>CM060929.1:143976408-148976408 GCA_030765085.1 Allium cepa | reverse complement strand
TAGCGACATTATATCTTTTGCTTTAGAAGCATACAATCGAAATTGCTCCTTGAACTTCCTGGTCAAATCGAAGAATTGATCGATGGACCTTACCGGCAGCTTCGTAAACCATAATAGAGCTACGCCTTCTAGATAAACCGGGAAGTATCGGCATTTAATTTCATCAGACGCCCTGGAACCAGTCATATGCCAGTCGTACTTATATAAAAACTCGTTAGGATCACTCGTCCCCTTGTAAGCCGGAATAGTAGGAGGAACGAATTGCCTTGGGAACTCCGCCTTCAAGATCTTTTCGGTAAATGGAGTTTTGCTTGGAGCAAAACCTCACTCTTTCTCGTCTTCATCTCTTCGCATACTTTCTTTCATGATTTGACGAACCATACCCAAAAAATACTCTTCATCATTTAGCGGCTCTGGAGGGCACACATCAACCACTCTTTCTGAACTCTGCCTTGACAACCGTTCACGGAGAGTCGGCTGTGGTCCTGATCCTCCAGCTTGAAGAGGAGTTCTTTCTGCAGGGTCTCCGGCTCTTTGAGAAATGTTTCCTTCAACATTCTGAACTCCCGCAGTAGGGTTCCCATCATTATTAGCTAGTTGACGATTTGCCCCAAGTAGATCATTCAACTTACTCATGATCAGGGCATGCCGGGCATTCTGAACTTCCAACTGCGCATTCTGAGCATTCAATTGCTGATACAATCCCAAAACTACGGCGTCCAGTTCTGCCCCTGTAACCCCACCAGTTGGAGCTGCTTGACTTGAAGGAGGAGAGGTAGCGGTGTTCTCTTGAACATTATCGGATCTTACAGAACTTCGTTTTCTTCCGAGAGCCATTATTTCCAACAAACTTCTGGTTTTAAAAAGAATTCTTTCAACAATCCTTTGCGAAGCAATAGTGGAAATTTCCTGAGTTGGGTTCTCAGTGGAAGCACCAAAAATGTTAACGTAAAAATCAGACGCTAACACCCCGGTGTAAAATGAAGTTGAGCGAAAGCACCACCCGTGAACACGGGAACTAATGAACAAGTAGAGAAATCACAGTAAAAGCAGAAAAGACAACAGTTTTTATAGTGGTTCGGCTTAGGAGAAGCCTACGTCCACTTTAACTCTCTTTATTACTGAATTCGATTACAACTTTACAACAATCTCCAATTACAACACACTTTAAACCATTAGATCAAACTTTGATGGAGAATAATCTTCCGAATTCATGTTGAATGATGTAGATTTTCTCTTGAAGATCGTCGTAGAGTCCTTGGTGTTTGGAGTACTTGAAGTGTTGAATGAGTCGAGAATTCAGCAGAGTTTCGGCGCTTGAAATGATCGACCAAAAGTCCCCCCCATGCTTGTGGTAGGTTGGTATTTATTGGAAAATTTTACCCTTAAGTCGTAAGCCTTGTTCGACTCATGGAAACTCGTGGCCGAGTTAAGTTGGGTCGTGGGCGACTCAGCTGGTAGAGTTCAAGCTTGGTATCAGAGCGCCTTCGGTCTCCAGGATATAGCGCAAGTCCTAACTCGTTCACGAGTTAAGAGGTCATGGCCGACTTATCTAACTAAGCCCTTGGTTCCTCAATGGTTCACTTCTTCAGAATCACAAGTCATGAGTCGCTCACGAGTCAATTCTTTTTGACATAAGCATTGTGAAAGCTGGCTACGACTTAGCGGTTTTAGATCGTAGGTGAGTCATGCTGAGTCGTGAGTCGCGCACGAGTCAACTGGACATGGTTTCTTGTTCGCTTGTTTGAGTCGCTGACGACTCAAGGTAGGTCATAGGTTGCACGATTCTGTGACTCGCGTAACTCCTCAATTTGTTGAGTCGGTAACTCGTTGAGTCGGCCTGTTTCATAAACTGTTAACCTCTTGAGTCGTTCCGCTTCTCTTAAGCCACTTTGAGTTTTAACTTGCTAGCTTGTTGAGTCGCTTCTACCTTTAAGTCATGAATTACCTTGAGTCGTAGATCCACTGAGTCGGTAAGATCCTTAAATTGATGAGTCGGCGCAGAACTTAACTCGTTGACAAAACGAGTAGATATGTCCAATATAAAAGTTGTACTGGAATACTAGTTTAAAATTAATTAAAGGGTCAATTAATTAAATATTATATATAAAACTATTAAATAAGTAATATGAAATACAAAAGTTATATAATAGTCAAATTTATATGATATGAATGTATAAACTAAAGGTGGAACATTAAAGAAACCCAAATAGACTTAAGGAGTAAATATATACGTAAATGTATGTGTAATTTGATTTTCGATGTGTCTAACACTTGAATCACAAGGGTATTTCATAAAAAATACATTATTTCATAAGTCGAGATCATTCAATATAATATATGAAGATTATGAATCTTCATTGTAAAGTTGTCTTTTACCATATATATTAATAAATTACATGCATACTCCTTAGTTGTAGAGCAAATTCATGCTAGGGATGTTAGGTGTATTATTATTAATATATTGAATAGATGAGGTAAGATAACTATATGTAATTGTTGGGCAAACTCAAGGTACATATACTATACTTAGGCCAGCGCAATATGGTAGGTACAAGTGAATAATCTCTTAAAATTTATTAAGCAAATTCATCGTCAAAATGAAATCAGGACAAGGAAACATGGGTTAGGGGTTGCATGTGATACAACCGATAAGGAGTTTGTAACATCCCGATATTTCATGTCATTCACATCCACACATGTCAGACTTGAATTGCTCAAAATATTAGATTGTTAATTTATACTTGGCAAAACTCAGCATGTACAGTAAATAAATCAATCACAAAATCATAGACACGGAGTAATATAACAATCAATAGCGGAAACAAATGAACAGTAGTTCATGAAGCTATTATATATATATTTAACAGAGTTAAAACAAGATACAACAGAAGTCTCGAATACATAGAAGTCTCAATACAATAGTCAAATAACGATATCTGAATATATCACTAGAGTCAATTGAATAACTGTAAGCTGAATAGATGTAGATGGATCTCCAAGCGAAGATCCAACTCCAAAGGTGAGTCTCAAATGTTGTGACACTCAGTCTGACCCAAGGATAAAGCAGAACACAAAATGCTCAAGTTAGGATTAACATTCTTATCTCTACTATTAATAATGAGAATTCAATCCATAGTTTCAGAAATCTCTTTTTGAAATTTTGAAAATGCCCTTTACATCAATATAGATTGAAAAACATAAATATCATTTTTTAACTACCATGCGATCAACTTGATTTCATCTATCCTTCCACCTCATCATAATTTTATAAGTTCTACATAACAGGATAACCTACCATTTTCTCTCTTAGCTTATATACACTAACAATTAAGATGTTTTAGGTGATGTGGGAACAATTAAAATTAATTAGTTTCCATGTACAACTACTTTAATTTGTTCAATGCTTTTGCACGTTATTGGTTACCATAGGATGGATACCAAGTGTTTACTCCGCCCCGTCCATGACTCAGCGACTTAAAAGTTACGGACCCAAAAGGTTGCCGACCTAACATGGATGCCGATCTAACTGCCTAAGCCCTAAGAGGGATGCCGACCTAAAGCCTCAACAAGGTTGCCGACCTAAGACTTAACCAGGATGCCAACCTAAGATTTAAGGGGATACCGACTCAAGGCTTAGGTAGGTTACCGATCTAACATGAATGCTGGCCTAAGATAGGTGTCGATCTAACTATCCAAGGAGGTTGCCGCCCTAACTGCTCAGGACAGGGACAAGATCGCAAACTGTACTTGATTCGCGACCGACTTACGGCCTATGCAAAGTCATACACGACCCAGGCAAAGGAAGGCAAGTCCGATACAGCTACTTAGCATGCGGCCTCTTAACTCGTACATGGTTCAGGACTTGATATATCCAGAGTTCAGCAAGGATGCCTTTCCGAAGTCTCGACCTAGCAGTTAAGTCGCAACCGATCCACGACTTAGTTTGAGTCGTCCACGACCCAACTTAGGTCGGTTACGATTTAGGACTTGGTAATGTTTTCTGCCTAGAACTCTCTATAAATACATTTCCATCTCCAACTTTCAGGGGACTTTTGGATCACTTTCTTCAAGGCATCAAGACTCTGCTATCTTCAACTTCAACATTCCAATCACACACAAGACGCTTAGATCAATTTCAAATAGAAATTCAAGACATTCAATCATGAATTCGAAGAACTTTCTCACATCGAAGTTTTTCTAGCTACTTGTCTTTTGAAGTAAATTGTACTTGAAAAAGATTGTAACAAGTTGTAAACAAATCAGCAATAAGAAAGGATTGAAGTGGACATAGGCTTGATTATAGGCCGAACCACTATAAACCCTGTGTTCTTTACTGCATTTTTTGTGAATTACTGTTTCTCTCTAATTCCCGTGTTAACGGGTGGTGCTTTCACATTCACTACACTTACACTGAGGTGTTAGCGTCTGATTTTTACGTTAACATTTTTGGTGCTTTCACTAAGAATCCAACTCAGTGATACTTCCACCATTGCTCCGCAAAGGTTTGTTGAAAGGATTTCTTTTAAAACCAGAAGTTTATTGGAAATAATGGCTCCTTGGAGAAAATGAAGTTCTATAAGATCCGACAATGTTCAAGAGAATACTGCTACCTCTCCTCCTTCAAGTCAAGCAGCTCCAACTGTTGGAGTTACGCGAGCAGAATTGGACGCCGTATTTTTGTGGTTGAATCAGCAATTGAATGCTCATAATGCACAGTTGGAAGCCCAGAATGCCCAGAATGCTCTGATCTTAAGTAAGTTGAATGATCAACTTGGGGCAAACCGTCAACCGGTTAATAATGATGGAAACCCTACTGTGGGAGTTCAGGATGTTGAAGGAAACATTTCTCAAAGAGCCGCAGACCCTTTGGAAAGGACCCCTCCCCAAGCTGGAGGATCAAGGCCGCAGCCAACCCTCCGTGAACGATTGTCAAGACAGAATTCAGAGAGAGTGGCTGATGTTTGCCCTCCAGAGCCCCTAAATGATGAAGAGTATTTTTGTGACGACCGCCCATGACTCCCGCACTAAACAAGGAAGTAGTGCGTTGAAAGGTGTGCCAGGCAGCCATGGACGATAGTCAGGGTAAGGTAAAACAGCAAACCCTATCGTATTACTCACAGCGCAGGGATAAAATACAATAAAGAAGTATATATATATATATATAATGAAGCTTTACAAAATAGAATCTCATCAACACACTTCAATGCAGTCTGATACAAACATCAGAACAGTCAATACATCAAGCCTCACTACATAACACTCAGACAATCATACAAGCAACGGAACATCCAGTACAATAGTAAGAAAACAATATGTAAAAGCCTCTAGCTCGTCCTCGTCATCAACAGCATCGGTCACTAAGAACAGCACCTGTCACCTGCTACCTAGTCTGCCCACCCTAATACGGATGAACAGCCTAAGGTAATAAGAGTTGAACATAAAACCTTGAGTCAGACAAAAGTCTTAGTGAGCGGTAAATTAACTAACAACATACCAAAAGAGCACAAAGGAAAAAGGAATAGGAATCCAACCCTCCCACTCCACCTCTTTCTACAGTGATAACCCCAGACACACTAAGAAGAGACAAGCATAGCAAAGCAGACAATTAAAGTAAAGCAATTATCACTCGAGTCAAGGTCGGTGTTTTCCAAATACAAACCCCCAAGGCCTAAACCAAGATCAGATAAGCACCTAGAAAACATCGCTCTTGAGACCGAATGACGATACAACTAAACATCCATGACTCTGGCTATCACTGTTATCATTGCTTCGATACCACCGTTAATTGAATGAGCAGACATTCTTTCAGCCGTAAGTCAAGGACTAATGGTAACCCCGGTTCTAGACATAACTCCGCACGTCGTCGCAGCCCGTGCCTAGGACCATCGAATCTGCCCAGAGTACTCGACCACCTACCTGTAGTCTTTGGGGCGTTCCTATGTACACTTGCTTTGAGTTTGCTAGAACCTTCAATAACGATGAAATCCAAGCCTTCTAGTCATCCTCCTCGACGACTATTCTCAAACTAGCCCAAGCTGCCTCTCGAGCCCACCATTATCAACGAACTCGAACCATATCACCGAGTTATCAACATGCTTGGGATGATCCCGTCTAGATTAAACCAAGGGTATCTCACACCATGCTTTGCTTCTTCGCATCATATCAAAGTCCATCTCAACATCATCATCAGATCTATCCATATAAGCTTTATCATCCGCTTCATATGCCACAAGCAGCTTTCCTTATTCAAGAACCTTTCCACTTAGCTTTTGAATCATCTTCGACCAACTTGTCCAAATCAAGTCATAATCAACTAATTTATAACAATCAATCAAATCAATCATTAATCTAAGTAATCAAGCATTCAAACAAGATCTAATAAGCACTTATAACAAGAATGGCAATTTGGTAAATAAAGAGTCCAAATCTAACAAGCATGTATAATGAGCAATATCTCTACAACTTGATAAATGAACTTACATAAGTTAACATGTAGTAAAATGGACATCAAAACTTCATAAACAATGGATCTATATGCAGACTTAAGGAAAATGCAAGAAATCACTATCTTTAACACACAAACAAACCACCGATCCAATATACTCCTTTGGGTCCGTGTGAGAGATAACTACCACTCACTGAATCACCTAAACAACTCAAAAGCTACCAACTTAAGATCTGGATAGCAAAGGATCTAGCTCGATCCGACAAAATTCCGCTTCAAATGGTGAAATCTCTTTTCGTTAGATGTAGACCTTCAAATTTGGCTCTTGGACCTTTGATCTAGATCTTCGATCTTGGATGGATGTAAGCACTAGATTAGAGTGGAGAAAAGAAGTGAAGAAGTGTTGCAGTCGAGCTCTCAAAATGGCAGCACTTCGTCGCTTCAAAATCCTTATATCAAAAATGAAGATAGGCACTTCTATTTATTGGCTGGAAATCCCTTAAGTCGGCCGTCATCTTAAGTCGTCCACGACCTAACCCTTGCCGACCTAATGACCTACGACTCAAGACACCACACGACCTACCGACTCAAGCCTCTACATGACTCAATGACCTAACTCAAACGCGGCTTAACGACTTAACTATAATGCCGAGCTACTGGCTTAACCAGATGTCGGCCCAACGACTCATCTCACACTGCCGACCTAACGACACAACTACATAGCCGACCTAACTACCTAACCATATAGCCGACCTTACACTACTAAGCCGCTTGTTCCCTTAAACTGTTAACTTCCCTAGGTTGGTCGATTCTGTAGGTCGGTCCAACTTGTTCAACCGACTCATCCCTAGGTCGTTCACTCCCTTAAGTCAGCAACTCTTAAGTCGGCCAACTACTAAGTCGGCTACCTCCTTAACTCGGCCACACTTCTCTAAGTCGCTCCAATCTACTCTGGACGACTTAAACTCCAGACGACATAACCAATACTAAAGACCTAGTGGCAACTATTCTACGATTTATCGACACGTAAAATACAGGTCATTACATTCTCTCCCCCTTAGGAATTTCGCCCTCGAAATTCCAAACAAACAAGAACAATCAAAACTATTCTGCATGCCTACCATCCATAGCAACCAACAAACCATGCATCCAATTACTAGCCTAGCCTGCAGAATTCTAAGACTAGAACAAGCTACAAATTCATGAGATGCCACGATACCTTAGGGCCATACCTCGAAGAGTTCAGGATGAGCTGCTTTCATCCTCTCTTCCTCCTCCCATATACAGTCGTTGACATCATCACTCCATTGTACCTTGAGCAACGTAATCGTCTTCCTCCTAAGTTGTTTCGTGTCAGTTTTCACAACACGAAGTGGCTTACGAGGTCTTCTAATAACTGGATCAATCTCAAAGTCTTCAAAGCTATCAGCAGAAACCACTGTATTCGAGTCGTGCACATACTTCCGTAGATACGATATATGAAAAACATTGTGCACACTCGACATCTTTTCCGGTAACTCCAATTTATAGGCGAGATTTCCAATTCGCTCGATGATCGAGAATGGTCCAACAAATCTCGGAGTCAACTTTACTTTCTTCCCGAATCAAATAACATTCTTCAGTGGAGAAACCTCCACGAAAACCATATCGTCTACGTCGAATTCCAAATCCTTACGACGCTTATCGGCATAACTTTTCTGACGGTCTTTGGCTGCCTTCATTCGTCTCCGAATGATCTCTATGCAATCCGAAGTCTGGCGAATCATTTCGGGCCCAAGTATCAGCTTTTCTCCAGTTTCCAACCAACATGTCGGAGAGTTACACGGTCTTCCATACAATGCTTCATACGGTGCCATACCAATACTTGACTGGTAACTGTTATTATATGCAAATTCCACCAAATGAAGATGATCTTCCCATGATCCTCCGAAATCTAAAACACATGCTCTAAGGAGATCTTCCAAAACTCTGTTGACTCTCTCGGTCTGACCATCTGTTTGGGGATGATAAGCTGTACTCAAACACAACTTGGTCCCCAAAACTTCTTGGAAGCTCTTCCAAAATCCACTAGTGAACAATGGGTTTCGATTGCTCACTATACTCTTCGGAATACCATGGAATCGAACTATCCACTTAACATAGAACTCAGCCAATTTCGGTACAGTCCTAGTTGATCGAACAGGAATGAATCTTGCACTCTTAGTCAAACGATCTATGATTACCCAAATCCCTTCATTTCCTGCTCTGGTTCTAGGTAACCCATCGATAAAATCCATCGATATTTGCACCCACTTCCATGTAGGAACTTCTAATGGCTGAAGCAATCCACTTGGCTTCTTCTGCTTGGCTTTTACCAATTGGCAGTTCATGCACTTGGAAATAAAATTTCCAACATCTTTCTTCATACCTTCCCAGTAATAGGTTCTCCTTATATCCCGATACATCTTATTTCCACCTGGATGAATTGCCAACTTCGAGTGGTGACTTTCCTTAAGAACTTCATCTCTCAATCCATCTATATCGGGAACAACTAGTCGTCCTTGCTTCCGAAGCCAACCCTCTCGATCGACTTCGAATCCTTTATCCTTCTCTGGGTCTGATCCAGATTCCAAATCTCGGATAATCTTGACAAGCTTATCGTCTCGCTTTTGGCTCTCGCCAATTATTTCCGCTAGAGTAGGTCTTATCGATAAGTTTGCCAACATCTCAGGTTCCAATTCACATCTAGGCCTGAAGTCAAATCTAGCTAAATACTCGAGACTCTTCCATTCTGAAAACATGGCTCCCAATCCTGCATGTCTTCGACTTAACGCATCTGCCACTGCGTTACCTTTTCCTGGAGTATAGGCTATACGAAAATCATATGATGCTAAAAACTCTAGCCATCGTTGCTGCCGAAGATTCAAATCTCTTTGGTAGAAGAGATACTTCAATGAATTATGATCTGTAAACAACTCAAATCGAACTCCCAATAGATAATGTCTCCACATCTTCAGAGAAAATACAATTGCCGCTAACTCCAAATCATGAGTCGGATAATTCCTTTCATGCGGCTTCAGTTGTCGACTTGCATACGCAACAACTTTATCATTTTGCATCAGCACTGCTCCAAGTCCAGTACCACATGCATCGGTGTAAACCACCATCTCATCATTCCCACTTGGAATAGTCAAAACAGGATCACTTGTCAGTCGCTCTTTCAGGATTCCGAAAGCTTGCTCACACTTAGCTTCCCATCTGAATACTTGATTCTTTTTCCTCAATCCTGTTAACGGTGCAGCTATCTTGGAAAAGTCTTTGCTAAACTGACGATAGTATCCTGCTAATCCAAGAAAACTTCTCACATCAGATGCATTCTTAGGTCTAACCCAATCCTGGATTGCTGCCACCTTGGCGGGATCAACCGCTATTATATTTCCAGAGATAATATGGCCTAAGAACCTCACTTCACTCTTCCAGAAGTGACACTTCGAAAACTTAGCCTTTAGCTGATGTTTCCGCAAGATTTCCAAAACATCACGTAAGTGCGTCTTGTGCTCTTCTTCGGTTCTGGAATAAATCAGAATATCATCCACGAACACAAGTACAAACTTGTTCAACTGATCCCTGAATACTCTATTCATAAGTTCCACAAAATACGTTGGTGCATTGGTCAATCCAAACGGCATTACCAGCCATTCATAGAAACCGGATTGTGTCCTGAAAGCAGTCTTCGGCACACTATCCCTAGCCACTCTTAACTGGTGAAATCCCGTTGCCAAATCCAACTGAGAAAACACCTTAGCTTCGTGAAGCTGATCAAACAAGTCGTCTATTCTCGGCAATGGATACTTATTCTTCTTAGTAACTTTATTCAGCTCACGATAATCCACACACAACCTCAATGATCCATCTGCTTTGGTTGCGAACACAACTGGTGCACCCCGTTCGGACACACTTTGCCGGATGATTCCTTTCTGTAAAAGATCATCAACTTGCACCTTCAACTCTTGCTGTTCCCTTGGCGCCATCTGCCTAAGAGGCATCACAACAGGTCTGGCTCCTTCCACTAGATCGATACGAAACTCGATCTCCCTAGCGGCGGCAACCCTTTGACTTCATCAAAGACATCCTCAAATCCATTCACAATCGGCACTGATGACAGTCCATCCCGTGGAACAACTAGCGAATACATGAAGCTCATGAAGACGCCTTCCTCGTGCTTACATCGTATCACAACCTTTCGCCCTTCCACATTCTCGACTGTCACTTCCAGCCTTTCACAATCAACCTTTGCTGCATACTTCCTAAGCCAGTCCATACCCAAAATAATTCCAAACCCCGCAAAATTCAGAACAAAACAATCACAAACAAAGAGCAATCATGACTCGATACAATCAGACCACGAAACAGCATACTCAAACAGGACGAACCCCCAATTGGATTAGTCACAACCAATGGTCTATCAACAATATCCGGTTCCAAACCCAACCGGCCTACAAGATCATTACAAACAAACGAATGCGACGCCCCAGTATGAAACAACACTCTAACTGGAACACCACACATAGACAGAGTACCTTGAACCACCACGCTCTTTCCTTTCTCTTCCACAGTACGAGCTTTCGAAGATGATGGAATAGCCCCCAAATCATAGGCTTGCACAATCTGCTTGTCCTTTCGCGGTTCTGGACAATTCTTCTTGATATGCCCCGGCTTATCCCAGTTGTAGCACTTCCCTGGGACCTTAGAATTCTTGCAATCTTTGGAGAGATGACCCTTCTGCTGAAAATTGTAGCAGGTCACTTCACCCTTCAGCTTCTTTTTCCGACCATCCTTACCCTGTTGTTGTTTCCTCTTCTTGTTTCCACCTTGCTGTGGTTTAGACTCTTCCTTTGTTACAGCAACAACAGATTCTCCTTTAGGAAACAAACTCTCATGCCTGAGAGCTTTCTCCACAAGCTTCTCAAATGGATCGTCCAGATGATCCACTAACTGCCTCCCAAGATAAGTGTCCAAGCCTGTCACAAACTTCTCATTCTTCTGATATGGAGATTCAATATACGACCGAGCATACTTGGACAAGGCTTCAAACTCAGAAACATACTCAAGAACTGGTCTCCCACCTTGCTTGAGCTCCATAAACTTCTTGAACAAAACAGATTTCTGAGCTGTAGAAATGAACTTAGCTTCAAATCTAGCTTGGAATTGCACCCAAGTAATTTCTTCCTCTGGAGTATCAATAGTGATAGAATTCCACCAATCAGAAGCTCTTCCTTGAAGCTGTCTTGATGCAAGCTTCCTTTTGGTTGCATTCTCAATTCCCAAATCACCAAAGATCCTTCTACAAGCATCTATCCACCCCCGGACTTCAATGGTTGACTCTGTCCCTAAGAAAACCTTACCTCCAAGAGCAGTATAGTCTTTGCACAACTTAGCAAAATCCATTGGTTTTGGAGCTTGAACTTGAACCCCAACATCTACTGATGGCCCTGGAGTTGGGGTCCTTTTCATGATCGAAGTCATCATGGCCTCAAACATAGCAGCATAATCAGTAGTCCCCTCAGCAGCACGGCCTTCCCTAGCAGCTGGTCTCCCTCTTCAACTCATTCTTAATATCTAAAAAGAAAATGATTAGTACACCTTGAGAAAAAACTGCATAAGAGGTTCTAACCCTTCTAAACTACTATATTATATATAGTAATCATCCATCAAAATACAATTACGTCTCTCATACGTAGTTATGTCAGTGAGCGCTGGCTAAAATCGATTAACCAAAGCTCTGATACCAAATGTGACGACCGCCTATGACTCCCGCACTAAACAAGGAAGTAGTGCGCTGATGGTATGCTAGGCAGCCATGGACGATAGTCAGGGTAAGGTAAAACAACAAACCCTATCGTATTACTCACCCAGGGATAAAATACAATAAAGAAGTTTATATATATATAGTGAAGCTTTACAAAATAGAATCTCATCAATACACTTCAATGCAGTTTGATACAAACATCAGAACAGTCAATACATCAAGCCTTACTACATAACACTCAGAGAATCATACAAGCAGCGGAACATCCAATACATATAGTAAGAAAACAATATGTAAAAGCCTCCAGCTCGTCTTCGTCATCAACAGCATCGGTCACTAAGAATGGCACCTGTCACCTGCTACCTAGTCTACCCTCCCTAATACGGATGAACTGCCCAAGGTAATAAGAGTTGAACATAAAACCTTGAGTCAGACAACAGACTTAGTGAGCGGTAAATTAACTAACAACATACCAAAAGTGAATAAAGGAAAAAGGAATAGGAATCCAACCCTCCCACTCCACCTCTTTCTACAGTGATAGCCCCCAGACACACTAAGAAGAGACAATCATAGCAAAGCAGACAATTAAAGTAAAGCAATTATCACTCGAGTCAAGGTCGGTGTTTTCCAAATACAAACCCCCAAGGCCTAAACCAAGATCAGATAAGCACCCAGAAAACATCGCTCTTGAGACCGAATGACGATACAACCAAACATCCATGACTCTGGCTATCACTGTTATCATTGCTTCGATACCACCGTTAATTGAATGACCGGCACATTCTTTCAGCCGTAAGTCAAGGACTAATGGTAACCCCGGTTCTAGACATAACCCCGCACGTCGTCGCAGCCCGTGCCTAGGACTATCGAATCTGCCCAGAGTACTCTATCACCTACCTGTAGTCTTTTAGGAATCTGCCCAGAGTACTCGACCGCCTACCTATAGTCTTTGGGGCGTTCCTATGTACTATTGCTTTGAGTTTGCTATAACCTTCAATAACGATGAAATACAAGCCTTCTAGTCATCCTCCTCGACGACTATTCTCAAACTAGCACAAGCTGCCTCTCGAGCCCACCATTATCAACGAACTCGAACCATATCACCGAGTTATCAACATGCTTGGAATGATCCCATCTGGATTAAACCAAGGCTATCTCACACCATGATTTGCTTCTTTGCATCATAGCAAAGTCCATCTCAACATCATCATCAAATCTATCCATATAAGTTTTATCATCCGCTTCATATGCCACAAGCAGCTTTCCTTATTCAAGAACCTTTCCACTTAGCTTTTGAATCATCTTCAACCAACTTGTCCAAATCAAGTCATAATCAACTAATTTATAACAATCAATCAAATCAATCATTAATCCAAGTAATCAAGCATTCAAAATAGATCTAGTAAATAAAGAGTCCAAATCTAACAAGTATGTATAATGAGCAATATCTCTACAACTTGATAAATGAACTTACATAAGTTAACATGTAGTAAAATGGACATCAAAACTTCATAAACAATGGATCTATATGCAGACTTAAGGAAAATGCAAGAAATCACTATCTTTAACACACAAACAAACCACCGATCCAATATACTCCTTTGGGTCCGTGTGAGAGATAACTACCACTCACCGAATCACCTAAACACCTCAAAAGCTACCAACTTCAGATCTAGACAGCAAAGGATCTAGCTCGATCCGACAAAATTCCGCTTCAAACGGTGAAATCTCTCTTCGTTGGATGTAGACCTTCAACTTTTTCTCTTGGATCTTCGATCTTGGATGGATGTAAGCACTAGATTAGAGTGGAGAAAAGAAGTGAAGAAGTGTTGCAGTCGAGCTCTCAAAATGGCAGCACTTCGTCGCTTCAAAATCCGTATCCCAAAAATGAAGATAGGCACTTCTATTTATTGGCTGGAAATCCCTTAAGTCGGCCGTCATCTTAAGTCGTCCACGACCTAACCCTTGCCGACCTAATGACCTACGACTCAAGACACCACACGTCCTACCGACTCAACCTCTACATGACTCAACGACCTAACTCAAACGCGGCTTAACGACTTAACTATAATGCCGAGCTACTGGCTTAACCAGATGTCGGCCCAACGACTCATCTCACACTGCCGACCTAACGACACAACTACATAGCCGACCTAACTACCTAACCATATAGCCGACCTTACACTACTAAGCCGCTTGTTCCCTTAAACTGTTAACTTCCCTAGGTTGGTCGATTCTGTAGGTCGGTCCAACTTGTTCAACCGACTCATCCCTAGGTCGTTCACTCCCTTAAGTCAGCAACTCTTAAGTCGGCCAACTACTAAGTCGGCTACCTCCTTAACTCGGCCACACTTCTCTAAGTCGCTCCAATCTACTCTGGACGACTTAAACTCTAGACGACATAACCAATACTAAAGACCTAGTGGCAACTATTCTACGATTTATCGACACGTAAAATACAGGTCGTTACATTCTCTCCCCCTTAGGAATTTCGCCCTCGAAATTCCAAACAAACAAGAACAATCAAGGGTTAGGTCGTGGACGACTCAAAATCCGGATCCCAAAAATGAAGATAGGCACTTCTTTTTATAGGCTGGAAATCCCTTAAGTCGGCCGTCCCCTTAAGTCATCCACGACCTAACCCTTGCCGACCTAACGACCTACGACTCAAGACACCACACGACCTACCGAATCAAGCCTCTACATGACTCAACGACCTAACTCAAACGTGGCTTAACGACTTAACTATAATGCCGACCTACCGGCTTAAACAGATGCTGGCCCAACGACTCATCTCACACTGCCGACCTAACGACTCAACTACATAGCCGACCTAATACCTAACCATATAGCCGACCTTACACTACTAAGCCGCTAGTTCCCTTAAGCCGTTAACTTCGCTAGGTTGGTCGATTCTGTAGGTCGGTCCAACTTGTTCAACCGACTCATCCCTAGGTCGTTCACTCCCTTAAGTGGGCAACTGTTTAGTTGACCAACTACTAAGTCGGTTACCTCCTTAACTCAGCCACACTTCTCTAAGTCGCTCCAGTCTACTCTGGATGACTTAAACTCTAGACGACATAACCAATACTAACGACCTAGTGGCAACTATTCTACGATTTATCGACACGTAAAATACAGGCCATTACAATTTTTCGGGCATGGTTCGTCAAATCATGAAGGAAAATATGCGAAGAGATGAAGATGAGAAAGAGTGGGGTTTTGCTCCAAGTAAAACTCCATTTACTGAAAAGATCTTGAAGGCAGAGTTCCCAAGGAAATTCGTTCCCCCTACTATTCCGGCCTACAAGGGGACGAGTGATCCTAACAAGTTTCTGTACAAGTACGACTGGCATATGACGGGTGCCAGAGCGTCTGATGAAATCAAATGTCGATATTTCCCGGTTTATCTGGAAGGTGTGGCTCTATTGTGGTTTACAAAGCTACCGATCAGGTCCATTGATCAGTTCTCTGACTTGACCAGGAAGTTCAAGGAGCAATTTCGATTGTATGCTTCAAAAGCAAAGGATATAATGTCGCTGTCAAGTCTAGAGCAAAATCCAGGAGAATCCATCAGATCATTTTTGAATCGTTTTAACGTAGCATTGGCCGAGGTAGATAATGCTGAGCCACGCATGGTCCTAACATACTTGATGAGGGCGATTGACAAATTAAGAGAATTTGGAAAGTGGTTGAAAATGAAAGAACCAAACTCGCTCGACAAATTCTACAAGAAAGCGGATGAATTCATGCGCTTGGAAAGTCTCCAAACACCGGCTAAGGTGGCATCAGTGGAAACCGGCAACAATGGTGCTGCTTCGAACAAGAAAGAACCTAACACTCAGAAAAGGGGAAATAATGGTGGAAAGAAACAGGGAGATGCTAAGAAAGACCGTCCTTTCAATTTCACGCCCTTGACCGATACCCTTGAGAACATCTTCTTCGCAACCAAGGATGATGTCAATTATCTGACACCGCCTAAAATGAGAGTGGGAAATAAGATGGAGAAGAGTGGAAGGTTCTGCTGGTTCCACAACCAACCCGGCCATGACACCAATGAATGCCGTCAGTTGAAAGAGGTAATTGAACAACTTTTGAAAGAGAACAAGCTCCAACAGTATGTGAAAAGGAATAGAAATGCCCCAACTTCGTCGACTCAAGGACAACAAGTTCCCACTCACCGTCCTGGCTCAAGTGAGAAGGCCATAGAGCATAAATCGGAAAGACCTGTCATCAATATAATAACTGGAGGGCCTCACCCAGCAGGCAAAAGCTGGGGCGAGATGTAAAGGTATGCCCGGGCCTTGAGGCATGTACCAGCTGAAGAGAATGTTTTTGTTTTAGAAAATGATGCGCCTTTAAAGCAACAAAAGACTTCCATAGACGATATTGTATTTAGTGCCAGAGATTCTTTGGGTATCGAGGCTCCGACCATAGATCCTTTGGTCATATCCGTGGGTATTGGGCCGGCAACTGTGAGAAGAGTTCTAGTTGATTATGGAGCTTCATGCAACATCCTCTTCAAGAAGACCTTTGATCAAATGAAAATTCCAATGGCTAAAGTTCAAGCTTCATCACTTAAGATTGCTGGGTTTGCTGGAGAATCCAAACAGCCGATTGGGACCATAGATTTGTTTGTAGAACTTGGAAAAGGAATGAGGAAGGTGGCTCGAAAGCAAACCTTCATAATTGTTGAAGAATTCTCTTCCTACAATTCCTTTTTAGGCTGACCAACTCTTGTTGCATTCAAAGCTGTTCTTGCTCCATGGTGACTGACTATAAAATTCCCCACGGATAACGGAGTTGGTGTGATTAAAGGAGACCAAGATGCGGGGCGAGAATGTCATCTTACAGAGCTGCGTGAATCAAGGAAAAGAGAAATGGGAAAAGGTGCGGCGGCTCCAGTCCGCATCAAAGAACCAACCTTGTAGCAATTACAGGGCGGACCCTGCACTGATGAATGTAGTGTCGCACGAAGAGAGATGGATCCAAGGAAAGCCAGTGCAGGGGAGAATAGGGTAGTACAGATAGAGGTAACGGTGTCGGTACCCGTTGACCCGAAGGACCCGAACAAAGTGCTGAATGTGGGTTCACAACTCAACACAACAGTTCAGAATGTTCTGATTTCATTTTTGAAGGCAAATTTGGATGTATTCGCTTGGACTCATGCTGACATGTGTGGAATATCCCCAGAGATTACAGTACACACTCTGAACATTGATCCAAAGTTTACACCCGTGAAACAGAAAAGTAGAACCCAGGGTCCTGAGCGAACAGCAGCATTAAAAGAAGAAGTGGATCAGCTCATGGAGAACGGTTACATCAGAGAATCTACTTATCCAAATTGGGTATCAAACCCAGTGCTGGTTAAAAAAGAAAACGGGAAATGGAGAGTATGCATTAACTTTTCGGATTTGAACAAAGCCTGCCCCGAAGACAGTTTCCCGCCGTCCTGGATCGATCAGTTGGTTGATGGGACAGCGGGGCATGAATTGTTATCTTTTATGGATGCATACTCCGGATATAACCAGATTATGATGCATGAGCCAGATCAAGAGGACACAAGCTTTATCACAGATGTTGGACTCTACTGCTACAAGGTCATGCCTTTCGGACTCAAGAATGCAGGGGCAACTTACCAAAGGCTTGTCAATGTCATGTTTAAACCGCAGATTGGCAAGACAATGGATGTTTACGTTGATGATATGCTAGTGAAGTCTAAGAAAGCAGTGGACCACACGGATCACTTGGCAGAGATGTTCGCGGTACTCCGAAAGTACAGAATGAAGCTTAATCCTTTGAAATGTTCATTTGGGGTGGAGTCCGGAAAGTTTTTGGGTTACATTGTGAGCGCTGGGGCATTGAAGCTAATCCTGCTCAGATCACAGCCCTGAGAGAGGTCAAAGCTCCTAGAACGAAGAAGGAATTGCAAAGTCTCAATGGAAAGTTTGCTGCCTTGAGTCGATTCATTTCAAAAGCCACTAACAAATGCATTCCGTTCTTTGATGCTCTGAAGAAAGGAAGGAAAAACTTTGAGTGGACTCCTGAATGTCAGAAAGCATTTGATGAGTTGGTTCGTCATATGGAAGTGCCTCCGATACTTTCAAAGCCTGACAATGGTGAAGATCTCTTCGTATATTTGGCAATTTCATCTCATGCTCTCAGTGCAGTGTTGGTACGGGAAGACACAAGGATTCAACGCCCAGTCCATTATATCAGCAAAAGATTCACTGGGGCAGAGATGAACTATTCAAGGTTGGAAAAGCTCGCCTATTGTTTGTTGATCGCATCAAGAAAATCGAGGCCGTATTTCCAAGCTCATCCCATCAAAGTCCTCACCGATCAACCTCTAAAGCAAGTCTTATTCCGTCCTGAGACTTCGGGCAGTCTTTTGAAATGGAATATTGAACTCATCCAATATGACATCACTTATCATCCCCGGAAAGCAATCAATGGACAAGCTTTAGCAGATTTCATCGCAGAATGTACGGATAAAGGTGATAGTGAAGAAGAAGTCACTGATAACGTCCCAATCCAATGGAAATTGTATGTCGATGGCGCAATAAATGATTACTGTTCCAGAGCAGGGGTTGTCCTTGAAACCCCAGAAGGGCGATCGCTATGTTATGCACTGAGACTAAAATTTCATTCGACAAATAATGAAGCAGAATATGAAGCCCTCATCGCTGGTTTAAGGATCGGTAAAGAACTAAACATCAAAGCATTGCAGATCTTCAGTGATTCTCAGCTTATTGTCTACCAAGTCAAGAAGGAATTTCAAGCTAAAGGAGGGAATCTACGTGCCTATTTATCAAAAGCCTGGGAGCTTCTTCAAAATTTTGACCGTTATTCAATAAACCATATACCCCGAGTAGAGAACATGAAGGCGGATTCTCTCGCAAAGTATTCGAGTACTGGTGAAGCTCAACTATTGGGATTAGTTCTCGTCGAAGTCTTATCAGCTCCAAGCACAGATGAAATGGATGTTGATTGGATTATGAATGTATCCCAAGAGCAAGAATCATGGATGACTCCGATACTTGAATATTTACTCAATGGTTCTTTGCTAGAAAGTTCAAAAGAACGACAGAAGCTGATGAGGAAAGCCTCTAGATATATAGTTCAAGATGGTCGTTTGTACAGACGAGGATTTTCAATGCCATTACTCCGATGCGTGACAAAAGAAGAAGCTAAGGCAATTCTGACTGAAGTACACGTAGGGGAATGTGGGGATCATACAGGTGGTGAAACTTTAGCAAAGAAAATCCTCCGTTATGGATACTTTTGGCCAGAAATTAATCAGGATGCTGCTGACTATTCTCGAAAGTGTGATAAATGCCAGAGATTCGCTAAAATTCCTAGAACACCTTCCACTGAGCTTACACAAATGGTTAGTCCATGGACGTTTGCCATCTGGGGAATAGATCTCATTGGGCCTTTACCGACTGCCAAATTCGGAATTAAATAGGCTATCGTTGCTCTTTATTATTTCACTAAATGGGCTGAAGCCGAACCATTGGCTACTATTACCTCTAAGAAAATGATAAGTTTTGTGACTAAAAATATCATCTGCAGGTATGGTGTGCCTCAGAAGATAATCACAGACAATGGTACCCAGTTTGAAAGTGAGGAGTTCTAAGATTTCTGCAAACGATTCAAGATCCGAAAAAGCTTCTCAGCAATGGCTCATCCGCAGGAAAATGGGCAAGTGGAAGCAGTAAACAAAATCATCAAATCAACCATCAAAAAGCAGCTGGAAAAAGCAAAAGGTGGTTCGGTCGATAAGTTACCGCTTGCACTATGGGCATACAGAACCACCCACAAAATTGCGACTGGGCATACTCCATTTTCATTGGCATACGGATCAGTAGCGATGATTCCAGTGGAAACTGAAGTCCCCTCACACAGTAGGATCCATTTTGATCAAGATGAGAATGAAAAATTACAATTGGAAGCACTTGACCTCCTTGATGAAAGAAGAGAAGAGGCTAAGCTTAGAATTGCAGCTCATCAACAAAGAGTAGCCAGGCACTTCAATTCCAAAGTTTGTCATCGCAGCTTTGAAGTTGGGGACCTAGTCCTGAAGAGAATTATGACAGCCACAGGTGTGTTTGGGCCAAACTGGGAGGGGCCATATGTTATAGGCACGAAACTTCTTGATGGCACGTTCAAACTCACAACCGTCGAAGGAGAACCAATCCCAAGAGCTTGGAACAGCAATCATTTGCGTCCATATTTTACTTAAAAGCTTTGCTGAAATGTTGTAAAAGAATTACGAATATATGATTCTTGTATTGAAAGCAATTGTAAAGGAAGTGAATAATGAAATGCTATAAAGTGGATGTAGGCCCAGCTTTTGGCCGAACCACTATAAATCTTGTGTTCTCTACTACTATAAACTGCTTTGTTTTATTTCGACATATAAAATACGTTAATTGTGTTATTAAAATGTAGATTTAATAATGCAGGCCATAAAAACAAAGCTTACTCATCGCAAGACAAGGCAATCTCTGACATCACCCAGCAAACAAACGCTAAACCATTTAAAATTTCCATAATCAAATCCTACAAAAGAAGTGCTTCGAACAAAAGTTAGCGATGTGGATGGAAGTGGACCATTTCTAACTAACTGCGAATGTTCGTACAAACGAGCATCTAGTTAAATAGCATGTGTCTACCACCACCAACTCGCTTAACTATGAAGTATATTTCTTTGGATAAGGAAAATTATTGGCAACTAAAAAGGGATGATACTTGCAAAAGATAACGGGGATCGCCGACATGAATAGATGGCAAAGAGACATTGCCGAGCAAGCATCAAACAGCAAAAGACCTCTTCGGAGGCACAAGCCCTCTTCAGAGGCACAACTCTTCGGAGGATAAAGACCTCGAGCGGGCCTCGCCAGAAAAAGAGAGTTCTTTCTCGACATAAAGTTGCGGACTGATCGGTGATACACTCCCGTGAATCCGTCCAACTGAGAGAAAGAAACTCCAAACTTCCAGGCAAAAGCCCTACTCAGAGGCACACGTTTCACCGAGATTGAAATAAAATTTCCAAGTGTTAAAACGTGAAAAACCCTCTTCGGAGGCCCATTTCACCACAGTTGAAATGCTAAAAGACCTCGAGCGGGCCTAACTAGAAAAAGAGAGTTCTTTCTCGACATAAAATTGCGGACTGATCGGTGATACACTCCCGTGAATCCGTCCAACTGAGGGAAAGAAACTCCAAACTTCCAGGCAAAAGCCCAACTCAGAGGCACACATTTCACCGTGATCGGTGATACACTCCCGTGAGTCGAAATGTGAAAAGCCCTCTTCGGAGGCCCGCTTCCCAGTGAACAGGGAAAAAATAAAAGCCTCTTCCAAGGGGCAGAAACAAAAAGACCTCTTCCCAGAGGCACAATCGAAAAAAAAGACCCTCCTCAGGGGCACAATCAAACAGAAAGACCTCTTCGGAGGCACAACTCTTCGGTGGCACACGTTTCACCGAGATTGAAATAAAACTTCCAAGTGTTGAAACGTGAAAAAGCCTCCTCGGAGGTACAACTTTTCAAAGAAGCATTTCATCAGAAATGCAAAACAAAGATCAAAAGCCCTCCACCGAGGCGCAATATAAAAAAAAAAAGAAGCCCTCTTCAAAGGCACACTTTAGCTTTCAAAGGAACACTGGTTCATCTATTCTTGAAAATACTCTTCCTCAAAATAAAGTTAAAGTGCCCTTCAGAGGCCTGCTTTACCACATAGGAGAATTCACTTTTTAAAAATGTGTGTATGCACAAGAGAAAAAGTGATATCTTCGAAGGTTGAAGCATAGAAACTCATATGGAGCGAGCTGTACTCTATTTTGAGCAGAATAATATTCCTCCAAGTATGGAATAATTATTCTCCAGAAATAAGAGTACAAGTCCCCTCAAAGTATAAAATATTGCAACGAGCTTATGGTATAGGGGCAACATGGTATAACTACATTGGTAAAAAATTACGCTCGAACAACATACCACAAGCTCACTGCAATATCATATAAAGAAACTTGTACAAAAATGAAGAGTAAATGCATTCTCAAATACAGATAGAAGTTTGTACAAACAAAAAGAATCATTTTATTCAATACTGTCAAAATTTTGTACAGGAACAGGTTTCAAAATAAAAAGAAAAAGAAAAGCGGAGGCCGGTACCCGCACAATCTCCGGCTAGTACATGCAAAAAGCAAAAAGTAAAAATAAATCGAAGCACGACCCCTTACTTCTTCTTGCCACCACCTTTAGAGCCTTCACCTGACCTAATAGGCAGTTTTTCAAGACGGCTTGGGAGAGTTGGGGAAGAAGGATAGAGGGTCACTGCTGAATCAACCTTCGATTCCTCTTCAGAAACAAGAATGTTTTTCCATTTCATGGAAGTGGCATGCTTCCTCCTCCTCCTTGAAGAAGACTTACTTCCCGGGGTAACAAGAGCAGACAGTTTTACGTCATCAGAAATAGTATGCTCCGGGGATTTGTCGCCTCCTTCAGGTCCTTCGTCCTTCTGCTCCTGCGAAGCGATGGGATCATCCAACCCTTGAAGGGCTCCTATCAATTCTTCTTGTGATCCCGGCTGGGAAATAGGAGTGATTTGAGGGAATGGAGGAGGGACAACTAGAGGAGGAGAAGTCTATGTAGCACATGGCGCTTTTGCTACAGAAGAAGAAATGCCAAAAATATTAGTATCTCCCATGAAGAAAGGAGATAGCGGCTCATTGAGATTTAAGAAATAATCAAAAAGTTCGTCAAATTCATGAGAAGCAAACAAAAAGTCCACTTGAGCAAGATTAACGGTAGAGTTACCTGGAGAAGTTGGCTTCCTAATGTCAACCTCATAAGCATGTGCTTCGGCGCTCTCTTCGCCTTCATCTCCACCCTGCGTGCTTGTGATCTCAGTTGTAACTTTAACAGGGGATGGAGAATGAGAACCAGAGCCTGTGATGTCAACATCGGCCGAAACCGAAGGAGGGACGGGGGCAGTTAATGGTGCTTCTTTTGCAAAGTGATGCTCCCCTACCTCAGCTCGTGCTTTGGTAAGCTGCTCTTTTCCTCGGGCTAGGGCAGCTCTGGCGTCATCATCTAGAAAGTGTTCTGCAAGAGATGCTTTAGCATAGCCGGCGCCTGTACCTCCAAGCTTGTCAAGAATTGACTCCCAAACCTCAGCCAGGGTAATCTCATACATTGGTCCTAAGAATGAAAGGCTTCCGCGCCCCATAACGCTATGTACATAGAAGTCAAATAATGTCGAGCTGATGCTGGTCTTCGTCGCCTCATGAGATTCTTCAGCTGCAATTTTACCGGCAACGGCCTCATCACGCTCTCTTTTAACTTTTCAGAGTTGAAGCTTTATCATTTGAATCTCCACCTCTTGGGAGCTGGTTTTCTTCTGAAGCTTTGCAATATCAGCAATATAGCCCTCGTTGATTCTTTTTTGCACATCGAGCCTGTCTTCGGCGTCTCTTTGGCCGGCATGAGCATCTCTCACTTGTTTCTGAAGCACTTCTTCTTTTTGAGTGTAGGAAGTAGAAGAAGTGGCAAGCTCTTCTTTGAGCTTTTCGACTTTCGCTTCAAGCTCTTCATTATAAGTAGTGATGTTCCTCATCTCGGTATCATGCTGCTCAAGAACCTTCTGCCATTCAGCTTTGTCATTTTCCATAGTAAGAATGGCCTCGAGATTCGCATGGTTTACCCTTTGAACCTCGTCAACAAGCTTTTATCAGCCCAACATTCTTTCAATATCAAGTCTGACGGCATCGAGATTTCGCAGCATGGCAGGCTTGTCAATTGGTACTAAGTCGAGATCGAAGCGAACCCCCTTCAAGCACCATTGTGGAAACCGGCTTTGCAGAGTGGCTGGGCCTAGTCCAATTTGAAATTTAGGCCTGTTAACTATTGTCTGAATGTTTGTCTTCCCGAGAGCAGGAGAGCCAGAAGGGATGTCAAGTGAGACGGGGGCAGTGGCCTTTTCAGGAGTTGTAGATGCATGCTTCTCACCGTGCCGGGCACGCTTGCTTAGGTCCTCAACTATATGGCTTTTTCCTCGATCATCATGCGACTTTCTTTTGTGAGAGTTGTCACCTCTATGGGAAGAATCATGGTGCTTCTCCCTTTCTCTTCTCTCATAACGCTCTTCTTGAGCCCTCCTCTCCTGAGCCTTTCGAGCGGCTCTCTCTTCGTCGTTTTCTCTGTGAACGGGAAGGTAGCGCCTATAGTCATATTGACTACGCCTCCCGTAGCGTTGAAAGTCATCATAGTAAGAGCCGCTGCGTCGCATCGGAGAATCTGAAATTTTAAAAAAAAATGTCAAGTCTTAAAAGTCTTAAGAAAAAAGAAGCATGACTTTTGAATCTTCAAAGTACAAAGAATTAGGTGCATGAAAGTGCCAAAAAGTCCTATGTGTATGTGGTGTGCAAACTACACGCATCAGGCTACAAACCGCTCTTCGACACAGCGTTGGTAGTGACTTTAGTAGTAGGCGTCAAAATTTGTTGAAAACTTGATGTCGCCTCGACAACAGGAGAAGAAGCTTTAGGGACATCATCTTTTAAGAGTTCTTGTGAAGTTATCATCAGGTCACTTAGCCCCTCGAAAGTATCATCACCGCCAAGTTCGACGGGAGTATCTTTTTCGGCTTCCAGACCAGCCGCATCTTTAGAGCAACAAAGAGATTCTTCCTCTTCAATAACTGGGGCAAGTGCCGATTTGCTGGATGCCCCCGCAACATCGACAGTAGTAGAGCACTTCACCAGAGAAGCCTCGGAGGCAGGTTCTTTTGGTATGGGTTCGTCAGTGGAAACTGGGGCATCTAATGCTTTAGGCGGGGAGTCTGGAACCTCAAGGGGTGTGTAGAGTGAGAAGCGTGTAAAAGTCCATACTGATGCAAAAATTCGTCCCTTAACAAAAACTTTATACTTCTCTCTTTAGCAGTCACAACACTTAATCTCTCAAAAACTTGCTTATGGCTTGGATCTCTAGAGGGGAGAGGAAGTGCTGAAAAGAGCAAAGAATGAAATTAGCAATTGGTAATTCGGATCTCGAAAAAGTTGGAAAATGGAGAAAATAGAAGCAGGTAATCTTACTTCCCACTCTCCAGATGGCATAAAACCCTAGGGGGCAGCGAGCAAACAAAAACTGGTTCAAAAATCCATGAACACTTTCGGTAAGATCAGAAATAAGCTTGCGGTTTCTAACACTTCTCACAATAATAACGGAAGGATGGTCTTTACTCTTTGAAAATGAGCAAAAGTAGTGAATTTCTTCAAAACTTGGAAAGCGATCAAGAGTTCTCCTAAACAAAACACACAACCCCATTAAGATGGCGTAGGCATTAGGATGAAGTTGGAACGGAGAGATTGTCAACCGAAGGTGAAGGGTTCAAAGGAAGTCGTTAAAGGGAGGAATCGCCCCCACTTAGGCACATTTGATGATTGACTGCGACAAAACCGGGGTGAGGACTGTCGGCGGTATCAATTGGCCCGGGAAGTAGGCATCATTTTCAGAAGAACCAAATTGAGTACGTAGCTGAATAAATGCTCTCGAAGTTAGGATAGTCGAAGTTCTCTCTGGAGGATTCTCTATGGGAACAGCTGTCTGAAAGGTCTCTCCCGCTTGAGCTACCACTTCTTCTTCTTGGAAGGAAGTCATTCTACACAAACAACTGGATATTCAAACATGAAGGTGCACGTTTCCTAAAATGTGTGAAGTGTTGTGTAAAATCAACAAAGCAATAAGCGAATATAACCGGAATAAAAACTAGCAAGCATTTGTCAGTTATAAAGTCAAGGGTTTGTTGTTTTAAATATGAAAGTGAAATGTAGATGCAAACAAATCAGTTCAAGATAGCAATGCTTTGCGTTGATATTTCACTTTAGTTGATTGGTTCACAGCATTTCATACAGTGTGTTTAAGTTGATTACTCTATGTCGACTATTCTGTCATTTGATGTAGGCAGTCAATGGCAGTATATTCGCCTTGGTTTTCTGTGATTGTTGTTTCAGCAGGTTGTTAGCCTATAAGTTAATGTGATCTGTGAAATAAGGCAACAGAGTTAAAACAATCTAGGATTTAAGCAATTCAGTCCAACGGATCAAGTTAAGTATTCAAGTTGGAATTATGCTTTTAATTGAGAATTCGAGTTGGGCATCCAAGTGTTAACTCGGCTGCGACCCAAGGAATCTCTCGCGGGTTAAGATTAAGTTTCTGATTCCTTAAATCGGTGGTTCTTTAGGTCGTGAGGAATAGTAAGGAGAAAGACTCCGGTTCAAAAAGTGGTGCAAGATTCCCCAAGTGGTAGTTCGGCCACGATTTAAGGATTAGGTCGGAAAATTTCCCCGAGTGCTAGTTCGGCCATGATCTAAGGTTTAGATCATATCAAATTAGGTCGGCAAAAAGATAGGTCGCCCAAAAATTGCTGGGTCGAATCCAGGCTGATATCTCAATCCACTCGACCCGTTAGCCCGATTGCCACTCCATCCACAAAAAACCCTCATTCCATTAATGATGTTTCATGTTATCGGATCATCCATAAAACCAGTTCGAAACCACTACGAGTTCAACACCTTGCAATCCTAACACAAATCAAAATCAACTAGCCTGAAGCGGTAAACCATCTTCATCGTCTCATCGGTCATTTAAAGCCAAACCGAGCAACCTAAGCTTCATCAACTATAGATGTAATGGGATTCGCGATGAAGCATTATACAAGGAGGCGGTTTAAGTTTGAGTGACGGAATTCATGAACCAACAGTAATCTATGATCGAGGAAGAAGAAGGTTTACTTACGCGATGAATATCAAAGGTTATCAGTAATTGATTGGAGTGAAATCGCCTTGGGAAGCTCAGGAGAATTTTAATGGCCGAATCAAGCGAAGGAGAAAGTAATGAAGAGGAAGAAGAAGATGAATGACTTATACCTTACAATGGTGAGAACTGAAGCGGCGCGTGTGACCTAACTTTTAGGTCGTACAAGACCTACCGACTTAGAGAGTGGACGGGTTAGAGGATATCGAAGCACACGACCCATTAGGCGTATACTTCGAGGGGTAAATGTTAACTCCGCCCCGTCCATGACTCAGTGATTTAAAAGTTACCGAAAAGGTTGCCAACCTAACATGGATGCCGATCTAACTGCCTAAGCCCTAAGAGGGATGCCGACCTAATGCCTCAACAAGGTTACCGACCTAAGACTTAACAAGGATGCCGACCTAAGATTTAAGGGGACACCGACTCAAGGCTTAGGTAGGTTACCGATCTAACATGGATGCTGGCCTAAGATAGGTGCCGATCTAACTATCCAAGGAGGTTGCCTCCCTAACTGCTCAGGACAGGGACAAGATCACGAACTATACTTGAGTCGCGACCGACTTACGGCCTATGCTAAGTCGTACACGACCCAGGCAAAGGAAGGCAAGTCCGATACAGCTACTTAGCACGCGGTCTCTTAACTCGTACATGGTTCAGGACTTGATATATCCAGAGTTCAGCAAGGATACCTTTCTGAAGTCTCGACCTAGCAGTTAAGTCGCAACCGACCCACGACTTAGTTTGAGTCGTCCACGACCCAACTTAGGTTGGTTACGGTTTGGGACTTGGTAATGTTTTCTGCCTAGAACTCTCTATAAATGCATTGCCATCTCCAACTTTCAGGGGACATTTGGATCACTTTCTTCAAGGCATCAAGACTCTGCTATCTTCAACTTCAACATTCCAATCACACACAAGACGCTTAGATCAACTTCAAACAGAAATTCAAGACATTCAATCATGAATTCGGAAAACTTTCTCACATCGAAGTTTTTCTAGCTACTTGTCTTTTGAAGTAAATTTTACTTGAAAAAGATTGTAACAAGTTGTAATCAAATCAGCAGTAAGAAAGGATTGAAGTGGGCGTAGGCTTGATTATAGGCCGAACCACTATAAACCCTATCTTCTTTACTGCATTTTTTGTGAATTACTGTTTCTCTCTGATTCCCGTGTTAACGGGTGGTGCTTTCACATTCACTACACTTACACTGAGGTGTTAGCGTCTGATTTTTACGTTAACACCAAGAAATTCTATAACCAATTTAAATATTTTGGCTATGATATGAATGATTAATGAATATGAATTGAAGTATGAATTGGTCAGGTTGACTTGAAATGTGAATTGTGATATAAACTATAGCTCTTTGTTGAATTTGCTATTGACTATAAAAAAACCATAAACATAAAACATATATCTCTGTCTAAATATATCGACTTATGTCTACACCTTTTATAACCATAGTTTAAATGTATATTATTCAGGCTCTCGTTCACTTCACATTATAATGATTATTTTGTCGTTACTTAGTTTCACTTACTGCATACATATTCATTTCTTCATGTGATAAATAATACTCCTGTCATCTTTGCAAATACATTATTTTGCATATCTAAACAAATTCATGTATGCATGTATGTCTCATAAAACTCTCTTATGCAAGTATAAGTTTGTTATAGAAAAGGTTGTACCTGCGCAATAATTCGTAACCATCTTATCTTTCTGCTCCTCATATACATGTATTTACTGTTAACAAAATTATACTTTAGTTTAGTTCGGCCGATGAATTGAGAATCGACTGGCCTGGCAATATGTGATAGTGGCTTTGAAAGTTTTAGTATTGGTTTGATAACAAAAAATAAGAGGAAGCAAGGTAGTCACAATATGTAGATTGATAAATATATAATTGGGATTTCATATCCATTCATGACTCCTTAAGAAGCAAGAAAAAAACAATAAAGACAAAACACTCAGTACAAAGTTCCAAAAAAAGATCTTGAGCATGGGTCTAATGTAGTACTTAAGGCATCGGTTGTTGTTATTCACAAATGTAAACAATATACATACATGTACTGTAATGATACTAAAAATGACAAAGACGTCAAGAATGCATTTTTGGGTTTTATTTCAGTTTGTTCAATTTGATTTTGTAATTTATTTCTGTACACTTCTAATGTTTTGTGCTGTCCTTACATGTTTTACACATTCGTACATTGCTTTACAGCAATAGTTTAATACAAGGAATTGACTTTTTCATACCCCCATCTTTTGCTCCTGCTATACCCACTCCAACTGCGATGATTCAAAAATATGGGATTGTGTTCTCCTATACATTGTTGCCATCAATCCCCAAATAGTTATAAAAATAATAAAACATTGGTTATTGAATTGGAGAATTTAAAGGGATCCAGTATCCCATATCTATTGCTTTCATTTGAGATGGTGAATTGTGTGTTTATTAGAATTAGTGGTTTTAATCATGACAACCAACCAAGTTGTAGACTACGCATTATGACGTAGAATTGTTAGTTGTGCTATAAGCAAACTATCTAGTTCTATTGATAATGCAAATAGTCAGGGGCAAATGGTTTTTGAATTACATTACCAAAATTTTTCATGTACAATTTTGTAAATTTTGAATGCCTAGATAAACTGAAATGAATGCTTAAAGATATGATCAAGGTGGGCATTTGATTCTTCCTAATTTTTTCTTTATGTTTGCATAGATATTCAAATAAGATTTTCAACTATATAATTGTTTGAATATAGTTGCAGTTGCATTGTATATGGCTGTGGTTACTCTGTTTTTCATTTCTTGCATTACGCATATGCAATTCTTAATGCAAGTAAGTGTTAGAAAATTTAATTTAGTAATATAGTTTTATATATATTATAATTTAAAATAAATTATGTTTATTATAGTTTTATATACTATAAATAATCATTATCAACAACCTCCTTTGCCATGAGGTCAGTTGGTGTAGCCATGTAGTTTGTATTATCATATATACACAGCATATTTACGATTCATAAGATAGAGAGAAAACAGAACCTACTATATGTCAGTTATAAAAGTATGTAAATATAAATCTATGGAGACACACATATATAGGAGTTTGTGGGGCCGTGTTAATATTTATATGTATGGTTTATCTGTTCTTATTTAATGAGGGTAATTTTGTCCTTTTGTCTTTCACTGTTGACGTGTATTATATGGGCTAGGCTTCCTAAATATGGTATTGGATTTGAAATGTAAGCTTCTGTACAGAAATTGAGATGGTAAAATACATTTTCAAATATTACATTGGATGGGAAATGTTTAAGACTGTATTGTAACTAAGATATATATAGCATACAATATAAACTAAGATGCACAACATACAATATTAGAAAGCATACATCATGTCAGGCATTTATAGTATATATTCCCTTTGGTTAGATTGCATGGAAATATTTGCAGGCTCTATCTATAATATAGTATTCCCAGGTTGAAATAATCATAAAATTAGATTGTACAGAAAGTTGATGATACATACATGTGTGATAGAGTTAGCAACTTTATTGTTTTTGTGATATTATAGTATTATACCTCTTCACGGCAAAATATTCCTTGCTGTAGGTGCTGGACTCAAGCATGGTGGTGTTATTGTAGATAGACAATTTAGTAGAATTATTTCTTGCTATTGGCATTGGACTCCAACATGGTGTTGTTAATGCAGTTGGAAGAGTCAATAGAATTATTTAATAAAACATTTCGTTTATTGTATTCAATGTGAGCACATCCTTAATTCGATTTCTACTGTAAATATTGTATGTTTATTGATATTTAGGCTCTTTCAGCTTCTCCACACCAATTTGAAATTTAATCTACTTTTACCAGATTTTTAGTTCTTCTTTATCATTTGAACTTTGTACAGTGGATGGTTGAGTTTTTCTTTAAATGTGCTACCATGAAATTCAATAGGCCTTTTTTCATTTTGTTAACTTTAAAGTTTGAATGATATTTATGTAACATATTATATTATCAATTATTTTCTCCATACTAGATTAATCATAAATTGTGTCTACGCTAATTGTTTTGTTATTAATTGATGTTCTATTGTGCACTTCTCTATATGATATGTGGTTACGCTACACAAGTACATTTTTGAACTAATGCAGGCACATTATGCATATGGAAACTGATTATTAAATGCAATCTCATTTTTGGTATTTCAATTGTAAATGGATTATAAAATTAGGAAGATATTGTGAATAAAGGTACGTTGCTGAATTAATGCATGCACATTGTGATTAGATGCAAACATGTAGATTTTGTATGTTCATGCGTATTGTTAGGTTTATGTATTCACTGTACCATTGACTTGAAAGAATTCACAAATCATTTACTATGACAATCTTTCAACTATAATATTTTAGGCTGTTGTTTATCGTAGGTTACAGACACTTCTTCCATTTGGTTTCAAAACGATGGAAGAAGATTTATATCAGATCTATAGTAAAATATAATCGAGAGTCAAGGCTATGTAAACTTTAAAAAAAACACACACACACTACTGTTCCAACTATGACTTTTTTTTTAAAAAGTAAAATGAATATGAATCGTTTTTTCAATGTACTTTTATTTTTCTACAACTTATGCTGCTGCATTTCACGTCAATTTATTGTCACATAATTTACTCAACTTAGTTTGTACGCCATGTAAACAAATATATGCTTGTTGATATCTATGCGGACTCTATTATGTGTTCGATTGGAACTGTTACATGTTTTAATTCCTCCAGTCTTGAGTGTATTAGTTGAATGATGATGTATATTGTTAAAAGAAGTTATGAATAACAAGTTCTCATTATTGACTGAAGTAAGTTACTATATCATTGAACATTATAGGCTATTATTGTTGTGTTTTGTCGTAACTTTTCAATTATTGCATATACAGATTATGGTTGATAGAGGTAAAACCTAAGGCACTGTCAAAGGAACTTCAAATTTGGATAAGAGAGGAAAAATTTTAAGGGGACTCCACTCAAAAAAGATTGTTATGGGGACTCCATCGAAAAAAAATTCGGTAGGACCCCATCAAAAAATAAAGCAAATTCGGCAGCACCCTACCAAAAATTAAAGCAAAAAACAATAATGATTCATCGAAGATCACTTTCGACGGGATTTGCTCAAAAAATAAACCAAAATTCAGTAGAGAGTTACTGAAATATAAATGACAGTTATGATTTACTTATTTCTTCTAAGAATGGGAAAAAAAAATTGGTACACCCTTAGTATTTTTTCGAAAAACGAAAAGTGACCCCTAATTATCGAAAATTAGAGTCCCTTTAACAATGCCCAAACTTAATGCATGTTTCTTCATTCTACTATTGGAAGTGAAATTCAAAACAATACTTCAAACATAATAATTCAATTATTAAATAATTATAATATTTTATAGTTAGCAATTAACAATATAGCTCATTGATCAAATGTAGGTCAACCTGGAAGTGCGTATATTCCCATATCAATAAATACAACTCAAGTGAAATATCAACTGAAATACAAGTAACTCAAAGGATGTTTGGGATACCCATCTACTAAGGATCCGTGGAACTATCTACTATGTAGTACAATAAACTATTATAATATGTCTATAGTAAAGTATAAGTATTAAAATAGAGTTAAGACGTTACCCATATCCCCCTTAACACATTTTTCATATTCTCGTAGTCTATGCAGTACAGTAATCCCCTCCGTAAACTGGAGGTCGTCAGAGAGCACTCCATAGGTTTGGTACAAAACAAACTCATAGTAGGCTCGATATGGTAGGTGGTATGGCACAACTAGGCAATGCCAGGGTACATATACCAATTACACTTAGGGGATGGTGGCAACGCATAGCCGCAGCTACCGCCCAACTCGGTCCACACTCCAAAAAATCCGAGGGTGCACACAATTATTAACAAAGTAATAGAATGGTATCGAAGAAATGTATCCGACTGGAGGACCTACCTCATTTGACCCGTTAATTGCTCTTGTTTTAGCCACCTTAAGTTAACTCACGAGAGTCAGGTCCATGTATATATGTCAAATACAATCATCACCATCCACGCTACTTCATTTTGGAGTCTCCACCATGTACACAGTTGTTAAAGTGGTTTTATGTATTGGCAGAGAGTATGACAATAACCCATCACGGTCTCTTTAACAACCTGACGTTATTATAACACCGTGGTCATTTCAAAATATCATTTCCATATCCAAAATATCATATTAATTTCAAAACGATATCAATACGAGATCATTATTCACTTAAAATATATCCATTTCTAAAATCATAGCACTTTCCAAAATTATAACTCTTTCTAATTTATAAACCTTTGAAACCATAACACTTTGGAAATCATAACACTTTGAAAACATTACTTTGGAAATCATAATACTTTGGAAACATAATACTTTCCTCTTAAAAAGTTTAGATATTAACAATAGTATATATCTAATAAAATAGTTTATCGGTTAAAAATAATTATAAGTTAAAATAGTTTATATATATTAAAATAATTTATGTATTAAAATAGTTTTTAATTTATATTAAAATAACTTTATATAAATAAATAGTTTTCTAAAATTTCACAAATCGATCCAAATCAACTTGAATTTAAAAATTCAATATAATTAAATCTTAATTCATAAAATTTCAATTTAATTCAACATCTCAATAACCACTAATTTATATCGATTTCAAATATATATTTCATTTACAATGACTCAGTTTTGATAAATTTCATTTACATTTCAAATTCAACTTTACCATTATTTAATATTGAAATTTTCACTTAGTCAATCCAATATCATTTAAATAAAACCTTAAATTACCATTTAAATAAACTAAATATTCCATTCAATTTATTTAAACTTGAAATATTCATTTAATCGGTTTAAATCAAAATCAAGTTATAAAATCATATCTTTAAAATCTCAATTCAATAAGTTTCAAATCAATTTAAATTTATCTTTCCAACCTTAATTTATTAAAATTATATAAAAATATATTTTTAAAATATAATTTTAAATAAATACTTAAAACATATTATATACTAATTAAATTAAACTTAATAAATTTAAAGCTTATTATTAAATTTATTTTTATATTGAAACTTATTTATCTATATTTAAAAATAGTAAAATTATAAGAAAATCTTAAAAAATTATAATTTCAAAACTGACTTATAAATTTAAATTTCCAAATGTATAAATTTTAAAATCTAAAATTTAAACCTTTTCAAAATAACATTTATATATAATATCTTAAAATCAATATTTATCAAAACCACATATATTTATTTTCGAAACCCTGGAAATCATTTTTCAAAACGTATATATAGACCAACGGTGTTTGTAAATAATTTTCGATCCTATGGTCAAGTGATACAGATATTTATCATTTCAATTCACGATTTAAATATATATGGGTATATATCATTTCAACCTGCAATTCCATATTTAAGGTCAATGAAAATTGCTTGGGTTTATCATTTCAACCCATAACGATTTCCTCCTATTCTAAAAGATCGTTTGGGTATGTATCATTTCGACCCATAGGGAATTCTAAATTAACATAGAACTTGCAGAGTGAGAACAGTTATGAATGTAATGTAACATATCGATAACATGTATATATCATCAATAAAAGATAAAAATATAAATAATAGATCATAGTGTCAGATACCATAGGTGAATAGTTGTAGATAATGGCATATCATATATATAGAAATTAAATAACTAGAGATAGTAAATTTCATTATCGTTTCAAACGAAATCAATTTAATAAATATAAGAATGTTAATCGTGAATGATTGCTCACCTATCGGGGCTAGAGAGATTCGACAAATGAAATGAATTACGAATCCAAGCATGAATTCCAAAACATAGCAAGATTGGTGCAATTCAACGAACAGTGCTGATAACAAGATTTGATGAAAACAAATCGAATCAGTTTTGATATAAACTGAAAACATATATGCATTATTATTATATTATATTTTTTTTCAATAATTTAATTTGAGTCAAATGTTAAAATAACATAAACATTTCAAAATCATTATTCTTAAAACTCAAATACTAAGAATCAAAGATATATATATATTATGCTACACAAATAATTTTAAACACATATGTTTTATTACCGAAACACTTATATATATCACATTTTAAACAATAAAAATCAACATTCCTTCAATTGTATATATAGTATAAATGTACAAACACCCTGTCAGATACAACCTATATATATATATATATATATATATATATATAACAAGCGCATGATATAACCTATGTTAGTATAAATTAACACATATATAAAAAACTTCAAAAATTTTGTATATTTTTTTTTTATAAATTAAAATGTCAATCCATCTCTTGTATGCAAACATATATATTATAGTCAAATTGAATATAGACTAAGATTTGTAAAAATTTATATATATAAAATATTTATATAAGTAACATATATTTAAAATATATATATATATAAACAGTGGGATATAAAGAAAAAGAATACTTACATAAGTACCCTATTTATATAGCATGTATTATAGACATACTACAGATTACGAAACTTGTGTAACAAACATATATAAAATTCATATAAACTAATATATATATAAACTGGCACATAATATCTTATACTAACATGTTCTGTACATATATATAGCTACTCAAATCATCTATGCTAATTATGAATACATGCAAAAAAAAATATGACCTTAAAACATGTAAAATTACTTTAAACACACAATGCGAACACTTTACATGTAAACAGCAGACCATAGTTATTTTACTCTATGTATATAAAGTTTAAGAATCTCAAACTCAGTATATATACAAACATGAAATATGCATATCCTTTTTTTCAAAGAAAGAATGAGAGGCTGTCGAATGCAGAGGAACAATGGAATAGAGGATGCTACGGCACGGCAGTGGTTAGATGCAAGAGAAGGTGCAAAGGAAGATTTGCGGTCGGCCTGGCCTTTGGAGGCAAGGGCGGAGATGGCTGAGGAGGGAGGGAGGTTTGCGACGTGGGGATCTGCGCATGGAAGAGGAAAGCTCAGCCAAATGGGTAGTTCAAAGGAAAGAAGGTGGAATGCATGCAATGGCTCAGGTCGGCCATGATGTGTTGTGCAGCTCGATTTATGGTAAGGAGGAGAAAACTTGCTTGTTGATGTTGTGGTGGAAGCTTCATGTGGAAGAGGAAGGGCTAGAGAAGGAAGGCGAGAGAGAGTGGAAGAAGATTGCTTCGGAAAGCGGTGAGCTAGATATCAGGAGATGATATATACACGCTACTAGTAAAATTTATTGTAATTTTTTTTCAAAATATAGAAAAATAAAGTCAGGGGAAGAAAGTGGGAATGTGAAAGGAATTGGAATTCGGTTGTTTGATGAAAGTGAAGAGGTGGAAATAGCAAGGGTTAGGTAAGTTGAATTCTGGGCAATACTAAATGCTGGTGGCTATTTGGTTTCATGGTGGATAATAAGTGGTCATGTGAAAATCCAAAAGGACTCGGTTGCGGAATCAATACGCTAGGCGTTTCGCAGATTGCAACTCAAACCGGACTTCAAAATTGACGATTGAATATACTGTAGAGATTAGCACGACGAGACGATCAAAATGGTATATAGATATCAGTGATTGGACCATCCTATCAAAAGTTGATATTTGGTACCGAAAATGCTACTAATTTGCCGAAAATAAGATAGACGGAGCAATAACAATCAAAATTTGATAGAATGAGATATGACGTCTCACTCAGAAGATGATTAAAAAATTTATTATATAAAAATATTCAGGTTTGGAAAACATTTTATTATCGTCAAATATTTAACTGATTTAAATTTTAAATAAAATTACATAATAAAATAAAATTTCATATTTTCTGATGAAAATTTTCCATTATCTATGTTTGAATAGACGTATTCCAAATATCAAATTTTTATTTCCAAATTTAATTATTTAAAATTTCATAAATTTTAGATAATTACATTATTAAAACAGTTAAAATTTACGGGTCATTACACTCTCCCACACTCAAAACTTTTCATCCCCGAAAAGAAAAGAGGTAGAAGAATAGAAACAACTAGAAAGAAAAATAGATTGAAAAACAAAATAACACAATTAATTTAAAACCATATAAATTTCAATTTTTAACAAATTAATATTCAACAATTTGGTTTAATCCATTTGATTTCACTTAAGTTAATTTCATTTATAATTCAATCTTAACTATTTCTAAATTCATATTTATTTATTCATTGTCTTATTATCCAATTTATCTAAACTAACATTTCCTATAATCATAAATTAGGTGTATAATCATTTATTATAACCACTCAAATTTATTTATAAATTCCATTAACATCATGTTATATTATATACTATTCAATTTCATATTCAACTTCTGAATAATTTAGGTATGTTATATATATTGGAATGTAATTGAGTATTATGCAAGTAAAAATTTTCCTAATTCAATTTACCTCAAGTTTAAAACAATTATCAAATTTTTTGACTTTGATTTATAATTGAAATCTTCCTTTAACATAAATTTAAGAATTAAATTTTCGATTCACTTTAAACTATTTTGAGATAAATTCATATATATATATATATATATATATATATATTATTTATCAAATCAAATATGTAAACATATACCCTATATATATTATAAATCAAGCCATACTTAAGAAATTCAAATCAAGTTTATTTTTCCCAAAATAAAAGTGTAGCAAGGCTACTAAATGGTCTTTGCACTCTAAAACTCGAAAATGAATATCGATGATGCTATAGTCATCATCAAAATTATTTTCCAGCGACAAAAGAGGGGAGTACTAATTTAAAACTTTCTTAAAAAATTCTTTGGAAACTATTTGTATTCAAAAATACTTTTAAGTAATATAATCTAAAATTTCAAAACAAAATTTTCTAAAATACTAGAAATTTCAATTCTCAAATTCTTAATTTAAATTTATTTCAATTTCAAATAAATTTATAACCATATTTTATAATTCCAGTTAGTCAATGGTTTACAAAACCATTAATGAAAATCAAATGTTGCCATTTTTAACAACCAATTCAGTTAACTATTAAATTTCAAAAAAATTATACCTATATATAGTATAATCATACAAAATTTATTGTGTCAGTTTGCTCTGTTCAAGTGTTTTGGAATTCCTATCGATAACGTTGATCAGACAAATTGATCGAAACCCTGAATGCTCCTTAACAACTCAAACAACATGCTATAACATATTTTCATATTGATTACAAATACACTCCCTCACTCGATGATTCAAGAATGGATCTCAAAACAAGGATAAAGATTCAAATTAAAGGGATCCTAATTAAAAGAACTCTAACAAGAAGATAGGCTTGAATGGGAGATAAGATAATTAAATTGCAAAATAGGAAGATGGACATACTTATATAAATCATGTGCAACCTTAACCGGGTCAACCGTGACGTCAAGAATAAGATCGATGCAGAATTCTGAGGCAAATCGACATTCGATCATAAAAGAATAAAATTCGGGCATAAAAACAAGTAAAAACATCTAAACCGAGGATACAAAAATCTTTGGTGAATCAATGCCTATTGTAAAGGAGTTTTACCCCTTTATAAATCATTCAGTGGAGCTATGGGATGCTCCAGAATCAAGAAAAACACGAATAGGGAGAGACAATAATGGATTTCAGAACAAAAAGGAAAGACCCAAAATTCAAAGAGAATCTGAATCAAAGAGGAAGGAATTCAAGCTCGAACGAAGGTGATTCCGTAATTAAATTTGCTCTATATGCTAAGTTTTGCCTAAACCTTGCTCTGATACCACATGTAACATCCCGATATTTCATGCCATACACATTCGCACATGTTAGACTTGAATTGCTCAAAATATTAGATTGTTAATTTATATTTGGCAAAACTCAGCATATATAGTAAATAAATCAATCACAGAATCACAGACACGTTGTAATATAACAATAAGTAGTGGAAACAAATAAATAGTTGTTCATGAAGCTACTATATATATAACAGAGTTAAAACAAGATACAAAATAAGTCTCGAATACATAGAAGTCTCAATACAATAGTAAAATAATGAAATCTGAATATATCACTAGAGTCAATTGAATAATTGAAAGTTGAATAGATATAGATGGATCTCCAGGTGAAGCTCCAACTCCAAAGGTGAATCTCAAATGTTGTGACACTCAGTTTGACCCGAGCATAAAGAAAAACACAAAACACTCGAGTCAAGATTAACATTCTTATATCAATATATCCAACTCAAGTGAAATATCAACTTGATGCAGGCCATCTGAATAAAGACTTAGGTCGAGACCGACCTAAGCATACGTATGAGTCGTTCCAACGACCTAAGAATGAAGACGGGGTAAGCTTAAGTCGCGAGTGACTTAACGAGGTAAAGGGGAATGAGTTAAAGAAGGTATGCTCACGACCTAACGAAGAAGCTCTAAGTCGGTCACGACTTAACAAGGAACAAGAGAGGGAAGTGGCACTAAGTTTGCGACCTAACGAGTTTACGGGTTATGACCTAAAGGAAGCACGACTCACCAACTTACGAGATAACGAGATAGTTCCATGTTACGATAAGCCGAGTCAGCGACCTAACGAGGACGAGTTACGACCTATGGTTAAGCGACCTAATGTAGGAACGGGGATAAGTTGCCGCAACATGTTACGACCTAAGATAGGTCGCGTAAAGATATCTTGAAGCTATGTTCTTAAGTCATTGAATTTGTTAAGTCGTTATGTTCTTGAGTCGTTTGTGCTTAAGTCGTAGGTCGTAGGCGTTGTAATTAGGTCGCGTGATTGTAATTATGTATGTGTTAGGTCATTGTTGACCTACGTTAAGTCGGTTTCTTTGTGTTAGGTCGTTGGGTGTTGAAGCGCAAGGTGGATAGGTCGCGTGCGACCTGGGTCATGCTGAGTCTTGTAATATAGGTCCTTAACGACCTATGGTAAGTCGCGTGGTGTACATAGGTGTGTTGTTTGCTAAGTCGCTAACGACCTTGGGTGAGTCGTGAGTCGTGAGTGTTAGATCGGGGACGACCTAAGGGGCTGTGTTGTAAAATGCTATAAATAGGGAGTGCGTTGTACATTTCAGGTGGTTGATTGTTGAATGAAATTCTTGTTTATTAGCTTTGTGCTTTCATCTAAATTGGTAGTTGAGTGTGATCTCCTATCTCCACTTTCGGTTATTCGAGTGCGCTCGAATCAACGATTGTTGAAGCCGATTCGCGGAATCAAGTGTGCTTGATCAACGCTTGAAGAATTGAAGATCTTCTCTCACGGTATCGTGCGCGATCAACGTGTCGAAGATAGCTAGAATTCAGTATCCTTGTGATCAATGAATTTGGGCATTTCAGTATCTTCAATCCACCGATTGCTACTTTCATCGATTCATATCTTGTTGTTAATTATCCGCTGCGTCAGTTTGGTATCAGAGCGTGACATAGCCAATCATAGCTAAGACGAGTCTTGGAGCCAAGGAATTTGAAGTTTGTGTTCATCGTGTTCATTATTTGTTGCAACAGGAGGGAGACTTTCGATCCATTCCATTTTGGATCAAAGTGTTGGAAGGTGTTTGAATATTGGCTTGTTGGAAGTTTGCGCGCCAAAGTTGAGTTTGAAGTGTTGAACTGTGCCGACCTACCCTAGGTCGTTGCATACTATCGAGTTATTGTGGAGGCCGAGCCGAGCTAGTGAAGAATTGTGCCGAGCGACTTAAGCCTTAAGTCGTTCACCTTGTTTAAGTTTGAAGCTGTGACTTGCTTGTTGTTTTGTTGAAGTTTTGTGTTTAATTTGTTGAAATTTTGTGTTGATTCAATCATGCCACCAAGGAGAGCTAATCGTCATCAAAATGTTGAAGCATTGTATAGAAGAGAAGAAGCCGAGCAAATGGAACAACGTATCAATGAGAAATTTTATGAAGGCATTGGAAAGTTAGAGAAGTTGATGAATGACTTGAATCAAAATCAAAGGATAAGATCACCAATCTCGAACCACGGAGGAAACCGAGTTTCGCCATCGGTTACGGAAGCGAGGAGGGTATCACCGCAATCTTTTAGAGACAGAAGAGAAACATCAATTTCATCAAGGAGAGATCAGCATGACTATGGACATGAAGAGAGGAGAATTCCACGAGAGTTTGAAAATGAGCTATATAGAGATGAAGGGAGACATAGTAGAAGAGACATGCGTGATTGAAGGGATGTTGATGGTCGAGATCGATATAGACATACATTTGATTTTGGTGAAGAGGGTGATAGTGCAAGTATTCATTATCGAGATCGAGACCAAGTTCGAAATTCTTATCAGGATGTTGAAGAAGATCGTCGATGGGAGTCGGGTATGAAGATGGAAATTCCAGAGTTCAAGGGTGGAATGGTAGCAGAAGAATTTCTTGATTGGTTATCTAATGTTGAAGAGATCTTTGATTTCAAGGAGATTCCCGAGCATAGAAGGGTGAAGTTAGTTGCTACTAGGTTGAGGGGAAGAGCTTTGGCATGGTGGCAGCAAACTAAACTTACGAGAGAGAGAATGGGGAAGTCAAAGGTTGAGTCTTGGGATAAGATGAAGAAGTTGATGAGAGCTACATTTCTACCCTACAACTATCAATCACTTATGTACCAAAGATTGCAGAATCTGAGGCAAGGGACGAAGTCAGTTAATGATATGCAGATGAATTTTACCAACTCATTGCCAGGAATGATATTATGGAGACAGAAGAACAACCGACTGCCAGATTTGTTGGGGGGTTGAGAATGCAGGTCCAGGATATGGCTAATATGTTCGATCCAAGATCTGTAGCGTAGGCACATCAAAAAGCGTTGGCTTGGGAGAAGCAGGGAAGGCGAGGAGGTGGCGTGTTTACTAATTCCAATAATCCAGTGAAGGGTTCCAGTGGAAGTTCTAATGTTTCTAAACCTATCAGTAAACCAGTGGTGAAGGAGGTCGAGAAGACAAAGGTTAATAGCAGTTTCAAATGTTACAATTGTTAGGAGTTGGGTCACAAAAGCAATGAATGTCCAAAGCCGAAGAGGAGAGCAATGGTTGCAGAGGTTGAAGAAGAGGATGTGGAAGTTGATTGTTCTAATTCACCTTATGTTGAGGAGGAGGAAGAATTGTTCGGAGATGAAGGATGCAATTTAATGATGAGGAGAAGTTATTTGGCACCGAAACAAGAAGAGGAAGACAGTTGGTTGAGGAATAACATATTTCAGTCCACATGCACTATTCTGGGAAAGGTTTGCAAGTTCGTTATTGTAGCTGGGAGTTGTGACAATATTATCTCTACTGAAGCAGTAAACAAGTTGAACTTGAAAACTGAGAAACATCCTAAACCGTACAAGTTAGCATGGTTAAGGAAGGGTGGTGAAGTAAAGGTGTGTCGAAGAGCTTGAGTGAATTTTTCTATTGGAAAGAAGTACAAAGATGAAATTTGGTGTGACGTTGTAGACATGGATGTGTGTCATCTGTTGTTGGGCAGACCATGGCAGTTTGATAGAGCAGTACAACACGATGGTCGTGCTGATAGCTATAGTTTCATGTTCGAAGTTACTAAGATTATTTTAGTTCCTAAGAAGCAACAACAGAAGGAAAGCAAGTTGGAGGAGATTGAAGAGCTGAAAACTTTGCTATCTTCGAAGGAGTTTGTTAAAGAAGTTGAAGAGGAGCCTGAAGTCTATTTGTTGATTGGACGAGAGAGTCATGAAGAGGTTGAGATTCCAGAAGAAGTGAAGCCAGTTTTGAAAGAATTTAAGGATGTATTTCCAGAAGAGTTGCCTAAGGAGTTACCGCCACTGAGAGACATTCAACATCAAATTGATCTTGTTCCGGGAGCAGTTTTACCACATCGACCACATTATCGAATGAGTCCGAAGGAACATGAGGAGTTGAGAAGGCAAGTGGAAGAGTTGTTAGAACAGGGACGTGTTCAGGAAAGCTTGAGTCCTTGTGCAGTACCAGCTTTATTGGTGTCGAAGAAGGATGGAACATGGAGAATGTGTACCGATAGTCGAGCATTGAACAAGATTACCGTTCGCTATAGATTTCCTATGCCGAGGTTGGATGACTTGCTAGATCAGTTGAGTGGGGCTACTATCTTTTCAAAGATTGATTTGAAAAGCGGATATCATCAAATTCGGATTAGACCTAGAGACGAATGGAAGACAGCCTTCAAGACGAGAGAGGGGTTATACGAATGGTTGGTTATGCCATTTGGGTTATAAAATGCACCTAGTGCGTTCATGCGGGTGATGAATCAAATCTTTAGACCATTCATTGGGAAATTCGTGGTGGTATATTTTGATGATATTCTGATATATAGTGGGAGTACGGAGGAGCATGTTCAACATTTGAGAAAGTTGTTAATTATTCTTCGTGGGGAACAATTTTATGCAGCTACGAAGAAATGTGTGTTCATGACTCGAAGTGTTTTATTCTTGGGATATGTTGTATCTGAGAAGGGAATCCAAGTGGACCAAAGTAAAGTTGAAGCTATTAGAAATTGGCCACAACCGAGAACTATCACTGAAGTTAGGAGTTTTCATGGATTGGCATCATTGTACCGAAGATTCATTCCACACTTCAGTAGGGTGATGGCACCAGTTACCGATTGTATGAAAGGAAAGCAGTTTTCTTAGTCAGAGGAAGCAGGAGTTGCTTTTGAACGGATCAAAGAACTTTTGACGACAGCACCAATTCTTGTATTACCAGATTTTCAGTTGTTGTTTGAGTTACACACTGATGCATCAAAGGTTGGGATTGGTGGAGTGTTGAGTCAGAGGGGACGTCCTATTGCATATTTCAGCGAGAAGTTATCAGGGGCAAAGATGAGATATAGTACGTATGATGTGGAGTTTTATGCTGTCGTGCAAACAGTGAAACATTGGAGACACTATCTGTTCCATAAGGAGTTTGTTCTTTACACAGACCATGAAGCTTTGAAACATTTACAAGGTCAAGACAAGATTTCGGCGAGACATGCATCATGGATTGCTTATTTGCAACAGTTTACTTTTGTCGTGAGGCACAAATCAGGGGTAACGAATCGCGTGGCTGATGCTTTGAGTAGGAGGAGTCATCTATTAACGACAATGAAGATTGAGGTGACAGGATTTGAATTATTGCCGGAATTGTTTGAGGAGGATCCTTACTTTGCAAAGTTCGTTGAGAAAGTTAAGGATGGAGATACTGATGAATTTGTGTTAGTTGATGGATTCTTGTTCAAGGGGAATCGATTATGCATTCCAGACTGTAGCCTGAGAATGAAGATAGTAAAGGAGCTTAATGAGGAAGGACATGTGGGTAGAGACCGAACATTGCAGTTAATCTCCCAATCCTACTATTGGCCATCGATGAGGAAGGAAGTTGAAAGGTTTGTTCAGAGATATCATATCTGTCAGGTTTCGAAAGGAACAGCGACAAATGCAGGGTTGTATATGCCGTTACCTGTACCGACTAAACCATGGTTGATATCAGCATGGATTTCGCGTTGGGTTTGCCAAGAACGTAAAGGGGAAATGACTCGATATATGTTGTGGTGGATCGTTTCTCGAAGATGGTGCATTTTGTTGCCTGTAAGAGGACGGCAGATGCTGTTCATGTTGCTTAGTTGTTTTTCAAGGAGATCTATCGACTTCATGGATTGCCAGAATCTATTGTGTCGGATAGGGATACTCGTTTTCTGAGTCACTTTTCGTTAAGTTTGTGGAAGATGGTTGGAACGAAGTTGAAATTTAGTAGCGCTTATCATCCGCAAACAGATGGACAGAAAGAAGTTTTTAACAGATCATTGGGAAATTTGTTGCGATGTCTTGTGAAGGATAATCTGAAGAGTTGGGACATGAAGTTATGCCAAGCAGAGTTTGCTCATAATCATGCAGTGAATCGTAGTACGGGATTCAGTCCATTTCAGATTGTATATTCAAGTTTGCCAAGGGGACCGTTGGATTTGGCGGTAGTACCAAAACCGAAGGGGACGGTTAAACGGGCTGTTGATTTTGTTGATGAATTAACTGAATGTCATAAAATCGTTCAGGAACGATTGGTGAAGGCAAATGAGAAGTATAAACGATCTGCAGATTTGAAGCGACGAAATGCTGAATTTAGCGAAGGTGATTTGGTTTACGCTGTGTTAAAGAAGGATCGTTTTCCAGTAGGTGCTTATAATAAGTTGAAAGCCAGAAAAATTGGTCATGTAGAAGTTGTGAAACGAATGAATGAAAATGCTTATAAGTTGAAGCTGCCAGAGGATGTGTACACTTCTGACGTGTTCAATGTTAAACATATCGTACCATATTATGGGAATGAACAATCCGATGTGGAAGAGCTTAGAAATTCGAGGGCGAATTTTTCTCAACCCGGGAAGGATGATGCAGGACATCTGAATAAAGACTTAGGTCGAGACCGACCTAAGCATACGTATGAGTCGTTCCAACGACCTAAGAATGAAGACGGGGTAAGCTTAAGTCGCGAGCGACTTAACGAGGTAAAGGGGAATGAGTTAAAGAAGGTATGCTCACGACCTAACAAATAAGCTCTAAGTCGGTCACGACTTAACAAGGAACAAGAGAGGGAAGTGGCACTAAGTTTGCGACCTAACGAGTTTACGGGTTACGACCTAAAGGAAGCCCGACTCATCAACTTACGAGATAACGAGATAGTGCCATGTTACGATAAGCCGAGTCAGCGACCTAACGAGGACGAGTTATGACCTATGGTTAAGCGACCTAATGTAGGAACGGGGATAAGTTGCTGCAACATGTTACGACCTAAGGTAGGTCGCGTAAAGATATCTTGAAGCTATGTTCTTAAGTCGTTGAATATGTTAAGTCGTTATGTGCTTGAGTCGTTTGTGCTTAAGTCGTAGGTCGTGTGCGTTGTAATTAGGTCGCGTGATTGTAATTCTGTATGTGTTAGGTCGTTGTTGACCTACGTTGAGTCGGTTTCTTTGTGTTAGGTCGTTGGGTATTGAAGCGCAAGGTGGATAGGTCGCGTGCGACCTGGGTCATGCCGAGTCTTGTAATATAGGTCCTTAACGACCTACGGTAAGTCACGTGGTGTACATAGTTGTGTTGTTTGCTAAGTCGCTAATGACCTTGGATGAGTCGTGAGTCGTGAGTGTTAGGTCGGGGACGACCTAAGGGGCTGTGTTGTAAAATGCTATAAATAGGGAGTGCGTTGAACATTTCAGGTGGTTGATTGTTGAATAAAATTCTTGTTTGTTAGCTTTGTGCTTTCATCTAAATTGGTAGTTGAGTGTGATCTCCTGTCTCCACTTTCGGTTATTCGAGTGCGCTCGAATCAACGATTGTTGAAGCCAATTCGCGGAATCAAGTGCGCTTGATCAACGCTTGAAGAATTGAAGATCTTCTCCCACGGTATCGTGTGCGATCAACGTGTCGAAGATTGATAGAATTCGGTATCCTTGTGATCAACGAATTTGGGCATTTCAGTAACTTCAATCCACCGATTGCTACTTTCGTCGATTCATATCGTGTTGTTAATTATCCGCTGCGTCACAACTGAAATACAAGTAACTCAAAGAATGTTTGGGATGCCCATCCTCTAAGGATCTGTGGAACTATCTACTATGTAGCACAATACGCTATTATAATATGTCTAGTAAAGTAAAAGTATTAAAATAGCGTTAAGGCGTTACCCATATCCCCTTTAACACATTTTATATATTCCCATAGTCTATACAGTACATAATCGCCTCCGTAAACTGGAGGTCATCCAAAGGCACTCCATAGGTATGGTACAAAACAAACTCGTAGTGTGCTCGATATGGTAGGTAACACGGCACAACTAGGCAATTCCATGGTAGATACACCAATTACACTTCCGGGCTGGTGGTAACACATAGCCACATCTACTGCCCACCTCGATCTACACTCCCAAAAATCTGAGGGTGCACCCAATCAATCACAAAGCAATATAATGGTATCAAAGAAGTGTGTCCGATCGGAGGAGCTACCTAACTTGGCCCGTCAATTGCTCCTGTTTCAGCCACCTTAAGCAAACTCATGGGAGTCAGGTCCACATATATACCTTAATAGAATCGTCGCCAACCATCCTACTTTATTCTGGAGTCTCCACCATGTACATAGTTGTTAAAGTGGTTTTCGATATTGGTAGAGAGTATGACAATAACCGATTCCAGTGTTTTTAACAACCAAACGTAATTATAACACCGTGGTCATTTCAAAATATCATTTCCATATCCAGAATACCATATCCATTTCAAAACCATACCAATACGAGATCATTGTTCACTTAAAATATATCCATTTCCAAAGTCATAGCACTTTCCAAAATTATAGCTCTTTCTAATTTATAAACCTTTGAAACCATAACACTTTGGACATCATAACACTTTGAAAACATAACTTTGGAAGTCATAATAATACTTTCCTCTTAAACATTTTAGATATTAATAATACTATATATATAATAAAATAGTTTATCTGTTAAAAATAATTGTAAGTTAAAATATTTTATATATCTTAAAATAATTTATGTATTTAGTTTTTAATAAATATTAAAAATACTTCATATAAACAAACAGTTTCCTCAAATTTCACGAATCGATCCAAATCAACTTGAATTCAAAAATTCAATATAATTACATCTTAATTCACGTAATTTCAATTTAATTCAACATCTCAATAACCATTAATTTATATCGATTTCAAATATAGATTTCAAAGTTTAAATATCCAAACCTTTAAAATAATTCAATTTTGATAAATTTCGTTTACATTTCAAATTCAACTTTACCATTATTCAATATTGAAATATTCACTCGGTCAATCTAATAGCGTTTAAATAAAATCTTAAAATAACGTTTAAATAAACTAAATATTCCATTCAATTTATTTAAACTTGAAGTATTCATTTAATCACTTAAAATCAAAATCAAGTTATAAAATCATATCTTTAAAATCTCAATCCAATAAGTTTCAAATCAATTTAAATTTATCTTTCTAACCTTAATTTATATAAATACTTAAACATATTACATACTAATTAAATTAAACTTTGTAAATTTAAAGCTTATTGCTAATTTATTGTTATATTAAAAATTATTTATCTATATATAAATATAGTAAAACTATAAGAAAATCTTAAAAAATTATAATTTCAAAACTAACTTATAAATTTAAATTTCCAAACATATAAATTTTAAAATCTAAAATTTAAACCTTTTCAAAATAACACTTATGTATAATATCTTAAAATCAATATTTATTAAAACCACATATATTTCTTTTCAAAACACTGGAAATCATTTTTCAAAATATATATATAGACCAACGGTGCCTATATATAATTTTTATCCAATGGTCAAATGATACAAATATTTATCATTTCAATCACAACTTAAATATATACGGTATATATCATTTCTACCCGCAATCCCACATTTAAGGTCAATGAAAATCGCTTAGTTTTATCATTTCAACCCATAACAATTTCCTCCTATTCTAAAAATCTGTTCGGGTATGTATAATTTCAACCCATAGGGAATTCAAAATTAATAGGGAACTTGCAGAGTGAGTACAGTTATGCATATAATATAACGTATCGACAACCGGAATATATCATCAATAATAGATAAAATATAAATAACAGATCATGGTGTCAGATGTCACAGGTGAACAGCTATAGACAATGGCATATTATATATATAGAAATTAATTAACAAGCAACAGTATATTTCAATTGTCGTTTCAAATGAAGTCAAATTTAATAAATATAAGAATATTAATCGTGAGTGATTGCTCATCTTTCAAGGCTAGAGAGATTCGACAATGAAATGAGTTACGAGTCCAAGAACGAATTCCAAAACAAAGCAAGATTGAGACAAATTCAACAAACAGAGCTCATAACAGGAATCGATGAAAACAAATCGAATCGGTTTGGATATAAAATGAAAATATATACATTATTATTATATCACATATATTTTTTCAACATTTTAATTTAAGACAAATATTAAAATAATGTAAACATTTCAAAATCATTATTCTTAAAACTGAAGTATTAAGAATCAAAGATATATATATATATATATATATAATATGCTACACAAACCTTTTTGAACACATATATTTTAAAACCAAAACACACACACATATATATATTACATTTTTAACAAAAAAAATCAACATTCCTTTAATTGTATATATAGTATAAATATGCAAACTTCCTGCCAAATACAACCTACATAAATTATACATATATAACTAATGTGTGATATAACCAACTTTGTTATAAATTAACACATATAATTTTTTTTCAAAAATTCCGTATATATATTTTATATAGATTAAAATTTTAATCCATCTCTTGTATGCAAACATATATATTATAATCAAATTGAATGCAGACAAAGATTTGTAAAAATCTCTATACATAAAATATTTATATATGTAACATATATTTAAAACAATATATATAAACAGTAGGATATAAAGCAAAAGATTACTTACATAAGTACCCTATGTATATAACATGTATTATAGACATACTACAGATTACAAAACTTATCTAACTAACATATAAAAAATTCATATAAACTAATATATATAAAATTGGCACATAATATCTCATACTAACATGTTATGAACATATATACGGCTATTCAAATCATCTATGCTAATTATGAATATTAGCAAAAATATATATAACCTTAAAACATATATAAAATTGCTTTATACGCATAATAACACTTTACATATAAACAACGGACCATAGTTATTATACTTTATGTATATAAAGTTTAAGAATCTCAAACTCGGTATATATACAAACCTAAAATATGCATATCCTTTTTTCAAAGAAAGAATGAGAGGCTGTTGAACGGAGAGACACAACGGAACAGAGGAAGCTGCGACACAGCGGTGGTTAGATGCGAGATACGGTGCAAAGGTAGTGGCTATGATTTGTGGTCGGCCTGGCATTTGGAGGCAAGGGCGGAGATGGCTAAGGAGGGAGGGAGGTTTGCGATGTAAGGATCTAGGCATGGAAGAGGGGAGCTCGGCCAGGTGGGTAGTTCAAAGGGAAGAAGGTGGAATGTATGCAATGGCTCACGTCGGCCATGTTGGGTGGTGCAGCTCAGTTTTTGGTAAGGAGCAGAAAACTTGCGTGTTGATGTTGTGGTTGAAGATTTAGGTGGACGAGGAAGGATTAGAGAGGGAAGGCGAGAGAGAATGGAAGAAGATTGATTTAGGAAGCGGTGAGCTAGATGTGGGGAGATGATATATACATGCTACAGTAAAGTTATTATAAAATTTTATTTTCAAAATATAGAAATTGAAAAACAAAGGAAGAAAGTGGGAATGTGAAAGGAATTGGAGTCTAGTTGTTTGATGAAAGCGAAAAAGGGGAAATAACAAGGGTCAAGTAAGTTGAATTATGGGAAATATTAAAAGCTGGTTGTTATTTGGTTTCATGGTGGATAACAAATGGTCACGTGAAAATCCAAAAATACTTGGTTATGGAACTGATATGCTATGCGTTTCGTAGATTGCACTACACAGCGGACTTCGAAATTGACAATTGAATATACCACAGAGATCAGCATGACGAGACAATCAAAACGGTATACAGATATCAGCGATAGGACCATCCTATCAGAAGTCGATATTCAATACTGAAAATGCTGCTAATTTTTCGAAAATAAGTTGGACGAAGCAATAGCAATCCAAATTTGAAGAAACGAGATATGACTTCTCACTCAGTTGACAATTTACAAATTTATTATATGAAAATATTCAGGTTTTGAAAACATTTTATTATCATCAAATATTAATTGATTTAAATTTCAAAATTACATAACAAAATAAACTATATTTTCTGATGAAAATTTACCATTAGCTATGTTTAAATAGACGTATTCCAAACATCAAATTTTTATTTTCAAATTTAATTATTTGAAAATTTTCAGTTAATTACGTTATTAAAATAGTTAAAATTTACAAATCGTTACAGAGTTATCTATCGTTTGTGGGGTTATGATTTGTTGAGCAAACACTAGGTCGGAATACCGAGGCAGACGATCCCTAACACCCATTGGTGAAGTCAAAAGGCTTTTACATTTCATCTTTGGGTTTGGAGAAACATAAAAGGTAGTGGGAACCTTATTAGAAAAATGAAACTATGACATTTAACCTTTCTAATACTTTAAGAACATATGCTAAATAATATTATAATTATCTACAATAATAAATTTTTGCAACTGATATGATTGATAAAACGTTTACCAATTAATATATAAAAATTAATTGAAATAAAAATTGATAAGTAGAAATATAGCATATACTTACATGTTTATTTGTTCGAGACCATGTATTGTATTCTATGAGTTTTGAACTCTAAAATAAGTACATGGTTATGGATATATGATCCATATACAATGGCATATAAATGTTCTATAGTGAACAGCCGAAATTTGTAATGTACAATGTTTCGATGAAATTAGTTCATCTAAAAAATAAAATAAACCTTACTGCGAGATCGAGTATTCAATTTGATTGATTAAAAATGGATCATATCATATTAGATGTAACACTAGACCAAAACTACAAATATAAATCTAAGAACTCGATTGCTAAAATGTTGATTTGATCAGTTTATGCAAAGTGCAACATATATGATGTAACGACCCGCCGCTCTGACCGCCTCTAGTCGGTAATTAAACCAACTAGAAATGTTCAAATGACGGATTGTTATTTAGTTTATAACATTTAAACAGAATCAGCCACAGAATCACAACAATAATCATAATATTTCACATAAATGAATTTTTTTTCTTACATATATCAGAGTTTGTACAATGCATTAAATTTTATACAGCGGAATATATCTTGAAGTATAAAAATTCTTCGAAAAGCTAAAGTGAAGCAATTTCCCTCTCTCTCTAACTTCGCGGCCTAAAAATCTTCAAGCTGTAAAAATACTCGGTCTGACCCGAGCGTTTATTGCAAAACACAAAAACACTCGAGTCAGGATTAATCTTAATTCAAGTAATTAAATTTGCAATGAACGGAAAGAAAATGGTAACAGCCCAAAATACAGTGTGTAAAATATGCAACAGAGATGATGAATCACATGAATCAATTTAAATCTATTATGGATTTTCATGTTAACAACTTCAATTTTTAAAATATGTCAATCCTGTGTGGCTGCAGTACACACATATATTTATACACATGTGCACTGTCTCGCCAACTCGTGTGCACCAAACAAAAGCACAGCTATCAGATCAAAACAAGGTCAAACCCAAGTTTCAAAACTAGGTTCAACTCAAGGCCAATGCATAGATAAAAGAGTCAAGAAGGCATCAGAAAAAGCAATACAAACAGCAAATGTTGAAATAGGCTATCAAAGGCAGAGGCTCAGAAATGCCGAAGACATGAAGCAACGAAAGATTTACAAATACAACTCAAAGTTTGCAGAGTGCAGACCAAAATGAGCACAACTCATTAAGCTCATAACAACAAAGAAATAGACTATAAGAAATGCATCAGTGAATCAACATATATGAGCAAGCGAACTAGTCAACATGCATATATCTCATAAACAAAGGGACTGCACTGTTTCAAATGAGACAACAATTTCAAACTCAAGTGAATAGTATAGCAAAACACATGTTCAACAAAGATCAGGCTACAAAAGCATATGGTGGTGCAGACTACTATTGAGTGCAACAAAATAAACCAAATGCAACAGGGTATTAGAGTGTACAAAAGAAAACGAACAAGGCACTTGGTAATGGTTGTGTGATAAAAATTTCAAGCATCAGGGAATTGCACAGGCAGGGACGTACGAAACAAGGATATAGGCAACTGGAATTGCTTGACCAAATTTTCACAAGTTGGTTCATCTTTACTGAATTTGATTGTTCCAATTTGTATTGCCTAAATATAAACATCTGGACCATATTTTAAAAATCAACTAACATCTGTATAATCTTTTTCCCCTTAAAAAAAACTCAGCTTGAAATAGATTGGATAAAAAGAAGTGAGTTTATTTGGGTGCACTAAAATCTGGAATGTAATAGAGCAGTAATAACTATGGCCAAACAAACATGCACAACCATAGGGGTCAACCATTTCCTAGTTTAAAGATATTCATGCATTAGTGGTTTACCGTGTTTTCTTTTTTTAAAATTATCCGTAAATTAAAAAAAAAACTACAGAAACTATATTTTAAAATTACCTTCAACATTAACAAAAATATTTCATTCAATCATCAAGGCCAAATATTGATGTTTTAGTGGAAGATTCAAATTTTGAAAAGAATTCTGGTCTGAAACAATAGATAACAGAGTGTTTGAATATACAGGTTACTTACTCATATAAACATATCTATAAATTCAGTAATATAAACACTGGAAGATTTTTTTATACATACTGGCACATCCAATATTCAAACATGCATTCATGTAAACTAATATTCATCATCGAAGCAAATTTCATTGCATGCATCATCATTCAATCTCAGATGAATTTTAAAACTGTTTTTAAGGTAATTTACTCACCTACCACTGATATCCCTGGTTTTCAGCAATCCTACTCATCTATTTTGCTGAATAATATTTTTGAAAATGATGTTATATTGATACAAACATATCTTCCTTAAAGGTCATGACTTGAATTCAATTGAATACGAGAATATGAATTTAATTATTGATTTTTGGGTCCTGTTATCTTTTAGACAGAGGAGATGAATATGCACAGAACTAAGATCTGCACAGGCATCTGATAAGTACAACATGCAACCACAACCAATGTTCATATTCACACCTTAATCATGCTTCAATCATCTATCTCATCAATTTAATATATAGCCATATTAAAGTCAAAAGGATAAAGCTTGCTCACATTTTTTTTTCAGTAAAAGAAATATGCATGATCTTGCTTCAACTAGTTACTGAAACAAAATGCTATGTCACAACATACTTTAACTTGTTCTCAACCTATCTTTCAGAAGGAATAAGGGAAGAGTTTCTGGTTTTTCACATGGTTTACACTGTAAACCAAAATTTATAGGTAACTGTGTTCTCTAAAGTTTCCAGTAAAAGAAAATTTCAAAACTTACCTTGATTTTATTACTGGAAAACACAGTACAAATTTGAACAACTCCATCATGTTTATTTTTCAAATCCGATAACAAATAAAGAGGGGTTTGAGTTTGGTATATGAACACTGTAAATCATAACTCAGAGAAACAGGAAAGGCAATACATCCCCAGGCAAAAGAAAACACAAGCACAACCATTTATTCACATGCAAGTGTCTTTCAAATAGTCATTCAAGCATTTCAAACAGCAGCGAGTGATTTAATAAACAGGTGTTTACTCACAAACATCACAGAAATAAATCAAAGGTTGAAAAAGTTTGCTCACAAGTATTTTCAGAACTAAAGTATTTATTTTTCATACTACATTTTCCTTAACCAGATTCAAAAATCCATCACATGCAGCAAAAACAAACAAGCAAAATTTTTGATAGCATCTGTTCTTATCAGTTTAAAAACAAATTTTAATAGCATCTGTTCTTATCAGTTTTAAAAGCAAATAAACCGAGCAAATGATAACAGATAACACCCAACAAACAACCATGCAGTGACTTATCTGTTCATATCATTTTAAATTGGATTGACCGAGCAAATGATAACAAATAACACCCCAAATCATAGCATGCAACCAAACACCCAATTCAAACAAATCTAAAAACTTGAGTAACGATTAATCGTGAGAAAACTCACCTTTATAATCGAAACAGCCGAAGAGGGTAATGAGCACAATTGAACGAAGATCGAAGCCCCTAAATGGATCGCAAGCCCTAGTTTAGCTTCAAAGAGGAACGAACGAGGAGAACACGGCCGCCATTATTTTTCGGTTGTTAATTTGGTTTAGGGTATTAAAAATGAGAACGGGTAAAAAGGGGAAACGGGTTAAAAATAAAAAGGGAGTGGATTTTTCTCTTCTTCTATATTTTATGTTTATTTCATTTTATTTTTTTATTTTTAAATTCAATGTGTTTTTGTATAATAATTTTCTTTACTTTGTTTTGTTTAGTTTTGTTGGTAAAATTCTAACTAAGTGTATTTGTTTAAATAAATTTACAAACTCCAAGTTCAAATTTTTAAATTCATATATGTTCTTCATATGAACTTGAAAAATTCAAATAACTTCATAGTTTCAAATCAAAATTTAATTCAGTCATTAATTTATATAAGTAATAATCCTTAAATCCAAATTATTTTTCTTAAGTCATTAGTTTGAATTTCAATCACAAATTTAATATTCAATTTCAACTCCAATAGATTAAATTTAAATTTTTATTCAACTCTTTATAGATTAAATTTTAAAATTTAATCGCCAAATTCATTGTTATATTTGGAATTAAATTTAAATTATCATTCAAATATTTAAAATTAATGAAATATTTCCAATTTAAATTGTTAAAATTTCAGGGTCGTTACAATCTCCCCTCCTTAAAAGAATTTCGTCCCGAAATTACAAGTAAGGAAAAATGATTGTTAAAATTTCACTGATATTTATACTCTACACAATTTTTATCAAGTTCGAAACTTATTTAAAATAAATAAGTATAGAATTCATTCTATTTGTTTTATCTCATTAGCTTTGTTAATTAACCCTTTGTTTATTGATTTCTACAAAAGTCTTTTGCCAAAATTTCCAATTTACAAACCCATATTTAAACTTGAAACACTTCAATTACCTATTATATCTTTTCCAAATCTGTGGACTTTCAAAACATTTCAAAAATCCTCTTCCTTAGTTCATTAGGTTGGAATTTATGTTACTTTAATTTCAGATTATTGATTTTCTATTTAAAGTTTGAAAATACTTGCTAACTCGAAATTTGACAAGTCTATTGTCGTTCTTAAAGACATTAGGCATACGCTGGCCAGGCGCAAGTCTAACAATCTCCAAGTACTAAGTATACTTGCTTCAATTCCCAGTGAAAATACTTAAAAAAAAAATTTTTTAAACATGGATATGGAAAGCACATTCCCCCATGGATCACAGTTACCCGGCGGTTACGCTACTATCCCAGTAGAATCGCTTGTAACTGTAGATTTCTCATCTCTTGAATTTCGCCATGGTTGTCGCCATAGATCGCGGTTCACACGGCGGTTACGCTACTATCCCAGTAGAATCGCTTGTGACCGTAGGCATCTCGCCCCTCGAATTACGCTTTGGCATCTAGATTGCAGTTTACTCAGCGGTTGCGCCACTATCCCAGTGGAATCGCTTGTAACTGTAGGCATCACGCCCCTCAAATTACGCTAGTCACTCCAACTAATGGAAAACAAATGGCCAATCCAACTAATGGAAATCAAATGGCCAATCCAGCTAATGGAAAACAAATGGTCAATCCAACTAATGGAAAACAAATGGTCAATCCAACTAATGGAATTCTACGTAGCTACGATCTTCAAATGGACACTCATCTCGAGTTCCAACAACCTTCACAAATTTTAAATGGAAGGTACTTTTCCATATCCTCAATTTGGAAAACATAATATCATACATACATATATAATATTTCATTTCACACTTAGTACATATCATACTCATGTACTTACATAAGTTTTCCACAACAATTACTTTTCCAAACTAAATGGTTTTCGAATTTATCGTATTCTCATATATACGTTATGAAAACCACAATATTTCATACCCATAACAAATAGAGGATTCACAAATTTTCCATTTCATTATCCATTTAAAATTTTCCTCTAAGTCGATTTGGAAATTTAAGGTTATCTCAAACCTAGTTCACATTCATGATCCAATTTATTATCGACTTCACACTCGATTTGGATTTCACGTGACATCGTAAATTCTCAACACATAATTGATGTCTACCGATATATAACCTCTGAGCTCATATGTCTCAGAGAAGGGTGTTAAGCTAAAAGAATAAATTCTCCGCAACCAATAGATATATATTTAATAGAGATCAATTGCTATGTCGTCAATTCACAATGTTAGACATACAATCCAAATCAACCATTCAAAATTCAAAGTTCAACTTATATTGTTTTTGGGTCAAAGTTAAACTCAATTTAACTCAAAATTCAATCCTTTGAAAATTTCCAAGTTGAACTAATTATTCATATTTTCAAAAAATAATATCTTTACAAGATATATAATTTTCCACACTTAACCATTTGAAAACAAATTTCAAATCATTTTTCACCTTTCAATCTTTGAAAACAAATTTCAATGCAAACTCGTTAAACGGAAACATTTCCAAATATTTATCCATTTTAAACTTGAAATGGTTCATTTAAATCAATCAAATAAATCCTTACCGATTTATTTTAAACTTACGTTCCAAATCCGTAAATTTATTTCCACATTTCAAAAATAAATCAATATTTATTTTTAACATATTTCCCTTTATTTTATAAATTCCATAGTGAATTTACATTTCCAAAATATCTATGAATATATGATTTTTCAAATCGATTTCACATATTCATTTTCAATTTATCTTTAAAAGATAAAATCTCAAAACATTCACTTTTCACTTTATCTTTAAAAGGTAAAATTTCAAACCATTCATTTCATATTGGAAAATATTTCCAAACTTATTTAATAATAAGTAATTCACAAATCCATTTATTTTCAACACTTTGAAAATATTCGATATACTTAAACCAAAATCAAGTGTATATTTCATTCTTAAAGGAAATCATTCTTTAAACACATTAACTTGAGTCAAAACGAATGTTGCGTAAAATATCGTTACGACGACCCAAAATCACTAGTATAGGGATTCGAATTTAAGATAGATATATAAATCCCAATACTATATAAAACTTTTCCTTTCGAAAATCATTTACTATAACAACAGTGTTATAGTCCACCATTTCCTTTCATTTTTCTCGAAAACGTCTATTTCAACAATGAGTGTTGAAATCTATGATTTCGATCCTTAACACATTTCAAAACAACTTCAAATGGATTTACTCCATTTCCTAATGTTATTTCTCCAAAACATTCCCATTTAAGTTTTTCAACTTCGACTTAATTCATAGTTTGAATTCTGCATACATTTCACAATATTGGTTTTAAGCCAACTTCAATTTTGAAATCTAAATCTCATTTGAACTTTGCATTTGCTTTCTATTTCCAAAATAGTCAACTGGTTCTTTAGTAAACCATTTATCGACTTGGTTTCATTAGATTTATATCTCCATATTAACTATTTTAGACATTAGTCTAAACTTGAAATATAAGCTTTACATCAAAACTTGTTTTATTCATACAGTTAAGTCGACAATTAAATTTCCTATCAAAATTTGCAATCCTCATTAGCAAAGGTCGGATCATTCAATCATTTTCCCAAGACATAACCGATTTATTTAATAATATATTCACTGTCCAAAATTACGAATATATCTCCTTTAACAACTTTTATGTTTCATTTATCAAATTCAATTGGTTTCGAATTATAAACAATCTTTACAAATTCCACTTCTATTTATAAAACTTCGATTATAATCTTCTTCATTAATTTGATTCAATCTATATAACTCAGTTATATACCAAAAGTCCATATTATAAGTTAAATATTTATAATCCATTTATTTACTAAATCATTCTTCAAAACATTTGAAATCAAATTTCAAAAGAATTCAGAACCAAATTCTCAAGTTATAATTCAATAATTCTCTTGATTATAACCAAATTGACATGTCATTTCATTTCCCAATTGTTACTTTGGAGATATTCACAATATTCGATTTAAACCAATTTAAACCAATTAATTAATTCACTTAACTTATATTTCATTTTTCATAAATCTCAACAATTCGATAATGAGTTTTCAAATGATCGATACTCAAATCTAAGGAGACCTCACCGAAGAGAAACTATCGCAAACCTAAATTTAGAGAGGGGAATTTTCAAAATAATTCTAATTTTCAAAATACTTTTTATTTTCCAAAGAAAACGATTTTATACATTCTTTAATTTTGGAAAACTTTTTTCTTTACAGTTAAACGCCATAAACTAAGCTCTGTGTAAACCAAAGCTCTGATACCACTTATGTAACGACCCGCCGCTCTGACCGCCTCTAGTCGGTAATTAAACCAACTAGAAATGTTCAAATGACGGATTGTTATTTAGTTTATAACATTTAAACAGAATCAGCCACAGAATCACAACAATAATCATAATATTTCACATAAATGAATTTTTTTTCTTACATATATCAGAGTTTGTACAATGCATTAAATTTTATACAGCGGAATATATCTTTAAGTATAAAAATTCTTCGAAAAGCTAAAGTGAAGCAATTTCCCTCTCTCTCTCTAACTTCGCGGCCTAAAAATCTTCAAGCTGTAAAAATACTCGGTCTGACCCGAGCGTTTATTGCAAAACACAAAAACACTCGAGTCAGGATTAATCTTAATTCAAGTAATTAAATTTGCAATGAACGGAAAGAAAATGGTAACAGCCCAAAATACAGTGTGTAAAATATGCAACAGAGATGATGAATCACATGAATCAATTTAAATCTATTATGGATTTTCATGTTAACAACTTCAATTTTTAAAATATGTCAATCCTGTGTGGCTGCAGTACACACATATATTTATACACATGTGCACTGTCTCGCCAACTCGTGTGCACCAAACAAAAGCACAGCTATCAGATCAAAACAAGGTCAAACCCAAGTTTCAAAACTAGGTTCAACTCAAGGCCAATGCACAGATAAAAGAGTCAAGAAGGCATCAGACAAAGCAATACAAACAGCAAATGTTGAAACAGGCTATCAAAGGCAGAGGCTCAGAAATGCCAAAGACATGAAGCAACGAAAGATTTACAAATACAACTCAAAGTTTGCAGAGTGCAGACCAAAATGAGCACAACTCATTAAGCTCATAACAACAAAGAAATAGACTATAAGAAATGCATCAGTGAATCAACATATATGAGCAAGCGAACTAGTCAACATGCATATATCTCATAAACAAAGGGACTGCACTGTTTCAAATGAGACAACAATTTCAAACTCAAGTGAACAGTATAGCAAAACACATGTTCAACAAAGATCAGGCTACAAAAGCATATGGTGGTGCAGACTACTATTGAGTGCAACAAAATAAACCAAATGCAACATGGTATTAGAGTGTACAAAAGAAAACGAACAAGGCACTTGGTAATGGTTGTGTGATAAAAATTTCAAGCATCAGGGAATTGCACAGGCAGGGACGTACGAAACAAGGATATAGGCAACTGGAATTGCTTGACCAAATTTTCACAAGTTGGTTCATCTTTACTGAATTTGATTGTTCCAATTTGTATTGCCTAAATATAAACATCTGGACCATATTTTAAAAATCAACTAACATCTGTATAATCTTTTTCCCCTTAAAAAAAACTCAGCTTGAAATAGATTGGATAAAAAGAAGTGAGTTTATTTGGGTGCACTAAAATCTGGAATGTAATAGAGCAGTAATAACTATGGCCAAACAAACATGCACAACCATAGGGGTCAACCATTTCCTAGTTTAAAGATATTCATGCATTAGTGGTTTACCGTGTTTTCTTTTTTTAAAATTATCCGTAAATTAAAAAAAAACTACAGAAACTATATTTTAAAATTACCTTCAACATTAACAAAAATATTTCATTCAATCATCAAGGCCAAATATTGATGTTTTAGTGGAAGATTCAAATTTTGAAAAGAATTCTGGTCTGAAACAATAGATAACAGAGTGTTTGAATATACAGGTTACTTACTCATATAAACATAACTATAAATTCAGTAATATAAACACTGGAAGATTTTTTTATACATACTGGCACATCCAATATTCAAACATGCATTCATGTAAACTAATATTCATCATCGAAGCAAATTTCATTGCATGCATCATCATTCAATCTCAGATGAATTTTAAAACTGTTTTTAAGGTAATTTACTCACCTACCACTGATATCCCTGGTTTTCAGCAATCCTACTCATCTATTTTGCTGAATAATATTTTTGAAAATGATGTTATATTGATACAAACATATCTTCCTTAAAGGTCATGACTTGAATTCAATTGAATACGAGAATATGAATTTAATTATTGATTTTTGGGTCCTGTTATCTTTTAGACAGAGGAGATGAATATGCACAGAACTAAGATCTGCACAGGCATCTGATAAGTACAACATGCAACCACAACCAATGTTCATATTCACACCTTAATCATGCTTCAATCATCTATCTCATCAATTTAATATATAGCCATATTAAAGTCAAAAGGATAAAGCTTGCTCACATTTTTTTTTTCAGTAAAAGAAATATGCATGATCTTGCTTCAACTAGTTACTGAAACAAAATGCTATGTCACAACATACTTTAACTTGTTCTCAACCTATCATTCAGAAGGAATAAGGGAAGAGTTTCTAGTTTTTGACATGGTTTACACTGTAAACCAAAATTTATAGGTAAATGTGTTCTCTAAAGTTTCCAGTAAAAGAAAATTTCAAAACTTACCTTGATTTTATTACTGGAAAACATAGTACAAATTTGAACCACTCCATCATGTTTATTTTTCAAATCCGATAACAAATAGAGAGGGGTTTGAGTTTGGTATATGAACACTGTAAATCATAACTCAGAGAAACAGGAAAGGCAATACATCCCCAGGCAAAAGAAAACAGAAGCACAACCATTTATTCACATGCAAGTGTCTTTCAAATGGTCATTCAAGCATTTCAAACAGCAGCGAGTGATTTAATAAACAGGGGTTTACTCACAAACATCACAGAAATAAATCAAAGGTTGAAAAAGTTTGCTCACAAGTATTTTCAGAACTAAAGTATTTATTTTTCATACTTCATTTTCCTTAACTAGATTCAAAAATCCATCACATGCAGCAAAAACGAACAAGAAAATTTTTTGATAGCATCTGTTCTTATCAGTTTAAAAACAAATTTTAATAGCATCTGTTCTTATCAGTTTTAAAAGAAAATGAACCGAGCAAATGATAACAGATAACACCCAACAAATAATCATGCAGTGACTTATCTGTTCATATCAGTTTAAATTGGATTGACCGAGCAAATGATAACAAATAACACCCCAAATCATAGCATTCAACCAAACACCCAATTCAAACAAATCTAAAAACTTGAGTAACGATTAATCGTGAGAAAACTCACCTTTATAATCGAAACAGCCGAAGAGAGTAATGAGCACAATTGAACGAAGATCGAAGCCACTAAATGGATCGCAAGCCCTAGTTTAGCTTCAAAGAGGAACGAACGAGGAGAACACGGCCGCCATTATTTTTCGTTTGTTAATTTTGTTTAGGGTATTAAAAATGAGAATGGGTAAAAAGGGGAAATGGGTTAAAAATAAAAAGGGAGTGGATTTTTCTCTTCTTCTATATTTTATGTTTATTTCATTTTATTTTTTTATTTTTAAATTCAATGTGTTTTTGTATAATTATTTTCTTTACTTTGTTTTGTTTAGTTTTGTTGGTAAAATTCTAACTAAGTGTATTTGTTTAAATAAATTTACAAACTCCAAGTTCAAAATTTTAAATTCATATATGTTCTTCATATGAACTTGAAAAATTCAAATAACTTCATAGTTTCAAATCAAAATTTAATTCAATCATTAATTTATATAAGTAATAATCCTTAAATCCAAATTATTTTTCTTAAGTCATTAGTTTGAATTTCAATCACAAATTTAATATTCAGTTTCAACTCCAATAGATTAAATTTAAATTTTTATTCAACTCTTTATAGATTAAATTTTAAAATTTAATCGCCAAATTCAATGTTATATTTGGAATTCAATTTAAATTATCATTCAAATATTTAAAATTAATTAAATATTTCCAATTTAAATTGTTAAAATTTCAGGGCCGTTACATATGATGCCTTTACAACTTAAGAATAATCGAGTGCACTTTTGTAGATAGTTCATTATGATATTATAGTAATGGTTTTCCTTTTAAATGGTTTGATCATTTAGAAAGATCGACGAATGTAAAAGAATAGATGTGATTTAAGGTATAGTTAGGATAAAGAAAGTGAATGATCACTTTTATAAACGATCCTAAATTTTGAACGATTTAAATTTAAAATATTTAATTAATTTTAAATATTTGAATGATGATTTGACTTGAATTTCAAATTATCAGAATGAATTTGGCGATTAAATTTTAAAGATTTAATCTATTGAAAGTTGAATAAAATTTGAATTTGACTTTGGAGTTTGAAATTGAATATTAATTTTGTATATAAGATTCGAACCAATGACTTAGAAAATAATAATTTGGATTTAAGAATTATTATTTATGTAAATTAATGAATTGATGGATAATTTTAAATGGCATTTTTCTTTAACTTAAATAAAATGGAATAAATTTTATCAATACAAAATACAAGTGTAAAAAAAAATCTAATTGTAATACATGTTAATATAAATTAACGCTTGATAGTTGAACTTCAAAACGTTTATATACTATGAAGCTTACTAAAGAAGATAATAAAACAAAACAAAATTTTGTGGGAAAACAAACATTTAATACTTTCTTTTCTTAAGCCTAAAGCAAAATCCTATCAGCCGAAATGAAGGAAAACAATATGGATGTTGCACAGTGTTAATAAATGCAGCCACCCTTTCTCTGTTTCTGGCCACCCAACTGGTACCTCCCTTTGTTTTGTTTATTCGTTCAAACCCTAAACAAAATCATTCAAGCGGAAAAAAAAAACAAGAAACAAAAATAATGGCGGCCACGAGTTTCTTCCTCGTTCCTCTTCGTCCTTCGATGTAAAAAAAAAATTAGGGCTTGCTCGATTCCTTCAACAATTGAGGCTTTTCAAAATCAAAGTGCCACGATTTCGATTTCGCTCGTCTTTGTGATGCTCGGCCGCCTCTATTAGATCGAGTTCATCGCCACTTCGAAGCAAGGTGAGTAATTTAATTTACTCACATCTATTCGAACTTGATGTTTTTGGTTTTGATCAATTTCGTGACCCTACGACCTTACTCGATTTGATGAAGTATTCTTTGGTTTTTGGATTATACGGCTTTTATTTCCTTTGACTTTGCCCAACTTTTGATTTCGTGAATTTAATGCTTTTGCTGGCTTCGGCCTTTGCTGTTGTAGCTGTCGAGTACTCTGGTGGCTGACTATTCTATAGCATATCTCTGATTCATTTGTGTTTGTTCATTCATGATGGCTTGTCCAGTTTTTGTTACTTGTTTAACTTGGTTTGGTGCCATTCACTTCTGCACTGTGTCTTGTTTGATTTTGATTAAGTGTTACTGCATATTACTTGAGTTGTTTTGAATGTGGTCTTTGATGTTGTACCTGTTAATACTTGAGGCAAATTATATATCCCAGTTCACTGGACTTGGTCGCTTGACGCATTTTATGCACATGCTCTGGCCAGTTGACTGTGATTTGCTTAGGCTACATACTTCAGTTTGGTTGCTAGTTAACCATCTATTCGAACTATTATTATTATATCCTAAGCAATTATGAATTTGGGAAAAGATTAATGGCAGCCATTCACAATAGTGTAAGTGGCAATATTTAGTTGTATGCATCACGTATCCTGCCCTTACACAATAGAATGCTGTGCACCTTCATTTTGTTGCACTGTATTGTGTTATTATTGGTATGAATGCAAAGCCTTGGTTGCCAGGCCATTTGCGTTTTGGCCAAGCCACGTTAGTTTGGAAATTGTTACAGATATGTAGTAGTGATACCCTATTTTTGCTGTCCACCTGAGTTGTAGCTGCTGTCTACTGAGTTGATCATTGAAGTGATACTTCATTTATGTCTCCCTACATATGTCATGGAGTTTGCTCTAGTTCCCTGTCTTGCTCATAAGTGATATTCTCATTTATGTCTTCACTTATGCTTGTCTAGTCTGGTACTTGTACATTTTTAAATTTTGATGCATTTCAGTTTTGTTAGCTTCAGGATGTACATGTAAGTTTCGAAAATCTGGAGAGAAAAAATGGGTAGTCTGACATGTTGAGTATTTAAATTTTTGGCATGTTTGAGTTTAGGAAGTTTGACATGCTTGATTTTTGAAAGTTCAAAAAAAAAATCTGGGTAATATGCTGCTGTCTGCATGACTTTCATGTAAAATTGAAATGAAAACATACCTTTGCAGTTTTGTTTATGGATTGGCTTGGCTGTTTTATGTTGTTGCAGTGAGTAACATTTTAAAATTTAAGCATATAAATCTTTTACATGATAACAAGCTTGTATGAATTATGCTTCTTGATCACGTTGGCTACTGCATATTTGTGGTTGTGTATCAGTTCTTGGCCATCCCTTGTTATGCTTTGAACTTGACAGTTGGTTTGGGTCTGCACATCCGTGTGCCTCCTCTGTTGCGTTGTGCTTCCCCTGTGTTGCCATATCTTGGCTGCGTCTGGACTTACCTTTGGTTAATTGCATGTCCACTTCGTTGAAATACTTATTCCAGTGGGCCATGCCTTGTGCACTTGGTCATTATTGTTACCCAGACTTTTCCTTGGTTTTGCTGTTAACCTTGGTTTAGCTTCGCAGTTGTGTTGAGTCACTGACTTGACCTCTGCAGCTTTGATTGCTATTAGTATTCACTGTTGTGATGATTTCACATGCAGTGTGGCGAGGCCGTACACGGGTGTGCGTACTGCAGCCACACAATATTTATTTTAATTGATATTTCTTTTGCTTTTGATTCATTGATTTCTTTGCGTATTTCATATACAATATTGGCGAGGCCGTGCACGCGTGCGTGTACGGCAGCTAATCAGTTTGATTTTTCTTTAAGTAACTTTTCAATTATTTGAATTGATTTGATTTAAAATGATGACTTTGCTGTTAATTGCCGTTTAGGCTAATTTTAATGTTTTTTTCTAAACTATTTTTTTTTTAAAGAAAAGAAAAAAAATTCTTTCATCCATCTTCGTTAAAAATTTGAACTTTGCTGATTTATTGTTTTAACACTATTTAGTGTTATCACTTACCGTTATCCGATTTCTTGTAAAGGGTCGGATAGGTGAATTTATCTTTAACTGTCGTCTATTTTCTGTTTAATTATTATTGCCTCTATGCACTAATAACTGAGTTTCAATTAGACTGACCCGTGTATTATTTTCTTTTGAATGTAATACTCGGGTCAGACCGAGTATTTTACAGCTTGAAGATTTTCAGGTAGCGAAGTTAGAGAGAGGGGAAACGCTTCACTTTAGCTTTTCAGGATTTTTGTACTTTAAAGAAATATTCCGCCTTATAAAATAATTCATTGTATAAACTCTGATATTTGTATATAAAAGAAAAAAATCATTTATGAGAAATATGATTATTATTCTGTGACTCTATGGCTGATTCTGTTTAAATTCTATAAACTAAATAACAATCCGTCATTTTGAACGTTTCAAGTTGGTTTAATTACCGACTGGGGGCGGTCAAAACGGCGGGATGTTACATTTTGGTATCAGAGCTTTGGTTTACACAAAGCTTAGTTTATGGCGTTTAATATGAATAGTTACTAGAATCACTTTAAAGAAAATGTTTTTCAAACCTAAAGAAGTACAAAAAAAAAATCTTTGAAAAATAAAAGGTATTTTGAAAATTGGAATCGTTTTCGGAAATTCCCCTCTCTAAATTTAGGTTTGCGATAGTTTCTCTTCGGTGAGGTCTCCTTAGATTTGAGTCTCGATCATTCGAAAAACCCATTATCGAATTTCTGAGATTTATGAAGAAATAAAATATAAGTTAAGTGAATTAATGAATTGGTTTAAATCAAATATTTTGAATCTCTCCAAAGAAATATCTGGGAAATAAAATGACATGTTAATTTGGCTATATCCAAGCGGATTATTAAACTATAACTTTGGGAATTTGATTTTGGATTCTTTTGAAAAAAATTGATTTCGAATTTTGTGAAGAACGATTTAGTAAATAAATGGATTATAAGTATTTAACTTATACTATGGACTTTTGGTATATAACTTAGTTATATAAATTGAATTGAATTGATAAAGGAAATTATAAATCGAAGTTTTATAAATAGAAGTGGAATTTATAAAGATTGTTTATAAATTCGAAACCAATTGAATTTGATAAATGAGACATAGAAGTTATTAAAGGTGATATATTCGTGATTTTGGACAGCGAATTATCCTTTAAGTTAAATATTGTGATAATAAAAGTTGGTTAGGAATTTTATTCACAATTTTGGACAGTGAATATATTATTAAATCAAACGGATATGTCTTGGGAAAATGATTGAATAATCCGACTTTTGCTAATAAGGATTGCAAATTTTGATAGGAAATCTATTTGTCGACTTAACTGTATGAATCAAACTAGTTTTGATGTAAAGCTTATAATTCAAGTTTAGACTAATGCCTAAAATAGTTAATGTGGAGATATAAATCTAATGGAACCAAGTCGATAAATGGTTAATTAACTAAATAATTAGTTGATTATTTTTGAAATAGAAAGCAAATGTAAAGTTCAAATGAGATTTAGATTTCAAATTTGAAATTTGTCAATATGAAAATCCATAGTAGATTTGATTGATTCAGTGATGAATTTGAATTTGAACATGCAGAAAATGAAGTAAATCCATTTGAAGTTGTTTTAAAATGTGTTAAGTATCGAAAGCATAGATTTCAACATTCATTGTTGAAATAGACGTTTTCGAGAGAAAGAAAGGAAATTGTGGACTATAACACTATTGTTATAGTAAATGGTTTCCGAAGGGAAATATTTTTATATAGTATTGGGATTTATATATCTATCTTAAATTCGAATCCCTATTCTAGTGATTTTGGGTCGTCGTAACAATGTTTTACGCAACATTCGTTTTGACTCAAATAAACGTGTTTAAAAGAACGTTTTCCTTGAAGAATGAAATATATACTTGATTATGATTTAAGTATATTGACTATTTTCCAAGTGTTGAAAATGAAATGGATTTGTGAATTACTTGTTATTAAATAAGTATGGAAATGTTTTCCAACATGAAGTGAATGTTTTGAAATTTTATCTCTTAAAGATAAATTGAAAATGAATATTAGAAATCGATTTGAAAATCGTATATTCATAGATATTTTGGAAAGGTAAATTCACTATGGAATTTATAAAAGAAACGGAATTTTGTTAAAAATAAACATTGATTTATTTTTGAAATGTGGAAATAAATTTACGGATTTGGAACGTAAGTTTAAAATAAATCGGTAAGGATTTATTTGATTGATTAAAATTAGCCATTTTAAGTTTAAAATGGATAAATATTAGGAAGTGTATCCATTTAAGGAAATTGATTTGAAATTTGTTTTCAAAGATTGAAAGGTGAAAAAATGATTTGAAATTTGTTTTCAAATGGTTAAGTGTGCAAAATTATATATATCTTGTAAAGATATTTTTGGGAAAGTTTGAAGTTGGTTTAAAACCAATATTGTGAAAAGTATGCGGAATTCAAACTATGAATTAAGTCGAAGTTGAAAAAGTTAAATGGGAAATTTGAACATTTAGTTCAACTTGAAATTTTTCCAAGAAGATTGAATCTTGTGTTAAATTGAGTTTAACTTCGACCCCAAAAACAATATAAGTTGAGTTTTGAATTTTGGATGGTCGATTTGGATTGTATGTCTAACATTGTGAATTGACGACATAGCAATTGATCTCTATTAAATATATATCTGTTTGGTGGCGGAGAATTTATTCTCTTAGCTTAACACCCTTCTCTGAGACATACGAGCTCAGAGGTTATATATCGGTAGACATCAATTATGTGTTGATAATTTACGATGTAACGTAAAATCCGAATCGAGTGTGAAGTCGATAATAAATTGAATTTTGAATGTGAATTAGGTTTGAGATAACCTTAAAATTCTAAATCGACTTAGAGGAAAATTTTAAATTGGTAATGAGATGGGAAACTCATGAATCCTCTATTTGTTATGGGTATGAGATATTGTGGTTTTCGAAACTTATATATGAGAATGTAGTAAATTCGAAAACCATCAGTTTGGAAAGAAATTATTATGGAAAACTTATGTAAGTTTACATAGGTATGATATGTACGAAATGTGTGATGATGTACTATCTATGTATAATATTATGTTTTCTAAACTGAGGATATGGAAAAGTACCTTCCATTTAAAATTTGTGAAGGTTGTTGGAACTCGATATGAGTGTCCATTTGAAAATCGTAGCTACGTAGAATTTCCATAAGTTGGTGTGTCCATTTGGACTAGAATCCCTCGCGATAGATCATCGTGATGGGATCATATTGGTTTTGACGTATGCTAGCATAATTCGAGGGGCGAGATGCCTATGGTTACAAGCGATTCCACTTGGATAGTGGCGTAACCGCCGTGTAAACTGCGATCTAGATATACTGGGGTGATAGCGTAATTTGAGGGGCGAGATGCCTACAGTTACAAGCGATTCCACTGGGATAGTGGTGCAACCGTCGAGTAAACTGCAATCTAGATGCCAAGGCGAAATTCGAGGGGCGAGATGCCTACGGTTACGAGCGACTCTACTGGGATAGTAGCGTAACCGCCGTGTGGACCGCGATCTATGGCAACAACCATGGCGAAATTCAAGAGAGATAAGAAATCTACGGTTACAAGCGATTCTACTGGGATAGTAGCGTAACCGCCGGGTAAATTGTGATCCATGGGGGAACGTGCTTTCCATATCCATTTTTAAAAAAAATTAAAAGTATTTTCACTGGGAATTGAAGCAAGTATATTTAGTACTTGGAGATTTTTAGTCCTGCGCCTGGCCAGCGTATGCCTAATGTCTGTAAGAACGACGATAAACTTGTTAAATTTCGAGTTAGCAAGTATTTTCGAACTTTAAATAGTAAATCAATAGTCTGAAATTAAAATTTCATAATTCCAACCTAATAAACTAAGGAAGAAGATTTTTGAAATATTTTGAAAGTCCACAGCTTTGGAAAAGATATAATATGCAAATATAGAAACGAAGAATTTCAAGTTTAAATCTGAGATTTGTAAGTCGAAAATTTTAGTAAAAGAATTGTGTCTTGATTGTAGAAGTCAATGAACAAAGGAGATAATGAACAAAGCTAGTGAGATAAAACAAATGGAAGGAATCCTATATTTATTAATTTTTAATAAGATTCGAGCTTGGTAAAATTGTGTAGGCTATAAATATCGGTGAGATTTTAACGATCATTTTTCCTAACTTATAATTTCGAGACGAAATTCTTTTAAGGGGGGAAGGTTGTAACGATCCTAAATTTTGAACGATTTAAATTTAAAATATTTAATTAATTTTATATATTCGAATGATGATTTGACTTGAATTTCAAATTATCAGAATGAATTTGGCGATTAAATTTTAAAGATTTAATCTATTGAAAGTTGAATAAAATTTGAATTTGACTTTGGAGTTTGAAATTGAATATTAAATTTGTATATAAGATTCGAACCAATGACTTAGAAAAAAATAATTTGGATTTAAGAATTATTATTTATGTAAATTAATGAATTGATGGATAATTTTAAATGGCATTTTTCTTTAACTTAAATAAAATGGAATAAATTTTATCAATACAAAATACAACTGTCAAAAAAAAATCTAATTGTAATACATGTTAATATAAATTAACGCTTGATAGTTGAACTTCAAAACGTTTATATACCTATGAAGCTTACTAAAGAAGATAATAAAACAAAACAAAATTTTATGGGAAAACAAACATTTAATACTTTCTTTTCTTAAGCCTAAAGAAAAATCCTATCAACCGAAATGAAGGAAAACAATGTGGATGTTGTACAGTGTTAATAAATGCAGCCACCCTTTCTCTGTTTCTACCCACCCTACTGGTACCTCCCTTTGTTTTGTTTATTCGTTCAAACCCTAAACAAAATCATTCAAACGGAAAAAAAAGAAACAAGAAATAAAAATAATGGCGGCCACGAGTTTCTTTCTCGTTCCTCTTCGTCCTTCGATTTAAAAAAAAAAATAGGGCTTGCTCGATTCCTTCAACAATTGAGGCTTTTCAAAATCAAAGTGCCACGATTTCGATCTCGCTCGTCTTTGTGATGCTCGGCCGCCTCTATTAGATCGAGTTCATCGCCACTTCGGAGCGAGATGAGTAATTTAATTTACTCACATCTATTCGAACTTGATGTTTTTGGTTTTGATCAATTTCGTGACCCTACGACCTGACTCGATTTGATGAAGTATTCTCTGGTTTTTGGATTATACGGCTTTGATTTCCTTTGACTTTGCCCAACTTTTGATTTCGTGAATTTAATGCTTTTGCTAGCTTCAGCCTTTGCTGTTGTAGCTGCCGAGTACTCTGGTGGCTGACTATTCTATAGCATATCTCTGATTCATTTGTGTTTGTTCATTCATGATGGCTTGTCCAGTTTTTGTTACTTGTTTAACTTGGTTTGGTGCCATTCACTTCTGCACTGTGTCTTGTTTGATTTTGATGAAGTGTTACTGCATATTACTTGAGTTGTTTTGAATGTGGTCTTTGATGTTGTACCTGTTAATACTTGAGGCAAATTATATATCCCAGTTCACTGGACTTGGTCGCTTGACGCATTTTATGCACATGCTCTAGCCAGTTGACTGTGATTTGCTTAGGCTACATACTTCAATTTGGTTGCTAGTTAACCATCTATTCGAACTATTATTATTATATCCTAAGCAGTTATGAATTTGGGAAAAGATTAATGGCAGCCATTCACAATGGTGTAAGTGGCAATATTTAGTTGTATGCATCACGTATCATGCCCTTACACAATAGATTGCTGTGCACTTTCATTTTGTTGCACTGTATTATGTTATTATTGGTATGAATGCAAAGCCTTGGTTGCCAGGCCATTTGCGTTTTGGCCAAGCCACATTAGTTTGGAAATTGTTACAGATATGTAGTAGTGATACCCTATTTATGCTGTCCACCTGAGTTGTAGCTGATGTCCACTGAGTTGATCATTGAAGTGATACTTCATTTATGTCTCCCTGTATATGTCATGGAGTTTGCTCTAGTTCCCTGTCTTGCTCATAAGTGATATTCTCATTTATGTCTTCACTTATGCTTGTCTGGTCTGGTACTTGTACATTTTTAAATTTTGATGCATTTCAGTTTTGTTAGCTTCAGGATGTACATGTAAGTTTCAAAAATCTGGAGAGAAAAAATGGGTAGTCTGACATGTTGAGTATTTAAATTTTTGGCATGTTTGAGTTTTGGAAGTTTGACATGCTTGAGTTTTGAAAGTTCAAAAATAAAAAATCTGGGTAATATGCTGCTGTCTGCATGACTTTCATGTAAAATTGAAATGAAAACATACCTTTGCAGTTTTGTTTATGGATTGGCTTGGCAGTTTTATGTTGTTGCAGTGAGTAACATTTTAAAATTTAAGCATATAAATCTTTTACATGATAACAAGCTTGTATGAATTATGCTTCTTGATCACGTTGGCTACTGCATATTTGTGGTTGTGTATCAGTTCTTGGCCATCCCTTGTTATGCTTTGAACTTGGCTGTTGGTTTGGGTCTGCACATCCGTGTGCCTCCTCTGTTGCGTTGTGCTTCCCCTGTGTTGCTATATCTTGGCTGCGTCTGGACTTACCCTTGGTTAATTGCATGTCCACTTCGTTGAAATACTTGTTCCAGTGGGCCATGCCTTGTTCACTTGGTGATTATTGTTGCCCAGACTTTTCCTTGGTTTTGCTTTTAACCTTGGTTTAGCTTCGCAGTTGTGTTGAGTCACTGACTTGACCTCTGTAGCTTTGATTGCTGTTAGTATTCACTGTTGTGATGATTTCACATGCAGTGTGGCGAGGGCGTACACGGGTGCGCGTACTGCAGCCACGCAATATTTATTTTAATTGATATTTCTTTTGCTTTTGATTCATTGATTTCTTTGCGTATTTCATATACAGTATTGGCGAGGCCGTGCACGCGTGCATGTACGGCAGCCAATCAGTTTGATTTTTCTTTAAGTAACTTTTCAATTATTTGAATTGATTTGATTTAAAATGACGACTTTGCTGTTAATTGTCGTTTAGGATAATTTTAATGTTTTTTTCTAAACTATTTTTTTTTAAAGAAAAGAAAAAAATTCTTTCATCCATCTTCGTTAAAAAATTGAACTTTGCTGATTTATTGTTCTAACACTATTTAGTGTTATCATTTACCGTTATCCGATTTCTTGTAAAGGGTCGGATAGGTGAATTTATCTTTAACTGTCGTCTAATTTCTGTTTAATTATTATTGCCTCTAAGTACTAATAACTGAGTTTGAATTAGACTGACCCGTGTATTATTTTCTTTTGAATGTAATACTCGGGTCAGACCGAGTATTTTACAGCTTGAAGATTTTCAGGCAGCGAAGTTAGAGAGAGGGGAAACGCTTCACTTTAGCTTTTCAGGATTTTTGTACTTTAAAGAAATATTCCGCTGTATAAAATAATTCATTGTATAAACTCTGATATTTGTATATAAAAGAAAAAAATCATTTATGAGAAATATGATTATTATTCTGTGACTCTGTGGCTGATTCTATTTAAATTCTATAAACTAAATAACAATCCGTCATTTTGAACGTTTCAAGTTGGTTTAATTACCGACTGGGGGCGGTCAAAACGGCGGGATTTTACAACTTTTGCTTCATGTAGAAAAATCGGAAGCAAGAATTGTAATGATAATAAAAGTTACTTAACATTGAAATAAGAAATATGCTTTTTATTCCAAAATGTATTTTTGTATAGAAAATTGTTTTTTGTGAGATTTATTTCAATGCGCTCAAGTTATTTGATCGAATAACTCTCTACTGTAAACTTGTTGTAGTATATGAAATAAATACTCTATATAAAGTGAATAACGGACCTCCAAATAAAGTATGCTATTACAGTAATGGCGAAAATAGTAGAAGCGTGACATATAGCACTTACTGATTATTTGATTGCATCAAATTACAAAAATTATATTTGTAAAACATATCGAACATTATTTATAAAATAATGACTATTTTTTTAGTGTCGACTTAAAATGGACATAGTTATCTATCATTGCGAATATAATGAATATTTGTTATGAAGTAAACTATTAATGTGGATTTTGTTTTCACAAAAAAACTGATGCATTGAAGATATAGAAGTATCTAAAATTATTTACAATTATATTGGAATTATAAAATAAGTCATAGTTTTGAGAAATAATTTTTATTATATGATTATGAATCATATGACAGTGGTTAATTATATCTCAAACAATTGAAGAGTTATGCACCCAATTAGTGGAAGCATTATAAGAGCTAATGAACTCTTTGGATTGATACATATAGATGTATGTAGTTATAAGTCTATTAATACTAAAACGGTTCCATATAATTTATAATTTTTACGAATGAGTTGTCACCGATATGGACATGTGTATTTGATACACATGTTGTATGTCTGTGGTAAACTCAAAAGGTATAAAACAGAAGTAAATAAAATAACATAAAATAGAAATGATACAATTTGATCAAATGAGTGAGTATATTTGAAAAAGTTCCAAACGTACCCAAAAAAGAATAAAGATTCGATATCAAAAGTCACTCCTCTATGTGATACATAATAATGCATTGATAAGGAGTAATCGAAATTTGTTGGACAATGTACGATTAATTATGAGTGAAGTTAAGTTAATTTCTTTCTATAAGATACCGTACTTAAGAGTAGTACACAAGGTTAACATTATTTCATCTAAATAACAGTAAAAAAACCACGTAAGATGAGAGTTATAAGAAACCCCAACATATCCTAGGCCAAGGAGTTGGCAGGTTGTGCGAGTCGAAAGATTGCATGTATTAATTGTTCGTAAAAGGACCTTGTATGATTCTCCCCAAAAGAAGCTTTAGAAGACTGTCATTGGACGACATATTTATATTTTGAACATAAATTTTGTAAACTAAAACCAAATCAGTTTTATAATTGGAGAAATTCGAAACACATTTATGAATATCTATTCTGTTGCACCGAGAAACAATTGTTGTTTCAAGAAATACCAACTTCACTATGAAGAATTTTTTTGCGAAATTAGTGGTAGCAAAATGGAATTGGATACGACCCATAGATAGACCTGATTAGATGAAATGAAATTAATTAACCTAAACAAACATGATACTTAGAGTATCTAATAAATATCCTCACACATTGAAGAGAGACTATGAGTTTCTTACCAAAGTCGAAAATATATAATCCTTCGTTGTTCGATTAAACCATTAAGAGTGTTGACTCTATAGTACGATGTGTAAATCCAAAAGAATGCCAAGTACGCTATCAAAATATGATTTTGGTAGTCGTAACTGAAGGGATATAGTCCATCGGCCGCGATTATGTGTTTATGAGCAAGACTAATGCAGTTGGAATTCCATAAGCAATGTTGATAAGAATAATATCGTAAATTTCAATTGTTGAAATCAGCATAATAGATCCGATATTTAACATGCTGAAGTAAATTTGGATTTACTCACAAAATTACCGCTTAGTATGACTTTATGTTTGAACAAATGTATTTAAACAAAAGATTCTAAATAATGATTTAGAGTAAACTGTTTACACATAATAACTAAAAATCTCTCAAGTCGGTGGAAGCAATATTGAGTTTGTGAGTATTTGGATATGATCTGAGAAATGATATAAAGCATCATTTTATAAGCATCAAAATTGCAAAAATATTTTGATAGATATATCAAATAGTTTGATTATTAGTCAAAATGCAGAGGAAGCATATATTCATAAGAAAAAAGGTTAAAAGGTTCATTGATATTTCTAAACTATAATACATTGTTGATTTTAACGATGTACTTACGTTAAAATCAACCTTAGTTGTTCTAATACTCAACTTTGGATTGTAAATGATGTATTTTATATATTAGTAATGTCCTGAATCGATATGTAAAGACACCTTATTAAATTATTTAATACGAAACATGTGAGATTAGTTCCTAATGCATTAGCAATAGGCACTATCACGCATGTTATGTTGTCTATATTAACACGATTTGTTTATGTATTTGATACATGAAGCAAATATCAAATCCAAATTGATATCACTAAATGGTTGTTTGAAGTGTTCTCGTCTATTTATGAAATATTAGAGAATTGTTTACAGAAACAAAAAATTCTTATTAAGGAGTGTTCAGACTAAAACTTCATAAGTCATATTGAGTATAGTATATCAATAATAAATTCAATTTACAAATTTATAAGTTGAAAATGTTCCAAATAAAATATCATGGTTGATTCAATGACAAAGGCTAAGTACATCACCTTGAATTACACCCAATGTATATAAAAATATAAGTGCACAGATTTATGACCGAACTGATTCCAAATATTGAGAATCTCATAACATGCTATATGGTAAAAATGTCGCAATATAGTTTTTAACAAAACTTATAGTTCATTAGAAGTCGAGAGACATATTCCGAATTGTTCCACATGATAAAACACTTTATCGCCGCAGGAGAGAGTTGGTTGATAAAGTACATAATTAAAATATAATAGCATACCCATTCACAAAGAGATTGATCCAATTAGTTTTGAGAAAATGAATTGGAGAAGTTGGAATAAGATTCCTAATTGACCATAAGTGCAAGTGGGAGACTGATAGAATTAGGGGTATGCTCTAAGGGCAATTATGTACTTTGTTACATATATCTAACTCGTCTACCAATCTTGTTCGAAATAAAGGTGTTTTCTTCCTATTATATACTTGATTTAATGTGGTTATATTAATTAATCAATTTAATTAAAATTATAATTAATAGAAAATTTATAAATGATATGTTTCGTGATAGTAGTTACAAAGTGTTGTAAACGTGAACAATTTATCATAATGAAACAAATATACCATTTTAAATATTCATGTCAAGATGCATCGAGACCAGATATTGATGTATCTGTTGAGACTAGAGTACTAACGCTCTCCAGGCAGTGCATTACTGTAACATCCCGCCTTTTCGCACGATTTAAACCGACACACATGCCGATTCAAACCATACGGAAGGGCGGATTTGTTATGGGGTAAATAAGAAAAAAAAACAGAGAAGAAAAAAAACAAATAGAATCTCACAGCGGAAGGATAAAATATAATAAGAAAATATACAGTTTATAAAAACTGTTTACAAACATTTATATAATACATATCAGAGTTACACATACCAATAACAATGCAGCGGAACAGTGTGAGTGTAGTGCAATACTATGAATAATAATAATACAAATTCTTCGTCTTCGTCCTCCAAAGCTAAAGTCTTCGATCCTGAAACGCTCGGACTGACCGGAGCGAACTTGAAAAGACAAAAACACTCGAGTCAGAACTAAAAGATCTTATGTGAGTTAAATTAACAGAAATAAATATGAGTGCAATAACTCAAAAGATGTTCGGGATTTACATCTCCTAAGGATCCGTTAAACTATTTACTATGTAGTATATTGCGCTATTATAATAGTGTCTATAGTAAAATAAACATACTTTTAAATAGCATTAAGGCTTTACATTTTCCACCTTAACACGTAATAGTCCCAGTAGTCCATCCAATATCATAGTCCCTCCTGATCGGGAAGCCACCAGAGGATACCACACGGGCTACGGGAGAAATCCAAACTCGTACAAGGCGCGATAGGGTAGGTGACACGGCACAACTAGGCAATGCCAGGGTAGATATACCAATTACGCTTCCGGGTCGATGGTAACGCGTAGCCGCAGCTACCGCCCACCTCGAACAAACTCCCCAAAATCAAAATAGAAGTGGCCACTGAATCAATCCAAAGTCAAAGTATAATATCGAAGAGGAGTGTCCGATCAGAGGAATGACCTCATTAACCCGTCAATCGCTCCTGTTTTAGCCACCTTATGCAACCTCACGGGAGTTGGGTCCACGTATTTACCTTACAGGAAACGTCGCCACCAACCTACTTCATTCTGGAATCTCCACCGCGTACACGGTTAGTCAAAGTGGTTTTCGGTATCGACAGAGAGTATGTCCATATCCGATCCCGGTCTCTTTGCCAACCAATCGTTATTATAACACCGCGGTCATTTAAAAATAGTTTATACTTTAAAACCAGAATATAATCCATTTCAAAACCATAATATTACGATATCATTTCTTCTTTAAAACCCAAAAAGATTCATTTTGATATTATTTTATAAAACCCAAATCAATGATATCATTTCCCAAATATAAATCTTTTCCAAAAATTATGCCACTTTTAAAATTTATAATTCCTTGTAACCAAATATTTGAATATTAACTTTCAACATAATACTTCGAAATCCATAGTTTTTAAAACCATTACTTTCAAAACTAAATGGTTTGGATATTCAACAGTATATAAAATAAGTGGTTTAACTTAAATGTTACTTTGAAAAGAAATATTTCTCGTGGCTTTACAATACATTTCTTTATTTAAAGTTAAAACCAAAATTTAATATCGCTTCAAGTTCCAAAACCATTTCAATAAATTCATATATATACGTATATCCATTTTGAGTATAAATATTTCAACTAAAGTTGGATTTTCAAATCAAATGTTCTATTAATTAGCCTTGAATATTCACATAGAATCCATAATTTATAAGACTTCAATTTCTAGTAATAAATTATATATATTTTCCAATTCAAGTTATACTAGAATATTCATTTAATTTATTTTGGGAAAATCCAATTATAAATATCATATCTTAAAATTTCCAACTTAACATTTAAACATAGGATATAAATTATCAAACTCCATTTACTAAATTTTCTTCCATTTTAATAAAGAGATTTATACACCTTTTATTTCAAAATTTTCAACTTCATATGTATATAAATATGGAAGAAAACATTTATTCAGTATAAAATTTAAGATTTTTATAAACCGTATTCCATCCAAACCATAGAAATCACATTAAAAATAGTTATATATAGACTGCGGTGCCTGTATATAGTTTTCTATCATATGGTCAAGTGATACGGATATTTATCATTTCAATCCGCAATTTAAAAAAATAAAACTGCGGTTGTATATCATTTCAAACCGCAATCCCGAATGAAATGTAAATGCATACTAACTTGCAGTTTAATGATATCCAAATAAAACATTCATTCAACAACACATCCATCATCCAATCACAACATCGATCAATATCAATCAATAACAATTATATATATGATCATATATAACAGGTGATAACTGGCAGTTTATTCAAATTAAATTTATCAACTATTAATCTAACAGTTTATTCAGTAATAATTTATACAACTGTTAACTAGCAATTCATATGCAACAAAAATTTCCAACAGTCAATTAATACACAATAAATCAATTAAATTAACAGTTAAATTTAATAAAATGCAATTCAACAGATATAAATGAAATAAACATGCCAAATACTCATAAATAAATTTCTATTCATTTCTAAAATTTATTTAACAAACATAAAAGCTTCTAGTAGTTGTGAGTGGGTTAAAACACTCACCTTTTTTTGAATTTAAATTGGATTTAGATCCAATTTAAACCCAAAAATTCGACGGTCTCCAAATCTGTCCAAACCAGCGTCAAAAAAATCTGGAATTTAATTACGATCCTAAAAAAAAAATCGCGCATGAAATGGAGTTCGTATGTGGAAGTTAAATGTATTAACGCAATTGAAAAATCAAAATTAAATTAAATTCAAACAAAAATAAATTAAACGAAAATGAAATACCGTGCCATATCCGCTCTTCCCACGTGAAAAATGCGTATGCTTCTTCTTGATTTCAAGCTTTGTTCCATAATTTTTCTTTTATTTCGATTTACTTTAATTTTCCTCCTTATTATATGAATGTATGTATTTTTAAAAGGTTTGGAAAAGAAAAAAAAATATTTGAAAAAGAAGATTTGAAAAAGAAAAGGATTAAAATAAGAACTGAAAATGGAAGAGAAGATCTAGATTTGAAAAGAAAGAAGAAGTATGAAATAGAAGAAAACTTGAAGAAGAATATTTGAAGAGGAAGGAAAAAAATTAGAATGAGATATAATAAGGAGATTTGAAGAAGAAAAGAAGGAGAAGGAGATTTGAATGGAGGCTAAGGTTTCATTTGCATCATTTCGTATTTATAAGGTTAGAGTTAGGTTTAGGGACAAATAGATTTGAAAGGAGAGGCTGCTATTAATTAGAAATAAAGTGAATATGAACACTTGGTATTGAAATATAGCAAATATGAACAGTCCTTTTTTTTTTTAAAGTAGCAGGTATTAAAAAGAGGTATTTATTAATTAGAAAGAAAATGAATATGGAGGGACAAAAATAAATGACACGTTTCGTTAGTTTGATTCTACATTAATTAAGTGCTAGATACAGAAAAATTTGAATACATCATATATATATTCATACTTTAACTGTGTGACAAAATTGCTAAACATACATCAAGTACGATTAATTGGTGACAATATATAGGAATAATCAACAATAAATGTGGATGCAATCACATAAGGATCTAATAGGGAAGGAGATAAAAAGTAACGACGTTGATTAATTCCACTTTCCCACTTTAGCCAATCCAATTACAAAATTTAAAATTTTATAAAATTTCTATCCTTTGATTTCTTAAACAATTTTAATAACTAACAACAAGTTCTATGTTAATTCAATCATAAATCATTTCGCCAATTACCAAATTAAATTTCAATTATTCGCAATAAATCAAATTATAAATTTTTCAATCCAATAAATAAAATAAATCTTGATTTTTTTTTCTTCCATCCTTATTAATTCCACAACTTGTTCAATTTGAAAATCATTATCATATTTTCCAAATGTTACCTTAATTTAACACTTATGTAACGTATTATTAGATTCGTTGCAAGATTTCAATTTCAATCCCCATTTCTTAATATACTCAAATTCTGGACATTTTTATTTCCTTACCCATAAGTGTAACATTTATTGCCAATTCCATCCAAATTTAACAGGTAACCCTTAACAATGTTTTCAATCCAAAGGTTATACTTAAGTTTACGTTGTATTCTACAACTTATCATATTATGAAGAAAATTCACATTATTCCCCAATATTACCTTAATTCATATTAACTTAACATTAAATTTACTCTTCATTCTATTATTAACCTATTAGTATTAAATAGATGAAATTAACATTGGTTTTACACTCTATTACGTAGATATCCTTAAATTTTATCTAAGTTTATATTTACATAATATTCCAACATTAAATTTCATCTAATTTTTTTTCTTCCTTTTTATTTTAATTAAATCCAATTTCCCTAAAGTTACATTCAAACAAGTAAATTTTGATTTCCAATCAATCATTATACTATAACATTCTTAACATTTTTTCATTACACCACTAAATTCTACCTTGATAAGTTTACGCTTCTATTGCTTTACTTTCAAACTTCCGTTAAAATATAAATTAATTCTAAAGTAACGTTTATTGTTGACCCCGCCATTTTAATTACTCATATTTAGATGAACGTTATTTCAAATAAGTTCATTGACTCATTTAAATTAGGTAGTTTATAGTAGTTGTTTATCCCACCCTTACAATTATTTCCTACTAACGTGCTACCAACTCCTTTAATTAAAATTTGAATTCCAAACCTTATTTAATATACTAAGTAAGATAAATAACATATATAGATTGCTACCAACTTTCCTTTTCTTGCATCTATGTGTTTATTACTTGACACACCAGTAAATATTACATATACACAAAATTCCGTTATCACTTGCCTAACAAGGTTATTATCACTTAAGATCTCACTGCATCCACATTTTCACATTTTCATTTCCTAGTTTCTTTACTTTATTCTACATAATTTATTACAAATGGGATTTTCTTTGGTTTACATCTTATTTGTATTTAACATTTCTCAATCACCAATTCATTTCACTTTAACTGCGGTAAATTTGCGGATAAATTGAATTTGATTCCCAAAATCTAAATTAACAAGAAACAAGGGTAGGTAACATACAATAGTCATTGCTCCAAATTCTAGTCACCTAAATAGTCTTTTATTCCTTGCAAATAAATGTTACTATTTATTTTCATAGTACAAATCTCAATGATTATTCCATTTTATATTTGCTTAGGCCATTTATAGTCCACTATACATATCTACATAAATGGGTAATTTATTCAATTCATTAAGTGTCAATTCTATTAATCCCTGTTTATATCTTATGCATTCTTCTATTACTTTACAAAAGGGAATAACTTTTAAACTCATACACTTAATAACAAAACCGTTATAAATCCAATAAACTTCCAAATCCAAGTTTGTACACATTTTACACAACTATTATGATTTCTCACAAACGTTGAATTTATTAAATGACCATTTATTATAATTTAATTCCCTTAATTGAATCAAATGCTTATTATTATATATATTCTTTTCATTCTACCATTCCTTCCCATTTTATATTCATTAACGTATTTACACATCTCTATCTTTCAAATATAAAATAACCAAACTGATTACAAACACTGTTTCTATCAATTTTCATAAGTTTGTTCAAAACTATACTTTTGTTTACATAAAATAAATTTTATGTTTCTATTAGTTTTCTTTTCCTTTCACTACAGGTATAAATTATTACTATCTACACTAATTACATCTTTGTATTAATGAACACCATTTAAGTTAATATTTATACTAACATTCACAAATTCAACATTTATTTGTTTCTTCAAAATTACTTTAAATCAAGTTGTGAAAATTTACATTATCCACATCTATTATCATAAAATTTTATAGTTACACTAAATTGCAACCACTATACCAAATTTCTACATTTATTCTTAACCAAATTAGAAATTATATTAATTCATTTTATTAAATATCATAAATTTAACGGGTCGTTACAATCTCCCCCACTCAAAACTTTTCGTCCCCGAAAAGGAAAAAGAAGGGAGGAGGAAGATTTACAGTGCATCTTATTTCAAATATTAACTTATAAACAATATTTTACTGGATTAATTTCCTTTAATGAAATATACTTGTTTTATAATCATTATATCCTTTAATACTTGAATTATTAAAGTTGGGAAAATACTTTCACAAAATTCTAAGTCCAAAATTTCCTGAAAATTTTGGCAAAGTCTCCTTTGTACGGATTGACTCTGGAGAAAATATAATATCCAAATATACAAATATATTACCCATATTATCCAAATAAAATATCCCAACAGGGGAAAATATATAAAATAGCGCTTTATACGTAATCCGGAAACGTACCTATTTGTCGGGCAATACGCTTATTATTACGGAACCAAAAGCAGTAGCAGTTGCTTCCATAACCTGTATTTTCTTATAAGCCTAAAAGGTTAAATATTTATTTTAAAATGAACTATTCTAGTGGATTCAATCATTCATATCCAATCAAATGCAACAACCATACATTTTAACAAACATCACACACCGCAAACAAAATCATTCAATCAAACAAACAATTAGTTGTAAAATAACTATCAAGTGCATCATTTACTCAACAGTCTTAGATGGAACAAAGATAGATTATTTCTCCATCCAACAACTTCAAAATTCCTTACCCAACAACCATACATCAACCAAACAATTCAAATCAACACCAAAATAGCTTATTATACATTTATTTCATACTTTAGTGGTTTGATTTTCTTCCCTTCATTTATGAGGGATTTCTTTGTTCTTACAAGTTTTATTTTCCAATTATCCCAAAATTCATTATATTTGTATTTCCTTTTATTACTTAAATTTCCTTTTATTACCTAAGTTTATAAAATAAATTCTCATTAATAACAACAAATATTTTGAATATCTTCATTTCCTTACTCTTCACTTGTAAGATTTCCCTTAAATTCTTAATCTGCTAACATTTATTCTTATAAGTGGAAGTTTTTATTTATCCATTAACTATGAATTGCAGTCATTTAATTTTTCCTACTTTCCATTATATTAGAATAGGGAAGATTAAAACATACTTAAGTCTATAATCATACAATCAATTCTTATTTTGAATTTCATTTTATATACTTAGGTTCATATCATCTATTAATAATTCTTAACCCTTTTTCAGTAAAATTTCAATTATAACCTAAGTTTATACCATTAAATTCTTATTATAACAGTAATTTATTGAATACTTCATTTTTCCTAAATTCCTACTTGTAAAATATTCAATTCCAGTTTCTCATTTAACACTTCAACTTTTATATTTGGGTAAGTTATTTATGTTAAGGAAATTGCAATTGAACTTATACAAGTTTAATCTCCATTTTTTTAATTAAATTTAATGTTTATCCATATTACTCTTTGTCTCATATGTATGCAAATTCCTCTTTATAGCTTTGCAATTATTCTCTTATTTCAATTAGAGGTTTCAATTCAATTACTTACCTACCTTTTATTCCACTAAGATAGTTTAAACAATTTAATTAATGGAAATTTTAGAATTAAATACCGGGTCGAATTTCAAATTATTTTAAAATAATAAATAATTAATTTCTTACAACTTTTATATCTCTAATTATCTTTAAACAATTAAAATTTCAATTAATTTCAAAACAAATCTGCAGTAGAATTTACTACAGTGGCCTTTCCCTTTCGAAACTCGAAAATGAAAGTCGATGATGCGGCCGTCATCACCGAATTTATTTTCCAGTGACAGAGAGGAAAGTACAGAATTTAATTTTTTTTCCCAAAATCTTCTTTAAAAAAATTCTTCCAAATTATACGAAATATTTATATAAGAAATTACTTATAAACCAAATCAATAAATTTCACAAATTCTTTGAAAGCAGATTTGGAAAAAATCCCGGACTTAAGTTCTAAAATCTCCAATTTGATTTATCATAATTTCAACTTAGCTTCAGTTATTATAAATATTTTATTTCCTAACACCCAATCTATAGCAACCAAATATATATATATATATCTTTATAAAAATATTTTGATATATAGAAAATATAATAGGAAAAATTATTTCATTCACCTATATTAAAACAAATATTATGTCGGTCTGTCCTATTAAGTGTTTAGAAATCCCTATTGATGACATAGCGTCCCATGCATCAACCAGAATTTATAAATACAAAACGGAACAGATTAACACAATATCAAAATCTTTTTATAACACTAACAGTTACGCTCTCTCATATATATACTCTCAGCGACTCCCATAGGGTATTTCTACCCTATTAACGAAGAGTCAAACCACACAAAGCCAAGGTTCATCGCTAAACCAAAGCTCCGATACCAACTGTAACATCCCGCCTTTTCGTACGATTTAAACCGACACACATGCCGATTCAAACCATACGGAAGGGCGGATTTGTTATGGGGTAAATAAGAAAAAAAAAACAGAGAAGAAAAAAAACAAATAGAATCTCACAGCGGAAGGATAAAATATAATAAGAAAATATACAGTTTATAAAAACTATTTACAAACATTTATATAATACATATCAGAGTTACACATACCAATAACAATGCAGCGGAACAGTGTGAGTGTAGTGCAATACTATGAATAATAATAATACAAATTCTTCGTCTTCGTCCTCCAAAGCTAAAGTCTTCGATCCTGAAACGCTCGGACTGACCCGAGCGAATTTGAAAAGACAAAAACACTCGAGTCAGAACTAAAAGATCTTATGTGAGTTAAATTAACAGAAATAAATATGAGTGCAATAACTCAAAAGATGTTCGGGATTTACATCTCCTAAGGATCCGTTAAACTATTTACTATGTAGTATATTGCGCTATTATAATAGTGTCTATAGTAAAATAAACATACTTTTAAATAGCATTAAGGCTTTACATTTTCCACCTTAACACGTAATAGTCCCAGTAGTCCATCCAATATCATAGTCCCTCCTGATCGGGAAGCCATCAGAGGATACCACACGGCCTACGGGAGAAATCCAAACTCGTACAAGGCGCGATAGGGTAGGTGACACGGCACAACTAGTCAATGCCAGGGTAGATTTACCAATTACGCTTCCGGGTCGATGGTAACGCGTAGCCGCAGCTACCGCCCACCTCGAACAAACTCCCCAAAATCAAAATAGAAGTGGCCACTGAATCAATCCAAAGTCAAAGTATAATATCGAAGAGGAGTGTCCGATCAGAGGAATGACCTCATTAACCCGTCAATCGCTCCTGTTTTAGCCACCTTATGCCAACTCACGGGAGTTGGGTCCACGTATTTACCTTACAGGAAACGTCGCCACCAACCTACTTCATTCTGGAATCTCCACCGCGTACACGGTTAGTCAAAGTGGTTTTCGGTATCGACAGAGAGTATGTCCATATTCGATCCCGATCTCTTTGCCAACCAATCGTTATTATAACACCGCGGTCATTTAAAAATAGTTTATACTTTCAAACCAGAATATAATCCATTTCAAAACCATAATATTACGATATCATTTCTTCTTTAAAACCCAAAAAGATTCATTTTGATATTATTTTATAAAACCCAAATCAATGATATCATTTCCCAAATATAAATCTTTTCCAAAAATTATGCCACTTTTAAAATTTATAATTCCTTGTAACCAAATATTTGAATATTAACTTTCAACATAATACTTCGAAATCCATAGTTTTTAAAACCATTACTTTCAAAACTAAATGGTTTGGATATTCAACAGTATATAAAATAAGTGGTTTAACTTAAATGTTACTTTTAAAAGAAATATTTCTCGTGGCTTTACAATACATTTCTTTATTTAAAGTTAAAACCAAAATTTAATATCGCTTCAAGTTCCAAAACCATTTCAATAAATTCATATATATACGTATATCCATTTTGAGTATAAATATTTCAACTAAAGTTGGATTTTCAAATCAAATGTTCTATTAATTAGCCTTGAATATTCACATAGAATCCATAATTTATAAGACTTCAATTTCTAGTAATAAATTATATATATTTTCCAATTCAAGTTATACTAGAATATTCATTTAATTTATTTTGGGAAAATCCAATTATAAATATCATATCTTAAAATTTCCAACTTAACATTTAAACATAGGATATAAATTATCAAACTCCATTTACTAAATTTTCTTCCATTTTAATAAAGAGATTTATACACCTTTTATTTCAAATTTTTCAACTTCATATGTATATAAATATGGAAGAAAACATTTATTCAGTATAAAATTTAAGATTTTTATAAACCGTATTCCATCCAAACCATAGAAATCACATTAAAAATAGTTACATATAGACCGCGGTGCCTGTATATAGTTTTCTATCCTATGGTCAAGTGATACGGATATTTATCATTTCAATCCGCAATTTAAAAAAATAAAACTGCGGTTGTATATCATTTCAAACCGCAATCCCGAATGAAATGTAAATGCATACTAACTTGCAGTTTAATGATATCCAAATAAAACATTCATTCAACAACACATCCATCATCCAATCACAACATCGATCAATATCAATCAATAACAATTATATATATGATCATATATAACAGGTGATAACTGGCAGTTTATTCAAATTAAATTTATCAACTATTAATCTAACAGTTTATTCAGTAATAATTTATACAACTGTTAACTAGCAATTCATATGCAACAAAAATTTCCAACAGTCAATTAATACACAATAAATCAATTAAATTAACAGTTAAATTTAATAAAATGCAATTCAACAGATATGAATGAAATAAACATGCCAAATACTCATAAATAAATTTCTATTCATTTCTAAAATTTATTTAACAAACATAAAAGCTTCTAGTAGTTGTGAGTGGGTTAAAACACTCACCTTTTTTTGAATTTAAATTGGATTTAGATCCAATTTAAACCCAAAAATTCGACGTTCTCCAAATCTGTCCAAACCAGCGTCAAAAAAATCTGGAATTTAATTACGATCCTAAAAAAAAATCGCGCATGAAATGGAGTTCGTATGTGGAAGTTAAATGTATTAACGCAATTGAAAAATCAAAATTAAATTAAATTCAAACAAAAATAAATTAAACGAAAATGAAATACCGTGCCACATCCGCTCTTCCCACGTGAAAAATGCGTATGCTTCTTCTTGATTTCAAGCTTTGTTCCATAATTTTTCTTTTATTTCGATTTACTTTAATTTTCCTCCTTATTATATGAATGTATGTATTTTTAAAAGGTTTGGAAAAGAAAAAAAAATATTTGAAAAAGAAGATTTGAAAAAGAAAAGGATTAAAATAAGAACTGAAAATGGAAGAGAAGATCTAGATTTGAAAAGAAAGAAGAAGTATGAAATAGAAGAAAACTTGAAGAAGAATATTTGAAGAGGAAGGAAAAAAATTAGAATGAGATATAATAAGGAGATTTGAAGAAGAAAAGAAGGAGAAGGAGATTTGAATGGAGGCTAAGGTTTCATTTGCATCATTTCGTATTTATAAGGTTAGAGTTAGGTTTAGGGACAAATAGATTTGAAAGGAGAGGCTGCTATTAATTAGAAATAAAGTGAATATGAACACTTGGTATTGAAATATAGCAAATATGAACAGTCCTTTTTTTTTTTAAAGTGAATATGAACACCAATTCATTTCACTTTAACTGCGGTAAATTTGCGGATAAATTGAATTTGATTCCCAAAATCTAAATTAACAAGAAACAAGGGTAGGTAACATACAATAGTCATTGCTCCAAATTCTAGTCACCTAAATAGTCTTTTATTCCTTGCAAATAAATGTTACTATTTATTTTCATAATACAAATCTCAATGATTATTCCATTTTATATTTGCTTAGGCCATTTATAGTCCACTATACATATCTACATGAATGGGTAATTTATTCAATTCATTAAGTGTCAATTCTATTAAGCCCTGTTTATATCTTATGCATTCTTCTATTACTTTACAAAAGGGAATAACTTTTAAACTCATACACTTAATAACAAAACCGTTATAAATCCAATAAACTTCCAAATCCAAGTTTGTACACATTTTACACAACTATTATGATTTCTCACAAACGTTGAATTTATTAAATGACCATTTATTATAATTTAATTCCCTTAATTGAATCAAATGCTTATTATTATATATATTCTTTTCATTCTACCATTCCTTCCCATTTTATATTCATTAACGTATTTACACATCTCTATCTTTCAAATATAAAATAACCAAACTGATTACAAACACTGTTTCTATCAATTTTCATAAGTTTGTTCAAAACTATACTTTTGTTTACATAAAATAAATTTTATGTTTCTATTAGTTTTCTTTTCCTTTCACTACAGATATAAATTATTACTATCTACACTAATTACATCTTTGTATTAATGAACACCATTTAAGTTAATATTTATACTAACATTCACAAATTCAACATTTATTTGTTTCTTCAAAATTACTTTAAATCAAGTTGTGAAAATTTACATTATCCACATCTATTATCATAAAATTTTATAGTTACACTAAATTGCAACCACTATACCAAATTTCTACATTTATTCTTAACCAAATTAGAAATTATATTAATTCATTTTATTAAATATCATAAATTTAACGGGTCGTTACAATTACTCATGACTACTAGGGCACAAGGGAATACTTAGTGATAATTATTGGGACTCACTCGATAATTTTCTGTTGGTTGGTATAACTAAGTTTAATAGTGATTATCGATGTGACTTCTTTACATAGTTCTCCCGACTTGATAATACCATTGATCTTCAATGTGGAAGCTTCGTTTTGGTTATAGCTAAATCGTGGCATGGCGTCCATCAAATAACTGTAGTTGGGTTGAGTGGAAGCATTGTAAGTGAAACACTATCTAAAAGAGAATTCAGAACCTCAGTTATATGAGGTTAGCATCACGATCAACTGATGTCAACTCAGAGTAAAGTTCGCTAGATAAAGCATTTCAGTTAATAATAATTGTTATTATTGAACCAAGGACTTTGTGTCTGATCAATAAATTTGAACATGGATGATACTGGAATTTTGACCATTACCAAATTTCGTAAATCCAAAGTGATATATTTTAGATGAAGAGAATTAGGGTAAATAATTGTCACTATTATGTACCGCTTATAATAAGTAAAATTGAATTTTACCTAAAAGATGTGTAAGCGATGAATCCGATCAAAATGTCACACAATCTGCTAAATGACGCGTGAACAATAATATTCGAATAGTTCGATATTAACTATCGATTGAATTTACAGCTTTGAGTAGCACAACCGTAATGATGAATACTCATAATAAACCATACAATTTAATTAATTTATAAATTGTTATAAATTAATTAAATTGATTAATATTTATGAAATGTCAATTATTAAACTTCATTCGATTTGTTTGAAAAACATTAACACTTTATAAAGAAATACATATTTATGAAATGTGATTTGAAAATCCAAAGGAGGAATTAAAGTAAAGAAATAAATCTCCTCTTCAAGACTCATTAAAATATCTTTTTTTAATGAATTCTATCATTCCCTCTTTATGTATATTTATTATGACGTAAATAAGAACTGGAGAAAAAAAGGTTTTGGCTAGATTTAATTTGGAATTATATAGGGAAGATTTTAAAGAATTGAAAGGTTTCAATTTTTTCCTTTAAAAATATTCCCTCCCTCTTTCATTTATGTTCTTTTCAAACAAGCAATTTTCTTTCTCTATTTCTCCTCTTCTCCCTTAATGGCCTTCGTGAAATAAAAATTTCATAAATAATTTCAATTAAAATAAATAAATTTAATGTGGTTTTTGTCTCTAGATCCTTGTAAAATCTGGAGGCTGATTTCTGATTTTGGGAGTTTCGAATCATCATTCAAGGTGTGATTTATTGGCTACACCTAAAGATAATCTCTAATTTAATTTATATATGTGTTCATATGATAAATATACTTAGATTTCATATGATTCACCTTATGTTTCAATTTTTCATCTTGCAACGTGTAAATTAAATATATGTTCTGCTTAGTTTGGTTAGATCATGTTTATTGTATTATTTTCAGTTAGATCTATATTTGTTCATCAATTCCTTTTAATGTATGTTTATAATAAATTGACATTTTTTGATTCCCATATCACTTCTAATAAATTATGATCATTCTTAGTATTGTTTAGATTTGTAAATTCTAATCATAAATTTAGACATGTCTGCCTTGTTCAAATCTCTGGAAACTAATGAAATTGAAAATTGACATTGAATGAGATTTTATTTATACAATAATATAACATTCACTTATTCAATTGCTAATGAATTACATATATGATAAGTTGTCTACCATTCCTTGAAATCGATCTTATTCATATGTTAAACTCGTGTGTACAACTGTTTCAGTCTTTGTTTTTTAAATGGGTAACTTTGAGATTTAAGATTATTGAATGAACTTTAATGCAAATTATAGTTCTTTATTGTTCTCTATATTTAAAATTTAATGTAAAAATTAAAGTACCATTTCATTTCTAAATTGAACGTTTAATGAAAACTGTTAACTTTAAAACAAAAACCTTTTATAAAATGTATATATAAAATATCACATGCTACAATGCTTGCAAATGTATATTGTTCAGATCTAAATTATTGAATTGCAATTATCATATATATAGAATATAGATGTTTAGTTTAATTCAAACTTGTACAAAGATTATGAGCAATATTGTAACATTTTTTGTTTTTAAACCCATCTTAATTGAAATCATATCTATTAATGTTATTTTGGACTTCAAATTATTTAAGAAAAACGTATAGTTTTTGTAACAACCCGCATATTTATCGAGTTTGTATTTAAATATTTTATTTAGATATTAACTCGTTAATCGGATTTTGGTCCGAAAAGCTACTTTTTGCAAATGGTCAAATTAGGACTCGAGACCACTTCCATTGAGTTCGAAATGTCGTTTACAACTTTTTAAGTATAAACATCGATAGGTTTGGAGTTAGTGAAATTTCACTAACTTTTCCCGCTTTGGACTTTGGGTTAGTTTAGCCTATTAAGCCCAAGTTCCAACCCTCTTCTCCTCACTCTTCATAAATTTCCTAACTAACTCAAGCTTGGGCATTAATGGTGAAAGGAATTGGAAATTAAAACTCCAAGCACAAATTCAATTGCAAATCCAACATTCAACTCCAAATTCAAGTAGAAGATATTGGATTCAAGCTTTGGATTGCTTCTCCTTTCTTCTCCTTGCTTTCAAGCTTCATCTTCATAAATTTTAGTGCAAAGGTGAGATTTTTATCTCACAATTCTAGCCTATAACTATATTGGACTGTTGGGAATGATTCCCTATCATTTTTGCATGCATGTTAGCATTTGGTTTGGATTGGATTGGCGAAAAACTCCAATTTTTAGCGTTTTGGTGAATTTTCTGCACTTAGGTCGTTCTGGCCATTTTTAGGTCGTTCGGAGTTAAGTCGTTCGTCCATGGGTCGTGAGTCGTTCACGAGTTAACTTTAGGTCGTTCTGGAAGAATTGGCACTTCAGAATTAGGTCGCTCACGAGTTAAGCCTTAAGTCGTAGGTCGCTCACGAGTTAGGCCTTAAGCCGTAGGTCGCTCGCGAGTTAAGCTTTAAGTCTTAGGTCGTTTCCGACCTATAATCTCTAGGCAAACGTTAAGTCGTTCGAGTTAGGTCGTTGGACCATTTACCTTAGGTCGCTCGTCCACTAGGTCGGCCTGGTTTATCTCGTAGGTCGTCTCCGACCTAAGCTCCTGATAAGTCGTTCGAGTTAGGTCGTTGGACCATTTACCTTAGGTCGCTCGTCCACTAGGTCGGCCTGGATTATCTCGTAGGTCGTCTCCGACCTAAGCTCCAGATAAGTCGTTCGAGTTAGGTCATTGGACTATTTACCTTAGGTCGCTCGACTCTGTTAAGTCGTAGGTCGTTAGACCTTAGGTCGCTCGACTCTGTTAAGTCGTAGGTCGTTAGAGCTTAGGTCGTTCGCATTCCTTAAGTCGCTCGACCCCTCCACACTAGGTCGCTCCGCTTGCTTGATTCGTAGGTCGTTGGACCTTAGGTCGCTTGCCTCCCTTAACTCCAGTTAGGTCGCTCGGCCATTGTGTTAGGCCGCGTGAACCCTTAGGTCGTTAGACCTCACTTTGCTTTAGGTCGTAGGCCGCTTGTCTTCACTTAGGTCGTACCGTTTTGGACGGGGCGCTGCCCCGCACCCCGCCGGGGGTGCTGCCCCCTGGACCCCCGCGACCTGACCGGGCAGGTCGAACCCCGTAAGCGGTGGCGTTGCCCCCGCACCCACACCTTGGGGGGTTGCCACCCCCCCTGGACCCCCCCTCCGTAGGGGATCTTATCTGAAAAACATTGAGCTGATTTCCTTGGATTTTATTCACATCTCCGTATGCGATTTTTGTGACTGATTGTTTCTACAATTGCTTATGTGTTTTGTCACTTTATAATATAAAGGTTTCAATACTAGTAGTAAATATCAAAACTCTTTTAACAAACAATTTCAACTCTATTTTTAATAACAAAGCTCTTTTCTTAAATCGTTTTCCAATCTATTAGTATATACAAGCCTTTACCTCACTAGGATGAGAAATCTAATTAAACGACTTAGTAAAACAAGTGGTATGAAACGCTTGCGTTCACTTCGTCGGTTAATTCTTGGACTTGTTCGATTGAACCTCTTGTGACAATTTTATTAGTGAAGATTTACAGTTTGTTCGTAAATATTTAAGTTAAGCAAGTGGTTATGGGACATGAAGCTAAACTTCTATATTTACTAGCTTAGTGTAATTGACACTTCTCGTTGATCTTGATGATCGCTTTATGAATTAGACTAGCAATTGCGCGATGTCTCTTTCATTGCAAGGTTAGACTAGACACCACTTGTGTGATTCCATTCACACATACCTTTCTGCTTTTTGGTTAGTCTTGACCTCATTCTGTGTGATTCCACTCACACATGTGGGGTAGCTCCCCATGGTCTTCGGACCGTCATGTGATAGGCCTCTTTCCCTTTTTATGATTTCTGGATTTCTCGTGTTGATTTCTGGAATTTATGTCATTGACTTGTTATGAGTACAAGTTTAGGGTATGATGCCCTCTTCGAATCTTTGAGAAGATTCTTGTGATATTGATTATCTCTTATTGATTGATCTTCTGTTGATCATTATTTACATACTTATAGTGGTATGTCGTTATGGATGTTTATGTTTATGCCATATCTTTTATGTTATATCATGTCATCTGATATTTATAGCTAGACTGATCCGTTTATTATTTTCTTAAATAATACTCGGGTCAGACCGAGATGTTACAGGTGCTTCTGCTTGACTTCTTCCCAGGGATTCATCACTCTGACTTTTGGCTAACTGTTTAGATTAGCAGTTTTTGTTGTATACACTTGAGATATAGACTCATAGTTGTATTCTTTTGTATAGCACGTGTTGCTATTCTTTTGTATTATCGTGGATCTTACTGACCACTACTCTGATGTACACTTTCATGTGTTAGTTATATATTCATATCTTCTTCCGCCTTTGTGATATGGATATCTGTGACTGATTTGTGATATGATTATTTCTATGTTTGTTTCCGAAGATTATTTATAGCCACCGTGTGATAAGCAATTACATGGATGGTCGCTCCTCAACAGCCTTATTCTCTGTGCTAGTTGACAGCACTACTCCGGAGTGTTCTTGGCTAGCGTGGGTATAGAGGTGGGGCGTCACAGCTTGGTATCAGAGCCAAACTTCGGAACAATGTAGAATAACTTAACAAGGATCATCGTCCTAGGTCTATCTTAGGAGTCATACCATAGGATTAATTCGAGTCTTCGTACCGATTCATCCTATTTCCTTTATGATTCCTTGTTTTATCTATCAAGATTACTTGATGTTCATTGGTAAATAACCTTCTTACTTCTCTTCTTTCTTTCTTTAAAGAAGAGAATGTCTAGACCAGGCCGTCCCAGAACTGGATCATCTGGTGCTGCTCCTCCGGATGGAGTTTTTATGACTGCTCAACAGCTTCTTGATTTAGTAACTAATGCTCAAGCAGCTGGAGCTAACCCGGAACCTACTCACCCAAAGTCGGGATTTGCACGCTTGTGCAGCGATTACACCAACTTGGGTGGGAAGCCCTTCAAAGGTTCGGAAAATATCATCGAGGTCCAGGCTTGGTTAAAATCATGCGATCGAATCTTTTCTCGCATGAACCTTATCGATCTCCACCGCGTTCAGGTGGCTTCCAGCATGCTCCAGGAGAGAGCATTGGACTGGTACGAACTCCTTATTTCAGAAATTAATGAAGCGGATCTCACCTGGGAGCAATTTCAGGGACTCTTCGAGTTAAAGTTTGTACCAGAAGCTGGAAAAGTAACCTTGGCTCGACGTTTTATAGACCTTGTTCAAGGTCAATCCTCTGTGACTGATTACGTCGCAGCCTTCGAGTCGCTTTCCAAATATGAGGTTGAATATATCAACACCCCATTGAAGAAGAACCAGAGGTTCGTTTATGGCTTAAATAAGAGTCTTAAGAAGCCACTGCTCCTGAAACTAGAAGTCGCATTTGATCAACTCGTCGATATCGCTCTTCGTCTTGAAGAGGCTGATAGAGAGAGTGATGTTGAAGTGGAAGGCGCTAAACCAAACTTCAACAACAAGAAGAGGCCAAACAAATTCAAGGGTCCTTATCCCAACAAAAAGGGTAAGCAGGCAACCCCTGCGGCAAAGTCTCCTTCTCCTAGTGGTGCGAGTTGCTTCAACTGTGGGTCTGGGGATCATTATGCGAATAAGTGCTCTAAGCCCAAATCTTGTCGCTATTGTAAGAGCCCAGATCACTTTATACATCAATGCCTCAAACGTAAAAGCAGGAATGAGGGAAAGTTAAATGTGGCTCAAGCCCCTGGCAACACATCTCGTGGCCAAGGTATTTCTCATTCCACTCTTGATGGTATTATTTTATTTCATGATCAACCTATTAGAGTTCTCTTTGATACGGGTGCATCCCATTCCTTTATATCAAAGGAACTGGTAGACACTTTTTCCTTAAGTGTTACTGCATGGATGACTTCTTTAAAAATTGCGAATCCTGTTGGTGGATCCGCAACTCTTAGTTTGCTTTGTAAAGATGTAGAGATTATTTTATGTGATTTTTCTTTCCTAGCCGATTTGCATGTCATGCGTTACTTAGGCTTTGGAATAATTTTGGGAATGGATTGGCTTAACCGTTATCAAGCCCATATCCTATGTCCTGAGCGGACTATACATCTCCGACATCCACAATCTGTTAAACATATTTCTGTTAATCTTAAAGATTTAGAATCATGTTTGGTGGCATCTTTATATTCTTTAAATCCTCGTGATAACGATGATGATGATGAAGATGATATTATTTCTTGTATTCATGTTGTTCGTGAATTTTCCGACATATTCGAGCCCGTTTTAGGTTTACCACCTAAACGAGCAATTGAGTTCAGAATTAATCTTGTTTCTGGAGCTCAACCTATTACTCGTCCTCCTTATCGCATGTCCAATAAGGAAAATGAGGAGATGCGTAAACAATTATCTGAGTTGGAGACGAGGCAATTTATTCGCTCTAGTTCCTCGCCTTGGGGAGCTTCGGCTATTTTCGTAAAGAAATCTGATGGTACTCTGAGGCTCTGCGTTGATTATCGCAAGCTTAACGATCTTACTATTAAAAATAAATATCCTTTACCTCGGATTGATGATCTATTCGATCAGCTTAGTGGTGCTAAGGTCTTTTCACAATTGGACTTGGCTACCGGTTTCCATCAGCTTCGTATCGCTGAGGATAGCATTCCGTTGACATCATTCCGTACTCGATATGGATCTTATGAATGGCTTGTTATGCCATTTGGGTTAACGAATGCTCCAGCTTATTTCGTTGACCTCATGAATCGAGTTTTCAAAGATTTCCTCGATCGGTTTGTTCTCATATTCATTGATGATATTCTTGTGTATTCAAAAACCGAGGAGGAACATGAGAAACATCTTCGGATTGTATTGGAAACACTTAGGAGTAATCAATTAAAGGCGAAATTTTCTAAATGCCACTTTTGGCAATCTCGTGTGAAGTTTCTCGGTCATATTATTTCCGAATCCGGGATATCTGTGGATCCTTCAAAGATTGAAGCGATTCAAGATTGGAAGAGACCGGAGAGTGTGACAGAGATTCGTAGTTTTCTCGGATTGGCGGGCTATTACCGTCGTTTTATTAAAGACTTTTCTAAGATTGCCGTGCCTCTTACTGGCTTGACTAAGAAGGTAGTTAAATACATTTGGTCGGACAAATGTGAAGCCTCTTTTCAGAAATTGAAAGAACTCCTTTCCGATGCTCCTATTCTTGTTATTCCCGAGGGGAATCAAGATTTTGTTGTTTATACCGATGCTAGTCACGTTGGTTTGGGTGCCGTCCTTATGAAAAAAAGAACGTGTTGTTGCTTATGCTTCTAGGCAATTGAAGCCGGCCGAGACTAGATATGCCGCACATGATCTAGAGCTCGCGGCTATTGTTTTCGCCCTTCGAATGTGGCGTCATTATCTATTGGGAGAGAAATTTATTCTTTACACGGATCATAAGTCTTTGAAATATTTATTTTCTCAAAAAGAACTTAATTTACGTCAACAGCGTTGGCTCGAGTTCCTTGCACCTTATGATCTTGATATTCTTTATACCCCCGGTAAGGGTAATCGAGTCGCCGATGCTCTTAGCCGTAAGCAACAAGCAGTTGTTTCTATGATGATATCCGAATGGAACGATCTCGAGATCTTATCCACTTGTGAGATTCGAGAGCGCGTATCCGATTTATGCTCATCGCTTGTTTTATGTAGCCTTGAGGCTCATCCTTCTCTTTTAGACCGCATTCTTGAAGCTCAAGGGCTAGATTCTGAATTGGCTCTTCTTGGCAAAAATGTTAAGGATAAAATAGATATTGAAGGCTTGAAAGACTATGATATTGATTCTCATGGCGGCATTTGAAAATTTGGTAGACTTATCGTACCAAATATTGGAGATCTTCGTAAAGATATTTTAGAAGATTCCCATTGTTCTAAATTCACCATTCATCCCGGTAGTAGTAAAATGTACGCTGATATGAAGCGACTTTATTATTGGGAGGGAATGAAATCTGATATTGCTAACTTTGTTAAGTGTTGCATGACTTGCCAACTTGTCAAGGCCGAACATCAAAGGCCTGGTGGGTTATTGCAACCTTTAGAAATTCCAATTTGGAAGTGGGATCATATTTCCATGGACTTTATAGATGGCCTTCCCCGTTCTCGTTCGGGTCATGATAGCTTATGGGTGATTGTTGATAGACTTACTAAATCCGCCCATTTTATTCCGGTTCGGTCTAACCGAACCGTTCCTCTTTTGGCCAAACTATTTGTCAAGGAAATTGTAAAATTGCATGGAGTTCCTACTTCTATTGTTAGCGATCGTGATCCATTGTTTACTAGTGGATTTTGGAAGAGTCTTCAAAAAGCTTTAGGAACGAAGCTTAATTTTAGCACCGCTTATCACCCCCAGTCCGATGGACAAACCGAGCGTGTGAATCAAACTCTTGAAGATCTTCTTCGTGTTTGTGTGCTTGATTTTGGTGGAAGTTGGGAAGATCATATTTCACTTGTTGAATTTTCCAATAATAATAGCTTCCAATCTAGTATTGGTATGGCACCTTTCGAGGCACTTTACGGAAGGCCATGCCGATCTCCTTCTTGTTAGCTTGAGGCCGGTGAGAAGCTGGTTTTAGGTCCAGACTTTATTCGTGATTCCACTGAAAAGATTGAACTTATTCGACATAGGATGAAAGAAGCCCAGAGTAGACAAAAATCCTATGCCGATAATCGAAGAAGGAAATTAGAATTTTCTGTTGGGGATCCTGTTTTTATTTGTGTTTCACCTATGAAGGGTGTTGTACGTTTCAGTCGATCGGGGAAGTTAGCGCCTCGATATATTGGGCCATTTCCTATCACTGAACGTATTGGTTCCATGGCTTATCGCCTTGCATTGCCGGCTCAGTTTTCTGCTATGCATGATGTATTTCACGTTTCTCAATTACGGAAATGCCTTCGGGATTCTGATTCTATTCTTGAGCCTGCTGTTGTGGAAGAAATTGAAGTTTCGCCGAATTTAACTTATGAGCAGCATCCTATTCGAATTATAGCTTCTGAGGTGGGGCGTCACAACTTTTCACTTTCTATGTATATATAAATCTATTTGCAATTATTATGAATGTATGCATATATTTCATTAGTAAAATTTAGGTAACATAAACGTGTCTAAATTTGATTGATAAGTAATAAAATATCATTTAATATTTTAATTGTTACAGCTAAATAAGATAAGAAACTATTAGTTTCCTTCCTTATTATACTCTATCATATCTTCTCTCCACTAATTGAATATAATAAGAAGGGGAAAGAAATGAAATGTTTCCCTCCTTTTATATTTCGCCATAACTTCTCTTTATTAATTGAATAGGGTAAGAGAGAGAAATAAATGGTCACTTTCTCTTAATTCATTTGTACATATTTCATTTATACACCACTTGTACATTGCACTTACACTTCACACAAATAAATGTATTCGAAACATTCATTGTAATACCTATAAATTTAAATTGTATTTAAGATTTCTTTTTCCCAAATAAAATAAAATATTGATTTTGTTTAAAAGAAACTTAGAAATGTTCTAAGTATATTTAGACTTCATAGCCCATTAAAGATCCAAAATGGCAAATTTTTTGAAACTCCTCTATTTCTTCCGCTACAGGATAGTCTGGTTCCAACACAACTTTGATATTCGACGATGCAATTAATGTCGAAGCCAATGGATGCCCAAGCATGCCACTTGCCGAACCTTATAAATATGGACCTTGGAGCTTTATGGATGATGAAAAATTATCATTTCTCTCCTTTTTTTCTTAAATCAAAGCCTTGTAACCCCAATCGAACTGGAGATAAACCATATTTGACCATAATCATAGTATGACTATATGAAAAAAAGACTTGGATTTACATGTTGACTTCGACTATGACCCTTTTTGGACATTATTGTTATGGACTTGCATGTATGTGGGCTCATCATGGTCAAACCTGAAATGAAAATTATCACTATGATGAATCCTATATGCGTAATTATATGAACCTTGGACCTCGAACACAAAAAATGCATTGTGCATAATTATATGCCCATTATCGCGCATAATGGACTATAGCCTCTTCAATTCACTTATCTTTTATGTCTCTATTGAACATATGATATGACATAGGCCTATCTGATCTAAAAGCCTAAATGAACATGTATACGTAATAACTTTGAGGACCTCGAGCATATTGACTCTTATAACCTTAGAGGACATCGAGCATAATTACTATAATGAACTTTAAGGACTTCGAGCATAATGATTCTAGGATAACAAATGAATTTTCATACAACTTTCCTAAAGGGCCTAATGTCATCCATTCAATAATGATTCTATCATAAGATTAGTCTCAAATGATGAGTTGGTTCTTGATACGCCATTAGGGCAATATTTATCAATTTACACTTGATCATCGTAAAAGCTCAAATCAAGAGCTAATTTATCACAATTAACATCGAGGGTGTTATACCATCTTTTGGTTCAATATCTTTGGCGCTAGAAAGAGGGCCTAAACTTTTGGTATTATTTAATTCTTTCCTTAAACCAATAAAGTAAAATTTTGTTTTAGGAAAATGTGATCAAGATGAATTAGTGCTTTAAATAAGAGGTCATCCAAACAAATACCCTAGAAGAGAATATAGCTTCCAACTTCAACTTGGGAAGCGTAGAACCAGGGTAGCCATCAGCACCGGCACAACCAACCAACGATGAGGCCAACATTAAAAGCCTAGAGTAATAAGTGCTACAGATGAAGGGACTTTTGGAAGCAGTACTTACCTAGAAATCCTCTAAAACTATCAGGCCTATAAGGGGAGACGAAGCTGAATCTCTAAGGAGGGACTTGAACGCTTCTTTGCTTAGGGACAAAAGCAAAGACAACTTATCCTGACTCCATAAAAGAGAAGAGGCCACTAGCAAGCTGAAGAAAATTATAAGATTAGAGGAAAAGCTCAAGGAACAATCTGGAAGCTCAATTTCTGAAGGGTACTAAACTAAAAAAAGTAAATATCATAATAATTAGTCTTACTTGAGGACTTAGTAGGCAAAAAAATGCTTAACCTCCAGTGGAAGAGAATTTTAAATGCCAGAGTCAATGATAACCCTCGTAAGGCTCCTTTTGTAGATATGATTATGGCCGCAAAAATTCCTTCTCACATCAATATCCAGTTTGTTAGACATATTGGAACAACTAATCCAGACGATCACCTATTGGCCTTTGAGAGCTGGATGGACCTATATAATGCATCTGGAGCTTTGCGTTGTAGGCTTTTCCCAAGTACTTTTTAGAGAGCAAAGCTAAATTTTACCTTCAGTACCTAGAAATGACCGCCTATTCTTAAAAGCAGTTTTCTTATGAATTCTAAACGAATTTTATATTTGCAAGGATCCATACATTGACTACACTATGGTAACTAACATCAAACCGAGGCTAGGAGAGTTGTTGGGAGATTATCTTAAGAGTTCAATATGGAAGCCTAGAAGGCAAAAAAATATGACTAGTAGAAATAAGCTGGTAGTGGTACATTCTAGGATGGTCGAACAAACCTCATTCTGGCAGGAGCTCTACATCCATAGATGCAAAGACTTGCAAGATTTTCATTTTCAAGCTAATAAGTTCATTCGCTTGGATGAAATGTATCTGATAGAGTTAGGGGTATGCCCTAGGGGCAATTTTGTAATTTATTACATATATCTAACTCATTGACCAATCTTGTTCGAAATAAAAGGTATTTTCTTCCTATTATAAACTTGATACAATGTGATTATATTAATTAATTAACTTAATTAAAAAGTATATTTAATAGAAAAATTCATATATGGTATATTTGTGAAAGTAGTTACAAAGTGTTGTAATCGTGATTAATTTATCACAACGAAATAAATATACCATTTTAATTTGTAAATTTTTCTAGTTAAGATGCATCGAGACTGGATATCGATATATCCATTAAGGCTAAAGTAAATAACGCTCTGCAAATGTTGGGTAGTGTATTGCTCATGACAGCTGGGGGAACCTATGGGTTACGTACTAATAGTTATTGGGTAACTATGGAATGACCCACTTAATAGTTTACTATTGGTTAATATAAATAAGGTCAAACATAAAATATCGATATGACCTATTTTCACAGTTCTCTCGATTTGAGAATACCATAGATCTTCAATATGAAAGATCCGCTTTGATTATAGCCAAATCATGGCATGGTATCCATCGAGTGACTATAGTTGGGTCGAGTGGAAGTATTGGAAGTGACACACTATTCAAGAGAGGATTCGTCTCCTCAGTTATATGCATGTAGTATCATAGTAAACTCAAAGTCAAAGTCTTTGGCCAGGGCATTATGATTAATAATAATTGTTATTTTTTTAAACCAAGGACTTTATATTTGGACTATAAAGTTAAATGTGGATGAGGTTGGAATTTTGACCATTACCAAATTCCATAAGTCCAAAGTGATATAGTTTTGACGACGAGAATTGTTGTAAGCAAATGTCACAACCGGGTAAAGCTTATTAAACTAAAAGTGGATTTAACCGAAATTGAGTAAGTGATAAATTTGACCATAATGTCACACCACCTACTATGTGACGTGTGAACGTTAATATTTGAATAGTTCGATGTTAATCGCTGACCAAATTTACACCCGAGAGTTACACAGCCGAAATGATGAATTCCCTTAAGACCGAACGATTTAATCAATTTATAATTGTTATAATTTAATTAAATTAATAAATATTTATGAAATATTAATTATAAAATTTGAATATGATTTGAGAAATAAATAATTTTATATATATTTATAGCGGTAATAAATGTATCGATCGATATAAAATATTAACAAGCGATTAAATTAGATTGAATTGCATAGTATTTTGTCTTGGACTTAGATGGGTTTAAGGCCCATCATTAGGGTTGCAAAATTTTGGTTGGGAAGGTCTAGGGGTGGCTAAAAATAGGGAATTGGCTTGGAGATAATAGGTTGAGTTCAAGTGAGAATGGGTAAAAAGGTTTTCCTCGTTTCTCTTTAATGCAACCATATATATGTGTGTTTGTGTGTGTCTATGTATGTATGTATGTATCTCTAAAAATAATGAGTAACCATTTTTGGCCTCCATTACCATCTACATTGTTGGTTAAATCAAAGCTCTTAATCCACTTCAAAATTATCAGGTATATTTCAAATTAAAATAATATTATTCGGTAGTTAGAAGTTGGTGATTCTAGACTTTGCAATCTAACTAATCAAGAATAGTAAAAGGAATGGAAGTCGTTACTTCAACGTGGATTCAAAGGCATCACTAAATAGGTAAATTTAATTCATATTATAGTCATTAAATTATATTCTATGATCCTACAATTAGCAATTTCATATCTGTTTAATATGTAACAACCCGAGATTTCGTATCGATTGATCATCGTCATTAGACGATCAAATCGATTAGCTAATTACTATTTGGAGTTTCTAATTGAGTTGAAATTCTTTTAATAAATTGATGAAGGTCTGTGGGCTTTAAAATTTTCTTGGCCCACGTTCTACATACTAGGTGCTATGATAAAATCCAATAACCGATCCCCCTCTCTATTTCATTCACTTCGAAACCCTAAACCTAAAACCAGCGAAAGAATAAAAATGGCTACTCTCGATTTCGTTCGTCCCTCCTCCTTTCAAATTTTTCACATCGCAAGCCCCAATCTAAAATATGCAAAAGCGAAATAATGGATGCTAGAGTGCAATCGACTTCGTGGCCGCCGCAACTTGATTTGGTACAGCAATATTTTCTGGACACCACTGCTTCGAATTGAGGCTGTCGATTCTTTGACGCGTGCTCTGGAAAACAAGGTGAGTGATTCTTTTCACTCACATCTGTTTCAAGCTCAGCTTTATCTCGGGTTTGAATTCCTATATCGTTTGGATTTGTGATTTAATTTATCTCGGCAGTTCAATCTTGTTCGATGTTGATGATTTTTGACTTCGTCGTACGATTTCCTTTTGACTTAGATTATACTTTGTTAAACTGAAGATTTCGGCCTTGACTTTGTTTTGAAACATTTCATTTTACTTGAATCTGGTTTTCTTGTCGTAGTCTTGTTCGACATTACTTGAACCTTTGCTGTTGGTAGACGTGCAGGTGTGTTTTGTTGAATTAGTTGAGACTGGTTTCTCTGTGGCATATCTGATTGAAATTGCAGTTTGAATTATGACGAGTTACTAGTTTGCATTGCTTCGTGTATTCATTCGTTCATGTATGTATGTAATTGCATTTTGAATTGTCGGGTTACTGGTGGCTGTTTGGGCATTGCCTCCATGTATATCATGTAGCTCTTGTATCAAGTATGATATAGTTGCATTTGAGTTGAATTTGGTCCAGTTTCATTTAGTTATTCACTGGTAACTGTATACAAGTTCATCATGTAGTTCATTGTACATTTATCTGCAGTGTTACCATATTCACTTGATAGCATTTTGGTCATTTTAGTCGGACTTATACACTTCTGGTTTCACTGCATAGATTTGCATTTTGGTGAGCCGAGTATTTTGACTTATATTCAGTTTCATATGCCTTGATCTGATGTGTTTGTTGTATTCAGTCTGCACTTATGTTTCACGTAGTATTGGGCATATGTAAGGTTGCATTCATGTGTTCATTAATCTGAAGCTTGTATGCATTGCTTTGTTCGAACATTTGCTCTGTTCGAACATGTATGGTTGCTGTTGCTTGAGACAGCCATCCACTTTATTTCACTGTTATACTTGTTGCCTTCATGTTCATGTACGTGTGCTTCAATATTCATTGATTTCTGACCTTTGTAGAATTTGCTGTTGTTTATTTTGGGTCTTGCTGCATTCTTTCTTTACTGCCATGTGTAGTATACATATGCACTGGTTTTAGTTGTTCTTGCACTCTTATGTGCTCTGTTCCAGCTTGTAGTTGTATATGCATATTGTTTTGATTTCGGGTTTTCTTGGCAATAGCTTACCCTTGTGTGCATGTGGTGACTGCAGTTCCTTGTTTGCAGTTGCCCTTGAGTTCAAGTAGGGGTTGCAGTTTCATTTTGTATAAAGTTTTGCCCGTGTGGAATTGTGCAGTTTTGAGCTGTTTGGGAACTTGTTCTTGAGCTTGAACATATGTAAAACTGTGGCATTTTGGGTGGCCATGGCTCTGATTAGTGTTGTATTTGGATTGACTCTGGATATTTTGTTTCTGGAACTGTTGCCTTATGAACTACGCATGCACTTCTTTAGCGTAATTTAGTTCAGTATGCAAAAGTACTACATGCGTGGGTTATCCTTAGCTGCATGCGTGAGTAGCTATTTTGCAATATTCAAGTTGTTGTCATAATTGCTAGAATGCACGTTTCCCTCAAAATTGCTCTGTCCAATATTGAAATGCTTACTGTTGTATCACTTTTTGAGATAGTTTGCATATCCTGTACCACTCGTGCCAGCACCTTAGTCTTGTGCAGTAGCATTTTGATCTGGCTTGCATGATTCATTTCTTTGTTGCATGCATGTTGACTTCGGTCTTGATGCTGTTATGTGATTCCCTGACTTTGTATTATCTTCAGCCACACAGTAGTGACGTAATTTTATTTCACTTGAGTTGAATCCAGTTTTAAAACTCGGGTTTGACCTTGTGCTGATTCCTATTTCATCACGGTAGTGGCGAGGCAGTACACGCGTGCGTGTACTGCAGCCCTACCAGATTTGACATTTTAAATTGATTGATTTCAATTGATGAAATTGTTTGTGTTGCCAATTCCATATTTTGAAATTGTATTTAGATTGGTTTAATTTGATGATTTTGGTGTTGTCTAATTATCTATTGATAATTAGATTATGAGTTTTTAATTATATATTAATAATTAGATTTTGTGGTTAATTGTCGTTTAGGCAATTCTGATGTTTTCTAAATTTTCTTCATGGACATTCTTTTCAATCATCTCTGTTGATAATTTAAATCTGCTGATCTGTTGTTTAACACTATTACGTGTTATATTCACTGTTATCCGATTTCTTGTTAAAGGAGCGGATAGGTGAATTTATTGTGACTGTCGTCTATTCGTATTTAATTATTATTGCTTCTGTGCACTAATAACTGAGTTTGAATTAGACTGACCCGTGTATTATTTTCTTTTGAATTTAATACTCGGGTCAGACCGAGTATTTATAGGTTGTTGATATTTTACTTTGGATTGCTGCTTGAGCAATGAAGTATGTTCATATCTTTTAGAGTAGTCGTTGTCATGTTTGGTAGTCAGAGTATTTGTATAGGATGTTGTATATTCATGTATATTATTCACGATAATGTACTTGTTTATGTAACTTCCAGAGTCGACAGTTGTAGTTGTATCATATGTATTGTATCACATATATATCAACTGACATCAGTTATATATATATATATATATATATATATATATATATATATGAGAATTTCTGTTATATCCGTGTTCCGCACTTATTTATCTATGTTATTATTACATATATTGTCCTAAACTATTATGAACCATCGTAGTTCATTTTATACCAGAATTGGGTATGTCGATGGGAGCAAATAAATATGAGATGAAAAATAAAAATATATACCACTCCTATCGAGATAACCAATACTAGTGTAAGGCCTAACTACGGATGGCCGCTCCTATCCAGCCTTATTCTTCGTGATAACAGACAGTATTTCTATTAATACTCTTTGTTATTGCGAGCATAGAGGTGGGGCATCACAGTTGGTATCAGAGCTTGGGGTTTGTGGACATAATATAAAACATAACTTAGATGGAACATATGTTACAACTATTAGTCGATGTTTTATTTGTGTTTTGAGACAAAAAACTAAAGTTGTGAAATTTAGATGAAATTTTTAAATTTCCTTATTTAAAAATAAAAGTGAATTTGTTTTTTGATGATTTAATTTGTTTATGCTTTGTTTATCAGAGTGCGCAGCGAAAACAGTGTGACTGCTTCGCTGAGTACAGACGATAATTATTTTTATTTAAAAATCAAAATATGAAATAGAAATAAATTTCATTTGTTGTTTACATAGCTGTGTTTGTTTTTTTTTCTAAAAAAAAAACTTCGAATCCGATTTGAGGATTCGAAGCCATTGCAGCTATGTCATTTTGTTGAAATTTTTGCTGGTTTCATTTGATGCTAATCACATGTTGATTTGATTTTTGCTGTTTTGAATTATCTTCATTGAAGATATATTCGAATGATTTCTTTGTTCATTTGGTAGTATGCGTGCAAATTTAAAATTGCACGTTACTGCATTAATTTTACATTGAACCGATGCTTGGTTATGAAACGTATTTTGTTGCCGTTATTTTTATAACGGGATTTTCACACTAGTGCTACGTTTTGAAGTACGGTGTTTTGTTGACATTTTAATGAATGAAAATTCACTGATATTATATTTTGATGCAAATTATTTAGATGAGAATTTGACGTTTAAAAATTTCTGTCGCTTTGACTTCAGTATCCGTCATATTTTAAAGTGGATTTTCAAGCGGTTATCCCGCAATGCTAATTTTGAGATCCGTTTCTACGGTGTTTTGAGAAGTACAATTTTCTTATTGAAATTGTCACTAATGTTGCTGTTTTATCACGGATATGCAAATTGTTCTAAAAATAAAATTTGTTTTTCAAAATTTTTATAGTTTGCGCTTTCAAAAGAATGAGGAAGCGATTTAAACGATTCAACAAAATCGAGGACTATGAACCCATTCTTTTACTGATTCGCTTAATTCCGGACTTGTTCGTTTGAGAATGTAAATTATTTCTTTTATTAAATAAATAAAATTGTTTTCAGAAGTTTGCATTTTGCGTTTTCAAAAGAATGAGAAAGATATTTAAACGTTTCAGCAAAATCGAGGACTATGACCCCTTTCTTTTACTGATACGCTTAATTCTGGACTTATCCGTTTGAAAATGTGAAATGTTATTTTTGGAATACACGATTTTGCACTTTCAAGGAAACGATGAAGAGAATCAAACGATTTAGTAAAACATGTGGTTATGGGACATGTGTGTTTGCTATTTTGGTTAATTCCGGACTCGTTAATTGAAACATTTGTTGTTTGATGATTTTAATGATTTCACACGTTCAAGGAAACGATGAAGAGAATCAAACGATTTAGTAAAACACGTGGTATGGGACATGTGCGTTTGCTTTTTCGGTTAATTCCGGACTTGTTAATTGAATATCTGATGATTTTATTTGGCTTTCGAGCCACTCTGCTGGACCTCCGAGTCATTGTTGGGCTTTCGGGCCACTCTCCTGGACCTCCGGGTCATTTGTTGGGCTTTCGGGCCACTGTGCTGGACCTCCGGGTCAAATACCAGTACTAGACCTTCGGGTCACTCTGCGGACCTTCGGGTCAATCTGATGGGCGCCAAAATTATGTTGAGTACTTGGTAGGCTTCGGCCACTCTGAGATGCACGTGCGGCGTAGCTAAAACTCGCCATCTGATGGGATCGATCCAATCTTTTATGTTGATTTTCTAGTTATCTTAATTGATTCTAGATATTTGTTGCATCCAATTATCTGCAGGTAATTGGATAATTGTTGATTTGATTATCGTTTTTGATAATCGAATATTTGTTGTTTCTGATTATCGTTTTTGATAATCGGGTATTTATTGATTTGATTATCGTTTTTGATAATCAGATATTTGTTGATTTGGTTATCGTTTTTGATAATCGAATATTTTTTGTTTCTGATTATCGTTTTTGATAATCGGATATTTTTTGATTTGATTATCGTTTTTGATAATCGAATATTTGTTGATATGAGTTCTGATTATCATTTTTGATAATCGGATATTTGTTGATTTGATTATCGTTTTTGATAATCGGATATTTGTTGATTTGGTTATCGTTTTTGATAATCGAATATTTGTTGTTTCTGATTATCGTTTTTGATAATCAGATATTTGTTGATTTGATTATCGTTTTTGATAATCGAATATTTGTTGATATGAGTTCTTATTATCGTTTTTGATAATCGGATATTTGTTGATTTGATTATCGTTTTTGATAATCGAATATTTGTTGATTTGGTTATCGTTTTTGATAATCGAATATTTGTTGTTTCTCATTATCATTTTTGATAATCCGATATTAGTTGATTTGTTGATTTGATGGTTTGAGATTTCTGATTATCGCTTGTGATAATTAGATATTTGAAATTTAATTATCGCTTTTGATAATTAAATATTTGCTGATTTAAGATTTAATTATCGCTTGAGATAATTAAATATTTGCTGATTTGAGATTTAATTATCGCTTTTGATAATTAAATATTTGTTGATTTGAAATTTGATTATTGTTTTTAATAATTAGACCTTTGTTGTTTTCTGATTACCGTTTTGATAACCAAATATTTATGGTTTTGCGATTTGCGATTTGGGTTTTATAATTATCTTTGTTGATAATTAGATTTTTCTGTTTTATAATTATCGTATCGATAATTAGATATTGCTGTTTGGTGATTTCTGTGTTCTAATTATCTAATTGATAATTGAATAGTGTCGATAATTGCTTCTATTCAGTTTTGTTGTTTATTGATTATCTACTTGATAATTAGATTTTGTCGAGAAATTGTGAATTTCTTTTAGAGAATCAAAAGATTTCTTTGGCGTTTATATTCTCGACTTTTATATTTCTAGCTTAACCAATTTATGTTAGAAAAATAATTGTTATTGACGCCTTTAATTATGAAAATTGCGGCCATGCAATTTTTATAAGGAGGGGAGTCTGTAACAACCCGGGATTTCGTATCGATTGATCATCGTCATTAGACGATCAAATCGGTTAGCTAATTACTATTTGGAGTTTCTAATTGAGTTGAAATTCTTTTAATAAATTGATGAAGGTTTGTGGGCTTCAAAATTTTCTTGGCCACGTTCTACATACTAGGTGCTGTGATAAAATCCAATAACCGATCCCCCTCTCTATTTCATTCACTTCAAAACCCTAAACCTAAAACCAGCGAAAGAATAAAAATGGCTACTCTCGATTTCGTTCGTCCCTCCTCCTTTCAAATTTTTCACATCGCAAGCCCCAATCTAAAATATGCGAAAGCGAAATAATGGATGCTAGAGTGCAATCGACTTCGTGGCCGCCGCAACTTGATTTGGTACGACAATATTTTCTGGACACCACTGCTTCAAATTGAGGCTGTCGATTCTTTGACGCGTGCTCTGGAAAACAAGGTGAGTGATTCTTTTCACTCACATCTGTTTCAAGCTCAGCTTTATCTAGGGTTTGAATTCCTATATCGTTTGGATTTGTGATTTAGTTTATCTCGGCAGTTCAATCTTGTTCGATGTTGATGATTTTTGACTTCGTCGTACGATTTCCTTTTGACTTAGATTATACTTTGTTAAACTGAAGATTTCGGCCTTGACTTTGTTTTGAAACATTTCATTTTACTTGAATCTGGTTTTCTTGTCGTAGTCTTGTTCGACATTACTTGAACCTTTGTAGTTGGTAGATGTGCAGGTGTGTTTTGTTGAATTAGTTGAGACTGGTTTCTCTGTGGCATATCTGATTGAAATTGCAGTTTGAATTATGACGAGTTACTAGTTTGCATTGCTTCGTGTATTCATTCGTTCATGTATGTATGTAATTGCATTTTGAATTGTCGGGTTACTGGTGGCTGTTTGGGCATTGCCTCCATGTATATCATGTAGCTCTTGTATCAAGTATGATATAGTTGCATTTGAGTTGAATTTGGTCCAGTTTCATTTAGTTATTCACTGGTAACTGTATACAAGTTTATCATGTAGTTCATTGTACATTTTTCTGTAGTGTTACCATATTCACTTGATAGCATTTTGGTCATTTTAGTCGGACTTATACACTTCTGGTTTCACTGCATAGACTTGCATTTTGGGGAGCCGAGTATTTTGACTTATATTCAGTTTCATATGCCTTGATCTGATGTGTTTGTTGCATTCAGTCTACACGTATATTTCACGTAGTATTGGGCATATGTAAGGTTGCATTCATGTGTTCATTAATCTGAAGCTTGTATGCATTGCTCTGTTCGAACATTTGCTCTGTTCGAACATGTATGGTTGCTGTTGCTTGAGACAGCCATCCACTTTATTTCACTGTTATACTTGTTCATGTACGTGTGCTTCAATATTCATTGATTTCTGACCTTTGTTGAATTTGCTGTTGTTTATTTTGGGTCTTGCTGCATTCTTTCTTTACTGCCATGTGTAGTATACATATGCACTGGTTTTAGTTGTTCTTGCACTCTTATGTGCTCTGTTCCAGCTTGTAGTTGTATATGCATATTGTTTTGATTTCGGGTTTTCTTGGCAATAGCTTACCCTTGTGTGCATGTGGTGACTGCAGTTCCTTGTTTGCTGTTTCCCTTGAGTTCAAGTAGGGGTTGCAATTTCATTTTGTATAAAGTTTTGCCCGTGTGGAATTGTGCAGTTTTGAGCTGTTTGGGAACTTGTTCTTGAGCTTGAACATATGTAAAACTGTGGCATTTTGGGTGGCAATGGCTCTGATTAGTGTTGTATTTAGATTGACTCTGGATATTTTGTTTCTGGAACTGTTGCGTTATGAACTACGCATGCACTTCATTAGCGTAATTTAGTTCAGTATGCAAAAGTACTACATGCGTGGGTTATCCTTAGCTGCATGCGTGAGTAGCTATTTTGCGATAATCAAGTTGTTGTCATAATTTCTAGAATGCACGTTTCCCTCAAAATTGCTCTGTCCAATATTGAAATGCTTACTGTTGTATCACTTTTTGAGATAGTTTGCATATCCTGTACCACTCGTGCCTGCACCTTAGTCTTGTGCAGTAGCATTTTGATCTGGCTTGCATGATTCATTTCTTTGTTGCATGCATGTTGACTTCGGTCTTGATGCTGTTATGTGATTCCCTGACTTTGTATTATCTTCAGCCACACAGTAGTGACATTATTTTATTTCACTTGAGTTGAATCCAGTTCTAAAACTCGGATTTGACCTTGTGCTAATTCCTATTTCATCACGGTAGTGGCGAGGCAGAACACGCGTGCGTGTACTGCAGCCCTACCAGATTTGACATTTTAAATTGATTGATTTCAATTGATGAAATTGTTTGTGTTGCCAATTCCATATTTTGAAATTGTATTTAGATTGGTTTAATTTGATGATTTTGGTGTTGTCTAATTATCTATTGATAATTAGATTATGAGTTTCTAATTATATATTAATAATTAGATTTTGTGGTTAATTGCCATTTAGGCAATTCTGATGTTTTCTAAATTTTCTTCATGGATATTCTTTTCAATCATCTCTGTTGATAATTTAAATCTGCTGATCTGTTGTTTAACACTATTACGTGTTATATTCACTGTTATCCGATTTCTTGTTAAAGGAGCGGATAGGTGAATTTATTGTGACTGTCATCTTTTCATATTTAACTATTATTGCTTCTGTGCAGACTGACCCGTGTATTATTTTCTTTTGAATTTAATACTCGGGTCAGACCGAGTATTTACGGGTTGTTGATATTTTACTTTGGATTGCTGCTTGAGCTATGAAGTCTATTCATATCTTTTGGAGTAGTCGTTGTCATATTTGGTAGTCAGAGTGTTTGTATAGGATGTTGTATATTCATGTATATTATTCACGATAATGTACTTGTTTATGTAACTTCTAGAGTCGACAGTTGTAGTTGTATCATATGTATTGTATCACATGTATATCAACTGACATCAGTTATATATATATGAGAATTTCTGTTATATCTGTGTTCCGCACTTATTTATCTGTGTTATTATTATATATATTGTCCTAAACTATTATGAACCATCGTAGTTCGTTTTATACCAGAATTGGGTATGTCGATGGGAGCAAATAAATATGAGATGAAAAATAAAAATATATACCACTCCTATCGACATAACCAATACTAGTGTAAGGCCTAACTACGGATGGCCGCTCCTATCCAGCCTTATTCTTCGTGATAACAGACAGTTTTCTATTAATACTCTTTGTTATTGCGAGCATAGAGGTGGGGCGTCACAAAATATATTGCTACTATATGTTTAGTTAGGTGAGATTTGGTAAGTAGATGTAGTTGTCATAAATCAGTTTGGTTAGTGCATAATTTGTTTATTGTAATATTTTATTTATGCCTAGACAAATGTTTTTTGTAGTACAAAACCAATTTTTGTCATTAATAATTGTTTTATATATATTTATTAATAAATTCATATATATATATATATGTGTGTGTGTGTGTGTGTGTGTATGTATATGGATATATTACTATAAATTTCCCTCTCATAATAGCATATGTGCATATATAAGATATATATGTGATTTAAAAAAATTAGTACACGTATTTATACATAATATGAATTTACAAATTTGAAAACTAATTATCAAACATACATTCATGTTTTTAAATTAACATTTATTGAATTGTTTATCATATATAAAATAATTATTACATTAAAGAATAAGTTTTATATTTTTTTAAAATATTACATCATTCCTCAAAATGTATTGAAAAAATAAAGTATTTTTTGAATAAAATTAATTATTTTTAATAATTAATATTATTACGAAAAAGTTGTTTATGATTTATTAAAAATAATAATTTAATTGAAAAATTCTTCAAAATTTTTCATAACCTTTCATTCGGTCCTAGAATTTCTAAAATTTTAAATTTTTTATTTTTAATAATACATTATTTTATTTTAAATAATGTTTTTCGAAATCAATTTATTTGTTTTTAAAAATATTATTTCAACTTCGAAAAATCTCCAGATTTTTTCTAAGCTTTATTTTATGATCCTAGATTTTCAAAAATTTTATAATTTGAATTTTCATTAATAGATTATTTTACGTTAATTATTTATGGATGAAAATATTATTTTTCATAATATATAGAAATTAAAATACTAAAATTATTATGTTTGCAAAATAAATTATTTTAAATTATAAATAATTTTTAATAATTGTTCTCTCTTTATATATATATATATATATATATATATATATATTTCTATATTTAAATGTTATATGTTCATATATTATATATAATATATTGATGTACACAAATGTGTGTGTATTGTAACACATATACATGCACATATTTGGACAACATACATGATATACAAAATGACCTAATATGTATGTTGCGAAGTAAATCTCAACATCTGCATATGGAAATATTATACCTTCCACGGATTATTATGTTACACATGCACTGTGACGACCCGGAATTTTCAAGCATTTAAAATCGGAATATTTAATTGATTTTAAATATTCAATATAATAATTTTAACTAGAATTACTAATATCGTTATTTATTTGATAATTAAATAATAGAATTTAATTATTAGAAGTTGAGTAAATTGTTGAATCTCGAATTTTAAACCTGTTGAATATAATTTGAAGGCTTGTAAAAATTTATATTGATAGTCCTGAGTATAATAGAAGCTGTAAAATTGAAATTAACAGTGATTTGTTCGGTCTTAAAACATTATAGTTTAAATTGAATTCAAAAATAGTCTTCCGAGGCACTGTCTTGGAATTCGATGAAACCGGTTCCATTGGATCCGTAATATTGTATTATTAGCGGATTTCAAATTTCGTTTTGATCGGAATTAGTGTGTGAGTGTACGAAATATTAACGTGCTAGGGATTTAATTGATAATAACCTAATAAAATTTAATTTAATTAATTAAGCTTCCTCTATACGCCATCCTTATCCATTCCTCAGCACGCTTCCTTTGCCTTCTCGAACACACTTTCCCTTATGATGTTTCTTTTCGAACACGAGACCCTCCCTTCAGTTCAATTCCTTCTATTTTCTCAAAATCAAAATCGAAACAAATCTTTTTGATAAATGGCCGAGCAATTACCCTCCCCAAATCGTTTAATTCCCCCAAATCATTTCGTTCAGGCGTAAAAAAAAATATAAGAAAAAAATTAATGGCCGAATTGTTTCCCCGAGTCGCAACCCCCTCTCCTTCAATTCACATAAAATCAAATCATATTCGAATTCCTCCAGCCGAGTTTTTTCTAAATCGAAGAAAATAAAATGGCCGCTTTCCCTTTTATTTCTAACCGAACACTAATTATTCACCCTCACCTCCTAGTATAATCGACCCTCATTATTGGTGAGTGAGGCGTTGCGGGTGGTTCGCGCGAGTGGATAGCACGAAGGCAGGAAGGTTTGGCAATGTCGAGATGCTCGACGTTCGGTTTGGGGGACCAGGGGGTTGCTGCAGTTTGTCGCTGTAGGGAGGCATGGTGGTCTTGCGATTAGGGTTTGGATCATCGGCCGCGTGCACGAATTGGGAATGGTTGGCGCCAGCGAGGTAGTCGCTTGAGTTCGTTTTCCGTGAGGTATTAGTTTTATTATTAATTTAGTTACATAAATGTTTATATATGGATGTATAAAAAAAATGAATGAAAGCAGTTCTGTTTTTAATATCTGCATATATAGTGACTAATTTGTTTAATAAGTATATTTAATTTTTAGTTGGTAAAAATATTTTATTAAAGGGCAAATCATTCGTTTAAAATTAAATCTCTAATTAAATAAATTTATAAAAGGGTACGGATTTGCGGGCTGTTACAGTTGTTATCAGAGCATTGGTTGGTGATCACCTTGGCTCTGTTGGGAATTACTCATAAAATAGAGTCTATAGTACTCTAGAATGAGTTTGAGCATATTAATAAATATGAGCGCGTATTTGTTAGTGAATATAAATTGTTTTAATATTGTGTTGATTGGTTTATTGAGTGGCATATGAACCTTCGTCGGCACAGTCTGGACAACTGTATTGAAGGGGTTTCTAAACACTTGAATAGAACAATCGACACGGTATTGTTTTAAATGGGGGTGAATGAAATAATTTTACCCAAAAACATATTTTGATATAAAAAAATAGTTTTTAAAAACTATTTAGCTAATATATGGTTGCTTGGATGTTAGGAATGATGATATTTAAATTATTATCGTTGTTAAGTGAAAATTTAACTAGAAATTGTGAATATAACCAAAGTTAAGGAAATAAATTCATTATATAAAATGTAAATTATAAATTGAAATATAATCAAATGAGAATTTGTATAAGCATAAACTATATAAATGCATTATGGTTGAAATTTGAATTAAAACAGAATTTGAAATTTTAAAACCCCGGAGATTTTGGAAGCAGTTTGAAGATAAATAGTAGCATTATTGTTTTGGAGATATTTCTGAAAGGAAATTGTTATAAATGGATTTTGGAAGTAATATAGCATTGAAATCACTTGGATTATTGGAAAATAATTCTGATGATGACGGCCGCATCATCAGTTTTCATTTTCGAATTTCTAAGTGACTGATTGCTACCAAATTGATTTGTACAGGAAAGCCTGTTTGTTTTTGAAATCTCAAAGGAAATTTGTTGGGAATAAAACCAGGATTGGATTAATTTTTTGGGAAGTGGGATTTTGAAATGTTGGTGATTTCAAAACAATTCGAAGCCAAAGCCGGTTATTTATAAAACCTGATAAGATAAGTTGTAAGCTTATAAATGGAAATGATTTTTAAATCAGGAAGAAATTTAAGCTTTGGATAGTGGAATGTAAATCTAAAGTGAAGAGTTAAAATGAAATGAACTTGGATTGATGAAATAAAAATATAACTGGATTGAAATTAATTGGATGGGCTGAAATTAATATCCAGTTGTATTCGAAGTAAGTTGAAATCGAATTGAGTTAAATAAATCCGAGTTAAAGTAAAATTGTGTTGGGATGAGAATTCAATTGAATTAATGAATGGAATTAAATTCTTAGCTGAACGAATGGGAAATAAATTGAATAAGGATTGGAATTGAAATAAATGAATTAGAATAACTTGTAAGAGAATTAAAAATCCATAGAAATAAAATATGCTTGGGCTATAAATAAATAGAAGGCTTGAGTTAAAAATAAAGGATGAATATATTCAAGCCTATAATGGATGGAATTGTATAAATAATAGGTTGTGGCTTATAAATTTTGGAAGTGGAATAGAAAATCCAAAATAAATATTGTTTGATGTTTTGGATAAAGAAAAGAAAATCCAAACTTGAATTATAAACTAAATTGGACTTAAGAAAATAAAAATCAAGTGATATTTGGGGTTAAAGATCAAGTATTGAACTATAAATAGGAGAGAACTAATTTGTTAATAAATTGATTAATGAAATGTTAAATAAAATTGAATTGTGAGTTTATGATGAAGTTTGGAAATAAAACTCGAGTTATAAATTGAATTCGACTTCAAATGGTTGGTGAAGAAAATGAAATTGAACTGTGAGTTCATAAATTAGGTGGTAAATTGAAAATGAATAGGGGATTCAAAACTTGAGTTATAAATTTAAAATTTAACTTGAAGTGTTAACAAACTAAATATAATTGGGAATGTATCAAATAAAATTTAAATGGATTAAAATAGCAATGGTTTGAATGTGCAAATAAAATCCAAATAAGTGGAGATAACTTAGAAAATAGCCAGGTAATAAATTGAATGAGCTGAATCTAGAAAGTTAAAATGTATAATAATTGATTAAATAAATTTGTAGTTTGAAATGGGATTGGATTAAAATAGAATCAAGTTAAATTGAAAAGACAACTTTGTTTGCAAAATGAGAATGAGCTTAAATGTAAAATTTGAATAAATTAAAGTAAATTGTCTTAAGCTGAATAATGGAAGAGAGTTGAATTGAATTCAACCTAAACTAAGTTTAATAATAATGGATTGGTTTTAAATCAAGTGAACATAAATTTTAATCGAAATAAATTTGGGGAGTTACAGATAATATTTAATGAAATGAAAATTCTTGAATAAATGTTTGTAAACCATTTAAATTATTAAGGGATTGAAATAACTTGAGGCAATAAGAAAAATAGAATGTTTCAAGTTTATTAGAACGGTTTAAGTGAATGTGGGTAAACTAATTTTATTGAATAAATGAATGGATGAGAAAAATAAGAATCAAATGAAGTATGGTTTAAATAAGTTGAGAAGTGGTTATTGAATGATATAGCTTGGTTTGTTTTGAGCTAAATAAAATAGTTTGGAATAAACAAAAATGGAATGAAATGTAAATAAATGGATTGTAAATGAAATTTAAAAGAAGTGTGTCGAGCTAAATAAATGGTTGTGACTGGATTAACATAAAAGGGAAATTTAATTGGTGATTAAGATGAATCTAAGTTGTTAATGGTTTTGAATGAACTGGTTTGGTTAATAGAGTGAAATGCAAGTGAATGGATTCAAATTTAAAATGCAATGAAAATGAGAATATAGATATTGTGAATAAATTTTAAAATGAAATAGAATTAAGTATAAATCAAGTTAAAATTCATTTAAAATGGTTATAACACATAAATACTTGTTTATTCATATAAATCTTGTTGAATTGCATAAAATAAACTGTCATTTGATGTAAATGGAAGTAATTAAAATAAGGACATGAATCAATATAAATGAAAAATAAAATTTAACTATTTAGAGTTTAAGATAAATTGAATGAAAATGGTTTGTAAATTAATTGAAACAGTAGAATTACTATGAAGTTGTAAAATTTGCTTACAGAAAATGTTGGATGTGCATTTCTTTAGAATTCATATGTTTTAACCATTGCGACTAAGTGAAATGTAGTTAAACTGCATATATTTGGCACTTACATGTTTAAATTGAGTAAGTACAGGTACATGGAAGCCGTGTGGCTGGAATTGGATTGCATTAACTGCTAAATAAATAAGTTGTTTGCTTAAAAATGCTAAATAAGGTACGCCTACGCAATTATAATAGGAAATATGAACTGTTTTTGGTTTTTCTGACCGGGTGGGTCGATGTATATATATTATCTCTTTTGTCAAATTGCAAAAGCTCCTCCGTACAAAGGAGACTCTGCCAAAAAAAATCAGAAATTTTGGGAGTTAGAAAAAAATTTTAAATTTTTTTTTTTAGAAATTTTTGTTAAAGACAAAGCGAATTTAAAATTGGATACTAAAATTAGTTATAAATGAAACTAATTAAAATAATGATATGAATTAGTAATAAATGACAAATAAAATTTATATATTCAGAGTTGGAAAATGAATTGAGTTCATATAGATATGAAGATAAACCAATGTGAATAGAAATGGATATAAATTGACGTGATAAGACGGAAATAAATAAAGAAACATATAAAATGCTTATGTTAACTTAAGTAAGGAATGGTCAATTCTTAATTGGAAATTGAATATTGCAAATATATTCTAAGTTGATATTTAGATAAATATTGACATCTGGTAAGGAAGTCGATAAAATGTTTGGAATGTTATGATTGGATATTAGTGCTAAGCAGGATATGCAGGTAATCTAAAGGGAAAAGAGAATTGATTTTGATTTCAGAAAGATAAATATGAATTGCCCGACAAAAGGTATGTAGTTAAATTTGGTATGAAATTTGATTGGGATTTGGATTGAGCCACTTGGCTTTTTGTTTTCTTTTTGGATTTGGGAGGCCGTATAGCCATTTTGTAGTTGTACCGAGCTAGCCGCGCAGAGCAAACGCTGGCAAATTTTTTTGGAAATTTAGGGAGTTAGAAAATTTTGAGGAGATGTTGATAATTCAAAATTTAGTTTGAATTATAATTTGAATAGCTGAATAAGTAAGTTTTCTGAAAACTATAGAAGGTTTTGGAAAAGTTTGGAAAGTTAATAAGAATAATAATGGGTCTTTTATAAAGGATAGTTGATATGATGTTGAATTGTTAAGAAACTGATTGGTTTTGGGAAAAGTAAACGGGTATTGAACCATTCTTTCTAACTTGTAATTTCGGGGACGAAATTCTTTTAAGGGGGGAGGAATGTGACGACCCGGAATTTTCAAGCATTTAAAATCGGAATATTTAATTGATTCCAAATATTCAATATAATAATTTTAACTAGAATTACAAATATCGTTATTTGTTTGATAATTAAATAATAGAATTTAATTATTAGAAGTTGAGTAAATTGTTGAATCTCGAATTTTAAACCTGTTGAATATAATTTGAAGGCTTGTAAAATTCATATTGATAGTCCTGAGTATAATAGAAGTTGTAAAATTGATATTAACAGTGATTTGTTCAGTTTTAAAACTTTATAGCTTAAATTGAATTCAAAAATAGTCTTCCGAGGCACAGTCTCGGAATTCGATGAAACCAATTCCATTGGATCTGTAATATTGTATTATTAGCGGATTTCAAATTTCGTTTTGATCGGAATTAGTGTGTGAGTGTATGAAATATTAACGTGCTAGGGATTTAATTGATAATAACCTAATAAAATTTAATTTAATTAATTAAGCTTCCTCTATACGCCATCCTTATCCATTCCTCAGCACGCTTCCTTTGCCTTCTCGAACACACTTTCCCTTATGCTGTTTCTTTTCGAACACGAGACCCTCCCTTCAGTTCAATTCCTTCCATTTTTCAAAATCAACATCGAAACAAATATTTTTGATAAATGGCCAAGCCATTACCCTCCCCAAATCATTTAATTCCCCTAAATCATTTCGTTCAGGCGAGCAAAACAGAAAAAAAAATAAGAAAAAAATTAATGGCTGAATTGTTTCCCCGAGTCGCAACCCCCTCTTCTTCAATTCACATAAAATCAAATCGTATTCGAATTCCTCCAGCCGAGTTTTTTTTCTAAATCGAAGAAAATAAAACGGCCGCTACCCCTTTTATTTCTAACCGAACCCTAATTATTCACCCTCAGCTCCTAGTATAATCGACCCTCATTATTAGTGAGTGAGGCATTGCGGGTGGTTCGCGCGAGTGGATAGCACGAAGGCAGGAAGGTTTGGCAACGTCGAGATGCTCGACGATCGGTTTGGGGGACCAGGGGGTTGCTGCAGTTTGTCGCGGTAGGGAGGCATGGTGGTCTTGCGATTAGGGTTTGGATCATCGGCCGCGTGCGCGAATTGGGAATGGTTGGCGCCATCGAGGTAGTCGCTTGAGTTCGTTTTCCGTGAGGTATTAGTTTTATTATTAATTTAGTTACATAAATGTTTATATATGGATGTATAAAAAAAATGAATGAAAGCAGTTCTGTTTTTAATATCTGCATTTATAGTGACTAATTTTTTTAATAAGTATATTTAATTTTTAGTTGGTAAAAATATTTTATTAAAGGGAAAATCATTCGTTTAAAATTAAATCTCTAGTTAAATAAATTTATAAAAGGGGTACGGATTTGCGGGCTGTTACATGCACTCACACGTATATGTATATGACAGATTTATGTGTAAACTAAATCAAATAAAATTAATTTCATATCTTAATATATTTCAATTTAAGTAAAATAAATGATTACATTCAAATGAAATTTAGAAATGTTCTAATTCACTTAGACTTCATAGGCCCAATAAAGATCCAATAGGGTAAATTTATTAAAATTCACCCATAACTTCCGCTGCAGGCTTGTCCATTTCCAACAATGGTATCAGACCTCAATAGCCTATGCGGTCCAAATTATTCATACTAGGGCTAACTAATTAAGCTTGTCCACTTAGTACGGTGTCTAGAAAGTTAATGTCTGGGAGTGGAATTGGGTAATCAAGTACCCTGTTCTACATGGTTACCGGTCAGGCCTGAAAGGTGGAGTGAGCCCAAAGGTTGCCCCTAATAGAAAAGCCACAACTTAATTTGGGCCTTGGGTTAATTTTCAAAATTGTTTTGAAAATTAGTGTTAAAAATTTTAAATTAATATTTAAACTTAAAATAAAACATTTTGCTATAAAAATTATAATACTACATAAGTTTTCAAAATATTTGAAAGGATAATGATATTTTAAGAATTTTTGAAAATATTTAAATAATAATTTCAAATTTCAAATTTATTAATAAGATTAATAAAATAAATTAATTAAATATGTTAATTAATTAATGCATATATGCATGTATTATATATGTTGACATATGTTATGTTATTGTAAAATGTGTAAGATAACATAAATATACATGTGTATATACAAGATAAATTTTGGAATTAATAAATTTTAATAAAAATTGTTTAATTGAATAAATTATTAAAGGTTAATTAATTAAATAATATATATATATGTAACGACCCGCTATTTTGGACTATTCGCATCCTCACATGTCGGACTTGAATAATTTAAAATACCGAATTGTTGATTTAAATTTGGCAAAACTCATATATACAGTAAATAAATAATCACAGAATCACAGACACAGAGTAATAATATGCAGCGGAAGTAAAATGAATATTAGTTCATGAAGCTACTATGTAAATATATAAGATACATCAGAGTTTACAACAGAAGAGAAATACGGTACATCAAGTACAAATCAGAATACATCACTGGAATCATCGAATACTGAAAGCAGAAGATGGCTGGATCTTCAAGCAAAACTCCAACTCCAAAGGTGAGTCTCAAAAGCTGAACCACTCAATCTGACCCGAGCGTGAAGAAAATACAAAACACTCGAGTCAGGATTAATATTCTCATACCAATAAATCCAACTCAAGTGAAATAGAAATCGAAATACAAGTAACTCAAAGGATGTTGGAATCTCCATCCTCTAAGGATCCGTTAAACTATCTACTATGTAGTAGTGTACGCTAAATAGATAATGTCTATCAGTAATATAAAGTATCAAAATAGTGTTAAGGCGTTACCATTATCCCCCTTAACACATTTTATATAAATGTCATAGTCTATACAGCACTGTAAACTCCATCGTAAACTGGTGGGATATCAGGGAGTACTCCATAGGTATAACACAAAACAAATTCGTAGTGGTCGCGTATATAGGGATACAAGTATGACAAGGCACATGAGGCAATACCCAAGGTAGTGAAACTACCGTTCGCCTGATCCGGACTGGTGAGAACGCATCGCCGCAGCGATCGCAACACCGCGAAACAACACTCCTGAAAAGTACGAGGGTGCACCAATCAATCACAAGTAATGAGTAGTAGTTACGAAGAAGTGTGTTCGCTCGAGGTGGCTAACCCCATTTGGCCCGGCACGGCTCCTGATTTTAGTCACTTCCAATTTGACACAAGTGTCAAGGCTATCCATTATCGTTCTCTTTCTTCAGTCATCACATAAATCATTCCACCCACTTCATTCTGGATCATCACTCCGCGTATAGTTATTAAAGTGGTTTTCGGTTTAGACAGAGAGTATGTCCATAACTGATTCCGGTCTCTTTAATAACTCTCGTCATTATTACACCGATTGGACGTTTTTAATATATTTCAAACCAAATCAATTTCAATTTCAATTAGAATTCGTAAATCAACATTTCGTTTGTCTTTCTAAATCAATTTCCAAAATTTACGTTTCAAAACTTCCAAATTACCATTTCAAAATCTTATAATTCGATTTCAACTTTTATTTAAACAATTCGATTATTGATTCAAATTCATATATAAATTTTATTTCGAAATCATTTACATAAATTAATTTAACACTCAAATCAATTTCAAATTCATTTATCGATTTCATTCAATATTTGTTAAGTTAAATTATCATTCAAAACGATTTCTATTAGATTTCCAATTCATTAAATCAACCACTTAAGTTCAACTTCATAATATCAACTTCAATTCAATTAGATTAAATTCGTCAAATCAAATTCTTAAATTCAAGTCTTATATTTATTTCAATAAAACGCATTTTATTTCTTGTTAAAGAAATTCGATCCCATTTACTCATTTACTTACGGATTTCAAACTCAAATAAATAAAGAAACTAAATTTCAATTGTCCAAGAAGTTCAATTTCACTAATTAACTTACTTAAATTTTCCAAAGCTTAATTAAATAGGAATCCCAATTTCATTTATTGACGAAGTTCGAATTCACTTATTCAAAAGTTCAATTTGTCTTATCAAAGAATTCAATTTTTATTCAATTGTCAAATAATTCAATCTTTTTCAATTATAAAATAATTTCCGTCTTAATTATTAATAATTTCAAAACTGAATAATTACAACTTGATTATCACCAATTTCAAATTATTTATTAATAATTCCAAATTTAATTATTAGATAATTAAATTTCAAACAACGTTCTTTCATCAATTACTACGTTAATATTATTTTCTTTTCTGATTTCAATCTTTACAATTCCTTTCATAAAATTCAAATTTCAACTTCATTTCAAAACTTATTCTTTGTTCGAATAAAATCATTATTTTAAATTAAATTATTGACCAATCGGATTTTATTTAATTTTCTACCCTAGGTCAAGTTCATTTGGGTATTTATCATTTCAACCCGATTCCAATTTCAATTCAAAATCAAACATAATAAAGGGTACTTGCAGTGTGATAACAGGGATGGTATCAAAGTAAATAACAAGCAATAACAACAATCAAACACAATCCAATAATCAATTCAAATAATCCGGAAATAATCGTATTAATTCACATTGTTGTTTGTGCGAATTAATATAATTATCTCTAGAATCTACACTATCATTTCATGTAGACAAAAGATTATTACTTTACGGTTTTTCACTTGTCGTTCAATTTCAATTTCAGTTTCACCGATTTAAACAACATACATTCAATGGTTCATGGTGTAATTAATCAGATCCTACTTGTCAATTAATTTAACATTTAAAGGGGTCATATTATACAAATTTAACTAATCAAATTCAACACATATGTCGATTCAAAATTTTAACTATCCTACGTCAAATTCAATTGCATAATATTTATCACTTTATACATTACAATTTATCATCCAATATAAACAACAATCAATCAATCAATTTATCCACCAAACTGTATTATCATCGCATAATAATTAACAGATAACGGTGTCAGATGTCATATGGAACGGATACATGTAATTGCATATATAATAGTGTAAATAACTAACAGCAGCATATTTCAATTGTCGTTCAATTGAAATCAAATTTAATAAATAAAAGAATATTAATCGTGAGTGATTGCTCACCTTTCGAGGCTAGAGAAAATAGGAGATGGAACGGATACGCACACTGATACGGACACTGAATTTGAGTTACAAATCCAAGCATGAATCTCAGAGCAAAGTAAGATTGGCACGAATCGACGAGCAAAACTGTTAAATAGGAATTGCTGAATCAAATCAAAACATTCAACATAGCAATAATTACAAAACATGTGCTGCGTCAAAGTTTAACAATATAATTCTATGTGCTACCGAGATCGAAATGGTCAGAAATTTGGTATGAATAAAGATCAAAACTTGTATTTCAAAACTGCAAAGAATCACTTGATTCCGTCGTAAGACGGAGGAGATACGATGTGTCAAATATGAACTCAGGTCGTGTTTGCATCAGTGTAAAATAATTTTAAGTACAAAAGAACATCTGCCTGTGTCTAACTTCCAGATCCTCGACCACTAATCAAACGATGTCGGATTTCGCTGGAATTTGACATGTATATACTAGGTAACTTCAACTTCTTTTTAAAAATAAAATCAACCCATTCCGATAAAACATGAGTGAGATATGATATCCTGAACATGAAGTCTAACTGCTGTTCAGGAAAAATAAACAAACATGCAAACATATTCAAATACACAACCTATATTTTAAAATCGATCTTTAATTTATATACGAACATACTTTATCATATAATACTGTTATAAAATAATGTATATCCCATTTCTTATTTTATATAAAAGAATAGAAACAACTTCAAACTTAAAATGTAACATATGTATAGATATGATATTATTATAACATATAAAGCTTACCCAGTAACCAAAAGTACTACATGAACAGGATATACAACTTTATAAATCTTTATTCGTAAATGAGATTATACATAAGTTTACTTATATAAACTACCGTAACCAAAAATACAAACACAGATTATAAACTAATACATAACAAATATATATATTATTATATAAATACAACGCTGCTATTTTATAACTATACACACTTCATAAAAAAAATCTACCGATAATATAAACAAATATACACATCAACTTGTATATATAATAGCACGGCTAAAGAAATATGTATCTTCAGATGAACTGACAACTTATACATATCACAACTTATATATATATATATATATATATATATATACCCTATGACTCACATATATATTTTTCTTTCAAACCCCCAGATCAGATAAACATAATATAAGTTTAACTATAAACAAAATAAAATATATCAACATTGTTTAAATCATACACTAACGGTCGCACTTACTTATACAGGAATGTTCAACGAATTATATGTATAAACTTACTGTGTCATATATATAATATATATATTTCGATTTGTATGATAACTCAAATTATTTAATACATAATCTATAACAAGAGAAGTAATAATATAAACCAGAAAGGAAGAGAGCAAGCACACCTCAGCGAATTAGGCAAGGCGGCGGCTAAGGAGACGAACAGGGTTTCCGTGCAGGTGTCTAGGCTGAACTATGGCCGAGAGGGAGTGAAGCAAGATGTGGAAGGAAGATGCAAGGAGAAGTGACGGTGATCGGCAAGGAGGTGGCGAACATTGGTGGAGTGTAGTGCGGCCATGGAACGCGAGCATGAAGGGAGATAAGGGGATGGGCTGACCGACCGCTTGGGTGAGTGGAGACAAGGAGGCTGGCCGGTTGGGCGCATCAGTGCAGAGGCCGGTGTCAGGGAGGGAATCGTTGGTCAGTGATGAGCATGGCGGCGCTTGCATGCGGGATGTGTTGTCGGCGTTGGAAAGATGGGCTGCCGACGGTGGGGCATAGGGCGCTGAGTGCTCGGCTGCTCATTGATGATGCAAGGGAGGAGGGAGCAGGGGCCGTACGTGGTCACGTTGTTGATGGAGGGACATGCGAACAAAACTTTGAAGAAGGTAATAGGAAAAGAAGAAGCAAAATAGAAAGGGGTATAGGATGTGGATGGTTTCAGAAAGAAGAGGCTCAGATAATAATAATTATTATAATATGTCGTGCTAGCAAAACGCATTAGCTTCAAGTTGCCGTATAAATCTTAAATGAAACCGAGGCCAATGTAATTAAAAGCTAACGTTGGAAACAGAAAGCCAAATGGAAAGCTTTTAAAATATAAAACGTTAGTGGCTTTATGAATTATAAAATAATATGTTGCATGCATGTGGACGAACGGAAGGCAGAGAGGCTAAAATCAACGAATGAACAGGAAATGAAACGAATGACAAATAAATTTCGTAACCATTGGAAAATCAAAAGTCAAAACGGGAAATAAATCTTAGTGGCCATTTATAACAGCCGTTTGAAAATTGAATGGGTACAGGCTGTGAATTTTTTTAGGCTGAATATGGTTTAACCGGTCTGCCAGGAACGGTTTTAAATTATCGCGACGAATTTCGTCGGACTCCGATTTGGACAAATAAATATATCGTTTTGATCAGCGCGACGAGACGATTGAAACGATATAAATATTAGTGATACGATTGAATTATACAAATTCGAAATTTTTATTAAAGGAAAAATGCAGCAAAAACGTAGAAGATTAAGATCGACGGAGCAAAAGAATCCAAATTTTGAAAAACGAAAAATGACGTTTGCTCAGAAGATGGTTTAGAATTTTTCTATGCAAAAATATTTAGGTTTTGAAAAGTTTTATTTTCAACGCTTTTTAACTGATTAAATTGAAGTAAATTTACGCGCGAAATAAACTTTCATATTTTCGGACGAAAATTTACCGGTTGCTATGATTAACTATACGCATTCTAAATATCAAATTTATATTTCAAAATTTTATCGTTTTAATTTCCACAAAATTTCAATTAATACGTTATTAAAACCGGTTAAATTTTCGGTTTGTTACACTCTCCCCCACTCAAAACTTTTCATCCTCGGAAAGGTAGGAGGTAGGAGAATAGAAACAACCAGAAGAAAATAGTAATTAAAAAATAAAACAATTAATTTAAACCATATAAATTTCAATTTAAATTAATTTATATTAAATAATTGACTTTAACTCAAGGAATTTCAATTTATCATTGTTTGTTACAAAATTTATTTCAAACAACAATTTATTTTATTAATCAATTTATTATTCAACTAGCCTAGTATTCAATTTATTTCTATTACCCATTTTATAATTAACTTTAAGTGCATAATATTTTTATACATACTCAATTTTATTTATAAAGACAATTTATATTATATTTTATCCAATTACATGGTTAACTTTTGAAATTTAGGTAAGTTATGTTAGAATGAAATTGAGTATTATCCAAATAAGATTCCTAATTCAATTTTCTCAAGTTTAAATATTAATTCAAAATCTGGTTTCATTTATAATTGAAATCATCATTTACGCAAATTTTAAGAATTAAATTTTTCCGATTAACTTCAAAAAATTTAGAGATAAAATAAATCTATATATTCATAATATATCAAATCAAATTTACAATCTTCAATATATATTATAAATCAAGTCATGTTTAGAAATTCAAATCAATATATTCTTTTTTCAAAACAAACCGTAGCAAAGCTACAGAATAGTCTCTCCACTTCGAAACTCGAAAATAAATGTCGATGGTGCGGCCGTCATCACCGGAATTATTTTCCAGCGACAAAATAGGAGAGCACTGATTTAAACATTTAAAATTCTTTGAAAACCATTCCTATTCGAAAATATTTTAAACAATATACATTTTAAAGCTTTAAAACCATAGTTCGAAATTATCCGAAATTATCTCATATTCTAATTTAAATTCACTTCAAATTCTGAATCAAATTATAGCTAAGTTTTATAAATTCATTCTTATATATTATGAAATAATCAATGATTTATAAAACAATAAATGAAAATTAAAATTTTCATTTCTGACAACAAATTCATTAACATTTAATTTCCGAAAAATTTATACTTATATATAATATAATCATTCTAAATTATTTATATTACCAAATTTGAAAACAATATTGTGTCAGTTTGCTCTGCTCAAGTGTTTTAGAAATTCTATCGATAGCGTTGATCGGACGAATCGATCGAAAATCCAAATCAACATCAACAACTCAAACAACACGATATACATATTAAACATTTTAAATATTAATTCACAAATACACTTTCTTGCACGACGATACAAGGATGGATTTCAAAATAAGTATAGAGATTCAAATTTGATGGCCTCAAGAGAATTCTTATTCGAATACAAGTTCGAAAGAAAAGATAAGATGATTCAATTAACAGAATCGAAAGATGGATAAGCTTATTTAATTTATGGGCAACCTTAACCGCGTCGACCGTAACTTCAAGAATAAGATCAATGCTGAATTCCGAGGTAAACCAACATTCGATCTCAAGAAATAGAATTCGGGTGTAGCAGGAGATAGATAGCATCGTAAACCGATGGTACAGAAATCTCCGGTAAATCGATGCTATTGTAAAGGAGTTTCACCCATTTACAAATAATTCGAAGATTGGCGAGACCACCGATTCATTATAAAGATCATTCGAAGTGAAGTTATGTATACTCCGGAATCGAGACGAATACGAATAGTGAGGGACAAGAATGAATTTCGGAACCGTAGGGATCGTTCCAAAATTCAAAGGAATTAAGTTAAAGGAAGAGATTGAAACTCGAATGAGAGTGATTCTGTAAATACATTTACCATATATACTAAGTTCTGCCTAGAGCTACCAAAAGCTCTGATACCAACTGTAACGACCCGCTATTTTGGACTATTCGCATCCGCACATGTCGGACTTGAATAATTTAAAATACCTAATTGTTAATTTAAATTTGGTAAAACTCAGATATACAGTAAATAAATAATCAAAGAATCACAAATACAGAGTAATAATATGCAGCGGAAGTAAAATGAATAGTAGTTCATGAAGCTACTATGTAAATATATAAGATACATCAGAGTTTACAATAGAAGAGAAATACGGTACATCAAGTACAAATCAGAATACATCACTGGAATCATCGAATACTGGAAGCATAAGTTGGCTGGATCTTCAAGCAAAACTCCAACTCCAAAGGTGAGTCTCAAAAGCTGAACCACTCAATCTGACCCGAGCGTGAAGAAAATACAAAACACTCGAGTCAGGATTAATATTCTCATACCAATAAATCCAACTCAAGTGAAATAGCAATCGAAATACAAGTAACTCAGAGGATGTTGGAATCACCATCCTCTAAGGATCCGTTAAACTATCTACTATGTAGTAGTGTACGCTAAATAGATAATGTCTATCAGTAATATAAAGTATCAAAATAGTATTAAGGCTTTACCATTATCCTCCTTAACACATTTTATATAAATATCATAGTCTATACAGCACTGTAAACTCCACCGTAAACTGGTGGGATATCAGGGAGTACTCCATAGGTATAACACAAAACAAATTCGTAGTGGTCGCGTATATAGGGATACAAGTATGACAAGGCACATGAGGCAATACCCAAGGTAGTGAAACTACCGTTCGCCTGATCCGGACTTGTGAGAACGCATCGCCGCAGCGATCGCAACACCGTGAAACAACACTCCTGAAAAGTACGAGGGTGCACCAATCAATCACAAGTAATGAGTAGTAGTTACGAAGAAGTGTGTTCGCTCGAGATGGCTAACCCCATTTGGCCCGGCACGGCTCCTGATTTTAGTCATTTCCAATTTGACACAAGTGTCAAGGCTATCCATTATTGTTCTCTTTCTTCAGTCATCACGTACATCATTCCACCCACTTCATTCTGGATCATCACTCCGCGTATAGTTATTAAAGTGGTTTTCGGTTTAGACAGAGAGTATGTCCATAACCGATTCCGGTCTCTTTAATAACTCTCGTCATTATTACACCGATTGGTCTTTTTTAATATATATCAAACCAAATCAATTTCAATTTCAATTAGAATTCGTAAATCAACATTTCGTTTGTCTTTCTAAATCAATTTCCAAAATTTACGTTTCAAAACTTCCAAATTACCATTTCAAAATCTTATAATTCGATTTCAACTTTTATTTAAACAATTCGATTATTGATTCAAATTCATATATAAATTTTATTTCGAAATCATTTAAATAAATTAATTTAACACTCAAATCAATTTCAAATTCATTTATCGATTTCATTCAATATTCGTTAAGTTAAATTATCATTCAAAACGATTTCTATTAGATTTCCAATCCATTAAATCAACCACTTAAGTTCAACTTCATAATATCAACTTCAATTCAATTAGATTAAATTCGTCAAATCAAATTCTTAAATTCAAGTCTTATATTTATTTCAATAAAACGCATTTTATTTCTTGTTAAAGAAATTCAATCCCATTTACTCATTTACTTACGGATTTCAAACTCAAATAAATAAAGAAACTAAATTTCACTTGTCCAAGAAGTTCAATTTCACTAATTAACTTACTTAAATTTTCCAAAGCTTAATTAAATAGGAATCCCAATTTCATTTATTGACGAAGTTCGAATTCACTTATTCAAAAGTTCAATTTCTCTTATCAAAGAATTCAATTTTTATTCAATTGTCAAATAATTCAATCTTTTTCAATTATAAAATAATTTCCATCTTAATTATTAATAATTTCAAAACTGAATAATTACAACTTGATTATCACCAATTTCAAATTATTTATTAATAATTCCAAATTTAATTATTAGATAATCAAATTTCAAACAACGTTCTTTCATCAATTACTACGTTAATATTTTTTTTTTTTTCATATTTCAATCTTTAAAATTTCCTTTCATAAAATTCAAATTTCAACTTCATTTCAAAACGTATTCTTTGTTCGAATAAAATCATTATTTTAAATTAAATTATTGACCAACCGGATTTTGTTTAATTTTCTATCCTAGGTCAAGTTCATTTGGGTATTTATCATTTCAACCCGATTTCAATTTCAATTCAAAATCAAACATAATAAAGGGAACTTGCAATGTGATAACAGGGATGGTGCCAAAGTAAATAACAAGCAATAACAACAATCAAACACAATCCAATAATCAATTCAAATAATCTGGAAATAATCGTATTAATTCACATTGTTGTTAGTGCGAATTAATATAATTATCTCTAGAATCTACACTATCATTTCATGTAGACAACAGATTATTACTTTACGGTTTTTCACTTGTCGTTCAATTTCAATTTCAGTTTCATTGATTTAAACAACATACATTCAATGGTTCAAGGTGTAATTAATCAGATCCTACTTGTCAATTAATTTAACATTTAAAGGGGTCATATTATACAAATTTAACTAATCAAATTCAACACATATGTCGATTCAAAATTTTAACTATCCTACGTCAAATTCAATTGCATAATATTTATCACTTTATACATTACAATTTATCATCCAATATAAACAACAATCAATCAATCAATTTATCCACCAAACTGTATTATCATCGCATAATAATTAACAGATAACGGTGTCAGATGTCATAGGTGAACAAATACATGTAATTGCATATATAATAGTGTAAATAACTAACAGCAGCATATTTCAATTGTCGTTCAATTGAAATCAAATTTAATAAATAAAAGAATATTAATCGTGAGTGATTGTTCACCTTTCGAGGCTAGAGAAAATAGGAGATGGCACGGATACGCACACTGATACGGACACTGAATTTGAGTTACAAATCCAAGCATGAATCTCAGAGCAAAGTAAGTTTGGCACGAATCTACGAGCAAAACTGTTAAATAGGAATTACTGAATCAAATCAAAACATTCAACATAGCAATAATTACAAAACATGTCCTGCGTCAAAGTTTAATAATATAATTCTATGTGCTACCGAGATCGAAATGGTCAGAAATTTGGTTTGAATAAAGATCAAAACTTGTATTTCAAAACTGCAAAGAATCACTTGATTCCGTCGTAAGACGGAGGAGATACGATGCGTCAAACATGAACTCAGGTCGTGTCTGCAGCAGTGTAAAATAATTTAAGTACAAAAGAACATCTACCTGTGTCTAACTTCCAGATCCTCGACCACTAATCAAACGATGTCGGATTTCGCTGGAATTTGACATATATAAACTAGGTAACTTCAACTTATTTTTAAAAATAAAATCAACCCATTCCGATAAAACATGAGTGAGATATGATATTGTGAACAAGAAGTCTAACTGCTGTTCAGGAAAAATAAACAAACATGCAAACATATTCAAATACACAACCTATATTTTAAAATCGATCTTTAATTTATATATGAACATACTTTATCATATAATACTGTTATAAAATAATGTATATCCCATTTCTTATTTTATATAAAAGAATAGAAACAGCTTCAAACTTAAAATGTAACATATGTATAGATATGATATTATTATAACATATAAAGCTTACCCAGTAACCAAAAGTACTACATGAACAGGCTATACAACTTTATAAATCTTTATTCGTAAATGAGCTTATACATAAGTTTACTTATATAAACTACCGTAACCAAAAATACAAACACAGATTATAAACTAATACATAACAAATATATATATTATTATATAAATACAACACTGCTATTTTATAACTATACACACTTCGTAAAAAAAAATCTACCGATAATATAAACAAATATACACATCAACTTGTATATATAATAGCACGGCTAAAGAAATATGTATCTTCAGATGAACTGACAACTTATACATATCACAACTTATATATATATACCCTATGACTCACATATATATTTTTCTTTCAATCCCCAAGATCAGATAAACATAATATACTTTTAACTATAAACAAAATAAAATATATCAACATTGTTTAAATCATATACTAACAGTCGCACTTACTTATACAGGAATGTTCAACGAATTATATGTATAAACTTACTGTGTCATATATATAATATATATATTTCGATTTGTATGGTAACTCAAATTATTTAATACATAATCTATAACAAGAGAAGTAATAATATAAACCAGAAAGGAAGAGAGCAAGCACACCTCAGCGAAGTAGGCAAGGCGGCGGCTAAGGAGACGAACAGGGTTTCCGTGCAGGTGTCTAGGCTGAACTATGGCCGAGAGGGAGTGAAGCAAGATGTGGAAGGAAGATGCAAGGAGAAGTGACGGTGATCGGCAAGGAGGTGGCGAACATTGGTGGAGTGTAGTGCGGCCATGGAACGTGAGCATGACGGGAGATAAGGAGATGGGCTGACCGACCGCTTGGGTGAGTGGAGACAAGGAGGCTGGCCGGTTGGGCGCGTCAGTGCGGAGGCCGGTGTCAGGGAGGGCATCGCTGGTCAGTGATGAGCATGGCGGCGCTTGCATGCGGGATGTGTTGTCGGCGTTGGAAAGATGGGCTGCCGACGGTGGGGCATAGGGCGCTGAGTGCTCGGCTGCTCATTGATGATGCAAGGGAGGAGGGAGCAGGGGCCGTACGTGGTCACGTTGTTGATGGAGGGACATGCGAACAAAACTTTGAAGAAGGTAATAGGAAAAGAAGAAGCAAAATAGAAAGGGGTATAGGATGTGGATGGTTTCAGAAAGAAGAGGCTCAGATAATAATAATTATTATAATATGTCATGCTAGCAAAACGCATCAGCTTCAAGTTGTCGTATAAATCTTAAATGAAACCAAGGCCAATGTAATTAAAAGCTAACGTTGGAAACAGAAAGCCAAATGGAAGGCTTTTAAAATATAAAACGTTAGTGGCTTTATGAATTATAAAATAATATGTTGCATGCATGTGGACGAACGGAAGGCAGAGAGGCTAAAATCAACGAATGAACAGGAAATGAAACGAATGACAAATAAATTTCGTAACCATTGGAAAATCAAAAGTCAAAACGGGAAATAAATCTTAGTGGCCATTTATAACAGCCGTTTGAAAATTGAATGGGTACAGGCTGTGAATTTTTTTAGGCTGAATATGGTTTAACCGGTCTGCCAGGAACGGTTTTAAATTATCGCGACGAATTTCGTCGGACTCTGATTTGGAAAAATAAACATATCGTTTTGATCAGCGCGACGAGACGATTGAAACGGTATAAATATTAGTGATACGATTGAATTATACAAATTCGAAATTTTTATTAAAGGAAAAATGCAGCAAAAACGTAGAAGATTAAGATCGACGGAGCAAAAGAAGTCCAAATTTTGAAAAACGAAAAATGACGTTTTCTCAGAAGATGGTTTAGAATTTTTCTATGCAAAAATATTTAGGTTTTGAAAAGTTTTATTTTCAACGCTCTTTAACTGATTAAATTGAAGTAAATTTACGCGCGAAATAAACTTTCATATTTTCGGACGAAAATTTACCAGTTGCTATGATTAACTATACGCATTCTAAATATCAAATTTATATTTCAAAATTTTATCGTTTAAATTCCCACAAAATTTCAATTAATACGTTATTAAAACCGGTTAAATTTTCGGGTTGTTACAATATATATATATATATATAATATGTGTGTTACACTATAAAGGTTAAGCTTACACTATAAATGTTATAGTAGATATGTCCAATATAAAAGTTATATTGGAATACTAATTTAAAATTAATTAAAGAGTTAATTGATTAAAATTAATTAGATAAGATTTAGTTAATAATATATTATACGTTAGACTATCATATAAGTAATATGAAATATAAAAGTTATATAATAATAAAACTTATATGAGATGTGTATAAACTAAATATGGAACATTAAAGAAACCCAAATAGACTTGAAAAATAAATATATATGTAAATGTACATACATCGTGATTTCTGATGCGTTTGTCACTTGAATCGCTTGGGTATTTTAAAAGAAATATATTATTCTATAAGTCGATATCACTCAATATACATCTTGGAGATATGAATCTTCAATATAATGTTGTCATCTGTCCTATATATATATATGTATGTATGTATGTATGTATGTATGTATGTATATTAATAAATTACTTACATACTCCATAATTGTTGATCAAACTCAAGCTAGGGATGTTATGCGTAGTATTATTAATATATTGAACATATAAGGTAAGATAACTATATGTATTTGTTGAGCAAACTCAAGGTACATATACTATACTTAGGCCATCGCTATATAGTAGGTATGAGTGAATAATCTCTTTCAATTTGTTTAGCGAACTCAAGGTCGAAATGAGATTAGAGCAAGGAAAAATGGGTTAGTAGTTGTATGTGATACAACCGATAAGGAGTTATCCATAGTTTGTAGGGCTATAATTTGTTAAGCAAACTCAAGGTCAGAATACCAAAAAAATGAGTCCTAACACCCAGTAGTGAAGTTGTAAAACTTCTATGTTTCATCTTATGGTTTGGAGAAACCTAAAGGACTAATGGGAGCCTTATTAGAAAAATGAAATGGTAACATTTAACCTTTCTATTATTGTAAGAACATATGCTATATAATGTTATAATTATCTACAATGATGAAATTGTGCATTTAATATGATTAATAAAACATTTGTCAATTAATACACACACACACACACACACACACACACACACACACACACAAAACTGAATTGAAAGTTGACAAATAGAAATATAATATATACGTACTAATAATTCTAATTGCATATTATATAATGTTTCCATACCCATGCAAATGTTTAATTTCAACTACTTAATATATTCGTAAATTGGTCAATTATATATTTATTTGTTTAGACCGTGTGTTGCATTTCATGAGTTTTTGAACTCTAAATGCAATTCAAGACTATGGATATTTGATTCTTGTACTTTCACATATAAATGTTATATGATGAACAGTCATAGTTTGTGGGGTACAATATTTTGACGAATTTAGTTCATTCGAAGTGAGCCAATAAATTGTATTTTAAGATCATGTATTCAACTTGAATGATTTCAAAAGGATCATATTGTGTTAATGTAACACAAGACCATAAACTATGAGATACATCTAAGAACTCAATCGTTGAAATATCATCTTGATCGATTTACATAAAGTGCAACATATTTAATGTCTTAAATGTTAAGAATAATCGAATGCGCTTTTGTAAAAGTTTATTGTGATATTGTAGTAACGTTCTTTTTCAATAGTTTGATCATTTGAAAGAAAAACAAATGTATAATAATAGATGTAATTTAATGTAAAATTGGAATGAAGGGAATGAATAGTCACTTCTACTTTATAGAGAAACATTAGGAAAAAGAGTTGTAATAATAATTGATACTTAATATTGGAATATGAAATATGATTTTTATTCAGAAATGTATTTTCATATAGAAAATTGTTTTTTTATAACATTTATTTCTTTGAGTTCAAGATATTTGGTCAAAAAACTCTCCACTTTAAACAAGTTGCAGCATATGAAATAAGTAAACAATATTAAGTGAATGGTGAATCTCTAAATTTAATATGCTATTACAATAATGGCAGAAATAGTGGGAGCATGCCGTATAGCACCTAATGATTGCATCAAGTTACGAAATTTTTTTTCGTTAAACGTACCGAACATTATTTGTGAAATAATGTTTATTTTTGGTGTTGACTGAAAATTAGATATAACTATATTTTAATATGAGTATTATGAATATTCCTTACGAAATAGAACTATGTTATGGAATTTGTTTTCATAGTAAAAGAGATGCGACAAAAAAATACATATGTATCTAATATTATTTACAGTTGTTTTGGAATTATGGACTAAGTCATAGTTTTGAGAAATAATTTTATTGTATGATTATGAATCATACGATACAGGTTAATTATATCTCAGACAATTAATGGCTATGCACCCATTCAGTGGGAGCATCATAAGAGTTTATGTACTCTTTGAATTAATACATATTGGTGTATGAAATCACAAGTCTATTAATACCAAAAGGGTTCCACATACTTTGTTATATTCGTCGATGCACATTTAGTAAGTTTATGATAAAATCATAGAATATAAAAGAAAAGTAAATAAAATACATGTAATAGAATAAAATGATTTGATTTGGTCTAATAAGTGAGTATATTGGAAAGAGTTCCAAATGTACCTAATAATGAATATAGATTCAATCTCAAAAGTCACTCCTCCATGTGATACACAATGATGCATCGATAAGGAGTAATCAGACGTTGTTGGACAATTTACGATTAATTGTGAGTGAAGTTGAGTTAGTTTCTTTCTATAAGGTCATGTACTTAAGAGTAGTATGCAATGTTGATATTATTTCATTGAAATAATAGTTTACAAAATCATACAAGATAAGGTTCTGTAAGAAATCCCAATATATCCTAGGCCAATGAGTTGGTAGGTTGTGCGAGTCGAAAGTTTGCACGTAATAATTGTTCATGAGGGATCTTGTATGAATCTCTAAAATATTTTTTGGAAAGGTTTGTCACCAAATGACATATTTCTATTTTGAGCATAATTTTTGTAAACTAAAATCATTTTTATAAATAAATAGGTTCATAAAGCGTTTATGAATCCCTATTCTATTTGCACTACGAAACAATTGTTGTTTCAAGACATATCAACTTCATTGTGAATGAATTTCTTTGAGGAATTTTCGGTAGTTAAATGGAATTGGATCCGATCCATAGATAGAACTGATTATATGAGATAAAGTGAAATTAACTAACCTAAATGAACACATAGCATTAGAATGTCTAATGAGTATTCTCGTATGTCGAAGAGAAACTATGAGTTTCTTCTTAATGTCGAAAATATACATTACCCTCGATTGTTCAATTAAACAATTAAGATTGTTGACTCTATATGGTATGATGCGCAAATCTGAATGAATTTCAAGTACATTATCAAAATATGATTTTGGTGTTCGTAACCAAAGAGATGTGATCCATCGGCCGAGATTGTGTCTTTATTGGAAAAACTAATGCGTTTGGAATTAAATGAGAAATGTTAATAAGAATAATATCGCAGATTTCAATTATTAAAATCAGCATAATAGGTTCGGTATTCAACTTGCTCAAGTTAATTCAGACTTACTTACAAAATTATCGCTCAATAAGACTTAGTGTTTGTTACTTATGTATTGAAACAAAAAATTATAAATAATGATTTAGAGTAAGCCGTTTACACATAGTAACCAAAAATGCCTCAAAGTCAGTGGGAGCGATATTAGATTTGTGAGTATTTGGATATGATCCAAGAAATGATACTAATGTATCATTTTATAAGCATCAAGATTGAATAACTATTTTGATTGAAATATCAAATTTCTTGATTTTCAATCAAAGTGCATAGGAAGCGTGTGGTCATAAGAAAGAACGTTAAAAGGTACATTGATATTTCTAAACTATAGTAAACAACACGTTGTTGATTTTAACAATATGCTTGTATTAAAATCAACTTTAGTTGTTTTAATACTCAATTTTGGATTGTAAATGATGTCTTTTATGGCGAGTATAAAAGATATAGGGATTATCCTAAAACGATATACAAGAGCACCCTATGAAAAAGAGAACATGTAAGTTCGATTCCTTATGCATTAGCAACAGGAATTATCATACATGTTATATTGTGTATAATATTTTGTTCTGTTTATGTATTTGATACATGGAGCAAATATAAAATCCAAATTGATGTCACTAAATGGTTGTTTGAGGTGTTCTCGCATATTTATGAAATACTAAAAAATTGTTTATGGAAACGACAAACTCGTTATGATGGAAAGTTTGGACACCAACTTTTGCAAGTGATATTGGGTGTACATGTCAATGATAAAATTCAAGTTAAAAACTTTAATTTTAAATGTTTCAAAATAAAGGTGATTGCGGTATATTCAACGAAATGTTGAGAATATCAACTTGAATAGCGCAACAATAAACCAATGTTTACAGATATAAATGCACAAATTTATAATTGAGCCAAAGGTGATTCCAAATGTTGAAAATCCCATAATATTGTTATAAGATAACAATGTCTTGAAATTGGTCATGATGGAACTTAAAGCTCACTGGAAGTCGAAAGACATACTTCGAATTGTTCCACATGATATAGGCAGTTTATCGGTGTCAAAGAGAGTTAATCGACAAAGAAGATAATTAAAATATAATAGCATACCCATTCACTATGGGACTGACCTAATTGGTTTTTAGAAAACAGATTGGAGAAGTTGGAATTAGATTCCATAATTGACCTCAGGTGAAAGTGGGCGATTGATAGAGTTAGGGGTATGCCCTAAGGGCAATTATGTAATTTATTGCATATATCTAACTCGTTGACCAATCTTGTTCAAAATAAAAGGTATTTTCTTCTATTATATACTTGATTTAATGCGATTATATTAATTAATTAACTTAATCAAAAGTATATTTAATAGAGAAATCCATAAATGGTATATTTTTTGATAGTAATTATAAAGTGTTGTAACTGTGAGTAATTTATCACAACATAACAAATATGCCATTTTAAATGTTCCTACTCAAGATGCATCGAGGCTGGTTATCGATGTATCCGTTGAGATTGGAGTACGTAACGCTCTCCAAATATTGGGTAGTTTTTTACTCATGACTACTTGGGGTACCTAAGGGTTCCATACTAATGGTTATTGGATAACTATGGAATGACTTACACGATAGTTTAGTGTTGGTTAATATAACTAAGGTCAAATAGAAAATATCGATGTGACCGATTTACACAGTTCTCTCGACTTGAGAATACCATGGATCTTCAATATGAAAGCTCTGATTTGATTATAGCCAAATCATAGCATGGCATCTTTCGAGTGACTATAGCTGGGTCGAGTGAAAGTATTGGAATTGAAGCACTATTCAAGAGAGGATTCGTCTCCTTGGTTATATGCGATTAGTATCTTAACAACTCAACTCAATGTCAAAGTCTTTGGCTAGAGCATTTTAGTTAATAATAATTGTTATTATTGAACCAAAGACTTTGTATTTGGACTATGAAGTTGAATGTGGATGAGGTTGGAATTTTGACCATTACCAAATTCCATAAGTCCAGAGTGATATAGTTTTGACGAAGAGAATTGATGTAATTGTAACGATCCAGAATTTTGGATATTTGAAATTGGAAATTTAATTTTTAACTTGAATTTTAAATATTACTATTTATTGGATGATTTAATTATTGAAATTAAATAATAGGAAACTGGGTAAATTGTTGAATTTGGAGTTTTAAGCTTGTTAAAAATAATTTAAAGAGTTATAAAATTTATATTGATAATACTGAAGACAATTAATGTTTTAAAATTGAATTTAAAAGTGGAATTGTTCATTTTTAAAAATATATGGTTTTAATTGACATTCAAAAATAGCCTTACGGGGAACAGTCTTGGATTTCGATGAAACTAGTTCCGTTGGATCCATAATAGTATATTATTATCAAGTTTTAAATTTTGTGGCGTTTGGAGTTATCTATTGGCCGTACGTTATATAAACACGTTGAAATCTATATCAAAAATTCAATATAATAATTAGGTCCAAAAAGCAATCGTCTCCATATGATCGAACTAGGATGTGGAACTTTTCCATTGCGTTCGAAATAAGGCTATAACATTATAAACTCCTAGCGGCACACCACGATTGGAGGTCGAGATTTTAAGCAATGATTTTGAGACAATTTAAAATTTAAATAATATAATTGTATATTGATCAGTCAAACAAATTCACATCAGAACTTTTTCCTTTCCCCTTCAAATCACCATAGCAAGTTAATTTAAACACGTTCACACCTCATCGCATTTCTCTCTTTTGTTCACCTTTTTAAAAGCATCAGCCGACCACAGCAAAAGAAAACGGAGAGAAAAAATCATCAAGGCTTTGAAAAGAAATTTAACTCGTGAAATACTCCAAAATAAAATCTGAAATGTTTATTAAAAATCTAATTTTTGAACGCTTCAATCTGGTATGCTTCTTGTGAGGTGCGACTTTTGTTGTTTCATGACGTCAAAGGAGGCAGCATTTAGGGTTTCACTTTTGTGGAGTTCGATGCCGTGTTAGGCGACTTCGAGGGTGGGGAAGTGTTTCTGGAGGGAGGCACTCGTGTATGCTTGATTGTGCGAAGCTCGGTCGTTTCTAGTTGCCGCGATGCTATAGGGTTTGGGAAGAAAAGGGGCGGTCGTGATTCGAGGTGATGGCTCGAAGGGGGAAGCAAATGGACGAGGAGGTGGGATTGGCAATTGGTCGGTCAGCATTGTCAAGGGGAGGAGGTTTGTGTCAATGGTCGGAGGTGTGTCAGTGGGATCGTGCACGGTTGTGAGTTCATGCATGCACGGGCAAGTAGAAGGGGAGGGAGAAGAAGAAGTTACGAAGTGGGCTAGGTCCTCGCTTTAGCGGGCTGGGTTAGATAGTATGGTCATAATAGATTTATTTGTAATTAAGTTTATTATTAAATCTATATTAATCGTTACTCTTAAAAATGTTGTATCTTCTTCATACAATATCAGAATTGGACAGAACGAGGTGCGATGTGCTCGTATCTGCCTATAATATGCATAGGGACTGGTTTGGATGAAATTGGAGTTTCTAAATTTTTTTAGATAATTTCGAATGTGCTCAAATTAAATCAAAAATCGGGGGCGGAACGACAACAAGAATAAATGTGAGTAAAATCTCACTCAACCTTGGATTTCCATAATTAATTTTAAGTAGTTAAAATTAATTATCGATTGATTTTTTGAATTGATAGGTATTTATCGGTGTGATGTGATATTATATGTAGTATGTGTGTATATATAATATATATATTGGAGTGCTTGATATTCTAACATATTGTTATCCCACCTTTTGGTCAGAGTAGGGATATCAAAAAATAGGCTAAAAAGGATAGAAATCAGTACTAGAGATCGATTGGAAACAAGGCTATGGTTGATACCGTCAAAACTTGACCGAGCTCCAATCAAGACAGGATTGATTGGTAATATTGAACAAGGTTAGAAAGGCTACGTTTCAACTTTCAGGTAAATCGGAGTTCATATGCTTAAGGTATGATCGATGCAAATCAAGGAAGATAGCCACAATTCATATCAATGAAAGGAAGTCTCGTTCGTATCCATGCTTATCCCACTTTGCATCCATCATCCACTAGATTATTCATATCGATCCGCTTACGCTCATTCCACTTCGTATCCATCGGAATCCTGCTACTATGTATGCATAAAAACTATCGTTTCATATCTATCCACTAATACATGCTATTCATATGGATCGGCCAGTGATCGAGGTGAATAATATGTGAAGGATGGATAGGAACAACACCATTGTTGATCGATGCGAAGTAGCACCTGGGTATATCAATGCGAATTAAACAACCCACCCCATCAATACGAAAAACATAAGCATGCATCTATAAGGAGTGGGATGAAGAGCATCGATACGAAAAGGTGTACACCAGATCAATAGGAACGGAAGCATGAATATGAAATGATGGACAGGAGGAAATGGATTATTATGTATACAAATGGCATGGACGCGAAACACATAGCTAATCATCGATATAAGTAAAATGTTTGGCATCGATACGAAGGGGGGCTTGATGGATGGACACGAAGAACATAGCAACCGATGGGTACGAATATGGAAGCAGTCAACTCGGCATAAAATGTGGATCTCACCTAAACAATCACGCCACGTCACTCCGATCGATACGAAAGTGATGGATACAAACATATCGACATGAGATGGATCGATACGAAGACGCCAGACTATGGAAATGTAAAACTTGCATCTATCATATCTCACAATCTACAAGGCTAAATGCTACCAAATTTTCATAGGAGCTTCTGTACAACTTCAGAAATGTTCATGAACAATCTTGACCCAATTGGGCAAGATTTGGATCAATATGAATCTCATTTGTATCGATCATGGATCGAGCCGAAACGGGCAGGGAACGATTATGTGGGCCCACTCACATGAGGGAAGGAGTCTTCCGAAGTTTGAGACGGACATTTCCTGCTTTCTCCTATAAATAGAAACCTAGGGTTTTCAGAAATGGGCTCTTTGGCTCATTGACGTCGATACTCTGCCAAAATCATTATTGTAACTCTGTTGAACTGTTGTAATCCCCTTATAACCAGGGAGTTATGAACAATAAAATAGGAACTCTTCGAAGTGGACGTAGCCGGAGATCGCTGAACCACTACAAACATTGTTTTCTTTTCTGCTTTCTTCTATTTTTATTTTGTTAGCTTCTTCATTTTTGTTCTCTACTTAATCTGGATTTGAGATCTATGTATGGATATTAAGGATCTGTTTACATACACTGATTCTTTCACAACTTCTGGGTGTTGGTGACCAATTTTGGCGCTAACACATATATATAGCAGATGAGAACCTATGCGCCCCACATAATTACGGATGACCCTATATACCATGATATCCCCCTCGAAGTGGGATTGATATTTTTATATTGTACTAAAATTTGTGGATGTAGGGATACAAGTTGGAGGGATCCAATTGGATTCCTCAAAAATGTTGAAATTACTTTCATATTCAGTGGTATGATTTATATGAATAATCTATGATAGATTATATTGGAAATTGAATTTATTGGATGATATGGTATTACTTAATATATTTTTGGCAGTTTTAAAATATCAAAAATATGATTATAGAATTTTTAGAGGAAAATAAAAAGGGAATTGTGATATCCTGGAATTTTTGGCACTATTCTGTATTAAAATTTAAACTGGTTTGATAATTTTTGTTAATAAATTTGAATTAATTTAATAATCTAATTAAATAAATATTTAATTGGTAGATTTTATCTTTAAAAATTAATAAATTGTTTTCTATTTATAATGTGTGTGTATATATATTTGTATATATTGTAAATGGATAAGCTTTGTTTTAAATTTAATAAATAAAGTATATTTTCAAATTCTAAATATTTGTAGTAATTATGATTTAATTTGGCATATTAAGCTTTTCAAAGCTATTTAATAAATCACTATATGATTTTGAAATACTTAAGGAAATGTTAATTGTTTAAATTTATTTTAGCTTAAGTTTAAATAGAAATTAATTAACAAAAAGGTTTGTTTTATTTTCAAATATAGCTTGATAAATATGATTTGAATAGTATATATAAGTTTAAAATACAAATTAATATATAAAGCATTAATTCATTTAGAAAGATAAGTAATTTATAATAAAGAGATAATTTCTCTTATAAATTATTTAAAATTGATAATTTGTTATTTTCAAACAATATTAACAATGCATCGTTTTTATAAATAGAATTATTAATTCAAATTGAATTATGTAGTTATATATGTATATATATATTACTTGATTTCTAAATTGAATTTTTGAATTTGTTTTGAATTTGAATTTAAAGTTTTCAAATTCAATGTATAGATTTTAAATTGTTTTGGATTTTAAAATATTTGTATAAACTTTTATTTATGAATATAATTATTTTATTTCTTTTAAAATTATCTAGATAAATAAGTACATATTAACTAATTAATTAAGCGTAATCTTATATAATCATTTAATTACAAATACTAATTAATTAAAAGACATGTGTTATGTTTTTAAGGCCTCATTATAGCAAGTGTTAGATAATTAATATGATATAGGACAAGTGTCATTTGATTTAGTTTTTCTTTCAATTTTATTTTTAAATAATTTCAGCTTATATAAACAATTTCCATTTTCCTTTCATTCTCTTTCTTATTTTTTTCGAAATCTAAAAGCCAAGTTCAAATTTGAGAACAACTCCCTCAAAGCGATTTCAAAAACCAAAATCCAAATCAAATGATATTTCCTTGTAATTCGTTTCAAAATGCAAAGCCTGAATCATTTTCCAAAACCTGTAGAGAAATCCTCAAATCAAACATGCAAAGAAAGTTGGAATTTGATGAAAACTTGTACATTTTCAAGTCCGCTCAAAAATCTATATCCAGATGCAAGTTTTAAGTGAAATCTGGAAGCATGCAACTGCATTTTCAAACCAAAGCAAGCATTTCAGTTTGATAGGCATTTCAGCATTCAAGTGCCAGTTTTAAAAGAGTTTAAAGTTTTCAAAAGCTTTTCAAGAAAAATCTGGAAGGCTCTGCCTTCTTTAATTCTGGTGAGTAACATCACATTTTATTTAAATCTTAAGTATGAATAAATGGTTGCATGTTAATCTCTATGTTAAATATTGTATTGAGTATATTCATAAGTATGTTTCTGTATTTATAATGTTGCTTTTCTAGAAGTATAGTATGCATGTTGTTTTCCAGAGTACTCTCTGTTTATAGCTTTCAGTTTTTTTTCAAGATTTGGTTTAAATTCAAAACCTTTTGATCTTGATTCTGTTTAAACTTAAGATTCAAGTGAAACTTGTTTGTTTAATCACAAACTTTAGTTTAGAATTTTACTTAGGTTAAAATAACTTTGTATTGTCTCTGGAAATCAAATAACTGATCAAATCTAAAAATAAGTGAAAATTTAAACTTCATAAATTATTGATTCAGGGTTAGAATCTGAAATATCATGCAAAAACATGATTTTTAAAACTAAAATCAAGATTTTTAGTTTGGGATTAAGGGTGCAGTTCTGGGATGAACTGGAAATGGTAAATTGGGATTTTTGGGTGATCTCGAGAATCTGGAAGATCGAGATCTTGGGTATTGATAGAGGAGTGACCAGTGATGATAGGAAAAAATGCCTGATGGTGATGCATTTCATCGTGGAGGTACCAGCGGTGGTTTTTTGTCTAGAAGCCAAACTAGGTTAGGAAATTCGATCACCACGGCTTCTACAGTTGATCGAGTGCAGTGGGGTTTTGTGTGATGGAAGCTTGGTCGTTGACGAGGTCAGGGCCGCGGTTGCAGAATTTCTAGTAGTCAGAGTTTCAAGGTCGAGGCATTTCCATGTTTGGGTGTAGTGGTTCCTATCTGTGCCAGGTTTGGTTTTAACATCTCAAATTCGATTTCGAGATTAGGAGTACGTTCTGATGATCATATTAGGGTGTATGAGAGGTTGCCGATGTGGGAAATCATCGTTGATGATCTGCGATGATCAATGCCACCGTGCATGTGCACGGTGCACTGTTATTCTGGTGAAGTTTGGTTTTGGTTGTACTCGAGCAAATTGATATTTGACTCGAAGTAAGTGGATGATTTGTTCAGGGCAGTTTGGTTTTGGACTCGAAGAAGATAGTTTTGGCTCGGGTTAATTTTGTAGGTTGCAGTTTAAACCTGTAGTGTTTTTAAAATTTAAAACTGAGTTTAAAATGTAAAGCAGAGATTTAAATCAAGTTCAAATCTAAGTTTGAATCTGGAATTCAAATTTAGTTTGAATCTCAGTTTTAAAAATAAAAATAAAATAAAGCTTTTTAAATTGTTTTAACTACTTTAAAATATTTAAATAGTTCGAATTTTAAAAGTGAAGTTTTAAAGTGTAAGTAGAGTTTAAATCTAAATTTTTAACTGGATTCAAATTTAGTTTGAATATTAGTTTTGAAATGAAAGGAAGTTTTAAATTTAAAATGATTTAAACAACTTTGAATGTTAGAATGTATTTTTAAATATGGTTTGAATTTAAAATGAATTTGGTTTTAAATTCTTTTAAGCTTCTTTTATAAGATAAATATTTCTTTAACTTGTGAAATAAAAAGGTATTTGAATTGTTAAAATTTTGTTAAAGATAATTTGTATTCATTTTAAATCTCAAATTTCAAATGAAGTTTAAAAGTAAATTTGGAAGCAAATTGTATTTTGTTAATGATAATTTAATCATTAATAAGAATAGTGTTTACCTTAAAGTTAATAAAGATTTAAATGTTTTGTAATTCATTAAATTATTAAGTTAATTAAAATGGATAATTAATTAAAGTAATTAAGGGATTTAAATTAATTTATTAAGGAATAATTAATTTTTAATTAAGTATTATTAATTAGAATATTAATTAATGATTAAGAATTAACTAATGAAGTAACTAAGAATTAATTAAGTTATAGTTAACACTTAATTAATTAAAAAATTAAGTCTAATTAATGAATTATTAAAGATTAATTAATTTGGAATTAATAATGATTAATCTAAGTTAGTTACTCAAGAAAAGTAATTAAAGAATTATTAATGGTTAATGAAGGTCATTAACTAAGGATTATTTAGTAATTAATTAATGTGATTAATTTTTTTTAAGCAAAGCTAGCGAGGTTGACTAGTCCCCTACCAGATATTATAAAAGGAAAAAGGAAAACCTACTCAAAACATGCGTTGAGCTGGAAAGAACAAAAGAGAAAACAGAGCAAAAAGACAAAAAGAAATAAAACAAACCAAAAGAACAAAAACAAGGAAAAAGGAAAATGACACAGGGCAGACTGCAAGCACAAGGCAATAAATGTCGAGAGCAACCCGAAGTGAACCCCAAAGCCACTAAGAATCAACCAAGACACAGGGCGACGACTCGAAGAAACACTAAAGGCAACAGAGAAGATCCCTGAAGCCACCATATGTTTCTGACTTACCAATCCCAAAGCAGAGAGAAGTATGGACTTGCGTTCCTGTATTAATTTTAATAATTAATTAGATTAATTAATTAATGATAATCTTTATGAAATTGGTTAAGTATAATTACTTAATGAAAGTAATTAAGGAATTAATTAATTTGTAATTAATTGAGTTAATGTGATTTATTTAAGTTAATTAATTAAGTTTAATTAATTTAAGATAATCACTGGATGATTTGGTAAGTGTAATTACTTAATGTAATTAATGAAGTGTAATTACTTAGTGAAGTAATAAATGGTAATTACTGGATGTAATTAATTGAAGATGATTTAATAATGGAAGTAATTTGGATTAAATTACTTTGTGTAATTAATCAAGGGATTAATTAAGATAATTAACTGAGGAGTAATTAATTTAATTAATGAAGTAATTAAGGGTAGTTAATTACTGAATGTGATTAATCAACAGTGATTAATAATTATGGTTTAATTAAGGTTTATTACTTAATGTAATTAATTAAAATAGGATAATTAATTAAAATGTAATTAGGGATCATTAATTTATATAATTAATGATGTAATTAAGAATTGACTAATTAAGATTAATTAATAAATAATAAGTGATTAAGAGTAATTAATCAATGTAATTAATTAAGGATTAAAGTCATTAATTATGGTCAATTAATTAATGAAGTAATTAAAGGTTAATTACTATAAGTGGTTAAGAATAACTAATTTGTGAAATTAATTAAAGGCTAATTACATGAATGTAATTAAAGGATAGTTAATCAAGGATGATTAATAAAGGTGAATAACTAGAGGAAAATCAATTAATTAATTTGTAATTAATTAACGGTTAAGTAAGCAAGATTTATATTGATGAAGTAATTAATTTAATTCGCTTTAAATTAATTAAAGATGGAAGTAATTAATTTAATTCATTTTAAATTAATTATAGATGATGTGATTATAGATCATTGCTTATGTATGGATGGATGATATTGTTTATCTTGAATGGTTTGAGATCTCAGTTATGAGATAAGTAATGTTGTGTGATATGGATGCTTTGGTTAAAGTATGATGATAATGTGAATTATCTGTTTGTGATGATAATATGGATTATCTATTCATGATGATAATGTTGATTATCTATTGTGATATTGTGAATTATCTATCTGTGTGTATATTGATAATAGAATTGAATTGTTTTAAGCTTTAAAACAACTTGGACCTAAAAGATGGTGTTTTGGATTTTGATGAGACCGGGATCATGTTTGCAGATTTGGATATCCGAAAGCCACATCGATCCAAATTAACGATAGGTCGTGAATCTCAAGTAATATGAAGATTCAGAGTGCAAGGGTTATTATCGTTAACTCTGAGGGTGATTCCAAAATAGGTGTAACGAGATAATGCCTTCGGTTTCGTTCGGACCCGGAATGAACTTGTATGGATTGAATGCTTTAAGAACATTATCACGTGGACGATGAGAATTCTAAGAGATATGTTCTTTAAAGGTAATCATAGCCTCAAGCCTCATCAACCGGGAATGTCTAAAACAGGGGAGGTGCAGCAAGGCTAAGTGGGTCATGCCCAAGTAGGACGAGATTTTCCCCTGTCTAAAGGTCCCTTTTTATTCGGCTTAGTGGGCAGTTGGATATGCGCACCAACTGTGGGGTTGTCTTGTTCGGGACTATCCAGATGGTTCCGGCCTTGTGTTGTAGGGGATTGGGAGTAATCCTCGGTACGGTGATCTAGGCCCCGTACTGTAACAGGCGCTACCCAGTAGCCCTGCCATTGATGGAAACCCATTCTTCCTACGTGCCCTTGCGGTTTTGATTGTATTACCCACTTTTGGGGCTAGTAGTTGGAATTTAATCATGTAACAATTTTAGTTATTTCTTATTTACTTGAAAATCCTAGACCCTATTATAATATCACTGGATTTCATATCAAATGTTTTAATTAGCGTAAGGTAAAATCTTTTCCATGTTTTATGTGTGGGAAGTCTTACGTGATACCTTTTCTTCTCAAAGGTTTTTCAAAGTTAAGCAACCTTAACCTGTTACTCACACCAGACCTGTAAAGACCCAGAATTTTTGATAATTAAAATTTGAATATTTAATTAATTTTAAATATTAATAAGTGGAATTTAGAAGTCGAATAATTTATTTTTCGAATATTGGATTTAATTTGGTCAATTAAATCGATAATTTAATATGTTAAATTATGGAAACAATTGAAAATTGGGTTAAATATGATTGAAAATGATTTGTAAAATTTTATTATATCATATAGAAGTTAGAATGACGTTTTAGAACTTTTAAAATCGAATTAAAAGTTAATTTGTGAAAATTGAATATTTTAATATTTAATCGACTAGTGAAATTAGCCAATTTTTGAACAGTCTCAGAATTGGACGAAACTAGTTCCATTGGATCCGTAATAGTTTGTTATTATTGGATTTCAATTTTCGTAGCAATCGGAGTTATCGTTTGATCGTAGCAGCTCGAAACGCATCTAAATTGTTTTAATATTTAATTATCGACTGTAAAATAGCCATTTGTCAAAAGGTCTCGGATTCCGACGAAACCAGTTTCATCGGATCCGTAATATGATATTATTGTATGGTTTCAAATTTCATGTCAATTGGATTTACCGTTTGTCCGGTGCAAGCTAAAACGCCTAGAAAATCATTTAAATCGGTTTAATTTAAATTGAATGTTTATTGTCATAACTCGCACAGATGACCGAATTAGCTCCCGAAACACGTTCCATTGCGTCCGGAATGCGGGGTAAACCTTAGGAACGCCAACCGGCACGCTTCGTTTGGAGTTCGGAAAATCCGGGATGAATAGTGTCACGCGAATTTTCTATAGAAGCCCCTCCCCTCTTCATAATTTGCAAAAATTAGAAACCCTAGGTCAAAAACTGCAACCGCCACCTCCATTCTATTCAACGGCCAGAATTTTGTTTTCTTTTCTATTCAATTACTCTCAATCCATCAACAATTAGGGAAAGTGTTCAACATGAAACTTGTAGAGCATGAAGAGAGCTTTCAATCCATACGGTGATGATCGTGTTTGGAGCGACGTGGAGGGAGGTACAGGGGGCCGACACCCTGATGTTGCGCACATGAATCTAGGGGCGGTGTGTGGACGAGTTGCAGGTGGTGGTGGCCGTGAGTTGCTTTTGTCATTAGCATTCGAGTGGAAGTTGCTGATTGGAGTGGATGTCGACAAGGGTGGAGTATAATTAAACCCTAATTTTGTGTTCATGGGTTTAGTGTGCGTGAAAGTTGCCTATAGGAGACGTGAGGGAGGAAGAAGGTTGGGGACGAGCCTGATGTGTTTGGGTTTGAGATGGAGGGCCGTGATTAAAAGCAAGGTTGAAAGATATAAAGTTATGTTGTAAATTTAAGTTATAAAATCGTGTAACTTGTAAAATCCATATCTTTTTCATACGAGGTCGAAAACGCGCGAAACTAGTTGCGTTGGAATCGTATGGACGAGCACTGCACTGTGGAATTGGATTGGAGTCGTTTGGAGTTAGTGAGAATTTTGGGTAAAATTAAACGTCCGTTTAATTTTATTCGAAATAAATCGCTAAACGAAATTGAAATCAAGGTGAGAACTTCTCACTCAATCGAATCGGTTTCGATTTTATTTTAAATAGTTATATTTAAAATATTTGAATGCATGTTTGAATGATGATTGTTATCTATTGATTGCTAAAATAGACATTATGCGCCGTTAGTAAGCGGATGTTATTTATTAAAAACATATACCGCGAATATTTCATAAACAGTGAAATTGGTATTATATATAATAGCAATATATATATATATATATTGGCATATGTATATATTGCAGTTATTGATTTCCCGCATTGTATAGCGGATGAGACCCGATTGCGCCGTCTATTAAGCGGATAATATTTTAAATCCCATATACCGCGATAATTCCGTACTGGAGCGGAATTGGTATTGTGCTAATGTTTTTGGATGCAGGGAAACAGGTTGGAGGGATCCAACTGGATTCCTCAACTGTATTGATTTATTTACAGATATTTTGATATTTGTTGATTATCGTATCGATGTATGATATTTGGATGTCGTGATTGACTATTTGGTGCTGTTGCATCATCGGATCCATTTTTGAAGTTTTAAAATAATGATTTTGGTTTTAAAGGAATTTTTAAACTGATTTTTGAAAGTATACGTTTTATTAAAATTTAGAATTGATTTATTTTAAATAAATTAACGTTATAAGTTTAATGTTATAAAAGTTATAATCTTGGTAAAATACAACCAATTTAAGATTTTTGAAATAAATAGCGATTAATTTATAAAATGGTTTAATTGGGAATTTTGAATTATTATAAACGGTTTATATAAAAGATTTATAAAATTGATATTTATAAATTAAAAATACTGGAATTATAAAACGAGTTTTTATAAGTAATAAAGTGAAATAAAAAAATGGATTTCATAAGTGAATTGAAATTTATAAAATTTATGAAACATGAAGATATAAAATGGATAGATTTTGTAAAATATAAGATTTATAAGTGATCAACTTATAAATCGGATTTTGGCATTTAAAATGAGATATAAAAAGGATTTTTATAAATAGAAGTTTATAAAAATATAAATGGAGTTTATAAACGTTGTTTATGAATCCGAAATAAATTGAATTTGATAAGTTGGATATAGGGATATATGAAAGGAATAATATTCACGATTTTGGACAGTGAATATATTATTAAATGAAATGGATATGTTTTTAGGGAAGGAACATTATGAAATGAAGTTAATGATTTTAAAGGCGTTTTAAAATGCATTAAGTATCGAATACATAGACTATAACACTGTTGTTATAGTAAATGGTTTTCGAAAGGAAATGTTTTATATAGTATTGGGATTTACATATCTATCTAAATTTCGAATCCCTATACTAGTGATTTTGGGTTGTAGTAACGATGTTTTACGCAACATTCGTTTTAGCCCAAATAAATGTGTTAAGAGAATGATTTCTTAAAGAATGAAATATATACTTAATTTTCGATTTAAGTATATTGAATATTTTCCAAGTGTTGAAAATGAATGGATTTGTGAATTACTTATGAATAAATAAGTATGGGAATGTTTTTCCAATATGAACTGAATATTTTGAGACCTTATCTTTTTAAGATAAATTGAAAATGAATAATAGAAATCATTTGGATAATCGTATATTCATAGATATTTTGGAATGAAAATTCACTATGGAATTTATAAATGAAAAGGGGAATTAATTTACGGATTGGGAACGTAAATATAAAGTAAATCGTTAAGGATTTATTTAATTGGTTTAAATGAACCAGGTTGAAATGAAAGAAATTCCGCGTAAGGAAAATGATTGAAATTTGTTTTCAAAAGTGATAAAGGTGAAAAGTGATTTGAAAATTTGTTTTCAAATGGTTGAAGTGTGGAATATATATATATCTAGTAAAGATATTTTGGAAAGTAAATAATTTGGGAAATTATTTGGATTTGGTGATGTTGAACACACCTATTTATAGTTAAATAATCCGACTATCAATATTTACCTTTAAATAGGTATTTCTTGAGATTTGTTTGAATTTGAATGCCACACTTATTTTTGAATAAGCGTTCACTATTCGGGTTAGTCGGGAAAGGACCTTGTGGTCGTATAACCCATTCCGAATATGTGATATGTAACGACCCAGAATTTTTAGTAATTAAAATTTGAATATTTAATTAATTTTAAATATTTATAAGTGAATTTATAAGTCAAATAAATTTTTATTTGAATTATTGGATTTAATTGGATTATTAAATCGATAATTTAATATGTTAAATTATGGAAATAATTGAAAATTGAGTTAAATATGATTGAAAATGATTTGTAAAATTTTATTTTATCATGTTGAAGTTAGAATGATATTTTAGAACTTTTAAAATCGAATTAAAAGTTAATTTGTGAAAATTGAATATTTTAATATTTAATAATCGACTGTAAAATAGCCAATTTTTGAACAGTCTCAGAATTGAACGAAACCAGTTTCATTGGATCCGTAATAGTTAGTTATTATCGGATTTCAATTTTCGTATCAATCGGAGCTATCGTTTGTTCGTGGCAGCTCGAAACGCATCGAATTATTTTTAATTTAAATTTGGCGAGTCAAAATAGCCATTTTTCAAAAAGTCTCGGATTTCGACGAAACAAGTTTCATCGGATCCGTAATGTGATATTATTGTAAGATTTCAAATTTCAAGTCAATTGGATTTACCGTTTGTCCGGTACGAATTAAAACGCCTAGAAATCGGTTTAAATCGGTTTAATTCAAATTGAACGTTTTCAGCCATAACTCGCACATACTTCCGAATTAGCTTCCGAAACTTGTTCCATTGTGTCCGGAACGCGGGGTAAACCTTAGAAACGCTGGTTATGGCGCCTAAATCGGAGTTCGGAATTTCCGGGATGAATAGTGTCGCTCGTTCCTTATAAATAGCCCCTACCTCTTCATAAATTAAAAAAAAAAACCTAAACCCTAATTTCAAAACCCTAGCCGCCTATGTTAAAACCAATGGCCAGAAATGATTTTCCTTTCCCTCTCAATCTCTCTCAATCTACAATGATTTAGCTAAGGTGTTCAACATGAAAGTTGTTGAGAATCTCGAGGGCTTCACATCCGTACGGCTGAGATGTAGTTTGGTCGACTCGAGGCGGAGCAAATGGGGGCCGTTCCCTATAGGTTGCGCACGGAATTCAAGGTGGAAGGGGGGGCCGAGCTTCAGGTGGTTTGGGCCGTGTATGGTGTTCGTCGTGCTCTTCGTGATGGCATCTCCTGATCGACGTATAGTTTGGTGTTTTGCTCGTGAAAATTAACCCTAGTTCTATGATTTTAGGTTCAAGAAGGACGGCAAATACCTGTAGCCGTGCGTGATGGGGAAGAAAGCAAGGTGTGGTGGTGATGAGCTGTTGCAAGGATCCTATGGCTTAGAATTGCTTAGGTTAAAATAGTTAAAGTTTATATTGAAATTAGTTAATATAAAATACGTGTAACTTGTAAAAATCATAACTTTTTCATACGAGGTCGAAAAAATGCAAACTCAGTTGCGTTGGAATCGTATGGACGAGCACTACGCGATGGAGTTGGTTTGGAGTCGTTTGGAGTTAGTGAGAATTTCGGGTAAAATTAAACGCGCGTTTAATTTTATTCGAAATAAAAGCTAAAACGGAATTTAAAATCAAGGTGAGAACTTCTCACTCAATCGAATAGGTTTCGATTTTATTTTAAATATTAGATTTAAAATATTTGAATGCATGTTTGAATGATGACTGTAAATTATTGATTGTTAAAATAGACATTATGCGCCGTTAGTAAGCGGATGTTATTTAGTAAAAACATATACCGCGAATATTTCATAAACAGTGAAATTGGTATTATATATAATATCAATATATATATATTGGCATATGTATATATTGCAGTTGTTGATTTCCCGCATTTTTTTGTTTAGCGGATGAGACCCTATTACGCCGTTAGTAAGCGGATAATATTTATTAAAAACATGTACCGCGATAATTTCGTACTGGAGCGAAATTGGTATTGTGCTAATGTTTTTGGATGCAGGAAAACAGGTTGGAGGGATCCAACTGGATTCCTCAACAGTTTTTATTTGATTTTCAGATATTTTGATATTTGATGGATTATCATATCGATATATGATATCGTTGTAGTCGTGATTGACTATTTGATGTGTAGCATCATTGGACCCAGATTTTGGGATTTTAAAATGATTTTAAAGTGATTTTTGAGAATATACTATATTTTTGGAACTGATCAGTTTTAAATAAATAAACGTTATAATTTTTAAAGTTTTAAAAATTATGATTTTGTGAAATATAGTTAAAAGCTGATTTTTGAGAAATATGGATTAATGATGTTATAAAATAGTTTAAACTGGGATGTTTAAATTTGTTATAAAAAGTTTGAATATAGGATTTATAAAATTTGATTATTTTATAAATCAAAATGGTGAAATTATAAAGGAAATTAAAGACGTTTCAGAATAATAATATAAACTGATTTATATTTAGAGATTTATAAATGGATATTTATAAATTGAAATATAGACATTATAAAACGAGTTTTTATAAGTGTTTGAATGAAGTGAAAATGAATTTCATTAAAGAATGAAATTTATAGAATTATAAATGGTGAAGTTATAAATGAAATTTATAAATAGTAAGATTTATAAATTTGTGAAGTTATTTGAAGAATAAATTTTGTTAAATAAATAAATCTTATAAGTTATAAGATTTATGGTTTGGAAAGTCTTTAAAAGAACGATTTTGTAAAATAATCGTTTATAAGTAATTAACTTATAATGTGAACGTTTAGTTTATAATTTAGTTGTAAACTGGAATAGGTTAATTAAGGAATTTATAAAAAGGAAGTTTTTATAAATAAATAGATATGGAATTTATAAACGTTGTTTTATAAATTCGCAAACGAATTATTTTGATAAGTTAATTGTTATAACCTATTAATGGAGTTGTATTCATGTTGTAAACAGTGAATAATCCTTTAAGTTAAAAAGAATAGAAATAATGGAATTTGTGAACGTAGTATATTCACGTTTTGAATAGTGAATAATACGTTAAAGAAAATGTTTTGAATGTGATATTTTAAATAGAATTAAAACGATCTAACGATGTTTTAAAAGGTGTTGAGATTCGAAACCATAGATTTCAACATTCATTGTTGAAATAGATGTTTCGTGAAATAAAAGGAAATGGTGGACTATAACACTGTTGTTATAGTAAATGATTTCCGAAAGGAAATGGTTTGGGTAGTATTGGGATTTATATATCTATTTTAAATTTTGAATCCCTATACTAGTGATTTTGGGTTGTCGTAACGATGTTTTACGTAACATTCGTTTTGACCCAAATAAATATGTTAAGTGAATGATTTCCTTAAAGAATGAAATATATACTTAATTTGATTTAAGTATATTGAATATTTTCCAAGGTTGAAAATAAAAAGATTTGTGAATTACTTATGAATAAATAAGTATGGAAATGTTTTCCAATATGAAAAGATAAATTAAAAATGAATAATTGAAATCGGTTATTCATATATATTTTGGGAATATAAATTCATTATGGAATTTATAAATAATAAGTGAAATTAGTTTGAAAATAAATATTGATTTATTTTTGAAGTGTTGAAATAATATATCTTGTAAAGATATTTTGGAAAATAAATAATTTGGAAAATTATTTGGAATCTGGTGATGTATGCATATCCATTGATAGTTCAATAACCGACTATCAATATTTCCCTTTGAATGGGTATTTGATGTGAATTGATTGAATTTGAATGCACACTTATTTTTTGAATAAGCGCTCACTATTCGGGTTAACCGGGAAAGGACCATGGGGTCGTATAACCCATTCCGAATATGTGATACGTCGTTGTGAATTGCATTGAAGATCGGTGTTGAAGACCGGTATTTGCGAGAGCGATAGGATGACCTATCGATTGTCTCTGCACTGGGTCGCTCCTGGTATAGAGATTCCATAAGTGATGGGAAATCCGATCAGGATTGTGAATATCCGGATTGCAAGGACTTCTTTGTAAGTGCCTTCGGTTTTGTTCGATCCCGGAACAGACTTGTATGGATTGTATGTCTGACATTACAAGTTGAGATATAAAACCGATTTCTTTCAAATATATTTCTGTTGGTGGCGGAGAATTTATTCTTTGCTTAACACCCTTCTTTGAGACGTACGAGCTCAAAGGTTATATAGTTGAAGTTATCAGCGATATATTCCCAATTTGGTAATGTGACATGCTGAGTGATGCTGAAATGATCATTGTGTTGATTATTTGTGATAGGATCATTTATTTGATCGTCTATCTTAGTGATCATTGTGTTGATCATTTGTTGACCCAAAACATGGCTTTTGTATAAAGTATGTTTTTGTGGACGTGAATTCGTCGAGCCTCACATCCCGGAAATGGTCAAAACAGGAAAGATGCAGCAAGGTTATGAGGGGTAACACCCTTTAGGATATGTGCATTTCCTTCTGGAAAAGGGTGGTATCATGGTATGGAGCCCAGATACTTACTCATGTTGAAACACTTTGTTTTTATGATTGTGTGAATTGATTAGAGAGCTCTCGGATAAAGGTCCCAAAGGACCGGGGGATGGCATATTCGGTCAGTTGTTACTCAGTTAGGAGTAACCCGGCCTTGTGTTGGTAGAGATCCGGTTTGGTTCTCGGGGATGTCCATCCAAAGGCATTCTCATGTGGCAATGGGAAGTTCCTTGGCCTGACCATTTGTTGGAAATCCAATTCCCAATACGAAACTTGTACGGTATTAGTTGTAGAACCTGCTATTCACTTATGGTGGTCACCACTGTTTGGATAGTAGCTATAGTAGGCATACGATAATGGTCGTATGTTGGCTAAGATTTATATCTTTATTTTCGAAATAATTTCCTACACTATGCACTAGTAATAATATCAAATGTTATTTTAAATGCGTATCAAGCATCTTTGACTATCATAAGGAGAAATCTCCTCCGATTCTGCGTTTGCATGTGTGTGTGTGCGGGAGGCCTTATGGTAGTCTCATTTTTAAAAGCATTGCGAATTGAATTTAAAAATATTCCTCTATTTTGATTTTAAAGATAAATAAACTGTTTTGAGTTCTCACACCAGTCACATGACTGACTCGGAGTTTATTGTTTTCTTTCCTAAACTCTGGGTGCCCACCAATTTTCCACACGGGCAGTCAAGAGAAAGGTTTACCAGGATATTCTGGATATTCTGGAGTTGCTGGAGGCAAGCTGGATGGCATGGCGTATTACTAGTTTATATAGTATTTCTTTTCCGCTGCATTGTCTGTTGTTGTATGATGTTGTACACTCTGATGATATGATGTAATGAAATGTGATGTAATGTAATAACTGATATAGTTCTTTGTTTAAAGATTATTCATTTATTATTATATGTTGTTCCGCTGCGAATTGTGAGATTCTGTTGTTGTTCTGTTGTTGGTTCTTCTGTTCCATTCTATTTTTAAAATTCTTCTATCTTCTATTTTCAAATTCTCTATGTTTCTGTTCTGTTCTATGTTTTCTATCTTTTCTCTCTTCTACTTCTTTCTTCTTTTAAAAACCCATAACATCTCGGTTTTCGGCCTTCGATTTCTCGGCAGTCGATAAAGTGAGTATCGATGTTGAATTTTCGAAAGTCTGAAATTTTCGGGGCGTTACATGATATGTCGTTATGAATTGCATTTGATGACCGGTGTTGAAGACCGGATGTTTGTGAAAACGGAAGGATTACCGTCGAGTTACTCTACATCAGCTGATCTCCGATATAGAGGTTTTATCACCCTTAGTGACGGGAAGTCCGGTCGTGATTAGTGAATATCTAGATTGCAAGGACTTCTTTGGAAGTGCCTTCGGTTCTGTTCGATCCCGTAACAGACTTGTATGGATTGTATGTCTGACATTACAAATTGAGATATAAAGATGATTTCTTTCAAATATATTTCTGTTGGTGGCAGAGAATTTATTCTCTTAGCTTAACACCCTTCTCTGAGACGTACGAGCTAAGAAGTTATATAGTTGAAGGTTATTATTGATATACTCCCAATTTGGTAGTGTGGCATGTTGAGTGTTGCTGTGAAATGATCATTGTGTTGATCATTTGTGATAGGATCATTTATTTGATCATTTATCTTGGTGATCATTTCTATGATCATTTGTTGACCCAAAGCATGGCTTTTGTATAAAGTGTGGCTTTGTGGACGGGACTTCGTCGGACCTCACACCCCGGAAATGGTCAAAACAGGAAGGATGCAACAAGGTTATTAGGGGTAGCGCCCTTTAGTGTATGTCATTCCTTCTGGATAGAGGTGGTATCATGGTATGGAGCCGAGATATTTAACCTATGTTGTTGCTGCATATTTTGTAGTTGTTGGAAATCGAGGATCCTCGTATAGATCGGTTACGATCGGGGGATGACATATTCGTGTCAGTAGTTACCCAGTTAGGGGTAACCCGGCCTTGTGTTGGCAGAGATCCGGTTTGGTTCTCGGGAACGTCCTTCCAGAGGCATTCTCATGTGGCAATGAGAAGTTCCTTGGCCTGACCATTTGTTGGAAATCCAAAGAAACAATACGATCTTGTACGGTTTTAGTTGTATAACCTGCTATGGAATGTGGCGGTAACCTGCTATTGAACATAGTAGCTATAGTAGGCATACGATAATGGTCGTATGTTGGCTAAGATTTATATTCTACTTTCGAAATGAATTTTTCCTACACTATGCACTAGTAATAATATCAAATGTTTCTTTTTAATGCGTATCAAGCATCTTTGACTATCATAAGGAGAAATCTCCTCCAATTCTGCGTTTGCATTGTGTGTGTGTGCGGGAGGCCTTATGGTAGTCTCATTTTTAAAAGCATTGCGAATTGACTTTAAAATATTCCTCTATTTTGATTTTAAAGATAAATAAACTGTTTTGAGTTCTCACACCAGTCACATGACTGACTCGGAGTTTATTGTTTTCCTTCCTAAACTCTGGGTGCCCACCAATTTCCACACGGGCAGTCAAGAGTTAAGGTTTATCAGGATATTCAGGAGTTGCTGGAGGCAAGCTGGATGGCATGGCGTAATACTAGTATATAGTATTTCTTTTTCCGCTGCATTGTTTGATGTTGTTTGTTGTTGTTGTACACTCTGATGTAATGAAATGTAATAAATGATATAGTTCTTTGTTTAAAGATTATTCATTTATTTATTATATGTTATTCCCCTGCGAATTGTGAGATTCTGATGTTGTTCTGTTATTTCTTCTGTTCTGTTCAATCTTTTTCTATCTTCTTCTACTTTTTCATTTTTCTAAAACCCTAACGGTACGGTTTTTCGGCTTTCGATTGCTCGGCAGTTGATACAGTGGACGTATTGATGTCGGTTTTCGTCAATGAAAAATCGCGTTCGTTACATTTGGTATCAGAGCTTATGGTTAAGCGACAACCATGGCTCTGTTGGGTATTACTCATTAGAGATAGGGTCAGTAGTACTCTAGAATGAGTTTGAGTGTAATAATAGATACGAGTGCGTATTTGTTAGTGAATATAAAATTGTTTTATATTGTGATGATTGGTTTGTTGAGTGGCATATGAACCTTCGTCAGCATGGTCTGTACAACTATGCCGAAGGGGTTTATAAACACTTATATAGAACAATTCGACACAGTATTGTTTTAAATTGGGTAAATGAAATAATTTTACCTTAATTATATTTTATATATAAAGGAAATAATTTTTCAGAATTATTAAAGTGTATATGAATTGATTGTTTGGTTATTTGAATAATCTAAATTAAAGAATAATTGTATAAGCAAATGAATTATAAGAATTGAATTATAATTAATGTGATTTACAATTGTGAAATAAACTTATATATATATATAAAGTGAAACTCTATAAGAAAAAGATTTATAAATGTCATTTATAAATGAAAGGAAAATTTTTGAAAGAATATTAAGCACTGAATTCATTATTGTTACTGGGAAATAATAAGGGTGATGACTGCAACATCATCAGTATCATTTTCGAGTCTCCATGTGATAGATTTGCAACCATAGTAATTTGGGAATGATAAATGAGTTGATAACTTATGCAATTTGAATTTTGATAGAATAAATTTAACGTAAAGGATGAAGTTAAATTAAAGGAAGTATAAGTAAATCAATAAAATCCAAGTAGTAATTGATGAATATAAGTTGTATAACTTATAAGATCATGAATATAAGTGAAATAAGTTTTGAACTTATGATAGGAGTTAATAAATTTAGCTTTGGTAGAAAACTTAAATAGGATTAGAATTTGAAATTGGATATGAATGAATGTTGATAAAATCCAATGTTAATAAATCAAGTGTGATTTAAATTGAAAACCAGTTCATTGAATATTAATGAGAATATGAATGAAAATTGATTTGGTTGTGGATGATAGTTGGTTGATGTTTGCATTTGTCGTGTTAACCCCGTTTTCACCAACGAGTTAAGAATCAGGCCGACTCAACTGGTTACGACTTAATTAGCTAACGAGTTAAGGTTCACGGCGACTTAAAGGAATGGAACGACTCATGGGGATTAACGGTTCATGAGACAATGCCGTTTCATTTATGCCGCTGCCTGCTGACTCGTGATATGTGAGTCGGTCACGACTCATCTTGAGTCGGTCACGGTTCATCCTGAGTCGGTCGCGACTCAAGACTTGGTCAACAATTCCAACCCAGAAATTGGCCTATAAATACATGGCCACCTCCAATATTCAGGGGACCTTTTGGCCAATCATTTCAAGCGCCAATACTCTGCTGAATTCTCAACTCACCCGACACTTCAAGTTCGAAAGACATTTCAACTAACTTCAAGGGAAAATCTAACGCCATCTACATGGATTCGAAGAATTCTTCTCTACCAAAGTTCTAGTTGTTTGTCTCGTCATAATTGTAATTGAAGATTGTTGTAAAGTTGTAATCGGTTTAGCAATAAAGAGAATTAAAGTGGACGTAGGCTTGCCTTGAGCCGAACCACTATAAAATCGTTGTTATTCACTGTTTTTTCTGTGATTTTCTGCTTATACTCTGCTCCCGAATCATCGGGTGGTGCTTTCACAACTACACTTCATACACCGGGGTGTTAGCGTTCAAATTTTAGCGTTAACATTTTTGGTGCTTTCACTGAGAAGATTGAAGTCAGGCAAATCGTCATCATTGCTCCACGAAAGTTTGTTGAAGTAACCTCTCTGAAGACTAGAAGTTTATCGGAAATTATGGCTCCTGGTAGGAAGAGTAGATCTGTCAGATCGGGGAGTGCAAATAAAGGAACCTCCACTTCTCCGACACCAAATTAGGCAATTCCAACTGTTGGAGTTACAAGGGCAGAATTGGACGCTGTAATTCTAGGGTTGCATCAGCAGTTGAATGCTCAGAATGCGCAGTTGGAGGCTCAAAATATACAGAATGCTTTAATCTTGAATAGGCTGAATGATTTGCTTGGAACTAACCGTCAACCAGTGAATAATGAGACAACCTTTGCCGAAGATGCCCGTGACTCCCAAGAGAAAGGTATTCCTCAAAGAGCAGAAGGCACCGCCGCAGGGGCACCTTCCCAAGCTGAAGGTTCAAGGCCACAGCCAACCTTTCGAACTTCCGAAAGAGCAGCTGACATCTGCCAGGAGAGGCCTCCGAATGATGAGGAGTACCTATCAGGGATGATTCGCTAAATTATGAAAGAAAGTATGCAGAGGCAAGAAGACGAAAAGGATTGGGGGTTTGCCCCGAGCAAAACTCCATTCACCGAAAAGATCTTAAAGGCATAGTTTCCCAAGAATTTTGTACCTCCTACTATCCCGGCCTATCAAGGGATTAGCGACCCCAACCAATTCCTATACAGATACGATTGGCATATGACTGGGGCACGAGCATCAGATGAGATTAAATGTTGATACTTTCCTGTGTATTTGGAAGGGGTTGCTTTGCTTTGGTTCACCAAGCTACCGGTTCGATCCATGGATCAATTTTCTGATTTAACCCGAAAATTTAAAGAACAATTCAGGTTGTATGCATCAAAGGCAAAAGATATAATGTCACTGTCCGGCCTTGAACAAGCACCTGGAGAATCCATCAAGTCTTTTTTGAACCGTTTCAACATAGCTCTGGCTGAGGTAGATAACGCGGAGCCCCGAATGATCTTAACATACTTAATGCGAGCCATCAACAGATCAAGCGAGTTTGGAAGATGGCTGAAATTGAAAGAACATAATTCACTTGAGAAGTTCTATAAAAAGGCCAACGAATTCATGCGGCTAGAAATCCTCTCAGGGCCATCTAAGATAATTATAGCTAAAGTCAAAGATAACAATGATGCTTCTAACAGAGAAGGGTCCGGAAGCCAGAAAAGGGAAAACGACGGAGGAAAGAAGCAGGGAAATGAGAAGAAACCTCGCCGCTTTGACCCTTCAAGTTTTACCCCCCTTACTGATACACCGGAAAGGATTTACCTGGCAACGAAGGATGTCATCAAGTATCCCAAACCACCTGAGATGAGTAGAGGTGCACAAGATAATGGAAAATTCTGTCGATTCCACAATCAGCCCGGTCACGACACTGACCAGTGCCGCCAATTAAAAAATGTGATTGAAGAATTGCTGAAACAGAATAAACTGCAACAATATGTGAAGAAAGACAGATTGACCCAACCTCATCCGCTCAGGGGGTGCAACGTCCTGCTAATCAATCCGGCTCACGCGACAAAACTGCAGAGCAGGAGTCCGAGAAACTTGTCATAAATTGACATATGGATCAAAAACGATGAATCCTCCGGGATCTTAGAACAGCATTTATTTGCATCTGTACCTTGCTTAATTTCATTGTTTGAACTTGTAAAACGATGATGGATGTATAATTCTTGCGCTGTGAACCATTGTAAAACTGATTCGAATTTCAGAACTATAAACTTTGTGTTCTTTACTATTGCTTATTTTATTTCGATATGTAAGATACTCTGAATGTATTATTAAAATGTCGATTTAAATTTGCAGGCAATCAAAGTAAAGCCTGTCCATTCAACGTATCATAAGGCTAAGCGATATGTAAGATACTCTGAATGTATTATTAAAATGTCGATTTAAATTTGCTTTTATATATATATATTTTATGTCTTCCTTTCATATATCTATTTTGCTTATGTTTGATATATATTCCTTTTACTTTATGTACAAATTGTAAAAGTTGTTTTAGTGTGTTTGTTCCTTAACAAATTTGTTTAATGCATTTTATTCTATGTTCCATTTATTCTTAAAACCCCATGTTTAAGATTTTATTTCAAATCCAATATATACATATATATTCACATATATACGAATTTTCAAATTCATATGACTTAACATATTTTCTATAATAATCGGGGAAACTCGCTGCCATTTATAATCAATTTTACAATTTAAATTCAAAAATTCTTTTAATTATCAATTTAAATTCATAAAAATAAAAAAAAATCTGGGGTCGTTACAGACTTCCCCCCTTAAAAGAATTTCGTCCTCGAAATTGTACAGCTCGTCTCTCGAATTATACACACACAAAATAGACTAATGGTAATTCAATTTATACTAGTAACACATGGATATTTTCAGGCCATTCATAATATATTTTATATTAAACACTACTCAAAATATTAGTACATGAGTTATAGTCATACATAACCTACTAACATCCAACCTTTACTACGATCTCAAGTCCAAAATACCTATATAATACCCCAAAATAAGTCAAACCGACCAACTACTAATCCTCACTGTCAGAACTCTCCCTCTCAGGCCCTGACAGGTCTATCACTTCAGCCTCATCGTCTGTCTCAAAAATCTCCTCCGGATCAGATTCTTCCAGAATAAAGTACCCACCATTTAACTCCGCGTCCTCAATGGGATCATCATCATCCACGGCATTATCCAAATCCCAATGAATTGCTTCGTCACCTTCGGACTCTTCCTCCACTTCAGGTACTTCTTCCGCCTCAACCTCTTCCTCGAATTCCTCTTCAACTTCTTTTTCGAATTCTTCCTCGAACTCTTCTTCGAATTCCTCTTCGAATTCCTCCTCATCTTCTTCTTCTTCCACTGGTGGTTGGGGCTGCACTACAGGCTCCACTGGGAATTCCCTATGAACTGATGACTCACCTTCATCATCTCGTACCCTACTGGATGAAGCATAATCACCCACTCTCCTGACCTTTCCTCCTCGGATAACGCTATTTGTTCTCTACAATTAAAATCAAAATCCAAATATTAAGATCTTAATTTTAGAATTTTATAGGCTGAGAAATACATCAAAGTTTATATTTCATATTTTATTCTACCCAAGAAGTTATAACAGAAATTCAAAATTTGTTTTCAACCAAAATCGTTTTATCAATACAATTCAAATTTAGCTTCATATCCTATTAATCAAGTTAACTCAATTTTTAAAACTTCCAGTTTATTCAAAATTTTCTAATTCATTAAAGTTTAAATCAAAAACTAAAAAGAAATCGATGAAAATACGAAATAAAAATTTCCTACAACGATTCGTAGGGCATCAACGCACTGAACTTCTTTCTGGAGTTGTCACGAATCAATCAAAGAAATTGGGAAAGACGAATCAAAGGAAATTGATAAGAAGGTTGCTTCCACTGTTGTTACAGAGTATCGACCATTTATAGTCGTATTTCCCTGTCCCTTATCTCATTCTCTTCTTGCACTCATATTCACTATCAGTGGATAGCAAGAGAATTTACTGAGGCATTCGGACGGATATCTTAAGGATATACTCATTCTAGGGTATACTTCACCCTATCTCTAATGAGTTACTTAATGTGTTATACTCCTGAGCTAAAGTTTTAATCCTCAGCTCTGATACCAAATGTAACGAAGCGGATTTTGTCCGTTCGAAAATCGACATCCATACTTTACATCGTACTCGAATGCCGTAGATCCGACCGTTCAAATCCGAGTCGCCGGAGCTTATAACACCATTAAGTAAACAACACAGCGGAAGAAAAAGAATAATACATTAATATACAACATTGATACAATATCTGATACAACAGATGATACAATGAATATCAATATACATCAGAGATATGATACAAGAAAAATAGCAGCGGAAAGAAAATAGATAACACCAACAGCGGAACAATAACTGTAAGATAGCCTTCAAGAGAGAACTCCAAAACTGCAACTCCAACTCCCAGAACCAATTCAGAAATAGCTCGAACTCCCAATAACGATGCACCAAGCTAAGCAAGGTCAGTCATGTCCAAAGACTGAACTAGCTCTAGATAATCCACTGAACCTAACTTTCTGAAAAACCCCAACTCTAGACTGCTCGTGTGGAAAATAGTGAGCACCCAGAGTTTAGGAAGGGAACAATAAACTCCGGGTCATTCATGGGACTGGTGTGAGTAACAAAAACAGTTTATCTTTTAAATAAAACAAGATTTATAAAAGAAAATCCGATATGCTTTTTAGAAAATGAAACTACCATAAGACCTCCCGCCACACACACAATGCAAACGCAGAATTGGAGGAGATTTCTTCTTATGATAGTCAAACATGCTTGATACGTAGAAAGTTCTTTGATATTATTATTATAAGTGCAAAGTGCAGAAAACATTTCGAAAGTAGAATATTAATCTTAGCCAGCATACGACCATTATCGTATGCCTACTATAGCTACCATCCAAACAGTGGTGACAACCATAAGTGAATGGCAGGTTCTACAACTAAAACCGTACAGGGTTTCATATTGGATGAATGGATTTCCAACAAATGGTCAGGCTAAGGAACTTCCTACTGCCACATGGGATCGCCTCTGGCGGGACGTCCCGAGAACCTAACCGGATCTCTGCCAACACAAGGCCGGGTTACCTCTGTAACTAGGTAACTACTACTCGAGCAAGCCATTCCCCGGTCCTTTGGGACCTTTATCCGAGGCGCCTCTAAGCAACAACCACACAGTAAATGAGATTGGAGCTACCACATAGGTTAAATATCAGGGCTCCATACCTAATACCACCCTTTACCAGAAGGGAATGACACACCCTAAAGGGCGCGACCCTCATAACCTTGCCGCATCTTTCCTGTTTTGACCATTTCCGGGGTGTGAGGTCCTGATGCAGTCTCGTCCACAAAGCTACGCTTTGGTACAAAGCCATTCTTTGGGTCAACAAATGATCAAAGTAATGATCACAAAGATAAATGATCAAACAAATGATCATATCACAAATGATCAAACAATCATCAACACACAGCAGCACTCAGCATGCCACACTACCAAATTAGGAGTATATTGCTGATAACCTTCAACTACATAACCTCTGAGCTCGTACGTCTCAGAGAAGGGTGTTAAGCTAAGAGAATAAATTCTCTGCCACCAACAGAAATGTATTTGAAAGAAATCTGCTTTATATCTCAAAGTGTAGTGTCAAACATGTAACCATACAAGTCTGTTCCGAATTCGAACAGAACCGAAGGAACTTCCGAAGAAGCCCTTGCAATCCGGGTATTCTCAATCCCGATCGGACTTCCCATCACTTAGGGAATCTCTATACCGGAGCAACTCAGTGCAGGGACAATCGATAGGTTATCCTATCGTTTTCACAAATACCCGGTCTTCAACACCGGTCTTCAAATGCTATCCATAACGACGTATCACATATTCGGAATGGGTTATACGACACAAAGGTCCTCTCCCGGCTAAACCGAATAGTGAGCGCAACATTTAAAACATATGGATATGAGATTTCAATTAAGTCACAACTTAATAATTCAAACTTTCTTCAAATGGTTTAAACAATTTACCATTTTCAAATCTTTTAAACAAAAGATTTATTTCAAAAACCTTCAGTGGTTTAAACAATTTCCACACTTTAATCTTTTAAACAAAAGATTTAATTCACAAAGTTCACCCCATTCACAAAGATCCATTTATGGATTTCAAATCAATCTCCATTTCAATTGGATTAACTCGTTTAAAATCTTTAAACTAAAGATTTAACTCATAGCTTTCAAAATTTGATTAACTCTTTTAATCTTTAAATCAAAGATTCAACTTAAGCGTTCAAACCATTTCCATACTTGGAAATTCATTTTTAACTTGAAGTCCTTTTTAACACAAATTGGACGTTCATTATTTAAGTGAAAGCTTTTATCATTGGAAAACAATTAGTTTTCATTTCAGAAAGATCCAATTAAATTTACATGAGTTAAAGCCTTTGAATTTAAATTCAAATTCCCAAATCAATATCTTTAAATTAGTTTAACCCATATAAACTGGTATAACATTTTTAGTCCTAGTTTCCAGATCATAGGATTCAACTGCAAATATTGAATCCAAATTTAAATCAGAATATTTAAATTTCAAAACTCAATCAAGATATTCAAAATAAATTTCATCTTTGAAATTCCATTTTCAAAAGCTTTTCACTTTAAACCCAATCCATTCCAAAACATTTGAATTTAAATATTCAATTTTATAAATCATTTCAAAATCTGTGACTTAATCGATTTGCTCGTGAAATCCATATTGGTGTGTGTATAAGTGTGGTCTAGGGGTTTAACGCAATAGTGCCACATCATTTCAATCATCATAGATCAAAATACAGAAATATAGTTGATAAGCGGTGTAACCCATAACGCTTATCTTTCATTCACGGATCACATGTACATATCACAGATAATAAATTACATCACAGATAATTAATTACGTTACAGATCACAACATAAATCAGGATGTAACACAAAGCATCACATATCAGAAAATATCAAACAATTCACCATCCAATAAAATCTAAACATCCATAAGTAGGATTAATTTAATTATCTGATTAATTTAAATCTGATTTTACTATTTATGAATAACACTAATCTCGGTTGATTATTTATAAATTAATTACAAACCATTTGAATTAATTATCCTTTAATCATAACTTAACTTTTAATGAATTTAATTTTTCCCAAATTAATTTCGTTAATTAATCAATCACATAAATAGATTAACTTTGAGTTAATTACAAAATCAATTACCCCTTAATTTCAAATTAATTAACCTTTTAATCATTAATTAATTTACCTTAATCAATCTTTAAATCAATCTTTGATTAACCTTTAATTATTATGTAATTCTCAATTACCAGTTAATTAATTTAACCTTTTAACCATAAATTAACTTTAAATGGTTAATTAAGTAATTAATTACAAATTGATTTACACAAGATTATTATATAAATCTTTAATTACAAATTTTAAACCTTAACTACTTATTTCATTATAATTACAAAATTAATTACATTCTTAATTAACGTCCAATATAAATTAACCATCTTACATTTGAAAACATTCTTGATAAATTTAAATCAAATATTAACTTTGTTGATCACAATACTTAAAATATTTAAAGCAACTTCATCAGCTACTGGACCCGAGACACATACATAGTTTACTCGAGGAAAGCATGCGGTTCTCCCTTGTTTGCCCCGAGTCTCTCCCCTGTAATTCACGCAACTTCTTCTTCTTCTTCTCTTTTTTTTTTCTTTTTTTTTATGTGTTTAAGTTTTAAACGACCCAGTATAATCCAAAACTACACGAGCTCGAACTCGAGCAATGATGCAAATTTCACTGGGTTATCTTCGAGTTCCCCTCCTTCTTTCCCATACCATATTATTCCCTGAAAACAACACACAGCAGCACGAGTCCCCTGAAGAAACGCGAGCAACCTTCCTTCTCTCCCATCATCAGATACACGCGACACCACGTGCACATGTACACACGATCGATATGATTCCGATCATCCATGCTGGTGGCGACGAGTCGCCCTTGCCCTGGACAACGAACTACACAACTCCATTCGATCGAAAACATCAGGGAATGAAATCAAGTGCTTCAAACCCAAAACTTGAACCAAACCAATCAGAAAACCCACCATATCCCTCGCCATTGACCACCGGTCTTCACGCGACTTCGACTACGCACTCCCTGACCATCGATGCTCCTCTCCTCTAAGTTTCGTACGACTCGGTCTAACAGAGGTGACAAAATCACCCTGTTTCTGACCACGACAAAATTCATTCACAAAACCCTAGTCTTGCCTCGATACACCGATATACTCAATTGAAAAATTATTTGATAATTTTCCTAAAATCAGTGATGATCACACTAACTTCACTTCAAGTTCCATCATTTTAAATTGGATTGATAACCCGAATTTTGCAAAAATGCACTTTTACTTTATATGCAAACTGCCCTTTAAATATAAGTCAAAAAATCTTGATTTCGCTTTTAAAATTCCTAGTTTTTGATGACAAATCAAATTATATTCCTGCAACATCAATTTGTCAAGGTCGGGATTTTTTTGATATGTATGAAATTTCTACTGTAACTTGAACGTACATTGTTTAAGCTACACTGTCACCTGCAAATTCACTTCCAAGTCATGATTTTCGGTTTTTTTTCTTTTTATAGTTTATTTAACTTAAATTTTCTAAGTTTAAAGTGTTTACAAGAAGCATTGAAGTTTTTTTTCTTTCCATTGTTCTTTGCTCTTTTCACAACATATAGAAAACAGGGCATAATAGATTTTCCAGAGCAAAAAAAAAAAAAAAAAAACACAAAACAACTTGTTTATAACATTTAGCAAACATAAGATTTTTTCATAAACCAGTTACCAAGATTTAAGTTTCAAGAAAGTATGTTTACTCACCTTAAACATCTTGTTTTCCAGAAGTTTTGAAGTTTGAAAAGTTGAGGCCCTTTTTTTTTCCAATTTTTGCAAAATTGAAAACTGGTTTTGAAGTTGATACTGGAAATCTTCTCCTTTGTTTCTCTAGTTTGGTTGAATTTGAGGTGTTGTTTAAATTGAATCTTTGTTTAAGTTTTCAAATAAAGTTTCTCAGCTCGAACTCAAATGTGGAGAAGTTGATATATAGGAGAGGAACTCTACAGGTGATTATTTCTGTTTGTACACAGGGTGACATATTTTGTACTAAGATTGTTTTTGTCAAATTTTTTCAGAGATTTTTGTTTTCCAATGGTGGCTGATAGGATATTAGTATATACTAACATTAATTAGTTTTGGCTTATATAGGAAGCTTATACTTATCATCTTTTTTTTTCATTTGTTTACTAGTGATACAACTTGCTATGTGTAATATCAAAAATATTTGGTGGCTACAAATCTTTCTTTTGTGGGCTGAGATAAAGATTGATGCATAAAACAAGAAGTTTACAGGATATCATTTTGTACAGGTGATATAAATTGTGTACAACACAATCAGAGATATTTTTTTTTCCTCATTGCATTTGTTAACCAAAAATTGTTTCTTTCTTTGGTGGCTGAAATGAACTTGCATTATGGCTGTTTTTTTTTTGGGTCTTCTTTAGCAAGTTAGTGCATACACACACACACACACACACACACACACACTTCAATTAGAGGCTGAAGTATATTGGCATTAATTGCCTTGTTGATTACTTCAGATTGGATGGTGGCTGCATTAATTATAACAGAGGTATAGCTGCATAAGCATGTACATATATTTACTTTCATATTGTTTTTTTTCTTTTGTTTATTTGGGTTGAGATGAAAACTTTTAATTGTTTATATACTTATGTTATATAAATATAAAGTGTTTATTGTTCTTTGTTAAGTAAATTTCTTGGTTATGTACATATATTATTTTGTTTACTGAACTGAAGTGAAGCTACTATCTCGGCTGAGATGATGTTAGAGGTATGGCATTAATTGTCTTGTACTTGTATCACTTTTTGTTTTGTTTTATAAGCTTATACCCATGAATATATATTTGTTTGGTGGCTGCAGCTTTGTCTTGCTTTTATATATATATTTTATGTCTTCCTTTCATATATCTGTTTTGCTTATGTTTGATATATATTCCTTTTACTTTATGTACAAATTGTAAAAGTTGTTTTAGTGTGTTTGTTCCTTAACAAATTTGTTTAATGCGTTTTATTCTATGTTTCATTTATTCTTAAAACCCCATGTTTAAGATTTTATTTCAAATCCAATATATACATATATATTCACATATATACGAATTTTCAAATTCATATGACTTAACATATTTTCTATAATAATCGGGGAAACTCGCTGCCATTTATAATCAATTTTACAATTTAAATTCAAAAATTCTTTTAATTATCAATTTAAATTCATAAAAATAAAAAAAAATCTGGGGTCGTTACACAAAAGTTTGCTTGCGGACCACTTTTCTTTCTCCCTCTCCAAGTTCTACAAGCAAATCAACGGTTCCTATTGGCTGTTTTGGCTCCCCAGTGAAGCCAGCGATTTATTGCGATGAGGCTTGCACATCAGCCATAGGGATCTTCATTTGGTCGAATGTTTTCTTGAAGAGGATATTGCAGGATGCGCCACAATCAATGAGAACTCTTCTGACAATAGCTGGCCCGATACCAGCCGAGATGACTAAGGGATCCAAGGTAGGAGCTTCAATACCTGTGGAATCCCTGGCTCTGAACACAATATCATCATTGAAAGTTCTTTGTTGCTTCAGGGGCGTAGCACCTTCCAAAACAAATACATCTTCCTCGGTCGGTACATACTTCAAAGCTCGGGTATACCTTTTCATCTCACCCCAGCTCCTGCCTGCTGGGTGAGGCCCTCCCGTAATGATGTTGATAATAGGCCTTCCGGATTCATGCCCTGCAGTCTTCTCACTTGTCCTGGGTTGATGAGCAGTAACTCGTTGCCCCTGACTAGACGAAGCGGGATTGCTGCTATTCTTTTCCACAAATTGCTGCAGCTTGTTTTCCCTTATCAATTCTTCAATCAAAAATTTCAATTGGCGGCATTCATCGGTATCATGACCGGGTTGATTATGGAAGCGGCAAAACTTCCCGCTTTGTACAGCTTTTTTCCCGGTTCTCAAAACGGGAGGTTTAGGATAATCGACAGAATCTTTAGTGGCAAGGTAAATGCACTCTGGCGTATCTGATAAAGGAGTATATTCTGATGACTTGAAGGAACGAGGCTTCTTCAGATTTTTCTGCTTCTTCCCATCGTTATTTTCCCTTTTCTGTCCTACAGATTCATTCTTGCGTGGAGCAGCAATGTTATCTCCATCTTCTTCCAATACTGCCTTTACCGGTACAGGACGGCTTTCCAGGCGTATGAACTCATCTGCTTTCTTGTAGAATTTTTCAAGGGAATTTGGTTCCTTCATGTTAAGCCATTTTCCAAATTCGCTCGTCTTGTCGATAGCCCTCATCAGATAGGTCAAAATCATTCGTGGTTCTGCATTGTCTACCTCGGGCAGCGCTATATTAAAGCGATTCAAGAAAGATCTGATAGTTTCCCCTGGATTCTGTTCTAAACTTGACAACGACATGATATCTTTGGCTTTTGAAGCATATAGTCTGAACTGCTCCTTGAATTTCCGGGTTAGGTCAGAAAACTGATCTATAGACCGAATTGGTAGCTTGGTGAACCAAAGCAGAGCTACACCTTCCAAATATACAGGAAAATATCGACACTTTATTTCATCGGAAGCTCTGGCACCTGTCATGTGCCAATCATACTTATACAAGAATTCGTTCGGATCACTTGTTCCCTTGTAAGCTGGGATAGTTGGAGGGACGAACTTCCTTGGGAATTCAGCCTTTAAGATCCTTTCGGTAAACGGGGTTTTACTTGGAGCGAAACCCCATTCCTTCTCGTCTTCATTCCTCTGCATGCTTTCTTTCATGATTTGTCGAATCATTTCAGAAAGGTACCCCTCATCATTTCGAGCTTTAGATCCATCAACTTCAGGAAATGTCCGCTCAAAGGGGCTGGCGGCCCTCTCAGGAATGTTTCTTTCCTCAGCTTTATGAATGTTTCCAGCAAAGTTCCTTTCGTTACCCGTTGGTTGATGGTTTTCCCTAAGCAAATCGTTCAACTTATTCAAAATTAGGGCATTTTGGGCATTCTGAGCCTCCAATTGTGCACTTTGGGCATGTATCTGCTGGTTCAGCCCTAAGATTACAGCATCCAGCTCCGCTTTTGTAACCCCAACAGGTGGAGTGGCTTGATTAGGTACTGGGGAAGCGGAGGTTCCCTCTTGAACATTTCCAGATCTAACAGATCTACTCCTCCTCCCCGGAGCCATGATTTCAGATAAACTTCTAGTCTTCAGAGAGATTACTTCAACAAACTTTCGTGGAGCAATGATGATAATTCGCCTGAGTTCAGTTCTCAGTGAAAGCACCAAAAATGTTAACACTAAAATTTAAACGCTAACACCCCGGTGTGTAAAGTGTAGTTATGAAAGCACCACCCGATGATTCGGGAACAGAGTATGAGCAGAAAGCTGCGGAAAAACAGTAAATAACAGCAGTCTTTATAGTGGTTCGGCTTATGATCAAGCCTACGTCCACTCTGAATATCTTTATTGATGATTTCGTTACAAGTCGATACAATTCTTCTCAAGTACAATACAATCTGAATTACTAAACACTTTTAACGAGTAGCTTAAAATTCAATGTAAGAGAAAGCCTTCAAATCCATGTCGGATGTACGAGATTCCTTCTTGAAGTTGTTGATAGCGTTCTATGTTTCTTAAAAGCTTTGAGTATCGAGTTGGTTTGGAATGCAGCAGTGTATCGGTGCTTGGAAAGAATGAGCCAAAAGTCCACCGCTAGTTGGAGTTAGGGCTGTATTTATAGGGAACACTTCTGGGCGGAATTATTTTCAAGTCCTAAGTCGTGGCCGACTTAAGATAAGTCGTGGCCGACCTACCGAGTCAAGTCCACGGTTTAGTAGAGGCAAGCTTGTCTGAATTCATGTCATAAGTCTTAAGTCGCCAACGCACTAAGATGATCCGGCATAAGTTTTCACGGCATTGGATTTTAACTCAGTAGTTTTAGGTCGTGGTCGACTCAAGTTAGGTCGTGGGTCGTTGCTTAACTGGTAGGCTCGTTTATTTCAGGTGATAGCACAAGTTCTGAACCGTGTACGAGTCAAGAGGCTGCGTGCTAAGTAGTTGTACCAAACTTACCCTCATTTGCCTGGGTGGTGAACGACTCAGAATGAGTCGTAAGTCGGTATCCTTCTTAGGGCTTAGGCAGTTATCTTGAGTCGTTAACCCATCCCGTCCTTGAGCCGTGGATTTCCTTAAGCCGTAAAAACCTTAAGTTGTGAAGGCCTTAAGTCGTGATCCATCCTTTCTTTCTTAAACCGTTAAGTCGTAGACTCCTATATGTCGTAAGTCGTTCACTTCCGTAAGCTGTTGACTCCTTTAGGTCGACCAATCCCTGACTCGTTAAGTCGTGTAACTCCCTTGATTCGTTAACTTGTTAAGTCGGTTACTTATTGAGTCGGACCACTCCTTAAGTCGCTCTGCTTCTTTAAGTTGTGAGTCATCTCAGGTCTTAACTCGCTAACTTATTGAGTCGCTTCTACCTTTGAGTCGTGAATTACCTTGAGTCGTAGGCCCACTGAGTCGGTAAGATCCTTAAGTTGATGAGTCGGCCCAGCCCTTAACTCATTTGATCAAACGGGGTTAACACATATCATCCTAGATCAGACACACTGACTATTATAAAATGACGACGACTACTCCAAAAGATATGAAGAGACTTCATAGCTCAAGCAGCCACCCAAAGCAAGATATCTACAACCTGAAATAACTCAGTCTGACCCGAATATTAAATTCAAAAGAAAATAATACACGGGTCAGTCTAATTCAAACTCAGTTATTAATGCACAGAAGCAATAATAATTAAATAACGAATAGACGACAGTCACAATAAATCTCGTCTATCCAATCCTTTAATAATAAATCGGATAACGGTAAAAATAACATGTAAAAGTGTTAAACAACAAATTAATAAATTCAAATCATCAACGAAGATAAATGAAAAGATTATCAATGAAGATAATTTAGAAAACAACAGGATTGCCTAAACGGCAATTAACAACAAAATCTAATTATTAAATAAACAATTAGAAGCTCATAATCTAATTATCAAATAGATAATTAGACAACAACAAAATAATCAAATCAAACCAAATCAAAATACACTTCAAAGTATATTGAATTGGCAACACGAAACAAATCCAGCAATTGAAATATCAATTTAAAATGTCACTCCTGGTAGGGCTGTAGTACACGCACGCGTGCACTGCTTCGCCACTACAGTGATTAAATACACAAAAGCTCAATGAATCAAAAGCAAAGCTCTAACCAGCAAGAACAGGTACAATAGAATGCACTAGTACAACAAAAATGAAGCAACATCAATATGTAGTGCACCAATAACCTAGTGACCCAGCTAGTTCGAACAAGAATACATGTATCAGGGGAATATGCAGAGTATGACAAAGTCAAGGATGCAAATAAATCAAGCGCATAATGGCCGAAGCCAATACACATAGGAAATGCAAAGTCGAAGACCATATACCACACAAAACAACATAGCAATTGGGAGTGCATACTTGATGATCAAAATGCAAGAACAGCTGTGAATATAAATATCTCACTATGACACAAATACAAGATACATGAACATATACATTGTGTACAGCCACTAGCACGTTTAAATATAAACAGTATGAACTAAAGGGAATAAAAACTCAACGCAAGTGTTGGCTACACATGTGTGAAGACCACATGAACTCCAGACAACACAAATATTCAACACTGAAAGGCAACTCAACTCAATTACAAAGCACAAGGATAGAGTGACCAAGTGCAACAAAGTATACTACAACCCAATGCAGACAATATCAAAGACACAGCCGAACAAAAATTAATGCATCAGCGAGTTCAACAAGTATGCAGGTGAATCAATGAAACAACACTTGACTAACAGCAGCAGTTCGAACCAAGACAGTGTCGTGGCCGAATAACACATGTCAACAGAGAAGCATCATCATCAAAATGATGCAACAGTCAAGGAAAATGACTCAACACCAGGTCAAGAAAAATGCCAAAATCCAGGCGCCTTTCCAAATAACCAAAGTCACGGCCAATCTCATATTCAAGCAAAGCTCATAGTCATGAAATTAACAGTAGATAATACATGAACAAAAATGGTCTAGTGATGCACGTGAACCAAGACAACTACAACACAAATGGCTCTATCAATATATGCAACAGTATGATCAAACTCAATGCTCGTGACAATGCAGACCCGAGTATAATGCAGTTCCGTGAACATATATGGAAGCAAAGATTACATGTGCAACATCCTCAATAATAAAATAGCCCTGTTCGAAACCCAACACAAGGAATCACATGATTAACAGGTATATAAGTGAATGCATCATGAACCAACGAAGGCACCAGTAACTATTACGTGAAACCGGATGGTGCAATCTCAGTAGAAAATGTACATGACATGAAGTAGTATACATGAACATGAAGGCAACAAGTACTATAGTAAAATGAAGTGGAAGGCTGTCTGAGATGACCCGACTTTTTCTCCGCAAAAATTCGTATCATCCTTAAGAAAGAAAGGGATAGAAAAGAGAAAAGAAAGAAGAGAAAGAAGAAACAACACTAGAATCTCAACAGCGGAACGAATAAATTATATTAATAACATATGTATTACATAGTATACATCAAATATCAGAGTTACACAGACTATACAACACATACTCGATAGTTATAAACACCTGTCTAGTTATTACAATTCAATACACTATACAGAAAAACTCAGAGATACCAATACAGCGGAAAACTATATAACTATACGCAGAAGCCTCCTGCTCTATATGCTCCTCCATAATTCGTCAAAGATAACCTGAGTCCTAACCTGAATTCCCTTGACTACTCATAAAAATTTGAGTACCCACGTGTTAAAGAAAACAGAAATAACTCCGGGTCAGACATGGGTCTGGTGTGAGTAACAGGTTAAAGTTGCTTAACTTTGAAAAACCTTTGAAAAGAAAAAGGTATCACGTAAGACTTCCCACACATAAACATGGAAAAGTTTTTACCTTACGCTAACCAAAACATTTGATAGGAAATCCAATGATATTATAATAATGTCTAGGGTTTTCAAGTAAATAAGAAATAGCGGAAATTGTTACATTCATTAAATTCCAGCTACTAGCCACAAAAGTGGGTAATACAATCAAAACCGTTGGCACTTATTGGATTTTGGATTCCATACAATGGCTGGGCTACTGGGGTACCGCCCGTCACAGTACGTGGCCTAGATCACCGTACCGAGGAGCCACCCTAACTCCCCTGCAACACAAAGCCGCACCCATTCCTTACTGAACAGTTCCAAACAAGACAACCCCGCAGTTGTGATCAGCAACCGCACCACTAAATAAAGGGACCTCTAGACAGGGATAAATCTTGCTTTCAAGTGGGGGCTACCCACGAAGCTTTGTTGCACCTCCCCTGTTTTAGCCATTCTCGGTTGATGAGGCTTGAGGTTACGATTACCTTTATAGGATATATCACTTAGAATGCTCATCGTCCACCTGACGATGTTCTGAAAGCATTCAATCCATACAAGTTCGTTACGGGTTCGAACGAAACCGAAGGCATTATCTCGTTACACTCGTATTGGAATCACCCTCAGAGTTAACGAAGATGACCCTTGCACTCTGAATCACCCTCTCGAATCTATAAGTACTATTCCGTCAACTCATTACGGAATCACCCACAGAGTTATATTGACGTATAGCCCTTACACCTCGAGTCTTCACTCGCTCCACTTGGATAAACGACCTAATGTTAATTTGGAATCGATGTGGTTTTCGGATCCCAAATGTGGAAACCCGATCCTGGTCTCATCGAAATCCAAAGCGTGTCTTTTAAGTCCAAGTTGTTTTAAGTTTAAAACAATTCAATTCATTATCTAAATATACACAGATAGGTAATTTATAACACAATAGATAATCAACATTATCATCAACAGATAATTCATATCAAAATCAGATAATCTATATTATCATCCAAAGCAACCAATACATCCATTACTCATCTCATAACTGAGATTACAAACCATACCAGGCAATTACTACCAATCATCAAACATAAGCAATGATCTAATGATCATTCCATTTATAATTAATTTAAAATGAATTAAATTAATTACTTAATCTCTAATTAATGTACAATAAATTAAACTAATTACTTCATCACTAAAATCCTGCTTATCTTAACCATTAACTGATTACAAATCAATTTATAAATCATCATCTCAATATTCATTTCACTTAATCATTACTGATTAACCATCTCTAATTACAATAAGTAATTAGCATTTAATATTAATTACACAAGTTAATTATATTTAATTCTTTACACATAATTAACTTGTAATTGCTTAATTAATTAATTAACTAAAATTAATTACTTCATTAATTGATTATTTACTAATTAATCAATTCTAAATTACATAATTAATTAATTAATTAATGATTTCTAATTACCTTTAATCAATCTCTATATAAATTAATTACATAAGTAATTAATCTTCAATTTAATCCATATATATATATATATATATATATATATATTAATCATCCTTGATTAATAATACTAGTAATTAACTACTTTAATTACTCATCCCATAATTAATTACTCTTAATTAATTATCTCAATTAATCCTTGATTAATTTCAAAGTAATTTAAATCCAAGTTACTTCTATAATAAATAATTTTAATTACATAAAGTAATTATTAATTAATTACTTCCTTAAGTAATTACAAATCCCTAAAGTAGTTATCATCAAACCACAAATGTTTAAATTAATTTAACTTAATTAATCTAAATTATCCACATTAACCAAATTAATTACGTCAAGTAATTAATTCATTAATTACTTTCATTAAGAAATTAAACAATTAGTTATTATTAATTAATTAATTTAATTAATTATTAAAAATTAATCACATTAATTAATGTTAAATAATCTTAAGTTAATGACCTTCATTAACATTTCTTAATTACTTAATTAAGAGTTAACTTAAATTAATCATTATTAATTATCAACTAATTAATATTTAATTATCATTTAATTAATCTCTAATTATTAATTAATTAAGTGTTAATTAAAATGTTAATTACTTTTATCACTTGATTAAATAAATCTAAATCATTAATTAAAATTTAATTAACCATCTTTAATTATGGATTAATTAACCTTAATTAATTAATCTCAAATCTAATTAATTAACTTAAAAATCATTAATTACTTAATTAAACATCCACATAATTAATTAATTAAATAATTAATATTCCATTTAAATTAACTTAATAATTTAAATGAAATTAATTTAAGTTCTAAATTAAGATACATTCTTCTTTATACAAAGTATTTTAACAATTTGTTTCAAACAAAGTTCAATTTAAAAATTTCTTTTTAAATTTCAAACTGAAACACAATTTAAATTTTCATTTCAGATTAAATCTTAAGAATTTAAAACTTTACTTACTTTTTCATCTTCATTTTTAAAATTCAAGTTATTTAACCTTTTCTAAAAATGGTTAAAACAAATTTAAATTTTTAAACTTATTTTATTTTAAAGACTGACATTAAAATCAAATTTCAGGGTTTTAAACTGAATTTAAACTTATTTTGAACCTTATTTCATGAATTTAAAACTTTTAATTTTAAATTCAAAACCAAAGTTCCTTTATACTATAAAAGTTTAGATATCTAAATTTAAATTCCAGATTTAAATTCAACTCAGATTTATTTATTCAAAAATTCAGTTTCCAGATTTAAACTTTGTTAACGCTAAAAATTGAACGCTAACACCCCGGTGTGTAGAAGGTAATTGTGAAAGCACCACCCGTTGGTACGGGAACAAAATATAAGCAGAGAAATCACAGAGAAGCTATAAAAGACACAATATTTATAGTGGTTCGGCTTAAGATCTAGCCTACGTCCACTTTAAAGCTCTTTATTGCTGATTTGATTACAATTCTTTACAACAATCTTCAATTACAACACACTTAGACAAATAGCTCAAACTCTGATGTAGAAGAATCCCTCGAATGCATGGTGAATGAGTTAGATTTCCACTTGAGATTTGTTGAAATGTCTTTGGTGATTGGAGTGATAGAAGTGTTGCTTGAACGTTGCTTGAAGTCGAGTCAATGGCAGAGTAATGGCGTCCAGGAAGTCAGTCCCCAAAGTCCCCTCAATGCTCAATGTGGTCATGTATTTATAGGCAATTTTCTAGGCCGAAATTGTCAAGTCATGAGTCGTGACCGACTCAAGATGAGTCGTAAGTCGTGGCCGACTCAGGATGAGTCGTATGTCGTAGGCGACTCAACTGGTTGAGCCCTGACTTCATATCAGAGCGTCTCCGGTCCTCTGTATACAGCACAAGTCCTAACTCGTCTGCGAGTTAATAGGTCGTGGTCCAAAATGAGGCGGCATAGGATTTCTACATAGTAGCTGTAAGTCGTAGACGACTCAAGCTAGGTCGTGAACGACCTATCATAAGTCGTAGGTCGGTCCTTTGTTGTTTTGGGAGTTTAGTCAGTTAAGTCATTTGACACCTTAGGTCGTTGAGTCGTTATTGGACTTGAGTCGCTAGCTCCTTGAGTCGTTAACCCGTTGAGTCGGCCGGCACCTTTAAGTCGCTAAGGTTATAACCCGGTGAGTCGTTATTCCTCCTGAGTCACTGAGTCGTTACCCTTCGAGGCCGTTGAGTCGGTAACTCCTCAAAGTTGTTGAGTCGGTAACTCCTCCAGGCTGTTGAGTCGGTAACTCCTCAAAGTTGTTGAGTCGGTAACTCCTCAAAGTTGTTGAGTCGGTAACTCCTCAAAGTTGCTGAGTCGGTAACTCCTCCAGGCTGTTGAGTCGGTAACTCCTCAAAGTTGTTGAGTCGGTAACTCCTCCAGGCTGTTGAGTCGGTAACTCCTCAAGGCAGTTGAGTCGGTAGCTTCCTGAGTCGGTAGCTTGTTGAGTCGGTAGCCTGTTGAGTCGGCCCAGACCTTGACTCGTTGCCTAAACAGAGTTAACATTTGCCCCTCGAAGTTCACGCCTAAGTCGTAGGTCGTGTGCTTCGAATCATCTTAACTTGTGTGCCGATTCAACTACCACTGCTCAACGCTATAAAAGACTTGAGTCGTTCCCCTTACTACCTTCTTCTCATTTCTTATCCTTTGAACCGTGTCAGCCATTAACGCATCTTCGAGCTCTCAAAGGCGATTCCAACCTGATTCATTTTCGATCATCTTTAGCATCACACCGTGTAAGAGACTTTGCATCTTTTTTCAATTGCTGATGATTGCCGATCTCAGCCTCTGTTTTTCCCCCTTGATCCTTGCGAATACTATTACATCGGACATTGATGGGTTAAAGGCAGGCGGCTTGATCTTACTTGTATCGATTCGAGATTTAAGGCGACCTAGTGGTGTGATGGAGCTGGGGTTAACCACTGCGAGGTTATTGGGTTATCGGGTTATGGATTAGATAGTTAATGGGTTAGGAGTTAGATGGTTAATGGGTCAGATTGGTACGAACGTTGCCGTAGGTTTGACTCGGCTACTTTTGTATGATCCAGCGACCCTTGCGATTTAACCATGATATGACTCAACACGCTTCACGACCTAAGCCTTGAGTCGTGGACGAGACAAAACCTTTGAGTCGTAGCCGAGATAAGACCCTTGAGTCGTGGCCGAGATAACACCTTTGAGTCGTGGCCGAGATAAGACTTGGAGATTTTCCTGTTATTTTGAACCAAAGCTTCTTTAACATACTCCACGACCTAAGCCTTGAGTCGTTGCCGAGATAAGTCTTGGAGATAATCTCCTTATTCCTACGACTCATGACCTAGGACATTGCCGACTCAGAACTTTTGAACCGTTGACGAGTTATGACTTGCATGAATTCTGTTTGAATTTTGGACCATTGCATTAACTTTGAACTGTTGAATTTTATTGCATTCATTCACAGGTTATTTTGACTTGCAGGCTAACAACCTGTTCAATACAACATTCACAGAAAACTGGGACGAATATGCTGTCATTGATTGCCCATATCAAATGACAGATTAGTTAATAACAGATAATTGACTTAAACAAATCGTGTGAATGAAGTGCTATCAATTTCAAGTAGAATATTAAAGCAACACTGAAACAATCAATTGAAACTGACCAGCCTGCACTAATATTATGCTTGAACTCTAAATTAACAAGTTCTGAAATTACCATAGTCGATCAATCGTCAACCAGTTTAATTCCAGTTATATTTACTTGTTATTTTCATTAGTTTTGCACAACACTTCACACTTTTAGGAAACGTGCACCTTCGCATTTGAACACCCGGTTGCTTGTGTAGAATGACATCTCAACAAGAAGAACCGATGGGCCAGGCTGAAGATGTCTTCCCAGTAGCCAACTTGTTGGATAATCCTCCGGAAAGAACTCCCACCACTCTGAATCACCGGGTGTTTACTCAACTGCTCACCCAGTTTGGCATTGCCGAAGCTGATGCCTTACTGCCAGGGCCAAACGATACTGCAGATAGGCCCCCTTCTGGCTTTATTGCTGTCAACCGCCAAATGTGCTTGAGCGGTGCCATACCACCTTTTAATGACTTCCTTCGGCAGCTCTTGCTTCGATTGTCTATCTCTCCATTCCAACCGCACCCCAATGGCCATGCCATCCTGATGGGGTTATGTGTGCTTTTTAGTAGAGTTCTGGACCGATTACCGAGCTTTGAGGAAATCTGCTACCTCTGCTCATTCACAAAGATCAAAGATCATCCCTCTATCGTAATCATAAGGAGTGCTCGAAATCGAAAACTCATCACCGATCTTTCTGATAGCGTTCACGGATTTCTAAATCAGTATTTCTTTGTTCGTTGCCCTCCAGGGTTTTATGCCATCTGGAGAGTAGGAAGTAAGATTTTCCTGTTTTTATTTCTCCAATCTTGGATTTTCATAATTTGAGTTGCTGAATGCTAACTTTGCTTCTTTTCCCTGTTTTAGCACTTCCTCCTCCCTCTAGAGATCCATGTTATAAACAAGTTTTTGAGAGATTGAACGCCGTGGCGGCAGAAGAGAGGAGTATAAAGTTCTTGTTAAATGATGGATTTTTACATCAATATGGGCTTCTTCATCCTTCTCGCTTCACTCAGTCTCGTGAAGTCCCAACTGAAATTCCTGATTCTCCGGCGGAAACTTCTGATGCCCCGGTCCCTATTAAAGAGCACATTCAGGGAGGAACCTCTATAGAAACTCCACTAGTGAGATGTTCAGTTCCGAAGGACGTTGCGGGGTCGTCTGATAAGTCTGCACTTGCCCCAGTTATCGAAGAGGAAGAAACTCCACGATCCTCCGGAAGTTCTGCCGACGAAGGGGTTGAAAAAGCCAGTCCCAAAAAACATGAGGGTGATGATGTTTTCGAGGGGTTGAGCGATTTAATTGTGACTTCTCAAGAACTTTTCAGAGATGATGTTTCCAAAACTGTTTCTTCTGTAATTGAGGCGACACCTTCTCTACAACAAATGTCAACTCCTCCTGCTCAAGTTATCACTACATCTATTTCACAGAGTGGTCTGTAACTCGATGCGTGTAGTTTACACGTTACACAACACTTAGGATTTTTTCATCACTTCTACGCACTTATCTTCTTGTACTTTAAAGATTTATAAAGCTTATTATTTTTATTCCAGATTCTCCTATGGGGCGCAGCGGCTCGTACTATGATGATTTCCAGCGCTACGGGAGGCGTAGCCAGTATGATTACAGGCGTTACCTCCCTTCTTACAGAGAATCAGATGAAGAGAGGGCTATCAGGAAAGCCGACGAGAGACGAGCATATGAAGAACGTCACCGAAGGGAACAAGAAAGACATGACCCGCCCTATAGAGATGATGATACTCAAAAGAGAAAAGCTCACGATGAGAGAGGTAAAGGTCACATAGACGATTCTTCTAGCAAGCGGGCTAGACTTACTGAAGAAACAATGCCGATAGCTTCTGAACATGTTCCTGCTAAATCTCCTGCTCCCGTTCGCTCCGACATTCAAGCAATCATCAACCGGCCCGCATACCAAGTCGGGCAAGGTCCTCCCACTCTTCAAAGTCGATTTCCTCAGTGGTGCTTGAGAGGGGTTCGATTTGATCTCGACTTGGTTCCTCTCGACAAACCGGTTATGTTGCGAAATCTTGATACTGTCAGGACCGATATTGAAAGAATGTCGAACTGGCAAAAACTTGTCGACGAGCTTCAGAGGGTTAACCGAGCCAATCTCGAGGCTATGCTCACAATGGAGAACGATAAGGCTGAGTGGCAGAAGACTCTCGAACAGCATGACGCCGAAATGAGAAGTATTGCTTCCTATAATGAAAAGCTGGAAGCGGAAGTGGAAAAGCTTAAGGAAGAATTAGTTACTTCATCAACTTCCTATTCTCAAAAGGAGAGCATGCTTCAGCAACAAGTACGAGATGCGCATGCCAGTCAAAGAGCAGTCGAAAATAAGCTTGCACATAAGGAAAAGGTCATAGAAGAATATCGTGGTGAAACTGTACAGCTGCGAGAACAAACCGGCTCTCAAAGCTTGGAGATAGAGTTGTTAAAAACTCGACTTGCTATGGCCGAAAAGGAGCGCGACGAGGCTGTTGCTGGTAAACTTGCGGCCGAAGAGGCCCATCAAGCAACCAAAGCTGACATTAGCTCCACACTATTTGATTTTTATCTGCATAGCACTTTGGGGCGTGGCAGCCTTGCCTTTCTAGGCGCTAAATACGAAATTACATTAGCTGAAGTCTGGGAGGCAGCACTTGATATGCTAGGTGGCAAAGGTGCTGGTTATGCTGAGACAGCTCTTGAAGAGCATTATCTCGATGATGATGCCCGCGCCGCTCTTGCCAAGGGAAAAGAGCAACTCGCCAAGGTACGGCCCGGAATGGCGGAAGAGGAACATTCTGAAAAAGGAGCACCGCCTACTACCTCTGAACGTCCTCTAGTTTCTCCCGAGGTGGACATTACAGGCTCTAGTGCTCATTCGCCGCCTCCTACAAGAACCGGGGTAATTACCCCTACTGATGAAGAGGCTTTGGAGGACATTGGGGCTCAGAATTATGAGATTGAACTGACGAAGCCAACATCTTCAGGTAATTTCGACATTGGTCCGCTTCAGGTGGATTGCCTGCTTATTCCTCAAAAATTTGATGAGCTTCTCGATTACTTCTTGAATCTCGATGAACCCATATCTCCCTTCTTTTGGGAAGATACTAACATTTTCAATTTTTCTTCTTCTGCAGTTGAAACAACAAGTGCTGTGCAGACTTCGCCTCCTCTGGTTATTCCTCCTCCATCTCTTCAGGTGACTCCTCCTTCCGCTTCACAACCCGGGTCACAAGAGGAGAAAATCGAGGCTCTTCATGGCTTGGATGACCCTATTGCTTCGCATGAGCGAAAAGATGAGGGACTTGAAGGAGGCGAGATCTCTCCGGAGCGGACTCCTTCTGACGACGTAATTTTGTCCGCTCTCGTTACTCCAGGGAGTGAGTCTTCTTCGAAGAGAAGAAAAAAGCATGGGACATCGAAGAGGAGGGGGAAGAAAATTATCACCACTGAAGAGGAACCGGAAATTGCACCAGTTGCACCTCCCTCCCATTCTTCCCTTATGCCTTCAGACCGACCTGAAAGACCTGAAAAGCTAACCATTCGGCCGGGTAAAGGGTCTAAAGGCGGCAAGAAGAAATGAAGAGTTGGGCTTTTTGATTCCTTTTTTGTGTAATGGTCGGATGTTGTGCAGGCACCGGCCCCTGCTTTTTATTTTGAAACCTGTATCTGCAATATCTGCAATTGAATAAAATGATTCTTTATTTGTACAGACTTTTGTTTGAATTTGAGAATGCATTTATTATTCATTTTTGCACAAGTTTATTTATACGATATTGCGGTGAGCTTGTGGTATGTTGTTTGAGCGTACTTTACCGACGTAGCTATACCACTTTGTATGTAACTATACCATGTTGCCCCTATACCATGAGCTTACTGCAATATCGTATACTTTGAGGGGACTTGCACTCTCGTTTTCTAAAGAATAATTACTTCATTCTCGAAGAGAATTTTCGTAGAGTGCAACTTCCTTCATATAAGTTTCTACGCTTTGTCCTTCGAAGAAATCACTTTTTCCTTTTGCGTATGTATACATTTTGCCAAGTGAATTTTTCTATGTGGTAAAGCGGACCTCTGAATGTACTTTAACTTTCTTTCCCCCTTCTTTTTTTTTAGAATAGGTAAATCGCTCTTCCTTTGAAAGTTAAAGTACGCTCTTGATGAGGATTTTTCTTTTTTTTTTAATAAAAATTTGTGCCTCTGAGGAGAGATTTTTTAACGTTTCAACACTTGGAAGTTTTATTTCAATCTTGGTGAAACGTGTTCCTCCAAAGAGTTGTGTCTTTGAAGAAAGCCTTTTCACGTTTCAACACTTGGAAGTTTTATTTCAATCTCGGTGAAACGTGGGCTTCTGAAGAGGTCTTTCTTTTTAATTGTGTCCCCGGGAGGGGGTTGTACCTCTGAGGAGGGATTTCTCACGTTTCAACACTTGGAAGTTTTATTTCAATCTTGGTGAAACGTGTACCTCCAAAGAGTTGTGCCTTCGAGGAAAGCCTTTTCACGTTTCGACACTTGGAAGTTTTATTTCAATCTCGGTGAAACATGGGCTTCCAGGAAGGTCTTTATCTTGTTTTGCATTTCAACTTTGGTGAAGTGAAATTCCGAAGAGCGGTTGTTACACTTCAACTCCTGGCGAAATGTGCCTCCGAAGAGGGCTTTTATTTTGTTTGCATTTCAACTCTGGTGAAGTGAAATCCCGAAGAGCGGTCATAACACTTCAACTCCTGGTGAAATGGGCCTACGAAGAGGGCTTTTATTTTGTTTGCATTTCAACTCTGGTGAAGTGAAATTCCGAAGAGCGGTCATAACACTTTAACTCCTGGTGAAATGTGCCTCAGAGAGGGTTTTCATCGCCTGGAAGTTACTCTCTCATGGTTGGAGGGTCATGACTCCTCCAATCTTTTTTGTTGAGTAGAGAACTTTCTTTTTTGTGGCGTATGACCCATTAGAGGTCTTTATCCTCCGAAGAGTTGTGCCTCCGAAGAGGACTTGTGCTGTCGATGATGGCTTTGGTTGTTCCTCTGTTCACTTGCTCATGCCTTTTCAATGATCCTCTGCCCCTTTTTTTTTTTTTTACAAGTAACTTGTTTAATCCAAGGAAGTGTGCTTCATTGTCAGGCAATTTCGTGAGAACGAGCATTAGCTTCTTAATTGGATGTTTGTTTGTTCAAACGATCTCAATTTATTAGCAAAGACCCGTTTCTGTCGAAATCATAGGTCGTTCAATTGAAGTACTTCCTATCTAGGATTTGAATTCGGGGCTCTTGTGACTTGAAATTTGGCGAGAATCACTTGGTCTTTTTATGTGCAAGTTTTACTTCCATTGTCTGCAAAAATTCAAATCGACATTTCAGCAATACATTCTATGTACTTTTTATATCGAAAATAAAGCAAACATTTAATAATAATAAGGAACACAAGATTTATAGTGGTTCGGCCAGGAAATTGGGCCTACATCCACTTTATATTCTTTTATTATTTACTTGCATCAGTTTTACAATTGCTTTCAATTACAAGAATCATACATTCATAATTCTTTTTACAATATTTCAACAAAATTTTCAAGTAAAGTATGGACGCAAATGGTTGCTGTTCCATGCCCTTGGAATTTGATCTCCTTCAACAGTGGTGAGTTTGAATGTGCCGTCAAGAAGCTTCTGACCTATTACATATGGTCCTTCCCAATTTGGCCCAAACACACCTGTCGCTGTCATAATTCTCTTCAGGACTAGGTCTCCAATCTCAAAGCTGCGTTGGCGAACTTTGGAATTGAAATGTCTGGCTATTCTTTGCTGATGAGCTGCAATTCTGAGATTAGCCTCATCTCTTTTTTCATCAAGGAGATCTAGCGCTTCAAGCTGTAGCTTTTCGTTTTCTGCTTGATTGAAATGGAGTCTTCTGTGTGAAGGGACTTCTATTTCTACCGGAATCATTGCCTCTGACCCGTATGCCAATGAAAACGGGGTGTGCCCAGTCGCAGTTTTGTGAGTGGTTCTGTATGCCCATAGTGCCAGTGGTAGCTTATCGACCCAACCACCTTTTGCTCTTTCAAGTTGCTTCTTGATGGTTGACTTAATGATTTTGTTCACGGCTTCCACTTGCCCGTTTGCCTGCGGATGAGCTACTGCTGAGAAGCTTTTCCGGATTTTGAATCGCTTGCAAAAATCTTGGAATTCTTCACTTTCAAACTGAGTTCCATTGTCTGTAATTATTTTTTGAGGCACACCATATCTGCAAATGATGTTTTTAGTCACAAAACTTATCATCTTCTTTGAGGTGATAGTAGCCAGTGGTTCAGCTTCTGCCCACTTAGTAAAATAATCTACAGCAACAATGGCATATTTAATTCCAGATTTGGCAGTTGGCAACGGTCCTACAAGGTCTATTCCCCATATCGCAAACGGCCATGGACTGACCATCTGTGTGAGTTCAGTGGAAGGAGCTCTAGGAATTTTGGCGAATCTTTGACATCTGTCACATTTTCGGGAATACTCTGCTGCATCTCGATTAATTTCTGGCCAAAAATATCCGTATCGGAGAATTTTCTTTGCTAATGTTTGGCCACCTGAATGATCACCACATTCTCCTCCGTGTACCTCTGCTAGGATTGCTTTAGACTCTTCCCTGGATACACATCGAAGTAATGGCATTGAGAATCCCCGTCTGTATAACCGGCCATCCTGGATTACGTATCGAGAGGCTTTTCTCAGTAGCTTTTGTCGTTCTTTTGAGTTCCCTGGTAAGGATCCATTGAGCAGATATTCTATTATCGGAGTCATCCATGATTCTTGCTCTTGAGACATGCTCATGATCCAATCAATGTCCATCTCATCAATGCTAGGAGTCGACAGGACCTCTACTGGAGTTAGCCCCAGAAATTGAGCTTCGCCTGTGCTCGAATACTTTGCGAGAGAATCTGCTTTCATGTTTTCTTCTCGAGGAATGTGACTTATCATGTAATGGTCAAAATCACCCAGGAGTTCCCAAGCCTTTGACAAGTAGGCGGGCAGATTCCCCCCTTTTGCTTGGAATTCCTTTTTGACTTGGCATACAATAAGCTGAGAATCACTGAATATCTGTAACGCTCGGATGTTTAATTCTTTAGCAATCCTTAAGCCAGTGATAAGGGCTTCGTATTCTGCTTCATTGTTTGTTGAAGGAAATTCCAATCTTAGTGCATAGCATAATGATCGGCCTTCAGGAGTCTCAAATACAACTCCGGCTCCAGAACAGTAGTCGTTTCTCGCACCATCGACATATAACTTCCACTGGATCGGGGAATTGTCGACCGTTTCTTCCTCACTGTTACCCTTATCTGTAAATTCTGCAATGAAATCCGCTAAATCTTGTCCATTGATTGCTTTCCGGGGATGATAAGTGATGTCATACTGACTGAGTTCAATATTCCACTTTAGAAGACGACCCGAAGTTTCAGGGCGAAACAGGACTTGCTTTAAAGGTTGATCAGTGAGGACTCTGATAGGATGAGCTTGAAAATATTGCCTCAACTTCCTAGACGCAATTAGTAAGCAATAGGCGAGTTTTTCCAGCTTAGAGTAATTCATCTCTGCCCCAGTGAGTCTTTTGCTGATATAGTAAACTGGATGTTGAATCCTTTTGTCTTCCCGTATCAGCGCTGCACTTAAAGCATGAGATGATACTGCCAAGTATATAAGAAGATCCTCGCCATCGCCAGGCCTAGAAAGCATTGGAGGCGTCTCCATATGGCGAATCAATTCATCAAAGGCTTTTTGGCATTCGGGAGTCCAATCGAAGTTTTTCTTTCCTTTCTTTAGGGCGTCAAAGAATGGGATGCATTTGTCTGTGGCTTTGGAAATGAACCGACTCAAGGCGGCATCTTTTCCATTGAGACTTTGCAATTCCTTCTTTGTTCTAGGAGCTTTGACTTCTTTCAATGCAGTAATTTGAGCTGGACTGGCCTCAATGCCCCTAGCGCTCACGATGAAACCTAAAAACTTGCCGGATTCCACTCCAAATGAACATTTTAAAGGATTGAGCTTCATTCCGTATTTTCGGAGGACAGCGAACATGTCTGCTAAGTGTTCTATGTGATCCAGTGCTTTCTTAGACTTTACTAACATGTCATCGACGTAAACTTCCATGGTTTTGCCCAGTTGCGGTTTGAACATAGCATTAACGAGTCTTTGGTATGTTGCCCCTGCATTCTTCAACCCGAAGGGCATAACTCTGTAGCAGTAAAGACCAGTGTCGGTGATAAAGCTCGTGTCCTCCTGATCTAGCTCATGCATCATGATCTGGTTATATCCGGAGTAAGCATCCATAAAAGATAACAATTCGTGTCCCGCTGTTCCGTCTACCAGTTGATCGATTCTGGGTAATGGGAAGCAGTCTTTGGGGCAGGCCTTGTTTAGATCTGAAAAATCGATGCATACTCTCCATTTTCCGTTGGCTTTCTTAACCAGCACTGGATTTGAAACCCAATTCGGATATGTAGATTCTTTGATAAAATTATTCTCCATGAGCCGATCAACTTCTTCTTTTAATGCCGCTGACCTTTCCGGACCTTGAGTTCTCCTTTTCTGCTTTACAGGTGTAAATTTTGGATCAATATTTAGAGCATGCACTGCAACTTCTGGGGATATTCCGCACATATCGGCATGAGTCCAAGCAAAAACATCCAGATTTGCCTTTAAAAAAGATATTAAGATATTCTGAATTGACGCATTAAGTTGTGAACCCACATTCAACACTTTGTTTGGGTCCTTTGGGTCAACAGGTATTGGTATTGTCGTTTCCACCGGTACCACTCTATTTTCCCCTGCACTGACTTTTCTAGGGTCCATTTCTTTCCTTGCTCCGCTGTGCTCGCCAGTGCAGGGTCCGCCCTGTAATTGCTACAAGGCTGGTTCTTTGATGCGGACTGGGGCTGCCGCATTCTTTCCCATTTCTCTTTTTCTGGTTTCTCGTAGCTCTGTCAGATAGCACTCTCGCCCAGCATTTTGATCACCTTTTATAACTCCTACTCCATTGTCTGTAGGGAATTTAATAGTGAGGCACCACGGGGCAAGAACAGCTTTGAACGCTGCCAGAGTTGGGCGACCAAGGAAAGCATTGTAAGCAGAAAATTCGTCGACAATCACAAAAGTTTGCTTACGGACCACTTTTCTCTCTCCTTCTCCGAGTTCCACGAACAAATCAATGGTCCCTACTGGCTGCTTTGGCTCCCCAGTGAAACCAGCAATTTTCTGCGATGAGGCTTGCACATCATCCATAGGGATCTTCATTTGGTCGAATATTTTCTTAAAGAGAATATTGCAGGATGCGCCACAATCAATGAGAACTCTTCTGACAATAGCTGGTCCGATACCAGCCGAGATGACTAGAGGATCCAAAGTAGGAGCTTCAATACCTGCGGAATCCCTGGCTCTGAACACTATATCATCATCGAAAGTTCTTTGTTGCTTCAAAGGCGTAGCACCTTCCAAAACAAATACATCTTCCTCAGTCGACACATACTTTAAAGCTTTGGTATACCTTTCCATCTCACCCCAGCTTCTGCCTGCTGGGTGAGGTCCTCCTGTAATGACATTAATAATGGGCCTTCCAGATTCACGCCCTGCAGCCTTCTCAATCGTCCTAGGCTGTTGAGTAGGAGCCTGTTGCCCCTGACTAGATGAAGCAGAATTGTTGCTATTCTTTTTCACAAATTGTTGCAGTTTATTTTCCCTTAGCAACTCTTCAATCAGATTTTTCAACCGGCGGCACTCGTCAATTTCGTGACCGGGTTGATTATGGAAGCGGCAGAACTTCCCACTCTATATAGCTTTTTTCCCGGTCCTTAGAGGAGGAGGTTTAGGGAAGTCAACAGAATCTTTAATGGCAAGGTAGATACGCTCCGGCGTATCTGATCAAGGAGTATACTCTGATGGCTTGAAGGATCGGGGCTTCTTCAGATTACTCTGTTTCTTCCCATTGTTATTTTCCCTTTTTTGCCCTACAGATTCATTCTTGCGTGGAGCAACAGTGTTATCTTCAGCTTTTTCCAACACTGCCTTTACCGGTACGGGACGGCTTTCTAGGCGTATGAATTCATCTGCTTTTTTATAGAATTTTTCAAGGGAATTTGGTTCCTTCATGTTTAGCCATTTCCCAAACTCGCTTGACTTGTCAATACCCTTCATCAGATAAGTCAATATCATTCGCGGTTCTGCATTGTCCACCTCAGCTAGCGCTAAATTAAAGCGGTTTAAGAAAGATCTGATAGTCTCTCCTGGGCTCTGCTCCAAACTTGATAGTGACATGATATCTTTGGCTTTTGAGGCATATAGTCTGAACTGCTCCTTGAACTTCCGGGTCAAGTCAGAAAACTGATCGATAGATCGGACGGGCAGCTTGGTGAACCAAAGCAGAGCTACGCCTTCGAGATACACAGGGAAATATCGGCACTTTATTTCATCAGAGGCTCTGGCACCTGTCATGTGCCAATCATATTTGTATAGGAATTCATTCGGATCACTTGTCCCTTTATAAGCTGGAATGGTTGGAGGGACAAACTTCCTTGGGAATTCAGCCTTTAAGATTTTCTCAGTAAATGGAGCCTTACTTGGGGCGAAACCACATTCTTTCTCGTCTTCAACCCTCTGCATACTCTCTTTCATAATTTGTCGGACCATTCCAGAAAGATACTCCTCATCATGTCGAATTCTAGATCCACCAACCTCTGGAAGTGTTTGTTCAAAGGGGCTAGCAGCCCTTTCAGGAGCATTTCTTTCTTCAGCATCATGAAGGTTGCCAGCAAAATTCCTCTCATTACTCGCTGGTTGACGGTTTGCCCCAAGCAAATCGTTCAACCTATTTAGAATTAGGGCATTCTGGGCATTTTGAGCCTCGAGTTGTGTATTTTGGGCATTAATCTGTTGGTTCAGCCCTAAAATTGCAGCATCCAGCTCTGCCTTTGTAACTCCGACAGCTGGAGTGGCTTGATTCGATATGGGGGAAGCGGAGGTTCCCTCTTGAATATTCCCAGATCTGACTGATCTACTCTTCCTTCCAGGAGCCATAATCTCGGATAGACTTCTGGTTCTCAAGGAAATTCTCTCTACAAATCTCTGTGAAGCAATGATGGCAACTCGCCTGAGTTCAGTTCTCAGTGAAAGCATCAAAAATGTGAACGCTAAAAATTGAACGCTAACACCCCGGTGTGTAGAAGGTAATTGTGAAAGCACCACCCGTTGGTACGGGAACAAAATATAAGCAGAGAAATCACAGAGAAGCTATAAAAGAAACAATATTTATAGTGGTTCGACTTAAGATCTAGCCTACGTCCACTTTAAAGCTCTTTATTGCTGATTTGATTACAATTCTTTACAACAATCTTCAATTACAACACACTTAGACAAATAGCTCAAACTCTGATGTAGAAGAATCCCTCGAATGCATGGTGAATGAGTTAGATTTCCACTTGAGATTTGTTGAAATGTCTTTGGTGATTGGAGTGATAGAAGTGTTGCTTGAACGTTGCTTGAAGTCGAGTCAATGGCAGAGTAATGGCGTCCAGGAAGTCAGTCCCCAAAGTCCCCTCAATGCTCAATGTGGTCATGTATTTATAGGCAATTTTCTAGGCTGAAATTGTCAAGTCATGAGTCGTGACCGACTCAAGATGAGTCGTAAGTCGTGACCAACTCAGGATGAGTCGTATGTCGTAGGCGACTCAACTGGTTGAGCCCTGACTTCATATCAGAGCGTCTCCGGTCCTCTATATACAGCACAAGTCCTAACTCGTCTGCGAGTTAATAGGTCGTGGTCCAAAATGAGGCGGCATAGGATTTCTACATAGTAGCTGTAAGTCGTAGACGACTCAAGCTAGGTCGTGAACGACCTATCATAAGTCGTAGGTCGGTCCTTTGTTGTTTGGGGAGTTTAGTCAGTTAAGTCATTTGACACCTTAGGTCGTTGAGTCGTTAGAGGACTTGAGTCGCTAGCTCCTTGAGTCGTTAACCCGTTGAGTCGGCCGGCACCTTTAAGTCGCTAAGGTTATAACCCGGTGAGTCGTTATTCCTCCTGAGTCGCTGAGTCATAACCCTTCGAGGCCGTTGAGTCGGTAACTCCACAAAGTTGTTGAGTCGGTAACTCCTCCAGGCTGTTGAGTCGGTAACTCCTCAAAGTTGTTGAGTCGGTAACTCCTCAAAGTTGTTGAGTCGGTAACTCCTCAAAGATGTTGAGTCGGTAACTCCTCCAGGCTGTTGAGTCGGTAACTCCTCAAAGTTGTTGAGTCGGTAACTCCTCCAGGCTGTTGAGTCGGTAACTCCTCAAGGCAGTTGAGTCGGTAGCTTCCTGAGTCGGTAGCTTGTTGAGTCGGTAGCCTATTGAGTCGGCCCAGACCTTGACTCGTTGCCTAAACAGAGTTAACAAACTTGTTTAAATTTTTAGTTACATTTTAAAAGTTTACTTTTAAATTTAAACAGAAAAAAAGCTTTCTGTTTTGTTTAAACATCTTACATTTTTGAATTCTAAATTGTTTCAAATTCTAAGAATTAACTGTTGATTTCAAATTTAATTTCAGGTTTAAGAATTTCAAATTGAACTTCATTTTTATTATTATTTTTTGAAAAAATTGAAACAGAAAAACAGAGCACAGTTTTCTGATTTTAGATTTAAACCCAAACTTGAGTTTGAAAGCATTTCAAATTATTTCAAAGATAAAAAATTTAAAGTCTTTGAATTTAAATTAAATTTTAGGTTCAAGGCTTATCTCAGATTTTTGTTTGCATTTTTAAAACTTAACTTCCAATTTTATAAAACCTGGAAAAAACAGGTTTCTGATTTTGCTTAAAACTAATTAAAATTTTCAAAATTTAAATTATTTCAAACACCCAAAATTAAACTAATTGAATTTATAATTTAAATTCAGTTTTTAAACTTAGTTCAAATTTTAGTTTACATTTCAAACCCTTACTTTAAAATTTGAAAAAAATAACAGTACGGTTTTCTGTTTTTAATAACCTGTTACCAAAACTATATACTCAAGCCATGTCCAATATCGCTTCGAGTCCGAACATCAGCTACTTCGAGCAAAAATCCAATATACTCGAGAAAATCTCGAGACAACATTCCCTCTGCCAAACCAAACCTGGAACATCAACCTCTTCCCACTGCCTGACCTGTCAACGGCGAGATCACCCAACTCCGGCCACTACCACCCTTGAAACTCCGGAGACAACATCATTAACCCACCAACTATCATCACGCGAATCGCGGTTGAACTCGATCAATCCAGGAGTTCATATTCAAACAAATTAGAGACCCAATAAAATTAGGGTTCTAAAACCAAAATCCAAATTTAAGCATCAACAATGGAAAGTAACCCAATTTCATAATTTTCCTATAATCTATGTTAGATACACTGTCCCCAGAAACGATTTCACCCAAATTAAAAGCATGTATCAACTGAACTTGACCAATATGTAAAATACAGTATGTTCAAAACTGCAATTTGCTTCTTACATTATAAATGGTAATATTATTTTTAAAAAAATCTTAATTTTGTAAGATGTTTTGAGTTGAATTTCCGAAACATTGACTTGCAATGTTTCATATTTTTACTTATAAAAATTCTAATGCTCTGTTATTTATTTTACAGTAAGTTTTACTTAAATTTTACTTAAATAAAATCTTAAAGCCTAAATTCTGAATTTAACCTACAAATCTTATCTAAATCCTATAATTTAACAAAACAAATTAAGGATGTAAGAATCTAATTTGAAAACTTGAACTAGGTAACAAGACAGAGCATAGAAATTTTTAACAGCATACATATTTATGCAATTCACACATCAGACAGTAAGTATTGAACACGTGAACATTTATTTATTTTATCATGCAATAAAATTTAACCTTAAGTTTTTAAAAGAAAAGTTACTCACTTCTTTTCAAAATGCAGAGCATTGTCCAGAATTTGAAAATTCTTTTTGAAATCTTGTTGAAAATCTGCTTGAACTTTGCAAATGTTTTACTCCCCTCTGAAACTTGTTTTCAATTTGATGCTTTTTAAAACCTTAGTGCTTTGACTTAAAATTACATGCATGCTTGATCTTTGAACCTTGAGCTACTGATGTCTTCAACTTGCATGTTTCCAGATTTCATATGCAGTAGTTTTTCCCAGATTTTAAAAGAAATGCAGGTGCTTGCATGAAATTGTAGCATGCAGGAAATGTTACAGGTTTGAAGAAATTAGAGTGTATTTGAAGATGAACATGTTATAGATTTGAAGAATGCAAGTTTTTGAAGAGATGGAAAAAAATTTCAGCTGAAAGAAAATTTGATTTAGAATGAAAAAAATGAGAAAGAGGAGAAGAAATGAGTATGCAAATTTATATAGCTAGTTTATGATTTAATTAAAATTAAAGAAAAATAAAAATTGAAACATGACACTTGTCTTAAGTGTTAACATTTGTTAAATTCCTTATTCAAACATCTAACACATGTTAACACATGTTCTAAATTACATACACATGTCATCTTAAATTAATTAATATTTTTAATTAAAGTTAATGAAATATTAAGCTTAGTTAACTAGTTCTTATACTTAGTTAGGTATTAAAATAATTTCTAAAGAATAAAGCAAGGTGTTCTTATAAATAAAACAATATACAAATAAATCTTTAGACAAATATACTTTTAAACAATTAAAATAAATTTATAAAAGAGTTTGTAACTTATTGAATATATGTTTCATATTTTTAAATTGTATTTTAAATTTCAAATTAAATTTACAAATCAAAATTATCAATCAATATTTTAAAGAGAATAACACAAATATTTTTGTAACTTATTTTAATATTCAACTTGAATTAAAATGAATTTTAAACTAATTAAAACATTTATCTCACATATTTAAAATCATATATTATTTTATTAAATATTTTTGAAAAGCTTAAATTAAAAATAAATCATAATTCCTAATTTCAAAACATTAAAATTATGCTATACTGATTTAACAACTTGTCTATTAAAAATATATATAAATACATATCCATTATTAAATAGAAAACAGATTTATTAGTAAATTAAAAATAAATTCACAAATTAAATATTTAAATAAAGAAGATTATTAAATCAAATCAAATTTATTAATAAAAATTATCGATTCAATATAAATTTAAACACGGATTATTAAATTTATATTGTCCAAATTTCCGGGATATTACAATCCTTCCCCCTTAAAAGAATTTCGTCCCCGAAATTTAAAATAAAGGTAATTTAATAATCTATTTGCATATTTTATTTTAAAACACAGCATATGTTAATCATATGTTGACAACTAAAGCAACCAATTCACACAATCAGAACAAATCTAATTATCCAAAAGAATTTTGGATAAAACTTTCACGAGTTTCCCCGGTATATATATATATAACGGGATACTCGCTCTATAAAATCCAATCAATCAATACTACTAAGCTATAGGGGTCCTAACAACAATTCTATACAGAATATCAGACTACAAACGAGTCTGACTCAAAAAACAAACCATCCTAAACTGCTGGTCCTACAACCAGAAATATCAAACACGTACTCCCTCAGAGATACGTGAAAACACATTGAATCCCAGTTATCCAAACTGGCAATTCAACTCTAGAAAACCAAACACTGATCTTACCAAAACACATAAGAAACCGAAACACTACGGAGCTAGCTTCCCAAACTTATAGCTCTTTGGATCAGAGAAAAAACTTATCCCAAACCAAATCTCCGATTCTAGAATCCAAATTTCTCCGTCTCTTATCCATAAAAACTCTTCGGACGATCCTGGGCTACCAACATCTATCCTGATCAGCTTAACTCTATGCTGATTCCACTAGAAATAGACTGAATCAAAACAATCCAATGATCTCCTCAAGATCACTCAAAAATCAAGAACACACACCCTGCTTCTCAACAACAGAAGACAGAACAAACTTCTTCTTATCCAGAAAAGACAAAACATAAACACCCCCAAACTGCTTCCGCTGCACAACTCTGATCCGAAGCAGAAGAAAATGCTGAAGAACAGCACAAACACATACTAGACAACCCATCACAGAAATATGGTTCCACATATCCATAAAGAAAACTCAAATGTTTCTCCGAAACCTTAGTTGCTTCACCAACTTCTATCTCAAGGAACCATCCATCTACTAACTGAACCACCAGTTCTATTCCTGGAAAGAAAAATCGATCTTCAGATGCAGACAAACTCTGACTTCCTGGAAGAAATCCAAACAATCTCCAACAATCCAAAGAACAAACTATCGCAAGTCACTTTTGCGATCAACTCAGCCTAAATCCAAAGAAAATGCTCTCTCTCTACCAAACAGAACAGCTTATGCTGGCCTAGCCAACTTACCAAAGAAATGAGTTCACACTGCTGTTTCTGAACTCCTCCTTCAGAAAACTACTCAGCCAGAAGACTATCTACCAACTCAGAATAATCCGCTAAACTCAGCCACAATACCAAGCAGACTCACTTCTTACTCTTATTCCAAAGAAACATCTTCGGAAATATCCGTAGTCACTGCATCTCATCACGCAGCTACAACTTCCTGAGATATCAAAATATCATCACTTGCTTGCTTCAGCCTTCCGACAGATCAAAACTCAATTCTGCACTTCAAAGATGAACTCCGAACCTTAACAGGTTACCTTCAGAGATCGATGAAATACTTACACCAAGCAAAAACTTACTCGAGACGGTATTAGGTCTACAGTCTCGACAAATACACTTCCAACCTCATCCATCAAACAACAAACAATGGTAGCCGTGTTGCACGCAATTATATCCCATCTACCTTTATAACTTACATTGGAAAAACCCAAACAGGTAAACCAACAAATAGGCAGAAACAAATATATATATATATATACATATATATATATATTAAAAATACAAATATGCTCTCTCAAGATAGACACCACTACAGAGCCTAGGTATTCACTCAACCTAATGTCTGATACCAGCTGAGACGACCTGACTTTTTCTCCACAAAAAGTCGTATCATCCTTAATAAAGAAAGGGATAGAAAAGAGAAAAGAAAGAAGAGAAAGAAGAAACAACACCAGAATCTCAACAGCGGAACGAATAAATTATATTAATAACATATGTATTACATAGTATACATCAAATATCAGAGTTACACAGACTATACAACACATACTAGACAGTTATAAACACCTGTCTAGTTATTACAATTCAATACACAATATAGAAAAACTCAGAGATACCAATATAGCGGAAAACTATATAACTATATGTTATCCCATTTTTGGTCAAAACTGGAATATCAATGTTGTGTGCATTTCCACCACGACCGAACTAAGAAGAAGCAGCCAGCAAGCGCATATAAGTCTGGGATTTCACTCATGATTCAAGTATAAAAGTCCATTCGGTATCAAACGTTTAAAGTTTCATTCGGCAATGTAGAGAGAAATCTCATTCGGCATTCAAGATGCCTTGGTTCATCCGGCATTCCCAATACAAGAGCTCATTCGGCACTCCCAAATATAGAAGTTCATTCGGCATTCCCAACTCACTGCCGAACCAAGTACACCCCTTCAATACCGAACCAACTCGTCTCCCCCGTCCTGCCAAACCAACTGCCACCGAACCACAACTCCAACAACCCACTACCGGACGAGAACCAACACCGGACCAGGTGACCGCCGAACCAAAGCTTCTCCATCCTTCTCTCCCAGCACGGCCGAACCAAGGAACGCCGAACCAGATGTGCCAGGCCAGATTGCTTCAGCCCAGGCCCACCAGCAGCTATAAACATCCAAGACCCCTGCCCCCAACCTCACTATATAAATAGAGGGGCAGGGGTACAACAATGGCGGACAAGTTTGAGAGCTCAAGCACGGAAGGAACTTTCAAACAACTTTCATGTACTTGTAACCAAAGCTTTGTACTTGTAATCTGAAGAGAAAAAGGAGAATAACATATAAAGTGGACGTAGGCACGTTCTGGCCGAACCACTATAAATCTGTGTGTCTTTTACAGTTTAGTCCCTGCTTTTTACATATTTGCATAAATCACCCAAATCGCTAAGAACAACATATAATCAACTAAATCGTCCGACTTTGAGGTGTTTGCCCCTTTTTTGTGCAAACACTATATGCCGAAGCCTCCTGCTCCACATGCTCCTCCATAATTCGTCAAAGCTAACCTGAGTCCTAACCTGAATTCCCTTCACTACTCATAAAAATTTGAGTACCCAAGAGTCAAAGAAAACATAAATAACTCCGGGTCAGACATGGGTCTGGTGTGAGTAACAGGTTAAAGTTGCTTAACTTTGAAAAACCTTTGAAAAGAAAAAGGTATCACGCAAGACTTCCCACACATAAACATGGAAAAGTTTTTACCTTACGCTAACCAAAACATTTGATAGGAAATCCGATGATATTATAATAGTGTCTAGGGTTTTCAAGTAAATAAGAATTAGTCGAAATTGTTACATTCATTAAATTCCAGCTACTAGCCACAAAAGTGGGTAATACAATCAAAACCATTGGCACTTATTGGATTTTGGATTCCATACAATGGCTGGGCTACTGGGGTACCGCCCGTCACAGTACGTGGCCTAGATCACCGTATCGAGGAGCCACCCTAACTCCCCTGCAACACAAAGCCGGACCCATTCCTTACTGAACAGTTCCAAACAAGACAACCCCGCAGTTGTGATCAGCAACCGCACCACTAAGCCGAAAATAAAGGGACCTCTAGACAGGGATAAATGTTGCACTCAAGTGGGGGCTACCCATGAAGCTTTGCTTCACCTCCCCTGTTTTAGCCATTCCCGGTTGATGAGGCTTGAGGTTACGATTACCTTTATAGGATATATCACTTAGAATGCTCATCGTCCACCTGACGATGTTCTTAAAGCATTCAATCCATACAAGTTCGTTCCGGGTTCGAACGATACCGAAGGCATTATCTCGTTACACTCGTATTGGAATTACCCTCAGAGTTAACGATGATAACCCTTGCACTCTGAATCACCCTCTCGAATCTATAAGTACTATTCCGTCAACTCATTACGGAATCACCCACAGAGTTATGCTGACGTATAGCGCTTACACCTCGAGTCTTCACTCGCTCCACTTGGATTAACGACCTAACGTTAATTTGGAATCGATGTGGTTTTCGGATCCCAAATATGGAAACCCAATTCCGGTCTCATCGAAATCCAAAGCGTGTCTTTTAAGTCCAAGTTGTTTTAAGTTTAAAACAATTTAATTTATTATCTAAATATGCACAGATAGGTAATTTGTAACACAATAGATAATCAACATTATCATCAACATATAATTTATATCAAAATCAGATAATCTATATTATCGTCCAAAGCAACCAATACATCCATTACTCATCTCATAACTGAGATTACAAACCATACCAGGCAATTACTTCCAATCATCAAACATAAGCAATGATCTAATGATCATTCCATTTATAATTAATTTAAAATGAATTAAATTAATTATTTAATCTCTAATTAATTTAAAATAAATTAAATTAATTACTTCATCACTAAAATCATGCTTATCTTAACCATTAATTGATTACAAATCAATTTATAAATCATCATCTCAATATTATTTCACTTAATCATTACTGATTAACCATCTCTAATTACAATAAGTAATTAGCATTTAATATTAATTACACAAGTTAATTATATTTAATTCTTTACACATAATTAACTTGTAATTGCTTAATTAATTAATTAACTAAAATTAATTACTTCATTTATTGATTATTTCTTAATTAATCAATTCTAAATTACTTCATTAATTAATTAATTAATGATTTCTAATTACCTTTAATCAATCTATATATAAATTAATTACATAAGTAATTAATCTTCAATTTAATCCATATATATATATGTATGTATGTATATATATATATATATATTATATATATTAATCACCCTTGATTATTAATACTAGTAATTAACTACTTTAATTACTCATCCCATAATTATTTACTCTTAATTAATTATCTCAATTAATCCTTGATTAATTTAAAAGTAATTTAAATCCAAATTACTTCTATAATAAATATTTTTAATTACATAAAGTAATTATTAATTAATTACTTCCTTAAGTAATTACAAATCCCTAAAGTAATTATCATCAATCCACAAATGTTTAAATTAATTTAACTTAATTAATCTAAACTATCCACATTAACCAAATTAATTACATCAAGTAATTAATTCATTAATTAATTTCATTAAGAAATTAAACAATTAATTATTATTAATTAATTAATTTAATTAATTATTAAAAATTAATCACATTAATTAATGTTAAATAATCTTAAGTTAATGACCTTCATTAACATTTCCTAATTACTTAATTAAGAGTTAACTTAAATTAATCATTATTAATTATCAACTAATTAATATTTAATTATCATTTAATTAATCTCTAATTGTTAATTAATTAAGTGTTAATTAAAATCATAATTACTTTTATCACTTGATTAAACAAATCTTAATCATTAATTAAAATTTAATTAACCATCTTTAATTATGGATTAATTAACCTTAATTAATTAATCTCAAATCTAATTAATTAACTTAAAAATCATTAATTACTTAATTAAACATGCACATAATTAATTAATTAAATAATTAATATTCCATTTAAATTAACTTAATAATTTAAATGAAACTAATTTAAGTTCTAAATTAAGATACATTCTTCTTTATACAAAGTATTTTAACAATTTGTTTCAAACAAAATTCAATTTAAAAATTTCTTTTTAAATTTCAAACGGAAACACAATTCAAATTTTCATTTCAGATTAAATCTAAAAACTTAAAACTTTACTTACTTTTTCATCTTCATTTTTAAAATTCAAGTTATTTAACCTTTTCTAAAAATGGTTAAAACAAATTTAAATTTTCAAACTTATTTTATTTTAAAGACTGACATTAAAATCAAATTTCAGGGTTTTAAACTGAATTTAAACTTATTTTAAACCTTATTTCATAAATTTAGAACTTATAGTTTTAAATTCAAAACCAAAGTTCCTTTATATTGTAAAAGTTTAGAAATCTAAATTTAAATTCTAGATTTAAATTCAACTCAGATTTATTTATTCAAAAATTCAGTTTCCAGATTTAAACTTGTTTAAATTTTCAGTTACATTTTAAAAGTTTACTTTTAAATTTAAACAGAAAAACAGCTTTCTGTTTTGTTTAAACATCTTACATTTTTGAATTCTAAATTGTTTCAAATTCCAAGAATTAACTGTTGATTTCAAATTTAATTTCTGGTTTAAGAATTTCAAATTGAACTTCATCTTCCAATTTTAAACTTTATTATTATTTTTTGAAAAATTTGAAACAGAAAAACAGAGCACAGTTTTCTGATTTTAGATTTAAACCCAAACTTGAGTTTGAAAGCATTTCAAATTATTTCAAAGATCAAAAATTTAAAGTCATTGAATGTAAATTAAATTTTAGGTTCAAGGCTTATCTAAGATTTTTGTTTGCATTTTTAAAACTTAACTTCCAATTTTATAAAACCTGGAAAAAATAGGTTTCTGATTTTGCTTAAAACTATTTAAAATTTTCAAAATTTAAATTATTTCAAAAACCCAAAATTAAACTAATTGAATTTATAATTTAAATTCAGTTTTTAAACTTAGTTCAAATTTTAGTTTACATTTCAAACCCTTACTTTAAAATTTGAAAAAAATAACAGTACAGTTTTCGGTTTTTAATAACCTGTTACCAAAACTATATACTCGAGCCTTGTCCAATATCGCTTCGAGTCCAAACATCAGCTACTTCGAGCAAAAATCCAATCTACTCGAGAAAATCTCGAGACAACATTCCCTCTGCCAAAACCAAACCTGGAACATCAACCTCTTCCCACTGCCTGACCTGTCAACGGCGAGATCACCCAACTCCGGCCACTACAAACCTTGAAACTCCAGCGATAACATCATCAACCCACCACCTATCACCACGCGAATCGCGGTTGAACTCGATCATCCAGGAGTTCACATTCAAACAAATCAGAGACCCAAAAAAATTAGGGTTCTAAAACCAAAATCCAAATTTAAGCATCAACAATGGAAAGTAACCCAATTTCATAATTTTCCTATAATCTATGTTAGATACACTATCCCCAGAAACGATTTCACCCAAATTAAAAGCATGTATCAACTGAACTTGACCAATATGTAAAATACAGTATGTTCAAAACTGCAATTTGCTTCTTACATTATAAATGGTAATATTATTTTTTAAAAAATCTTAATTTTGTAAGATGTTTTGAGTTGAATTTCTGAAACATTGACTTGCAATGTTTCATATTTTTACTTATAAAAATTCTAATACTCTGTTATTTATTTTACAGTAAGTTTTATTTAAATTTTACTTAAATAAAATCTTAAAGCCTAAATTCTGAAACTAACCTACAAATCTTATCTAAATCCTATAATTTAACAAAACAAATTTAGGATATAAGAATCTAATTTGAAAGCTAGAACTAGGTAACAAGACAGAGCATAGAAATTTTTAACAGCATACATATTTATGCAATTCACACATCAGACAGTAAGTATTGAACACATGAAAATTTATTTATTTTATCATGCAATAAATTTTAACCTTAAGTTTTTAAAAGAAAAGTTACTCACTTCATTGCAAAATGCAGAGCACTGTCCAAAATTTGAAAATTCTTTTTGAAATCTTGTTGAAAATCTGCTTGAACTTTGCAAATGTTTTACCCCCCTTTGAAACTTGTTTTCAATTTGATGCTTTTTAAAACCTTAGTGCTTTGACTTAAAATTACATGCATGCTTGATCTTTGAACCTTGAGCTACTGATGTCTTCAACTTGCATGTTTCCAGATTTCATATGCAGTAGTTTTTTCCCAGATTTTAAAAGAAATGCAGGCGCTTGCACGAAATTATTGCATGCAAGAAATGTTACAGGTTTGAAGAAATTAGAGTGTATTTGAGGATGAACATGTTATAGATTATAAGAATTCAGGTTTTTGATGAGATGGAAAAAAATTTCAGTTGAAAGAAAATTTGATTTAGAATGGAAAAAGAATGAGAAAGAGGAGAAGAAATGAGTATGCAAGTTTATATAGCTAGTTTATGATTTAATTAAAATTAAAGAAAAATAAAAATTGAAACATGACACTTGTCTTAAGTGTTAACATTTGTTAAATTCATTATTCAAACATCTAACACATGTTCTAAATTACATACACATGTTATCTTAAATTAATTAATATTTTTAATTAGAGTTTATGAAATATTAAGCTTAGTTAACTAGTTCTTATACTTTGTTATGTATTAAAATAATTTCTAAAGAATAAAGCAAGATGTTCTTATAAACAAAACAATATACAAATAAATCTTTAGACAAATATACTTTTAAACAATTAAAATAAATTTATAAAAGAGTTTGTAACTTATTGAATATATGTTTCATATTTTTAAATTGTATTTTAAATTTCAAATTAAATTTACAAATCAAAATTATCAATCAATATTTTAAAGAGAATAACACAAATATTTTTGTAACTTATTTTAATATTCAACTTGAATTAAAATGAATTTTAAACTAATTAAAACATTTATCTCATATATTTAAAATCATATAGTATTTTATTAAATATTTTTGAAAAGCTTAAATTAAAAATAAATCATAATTCCTAATTTCAAAACATTAAAATTATGCTATACTGATTTGACAACTTGTCTATTTAAAATATATATAAATACATATCCATTATTAAATAGAAAGCAGATTTATTAGCAAATTAAAAATAAATTCACAAATTAAATATTTAAATAAAGAAGATTATTAAATAAAATCAAATTTAGTAATAAAAATTATCGATTCAGTATAAATTTAAACACAGATTATTAAATTTATGTTGTCCAAATTTCCGGGATATTACACTATCTCAAGCAACAACAAATATACATGTTCAAATAGAGCAAAGAAATGCCAAAGTCGAACAAAATCACTTCGTCAAAATCAAGTCCAAGCCGAAGCCAACATTATCACAAGCCAAAGTCAGGTGATAAATGAATTGAAGCACAAACAAAATTCACGTTAATGTAGAAGACAACAAGAAATCTGACCAAGCCAAATAAAATTTATCAACATCGAACCAAATCGAACCAAGTCAGAAAGGTCACCAATCACCAGGACAAAATCGAATTGTCGATGCATGATACTAAAGTCGAATTAGATGTGAGTGAAATAAAAATCACTCACCTTGACACCGAAGAGCACGAATCCACAGATCGAACGACTCAACGTCGAATCTATGGAGATCGAAGAGTGGAACGAAGCCAAAGACGAACCCTAGCAGCCGTAAGCAACTCAGAGACGAGCAAGAAAGAAAATCACGAGGCCGTCGTTTTTGTTCTTTTCGTTATTAAGGGTTTTCGAATGAATGAAAAATGAAAAGGGGGACGGGTATTCTCTATAATATAATGCAACACCAAATAATAAAAGAAACGTGGGCCGAGATTGCTTTAAAGCCCACACAACATTCAATGAATTTTCAAAAGAATACAACCGATTAAAACTCCAAACAGCAATTAGCTAGCCACATTAATCATCATTTGACGATAATTAATTGTTACAAAACCCCGGTTGTTACAGACTCCCCTCCTTATAAAAATTTTGTCCCCGCAATTTTCATAATTAAGGTCGTCAATGACAATTATTTTTCTAACATAAACTGGATAAGCTAGAAAAATAAAGGCCGAGAACACAAACAGCAAAGAAATCTTTTAATTTCGTAAAAGAAATTCACATATTCTCAACAAAATCTAATTATCAATAGATAATTCAGAAAACAGCAAAACTGAATAAATACGATTATCAGCAATATTTAATTATCAATTAGATAGTTAGAATACATAAATCACAAAACAGCGATATCTAATTATCGATACGATAATTAAAAAACAGCAAAACCTAATTATCAACAAAGACAACTAGAAAACACAAATCACAAATCGCAAAACCGCAAATATCTAGTTATCCATCAGATAATTAGAAAACACGAACTCCATAATCTTTAAACTCTAACTATCAACAGAGATAGATAGAAAACAGCAATTCAATGTAATCAACATAATCTAGAATCAATTAGAGACTAGAAAATCTCATAATCAGCAAAAATTAGCAATTATCTAATTATCAAAAACGATATTCAGAATCTCAAATCAACAAATATCTAATTATCAAAAACGATAATCAGAATCAACAAATATCTAATTATCAAAAACAATAATCAGAAATTTCAAATCAACAAATATCTAATTATCAAAAATGATAATCAAAAATCTCAATCAACAAATATCTTATTATCAAAAACGATAATCAGAAATCTCAAATCAACAAATATCTAATTATCAAAAACGATAATCAGAAACAACAAATATCCAATTATCAAAAATGATAATCAGAAACAACAAATATCCAATTATCAAAAACGATAATCAGAGACAGCAAATATCTCATTATGGATACAATAATTAAGTCTCATAAACAGCAAATATCTAATTATCGATACGATAATTAAATCTCATAACAGCAAATATCTAATGTAACATCCCAGAATTTTGAGTATGGGATTTGTGAACATTTAATTCATTTTAAATGTTTACTATGGGTTTAAAATTTATTTTAAACTAAAGGAATTGGTTTAAATTATATTAACAAGTTAAAATTTCTAAGGTGTGGATTTAATTTGAAAATTGAACGATAATAATATAATATTCAGACCTGAAATAAAAGAAATTCTGGATGTAAATAGTGATAAAATGGTTTTAAAAATTTATCTTGGGCAATCTGAGTGTAAATAGCATGGTGGAAATTATAGATGAATTTTGAGGTCAATAAATTAATATTTGGAATTTTATAATAATTTAAAAACGAATTTAATATTATTAAAATGCAAATAATCAGATTTTGGTTCGGAATGAGCCGAAATGATTTTTAATGTGTTTATAAATGTTATATGAATTATGGTTAAGTGAATAAAATTTTAAAAAGTGGAAATTTTGAGTGATTTCGATAATTTCGAAAATTGCTTAATTAATAGACGAGTTAAAATAGCCTTCCGGGGCACAGTCTCGGAATTCGACGAAACTAGTTCCATTGGATCCGTAATAGTTAGTTATTATCAGATTTCAATTTTCGTAGCAATCGGAGTTGTCGTTTAACCCCGGCAGCTCGAAACGCATCGAAATCGTTTTAATCGGTTTAATTTTAAATTTATCGTTTAATTCCATAACTCGCACATACGATAAAATTGGCTTACGAAACTTGTTCCATTGTGTCCGGAATGTGGAAAAAACCTAGAATCGCCTGTCGGAACGTGAGAATTGGAGTTCGTTTGCAAATGTGGATAATTGAGAAAATTGTTGATTAAAATATTATTAAATAACATATATATATATATATTATAAAATCTCTAAAACCATAGCATCGTTTCAGGCCGCCGCTTGAGGCATTTTAATGGCCGAAAATCATCGATCTTCTCCTCCAAATCGTGATCAATCCATCAAGCTATTGTGTAAACGTTCAACTAGAAACTCGGAGAGGATGTAGAGGGCTTCACATCCGTACGGGTGTGATTGGAATTAGCGAAGCGAGAAGGCTCACAGGGGGTCGCGTTTGGGTGGCAGTCGCGCACGTTTTCTGGTGCATCGAGGATGCCGAGCTGAGGCGCGAGTGGGCCGTGGGTGAGCGTGGCAGTGGGCGTTCGTATGGTGGCGTCAGATCGAGCTCAAAGCGATCGTGTGCAGTGCGGCGAGCAACCCTAATTTCTGCGTGTTGGGTTTTACTGAAGCCGTGTTCGCGTGATAGAGAGGGAAGGAGGAGGGCGGTTATGTTGCGTGATCAACGGTCTTGATGTTATTTTTGGTAAAATAATAAAATTTAATAAAAGAAATTGTTTAAGATTTTATATACAAACTTCAATTGTTCATAACGGTTTCATACGATGTCAGATTTCAGCGATTTTGGTAGCGTTGGAATCGCAGAAACGAGTTCTACACAATGGTGCAGATCCGGAGTCATTCCGGGCAAGTAGAAATTTGGGTTAAGTCGGACACCGTCCGGTTTAATTTAAATTTCGAACGCTCGCCGAAACTCAAGGTGAGTTATTCTCACTCACATCTGGATACTAGTAAAGTTAGATAGCTATTATTGATTGTTTGTTTGGTTGTATAGTTGAATACGTTAATTATTATCAAATTGAGTTGATATATATATGTGGTTGTGCTAATATTTGTGGATGCAGGGAAAAACAGGTTGGAGGGATCCAACTGGATTCCTCACGGTGTATTAATTATTTTTATATTGATGATGATGCCTGTTTATATATTATGATTGATAAATGTGGAATTAAATTGTTCTGTGATATTGTGGTATAAACTACAAACCCAGAATGTTAATTATAAAGAAATTGGAGTTTAATTATAAAGGAATTAAATTGGTTTTTCAAAAAGGAAATTAAGGAATTTATAAATAAGGAATTTAAAAGAGTATAAGAAATTAGAATCTATTGGATGGAAAACCGAAATAAAATTCAATTGGAATAATGCTGAGTAAATTATAAATCCATAATTAGACAAATTGAATTTTAAAGGAATAAAGGATATTGTTAAATAATGAATTTAAAAGAATTAAATTTGAAATCTATTTAGAATGGAAATTGAAAATTTGTAAAATCTGGAATGATAAACAAAGAGAAATGTTATCAGTTGATACATGTGAAAGTAAATTTATGTTATTAAACTATAAAACTAAATTGGAATAAATTGACAGAAATCGTGAGAAGGATTTCTGTGATGTTTAAGTGGAAATGAAATTCCTTGAGAAAAACCAAGTTCGAGTTTAAACTGATTTTATAAAAAGAAAGTTTTGAAGTTTAAACTTGTTTAAAAGAGTGTTTGGAAATTATTATTTTTAAAGTAACTATTTATTAATTAGAAATAGTAAAGTAATTATTCTTTTACAAATGGATTTGTTTAAAAAGCTAGTTTTGACCTAAGTATATTGCAATAAGTCTTAATCTTTTTACAACTCTATTTTTAAAATATAGTTTAACTAAAACCTTTGTTTAAATCAAGTTATATCCTATAAAATAGTTTTGCTTTAAATATTTTGAAATTATATTTTGAGTATATAATTAGTAGTAAATTTACCTATTTTAAAGGATATTTAGAATAAAATGTTTTAATTGTTTTAAATCTAAATAAATTGAACTTGGTTATTTCTAATGGGAACATATGGTAAAGGATTTACCTTGTAAGGAAAGAGTTTTGAAAATTGTTTTCAAATGAGCTTTGAAAATTTGAAAATATATCTTTTAAGATATTTGAGGTAAATAAATAATGTGGAATATTATTTATTGTATGTTGGATGCTTATGGATATTTATGAATATAATTGATAGTTAAATCACCGACTATCAATATTGGACAATGCGTTGATCGTTTCGAAGAGACCGGGATCGAGATTTATTTCTCAAAAACCACTTCGATCCGGTTCATACGTTTCGTGCGATAAAACGTGTTCGGAGTCGAAGATGGAGCAGTGAAGTGCAAGGGCTAGTCGCTACTAATCCTGAGGATATTTCCAAAATGGATGTAGTAGGAGTAGTGCCTTCGGTTCCGTTCGAACCCGGGACGGACTTGTATGGACGAATGCTTGCGAAACATCGTTAGGTGGACGATGGGCATTCTAAGTGAAACGTTCTAAAAGGTAACGCTAAGCCTCAAGCCTCATCAAATGGGAATGACTGAAAATCAGGGGATATGCAGCAAGGTTAGGTGGGTCATACCCAAGCAGGACAAGATATTTCCCCTGTCTAGATGTCCCTTATATATATTTCGGCTTAGTGGGTGGTTGGTCGCGCCAACCACGGGGTTTATCTTGTTCGGGACTGTTCAGTAAGGAATGGTTCCGGCCTTGTGTTGCAGGGGATGAAGGGAGTAGTCCTCGGTACGGTGATTTAGGCCCCGTACTGTGACAGGTGGTACCCCAGTGCCTAGTCATTGTTGGAAATCCATTCTCCCTACGAGCCTTGTACGAGTTTTGTTTGTATTACCCACTTCGGTGGCTAGTAGCTGGAATTTAATAGATGTAACAATTTCGGCTATTTTATAAGTATTTGTAAATAGACCCTATTATAATATCAGAGGATTTTCTATAAAAAGTGTTTTAGCTATCGTAAGGTAAAAACCCGACATGTTTATTTGTGGCATGGTCTTACGAGATGCTTTTGTTTTCAAAGGAATTTTGAAACTTTAATAATCAATTTGGATGCATTATTATCAGCTGGTATTCCAGACTGACTCGGGTGTTATTTCATTATAATGCTCGGGTCAGACCGAGTATTATTTGTACAGGACAGGTTGCTATGGAGCAGGAGAGGAGCTGGAGACCGAGACGTATATATGTATATATATATATATATTCCGCTGTTGTTATTGTATGGTATGTCTGATTGGTATTTGATGATGTATGAGATACTCTGATTTTGTGATGTATAAACAGTTATAGATGTCAATTGTGTAAAGATCTATATTTACTATTATATTTTATTCCGCTGCGACTGTGAGATTCTGATATGGTTTAGTTTCTTCTTCTTCTATCTCTTCTTCTTTAACCCTAATGGTTCGTATTTCTGTGCCACTTGAGTCAATTTGTATAGAATAGTGTTGATTCAAGGGGTACGGATTTGCGGGCTGTCACATCTAATTACCTGCAGATAATTAGAAACAACAAATATCTAGAAATCAATTAAGATACTCTAGAAAATCAACATAAAAGGTTGGATCGATCCCATCAGATGGCGAGTTTTTAGCTACGCCGCACGTGCACCAACATATGGCCGAAGCCTACCAAGTACTGTCAACATAATTTTGGCGCCCAACAAATGACCCGAAGGTCCAACATATGACCCGAAGGTCTAGTACTGGTATTTGACCCGAAGGTCCAACATATGACCCGTAGGTCCAACATATGACCCGAAGGTCCAATATAGTGGCTCGAAAGCACACGAAAATCATCAAAATCATCAAAACAGTAAATATTTCATTTAACGGGTCCAGAATTAACCAAAATAGCAAACGCACATGTCCCATAATCACGAGTTTTACTAAATCATTTAATTCTCCTCATCGTTTCCTTGAAAGTGCAAAATTGTGTATTTTAAATAAGTAACATTTTACGTTCTTAAACGGACAAGTCCGGAATTAAGCGAATCAACAAAAGTAAGGATTCATAGTCCTCGATTTTGCTGAAACGTTTAAATCGCTTCCTCATTCTTTTGAAAGCGCAAACTGTACAAATTTTTCGAAAAACAATTTTTATTTTAAAACAATTTTTAAAATACGTGATTAAAACAGCAACATCTGTAACAATTTCAATAGGGAAATTGCACTTCTCATAACACCATAAAAACGGATTTCAAAATCAGCATTGCGGGATACCCGCTTGAAAATCCACTTTAAATTTGACGGTTACTGAAGTCAAAGCGACAGTAATTTTTTTTATACGTCAGAATCTCATCAAAATAATTCGCATCAAAATATAATACCAGTGAACTTTCATTCATTAAAATGTCAACAAAACACTGTGCTTCAAAAATTTAGCATTGGTGTAAAACTCCGGTTATAAAAATAACGGCGATAAAATACGTTTTAAAACCAAACATCGGTTCAATCGTAAAATTAATGCAGTAACGTGCAACTCAAATTTTCACATACACTACAAAATGAACAAAGAAATCACTTGAATATATCTTCATTAAAGCTAATTCAAAACAACAAAAATCTCAACAAAATCACATAACTGCAATCGCTTCGGATCCTCAAATCGGATTCGAAATTTTCAAAGAAAAAAAACAAACACATCTATGTAACAACATAATGAATTCAATTTCATTTTCGTATTTTGATTTTTAAATCAAAAGGGTTAACAGCTGTACCCAGCGAAGACAGTCTCACTGTTTTTGTTGCATACCGATAAACAAAACACAAACTACTTAATCATCAAAACACAACTTCACTTTTATTTTTAAATAAAGATATTTAAAAATTTCATCATAATTTCAAAACTTTAGTTTTGACTAAAAGCACAAATAAAACATCAATCAATAGTTGTAACACATGTTCCATCTAAGTTATGTTTTATATTATGTCCACAAACCCCAAGCTTTGATACCAACTGTGACGCCCCACCTCTATGCTCACAATAACAAAGAGTGTTAAAAGAATTACTGTTTTTATTACGAAGAATAAGGCTGGATAGGACGGCCATCCGTAGTTAGGCCTTACACTAGTAGTGGTTACCTTGATAGGAGTGGTATATATTTTTATTTTTCATCTCTTATTTATTTACTCCCATCGACATACCCAATTCCAGTATAAAACAAACTACGATGGTTCATAATAGTTTAGGACAATATATATATAATACTAATGCAGATAAGCAGAATGCGGAACACAGATAATAAAAGTCTCATATATATATATATATATATATATATATATATATATATATAACTGAAGTCAGTTACAATACGTGTGATACAATACATATGATACAACTACAACTGTCGACACTGGAAGTTACATATACAAGTACATTGTCGTGGATAATATACATGAATACATATCATCCTAGATCAGACACACTGACTACTATAAAATGACGACGACTACTGCAAAATATATGAAGAGACTTCGTAGCTCAAGCAGCCACCCAAAGCAAGATATCTACAACCTGAAATAAGTCGGTCTGACCCGAGTATTAAATTCAAAAGAAAATAATACACGGGTCAGTCTAATTCAAACTCAGTTATTAATGCACAGAAGCAATAATAATTAAATAACGAATAGACTACAGCCACAATAAATCTTGTCTATCCAATCCTTTAAAAAGAAATCGGATAACGGTAAATATAACACGTAACGGTGTTAAACAACAAATCAACAAATTCAAATTATCAACGAAGATAAATAAAAAGATTATCAATGAAGATAATTTAGATAACAGCAGGATTGCCTAAACGGCAATTAGCAACAAAATTAAATTATTAAATAAATAATTAGAAGCTCATAATCTAATTATCAAATAGATAATTAGACAACAACAAAATAATCAAATCAAACCAAATCAAAATACACCTCAAAATATATTGAATTTGCAACACGAAACAATTCCAGCAATTGAAATATCAATTCAAAATGTCACTCCTGGTAGGGCTGTGGTACACGCACGCCTGCACTGCCTCGCCACTACAGTGATTAAATACACAAAAGATCAATGAATCAAAAGCAATGCTTTAACCAGCAAGAACAGGTACAATAGAATGCACTAGTACAACAAAAATGAAGCAATATCAATATGCAGTGCACCAATAACCTGGTGACCCAGCTAGTTCGAACAAGAATACAGGTATCAATGGCATATGCAGAGTATGACAAAGTCAAGGATGCAAATAAATCAAGTGCATAATGGCCGAAGCCAATACACATAGGAAATGCAAAGTCGAAGACCAAATACCACACAAAACAACATAGCAATGTGGGAGTGCATACTTCATGATCAAAATGCAAGAACAGCTGTGAATATAAATATCTCACTGTGACACCAATACAAGGTACATGAACATATACAATGTGTACAGCCACTAGCACATATCGAACGGTTCAGAGTCGAAGCCGTGGAGATCGAACAGTCGAGCGAAGCCAAAGACGAACCCTAGCAGCCGCAATCATCTCAGAGATGAGCAAGAAAGAAAATCACGAGGCCGCCATTTTTGTTCTTTTCGTTACTCAGGGTTTTCGAATGAATGAAAAACGAAAAGGGGGATGGGTATTCTCTATAATATAACGCAACACCAAATAATAAAAGAAACGTGAGCCGAGATTGCTTTAAAGCCCACACAACATTCAATGAATTTTCAAAAGAATACAACCGATTAAAACTCCAAACAGCAATTTGCTAGCCACATTAATCGTCATTTGACGATAATTAATTGTTACAAAACCCCGGTTGTTACATTTCAGCTATTTGAGTAAGTGTTTGTACTTAGATACTATTATAATATCAAACGATTTGATATGAAATTGTTGTGGTTATCGTATGGTAAAACCCATCGTGTTTATATGTGGCGTGGTCTTATGAGTTACCTTTGATTTTCAATGGATTTTGAAAACTTTAATAACTCAAATTGAGTGTGTTTTCTCACGCTGGTTTTCCAGCCCGACTTAAGTGTTATTTTATTAATGCTTAGGTCAGGCCGAGTATTACATATCCAGGATAGGATGCTATGGAGCTCAAGAGATGAGCTGGATGACGAAGTCGTATTACCCGTATCCGATTTATATTCCGCTGTGTATGGTATGTTGTATATTCAGCTTTTGTGGGAACAAGTTATTATAATTGTCCAGTACCGTGCCATTGATTTGTGTTGTACTATGATGATGTAATGTATAAAAACAGTAATAGTTCTTTTGTATAAAGATCAGTTGTTATCTATTATATATTGTTCCGTTGTGACTGTTAGATTCTATGTTGTTATTTCTTTTTCTTCTTCTACCTCTTTCTGCTTTTCTCTAACGATCTGGTATTTCCGGCATTCGATTGATCGACATGTAATACAGTGGACATATTGATGTCGATTTTCGAGCGTCGAAAATCTTGGTTCATGACATTTAGTATCAGAGCTGAAGGTTAAGCGAGAACCTTGGCTTTGGTGGGGGTCACTCATTAGAGATAAGGTCAGTAGCACCTTAGAATGATTTTGAGTGTATTGATAGATATGAGCGCGTATTTGTTAGTGAATATAAAATCGTTTTGTTTTGTGTTAATTGGTTTGTTAAGTGGCTTATGGATTTTGGTCAATACGAATAATTCACGTTATTGATAGGGATCTCTAAACACTATAATAGAACAATTCGACATGGTGTTGCTTTAAAATGGGGTAAATAAAATAATTTTACACAAATTATTTTTATATATAAAAAAGGAATAATTTTTCATAAAATTATTATAGTTATAAATGGTTTGCTTGGATGCTAGGAAATGATAATATTAAACTATTATCATTGTTGCTGAGGATATTGAATAAAAGTTGATATTATAACCGAAAGTGATGGAATAATTTATATAGCAAAATGGAGTTTGTAAAAATGAGTTTATAAATGTGATTTATAATTTGAAGTGAAATCCCAGAGGAATATTTAAAATATAGATTTTAAAGTGGGAAATTTGGGAATTTAAATCACGTTAGTTTTGAAATGTTTTTTCAAAGTTTTGAAACTAATAGTGGTATTATTTAGAAATATTTTTGAACTAAAATATTTAAAATGGTTTTGAAAAGAGGAAAAAGCACCAAACTCACTTCGATCGTCGAAAGATTATTCTGATGATGATCGTGACATCATCGGTATTAATTTTCGAGTTTCCAAAGGGGAATTTGCTATATTGATGATTTGCAATGGAATTGTATTACAAAACTTGTTTTGGTTTTGAAATTCAAAGGAATGGTTTGATATATCAAAGGGATTGGGTGTAATTGATTTTAAAAAGGATTTTTGAAATACTTAGAACAAAATTGATTAAACTCTGGGAGTTTATTTTAAAACATTTATGGAATATAAATAAGTTTATAAACTTATAAGAATTTGGAATTTGATTTTTGGAATGAAATTTGACTTATGAGGAGTTTAATAAGGGTAAATGTGATAATGAAATAAATTAGTAAAGTAAGACAATTAAGTAAAGTGAATTTGAGTAAATAAGCCTAAGTTGGCAAAATTGAATAGTTATTGAAATAGAATTTATTAACATTGAAAATAAGTTAGTGGATAAACAAATTGATTTAAACTGTAAGAAAATTGAATTGAAATTTAATTTAAATAGAATAGGTATAAACCAAAGTGATGAAGTGGAAATAAATCTAAGAAAATTGTATAAAATGTGGTAAAATTGACTAAAGAAAATTGAGGGTAAAATTATTAAGTAGAATCGGTATTGGAAAAATATACTAAGTATTTGAATGAAGATGAAATAATAGAGGTATAAAATGATATGTGTGGATAATTGAATGGAAATTAAAACGAGTGAGAACAAAAGACATTGATATAGATAATAATTAACTAGAAATTAATACGTAAGTTGTACGTATGTTGGTTATTCATATAATGATTTGATCCAGATTCGAGCACAGAATTTCGAGATAGTTTTACCGATCCCAGTTGGTATTTTTCAATCAATTTTCGACGGCGGACCCAGAATATGGATTTCTGATTGATTCTGGAATTCTCTATCATAATATATGGCTATGCAAGAAAAATGACGGTTTCTATTCAAGGAACCAGTTCTGAGTCTGCACTAGAGAGTCGTGTGAACAAAATTAGTTCGGAAGTGAAATTGTGTGATCGAGTGAGCGATCAGAGTTGATATTTCATACAGATGATATGTGTACATCATACGGTTTTAAGTAAAGCAAATATTGTAAATTTTGAAAGGAAATGAATTAAATGATTTTGAAGCGTATGATTGGATATTATTGGTAAGTAGGGTGCAGGTAATTAAAAGCAAAAGGTAAATTGATGCTTTTGATTTTAGAAATAAAATTTGATTGCCTGACAAAAAGGTATATGTTTAAATTGTGTATCAAATTTATGATTTTCTAATTGAGCCACTTGGCTTCTATTTCCTTTTGACGATTTGGGGCCCGTAGTGGAGTTTTGGTTTTTTACGGATCTAGCCGCGAAAAGGAGACGCTGGCGAATTTTTTTGAAAATTTAAGAAGATAGAAAAAAATTGAAGAAATTCTGATAATTTAAATTTGGTTTTAAATTATAGTTTGGATGATTGAGGGAAAAATGACGTAAGGAATCTATAGATGAATTTGGAAAATAGTAAAAAGTGATAGAGTGTTTCCAATGGGAATTGTTTTAGGAAGTTTTTGAAACTGATTGGTTTTGGGGAAAAGAGTCAAGGGTTTGGACCATTCTTCTTACCTAGCAATTTCGAGGATGAAATTTTTATATGGGGAGCGGAACGTAACGACCAGGAATTTTGGTTATTTGAAATTGAAATATTTAATTGATTTTAAATATTTAAAAATTAATTTTTTAGCTTGAATTTCAAATATATCTATTTATTAATACTTTAAGTATTGAATTTAATAACTGGGAATTGGGTAATATATTAAATATGGAGTTTTAAGCTTTTTAAAAATAATTTAAAGGCTTATAAATTTTATATTGGCAATATTGAAGATTAGAAAAGTTTTAAATTTGAATTTAAAAGTGATTTGTTTGGTTTTAAAAATATATCGTTTAAATTGACATTTAAAAAATAACCTTCCAAGGCACAGTCTCGGATTTTGACGAAACAAGTTCCATTAGATCCGTAATAGTGTATCATTATCGGATTTCAAATTTCATAGTGTTAGAGTAATCGTTTGGTCGTACGGTATATAAACGCGCTGAAATTTATATTAAAAAATCAATATAATAAATGGGTCCAAAAAGCTATCTTCTCCATATGATCGAATTAGGACTCGGAACCTTTTCCATTACGCTCGGAATAGGGTACAACATTATGAATGCCTGGCGGCACCCCTCGATTGGGGGTCAAGATTTTAAGCTACGAATTCAAGCCAATTTAAAATTTAAATAATTTAAATTTATGATGACCGGTCAAAATATTTCACTTCGGTACTTTTCCCCTCTCCTTTCAAAAACACTATAACCCTTATGTTACACGCCACTTTCCCTTCAATCACCTCCCTTCTTCTTTTAGAAACCGGCCGAACATAGAAGAAAATAAATAAAAGAATGGAATTTTTCACTATTCTCTTCTATTTCAACATAGTAAATTCATTGGTTCTTTCTTTTGCATTCCAATGTTTGAAAAAAAAATGGAGATCAGGAAAAAAGAAAATCGAGCAGCATAAAATCACGACCTTTTTTTCTGGTTTTCGAGCGGCGAATCCTAGGTATCGAGTGGATGTGGAAGCGACAATGAGCGATTGGCGGGTTTGGTCGAATTGGGGAAAGCAACATAGCTATAGTTGCAATATAGAAGCAACAGCTGCGAGTTTTGGTGGAGGGCCGGACTTGGAAATGTAGGTCCGGCTGCATCGAGCGAACGGAGGAATTTGTGCACCTGGGCTTTGCATGAGCATTTGGGGTGTTTTCAGGTTGGAAAAAAGAGAAGGGGAAGAAGAAGGTGATGCTATAGAGGGCTTAATTGCTGGTTAATGGCCTTGGGCTTTGGCCGTTTGAATTGTTGGTGAGCAAATTATTATCCTTGATTAATATTTGTAAATTAATCGTGAGCTTGAAAATTTAATTATCATTCAAATAGAATTTTGTTAATTTGTTGTTAAAGTGAAATGTTAAACTTCAATGACTTATAATTTGATAACGATTGCATATGAGGTTGTTAGGTTGGTAATTATTTTTATTAAGTCAATTAATAGGGTAATTAAATTCGTAAATAGGTAATTAATTTAAATTCAGTAATTAGTTGATTAATTTTAATTGGAAATGAGTCGCTAATTTATATAAAGATGGAATTTACTTATACGAAGGTTAAATCTAATGGAATCTGTCGGGTGTGGGTTCGGAGCTGCGGAAGCTATGCAGAAGAGAGAGAAAAAGATTTTAAGTGGGATTGATTAGCAAATTAAAAATCAAGGTGAGTTAATCTCACTCAAAATTTGGATTACAGCAATTTATTTTTGATAATTAAAATTAATTATTGTTTGATTGATGAAATTGATAAATTATTATCAGTTGGATGTGATATTATATATACAGTGTAAATATATATTGGAGTGACTGATATTCCCACGTATATATATAGCGGATGAGAACCTATGTGCCCTGCATAATAGCGGATGACCCTATATATCGCGATATCCCCCTCAAGTGGGATTTGTATTTTTACATTGTATCAACATTTGTGGATGCAGAGAAACATGTTGGAGGGATCCAACAGGATTCCTAAAAAATGTTGAATTTATTTTCATATTCAATGGTATGATTTATTTTGATAATCGGTCATAGATTATAATGGAAAATGTATTTTTTGGATGCTATGGTGTTGCTGGATATATTTTTAGCAATTTAAAATATCATAAATATGAATATTGAATTTTTAAATTGAAAATAGAAAGGGGATTTTACAATAAAATATTTATAGTGAAATTGGATAAATGAAAGGGAATGAATTTGGGAAAAATAAACAGTTGATTTTAAAGTCCTATTAAATAATTCCGAAATATGGAAAAAAAATAGAGATTTATGGATAAATGTGAACTAAAGGGTCTTTAAAATGATAACTAAAGAAATATAGGTTAAGTATAAAAGAACGTATTTTAAAATTTAAGATTTAAATAGTTTGGAGAAAAAAAGAGCGTGAAATTGAGAATAAAATAGGAAATTCATGCTCCAGTTTCAGATAAAATTTTAAATCATAAAAAGGGAAAGAATCTGAAATTAGTGGACTTTGGAATAAATTTGGGTTAACTAAGAAGTAAATTCTTAAAATGGAATTTAATTTCTAAAATCGATTTAAAATCGATTAAGTGTTGTGGAAAACAGTGATGAAACAGAAAATGAGAGTGTGGAATTTTATAAACGGAGTTTATAAACAAAGTGAAGCAATTATCAATGGATAATTTGAATTTATAAATTCACGATGGGAATTTATAAGGAGATGGGTAAATCGTTTTAAAAATAAATAGTAGCTTTACTTTTACAAATGTGAGAAAATAAATTTATGGAATTGGAACATAAATTAAACTAGAAATAAATCGAGAGTGATTTATAAATGATCAGACTGGAAATATTTGAGTTGGAACATATTTTTCCTGAAAAGTTAGGTTTATTTTATAAAGGAAGGATTCTTAAGTATTAACTAGGGATTTAAAAGCGTTTAAGAATATTTCAGAAAATTAAATTATTTAGTTGTTTAAAACTGTTTAAAGTATATTTAAATATTGGTTCAACTAGTTTATTATAAGTCAATTTTTATTTAAGAATTAATTATTATTATTATTTTCAACGGACAAATTTTTTGTTATTAATATTTATATAATAGCTTTATTTTGAAAAAGTTTCTTCTAAAGTTAACTTGAAAAATTATTATACGAATTCATAAGTATTTTTGAAAATTATTGAATAGAGTTTTCGAGAAGTAATGGTATACTCGCATGGAAAAATCGAAGGCAGTGAGCGCCTGTAGTTAAGTCTTCGTTTTCTCTAGGATGGAGATATAACCATTGAGCTATGATCCATGGTTTGATATCGCGGTGGTACTTTCCACATTAAAAAGGTTTTCCAAATATTTTTGAAATAACGGCTTTGGTGAATTTACATAACTCGATAAGATAAGTATATATTTTGGATAAAGAGATTTAATTTATTAAAATTAAATTAAAAAGAGATTTACAGTTTTTAGTGTAAAGTGAAGTATTTGGTTGAATTTTTTGTTTTATTTGATAGCTAAATAACCGACTATCAAATCTGGACCTAAATCTAACTTTGGAAACATTTAGGAGAAATACAGGAATTAAATGGAACATTTACTGTTCGAGGTGCTATACAGTTTTCATAAACTCGTTACGTTCTTCTAGGACGATGATAAGGAAATCTGTCCACTAATAGTTAGGAGGTGATCTCCGATCTTATTTTCGTCTGTTTATTTCCTAGAGAACCGGCGTTAAGTTTGCCAGAAATAGCGAACGTTGTTTCGAAGAGACCGGGATTAGATTTGTTATCCGAAAACCACTTCATTCCAATGAGTATGTTTTTGAAATAAAGGCAAGGGCATGGAGTCGAAGATGGAGCAAAGAAGTGCAAGGGCAAATCGCTGCTAATCTTGGGGGTGATTTCAAAATGGATGTAGTAGGAATAGTGCCTTCGGTTCCGTTCGCACCGGGAACAGACTTATATGGACGAATGTTATCAGTACATTGTCATTGGAGGGCAATGAGCATTCTAAGTGAATATTTCTAAAAAGGTAGTCGTAGCCTCCAGCCTCATCAACCGGGAATGACTGAAAAGCAAGGGAGATGCGGCAAGGCTAAGTGCGTAGCACCCAAGTAGGGTATGTCTATCACCTTTCTAGATAACCTCGGATATTATCACTACGTGTGAAAGGAGCTCAGAAAGGGTGGGAACACCTGGGGTGATAGCATATTCGGTCTATCCAGGTCAGGGATAGTTCGATCTTATGTTGGCAGGATCGATAGGTTCGATCCCGGTATGCTGCTCTAAATGTATACCGTGACAGGAGGTGCCCCAATGCCTAGTCATTAAATTGAAATTCTTTCTCCAATAAGCACCATATGGTTTTTATTGTGCCCAACTATGTTGGAATGTGAGATGCAAGCATTTCTGCTATTTAAATAAGTATTTGTACTTAACACTATTATATTATCAGATGATTTTGATATGAAATGTTTTGGTTATTATAAGGTAAAAACCCGTCGTGTTTATTCATGGCGTGGTCTTACGAGATACCTTTGATTTTCTAAGGACTTTGAAAACTTTAATAATTCAAATTGAGTTTATTTTCTCACGCTGGTTTTCCAGACTGGCTCTGGTGTTATTTTATTAAATGCTCGGGTCAAACCAGTATTACAGATTCAGGATAGGATGCTATGGAGCTCAGGAAACAAACTGGATAGCGTAGACGTATTTCACATATCTGATTTATGTTTCGCTTGTATTGTAGGCTATATATTCAGCTTTTGTGAGGACCGGTTATTATAACTATGCAGTATTGTGCTATTGATTTGCGTTGTACTCTGATGATGTAATGTATAAAGGCAGTTATAATTCTTTTGTGTAAAGATCAGTTGTTATCCATTATATATTGTTCCGTTGCGATTGTGAGATTTTGTGTTATTGTTCTATTTTTTTCTTCTACCTCTTTCTTCTTTTCCCTGACGAACGGGTATTTCCGGCATTCCATTGTTTGGATGTAATACAGTGGACGTATTGATGTCCATTTTCAAGCTTCGAAAATCTGGATCATGACAAAAATAAGAAAAATGGTTTTGAATTATGTGATGGGATGTTGTTGGTAAATTAGATGCAGGTAATTGAAAGCAAAAGCTAAATTGTTGTCTTCGATTTCAGAAGTAAAATAAAATTTCCTGACAAAAATGTATGTTTTTAAATTCGGTTTGAAATTGATGATTTTGTGATTGAGCCACTTGGCTTTTATTTTCTTTTGATGATTTGGGGCTATAGAGCCAGTTTGTGGTTTTTCGGATCTAGCCGCGTAAGGGGGACACGGGTGAAATTTTTCGAAAATTTAAGGAGTTAGAAAAAAATTGAAGAAAATTTTGATAATTTAAAATTTGGTTTTAAATTATAAATTGAATGATTGAGGGGATAATATTAGTGTAATCTATGGATGAATTTGGAAATTAGTATAGACGATAATGTGGTTTCCATAAATTTATTTTTGGGAAGTTGTTTAAAACTGATTGGTTTTGCGAAAATAGTCAACGGGTTAGACCATTCTTCTTACCTAGCAATTTTGAGGATGAAATTTTATAAGAGGAAAGAAATGTAACGACGCAGAATTTTGGATATCTAAAATTGGATCTTTTTTTTTTGATTGATTTGAAATATTTAGAAGTTAATTTTTAATTTGAATTTCAAATATAACTATTTATTTGATAATTTAATTACTTAAATTAAATAATTGGAAATTGGGTAAATTGTTGAATCTGGAGTTTTTGGATTGCTAAAAATAATTTAAAGATTTATAAAATTTATGTTGATAATACTGAAGATTATAAATGATTTAAAATTGAATTTAAAAGTGTAATTGTTCGGTTTTAAAAATATATGGTTTAAATTGACATTTAAAAATAGCCTTCCGGTGGACGGTCTTGGATTTCGACGAAACTATCTCCATTGGATCCGTAATAGTATATTATTGTCGGATTTCAAATTTCATAGCGCTGGGAGTTATCGTTTGGCCGTATGCTATATAAACGCGCTGAAATTTATATCGAAAATTCAATATAATAACTGGGTCCAAAAATCTATCTTCTCCGTACGGTCGAATTAGGGCTCGGAACCTTTTCCATTGCATTTAGAATAGGGCTATAACATTATAAACGCCTAGCGGCATGCCTTGATAGAAGGCCGAGATTTTAAGCTATGATTTTGAGACGATTTAAAATTTAATTATGATAATGTATATTGACCAGTAAAAAATATTCACATCAGAACTTTTTCCTTTCCCCTTCAAATCACTATAGCAAGTTGATTTAAACACGTTAACATCTCATCGCATTTTCCTCCTTTTTTCACCTTTTTAAAAGCATCAGTCGACAACAGCAAAAGAAAACGGGGAGAAAATATCATCAAGGCTTTGAAAAAAATTAACTCGTGAAACACTCCAAAATAAAATCTTAAAATCTTTACTAAAAATCCTATTTTCGAATTCACTTCAATCTGGTATGCTTCTTGTGAGGTGCGACTTTAGTTGTTTCGTGACAACAAAGGGGCGACATTTTGGGTTTCACTCTTGGGGAGATGCCGTGCTAGGTGACTTCGAGGGTGGGGAAGTGTTTCTCGAGGGGAGGTGCTCGTGTAGGCTTGATTTAGTGAAGCTCGGTCGTTCCAAGTTGCCGCGACGCTATAGGGTTTGGGAAGAAAGGGGGCGGTCACGATTCGGGGTGATGGCTCGAAGGGGGAGGCGAGTGGACGAGGAGGTGGAGATTGGCGATGGGGTGGTCAACGATGTCAAGGGGAGGAGGTTTGTGTCGATGGTCGGAAGTTTGTCAGTGGGAACATGCACGTTTGTTAGTTTATGCGTGCACGGGCAAGTAGAAGGGGAGGGAGAAGAAGAAGATGCGAAGTGGGCTGGGTCCTCGCATTAGTGTGTCGGGTTAGATAGTAAGGTCATATTAGTTTTAGTTGTAATTAAGTGTATTATTAAATCCATATTATTCGTTATTCTTAAAAATGTTGTATCTTCTTCATACAATATCATAATTGGATAGAACCAGTTGCGTTGCGCTCGTATCTACAAGTATTATGCATAGGGATTGGTTTGTATCAAATTGGAGTTTTTGAACATTTTCAAATAATTTTGAATAAGCTCAAATTAAATCGAAAATCGAGGGCAGAACGACAACGAGAATCAATGTGAGTAAAATCTCACTCAACCTTGGATTTTCGTGATTAATTTTAAATATTTAAAATTAATTATTGATTGATTTGTTGAATTGTTAGATATTTATCAGTGAGATGTGATATTGTATGTAGTAGTATATAAATATATATATATATACATATTGGAGTGAATGATTCCGGCATATATATAGCGGATAAGACCCTATGAGCCCTGCATAATAGCGGATGACCCTATATACCGCGATATTCCCCTCAAAGAGGGATTGGTATTTTAGTATTATGCTAACATCTGTGGGTACAGGGAAACAGGTTGGAAGGACACAACTGATTCCTCAAAAATGTTGAAATTACTATCATATTCAGTGATATGATTTACTTGAATAATCTGTGATAGATTATATTAGAAATTGAATGTGATGGATGATATGGTATTGCTTGATATATTTTTGGCAATTTTAAAATATCAAAAATATGAATATTGAATTTTTAGAGGAATATAAAAAGTGAATTTTAAAGTAAAATATTTACAGTAAAGTTGGATAAATTAAAAAGTAATGAATTTAGAAAAAAATAAATATTTTGATTTTAAAATCATATTTAACAATCCTGAAATAAAGAAAAAAAAAGATTATCGAATAAAACGTGAATAAATGAGTTATTAAAAATAAGAACTTAAGTGATATTGTTTTAAGTATAGAAGAATGTATTTTTAAGTTTACGATTTAAATAGTTTTGAGAAAATAAAACAAAAATTTGAAACTAAAATATGAAATTGATGTATCAGATTTAAATAAGGTTTTAAATCAGAAAAAGGAAGTGAGATCTGAAGTTAGAAGGCTTTGGGATATATTTGGGGTTAATTAAAAAAATTAAATCAAAAATGCAATTTACTATAGAAAATCGATGTAAAAGTCGATTAAGTGTTGTGAAAAACGTTTCAAAGTGGGAAAAAAGACTATGGGATTTATAAATTACAAACAAAGTGAAGTATTTATCAGTGGATAAATTGAAATTTATAAATTCACGGTGGGGATTTATAAGGAGATGGGTAAATCATTTTAAAAATAAATGGTAGATTTATTTTTAGAAATATGGAAAAAAGGAATTTACAGAATTAGAATGTAAATCAAACTGGAAGTAAATCTAGAGGGATTTATAAATGATTAGACAAGCTATCTTGGAGTTAAAAATGTTTTTTTTGAGAAAGTAAGTTATTTTAAAAGCGAAGATTTTTAAGTATTAATTAAAAAATTTAAAAGCTTTTATAAGAATGTTTCAAAAAAATTATTATTTAATTGTTTAAAAAGTGTTTAAGTATATTAATTATGTTAGTTATAGTAGTTAATTATTATTAAAAATTTAAACAGTATTATTATTTTAAAAGGCTAATAATTGAATATTAATATTTTATATAATAGATTTTATTTGAAAATTTTTTTTGCCTAAAATTAACCTGGAAAATCTTTATAGAAATTTCATAAGTATTATTTTGAAAATTTTAAAAAAAACATTTTCGGAGAGTAATGGTATACTCGCATGGCGAAATCGGAGGTAGTGAGTGCGTCCATTTAAGTCTTGGATTTCATTGGGATATAAATGTAACCATTGAACTATAAATCCATGGTATGATACCGGAGTGGTACTTTCCATATTATTTTAAAAAGAAAAAAGGGTTTTCAAATATTCTTGAAAAAGGGGATAGTTTGTGAGTATACTAAATTCGATAAGATAAGTATGTATTTTGGATGAAGAGATTTAATTTATAAAAAATAAATTAAAAGAAGACTTGGTGTTTTTAGTGAAAATGAAGTGTTGGTTGACTTGATTGTTTATTCGATAGTTAAATGACCGACTATCAAAATCTGGACCCAAATACAACTCTGGAAATATCCGAAAGAGGTACGAGGATTATATGGTGCAATTACCATTCAAGGTGCTATATAGTACCTGCAAACTCGTTCCATTCTTCTAGGACGTTTATAAGAAAATCCATTTACTAACGTTTAGGAGGTGAACTCTGATCTTATGTTCGTTTGTTTATTTCCTAAAGAATCGGGGTAGAGTTTACCGAAAAATATCGAACGTTGTTTCGAAGAGACCGGGATCGGTTAAGTGATCCGAAAACCACGTCGATCCAACGAGTACATTTTCGAAATAAAGATAAGAGCATGGAGTCAAAGATGGATCAGTGAAGTGAAAGGGCTAATCGCTACTAATCCTGATTCCAAAATGAATGTAGTAGGAATAGTGCATTCGGTTTCGATCGGACCGGGAACAAACTTATATGGATGAATGCTATCAGTACATTATCGTTGGAGGACAATGAGCATTCTAAGTGAATATTTCTAAAAAGGTAATCGCAGCCTCTAGCCTCATCAACCAAGAATGACTGAAAAACAGGGGGGATGCAGCAAGGCTAAGTGGGTAGCACCCAATTAGGGTACGTTTATCACCTTTTTAGATACCCTCGGATATTATTGCTACGGTATATGAAAGGAGCTCGACAAAAGGTGGGAACACTCGAGGTGATAGCATATTCGATCTATCCAGGTCAGGGATGGTCCGGTCTTGTGTAGTAGGGGATCCCGGCGTGGTCCTCGGTATAGTGTTTCTAGACATGTATTGTGACATGTGGTACCCTAGTACCTATTCATTCAGATGGAATTCCATTCTCCAATAAGCGTCGTACGATTTTGATTGTGCCCAACTATGCTGGAACATGCATGCAAGCATTTCAGCTATTTAAATTAGTATTTGTACTTAGACGCTATTATAATATCAGAGGATTTGATATGAAATTGTTTTGGTTATCGTAAGATAAAAACCTATCGGGTTTACGTGTGGCGGGGTCTTACGAAATACCTTTGATTTTAAAAGGATTTTGAAAATTTTAAATAATTCAAATTAGGTGTGTTTTCTCATGCTGGTTTTCCAGGCTAACTCGGGTGTTATTTTATCATAATGCTCGGGTCAGACCGAGTGTTACAGATTCAGGATAGGATGCTATGGAGCTCAAGAGACGAGCTGGATAGCGAAGACGTATTATTCGTATCTGATTTATATTTCGTTGTGTATGCTATGCTATATATTTAGCTTTTGTGAGGTTAAGTTATTATAACTGCCTAGTACCATGCTATTGATTTGTGTTGTACTCTGATGATGTAATGTATGAAAAATACTAATAGATTTTGTATAAAGATCAGTTGTTATCTATTATATATTGTTCCACTAGGATTGTGAGATTCTGCGTTATTATTTCTTTTTCTTCTTCTACCTCTTTCTTCTTTTCCCTAACAATTTGGTATTTCCTGCATTCAACAGCTCCACATGTAATACAGTGGACGTATTGATGTCGATTTTCGAGCGTCGAAAATCGACATCAATACAGTAAACAAATGTCACAACTGGGAAATGCTTATTAAACTAAAATTGGGTTTTATCCAAAATGAGTAGACGATAAATTTGGGCACAATATCACACCATCTGCTAAGTAACATATGAACATTAACATTAGAATAGTTCGTTATTAATCGATGACCAAATTTACACCCAAGAGTTATACAGCCGAAATGATGAATTCCCTTAAGACCGAACGATTTAATTAGTTTATAATTTTTATAAATTAATTAAATTAATTTACATTTATGAAATATTAGTTACAAAAATTAAATATGATTTGAGAAATAAGTAATGTTATATATATTTATAACAGTTATAAATATACCGACCAATATACAACATCAATAAGTGATTAAATTAGATTTAATTGCATAGTATTTTGGCTTGGGCTTAGATGGGTTTAATCCCCATCATTAGGGCTATAAAATTATGGTTTTGGGAAGATCCGGGGGTGGCTAAAAAGTACAAAATTGGCTTAGAGATAATGGATTGAGATCAAATGAGAATGGGTAAAAAGGTTTTCCCGTTTCTCTCTAATGCAACCCTGTATGTATATGTGTGTGTGTGTGTGTGTGTGTGTGTACCTCAAAAAATAACGGCTAACTTTTTTATGGCCGCCGTTGCCTTATATATTGCTGGTTAAAACATAGCTCTCAATCCACTCCAAAATATTCAAATATATTTCAAATTAGAATAATACTATTCGATAGTTAGAAGTCGGTGATTTCGGACTTACTATCTAACGAATCAAGAACAGTAAAAGGAAGATAAGTCATTACTTCAACGTGGATTCAAAGACATCACTAAATTAGTAATTTTAATTCATACTACAGTAACTAAATTATATTCTATGATCCAATAATGAGCAATTTCACATCTTTTTAAATATATTGCTACTATATGTTTAGTTAGGTGAGATTTGGTAAGTAGATGTAGTTGTCACAAATAAGTTTGGTTATGTGCATAATTTGTTAATTACACTATTTGATTTATATATAAGCAAATGTTGTTTACTGTACAAAATCAAATTTTCTCATTAGTAATTGTTTCATATATATTTATTAATAAATTCATATATATATATATATATATATATATTAGTGTATATTTCTCTCTCATAATAACATATATGTATATATATGATATATACATATAGATATGATTTATAAAATTTAATACACACACACATATATATATATCATACGAATTTAAAAATTCGAAAATTAGTTATCATACATACATTCATTTTTTAAATTAACATTTATTGAATTTTGAACTGTTTATTATATATAAAATATTTATTACGTTAAAAAATCAATTTTATATTTTATTAAAATACTATATCATTTCAAAAACGTATATAAAAATTTAGTATTTTTTCAAAAAAGTTTATTATTTTTAATAATTAATATTATTTTGAAAAAACTATTTGTGATTTATTAAAAATAATAATTTAACCGAAAAATTCTTTAAATATTTTTGTAAGCTTTCATTCATGATCCTAGAACTTCAAAAATTTTATAATTTTAATTTTTAATAATATATTATTTTACATTAAATAAATTATTTTCGAAATCAATGTATTTAGTTTTAGAAATAATATTTCAACTTTGAAAAATCTTTTGATTTTTTATAAGTTTTATTTTGTGATCCTTGATTTTCGAATTGTAAAATATAAATTTTCATTAATATATTATTTTTATCTTAATTATTTATGAATGAAAACGTTATTTTATTCATAATATATACAAATTAAAATACTAAAATTATTGCTTTTGCAAAACTAAGTTAATTTTGAATTATAAATAATTTTTAATAATTGTTCTCTCTCTTTCTATACATATACAAACACACACACACACACATTTACCTATATATAAATTTTTGTGTTCATATATTATGTATAATATATTTATGCATACATATGTGTGTGTGTGTGTAAATCGTAACACATATACATGCACATATTTGGACAACATACATCACATACAAAATTAGCTAACATATCCGTTGCGATGTAAATCCTAACATCTGCGTATGGGCATATTATACCGTTCATGGATTATTATGTTACACATGCACTCGCACATATATTTATATGATACATTTATGTATAAACCAAATCAAATAAAATTAATTTCATCGCTTAATATATTTGAATTTAAATAAAATAAATGATTTCATTTAAATGAAATTTAGAAAAGTTCTATCAGTTAGACTTCATAGGCCCAAAAAAGATCCAATAGGGAAATTTTTTTGAAATTCACTCATAACTTCTGCTGTGGGTTGGTCCATTTCCAACAGTATCATGCTAAATAGAAGGCCTAATGCAAGAAGGAGATAGGGAAGACAAACAACTGCAACCACAAGAAGCTATGATGGAAAGATGACTCAGATGCTAGCCATGTTATTTGAGCAAGCCACTATCTTATATATATGCTACAATGAAAGAAAATGTAACACCCCATTTTTTTAGCAACATTATCTAGGATATTTAATTAGTTGAATAAAATAAAATAATGTAAGATGATTAATGAGTTGAGATTTGCGATTAAATATGAGGTAGTCGTGCCATGTTAAACAAGTGAACAAAAAAATCAAAAAAGAATAAAAAGGGTAAGGAAATATGCAGGGGAAAAATAAGAACATGGCATATCCTTATACCCTAAACCCTTAACCTCTCAATAATCACTTCATTTTTCACAAATCAAAAATATGGAGCTAAGGCTGGCCACCATTTGGAAGGGCAAAGAAGAAGAATTCAAGAGGAAGAATCAAATCACTTAATCAAGATCAAATATCAGATCTATAATCACAAAGCTAAGGTAATAATGACTACATCTCAAGTTTTTAATTACTTTTGGTTTTTAGTATGAAATTCGAATTATTTGCAAATGTTTTCCATGTTTTGAGTGATAAAATGTATATTTATATGTTGTTGATGATTTATGAAAATTTACAAAGATTTTGTGATATGCTTTGATATGCAAACCATATTATATGACAACATGATGCCTTGCGAATTTAAATTTAGATTGGAAACAAAAATTTAGAAAAGGTTTCAATTTCCATAATTTTCTGAATTAACGTGGATTTTATATGAATTTTCGAGTGAAGAAAATGCTATTTTGGGTTAAAAATCAATGACGGCCAAATTATATTGGCTTAGGGTCTGAAATTTTATATGTTGGAAAACATACTAAAAATGATTTACTGAATTTTTTGTAAAAATTTTCCTATGTGTTTTAATGGATATATAAAATTATTTCAGATATAGAACTTAAATGTTTTATATATTTATAAAAAGGAGAAGGGGTATTTTGTAAATAATTTAAATTATTTATTATTGACAATTGACAGTACTTTTAGAAAAGAAAAAATTGCAACCAATAATAATTTGACAAACAAGGTAGGTTAGGTACGAAGAAATGGTTTAAAAAGTCAAACCTACAAATTTTTTTCCTATTTCAATACTTTCGGCACCGGGCTTCAGCGCCTTACCTCTGCCACTGACTCCATCGAAACCAGTGCGCATGGTATGCTCGATACATAGTGAATTGGACAAAGGAGGAGGGTATTGTGTCGAAACCAGGGGTTCCGAAGGGGTTGAAGCGCTACTTTTCTTTTGAATGAAAATGCGCCTGCTTTGCTTTTGACCGAATAGATTTTGACTTGGTCCGCTTTCGATTAGGTTAATGACTACAAAATGAATGGTTTTAAGAGGTTGCACCTTTATTTTAAGTAATTGCTTTTGACTAGGTCAAAACCCCTGATGGTCGCTTTTAACATTTCGATCCAGATTGGCTTCAAAAGGGTTGTCTTGTTTTTAAAACAAAGCCGCTTCTCCAATGATTTCGAAGGGATGGTTTCGACACCACCACTTCTTTACTTGGGAAATGCTTTCGAAAGAGAAGCTTTCGACTTAAATGTTTCAATGGCCCTTTTGCTCTATAAAAGATGTTTCAACATATTATAATTTGAACCCAAGTGCTTTCAATGGGCTTGATGTTTTGATACTTTCGAACGGTTTTAAAGAAAGATTTCTAAGGGGTAGTTCCCTAATGGTTTCGAAAGGTCTAAAAGGAAAGGTTTTTCCAATGGTTTCGAATGAAAATGTTTAAATGTTTAAAGATAGGATGCCTAAGGTTTAAAAGCCTTTGAAGGGTACGTTTTTCAATGCTTTGAAAGGATAAATGTGAATGGTTTCGAAAGGTATGATTTTGAAAGGTATGTTTTGGCCTTCAGCCTAAGATTTTACTTGTATTGAAAGGGATACTTATAAAGGTTTTGAAAGGGGTACTTTCAGAAGTTTAAATGTTTTCATTAACAAGGTTATGTGTAAAGAATATGTAACATGGCAAGCTGATTAGAGTAAAGCAAAGAGTATATTTAATTACCTTGTTTAAAGAACGATTTAAAGGTTTAAATCAATTTGAAAGAAAAGTTTTTCAAGGAAAATTTTATGAGTAGATAACCTTAAGTAAAATGACTCAGATTTTAGAATACCAGATGGGACAGGTATGGGGTCATGCCTTATACTTAAGTAGTGGCCCCTAGCTAACATAGGTCCAAAATTCCAATGTGTAGGGCTTTATCACAAGTGAGACTAAAATTATGTTACGCACAGAAAGGAATCTCAGAAGGAAAGACAGATTATTAGTGAGCCAACAATACCATTAGGATCAGTTAGACCTAGAGAAGTAAGTAAGGGCAGACCGTCCAGAATAGAAGTATTTAACATATGTTAGATTTTTATGTTTCCTAATAGGCCCGAGTTAGCCAAGGGTTAGTAGTTAGCCAAACAAAACTACAGTGAATGGATGAAAGTCCATTTGATAACTGATATGTACAAATACATGATATTGCTTTACATATTTAACCAGTTTTGGTTGCAGGATTATAATTTGCAAAAAATATGTTTTAAAACTGATATTAGTGAGGGTAAACCCGTTCCACTGAGCGGGATGGTCTCACTTAATATCAGATAACTAAGATGTATAGTATTATTCACGCTAGATTTTATGTCTGGCTTGAAATTTATGTTTCCCTTTGAACTCTCTGATGCTCAAAACTGATTTGAGTAGGTTGAGAGTTAAGGTTTATAGGTTTTAGCAAGTTGGCGAATAAAGTTTTCGTTGATGAGAAGGTGGCTGACGGATAGCTAATTATGAGTCGCTGCTATATTTTGGATTGATTCCACTGTATTGTGTATATAATACTCCGGTCGACCAAGGGGGCATCATCATATGTTGCTCTTGGCGTATTTATGTAATAACTGTATTTTATCTGAACCTGGGAAAGTAATGAGATTATGTTATTTGAATATGGAACATGTTTTGAAAATGCGATCAAAAACGTTGTTCTTTTTTAGATCTGTGATTTTGTTTCATATTCATGTGCTTCTGATGTTATTGATACCGTTAGCATTACCGTATTTGGTCACCGGGTTAATACTGTGGATGACTGCAGCATCTATAATGCTTAACTATTAGCCTCCAATTAGGGATGTTACAACTTGGTATCAAAGAATAGGTTTATGAAAAAATTTAACTCAAAAGTTGATTTTTGAAAATAAAATCGTAAGGAGTTAGTGAGGAGATTGGGATAAGGGATAACGTTATAGTAACTACTTGTATTTGTTATATATAAGTATGTGCTTTATCTCTAATCTCCTATCCCTATTAGGTTGTTTTTCTGTATTTCATGAAGTTTCAAATGCACATATGGATTCTCGTGGAGATAATGTTGGAGGAAGAAGCAACACTACAGATGAAAATGCCAGACCTAATATTAGAAGGATCCGAAGTCAGACACGAGCTAGAAATACTGGTGCTGAAGTCTCGCAAGCTGACATGGGAGCCATGTATCAGTTTTTTGTGAATACGATGCAAGCGGGGGTTGCTGTTGGAGTAGTTGGTGGAGGAGTACAAGAAGCTCCAGTAGTCAAAAGATATGCTGCTTTGAGTATGGACTATGCTATGCTAGTAGGAAAACCATTCATCGGGACTGAAGACGCCATAGAAGTGGGGAACTATTTGGTGCATTTTGAGAGGATTCTATAGATTTAGGGCTCAGTGACAAGCAGAAAAGAAGGCTCGCTTCAAGGCGCTTCAAGGAGCAGCTTTATACTGGTGGAATAGTGTGAAGGTTGGAGTGGATGAAGGAATGATGACATGAGCTGAGTTTAAGAGGAGGTTCAAGGAGAGATTCATGTCTGTAATGGCAAAGTCTACGTTGCTCGGAAAGTTTACCGAGTTAGACAAGTGAGAGATGACTATGTTAGAGTAGGCCACCAGGTTTGAAGAGTTGGCAAGATATGTTGATACCACTGTAAATACTATGATTAAGAGAAACGAGAAGTTCATTATGTGGTTGAAACCTGAATTGGCTTTGGCTACATTACCTCGTATTAGAGATCTTTGCGATGTTTTAGTAGAGATAGCTCTAAGACATAAGGAAATTATTGTTTCTGTAGAGAAGAATAAGGCAAAGGAGGTCTAGGTAGGGCAGAGTTAGAAAAGGAAGTTCTTTCCTAAGAAGGGTGCCCAGAAGGATGGAGTCGTAAAGAAGGAAAAGTCGGAAGTTGTCTGTTTTTAGTGCGACAAAAAAGGGCATTTTGCAAATGAATGTCGTTCTGGAGAGGCAAAGAAGGTGATTGGGAAGAAGAATATCAAATGCTTCAACTGCGATCAGATGGGTCATTACAAGAGCAAATGCAAGGAGGCTGCTAAGGATGGAAAAGGCAAAGTATATGCATTAGAGCCATCTACCTCACGATCTACGGCCTGGGAAAAAGGGAAAGCAGTGTTGGGAGGTACGCTTATGATTCTTGGTATGCAGTTAGTATTCTGTTTTATACTGGTACATCGCATTCTTTTATATCTCATTGTTTGGTAGATAAGCTTAACCTAAACCCTCATACATAGTTACTTTCTTAAGGGTTGCAAATTCGATAGGAGGGTATGCAACATTTGGTATGATATGTGACCACCTAAAGTTTGACTTGTTAGGTCATACTTTTGTTTGCAGTTTGTATGTGTTTGATTTTGTAGGATTCTAAATTATTTTAGGTATGGTTTGCTAAAGTGAGTACAATGCTAGGATTCTTTTCCATGATGGGAAAATATCGCTTAGACACCCGGACTGTAGGGAGTAGATTGTATATACTATAGAAAACCATAACTATGAGATGAATGAATTGTTGGATGTTGTAGAGACAGTAGATGAGCTGAAACGAGTTTTTGTTGTTAGATAGTTTGCGTATATTTTTAAACCCGTGGTAGGATTATCACCAAAATGAGCTATTAAGTTTCAGATAGATTTGGTGTCTGGAGTAGAATAAGTGAGTAGACCGCCAAGTTGGATGTCACCTACCAAAATAAAGGAGATCAAGTTGCAGTTGTGGATTTGGAAGGCAAGAACTTTATATACCTAGCAGTTTACGTTGGAGAGCAACCATAGTTTTTGCTAAGAAGCCGGACGGATCGTTAAGGTTATGTATCGATTACGGTATGTTAAATGACAAAACGATAAAGAATCGATATGTGTTGCCTAAGATTGACGATTTGTTCGATCAGTTGAGTGGAGCCAAGATATTTTCGTACTTGGATTTAGTGATATGTTCCCATCAGCTTAGAGCGGCAGAGGATAGTATTCCTTTGATGACATTTAGAACTAGATATGGATCGTACGTATGGTTAGTGATGTCGTTCGGACTAACTAATGCATAGGCTTTCTTTATAGGCTGGATATACCACTTTTTCTGTAAGCAACTGGATAGATACGTATTAATTTTCATAGATGATATTTTGGTGTACTCTAAGGATAAAAAAGAACATAAAGTTCATCTTCGAGTAGTGCTTGAAATGTTGTGGAAGCATCAGCTGAAGGAAAGTTCTCGAAATGTCATTTCTGGAAGAAGGAAGTGAAGTTTCTTGACGATGTAGTTTCTACGGAAGGGTTATCAATGGATCCAGCTAAGATCGAGGCCGTGAATAGTTGGAAGACGCTAGAAATGGTGAAAGAGATAAGAAGTTTTTGGGATTGGCTAGTTACTATCGAAGGGTTATAAAGGATTTTTTGTGGATAGTGGCACCAATGACTAAACTAACTCGAAAGGATGGGAAGTTCGTTTGGATCGATAAGTGTGAGGAGGCATTCCAAGAGTTGAAACACTTATTAACTAATGCATCTGTGTTGGTTGTTCCATAAGGGAATCGAGATTTGGTGGTGTACATGGATGCATGTCGAACTGGATTAGGAGTTGTGTTAATGTAGTGGGGTAGATTAATTACCTATGCATCTCGACAGCTTAGATCGCATGAAGTCGGATACCCAACCTTTGACTTGGAGTTAGCTACAGTATTTTATGCATTGAAGGTATGGAGAAATTATCTTTTGAGAGCAAGATTTGAATTGTATATGGAACATAAGTTGTTGAAGTATTGGTTCTCTCAAAAGGAGCTAAACAAGAGACAACAAAGGTGGTTAGAGTTCATAGCAGCTTATGATTTCAGTATTGAGTACACATCGAGGAAATGCAACAAGGTGGATGCACTTAGCAGAAAACATCAGAATGTGGTGTTTGAAATGATAACTGAGTGGAAAGATTTAGAAGCTTTAGCAACTTGCAGAGCACAATGAAGAACAAAGAGTAGTTCAAGTAAAGAAACTGCTTTGTTATCACGTTTGAAAGTTTGACCAGTTACGATCAAAAAGGTTGCTTCTAAATAGCTAAAGGATCCAGTGTTAGATGAATGGATCACAAAGTGGAGAGATAGAATGGAGAGCGATGACTTAAAGGATTTTAATCTTGACCAGAATGGGTGGTTGAGAAAGATAAGAAGATTGTGTGTTCCAAATGTGGGAGACATTAGGAAGGAAGTTTTATGGGAATGCCATCGTTTGAAGCTCACTATTCATCCGAGAGGCGCTAAGATGTATCTGGACATGAAGAGGAGTTTCTTCTAGGAAGGTATGAAAAGGGATGTAAGCTTATGGGTGAAGCAGTATCTGAACTGCCAACGGGTGAAAGCCGAATATCAGAAGCCAAGTGGGTTGCTTAAGCCTTTGGACATTCTAGTGTGGAAGTGGGATTCTATTCTATGGATTTCGTAGACAGGTTTCCAAGGTATAATAGAGGAAATGAAAACATATAGGTCATTGCGGATAGGTTGACCAAGAGTGCCCATTTCATTTCAATTAAGTCAACTAGAATAGAACATGTGTTAGCGAAGTTGGTTATGAAGAATGTTGTTAGACTGCACGAAAATTCTATTAATATAGTGAGTGATATAGATTCTTTATTTACTAGTGAGTTCTGGAAGAGTCTGCAGACGAGTATTGCTTACCATCCATAGACTAATGGACAAATGGAGAGAGTTAACAAAGACTTGGAGGATTGTTTACGAGCTTATGTGCTAGTTTATGAGGGATCATGGGAACTCCATTGACATCTAGTTGAGTTTTCGTATAACAACGGTTATCAGATTAGTATAGGGACGGAACCATTTGAAGCTTTGTATAGAAGCCTATGGAAATCTACAGTGTGTTGGTTGGAGACCGGGGCTAGGTTAGTTCTTGGTTCGGAGATGGTTAAAGAAGCTGTAGAAAAGGCTAATTTGATTCGAGCTAGAATGAAGGAAGCCAATCTAGGCAGAACTGTTATGCGGATAAAAAACGGAAAGACTTAGAGTTTTCTATTGGACAACATGTTTTCATTAAGGTGTCAATGATAGAGGGTGTGATTTGATTTGGGAAACCAAGAAAGTTGGCACCGACGTTCGTTGGACATTTCCTATTATTGGGAGGATCGGTAAATTAGTGTATAGAATAGAGTTATCCGAGCAATTTGGCAGGAGTCCATAATGTTTTTCAAGTTTCTCATCTACGGAAGTGTATTCGAGATCTGGATACTACTATATCACCGACTTTGTTGGATGACTTAGTCGTAGAGCCGAATTTGACTATAGTTAGAAAGTTGGTTCGCGTGGTCGCGATAAATGAAAAGAGACTCAGGAACAAGACAGTCAGATTAGTTAAAGTCTAGTGGAGCGACAATGGTAGAGACTATACTCGGGAGATTGAGGATGGGATGAGATTTGCTTATCTTGATTTGTTTGATGGCATGACGACCCACCCTTTTGAATAGTTTAAGTCGACAATAAACCACACATGTCTAACTCAAACCATTTAAAAGATAGATTATCAATCGATTTATTTAAAAGAAATAAAAAGAAAAAAAGAAACAGCAACAGAATCTCGCAGCGGAATGACAAGATATAATAATCGCATAAACAATTCATGAAGCTATTTAATAATATATACTATATTCAATTTACAACATCAATTAGAGTTATACAATACTATCAGAGTTATACACTTTTTAGAGACAAAAGGAAATAGTGCAATGGAACAAATACTGGTAGATATGATATACCAAATTTTTGTCTTCGTCCTCCAGAATAATTGTCTTTAGTAACTGAAAAACTCGGTCCCCGAGCATGATGAAAAACAAAACACTCGAGTCAGGACTAAAAATCCTCATGTACGTCAAATCAAAATCAAGATCAAAATGAATTGTTTCATTCCAATTCCAACAAATCTGGACTCAGATCCAAATTCCGAATAAATGAATTGAATTTCCAATATTTTAATTCGGTTCATTTCAAATTCAGTTTCATTCAATCCTAATTCCGATTTCAAATTAATTAAATTTCAATTTCGATTCAAACGATTTAATCTCGTGGCTCGAGTTTCAATTCAAATCTCATTTCAAAACCATTTCAGTTTATATAAATTCAAGTCTAATCTCAATACATTAATTTAAATTACTTAAATTAATTTAACTTCAGTTTGAAATTAAGATTCAAATCTTAAAATAAATCCAATTTCCATAATTCAAGCCATATATCGACTATAACATAGAAATTGCAAATTGAATTTTTTACATAAATTATTTTAACAAATTTGAAATCCATCATTTCCAAAGTTTGAATTTTAAAATAATCCAATTTAAATGTATCAAAATCATCTAATGGTTGGATTCCAAACATCGGCCTTCTTACAACATTTCCCTTTCATTTATTAAAGTTATAAGAAAATTTCAAACCCTTTTATTTGCTCTTCTAGAGAAAAGTATATGTTATTATAAAGATTATAATTTAAATTTTGAGATTATAGTTAACTTCAGAAACTAAATTCAGTTTGATTCACAAAATTAAATTCCTTATAATATATATAAATTTCTAAAGGTTAGATTATAAAGCCTTTTAAAATTCAATAAATAAGCTCGATTTTCGCCTGAACAGCGATAAAATCGCAAATTCACAATTCTTCCAAAGAGGTCATGTAACGACCCATAATTTTTAACTATTTTAAGTTATTTAATTTAATATAATTATTTAATAAAAATTGTTAGAATTAAAATTTTAATGAATTATTAGCATAGTTATTGAGTATAAACTTAATAAAATTTTGAAATAACTAATTTCGAAGATTTGTCAATAACAAGTATTGAAATGAAATTTTATGTATTCAATGTGTTGTAATCAATAACTTGAATTGAATAATGAATATTGAATTATTGTAAACGAAAGTAGTTGTTTATTATTTGAATCTGTATTAAAGTTAATTTTATAAGTAAATAACTTATATTTAAAAATGTAATTTATTCAACAATTAAATTGTAATTTAATATTGGAATTATTTTGATAATTGAATCTTGAATTAATGTGAATGAAAATGATATCGGGAATTGATTTAAATTTTATTTAAACATGAATGAAGATTGTTAACATTTAAAATTGGATTTAAAGGTAAATAAATAAAAATTGGAAGTTTTATATTTTAATTGATGAGTAAAAATAGCCATTTTGGCCACTGTTTCGGATTACGACAAATCTAGTTTTATTGGATCCGTAATAGTGAATTATTATAGGATTTCAAGTTTTGTATTGATCAGACTTATAGTTTGGTCGTGTGAGCTTGAAACACGTGGAAATTAATCAAAGTAATTTAATTAAAATAAATTTATCTTAAATGCTATCTTCTTCATACAACCGAATTAGGCATCAAGACTAGTTCCATTGTATTTGGAATAGGGGTAAAACATTATGAACGTCAGACGGCATGTTTCGTTCGGAGTTCGGGATTTCACGGGTCGATCGAGCTAGATATTTTCGTATTAAATAATATATATTGACTTTCAACCTTCCAACATCTCGTACATCCAGGCACCATTTTGTCTTCACCATACATCTGTCTACCCCCCTTCATTTTAATTACCCTATATCAGAGTCGAAAAAGAAAAAAAGAAAAAAAAGAAGGATCAAGTGTTCGCACGAGCGCGATGGCGAGGTTAAGGAGCGGCGACCGCGGCGAACGATGGCCGAGGACGCGTGCGAGGAAGGCGACACGGTAGGGAGCATCTAGGGTTTTGTCGCTTTGGGTTCATTCTTCATTTGCACGTGTTCTTGTTCTTGAGAGCAAAAGGCGGTGCCTTGAGGTGGTTGTAGTGGCAGCTGCGCTCGTTGGGGGATCGATTCGTGGTCCGTTCATCTGTTGATTGCGTTCATTCGGGCTTATCGCATGGTTTGGGACTACATGTTTGTGCCTGTTTAAGAGGACGAAGGTGAGTGTTTTTTTTTAATTTTTAATTTTGTTTTGTTAACGTTATTTAAATTATATCGCTAATGTTAATTATAACGTATCATTTGCATGCAAGGTCTATTTCGAACGAAACGAATTATGTCAGAATCGTATCGATGCCATCTATAACATGATGTGGATCTGTAATTTATTTGACTTTGAAAATTTTTCTGTTCAAATAAAAGGAGAGTATTTTATAATGCTCATGAAGTACTAATTTATTTTTATGTTAGCTAAAATGAAATTCTGAAGTGATTTAAATTATTGATTGTTGTTTGGAGAATTTTACTGACATGGAAATCGACATAGAAATTTATATGTTAGAAATTTTGAATTAATAGTTAAATGGAAACTAGAATTAAACTGCTAGTAAAATTTTCGATTGTTGATAATTGGTTAATTGATGCGATTTATTAACTGTTTGGATGATTGTTGTGATGAATGCTATTGGTTGATATTTTGGCTATTTGGATGATTGATTGTGAAAAATAATCCAAGTAAGATTTGATAAATATATAAAAATAGTTTGATCTTATAAATTGAAATGATATGCAAGAAAAACAAGTTTATGTTTATTTATTTTTAATATATCTTGTTATTATCCTGCATATTATTTATAGTATACAGAACCGTAAATCGTATTATTTCGAATAAATTAAGAAATATGTTGAAATGATATATACTTATGACATTTATTTTGGATTAAAATGATATATATATCCATCTCTGAATTAGATTGAAATAACCAATTCACTTGGCCTTAGGATAGAAAATTATATAAGGACACCGAATTGGTTAAATTAAATGATTTTTAAAATTCCAGGTTTGAAATTTTTTAAGTGATTTTGGTTTAAGAAATAAAAAACAAAATATATGAATTGAATTATTTTTTAACTTGAGTTTGAAATGCAAAATAAAAAATTATAAAAGAAACCGTTTAAAGAATTTAATTTGGAATTTGAAGTGATAATTGAATTATGGAAATCAAAAATCGTTTAAAGGTTGAATTTTATTAGAACTTTGAAATTTTTATTCAAAAAAGAGATTTAAATTGATGTTTCAAACTTTAGCTCAAAATCGAATTATTTTAAAAGATTTGAATATTGAATTGAACATCGAGGTTAAATTTGATTTAAGTGATTTAAATCGATAATCTGATACCGAACACGAATTTATATAAATCGAAATGGTTAGAGTTTGGGAATTGAATTGAAATTATTTCAAATCAAATTGAAGTGAAATTAACTAAAATTGAAATCTGAATGGAACTAATTTGAAATAAAAATTAATTTGAATTGAAATTGGAATCGAACTTAATTCGAATTGAAATCGGAATGGAATTGATTAAACTTAAATGAAATTGTAATCGTTTTGGATTAGAAAATTTTGAATTGGATCGCTTTGACCTTGAAACTATTTTCAAAATAAATTATTTAATATAAACTGTTTAAAAACCAATCTTTCTAAATGTTTAAATTACTTTGATTCTCCAAACGGTTTTACTATATAAACCATTTTCAATACTCAAACTATTTTCCATTAAACTATTTTAATTATTTAAGCTATTAAAAACCATTCAAACTAATTTCTAAAAATTCAAATTGGTCAAAGGGTGGAATGCTTATATTAAATCTTTTATTTAAAGCGAATTGGGTTAAAATGAAGTTATAACCTAAATTGTAGTTTGAATCAAATTTTGAAGTGAAATCGATATATCGAACTGGATTGACATTTTGAAGCAAAAATATGATTTTTGAAGCGAATATAGTAATTTTGAAATGAAATTGATTTCAAGTGAATATGATATTTTGATATCAAGGATGAATTTTTTTGAAATGTAAATTACCAACCGGTGTGTAAAACGACGTTTGGTTGTTAAAGGGACCGGGACCTCTTACTGGTATACTCTTTGTCAATATTGGAACCACTTTAATAACCGTGTATGTGGAGGAGACTCCAGAACAAGGTGGTTGGATTTGGCGTCGTTGCTTGATTGTAAGAAAGAGAACGATGATGGATAGATCCCAACGCTTGTGCCAATTTGAAATGACTAAAACAGCACGGCTTGATAGGGCCAAGTGGGCTAATTACCCTTAGAGGACATCCGTTCTTCAATTTTTGTGGACTCGGTCCATATTATTACTCTTATTGTTGGTTTCGATTGGTGCATCTTGATTTGGGATAGCCTCCTTTTGACTCGATATGGGATGGATGGATGCGGTGGACGGTCGCGGCTATGATGCGTTACCACCAAACAAATACCCGAACTGGTAGGTTCCTACCATGGGCATTGCCTCAAGTGCCTTGTCATACTTTTATCCCTATACGAGACCCCTATGATTTTGATTTAGTATTGTTGTATCATGGCATTCCTATCCCCTGATGTGCTACTGGGGCATTATATGCAAACTGTACGACAAGGCTTAAAAACGCATTTAAAGGGACTAACGTAAAGCCTTAACGCTAAGAAAAATATTTGCTTTATTGATTAGACATTATCTATGTGACGTATTCTACTACATATAAATATTTTGACGGATCCTTAAGAGATGGAAAATCTCGTAACATCTCTTGAGTTAGTGCACGCATGTCATACACTGAATAGAAGATGGAAAATTCCGTAAACATCTCTGACCCTATTACATTCATGTTATGTGATATCGATTTGACTCACATAAGAATATTTTAGTCATGACTCGAGTGTTTTGTCTTCTCATTATGCTCGGGTCAGCCCATTAGTATTTCAGCGCATCGAAGATCATTTTATGGGGGACAAAGATTTGGTATATTATTATTATCATTCCTTGCATCATGTTGTTCTGCTACATTATTTGTATATCCTTGTTGTATATATAATTCTGACTAATGTTGCATAAATTATAATCGAATGTATAATATAAACAGCTTCATGAACTGTTCATTTGAAGTTTATATTCTTTTCAATCCACTGCGACATCCTATGTTTGTTCTCCTATTCTTTTTCTTAATTAACCCCATTAATTGTCTATGTTCTAGATTGTTTAAGTTGGACGTGTGTGGATTATTGTCAATTTAAGCCTTTCGAAGTATGGGTTGTCACAAGTCAGCAATGCATCAAAATTCACATATCAGATAGAATTTTCAACGTCCATATCAAATTTAAATGTCTAGGTGATCAATCGTATCAATAGTGTAATGACAGAATGATAACATGGAAATATCAAAATCACTAAACAATATAACAGCCAATCACAAATATCGTCCATCTCAATATCAACAAACATCCAAAACAATAATTTCATTCATATCACAACAATTAACAACTATTAATATCAGGTATTTAAAAGTGATCTGAAACTACAATTATCAACCTCAATTTTAAAAATCAAGTCGATTTAACTATCAGATCTAACTGTCACAGCCACTGTCTCAAATTTAACTATCAGATCATCTACCAATTCCTACTGTAAATTTTCGATCAAAATTTCAATTAACAAATTTTGTTATCAATTTAACGGTCAAATTTTATTATCAATTTAACAGTCAAATTTAACTCTCAATCTAAATTTAGTAGATTCAATTCAATAAATTAAATTTCAGCCAATCAAATTTTCAACCAGCAATCGACACAAAATTTACTTCGTTAATTAGTTCGACTAAAAATAGGAAATTTAGTACTTTGTTGTTAACCCCGCCTCGGCCATGACTCGACGACTTAAGAGAGATACCGACCTAACTGCCTAAAACAGGAATGCCGGCCTAATGCCTTAAAGGTTGCCGACTTAACAAGGATGCCGACTTAAGATTTGAGGGGATACCGACCTAAGGCTTAGGTAGTTACCGATCTAACATGGATGCTAGCCTAAGATAGATGCCAATCTAACTATCCAAGGAGGTTGCCGCCCTAACTGCTCAGGACAGGGACAAGATCACGAACTACACTTGAGTCGCGACCGACTTACGGCCTATGCTAGGTCGTTCACAACCGAGGCAAAGGAAGGCAAGTCCGATGTAGCTACTTAGCACGCGGCCTCTTAACTCGTACACGGTTCAGGACTTATGATTTATCCAGAGTTCAGCAAGGATGCCTTTCCGAAGTCTCGACCCAGCATTTAGGTCGCAACCGATCCACGACTTAGTTTAAGTCGTCCGCGACCCATCTTAGGCCGGTTACGATTTAGGACTTGGTAATGTTTCCTGTCCAGAATTCTCTATAAATACATTGCCATCTCCAACTTTCAAGGGACTTTTGGACAATCTCTTCAAGCGCCGATACTCTGCCAGTTTCTAAACCAACTCCATACTTGAAGTTTCGAAGAACACTACAAGCTACTTTGAAAGACTTTCACATATCCGACATGGATTCAAAGACTTTCATCTACATCGAAGCTTAAGCTACTTGCTCGAAATGTTTTGCAACAAAAGAGATTTGTACTTGAAGAGCATTGTAATGTTTTGTAACAAGGTCAGTAATAAAGATACCTAAAGTGGACGTAGGATACTCCTTAAGCCGAACCACTATAAAATCGCTGTCTGTATTTTCTGTTATCTTAGCTGATATTCTGTTCCCGAACCATCAGGTGGTGCTTTCACACTCACATTTCACACAACGGGGTGTTAGCATTCGATTTTTAGCGTTTACATTTTTGGTGCTTTCACTGAGAATTCAACTCAGGATACTTCCACCATTGCTACGCAAAGGTTTGTTGAAAGGATTTCTTTTAAAACCAGAAGTTTATTGGAAATAATGGCTCCTGGGAGAAAACGAAGTTCTGTAAGATCCGACAATGTTCAAGAGAATACTGCTGCCTCTCCTCCTTCAAGTCAAGCAGCTCCAACTGTTGGAGTTACGCGAGCAGAATTGGACGCCGTAGTTTTGGGGTTGAATCAACAATTGAATGCTCAAAATGCACATTGGAAGCCCAGAATGCCCTGATCTTAAGTAAGTTGAATGATCTACTTGGGGAAAACCGTCAACCGGGTAATAATGATGGAAACTCTACTGTGGGAGTTCAGGATGTTGAAGGGAACATTTCTCAAAGAGCCGCAGACCCTGTGGAAAGGACGCCTCCCCAAGCTAGAGGATCAGGGCCGCAGCCGACCCTCCGTGAACGATTGTCAAGACATAATTCAGAGAGAGTGGCTGATGTTTGCCCTCCAGAGCCTCTAAATGATGAAGAGTATTTTTCGGGTATGGTTCGTCAAATCATGGAGAAAAATATGTGAAGAGATGAAGATGAGAAAGAGTGGGGTTTTGCTCCAAGAAAAACTCCATTTACTGAAAAGATCTTGAAGGCAGAGTTCCCGAGGAAATTCGTTCCCCCTACTATTCCGGCTTATAAGGAGACGAGTGATCCTAACGAGTTTCTGTATAAGTACGACTGGCATATGACAGGTGCCAGAGCGTCTGATGAAATCAAATGTCGATATTTCCCGGTATATCTAGAAGGTGTGGCTCCATTGTGGTTTATAAAGCTGCCGATCAGGTCCATTGATCAGTTCTCCGATTTGACCAGGAAATTCAAGGAGAAATTTTGATTGTATGCTTCAAAAGCAAAGGATATAATGTCGCTGTCAAATCTAGAGCAAAATCCAGGAGAATCCATCGGATCATTTTTGAATCGTTTTAACGTAGCATTGGCTGAGGTAGATAATGCTGAGCCACGCATGGTCCTGACATACTTGATGAGGGCGATTGAAAAATCGAGTGAATTTGGAAAATGGTTGAAAATGAAAGAACCAAACTCACTTGACAAATTCTACAAGAAAGCGGATGAATTCATGCGCTTTGAGAGCCTCCAAACACCGGCTAAGGTGGTATCAGCAGAAGCCGGGAGCAATGGTGCTCCTTCGAGCAAGAAAGAACCTAACACTCAGAAAAGGGGAAATGATGGTGGAAAGATACAGGGAGATGCTAAGAAAGGATGTCCTTTCAATTTCACACCCTTGACTGATACCCTTGAGAACATCTTCTTTGCCACCAAGGATGATGTCAACTATCTGACACCACCTAAAATGAGAGTTGGGAGTAAGATGGAAAATAGTGGAAGGTTCTGCCGGTTCCACAACCAACCCGGTCATGACACCAACGAATGCCATCAGTTGAAAGAGGTAATTGAATAACTCTTGAAGGAAAACAAGCTCCAACAGTATGTGAAAAGGAATAGAAATGCCCCAGCCTCGTCGATTCAAGGACAACAAGTTCCCGCTCACCGTCCTGGCCCAAGTGAGAAGGCCGTAGAACTTGAATCGGAAAGACCTGTCATCAATATAATAACTGGAGGGCCTCACCCAACAGGCAAAAGCTGGGGCCAGATGGAAAGGTATGCCCGGGCCTTGAGGCATGTACCAGCTGAAGAGAATGTTTTTGTTTTAGAAAATGATGCGCCTTTAAAGCTACAAAAGACTTCCACAGATGATATCGTATTTAGTGCCAGAGATTCTTTGGGTATCGAGGCTCCTACCATAGATCCTTTGGTCATATCCACTGGTATTGGGCCGGCTACTGTGACGAGAGTTCTAGTTGATTGTGGAGCTTCATGCAACATTCTCTTCAATAAGACTTTTGATCAAATAAAAATTCCAACGGCTGACGTTCAAGCTTCATCACTTAAGATTGCTGGGTTTGCTGGAGAACCCAAACAGCCGATTGGGACCATAGATTCGTTTGTAGAACTTGGAAAAGGACTGAGGAAGGTGACTCGAAAGCAAACCTTTATAATTGTTGAATAATTCTCTGCCTACAATGCCTTTTTAGGCCGACCAACTCTTGCTGCATTCAAAGCTGTTCTTGCCCCATGGTGTCTGACTATAAAATTCCTCGTAGATAATGGAGTTGGTGTGATTAAAGGAGACCAAGATGCGGGGCGAGAATGTTATCTTACGGAGTTGCGTGAATCAAGGAAGAGAGAAACGGGAAAAGGTGTGGCGGCTCCAGTCCGCATCAAAGAACCAACCTTGTAACAATTACAGGGTGGACCCTGCACTGGTGAATGTAGTGGCGCATGAAGAGAGATGGATCCAAGGAATGCCAGTGCAGGGGAGAATAGGGTAGTACTAGTAGAGGTAACGGTGCCGGTACCCGTTGACCCAAAGGACCCAAACAAAGTGCTGAATGTGGGTTCACAACTCAACACAACAGTTCAGAATGTTCTGATTTCATTTTTGAAGGCAAGTTTAGATGTGTTCGCTTGGACTCATGCTGACATGTGTGGAATATCCCCAGAGATTGCGGTACACACTCTAAACATTGATCCGAGGTTTACACCCGTGAAACAGAAAAGTAGAACTCAGGGTCCTGAGAGGACGGTAGCGTTGAAGGAAGAGGTGGATCAGCTCATGGAGAACGGTTTAATCAGAGAATCTACTTATCCAAATTGGGTATCAAATCCAGTGCTGGTTAAAAAAGCTAACGGGAAATGGAGAGTATGCATTGACTTTTCGGATTTGAACAAAGCCTGTCCCAAAGACTGTTTCTCGCTGCCCAGGATCGATCAGTTGGTGGATGGGACAGCGGGGCATGAATTTTTATCTTTTATGGATGCATACTCCGGATATAACCAGATTATGATACATGAGCCAGATCAAGAGGACACAAGCTTCATCACAGATGTTGGACTCTACTGCTACAAGGTCATGCCTTTCGGACTCAAGAGTGCAGGGGCAACTTACCAAAGGCTTGTTAATGCCATGTTCAAACCGCAGATTGGCAAGACAATGGAGGTTTATGTTGATGATATGCTAGTGAAGTCTAAGAAAGTAGTGGACCACATGGATCACTTGGCAGAGATGTTCGCAGTACTCCGAAAATACAGAATGAAGCTTAATCCCTTGAAATGTTCATTTGGAGTGGAGTCCGGAAAGTTTTGGGTTTCATTGTGAGCGGTAGGGGCATTGAAGCTAATCCTGCTCAGATCACTGCCCTGAGAGAGGTCAAAGCTCCTAGAACGAAGGAGTTGCAAAGTCTCAATGGAAAGGTTGCTGCCTTGAGTCGGTTCATTTCAAAAGCTATTGACAAATGCATTCCATTCTTTGATGCTCTGAAGAAAGGAAGAAAAAACTTTGAGTGGACTCTTGAATGTCAGAAAGCATTTGATGAGTTGGTTCGTCATATGGAAGTGCCTCCGATACTTTCAAAGCCTGACAATGGTGAAGATCTCTTCATATATTTGGCAATTTCATCTCATGCTCTCAGTGCAGTGTTGGTACAGGAAGACGCAAGGATTCAACGCCCAGTCTATTATATCAGCAAAAGATTCACTGGGGCAGAGATGAACTATTCAAGGTTGGAAAAGCTCGCCTATTGTTTGTTGATCGCATCAAGAAAATTGAGGCCGTATTTCCAAGCTCATCCCATCAAAGTCCTCACCGATTAACCTCTAAAGCAAGTCCTATTCCGTCCTGAAACTTCGGGCCATCTTTTGAAATGGAATATTGAAGTCAGCCAATATGACATCACTTATCATCCCCGGAAAGCAACCAATGGACAAGCTTTAGCAGATTTCATCGTAGAATGTACAGATAAAGGTGATAGTGAGGAAGAATCCACTGATAACGTCCCAATCCAAAGGAAATTGTATGTTAATGGCGCAAGGAATGATTACTGTTCCGGAGCAGGGGATGTCCTTGAAACCCCAAAAGGGCGATCGCTGTGTTATGCACTGAGACTAGAATTTCCTTCAACAAATAATGAAGCAGAATATGAAGCCCTCATTGCTGGTTTAAGGATCGCTAAAGAACTAAACATCAAGGCATTGCAGATCTTCAGTGATTCTCAACTTATTGTCTGCCAAGTCAAGAAGGAATTTCAAGCTAAAGGAGGGAATTTACCCGCCTATTTATCAAAAGCCTGGGAGCTACTTCAAGATTTTGACCGTTATTCAATAAACAATATACCACGAGAAGAGAACATGAAGGCAGATTCTCTCGCAAAGTATTCAAGTACTGGTAAAGGTCAACTATTGGGATTAATTCCCGTCGAAGTCTTGTTAGCTCCAAGCACAGATGAAATGGATGTTGATTGGATTATGAATGTATCCCAAGAGCAAGAATCATGGATGACTCCGTTATTTGAATATTTGCTCAATGGTTCTTTGCCAGAAAGTTCAAAAGAACGACAGAAGCTGATAAGGAAAGCCTCCAGATATATAGTTCAAGATGGTCGTTTGTACAGACGAGGATTTTCAATGCCACTACTCCGCTGTGTAACTAAAGAAGAAGCCAAGACAATTCTGACTGAAATACATGGAGGGGAATGTGGGGATCATACAGGTGGTCAAACTTTAGCAAAGAAAATCCTCCGTTATGGATACTTTTGGCAAGAAATTAATCAAGATGTTGCTGACTATTCCCGAAAGTGTGATAAATGCCAAAGATTTGCCGAAATTCCTAGAGCACCTTCCACTGAACTAACAAAAATGGTCAGTCCATTGCCGTTTGCCATCTGGGGAATTGATCTCATTGGGCCTTTGCCGACTGCCAAATCGGGGATTAAATTTGCTATCGTTGCTGTTGATTATTTCACTAAATGGGCTGAAGCTGAACCATTGGCTACTATTACCTCTAAGAAAATGATAAGTTTTGTGACTAAAAATATCATTTGCAGGTATGGTGTGCCTCAGAAGATAATCACAGACAATGGTACCCAGTTAGAAAGTGAGGAGTTCCAAGATTTCTGCAAACGATTCAAGATCCGAAAAAGCTTCTCAGCAGTGGCTCATCCGCAGGCAAACGGGAAAGTGGAAGTAGTAAACAAAATCATCAAATCAACCATCAAAAAGCAGCTGGAAAAAGCAAAAGGTGGTTGGGTCGATAAGTTACCGCTTGCACTATGGGCATACAGAACCACCCACAAAACTACAACTGGGCATACTCCATTTTCATTGGCATACGGATCAGAAGCGATGATTCCAGTGGAAACTGAAGTCCCCTCACACAGAAGGATCCATTTTGGTCAAGATGAGAATGAAAAATTGCAATTGGAAGCACTTGACCTCCTTGATGAAAGAAGAGAAGAGGCCAGGCTTAGAATTGCAGCTCATCAGCAAAGAATAGCCAGGCACTTCAATTCCAAAGTTCGTCAGCGCAGCTTTGAAGTTAGGGACCTAGTCCTGAAGAGAATTATGATAGCAAACAGGTGTGTTTGGGCCAAACTGGGAGGGGCCGTATGTTATAGGCACGAAACTTCTTGATGGCACATTCAAACTCACAACTGCCGAAGGAGAACCAATCCCAAGAGCTTGGAACAGTAATCATTTGCGTCCATATTTTACTTAAAAGCTTTGCTGAAATGTTGTAAAAGAATTACGAATATATGATTCTTGTATTGAAAGCAATTGTAAAGCAAGTGAATAATGAAAAGCTATAAAGTGGATGTAGGCCCGACTTTTGGCCGAACCACTATATATCATGTGTTCTCTACTACTATAAACTGCTTTGTTTTATTTCGACATATAAAATACGTTAATTGTGTTACTAAAATATGATTTAATAATGCAGGCCATAAAAACAAAGCTTACCCATCGCAAGACCAAGCGATCTCCAACATCACCCAACAAGCAAACGCTAAACCATTCAAAATTTCCATACTCAAATCCAACGAAGAAGTGCTTCGAACAAAAGTTAGTGATGTGGATGGAAGTGGACCATTTCTAACTAACTGCGAATGTTTGTACAAACGAGCATCCAGTTAAATAGCCTGTGTCTACCACCACCAACTCGCTTAACTATGAAGTATATTTCTTTGGATAAGGGAAATTATTGGCAACTAAAAAGGGATGATACTTGCAAAAGATAACGGGGATCGCCGACATGAATAGATGGCAAAGAGACATGGGCGAGCAAGCATCAAACAGCAAAAGACCTCTTCGGAGGCACAAGCCCTCTTCAGAGGCACAACTCTTCGAAGGATAAAGACCTCGAACAGGCTTCGCCAGAAAAAGAGAGTTCTTTCTCGACATAAAGTTGTGGACTGATCGGTGATACACTCCGGTGAATCATCCAACTAAGAGAAAGAAACTCCAAACTTCCAAGCAAAAGCCCCACTTAGAGGCACACGTTTCACCGAGATTGAAATAAAACTTGCAAGTGTTGAAACGTGAAAAGCCCTCTTCGGAGGCCCATTTCACCACAGTTGAAATGCTAAAAGACCTCGAGCGGGCCTCGCCATAAAAAGAGAGTTCCTTCTCGACATAAAGTTGCGGACTGATCGGTGATACACTCCGTGAATCCGTCCAACTAAGAGAAGGAAACTCCAGACTTCCAGGCAAAAGTCCTACTCAGATGCACACATTTCACCGTGATCTGAAATAAAGCATCACACGCGTCGAAATGCGAAAAGCCCTCTTCGGAGGCCCGCTTCCCAGCGAACAGGGAAAAAATTAAAGCCTCTCCCAAGAGGCAGAAACAAAAAGACCTCTTCCCAGAGGCATAATCAAACAAAAAGACCTCTTCCCAAAGGCACAATCAAACAGAAGGATCTCTTTGGAGGCACACGTTTCACCAAGATTGAAATAAAACTTCCAAGTGTTGAAACGTGGAAAGCCCTCCTCGGAGGCACAACTCTTCGAACGCGCATGTTTCACCGAGATTGAAATAAAACTTCCAAGTTTTGAAACGTGGAAAAACCCTCCTCAGAGGTACAACTTTTCGAAGAAGCATTTCATTAGAAGTGCAAAACAAAGATCAAAAAGCTCTCCACTGAGGCGCAATATATAAAAAAAGCCCTCTTTAAAAGGCACACTTTAGCTTTCAAAGGAAGATTGGTTCATCTATTCTTGAAAGTACTCTTCCTCAAAAAAGTTAAAGTGACCTTCAGCGGCCCGCTTTACCACATAGGAGAATCCACTTTGTAAAAATGTGTGTATGCACAAAAGAAGAAGTGTTATCTCCGAAAGTTGAAGCGTAGAAACTCATATGGAACGAGCTGTACTCTATCTTGAGCAGAATAACATTCCTTCAAGTATGGAATAATTATTCTCTAGAAAATAAGAGTACAAGCCCCCTCAAAGTTGAAAATATTGCAACGAGCTTATGGTATAGGGGCAACATGGTATAGCTACATTGGTAAGAATTACGCTCGAACAACATACCACAAGCTCACTGCAATATCATATAAAAAAACTTGTACAAAAACGAATAGTAAATGCATTCTCAAATACAGACAGAAGTTTGTACAAACAAAAAGAATCATTTTATTCAATACTGTCAAAATTTTGTTCAGGTACAGGTTTCAAAATAAAAAGAAAAAGAAAAGCGGAGGCCGGTACCCGCAATCTCCAGCCAGTACATGCAAAAAGCAAAAAAGTAAATATAAATCGAAGCAGAGCCCCTTACTTCTTCTTGCCGCCACCCTTAGAGCCTTCACCTGACCTAATAGGCAGTTTTTCAGGACGGCTTGGGAGAGTTGGGGATGAAGGAGAGAGGGTTACTGCCGGATCAACCTTCGCTTCCTCTTCAGAAACAAGAATGCTTCCCCTTTTCTTCTTGGAAGTGGTACGCTTCCTCCTCCTCCTTGAAGAAGACTCACTTCCCGGGGTAACAAGAGCAGCCAGTTTTACGTCATCAGAAATAGTATGCTCCGGGGATTTGTCGCCTCCTTCAGGTCCTTCGTCCTTCTGCTCCTGCGAAGCGATTGGATCATCCAACCCTTGAAGGGCTCCTATCCAATCTTCTTATGATCCCGGCTGGGAAATAGGAGTGATTTGAGGGAATGGAGGAGGGACAGCTGGAGGAGGAGAAGTCTGTGTGGCACTTGGCCTTTTTGCTACAGAAGAAGAAAAGCCAAAAATATTAGCACCTCCTGTGAAGAAAGGAGATAGCGGCTCATTGAGATTTAAGAAATAATCAAAAAGTTCGTCAAACTCTTGAGGAGCAAACAAACAGTCCACTTGGGCAAGATTAATGGTAGAGTTACCTGGAGAAGTCGGCTTCCTAATGTCAACCTCATAAGCCTGTGCTTCGGCGCTCTCTTTGCCTTCATCTCCACCCTGCGTGCTTGTGATCTCAGTTGTAACTTTAACAGGGGATGGAGAATGAGAACCAGAGCCTGTGATGTCAACATCGGCCGAAACCGAAGGAGGGACGGGGGCAGTTAATGGTGATTCTTTCGTAAAGTGCTGCTCCCCTACCTCAGCTCGTGCTTTGGCAAGCTTCTCTTTTCCCCGGACTAGGGAAGCTCTGGCGTCATCATCTAGAAAGTGTTCTGCAAGAGATGCTTTAGCATAGCCGGCACCTGTACCACCAAGCTTGTCAAGAATTGACTCCCAAACCTCGGCCAGGGTAATCTCATACTTTGGTCCTAAGAATGAAAGACTCCCGCGCCCCATAACGCTATGCGCGTAGAAGTCAAATAAAGTGGAGCTGACATTGGCTTTAGTCGCCTCATGCGACTGTTCGGCAGCCTGCCTTCCAGCGATAGCTTCATCGCTATCCTTCTCAGTCTTTAATAATTGGGCCTTTAGCCTCATAATCTCCAAATCCTGGGAGTTGACCTTCTCCCTTAACTCTGCAACGTCAGCACGATACCTTCCTGTTGTTTTCTGCTTGGCCTCAAGTTGTGCCTCGGCATGTCGCTGAGCAGCGTGAGCATAGCGAACTTGCTTTTGAAGTACTTCTTCTTTTTGGGTATATGAGGTAGAAGAAATAGCAAGCTCTTGCTTAAGTTTTTCAACTTCCGCTTCAAGCTTCTCTTTGTAATCGGCGATGTTCCTCATTTCGGTATCGTGCTGGCTTAAAATTTTCTGCCACTCGGCCTTATCATTTTCCATGGTTAGCATAGCCTATATATTCACGCGGTTGACCCTCTGAAGCTCATCAACAAGCTTTTGCCGCCCTGGCATCCGCTCGATATCAAGCCTAACAGCATCAAGATTTTGCAACATTGCTTGTTTGTCAATAGGGACCAAGTCAAGATCGAACCGCACTCCCTTCAGGCACCAGTGCGGGAACCGGCTTTGCAGAGTGGCCGGGCCTGGTCCAATTTGGAATTTAGGCCTGTTGACTATTGTCTGAATGTCTGTCTTCCCGAGAGCAGGAGAGCCAGAGGGGATGTCAAGTGAGACGGGGGCAGCGGCCTTTTCAGGAGTTGTAGATGCATGCTTCTCACCGTGCCGGGCACGCTTGCTTCGGTCCTCAACTATATGACTTTTTCCCCGGACATCATGCGACTTTATTTTGTGAGGGTCATCACCTCTCTGGGAAGAATCATGGTGCTCCTCCCTTTCTTTTCTCTCATAACGCTCTTCTTGAGCCCTCCTCTCCTGAGCCTTTCGAGCGGCTCTCTCTTCGTCAGTTTCTTTGTGAACGGGAAGGTAGCGCCTATAGTCATATTGACTACGCCTCCCGTAGCGCTGAAAGTCGTCATAATAAGAGCCGCTGCGTCCCATCGGAGAATCTGAAATTTTAAAAAAAAAAGACGAGTCTTAAAAGTCTTCAGAGAAAAGAAGCGTAACTTTAGAATCTTCAAAGTACAAAGAGTTAGGTGCATGAAAGTGCCGAAAGGTTCTAAGTGTGTGTGATGTGCAAACTACATGAATCAAGCTACGAACCACTCTTCGATTGCGGAAGAATCGTGGGGGTAGTAGTTAACGTCAACTCTTGGGTCGACGGAGCTTGTTGCAAAGAAGAAGTCGCTTCTACTACTGAAGAAGAAACCCTAGTAGTGACAGGGTCGTCTTTAAAGAGCTCCTGTAAGGTGACAAAGAGGTCGCTCAACCCTTCGAAAGTGTCGTCCCCGCTCTGCTTGACAGGGCTTGTTTTCCCGACTTCTTCACTAGACTTCTGTGAATGTTGGGGAGATCCCTGAGGCTCTTCTTCCTCAATGACTAGGGCAAGTGCGAATTTGCCAGACGACCTCGCAACATCGACAGTAGTAGAGCACTTCACCAGAGAAGCCTCGGAGGCAGGTTCTTTTGGTATGGGTTCGTTAGTGGAAACTGGGGCATCTAATGCTTTAGATGGGGAGTCTGTAACCTCATGGGGGTGTGTAGAGCGAGAAGCATGTAAAAGTCCATACCGATTCAAAAATTCGTCCCTCAACAAAAACTTTATACTTCTCTCTTTAGCAGTCAGAGCACTTAATCTTTCAAAAATTTGCTTATGGCTTGGATCTCTAGAGGGGAGAGGAAGTGCTGAAAAGAGCAAAGAATGAAATTAGCAATTGGTAATTCGGATCTCGAAAAAGTTTGAAAATGGAGAAAATAGAAACAGGTAACCTTACTTCCTACTCTCCAGATGGCAAAAAACCCTGGGGGCCAGCGAGCAAAGAAAAACTGGTTCAAAAATCCATGAACACTTTCGGTAAGATCAGAAATAAGCTTCCGGTTTCTAGCACTTCTCACAATGATAAGGGAAGGATGGTCTTTACTCTTTGCAAACGAGCATAAGTAGCGAATTTCTTCAAAACTTGGCAAGCGATCAAGAGTTCTCTTAAACAAAACACACAACCCCATCATGATGGCGTAGCCATTAGGATGAAGTTGGAACGAAGAGATTGTCAACCGAAGGAGACGGGTACGAAGGAAGACGTTAAAGGGAGGAATTGCCCCGCTTAGGCACATTTGACGATTGACTGCGACAAAACCGTGGGGAGGGTTGTCGGCAGTATCATTTGGCCTGGGAAGTAGGGCATCATTTTCAGCAAAACCAAATTGAGTACGTAGCTGAATAAACGCACTCGGAGTTAAGATAGTCGAAGTTCTCTCTGGAGGATTCTCTATGGGAACAGCTGTCTGAAAGGTCTCTCCCGCTTGAGCTACCACTTCTTCTTCTTGGAGGGAAGTCATTCTACACAAACAACTGGATATTCAAACATGAAGGTGCACGTTTCCTGAAATGTGTGAAGTGTTGTGTAAAATCAACAAAGCAATAACCGAATATAACTGGAATAAAAACTAGCAAGCATTTGTCAGCTATAAAGTCCAGGGTTTGTTGTTTTAAATATGAAAGTGAAATGTAGATGCAAACAAATCAGTTCAAGATAGCGATGCTTTGCATTGATATTTCACTTTAGTTGATTGGTTCACAGCATTTCATACAGTTTGTTTAAGTTGATTACTCTACGTCGACTAATCTGTCATTTGATGTGGGCAGTCAATGGCAGTATGTTAGCCTTGGTTTTCTGTGATTATTGTTTTCAACAGGTTTTTAGCCTATAAGTTAACATGATCTGTGAAATAAGGCAACAAAGTTAAAACAATCTAGGATTTAAGCAATTCAGTCCAGCAGATCAAGTTAAGTATTAAAGTTAGGATTATGCTTTTGAGTGAGAATTCAAGTTGAGCATCTAAGTGTTAACTCGGCTGCGACACAAGGAATCTCTCGCGGGTTAAGAATAAGTCTCTGGTTCCTTAAATCGTTGGTCTTTTAAGTCGTAGGAGGCTTCGGTTCAAAGTGGTGTGAGTTTCCCCAAGTTCTAACTCGGCAACGATTTAAGGCTCTGGATACATTAAATTAGGTTGGTAAGTTTCCCCAAGTCTCAGCTCGGCCGCGACTTAAGGTTTAGGTCGCATCGAATCAGATTGGCCAAAAGTTAGGTCACCCAAAGTTGTTGAGTCGCGTCCAAACCAATATCTCACTCCACCCAACCCGTTAACCCGATAGCCACTCCCTCGACAAAAAAACCCTCATTTCATTCATGCTATTTCATGCCATCGGATCATCCATTATACCAGTTCAAAACCCCCACGAATTTAACACCTCACAATCCTAACGTAAATCAAGATTGATTAGCCCGAAGCAGTAACCCATCGGCATTGTTTCATCAACCGTTTGAATCCGAATTGAGCCACCTCAGGATCATCAACTATCGGTATGATAAGATTCGTGATGAAGCATTGCGCGATGAGGTGGGTGAAGTTTGAATGGGATTCATGAATCAATGACAGTAGGGGATCGAGAAGGAAGCAGGTTTACTTACGTAATGATTATCGGTGATTGATGGAACGAAATCCCCTTTGAGAGCTCAGGGAAATGTTAATGGCAGAATTGAATGAAGAGGAAGGAGAAGATGTATGACTTATACCTTGAAATGGAGGAACCTGAAGCGGCGCAAATGGTCTAACTGTTAAGTCGCGTACGACCTTCCGACCTAGAGGGGGACGGGTTAAATCATATCGAAGCACAATACCAGCCATTAGGCGTGTACTTCGAGGGGCAAATGTTAACCCCGCCTCGGCCATGACTCGACGACTTAAGAGGGATACCGACCTAACTGCCTAAAACAGGAATGTCGGCCTAATGCCTTAAAGGTTGCCGACTTAACAAGGATGCAGACTTAAGATTTGAGGGGATACCTACCTAAGGCTAAGGTAGGTTACCGATCTAACATGGATGCTGGCTTAAGATAGATGCCGATCTAATTGTCCAAGGAGGTTGCCGCCCTAACTGCTCAGGACAGGAACAAGATCACGAACTACACTTGAGTCGCGACCGACTTACGGCCTATGCTAGGTCGTTCACAACCCAGGCAAAGGAAGGCAAGTCTGATGCAGCTACTTATCACGCGGCCTCTTAACTCGTACACGGTTCAGGACTTATGATATATCCAAAGTTCAGCAAGGATGGCTTTCCGAAGTCTCGACCCAGCATTTAGGTCGCAACCGACCCATGACGTAGTTTAAGTCGTCCGCGACCCAACTTAGGCCGTTTACGATTTAGGACTTGGTAATGTTTCCTGCCCAGAATTCTCTATAAATACATTGCCATCTCCAACTTTCAAGGGACTTTTGGACAATCTCTTCAAACGTCGATACTCTGCTAGTTTCTAAACCAACTCCATACTTGAAGTTTCGAAGAACACTACAAGCTACTTTGAAAGACTTTCACATATCCGACATGGATTCAAAGACTTTCATCTACATCGAAGCTTAAGCTACTTGCTCAAAATGTTTTGCAACTAAAGAGATTTGTACTTGAAGAGCATTGTATTGTTTTGTAACAAGATCTGTAATAAAGATACCTAAAGTGGACGTAGGCTACTCCTTAAGCCGAACCACTATAAAATCGCTGTCTCTAACTGTATTTTCTATTATCTTAGCTGATATTCTGTTCCCGAACCATCGGGTGGTGCTTTCACACTCACATTTCACACACCGAGGTGTTAGCGTTCGATTTTTAGCGTTAACATTTGTGAATCAGTTTAACCACTAACCTTTACTTGAAATTGAAAATATTCCAGAGTCAAATAAATTCCAATCTAGCACCATGTCGTAAATGATGTCGATACGAATCCAATGCAGCTTGTTTTGTTCGAATCGGACCTCGCATGAAAAAGTTACGAGTTAAATAACGTTCGATATAATTAAATCAAAACTAACTAATTTAATTTAAAATTAACCTTCTCTATCCCACACCCTACGCGCGCTGCACCTCCCCCACCCGAGCCGAACGCGGTTTCTTCATTCTTTTTTTCTACCACCAATCGAATGCCAATAAGCGACACCGTCGCAAGCCAACCACCTAACGTCAGGCCACTGACGTGCTCTCAATCGCGCACACGGACGCGAGTACGAACGCCACGAGAAACGCAGAAGAACAATGTCGATCAACATGAAATTCCTACCACCTTAGTTATAGATAGGCCACCAAATTCTTGCCGAAGATAGCGTTCACCATTCCCTTCATGTTTTCTTGAGACCCTATCGCCTATCGACAGCCATAGGTGATAGAAAACTTGACCATAGCTACACCGGTCGCTGCCAATTTCCCGCCGCCTCGCTCGCCTAATGATGATTATGACCGTTCAACTCCCTCATTGCATCGAGCTCTATAGGTTTCTAGTTTAGCACTTCTTCTGAGTCGGCATCTGGTGGCGTACACTCATGGTGGCCGTTGGATTGTAGAGTTCATTTTTATTTTCAGCGACTAGGGTTTTTAAGTCAGCAAACAAAAATAAGGCGAGGGATATTTATAGGTAGCTTTCTGAAATGCTATTCACCCGCGAAAATTTCGACCTCCAAATGAAGCATGCCACCTGACGTTTTATATTTTATACCCCATTTCAAACACAATGGAATATGTATCGGGAGCCAATTCCATCATATTAAGAAGACAGCTTTTCATAATCAAATTATTTTACTTAAATTCCTTTAATTGATTCTATGCATTTCACGCTTGCACGACCAAACTATAGGTCTAGTTGCTACAAAACTTGAAATCTTATAATAATTCACTATTACGGAGCTAATAAAACTAGTTTCGTTGAAATCCAAGACAGTGACCAAAAATGCAATTTTTACTTGTTAATTAAAACGAGTAATTTTCCAAAATAAATTTATTGACTTTAAATTCAATTTTAAAAGATAAATTTTATCATTCTTGCTTAAATAAAATTGAAATCAACTTTAAAATCATTTTTATTCATATTAATTCAAAATTCAGTTATTTAAATAATTCCAATATTAAATATAACAGTTAGATTATCAAATAAATCACTATATTTGAAATATAAGTTATGTAACTTACGAAATTAACCTTTCAATATTTAAAATCAATTAAATATTTTAAATAAATTTTTTACCTTAAACAGTTTTGTAAATTAAAATGTTTGTTCAAAGTTTATACAAACGGTTCTCTTACATTTAAATTCACAAAATAAATCAGTTTTAACATAAAATATTCGTTCGAATCTAAAACAACAAAAATTCTTACACAAAATACAAAGATTACACTTCATAAATCAAAGCCGTTGGATAATTCAATTACGATGAATTCCAAAGAATTTCAAATAAATTTAGTTATCAACAATTATTTTATTTTTTTTCTAAATAATTCAACATTTATTATTCAATTCCAGCTATTGATTATAAACGCATTCAATACATAGAATTTCATGTAAATAAATTTATGCTTTTACTTTTAAATAAACATTCGTTCGACTCATTTTTTACTTATCATCGATCATTTCAATTTATATTGTCAGTTATTTACAATTTAATCTTATTTAATTCACTTTCTAATATAAGTTATCATATTTTCTCATATTGAGTTTTTTATTTAAAATTTTATATAAATTCATATCCAATAAATTACATTAACAAATCACTAAATTTTAATTTTAACCATTTTGAAAATTACATTGAATTTAATAATTAAAATAGTTAAAAATATGGGTCGTTACAATCTCATCCACTCAAAACCTTTCGTCCTCGAAAAGGGATTAAATAAGAAATCTAACGTACGTTATATCTTACACAATATAATCAACTTATAAAACATTAAAATTTATTTACAAAACATTTACTATGCTTCTACTATGCCACTTTGATATTAGCTTATTCATTAACAAGTTATAAAATTCTAAAGTCTCAAAAAATTTCTAACGCCTGAATTTACGGAAAATTTCAACAATGTCATTTTTACGGGGCTCGATTGTAAAAAATTTCAACATATATTTATAACACGATATACATCTCATTTCAGTGGGGAGGCATCCTATAGGGAAAATATAAAAGTGCAGTATATAATCGGAGATATGTACCTTATTATTATTATTATTATGAGCGAGTTCAGTCATATTAAAGCGTACAAAAGCGAGACAAAATGCATATACGTCTGCATGGTCTTCAATGTGCCTATCTCAACTCAATTTTAATATTAGTTACTTATAGTAAGATATAGAATCAAGCATGAGTTTGATAGAACTATATAACATGAATTCTAAATCCAAACCATAAGCATAAGCATCAATACACAACATAACAATCATATGGAACCAAAACGGTTATAACAATGATTTGCAACAAAAGAAATCATCCAACAAATAATATCCATACAATTAATTTATATTTACATCAAATTTACATTTTCAATGTCAACATTTTATTTATACACAATCATTTTTATTAACATTCATTCCTTATTAACATCCAATATTTTATTAGTATTATTAACATTTAATTGGTTTATTTCCAATTAATTCACATCTATTTAATTCACATTCAATTTTATTTTACTATCTTCAACGCACAAGCAACCAATTCACAATTGTAATGAAACGTAAAATACATGCAATCAAAATAACATAGCATCATAAGCAAGAAACAATCATAGCTAGCAATCATAACATACAATCATTTTATTAAAATCCATACAATATATATATGACATTCGTATGTATAACGATTTCGATCTCTTACTCGAATATGCAAAATTTATTTTCCGAACTAGCATTGATAACCCAACTACTCCAATGCGGATTCTAGTCTGACTTCTTGATTAGAAACATCCATTCTCCTTACATAGTAATAAACTATGATAGAGAACTTCATATTTGTGTCGAAAATCTGCATCAGTGTTTGTCTTCGAGTATCGAGCGAACATTCCTAAATCGGACAGGTGTGAATTAACTTAAAATCATGATATTCAAATTTGAATCTAAACTATAAATGCAAATAGAATAGTCAATATACAACTTACATATTTATTTCATTGGAATCTTAATTACACCATAGATAATTTAAGTGGATTTCATATTCAATTCTTAATTGTTTGAAAATTTTCTTTGTTAAAAATTCTTTTATAACAAAATACTTTTATATAGAAATAATTTTATATTGAAAATATTTTTGATTACTTGATGTTTCAACAAGTTTATCCTCGTTCTACAGAATCCAGCAATACGTTGATCAGACGCAAGACTAGAAATCTATAAGTACCTAGTAATCCCATTTCAACACCTAGTGAAAATACTTGAAAATGTTCTAAAATCAAATATGGAAAGCACCACTCGAAAACAAATCATGGATCACAGTTATATAATGGTTACACTTCTATCCCAGAGGAAACATCTATAACTTTAGGTAATCTATACCCTGCGAATTACGCCATGCAAGTAAAAACCAAACCGCCCATGGATCATATTCTACTTCATGATTACTCCTAACGGTTACATCTCTATCCCAGAAACAAATAGTAGACTATAGGCAATCTCTGTCCCTCAAAGTACATCGACTATAGATTGCAACTACGCAATGGTTACATCGCTATCCTAGTGAAATCATAAGCAAAATATAGGCATCACGACCCCCTCTCAAATTATGCTATGCTAATCAAATCATAAGACCGGGGGTTACGCTATGGAATTCAAAGAAACTCATGATTTTATGTCCGAATGATCGAAATAAAACAATCGAATGAATCGACCAAGTGGATTATCGAAAATCACGGAGGGTACTTCCCATATCTTTTAATTTGAAATATATCATACTGTTATCCCGCTTTTTGGCAAAGCCGCGTACCAAAAGATCGATCAGAAACGGAGAACAGTTCGTCTCAGAGGCCAGTCATGCTTCGTCTCGCTATGGATATCACTGAATTTTGTCCATGTCCAGATTGGGCTATAATTGATAGGACACGGCAGGAAAGACCATAGGAATCAATGTCTCAAGTTTCAAGTCAATCCGAGTTCATACGCTCAAATTATGATCGACTCAATTTGAAAGAGAAGGCCTGAGATTCGAACCCATCAGGTTCGAAACCATCACCTTCGAACCCATCAGGTTCGACCCCATCACCTTCGAACCTATCAGGTTCGAAACCATCACCTTCGAACCCATCAGGTTCGACCCCATCAAGATGCCTCGGGTTCAAACCCATCAAGTTCGAACCTACCAAGTTCATAACAATGGACCTCGAACCCATCGGAGAGTAGCCGCTTCGAACCCACCACAAAGCGTTGCTCGAACCCAAATGTGGAACCTTGTTCGAATCCATCCATGAAGTCATGTTCGAACCCATCAACGATGCCAAGTTCGAACCCATCCTGTGTAGCCTCATTCGAATCCACTGGGTCAACCAACCATGATGACGTGTCTTCCTTCGGTTCGAATTCGCCGACATCTATGGAGTCGAAGCAGTCAACTCGGAGTGCAGACCGGATAGGTTCGAAGTTTGCGCTCCACGTCACATGAAGTCACGTGCCATGATGGATTCGAAACCATCGGTTCGAAAGCATGGTTTCGAACCAAACAGCCATGCAATGAACCCCATTTCGAATCCATCATATCTCCCAATCTACTGATCCAAATGACATGAAATTTTCACAGAAGCTTGCATACATGTTGAAGAATGTCCATGCCAAATTTCACCTCGATTGGATGAATTCTTGATCGGTTCGAATGGAGTTCGAACTTATGCCAAAGTGGGCCCAAACTTCCTGAGACCGTGCGTGTGGGCCCCCTCACGTTCCAGAAGTGGTCTCCCGAGTTTTCAGCGAAATATCAGCAGCCTACGCCTATAAATAGAGCCCCAAGGACAACGAAAAAGGGACCTTCCGACTCTCAAGCGCCCAGGCTCTGCCGGATCGAGATCTCCATCGTCCTACATCTTAATTTGACTGTTGATTTCGAATTTCCAATTGTAACTTGTTGTTGATCGCTTCAACAACTTGTAATCATTGAAAGAAAAGCAATAAAATATCAAAACACTTCACAGTGGACGTAGGCAACACGGCGAACCACTATAAATCGCTTGTCTACGCATTTAATTTATTGTTGATTGGAGTTTTTGTTAGATAATATCTGTTTTGAATTTACATTCTTGACTATTATCTCTTCAACGACTCCTGAAGAGTGTTGTGCCCAATTTTGACGCAAACACTTTGGTGCTTTCACTGAGAAAACCCAGCTTTTCTCCTGCTCGTTGGATCTGTCATCGATACCGGATTGAATAAATCTAAGAGAGAGATCCAGATCATTGAATCCCACTTCCTTCCCTTCTATTCAGATTTGCACAAAGTCTAGGAAAGGAATTCAACTATCAAGATGGTTAGCACAAGAACCACCTCGAACGCTGTCAATCAAGAAGAACAGAATAGACAGAATCCTGCCCCTCTACCTCCACCTAATCAAGATGCCGCTGGGCACTCAGAACCGTCGGGTCCGGTCACCCGACAAGAGTTGCAATTGCTACTTCAAGAGCTAACCCAGAGTCGGTGACAACTAGAAGAACAGCTACGCGCTAACGCTGTGTTAATCAACAAGTTGGATCGCCAGAAACGAAAGAGATCCACAAGAGATCGTGCTTCCCGCTCTTCCAGCGAAAATTCTTCATCTTCTGATTATCATAACCGACCTCCACGACCCCGGTTAGATGGGAGTCGTATGCCACCCATTGGAAACCAACCGACATTGACCGTAGGACAAATAAGAGTTGGTCCGTCAGCCAGTTTCCAAACCGGACCCCCTCCTCCAGAGGAGGTGCCGTTCCTCACCATGCCGCAGAATACCGCACCACTAGCGTTGCGGCTGAACCAGGGGTCGACGCTCAAGATCATTCGGACCTGGACCGTCGTTATAGCGGTCGTACTCCTGAACCGTACGTCCCAGAGGACTATGAGCCAATAAGGCGAGACTTGGACCGTCGACGATATCCGGTTCAAGCCCAAAGTATGGAACGTGATCATACTCCGGCGCAAATGCCGGATCTTTCGACTATGATACGTCAGATGATCCGTGAGAGTCAGGGATTCACGAACGACGATTGGGGAGTTTCTCGAAGTCACACTCCCTTTACGGACGATGTTCTCAGTGCTGAACCCCCAAGGCGATTCTGAATGACCACTCTACCCATGTACGAGGGAAACTCCGACCCCAAACAACATATTCTAAAGTATGAATGGTCGATGACCGCTGCCAGAGCCGACGATGCAGTGAAGTGTCGTAGTTTCCCCATATCCTTGGGGGGCATCGCCACCATGTGGTTCACCCGATTGCCACCTCGAACCATCTCTTCCTTCGATCAGTTAGCCACAAAATTCTTTGAGCAATTCCGCATGCACGTCGCAAGGCCAAAGGATGTCAACACTCTATCTAGTGTCACGCAAGCTCCCGGAGAGACGCTCAGGCACTACTTAGAGAGATTCCATACTACATGTGTGGAGATTAGTAATCCAAACGATAACTCCATCCTTATGGCGCTGACTAAGGGGATCGACCCCGATTCTGAATTCGGTAATTGGCTAGCTGGGAAACCACCTGCGTCATTGGACCGTTTCCATGCCAAAGCGGCTCAATTCCCGAGACGGGAAGACGCGAAACAGTCTAGGAAGCAAACTGACGCAGGGCCAAATGCGGAAGGGACCCAAAGCAATGTTGCAATAAAACAGTCCGGTGAGAGCTCCAGAAAAGTTCAGTTGAACATTAAAAATAAACGAGCTCGGCGAAGAGAAAGCGTGAATCAAATTAAAAAACAAGATCAAAATCGTGGCCCGCAACGCAAAAATCCGATGTTCGACAGTTATACTCCTTTGAATACTTCACTGGAGGACTTGTATTTGCGGACCCGTAATACAATTCAATATGAAAAACCTGCTCCAGGACCGTCGTCAGAGAGACAAATCCAGACGGGAAAATTTTGCAGGTTCCATGAAGGCTACGGGCACGATACGAACGAGTGTCGTCACTTACAGGATCTTGTTGAAAAACTGGTCAGAGAAAGGAAGCTGGAACAGTTTGTGCGGACACCGTAGCCCAAAGAAGCGGGCCCATTCAATCCAATCAATGAACCCAGTCGACCGAGGCAGGAGGACTTGACTTGTCCCCGTGGAAGATTGATGATAAATGCCATCAGTGGCGGGCCTACCTGCTCAGAGGCCTGGAACGACGAAGAACCTCGTCATTGTCACACATGACAGGCTCCTTCAATCTATGAATAATTTGCAATTTCCTTTGTATTCTGAAATTTGAATTTGTAATAAGGCACTGACTTTGCCATATTTTTTATTTCAGCAATAAAATACTATCTCTTCAAGCTAAAGCTGTGATTCACTGAATGCAACGTTCAACAATCACAACACACGAAGAGCTAAGTTCCGTCAAACAATGGAATTTATTCAAATAGCGAGTGACTGCGATACGATCGGCCACACACTAAGTGAAACCCCAGCTCGGGGGCAAGCCATCGCATCAAAGGTTGAACTGGACCAACACACGACAGTCCTTTCAACAATTCGTTCCCAAAGCGCGAACGGACTACAACTTCCCAGAGTGCGAATTGGAGTATAAACATTAAACAATTCGTTCCCGGAGCGCGAACGGACTCCAACTTCCCAGAGTGTGAATTGGAGTATAAACATTAAATAATTCGTTCCCGGAGCGCGAACGGACTCCAACTTCCCAGAGCGTGAATTGGAGTATAAACATTCAATAATTCGTTCCCGGAGCGCGAACGAACTCCAACTTCCCAGAGGGCGAATTGGAGTATAAACATTAAACAATTCGTTCCCGGAGCGCGAACGGACTCCAACTTCCCAGAGCGTGAATAGGAGTATAAACATTAAAAAATTCGTTCCCGGAGCGCGAACAGACTCCAACTTCCCAGAGCGTGAATTGGAGTATAAACATTCAACAATTCGTTCCCCGAGCGCGAAAGGACTCCAAATTCCCAAAGCATGAATTGGAATATAAACATAAGTTACAGGTTCCCGGAGCGCAAACCGAAGCATCCATGCTAACTCCAAGTATCCAAAGCATGAATTGGAGCATAAACATAAGTTACAGGCTCCCGGAGCGCGAGCCGAAACGTCCACGCTAACTCCCGATTCCCAGAGCGTGAAGTGGAGTGTAAACGTCGATTCCAGGTTCCCGGAGCGCGAACCATACTACAAACGTCGATAAGTCTCAAATTCCCATGGTGCGAACCAAGTTATCGATTACAAATTATCCTAAGTCCCCAGAATGTGGACATGTGCTTAAGGTTTGCAATAAACGCACTCAACCACCAAAACACAAATGTTATTCCCCGAGACTAGGGGGCAAAAAAGCTAAGTGTTAACCGCTAACCGAAGTGATACAATGTCCGAAGTTCGATTATTCATCGATTAAAACTTGTGACCAAGATTTTCAGACTTGGCGAATAAAACAAACCCTACTTGACGATAAAAATACCACAAGTGCACCGGACTGAAAACATAACGCTATAAACACTTAAGCACAAAAGAAATGAGAGTTGAAATGAAATTTAGTTTCTAGAGTGTGAGCCAACTCCAAATTCCCGGAGAGCGAATTGGAATGTGAACATTACCTCTTGATTCCCGAAATGCGAACCGGAGTGTAAATGTCGACCCTAAATTTCCAGGATGCGGACCGAAGCATTAACTTTGAATAATTATAAGTCCCCGGAGAATGGACCGGAGTACAAGCCTTAACTCTAAGTTCCCAAGACATGGACTGTATCATAAACATCGATAATCATCGGGCTCTCGGGGCATGAACCAAGCTGTTGCTCACAAATTATTCTAAGTCCCCGGAGCGTGGACACGCGTTCAAGATTCGCAAAAGAGCACGGTCGTGAACCCATCATCACAACACTTAAGTAGAAAACATAGTTTAAATAAGAAAAACAAAATTTTATTTCAACTAACTTAAGACAAGGACTTACACGCAAATAAGTTCTTCCAAAAAAGAATGCCTACTAGGAGGGGCCGAACCTGCATCTATACACGGCCTACTAACAAAAAACAAAAAACACCAGTTCCTATCTACCAAAAAATTCGCTTGAGCGGCCCATCTACTTCTTCTTTTTGAATCTTCTTATCAGCGGTTCGTCTTCGGACTCGCTGGAGACAGAGATTCTTCGTTTGGAGTGCTTTCTCTCCAATGCTTGTTCTTCGGCCGAAGGCATAATGTCGACGTCCTCCTCAGAACTTGAAGTTGAATGAAGGCTCCCCGCTAGAGGGGTAGAAGGGACCGGACCCGCAACAGAAGATGGAATAGTGTCACCACCGACACTACCGCTTTGCCCCTCAGCTTCTAATTCAGCTTGGATTTCGGCCAAAATTTCTTCATCTCGAGTTGATGGGGCCTGGCTGGGGGCAACTCCGGTCTGCACAAAAGAGCAAGAGGCTGGCGGGAGCTCACTGATGATAAATGGCAAGTCCGTAGATAGGTCTCCCTGTTGACCGAGTAGTTCGCTCACCATCTGTTCGTCAAGAGACAAAGAGCTTTCCTGCGCCGCTCCGGTAGACGATGCCGTTGTCACGACGGTCGTTTCAGTAGTAATAGCCTTCTGCCCTTGACTAGGCTCCTGGGTCGAAGACGCCGGGGTAATCCTGGTCACTGGATAAAAAAGAGAAGGGGTTAAGAACAATCACTTCGAAACGAGAGTTCTAGCGAAAATGCACTTGAAATTTGTTTAGAATACCTTCCTCACTTCGGCTTGCTGATGATGGGATGACCTCGGAGACGTGCTCGCGAATTGGTGATAACCGCGGTAGCTCTGGGTCGTAAGCAGGAACGGTCTGTGAGCTAACCGCAGATACAGGCTCAGACGAAGGCGAGGCGGTGATTTCAAGAGCGGTGGCATGATGCTCAACGCCTGACCCTTCTCCGGCCTCCAAAGATCGACCGCCCACCACATCTCTCTCATGAGCGATCATAACGTCATGGAGGACCCTCTTTTCCTCATCTGTTAGCAACCGATTTTCGAGCTCGAATCGGTCGACCGATTCACCCGGGTGCGCTTCCTCTTCCTCTTCAACCAATCGTTCCCAAGCACTGTGGAGATGCACTGGGTAATCCTGAAGCCAGGCCAAGTTTCTGTGCTTCAATACATTAGCATTATAGGTGATAAGCAGATCTTCGATGTCGGCCTCTAGCCTGGCCTCGGCTTGCTAAACTCTCTCCTCAATCTCCGCCTCGACCGCTTGAACTTTGGCCACTGCCTCATCCCGTTCGGTCTGGAGTATCACAGCCTGTTCGCACGCCTCCTGGGCTGCATTGTTTGCATCGTCCCTATCCTTGGCGATTTTGGCGAATTTGGATTTGAGCTCATTTAGCTCTTTAACGCCGCATCCCTCTCGGCAGTGACCAGAGTATTCCGATGGCCCATGTCCTCCACCGGGGCGTAATGCTCACGCTTCATTCTATCCATCGTAAGTTGGGCGTCATCGGCCTTTTTGATGGCTTCCATCTCTGATTTTCTGGAAGATTCGGCCTCGGTGTTCAGCACGTTGATAATACGGCTTTTTTAGGCCAACTCAGCCTGCATCTTCTCAATGGTGGCCCCACGCTCAAAGGCCAGTGAAGACGCCTTCTCAGCCGCCTTGTACCATGCCCTGTATTGGGCATAAAAATCGTGCACATAATCGTGCGCTGTCTGCTCGGCCTCAGGCGGAATTCTTTTCAAGTGAAGAGGGAAGATGTAGTTGTCAAAGCAAATGTTCGGAAAGTCCTTCTTCAGCTGAGCAAGCCTGATTGCCCCTTCTCCCGAAACTTCAGTGGGAGGTTGTTCCGCGACTACTGGAGGCATTACCTCAGATCTGGGATGGCGAGGTTCATGCCTAGAAGATTGAGAGGTCGACTGGTGGTGCGAGGACTCAGAAGAACGAGGAACATGGACAGGAGGCTGTGTAGGAGCTCTTGGAGGAGGGGTGCGCGATCGAGACCGATGTCTGTAATCCCTGTCTCTCCATTCTTGGCTAGAGTACCCGGAGTGCCTGCGATCATAACTCCTATCCCCCTCTCTCCGTTGTGAATCATAATATGAGGAAGATCTGCGAGCATGTCGCAGACTCCCCAGCATCGAACCACGTCCAGTCATAATATCTGCAAAGCAAAATGAGAATAGAGTTAGTGGTTTCTCGAAACCGATCACTTGAGACTTGGGACAATGTAGTGTCGTGAAATGTGTATGAATATGCATTTCCCCCGACCAACCAGAAATGTCGACTGAGCTAGTAATAAAAGGCTCGCTCGATTCAAGAGTACGATGAAACTCCTCCAACTCGGCGTCATGCTGAAAAGACACATCATCCGGGATTGGAAGGTCGGTAAGCCCTTCGTAAAGACTTTCGGTTCGCGAAGGAGACATCTCGAAAATTCTAACTCCGGGGGAGGATCGGGCCGTGACAACCGACTTCCATCTCCCCTTCGTAGTTGACGTGACGACAGCTGCCTTGCCTTTTCTTTGCTCTTCAACATCTTGAGCCACGTCTGTAGGCTCCAACAACGGCTCATCGTCAGTATGAGTTCTTTCAGAATCAGCCTCCTCGGCTATAATAATTTTGGGCTCCTTGTGCTTGATTCGTTTCTTCAAAACAGCCTTTAATGCCCCCTCGAACAGTATGCTCTGCCCTTGTTCAATCAATCCGCAAGTTCGGAGATTCCTATCCGTCAAGAGCAGCTCAATATCCCTATCTCCACTCGGGACTTCCCGAAGCACTCGCACCATCTCCCTAAAGTGCTCGCCCTCAGGACGCTGAATCGTCGCAGTAAAAAAGAGAAGAAACATAAGTTTCACTTTGGCAGCAATTGCCTTAATAATTACTTGATAACTCAACTACACTCACGTCTGACTAACCATCGCCGGGCAAACCCCGGAGGACATCTGACATAGAACCATTCCGTCGTATAGTAGCTCAACCTGGTCCAGGACCCGGTAACCACTTGGTAGTTCCTCACCGCTTCCAGAAATGTGAAGGAAGGATAATCACCCCGAGTTTTGAAATTAAACAAGAATCTGATCTCAATCGGGAGTGGTGGTCGATGGAGATATTCCATAAATACGATGACCAAGCGATTGATCGACGCATACCCGTTCGGGTGCAGCTGAGATGGGGCGATCCTCAAAAACGACAATACTTCCCTTATATACTCATTGAACGGAGGAAGTGTCCCGGCCGCACACGCGTGGCGATTAAATGCAGTATACCCTTCTGGAGGATTGTGCGGTCTATCATTCGGCCCGGGCAGTAACACATCATCCAGTGACAGGTCGTGCCTCAAGCGTATCCTTCCCAACATGTCTTTAGAGATATTGGACGGAACGGAATCCGATGGATTTGCAATGAACGACGCATTAGGCAATTCGTCCGGGGCTGGACCGATGATCTCAGGATCGATGTCCGTAACCTCTAGTCTCGGAGAGGTTGTACCATGAATATCCTGCTGTTGTGAACTTGACGATTCCATAACTAGCTAACTCATGAGAAACCATCGTTATACGACAAAGGACCCGTGCGTTCCCCAATGTAAAGTGTATGAGTGTATGTCGTGTAGTGTCATGCATTACTTGAATGAATATCGCAGAGTTAAGGAAAATATGCAAACGACAAAGCTACGGAGTCCACTTACAATGACCGTCAGACCGTCATCGTTGAACCGCTTGTATGATGGAAATTTGATTTGAATATAAGTCGTTATTGTTCCATCGACGAGCTTCGAAGGGTGGTCAAGTATGCAATTTAACATGTCCAAATATGCAAGGATGAAGCTCGTCGGAGTTGTGCTCAGAGAATATCAAATTTTGGAATCCATCACCTTCGAAAACCGATCACAGGCACTTCGTTCGAAACCACCCTGACTTCACTTCGAATCAATGGCTGGAAAGCTCACTTCGAAACGATGAGCAGGTGTCGATTTCAAATCGATCAGAAATGGTTGATTTCGAATCGATCCTTGTTTGGCAAGTTCGAACCGATCAGCAACTCCCAACTTGACGTCGACATCATTCGAATCGATCCTATTCGAATTGACATAAAGCTGCGAATTTCGAACCGATAGCCGATGGGTTCGAATCCATCGATTCGAATGGATCCATCGAATCCATCAGTCGGTGCGAACTGCGTCGCCCCATAGAACCATTCCATAGACCGATGCGAAATCCAACGGCCAATGGCGCACCCATCGTCGATTCGAACTCGAATCCACGCATCGATTCAAAATTCCTCCAAAAGCCAGATCTGGATTTACCAAATCCCAAGAAAAGCCGATCGATGAAGGAGGGATGGGTTCGAGGTAGCTATGCCGTGTGAATTCAAGGTTAGTTACCTAGTTTGGATGATAGATTTGATGAATTGAAGATTTGGATCTCAAATGGTTCGAATACAAAAGCACGACACCTTCTTCTCCGGAGTTTCGAGTGTACAGTAAAATAAGGCAACAGTAAAAAAGTGAAAAGTGAAAAAAGGCCGAGGTCATTGCTATTTATATGGAGGGTTGGTGATGACCGGGTCGATTCGCCACCCAGTAAACTTGACCGGTCGCAACCAGTCAAAACACGCATCGATTCGAAATCTCCATTCGAACCCATATGCCTAAGGATTTATCGATTCAAAGCCTCCTTTCGAAGCCATCAACCTAGGACCCTGTCGTTTCGAAGTTACCCCCGCGTGTCATCGGTGCGAAGCGCACAACAAAGCGACGAGCTGCATCGATGCGAAACACACGATGGGCCCAACGGTTTGAAAAGCTCTTGCAAAAATCAACTACTTCGTATCCATTCTTTCATATCGGTTCGAATGTCCATTTCGAATCCATCATAGCGCAAGCGTACCGCGTCCATAACAAACGCAGATTTCGAATCCATCGATGCTCTAACTCATCGGTTCGAAACGTTACACTCGCACAATGCAAATTCAATTCCTTCAGCCTTCAATATCGGTTCAGGAGAGGATCGATACGAAGGGACCTTTCAAAACGACCCTCGAGCGTTGTCTCAATTCAAATTTCAAAATCGGTTCGGGAGAGGATCGATACGAAGTTCAATAGCAAACAAAACTAACACGACTCATGGACGCACGATGTTTACAAGGGTCAGACTAACATATATGCATATATGTCGAACTAACAATCGATTTTGAACATCTACAGGGATCAAACACGCATCCCGCTACAAATGCAACAGCCAACGGCTAAGCACTATTGTACAGCAATCAATCATATCAGCATAGGAGTTTCAACAAAAAAGAGAGCAATGATTGTTCAGAGAAATTGCACCAGCTCAAAGCACGTCATGTTCCCACAAGACGTACTTTGGGGGGCAAAATGTTATCCCGCTTTTTGGCAAAGCCGCGATACCAAAAGATCGATCAAAAACGGAGAACAGTTCGTCTCAGAGGCCGGTCATGCTTCGTCTCGCTATGGATATCACTGAATTTTGTCCATGTCCAGATTGGTCTATAATTGATAGGACACGGCAGGAAAGACCATAGGAATCAACGTCTCAAGTTTCAAGTCAATCCGAGTTCATACGCTCAAATTATGATCGATTCAATTTGAAAGAGAAGGCCTGAGATTCGAACCCATTAGGTTCGAAACCATCACCTTCGAACCCATCAGGTTCGACCCCATCACCTTCGAACCCATCAGGTTCGAAACCATCACCTTCGAACCCATCAGGTTCGACCCCATCAGGATGCCTTGGGTTCAAACCCATCAAGTTCGAACCTACCAAGTTCATAACATTGGACCTCGAACCTATCGGAGAGTAGCCACTTCGAACCCACCACAAAGCGTTGCTCGAACCCAAACGTGGAACCTTGTTCGAATCCATCCATGAAGTCATGTTCGAACCCATCAACGATGCCAAGTTCGAACCCATCCTGTGTAGCCTCATTCGAATCCACTGGGTCAACCAACCATGATGACGTGCCTTCCTTCGGTTTGAATTCGCCGAGATCTATGGAGTCGAAGCGGTCAACTCGGAGTGAAGACCAGATAGGTTCGAAGTTTGCGCTCCACGTCACACGAAGTCACGTGCCATGATGGATTCGAAACCATCGGTTCGAAAGCATGGTTTCGAACCAAACAGCCATGCAATGAACCCCATTTCGAATCCATCATATCTCCCAATCTACTGATCCAAATGCCATGAAATTTTCACAGAAGCTTGCATACATGTTGAAGAATGTCCACGCCATATTTCACCTCGATTGGATGAATTCTTGATCGGTTTGAATGGAGTTCGAACCGATGCCAAAGTGGGCCCAAACTTCCTGAGACCGTGCGTGTGGGTCCCCTCACGTGCCAGAAGTGGTCTCCCGAGTTTTCAGCGAAATATCAGCAGCCTACGCCTATAAATAGAGCCCCAGGGACAACGAAAAAGGGACCTTCCGACTCTCAAGCGCCCAGGCTCTGCCGGATCGAGATCTCCATCGTCCTACATCTTAATTTGACTGTTGATTTCGAATTTCCAATTGTAACTTGTTGTTGATCGCTTCAACAACTTGTAATCATTGAAAGAAAAGCAATAAAATATCAAAACACTTCACAGTGGACGTAGGCAACACGCCGAACCACTACAAATCGCTTGTCTACGCATTTAATTTATTATTGATTGGAGTTTTTGTTAGATAATATCTGTTTTGAATTTACATTCTTGACTATTATCTCTTCAACGACTCCCGAAGAGTGTTGTGCCCAATTTTGACGCAAACACATACAATATGCAATATCCTTTCCAAATCATAACTTCAAATGTCACGCTTATATAAATTCCATTATAATAAGGTTCCATTTCCAAATCGAGTACCTTTCAAAATCAATAATCTCGAATATATCATATCATTCTTATATAAATTCCGTTATATGTAAGATTATCACTTTTCAAATCGAATATCTTTCAAAATCAATAGTTTTTGAGACAACTTCATATTTATAAAAACCATTTTCATATAAGAATCGAAAACTTTCAATTCAAATATTTATATAGAGTCAAAGGTCTTCGAAATTAATCCATTTTCATATATCACATAAGTTTCAAATCCATATATGATCTCAACAATCATTTTTCCCTTCCAGTCGAATATCATTCAAAACTCAAAACTTTCAAAATTTTAAATCAATAATTTTTCACAACTTCGGTTGTATATTTATCAAATTTGAATAAAAATCAAATTTCTTTCCAAATCAAATACTTTTCAAAATATTTTATTATAAAACATTTACTAGGTTCAAAATGTTTCTTAAAATAAATTCCATTATAAACCTTTCAAAACTAAATTTCATATTTATACAGGATCAAATTTTCCTTTAAAAGTCATTTTGCAAACAAATAAGTTTTTATAATGTTTACTATGTTCAAAACATTTTTTAAAACTCTTTCCATTTAAAAACATTTCAAAACTAAATTTTTTACTTGTATAATTCAAAATAAACTTATACACCATTCTTATCAAAATATGTAATATTTAAAACTTTTTTAAATTCTATTATTATCTTAAATTAAAGAGTTATAAAACTATACCTTAATGCTTTTGAAAATGCTAAGCTTTAAATTTAAAAATCAATTGGGAAGTCTTCGACTATTCAAAATAGTCAGAAATATCAAATTCCAATTCAAAATTGGAAATCAGCAATCAATCATCTCAACAAGATGCACAATCTTACAATCCTAATGCATAAGATACATGTATGCATAATTTAATTCAATCCAAAATTCGAGAACTGAATACCGGGTTTTATTTCAAATCGTTTGAAATAAATATACACTTATCGCTTCCTAATACCAAATCATACTTTAGGTATTTGAATCAAATCAGTTTCATTAAACATTCAAGTAGCAAAGCTACTAAAGTGGCCTCCCCAACTTTGAAACTCGAAAATGAATGTCGATGATGCTACAGTCATCACCAAAATTTATTTTCCAACGACAGAAGTGAGTTCTGGAATTCCATTTATTTTTTTCTTTTGAAAATCCCCTTTGAAATCACTTCCAAATCATTTAAAACACTTCTATTCGGAAAATACTATCAAATTATGCTATTATATATTTCTAGAATCTTAAAACCTAATTTCAAAAACTCTCGAAATTCAAACTCTCAAATTTCCAGTTTGAGTAACATTTTATTTATTTATTAACCATATCTAGGTCAACCATATTTCATATATCACTTTCAAATGGTATCCATTACTCTTTAAATGATATAGGGGGAAATTCAGATATATATATATATATATATATTCACTTCAAAATTCATGTTAAAACATGCAGTTTCTCAAACTGGTTAGATATATTTCCAAAAACAAAATTTCTAACCATAGTCAAATCCTTAACTCAGCAGCCAACAATCGATGCTCAAAAACTGGTCGAGCACGACTTATCAATCAATAAGTGATAATATGCACATCTATATTAATCAAAAAATCAATCAACAAAGATATAACATCCAATCATCATCAATGGTCACGAATGATTTAATAAGTTTACTGAATTCATTCTTTTATATTCTATATATAATCCCAATTAAAATCATTTCATTTGTTAATTTCAAAATATTTTTTCGTCACTAACAAATATGCTCTCAAATATATGTATATACACTCAGTGAGCTTATCCTATATGTTTAGGTACACGCTAAACCAAAGCTCGGATACCAACTGTGACACCCACCCTTTTGAATAGTTTAAGTCGACAATAAACCACACATGTTCAACTCAAACTATTTAAAAGATAGATTATCAATGAGTTTATTTTAAAGAAATAAAAAGAAAAGAAGAAACAACAACAGAATCTCATAGCGGAATGACAAAATATAATGATCACATAAAAAGTTCATGAAGCTGTTTAATAATATATACTCAATTCAATTTACAACATTAATTCGAGTTATACAATACTGTCAGAGTTATATATTTTTTAGAGACAAAATGAAATAGTGCAGCGGAATAAATACTAGTAGATATGATATACCAAAGCTTCGTCTTTGTCCTCTAGTGTAACTATCTTCGATGCCTAAAAAACTTGGTCTGACCCGAGCGTAATGAAAAACAAAACCTCGAGTCAGGACTAAAAATCCTCATTTAAGTCAAATCAAAATCAAGAGAAACGTAGTTTCAAAATGAAACGTTTCTTTCCAATTCCAACAAATCTAGACTCAGATCCAAATTCCAAATAAAAGAATTGAATTTCCAGTATTTCAATTCAATTCCTTTCAAATTCAATTTCATTCAATCTCAATTCAGATTTCAAACTAATTCAATTTCAGTTAGATTCAAACGATTTAATTTAGTGGCTCGAGTTTTATTTTTCAGTTTATATAAATTTAAGTCTGATCTCAGTACACCAATTTAAATTACTTAAATTAATTTAACTTCAATATTTGAATTTTTAAGATTCAAATCTTAAAATAAATCCAATTTCCATTATCCAAGTTATATATCGATTATAACTTCAAAATTTTAAATTGAATTCTTTACATGCATTCTTTTAACAAATTTGATATACAACATTTCCAAAGTTCAAATTTTAAAACAATCCAATTTAAATGTATCAAAATCATTTAATGGTTGGATTCCAAAAATTGGCCTTCTTATAACATTTTCCTTCCATCTATTAAAGTTATAGGAAAAATTCAGACCCCCTTATTTGCTCTTCTTGGGAAAAATATATGTTATTACAAAATTAGAATTTAAATTTCATAAATGAGATTTTAGTTAACTTAAAAAACTAAATTCAATTTGATTCACAAAATTAAATTCATTTAATATATATGAATTTCTAAAGGTTAGATTATAAAGCCATTTATAATTCAATAAATAAACTCGATTTCTGACGAACAGTGATAAAATCACAAAATCATAATTCAACAAAAGTAGTCAACTATGCATCAAAATTCACATATCAGATAGGATATCTAATGTACATATCAAATTTAAATGTCCATGTAATCAATCATATCAATAGTGCTAAAAACAGAATGATAACGTGGAAATATCAAAATCAACTAAACAATATAACAGCCAATCACAAATATCATCCATCTCAATATCAATCAACATCCAAAACAACCAATTCATCCATATCACAACAATCAACAACTATCAATATTGGGTACTTAAAAGAGATCTAAAACTTCAATTATTAACCTTAATTTAAATATCAAGTCCAACGTCATTTTAACTATCAAATTTAAATGTCATATTTGTTGTCTAAAATTTAACTATCAGATCTACTATCAATTCCTACTATAAATTTCTGATTAAATTTAACTAACAAATTTTATTATAAATTTAACAATCAAATTTAACTAACAAATTTTATTACCAATTTAATAATTAAAGTTAACTTTCGATCTAAATTTAGTCGATTCAAGTCAATAAATTAAATTTTAGTCATTTAAATTTTCAACTAGCAATCGATATAAAATTTCACTTCGCTAATTGGTTTAACTAACGGTAGGAAATTTATTACTTTGTGAATCGGTTTAACTACTCACCTTTATTTGAAACTGAAAATATTCCAGAGTCAGATAAATTCAAATCCAGCTCCAGGTCGTATACGATGTCGCTACAAACCCAATGCAACTTGTTTCGTTTGAATTGGACCTCGCATGAAAAAGTTACGGGTTAAATAATGTTCGATATAATTAAATCAAAATTAACTAATTTAATTTAAAATTAAACTTGACCTTCTATATCCCACATCCCACGTGCGTTACTCCTTCCCTACACTGGCAGAACGCGACTTCTTCGTTCTCTATTTTTTTTCTTTCGCCAATCAAACGCCAGCACGAGCCGCGACGTTGCCGAGCCACTCACCTAACGCTGCTCTACTACCGCGCTCTGAATCACGCCCGCGAACACAAGTACGGATGCCTCAAGAAACGCAAAAGAAAAATGTCGATCAGCATGAAATTCTCGCCACCTCAGTTATCGATAGGCCACAAGATTCTTATCGAAGATAGCCCTCACCATTCCCTTTAAGTTTACTTGAGACCCCATCACCTATCGACGACCATAGTCACAGGATAACTTGACCATAGCTGCGCCGGTTACATCCAATTTCCCGCTGCCTCACTCGCCTAGTGATGATCATGACCGTTCAACTCCCTAATCGCGTCGACCTCTACAGGTTTCTAATTGAGTACTTCGCCTGAATCGACCTGTGGTTGCGTCGATTCGTGGTGGCCGTTGGATTATCGGATTTATTTTTATTTACAGCGGCTCGGGTTTTTAAGTTAGCAAATGAAAACAAGGTGAGGGCTATTTATAGGCAGCTTTCCAAAGTATTATTCACCCATGAAAATTTTGAACTCCAAACGAAGCGTGCCGCCTATATGTTATACCCTCATGAATATGTATCGGAAGCCACTTCCATCATATTCAAAAGATAGCTTTTCAAAATTAAATTATTTTAATTAAATTCCTTTAATTGATTCTATGCGTTTCACGCTTGCACGACCTAATGATAAGTTTGATTGCTACAAAACATGAAATCCTATAACAATTCACTATTATGGATCAGATGAAACTAGTATCGTCGAAATCCGAGATAGTGATCAAAAAGGCTATTTTTATTCGTTAATTAAAACAAATAATTTTATAAATTTATTGACTTTAAATTCAATATTAAAATTTAAAAATTCATTCTTGTTTAAATAAAATTTAAATCAACTTTAAATATTACTTTCATTCATATTGAATTCAAAATTCAATTATTTAAATAATTCCAATATCAAATATTATTGTTAAATTATAGGGTAAATTACTATGTTTGAAATATAAGTTATTAACTTATGAAATTAACCTTTCAAAATTTAAAATCAATTAAAATTTTAAATTAAATTTTTATCTTAAACTATTTGTAAATTAAAATGTTTGTTCAAAATTTATACAACCAATTCTCTTACATTTAAATTCACAAAAAAAGTCACTTTTAACATAAATAATCATTCAAATCTAGAACAACAAAAATTCTTACACTAAATACAAAGATTACACTTCATAAATCAAATCCCTTGGACAATTCAATTACGATGAATTCCAATATTACAATTTCAGATGAATTTTAGTTATCACCAATTATTTTATTTTTATCTAAATAATTCAACATTTATTATTCAATTCCAGCTATTGATTATAAACGCATTCAATACATAGAATTTCATATATATAAATTTATGCTTTTACTTTTAAATGAACATTCTTCGACTCTTTATTTACTTAACATTGTTCATTTCAATTTCTGTTATCAATTACTTATAATATGATCTTATTTAATTTACTTTTTAATATAAGTTATAAAATTTTCTCTTATTGAATTTTGTTATTTGAAATTGTATCTAAGTTCATATCCAACAATTACATTAATAAATCATTAAATTTTATTTTTAACCATTTTTTATTTAAAAATTATATTAAATTTAATAATCTAAACTAGTTAAAAATACGAGTAGTTATAGATGGTATGTTTTACATTTGATTGTTTAGATGTATACCTTATCAAAATTTCGAGATGAAATTCTTTAAGAAGGGAGTCTGTAACACCCCATATTTTTAGTAACATTATTTGGAATATTTAATTAGTTTAAAAAAATAAAATAATGTAAAATGATTAATGGATTGAGATTTGTGATTAAATAAGTGGTAGTTATGCCATGTTAATCAAGTGAACTAAAGAACAAAAAGAGAATAAAAACAGAATAAAAATGGTTACGAAATATGCATAGGAAAAACAGGAACAAAGGCGTATCCTTATACCCTTAACCCCTCAACACTCACATTCATTAATTTTTCATAAACCAAAAACGTAGAGCTAATGCCGGCCACAATTAGAAAGGGCAAAGAAAAAGAATTCAAGAGAAAGAATCAAATCACTTAATTAAGATCAAATCTCATATCTTTAGTTACAAAGTAAGGTGAATAATGACTACATCTCAAGTTTTTAATGGCTTTCGGTTTTTAGTATGAAATTCGAATTATATGCAAATGTTTTGGCATGTTTTGGATGATATAATATATATCTATATGTTATTGATGATTTATGCACATTCACATAGATTTTGTGATATGTTTTGATATAAAAACCCAATTATATGACATCCAATTGCCTTGCAAATTTAAATTTAGATTAGAATAATAATTTATAAAATGGGTTTCAGTTTTCATAATTTTCTGAATTAAATTTTATATGAATTTTCTAGTGAAGAAAACGTTATTTTTGGTTAAAAATTAATTGTGGCCAAATTATATTGGCTTAGGGTCTGAAATTTATATATGCTGGAAACATATTATAAATGATTTTTTGGAATTTTTGTAAAAATTTTCTTAAGTGTTTGAATGTATATATAAAATTATTTAATGTATGTGACTTTAACGTTCTATATATTTATAAAAAAGGAGAAGGGTAATCTTGTAAATAATTCAAATTCTTATTTCTTACAATCAGCAGTACCTTTAGAAAAAAATTTGCAACCAATTATAATTTGACAAACAAGGTAGGTTTGGTACAAAGGAACAGTTTAAAAAGTCAAATTTACATGTTTTTTTCCTATTTCAATGCTATCGGTGCTAGGCTTCCGACTCCTTACCTCCGCCACCGACTCCATCAAAACTAATGCACAAGGTATCAGATACTCGTTATGTAGTGAATTGGGCAAATGCGGAGGGTATTGGGTCGAAACCAGGGGTTCGAAGGGGTTAAAGCATACTTTGCTTTTAAATAAAAATGCGTCTGCTTTGCTTTCGACTGATTAGGTTTCAACTTGCACTAGTACAAAATACGCATGTTGCTTCGCTTCATTTGCATTGGTTGTAACCACAACCTATGCAAATAAAAGTATTTGCATCGATTATGTTTTAACAACCGATGCATTTGGTATGTGGAAAGCAGTAGATAGTACAAAAATACAATTTGCATCGGTTATCGTCAACAACCGAAGAAAATACACCAATGCAAATAGTGTTAGTTGCATCAGTTTTATTTACAACCGATGCAACTACCTTTATTTGCATTAATTTTTTTGTTTGCCGCCCTCTTATTTTCGTTTCTCGCTTCCCATCTTTCCTTAAGCCTAAATCCCAAATCACAACAGCTAATCCACAGAACACCCAAATTCTCAACTTCCAGTCTTTCAAATCGAAAAATCATAGTCAAAAAAAAATTCGCACCCATTTTTTCAACAACCACAATTGAATTAAGCAGCGAGTTTGAGTGGAATCGACTTCGACTTGCGGTTCGAATTGTGTGGATTTAGGCTAAAGAGGGTGATTCGAAGTCTAGTTCAAAGTCCAGTTCAAATCAAAATTATTCGATGCTCAAGTGTTCACTGGTGGTTTCTTATGATGTTATGGCTATGGATTTCGTAGTGGAGCGGTGGAATTGTGGAAGCGATGTGGATTTGAAGTTGTTGGTGGTTTTGGGTTTCGGTGGTGGTCGTGGTTCATGATGGTTGCCGACGAAGTCTTGGTGCGAAGTAGTTGGGTATGGTGAGGTAGGAGTTTAGCTCGATTGCAGTGGTCAGGGTTGAGGAAATGGAAATAGTAACGGCTTTGATTGTGGAGGAGCTCGTTTGTGTTCGAGTAGTTGAAGGTAGGGAGTTCGAAGTGATTTGAGGGGTTCACATGGTGGTTTGTAATGAAGCGCGGTGCTCTGATGTGATGGAGAATGTGGAAATGACCCGAGAAGTGATGGATTGGGCAGAGGAAGATTGTAGGGGGTTATTGTGTGGTGCTGCAGGGAAGGAGTAGCGGATGACAGCAAGTTGGCCGTGGCGGCATGATGAAGTGTTGTTTGGATATGGTGGATGGTATTAGTGTAGTGACTAGTTTGTTTGGTGATGTGGAAGAACAGTGCAGAGGTATGGTCGTTGCAATGGAGTAGTGAAGAGAATGTTTGGCAAGGAAGATGTATGGGTTGTATGGTTTGATGAGTTGATAAGTCCAAGTAATTTTGTTGGTGGGCATTACGGCAGTTTCAGGCGGAAGGGGTGGTTGTTGTGATATGGTCAAGCAGTAAGGTGGTTGATAGTGTTTGTATGTAATGAATGTAGTAGGGGAGCAAGTGTTGCTGGATGTAAGGGAATGATCTGAATATGTTATATGGAGTGGTTATGATGACTAGTAGATGACAGTCATAGGCATTTGGTGATGACTAAAGTGATTTGGAGTAGTTTAACAGTTGATTGATCGACAACTATTCATGGGTAGTGGTTAGTAGTTCCAACAGTAGAGTGGAGTGTTGAAATGAAGACAGTGAGGGTGTCTGAAGTTTGCACAGATATGAAGTTAAGCAGTGTGCACAAGCTGTGGGAAGTGAAGTTGGAGTTTGTGGCAATGTTGTGGGAAGGAGGTTGGAAGTAAATGTTGGTGATGACAGTGAGTAACAATGGACCTGCTGTTTGTATGTTGACAGGTGGAATGGTGGAATTGATGTACGGTTGACTGTGAGTGTTTGTGGGCAGAAGTGTGCAGGTGTATGCATAGTGTTTGTGTGCATTGTTTGAGTTGTGAGTTGGTTGTAGATGATTGTGATGATTTGGTTGTAGTGTGCGGTAGTTATAGAGATAGGTGGTGTTAGCAGTGGTTGGTTACAGGGAAGTGTACATGTACAGTTTTGATTTGTAGTGATATGAGTAGGACAGCAGCAGAGAAATTACTTGTATCAGTGATGTTGATGATGGTGAGAAGGCGTGGCTGCACAGTGGGATTGAGAGGCAGAGTTAGGCAGAAATGATCAATAGTGGATAGGTTGTTGTAACAAGGAGTATGTATGTTTTGTGAAGTGCAATGGTCATTTTTTGATGTGAAGCAGAGAATTGTGGATGATGCTTGGTTATGGCTGTTTTTCTTCTGTCAATGGGTGACAGGAAGATGACTGATATGTTTGAGGTGGTATGTTAGAGTTGAAAGTTTATGATGTTCTGTTGATACTTGAGAATATGGCGATGGTTGAAGTGTCTGTTGATGTTTTGGTTTGTATGAATGTGTGGAAGGTTGTAACATTATGAATGGGGGGTTTGTGGTGGCAGTCATATAGGAAGGCAGTAAAGTGAAGTGTTGTAGGAGAAAGAGAGGATAGTAGTGGTATGTAGTTATGTGGTGGAAGGATATAGCAGTGTTGTAAGTGCAGCAGTTTTGTCGTATGAAGCAATGAGAATAAACTTGCAGTTTTATACTGATAAGTCAGTTTGAAAACATCGTGTGCAATTTGTTACTACAGTTTTAATTCTAATTAATCTTATAATTTGCGTTTCAAGTTTGCAGTAATACTAATTTGTTTCCATAATCAATAACGGAGAGATTAGTTTGCATTTGTTTCAAACAACAACCTATGCAACAAGTTCCTTTGTTGCATCAATTTTCATTACAACCGATGCAACATGTTCCTTGTTGCAACAGTATTTTGCATCGGTTGTTAGTAACAACCGATGCAAAAAGGACCATTTTGCTTCGGTTTTAGAATTGATGTAAAACTGTTAAGCCTGTTGCACCGGTTGCATGTGCATCGGTTGTAGAACTGATGCAACAGGGGGGTGAACAACCGATGCAAATGGCATGTTTTGTAGTAGTGTTGGTCTGCTTTCGACTGGGTCAATGACTTTAAAAGGAATGGTTTTAAGTAGTTGCACATTTATTTTTACGTAACTTCTTTCGATTTAATCGAAACCTCTGAATGCCACCTTTTACCTTTTGACCCAGATTGGTTTCGAAGGGATTACCGTGTTATTATACCCAAGATGCTTCTCCAATGCTTTCAAATATATGGTTTCGACACCATCACTTCTTTACTTATGAAATGCTTTTGAAAGAGACGCTTTCGACTTAAATGTTTTAATGATCCTTTTGCCTTATAAAAGTTGTTTCCACATGTTATAAATTGAACCCAAATGCTTTCGTTTGATGTTTTCGAAAGGTTTTAAAGAAAGGTTTCTAAGGGATGGTTCCCAAATAGTTTCAAAAGGTCTAAATGGAAAGGTCTTCCAATGGTTTTGGAAAGCAGTGTTTATTAAGTGTTTAAAGATAGGATGTCTAAGGTTTTAAAAGCTTTCGAAGGAGATGTTTTTCAATGCTTTCGGAGAGATAAATTTGAATGATTTCGAAAGGTAAGGTTTCTAAAGGTATTTTTTAGCCTTCTGCCTAAGGTTTTACTTGTATTGAAATGGATGCTTTCAAAGGTTTCGCAGAAGGTGCTTTCGAAAGTTTAAACGTTTTCAACAACAAGGTTTTGTGTAAAGTATATATAACATGGAAAGGTGATTTGAATAAAGCAAAGCATGTATATAATTTGCTTGCTTAAAGATTGATTTAATGGTTTGAACCAATTTGAAAGAAAAGGTTTTCAAGGAAAAGTTTATGGGTAGGTAACCCTAAATAAATTGACTCGAATATTAAAATACCAGATGAGACTGGTATGGGGTCGCTCCCTATACTTTAGCTAGTAGCCCCAAGCTAAAATAGGTTCAATTTTCGGTGTGTAAGGCTTTGTCACAGGTGAGAATAAAATTACGTTACATAAAGAAAGAAATCTAAGAAGGAAAGACAGCTTATTGGTGAGCCCACAAAACGATTAGGATCAATTAGACCTAGAGAAGTAAGTAAGGCCAGACCATCCAGAAGAGGAGTATCTAACAAATGTTAGATTTTTATGTTTTCTGGTAGGCCCTAGTTAGCCAAGGGTTATTAGTTAGCCAAAAAAACTACATTGAATAATAGATAGTCCATTTGATAACTAATATGTACAAATACAAGATATTGCTTTACATGTTTAACCAGTTTCTGTTGCAGGATTATAATTTGCAAAAGATATGTTTTAAAAATGATACTAGTGAGGGTAAACCTATTCTACTAAGCGGAGCGATCTCACTTAATATCAAATAACCAAGATGTACAGTATTATTCGCACTAGACTTTATGTCTGACTTGAAGTTCATGTTTCCCCTTAAACTCTCGAGTGCTTAAAATTGATTTGAGTAGGTTGATAGTTGAGTGATGTGCACGTAAATGTGCATATTTTTACCACCGTATTTAATCATTTTAAATTAAATAAATGATCATATTGGGTATTTAAACATGTTTTAACCAAAATCCATATTAATTCCAAATTGTCACATATCCATCTTTATATAGGGGTAAAACAGTCATTTGTGTGCATATACTTCTTTGAGAAAAATTAATTGAAAATTTATATATATTTGTGTAGGAATTTGATCTCAAATATGAGTGGTTTCATGAAGACACATGCATGCACAACATGAATATAAAGGAATGAAGGTGGAAATAATTCAAATTGAAGATCATGGAGGACCCCACCTACCCACCACCTTAACGTACAAATTAGAGGCTAATGCACATGCTTATGGAATTAATGGCTTCATGTATACTTAAATGGGGATTATGACATGCTAATGATTACTTGGTGGCCACACTACCTTAAAGAATTTTGGGCATTCCCTAAAAATATGAATTAGGGTTTCATACATGTATAAATACCCATATGTTTCATGTAATCTCCTCCTCTTAGCTTAGTCCCTCTTTAGATTAGTGTAGGCTTAAAATAAAAGACAAGTTACTCTTTTATTTTCATGGCTACTTAGCCATTTTTACTTCACAACTTTCATTTTTTTATGCAATGTTAATTAGTGCTCTCTTTCTTTTACATGCTTCTTTTGTTTATTTACTTTCATGTTAGTAGTGTAGATTTATTTTTCATGCAAGTAGAATAGTTTTTTCTTTTCTTTACTTTGCTATCTTTTTCTTTTTATTTTCCTTTCATGTTGCAAGCTATATTTGTTGTTTTGATACTAAATATGAAAGGCTAATCCCTTCAATTTAGGAGTAATGAAGCCTCTAATCATGAAGCTTCAATATTTTGATAATTATAGCTCTCTTTTTGTGCTTAATGACAATGCTTGAAGTGATTTAATTTGTTGTTTTTTGTTTTGAATTTGATAGCCTATATTGTTGACACCAAATAGGCCATGCTTAAACAATCACTAACACAAATGGCACTTCATCAAAATATGATTATGGCATAAGAAAATGATTTGAAATTCAAATTCGATGGTCTATATTTCTAATTAATAGTTAATAGGTCATACTTAAAATAGATTACATTTGCAACTTTGTTGTCATTTTCATGAGAGTTAGTAAGTGGTTTAAAGGTTGTCCTATAGTTTAATGGCTTATGTTGTGCTAACTAATAGCACAAATGAGCCATACTTATGATAAACACATCATTTAAACTCACTTATGACCAAAAAAGAGATCATAATTTCATTAATTGTTGAATTATATGATCTAGATAGTAGATTTGTCTCTAATTTGCCATTTAACCCTTATATTTTTATCTTTTTTCTTTTGCTAGTTTTTGTTAGTTTCATACATTTCTAGCTATTCACTCTCGACTTCGGTATAATTTGATTGAATAGAAATTTAAAATCATCAATTTCCTATGAATCGACCTGTATTCGCCACGTGCTACATTCGTACACCGTGTGCTTGCGGTAAAATTTAATTTGAAATTTATCGGTAGTTTTTTAATTTGATTGAAAATTTACCGTCGATTGACAAGTTTTTGACGCAGTTGCCGCGGAATTGTTTTGATTTTAATTCTCTATTCTTCGAATTAGTTTTCTTTGATTTTTGTGTGTTTTTATTTTGTGTGTTTTTGCCTTTTTTTTATAAAAAAAATATTGTGTGTTTTGTGATTTTTGTTGACATCGTGTTGTGTGCTTGTTTCTATTTTATTTTCCATTTGCATTGCATATCATGCTTTAAAAAAACATTGCATTCATATTCAATTTTATTCCATTTCCTTATCGATTACATTTACAATTTACAATTAAAAAAACACTGTTACTTTCCATTTTCCTTCACTGTTTACATTCTATGTTGCAGTCTCTGTTCTCATTCACTGTTCATATCTCCCATACCAACAAGCCTCTATTACCGGCTTCCCACTGTCATTTACCAAAACCTACACCCTCCTCATTTACAACCAAACATCTCATTTCAAACCACTGTAACAACTGCAACTGCCTATAACACTTCATCGCCTAAAATATACTATCACAAAAAATTGAAACTGCCACTACAAAAAAGAAAAGGAAAAAGAAAAAGAAATTTTTTTTGAAATTGCCACTACAAAACCCTTACCATCACCCTCTGGCCACCATCACCACTAACCAGTTACAATCTACCGTACTCCTCAACTTCAAACTGCCATCTGCTATCGGTAATCGCCACTTCATACTTCATCATCACTAACAACAGCTGTAGCCCCATCACCCCCCTTGCATCATACAACATCATTCAACCCAGTTCCTTCCTCAACTCCATTGTCGTGTCACTACAGACCAAAGTCGACCCACCATATCATAGAACAACCCATCCCACTACCAACATCAAATCAACTATCATACCTTTAGCCCGAACACTAAGCTACAACTGCACTTCGATTCGAACGCCGCAAACATAGCGCACCACCTTCACCTGAAACTGGATCGCCAATCCTTCGTCAAACTGCCATCGCAAACCCAATTTACTACAAGCAATCGCCTACAATCACCAACCTAGTGCCCACACTGCTCATCTCGCCAATCGCCCTAAATTGCCTCACCGGTCCTATGCAACTTCATCGCAACCTCCACAATCGCCGCTTAATTTCAATTGCCGACCAAAACCTTTCCAAAGCCAAAACTCAAGTCGAACCTCTTCAGAAACCAACCAAACTCACGAACCACCTCCAGCAATCGAAAAAACATCCAATTCCCGATTCAATCTCTTCAATAAGAGAGGTTGAACCCATATAATCGAACAAAAGCGAATTTGATTTGCTGGGATTTCAAATTTCTTTTATGGTAATTTGACGGTGAAATAAATCGTTTGATAATGACCGGTTGAGTTTAAGAGGAATTGAAAAGCAGGGTGAACCAGTTATTGGGTGGTAACATGTTAGTGTGTCGGCAAGGCTTGAGTGCATTTTTTTTAATTCGCTTGTTTTAATTTTTTTTCTTTTGTTTTTTTTAATTATTTCAGTTTCATCCAAAAAAAAATGGAGGGATTATAATCAGTTTGGTAGTGGTTTGTTTTGCTTCTTCTTAAAAAAAAGAATGGGTTCGTTTAATTTATTAATCTTTCTTTGATTTTAGTTTTGTTTCACCCTTTTCTTTGGAAAAAATTAAAGTTTTTAATTTGTTTTGGTTTGTTTTAAATTGTTTTAAGTGCCTTCATACATTTTTTTTCATAAAATTTATATATTGTATACATCTTGTTTTTATTTCAGGTTGCCAAAGCAGGAATTCGCAAAAGGAAAAAGTGCTTGCCAAAAAAATAAACTGCTTACTTGCTTATAATTTTTTTTTTGTGTTTTAGTTGTCTTGCATTGTTAGTTTCTTGCACTTTTACAAAAAAATTCAAAAACAAAAACAAAAATCCATTCGTAGTTGCATTGTTAATACATGTTTAATTTCAGTTTTGCATTTCATCATAGATTTGATTAGTAATAACGGTTAGACATCAACAACTTTTAATTGTATATTGATAAGTTATCTTATTTGAACAATTTCTTTGTGTCTAGGCTACGGCACAGCAATAACCATTTATAAATATTACAGTGATTCATAAATATTATAGTGGTTGTTCCTCTGAAGGTACTTAAACCTTCGGCTGCATTGCTACGATAATTCGTGGTGCACCGGTAAATCATGTCCATTATCTGGTTGATAACTATCTTCTTTATCTAAACAATGTGTGATTATACAATTTTGGGTTAACTTAGGATAAATCATTTGTAATTAACCACTGCATTCATTTAGTTGCATTAGTTCATGCATATTTAAAAAAAAAACATAAACAGAAACAAAAACAAAAAATCCAAAATCAAGAACTAAAAAAATTGTAAATATTCCTTTTCCTTTCAAAATTTTTAAATCCTTTTTCCTTTGAAATTTCAAAAATCCAAAAAAATGAAATTAAAAAACAAAGATAAAATTGGGAAAAAAAAATCAATTTTCCTTTTTGAAAAAATAAATTTTATTTTAAATATTTTTCCTTTGTAAAAAATCAAAAACATTCTTGAAAATGTCCGAACAAGTTTTTGACGAATTTTACGATAGTTGTGAAAATCAATATAATCCATATAATTTCACTCAAAATTCTTATGGATATTTTAACGATAACTATTGTTTAAATAATTCAAATTTTGAACAACAAAGTTTTCAAAACGATGATCAACCATCAAATCTCGAAAATAACATTTCATCTTTACTTGAACTCTCTACATAATAAAATCGAAGTATAAACGATTTTTGTAACTCATATCTGTGCAATAGTTCAAGTCAACATAATCAAAATTTGAATTCACTTCGAAATTCAAATGATTTCGAGTACAACCCATGCCAATTCAATTTCGAGCTTCAAAATGAATTTCAAAATCAAGATGAAAATGTGAACAAATTTTCAAATAATTTTGGCAGTGGGAATAGTTTTAATAATGATACGATTGAAAACTTTGGTTATTAACCAATTCAAAATGAAAATTTTCAAATTAATAATCATGAATTTAATTTTGTTGACCAAATGGAAAAAGATAATGGGGATTTATTACTTGAAAAATACAAAATTTTCTTGAAAATCATAATCAAATCTGAACTTGCGAAGAATCAAATAATAATCGACCGTTTATCGAAATTGACAATTCGTGTTCTCAACAAGTCCAAATCGAAAATTTTCAAGTTAATAATTAAAAATTTGACTTTGTTGAGCAAATGAATGAAATTTACGATGATCACATGAATTTGTTGATTAAAACATTGGAAAATTTTCGTGAGAAACAAAATCAAATTTCAATGTGTGACAAGTCAAATGATTCCCCATCTTTTACCCAAATCGATGATTTTCAAATAACAACTTTTGAATTTGAAAATGACGACCTTAATCAATTTGTTGAAAATACGGTAATTAATTTGGATTTCAATTCTTTTGAGGGTGCGAAACTCGATTTAAACTTCGATCTTCCTTTTGTTTTGAAAATTTGAATACGACAACTTTGAATTATAAACTCGATTTAGGTGATGAAGTTGTTGATAATCCAACAAAGGAAGTCGAATTTAACGAACATGAGTTTTATGGACATTTTGAAAATGAGTTGCTGAATTCTGAAGGGGACGATTTGAATCACCATTTCGATTTTGAAATCGATGATAAACTTGAATTTGGTGAAAAAAAATTTCAAGCAATTGTTTTATCAACCCCAAAAATCATTGAAAATAAAACAACTCATTCAATTTCCGATAAAACGAAATTCGTTTTTCCAAATCAACACTCAACTTCGAAATCTTTTACGGTTTGGTTTTGTGCGCTTGAGTTGTGTCTCGCACACTTCACGAGATAAATGAATCGGTCATTAGAAGATCGATTCACTTAATTTTTGGCTGTATACTCGTCTCTTGTAAATAATAATCTTTAATTTAAATATCGAACTTTTATTTTATTTCTCTCCTTCCACTTGGGTTGACTGTGGGACACACTCAAAATCAAGTGTGGGGGAGACTCGTCTTTTTTTGATTTTTCAGGATTAATTTTTCGTTTTTCTTCCAAAAACTCAAAAAAAAATAGAAGAAGAATTTTTTTAAGCATTTTGATTTATTTTTAAAGAATTACTATAAGATAAATATATGGTATTGGTTTATTAAATTAAAATTTTTGAAAATTTATTCATCTTAACAAAAATTAAAATGAAGTTTGATTACGAATAACAATGGTTTAACTAGAATATATGAAGATTCATACGTGATAATTATGAAGTATACCCTAACTGAAAATTATTGTTTTAAAAAGTGGTTGATTTAAAGTAAAAGATACAACATTTTTTTGTCTTCTAAGTTAAATGGTGGTAAGATGATTTTGCAAAACTCTCTCTCTCTTAAAAAAATAAAAAAATAATAATAACATCCAAAGCATTCACTCTCATTTAAAAGTCCCCATGGTTATGCATGTCTGAATTACTTAGAATCTTTGATTATGTACTTTCATACTCATTTAAAAGTCCTCATGGTTATGCATGTATGGAACGCATGTAAAAAAAAAAGAACAGACTTAATAAAAACCGCCTACGGTCGATAGGTGTATGCGCGAAAGTGTGTGCACTCGCCATGCCCTATACTCCCCTCATATAAACCCAAAAGGCTGTGCATGGGTGATATATCTGGTCTCAGTTTACCTGAGCTAGGTATGTAATTTTTCTTGCAAATAATGAGAGAGCAAGCAATTGAAATCCTAGAACTATTTTTTCTTATTTGATTTGATTTGTTATTGAAAAGAAATGACTATACCACTTTGATAATCAACTAAGGATCCATTTTATAATTACACTTTGTTATCAACCGAAACAACGAGTTAAACTATAGTCTATTTGTTATGATAACTTTGTTTTATTGGAAACTTTGACGAGTAAATGACTTAAATTTTCAAGATAATGACCAAAACCTATATTTAACTTATTTGTGTCAATTTAAAAGTAAATCCTTCATTTCTAAATATTTTCAAACACTCGCATTCAATTCTTTGTAAATAAATCTTGCATTTTGTAAATATTTTCATCCTGCGTTTGGATTTTGTGGGTAGTATCCGCTGAAAACCCTCACGATACAACACTCGTCCTACTGGAGATACCCAGAGGTTTAATGGCTTGTTGCATACGCTCAATGCAATCGTGCTCCCTACGAAAATGGATTAATCTTAGTTTTAGTTTATTCGAGGACGAATAAAAAGATAAGTGTGAGGTATATGATATGCACGTAAATGTGCATATTTTTACCACCATATTTAATCTTTTTAAATTAAATAAATGATCATATTGGGTATTTTAACATGTTTTAACCAAAATCCATATTAATTCCAAATTGTCACATATCCATCTTTATATAGGGGAAAAACGGTCATTTGTGTGCATATATTTCTTTGAGAAAAATTACTTGAAAATTTTATATTTGTGTAGGAATTTGATCTCAAATATGAGTGGTTTCATGAAGACACATGCATGCACAACATGAATATAAAGGAATGAATATGGAAATAATTCAAAGTAAAGATCATGGAGGACCCCACCTACCCACAACCTTAATGTACAAACTAGAGGCTAATGCACATGCTTATGGAATTAATGGTTTCATGTACACATAAATGGGGATTATGACAAGCTAATAATTAATTGGTGGCCACACTACCTCAAGGGTATTTTGGGCATTTTCCAAAAATATGAATTAGGGTTTCATACATGTATAAATACCCATATGTTTCATGTAATCTCCTCCTCATAGCTTAGTCTCTCTTTAGATTAGTTTAGACTCAAAATAAAAGACAAGTTCCTCTTTTCTTTTCATGGCTACTTTGCCATTTTTACTTCATGCAACTTTAATTTTTTGTGCAATGTTAATTAGTGCTCACTTTCTTTTACATGCTTCTTTTGTTTATTTACTTTCATGTTAGTAGTGTAGATTTATTTTTCATGCAAGTAGAATAGTTTTTTCTTTTCTTTACTTTTCTCTCTTTTTTCTTTTCTTGTTCTTTCATGTTGCAAGATGTATTTTTTGTTTTGATAACAAATATGAGAGGCTAATCCCTTCAATTTAGGGGTAATGAGCCTCTAATCATGTAGCTTCAATATTTTGATAATTATAGCTCTCCTTTTGTGCTTAATGAGAATGCTTAAAGTGGTTTAATTTGTTGTTTTTGTTTTGAATTTGATAGCCTATATTGTTGACACCAAATAGGTTATGCTTAAACAATCACTAATAAAAATGGCTCTTCATCAAAATATGATTATGGCATAAGAAAGTGATTTGAAATTCAAATTTGATGATCTATATTTCTAATTAATAGTTAATAGGCCATACTTAAAATAGATTTCATTTGCAACTTTGTTGTCATTTTCATGAGAATTAGTAAGTGGTTTAAAGGTTGTGTTGTAATTTGATGGCTTACGTTGAGCTAATTAATAGCACAGATGAGCCATACTTATGATAACACATCATTTAAACTCACATATGACCAAAAAAGAGATCATAATTTCATTAATTGTTGAATTATATGATCTAGAGAGTGAATTTATCTCTAAATTGTCATTTAACTCTCATATTTTTATCTATTTTTCTTTTCATAGTATTTGTTAGTTTCTTACATTTCTAGCTATTCACTCTCGACTTCGGTATAATTTGATTGAATAGAAATTTAAAATCATCAATTCCCTGCGAAACGACCCGTATTCGCCACGTGCTACATTCGTACACCGTGCGCTTGCGGTAAAATTTAATTTGAAATTTATCGGTAGTTTTCTAATTTGGTAGAAAATTTATCGTCGATTAACATTGAGGTTTATAGATTTTAGTAGGTTGATGAATAAAGCTTTCGGTGATGAGCAGGTGACTGATGGATAGTTAATTATGAGTCGTTGCTATATTTTGGATTGATTCCGCTGTATTGTGCATGTGGTACTCTGGTCAACCAAGGGGCCTGAAGCACCCCACACCCCTTAGTTTACCTAAAATGACATAAAAAAAGCTAGCAGAGACTAAGATTCACAAGACAAAAATAGATAAAAACAACGAAAACTATTAAAACAATAACTTATTTAGAACAAAACTTCATAAGTACTTTAAAAGCCAAATAAGTCACAAAATACCAAATACATCATATGTCAAAATACCCATACATGTCTTGCAAAATTAAAAATCATAGCCTCAATAAAATCAGAGTACAAAATATCCCTTAAATAATTCCGGTACAACAAAAGAACTAAAAACTGGAAATGAAGAAAAGGAATACATGCTAGAATCTCTGCCAAGGAGTCTCCAAGAATCTGCATTCTACCACCCTTGCCCCTAATTGCCTATGAGAGGAATGGGGAAAAATAGAGGAGTGGGTCAGACTAAAAGTCTGGTGAATGAATGTAATTACTAGCACATTTAAGAAAAGTAAAGGTAATAGACTTTGCTACAGTTCTAGTTATAAAAGGAAATAAAGAAAAAGAAAGAAAGCTAAAACTAGAAATAGATACAATTTAACTACTAGATTAGTTCAATTGGATAACTTCAATTATTTGCACTTGTCCTTGATAGCTGCTTGATTAGGCTAAATTCCCTACCTTACTTTATGATGCAGCTCATGCCAGAATAGGTCGCGAATGACCTTCCCTAGGTTGCTCCTCCAACCTATGCCGCGAACTCCTTAAATCGAACGAAGCTCTAATTTTCTCCTCCAGCCTAGGTTGCGAACGACCTTCCCTAGGTCGCTCCTCCAGCCTAGGCCGTGAACAATCCATAGGTCGCGAACGACCTTCGTGCCTCCTCCTCCTTAAATCGAGCGAATGGAATTATGCCACAAACTCCAGGCTAGATCGCGAATAGATCGCGAACAAGACTATGCCGCGATCTACGCCTAAGTCACGAACGAACTTCCAGTAGGTCGCTGATACTTAGGTCGCTCAAGTTGTTAAGTCATATTACCATGATGTTGTTGTTTGTTATGTCACGTGAGGTGTTGTTCTTGTGTGTAAGTCGTAAGTCGTACTGTTGTAAATCGTGACATGTATGTTGTAATGACTGTTAAGTCGTGTGCGTTGTGTTGTAAACTTCTATAAATAGGGGTGTAGTATCATTGTGAAAAGGTTGTTGATTTTGAATAAAATTTTGAGTGCTTTGTGCCTCTTTTAAAATGGGAAGTTGAGTGTTAACTCCTTTCTCCATCTTCGGTTATTCGAGTGCGCTCGAATCAACGATTTTGAAGCCGATTCATGGAATCTCGTGCGCGAGATCAACGTAGAAGAATCGTAGATCATTTAACACGGTATCGTGCATGATCAACATGTTGGAGATAGCTAGAATCCGGTATCTCTTTAGATCAACGGATTTGGACACTTGGGTATTTTCGACCCATCGATTCAACTTGTCACCGTTTCATCCATTTTTGGTATTTCCGCTACGTCATTCGGTATTGGAGACAAGTTTAGCCAATCATAGCTAAGCCGAGCCTGTTGGAGCCGAGTTAAAGTGTTGGAGTTAAAGTCGAGCCAAATCAAAGCAAAGCCGAGCTAAGTAGAGAAGGAGCCGAGCTTGTTAGAGAGATCATGCCTCCAAGAAGAGCTAATCATCATCAGAATCTTGCAGATGTGTATCGAAGAGAAGATGCTGAACAAATGGAGCAACGAATTAATGATAAATTCAATGAGAAGTTTGATGAAGGCATTGGGAAGGTGGAGAAATTGATGATCGATATGAATCAAGGTCAAAGGAGATGGTCGCCAGTCTCGAACCATGGAGGAAACAGGATTTCACCATCGGTTACGGAAGCGAGGAGGGTGTCGCCACAGTCGTATCGAGATAGAAGAGAACCATCAGTTTCAACAATGCGAGATCACTATGGGTATAGAAATGAAGAGAGAAGAAATCAACGTGGATTTGAAAATGAACCATATCATGATGATGAAAGACATAATAGAAAGGATATTGTGGACGTAGAGATGTCGATGGACGAGACCGATATCGAAGTACATCTGATTTTGATGAAGATGGTGATAAAGGTAGTATTCATTATCGAGATCATGGCCAAGTGCGAGATCGAAATAGAGATTTTGAAGATGATCGTCGATGGGAATCGGGAATGAAAACAGAGATTCCAGAATTCAAAGGGGGAATGATAGCGGAAGAATTTTTGGATTGGTTATCAAATGTTGAAGAAATTTTTGACTTCAGGGAAGTACCCGAGCATCGTAGAGTTAAGTTGGTTGCTACACGATTGAGGGGAAGAGCTATGGCATGGTGGCAACAAACTAAACTTACACGGGAAAGGATGGAAAAGTCGAAGATTGTTTCATGGGAGAAGATGAAGAAGTTGATGAAGGCTACTTTTTTGCCTTATAATTATCAATCTCTTATGTATCAGCGCTTATAGAATTTGAGACAAGGGACAAAGTTGGTAAATGATTATGCAGATGAGTTTTATCAACTAATTGCTAGAAATGATATCATGGAGACGGAGGAACAGTTGACAGCTAGATTTGTTGGAGGGTTGAGAATACAAATTCAGGATATGGTGAATATGTTTGATCCATGATCCATTGCTGAAGCACACCAGAAGGCTCTAGCTTAGGAGAGGCAAGGTAGAAGAGGAGGTGGCGTGTTTACAAACTCCAACAATCAATTGAAAGGGGCTAGTAGCAATACGAATGTTTCCAAGGCTTTTGGAAAACCGGTTGTTAATGAAGTTGCTAAGACCAAGGTCGACAACAATTTCAAGTGTTATAACTGTCAGGAGTTTGGTCATAAGAGCAATAAATGTCCGAAGCCTAAGAAGCGAGCGATGGTAGCTGAGGTTGAGGATGAGGATGCAGAAATAGAATGTTCCTATTCACCACAAGTTGAGGAGGAAGAAAAATTATTGTCAGGAGATGAGGGTTGTAATTTGATGATGAGGAGGTCGTGTGTGACACCAAAGCAAGAGGATGATTCAAGTTGGCTAAGGAGTAATATTTTTCAGTCGACGTGCACTATTTTGGGAAAGGTTTGTAAGTTCGTCATCGATGCAGGAAGTTGTGATAACATCATCTCTACAGAAGCTGTAAAGAAGTTGGCCTTAAAGACAGAGAAGCATCCCAAACCCTACAAATTAGCTTGGTTGAGGAAAGGTGGGAAGTGAAGGTTAATCGAAGAGCTTGTGTAACTTTTTACATCGGAACGAAGTATAAGGATTAGAATTGGTGTGATGTGGTAGATATGGATGTATGTCATTTGTTGTTGGGGAGACCATGGTCGTGCAACACGATGGGAGGACTAACTGCTATAGTTTCATGTTCAATGGCACTAAAATCACTTTAGTTCCTAAAAAGCGGCAACAAAGTGAAAGCAAGTTGGAGGAGATTGAAGAACTAATGACTCTGTTATCTTTGAAGGAATTTGTCAAGGAAGTGGAGGATGAGCCTGAAGTATTTCTGTTAATTGGACGTGAAAGTAGTGAAGCGGTTGAAATTCCTGAAGAAGTTAAGCCAGTGTTGAAGGAGTTTGAAGATATATTTCCTGAAGAGTTGCCCAAAGAATTACCACCATTGGGAGACATACAACATCAGATTGATCTTGTTTCGGGAGCTGTGTTACCACATAGACCATATTATAGAATGAGTCCAAGGGAGCATGAAGAGTTGAGAAGACAGGTGGAAGCTGTAACGCCCCGAAAATTTTCGACTTTCGAAAATTCAACATCGACACTCACTTTATCGACTGCCGAGAAATCAAAGGCCGAAAACCGAGATGTTATGGGTTTTAAAAAGAATTAAGAAAAAGAAAGAAGAGAGAAGAGAAGATAGAAAAAGAAAAATAGAGGGAAAAGAAGATAGACAATTTTTTTTAGAAAACAGAGAATTAAAAAAACAGAAGATAGAAAATTTTAAAAATAGAACGGAACAGAAAGAAATAACAGAACAACAACAGAATCTCACAATTCGCAGCGGAACAACATATAATAATAAATGAATAATCTTTAAACAAAGAACTATATCAGTTATTACATTACATTTCATTACATTACATCATATCATCAGAGTGTACAACAACATACAACAATAAACAGTGCAGCGGAAAAAGAAATACTATATACTAGTAATACGCCATGCCATCCAGCTTGCCTCCAGCAACTCCTGAATATCCAGAATATCCTGATAAACCTAACTCTTAACTGCCCGTGTGGAAATTGGTGGGCACCCAGAGTTTAGGAAGGAAAACAATAAACTCCGAGTCAGTCATGTGACTGGTGTGAGAACTCAAAACAGTTTATTTAACTTTAAAATCAAAATAGAGGAATATTTTTAAATTCAATTCGCAATGCTTTTAAAAATGAGACTACCATAAGACCTCCCACCACACACACAATGCAAACGCAGACTTGGAGGAGATTTCTTCTTATGTGAGTCAAAGATGCTTGATACGCATTTAAAATAACATTTGATATTATTACTAGTGCATAGTGTAGAACAAATCCTTTCGAAAGTAAAGATATAAATCATAGCCAGCATAGGTACCATTATATTATGCCTACTATAGCTACCTCCTGAGAAAGCAGGTTCTACAACTAAAACCGTACAAGTCACGTATTGTTTCTTTGGATTTCCAACAAATGGTCAGGCCAAGGAACTTCCCATTGCCACATGAGAATGCCTCTGGATGGACATCCCCGAGAACCAAACCGGATCTCTACCAACACAAGGCCGGGTTACCCCTAACTGAGTAACAACTGACCGAATATGCCATCCCCCGGTCCTTTGGGACCTTTATCCGAGAGCGCTCTCTAATCAATTCACACAATCATAAAAACAAAGTGTTTCAACATGAGTAAGTATCTGGGCTCCATACCATGATATCACCTTTTTCCAGAAGGAAATGGACATATCCTAAAGGGCGCTACCCCTCATAACCTTGCTGCATCTTTCCTGTTTTGACCATTTCCGGGATGTGAGGCTCGACGAATTCACGTCCACAAAAACATACTTTATACAAAAGCCATGCTTTGGGACAACAAATGATCAACACAATGATCACTAAGATAGACGATCAAATAAATGATCCTATCACAAATAATCAACACAATGATCATTTCAGCATCACTCAGTATGTCACATTACCAAAATGGGAATATATCGCTGATAACTTCAACTATATAACCTTTGAGCTCGTACGTCTCAAAGAAGGGTGTTAAGCAAAGAATAAATTCTCCGCCACCAACAGAAATATATTTGAAAGAAATCGGCTTTATATCTCAACTTGTAATGTCAGGCATACAATCCATACAAGTCTGTTCCGGGCTCGAACAGAACCGAAGGCACTTACAAAGAAGTCCTTGCAATCCGGATATTCACAATCCTGATCGGATTCACCATCACATATGGAGAACTCAATACCGTAGCTACTCGGTGCAGAGTCAATCGATAGTTCATCCTATCGCTCTCGCAAATATCCGGTCTTCAACATCGATCTTCAAATGCGATTCACAACGACGTATCACATATTCGGAATGGGTTATACAACCCCATGGTCCTTTCCCGGTTAACCCGAATAGTGAGCGCTTATTTTTTTTAAAAAAATAAGTGTGGCATTCAATTTCAACCAAATTCACAACAAATACCTATTCAGAGGTATATATCGATAGTCGGTTATTGAACTATCAATGGATATGCCAACATCACCAAATTCCAAATAATTTTCCAAATTATTTAATTCCAAAAATATCTTTAGAAGATATAACTTTCCATATCTCAAAAATAAATCAATATTTATTTTTAAACCTATTTTCCAAATTTCCTTTATAAATTCCATATTGAATTTATATTCCCAAAATATTTATGAATATACGATTTCAAATATTCATTTCAATTTATCTTCAAAAAGATAAATTCTCTAAACTTTCCATTTCTCATTGGAAAAACAATTTCCATACTTATTTATTTTATAAGTAATCCACAAATTTTATTTATTTTCAACCTTGGAAAATATTCCATATCCTCTAATCGAAATTAAGTATATATTTCATTCTTTAAGGAAATCATTCACTTAATCATATTTATTTGGGCCAAAACGAATGTTACGTAAAACATCGTTACGACAACCCAAAATCACTAGTATAGGGATTCGAAATTAAAATAGATATATATAAATCCCAATACTATACAAAACATTTCCTTTCGGAAATTATTTACTATAACAACAGTGTTATAGTCTACCATTTCCTTTTATTTCTCGAAAACATCTATTTCAACAATAAACGTTGAAATCTATGGTTTCGAATCTCAACATATTTTAAAACATCGTTAGATCGTTTTAATCTTATTTAAAACATCACATTCTAAATAATTTCTTTAACATATTATTCACTATTTAAAAACGTGAATATACCTTGTTAATAAATTTCATCACTTCTATTCATTTTATTTTAAGGAATTATTCATTGTCTAAGACATGAATATAACTCCATTAAAAATTTCAACAATTCACTTATCAAAATAAGTCGTTGCTGATTTATAAAACAATGTTTATAAATTCTATTTCTCATTTCTTTTATAACAACCTCCTTTTATAAATTTCCTTTATCAACTTATCTCAATTCATATCACAATGATATATTAAAAATTCATATTATAATTCCAATATTTATAATTCATTTATTTATAAAATCATTCCTTTAATCTTCATAAATTTTATAAATCTTATAACTTATAAGATTCATTTATTTATCCAAAATCTTATTCTTTTAAATAACTTCCCAAATTTTATAAACCTACTGTTTATAAAATTCCAATTATAACTTCACCGTTCATAATTCTATAAATTCCATTCATCTATGAAATTCATTCACGATTCATTCTAACTCTTATAAAACTTCGTTTTACAATTCCAATAAATTTTAATTTATAAATATTCATTTGTAAATCCTTTAATATAAATCAATTAATTTTACTATTTTAAAATGTCTTTTACTCTTTTATAAATCCATCTTTTGATTTAGAAATAATCCAATTTCATAAATCCTATTTTTTTTTTTTACCTTTTTATAATTTATTCAAAAATCCCAATTTTATAAAATCGTTAATATCATATTTTCAAAAATCAACTTTTAACTGTATTTCTCAAAAATATAATTTTTATAACATTAAAATTATAACGTTTATTTATTTAGAATGAATCAATTCCAAAAATATTTAATAAACGTATATTTCCAAAAATCCCTTTAGAAATTAAAATCGTTGTTTTTAAATTTCAAAAATTGGATCCGATGATGCAACACATCAATAGTCAATCACGATTTTCACACATTATATATCATCCATGATAAACAATCAAATATCACAATATATGAAATCAAATAAATATTCGTGAGGAATCCAGTTGGATCCCTCCAACCTGTTTCCCTGCATCCACAGACATTAGCACAATACCAATTCCGTTTCAAGACGGAATATCGCGGTATATGGGATTTTATAAATATATATCCGCTTACTAACGGCGCATAGGGTCTCATCCGCTAAAAGAAAATGCGGGAAATCAATCAACTGCAATATATACATATGCCAATATATATATATTGCTATTTATATAATATAATACCAATTCCACTTCAAGATGGAATATCGCGGTATATGTGTGTAATAAATAACCTCCGCTTACTAACGGCGTATAGGGTCTATTCACATCCAATATATATATATATCAATCATCATTCAATCATTCAATCAACACAGTCAAGCAAATTTTAAATCTAACTATTTAAAATTTAAAAAAACAACAGAAATTCCTTTTGAGTGAGAAGTTCTCACCTTTGCTTTTATTAGCAATCCAATTTCCCTCTTGACTCGATTTTCTTGATTTATACCTAGTATAAATATTTTATACAATTCAATTAATATTCGAATCAATCGAATAAATTAAATTTTCGTTTAATAATTCTGATTGATTTGTGATTTTATTTTAATAGTTAAATTAACTGATAGTCTTATTTTTTTTTTTAAACCAATTTCTCGTTTAAACAAATTTATTTAACTAATTATTAAATTTCCTTTCTTTTAATAAATTTAATTAACCAGTGGCCTTTATTTTAAATCAATTCCTTTTAGTAAATTAACCTAACATTTAAATTTCATACAAATTTTCTTTTTATACCTACTCTTCACATTCTAAAAATAATATTCCTGTCTTTAAAATTTTAACTCCAACAATTTATCAAATCCACTTGAATATTTATTTTTATTTTCAATCTTCCTTTTATAAATTTAAATAACTATCGATTTAGTTCTAAACAAATGATTTATTTATTTTTAAACTAATGCTTTTAAATTTTATCATCAAATTTGAATTCTTAATAAATTTTCTTTAATAAATTTAATTGTTTAACAAATTTCTTCTTAATAAATTATTTTAACTAAAATCTAAATTTTAAAACTAAATTCCTTTATATAAATTTTTCTTTAGTAATTTAAATTTGATTAGGATGGCAAATATATTTATATACTAATTATACTTTTAAACAAATTTTCTTCTACAAAAAATATTTTTCATTTGAAACTAAATTTATATTTAACTGATAATTTTGTTTTAACAAATAAATTTAATTTTAAACAAATCTTCTTTTATAAATTCCTTTAAAATTCCAAATTCCTTTTGATAGTTTTAATCAACAATTTCTCTTTTTATAAATTTAAATTTAAACTAAATTTTCTTTAAATAAATCTTTCACTTAATAAATTGAATTTCCAAAGATATACATAATTTCAACACTTCAAAAATAAATCAATATTTATTTTTAACAAGTTCCACTTTCACATATAAATTCCATAATGAATTTATATTTCAAAATATCATGCATATACAATTTCAACTATCCATTTCAATTTATCTTCAAAAGATAAATTCTAAATATTCACTTCATATTGGAAAACATTTCTATACTTATTAAAAATAAGTAATCGACAAATCTTTTTATCTTCAACCTTTGAAAATATTCAATATACTTAAATCGAATTAATAACACTTCTTCCTTTAATAAACTTTCAATATTAAATTTATCAAAAATCAATCGATTTCTGTTTAAATATATCTTACTGTATATATTTATATGACAAATTTGAATTTTTAAATTGAAATGAAAAAAATGTAATATACCTTACTGTAAAGGTCGAAACCCCCAAATCGCAACCCCACCTTCCAGCTCCGCCACATGCGCGGCGGCCTCCCTGCCTCGATGCGTGCGACAACAATTCGACCACCATTGATGCCGAGTTTCCCCCCTCCATCCCACGCGCGCGCCACACGAACGCGACCCCCAATCGATTCGAATCGCCACCCAGATCCACGAGCCCTTCACACTTGAACGCGCCGCCGCTAGATGCAGTGACCCTCACCCCAAATCGATCGAACTCCATCGCGATCGTGCCCTAGTCGATGCCGCTCCACCGTTACGTGCTTCAACCCCAACGCGCGCACCACCTCCAGATCATTGCGACCACGTCGCCGCTCCACCCCCTAATCGAAGCTGCCCTAGTTCACGCGACTTGATTGTGAGACGAAGGGCTCGGCCCCCCATTTTCTTCTTTTTTTTTCTTTTTTTTTTATTTCGAACTGAGAATGAGGAAGAGGGGGAGAGTGAGAGCGACGCGGCCATTAATGATTCGAACAAGAGTTTCGATTTTTTTTTTTTTGAACTGAATGATGGAGAGGAAGGGGATTCGGCATTTATAAAATGAAATGGAGGCATGGTTATCACGATTTTAGGCGTGATTCTTGCCGTGAACTTAGGCGTGAATATTAAGGGGGAAAGTAACGTGTGCTTTGACAAAATTAAAATTTAAAATTTAATTTGAATTCAATTTGATTTCGGCGCGTTTATGTGTCGTGTGCTCACATATTAACTCCAAAAACTACGAAATTTGAAATCCTAGAATAATTCAATATTCCGGACCCAGTGGAACTGGTTTCGTCGAATTCCGAGACTGTGCCTCGGACGGCTATTTTTGAATATCGATTCAAACGATTTAATCCCAAAACTGAACAATTCATTTTCAAATTAAATTCTGAAACTTCTATTACCTTCAATATTATCAATATGAATTTTACAAGCCTTTGAAATGTTTTTAATCAGCTTAAAATTGAAGATTCAAATTTTTATTCAACTTCCATAAATTAAATTCTATAAATTAAATCGTCAAATTCAAAGTTATATTGAAAATTCAATCCAAACCATCATTCAAATATTTCAAATTAATTAAATATTCTCAAATTGAATTGTTAAAAATTCTGGGTCGTTACAATCTTTCCCCCTTAAAAGAATTTCGTCCCGAAATTACAAGTTAAGAAGAATGCCCTTATCCCGATTATTATTTTTCACAATTCAAATAGTTTTATCAACTTACTAGCCTAAATCTTTTTACTAGAGATTCACTTTTATTTCAACTAGCTTTTTAACTTCAATTATAAGTTTCAAACAACATTGTTCTCCTAACAATTCAAATTTAAATTCAAATTCAAATTTCAAACTTTCAAATTTTTCTCAAAAAATTTTCTAACACCCGAAATTTTCGAAAAATTTCGCCAGCGTTTCCTTTGCGCGGCTCGATCGGTACGACTACAAAATGGCACCACGGCCCCTCAGAATCAAAAAGAAAAGAGAAAAGCCAAGTGGCTAGAGAAGAAAGTCACCAAATTTCATACCGAAATTGAAATACGTACCTTTTTGTCGAGCAATTCAATTTTATCTTTGAAATCAAAATCTCAATTCCTTTATACACCTGTATAACCTGCTAGTAGTAGTATCTAAATCCAACATTCAAACCATTTTGCCAATTCTATTACAAAATTTTCAATATATGCTTCTTACACGTTTTTACTTCACTGTTGAAGTTACTCATTCATTTTCATTCAATTTCACATTTCAATTCAATTCACAATTTCAATTCTATTTGAATTCAATTCACAATTTAAATTTCATTCGAATTCAATTCTCAATTCTAAATATTAAATTCTAACGATTAACTTTCATTTGGTAATTCATATTACTATTTTAAATTAGCTTCATTCACTAATTCATTTCAATATTCAATTTACATTCATCTCGAATTTACTTAATTATTAACAAAGGAAATTTCAATTCATTCCTTTTACTTACTTGAATTTATATATAAATTCAAATTTATCTTCAAATTTAGCTCACGACTAAACTTTAATTTAACCAATTCAAATTCCAATTCATTAGTCTATGAATTAGTAATTTATCAAGTTAGTTTACTTGAATTTAATTCATTTTATTTAATTCCATTACTAATGATAATAATTCAATATTATCACTTTCTAACTATCATGCAACCATATACTGTAATAACTCATAGAAAATCATTTTTTTTCTATACAAAAATAGTTTTGGGCACAATTATCTTATTTACCTGATTCAAAAACAATTTTATATTCACTAACAAATACGCGTCATATCTATTATTACACTCAAACTCATTCTAGAGTACTGCTGACTCTATCTCAAACGAGTAACACCCTACAGAACCATGGTTGTCGCTTAACCAACAGCTCTGATACCAAATGTAACGCCCCGAAAATTTTCGACTTTCGAAAATTCAACATCGACACTCACTTTATCGACTGCCGAGAAATCAAAGGCCGAAAACCGAGATGTTATGGGTTTTAAAAAGAATTAAGAAAAAGAAAGAAGAGAGAAGAGAAGATAGAAAAAGAAAAATAGAGGGAAAAGAAGATAGACAATTTTTTTTAGAAAACAGAGAATTAGAAAAATAGAAGATAGAAAATTTTAAAAATAGAACGGAACAGAAAGAAATAACAGAACAACAACAGAATCTCACAATTCGCAGCGGAACAACATATAATAATAAATGAATAATCTTTAAACAAAGAACTATATCAGTTATTACATTACATTTCATTACATTACATCATATCATCAGAGTGTACAACAACATACAACAATAAACAGTGCAGCGGAAAAAGAAATACTATATACTAGTAATACGCCATGCCATCCAGCTTGCCTCCAGCAACTCCTGAATATCCAGAATATCCTGATAAACCTAACTCTTAACTGCCCGTGTGGAAATTGGTGGGCACCCAGAGTTTAGGAAGGAAAACAATAAACTCCGAGTCAGTCATGTGACTGGTGTGAGAACTCAAAACAGTTTATTTAACTTTAAAATCAAAATAGAGGAATATTTTTAAATTCAATTCGCAATGCTTTTAAAAATGAGACTACCATAAGACCTCCCACCACACACACAATGCAAACGCAGACTTGGAGGAGATTTCTTCTTATGTGAGTCAAAGATGCTTGATACGCATTTAAAATAACATTTGATATTATTACTAGTGCATAGTGTAGAACAAATCCTTTCGAAAGTAAAGATATAAATCATAGCCAGCATAGGTACCATTATATTATGCCTACTATAGCTACCTCCTGAGGAAGCAGGTTCTACAACTAAAACCGTACAAGTCACGTATTGTTTCTTTGGATTTCCAACAAATGGTCAGGCCAAGGAACTTCCCATTGCCACATGAGAATGCCTCTGGATGGACATCCCCGAGAACCAAACCGGATCTCTACCAACACAAGGCCGGGTTACCCCTAACTGAGTAACAACTGACCGAATATGCCATCCCCCGGTCCTTTGGGACCTTTATCCGAGAGCGCTCTCTAATCAATTCACACAATCATAAAAACAAAGTGTTTCAACATGAGTAAGTATCTGGGCTCCATACCATGATATCACCCTTTTCCAGAAGGAAATAGACATATCCTAAAGGGCGCTACCCCTCATAACCTTGCTGCATCTTTCCTGTTTTGACCATTTCCGGGATGTGAGGCTCGACGAATTCACGTCCACAAAAACATACTTTATACAAAAGCCATGCTTTGGGCCAACAAATGATCAACACAATGATCACTAAGATAGACGATCAAATAAATGATCCTATCACAAATAATCAACACAATGATCATTTCAGCATCACTCAGTATGTCACATTACCAAAATGGGAATATATCGCTGATAACTTCAACTATATAACCTTTGAGCTCGTACGTCTCAAAGAAGGGTGTTAAGCAAAGAATAAATTCTCCGCCACCAACAGAAATATATTTGAAAGAAATCGGCTTTATATCTCAACTTGTAATGTCAGGCATACAATCCATACAAGTCTGTTCCGGGCTCGAACAGAACCGAAGGCACTTACAAAGAAGTCCTTGCAATCCGGATATTCACAATCCTGATCGGATTCACCATCACATATGGAGAACTCAATACCGTAGCTACTCGGTGCAGAGTCAATCGATAGTTCATCCTATCGCTCTCGCAAATATCCGGTCTTCAACACCGATCTTCAAATGCGATTCACAACGACGTATCACATATTCGGAATGGGTTATACGACCCCATGGTCCTTTCCCGGTTAACCCGAATAGTGAGCGCTTATTTTTTTTTAAAAAATAAGTGTGGCATTCAATTTCAACCAAATTCACAACAAATACCTATTCAGAGGTATATATCGATAGTCGGTTATTGAACTATCAATGGATATGCCAACATCACCAAATTCCAAATAATTTTCCAAATTATTTAATTCCAAAAATATCTTTAGAAGATATAACTTTCCATATCTCAAAAATAAATCAATATTTATTTTTAAACCTATTTTCCAAATTTCCTTTATAAATTCCATATTGAATTTATATTCCCAAAATATTTATGAATATACGATTTCAAATATTCATTTCAATTTATCTTCAAAAAGATAAATTCTCTAAACTTTCCATTTCTCATTGGAAAAACAATTTCCATACTTATTTATTTTATAAGTAATCCACAAATTTTATTTATTTTCAACCTTGGAAAATATTCCATATCCTCTAATCGAAATTAAGTATATATTTCATTCTTTAAGGAAATCATTCACTTAATCATATTTATTTGGGCCAAAACGAATGTTACGTAAAACATCGTTACGACAACCCAAAATCACTAGTATAGGGATTCGAAATTAAAATAGATATATATAAATCCCAATACTATACAAAACATTTCCTTTCGGAAATTATTTACTATAACAACAGTGTTATAGTCTACCATTTCCTTTTATTTCTCGAAAACATCTATTTCAACAATAAACGTTGAAATCTATGGTTTCGAATCTCAACATATTTTAAAACATCGTTAGATCGTTTTAATCTTATTTAAAACATCACATTCTAAATAATTTCTTTAACATATTATTCACTATTTAAAAACGTGAATATACCTTGTTAATAAATTTCATCACTTCTATTCATTTTATTTTAAGGAATTATTCATTGTCTAAGACATGAATATAACTCCATTAAAAATTTCAACAATTCACTTATCAAAATAAGTCGTTGCTGATTTATAAAACAATGTTTATAAATTCTATTTCTCATTTCTTTTATAACAACCTCCTTTTATAAATTTCCTTTATCAACTTATCTCAATTCATATCACAATGATATATTAAAAATTCATATTATAATTCCAATATTTATAATTCATTTATTTATAAAATCATTCCTTTAATCTTCATAAATTTTATAAATCTTATAACTTATAAGATTCATTTATTTATCCAAAATCTTATTCTTTTAAATAACTTCCCAAATTTTATAAACCTACTGTTTATAAAATTCCAATTATAACTTCACCGTTCATAATTCTATAAATTCCATTCATCTATGAAATTCATTCACGATTCATTCTAACTCTTATAAAACTTCGTTTTACAATTCCAATAAATTTTAATTTATAAATATTCATTTGTAAATCCTTTAATATAAATCAATTAATTTTACTATTTTAAAATGTCTTTTACTCTTTTATAAATCCATCTTTTGATTTAGAAATAATCCAAATTCATAAATCCTATTTTTTTTTTACCTTTTTATAATTTATTCAAAAATCCCAATTTTATAAAATCGTTAATATCATATTTTCAAAAATCAACTTTTAACTGTATTTCTCAAAAATATAATTTTTATAACATTAAAATTATAACGTTTATTTATTTAGAATGAATCAATTCCAAAAATATTTAATAAACGTATATTTCCAAAAATCCCTTTAGAAATTAAAATCGTTGTTTTTAAATTTCAAAAATTGGATCCGATGATGCAACACATCAATAGTCAATCACGATTTTCACACATTATATATCATCCATGATAAACAATCAAATATCACAATATATGAAATCAAACAAATATTCGTGAGGAATCCAGTTGGATCCCTCCAACCTGTTTCCCTGCATCCACAGACATTAGCACAATACCAATTCCGTTTCAAGACGGAATATCGCGGTATATGGGATTTTATAAATATATATCCGCTTACTAACGGCGCATAGGGTCTCATCCGCTAAAAGAAAATGCGGGAAATCAATCAACTGCAATATATACATATGCCAATATATATATATTGCTATATATATAATATAATACCAATTCCACTTCAAGATGGAATATCGCGGTATATGTGTGTAATAAATAACCTCCGCTTACTAACGGCGTATAGGGTCTATTCACATCCAATATATATATATATATATCAATCATCATTCAATCATTCAATCAACACAGTCAAGCAAATTTTAAATCTAACTATTTAAAATTTAAAAAAACAACAGAAATTCCTTTTGAGTGAGAAGTTCTCACCTTTGCTTTTATTAGCAATCCAATTTCCCTCTTGACTCGATTTTCTTGATTTATACCTAGTATAAATATTTTATACAATTCAATTAATATTCGAATCAATCGAATAAATTAAATTTTCGTTTAATAATTCTGATTGATTTGTGATTTTATTTTAATAGTTAAATTAACTGATAGTCTTATTTTTTTTTTTTTAAACCAATTTCTCGTTTAAACAAATTTATTTAACTAATTATTAAATTTCCTTTCTTTTAATAAATTTAATTAACCAGTGGCCTTTATTTTAAATAAATTCCTTTTAGTAAATTAACCTAACATTAAAATTTCATACAAATTTTCTTTTTATACCTACTCTTCACATTCTAAAAATAATATTCCTGTCTTTAAAATTTTAACTCCAACAATTTATCAAATCCACTTGAATATTTATTTTTATTTTCAATCTTCCTTTTATAAATTTAAATAACTATCGATTTAGTTCTAAACAAATGATTTATTTATTTTTAAACTAATGCTTTTAAATTTTATCATCAAATTTGAATTCTTAATAAATTTTCTTCAATAAATTTAATTGTTTAACAAATTTCTTCTTAATAAATTATTTTAACTAAAATCTAAATTTTAAAACTAAATTCCTTTATATAAATTTTTCTTTAGTAATTTAAATTTGATTAGGATGGCAAATATATTTATATGCACATTATACTTTTAAACAAATTTTCTTCTACAAAAAATATTTTTCATTTGAAACTAAATTTATATTTAACTGATAATTTTGTTTTAACAAATAAATTTAATTTTAAACAAATCTTCTTTTATAAATTCCTTTAAAATTCCAAATTCCTTTTGATAGTTTTAATCAACAATTTCTCTTTTTATAAATTTAAATTTAAACTAAATTTTCTTTAAATAAATCTTTCACTTAATAAATTGAATTTCCAAAGATATATATAATTTCAACACTTCAAAAATAAATCAATATTTATTTTTAACAAGTTCCACTTTCACATATAAATTCCATAATGAATTTATATTTCAAAATATCATGCATATACAATTTCAACTATCCATTTCAATTTATCTTCAAAAGATAAATTCTAAATATTCACTTCATATTGGAAAACATTTCTATACTTATTAAAAATAAGTAATCGACAAATCTTTTTATCTTCAACCTTTGAAAATATTCAATATACTTAAATCGAATTAATAACACTTCTTCCTTTAATAAACTTTCAATATTAAATTTATCAAAAATCAATCGATTTCTGTTTAAATATATCTTACTGTATATATTTATATGACAAATTTGAATTTTTAAATTGAAATGAAAAAAATGTAATATACCTTACTGTAAAGGTCGAAACCCCCAAATCGCAACCCCACCTTCCAGCTCCGCCACATGCGCGACGGCCTCCCTGCCTCGATGCGTGCGACAACAATTCGACCACCATTGATGCCGAGTTTCCCCCCTCCATCCCACGCGCGCGCCACACGAACGCGACCCCCAATCGATTCGAATCGCCACCCAGATCCACGAGCCCTTCACACTTGAACGCGCCGCCGCTAGATGCAGTGACCCTCACCCCAAATCGATCGAACTCCATCGCGATCGTGCCCTAGTCGATGCCGCTCCACCGTTACGTGCTTCAACCCCAACGCGCGCACCACCTCCAGATCATTGCGACTACGTCGCCGCTCCACCCCCTAATCGAAGCTGCCCTAGTTCACGCGACTTGATTGTGAGACGAAGGGCTCGGCCCCCCATTTTCTTCTTTTTTTTTTTCTTTTTTTTTTTTATTTCGAACTGAGAATGAGGAAGAGGGGGAGAGTGAGAGCGACGCGGCCATTAATGATTCGAACGAGAGTTTCGATTTTTTTTTTTTTTGAACTGAATGATGGAGAGGAAGGGGATTCGGCATTTATAAAATGAAATGGAGGCATGGTTATCACGATTTTAGGCGTGATTCTTGCCGTGAACTTAGGCGTGAATATTAAGGGGGAAAGTAACGTGTGCTTTGACAAAATTAAAATTTAAAATTTAATTTGAATTCAATTTGATTTCGGCGCGTTTATGTGTCGTGTGCTCACATATTAACTCCAAAAACTGCGAAATTTGAAATCCTAGAATAATTCAATATTCCGGACCCAGTGGAACTGGTTTCGTCGAATTCCGAGACTGTGCCTCGGACGGCTATTTTTGAATATCGATTCAAACGATTTAATCCCAAAACTGAACAATTCATTTTCAAATTAAATTCTGAAACTTCTATTACCTTCAATATTATCAATATGAATTTTACAAGCCTTTGAAATGTTTTTAATCAGCTTAAAATTGATGATTCAAATTTTTATTCAACTTCCATAGATTAAATTCTATAAATTAAATCGTCAAATTCAAAGTTATATTGAAAATTCAATCCAAACCATCATTCAAATATTTCAAATTAATTAAATATTCTCAAATTGAATTGTTAAAAATTCTGGGTCGTTACAGAAGCGCTGCTGGAACATGGGCGCATACAAGAAAGTTTAAGTCCTTGTGCAGTACCAGCATTGTTAGTGCCGAAGAAGGATGGAACTTGGAGAATGTGTACAGATAGTCGAGAATTAAACAAGATTACAGTGAGGTATAGATTTTCGATGCCAAGATTGGATGACTTGTTAGATCAATTGAATGGAGCTACTATTTTCTCAAAGATTGATCTGAAGAGTGGGTATCATCAGATTCGAATTCGACCAGGGGATGAATGGAAGACAGCATTCAAGACGCGAGAAGGGTTGTATGAGTGGCTGGTCATGCCATTTGGTCTTTTGAATGAACTAAGTACTGAACTAAGTACTTTTAAGCAAGTGATGAATCAGATCTTTCAACCATTTATTGGAAAGTTCGTAGTGGTATATTTTGATGATATATTGATATACAATGGAAGCACAGAAGAACACCTACAACACTTGCAGGAAGTGTTGATGATACTCCGTCGGGAGCAATTTTACGCGGCAACAAAGAAGTGCGTATTCATGACTCGAAGTGTTTTATTGCTGGGATATGTAGTATCGGAAGGAGGAATACAGGTGGATCGGAATAAAGTTGAAGCAGTCAAGGAATGGCCACAACCCAGGACGATAACAGAAGTTAGAAGTTTTCATGGTTTAGCATCATTCTACCGAAGGTTTATTCCACATTTCAGTAGCGTGATGGCACCTGTTACTGATTGTATGAAGGAAAAGCAGTTTTCGTGGATGAAAGAGGCTGGATCTGCCTTTGAACAGATCAAGGAACTTTTAACGACAGCAAAAATTCTAGTATTGCCAGATTTTCAGTTGCTTTTTGAGCTAGATACTGATGCATCTAAAGTTAGAATTGGAGGAGTGTTGAGTCAGAGGGGACGTCCAATTGCTTATTTCAGTGAGAAGCTTTCTGGAGCAAAGATGAGATACAATACTTATGATGTGGAGTTTTATGCTATTGTGCAAGCTGTGAAGTATTGGAGACATTATTTGTTCCATAAAGAATTTGTTTTGTATACTTACCATGAAGCTTTGAAACATTTGCAGGGACAGGATAAGATTGCAGCCACGCATGCGTCATGGATTGCATACTTGCAACAATTTACATTTGTTGCAAAGCATAAGTCGGGAGTTACAAATCGGGTGGACGCATTGAGTAGAAGAAATCATTTGTTGAATACGATGAGAGTTGAAGTGACGGGGTTTGATGTACTTCCAGAATTGTATTTTGAGGATCCTTACTTTGCTAAGATTGTAGATGAAGTCGATAAAGGGAAGACGGATGAGTATCTATTGGTGGATGGTTTTCTCTTCAAAGGAAATCGATTATGTATACAAGAGTGCAGTTTGGGAATGAAGATTGTGAAAGAATTGCATGAAGAAGGTCATATGGGAAGAGATCGTACTTTGCAGTTGATTTCTCAATCATATTTTTGGCCTTCCATGAGGAAAGAAGTTGAAAGATTTGTGTAGAGATGTCACATATGTCAAGTTTCCAAAGGGACAGCTACGAATGCAAGATTGTATATGCCATTGCCCGTGCCAACTAGACCATGGGTTGATGTTAGCATGGATTTTGTTTTGGGTTTGCCAAGAACTCAACGAGGAAATGATTCTATATATGTTGTGGTGGATAGGTTTTCGAAGATGGCACATTTCATAGCTTGTAAAAAGACCGCTGATGCAGTTCGTGTTGCTCAATTATTCTTTAAAGAAGTTTATTGACTACATTGGCAACCTGAGACCATTGTTTCTGACCGGGATACTCGATTTCCAAGTCATTTTTGGTTGAGTCTATGGAAGATGGTTGGGACTAAGTTGAATTTTTGTAGTGCCTATCATCCACAAACGGATGGGCAAACGAAAGTGGTGAACAGATCTTTGGGAAACTTGTTGAGATGTCTTGTGAAGGATAATTTGAAGAGCTGGGATGTGAAACTTTGTCAGGCAGAATTCGCACATAATCATGCCGTTAATTGGAGTACTGGATTCAATCCATTTCAAGTGGTATATTCAGCAATTCCGAAGGGACCATTGGATTTGTCGACAGTGCCACTTTAGAAAGGGGTTGCTAAATGAGCTTGTGATTTCGTGAATGAGTTGCAAGAGTGTCACAGGATTGTTCATGAACGATTGCTTAAGTCAAATGAGAAGTATAAGCAACTGGCAGATAAGAAGCGAAGGAGTGTGGACTTCAAAGAGGATGATTTTGTTTACGCAGTATTGATGAAAGATCGTTTTCCAATTGGAACTTACAACAAATTGAAAGCTCGAAAGATTGGTCCAGTAGAAATCTTAAAAAGGATCAATGATAATGCTTATCGATTAAAGTTGTCGGATCATGTCCATAATGCCGACATTTTCAACGTTAAACATTTGATTCTGTATCATGGGGATAAGCTTGTCGAAGAAGAGGAAAATGAGAATTCGAGGTCAAATTCTTTTCAACCAGGGGAGGATGATGCAGGCATACCAGAATAGGTCGCGAACGACCTTCCCTAGGTCGCTCCTCGAGCCTATGCCGTGAACTCCTTAAATCGAACGAAGCTCTAGGTCGCTCCTCTAGCCTAGGTCGCGAATGACTTTCCCTAGGTCGCTCCTCCAGCCTAGATCGCTCCTCCAGCCTAGGCCGCGAACAAACCCTAGGTCGCGAACGACCTTCGTGCCTCCTCCTCCTTAAATCGAGCGAATTGAATTATGCCACAAGCTCCAGCCTAGATCGCGAATAGATTGCGAACAAGACTATGCCGTGAGCTCCGCCTAAGTTGCAACGAACTTCCAGTAGGTCGCTGATACTTAGGTCGCTCAAGTTGTTAAGTCATATTACCGTGATGTTGTTGTTTGTTATGTCGCGTGAGGTGTGTGTAAATCGTAAGTCGTACTGTTGTAAATCGTGAGATGTATGTTGTAATGACTGTTAAGTCGTGTGTATTGTGTTGTAAACTTCCATAAATAGGGGTGTAGTGTCATTGTAAAAAGGTTGTTCATTTTGAATCAAATTTTGAGTGCTTTGTGCCTCTTTTAAAATTGGAAGTTGAGTGTTAACTCCTTTCTCCATCTTCGGTTATTCGAGTGCGCTCGAATCAAAGATTTTGAAGTCGATTCACGGAATCACGTGCGCGAGATCAACGTAGAAGAATCGTAGATGTTTTAACACGGTATCGTGCGCGATCAACGTGTTGGAGAAAGCTAGAATCCGGTATCTCTTGAGATTAACGGATTTGGGCACTTTGGTATTTTCAATCCATCGATTCAACTTTTCACCATTTCATCCATTTTTGGTATTTCCGCTACGTCGCTTTAATTAGCCGAAGTCCTAATTCTACCCTTTTGATCGGCCTTCTACTATGTGTCTACTGAATTTTAGACACCAGTGCCTACGAAAGGCACCTACTAAGCGCATGGAACCCATAACAATTACTGAGCACCAACTGGAAGCCGCACGCGTGACCACCACTATGCTCATGTTACATGTTGCTCCACTTATTGGACCATTTATTTACCACTACTCCAGCATAAGCGTGCCCTCATCTCACTTCAGGCCAATGTGAGACACCGTATCCATAGAAATAATAGGGAATGCCGTTGGTACAGGTCCGTCGTTCAAACAATATCTAGTTGCGCCCCTTGTCCAAATCCCTATAATTTGAACTTCTATTATTTGACTATTTGTTTACCACTTCTACAGCATAAGCATGCCCTCATCTCACTTCAGGCTAATGTGAGACACCGTTTTCATAGAAATACCATAGAATGATGTTGGTACGGGTCCTACTTTCATCTTTACTTATTAACTTAGTATAAATTGTTTAAATAAGCCTCTACTGTCATTCTTTCTATCATTGCTTATTAATTTATCCTGAGTCTCAAGATAAGCCTCATTCTGTTTTTTCTCTCATTATAACCTACGTTATAATCATGCTTATTACTTAACCCAAAGTTTAAGTGTAAAAATAAGCTTCTTTCATCATTTACTCTTCTTATAACTAGGCCAATCACTTTAATTCAGTCCAATTCCATTTTAATTACAGTCTTCATAGTTTACACATCTTATTTTCCATAATTTTAGTATTCTTATAATTTAATCCATGTTCATGTTTAATATATTCGAATCCATTCGTGAAGAAAAAGAAGAAATAGAAGAAAACTAACAATTACGGAAGAAAATCCAAAGCGTAGAAAAAGATATGAATAAAGCACAAATAAAAGTAAATAAACTTAAATACTGTAAATAAAATGGAAAATCTATAATTAATAATAATAAACTAGAATTAACTGAAAAGAATAACTAAAAAGAAATGGACTGAAAATAAATCTAAAACTGTAAATAACTGCAAAAAAGGTTATTCCAAAATCATAGAAAACTACAACTATTGGAAACCTTATTATTTTAGATTGCTTAAAAATCTAAAATAACTACAATCACTCACCTGTGGTCCTTAGCACTTCCTTTGGTCTTTCCGGATCCACTTGGCATTGTTAAATATTTTAATTTAAAATGGTTTTCTCCTTGGAAAAATATTCTGTTTAGGGTCCTTCCTAAAAAGGTGAACCCAATTGGAGAAAATCTAGAATGAGAAAAAGTGCTAGGCCTAGGGTCTTATTTATAGGAGTAGAAGTGGATCCCAAACCGTTGGATTTGGAGATTGAATAGAATGCAAACACGTCATCGGCTGAATAAGAGCCATGATGGAAGCACGAAAGGACATGATGGAGCAAAAGAATGCAAATGAGCTGTTAAAATCACACCTGCCATGAAGAATTAATTCTTCATTCAAACCAAGAGGCGGGTCGACTTAGGGGTCGACCGCCCTTCCAACAAGGTCGACCGGCCGGTCGACCTAGGCAAGGGGTTGGTCGACCCTCTATATTATTATTATTATTATTATTATTATTATTATTATTATTATTATTATTATTATTATTATTATTATTATTATTTTCCTTTGATTCTTGTTTAATTTGTTACTTATTCATATTAGCTCGAATTCTGACGTTCTATAAATGGAGATTGACCAGAAAATTACCACAGACACAATGGTGCAACTGCCATGGCTCAATTTTAATAATTTCACCAAGTTATTTTATTATTTAATTAATTAGAGAATTAATTATTATTGGTTAAATTTTGGGTTGTTACATTCTTCCCTCCTTAAGAGATTTCGTCCTCGAAATCTCTAAGAATAAAAGAATGAGCTAAGTGTTTTCATCCATGTTCTACAACCAACTACTCGATCATCACCCATTTATCCATTGTCCTTAAGTTTTTATAATGAAATTTATGATACTTGTGCAATTAATGTAGTGTCAATGTCGCTAATTAATGCAAAAGATTAGACTGTCCACCGATTCAGTTGACCTCCTTTGATGCAATCATGTCCGTGCCATGTATCCAAATGAACACAAAAATTCGTAATGATAACTGATAGTTCTATATGCGTGCTACAATCATCATCCAAATACAACAAACTTTTGATAATCATCTGTTTATAGCAACCATAAAATAAAATAAAAATGCAAATGTGTACACATCCATATGCATATGCTCTAGTGTACTAGTTAGACTAATCCCTAAAGGATAATAGTGCCTAGTGTAAGTATATGCATCCATTAGCATCCACTAGCAAACACTTGCAATCACTGGCATACGTTATACATAACATGTTTTTATAACATGTTTACATCAAATCCTACCATCCATAGGTTAAATCCTAAGTTCTACCCTCTCAAAAGATAATAAAGGAAAGAACCTATTCAAAACTAAAGATGGAAATAGAAAATTCAAAGTTTACTATCAAAGAGATGTGGATATGAGATACAAAATTTCTCCTAATCAAACTAATCTTCTCTGAAGTCTCCTTAACTATGTCGAAACCAAGGCAATCCCTTTGTAGACTTTATCCAAAATGAAGGCGGCTTGCGCAGTCTTCCACAAAGAGCTTCGGAAGGTGCCACTTCTAATGTTAGCTTGGAAACTTTTATCATCTGAGAATCCCATTAAAGGAAGATGCTTCTTCCAAGTTTCTCCAAACTAAAAAATACACGTCCTCAACCATATGTGCCTTACAATCTTACTAATTTCACTTTACTGTTCTTATTTAGTCTGCACACACGAATCAACTGTCCTAGGTTCTCATTAGTGTCCTATACACTTTACAGGGACTTCCATTATTACTTCTAAAAGTAATCACTACTGTCTCCTTTATAGCCTTACACCTTTTTCCGTCATATCTAGGATTTGGCTCCTATCTACTCCACACTTATAAGTTTGGTTTGGTATTTATCATTTCGAAAACTAAGGTTTCTAAATTTTTGAAATATCTGATCCCAAAATCTTTGTCTTTAAAAGTGTTACTTTTAAATTTATATTAAATTCAAAAATACTTGGTTTCTTAACATTTTATCTTTTAAGACTTGCATCCTTACAGATTTTTGAATTAACCTTATTTCCCAACCCTAAAGGGAAAACCTCCAAATTCTAAGTCAAAAACTTATTTCTCTTTTCTTTTAAAGACTTTTGCAGCTTTCTATAAAAATTAGGATCTTTAAATTTTACTTTTATCAAGTTTCCAATTTCTAAAAAATTATCTACTTTTTCACCAAACCATTTTCTTTTTAAAATATATCTAAAAAATGTGTTTTCAAAACATTTTCTTATTACACCTGACTGTCTCATACCTTAATGTATTGAAACTACTTTCTCTTAAGAGAAAGTATTAACGTTAAAACGTTCTATGAATCCTTTAAAAAAAGGATTTCATGTTTATGTGAAATTACAAAGAACTTATTTTATATATTTTTTCGAAATAGGTTATACAAAATATTGTACTTTCCATACCTTGTATATCTCTTTCACGTATTCCTTATAACTTGTAGAAATCGTTATATTAGTTTCATAGAAATTATACCATTATTCTTTTCATTCCAATATATTAAAGTGTGTTTAACTTATATTCTCCCATAATAGGCATTTTCTAATATCAAACTTGCATACATTTTTTTCCAAAAAATCTCATCTTCAAAACTGTTTAATATATATCCATAACAAGAAAACATTTTCTTGTACTTATTAAAATAATAAGTGTATTCATAAATTACTTTATTTCTATTCTTAGAAACTATCTTCTCCTTTTTATTTGGGTTAAAACGGATGTTGCGTAAAACACCGTTATTACAACCCAATAATATTAGTGTATGGAATTAAATAAATACTAATAAATCTCATATACTATGTAATAACATTTCTCTTGGGAGTCACTTACTATAACAATAGTGCTATAGTCTATGCTTCCTTTACTTTTCGCGAAAACATCTATAACAACAATAAATGTTGTAACATATATTTTCGATACTTAATAAACTCTAGATCTTTATATTTTATAATCTTTGTTCTCCTACAAAGAAACTAGCAAGTTATAATTCTTTAAAAAGAATATCAATTTTAAAAAAATTTATATCATTTAAAACCATTTTAAATTTCATACCATTTTTCAAAAAACCCATATTCATTTTCTAAAATACAATGAAAATTTTCAATTCTATCAATTATATTATCGGTTTTCTAATTTTCAACCATTCCCTTTTATTGGGCTAGACATAAAGTGGGTTTTCGTTCTTACTATCTTAGGAGTACCCTACCTAAACTAAATATTTCTATTCATGTTCCTCTTATATGATTATATTTATTCTGAGGCATTACTGATATATCCATTTATATGAAACAATTATAATATCTGCAATTATCTACACATGGGTTTTCTTCCTTTCTTATCAACTGCATCTATTGTACATTTCCAATCTTTGCCTACCACTCTTTGGATTTCCATAATCTGAACCTAAGTGTACAAAACCATTTCTGAAACTCCTATCATGTGTAGACCTTCTCTATGCACCAAGAAACTCACCTCCTTCACCATAGTGATACTTCAAGAATTTTGCTTTCAATTGATGAAGAACCTCCTCTAAATGAACAACATGCTCCTCCATACTCTTGAAAAATACCAAAATGTCGTCCACGAATACCACCACAAACTTATCTAGGAAATCCCTAAAAACACGGCTCATCAAATCTATAAAATAGACTGGAGCGTTGGTTAACCCAAAAGACATGACTAACCACTCAAAGAATTCATCGGGTGTCCTAAATGCGGTCTTATCAATGCTATCATCGGCGACCCTAAGCTGATGAAATCCAGTGGCTAAAGCAGGCTGAGAGAATACCGAAGAGCCAACCAACTGATCAAAAAGTTCATCTATCATAAGAAGTGAATAACGGTTCTTCTTCATGAGCTTATTTAATTCTCTATAGTCTAAGCAAAGTCGAAGGAACCATCCGCCTTAGTAGCGAAGAAGACTGGCACTCCCCACTCCGATATGCTCCTTCTTATAAAACCTTTCTCCAAAAGCTCATGAGCTTGCTTGCTCAATTCATTCCTCTCCCTAAGCGCCATGTGCCTCACGAGTAATGCTACCGGCTTGGCATTATCAGTCAAATAAATCATAAAGTCGATCCTCTCTTAGGGGGTAGTCCCCTAACCTCCTCAAAGACGTCTAGAAAATCTCTGACAACAGGAACTAAATCTAACTCTGATACCGATGAATCGAGGGAATAAAGGAAGATAAACATAACTGACCCTTGCGGGTCGCAAGAAACCTCGAGAGTCCTACCGCTACATGTCCCTAGTCTAATGACTTTCCGCTCGCAGTCTAATATAGCTGCATATGTAGATAGCCAATCTATCCCCAAAATCATCCCATACCCCAAGAATCCCAATACATAGGCGTCATAATCGAATTCTACACCTAGGATAAAAAATTTCAAACCCCTACAAACCATTGACAAGTGTGCTGATACATCTATGGGGTTTGAAACAACAATGGGGTCTACTACTAAAGAGACGTCTAAATGCAAACAACCTACTAAAGAACTATAGATAAATGAGTGTGGTGCTCCAGAATCGTAAAGAGTCCGAATGGGAAAATCAGAAATAGAAATCAAACCTTCAATAGTGAATTTCCTAACTCTATCCAAAATGTTGTTGGAAGGTGTTGTGTCTAACGCCTAAATCTGCACCACCGATGCACTCACTCTTTGTCCCGTCCTTCGGGGGCAGTTCCTACTCAGGTGACTAGGCTGTCCGCAAGTATAACACGTTCCTTCATCTTTTCTTTCTTGCAGTTTCTTGCATAATGACCAATAATCCCTTAACTATGGCACTTCGCTCCTCTTTGATTTACTTATTAGGGCCTTCCTCTTTCCACTTGTCCTTATCTTTCTTGTCCTTCCACCACTTCTTCTTAGAACCTGTAGAAATCTCCTTAAGTTCTCCCTTTAGCTGCCAATATGTAGATTGAATTCTCTATCGGTCTCCTAAAACCTAACCGCCTAAACATTCGCTCCATATCCTTCAACCTAGCTTGTGTCCCCTCGAAATCCTCCTTGCCACTTCCCCCTATGCTAGAGAAGTCCTCGCATAACTTAGAAAAATCGACTGGTGCAGGTGGATTAAAAGGATTTCCACCTACCGCTGTTGTATTGGGCACTTGCCCTTGCACCTCTGGTACCATAGCTCTACGGAACCAGTCAGCCATACTATGCAAAGAAAAGGAAACTTAGGCTTGAAAGAATCAAAAGAAGGTTGAACTGGACTTTGAGGGGTTTTTTTTTAAAAAAATTTTACTTGAAAACAATGTCTAAAAGTTTCTTTTCTAAAAATACTTTTTAAAACAAGTTATTTTGGAAAATACTTTATTTTTAAAACAAATTTTTAGGAATCCTATAAACATAGGTTGTGATACAAAATGAAACACCCCGCACCCCTTAGTATACCCAAAAGGACACAATAAAAGGTGTGGTGCATTATAGGTATAACTAAAGCTAGCAGAGTCTAAGATTCACAAGACAAAAATAGATAAAAACAGTGAAAACAATTAAAATTATATCTTATTTAGAACAAAACTTCATAATTACTTTAAAAACCAAATAAGTCACCAAATACCAAATACATCATATGTTCCTTTGATTCTAGTTTAAGTTGCAACTTGTTCATATTAGCTGAGATTATAGCGTTCTATATACGGAAATTGGCTAGAAAATTACCGTGGACATAATGGTGCAACCCCGTGACTCAATTATGATAATTTCAAAACGTTATTTTATTATATAATTAATTAACGAATTAATTGTTATGGGTTAAATTTTTGATTGTTACAAGGTCATCGTCATATGTTGCTCTTGGAATATTTATGTAATAACTATATTTTATCTAAACCTGGAAAAGCGACCTGATTATGTAATTTGAATATGGAACATGTTTTGGAAATGTGATCAAAAATGTTGTTCTTTTGAAATCAGTGATTTTGTTTCATATTCATGTGCTTCTGATAGTATGTATACCATTAACATTACCATATTTGGTCACCAGAAGTTAATATTATGGATGATTGCAACATCTATTATGCTTAGCTATTGGTGTGATTTTGTTTCATATTCACGTGCTTTTGGTAGTATAGATACCATTAACATTACCGTATTTGGTCACCAGAAGTTAATACTATCGATGATTGCAGCATCTATAGCTCTTAGCTATTGGCCTCTAGATAGGGGATGTTACAGAGAAAGACGATTGCCCCATCTTCGACAATTCCAAAGCGATCCCGAGCCAAGGAGAGGAGGAGTTACTATGCTTATCACAAATCCAACAGGCATAAGATGGATGAATCCGAGTATAGGTAGACATAATCCAGCATATAATCTACTCTAGATAACTAAAGGAATTCATGAAAGATGGTCAGATGGCCATCCTTTCTAAAAACGGCAACCAAAGGCTGCCAAGCAACGCTACAAATATGGTAGAAGATGATATTCGGCTCGACCCCATTCACCTCTAAAATGAATTGATGTAATCCACGGAGGCCCATGCTTAGTTGGGAATAGAAATGGAGCAAGGAGTCGATATGTTAGGGAAGCAAAGGAAGGGATTTTCTCTATTTAAGAAGAACAGCCACTCAAGAACCCAAGATTTCAAATCTAAATGAATACTTTGATTGTCACTCCGTAAGAACTAAGGGGTATTCACCATCCTCATAATGATCCACTGATGATTACTGCACAAATTGGACTTTATGTGGTCTCCAAAATCTTAGTAGACACCGAAAGTGTGGTCAATGTAATCTTAAGCATGCATGTGACCAGATGGAACTTCTAGATAAGAGACTTTGGACTTTTATTATTATTTTCAGATATGAATTTCTAGCATTCCATTATTTCTAAATTTTGATTTTGGTCTTCCATTAATTCTAGATTTGGAATTCCTGTCTTCTATTATTATTTCCAGATATGCATTTCTGGTCTTCCATTATTTCCCGATTTGGTTTTCCGGTCTTCTGTTTTTATTGACAAACACAGATTTTTGAATTTCTAGTCTTCTATTGTCATTGCTAGATATTAATTTTTGGTCTTCTATTATATTTCTAGATATGGATTTTTGATCTTCTATTATTATTACCATATATGGATTTTTGTACTTCTACTATTATTTTCAAATATGTAATTCTAGTCTTCTTCTATTGTTTCCAGACATTGATTCCCGATCTTGCTCCATTATTACTAGATTTGGATTTCTGATCTTCTATTATTTTCAGATATGGATTTCTGGACGTCTATTATTATTTGATATGAAATTCCAAACTTTAATTCTTTAATGAGGATTTTTGATCTTCTATTACTATCAAACATTGGTTTCAAGGCTTTTTCTTGAAAACCTATTGTATTTATTAGTTTTTAAACTCACACAGATAATATAGGCAATGAAGACCAATCAAATCTGGAAAGATAATTACTAATGGAAAGTATCGTTCACTTTGTATTTTACAGAAAAATAAGACCAGCAAGGGAGTCTTAATTAAGAATCGAGCAATCCAAATGAATTCTTGGTTTTACCCTAATGGGTAAAAATCTTATTTCATACAAAGTGGGTTAAATGTTATCCATATAATTTTAGTACCGCAAAATAATGCAACGGGTCATAACGTCGTAAAGGAATTGGTGCAACTAGGTCCTATATCAAAGATCAACAGTCCTGCACCTCATCACTTTAGCGTCATATCTCTTTGATAACAGATCTCACTGTGCATCATCACTCCGCAGTTCATCAGCATCAAGTTCCGTCAACTGGAAAAAGAGGATATCATAGTTAATTAAGGCCGTACGAGACTTATATCACCCATTGTCGAAGTCATTAACACATTTATTAGGTGACGCTATTCGTCAGCATCACCATTCAAAGCAAAGATGAGAATCGTGCTCTAAAACACTTCGAGGGTATTGATTTTTGTTACAACTATCATCGTCATCGAAGTTTTTCAAAGAAATAGCGCCAAAGTAGCGATGTCACATGAAATCCATTAACCTCGATAAAGCCCAAAACTATAAATCGTGAATATCGTCTTTCATGTATCACGATGACTGCCAAGTGGAACTATAATTAACGACAAGAATCATGATTTTGAAGGAAAATGTTGAATAAAACCATCTCCTATCAACGCCAATGATGTCATCGTCGTCCATGCTTAGCACTCCATGTGATCGAAGTTGTTAAATGATGACGTATATTCATTAAGACATCGCCGTTCATTGAAGTCATTTAAAAATGGAACCACATGGTCTGAAAGTCATCGAAGGGTAATATTGCTATGGGATCGACTCTTATATATGCCCTTAGAAGATGCCCAAATCTACATATGCGATGTTGATGGCTGTTGTCGTTAATGTTAACAAGTGTTGTTAATGCCGCATTTTGTCGGCTACTGAATATCGACATTGAGGGTCATCGATGTCGTTGTGACGCCCCACCTCTATACCCACGCTAGCTAAGAACACTACGATGTAATGCTGTCAACTAGCACGGAGAATAAGGCTGTTGAGGAGCGACCATCCATGTAATTGCTTTGCGCGAGCACCGATATGTCAGATAGTATAACATGCATGAGGAAATCCAACATACCGATACAAACACGAAGCTACTACACAGTGGCTATAATAATCTTCAGAAACAATTATAGAAATAAGCATAACACAAATCAGTCACAGATAATTCATATCACAAAGGCGGAAGAAGATATGAATACATAATTAACACATGGAAGTGTATATCAAAGTAGTGGTCAAAAAGATCCACGATAATACAAAAGAATAGCAACACGTGCTATACAAAAGAATACAACTATGAGTCTATATCTCAAGAGTATACAACAAAAACTACTAATCTAAGTAGTAAGCAAAAGGTCAGAGTAATGGATCCCTGGAGAGAAGCCAAGCAGAAGCACCTGTAACATCTCAGTCTGACCCGAGTATTATTTAATAAGAAAATAATAAACGGATCAGTCTAACTATAAATATCAGATGAAACGATATAGAATAAGAGATATGACTAAGCACATAATAATCACAATGCCAAGCCGTGATATATTTAAGCAGTTGAAAATCATCAAGGGATTATTCAATGTCACAAAATCTACACAAGAATCACAGAAACGTCATACTCCTAATTTAGTTCACCAAACCATAAATATTGACGATAATATCAATGTCAATCACAAAAGTCAATGACACACAAATTCCAGAATTCAACACACGAAATCCAGATATCACAAAAGTCAATGACGCACAAATTCACCAATACACAAATATCGATAAAGCATATCGATGGAAATCACGAAAGTTGGTGAAACACAAATTCTAGAAATCATCTCAAGAAATCCAGAAATCACAAAGGGGGGGAAGGCCTATCACAAACGGGAGCATAAAGCTCGCCAACACGTGTATCACAAACGGAATGCTAATTCCATGGTTGCTAACCATCACAAATTGAGCCGAAGCTCAACAAACGGCCCGAAGACCATGGGTTGCTACCCCACCAATTTGAGTCGAAACTCCACAAAACGAGGTTTAGTCTCCCTCGCAGACAAAGAGACATCGCATATTGCTAGTCTAAATCACAAAGATGATCGTCATGATCAACGAAAAGTGTCAATTACACTAAGCTTGTAAATATATGAGTTTAGCTTCATGTCCCATAACCACTTGCTTAACTTAAATATTTACGAACAAACTGTAGATCTCCACTAGGAAATTATCACAAGAGATTCAATCGAACAAGTCCAAGAATTAACCGACGAAGTAAACGCAAGCGTTTCATACCACTCGTTTTACTAAGTCGTTTAATTAGATTTCTTATACGAGTGAGGTAAAGGTTTGTATATACTAATAGATTGGAAGACGGTTTTATAAACGAATTTGGTATTGAAAATAGAGTTGAAATCGTTTTAAGGAAAGAGTTTTGATATTTACTACTAGTATTGAAACCTTTGTATTTTTAAAGTGACAAAATACAAAAATGATTGTAGAAACAATCAATCACTAAAATTCACATACGAAGATGTGAATAAAAATACAAAGAAATCGATCTGAATCCATCAAAATGGGTATTACCAAAAATTCCAAAAATAGAAGTCATTAACGTCGTAGCAACAACAAGTGGGAAATAACACGAGTCGATGGAATTTGGAAACCGTGCAAAAATAGGCTTAAGTAGGCATAGAAGACAACTAGGTGCAGGTCAGTCGACTGGCTCATTGAGTTCAGTCGACTGAACTCAGTCCCCAAAAATCCGCGGGATACTGGTCAGTCGATTGAATTTAGTGGGTCAGTCGACTGACTGCAGTAAACAGAGCCCCTAGGCACTGCAGGAAGCCTTCAAACTGCATTTTAGCTTCAGCCAGTCGACTGACTTGGAAGTCCAGTCGACTGACTTGGAAGTCCAGTCGACTGACTGGAGCTAAGGCAGTTTTCTCTGCCTAAAAATGGAAGGTGAAACCCTTCCAATTTGCAACCGGAGAAGCTTCGGGCACTAAGGGATTACGCCAATCAGCAACCCAGCTCAATAGGCTCTTCGATGCATCACCAAAAACAAGTTCAAACTACAAGGCTATGATTCTTGAAGATTTGAACTCGAAACACTAAAAATTGGAATATACAACAAATCAATCCAAACCAAAACCAAATGCACACGAATAAGTGTTAGGAATTCATACCTAACAATCGAAGATAAATATAAGCATAGATGTGAGATAAAAATCTCACCTTTGAATCCAAACGATTGAAGAAGATGCTTGAAATCAATGGAGAATCAACCACTTTTCAAATCCAACTCAAGAAGCTTGATTCAGAGCTTTAAAAGAAGAACATTCCCTAAGTTAGGTTTAGGAAATTTTTGAATTTTGATTAGAGATTGAGTTGGAGAAGAAGAAGAGAAGCTTACCAATGGGTTCTTCTATTAGTTTGGAGCTAGAGTTGATTTGCAAGAGAAAACTAGGGTTTTGGAGTTTTTAATTTCCAATCTCTCCCACCATTATTGCCTTAGAACTGAAAAGAGAAGATAATGGGGGTGAATGGGGAGGAGTGGCTCAGTTTTTGAGTATAAGTCCGAACATAGGGCAGAACCCAAACCCAAACCCAAAGTGAAAAGTAGCAAAAATCAACTTTCTCCAAACAGATCGAAGCTTATACTCAAAAAGGTCGCAAACGGCATTTTAAACTCAATGGGAGTGGTCCCGAGTCCTAATTCGACCGTATGCAAAAAGTAGCTTTTCGGACTCAATGTTTTCTTTGGAACAAGTTAAAGAGGTGAGTCTGCTTCGATGTTGTGGCTGGATTCAGCAGGATGTTTCTGTCCGGTTTGAAACCTGAGTTCCTCGAAGAGCTTTGGTTTAGGAAGACTTTGGCGTCGGTGTCAACAGTGCAGTTCGGAGTGTTCTGTGTGCCAGCAGGAAGATTTTCTGGTTAGCAGTTTTTCTGAAGGAATTCAGAAGTAGCAGAGAAGATTCCATTTTTACGATGGATTAGCCAGTTAAGCGTAAGCTGTTCTGATCAGTAAAGAGGAAACAGTTTTCTTCGGATATTGGACTGGTTGATCGCAAAAGCGACTTGCGATAGTTTGAGTGTTCTCTTGAGCTATGAGAGTTTGTCCATACTTGGAGATTGAGTTTCCTTATCAATTGGATTCTAGGAGTGATACCGAAGGTTGAGTGAAGCAGCTTTGGATCGGATGGGGCATCTGAGTTTTCTTTTATGGATCTGTTGAACCATATTTTTGTGGTGTGTTATCCAGTTGTGCTCAAGTTTTTCTTCTGGTTCAGATCAGAGTTGTGCAGCGGAAGCAGATTGGAAGTGCTTTTGTTTTATCTTTTCCGGATAAGAGAAGAAAGTTTATCTTCTGTTATTTGTGGAGTAGTGTTGGTGTTCTTGGTTTGGGATTTGATCTTGAGGAGATCATTTTGTGGATTGTTTTGGTCCAGTTTATTTCTAGAGACATCAGCGAAGGTTGAGCTGATCAGGAGAGTTGAAGGTAGCCCAGGATCGTCGAGAATGTTTGGTGGATTAGAGACGAAGGAATTTGGATTCCGAAGTCAGAGATTTGATTTTGGGTAAGTTTTCTCTGATCTAAGGAGCTCTAAGATTGAGTAAGACTGGGTAAGTCAGCTTCGAGGTATTTGGATCTTTTCTGTGTCTTGTGAGGATTGGTGTTTGATTTTCTGGATTGAATTGCCAGTTTGGATAACTGGAATTTGATGTGTTTCACGTATCTCTGAGGGAGTACATGTATGATTTATCTCTGGTTGTGAAACCAGCAGTTCAGGAGGATGTGATTGTTAAGTCAGACTCGTCTGTAGTCTGATATATCATGTTTAGTTTTGTAGATATAGTGGGATATGAGCTCTATAGTTTAATAGTATTGATTGTTTAGATTGTATAGAGCGAGTATTCAGGTATATATACATACCGGGGAAACTCGTGAAAATTGTATCCAAGTTTTTCTGGATAATTAGATTTGTTTTGTTTGAATTAGTTGCTATGGTTGTTAGCATATGTTTGATAATATATGCTTGATTTTATTAAAATAAAATCTTAAGGTGGATTATTAAATTATCTTTGTTTTAAATTTCGGGGACGAAATTCTTTTAAGGGGGAAGGAATGTGATATCCCGGAAATTTGGGCAATACAAATTTAATAATCTGTGTTTTAAATTTAATTTAATTTGATAATTGTATTAATAAAATTGGGAATTTGATTTAATAATCATGTTTTAATAAATATTTAAGTTGAAAGATTTTTTTCTTTTAAATAAGTAAATTGTTTTCTGTTTATAATATATATTTTATATATTGTAAATTAATAAATTTTGATTTTTGAATTTAGTAAATAAGGTTATGATTTATATTATGAAATTCTTATTTGTTTTAAAAATTTATTAAGCTTAAAAAAATATATGAATTTAAATTTTGATATACATATATAAGAGCTAAGTTTTATTTTATATATAGGAATTTACAATGCAAAATTACAAATGATTCTAGTTTATCATAATCTCTTTTACAAATTATTTGATATTACTTAATTTGTTATTTTTATAATACTTAAGTTTTTATAAACATAAATAGATTTGTAGTAATAGGATTTGTTATTTTTAATTTTTACAAGAGTTATATGTGTATCTATATAACCTGATTTTAAATTGGATTTGATGAATTAAATTAAAGTTTGAATTTAATATTTTAAAGAATAAATACTTAAAAGTATTTGAATGGGCTTTTATTTATAAAATTTGTTTGTTTTGTTTTTCTATAAAGAAGAAGAAATAAAATTCATTTATATATTATTTAAGAAATAAAAATAAGATTTAAAGCTCTTAATAAAATAAGTTAAAGGGTATAAACAATTTTAAATTAAAATTTAAATACTTAAAATACATGTGTATGTTTCTTAAGTCACCTTATTTACATGTGTAAACCATTAATGTGAGCAAGTGACAAATGTAGAAAATTAAAACAAGTGTCCTTTTAATTTTCTTTTCTTTTATTTTTTTTAAAAATCAAAAATCTACTTGTATTAATATACTTCATTCCATTTCATTCACTTTTTGCAATTCCTCTTCAAAGCTTAAGAAAATATTCAGATCTGAAATCTGAAATCCACATTCATACTTAAGTTTAAACTCTTTGATCCTCTTCCACAAAACAGAAAATTTCTGTTCCTCTAAACCAAAACCTGAAGTGCAAATCATGTAAACCTGTAACTCTTCAATTCCAATCCCTGCAATCAAATTGCAACACTCAAAAATCTGCATGCAAGCAAAATCAAAGAAGCTATCTTCAAATTGCCTCAACCTGAAAACCCTTCTGCAATTCAATTTTGCAATATTCAAAACTGCATGCAACAACACTTCATCAAGCCTGTAGTCCTCTTTGAAAACAACATTCAAATGCATTTTTTTCTCTGGAAGCTGCATGTGCTCACCTGGGAATAAGTATGCATATAGGTCAGGAAGCATTTCATCATTAAGGTTTAAAGCAAAAGCAAGATAAAGTTTTAAGGGCATCTGCAGTCTTTAAAAGGGCAATCTGAAGTTTTAAAGCAAAATTAAAAAATAAATCTGAAGCTCTTCATTTAATACTGGTGCTCTGCCCCTAAAACTCAGGTGAGTAACAAATTTTTATTTAATAAACATAAGTATAAGTAGTTGTTTGTTGCTCTGAAATGAATGCATGACTGAATATGGTAAGTTTTGGAATGTATGTATGTTTTTATGAATGCATGACTGAATATGGTGAAATTTTGGAATGTATGTATGTTTATATGAATGCATGTTTGCTGTGTCTTAAGTGTTTGGTCCTGAGACTAGAATGTAAGTTTAAATCCTGATCAAGTTTAAGATCTCATGTTTAAACATTTCTATAGTTAAGGTTTTAGACAGATTTGTAACAAGCTTTAAAAAAAAAAATATAGGATGATGATAAACTGTGATGACACAGAATAGAAAAAATAATAATAAGAAACAGAGTAAATTTCTGAAATCATTATGTAAATGTTTCATATTTATCCGTTTAAGCTTAAAAACAAATTACTTGATCTTTAACTTGATTTTTAAAAACTATAATCTAAATTTTAGTTTGCAATCAATGAAGTATTTCTGGTTTAACCAGAAAATGCATTTTTGTTTAGTTCTGTCAATCTAGGGATAAGGAGCTACCTGAATTTCTTTTGTTGTTGGATTGATGTATATAGTTTTCAGGAAAAATCATAAATGATGGATTAAGGAAATTAGGCAAACCTGATTTGGGTTTAAAATTTTGAACCCTAGATTTTCTGTGTTCATGAGAACTGATCACTGTGATCAAATTAAGCAACCGAGTCCTTTCTAATTCGGGGAGAAGGTAGATGGGGTATGGAAGAGGTGACGGCCGGAGGAGCAGTCTCTCAGGTGATTGGAATTTGAGTATTGAAGAATTTCCAGGTTGCGACATTGTTTCAGTATTTTGAGCTCGAATGCTTAAAATTGATTTTGGGGTTTTTCAGTTTGCTTGTTGAACGGAATGGAGTTGAGGAATGGCCGTTGACTTGCATAGGGGGTTGCGATGGGTCGGAGAAGGTTGCCGTGGTGGTGCAGGTGCACAGTGGCAATGGCGTGTCAGTTGTTTGTTTTTGGGGAAGGAGTTTGTATTCTCGGTTGTCTCGTATTTGCTCGAAGTTCAGGGTTGAATTGCTCGAAGTATTTGGTCTGGGGACTCGAAGTAATGAAGTCGTGGTCTCGGGTATAATTTGGTTACAGGGGATTGGGTTAAACCTGTTAGCACAGGTTTTATACAAACCTGATTTTTGTTTCAAATTTAAATGGATTTTAGGATGTAATGTTTATTCGAGTTACTCGAGTTGCTTGAGTCGGCTAGAATTAGTTATTGAGGTTTAGAAATTATTATGTTTCAAAATTTTAAATTTAAATTTGAAATATAAAGCTAAGATTTAAATTAAGTTTTAAATCTAATAGATTCAAGATGAACTGAATCTTAAAATTTGAAATGATTAAGTTTTAAATTCAAATATTCTTTAAAATAACTTTGAAAGAGTTATTGTTAAATGTTTTTAAAAGGAATTTGAATTTAAATTGGAAATTGAAATATGTAGTAATATTTAAATAAAGTTTAAATTTGATTTAAATCTAACTTTGAATCTTGGTTTAAAATGAATTTAAGTTTTATAAATTTAAGTGTTTAAAACAAATATGATTGATAATGTAAGAATTTAAATGGTTTTAATTTTAAAAGAAATTTGTTTAACTTTTATAAAAGTATTATTTTTAATTAAGGATTTTAAAATGATTTTAACTTGTTAAAGTTAATAATGATTTAATATTTTGTTTTTAATTTAATTATTAGGTAAATTAAATGAATAATTAATTTATTTAATAAATTAATGAAATTAATAATTACTTAAAGTAATTAAGAGTTAATCTTAAAGGTTTAGGATTAATTATTCTTTGAATAATTAACTTGTAATTAAGAATAATTTATTAAATAAAATTAGTTTTTTAATTAATGATTAATGATTAATTAATCAAGTAATAATAGATTAATTAAGTTTTAATTAACACTTAATTATTTAATTAATTAGGGATTAATTAATGAATTAATTAATGATTAATTAATTTGTAATGATTAAAAATAAGTTAATTACTTGAAAAATAATTAATGAGTTGTTAATAGTTAATGAAGGTCATTAACTGAGGATTATTTTATAATTAATTAATGTGGTTAATTTTAATTATTAATTAGATTAATTAATTTAAAGATAATCAATTGTGAGTTATTAAGTATAATTACTTATGGAAGTAATTAGGGAATTAATTACTTATTGTAATTAATTAAGTTAATTTGATTAATTTAAGTTAATTAATTCATTTTAATTAATTTAAATTTAATCAATGGATGAGTTGTGAAAGATAATTACTTAATGTAATTAAATGAAGAGAAGTTACTTAGAGAAGTAATTAATGAGTAATTACTATATGCAATTAATTTAAGATGATTTGTTGATAGAAGTAGTTTGAGTATAATTACTTTATAGATTAATCAAGAGATTAATTGGAGACAATTAATTAAGGATGATAATTACTGAATGGAGTTAATTCAAGGGGGATTAACAGTTATGGTTTAATTAAAGATTAATTACTTAATGTAATTAATTTGATGTGAAAAGTAATTAGAAGATCATTAATTATTATAATTAATGATGTAATTAAGATTGATTAATTAAGATTAATTAATCAATAATAAGTGAATAAAAGTAATTAATTAATGTAATTAATTTAGGATTAATGTAATTAATTATAGTTAATTAATTAGGAAGTAATTAAAGGTTAATTACTTTGAGAAATTAATTAGTAAATAATTACTTTAATGTAATTAAAAGTTAATTAATCAGGGATGATTAATTAAAATGAATAATTGGATGATGATTAATTAATTGATTAATAATTAATCAATAGTGATATAAGCAAGGTTTATTTGATGAAGAAATTAATTTAACTTACTTTAAATTAATTTGAATGTTGTAATTAATTTAATTCATTTTAAATTAATTATATTTGGTGTGGATAATTATTGCTTATATGGTTGGTTAGTACTGTTTGCTTTGAATGATTTGAATCTCATATATGAGATAGATAATGTTGAGTGATTTGAATGCATCGGTTGCATTGTGATGTTGATATAGGTTATCTTTTGAATAATGATATGGTTTATCTGATATGATGATAATGTTGATTACCTGTTATGGATTTGTGATTTATCTATTTGAATATATAGATAATTGAATTGTTTTAAACCTTTAAAACAACTTGGCCTTAAAAGACACGCTTTGGATTTCGATGAGACCGGGATCGGGTTTCCATATTTGGATATCCGAAAACCACATCGATTCCAAATAACGTTAGGTCGTGAATCCAAGTGGAGCGAGTGAAGACTCGAGGTGTAAGGGCTATACGTCAGTATAACTCTGTGGGTGATTCCGTAATGAGTTGACGGAATAGCACTTATAGATTCGAGATGGTGATCTAGAGTGCAAGGGTTATCGTCGTTAACTCTGTGGGTGATTCCGTAATGAGTGTAACGAGATAATGCCTTCGGTTTCGTTCGAACCCGGAATGAACTTGTATGGATTGAATGCTTTCAGAACATCGTCAGGTGGACGATGAGCATTCTAAGAGATGTGTCCTCCAAAGGTAATCGTAGCCTCAAGCCTCATCAACCAGGAATGGCTAAAACAGGGGAGGTGCAGCAAGGCTTCGTGGGTCGCGCCCACTGGAGAGCAAGATTGATCCCTGTCTAGAGGTCCCTTTTTATTTCGGCTGTGTGGGCAGTTGGATGTACACCAACTGCGGGGTTGTCTTGTTCGGGACTGTTCAGTAAGGAACGGTTCCGGCCTTGTGTTGCAGGGGATGAAGGGAGTAATCCTCGGTACGGTGATCTAGGCCACGTACTGTGACGGGCGGTACCCCAGTAGCCCTGCCATTGTATGGAATCCAAAATCCAATAAGTGCCAACGGTTTTGATTGTATTACCCACTTTTGTGGCTAGTAGCTGGAATTTAATCATGTAACAATTTCGGCTATTTCTTATTTATTTGAAAACCCTAGACACTATTATAATATCACTGGATTTCCTATCAAATGTTTTGGTTAGCGTAAGGTAAAAACTTTTCCATGTTTATGTGTGGGAAGTCTTACGTGATACCTTTCTTTTCAAAAGGTTTTTGAAAGTTAAGCAACTTTAACCTGTTACTCACACCAGACCCATGTCTGACCCGGAGTTTATTTTTGTTTTTCATAAACTCTTGGGTACTCAAATTTTTACGAGTAGCCAAGGGATTCAGGTTAGGATTCAGGTTTGCTTTGACGAATAAATGGAGGAGCAATGGAGCAGGAGGCTTCTGCGTTGTAGATATATAGTTCCGCTGTGTGTTCTCTGTGATGTGTTTGTGATTGAGTTGTAAATACTAGACAGGTGTTTATAACTGTCTAGTATATGTGATGTATTTGCTGTGTATCTCTGATTGGTATTGTATATTATGTAAATACTTATGTTATTAATATAATTTATTCGTTCCGCTGTTGAGATTCTAGTGTTGTTTGCTTCTTTCTCTTCTTTCTTTTCTTCTTCTATCCCTTTCTTTCTTAATTGATGATGCGATTTTCTGGGAGTGGAAAATCGGGTCGTCACAGGTGGTATCAGAGCGTTAGGTTGAGTGAATACCTAGGCTCTGGAGTGGTGTCTATCTTGAGAGAGCGTATTTGTAATTTTATTATATATATATATATATATATATATATATATTCTACCTATTTGTTGGGTTACCTGTTCGGGTTATCCAACATAAGCTATAAAGGTAGGTAAGGTAGTGGGGTGTGTAACACAACTACTACCCTTGGTTGAAGTTTGGTGCTTGAGATTGGTAGTGTATTTGTCGAGACTGTAGACCTAATACCGTCTCGAGTGAGTTGTGCGGAGTATAGGATTTCATAGATCTCTGAAGGTAACCTGTAAAGGTTCGGAGTCTATCTTTGAATTGGATAAGTAGAGATTTGTTCTGTCGGTCTGGCATAAGAGAATAATGATGGTATCTTGATATCTTAGGGAGTAGTAGCTGCGTGATGAGATGCAGTGACTATGGATGTTCTCGAAGATGTTTTCTTTGGAACAAGTTAAAGAGGTGAGTCTGCTTCGATGTTGTGGCTGGATTCAGCAGGATGTTTCTGTCCGGTTTGAAACCTGAGTTCCTCGAAGAGCTTTGGTTTAGGAAGACTTTGGCGTCGGTGTCAACAGTGCAGTTCGGAGTGTTCTGTGTGCCAGCAGGAAGATTTTCTGGTTAGCAGTTTTTCTGAAGGAATTCAGAAGTAGCAGAGAAGATTCCATTTTTACGATGGATTAGCCAGTTAAGCGTAAGCTGTTCTGATCAGTAAAGAGGAAACAGTTTTCTTCGGATATTGGACTGGTTGATCGCAAAAGCGACTTGCGATAGTTTGAGTGTTCTCTTGAGCTATGAGAGTTTGTCCATACTTGGAGATTGAGTTTCCTTATCAATTGGATTCTAGGAGTGATACCGAAGGTTGAGTGAAGCAGCTTTGGATCGGATGGGGCATCTGAGTTTTCTTTTATGGATCTGTTGAACCATATTTTTGTGGTGTGTTATCCAGTTGTGCTCAAGTTTTTCTTCTGGTTCAGATCAGAGTTGTGCAGCGGAAGCAGATTGGAAGTGCTTTTGTTTTATCTTTTCCGGATAAGAGAAGAAAGTTTATCTTCTGTTATTTGTGGAGTAGTGTTGGTGTTCTTGGTTTGGGATTTGATCTTGAGGAGATCATTTTGTGGATTGTTTTGGTCCAGTTTATTTCTAGAGACATCAGCGAAGGTTGAGCTGATCAGGAGAGTTGAAGGTAGCCCAGGATCGTCGAGAATGTTTGGTGGATTAGAGACGAAGGAATTTGGATTCCGAAGTCAGAGATTTGATTTTGGGTAAGTTTTCTCTGATCTAAGGAGCTCTAAGATTGAGTAAGACTGGGTAAGTCAGCTTCGAGGTATTTGGATCTTTTCTGTGTCTTGTGAGGATTGGTGTTTGATTTTCTGGATTGAATTGCCAGTTTGGATAACTGGAATTTGATGTGTTTCACGTATCTCTGAGGGAGTACATGTATGATTTATCTCTGGTTGTGAAACCAGCAGTTCAGGAGGATGTGATTGTTAAGTCAGACTCGTCTGTAGTCTGATATATCATGTTTAGTTTTGTAGATATAGTGGGATATGAGCTCTATAGTTTAATAGTATTGATTGTTTAGATTGTATAGAGCGAGTATTCAGGTATATATACATACCGGGGAAACTCGTGAAAATTGTATCCAAGTTTTTCTGGATAATTAGATTTGTTTTGTTTGAATTAGTTGCTATGGTTGTTAGCATATGTTTGATAATATATGCTTGATTTTATTAAAATAAAATCTTAAGGTGGATTATTAAATTATCTTTGTTTTAAATTTCGGGGACGAAATTCTTTTAAGGGGGAAGGAATGTGATATCCCGGAAATTTGGGCAATACAAATTTAATAATTTGTGTTTTAAATTTAATTTAATTTGATAATTGTATTAATAAAATTGGGAATTTGATTTAATAATCATGTTTTAATAAATATTTAAGTTGAAAGATTTTTTTCTTTTAAATAAGTAAATTGTTTTCTGTTTATAATATATATTTTATATATTGTAAATTAATAAATTTTGATTTTTGAATTTAGTAAATAAGGTTATGATTTATATTATGAAATTCTTATTTGTTTTAAAAATTTATTAAGCTTAAAAAAATATATGAATTTAAATTTTGATATACATATATAAGAGCTAAGTTTTATTTTATATATAGGAATTTACAATGCAAAATTACAAATGATTCTAGTTTATCATAATCTCTTTTACAAATTATTTGATATTACTTAATTTGTTATTTTTATAATACTTAAGTTTTTATAAACATAAATAGATTTGTAGTAATAGGATTTGTTATTTTTAATTTTTACAAGAGTTATATGTGTATCTATATAACCTGATTTTAAATTGGATTTGATGAATTAAATTAAAGTTTGAATTTAATATTTTAAAGAATAAATACTTAAAAGTATTTGAATGGGCTTTTATTTATAAAATTTGTTTGTTTTGTTTTTCTATAAAGAAGAAGAAATAAAATTCATTTATATATTATTTAAGAAATAAAAATAAGATTTAAAGCTCTTAATAAAATAAGTTAAAGGGTATAAACAATTTTAAATTAAAATTTAAATACTTAAAATACATGTGTATGTTTCTTAAGTCACCTTATTTACATGTGTAAACCATTAATGTGAGCAAGTGACAAATGTAGAAAATTAAAACAAGTGTCCTTTTAATTTTCTTTTCTTTTATTTTTTTTAAAAATCAAAAATCTACTTGTATTAATATACTTCATTCCATTTCATTCACTTTTTGCAATTCCTCTTCAAAGCTTAAGAAAATATTCAGATCTGAAATCTGAAATCCACATTCATACTTAAGTTTAAACTCTTTGATCCTCTTCCACAAAACAGAAAATTTCTGTTCCTCTAAACCAAAACCTGAAGTGCAAATCATGTAAACCTGTAACTCTTCAATTCCAATCCCTGCAATCAAATTGCAACACTCAAAAATCTGCATGCAAGCAAAATCAAAGAAGCTATCTTCAAATTGCCTCAACCTGAAAACCCTTCTGCAATTCAATTTTGCAATATTCAAAACTGCATGCAACAACACTTCATCAAGCCTGTAGTCCTCTTTGAAAACAACATTCAAATGCATTTTTTTCTCTGGAAGCTGCATGTGCTCACCTGGGAATAAGTATGCATATAGGTCAGGAAGCATTTCATCATTAAGGTTTAAAGCAAAAGCAAGATAAAGTTTTAAGGGCATCTGCAGTCTTTAAAAGGGCAATCTGAAGTTTTAAAGCAAAATTAAAAAATAAATCTGAAGCTCTTCATTTAATACTGGTGCTCTGCCCCTAAAACTCAGGTGAGTAACAAATTTTTATTTAATAAACATAAGTATAAGTAGTTGTTTGTTGCTCTGAAATGAATGCATGACTGAATATGGTAAGTTTTGGAATGTATGTATGTTTTTATGAATGCATGACTGAATATGGTGAAATTTTGGAATGTATGTATGTTTATATGAATGCATGTTTGCTGTGTCTTAAGTGTTTGGTCCTGAGACTAGAATGTAAGTTTAAATCCTGATCAAGTTTAAGATCTCATGTTTAAACATTTCTATAGTTAAGGTTTTAGACAGATTTGTAACAAGCTTTAAAAAAAAATATAGGATGATGATAAACTGTGATGACACAGAATAGAAAAAATAATAATAAGAAACAGAGTAAATTTCTGAAATCATTATGTAAATGTTTCATATTTATCCGTTTAAGCTTAAAAACAAATTACTTGATCTTTAACTTGATTTTTAAAAACTATAATCTAAATTTTAGTTTGCAATCAATGAAGTATTTCTGGTTTAACCAGAAAATGCATTTTTGTTTAGTTCTGTCAATCTAGGGATAAGGAGCTACCTGAATTTCTTTTGTTGTTGGATTGATGTATATAGTTTTCAGGAAAAATCATAAATGATGGATTAAGGAAATTAGGCAAACCTGATTTGGGTTTAAAATTTTGAACCCTAGATTTTCTGTGTTCATGAGAACTGATCACTGTGATCAAATTAAGCAACCGAGTCCTTTCTAATTCGGGGAGAAGGTAGATGGGGTATGGAAGAGGTGACGGCCGGAGGAGCAGTCTCTCAGGTGATTGGAATTTGAGTATTGAAGAATTTCCAGGTTGCGACATTGTTTCAGTATTTTGAGCTCGAATGCTTAAAATTGATTTTGGGGTTTTTCAGTTTGCTTGTTGAACGGAATGGAGTTGAGGAATGGCCGTTGACTTGCATAGGGGGTTGCGATGGGTCGGAGAAGGTTGCCGTGGTGGTGCAGGTGCACAGTGGCAATGGCGTGTCAGTTGTTTGTTTTTGGGGAAGGAGTTTGTATTCTCGGTTGTCTCGTATTTGCTCGAAGTTCAGGGTTGAATTGCTCGAAGTATTTGGTCTGGGGACTCGAAGTAATGAAGTCGTGGTCTCGGGTATAATTTGGTTACAGGGGATTGGGTTAAACCTGTTAGCACAGGTTTTATACAAACCTGATTTTTGTTTCAAATTTAAATGGATTTTAGGATGTAATGTTTATTCGAGTTACTCGAGTTGCTTGAGTCGGCTAGAATTAGTTATTGAGGTTTAGAAATTATTATGTTTCAAAATTTTAAATTTAAATTTGAAATATAAAGCTAAGATTTAAATTAAGTTTTAAATCTAATAGATTCAAGATGAACTGAATCTTAAAATTTGAAATGATTAAGTTTTAAATTCAAATATTCTTTAAAATAACTTTGAAAGAGTTATTGTTAAATGTTTTTAAAAGGAATTTGAATTTAAATTGGAAATTGAAATATGTAGTAATATTTAAATAAAGTTTAAATTTGATTTAAATCTAACTTTGAATCTTGGTTTAAAATGAATTTAAGTTTTATAAATTTAAGTGTTTAAAACAAATATGATTGATAATGTAAGAATTTAAATGGTTTTAATTTTAAAAGAAATTTGTTTAACTTTTATAAAAGTATTATTTTTAATTAAGGATTTTAAAATGATTTTAACTTGTTAAAGTTAATAATGATTTAATATTTTGTTTTTAATTTAATTATTAGGTAAATTAAATGAATAATTAATTTATTTAATAAATTAATGAAATTAATAATTACTTAAAGTAATTAAGAGTTAATCTTAAAGGTTTAGGATTAATTATTCTTTGAATAATTAACTTGTAATTAAGAATAATTTATTAAATAAAATTAGTTTTTTAATTAATGATTAATGATTAATTAATCAAGTAATAATAGATTAATTAAGTTTTAATTAACACTTAATTATTTAATTAATTAGGGATTAATTAATGAATTAATTAATGATTAATTAATTTGTAATGATTAAAAATAAGTTAATTACTTGAAAAATAATTAATGAGTTGTTAATAGTTAATGAAGGTCATTAACTGAGGATTATTTTATAATTAATTAATGTGGTTAATTTTAATTATTAATTAGATTAATTAATTTAAAGATAATCAATTGTGAGTTATTAAGTATAATTACTTATGGAAGTAATTAGGGAATTAATTACTTATTGTAATTAATTAAGTTAATTTGATTAATTTAAGTTAATTAATTCATTTTAATTAATTTAAATTTAATCAATGGATGAGTTGTGAAAGATAATTACTTAATGTAATTAAATGAAGAGAAGTTACTTAGAGAAGTAATTAATGAGTAATTACTATATGCAATTAATTTAAGATGATTTGTTGATAGAAGTAGTTTGAGTATAATTACTTTATAGATTAATCAAGAGATTAATTGGAGACAATTAATTAAGGATGATAATTACTGAATGGAGTTAATTCAAGGGGGATTAACAGTTATGGTTTAATTAAAGATTAATTACTTAATGTAATTAATTTGATGTGAAAAGTAATTAGAAGATCATTAATTATTATAATTAATGATGTAATTAAGATTGATTAATTAAGATTAATTAATCAATAATAAGTGAATAAAAGTAATTAATTAATGTAATTAATTTAGGATTAATGTAATTAATTATAGTTAATTAATTAGGAAGTAATTAAAGGTTAATTACTTTGAGAAATTAATTAGTAAATAATTACTTTAATGTAATTAAAAGTTAATTAATCAGGGATGATTAATTAAAATGAATAATTGGATGATGATTAATTAATTGATTAATAATTAATCAATAGTGATATAAGCAAGGTTTATTTGATGAAGAAATTAATTTAACTTACTTTAAATTAATTTGAATGTTGTAATTAATTTAATTCATTTTAAATTAATTATATTTGGTGTGGATAATTATTGCTTATATGGTTGGTTAGTACTGTTTGCTTTGAATGATTTGAATCTCAGATATGAGATAGATAATGTTGAGTGATTTGAATGCATCGGTTGCATTGTGATGTTGATATAGGTTATCTTTTGAATAATGATATGGTTTATCTGATATGATGATAATGTTGATTACCTGTTATGGATTTGTGATTTATTTATTTGAATATATAGATAATTGAATTGTTTTAAACCTTTAAAACAACTTGGCCTTAAAAGACACGCTTTGGATTTCGATGAGACCGGGATCGGGTTTCCATATTTGGATATCCGAAAACCACATCGATTCCAAATAACGTTAGGTCGTGAATCCAAGTGGAGCGAGTGAAGACTCGAGGTGTAAGGGCTATACGTCAGTATAACTCTGTGGGTGATTCCGTAATGAGTTGACGGAATAGCACTTATAGATTCGAGATGGTGATCTAGAGTGCAAGGGTTATCGTCGTTAACTCTGTGGGTGATTCCGTAATGAGTGTAACGAGATAATGCCTTCGGTTTCGTTCGAACCCGGAACGAACTTGTATGGATTGAATGCTTTCAGAACATCGTCAGGTGGACGATGAGCATTCTAAGAGATGTGTCCTCTAAAGGTAATCGTAGCCTCAAGCCTCATCAACCGGGAATGGCTAAAACAGGGGAGGTGCAGCAAGGCTTCGTGGGTCGCGCCCACTGGAGAGCAAGATTGATCCCTGTCTAGAGGTCCCTTTTTATTTCGGCTGTGTGGGCAGTTGGATGTACACCAACTGCGGGGTTGTCTTGTTCGGGACTGTTCAGTAAGGAACGGTTCCGGCCTTGTGTTGCAGGGGATGAAGGGAGTAATCCTCGGTACGGTGATCTAGGCCACGTACTGTGACGGGCGGTACCCCAGTAGCCCTGCCATTGTATGGAATCCAAAATCCAATAAGTGCCAACGGTTTTGATTGTATTACCCACTTTTGTGGCTAGTAGCTGGAATTTAATCATGTAACAATTTCGGCTATTTCTTATTTATTTGAAAACCCTAGACACTATTATAATATCACTGGATTTCCTATCAAATGTTTTGGTTAGCGTAAGGTAAAAACTTTTCCATGTTTATGTGTGGGAAGTCTTACGTGATACCTTTCTTTTCAAAAGGTTTTTGAAAGTTAAGCAACTTTAACCTGTTACTCACACCAGACCCATGTCTGACCCGGAGTTTATTTTTGTTTTTCATAAACTCTTGGGTACTCAAATTTTTACGAGTAGCCAAGGGATTCAGGTTAGGATTCAGGTTTGCTTTGACGAATAAATGGAGGAGCAATGGAGCAGGAGGCTTCTGCGTTGTAGATATATAGTTCCGCTGTGTGTTCTCTGTGATGTGTTTGTGATTGAGTTGTAAATACTAGACAGGTGTTTATAACTGTCTAGTATATGTGATGTATTTGCTGTGTATCTCTGATTGGTATTGTATATTATGTAAATACTTATGTTATTAATATAATTTATTCGTTCCGCTGTTGAGATTCTAGTGTTGTTTGCTTCTTTCTCTTCTTTCTTTTCTTCTTCTATCCCTTTCTTTCTTAATTGATGATGCGATTTTCTGGGAGTGGAAAATCGGGTCGTCACAATAATGACGCCAAATACGAAGGGCGAAAACAATAGCCACGAGCTCTAAATCATGAGTGGCATGTCTAGTCTCAACAGGCTTCAATTGCCTAGAAGCATAAGCAATAACACGTTCTCTTTGCATAAGAACGACACCCAAACCAACGCGACTAGCATTGGTATAAACAACAAAATCTTGATTCCCCTCGGGAATAACAAGAATAGGAGCATCTGAAAGGAGTTCTTTTAGTTTCTGAAAAGAAGTTTCACATTGGTCCGACCAAATGTATTTAACACCTTTCTTCGTCAAGCCAGTGAGAGGCACGACAATCTTAGAAAAGTCTTTCATAAAACGGCGGTAATAACCTGCCAATCCAAGAAAACTATGAATCTCCGTCACACTCTCCGGTCTCTTCCAATCTTGAATCGCTTCAATCTTTGAAGGATCCACGGAAATTCCGGATTCGGAAATAATGTGACCGAGAAACTTCACACGAGATTGCCAAAAGTGGCATTTAGAAAAATTTGCCTTTAATTGATTACTCCTAAGAGTTTCCAACACAATCCGAAGATGTTTTTCATGCTCCTCCTCGGTTTTAGAATACACAAGAATATCATCAATAAAGATGAGAACAAATCGATCGAGGAAGTCTTTAAAAACTCGATTCATTAAGTCAACGAAATAAGCCGGGGCATTCGTTAACCCAAATGGCATAACAAGCCATTCATAAGATCCATACCGAGTACGGAACGATGTCAAAGGAATACTATCCTCTGCAATACGAAGCTGATGAAAACCGGTAGCCAATCCAATTGTGAAAAGACTCTAGCACCACTAAGTTGGTCAAATAAATCATCAATCCGAGGTAAAGGATATTTATTTTTGATAGTAAGATCATTAAGCTTGCGGTAGTCAACGCAAAGCCTAAGTGTTCCATCGGATTTCTTCACAAAAATAGCCGAAGCTCCCCAAGGCGAGGAACTAGAGCGAATAAATTGCTTCGTCTCCAATTCAGATAATTGTTTACGCATCTCCTCGTTTTCTTTATTGGACATACGATAAGGAGGACGAGTGATAGGTTGAGATCCAAGAATAAGATTAATTCTGAACTCAATTGCTCGCTTAGGTGGTAATCCTAAAACGGGCTCGAATATATCGGAAAATTCACAAACGACGTGAATAAGAGAAATAATATCACCCTCATCATCATCATCGTCATCACGAGGGTTTAAAGAATATAAAGATGCAACCAAAGCGGAATCCGAATCTTTAAGAATAACAGAAACCTGATTAACAGATTGAGGATGTCGAAGATGGATAGTCCGCTCAGGACATAGGATATGAGCTTCATAATGGTTAAGCCAATCCATTCCCAAAATCATTCCAAAGCCTAAATAATGCATGACATGCAAATCGGCTCGGAAAGAAAAATCACACAAAATAATCTCGACATCATTACACAATAAACTGATTGTCGCGGATCCACCAACCGGATTCGCAATTCTCAAAGAAGTCATTAAACACAAAACATCCAAAGAAAAAGTATCAACAAGTTCTTTTGATATAAAAGAATGGGACGCACCCGTATCAAAAAGAACTCGAATAGGATGATCGCGAAATAAAATAATTCCATCCAGAATAGAATGAGAAATACCTTGGCCACGAGATGTGTTTCCAGGGGCTTAGCAACATTTAACTTTCCCTCCTTCTTGCCCTGAAGCTTGGGGCATGAAGATATAACATGACCGGGAACTTTGCAGTAGCGACAAGAGAGAGACTTTGGGCACTTGTTCGCATAATGGTCCTTCGAACCACAATTATAGCATTCCCCACGACCAAAGGAAGAAGTCTTTGCCACAGAGGTTGCTTGCTTCCCTTTCTTATTGGGATAAGGGCCTTTGAATTGGTTTGGCCTTTTCTTGTTGTTGAAGTTTGGTTTGGAACCCACCACTTCAACGTCATTCTCCTTATCCGCCTCTTCAAGACGAAGAGCGATATCAATGAGTTGGTCGAAAGAAACTTCTAATTTTAGAAGTAATGGCTTCTTGAGATTTTTGTTTAAGCCATAGACGAACCTCTGATTTTTCTTCAATGGGGTGTTGATGTATTCAACCCCATATTTGGAAAGCGACTCGAAGGAGGCGACGTAATCAGTCACGGAGGACTCACCATGAACAAGGTCTATAAATCGTCGAGCCAATGTCACTTTCTTTGCTTCCGGTACAAATTTCAACTCGAAGCATTCCCGGAATTGCTCCCAGGTGAGATCCGCTTCATTCATCTCAGAAATAAGAAGCTCATACCAGTCCAATGCTCTTTCTCGGAGCATACTAGAGGCCACCTGAACTCGGTGAAGGTCAATAAGATTCATGCGAGAAAAGATTCGATCGCATGACCTTAGCCAAGCCTGTACTTCAATAACAGTTTCGGAACCTTTGAATGGCTCCCCACCCAAATTAGTGTAATCGCTACACAAGCGTGCAAATCCCGACTTTGGGTGAGTAGGTTCCAGGTTAGCTCCAGCTGCTTGAGCAATCATAAAAACTCCATCCTGGGGTGGAGTGCTAGATGGCACGGCTCTGGGGCGGCCTGGTCTAGACATTTCTCTTCCTTTAGAAAGAAAGAAGAAGAAGAAAAAGGTTATTCACCAAATTGAATATCAAGCAATCTTGATAGATAAACAAGGAATCATAAGGAAAATAGGATGAATCGGTACGAAGACTCGAATTAAATCCTAAAGCACGACTCCTAAGATGGACTTAGGACGATGATCCTTGTTATAATATTTCATAGTGTTCCGAAGTTTGGCTCCGATACCAAGCTGTGACGCCCCACCTCTATACCCACGCTAGCCAAGAACACTACGATTTAATGTTGTCAACTAGCACGGAGAATAAGGCTGTTGAGGAGCGACCATCCATGTAATTGCTTTGCGCGAGCACCGATATGTCAGATAGTATAACATGCATGAGGAAATCCGGCATACCGATACAAACACAAAGCTACTACACAGTGGCTATAATAATCTTCGGAAACAAATATAGAAATAAGCATAACACAAATCAGTCACAGATAATTCATATCACAAAGGCGGAAGAAGATATGAATACATAATTAACACATGGAAGTGTATATCAGAGTAGTGGTCAAAAAGATCCACGATAATACAAAAGAATAGCAACACGTGCTATACAAAAGAATACAACTATGAGTCTATATCTCAAGAGTATACAACAAAAACTACTAATCTAAGTAGTAAGCAAAAGGTCAGAGTAATGGATCCCTGGAGAGAAGTCAAGCAGAAGCACCTGTAACATCTCAGTCCGACCCGAGTATTATTTAATAAGAAAATAATAAACGGATCAGTCTAACTATAAATATCAGATGAAACGATATAGAATAAGAGATATGACTAAGCACATAATAATCACAATGCCAAGCTGTGATATATTTAAGAAGTTGAAAATCATCAAGGGGTTATTCAATGTCACAAAATCTACACAAGAATCACAGAAACGTCATACTCCTAATTTAGTTCACCAAACCATAAATATTGACGATAATATCAATGTCAATCACAAAAGTCAATGACACACAAATTCCAGAATTCAACACACGAAATCCAGAAATCACAAAAGTCAATGACGCACAAATTCACCAATACACAAATATCGATAAAGCTTATCGATGGAAATCACGAAAATTGGTGAAACACAAATTCTAGAAATCATCTCAAGAAATCCAGAAATCACAAAGGGGGGGAAGGCCTATCACAAACGGGAGCATAAAGCTCGCCAACACGTGTATCACAAACGGAACGCTAATTCCATGGTTGCTAACCATCACAAATTGAGCCGAAGCTCCACAAACGGCCCGAAGACCATGGTTTGCTACCCCACCAATTTGAGTCGAAACTCCACAAAACGGGGTTTAGTCTCCCTCGCAGACAAAGAGACATCGCACATTGCTAGTCTAAATCACAAAGATGATCGTCATGATCAACGAGAAGTGTCAATTACAATAAGCTAGTAAATATATGAGTTTGGCTTCATGTCCCATAACCACTTGCTTAACTTAAATATTTACGAACAAACTGTAGATCTCCACTAGGAAATTGTCACAAGAGATTCAATCGAACAAGTCCAAGAATTAACCGACGAAGTAAACGCAAGCGTTTCATACCACTCATTTTACTAAGTCGTTTAATTAGATTTCTCATACGAGTGAGGTAAAGGTTTGTATATACTAATAGATTGGAAGACGGTTTTATAAACGAATTTGGTATTGAAAATAGAGTTGAAATCGTTTTGAGGAAAGAGTTTTGATATTTACTACTAGTATTGAAACCTTTGTATTTTTAAAGTGACAAAACACAAAAATGATTGTAGAAACAATCAATCACTAAAATTCACATATGAAGATGTGAATAAAAATCCAAAGAAATCGATCCGAATCCATCAAAATGGATATTCCCAAAAATTCCAAAAATAGAAGTCATTAACGTCGTAGCAACAACAAGTGGGAAATAACACGAGTCGATGGGATTTGGAAACCGTGCAAAAATAGGCTCAAGTAGGCATAGAAGACAACTAGGTGCAGGTCAGTCGACTGGCTCATTGAGTTCAGTCGACTGAACTCAGTCCCCAAAAATCCGCGGGATACTGGTCAGTCAACTGAACTCAGTGGGTCAGTCGACTGACTGCAGTAAACAGAGCCCCTAGGCTCTGCAAGAAGCCTTCAAACTGCATTTTAGCTTCAGCCAGTCGACTGACTTGGAAGTCCAGTCGACTGACTGGAGCTAAGGCAGTTTTCTCTGCCTAAAAATGGAAGGTGAAACCCTTCCAATTCGCAACCGGAGAAGCTTCGGGCACTAAGGGATTACGCCAATCAGCAACCCAGCCCAATAGGCTCTTCAATGCGTCACCAAAAACAAGTTCAAACTACAAGGCTATGATTCTTGAAGATTTGAGCTCGAAACACTAAAAATTGGAATATACAACAAATCAATCCAAACCAAAACCAAATGCACACGAATAAGTGTTAGGAATTCATACCTAACAATCGAAGATAAATATAAGCATAGATGTGAGATAAAAATCTCACCTTTGAACCCAAACGATTGAAGAAGACGCTTGCAATCAATGGAGAATCAACTACTCTTCAAATCCAACTCAAGAAGCTTGATTCAAAGCTTTAAAAGAAGAGCATTCCCTAAGTTAGGTTTAGGAAATTTCTGAATTTTGATTAGAGATTCAGTTGGAGAAGAAGAAGAGAAGCTTACCAATGGGTTCTTCTATTAGTTTGGAGCTAGAGTTGATTTGCAAGAGAAAACTAGGGTTTTGGAGTTTTTAATTTCCAATCTCTCCCACCATTATTGCCTTAGAACTGAAAAGAGAAGATAATGAGGGTGAATGGGGAGGAGTGGCTCAGTTTTTGAGTATAAGTCCAAACATAGGGCTGAACCCAAACCCAAACCCAAAGTGAAAAGTAGCAAAAATCAACTTTCTCCAAACACATCGAAGCTTATACTCAAAAAGGTCGTAAACGGCATTTTAAACTCAATGGGAGTGGTCCCGAGTCCTAATTCGACCGTATGCAAAAAGTAGCTTTTTGGACTGAATTCCGAGTATTGATAAAATATTTAAATAAAATATTTAAATATAAAATCGATAAATATGCGGGTTGTTACAGTCGTCGTTGTTTAATGCCCATAATGCCGCCAACCATCAACCAAAGAAGGTCACGAGATATGGAGTCGTCGTCGATATTTAGCCATGTTGAGAATCATCAATACATCCAAAGTGGTTATCGCATCCGCTTTTATTAATGTTGTTTTTCATCAATGTTGATATGTGGTGGTTTTGAAAGTCGATCAACGAAGAAGAGACTATGAGCGTCAAGTTTAGAGATACCAATTATTGACTGCATTGAACTAATGTCGAAGTTTTTCTATGTGAACATAAGAATGCTGGCCTTGATGTTCGACTATGCTACTAATGTCGAAGCCAATAAAGTACCAACCTTGATGTTCGATGATGTAATTAACACCGAAGCCTGCCACTTGCCGAACCCTCTAAATATGGACCTATGGTCTTTGTGGAAGAGGATGGATTTTCATTTCTCTCCTTCTTTTCTTAAATCAAAACCTTGTAACCCTAAATGGAATTGGGGACAAACCATACTTGACTGTAATTATATTCAAATTATATGGATAAGAACCTGAATTTACATATTGGCTTCAACTATGATCTTTTTTTGACATTATTGTTATGGAATTGCATATACATAGGCTCATCATGATCAAACCCGACATGAACATAGTTGAGAAGCCTTGAACTATGACGAACTCGTATGTGCACAACTATATGAACCATGGACCTTGGACATAAAGATTGCATAGTGATAGTTATATACCCATTATCGTGCATAATGGACTAAAGCCCAATCGCGTCACTTATCTTTTATGTCTCTTTTGAACACATGATATGACATAGGCCTTTATCTCGTCTAGAAAGCCTAAACGAACATATATACATAATAACTTTGAGGACCTCGAGCATATCGACTCTTATGACCTTCGAGGATGCCGAGCATAATGATTCTAATGAACTTTAAGGAATTCAAGCATAATAATTCTTGGATAACAAATGGATTTTCGTATAACTTTTCTTAAGGGCCTAATGTCATCCATTCAATAATGATTCAATCATAAGATTGGTCTCAAATGGTGAGTTGGTTCTTGATACACCAGTAGGGCAATATTGATCAATTTATACTTGATCATGTCTCCACAAATGCTCAGATCAAGAGCTAATTTATCACAATTGGCATCTAGAGTGTTATAGCATCTTTTAGTCTAACAATACCATTCTTTGTCGTATTTCGCGAGTTCAATTGCTTTAACTTTTGAAATTAGAATAAAACATTAATAAAATCATCTTCAAATGTATGTAGGCACAACCGAAGCACTAATCTTATGTTATTTCTTTTCCTTTATTTTCTCTTCATAACATTGCACATTATCATTGATTTCTATATATTTTGTATGAAATATACCTTTTACTAGATCCATGAATCAAAAGCTAAAATAGTTCATATAAGCATAACCAATATATCCAAGGTCGTCTGTTCTATATAATCTTTGGATGTGTGAGACCAATATTTTGGACAACGAAATGCAACATTGCATACTATGACTTATCTGATGTTTAGAACATTGGGTAACTAACATGTGCATCCCATATAAAGTGGTGGAAAATCATTTTTAACAAGATAAAGCACCATGTGATACAAAATGTTTCACTTAATTGGGGTTTTCGAATTCGAGCAAATATTTGCAACCTAGTAGTTGACTGCTGCGAATCAAGAGAAAAAAAATGCTCATATTTCATCGTTACTATTCCGATTGTAGCAAGAATTGAGCATTAATGCTCATTTGCTATCCTAATTTAATGTTGTTAGTAGATTTAAATCATATGTGATAAATTATACATTTGAAATGTTTGCCTTTTTCTTGTGATTTGCATCATGTACGACATATTTTAACCTTCGTTATTTGTAATTTGAATTTAGTTGTACTATTTAGATTACTTGTTTTAGATTGAGTTAAATTAGTACGGTGATTTTTTTCAACTAGGAGACCTAACAAAAGGACCAATTTAAAAGAAAACCAGGAATTGGAAGTAAAAGTAATCCTCATTCTCTCAACTCGTGGACTGAGTCGACAAATTATGGCATATACGTTTATAAATAAAATCATCTTTAAGTGTATCTAGGAACAACAGAACCATTATAAATTTTATGTTATTTCTTTTCCTTTATTTTCTCTTCATAACATTGCAATATTATCATCAATTACTATATATTTGATCTGAAATATACCTTTTAAACCATCTAGATCCATGAATCAAAACCTAAAATACTTCATATAATCATAACCAATAACTACATCCAAGGTTGTTGGTTCTGTATAACCTTTAGGGATGTTAGGCCAATATATTGGCTAACACAATGCAACATTACATACCATGACTTATACGATGTTTAGAACATTTGGTAAGAAATATGTGCATCTCATATAAAGCGGTGGAAAATCATTTTAAACGAGATAAAGGACCATATGAACATAAGATAATAAACGTTTCACTTGCTTGGGGTCTCGAATTCGAGTAAATGCCTACAGCCTGATGGTTGACAGGTACGAACCAAGAGGAGAAAAAGTGCACTTATTACCTCGTTACTGTTCCGATTGTAGCAGGAACTGATCATTAATTCTCATTTTCTATGCCGATTGGATGCTCTAAGCAGAGTTAAATGATATATAATATACTATATGTTTGAAGGAAAATTCTATTCAAATACCAAAAAAATACTATATGCCCACACAAAAAACCTTAACTAATCATTATACACCAAATTTTACTTTACCTACACCATAACAATTACAACACTATCCATAACTTTCCATAAAATTATATTGCTTATCCCATTCTTAATTGTTTGCTTTAAAACAATGTTTTCAAGTTAGAATCCAACATACCAAATTCAACTCTATATGTCTATGTAAATTTTCATATCTTTTAGTTCATGTCATTCCATAATTAGAGAAACACAAATACCGGTTTCAAAAATCATTATCTCAATTTTGTTGATTTGCAAGAAAAAAAGAAAAGACAATAAATTATCATCTCTTTAATTTTATATTATTCCAAATTTGTAGTGAAATTCATAATTAAATGAGTTAATATTTGTTTTTGTTTTTTACGTGACATACGATTTACTTAGTGAATTACAAAAATAAATGTTGATGTTATCATGAAGAAGAACAACAAATTTGTCCTAAAATTAATTTTGAAAATACAGATGTATATTAAGTAATTTTCGATGTTTGAAATGTTTGCATTTTTTTTTTGGTGATTTCATTATATACGGCAGGTTGTTCGACATATTTAATCTTTGTTGTTTTTAATTCGAATTTAATTGTATTGTTTAGATTACTTGAAAAAATGTTATCGCTCCATTTCCGCCTTCTCAGAGTGAAAAGGAAAGAGACCGAGCCTGGTTGAAACCTCCTACTAGAAGGGAGCAAAACCGAGTCCAATTAATAACATATAAAATGAAGTTGGTCATCCGAACTGGAGACAAAACCTGGAAGTGCCTTAACTTACTATGTTCTTTCTTCTCCCTTTTTTAAGGCCCAATTAAATGCTTAAAAATCAGATTGAATGGACTTGTAGTAAAATGATCCATTTCTCATGATCCAAATTGGCTCTTAGATTGAGATAAATAAGCATGGTGATTTTTTTTTCCAACTAAGAGACATAACTAAATGACCATTTAAAAGAAAACTAGGAATTGAAAGTAGGGGAAGTTAATTTAAAAGACAAAAATTCGTATATTTTTAATCTCAAGTACACGACCTCAATATTTTAATCAGAAGGACAAACGTTCTCCTAAAAATTATTCAAAAGGACAAACATTCTTCTAAAATTATTTACAAGGACAAACATTCTTTTAAAACTGCTACCGAACTAAAAATCGATACTTAAAACAGGTAAATAGGCTCGAACTCGTGACCTTCGATCACGCAGTCCGGACCATGAACCAACTGCGCCAACCCTGTTGGCTTTTTTTTAACTTTTTCCTTGAGCCTAAAAACTCCTACTTAAAAACTGCTACCGATAACTACAAATTGATACCTAAAAACTGAAATAATACCCAAAGAAAGTTGTTCTTAGGATAAAATAACGAAGGTCCGTCTTTAAGACTAAAATGCTGAAATTCGCTGTCTTGACGATAATTTCTGGTTGGCAGTAAAAGTAATCTTCATTCTATCAACTCGTGGACTGAATGACAAATCGTGGCATATTCGTTTTCAAATAAAATCACTCCTCTTATCATCGCTTAAAATCAATCCATGCTTGCTTTCTTCTTTCGTATTGAAATTTCGTAATTAGTACAGAAAAAAGAGAAGCAGAGAAAACATTAGAACGAAAATGTCAAGAATATTTCTTTTACAACCAACCAAAACCCTAAATTTACAATCAATTTCTTGCCATTTTCACATAAAACACCCTATTCATCATCATCATCTTCCACGCAACTCCCTTCGACCCTTTTCCTCCTCTCCTTCTCCTCCTCCTCCTCCTCTTCTCCTTCCAAAAAAGCCCCATAAAAACCATAAATTCACCATTCGAGCTCTCAGCTCATCTCCAGTCAAAGACGAAGAAGACAAAACAGATGGAAAAACATCAAATTCTTCTTACCCAACTGGAGATTTTGTAATGATGGAGTACGATTGGTTTTCGAAATTCGTCCTAAAGGTAAAACTGCTACTCGCGTTTCCATGGGAAAGAGTCAAAAAAGGGAGCGTCCTTTCCATAAAACTAAAAGGGGAGATCTCCGAGCAGCTGGCAACACGATTCTCTTCTTCTCTCTCCCTCCCTCAAATCTGCCAAAACATAACCAAAGCGACGTACGATCCACGAATCTCTGGCATATATCTTCAAATCGATCCACTTTCCTGTGGCTGGGGAAAAGTAGAAGAAATCAGGAGACACATTCTCGATTTCAAAAACCATTCGGGCAAATTCGTAGTCGCTTACATAAACATATGCAGTGAGAAAGAATATTACCTTGCTTGTGCTTGTAATGAAGTTTACATGCCTCCCAGCGCTTACATTGGTTTGTATGGTCTCACGGTGCAGTCATCTTTTCTTGGAGGGGTTTTAGAAAAAATCGGAGTTGAGCCTCAGATTATGAGAATTGGTAACTACAAAAGTGCTGGTGATCAGCTTAGTCGTAAGACAATGTCAGCTGAAGTTTGTGAAATGCTTACTGCATTGCTTGATAATACTTACTCCAATTGGTTGGATGTAGTATCATTTACTCATGGAAAAGATCGAAAGGAAATCGAGGAATTTATCGACACGGGTGTTTATGAAGTAGAGAGACTTAAAAAAGAAGGGTGGATCACTGATATGTTGTATGACGATGAGGTTCAGTCTAAGTTGAAGGAAAGATTAGGCCAAAAAGATGAAGCGAAAAGTCTTGTTGTGGTGGAAAACAGGAAGTATTCAAGAGTAAGGAACTCAACACTGGGGTTGGAAGGAAGACGAGATGATCAGATTGCTGTGATCAGAGCGTCCGGGAACATCTCACGAGCAAGAGGTCCCTTAAGTATTTCTAATTCGGGCATTGTTTCTGATCAGTTGATTGAGAAGATTCGTAGCATCAGAGAATCAGGAAGGTATTACAAAAGAACCATGCTTTATGATCACTTGTATTTGAATAAAATCAAGTGGTATGCAAGCTTTTGCATGTATGTAGCTTGTTTGACAACTTTTTATAAGTATGTGAGTTTGGACGTTTGAAAACACCTCCAAATGAATTTTGAATAATAAAGCAAGGTAGTTTGAATGTAAATTAGTTTTGAAATTATAACAAAATTAATTTTGATGTTTGACTACTATACCTTTGGTTATAAGTAGTGTACCTTTAAAGATGATGAATATAATGTTGGTTTTAAGAAGTTTGAAAAAATATTAGTATTATAGTCGTTTACTTTCTAAAAGTAAGTTAAGAAAATTTATCACAAGTTATAAACAACAAATAGTCAGCTGTTTTTACAATTTTAGTTCCTGCCGTACATGCACCATGTTCTTATAAGGGAATTCCGGAAACCAAAAGGATATAAGTTGAATAAGTATTGACTCCTTGTAAGGGTACACAAACATGCTTTAAATATATGGCCCACTGGCTCCAAAGGAACCAAACTAGAAAACCCACCCTGGTTTTAGTTAGTTCTGTATTTGAGGCTCTTGGGTTGGTTGGTTTGAAATTCCATTTTATTTTTTACGTTTTCATATGAATGTCAAATGTTCGTAGGAGTTAGAAAATCCTACTTATTACAACATATGAGAGAAAAGCGAGAGAATATTTTTTTTGATATTTTCCAATAGACGGAAAATATAAAGTTAAAAAATTATTTTCAATCTTATAGGTTAAATCCATTTACTAATTGGTCGCTCTTTAATTCCTTCTCTCGCGTGCATTTTAAGATACACGCTGAAAATATAAAACACGAAACTTGTTTCAAATCAAACACAACCTTAGCATTTATACATAGAATTGCTTTTATTTTTTCAAAACCATGTGACGATGTAATGATGTAGAATTATTTTTTCATATTGTCGTGGAAGATGAGTTAGAAAATCCTACTTACTACAACATATGAGAGAAAAGCAAGAGAAGATATTTTTGATATTTTCCAAAAGATGGAAAACGAAAAAAGAATTATTTTCAATTTTATAGGTTAAAACTATTTTACAAATTGGTTGTATTTCAATTCCTTTTGCTCCTACAAAACTCGTTTTCAAACAAACACAATCTTAGTATTTATACCTAGGATTGCTTTTATTTTTTCAAAATCAACTGACGATATAAAGAGTGGAATTATTTTGAACAGGTACAAAAAGGTGAAGGCGGTGATTCTTCGAATCGACAGCCCAGGAGGAGACGCCTTGGCATCCGATTTGATGTGGAGGGAGATAAAGCTTCTTTCCGCCGTCAAGCCCGTGATCGCATCAATGTCGGATGTCGCCGCGAGCGGCGGGTATTACATGGCGATGGCGGCAGACGCCATCGTAGCCGAAAACCTCACACTAACCGGTTCCATCGGGGTCGTCACGGGGAAGTTCAGCCTAAGCAAGCTCTACGAACGTATCGGCTTCAACAAGGAACTGATATCTCGGGGCAAGTACGCCGAGCTCTTCGCGGCGGATAACCGGTCCTTCAAACCGGAAGAAAGGGAAATTTTCGAGAAATCGGCGCGGAGCGCTTATGAAAAGTTCAGGGACAAAGCGGCAGCGTCGAGGTCGATGACGGTGGAGGGGATGGAGGCGGTCGCGCAAGGGAGGGTGTGGAGTGGCAAGGACGCGGCCGAAAGAGGGCTGGTCGATGCCGTGGGTGGGTTTTCGCGGGCCTTGGCGATTGCTAAACAGAAGGCGGGGATAGCGGGGGATGAGCGTGTTAGGTTGGTCGAGATATCGAGGCCATCACCTTCTTTTTTTCAGGTCGTTTCGGGCATTGGTAGCTCTGTCTTGAGTGTAAGAGAGGCGATTGATAACTTTGGTTGTGATAGTGGGGTGCAAGCGAGGATGGATGGCATTTTGTTTGAAAGGCTTGGGAGTGGGCTGGACTCTAATCCAGTTTTTCAGCTGGCCAGGGATTTTTTGCGTTTGTTTTGATGGAATATGACTACTAATTTACTCATTATACTGAAACTGGTATTCATGTGCTTGTACGGTTGTATAATCTCATTTGTATTAAAGGAAACTGTAAAGTTTATTTATAGAAATGGAAACTTTAATATCTTTTCAATATTCCTGTTGTCCTCTTTTGGAATTGTCACAAATTAGGTTGCCAATTTAACCATATTACTGTTTATCAATGTTTAATTTGATTTTGATTGGTAGAGTTAACAACGTCTAATGTTGTATGCTGTGATTGTTTTTTCCTTTTTATTTCATAAAATGCAAAATGGAATTGATGGAATTGAAATAGTTTGAAGGAAATCTAGATATAATTATCATGGAAAAGTGGGTGATAAAGCATATCGCTGAAGGTAGAGGTAAATAGTTTTTTTTTTTCCTCATATAAGTGCAGGTAAGCTTATGGAATCAGTTTAAAGTACAAAATTTTGAATTTTTTTTAGCTTTTGGATGGCGACTTCAAATTTAGCCACAAGGAGAGGTCGCTCTTTCCATGCGCTCACGCCACCTATTACATCCCACGTCGCCGCAACCCTCATGTCGCGCTTCAACTGGTAAAGATCCGTCTTTTGAACCCTCAAATGTCAATATTAATACATGCATGGTATTCATATGCCGAGCATCCATGTGTCAGAAAGACAGATTGTTATGGCGAGAAGAAGAAAAAAATGAACAAGAAAGAAAAGATCAAAACACATGAATTTCGTAATGTAACGATAACATATAGTATTAAAAGATAGTACAAAGAGTTGCTCAAAGGTACATAGCATTTCAAAGTCGTGATCCTAAGTACTATCATTAGCTTAGAAGTTATAGCAGTCTTTCCTCACAATTGCCGATATATACATATTAGTAGTGCAACGGAAATAGGAATACTACGGTAAGTAAAACATCCAGCTCGTTTCCTTGAGCTTCAAAGAATATCCAATTAAAGCCTTCATTTCTCAAACTGCTCGAAGAAAATATAACATCCCCCACTTGAAGGCCAAAGCCAACGGCTACGGATGCTGCAGTCATCCATATTTATCAATTCTCGGCGACCAGACGCGGTAATGTTAAATATACTGATATAACAGAAATACATGGATATGAAAAAAAATTAAAACCAATAAACAAATTTCTCATTCCATTTCAATCATATTTCAAATGCATTACATAATCTCAAATCTGAGTACCATTTTCAGAGAAAATATAATTATTACAAAATACGACAAGAGCGACATTTGAGGATGCCCCTTGGATGATTAGAGTCTAAACATAGGCAATTAAACAACTTTGCATTTACATCAAAACACAGAGGAATCAAATAGAAAAGAATTTCTATTGGCTAGCTTGCCTCCTGCACATCTTTGAAGGCTTATTCGTCTAAATGAGAATCTGAAAACCTCAAATCTCAATCTACTCAAAATCAATTGAGTACCCAAGAGTTTAGGGAGAAAATATAGACTTGAGTCAGACAAAAAGTTTGGAATGAATAAAAATCTACCATCTCGAACCATTTAGGTATATAGTGAGACCACACAGCTTAGCGGAATGAGTTTTTCCCTCACTGGAATCTTGCCTAAAAATTTATAATAACCATAACCGTGTGTGACGACCCGGAATTTTTAAGCATTTGTAACCGGAATATTTAGTTGATCTTAAATATTTAAAGGTTACTTATTAACTTAAATTATGAATGTCATAATTTATTTGACAATTAAATTGTTGAATTAAATAATTGGAAGTTGGGTAAATTATTGAATCTGGAATTTTAAACCTGATAAAAATAATTTGAAGGCTTGTAAATTCATATTAATAATACTGAAGGTGATAGAATTATTAAAATGGAATTTCAAAGTGTTTTGTTCAATCTTAACAATATATCGTTTAAATTGAATTTAAAAATAGCCCTCCGAGGCATAGTCTCAGATTTTGACGAAACCAGTTCCATTTGATCCGTAATATTGTATTATTGTCGGATTTCAATTTTCGAAGTGTTTGGAGTGGTTGTTAGGCCATACGATAAGTAAACGCGCTGAAAATTTAAATCGAAGTTTAATAAAATAATTGAGTCCAAAGGGATATCTTCTCCATACGATCAAATTATGACTCGAAACCTTTTCCATTGCGTTCGGAATAGCGGTATAATATTATAAACGTCTAGCGGTACGTTTTGATAGGATGTCAAACTTTTGAGCTTTGAATTCGAAACAATGTGTTGTAAAATAAAATTGTTAGGTATACAATTGTGAACCAGACAAACAAATCCCATCAGCCACATTTTATTCTTTTCATACAACCGTAGCTAGCATCACGCTACCTTTTTCGTTTTTTTGAGAAAAATGGGCCAAGCGTATTAGAGAAGGATCGATCCTGTCTTCAGTTTAATCACGTCTCCTCTAAATATAATAAGAAAATAAATTAACCAAGCTTCCCTCAGCAGAATATAGAACCGAGCTCCCTCTTTTCAAAACTAAAAAAAAAATTAGTCAAAGCCTCATTCTTCAGTTCGAAACTCAAATAGGAGCCAAACCTTCCACAAATTGAATCGAATCAATTTCGTTACAAATCCTAGGACCGAGCTATTTCTTAGTTGTGATTTGAGAGTATGCGACGTCGTCGCAAGCAGGCGAACTTGGCTCGAATTCGTAGCAGTTCGTGGGTCGATGGTTTCTAGGGTTTGGGATTCGAGCAGGTTGTGGAGGCGGTTTCGAATTCGATGGGCGACACCTGGGGTTGGACTCGACTATGGTTTCGAGCGACAGATTTGGAATCACGCGAAGTTTGGGTGGTGGCGTTGAGGGTCAGGGTGAAGGGAAGGTCGTCGTTAGGATTTCGAACCGAGGGTCGCGATTTTTGCTTTGGATTATGGACTGTTGAGGTTCGTCTTTCTCTGATCTGATTTATCAAGATTTTTATTTTCTGTAAAATATCTTAACTGTTATTTCAAACGTTGAGTTCTAAAAAAAAAAAGAGAAAAATAATAATAATTATAAAGGCAGTCCTTTAATTTATGTATACGTAAGATTTTGAAATATAAAGGTTAGATTTTTATTAAATAAACAGTTTGGAGAAATTATATATATATAATAAAATAGAGATGCATACACACTTCTAAATATACCAGTTATTTTAAAATAGTGTGTTATGGAGATGAATTTGTTTAACAAACTTCTTTAATTATTTCTAGTCGCTAAAATAAAAATATCCTATGGAAAGAAAATTGGTTTAAATTAAATCGTAAGTTTAAAACCAAATGGTTAGTTAAATTAAATAAATAAATAATTAATTGTTCAATTAGCTGAAGTATTACTAAATTATATATTTATTTATTCAAGGTCAAATCGTAGGAATAAGCCGGATGGGAAGTGGTTGCTAATAGAAATCAAAGGTGAGTTAATCTCACTCAGTTTAAATTTAAATCTAAATGATTAAATTTAAATAATTGATTGTATGGTTGAATTGATTGTTGTGATATAGTATAGTATAATTTGAAATTGGCATATTATATTATGCTAACGTCTGTGGATGCAGGGAAAACAGGTTGGAGGGATCCAACTGGACCCCTCAGCTTTTATTTAAATTATTTTATATTCTCTGTTCTGATTGTTTGATATTCTATAATGAATTATGTGGATGTATTGAATGCTATGGCTTGGTTGATATAATTGGGTATGCTGAATTACCAAAAATATAAATTTGATTTTTGAAATGAAAATAAAAGAAGTGAAATTGCAAGTAAAATAATTATAGAATAAATTTAAGAATAACTTGGAAAAGAAATAAAGTGACTTTAAAATTCTAATAAATGAATCTTGAGAATGGAAAGGAAAATTTGAATAAACAGAAAGTTAATGAATTTTAAAATGCAGTATTATTAATTAAAAAGAACAAACATTTATTTATAATTTAAGATTTGGATTATTGAAAGAGTAAAGAAGAAATAAAATAATAATAATAATAATAAAGTCCATAACTACTGAATTTGGAAATGAACTGATAAGTAAAAGAATTTATTTCAAATAAAATAAATTGGAAATCAATTTGGGAAATTTATTTAAGTGATTGAGATTTGAAATTCTCCCTGGATAACCAAGTACGTTTCAAAGTAAATTTTTAAATATAAGTTAAAAGATTTTGAAGTTGTTTTAAAAATTATGTTTTGTAAAATTTATTATTTCTAATATTTAAAGTCTAAGCAAGTATTTCCTTTTAATCTATTATAACAGTAATTATTTAAAGAATGGTTTGGTATTTTGATTAAAGAAGAAATCCAATGTTTAGTTATAAGGTAATCCTATTTTAATTATTTCTAGAGTATGATTTAAAATTAAGTATTAAAGTAATTTTTCTAAATTAAATGATAAATGTATTTTCCAATAAAGTGTTTTTAAATTATCTTAAAAATCTAGTTTTGTGCTTGGTGATTTCAGTGGAGATAGGAAATATTTGGGAAAGTTTATCCTGAAAGAATGATGGTTTGAAAATGTTTCCAAAGGAATTTGAAGTGAGAAATATATTTTGTAAAGATATTTTGAGGTAAATAAATAATTTGGAAAACTATTATTGTTGGATGGTTGTTTGTGAATGTTAATTGATAGTTAAATAACCGACTATCAATATTGGCCAACTGCGTTGATCGTTTCGAAGAGACCGGGATCGAGATTTATTTCTCGAAAACCACTTCGATCCGGTTTGTACGTTTCGTGCGAAAAACGTGTTCGGAGTCGAAGATGGAGCAGTGAAGTGCAAGGGCTAGTCGCTACTAATCCTGAGGATATTTCCAAAATGGATGTAGCAGGAATAGTGCATTCGGTTCCGTTCGAACCCGGTACGGACTTGTATGGACGAATGGTTGCGAAACATCGTCAGGTGGAAGATGAGCATTCTAAGGGATATTGTTCTTAAAGGTAACGCTTAGCCTCAAGCCTCATCAAATGGGAATGGCTGAAAATCAAGGGATATGCAGCAAGGCTTCGTGGGTAGCCCCCACTGGAGGATGAGGTCATCCCTGTCTAGATGTCCCTTTATTTCGGCTTAGTGGGCGGTTGCTGATCCCAGCTGCGGGGTGATCTTGCTCGGGACTGTCCAGTAAGGGATGGTTCCGGTCTTGTGTTGTAGGGGAGTTAGGGTGGATCCTCGGTACGCTGATCTAGACCAGGTACTGTGACAGGTAGTACCCCAGTGCCTAGCCATTAGTTGGAATCCATTTTCCCTACGTGCCCGTACGGTTTTGATTGTGCCCAACTATTGCTGAAACGTGAGATGCAAGCATTTCAGCTAGATTCTATTTACTTTCTATAGACACTATTATAATATCAGAGGATTTCTATAAAAATTGTTTTAGCTATCGTAAGGTAAAAACCCGACATGTTTATTTGTGGCGTGGTCTTACGAGATGCTTTTGTTTTTCAAAGGATTTTTGAAACTTTAATAATCAATTGGGTGTGATTTTGTCACGCTGGTATTCCAGACTGAATCGGGTGTTATTTAACTGTAATGCTCGGGTCAGACCAAGTGTTATAGGATACAGGAGGTGATGCTGTGGAGCTCAGGAGACGAGCAGGATGACAATACGTACTCCCGTATTTGTATATCTATATATATTCCGCTGTATTGAGTTGCTATGTATTCGTTTGTATGATATTGATGCTGAGCTGTGATTGATGTACTCCGATGATGTAATATATAAACAGATATATTCGATTTTGAGTAAAGATCATTTATTATCTATTATACTTTATTCCGCTGCGATGGTTAGATTCTGATGTTGATTTCTATCTTCTTCTTCTACCTCTCCTCTTCTTAAACCAAATGGTTCATATTTCTGTACAACTTGAGTTGATTTAGGTAGAATAGTGTTAACTCAAGGGGTACGGATTTGCGGGTCGTTACACTTGGTATCAGAGCTTAGGTTGGAGATAACGTTGGCTCTAGTGGGAATTACTCAATTAGAGTCCGTAGTACTCTACAATGAGTTTGAGCGTATTAATAGATATGAGCGCGAATTTGTTAGTGAATATAAATTGTTTTAATATTGTGTTGATTGATTTATTGAGTGGCATATGAACCTTCGTCGATACAGTCTGCGCAACTGTATTGAAAGGGTTTCTAAACACTTAAATAGAACAATTGACATGATAATGTTTTAAATATGGGTAAATTAAATAATTTTACCCAAAAACATATTTTGATATAAAGGATAGTTTTTGAAAACTATATAGCTAATATATGGTTGCTTGGATGTTAGAAATAATAATATTAAAGCATTATCATTGTTAAGTGGAAATTTAACTAGAAATTGAAATATAACTAAAATTTAAAGGGACAAATTCATTATAAAATGAAATTTATAAATAGGGATTATGAATGAAAATTATAAATTGAAATGTAATCAAACGAGAAATTGTATAAGCATAAACTGTAAAAAAATGAATTATAGTTAGAATTTATTTGAAGCGGGATTTGGAAATTTAAATCCCGGAAATTTGGAAGTGTTTGTCGAAGTGTTTTGAAGGTAAATAATAGCACAATTGTTTTGGAGATATTTCTGAAAGGAAATTGTTTTAAAAGGGTTTTGAAAGTAATATAGCACTGAAATCACTTGGATTATTGGAAAATAATCCCGATGATGACGGCCGCATCATCTGTATTCATTTTCGAATTTCTAAGTGATGGATTGCTGCCAAATTGATTTGATCAGAAGAACTAGTTTGTGTTTGAAAAATTTCAAAAGGGAATTTGTTGAAATTAAAAACCAGGGTTGGTTTAATTTTTGAGAAGTGTGATTTTGAAATGTTGGAGATTTCAACATAATTTGAAACCAATAACCGGGTGTTTAAAAATCCTGATAAGATGGGTTGTAAGCTTATAAATTGAGATGATTTTTAAGACAGGAAGTGAATATAAGCTTTGAATGTTGGAATTTAAATTTAAAGGAAAGGTTAAAAGTGGAATTAACTTGGATGGGAAATAAAAATTTAACTGGATTGAAATAAATCGAATAAGCTGAAAATAATATCCAGTTGTATTCGAATTAAGTTGAGATCGAATTGAGTTAAATAAATCTGAGTTAAAATAAAATTGAATTGGAATAAAAAAATTCAATTGAATTATTAAATGAAATTAGGTTCTTACCTGAATAAATGGAAATTAAATTAGTTAAGGATTGGATTGAAGTAAATAAATTAGTATAACTTGTAAAGGAATCAGAATCCATGGAACAAGATATGCTTGGGATGTAAATAAGCATAAGGCTTGAGTCAAAATTAAAGAATAATATATTCAAGCCTATGATGAATGAAATTGTGTAAATGGAGTTCAATGTAGTTAGATAGGAGCTGAATTATGAGATTATGATGAAGGTCGGAGATAAAACTCAAGTTATGAATTAAAATCGACCTAAATTGTTGGAGAAGTAATGTAATTGAATTGCGAGTTCTTGAAATTTGGTGGTATATTGAAAATGGCTAGTGGATTCAGAACTTGAGTTATAAATTCGAATTTAACTTGAAGTGTTAACAAATTAAATATAATTGAAATTTATGGAATAAAAATGTAATTAGATTAAAATAGTGATGGCTTGAATTGCCAATAAATTTCAAATCAGTGGAAGTAAATTGGAAATGACTTTGTAATAAATCGAATGAGCTGAATCTAAAAAGTTAAAATGTATAATAACTGATTAAATAATTTTGTACTTTGAAATGAGATAGGATTGAAATAGAATCAAGTTAAATTGAAAGAGAACTTTGTTTACAAGATGAGAATGAGCTTAAGTATAAAATTTGAATAAATTGAAGGAAATTGACTTAAGCTAAATGAATGAAGGAGAGTTGAATTGAATTCAACTTAAACAAAGTTTAATAATATTGGATTGGGTTTAAATCAAGTAAAAATAATTTTTAATTGAAATAAAATTCGGTGAGTTGCCGATAATATTTAATGGAATGAGAATTCTTAAATAAATAACTGTAAACCATTTAAAATTATTAAGGAATTGAAATAACTTGAGACAATAAGGAAAATAGAATGTTTTGAGTTTATTAGAATGGTTTAAGTGAATGTGGATAAACTCATTATATTGAATAAATAAATGATGGAATAAATAAGTATCAAATAAAATGTGGTTTAAATAAGTTAAGAAATGGTTAGTGAATGAAATAGCTTGGATTGTCTTCGAGCTAAATAAAATAGTATGGAATAAACAAATATGGAATGAAATTTAAATAAATGGATTGTAAATGAAATTTAAATGGAATGTGTCGAGCTAAATAAATGATTGTGAATGGATTAAAATAAAAAGGAAATTTAATTGGAAATGAAGATGAACCTAAGTTGCTAATGGTTTTGAATAAACTAGTTTGGTTAATAAAATGAAATGCAAGTGAATGGATTAAAAATTTGAAATGCAATGGAAATAAGAATATATGGATTGTGAATAAATTTAAAATGGAATAGAATTGAGTATAAATTGAGTTGAAATCCATTTAAAATTAATTATAAAACTCAAGTGCTTATTTATTCACATAGATCTCGTCAAATTACATAGAATAAATTGTTATTAGATATAAATGGAAGTAATTAAAATTCTATGAATTGATAGACGTAAAAATAAATTGATTTTGAGATAAATTGAATTAAATATGAGTTCGGTTGCTTAAAAATAAATTAAATGTAAGCAATTGAGTTTTAAACCATTCAAATTGAATGTAAATGGTTTATAAATAAATTGAAACAATTAAATTAGTATGAAAATTGTATAAATTGCTTATGGAAAATGTTGGATGTGCATTCCTTTAGAATCCATATGTTTTAACCATTGCAACTAAGTGAAATATAGTTAAACTGCATATATTTGGCACTTACATGTTTAAATTGAGTAAGCACAGGTACCTGGTAACCGTGTAGATGGATTTGGTTGTGCTATTTGCTAAAATTGATAAGCCGCATGCTTAAAATGCTAAATAAGGTACGCCTACGCAATAAAAATAGGAAATATGAACTGTTTTTGGTTTTTCCGACCGTATGGGTCGACGTATATATATTTATCTCTTTTGTCAAATTGCAAAAGCTCCTCCGTACAAAGGGGACTCTGCCAAAAATTTTCGAAAATTTTAGGAGTTAGAAAATTTTTGAAAATTTTTGCAGAATTTTTGTTAACGATAAAACGATTCAAACTGGAAATTGAAATATAATTAGTAAATGAAACTAACTTAAATAATGACATAAATTGGTTATAAAGGAAAAATAAAATTTAAATATTCAGAGTTAAAGATAAATTGAATACATATGGAAATGAAAGAATCGATTTGAATAGAAATGGATATAAATGGAAGTGGTAAAGTGAAAATAAATGTAAGAAACACATCAAATACTTATGTTAACTTGAGTAAGGAATGGTGAATTTCTTAATTGGAAATTGTTAATATAATATATTCCAAGTTAATATTTGGATGAATAGATATTGACATTTTGTGAAAAAGTCGATAAAATGTTTTGGAATGTTATGATTGGATATTAGTGCTAAGCAAGATATGCAGGTAATCTAAAGGGAAAAGAGAATTGAGTTTGATTTCAGAAAGATAAATTTGAAATGCTCGACAAAAAGGTATGTATTTGAATTTGGTATGAAATTTGATTGGGATTTGGATTGAGCCACTTGGCTTTTTGTTTTCTTTTTGGATTTGGGAGGCCGTAGAGCCATTTTGTAGTTGTACCGAGCTAGCCTCGCAAAGGAGACGCTGGAAAAAAAATTTCGAAAATTTAGAGAGTTAGAAAATTTTTGAGAAAATTTTGATATTTCAAAATTGGTTTTAAGATTAAAACTTGAATGGTTAAACAAATGGTATAGTTTGGAACTAGGGAAAGGTTTGGAAGTTAATAAGAATGATAATGGATCTTTTGTAAGAGATAGTTGGTAAGTTGTTGAATTGTTCGAAACTGTTAGGTTTAGGGAAATAATAAACGGGTATTGGACCATTCTTCCTAACTAGTAATTTCGGGGACGAAATTCTTTTAAGGGGGGAGGAATGTGACGACCCGGAATTTTTAAGCATTTGTAACCGGAATATTTAATTGATTTTAAATATTTAAAGGTTATTTATTAACTTAAATTATGAATGTCAAAATTTATTTGACAATTAAATTGTTGAATTAAATAATTGGAAGTTGGGTAAATTATTGAATCTGGAATTTTAAACCTGATAAAAATAATTTGAAGGCTTGTAAATTCATATTAATAATACTGAAGGTGATAGAATTTTTAAAATGGAATTTCAAAGTGTTTTGTTCAATCTTAACAATATATCGTTTAAATTGAATTTAAAAATAGCCCTCCGAGGCATAGTCTCGGATTTTGACGAAACCAGTTCCATTGGATCCGTAATATTGTATTATTGTCTGATTTCAATTTTCGAAGTGTTTGGAGTGGTTGTTAGGCCGTACGATAAGTAAACGCGCTGAAAATTTAAATCGAAGTTTAATAAAATAACTGAGTCCAAAGGGCTATCTTCTCCATACGATCAAATTATGACTCGAAACCTTTTCGTTCCATTCGGAATAGCGGTATAACATTATAAATGTCTAGCGGTACGTCTTGATCGGATGTCAAACTTTTGAGCTTTGAATTCGAAACAATGTGTTGTTAAATTAAAATTGTTAGGTATACAATTGTGAACCACACAAAAAAATCCCATCAGCCACATTCTACTCTTTTCATACAACTCTAGCTAGCATCACGCTACCTTTTTAGTTTTTTTTGAGAAAAAGGGGCCAACCGTATTAGAGAAGGATCGATCCTGTCTTCAGTTTAATCACGTCTCCTCTAAATATAATAAGAAAATAAATTAACCAAGCTTCCCTCAGAAGAATATAGAACCGAGCTCCCTCTTTTCAAAACTAAAAAAAAAATTAGTCAAAGCCTCATTCTTCAGTTCGAAACTCAAATAGGAGCCGAACCTTCCTCAAATTGAATCGAATCAATTTCGTTACAAATCCTAGGAGCGAGCTTTTTCTTAGTTGTGATTTGAGAGTATGCGACGTCGTCGCAAGCAGGCGAACTTGGCTCGAATTCGTAGCAGTTTGTGGGTCGATGGTTGCTAGGGTTTGCGATTCGAGCAGGCTGTGGAGGCGGTTTCGAATTCGATGGTGCGACACCTGGGGTTGGACTCGACTATGGTTTCGAGCGGCAGATTTGGAATCACGTGAAGTTTGGGTGGTGGCGCTGAGGGTCAGGGTGAAGGGAAGGTCGTTGTTAGGATTTCGAACCGAGGGTCGCGATTTTTGCTTTGGATTATGGACTGTTGAGGTTCGTCTTTCTCTGATCTGATTTATCAAGATTTTTATTTTCTGTAAAATATCTTAACTGTTATTTCAAATGTCGAGTTTAAAAAAAAGAAGAAAAAAAGAAAAAAAAAGTGAAAAAAAATTAATTATAAAGGCAGTCCTTTAATATATGTATACATAAGATTTTGAAATATAAAGGTTAGATTTTTATTAAATAAGCAGTTTGGAGAAATTATATATATATATATATATATATATATATATATAAAATAAAATAGAGACGCATACACACTTCTAAATATACCAGTTATTTTAAAATAGTGTGTTATGGAGATGAATTTGTTTAACAAACTCCTTTAATTATTTCTAGTCGCTAAAATAAAAATATCCTATGGAAAGAAATTTGGTTTAAATTAAATCGTTAGTTTAAAACCAAATGGTTAGTTAAATTAATTAATTAATTAATTAATTAATTAATTATTTAATTAGTTGAAGTATTACTAAATTATATAATTATTTAGTCAAGGTCAAATCGTAGGAATAAGCCGGATGTGAAGTGGTTGCTAATAGAAATCAAAGGTGAGTTAATCTCACTCAGTTTAAATTTAAATCTAAATGATTAAATTTAAATAATTGATTGTATGGTTGAATTGATTGTTGTGATATAGTATAGTATAATTTGAAATTGGCATATTATATTGTGCTAAAGTCTGTGGATGCAGGGATAACAGGTTGGAGGGATCCAACTGGACCCCTCAACTTTTATTTAAATTATTTTATATTCTCTGTTCTGATTGTTTGATATTCTATAATGAATTATGTGGAAGTATTGAATGCTATAGCTTGGTTGATATAATTGGGTATGATGAATTACCAAAAATATAAATTTTATTTCTGAAATGAAAATAAAAGAAGTGAAATTGCAAGTAAAATAATTATAGAATAAATTTAAGAATAACTTGGAAAAGAAATAAAGTGACTTTAAAATTCTAATAAATGAATCTTGAGAATGGAAAGGAAAATTTGAATAAACAGAAAGTTAATGAATTTTAAAATGCAGTAGTATTAATTAAAAAGAACAAACATTTATTTAGAATTTAAGATTTGGATTATTGAAAGAGTAAAGAAATAATAATAATAATAATAATAATAATAATAATAATAATAAAGTCCATAACTACGGAATTTGGAAATGAACTGATAAGTAAAAGAATTTATTTCAAATAAAATAAATTGGAAATCAATTTGGGAAATTGATTTAAGTGATTGAGATTTGAAATTCTCCCTGGATAACCAAGTACGTTTCAAAGTAAATTTTTAAATATAAGTTAAAAGATTTTGGAGTTGTTTTAAAAAGTATGTTTTGTAAAATTTATTATTTCTAATATCTAAAGTCTAAGCAAGTATTTCCTTTTAATCTATTATAACAGTAAGTATTGAAAGAATGGTTTGGTATTTTGATTAAAGAAGAAATCCAATGTTTAGTTATAAGGTAATCTTATTTTAATTATTTCTAGAGTATTATTTAAAATTAAGTATTAAAGTAATTTTTATAAATTAAATGATAAATGTATTTTTCAATAAAGTGTTTTTAAATTATCTTGAAAATCTAGTTTTGTGCTTGGTGATTTCAGTGGAGATAGGAAATATTTGGGAAAGTTTATCCTAAAAGAATGATGGTTTGAAAATGTTTTCAAAGGAATTTGAAGTGAGAAATATATCTTGTAAAGATATTTTGAGGTAAATAAATAATTTGGAAAATTATTTATTGTTGGATGGTTGTTTGTGAATGTTAATTGATAGTTAAATAACCGACTATCAATATTGGCCAACTGCGTTGATCGTTTCGAAGAGACCGGGATCGAGATTATTTCTCGAAAACCACTTCGATCCGGTTTGTACGTTTCGTGCGAAAAACGTGTTCGGAGTCGAAGATGGAGCAGTGAAGTGCAAGGGCTAGTCGCTACTAATCCTGAGGATATTTCCAAAATGGATGTAGTAGGAATAGTGCCTTCGGTTCCGTTCGAACCCGGGACGGACTTGTATGGACGAATGCTTGCGAAACATCGTCAGGTGGACGATGGGCATTCTAAGGGATTTTGTTCTTAAAGGTAACGCTTAGCCTCAAGCCTCATCAAATAGGAATGGCTAAAAATCAGGGGATATGCAGTAAGGCTTCGTGGGTAGCCCCTACTGGAGGGTGAGTTCATCCCTGTCTAGATGTCCCTTTATTTCGACTTAGTGGGCGGTTGTTGATCCCAACCGCGGAGTGATCTTGCTCGGGACTGTCCAGTAAGGGATGATTCCGGTCTTGTGTTGCAGGGGAGTTAGGGTGGCTCCTCGGTACGCTGATCTAGACCAGGTACTATGACAGGTGGTACCCCATTGCCTAGCCATTATTTGGAATCCATTTTCCCTACGTGCCCATACGGTTTTGATTGTGCCCAACTATTGCTGAAACATGAGATGCAAGCATTTCAGCTAGATTTTATTTAATTTATATAGACACTATTATAATATCAGAGGATTTCTACAAAAATTGTTTTAGCTATCGTAAGGTAAAAACCCGACATGTTTATTTGTGGCGTGGTCTTACGAGATGCTTTTGTTTTTCAAAGGATTTTTGAAACTTTAATAATCAATTGGGTGTGATTTTCTCACGTCGGTATTCCAGACTGACTCGGGTGTTATTTAACTGTAATGCTCGGGTCAGACCGAGTGTTATAGGATACAGGAGGTGATGCTGTGGAGCTCAGGAGACGAGCAGGATGACAATACGTACTCCCGTATTTGTATATCTATATATATTCCGCTGTATTTAGTTGCTATGTATTCATTTGTATGATATTGATGCTGACTGTGATTGATGTACTCTGATGATGTAATATATAAACAGATATATTTGATTTTGAGTAAAGATCATTTATTATCTATTATATTTTATTCCGCTGCGATGGTTAGATTCTGATGTTGATTTCTATCTTCTTCTTCTACCTCTCTTCTTCTTAAACCAAATGGTTCGTATTTCTGTACAACTTGAGTTGATTTAGGTAGAATAATGTTAACTCAAGGGGTACGGATTTGCGGGTCGTTACACCGTGCTACTGCATACAGAACGGTTAAAACATAACAATTTAAAATATCACGACGATATGCAAATAAGAAAAATATCCTGGATTTTCCATCCCCGTTCATTTAACTATCTGTCTCGATTATAGTTTCTAAGGTCACATTAACCTATTAGTTTTCAATGGCTGACTAATAACCCGTTCAAAGCTTATAGACTATCTGTCCGGTTTCATAGTTGTTATGGGATCGCTAAGAAACTATTGGCTCCTGCCAATAACTTTATCCAATTATTTCATTGGTTCTCCCTGAACCTATTGGTATCTCCAATAAATTCTCTTATATCATAATTTCCATTGGTTGACTATGAACCTATTGATCTCCGTCAATAACTTTATTCGGATATAGTTTCATGGGATCACTGTGAACCTATTGGTCATTGCCAATAACTCTCTCCAAACATAGTTTCCATGGGTTTACTATGAAAATGTCCAACTGACAACTTCTTTGATCAGTCTTTGGGCATCCTGTGTTCTCGTCTAGCTGACCTCCTGAATGCAACTCTACTCGTTCAGGAGTTAACTCAATTTATATTCAGTATGTCAACCTAGCTGGTTTTTCTGTCCTTTTTCCCTAAAATACTGTTATGGATCCATTATATAGTGAGTATGTTTATAGAGAAAGCATTCACAACAACATAACAATACCAACATTTATGGTTTAATATTCTTGAAATCATTTCCACTTGAAATTTGGTTAATCCCTTTAACCCATTATTTTTGTCAAGGAAAGCTTATTTAAAAATTCCAAAACTATAAGCCATTTCAAAGCCCTTTTATATTGCCATGGGTTTTTCTTTAAAAATGCGATTGAGTTCTTTGTTTTGAAAACTAAGGCTTTCGAAACCTTAGACCTTTACTTTCGAAACCATTAGAATATACATTTCGAAACCATTCAAATCTTCTTTTCAAAACACTTAAACATAAGCCTTTCGAAACACTTTAAAATATCTCTTTCGAAAGCATCAAAACTTTCCTTTCGAAACCATCAAAACATTCCTTTTGAAAGCATTAAAACATATCTTTCGAACTTATAGAAGCATAGCTTCGAAACCATTTGGTTTAATCTTAAATATAATTTTAGGTCAAAGTGAGCGAAAGTAACCCTTCCGAAACCATTAACCTTCAAACAAAAGAATTTGGAGAAAACAGATGGCTTCAGAACCATCCTTTCGAAAGCATTAGTCTTTAAGTAAAGCAACTAGAAGAATAGCTTCGAAACAACCTTTCGAGGCCATTGCCTTCAAAATCTTTTGTATAAGTGGCCGCTGGCTCCCTTCCGAAAGCATTGGGAAGCGGGCTTATTATATTTATAAAACAAAAGCTTGCCTTTCGAACTCACTGAAAACTTCAACCTACCCGAAAGGTATGAAGACGACAGCAATGTTTCGAATAGGTTCAAAACAACCCTTTCGAAAGCTCCATTTTTAAAACATAAAATGCGGTAACTCATTCGAAAGCTATCCTTTAAAACAATAACGCGGCAACCCCTTCGAAAGCTATATAAACGTAATTCAACCCTTTCGAAAACATCCATTAAAAGTAAGGCAAGCGGTGTTTCTCTTGAAAGTAAAACAAAGACATTCGAAAGCTATTTAAAATGGCATCGACTCCTTTGAAAGCATGGTTTCGACTCTATACCTTCCGCCTTTCTCCAATATACTACGTACCAAATGATTGGTACCATATATATTGGTTTCGACTTGATTAGGGGGAGGAAGTATAGGATTGAAAGGTTGCTACTGGAAGTGGCGTAACAATAAATCTATACAAAACTGTTTTGTTGCTTTTTAAGTAACTTGAACTAATTGCCTATTTCTAAAAATATAGTTTGTTGTCACAACCTTTATCAAAACATTATCTAAATGACTTTCGAATTCATATAAAATTAATTAAAAATAATTGACAAAATAGCCCTTCCCTTGAGCAAAACAGTTAAGACATTTTGGTCTTCCAACTTAAATAATTTAATTTACATAGTAAATTACTTAGGAAAAATCCTCAAAAATCATCATAATTCACTTTTACCATGATATCTAACATATATAAATTTCGGACCTAAAATCCTTTATATAATAGCCGAAATAAATTTTAAACCCAATTATTTATTTCTTCCTTCGAAAAAATTATCTATAGCTTGGATAATTATGAAAATTTAAATCCATCTCTAAAATAATGTGTTACATAACATATTAAATTCTCATGGCATTTGAAATCCAATATATATATATATATATATATATATGATATTAACCTTAAAATTGAATCAAACATTTTTGCTTAAATCAAACATGGCATATAAACCAAGCATGTCATCTAAAATCATCAAAACAAATTTAAATATAAATTCCAAAATCAAATGTTCATAAAAATAAAAATAAGATGGTTTGATTATTATTCACCTTGCTTTGGATAAGGAACGTGAGATTGATCGTGCTTCATTCACCTTTGCTTGATACTAAGCTTTTAATTGATTTTCTCCTCTTTTCCCCTAGGTCATGACTGGCTTGAGCTCTTTGGTTTTATGTTTTAGAATTATGAACTTATAAAATAAAAATTGTGAATAAGGGTTTAGGGGTTAAGGGTTATGGTGGACGTCTATTTCCCCATGCCTTATTCTCTTATTGGTTAACATATGAAACCATTTCCATAAACTCATTCTTTTAATTTTTATTTAATTAAGCACGACCCCTATTTAGTTTTCAAATTTCAATCCCCTTATCACTCTAATCTTTACATTATTATATTTAATTTATCAAATTAAATCTTCTGAATAATATTATTTAAAATTAGTGGGGTTACAGGTTCCCCTTCATAAAGAATTTTGTCCTTGAAATTCAGTAAGGGTTAAATACTAAGCATAGCTATCATCTGTGACATCTCCTAACTACCAAACTAGCCTACCTGACTAGCAACGGTCTATATAAAGCAAAATAGGACATACCTTTACAGCATATCAGTATAAGTATCTCTAATTCTGTCTTTTGTCTCTCAAGTATAGTTATTCTCGTTGTCGCTCCATTGAACTTTCACCAAGTTGACTCTCTTGTTTCTTAACCTCTTCTCATCTCTCACTACAACCTGAACTGGTTGTCTAACAAAAATCAAATTCTGTTCTACTATCAAATCTTCCAACTCTATCGGAGGAATAGTAGTCTCTAGATCATGTACATATTTGTGAAGATGAAATACACAAAACACATTATACACCTGCCATACTGCTTGGTAACTCTACTCTGTACGCAAGCTTTCCAATTCTCTCTATAGCTAGGAACGGACCAACATATCTCGGTGCCAATTTACCTTACTTTTTAAATTGTACCACACCCATCACCGGTGATACTTTAATGAAGACTCTACCTACCATCGAGAATTCTAGATCTTTATGCCTTTTATCTGCGTAACTTTTTTGTCTAGACTGAGCTTCCTTCATCCTTTCTCGGATCAACTCAATCTTCTTTGTCGCCTCTCTAACCAGATCTGGACCCAAGATTAACCTGTCTCTAATCTCCAACCAACATGCTTGTGATTTGCATGGCCTTCCATACAAAGCTTCAAAAGGCATCATTCCCATACTAATCTAATAACTGTTATTATAGGAAAACTCAACCAAGTATAGGTAATCTTCCAAAGATCCACCAAAGTCCAATATACAAGCTCTTAACAAATTCTCGAGTACCATATTGACTCTCTCTGTCTGTCCATCCGTCTGAGAGTGATACGCAATACTCATCTTGAGCTTGGTGCCTAACATATCTTGTAGACTCTTTTGAAATTCATTAGTAACAAGGCATCTCTGTCACTGACTATACTACTAGGATTTCCATGCAGTCTAACTATGTTCTTCACAAACAACTTAGCTAAAACATGTGCCGTCCTAGTTTACTTAACTGAAATGGGCACTTTTGGTCAAACTATCCACTATGACCCATATACTTTCATTTTCACTGTCCGACCTTGGCAACCCGTCTATAAAATCCATCGATGTTTAATCACATTTCCAAACTGGAATCTACAAAGGTTGAAGCAATCCACTCGGCTTCTGATGTTCGACATTCAGTTGTTGACTGTTCGCACACTTCCTAACCCACAATCCAACATCATTTATCATACCTTCCTAGTAGAAGCTTCTCTTTATATCTTGATACATCTTGTTTTCCTCCAAGATGAATCACAAATTAGGATTGATGACATTCCCCAAGAACTTCTCTTCTCAAGTCCTTAGCCTTCAGAACACACAACCGCCCTTCTTTCTCAACCATCCCCTCTGGTCAAGACTAAAATCCTTTAAATCGTAGATCTCCAATCTAACCCCAAGACTTTTAATCTTATCGACTAATAATGGATCCTCTTTCTTCTTAGAGATAATCCTTTCGATCAACACTAGTCGAACTTTCAAACAGGGCAACATGGCAGTGCTCTGACTAGAACAAGCAATCGATCTTAACTGCACACTATAAATATTCAAAGCTTCAAAATCTTTCCGTTCTGCCAACAGAGCTAATACCATATTCTGATGTTTTCTGCTTAGAGCATTCGCTACTTTATATCCTTTTCTAGGTGTATACTCTATACCAAAAATCATAAGTAGCTAAAAACTCCAGCCACTATTGCTTTCTCATATTCAACTCCTTTTGAGAGAATAAATATCTTAATGACTTATGGTCTGTGTATATCTCAAATCTCTCCCCTAAGAGATAATGTCTCCATATTTTCAGTGCAAAGATCACTGCTGCCAACTCTAAATCATGAGTAGGATATCTCACCTCATGCGGTTTAACTTATCGTGAAGCGTAGGCGATGACTTTACTGTTCTGCATCAACACAACTCCTAATTCGGTTCCGCATGCATCGGTATACACCACCAACCCTTGGTTTCCGTCTGGAGCCACTAATATAGGCATGTTGGTCAAAAATGCTTTAAATTAAGGAATGCTTCATCACGTTTGTCGGAACAAATAAACTTCACACCTTCCTGGTTAACGTAGTCAAAGGCGCTGCTATCCGCAAGAAATCCTTAATGAATCCCTGATAATAGCCAGCAAGTCCAAGAAAAATTATAATCTCAGCCATCGTCTCTAGTCTCTTCCAGTTATTAACAGTTTCGATCTTGTCTGGATCGACTGACAAGCCCTTCTCTGAAACCATGTGACCAAGAAACTTAACATCTTTCTTCTAGAAATGGCACTTAGGAAAATTCTCTTTCAACTAATGCCGCCTTAGCATCTCAAGCACTACTTTTAGATGGTCTTCACGCTCTCTTTCATTTTTAGAGTATACTAAAATGTCATCTATAAATACCAATACGAACCTATCCAAGTGCTCTCGGAAAACTTGGTTCATCAAATCCAGGAAGAAAGCTGGTGCATTCGTTAACTCGAATGGAATTACTAACCACTCTTATGTACAATGCCTAGTCCGAAACGCTGTCAACGGACTACTGTCCTCTGCCACTCTTAACTGATGGAAACCTGTCGTCAAATCCTATTGGAAAAATACACTGGCTCTATATAACTATTCAAATAAATCATCGATTCTCAACAAATGATACTTATTCTTAATCGTCTTCTCATTCAACTTACGATAGTCGATGCATGATCTCAACGAGCCATCTGGTTTCTTTACGAAGACCGCGGCTATACCCCAAAGCAAACTGCTTGGTCTAATAAAATTTCTCCCTTCTAGATCCACTAGCTGCACCTTCAATTCCTTCGTCTCGGTCAATGTCATCCTATTAGGGGCCTACTTATAGGTTCTGCTCCTGGCATAAGATCTATCTGAAACTCAACAGCTCATTTCGATGGTAATCCTATAACCGAGTCAAAAACATCTGCCAAATTCTCTTGCTACACGAACATTACTTAACTCTTCTTCTATTTCCATAGCACTCAATAGAGTACAAGCACTTCAGTTAGAATCATCCACTGAGAATATAATTCGGTTATGACTATCAGGGTTTCTCGGCGATATTTCTCTATCTTGGCAAAATATCATAGCCTTGTATCTAACCAACCAATCCATACCTAAAATGATTTCGAAACTTACGAAATCTAAAACATACAGATTGCATGCAAACTTATGACCTAACAAATAAAGTTCTAATTGGTCACATCTCATTCTCAGGGTTGCATACGCTCCTATCGGATTTGCAACCCTTAAGGAAATAACAAGGTATGTGTGTTCGAAACGTAACCTATCAACCAAACATAGAGATACAAATGAATGCAATGCGCCGGTATCAAATAGTACCCTAAGTAGTATACTTCGAATGAAAAGCGTACCTTCCATCACATTCGTTCATTTCTCAGCAACAGTTGGCCTAGTAGATGATGATCCAATAGAAAAGACTCTTCCCCTGTCCGCCCTGATTGGTTCTGGATACTGATTCTTATAATGCCCAACCTGGTCACAGTTAAAGCACTTCACACCCTTCTTGTCTATAGCCTTCTTCCCCTTGCTAGTTCGGCATTCATGAGCATAATAGCCCTTCTTATCGCACTTGAAGAAAACCAAATTAGCCTATGCCTTCTTGGCAGCTTCTCCCTTTTGGGTTCCCTTCTTCATGAAGAATTTCCACCAAGAGAACTTTGGGTTTCAATCTATTTCTCCTTGCCATAAATAGGAAGCATCTCCTCATGTCAGATTTCCATTTCCACAACAACGTTACAAGGATTACGAAGATGTGGCAAGGTGGCACTAGCAACCTCGAGTCTCAATCCTCGAATAAACTTCTCGTTCATCTTGATGATGGTGTTAATGGTAGAATGTCCTTATCTGGATAACTCATCAAACTTTGTGGCACATTCAATTTCCGACATCTCGTTTTGCCCCAAGTCCATGAACTTCGTCAACAATGCCGACTTGGCAACTTCATAAAAAACCTCTCTTTGAATCTCCATCGAAATACCGCCCAAGTCAACTCTTCCTTGAGAACTCCAATAGTGACACTATTCCACCAATGAAGTGTTGTTACCTGCAATTGTCTAGAAGAAAGTCTCCTCTTCTATTCATCGTTTAATCCCAAGTCAGCGAAGATCCTTTCACAATGCAAAAGCCAATTCTCAACTTCTATAGCATCCTCCGTTCCTAAAAACGGCTCCCCAACAAGACTGGTATAATCCCTGCTCAGCTTGGCACAGTTGTTGCCAAGTGGGGCCATAGGATTAACTCCTCCAACATTACCAGCATTATCCTTAGCAGCTCTTGCTTGCACCAGATTGACGAAAAATGGATACATCATCCCCATATCTACTGGCATACTTTCAACACCTAAGTTGGCATCTGCATTTTGTTTAGCATTTTCCTGTCGACCTTGGTTTCTCCTGTTAGGTCGAGCATTTCCATTTGTTGTGGGCTTCCTCCATCGAGATTTCCTCTTCCGTTTCCTACCTCCTTATATTCCTTTCTTGTAAGTCTACATACGAGCATTAGTAAGTACGTTACTACAGCATTAACCCTAACCCAAATCTTATTTTCTGATTCATTGGATTATGTTTTGAACAATTATTTTAAGTTTGAAATTTCTTTTAAGTTTTTATAAATCTATGTTCTGATACTAACTTGTAACATCCCTTAGTAGGAGGCCCAAAACTAACGGCTACAGATGCTGCAGTCATCCATGGTTATTAATTCTCGGTGACCAAATGTGGTAATGTTAGATACATTGATATAACAGAAACACATGGATATGAATTTTTTAAAACCATTAGACAAATTTCTCATTCCATTTCAATCATATCTCAAATTCATTACACAATCCAAATCTGAGAAACATGTTCAGAGAAAATATCATTATTATAAAATATGCCAAGAGCGACATATGAAGATGCCTACTTAGATGACTAGAGTCTAAACGTAGGCAATTAAACAATTTTTCCTTTACATCAAAAAAAGCAGAATCAATTAGAGAAGAACTCATATAAGCTGGCTTGCCTCCTGCACGTCTCTAGAAGCTTATTCGTCTAAAGAAGAACTTGAAAACCTCAACTCCTAATCTACTCAAACTCAATTGAGTAGTCGAGACTTTTAGGGGAAAACATAAACTTCGAGTCAGACAAAAAGCCTGGTAAACCTACCACCCCGAACCATTTGAATACCTAGTAAGACCACTCCGCTTAATGGAACAGGTTTTCTCCTCACTAGTATCTTGCCCAACAATTAATAATAACCATATACCATACTCCTGCATCCACAATTGTTAAAACATGGCAATTTAAAATATCATGATGATATGCAAACAAGCAAAATATCCTGGATTTTCTATCCCCATTCATTTGACTATCTGCTTCAGTTATAGCTTCTAGGGTCACTATTAACCTATTAGTTTTCTTGGGCTGACTAATAACCTGTTCAAAGCTTATGGATTATCTGTCCAATTTCACAGTTTTCATAGGATCATTAAGAACTTATTAGCCCCTGCTAATAAATTCATCCAATTATTTCATGGGTTCTTGCTGAACCTATTGGTATCTCCAATAATTTCTCTTACATCAAAGTTTTCATGAGTTGACTATAAACCTATTGATCTTTGTCAATAACTTTATCTGGATATAGTTTTCATGGGATCATTAGGAACCTATTGGCCCTTGCCAATAGCTCTCTCCAAACACAGTTTCCATGGGTTTACTATAAACCTGTCTAACCGACAACTTCTTAGACCAGTATTTGGGCATCCTATGTTCTGGTCTACCCGACGTCTTGGATACAACTCTACGCATTCAAGAGTTAACTCAATTTATATTCACTGCTAGGTCAACCTGGCTAGTTAATCTGCCCTTTCTACCAAAAATACTATTACATGCCCATTATACAGTGAGTATATTTATAGAAGAAGTATATGAAACAACATAACACTACCAACATTTATGGTTTAATATCCTTGAAATCATTTCAACATGAGATTTGTTTAATCCCTTTAATCCCTTATTTTTATCAAGGAAAGCTTCTTCAAAAACTACAAAATTATAAGCCATTTCAAAGCTCTTTTATATTTCCATGGATTTTCCTTTAAAAATGAGATTAGGTTCTTTGTTTTGAAAACTAAGGCTTTCGAAACCTTAGACCTTTATCTAGGAAACCATTAGAATATACCTTTCAAAAGCATTCAAATCTTCTTTTCAAAACGCTTAAACATATGCCTTTCGAAACACTTTAAAATACCTCTTTTGAAAACATCAAAACCTTCCTTTCGAAACCATCAAATATTCCTTTCGAAAGTATTAAAGCATATCTTTCCAGTTTATAGAAACATAACTTCGAAACCATTTGAAAGTACCTCTTTCGAAACCATTAGGTTTAATCTTAAATACAACTTTTGTGTCAAAGTGAACATAAGCGAAAGTAACCCTTTCGAAACCATTAAGCTTCAAAAAAAAGAATTTAGGGAAAACAGATGGTTTCGAAACCATCTTTCGAAAGCATTAGTCTTTAAGTAAAGCAATTAGAAGGATGGCATCAAAACAACCTTTCGAAGCCATTCCTTCGAAATCTTTTGTATAAGCGGCTACTAGAGCCCTTTCATAAGCATTAGGAAGCGGCTTGTTATATTTATAAAACAAAAGCTTGCCTTTCGAACTCATTGAAAACTTCAACCTATTCGAAAGGTATGAAGACGACAAGGTTTCGAGTTGGTTTTAAACTACCCTTTCAAAAGCTCCATTTAAAAAAAATATGGCAACTCATTTGAAAGCTACCCTTTAGAACAAAAGGCGGCAACCTCTTCGAAGGCTATATAAAAGTAATTCAAGCCTTTCAAAAACATCCATTACAAGCAAGGCAAGCGACATCTCTCTTGAAAGAAAAAAAAGACCTTCGAAAGCTATTTAAAATCCCCTCGACCCTTTCGAAAGCATGGTTTCAACTCTATACCTTCCATCGTTCTCCAATCCACTACGTACCAGATCATTCATGCCATGTGTACTGGTTCCAACTTGACTAGGGGAGGAAGCATTGGGTCGAAAGGTTACTACTGGAAGTGGCAAAACAATAAATTCGTACAAATTTGTTTTGTTGCCATTTAGGTAAATGCTTTTCAACTAACTTGCCTATTTGTAAAAATGTAATTGGTTATCATAATCTTTACCAAAATCTTTTCTAAAGGACAACCGAGTTCATCTAGAATTAAGTAAAAATAATTTACAAAGTAGCCCTTCCCTTCAACAAAACAATTAAGCTATTTAAGTCCTCTTACTGAAATACTTTAATTTACATAGTACATTACTTAGGAAAAATCCCGAAAATAATCATAATTCACTTTTACTATGTTATCTTACATACATAAATTTAGAACCCAAAATCCTTTATATAATAGCCGAAATAAATTTAAACCCAATTATTTATTTCTTCGTTCAAAAATTCATAATAAACTATCCATAGCTTGGATAATTACGAAAATTTAAACCCATCTCCAAAATAATATTTTCCATAACATATTAAATCCTTGTGTCATTTGAAATCGAATATATATGATTTTAACCTTAACATCAAATCAAACATTTTTGCTTATATCAAACATGGCATATAACCCGAGCATATCATAATCAAAATCAACAAAATGGATCAAAATATAAAATCCGAAATCAAATGTTCATAAAAACAAAAATGAGATTGTTTTGATTATTATTCACCTTGCTTTGGATAAGGAACTTGGGGTTTGATCTTGCTTAATTCTCCTTTACTTAAATCCTAAACTTTTTATTTATTTTTCTCCTCTTTTCCTTTAGGTTATGGCCGACTTGAGCTCTTTAGTTCTATGTTTTAGAATTATGAACTTGTGAAATAAAAAATGGGAATAAGGGTTTAGGGGTTAAGGGTTATCGTGGACGACTATCTTCCATAATGCCCTTGCCCTATTATTTTATTAGTTAACTTATGAAACCATTTCCATAAACTCATTCTTTTGGTTATTATTTAATTAAGGACGGCCCCTATTTAGCTTTCAAATCTCAATCCCCTTATCACTCTAATCTTTATATTATTCTATTTAATTTATCTAATTAAATCTTTTGAATAATGTTATTTAAATTATGGGTGTTACAAAGCACTCAAGGAATTAAGGAAAAAATAAAATCCTACCAGTCAGATGAAAATTTGGTATGAGAGACTAAAGAAACACATGCCCACATAATCTAATAAGTATATATGACGATATAATAGATAATGTTTAGGGTATATAATATAAATCAAAAAATAGCTATGTTGCATGTACGACACAAGAATATCAATTATATAAGCAAAACTGTTAGGGTTTGTTTGCGTATGGATTTCCAGTGGAGGTGCCTCAGTACATCGAGAATTGCCTCTTGACAAGTGTCAAAAATATCTTTCTAAGCAGCATATATCTGTAGATAAAATATTTCATAGGTGAACATAGCCGATTCACGTCCTAAAACGTGGCACCAAGTATCATCGCTCCTACTAGCAACTTGAAAGCATCCATAAGAATAGAGCCAATATATCCATGGGCCAGCCAAACCCTTTGGATATGCATCCTACTATGGTTTTTATCATTACCAGTGGTGAAGTCACATTCAATATCTCAACACACAAGTCTTCATCACTCGAACAGATCTCAAAACTCTCTTTACATTCCAGCATCTTGAATAGGTCGCGAATCTCTATAAAGATTCTAGCATCTCGAATAGTTCACGATCCCTCCATGGATTCCGGCATAAGTCATTCGACGATGATGTATAAGTGATAGATTCAGCAAAAATATTGCATCACTAGCTAAGGTAACGTGTGAATATTAATACTTGAATTGTTCGTTAATAATCGCTAACTGAATTTATACCTTTGAGTCGCACAACCGAAATAATGAATACTCCGAATGAACCACACGATTTAATTAATTTATAATCATTCTAAGTTAATGAAATTAATTAATATTTACAAAATATTAATTTTTTATATTTTTTTAAATACCGCTTGTATTTAATAAAGTGTGTGTATATATATTAAAGTTATGAACGTGTGTATTGATATATGATGTTAGAAGAATGTTTAAATTAGATTTAAATAAATAAATACTAAGTCGGTTTTAAATAAATTAAATAAATTAATATTTATAAGATATTAATTATTAAAATTTTATTTTATTTGAATAACATTAGTGTTTGATAAAATACGTATATAAAAGTTATAAAAATGTGTATCGATGTACTATATCCATAGAACGATTAAATTGGACTTAGATAGATTAAATGCTAAGTGATTTTGGAAAATTTTGATGACCATGTAATACTTATTACAGCTGGCCATAAGCAGTGCAGAGAGAGAAAGACGGCATTTAATATGAATTAAATGGGAAGTAAATAGAGAAAATTTTATAACAAGGAATTGAAAGGTTCAATGTTTTCTATAAAACATATTCTCTCTTATTCATTTCAATGTTCTTATTCAGACCTTTTCTCCCATTCTCTACGAAGCCATGGATAAAATTTTTAATAGTGAATGAGGAAAATAAAATTCAAAAACAAAACAAATGGTGATTCTTATCTCGTGATTCTTACAAGATCTATTGACCGATTCTACTAAATCTACGAGTTCTAATTCATTGTTCAAGGTGTGATTTATTGGCCACATCCAAAAGTAGCGCTCTAATTTAAATTTACTTGTATGTTTTTATTACTCGATTAGACCCTTTATGATTCATCTTGTGTTTTAATCATTTATCTTGTCACATGTAGCCTAAACCTTCTTCTGTCTATTTTGATTAAAAGTATGTCTTGTATTGGTTTTGTTTAGGTCTATATTTGTTCATCATCTCCTTATAATACGTGTTCATGATAAACTAGTATGTTTTGGACCTCACGTTATTTTGATTACTTGTTATTATTCTCTATATTGTTTTGGTCACTGTAACGACCCGCAAATCCGTACCCCTTAAGACAACACTATTCAACAACAATCAACTCAAGTTATATAGAAATACGAACCATTTGGTTTAAGAAGAAGAGGTAGAAGAAGAAAATAGAAAACAACATCAGAATCTTACCATCGTAGCAGAATAAAATATAATAGATAATAAATGATCTTTACTCAAATCAAATATATCTGTTTAAATATTACATCATTAGAGTACATCAATCACAGTTCAAAAACATACAAATGGATACACAACACTCAACATAGGGGAATATATATGTACGCAAGTACGGATATACGTATCGTCATCCTGCTCGTCTCCTGAGCTCCACAGCATCATATCCTGTATCCTATAATACTCGGTCTGACCCGAGCATTACAGTTAAATAACACCCGAGTCAGTATGGAATACCAGAGTGAGAAAATCACACTCAGTTGAATATTAAAGTTCCAAAAATCCTTTGAAAACAAAAGCATCTCGTAAGACCATGCCAAAAATAAACATGTCGGGTTTTTACCTTACGATGGCTAAAACGATTTTTATAGAAATCCTCTGATATTATAATAGGGTCTATATACAAATACTTATAAAATAGCCGAAATTGTTACATTCATTAAATTCTAGCTACTAGCCACAGAGTGGGTAATACAAACAAAACTCGTACAAGGCTCGTAGGGAGAATGGATTTCCAGCTAATGACTAGGCACTGGGGTACCACTTGTCATAGTACGGGGCCTAGATCACCGTACCAAGGAGTACCCCGCTCCCCTACAACACAAGACCGGGACTACCCCTTACTGGATAATCCCGAGAGAGATCACCCCGCGGTTGGAATCAGCAACCACCCACTAAGCCAAACTAAAAAGGGACATCTAGACAGGGATGACCTCACCCTGCTTGGGTGCTACCCACCTAGCCTTGCTGCATAACCCCTGATTTTCAGTCATTCCCATTTGATGAGGCTTGAGGCTAAGCGTTACCTTTATAGAATATATCCCTTATAATGCCCATCGTCCACCTAATGATGTTTCGCAAGCATTCATCCATACAAGTCCATCCCAAGTTCGAGCAGAACCGAAGGCACTATTCCTACTACATCCATTTTGGAAATATCCTCAGGATTATTAGCGACTAGCCCTTGCACTTCACTGCTCCATCTTCGAATCCCAAAATCGTTTTCCACGAAACATACAAACCAGATCGAAGTAGTTTTCGAGAAATAAATCTCGATCCCGGTCTCTTCGAAACGATCAACGTATTTGTCCAATATTGATAGTCGGTGATTTAACTATCAATTAATATTCACAAACATCTATCCAAAAATAAATAATTTCCTAAATTATTGTGACGCCCCACCTCTATACCCACGCTAGCCAAGAACACTACGGTGTAGTGCTATCAACTAGCACGGAGAATAAGGCTATTGAGGAGCGACCATCCGTGTAATTGCTTTGCGCGAGCACCGATATGTTAGATAGTATAACATGCATTTTATTTCAAGAGGAAATCCGACATACCGATACAAACACAAAGCTACTACACAGTGGCTATAATAATCTTCGGAAACAAATATAGAAATAAACATAACACAAATCAATCACAGACAATTCATATCACAAAGGCGGAAATAGATATGAATATAACACATGAAAGTGTACATCAGAGTAGTGGTCAAACAAGATCCACAATATGAAAAAAAGATAGTTACACGAACTACACAAAAGAATAAGTGTACATCATAAATTCTGTATCTCAAATGTATACAACAAAAACTACTAATCTAAGTAGTTAGCCAAAAGTCAGATTAATGATCCAGGATGAGAAGTCAAGCAGAAGCACTTGTAACATCTCGGTCTGACCCGAGTATTATTTAATAAGAAAATAATAAACGGATCAGTCTAGCTATAAATATCAGATGAAATGATATAGAATAAGAAATATGACTAAACGTATAATAATCACAATGCCAAGATGTGATAAATAAGTAATTGAAAAATCAATAAGAGATTAATCAATATCGCAAAGATCTACTCAAGATAAAAGGAATGTCATACTCCTAATTTCATTCACCAAGCCACAGTAATTGATAAATCAAATCAATAGAAATCACGAAAATAGGTGAAGCATAAATTCCAGAATTCAACACGCGAAATCCAGAAATCACAAGAAAAAGGATGGCCAATCCCACAAACTGGACATCGACACACCTAAAAAGACATGCCCCATGAACAGTCGAACATCGACGCACCTAGAAAGATACGCCCCATGCTCTAGCATCGACGCACCTAGATAGATACACCCCATGCATAAACAAACATCGATGCACCTAGAAAGATACATCCCATGCATAAATAAACATCGATGCACCTAGAAAGATACACCCCATGTAATGTCTAACATCGATGCACCTAGAAAGATACACCCCATGCAAAGTCGAACATCGACGCACCTAGAAAGATACGCCCCATGCATAGACGAACATCGACGCACCTAGAAAGATACGCCCCATGCCCCGACTTATTGAGCCGATTGCTCCACGAAGTAAACAAACATCGTTGCACCTAAAAAGGTACACCCCATGCATAAACAAACATCGACGCACCTAAAAAGGTACGACCCATGTGTAAACAAACATCGACGCATCTAGATAGGTACGACCCATGCTAGAAATGAGATGAAGCTCAATAAAATGAGGAACAGTCCTCCACATAGACAAAGAGACATCGCACATTGCTAGTCTAAACCACAAAAATGGTCCATCAAGAAGTGTCAATTACAATAAGCTAGTAAATATATGAGTTTAGCTTCATGTCCCATAACAAATTGCTTAACTTAAATATTTACGAACAAACTGTAGATCTCCACTAGAAAATTGTCATAAGAAATTCAATCGAACAAGTCCAAGAATTAACCGACGAAGTAAACGCAAGCGTTTCATACCACTTGTTTTACTAAGTCGTTTAATTAGATTTCTCATACGAGTGAGGTAAAGGCTTGTATATACTAATAGATTGGAAAACGGTTTAGGAAAACGAGCTTTGTAAGAAAATAGTGTTGAAATCTTTTGAAGAAAGAGTTTTGATATTTACTACTAGTATAGAAAACCTTTATATTTTTAAAGTGACAAATCACAGAGAAGATTGTAGGAACAATCAATCACTATAATTCACATTTGAAGACGTGAATAGAATCCAAAGAAATCGATACCGAATCCATCGAAATGGATATTCCAAGAATTCCCGAAGAAAACAAGTCATCAAAGTCAATAACAAATGATAACAACAAATAGGGAAATAACACAAATCGATTAAAGTTGGAATTTTAGACAACTAGGCAAAATAGGCATAGTTGGCAAATAGCAGCAGGTCGGTCGACCGGACTCCCTGAGTCGGTTGACCGAACCAGGGGTTGAAAGTGCCCGGGCACCAGGTCGGTCGACCGGCCCAGGGGCTCGGTCGGCTAAAGCCTGTAACCGGCACTTCCAAACAGAGGCAGGAAGTGCCTGGGTAGCAGGTCGGTCGACCGGCCCAGGGGCTCGGTCGGCCGAACCTGTTGGCAGCACTCCCCTTCCCTATTTTGGATGAGGTGCAAAATCTCGATCAAATTGCATTCGCACGAGCAACGACGCTAAGGGTTTATGCCAATCGACTACCCGGCCCTATATGCTCCTCGATGCATCACCAAAAACATGTTCAAACATCAAAGTTAGGATTTTTAACGAATTGAACTCAACACACCAAAAATTGGAATATTCACCAAATCAATCCAAACCAAAAGCAAATGCACACGAATAAGTGTTAGGAATTCATACCCAACAATCGAAGATAAATATGAGCATAGATGTGAGATAAAAATCTCACCTTTGAACCCAAAAACAATGAATAAGAAGCTTGAAGACAAGGGGAGATCAACCACACTTCAATCTCAACACTAGAAGCTTGAATGTAAGCTTAAAAGAAGAACATTCCCTAAGTTAGGTTTAGGAAATTTCTGAAATCAAAGAGAGAATGAGTTGGGGAAGAAGGAGAGAAGCTTACCAATGGGTTCTCTTTGATTTTGGAGCAAGAACTTGAGCTAGCAAGAGGAACTAGGGCTTGGAGTTTCTAATTCCCATTCTCTTCCACCATTTTTGCTAAAGCTTGAGTGTTAGGAAAATAAGAATGAAGTGAAGAGGAGAGGGGGGTTGGGACTGAGTTAGTAAGTGGCTAATGGGTTCAGCCCAAACCAAAGCCCTAAGTGAAAAAGGTCAAAATTCGACTTACTCCAAACATATCGAAGCTTATACTCAAAAAGGTCGCAAACGGCATTTTAAACTCAATGGGAGTGGTCCCGAGTCCTAATTCGACCGTATGCAAAAAGAAGCTTTTTGGACTAAATTTCGACGAATGATAAAATATTTAAATAAAATATTTAAATATAAAATCGATAAATATGCGGGTTGTTACAATTATTTATTAACCTCAAAATTTATCTTCACAAGATATTATTCCCACTTTCAAATCCTTTGAAAAACAGTCCCAAACCATCTTTCCTTTCAAAACAAACTTACCCAAATATTGTTGTCTCCTCTGGGATCACCTAGCACAAAACTTGATTTTTCTAAATAATTCAAAACACTTTACTTTTTAAAATATACTTTAAAACATTCAAGTTAAAACTACTTCAATAATTTGTTAAAAATACATACTATATGAATATTTGGAAATAAGGCTACTTAATAAAATATAAAACTAGTTTTTCACTTTTAAAAACAAAATACTAAGTCACTCTTTAAGAAATTACTACTATAATAGGTTTGAGAGAATACTTACTTTAGAATTTAAATATTAGAAATAGGAAATTTTCCAAAACTTGCTTTTTAAACAACTTTAAAACCTTTTAATTTATATAAAAATTTACCTTTAAAAACGTACTTGGGTATCCAGAGAAAAATTCCAACTTCAATCACTCAAATCAATTTCCTAAATTGATTTCCAATTTATTCCATTTGCAATAAATATCTTTACTTTCTTAATTCATTTTCAAAGTTCGTTAATCATGGACTTTATTATTATTATTATTATTATTATTACTATTATTTTCCGTTTGATTTTAAACCTTTTTAACTGAAATATACAAAGTTCAGGTTATTTCCAGTTTCTTCTTTACTCTTTTCAATAATTTAAATCTTAAATTTTAAATAAATGTTTTGTTCTTTCAATTAATATTACTCAAGATTTAAAATTCATTAACTTTCTGTTTATTCAAATTTCCTTTCTATACTCAAGATTTATTCATTAGAATTTTAAAGTCACTTTATATCTTTTCCAATTCATTCTTAAATTTATTCAAGTTTCTATAATTATTTTACTTACAAATTCACTTATTTTATTTTCTTTCCAAAATCCAATTTATATATTTTTGGTAATTTATTATACCCAATTATATCCATTCGAACCATAGCATTCCATATTCCAATATAATTCATCATAGAGTATCAAATAATCACAACAGATGGTAATAAATTTAAATAAATGTTGAGGGATCCAGTTGGATCCCTCCAACCTGTTTTCCCTGCATCCCTAGATGTTAGCACAATATAATATGCCAATTCCAAAATATACCATACTATAGCACATCAATCAATTCAACCATTCAAACAAATTATTTAAATTGAATCATTTAAATTCAAATCTAACTGAGTGAGATTAACTCACCTTTGATTTCTGATTTGCAATCCAACCAAACCAGCTTGTTTTCTTCACGTTTTAGACCTTGAATAGACATTTATACGACTCTTATTAATATTCGAAATAATCGAACTATTAATTTCCGTTTAGTAAATTTAATTAATTTTAAAAATTAACTATTGATTTAGTTCCAAACGAATGATTTATAATTTAAAGTAAATCCCCTTTATTTTTTTATTTTTTATCAAAAAAAATAATTAATAAATTTATTAAGTACTTAAAAACACCCATTTCATTGTCCATATATTTTCTGTTTTTGAAATCAATATTTAAAATCTACTGCAAAAAATTTTCCTTCTCTGTTCCTATTAACTACACTATCCATATAAATTATTGTTTGCCTATATATAAATATATAAATCAAAATATACAAGTGTATATTATTATTTTTGTCCTATGTTTCCCAGCATATAACAAAATATGATTTTTTTTAAAATAAGATTAAAATGGATGATATACCTCACTGCCTTGCCGTGAATCACTCGCGCGCTTGAGCCAAAAAAAATCCCACCCAATTGCGTCACCTACTCCAGGTCTGGCCGTCGACTCCTATGATTCCGACCCCCTCCTTGACAAATCGAAGTCGACATCGCCTACCTCCTCGAAAACTTCTTGACACTACGAGCCTATCCAACACTGTCGCCCAGTGTAACGAAAACGGACTCTATCCTTGAATCGAGCACTGCGGGTTTCGATAAGGATAAAATGTATGAGAGGGAAATTTGCGACCGACTTGCTGAAAAGAAAAAGGACGGAGGGAAAGAGGTTGCAAATTCCTTTGTTCGTCCGCCATTTCCCTTTTTATTTTATTTATAGATCGAATGATTTTGACTTTCATGAGTTGAAGATAGAAAAGGAAGCATCCATTTCCTTCGAGCAGATCTGGATGGGGAAACAAGAAGACATCATATTGAAGAGTAAAGGCTTCGGCCATTTTTGTTTCTCTCTCTTTTTTTCATCAGAAGGAAGATAAGGATGGACGAAATAAAAAGTAGGGACGTGGCGTATAAGAGAAGATTCGATTATTAATTTAAATTCAATTTGATTATTCTAGGCATTAACCGATCATACGACCCAACGGTAACTCCAAACAATGCAAAAATTGAAATCCGATAATAATAAAACATTACGGGTCCAATGGCGCTGGTTTTGTCATATTCTGAGACTATGTCTCAGAAGACTATTTTTAAATTCAATTTAAACGATAAAATTTCAAAACTGAACAGATCACTGTTAAATTCAATTTTAAAACTTCTATTATCCTCAGTATTATCAATATAAATTTAATAAGCTCTCAAATTATTTTTAATAGGCTTAAAATTCTAGATTCAACATTTCATCTAATTTCAAATTATTTAAATTCAATAAATGAAAAATGATATTTGAATTCAAGTCAAAATTAAATTTTAAATATTTGAAATTTATTAAATATTCCAATTTTAAATGTTCAAAAATTCCGGGTCGTCACATTCCTCCCCTCTTAAAAGAATTTCGTCCCCGTAATTACTAGTTAGGAAGAATGGTCCACTACCCGTGTATTATTTTCCCAAAATCCAATAGTTTCTAACAATTCAACATCCTACCAACTATCTTTTTATAAAGGACCCAATATTATTCTTATTAACTTTCCAAGCTTTTCCATAGTTCCCAAATAACTTTACTTATTCAACTATTCAAATTATAATTCCGAATCAAGTTTAAAATTTTCAAATTTTCTCAAAAATTTTCTAACTGTCTAAATTTTTGAATTTTTTTGCCAGCGTCTCCTTTGCGTGGCTAGCTCGGTACAACTACAAAATGGCCCTACGACCTCCCAAATCCAAAAAGAAAACAAAAGGCCAAGTGGCTCAATCCAAAAACCTAATCAAATTTCACAGAAATTTGAACACATACCTTTTTGGTCGGGCAATTCAATTTTTATCATCTGAAATCAAAACCAATTTTCCATTCTCTTTATAATACCTGCATATCCTGCTTAGCAATAATATCCTTTCACAATATTCAAAACATTTTATCGACTTTCTTACAAATGTCAATATCTATTCATTCAAATATTACTTTAGATTATATTTGAAATATCTATTCCTAATTGAGAATGCGTCATTCCTTATTTAAGTTAGTATAAGCATTTTATGTGTTTCTTAAATTTATTTTCATCTTACCAATTTAGTTAATTTCTATTCCTATTCAAATTGATTCTTCCATTTCCATATGAATTCAATTTATCTTTAACTCTGAATATTTAAATTTTTTTTTTCATTTATAACAAATTCATGTCATTATTTTAAATTAGTTTCATTCACTAATTTATTTCAATTTCCAATTTGAGAATGTTTGTCGTTAACTAAAATTTTCCAAAATTTTCCAAAGTTTTTCTAACTCCCAAAATTTCCGAATTTTTTTAGCAGAGTCTCCTTTATACGGAGGAGCTTTTGCAATTTGACAAAAGATATAAATATATATACATCGACCCACACGGTCGGAAAAACCAAAAACAGTTCATATTTCTATTTCTATTGCATAGGCGTACCTTATTGAGCATTTTAAAGCAAGCGGCTTATAATTTTAGCAATTAGCGCAACCCAGTCCAGCCGTACGGCTTCCAGGTACATGTACTTACTCAATTTAAACATGTAAGTGCCATATAAATGAAGTTTAACAATATTTCACTTATTTGCAATAGATAAACACATGAATTTATGAAAGTTTTGAGCGGCTCCTAGATCTAGATATGGAGATTAGCGTTTACTTTTTTTCTCTCTTTTTTCTTGCGGCTTCTTATTTTAATTTCCAGTTTTCATATCTTCAAACAACATGGATCTCTATGAGATGAAGAAGGTTGGGAGGAGGTGAGGAGGAAAAGGGGCAAGATCCCTGCTCCTTTGGGTCCAGACGCCAGGATCAATTTGGGAGGAAATCTGAGATCTGGCAAAAATCCAGTTGGGAATTCGGGGGGAAGGACTCAGGAAGTTGTAGGCGGCCGATCGTCCTTTAAGTCGATGAAATCAATTAAACCAATTCTAGGTCAAGCAGGAACTAAAATTAAATTTACTGTGTCTGAAAACGCATAAAAATTCTCATACAGTGAGGCAGTCAAAACAGGAGCAGTTGGCGAAATAGGGAACCTAGATCTCGAATTTATTGAGCCTAAGATAACTGACGGTAAAAGGATTGGTAATCATACAACAGAAGCTATTAAAGAAGCCGAGGACGGATGGGATTTATGTATTCTGTTGTATGTGGTTGGTTATAAACCATGGCTGAAAACATTTGAAGGATATGCTAACAGAGTATGGACAACACAGAAGCCGTTTTCAGTCCACTCTAGGGACAACGATTTTTTTTGTGGTCAGGTTTGGTTCTGAGGAAGACTGCAACAAGATATTGAAAACAGGTCCTTGGTTTATGGACCGGAACCTGATTATAATGAAGCGTCTCTTCCCAGATATGAAAACAGATAGGGATCTTCTTACATCCCTGCCTATGTGGGTTAGACTCCCAGGATTAAGTTTTAAACTGTGGGGTAATAAAGCAATTAGTGCCTTGACAAGCACTATAGGAGTTCCTATTAAGATGGATGTGGCACGAAAAACAAATCCAGATTAGCCTACGCTAGAGTTCTAATTGAAGTCAATGCTGCCTATGGTATACCAAATATCATTGAAGGCATGGATGACAAAGGAAGAAGTTTCCTTCAGGAGGTGATATACGAGAACCCCCCTCCGATATGTGGTAAGTGTGTGTGCTTTGGACATGTAACAGCAGAATGTCCAATGACCAAGTCTTGGGTTCCGAAACAGACGCCATCGGAAGAAGCAGATAGAGAAAACCCTGTGAATCTAAGTTCAGTGGGCTGTTCAGAAATAACGAGAGAAGGAGCACAAGACACACCTAATAAATTGAGCATGCAGGCGAATGAAGAGTTTTCCCCTAATTCTCAAGTTTCAGAGCCTATGAATGACAGTCCTATACCCGAAGGAGAAACCAGACACATTGTGGAGGAGGTTCCAAGTGGAGAGGCTAAAACTCAGGAAAACCCAGAGAAAAAGGATCAGCATGAAAATTGCATTAATAAAGCCGGATCTCCAGAAGACAATCAGAAAGATTCTTATGATCGGGAGACAGAAAGGGGAACAGACATCTCCGTGCCCTTGATCTCATCATCTCATACACCACCGGACCTTCCCCTTTTCTCTAGCTCTTTACATTCTAATGATATTTGTATTGATGATAGTATAATTAATAATGTTAGTTATATGAGAGGATCTGAACCATGTTTTGATATACAGGTACAGGAAAATCTGGGTCAAGATACAGGATCAACAGAAGAAGCAGAGGGAAAGGTTACATATGATAACGAAGTCCAGGAGGAGCAGCAAATTCCCAAGTCCCAAGATAAAAAATTTGAGGATATTCGGAAGGATAAGCTTGTTCGTAAGAATCCTAAGTGGGTTCAAATATTAGGCATCTCTGTGGAAGAAAAAGGGGAGTCCACTAGCAGCAGACTGTAGAGGACTCGCAACAACAAAGTTATATAATGTCGATAGCATGTTGGAATGTTAGGAGGTTCCACAACCCTAACAGAATGAAAGAAGTGAAAAGCCTTATAGATAAATATAAAATTAGTTGCTTCGGTGTTTTGGAAAATAAATTGTTGCATTCGGACATCATGAAGCTTGAAAAAGTTCTGGATGACGGATGGAAAATAATTAGTAATGTTTCCTGTTACTACAAATGTAGAATTTTTGTTCTCATAGATGGAAACTCTTGGGAGTACAACTTTATAAGCATGAGTGATCAACACATCACTATAGAACTGATTAACATCTGGAAATTCAAATGCAATATATCCTTTATATATGCTCAGAATCATGCTACACTAAGGAAAAGATTATGGAATAATTTACAGGAGGATGCTATCAGTATTTATAGACCTTGACTGGTTCTTGGGGACTTCATGTAACGACCCGTATTTTTACGTGTCGATAAATCGTAGAATTTACAGGTTGTTAGTGTTGTTTGTGTTGCTTCTAGCTTGAGTCGTTTAGGAGTTGACCCGAGTGCAAGTGATGAGTCGTGACCGACTCATAGGCATAGCTAAGTTAGGTGATGAGTCGTGACCGACTCATAGGGACCGACTCAAGGGGTTTAGGCGACTTAAGGATATGACCGACTCATAATGACCGACCTAATTGGAGTTAGCTTCATAAGATGGTGACCGACTCACGAGATAGCGGTTTAAGGGTTGGTGACCGACTTAAGAAAAACCGACTTAGGGCTTAGGTCGTGGGTAGTTGAGTCGGTGAGGCCATGGGTCGTGAGTCGTTTGACCGAGTTAGGGATAGGTTGAGTCGTTTGTGTCATAGTTAAATCGTGACCGACTTATGTTGAGTCGGCTAGGACTTAGGTCGGCCATAAGGCTGTGTTGTTAGGTCGTTTGCAACTGAGTCGGTAGGCACGACTTAACGATGAGTCGTAAGTCGTTAGGCAGCTTGGTGTTGAGTCGTTGATTAGTTAGGTCGGCTCTGGTATTAAGTCGTAGGTCGGCAGGGTTGTTGAGTCGTGTCTCGTGGGATAAGGATTAGGCTTAGGTCGGCCGGGATAAGTCGTATGTGTCTTAAGTCGTGTGACCTTCTTGCTGTGTTGAGTCGTTAGGTCTTTGAGTCGGTAGAATTTAAGTCGGCATCTGGGTTAGTGTTAAGTCGGCAGTATATGTTGTATAGTTAAGTCGCAGGGTCGGCTGTGCTAGGTCGTGAGTCGGCAGGAGATGAGTCGTGGACGACTCATGATGAGTCGGGACCGACTCATGGGGCGACGACTCAGGGAGGTTCCAGCCTATAAATAGAGGGGTTCGGCTCACTTTTTGGCACCAGATTTCGAAGCGACGAAGTGCTGCCATTTTGGAAACTCGACTACAACATTTCTTCATCTTCTTTTCTCCATTCCAATCTAATTCTAACATCCATCCAAGATCGAAGATCGAGATCGAAGATCCAAGTGCCAAAGTTGAAGATCTTCATCCGTTCGAGCTAGAATTCATCGATTGGAGCGAGATATTGCCGGATCAAACCTTGATCTTCGCTGTCCAGATCTGAAGTGTGTAGTTTTTGTAGTGTTTGGGTGATTTGGTGAGTGGTAGTTATCTCTCACGCGGATCCAAGGGAGTATATTGGATTGGTGGCTTGTTTGAGTGTTAAAGTTAGAGATTTCATGCATTTTTCTTAGATCGAAGTCTAGATCCATGGTTTTTGAAGATGTTTACTTATGCAAGTTAGTTTAACAAGTATTAGAGACAAAACCCATGTTTTATATTTGATAGATCTATGCTAAAAACTATGGTTTCACATATGTTGGACTTTTGCTCACTTATTTACGAAATTGCCATTATAGTTGATATTGCTTATATTGCTTGTTAGATCTTGTTTGAATGATTGATATTTGAATGTATGATTGATTTGATTGTTTCCAAGTTAGCTATTAGTTGATTTGGAACAAGAGGATGGAAGAGGATTCAAAAGCTATGGAAGAAGGCTCTTGAATGGTGAAAGCTGCTTAAGGCATATGTAGCGGATGTTGAAGCTCATATGTATAGATTGGATGATGTTGAGATGGGACTTTGCCATGATTTGATGAGGCAAACCATGTTGTTGAGTTGAGACTTTGCTTTGATGCGATGAAGCGAAGTATGATGTGAGTCTTGGCTTAATCCAAGCAGGGATCATTCCAAGCATGTTGATAACTTGAAGAGTAGTTCAAGTTGGTTGATAATGGATTGTTCAAGAGGTAGCTTGAGCTTGTATGAGGATAGTCGTCAAGAAGGATGGCTAGGAGGCTTGGATCTCGTCGTTGTTGAAGGTTCTAGCATGCTCAAAAGCAAGAGTACATGGGGCGCCCATAACGACTACAGGTAGGTAGTCGGGACACCCAAAAGACTACAGGTAGGTAGTTGAGTACTCTGGGCAAAGTAGATAAGTCCTAGGCACAAGGCAGTGTGCGGAGTTATGGTTAGAACCGGGGTTACCATTAGCCCTTGACAGATGGTCATTCAACTAACGGTGAAATCGAGGCAAGGATAACAGTGATAGCCAGAGTCATGGATGTTTGGTTGTATTATCATTCGGCTTCAAGAGCGGTGTTTTCTGGGTGCTTATCTGATCTTGGTTTAGGCCTTGGGGGTTTGTATTTGGAAAACATCGACCTTGACTCGAGTGATAATTACTTTACTTTAATTGCCTGCTGTGTTATGCCTGCTTCTCCTTAGTGTGTGTCTGGGGGCTATCACTGTAGAAAGAGGTGGAGTGGGATGGTTTGGTTCCTATTCCTTTTATCCTTTATGCTCTTTTGGTATGTTTGATAGTTAATTTACTGCTCACTAAGACTTTGTCTGACTCAAGGTTTTATGTCTCCTCTTATTACCTTGGGCTGTTCATCCATGTTTGGGATGGGCAGACTAGGTAGCAGGTGACAGGTGCTGTGCTAGGAGTTCTACGCTGAAGATGACGAAGACGAGCAGGAGGCTTTGCATATTAGTTTTCTTACTATATGTACTGGGTATCCGCTGCTGCATTTGGTTGAGTGATTTGTAGTGAGGCTTTCATGTATGGATTTGTGTAGATGATTGTATAAAACTACTGTGATGCTTATATGATGATGTTTCTGTTCTATGGAGCTTCACTATATTATATTTCTCTATTGTATTTTATCCATGCGCTGTGAGTTATGCGATAGAGATTCTTTTGTTTTGTTTTACCCTGACTATCGTCCATGGCTGCCTGGCACACCTTTCAGCGCATTATTTCCTTGTTTTGGTGCGGGAGTCATGGGCGGTCGTCACATTTGGTATCAGAGCTTTGGTTAATCGATTTTAGCCAACGCTCGCTGATGTAACTACGTAAGAGAGACGTAATTGTAATTTGATGGATGATTACTATATATAATATAGTAGTTAAGATGGATTTGAACTCCTTATGCAGTTGTTTCTTAAGGTGTTCTAATCATTCTTTTTACAGATATTAAGGATGAGTCAAAGAGGAAGACCAGCTGCTAGGGAAGGCCGTGCTACAGAAGGAGCTGCAGATTATGGGGCTATGTTCGAAGCAATGATGACTTCGATCATGAGGAGGATGCCCGTTCCAGGGCCTACTGTTGATGTTGGAGTTCAAGTCCAAGCTCCGAGATCGGTGGATTTTGCCAAGCTTTGCAAGGATTATACTGCTCTTGGAGGGAAAGTTTTCTTGGGGACGGAGTCGACTATTGAGGTGCAGAGATGGATTGATGCTTGCAAAAGAATCTTTGGTGACTTAGGGATTGAGGATGCAACTAAGAGGAAGCTTGCATCGAGACAGCTTCAGGGAAGAGCTGCTGATTGGTGGAATTCTATCACCATAGATACACCAGAAGAAGAGATTACTTGGGAGCAATTCCAAGTTAGATTTGAAGCTAAGTTTATCTCTACTTCCCAGAAATCTGTCTTGTTTAAGAGGTTTGTGGAGCTCAAGCAAGGGGGAAGGCCTGTTCTTGAGTATATTTCGGAGTTTGAAGCTTTGTCTAAGTATGCCAGATCATATATTGATTCTCCCTACCAGAAGAATGAAAAGTTTGTGACTGGTCTGGATGCTTATCTTGGGAGGCAGTTAGTGGATCATCTGGACGATCCATTTGAGAAGCTTGTGGAAAAAGCTCTTAGGCATGAGAGTTTGTTTCCTAGGGAAAGTTCTGTCGTTTCTGTAACCAGGGAAGGATCTAAACCACAGCAGAGTGGCAATAAGAAGAGGAAACAACAGCAACAGAAGGGTAAGGATGGCCAGAAGAAGCCGAAGAGCGAAATGACTTGCTATAACTGCCAGCAGAAGGGCCATCTTTACAAAGATTGTAAGAATCCCAAGGTGCCGGGAAAGTGTTACAACTGTGATAAGCTGGGACATATCAAGAAGGACTGTCCAGAACCGAGGAAAGATAGGCAGGTTGTGCAAGCCTATGCTTTGGGGGCTGTTCCATCGTCTTCGAAAGCTCCTACTGCTGAGGAGAAGGGGAAGAGTGTGGTGGTTCAAGGTACTCTTTCTATTTGTGGTGTTCCAGTTAGAGTGTTGTTTGATACTGGAGCGTCGCATTCTTTTGTTTGTGATGAGTTGGTATGCCGGTTAGGTATGAAACCGGATATTGTTGATAGGCCATTGGTTGTGACTAATCCGGTTGGGGGTTCGTCATGTTTGTGTATGATATGCCGTGGTCTAGTTGTGTCGAGTCATGATTGCTCGTTTGTTTGTGATTGCTTTGTTCTGAACTTTGCGGGGTTCGGAATTATTTTGGGTATGGACTGGCTTAGGAAGTATGCGGCTAGGATTGATTGTGAGAGGCTTGAGGTGACAGTCGGAAATGTGGAAGGGCGAAAGGTTGTGATACGATGTAAGCATGAGGAAGGCGTCTTCATGAGCTTCATGTATTCGCTGGTTGTTCCACGGGATGGACTGTCATCAGTGCCTATTGTGAATGAGTTTGGTGATGTCTTTGAGGAAGTCAAAGGGTTACCGCCGCATAGGGAGATCGAGTTTCGTATCGATCTAATTGAGGGAGCCAGACCTGTTGTGATGCCTCTTAGGCGAATGGCACCGAGGGAGCAGCAAGAGCTGAAGGTGCAAGTTGATGACCTTTTGCGGAAAGGATTCATTCGGAGAAGTGTGTCCGAATGGGGTGCGCCCGTTGTGTTCGCAACCAAAGCGGATGGATCGTTGAGGTTGTGTGTTGATTATCGTGAGCTGAATAAGGTGACTAAGAAGAACAAGTATCCATTGCCGAGAATAGATGACTTGTTTGATCAGCTTCACGAGGCTAAGGTGTTTTCTCAGATGGATTTGGCAACGGGATTTCACCAGTTGAGAGTGGCAAAGGATAGTGTGCCGAAGACTGCTTTCAGAACACCATCCGGGTTTTATGAGTGGCTGGTAATGCCGTTTGGGTTGACTAACGCGCCAGCATATTTTGTGGATCTTATGAATAGAGTGTTCAGAGATCAGTTGAATAAGTTCGTGCTTGTGTTCGTGGATGATATTTTGGTTTATTCCAGAACTGAGGAAGAGCACAAGACGCACTTGAGGATTGTTTTAGGAATCTTACGGAAACATCAGCTGAAGGCTAAGTTTTCGAAGTGTCACTTCTGGAAGAGTGAAGTGAGGTTCTTAGGCCATGTTATCTCTGGAAATGGAATAGCGGTTGACCCCGCTAAGGTGGCAGCGATCCAGGATTGGGTTAGGCCTAAGAATGCATCTGATGTGAGAAGTTTTCTTGGATTAGCAGGATATTATCGTCGGTTTATCAAAGACTTTTCCAAGATAGCTGCACCGTTGACAGGATTGACGAAGAAGAATCAAGTGTTCAGATGGAATGATAAGTGTGAACAAGCTTTCATAATCCTGAAAGAGCGACTGACGAGTGCTCCTGTTTTGACTATTCCAAGTGGGAATGATGAGATGGTGGTTTACACCGATGCATGTGGTACTGGACTTGGAGCAGTGCTAATGCAGAAGGATAAAGTTGTTGCATATGCAAGTCGACAACTGAAGCCGCATGAGAGGAACTATCCGACTCATGATTTGGAGTTAGCGGCAATTGTGTTTGCTTTGAAGATGTGGAGACATTATCTATTGGGAGTTAGATTCGAGTTGTTTACAGATCATAAGTCGTTGAAGTATCTGTTCTCCCAAAAGGATTTAAATCTTCGACAGCAACGATGGCTAGAGTTCCTAGCATCTTATGATTTTGGTATAGCCTATACTCCAGGAAAAGGTAACGTAGTGGCAGATGCGTTAAGTCGAAGACATGCAGGTTTGGGAGCCATGTTTTCGGAATGGAAGAGTCTTGAGTATTTGGCTGGATTTGACTTCAGGCCTAGATGTGAATTGGAACCTAAGATGTTGGCAAACTTATCGATAAGGCCTACTCTTGTGGAAAGGGTTGGCGAGAGCCAAAAGGGAGATGATAAGCTTGTCAAGATTATCTGTGATTTGGAATCTGGATTGGACCCGGAGAAGGATAAGGGATTCGAGGTCGATCGAGAGGGTTGGCTTCGAAAGCAAGGGCGACTAGTTGTTCCCGATGTAGATGGATTGAGAGATGAAGTTCTGAGGGAGAGTCATCACTCGAAGTTGACAATTCATCCAGGTGGAAATAAGATGTATCGGGATATGAAGAGAACCTACTACTGGGAAGGTATGAAGAAGGATGTTGGAAATTTTATTTCCAAGTGTATGAATTGCCAGTTGGTGAAAGCTGAGCAGAAGAAGCCCAGTGGATTACTTCAGCCATTAGAGGTTCCTGCATGGAAGTGGGAGCAAGTGTCGATGGATTTTATCGATGGTCTACCTAGAACTAGGGCAGGAAATGAAGGGATTTGGGTCACAGTAGATCGTTTGACCAAGAGTGCAAGGTTCATTCCTGTTCGATCGACTAGGACTGCATCGAAGTTGGCTGAGCTATATGTGAAGTGGATAGTTCGTTTCCATGGTGTTCCGAAGAGTATAGTGAGCGATCGAGATCCATTGTTCACTAGTAGATTTTGGAAGAGCTTCCAGGAAGTTTTGGGAACTGAGTTGTGTTTGAGTACAGCTTATCACCCTCAAACAGATGGTCAGACTGAGAGAGCCAACCGAGTTTTGGAAGATCTTCTTAGAGCATGTGTTTTGGACTTCGGAGGATCATGGGAAGATCACCTTCATTTGGTGGAGTTTGCTTATAATAACAGTTATCAGTCGAGTATTGGTATGGCACCATATGAGGCATTATATGGAAGACCGTGTAACTCCCCGACATGTTGGTTGGAAACTGGAGAAAAGCTGATACTTGGGCCAGAGATGATTCGACAGACTTCAGATTGTATAGAGATCATTCGGCAACGAATGAAGGCAGCCCAAGATCGTCAGAAAAGTTATGCCGATAATCGTCGTAAGGATTTGGAATTCGACGTAGGTGATATGGTTTTTGTGAAGATTTCTCCTCTGAAGAGTGTCATTAGATTCGGGAAGAAAGGAAAGTTAACTCCGAGATTTGTTGGACCATTCCCGATTATCGAGCGAATTGGAAAGCTCGCTTATAGATTGGAGTTACCGGAAAAGATGGCGGGTGTGCACAATGTTTTTCATGTATCTTATCTACGGAAGTATGTGCACGACCCAACTACGGTGGTTTCTGCTGATAGCTGTGAAGACTTGGAGGTTGATCCTGTTGTTTCGAGACCTCGTAAGCCGCTTCGTATTGTTGAAACCGATACGAAACAGCTTAGGAGGAAGACGATTACGTTGCTCAAGGTACAATGGAGTGATGATGTTAACGACTGTACATGGGAGGAGGAAGAGAGGATGAAGGCAGCTCATCCCGGACTCTTCGAGGTATGGCCCTAAAGTGTCGTGACATCTCATGAATTTGTAGCTTGTTCTAAGTCATAGAATTCTGCATGCTAGGTTAGAATTGGATGCATGGTTTGTTGATTGCTATGGATGGTAGGCATGCGGAATAATTTTGATTGCTGTTGTTTGCTTGGAATTTCGGGGGCGAAATTCCTAAGGGGGAGAGAATGTAACGACCCGTATTTTTACGTGTCGATAAATCGTAGAATTTACAGGTTGTTAGTGTTGTTTGTGTTGCTTCTAGCTTGAGTCGTTTAGGAGTTGACCCGAGTGCAAGTGATGAGTCGTGACCGACTCATAGGCATAGCTAAGTTAGGTGATGAGTCGTGACCGACTCATAGGGACCGACTCAAGGGGTTTAGGCGACTTAAGGATATGACCGACTCATAATGACCGACCTAATTGGAGTTAGCTTCATAAGATGGTGACCGACTCACGAGATAGCGGTTTAAGGGTTGGTGACCGACTTAAGAAAAACCGACTTAGGGCTTAGGTCGTGGGTAGTTGAGTCGGTGAGGCCATGGGTCGTGAGTCGTTTGACCGAGTTAGGGATAGGTTGAGTCGTTTGTGTCATAGTTAAATCGTGACCGACTTATGTTGAGTCGGCTAGGACTTAGGTCGGCCATAAGGCTGTGTTGTTAGGTCGTTTGCAACTGAGTCGGTAGGCACGACTTAACGATGAGTCGTAAGTCGTTAGGCAGCTTGGTGTTGAGTCGTTGATTAGTTAGGTCGGCTCTGGTATTAAGTCGTAGGTCGGCAGGGTTGTTGAGTCGTGTCTCGTGGGATAAGGATTAGGCTTAGGTCGGCCGGGATAAGTCGTATGTGTCTTAAGTCGTGTGACCTTCTTGCTGTGTTGAGTCGTTAGGTCTTTGAGTCGGTAGAATTTAAGTCGGCATCTGGGTTAGTGTTAAGTCGGCAGTATATGTTGTATAGTTAAGTCGCAGGGTCGGCTGTGCTAGGTCGTGAGTCGGCAGGAGATGAGTCGTGGACGACTCATGATGAGTCGGGACCGACTCATGGGGCGACGACTCAGGGAGGTTCCAGCCTATAAATAGAGGGGTTCGGCTCACTTTTTGGCACCAGATTTCGAAGCGACGAAGTGCTGCCATTTTGGAAACTCGACTACAACATTTCTTCATCTTCTTTTCTCCATTCCAATCTAATTCTAACATCCATCCAAGATCGAAGATCGAGATCGAAGATCCAAGTGCCAAAGTTGAAGATCTTCATCCGTTCGAGCTAGAATTCATCGATTGGAGCGAGATATTGCCGGATCAAACCTTGATCTTCGCTGTCCAGATCTGAAGTGTGTAGTTTTTGTAGTGTTTGGGTGATTTGGTGAGTGGTAGTTATCTCTCACGCGGATCCAAGGGAGTATATTGGATTGGTGGCTTGTTTGAGTGTTAAAGTTAGAGATTTCATGCATTTTTCTTAGATCGAAGTCTAGATCCATGGTTTTTGAAGATGTTTACTTATGCAAGTTAGTTTAACAAGTATTAGAGACAAAACCCATGTTTTATATTTGATAGATCTATGCTAAAAACTATGGTTTCACATATGTTGGACTTTTGCTCACTTATTTACGAAATTGCCATTATAGTTGATATTGCTTATATTGCTTGTTAGATCTTGTTTGAATGATTGATATTTGAATGTATGATTGATTTGATTGTTTCCAAGTTAGCTAGTAGTTGATTTGGAACAAGAGGATGGAAGAGGATTCAAAAGCTATGGAAGAAGGCTCTTGAATGGTGAAAGCTGCTTAAGGCATATGTAGCGGATGTTGAAGCTCATATGTATAGATTGGATGATGTTGAGATGGGACTTTGCCATGATTTGATGAGGCAAACCATGTTGTTGAGTTGAGACTTTGCTTTGATGCGATGAAGCGAAGTATGATGTGAGTCTTGGCTTAATCCAAGCAGGGATCATTCCAAGCATGTTGATAACTTGAAGAGTAGTTCAAGTTGGTTGATAATGGATTGTTCAAGAGGTAGCTTGAGCTTGTATGAGGATAGTCGTCAAGAAGGATGGCTAGGAGGCTTGGATCTCGTCGTTGTTGAAGGTTCTAGCATGCTCAAAAGCAAGAGTACATGGGGCGCCCATAACGACTACAGGTAGGTAGTCGGGACACCCAAAAGACTACAGGTAGGTAGTTGAGTACTCTGGGCAAAGTAGATAAGTCCTAGGCACAAGGCAGTGTGCGGAGTTATGGTTAGAACCGGGGTTACCATTAGCCCTTGACAGATGGTCATTCAACTAACGGTGAAATCGAGGCAAGGATAACAGTGATAGCCAGAGTCATGGATGTTTGGTTGTATTATCATTCGGCTTCAAGAGCGGTGTTTTCTGGGTGCTTATCTGATCTTGGTTTAGGCCTTGGGGGTTTGTATTTGGAAAACATCGACCTTGACTCGAGTGATAATTACTTTACTTTAATTGCCTGCTGTGTTATGCCTGCTTCTCCTTAGTGTGTGTCTGGGGGCTATCACTGTAGAAAGAGGTGGAGTGGGATGGTTTGGTTCCTATTCCTTTTATCCTTTATGCTCTTTTGGTATGTTTGATAGTTAATTTACTGCTCACTAAGACTTTGTCTGACTCAAGGTTTTATGTCTCCTCTTATTACCTTGGGCTGTTCATCCATGTTTGGGATGGGCAGACTAGGTAGCAGGTGACAGGTGCTGTGCTAGGAGTTCTACGCTGAAGATGACGAAGACGAGCAGGAGGCTTTGCATATTAGTTTTCTTACTATATGTACTGGGTATCCGCTGCTGCATTTGGTTGAGTGATTTGTAGTGAGGCTTTCATGTATGGATTTGTGTAGATGATTGTATAAAACTACTGTGATGCTTATATGATGATGTTTCTGTTCTATGGAGCTTCACTATATTATATTTCTCTATTGTATTTTATCCATGCGCTGTGAGTTATGCGATAGAGATTCTTTTGTTTTGTTTTACCCTGACTATCGTCCATGGCTGCCTGGCACACCTTTCAGCGCATTATTTCCTTGTTTTGGTGCGGGAGTCATGGGCGGTCGTCACACTTCAATTGCATAAGTAATCCCTCTGATAAAAAGGGAGGAAATCCAGTGAGGTTTGACAACCTTTTCGAGTTAGACGAAATATCCAAATACACAGGGCTGAATGAGGTTAATGTCAAGGGGTACGAATTCTCTTGGTGGTCAGGCCCCAGTCGAAATATATTTTCTAAGATTGACAGGGTCTTTGCTAACCTAGATTGGATTAATTTATTTCCAGACCTTTCGGCTGAATATCTTCCTCCTTTGGTTAGTGATCACAATGCTATTCATGTTTCACTCTCTTGCAAACATAGGGACAAAAAAAACCTTTTAGGTTTATGAATCACTGGCCTTTATGTGACCAATATTTCCCTTTGGTTGAGAAATTCTGGATTGCTAATCAAGATAACCGTCCCCTTTACCAAATCTTGCACATTCTTAAGAGTATCAAGAGTGAACTAAGGATTTGGCGTGCTAGAATTCGCAATACCAAATTGGAGGCTAAAGTTCAAAGAGAGAATTGTTCTAGACTTCAAAAACTTCTGGAAAAATCTGATGATCTCAATTTAGCAATGGAATTTCAAAACGCGAAAATCAATCTGGACTTGGCCATTAAAAAAGAATTCCTGGACACCAAACAAAAGGCAAAATGTGATTGGTTGATGATGGGAGATGAGGCCTCTTCATTTTTCTATGCGAAGATATCTAGTAGAAGAAGCAGCAAATGCTTAACTAGAATAGAAATAGATGGAAAAGAGATCTTGGAAGACAAGTTTGCAAAGTTAGCCATAGATTATTATAAAGGGGTCTTTAACCGCCCTTTTAATGAGAAGTTTCCAGAAGTCACTTGCAAAAATATCATTTCTGAGTACGGAGCTAATTTTTTGAATGACAGTATTTCTTTAGATGAAATTAGATTTGCATTGTGGGATATAAAAGATACTACATCTCCAGGCCCAGACGATTTTAATTCAAAATTTTTCAAAATTCATTGGAATACTTCGAAAGATCTAATTCACAAAGCCTTGAATGATGTTTTTCATAAGGGTCTAATTATTAAGGAATGGAACCATACATTCCTGCATATGATTCCTAAAAAAGCTAATTCCACTAGTATCCAAGATTTTAGACCCATTGCCTGTTGTAACACCTTGTACAAGGTTTTCACAAAAATATTTTGCAACAGACTTGTCCCATTCCTAGATGAGTTGGTGTCCCCTAATCAAACGGCATTTATTAAAAGTAGGTCCATAGGGGATGGAATTCTATTTGCACATGAAATTATCAGGGGACTTGGAAGAAAGGAAAATAAAAACATGTGCATTAAAGTTGATATAAAGAAAGCTTATGACTCGATAAATCGATCTTTTGTTATCCACATGCTAAGAAGCTTGGGCTTCCTGGATAAATGGGTAAAAATCATTGATAACATCATAACGTCACCTGTGTTTTCCATTATCGCAAATGGGGAAGCGCACGGTTACTTCAAGAGTTCAAACGGACTCAGGCAAGGTGACCCAATTTCCCCGATCCTTTTTACGTTGGTGATGGAGTACTTCTCGCTTTTGATGGACGGGAAAGTACGAGACAGCTCAATTCTCCTATTTCAGATTTTGATAATAAACTGACCCATCTTATTTACGCTGATGACATACTTATTTTCACTGAAGGCAATACACAGATGGCAACAGCGATTAGGAATGTGTTCAATAGTATGAGGAAAGTGACGGGACTGGAGTTAAGTTGTGAAAAATCCAATGTTTTCTTTGGCAAAGGTGTGGAGCACTGTACTGACATTAGCAATATCCTTAATATCCAGCATGCGGATCTCCCAGTAAGGTATTTGGGCATCCCTCTGTCGAATGCTAACTTAAGGGATAAAGATTGTGCAACTTTAATAGAAAAGATTAAAATTAGACTTGGGGGATGGGAAACAAGAATGCTTAGCTTAGCTGGTAGACTTGAACTCATCAAGTCTACAATTTACCCAATAATTCAGTTTTGGATGCAATGTTTTAGACTTCCAGTCCCTACTGTCCAAAAAATAAAGCATCTGATTCTCAATTTTTTATGGAAAAGCCGTAGTAGTAAGATACCCTGGGAAATTCTGTGCAGACAGAAAGAAGAGGGAGGAATGGGATTGAGAAATCTCGAAGAGATGAATCGAGCGTTATATATTAAGTTGATATGGAAAATAATTAACGTAGAAGGTATTTGGGCGAACTTCATGCATAAAAAGTACATTGGGTATAAAAGTTTTTGGGAAATTTCTCAGAGAATGGATGACTCGAGAGTGTGGAAATACATTTTGGGAAATAGACACGAAGCTCTGAAATGTCTTTCCCTTAACATTGTAGACGGTAAAACCACCTCCCTATGGTATGACCCTTGGTTGAATGGAAGCTTTATTATGTATCATATTGGTAGAGATGCGGCCTTTAGAACTGGAACAGAAAACATGTCCCTTTGCAAGATTATAGAAAATGGTGAGTGGAGATGGGATAAGGTTAGTTTCTTATTCCAGTTACACACAGAAATTGAAGGAGTAGTGATCCATAAGGATAGGAAGAGGGATTACTGGGATTGGAAGGGCACAAAGGATGGACTTTATCAATTTAAAAAGGTTTGGAATTCGTTGAGAACCAGTTATGAATTTAAAGACCGGCCGTCCTTAGTTTGGAACAAAATTCATGTCCCAAAAATGGCGGTTTGCCTCTTCAAAGTTGTTAATGATTTTTTACTCACCAAGGATAGATTATTGCAGGAGCATATAGTCGTGGACCCTACTTGTGTTTTGTGCAATAAACACATTGAAACCATAGACCATATATTTTTTCAATGTGATTACACAGGAAAGATTCGGATGCGGAGTAGTAAATTTTTTTTTACTTCTCCAAGAAGTTTGCTCTCGTTTACTTTGAAGAATGATTTACAGGAAATAGTCTCATTATCTAGAGTTAAAAATTTAAACTCAGATTTGTTACAACTTTCATTGTCTACTTGTGTTTGGCATATATGGAGAGAACGTAATAACAGAATCTTTCAGAATCAATACACTGATCATTCGCAGTTATGTAAACAGATTTTCCAGACTATAAACATCAGAATGACTAAGTTTAAACATTTCAGGCACATCACTGGCATGAATGACATAATAGCAAAGAGATGGGGTTATACCTCCCAATGCTGAATTGGGGCTGCATCTTTATTATCATATGTAACCTCCTCCTGCTTGTTCCTAGTATTGCTGTTTCTAGGCTGAGATTTTTCCTGAGTACCTGTATTATTTACATTTTCCTCACTCCCCCTCATTTAAGTTACATTACAATTAAAAAATCAACAATACTAATTGATCTAGTTTGTAAGTGCTTCAGATTGCAGGTCCTGTTGAAGCACAATGTCCAAAAGACCGCTGAAGACAAGAAAATCACAAACATTAGTCACTTTTTATTGAAATATCAGTTACAAAACTACTGTTTGGGTGTGGAGACTTAGCTTATGATATCATTCGTTAGAGGCGCTTCAGCTAATGACACATTTCGCAATCAACCCAGTTGCAGTAAATTGAGACAGCTGCAACCGAGTCTCGAAGGTGAAGCCTACTTGCTGCAGATTTGTTAGAAAAGTAAATTAAGAGGATTATTTTGTTGAACAAGGGTTAAAGACATCATTTTTAAAAGATGCTGAGACTTATCTTGCTCGGATCTTTAGGGATCTTTGCGATGGAGTTTGCAGACACTTCGGTGTCCGTTCTAACATAGAAGTCAGTTAATTTGACTTCTAGTTTTCGATGAGAAACCTCAAATTACGAAAGCATGCTGTTAGATACAATAATGAAGCTAAAATATTCCCTTTTTTGAGAGAAAGAGGCTTACCAGTCAATTAAGGTGAAGTTTTGAAAGACTAAAGAGTAGAATAGACTGGATCTGGCAATAGAAGAAAGGAAGACGAGAAGACTTTAGCTTCTTCTTTAGCGCCGCCATTGAAGTAATAAAGTTTGGAGCTTCGGAGACTTTATTAATGAGAAGCTGAAGTAAGTTAGGTTTAACATTGCCTTTTTTGATCGAGATTTGTCTCGATTCTTCGGGCATGTGGGCCGAAGTAATGAAGCTGGCCTTACTTAAATGGGCCTTGTTTTCGTATCAGATGTTGATTGTTTTTTCGCACTGTTTTGTATTGCCTTTGATTAGGCTTTTGTAAATACTTTACGATTCTCAATAGAAAAGTTTGAACCAGTTTTCAAAAAAAAAAACACATGAATTCTAAAAGAAATTCACACCAAACATTTTTCCGTAAGCAACTTATACAATTTTCATATTAATTCCACTGTTCCAATTAATTTATAACCCATTTTCATTCAATTTTAACTCAATTTCTTACATTTAATTTAATTTTAAGAAAACCGTACTCATAATTAATTCAATTGCTCTCAAAATCAATTTATTTAAATCCTATCGATTCACGGAATTTTAATCAGCTCCATTTACAACCAATGACAATTTATTCTATGCAATTTGACGAGATCTATGTGAACAAATAAGTATTTATGTTTTATAACCAATTTAAATTGATTTCAACTCAATTTATACTTAATTCTATTCCAATTTTTAAATTAATTCACAATCCATATATTCTCATTTTCATTGCATTTTAAATTTGAATCCATTCACCTACATTTCATTCCATATTTGTTTATTCCAAACTACTTTATTTAGCTCGAAAATAATCCAGGCTATTTCATTCAATAACCATTTCAATTTTATTCACGATCTATTCATTTGCGATTCATTTCTTATCCGCATTCATTAAAAACTATTCTATTAACTTGAAAACATTCTATTTTCCTTATTGTCTCTAGTTATTTCAATCCCTTAACAATTTAAATGGTTTACAATTATTTATTTAAGAATTTTCATTCCATTAAATATTATCTATAACTCACCGAATTTTATTTCGATTAAAATTTATTTCTACTTGATTTAAGACCAATCCAATATCATTAAACTTAGTTTAAGTTGAATTCAATTCAACTCCCCCATCCATTTAGCTTAAGTCAATTTACTTCAATTTATACAAATTTTATACATAAGTTCCTTTTCATTTTACAAGTAAATTTGCTTTCCAATTCAACTTAATTTTCTCTCAATTAAATCTCATTTTAAACCTGCAATTTCATTTGATTGGTTATTATAGAATTTAACTTTCCAGATTCAACTCATTCAATTTATTACAAGGCTATTTTTCAATTTATTTCCACATATTTGGATTTATTCGCAATACAAACAATTACCATTTTAATCCAATTGAATTTTTCTTTATTCGACACATTCCCAACTATATTTAATCTGTTAACACTTCAAGTCATATTTTTATTTATAACTCAAGTTCTGATTCCACCATTCTCTTTTAATATACCATTCAATTTATTAACTTACAATTCAATTTCATACTCGATTCATTTAATCAATTACAAGACCACCTCCAATTATATTTTCTTCACTCATGATTCAAGTCGAATTTGATTTATAACTTGAGTTTTATTTCCAATCTTCATTATTAGCTTATAATTCAGCTTCTATTTAACTACATTGAATGCCATTTGCACATTTCATTAACTAATTTATTATCTAATTAGTTCTTCCCATATTTATAATCCAATACTTTAATTTTAATTCCAAATATCACTTCATTTAATTTTCTTAGTTCAATTTATTTTACGATTCAAGTTTTGCATTCTTCATTTTATTTTCCAATTCATCAAAAATATTTATTTTGGGCTTCTATCCCACTTTTTTCAAATTTTATAAGTCATAACTTATTATTTACACAATTCCATTCATTATAGGCTTGAATATATTCTTCTTTTATTTTAACTCATGCCTTATGCTTATTTATAACCCAAGCATATTGTATTCTATGGATTTTTAATTCTGATTCTTTTATAAGTTATTTTAATTTATTTATTTCAATCTAATCCTTAACCAATTCATTTTCCATTTATTCAGGTAAGAATCTAATTCCATTCAATAACTCAATTGAATTTTTATTCCAATTCAATTTTATTTTAAACTCAGATTTATTTAATCTTAATTCGATTTCAACTTAATTCGAAAAACAACTAGATATTATTTTTCAGCCTATTTAATTAATTTCAATCCAGTGAAATTTTATTTCCCAATCCAAGTAAATTTCATTTTTAACTTTACACTTTAAATTTAAATTCCAACATTCAAAGCTTATATTCTTCCTGATTTAAAAATCGTCTAAATTGATAAGCTTATAACCTATCTTCTCAGAATTTTTAAACACCCGGCTTTTGGTTTCAAATCATTTTGAAATCTCCAACATCTCAAAATCACACTTCTCAAAATTTTTAAACCAATCCTGGTTTTTATTTCCAACAAATTTCCTTTGAAATTTCAAAAATAAACAGGTTTTCCCTGAACAAATCAATTTGGCAGCAATCTGTCACTTAGAAACTTGAAAATGAACATCGATGATGCTGCAGTCATCACTGAAGTTATTTTCCAGCGATTGAAGTGAATTTAATGATATATCCTTTCCCAAAATTTATTTGCAACAATTTCCTTTCAGAAATGCCTCAAAAACAACAATGCTGCTATTTATCTTCAAAATACTTCCAAAATCTCTAGGGTTTTAAATTTTCAAATACTGTTTTAATTCAAATTTTAACTATAATGCATTTGTATAATTTATGCTTGTACAAATATCCACTTGATTATATTTCAATTTATTATAAATTACATTTATAATTCATATTTTATAAGTTTTTTTATAATGAATTTATCTCCTTAAACTTAGGTTAAATTTTCTACTTCTAGTTAAATTTTCCATACAATAAGGATAATAATTTAAATACCGTTATTTCTAACATCCAAGCAACCATATATTAGCTAAATAGTTTAAGAAATTTTTTCCTTATACCAAAATATATTTTTGGGTAAAATTATGTCATTCACCCATACTTAAAACAATACCGTGTCGATTGTTCTATTCAAGTGTTTAGAAACCCCTTCGATACAGTTGTCCAGACTGTGCTGACGAAGGTTCATATGCCACTAAATAAACCAATCAACACAATATTAAAACAATTTATTCACTAACAAATACGCGCTCATATCTATTAATACGCTCAAACTCATTCCAGAGTACTACAGACTCTATTTGAGTAATTTCCCACCAGAGCCAAGGTTATCTCCAACCCAAGCTCTGATACCTACTGTAACGACCCACAAATCCGTACCCCTTGAGATAACACTATTCAACAAAATCCAACTCAAGTTGTACAGAAATACGAACCATTTGGTTTAATGAAGAAGAGGTAGAAGAAGAAAATAGAAAACAACATTAGAATCTAACCATCGCAGCGGAATAAAATATAATAGATAATAAATGATCTTTACTCAAATCAAATATATCTGTTTATATATTACATCGTCAGAGTACATCAATCACAGTTCAACAACATACAAATGGATACACAACACTCAAAACAGCGGAATATATACGTACACAAGTACGGATATACATATCGTCATCCTGCTCCATTGGATAAATTAATTAATAATAAATTGATAATAATAATATCAAAATGATAATATCAAATAATTATTAAGTTCGTTCTCAACATAAATAACATACAACTGGATACACGGCCAATCAACACAATGGAATATATATAAACAAGCATGAAAGTACGTATCGTCCTCCTGCTCGTCTCCTGAGCTCCACAGCATCATATCCTGTATCCTATAATACTCAGTCTGACACGAGAATTACAGTTAAATAACACCCGAGTCAGTCTGGAATACCAGCGTGAGAAAATCACACTCAATTGATTATTAAAGTTTCAAAAATCTTTTGAAAAAAAAAGCATCTCGTAAGACCATGCCACAAATAAACATGTCGGGTTTTTACCTTACGATAGCTAAAACACCTTTTATAGAAATCCTCTGATATTATAATAGGGTCTATATACAGATACTTATAAAATAGCCGAAATTGTTACATGATTAAATTCCAGCTACTAGCCACGGAGTGGGTAATACAAATAAAATTCGTACAAGGCTGGTAGGGGGAATGGATTTCCAACTAATGACTAGGCATTGGGGTACCACGTGTCACAGTACGTGGCCTAGATCACAGTACCGAGGAGTACGCCCGCTCCCCTGCGACACAAGACCGACACTACCCTTACTGGATAATCTCGAATGAGATCACCCCGCGGTTGGGATCAGCAACCGCCGACTAAGTCGAAATAAAAGGGACATCTAGACAGGGATGACCTCGCCCTGCTTGGGTGCTGCCCACCTAGCCTTGCTGCATAACCCCTGATTTTCAGTCATTCCCGGTTGATGAGGCTTGAGGGTAAGCGTTACCTTTTAGAACAATATCCCTTAGAATGCCCATCGTCCACCTGACGATGTTTCGAAAGCATTCATCCATACAAGTCTGTCCCGGGTTCGAACGGAACCGAAGGCACTATTCCTACTACATCCATTTTGGAAATATCCTCAGGATTAGTAGCGACTAGCCCTTGCACTTCACTGCTCCATCTTCGAATCCAAACTCGTTTTCCACGAACGTACAAACCGGATCGAAGTGGTTTTCGAGAAATAAATCTCGATCCCGGTCTCTTCGAAACGATCAACGTATTTGGCCAATGTTGATAGTCGATGGTTTAACTATCAATTAATATTCACAAACAACCATCAACCAATAAATAATTTCCCAAATTTTTTATTAATCCCAAAAATATCTTCACAAGATATATTTCCACTTTTCAAGCCCTTTTTGAAAACAGTTTCAAACTATGTTCCTTTCTCAGATTAAATATTCCAAGTATTTTCTATTTCCACTGAAATCACCAAGCACAAAACTAGATTTTTAAAATAATTTAAAACGCTTTACTTTGAAATGTACTTTAAAACATTTAAGTTAAAAACTACTACAATAATTTATTAAAAATACATACTATATGAATATTTGAAAATAAGGTTACTTAATAAAATATAAAAACTAGATTTTCACTTTTAAAACAAAATACTAAGTCACTCTTTAAATAGTTACTGCTATAATAGATTAAAAGAAAATACTTACTTTAGAATTTAAATACTTAGAAATAATAAATTTTCTAAAACACGCTTTTTAAAACAACATTAAACCTTTATCTTATATTTAAAAATTTACTTTGAAATCGTACATGGCTATCCATAGAAATATACTTCTCTTCACATTCTTCTTTAAATTACCAATTTCAAACACTTGAATCAATTTCCAAATTGATTTCCAACTTACTTCCTTTTTAATTCCAAAACCCATTAATTTCTGATTTTATTCCTTAATTTTGATTCAAAATACTTTTAATTGAAATAGCAATTTTAGATTTCTTAATTTACTTCTTTATCCCTTTAAATAAATTTAAACTTTAAATTTTAGTATAATTCTTTATTCCTTTAAAATAATATCACTTGAATTTACAATTTATTAATTTCTGTTTACTCAAAATCTTTTCATACTCGAAGTTATTTATTGGTATTCAATATCACTTCCATTTCTTTCAATTCATTCTTAATTTATTCACTTTTTCTGTAGTTATTTCGCTTAAAAATTTGCTTCTTTATTTTCTTTCCAAAATCCAATTTATGCATTTTTGTAGCTCGTTATACCCAAATATATTCAATCAAACCAAAGCATTTAATATTCCAACATAATTCATCATAGAATATCAATAATCACAACAAAGAATATTAAATAATTTAAATAAATGTTGAGGGACCCAGTTGGATCCCTCCAACCTGTTTTCCCTACATCCACAGACGTTAGCACAACATAAATACCAATCCCAAAATATACCATACTATAGCACATCAATCAATTCAACCATTCAAACAATTACTTAATTTAGTCATTTAAATTTAAATTTAACTGAGTGAGATTAACTCACCTTTGCTTTTTATCACTTTTGCTTTTTGTTTGCAATCCACTTCAATATTGCCTTGGTTTTCCTGATTTTAGACCTTGTACAAAAATGTATATGATTTATAAATATTTGAACTAACCAACGGTCTATTAACATTTAATAGTGTAATTTAAATTAATTTTTTTCTTAAACAATTTTAGTAACCAAAATAAATTTCATAGGTTAATTAAACAGTTAAATTCCCAAATCCATTATATATGTATATTTATTTATTTATTTATTTACTTCTTTGAAACTACTTATACTAAATAACCTATATACATTTCAAATCAAATCTCAATGAACTCGATAACATTTTCAAATTCTTATAATTTTTTTTCAAAACCATATACATATATACCTATTTCTGTTTATTCTGGGTATATTAAAATTAATATAGGTATGTGTGTATATATATATATCTCTTTTTTCTATCGAAAAGAGATCTTTTTTTCTGTCATAATAGCAGTAAATTTACTCTTAATGTAAATTTATTTTATTTTATGTTTCCCTATGAATATATATATATATATATATATATATATATGAATATACATATTTGAATTAACTTTAATTGAAAAAGATGAAATCGAGAATACCTCAACACAATCAGCTCAACCCCTATCCCTTTGCCGAAACCCTAACGGCAATGATTTGAAATCGGGCCTACACCTCAGCGTCGAGCAACCGAACACCTTGCCACCTTCCTCACCATCGCGCCTCCCCGAGCTTTACGCCACCCAAAGTCTAGCATGCCGTTTCACGATCGAGACTGAATGTTGCCGAGGCCCTAGCACCTCCATAAGCTAACGAACACGAACATAAGGCGACGCCCCTCTCGAACTCGAGATTTTGATTTTAAAATCGCGCCCAATATTTGTCATTATTACTTTTTTTAGAGAAGGAAATGAATTAAATCGAGCAGAAAGAGGCAGAAGCTATGAATTTAGTTCGGCCATTACTTTGTTAATTTGCTTAAGAAGATGATTTCGTGATTTTGGATGGAGGAGGGAGGGATGCGAATTGTACCTGAAGAAGTAAAAGGGTATGCAAATTTCTTCAGCCATTGAAAATCGATTCAAGAGAGAGGTTGTAGCTGTGAATTTGAGTTTGAAATGAGGATGGGTTGAAGTATGCTGGAGTTAGCAATTTAAAAGCTTCAGAGAGAAGACGGCGATGTTTAGAAAAGTGGAGACAGCGTGCCAACAATATCAGGCGACACTGCCTTGGAAAAAAAAGATGAAACGAAAAAATTTGATGTAGATATAAATCACCATTGATGTTGACCCAATATAAGTATAAATTTAAATTGGATTCGATATAAATTTCAACGCGTTTATAAGTCGTACGCTCACACAACCGCTCCAAACACTACGAAATTTGAAATCCGAGACTGTGCCTCGGAAGGCAAATTTTAAATTCAATTTAAACGATATAAATTTCAGAACTGAACAGATCACTGATAATTTCAAATTTAACACTTCTATTGTCTTCAGTATTATCAATATAAATTTCATAAGCCTTCAATTTATTTCCAACAGGCTTAAAACTCTAGATTCAACATTTTACTCAACTTCAAATTATTTAATTCAATAATTTAGTTATCAAATAAATTGTGATATTCGTAATTCAAGTTAAAATTACTGTATTGAATACTTAAAATCAATTAAATATTCCAATTTTAAATGCTCGAAAATTCCGAGTCGTCGCATTCCTCCCCCCTTAAAAGAATTTTGTCTTCGAAATTTCTAGTTAGGAAGAATGGTCCAACACCCATTTACTTTTCTCAAAACCAACAATTCAACATCCTACCAATTTTCTTTTATAGAAGACCCATTACCATTCTTAGAAACCTCTCCACTCTCCTATAGTTTCAAATAATACTATTTGTTTAACCATTCAAGTTTCAATCTAAAACCAAATTTTGAATTACTAATATTTTCTCAAAATTTTTCTAACTCCTTAAATTTTCGAAAAATTTCGCCAGCGTCCCTTTTGCGCGGCTAGCTCGGTACAACTGCTAAAAGGCATCTACGGGTTCCCAAATTCCAAAAGAAAACAAAAAGCCAAGTGGCTCGATCAAAAACCAATCAAATTTCACATATAAATTTAAACACATACCTTTTTGTCGAGCAATTCAAATTTATCTTCTGAAATCATAACCAATTTTCTTTTCCTTTATAATACCTGTATATCTTACATAGCAATAATGTCCAATCACAACCTTCAAACATTTTATCGATTTCCTTACCAAATGTCAATCTCAATTCATCCAAATATTAACTTAGAATATATTTGTAATACCAAATTTCAATTTCCCTTTTAAGAATTTACCATTCCCTTCTTAAGTTTAGTATAAGCATTTTATATGTTCCTTTATTTATTTTCACTTTACCACTTTAGTTTATATCTATTTCTATTCAAATTGATTCTTTCATTTCCATCCGAATTCAATTTATCTTCAACTCTATGTATTAAATTTTATCTTCCATTTATCCGATTCATATTATAATTTTATAGTAGTTTCATTCACTAATTTATTTCGATTTCCAGTTTGAAATCGTTTTGTCGTTAACTAAAATTTTACCAAAAATTTCAAAATTTTTTCTAACTCCCAAAATTTCTGAATTTTTTTGGCAGAGTCTCCTTTGTACGGAGGAGCTTCGCAATTTGACAAAAGATATAAATATATATACATCGACCCACACGGTCGGAAAAACAAAAAACAGTTCATATTTCCTATTATTATTGCATAGGCGTACCTTATTTAGCATTTTCGCAAGCATCTTATTAATTTAGCATTTAGCGCGATCTAATCCAGCCAAAGGGCTTCCCGGTACCTGTACTTACTCAATTTAAATATGTAAGTACTATATATAGGAAGTTTAAAGCATTTCGCTTAAATTTAAATAGCTAAAACATCGATCCTGTAATGATGCATGTGATATACTGGCACAAACACATAAATTTCACATATAATGCATGTTATACAATTTTCAGAACCACATGTAAGATTTTGCTACCAATTTTTAATTGATTACAACAAAGCACACATCATTTTACTTAATCCGAAAGGTTAACAACTCATATGCTTACATTCCGTTTATTTTTAAACAAATCAGACTTATATTTAATTCAATTGATCTCAACATCAATTTATTTAACTTCTATCAACTCAGAAATTTTAATTATTTTAGTTTACGTTAAACGACAATTTATTCTATGAAATTTACAATATCCATGTGAACAAATAATTACTTAAGGTTTATAACCATTTAAATTGATACAACCTTAATTTACACTTAATCCCATCCCATTTTAAATTTACTCACAAACTTTCATTGTATTTTCTTTCATATCCAAAAAGATTTGATTCCAAACCATTTTATTATACGTGACATCATCCCATGCTTCTATTAATTTTAAACTTAAGATAATTTACTTCAATTCACTACCATTTCATAACTTAAGTTCATTCTCGTTTTAATTTATTCATACTCCAATTGGATTTATTTTCATCTCAAATCATTTATTTATCCCCTTGGCTCTGGTGGGAATTACCTCCACTTTAATTCTGATTCTTTTATAAGTTATTCTAATTTATTTACTTCAATCCAATCCTTAACCAATTTATTTTCCATTTATTTAGGTAAGAATTTAATTCCATTCAATAACTCAATTGAATTTTTTATTCCAATTCAATTTTATTTTAAACTCAGATTTATTTAATCTCAATTCGATTTCAACTTAATTCGAAAAACAACTGGATTTATTTTTCAGCCTATTTAATTAATTAATTTCAATCCAGTCAAATTTTTATTCCCCAATCCAAGTTAGTTTCATTTTATAATGAATTTATTCTGAGAAAAGGAAGATAGTTTGAAAACTGTTTTCAAAAGGGTTTGAAAGTGAAATTATATCTTGTAAAGATATTTTGAGATAAATAAATAATTTGGGAAATTATTTATTGGTTGATGGTTGTTTGTGAATATTAATTGATAGTAAATCACCGACTATTAATATCGGACAAATACGTTGATCGTTTCGAAGAGTCCGGGATCGAGATTTATTTCTCGAAAACCACTTCGATCCGGTTTGTACGTTTCTGGAAACGAGTTTGGATTCGAAGATGGAGCTGTGAAGTGCAAGGGCTAGTCGCTACTAATCCTGAGGATATTTCCAAAATGGATGTAGTAGGAGTAGTGCCTTCGGTTACGTTCGAACCCGGGACAGACTTGTATGGATGAATGCTTGGGAAACATCGTCAGGTGGACGATGGGCATTCTAAGGGATATGTTCTAAAAGGTAACGCTTTGCCTCAAGCCTCATCAAATGGAAATGACTGAAAATCAGGGGTTGTGCAGCAAGGCTAGGTAGGTAGCACCCAAGCAGGGTGAGGTCATCCCTGTCTAGATGTCCCTTTTTATTTCGGCTTAGTGGGTGGTTGCTGATCCCAACCGCGGGGTGATCTCACTCGGGATTATCCAGTAAGGGGTAGTCCCGGTCATGTGTTGTAGGGGAGCGGCGTACTCCTCGGTATGGTGATATAGGCCCCGTACTGTGACAGGTGGAACCCTAGTGCCTAGTCATTAGTTGGAAATCCATTCTCCCTACGAGCCTTGTACAAGTTTTGTTTGTATTACCCACTCTGTGGCTAGTAGTTGGAATTTAATAGATGTAACAATTTCGGCTATTTTATAAGTACTTGTATATAGACCCTATAATAATATCGTAGGATTTTTATAAAAATTGTTTTAGCTATCATAAGGTAAAAACCCGACATGTTTATTTGTGGCATGGTCTTACGAGATGCTTTTGTTTTCAAAGGATTTTTGAAACTTTAATAATCAATTGAGTGTGATTTTCTCATGCTGGTATTCCAGACTGACTCGAGTGTTATTTAACTGTAATACTCGGGTCAAACCGAGTATTATAGAATACTGGATATGACGCTGTGGAGCTCAGGAGACGAGCTGGACGATGATTCATATTCTCGTACTTGTTATATATATTTTCCGCTGTGTTGAGTAGCTGTGTATCCAGTTGTATGATATTGATGTTGAGCTGCGATTGATGTACTATGATGATGTAATATATAAAGTGAGATATTTGATGTTTGAGTAAAGATTATTTATTATCTATTATATTTTATTCCGTTGCGATGGTTAGATTCTGATGTTGTTTTCTATTTTCTTCTTCTACCTCTTTTTCTTTAACCCAAATGATTCGTATTTCTATACAACTTGAGTTGATTTAGGTAAAATAGTGTTGACTTAAGGGGTACGGATTTGACTTAAGGTAGAATAGTGTTGCTTAAATAAATAGCTGCTTGCTTTAAAATGCTTAATAAGGTACGCCTACGCAATACAAATAGGAAATATGAACTGTTTTTCTGTTTTTCGACCGTATGGGTCAATATATATATATATATATATATATATATTTATATCTCTTGTCAAATTGCAAAAGTTCTTCTGTACAAAGGAGACTTTGCCAAAAAAATTCGAAAATTTAGAGAGCTAGAAATTTTTTGAGAAAATTTTAATAATTCAAAAATTTGGTTTTTAGTTGAAACTTGAATGATTGAACGAATAATTTTGGTTGCAATTGCAAACTATGTGGGAGTTTAGGAAATTAATAAGGGTGTAGTGTCTTTAAATGACAAGATTGTTTGGGTTGATGTTAAACAGTTTAGTTTTGGAAGATAGTAATGGGTATTGAATCATTCTTCCTAACTAGTAATTTCGGGAACGAAATACTTTTAAGGGGGAGGAATGTGACGATCCGAAATTTTTAAGAAATTTAAATTGGAATATTTAATTGATTTTAATATTTAAAAGTTAATTTTTAACTTGAATTCAAATATCACTATTAAATGTTAATTAAATTATTGAATTAAATAATTTACAATCGGGTAAAATATGAAATCTGGGATTTTAAGCCTGTTAAAAATAATTTGAAGGCTTGTGAAATTTATATTGATAACACTGAAGATAATAAAAGTTGTAAAATTGAAATTAACAGTGGTTTGTTCAGTTTTAAAATTTGATTGTTTAAGTTGAATTTAAAAATAGCCTTCCGATGGACAGTCTCGGAAGTCGACGAAACCAGTTTCATTGGGTCTGTAATATTGAATTATTATCGGATTTTAAATTTCGTCTTGATCGGAGTTGTTTGTTTAGTTTTAAAATTTGATTGTTTAAGTTGAATTTAAAAATAGCCTTCCGAGGGACAGTCTCGGAAGTCGACGAAAACAGTTTCATTGGGTCTGTAATATTGAATTATTATCGGATTTTAAATTTCGTCTTGATCGGAGTTGTTGTGTGAGCACACGATAAGTAAACGTGTGGAAAACTAAAACTTTAATTGATCAACCAGTTGAAATAATTTCACATCGTCGTTTTTCTTTCACCTCAAAGGCACTGTAGCAGCCAAGACAGCACGCCGACTTTCTTTCATCTCTGTGTTCCCTCTTTTAATAACATCACTCAACTTTTTCTAATCACGCTGCCTCCTTCCATATCTTGTCTGCTTTCCATTTTAATGACCAATCCCAAGGAAATCTCGTTCAAAATTCAATTCGCGAGTCATCTTCCCTTCGTTCCTAAATTCGAAGTTCAAAAAAAAGAAAATAATAAATGGCGGAACGAAATTGAAATCTCCGTCATTCCTTCTTCCCTCCCCATATTTTGTTTAAGTTCGAATCAATAAAACCGAGCTCCTCCCTCATCCTCTCAGTAAATTCACGAAATCCCCTTTCATCACCAAATCGATTACCGTATTAAAAAAAAGAGATAGGGCCATACGAAACCATCTCTCGTATTCAGCCCGTCGCCTCCTCTTCGTTTGAGTTTGAATTCGAAATTTGTATAGGGATCGCGAGTCGAGGTTAGGGTTGAGAGCTCGTGGAGCTTGCGGTTGTCCAAGAATAGAGTTAATTATCAACTATATAATAGAAGTAGCAGAGATTGATTTTTGAAATCAATTAAATCGAAAATGAGTTGTTTATACCTAAATATGAATTGAAGATAAGTAAATGAGTTGTAACTCACTTGTGATCAATGAAAATAGTTTATAAATTAATTGGAACATTGGAACTAGTATGAAAATTATATAAGTTGCTTACGGAAGAATGTTTGGTGTTAAGCAGGATATGCATGTATTATAAAGCGAAAATAAATTTGGATTTGATTTCAAAAGATAAATTTGAAATGCTCGCCAAAAAGGTATGTATTTAAATTTGGTATGAAATTTGATTGGGTTTTTGGATCGAGCCACTTGGCTTTTTGTTTTCTTTTTGGATTTGGCAGGCCGTAGAGCCATTTTGTAGTTGTACCGAGCTAGCCGCGCAAAGGAGCCGCTGGAATTTTTTTTCGAAAATTTAGAGATTTAGAAAATTTTTGATAAATTTTTGATAATTCAAAATTTGGTTTTAAATTGAAACTTGAATGGTTAAACAAATAGTATAGTTTGAAACTATGGGAGAGTTGAGAAGTTAATAAGAGTGATAACGGGACTTTTATAAAAGATAGTTGGTTAGGGTTGAGAGCTCGTGGAGCTTGCGGTTGTCCAAGACATCGCAATAGCAAGTAGGACTCGGCGACGCGGTGAGGCAGTGTGGTCGCATTTGAGTAAGCGAGGGCGGAAGCCTCGATCTGGGCTAGGGATAGGGTCGCGTGTTTTTGGGTCGCAATCAATGACTTGCGCAAGGCGATGGAGGCCTCGCGGTGAGTTCCCCGATGTCATTGCTAGGTCAGTTGGTGATGTGCTCAAGGGATTTACGTGCGTTGGTCTATGGAAGTTTGGCCAGCGATGTGGAAGGTCGTAGGATAGGAATCTCGTTTGGTAAGGCAGTAAGTATTCGATCCTTTTCAAATTTAAATTGATTTATTATTATACAGAAGAAGGAAAATTTGTTTCTCATTTGGATTTAAATAATAGGAGTATACAACATATTTAATTCAGTTTAAGTTGGAATGTATGAATATATAGATCAGGAAATTTATAAGCAGTAAGGTATAATTCTTTTGTTTTCCAATTTATATACATAATAAAATTTTTCACTGGCAGTTAATTTAATTTATAGTTAGGGTGAAAGGCAAATACTGAAAACTGGAAAAGTTATTTAAAATGTAAGGAGGCAGAAATTTTAATTTACTGGTCTATGTTGGAAATAAATTACTAAGGTGATTAGTTTGTTCTATTAACATATTTAATCTATTTTAGTTTCTAAAACTAATTTATTAAATAAAAATTAGTTTAAAAAAAATTATTTGTTAATTAAATTTAGCAAATGGAAATTATTTGTTCGATTTATTCGGATATTAACAAAGGAAACCAATGTTTATTCAAGGTAAAGAGTCATGAAACGGGTCGAGACGGTAATGGACTGCAAACGAAAACCAAAGGTGAGTTAATCTCACTCAGTTAAATTTAAATTTAAATTTAAATGACTAAATTTAAATAATTATTTGAATGGTTGAATTGATTGTTGTTCTATAGTGTGGTATAATTTGGAATTGGCATTTTATGTTGTGTTAACGTCTGTTGGATGCAGGGAAAACAGGTTAGAGGGATCCAACTGGACCCCTCAATATTTATTTAAATTATTTATTATTCTCTGCTATGAATATTGATATTCTATGATGAATATATTGGAATATTGAATGTTATGATTTGGTTGGATATATTTGGGTATAATGAATTACCAAAAATATATAAATTGGGTTTTGGAAAGAAAATAAAGGAAGTAAAGTTGTAAACGAAATAATCTTAGAAAATTTAATAAATTAAGAATGAATTGAAAAAGAAAGGGAAGTATGTTAAATACTAATAAAAACTTCGAGTATGAAAAGAAAAGGGTTTGAATAAACAGTAATTAATGAATTGTAAAATTATGTGATATTAATTTAAATGAATAAAGAATTATTTTAAGACTAAAAGTTTTAAATTTATCTAAATGAATAAGAAGTAAAATTGAGAAATCTAAATTGGTATTCCAATTATAGGTATTTTAAATCATAATTAAGAAATAAAATCTGAAATTAAAGAATTTGTGAATGAATGAAGTAAATTGGAAATCAAGTTGGAAATTGATTTAAGTTGAAATTGGATATCTAGAAGAATAAATTCAAGTGGGAATTTATTAAAGGAATGAGAAAAATTGTTTAAAATAAATATTGATTTATTTTTAAAGATTGTGAAGAGAGTATATTTCCATGGATAACCAAGTACGTTTTAAGTAAATGTTTAAATATAAGATAAAAGTTTAATGTTGTTTTAAAAAGCATGTTTTAGAAAATTTATTATTTAGGAATGTTTAAAATTCTAAAGTAAATATTTTTCAAATCTATTATCGTAATAATTATTTAAAAGGTGACAAGTATTCTGTTTATAAAGTGAAATTCTAGTTTTATATTTTATAAAGTAACCTTATTTTCAAATATTCATATAGTATGTACTTTCAACAAATTATTGAAGTAGTTTTAACATAAATGTTTTAAAGTATATTTTAAAAGTAAAGTGTCTTAAATTATTTAAAAAAAATCTAGTTTTGTGCTTGGTGATTTCAGTGGAGATGGAAAATATTTGGGAAAGCTTATTCTGGGAAAGAAAGATGTTTTGAAACAGCGTTCAAAGGGTTTTGAGAACATAAATATATCTTGTGCAGATATCTTTGAGGTTAATAAATAATTTGGGAAATTATTTATTGGTTGATGGTTGTTTGTGGATATTAATTGATAGTTAAATAACCGACTATCAATATTGGGCAAAAGTGTGTTGATCGTTTCGAAGAGAACGGGATCGAGATTTATTTCTCGAAAATCACTTCGATCCGGTATGTACGTTTCGTGGAAACGATTTTGGATTCGAATTTGGAGCAGTGAAGTGCAAGGGCTTGTCGCTACTAATCCTAAGGATATTTCCAAAATGGATGTAGTAGGAATAGTGCCTTCGGTTCCGTTCGAACCCGAGACGGACTTGTATGGATGAATGCTTGCGAAACATCGTCAGGTGGACGATGGGCATTCTAAGGGATATATTCTAAAAAGGTAACGCTTAGCCTCAAGCCTCATCAAAAGGGAATGACTGAAAATCAGGGGTTATGCAGCAAGGCTAGGTGGGTAGCACCCAAGCAGGTTGAGGTCATCCCTGTTTAGATGTCCCTTTTTATTTCGGCTTAGTGGGCGGTTGCTGATCCCAACCGCGGGGAGATCTCACTCGGGATTATCCAGTAAGGGGTAGTCCCGGTCTTTTGTTGCAGGGGAACGGGCGTACTCCTCGATACGGTGATCTAAGCCCCGTACTGTGACAGGTGGTACCCCAATGCCTAGTCATAAATTAGAAATCCATTCTCCCTACGAGCCTTGTACGAGTTTTGTTTGTATTACCCACTCTGTGGCTAGTAGATGGAATTTAATAATGTAACTATTTCGGCTATTTTATAAGTATTTGTACATATACCCTATCATAATATCAGAGAAATTTTATAAAAATTGTTTTAGCTATCGTAAGATAAAAACCCGACATGTTTATTTGTGGGTGGTCTTACGAGATGCTTTTATTTTCAAAGGATTTTTGAAACTTAAATAATCAATTGAGTGTGATTTTCTCATGCTCGTATTCCAGACTGACTCGGGTGTTATTTAACTGTAATGCTCGGGTAAGACCGAGTATTATAGGGTACATGATATGATGCTGTGGAGCTCAGGAGACGAGCTGGATGACGATACGTACTTCCGTACTTGTATATATATATATTCCGCTGTGTTGAGTTGTTGTGTATCCATTTGTATGATATTGATGTTGAGGTGTGATTGATGTACTCTGATGATGTAATATATAACAGATATATTTGATTTTGAGTAAAGATCATTATTATCTATTATATTTTATTCCGCTACGATGTTTAGATTCTGATGTTGTTTTCTATTTTCTTCTTCTACCTCTTCTTCTTTACCCAAATGGTTCATATTTCTGTGCCACTTGAGTTGATTGTTGTAGAATAGTGTTGACTCAAGGGGTACGGATTTGCGGGTCGTTTCACTTGGTATCAGAGCTGAGGTTGGTGATAACCTTGGCTCTGGTGGAAATTACTCATAAAATAGAGTCCATAGTACTCTAGAATGAGTTTGAGAGTATTAATAGATATGAGCGCGTATTTGTTAGTGAATATAAAATTGATTTGTACTGCGTTGATTTATCGGTTGAGTGTTTAGGAATCCCTATTGATGACATGCCATCCCATATATCGACCAGAATTTACTTTGGAATTCACGCAGCTCCACGAGCTCTGATACCAACTGTAATAGCCCGCAAATCCGTACCCCTTGAGCAAACACTATTCTACCTAAATCAACTAAAGTTTTACAGAAATACGAACCATTTGGGTTAAAGAAGAAGAGGTAGAAGAAGAGAAAACAGGAAACAACATCAGAATCTACCCATCGCAGCAAAATAAAATATAATAGATAATGAATGATCTTTACTCAAAATCAAATATATCTGCTTACATATTTTACATCATCAGAGTACATCAATCAGAGCTCAACATCAATAACATACAAATGGATACACAACAACTCAACACAGCGGAATATATACATAAACTAGTACGGAAATACGTATCGTCGTCCAGCTTGTCTCCTGAGCTCCATAACATCATATCCTGTACCCTATAATACTCGGTCTGACCTGCCACAAATAAACATGCCGGGTTTTTACCTTACGATAGCTAAAATAATTTTTATAAAAATCCTCTGATATTATAATAGGGTCTATATACAAATACTTATAAAATAGCCGAAATTGTTACATTATTAAATTCCAGCTACTAGCCACAGAGTGGGTAATACAAACAAAACTCGTACAAGGCTCGTAGGGAGAATGGATTTCCAACTAATGATTAGGCACTGGGGTACCACCTGTCACAGTACGGGGCCTAGATCACCGTACCGAGGAGTACGCCCGCTCCCCTGCAACACAAGACCGGGACTACCCCTTACTGGATAATCCCGAGTGAGATCACCCCGCGGTTGGGATCAGCAACCGCCCACTAAGCCGAAATAAAAAGGGACATCTAGACAGGAATGACCTAACCCTGCTTGGGTGCTACCACCCAGCCTTGCTACATAACCCTTGATTTTCAGTCATTCCCATTTGATGAGGCTTGAAGCTAAGCGTTGCCTTTTAGAACATATCCCTTAGAATGCCCATCGTCCACCTGACGATGTTTCGAAAGCATTCATCCATACAAGTCCATCCCGGGTTCGAACAGAAACCGAAGGCACTATTCCTGCTACATCCATTTTGGAAATATCCTCAGGATTAGTAGCGACTAGCCCTTGCACTTCACTGCTCCAACTTCGAATCCAAAATCGTTTCCACGAAACGTACAAACCGGATCGAAGTGGTTTTCGAGAAATAAATCTTGATTCCGGTCTCTTCGAAACGATCAACGCATTTGGCCAATATTGATAGTCGGTGATTTAACTATCAATTAATATTCACAACATTCATCAAACAATAAATAATTTCCCAAATTATTTTTTAACCTCAAAAAAAATTATCTTCACAAGATATATTTTCACTTTTCAAACCCCTTTGAAAACAGTTTTCAAACAATCTTCCTTTCTCAGAATAAATTCCAAATATTTCTATTTCTACTGAAATCACCAAGCACAAGATTTTGGATTTTTAAAATAATTTCAAAACACTTTGTTGTAAAATATGTTTAACATTTAATTTAGAAAATTTTACTTTAGTTATTAATTTAAAATAATACTTTAGAAATGATTAAAATAAGTTTACTTTATAAATATAACTAGATTCTCTTCTTTAAACAAAATACCAAATCATTCTTTAAATAATTATTACGATAATAGATTAAACAAAAATACTTACTTTGGAATTTACTTTTAAACGCTTAATTTAAAACTACTTTAATAATTTACTGAAAATACATACTACATGAATAGTTAAAAAAAATAAGGTTACTTTATAAAATATAAACTAGGTTCTCACTCTTTAAAACAAAACACTAGTTACCTTTTAAATAATTACTATCATAATAGATTAAAAGGAAATACTTACTTTAGAATTTAAATATTAGAAATAATAAATTTTCCAAAACTTGCTTTTTAAAACAACTTTAAACTTTAAACTTTAAACTTATATTTAAAAACTCACTTTGAAAACGTACATGGTTATTCAGGGAGAATTTCCAACTTCAATCACTTAAATCAATTTCCCAAATTGATTACCAATTTATTCCATTTGAAAAAAATTTCTTTACTTATCAGTTCATTTCCAAATTCATTTGTTATGGATTTTATTATTATTATTTTTCCCAATTTCTTCTTTACTCTTTTCAATAATTTAAATCTTAAATTTTAGATAAATGTTTTGTTCTTTTTAAATAATAATACAGCATCATCAACTTCCTGTTTATTTAAATTTTCCTTCCCATACTGAAGATTTATTTATTAAAATTTTAAAGTCACTTTATTTCTTTTCCAATTCATTCTTAAATTTATTCTACACTTATTTTACATACAATTTCACTTCTTTTATTTTCATTCCCAAAATCCAATTATATATTTGGTAATTCATTATACCCAATTATATCAACCAAGCCATAGCATTCAATATTTCCACATAATTCATTATAGAATATCAAATAATCAGAACAAAGAATATTAAATAATTTAAATAAAAATCGAGGGGTCCAGTTGGATCCCTCCAACCTGTTTTCCCTGCATCCACAGACGTTAGCACAACATAACATACCAATTTCAAATTATACCATACCATACCATATCAATCAATTCAAACATTCAAACAATTGTTTAAATTAAATCATTTAAATTTTAAATGTAGCTGAGTGAGATTAACTCACCTTTGCATTTACAATCCCAATTCGAATCTCGGCTTGTTTTCTTCATAGTTTTAAACCTTGTATAAATATTTATACAATTTATTAATACTTGAAGTAATCGAACAATTTACTTCCTTTTTAATTAATTAGTACTATTGACTCTATTTCAATGAGTATTTCCCACCAGAGCCAAGGTTATCACCAACCTATGCTCTGATACCAATAATTTAATATTATCATTCCTTAACAAGCAAGCATCCAAATACTATCATACTTTACAAAAATTATATCTTTTATATACAAAAATAATTTGGGTAAAATTATTTCATTTACCCTACTTTGAAACAATACTATGTCGAATTGTTCTATTCAAGTGTTTATAGATCCCTATCAATAACGTTAATTACTCGTATTGACCAGAATCCATAAACTACTCAATTAACCCAATCGACATAATATAAAATCATTTTATGTTCACTAACAAATACGTGCTCATATCTATTAATACGCTCAAACACAGTTTAGAGTACTATTGACTCTATTTCAATGAGTAATTCCAACCACAGCCAAAGTTATCACTAACCTAAGCTCTGATACCAACTGTAATAGCCCACAAATCCGTACCCCTCGAGTCATCACTATCCTAACTAAATCAACTCAAGTTGTACAGAAATGCGAACCATTTGGGTTAAAGAAGAAGAGGAAAATAACATCAGAATTTAACCATCTCAGCGGAATAAAATATAATAGATAAATACGATCTTTACTCAAAAATCAAATATATCTGTTTATACATTACATCATCAGAGTACATTAATCAATCTCAACATCAATAACATACAAATGGATACACAACTAAACAACATAGCGGAATTTATATATATAAACAAGTACAGAAGTACGTATCGTCATCCAGCTCGTCTCCTGAGCTCCACAACATCAAAATCCTGTATCCTATAATACTCGGTCTGACCCGAGCATTATAGTTAAATAACACCTGAGTCAGTCTGGAATACCAGCATGAGAAAATCACACCCAATTGATTATTAAAGTTTCTAAAATCCTTTGAAAACAAAAGCATCCCGTAAGACCACGCCACAAATAAACATGTCGTGTTTTTACCTTACGATAGCTAATTTTTTTTTTATAGAAATCCTCTGATATTATAATAGGGTCTATCTACAATTACTTATAAAATAGCCGAAATTGTTACATTATTAAATTCCAGCTACTAGCCACAAAGTGGGTAATACAAACAAAACTCGTACAAAGCTCGTAGGGGAAATGGATTTTCAACTAATGACTAGGCACTGGGGTACCACCTGTCACAATACGAGGCCTAGATCACCGTACCGACGAGTACGCCCGCTCCCCTGCAACACAAGACTGGGACTACCCCTTACTGGATAATCCCGAGTAAAATCACCCCGCGATTGGGATCAGCAACCGCCTACTAAGCCGAAATAAAAAGGGACATCTAGACAGGAATGACCTCACCCTGCTTGGGTTCTACCCACCTAGCCTTGCTGCATAACCCTTGATTTTCAGTCATTCCCATTTGATGAGGCTAGAGGCTAAGCGTTACCTATTTAGAACATATCCCTTAGAATGCCCATCGTCTGCCTGACGATGTTTCACAAGCATTCATCCATACAAGTCCGTCCCGGGTCCGAACGGAACCGAAGGCACTATTCCTACTACATCCGTTTTGGAAATATCCTCAGGATTAGTAGCGACTAGCCCTTGCACTTCACTACTCCATCTTTGAATCCAAAATCGTTTTCCACGAAACGTGCAAACCGGATTGAAGTGGTTTTCGAGAAATTAATCTCGATCTCGGTCTCTTCGAAACGATCAACGTATTTGGCCAATATTGATAGTTGGTTATTTAACTAGCAATTAATATTCACAAACAACCATTCAACAATAAATAATTTTTCAAATTATTTATTAACCCCAAAAATATCTTTACAAGATATATCTTCACTTTTCAAACCCTTTTGAAAACAGTTTTCAAAACTATCTGCCTTTCTCAGAATAAATTCCAAGTATTTCTGTTTCCACTGGAATCACCAAGCACAAAACTTCTAATTTTTAAAATAATTTAAAAATACTTTATTGCAAAATACATTTAATATTTAATATAGAAAAATTACTTTAGCACTTAATTTAAAATAATACTCTAGAAATAACTAAAATAAGGTTACCTTATAACTATACATTACATTTTCTTCTTTAAACAAATTACCAAATCATTCTTTAAATAATTATTACGATGACAGATTGACAAATTACTTACTTTAAATTTATTTTAAAATATTGAAATTAAAACTACTTCAATAATTGATTAAAAATATATACTATATGAATATTTGAAATAAGGTTACTTTATAAATATAAACTAGGTTTTCACCTTTAAAACAGAATTACTAAGTCACTCTTTATAAATTATTACTACAGTAGTAGATTTGAATAAATATTTACTTTGGAATTTAAACATTTAGAAAGAAAATAAATTTTCAAGAACATACTTTGTAAAACAACATTAAACCTTATTTTTATTTTAAAAACTTACACTTGGCTATCCAGAGAAATACATTTCTCTTCACATCCTTTAAAAATAAAAATCACTATTTATTTTTAAACAAATTTTCTCATTCCTTTAATAAATTCCCACCTTGAATTTATTCTTCCAAATATCCAATGTCAAACACTTAAATCAATTTCCAAATTGATTTCCAATTCACTTCATTTATTCAAAAATCCTTTAATTTCAGATTTTATTCCTTAATTATGATTTAAAATACTTTTAATTGAAATACCAATTAGATTTCTCAATTTACTTCTTATTCCTTTAAATAAATTTAAAACTTTGAGTTTTAAAATAATTTTTTATTCCTTTAAAATAATATCACTTGATTCCACAATTCATTAATTACTGTTTGTTCAAACCCCTTTCTTTTCATAATCGAAGTTATTTATTGGTATTTAACGTACTACCATTTCTCTTTCAATTCCTTCTAATTTTATTAAATTTTCTAAGATTATTTCATTTACAACTTTACTTCCTTTATTTTCTTTCCAAAACCCAATTTATATATTTTTGGTAATTCATTATACCCAAATGTATCAAATCAAATCATAACATTCAGTAATCCAATATATTTATCATAGAATATCAAGTAATCACAACAGAGAATATTAAATAATAAATGTTGAGGGGTCCAGTTGGATCACTCCAACCTGTTTTTCCTCCATCCACAAATGTTAGCACAATAATATGCCAATTCCAGAATATACCACACTATAGCACATCAATCAGTTTCAACCATTCAAACAATTATTTAAATTTATACATTATATTTTCTTCTTTAAACAAATTACCAAATCATTCTTTAAATAATTATTACGATAATAGATTAACAAATTATTTAGTTTAGAATTCACTTTAAAATATTTAAATAAAACCACTTCAATAATTGATTAAAAATATATACTATATGAATATTTGAAAATAAGGTTACTTTATAAATTTAAACTAGGTTTTCACCTTTAAAATAGAATTACTAAGTCATTCTTTATAAATTATTACTATGGTAACAAATTTGAATAAATACTTACTTTAGAATTTTAACATTTAGAAATAATAAATTTCTAAGAACATACTTTGTAAAACAACATTAAAACCTTTATTTTATTTTGAAAAACTTACTTTGAAAACGTACTTGGCTATCCAGAGAAATATACTTCTCTTCACAACCTTTAAAAATAAATCACTACTTATTTTTAAACAATTTTTCTCATTCCTTTAATATATTCCCACCCTGAATTTATTATTCCAAATATCCAATTTCAAACACTTAAATCAATTTCCAAATCGATTTCCAATTTACTTCATTTATTCCAAAATCCTTTAATTTCAGATTTTATTCCTTAATTATGATTTAAAATACTTTTAATTGAAATACCAATTTAGATTTCTCAATTTACTTCTTATTCCTTTAAATAAATTTAAAAATTTAAGTTTTAAAATAATTCTTTATCCATTTAAATTAATATCACATAATTTCACAATTCATTAATTACTGTTTATTCAAACCCTTTTCTTTTCATACTTGAAGTTATTTATTAGTATTTAACATACTTCCATTTCTTTTTAAATTCATTCTTAATTTATTCAATTTTCTCTAATTATCTCGTTTACAATTTACTTCCTTTATTTTCTTTCAAAAACCCAATTTAAATATTTTTGGTAATTCATTATACTCAAATATACCCAATCAAATCATAACACTCAATATTCCAATATATTCATCATAGAATATCAAGTAATCACAACAGACAATATTAAATAATAAATGTTGAGGGGTCCAGTTGGATCCCTCCAACCCGTTTTCCTGCATTCACAGTCGTTAGCACAATAATATGCCAATTCAAGAATATACCATACTATAGCACATCAATCAATTTCAACCATTCAAACAATTATTTAAATTTAATCATTTAAATTTAATTTTAATTCAGCTGAGTGAGATCAAGTCACATTGATTTTAAATTTGCAGTCCGATCCAGACCGGCTTGCTTCCTTCACAATTTAAGACCTTGCATAACATACCACAATTGATTAACATTTTAACTAACTGGACAATCAATCGCCTTTCTCTTAACTTCATAATTAATTTTAATTTAACTAAGACTTTCGTTCAAACTGATAATTTTATTCAAACTATTTTCCCTTTTAAATAGATTTTAAAAACCTATTTATATCAACTCCATAGCATTTAAAAATCCCGATGTTTTCTTTTCTAATACATATCTATTCTCTGCTTAAAACCTACATATATATATATTTAAGTAAAGCTTGACATCATTGTAAAATCTCCTTCCTAACATATATATGTTTATATATGAAAACAAAATTGTTCTACACTTAACTGAATTGTTTTTTTTAAATCACAGATTTAAAACTCATTATAATCAAAAACAACATTTTATAACTGATGTTAATATATATATAACTACAATTATATCATATATTTCTCATAGTTTTGTGAATATATAGTTAGAGAAATACAAAGAAAAAAAGAAAATGCGATGCCATACCTAACTTCTCCTTCCCAGAGTGAAGAATCGACGCCTACCTCGCTAACTCAAACGGCCCCCACCTCCACCATGCCGCCTGCCGCGGTGCTCCCATCGAAAGTCACTCCTCATCGCACAAGCCATGCTTCGCAACTGCGATGCCGCCCACGATAGAGCTTGCGAGCTTCCACGCCCTAGAATCGAGAGTTTCTTCGCTCGCAACCCTGAAGTGAGAAAATGAGCGCGAGGCGCTTCGCGTGCTGCGATGTCTTCGATCGAACGCGAGTTCATCGATCTGGATCAATTTGTAGAGGCACAAAATAGTCGCCCTACAAAATAAATCTCTGAGTTCGGCCATTACTTGATTTACTGCCCATTTTTTCTTCTTCGTTCATTTATATTTTCATTTTATTACAAGTTTTCGTTTTATTTCGAACAAAAAGGAAAGGTCGGCTTTACAAGGAAAAGTTTGCGTGTTACAGAAGAGAAAAGAGACGTGCGATTAAAAGGGGACTCAACTGTTCACCTGATTTAACCAATATATATATGTATTTTTATAACTTAAATATTGGATTTATCTCGTTTCGGGTAACTAGAAATTTACAACCCCTACCGAGGCATGCCGCCAGGCGTTCATAATGTTATACTACTATTTCGATTGAAATGGAAAAGATTTCGAGTCCTAATTCGATCGTATGGAGAAGATAGCTTTTTTAATCAATTATTATATTTAATTTTCGATATAGATTTCGACACATTCACTTATCATACTCTCGCACAACAACTCCAAATACTACGAAATTTGAAATCCGATAATAATACACTATTACGGGTCCAATGAAACTGATTTCGTCGAATTCCGAGACTGGGCCCCGAAAGGCTATTTTTAAATTTAATTTAAAACGATAGAAGTTTTATGCTTGGTGATTCCAGTGGAAATAGAAATACTTGGAATTTATTCTGAGAAAGGCAGATAGTTCTGAAAACTGTTTTCAAAGGAATTTGAAAACTGAAAATATATCTTGTGAACATATTTTTGAGATAAATAAATAATTTGGAAAATTATTTATTGTGTGATGGATGTTGCGAACATTAATTGATAGTTAAATAATCGACTATCAATATTGGTCAAATGCGTTGATCATTTCAAAGAGACCAGGATCGAGATTTATTTCTTGAACACCACTTCGATTCGTTTTGTACGTTCGTGAAACAAGTTCGGATTTGAAGATGGAGCAGTGAAGTGTAAGGGCTAGTCGCTACTAATCCTGAGGATATTTCCAAAATGGATGTAGTAGGAATAGTGCCTTCGGTTCCCTTCGGACCCGGGACGGAATTGTATAGATTAATGCTTGCGAAACATCGGCAGGTGGACGATGGGTATTCTAAGGGATATGTTCTAAAAGGTAATGCTTAGCCTCAAGCCTCATCAAATGGAAATGACTAAAAATCAGGGGTTATGCAGCAAGTCTAGGTGGGTAGCACCCAAGCAGGGTAAGGTCATTCCTGTCTAGATGTCCCTTTTTATTTCGGCTTAGTGGGCGGTTGCTGATCCCAACCGTGGGGTGATCTCACTCGGGATTATCCAGTAAGGGGTAGTCCCGGACTTGTGTTGTAGGGGAGCGGGCGTACTCCTCGGTACGGTGATCTAGGCCCCGTACTGTGACAGGTGGTACCCCAGTGCCTAGTCATTAGTTGGAAATCCATACTCCCTATGAGCCTTGTACGAGTTTTGTTTGTATTACCCACTCTGTGGCTAGTAGCTGGAATTTAATAATGTAACAATTTCGGCTATTTTATAAGTATTTGTAGATAGACCTTATTGTAATATCAAAGGATTTCTATAAGAATTGTTTTAGCTATCGTAAGGTAAAAACCCGACATGTTTATTTGTGGCGTGGTCTTACGAGATGCTTTTGTTTTCAAAGGACTTTTGAAACTTTAATAATCAATTGAGTGTGATTTTCTCACGCCGGTATTCCAGACTGACTCGGGTGTTATTTAACTATAATGTTCGGGTCAGACCGAGTATTATAGATACAGGATATGATGCCGTGGAGCTTAGGAGACGAGCTGGATGACGATACATACTCTCGTACTTGTTTATATATATTCCGCTGTGCTAAGTAGTTGTGTAACCAATTGTATGATATTGTTGAGCTGTGTTTGATGTACTCTGATGATGTAATATATAAACAGATATATTTGGTTTTGTGTAAAGATATGTTAATATCTATTATATTTATTCCGCTACGAATGGTTAGATTCTGATGTTGTTTTCTATTCTTTTCTTCTACCTCTTCTTCTTTAACCCAAATGGTTCGTATTTCTTTGCAACTTGAGTTGATTGTTGTAGAATAGTGTTGACTCAAGGGGTACGGATTTGCGGATCGTTACACTTGGTATCAGAGCTTAGGTTGGTGATAACCTTGGCTTTGGTGGGAAATACTCATTGGAATAGAGTCAATAGTACTCTAGACTGAGTTTGAGCGTATTAATAGATATGAGCGCGTATTTGTTAGTGAATATAAAATGATTTTATATTGTGTTGATTGGTTTATTGAGTAGTTTATGGATTCTGGTCAATACGAGTAATTAACGTTATTGACAGGGATCTCTAAACACTTGAATAGAATAATTCGACACAGTATTGTTTTAAAGTAGGGTAAATGAAATAATTTACCCAAATTATTTTTGTATATAAAAAAAATATAATTTTTGTAAAGTGTTATAATATTTGGATGCTTGATTGTTAAGGAAAGATAATATTAAATTATTAACACTATTGTGTAGAAATTGAATAAGAAATTGAAAACTTATAACTAAAATTGTAGAATAAATTTATATGACAAAATGGAATTTGAATATGGATTATAAATGTAATTTATAAATTCAAATAAACTTCATATACAAATGAGATTGTAATTTTGAAATAAAATTCCAGAGAAACATTTGAAATTGAAATGAGATAATATTCCAGAGTATGTAGGAATTGCAATTTGGAATTTTTGGGAAAAAAATTTAAATTCCTTTGGGTTTGAAAACAGTTTCCAAAGGGTTTGGAGGAATAATAGTAATATCTTGGAAATATTTTGTGTTGAATTTGAAATCTTGTGAGATTTGGAAATAAAAAATAATTGAAATGTTGTTAAAGAGATAAAAGCACTAAACTCTTTAGGTCGCTGGAAAATAATTCCGATGATGATCGCGACATCATCTTTGTTCATTTTCGAGTTTCCAAGAGAGAAATTGCTACCAAACTGTTTTCAATTAGAATTGTTTGCAGAAGTTGGATTTGATTTTAGAAATGCAAAGGATTTTGGATGTAGTTCATTTCAAAGGTGATTTTGAAATCTAGGAAAGTGTTTAAACTCTGAAATTTTATTTTAAATGTTTATGTAATAATAAAGATATATTGGCTAAATAAAATGTATAATTCCGAGTTAAAAGTAAAACGTGAATGGGATTGGTTGTCCATTGATGAAAGTATGGAAAATAAATAAGTTTGTGACTTATAAATTTAGAAGTGGAATAAATAAGCCAAAATAAAATTGATTTGAATTTTAGGAAGTGAATGAAAAATTCAAAACTTAAATTATACAATAAATTGACCTCCATTAAAATAAAAGGTGAGTTAATCTCACTCAGTTAAATTTAAATTTAAATAATTAAATTGAAATAAATTTTTGAATGGTTGAATTGATTGATGTGCTATATAGTATAGTATATTTTGAAATTGGTATTATATATTGTGCTAACGTCTGTGGATGTAGGGAAAACAGGTTGGATGGATCCAACAGGATTCCTCAAAATTATTTAGAATTGTTTGATATTCTGTGTTATGGGTATTTGATATTCTGTGATGAATATTATTGTTAATTGGAAATATTGATTGCTGTGATTTGCTTGAATATATTTCGGTGCACTAAGTTATCGAAATATATAAAATTGGATTTTTGAAAAGAAAATAAAGAGTAAATTTTAAGTAAAATAGTTATAGTGAATTTAAATAATTAAGAATGAATTGAAAAGGAATGGAAATGAAATTAAAATACTAATAAATAATGTCGAGTATGGAGGATGAAGGATTTGAATAAGAAGAAATTAATAAATAGTAAACTTAAGTGATATCAATTAAAGGAATAAAGAATTATTTTAAAATTTAAAGTTTTAAATTTATTTAAAAGGGATTAAGAAGTAATTTGAGAAATCAAAAATTGGAATTTTCTGTTAAAAGTATTTTAAATCATAATTAAGGAATAAAATATGAAATTTAAGGATTTTTAAATAAATGAAGTAAATTGGAAATCAATTTGGAAATTGATTTAAGTGTTTGAAATTTGATATTTGGAAGAATAAATTCAAGGTGGGAATTTATTAAAGGAATGAGAAAAATTGTTTAAAAATAAATAGTGATTTATTTTTAAAGGATGTGAAGAGAAGTATATTTCCCTGGATAACCAAGTACGTTTTCAAATTAAATGTTTAAATACAAATTAAATTTTTTTAAGTTGTTTTAAAAAGAAAGTTTTGGAAAATTTATTATTTCTAATATTTAATTTCTAAAATAAGTATTTCCTTTTAATCTATTATAGCAATAATTATTTAAAGAGTGATTTAGTATTTGTTTAAAAAGTGAAAATTTAGTTTTATATTTTATTAAGAAACCTTGTTTCCAAATATTCATATAGTATGTATTTTTAAAAAATTATTGAAGTAGTTTTAACATAAATGTTTTAAAGTATATTTTAAAGGTAAAGTGTTTTAAATTATTTTAGAAAAAAACCTAGTTTTGTGATTGGTGATTTCAGTGGAGATAGAAAATATTTGGGAAAGTTTATTCTAGGAAAGAAAGATGTTTTGAAACTATTTTCAAAGGGTTTTGAGAATAGAAATATATCTTGTGAAGATATTTTTGAGGTTAATAAATAATTTGGAAAATTATTTATTGTTTGATGGTTGTTTGTGAATGTTAATTGATAGTTAAATAACCGACTATCAATATTGGCTAAATGCGCTGATCGTTTCGAAGAGACCGGGATCGAGATTTATTTCTCAAAAACCACTTCGATCCGGTTTGTATGTTTCGTGGAAACGAGTTTGGATTCGAAGATGGAGCAGTGAAGTGCAAGGGTAGTCGCTACTAATCCTGAGGATATTTCCAAAATGGATGTAGTAGGAGTAGTGCCTTTGGTTCCGTTCAAACCCGAAACGGACTTGTATGGACGAATGCTTTCGTAAACATCGTTAGGTGGACGATGGGCATTCTAAGGGATATGTTCTTAAAAAGGTAACGCTTAGCCTCAAGCCTCATCAAATGGGAATGACTGAAAATCAGGGGTTATGCAGCAAGGCTAGGTGGGTAGCACCAAAGCAGGGTGAGGTCATTCCTATCTAGATGTCCCTTTTTATTTCGGCTTAGTTGGCGGTTGCTGATCCCAACCGCGGGGTGATCTCACTCGGGATTATCCAGTAAGGGGTAGTCCCGGTCTTGTGTTGCAGGGGAGCGGGCGTACTCCTCGGTATGGTGATCTAGGCCCCGTACTGTGACAGGTGGTACCCCAGTGCCTAGTCATTAGTTGGAAATCCATTTTCCTTACGAGCCTTGTACGAGTTTTGTTTGTATTACCCACCTTGTGGCTAGTAGCTGGAATTTGATAATGTAACAATTTCGGTTATTTTATAAGTATTTGTATATAGACCCTATTATAATATCAGAGGATTTCTATAAAAATTGTTTTAGCTACCGTACAGTAAAAACCTGACATGTTTATTTGTGGCATGGTCTTATGAGATGCTTTTGTTTTCAAAGAATTTTTGAAACTTTAATAATCTATTGAGTGTGATTTTCTCACGCTGGTATTCTAGACTGACTCGGGTGTTATTTAACTGTAATGCTCGGGTCAGACAGAGTATTACAGGATACGGGATTTTGATGCTGTGGAGCTCAGGAGATGTGCAGGATGATGATACGTACTTCTTTACTTGTTTATATATATATATTCCACTATGTTGTTTAGTTGAGTATCCAGTTGTATGTTATCGATGTTGAGATTAATTGATGTACTCTTATGATGTAATGTATAAACAGATATATCTGATTTTTGTGTAAAGATCATTTATTATCTATTATATTTTATTTCAAAAACTTACTTTGGAATTTACTTTAAAATATTTAAACTAAAACTACTTTTAAAAATACGAACCATCGTATAGGGAGGAGAGCTTGAATTGGATTTCAGTTATTTCAACTTTTGAAATTTGTATAGGGATCGCGAGTCGAGGTTAGGATTGAGAGCTCATGGAGCTGCGTGAATTCTTGAAGAGGACTCGATTTTTCTTCTTTATTCAACTTAATTCTCTCTCAATTACCTCTCATTTTAAATCTGCAATTTCATTTGATTGGTTATTATAAAATTTAACTTTCCAGATTCAACTCATTAATTAATTATATGGCCATTTCCAATTTATTTCCACTTATTTGGATTTTATTTGATATTCAAACCATCACTATTTTAATCCAATTTCATTTTTATCCGATACATTTCCAATTATAATTAATTTGTTTCATCTCAAGTCAAATTTCCATTAATAACTCAAATTCTGAATCCACTATCCATTCTCAATTTACCATCCAATTTTATGAACTCACAGTTCAATTACATTTACTTCATCAACAATTTAAGTCGAATTCAATTTATAACTTGAATTTTATTTCCAAACTTCAGCATAAACTCACAATTCAACTTCTATTTAACTACATTGGGTTCTCATTAAATATTTCATTATCTAAATAGCTCTTTCCCTATTTATAATTCAATACTTGATTTAAATCTCAAAATCTCTTCATTTAAATTTTCTTAAGTTCAAATTTATTTTATAATTCAAGTTTGGATTTTTATTTTATTTTCCAATTCATCAAAAATATTTACTTTGGGTTTTCTATTTCACTTTCAAATATTTTAAGTCACAACTTATTATTTACACAATTCCATTCATTATAGGCTTAAATATATTCTTCTTTTATTTTTAGCTCGAGTTTTACATTTATTTATTTAAATTCAATCCTTACCCAACTTTTCTTTTTCATTTATTCAGGTAAGAATCCAATTCCATTCCAATAACTCAATTGAATTTTTATTCCAATTCAAATTTAGTTAACTCAATTCGATTTCAACTTAATTCAAATACAACTGTATATTATTTTCAACCTATTCAATCAATTTCAATCCAGTTAAATTTTTATTTTCCCATCCAAGTTAACTTCATTTTTAACTTTTCTTTTTAAATTTAAATTCCACTATTCAAAGCTTATATTTCCTTCATGATTTAAAAATCATCTAAATTTATAAGCTTACAACTATCTCATCAGGATTTTTAAACACTCGACTTTTGGTTTCAAATCATTTTGAAATCACCAACATCCCAAATCACACTTCTCAAAAATCAAACCCTTCCTGGTTTTATTCCCAACAAATTTCCTTTGAAATTTTCAAAAACAACTAGCTTTTCTAAGCAAAATCAATTTCTGGCAGCAATCCGTCACTTAGAAACTCGAAAATGAACATCGATGATGTTGCAGTCATCACCGAAGTTATTTTCCAGCGATTGAAGTGAATTTAATGCTATATCCTTTCCCAAAATTTATTTGAAACAATTTCCTTTCAGAAATACCCCCAAAAACAACAATGCTGCTATTTATCTTCAAAATACTTCCAAAATCTCTGGGGTTTTAAAATTTCAAATTCTGTTTTAATTCAAATTTTAACTATAATGCATTTGTACTGTTATGCTTATACAAATTCCCATTTAATTATATTTCAATTTATAATTTACATTTATATTTCATATGTATAAATTTCATTTTATAATGAATTTATTCCCTTAAACTTCGGTTATATTTCGATTTCAAGTTAAAATTTTACACAACGATGATAATAATTTAATACGATTCATCTCTAATATCCAAGCAACCATATATTAGCTAAAATAGTTTACAAAAACTTTTCTTTATATAAAAATATATTTTTGGGTAAAATTATTTCATTTACCCACATTTAAAACAATACCGTGTCGATTATTCTATTCAAGTGTTTAGAAACCCCTTCGATACAGTTGTATAGACTGTGCCGACGAAGGTTCATATGCCACTCAATAAACCAATCAACACAATATTAAAACAATTTATATTCACGAACAAATACGCGCTCATATCTATTAATACGCTCAAACTCATTCTAGAGTTCTACGGACTCTAATTTAATGAGTAGTTCCCACCAAAGCCAAGGTTATCTCCAACCTAAGCTCTGATACCAACTGCAACGTCCTGCAAATCCATACCCCTTGAGTCAGCACTACTCTACAACAATCAACTCAAGTTGCACAGAAATACGAACCATTTGGTTAAAGAAGAAGAGGTAGAAGGAGAGAAACAGTAAATAACATCAGAATCTAACCATCGCAGCGAAATAAAATATAAAAGATAATAAATGATCTTTACACAAAAATCAAATACTCTGTTTATATATTACATCATCAGAGTACATCAATCACAGCTCAACAATATCATACAACTGGATACACAACTACTCTGCACAGCGGAATATATATATAAACAAGTACGGAAGTACGTATCATCATCCAGCACGTCTCCTCAGCGCCACAGCATCAAAATCCTGTATCCTATAATACTCGGTCTGACTCGAGCATTACAGTTAAATAACACCCGAGTCCGTTTGGAATACCAACGTGAGAAAATTACACTGAATTGATTATTAAAGTTTCAAAAATCCTTTTGAAAACAAAAGCATCTCGCAAGACCACGCCACAAATATACATGTCGGGTTTTTACCTTACGATAGCTAAAACAATTTTTATAGAAATCGTCTAATATTATAATAGGGTCTATATACAAATACTTATAAAATAGCCAAAATTGTTACATTATTAAATTCCAGCTACAAGCCACAAAGGGGGTAATACAAACAAAACTCGTACAAGGCATGTAGGGAGAATGGATTTCGAACTAATGACTAGGCACTGGGGTACCACCTATCACAGTACGGGGCCTAGATCACCGTACCGAGGAGTATGCCCGCTCCCCTGCAACACAAGACCGGGACTACCCCTTACTGGATAATCCCGAGTGAGATCACCCCGCGGTTGGGATCAGCAACCGCCCACTAAGCCGAAATAAAAAGGGACATCTAGACAGGGATGACCTCACCCTGCTTGGGTGCTACCCACCTAGCCTTGCTGCATAACCCCTGATTTTCAATCATTCCCATTTGATGAGGCTTGAGGCTAAGCGTTACCTTTTAGAACATATCCCTTAGAAAGCCCATCGTCCACCTGACGATGTTTCGCAAGCATTCATCCATACAAGTCCGTCCCGGGTCCGAATGGAACTGAAGGCACTATTCCTGTTACATCCATTTTGGAAATATCCTCAGGATTAATAGCGACTAGCCCTTGCACTTCACTGCTCCATCTCCGAATCCAAACTCGTTTCCACGAAACGTACAAACCGGATCGAAGTGGTTTCCGAGAAATTAATCTCAATCCCGGTCTCTTTGAAACGATCAACGCATTCGGCCAATATTGATAGTCGGTTATTTAACTATCAATTAATGTTCGCAACATCAATCACACAATAAATAATTTTATTAATTATTTATTTATCTCAAAAATATCTTCACAAGATATATTTTCACTTTTCAAATTCCTTTGAAAACAGTTTTCAAAACTATCCGCCTTTCTCAGAATAAATTCCAAGTATTTCTATTTCCATTGGAATCACCGAGCATAAAACTTTAGATTTTTAATATAATTTAAAAATACTTTATTGTAAAATATATTTAACATTTAATATATAAAAATTACTTTAGTACTTAATTCAAAATAATACTCTAGAAATAACTAAAATAAGGTTACCTTATAACTATACATTAGATTTTCTTCTTTAAACAAATTACCAAATCATTCTTTAAATAATTATTACGATAATAGATTAACAAATTACTTACTTTAGAACTCACTTTAAAATATTTAAATTAAAACTATTTCAATAATTGATTAAAAATATATACTATATGAATATTTGAAAATAAGGTTACTTTATAAATATAAACTAGGTTTTCACCTTTAAAATAGAATTACTAAGTCACTCTTTATAAATTATTTCTACGGTAATAGATTTGAATTAATATTTACTTTAGAATTTTAAACATTTAGAAATAATAAATTTCCATGAACATACTTTGTAAAACAACATTAAAACCTTTATTTTATTTTGAAAAACTTACTTTGAAAACGTACTTGGCTATCCAGAGAAATATACTTCTCTTCACAACCTTTAAAAATAAATCACTATATATTTTTAAACAAATTTTCTCATTCCTTTAATAAATTCGCACCTTGAATTTATTCTTCCAAATATCCAATTTCAAACACTTAAATCAATTTCCAAATCGATTTCCAATTTACTTCATTTATTCCAAAATCCTTTAATTCCAGATTTTATTCCTTAATTATGATTTAAAATACTTTTAATTGAAATACCAATTTAGATTTCTCAATTTACTTCTTATTCCTTTAAATAAATTTAAAATTTTAAGTTTTAAAATAATTCTTTATTCATTTAAATTAATACCACATAATTTTACAATTCATTAATTACTGTTTATTCAAACTCTTTTCTTTTCATACTTGAAGTTATTTATTAGTATTTAACATACTTACATTTCTTTTTCAATTCATTCTCAATTTATTCAATTTTCTCTAATTATCTCGTTTATAATTTACTTCCTTTCAAAACCCAATTTTTATATTTTTGGTAATTCATTATACTCAAATATACCCAATCAAATCATAACACTCAATATTCCAATATATTCATCATAGAATATCAAGTAATCACAACAGAGAATATTAAATAATAAATGTTGAGGGGTCTAGTTGGATCCCTCCAACCTGTTTTTCCTGCATCAACAGATGTTAGCACAATAATATACCAATTCCAGAATATACCATACTATAGCACATCAATCAATTTCAACCATTCAAACAATTATTTAAATTTAATCATTTAAATTTAATTTTAATTCAGCTGAGTGAGATCAACTCACATTGATTTTTACTTTGCAGTCCGATCCAGACCGGCTTGCTTCCTTCACGATTTAAGACCTTGCATAACATAACACAATTGCTTAACATTTTTACATCGAGTGAAAAATCCTAACTCGGATCGATATAACTATCTCGAAATTCTGTGCCTGAATCTGGATCAAATAGCTATGCGAATAAAATAATATACATACATCCTACGTATTTGCCCCAATTGATTATCAACTATATCAATTTCCTTTTTATTCACATTTATTTTGATTGTTATTCACTTATTCTCACTTTCCCTTGTCACAACTTCAGTTAAATTTTCATTCAATTATTCACTTGGAATAATTTTCCTCAATACCAATTTACTTCAGAATCTCACCATTCATTTCTTAAGTTTAATATAATTATTTTATACACTTCTTACATAAATTTTTACTTCACTACTGAAGTTTATATTCAAGTTGAATTCCAGTTCTATATAAGTTTCAACTTGCTTCAATTTACTAATAAATTCCAAATCTAAATACCTTTTATTAGTTTACTAACTAATTTATTTTAAATCTTAAATAAAAACTTATTTGCAAACATTTTCCTTCTTTTAGTTTCTTTGAACAATTTTTCAGTTCATCTTACTTTACTTATACAATTTAAATTAAATTTCAACATTCAGTTATAATTCTATTTGCTTAACAAATTTTAATCATTTGTCGATAGTGATAATTTCAAAAGATTCAAAAAATTACTAACTCCCAAAATTTTCGAAATTTTTTGGCAGAGTCTCCTTTGTACGGAGGAGCTTTTGCAATTTGACAAGATATATATATATATATATATATATATATATATATAAATACACACACACACACACACACACACATCGACCCACACGGTCGGAAAACAGAAAAACAGTTCATATTCCTATTTGTATTGCATAGGCGTACCTTATTTAGCATTTTAAACGAAGCGGTTATTTATTTAGCATTTTGCATGATCAAATCCACCCATACAGCTCTCCTGTACCTGTACTTACTCAATTTAAACATGTCAGTGTCAAATATACAAAGTTTATTAACATTTCACTTTATTATAAATAAGTAAAACATGGATTCTATAAACAGTGCATTATATACTTCCATAAGCACATATGAAATATTTCGACACTTATTTTGAATGCTTCCAAACAATATTCAAACCATCCTATTCAATTCAAATGATTTCACAACTCTCTTACTTAACTTAAATTCATTTTAAGTCCAAGCAAACTCATTTAAATTGAATTAATTTCAAAAGCAATCTAAAAATCCAACTGTGAATTTTTAAAGCAATTTAAATTTATTTGCAGACTTTTTCCTTCTTTTAGTTTCTTTGAATAATTTTTCAGTTCATCTTACTTTACTTATACAATTTAAATTAAATTTCAACATTCGGTTATAATTCTATTTGCTCAACAAATTTTAATCATTTGTCGATAGTGAAAATTTCAAAAGATTCAAAAAATTTCTAACTCCCAAAATTTTCGAATTTTTTTGGCAGTCTCCTTTGTATGGAGGAGCTTTTGCAATTTGACAAGAGATATAAATATATATACATCGACCCACACGGCCGGAAAACAGAAAAACAGTTCATTTCCTTTTTGTATTGCGTAGGCTTAACTTATTTAGCATTTTAAGCGAAGCTGTTATTTATTTAGCATTTTGCGAGATCAAATCCAGCCATACGGCTCCCTAGTACCAGTACTTACTCAATTTAAACATGTCAGTGTCAAATATACAACGTTTATTAACATTTCACTTTATCATAAATAACTAAAACATGGAATCTATAAACAGTGCATTATATACTTCCATATGCACATATGAAATATTTCGACACTTATTTTGAATGCTTTCAAACAATATTCAAACCATCCTATTCAATTCAAATGATTTCACAACTCTCTTACTTATTAAATTCATTTTAAGTCCAAGTAAACTCATTTAAATTGAATTAATACTTTATTTTTTTTCATGGAACAATCATCAGTTGATTGATGTAAAACAGTTCATATTTCCTATTTTTATTGCTCTGATATCAAATGTAACGACCCTCAAATCCGTACCTCTTGAGTCAACACTATTCTACCTAAATCAACTGAAGTTGTACAGAAATATGAACCATTTGGGTTAAAGAAAAAGAGGTAGAAGAAGAAAATAGAAAACAATAACAGAATCTGACCATCGCAGCGGAATAAAATATAATAGATAATAAATGATCTTTACTCAAAAGTCAAATATCTCTGTTTATATATTACATCATCAGAGTACATCAATCACAGTTCAATACCACTAACATACAAATGGATACACATCAACTCAATACAACGGAATATATATAAACAAGTACAGAAGTACGTATTGTCATCCAGCTCGTCTCCTAAGCTCCACAACATCATATCCTGTATCCTATAATACTCGGTCTGACCCGAGCATTACAGTTAAATAACACCCGAGTCAGTATGGAATACCAGCGTGAGAAAGTCACACTCAATTGATTATTAAAGTTTCAAAATCCTTTGAAAACAAAAGCATCTCGTAAGACCACGCCACAAATAAACATGTTGGTTTTTACCTTACGATAGCTAAAACTATTTTTATAGAAATCCTCTATTATTATAATAGGGTCTACATACAAATACTTATCAAATAGCCGAAATTGTTACATTCATTAAATTCCAGCTACTAGCCACAGAGTGGGTAATACAAACAAATCTCGTACAAGGCTCGTAGGGAAAATGGATTTCCAACTAATGACTAGGCACTGAGGTACCACCTGTTACAGTACGTGGCCTAGATCACAGTACCGAGGCGTACGTCCGTTCCCCTGCAACACAAGACCGGGACTACCCCTTACTGGATAATCCCGAGTGAGATCACCCCGCGGATGGGATCAGCAACCGTCCACTAAGCCGAAATAAAAATGGACATCTAGACAGGGATTGTAAAAACCTGCATATTTAACGATTTTATATTTAAATATTTTATTTAAATATAGCGTCGTTAGTCGGATTTAGGTCCGAAATGTTACTTTTTGCAAACGGCCGAATTGGAGCTCGAAACTACCTCCATTGGTTCCAAAATGGCGTTTGCAATCTTTTTGAGTATAATCTTTGATATGTTTGGAGTTTGTGAAATTTTGGCCCTTTTTCTATTGGGTTTTGGGTTTGGGTTCAGCCCCAATCTCCACTTAACCCTCTAACTCAACCCCTTCTCTTCATTTCATCTTCTTTCATTTTCGTTTCTCAAGTAAAACTGAAAATGGTGGACGGGAAAGAGAAATAGAAATTGTAAGCCCTAGTTTCTCCTTTGTAACTTGATTTCTTGCTCCAAAATCATAGAGAAGCCATAGGTATGTCTCTCTTCTTCTTCTCCTACTCTTTCTCCTTCAATTTCAGAAAGTTTTCCTAAACCTAACTTAGGAAAATACTTGTTTGTTCTTAGATTGAAGCTTGTTGGGTTGAAGTAGTGTTTGGTTGGTCTTCTCCTTGTTATTGAGCTCCATCTTCTTGTTTTTGGGTTAAAGGTGAGTTTTGAACTCACATCTACCTTTCTTGATATCATAGATGTTGGGTATGAATTCCTAACACCTTGTTCATATGCATTTGCCTTTAGTTTGAATTGAATTGGTGAACATTCCATTTTTGGAGTTTTGGAGTCAAATCCTTGAAAATCATAACTTTGATGTTTGATCATGGTTTTTGGTGGTAAATCGGAGTCAATGGTGTTGGGTTATCGATTGGCAAAATCCTCTTAAGTCCATTGCTCGATATGTTGCAAATGGGGTGAGTTGCTCCTCCATTTGCTAGGCAGGAAAACAATTCCAGCTACAGCCAGTCGACTGACCCCCTACAGTCAGTCGACTGACTGTAGGGAGTAAAAACTCTCGGGTTGTGGTTCAGTCGACTGACTGCAGTAGGCCAGTCGACTGACCTGCTTCATTTTGTCCAGTATGCCTATTTGTTTGTGATTTTCACTTTTATCGATGTATATTGATTCTAACTAGTTGTTTATGCATATTTGACCTTAATGATTCCCTTTTGAATTCATTCACGGGTTTATAAATGATTTCTTCAAATCGTATTAAAAGTTCGCTTCTCCGATTTATAAATTCTATTTAAAATACACGCACTATTTCGCACTTCGAGCGAAGTGGAAGGGTGACTAAATGGTTAGGTAAAACACGGACCATGAATCTGTGTGTTTATCTTTCCGATTAGTCCCCGACCTATTCGATTGATCGTTTTGACCTTCGGGTTTGGTTTATCGACGATATGAGGTAAACTTTGTACTGCTTTGAGTGTGAAAGTGGCTGACGGATAGTAAACCGCTTAGTGCGAACGAGTGGTTATGGGACATACGTTAACACTTTTCGGTTTCCTTTTTGAGAGTTATGACACATTCCGCCAGTTAGTGGTGTCCAGTACTGGGTCTCTGACCTTCACCACTACGGTTTGTTGCCTTCGGGTATGTTGCCTTCGGGTTTGTACCTTCGGGTTTGTGCCTTTGGGTTTGTTTCCCTTTAGTATCGCTTCCGATGTTGGTCGTTATGAGCCGCATGGGTGATATTGGGTTTCCCTGTAGTATCGCTTTCGATGTTGGTCGTTATGAGCCGCATGGGTGATATTGGGTTTGGAGTCTTCGGGCTCATGGATCCTTGTTTGTACAGTACTGAGCTCGAGCAATTTTCCGATGTTCATTCATATGTATATTCCCTTGGTATCGCCCTTCGGTGTTGGTCTTTTTGAGCCGCATGATGCGTATTGTTTACCTTGCGGAACTTGTATACCTTATTGGTATTTGTTATTTGCCTTTTTGGCTTGATTTGGGATATTTTTATCCTTTGTTTCTATATGTTGCCGATGATACGAGGCTTGTTATCATATGATTCATCTCTTGTTAGATGATTGTGTTATCTCTTTTAGAGATAAATGTTATACCTTGTAACCTCACAGGGTTATTGTTGTTCAGTTTATCTAACTTATTTGTTTAGCTAGACTGACCCGTGTATTTTATGCTCGGGTCAGACCGAGATGTTTCAGGTTAGGTGCTTTTGGACTTAGCCTATTTTGCTTCCGCATGGACTGCTCCGCTAGTTTCTTTTTGTCATAGCTTTTTGTGTAGTCCCATTTTGTTGTAACTCTGATATATGTATTCATCTGGAACTCGTCTATATATTGTGGTTTGCTATACCACTTGACTTGTATTATTTTGTATACTCTGTTATGTATTCAGTATATGTGTATATGATGGTTTACTGTTCTGTGATGTATATTACATTTGAGTTATTATATTCTGTTCTGATAGATCCAACCACCTATGGTTTTGTTTTAAGTATGCATTGGATATGTCGATCTGTTTGGTATGATTATTGTCGACGTATTTAATGGATAATTAGAGCAAGGCTATAGATGGTCGCTCCCAACCAGCCTTATTCTCCGTGTTAGTCGACGGCATTACTTTGTAGTGTCCTTGGCTAGCGTGGGTATAGAGGTGGGGCGTCACAGCGTGGTATCAGAGCCGAGTTCAGACAAAGTATGATAAACACATAATAGATGCACATATTACGGTACATCAAAGTGTACAAGTGATAAAAATCTTTGAATCATTGTGTCTCTTTATTCCATCAAGGTTAGATAGAGTTTGGGAATACGTCTAGGAATGCATTTTATTCCGTAGTATTCCGTAATGAAGTATCTACCTTGTGAATAATCTTATTCTTATCTTAACTTTTAGCGTATGGCTGGAAGAGGCAGAGGACGACGTTCGGATCCTGGGCAATCCAGCGGGTCACATCCGGATGGCGTTTATATGTCTGCCGATCAGTTTTTGGAATTGTTTAGGAGCACTCAGCCTCCAGTTCCTCCTCGAGTATCTCCACCTCGCAAGTCTGCTTTTGCACGTCAGTGTAGTGATTTTGCTCATCTTGGAGGAAAGCCGTTTAAAGGCTCCAAATCCGTTCTTGAAGTCCAAGCTTGGCTTCACACGTGCGAGCGTATCTTCTCTCGCATGGATCTTTCCGACCATGATAGATTTCTTGTGACTTCTAGTTTATTACAAGAGCGTGCTCTTGATTGGTATGAGCTTCTTGTAGCAGAGATTGATGAGTCTACTCTTTCTTGGACTCAGTTTCGGGGATGATTTGAACTCAAGTTCGTTCCTGAATCTTAAAAAGGTTTTTTCACCCGTCGCTTTCTTGAGTTGAAGCAAGAGAAGTCTTCTGTTTCTGAGTATGTTGCATCATTCGAGGCTTTGTCTCAGTATGGTCTTGAATTCATCAGCACTTCTTACAAGAAGAATTTGAAGTTTGTTTCTGGTCTTAAGAAATATCTTAAGAAATCTTTGTTACTCCAAGTTAAACTTTCTTTTGAAGAGTTGGTTGATTCGGCACTTCATCTCGAGACCGTCGAGAAGGAGTGTGATAGTGATGTTGATGTTGAGGTTTCCAAGAACCCCAACAAGAGGCCGTTTCCAATTCAGAAGAAGTCTTTTCCTTCTAAGAAGAAGAAGACTGGTGGTCCTAGTTCTCAGCCTCAGTCTTCCGGAACATCTTTCGTTCGAAAGTGTTCTAACTGTGGTTCTCCGGATCATATTATTCGAGCTTGTCCTAAGCCTCTCTTCTGCTGTTATTACAAGAAGGAAGGTCACCATGTTTCAGCTTGCGCTACTGTTCCGGTTGGTGCCAAGTCTAACAGGCTTTATGCTGCTAAGGTTTCTGAAGGTCCTTCTCAACCCAAAGGTATCTCTCTATCTATTTTCGAAGGTTCTATTTTATTTCACAACCATAGTATCGAGTTCTTTTCGATACGGGTGCATCACATTCTTTCTTATCGAAACAACTCGTTGATGATTTATCTTTGGATGTTTCTTGTTTGATTACTTCTTTAAGGATTGCGAATCCAATTGGGGGATCCGCGACCCTTAGTTTGCTTTGTGATGATGTTGAGATTGTTTTATGTGGCTTTTCTTTTCGTGCGAATCTGCACGTTATTTCTTGTTTGGGATTTGATATGATTTTGGGTATGGACTGGCTAGTGAGATATGATGCCAGGATTATTTGTTCGGAGAGAATTATATATCTTCGACATCCGGATTCTCCTACTCAGTTATCTCTTGTTCTTTGGGATGTGGATAATTCCGAGATGGCTTTATACTCTCTTGATTCGCGAGATGATGATGATATATCTCGTATTACTGTTGCTTGTGACTTTTCTGATGTTTTTGAGCCTGTATCGGGTTTGCCACCCAAGCGAGCAATTGAGTTCCACATTGATCTCGTTCCAAGCACGAAGCCAGTTAGTCGGCCTCCCATGAGGATGTCTACAAAGGAAAATGAGGAACTTAAGAAGCAGCTTTTAGAGCTTGAGTCCAAGCAGTAAATTCAGTCCAATTTTTCTCCGTGGGGATCCGCGGTTGTCTTTGTGAAGAAGTCCGATTGAACTCTTAGGCTTTGCATTGACTATCGCAAGCTTAACGAGTTGACCATCAAAAATAGGTATCCATTGCCTAGGATCGATGATATGTTCGATCTATTGAGTGGTGCTAAGGTCTTTTCTCAGCTTGACCTTGCCACAGGTTTTCATCAGTTACGAGTCGCGGAGGATAGCATACCTCTTACCGCTTTCCGCACTCGTTATGGTTCTTTTGAGTGGCTCGTTATGCCGTTCGGTTTGACGAATGCTCCTGCTTTCTTTGTTGATCTCATGAATCGGGATTCCGCGAATATGTCGATAAGTTCATCCTTGTGTTCATTGATGATATCCTTATTTATTCTAAGTCTGAAGCCGAGCATGCTAATCACTTGAGGATTGTCTTGAGTACTCTTCGTCATCATCAGCTTAGAGCCAAATTCTCCAAGTTCCACTTTTGGGAGAATAAGGTCAAGTTCTTAGGCCATGTTGTATCTTCCGATGGCATTTCTGTCGATCCCTCAAAGATCGAAGCCATCCAGAATTGGAAGAGGCCTGAGAATGTTCATGAGATCCGTAGTTTCCTTGGATTGGTGGGTTATTACCGTCGGTTCATTAAGGATTTTTCCCGTGTTGTGCTTCCTCTCACTTGCCTTACTCGGAAAGGCATTCATTTTGTTTGGACCGACAAGTGCAAAGCTTCCTTTTTGACTTTGAAGGAACTTCTCACTAATGCTCCTATTCTTGTGGTTCCCGAGGGGAATCATGGTCTTGTTGTCTACACCGATGCTTGTGGTAGTGGTCTCGGTGCTGTTCTTATGCAGAAGGATCAGGTAGTTGCTTATGCTTCTAGGCAACTACGTCCGAATGAAGTTCGCTATGCCACTCATGATCTTGAGTTTGCCGCCATTGTCTTTGCCTTGAAGATTTGGCGACACTACTTATTAGGCGAGCGCTTCATTCTCTATACCGATCATAAATCCTTAAAGTATTTGTTCACTCAGAAGGAACTCAATATGAGGCAACAACGTTGGCTCGAGTTTCTTGCTTCTTATGACTTTGATATCCAGTATACCCCTAGTAAGGGTAATCGTGTTGCTGATGCGCTTAGTCGCAAACATTCGGCTGTTATTTCTATGATGCTTGCCGAATGGGATGTTCTTGAGACTCTATCTTTTTGTGAAATTCGTGATCGAGGTTCATCTTCTGATTCTCCTATTCTATTATTTAGTTTGGGAGCTCGACCTATTTTATTGGATCGTATTGCCGATGGTCAACGGCGTGATCCTAAGTTGTTGCATCTTATTCAGCTTTGTGAGTCTGGATCCTGTGATGAGGCGTTGCAAGATTTCAGCATTGATTCTCATGGGTGTCTTCGCAAGAAGAACCGTCTTTTTGTGCCTTCTGATTTTGCACTTAGGCATGACATTCTTGATGACTGTCACCGTTCTAAGTATACCATTCATCCCGGTAGTAGCAAGATGTATGCGGATATGCGTCGTCTTTATTATTGGGAAGGCATGAAGCGCGATGTGGCGAGTTATGTGAGCAATTGCATAACTTGTCAGCGTTTCAAGGCCGAGCATCAGCGTCCTTCGGGTCTTCTTCAGCCCCTTGAGATTCCATTGTGGAAATGGGATCATATTTCTATGGATTTCATTGACGGCCTACCTCGCTCGAGATCAGGCCATTCTAGCATTTGGGTTATTGTTGATCGCCTCACTAAGTCCGTTCATTTTGTCCCTATTAAGTCTAATAGAACTGCTTCGCATTTGGCTAAGTTATATGTCAAGGAAATCGTGAGACTTCAAGATGTTCCTAGTTCTATTGTGAGTGATCGTGATCCTTTATTCACGAGTCATTTTTGGAAGAGTCTTCAGCAAGCTTTGGGAACAAAGCTTAATTTTTCTACAGCTTATCATCCGCAGTCTGCTGGACAGACTGAACGGGTGGATCTTATCTTGGAAGATCTTCTCCGTATTTGTATTTTTGATTTTGGTGGTAGCTGGGAGGATCATCTACCTCTTGTAGAGTTCTCCTACAACAATAGTTTTCAATCTAGTATCAGTATGGCTCCTTTCGAAGCCTCATACGGAAGACCATGTCGATCACCTTCATATTGGTTAGAGTCTGGAGAGAAGCTTATTCTTGGTCCAGATTTTCTTCGTCATTCTTCCGAGAAGATTGATCTTATTCGATTAAGAATGAAAGAGGCACAGAGCCGCCAGAAATCCTAACCGTAGGAGGCCTCTCGAGTTCACGATCGGCGATCTTGTTTTTATTCGTGTTTCTCCTTTGAAGGGGGTTATGCGTTTCAGTGCGACTGGGAAATTGGCTCCTCGCTTTATAGGACCATTTTCTATTACTGAACGTATTGGCCCTGTGGCTTTATAGAGTTTCACTTCCAGCTCATTTATCTGGCATTCATGAAGTGTTTCACGTCTCGCAACTTCGGAAGTGTCTTTGAGAGTCGGATTCTGTTATTACTTCTCCTGATTTGCAAGAGCTTAAGATCTCACCAGACTTATCCATTGTACAACAACCTATTCGCGTGCTTGACACGGTGGTGCGACACCTTCGGAACAAGGACGTGCCGCTCGTTAAAGTTCAATGGTCCGCTAATCCCAATGATTGTACTTGGGGAACCAGAGAGTATATCGAGCGATCTTATCCGGGTTTTCTTTCTTCGCTTTGAAACGGTGAGTATGTCTTTTCATCTCGAGCTTATTTCCTTTTCTTTGGAATGTTTTATGTATGTAGTTTTTACAAATATCGTCTCTAGGAATTGAGGGGACGCAATTTTGTAAGGAGGGGAGATCTGTAACAACCCGCATATTTAACGATTTTATATTTAAATATTTTATTTAAATATAGCGTCGTTAGTCGGATTTAGGTCCGAAATGTTACTTTTTGCAAACGGCCGAATTGGAGCTCGAAACTACCTCCATTGGTTCCAAAATGGCGTTTGCGATCTTTTTGAGTATAATCTTTGATATGTTTGGAGTTTGTGAAATTTTGGCCCTTTTTCTATTGAGTTTTGGGTTTGGGTTCAGCCCCAATCTCCACTTAACCCTCTAACTCAACCCCTTCTCTTCATTTCATTTTCTTTCATTTTCATTTCTCAAGTAAAACTGAAAATGGTGGAAGGGAAAGAGAAATAGAAATTGTAAGCCCTAGTTTCTCCTTTGTAACTTGATTTCTTGCTCCAAAATCATAGAGAAGCCGTAGGTATGTCTCTCTTCTTCTTCTCCAACACTTTCTCCTTCAATTTCAGAAAGTTTTCCTAAACCTAACTTAGGAAAATACTTGTTTGTTCTTAGATTGAAGCTTGTTGGGTTGAAGTAGTGTTTGGTTGGTCTTCTCCTTGTTATTGAGCTCCATCTTCTTGTTTTTGGGTTAAAGGTGAGTTTTGAACTCACATCTACCTTTCTTGATATCATAGATGTTGGGTATGAATTCCTAACACCTTGTTCATATGCATTTGCCTTTAGTTTGAATTGAATTGGCGAACATTTCATTTTTGGAGTTTTGGAGTCAAATCCTTGAAAATCATAACTTTGATGTTTGATCATGGTTTTTGGTGGTAAATCGGAGTCAATGGTGTTGGGTTATCGATTGGAAAAATCCTCTTAAGTCCATTGCTCGATATGTTGCAAAAGGGGTGAGTTGCTCCTCCATTTGCTAGGCTGGAAAACAATTCCAGCTACAGCCAGTCGACTGACCCCCTGCAGTCAGTCGACTGACCCCCTGCAGTCAGTCGACTGACTGACTGCAGAGAGTAAAAACTCTCGGGTTGTGGTTCAGTCGACTGACTGCAGTAGGCCAGTCGACTGACCTGCTTCATTTTGTCCAGTATGCCTATTTGTTTGTGATTTTCACTTTTATCGATGTATATTGGTTCTAACTAGTTGTTTATGCATATTTGACCTTAATGATTCCCTTTTGAATTCATTCACGGGTTTATAAATGATTTCTTCAAATCGTATTAAAAGTTCGATTCTCCGATTTATAAATTCTATTTAAAATACACGCACTATTTCGCACTTCGAGCGAAGTGGAAGGGTGATTAAATGGTTAGGCAAAACACGGACCATGAATCTGTGTGTTTATCTTTCCGATTAGTCCCCGACCTATTCGATTGATCGTTTTGACCTTCGGGTTTGGTTTATCGATGATATGAGGTAAACTTTGTACTGCTTTGAGTGTGAAAATGGCTGACGGATAGTAAACCGTTTAGTGCGAACGAGTGGTTATGGGACATACGTTAACACTTTTCGGATTCCTTTTTGAGAGTTATGACACATTCCGCCAGTTAGTGGTGTCCAATACTGGGTCTCTGACCTTCACCACTACGGTTTGTTGCCTTCGGGTATGTTGCCTTCGGGTTTGTACCTTCTGGTTTGTGCCTTCGGGTTTGTTGCCATTTAGTATCGCTTCCGATGTTGGTCGTTATGAGCCGCATGGGTGATATTGGGTTGCCCTTTAGTATCGCTTCCGATGTTGGTCGTTATGAGCCGCATGGGTGATATTGGGTTTGGAGTCTTCGGGCTCATGGATCCTTGTTTGTACAGTACTGAGCTCGAGCAATTTTCTGATGTTCATTCATATGTATATTCCCTTGGTATCACCCTTCGGTGTTGGTCTTTTTGAGCCGCATGATGCGTAGTGTTTACCTTGCGGAACTTGTATACCTTATTAGTATTTGTTATTTGCCTTTTTGGCTTGATTTGGGATATTTGTATCCTTTGTTTCTATATGTTGCCGATGATACGAGGCTTGTTATCATATGATTCATCTCTTGTTAGATGATTGTATTATCTCTTTTAGAGATATATGTTATACCTTGTAACCTCACAGGGTTATTGTTGTGCAGTTTATCTAACTGATTTGTTTGGCTAGACTGACCCGTGTATTTTATGCTCGGGTCAGACCGAGATGTTTCAGGTTAGGTGCTTTTGGACTTAGCCTATTTTGCTTCCGTATGGACTGCTCCGCTAGTTTCTTTTTGTCATAGCTTTTTGTGTAGTCCCATTGTGTTGTAACTCTGATATATGTATTCATCTGGAACTCGTCTGTATATTGTGGTTTGCTATACCACTTGACTTGTATTATTTTGTATACTCTGTTATGTATTCAGTATATGTGTATATGATGGTTTACTGTTCTGTGATGTATATTACATTTGAGTTATTATATTCTGTTCTGATAGATCCAACCACCTATGGTTTTGTTTTAAGTATGCATTGGATATGTCGATCTGTTTGGTATGATTATTGTCGACGTATTTAATGGATAATTAGAGCAAGGCTATAGATGGTCGCTCCCAACCAGCCTTATTCTCCGTGTTAGTCGACGGCATTACTTTGTAGTGTCCTTGGCTAGCGTGGGTATAGAGGTGGGGCGTCACAGGGATGACCTCATCCTGCTTGGGTGCTACCCACCTAGTCTTGCTGCATAACCCCTGATTTTCAGTCATTCCCATTTGATGAGGCTTAAGGTTAAGCGTTACCTTTATAGGACATATCCCTTAGAATGCCCATCGTCCACCTGACGATGTTTCGCAAGCATTCATCTATACAAGTCCGTCCCGGGTTCGAACGGAACCGAAGGCACTATTCCTACTACATCCATTTTGGAAATATCCTCCGGATTAGTAGCGACTAGCCCTTGCACTTCACTGCTCCATCTTCGAATCCAAACTCGTTTTCCATGAATCGTACAAACCGGATCGAAGTGGTTTTCGAGAAATAAATCTTGATCCCGGTCTCTTCGAAACGATCAATGTATTTGGCCAATATTGATAGTCGGTTATTTAACTGTCAATTAATATCCACAACATCCATCAAACAATAAATAATTTTCCAAATTATTTATTTACCTCAAAAATATCTTTACAAGATATATTTTCACTTTTCGAACCCTTTTGAAAAACAGTTTTCAAAACTATATTCCTTTCTCAGAATAAATTCCAAGTATTTCTATTTCCACTGGAATCACCAAGCACAAAACTTAAGATTTTTAAAATAATTTAAAATGCTTACTTTGAAATATACATTAAAATATTTAAGTTAAAATTACTTCAATAATTTGTTAAAAATACATACTATATGAATATTTGAAAATAATGTTACTTTATAAATATAAAACTAGGTTTTCACTTTTTAAAACAAAATACTAAGACACCTTTAAATAATTATTACAATAATAGATTTGAAAAAAATATTTGCTTTAGAATTTTAAACATTTAGAAATAATAAATTTTCTAAAACATGCTTTTTAAAACAACATTATACTTTTATCTTATATTTAAAAATTTACTTAAAACGTACTTGGTTATCCAGAGAAATATAGTTCTCTTCACAACCTTTAAAATAAATCACTATTTATTTTTAAACAATTTATCTCATTCCTTTAATAAATTCCCACCTTGAATTTATTCTTCCAAATATCTAATTTCAAACACTTAAATCAATTTCCCAAATTGATTTCCAATTTACTTCATTTATTCAAAAATCCTTTAATTTCAGATTTTATTCCTTTATTATGATTTAAAATACTTTTAATTGAAATAATTATTTAGATATCTCAATTTACTTCTTATTCCTTTAAATAAATTTAAAAATTTAAGTTTTAAAATAATTCTTTATTCATTTAAATTAATATCACATAATTTTACGATTCATTAATTACTATTTATTCAAACCCTTTTCGTTTCGTACTCGAAGTTATTTATTAGTAATTAGCATAACTTCGATTCCTTTTTCAAATCATTCTCAATTTATTCAAATTTTCTATAATTACTTCAGTTACAAATTCACTTCTTTTATTTTCTTACCAAAATCCAATTTATATACTTTTGGTATTTCATTATACACAAATATATTCAATCAAGCCATAACATTCAATATTCCCTCATAATTCATTATAGAATATCAAATAACCACAACAGAGAATGTTAAATAATTTAAATAAAAGTTGAGGGGTCCAGTTGGATCCCTCCAACCTGTTTTCCCTACATCCATAGACGTTAGTACAACATAAATATCAATCCCAAAATAGACCATACTGTAGCGCATCAATAAATTCAACCATTCAAACAATTATTTAAATTTAATCATTTAAATTAAATTTAACTGAGTGAGATTAACTCACCTTTGATTTTATTGCAACCCATTTCCATTCCGGCTTGATTGCTCCACAATTTTGACCTTGTATAAACAATTTATGATTTATCAACATTTGAATTAATCGAACAATTTATTTTCCCGTTTATAATTTAATTAGTTAATAATTTAATTAGTTAATAATTTAATTTGGGCTTAATCACTTATTCTAAACAAATTTCCTTATAACAAATATTGTTAGTAATTAAATAATTATATGAGTAAATTAAACAATTTTATCACCTAAATAAATTATTTTAAAACAAATTAGTAGATTGTATTTATTATCCTCTTCTAACTGCATATAAAATAATTTATATAGATTTATGGAAATCTAATTTACATATTACTTTCAACAGTTCTGACATTCCTATATATTTATTTTTTTCTAATATGCGAATATGTTTAAATCAATTTAATCAAATACCTGCAGTAAATATTTACATATATATATATGTATGTATGTATATATATATATATTTGCAACTAGAACTACTGTAAAAGTAAATTATCAAAATTAAACAGAAAATATTCGTTTATCATAGAAAAAACAAACTCGAAAAAACAAAGATCAAATACCTCTCGACTCAAGAACGACGAATGCAGCTTCATCGAGACGACTCCCGCCTAATCCCCCGACCTCGACCTCGCGACCCTCATTCGCACCGCCTAGTACCCATCGCGAGCCTCTTCGCCTCGTGCCCTAGCTTCAGCTCGTGGCCACCCGACGATGCTCGATTTCACCCTTCGACTCGCCGATTCCCCTCAACTTTGTTCCACAACTTGATCGCGAGTCCCACCTATCCTTCCTGACCCCAGACAAGGTCGCAGCCCCTTCTAGTTGCCGAGCCCTAGAATTTCGGTAGCTTTTGGATTCGATTAGTGAAGTTAAAATTAGAGGAGGCTGAAGGTTTTGAATTTGGGGATGGAGGTGAATACGCGATTTATTGAAGGGAATATCAGCTTTGATTTGTTTTTAAAGAGAATTGTTTGGCCATTATAAAATAAAAGAACGACGTGATTTGAAATGAAGAAGAAGAACTGGTAATGTGTGAAGTTAGATTAACTCTCATACCAGTAGGTAGGTCGGTTGAAAAAAATAGGGTGACGGCTGAGTTGATTTTTGATCTGACCTTATAAAATTTTATTAAGGTATAAAAGATCTAGTTATAACAACTCAAATTTTCAATATAAATTCAGCGCGTTTGTATATCGTACGCTCACACAACAACTCCAAACTCTACGAAAATTGAAATATGATAATAATTCAATACTACGGATCCAATGGAACTGGTTTCGTCAAATTCCGAGACTGCGCCTCGGAAGGCTATTTTTAAATTCAATTTAAACAATAAAATTTTAAAACTGAACAGTTCACTGTTAATTTCAATTTTACAACTTCTATTATCTTCAATATTATCAATATAATTTCTACAAGCCTTCAAATTATTTTCAACCGGCTTAAAACTTCAGATTCAATATTTTACCCAATTTCAAATTATTTAATTCAATAATTTAATTATCAAATAAATTGTGATATTTGAATTCAAGTTAAAATTAATCTATTGAATATTTAAAATCAGTTAAATATTCTGATTTTAAATGCCCGAAAATTCCGGGTCGTCACATTCCTCCCCCCTTAAAAGAATTTCGTCTCCGAAATTTCTAGTTAGGAAGAATGGTCAAATACCCGTTTATTATTTCCCTCAAACCAAACAGTTTCTAACAATTCGACATCTTACCAACTATCTTCTTATAAAAGACCCATTATTATTCTTATTAACTTTCCAAACTTTTCCATAGTTCCCAAACAACTTTATTTATACAATCATTCAAATTATAATTCAAAATTAAATTTTGAATTATTGAAATTTTCTCGAAAAATTTCTAACTCTCTAAATTTCCGAAATTTTTTGCCAGCGTCTCCTTTGCGCGGCTAGCTCGATAAAAGGCCTCCATGGGCTCCCAATTCTCAAAAGAAAACAAAAGGCCAAGTGGCTCGATCCAAAAACCCAATCAAATTTCATATAGAAATTTAAATACATACGTTTTGTTGGGCAATTCATATTTATCTTCTGAAATCAAAATCAATTCTCTTTTCCCTTTATATTACCTGCATACCCTGCTTAGCACTAATATCCAATCACAACTTCCCAAAAACATTTTATTCCTTATAAAATGCCTATTTTTATTTATTCAAATATTAACTTAGAATATAACTGTAATATTCAATTCCCAATTAAGAATTCACCATTCCTTAATTATGTTTAGTATAAGCATTTTGTACTTTTCTTATATTTATTTTCACTTACCATTTTAGTTGATATCTATTTCTATTCAATTTGATTCTTTCATTTCCATATGAATTCAATTTATCTCAACTCTGAATATTTGAATTTTATTATTATTATTATTATTTATTTATTTATAAATAACTCATGCCATTGTTTTAAATTAGTTTCATTTACTAATTTATTTCAAATCCCAATTTGAAATCGTTTTGATGTTAACAAAAATTTTCAAAAATTTTCAAAAAAATTTCTAACTCTCAAAATTTCCGAACTTTTTTAACAGAGCCCTCTTTGTACGGAGGAACTTTTGCAATTTGACAAAAGAGATAAATATATATACATTGACCCACTCGATCGGAAAAACCAAAAACAGTTCATATTTCCTACTTTTATTGCGTAGGTGTACCTTATTTAGAGTAAAAATATGGTTTAGCTGTGACTGTGAATAAAAAAAAAAGAAGCAATTCTGTTTCCATTTAATGTACGAATATGGGTTTGGAAGGAATTTTTATTTAATTTATTTTAATTGCTAGAAATAATTTATTAAAAAGAAAATTTGTTCGAAATCAAATTTACGAGTTGAAACCCAAATTTTTAGTTAATTGAAAATCTATAACAGGGAATTTAGTTGTTCGATTAGTTCAACTATTTATAAATGGTACAAATATTTATACAAGGTTTAAACTAAAGGAACAAATAATAATTGTTAACTCCGCCCCGGCCATGACTCAGCGACTTAAAAGTTACCGACCCAAAAGGTTGCCGACCTAACATGGATGCCGATCGAACTGCCTAAGCCCTGAGAGGGATACCGACCTAACAGACTTGAGGGGGATGCCGACCTAATGCCTTAACAAGGTTACCGACCTAAGACTTAACAGGGATGCCGTCCTAATGCCTTAACAAGGTTACCGGCCTAAGACTTAACAGGGATGCCGACATAAGATTTAAGGGGATACCGACTCAAGGCTTAGGTAGGTTACCGATCTAAGATGGATGCTGGCCTAAGATAGATGCCGATCTAACTATCCAAGGAGGTTTCTGCCCTAACTGCTCAGTACAGGGACAAGATCACGAACTACACTTGAGTCGCTACCGACTTACGACCTATGCTAGGTCGTTCACGACCCAGGCAAAGGAAGGCAAGTCCGATGCATCTACTTAGCACGTGGCCTCTTAACTCGTACACGGTTCAGGACTTGTGATATATCCAGAGTTCAGCAAGGATGCCTTTCCAGAGTCTCGACCCAGCATTTAGGTCGCAACCGACCCACGACTTGGTTTAAGTCGTCCGCGACCCAAATTAGACCGGTTACGATTTAGGAATTGGTAATGTTTCCTGCCCAGAATTCTCTATAAATACATTGCCATCTCCAACTTTCAAGGGACTTTTTGGATCATTTTCTTGAAGGCATCAAGACTCGGCTATCTTCAAGCCAATCTACACTCCAACATTCCAATCACACACAAGACGTTTAGATCAACTTCAAACAGAAATTCAAGACATTTAATCATGAATTCGAAGAACTTTCTCACATCGAAGTTTTTCTAGGTACTTGTCTTTCGACGTAAATTGTGCTTGAAAAATATTGTAACAAGTTGTAATCAAATCATCAATAAGAAAGGATTGAAGTGGACATAGGCTTGATTATAGGCCGAACCACTATAAACTCTGTGTTCTTTACTGCATTTTTTGTGAATTACTGTTTCTCTCTGATTCCCGTGTTAACGGGTGGTGCTTTCACATCCACTACACTTACAATGAGGTGTTAGCATCTGATTTTTACGTTAACATTTTTGGTGCTTTCACTGAGAACCCAACTCAGGATACTTCCATCATTGCTCCGCAAAGGTCTGTTGAAAGGATTTCTTTTAAAACCAGAAGTTTATTGGAAATAATGGCTCCTGGGAGAAAACGAAGTTCTGTAAGATCCGACAATGTTCAAGAGAATACTGCTACCTCTCCTCCTTCAAGTCAAGCAGCTCCAACTGTTGGAGTTACGCGAGCAGAATTGGACGCCGTAGTTTTGGGGTTGAATCAACAATTGAATACCCAGAACGCCCTGATCTTAAGTAAGTTGAATGACCTACTAGGGGCAAACCGTCAACCGGTTAATAATGATGGGAACCCTACTGTGGGAGTTCACGATGTTGAAGGGAACATTTCTCAAAGAGCCGCAGACCCTATGGAAAGGAATCCTCCTCAAGCTGGAGGATCAGGGCCGCAGCCGACCCTCCGTGAGAGATTGTCAAGACAAAATTCAGAGAGAGTGGCTGATGTTTGCCCTCTAGAGCCTCTAAATGATGAAGAATATTTGTCTGGTATGGTTCGCCAAATCATGAAGGAAAATATGCGAAGAGATGAAGATGAGAAAGAGTGGGGTTTTGCTTCAAGCAAAACTCCATTTACTGAAAAAATCTTGAAGGCAGAGTTCCCAAGGAAATTCGTTCCCCCTACTATTCCGGCCTACAAGGGGACGAGTGATCCTAACGAGTTTCTGTACAAGTACGATTGGCATATGACGGGTTCCAGAGCGTATGATGAAATCAAATGTCGATATTTTCCGGTTTATCTGGAAGGTGTGGCTTTATTGTGGTTTACAAAGCTGGCGGTCAGGTCCATTGATCAGTTCTCCGATTTGACCAGGAAGTTCAAGGAGCAATTTCGATTGTATGCTTCAAAAGCAAAGGATATAATGTCGCTGTCAAGTCTAGAGCAAAATCCAAGAGAATCCATCAGATCATTTTTGAGTCGTTTTAACATAGCATTGGATGAGGTAGATATGCTGAGCCACGCATGGTCCTATCATACTTGATGAAGGCGATTGACAAATCCAGTGAATTTGGAAAATGGTTGAAAATGAAAGAACCAAACTCGCTTGACAAATTCTACAAGAAAGCGGATGAATTCATGCGCTTGGAGAGCCTCCAAACACCGGCTAAGGTGGTATCAGTGGAAGCCGGGAACAATGGTGCTGCTTCGAACAAGAAAGAACCTAACACTCAGAAAAGGGGAAATGATGGTGGAAAGAAACAGGGAGATGCTAAGAAAGGCCGTCCTTTCAATTTCACACCCTTGACCGATACCCCTGAGAACATCTTCTTTGCGACCAAGGATGATGTCAATTATCCGACACCACCTAAAATGAGAGTTGGGAATAGGATGGAAAAAAGTGGAAGGTTCTGCCGATTCCACAACCAACCCAGCCATGACACCAACGAATGCCGTCAGTTGAAAGAGGTAATTGAATAACTCTTGAAGGAAAACAAACTCCAGCAGTATGTGAAAAGGAATAGAAATGCCCCAGCCTCGTCGACTCAAGGACAAAAAGTTCCCGCTCACTGTCCTGGCTCAAGTGAGAAGGCCGTAGAACATGAATCAGAAAGACCTGTCATCAATATAATAACTGGAGGACCTCACCCAGCAGGCAAAAGCTAGGGCGAGATGGAAAGGTATGCCCGGGCCTTGAGGCATGTACCAGCTGAAGAGAATGTTTTTGTTTTAGAAAATGATGCGCCTTTAAAGCAACAAAAGGCTTCCACAGATGATATTGTACTCAGTGCCAGAGATTCTTTGGGTATCGAGGCTCCGACCATAGATCCTTTGGTCATATCCGCTGGTATTGGGCCGGTAACTGTGAGAAGAGTTCTAGTTGATTGTGGAGCTTCATGCAACATCCTCTTCAAGAAGACCGTTGATCAAATGAAAATTCCAATGGCTGACGTTCAAGCTTCCTCACTTAAGATTGCTGGGTTTGCTGGAGAACCCAAACAGCCGATTGGGACCATAGATTTGTTTGTAGAACTTGGAAAAGGACTGAAGAAGGTGGCTCTAAAGCAAACCTTCGTAATTTTTGAAGAATTCTCTGCCTACAATGCCTTTTTAGGCCGACCAACTCTTGCTGCATTCAAAGCTGTTCTTGCTCCATGGTGTCTGACTATAAAATTCCCCGCGGATAACGGAGTTGGTGTGATTAAAGGAGACCAAGATGCAGGGCGAGAATGTTATCTTACAGAGCTGCGTGAATCAAGGAAAAGAGAGGTGGATCCAAGGAAAGACAGTGTGAGGGAGAATAGGGTAGTACCGGTAGAGGTAACGGTGCCGGTACCCGTTGACCCAAAGGACCCAAACAAAGTGCTTAATGTGGGTTCACAACTCAACACAACAGTTCAGAATGTTCTGATTTCATTTTTGAAGGCTAATTAGGATGTATTCGCTTGGACTCATGCTGACATGAGGGGAATATCCCCAGAGATTGCAGTACACACTCTGAACATTGATCCAAAGTTTACACCCGTGAAACAAAAAAGAAGAACTCAGGGTCCTGAGAGGACGGCAGCGTTAAAAGAAGAAGTGGATCGGCTCATGGAGAACGGTTTCATCAGAGAATCTACTTATCCAAATTGGGTATCAAATCCAGTGCTGGTTAAAAAAGCTAACGGAAAGTGGAGACTATGCATTGACTTTTCAGATCCGAATAAAGCCTGCCCCAAAGATTGTTTCCCGCTGCCCAGGATCGATCAGTCGGTGGATGGGACGTCAGGGCATGAATTGTTATCTTTTACGGATGCATACTCCGGATATAACCAGATTATGATGCATGAGCCAGATCAAGAATATACAAGCTTCATCACAGAAGTTGGACTCTACTGCTACAAGGTCATGCCTTTCGGACTCAAGAATGTAGGGGCAACTTACCAAAGGCTTATTAATGCTATGTTTAAACCACAGATTGGAAAGACAATGGAAGTTTATGTTGATGATATGCTAGTGAAGTCTAAGAAAGCAGTGGACCACATGGATTACTTGGCAGAGATATTTGCAGTACTCCTAAAGTACAGAATGAAGCTTAATCCCTTGAAATGTTCATTTGGAGTGGAGTCCGGAAATTTTTTGGGTTTTATTGTGAGCGCTAGGGGCATTGAAGCTAATCCAGCTCAGATCACTGCCCTGAGAGAGGTCAAGGCTCCTAGAACGAAGAAGGAATTGCAAAGTCTCAATGGAAAGGTTGCTGCCTTGAGTCGGTTCATTTCGAAAGCCACTGACAAATGCATTCCATTCTTTGATGCTCTGAAGAAAGGAAGAAAAAACTTTGAGTGGACTCCTGAATGTCAGAAGGCATTCGATGAGTTGGTTCGTCGTGTGGAAGTGCCTCCGATACTTTCAAAGCCTAACAATGGTGAAGATCTCTTCGTATATTTGGCAATTTCATCTCATGCTCTTAGTGCGGTGTTGGTACAGGAAGACACAAGGATTCAACGCCCAGTCTATTATATCAGCAAAAGATGGGACAGAGATGAACTATTCAAGGTTGGAAAAGCTCGCCTATTGTTTGTTGATCGCATCAAGAAAATTGAGGCCGTATTTCCAAGTTCATCCCATCAAAGTCCTCACTGATCAACCTCTAAAGCAAGTCCTATTCCGTCCTGAGACTTCGGGCCGTCTTTTGAAATGGAATATTGAACTCAGCCAATATGAATCACTTATCATCCCCGGAAAGCAATCAATGGACAAGCTTTAGCAGATTTCATCCCAGAATGTACGGATAAAGGTGATAGTGAGGAAGAAGTCACTGATAACGTCCCAATCCAATGGAAATTGTATGTCGATGGCGCAAGGAATGATTACTGTTCTGGAGTAGGGGTTATCCTTGAAACCCCAGAAGGGCGATCGCTATGTTATGCACTGAGACTAGAATTTCCTTCGACAAATAATGAAGCAGAATATGAAGCCCTCATCGCTGGTTTAAGGATCGCTAAAGAACTAAACATCAAAGCATTGCAGATCTTCAGTGATTCTCAGCTTATTGTCTGCCAAGTCAAGAAGGAATTTCAAGCTAAAGGAGGGAATCTACCCGCCTATTTATTAAAAGCCTGGGAGCTTCTTCAAAATTTTGACCGTTATTCAATAAACCATATACCCCGAGAAGAAAACATGAAGGCGGATTCTCTCGCAAAGTATTCGAGTACTGGTGAAGCTCAACTATTGGGATTAGTTCCCGTCGAAGCCTTGTCAGCTCCAAGCACAGATGAAATGGATGTTGATTGGATTATGAATGCATCCCAAGAGCAAGAATCATGGATGACTCCGACACTTGAATATTTACTCAATGGTTCTTTGCCAGAAAGTTCAAAAGAATGACAGAAGGTGATGAGGATAGCCTCCAGATATAAAGTTCAAGATGGTCGTTTGTACAGACAAGGATTTTCAATGCCATTACTCCGATGCATGACAAAGGAAGAAGCTAAGACAATTCTGACTGAAGTACACGGAGGGAATGTGGGGATCATACAGGTGGTCAAACTTTAGCAAAGAAAATCCTCCGTTATGGATACTTTTGGCCAGAAATTAATCAGGATGCTGCTGACTATTCCCGAAAGTGTGATAAATGCCATAGATTCGCTAAAATTCCTAGAGCACCTTCCACCGAGCTAACACAAATGGTCAGTCCATGGCCGTTTGCCATCTGGGGAATAGATCTCATTAGGCCTTCGCCGACTGCCAAATCGGGAATTAAATATGCTATCGTTGCTGTTGATTATTTCACTAAATGGGCTGAAGCCGAACCACTGGCTACTATTACCTCTAAGAAAATGATAAGTTTTGTGACTAAAAATATCATTTGCAGGTATGGTGTGCCTCAGAAGATAATCACAGACAATGGTACCCAGATTGAAAGTGAGGAGTTCCAAGATTTCTGCAAACGATTAAAGATCCGAAAAAGCTTCTCAGTAGTTGCTCATCCGCAGGCAAACGGGCAAGTGGAAGCAGTAAACAAAATCATCAAATCAACCATCAAAAAGCAGCTGGAAAAAGAAAAAGGTGGTTGGGTCGATAAGTTACCGCTTGCACTGTGGGCATACAGAACCACCCATAAAACTACGACTGGGCATACTCCATTTTCATTGGCATATGGATCAGAAGCGATGATTCCAGTGGAAACTGAAGTCCCCTCACACAGAAGGATCCATTTTGATCAAGATGAGAATGAAAAATTGCAATTGGAAGCACTTGACCTCCTTGATGATAGAAGAGAAGAGGCTAAGCTTAGAATTGCAGCTCATTAGCAAAGAATAGCCAAGCACTTCAATTCCAAAGTTCGTCAGCGCAGCTTTGAAGTTGGGGACCTAATCCTGAAGAGAATTATGACAGCCACAGGTGTGTTTGGGCCAAACTGGGAGGGGCCTTATGTTATAGGCACGAAACTTCTTGATGGCACGTTCAAACTCACAACTGTCGAAGGAGAACCAATCCCAAGAGCATGGAACAACAATCATTTGCGTCCATATTTTACTTAAAAACTTTGCTGAAATGTTGTAAAGGAATTACGAATATATGATTCTTGTATTGAAAGCAATTGTAAAGCAAGTGAATGACGAAAAGCTATAAAGTGGATGTAGGCCCAGCTTTTGGCCGAACCACTATAAATCTTGTGTTCTCTACTACTATAAACTTCTTTGTTTTATTTCGACATATAAAATACGTTAATTGTGTTACTAAAATGTCGATTTAATAATGCAGGCCATAAAAACAAAGCTTACCCATCGCAAGACCAAGCGATCTCCAACATCACCCAGCAAGCAAACGCTAAACCATTCAAAATTTCCATACTCAAATCCTACAAAAGAAGTGCTTCGAACAAAAGTTAGCGATGTGGATGGAAGCGGGCCATTTCTAACTAACTGCGAATGTTTGTACAAACAAGCATCCAGTTAAATAGCCTGTGTATACCACCACCAACTCGCTTGACTATGAAGCATGTTTCTTTGAATAAGGAAAATTATTGGCAACTAAAAAGGGATGACACTTGCAAAAGATAACGGGGATCGCCGACATGAATAGATGGCAAAGAGACATGGGCGAGCAAGCATCAAACAGCAAAAGACCTCTTCGGAGGCACAATTCTTTGGAGGATAAAGACCTCGAGCGGGCCTCGCCAGAAAAAGAGATTTCTTTCTCGACTTAAAGTTGCGGACTGATCGGTGATACACTCCCGTGAATCCGTCCAACTGAGAGAAAGAAACTCCAAACTTCCAGGCAAAACCCTACTCAGAGGCACACGTTTCACCGAGATTGAAATAAAACTTCCAAGTGTTGAAACATGAAAAGCCCTCTTCGGAGGCCCATTTCACCATAGTAGAAATGCTAAAAGACCTAGAGCGGGCCTAACCAGAAAAAGAGAGTTCTTTCTCGATATAAAGTTGCGAACTGATCGGTGATACACTCCCGTGAATCCGTCCAACTGAGAGAAAGAAACTCCAAACTTCCAGGCAAAAGCCCTACTCAGAGGCACACATTTCACCGTGATCGGTGATACACTCCCGTGAGTCGAAATGTGAAAAGCCCTCTTCGGAGGCCCACTTCCCAGCAAACAGGGAAAAAATAAAAGCCTCTCCCAAGGGGCAGAAACAAAAAGACCTCTTCCCAGAGGCACAATCGAACAAAAAGACCTCTTCCAAGAGGCACAATCGAACAAAAAGACCTCTTCCCAGAGGCACAATCGAACAAAAAGACACCTTCCCAGGGGCACAATCAAACAGAAAGACCTCTTCGGAGGCACAACTCTTCGGAGGCACACGTTTCACCGAGACTGAAATAAAACATCCAAGTGTTGAAACGTGAAAAAGCCCTCCTCAGATGCACAACTTTTCAAAGAAGCATTTCATCAGAAATGCAAAACAAAGATCAAAAGCCCTCCACCGAGGCGCAATATAAAAAAAAAGGAAGAGAAGCCCTCTTTAAAGGCACACTTTCGCTTTCAAAGGAAGACTGGTTCATCTATTCATGAAAATACTCTTCCTTAAAAAGAAGTTAAAGTGCCCTTCAGAGGCCCGCTTTACCACATAGGGGAATTCACTTTGTAAAAATGTGTGTATGCATAAAAGAAAAAGTGATATCTTCGAAGGTTGAAGCGTAGAAACTCATATGGAGCGAGCTTATGGTATAGGGGCAACATGGTATAACTACGTTGGTAAAAATTATGCTCGAATAACATACCACAAGCTCACTGCAATATCATATAAAGAAACTTGCACAAAAATGAAGAGTAAATGCATTCTCAAATACAGATAGAAGTTTGTACAAACAAAAAGAATCATTTTATTCAATACTGTCAAAATTTTGTATAGGTACAGGTTTCAAAATAAAAAAAAGCGGAGGCCGTTACCCGTACAATCTCCGGCCAGTACATGCATAAAGCAAAAAGTAAAAACAAGTCGAAGCAGGGCCTGTTACTTCTTCTTGCCACCACCCTTAGAGCCTTCACCTGACCTAATAGGCAGTTTTTCAGGACGGCTTGGGAGTGTAGGGGATGAAGGAGAGAGGGTTACTGCCGGATCAACCATCGCTTCCTCTTCAGAAACAAGAATGCTTTTCCTTGTCTTCTTGGAAGTGGTACGCTTCCTCCTCCTTCTTGAAGAAGACTCACTTCCCAGAGTAATAAGTGCAGCCAGTTTTACGCCATCGGAAACAGTTTGCTCCGGGGATTTGTCGCCTCCTTCAAGTCCTTCGTCCTTCTGCTCTTGCGAGGCGATTGGATCATCCAAGCCTTGAAGGGATTCTATCAATTCTTCCTGTGATCCCGGCTGGGAAATAGGAGTGATTTGAAGGAACGGAGGAGGGACAGCTGGAGGAGGAGAAGTCTGTGTGGCACTTGGCCTTTTTGCTATAGAAGAAAAAAATCCAAAAATATTAGTATCTCCCGTGAAGAAAGGAGATAGCGGCTCATTGAGATTTAAGAAATAGTCAAGAAGCTCATCAAACTCATAAGAAGCAAATAAGCAATCTATTTGAGCAAGATCAGCATTAGGATTACCTAGCAATGTAGACTTTGCTACGTCAATCTCAAAACCCAGCACTTAACCGCTCTCTTGGCTTTCGTCTCCGTTATGGACAGTTGCACCTTCTGTAATAGCTTTAGTAGTGGGTGGAGAATGAGAACTGGAGCCGACAATGTCGATTTCGACCGAAGGTGAAGGCTGAACTGGATCAGTTGAAGTAGTTTTTCCTAAATGTTCCCCTTCTGCCAGTTCGGCTCTTAATTTCGCAAGTTGTTCTTTTTCCCTGACAAGAGCGGCGCGAGCTCCGTCATCTAGATAATGTTCCTCAAGCTCTGATTCGACATAGCCAACACCTTTAGCACCAAAAATATCAAGTGCGGCCTCCCACACCTCAGCCAGAGTAATTTCATATTTGGGACCTAGAAAGGCGAGACTACCGCACCCCAAGACGCTATGCAGGTAGAAGTCAAATAATGTCGAGCTGATGCTGGTCTTCATTGCCTCATGAGATTCTTCAGCTGCAATTTTACCGGCAACGGCCTCATCACGCTCTCTTTCAGCTTTGGAGAGTTGAAGCTTTAGCATTTGAATCTCCGCTTCTTGGGAGCTGGTTTTCTTCCGAAGCTCTGTAATATCAGCAATATAGCCCTCATTGATTCTTTTTTGCACATTGAGCCTGTCTTCGGCGTCTCTTTGGCCGGCATGAGCATCTCTCACTTGTTTCTGAAGCACTTCTTCTTTTTGAGTGTAGGAAGTAGAAGAAGTGGTGAGCTCTTCTTTGAGCTTTTCGACTTTCGCTTCAAGCTCTTCATTATAAGTAGTGATGCTCCTCATCTCGGTATCATGCTGCTCAAGAACCTTCTGCCATTCAGCTTTGTCATTTTCCATAGTAAGCATGGCCTCGAGATTCGCACGGTTTACCCTTTGAAGCTCATCAACAAGCGTTTGCCAGCCCAATATTCTTTCAATATCAAGTCTGACGGCATCGAGATTTCGCAGCATGACAGGCATGTCAATTGTTACTAAGTCGAGATCGAAGCGAACCCCCTTCAAGCACCATTGTGGAAACCGGCTTTGGAGAGTAGCTGGACCTGGCCCAACTTGATATGAAGGCCTATTGATGATTGCCTGAATATCAGTACGGGAAGGGGCAGGAGATTGAGAAGGAATGGGAGTAGTGGTCTTCTCAGAAATTGCAGGCACAGATTTCTCACTAACTTTAGCCCGTTTGCTTGGGTCATCAGCCATGTGGCTCTTCCCTCTGTCATCATGGGATTTACGTTTATGGGAATCACCCTCTCTGTGGGAAGAATCGTACCGCTCATCCCCTCTTCCATAGCTGTTCTTCATAAGAACGTCTCTCCTGAGCCTTTCGAGCAGCCCCCTCTTCATCAGTTTCCCTATAAGTGGGAAGATAGCGTCTACAGTCATACTGACCACGCTTTCCATATTGCTTGAAGTCGTCGTAATATGAACCACTTCGCCTCATTGGGGAATCTTAAATAAAAAAAAGGGGCAAGTCTTAAAAGTCTTCAGAGAAAAGAAGCGTAACTTTAGAATCTTCAAAGTACAAAGAGTTAGGTGCATGAAAGTGCCGAAAGGTTCTAAGTGTGTGTGATGTGCAAACTATGCGCATCAAACTACGAACCACTCTTTGATTGCGGAGTAATCATGGGAGTAGTAGCTAACGTCAGCTCTTGGGTCGACGGAGCTTGTTGCAAAGAAGAAGTCGCTTCCACTACTGAAGAAGAAACCCTAGTAGTGACAGGGTCGTCTTTAAAGAGCTCCTGTGAGGTGACAAAGGTGTCGCTCAACCCTTCGAAAGTGTCATCCCCGCTCTGCTTGACAGGGCTTGTTTTCCCTACTTCTTCACCAGACTTCTGTGAATGTTGGGGAGATCCCTGAGTTCTTCAATGACAGGGGCAAGTGCGAATTTGCCAGACGACCCCGCAACATCGACAGTAGTAGAGCACTTCACCAGAGAAGCCTTGGAGGCAGGTTCTTTTGGTATTGGTTCGTCAGTGGAAACTGGGGCATCTAATGCTTTAGATGGGGATTCTGGAACCTCATGGGGGTGTGTAGAGCGAGAAGCATGTAAAAGTCCATACCGATGAAAAAATTCGTCCCTCAACAAAAACTTTATACTTCTCTCTCTAGCAGTCACAACACTTAATCTTTCAAAAACTTGCTTATAGCTTGGATCTCTAGAAGGGAGAGGAAGTGCTGAAAAGAGCAAAGAATGAAATTAGCAGTTGGTAGTTTGGATCTCGAAAAAGTTTGAAAATGGAGAAAATAGAAACAGGTACTCTTACTTCCTACTCTCCAGATGGCATAAAACCCTGGGGGGCAGCGGGCAAAGAAAAACTGGTTCAAAAATCCATGAACACTTTCGGTAAGATCAGAAATAAGCTTGCGGTTTCTAGCACTTCTCACAATATTAAGGGAAGGATGGTCTTTACTCTTTGCAAACGAGCATAAGTAGCAAATTTCTTCAAAACTTGGCAAGCGATCAAGAGTTCTCCTAAACAAAACACACAACCCCATCAAGATGGCGTAGCCATTTGGATGAAGTGGGAACGGAGAGATTGTCAACCGAAGGAGAAGGGTTCGAAGGAAGTCGTTAAAGGGACGAATCGCCCTGCTTAGGCACATTTGATGATTGACTGCGACAAAACCGGGGGGAGGACTGTCGGCAGTATCATTTGGCCCGGGAAGTAGGGCATCATTTTCAGCAAAACAAAATTGAGTACGTAGCTGAATAAACGCTCTCGGAGTTAGGATAGTCGAAGTTCTCTCTGGAGGATTCTCTATGGGAACAGCTGTCTAAAAGGTCTCTCCCGCTTGAGCTACCACTTCTTCCTCTTGGAGGGATGTCATTCCACACAAACAACTCGATCTCCAAACATGAAGGTGCACGTTTCCTAAAATGTGTGAAGTGTTGTGTAAAAATCAACAAAGCAATAAGGGAATATAACTGGAATAAAAACTAGCAAGCATTTGTCAGTTATAAAGTCCAGGGTTTGTTGTTTTAAATATGAAAGTGAAATGTAGATGCAAACTGACGCAGCGGATTAACAGAAAATTGATATCACGATGAAAATGTAGCAAACGGTGGATTGAAGATACTGAAATGCCCAAATTCGTTGATCACAAAGATACCGAATTCTAGCTATCCTCGTCACGTTGATCGCGCATGATACCGTGAAAGAAGATCTTCAATTCTTCTAGCGTTGATCAAGCGCACTTGATTCCGCGAATCGGCTTCAACAATCGTTGATTCGAGCGCACTCGAATAACCGAAAGTGGAGAAAGGAGATTGCACTCAACTACCAATTTAGGATGAAAGCACACAGCAATCAAACAAGAATTTTATTCAAAAATCAACCACCAAAAAGTTACAACACACTCGCTATTTGTAGTAGTTCACAGCCGGCACAATAATTCGCATACGACTCAAGACCTGGCCGACTCATGACACAAGACTTACGACTCACTTACATACATACAACACGACTCAACCGACTCAACTGCATACTTACTTAATAGCATACACTAGGTCGTCGCCGACCTAACACTTCACATACATATAGGCCGACTTACATATAACGACTCAAGACTCCAAACAGATAACGACTTAGCATGACCTGGTTTACGACCTAAGACTCATACGACTCAAGCAGCATGAGCTTCTTGCGGTATATCTCCTCAACGACTTAACTAGGTCGCGCCTTCCTCCGACTCAAGCCTTTAATATCTGGAACATTTCCCTGCCTCAAGATAAGTCGTGGACGACTTATAGATGAGTTGTTAAGTCGTGTACGACTCATCCATCCCAAACGACTTAAGCCCCTGTTAAGTCGTAACTTCCTTTCATCTTCTTTGTTAGGTCGTAGCTCCTTCTCTTTAAGTCGTAACTTCCTTTCATCTTCTTTGTTAGGTCGTAGCTCCTTCTCTTTAAGTCGTGGACGACCTATAATCCCTTCCTTAAGTCGTAACTCGTCATCCTTCCCTCTGTTAAGTCGCGAACGACTTAAGGCCTTATTGTTAGGTCGTGAATACCCTTTGTTAAGTCGTGAGCAACTTATAACCTCCGAACGACTCAAGAACGTAGCCAACTCCAAACGACTTAAAGGCCTTGAAAAATTTAAACATATCGATTCCGTAGTTCGTACGGCATCATCCTCCCCCGGTTGACAGAAATTCGTCCTCGAATTTTCACTTTCTCTTTCCATAATAATTTCATTTCCATGATATGGAACCAAATGTTTAACATTGAACACGTCATAAGTGTATACCTCTTCCGGTAGCTTCAACTTATAAGCGTTTTCATTGATCCGTTTCACAACTTCTACAGGACCAATTTTTCTGGCTTTCAACTTGTTATAAATGCCCACTGGAAAACGATCCTTTGTTAACACAGCATACACTAAATCACCATCATTAAATTCAACATTTCGTCTCTTCAAATCTGCAATTCGCTTATACTTCCCATTCGACTTCTTCAATCGTTCCTGAACGATCTTATGACATTCCGCCAATCCTTCAACAAAATCAGCAGCTCGTTTACCTGTCCCTTTTAGTTGTGGTACTACCGCTAAATTCTACGGTCCCCTGGGTAAATTTGAATATACAATCTGAAATGGACTGAATCCCGTACTACGATTCACTGCGTGATTATGAGCAAACTCTGCTTGGCATAACTTCATGTCCCAACTCTTCAGATTATCCTGCATAAGACATTGCAACAAATTTCCCAATGATCTGTTAACAACTTGTGTCTGCCCATCAGTTTGCGGATGATAAGCACTACTAAATTTCAGCTTGGTTCCCACCATCTTCCACAAACTTAACCAAAAATGACTCAAAAATCTGGTATCCCTGTCTGAAACAACAGACTCCGGCAACCCATGTAAACGATAGATTTCTTTAAAGAATAACTGAGCAACTCGAATAGCATCCGCCGTCTTCTTACAAGCAATAAAATGCGCCATTTTCGAAAACCGGTCCACCACAACAAATATAGAATCATTTCCCCTTTGAGTTCTAGGCAAACCCAAAACGAAATCCATGCTGATATCATCCCATGGTTTAGACGGTACAGGTAACGGCATATACAATCCTGCATTGGTCGCAGTTCCCTTCGAAACCTGACATATATGACATCTCTCCCCAAACCTTTCAACCTATTTCCTCATCGATGGCCAAAAGTAAGATTGAGAAATCAAATGTAACGTACGATCACGACCCACATGTCCTTCCTCGTGCAACTCTTTGATAATCTTCAATCTCAAACTGCTTTCTGGAATACATAATCGATTCCCCTTGAATAAGAAACCATCAACTAACATAAATTCATCAGTACTCCCATCCTTAACTTTCTCAACAAACTTTGCAAAGTAAGGATCCTCCTCAAACAATTCTGGCAATAATTCAAACCCTGTCACCTCAACTTTCATTGTAGTCAACAAATGGCTCCTCCTACTCAAAGCATCAGCCACACGATTTGTTACCCCAGATTTGTGCTTCACAACAAAACTAAACCGTTGTAAATAAGCAATCCATGATGCATGTCTCACAGAAATCTTATCCTGTCCTTGCAAATGCTTCAAAGCCTCATGATCAGTGTAAAGAACAAACTCTTTCTGAAATAGATAATGCCTCCATTGTTTAACAGCTTGCACAACAGCATAAAACTCAACATCGTATGTACTGTATCTCATCTTTGCCCCTGATAACTTCTCACTGAAATAAGCAACTGGCCTCCCACTCTGACTCAACACTCCTCCAATCCCAACCTTTGATGCATCAGTGTGTAGCTCAAACAATAACTGAAAATCTGGTAATACAAAAATTGGTGCTGTCGTCAACAGTTCCTTCATCTTCTCAAAAGCAATCCCAGCTTCCTTTGTCCAAGAAAATTGTTTCCCCTTCATGCAATCAGTAACTGGTGCCATCACGCTACTGAAGTGTGGAATGAATCTTCGGTAGAATGTTGCCAATCGATGAAAACTTCTAACTTCAGTGATAGTTCTCGGCTGTTGCCTATTTCTAATTGCTTCAACTTTACTTTGATCCACCTAGATTCCCTTCTCAGATACAACATATCCCAAGAATAAAACACTTCGAGTCATAAACACACATTTCTTCGTAGCTGCATAAAATTGTTCCTCACGAAGAATAATCAGCACCTTTCTCAAATGCTCTACATGCTCCTCCGTACTCGCACTATAAATCAAAATATCATCAAAGTAAACTACAACAAACTTCCCAATGTACGGTCTGAAAATTTGATTCATCACCCTCATAAATGTACTTGGTGCATTCGATAGACCAAACGGCATAACCAACCATTCATATAAACCTTCCGTCGTCTTGAATGCGGTCTTCCATTCGTCTCCAGGTCTAATCCGAATCTGATGATAACCACTTTTCAAATCAATCTTCGAAAAGATAATAGCCCCACTCAACTGATCTAGCAAGTCATCCAATCTTGGCATAGGAAATCTGTAGCGAACAGTAATCTTGTTCAAAGCTCTACTATCGGTACACATTCTCCATGTTCCATCCTTCTTCGGCACCAACAATGCTGGTACTGCACAAGGACTCAAGCTTTCCTGAACACGTCGCTGCTCAAGCAACTCTTCCACTTGCCTTCGCAACTCCTCATGTTCCTTCGGACTCATTCGATAATGTGGTCTATGCGGTAATACTGCTCCCGGAACAAGATCAATTTGATGTTGAATGTCTCTCAGTGGCGGTAACTCCTTAGGCAACTCTTCTGGAAATACATCTTCAAATTCTTTCAAAAATGGCTTTACTTCTTCTGGAATTTCAACCTCTTCATGACTCTCTCGTCCAATCAGCAAATAGACTTCAGGCTCTTCTTCAACTTCTTTAACAAACTCCTTCAAAGATAGCAAAGTTTTCAGCTCTTCAATCTCCTCCAGTTTGCTTTCCTTCTGTTGTTGCTTCTTAGGAACTAAAATAACCTTAGTACCTTCAAACATGAAACTATATCTATTAGCACGACCATCATGTTGTACTGCTCTATCAAACTGCCATGGTCTGCCCAACAACATATGACACACATCCATGTCTACAACATCACACCAAATTTCATCTTTGTACTTTTACCCAATAGAAAAATTCACATAAGCTCTTCGACACACCTTCACTTCACCACCCTTCCTCAACCATGCTAACTTGTACGGTTTAGGATGTTTATCGGTTTTCAAGTTCAACTTCCTTACTGCTTCTGTAGAGATAATATTATCACAGCTTCCTGCATCAATAACGAACTTGCAAACTTTTCCCAAAATAGTGCATGTGGACTGAAAAATATTGCTCCCCAACCAACTAGAATCATCCTCTTGCTTCGGTGTAAGACAAGACCTCCACATCATAAGATTACAACCTTCATCTCCTGACAATTCTTCTTCCTTCTCAACATAAGGTACATTTGAACATTCTGCCTCCTCACCATCATCCTCAATCTCAGCAACCATTGCTCTCTTCTTCGGCTTCGGACATTCATTGCTTTTGTGACCCAACTCCTGACAATTGTAACATTTGAAACTGCTATTAACCTTTGCCTTCTCAACCTCCTTCACAACTGGTTTTGTAACAGCTTTAGGAACATTAGAACTTCCACTAACACCCTTCACTTGATTGTTAGAATTAGTAAACACACCACCTCCACGCCTTCCCTGCTTCTCCCAAGCCAACGCTTTCTGATGTGCCTCTGCTACAGATCTTGGATCGAACATATTCACCATATCCTGGATCTACATTCGCAACCCTCCAACAAATCTAGCAGTTAGCTGTTCTTCCGTCTCCATAATATCATTTCTGGCAATGAGTTGGTAAAATTCATCTGCATAATCATTAGCTGACTTCGTCCCTTGCCTCAGATTCTGCAATCTCTGGTACATAAGTGATTGATAGTTATAAGGTAAAAATGTAGCTCTCATCAACTTCTTCATCTTATCCCACGATTCAATCTTTGACTTTCCCATTCTCTCCCTTGTAAGTTTAGTTTGCTGCCACCATGCCAAAGCTCTCCCCCTCAACCTAGTAGCAACCAACTTTACTCTTCTATGCTCAGGAACCTCCTTGAAATCAAAGATCTCTTCAACATTAGACAACCAATCAAGAAATTCTTCAGCTACCATTCCACCTTTAAACTCTGGAATTTCCATCTTCATACCCGATTCCCATCGACGATCATCCTCTACATCACGATAAGAATTTTGAACTTGGTCTCGATCTCGATAATGAATGCTAGCTCTATCACCGTCTTCATCAAAATCAAATGTACGTCTATATCGATCTCGACCATTATCATCCCTTCGTTCATGCATGCTTCTTCGACTATGTCTCTCTTCATCTCTATTCGCCTCATTGTCAAATTCACGTTGACTTCTTCTCTCCTCATGTCCATAGTCATGGTGATCTCTTCTTGATGAAATTGATGTTTCTCTTCTTTCTCTAAAAGAATGCGGTGATACCCTTCTCGCTTCCGTAACCAATGGTGAAACTCGATTTCCTCCATGGTTCGAGATTGGTGATCTCCTCCTTTGAGTTTGATTCATATCAATCATCAACTTCTCTAACTTTCCAATGCCTTCATCAAATTTCTCATTAATACGTTGCTCCATAAGCTCGGCTTCTTCTCTTCTATACAACGCTTCAACATTTTGATGACGATTAGCTCTCCTTGCTGGCATGATTAAATTTCACAACACTTCAACAAATACTTCAAAATTATTCAACAAAGCTTCAACACAACAACAAGTCACGGCCTCAACCTTGACTCGGTAATAGCTCTACACGGCTTAACTCCTTAACTCGGTAACAACTTAACTCGGCTCAAGGTCTCCAAGCAACTTCAAATTCAAACACTTCTCCAACTCTAGATACAAAATGAAATGGATCAAAATCTTCAAACTCGTTGCAACTTCAAGATGAACACGATAAACTCCAACTTCAAACTTCAACTTCAAAAATTGGCTCCAAGTCTCGGCTTAGCTATGATTGGCTAAGTCTAGCTCTGATACCAAAAAGTGACGCAGCGGATTAACAGAAAATTGATATCACGACGAAAATGTAGCAAACGGTGGATTGAAGATACTGAAATGCCCAAATTCGTTGATCACAAAGATACCGAATTCTAGCTATCCTCGTCACGTTGATCGCGCACGATACCGTGAAAGAAGATCTTCAATTCTTCAAGCGTTGATCAAGCGCACTTGATTCCGCGAATCGGCTTCAACAATCGTTGATTCGAGCGCACTCGAATAACCGAAAGTGGAGATAGGAGATTACACTCAACTACCAATTTAGGATGAAAGCACACGGCAATCAAACAAGAATTTTATTCAAAAATCAACCACCAAAAAGTTACAACACACTCGCTATTTATAGTAGTTCACAGCCGGCACAATAAGTCGCATACGACTCAAGACCTGGCCGACTCATGACACAAGACTTACGACTCACTTACATACATACAACACGACTTAACCGACTCAACTTCATACTTACTTAAGAGCATACACTAGGTCGTCGCCGACCTAACACTTCACATACATACAGGCCGACTTACATATAACGACTCAAGACTCAAACAGATAACGACTTAGCATGACCTGGTTTACGACCTAAGACTCATACGACTCAAGCAACATGAGCTTCTTGAGGTATATCTCCTCAATGACTTAACTAGGTCGCGCCTTCCTCCGACTCAAGCCTTTAATATCTGGAACATTTCCCTGCGTCAAGATAAGTCGTGGACGACTTATAGATGAGTCGTTGAGTCGTGTATGACTCATCCATCCCAAACGACTTAAGCCCCTGTTAAGTCGTAACTTCCTTTCATCTTCTTTGTTAGGTAGTAGCTCCTTCTCTTTAAGTCGTGGACGACCTATAATCCCTTCCTTAAGTCGTAACTCGTCATCCTTCCCTCTGTTAAGTCGCGAACGACTTAAGGCCTTATTATTAGGTCGTGAATACCCTTTGTTAAGTCGTGAGCGACTTATAACCTTCGAACGACTCAAGAACGAAGCCAACTCCAAACGACTTAAAGGCATTGAACAATTTAAACATATCGATTCCGTAGTTCGTACTGCATCACAAACAAATCAGTTCAAGATAGCGATGCTTTGCATTGATATTTCACTTTAGTTGATTGGTTCACAGCATTTCATACAGTGTGTTTAAGTTGATTACTCTATGTCGACTGATCTGTCATTTGATGTGGGCAATCAATGGTAGTATATTCGCCTTGGTTTTCTGTGATTGTTGTTTCCAGCAGGTTGTTAGCCCATAAGTTAATGTGATATGTGAAATAAGGCAACAAAGTTAAAACAATCTAGGATTTAAGCAATTTAGTCCAGCAGATCAAGTTAAGTATTCAAGTTAGAATTATGCTTTTAAGTGAGAATTCGAGTTGGGCATCCAAGTGTTAACTCGGCTGCGACCCAAGGAATCTCTCGCGAGTTAAGATTAAGTTTCTGATTCCTTAAATCGGTGGTTCTTTAGGTCGTGAGGAGTAGTAAGGAGAAAGGCTCCGGTTCATAAAGTGGTGCAAGATTCCCCAAGTGCTAGTTCGGCCATGATTTAAGGATTAGGTCGGCAAATTTCCCCGAGTGCTAGTTCCGCCACGATCTAAGGTTTAGATCGTATCAAATTAGGTCGGCCAAAAGATAGGTCGCCAAAAAATTGCTGGGTCGAATCCTGGCCGATATCTCAATCCACTCGACCCGTTAGCCCGATAGCCGCTCCATCCACAAAAAACCCTCATTCCATTCATGCTGTTTCATGTTATCGGATCATCCATAAAACCAGTTCGAAACCACTATGAGTTCAACACCTTGCAATCCTAACGCAAATCAAAATCGACTAGCCTGAAGCGGTAAACCATCTTCATCGTCTCATCGGTCATTTAAAGCAAACCGAGCAACCTAAGCTTCATCGACTATAGATGTAATGGGATTCGTGATGAAGCATTATACAAGGAGGCGGTTTAAGTTTGAGTGACGGAATTCATGAACCAACAGTAATCTATGATCGAGGAAGAAGAAGGTTTACTTACGCGATGAATAGCGAAGGTTGTCAGTAATTGATTGGAGTGAAATCGCCTTTGGAAGCTCAGGAGAATTTTAATGGCCGAGTCAAGCGAAGGAGCAAGTAATGAAGAGGAAGAAGAAGATGAATGACTTATACCTTACAGTGGTGAGAACTGAAGCGGCGCGTGTGATCTAACTTTTAGGTCGTACACGACCTACCGACTTAGAGAGTGGACGGGTTAGAGGATATCGAAGCACACGACCTAACCATTAGGCGTATACTTCGAGGGGAAAATGTCAACTCCGCCCCGGCCATGACTTAGCGACTTAAAATTTACCGACCCAAAAGGTTGCCGACCTAACATGGATGCCGATGTAACTGCCTAAGCCCTGAGAGGGATACCGACCTAACAGACTTGAGAGGGATGCCGACCTAATGCCTTAACAAGGTTACCGACCTAAGACTTAACAGGGATGCCGACCTAATGCCTTTACAAGGTTACCGACCTAAGACTTAACAAGGATGGCGACCTAAGATTTAAGGGGATACCGACTCAAGGCTTAGGTAGGTTACCGATCTAACATGGATGCTGGCCTAAGATAGATGCCGATCTAACTATCCAAGGAGGTTGCCGCCCTAACTGCTCAGGACAGGGACAAGATCACGAACTACACTTGAGTCACTACCGACTTACGACCTATGCTAGGTCGTTCACGACCCAGGCAAAGGAAGGCAAGTCCAATGCAGCTACTTAGCACGTGGCCTCTTAACTCGTACACGGTTAAGGACTTGTGATATATCCAGAGTTCAGCAAGGATGCCTTTCCAGAGTCTCGACCCAGCATTTAGGTCGCAACCGACTCACGACTTAGTTTAAGTCGTCCGCGACCCAGCTTAGACCGCTTACAATTTAGGACTTGGTATGTTTCATGCCCAGAATTCTCTATAAATACATTGCCATCTCCAACTTTCAAGGGACTTTTTGGATCATTTTCTTGAAGGCATCAAGACTCTGCTATCTTCAAGCCAATCTACACTCCAACATTCCAATCACACACAAGACGCTTAGATCAACTTCAAACAGAAATTCAAGACATTCAATCATGAATTCGAAGAACATTCTCACATCGAAGTTTTTCTAGCTACTTGTCTTTTTAAGTAAATTGTACTTGAAAAAGATTGTAACAAGTTGTAATCAAATCAGCAATAAGAAAGGATTGAAGTGGACGTAGGCTTGATTATAGGCCGAACCACTATAAACACTGTGTTCTTTACTGCATTTTTTGTGAATTACTGTTTCTCTCTGATTCCCGTGTTAACGGGTGGTGCTTTCACATCTATTACACTTACACTGAGCTGTTAGCGTCCGATTTTTATGTTAACAATAATAGAGTTGCTCGATTAATTCAAATATTAATTAATCATATAATATTTTATGCAAGGTCAAAAGTTGAGAAAACCAAGGGAATATTGGAGTGAATGGCAAATGAAAAATCAAAGGTGAGTTAATCTCACTCAGTTAATTTAAATTTAAATTTAAATGATAAAATTTAAATTTAAATGATAAAATTTAAATAATTGTTTGAATGGTTGAATTGATTGATGTGCTATAGTATGGTATATTCTGGAATTGGCATATTATATTGTGCTAACGTCTGCGGATGTAGGGAAAATAGGTTGGAGGGATCCAACTGGACCCCTCAACATTTATTATTTAATATTCTCTGTTGTGATTACTTGATATTCTACGATGAATATATTGGAATATTGAATGTTACGATTTGATTGGATATATTTAGGTATAATGAATTACCAAAAAATATATATATAAATTGGGTTTTGGAAAGAAAATAAAGGAAGTAAAGTTGTAAACGAAATAATCTTAGAAAATTTAATAAATTAAGAATGAATGAAAAAAAGGAAGTATGTTAAATACTAATAAATAACTTCGAGTATGAAAAGGAAAGGTTTGAATAAACAGTAATTAATGAATTATAAAATTATGTGATATTAATTTAAATGAATAAGAATTATTTTAAAACTTAAAGTTTTAAATTTATTTAAAGGAATAAGAAGTAAATTGAGAAATCTTAATTGGTATTTTAATTAAAAGTATTTTAAATCATAATTAAGGAGTAAAATCAGAAATTAAAGGATTTTTGAATAAATGAAGTAAATTGGAAATCAATTTGGAAATTGATTTAAGTGTTTGAAATTGGATATTTGGAAGAATAAATTCAAGGTGGGAATTTATTAAAGGAATGAGAAAATTTGTTTAAAAATAAATAGTAATTTATTTTTAAAGGTTGTGAAGAGAAGTATATTTCTCTGGATAGCCAAGTACGTTTTCAAAGTAAGTTTTGTTAAAATAAAATAAAGGTTTTAATGTTGTTTACAAAGTATGTTCTTGGGAATTTATTATTTCTAAATGTTTAAATTCTAAATTAAATATTTATTCAAATCTATTACCGCAGTAATAATTTATAAAGAGTGACTTAGTAATTCTGTTTTAAAGGTGAAAACCTAGTTTATATTTATAAAGTAACCTTATTTTCAAATATTCATATAGTATATATTTTTAATCAATTATTGAAGTAGTTTTAATTTAAGTATTTTAAAGTAAATTCTAAAGTAAGTAATTTGTTAATCTATTATCGTAATAATTATTTAAAGAATGATTTGGTAATTTGTTTTAAAGAAGAAATCTAATGTATAGCTATAAGGTAACCTTATTTTAGTTATTTCTAAAGTATTATTTTAAATTAAGTACTAAAGTAATTTTTCTATATTAAATGTTAAATATATTTTACAATAAAGTGTTTTTAAATTATTTTAAAAATCTAAGTTTTGTGCTTGGTAATTCCAGTGGAAATTGAAATACCTGGAATTTATTCTGAGAAAGGCAGATAGTTTTGAAAACTATTTTCAAGAAGTTTGAAAAGTGAAATTATATCTTGTGAAGATATTTTTGAGATAAATAAATAATTTGGGAAATTATTTATTGTTTGATGGATGTTGTGAATATTTATTGAAGTTAAATAACCTACTATCAATATTAGCCAAATACGTTGATCGTTTCGAAGAGACCGGGATCGAGATGTATTTCTCGAAAACCACTTCAATTTGGTTTGTATATTTTGAGAAAACGAGTTTGGATTCGAAGATGGAGCAGTGAAGCGCAAGGGCTAGTCGCTACTAATCCTGAGGATATTTCCAAAATGGACGTAGTAGGAATAGTGCCTTCGGTTCCGTTCGAACCCGGGACGGACTTGTATGGATGAATGCATGCGAAACATCGTCAGGTGGACGATGGGCATTCTAAGGGATATGTTCTAAAAAGGTAACGCTTAGCTTCAAGCCTCATCAAATGGGAATGATTGAAAATCAGGGGTTATGCAGCAAGGCTAGGTGGGTAGCACCCAAGCAGGATGAGGTCATTCCTGTCTAGATGTCCCTTTTTATTTTGCCTTAGTGGGCGGTTGTTGATCCCAATCGCGGGGTGATCTCACTCGGGATTATCCAGTAAGGGTTGTCCCGGTCTTGTGTTGCAGGGGAGCAGGCGTACTCCTCGATACGGTGATCTAGGCCCCATACTGTGACAGGTGGTACCCCAGTGCCTAGTCATTGGTTGGAAATCCATTCTCCCTACGAGCCTTGTACGAGTTTTGTTTGTATTACCCACTTTATGGCTAGCAACTGGAATTTAATAATGTAACAATTTCGGCTATTTAATAAGTATTTGTATATAGACCATATTATAATATCAGAGGAGTTTTATAAAAATTGCTTTAGCTATCGCAAGGTAAAAACCCGACATGTTTATTTGTGGCGTGGTCTTACGAGATGCTTTTGTTTTCAAAGGATTTTGAAACTTTAATAATCAATTGAATGTGATTTGCTCACGCTGGTATTCCACACTGACTCGGGAATTATTCAATTGTAATGCTCGGGTCAGACCGAGTATTATAGGATACAGGATTTGATGCTGTGGAGCTCAGGATACGAGCTTGATGATGATACGTACTCTCATACTTGTTTATATATGTATTCCGCTATGCTGAGTTGCCGTGTATCCATTTGTATGTTATTGTTGTTGATGAACTCTGATGATGACGTATGTATAAAACAAATATATATATATTTGTTTTGGTGTAAAAATATGTTATTATCTATTATATTTTATTCCGCTGCGATGGTTAGATTCTGATATTGTTTTCTATTTTCTTCTTCTACCTCTTCTTCTTTAACCCTAATGGTTCGTATTTCTGTACAACTTGAGTTGATTTATTTAGAATAGTGTTGATTCAAGGGGTACGGATTTGCGGGTCATTACAGTTGGTATTAATTTTAAATGCAGCTGAGTGAGATTAACTCACCTACGATTTTTATTTGAAATCCACTTCTTTATTGCTTTGGATTTCCTGATGTTTGACCTTGAATAAACTATTTATATAATTTATTAATATTCGAAATAAATTGAACAATTTATTTCGAATATTAATAAATTATATAAATTGTTTATTCAAGGTCAAACATCAGGAAATCCAAAACAATAAAGAAGTGGATTGCAAATAAAAATCGTAGGTGAGTTAATCTCACTCAGCTGCATTTGTAACAGCTCGCAAATCCGTACCCCTTGAGTCAACACTATTTTACGTCAATCAACTCAAGTTGCACAGAAATAAGAACCATTAGGGTTAAAGAAAAAGAGGTAGACAAAGAAAATAGAAATCAACATAATCTAACCATCGCAGCGGAATAAAATATAATAGGTAAAAAATAATCTTTACTCAAAATCGAATGCCTCTATTTATATATTACATCATCAGAGTACATCAATCACAGCTCAACATCAATATCAAACCAATGGATACACAACAACTCAAAACAGCGGAGTATTTATATATAAACAAGTACGGGAATACGGATCGTCATCACGCTCGTCTCCTGAGCACCACAGCATCATATCCTGTATCCTATAATACTCGGTCTCACCCGAGCATTACAGTTAAATAACACCCGAGTCAGTCTGGAACACCAGTGTGAGAAAATCACACTCAATTGATTATTAAATTTTCAAAAATACTTTGAAAACAAAAGCATCTCGTAAGACCACGCCACAAATAAACATGTCGGGTTTTTACCTTACGATAGCTAAAACAATTTTTATAGAAATCCTCTGATATTATAATAGGGTCTATGTACAAATACTTACAAAATAGCCGAAATTGTTACATTATTAAATTCCAGCTACTAGCCACAGAGTGGGTAATACAAACAAAACTCGTAAAAGGCTCGTAGGGAGAATGGATTTCCAACTAATGACTAGGCACTGGGGTACCACCTGTCATAGTATGTGGCCTAGATCACCGTACCGAGTAGTACACCCGCTCCCTGCAACACAAGACAGGGACTAACCCTTACTGGATAATCCCGAGTGAGATCACCCCGTGGTTGGGATCAATAACCGCCCACTAAGCCGAAATAAAAAGGGACATCTAGGCAGGAATGACCTCACCCTGCTTGGGTGCTACCCACCTAGCCTTGCTGCATAACCCCTGATTTTCAGTCATTCCCATTTGATAAGGCTTGAGGCTAAGCGTTACCTTTTTAGAACATATTCCTTTGAATGGCCATCGTCCATTTGACGATGTTTCGCAAGCATTCATCCATACAAGTCCGTACCAGGTTCGAACAGAACCGAAGGCACTATTCCCACTACATCCATTTTGGAAATATCCTCAGGATTAGTAGTGACTAGCCCGTGCACTTCACTTCTCCATCTTCGCATCCAAACTCGTTTTCCACGAAAACGTACAAACCGGATCGAAGTGGTTTTGGAGAAATAAATCTCGATCCCGGTCTCTTCGAAACGATCAACGTATTTGGCCAATATTGATAGTCGTTGATTTAACTATCAATTAATATTCACAAACAGCCATCAACCAATAAATAATTTCCCAAATTATTTATTCGTCTCAAAATATCTTCACAAGATATAATTTCACTTTCAAACCCTTTTGAAAATAGTTTTCAAACTATCTTCCTTTTCTCAGAATAAATTCTGAGTATTTCCCTTTCCACTGGAATCACCAAGCACAAAACTTTAGATTTTTAAAATAATTTAAAACTCTTATTGTAAAATATATTTAACATTTAATTTAGGAAAATTTACTCTAATACTTAATTTATAATAATACTTTAGAAATAACTAAAATAAGGTTAACTTATAACCATACATTAGATTTTCTTCTTTAAACAAATTCCAAATCATTCTTTAAATAATTATTACGATAATAGATTAAAATAAAATATTTACTTTGGAATTACTTTAGAACATTTAAGTTAAGACTACTTCAATAATTGGCTAAAAATATATACTATATGAATATTTGAAAATAAGGTTGCTTTATAAAATATAAAACTAGATTTTCACTTTCAAAAACAAAATACTAGGTCACTCTTTAAATAATTATTACCATAATAGATTAAAAGGAAATACTTACTTTATAATTTAAATATTAGAAATAATAATTTTTCAAAACTTGCTTTTAAGAACAACTTTAAAAACCTTTAATTTATATTTAAAAATTTACTTTGAAAACGTACTTGGTTATTTAGGGAGAGTTTCCAACTTCAATCACTTAAATCAATTTCCCCAATTGATTTCCAATTTATTCCATTTGAAATAAATTTCTTTACTTACTCAATTCATTTCAAAATTTATTAATTATGGACTTTATTATTAGTGTTATTATTTTCCGTTTGATTTTAAATCTTTTAACTGAAATATACAAATTCCAGGTTATTCCCAATTTCTTCTTTATTCTTTTCAATAATTTAAAGCTTAAATTTTAAATATATGTTTTGTTCTTTTTAAATAATAACACTGAATTTTAAAATTCATTAACTTTCTGTTTATTTAAATTTTCCTTTCTATACTCGCGATTTGTTTATTAAAATCTTAAAGTCACTTTATTTCTTTTCCAATTCATTCTTAAATTTATTCCATAATTATTTTACTTACAAACTCACTTCTTTTATTTTCTTTCCAAAATCCAATTTATGTATTTTTGGTGCTTCATCATACCCAATTATATTCAGTCGAATCATATCATACAATATTCCAATATAATTCATCATAGAATATCAAATAATCACAACAGAGGGCATTAAATAATTTAACTGTCGGGGGATCCAGTTGGATCCCTCCAACCTGTTTTCTCTACATCCACAGACGTTAGAACAACATAATATGCCAATTTCAAATTATACCATATATATCACATCAATCAATTCAAACATTCAAAAAATTATTTAAATTTAATCATTTAAATTCTAAATGTAGCTGAGTGAGATTAACTCACCTTAAATTTTGTTTGTAATCCATTAACATCCCGCCTTGTTTTCTTCACGATTTTACCTTGAATAAATATTGGATGATTTTATTAATATTCGAACAACTTGAACAATTAATTAAATTTCAAAATAACAAATTTTATTTTACGCAAATAATGTAAATTTAACCCAATTCTTATTATAATTACTTTAAGTAACTAAAAATTTAAACGAGCAAATTAAACAAGCAAACCACTTTAATACATTAATTTAAATTCAACTGGTATGTTTAAAATGTGCATGTGCAAACTTATGGTTATTATTATTATTATTTTTCCCAGTCCTACGTAATTTCTTTTCTGTACAAACAAAAGTGTAATTAAGCTTACTATTAAATCCTTAACTCGGCTTTCACACTTTTTAAACCTTACTGTAACATATATATATATATATATATATATATATATATATATATATATATTTAACAAATATATACATATATGTATTTGTGATTAAACTTAAATAAAACGACATGCTAATACCTTACTGCCTCCAGCAAGTAAGAACACAACGACCCTACTATTTCGAGCATCTCCCCCACACGACGCCGACCAACCTTTGAACTCGCACACTTGCCTCCTCGTACCCGTGGCTCAAATTCGAGAAACCCTAATTTTGATCGACAACAAGAGGACGCTTCTCCTTTGTATAACCACACGTCGCCGCGCTAGAGCTCACCTGAGCATCGCGACTCGATCACGCACATATGAGGAGCGACGAACCCAAGACACGACGTTGCCAAAACCCCACCTTCTCGCGCACGCTCCCCCATGTAGACGCTTGCCGAAACTCTCGCCTCCAAACAAAAATCGAAGCGCTACCACTCTCACCCTCTCTTTAATTTTTTTCACGAAGAAATTCGATTTGAGGAAGGTGGCTTCGGCCTGTATTTTATATTTTTTTTCAAATGAATCGACTTCGGTTGAGTTTGATAAAGACGGAGAGAGTGATGATTTTAGATCCGCCATTTTTGTTTATTCGGCTATCTCTTCTTCTTTTTAATTATCCTGAGGAACGAAATGATTTGTGAACGGGGAAGCTAAGAATATGAGGTAAGTAGTGGCTTGCTTCAGAAGACAGAGGAGAATAGGTCGGCGAAAGAAATATAGAGCGACTGTGATTTGATTGGTGACATAATATACTATAATTAAATTAAAACGATAAATTATTGTTTAGGCGTTTATATCTCGTACTATCACACGATGACTCCGGACGCTACGAAATTTGAAATCCGATAATAATTCAATAGTACGGATCCAATGAAAATGGTTTCGTCGAATTCCGAGATTGTGCCACGGAAGGCTATTTTTAAATTCAATTTAAACGGTATAAATTCAAAACTGAACAAAACACTTCCAAATTGAATTTTTAACACTTTTATTATCTTCATTATTATCAATATAAATTTTACAAGCCTTTAAATTATTTTTAACAGGCTTTAACTCCAGATTCCGCATTTTACTCAACCACAAATTGTTTAATTCAATAATTTAATTATCAAATAAATGCTGATATTCGTAATTCACGTTAAAATTACTCTATTTAATATTTAAAATCAATTAAATATTCCGATTTTAAATGCTAGAAAATTTCGGGTCATCACATCTTGAAGTTTTTATCACAAATTTACACATGTCTAGTTTGTCTAAATTTCTTTTATTGTGTTTTTTTGAATTTTGTGAAATTAAAAGCTAATATCTATTGAAGTATATTTAATAATTTAATAACATTAACATACACAAATACAAATGAATTATACATTGTAAAATATTCATTATACTATGAAAATTAATCTTTTATGTTATCTGGTCAATACTTGCGTATAAATATTTTAACCATCGTCTATACAAGAAGTAATGGAAACCCTTTATCTAAAATCAATGAATGGACTTTTGTGCAAATTCAAAATTCTTTGTAGTTTTCTAAATTTAAAGTCTTATGTAAATTTTACGCTCTGGTTTCATTTCAGTTCTAGAAGCTTAATAAAGTTCATTGACTTTAAACTCCAACATATTTATATATATGTAAATACACACACTCATATCATATATAACAATATTTGCAAATATACATTGCTCTAGATCTAAATTATTAAATTGTAATAATCATGTATATGGAAATATACATGTGTTGTTTAATTCAAATTTTTAAAATGGTTTGTTGTCAAATCTTTCTTTATTAAAAAATTCATTATTGTCCATTTTGGATTTCAAATCTGCCTAATATGTTTTAAAAATCATACCTTGGACAATAAAGGCATGCATAAATTTAGTCATAAATGTCATTTAATAAATCAAATAGTCTAATTATGGAGAGAGAGAGAGATGAAAAGTGTGTGTATGTATGTATGTATGTGTATCTTCTCTTAGTTATTTGCACAAGCTAAGGGAGATACTAAAGATTTCTTTATCTTTATTATTTTTGCATATTTCTATTACACACAAGTTATATGTTGCATTTACACATTATACATATGAATGTATTCATTCATTATAATACAAGTAAATTAAAATTAATTTAAAACTACATTTTGAATATTTAATTAAAATAAAATTTTATTTAAATTTTTTGGAATTGAATCTAAAATCCTCTAGGATTTATAGACTTAACAAAGATCCAAAATATGATTTATTTTTTTAAGTCTACCTATTCCACTTGCTTTTGACTAGCCATGTGAATTCACTTGATGCCCTAATGGTATGAGTAATCACCGTCTATCGTATGATGCTATACACACTAGTCTCAATCGATGTATCAATGTCCTTCTCCCGAAACATATTGACTGGAAATATTTAAGTATTTTAAATACATGTTACTTATGGTTACAAAAACATTCTCCATTAGAATCGATTCACAATGTTTCATATGGATTTCCAACTTATGCATATGTAATGTTTGTTATTATCAAAATTTGGCACAAACACCTAAGAAATGAGTAGAGAATGAAATTGAAGAAAAGTAAATGAACGTGAGTAAGTAACAAGGCACCAAACGTTTGTAGTGGTTTGGATTAGTGGTTTCCTATGTCCGCTTAAGATTTCTATAGATTATTTTGCTATTTACAAGTATGTTTCTTATGGTTCGGTATCACTCCATAGGCAATTACAAGAAAATATGTTAAAACTGCAAGGTAGTGAAAGGTCCTCGAAAATGATCCCCTAGCCTCCTATTTATGGCTGTAGGTTGGCGAGAAATGCTCCACCACTCACTCCTCCACGATCTCCATCACCTAGTAACGGTTGGTCTTAAGAAAACAGGGCTATGTCAACATCAAATTGTGGATCGGTACCAATCCAAGGGCATCGATCGGTATAGATCCATAAGATAGGCTTTTGGATCCTTCTTGTCACAATGGTTTAAAGTGATATGTCGTTAGGTTTGTGTTTCCCAACTTGTTTGTGTTGCTATGGAGTCTAAATGATGGATCGATAGAGGAGTAGAGTTGATGATTTCTAATGCTTGGGGCATTCGGTGGAAAATGATTATCAATCGATCTATGAAACTTGAAGTAGGATTCTGGCATCAAGACTTGGTAGTAGGAAGAAATTGGAGCTTTTTTGGGGAGATTCCATGGATCGGAACCGATCCATCAAAGCGATGGATCGTGCTTTAGTTCTTTTGGAATGGCTCTGTTTTTATCTCGTGATCTATATTGTACTTGGTTTTTGGACTCTATGGCTATCTTTCCGCACCACTTGCCCTGATAGTTTTCAAGTTCTATTCATCAATTCAATTTAGATACTGCGTAGTCAAAAGGTAGGATAACACCTGCTCCCCAAATTCCATCTTGTTTCAAATATGATGTGCTTTGAATTGAGACAAGTTGGGATTGCCATAACGGACTCCAATTCGTGCTTTGAATGGTTCTCATCCTTCCTTCAAACCTTCTCAGTAAAATATTATGTCTATAGCCATTCGTTATGATGCTTCACTGGCATCTGGGGCTATAAACTAGAGTGAGCTCTCAAGATCTATCGTTTCGAGCTTGGTAATCATGAAATTGTTCCTTTTTCGGATCTTTCAAGTTCAAATATGCTTTCCTTCGATACTAGTTATTGAATGTCGAGTATATGTATGCATACGTGCTCCAATTGTTCATCATGTTTTGATCCCAAGTGCACACACATTCCTGTAAAACACCAGTTGTACATGCATACAGACATGTTACACGTGTATATATTTATTTTACTTAAATATATATATATATATATATATATACGTGTGTGTGCTAAATACAGATCATTTGTTACGGAACCATAGGCATGGATCGGTATCGATCCAAGCCTCAAATGTAGGCTATTTTGTTGCATGAAAGTATGGGATCGGGGTGTTATATACCCAATCCTTCCAATTTTTCTCTTCATTTTGCTGGAAAACTTGGACTTGGAGATTTCGTCTGCCATTACAATACCTCGTTCCCAAAGTTGAACTGCTACTATTCATCTCCAGTACAGCCACCTTCGTCCATCGAACCGCCATTTCCACCTTAAAACTTCGATCGACGCTTCCCTTATTCAGATCGGAACCGATCCATTTTTCACAAAAAACCAATTAGAGATCAAGAGCTTGAATTGCACATCCTCTTTGCACTTGAACAATTTTAGGCAGGTGATGGTGGCAGCAACGTTTCTAGAAGTCATCACGTGGGTGGTTATGACTTGGATCGAGGAGGAAGATGGAGGATAATACTAAAATTTCTCTAAGGGGTTGGATCAGTTGGATCAGTACCGATCAAACCCATGGTGGATTTTCTAAAGCCTAAACTGACATGTCAACATAGCCTTGTGAATCGATCACTTGTGTAGTTCCTAACTTCATCTCCCCGGTTCCAAAGCATTTCCAAAGCATGTCAATGGCATGATGCCTGTCAGGATGTTCATCGATAACTATCACTTTGGACAGCATCTAAACTTGTAAACGGACTATTGCACAATATTGGAAGTTGGTAGTTGTTAACGTAAAAATCATACGCTAACACCCCGCTGTAGGTTTGAAGTTGAGCGAAAGCACCACCCGTGAACAAGGGAACTAAAAACAAGTAGAAAAGTCACAGAGAAAGCAGAAAAGACAACAGTTTTTATAGTGGTTCGGCTTAGGGTGAGCCTACGTCCACTTTAATTCTCTTTATTACTGAATCAATTACAACTTTACAACAATCTTCAACTACAATTCTGACGAGACAAACAACTAGAACTTTGACGTAGAAGAATTCTTTGAATCCATGTAGATTGCGTTAGATTTCCTCTCGAAGTTAGTCGAGATGCCTTTCGTACTTGAAGTGTTGAGTGAGTCGAGAATTCTGCAGAGTATCAGTGCTTAAAGAGATCAGCCAAAAGTCCCCCTCATGCTTGAGGTAGGTTGGTATTTATAAGGAAATTCCCCCTTAGGTCGTAAGTCGTGATCGGTCTTAGGTGAGTCGTGGCCGACTCATCTGGCCCCTTCATGGTTTCACAAAGGTTCATTTGTACAAGTCCCAGGTCGCCCCCGAGTTAACACAACCTTGTCTCAGTAATACGGCATCGGGCTTACATTTAGTAGCTTTAAGTCGTGGACGACTCAAGCTAGGTCATGAGTCGTGAACGAGTTAACTAGCAAGTCGCAAGTGACGGCTTAACTGGTAAGTCCTGGATCATGTACGAGTTAAGAGGCCACTGTGCCAAGTAGCTGTATTGAACTTGCCTTCCTTTGCTTGGGTCGTGAACGACTTAACATAGGTCATAGGTCGGTTGCGACCTAGGTCGGTAGCTATCTTAGGTCGGCAACTATCTTAGGTCGGCAACCTTGTTAAAGTGTTAGGTCGGTAACCTTGTTAAGGTATTAGGTCGGTATACCCCTTAGGCCTTAGGTCGGCATTCCTCTCAAGCCTGTTAAGTCGGTATGCCTCTCAAACCTGTTAGGTCGGTAACCTTTTTAAGCCTTAGGTCGGCATCCCTTTGAGTTGCTGAGTCAAAAACGGGGCGGAGTTAACAATTGCCCCTCGAAGTATACGCCTACTGGTTAGGTCGTGTGCTTCGATATCCTCTAACTCGTCCACTCTCTAAGTCGGTTGGTCGTACGCGACCTAACAGTTGGGTCGTAACATGCCGCTTCATATTCCTCCACTGCAAGGTATAAGTCACATCTTCTTCTTCCTTCTCATTACCTACTCCCTTGATTCTGCCATTAAAAACTTTCCCAAGCTCCAAAAGGCGATTTCGTTCCATCAACCACCGATAATCATTACGTAAGTGAATCTTCTTCGATCATAGGTTACCGTTGGTTCATGAACTCCGTCACTCACACTTAAACCGCCTCTTTGTATAATGCTTCATCATGAATTCTATTACACCTTCAGCTGATGAAGCTTAGGTTGCTCGATTTGGCTTCAAATGATTGATGAGATGATGTCGATGGGTTACTGATTCAGGCTAGTTGATCTTGATTTGCGTTAGGACTGTAAGGTGTCGAATTTGTAGTGGTTTCGAACTACCTTATTGGATGATCCGATATCAGGAATGAAGATGAAGGTTGTTGCTGATGAAGCAACTATCGGGTTAACGGGTTGAGTGGAGTGAGGTATTGGCTTGGACGTGGCCCAGTGATTTTGGGTGACCTAACCCTCTGGCCGATCTAGCTTGACGCGACCTAAACCTTAAGTCGTGGCCGAGTTAACCCTTGGGGGAAAACTGCCGACCTAATCTTCTGCCAATCCAACCTTTAAACCGTGGCCGAGTTAACCCTTAAACCATGGCCGAGTTAACCCTTGGGGAATTTCACACCACTTTTTGAACCGGAGCCTTTACCCTTCCTACTTCTTACAACTTAAAGAGCCACCGATCTAAAGAATCAGAAACTTAATCTTAATTTGTGAGAGACTCCTTGGGTCGCCACCGAGTTAACACTTGGATGCCCAACTCGAGTTCTCACTTGAAACAATAGTTCCAATTTGAATTCTTAAATTAATCTACTGGACTGAACTGCTTAAATCCTGGATTGTTTTAACTTGTTGCCTTATTTCACAGACCACATTGACTCATAGGCTAACAACCTGCTGAAAACAACAATCACAAAAACCAAGGCGAATATACTGCCATTGACTACCCATATCAAATGACAGATTAGTCGACATAAAGTAATCAACTTAAATACACTGTATGAAATGTTGTGAACCAATCAACTAAAATGAAGTATTAATGCAAAGCATCGCTAACTTGAACTGATTTGTTTGCATCAACATTACACTTACCTATTAAAACAATGAACCCTGGAATTTACAACTGACAAATACTTGCTTGTTTTTATTCCAATTACATTTGCTTATTGCTTGATTGATTTTACACAACACTCCACACACTTTAGGAAATGTGCACCTTCATGTTTGAATATCCTGTTGTTTGTGTATAATGACTTCCCACCAAGAAGAAGAAGGAGTAGTTCAAGCGGGAGAAATCTTTCAGACAGCTGTTCCCATAGAGAATCCTCCAGAGAGAACTTCAACTATCCTCACTCCGAGAGCGTTTATTCAGCTACGTACTCAGTTTGGCTTTGCTGAAAATGATGCTCTACTACCTGGACCAAATGATACTGCCGACAGTCCTCCTCATGGTTTTGTCGCAGTCAATCGTCAAACGTGCCTAAGCGGGGCGATTCCTCCTTTTAACGACTTCCTCTGAACCCTTCTCCTTCGGTTGACAATCTCTCCATTCCAACTTCATCCTAATGGCTACGCCATTTTGATGGGGTTGTGTGTTTTGTTTAGGAGAACTCTTGATCGCTTGCCGAGTTTTGAAGAAATTCGCTACTTATGCTCGTTTGCAAAGAGTAAAGACCATCCTTCCGTCATTATTGTGAGAAGTGCTAGAAACCGCAAGCTTATCTCTGATCTTACAGAAAGTGTTCATGGATTTTTGAACCAGTTTTTCTTTGCTCGCTGCCCCCCAGTGTTTTATGCCATCTGGAGAGTAGGAAGTAAGATTACCTGTTTCTATTTTCTCCATTTTCAAACTTTTCCGAGATCCGAACTACCAATTGCTAATTTCATTCTTTGCTCTTTTCAGCACTTCCTCTCCCTTCTAGAGATCCAAGCCATAAGCAAATTTTTGAAAGATTGAGTGCAGTTGCCGTGGAAGAGAGAAGCATAATTTTTTTGTTGAGGGATGAACTTTTGCATCAGTACGGGCTTTTACACATCTCTCGTTCTAAACATCCTCATGAGGTCCCAGACTCCCCGGCTAAAGCATTAGATGCCCCGGTTTCTTCTGACGCACCCATACCAAAAGAACCTGCTCCTGAGACTTCTCTGGTGAAGTGCTCTACTATTGTCGATGTTGCGCGGTCGTCGGGCAAATCCGCACTTGCCCCAGTCATTGAGGAAGAAGAGCCTCAGAGATCTCCCCAACGTTCACAGAAGTCTAGCGAATAAGCCGGGAAAACAAGCCCTGTCAGGCAGAGCGGGGACGACACTTTCGAAGGGTTGAGCGACCTCTTTGCCACCTCACAAGAGATCTTTAAAGACGACCCTGCCACTACTAGGGTTTCTTCTTCAGTAGTGGAAGCAACTTCTTATTTGCAACAAGCTCCGTCCACCCAAGAGTTGAAGTTAACCACTTCCTCCACGATTACCCCGCAATCAAAGAGTGGTTCGTAGTTTGATGCGCGTAGTTTGCACATCACACACACTTAGAATCTTTCGGCACTTTTATACTCCTAACTCTTTGTACTTTGAAGATTCTAAAGTTATGCTTCTTTTCTCTGAAGACTTTTTAAGACTTGTTTTTTTGTTTCAGATTCTCCGATGGAACGCAGCGGCTCTTACTATGACGACTTTCAGCGCTACGGGAGGCATAGTCAATATGATTATAGGCGGTACCTTCCCGTTCATAGAGAAACCGATGAAGAGAGAGCCGCCCGAAAGGCTCAGGAGAGGAGGGCTCAAGAAGAGCGTTATGAGATAAAAGAAAGGGAGGAGCACCATGATTCTTCCCAGAGAGGAGACGATTCTCACAAGAGAAAGTCGCATGATGATCGGGGAAAAAGCCATATAGTTGAGGACCCAAGCAAGCGTGCCCGACACGGTGAAAAGCATGCTTCTACAACTCCTGAAAAGGTCACTGCCCCCGTCTCACTTGACATTCCTTCTGGCTCTCCTGCTCTCGGGAAGACAGCCATTTAGACAATAATCAGCAGGCCTAAATTCCAAGTTGGATCAGGCCCGGCTACTCTGCAAAGCCGGTTCCCGCACTGGTTCCTAAAGGGAGTGCGGTTCGATCTTGACTTGGTTCCTATTGACAAGCCCGCCATGCTGCGAAATCTTATTGCCGTCAGGCTTGATATTGAAAGAATGTCGAACTGACAAAAGCTTGTTGACGAGCTTCAAAGGGTAAACCGTGCGAATCTCGAGGCCATACTTACTATGGAAAATGACAAAGCTGACTGGCAAAAGGTTCTTGAGCAGCATGATACTGTGATGAGGAGCATTACTACTTGTAATGAAGAGCTTGAAGCGAAGGTTGAGAAGCTTAAAGAAGAACTCGCCACTTCTTCTACTTCCTACACTCAAAAAGAAGAAGTGCTTCAGAAACATGTGAGAGATGCTCATGCCGGCCAAAGAGACGCCAAAGACAGGCTCGAAGTGCAAAAAAGAATCAACGAGGGCTATATTGCTGATATTGTAGAGCTTTGGAAGAAAACCGACTCTCGAGAGGCGGAGATCGAAATGCTTAAGCTTCAACTCTCCAAAGCTGAAAAAGAGCGTGATGAGGCCGTTACCGATAAAATTGCAGCTGAAGAATCTCATGAGGCAACGAAGACCACCATCAGCTCGACATTATTTGACTTCTACTTGCATAGCGTCTTGGGGCGCGGTAGCCTCGCTTCCTAGGTCCCAAATATGAAGTTACTCTGGCTGAAGTGTGGGAGGCCGCACTTGACATGCTTGGCGGTAAAGGTGTTGGCTTTACCGAATCAGCTCTTGAGGAGCATTACTTGGATGACGATGCTCGCACCGCTCTTGCCAAGGGAAAAGAACAACTTGCGAAATTACGAGCCGAGATGGCCGAATGGGAACGTTTAGGAAAGACCACTTCAACTATTCCAGTCCAGCCTTCACCTTTGGCCGAAATCGACATTGTCGGCACCAGTTCTCATTCTCCATCCCTGGTCAAAGTTACAACTGAGATTACAAGTACACAGGGTGGAGATGAAGGCGAAGAGAGCGCCGAAGCACAGGCTTATGAGGTTGATATCAGGAAGCCGACTTCTCCAGGTAACTCTACTGTTAATCTTGCCCAAGTAGACTGCTCATTTGCTTCTTATGAGTTCGATGAGCTTCTCGACTATTTCCTGAACCTCAATGAGCCTTTATCCCCTTTCTTTACTGACTTTAACTTCTTTTCTTCTGTAGATAAAGTGTCAAGCATCGTTCAGACTTCTCCTCCTTCAATTATTCCTCCTCCGCTTCTCCAGGTCACTCCTCCGTCCGCCTCTCAACCCGGGTCGCAAGAGGGGCAAATAGAAGCTCTTCATGGCTTAGATGATCCTATTGCTTCTCAAGAACATGGGGGAGAAGGGCTTGGAGAAGGCGATGAGTCTTCGGAGCGAACCACTTCTGATAACATAAAATTATCTGCTCTTGTTACTCCGGGAAGCTCTTCAAGAGTGTCACTTCCCAGAAGAGAAGGAAAGACATTCTTGTTTCTGAAGAGGAAGCGAAAGTTGATCCGGCAGTAACCCTTTCTCCTTCATCCCCGACTCTCCCTAGCCGTCCTGAAAAGCTACCTATTAGGTCAGGTGAAGGCTCTAAGGGTGGTGGCAAGAAGAAGTAAGGGGCCCTGCTTCGATTTATCTTTACTTTTTGCTTTTTGCATGTACTGGCCGGAGATTGTACGGGTACCGGCCTCCGCTTTTCTTTTTCTTTTTATTTTGAAACCTGTACCTGTACAAAATTTTGACAGTATTGAATAAAATTATTCTTTTGTTTTGTACAACTTCTGTCTGTGTTTGAGAATGCATTTACTATTCATTTTTTGTACAAGTTTCTTTATATGATATTGCAGTGAGCTTGTGGTATGTTGTTCGAGCATAATTTTTACCAATGTAGCTATACCATGTTGCCCCTATACCATAAGCTCGTTGCAATATTTTATACTTTGAGGGGACTTGTACTCTTATTTTTTGGAGAATAACTATTCCATACTTGGAGGAATACTATTCTTCTCAAAATAGAGTACAACTCACTCCATATGAGTTTCTACGCTTCATCCTTCGAAGATATCACTTTTCTTTTGTGCTTTCACACATTTTTACCAAGTGAGTTCTTCTATGTGGTAAAGCGGGCCTCTGAAGGGCACTTTAACTTCTTTTTGAGGAAGAGTATTTTCAAGAATAGAAGAACCAGTCTTTCTTTGAAAGCTAAAGTGTGCCTTTGAAGAGGGCTTTTTTTTTTATATATTACGCCTCGGTGGAGGGCTTTTGATCTTTGCTTTGCATTTCTGGTGAAATGCTTCTTTGAAAAGTTGTACCTCTAAGGAGAGCTTTTTCACGTTTCAACACTTGGAAGTTTTATTTCAATCTCGGTGAAACGTGTGCCTCCGAAGAGTTGTGCCTCCGAGGAGGGCTTTCCATGTTTCAACACTTGGAAGTTTTATTTCAATCTCGGCGAAACGTGTGCCTCCGAAGAGGTCTTTCTGTTTGATTGCACCTCTGGGAAGAGGTTTTTGTTTGATTGTGCCCCTGGGAAGGGGTCTTTTTGTTTGATTGTGCCTCTGGGAAGAGGTCTTTTGTTTCTGCCCCTTGGGAGTGGCTTTTATTTTTCCCTGTTCGTTGGGAAGCGGGCCTCCGAAGAGGGCTTTTCACATTTCATCTCACGGGAGTGTATCGACCGATCACGGTGAAATGTGTGCCTCTGAGTAGGGTTTTTGCCTGGAAGTTTGGAGTTTCTTTCTCTCAGTTGGACGGATTCATGGGAGTGTATTGACCGATCAGTCCGCAACTTTGTATCGAGAAAGATCTCTCTTTTTCTGGTTTAGCCCGCTCGAGGTCTTTTAGCATTTCAATTGTGGAGAAATGGGCCTCCGAAGAGGGCTTTTCACGTTTCAACACTTGGAAGTTTTATTTCAATCTCAGTGAAACGTGTGCCTCTGAGTAGGGCTTTTGCCTGGAAGTTTGGAGTTTCTTTCTCTCGGTTGGACGGATTCACGGGAGAGTATAGACCGATCAATCCGCAACTTTGTATCGAGAAAGATCTCTCTTTTTCTGGCTAAGCCCGCTCGAGGTCTTTATCCTTCGAAGAATTGTGCCTCTGAAGAGGACTTGTGCCTCCGAAGAGGTCTTTTGCTGTTTGATGCTTGCTCGCCCATGTCTCTTTGCCATCTATTCATGTTGGCGATCCCCCTTGTCTTTTGCAAGTGTCATCCCTTTTTAGTTGCAATAATTTCCCTTATCCAAAGAAACATACTTCATAGTTAAGCGAGTTGGTGGTGGTAGACACAGGCTATTTAACTGGTTGTTTGTTTGTACAAACATTTGCAGTTAGTTAGAAATGGTCCACTTTCATCCACATCGCTAACTTTTGTTCGAAGCACTTCTTTTGTAGGATTTGAGTATGGAAATTTTGAATGGTTTAGCATTTGTTTGCTGGATGATGTCGGAAATCGCTTGGTCTTGCGATGGGCAGGCTTTGTTTTTATGGCCTGCATTATTAAATCGACATTTTAGTAGCACAGTTAACGTATTTTATATGTCGAAATAAAACAGAGCAGTTTATAATAGTAGAGAACACAAGATTTATAGTGGTTCGGCCAAAAACTGGGCCTACATCCACTTTATAGCTTTTCATTATTCACTTGCTTTACAATTGCTTTCAATACAAGAATCATACATTCATAATTCTTTTACAACATTTCAGCAAAGCTTTCAAGTAAAACAGGGACGCAAAAGATTGCTGTTCCAAGCTCTTGGGATTGGTTCTCCATCGACAGTTCTGAGTTTGAATGTGCCATCAAGGAGTTTCGCGCCTATACATATGGCCCTTTCCAATTTGGCCCAAACACAACTATGGCTATCATAATTCTCTTCAGGACTAAGTCCCCAACTTCAAAGCTGCGCTGACGAACTTTGGAATTGAAGTGCCTGACTATTCTTTGCTGGTGAGCTGCAATTCTAAGTCTAGCCTCTTTTCTTCTTTCATCGAGGAGGTCAAGTGCTTCCAATTGGAATTTTTCATTCCCATTTTGGATCCTTCTGTGTGAGGGGACTTCAGTTTCTACTGGAATCATCGCTTCTGATCCGTATGCCAATGAAAATGGAGTATGCCCAGTCGCAGTTTTGTAGGTGGTTCTGTATGCCCATAGTGCAAGCGGTAACTTATCGACCCAACCACCTTTTTCTTTTTCCAGCTGCTTTTTGATGGTTGATTTGATGATTTTGTTTACTGCTTCCACTTGCCCGTTTGCCTGCGGATGAGCCACTGCTGAGAAGGTTTTTCGGATCTTGAAGCGTTTGCAGAAATCTTGGAACTCCTTACTTTCAAACTGAGTACCATTGTCTGTGATTACCTTCTGAGGCACACCATACCTGCAAATGATATTTTTAGTCACAAAACTTATCATTTTCTTAGAGGTAATAGTAGCCAATGGTTCGGCTTTAGCCCATTTAGTGAAGCAATCAACAGCAACGATTGCATATTTAATCCCCGATTTGGCAGTCGGCAAAGGCCCAATGAGATCTATTCCCCAGATAGCAAACGGCCATGGACTGACCATTTGTGTTAGCTTGGTGGAAGGTGCTCTAGGAATTTTAGCGAATCTCTGGCATTTATCACACTTTCGGGAATAGTCAACAGCATCCTGATTAATTTCCGGCCAAAATTATCCATAACAGAGGATTTTCTTTGCTAAAGTTTGACCACCTGTATGATCCCCACATTCCCCTCCGTGTACTTCGGTCAGAATTGTCTTAGCTTCTTCCTTTGTCACACATCAGAGTAATGGCATTGAAAATCCTCGTCTGTACAAACAACCATCTTGAACTATATATCTGGAGGCTTTCCTCATCAGCTTCTGTTGTTCCTTTGAACTTTCTGGCAAAGAACCATTGGGTAAATATTCAAGTATCGGAGTCATCCATGATTCTTGTTCTTGGGATACATTCATAATCCAATCAATATCCATTTCATCTATGCTTGGAGCTGACAAGACTTCGACGGGAACTAATCCCAATAGTTGAGTTTCACCAGTACTCGAATACTTTGTGAGAGAATCCGCCTTCATGTTCTCTTCTCGGGGTATATGGTTTATTGAATAACGGTCAAAATCTTGAAGGAGCTCCCAGGCTTTTGATAAATAGGCGGGTAGATTCCCTCCTTTAGCTTGAAATTTCTTCCTGACTTGGCAAACAATAAGTTGAGAATCACTGAAGATCTGCAATGCCTTGATATTTAGTTCTTTAGTGATCCTTAACCAGTGATGAGAGCTTCATATTCGGCTTCATTGTTTGTCGAAGGGAATTCTAGCCTCAGCGCATAACATAGCGATCGCCCTTCTGGGGTTTCAAGGACAACCCCTGCCCCGGAACAGTAATCATTCCTTGCGCCATCGACATACAATTTCCATTGGATTGGGGCGCTATCAGTGACTTCTTCCTCACTATCACCCTTATCCGTACATTCTGCGATAAAATCTGCCAAAGCTTGTCCATTGATTGCTTTTCGGGGATGGTAAGTGATGTCATATTGGCTGAGTTCAATATTCCATTTCAAAAGACGGCCCGAAGTCTCAGGACGGAATATGACTTGCTTTAGAGGTTAATCAGTGAAGACATTGATGGGATGAGCTTGGAAATACGGCCTCAATTTTCTTGATGCGATCAACAAACAATAGGCGATCCTTTCTAATAATGAGTAGTTCATCTCTGCCCAGTGAATCTTTTGCTGATATAATAGACTGGGCATTGAATCCTTGCGTCTTCTCGTACCAACACCGCACTGAGAGCATGAGATGAAATTGCCAAATATATGAAGAGATCTTGACCACTGTCAGGCTTTGAAAGTATCGGAGGCACTTCCATATGACGAACCAACTCATCAAATGCTTTCTGACATTCAGGGGTCCACTCAAAGTTTTTTCTTCCTTTCTTCCGAGCATCAAAGAATGGAATGCATTTGTCAGTAGCTTTGGAAATGAACCGACTCAAAGCAGCAACCTTTCCATTGAGACTTTGCAATTCCTTCTTCGTTCTAGGAGCCTTGACCTCTCTCAGGGCAGTGATCTGAGCTGGATTGGCTTCAATACCCTAGCGCTCACAATGAAACCAAAAAACTTTCCGGACTCCACTCGAAATGAACATTTTAAGGGATTAAGCTTCATTATGTACTTTCGGAGTACTGCGAACATCTCTGCTAAGTGATCCATGTGGTCCACTGCTTTCTTAGACGTTAATAGCATATCATCAACATAAACTTCCATTGTCTTGCCAATCTGTGGTTTAAACATGGCATTAACAAGCCTTTGGTAAGTTGCTCCTACATTCTTGAGTCCGAAAGGCATGACCTTGTAGCAGTAGAGTCCAACATCTGTGATGAAGCTCGTATCCTCTTGATTTGGCTCATGCATCATAATCTGGTTATATCCGGAGTATGCATCCATAAAAGATAACAATTCATGTCCTGCCGTCCCATCCACCAACTGATCGATCCTGGGCAGCGGGAAACAGTCTTTGGGGCAAGCTTTGTTCAAATCTGAGAAGTCAATGCATACTCTCCACATTCCGTTAGCCTTTTTCACCAGCACTGGATTTGATACCCAATTTGGATAAGTAGATTCTCTGATGAAACCGTTCTCCATGAGCCGATCCACTTCTTCCTTTAACGCTGCCGTTCTCTCAGGACCCTGGGTTCTTCTCTTCTATTTCACAGGTGTAAACTTTGGATCAATGTTAAGAGTGTATACTGCAATCTCTGGGGATATTCCACACATGTCAGCATGAGTCCAAGCGAACACATCCAAATTAGCCTTCAAAAATGAAATCAAAACATTCTGAACTGTTGTGTTGAGTTGTGATCCCACATTAAGCACTTTGTTTGGGTCCTTTGGGTCAACGGGCACCGGCACTGTTACCTCTACCGGTACTACCCTATTCTCCCATGCACTGGCTTTCCTTGGATCCATCTCTCTTCGTGCACCACTGCATTCGCCAGTGCAGGGTCCACCCTGTAATTGCTACAAGGTTAATTCTTTGATGCGGATTGGAGCCGTCGCACCTTTTCCCATTTCTCTTTTCCTTGATTCTCGCAACTCTGCAAAGTAACATTCTCGCCCCGCATCTTAGTCTCCCTTAATCACACCAACTCCGTTATCTGTGGGGAATTTTAGAGTCAGACACCATGGGGCAAGAACAGCTTTGAACGCAGCAAGACTTGGTCGGCCTAAAAAGGCACTGTAGGCAGAGAATTCTTCAACAATTATAAAGGTTTGCTTTCGAGCCACCTTCCTCAATCCCTTTCCAAGTTCCACAAACAAATCTATGGTCCCAATCGGCTGTTTGGGTTCTCCAGCAAACCCAGCAATCTTAAGTGATGAAGCTTGAACATCATCCATTGGAATTTTCATTTGATCAAAGGTCTTCTTGAAGAGGATGTTGCATGAAGCTCCACAATCAACTAGAACTCTTCTCACAGTTGCCCGGCCCAATACCGGCGGATATGACCAAAGGATCTATGGTCGGAGCCTCGATACCCAAAGAATCCCTGGCACTAAATACAATATCATCTGTGGAAGTCTTTTGTTGCTTTAAAGGCGCATCATTCTCTAAAACAAAAACATTCTCTTCAGCTGGAACATGCCTCAAGGCCCGGGCATACCTTTCCGTCTTGCCCCAGCTTTTGCCTGCTGGGTGAGGTCCTCCAATTATTATATTAATAACAGGTCTTTCCGATTCATGCTCTAAGGCCTTCTCACTCGAAGCAGGACGGTGAGCGGGAACTTGTTGTCCTTGAATTGACGAAGCTGGGGCAGTTCTGATCCTTTTCACATACTGCTGGAGTTTGTTTTCCTTCAAGAGTTGTTCAATTACCTCTTTTAACTGACGACATTCGTTGGTGTCATGGCCGGGCTGGTTGTGGAACCGACAGAACCTTCCACTTTTTTCCATCCTAATCCCAACTCTCATTTTAGGTGGTGTCGGATAATTGACATCATCCTTGGTCGCAAAAAAGATGTTCTCAGGGGTATCGGTCAAGGGTGTGAAATTGAAAGGACGACCTTTCTTAGCATCTCCCTGTTTCTTTCCACCATCATTTCCCCTTTTTTGAGTGTTAGGCTCTTTCTTGTTCGAAGCAGCACCATTGTTCCCGGCTTCCGCTGATACCACCTTAGCCGGTGTTTGGAGGCTCTCCAAGCGCCTGAATTCATCCGCTTTCTTGTAGAATTTGTCAAGTGAGTTTGGTTCCTTCATTTTCAACCATTTTCCAAATTCACTCGATTTGTCAATCGCCCTCATGAAGTATGTTAGGACCATGCGTGGCTCAGCATTATCTACCTCGGCCAAAGCTATGTTAAAACGATTCAAAAATGACCTGATGGATTCTCCCGGATTTTGCTCTAGACTTGACAGTGACATTATGTCTTTTGCTTTAGAAGCATACAATCGAAATTGCTCCTTGAATTTCCTGGTCAAATCGGAGAACTGATCGATGGACCTGACCGGCAGCTTTGTAAACCACAATAGAGCCACACCTTCAAGATATACCGGGAAATATCGAAATTTAATTTCATTAGACGCCTTGGCACCAGTCATCCTGAACTCCCACAGTAGGATTCCCTTCAACATCCTGAACTCCCACAGTAGGATTCCCATCATTATTAACTGGTAGACGATTTGCCCAAAGCAGATCATTCAACTTACCCAAGATCAGGGAATTCTGGGCATTCTGGGCTTCCAACTGCACATTCTGAGCATTCAATTGTTGATTCAGCCCCAAAACTACAGCGTCCAATTCTGCTCGCGTAACTCCAACAGTTGGAGCTGCTTGACTTGAAGGAGGAGAGGTAGCAGTATTCTCTTGAACATTGTCGGATCTTACAGAACTTCGTTTTCTCCCAGCAGCCATTATTTCCAATAAACTTCGAGTTCTAAAAGAAATCCTTTCAGCAGACCTTTGCGGGGCAATGGTAGAAGTTTCCTGAGTTGGGTTCTCAGTGAAAGCACCAAAAATGTTAACGTAAAAAGCAGACGCTAACACCCCGGTGTAGGTTTGAAGTTGAGCGAAAGCACCACCCGTGAACACGGGAACTAAAAACAAGTAGAAAAGTCACAGAGAAAGCAGAAAAGACAACAGGTTTTATAGTGGTTCGGCTTAGGGTGAGCCTACGTCCACTTTAATTCTCTTTATTGCTGAATCAATTACAACTTTACAACAATCTTCAATTACAATTCTGACGAGACAAACAACTAGAACTTTGACGCAGAAGAATTCTTTGAATCCATGTAGATTGCGTTAGATTTCCTCTCGAAGTTAGTCGAGATGCCTTTCGTACTTGAAGTGTTGAGTGAGTCGAGAATTCTGCAGAGTATCGGTGCTTAAAGAGATCAGCCAAAAGTCCCCCTCATGCTTGAGGTAGGTTGGTATTTATAAGGAAATCCCCCCTTAGGTCGTAAGTCGTGACCGGTCTAAGGTGAGTCGTGGCCGACTCATCTGGCCCCTTCATGGTTTCACAAAGGTTCGTTTGTACAAGTCCCAGGTCACCCCCGAGTTAACACAACCTTGTCTCAGTAATACGGCATCGGGCTTACATTTAGTATCTTTAAGTCGTGGACGACTCAAGCTAGGTCTTGAGTCGTGAACGAGTTAACCGGCAAGTCGCAAGTCACAGCTTAACTGGTAAGTCCTGGATCATGTACGAGTTAAGAGGCCACTGTGCCAAGGAGCTGCATTGAACTTGCCTTCCTTTGCTTGGATCGTGAATGACTTAACATAGGTCATAGGTCGGTAACTATCTTAGGTCGGCAGCTATCTTAGGTCGGCAACCTTGTTAAAGCGTTAGGTCGGTAACCTTGTTAAGGTATTAGGTCGGTATACCCCTTAGGCCTTAGGTCGGCATTCCTCTCAAGCCTGTTAGGTTGGTATGCCTCTCAAACCTGTTAGGTCGGTAACCTTTTTAAGCCTTAGGTCGGCATCCCTTTGAGTTGCTGAATCAAAACCGGGGCGGAGTTAACAGCAGTGCGTGACACCGCTCAATAATGCACTAGATTTTCACTTTAGCATGAGGACTAACTTTTTATCAGTCTGATATCAATAATGTGCTGAGTTTTGATAATTATGGGTCATAGATGTTTCGAGCATCTCTCCACTCAAGCTGTAGGTCCATTAATTTCTAGATATACTGAATCAGACATTGAGTCAAGCTCGACTCCGATCCCATCTGGTCGACCAACTCTAATACAATCTGTGCTTCAACCTGAAAATCCACAAGTAGAACAACCTATTTCGGAAGTTCTAGTAGAGCGTATAAAAGGCCTGGAATTCGAAGCCGCTCTTGACACTCTTGATGATGTCGTCATATTCAATGATCTTTTTCCGTTTCATCGCTTTAAAGGTCGAGCAAGGATCACTTAGGAGAATTTGTGAGAAGCACAAAATCCCATTAAAGATGTGTTGGTTCGAACTTGCCATCAGAGAGCACACCATTCACCAGATAAGTATACAATATGTAATGAGTATATGTGCTTGGCATGATGTACCCCACCATTTAATCAGTTTATCCAATGAGTTCTACATTTTATAAGACTGGCTCCAGTTTAGCTCCATCCAAACAACTATGCATTTCTTCATAACTTATTTATAATCTTCCCTCGCCATTCGATCAAGTCCCCAGTAATCAAAATATCTGATATCTATTCAACTTCAAGTATCGCAAGGGAAATCCTTCCCTTATTTCCTTTGAACCATCTAGGGATTATCGAGTAGTGGTTGGAAAATAAACTAAGCTATTTCAAGTATGAATTCTTTTTCATTTGGTATCCTCCTAGGTTTGTACATCGATAGTTATCTTTTAGTAAGTTCTGTTCTTAACCTTTTCGCACAAGTCTAGGTTCATAGTTTTGCTCATTACTAGATGACTTTTTCATTCTTTGCAGATGTACTGCATAGGCTCGACGATGTGACTCTGGCAGAAACTCTCCGTCAACTTCACCAGATCCCATTGGAAGAGAGAGAAGCTAAGACACTACTTAGTGAAGAAAATATAGGAGACTATAACTTTTTAGACCCAGACCATAGCGTCGGCCTTACTATAGAGACTAGCAGAAGCGACGAGGATGACTCTTCGTCCAAAGATAATGGAGATCACTCATCGATTCCCCTAGTCAAAAGTCCAGTAGTTGAGACTGACGATGTACAAGAGCGTATTGAAGAAGGTGAAGTTAGAGGTGAAGGTGAAGGAGGAGGTAATAGTGGAAAAGAATACCAAGCTGGTACTGATGTAAGCCATGACCCATCCATTGATAAAGAGGACGAAGACCAACAACCCCTTCAAAGAAGAAGCCTTAGGATTAAAATTGGAAAAAGGTGGAGTCGAATTCCACCTCCATCGATCACGACTACTTTTGAAATTCCCTTACAGACTTCAGAGGATCCTTATGCCGGTCTCGGGCCGATTCGAGTTAATATCCCTTCATACGGCCGTGGCGATATGAGTATAGTGGATGTTGGGTCCTCTGTCCATTTTCAAGATGATGTGCCTTCAACTAAAGCGGGGGAGGGGGTTACCCTTGTCAGCAAAATTCAAACCCATGGTCCATTGGGAGGACACTAGGACACTTGTATGCACATGCACCGCACTTTGCTCGGCTTTGGTTGTATTCTTCTCTTGTCAAAGCTGATTTGTATTTTTTTTAATGATGTGGATTGTGCAAAGATCTTCAAGATCAGATAAGATGCCAATTGAGCATGCGCCCCTACAATCCTAGTTATGATTCTGGCTCTAGCCGACACTCAACTCGTGATCGAGGAAACAGAGAGAAAGGCTATAGATCACATGACTCATCTTCTAGGGTCGATCTAGATTTAGAGGTTCAGATAAGCATTCTAGTCACTACGAAGATGTTCTTCATAATGACCTTCTCCTGCTTCCCTCTTTACTAAACAAACAATGTTGTCTTATGCTTTTCATAAGTCTCACCATCCATTGAAATCAATTGCCTTAGATTCCTCTCGATATAGAGCTGATAAAGCGTCTATCGAGAAGCCTATCTAGCGGCCTATTATCGAAATAGAGCACCTGATTGCTTCAAATCCTCAAATAGCTGAATTGTAACGCTGCTTTACGAAGGTCAATTTTAAAGGCATCGAATTTGCTCGAAATCTGAAATAAGCCATACCTTATCAAAGCCAAGTTTCTTGCTTAACCTTCAAATTTGATACCGGCTGTAACAACCCATCTTTTTTATCCTTAAAAGTCGGCACTATATACATCGATGGCATTCAGATGCCAAGCATCCAGTGCCGGAAAGGCAAATTATTAGGGTAAAAAGAAAAATGAACAAACATGAGGAAACAAAATCTCATAGCAAAACAACAACATATAATATAATAAAGATAGTAAACTGTCACTCTAATATGCAAGTTAAATTAGAGTTACAAACAAACCTCATCAGCCTGGACAGTTATAACTCCCTATCCTTACAATTTGATGACAGGTATACATAATAATGCAGTGGAAAATAAAAATATTATGTTAGGTGAACATCCAACTCTACTCTATGAGCTTCATGCCACACCGACGACAACCTAGAAAAATACTCGATCTGACCCAAGCATTATAATAAATAACACCCAAATCAGTGTGAAAATAGAAGCATGAGAAAACACAAGTAATATGATGAATATATAATAGTTCTGTGAGACTATGTCGCTAAACACAAACGGGTCTTTACCTCATAAGAACAACATCATTGTACGAAAGAATGGAAACGCAATGAAACAAAAACCAAACTTGAAAGAATGGGTATAATTAAGGCTAAAATCCAAAATTAAAGAATGGACACAAATAATTAAACATCAAGGAGAACTCCGGTCACTTCTTAATGCAATTAAGAAAACAATTCAAAGATTTGTATCAACAACAAGAAGAAGGAAATTTTTAACAATGAATAGGAGGGTGCACCCCTCTCACGGAAAGTATACTTCTAGAAAATATACTTAAGAGGCTCATATATTCTATGACTCCTTTCAGGAACTCCAAGCCGGATCCCACCAACCTTACCTAGTATGTATCGACTCACCTTTTTGACCCTCAAAAGTCGGCACTAATACATCCACGATATTTATATGCTGAACATACAAGTGTCAGAAAGATGGATTATAAGGGTGAAAGAGAATAAAAGACACAATAGAATATCAAAACATAACGAGTAATCTATAATATACACAATGATCTTTACAAAAGAAAACTACAGTATACATACATCAACAAGAGTAGACCGATCCTATCATCAGTCTGGATAGTTATAACAGTCTGTCCTTACACTTCTTGGTAAATACATAAGAAAATACGTCAAGAATAAAAAGATACGTGAATACATCTTGGAGGCATCTGGCTGATCTCATAAAGCTCCAAAACATCCAAAACTAGATATAAAACATACTCGGGTTGACCCGGGAATCACAAGAAAGAAACCCCGGATCAGTCTGGTAAACCAATGTGAGAAAACTCAAATCATATGGATTTTTAATGTCGTAAACTCTTTCAAGAACAAAAGATATGTCGTAAGACTGCGCCGCATATAATCATGAATAAGTTTTTACCATATGATAGCCAAACCATTTCATAGGAAAATCCACCAATATTATAGTAGCGTGTAAGGTTAAAGAAAATATTGGATCATAGCCGAAATTATAACATTAATTAAATTCCTAGATAATATATATAATCAAGTTTGAAGGCTCGTACTGAAAAATGGATTCTAACTATGAAAAGTTAAGGGTATACCTTCCGAATCAGTACACCTCTAGATAAAATGTACTAGAGGCTACAATATGTTGCACCTTTGCTACTCAGGACTGACTCTACCCCTTACTGGATTGCGCCGAATATGATCACCCATTGGTTGTGACCTAACAACCATACCAAGCCCAAAGCATGCATAAAATCATAGACATCGCTCTAGATCGGGTGATGATCATACCCTAATGGGAGCGACCCACATAGGCCTACCACATGTCCCTGCTTTAATTATTTACTAGGGATGAAGCTGGTGAGATAACGATTATATTATTCCTTTTAGCATCCCATTTGGAATGCTAACACTGCTCTCCTGGCAGAAATGCAGTGCTAGCGTTCATCCATAAAAGTTCATTCTTAGTATGAAAAAAATCGGATGCACAAGCATCCATTTTGGAATCACCATCAGGATTAGTAGCACGTAGCCCTTGCACTTCAAAGAACTCCGTCTTTAGAAACATCATCTTAAATATGTCATCCATTCGAACGTTTATGCCTGTTTGAAGTGGTTTTCGGATAACATATCTGATCCTGGTCTCCCCAAACTGATAATGATAGTTAAAAAATGGGCCAATATTTTATGGTCGGTCATTTAACAATCAAATATACAATAATTCAACCAAAGATTTGATTCCATAAGGAAAACAACACTGGTTAAGGACTTAAGAATCCACTGAGCCTCTTTAATTAATCTTTTCATTAATTAAAACTACTTTGTAAATTCTCGTATCAAAATACTTTTGTAAGGATATATTCACGAACGCTCTCTACTCTTTTCAATATTTGAAAAATATTAATATACTTATCGTAATTGTATAAGTATACTCACAAAACGTTTCACTTTCAAAAAAATAAAAAACGTAGAAAACTTTTCCATATACTTATACCAACAGTACAAGTATATTCACAATACACTACACTTTCAATACTTATAATGTATCCCTATACTTGTCTCAACAGTATAAGTATATTCACAAATTTTAGAAACATTTCTCTTCCAAAACATACTTATTTAGGTTAGAATGAATACAACTTAAACATTTATAAATTAAACCCAAAACACTTTAGGTGTAAGTAAATGGGTTATATGGAAATTAGAGCAAATATAATTACCACCACTTCTTGATTTCAAACAGTACTATCTTTCGATAAACAATGAAATCATTCATATTTCAAAACTAACCTTGCCTCGATACACATTCTTAATTCTCAAATTAGAGATGAGTTCCCATATCTCGAATTTTGGTGTTAAATATAATGAACATTTTCCATACCACCATAAGTTGAAATGATCGTTTATGGAAATCAGGTCACATTCTTTTTATAAATCCCTTTTATAAAATTCCTTTATAAACTCCTTAGATTTACAAAACCCTTTACATATAATATTCTTATGAATTCCTTTGTAAATATCTAAAACACAATTATAGCCTTCTTTTATAAACTCCCAAATTTATTTAATAACATAAAAATCCTTTATATTATTTATAAAGTCTTTTATAAAACTTCTTTTATAAAAAATATCATTTATAAAACTCGTTTTACAAATGTCCAAATTATTTTTAACTCTTTATGATACCCTAAATTCATTTATAAAATTCCTTTTATAAATTTATAAATATAATTACAAATTCACCACTTTCCCATAACGCGATCATTACATATATTAAATTAATTCACAATTGTAATTTATTACTCCAATTTATCGAAATGGTAATATCCCTTTTGTTTATAAGATATTGCTTATAGATCTTCTTTAAATCTATAAAATACCATTTTTAAATCTATCTTTCCACTTTCAACCTTTTATATAATATATTTTTCAAACATATTTCCCAACATACTTCTATCTTCTTTTTAAAATAAAAATCACTTAAATACGAGATAACCCTTTCTATTTCCTTTAAAATAAACGTTACTTATTATAGTAATTTCTGAAGGATTAGTACTTTACAAATAATTCTAAAACATTTAATTATATATATTATAAAGAATAATAAAAGAAGAAATAAAATAGGGAAATTAAAAGACTCGTTTTAATATAAGTATCACAGAAATCCCAAAAAAGTCAAATTTTAATCTCATTTTCCGAGTCAGAACCTTTTCCAAATCAAATAGAAATTTGGTGGTATATTTCAAAATGCTATAAGGAGGCCAATATTACTATAGCACTTAACCGGTGCTATTATTACCTTTTTCTTTAAAAAGGTTTAACTTTTCACATATGTCGGTGCCACATCCAATACGGTCAAACCGTCATTTAGCATTCAACAATCTATCTCATAGATATATAACCGAAATAAATCAATAGGGAAATAACTGGGAAATAAAAATCACTATAGTGAGAAATCCGGGTTTCTCAACAATTTTTCATGTATTACATTTCTAAATGACAATCGATTTTAAAAGCGTATATTTAACCAATCAACCAGTTACATATCGTAAATTTATCTACTATATAACATACCAATTAACCAAAAAGGTGAGTAACACTCACCGAAATTCCAGCTATGCTTAGGCGTTCCGATTTTAACCTAGAGTCAAACGACATTCGATTTTAGCCTAAATTTTCAATAGCTCCAAATTCAATCAAAGTAGTTTCATCGCCTAGCCTTCGCCACTTCGAGTGTAATGTAAAAGGTTTTGTCTCGATTGGTACTCGTATACAAAAGTTATTCAAATTATAAAATTTTGATTTTTAAATTTATAATTAATTTCTTAATTACATAGTTTCAACTAATTCCCCAAATTCGCTCTTTCCTAAACAAAATACATGCCGACACCACTCTACTGTGCATGCACAAACCAAGCTTCGCCAATAATGCACGAAGCTTAATCCAATCGCTCTAATAATTACCTCTTCACGTGCTCTCCCTGATGATGCCTCTACCTCGAAGCTCGGCACCTCAAAAGTAATCATCACCTGCAGGTTTATGGTCGCGACCCTATAGTGTCGCACTTCCTAAATTGACATCGTACATGCATAAACTCGACCATGAGCCGCTCCTTCATCCCCCAACCCCAATACAACCAACGATAACTCCAAACATCCTTTGAATCGAGCAAGAATCGGAACCCTAGTTTTGCTTAAACCCATGCTTGCTGCCGCATTCTCCATCTCACAACCGAACACAACCAAAATCAAGTATGAGGTAGATCTCCTCATTCCAGATCCAAAGATCCTTTCTTTGAATTTTTTCATGGAGTAGATTCTAAGATTTTGATTTTTAAAGTTTTGATTTTTGTTTTTTTGTTTTATGGATTTAAAGTTTACAGGAAGTGATGAATGTAAATGTGTAAAAGGAAAAGAAAGCAAGTGTGTTCAACAAGCTAAGTGTTTGTTCGAGTTTATTATCCAATTTTCGACATCTCGTCGTACAGATTTTCGCTGCGAATTACAATATAAAAATTTGATTGCACTCAGAATTTCGACACGATCGCAAACAATAGTAACATACACTGGTTATTGATTTTCGAAAAATCATAGAACACTGTCGTTTGGCGAAGAATCGTCAATCTATAATTTAAATAATTTTTAATTAAAACTATAGAAAAGTAAAATAAATTAAATAAAAAACACGTCAATAAAAATCGAATAGTTATATTAAAAATATATTTTCTGATTATTTATTTGAACCATTTATTATTAAATATATTTACAAAATGAATTCACATCTAATATTTATTATCTAAAAGGAGTCAAATAAGACCATTAAATCCATTGAATTTATATTCAATTTAAAATCCAAATATTTGATTCACTATTTGTAACGACCCAATTTTTCGACGCCCGAAAGTTGACATTGATACATCCACTGTGTCAAATGTCGCATAATCAAATGTCGTAAAACCGAACCGTTAGGGTTAAGGAAGAAGAAGATAGAAGAAGAAACAGAAACAATAACAGAATCTCACATTTCACAGCAGAATAAATATAATAGATAAATGAATAATCTTTAAATCAAAAATATTATATCAGTTTATACATCACATTTAATAGAGTTTACAACAACACAATACAGACACTTGCAGTCTTTATAACTTGACCATATGAAAACTGACTTGCACTAACCATACGCAACAGACACTACATGGTAAAGAGATACATTTCGCCATCCAGCTTCAACTCCTGATCTCCACAGCAATTTCTTGACTTCGCTTCAAATAATTAACAACCTGACTCTAGGCTGCCCGTGTGGAAAATTATGGGTACCCAGAGTTCAGAAAGGGGACAATAAACTCCAGGTCAGTCATGGGACTGGCGTGAGATCTTAAAAAAAGTTATATTTAACAAAAAGAAAACAAAACGGGAATAAAAGAAATTCGCAATGCTTTTTGGAAAATGAAACTACCATAAGGCCTCCCGGTACACACACAATGCAATCACACACTTGCGGGAGATTTCTCCTTATGATAGTCAAACATGCTTAATACGCAAAATTCTTTTTAATATTATCATTAGTGGATAGTGCAGAAAACTTTTCGAAAGTATGGTATTAATCTTAACCAGCATAGGTACCATTATATTATGCCTGCTATAGCTACCATTTAAGAATGGCAGGTTATACAATTGTAATCGTAAAGGGCGCGTATTGGTGATTGGATTTCCAACAAATAGTCAGGCTAAGAAACTTCCTGGGCCACATGGGTACACCTCTGGAGGGACGTCCCGAGTGCCTAACCGGATCTCTGCCAACACAAGGCCGAGTTACCTCTGTAACTAGGTAACTACTGACACGAATATGCCATCCCCCAGTCGTTTGCGACCTTTATCCCAGGATCCTCAACCACAAAGCAACAACCACAAAGTATGATAAATTTGCAGCATCAACATAAGTAAAATATTTAGGCTCCATACCATGATGCTACCCTTTTCCAGAAGGAAATGACATACCCTTAGGGGGCGCTGCTCCTAAATAACCTTGCTGCATCTTTCCTATTTCGACCATTTCGGGTTGTGAGGTTCGACGAGGTCTCGTCCACAAATATGCGCTTTTCACAAAAGCCATTCTTCGATCAACAAATGATCAGCAGCACTTCGTATGCCACATTACCAATTTGGGAATATATCACTAGTAACCATCAACTACACAACCTCTGAGCTCGTACGTCTCATAGAAGGGTGTTAAGCTAAGAGAATAAATTCTCCGCCACCAACAGAAATGTATTTGACAGACACCAGCTTTATATCTCAAAGTGTAACATCAGACACATATCCATACAAGTTGGTTCCGGGATCGAGCGGAGCCGAAGGCACTTCAAAGAAGCCCTTGCAATCTGGATATTCACTAATCACGTCCGGAATCCCCATCACAAAGGGTGATAAAATCTCTAAGCCGGAGCAACCCGGCACAACTACAAAACATGCCATTTGCGTCGGTTGTTTACCCCCCTTTTGCATCAGTTCAACAGCCGATGTATATGTAACCGATGCAACAGGCTTAATACTTTTGCATCGGTTCTGAAACCGATGCAAAACGGTCCTTTTTGCATCGGTTGTTACTAAAAACTGAAGCAAAATATCATGGTTGGTTGCTTGGACACAGCCTCCATGTTGCATCGGTTGTAATGAAAACCGATGCAACAAAGGAACTAGTTGCATAGGTTGTTGTTGAAAACAGATGCAAACTAATCCCTTTATTGCATCAGTTTTTTTATAACAACCGATGCAAACTAATTCCTTTATTGCATCAGCTATTTATACCTGATGCAAAAAAGCCATTCTCAGAAACCATTATTACATTACTTAAATAGACTATATATATTATTGATTATAACAAACAATTATTGCATGCAATGTTAACATCATTCAAAATTAAATTTGATGGAAATACAAACTGAATAGCATAATACCAAAATAAACATATATCAATTATATTGTTAATAATCTATACAAAATAATTGTGCATACACTCATTTTAGCAGCATAATTCAGATCTTTAGTACAATCATTAAGTTATCTTACTGCCACATTTCATATGTCCACCATCCAACCTCTGCTGCAACCATCACTGCCCTTCCTCTGCCCAAACTCCTTCCCACATCATTCACCTAAAACCATACAACTTACAAAAATTAGTAGCATCATATCATCTCCACCACACTTCAAACAACTTACAACCAGACATCCCCTTGCTACCTATTTATACTGCTAGCAGACACCAAAATACTGCGACCACCAAATCATCTGCTCCTACACCTTTGTCAATTCCCTAACCACAAACCTCCCTGTCACATAAATCCCACTACCTATAGTTCTGACATTCCAGCCAGCAACTTAACACACCATCCTCCATATCATCATTCTCTACATCAACATTTCTCTACACATTACATACAACAAACGCACTAAGATAATCACCTCATCAATATAACCTTCACAATGCAAAAGACCACCCCTCCACCATAACCTTTTGATCACCCAAACTAAACCACCACACCCCAGTTCAAACCACACAACAGCAAACAATTGAACACAACACTGTCGTACCTACATTACTTCCACCAAACGTCCACTGCAACAACATACTTCACAACCACAAACAAGTTTTCCGAACCTTGTAAATACAAAATAATTTCTTATATTTAATTGATTATAATTCAATCCTCCCTTGTCCTTAAACAACCCCTTCAAAACAAACCATTAGCCTTTGCACATTCGCCATCCTCTTCCTTGCAAACTTACTGCCACCAAACTGCCTTACCATACAACTTCATAGCAGCCGTCAATCAACCACAACTTAGTTTCCTGATCACCATCATTCACAATTCAGTTCAACCAATAACTACACTGCATATTTTCATTGCCACAAACCATTCCTAAACCTTCGACATTCACTGTCATTTACCAGTACATACTACTGCCCCTGTCACAACCATTCTTTTCCCCTGTCACAAACTCCTCGCTGTCACTTCAATTCAGCAAGCATCACCGAACATTCCACTTCTACACCCACATAGTCCACCCTACTTGACAGCCACTTTTATACTTCGGTTCATATACAGTTGCCTATACACTTCTATACTTCATACTCCAGCCATATACAGTCGAATTTCAATACATTTCATTGTAAAACAGTGACACTACAACTGTCTTTGTGCACCATCTTAATACATTTCAATATCACAGTATCACATTCATACGTGCAACTGTGTACGACCATTTCAGTATTACAGTATCACAGTAAAACCAATACTTCTACCCATCACCGCCTTTACCAAAACCATGCATAATTTTGTGCACATCAGCTAACAATATACAACTGCTTGCACTCCATCTACCGTCTGACACACTGCCATCTGATTGCACAGGATTTATATTTTACATGATGAATTAAAATTAAGCAAATACAAGAAATTATTTTGCAACCCCAAAGTACCTTGTCATGAATACAGGAGAAAAATATATCTCCATTTGTATCAGAATCAACTCGGTGCAACAGCAAAACTCAAGAGGAGCGACACTGATTGCACCAAAAGTGATCATCATTTTCCTGCTTAATACATATTTCCCAGTTTCCTACTTAGACTTTGAGCCTCTCCATAAAGCATGAATAACGAATCTACCATTGGATCAGATAGATCCAAGCTTTTAGATCAACAGACTGAGTGATGCAGATCATTTGCTCACTAAAAAAATAATCTACTACCAACATGGAATTTTTATGGAACCAAAATAGATAATATTTTAAGGAATTCATTATTATACCGAGTAAAAAAATAAACATTTGTGGATAAAAAAATTCATTATCAGGAAGTTGGTAGTTTTCAGAACTCTTAGAATTTATCTGTCTTTGTATACGAAACATACTATACATATAATGCACTAATTATCCATAAGAAGAAAAGGCAATATATTTATCGATAGATTAATCTGGATTACATTTAAAATTACACATTCCAATCATAATTCATAGTTGCCACATTGTTCTGATTGAGATATATTTTTCCAAAAATTGGTACCTGCTAAAAACAAGCAAATGGTTTTTAGTGGCTGAGGAATAGATATGGATAAGTATGTCAGAGTTGAGAGTTTATACGCTAACAGTTGTTAATCAACTATAGTACAAATATGTCAATACTAATCAGGTAAATATTGACAGGTCAAAGAGATCTGTACCGGTTATTCAATTTTTAATCTAACTTATAACAGCATATAGAAGACATGTCAGATATTATAATAAGTAAATAAAAGGAATGAAATTGATTACTTTCGTAGAGGAAGGCACTTAAATAATTTGTCACGTGAATCTTTAAGGATGAGTTGTATACTATATTATCCAAATAACTTGTGCAGTTCATTAATATGTAAGTTTAGATAAGTTTTTCCAAATGCACTAGGAAATTCGGAGATAATACCCGAAGAACTAAACTCTGCACACAAGTTACATATAGACTACACTTAAAAGGCATTTAAATGTAACAGACTACATAGTGGATTTAGTTTTCTCTCGTCGAATAATTACATATGTGAAGAATGATAGATACGTATGTAAAGAATGGACTGACTATACTACAACAGAAATAATCTTTAGTATTTTGTATCTACCAACTTAATTTATATACAACTATCAAAGTCTAATGAGTAATCTACCAACCTTAAGATGCTATTGTATAGTAAATAATAATGTTGAACAAATCATTTACATTCAATGTCATAGTTGTAGAAATCATTCACGGTGGGGATAGAGTACCTATACAAAAAAGCATGTTCAGCATATTAAAAAATTGCATTTTATAACACTACCATGGGCCGTTGCTGGTGATTTCAACTGTACTCTGTTTAATAATGTGCGCATTTCAAAAATATAATAATCTTAGTGCAGACTCCAACTTTCAAGCATATATAAATCTGGATGGCCTCAAAGATATCAGTACATGTGGGAATAATTATAACTGAACCGATTAGTAACCAAATTAAGCCGTTTAAATTAAATAATTCTGGGATTTTTCAATCTGGATATCAAGAATTTATAAGTGGATGCATCAGATATAAAACAGTGGCAATCCAATTTTTAGAGTAAGCTCAAATTTGTTAAATGCTGCCTTAAATCTTGGAACAAAGGTGTGGATCAAACAACAATGCAACGGTCTTAGGGATTACTCCAATTCATTATATGCTCTCTTGATTAATGACCCCAGTAATGTTGAACTTATATAAGAATATAGGGGCTGCATCAAAAATTACACAACCTATTAAATGCTAAAGCACAAGATAACTATTGGAAAACTAAAATTAACTGGCTTACACTAGGTGATCAACCAACCAGAAACAGTAGCAAGAATGATAAGTTCCTTTGTTGCATTCACCACTTGATCCAAGGGCAACGTTGCACCAGATTTTTTAAGTGTCGCTTCAACTAATTTTTTCCCTTTGTCTCCATTACCACAAAGCACAAATGCCCTTGCTGCTAAGAAGATTGAACGAGACACCTTCATAAATACAAGATCGTTGCTTTGCAAGCTCTTCGTCAGTAATCGACCAATCATGTCTCTTATGCTTTGCTGATCTGGATATGAAGATGATTCTGTGCTTGATATTGTGTTGATGATATCTTCATTGCCTATGTCTGGCTTTTTGCTTAAAAGCACGGTGAGATTTTTGAATGTTTCGGAGATGATGGTCTCTAATTTTGATGACGACAGAGATGGATTCTTTGACTCTATGATTATAAATCATATGGTGCTGATGAATTATATCTCAAACGATAAAGGGAACAGTACCCATTATGGGGAGCGAATTGTACGTATTTTGTCGTATTCATCGATGAGTTATCACAAACCATAACTTGTGTATTTCATACACATGTAGTAATTCCATGATAATCCATAGAATATAATACAAAAGAAATAAAGTAACGTGCAGTCGAAAATAAAAATGATCTGATTCCATCGAATAGGTAAGTGTATTGGAAAGAGTTTCGAACATACATAAAAACGAATAAAACCGTCCTAAAAGTCACTCCTTCCTATAATACATAACGATATATCGATAAGGAGTAATCAAACCATGTTACATAATCCATTGCTATAATTTATTATGTGTTAGTTTTTGCACCGCATCATGATTGTTCACTTTTTCGTTGAATGTTTTGGAGTTTTAGTGCTTTTATGATTGAAACTCAAAGTTCAGTAAGCCTGTGCTTTGATACTGTTAGCATGCACAACTGAAACGATCTGAAGTTAACTAAGTTGCAAATTTCAGTAGTACTGGCTGTCATGTTACTTGGTATTCTTCATTGAATTAGATAATTTATTATACCTCTATATGGCATATCTTTAATGTTCATAACCAAATATTCTGTAGGGAAATCTAATTGACGTAGATGCTAAAATAATAGATGTCTGACGTATAGGATTATAGGATTATAAGATTATACTAATGGACCAAATTTTAAAGAAAAGCACATGTTAGTGGAGGATTAGTTAATCACTAATGGTGACATGGAGGCCATACAAACTAAGGGTTTTTTGGTAGCTCCCTAAAAATGGATTAGGCTTTTACCACATGCATCAATACTCTCTAATGTTACATGTAATAGATCATATTCTTATGCACAGAGTTGCAATATAAAATTAGAAATAAAAGCTTTCCTTCAATGCTAGAAATAAAAAATTAGAAACAAAAAATAGAAATAAAAGCTACCATTCCCTGTCACAAACTACTCATTGTTGCTCATCGAACCACCCTGCTCTCCTCTCTACATACCAAGCTCAACTGTCCCAACAATCTCCCTACCAAGCTCAACTGCCAGTGCCTCTACACTCCACCATCACTACAGTCTTCACCACAGACCACTTTGACAAACAACAGCCAACTAAACAGTCTTTGACTTCAATCTCTTTGTTCTAGCCTGCTGCTCACGTAAAACCCAGCTTCAACACTTCAACAAGCAACTTCAACAAGCCTGTACATAAAAACTGCACATCATCAACCATCTTCACAAACAATCGCTGCCACCATTACAAAACTGCCAACCATCAATAACCATCTTCCATTCAAAAAAAAGAAAATAAATACATACCAAAGTATCTCTGTTCGAATTCACTTGACCACTTCCATCAATTCACTTCCCTGCTCGAATCCCAAACTACAGCACCATACCAAATCCTCTCCAACCAGAGCAGCAACTCGAGAAACCCAAGCGCAGCATCACTGCAATCCCCGATCGAACCTACGTACAAACCACGGCAACCCAATCTTCTACAAACTGCAATCACCAACATCTCGAACCTAATACCCAAGTCTTCCTTGCCAAGATGCCGCGAACCACCTCGTAAACCAAAATCACGCAAAGCGACTACCATCGTGGAATCGCTCTTAAATACGAACTATGGAATCTATAGAAATTGATCGCTTAACGTTGATTTGGTAGCCCAAATCTAATTTGTGAAATAACGTACGGTGACAATCAATTTTAGGTTTCTTTTTTTTGAGGCAGGCGAATTATTTGGGGAAAATAATGGGAGCGGCGAAAAAAATTGGAAAGGCGGGATTTATCAGGTGGGTAATGAATAACCTAGATAATTTGAAATTGCATCGCCTCCGCTAAGGAACCAATGCGAAAATTATTATTTTGGACATAGTTGCATCGGTTGATTTTAAAGTCGATGCGACTAAAACTATTTGCATCGACGTATTTGCATCATTGTTGGTGACAACTGATGCAAATTTGATTTTTTATTACCTATTGCTTTCCACGTGCCAATTGCATCGATTATTAAGACAGAACTGATGCAGATAGTTCTATTTGCATCAGTTTTTACTTCAACCAATTCAAATGAGGCGATGAAAATGGCATGTTTTGTAGTAGTGGCGGTGCAGAGATATTCGACAGGTAATCCTTTCGTTTTTGAAAATACCCGGTCTTCAACACCATCTTCAAATGCAATCCCATTTCGTCATATCATTATTCGAAATGGGTTTTATGACACAAGGTCCTCTCCCGGCCAATCCGAATAATGAGCGCTTATTTTTAAAAATAAATGTTCATTTAGATTTCAAACAAATCACAACAAATTTCCACTTTGATCTTTTAAAGAAAAGATCCAACACAATCACAAAGGTTTGATGTGGTTTTCAAATATCCATTTGGAATTCAATCCCCGGTCGCTTCGAAATTGAATTGCCGATTAAAGGCCAATACTGATAGTCGGTTATTTAACTATCAATCAATAATTCACAACAATCACCAATTCTTAAATAATTTTCCCCAATTATTTATTTTCAACATATCTTCGCAAGATATGTTTTCATATTTTAACCTTTTGAAAACAAATTTTAAATCAATTTCCACACTTTAATCCTTTGAAAACAAATTTCATTTCATTTTCCTTACACGGAAAATATTTACAAACATTTATTCATTTCCATTGAAAAGCTACGTGTTCAATTACTTCAAAATAATTTAAATTACTTATCCAAAAACATATATTTGGAAACCTAAGAACTATTTTAGAACACTTTATTTAACATTAGTTATGAAATTTTATATCAATGTTTTATAAAAAAAACTTCAAGTCCAAACTAGTTTTTTAAATAAAATTAGTAGATAGAGTATAAATATTTAAATAACTATTTTCTAAAACCAATATAAATTTAATCTTTACAATATTCCCTTCTATAATTAATTAAATAAATCCTTACTTTAAAGATTTAAAATAATTTTCAAAACTAATTTCTCCAACAATTTTATTTTAAAACCAAATTTAGAACTTTTTAATTTTATTTCAAAAGCTATTTAAAAAATATACTCCTCTTTCCAGAGAAAAATCCTTTTTTCATTTATTTTAATTAATCTTCTCGATTTATTTTAATTTACATTCCAAATCTGTAAATTTCCCTTCACACCTTTTAAAAATAAACCAACATTTATTTTTAAAACAAAATTCCCTTTCTTTTATAAAATTCCTATTGCGAATTTTAAATTTTCAAATATCCACATATATATGATTTTTAAATCGACTACCAAATATTCATTTTCAACATCAATTCAATTTTCAAATTGATTTTTAAATCGATTCCCAAGTATTCATTTTCAACACCAAATCAATTTTCAAATTGATTTCCAAATTTATTTCAATTACCAAATCCAATTCCAAATTTATTTCTTAATTTATTTCAATCAACAAATTAATTTTCATATCAATTCCCAAAGGTTTTTTTTTTGACACCAAATCAATTTCAAATCGATTCCCCAATTTATTTCCAAAACACCAAATCAAATATCCAAATTGATTCCTAAGATTTATTTTAACTCCAAATTAATTGCCCAAATCAATTTCTAAAATTAATTTCAACCCAAAATTAAATCCCAAATTTAATTTCTAAATTTATTTCCTTTTTGAAATAACTTCCTTTATCTCTTTCAAATATTTAAAATCCTTATCATAAATAATTTCTTTAACTATTAAACAATATTACTCGAAATTCCTTTATTAAAATATTTTCCCATATTTTTTTGGAATTTATTCAATAAGTTTTCAAAATAAAACTTTATCTATTCAGATTTCTTCTTTTAAATTCACTAAATTCTTTTAAATGAATTTATTATAAATTTTCTACCCAAATTTCAAAATCCAATTTTCAATTATTTCTAGTATCATACGATACCAAAATATATTCGGCTAAATTATAGCCTTCAACGGTTTCGATCACAAATAACCACACACAGATTATAAATAATCAACATACAACATTGAAACAAATCAAAATGTTTTGCTGAATCCAATTGGATCCCTCCAACCTATTTCCCTGCATCGACAGATGTTAGCACAACAATTAAATACCAATTCCAATTCGAGGTGGAATATCATGGTATGTGGGATTTATGAAATATCTTTCGCTATTATGCGGCGCATAAGGTCTCATCCGCTATATAATGTGGGAAATCAATCACTCCAAATACATATATAACACCAATTCCACTTCGAGGTGGAAAATCACGGTATATGGGTTTAATATAATATCATCTCCTATTATGCGGCGCATAAGGTCTAAACTAATATAACGAATAATAAATTAATCATCCAAGCACACAATCAACAATTTTAAATTGAACTATTTAAAATTTAAATCAGAAAATTTGATTGAGTGAGACGATCTCACCTTTGCTTTTGCGTGTATTCCATTTCCAATCCATCTTGACTCGTTTTCATGTCTTTTGACCTTCTATAAATAATCGAAATAATCGAATAACAAATTTTCATTTGGTAATCTTAATTATCCAATGATTTTATTTTAACCCAATTTCTTTTAATAAATTAACTAGATATTAAATTAAAAACTAAATTTCCTTTTTAAATAATCTTTGGTAACCAAAATAATTAAATAAGTTAATCAAACTAATTATTCACTGTAACTCATTATATTTAAATATATAAAACTAAATCTGAAATTTGTATATGTATATTTATTTATTATTATTATTATTATTATTATTTTGAACTTCATGTATACTTAAAAATAACCTATACTGTAAACCTTTATTCCTTATATATATACATTTGTAAAACAGAAATTTCATTCTCTATACACACACATACTACCAGAATATCTATTAAATTTTTTACAGTGGTATTTAAAATGTATATATATATATTCATTTTATCTTTTATTACTTTTTTTAAATCTTTGGATAAAAAAGAAAATATGAATTATACCGTACGAATGAATCGAACATGGAAACCCCAAACCACCATCGTTGCTGCAAGTCAACTTCGTGTGCCCCTCGACATTGCCACACCGAGTCTGTCATCGCAACCTGAAATCGATCGCTGCCATCAATGTCGCGAAACTCAACCCTAGCTCGACATCCCATACTTCTCGTGCCGATCCAAGGTGCCGCCCATGCCTCAAACCCTAGGCAATGCCGTCAAACCCTCTAGAATCGAACTCGTCTTTGCCTCGACGCCACCTCTCTCTCTCGCATGTGAGGATCCAGATTTCGAACTCAATCTTGAAGAATGCAATCGCGAGATGGTCGCGATTTATACAGATGGTGTCTCTTTCACGAATACATTATGCGCACCCTCCGATCTTTGATCGTTTGAACGGTCCACTTTTTTTTCTTTTTATCGTTCGATCAATTTTTGTTTTCTCCATTCTTTCATACGCGATTTGAGTTTTTGCAATTTTTATTTTTATTTTTTTGGGTATATGCCATGGATTTGAAAAAAGGAGGAGATGTTTTTTTTCTTGAACTCGATTTAAGCTTTAAAGTCCGCCATTTTTTTCTTTGGTTTCGAACTGTTTGATTTTGAGAAGGGAGAGAGCTCGGCTATTAGTTTGAGTTTGTACAGTTACATTTTGCCAGTGAGTTGATTTTGAACGAGATATTCAATCCTTTTTTTTCTTTTCTCTAAAGGAAGATGCATGCAATTTTGTATGACACGTGCTCTAAGTTTCAACACGTGTTGCAAAGGCTACAGTGCTTTGATTTTATTATTTATATTCAAATTTAAATTCAAATTTTAAATCGTGTCAAATTACGCAACTAAAAATCTCGACCTCCTATCAAGGCATGCTGCCAGGCCTTTTTAAGGTTATACCCTCATTTCTAATGTAATGGAAAATGTTCCGAGTCCAAATTCGATCGTATGGAGAGGATAGCTTTATGGATCAGTTATTAAATTTAATTCCGATAAAATTTTTAGCGCTTTTGCTTATCGTACGGCCAAACGATCACTCCGAATGCTACGAAAATTGAAACCCGATAATAAAACAATATTACGGATCCAATGGAACTGGTTTCGTTGAAATCGGAGACTGTGTCTCGGAAGGCTATTTTTAAATATTGACTTAAATGATAAATCTTCAAAACTGATCAAAGCATTTTCAAATCCAATATTGAATCTTCTATTATCTTCAGCATTATCAATATAAATTTTCTAAGCCTTTAAAATATTTTTAATAAGCTCAAAACTGAAGATACAATATTTTAACCAAATTTAAATAATTAAATTCAAAAATTAAATTGCTAAATTCATTCTGATATTTGAAATCAAGTTAAATCAATCTCTAAATATTAAAATTCATTCAAATATTTAAATTTTAAAATGTCAAAATTTCCGACTCGTCACACTATTCAACTATAAAATTCACCAATTCAAAGATTTTAAATATTCTATATATTAGAATTCAAGTTATTAGATTATATAATTAGTGCAATATTTAACATTAATCAAATATTCAAAATCCATTGACCAAAATTATGGGTCATACAGAGTATCTAATTATTTCATATCTCTGTGCGCATACCACCGAAACCAAATCTAAAGTATCCCAAATGGGTGCAGCCCCACATAACTTAGGCCCCACTTGCTATCTGGTTTTATTCATTTTTGACAAAGGATATCAATGCTCAAGTGAGCAACAGATTGTCTTAAATTAACGATACACGAAGGAGCAAGCTGAATCGATAGTCGATAAATCAACTATCTTGAATAATTAAAGTGATCATATATGGAAACAAAATATCATATTCTTACCATTAATCGTCGATTTCAAACTTATACTATTTCTTGGTCAAAATGAAGTCGGGCAAGTGAAGGTAGTGTTACCTTGAGGCATTGCCTTGATGACAATTTTGGCTTTCAAGATAAGGATGTGTTTCTGTACCTCGATGTTTGGTACTAAGAGTATGACTAAATCCTTTAAATATTTGGATTACGAAAATTAAAGTTCTTATACTTTCCGTAATCGAATTGAACTTTTAAACTTTTAAAACCAAACTTGGGCTTGTTTTTCACATCACAAATATTTGCAAACAACTTTAAAAATACTTTTGAAAATATTTCTATTTAAAGATTTTCTCATTTATAAATTTCAAACAGCATTTATAATCCCAGTAGATAATAAATCAGTTAAAATACCTTTATAAATTGATAATCACATTAATTATCCCAAAGAGAATTAATCAACTTTATAGCTCCTTTAATAAATAAATCAAATATCTTTAAACACCTTTATTAAATTGGATAGTTAGTTTTAAACACCTTTATTTAAACTAATTAATTAACTTTAGACATCATTTTAATAAAATGATTTATTGATCTTAAACATCATTATTAAAATGATTAATTTACTTTAAACTCCTTTATTAAACCAGTTAATTAACTTTAATGACTTTTATTAAATTTGTTAATTAACATTTTAAACACATTTATTAAATCAGTTAATTAACCTTTTTAATACTTTTATTAAATAGTTAATTCACTTTTAAACATCATTATAACTTTATTAATTAATTTTAATATAATTAAATAATAACTAAAAATATTTTTAAACCCTCAAATTCCTTTTTAAACTTATATAATCATTTCACATGACCAAATATTGAAAATACAAGCATACATTCCATATACACAAATGTTTACGGGGATGATATTTCATAAATGGAAATGTAGCGAAAATCATTATAATGATGCTTATTTGAACCAAATAGTATGACACAAAATTTCAACCAAACAACAAGACAAGCAACATAAGAATATAAACAAATATTAACCTTAGGGTCTCTCCGCAAAAGTCCCTGTAAATTACACATGTAAATGTATATTTCGAAGTGTTCTGTAGCGACTTTTCACTATGTGCACTCCAAATTTCTTTTTTACTTTTGTTTCCTGCAACAGAACAGTTATATATGTCATCCGCTTTTTCTAGCGGGAATTTAAATCCAAAACAAACAATCAAATAAGAAATATAAATTATTAATCAATAATTCAATAATAATCTATATCAATACGGATATTGTATAATTTATTCATAGGTAGGTGAACTCATTTAAATTCCAATGATCACTTTCGCCTTCTAATTTGGTCTAAAATCGAACGACGGTTGATTTTAGCCCAACATTCTAATAGCTTCAAATTCCACGAAACCAATTCCAACGCATTGCTAATATTCATACGAGTCCAAGGCATTTGACCGATTCCAAATCCGACCTTGTATTGACGAGATACGAGTAAATTACTAAACATACAATAATTAATCGAAGTTAATTAACTTAAACTTAATTAATCCTAATAACTAACCTTAATTACAAATTAAATCTTCCTTCTCCCCATCCTTCCCACATGATACAAAGACACCCAACCACCTTGACAGATGCACGAATGCCACTTGCTACTCCGACATTTGTCTAATTCATAATCTGACTTTGCCAAACAACCCCACATCACCAAAGCTTCCACCCCGGCACCTCAACCCAAAACTTGACGCCCTCAAACGAGATTCGAACTGGGCATCCCAAACATGGCTCTACGATGTCATATTTTGACTTAGTGTATCGCTACCCACCATTTCATCACCTTCGACTTGCCTCGCCACAAGAAGCACGATCATGGCCTCAAATACACCATATTCCGCCTAAATCACTCAAAAATGCTAATCCTAAGTCGACCCAAATCTCTACCATGACTATCCAATTCCTATAATCACTGTCGCAACCAATACAAAGCATATGGGAGTTGTAGATCAACTGATTTGAAACTTAGAAATATATTTTTTGTGACTTTTAGAAGAGTATGGGATTTGATTTCAATTTTTTTAAATGCAGTCTTTGTTCATATTTATTCGAATCCAAACAAATTTGAGAAAGAGAGGGAGAGTGTGGGGTGGTTTAAGCGAATTTGCCCAAAGTATAAACACAAGCCACTCTTCTACCTTCTATCATAAGTGAAATAATTTTTTTAAGCCAAACAAAATTTACAAGCCATATGTCATAGCTGTAAAAAATTTGAATTTGATTTTTTAAATTTTTTTAAAAGAAGATTTTTGCGATTGTTAACTCCTCTTTTGAGCGACCTAACGACCTAAATAATAAGCGATCTAGCGACCTAGTGAACTCAACGACCTAGCGACCTAACTATCACAGAAGACCTAACGACCTAGTGAACTCAACGACCTAGCGACCTAACTATCACAGAAGACCTAGCGACCTAGTGAACTCAACGACCTAGCGACCTAACTATCACAAGAAGACCTAGCGACCAAAAGGATTAGAAGGTCCAATGACCTACGATGTACCAAGCTAACGACCTATGGAATAAAACTGTTCAACGACTTAATTATTTAAAGGTCCTTGCGACCTAATAGATTCAGCGACTTAGAGGAGTAAGCGACCTAACATATGAAGCGACTTACAGGAAGCCGCGACCTAATGACTTAAGTGCCTCGGAACCTACCAAGCTAAGAAGACTCAGCGACCTACCGAGATAAGAAGACTTAGCGACCTAATGAGTGAACGACTTAGCTTAGGTCACTACATTGGATGCCTCAGCACTACAAGATCGCCAGCCACTCTCATGGGTCGTCTACGACCTACAACTTGCTAACCCGTTCCAGACTAGAGTGTAACCTTGTCCTACTAATATTCTAACACTGCTCGCGACCTACAACCTATGTTAGGTTGCTCGCGACCTAAGCAGGCGAAGACAAGTCCAAAATGCAACAGATATGGAAGGTTCCTTAGGTCGTCACCGACCTGCAATCTACGACCTAACTTAGGTCGTCCTCGACCTAGGACTTTGAAGATAAATCATGTCCGGAATCATGCCTATAAGTACAGGACCACCTCCAACATTCGAGGGGCTTTGGGGATCATTTTCTTCAAGGTATTAAAACTCTACTATCTTCAAGACAATCTACAATTCAACACTTCAACCATACGCAAGACGCTTAGATCCACTTCACACAAAGATTCGACACATTCAACCATGAATTCGAAGAACTTTGTTGTATTGAAATTTTCTCTAGCTACTTGTCTTTTGAGTGGAGTTGAATTGTAATTGGAGGAGATTGTAATAAGTTGTAATCCAATCAGCAATAAAAGGATTGAAGTGGACGTAGGCTTGATCATAAGCCGAACCACTATAAACTCTGTGTTCACTTACTGCATTTTCTGTTACTTACTGCTATTTCTTGATTCCAGCATTCACGGGTGGTGCTTTCACACTATTTCTACACACACCGAGGTGTTAGCGTCAGAATTTCACGTTAACATTTTTGGTGCTTTCACTGAGAACATCGATCTCAGGATATTTACATCATTGCTTCACCAAACTTTGAGGAAAGAATCTCCGTTAAGACCAGAAGTCTAACAGAAATTATGGCTCCCGAAAGGAAACGTAGATCTGCCAGATCTGATGATGTTCAAGAGAACACCGCCACTTCTTCTCCTCTGAGTCAGACAACTCCAACTGTGGGAGTTACGCGAGCAGAATTGGACGCTGTGGTTTTGGGATTGAATCAATAGTTAAATGCTCAAAATGCATAATTAGAGGCTCAGAATGCTCAGAATACCTTGATATTGAATAAGCTAAATGATTTGCTCGAGGCTAATCGTCAGCCAAAAATAAAGAAGGAAACTCTGCTGATAGAGCTCAGGATGTTAGAGGGAATACTTCTCAAAGGGCGGTAAGCCCCGTTGAAAGGCCACTTCCTCAGGATGGAGGATCGGGACCTCAACCGACCCTTTGTGAACGACTGTCAAGGCAGAACTCTGAAAGGATGGCTAACGTTTTCCCCGCAGGGCCTGTGGATGATGAAGAGTATTTTTCAGGGATGGTCCGTCAAATCATGAATGAAAGTATGCGAAAGGACGAGGATGAGAAGGAGTGGGGCGTTTCTCCAAGCAAAACTCCATTCACCGAGAGGATTCTGAAAGCTGAATTCCCGAGAAAATTTGTTCCGCCCACTATTCCAGCTTACAAAGGAACAAGTGATCCTAACGAATTTCTGTATAAGTATGACTGGCATATGACTGGCGCCAGGGCATCCGATGAGATTAAGTGCCGGTACTTCCCGGTGTATTTGGAAGGAGTAGCTTTATTATGGTTTACCAAGCTGGCAGTTAGATTCATTGATCAGTTCTCGGACTTAACTAAGAAGTTCAAGGAGCAGTTTCGGTTGTACGCCTATAAAGCAAAGGATATAATGTCATTGTCAAGTCTAGAGCAAACCCCAGGAGAATCCATCAAATCCTTTTTGAATCGATTCAACATAGCTTCGGCTGAGGTTGATAATGCTGAGCCACACATGGTCTTAACATACTTGATGAGGGCAATTGATAAGTCAAGCAAGTTTGGAGAATGGTTGAAAATGAAAGAACCAAATTCACTCGATAAATTCTATAAAAAAAGCCGATGAGTTCATGCGCTTGGAAAGCCTTCAAGCATCGGCTAAGGTGGCGTCAGCAGAAACTAAGAATGATAGTAACGCTCCGGACAAAAAGGAATCCAATGCTCAGAAAAGGGGGAATGACGTCGGAAAGAAACAAGGGGATGCAAAGAAGGGCCGAGCTTTCAACTTCACACCCTTGACTGATACCCCTGAAAATATCTTCTTTGCAACCAAAGATAATATCAGTTATCCTACGCCACCTAAGATGAGGGTTGGAGGTAAAATGGAGAAAAGTGGAAGATTCTGTCAGTTTCACAATCAGTCTGGTCATGACATTAACGAATGCCGACACTTGAAGGAAGTAATTGAGCAACTGTTGAAAGAGAACAAGCTCCAACAGTATGTTAAAAGGGTTAGGGACACAAAAACCTCATCAGTCCAAAGGCAACAAGTCCCCGCTCACCATCCAAGCTCGAGTGAGAAGGCCGTAGAGCATGAGTCAGACAGGCCTATCATTAATGTGATAACGGGAGGTCCTCACCCAGCAGGCAGGAGCTGGGGTGAGATGGAAAGGTATGCTCGTGCACTGAAGCATGCACCCACAGAGGAAAGTGTTTTTGTGTTAGAGGATGCTGCGCCACTGAAACAACAGAAATCTTTCCCTGAAGACATCATATTTAGCGCCAGGGACTCTATGGGTATTGAAGCCCCTACGATAGATCCTCTGGTCATTTCTGCCGGTATTGGCCCGGCCACTGTGAGAAGAATTCTGGTCGATTGCGGGGCTTCGTGTAATATTCTCTTCAAGAAAACTTTTGACCAGATGAAGATACCAATGGATGACGTTCAGGCTTCGTCATTGAAAATTGCTGGCTTCGCTAGGGTGCCAAAGCAGCCGATTGGGACTATAGACTTGATTGTAGAGCTCGGAAAGGGGCCGAGAAAGGTAGCTCTAAAGTAGACCTTTATAATTGTTGAAGAATTTTCTGCTTATAATGCTTTCTTGGGCCGACCGACCCTGGCTGCATTCAAAGCTGTTCTCGCCCCATGGTGTCTAACTATAAAATTTCCCACTGATAACGGAATTGGGATAATTAAAGGGGATCAGAACGTGGGACGAGAGTGCTATCTTGCATAGCTATGTGAAACAAAGAAGAGAGAAATGGGAAAAGATGCGGTGCCTTCAGTCCGCATCAAAGAACGAACCTTGTAGCAACTACAGGTTGGTCCCTGCACTGGCGAACATAGCGGTGCTCGAAGAGAGATGGATCCAAGAAAAGCTAGTGCAGGGGAGAATAGAGTAGTGCCGGTAGAGGTAACAGTGCCGGTACCTGTTGACTTAAAGGACCCAAACAAGGTGCTGAATGTGGGTTCACAACTCAACACTACAACTCAGGATATTCTGATCTCGTTCTTGAAGGAAAACTTAGATGTATTCGCATGGACTCATGCTGACATGTGTGGAATATCACCAGAGAATGCAGTACACGCTCTCAACATTGATCCAAAGTTCACGCAAGTAAAACAGAAAAGAAGAACTCAGGGTCCAGAGAGGTCAGCAGCGCTGAAAGAAGAAGTCGACCGACTCATGGAGAATGGTTTCATCAGAGAATCTGTTTACCCGGATTGAGTCTCAAATCCTGTCTTGGTTAAAAAGGCTAATGGGAAGTGGAGAGTATGCATTGACTTCTCAGATCTGAATAAAGCTTGCCCCAAAGACTGTTTCCCGCTGCCTAGAATTGATCAGTTGGTGGACGGAACAGCGGGACATGAATTGTTGTCTTTTATGGATGCTTACTCCGGGTACAATCAGATCATGATGCATAAGCCAGATCAAGAGGACACGAGCTTCATAACAGATGTTGATCTTTACTGCTACAAAGTTATGCCCTTCGGACTCAAGAATGCGGGGGCAACTTACCAAAGGCTTATTAACACCATGTTTAAACCGCAGATCGGAAAGACAATGGAAGTCTATGTCGATGATATGTTGGTAAAGTCAAAGAAAGCAATGGACCACATGGATCACTTGGCGGAAATGTTCGCGGTCCTCCGGAGATACGGAATGAAGCTTAACCCGTTGAAATGTTCATTCGGAGTGGAGTCCGGAAGGTTTTTGGGATTTATTGTGAGCGCTAGGGGCATTGAGGCTAATCCTGCTCAAATCACTGCCTTGAAGGAGGTCAAAGCTCCTAGAACAAAGAAGGAACTGCAGAGTCTTAACAGAAAAGTTGCTGCTTTGAGCCGATTCATTTCTAAAGCTACTGATAAATGCATTCCATTCTTTGATGCTCTAAAGAAAGGAAGAAAAAACTTTGATTGGACTCCCGAGTGCCAGAACGCATTTGATGAGCTGGTTCGTCATATGGAAGTGCCTCCAATACTCTCAAAGCCTGACAATGGTGAAGATCTCTACATATATCTGGCAATATCATCTCACGCTCTGAGTGCAGCATTGGTTCGTGAAGATACAAGAATCCAGCGACCAGTCTATTACATTAGTAAAAGATTCACTGGGGCAGAGATGAATTACTCGAAGCTGGAGAAACTCGCCTATTGCTTATTGATTGCATCACGGAAATTGAGGCCGTATTTTCAAGCTCATCCCATCAAAGTCCTCACTGATCAACCTCTGAAGCAAGTCCTGTTTCGCCCTGAGACTTCGGGCCGTCTTTTAAAGTGGAATATTGAACTCAGTCAATATGACATCACTTACCATCCCCGAAGAGCTATCAATGGACAAGCTTTAGCAGACTTCATTGCAGAATGCACAGATAAAGGTGATAGTGAGGAAGAGGAAACTAATGACGTCCTGGTGAGATGGAAATTATACATTGATGGCGCAAGGAATGACTACTGTTCTGGGGCAGGGGTTGTCCTTGAAACCCCTGTAGGACGATCATTGTGTTATGCACTGAGGCTGGAATTTCCTTCGACGAATAATGAGGCAGAATATGAAGCTCTCATTGCAGGTTTGAGAATCACTAAAGAGCTAAATATCAGAATATTACAGATCTTCAGTGACTCTCAGCTTATCGTATGCCAAGTCAAGAAGGAATTCCAAGCTAAAGGAGGAAATCTACCCGCTTATTTGTCAAAGGCCCGGGAGCTTCTTGAGGATTTCTATCATTATTCAATAAGCCATATTCCCCGGGAAGAGAATATGAAGGCAGATTCCCTCGCAAAGTATTCAAGCACTGGTGAAGCTCAACTATTGGGATTAGTCCCCGTAGAAGTCTTGTCAGCACCAAGTACAGACGAAATGGATGTTGACTGGATTATGAATGTATCTCAGGAACAAGAATCATGGATGACTCAAATACTGGACTATCTACTCAGAGGTTCTTTGCCAGAAAATTCGAGAGAAAGACAGAAGCTTCTAAGGAAAGCCTCCAGATATATAGTCCAAGACGGCCGATTGTACAGGCGGGGTTTTTCAATGCCATTACTCCGATGTGTAACTAAAGATGAAGCCAAGTCAATTCTAGCTGAAGTACACGGAGGGGAATGTGGAGATCACACGGGTGGTCAGACATTAGCAAAGAAAATTCTCCGTTATGGATATTTTTGGCCGGAAATTAATCGAGATGCTGCTGCATATTCTCGGAAATGTGACAAGTGCCAGAGATTCGCCAAAATTCCTAGAGCACCTTCCACTGAGCTAACACAGATGGTCAGTCCGTGGCCATTTGCCGTTTGGGGAATGGATCTCATTGGGCAATTACCGATTGCCAAATCAGGGATTAGATATGCTATTGTTGCAGTTGATTATTTTACTAAATGGGCTGAAGCTGAACCTTTGGCTACTATTACCTCTAAGAAAATGATAAATTTTGTGATTAAAAATATCATTTGCAGGTATGGTGTGCCACAGAAAATAATCACAGACATTGGTACTCAATTTGAAAGCGAGGAATTCCAGGACTTCTGCAAACGATTCAAAATCCAGAAGAGTTTTTCAGCAGTGGCTCATCCGCAGGAGAACGGGCAAGTGGAAGCAGTAAACAAAATCATCAAGTCAACCATCAAAAAGCAATTGGAAAAAGCAAAAGGAGGTTGGGTCGATAAGCTACCACTGGCACTATGGGCATACAGAACTACTCATAAAACTGCAACTGGGCACACTCCATTCTCATTGGCATATGGATCAGAAGCGATGATTCCAGTGGAGACGAAAGTCCCTTCACATAGAAGAATTCACTTCGATCAAGCTGAAAATGAAAAACTTCAACTTGAGGCACTTGACCTCCTTGATGAAAAAAGAGAAGAGGTTAAACTTAGAGTTGCGTCTCATCAGCAAAAAATAGCCAGGCATTTCAACTCTAAAGTCCGCCATCGCAGCTTTGAAATTGGGGATTTAGTCTTGAAAAGAATTATGACAGCAACATGAGTGTTCGGGCCAAACTGGGAAGGGCCATATGTCATAGGCAGCAAACTTCTTGATGGCACATTCGAACTCATAACTGTTGAAGGAGATTCAATCCCGAGAGCCTGGAACAGCAATCACTTGCATCCATATTTTACTTAAAGGCTTTACTGAAATGTTGTAAAAGAATTATGAATGTATGATTCTTGTATTGAAAGCTCATGTAAAACCAATGCGAGTGAATAATGAGAACTGTAAAGTGGATGTAGGCCCGACTTTTGGCCGAACCACTATAAATCTTGTGTTCTTTACTGTTACAAGTCGCTTATTTTATTTCGATAGGTAAAGCACTTCGAATATATTGCTGAAATATCGATTTAAATTCGCAGGCAATTAAAAAAAAGGGCAGACTTACCCATCGCAGTACCAAGCAATTGCAATCCTTGGCATCACTCAAAAGCAAGCAAGATTTAAGCAACAAAAGACTCTAGGGCCAAAGTCCTATATAGGAAGTACTTTAAGCAAACGATGGTTCCGCTGTAGTACATTCCTTTGAGAAGTACTTTAAGCAAACCATAGTTCCGCTGGAATACATTCCTTTAGATAAAGCAACCCAATAATAAAATGACGCATGCTTAAAGATGGTACCAAGAGATTACCAATATGGACAACCAGCAAAAAGAAATGGGCAAGCTGACCAGCACCAACAAAAGACCTCTCGGAGGCCCACGTTTCACCAAGATTGAAATAAAACTTCCAAGTGTTGAAACGTGGAAAAGCCCTCTTCGGAAGCACAACTCTTCGGAGGATAAAGACCCTTGACGGTTCAAGCCGCAAAATGGGAGTTTTCTTCCTCTATGGGTGAGACGATCGGAGGCACCTTCCCTATGGGAAGGCGAGGCACTTGTTTACTAGCAGAGACAGTTTGTGCAACGAACTTCCAAGTAACTTATGTTTGCCCTGGGAGTCCATAAGACGACCAGAGGCACCTTCTTCCCCGCGGGGAGGCAAGGCACTTATTCACTAGTTGAGACAGTTTGCACAACGAACGTCCAAGTAACTTGTGACCGCCCCGTAAATCCATCCAACCATGAGAGAGTAACTCCCAGGCAGTAGCCCCACTTAGAGGCACACGTTTCACCGAGATTGAAATAAAACTTCTAAGTCTTGAAGCGTGAAAAAGCCCTCTACGGAGGCCCATTTCACCAGGAGCTGAAGTGTAAGAGTTGCTCTTCGGAGGTCCACTTCAGCAAGAATTGAAATGATAAAAAAGACCTCTTCGGAGGCACACGTTTCACCGAGATTGAAATAAAACTTCCAAGTGATGGAACGTGGAAAGCCCTCTTCGGAGGCCCATTTCACCAGGAGCTGAAGTGTAAGAGTCGCTCTTCGGAGGTCCACTTCACCAAGAGCTGAAATGATAAAAAGACCTCTTCGGGAGCCCACGTTTCACCAAGATTGAAATAAAACTTCCAAGTGTTGACACGTGAAAAGGCTCTCTTCAGAGGCACAACTCTTTGGAGGTATACGTTTCACCAAGATTGAAATAAAACTTCCAAGTGTTGAAACATGAAAAATCCCTCCTCAGAGGTACAACTTTCTAAAGAAGCATTTCATCAGAAATGCGAAACAAAAAAAAAAAGAAGAAGAAGAAAGTCCTCTTTAAAGCTACACTTTAGCTCTTCAAGGAAGATCAGTTCATATATATTTAAAAAAAAAGAAAGAAAAAAGAGACCCTTCCTACAAAGACTAGAGTGTTCTTCGGAGGCCCGCTCTACTACGTAGGAGAATTCACTTTGTAAAAAAATAAGATATATATATGCAAAGAAAAAGTGATATTTTCGAAGGGTGGGGCGTGAGAACTCATACGAAACGAGGAGAACTCTATTTCAAGTAGAATAGTATTCCTGCAAGAACGGAATAAATATTCTCCAAAAAGAGGAAAGAGTACAAGTCCCCTCGAAATTGAAAGTATTGCAACGAGCTTATGGTATGGGGGCAACATGGTATAGCTACATTGGCAAAAGTAATGCTCAAACAATATACCATAAGCCCACTGCAATATTATATAAAGAAACTTGTACAAAAATAAAAAAATAAATGCATTCTCAAATACAAACCAGAAATTTGTACAAATAAAGGATCATTTTATTCAATTCTATTACAATTTCTTACAGATACAAGTTTCGAAATAAAGAAAGCGGGGGCCGGTACCCGCACAATCCCTGACCAGTACGTGCAAAAAACAAAAAGCTAAAAACTGGAATCTTCATTTCTTCTTGCCACCATTGGACCCTTCACCCGGCCGGATGGTTAGCTTTTTGGGTCGATCTTTAGGCATGAGGGAAGAAGGAGAGGGAGGTACAACTGGTTCAACTTCCGGTTCCTCTTCAGTAGCAATGATGCTCTTCCTCCTCTTCATTGATGTTCCGCGCTTCTTTTTCCTCTTTGAAGAAGATTCACTTCCTGGAGTAACAAGTTTAGACAAAATTATGTCATCAGAAGGAGTCCGCTCAGGAGATATCTCACCTCCCTCAAGTCCTTCGTCCTTTTGCTCTTGCGAAGCAGCTGGGTCATCCAAGCCCCGAAGGGCACCTATTATTTCTTCCTGTGATCCCAGATGAGGAGTAGGAGTGATTAGGGGAGGCAGAGGAACAGTAACTAGAGGTGGAGAAGTTTGAATGACGCTCGGCGCTTTCTCTACAAAGGAAAAGTTAAAAGTGTCAGTGTTTCCCGCAAAAAGAGGAGACAATGGCTCGTCGAGATTCAAGAAATAATCAAGAAGCTCGTCAAATCTGTAAGAAATGAGCAAGTTGTCCCCCTGAGCATTATTAGGGTTACCTGGAGAAGTTGGAGGTATCACATCAACTTCGTAGTCTACAGCTACAGCACTCTCTTGTGGCTCATCTACGGCTTGTGTAATTATGGCTCCGGTATCAGCTTTAGTAGGAATCGGTGTATGAGAGCTAGAACCAGCAATGTCAACATCGACTGAAGTTGAAGGAGGGACAGGGGCAGTCAAAGTTGTTTCTTTTTCTTGATGCTCTTCCCCCATCATTTCAACTCGCGATCTAGCAAGTTGCTCCTTCCCTCTAGCAAGAGCTGCACGAGCTTCGAAGTTTAAATAGTGCGCCTCTAGCTCCTCTTCAGTGTACCCGGTGCCTTTAAACATATCAAGCGCGGCTTCCCATACTTCAGCAAGGGTAACCTCATATTTGGGACCCAGAAATGCAAGACTGCCACGCCCTAACACACTTTGCAAATAGAATTCAAATAATGTTGAGCTGATGTCAGCTTTGGTAGCTTCATGAGCTTCTTCGGCTGCAATTCTACCAGCAATAGACTCATCTCGCTCTCTTTCGACTTTAGATAGTTGAGCTTTCAATTTTTCAATTTCCGCAACCTGAAAGTTAGTTTGCCCTCCTAACTGAGTAATATTAGTACGGTAGCCCTCTACAATTTGCTCCAGCCCATCAGCCTTGGCCTCGGCATCCCTTTGCGTAGCATGAGCATCCCGCACCTGCTGCTGGAGCACACTCTCCCTTTGAGAATAAGAAGTGGAGGAAGTGGCAAGTTCCTCTTTGAGTTTCCCAACTTCCGCTTCAATTTTTTCATTATAATCGGCAATGCTCCTCATTTCTGCATCATGCTGCTTAAGGGTCTTTTGCCATTCGGTTTTGTCATTCTCCATGGTCAGCATAGCTTCGAGATTGGCCCGATTCACCCTTTGGAGCTCATCAACAAGTTTTTGCCAATTTGACATTGTTAACCCCGTTCCAGCCTACGAGTTAAGAGGCCCACGAGTTACAGGAGTCAACGAGTTAAGGCCCGGGATGGGCCACGACTCAAGGTGCTTAACGGTTCAGGAAGGATCTACGACTCAGGAAGCCTCACGACTCAACAAGTCACCGACTCAACGAGTTAACAACCTAAAGCTCAAAGCGACTTGAAGGGTTACGACTCAAGGACCCAAGGAGACTTATGGAGGTCTACGACTTAAGAGGAATGCGACATAAAGGTGATACGACCTAAGTCTTCAGAGACAAGTTCAGAACCATGCTATAATGAGATAACTCGTTGACGACATACGACTTATGATGAGTCGTGTACGACTCATACTAACATCAAGGAAAGTTGCGCTGGTTAACTCGTGAATGGCTCAGGACTTGTGTTATTCATAGGAATGGAAGCATAGCTTGGAACCAAGCCGGGAGCTAACCCAGTAGGTCAGCCGCGTGTTAACATGAGACGATTTACCACGACTCGTCCATGACCTAAAGTCACTAAGTCATAGCCCGCTATCATGATACTTTTATCAAAGAGGAATGACTCGTATAGGACTCAAGACTTGTGCTATATTCAGAGGATCGAAGGCGCTTTGGTACGAAGCTAGGGTTCAACCTGTTGAGTCGTCCATGACCCAACCTGACTCGGCTACGAGTTAACGATGAGTCGGGTACGACTCACGACTCAAGACCGAAAACTCCTATAAATACATGACCACTTCCAACATTTGGGGGACTTTTTCGGCACATTCATTCCAAGCACCGTTACTCTGTTGCATTCTGAACTACTCCAACACTTAGAGCTTTTGAGATATAAAGAACGCCTCAAGGAACTTCACGAAGAAATCATACATGTCTAACATGAGTTCAAGGATTTGGATCGACATTGAAGTTTAGGCTACTTGTTCTAAGTCACTTGTAACTCGAAGTGTGTTGTAATCAAAGCGTAATTGTATCGACTTGTAATCAAATCGTCAATAAAGATATTCAAAGTGGACGTAGGCTCTCTCTTAAGCCGAACCACTATAAAATTGCTGTTGTTTACTGCTGTTAACACTAAAAATTGAACGCTAACACCCCGGTGTGTAGAAGGTAATTGTGAAAGCACCACCCGTTGGTACGGGAACAAAATATAAGCAGAGAAATCACAGAGAAGCTATAAAAGACACAATATTTATAGTGGTTCGGCTTAAGATCTAGCCTACGTCCACTTTAAAGCTCTTTATTGCTGATTTGATTACAATTCTTTACAACAATCTTCAATTACAACATACTTAGACAAATAGCTCAAACTCTGATGTAGATGAATCCCTCGAATGCATGGTGAATGAGTTAGATTTCCACTTGAGATTTGTTGAAATGTCTTTGGTGATTGGAGTGATAGAAGTGTTGCTTGAACGTTGCTTGAAGTCGAGTGAATGGCAGAGTAATGGCGTCCAGGAAGTCAGTCCAAAAGTCCCCTTTCTGTTGGAGTTATGGGCGTATTTATAGGCATCTTCGGAGTTAGGTCGTAACTCGTATACGACTCACGATGAGTCGTAACTCGTGTACGACTCATGGTAGGTCGCGGCTGATTTACTGGGTTCATGGCTTGGCCCAGAGTTATGCACCCATCTGAATGAATGATACAAGTTCTAAGTCGTTCACGAGTTAACCAAATGCAGTTTCCTTTATGCTAGCATGAGTCGTACACGACTCATCATAGGTCGTAAGTCGTCAGCGATTCTTCTTACTATAGCGTGGTGTTGAACTTGTCTCCAAGTCTTAGGTCGTGAACAACTTATCTTTTGAGCCGTAGACTTCCTGTCGTGCCATCTTCTAACTCGTAAGATTGTTATCTCGTAGATTCTTTAACTCGTAGATCCTTAACTCGTAGGTCGTTCAACCCTTGAATGGTTAGGTCGTGAAGACCTTGAGTCGCACAGTTCTTGAGTCGTTGATCCACTGAGTCGGCCTGTCTCATGAACCGTTAACCCTCTTGAGTCGCTCCATTCCTCTAAGTCGCCTTGAACCTTAACTCGTTAAGTCGTGGCATTTCTTAGATCGTCCAATCCTTGAGTCGTTAAGCTTATTGAGTCGGCAACCTTGTTAAGTCGGCAACCTTGTTAAGTCGGTAAGTCGTATACCGTTTTGGTCGGGGCGCTGCCCCGCCGGTCGAACACCGTAGGCGGTGGCGTTGCCCCCGCACCCCCACCTAGGGGGGTTGGCACCCCCCCTGGACCCCCCCTCCGTAGGGGATCTTATCTGAAAATTCATTCAACAGAACTTGCTTTATTGGGAGGTTAAATCGACCATCCTTCGAGATGAACTATCATTAGCTTCTCGGTCGATTTTTGATGTCACGGCCTTGCTGAAAAAGCAGAGTTAACAACTGCTTTTTCGCTATTATCTGCTTATAATCTGTTCCCGAGTTATCGGGTGGTGCTTTCACAATCTCACTTCATACACCGGGGTGTTAGCGTTCAAATTTTAGCGTTAACATTTTTGGTGCTTTCACTGAGAAGACTGAACTCAGGCAAATCGTCATCATTGCTCCACGAAAGTTTGTTGAAATAACCTCTCTGAAGACTAGAAGTTTATCCGAAATCATGGCTCCGGGGAGAAAGAGTAGATCTGTAAGATCCGGAAATGCTCAAGAGGGAACCTCCGCTTCCCCCGTATCGAATCAAGCCACTCCAGCTGTCGGAGTTACAAAGGCAGAGCTGGATGCTGCAATCTTAGGGCTGAACCAGCAGATAAATGCCCAAAATGCAAAATTCGAGGCTTAGAGTGCCCAAAATGCCCTAATTCTGAATAGGTTGAACGATTTGCTTGGGGCAAACCGTCAACCGGCAGGTAATGAAAGGAACTTTGCCGGCAACATTCATGATGCTGAAGAAAGGAATGCTCCTGAAATGGCTGCTAGCCCCTTTGAACAAACACTTCCTGAGGTTGGTGGATCTAGAACTAGACATGATGAGGAGTATCTTTCTGGAATGGTCCGACAAATCATGAAAGAGAGTATGCAGAGGGTTGAAGACGAGAAAGAATGGGGTTTTGCCCCAAGTAAAACTCCATTTACTGAGAAAATCTTAAAGGCTGAATTCCCAAGGAAGTTTGTCCCTCCAACTATTCCAGCTTACAAGGGGACAAGCGATCCGAACGAATTCTTATACAAGTATGATTGGCACATGACAGGTGCCAGAGCATCTGATGAGATAAAGTGCCGACATTTTCCTGTATATCTAGAAGGTGTGGCTCTAGTGTGGTTCACCAAGCTACAAATCCGATCTATTGATCAATTTTCGGACTTGACCCGGAAATTCAAGGAGCAGTTCAGACTATATGCTTCAAAAGCCAAGGACATCATGTCGTTGTCAAGTTTAGAACAGAATCCAGAGGAGACTATTAGATCTTTCTTAAACCGCTTTAATATAGCGCTGGCCGAGGTGGACAATGCAGAACCGCGAATGATATTGACTTATCTGATGAGGGCTATTGACAAGTCGAGCGAATTTGGGAAATGGCTAAACATGAAGGAACCAAACTCCCTTGAAAAATTCTATAAAAAAGTAGATGAATTCATACGCCTGGAAAGCCGTCCCGTACCGGTAAAGGCAGTGTTGGAAAAAGCTGAAGATAACACTGTTGCTCCACACAAGAATGAATCTGTATGGCAAAAAAGGGAAAATAACAATGGGAAGAAACAGAGTAATCTGAAGAAGCCTCGATCCTTCAAGCCATCAGAGTATACTCCTTTATCAGATACGCCGGAGCGTATCTACCTTGCCACTAAAGATTCTGTTGATTTTCCTAAACCTCTTCCTCTTAGGACCGGGAAAAAGGCTATACAGAGTGGCAAGTTCTGCCGCTTCCATAATCAACTCGGTCATGAGACCGACGAATGCCGCCAGTTGAAAAATCTGATTGAAGAGTTGCTAAGGGAAAACAAGCTGCAGCAATTTGTGAAAAAGAATAGCAACAATCCTGCTTCGTCTAGTCAGGGGCAACAAGCTCCTGCTCATCAGCCTAGGACAGGTGAGAAGGCTGTAGGGCATGAATCTGGAAGGCCCATTATCAATGTCATTACAGGAGGACCTCACCCAACAGGCAGAAGCTGGGGTGAGATGGAAAGGTATACCCGAGCTTTGAAGTATGTACCGACCGAGGAAGATGTATTCGTTTTGGAAGGTGCTATGCCCCTGAAGCAACAAAGAACTTTCAATGATGATATTGTGTTCAGAGCCAGGGATTCCGCAGGTATTGAAGCTCCTACCTTGGATCCCTTAGTCATCTCGGCTGGTATCGTGCCAGCTATTGTCAGAAGAGTTCTCATTGATTGTGGCGCATCCTGCAATATCCTCTTCAAGAAAACATTCGACCAAATGAAGATCCCTATGGCTGATGTGCAAGACTCATCGCAGAAAATCGCTGGCTTCACTGGGGAGCCAAAACAGCCGATAGGAACCGTTGATTTGTTTGTGGAACTTAGAGAAGGAGAGAGAAAAGTGGTCCGCAAGCAAACTTTTGTGATTGTCGACGAATGTTCTGCTTACAATGCTTTCCTTGGCCGTCCAACTCTCGCAGCATTCAAAGTTGTTCTGGCCCCATGGTGCCTCACCATTAAATTTCCCACAGATAATGGAGTGGGAGTTATAAAAGGGGATCAAAATGCGGGGCGAGAATGTTATCTAACAGAGCTACGAGAAACCAGAAAAAGAGAAATGGGAAAGGATGCGGCAGCCCCAGTCCGCATCAAAGAACCAGTCTTGTAGCAATTACAGGGCGGACCCTGCACTGGCGAGCACAGCGGAGCAAGGAAAGAAATGGATCCTAGAAAAGTCAGTGCAGGGGAGAATAGAGTGGTACCAGTGGAAACGACAGTACCAATACCTGTGGACCCAAAGGACCCAAACAAGGTGTTGAATGTGGGTTCACAACTTAATGCGTCAATTCAGAATATCTTAATATCTTTTTTAAAGGCAAATTTGGATGTTTTTGCTTGGACTCATGCCGATATGTGCGGGATATCCCAAGAAGTTGTAGTACACGCTCTAAATATTGATCCAAAATTTACACCTGTGAAGCAGAAAAGGAGAACTCAGGGTCCAGAAAGGTCAGCAGCGTTAAAAGAAGAAGTTGATCGGCTCATGGAGAATAATTTTATTAAAGAATCTACCTATCCGAATTGGGTTTCAAGTCCAGTGCTGGTTAAGAAAGCCAACGGAAAATGGAGAGTATGCATCGATTTTTCAGATCTAAACAGGGCCTGCCCCAAAGACTGCTTCCCATTACCCAGAATCGATCAACTGGTAGACGGAACAGCGGGACATGAATTGTTATCTTTCATGGATGCTTACTCCGGATACAACCAGATCATGATGCATGAGCCAGATCAGGAGGACACGAGCTTTATCACTGACGTTGGTCTTTATTGCTACAGAGTTATGCCCTTCGGGCTGAAGAATGCAGGGGCAACATACCAAAGACTTGTTAATGCTATGTTCAAACCGCAGTTGGGCAAGACTATGAAAGTCTACGTCGATGACATGTTAGTAAAGTCTAAGAAAGCAGTGGATCACATAGAACACTTAGCAGACATGTTCGCAGTCCTCCGAAAATACGGAATGAAGCTCAATCCTTTAAAATGTTCATTTGGAGTGGAATCCGGCAAGTTTTTAGGTTTCATCGTGAGCGCTAGGGGCATTGAGGCCAGTCCAGCTCAAATTACCGCTTTAAAGGAAGTCAAAGCTCCTAGAACAAAGAAGGAATTGCAAAGTCTTAATGGAAAAGTCGCCGCCTTAAGTCGGTTCATTTCCAAAGCCACAGATAAATGCATCCCATTCTTTGACGCCCTAAAGAAAGGAAAGAAAAACTTCGATTGGACTCCCGAATGCTAACAAGCCTTTGATGAATTAATTCGCCATATGGAAACGCCTCCAATACTTTCTAGGCCTGGCGATGGCGAGGATCTTCTTATATACTTGGCAGTATCATCTCATGCTTTAAGTGCAGCGCTGATACGAGAAGACAAGAGGATTCAACATCCAGTTTACTATATGAGCAAAAGACTCACTAGGGCAGAGATGAATTACTCTAAGTTGGAAAAACTCGCCTATTTCCTACTAATTGCATCTTGGAAGTTGAGGCAATATTTCCAAGCTCATCCTATCAGAGTCCTCACTGATCAACCTTTAAAGCAAGTACTGTTTCGCCCTGAGACTTCGGGTCGTCTTCTAAAGTGGAATATTGAACTCAGTCAATATGACATCACTTATCATCCCCGAAAAGCGATCAATGGACAAGCTTTAGCGGATTTCATCGCAGAATTCACAGATAAGGGTAACAGTGAGGAGGAAACGATCGACGATTCCCCAATCCAATGGAAGTTATATGTCGATGGCGCAAGAAACGACTACTGTTCTGGAGCCGGAGTTGTACTTGAGACCCCTGAAGGTCGATCATTATGTTATGCACTAAGATTGGAATTTCCTTCAACAAATAATGAAGCAGAATATGAAGCCCTTATCGCTGGCTTGAGGATTGCTAAAGAACTAAGCATCCGAGCATTACAGATCTTCTGTGATTCTCAGCTTATTGTATGCCAAATCAAAAAGGAATTCCAAACAAAAGGGGGGAATCTGTCCGCCTACTTGTCAAAGGCTTGGGAACTCCTAGGTGATTTCGATCATTACATGATAAGTCACATTCCTCGAGAAGAAAACATGAAAGCAGATTCTCTCGCAAAGTATTCTTGCACAGGCGAAGCTCAATTTCTGGGGTTAACTCCAGTGGAGATCCTGTTGACCTCAAGCATTGATGAGATGGATGTTGATTGGATCATGAGCGTGTCTCAAGAGCAAGAATCATGGATGACTCCAATAACAGAATATCTGCTCAATGGATCTTTACCGGAAAATTCAAAAGAACGAAAGAAGCTACTAAGGAAAGCCTCTCGCTATATAGTCCAAGATGGCCAGTTATACAGACGGGGATTCTCAATGCCATTACTTCGATGTGTATCCAGGGAAGAGTCTAAAACAATCCTAGCTGAGGTGCATGGGGGAGAATGTGGTGATCATTTAGGTGGTCAAACTTTAGCGAAAAAGATTCTCCGATACGGATATTTTTGGCCAGAAATTAATCGAGATGCAGCAGACTATTCCCGAAAATGTGACAGATGCCAAAGATTCGCCAAAATTCCTAGAGCTCCTTCCACTGAACTCACACAGATGGTTAGTCCATGGCCGTTTGCGATATGGGGAATAAACCTTGTAGGACCGTTACCAACTACCAAATCTGGAATTAAATACGCCATTGTTGCTGTAGATTATTTTACTAAGTGGGCAGAAGCTGAACCACTGGCTACTATCACCTTAAAAAAGATGATAAGTTTTGTGACTAAAAGTATCGTTTGCAGACACGGTGTGCCTCAAAAAATAATTACAGACAATGGTACTCAGTTCGAAAGTGAAGAATTCCAAGATTTTTGCAAACGATTCAAAATCTGAAAGAGCTTCTCAGCAGTAGACCATCCGCAGGCAAACGGGCAAGTGGAAGCCGTAAATAAAATTATCAAGTCAACCATCAAGAAGCAACTTGAAAGAGCAAAAGGTGGTTGGGTCGATAAGCTACCGCTGGCACTATGGGCCTACAGAACTACCCACAAAACTGCGACTGGGCATACTCCGTTTTCATTGGCATACGGATCAGAGGCAATGATTCCGGTAGAAACAGAGGTCCCTTCACATAGAAGAATCCATTTCAATCAAGCGGAGAATGAGAAACTACAGCTTGAGGCACTAGATCTCCTTGATGAAAAAAGAGAAGAGGCTGAGCTCAGAATCGCATCTCATCAGCAAAGGATAGCCAGACATTTCAATTCCAAAGTTCGCCAACGCAGCTTTGAAATTGGATATTTAGTCCTAAAGAGAATTATGACAGCAACAGTTGTGTTTGGGCCAAATTAGGAAGGACCATATGTCATAGGTCAAAAGCTTCTGGACGGCACATACAAACTCACTACTGTCGAAGGAGATCAAATTCCAAGAGCTTGGAACAGCAATCACTTGCGTCCATACTTTACTTGATAGCTTTGTTGAAATATTGTAAAGAGAATTATGAATGTATGATTCCTGTAATTGAAAGCAATTGTAAAACTGATGCAAGTGAATAATGAAAGACTATAAAGTGGATGTAGGCCCAAATTCTTGGCCGAACCACTATAAATCTTGTGTTCCTTATTATTGATACATGTTTGCTTTATTTTCGATATGAAAAGTACATTGAATATATTACTGAAATGTCGATTTAAATTTTTGCAGGCAACGAAAACAAAACTTGCACATTACGAGGCCAAGTGATCCTTGTTATCAATCAACAAACAAATTCCAAGTCGCAAAATTCCCGAGCTTAAATCCTAGATAAGAAGTGCTTCAATTGAACGGTCAATGATTTCGCCGAAAACGGGCTTTAGCTAATAAATTGAGAAGTTTGAACAAACAAACATCCAATTAAGAAGCTTATGCCCGTTCTCGTGAACTGGCCTAGCAATGAAGTACACTTCTTTGGATTAAACAAGCTACTTGTAAGAGAAGGGAGTGCAAGCCTAAAAAAAAAAAAATAGAGGATCACTGAAAAGGCGTAAGCAAGTGGACAAGGAACAACTAAAGTCCTCTTCGGAGGCACAACTCTTCGGAGGATAAAGACCTCTAACGAAGCATATGCCGCAAGAAAGAAAGTTCTCTACTCAACCAAAAAAGATTGGAGGAGTCATGACCCTCCAACCATGAGAGAGTAACTTCCAGGCAATCTTCGGAGGCCCATTTCACCAGGAGTTGAAGTGTTACAACCGCTCTTCGGAATTTCACTTCACCAGAGTTGAAATGTAAAACAAAATAAAGACCTCTTCGGAGGCACATTTCACCTAGAGTTGAAGTGTAACAGCCGCTCTTCGGAATTTCACTTCACCAGAGTTGAAATGCAAACAAAAAAAAAAAACCTCCTCCCGGAGACACAATCAAGAAGAAAGACCTCTTCGGAAGCCCACGTTTCACCGAGATTGAAATAAAACTTCCAAGTGTTGAAATGTGAAAAGGCTTCCTTCAAAGGCACAACTCTTTGGAGGTACACGTTTCACCAAGATTGAAATAAAACTTCCAAGTGTTGAAACGTGAAAAAATCCCTCCTCAGAGGTACAACTTTCTATGTAAAAAAAAAAAATCCTCATCAAAAGCACACTTTAACTTTCAAAGGAAGAGTGATTTACCTATTCTGGAAAATAACCTTCCTCAAAAAAAAAAAAAAAAAGAGAAGAAAGTTAAAGTACCCTTCAGAGGCCCGCTTTACCTCATAGAAGAATTCACTTGGTAAAACGTGTACATAAGCAAAAGAAAAAGTGATTTCTTCGAAGGACAAAGCGTAAAAACTTATATGAAGGGAGTTGTACTCTACGAAGAATATCTTCAAGAATGAAATAATTATTCTTCAGAAAATAAGAGTGCAAGTCCCCTCGAAGTATAAAATATTGTAGCAAGCTTATGGTATGGGGGCAACATGGTATAGTTATATACAATATGGTATAGCCACATCGGCGAAAGTAATGCTCAAACAACATGCCATAAGCCCGCTACAATATCATATAAATAAACTTGTGCAAAAATGAATAATAAATGCATTCTCAAATTCAAACAGGAGTCTGTACAAATAAAGGATCATTTTATTCAATTGTATTGCAGATACAAGTTTCAAAATAAAAAGCAGGGGCCGGTACCCGCACAGTTCTCGACCAGTACATCCAAAAGACAAGAAGCTAAAAGCTGAAATCTTCATTTCTTCTTGCCACCTTTAGACCCTTTGCCCGGCCGAATGGTTAGCTTTTCAGGACAGTCTGAAGGCATAAGGGAAGAAGGAGAGGGAGGTGCAACTGGTGCAGTTTCCGGTTCCTCTTCTGTAGCAATGATTTTCTTCCCCCTCCTCTTCGATGTTCCGTGCTTCTTTCTCCTCTTCGAAGAAGACTCACTCCCTGGAGTAACAAGAGCAGACAAAATTACGTCATCAGAAGGAGTCCGCTCCGGAGAGATCTCGCCTCCTTCAAGTCCCTCGTCTTTCTGCTCTTGCGAAGCGATAGGGTCATCTAAGCCATGAAGAGCCTCAATTTGCTCCTCTTGTGACCCGGGCTGTCAAGCAGAAGGAGGAGCCACCTGAAGAGACGGAGGAGGGATAACCGGAGGAGGCGAATTTTGCACAACACTTGGTGTTTCAACTGCAGATGAAGAGAAATTAAAAATATTAGTATCTCCCCAAAAGAAGGGAGATATGGGTTCGTCGAGATTCAAGAAGTAATCGAGAAGCTCATCAAACTTTTGAGGAGCAAGCAGGCAATCCACCTGAATCGGACCAATGTCAAAATTACCTGAAGATATTTGCTTCGTTAGTTCAATCTCATAATTTTGAGCTCCAATATCCTCCAAAGCCTCATCATCAGTAGGGGTAATTACCCCGGTTCTTGTAGGAGGCGGGGAATGAGCACTGGAATCTGTGATGTCAACTTCAGGAGAAACTAAAGGACATTCGGAGGTAGTAGGTGGTAATTCTTTTTCAGAACTTTCCTCTTCCGCCATCCCAGTCCGCACTCTGGCGAGTTTCTCTTTTCCCTTCGCAAGAGCAGCGCGAGTTTCCTCATCTAGGTAGCGCGCCTCAAGCTCTTCCTCGGTATACCCGGCGCCTTTGAACATGTCGAGAGCAGCTTCCCACACTTCAGCCAAAGTGATTTCGTATTTAGGACCGAGAAAAGAGAGACTGCCATGCCCTAAGACGCTGTGCAAGTAAAAGTCGAATAAAGTTGAACTGATGTTGGCTTCCATGGCTTGAATAGATTCTTCAGCTGCGATTTTACCAGCCATGGCCTCATCTCGTTCTTTTTCGGATTTAGCAAGTTGAGCTTTTAATGCTGCAATCTCCATGTCTTGGGCGCTCATTTTACTTCGCAACTGAGCGGCATCAGTGCGGTAATTCTCTACAACCTCTTCTAGCCTCTCAACTTTAGCTTCGGCATCTCTTTGGCCAGCATGTGCATCCCGCACTTGTTTTTGTAGCACCTCTTCTCTTTGAGTATAAGTGTTAGAAGAGGTGGCAAGATCGTCTTTAAGCTGCTTGACTTCAGCTTCAAGTTTCTCGTTATACTCAGTTATGTTTTTCATCTCAATGTTGTGCTGGTCAAGAATCTTCTGCCATTCCGACTTATCGTTCTCCATGGTTAGCATCGCCTCGATATTGGCCCGATTGACCCTTTGGAGTTCATCAACGAGCTTTTGCCATCCAGACATTCTTTCAATATCGAGTCTAACGGCATCAAGATTTTGGTACATGGCTTCTTTATCGATGGGAACTAAATCAAGATCGAAGTGAACTCCCTTTAAACACCAATTCGGGAATCGGCTCTGTAGGGTCGGTGGGCCCCTTTCAACACGATATGAAGGCCTATTAAGAAGTGTTTGAATAGCGCTTCCTTCAAGAGCAGGGGATTTGGAAGGAATGTCGATAGAGATGGGAGCGTCAAACTTTTTAGATATTGCAGATGCGTGTTTCTCACTAGGCTTGGCCCGCTTGCTCGGGTCCTCAACAATGTGGCTCTTCCCCCGACCATCATGTGTTTTACGTTTGTGGGAGTCATCGCCTCTTGAAGAAGACTCATGTCGCACATCTACCCTCTCGTGACGTTCTTCATATTCTCTCCTCTCTCTAGCTTTTCGAGCAGCTCTCTGCTCGTCGGTTTCTCTGGGACCAGTAAGATAGCGTCTGTAATCATAGTTGCCATGCCCTCCATAGCGCTGAAAGTCTTTATTATAAGAACCGCTGCCGCTACGCCCCATTGAAGGATCTGAAAGGCAAAAAGGACAAGTCTTAAAAGCCTTTAGAAAAAGAAGTCAAACACAAACAAGTGCTGAAAAATCCTAAGGGTTGTGTAATGTGTAAACTACACGCATCAAGTTACAGACCACTCTATGGAGTAGAGGAGGTGATAACTTGAGTAGGAGGAGTTGGCATTTGTTGTAGAGAAGATGTCGCCTCGATTATAAAAGAGATAGTTTTGGAAACATCATCTTTAAAAAGTTCTTGTGAAGTTACCATTAGGTCGCTCAACCCTTCAAAAACATCATCACCATCATGCTTTTTGGGACTTGCTTTCTCAACTCCTTCGTCAGCAGATCTCCCGGAAGATCGTGGAGGTTCTTCCTCTTCGATAACTGGGGCTAGTGTCAAATTGCTAGACGGACCCGCAACATCAGTGAGAGTAGGGCACTTCACCAGTAAAGTCTCAGTGGAGGGATCTTCTGGCATAAGCTTTTCAGCCTTCGCTGGAGAATCGGAAACTTCACAAAGCTGAGTGGAACGAGAAGGGTGAAGGAGTCCAAATTGATGTAAAAATTCATCATTTAACAAAAACTTTATACTCCTCTCTTCTACCGCCACGGCATTCAGTCTTTCAAAAATTTGCTTATAGCATGGATCTCTAGAGGGAGGAGGAAGTGCTAAAACAAAAAGAAAAAAAAAAGAAGCGAAGTTAGCATTTAGCAACTCAGATTTCGAAAAGCTCAAGAATGGAGAAATAAAAACAGGAAATCTTACTTCCTACTCTCCAAATGGCATAAAACCCTGGAGGACAGCGAACGAAGAAATACTGATTTAGAAATCCATGAGCGCTATCAGGAAGATCAGTAATGAGTTTGCGGTTTCGAGCACTCCTTATAACTACGATAGAGGGATGATCTTTAATTTTTGTGAATGAGCAGAGGTAGCAGATTTCCCCAAAGCTCGGTAATCGGTCCAAAACTCTCCTAAATAGCACACATAACCCCATCAGAATGGCATGGCCGTTGGGGTGCAATTGGAATGGAGAGATAGATAACCGAAGCAGGAACTGCTGAAGGAAGTCATTAAAAGGTGGGATGACACCGCTCAAGCACATTTGGCGATTGACAGCAACAAAGCCAAGAGGGGGCCTATCTGCAGTATCATTTGGCCCCGGCAGTAAGGCATCAGCTTCGGCAATGCCAAACTGGATGCGCAATTGGTTAAACACCCGCTGATTCAGAGTTGTGGAAGTTCTCTCCGGAGGGTTATCCAATGGGTTAGCTATTGGGAAGACATCTTCAGCCTGGCCCATCGGTTCTTCTTGTTGAGAAGTCATTCTACACAAGCAACTGGATGTTCAAATGCGAAGGTGCATGTTTCCTAAAAGTGTGAAGTGTTGTGCAGAACTAATGAAAATAAACAAGTAAATATAACTGAAGTTAAGCTAGTTGGCAATTGATCAATTACTAAATTTCAGGACTTGTTAATTTAAGGTTTCAGGTATAGTGTTAGTGCAAACCGGTCAATTTCAGTTGACTATTTCAACATTGCTTTAGCACTCTGCTATGATTCGTTGGTTTAAAGTACTTCATTCACACAATCCATTTAAGTTAATTATCTGCTATTAACTAATCAGTCATTTGATGTGGGCGGTCGATGGCATTATATTCGTCCCAATTTTCTGTAAATGTTATACTGAACAGATTGTTAGCCTGCAAATCAAAGTAACCTGCGAATGAATGCAATAAAATTCAACAGTTCAAAGTTTATGTAATGGTTCAAAGTTCGAACAGAATTCATATAAGTCCTAACTCGTCAACGGCTCGAAGATTTTTCCTACGGGTTAAGATAAATCGTTGGTTCTCTGGCTAGCTCGTCCATGACCTAAGGATTGGGAAGCAAGTTAAGTCAGGATACTTCGATTTTGAGTCGTTGGTGTTTTGAGTCGGCAGTGCCCTAAGTCGTAAGTCGTGGAAAAAGGGAAAAGCTCTGGTTCAAAGTAATAAGAAAATCTCCAAGTCCTATCTCGGCCACGACTCAAGGCTTAAGTCGTGAAGCATGTTGGGTCGGATCATGGTTAAGCCGCAAAGATTGCTGGATCATACAAAAATGGCCGAGTCATACTTCAGGCAATATTCAACTCTATTTGGCCAACTCACCACCTAACTCCTAACCAGTTTATCTTCCAACCTTTAACCCATTAACCCAACAAACTCTCAATCAACAACCCTAGTCTTATCACGCCACTAAATCGCCTCAAGACGCAAATCATCGGATCAGACAACCTTGACTCTATTGATGATTAGAGTGACCAAACTTGCAAAGCTCAAGGGAGTAAATTGTAGGTAAGGACGGGGCGCATAGGTTAATGATGATCGACAATCGGAAGGGAAGCGAGATTGCTTACGTAGTGTGGTGTCAGAGATGATCAGAGGAGAATCAAGTTGGAATCGCCTATGAGAACTTGGAGATGCGTTAATGGCGGATGCGGTTTAAAGGATAAGTAATGAGAAGTGGTAGATAGGAGGAACGAGTCAAGAATTTTATATCTGGAAGAGCTGGAACTCGAATCGGCGCACCCGGGTTATGATGAGTCGAAGCACACGACTTACGACTTAAGCGTGTGCTTCGAGGGGCAAATGTTAACCCCGTTCCAGCCTACGAGTTAAGAGGCCCACGAGTTACAGGAGTCAACGAGTTAAGGCCCGGGATGGGCCACGACTCAAGGTGCTTAACGGTTCAGGAAGGATCTACGACTCAGGAAGACTCACGACTCAACAAGTCAACGACTCAACGAGTTAACAACCTAAAGCTCAAAGCGACTTGAAGGGTTACGACCCAATGACCCAAGGAGACTTATGGAGGTCTACGACTTAAGAGGAATGCGACATAAAGGTGATACGACCTAAGTCTTCAGAGACAAGTTCAGAACCATGCTATAATGAGATAACTCGTTGACGACATACGACTTATGATGAGTCGTGTACGACTCATACTAACATCAAGGAAAGTTGCGCTGGTTAACTCGTGAATGGCTCAGGACTTGTGTTATTCATAGGAATGGAAGCATAGCTTGGAACCAAGCCGGGAGCTAACCCAGTAGGTCGGCCGCGTGTTAACATGAGACGATTTACCATGACTCGTCCACGACCTAAAGTCAATAAGTCGCAGCCCGCTATCATGATACTTATATCAAAGAGGAATGACTCGTATACGACTCAAGACTTGTGCTATATTCAGAAAATCGAAGGCGCTTTGGTACGAAGCTAGGGTTCAACCTGTTGAGTCGTCCATGACCCAACCTGACTCGGCTACGAGTTAACGATGAGTCGGGTACAACTCACGACTCAAGACCGAAAACTCCTATAAATAATGACCACTTCCAACATTTGGGGGACTTTTTCGGCTCATTCATTCCAAGCACCGTTACTCTGCTGCATTCTGAACTACTCCAACACTTAGAGCTTTTGAGATATAAAGAACGCCTCAAGGAACTTCACGAATAAATCATACATGTCCAACATGAGTTCAAGGATTTGGATCGACATTGAAGTTTAGGCTACTTGTTCTAAGTCACTTGTAACTCGAAGTGTGTTGTAATCAAAGTGTAATTGTATCGACTTGTAATCAAATCATCAATAAAGATATTCAAAGTGGACGTAGGCTCTTTCTTAAGCCGAACCACTATAAAATTGCTGTTGTTTACTGCTTTTTCACTATTATCTGCTTATAATCTGATCCGGAGCTATCGGGTCGTGCTTTCACAATCTCGCTTCATACACCGGGGTGTTAGCGTTCAAATTTTAGCGTTAACAGACATCCTCTCAATGTCAATTCTAACGGCATCAAGGTTTCGTAACATGGCATTTTTATCTATGGGAACCAGGTCAAGGTCAAAGCGAACTCCTTTTAAGCACCAATTTGGAAATCGACTTTGGAGAGTGGCTGGACCTGGTCCAACTTGGTAAGAAGGCCTGTTAATGATTGCCTGGATATCAGTACGGGAAGGGGCAGGAGACTGAGAAGGAATAGGAGCGGTAATCTTTTCAGAAGTTGCAGGCATTGGATGCTCACTAACTTTAGCCCGTTTACTTGGGTCATCAGTTATGTGACTTTTCCCTCTTTCATCTTGAGATTTGCGTTTGCGGGAGTCACCCTCTTTGTGGGAAGAATCGTATCGGTCATCCGGTCTTCCATAACGTTCTTCATGGGCACGTCTCTCCCGAGCCTTCCGAGCGGCCCTCTCTTCATCAGTCTCTCTGTGAACAGGAAGATAGCACTTATAGTCATACTGGCCGCGTCTCCCGTATCGCTGGAAGTCATCATAATACGAGCCACCCCGCTTCACTGAAGAACCTGAAATTGGAAAAAACACAACTTTAGAATTCTTCAAAGTACAAAGAGTCAGAAGCATAAAAGTGCCGAAAGATTCTAAGTGTGTGTGATGTGCAAGCTACGCGCGGCAAACTACGAACCACTCTTTAATTGTGGAGTAGTTGTGGGTGTAGTATTAGCGTCAACTCTTGAGTCGACGAAGTCTGTTGCAGAGTAGAAGTCGCCTCGGCCACTGAAGAAGATACCCCGGTAGTGATAGGATCATCTTTAAAGATCTCTTGTGAGCTGGCAAAGAGGTCGCTCAATCCTTCGAAAGTGTCGTCCCTGTTTTGCTTAACAGGGCTAGTTTTCCCACCTTCTTCGTCACCAGACTTCTTTGAATGAGGAGGAGATTCCTGAAGCTCTTTTTCTTCAGTGACCGGGGCAAGTTTGCCAGATGACCCCGCGACATCAACAGAAGTAGAGCACTTCACTAGAGAAGCCTCAGAGGCAGGTTCTTTCGGTATGGGTGCATCAGTTAAAACTGGGGCATCCAGTGCTTGGGTTGGGGAGTCTGGGACTTCATGAGGGTGTGTAGAGCGAGAGGTATGCATAAGTACGTATTGATGCAAAAATTCGTCTTTCAACAGAAATTGAATGCTTCTCTCTTCAACTAGCACGGCCATAAGCCTCTCAGAAGTTGGTTTATGACTAGAATCCCTAGAAGGAGGAGGAAGCGCTGAAAAATAAAAGGCGAAGTTAACATTTGACAGTTCAGGCTATGAAAAGCTCAGAGAAAAACATCAGGAACAAAGATAAATGCTCTTACTTCCTACTCTCCAGGTAGCATAGAATCCCGGAGGACAGCGAACGAAGAAAAATTGGCTTAGAAAACCGTGGGCACTTTCGGGAAGGCCAATTATTAATTTATGGTTCCTAGCGCTTCTCACAAGAATGATGGAAGGATGATCTTTATTTCTGGCAAATGTGCATAAATAGCAAACTTCATCAAAACTCGGAAGGCGATCCAGCATCCTTCCGAATAGCACACATAACCCCATCAGAATAGCATAGCCATTGGGGTGCAGCTGGAAGGGGGAGATAGCTAGTCGGAGAAGGAGCCGTTGAAGAAAGTCGTTAAAAGGAGGGATAGCTCCACTCGTGCACATTTGACGATTAACTGCTACAAAACCAAAAGGTGGTATATCGGCAGTATCGCTTCTCTCAGGAAGAATGGCATCTGCTTCAGCAATGCCAAACAGAGTGCACAGTTGGCGAAAAACTTTGTATGTTAGTGTGGTTGAAACTCTCTCTGGAGGATTAACCAATGGAGTAGCAATTGGGAAAGTCTCTTCAGTCGGTTTTGTTTCTCCTTGTTGAGAAGTCATTCTATACAAGGAACTAGACATTCAAATAAGAAGGTGCACTTTTCCTAAAAAGTGTGAAGTGTTGTGCAGAACTAACAAAAACAGAAGGCAAACATAACTGAAATTAAACAAGTTGACAGTTAGTTGACTATGTGGTTTCAGAACTTGTTAATACAAAACTCAAGTGTAGTGTTAATGCAAACGAATCGACTTTAATTGGATATTTTAGTTTTGCTTCAATACTTCACTTGAATTCATTGGTTCGCAACATTTCATTCACACAGTTCATTTAAGTTGATTATTCTTTATCGACTAATCTGTCATTCGATGTGGGCGGTCAATGACAGTATATTCGTCCCATTTTTTAGCAAATGTTGTATTTAACAGGTTGACAGCTTTAAAGGTTAAAATAGTCTGCAAAGAAGTACAGTAAAATTCAAGCCTAAGCAATTCACTCAAATTCCCTCAGAATTTCACAAGTCCTAGGTCGTCCAACGACCTACTGTAGGTCGGAACTTCTTTAGGTCGCACTGTGTAAGATTAGAAGGTCAAAGGCAATGCAGATTTATCCAAGTCCTTGCTCGGCCGCGACCTAAAGCTTATGCCGCAAAAGATTAAGCCGCTAATTCGATAGGTCGCAATCCAAGCCAACAGTTCAAGGCAGTGTGCATTCGGTTAAGTCCTAGGTCGTATGAATAAAGAAGCGACCTAAGGAGTTAAATCATACGCGGTCCAAGTTGCAAGCTGTTAGGTCGGTCAAGTGTTCTAGGTCGCGAAGGTTCATGGGTCGCTCAGATTCGTTTGGTCGTCTCTAATGGAAACTCGAGCTATCTTCTGCTCAAGCTAATACCTCGCTTCCCTTCACCAATTGCCTCCCTCTCCACTCAGAAGCCCATTAACTCATCAACCTACAACCCGATAACCCGATATTACCTAAGTAACGAAAATCCATCATCCTCTCAGCTAAATCTGTCACCTATTTATACCACCGACTCACCCAACCCCAATTCGAATCATCTCAAATCCATCGCACTGCTTTGCTCTCGTGAATCGCAACAGCTGCATAGCTAATCGCGATCGAAATCGATCGCGACTCAACTTGAAAGTGAATCGAGACATACGAAGTTGGACTGGGTGATGGGAATTGTGGTTCGAAGGAGATCGTAGTTGGATCTAAGGTGAATTTACTTACGCAATGTGATAGCAAGAATGGATCGTCGACTGATTAGCTCAAGTTCACCTTTGAGAAGCTTAGAAGATCGTTAATGGCGGAAAGGTTTATTGAAGCAGTTAGATAAGGAGGAAGGAGCGAGTTAGCACTTTATATAGGGCAAGGTACAGAAGGAGGCGAATGGCCACGCGAGTTATCAAATTTCTTAGGTCGCTCACGACCTAGCGGCATTTGGTCGAAGCACACGACCTATGACCTAGGCGTGTACTTCGAGGGGCAAGTGTTAACTCCTCTTTGAGCGACCTAACGACCTAAATAATAAGCGACCTAGCAACCTAGTGAACTCAACGACCTAGCGACCTAACTATCACAGAAGACCTAGCAACCTAGTGAACTCAACGACCTAGCGACCTAACTATCACAGAAGACCTAGCGACCTAGTGAACTCAACAACCTAGCGACCTAACTATCACAAGAAGACCTAGCGACCTAAAGGATTCGAAGGTCCAATGACCTACGAACTACCAAGCTAACAACCTATGGAATAAAACTATTCAACGACTTAATTATTTAAAGGTCCTTGCGACCTAATAGATTCAGCGACTTAGAGGAGTAAGCGACCTAACATATGAAGCGACTTACAGGAAGCCGCGACCTAATGACTTAAGTGCCTCGTGACCTACCAAGCTAAGAAGACTCAGCGACCTACCGAGATAAAAGAATTAGCGACCTAACGAGTGAACAACTTAGCTTAGGTCGCTACATTGGATTCCTCAGCACTACAAGATCGCCAGCCACTCTCATGGGTCGTCTACGACCTACAACTTGCTAACCCATTCCAGACAAGAGTGTAACCTTGTCCTACTAAAATTCTAACACTGCTCGCGACCTACGACCTATGTTAGGTCGCTCGCGACCTAAGCAGGCGAAGACAAGTCTAAAATGCAACAGATATGGAAGGTTCCTTAGGTCGTCACCGACCTGCAATCTACGACCTAACTTAGGTCATCCACGACCTAGGACTTGGAAGATAAATCATGTCCAGAATCACACCTATAAATACACGACCACCTCCAACATTCGAGGGGCTTTGGGGATTATTTTCTTCAAGGCATTAAAACTTTACTATCTTTAAGACAATCTACAATTCAACACTTCAACCATACGCAAGACGCTTAGATCCACTTCACACAAAGATTCAACACATTCAACCATGAATTCGAAGAACTTTGTTGTATTGAAATTTTCTCTAGCTACTTGTCTTTTGAGTGGAGTTGAATTGTAATTGGAGGAGATTGTAATAAGTTGTAATCCAATCAGCAATAAAAGGATTGAAGTGGACGTAGGCTTGATCATAAGCCGAACCACTATAAACTCTGTGTTCACTTACTGCATTTTCTGTTACTTACTGCTATTTCTTGATTCCCGCATTCACGGGTGGTGGTTTCACACTATTTCTACACACACCGAGGTGTTAGCGTCCGAATTTCACGTTAACAGCGATATTCTACTGCACAATATTTTGTTCGCTTTCGAATCGCAAAGGGCAGAAATAAAAATATGATCACAAACCAAAATGCAACACAATCTCAAATCACCAATAAAATATACAGATTATTTTATTATGTGAAATTTCAAAAATAGCATCGTTCGTATTAAAATTCGTCAATAAAAATCAAGTCATTCTATTAATAATTTATTTTCTTATTATTTTTTGAACTATTTATTATTGTAAATAAATTTACAAATTAAGTTCAGCATTCTTATATTAAGTGAAATGAGTTAAATAAGACTATTCAATCCATTTAATTAATATTTGATTCGTAATTCAAATATTAAATAATTGCTATATTTGGATTCAAGTTATTAAAAATTAAAACCAATTATTTAAATATTTAAAATAAATTAAATATTCAAAAATCAAACCGATGAAATTCCATGATATTACAGCTCCCAACTCAGACAACAAGTGGAAACGACCGATTCAATGGTCGTTACTATTTAAAGGACGACTTCGAGCATACTAGTTGACGACACTTTGGGCCTTGGCATGCAAATGATTCATGATTTGCAAGAAGAGGGGGCTGGTGACCTCTAAGGGGTGCAAGTTAATGACGGTGTTCAGATCGTCGAGTCGATTGATTTTACTCAAGGGCTTTCAATGAGCGAACTTCTTAAACGATAGCTCAAGTTCGCCACAGTAATTAAGCAAGAGATAACTGACCTTTTTCGTCCTCCTCCTCTATCATTGACTTTTCCCAATGAGACCATTTTTTCTTTGACCATGATATTTATGATCAGAAGCACTCAAAGGAAACCTGTCGCCTCATGAATTAGCTCGCCTTTGAAGGCAAAGGAAGTGGAGGAAGAATGAGGAACAAACTAGAGAGGTTCAGTATGTCATCTTCTATGGAAGAGGATAAGAAGAAATTCAAGAAGTGATCATCTATCTCCTTCATATTTTTGGTTGTATAGCCGTATGGCTTATTTTTCTTTGGTTTTCAAGCTAAGTTTGTGTGGGTTTGGCCCCCGCTTTTATTTTTAGTCTAATCATCAATAACACCTATACTTTTTTCTTCAAAGTCTTATTTTGGTTGTGAACAATAAAGACTTTTTGCTTCACTCAAATCTTGTGTGATGTGAATTTGACTAAGTGTTTGAGAAATGCACTTTATATTCAATATATTTGCAACCCACTTCTCATCATCGTATTTTGGACTAAGTTACTAGTCCATTATGTTGTTTAGACAAGTAAGTGACTATTATCAAAGCGCTTATCCGCACATGACCTTGTCAAACCCTTGAACTTGATCGAACTTCGATTTTCTAGAGTAATAAGTTAAACATCCCTTTTGTGGATGTCTTAAGTGTGATCATGCCTAACTTCGACCGAAAATCGAAACAATTCATTTCTAGATAGAGATTTTGGCATCCTACTTCGGGATGAGCACTTTGACCATGCCAAATTTTGGGCGTCGTTTGAGAGTTAGTTGCTAAAATAGTGGTTTGGGACATCCCTATACAGGATGTTTACTTATGATTGTGCCTAACTCAGGGCATTGATCGAAGTTTGTTGGAAATTCCGCCTGACTTCGAATGCAGACCTTTCATCTTGTCTACTTCATGCAAGGTATGGATGCTCGACCAAACTCTTGGCATGAGCTGTAAAGAAGAATTTTGTCATTCAACCTTTAAATGTTTATAATCCCTCCCTAAGTCGTGGGTTGGAGGAGTTGTTTGGAAACTATCTGAGATGTTGAGTGGGGTTGAGCTTCATCCTTCCAATCATGGACTGTGGAAGCTTGGTTGGCACCTATCATGGGTACCTACACATCTGCATTTTAAACATGCAGGTTCATTTAAACATAACACTGTTGGCGGTATAAAATAAGGTTTAAACAGATTTAGGAGCTTTGGAAGTCACTTCTCTCATAAATATTAGAAATGATCGATTCTGTCTGGCTACATAGCTTTGATTAAAAATGCACAAATTTATATTCAAGTGGAATAGCATTATAAGAGGTCGCTATTCCATGTCTATGGAAGTGGGATTCTGTCCACCATTGCTAGCTTTAACAAGCCATGTCTAAGCTTTTTCTCAATCGTGTACGGACCTTCCCAACTCGAACCCAAGTTCCCAAGGCTTGAGAAGATTCGTTTAAGAATTAGGTTGTCAATTTTTAATGTCCAAGCCTTGAGCTTGGTGTTTTAATTTCGAGCGACTCAGCTTTAATGTGCAGCCACCCGCAAGTCAGCTCATCATGCTTCTCATCGATCACATCGAGAGACTCCAGAAGGAGTTCCTTATTTTTGATGGATTTCAGTGAATCACTTGATGAGAAAGTACTTCAAGTTAAACTGGGGTCATAGCCTCTGACCTGTAAGCCAGGATGAATGGAGAGTGGCCGGTCGTGGACTTGTGGATCATTTGAAAAGCCTAAAGTACTAACGGGAGTTCATTGATCGACTTACCGTTGGCCTTCTCCAATCGCTTCTTAAGAATGGACTTGATAATCTTATTCACTACCTTGACTTGTTCATTTGCTTGGGGTGTGCCACCATTGCAAATCTCTTCTCGATGCGGTGTCTGCGGTAAAAATCCTTGAATTCGACGTTGTCAAATTGGATCCCGTTCTCAGAAATGATCATTTGTGGAACCTTAAAATGATAGATGATGTTTTTGACCATGAAGTTGATTGCTCTCTTGGTGGTAATAATGGCTAAAGGCTCTGCCTCAGCCCATTTTGTGAAGCAATCAACGGCGATGATGGCTACTTCGCACCATCTTTTGATATTGACAACATATCAATTGCTTAGATTGAAAATGATCAGGGATTGACAATTTGAGTGATCTCCATTGGTTGGGGTTGTTTGAATATTAGCGAATCTCTAGCACTTTCACATTTACTGATGTAATCAGCTGCATCTCGATTGACAGTTGGTCAGCAATACCCGTATAGAAGGATCTTCTTCACTATGGTTTTGGTCGCCACATGCCCCTTCATGAACTTCTTTCAAGACTCGCTCGGCCTAGTCGCTGGCGACACACCAAAGCACGGGAATTGAGAAGCCCTTTGTATAAAGTACTCCTTCTTGTACAATAGATTTATGAAGGTGTTAATGTCATTAGTTTTTCTTTCCTAAATGATTCCTCTCTCTATATATTTTTTCGTTCGAGTCATCCATTACTCCTTCCTACATTCGGCCTCCATGATCCAATCGACATCTATCTAGTCAATGCTCGAAGCCAGGCCCATGAGCTGCTAATCTCTAGAACTGGCTAACCGAGCCAACGAGTCAGCCTTCACATTTTCCTCTCCAGGAATATGCGTTATGCCATAATGTTCAACATCATTAAGAAGCTCAAGGTCTTGCTAGAGATAAAGAGCTAGCCTCGCTCCCTTTGCCCGAAACTCTTTCCTCAATTGGCATACCACTAGAAGGTAATCACAAAAGATATGCAAAATTCTAACTCCCAATTCCATGGCGATTATGAGTCGGCCTCATACTTTTCTTCACTGCTTGTTATGGGAAAGTCGAGTTTTAGGGCGAAAAAAATCGAACCTTCGTCGGAGTCACAAAGACAACTCCAGCACCAAAGCAACTTGTAACATCCCCCACTTAGAGGCCAAAAACTAACGGCTACAGATACTGCAGTCATCCATAGTTATTAATCCTTGGCGGCCAAATACGGTAATGTTAGATACATTGATATAATAGAAACACATGGATATGGTAATTTTTTGAAATCAACAGACAATTTTCTCATTCCATTTCAAAGCATTTAAAATTCAACACATAATCCCAATAGGAGAACCACGTTTAGAGAAAATATACTTATCATAACATGCGCCAAGAGCGACATATGAAGATGCCCCCTTGAACGATCATCGTATATATATAGGCAATTAAAAAAATATGTCTTTACAACAACAACACAGTGGAATCCAAATAAAAGATAACTTTAAATGGCTATCATGCTTCCTGCATGTCCCCAGAAGCTTATTCGTCTAAAGAGGTACCTGAAAATCTCAACTCTCAAACTATTCAAAATCAATTGAGTACACAAGAGATTAAGTGGAAAACATAAACTTCGAGTCGGACATAAAGCTTGATATGAATAATAATCTACCATGTCAAACCTTTTTGATATCTAGTAAGATCATGCCGCTTAGCGGACGGGTTTTCCTCTCACTAGTACCCTAAAGCTTTATAAAACCATATACCGTGCTCCTACATCCACAATGGTTAAAATATAACATTTCGAAATAATATAATGATATGCAGACAAGTAAATCAATTCTGGATTACCTATCCCCATTCATTTTGACTATCTACCTCATCTATAGTTTGTAGGGTCACTATTAACCTATTAGTTTTCATGGGCGGACTAATAACGTATTTAACATTTATGGACTCATTGTCCGATTTCGTGATTTTATGGGATCACTAGGAACTTATTGGCCCCTGCCAATAACTTTATTATTTCATGGGTTCTCCCTGAACCTAATGGTAATTCCAATAACTACCCCTTTATCATAGTTTACATGGGTTGACTATGAACCTATTGACTTCTATCAGTAACTTGATCCGGATATAGTTTTCATGGGTTCACTACAAACCTTTTGGCTCCTGCTAATAACTCAATCTAATCATAGCTTTCATGGTTGTACTATGAACCTATTGGCCCCCACAACTTTTCCTAAACATGATTTTCAGGGGTTTATTATGAACCTGTCTATATATGACAACTTAAATGTTTAGGCATCACACGTTCTGGTCTGTCTGACCTCTTGGATGCTATTCTACTCCTTAAGGAGTTAAATCTGTTTATATTCACAATTGGGTCGACCTAGCTGGTTATTCTTCCCTTCCCCAAAATACAGTTGTGGGTTCGTTACAATGTGAATATGTGTGTGTGTGTGTGTGTGTGTGTGGGGGGTATGTGTGAAGAAGTAAACATACTTACATAATAATACCATTACCTGTGGTTTAATATCCTTGAAATCATTTTATATAAAACTTGGTTAATCCTTTTAGACTATTAATCAAGGAAAACTTCTTCAAATACTCCATACTTAAAGTCAATTCAAACTCTTTTATTATGTCACGACTTTAAAATGAGATTGGGTTATTTGTTTTGAAAAATAAAGCTTTCGAAACTTTAATCATCACTTTCGAAACGATTGGCAAACTTCCTTTCAAAAGCATTAAAATGATCTTTACAAAACTCTAGGCACCTACCTTTCGAAATAGTTTAAAACCTTTCTTTCGAAACCTTTCGAATGTATTAAAGTGAAACCATTCAATTATAGAAGTATAGCTTCGAAACCATTTGAAAATACCACTTTCGAAACCATTGGGCTTTTCCTTAAAATGTCTTTTGGGTCAAAGTAATACATACAAAAGTATCCCTTTCGAAAGCTTTAGGAAGTGGATCATATTTACCAAACAATTGCTACCTTTCGGAACCATTGATATCTTCAATTGCTTCTAAAGGCATAAGGTCGGCAGAAGGGTTTCAACTAGGTCGAAACTACCCCTTTTGAAATTATTAGTTTGAAAACTAAGTGACTCATTTTAAAGATTTACTTTAAACAATAAGGTGGCAACCATCTTTCGAAAGCTATTCAAAAGACCCATTCTATGACGACCCGTCTCCTCGACCCTCGAAAATCGACACTAATACATACACGGTATTCACATGCCGTAAATCCAAGGCTGGGAGGCAGATTATTAGGGGAGTAAAAGAAAGTAAAGATAGAAGATAACACAATAATAGAATCTCACATCGCATTCTACATTTTAATTATACATTAATGATCAGAGTCAAATACAAATCCAGGGGATAGTTATAAATATCAATCCATAAATATGCTAGAAAATACATACTACATGACACAGCGGAAAATGGGTAGATATCTACATAAGGTACTTCAACTTCCTAGCTCCAAACGACTTCTCCAAAATGCTACCCAATAAGCTCCAAGATGCTCCTAAGGTATCCTGACTACTTGGCTGGTCGAAAAAATAAGGCACCCAAAGTTTAATGGGAAAAAAACTCCGGGTCAGTCATGGTACTCGTGTGGGAACTCAAAGTACGATGTTTTGAAGAAAAAAGTATCTCATAAGACCTTGCCGCACATAAACACGGAACGACTTTTTACCATATGATAACCAAAACTCTTTATTGCGTAAAATTTGGGGATATTATTTTTAATGACTTTCTTTGAAAACTTTTGCAAATAAACTTATTAATCTTAGCAAAAATTGTTCTGATTATTAAATTCCAACATACTAGGTACTACAAACAAAACTGTAAGTTCTTATTGGGGAACGAATTTCCATACAAATGACCAGGTGAAGGGGCTAACTTATGATACTACATCTCTAAAGGAATACCAAGGACCATCACCAAGGGTCCTCTGCAAACACAAGACTAGCCTATCTCTATAACTAGATAGTACCGAAAATATCATCCCCTGGTTGTTATCGACCTTTATCCAAGAGCACTCATCGCATACATCCACATTAATTTACATCCCGAACGTCATAAGGGGAAGAAATATATCTAGAAGGGAATGATCATACACTAATTGGGAATGACCCACTTAGCCTTGCCGCATATAACCCTAGTCGGTCATTTCCGGTTGATGAGGCTCGAGGCAACGATTACCGTTTCACATAGCACATCTTCTTCCACTTTGAACGCCACATTGCCATTCCACATTCACAGGACTGATTTTTACAAACATATAACTTCCTGAGCTCGTATGTCTTGGGAAAGAATGTTATGCTAAGAGAAGGTGTCTTCGCCACCACCAACTGATATACTTTCATAGAGATCACTCATTGTGATTTGGAATGCAGGGTCAGACGTTCATCCATACAAGTTCATTCTGGGACTGAACGAAACCGAAGGCACTTTCTTCGGCCATTACTATGCGAGAAGCCCTTATGGTTTTGAGGTTTTTCATAGCAAAGAAACCACTGCTACAATATGGTGAATCGGGAGTTTATCCCTAATTAATCGAAAAGCAGTCCCTCATTATTATTCGTCTCAATATCTCCATCTTCAAACATCTTCAATCTCCGGACACGTAAATTGGTTCAATGTGGTATTCGGATAGGAATCATCAAAATCCAATCTCGGTTCCTATGAAATCCAATCATCGAAAAAAATGATGTAATTAGTTGATTGTTTTTCGATTCATTCATTTTCCTTTATCAAAATATCTTGAGAGATATATATTTTCAAAATATCTTTTAATGAATACGGAATCATTTAAACCTCTCTTTTGAATATTTCATAAATCATTTTTGAAGAGTATCTTTTGAGAAAACAGGATTATAGAAATCATTCTGCTTTTATTCAAAATCAACTTCAATATTCAACAAGTGCTATGGGCGGAAAAAGTGTGAGATCACCTTTTAAATTCCACGAATAAGACAAGTTCCCCCTTCGGACTTTAATAATGAGTATAAGAAGATTATTTCTGTAAAATCCAACTTGAGAATCTGATCTTTCCTTTCGATATGTTCCACTCCACACCTAAAAGAGAAAACTAATGCTAGGTAAGTTCAGGTCACCAGTTGCTTCATTCCTAACCTTAGTTTTGCTTCATCCCTAACCTTAGTTACACACCATATTTTCACTTGTAGATCTCACAAGTAGGATAAATGTAGTAGTCATTTCCGCATACTCATTTCCCCTTTTTAAATCGCTTAACTATTAACCATCTTTGAAGTATTGTTAAATTGTTCAAATTGCTTTTAAGATGCTTTATTATTTTCTTAAAAATGTTTACCTAAGTCTTGGGAAAGAACTATATAGTTCCAACCTTTGTTTTAAAAGTCATTGAAAATGTGGCGAAAAGTGTTGCAAATAGCATTACAAAAAGTGTTTTAAAAGCTATAGTCTTCAAAACGATTTTATATAATTTAAAAAGGGGGTTTTAGGCACAGGGAAAAAGTAGCAAAAAAATTTAGTCTTAGGGACAACAAGTTTGTTTTTTAGTTTGAAGGACACTTTGTAGTGTAAATCACAGAATGATAGATGTAGCTATCATTTTCTGTTTACACTATAAAGTGTCCTTCAGACTAAAAAACAAACTTACCGTCCCTGAGACTAAATTTTTTTATAACTTTTTCCTTATGCCTATTTTCCTGATATAAAAAACCATCTTTTCAATTTAAATCACTTTTAAAACATTTTAAAAGATTTTTAGAATTTATTTCACATTTTTAAAACGATTATTTTATCAGTTTTCAACTTTGGTCATTTAGCACAAAAACTGGATTTTTCTAGAAAATTGATTTTGCCATACGTCAAAATGTACATAATGAAATCTTGATTTTCTTTTCTTATATGAAAGATATGGATATAAGGATTAGGAAAATTCTTACTTCAAAGAATTCCAAACTATATTCCACTTCATATGTTCATTCGAACTTTTGACGCGAAAACACGAACTACCGTTACGTAACGTGTCAAATCGTAGACGTATTTTGAGATTCATGTCCAAACTTTGCCCAGACAAGTTTAAACACTAAGGAATTATTTTGAAAGCATACGCAAATATTTTTTCAAACGTATAAATGATTCTATATCATATTTCATGTTATTTGGAAAATGTTTTCCGTGTGAATCAATGTCGTGTATATCATGACTTGTTTCAATATTTTCATGCAATAAACAACATATGGAAATTAATATCATAACCAAACATCCATACTAACATATCACAACATCGCAACCAAATATATACATATAAATTAGGAGTTCTTACCTTGTTTGGAATTGAACTAACTTTTAAATTGAAATTGCTTTTCTAACTCAACTCAAAAGCTCACTAACACTTGTTTTATGATTTTTGGTGGCTTAACATTGCTTATGGAGGTCTTTGGAGTTTTGGGCCATTAGTATCAAAGAGGGTTTGGGCTCAAGTTGATGGTGAAGGGGTGGGTCATGGGTTGTGAAGGAAGGAGGAGGGGTTTTGGTGAATATGTTAGGTGATTTGATGATTACTTCCTTTAGTATATTTTTGAAATAAATCTTGGCATTATTTCATTAAGGTTGGAAGCCATTAAAAGTATGAGAAGAAGCTTGAAATTTTGAGAAGAAGAAGTGTGGAAGGAAGGGAGAAAGTGGGTGTGTATTTATAAAAAAAAATTTGGATTAAAGTATTATATTAGCAAAAGACCAAAATACCCTTTCTTACTTTTAAAGTAATCTTATTTTTTAACACTAACATCACATTTCAAATCTTTACTTTATGTCATTATAAATTAAGGATAAGAAAACTTAAAGTAATAATGATGTTTCTTTTGATTTGACATGTTTTGTTTTTATTAGTTTACTTTTGCTAATTATATTCTAGAATTTCATAATTGTGTTTTAATAAAAGTAAACCGAATTAGCAACTTAATTAATTTTAGTCAGTTTTACCCTTAAAACCGCATAAAATCATATTTAAATTATCTTGTTTAAATCAAACATGTTATGATCCAAGCATATCATCATCCAAATCATCATAAAAATGGATTTAATCTTAAACCTGAAAACAAATGATTATAAACACAAAATAGAGATGATATAGATTATTAGTCACCTTGATTAAGATTAGGAATTTGAGATTTGATTGAGATTAATCCCCTTATTTAAATCCCTAGGTTTGATTTAATTTTCTCCTCTTTTCTTCCTTAGCAATGACTGACTATTCTTCTCTTTTGTTTACGTTTTGTGAAAAATGAATATGAACATGAATGGATGGTATAAAAGTGATATATACGGTTATGGTAATAAGATGCGGCTATTTTCCAATATGCCCTTGTGTAAATTAACTAGCCTATAAGCCATTCTGAAGCCCATTTAAATAATTAAGCACGACCTTTAATTATTTGTTCAAATCTCAATCCTCTTATCACTCTAATGTTTAGATTATTCTATTTAATATGTCTAATTAAATCTCTTGAATAATGTTATTAAAAATTTGGTGTGTTACAGGCTCCCTTCCTTTAGAATTTTGTCCTCGAATTTCAGTAAGAACTAAATACTAAACATAGCAATCATCTTTAACTACTCCTAAAAACCATACTAGCTTACCTGATTAGCAACTATCTACATACCTTAAAAGAAAATCAGGATAAGTATAACTAATCCTATCTTCTATCTCTGAAGTACAGTCCTTCTCGTTGGGGCTCTATTGAACTTTCACCAACTTGACTATCTTTTTCCTTAATCTTTTTTCATTTCTTGTCACAACCCGAATTGTTTGTCTAACAAAATCCAAATTAAGCTCTACTATCAAATCTTCCAACCCTGTCGGAGGAATAATAGTTTTTCGATCATGCATATATTTGCGAAGATGAGACACATGAAATACATTATAGACACCTGCCTTACTGCTTGGCAACTTTACTTTATATGCGAGCTTTCCAATCCTTTCTGTAATCTGAAATGGACCAACATATCTTGGTGCTAGTTTCCATGACTTTCCAAATCATACCACACCCCTCGTCGGTGATACTTTAATAAAAACCTTATCTCTAACTTCGAATTCTAGGTCATTACGCCTCTTATCTGTGTAACTCTTCTATCTGGATTGAGCTTCCTTCAGCCTTTCTCGGATCAACTCAATCTTCTCTGTCACCACTCTAACCAAATCAGGACCGAAGACTAATCTGTCTCCAGTCTTCAACCAACATGCTGGTGATTTTCATGGACTTCCATAAAAACTTCAAAAGGCGTCATTCCTGTACTAGTCTGATAACTATTATTATAGGAAAACTCAACCAAATGTAAGTGATCTTCCCAAGATCCACAAAAGTCCAATACACAAGCTCTTAGTAAATCCTTGAGTACCTTATTGACTCTATTTGTCTGCACATCTATCTGAGGGTGATATGCTGCACTTATCTTGGGCTTAGTGCTTAACACATCCTGTAGACTCTTTCAGAATTCGCTAGTAAACAAAGCATCTCCGTCGTTGACTATACTACAAGGCATCCCATGTAGTCTACCTATGTTCTTCATGAACAACTTAGCTAAAACAAGTGCCGTCATGGTTGACTTAACTCGAATAAAATGGGTACTCTTGGTCAACCTGTCCATTATAACCCATATAATTTCATTTCCTCCATTTGACCTTGGCAACCCATCTATAAAATCCATGGATATTGAATCTCATTTCTAAACTAGAATCTCCAAAGGTTGAAGCAATCCACTCGGCTTCTGATGTTCGGCTTTCAACTTTTGACAACTTGCACACTGCCTAACCCACAAGCCACTATCCCTCTTCATACCTTTCCAATAAAAGCTCCTCCTCATATCTTGATACATCTTAGTCCCTCCAGGATGAATCGTAAACTTGGATCGATGACATTCTCAAAGAACTTCTTTCCTTAAGTCCTCAACATTCGGAACACACAGTCTTCCTTTCTTTCTTAACCATCCTCTCTGGTGAAGACTAAAATCCTTTAGATCATCGATCTTGATTCCAATCTTAAGCCTTCTAATCCACCCGGCTAACATTGGAACCTCCTTCTGTTTAGAAGCAATCCTCTCGATCAACACTAGTCGAGCTTCCAAACAGGACAACCTAGACTAGAACTAGCAGTCGATCTTAACTGCACACTTCAGGTAGTTAAAGCTCCCAAATCATTCCATTCTGCCAACAAAGCTAATACCACATTCTTATCTCTTTTGCTAAGAGCATTCGCTACTTTATTTACTTTTCTAGGAGTATACTCTATGCCAAAATCGTAAGCCACCAAAAACTCGATCCACCTCTGATGTCTCATATTCAGATCCTTTTGAGAGAATAAGTACCTTAAAGACTTATGGTTTGTGTATAGAACAAAATTCTCCCCTAAGAAATAATGCCTCCAAATTTTCAATGCGAAGATCACCGCAACCAACTCCAAATCATGAATAGGATATCTCACTTCATGTGGTCTAAGCTGTCGTGAAGCAGGCAATCACTTTACTCTTATACATCAATACAGCTCCAAATCCAGTCCCACTGCATCGGCTTACACCACTAACCCTTGATTTCCGTAAGGAGCTACTAACATAGGTACATTGGTCAACAAATGCTTTAACTTAAGGAATGCTTCGTCACAGTTGGACTAGACATACTTCGCTTCCTTCCTGGTTAGCTTAGTCAAATGTGTTGCTATCTGCGAGAAATCCATGATGAATCTCTGGTAGTAGCCAACGAGTCTAAGAAAACTTATAATCTCAGTCACCATCTCTGGTCTTTTCCAGTTATTAATAGCTTTGATCTTATCTGAATTGACTGACAATCCCTTCTCTAAAACCACATGACTAAGAAACTTAACTCCTTTCTTCCAAAATTGACACTCTGAAAACTTACCTTTTACCTGATGCTGCTTCGACTTCTTAAGCACCACTCTAAGATGATCTTCGTGCTTTCTTTCATCCTTAGAGTATGCTAAAATTTCATTTATAAACACCAACACAAACTTATCCAAGTACTCTCGGAAAACTGATTCATCTGGACACTGGTCCTTATAATGCCCAACCTGATCACAATTGAAGCATTTGACATTCTTCTTTTCTGCAGCCTTCTTCCATTCGCCTGACCATCGTTCATGGGGATAATGACCCTTCTTTTCATAATTGAAGCAAATTAAATCATCATTTGTCTTCTTGGCAGCCTCCGCCTTCTGGGCTCCCTTCTTCTTAAAGAACTTCCTCTTCTTTTGCTGAGATCCCTGGGTTTCAACCGGCTTTTCTCTAGCACGGATAATAAGCATCTTCTTATGTTTGATTTTCATCTACACAACTACATTACAAGGATCTCAGATATGTGTCGGGGTCACCCTAGCAAGCTTAGGTTCAATCCTCGAATGAACCTCCCATTTCTCCTGATGTCGGTGTCTATAGTAGCATACCCATGTCGGGGCAATTCATCAAACTTAGTAGCATGGTCAATTACCGACATCTCTTGCTACACCAACTCCATGAACTTTCTCATCAACGCCGACTTGGCGAATTCAAAAAATAACTCTATTCAAATCTTTTTCTAAAATCTTCCTAAGTCCACTCCTCCTCTGAAAACCCAACGGTAACACTATTCCACCAATGTAGTGCTTCCCCTTGCAACTGTGTAGAGGTCAGCCTCATCTTCTGCTCATCATCCATACCCAAATCAGAAAATATTCTCTCGCAATGCAACATCCAATTCTCAACTTCTATAGCATCCTACATTCCCATAAACAGTTTTCCACCAAGACTGGTGTAATTCTTTCTCAGCTTAGCTTAATTATTCCCAACTAGAGTCATAGGATTAGCTCCTCCAACATTCCCAACAACTCCAGCAGCAGCTCATGCTTACATCATATTGACGAAAAACTAATATATCGCCCCCATATCCACTGGTGGATTTCTATCACCCATATTGGCATTTGCATTTTGGTTAGCATTAGCCTATAGACCGGGGTTCCATCTGGTGGGTCGAACATTTCCGTTGGTTGTGGTGCTTCCTCCACCGAGATTTGCTCCTCCATTTCCTGCCTCCATATCTTTTTTCTCACAAATCTACATACGAGCCTTAGTAAGATACAGAAGAACGGTCTAAGAGAGATGGGAATACGTACTTATATACATATATATACCAACTACAAGTACATTACTATAGTGTTAACCTAAACCCCGATTTTATTTTTTGATTCTTTGGATTATGTTTGAAACCCTTTAGGTTTAAATTTCTTTTAAGTTTCGCAAACCTATGATACTAACTTGCAACATCCCCACTTGGAAGCCCAAAACAAATGGCTACTGATGCTGCAGTCAACCATAGTTATTAATCCTCGGTGACCAAATACGGCAATGTTAGATACATTAATATAACAGTAACACATGGATATGGAAAAATTTTAAATTCAACAAGAAACTTTCTCATTCCATTCCAAAGCATTTAAAATTCATTACATAATCCTAATATGAGAACCACGTTCAAAGAAAATATACTTATTACAACATACGCCAAGAGCGACATGTGAAGATGCCCTCTTGGGTGATCAAAGTATATATAGGCAATTAAACAACTTTGCCTTTACAACAACAACATAGTGGAGTCAAAATAAAAGAGAACCCTAAATAGTATGCATCCTACATGTCCCCGGAAGCTTATTCTTAAAAAGAGGTTCCTAAAAACCTCAACTCTCAAACTACTCAAAAAAAATTAAGTGCCCAAGAGTTTTAAGGGAAAACACAAACTTTGAGTTAGACATAAAGCCTAGTATGAATAATAATCTACCATCTCAAAACATTTAGATATTTACTTTTAGATATTTACTTAGATCACGCCGCTTAGCGAAATGAGTTTTTCCCTCACCACTACCCTAAAACTTTATAAAACCATATAATGTGCTCCGGCATCCACACTGGTTAAAATACAACATTTCAAAATAATATGATGATATGCAGACTAAATCATTTCTGTATTACCCATCTCCATTCATTCCGACTATCTGTCTCAGTTATAGTTTCAAGGGTCACCATTAACCAATTAGTTTTCATGGCCTGAATAATAACCCGTTTAACACTTACGGATTCCCTGTTCGATTTCGTTATTTAATGTGATCCCTAGGAACTTGTTGGCCCTTGCCAATAACTTTACCGTTTCATGGGTTCTCCCTAAACCTATTGGTTAGTCCAATAACTTTCCTCTTATCATATTTTCATGGGTTGACTATGAACCAATCGACTTCTGTCAATAACTTAATCTGAATATAGTTTTCATGGTTCACTATAAACCTAGTGGCCCTGCCAATAACTCAATCTAATCATAGTTTTCACGGGTTTACTATAAACCTATTAGCCCCCGCTACTTTTCCTAAACATAGTTTTCATGGGTTTACTATAAACCAGTCTATCCGACAACTTCAATATTTAGGCATCCTATATTTTGGTCTGTCTGACCTCCTGGATGTTATTCTACATATTTTGGAGTTAATTCAGTTTATATTCACAACAGTGTAAACCGAACCGTTTATTCTGTCTTTCCCCAAAATACAGTTATGGGTTCATTACAATATGAATATATATGTGTGTGTATATATGTATGTATATGTATATATATGAAGAATTAAATATACTTATTCATCCTTGAATAAAGAAGAACTAAGACAGATCCGTTTTCGTAGGGAGGGCGATTGAATTGAGCGCATGCAACAAGCCGTTAAACCTCTATGTGTCCCTTGTAGGACGAGTGTAGTCTCGTGAGGGTTTTAAGCGGATACTACCCACAAAATCCAAATGCCGGATGAAAATATTTACAAAATGCAAGATTTATTTACAAAGAGATGAATGTTAGGTTTTTTGAAATATTTACAAATGAAGGATTTATTTTTAAATCGACCTAAATAAGTTAAATATAGGTTTTGATTATTATCTGGAAAATTTAAGTCATTTACTCGTCAAAATTTCCAACAAAAATTAAGTTATCATAACAAATAAACAATAGTTTAACTCGTTATTTTGGTTAATAACACAGTGTAACTATGAAATGGATCCTTAGTTGATTATCAAGGTTTATCAAAGTGGTATTTTCATTTCTTTTCAATAACAAATCAAATCAAATAAGTAAAAATAATGCTAGGATTTCAATTGCTTGCTCTCTCATTATTTGCAAGAAAAATTACACACCTAGCTCAGGTAAAATGAGGCCAGATATACCAACCATGCACTGCCTTTCGGGCTTATGTGAGGGGAGTATAGAGCATGGCGAATGCACACACATTCGTGCATACACCTATCGACCGTAGGTGGTTTTTAAGTCTGTTTTTTTACATGTGTTCCATAGATGCATAACCATGAGGACTTTTAAATGAGTATGAACGCAAATAATCAAAGCTTCCAAGTAATTCACCCATGCATAATCGTAAGGACTATTAAATGAGAGTGAACACATGGATGTTATATCCTTTACTTTAAATCAACCACTTCTTAAAATAAGGATTTTCAATTAAGATGTATTTCATAATTAACATGTATGTATCTTCCTATATACTAGTTAAACGATTGTAATTTGCAATCAAACTTCATTTTTATTTTTGTTAAGATAACCAAATTTTGAAAAATATCAATTTAATAAACCAAAATCATATATTTATCCGTAGTGTTTCTTTAAAAATAAATCAAAATGCTTAATTATTTTGTTTTTTAAGTTTTTCTGTTTTCTCTTTTTTCTTTTTGTTTTTGGTTTGAAAAGAAAATGTGAAATAAACTATGAAAAATAAAAAAAGAAGGCACACCTCAAGCTCAAAATGAAAACTACAGTATTTACACGGGATCAGAAAGTATATAGTCGAAAAGTAAATGAAACGGTCTTCCAAAGACCGATTCATTTGTCTCGTCAGGTATACAAGACACACCTCAAGCTCAAAAAACCAAACCATAAAAAAAATTAAAATTGAGTGTTGATTTGGAAAAATGAACGTCTTTTTACTTAAAATCGTGCAAGTGGTTTTATTTTCGATGATTATCAGGGTTGATAAAACAATTGATTGAAATTCAAGTTTATTTTCACCAAGTTGAAGTTCAAACTTATCATTGAAAACTTCTTTAAAATTATCGATTTCAAAATCAAAATGGTGATTTTCATCTTCCCCATCGAAATTTAACAACTTGTCATCCAAAAGTCCAAAAAATTTGTGTTCATTAAATTCGTCTTCCTTTATTGGACTATCAACAACTTTATTACATGTCCCAAGTTCAAAATCCAAAGTTGTTGTATACAAATTTTCGAAATCAAGAAAAGGAAGATCGAATTTTAAATCGAGTTTCTCACCCTCGAAAGAATAGAAATGCAACTCAATTACCGTGTTTTCAACAACTTCATTAAGATTTTCGTTTTCTATTTTGGAAGTTGTTATTTCAAAATCATCGATTTGGGTAAAAGGTGGATTATCACTCGACTCATCACACATTGGGATTTTATTTTGTTTCTTACGAAAATTTTCCAATGTTTTAATCAACAAACTCGTGTGATCATCGTAAATTCCATTCATTTGCTCAACAAGGTCAAATTTGTAATTATTAACTTGAAATTTTTTGATTTCGACTTGTTGAGACAAGAATTGCCAATTTCGATAGACGATATATTATTGTTTGATTCTTCGCAAGTTGAGATTTGATTATGATTTTAGCGAAAAGTTTTGTATTTTTCAAGTAATAAACCCCCATTATCTTTTTTCATTTGGTCAACAAAATTAAATTCATGATTCTTAATTTGAAAATTTTCATTTTGAATTTGTTGATAACCAATGTTTTCAATCGTATCGTTATTGAAACTATTTCCATTGCCAAAATTATTTGAAAATCGGTTCACATTTTATCTTGATATTGAAATTCCTTTTGATGCTCGAAATTTAATTGGCATGGGTTATACTCGAAATCATTCGAATTTTGAAGTGAATTCAAATTTTGATTATTTTTACTTGAACTATTGCACAAATATGAGTTACACAAATCGTTTGTACTTTGATTTTGTTATGTGGAGAGTTCAAGTAAAGATGAAATGCTATTTTCGAGATTTGAGGGTTGATCCTCGTTTTGAAAACATTGTGGTTCAAAATTTGAATCGTTTAAACAATAGTTGGTGCTAAAATATCCATACGAATTTGGAGCGAAATCGTATGGATTATATTGATTTTCACAACTAATGTGAAATTCACGTAAGTGAGGATACTCAGACATTTTCAAGAATGTTTTTGGGTTTTTTTATAAAGGAAAAAAATTTATTTTTTTTAAAATGGAAAATTGATTTTTGTTTGTTTTTTGATTTTTCAATTTTTTTGAAAAGATTTTATATTTATTTTTTTGGATTTTGTTTTTCTAATTTTTTTTGGATTTTTGAAATTTCGAAGGAAAAAGATTTAAAATTTTCAAAGGAAAATAAAAGGAATATTTACAATAATTTTTTTTTAGTTTTAGATTTTTGAATTTTTTTTAAATATGCACTAACTAATGCAAATAAATGAATGCAAGAGTTAATTACAAATGATTTATCCTAAGTTAACCCAAATTTGTATACTCACACATTATTTTAGATAAACAAGATAGTTCTCAGCCAGGCAATGGATAGGATTTATCGGTGCACCATGAATCACTATAGCAATGCAGCCGAAGGTTTAAGTACCTTTAGAGGAATAACCACTATAATATTTACGAATCACTGTAATATTTATAAATGGTTATTACTCTGCGATAGCCTAGACACCAAGAAACTAAATTGTTAAAAGAAGACAAATTGTGAATTTACAATTAAGTGTTATTGATGTCTAACCGTTATTATTAATCAAATTCTAAGATGAAATGCAAAGCAGAAATTAAACATGTATTAACAATGCGACTACGAATGGAATTTTTTTTGGCTTTTTGAATTTTTTTATATAAAATGCAAATGCAAGTAACCAACCATGCAATTCAGATAAAACTAGATATGAAAGCAACAATTTTTTTGAGTGAGCAAGCAAGTAGAGCGGTTTTATATCAGCAACTCCTTCCAATCTGCTTTGGCAACCTGAAAATAAAACAAGATATATATACAAGTTTATATATATATATCAAAGAAGAAAACAAAACAAGACAAAACAAACAAGTGAAAATAAAACAAACTGAAAATCAAAGAAATTGAAATTTGTTTTTTTCTAAGGATAAAGCTAAACAAAACTAAAGAAAAACAAAGTTAAACAAAACGTAATATAGTTTTTTATTTTTTATTTTGTGTTTCTATTCTTTTTTTAATCAATGAACAAAAGGGAATCAAAAGAAAAAATGAACACAACCCAAACTAAATCTAACTGGCCCAAAATTGACTATAACTTGCAAACCAGAAACTCCTTTTCCCTCTTTTCAATTTCGTTCGTTTAACAGAGAATTATTCTATGGAACCAATCATCCAAAATTCCCAAAATTCACTAACCTTTAAAAATCATTGAACAGAATATCGTTAAACACAAAAATTTGTTCGAAGTGATTACGGGGAAGCTGAAATAGTGGTTGGCACGGAGGATCGCAATGGGGAAAGATTGATTGTGGTTCGTATTCAAGTCGCGTAAGGTGTTTGTTTGGGTTTATCGACTACAGGAGGTAGACGATTGATGAAGGGTTCGGTGGTAATTGGGATTCGAAGTGATGATTGATGGAATCGCGTATGACTGGTGTCAGGTGGATTGAAGTTTGGTGTAGTAATTTGCAGTGGTTCACAGTAGAGTTGAGGCGATGGAGTGGTCGTGGTTGCAAGAGTTGTCTCTTGTGGAGTTCTGGAGATGATTTCATATCACAACTATAGGTTAGGGGTGGATTTCGATTTGCAAAGATGATTGGTGATTTTGAATTTGGTTTGAATTGAGTTGTTTTATTCGCAGAAGTGGTTTGGAAGTGGAGCAGTTAGTGATTTGGGATGCGGTGAAATGGTGATGGGGTTGAGGCATTGAAGTTCAATTGGACAATAGGTGATGAAGGTTGTTCGTGACTTCTAGGTGGATGAAGTCGCTACAATTTGGAGTATCTGACTTGGATGATTTGGAGTATCCGACTTCTAGGTGGATGAAGTTTTGAAAGTAGAGGGTTGATTGCACAATGGGGTGATTAAAGGGGGAGGACAAAAACTGTTTGCAAGAGTATGTGGTCAGTGATTGAAATTGTGGTGAGTATTTAACCATCCTTTTTTTTGAGATGGCTTGATAGGTCGAGAACAGTGGTGGTAGATGGTCTATTGTTATACAATGGAGCGTTGTGTTATGAACCGTTTTCAGCTTTGGTCAGGGGGTGTTGTATGGTAAGGGAAGAATATGGCAATGAGGGAGATGATATCTGGTTCAAGAAGGAAGGTTGTACTGGGGGTAAGAAGTGGTTAGCAGTGACGGTTCGGTTCAAGTGGAGGTGCATAATTATGACAAAGGTGTTTGGCAGAAGTAGTGGAGGAGGTTATCGTTGTTTGTGGTAGTGTTGTGGAAACAGTGAGGTCCGGAGGTGTGGTTGATGATATGAGTGCACTGATGTGCATAGTTTTGTGCACTGCAGTGAAGAGTATGGCACAGTTTTGTGACAGAGAGGAAACATTGTGCACTGAGGCAATGCAACAGAGGTCTGTGGACTGTAGAAATGCAATGTAAAATCGAAATGCAATATAAATGAAATGCAAGTTTGCACAACATAAAATGAAATGCATTGTAAATTTGGAGAAATGTCTGTGGAGTATTTTTATCAAATGCAAAATGCAACTAGAACTAGAAAACAACACACAAACACAATGTAAACAATAATCACACAACACAATTTTTTTTATGCAATTAAACACACAATAAAACACACAAAAATCAAATAAAAATAATTAGAAGAATAGAAAATCAAAATCAAAACAACTCCCCGACAACGGCGTCAAAAACTTGTTAATCGACGGAAAATCTATGGAATTAAAAAACCGTCGAAAAATTTAGAAATAAAAATAATCGCAAGCGCACGGTGCACGAGTGTAGCACGTGACGAATACGGGTTAATCCGCAGGAAATTGATGATTATAAATTCTATTCAATTAAATTATACCGAAGTCGAGAGTGAATAACTAAAAATGTAAGAAACTAATAAAAACTAGCAAAAGAAAAATAGATAAAATTATGAGAGTTAAATGATAATTTAGAGATAAATCCACTCTCTAGATCATATAATTCAACAATTAATGAAATTATGATTTCTTTTTTGGTCATAATTGAGCTTAAATGATGTGTTTATCATAAGTATGGCTCATTTGAGCTATTAATTAGCTCAACATTAGCCATCAAACTATAACACAACCTTTAACCACTTACTAATCTTATGAAAATGACAACAAAGTTGCAAATGAAATCTATTTTAAGTATGGCCTATTAACTATTAATTAGAAATATAGAACATCAAATTTGAATTTCAAATCACTTTCTTAAGCCATAACCATATTTTGATGAAAAGGCATTTGTGTTAGTGATTGTTTAAGCGTAGTCTATTTGGTGTCAACAATATAGGCTATCAAATTCAAAACAAAAACAACAAATTAGACCACTTCAAGCATTGTCATTAAGCACAAAAAGAGAGCTACAATTATCAAAATGTTGAAGCTACACAATTGAGAGCTTCATTACCCCTAAATTGAAGGGATTTAGCTTCTCATTTTTGTCATATTAACAAATATAGCTTGCAACATGAAAGAAAAAGAAAAAGAAAAAAAGAGCAAAGTAAAGAGAAAAAACTAATCTAATTGGATAAAGGAAAATCTACACTACTTGCATAAAAGGAAATGAACATGTAATTAAAAAGAAACAATAATTAATATTGCATAAAAAGAAAAGAAAATTACATATAAAAAAAATGGCTAAGTGGCCATGAAAAGAGAAAGAGAGCTTGTCTTTTTATTTTGAGCCTAAACTAAACTAAAGAGATACTAAGGAAGACGAAGAGATTACATGAAACATATGGGTATTTATACATGTATGAAACCTTAATTCATATTTTTGGGGAAAGCCCAAAATGCCCATGAGGTAATATAGTCACCAAGTAATCATTAGCATGTCATAATCCCCATTTAAGTGTACGTGAAGCCATTAATTCTATAAGCATGTGCATTAGCCTCTAATTTGTACATTAAGGTGGTGTGTTGGTGCGGTCCTCTATGTTCTTCACTTTGAATTATTTCCATCTTCATTCCTTTGTATCTTCTTTGTGCATGCATATTCTTTCATGAAACCACTCCTATTTGAGATCAAATTCCTACAAAATATATAAAATTTCCAACTAATTTTTCTCAAAGAAATATATGCACACAAATGACCGTTTTGCCCCTATCTGAAGGTGGATATGTGACAATTTGGAATTAATATGGATTTTGGTTAAAACAAGTTAAAATGCCCAATATGATCATTTATTTAACTTAAATAGATCGAATATGGTGGTAAAAATATGCACATTTACGTGCACGTCAATACTAATATTTTAATACGATCACCCATGGTTTAATATCCTTAAAATCATTTTATAAAAATCTTGGTTAATCCCTTTAACCTATTAATCAAAGAAAACTTCTTCAAAAAATCCATATTTAAATCACTTCAAACTCTTTTATTATGCCATGGTTTTCCTTTAGAATGAGATTGGGTTATTTGTTTTGAAAACTAAGGCTTTCGAAACCTTTAATCATTACTTCCAAATCCATTGGAAAACTTCCTTTCGAAAGCAATAAAACCTTCTTTTCAAAACTCTAGGCTCCTGCCTTTCGAAACACTTTAAAACCTTTCTTTTAAAAACTTTTGAATTTGTTAAAGTGAAACCATTCAATTATAGAAGCATAGCTTCGAAACCATTTAAAAGTACCCCTTTACGAACCATTGGGGTTTTCCCTAAAATATCTTTTAGGTCAAAGCGAATATATACGAAAGTATCTCTTTCGAAATCTTTAGGAAGTGGCTCATATTTACAAAATAAGAGCTACCTCTTGAAAGCATTGATATCTTCAATTCCTTCGAAAGGCATAAGCTCGATAGAAGGGTTTCGGCTTGATCTACACTACCCCTTCTAAAATAATTAGTTTGGAAAACTAAGTAACTCATTCGAAAGTTATACTTTAAACAATAAGGTGGTAACCCTCTTTTGAAAGCTTTCAAAAACCCATTCGAAAGCGTATATTTTGACACCTTCGAAAGCATTTCGTAAAACCGGCAAGCATATTCCTTTAGAAAACAAAACAATGGTTTTGTTCCATCGGATGCTATGTTTCAACACTACGTCTTCTGCCTTTCTCCAAACCACTACATACCAACGTCGATACCTTGTGTATTGGTTTCGACATCGTGGCATTTTTACTTGATTAAGGTGGAAGCAATGAGTTGAAAGGTATTTCTAAAAGAGTCGGAACCCACTTTTCTGGGTAAAAAATGATTTAATGCCAATTGAAGCAAATACTTTCTAACTTACCTGTCTACTTGTAAACATGTGATTGGTTGCCTCAACTTTTCAAATTCATAACAAAAATAACTGCCACATAATTTTAGATCTAAACCAAGATTAATTTAACAAACAAGCCCTTCCATTAGGCAAAACATTATATCACTTAGGTCCTCCTTTAAGAATAAATTAATTCTCATAGTAAATCACTTAGGAAAAACCCCTAAAAATCATAGAAATTCACTTTTAGTATGTTATCTTAAATATCTAAATATCAGATCCAAATTCTCAATATAATTTTCGAAGAAAATTTCTAAACTCAATTAACCATATTTCCTTTGAAAATTAGTAACAAATCCTACATAACTTGAAAAATTAAAACCCAACTCTAAAATAATGTTTTCCATGACATAAAATTTTCTTATGGCATTCGAAATTAATTTTAGTCAGTTTTACTCTTAAAACCGCATAAAATCATATTTAAACAATCTTGTTTAAATCAAACATGTTATGATCCAATCATATCATCATCCAAATCATCATAAAAATAGATTTAATCTTAAACGCAAAAGCAAAGATCATAAACGCAAAATAGAGATGATATAGATTATTAGTCACCTTGACTAAGATTAGAATTTGAGATTGATTGAGATTAATCCCCTTGCTCAAATCCCTAGCTTTGATTTAATTTAATCCTCTTTTCTTACTTAGCAATGGCCGGCTATTCTTCTCTTTTGTTTATGTTTTGTGAAAAATGAACGTGAATGGATGATAAAGCCATGGATATATAAGGGTTGTGGCAATAAGGTATGGCTATTTCCTAATATGACCTTGTGTAAATTAATAAGCCTATAAGCCATTTTTGAGCCCATTTAAATAATTAGGCATGAACTTCAATTATTTATTCAAATCTCAATCCCTTTATCACTCTAATGTTTACATTGTTCTATTTAATTTATCTAAATAAATCTTCTGAATAATGTTATTAAAAATTTGAGGTGTTACACAACGTTTGTTAGATACACCATCCATGTACATCTTTCATTTGGAATTCTACTCTTCACTACTTTCTGGAGTGTCATCTCGCATAGTGTTTATTCAATAATGAAATCCGCTAAAGCTTGACCCCGGGCCACTCTCCGAGGATGATAAGTTATGTCGTACTGGCTCAATTCAATCTTCCATTTCAATAGCCTTTCTGAGGTCTTAGGGTCATTGCAGGACCTATCACAAAGGCTGGTGGATTGGTACTTTGATCAGATGAACTTGAAAGTAGGGCTGGAGTTTCCATGAAGTGATTAACAAGCAGTATGCAAGCTTTTCCAGCGTTAGGTAATTTCTTTCTGCTTCTGTCAACCACTTGATGATATAGTGCAACGGTCTATGGAATTAGGACTCCCTACGTATGAGTGTGGCGCTCAAAGTGAGGATCGATATGGCCAGATAAATAAGTCCTCGTCTTCCAGTAGCTTTGATGGAATGAGGTGTCTCTCTAAGTGATCCACCAGAGCCTAGAATGCATTTATACATTCTTGTGTCCAAACAAAATTCCACTTCCCCTTCTTGATTACATCAACGAAACGGATGCATTTGTCAGTGATTCTGGAGATGAATTGACTCAGGGCGATGACCTTCCCATTCAAGCTTTAAACGTCTTTGATCATTTTTGGTGCTTTAATGTCCTTGGTGCTTCGATCTTCTTCGGATTATCTTTGATTCCATAGGAGTTCATGATGAATCCTAAAAATTTCCCTGATGCAATGTCAAATGAGCATTTCAACGGGTTAAGCTTCATCCCATACTTTTAGAGAACCTAAAAAATCTCGCATTTGATCAAATCACACGGTTCCTCGATTTTCGTGACTTCACAAGCATATCATCCACATGGGCCTTCATCGCGAATTCAATCTGATCTTTAAACATTTTGTTCACCAACCTTCGGTAAGTTTCTCCAGCATTCTTAAATCCGAAAGGCATGACAAGATAGCAGCATAGTCCCAAATGGTTATAAAACTGGTGTGTTTGTGATCTGGGACGTGCATTAGAATCTAATTATATCCAGATTATGCATTCATGAACGAGAGAAATTCATGTCCAGTTGTTGATTCAACCAATTGATCGATCCTTGGAAGTGAGAAGATTTCCTTCGGGCATGCTTTATCAAGTCTGAATAGTCGATGCATGTCCTCCATTTTTGTTTGACCTTTTCACCATGACTGAATTTGATACCCATTTTTGTACAAGATGACGTGAATGAAGTTATCAACTTTCAACAGCTCCACTTCTTCTTTGAGTGTAGCAGATCTCTCCAGACCCAAGCTACGACGTTTTTGTTTAATAGAAACACATTCAGGATTTATATTCAACGCACGACTCACTATCTTCGATGATATTCCACACATTTTTTAGTAAGTCTAGGAAAAACACATCCAGGTTCGTCCAGAGAAAACCAAGCAACTCTCTCATCATCTTCACGTCGAGTTATGATTAGAATTTTAGGACCCGTATGGATCATCCTAGCTGATCGGGATATTGATTGTCAACTCGACTGGAGTAGCTCTTTCATCCTCCGGCTCTTTTCGTATATCCATATCCATATGGAACTGACTCTACAGCACGAGCTAAGGCTTAGGCTATGGTTGCTATGCATCCAGAGCCTTGATGCAAAGAGACCTCTTTACACCCTTTCCTTTCTCCCTTTGCCTTACATCTTTCAACTCAATGACACATGATTCGCGGCCAGGTCCCTGATCTCCTTTAACAATTCCCACAACATTCTCGAATGAGAACTTCATTGTTAAGCACCATGAAGCGATGGCCGCTCTAAATTCAGCAAGGTTCTGTTGGCCCAAAAAAGTAGTATAATCAGAGTAAAAGTCCAACACAACAAAAGGTAAGACCCATATTATATTACGGTCTCCCTCTCTATATGCCACTGGTAGATCCACATATCCTACTGGCTCAGTAGTAGTCTCGTTAAATCCGTCGATCTGAGATTTACATGGCTTTAAGTCCTTTCCCTCCAAAAGAATCTAGTCATAGGCTCTCTTGAACAGAATGTTGACTGAGCTCCCCCAATCAACCAACCCTTTCCTCACAACTATAGGGCCAATCATGGCTGATATCATAAGCGGATCAATCATTGGGGTCTCAACCCCATAAATATCTCTGTTTCAAACTCAATATCATATGCCATGGTTCTAAGTTGCTTTGCCAGAATATTATCCTCGATGGCAAAAAAACTCTCATTAATTGCATGCTTCAACGCTCTTACATACCATTCCATCTCGTTCAAGTTCTTCTCAGTTCATGTGGTCCGATAATAGTATTGACCATTAATCATTTCTGAAGCCACCTAGGCTCATCAATACCAGGCTCGGGTTGGTCCAACTTGGGGTTTAAAGTTCCTTGCCCACCACCCTATGGGGTTTGCACAAACTGCCATAATTTCTTCTTACCAATCAATTCTTTGATCACATCACATAAACATCTACATTCGTTGGTGTTGTGACCATGTGTCTCATGAAATCTGCAAAACTTACCAGATTTCCATTTCTTCTTGGTTGATTCCCTGGTAGTCGGCTTGTTGTATTGCTCTTTAACTTGGGTAGCCAAACTTTTGGATTCTCGAATATCTCCTCGAATAAGTCTTCTCGTCTTTAGCGCCGTTATTGTTTTTCCTCTATCCACCACGTTGATTCTCCACATTAACATCAATATTGTTGGAATCCTCTTTGGACAATTTCAAAGCAACATTACTTTGTATTACCTTTTCCAATTATCCAAGGTGTTTTCGACATTATCACTTGCCTTCTCAAAGTGCAAGAATCGATTAGCCTTTCTATATAATCCCTTCAACCAGTGCCATCAATACGATATCCTCTTGTGCATTGCTCACTTCAGTCACTATGGTGTTAAACCGATGTAGGAAATTGATTAAAGACTCTCCCACTCGTTGGAAGAGGTTGGAAAGTGCTATGATATCCTTTGGATGGGTTGGGTGCATACAGAATTGCTCAATGAATTTCGTGCATACAGAATTGCTCAATGAATTTCCAAGCCAATTGTTAGAAAGATGATATAGATCTTAAGGGCAGCTGGATGAATCATATCATCGCCATCTTTCAAAAAATCGAGAAACAATGACATTGTACACCATTAGCAGCTATGGAAGAATCCATGTGCCAATCGTACTTTATCAAGTGTTGCCTCAGATATGTCTTCTTATTATATGACGGCATCGTCGGCATCATAAACCTCCTCGGGTATTCCTTGCATTGGATATCTTTAATGAACATATTTGGCTCGGAGTGGAAACTCACTCATCATTAGTTCGATGCTTTCTCTCACTTATAAGTCTCTCGACTATTTCATTCAAATTTGGTTTATGTAGAGCCACTAAACGGCGGTACTCATGATCCATCTAAGTGTTTAACCTGTTGAATGCTCTTGATTTGTTTCACTATACTTGGGTTCCCTAGACTCAGGAAGGACTATCCGTTCGGCAATTTGATGACTTCTACAAGGCAGATCCGCAGCAGCTGCTTAAATACCAACATTTTGGTCATCTACATCATGAACAAAAGCCAAGTCAATATTGTCATTCAAAAATCAAGCACCATAATCATAATTGGATGGTTTGGTACCGATCTATAACACCACTAATTTTAGTTTAGCATTATTCAAGACGTTTAGTTGGATAGTTTAAATAGAATAATGTAAATAGTTGAGGAGAATGATATTCGAAATTTATAAGGTTGAGCCGTTGTTAATGAACTTAGAAAGATTGTTTAAACTTAAATATAGAAAACAATATATGAGAGGGACAATTTAGGTATAGATCTATCTTTTATCCCTTAAACCCTCTTCCCCTCACGTCATTCTCATTTTTCACAAAACATAAACAATCAAGAAGAAGAAAAAGGCTGGCTATTAATCAAGCTAGGAAGCACGAAATCAGGAGTATTCAAAGAGAAGGAGCATAAGGAAAACTAAAGCAATATCAAATCTCAAAATCCATTCAAATCTACGATGAATATTAAGAGAAACCATCTTTGTTTTTTTAATTCTACTATGGTAATATCCGAGTTATATGGTAGTTATGCCAAGATATGGTGGTCTACTTATAGTTTGGATAGAGTAATTATGACGACCCGGAAACTTTCAACTTTTGAAATTGAAATATTTAATTGATTTCAAATAATTGGAAGTTATTTTAACTTGAATTTCAAAATATAAGAATGGATTTGGCAATTAAATTTTAAATTTAATTATTTGAAAACTGGGTAAAATATTGTATCTTCAATCTGGAGCTTGTTAAAAATAATTTGGAGTCTTGGAAAATCTATATTGATAATACTGAAGATAATGGAAGCTTCAGAATCGGATTTGAAAATGTTTTATTCAGTTTTGAAATTATATCATTTAAATCGATATTTAAAAATAGCTTTCTGAGGCACAGTCTTGGATTTCGAAGAAACCAGTTCGATCCATAATATTGTATTATTATCGGATTTCTATTTTCGTAGCATTCAGAGTGGTTGTGTGGCTGTACGGTTGATAAACGCGCTGAAATTTAAATTGAAAATTCGATATTATAACTGGTCCAAAAAGCTATCTTCTCCATGCGATCGAATTTGGACTCGGAACCTTTTCCATCGCGTCCAAAATAGGCGTATAACATTATAAATGCCTAGCGGCATGCTTCGATTGGAGATCGAGATTTTGAGTTGCGGAGTCGGGACAATGTAAAATTGGAATTTGAATTCAAAATATAATATTTTGTATTTAATATTATACCAGGTCTTTGAAGACACGTTTCAGAAATTTTAGCATGTGTCCTCTCAAAAACAAGTAATCAAACACGTGTTAATTTAGAAATTAAAAGGAAAAATATAGGATAAAATGAAAATCAAAATCGTCCACGTCTCATCCATTTCAACCATGGCCGATTGTTTAAATAAAATGCGAGCAGCTTCCTTTTCTTTTCAAAATCTAATTTGAAAAGAATATATAGAAAATTACTGCTTGATAAATAAATGGCCGCAATCAGAAAGAAAAAAAAATCCTCGATCTATAGAAAAATTCGCGATTGAAATCGCATAGCTTATATGTCGCACACAAGAAAGGGGGGTTCGGATCGAATTCAAACGAAATCGATTTGGGAAAAAAATGAGGTGGCTCGCGATTAGGAATGGGTGGAGCTTCTATCGGTGCAGTTTTGATTGCTGTGGTTTCACGATCTGACGCTCGATCGCGATCCAAATGGAGGGTTCGACGTTGATTGGCAGTATCTTTCAAGCGATAGAGTGGCTTACACGAGTATCTGGAGGTTTATGGAAGCGAGGGAGGCATCATCGCGACTGCTAGGTGTCGAGTCGGCTCGTGTTCATCAATGGTGGTATCGACACTCGCACGCGCTTGCGCAAGGAGGACGGCCTGGCTAGATTCGAACATAGCAGTGAGGTATTTCTGCATATATTTTTTTCTTTATAAATAGGAACTTTTACAGAAGAAAAAAAATATAATAAATATATTACTCTGTATTTGATTTTACAGTAAGGAAATACTGTATGTTTACACTAGTTTAAAAGAAATTTTATTAGCAGAAATGATATATGTAGACAAGATTTAGAAAATAGATTTTTTTTTAAAAAGAAAATTTGTTTAAAATCAAATCACTAGTTTAAAAAATTGAAAATATTAGTTAATTAGACTATTAAACGATAATTGGTTATTCGATTATTTAGAATATTAATAAGTTGTATAAATTATTTATGCAAGGTCTAAAATGGAGAAAAAACAAGAATGGAAATGAGTTGGAATTGATTGCAAAATAAAAGCAAAGGTGAGATCTTCTCACTCAAATTTGGAATTCCCAGTTTAATTTTAAATAGTTAAATTTAAAATTAATTGACTGCGTGCTTGGATGATTGATATATTATCGTTATATTAGTTTAGACCCTATGCGCCGCATAATAGCGGATGGTATTATATTGAACCCATGTACCGCGATATTCCACCTCGAAGTGGAATTGGTATTGTACATGTATTTGGAGTGGTTGATTTCCCGCATTATATAGCGGATGAGACCCTATGCGCCGCATAATAACCGATGATATTTTATAAATCCCATATACCGTGACATTCCACCTCGAAGTTGAATTGGTATTTAATTGTTGTGCTAACGTCTGTGGATGCAGGGAAACGTGTTGGAGGGATCCAATTGGATTCCTCTAATATTGAATTTGTTTCATATGTTGTGTGTTGATAATCTCTGCGTGATTATATTTATGATTGAAATCGTTGAAGGCTGTAGTTTAGCCGAATATATTTTTGGTATCGTAGGATACCAAAAATGAATAAAATTGGATTTTTGAAATCTAAGTAGAAAATCTATAGTAAATTAAATTATGAGAATTTGATAAATTGAAGAGAATTTTTAAAGGTTAAAATTTTATTTTTGAAGTCCTATTAAGTAAATTCCAAATTATGGGAAAAGATTTTTATAAATGGATCTGAGTAATATTGCTTAATAGTTGTAGAATTTATATAAAATTCGGATTCTAAATAGTTTGGAAGAAATAAAGAGATTTATTTAAAAGAAAATAATTTTGGGAAATCAATTGGAAAATTTGATTTGGTATTTGAAAATTTTGGGAAATCAATTCTGAAATGGATTTGGTGTTCGAAATAAATATTTGGAAATCAATTTGAAATTTTGATTTGGTGTTGGAAATGAATTTAGAAAATTAATTTGGAAATTGAATTGGTGTTTGAAATAAATGTTTGGAAATCAATTTGGGGTTTTATTTTGTATTTGAAATGATTTTTGGAAATCAATTAGAAATTTGATTTGGTGTTTGAAAATGAATATTTAGAAATCGATTAGAAAATCGTATATCAACTGATATTTAAATTCACAATGAGAATTTATAAAGGAAAGGGAATTTTGTTTTAAAAATAAACATTGGGTTATTTTTAAAAGTGTGGAAAGGAATTTACAGATTTGGAGTGTAAATTAAAATATCGAGAAGGGTTTATCAATTGGTTTAAATGGACCATTTTGAAATGGAAACGTATTTTCCCTAGAAAGCCGAGTATATTTTCAAAGTAGCTTTGAAATGTTAAATAATTATTTTGAAGTTGACTTTAAAAGAATATTTTAGAGAAATTATTTCTTGAGTTGTTTTTAAATCTTTAAAGTGAAGATTTATTAGATTAATTACAGAAGTGAATATTTTAAAGATTTGATTGATATTTGATTTAGAAAAGGGTTATTTAAATATTTATACCCTATCTACTAATTTTATTCTAAAATTGGTTTGGACTTGAAGTTTCATATAAGATATTGGTATAATACTTTCATAACAAATATTTAAGCAAGTGTTTTAAAATAGTTTTTATTCTAAGTTTTTCCAAGTATATTTTGGATAAGTGATTTGAATTATTTTAAAGTATTTGAACTCGGCGGACTTTTAGTGGAAATAAAAAATATCGGGAATCTTATTCCATGAGTGAAATGTGATTTGAAATTTGTTTTCAAATGGTTGAAGTGTGAAAATATATCTTGAAAAGATATTTTGAAAATAAATAACCGGGGGAAAATTATTTGAAATCCAGTAATTGTTGTAAATGTTGATTGATAGTTAAATAACCGACTATCAATATTGGCCTTTAAATGGCGTTTGAATTTTGATGCGACCGGGGGTCGGATTCCAAATGAATATTCGAAACCCACATCGAACCTTTGTGATTGTGATGGATCTTTTGTTTAAAAGACCAAAGTGGAAATTGTTGTGTTTTTTTGAAAACTAAATGAACACCTATTTTTAAAAATAAGCGCTAGTTATTCGGATTAGCCGAGTGAGGACGTTGTGTCATAAAACCCATTCCGAATAACGATACAACGAAAGAGGATTGCATTTGAAGATGGTGTTGAAGACTGGGTATTTTCGAAAGTGAAAGGATTACTTGTCGAATGTCTCTACACCGAGTTACTCCGGTATAGAGATTTTATCACATTTGTGATGGGGATTTTGGATGTGATTAGTCAATATCCGAATTGCAAGGGCTTCTTTGGAAGTGCCTTCGGTTCCGTTCGAACCTGGAACGGATTTGTATGGATGTATGTCTGATTTTACAATTTGATATGTAAAGTTGGTTTCTATCAAATATATTTCTTTTGGTGGCGGAGAATTTATTCTCTTAGATTAACATCCTTCTCCGAGACGTACGAGCTCAGAGGTTATGTAGCTGATGATTACTAGTGATACATTTCCAATTTGGTAATGTGGCATACGAAGTGCTGCTGATCATTGTTCATCGAAGCATGGATTTTGTGAAAAGCGTAGCTTTGTGGACGTGACTTCGTCGTACCTCACAACCCGAAAATGGTTAAGAAAGGAATGTTGCGGCAAGATTTTTAGGGGTCGCACCTCTAGGATATGTCCATTTTCTTCTGGATAATAGGTGATATCATGGTATGGAGCTCAGACATTTAACCTATATGGTCGTTGCATACTTATTGCTTTGTGGTTGTTGGTGTCGAGCGCTCGGATAAAGGTCGGTAACGACTGGGGATGGCATACTTGTGTGGTAGTTACCTATGTTATAGCTTGCTTAAAGCGTGAGGTAACGTCGGCCTTTTGTTAGCAGAGGTCCGATTAGGTTCTCGGGAGCGTCCTTCCAAAGGCGTACCCATTTCGGTGTAGGAAGTTCCTTTGCCTGACCATTGTTGGAAATCCAAAGAAACAATACATGCCTTGTACGGTTTTAGTTGTATAACCTGCCATGGAATATGGCGGTAACCTGCTATTGAACATGGTAGCTATAGTAGGCATAGGACGAAATGCGGTATGCTGGCTAAGATTAATATTATACTTTCGAAATGTTTTCTACACTATGCACTAATATTAATATCAAATATTTTTCGCGTATCAAGCATTTTTGACTTTCATTTGGAGAAATCTCCTCCAAGTGTGCGCTTGCATTGTGTGTGTAGCGGAAGGCCTTATGGGAGTTTCATTTTCCAAAAGCCAGCGGATTTTTTTTTATTTTCTTTGTGAAAATAACTGCTATTAAGATCTCACACCAATCCCATGACTGACCTGGAGTTTATTGTTCACTTTCTAAACTCTGGGTGCCCATAATTTTCCACACTGTTAACGCTAAAATTTAAACGCTAACACCCCGGTGTGTAAAGTGTAGTTGTGAAAGCACCACCCGATGATTGGGAACAGAGTATAAGCAGAAAACCACAGAAAAAGCGGTAAATAACAGCGATTTTATAGTGGTTCGGCTCAATAGTTTGCCTACGTCCACTCTGAATATCTTTATTGATGATTTCGTTTCAAGTTGATACAATTCTTCTCAAGTACAATACACTTTGAATTACTAAACACTTTGAACAAGTAGCTTAAACTTCAATGTAAGAGAAAGTCTTCAAATCCATGTCGGATGTATGAGATTCCTTCTTGAAGTTGTTGATAGCGTTCTACGTGTCTTAAAAGCTTTGGGTATCGAGTCGGTTTTGAATGCAGCAGAATATCGGTGCTTGGAAAGAATGAGCCAAAAGTCCCCTTCATGCTTGAGGTGGGTTGGTATTTATAGAGAAATCCCCTCCTCTAGGCCGTAAGTCTTTGTGACCGGTCTAAGGTAAGTCGTGGCCGACTTATCTGGCCTAGCCCCATGGTCTCACAAAAGCTCATTTGTACAAGTCCTAAGTCGCCCACGAGTCAACATCTAAGTCGCAAATGAGTCAGCTAGTCCTTTTGATGCGGCATTGTACCTTCACTCAGTAGTTTTAGGACGTGGACGACTTAGGCTAGGTCGTGAGTCGTATACGAGTTAACTGATGAGCTTGTTCCCTTCAGATAATAAGCCAAGTCCTGTAAGAGTTAAGAGGTTACTGTGTTAAGCAAGGAGCAGCACCTCATTTGCTTAATTCGCTCACGACATATGCTAGGCCATAAGTCGCAGATAGCTCAAACTCGTTAGCTCGCTTCCTTCTTAAGTCGTGCTTTCTCTTGAACTGTTAAGTCATCTTGTCCTTGAGTCGCCGGTTTTCTTAAGTCGTGGATGCCTTAGGTCATGGAGCATCCCTTTCCTTCTAAACCGTTGAGTCTTAGACTTCTTTATGTCGTAAGTCGCTAAATCCTTCAACTCGTTGAACTGTTAGGTTGTCCATTCCTTGAGTCGTAGGTCGTGCCGCCAACTAAGTCGCTAAGCCGTTATACTTTTTAGGTTGTTAAGCCCTTAAACCGTTAAGTCGTTTTACCCCTTAAGTCGTCCAACCTCTTGACTCGCTGAGTCGTGCATCTTTTAACTCGTTAGGTTGATAACTCACTGAGTCGCTTGTCCATTGAGTCGCCGCCCAACTTGAGTCGTTTGCTTATTAAGTCGTTTGCTTATTGAGTCGTTGACCATAGGAGTTAACATTTGCCCCTCAAAGTACATGCCTAAGTCGTAGGTCGTGTGCTTCGACTTATCTTAACTCGTGTGCCGGTTCAAATTTCATTGCCTCGAAATATAAAAGGCTTAGGTCGCCTCTTCTTCACCTACTTGCATCCGTGTTTACTTCCGCCATTAACGACCTTCGAAGCTTTTCAAAGACGAATTCGATCAGTTCTCCTCATCACTAATCAAGTTCCTTCCACCTTCATCATCACACTACGTAAGTAAACTCATCGCTTGCTCAATTTCACAACTACCGTTACCTTACGAACATGGACTTCCCACTTTCCAACCCCAATCCAAATCCTCACACAGGCTTCATCTTGAGTCACGTTATGATTGATTACTGACAAGCTTGGACAAGGAGAGGACGATGGGTTACCATATTTCGATTCAGTTGATCCACGAATTTAGAGGAGGCGATATTGTCCTACATGGGTTAACGGGTTAGGAGTTAGGAAGATAACGGGTTATTGATTAGATGGGAGGTTTGTTGATGAAGTGAAGGGCTGACTTGGACATGACTCAATAATTTTGGGCGATCTGTGACCCCTCTCGACTTAACTAGATACGACATAAGCTTTGAGTCATGGACGAGCTAAGGCTTAAAGAAATTCCAGTTACTTTGAACAAAAACCTTCTTTCCTTAACACGCTCAGCGGCTTATAGGACCAACAATTTAAGGAGCCAACGACTTAACCTGCAGGAAATCCTTTAAGTCGTGGACGATTTGTCTTTTAGGTCGTGGACGACTCAACCTTTAGGCCGTGGACGACTCATCACTTGAACGATCTTATACTTGCCAAATTGTTTCCTTTAAGCCTAAGCCAATTACATCCCACCGTGTTAGATTGTGAACGACTCATGACTTTGAGAACTTTAGACTGTGACTCAATGTCTTGAACTTTATACTGTTAAACTTTGCTGCTTATTTTCACAGATCACTTTGCAAGCTAGCAATCTGTTCAATACATCATTTACAGAAAATTGGGACGAATATACTGCCATCTGCTGCCCATATCAAATGACAGATTAGTTAATAACAGATAATTAATTTAAATAAATTGTGTGAACGAAGTGCTTTCAACTCATCAATTTCAAGTAAAATATTAAAGCAACACTGAAATAGTCAATTGAAACCGACCAGCTTGCACTAATATTATGCTTGAACTTTAGATTAACAAGTTCTGAAATTTTGTAGCTGACCAATCGTCGACTATTTTAACTCCAGTTATATTTACTTGCTATTTTTATTAGTTTTGCACGACACTTCACACTTTTAGGAAACGTGCACCTTCACATTTGAATATCCAGTTGTTTGTGTAGAATGACTTCTCAGGAAGAAGATACAATGGTTTAGACTGGAGAGGCCACTGTAATTCCTGCTCCTCTGGTCAATCCTCCCGAAAGAGTCTCTTCTACTTTATCGTACAGAGTTTTCCGCCAATTGTGCGCTCAGTTTGGCATTGCTGAATCAGATGCCATTCTTCCCGAGAGAAGTAACACTACTGACATAGCACCTCCTGGCTTTGTAACGGTCAATCGACAAATGTGCCTGAGTGGGGGCGTTCCTCCTTTCAATGACCTTTTCCAACAACTTCTTCGTCAATTGGCCATCGCCCCGTCCCAATTACACCCCAATGGTTTTGCCATTTTAATGGGGTTGTGTGTACTGTTTAGTAGGACGCTTGATCGATTCCCAAGCTTTGACGAGATTTCTTTCCTATGCTCTTTCACCAGGACTAAAGATCACCCCTCTATTACTGTCGTGAGAAGTGCTCGAAATCGTAAACTGATCATCGGTCTTCCTGACAGCGCTCATGGGATTTTGACTCAATTTTTCTATGTCCGTTTCCCCCCGGGGTTTTACGCTGTGTGGAGAGAAGGAAGTAAGATCATCTACCTTTACCTCTTTTATATTCTGAGTCTTTTGAAGTTCGAATTGCCAAGTGTTAACTTCGTCATCATTTCTTTTCTTTTATTTCAGTACTTCCCCCTCCTTGTAGAGATCCCGGTCACAAGCCAACCATGGATAGGCTTGTAGCAGTACCGGTTGAAGAACGGGACGTGAAATTTTTGCTGAATGACGAATTCCTTCACCAGTTCGGACTTCTTCATCCTTCTCGCTCCACAGACCCCAGCGAGGTTCCAGACTCCCCACCTAAAGCATCAGATGCTCTGGTTTCTACAGACACATCCATACCAAAAGAACCTGCTCCAGAGGCTTCGCTAGAGAAGTGCTCCACTTCGGTTGATGTTGCGGGGTTACCTGTCGAGCTTGCCCCTGTTATAGAAGAAGAGCCCCAGGGATCTCCCCGACTGTCACAGAAATCTGGCGAAGAAGCCGAAAAAACTAGCCTTGCCAAGCAGAGCAAGGACGATACTTTCGAAGGGTTGAGCAACCTCTTTGCCACCTCGCAAGAGATCTTTAAAGATGATCCTATCACTACCGGGGTTTCTTCTTCGGTAGTTGAAGCGACTTCTGTCCTGCAACAGACTTCGTCGACTCAAGAGTGGACGCTAACTATTACACCCACAACCACTCCACAATTAACGAGTGGTTCGTAGTTTGATGCGCGTAGTTTGCATGCCACACACACTTAGAATTTTTTGGCACTTTTATGCTTCTGGTTTTTTGTACTTTGAAGAATTCTAAGATTTTGTTCTTTTTATTTCAGATTCTCCGATGGGGCGCAGCGGGTCCTACTATGATGATTTCCAGCGCTACGGGAGGCGTAGCCAATATGATTACAGGCGTTACCTTCCCTCTTACAGAGAATCTGATGAAGAAAGAGCCGCTCGAAAGGCTCAAGAGAAGAAGGCTCAAGAGGAGCGTTACGAGAGAAGAAAGAGGGAGGAGCGCCACGACTCTTCGCAGAGAGGCAACAATTCCCATAAAAGAAAATCCCATGATGACAGAGGAAAAAGTCATATGGTTGAAGATTCGAGTAAGGGAGCCCGACATGGTGAGAAGCACACCTTTACAACTCCTGCAAAGGTTACTGCTCTTGCCTCGCTCGACATTCCTTCCGGCTCTCCTGCTCTCGGGAAGGCAGACATCCAAACAATAATTAGTAGGCCCAAATTCCAAGTTGGACCGGGTCCAGCCACTGTGCAGAGTCGGTTTCCACAGCGGTGTCAGATGGGAGTAAGGTTTGACCTTGACTTGGTCCCCATTGACAAGTCTGCTATGTTACGAAACCTCGACGCCGTCAAGCTTGATATCGAGAGGATGTCGAACTGGCAAAAACTTGTTGACGAGCTCCAAAGGGTTAATCGTGCGAACGTAGAGGCCATGCTCACTATGGAAAACGATAAAGCCGAGTGGCAAAAAGTTCTTGAGCAACACGACACTGAGATGAGGAGCATTACTTCTTACAATGAAGAGCTTGAAGCAAAAGTTGAAGAACGGAAACAAGAGCTTGCTGCTTCCTCCACTTCCTATTCTCAAAAAGAAGAAGTGCTCCTAAAACAAGTGAGAGACGCTCATGCCAGCCAAAGGGATGCCGAAGACAGGCTCGAAGTGCAAAAAAGGATCAGTGAGGGCTATATTGTTGATGTTGCAGAGCTTCGGAAGAAAACCAGCCCCCAAGAAGCGGAGATTCAAATGCTTAAGCTTCAACTTTCTAAAGCTGAAATGGAGCGTGATGAGGTCGTTGCCGGCAAAATTGCAGCTGAAGAGTCTCACGAGGCAACGAGGGCCACCATCAGCTCAACATTATTTGATTTCTATCTGCATAGCATCTTGGGGCGCGGTAGCCTCGCCTTTCTAGGACCCAAGTATGAAATTACACTGGCTGAAGTTTGGGAGGCCGCACTCGATATGCTCGGTGGTAGCGGCGCTGGCTATGCTGAGTCAGCTCTTGAGGAGCACTATCTTGATGATGATGCTCGTGCCGCTCTCGCTAGGGGGAGAGAACAGCTTGCAAAATTAAGGGCCGAAACAACGGCAGGAGAATATTCAGGAAAAATCATCTCAAGTGCTCCAATTCAACCTTCTCCTTCAGCCGAAATTGACATTATCAGTTCTAGTTCTCATTCCCCATCTCCTACTAAAGTTACCACTGATATCACAAGCATACAAGGTGGAGATGAAGGCGGCGAGAGTGCCGAGGCACAGGCTTACGAAGTTGACGTCAGGGAACCGACTTCTGTAGGTAACCCTGCTGACAATCTTGCCCAAGTAGACTGCTCATTTGTTTCTTACGAACTTGATGAGCTTTTTGACTACTTCTTGAATCTCAGCGAGCCATTGTCTCCTCTTTTTACTGACTTGAACTTTTTTCCTTCTGCAGAGAAAACGTCAGGCACTATTCAGGCTTCTCCTCCTCCAGTTATTCCTTCCCCGCCTCCTAAGGCCACTCCTCCTTCTGCGTCGCAACCCAGGTCACAAGAGGAGCAAATAGAAGCTCTTCACGGCTTAGATGATCCCGTTGCTTCTCAAGATCCGAAAGGAGAAGAAACTGAAGGAAGCGAGAGGACTTCAGAACCAACTGGCTCTGATGCTGAACCGTTATCCAAACTTTCTTTCTGCAGGGAGTGGGTCTTCCTCCAAGAAGAGAGGAAAGCAAGGAGTTTCCATGAAGAAGAAGAAGAAGGGATCTTTAACTGGCGAAGAAGAGACGAAAGAAAGTCCGACCGAGCCCCTCTCCCCTTCATCCCCTACCCTCACAAGCCGGCCTAAAAAGTTGGTCATTCGGCCAGGTGCGGGCTCAAAAGGTGGGCGGAAGAAGAAATGATGGCTCTGGTTCTGTGGCTTTCATATCGCTTTTTGCCTTTTTTGCATGTACTGACCGGAAATTGTGCGGGTACCGGCCCCCCGCTTTTCTTTTGTTTTTTACTTTGGAACCTGTACCTGTATATAAAACAGTGTTGAATAAAATGATTCTTTTTCTTTGTACAAACTTCTGTCTGTATCTGAGAATGCATTTACTATTTATTTTTGTACAAGTTTCTTTGCACGATATTGCAGTGAGCTTGTGGTATATATTGTTCGAGTGCAATTTTACCGATGTAGTTATGCCATGTTGCCCCTATACCATAAGCCCATTGTAATATTTTATTTTATGAGGAACTTGTGCTTTTATTTTATTTTTTTTAGAGAATAATTATTCCACATTTGGAGGAATATGAATTCATTAAAAAATAGAGCACAAATAAGTTTCTACGCTTCAACCTTCGAAGATATCACTTTTTATTTTGTGCATATACACATTTTATTGAATGAAATCTTCTACGTGGTAAAGCGGGTATTTGTAAGGTACTTCAACTTCTTTTTGAGGAAGAGAATTTTCTAGAACAAGTAATTCATTCTTCTTTGAAAGTTAAAGTGTGCTTTTAGTGGGGATTTTTTTTTACTTGCCACAGTAAAGGGCTTCTTGATTTTTTTTTTTTTTTTTTGAAAAGTTGCACCTCTGAGGAAGACTTTTTCACGTTTCAACACCTGGAAGTTTTATTTCAATCTTGGTGACACGTGTGCCTCCGAAGAGGTTTTTCTGCTTGATTGTACCTCCGGGGGGAGGTCTTTTCATTTCTGCCTCTGGGAAGAGGTCTTTCTGTCTTATTGTGCCTCTGGGAAGAGGTCTTTCTGTCTTATTGTGCCTCTGGGAAGAGGTCTTTCTGTTTTTGCCCCTTGGGAGAGGCTCTCTGTTTTTTTTTTTTTTGCATTTCATCTCTGGTGAAGTGAAACTTCGAAGAGCGGCTGTTGCACTTCAACTCCTGGCGAAATGGGCCTCCTAAGAGGGCTTTTATTTTGTTTAACATTTCAACTCCGGTGAAGTGAAAATCCGAATAGCGGCTGTCACACTTCAACTCCTGGTGAAATGGGCCTCCAAAGAGGGCTTTTATTTTGTTTTACATTTCAACTCCGGTGAAGTGATACTCCGAAGAGCGGCTGTCACACTTCCACTCCTGGTGAAATGGGCCTTCGAAGAGGGCTTTATTTTGTTTTACATTTCAACTCCGGTGAAGTGAAACTCCGAAGAGCGGCTGTCACACTTCCACTCCTGGTGAAATGGGCCTCCGAGGATTGCCTGGAAGTTACTCTCTCATGGTTGGAGGGTCATGACTCCTCCAATCTTTTTTGGTTGAGTAGAGAACTTTCTTTTTTGCGGCATATGCCTCGTTAGAGGTCTTTATCCTCCGAAGAGTTGTGCCTTTGAAGAGGACTTGTGCCTTTGAAGAGGACTTGTGCCTCCGAAGAGGGCTTTTGTTGTTCCTTGTCCACTTGCTTATGCCTTTTTAGCGATCCTCTATTTTTTCTTTTCCAGCTCGCACTCCCTTCTCTTACAAGTAGTTTGTTTAATCCAAAGAAGTGTACATCATTGCTAGGCCAATTCGCAAGAACGGGCATAAGCTTCTTAATTGGATGTTTGTTTGTTCAAACTTCTTAATTTATTAGCTAAAGCCCGTTTTCGGCGAAATCATTGACCGTTCAATTGAAGCACTTCTTATCTAGGATTTAAGTTCGGGAATTTTGTGACTTGAAATTTGTTTGTTGAATGATAAGAAGAATCACTTGGTCTTGTAATGTGCAAGTTTTATTTTCGTTGCCTGCAAAAATTTAAATCGATTTTTCCGCAATACATTTAATGTACTTTTCATATCGAAAATAAAGCAAACATGTAATAATAATAAGGAACACAAGATTTATAGTGGTTCGGCCAAGAATTTGGGCCTACATCCACTTTATAGTCTTTCATTATTCACTTGCACCGGTTTTACAATCGCTTTCAGTTACAGGAATCATACATTCATAATTCTTTTTACAATATTTCAACACAGCTATCAAGTAAAGTATGGGCGCAAGTGATTGCTGTTCCAGGCTCTTGGAATTTGATCTCCTTCGACAGTAGTGAGTTTGAATGTACCGTCAAGAAGCTTCTGACCTATGACATATGGTCCTTCCCAATTTGGCCCAAACACACCTGTTGCTGTCATAATTCTCTTTAGGACTAGATCTCCAATCTCAAAGCTGCGTTGGCGAACTTTGGAATTGAAATGTCTGGCTATCCTTTGCTGATGAGATGCAATTCTAAGCTCAGCCTCTTCTCTTTTTTCATCAAGGAGATCTAGTGCCTCAAGCTGTAGTTTTTCATTCTCCGCTTGATTGAAATGGATTCTTCTATGTGAAGGGACCTCTGTTTCTACCGGAATCATTGCCTCTGATCCGTATGCCAATGAAAACGGAGTATGCCCAGTCGCAGTCTTGTGGGTAGTCCTGTACGCCCATAGTGCTAGCGGTAGCATATCGACCCAACCACCTTTTGCTCTTTCAAGTTGCTTCTTGATGGTTGACTTGATAATTTTATTTACTGCTTCCACCTGCCCGTTTGCCTGCGGATGAGCTACTGCTGAGAAGCTTTTTCGGATTTTGAATCATTTGCAAAAATCTTGGAATTCTTCACTTTCGAACTGAGTACCATTGTCTGTAATTATCTTTTGAGGCACACCATACCTGCAAATGATATTTTTAGTCACAAAACTTATCATCTTTTTAGAGGTGATAGTAGCCAATGGTTCAGCTTCTGCCCATTTAGTAAAATAATCTACAGCCACAATGGCATATTTAATTCCAGATTTGGCAGTTGGTAACGGTCCTACAAGGTCTATCCCCCATATTGCAAACGGCCATGGACTGACCATCTGTGTGAGTTCAGTGGAAGGTGCTCTAGGAATTTTTGCGAATCTTTGGCACCTGTCACATTTTCGGGAATAGTCTGCTGCATCTCGATGAATTTCTGGCCAAAAATATCCGTATCGGAGAATCTTCTTTGCTAAAGTTTGACCACCCAAATGATCACCACATTCTCCCCCATGCACCTCAGCTAGGATTGTTTTGGACTCTTCCCTGGATACACATCGAAGTAATGGCATTGAGAATCCCTGTCTGTATAATTGGCCATCCTGGACTATATAGCGAGAGGCTTCCTCAGTAGCTTCTTTCGCTCTTTTGAATTTTCCGATAAAGAGCCATTGAGCAGATATTCTGTTATTGGAGTCATTCATGAGTCTTGTTCCTGAGACACGCTCATGATCCAATCAATATCCATCTCATAAATGATTGGAGCCGACAGGACCTCCACTGGAGTCAACCCCAGAAATTGAGCTTCGCCTGTGCTAGAGTACTTTGCGAGAGAATCTGCTTTCGTGTTTTCTTCCCGAGGAATATGACTTATCATGTAATGGTCGAAATCACCCAGGAGTTCCCAAGCCTATAACAAGTAGGCAGGCAGATTTCCCCCTTTCGCTTGGAATTCCTTCTTGACTTGGCATACAATAAGCTGAGAATCACTGAAGATCTGTAATGCTCGGATGTTTAGTTCTTTAGCAATTCTTAGGCCAGCGACAAGAGCTTCATATTCTGCTTCATTGTTCGTTGAAGGAAATTCCAATCTTAGTGCATAGCATAATGACCGACCTTCAGGGGTCTCGAGTACAACTCCGGCTCCAGAACAGTAGTCATTTCTCGCGCCATCAACATATAACTTCCATTGGATTGGGGAATCATCGATCGTTTCCTCCTCACTGTTACCCTTATCTGTGAATTCTGCGATGAAATCCGCTAAAGCTTGTCCGTTGATTGCTTTTCGGGGATGATAAGTGATGTCATATTGACTGAGTTCAATATTCCACTTTAGAAGACGACCCGAAGTCTTAGGGCGAAACAGGACTTGCTTTAAAGGTTGATCGGTGAGGACTCTAATAGGATGAGCTTGGAAATATTGCCTCATCTTCCTTGATGCAATCAGTAAGCAATAGGCGAGTTTTTCCAACTTGGAGTAATTCATCTCTGCCCCAGTGAGTCTTTTGCTGATATAGTAAACTGGATGTTGAATCGCCTTGTCTTCTCGTATCAGCGCTGCACTTAAAGCATTAGATGATACTGCCAAGTATATAAGAAGATCCTCACCATCGCCAGGCCTAGAAAGTATTGGAGGCGTTTTCATGTGGCGAATCAATTCATCAAAGGCTTTTTGGCATTCGGGAGTCCAATCAAAGTTTTTCCTTCCTTTCTTTAGGGCGTCAAAGAATGGGATGCATTTATCAGTGGCTTTGGAAATGAACCAACTCAAGGCGGCGACTTTTCCATTGAGACTTTGCAATTCCTTCTTCGTTCTAGGAGCTTTGACTTCCTTTAAGGCGGTAATTTGAGCTGGACTAGCCTCAATGCCCCTAGCGCTCACGATGAAGCCTAAGAACTTTCCGGATTCTACTCCAAATGAACATTTTAAAGGGTTAAGCTTCATTCCTTATTTTCGAAGGACTGCGAACATGTCTGCTAAATGTTCTATGTGATCCACTACTTTCTTAGACTTTACTAACATGTCATCGATGTAGACTTCCATAGTCTTGCCCAATTGCGGTTTGAACATAACATTAACAAGTCTTTGGTAGGTTGCCCCCGCATTCTTCAGCCCGAAGGGCATAACTCTATAGCAGTAAAGACCAACCTCGGTGATAAAGCTCGTGTCCTCCTGATCTGGCTCATGCATCATGATCTGGTTATATCCGGAGTAGGCATCCATAAAAGATAACAATTCATGTCCCGCTGTTCCGTCTACCAGTTGATCGATCCTGGGTAACGGGAAGCAGTCTTTGGGGCAGGCCTTGTTTAGATCTGAAAAATCGATGCACACTCTCCATTTTCCGTTGGCTTTCTTGACCAGCACTGGATTTGAAACCCAATTCGGATAGGTAGATTCTTTGATAAAGTTATTCTCCATGAGCCGATCAACTTCTTCTTTTAATGCTGCTGACCTTTCTGGACCTTGAGTCCTCCTTTTCTGTTTCACAGGTGTAAATTTTGGATCAATATTCAGAGTGTGTACTGCAACTTCTGGGGATATTCCGCACATATCGGCATGAGTCCAAGCAAAAACATCCAAATTTGCCTTTAAAAAAGATACTAAGATATTCTGAGTTGACACATTAAGTTGTGAAGCCACATTCAACACCTTGTTTGGGTCCTTTGGGTCAACAGGTACCGGTATTGTAGTTTCCACTGGTACCACTCTATTCTCCCCTGCACTGGCTTTTCTAGGTTCCATCTCTTTCCGTGCTCCGCTGTGCTCGCCAGTGCGGGGTCCGCCCTGTAATTGCTACAAGGCTGGTTCTTTGATGCGGACTGGGGTTGCCGCATCCTTTCCCATTTCTCTTTTCCTTGTTTCTCGTAGCTCTGTCAGATAACACTCCTGCCCAGCATTCTGATCCCCTTTTATAACTCCCACTCCATTATCTGTAGGAAATTTAATGGTGAGGCACCATGGGGCCAGAACAGCTTTGAATGCTGTGAGAGTTGGACGGCCAAGGAAAGCATTATAAGCAGAAAATTCGTCGACAATCACAAAAGTTTGCTTGCGGACCACTTTTCATTCTCCCTCTCCAAGTTCTACAAGCAAATCAACGGTTCCTATCGGTTGTTTTGGCTCCCCAGTGAAGCCAGCGATTTTCTGTGATGAGGCTTGCACATCAGCCATAGGGATCTTCATTTGGTCGAATGTTTTCTTGAAGAGGATATTACAGGATGCGCCACAATCAATGAGAACTCTTCTCACAATAGCTGGACCAATACCAGCCGAGATGACTAAGGGATCCAAGATAGGAGCTTCAGTACCTGTGGAATCCCTGGCTCTGAATACAATATCTTCATTGAAAGTTCTTTGTTGCTTCAAGGGCGTAGCACCTTCCTAAACAAAGACATCTTCCTCGACCGGTACATACTTCAAAGCTCGGGCATAACTTTCCATCTCACCCCAGCTCCTGCTTGCTGGGTGAGGTCCTCCCGTAATGACATTGATAACAGGCCTTCAGGATTCATGCCCTACAGTCTTCTCACTTGTCCTGGGTTGATGAGTAGGAGCTCGTTGCCCCTGACTAGACGAAGCGGGATTGCTGCTATTCTTTTCCACAAATTGCTGCAGCTTGTTTTCCCTTATCAATTCTTCAATCAAAATTTTCAATTGGCGGCATTCATCGGTATCATGACCGGGTTGATTATGGAAGCGGCAAAACTTCCCGCTTTGTACAACTTTTTTTCCGATTCTCAAAACGGAAGGTTTAGGATAATCGACCGAATCTTTAGTGGCAAGGTAAATGCGCTCTGGCGTATCTGATAAAGGGTTATATTATGATGACTTGAAGGAACGAGGCTTCTTCAGATTTTTCTGTTTCTTCCCATTGTTATTTTCCCTTTTTTGTCCTACAAATTCATTATTGCGTGGAGCAGCAATGTTATCTTCATCTTTTTCCAATACTGCCTTTACCGGTACAGGACGGCTTTCCAGGCGTATGAACTCATTTGCTTTCTTGTAGAATTTTTCAAGGGAATTTGGTTCCTTCATTTTAAGCCGTTTCCCAAATTCGCTCGTCATGTCGATGGCCCTCATCAGATAGGTCAAGATCATTCGTGGTTCTGCATTGTCTACCTCGGCCAGCGCTATATTAAAGCGATTCAAGAAAGATCTGATAGTTTCCCCTGGATTCTGTTCTAAACTTGACAACGACATGATATCTTTGGCTTTTGAAGCATATAGTCTGAACTGCTCCTTGAATTTTCGGGTTAGGTCAGAAAACTGATCTATAGACCGAATTGGTAGCTTGGTGAACCAAAGCAGAGCTACACCTTCCAAATATATAGGAAAATATCGACACTTTATTTCATCAGAAGCTCTGGCACCTGTCATGTGCCAATCATACTCATACAAAAATTCGTTCGGATCACTTGTTCCCTTGTAAGATGGAATAGTTGGAGGGACGAACTTCCTTGGGAATTCAGCCTTTAAGATCTTTTTGGTAAACGGGGTTTTACTTGGAGCGAAACCCCATTCCTTCTCGTCTTCATTCCTTTGCATGCTTTCTTTCATGATTTGTCGAACCATTTCAGAAAGATACCCCTCATCATTTTGAGCTTTAGATCCACCAACTTCAGGAAATGTCCGCTCAAAGGGGCTGGCAGCCCTCTCAGGAATGTTTCTTTCTTCAGCTTCATGAATGTTGCCAGCAAAGTTCCTTTCATTACCCGTTGGTTGACGTTTTACCCCAAGCAAATCGTTTAACTTATTCAAAATTAGGGCATTTCGGGCATTCTGAGCCTCCAATTGTGCACTTTGGGCATTTATCTGCTGGTTCAGCCCTAAGATTACAGCATCCAACTCCGCTTTTGTAACCCCAACAGGTGGAGTGGCTTGACTAGGTGCTGGGGAAGCGGAGGTTCCCTCTTAAACATTTCCAGATCTAACAGATGTACTCCTTCTCCCCGGAGCCATGATTTCAGATAAACTTCTAGTCTTTAGAGAGATTACTTCAACAAACTTTCGTGGAGCAATGATGATAATTCGCCTGAGTTCAATATTCTCAGTGAAAGCACCAAAAATGTTAACGCTAAAATTTAAACGCTAACACCCCGGTGTGTAAAGTGTAGTTGTGAAAGCACCACCCGATGATTCGGGAACAGTATAAGCAGAAAACCACAGAAAAAGCGGTAAATAACAGCGATTTTATAGTGGTTCGGCTCAATAGTTTGCCTACGTCCACTCTGAATATCTTTATTGATGATTTCGTTTCAAGTTGATATAATTCTTCTCAAGTACAATACACTTTGAATTACTAAACACTTTGAACAAGTAGCTTAAACTTCAATGTAAGAGAAAGTCTTCAAATCCATGTCGGATGTATGAGATTCCTTCTTGAAGTTGTTGATAGCATTCTACGTGTCTTAAAAGCTTTGGGTATCGAGTCGGTTTTGAATGCAGCCGAGTATCGGTGCTTGGAAAGAATGAGCCAAAAGTCCCCTTCATGCTTGAGGTGGGTTGGTATTTATAGAGAAATCCCCTCCTCTAGGTCGTAAGTCGTTGTGACCGGTCTAAGGTAAGTCGTGGCCGACTTATCTGGCCTAGCCCCATGGTCTCACGAAAGCTCATTTGTACAAGTCCTAAGTCGCCCACTAGTCAACATCTAAGTCGCAAATGAGTCAGCTAGTCCTTTTGATGCAGCATTGTACCTTCACTCAGTAGCTTTAGGTCGTGGACCGACTTAGGCTAGGTCGTGAGTCGTATACGAGTTAACTGATGAGCTTGTTCCCTTCAGATAATAAGCCAAGTCCTGTACGAGTTAAGAGGTTACTGTGTTAAGCAAGGAGCAGCACCTCATTTGCTTAAGTCGCTCACGACATATGCTAGGCCATAAGTCGCAGATAGCTCTAACTCGTTAGCTCGCTTCCTTCTTAAGTCGTGCTTTCTCTTGAACTGTTAAGTCATCTTGTCCTTGAGTCGTGGGTTTTCTTAAGTCGTGGATGCCTTAGGTCGTGGAGCATCCCTTTCCTTCTAAACCGTTGAGTCTTAGACTTCTTTATGTCGTAAGTCGCTAAATCCTTCAACTCGTTGAACTGTTAGGTCGTCCATTCCTTGAGTCGTAGGTCGTGCCGCCAACTAAGTCGCTAAGCCGTTAAACTTTTTAGGTTGTTAAGCCCTTAAACCGTTAAGTCGTTTTACCCCTTAAGTCGTCCAACCTCTTGACTCGCTGAGTCGTGCATCTTTTAACTCGTTAGGTTGATAACTCACCGAGTTGCTTGTCCATTGAGTCGCCGCCCAACTTGAGTCGTTTGCTTATTGAGTCGTTTGCTTATTCAGTCGTTGACCATAGGAGTTAACACACACGGGCAGCCTTGAGTCAGGTTATCGTTATTCTGGAGCGAAGTCGAAAAAAGAAGTTGCTGTGGAGAACTGGAGTTAAAGCTGGATGGCGAGACGTATCTCTTTATTATGTAGTGTCCTTTGCGTATGATTAGGGAAAATCAGTTTTTATATGGTCAAGTTATAAAGACTTCAAGTGTATGTATTGTGTTGTTGTAAACTCTGTTAAATGTGATGTATAAACTAATATAGTAATTTTGTTTTAATGATTATTCATTTATCTATTATATATTGTTCCGCTGCGAAATGTGAGATTTTGTTGTTGTTTATATTCTTCTTCGATCTTCTTCTTCTTCTTTAACTCTAATGGTTCAGTTTTTTGGCATTCGACTGTGCAGCATTTGATAGGTGGGCGTATTAATGTTGACTTTCGGGCATCGAAAAATTGGGTCGTTACAATTTTGGTATCGGAGCATTTGGTTAAGCGACAACCTTGGCTTTGTTGGGTGTTACTCATTAGAGATAGAGTCGGTAGTACTCTAGAATGAGTTTGAGTGTATTAGCAGATATGAGAGTGTATTTGTTAGTGAATAAAAATTATTTTATACTGTGATGATTGGTTTGTTGAGTGGTATATGGATTCTGGTCGGTATAGTCCGTACTACTCTATCGATAGGGATCTCTAAATACTCGTACAGAACAATTCGACACGACATTATTTTAAATTGGGTAAATGAAATAATTTAACCCAAAACTATTTTGTATATAAATGAAAATAATTTTTGTAAATTATTATAAGTATATGGCTGCTTGTTTATTAGGAAGTGATAATATTAAATTATTATCTTTGAAATTGAATAAGAAATTGGAATCATGATTAAAAAGTCAAGAAATAATTTCCTGTATAAACAGGATTTGTAAATATAAATTTTAAATGTGATTTATAATTTGAAATAGAATTCCAGAGAAATATTTGGAAATGGTTGGTTGAAAAGAATTGAAAGGGTTTGAAAAGTTTTGAAATTTTAAAGGTTTGGAAAAATGTTTTTTTGAGAGAATGAGAACTCTAAACTCTTTTCGGTTGCTGGAAAATAATTTCGATGATGATCGCAACATCGTCGGTGTTCATTTTCGAGTTTCCAAGAGAGGAATTGCGGCCAAATTATTTCGAATTTGAGGTTGTTTGGAAAACTGGGGTTGCTTTTGGGAATTCAAAAGATAATTTGAATTGATTTCAAAAATTGTTTTGAAAAGATGGAAAGACTCTGGAACACCATATAAAATATTTATGGAATATCATTAAGTTTGATAACTTGTAAAGTTTGAAGCTGTTAAAATAAAAATCTAACTTAAAGAGAAGTTAGATAAAGGTAAATGTGGAAACAAAATAAGTTGGAAGGAAAATTTAATTCAAGTGGAATTAAAAATGAAAATTGAATAAAAGAATTAAGATTGAAAATTTGAGTTAATTTGTATGAAGGTGAATTTGAGAAGTATTATAGAGTAAATGATTGGAATAAAATCAATGAAGGTGGAAAATAAAATTGTGAATGAATGAATAAATTTACAATTGCAAGTAAATGAAAGTGAATTGAATGTTGAAATTCATTTAGAATTTATAGTAAATAGAACTGGAGTTGGAATTGAATTTGATTTGTGATAAACAAAGCGAAGTATTAAAATAAAATTAGTAACTGAAACTAATTGAAGGAATGAAAAATTTAGATAAGGTTTAAAATGAATTGAATCCAATATTTATAAATGAAAATAAATTGAATCCATATAGAATTGGAAATCCAGTTTAATATAAGTAAATATAAATCAAAGTGATGAATTAAAAATAAATATAAGAAGTATATAGAATTTTGCATTGAACTTAAGAAATGAAGTGTGAAATTCTTAAGTAAATTTTGTATTGGGAATATACCAGGTTAATAATTAAGTGAAGGTTAAATTGGAAATCATGAAATGGTAATTGCGAATAAGGGAATGAAAAAAAGAACAAAACTGGAATTGAAACTGATATTGAAAACTAATTTGAATTGTGTGAAATAAAATAAAGTTGTAAAATTAGTTCAAAGTAAACTGGAGGTAATAAAGGTGGAAATATAAAAAAAAAGGTTTGGGATAAAATGAATTGGAATTTATAATGGATTAGTAAATGAAACTAATGTATAATAGTGATATTAATTAGTTGCGAATAAAAGATAGTTGACAAAATTCAATATTCAGAAGAAACATTGAATCCAAATAGAATTGAAATTGTAAATTGAATTCAAATGAAATTGATAATGCAAGATTGAATGAAAATGAATATATAACTTCAATAGTGAAGAAAAAAATGGTATAAGAAGTAATTATTCAAACTTTTGTAATGGAATACGCAAAATCATTTTTTGTATATAGAAATCGGATATGGTTGTTAAATAGCTTACAAGTGATATAATGGAAAATGGAACTGGGATTTTATTTCAAAGATAAAAAATTTGAATTTCTCGAAAAGGTATTTACTTTAAATTTCAGTATGAAATTTGATGATTTTCTTGTCTAGCCGCTTGGCTTTTCATTTTCTTTTTGAATCTGGGGGCCCGTGGTGCCATTTTGTAGTCGTGCCGAACTAGCCGCGCAAAGGAAACGTTGGCGAAATTTATAGAAAATTTATGGAGTTAGAAATTTTTTTGTAAAATATTTGAAATTTTAAAATTTGAATTTAAATTTGAATTGTGAAGTAAACAATGTTGTCTGGGAACTATGAAATATTTTTCGAAGTTAGTTAAAGTAATAATGGTCTTTAACAAAAAGATTTGTTTTGGCGAGTTGATAAAACTGTTTGGTTTTGGGTAAATAGTAAACGGGTTAAGGTCCATTCTTCTTAACTAGTAATTTCGGGACGAAATTCTTTTAAGGGGGGAAGAATGTGTCGACCCAGAAATTTTTAACATTTGAAATTGAAATATTTAATTGAATTTAAATAATTTGAAGTTATTTTAAGTTGAATTTCAAAATATAAGAATGAATTTGGTAATTAAATTATTAAGTTTAATTATTCGAAAACTGGGTAAAATATTGTATCTTCAGTTTGGAGCTTGTTAAAAATAATTTGGAGTATTGCAAAATGTATATTGATAATACTAAAGATAATGGAAGATTCAGAATAGGATTTGAAAATGTTTTATGCAGTTTGAAATTATATCGTTCAAATCGATATTTAGAAATAGCTTTCTAAGGCACAGTCTTGGATTTCAACGAAACTAGTTTCGTTGGATCCTTAATATTGTATTATTATCGAATTTCAATATTTGTAGTATTCGGAGTGGTTGTGTGGCCGTACGGTTGATAAACGCACTGAAGTTTAAATCGAAAATTCGATATTATAACTGGTTCATAAAGCTATCTTTTCCATACAATCGAATTTGGACTCGGAACCTTTTCCGTTGCGTTCAGAATAGGCATATAATATTATAAACGCCTAGCGGCATGCTTCGATTGGAGATCGAGATTTTGAGTCGTGGAATCGAGACGATGTAAAATAGGGAGTTGAATTCAAAATATAATATTTTTGTGTTTAATATTATACCAGGCCTTTGAAGACACGTCTCAGAAATTTTAGCACGTGTTCTCTCAAAAACAAGTAATCAAACACGCGTTCGTTTAGAAATTGACGCAGCAGATATTTAACAAAACGATATAGATCGATGAAAGTAGCAAATTGGTGGATTGAAGATACTGAATTGCCCAAATTCGTTGATCACAAAGATACTGAATTCTAGCTATCTTCGACACGTTGATCGCGCACAATACCGTGAAAGAAGATCTACAATTTTTTCGAATTTGATCAAGCGCACTTGAGACCGTGAATTGGCTTCAACAATCGTTGAATCGAGCGCACTCGATTAGCCGAAAGTGGAGATAGGAGATTACACTCAACTACCAATTTAAGATGAAAGCACACAGCAATCAACAAGAATTTTATTCAACAAAAATCAACCTATTTTCAAAGTACAATGCACGCCTATTTATAGCACAGACCCTTAAGTCGTTGCCCATCTAACACTTCTTAAGTCATTGCCGACCTAACTAACCCACATAACAACACATACGACTCAATTACAACCATTTGTACACCACTTATGACTTACAATATATGGCCGACCTAACTAGGTATGACCTAAAACTCAACCGACTTAAGAACCGAACGACTTAAAAAAAACAACACGACTCACGACTCACCTTGAGTCGGTAGCGACGTAGCAATAATTCCTCTCCCATATTACAACACATAACGACATACGACATAACATTCAAACGACTCAAGCTCCATGTGGCATCCCTCCCTTGTGTCCTATTAAGTCGTGACCGACTTAGCACCTCTTCCTTAGTTCGTGACCTGTTAGAGTTAGGTCGGCACAACTTCCCCTCTGGTCTCCAATTAGGTCGTGGACGACCTAACTCCATGCCGTTAGCTCGCGTTGCCTCTCCCTTAGCTCCTATAGCTATAGGTCGTAACTCCTTCCCATGTGCCCTGTTAGGTCGGAGCCGACCTTTTTTAACCCGTGAACGACCTAAGTCTTCCTCCTTAAGTCGTGTACGACTTATCCCCTGAGCTGCATCATCCTCCCCTGATTGAGAAAAATTCGTCCTCGAATTTGTAAATTCTTCTACATCGGATTGTTCATCTCCATAATATGGTATAAGATGTTTAACATTGAACACGTCAGAAGTGTATACGTCCTCTGGCAGCTTCAACTTATAAGCATTTTCATTAATCAGTTTCACAACTTCTACAGGACCAATTTTTCTGGCTTTCAACTTGTTATAAGTGCCCGCTGGAAAACGATCCTTGGTTAACACAGCATAAACCAAATCACCTTCGTTAAATTCAACACTTCTTCGTTTCAGATCTGCAGATTATTTATACTTCTCATTTGCCCTTTCCAATCACTCCTAAACGATTTTATGACATTCAGCCAATCCATCAACAAAATCTACAGCTCGTTTAACCGTCCCCTTCAGTTGTGGTACTACAGCTAAATCCAACGGTCCCCTGGGTAAATTTGAATATACAATCTGAAATGGGCTGAATCCCGTACTACGATTCACTGCATGATTATGTGCAAACTCTGCGTGGCATAACTTCATGTCCTAACTCTTCAGATTGTCCTTCACAAGACATCGCAACAAATTTCCCAATGATCTACTAACAACTTCTGTCTGTCCATCTGTTTGCGGATGATAAGCGCTGCTAAAGTTCAACTTCGTTCCCACCATCTTCCACAAACTTAACCAAAAGTGACTCAGAAAACGAGTATCCCTATCCGACACAATAGATTCTGGCAATCAATGAAGTCGATAGATCTCCTTGAGAAATAACTGAGCGACATGAACAGCATCCGCCGTCTTTTTACACGCAATAAAATGTACCATCTTCGAGAAACGATCCACCACAACATATATAGAGTCATCTCCCTTTTGAGTTCTCGGCAATCCCAACACGAAATCCATACTAACGTCCACCCAAGTTTTGTAGGTACAGGTAAAGGCCTATACAAACCCGCATTTGTAGCCGTCCCTTTTGAAACTTGACAAACATGACATCTCTGAACAAACCTTTCAACTTCTTTCCTCATCGATGGCCAATAGTAGGATTGAGAGATTAATTGCAATTTTCGGTCTCTACCCACATGTCCTTCCTCATGAAGCTCCTTTAATATTTTCATTCGTAAGCTACAATCCGGTACACACAATTGATTCCCCTTAAATAAGAAACCATCAATCAACACAAATTCATCAGAACTTCCCTCGTTGACTTTCTTAACAAATTTCTTAAAGTAAGGATCTTCTTCAATAAGTTCTGGCAATAATTCAAAACCTGTCACTTCAACCTTCATCGTTGTCAACAAATGATTCCTCCTGCTCAATGCATCACCTACACGATTTGTTACCCCAAATTTGTGCTTCACAACAAAAGTAAACTGTTGTAGATACGCGACCCATGAAGCGTGCCTAACTGAAATTTTGTCCTGCCCTTACAAATGCTTCAAAGCTTCATGATCCGTATAGAGTACAAACTCCTTTTGAAATAGATAATGTCTCCAATGCTTCACTGCTTGAACAATTGCGTAAAACTCAACATCATAAGTGCTATATCTCAACTTAGCTCCAGATAACTTCTCGTTGAAATAAGCAACTGGTCTTCCTTTCTGACTCAAAACTCCACCAACTCCAACCTTCGACGCATCAGTATGTAACTCAAACAACAACTGAAAATCCGGTAAAACTAGAATTGGTGCTGTCGTCAATAGTGTCTTGATCTTCTCAAAAGCAACCCCTACTTCCTCTGACCACTCAAACTTCTTTCCCTTCATGCAATCGGTTATAGGTGCCATCACACTACTAAAATGTGGAATGAATCATCGATAGAAAGATACCAATCCATGAAAACTCCTCACTTCAATAATTGTCTTTGGCTCTGGCCAACTCCTGACAGCTTCTACTTTACTTTCATCCACTTGAATTCCTTCCTTCGATAGAACATGTCCCAGAAACAAAACACTGTCCGTTATAAACACACACTTCTTTGTTGCAGCATAAAATTTCTTCTGTCGTAGAATCAACGGTACTTCACGCAAATGCGGGACATGCTTTTCCATGCTTCCACTGTAGATCAAAATATCATCAAAGTAAACTACCACAAACTTCCCAATGTATGGTCTGAACATCTGGTTCATCACTCTCATAAAAGTACTTGGTGCATTCGATAAACCAAATGGCATAACCAACCATTTGTATAAACCTTCCCTTGTTTTGAAAGCAGTCTTCCATTCATCACCCGGTCTAATACGAATTTGATGGTATCCACTCTTCAAGTCAATCTTTGAAAACACAACAGATCCACTCAACTGATCTATCAAATCATCAAACCACGGCGTAAGAAATCTGTATCTCACAGTGATCTTGTTTAGAGCCCGACTGTCCGTACACATTCTCCACGAACCATCCTTCTTTGGCACCAATGAAGCTGGCACTGCACAAGGACTCAAGCTCTCCTGAACACGCCCTTGTTCTAACAGCTCCTCCACCTGCCTTCTCAATTCCTCATGCTCCTTAGGACTCATCCTATAATGTGGCCTATGTGGTAATACTGCCCCTGGCACAAGATCAATCTGATGTTGAATATCCCGCAACGGTGGTAACTCCGTTGGTAATTCTTTAGGAAACACATCTCTGAATTCTTCTAATACCGGCTTTACTTCCTCTGGAACTTCTACAGATTCGGTGGCTTCATGTCCAATCAACAAAAATACCTTGGGACTCTCTTCTACTTCTTCAATAAATTCCTTCAAAGTCAATAAAGTCTTCAGCTCCTCGATCTCTTCTAACTTGATTTCTTCTTGTTGTCTCTTCTTTGGAACCAAAATGATCTTAACACCTTCAAGCATAAAGCTGTAGCTATTGGTCCGACCGTCATGTTGTACTGCTCGATCATATTGCCATGGTCTTCCCAAAAGTAAGTGACAAACATCCATCTCCACAACATCACACCAAATCTCGTCTTTATATTTCTTCCCAATAGAAAATGGAACTCGAACTCGCCTGTCCACCTTCACTTTTCCTCCTTTTCTCAACCACGCAAACTTGTAAGGATTAGGATGTTTCTCCATTTTCAACTTCAACTTTCTTACAGCTTCGGTAGAAATTATATTGTCACAATTTCCAGCGTCAATCACAAATTTACAAACCTTTCCCAGAATAGTGCATGTTGACTGAAAGATGTTACTCCTTAACCAACTAGCTTCCTCTTTTTGCTTCGGTATTAAACAAGATCTCCTCATCATCAGATTACATCCTTCATCTCCTGACACGACATCCTGTTCTTCCTTCTCAACTGGACTAGGATAACCTTCACCAACATCCTCACCTTCAATTTCAGCAATCATAGTTCGTTTCTTCGGCATCGGACATTCATTACTCTTGTGACCCACTTCCTGGCAATTGTAACACTTGAAACTGTTGTTGACCTTCGTCTTCGCAACTTCATTCACAACTGGTTTACTGATAGATTTAGGAACATTAAATCTTTCAGTAACACCCTTCACTTGATTGTTGGAATTAGTAAACACACCACCTCCACCCTTCCCTGCTTCTCCCAAGCCAGCGCTTTCTGATGTGCTTCTGCTACAGATCTAGGATCAAACATATTCACCATATCTTGAATCTGTATCCTCAACCCTCCAACAAATCTAGCAGTCAGCTGTTCCTCTGTCTCCATAATGTCATTTCGAGCAATCAGTTGATAAAATTCGCAGCATAATCATTAGCAGTCTTCGTTCCTTGCCTCAGATTCTGCAACCTCTGATACATAAGTGATTGATAATTGTAAGGCAAGAATGTAGCCTTCATCAACTTCTTCATCTTCTCCCATGATTCAATCTTCGACTTTCCCATTCTCTCCCTTGTAAGTTTAGTTTGCTGCCACCACGCTAAAGCTCTACCCCTCAACCTAGTAGCAACTAACTTCACTCTTCTATGCTCAGGAACTTCTTTAAAGTCAAAAATCTCTTCAACATTAGACAACCAATCAAGAAATTCTTCAGCTACCATTCCACCCTTGAATTCTGGAATTTCCATCTTCATACCCAATTCCCATCGACGACCATCATCTACATCTCGATATGAATTTCGAATTTGGTCTCGATCTCGATAATGAATGCTAGCTCTATCACCCTCTTCATCAAAATCAAATGTACGTCTATATCGATCTCGACCATCAACATCCCTTCGATCACGTATGTCTCTTCTACTATGTCTCTCTTCATCTCTATATGGCTCATTTTCAAACTCTCGTGGAGTTCTCCTCTCTTCATGTCCATAGTCATGCCGATCTCTCCTTGATGAAATTGATGTTTCTCTTCTCTCTCTAAAAGATTGCGGTGATACCCTCCTCGCTTCCGTAACCGATGGTGAAACTCAGTTTCCTCCATGGTTCGAGATTGGTGATCTCCTCCTTTGATTTTTATTCAAATCATTCATCAATTTCTCTAACTTTCCAATGCCTTCATCAAATTTCTCATTAATGCATTGTTCCATTTGCTAGGCTTCTTCACTTCTATACAACGCTTCAACATTTTGATGACGATTAGCTCTTCTTGGCGGCATGATTGAACTTCACAACACTTCAATAATTACTTCAGAAACCTTCAGCACAAGTCAAACAAACACGGCCCCAACTCAACTTGGCTCGGCCTCAATCACTTCAAACTCTTCAAATTTTGGCGCGCAAAAATCTCACGGCCAAATTCAAACAACTTCCACACTTTGATCCAAAAGAATATGGATCGAAAACTTCTACTTGTTGCAACTTTAAGATGAACACGATGAACACAAACTTCAAACTCCTTGGCTCCAAGACTCGGCTTAGCTATGATTGGCTAAGTCTAGCTCTGATACCAAAACTGACGGAGCGGATATTTAACAAAATGATATAGATCGATGAAAGTAGCAAATTGGTGGATTGAAGATACTGAAATGCCCAAATTCCTTGATCACAAAGATACCGAATTCTAGCTATCTTTGACACGTTGATCGCGCACGATACTGTGAAAGAAGATCTACAATTCTTCCGACGTTGATCAAGCGCACTTGATACCGTGAATTGGCTTCAACAATCGTTGAATCGAGCGCACTCGATTAACCAAAAGTGGAGATAGGAGATTACACTCCTACCAATTTAAGATCAAAGCACACAGCAATCAACAAGAATTTTATTCAACAAAAATCAACCTCTTTTCAAAGTACAATGCACGCCTATTTATAGCACAGACCCTTAAGTCGTTGCCGACATAACACTTCTTAAGTCGTTGCCGACCTAACAAACACACATAACAACACATACGACTCAATTACCACCATTTGTACACAACTTATGACTTACAATATATGGCCGACTTAACTAGGTACGACCTAAAACTCAACTGACTTAAGAACCGAACGACTTAAAAAAAACAACACGACTCACGACTCACCTTGAGTTGGCAGCGACTTAGCAAGAATTCCTCTCCCATATTACAACACATAACGACTTACGACATAACATTCAAACGACTCAAGCTCCATGCGGCATCCCTCTCTTGTGTCCTGTTAAGTCGTGACCGACTTAGAGCCTCTTCCTTAGTTCGTGACCTGTTAGAGTTAGGTCGGCACAACTTCCCCTCTGGTCTCCAATTAGGTCGTGGACGACCTAACTCCATGCCGTTAGCTCGCATTGCCTCTCCCTTAGCTCCTATAGCTATAGGTCGTAACTCCTTCCCATGTGCGCTGTTAGGTCGGAGCCGACCTTGTTTAACCCGTGAACGACCTAAGTCTTCCTCCTTAAGTCGTGTACGACTTATCCCCTGAGCTGCATCGGAAATTAAAGGGAAAAAATATAGGATAAAATGGAAATCAAAATCATCCTCGTCTCCATCTATTTCAATCATGGCCGATTGTTTAAATCAAATGCGAGCTGCTTCCTTTTCTTTTCAAAATCTAATTTGAAAAGAATATATAGAAAACTATTGCTTGAAAAATAAATGGCCGCAATCAGAAGGAAAAAAATCTTCGATCTATAGAAAAATTTAAGATCGAAATCGCATAGCTTATATGTCGCACGCAAGAAAGGGGGTTCGGATCGAATTTAAATGAAATCGATTTGGAAAAAAAGGGGTGGCTCGCGATTAGAAATGGGAGGAGCGGCCATCGGTGTAGTTTTGGTTGCGGTGGTTTCATGATCTGATGCTCGATCACGATTCAAATGGAGGGTTCGACGTTGATCGGCAGTATCTTTCAAGCGACATAGAGGTGTGCGCGAGTATCTGGAGGATCGTCGAAGCGAGGGAGGCATCATCGCGACTGCTAGGTTTCGAGGCAGCTCGTGTTCATCGATGGTGGTAGCGGCACTCGCACGCGCTTGCGCAAGGAGGACTGCCAGGCTAGATTCAGATAGAGCACTGAAGTATTTCTGCTTTTATTTTTTTCTTTATAGATTGGAAAGTTTACAGAAGAAAAAATATATATTGAAAATATATAACTCTGTATTTGACTTTGCAGTAAGGAAATACTGTCTGTTTATAGTAGTTTAAAAGAAAATTTATAAGCAGAAATGATATATGTAGACAAGAATCAGAAAATAGATTTTTTTTAAAAAGAAAATTTATTTAAAATCAAATCACCGGTTTAAAAAATTGAAATTATTAGTTAATTAAACCATTAAACGATAATTGGTTATTCGATTATTTTGAATATTAATAAGTTGTATAAATTATTTATACAAGGTCTAAAATGGAGAAACAAACCGGAATGGAAATGAGTTGGAATGGGTTGCAAAATAAAAGCAAAGGTGAAATCTTCTCACTATTCCCAGTTTAATTTTAAATAGTTAAATTTAAAATTAATTGACAGTGTGCTTGGATGATTGATTTATTATCAGTTATATTAGTTTAGACCCTATGCGCCGCATAATAGTGGATGATATTATATTAAACCCATATACCGCAATATTCCACCTCGAAGTGGAATTCGTATTATATACGTATTTGGAGTGATTGATTTCCCGCATTATATCGTGGACGAGACCTTATGCGCCGCATAATAGCGGGTGATATTTTATAAATCCCATATACCGCGATATTCCACCTGGAAGTGGAATCGGTATTTAATTGTTCTGCTAACGTCTGTGGATGCAGGAAAACAGGTTGGAAGGATCCAACTGGATTCCTCAAATATTGAATTTGTTTCATATGTTGTGTGTTGATAATCTCTATGTGATTATATTTGTGATTGAAATCGTTGAAGGCTATAGTTTAGCCAAATATATTTTTGGTATCGTAGGTACCTGAAATGAATAAAATTGGAATTTTGAAATCTAAGTAGAAAATCTATAGCAAATTAAATTTTGAGAATTTGATAAATTAAAGAGAATTTTAAAAGGATAAAGTTTTATTTTTGAAATCCTATTAAATTCCAAATTATGGGAAAAGATTTTTATAAATGGATTTTGAGTACTATTGCTTAGTAGTGGAAGAATTTATTTAAAATTCAGATTTTAAATAGTTTGGAAGAAATAAAGAGATTTATTTAAAAGAAAATAAGTTTGGGAAATCGATTGAAATTTGATTTGGTATTTGAAAATTTTAGGAAATCAATTCGGAAATCGATTTGGTGTTTGAAATAAATGTTTGGAAACCAATTTGAAAATTTGCTTTGGTGTTGGAAATGAATTTAGAAAATCAATTTGAAAATTGATTTGGTGTTTGAAATAAATGTTTGGAAATCAATTTGGGACTTGATTTCGTGTTTGAAATGATTTTTGGAAACCAATTAGAAATTTGATTTGGTGTTTGAAAGTGAATATTTTGAAATCGATTTGAAAATCATATATCAGTGGATATTTAAATTCACAATGAAAATTTATAAAGGAAAGGGAATTTTGTTTTATAAATAAACATCGGGTTACTTTTAAAAGTGTGGAAAGGAATTTACAGATTTGGAGTGTAAATTAAAATATCGAGAAGGGTTTATCAATTGGTTTAAATGGACCATTTTGAAATGGAAACGTATTTTCCCTAGAAAGCCGAGTATATTTTCAAAGTAGCTTTGAAATGTTAAATAAAAATTTTGAAGTTGATTTTAAAAGAATATTTTAGAGAAATTATTTCTTGAGTTGTTTTTAAATCTTTAACGTGAAAATTTATTTGATTAATTATAGAAGTGATTATTTTAATGATTTAATTGATATTTGATTTAGAAAAGGGTTATTTAAATATTTATACCCCATCTACTAATTATATTCTAAAATTGTTTTGGACTTGAAGTTTCATATAAGATATTAGTATAATATTTTCAAAACTAATATTTAAGCAAGTGTTTTAAAATAGTTTTTATTCTAAGTATTTCAAAGTATATTTTGGATAAGTGATTTGAATTATTTTAAAGTATTTGAACTCGGCAGACTTTCAATGTGAAATAAATAGTATCAGGAATCTTATTCTGCAAGTGAAAAGTGATTTGAAATTTGTTTTCAAATGGTTGAAGTGTGAAAATATATCTAGAAAAGATATTCTGAAAATAAATAACTGGGGGAAAATTATTTGAAATCCAGTAATTGTTGTGAATGTTGATTGATAGTTAAATAACCAACTATCAATATTGGCATTTAAATGGCGTTTGAATTTCATTGTGACCTAGGGTCGGATTCCAAATGGATATTCGAAACCTACATCGAACCTTTGCGATTGTGATGGATCGTCAGTTTAAAAGATCAAAGTGGAAATTGTTGTGATTTGTTTGAAAACTGAATGAACACTTATTTTTAAAAATTAGCGCTGGTTATGCGGATTAGCTGGGAGAGGACCTTGTGTCATAAAACCAATTCCGAATAACGATACGACGAAATGGGATTGCATTTGAAGATGGTGTTAAAGATCGTGTATTTTCAAAAGCGAAAGGATTAACTGTCGAATGTCTCTGCATCGAGTTGCTCCGGTATAGAGATTTTATCACCCTTTGTGATGGGGATTCTGGACGTGATTAGTGAATATACGAATTGCAAGTGCTTTTTTGGAAGTGCCTTCGGTTCTGTTCGAACCCGGAACGGACTTGTATGATTGTATGTCTGACGTTACACTTGAGATGTAAAGCTGGTTTCTATCAAATACATTTATGTTGGCGGCGGAGAATTTATTCTCTTAGCTTAACACCCTTCTCTGAGACGTACGAGCTCAGAGGTTATGTAGTTGATGATTACTAGTGATGCATTCCCAATTTAGTAATGTGGCATACGAAGTGCTGCTGATCATTTGTTGATCAAAGCATGGCTTTTGTGAAAAGCATAGCTTTGTGGACGTGACTTCGTCGAGCCTCACAACCCGGAAATGGTCGAAACATGAATGTTGCGGCAAGGTTTTTAGGGGTCGCGCCCCTAGTGTATGTCCATTTTATTATGGATAAGAAGTGATATCACGGTATGGATCCCAGATATTTAACCTATGTGGTTGCTGCAAACTTATTGCTTTGTGGTTGTTGGTTTCGAACGCTCGGATAATGGTCGGTAACGACCGGGGATGGCATACTTGTGTTGTAACGACCCTGAAATTCAGACCCAGTTAAAAATTTTAAAATTGCTTATTTAGTGTAGAATTTCAAATTTTCACAAACAAATTCCGATGCTATTCAAACTTCATATTCGGAAGCATCTAATTAAACATAGCAACTGGTAAATTTTCGTCCGGAAATATGAAAGTTCATTTCGTGTGTAAATTCACTTCAATCTAAATCAGTTAGTAATCGATGAAAATAAACCGTTTTCGAAACCTAAATATTTTACATAGAAAAATTCTAAATCGTCTTTTGAGTAAGACGCCATTTTTCGTTTTTCCAAATTCGGACTTCTTTAGCTCCGTCGTTCTTATTTTTCGACGTTTTACCGCGTTTTCCTTCAGTAGAAAATTTTGAATTTTTGTAATTCATTCGAATCACTAATATATTCATACCGTTGTGTCCGCCTCGTCGCGTTGACCAAAATGGTATATTTATTTGTGTCAATTGGAGTTCGGCGTTGAAAATTATAATTGTTTACGGAGCGCAAACCGGTCCGTTACGCAGCACAAACCGGTACCCAACTTTCCAACATTCAAAATTTTAGAGCCTATTCAGTTGCCTTGGGAACCTAAATTGCCACGACTTTGCAAAAACCATCATTACACTTAACTGTGCACTCTAAACCCCCTCTATATACGTGCCTTCTTTAATGCTCTGCATCATCAGTTTTCACTTCGTTCTCAAAAGAAATCCGGTACATGCTTACTTCTTTTGCCTCTGCTCTACAATTCTTCTTCCTCTACTTATTTATTTATCAAACTTCAGTTTAGTTACTAAACTCAACCCATGCTTCCACCCTCTCTCCTCCATGCACACACGTCCTCCCCCCTATCAACTCGGCCAACCACCTTCCGCCATCTCTCCATCGGCCTCCATCCCCTCATCCCACCTCCGCCACCACAAGCTCTCGCCATTTCCTCTCTCCTCCGCTGCTGCCCAGAATCTATCACCTTCCTCCATTTCTTTTGCAAACGAGATCCCCTTCCACTGCCGTGTACACCACCTGCAGCATTGTCTCTCCTACCGGTGCCCAAGATCTCCGCATTCCATGCTCACTGCCGCCACACCGCCGAACACACAAGTCACCGAGCACCATAGCCGGCCTTAACACGGCACCATCTGCTCCGCCCAGCAAGGGCCGATTCAGCTCTCTCTTGCATTCGTATCCCCGACCCTCGTCTCTCCACCCTGCTCTTGCGTTCAACCCAACCCGAGTCGTTCTTTCCTTCCCTTGATCAGCTGCATCCAACCCTCCTTCATTCTTAGGTAAAATGTATATTAGTGAAAGTTATCAGTAGCAGTGTTATATATATATATATATACTAGTAAATATACTCACAATTATAATTTGGATCTATGGTCCCAACTTAATTAGTAAAGTGGGTTATGTTTGTAGGCAATATCTTTTGTTTCCTAACTTAATTAGTAAAGTGGGTTATGTTTGTAGGCAATATCTTTTGTTTCCTGGAAATTTTTCACAACATTGTTTGCAGACAATCACACGTTACTTGAATCTTGAGTATGTGCTATTTAGATAGAGTGGGTTCAAGTACAAGTTAGCAGTTTATTTTCTTCTACCTTACTACCGCATTCAAACATGTGCATTAAATAGCAAAATCCAGGTTGCATGTCTACATGGTTAAGCATAGTCCACTTTAAATTTTATAGTAACGTGCATGCCTAAAGTATTAAAGTGCATGCACTAAATATTAAGTTTGTGCCAGGCCCTTAAATGCTTATAGCGTAGCTGAGTTGTATTGTGTATTGGGTATTGAGTGCAAGCTAGTATTAACGAAAGTTTTATATTTTTGTAAGGCATTTTGCACGCGAGTATTAAGGTGCACACACTAAATATCAAACCCAGGTTGTACGTGAGTTCGTAGCCATATACTTACTATCTTCATGTGTGACACCAGTGAAATATTCAAAAAAAAAAAGTTGTCCTAGACACCACATTTTACAAGTTTAAAAGTATTTATATATGCATGCAAATAAAAACGCGAACATATTTACAAACATTTTAATCAAAGATGCACGTGTTTTGTATGAAAATGTTTCCTGGCCGAACTTCCTTGGATTATAAGTTTGTGCATGCATGTTGAAGTATTAACTGCATTTTAGAAAAATAAAGTGTCCAGGTCGTTTTCATTCTCTTTGTGTGTGCAAATTCTATGGTCTGGCAACAAATTTTTTTTGTACATGGGTAGGATGTGTGTGCATCAGTGTACTGTGCGTGAGTGAAATATGGGTATATGTATTTAGTTTTCAAGTATAGAGTGAAGTTGTATGTGTAATGCAATAATATATATTAATGTTCTATTCTAATTGGAGTATACAGTAGTATAGGTGTTTGTAGGAATGTCACGAATCATAAAGTATAATTTTCATCAAAAAAAAGGTTACTTTGGGATATTCTTTTCAACGTGGGTGATGAGTACCAGTATACAGGATGTTCTGCATATTAGATCAGAAGCAATATATATTTTTACCATATATAGGCTATATGTATTGCGTGATTAGCCTATAATGCTGTTCATAAATACTCATTGTCGTTGTGCATTGTCGGGTGATATTATATATATTCTTGTTATATAGATGTTACGTGTGCAATATATGAGCTTATAGTATATATATAATGTATTTTATAAAATATGGTTTATGTTTATACAGTTACATATATGAATAGTTAAATATATATAAATTCACTTATACCAACTATATTCATCGATTCAGTTCTGATTCGTTTCTTCAATTTTATCTATTAGCTCGTCGTATTCGTGCCGATTTAACTTTGATTTGGAATTCATGCTTGGATCCGTAACTCAAAATTCATCGTCTATCCTCTCTAGCCTCGAAAGGTGAGAAATCACTCACGATTAATATTCTTTTATTTATTAAATTTGATTTCAATTGACACCATTATCTGTTAATTATTTATGCTATGATAATACAGTTTGGTTGATAATTGATTGATTGATTGTTGTTTTATTGGATGTTAAATTTTAATGTATAAAGTGATGAATATTATGCAATTGAATTTGACGCAGGATAGTTTAAAAATGTGAATCGACATATGTGTTGAATTTGATTAGTTAATTTGAATAATATGACCCCTTTTAATGGTTAGGTTAATTGACACGTAGAATTTGATAAATTATACTTTGATCCTTTGAACGTATATAGGATTAATTGTTGTAGTATTCAATTTGAAATTGAAATTGAATGTCAAGTGGAAAAACCGTAATATAATGATCTTTAATCGACATGAAATGATAGTGTAGATTCTAGAAATAATTATATCAATTCGCACAAACAACAATGTGAATTAATACGATTATTTTGGGATTATTTGAATTGATTATTGGATTGTGTTTGATTGTTGTTATTGCTTGTTTATTTACTTTGACACCATCCCCGTTATCACACTGCGAGTTCCCTTTGCTATGCTTTGATTTTTGAATTGAATGGAATCGGGTTGAAATGATAAATACCCAAAATGAACTTGACTTAGGATAGAGAATTAAATAAACCCGATTGGTCAATAATTTGATTTGAAATAAAATAAAGATTTTATTTGAATAATAAAGTTTTGAAATAAAATTGGAACTTAAATCTTGATAAAAGGAAAATGCGAATATTGAAATCTGAGACAGAATACAAATGTAATAACCGATTAAAGGACGTTGTTTTGGAATGAATTATTTAGCAATTAAATTTGGAATTTTTCATTGAATTAAGTTTTAAATGATTTAATAATTGAGTTTGAATTTATAAAGTTGAAATTATTAAGTTTTGAAATCATTAATAGTTAAGTTGAAATTTTTTAATAATTGAATAAGATTGAAGTATTTGATAAGAGAATAAAAATTGAATTCTTTGATAAGAGATTTAAGTTTCGAATAAGTGAATTTCAACTTCATTAAGAAATGAATTTGGGTTTCTTTTAAGTTTGGAAAGATTATTTAAGTAAGTTAAAGCGAAATTTGATTTCTCGAATATATGAAATTCAGTTTCTTTATTAATTGAGTTTAGAGTTTGTAACTATGAAAAGAACAAGTGAAATTGAATTTCTTAACAAGAAATAAATGTGTTTTATTGAAATTAATGTAAGAAGTGTAATTTATGGAATTTTATTTGACAAATTAAATTTAATTAAATTTGTAAGTTTTGATAAAATGAAGTTAACTTAAATGATTGATTTAATGACTCGGAAATTAAAAGAATTGTTTGGATGTTAAATTAACTTAAAAAATATTGAATAAAAATCGATAAATAAAGTTAAATTGATTTGAATGTAAAATTTAATTAATTTAGATAATGCCGGAATGAAACTTTTGTACGAGCTTGAATCAATACTTGAATGGTATAAAAAAATTGGAAATTGAATTTTAAGATTTTGAAATGATAATTTAGAAGTTTTGTAATGTAAATTATGGAAATTGATATAGAAAGGCAAATGGAATGTTATTACGAATTCTAATTGAAATTGAAATTGATTGTTTTGAAATATATTAAATGACCAATCGGTGTAATAATACGTAGTTATTAATGAGACCGGGATCGGATGTGGACATACTCTCTGTCGATACCGAAAACCACTTTAATAACTATTATGCGAGGAGAGTTGATCCAGAATGAAGTGGATGGTTTGGTGTACGCATTGATTGAAGAAAGAGAACGATATTGGATGACCCCTGACATGACTAAAACAGGAGCCGCGCCGGGCCATTGAGGTTCGCCACCTCTAGCGGACACACTTCTTCGATACCATACCTATTACTTTTGTGATTCGATTTGGGTGCACCCCTCGGTTTGGGAGTGTTGTTTCACGATGTTGAGGTGGCTGATGGCTATGCTCAACATCAGTCCGGATCACGCAACTACTAGTATCCTAGTTGGTATCGCCTCATGTACCTTGTCATACTGATTATCCTATATGCGACCACTACGTTTTGTTTTGTGTTATACCTATGGGGTACCCTCTGATAACCACTAGTTTACGGTGGGGTTTACGGTGCTGTATAGACTATGGCATTATAAAATGTGTTAAGCGGGATAATGGTAACGCCTTAACGCTAATTTAATACTTTATATTACTGATAGACATTATCCACTTAGCGTACATTACTGCCTAGTAGATAGTTTAACAGATCCTTAGAGGATGGTTATTCCAACATCCTTTGAGTTACTTGTATTTCGATTGCTATTTCACTTGAGTTGGATTTATTGATATACGAATATCAATCCTGACTCGAGTGTCTTGTGTTTTGCTTTACGCTCGGGTCAGACTAAGTGATTCAACTTTGAGACTCTGATGCAGCTCAGGTCAGAGAAGAAAATAAGCAACCAAAAATTCTTCAAGTGATAAGTCGTACGCGACTCAAGAAAACGTTAAGTCATCCACGGCTTAAGCTGGAAGCGATAGGTCGTCCACGACCTAAGGAGTTATACGAAAAGGGGCTGCGAGTTAATGAGGATGCTTTAGGTCATCTTCGGCCTAACAGAGCAGATGAAAAAAGTTATGACTTAGTGGGAGTTTAAGTCGTTCACGACTTAACAAATCTGAAAGTGAAGGCATGAGTCGTATACAACCTAGTGGAGGAGTTTTAGGTCAGTCACGACCTAACAAGCTATGTGAAGAGCTATGTTCGGAGTTAAGTCGCCTGGAGATGAGTCGCCTGGAGATGAGTCGTTCGGAGTTATGTCGCACTGGAAGAAAAGCTACTCTGGAAGTTAACTCGTTACCGACCTAAGAGGCTTGAGTCGCTGGGAGTTAAGTCGTTAACAACTAACTTAGGTCGTAGGTCGCAATGATGTTAAGATGTAAATGCTGGGTTTGTTGAGTCGCATGTAACGTTGTGTCGTATGTCATGATGTAATGTGTTTGTGTTTTCTTATGTCGTTGTATTTGTTAAGTCGTTATGTGCTTGAGTCGTTTGTACTTAAGTCGTAGGTCGTATGCGTTGTAATTAGGTCGCGTGATTGTATTTCTGTATGTGTTAGGTCGTTGTTGACCTACGTTGAGTCGGTTTCTTCGTGTTAGGTCGCTGGTTGTTGAAGCGCCAGGTGGATAGGCCGCGTGCGACCTGGGTCATGCTGAGTCTTGTAATATAGGTCCTTAACGACCTATGGTAAGTCGCGTGATGTACATAGGTGTGTTGTTTGCTAAGTCGCTAACAACCTTGGATGAGTCGTGAGTCGTGAGTGCTAGGTCGGGGACGACCTAAGGGGCTGTGTTCTAAAATGCTATAAATAGGGAGTGCGTTGTACATTTAAAGGTGGTTGATTTTTGAATAAAATTTCTTGTTGATTGCAGTGTGCTTTCATCTTAAATTGGTAGTTGAGTGTAATCTCCTATCTGCACTTTCGGTTATTCGAGTGCGCTCGAATCAATGATTGTTGAAGCCGATTCGCGGAATCAAGTGCGCTTGATCAACGCTTGAAGAATTGAAGATCTTCTCTCACGGTATCGTGCGCGATCAACGTGTCGAAGATAGCTAGAATTCGGTATCTTTGTGATCAACGAATTTGGGGATTTCATTGTCCTCAATCCACCGATTGCTACTTTCATCGATTCATATAATTTTGTTAATTATCCACTGCGTCAGTTTTTGGTATCAGAGCTTGACTTAGCCAATCATAGCTAAGACTAGTCTTGGAGCCAAGAATTTGAAGTTTGGTGTTCATCATGTTCATCGCGAGATTGCAACAAGTTGGGAGTTTCTGATCCATTTCATTTTGGATCAAAGTCCGAAAAGTGTTTGAATTTTTGGAGAAGGGTGTGAGTCGTGCATCATTTGTTGAGCCGAGCTAAGTATAGGCCGTGTATACTTGTGAGAAGTAGCGAGCCGTGGTGAAGTTAGTTTTGAAGTTTGAGGCCTTGACTTGTTGTACAAGTTAGAGTTGGAGTTTGAATTGTGAAGTGTTTGTGATTGTGTAATCATGCCACCGAGAAGAGCTAATCTTCATCAAAATGTTGAAGCGTTGTATAGAAGAGAAAAAGCCGAGCAAATGGAACAACATATCAATGAGAACTTCGATGAAGGCATTGAAAAATTAGAGAAGTTGATGAATGATTTGAATCAAACTCAAAGGAGGAGATCACCAATCTCGAACCATGGAGGAAACCGAGTTTCGCCTTCGGTTACGGAAGCGAGGTGGGTATCACCACAATCTTTTTGAGAGAGAAGAGAAACATCAATTTGGTCAAGAAGAGATCACCGTGACTATGGACATGAAGAGAGAAGAACTCCACGAGAGTTTGAAGATGAACCATATAGAGATGAAGATAGACAAAGTAGAAGAGACATGCGAGATCGAAGGGATGTCGATGGTCGAGATCGATATAGACGTACATTTGATTTTGATGAAGTGGGCGATAGAGCAAGTATTCATTTTCGAGATCGAGACCAAGTCCGAAATTCATATCGGGATGTAGATGATGATCGTCGTTCGGAATCGGGTATGAAGATGGAGATTCCGGAGTTTACAGGTGGGATGGTAGCAGAAGAATTTCTTGATTGGTTGTCTAATGTTGAAGAGATCTTTGATTTCAAGGAGGTTCCTGAGTATAGAAGGGTGAAGTTAGTTGCTACAAGGCTGAGGGGGAGAGCATTAGCGTGGTGGCAGCAAACTAAACTTACGAGAGAACGGATGGGGAAGTCAAAGGTTGATACATGGGATAAGATGAAGAAAATGATGAGAGCTACATTTTTACCTTACAATTATCAGTCACTTATGTACCAGAGTTTGCAGAATCTAAGGCAGGGGACGAAGTCAGTTAATTATTATGCGGATGAATTTTACCAACTTATTGCTGGAAATGACATAATGGAGACCGAAGAACAGTTGACTGCCAGATTTGTTGGAGGGTTACGAATGTAGATTCAGGATATGGTTAATATGTTCGATCCAAGATCTGTGGCAGAGGCACATCAGAAAGCGTTGGCTTGGGAGAAGCAGGGAAGACGTGGAGGTGGTGTGTTTACTAATTCCAACAATCAAGTGAAGGGTGTTAGTGGAAGTTCTAATGTTCCTAAAGCTGTCGCAAAACCAGTGGTGAAGGAGGTTGAGAAGGCAAAGGTTAGTAGCAGTTTCAAATGTTACAATTGTCAGGAGTTGGGTCACAAAAGCAATGAATGTCCAAAGCCGAAGAGGAGAGCAATGGTTGTAGAGGTTGAAGAAGGGGATGTGGAAGCTGAATGTTCTAATTCACCTTATGCTGAGAAGGAAGAAGAGTTGTCAGGAGATGAAGGGTGTAATTTGATGATGAGGAGAAATTATTTGGCAGCAAAACAAGAAGAGGAAAATAGTTGGTTGAGGAATAATATATTTCAGTCCACATGCACTATTCTGGGAAAGGTTTGCAAGTTGGTCTTTGATGCTGGGAGTTGTGACATATTATCTCTACTGAAGCAGTGAGGAAGTTGAACTTGAAAACTGAGAAGCATCCTAAACCGTACAAGCTAGCATGGTTAAGGAAGGGTGGTGAAGTGAAAGTTGGGCGAAGAGCTTGTGTGAAATTTTCAATTGGAAAGAAGTACAAAGATGAAATCTGGTGTGATGTTGTAGACATGGATGTGTGTCATTTGTTGTTGGGCAGACCATGGCAGTTTGATAGAGCAGCGCAACATGATGGTCGTGCTAATAGCTATAGTTTCATGTTTGAAGGTACTAAAATCACTTTAGTTCCCAAGAAGCAGCAACAGAAGGAAAGCAAGCTAGAGGAGATCGAAGAACTGAAAACTTTACTATCTTTGAAGGAGTTTGTCAAGGAGGTTGAAGAGGAGCCTGAAGTTTTTTTGTTGATTGGGCGAGATTGCAGTGAAGAGGTTGAAATTCCAGAAGAAGCAAAGCCAGTTTTGAAAGAATTTGAAGATGTATTTCCAAAGGAGTTGCCTATGGAGTTACCGCCACTGAGAGACATTCAACAATAAATCGATCTTGTTCCGGGAGCAGTATTACCGCATAGGCCACATTCCCGAATGAGTCCGAAGGAACATGAGGAGTTACGTAGGCAGGTGGAAGAGTTGTTAGAGCAGGGACGTGTTCAGGAAAGCTTGAGTCCTTGTGTAGTACCAGCTTTGTTGGTGCCGAAGAAGGATGGAACATGGAGAATGTGTACCGATAGTAGAGCTTTGAGCAAGATTACTGTTCGCTACAGATTCCCAATGCTGAGGTTGGATGACTTACTAGATCAGTTGAGTGGGGCTACTATCTTTTCAAAGATTGATTTGAAAAGCGGATATCATCAAATTCGAATTAGACCTAGAGACGAATGGAAGACAGCCTTCAAGACGAGAGAGGGGTTGTATGAATGGCTGGTGATGCCGTTTGGTCTATCGAATGCACCAAGTACGTTCATGAGGGTGATGAATCAAATTTTCAGACCATACATTGGAAAGTTTGTGGTAGTTTATTTTGATGATATTCTGATCTATAGTGGAAGTACGGAGGAGCATGTAGAGCATTTGAGAAAGGTGTTAATCATTCTTCGTGAGGAACAATTTTATGCAGCTACGAAGAAATGTGTATTCATGACTCGAAGTATTTTATTTCTGGGATATGTTGTGTCAGGTGAAGGTATCCAGGTGGATCAAAGTAAAGTTGAAGCTATTAGAAATTGGCCACAACCGAGGACTATCACTGAAGTTAGAAGTTTTCATGGGTTGGCATCATTCTACCGAAGATTCATCCCACACTTCAGTAGCGTGATGGCTCCAGTTACTGATTGTATGAAAGGGAAACTGTTTTCTTGGTCGGAGGAAGCAGGGATTGCTTTTGAACGAATCAAAGGACTTTTGACGACAGCACCAATTCTTGTATTACTAGATTTTCAGTTGTTGTTTGAGCTACACACTGATGCATCGAAGGTTGGGATTGGAGGAGTCTTAAGTCAGAATGGGAAACCCGTTGCTTATTTCAGTGATAAGCTATCAGGGGCAAAGATGAGATATAGTACGTATGATGTAGAGTTTTATGCTGTGGTGCAAGCAATGAAACATTGGAGACACTATCTGTTCCATAAGGAGTTTGTTCTTTACACAGACCACGAAGCTTTGAAACATTACAGGGACAAGACAAGATTTCAGCGGGGCATGCATCATGGATTGCTTATTTACAACAGTTTACTTTTGTTGTCGAACATAAGTCAGGGGTGACGAACCATGTAGCTGATGCTTTGAGTAGGAGGAGTTATTTATTAACGACAATGAAAGTTGAAGTGACAGGGTTTGAATTATTGCCAGAGCTGATAGAAGAAGATCCTTACTTGGTGAAACTTGTTGAGAAAGTCAAGGAAGGAAGTACTGATGAATTTTTGTTGGTTGATGGTTTTCTGTTTAAAGGAAATCGGTTATGTATTCCAGAGAGCAGTTTGAGATTGAAGATTATCAAGGAGTTACACGAGGAAGGACATGTGGGCCGTGATCGTACATTACATTTGATTTCTCAATCTTACTTTTGGCCGTCGATGAGGAAAGAGGTTTAAAGGTTTGTTAAGAGATGTCATATCTGTCAGGTTTCGAAAGGAACAGCGACAAATGCAGGGTTGTATATGCCGTTACCCGTGCCTATTAAACCATGGGTTGATATCAGCATGGATTTCGTCTTGGGTTTGCCGAGAACTCAAAGGGGGGATGATTCTATATTTGTTGTGGTGGACAGGTTTTCAAAAATGGCGCATTTTATTGCTTATAAGAAGACGGCAGATGCTGTTCATGTTGCTCAGATGTTCCTTAAAGAAATCTATCGTTTACATGGGTTGCCGGAGTCTATTGTTTCAGACAGGGATACCAGATTTTTGAGTCATTTTTGGCTTAGTTTGTGGAAGATGGTGGGAACGAAGTTGAATTTTAGCAGCGCTTATCATCCGCAAACAGATGGACAAACCGAGGTTGTTAACAGATCGTTGGGAAATTTGTTGCGATGTCATGTGAAGGACAATCTGAAAAGTTGGGATATGAAGTTATGCCAGGAAGAGTTTGCACATAATCATGCAGTCAATCATAGTACGGGATTCAGTCCATTTCAGGTCGTATATTCAAGTTTGCCAAGGGGACCGTTGGATTTAGCAGTAGTGCCACAACCGAAGGGGACAGTTAAACGAGCTGCTGATTTTGTTGATGGGTTGACTGAATGTCATAAAATCATTCAGGAACGATTGGTGAAAACAAATGAGAAATATAGGCGAGCTGCAAATTTGAAGCGACGGAATGTTGAATTTAACAAAGGTGATTTGGTGTATGTTGTGTTAACGAAAGATCGTTTTCCAGTAGGCACTTATAATAAGTTGAAAGCCAGAAAAATCGGTCCTGTAAAGATCGTGAAACAGATCAATGAAAACGCATATAAGTTGGAGCTGCCGAAGGATGTGTACACTTCTGACGTGTTCAATGTTAAACATCTTATGCCATATTATGGAGATGAACAATCTGATGAAGAACAAATTACAAATTCGAGGACGAATTTTTCTCAACCAAGGGAGGATAATGCAGCTCAGGCCAGAGAAGAAAATAAGCAACCAAAAATTCTTCAAATGAAAAGTCGTACGCGACTCAAGAAAACGTTAAGTCATCCACGGCTTAAGCTGGAAGTGATAGGTCGTCCACGACCTAAGGAGTTATACGAAAAAGAGCTGCGAGTTAATGAGGATGCTTTAGGTTATCTTCGGCCTAACAGAGCAGATGAAAAAAGTTACGACTTAGTGGGAGTTTAAGTCGTTCACGACTTAACAGATCAAAAAGTGAAGGCATGAGTCGTATACGACCTAGTGGAGGAGTTTTAGGTCGGTCACGATCTAACAAGCTATGTGAAGAGTTATGTTCGGAGTTAAGTCGCCTGGAGATGAGTCGCCTGGAGATGAGTCGTTCGGAGTTATGTCGCACTGGAAGAAAAGCTACTCTGGAAGTTAAATCGTTACCGACCTAAGAGGCTTGAGTCGCTGGGAGTTAAGTTGTTAACGACCTAACTTAGGTCGTAGGTCGCAATGATGTTAAGATGTAAGTGCTGGGTTTGTTGAGTCGCATGTAACGTTGTGTCGTATGTCGTGATGTAATGTGTTTCTGTTTTCTTAGGTCATTGTATTTGTTAAGTCGTTATGTGCTTGAGTCGTTTGTACTTAAGTCGTAGGTCGTGTGCGTTGTAATTAGGTCGCATGATTGTAATTCTGTATGTGTTAGGTCGTTCTTGACCTACGTTGAGTCGGTTTCTTTGTGTTAGGTCGTTGGGTGTTGAAGCGCTAGGTGGATAGGTCGCGTGCGACCTGGGTCATGCTGAGTCTTGTAATATAGGTCCTTAACGACCTATGGTAAGTCGCGTGATGTACATAGGTGTGTTGTTTGCTAAGTCCCTAACGACCTTGGATGAGTCGTGAGTCGTGAGTGTTAGGTCGGGGACGACCTAAGGGGCTGTGTTGTAAAATGCTATAAATAGGGAGTGCGTTGTACATTTAAAGGGGGTTGATTTTTGAATAAAATTTCTTGTTGATTGCTGTGTGCTTTCATCTTAAATTGGTAGTTGAGTGTAATCTCCTATCTCCACTTTCGGTTATTCGAGTGCGCTCGAATCAACGATTGTTGAAGCCGATTCGCGGAATCAAGTGCGCTTGATCAACGCTAGAAGAATTGAAGATCTTCTCTCACGGTATCGTGCACGATCAACGTGTCGAAGATAGCTAGAATTCGGTATCTTTGTGATCAACGAATTTGGGCCTTTCAGTATCCTCAATCCACTGATTGCTACTTTCATCAATTCATATCGTTTTGTTAATTATCCGCTGCGTCAGACTCACCTTTGGAGTTGGAGCTTTGCTTGAAGATCCAGCCATCTATTCTGCTTTCAGTATTCGACGATTCCGGTGATGTATTTTGATTTGTACCTGATGTATCGTGTTACTTTTATGATGTATCTGGTTTAACTCTGATGTATCTTATATATTTATGTTAACTCCTATGGTCAACGACTCAATAAGCAAATGACTCAATAAGCAAACGACTCAAGTTGGGCGGCGACTCAATGGACAAGTGACTCGGTGAGTTATCAACCTAACGAGTTAAAAGATGCACGACTCAGCGAGTCAAGAGGTTGGACGACTTAAGGGGTAAAACGACTTAACTGTTTAAGGGCTTAACAACCTAAAAGGTATAACAGCTTAACGACTTAGTTGGCGGCACGATCTACGACTCAAGGAATGGACGACCTAACAGTTCAACGAGTTGAAGGATTTAGCGACTTACGACATAAAGAAGTCTAAGACTCAACGGTTTAGAAGGAAAGGGATGCTCCACGACCTAAGGCATCCACGACTTAAGAAAACCCGCGACTCAAGGACAAGATGGCTTAACAGTTCAAGAGAAAGCACGACTTAAGAAGGAAGCGAGCTAACGAGTTAGAGCTATCTGCGACTTACGGCCTAGCATATGTCGTGAGCGACTTAAGCAAATGAGGTGCTGCTCCTTGCTTAACACGGTAACCTCTTAACTCGTACAGGACTTGGCTTATTATCTGAAGGGAACAAGCTCATCAGTTAACTCGTATACGACTCACGACCTAGCCTAAGTCGTCCACGACCTAAAGCTACTGAGTGAAGGTACAATGCCGCATCAAAAGGACCAGCTGACTCATTTGCGACTTAGATGTTGACTCGTGGGCGACTTAGGACTTGTACAAATGAGCTTTTGTGAGACCATGGGGCTAGGCCAGATAAGTCGGCCACGACTTACCTTAGACCGGTCACGACTTACGACCTAGAGAAGGGGATTTCTCTATAAATACCAACCCACCTCAAGCATGAAGGGGATTTTGGGGCTCATTCTTTCCAAGCACCGATACTCTGCTGCATTCAAAACCGACTCGATACCCAAAGCTTTTAAGACACGTAGAACGCTATCAACAACTTCAAGAAGGAATCTCATACATCCAACATGGATTTGAAGACTTTCTCTCACATTGAAGTTTAAGCTACTTGTTCAAAGGGTTTAGTAATTCAAAGTGTATTGTACTTGAGAAGAATTGTATCAACTTGAAACGAAATCATCAATAAAGATATTCAGAGTGGGCGTAGGCAAACTATTGAGCCGAACCACTATAAAATCGCTGTTATTTACCGCTTTTTCTATGGTTTTCTGCTTATACTCTGTTCCCGAATCATCGGGTGGTGCTTTCACAACTACACTTTACACACCGGGGTGTTAGCGTTTAAATTTTAGCGTTAACAATTTATATAGTAGCTTCATGAACTACTATCTCTTTTACTTCCGCTGCATATTATTACTCTGTGTCTGGGATCTGTGACTATTTATTTATTGTATATCTTAGTTTTGCCAAATTTAAATTAACAATTCGGTATTTTGAATTATTCAAGTCCGACATGTGCGGATGCAAATAGTCCAAAATAGCTGGTCGTTACAGTTGATATCAGAGCTTTTGGTAGCTCTATGCAAAGCTTAGTATATAGGGTAAAATGTATTTACAGAATAACTCTCATTCGAGTTCCAATCTCTTCCTTTTACTCAATTCCTTTGAATTTTGGAACGTTCCCTCGGTTCCGATATTCATTCGTGTCCCTCACTATTCGTCTTTTTTAATTCCTGAGTATCCTTAAAACTCCACTTCGAATAATATCTATAATAGATCGGCGGTCTCGCCAAACTACGAATGATTTGCAAAGGGGATGAAACTTCTTTGCAATAGGCATCGATTTACCGAAGATTTCTGTATCCTCGGTTTACGATGCTATCTATTCCCTACTATATCTGAATTATATCTCTTGGGATCGAGTGTTGATTTACCTCGGAATTCAGCCTCGATCTTATTCTTGAAGTTACGGTCGACCCGATTAAGGTTGCCGTGGATTAAATAAGCTTGTCCATCTCCCAATTCTATTGATTGAATTAGTATATCTTCTATTTCAAACTTATTATCGAATCAAAATTCTCTTTGATTTGATTTCCATCAAATTTGAATCTATGTACTTATTTTGAAATCTATTCTTGTATCGTCAAGCGAGAAGTGTATTTGTAAATTAACATTAAAATGTTTATATATATTGTGTTGTTTGAGTTGTTGATGTTGATTTGGGTTTCCGATCGATTCGTCTGATCAACGCTATTGATAGGATTTCCAAAACACTTGAACAAAACAAACCGACACAATAATATTTTCGAATTTGGTGAATTAAACAGTTTGTATGATTATATTATATATAAGTATAAATTTCTCTGAAATTAAATTGTTAATTTGTTGTCTGGAATAATAATAAATGAACTTATAAAGCTTGTTTATATTTTGATTGGAATTCAAATGGATTTAAATTAGAATTTGAGAATTTAATTTTTGGTGATTTCAAACTTGGCTTTTAAGTTTTAAAAGGTATGTTACCTAAAGTATTTTCGAATAGAAATCTTTTCGAAAAAAAAATTTAGATGTTTAAATCAATGCTCTTCTCTTTGTCACTGGAAAATAATTTCGGTGATGACGGCCACATCATCGACATTCATTTTCGAATTTCGAAGTGGAGATACTATTATGCAGCTTTGCTACGGTTTGTTTTGAAAAATAAATTGATTTGAATTTATAAACATTACTTGATTTATAATATATATTGAAGATTTAAATTTGATTTGATATATTATGAATATATATATTTACTTTATCTCAAGTTGTTTGAAGCTAATCGGAAATTAATTCTTAAAATTTGTTAAAGGATGATTTCACAATTTTAAATGAAGCCAAATTACTTTATATAAATACTTAGCATGAAATAACTGAATTGAAAATTTTTATTTGGATAATACTCAATTGCATTATATATAACTTACCTAAAAAAAGAGGGGGTTTATTATGTAATTGAATATTATACAGCAGAAAATGATATCAAAGGAATTTTTTTTTTATAAATTGAGTAGTTATAATAAATGTAAGTATACTTAATATATATGTGATAGGGTATATTAAATAGAATAAATTTAATAATAATTTGGAATCAAGAAGAATTAAATTAGCCAAAGAAGGTTTGATTATAATAAATGAATTCAAATTTATGATCTTTGAAGTTGTTAATAAAAAAAATTGAAAAATTTTTGGATAATATATAATATAAATTGTCTTTATAAATAAAATGTAAGTGCGTATAATAAATGCTATTCACTTAAATTTTAATTATAAATGTTTATGAGATAAATAGAATAATAAGTTAAATAAATAATAGATATGATTAATAGAAGAAAATTTTGTTTTGAAAGTTAATTAATTTGAATTAAATCAACTTAAGAGAATATCTTGAATTAATTAAATTTAAATTGAATCTCATTTGAAAGGAAACTTTTGTACCTAACATTAATATATGTGAAATCAAATCAATTTTATGAAAGTCTTGAATTTAAAGTCAAATTGTTAAATATATATTAATTTAAATTGAAATTTCGATGGTTTAAATTAATTGTTTATTTTGTAATTCAAGCCTATTTCTCCAGGTTGTTTCTATTCTCCTACCTCCGTCCTTTTCGGGGACGAAAGGTTTTGAGTGGGGAAGAATGTAATGACCCTGAAATTCAGACCCAGTTAAAAATTTTAAAATTGCTTATTTAGTGTAGAATTTCAAATTTTCATAAACAAATTCTGATGCTATTCAAACTTCATATTTGGAAGCGTCTAATTAAACATAGCAACTGGTAAATTTTCGTCCGGAAATAAGAAAGTTCATTTCGTGCGTAAATTTACTTCAATCTAAATCAGTTAGTACTCGATGAAAATAAACCGTTTTCGAAACCTAAATATTTTACATAGAAAAATTCTAAATCGTGTTCTGAGTAAGACGCCATTTTTCGTTTTTCCAAATTCGGACTTCTTTAGCTTCGTCGTTCTTATTTTTTGACGTTTTACTGCGTTTTCCTTCAATAGAAAATTTCGAATTTTTATAATTCAATAGAATCACTAATATCTTCATACCGTTGTGTCTGCCTCATTGCGTTGACCAAAACGGTATATTTATTTGTGTCAATTGGAGTTCGGCGTTGAAAATTACAATTGTTTACGGAGCGCAAACCGGTCCGTTACGCAGCACAAACCGGTACCCAACTTTCCAACATTCAAAATTTTAGAGCCTATTCAGCTGCCTTGGGAACCTAAATAGCCACCACTTTGCAAAAACCATCATTACACTTAACTGTGCACTCTGAACTCCCTCTATATACGTGCCTTCATTAATGCTCTGCATCATCAGTTTTCACTTCGTCCTCAAAAGAAATCTGGTACGTGCTTACTTCTTTTGCCTCTGCTCTGCAATTCTTCTTCCACTTCTTATTTATGTGACGAGACAGATTTTGCCCGCTCGAAAATCGACATCCATACTTCATATCGTATTCGAATGCCATAGATTCAACCGTTCAAATCCGATTCGCCGGAGCTTATAACAACATTAAGTAAATAACACAGCATAATAAAAGAATAATACATTGATATACAGCTTTAATACAATATCTGATACAACAGATGATCCAATACATATCAATATACATCAGAGATATGATACAATAAATAGCAGCGGAAAAGAAAATAGATGACATCTAGCAGCGGAACAAAATAACTCTAAGATAGTCTTCAAGGAAGAACTCCAAAAACTGCAACTCCATTTCCAAGAACCAATCCAGCAATAGCTCGAACTCCCCATAACAATGCACCAAGACAAGCAAGACTGGTGTGATCCAAAGACTAAACTAACTCCATATAATCTACTACATCTGACTATCTGAAAAACCCAACTCTAGACTGCTCGTGTAGAAAATAATGAGCACCCAAAGTTTAGGAAAGAGACAATAAAATCCGGATCAGTCGTGGGACTGGTGTGAGCAACAAAAATAGTTTATCTTTTAAAACATTCCGCAAAAGATTTTCAAAGTCATTTCGCAATGCTTTTAAAAATGAGACTACCATAAGACCTCCCGCCACACACACAATGCAAACGCAGACTTGGAGGAGATTTCTTCTTATGTTAGTCAAAGATGCTTGATACGCATTAAAATGAAACATTTGATATTATTACTAGTGCATAGTGTAGGAAAATCATTTTGAAAGTAGAATATAAATCTTAGCCAGCATAAGTACCATTATAGTATGCTTACTATAGCTACCATATTAAATGGCAGGTTCTACAGCTAAAACCGTACAAGTTTCGTATTGTTTGTTTGGATTTCCAACGAATGGTCAGGCCAAGGAACTTCCCATTGCCACATGAGAACGCCTCTGGAAGGACGTCCCCGAGAACCAAACCGGATCTCTGCCAACACAAGGCTGGGTTACCCCTAACTGGGTAACTACTGACACGAGTATGCCATCCCCCGGTCCTTTGGGACCTTTAACCGAGCGCTCGTCACCAACATCACACAATCATAAATAAAGTGTTTCAACATGAGTAAGCATCTGGGCTCCATACCATGATACCACCCTTTTCCAGAAGGAAATGCACATACCCTAAAGGGAGCTACCCCTCATAACCTTGCCGCATCTTTCCTGTTTTGACCATTCTGGGGTGTGAGGCTCGACGAAGTCTCGTCCATAAAGCCATGCTTTATACAAAAGCCATGCTTTGGGTCAACAAATGATCATGGAAATGATCACAAAGATAAACGATCAAACAAATGATCCTATCACAAATGATCAACACAATGATCATTTCACAGCAACACTCAGCATATCACATTACCAAATTAGGAATATATCGCTGATAACCTTCAACTACATAACCTCTGAGCTCGTACGTCTCAGAGTAGGGTGTTAAGCTAAGAGAATAAATTCTCTGCCACCAACAGAAATATATTTGAAAGAAATCAGCTTTATATCTCAATTTGTAATGTCAGACATACTATCCATACAAGTCTGTTCCGGGCTCGAAGAGAACCGAAGGCACTTACAAAGAAGTCCTTGCAATCCGGATATTCACTAATCACGTTCGGACTTCCCATCACATATGGAGTCTCTATACCGGGGACCAGTCGATGCAAAGACATTCGACGAGTTGTCCTTTCGCTTTCAAAAATATCCGGTCTTCAACACCGGTCTTCAAATGCTATCCATAACGACATATCACATATTCGGAATGGGATATATGACACAAAGGTCCTCTCCCGGATAAACCGAATAGTGAGCGCAATATTTAGAAGAAATATATGGATATTGGGATTTCAATTAAGTCACAACTTAAAACCGAAAACCCTTCTTCAAATGGTTTAAACCAATTACCATTTCAAATCTTTATATTATAAAAAGATTTATTTCACAAAGATCAATTCATAGACTTCAAAACACTTACCATTCCAATTTGATTAACTCTTTAAATCTTTAAATCAAAGATTTAACTTATAGCTTTCAAATCGTTTTCATAACTTGGAAATTATCTTCATTCTCAAACTTGAAATTCTTTTTAACACAAATTGGACATTCATTTCTTATGTGAAAGCTTTTATTATTTGAAAACAAACAGTTTTCGTTTCGAAGAAATTCAATCTCATTTATACAAGTTAAAATCTTTGGGTTAACTCAAATTCCCAAAAACAACACCTTAAAATGGTTTAAAACCCATATAAACCGGTATACCATTTAATATCTTAAATACTGAATATAGAATTCAATTTCAAATATTGAATTCAAATTTAAATCAAAATATTTAAATTTCAAAACTCAATCAAGTTATTCAAAATAAATTTCATCTTTGAAATTCCATTTCAAAAGCTTTTCACTTTAAACCCAATCCATTTCCAAAACATTTGAATTCAAATATTCAAATTTAAAACTATTTCAAAAATCTGTGACTTAATCGATTTCCTCATGAAATCCATATTGGTGTGTGTATAAGTGTGGTCCGTGGGTTTAACACAATAGTGCAACATCAATCAATCATTACAGATTAAAACACAGAAATATAGTTGATAAGCGATATAAAGTATAACGCTTATCTTACAGATCATAGATATATATCAATGTAAATAAATGAATGAATCATACACTGCTCAATACACAGTACAAAATATCACAGATCAGTTTGGACAATCAATTCAAGACATATCATACAATACAATCATTCATAAGTAAGGTCAAACATCCAATATTCATTTACCAGTAGGATTAATTATTTGTTTAATCCTAATTTTTTTCCAATGTATTTTCAATTAAATTGACTACTTATTACCCCAAATTACTTCATTTATACATCATCTTTAATGACCGTCATTAACATTCATTTAATTTCTTTTCCAAAGTAATTAAATTACATCAATCATTATTAATTATAAGTTTGATTAACCATTAATGATTCATTAATTAATTAAAATTTAATCTATATTACTTAATTCATTAAACTTTAATTAATACAATCAAACTTATAATTACTAATTTAATCTATACAAATCATCAATTTATCCATTCGAATTATCTTAATAGTTAATGAATTTAAATCGTTAATCTTCCTTTACTTAAAGTAAACTTATTCTTGTTATCGATTTTAATTTCACTACAAATATGGTTGAAAATATTTATTTCAAATTTACATTTGAAATTTCTTTTTTTCTTTTTATAAGTTTAAAATGAAATCTATTTATCTTTTAATCAATTTATAAAACTACTTTAAAAACCTTTAAAGTTGTTTCAAAATATCTGAATTTCAAAACTTTATTATATTTTAAAACTGAGATTCCAAAACCACATTGAATCATTATCACATTTCTTTTGAAGATTATCAAGTCAAACAAATTAAATTCAAGACATTTGCTTTATGATTTATATTTGATACTTGTTAATATTTAGCTTAAGAAATCTTGTTACTTTCCCTTAGTTTGTAAAACTTCCATTCTTTTTTTTTTTTTTTTTTTTTAAAAAAAAACTTGTTAACAATTTCCTTTATTCGAAGTAACTTGGTATAAGTTGAAACTCCTCACAGTAAAATCCCGAACAACTCTCCAAAATCCCTAACACAGAATCGAGTCAACACTCGAATAGCACGCTTCGCATCCTCTTCTTCATACCCGAGGCGAGCACGAGAGGAACTCGAACTGCTTCGAGTGAAAACCCGAGTTCCTTCGCTTCTTTCCCAACCCAACTGTGCACGGAGACTGTGCACATGCACCCATCACCGGCAACGCTCCGACACCTGCGACCACCCCCAGAAAGTCGACTTTGACTTCCATAATCCATCGAACCACCCAGAATCAAAAACTATCACGAATTCGAGAATCTAGAATTTGGGTTCAACTAGAGTACACCTGGGTTGCTAAAACCCGCTTCAAACCACCTTCTCTGGCCACCTGCGAACACGCCATCTTGCTCGAAACCTCCCTGATACCCAATGATTCGAATCCCCATGGTGCGACCGCTCCAAGTGCTTCGCCGACGTCGCGGCGATCTCATATTCTCCCTTGACCAAAACAGACCCTTAAACCCTAATTACAGCTCGTTCACAAAATTATTGCAATAGATATATTTTTTTTAAATTTTTCCTGGGATCGATGAGGATCAAGCGAGCTCCAAAACGAATTACAAGATCTAATATTCGTTGGATCATCAGATATTCACAAAAAAAACATTTTCGGTTCCCTTTAAAAAGAATCTTGAATACTTCCTTAAAAATCACCATTTTTATGTTAAAAATCCTACCTTTGTGCATAGATTCAAGTTATACAGTTGAATCAGCAATCTAGAATATTAGAATATAACATAAAATTTATGATTGCCTTGTAAATCATTTTCCAGTGGGCATACTCTACTGACAGGTTGAAAACAAGTTTAAAGCTTGATTTATATTCAAACATCTTGCTTTGATTTAAAAACATAAGCCTATAAATAATTGAATGAAAATATTTTGTATTTCGATAGTTTACTTGACTCTGTATTTTCTTAATCTTGGGTTAATTATTGAAATGAACATTCTTAAACTATCTTTAGAATTGATAATGTATTATCATAACCATATTGCATTCATGGATCGAAGTCAAATTCTGATTGTATGAATAGATTTAGATTTTTTTTAGATAATCCAAGCCTATGGAAGTAACAGCGACAGGTTGTATATATTATACAGATGTATACAAAATCAAACAGAGCAACTCAAAGCATTTATTCAGATAAACTCAATCATGCAAACATATCAAAACAACCTCATTTTCAATCATCGTCAAAAGGTAACAAATTCAAGCCTTTAGGTTAAGAAGTTTACTCATAGGCATTAACACACAAAAAGGAAATTTCTGGATAGAAATATTTGCTCACCTGGATGTTTTTGGAAGAAGAACAGAGAAAAATTCTGTGTTTATAAGCTGTAGTTTTGATTTTTTTTCTTTTCTTTTGCTCAGTTTAAAATGAATGAAAACTGAGATGAAGAAAGTGATGTATATAACAAAAAGTTTACAAGTTGATAACATTTTGTACAGGTGATGTTATTTGTATATTCAATAAGCATGGCTGAGATGTTTTGTATTAAATGCATGAGTCCTTTATCACTTTTCTTTGTTTTGTTTAGTATAATAGGCATGGCTGGTATGCTTGCATTAATTACTTACAACTTTATGCAGGCTATATTTTATTTCTTCATTTGACAAGGGTACATGACTATATGTTTTCTTTGCTTTGACTATGCTAATTTGATTTCGGCTGGAGATATTAGTGGCTTGCAGATTTGTTTATTAACTTGTATTTATATTTTGAATTTATATTTCTTTTTGCTTTGTTTTATCACTTTATATTTAAACTTTGTTTTGTCATTTCTTTTGTTCCATTGTCTTATTTTTATTCCTCTTTTATTTTAACTTAAATTATTTATTTTACTTTAATATTTATTGTTTTATATTAAATTTATAAATTCAAATTATTATTAACCATCAATTGTAATACTTATTATTATCAATTATTATTAAACCATTTATTTACAATTCATATCTAATGTATATATATATATATCTCTATATTTATTTTTAAAACCATTTATTTAAGATTTTATTTCAAATCCAATTTAAATATATATTCACATATATACAAATTGTCAAATCCATATGACTTTATATATTTTCTAGTCGAATCGGGGAAACTCGCTTCCATTTAAATCAATTCATCTTACAATTTTATTCAAAAATTCATTTAATTATCAATTTAAACTAAATTAAATCTAGGGTCGTTACAAACTTCCCCCCTTAAAAGAATTTCGTCCTCGAAATTCGCAAGCATGAAAACAACACAGAGATAGACAGATTTGATCTCCTATAATTCCTCAAACTTAAGATATGAATTCCAAACTCAAGTCGGAATATCTTAGAACACATACCAATTTGTCCCTCTTTGGACTTTGGTATTCACAAGAAATTTCAATAAAATTTCAAAATTCGATTTCAACCGACATCGTTTTATTGATTTAATTCAATTTTATCCTCATTTTCTATTAATCAATTTACCTCAAATTAAAATTTCCAATTTCAAATTCATTAAGGTTTAAATCAAAAATCTGATAAGAAACCGATGAAGATACGAAGTAAGGATTTTCTACAACAATTCTTAGGGCATCACCGCATCGAAACTTCTTCTTGCAACTGCCACGAAGCAAATCAAAATAATTTGGAAAGATGAATCGAAAGAGATTGATAGAGAAAGTTTGTTTCCATTGTTGTTATAGAGCATTGACCAATTATAGTCGTATTTTTCTGTCCCCTATCTCGTCATCTTCTTGCACTCGTACTTACTATCGGTGAATAGTAAGAGAATTTACCGAGGCATTCAAACGGATATCTTAGGGATATACTCATTCTAAGGTTTACTTCACCCTATCTCTAATGAGCTACTTAATGTGTTATACTCCTAAGCTAAAGTTTCAACCTTAGCGCTGATACCAAATGTGACGAGACGGATTTTTCCCGCTCGAAAATCGACATCCATACTTCATATCGTATTCGAATGCCATAGATTTGACCGTTCAAATCCGATTCGCCGGAGCTTATAACAACATTAAGTAAATAACACAGCGTAATAAAAGAATAATACATTGATATACAGCTTTGATACAATATCTGATACAACAGATGATCCAATAGATATCAATATACATCAGAGATATTGATGCAGCACGATCTACAGAAGTTCAGAGATTAGGTCGTTCACAAGATAAGGAAGCTTCGGTTTTAACTCGTGAGTCGTGTGCGAGTCAGCCTAAGGAGTCATATGGGAAAGAGCTACGACCTAACTAAGAAAAGGAAAAGGAGTTACGACTTAAGGGCTTAAGTTGTTCGAGTTTGATGAGTCGTACACGACTCAACGACTCATCTATAAGTCGTCTACGACTTATCATGAAGCAGGGGAAAGTTACAACTGTTAAAGGCTTGAGTCGGAGGAAGGGCACGACCCAGTTAAGCCGTTTAAGGAGATATGCCGCAGGGAGCTTGAAAGCTTGAGTCGCAGAAGCTAAGAGCTTGGGAGCTTGAGTCGTAAGTCGGTTGAATATGCGTAGTGTTGTGATAAGATGAGTCGTGTAAGGTCGCATATGTGTTGTAAATATGTGTTGAGTCATATGTCGCGTGATTCCTTGAGTCGTGTGTCGTGATGGACTTGTGTTGTACTGTTTTAGGTCGTTGTAATAAGTAAGTCGGCCTGCGTTGAGTCGTATGTCGTTGATACCTTGCTGTAACGTGTTGTATGTCATAATGTTGTGTGAATATGTCGTTTACCTTGTTAACCCGTGTTGTATTTTAAGTCGTCATCGACATATGTGTTGTGTTGTAATGCGGGCGTAGTATTGTTGCTAAGTCGTGAGTCGTGTGCCCTAAGTCGTGAGTCGTGAGTCGTGGGTCATGAATCGTGAACGACTTAAGGGTCAGGAGGTAAAACACTATACATAGCAAGTGTGTTGTAACATTTGGGGTTGTTGATTTTTGAATAAAATTTCTTGTTGATTGCTGTGTTCTTTCATCTTAAATTGGTAGTTGAGTGTAATCTTCTATCTCCACCTTCGGTTATTCGAGTGCGCTCGAATCAACGATTGTTGAAGCCGATTCGCGGAATCAAGTGCGCTTGATCAACGCTTGAAGAATTGAAGATATTCTTTCACGGTATCGTGCGCGATCAACGTGTTAGAGATAGCTAGAATTCGGTATCTTCGGATCAACGAATTTGGGCATTTTGGTATTCATCAATCCATCGATTGCTACTTTCATCGATTCATATCGCTTTGTTAATAATCCGCTGCGTCAGTTTGGTATCGGAGCTAAACTTAGCCAATCATAGCTAAGCCGAGACTTGGAGCCAATTTTTGAAGTTGAAATTTGAAGTTGTTGTTCATCGTGTTCATCTTGAAGTTGCAACGAGTTTGAACATTTTGATTCATTTCATTTTGGATCTAAAGTTGGAAAAGTGTTTGTATTTTGGTTGTGAGATTTTGCGCGCCCAACTTGAAGGTGAAGTGTTGAGGCCGAGCTAGTAGTTAGGGCCGTGCCTTGTTATTCGAATTGAAGGGTTGGATTAGGTGGCCGAACCAAGTGGAGTGTTAAGCCAACCTATCCTTGAGTCATTGCTTATTGCCGAGCGTAGTTTGTGTTGAAGTACATTATGTTGAAGTGGAGACCGTGACTTGTTGGTCTTGTGTTGAAGTTTTTTGTTCAATTTGTTGAAGTATTTGAGAAGTGGTGAAGAGTTTCCAATCATGCCGCCAAGGAGAGTTAACCGTCATCAAAATGTTGAAGCTTTATATAGAAGAGAAGAAGCTGAGCTTATGGAAAAACGTATTAATGTGAAATTTGATGAAGGCATTGGAAAATTAGAGAAGTTGATGAATGACTTGAATCAAACTCAAAGGAGGAGATCATCAAACTCGAACCATGGAGGAAACCGAGTTTCGCCATGGGTTACGGAAGCGAGGAGGGTATCACCGCATTCTTTTAGAGATAGAAGAGAAACATCAATTTCATCACGGAGAGATCATCATGACTATGGACATGAAGAGAGAAGAAGTCAACGTGAATTTGACAATGAGGCGTATAGAGATGAAGGGAGACATAGTCGAAGAAGCATGCATGAACGAAGGGATGATAATGGTCGAGATCGATGTAGGCGTACTTTTGATTTCGATGAAGAGGGTGATAGAACTAGCATTCATTATCGAGGTCGAGACCAAGTTCGAAATTCATATCGAGATGTAGAAGATGACCGTCGATGGGAATCGGGTATGAAGATGGAAATTCCAGAGTTCAAGGGTGGAATGGTAGCTGAAGAATTTCTTGATTGGGTGTCCAATGTTGAAGAGGTCTTTGATTTCAAGGAGGTTCATGAGCATAGAAGAGTAAAGTTGGTTGCTACTAGGTTGAGGGGGAGAGCTTTGGCGTGGTGGTAGCAAAATAAACTTACGAGGGAGAGAATGGGAAAGTCAAAGATTGAATCATGAGAGAAGATGAAGAAGTTGATGAGAGCTACATTTTTACCTTACAACTATCAATCACTTATGTACCAGAGATTTCCGAATCTGAGGCAAGGGACGAAGTCTGTTAGTATTTATGCTGATGAATTTTACCAACTCATTGCCAGAAATGATATTATGGAAACGGAAGAATAGCTAACTGCTAGATTCATTGGGGGATTGAGAATGCAGATCCAGGATATGGTTAATATGTTTGATCCAAGATCTGTTGCAGAAGCACATCAGAAAGCGTTGGCTTGGGAGAAGCAAGGAAGGCGTGGGGGTGGTGTGTTTACTAATTCCAATAATCAAGCAAAGGGTGTTAGTGGAAGTTCTAATGCTCCTAAACCTGTTACAAAACCAGTGGTGAAGGAGGCTGAGAAGGCGAAGGTTAGCAGTGGTTTCAAATGTTATAATTGTCAGGAGTTGGGTCACAAAAGCAATGAATGTCCGAAGCCGAAGAAGAGAGCAATGGTTGCTGAGATTGAGGATGATGGTGAGGAGGCAGAATGTTCAAATGCACCTTATGTTGAGGAGGAAGAAGAATTGTCTGGAGATGAAGGTTGTAATCTTATGATGAGGAGGTCATGTCTTACACCAAAGCAAGAAGAGGAATCTAGTTGGTTGAGGAGCAATATTTTTCAGTCGACATGCACTATTTTGGGAAAAGTTTGCAAGTTCGTTATTGATGCTGGGAGTTGTGGCAATATTATTTCTACAGAAGCAGTAAGGAAGTTGAACTTGAAAACTGAGAAGCATCCTAAACTGTACAAAGTTAGCATGGTTGAGGAAGGGTGGTGAAGTGAAGGTGTGCCGAAGGGCTTGTGTGAATTTTTCTATTGGGAAGAAGTACAAAGATGAAATTTGGTGTGATGTTGTAGACATGGATGTGTGTCATCTGTTATTGGGCAGACCATGGCAGTTCGATAGAGCAGTACAACATGATGGTCGTGCTAATAGTTACAGTTTCATGTTCGAAGGTACTAAGATTATTTTAGTTCCTAAGAAGCAACAACAGAAGGAAAGCAAGCTGGAGGAGATTGAAGAGCTGAAAACTTTATTATCTTTGAAAGAATTTGTTAAAGAAGTTGGAGTGGAGCCTGAAGTGTTTTTGTTGATTGGGCGAGAGTGCAGTGAAGAGGTTGAAATTCCAGAAGAAGCGAAGTCAGTTTTGAAAGAATTTGAAGATGTATTTCCAGAAGAGTTGCCGAAGGAGTTACCGCCACTGAGGGATATTCAACATCAAATTGATCTTGTTCCGGGAGCAGTTTTACCACATCGACCACATTACCGGATGAGTCCGAAGGAACATGAGGAGTTACGAAGGCAAGTGGAAGAGTTGTTAGAACAGGGACGTGTTCAGGAAAGCTTGAGTCCTTGTGCAGTACCAGCATTGTTGGTGCTGAAGAAGGATGGAACATGGAGAATGTGTACCGATAGTAGAGCTTTGAACAAGATTACCGTTCGCTACAGATTTCCTATGCCGAGGTTGGATGACTTACTAGATCAGTTGAGTGGGGCTACTATCTTTTCGAAGATTGATTTGAAGAGTGGTTATCATCAAATTCGAATTAGACAGGGAGACGAATGGAAGACCGCATTCAAGACAAGGGAAGGTCTATATGAATGGCTGGTTATGCCGTTTGGTTTATCAAATGCACCTAGTACATTCATGCGGGTGATGAATCAAATCTTTAGACCATTCATTGGGAAGTTCGTGGTGGTTTATTTTGATGATATTCTGATATATAGCAGGAGTACGGAGCAGCATGTTCAACATTTGAGAAAGGTGTTAATTATTCTTCGTGAGGAACAATTTTATGCAGCTACGAAGAAATGTGTGTTCATGACTCGAAGTGTATTATTTTTGGGATATGTTGTATCTGAGAAGGGAATCCAGGTGGACCAGAGTAAAGTTGAAGCTATTAGAAATTGGCCACAACCGAGAACTAACACTGAAGTTAGAAGTTTTCATGGATTGGCATCATTCTACCGAAGGTTCATTCCACACTTCAGTAGCGTGATGGCACCAGTTACTGATTGTATGAAAGGGAAACAGTTTTCTTGGTCGGAGGAAGCAGGAGTTGCTTTTGAACGAATCAAAGAACTTTTGACGACAGCACCAATTCTTGTATTACCAGATTTTCAGTTGTTGTTTGAGCTACACACTGATGCATCAAAGGTTGGAATTGGAGGAGTGTTGAGTCAGAGTAGGAGGCCAGTTGCTTATTTCAGTGAGAAATTATCAGGAGCAAAGATGAGATATAGTACGTACGATGTTGAATTTTATGCTGTTGTACAAGCTATTAAGCATTGGAGACACTATCTATTTCAGAAAGAATTTGTTCTTTATACTGATCATGAGGCGTTGAAGCATATGTAAGGGCAAGACAAGATTTCAGCAAGACATGCATCATGGATTGCTTATTTGCAGCAGTTTACTTTTCTCATTAAGCACAAGTCAGGGGTAACCAATCGCGTGGCTGATGCTTTGAGTAGGAGAAGTCATTTGTTGACAACAATGAAGGTTGAAGTGACAGTATTCGAATTATTGCCAAAATTTTTTGAGGAGGATCCTTACTTTGCAAAGTTTGTTGATAAAGTTAAGGATGGGAGTTCTGATGAATTTTTGTTGGTTGATGGATTCTTGTTTAAAGTAAATCGATTATGTATTCCAGAGAGCAGCTTGAGAATGAAGATTATCAAAGAGTTACATGACGAAGGCCATGTAGGCAGAGATCGTACTTTGCAGTTGATTTCACAATCTTACTTTTGGCCGTCAATGAGGAAGGAGGTTGAAAGGTTTGTGGAGAGATGTCATATATGCCAGGTTTCGAAGGGAACAGCGACAAATGCAGGACTGTATATGCCGTTACCTGTGCCATCTAAACCGTGGGTTGATATCAGCATGGAATTTGTTTTGGGTTTGCCTAGAACTCAAAGGGGAAATGATTCTATATTTGTTGTGGTGGATAGATTTTCGAAAATGGCACATTTTATTGCCTGCAAGAAGACAGCGGATGCAGTTCGAGTGGCACAATTATTCTTTAAGGATGTGTATCGATTGCATGGTTTACCAGAATCTATTGTTTCTGATCGGGATACTAGATTTTTAAGCCATTTTTGATTAAGTTTGTGGAAGATGGTAGGAACGAAGCTGAATTTTAGTAGTGCTTATCATCCGCAAACAGATGGGCAAACAGAAGTGGTGAATAGATCATTGGGAAATTTACTGCGATGTCTTGTGAAGGACAATCTGAAGAGTTGGGACATGAAGTTATGCCAGGCGGAGTTTTCTCATAATCATGCAGTGAATCGTAGCACGGGATTCAGTCCATTTCAGATTGTATATTCAAGTTTGCCAAGGGGACCGTTGGATTTAGCAGTAGTACCACAACTAAAAGGGACAGGTAAACGAGCTGCTGATTTTGTTGAAGGATGGACGGAATGTCATAAGATCGTTCAAGAACGATTGGAGAAGTCAAATGAGAAGTATAAGCGAACTGCAAATTTGAAGCGACGAAATGTTGAATTTAACGAAGGTGATTTGGTGTATGCTGTGTTAACAAAGGATCGTTTTCCAGTGGGCGCTTATAACAAGTTAAAAGCCAGAAAAATTGGTCCTGTCGAAGTTGTGAAACGAATTAATGAAAATGCTTATAAGTTGAAGCTGTCGGAGGATGTGTACACTTCTGACGTGTTCAATGTTAAGCATCTTGTACCATATTATGGAGATAAACAATCTGATGGGGAAGAATTTACAAATTCGAGGACGAATTTTTTTCAACCAGGGGAGGATGATGCAGCACGATCTACAGAAGTTCAGAGATTAGGTCGTTCACAAGATAAGGAAGCTTCGGTTTTAACTCGTGAGTCATGCGCGAGTCAGCCTAAGGAGTCATATGGGAAAGAGCTACGACCTAACCAAGAAAAGGAAAAGGAGTTACGACTTAAGGGCTTAAGTCGTTCAAGTTTGATGAGTCGTACACGACTCAACGACTCATCTATAAGTCGTCTACGACTTATCATGAAGTAGGGGAAAGTTACAACTATTAAAGGCTTGAGTCGGAGGAAGGGAACGACCCAGTTAAGCCGTTTAAGGAGATATGCCGCAGGGAGCTTGAAAGCTTGAGTCGCAGAAGCTAAGAGCTTGGGAGCTTGAGTCGTAAGTCGGCTGAATATGCGTAGTGTTGTGATAAGATGTGTCGTGTAAGGTCGCATATGTGCTGTAAATATGTGTTGAGTCGTATGTCGCGTGCTTCCTTGAGTCGTGTGTCATGATGGACTTGTGTTGTACTATTTTAGGTCATTGTAATAAGTAAGTCGGCCTGCGTTGAGTCGTATGTCGTTGATACCTTGCTGTAACTTGTTGTATGTCATAATGTTGTGTGAATAAGTTGTTTACCTTGTTAACCCGTGTTGTATTTTAAGTCGTCATCGACATATGTGTTGTGTTGTAATGTGGGCGTAGTATTGTTGCTAAGTCGTGAGTCGTGTGTCCTAAGTCGTGAGTCGTGAGTCGTGGGTCATGAGTCGTGAACGACTTAAGGGTCAGGGGGTAAAACACTATAAATAGCGAGTGTGTTGTAACATTTGGGGTTGTTGATTTTTGAATAAAATTTCTTGTTGATTGTTGTGTGCTTTCATCTTAAATTGGTAGTTGAGTGTAATCTCCTATCTCCACCTTCGGTTATTCGAGTGCGCTCGAATCAACGATTGTTGAAGCCGATTCGCGGAATCAAGTGCGCTTGATCAACGCTTGAAGAATTGAAGATCTTCTTTCACGGTATCGTGCGCGATCAACGTGTTAGAGATAGCTAGAATTCGGTATCTTCGGATCAACGAATTTGGGCATTTTGGTATTCATCAATCCACTGATTGCTACTTTCATCGATTCATATCGCTTTGTTAATAATCCGCTGCGTCAAATATGATACAATAAATAGCAGCGGAAAAGAAAATAGATGTCATCTAGCAGCGGAACAAAATAACTCTAAGATAGTCTTCAAGGAAGAACTCCAAAAACTGCAACTCCATTTCCAAGAACCAATCCAGCAATAGCTCGAACTCCCCATAACAATGCACCAAGACAAGCAAGACTGGTGTGATCCAAAGACTGGACTAACTCCAGATAATCTACTACATCTGACTATCTGAAAAACCCAACTCTAGACTGCTCGTGTAGAAAATAATGAGCACCCAGAGTTTAGGAAAGAGACAATAAACTCCGGATCAGTCGTGGGACTAGTGTGAGCAACAAAAATAGTTTATATTTTAAAACATTCCACAAAAGATTTTCAAATTCAATTCGCAATGCTTTTAAAAATGAGACTACCATATGACCTCCCGCCACACACACAATGCAAACGCGGACTTGGAGGAGATTTCTTCTTATGTTAGTCAAAGATGCTTGATACGCATTAAAAAGAAACATTTGATATTATTACTAGTGCATAGTGTAGGAAAATCATTTCGAAAGTAGAATATAAATCTTAACCAGCATAGGTACCATTATAGTATGCTTACTACAGCTACCATATTAAATGGCAGGTTCTACAACTAAAACCGTACAAGTCTCGTATTGTTTCTTTGGATTTCCAACGAATGGTCAGGCCAAGGAACTTCCCATTGCCACATGAGAACGCCTCTGGAAGGACGTCCCCGAGAACCAAACCGGATCTCTGCCAACACAAGGCCGGGTTACCCCTAATTGGGTAACTACTGACACGAGTATGCCATCCCCCGGTCCTTTTGGACCTTTAACCGAGCGCTCGTCACCAACATCACACAATCATAAATAAAGTGTTTTAACATGAGTAAGCATCTGGGCTCCATACCATGATACCACCCTTTTCCAGAAGGAAATGCACATACCCTAAAGGGAGCTACCCCTCATAACCTTGCCGCATCTTTCCTGTTTTGACCATTCCGGGGTGTGAGGCTCGACGAAGTCTCGTCCACAATGCCATGCTTTATACAAAAGCCATGCTTTGGGTCAACAAATGATCATAGAAATGATCACAAAGATAAACGATCAAACAAATGATCCTATCACAAATGATCAACACAATAATCATTTCACAGCAACGCTCAGCATGTCACATTACCAAATTGGGAATATATCGCTGATAACCTTCAACTACTTAACCTCTGAGCTCGTACGTCTCAGAGAAGGGTGTTAAGCTAAGAGAATAAATTCTCCGCCACCAACAGAAATGTATTTGAAAGAAATCAGCTTTATATCTCAATTTGTAATGTCATACATACTATCCATACAAGTCTGTTACGGGCTCGAACAGAACCGAAGGCACTTACAAAGAAGTCCTTGCAATCCGGATATTCACTAATCACGTTCGGACTTCCCATCACATATGGTGTCTCTATACCGGGGAACAGTCGATGCAAAGACATTCGACGAGTTGTCCTTTCGCTTTCAAAAATATCCGGTCTTCAACACCGGTCTTCAAATGCTATCCATAACGACATATCACATATTCGGAATGGGATAAATGACACAAAGGTCCTCTCCCGGCTAAACCGAATAGTGAGCGCAATATTTAGAAGAAATATATGGATATTGGGATTTCAATTAAGTCACAACTTAAAACCCAAAACCCTTCTTCAAATGGTTTAAACCAATTACCATTTCAAATCTTTATATTACAAAAAGATTTATTTCACAAAGATCAATTCATAGACTTCAAAACACTTACCATTCCAATTTGATTAACTCTTTAAATCTTTAAATCAAAGATTTAACTTATAGCTTTCAAATCGTTTTCATAACTTGGAAATTATCTTCATTCTCAAACTTGAAATTCTTTTTAACACAAATTGGGCATTCATTTCTTATGTGAAAGCTTTTATTATTTGAAAACAAACAGTTTTCATTTCGAAGAAATTCAATCTCATTTATACAAGTTAAAATCTTTGGGTTAACTCAAATTCCCAAAAACAACACCTTAAAATGGTTTAAAACCCATATAAACCGGTATACCATTTAATATCTTAAATACTGAATATAGAATTCAATTTCAAATATTGAATTCAAATTTAAATCAAAATATTTAAATTTCAAAAATCAATCAAGTTATTCAAAATAAATTTCATCTTTGAAATTCCATTTCAAAAGCTTTTCACTTTAAACGCAATCCATTTCCAAAACATTTGAATTCAAATATTCAAATTTAAAACTATTTCAAAAATCTGTGACTTAATCGATTTCCTCGTGAAATCCATATTGGTGTGTGTATAAGTGTGGTCCGGGGGTTTAACACAATAGTGCAACATCAATCAATCATCACAGATTAAAACACAGAAATATAGTTGATAAGCGATATAAAGTATAACGCTTATCTTACAGATCATAGATATATATATCAATGTAAATAAATGAATGAATCATACACTGCTCAATACACAGTACAAAATATCACAGATCAGTTAGGACAATCAATTCGAGACATATCATACAATACAATCACTCATAAGTAAGGTCAAACATCCAATAGTCATTTACCAGTAGGATTAATTATTTGTTTAATCCTAATTTTTTTTCAATGTATTTTCAATTAAATTAACTACTTATTACCCCAAATTACTTCATTTATACATCATCTTTAATGACCTTCATTAACATTCATTTAATTTCTTTTCCAAAGTAATTAAATTACATCAATCATTATTAATTATAAGTTTGATTAACCATTAATGATTCATTAATTAATTAAAATTTAATCTATATTACTTAATTCATTAAACTTTAATTAATACAATCAAACTTATAATTACTAATTTAATCTATACAAATCATCAATTTATCCATTCTAATTATCTTAATAGTTAACGAATTTAAATCCTTAATCTTCGTTTACTTAAAGTAAACTTATTCTTGTTATCGATTTTAATTTCACTACAAATATGGTTGAAAATATTTATTTCAAATTTACATTTGAAATTTCTTTTTTTCTTTTTATAAGTTTAAAATGAAATCTATTTATCTTTTAATCAATTTATAAAACTACTTTAAAAACCTTTAAAGTTGTTTCAAAATATCTGAATTTCAAAACTTTATTATATTTTAAAACTGAGATTCCAAAACCATATTGAATCATTATCACATTTCTTTTGAAGATTATCAAGTAAAACAAATTAAATTCAAGACATTTGTTTTATGATTTATATTTGATACTTGTTAATATTTAGCTTAAAAAATCTTGTTACTTTCCTTTAGTTTGTAAAACTTCCATTCTTTTTTCCTTTTTCTTTTTTTTTAAACAAAACTTGTTAACCATTTCCTTTATTCAAAGTAACTTGGTATAAGTTGAAACTCCTCACAGTAAAATCCCGAACAACCCTCCAAAATCCCTAACACAGACTCGAGTCAACACTCGAGTAGCACGCTTCGCATCCCCTTCTTCCTACCCGAGACGAGCACGAGAGGAACTCGAACTGCTTCGAGTGAAAACCCGAGTTCCTTCGCTTCTTTCCCAACCCAACTGTGCACGGAGACTGTGCACATGCACCCATCACCGACAATGCTCCGACACCTGGGACAACTCCCAGCAAGTCGACTTTGACTTCCACAATCCATCGAACCACCCAGAATCAAAAACTATCACGAATTCGAGAATCTAGAATTTGGGTTCAACTAGAATACACCTGGGTTGCTAAAAGCCGCTTCAAACCACCTTCTCTGGCCACCTACGAACACGCCATCTTGCTCGAAACCTGCCTGATACCCAATGATTCGAATCCCCCTGGTGCGACCGCTCCAAGTGCTTCGCCGACGTCGCGGCGATCTCATATTCTCCCTCGACCAAAACAGACCCTTAAACCCTAATTACAGCTCGTTCACAAAATTATTGCAATAGATAAATTTTATTAAGATTTTTCCTGGGATCGATGAGGATCAAGCGAGCTCCAAAACGAATTACAAGATCTAATATTCTTTGGATCATCAGATATTCACAAAAAAAACATTTTCGGTTCCCTTTAAAATGCATTTTGAATACTTCCTTAAAAATCACCATTTTTATGTTAAAAATCCTACCTTTGTGTATAGATTCAAGTTATACAGTTGAATCAACAATCTAGAATATTTGAATATAACATAAAATTTATGATTGCCCCGTAAATCATTTTCCAGTAGGCATACTCTACTGATAGGTTGAAAACAAGTTTAAAGCTTGATTTATATTCAAACATCTTGCTTTGATTTAAAAACATAAGCCTATAAATAATTGAATGAAAATATTTTGTATTTGGATAGTTTACTTGACTCTGTATTTTCTTAATCTTGGGTTAATTACTGAAATGAACATTCTTAAACTATCTTTAGAATTGATAATGTATTATCATAACCATATTGCATTCATGGATCGAAGTCAAATTCTGATTGTATGAATAGATTTAGATTCTTTTTTTAGATAATCCAAGCCTATGGAAGTAACAGCGACAGGTTGTATATATTATACAGATGTACACAAAATCAAACAGAGCAACTCAAAGCATTTATTCAGATAAACTCAATCATGCAAACATATCAAAACAACCTCATTTTCAATCATCATCAAAAGGCAACAAATTCAAGCCTTTAGGCTAAGAAGTTTACTCACAGGCATTAACACACAAAAAGGAAATTTCTGGATAGAAATATTTGCTCACCTGGATGTTTTTGGATGAAGAACAGAGAAAAATTCTGTGTTTATAAGCTGTAGTTTTGATTTTTTTTTCTTTTGCTCAGTTTAAAATGAATGAAAACTGAGATGAAGAAAATGATGTATATAACAAAAAGTTTACAAGTTGATAACATTTTGTACAGGTGATGTTATTTGTATATTAAATAAGCATGGCTGAGATGTTTTGTATTAAATGCATGAGTCCTTTATCACTTTTCTTTGTTTTGTTTAGTATAATAGGCATGGCTGGTATGCTTGTATTAATTACTTACAACTTTATGCAGGCTATATTTTATTTCTTCATTTGACAAGGGTACATGACTATATGTTTTGTTTGCTTTGACTATGCTAATTTGATTTCGGATGGAGATATTAGTGGCTTGCAGATTTGTTTATTAACTTGTATTTATATTTTGAATTTATATTTCTTTTTGCTTTGTTTTATCACTTTATATTTAAACTTTGTTTTGTCATTTCTTTTGTTCCATTGTCTTATTTTTATTCCTCTTTTATTTTAACTTAAATTATTTATTTTACTTTAATATTTATTGTTTTATATTAAATTTATAAATTCAAATTATTATTAACCATCAATTGTAATACTTATTATTATCAATTATTATTAAACCATTCATTTACAATTCATATCTAATGTATATACATATATATCTCTATATTTATTTTTAAAACCATTTTTTTTAGATTTTATTTCAAATCCAATTTAAATATATATTCACATATATACAAATTGTCAAATCCATATGACTTTATATATTTTCTAGTCGAATCGGGGAAACTCGCTTCCATTTAAATCAATTTATCTTACAATTTGATTCAAAAATTCATTTAATTATCAATTTAAACTAAATTAGAATCTAGGGTCGTTGCAATTTATTTATCAAACTTCAGTTTAGTTACTAAACTCAACCCATGCTTCCACCCTCTCTCCACTATGCACACACGTCCTCCTTCCTATCAACTCGGCCAACCACCTTCCGCCATCTCTCCATAGGCCTCCATCCTCTCATCCCACCTCCGCCACCACAAGCTCTCGCCATTTTCTCTCTCCTCCGCTGCTGCCCAGAATCTATCACCTTCCTCCATTTCTTTTGCAAACGAGATCCCCTTCCACTGCCGTGTACACCACCTGAATCATTGTCTCTCCTACCGGTGCCCAAAATCTCCGCCTTCCATGCTCACTGCCGCCACACTGCCGAACACCAAAGTCATCGAGCACCATAGCCGGCCTCAACACGGCACCATCTGCTCCCCCAGCAAGGAACGATTCGGCTCTCTCTTGCATTCGTATCCCCGACCCTCATCTCTCCACCCTGCTCTTGCGTTCAACCCAACCCGAGTCGTTCTTTCTTTCCCTTGATCAGCTGCATCCAGCCCTCCTTCATTCTTAGGTAAAATATATATTAGTGAAAGTTATCAGTAGTAGTGTTATATATATACTAGTAAATATAATCACAATTCTAATTTAGATCTATGGTCACAACTTAATTAGTAAAGTGGGTTATGTTTGTAGGCAATATCTTTTGTTTCCTGCAAATTTTTCACAATATTGTTTGCAGACAATCACGCGTTACTTGAATCTTGAGTATGTGCTATTTAGATAGAATGGGTTCAAGTACAAGTTAGTAGTTTATTTTCTTCTACCTTACTACCGAATTCAAACGTGTGCATTAAACAGCGAAATCCAGGTTGCATGTCTACATGGTTAAGCATAGTCCACTTTAAATTTTATAGTAACGTGCATGCCTAAAGTATTAAAGTGCATGCACTAAATATTAAGTTAGTGCCAGGCCCTTAAATGCTTATAGCGTAGCTGAGTTGTATTGTGTATTGGATATTGAGTGCACGCTAGTATTAACGCAAGTTTTATATTTTTGTTAGGCATTTTTCACGCGAGTTTTAAAGTGCACACACTAAATATCAAACCCAGGTTGTACGTAAGTTCGTAGCCATATACTTACTATCTTCATGCGTGACACCAGTGAAATATCCAAAAATAAAAAGTTGTCCTGGACACCACATTTTACAAGTTTACAAGTATTTATATATGCATGCAAAAAACAAAACGCGAACATATTTACAAGCATTTTAATCAAAGATGCACGTGTTTTGTATGAAAATGTTGCCTGGCCAAACTTCCTAGGATCATAAGTTTGTGCATGCATGTTGAAGTATTAACTGCATTTTAGAAAAATAAAGTGTGCAGTTCATTTTCTTTCTCTTTGCGTGTACAAATTTTATGGCCTGGCAACAAATTTTTTTTTGTACATGGGTAGGATATGTGCGCGTTAGTGTACTGTGCATGAGTGAAAAATGGGTATATGTATTTAGTTTTCAAGTATAGAGTGCAGTTGTATGTGTAATGCAATAATATGTATTAATGTTCTATTCTAATTGGAGTATACAGTAGTATAGGTGTTTGTTGGAATGTCACGAATCATAAAGTATAATTTTCATCAAAAAAAAAGGTTACTTTGGGCTATTCTTTTCAACGTGGGTGATGAGTACCAGTATGCAGGATGTTCTGCATATTAGAACAGAAGCAATATATATTTTACCATATATAGGCTATACGTATTGCGTGATTAGCCTATAATGTTGTTCATAAATACTCATTGTCGTTGTGCATTGTCGGGTGATATTATATATATATATATATATATATATATACTTGTTATATAGATGTTACGTGTGCAATATATAAGCTTATAGTATATGTTAATGCTAAAATTTGAACGCTAACACCCCGGTGTATAAAGTGTAGTTGTGAAAGCACCACCCGATGATTCGGGAACAGAGTATAAGCAGAAAATCACAGAAAAAGCAGTGAATAACAACGATTTTATAGTGGTTCGGCTCAAGGCAAGCCTACGTCCACTTTAATTCTCTTTATTGCTAAATCGATTACAACTTTACAACAATCTTCAATTACAATTATGACGAGACAAACAACTAGAACTTCGGTGGAGAAGAATTCTTCGAATCCATGTAGATTGCGTTAGATTTTCCCTTTAAGTTAGTTGAGATGCCTATCGAACTTGAAGTGTCGTGTGAGTTGAGAATTCAGCAGAGTATTGGCGCTTGAAGTGATTGGTCCCAAAAAGTCCCTTGAATGTTGGAGGTGGTCGCGTATTTATAGGGGTTTCTGGTGTCAAGTTGTAGGTAGTGGCCGAGATAAGCTAGGTCGTAAGCCATTGCCGAGATAAGCTAAGTCGTAGGTCGCTGCTCCTCACCTATGCACGGCCTATGGTTTAAATGGGAGGCGCATATTCTTCTGGCCCCAAATCCTAAGTCCCAAGTCGCTGTCGAGTTATCGTGACGCGCATTGAACTGTTGCACTACTTCCCCTGTCATATCCTTAGGTCAGTCACGACTTATCATGAGCCGTAAGCCGGCCACGACTCAAGTGTGGACCAACTTATTCTTAACAGCTAGGTCGGCAAACAACTTGAGTAGTTAGATCGGAAAACGTGTTAGGTCGGTAGACCTTTATAAGTCCTAGGTCGGAATCTCCTTGAACCTTAAGTCGGCATCATTTCAAGACGTTAGGTCGGAACTTTCTTTAAGGCATTAGGTCGGCATGCTTGTCAAGGCCCTTAGGTCGGTATCCCTCTTAGGTCTCATGCAGTTAGGTCGGTCTTCCATGTTAAGATACTAGGTCGGCATCCCTTCGTGTCTTGGGTCGGCATCCTTTGTTAAATCGGCAGAGTATTAGGTCGTTTATTATCTTGGATCGGTGAGCCACGGCCGAGGCGGGGTTAACATTTGCTCCTCGAAGCATGCGCCTAATGGTTAGGTCGTATGCTTCGATACTCTTTAACCCGTTCCTTTTTTAGATCGGTAGGTCGTAAACGACCTAACAGTCAGATGGCCTAAGTCACTTCAGTCTCTACCATAACAAGATATAAGCCGTCCATTTTCTTTTCTTTTCCATCTTTATTACTTACCCCCTTGTTCGATTCCACCATTAAAATTTTCTCAAGCTCCTAAAGGCGATATCATCCCATCTGATCATCGATAACCTCTACCATTGATCGTGTAGGTAACTTTATTCCTCTTCTGATTATAGGTCACTGTCGATTCGTAAACCTTGTTGCTCGAACTCGAATCGTTTCCTTGTGCGATGCTCCATCACGAATCCCATCACATTTATAGCTGATGAAGCCTAGTTCACTCGATTCGGCTTCAGATGATCATTGATACAACTTAGATGATTTATCACCTTAGACTCAATGATCTCTGATGGCAGGGTATCGGACTTGTAACAATTTCGAATTGTTGTATTGGGTGATTCGAGAGCAGGAATGAAGGCTGTTGTTGATGAAATGGTTATCGGGTTAATGGGTTGAATGGAGTGAAATGTTGGTTCGGAGGCGACTCAGCAAATTCGGATGACCTAATTCTTTGGCCGACCTAAACTTTTAAGAATTGAATCGTCGCCGAGTTAACACTTGGGAAAATTCCCACTTCTTCGAACCGGAGCCTTTCTTGTGATTACTCCACGACCTAGAGGACTACCGATTTAAGGAACGAAGGAACTTAGCCTTAACTCGCGAAGGATTTTTAAATCGTAGCCGACTTAATACTTAAGCTTTGGACATGTTGTCGTTTAGGAGCATAGACCCACTTTGAGTATTTGACTTGAACTGCCGAACTAAGTTTGCCTAAATTCTGAACTGCCCCAACTTTAAATTTGTTTGAATCTCATTGTATTATTTCACAGACCGCATTAACTTATAAGCTGCCAATCTGCTGAAAATAACAAACAAAGAAACCAAGGCGAGAATACTGCCATTGACTGCCCACATCAAATGACAGATTAGTCGAGATGAAACAAGCAACTTAAATATATTGCATGAAATGTTTGTGAATCAATCAACTAAAGTTAAGCATCAATGCAAAATATCAACAATCTGAACTGATTTGTCTGCATCAACATTATACTTGCATATTTAAGCTTTAAACAATAGTCCCTGGGTTTCATAACTAACAAATGCTTGCTAGTTTTCATTCCAGTTATATTTGTTTATTGCTTTGTTAATTTTACACAACACCTCACACATTTTAGGGAACGTGCACCTTGATGTTTGAATATCCAGTTATTTATGTAGAATGACTTCCCATCAAGAAGAAATGGCAGCTCAAGAGGAAGAAAATTTTCCGGTAACTCTACCTATAGAGAACCTCCAGAGAGAACTCCAACCATTCTAACCTCGAGAGCATTTACTCAGCTGCGCACTCAATTTGGTTTTACTGAGAGTGATGTCCTGCTCCCTGGGCCAAGTGATACTGCCGACAATCCTCCCTGTGGCTTTATTGCAGTCAATCGTCAAATGTGTTTAAGCGGAGCAATCCCTCCTTTTAATGACTTTCTCTGAATTCTTCTCCTTCGGTTGTCAATCTCTCCGTCCCAACTTCATCCTAATGGTTATGCCATCTTGATGGGGTTGTGCGTTTTGTTCAGAAGAACTTTTGATCGCTTACCAAGTTTTGAAGAAATCCGTTACTTATGCTCATTTGCAAAGAGTAGAGATCATCCTTCCCTTATAATTGTGAGGAGTGCTAGAAATCGCAAACTTATTTCCGACCTTACCGAAAGCGTTCATGGATTTCTGAACCAATTTTTCTTTGCTCGCTGCCCCCCAGGGTTTTATGCCGATTGGAGAGTAGGAAGTAAGATTACTTGTCTCCATTTTTAAACTTTCTCGAGATCCGAATTACCAATTGCTAATTTCATTCTTTGCTCTTTTCAGCACTTCCTCTTCCCTCTAGAGATCCGGTCCATAAGCAGACTTTTGATAGATTGAGTGCCGTGGCCGTAGCAGAGAGAAGCATCAACTTTTTGTTGGGGGAAGAATTATTGCACCAATACGGGCTTTTGCATACTTCTCGTTCTATGCATCCTCGTGAAATCCCCGACTCCCCGGCTAGAGCATTGGATGCCCCAGTTTCTACAGATACATCCAAACCAAAAGGACCTGCTCCCGAGGCTTTGCTAGTGAAATGTTCCACTTCTGTTGATGTTGCGGGGCCATCTGACGAACTTGCCCCGGTTATTGAGGAAGAGGAACCTCAGGGATCTCCCTGACGTTCACAGAAATCCGGCGAAGAAGCCGAGAAAACTAGCATTGCCAAGCAGAGCAGGGATGATACTTTCGAAGGGCTGAGCGACCTCTTTGCCACCTCGCAATAAATCTTTAAAGATGATCCTATCACTACTGGGGTTTCTTCTTCAGTAGTTGAAGCAACTTCTGTCCTACAGCAGACTCCGTCAACTCAGGAGTTGACGCTGACTATTACACCCACAACCACTCCTCAATTAAAGAGTGGTTCGTAGTTTGATGCGCGTAGTTTGCACGCCACACACACTTAGAATTTCTTTTTTGGCACTTTTATGCTTCTGACTTTTTGTACTCTGAAGATTTCTAAGATTTAGCTCTTTTTATTTCAGATCCTCTGATGGGACGCAGCGGATCTTATTATGATGATTTCCAGCGCTACGGGCGGCGTAGCCAGTATGACTACAGGCGTTACCTTCCCTCTTACAGAGAATCTGATGAAGAGAGAGCCGCTCGAAAGGCTCAAGAAAAGAGGGCTCAAGAGGAGCGCTATGAAAGAAGAGAGAGGGAAGAGCGCCACAATTCTTCACAGAGAGGTGACGATTCCCATAAAAGAAAAACCCATGATGACAGAGGAAAAAGTCATGTGGTTGAAGATTCGAGCAAGCGAGCCCGACATGGTGAGAAGCACACCACTACAACTCCTGAAAAGGTTACTGCCTCTGCCTCGCTTGATATTCCTTCCGGCTCTCCCGCTCTCGGGAAGTCAGACATCCAAACTATAATTAGCAGACCCAAATTCCAAGTTGGACCGGGTCCTGCCACTTTGCAAAGTCGGTTTCCTCAGTGGTGTCTGAAGGGAGTAAGGTTTGACCTTGACTTGGTCCCCATTGACAAGTCTGCCATGTTACGAAACCTTGACGCCGTCAAGCTTGATATTGAGAGGATGTCGAACTGGCAGAAACTTGTTGACGAGCTTCAGAAGGTTAATCGTGCAAACATAGAGGCCATGCTCACCATGGAAAATGATAAAGCCGAATGGAAAAAGGTGCTTGAGCAACATGACACCGAGATGAGAAGCATTGCTTCTTACAATGAGGAGCTTGAAGAAAAAGTTGAAGAACTGAAACAAGAGCTTGCTGCTTCCTCTACTTCTTACTCTCAAAAAGAAGAAGTGCTCCTAAAACAAGTGAGAGATGCTCATGCCAGCCAAAGGGATGCCGAAGACAGGCTTGAAGTGCAGAAAAGAATTAGTGAGGGCTATGCCGCTGACATCGAAGAGCTTCAGAAGAAAAACAGCTCCCAAGAGGCGGAGATTCAAATGCTGAAGCTTCAACTTTCTAAAGCTGAAATGGAGCGTGATGAGGCCGTTGCCGGCAAAATTGCAGCTGAAGATTCTCACGAGGCAACGAGGGCCAACATTAGCTCAACATTATTTGATTTCTATCTGCACAGCATTTTGGGGCGTGGTAGCCTCGCCTTTCTAGGCCCCAAGTATGAAATTACACTGGCCGAAGTTTGGGAGGCAGCACTCGATATGCTCGGTGATAAAGGCGCTGGCTACGCTGAGTCAGCTCTTGAAGAGCATTATCTTGATGATGATGCTCGCGCCGCTCTTGCCAAGGGGAGAGAACAGCTTGCAAAATTAAGGGCCGAAACAGCGGCAGGAGAATATTCAGGAAAAATCACCTCAACTACTCCAATTCAACCTTCTCCTTCAGCCGAAATTGACATTATCGGTTCTAGTTCTCATTCCCCATCTCCTACTAAAGTCACCACTGATATTACAAGCATACAATGTGGAGATGAGGGCGGCGAGAGTGCCGAGGCACAGGCTTACGAAGTTGACGTCAGGGAACCGACTTCTGCAGGTAACCCTACTGACAATCTTGCCCAAGTAGACTGCTCATCTGTTTCTTATGAACTTGATGGGCTTTTTGACTACTTCTTGAATCTCAGCGAACCTTTATCTTCGCTTTTTGCTGACTTAAACTTTTTTCCTTCTGCAGAGAAAACGTCGGGCATTGTTCAGGCTTCTCCTCCTCCAATTATTCCTTCCCCGTCTCTTAAGGTCACTCCTCCTTCTGCTTCGCAACCCGGGTCACAAGAGGAGCAAATAGAAGCTCTTCACGGCTTAGATGATCCCGTTGCTTCTCAAGATCCGAAAGGAGAAGTAACTGAAGGAAGTGAGAGGACTCCAGAACCAACTGGCTCTGACGCTGAACCGTTATCCAAACTTCTTTCTCCAGGGAGTGGGTCTTCCTCCAAGAAGAGAGGAAAGCAGGGAGTTTCCAAGAAGAAGAATAAGAAGGGATCTTTAACTGGCGAAGAAGAGACGGAAGAAAGTCCGATCGAGCCCCTTTCTCCTTCATCTCCTACCCTTGCAAGCCGACCTAAAAAGTTGGTCATTCGGCCAGGTGCGGGCTCAAAAGGTGGGCGGAAGAAGAAATGATGGCTTTGGTTCTGTGGCTTCCATATCGCTTTTTTTCCTTTTTTGTATGCAATGACTGGAAATTGTGCGGGTACCGGCCCCCCGCTTTTCTTTTGTTGTTGTTTTTTACTTCGGAACCTGTACCTATATATAAAATAGTGTTGAATAAAATGATTCTTTTTCTTTGTACAAACTTCTGTCTATATCTGAGAATGCATTTACTATTCATTTTTGTACAAGTTTCTTTGTATGATATTGCAGTGAGCTTGTGGTATACATTGTTCGAGCGCAATTTTACCGATGTAGTTATGCCATGCCCCCCTATACCATAAGCCCATTGTAATATTTTATTTTATGAGGAACTTGTGCTTTTATTTTTTAGAGAATAATTATTCCACATTTGGAGGAATATGATTTCATTAAAAAATAGAGCACAAATAAGTTTTTACGCTTCAACTTTCGAAGATATCACTCTTTATTTTGCGCATATACACATTTTATTGAATGAAATCTTCTATGTGGCAAAGCGGGTATCTGTAAGGTACTTCAACTTCTTTTTGAGGAAGAGAATTTTCTAGAAGAAATAATTCACTCTCCCTTTGAAAGTTGAAGTGTGCTTTTAATGAGGATTTTTTTTTAACTTGCCACAGTAAAGGGCTTCTTGATTTTTGTTTCTTTGAAAAGTTGCACCTCTGAGGAAGACTTTTTCACGTTTCAACACTTGGAAGTTTTACTTCAATCTTGGTGAAACGTGTGCCTCCGAAGAGGTCTTTCTGCTTGATTGTGCCTCCGGGAGGAGGTCTTTTCATTTCTGCCTCTGGGAAGAGGTCTTTCTGTCTTATTGTGCCTCTGGGAAGAGGTCTTTCTGTTTCTGCCCCTTGGGAGAGGCTCTCTCTCTTTTTTTTTTAGCATTTCATCTTTGGTGAAGTGAAACTTCGAAGAGCGGCTTTTATTTTGTTTTACATTTCAACTCTGGTGAAGTGAAACTCCGAAGAGCGGTTGTTACACTTCAACTCCTGGTGAAATGGGCCTCCGAAGAGGGCTTTCATTTTGTTTTACATTTCAACTCTGGTGAAGTGAAACTCCGAAGAGTGGTTGTTACACTTCAAATCCTGGTGAAATAGGCCTCCGAAGAGGGCTTTCATTTTGTTTTACATTGCAACTCCGGTGAAGTGAAACTCCGAAGAGCGGTTGTTACACTTCAACTCCTGGTGAAATGGGCCTCCGAAGAGGGCTTTCATTTTGTTTTACATTCCAACTCCGGTGATGTGAAACTCCGAAGAGCGGTTGTTACACTTCAACTCCTGGTGAAATGGGCCTCCGAAGATTGCCTGGAAGTTACTCTCTCATGGTTGGAGGGTCATGACTCCTCCAATCTTTTTTGGTTGAGTAGAGAACTTTCTTTTTTGCGGCATATGCTTCGTTAGAGGTCTTTATCCTCCGAAGAGTTGTGCCTCCGAAGAGGACTTGTGCCTCCGAAGAGGGCTTTAGTTGTTCCTTGTCCACTTGCTTATGCCTTTTTAGTGATCCTCTATTTTTTTTTCTTTTCAAGCTTGCACTCCCTTCTCTTACAAGTAGTTTGTTTAATCCAAAGAAGTGTACTTCATTGCTAGGCCAGTTCACGAGAACGGACATAAGCTTCTTAATCGGATGTTTGTTTGTTCAAACTTCTCAATTTATTAGCTAAAGCCCGTTTTCGGCGAAATCATTGACCGTTCAATTGAAGCACTTCTTATCTAGGATTTAAGCTCAGGAATTTTGTGACTTAGAATTTGTTTGTTGAATGATAACAAGAATCACTTGGTCTTGTAATGTGCAAGTTTTGTTTTCGTTGCCTGCAAAAATTAAATCGACATTTCAGTAATACATTTAATGTACTTTTCATATCGAAAATAAAGCAAACATGTAATAATAATAAGGAACACAAGATTTATAGTGGTTCGGCCATGAATTTGGGCCTACATCGACTTTATAGTCTTTCATTACTCACTTGCATCGGTTTTACAATCGCTTTCAATTACAGGAATCATACATTCATAATTCTTTTTACAATATTTCAATAAAGCTATCAAGTAAAGTATGGACGCAAGTGATTGCTGTTCCAAGCTCTTGGAATTTGATCTCCTTCGACAGTAGTGAGTTTGAATATGCCGTCAAGAAGCTTCTGACCTATGACATATGGTCCTTCCCAATTTGGCCCAAACACACCTGTCGCTGTCATAATTCTCTTTAGGACTAGATCTCCAATTTCAAAGCTGCGTTGGCGAACTTTGGAATTGAAATGTCTGGCTATCCTTTGCTGATGAGATGCGATTCTGAGCTCAGCCTCTTCACTTTTTTCATCAAGGAGATCTAGTGCCTCAAGCTGTAGTTTTTCATTCTCCGCTTGATTGAAATGGATTCTTCTATGTGAAGGGACCTCTGTTTCTACCGGAATCATTGCCTCTGATCCGTATGCCAATGAAAACGGAGTATGCCCAGTCGCAGTTTTGTGGGTAGTTCTGTATGCCCATAGTGCTAGTGGTAGCTTATCGACCCAACCACCTTTCGCTCTTTCAAGCTGCTTCTTGATGGTTACTTGATAATTTTATTTACTGCTTCCACCTGCCCGTTTGCCTGCGGATGAGCTACAGCTGAGAAGCTTTTTCGGATTTTGAATCGTTTGCAAAAATCTTGGAATTCTTCACTTTCGAACCGAGTACCATTGTCTGTAATTATTTTTTGAGGCACACCATATCTGCAAATGATACTTTTAGTCACAAAACTTATCATCTTTTTTGAGGTGATAGTAGCCAGTGGTTCAGCTTCTGCCCACTTATTAAAATAATCTACAGCAACAATGGCATATTTAATTCCAGATTTGGCAGTTGGTAACGGACCGACAAGGTCTATCCCCCATATTGCAAACGGCCACGGACTGACCATCTGTGTGAGTTCAGTGGAAGGAGCTCTAGGAATTTTGGCGAATCTTTGTCATCTGTCACATTTTCGAAAATAGTCTGCTGCATCTCGGTTAATTTCTGGCCAAAAATATCCGTATCGGAGAATCTTTTTCGCTAAAGTTTGACCACCTAAATGATCACCACATTCTCCCCCATGCACCTCAGCTAGGATTTTTTTGGACTCTTCCCTGGATACACATCGAAGTAACGGCATTGAGAATCCCCGTCTGTATAACTGGCCATCCTGGACTATATAGCGAGAGGCTTTCCTCAGTAGCTTCTTTCGTTCTTTTGAATTTTCCGGTAAAGAGCCATTGAGCAGTTATTCTGTTATTGGAGTCATCCATGATTCTTGCTCTTGAGACACGCTCATGATCCAATAAATATCCATCTCATCAATGCTCGGAGTCGACAGGACCTCCACTGGAGTTAACCCCAGAAATTGAGCTTCGCCTGTGCTAGAGTACTTTGCGAGAGAATCTGCTTTCATGTTTTCTTCTCGAGGAATATGACTTATCATGTAATGATCGAAATCACCCAGGAGTTCCCAAGCCTTTGACAAGTAGGCGGGCAGATTTCCCCCTTTCGCTTGGAATTCCTTCTTGACTTGGCATACAATAAGCTGAGAATCACTGAAGATCTGTAATGCTTGGATGTTTAGTTCTTTAGCAATCCTTAAGCCAGCGATAAGGGCTTCGTATTCTGCTTCATTGTTTGTTGAAGGAAATTCCAATCTTAGTGCATAGCATAATGATCGACCTTCAGGGGTCTCAAGTACAACTCCGGCTCCAGAACAATAGTCGTTTCTTGCGCCATCGACATATAACTTCCATTGGATTGGGGAATCGTCGATCATTTCGTCCTCACTGTTACCCTTATCTGTGAATTCTGCGATGAAATCCGCTAAAGCTTGTCCGTTGATTGCTTTTCGGGGATGATAAGTGATGTCATATTGACTGAGTTCAATATTCCACTTTAGAAGACGACCCGAAGTCTCAGGGCGAAACAGGACTTGCTTTAAAGGTTGATCAGTGAGGACTCTGATAGGATGAGCTTGGAAATATTGCCTCAACTTCCTGGATGCAATCAGTAGGCAATAGGCGAGTTTTTCCAACTTAGAGTAATTCATCTCTGCCACAGTGAGTCTTTTGCTGATATAGTAAACTGGATGTTGAATCCTCTTATCTTCTCGTATCAGCGCTGCACTTAAAGCATGAGATGATACTGCCAAGTATATAAGAACATCCTCGCCATCGCCAGGCCTAGAAAGTATTAGAGGCGTTTCCATATGGCGAATCAATTCATCGAAGGCTTTTTGGCATTCGGGAGTCCACTCGAAGTTTTTCTTTCCTTTCTTTAGGGCGTCAAAGAATAGGATGCATTTATCTGTGGCTTTGGAAATGAACCGACTCAAGGCGGCGACTTTTCCATTGAAACTTTGCAATTCCTTCTTCGTTCTAGCAGCTTTGAATTCCTTTAAGGCGGTAATTTGAGTTGGACTAGCCTCAATGCCCCTAGCGCTCACGATGAAACCTAAAAACTTTCCGGATTCCACTCCAAATGAACATTTTAAAGGGTTGAGCTTCATTCCGTACTTTCGGAGGACTGCGAACATGTCTGCTAAGTCTTCTATGTGATCCACTGCTTTCTTAGACTTTACTAACATGTCATCGACGTAGACTTCCATAGTCTTGCCCAATTGTGGTTTGAACATAGCATTAACAAGTCTTTGGTATGTTGCCCCTGCATTCTTCAGCCCGAAGGGCATAACTCTGTAGCAGTAAAGACCAACGTCGATGATAAAGCTTGTGTCCTCCTGATCTGGCTCATGCACCATGATCTGGTTATATCCAGAGTAGGCATCCATAAAAGATAACAATTTGTGTCCTGCTGTTCCGTCTACCAGTTGATCAATTCTGTGTTATGGGAAGCAGTCTTTGGGGCAGGCCTTGTTTAGATCTGAAAAATCGATGCACACTCTCCATTTTCCGTTGGCTTTCTTAACCAGCACTAGATTTGAAACCCAATTCGGATAGGTAGATTCTTTGATAAAGTTATTCTCCATGAGTCGATCAACTTCTTCTTTTAACGCTGCTGACCTTTCTGGACCTTGAGTTCTCCTTTTCTGCTTCACAGGTGTAAATTTTGGATCAATATTCAGAGCGTGTACTGCAACTTCTGGGGATATTCCGCACATATCAGCATGAGTCCAAGCAAGAACATCCAAATTTGCCTTTAAAAATGATATTAAGATATTCTGAATTGACACATTAAGTTGTGAACCCACATTCAACACCTTGTTTGGGTCCTTTGGGTCAACAGGTACCGGTATTGTCGTTTCCACTGGTACCACTCTATTCTCCCCTGCACTGGCTTTTCTAGGATCCATCTCTTTCCGTGCTCCGCTGTGCTCGCCAGTGCAGGGTCCGCCCTGTAATTGCTACAAGGCTGGTTCTTTGATGTGGACTGGGGTTGCCGCATCCTTTCCCATTTCTCTTTTCCTTGTTTCTCGTAGCTCTGTCAGATAACACTCCCGCCCAGCATTTTGATCCCCTTTTATAACTCCCACTCCATTATCCGTGGGAAATTTAATGGTGAGGCACCATGGGGCCAGAACTGCTTTGAATGCTACGAGAGTTGGATGGCCAAGGAAAGCATTATAAGCAGAAAATTCGTCGACAATCACAAAAGTTTGCTTGCGGACCACTTTTCTTTCTCCCTCTCCAAGTTCTACAAGCAAATCAACGGTTCCTATCGGTTGTTTTGGCTCCCCAGTGAAGCCAGCGATTTTCTGCAATGAGGCTTGCACATCAGACATAGGGATCTTCATTTGGTCGAATGTTTTCTTGAAGAGGATATTGCAGGATGCGCCACAATCAATGAGAACTCTTCTGACAATAGCTGGCCCGATACCAGCCGAGATGACTAAGGGATCCAAGGAAGGAGCTTCAATACCTGTGGAATCCCTGGCTTTGAACACAATATCATTATTGAAAGTTCTTTGTTGCTTCAGGGGCGTAGCACCTTCCAAAACAAATACATCTTCCTCGGTCAGTACATACTTCAAAGCTCGGGTATACCTTTCCATCTCACCCCAGCTCCTGCCTGCTGGGTGAGGTCCTCCCATAATGACATTGATAACAGGCCTTCCGGATTCATGCCCTGCAGTCTTCTCACTTGTCCTGGGTTGATGAGCAGGAGCTCGTTGCCCCTGACTAGATGAAGCGGGATTGTTGCTATTCTTTCCCACAAATTGCTGCAGCTTGTTTTCCCTTATCAATTCTTCAATCAAAATTTTCAATTGGCGGCATTCATCGGTATCATGACCGGGCTGATTATGGAAGCGGCAAAACTTTCCTCTTTGTACAGCTTTTTTCCCGGTTCTCAGAACGGGAGGTTTAGGATAATCAACAGAATCTTTAGTGGCAAGGTAAATACGCTCCGGCGTATCTGATAAAGGGGTATATTCCGATGGCTTGAAGGAACGAGGCTTCTTCAGATTTTTCTGTTTCTTCCCATCGTTATTTTCTCTTTTCTGTCCTACAGATTCATTCTTGCGTGGAGCAACAACGTTATCTTCAGCTTTTTCCAATGCTGCCTTTACCGGTATCGGACGGCTTTCCAGGCGTATGAACTCATCTGCTTTCTTGTAGAATTTTTCAAGGGAATTTGGTTCCTTCATGTTAAGCCATTTTCCAAATTCGCTCGACTTGTCGATGGCCCTCATCAGATAGGTCAAGATCATCCGTGAATCTGCATTGTCTACCTCGGCCAGCGCTATATTAAAGCGATTCAAGAAAGATCTGATAGTTTCCCCTGGACTCTGTTCTAAACTTGACAACGACATGATATCTTTGGCTTTTGAAGCGTATAGTCTGAACTGCTCCTTGAATTTCCGGGTTAGGTCAGAAAACTGATCTATAGACCGAATTGGTAGCTTGGTGAACCAAAGCAGAGCTACACCTTCCAAATATACAGGAAAATATCGACACTTTATTTCATCAGAAGCTCTGGCACCTGTCATGTGCCAATCATACTTATACAAGAATTCGTTCGGATCACTTGTTCCTTTGTAAGCTGGGATATTTGGAGGGACGAACTTCCTTGGGAACTCAGCCTTTAAGATTCTTTCGATAAACGGGGTTTTACTTGGAGCGAAACCCCATTCCTTCTCATCTTCATTCCTTTGCATGCTTTCTTTCAGGATTTGTCGAACCATTTCAGAAAGATACCCCTCATCATTTCGAGCTTTAGATCCACCAACTTCAGGAAATGTCCGCTCAAAGGGGCTGGCAGCCCTCTCAGGAATGTTTCTTTCTTCATCCTCATGAATGTTGCCAGCAAAATTCCTTTCATTACCCGTTGGTTGATGGTTTACTCCAAGCAAGTCATTCAACTTATTCAAAATTAGGGCATTTTGGGCATTCTGAGCCTCCAATTGTGCACTTTGGGCATTTATCTGCTGGTTCAGCCCTAAGATTACAGCATCCAACTCCGCTTTTGTAACCCCAACAGGTGGATCGGCTTGATTAGGTACTGGGGAAGCAGAGGTTCCCTCTTGAACATTTCCAGATCTAACAGATCTACTCTTTCTCCCCGGAGCCATGATTTCAGATAAACTTCTAGTCTTCAGGGAGGTTACTTCAACAAACTTTCGTGGAGCAATGATGATAATTCGCCCGAGTTCAACTCTCAATGAAAGCACCAAAAATGTTAACGCTAAAATTTGAACGCTAACACCCCGGTGTATAAAGTGTAGTTGTGAAAGCACCACCCGATGATTCGGGATCAGAGTATAAGCAGAAAATCACAGAAAAAGCAGTGAATAACAACGATTTTATAGTGGTTCGGCTCAAGGCAAGCCTACGTCCACTTTAATTCTCTTTATTGCTAAATCGATTACTACTTTACAACAATCTTCAATTATAATTATGACGAGACAAACAACTAGAACTTCGGTAGAGAAGAATTCTTCGAATCCATGTAGATTGCGTTAGATTTTCCCTTGAAGTTAGTTGAGATGCCTTTCGAACTTGAAGTGTCGGGTGAGTTGAGAATTCAGCAGAGTATTGGCGCTTGAAGTGATTGGTCCCAAAAAGTCCCTTGAATGTTTGAGGTGGTCGCGTATTTATAGGGGTTTCTGGTGTCAAGTTGTAGGTAGTGGCCGAGATAAGCTAGGTCGTAAGCCGTTGCCGAGATAAGCTAAGTCGTAGGTCACTGCTCCTCACCTATGCACGGCCTATGGTTTAAATGGGAGGCGCATATTCTTATGGCCCCAAATCCTAAGTCCCAAGTCGCTGCCGAGTTATCGTGACGCGCATTGAACTGCTGCACTACTTCCCCTGTCATATCCTTAGGTCGGTCACGACTTATCATGAGCCGTAAGCCGGCCACGACTCAGGTGTGGACCAACTTATTCTTAACAGCTAGGTCGGCAAACAACTTGAGTAGTTAGATCGGAAAACGTGTTAGGTCGGTAGACCTTTATAAGTCCTAGGTCGGAATCTCCTTGAACCTTAAGTCGGCATCATTTCAAGACGTTAGGTCGGAACTTTCTTTAAGGCATTAGGTCGGCATGCTTCTTAAGGCCCTTAGGTCGGTATCCCTCTTAGGTCTCATGCAGTTAGGTCGGTCTTCCATGTTAAGATACTAGGTCGGCATCCCTTCGTGTCTTGGGTCGGCATCCTTTGTTAAGTCGGCAGAGTGTTAGGTCGTTTATTATCTTGGATCGGTGAGCCGCGGCCGAGGCGGGGTTAACAGTATATATATAATGTATTTTATAAAATATGGTTTATGTTTATACAGTTACATATATGAATAGTTAAATATATATAAGTTCACTTATACCAACTATATTCATCGATTCAGTTCTGATTCGTTTCTTCAATTTTATCTATCAGCTCGTCGTATTCGTGCCGATCTAACTTTGATTTGGAATTCATGCTTGGATCCGTAACTCAAATTCATCGTCTATCCTCTCTAGCCTGGAAAGGTGAGCAATCACTCACGATTAATATTCTTTTATTTATTAAATTTGATTTCAATTGGAACGACAATTGAAATATACTGCTGTTATTTATTGCACTGTTATTTATGTATCAGTTCATTTTTAACCCTTGACACCATTATCTGTTAATTATTTATGCTATGATAATACAGTTTGGTTGATAATTGATTGATTGATTGATGTTTTATTGGATGTTAAATTTTAATGTATAAAGTGATGAATATTATGCAATTGAATTTGACATAGGATAGTTGAAAAATGTGAATCGACATATGTGTTGAATTTGATTAGTTAATTTGTATAATATGACCCCTTTTAATGGTTAGGTTAATTGACACATAGAATTTGATAAATTATACTTTGAACCTTTGAACGTATATAGGATTAATTGTTGTAGTATTAAATTTGAAATTGAAATTGAATGTCAAGTGGAAAAACCGTAATATAATGATCTTCAGTCTACATGAAATGATAGTGTAGATTCTAGAAATAATTATATCAATTTGCACAAACAACAATGTGAATTAATACGATTATTTCGGGATTATTTGAATTGATTATTGGATTGTGTTTGATTGTTGCTATTGCTTGTTTATTTACTTTGACGCCATCCCCGTTATCATACTGCAAGTTCCCTTTGCTATGTTTTGATTTTTGAATTGAATGGAATCAGGTTGAAATGATAAATACCCAAAATGAACTTGACTTAGGATAGAGAGTTAAACAAACCCGATTGGTCAATAATTTGATTTGAAATAAAATAAAGATTTTATTTGAATAATAAAGTTTTGAAATAAAATTGGAACTTAAATCTTGATAAAAGGAAAATGCTAATATTGAAATCTGAGACAAAATACAAATGTAATAACCGATTAAAGGACGTTGTTTTGAAATGAATTATTTAGCAATTAAATTTGGAATTTTTCATTGAATTAAGTTTGAAATGATTTAATAATTGAGTTTGAATTTATAAATTTGAAATTATTAAGTTTTGAAATCATTAGTAATTAAGTTGAAATTATTTAATAATTGAATAAGATTGAAGTATTTGATAAGAGAATAAAAATTGAATTCTTTGATAAGAGATTTAACTTTTGAATAAGTGAATTTGAACTTCATTAAGAATTGAAATTGGGTTTCTTTTAAGTTTGGAAAGATTATTTAAGTAAGTTAAAGTGAAATTTGATTTCTCGAATATATGAAATTCAGTTTTTTTATTAATTGAGTTTGGAGTTTGTAACTACGAAAAGAACAAGTGAAATTGAATTTATTAACAAGAAATAAATGTGTTTTATTGAAATTAATGTAAGAAGTGTAATTTAAGGAATTTGATTTGACCAATTAAATTTAATTAAATTTGTAAGTTTTGATAAAATGAAGTTAACTTAAATGATTGATTTAATAACTCGGAAATTAAAAGAATTGTTTCGATGTTAAATTAACTTAACAAATATTGAATAAAAATCGATAAATAGAGTTAAATTGATTTGATTGTAAAATTTAAATAACTTAGATAATGCCGGAATGAAACTTTTGTATGAGCTTGAATCAATACTTGAATGGTAAAAAATAAAAAAATAAAAAAATTGGAAATTGAATTTTAAGATTTTGAAATGATAATTTAGAAGTTTTGTAATGTAAATTATGGAAATTGATATAGAAAGACAAATGGAATGTTATTACGAATTCTAATTGAAATTGAAATTGATTGTTTTGAAATATATTAAACGACCAATCGGTGTAATAATACGTAGTTATTAAAGAGACCGGGAACGGATATGGACATACTCTCTGTCGATATCGAAAACCACTTTAATAACTATTATGCAAGGAGAGTTGATCCAGAATGAAATGGATGGTTTGGTGTACACATTGATTGAAGAAAGGGAACGATATTGGATGACCCCTGACATGACTAAAACAGGAGCCGCGCCGTGCCATTGAGGTTCGCCACCTTTAGCGGACACACTTCTTCGATACCATATCTATTAATTTTGTGATTCGATTTGGGTGCACCCCTCAGTTTGGGAGTGTTGTTTCGCTGTGTTGAGGTAGCTACTGGCTATGCTCAACATCAGTCCGGATCACGTAACTACTAGTATCCTAGTTGGTATCGCCTCATGTACCTTGTCATACTGATTATCCTATTTGCGACCACTACATTTTATTTTGTGTTATACCTATAGGGTACCCTCTGATAACCACTAGTTTATGGTGGGTTTACGGTGCTGTATAGACTATGGAATTATAAAATGTGTTAAGGAGGATAATGGTAACGCCTTAACGCTAATTTAATACTTTATATTACTTATAGACATTATCTACTTAGCGTACATTACTACCTAGTAGATAGTTTAACGGATCCTTAGAGGATGGTTATTCCAACATCCTTTGAGTTACTTGTATTTCGATTGCTATTTCACTTGAGTTGGATTTATTGATATACGAATATTAATCCTGACTCGAGTGTCTTGTTTTGCTTTACGCTCGGGTCAAACTGAGTGATTCAGCTTTGAGACTCACCTTTAGAGTTGGAGCTTTGCTTGAAGATCCAGCCATCTATTCTGCTTTCAGTATTCGATGATTTCAGTGATGTATTCTAATTTGTACTTGATGTATCGTGTTACTCTTATGATGTATCTGGTTTAACTTTGATGTATCTTATATATTTATATAGTAGCTTCATAAACTACTATCTCTTTTACTTTCGCTGCATATTATTACTCTGTGTCTGGGATATGTGACTATTTATTTATTGTATATCCTAGTTTTGCCAAATTTAAATTAACAATTCGGTATTTTGTATTATTCAAGTCCGACATGTGCGGATGCGAATAGTCCAAAATAGCTGGTCGTTATATGTGTTGTAGTTACCTATGTTATAGCTTGGTTAAAGCGTGAGGTAACGTTGGCCTTGTGTTAGCAGAGATCCGGTTAGGTTCTTGGGGGCGTCCTTCCTGAGGCGTACCCATTTCGGTGTAAGAAGTTCCATTGTTGGAAATCCAACGAAATAATACGCGCCTTGTACGGTTTTAGTTGTATAACCTGCCATGGAATGTGGCGGTAACCTGCTATTGAACGTGGTAGCTATAGTAGGCATACGACGGAATATGGTATGCTGGCTGAGATTAATATTATACTTTCGAAATGTTTTCTACACTATGCACTAATAATAATATCAAACAGTTTTCATGTATCAAGCATTTTTGACTGTCATTAGGAGAAATCTCATCCATGTGTGCGCTTGCATTGTGTATATGGCGGGAGGCCTTATGGCAGTTTCATTTTCTAAAAGCATAGCGGATTTCTCTTTATTTTCTTTGTGAAAATAACCATTTTTAAGATCTCACACCAGTTCCATGACTGACCTGGAGTTTATTGTTACCTTTCTAAACTCTGGGTGTCCATAATTTTCCACACAGGCAGCCTTGAGTCAGGTTATTGTTATTCTGGAGCGAAGTCGAAAAAAGAAGCTGCTGTGGAGATTTGGAGTTAAAGATGGATGGCGAGACGTGTCTCCTTACTATGTAGTGTCCTTTGCGTATGATTAGTGCAAATCGGTTTTTATATGATCAAGTTATAAAGACTGCAAGTGTATGTATTGTGTTGTTGTGAACTCTCTTAAATGAGATGTATAAACTGATATAGTATTCTTGTTTCAAATATTTTTCATTTATCTATTATACGTTGTTCCGCTGTGAAATGTGAGATTTTGTTGTTGTTTGTATTCTTCTTCTATCTTCTTCTTCTTTAACCCTAACGGCTCGGTTTTTCAGCATTCGACTGTGCGGCATTTAATACGGTGGACGTATTAATGTCCACTTTCGGGCGTCGAAAAATTAGGTCGTTATAGTAATAATTTATGGACTCTTTATGAAATTATTTGAAAGGGTTTTAAGGGTAAAACTTAAGTTTTAAATCTCCCAATGCTTTGATTTTTTGGTATGTTGGGTAAAACATTAATTTGAAGATGGGTTTTTAATTTCGTAATTTTTCAAGTTAAAATTAATATTTTATAAATTTCATAAGGTGAAAATTTACTTAATTTCGAGCATTAATTATTAAAAATAATTAAATATAGTTTTTTGCCCTGAAATTTTTATATGGTAAAGATAATTTTCGAATTTTTATAATTATTAGGGATTTTTTTCGAGTGATTTCAAATTAAATTAAATTTATTATACTAGATAAGCATTTAAATGGATAATTAATTAAGGGTATTAGTAAATTAGTTCGATCAATGTTTTAGGACTATGAAAACTGAGTATAATAGATTTCTGAAAAAGATTTGGGTAAAGAAATTTTATTATCCAATAGGAATTTGACAAAGAGCACGATTTGGTGAAAAGTATTTACTTTTAGCACAAATCAATCAGTTTTCACGATAACTACGATAATATCATATAATTTCATCATTGTCGTGCCTATAGAAGTGCCGCATCTATGATGTCAGCGTCAATATGGAGGAAAGCTTAGGATAGCTACTTCGGTAGCTATGGAATGATTACAATAGTGTCGACACCGATCTCGTCTCATTGGTGGCATAGCCTTATTGTAATTCATCTAAAGACTAAACGGTTTAGCATCGTGATCATTGAGGCCGCATCTTCTCCTTTACACCACCATCAATGATGCTGAATTTCTTCACCATTATTTTAAAGCGATGCCACATCCTTTTATTTCGATTATTTTCGACGCTAAGGATATTGATGTCGCATGTTTTAACATCGAAATATATATGCATATATATGGTGTGTGCCTGTAAATGCATATATATGTATGTATGTATATGTATATATTACGTGTGTATATATGTATATATATGTATATACATAAGTGTGTGTGTGTATTTGGCATAATTGCCGACGAATGTAAGTATGCTTTTATAATGATGTCGCTTGTCCTGTCGTCGCCATTCATCGGTGTCGTCGCCATTATTCTTGCTTATAAAAACACTAAGCTTTATCTACGTCGACAACATCATCTTCGACATGAAATTTTGTACTCAAAAGAATTTAAGCTCTATCTACGTCGACAACATCATCTTCGACATGAAATTTTGTACTCAAAAGAATTTAAGTTATGTCTTTGACCTTGGATAGAGGTTGGCATTGTTTTAACACCACGTGTGTTGACGTCTTTGTTTTAACATCAAATACACACACATACATATATATAAGTATGTACACATATATATTTGACATAATTTCCAAAGAATGTAAGTATGCTTTTATAATGACGTCAGTTGTCCTGCCGTCGCCGTTCATCGGTGTCGATGACATTGTTCTTGCTTTTAAAACATTAAGCTCTCTTTTGACAAGTATGCGCAAGCAATATGTTATCTATATGGATGACATCATCTTAGATGTGGAATTTTGTACTTAAAAGAGTTTGATTTTTTTCTTTAACCTTGGATAGAGGTTGACATTGTTTGAACACCGCGTGTATTATATGTTATCTTATTGAAAGGAGAGAGACTTATGCCTCTTTGTGGACATTGTCATTGATGTCGACATTGACCTATACTAAACTATTTAAAGTTGGTGAGCTTTATGTTTTATGATTTCGACTTTAAAACCTAACGGGGATACCAATGTTTATATTGCTATATGTTAAAAGTATACGAAGTTGACATTATCTACTGGGGAGCTGGCAAGGTAGAATAAACTCGGCACTATTCATTGGGGATACCACTGTATGTTTCAATATATTTTACATATATCACTGGGGACACCAAAGCATGTTCCCGTGAGATGTTATAACTTTAAGGGGAGATAACCTAATTAGGGATACCAATAGACATAGGATAAATGTGTGAGTAACATGAATTAAATTATTGAGTGCTTGGTTAATAGTTATCTTAGGAAAGCTATGGGATGTGAGATGGGTAGTGCACATAAAGAGGGAAATTGATAGTCTCCATATGATAATTGAACGGTTCATAGTCATCATAGAAATACTATGGGATATGTGATGAATAGTCCACGTAATTTTAAATAATGAAATATGTGAGATGGATAGTCAACATAACTTTGATAATGCAACCACAGGTGATGGGTAGTCAACATGGTAAGGGATGGGTAATTCAAAGGACTAATATTAGTGAGATCGGTAGTCCACATAAGTATAAGACGAATAGTCAATGAAAACTTAGATGGATAGTCTAATAACTTTGGATGGGTAATCTAATGTATGTTGCATGTTTTCATTCAGTATAGTATTATGTTATAACCATTATGGATGCAGGAGCGCAATATATGGTTGATATGTTTTTCTTAAGATACTAGTGGAGGGAAATTTGTTCCGCTTAATAGCATGGTCTCATTGGATATATATTTGATTCGAGAATGTAGTTTATTATTCACACCAGACTTTTTGTTCGACCCTAAGATTTTTTTTCACTTAAACTCTCGGGTACTCATCTCAGCATGTCAAGAGTAAGGATTTTCAAGTTAGATGAATAATCTTCCAAAGTTGTGTCGGAGGCAATCTAGCTATTATGAGCTTTGTATATTTCCACTGTATTTATCTGTTTGAATTTATGTAATGACAGAAGATTCTAACTGTCAAATAGTAGCGGTAGACTATGATCAACAAGAAGGCATCCTCGCATGTTGCACTTGAAGTATATTGTAATAATTATATTTTTCCTGAACATGTAATCGCGAAATAGATTATGTAACGAATATGAAATCATGTTTTGAAATGGAATGTAGAAGTTATTTCTGAATTGTGTTTGAATTTTTTTCATATTCATATGCTTCTGATTATTGATCAGATTAACATAGGCGCATTTTGTCGTCAGGAATTAATATATATGTATGATTACATCTTCCGTAGCGGTTAGTTTTAGGCCTCAGAATGAGGGATGTGGCAAGTTGGCATCAGAGCATAGGTTTATGTAAAACTTAAAGGTTAAAAGGTTTTTGAAAACATAATCCTAATGAATGGGAGAACAGGGTTATGGGATAAGTCTATAGTAACGTACTTGTATTTGCTATATATAAGTATGTATTCAATCTCCATTCTCTCCTCTCTCTTAGACTGCTCTTCTGTATCTTACTAAGGCTCATATGCAAATTTACGAGAAAGAAAGATATGAAAGCGGGAAATAAAAGAGTGAATCTAGGTGGCGGAAGCACCACAACCAGTGGAAATCCCGGCCCAACACTAGAAGGAACCAAGGTCGATAGGCAAATACTAATCAAAATGCAAATGCCAATATAGGTGGTGTGACCCCATTAGTAGATATGAGGACTATGTATCATTCTTCGTCAATTTGATGCAAGTTGGAGCTGCTAGAGGGGTAGCTAGATGAAATGTTGTTAACGCGGAAGGAGTCAATCCTGTAGCGCTAGTTGATAATAACTATGCTAAGTTGAGTCGAGATTAACTTGTCTGGGTGGAAAGCCTTTTCTGGGGATCAAGGATGCAATAGAAGTATAGAACTAGATGTCACATTGTGAAAGGTTTTTTGCTGATTTGGGGCTGAATGATAGGCGAAAAAGAACGTTAGCTTTGAGATAATTGGAAAGATCTGCTATGTTCTTGTGGAATGGAGTGATCATAATGTACTAAAGGAGGAATTGACTTGGGTGGAATTTTGAATGAGATTCGAAGTAAGGTTTTTGTTTAAAGTAGCCAAGTCAGTATTACTTGGGAGCTCATGGAACCGGAGCAAGGGGAAATGTCAGTGTTTGAGTACTCCACTAAGTTTGGTGAGCTGTCAATGTCTGGACATGCCATCGATGACATTGTTATCAAGAGAAACAAGAAGTTTATCTAGGGGTTAAGACCAAAGATTGCTAGTGCGACTATTCTACATCTTTGGGATCCATCGAATGTAGTAGTGGAGATGACAATCAGAAACGACGAGATACTTTCTACTTTTAGAAAGGAGAAGTAAGTTGGAACCTAGAGTTCTCAGAATAAAAAGAGGAAGTTCTTTAAGGGAAAGGAAGCTCGGAAGGGTAGAGCTGTTAAGAAAGGGAAGGCAGATATCGTTTGTTATAGTGTGATAAGAAAGGGCACTATGCAAATATGTGTCATTCAAGTGATGACAAGGTGGTTGTGGGAAAGAAGAATGTGAAGTGCTTTAACCAAGGCCAAAGGGGGCATTATACGAACAAATGTCCAGAAGCGGCCAAGGCTAATAAAGGAAATGTGTTTGCTTTGCAGCCATCTACATCAAGACCAACAGCAGCTATGAAGGGAAAGTCTGTGATGAAAGGTATCCTTTTGATTTGTAGCATACTAACAAGGTACTGCTTGATAACAGTGCACCGCATTCATTTATATCTCACTGTTTGGTAAATAAGTTATGTTTAGAACCATCATACCCTATTACTTCCTTAAGGGTAGCTAATTCAATAGGAGAGTATGCAACTCTTGGGATGAGTTGTGACTATGTAGAATTTGAGTCAGTAGGATTTACTTTTGCATACGGTTATGTATTTGATTTTATGGGTTTTGGGATTATTTTGGATATGGATTGGTTGAGAAAATATGATGCTAGGATATTTTGCCGGGACAGGAAAGTATCAGTTGTGCACCTTGATAATCATGACCGAATTATATACTCAATAGCTTACTCGAGTGTGGATATTTGTACTTTGTTAGGAGCAATGGAAGTAGAAGAAGAAGTGATCAGGTTTTGTTACAAGGGAATTTGTAGATGTTTTTGAGCCTGTTATAGGACTACCACATAGATGATATATTGAGTTTTGAATAGATCTTGCATATGAAATTGAACCCGTATGTAGATCACCTAGTAGGATGACACCTTCCGAGATGCAGGAGTTAAAGGTGAAGCTAGTGGACTTAGGCTGAAAGAGTTTTATTAGACCAAGCAGTTTGCCTTAGGGAGTGGCAATAGTGTTCGTAAAGAAATCAAAGGGTTATTGAGAATATCTATTGATTATCATAAGTTGAATGAAAAGGCGATAAAGAATTGATATCCTTTGTCGAGAATTGATGATTTATTTGATCAGTTGAGTAGAGCCGATGTATTTTTCCAGTTGGATTTGGCGATACGGTTCCACCAATTAAGGTTGGTAGATGACAGTATCCTGTAACGGCTTTTCGAACGAGATATGGTTCGTATGAGTGGTTTGTGGTGCCATTCGAATTAACTAATGCCTGCTTTCTTTATAGATTTAGTGAACCAGATTTTCCAAGAGCATTTGGATAGGTTCGTGTTAGTGTTCATTGATGATATTCTGATATATTCTAAGGATGAAAGGGTTCATGAGATTCATCTTAAAACGGTGCTTGAGACGTTGTGGCAACATCAACGAAATGCAAAGTTTTCAAAATGTTATTTCTGAAAAAGAGAAGCGAATTTTCTTGGTCATGTAGTTTCAGAGAAAAGGTTGTGTGTGGATCCTACCAGGGTTGAGACCGTAAATAGTTGAAAAGACCCGAGATGGTGATCGAGATAAGGAGTTCTCTTGGACCTGCTGGTTACTACCGAAGATTTATTAAGAATTTCTCCCAAATAGCAGCACCCCTGAATAAAATAACCAGCAAGGATGTAAAGTTTATTTGATCTGATAAATGTGAGGAAGCATTCTTTGAGCTAAAGCATTTATTGACCAATGCGCTCGTGTTAGTTGTTCCAGATGTGGATCGGGATTTGGTGGTTTATATGGATGCGTGTGGAACATTATTAGGAGCTATATTGACCTACTGGGGTAAAGTGATTGCCTACGCTTCTCAATAGCTCAAACAACATGAAGTTGGATATCTGACTCATGATTTGGAGTTGGGGGTAGTGATTTTTGTATTGAAAGTGTAAAGGCACTACCTCTTAGGAAAACGACTCGAGTTGTATATGCATCAAATATTTTATTCTTTCATAAAGAGTTGAATATGAGACGACGGAGATGTCTAAAGTTTTAGCCTCTTATGATTTTAGGATTGAGTATATGCCAAGTAAAGGAAATAATGTGGTGGATGCACTTAGCAGAAAACATCACAATATGGTGTTAGATATGTTGGCAGAATGGAAAGATTTAAAAGCATTGACATCTTATAGCATGAAGTTAAGATCCACTGCTAGTATTGAACAAAAGGACCGCTTCTAAGTAGAGAGATGATCCATTGCTAGCTAAAACGATTAAAAGACTAGAAGGTAGGACCGAGATCGATGATCTAAAGGATTTTAGTATTGACCAGAGGGGATGGTTAAGGAAGAAGGGACGGTATGAGTTTTAAATGTTGGAAACCTAAGGAGGGAAATTTACGATTCATTCTGGAAGAACTAGTATCATGATATTAAAAGGAGTTTCTTCTGGAAAGGTATGTAAAGAGATGTAGGCTTATGGGTAGGGCAGTTTATGAATTGCTAGCAAGTAAAAGCCAAACATCAAAAGTGAAGTGGATTGCTTGAGCCTTTAGATATACCGGTTTCAAAATGGGATTCATTATCCATGGGTTTCCAAGGTCAAATAGGAAAATGAAAGTATTTGGGTCAGAGTGGATAGACTGACCAAGAGTGCGCATTTCATTTCCGTTAAGTCAACCAGGACGATATATGTACTGCTAAGTTGTTTATGAAGAATATTGTTACACTGCATGAGATTCCTAGTAGTGTAGTCAGTGACAGATATGCTTTGTTCACTCATGAATTCTAGAAGGGTCTAGAGGAGGTATTAGGTACCAAGCTTAAGATGAGTACAGATTATCACCCATAGATGGATGGGCTGATAAAGAGAGCCAATAAGATACTTGAAGATTTGTTAAGAGCTTGTGTACTAGGCTTTGGTGTGTCGTGAGAAGCCCATTTGCACTTGGTTGAGCTTTTCTATAATAAAAATTAGCAGACTAGTATAGGAATGACGCCTTTTGAAATTTTGTATGGAAGGTCATGCAAATCATCAGCATGTTGGTTGGAAACCAAAGATAGATTGGTCGTTGATCCATACATGTTGAGAGAAGCCACAGAAAAGAATGAGATGATCCGAGGATGAAGGTAGCTTAGTCTAGCAAAAAAGTTATGTAGATAAGAGGAATAAAATTTAGAATTCTAAGTTGGAGATTGTGTTTTCATTCATGTATCACCGATGAAGGATGTGGTAAAGTTAGGTAAGTCAGGGAAACTGGCGCCGAGATATGTTGGACCATTCCTTATTATAGAGAGGATCGAAAAGCCCATGTATATGGTTAAGTTGCAGAGCAGTTTTGTATGAGTCCATAAAGTATTTCTTATTTCTCATCTTAGAAAGCATGTTCATGATCCAGAAACTACTATCGCTCCGATTGCATTGGAAGATTTAGTAGTAAAACTAGATTTGAATTTTTTTTGGCAATCAACTCGAGTTGTGGTGGGAGATGAGAAGGATTTAAAGAACAAGGCAGTCAAGTTGGTGAAAGTCCAATGGAGCGACAATGAGTAAGACTGTACTTGGGAGATAGTGGACAAGATTATGGATACTTATCCTGAGTTGTTATGATGGCATGTTCTATATTTGTTTTATATAGACTTAGTAGCTGGTAGGATATGCTAGCATTGTTTGCATGTTTAATATGCATGTTATGTTGTCCTTACTGAATTTCAAGGATGAAATTCTTTAAGGGGGAGCCTGTAGCACCCCTAATTTTAGTCTAATATTATTTAGGATATTTAAGTAGATAGGTTAAATATAGTAATGTAAATTGTTAGGAGAATGAGATTTGAAACTTTATAAGGTCGAGCCATTATTAATGAACTAAGAAAGACTGTTTGAACTTAAATATATAAAAGAATATATGAGAGTGGAAATTTAGGCATAGACCTATATTTTATCCCTTAAACCCTCTTCCCTTATGTCATTCTCTTTTTTCACAAAACATAAACAATCAAGAGGCAAAAAAAGAGATCGACCAGCTAGGAAGCACGAAATTAAGGGGGTTCAAAAAGTAGGAGGTTAGGGATAACTAAAGCAATATCAAATCTCAAACTCCATTCTAATCTAAGGTGAATAATAAGAGAAACCATCTTGGTTTTTTTATTTAATTCGGCTATAGGTAATATCTGAGTTACCTTGATAGTTTTGCCAAGATATGGTAATTTAACCATTGATTGGATATAATAATGATTATGGAATTTTTATGAAATTATTTGTAAGGGTTTTAAGGGTAAAACCTAAGTTTTTTATCTCCAAATGCTTTGGTTTTGTGGTATTTTATGTAAAACATTAATCTAGAGATGGGTTATTAATTTCGTAATTTTCGAAGTTAAAATAAATATTTTATAAATTTCCTAAGTTGAAAATTATGTTAATTTTGGATTTCAATTATTAAAAATAATCGAATATTTTTTTTGACCCTTAAATTTGTATATGGTAAACAATGTGATGTTTTTGAATATCTTGAAAATTTTCCCAAGTGATTCAAATTACTACGAATTTGTTATGCTAGATAAGCATTTAAATGGATAATTAAGTAAGGGTGTTGATTAGTTAATTTGATCAATGTTTTGGGATTTTGAAAATAAAGTGTGGCAAATTTTTGACAATGATTTGGTAAAGAAATTTTATTATCCAATGGAAATTTGACAAAGAGCAAGATTTGGTGAATAGTATTTACTTATAGTAGAAATAAATCAGTTTTCATGATAATTACGATAATGCCATGTCATTACATGGTCTCCGTGCCTATAAAAGCGCGACACCCATGAATGTTGACGTGGATATGGAGGGAAGCTTAGGGTAGCTACTTCAGTAGCTATGGAATGATTCCAGTTGTTCGACACCGATCTCGTCTCATTGGTGGAACATCCTTGTTGTGATTCATCTGAAGGTGTGACGACACGGAATTTTCGAGCATTTAAAATTGTAATATTTAATTGATTTTAATATTTAAAGGTTTAATTTTACTTGAATTCAAATATTACAATTTATTTGATAATTAAATTATTGAATTAAATAAGTGAAGTTGGGTAAAACGTTCAATCTGAAATTTTGAAGCCTTTTTAAATGATTTGAAGGCTTATAAAATTTATATTGATAACACTAAGAATAATAGAAGTTTTAAAATTGAATTTAACATTGAATTGTTCAGTTTTAAAAATTTTATTTTTTAAATTGAATTTAAAAATAGCTTCCGAAGCGCAGTCTTAGAATTTAACGAAACCAGTTCCATTAGGTCCGCAATATTGAATTATTGTCGGATTTCAAATTTCGTATCGATAGGGGTTGTTGTGTGCTTATACGTTAAGTAAACGCGTTGAAAATTTAATCGATATTTTTATAAATAATAATAATAATAATAATATTAAACCCATAATTACCCTAGCTCTGATTGTCGTCGACCTAGTTGTCTTCCCTTTTCGTTTCAAGCACGCTACCTTTGTCTTCCCTCAGAAGCCATGATCAAAACAAATATCTGTAGACGATTATATCTACCGAATTCCTTTTCCTTATTTTCAAATCTCGTCCTCTTCAATCCAGAAACGAAGTCGCTTTCCCTTTAATTATTTCAGCCAAATCCTTTTTGCTAAATCGAGCACCCCTCTTCTTCTATTTCGGTAGGAGTATCAGTAAAAAAATAAAAATAAAAATAAAAATAGAAGGGAATGGGGTCGCGAAAACCGTTGAGGGATTATTCAATTTCTATTTCATCTTCACGAATCTCGAACCCAAATTCAAGCCAGTGGAGGCGCTTCGCGTGCGCGCTCGGGAGGAACGGCGGTAGCCTAGGGCATTACGGCATGAGGAAGGACGCGGTGTGAAGTGATGGTTCATTCGAGCTTCAGTTTTGAGGAAAGATTGCGAGCCCTATTCGCGTTGCCTGGGTAAATCGTGAAGCATACTTAGGAAAAAGGGGGGCGTTGGCTGTCGAGTGGGGTTTTCGAGTCATGGCTGTTCGCGCGTTCATCGAGGTGATGGTGATGGGTATCGCGATTTCTCGCGCTCGCGTAAGGGACGGCAAGGTATATCCAATTCCAATTTTAAATTCACATTTGTTTTATGCATACAGAATAAAAATATATATGCAGTATATTAAAATGAAAACATTAATATATATGTACAGATAGATTAATATTTTCTTAGTAAGGTATAGTATTTTTAATTTAATTTAATAAAATGTATATATATATGAAGTTTCCAATTTAGAATATATACATATACATACATACATACATACATACATATATATATATATATATATATATATATATATATATATATTGTGATAAACAGAATGTATATAAAGGTTTGAAAGATAAATAGGAATTTTTAAATGTGAAAGTTTTGAAAATCTATAAATTATTTTAAGTATACATGAGTTTCAATATAAAATAATAAAATAAAATAAATAAATACACGTATATACCTATTTCCGTTTACTAGTGATTTTTTAAATAATAAATTATGGAAATTAATTTGTTCTTAGTTACTTAAAGAAATTTAATAAAGGAAATTAGTTAAAAATTTAATTAATAGATGGTAATAGGCTGATTGATTGGTTCAAATGTTAATAAACTGTAAATGGTTATTCAAGGTTTGAAATCTGAAAAGAAAACAAGCCGAATTGGAATGGTTGCATGCGTAGTCAAAGGTGAGTTAATCTCACTCAGTGGATTTAAATTTAAATGATTAAATTTAAATAAATGTTTGAATGGTTGAATTGATTGATGTGATATGGGGTGATATTTTGGAATTGGTATATTATATTGTGCTAACGTTGTGGATGCAGGGAAAAACAGGTTGGAGGGATCCAACTAGATCTCTCAACATTTATTTAAATTATTTAATACCCTCAGTTGTGATTATATTGATATTCTATGATGAATTATAGTGGAATATTGAATGCTATGGTATGATTGGATATAATTGGGTATAATGAATTACCATAAAAATATGTAAATTGAACTTTGGAAAGAAAATAAAAGAAGTGGATTGTAAGTAAAATAATTATAGAACAACTTTAAGGAATGAATTTGAGAAGGGAATAAAGTGACTTTAAAAATTCTAATAAACGAATCTTAGATATGGAAAGGGAAATTTGAATTAACTAAGAGTTAATGAATGTTAATCTTTAATATTTTTTTTTAAAAAGAACAAACCATTTATTTAAAAGTTAAGATTTAAATTATCGAAAGAAAAAAGAAGAAATTGGGAAAATTCTGGAAATTTGTATATTTCAGTTAAAAGTTTTAAAATCAAATGAAAAATAATAATAACAACAATAATTAAGTCTATATTTAATATATTTTGAAATGAATTAAGCAATTAAAGAAATTTATTTCAAATGGGATAGACTTGAAATCAATTTGGGAAAGTTGATTTAAGTGGTTGAATTTGGATATTCTCCCTGGATAATCAAGTACGTTTTCAAAGTAAGTTTTTAAAATAAGTTAAAAGTTTCTAAGTTAATTTAAAAAGCAATTTTGGAAATTTTATTACTTCTAAATATTTAAATTCTAAAGTAAGACTTTTCTTTTAATCTATTATAGTAGTAATTATTTTAAGAGTAACTTAGTAGTTTGATTTAAGTTTAAAAAAAATTAGTTATATTTTATAAAGTAACCTTACTTTCAAATATTTATGGAGTATGTATTTTTAACAAATTGTTAAAGTAGTTTTAATTTAAATGTTTTAAAGGTATATATTTCAAAGTAAAATGTTTTAAAATTTATTTTTAAAATCTAGTTTTGTGCTTGGTGATTTCAGAGGAGATAGAAAATATTTGGGAAAGTTTATTTTGAAAAGAAAGATGTTTTTGAAACTGTTTTCAAAAGGATTGAGAATTGAAATTTATCTTGTAAAGATATTTTGAGATAAATAAATAATTTGGGAAATTATTTATTGTTGGATGGTTGTTTGTGAATATAAATTGATAGTCAAATCACTGACTATCAATATTGGACAAACCGCGTTGATCGTTTCGAAGAGACGGGGATCGAGATTTAATTTCTCGAAAACCACTTCGATCCGGTTTGTACGTTTCGTGTAAACGATTTTGGATTTGAAGATAGAGAAGTGAAGTGCAAGGGCTAGTCGCTACTAATCCTGAGGATATTTCCAAAATGGATGTAGTAGGAATAGTGCCTTCGGTTCTGTTCGAACCCGGAACAGACTCGTATGGATTGAATGCTTTCAGAACATCGTAAGGTGGACGATGAGCATTCTAAGTGATGCATTCTTAAAAGGTAACTTTTAACCTCAAGCCTCATCAACCGGGAATGGCTAAAACAAGGGGAGATGCAGCAAGGTTAGGTGGGTCATGCCCAAGCAGGACAAGATTTTCCCCTCACTAGATGTCCCTTTATATTCGGCTTAGTGGGTGGTTGGTCGCGCCAACCACGGGGTTATCTTGTTCGGAACTATTCAGTAAGGAATGGTTCAGGCCTTGTGTTGCAGAGGAGCGGGCGTACTCCTCGGTTCTTTGATCTAGGCCAGGTACTGTAACGGGCGGTACCGCAGTAACCCAGCCATTGATGGAAATCCATTCTCCCTACGAGCCTTGTACGAGTTTTGTTTGTATTACCCACTCTGTGGCTAGTAGCTAGAATTTAATCATGTAACAATTTCAGCTATTTTATAAGTATTTGTATATAGACCCTATTATAATATCAAAGGATTTCTATAAAAAGTGTTTTAGCCATCGTAAGGTAAAAACTCGACATGTTTATTTGTGGTGTGGTCTTACGAGATGCTTTTGTTTACGAAGGATTTTTGAAACTTTAATAATCAATTGGGTGTGATTTTCTCACGCTGGTATTCCAGACTGACTCGGGTATTATTTAACTGTAATGCTCGGGTCAGACCGAGTATTATAGGATACAGGTTATGATGTTGTGGAGCTCAGGAGACGAGCTGGATGGCGATACGTACTTCCATATTTGTTTATATTTATATTCCGCTGTGTTGTGTTGTTGTGTATCCATTCGTATGATATTGATGTTGAGCTGTGATTGATGTACTCTGATGATGTAATTTATAGACAGAGATATTTGATGTTTGAGTAAAGAGTATTTATTATCTATTATATTTTATTCCGCTGCGATAGTTAGATTCTGTTGTTGTTTTCTATTTTCTCATTCTACCTCTTCTTCTTTAACCCAAATGGTTCGTATTTCTGTGCAACTTGAGTTGATTGTTGTAGAATAGTGTTGACTCAAGGACTATGGATTTGCGGGTCGTTACAGTTGGTATCAGAGCTTAGGTTGGTGATAACCTTGGCTCTGGTGGGAATTACTCATAAAATAGAGTCTGTAGTACTCTATAATGAGTATGGGCATATTAATATATATGAGCGCGTATTTGTTAGTGAATATAAATTGTTTAAATATTGTGTTGATTGATTTATTGAGTGGCATATGAACCTTCGTCGACACTGTCTGCGCAACTGTGTAGAAGGGGTTTCTAAGCATTTGAATAGAGCAATCGACATGGTATTGTTTTAAATATGGGTAAATGAAATAATTTTACCCAAAAACATATTTTGATATAAAGAAAAGTTTTTGTAAACTATTTTAGTTGACATATGATTGCTTGGATGTTAGAAATGATAGTATTTAAGTATTATCATTGTTAAGAAAAAATTTAACTAGGAATTGAAATATAACCAAAGTTAAGGGAATAATTCATTATAAAATGAAATTTGTAAATATGAAGTATAAATGTAATTTATGAACTGAAGTACAATCACATGAGAATTTGTATAAGCATAAACTATACAAACAAATTTGTAGTTAAAATTGATTTAAGCAGGATTTGGAAATTTAAATACCGAAGATTTGGAAGTGTTTTTAAAAATAAATGATAACATTATTGTTTTGAAGATATTTCTGAATGGAAATCTGTTTTAAATGGATTTTGAAAGTGATACAACATTGAAATCACTTGGATTATTGGAAAATAATTTTGATGATGATGGCCGCATTATCAATATTCATTTTCGAATTTCTAATTGACGGATTGCTGGAAAAAACTGATTTGTTTAGAAAGCTAGTCGTTTTTGAAAATTTAAAAAGGGAATTTGTTGAAAATAAAAGCCAGGATTGGTTTAAAGTTTTTGAGAAATGAGATTTGAGATGTTGGAGATTTCAAAATGATTCTAAACCAAAGCCGAGAATTACAAAAATCCCGATGAGATAGTTGTAAGCTTATAAATTGAGATGACTTTAAATCTTGAAGGAAATATAAGCTTTGAATAATGGAATTTAAATTTAAAGGGATAAAATGAGGTTAACTTGGATTGGAAAATAAAAATTTAACTGGATTGAAATTAATTAATTAATTAATTAGGCTGAAAAATGATATCCAGTTGTTTTTTGAATTAAGTAGAAATCGAATTGAGTAAAATAAAACTAAGTTAAAATAAGATTGAGTTGGAATAAGAATCCAATTGAATTATTGAATGGAATTAGATTCTTACTTGAATTAATGGAAAATGAGTTTGGATAAGGATTGCATTGAAATAAATAGATCAGAATAACTTATAAGAGAAATAAAAAATCTATAAGGATAAAAATATGCTTGGGTTATAAATATGAAAAAGGCTTGAGTTAAAAATAAAAGAATAATATATTCATGCCTATGAGGAATGGAATTGTGTAAATAATAAGTTGTGACTTATTAAATTTGAAAAGTGAGATGCAAAACTCCAAATTAAATATTATTGATCAATTGGAGAATAAAATAAAAATCAAAACTTGAATAATAAACTAAATTGAACTAAGAAAAATTAAATGCAGTGATATTTGGGATTGAAATTTCAGAGTTGGATTATCAATAAGGGAAGAACTAATTGATAATAAATTAGTTAATGAGATGTGTAAATGGAATTCAATGTAGTTAAATAGAAGCTGAATTGTGAGTTTATGATGAAGTTGGAAAATAAAGCTCAAGTTATAAATCAAATTCGACTTGGATCGATAGTGAAGTAAATGTAATTAAATTGTGGTTAATAAATTGGGTGGTAAATTGAAAATGGATAGTGGATTTAAAACTTGAGTTATAAATTAAAAATTTAACTTGAAATGTTAACAAATTAAATATAATTGCAAAAAAAAATTGATTAAAATAGAAATGGTTTGTATGGCGAATTAAATCAAAATAGGTGGAAATAAATTGGAAATGGCCTTGTAATATATTGAATGAGCTGAATCTAGAAGTTAAAATGGATACTGATTGATCAAATAAATTTGTAATTTCAAATGTGATTGGATTAAAATGGAATCAAGTTAAATTGAAAAGAGAACTTTATTTGCAAAATTAGAAAGAGCTTAAGTATAAAATTTGACTAAATTGAAGTAAATTGACTTAAGCTAAATGAATGAAGGAGAGTTTAATTGAATTGAACTTAAACAAAGTTTAATAATATTGGATTTGTTTTAAATCAAGTGAAAATAAATTTTTAATCGAAATAAAATTCGGCGAGTTATAAATAATATTAATGGAATGAAATTCTAGAATAAATAATTGTAAACCACTTAAAATTATTAAGGAATTGAAATCACCTGAGACAATAAGAAAATAGAATGTTTCAAGTTTAATAGAATGGATTTAAATGAATGTGGATAAGAAATTGAGTATAAATGAGTGGATTGTGAATAAAATTTAATAGGTAATGAAGATGAACCTAAGTTGTTAATGGTTTTGAAAGAACTAATTTGGTTAATAAAATGGAATGCGAGTGAATGGATTCAAATTTAAAATGCAATGAAAATGAGAATATATGGATCGTTAATAAATCTAAAAATGTAATAGAATTAGGTATAAATTGAGTTGAAATCCATTCAAATTGATTATAAAACATAAATACTTATTTATTCGCATAGATCTCGCAAATTGCATGGAATAAATTGTCATTTGATGTAAATGGAAGTAATTAAATTTCTATGTGTTGATAAGAGTAAAATAAATTGATTTTGAAAGCAATTGAATTAAATATGTGTTCAGTTTGCTTAAGAATAAATTAAATGTAAGCAATTGAGTTTTAAACCATTTAAATGGAATGAAAATGGTTTATGAATAAATTGAAAACAGTTGAATTAGCATGGAAACTATATAAACTGCATACGGAAAATGTTTGATGTGCATTTCTTTTAGAGTTCATGTGTTTTAACTATCGCAAGTAAGTGAAATATAGTAAGCTGTATATATTTGGCACTTACATGTTTAAATTGAGTAAGTACAGGTACCGGGAAGCCGTATGGCTGGATTTTGGGCACGCTAACTGCTAAATAGATAAGCCACCTGCTTAAAAATGCTAAATAAGGTACGCCTACGCAATTAAAATAAGAAATATGAACTGTTTTTTGTTTTTCCGACCGTGTGGGTCGATGTATATATATTTATCTCTTTTGTCAAATTGCAAAAGCTCCTCCGTACAAAGGGGACTCTGCCAAAAATTTTCAGAAATTTTGGGAGTTAGAAAATTTTTGAAGATTTTTGGAAAAATTTAGTTCACAGCAGACGATTTCAAACTGGAAACTAAAATAAGTTAGTAAATGAAACGAATTAAAATAATGATATGAATTAGTAATAAATAAAAAATAAAATTTATATATGCAGAGTTAAAGATAAATTGAATTCATATGGAAATGAAAGAATTAATTTGAATAGAAATCGATATAAACTGAAGTGGTAAGACGGAAATAAATAAAGAAACATATAAAATGCTTATGTTAACTTAAGTAAGGAATGGTCAATTCTTAATTGAAAATTGAATATTGCAAGTATATTCTAAGTTGGTATTTGGATGAATATTGACATTTGGTAAGAAAGCCGATAAAATGTTTTTGGAATGTTGATATTGGATATTAGTGCTAAGCAGGATATGCAGGTATTATATAAAGGGAAAAGAGAATTGGTTTTTGATTTCAAGAAGATAAATTTGAAATGCTCGACATAAAGGTATGTATTTAAATTTGATATGAAATTTGATTGGGATTTGGATTTAGCCACTTGGCTTTTTGTTTTCTTTTGAGATTTGGGAGCCTGTAGAGGCCATTTTGTAGTTGTACCGAGCTAGCCATGCAAAGGAGACGCTGGCGAAATTTTTCATAAATTTACAGAGTTAGAAAAATTTTACAGAGTTAGAAAAATTTTGATAATCCAAAATTTGGTTTTAAATTGAAACTTGAATGGTTAAACAAATGGTATAGTTTGAAACTAGGGAAAGGTTTGGAAAGTTAATAAGAATGATAATGGATCTTTTATAAAAAGATAGTTGGTAAGACGTTGAATTGTTAGAAACTGTTAGGTTTTGGGGAAAAAGTAAACGGGTATTGGACCATTCTTCCTAATTAGTAATTTCGGTGACGAAATTCTTTTAAGGGGGAAGGAATGCGACGACCCAGAATTTTCGAGCATTTAAAATTGGAATGTTTAATTGATTTTAATATTTAAAGGTTTAGTTTTAACTTGAATTCAAATATTACAATTTATTTGATAATTAAATTATTGAATTAAATAAGTGAAGTTGGGTAAAACGTTGAATCTAAAATTTTGAAGCCTGTTTAAATGATTTGAAGGCTTATAAAATTTATATTGATAACACTAAGAATAATAGAAGTTTTAAAATTGAATTTAACATTGAATTGTTCAGTTTTGAAAATTTTATTGTTTAAATTGAATTTAAAAATAGCTTCCGAAGCGCAGTCTCGGAATTTAACGAAACCAGTTCCATTGGGTCCGCAATATTGAATTATTATCGGATTTCAAATTTCGTATCGATAGGGGTTGTTGTGTGCTTATACGTTAAGTAAACGCGTTGAAAATTTAATCGATATTTTTATAAATAGTAATAATAATAATAATAATATTAAACCCGTAGTTACCCTAGCTCTGATTGTCGTCGACCTAGTTGTCTTCCCTTTTCGTTTCAAGCACGCTACATTTGTCTTCCCTCAGAAGCCAAGATCAAAACAAATATCTGTAGATGATTATATCTACCGAATTCCTTTTCCTTATTTTCAAATCTCGTCCTCTTCAATCCAGAAACGAAGTCGCTTTCTCTTTAATTATTTCAGCCAAACCCTTTTTGCTAAATCAAGCACCCCTCTTCTTCTATTTCGGTAGGAGCATCAGTAAAAAATAAAAATAAAAATAAAAATAAAAGGGAAATGGGGTCGCGAAAACAATTGAGGGATTATTCAATTTCTATTTCATCTTCACGAATCTCAAACCCAAATTCAAGCTAGTGGAGGCGCTTCGCGTGCGCGCTCGGGAGGAACGGCGGTAGCCTAGGGCATTACGGCATTAGGAAGGATGCCGTGTGAAGTGATGGTTCGTTCGAGCTTCGGTTTTGAGGAAGGATTGCGAGCCCTATTCGCGTTGCCTGGGTAAATCGCGAAGCATACTTAGGAAAAAGGGTGGTTGGCTGTCGATTGGGGTTTTCGAGTCATGGCTGTTCGCGCGTTCGTCGAGGTGATGGTGATGGGTATCGCGATTTCTCGCGCTCGCATAAGGGACGGCAAGGTATATCCTATTCCGATTTTAAATTCACATTTGTTTTATGCATACAGAATAAAAATATATATGTAATGTATTAAAATGAAAACATTAATATATATGTACGGATAGATTAATATTTTCTTAGTAAGGTATAGTGTATTTTATTCAATTTAATAAAATGTATATATATATATATATATATATGCAGTTTCCAATTTAGAATATATGCATATATATTGTGATAAACAGAATGTATATAAAGGTTTGAAAGACAAATAGGAATTTTTAAATGTGAAAGTTGTGAAAATCTATAAATTATTTTAAGTATACATGAGTTTCAAAATAAAAAAATAAAGTAAAATAAATAAATACACATACATACCTATTTCCGTTTACTAGTGAAATTTTTAAATAATAAATTATGGAAATTAATTTGTTCTTAGTTACTTAAAGAAATTTAATAAAGGAAACTAGTTAAAAATTTAATTAATAGATGGTAATAGGCTAATTGATTGGTTCAAATGTTAATAAACTGTAAATGGTTATTCAAGGTTTGAAATCTGAAAAGAAAACAAGCCGGATTGGAATGGTTGCATGCGTAGTCAAAGGTGAGTTAATCTCACTCAGTGGATTTAAATTTAAATTTAAATGATTAAATTTAAATAAATGTTTGAATGGTTGAATTGATTGATGTGATATGGCGTGATATTTTGGAATTGGTATATTATATTGTGCTAACGTTGTGGATGCAGGGAAAAACAGGTTGGAGGGATCCAGCTGGATCCCTCAACATTTATTTAAATTATTTAATACCCTCAGTTGTTATTATATTGATATTCTGTGCTGAATTATTGTGGAATATTGAATGCTATGGTATGATTGGATATAATTGGTATAATGAATTACCATAAAAATATATAAACTGAATTTTGGAAAGAAAATAAAAGAAGTGGATTGTAAGTAAAATAATTATAGAACAACTTTAAGGAATGAATTTGAAAGGGGAATAAAGTGACATTAAAAATTCTAATAAACGAATCTTAGATATGGAAAGGGAAATTCGAATTAACTGAGAGTTAATGAATGTTAATCTTCAATAATTTTTTAAAAAAGAACAAGCCATTTATTTAAAAGTTAAGATTTAAATTATTGAAAGAATAAAGAAGAAATTGGGAAAATTCTGGAAATTTGTATATTTCAGTTAAAAGTTTTAAAATCAAATGAAAAATAATAATAACAACAATAATTAAGTCTATACTTAATAAATTTTGAAATGAATTAAGTAATTAAAGAAATTTATTTCAAATGGGATAGACTTGAAATCAATTTGGGAAAGTTGATTTAAGTGGTTGAATTTGGATATTCTCCCTGGATAATCAAGTACGTTTTCAAAGTAAGTTTTTAAAATAAGTTAAAAGTTTGTAAGTTAATTTAAACCGCAATTTTGGAAAATTTATTATTTCTAAATATTTAAATTCTAAAGTAAGACTTTTCTTTTAATCTATTATAGTAGTAATTATTTTAAGAGTCACTTAGTAGTTTGATTTAAGTTTAAAAAAAAAAATTAGTTATATTTTATAAAGTAACCTTACTTTCAAATATTTATGGAGCATTATTTTTAACAAATTATTAAAGTAGTTTTAATTTAAATGTTTTAAAAGTATATATTTCAAAGTAAAGTGTTTTAAAATTTATTTTTAAAATCTAGTTTTGTGCTTGGTGATTTCAGAGGAGATAGAAAATATTTGGGAAAGTTTATTTTGAAAAGAAAGATGGTTTTGAAACTGTTTTCAAAAGGATTGAGAATAGAAATATATCTTGTAAAGATATTTTGAGATAAATAAATAATTTGGGAAATTATTTATTGTTGGATGGTTGTTTGTGAATATAAATTGATAGTTAAATCACCGACTATCAATATTGGACAAACCGCGTTGATCGTTTCGAAGAGACCGGGATCGAGATTTAATTTCTCGAAAACCACTTCGATCCGGTTTGAACGTTTCGTGTAAACGATTTGGGATTCGAAGATGGAGCAGTGAAGTGCAAGGGCTAGTCGCTACTAATCCTGAGGATATTTCCAAAATGGATGTAGTAGGAATAGTGCCTTCGGTTCCGTTCGAACCCGGAACAGACTCGTACGGATTGAATGCTTTCAGAACATCGTAAGGTGGACGATGAGCATTCTAAGTGATGCGTTCTTAAAAGGTAACGTTTAACCTCAAGCCTCATCAACCGGGAATGGCTAAAACAGGGGAGGTGCAGCAAGGTTAGGTGGGTCATGCCCAAGCAGGACAAGATTTTCCCCTCTCTAGATGTCCCTTTATGTTCGGCTTAGTGGGTGGTTGGTCGCGCCAACCACGGGGTTATCTTGTTTGAAACTGTTCAGTAAGGAATGGTTCTGGCCTTGTGTTGCAGGGGAGCAGGCGTACTCCTCGGTACTCTGATCTAGGCCAGGTACTGTGACGGGCGGTACCCCAGTAGCCCAGCCATTGATGGAAATCCATTCGCCCTACGAGCCTTGTATGAGTTTTGTTTGTATTACCCACTCTGTGGCTAGTAGCTGGAATTTAATCATGTAACAATTTCGGCTATTTTTTAAGTATTTATATATAGACCCTATTATAATATCAAAGGATTTCTATAAAAAGTGTTTTAGCTATCGTAAGGTAAAAACCCGACATCTTTATTTGTGGCGTGGTGTTACGGGATGCTTTTGTTTACAAAGGATTTTTGAAACTTTAATAATCAATTGGGTGTGATTTTCTCACGCTGGTATTCCATACTGACTCGGGTATTATTTAACTGTAATGCTCGGGTCAGACTGAGTATTATAAGATACAGGTTATGATGCTGTGGAGCTCAGGAGACAAGCTGGATAACGATACGTACTTCCGTATTTGTTTATATTTATATTCCGCTGTGTTGTGTTGTTTTGCATCCATTCGTATGATATTGATGTTGAGCTGTGATTGATGTACTCTGATGATATAATTTATAGACAGAGATATTTGATGTTTGAGTAAAGAGTATTTATTATCTATTATATTTTATTCCGCTGCGATGGTTAGATTCTGTTGTTGTTTTCTATTTTCTCATTCTACCTCTTCTTCTTTAACCCAAATGGTTCGTATTTCTATGCAACTTGAGTTGATTGTTTTAGAATAGTGTTGACTCAAGGGGTACGGATTTGCGGGTCGTTACAGAAGGTTTTAAGGTTATTCGTGATCATTGAGGCTGCTTCTTCTCCTTTACGCTGTCATCAATGACACCTAATATCATCAACACTAATTTAAAGCGACATCACATCCTTTCATTTCGATTGCTTTCGATGCCAAGGATATTGACGTCGCTTGTTTTTACATTGACTATATATATAAGCGTTACGGCATGCGCTTCGTGCGTGAAATACAAATTATATATGTTTAACATATTCAAGTAAAAATGATTTGCACAAATATTTAGTTATATTTTTGTGTTGAAATCTTGTGTAGTTGGTTTGAATTTTAATTTCTACATCTAATTATTTTTGTTAGTTTGAATTTTTCTTATGTTATTAATTAACAAAAAAAATTGTTAAAATAATAATTTGTTAGATTCTATTTTTAAGTGATATTAAGAGTTGATAATATTTATATAGGAGCGTTTGAATTTGTGAAATAGTTTAATGTTAGAACCTATTATTACGCGATATTGAAATTTGATAATATCTACATAGGTCTGTTTTTGATAGTTCTCAATGCTACCAAAAAAGTGTGATACCAAAGGTATTACAACTATTATTAAAGATAATATATTTGTAAAAAAGTTATTTGTTAGACCCCAATTTTAAGTGATATTAAGAGTTGATAATATATATGGAGGGACGTTTTAAATTTGTAAATGAGTTTAATGTTAGATCCTATGTTTCAGAAATATTAAAATTTGATAATATCTACAGAGGGGAATTTCTGGTAGTTCATGCTAATACAAAAAAGTGTGACACCAAAGGTATTACAACTATTATTAAAGACACATATATATACACACACACACAGATATATATATATATATATATATATATATATATATATATATAATATGGCATGATAGCCGAAGAATGTGAGTATGCTTTTATAATGACGTCACTTGTCTTGACTTCGCCATTCATCGGAGTCGGCGACATTATTATTGCTTATAAAAATACTAAGCTTTGTTTTGAAAAAGGTGGGTAACCTATATGTCATCTATGTCGACTACATCATCTTCGATATGGAGTTTCGTACTTAAAAGAATATAAGTTTTGTCTTTGACCTTGGATAAAGGTCGACATTATTTTAATGTTGTGTTTGTTATATGTTATCTTATCAAAGACGGAGAGCCTGATGTCTCTTGGTCGACACTGTTGTTGATGTCGACATTGATATATACCAACCTATTTAAAGGCGATGAGCCTTATGTTTTGTGACTTCGACTTTAAAACCTAATTGGGGACGCCACTATTTATATTGCTATATGTTGAAAGTATATGAAGTTGACATTGTTTGTTGAGGCTACGAATGTAGAATAAACTTGAGACTAATCATAGGAGATACTAATGTATGTTTTAATAAAAAAATTATAGCTCATTGGGGAAACCAGTGCATATCATTGTGAGATGTTACAATCTAAAAGGGAGATAACCTAATTGGGAATACCGATGGACATAGGCTAAACATATGGGTAAGATGAATTAAATTATTGAATTTTGTTTGGCGATCAATTCGAGTTGTGGTAGGAGATAAGAAGAGTTTAAAGAATAAGGCAATCAAGTTGGTGAAAGTCCAGTGGAGCGACAATGAGAAAGACTGTACTTGGGAGATAGAGGAAAAGATTATGGATACTTATCCTAAGTTGTTATGATGGCATGTTCTATATTTGTTTTATATAGAATTAGTAGCTGGTAGGATATGCTAGCATTGTTTGCATGTTTAATATGCTTGTTATGTTGTCCTTACTGAATTTCAAGGACGAAATTCATTAAGGGGGAACCTGTAGCACCCCTAATTTTAGTTTAATATTATTTAGGATATTTAAGTAGATAGGTTAAATATAGTAATGTAAATTGTTAGGAGAATGAGATTTGAAACTTTATAAGGTCGAGTCATTATTAATGAACTAAGAAAGACTGTTTGAACTTAAATATATAAAAGATTACATGAGAGTGGAAATTTAAGCATAGACCTATATTTCATCACTTAAACCCTCTTCCCTTATGTCATTCTGGTTTTTCACAAAACATAAACAATCAAGAGGAAAAAAAGAGATCGACCAGCTAGGAAGCACGAAATTAAGGGGGTTCAAAAAGTAGGAGCTTAGGGAAAACTAAAGCAATATCAAATCTCAAACTCCATTCCAATCTAAGGTGAATAATAAGAGAAACCATCTTGGTTTTTGTATTTAATTCGGCTATGGGTAATATCTGAGTTACCTTGATAGTTTTGCCAAGATATGGTAGTTTAATCATTGATTGGATATAATAATGATTATGGAATTTTTATGAAATTATTTGAAAGGGTTGTAAGGGTAAAACCTACATTTTTTATCTCCAAGTTGTTTCATTTTCTGGTATGTTGGGTAAAACAATAATCTGTAGATAGGTTTTTAGTTTCGTAATTTTCCAAGTTAAAGTAAAGATTTTATAAATTTCCTAAGGTGAAAATTAGGTTAATTTTGGATTTTAATTATTAAAAAATAATCAAATTTATTTTTTCTGACCCTTAAATTTTTATATAGTAAAGAATATGGTATTTTTGATGTCTCTTTGTCGACACTGTTGTCGTCGTCGACACTGATATATACCAACCTATTTAGTGGCGATGAGCCTTATGTTTTATGACTTCGACTTTAAAACCTAATTGGGGATACCAATGTTTATATTGCTATATGTTGAAAGTATCCGAAGTTGACATTATTTATTAAGGCTACCAACGTAGAATAAACTTGAGACTAATCATTAGGGATACTAATGTTTGTTTTAATAAATTTTACATAGCTCATTGGGGATACCAACGCACATCATTGTGAGATGTTATAACTTTAAAGGGAGATAACTTAATTGGGAATACCAATAGACATAGGCTAAACATATAGGTAAGATGAATTAAATTATTGAGTGATGGGTTCATAGTTACCGTAGAAAAACTATGGGATGTGAGATGTATTGTCCACATCAATCCAGAGATGGATATCCTCCATATGGTTATTGAAGAGTTTATAGTCATCTTGGGAAAATTATGGAATACGTGATGGATAGTCTACATAATTTTAAATAATGAAATATGTGAGTGGATAGTCCACATAACTTTGATAATGAAACCATTGGTGATGTGTAGTCGACATAGTAGGGTATGGGTAATCCAAAGAATTAATATTTGTTAGATAGGCAGTCCACATAAGTATAAGACGAATAGTCAATGAAAACTTAGATGGGTAGTCTAATAACTTGGAAATGGTAATCCAGTGTATATTGCATATTTGCATATCAGTATATTATTATGTTATAAGCCTTGTCGATGTAGGAGTATAATGTATGGTCAAGATGTTTTGATTAAGAAAGTAGTGACGAGAAATTCATTCCGCTTAGCGGCATGGTCTCACTATATCTATTTGGTTCGAGATGGTAGGTAATTATTCACACCAGACTTTTCGTTTGACACAAGTTTTGTTTTTCCCCTTGAATTCTCGGGTACTCATTTGAGTCGGCCAAAACTAAGGGTTTTTAGGTTCCAATTAGATGAATAAACTTTCGAAGTCGTGCAAGAGGCAACCTAACTATTATGAGCTTTATCTATATCTGTTGTGTTTGTCTGTTTGAATGTATGTAATGATCGAAGATTCTTACTATCAAGTAGTAGCGGTAGACTCTGACAAACCCATGTGGCATCTTCATATGTTGCTCTTCGAATAATTTGTGATAGCTATATTTTCTATGAATGTGGAATCGCTAATGGGATTATATAATGAATATGAATTCATATTTTGAAATGGAATGTAAAAGTTATTTCTAAATTGTGTTTTAATTTTCTTCATATTTACGTGCTTTCTGATTACTAATATGATTAACATACCCACATTTTGTCATCCGGAACTAATCATTGTGGATGACTGCAACATTTGCAATGGTTAATTTTAAACCTCAGAATGGGGCATGTTACACGATCCCTCACAATGGATCGGTATTGATCCATAGTCCTTTGTCCCGGCTTAGTCCGGGCCTTTGCTTCGATGATCTACTCTCCTTTTGAACCCTTTCTCTGCCTCTGCTCTGATGATGAGGGCTATCAGACTCTAAATTGGAAGGTGTTTTGTCCATCTTGCTTCTCTTATAGTTGTTTGTCAATCAATTCAACTAGTCCAATATGACAACCCACCCTTCTCGACCCTCGAAAATTGACACCAAATACTCCACAGTCTAATTTGCCGATGATCAAGTGCCGAAAAAGACAGATTGTTAAGGAAAAAGAAAGAAGATAGAAGAAAGAAGGAACTAAACAATAACAGAATCTCACAATCGCAGCGGAACAAAATATAATAGTCAATAACAGATCATTACACAAAATGAAAACTATATCTGTTTTATACACTATATCATCAGAGGATATCTCAAACAAACAACAACTACCAGCCAGACAATTTCATACAATCACAGCAGTGGATATAAACAAGTACGGATAATATGTCTCGGTCTCCAGCTCCTCTCTTGAGCCCCACAGCATCCTTTCCTATAATCTATAATACTCGGTCTGACCCTAGCATTATAATGAAATAACATCCGAGTCAGTCTGGAATACCAGCTGATGAAATACACCCAAATTGATTATTAAAGTTTCAAAAATACTTTTGAAAACCAAAGCATCTCGAAAGACCATGCCACAAATAAAAATGTCGGGTTATTACCTTACGATAGCTAAAACATTTCTTATAAAATCCTCTGATATTATAATAGTGTCTATAGACAAATACTTATTAAAATAGCCGAAATTGTTACCTTTATTAAATTCCATCTACTAACCACAAAGTGGTAATACAAACAAAACTCGCAAAAGGCTCGTAGGGGGAATGGTTTTCCAACTAATGACTAGGCACTAGGGTACCGCCCGTTACAGTACATGGCATAGATCACCGTACGGAGGACCACTCCCAATCCTCTGCAATACAAGAACGGGACTACCCCTTACTGGATAATCCCGAGTAAGATCCCCCCACAGTTGGGATCAGCAACCGCACCACCAAGCCGAATAAAAAAGGACATCTAGATAGGAATGACCTTACCCTAATGGGAGCTACCCACATAGCCTTGTTGCATATCCCCTGATTTTCATCCATTCCCGGTTGATGAGGCTTGAGGCTAAGAATTACCTTTTAGAACGTTTCACTAAGAATGCCCATCGTCCACCTGACGATGTTCCGAAGGCATTCATCCATAAAAATCTGTCCCGGGTTCGAACGGAACCAAAGGCACTACTCCTACTACATCCATTTTGGAAATATCCTCAGGATTAGTAGCGAATAGACCTTGCACTTCACTGCTCCATCTTCGACTCCGAACTCGTTTTTCCCACGAAAACGTACAAACCGAATCGAAGTGGTTTTTGAGAAATTAATCTCGATCCTGGTCTCTTCGTAACGATCAACGCATTGTCCAATATTAATAGTCTGTGATTTCACTATCAATTAACATTCACAAACATCCATCAACAATAAATAATTTCCCACATTATTTATTAACCTTAAAATATATTCACAAGATATATTTCTGTAACATCCTGGATTTTTAAGCCGTTGAATTTGAACATTTAATTTGTCTTAAATGTTAATGTGGATTCTTAATTGATTTTGAAATGGATGAATTCGGGTTCAATCAATTAAATAAGCTATAATTTTTAATTATAGTAATTCCGGTTGAATTTAATGGAAAAACATATAATTAGATATCCGAGATTTAGATAAAAGGGTAAATTTGGATGTAAATAGTGATAAAAATGGTTTTAGAAATTCATTTTTAGTTATTTGAGTGTAAATAGTGTGGTGGGAATTTTAGTTGAATTTTAAAAGTTGATAATTAACATTTGGAATTTTATATCAATTTAAAAATGAATTTAATATTATTAAAATGCAATTAATCAGATTTTGTGTTCGGAATGAGTCAAAATGATTTTTATTTGTGCTCATAAATTTAATATGATTTATTATTAAGTTAACAAAATTTATAAGTGAAATTTTGAGTGATTTCGACAATTATGAAAATCGCTCGATTTAATCGACGAGTTAAAATAGCCTTTCGGGGCACAGTCTCGGAACTCGACGAAACTAGTTCCATTGGATCCGTAATAGTTAGTTATTATTGTATTTCAATTTTCGTGGCAATCGGAGTTGTCATTTGACCGTGGCATCTCGGAACGCATAGAAATCGTTTTAATCGATTTAATTTTTAAATTGATCATTTAATTCCGAACTCGTGCATACGATCAAATTAGCTTACGAAACCTGTTCCATTGTGTCCGGTACGCGGAAAAACCCTAGAATCGCCTGTCGGAATGCGTAGTTTGGAGGTCTTTGCATAAACTGTTAAATTGAGAAATTATATTAATTAAATATTATTAAACCATTATATATAATCCCATGTTTTTATGAAACCCTAGCTTATATTCAGAGCCGCCGACTTCATCACTCCAATGGCCGAAAATCACCCACCTTCGCCTCCAATTTGCAACCAATCCACGCGTTATTTCGCAAAACTCCCAACTAGGAAGTTGTAGATCACCTCGACGTCTACCCATCCAACGGTAGATCTTGCCTATCGTCGCCGTATGGAGCCAGAAAGGGGTCGTGAAGAGCCGTCGTTCGTCTTCGTTCACGCGCAGTTTCTGATAAATTGGAGGCACCGAGTTCAGTGGGGTTGCGACCGAAGGTAGCTATCGCGTGGCTCTTCGAGGTGGTAGGTCCTGATCGACGTGGAGGCGAACGTTGGAGGGGAGTTTTCAAGCCCTAGCGCGTGTGCGTTGGGTTAGAAAATTTGGATCAGCGTACGAGAGAGTGGAAGAAGATGCGGCCTTGACTTTGACTTGGGTTTTGAACGGCCTGTTATGTTGTGGTAAAAGTAAATTTAAAATTTAAAGAAAATTTGTTTTAAATTGTTATTCAAACTTTATAAATTAATATCGGATGCGTATGTTATCAGATTTCGACAATTTTGGTGACGTCGGAATCGCAGTGACGGGGAGCACACTGTGGCACAGATATGAATTCGATTCAAGCAAGTAGAAATTTGAGTTAAATCGAACATCGTTCGGTTTAATTTAAATTTTGGACGCTCGCCGAAAACCCAAGGTGAGTTAATATCACTCACATCTGGAATGTTAGCTGATTTAAGTAGTTGGTATTTAAATAATTGTGTGATTGGTTGAAATGTTTATTTATATCAGCCTGGATTGATATATATATATATATATATATACATATATATATATTGTTGTGCTAATATTTGTGGATGCAGGGAATACAGGTTGGAGGGATCCAACTGGATTCCTCACAATGTAGTAATTATTTTTATAATTGATAATGATGCCTATTTATATATTGTGATTGATAAATTTGGAATTTAATTATATTGTGATGTTGTTGGATAAACTATAAACTCAGAATGTTAATCATAAAGAAAATAAATTGGGTTTTAAAAAGAAATCAAGAAATTGATAAATAAAGAATTTAAAGGAATAAATTTGGAATCTGGGTTGAGTGAAGAATGAAAATTTGTAAGGTTGGAAATAAAAATAATTGGAACATTTATTAGTTGATAAATGTGAAAGTATGGATGTCTGGTGATAATTTCAATAATAAATTTTAAAATTGTTAAAAATAACAACGGGTTATTTTGATAATAATATACCTTGGAAATTAAATATGATTTCAAAAGAAAACCCTTCAAATTAAACTAGCAATAAATTGCAAATTAGAATGTTGCAGAAATATTATTTAAAACCATTAAAAAATTAAGTAGTTATATAGTTAAGAAATTCCTTAAGTATGATTTCATTAAATAAATTTATAATAGTTTATTTAAAAAGACCTTTAAACTTATACCTTGGAAGTGAATTTCCGGGGATGGAAATGTGGTTAAGCTTCGTATGAAGTTATTTTAAACCTGGGTAGGAAATTTGTGTTGTTAAACATAAATCTGAAAATTGAAATATAATCGACAGAATTTATTAAATGGATCTTCTGGGTTGTTTGAGTGGGAATGAGTTTCCCTAGGAAAAACCAAGTTCGAGTTTAAATAGATTTTATTAAAAGAAAGTTTAAAAATGCAAACTTGTTTAAAAGACTGTTTTGGAAATTATTATTTTAAAGTAATTATTGATAAATTAGCAATAGTAAATTTTATGAATACCTTAGTAATTATTTTTACAAATATATTTATTTAAAGGCTAGTTTGGAATAAAGTTATTTGAAATTATTATTAATCCTTTTAAAACTCTACTTTTAAATTTAGTTTAACTAAACTTTTATGTAAACCCAAGTTTAGATCTTAATAAATAGTTTTACTTCACTTATTTTAAATTTATATTTTTGAGTAAGTAATTAGAAGTAAATTTACGTATTTTAAAGTATATTTCAGTATAAAATGTTTTAACTGTTTTAAATCTAAATGTTTTGAACTTGGTTATTCCAATGGGAATATATGGTAAAGGATTTACCTTGTAAAGGATGAACTTTGGGAAATTGTTTTCAAATGAGCTTCGAAAATTTGGAAATATATCTTTTAAAGATATTTGAGGCAAATAAATAATGTGGAAATTATTTATTGTGTGATGGATGCTTATGGATGTTTATGAATATAAATTGATAGTTAAATCACCGACTATCAATATTGGACAAATGCGTTGATCATTTCGAAGAGACCGGGATCGAGATTAATTTCTCGAAAACCACCTCGATCCGGTTTGTATGTTTCGTAGAAAAACATGTTCGGAGTCAAAGATGGAGCAGTGAAGTGCAAGGTCTAGTCGCTACTAATCCTTAGGATATTTCCAAAATGGATGTAGTAGGAGTAGTGCCTTCGATTCCGTTCGAACCTAGGGCGGACTTGTATGGATGAATGCTTTCGAAAACATCGTCAGTTGGGCGATGGGCATTCTAAGTGAAACGTTCTAAAATGTAACGCTTAACCTCAAACCTCATCAAATGGTAATGACTGAAACTCAGGGGATATGCAGCAAGGCTTCGTGGGTAGCCCCCACTGGAGAGTAAGGTCATCCCTGTCTAGATGTCCCTTTTTATTTCGGCTTAGTGGTGCGGTTGCTGATCCCAACCGCGGGGTGATCTTATTCGGAACTGTCCAGTAAAGAATGGGTCCGGCCTAGTGTTGCAGGGGGTCGGGAGTGGTCCTCGGTACGGTGATCAAGGCCCCGTACTGTGACAGGTGGTACCCCAGTGCCTAGTCATTGTTGGAAATCCATTTTCCCTACGGGCCTTGTATGAGTTTTGTTCCCGCTCTGTGGCTAGTAGTTGGAATTTAATCATGTAACAATTTCGGCTATTTTATAAGTCTTTGTAAATAGACCCTATTATAATATCAGAGGATTTCTATAAAAAGTTTTTAGCTATCGTAAGGTATAAACCCGACATGTTTATTTGTGGCGTGGTCTTACGAGATGCTTTTGTTTTCAAAAGGATTTTTGAAACTTTAATAATCAATTTGGATGCATTATTATCAGCTGGTATTCCAGACTAACTCGGTTGTTATTTCATTATAATGCTCGGGTCAGACCGAGTATTATATGTACAGGACAGGATATTATGGAGCAGGAAAGGAGCTGGAGTCCGAGACGTATTATCTATACATACATACATATATATATATATATATATATTCCGCTGCAGTTATTGTATGGTATGTCTGATTGGTATTGGTTGATGTATGAGATACTCTGATGATATGATGTATAAAACTGGTATAGATTTCATTTTGTGTAAAGACCTATTATTTACTATTATATTTTATTCCGCTGCGATTGTGAGATTCTGATATTTTTTATCTTCTTCTTCTTCTATCTCTTCTTCTTAAACCCAAATGGTTCGTATTTCTGTGCCAATTGAGTTAACAGTGGTAGAATAGTGTTGATTCAAGGGGTACGGATTTGCGGGCTGTCACACTTGGTATCAGAGCTTAGGTTGGCGACAACCTAGGCTTTGGTGGGGAAATTACTCATTAAACAGAGTCCATAGTACTCTATAATGAGTTGAGTGTAATAATAGCTATGAGAGCGTATTTGTTAGTGAATATAAATTGTTTTTATACTGTGTTGACTTATCGGTTGAGTGTTTATGAACTTTGGTCGGTACGGGAAGTACAACCATATCGATAGGGGTTTCTAAACTCTTAAACAAGATAAACCGACATAGTATTGTTTTTAAAGTGGGTAAATGAAATAATTTTACCCAAAATTATATTTTGATATAAAAGAAATAATTTTCTAAACTTATTATATATATTTGGATGATTGGTTGTTAATGTCTAAATCAAATAAGAATCTAAAATTTAATCTAGAATTTGAAATAGTTATAATGAAAATAAAATTCTACAAATATAAATTATATAAATGGAAGAATAACTAAATTCGGACTGAACTAGAATTTAAAACCCGGGAATTTTGAAAGGGGTTTTAAATGTTAGGAAAATAAGGTTTAGAAATTTAAAATCTTGGGAATGTTTGGTAATAGATTTCCCAAGTGTTCAAAGAAAATAATGGAATATTATTTTGGGAAAGTAAGAAAGCATTGAACTCACTTCAGTTGCTGGAAAATAATCCTGATGATGCTGGCCACATCATTAGAATTCATTTTCGAGTTTCTAAGTGATGGATTGCTTCAGTGGTGATTGGTTAAGATATTTGTTTAGACTTGTTTTATACACAAGTTGTTTTAACAATTTCAAAAGAGGAAAATTGTTTTGGTAAAAGCAGATTGTCTTGGAATTTGGGACTTGATTTGATATTAAGTTGGAATATGTTGATTTATTATTTCAAGAGAGTTTTGAAATAAAACCGGGTAATTGAATTCTGGAAATTCTGTTAAAAAAATGTGAAAGTTGAAAGGAATCAACTATATAACTTATAAAATAAAGTTGATTTAAGTAAGAATAGAGCTTGATATTAATAAGAGAGGGAAATGAAATTTTTAATCTTGGAATTAAAATTTAACTTGAGTAATTAAAAGTAAATAAAGTATATTGAAGTGGATTTTGAACTTAACTTGGGATAAGTTAAATAAATTGGACTTAGAATTAAATTGATTTGGATAAAATTAAAATGCAAGTGGACTTTGTATTTGTGGGATATGGTGTAATGAATTATACCCACAAGCCATTAAGTATTATACTTATAATTTGAAATTGTGGATTTAAAATGTACAAAGGATTAAGGTGAAAGAAGTTTGTATCTTTAAGAATTCAGTGATACATATATATAATTTGGAATTGTGATTATAAGATGTAGATGGATTAAAATGAGCTATATAAGCTTTTAAATAAATAAGTTGGTGAACTTATAAAATAGAAATGGAGTTATAATCACAAATGGAAAATAGTGGAATAGTGTGGTGGATTCAAACTTAATCTCAAATGAAATATGAATTAAGATAAGTTAGAGCGAGATATAAAAGAAGTGAATGAACTTAAGTTAGGAAATAAGTTTTGAACTTATTTATGGAGAAATAAATTGGATATAATTGCATAAAGAAGTTCATATTCTTAAGTTATTAAGTGTTATAATTTGAATGTGTGATTATAAAATGGAAATGGACTTAAGTAAGCAATCTAAACTCTGAATGGAAGTGAAATTGTAATTCATTGATGGAAAGAGTTGAATGGTGTGGCAAATTCAAAACTTAACCATAAGTGAAATGTAAAGTGTAATGAAGCAAGTGAGAATATAAAGGTGAATGTTCTTAAGTTAGCAAATAAGTCTTGAACCAATGTATGGGGAAAATGAAATTTGTTTGATAATGAAATTGAAATTAAATTTCAATTGTGTAATAAATAATATTGAAAGAAATTTAGATTTTGTTTAAAGGAGTGAAAAGGAAAGGTAGGAATTTAAATTTGCTAAATGAAATAATTGGAAAATGGCCATATTATAAATAAATTCAGAGTGAATTGAGGAAGTGAATTAAAACCTAATATGGATTAGGTTAGAGGCTAAATTGAATTACAATTAAATGAAATTTGTATTGTAATGGATGTAATTTTGACAGTTTGGTTAAAATTTGGAAAGTAAATAAAAATCCAATTGTGGCATGGGATTTAAATTTGTGGTAACAAATGTTAAAGTGTGAATGAATAATAGAATTGAATTATAATTGTGATAGTTTGAATTGTAAATAAATTCCAATGAGTGAAATGATTTGGAGTGGCCACATTGTTAATAAAATAAATTCAGAAATGAATTGTGAAGGTGAATAAATTTAAAATGGATTGAATAAATAAGAAAAGTACATTAAACTTTGTAAATGGATTGGAATTGATTTGGATGAGAATTAAATGAAAATAGGATTGGTTTAAGAAAGAATGGAAATATTATGGGAATTTGAAAGAATTTAAGCAAATTGAAGGTAAAATAAAATGATGATATTAATTTAAACTTAACTTGGATGAGCTTTATTTAGTAGATTTGAATGAAATTTGTTTAGATAATGAAATTTAAATGCAACTGGAAGAATCTAAATTAATTGTTGTGATGAAACAAAAAAAATACAAAAAATAAAATAAAATAAAAATGTAATGGGTGGTAAATGACCAGGATGGGATGATATTATTATAAACTTGAATTGGTTAATGAAATAAAAATGTAAGGGAAGAATTTAAATTAATAATTGCAATGTGATAAGAATGCTTGGATTGCAAACCATGCAAAATTAAATTAAATTAATATAAAGTTAAACTAGAATTCATTTTAATGGTTATGAGCTTAAGTGGTGATTATTTTTGCTTGAATGACATGAGTATTTGCATGTATTCAGAATTGAGTTGTTTAAACAGCAACTGAATTGGTATTGAATTAATTGGAATGGATTGAAATGTTATTAAGTGATTTTGCTTATGAATGGAAATGGATCATAAAAAGAAATGCAAATGTTTCAAGTTTAAGATAAAATTTGAATGTTAATCAAATTGGGAATGTAAGTTAAAATAAAGAAATGTAAGTAAGGCACATGGTAATCATATTGAAATAGAAATGAATTGGTTGTAATAAATATGAATGGTATATAGTAAACTTGAATGTAAATCATTCAAGTGAAATAAAATGAAGTTGGTTTGGATGAAAGTAGAATGGGCTAAAATCTTAATAAATGGATTTGAGTATAAATGTAAGTGAGTTATAATAGAAATGGAAATGTAACAAATTGAAATGAAATTTGCTTGGTGAATCAATTCGCAAAATTGGGTAGAGTATGAATTGAAATAGTGAAACTTGTATGTAAATCCTTTGTGTGAAATAAAATGGGATTTGGCATTACAAAAGAAACTTTGTGCATGTTATAAAATATGGTTTACTTATGAAACCATGTGAATTTTTTATTTGATTATGAAATGGATATGTTTGGCTTAAATTTATATTGGAATTGTTGTTAAAATGTTCATATCTTTGAAAACTGATGAGTTTTTTGAGTAAGTACAGGTATGGGAGGCGTTCGATAGAGTTGGAGCGCATATATGCTAAATATTAGCCGCTTGCTTTTAAAATTTGCTAAAAGGTACGCCTACGCAAATATAATTGGGAAAATGCTATATATATTGTGATATATTTTGGTTTCCGACCGTGTGGGTCGACGTATATATATTTATCTGTATCGCAATATCGCGAAAGCTCCTCCGTGCAGGGGAGAATCTGCCAAAATTTTCTGAAAATTTTGGGAGCTAGAAATTTTTTGGGAATTTGAAAATCTATAATCAACTTGGAAAGTTGTTTTAAGAAAATGTTGAAACAAAAAGCTTTAGAGTAAGTAAAACAAATGAGTTGGGATTTGAGCTAAAGGATTTTGGAAAGTGAATATAAGCTTTTAACTAAGCAAATTGGATGAGTAAGTAAGTTTGAGCATAGTTTCTACCTCAGCAAATTTCGGGGATGAAATTTTTATAAGGGGGAAGGAATGTAACATCCCAGATTTTTAAGCCATTGAATTGAACATTTAATTCGTCTCAAATGTTAATGTTAATGTGGATTCTTAATTGATTTTGAAATGGATGGATTCGGGTTCAACTAGTGAAATAAGCTATAATTTTTAATTATAGTAATTCCGGTTAATTTGAATAATGGAAAAAAAATATAATTAGATATCCGGGATTTAGATAAAAGGGTAAATTTGGATGTAAATAGTGATAAAAAGGTTTTAAAAATTCATTTTGAGTTATTTGAGTGTAAATAGTGTGGTGGGAATTTTTGTTGAATTTTAAAAGTTGATAAATTAATATTTGGAATTTTATATCAATTTAAAAATGAATTTAATATTATTAAAATGCAATTAATCAGATTTTGTGTCCGGAATGAGTCAAAATGATTTTTATGTGTGCTCATAAATTTCATATGATTTATTATTAAGTTAACAAAATATTAAAAGTGAAATTTTGAGTGATTTCGACAATTATGAAAATCGCTCGATTTAATCGACGAGTTAAAATAGCCTTTCGGGGCACAGTCTTGGAATTCAACGAAGCCAGTTCCATTGGATCCGTAATAGTTAGTTATTATTGAATTACAATTTTCGTGGCAATCGGAGTTATCATTTGACCGTGGCAGCTCGAAACGCTTAGAAATCGTTTTAATCGATTTAATTTTTAAATTGATCGTTTAATTCTGAACTCGCGCATACGATCAAATTAGCTTACGAAAACTGTTCCATTGTGTCCGGAATGCGGAAAAACCCTAGAATCGCCTGTCGGAACGCGTAGCTTGGAGGTCGTTCGCATAAACTGTTAAATTGAGAAATTATATTAATTAAATATTATTAAACCATTATATATAATCCCAAGTTTTTATGAAACCCTAGCCTATATTCAGAGCCGCCGACTTCATCACTCAAATGGCCGAAAATCACCCACCTTCGCCTCCAATTTGCAACCACTCCACGCGTTATTTCGCAAAACTCCCAACTAGGAAGTTGTAGATCACCTCGACGTCTACCCATACAACGGTAGATCTTGCCTATCGTCGCCGTATGGAGTCGGAAAGGGGTCGTGAAGAGGCGCCGTTCGTCTTCGTTCGCGTGCAGTTTCTGATAAATTGGAGGCAACGAGTTCAGTGGGGTTGCGACCGAGGGTAGCTATCGCGTGGCTCTTCGAGGTGGTAGGTCCTGATCGACGTGGAGGCGAACATTGGAGGGGCGCTGTCAAGCCCTAGCGCGCGTGCGTTGGGTTCGAAAATTTGGAGCAGCGTACGAGAGAGTGGAAGAAGATGCGGCCTTGACTTTGACTTGGGTTTTGAACAGAACGACCTGCTATGTTGTGGTAAAAGTAAATTTAAAATTTAAATAAAATTTGTTTTAAATTGTTATTCATACTTTTTTAATTAATATCGGATGCGTACTTTATCAGATTTCGACAATTTTGGTGACGTCGGAATCGCAATGACGGGGAGCACGCTGTGGCTCAGATAAGAATTCGATTCAAGCAAGTAGAAATTTGAGTTAAATCGAACGTCATTCAGTTTAATTTAAATTTTGAACGCTCGCCGAAAACCCAAGGTGAGTTAATCTCACTCACATCTGGAATGTTAGCTGATTTAAGTAGTTGATATTTAAATAATTATATGATTGGTTGAAATGTTTATTTATATCAGTCTGGATTGATATATATATATATTGTTGTGCTAATATTTGTGGATGTAGAGAAAACAGGTTGGAGGGATCCAACTAGATTCCTCACAATGTCATAATTATTTTTATAATTGATAATGATGCCTGTTTATATATTGTGATTGATAAATTTGGAATTTAATTATATTGTGATGTTGTTGGATAAACTATAAACTCAGAATGTTAATGATAAAGAAAATAAATTGGGTTTTAAAAAGAAATCAAGAAATTGATAAATAAAGAATTTAAAGGAATAAATTTGGAATCTGGGTTGAGTGAAGAATGAAAATTTGTAAGGTTGGAAACAAAAAATAAGTGGAACATTTATTAGTTGACAAATGTGAAAGTATGGATGTCTGGTGATAATTTCAATAAGAAATTTTAAAATTGTTAAAAATAACAATGGGTTATTTTGATAATAATGTTCCCTGGAAATTAAATATGATTTCAAAAGAAAACCCTTCAAATTAAATTAGCAATAAATTGCAAATTAGAATGTTGCAGAAATGTTATTTAAAACCATTAAAAGTTTAAGTAGGTATATAGTTAAGAAATTCCTTAAGTATGATTTCATTAAATATATTTGTAATAGTTTATTTAAAAAGACCTTTAAACTTATACCTTGGAAGTGAATTCCCGGGAATGGAAATGTGGCTAAGCTTCGTACGAAGTTATTTTAAACCTGGGTAAGAAATTTATGTTGTTAAACAAAAATTTGAATTGAAATATAATCGACAGAATTTATAAAATGGATCTTCTGGGTTGTTTGAGTGGGAATGAGTTTCCCTGGGAAAAACAAAGTTCGAGTTTAAACAGATTTTATTAAAAGAAAGTTTAAAAATGCAAACTTGTCTAAAAGAGTGTTTTGGAAATTATTATTTTAAAGTAATTATTGATAAATTAGCAATAGTAAATTTTATGAATACCTTAGTAATTATTTTTACAAATAGATTTATTTAAAGGCTAGTTTTGAATAAAGTTATTTGTAATTATTATTAATCCTTTTAAAACTCTACTTTTAAATTTAGTTTAACTAAACTTTTATGCAAACCAAGTTTAGATCTTAATAAATAGTTTTACTTCACTTATTTAAATTTATATTTTTGAGTAAGTAATTAGAAGTAAATTTACGTATTTTAAAGTATATTTCAGTATAAAATGTTTTAGCTGTTTTAAAACTAAATGTTTTGAACTTGGTTAATCCAATGGGAATATATAGTAAAGGATTTACCTAGTAAAGGATGAACTTTGGCAAATTGTTTTCAAATGAGCTTTGAAAAATTGGAAATATATATTTTAAAGATATTTGAGGCAAATAAATAATGTGGAAATTATTTATTGTGTGATGGATGCTTATGGATGTTTATGAATATAAATTGATAGTTAAATCACCGACTATCAATATTGGACAAATGCGTTGATCGTTTCGAAGAGACCGGGATTGTAACGTCCTCGGATTTTCGTTCTCCGAAAATACGACATCGACACTCACTTTATCGACTGCCGAGAAATCAAAGGCCGAAAACCGAGATGTTATGGGTTTTAAGAAGAAAAGAAAAGAAAGAAGAGAGAAAAAGAAGAAAGAAAAAGAAAAATAGAGGGAAAAGAAGATAGACAATTTTTAGAAAACAGAGAATTAGAAAAACAGAAGATAGAAAATTTTAAAAATAGAACGGGACAGAAAGGGAACAACAGAACAACAACAGAATCTCACAATTCGCAGCGGAACAACATATAATAATAAATGAATAATCTTTAAACAAAGAACTATATCAGTTATTACATTACATTTCATTACATCACATCATATCATCAGAGTGTACAACAACATACAACAATAAACAGTGCAGCGGAAAAAGAAATACTATATAAACTAGTAATACGTCATGCCATCCAGCTTGCCTCTAGCAACTCCAGAATATCCAGAATATCCTGATAAACCTAACTCTTGACTGCCCGTGTGGAAATTGGTGGGCACCCAGAGTTTAGGAAGGAAAACAATAAACTCCGAGTCAGTCATGTGACTGGTGTGAGAACTCAAAACAGTTTATTTATCTTTAAAATCAAATAGAGGAATATTTTTATTCCAATTCGCAATGCTTTTAAAAATGAGACTACCATAAGGCCTCCCGCACACACACACAATGCAAACGCAGAATCGGAGGAGATTTCTCCTTATGATAGTCAAAGATGCTTGATACGCATTTAAAAGAACATTTTATATTATTACTAGTGCATAGTGTAGAGAAAAATTCATTTCGAAAGTAGAATATAAATCTTAGCCAACATAGACATTTCGAACTATGCCTACTATAGCTACCATCCAAACAGTGGTGACCACCATAAGTGAATGGCAGGTTCTACAACTATTACCGTACAAGTTTCGTATTGGGAATTGGATTTCCAACAAATGGTCAGGCCAAGGAACTTCCCATTGCCACATGAGAATGCCTCTGGAAAGACATTCCCGAGAACCAAACCGGAACTCTGCCAACACAAGGCCGGGTTACCCCTAACTGGGTAACTACTGACACGAGCACGCCATTCCCCGATCGTAAACGACCTTTTTCACGGGATCCCGATAACCAACAACCACAAAGTAATAAACTCGTAGTAACCACATAGGTTAAATATCTGGGCTCCATACCATGATACAACCTCTATCCAGAAGGAAATGTACATACCCTAAGGGGAGCTACAGCAACCCCTAATAACCTTGCCGCATCTTTCCTGTTTTGACCATTTCCGGGATGTGAGGCTCGACGAATTCACGTCCACAAAAACACACATTGTACAAAAAGCCGTGCTTTGGGTCAACAAATGATCAACACAATGATCACTAAGATAGACGATCAAATAAATGATCCTATCACAATAATCAACACAATGATCATTTCAGCATCACTCAGCATGTCACATTACCAAACTGGGAATATATCGCTGATAACTTCAACTATATAACCTTTGAGCTCGTACGTCTCAAAGAAGGGTGTTAAGCAAAGAATAAATTCTCCGCCACCAACAGAAATATATTTGAAAGAAATCGGCTTTATATCTCAACTTGTAATGTCAGGCATACAATCCATACAAGTCTGTTCCGGGATCGAACAAAACCGAAGTCACTTACAAAGAAGTCCTTGCAATCCGGATATTCACAATCCTGATCGGATTTCCCATCACTTATGGAATCTCTATACCAGGAGCTACCCAGTGCAGAGACAATCGATAGGTCATCCTATCACTCTCGCAAATACCGGTCTTCAACACCGATCTTCAATGCAATTCACAACGACGTATCACATATTCGGAATGGGTTATACGACCCCATGGTCCTTTCCCGGTTAACCCGAATAGTGAGCGCTTATTCAAAAATAAGTGTGCATTCAAATTCAAACAATTCACATCAAATACCCATTCAAAGGGAAATACTGATAGTCGGTTATTGAACTATCAATTGATATGCATACATCACCAGATTCCAAATAATTTTCCAAATTATTTATTTTCCAAAATATCTTTACAAGATATATAATTTCAACACTTTAAAAATAAATCAACATTTATTTTCAACAAATTCCACTTTTCACATATAAATTACATAATGAATTTATATTTCAAAATATTCATGCATATACGATTTCAATTATTCATTTTCAATTTATCTTCAAAAAGATAAATTCTCTATATTCACTTCACATTGGAAAACATTTCCATACTTATTAAATAAGTAATTCACAATCATTTATTTTCAACACTTAGAAAATATTCAATATACTTAAATCGAATTAAGTATATATTTCATTCTTTAAGGAAATCATTCACTTAACATATTTATTTGGGCCAAAACGAATGTTGCGTAAAACATCGTTACGACAACCCAAAATCACTAGTATAGGGATTCGAATTTAAAATAGATATATAAATCCCAATATTATTCAAAAAAATTTCCTTTCGGAAATCATTTACTATAACAACAGTGTTATAGTCTACCATTTCCTTTTATTTCTCGAAAACGTCTATTTCAACAATAAATGTTGAAATCTATGGTTTCGAATCTCAACATGTTTTAAAACATCGTTAGATCGTTTTAATTATGTTTAAAACATCACATTCAAAAACATTTTCTTTAACGTATTATTCACTATTCAAAAATGTGAATAAACTTCATTAACAAATCTCATCCTTTTATTCGTTTTAATTCAAAGGATTATTCACTATTCAAAAATGTGAATATAACTCCATTAATAGGTTTCAACACTTTTCTTATCAAAATAAGTCGTTTGCGAATTTATAAAACAACGTTTATAAATTCCATTTCTATTTATTTATAAAAACTTCTTTTTTTATAAATTCTTTTATTAACCTGTTAAATTTCATATCTCCATTATAAACTAAAAGTTCATATTATAAGTTAAATACTTATAAAACGATTATTTTACAAAATCGTTCTTTTTATCTTCCCAAATTATAAATCTTATAACTTATAAGATTCATTCATTTATCCAAAACCATTATTCACATAATTTCACCAAATTTATAAATCTACTATTTATAAATTTCATTTATAACCTCCCAGTTTATAATTCTACAAATTTCATTCATTTATGAAATTCATTTTCACTTCATTTAAACATTTATAAAGACTCGTTTTATAATGTCAATATTTCGATTTATAAATATCTATTTATAAATCTCTTAATATAAATCAATTTATATTATTCTTTTAAAACGTCTTTAAATTCCTTTATAATTTCATCATTCTGATTTATAAAATAATCAAATTTTATAAATCCTATATTTAAACTTTTATCATATATTCAAAAATCCAATCTAAATTATTTTATAAAATCATTAGTTCATATTTCTCAAAAATCGACTTTTAATCGTATTTCTAAAAATCAGCTTTTTAACTATATTTCACAAAAACCATAATTTTTATAACTTTAAAAATTATAACGTTTATTTATTTATAATGGATCAACTCCAAAAATATAGTATATTTTCAAAATCACTTTTAAAATCATTTTAAAATCCCAAAATCTGGGTCCAATGATGCTACACACCAAATAGTCAATCACGACTAACAACGATATCATATATCAATATGAAAATCCATCAAATATCAAAATATCTGAAATTAAATAAAAACTGTTGAGGAATCCAGTTGGATCCCTCCAACCTGTTTTCCTGCATCCAAAAACATTAGCACAATACCAATTTCGCTCCAGTACGAAATTATCGCGGTATATGTTCTTAATAAATATTATCCGCTTAATAACGGCGTAATAGGGTCTCATCCGCTAAACAAAAAAATGCGGGAAATCAACAACTGCAATATATACATATGCCAATATATATATATTGATATTATATATAATACCAATTTCACTGTTTATGAAATATTCGCGGTATATGTTTTTATTAAATAACATCCGCTTACTAACGGCGCATAATGTCTATTTTAACAATCAATAATTTACAGTCATCATTCAAACATGCATTCAAATATTTTAAATCTAACTATTTAAAAGAAAATCGAAACCGATTCGATTGAGTGAGAAGTTCTCACCTTGATTTTAAATTCCGTTTTAGCTTTTATTTCGAATAAAATTAAACGCGCGTTTAATTTTACCCGAAATTCTCACTAACTCCAAACGACTCCAAACCAACTCCATCGCGTAGTGCTCGTCCATACGATTCCAACGCAACTGGATTTGCATTTTTTCGACCTCGTATGTAAAAGATACGAATTTATGAAGTTTAAACACGATTTATATAAACAAATTTCACATAACTTTTATAATTTAAACTCCAACTCATCTCAGCCACTGGATCCATCACCCATGCAAATCTGGCCGTCCACCCTTTTCTTCCTTCCATCTTCAAACGCGCGCACATGTACAGGAAGGAGCCGTTCACCTTGAACCCATAAACATGAATTAGGGTTGAATATTACTCCTCCAATTCTCAACGAAACTCGATCACACACCCACCATCGCGTAGAGCACGACGCAAGCTACCCTCACCATCCTTGGCCTGAAGCTCGGCCTCATCTACATGCGTGCGCACGTCCCTCTACAGCCCACGCACGGCCCCCTCTAGCTCCCTCCACACGACTCCGTTTCCGATCACCACCGTTCACATCGTAGCTCTCACTCCCCTCTCCAACTTTGTAGTTGATGGCTTCGTGAATCGATGAATGGATTGAGAGATTTTGAGGGATGAAATTGGAGCATTTCTGGCCATTCAACTAGGAGGTGGCGGCTAGGTTATAAAATTAGGGTTTAGGATTTTTTTTAGCAAATTTATGAAGGGTGAAGGGTTCTTTTATAGGAAAAGCAAGCGTAAACACTATTCATCCCGGGAATTCCGAACTCCGATTTAGACGCCGTAACCAGCGTACCTAGGGTTTATCCCGCGTTCCGGACACAATGGAATAGGTTTCGGAAGCTAATTCGGAAGTATGTGCGAGTTATGGCTGAAAACGTTCAATTTGAATTAAACCGATTTAAATCGATTTCTAGGCGTTTTAATTTGTACCGGACAAACGGTAAATCCAATTGACTTGAAATTTGAAACCTTACAATAATATCACATTACGGATCCGATGAAACTGGTTTCGTCGAAATCCGAGACTTTTTGAAAAATGGCTATTTTGACTCGCCAAATTTAAATTAAAAACGATTCGATGCGTTTCGAGCTGCCACGATCAAATGATAACTCCGATTGACACGAAAATTGAAATCCGGTAATAACTAACTATTACGGATCCAATGGAACTGGTTTCGTTCAATTCTGAGACTGTTCAAAAATTGGCTATTTTACAGTCGATTATTAAATATTAAAATATTCAATTTTCACAAATTTACTTTTAATTCGATTTTAAAAGTTCTAAAATATCATTCTAACTTCAATATGATAAAATAAAATTTTACAAATCATTTTTAATCATATTTAACTTAATATTCAATTATTTTCATAATTTAACATATTAAATTATCGATTTAATTATCCAATTAAATCCAATAATTCAAATTAAAATTTATTTGACTTATAAATTCACTTATTAATATTTAAAATTAATTAAATATTCAAATTTTAATTATTAAAAATTCTGGGTCGTTACAATCTTTCCCCCTTAAAAGAATTTCGTCCTCGAAATTACAAGTAAGAAAATTACAGAATCTATTAATTTTCCCAAAATTTATAATTAAACTTCTTACCATACTTTACTAAGTTTTCCAAATCATACTTAGTTATCTTTTCAAAAACAACTACTATTGTTTAACTTTCAATTCTAAATCAAAGTTTAAAGTTTCCCAAAATTTTCCCAATTTTCTCAAAAATTTTCTAACGCCTTAAATTTCCGGAAAAATTCGCCATGTCTCCTTTGCGCGGCTCGATCCGAAAAAAAAATGACAGTATATATATCACAAATATACATCTCATCAAGTACTGAGGCATCCCGAAGGGAAAAAAGTATAAAAGTGTGATATTTAATCCGAGATATGTACCTTATATTTTATTAGCAAGCATATACGGCTAATATAGCGCAAAAGCGAACTCCAAATGCGAAGCAAACGCGATCCGCACCTACTAATCACTCAACAAACAACATGAGAACATGCACATATGCAAATAATCTCAATATACAACATATAGCAACATAACAACTACATAATATAGCAAATGCAATATATATTCAACCATCAACCAACTACATTCCATAACCAACAATATTCATTTATATTCTCATTCATATTTAATGAATTGGTTTTCACTTTATCACATTTGATTTATTAACATTGGATTTTATCAACATTCATTCTCAATTCAATTAGTTATCATTTACTAATAACAACATTTGATTTTAATGAATTAACACTTATGTTCATTATTTTATATCAACTTAAATTTACATTAAATTGATTAACATTCAATCCATTTATTCAATTCAATTACTAACTCCTTTAACAATATAATGTTGAATTTCATTCATATACTCAAGTTCACATTTCTTTTAATCCACTTGATTATTTACTTCGATACCAAAATCAATTCCATTCAACAACACTTAAGTTATATTCCATTTAACTTTAAATTCACCTTTATTTACAACTCATATTCATATAGTTTCACTTCTTATATATATATAAGTTTATTTCACAATTGTAAACACTTTAATTATAATTTCAATTCTTATAATTCTTTTGCTTATACAATTATTCTCTTATTCAGGTTATTCAAACAACCTAACAATCAACTTATATACACTTTAACAATTCTGAAAAATTATTCCTTTATATATAAAATATAATCAAGGCAAAATTATTTCATTTACCCAATTTAAAATCAATATTATGCCGAATTGTTCTATTCAAGTGTTTAGAAACCCCTTCGGCATAGTCTTGCGGACCACGCTGACGAAAGTTCATATGCCACTCAATAAACCAATCATCACAATATAAAACAATTTTATATTCACTAACAAATACGCTCTCATAGCTATTATTACACTCAACTCATTCTAGAGTACTACTGACTCTATCTCTAATGAGTAATACCCTACAGAACCATGGTTGTCGCTTAACCATCAGCTCTGATACCAAATGTAACGTCCTCGGATTTTCGTTCTCCGAAAATACGACATCGACACTCACTTTATCGACTGCCGAGAAATCAAAGGCCGAAAACCGAGATGTTATGGGTTTTAAGAAGAAAAGAAAAGAAAGAAGAGAGAAAAAGAAGAAAGAAAAAGAAAAATAGAGGGAAAAGAAGATAGACAATTTTTAGAAAACAGAGAATTAGAAAAACAGAAGATAGAAAATTTTAAAAATAGAACGGGACAGAAAGGGAACAACAGAACAACAACAGAATCTCACAATTCGCAGCGGAACAACATATAATAATAAATGAATAATCTTTAAACAAAGAACTATATCAGTTATTACATTACATTTCATTACATCACATCATATCATCAGAGTGTACAACAACATACAACAATAAACAGTGCAGCGGAAAAAGAAATACTATATAAACTAGTAATACGCCATGCCATCCAGCTTGCCTCTAGCAACTCCAGAATATCCAGAATATCCTGATAAACCTAACTCTTGACTGCCCGTGTGGAAATTGGTGGGCACCCAGAGTTTAGGAAGGAAAACAATAAACTCCGAGTCAGTCATGTGACTGGTGTGAGAACTCAAAACAGTTTATTTATCTTTAAAATCAAATAGAGGAATATTTTTATTCCAATTCGCAATGCTTTTAAAAATGAGACTACCATAAGGCCTCCCGCACACACACACAATGCAAACGCAGAATCGGAGGATATTTCTCCTTATGATAGTCAAAGATGCTTGATACGCATTTAAAAGAACATTTTATATTATTACTAGTGCATAGTGTAGAGAAAAATTCATTTCGAAAGTAGAATATAAATCTTAGCCAACATAGACATTTCGAACTATGCCTACTATAGCTACCATCCAAACAGTGGTGACCACCATAAGTGAATGGCAGGTTCTACAACTAATACCGTACAAGTTTCGTATTGGGAATTGGATTTCCAACAAATGGTCAGGCCAAGGAACTTCCCATTGCCACATGAGAATGCCTCTGGAAAGACATTCCCGAGAACCAAACCGGAACTCTGCCAACACAAGGCCGGGTTACCCCTAACTGGGTAACTACTGACACGAGCACGCCATTCCCCGATCGTAAACGACCTTTTTCACGGGATCCCGATAACCAACAACCACAAAGTAATAAACTCGTAGTAACCACATAGGTTAAATATCTGGGCTCCATACCATGATACAACCTCTATCCAGAAGGAAATGTACATACCCTAAGGGGAGCTACAGCAACCCCTAATAACCTTGCCGCATCTTTCCTGTTTTGACCATTTCCGGGATGTGAGGCTCGACGAATTCACGTCCACAAAAACACACTTTGTACAAAAAGCCGTGCTTTGGGTCAACAAATGATCAACACAATGATCACTAAGATAGACGATCAAATAAATGATCCTATCACAATAATCAACACAATGATCATTTCAGCATCACTCAGCATGTCACATTACCAAACTGGGAATATATCGCTGATAACTTCAACTATATAACCTTTGAGCTCGTACGTCTCAAAGAAGGGTGTTAAGCAAAGAATAAATTCTCCGCCACCAACAGAAATATATTTGAAAGAAATCGGCTTTATATCTCAACTTGTAATGTCAGGCATACAATCCATACAAGTCTGTTCCGGGATCGAACAAAACCGAAGGCACTTACAAAGAAGTCCTTGCAATCCGGATATTCACAATCCTGATCGGATTTCCCATCACTTATGGAATCTCTATACCAGGAGCTACCCAGTGCAGAGACAATCGATAGGTCATCCTATCACTCTCGCAAATACCGGTCTTCAACACCGATCTTCAATGCAATTCACAACGACGTATCACATATTCGGAATGGGTTATACGACCCCATGGTCCTTTCCCGGTTAACCCGAATAGTGAGCGCTTATTCAAAAATAAGTGTGCATTCAAATTCAAACAATTCACATCAAATACCCATTCAAAGGGAAATACTGATAGTCGGTTATTGAACTATCAATTGATATGCATACATCACCAGATTCCAAATAATTTTCCAAATTATTTATTTTCCAAAATATCTTTACAAGATATATAATTTCAACACTTTAAAAATAAATCAACATTTATTTTCAACAAATTCCACTTTTCACATATAAATTCCATAATGAATTTATATTTCAAAATATTCATGCATATACGATTTCAATTATTCATTTTCAATTTATCTTCAAAAAGATAAATTCTCTATATTCACTTCACATTGGAAAACATTTCCATACTTATTAAATAAGTAATTCACAATCATTTATTTTCAACACTTAGAAAATATTCAATATACTTAAATCGAATTAAGTATATATTTCATTCTTTAAGGAAATCATTCACTTAACATATTTATTTGGGCCAAAACGAATGTTGCGTAAAACATCGTTACGACAACCCAAAATCACTAGTATAGGGATTCGAATTTAAAATAGATATATAAATCCCAATATTATTCAAAAAAATTTCCTTTCGGAAATCATTTACTATAACAACAGTGTTATAGTCTACCATTTCCTTTTATTTCTCGAAAACGTCTATTTCAACAATAAATGTTGAAATCTATGGTTTCGAATCTCAACATGTTTTAAAACATCGTTAGATCGTTTTAATTATGTTTAAAACATCACATTCAAAAACATTTTCTTTAACGTATTATTCACTATTCAAAAATGTGAATAAACTTCATTAACAAATCTCATCCTTTTATTCGTTTTAATTCAAAGGATTATTCACTATTCAAAAATGTGAATATAACTCCATTAATAGGTTTCAACACTTTTCTTATCAAAATAAGTCGTTTGCGAATTTATAAAACAACGTTTATAAATTCCATTTCTATTTATTTATAAAAACTTCTTTTTTTATAAATTCTTTTATTAACCTGTTAAATTTCATATCTCCATTATAAACTAAAAGTTCATATTATAAATTAAATACTTATAAAACGATTATTTTACAAAATCGTTCTTTTTATCTTCCCAAATTATAAATCTTATAACTTATAAGATTCATTCATTTATCCAAAACCATTATTCACATAATTTCACCAAATTTATAAATCTACTATTTATAAATTTCATTTATAACCTCCCAGTTTATAATTCTACAAATTTCATTCATTTATGAAATTCATTTTCACTTCATTTAAACATTTATAAAGACTCGTTTTATAATGTCAATATTTCGATTTATAAATATCTATTTATAAATCTCTTAATATAAATCAATTTATATTATTCTTTTAAAACGTCTTTAAATTCCTTTATAATTTCATCATTCTGATTTATAAAATAATCAAATTTTATAAATCCTATATTTAAACTTTTATCATATATTCAAAAATCCAATCTAAATTATTTTATAAAATCATTAGTTCATATTTCTCAAAAATCGACTTTTAATCGTATTTCTAAAAATCAGCTTTTTAACTATATTTCACAAAAACCATAATTTTTATAACTTTAAAAATTATAACGTTTATTTATTTATAATGGATCAATTCCAAAAATATAGTATATTTTCAAAATCACTTTTAAAATCATTTTAAAATCCCAAAATCTGGGTCCAATGATGCTACACACCAAATAGTCAATCACGACTAACAACGATATCATATATCAATATGAAAATCCATCAAATATCAAAATATCTGAAATTAAATAAAAACTGTTGAGGAATCCAGTTGGATCCCTCCAACCTGTTTTCCTGCATCCAAAAACATTAGCACAATACCAATTTCGCTCCAGTACGAAATTATCGCGGTATATGTTCTTAATAAATATTATCCGCTTAATAACGGCGTAATAGGGTCTCATCCGCTAAACAAAAAAATGCGGGAAATCAACAACTACAATATATACATATGCCAATATATATATATTGATATTATATATAATACCAATTTCACTGTTTATGAAATATTCGCGGTATATGTTTTTATTAAATAACATCCGCTTACTAACGGCGCATAATGTCTATTTTAACAATCAATAATTTACATTCATCATTCAAACATGCATTCAAATATTTTAAATCTAACTATTTAAAATAAAATCGAAACCGATTCGATTGAGTGAGAAGTTCTCACCTTGGTTTTAAATTCCGTTTTAGCTTTTATTTCGAATAAAATTAAACGCGCGTTTAATTTTACCCGAAATTCTCACTAACTCCAAACGACTCCAAACCAACTCCATCGCGTAGTGCTCGTCCATACGATTCCAACGCAACTGGATTTGCATTTTTTCGACCTCGTATGAAAAAGATACGAATTTATGAAGTTTAAACACGATTTATATAAACAAATTTCACATAACTTTTATAATTTAAACTCCAACTCATCTCAGCCACTGGATCCATCACCCATGCAAATCTGGCCGTCCACCCTTTTCTTCCTTCCATCTTCAAACGCGCGCACATGTACAGGAAGGAGCCGTTCACCTTGAACCCATAAACATGAATTAGGGTTGAATATTACTCCTCCAATTCTCAACGAAACTCGATCACACACCCACCATCGCGTAGAGCACGACGCAAGCTACCCTCACCATCCTTGGCCTGAAGCTTGGCCTCATCTACATGCGTGCGCACGTCCCTCTACAGCCCACGCACGGCCCCCTCTAGCTCCCTCCACACGACTCCGTTTTCGATCACCACCGTTCACATCGTAGCTCTCACTCCCCTCTCCAACTTTGTAGTTGATGGCTTCATGAATCGATGAATGGATTGAGAGATTTTGAGGGATGAAATTGGAGCATTTCTGGCCATTCAACTAGGAGGTGGCGGCTAGGTTATAAAATTAGGGTTTAGGATTTTTTTTAGCAAATTTATGAAGGGTGAAGGGTTCTTTTATAGGAAAAGCAAGCGTAAACACTATTCATCCCGGGAATTCCGAACTCCGATTTAGACGCCGTAACCAGCGTACCTAGGGTTTATCCCGCGTTCCGGACATAATGGAACAGGTTTCGGAAGCTAATTCGGAAGTATGTGCGAGTTATGGCTGAAAACGTTCAATTTGAATTAAACCGATTTAAATCGATTTCTAGGCGTTTTAATTTGTACCGGACAAACGGTAAATCCAATTGACTTGAAATTTGAAACCTTACAATAATATCACATTACGGATCCGAAGAAACTGGTTTCGTCGAAATCCGAGACTTTTTGAAAAATGGCTATTTTGACTCGCCAAATTTAAATTAAAAACGATTCGATGCGTTTCGAGCTGCCACGATCAAATGATAACTCCGATTGACACGAAAATTGAAATCCGGTAATAACTAACTATTATGGATCCAATGGAACAGGTTTCGTTCAATTCTGAGACTGTTCAAAAATTGGCTATTTTACAGTCGATTATTAAATATTAAAATATTCAATTTTCACAAATTTACTTTTAATTCGATTTTAAAAGTTCTAAAATATCATTCTAACTTCAATATGATAAAATAAAATTTTACAAATCATTTTCAATCATATTTAACTTAATATTCAATTATTTTCATAATTTAACATATTAAATTATCGATTTAATTATCCAATTAAATCCAATAATTCAAATTAAAATTTATTTGACTTATAAATTCACTTATTAATATTTAAAATTAATTAAATATTCAAATTTTAATTATTAAAAATTCTGGGTCGTTACAGGGATCGAGACTGATTTCTCGAAAACCACTTCGATCCGGTTTGTACGTTTCGTAGAAAAACGTGTTCGGAGTCGAAGATAGAGCAGCGAAGTGCAAGGGCTAGTCGCTGCTAATCCTGAGGATATTTCCAAAATGGATGTAGTAGGAGTAGCGCCTTCGGTTCCGTTCGAACCCGGGGCGGACTTGTATGGATGAATGCTTTCGAAAACGTCGTCAGGTGGGCGATGGGCATTCTAAGTGAAACGTTCTAAAAGGTAACGCTTAACCAGAAGCCTCATCAAATGGGAATGACTGAAAATCAGGGGATATGCCGCAAGGCTTCGTGGGTAGCCCCCACTGGAGAGTAAGGTCATCCCTGTCTAGATGTCCCTTTTTATTTCGGCTTAGTGGTGCGGTTGCTGATCCCAACCGCGGGGTGATCTTATTCGCAACTGTCCAGTAAGGGATGGGTCCGGCCTTGTGTTGCAGAGGATTGGGAGTGGACCTCGGCACGGTGATCTAGGCCCCGTACCGTGACAGGTGGTACCCTAGTGCCTAGTCATTGTTGGAAATCCATTTTCCCTACGAGCCTTGTACGAATTTTGTTTGTATCACCCACTCTGTGGCTAGTAGCTGGAATTTAATGATGTAATAATTTCGGCTATTTTATAAGTATTTGTAAATAGACCCTATTATAATATCGAAGTATTTCTATAAAAAGTGTTTAGCTATCGTAAGGTGAAAACCCGACATGTTTATTTGTGGAGTGGTCTTACGAGATGCTTTTGTTTTCAAAAGGATTTTTGAAACTTTAATAATCAATTTGGATGCATTATTATCAGCTGGTATTCCAGACTGACTCGGGTGTTTTTTCATTATAATGCTCGGGTAATGCAGCTCAGGCCAAAGGAGTAAGTCGTACACGACTTAAGGAGGGCTTGAGTCGTCTACGACCTAAGGAGGCGGGTTTTAGTCATCCACGACTTAACAAAGCTAAGGGGACAGGGTTATGACTTAACGGGAGCTTGAGTTGTTCGAGTTTGATGAGTCGTACACGACCCAACGACTCATCTATAAGACGTCCACGACTTATCATGAAGCAGGGGAAAGTTCCAGCTATTAAAAGATTTGAGTCGGAGGAAGGGCACGACCTAGTTAAGTCGTTTGAGGAGATATGTCGCAGGGAGCTTGGGAGCTTGAGTCGCGGAAGCTATGAGCTTGGGAGCTTGAGGCGTTGTAACTTGTATACGGATGAGTCGTAAGTCGTCTTGTGTTGAGTTGGTTGTAACTCATTAAGTCTTAAAGTCCTGAGTCATTATCTGTTTGTAATTTTTCCTTGAGTCTTTGAGTCGTTGAATGTAAGTCGGTCATGTGTATATATGTTGTGATGTAGTTGAGTCGTAAGTCACAGCTTGCTTAAGTCGTGTGTGTGTTGAGTCGCTGCTGACCAAGGCGAACCTTTAAGAGTTGAGTCGCGTTGTATTTTAGGTCGTTACCGACCTATGTGAAGTGTTGTAATGGTGAGTTGTATTTTTTAAGTCGCATCTTCTTATGTTGTAACTATTAGGTCACGGGGTTGTATAGGTCGTAAACAGTGGGTTCTTAAGTCGTGTGTCTTGAGTCGTTTGCGCTGTGCTGTGTGTAAGAAGGTTAGGTCGCTTACTGTTTGCAATATTGGTCAGTTAGGTCGGCAACGACTTAGTTGGGTCGTAAGTCGTATACGACTTAAGGGTCAGGGAGTGAAACACTATAAATAGGGAGTGAGTTGTACATTTCAAAGTTGTTGATTTTTGAATAAAATTCTTGTTGATTGCTGTGTGCTTTCATCCTAAATTGGTAGTTGAGTGTAATCTCCTATCTCCACTTTCGATTATTCGAGTGCGCTCGAATCAATGATTGTCGAAGCCGATTCGCAGAATCAAGTGCGCTTGATCAACGCTTGAAGAATTGAAGATCTTCTTTCACGGTATCGTGCGTGATCAACGTGACGAGTATAGCTAGAATTCGGTATCTTTGAGATCAACGAATTTGGGCATTTCAGTATCTTCAATCCACTGATTTGCTATGTTCATCGATTCATATCATTTTGTTAATTATCTGCTGCGTCAGTTTTTGGTATCAGAGCTTGACTTAGCCAATCATAGCTAAGACGAGTCTTGGAGCCAAGGAATTTGAAGTTGAAGTTCATTGTGTTCATTTTGAAGTTGCAACAAGTTAGAAGCTTTCGATCCATTTCATTTTGGATCAACGTCCGAAAAGTGTTTGAATTTTTGGAGAAGGATGTGAGCCGTGCATCATTTGTTGAGCCAAGCTAAGTATAGGCCGTGTATACTTGGAGAAGTAGCCGAACCTTGGTGAAGTTTGTTTAAAGTTTGAGGCCGTGACTTGTTGTACAAGTTAGAGTTGGAGTTTGAATTTTGAAGTGTTTGTGATTGAATAATCATGCCGCCATGAAGAGCTAATCGTCATCAGAATGTTGGTGCGTTGTATAGAAGAGAAGAAGCCGAACAAATGGAACAACGTATTAATGAGAAATTTGATGAAGGCATTGGAAAGTTAGAGAAGTTGATGAATGATTTGAATCAAAATCAAAGGAGGAGATCACCAATCTCGAACCATGGAGGAAACCAAGTTTCGCCATCGGTTACGGAAGCGAGGAGGGTATCACCGCAATCTTTTAGAGAAAGAAGAGAAACATCAATTTCGTCAAGGAGAGATCACCATGACTATGGACATGAAGAGAGAAGAACTCCACGTGAGTATGAAGATGAGCCAAATAGAGACGAAGAGAGACATAGTCGAAGGGACATGCGTGAATGGAGGGATGTCGATGGTCGAGATCGATATAGACGTACATTTGATTTTGATGAAGAGGGTGATAGAGCTATTATTCATTATCAAGATCGAGACCAAGTTAGAAATTCATATCGGGATGCAGATGATGATCGTCGATGGGAATCGGGTATGAAGAAGGAAATTCCAGAGTTCAAGGGTGGAATGGTAGCAAAAGAATTTCTTGATTGGTTGTCTAATGTTGAAGAGATCTTTGATTTCAAGGAGGTTCCTGAGCATAGAAGAGTGAAGATGGTTGCAACTAGGTTGAGGGGGAGAGCTTTGGCATAGTGGCAACAAACTAAGCTTACGAAAGAGAGAATGGAAAAGTCAAAGATTGAATCATGGGATAAGATGAAGAAGTTGATGAGAGCTACATTTCTACCTTACAACTATCAATCAGTTATGTACCAAAGATTGCAGAATCTGAGGCAAGGGACGAAGTCGGTTAATGATTATGCAGATGAATTTTACCAACTCATTGCTAGGAATGATATTACGGAGACAAAAGAACAGCTGACCGCCAGATTTGTTGGAGGGTTGCGAATGCAGATCCAGGATATGGTTAATATGTTCGATCCAAGATCTGTGGCCGAAGCACACCAAAAGGCGTTGGCTTGGGAGAAGCAGGGAAGGCGTGGAGGTGGTGTGTTTACTAATTCCAATAATCCAGTGAAGGGTTTCAGTGGAAGTTCTAATGTTTCTAAACCTATCAGCAAACCAGTGGTGAAGGAGGTTGAGAAGGCGAAGGTTAATAGCAGTTTCAAATGTTACAATTGTCAGGAGTTGGGTCACAAGAGCAATGAATGTCCGAAGCCTAAGAGGAGAGAAATGGTTGCAGAGATAGAAGAAGAGGATGTGGAAGCTGAATGTTCTAATTCATCTTATGAAGAGAAAGAAGAAGAATTATCCGGAGATGAAGGGTGCAATTTAATGATGAGGAGAAGTTATTTGGCACCGAAACAAGAAGAGGAAAAACGGTTGGTTGAGGAATAACATATTTCAGTCCACATGCACTATTCTGGGAAAGGTTTGCAAGTTCGTCATTAATGCCGGAAGCTGTGACAATATTATCTCTACAGAAGCAGTAAAGAAGTTGAACTTGAAAACTGAGAAGCATCCTAAACCGTACAAGTTAGCATGGTTGAGGAAGGGTGGTGAAGTAAAGGTGTGTCGAAGAGCTTGTGTGAATTTTTCTATTGGGAAGAAGTACAAAGATGAAATTTGGTGTGATGTTGCAGACATGGATGTGTGTCATCTGTTGTTGGGTAGACCATGGCAGTTTGATAGAGCAGTACAACATGATGGTCGTGCTAATAGTTACAGTTTCATGTTTGAAGGTACTAAGATTATTTTAGTTCCTAAAAAGCAACAACAGAAGGAAAGCAAGTTGGAGGAGATTGAAGAGCTGAAAACTTTGCTATCGTTAAAGGAGTTTGTCAAAGAAGTTTAAGAGGAGCCTGAAGTCTTTTTGTTGATTGGACGAGAGTGTATTGAAGTGGTTGAAATTCCTGATGAAGTGAAGCCAGTATTGGAAGAGTTTGACAATGTTTTCCCTGAGGAGTTGCCAACAGAGTTACCACCGTTGAGGGATATTCAACATCAAATAGATCTCGTTCCAGGAGCTGTATTACCACATCGACCACATTATCGAATGAGTCCAAAGGAACATGAGGAGTTGTGAAGGCAAGTGGAAGAACTGTTAGAACAAGGGCGTGTGCAGGAAAGTCTAAGTCCTTGTGCAGTACCCTCTTTATTGGTGCCGAAGAAGGATGGAACATGGAGAATGTGTACAGACAGTCGAGCATTGAACAAGATTACCGTTCGCTATAGATTTCCTATGCCAAGGTTGGATGACTTGCTAGCTCAGTTGAGTGGGGCAACTACCTTTTCGAAGATTGATTTGAAAAGCGGATATCATCAAATTCGGATTAGACCTGGAGACGAATGGAAGACAGCCTTCAAGACGAGAGAGGGGTTATACGAATGGTTGGTTATGCCATTTGGTTTATCAAATGCACCTAGTACATTCATGCTGGTGATGAATCAAATATTCAGGCCGTATATTGGGAAATTTGTGGTAGTGTATTTCGATGATATTCTGATATACAGTGGGAGTTCGGAGGAACATTTGCATCTTTTGAAGGAAGTATTGATGGTCATACGATAGGAACGGTTTTATGCCGCAACAAAGAAATGTGTGTTTATGACGAGGAGTGTTTTATTTCTGGGATATGTTGTGTCAGGAAAAGGTATACAGGTGGACCAGAATAAAGTTGAAGCAGTCAGGAATTGGCCACAGCCAAAGAAAATTACGGAAGTGAGAAGTTTTCATGGGCTAGCGTCATTCTACCGAAGATTCATTCCACACTTCAGTAGCGTGATGGCTCCAGTTACTGATTGCATGAAAGGGAAACAGTTTGTATAGTCAGAGGAAGCAGGGGTTGCTTTTGAGAAGATCAAGGAACTATTGACGACAGCACCGATTCTTGTTTTACCAGATTTTCAGTTGTTGTTTGAATTGCATACTGATGCGTCGAAGGTGGGAATTGGTGGAGTCATGAGTCAGAGTAGGAAACCCGTTGCTTATTTCAGTGAGAAATTATCAGGAGCAAAGATGAGGTATAGCACGTTCGATGTGGAGTTTTACGCAATTGTTCAAGCAGTGAAACATTGGAGACACTATCTATTCCATAAGGAGTTTATTCTTTACACAGACCATGAAGCTTTGAAGCATTTGCATGGGCAGGATAAGATTTCAGCAAGGCATGCATCATGGATTGCTTATCTGCAGCAGTTTACTTTTGTCGTGAAACATAAGTCAGGGGTGACGAATCGTGTGGCTGATGCTTTGAGTAGGAGGAGTCATTTACTAACGACAATGAAGGTTGAGGTGACAGGATTCGAATTATTGCCAGAATTGATTGACGAAGATCCTTACTTTATGAAATTTTTTGAGAAAGCTAAGGATGGGAGTACAGATGAATTTGTGTTAGTAGATGGTTTTATATTTAAAGGAAATCGTTTATGTGTACCCGATTGCAGTTTGAGAATGAAGATTATCAAGGAGTTGCACGAGGAAGGACATGTGGGCCGTGATCGTACATTGCAATTAATTTCTCAATCTTACTTTTGGCCGTCGATGAGGAAAGAGGTTGAATGGTTTGTGGAGAGATGTCATATTTGTCAGATTTCGAAGGGAACAGCTACAAATGCGGGTTTGTATATGCCTTTACCTGTACCTACAAAACCTTGGGTGCACGTTAGTATGGATTTCGTATTGGGTTTGCCGAGAACGCAAAGGGGAAATGATTCGATATATGTTGTGGTGGATTGTTTTTCGAAAATGGCACATTTTATTGCTTGTAAGAAGACGGCGGATGTTGTTCGTGTTGCTCAGTTGTTCTTTAAAGAAATCTATCGTTTACATGGGTTGCCGGAATCTATTGTTTCAGACAGAGATACCAGATTTTTGAGTCATTTTTCGCTAAGTTTGTAGAAAATGGTTGGAACGGAGCTGAAATTCAGTAGCGCTTATCATCCGCAAACAGATGGACAGACAGAAGTTGTTAACAGATCATTGGGAAATCTATTGCGATGTCTTGTACAGGACAATCTGAAGAGTTGGGACATAAAGTTATGCCAGGCAAAGTTTGCACATAATCATGCAGTGAATCGTAGTACGGGATTCAGTCCATTTCAGGTCGTATATTCAAGTTTGCCAAGAGGACCGTTGGATTTGGCAGTAGTACCACAAACAAAGGGGACGGTTAAACGAGCTGTAGATTTTGTTGATGTATTGACTGAATGTCATAAAATCGTTCAGAAACGATTGGAGAAAGCAAATGAGAAATATAAGCAGACTGCAGACTTGAAGCGACGAAATGTTGAATTTAACAAAGGAGATTTGGTGTATGCTGTGTTAACGAAGGATCGTTTTCCAGTGGGCGCTTATAACAAGTTGAAAGCCAGAAAAATTGGTCCTGTAGAAGTTGTGAAACGGATTAATGAAAATGCTTATAAGTTGAAGCTACCGGAGGATGTATATACTTCTGACGTGTTCATGTTAAGCATCTTGTACCATATTATGGGGATGGACAATCAGATGTTGAAGAATTTACAAATTCGAGGACGAATTTTTCTCAGCCAGGGGAGGATGATGTAGCTTAGGCCAAAGGAGTAAGTCGTACACGACTTAAGGAGGGCTTGAGTCGTCTACGACCTAAGGAGGCGGGTTTTAGTCATCCACGACTTAACAAAGCTAAGGGGACAGGGTTACGACTTAACGGGAGCTTGAGTTGTTCGAGTTTGATGAGTCGTACACGACCCAACGACTAGTCTATAAGTCGTCCACGACTTATCATGAAGCAGGGGAAAGTTCCAGCTATTAAAAGCTTTCAGTCGGAGGAAGGGCACGACCTAGTTAAGTCGTTTAAGGAGATATGCTGCAGGGAGCTTGGGAGCTTGAGTCACAGAAGCTATGAGCTTGGGAGCTTGAGGCGTTGTAACTTGTATATGGATGAGTCGTAAGTCGTCTTGTGTTGAGTTGGTTGTAACTCGTTAAGTCTTAAAGTCCTGAGTCGTTATCTGTTTGTAATTTTTCCTTGAGTCTTTGAGTCGTTGAATGTAAGTCGGTCATGTGTATATATGTTGTGATGTAGTTGAGTCGTAAGTCGCGGCTTGCTTAAGTCGTGTGTGTGTTGAGTCGCTGCTGACCAAGGCGAACCTTTAAGAGTTGAGTCGCGTTGTATTTTAGGTCGTTACCGACCTATGTGAAGTGTTGTAATGGTGAGTTGTATTTTTTAAGTCGCGTCTTCTTATGTTGTAACTATTAGGTCGCGGGGTTGTATAGGTCGTAAACAGTGGGTTCTTAAGTCGTGTGTCTTGAGTCGTTTGCGCTGTGCTGTGTGTAAGAAGGTTAGGTCGCTTACTGTTTGCAATATTGGTCAGTTAGGTCGGCAACGACTTAGTTGGGTCGTAAGTCGTATACGACTTAAGGGTCAGGGAGTGAAACACTATAAATAGGGAGTGAGTTGTACATTTCAAAGTTGTTGATTTTTGAATAAAATTCTTGTTGATTGTTGTGTGCTTTCATCCTAAATTGGTAGTTGAGTGTAATATCCTATCTCCACTTTCGGTTATTCGAGTGCGCTCGAATCAACGATTGTTGAAGCCGATTCGCGGAATCAAGTGCGCTTGATCAACGCTTGAAGAATTGAAGATCTTCTTTCACGGTATCGTACGCGATCAACGTGACGAGGATAGCTAGAATTCGGTATCTTTGAGATCAACGAATTTGGGCATTTCGGTATCTTCAATCCACCGATTTGCTACGTTCATCGATTCATATCGTTTTGTTAATTATCCGCTGCGTCATCGGGTCAGACCGAGTATTATATGTACAGGACAAGATGTTTTGGAGCAGAAAAGGAGCTGGAGTCCGAGACGTATTATCTATTCATATATATATATTACGCTGTAGTAACTGTATGGTATGTCTGATTGGTATTGGTTGATGTACGAGATACTCTGATGATATGATGCATAAAACTGGTATAGATTTCATTTTGTGTAAAGAGCTATTATTTACTATTATATTTTATTCCGCTGCGACTGTGAGATTCTGATATTGTTTAGCTTCTTCTTCTTCTTAAACCCAAATGGTTCGTTTTTCTGTGCCAATTGAGTTAACAGTGGTAGAATAGTGTTGATTCAAGGGGTACGGATTTGCGGGCTGTCACAATTTCCATTTTCAACTCTTTTGAAAACGGTTCCACTTTACACTCTGTTATGGAATAGATTTCTCAAATATTCATTTCCACTGAAAACAACCAAGCCAAATACTTTAGATTTACAATAATTTAAATTAAAGATATTTACACACTCTGTTTGAAATATATACATACTTTTTAAATGTTTCAAATGAAACTGCTTTATAAAATATAAACTAATTTTCTTCAAAATAAAGTTAAGTTATACTAAATTTTAAAATAAGGTTATGAAATCCTATACAAGTTTTTAAACAAAACTTTGACCAAACTTCTTTAAAATAAATCCATTTTATAAATATAAATATTAATAATATTCTTTTAAAACATAATGCCAATTAACCCTTTAAAATAATTATTACTATAACTAATTTAGTAAATATTTACTTTTGAAATCTTTACAACTTAAATAAGAATTTTCTTAAAAACATTCTTTTAAATCAAATTTAAAACATTTAACTTTTACTTAAAAATCTGCTATAAACGTACTTGGCTTTTCAGGGAAATACACTTCCATTCTATAATAATCCAAAGAATTCCTTTTATAAATCCTACTTGATTTATCTCAATTTGAATTTACGTTTAAATCCCATAAATTCCTCCAACACTTTAAAAATAAAACTCCCTTTTATTTTTAAACACATTTTCCATTTCCTGAAAATCACCTTCAAAATATATACTTAAAATATTTGAAATAAAGCTACTAGAGATTAATAAATTAAAAATAATACTTAAGGATATATATAATGGTTTCTAAGTAATTTAAGCCAAATTTATCTTTTAAAAGAAAGTTATTAAATCAAATATTTATATTATAATTTCCTTTTGAAAACTTAATACTAATTTACCTTAAAGATACTTAAATACCATAGTCTCTTAAATAAATATTTACTTGCACTTTAAACAATTAAAATAATAATTCCTTTCCAAAACATTCTAAAACACATTTTAAACTGCCCATTTATATTTTGAAAGCTTTCTTTAAAACATACTAAATTTCCATGGAAAATTACACTTCCCATCCTTTGAAAATAGTCTTGCTGTTATTTTTAAAATGATTCGCACTTCTTACACAAATTCCCTCTAGAAATCTATATCTTCAATATTTATCCCTGATAAATATTCCATTTCATTTATAAACCCAGTTTATAAATTTTCATTTCACATTTCCTTTTAAATCAAAATTTCAAAAAAAACTTTAACAGACCCCAACCCAATTTTTGAATTTAATTCCTTTAAATTCTTTACTTTAAGATTTATTTTATTTCCTTTCAAACCCAATTTATTTTATTTATATTTTAAATTCCCAGATTGTATTCATCCAATCATAGCACAGTATAATCAAACTTTCAAATTAATCTATCAAAGTATATAAATAAAACACATCATCAATTATGAAAATAATTTCTATATTGTAAGGAATCCAGTTGGATCCCTCCAACCTGTTTCCCTGCATCCACAGATATTAGCACAACAAATAAATATCAATCCAATCTGATAATAATTATCACATTCAATAAATCAACTAATCATTTTAAATATTAACTATTTAAACTAACTAGCATTCAAGATGTGAGTGAGATAAACTCACCTTGAGTTCCGACGAGCATTTTTTTTAATTCTAAATTAAATCGAACCGTTTGATTTAATCCAAAATTTCCACTTGCTCTGATCGTTCACAAATTTGAACTACCGCGTAGAGTTCCATGTCGCGGTTCGAACGCCACCAATTTCGTTGAATTCTGACAATATATGCATCGGATATGAATTTATAAAGTTTTTATATAAATTTAAAAACAAATTTGATTTTTTTTTATAATTACCATCGGCCCGCTTCTTCTTCTTCCCAGCACGATAAATCGCACGCGCAAACCCATTCACGTCGCCGACTAGGGTTAAACACCGCACCACCAACGCTCCCCTCTAGCTCTATCAGAGAACACCATGACGTAGCCCACCTCGTACCCTACCATCTCCCTTGATATAGCGAAGCTCGGTCTACCATCGGCCTCGCAAAACACCTTCGAACGCCACACCTTCAAACCTCGCTAACGACCATCACGAAACACCATCTTCGATCCTAACCGTAGGATAGCAAAAGCTTGGTGAGCCTTACCTTTTTCATGTCGAAACTTTCTTACGAAAGCTTTTGGATTTGAAGAAAATTGAGGAAGAAGGCAAAAGCATTTTGGCCATTAAATGAATAAGCGACGGCTAGAACGAAAACTAGGGTTTTGGCTGCTCGCGTATATATATACATTTTAACAATTATATTAATATTAAATCCAATTTTAATGAGCATTTACAAACGAACTCCAAATCTCACGTTCCGCCAGGCGTTTATAAGGTTTTACCCGCATTCCAAACACAATGGAATGTGTTTCGGAGGCTAATTTGATCATATGCGGAAGATAGCTTTTTGAATCAAGTTTAAATATTAAATTTTCTATTTTAAGTTCAACGAGTCTCTCACCCGTACGAGCAAAAGATAACTCCAAACGCTATGAAAATTGAAATCCAATAATAACTAACTATTACGGATCCAATGGAACTGGTTTCGTCAAATTCCATGACTGTGCCCCGAAAGGCTATTTTAACTCGTCGATTAAATCGAGCGATTTCCGAAATTGTCAAAAACATTTAAAATTTCACTTTTATAATTTTACTAACTTTTTTAAAAATAACATGGAATTTATATTCACATCAGAAATCATTCTGATTCATTTCGAACCAAAATCAGATTATTTGCATTAATATATTATTAAATTCCAAATTCTACCTATCGACTTTTAATTCCATCCAACAGTCCAATATTATAATTCAAATCCAAATAGACTTAAAATAAATTTTAGAAACCATTTTTATAACCATTTATATCCTAATTCACCAATTATCACAAATGCAAATATTTAATTATTATTATTCAAATTCAATTGAAATACCATATTTAAAATTTTAACTAATTTTATTAATTTAACCAAATTCTTTTTATCTTAAAATCAATTATAATCCATATTCAACATTTGAAATAAATCAAATATTCAAATTCTAACGACTAAAATTCTGGGTCGTTACATTCCTCCCCCCTTATAAAAGTTTCTTCCCCGAAATTTGCTAAGGTAGAAATATACTTCCAAACTCATTTATTTACCCAAACTTATTTAGCTAAAAATTCACATTCACTTCTCAAAACCTTTTTAGCTTAAATCCAAAACCATACGCTTTATTTTTAATTCAAAGCTTTGTTGTCAACATAATTTCAAAAATCAACCTTTTCTTGTTAACACAAAATTTTCAAAATTTCTAAAAAAAATTCTAACTCACAAAATTTTTGAAAATTTTTGGCAAAGTCTTTCTTGTACGGAGGAGCTTTTGCAATATCACAATAGACATAAATATATATACATCGACCCACACGAACGGAAAACAAAATATATCACAATATATATATATATATATATATATATATATCATTTTCCCAATTTTATTGCGTAGGCGTACCTTCTGATTAGCATTTTAAAAGCAAGCGGCTAATTATGTTGCATTTGCGCACTCCAACTCTATCGATTACCTTCCGTACCCATACTTACTTAAACAAACACATCAATTTTCAATAATACGAGAATTTAACAACATTCCATTCATTTATCTAAACCAAACATGTCAATTTCAAAGCCCACATAACAATTTTCGAAATCCGACAAGTTATCCACCTATATAAGTAAATCATGCATTTAATAATATTCCAATCTCCTTTGGAAATCCATATTTCATTTATTCTACTCAAATGAATTTACATCCAAGTTGGCTATACTCAATTCATATTCACCATAACCAATTTATTTCACTTCAATATGGTTACATATGCTTTGCTTACATCATTTTATTTCAATTCAATTCCAAATTGATTTACAATCAAATTTTATTTTCAATTCGATGTATTTGCAATTCTTTAATGATCCACTTTCATTTATATGCAAATCCACTAAATTAAATCCCAACCCATTTCAATTTATTAAAAAACCAATTCTATTTACTTCTTTAAACCAATTCAATTCCGTTTAGAACAAAACGACCCGTTTCTATGTAAATTTGATGTTATTCAAGCAAATAACAATTATTTAAGTTTATAACATTTTAAATTAATTCAACTCAATTTATATTAATTTTATACCATTCTGAATTATATACAACTCATACATCCTTATTTCATTAGAATTATTAAATTAAATTCTTACCCTTACATTTCCATTTCGCTAACCTTACAGGTTCATTCAAGACCAATTCATAAACTCGATAACATTTCACAATTTTCTTAAGTTGTCTCAATTCCACTACATCCCATTTCTTTCATCCAATAAATTTCATTTCATTTTAGCTCGATTCTCATTCAATCAAATTCCCATTCATTACAAATTTTAATTCAATTTGTTTACTTACTTAATCCGCTTTAAATTTAATTCACCTTCTCAATTCATTTTTGGATTTATTTTATTAACAATGAGGTCACTTCAAATCATTTCACTCATTTGAAGTTATTAACAGTTCAAATCATCACTATTATAATCTAATTCCATTATTCATTCACACTCTCAACTTTTTATTGCCAAAATTAAATCCCATACCAGAACTGGGTTTTTATTTTACTTTCCAAAATTTTAACAAACTACCAAATTTTATTCATTCCAATGCAATTTCCATTTAATTTAGCTTACACTAAAGTCATCTTCATACTATTCTTTTAAATTTTATTGAGTGAGAATTTAATTCATCCAATATCATTTCAACTAAATTAAATCTCTTTTTTCAATTCAATTCTTATTCAAATTTAATTCAAGTTCAACCAAATTTTATCCAGCCAAATTAAATTCATTCCACTTCCTTTGCTACTTAAATAAGAACTGAATTTCATTCCATATTATTTATAACGCAACTGAATTTTGATTTTAATTCAATTCAAATTCAATCAAATTCTGTTTCTCTATGTATAAGTTCAAACTTATTTACTAACCTAAGTCCACTCACATTTTATTTTTCTTCACCTTATTCAAATTCATATTTCATTTAGGATCAAGTTTTGAATTTCCCATAAAATAACAATCATTTTATTTTGGTTTTATGAATTTCATTTCCTATTCTCAAGTTCACCAACTCATTTATTTAAAAGCTTATATTGCTTATTTGAGTCATTTTCACCTTATAATCACAATTCCAAATTATATATAACACTTAATAGCTTAAGGATATAAATTTTCATCCCACAATTATAACCCACTGTTAACTCCGTTTAGGCAACGAGTCAAGGTCTGGGCCGACTCAAGACTTAAGGTTCTTAACGGTTCAAAAGGGATCCACTACTCGAGAAGCCTCACGACTCAACAGGCAATCGACTCAACAGGCAACCGACTCAACAAGCAACACAACATGCTACCGACTCAACAAGCTAACGAGTTAAAACTTAAGGCGACTTAGAGGAGTGGAGCGACTCAAGGGATTAACGGTGTATGGGATAGACCGACTCAAGTTATCTAACGACTCAACGACCTAAGGTGTCAAATGACCTAACTGACCCAAGTTCTCTACCGACCTACGACCTATGGTAGGTCGTTCACGACCTAGCTTGATTCGTCCACGACTTAAAGCTACTAAGTAGAAATCCAATGCCGCCTCATCTTGGACCACGACCTATTAACTCGCAGACGAGTTAGGACTTGTGCTATATACAGAGGACCGAAGACGCTCCGATACGAAGTCTGGGCTCAACCAGTTGAGTCGCCCACGACTTACGACTCATCCTGAGTCGGTCACGACTTACGACTCATCTTGAGTCGGTCACGACTCATGACTTAACAATTCCAGCGCCTAGAAATTTGCCTATAAATACGCAACCACCTCCAACGTTCAAAGGACTTTTGGGCTGATTCTCTTCAAGCGCCGTTACTCTGCTGCATTCCAAACCAATTCAACACTTAAGGCTCTCAAGACACGAAGAACGCTACAAACAACTTCGAGAAAAGATCACACACATCCAACATGGATTTGAAGACTCTAATCTCCATTAAAGTTTAAGCTACTTGTTCTAAGTGACTTGTAATTCAAAGTGTATTGTACTTGGAAAGATTTGTATCAGCTTGTAACGAGATCATCAATAAAAGTACTTAAAGTGGACGTAGGCTATACCATTAAGCCGAACCACTATAAAATTGTTGTTGTTTACTGCTTTTCCGCTATCATCTGCTTGTAATCTGTTCCCGAGTTATCGGGTGGTGCTTTCACAACTATAACTCATATACCGGGGTGTTAGCGTTCAAATTTTAGCGTCACCATTTTTGGTGCTTTCACTGAGAAATCGAACTCCGGCGAGTTATCATCATTGCTTCACAGAGGTTTGTAGAGAGAATTTCCTTGAAAACCAGAAGTCTATCCGAGATTATGGCTCCTGGAAGGAAGAGTAGATCTCTCAGGTCTGGGAATATTCAAGAGGGAACCTCAGCTTCCCCTATATCGAATCAAGCCACTCCAGCTGTCGGAGTTACAAAGGCAGAGCTGGATGTAGCAATTTTAGGGCTGAACCAACAGATCAATGCCCAAAATGCACAACTCGAGGCTCAAAATGCCCAGAATGCCCTAATTCTAAATAGGTTGAACGATCTACTTGGGGCAAACCATCAACCAGCAGGTAATGAGAGGAATTTTGCTGGCAACCTGCATGATGCTGAAGAAAGAAATGCTCCTGAAAGGGCTGCTAGCCCCTTTGAACAAACACTTCCAGAGGTTGGTGGATCTAGAAATCGACATGATGAGGAGTATCTTTCTGGAATGGTCCGACAAATTATGAAAGAGAGTATGCAGAGGGTTGAAGACGAGAAAGAATGGGGTTTCGCCCCAAGTAAGACTCCATTTACTGAGAAAATCTTAAAGGCTGAATTCCCAAGGAAGTTTGTCCCTCCAACCATTCCAGCTTACAAGGGGACAAGTGATCCGAACGAATTCCTATACAAATATGATTGGCACATGACAGGTGCCAGAGCCTCTGATGAAATAAAGTGCCGATATTTCCCTATGTATCTCGAAGGCGTAGCTCTTCTTTGGTTCAGCAAGCTGCCCGTCCGATCTATCGATCAGTTTTCTGACTTGACCCGGAAGTTCAAGGAGCAGTTCAGACTATATGCCTCAAAAGCCAAAGATATCATGTCCCTGTCAAGTTTGGAGCAGAGTCCAGGAGAGACTATCAGATCTTTCTTAAACCGCTTTAATATAGCGTTAGCTGAGGTGGACAATGCAGAACCGCGAATGATATTGACTTATCTGATGAAGGGTATTGACAAGTCGAGCAAATTTGGGAAATGGCTAAACATGAAGGAACCAAATTCCCTCGAAAAATTCTATAAAAAAGAAGATGAATTCATACGCTTAGAAAGCCGTCCCGTACCGGTAAAGGCAGTGTTGGAAAAGGCTGAAGATAACACTGTTGCTCCACGCAAGAATGAATCTGTAGGGCAAAAAAAGGAAAATAACAATGGGAAGAAGCAGAGTAATCTGAAGAAGCCTCGATCCTTCAAGCCATCAGAGTATACTCCTTTATCAGATACGCCGGAGCGTATCTACCTCGCCATTAAAGATTCTGTTGACTTTCCTAAACCTCCTCCTCTAAGGACCGGGAAAAAGGCTATACAGAGTGGGAAGTTCTGCCGCTTCCATAATCAACCCGGTCACGAGACTGACGAGTGCCGCCAGTTGAAAAATCTGATTGAAGAGTTGCTAAGGGAAAACAAACTGCAACAATTTGTGAAAAAGAATAGCAACAATCGTGCTTCATCTAGTCAGGGGCAACAGGCTCCTACTCAACAGCCTAGGACGATTGAGAAGGCTGCAGGGCATGAATCTGGAAGGCCCATTATTAATGTCATTACATGAGGACCTCACCCAGCAGGCAGAAGCTGGGGTGAGATGGAAAGGTATACCAGAGCTTTAAAGTATATGCCGACCGAGGAAGATGTATTTGTTTTGGAAGGTGCTACGCCCTTGAAGCAACAAAGAACTTTCGATGATGATATTGTGTTCAAAGCTAGAGATTCCGCAGGTATTGAAGCTCCTACCTTGGATCCCTTAGTCATCTCAGCTGGTATCGGGCCAGCTATTGTCAGAAGAGTTCTCATTGATTGTGGCGCATCCTGCAATATTCTCTTTAAGAAAACATTCGACCAAATGAAAATCCTTATGGCTGATGTACAAGCCTCATCGCAGAAAATTTCTGGTTTCACTGGGGAGCCAAAGCAGCCGGTAGGGACCATTGATTTGTTTGTGGAACTTGGAGAAGGAGAGAGAAAAGTGGTCCGCAAGCAAACTTTTGTGATTGTCGACGAATTTTCTGCTTACAATGCTTTCCTTGGTCGTCCAACTCTGGCAGCGTTCAAAGCTGTTCTTGCCCCATGGTGCCTCACTATTAAATTCCCTGCAGACAATGGAGTAGGAGTTATAAAAGGTGATCAAAATGCTGGGCGAGAGTGCTATCTGACAGAGCTACGAGAAACCAGAAAAAGAGAAATGGGAAAGAATGCGGTAGCCCCAGTCATCATCAAAGAACCGGCCTTGTAGCAATTACAAGGCGGACCCTGCACTGGCGAGCACAGCGGAGCAAGGAAAGAGATGGACCCTAGAAAAGTCAATGCAGGGGAAAATAGAGTGGTACCGGTGGAAACGACAATACCAATACCTGTTGACCCAAAGGACCCAAACAAAGTTGTGAATGTGGGTTCACAACTTAATGCGTCAATTCGGAATATCTTAATATCTTTTTTAAAGGCAAATCTGGATGTTTTTGCTTGGACTCATGCCGATATGTGTGGAATATCCCCAGAAGTTGCAGTGCATGCTCTAAATATTGATCCAAAATTTACACCTGTAAAGCAGAAAAGGAGAACTCAAGGTCCAGAAAGGTCGGCGGCATTAAAAGAAGAAGTTGATCGGCTCATGGAGAATAATTTTATCAAAGAGTCTACCTATCCGAATTGGGTTTCAAATCCAGTGCTGGTTAAGAAAGCCAACGGAAAATGGAGAGTATGCATCGATTTTTCAGATCTAAACAAGGCCTGCCCCAAAGATTGCTTCCCATTACCTAGAATCGACCAATTGGTAGACGGAACAGCGGGACACGAATTGTTATCTTTTATGGATGCTTACTCCGGATATAACCAGATCATGATGCATGAGCTGGACCAGGAGGATACGAGTTTTATCACTGACACCGGTCTTTACTGCTACAGAGTTATGCCCTACGGGTTGAAGAATGCAGGGGCAACATACCAAAGACTCGTTAATGCTATGTTCAAACCGCAACTGGGCAAGACTATGGAAGTCTACGTCGATGACATGTTAGTAAAGTCTAAGAAAGCGGTGGATCACATAAAAAACTTAGCAGACATGTTCGCAGTCCTCCGAAAATACAGAATGAAGCTCAATCCTTTAAAATGTTCATTTGGAGTGGAATCCGGCAAGTTTTTAGGTTTCATCGTGAGCGCTAGGGGCATTGAGGCCAGTCCAGCTAAAATTACTGCATTGAAAGAAGTCAAAGCCCCTAGAACAAAGAAGGAATTGCAAAGTCTCAATGGAAAAGTCGCCGCCTTGAGTCGGTTCATTTCCAAAGCCACAGATAAATGCATCCCATTCTTTGACGCCCTAAAGAAAGGAAAGAAAAACTTCGATTGGACTCCCGAATGCCAAAAAGCCTTTGATGAATTGATTCGCCATATGGAGACGCCTCCAATACTTTCTAGGCGTGGCGACGGCGAGGATCTTCTTATATACTTGGCAGTATCATCTCATGCTTTAAGTGCAGCGCTGATACGGGAAGACAAAAGGATTCAACATCCAGTCTACTATATCAGCAAAAGACTCACTGGGGCAGAGATGAATTACTCTAAGTTGGAAAAACTCGCCTATTGCTTACTAATTGCGTCTAGGAAGTTGAGGCAATATTTTCAAGCTCATCCTATCAGAGTCCTCACTGATCAACCTTTAAAGCAAGTCCTGTTTCGCCCTGAAACTTCGGGTCGTCTTCTAAAGTGGAATATTGAACTCAGTCAGTATGACATCACTTATCATCCCCGGAAAGTAATCAATGGACAAGCTTTAGCGGATTTCATTGCAGAATTTACAAATAAGGGTAACAGTGAGGAAGAAACTGTCGACAATTCCCCGATCCAGTGGAAGTTATATGTCGATGGTGCGAGAAACGACTACTGTTCTGGAGCCGGAGTTGTACTTGAGACTCCCGAAGGTCGATCATTATGCTATGCACTAAGATTGGAATTTCCTTCAACAAACAATGAAGCAGAATACGAAGCCCTTATCGCTGGCTTAAGGATTGCTAAAGAATTAAACATCCGAGCGTTACAGATATTCAGTGATTCTCAGCTCATTGTATGCCAAGTCAGAAAGGAATTCCAAGCAAAAGGGGGAAATCTGCCCGCCTACTTGTCAAAGGCTTGGGAACTCCTGGGTGATTTCGATCATTACACGATAAGTCACATTCCTCGAGAAGAAAACATGAAAGCAGATTCTCTCGCAAAGTATTTGAGCACAGGCGAAGCTCAATTTCTGGGGCTAACTCCAGTAGAGGTCCTGTCGACTCCTAGCATTTATGAGATGGACATTGATTGGATCATGAGCATGTCTCAAGAGCAAGAATCATGGATGACTCCGATAATAGAATATCTGCTCAATGGATCCTTACCAGGGAACTCAAAAGAACGACAAAAGCTACTGAGAAAAGCCTCTCGATACATAATCCAGGATGGCCGGTTATACAGACGGGGATTCTCAATGCCATTACTTCGATGTGTATCCAGGGAAGAGTCTGAAGCAATCCTAGCAGAGGTACACGGAGGAGAATGTGGTGATCATTCAGGTGGTCAAACGTTAGCAAAGAAAATTCTCCGATACGGGTATTTTTGGCCAGAAATTAATCGAGATGCAGCAGAGTATTCCCGAAAATGTGACAAATGTCAAAGATTCGCCAAAATTCCTAGAGCTCCTTCCACTTAACTCACACAGATGGTCAGTCCATGGCCGTTTGCAATATGGGGAATAGACCTTGTAGGACCGTTACCAACTGCCAAATCTGGAATTAAATATGCCATTGTTGCTGTAGATTATTTTACTAAGTGGGCAGAAGCTGAACCACTGGCTACTATCACCTCAAAGAAGATGATAAGTTTTGTGACTAAAAACATCATTTGCAGATATGGTGTGCCTCAAAAAATAATTACAGATAACGGGACTCAGTTTGAAAGTGAAGAATTCCAGGATTTTTGCGAGCGATTCAAAATCCGGAAAAGCTTCTTAGCAGTAGCTCATCCGCAGGCAAATGGGCAAGTGGAAGCCGTGAACAAAATTATTAAGTCAACCATCAAGAAGCAACTTGAAAGAGCAAAAGGTGGTTGGGTCGATAAGCTACCACTGGCACTATGGGCATACAGAACCACTCACAAAACTGCGACTGGGCACACCCCGTTTTCATTGGCATACGGGTCAGAGGCAATGATTCCGGTAGAAATAGAAGTCCCTTCACACAGAAGAATCCATTTCAATCAAGCAGAAAACGAAAAGCTAAAACTCGAAGCGCTAGATCTCCTTGATGAAAAAAGAGATGAGGCTAATCTCAGAATTGCAGCTCATCAGCAAAGAATAGCCAGACATTTCAATTCCAAAGTTCGCCAACGCAGCTTTGAGATTGGAGACCTAGTCCTGAAGAGAATTATGACAGCGACAGGTGTGTTTGGGCCAAATTGGGAAGGACCATATGTCATAAGTCAGAAGCTTCTTGACGGCACATTCAAACTCACCACTGTTGAAGGAGATCAAATTCCAAGGGCATGGAACAGCAACCATTTGCGTCCATACTTTACTTGAAAATTTTGTTGAAATATTGTAAAAAGAATTATGAATGTATGATTCTTGTAATTGAAGGCAATTGTAAAACTGATGCAAGTAAATAATGAAAGAATATAAAGTGGATGTAGGCCCAATTTCCTGGCCGAACCACTATAAATCTTGTGTTCCTTATTATTATTACATGTATGCTTTATTTTCGATATAAAAAGTACATAGAATGTATTGCTGAAATGTCGATTTAAATTTTTGCAGACAATGGAAGTGAAACTTGCACATAAAAAGACCAAGTGATTCTCGCCAAATTTCAAGTCACAAAAGCCCCGAATTCAAATCCTAGATAGGAAGTACTTCAATTGAACGGCCTATGATTTCGACAGAAACGGGTCTTTACTAATAAATTGAGATCGTTTGAACAAACAAACATCCAATTAATAAGCTAATGCTCGTTCTCACGAAATTGCCTGACAATGAAGCACACTTCCTTGGACTAAACAAGTTACTTGTAAAAAAAAAAAAGGAGGGCAGAGGATCATTGAAAAGGCATAAGCAAGTGGACAGAGGAACAACCAAAGCCATCATCGGCAGCACAAGTCCTCTTCGGAGGCACAACTCTTCGGAGGATAAAGACCTCTAATGGGTCATACGCCAGAAAAAAAAGAAAGTTCTCTACTCAACAAAAAAGATTGGAGGAGTCATGACCCTCCAACCATGAGAGAGTAACTTCCAGGCGATGAAAACCCTCTCTGAGGCACATTTCACCAGGAGTTGAAGTGTAACGACCGCTCTTCGGAATTTCACTTCACCAGAGTTGAAATGCAAACAACATAAAGACCTCTTCGGAGGCACATTTCGCCAGGAGTTGAAGTGTAACAACCGCTCTTCAGAATTTCACTTCACCAAAGTTGAAATGCAAAACAAAATAAAGACCTTCCTGGAAGCCCACGTTTCACCGAGATTGAAATAAAACTTCCAAGTGTTGAAACGTGAAAAGGCTTTCTTCGAAGGCACAACTCTTTGGAGGTACACGTTTCACCGAGATTGAAAAAAAACTTCCAAGTGTTGAAACGTGAAAAATCCCTCCTTAGAGGTATAACCCCCTCCCGGGGACACAATTAAAATAAAGACCTTCCTGGAAACCCACGTTTCACCGAGATTGAAATAAAACTTCCAAGTGTTGAAACGTGAAAAGGCTTTCTTCGAAGGCACAACTCTTTGGAGATACACGTTTCACCGAGATTGAAATAAAACTTCCAAGTGTTGAAACGTGAAAAATCCCTCCTTAGAGGTACAACCCCCTCCCGGGGACACAATTAAAAGGAAAGACCTCTTCAGAATCCCACGTTTCACCGAGATTGAAATAAAACTTCCAAGTGTTGAAACATAAAAGGCTTTCTTCAAAGGCACAACTCTTTGGAGGAACACGTTTCACCAAGATTGAAATAAAACTTCCAAGTGTTGAAACGTGAAAAAATCCCTCCTCAGAGGCACAAATTTCTATTCAAAAAAAAAAAAAATCCTCATCAAGGGCATACTTTAACTTTCAAAGGAAGAATTAAAGTTAAAGTACCCTTCAGAGGCCCGCTTCACCACATAGAAGAATTCACTTGGCAAGATGTATGCATACGCAAAAGGAAAAAGTGATTTCTTCGAAGGACAAAGCGTAAAAACTTATATGAAGGAAGTTGCACTCTACGAAAATTCTCTTCGAGAATGAAATACAGGTTTCAAAATAAAAAAAAGCAGGGGCCGGTGCCTGCACAACATCCGACCATTACACAAAAAAGGAGTCAAAAAAGCCCGAAGTCCGACTCTTCACTTCTTCTTGCCACCTTTGGACCCTTTGCCTGGCTGAATGATTAATTTTTCAGGTCTACCTATAGGCATAAGAGAAGAAGGAGAGGGAGGTGCAACCGGTGCAACTTCCGGTTCCTCTTCAGTAGTGATGATTTTCTTCCCCCTCCTCTTCGATGTTCCGTGCTTCTTTCTTCTCTTCGAAGAAGACTCACTCCCTGGAGTAACAAGAGCGGACAAAACTACGTCATCAGAGGGAGTCCGCTCCGGAGAGATCTCGCCTCCTTCAAGTCCCTCGTCCTTCTGCTCTTGCGAAGCAATAGGGTCATCCAAGCCATGAAGAGCCTCAATCTGTTCCTCTTGTGAACCGGGTTGTGAAGCAGAAGGAGGAGTCACCTGAAGAGACGGAGGAGGGATAACTAGAGGAAGTGAAGTCTGCACAACATTTGGCGTTTCAACTGCAGAAGAAAAGAAATTAAAAATATTAGTATCTCCCCGAGAGAAGGGAGATATGGGTTCGTCGAGATTCAAGAAGTAATTGAGAAGCTCATTAAACTTTTGAGGAGTAAGCAAGCGATCCACCTGAATCGGACCAATATCAAAATTACCTGAAGATGTTTGCTTCGTAAGTTCAATCTCATAATTTTGAGCCCCGATATATTCCAAAGCCTCATCATCAGTAGGGGTGATTACCCCGGTTCTTATAGGAGGCGGCGAATGAGCACTAGAGCCTGTAATGTCCACTTCGGGAGAAACTAAAGGGCGTTCAGAAGAGGTAGGCGGTATTTCTTTCTGAGAATGTTCCCCTTCCGCCATTCCGGCCCGTACCTTGGCGATTTGCTCTTTTCCCTTGGCAAGAGCGGTGCGGGCATCATCATCGAGATAATGCTCTTCAAGAGCTGTCTCAGCGTAGCCAGCACCTTTACCACCTAGCATATCAAGTGTTGCCTCCCAGACTTCAGCTAATGTAATTTCGTACTTGGGGCCTAGAAAGGCAAGGCTGCCACGTCCCAAAATGCTGTGCAGATAAAAATCAAATAATGTGGAGCTAATGTCAGCTTTGGTTGCTTGATGAGCCTTTTCGGCCGCAAGTTTACCAGCAACAGCCTCATCACGCTCCTTTTCGGCCATAGCAAGTCGAGTTTTTAACAACTCTATCTCCAAGCTTTGAGAGCCGGTTTGTTCTCGCAGCTGTACAGTTTCAGCACGATATTCTTCTATGACCTTTTCCTTGTGTGCAAGCTTATCTTCGACTGCCCTTTGACTGGCATGCGCATCTCGTACTTGTTGCTGAAGCATGCTCTCCTTTGGAGAATAGGAAGTTGATGAAGTAACTAATTCTTCCTTAAGCTTTTCCACTTCCGCTTCCAGCTTTTCATTATAGGAAGCAATACTTCTCATTTCGGCGTCATGCTGTTCGAGAGTCTTCTGCCACTCAGCCTTATCGTTCTCCATTGTGAGCATGGCCTCGAGATTGGCTCGGTTAACCCTCTGAAGCTCGTCGACAAGTTTTTGCCAGTTCGACATTCTTTCAATATCGGTCCTGACAGTATCAGGATTTCGCAGCATAGCCGATTTCTCGAGAGGAACCAAGTCGAGATCAAACCGAACCCCTCTCAGGCACCACTGAGGGAATCGACTTTGAAGAGTGGGAGGACCTTGCCCAACTTGGTATGCGGGCCGGTTGATGATTGCTTGAATGTCGGAGCGAACGGGAGCAGGAGATTGAGCAGGAACATGTTCAGAAGCTGTCGGCATTGTTTCTTCGGTAAGTCTAGCCCGCTTGCTAGAAGAATCGTCTATGTGACCTTTACCTCTCTCATCGTGAGCTTTTCTCTTTTGAGTATCATCATCTCTGTGGGGAGGGTCGTGTCTCTCTTGTTCCCTTCGGTGACGTTCTTCATATGCTCGTCTCTCGTCGGCTTTCCTAATGGCCCTCTCTTCGTCCGATTCTCTGTAAGAAGGGAGGTAACGCCTGTAATCATACTGGCTACGCCTCCCGTAGCGCTGGAAACCATCATAGTACGAGCCGCTGCGCCCCATAGGAGAATCTGGAATAAAAGCAATAAGCTTTAGAAATCTTTAGAGTATAAGAAGATAAGTGCGTAGAAGTGATAAAAAATCCTAAGTGTTGTGTAACGTGTAAACTACACGCATCGAGTTACAAACCACTCTGTGGAATAGAGGTAGTGATAACTTGAGTAGGAGGGGTTGACATCTGTTGTAGAGAAGATGTCGCCTCGATTACAGAAGAGATGGTTTTGGAAACATCATCTTTGAAAAGTTCTTGAGAAGTCACAATTAAATCGCTCAACCCCTCGAAAACATCATCACCATCATGTTTTTTGGGACTGGCTTTTTCAACCCCTTCGTCGGCAGATCTTCCGGAAGATCGTCGAGTTTCTTCCTCTTCGATAACTGGGGCAAGTGCAGACTTATCAGACGGCCCCGCAACGTCCTTCGGAATGGAACATCTCGCCAGTGGAGTTTCCATAGAGGTTCCTCCCTGCATGTGCTCTTTAATAGAGACCGGGGCATCAGGAGTTTCTGCCGGAGAATCAGGAATTTCAGTTGGAACTTCACGAAGTTGAGTAAAGCGAGAGGAATGAAGAAGCCCGTATTGATGTAGAAATTCATCATTTAACAAAAACTTGATGCTCCTCTCTTCTGCCGCCACGGCATTCAATCTCTCGAAAATTTGTTTATAGCATGGATCTCTAGAGGGAGGAGGAAGCGCTAAAACAGGGAAAAATAAAGAAGCCAAGTTAGCAGTTAGCAACTCAGGTTTCGAAAAGCCCAAGAATGGAAAAGTAAAAACAGGAAAATCTTACTTCCTACTCTCCAGATGGCATAAAACCCTGGAGGGCAACGAACAAAGAAATACTGATTTAGAAATCCATGAACGCTATCAGAAAGATCGGTGATGAGTTTTCGGTTTCGAGCACTCCTTATGATTACGATAGAGGGATGATCTTTAATCTTTGTGAATGAACAGAGGTAGCAGATTTCCTCAAAGCTCGGTAATCTGTCCAGAACTTTACTAAAAAGCACACATAACCCCATCAGAATGGCATGGCCATTGGGGTGCAATTGGAATGGAGAGATAGATAATCGAAGCAGAAACTGCCGAAGGAAGTCATTAAAAGGTGGTATGGCACCGCTCAAGCACATTTGGCGGTTGACAGCAATAAAGCCAGAAGGAGGCCTATCTGCAGTATCATTTGGCCCCGGCAGTAAGGCATCAGCTTCGGCAATGCCAAACTGGGTGAGCAATTGAGTAAACACCCGCTGATTCAGAGTGGTGGGAGTTCTCTCCGGAGGATTATTCAACAAGTTGGCTACTGGGAAGACATCTTCAGCCTGGCTCATCGGTTCTTCTTGTTGAGATGTCATTCTACATAAGCAACTGGGTGTTCAAATGCGTAGGTGCACGTTTCCTAAAAGTGTGACGTGTTGTGCAGAACTAATAAAAATAACAAGTAAATATAACTGGAATTAAACTGGTTGACGATTGATCGGCTATGGTAATTTCAGAACTTGTTAATTTAGAGTTCAAGCATAATATTAGTGCAGGCTGGTCAGTTTCAATTGATTGTTTCAGTGTTGCTTTAATATTCTACTTGAAATCGATAGCACTTCGTTCACACGATTTGTTTAAGTTAATTATCTGTTATTAACTAATCTGTCATTTGATATGGGCAATCGATGACAGTATATTCGTCCCAGTTTTCTGTGAATGTTGTATTGAACAGGTTGTTAGCCTGCAAGTCAAAATAACCTGTGAATGAATGCAATAAAATTCAACAGTTCAAAGTTAATGCAATGATCCAAAATTCAAACAGAATTCACGCAAGTCATAACTCGTCAACGGTTCAAAAGTTCTGAGTCAGCAATGCCCTAAGTCATGAGTCGTAGAAATAAGGAGAAAATCTCCAAGTCTTATCTCGGCCACGACTCAAAGGTTTTATCTCGGCCATGACTCAAAGGTTTTATCTCGGCCACGACTCAAGGGTCTTATCTCGGCCATGACTCAAAGGTTTTGTCTCGGCCACGACTCAAGGCTTAAGTCGTGAAGCATGTTGAGTCGTATCATGGTTGAATCGCGAGGGTCGCTGGATCATACAAAAATAGCCGAGTCAAACCTACGGCAATGTTCGAATCAGTCTGACCCATTAACCATCTAACTCCTAACCCATTAACCATCTAATCCATGACCCGATAACCCAATAACCTCGCAATGGTTAACCCCAGTTCCATCACACCACTAGGTCGCCTCAAATCTCAAATCGTTACAAGTAAGATCAAACCGCCTGCCTTTAATCCATCAATGTCCGATGTAATAGTATTCGCAAGGATTAGGGGGAAAAACAGAAGCGGAGATCGGCAATCATCAGCAATTGAAAAAAGATGCAAAATCTCTTACACGATGCGATGCTAAAGATGATCGAAAATAAATCAGGTTGGAATCGCCTTTGAGAGCTCGAAGATGCGTTAATGGCAGACACGGTTCAAAGGATAAGAAATGAGAAGATGGAAGTAAGGGGAACGACTCAAGTCTTTTATAGCTTTGAGCAGTGGCAGTTGGATCGGCACACGAGTTAAGATGAGTCGAAGCACACGACCTACGACTTAGGCGTGAACTTCGAGGGGCAAATGTTAACTCCGTTTAGGCAACGAGTCAAGGTCTGGGCCGACTCAAGACTTAAGGTTCTTAACGGTTCAAAATGGATCCACTACTCGAGAAGCCTCACGACTCAACAGGCAACCGACTCAACAGGCAACCGACTCAACAAGCAACCCAACATGCTACCGACTCAACAAGCTAACGAGTTAAAACTTGAGGCGACTTAGAGGAGTGGAGCGACTCAAGGGATTAACGGTGTATGGGATAGATCGACTCAAGTTCTCTAACGACTCAACGACCTAAGGTGTCAAATGACCTAACTGACCCAAGTTCTCTACCGACCTACGACCTATGGTAGGTCGTTCACGACCTAGCTTGAGTCGTCCACGACTTAAAGCTACTAAGTAGAAATCCAATGCCGCCTCATCTTGGACCACGACCTATTAACTCGCAGACGAGTTAGGACTTGTGCTATATACAGAGGACCGAAGACGCTCCGATACGAAGTCTGGGCTCAACCAGTTGAGTCGCCCACGACTTACGACTCATCCTGAGTCGTTCACGACTTACGACTCATCTTGAGTCGGTCACGACTCATGACTTAACAATTCCAGCGCCTAGAAATTTGCCTATAAATACGCAACCACCTCCAACGTTCAAAGGACTTTTGGGCTGATTCTCTTCAAGCGCCGTTACTCTACTGCATTCCAAACCAATTCAACACTTAAGGCTCTCAAGACACGAAGAACGCTACAAACAACTTCGAGAAAAGATCACACACATCCAACATGGATTTGAAGACTCTAATCTCCATTGAAGTTTAAGCTACTTGTTCTAAGTGACTTGTAATTCAAAGTGTATTGTACTTGGAAAGAATTGTATCAGCTTGTAACGAGATCATCAATCAAAGTACTTAAAGTGGACGTAGGCTATACCATTAAGCCGAACCACTATAAAATTGTTGTTGTTTACTGCTTTTCCGCTATCATCTGCTTGTAATCTGTTCCCGAGTTATCGGGTGGTGCTTTCACAACTATAACTCATATACCGGGGTGTTAGCGTTCAAATTTTAGCGTTAACACCCACAGTTATATATTCATTTTATATTTCAATTTTATATCCCTTTTAATTCAATTCCAATTTCAATTTTATTTTAACTTATCGCAAGTTAAATTCAAATATATTTTACTTGCTTCCATTTACTTAAGTTAAATTTTAGTTTCAAGATTAAAATTTCATTTTCCCTTCTGATTTAAATCAACTTCTCTTAATAGGTTCAATAGTTGATTTATTTTAACTTTCATATTTTTAAATAGAATTTTCCAGAATTCAATTGACCGGTTTTATTTCAAAACCATTTTGAAATAATAATCAACACGTACCCATTTAGTATTCAATTCAAATCTCCGGATTCCAAAATACTTAATTTTACCAAAACAAATTTCCCTTTCGAAATTTCTAAAACCACTTTTATACCCAACAAGTTCGAACAAATATTATAACTAATCACCATGGAAGCAATCCATCACTTAAGAAGCTCAAAAATGAATACTGATGATGTGGCCATCATCATCAGGATTATTTCCCAGCGACTGAAGTGAGTTCATTGCTTCCTTACTTCCACAAATTCATTTCAAACAATTTCCATTCCTAATTTTTTCACAAAATAATACACCATCATTGCCTTCAAACACTTTGGAATACATTTCAAACCTTCCCAAGATTTTAAATTCCCTAACTTTTGTTTTCAATACATTTTAAACACTTTTCGAAATTTCCGAGGCTTAAATTCTGGTATAAATAAAATTTTTGTTATTCTTCTTTTGGATAAATCATACTTATAGAATTCTATTTGGTTATAACCATTTCAAACTTTAGGCTCTTATATTTGATTATAATACTAACAACCAAACATCCAAATATGTAATAATAATTTCAGAAAATTATTTCTTTTATATCAAAATATAATTTTGGGTAAAATTATTCCACTTACCTGCTTTGAAGAAACAATACTATGTCAGTTTATCTTGTTTAAGAGTTTGGAAACCCTTATCGATACGATTGTACTTCCCATACCGACTAGAATTCGTAAACACTCAATCGATAGGTCAACACAATATAAAAACAATTTTTATATTCACTAACAAGCACGCGCTCATAGCTATTAATACACTCAACTCATTATAGAGTACTATTGACATTGTTTAATGAGTAATTTCCCCACCAGAGCCAAGTTTATCGCCAACCTAAGCTCGGATACCACATCTGACGTCCCGCCCTTCTCGACCCTCGAAAAATGACACAAAATACTCCACAGTATAATACGCCGACGATCAAGTGCCAGAAAAGACAGATTGTTGAGGAAAAAGACATAAGATAGAAGAAAGAAGGAACTAAACAATAACAGAATCTCACAGTCGCAGCGGAACAAAATATAATAGTCAATAACATATCTTTGCACAAAATGAAAACTATATCTTTTTTATACTATATATCATCAGAGTATATCTCAAACAAACAACAGTTACCAGCCAGATAATTTCATATAAGCACAGCAGCGGATATAAACGAGTACAGATAATATGTCTCGATCTCCAGCTCCTCTCCTAAACCCCACAGCGTCCTTTCCTATAATCTATAATACGCGGTCTGACCCGAGCATTATAATGAAATAACATCCAGGTCATTCTGGAATACCAGCTGATAAAATACACCCAAATTGTTTATTAAAGTTTCAAATATCCTTTTGAAAACAAAAGCATCTCGTAAGACTACGCCACAAATAAACCTGTCGGGTTTTTACCTTACGATAGCTAAAACACTTCTTATAAAATCCTCTGGTATTATAATAGTTTCTATATACAAATACTTATTAAAATATCCGAAATTGTTACATTTATTAAATTTCAGCTACTAGCCACAAAGTGGGTAATACAAACAAAACTCGTAGGGAGAATGGATTTCCAACTAATGACTAGGCACTGGGGTACCACCTGTCATAGTACATGGCCTAGATCACCGTACCGAGGACTACTCCCGATCCTCTACAACACAAGACCGGGACTACCCATTACTTGATAATCTCGAGTAAGATCACCCCACGGTTGGGATCAGTAACCGCACCACTAAGCCGAATAAAAAGGGGCATCTAGACAGGGATGACCTAACCCTAATGGGCGCTACCCATATAGCCTTGCTGCATATCCCCTAACTTTCAGTCGTTCCCGGTTGATGAGGCTTAAGGCTAAGCATTACCTTTTAGAATGTTTCACTTAGAATGCCCTTCGTCCACCTGACGATGTTCTGAAAGCATTCATCCATAAAAGTTCGTCCCGGGTTCGAACGCAACTGAAGGCACTACTCCTACTACATTCATTTTGGAAATATCCTCAGGATTAGTAGCGACTAGCCCTTGCACTTTACTGCTCCATCTTTGACTCCGAACTTGTTTTTCCCACGAAAATATACAAATCAGATCGAAGTGGTTTTCGAGAAATTAATCCCGATCCCGATCTCTTCGAAACAATCAACGCATTGTCCAATATTGATAGTCGGTGATTTAACTATCAATTAACATTCACAAACATCCATCAACAATAAATAATTTCCCACATTATTTATTAACCTCAAAATTATTCACAAGATATATTTCCATTTTCAACTCTTTTGAAAATGCTTCCACTTTACACTCTGTTGGAATAGATTTCTCAAATATTCATTCCACTGAAAAGAACCAAGCCAAATACTTTAGATTTATAATAATTTAAATTAAAGCTATTTACATACTTTATTTGAAATATATACATACTTTTTAAATGTTTCAAGTAAAACTACTTTGTAAAATATAAACTACTTTTCTTCAAAATAAAGTTAAGTCATACTAAATTTTAAAATAAGGTTATGAAATCCTATACAAGTTTTTAAACAAAACTTTGACCAAATATCTTTAAAATAAATCCATTTTATAAATATAAATATTAATTATATTCTTTTAAAACATAATGCCAATAACCCTTTAAAATAATTATTACTATAACTAATTTAGTAAATATCTACTTTTGAAATCTTTACAACTTAAATAAGAATTTTCTTAAAAACATTCTTTTAAATCAAATTTAAAACTTTTAACTTTTACTTAAAAATCTGCTATAAACGTACTTGGCTTTTGAGGGAAATACACTTCCATTCGATAATAATCCAAAGAATTGCTTTTATAAATCCTGCTTGATTTATCTCAATTCGAATTCACATTTAAATCCCGTAAATTCCTCCAACACTTAAAAAATAAAACTTCCTTTTTATTTTTAAGCACATTTCCCATTTCCTGAAAATCACCTTCAAAATATATACTTAAAATATTTGAAATAAAGCTACTAGAAATTACTAAATTAAAAATAATACTTAAGGAAATATATAGAGGTTTCTAAGTAATTTAAGCCAAATTTAACTTTTAAAAAATAAAGTTATTAAATCAAATATTTATGTAATATCCCGGAATTTCTACCAGTTTAAAATGCTGATAATCTCTTAATTTAAAATTATTTGAATTGATAAATTGTAATTTTCAAAAATAATTAACCAAGTAATGTTTTAACTTTGGTTATAAATTGGTTTTATATTAAGAACAATTATTTTGTATTGTGTAAACCAATTCTTAATTGATATATTGTTTTCAAAATTTATAAGTGTGTTTAAATTACATTTATATCTTTGTATTTAAATCTGTGTATTTTAAATTGATTTCAAAATAGGATATATCGCTTGTAAACAATAACGAGTTTATTTAAAATAGTTGTCTATATTTATTTAGATTTGATTTGACTTTGTAAAGGAATATAAATTTGAATTTAAAGGTATACATTCATATTTAAATAAAGGATAATATGGTTTGGCTTTAAATTACATAGGTAATGTTTTTAATTAAAATAAGATTTGTTTTATTTCTTTTATAGAAATTTGATTTGTAAAATAAATGCGAGGCTTTTGAAATAGCATTTAAAAATAAGTTTGCAATGTTGTATATAACTTTATATTTAAATTATATTTGGTTTCATTTCTTTTTAAAGATTGTATTATAAATCTAGCATACATTTCAAAATATATAAATATATTTGTTTATTAGAAATTTAATTAGAAAAGCATTTTTAAATTTAGAAAACATATTGGTAATTAGGAAATTAATTTTAAAAGGGTTTTAAATTTCTTTTAGAATAAAATTAAATAAACTAGGACATGTGTTAATTTTATATGCATATTAAGTACATGTGTTAAGTAATTAGTAACATAGGAGACAAGTGTCATATTTCCTTTTTATTTTTATTTAATTATAATACAAATCTAAAACAAATCTATATAAACCTATATCCTTTCCTCCCTTCCATTTTCTTTGATCCATTTTCAGATTTGCCAAAAACAAAATCTAAACCAGAAATCATTCTTTTCAAATCTGAATGTTTTCCCTGTAACTATCTTTATGCAAAGCCTGTAAATCCTCAAAACCAAAATCTGTAACCTCCTAAATCACCAAACACTGTAAGCAAGTTTCTGATGCATGTAATGTTCCCAAACTGAAATCAAAACCTGCTATCTATTCCAAGAAAAGAAAAGAAACAAATTATACAAACTTGTTATCATCTCCTCAAAACAAAATCTACAACATGTTTTAAAGAGTCTGACCAAGTTTTAAATCCTATGTCTGCATCAATTTTCAAAATACATGCAAGTGGATAATCTGGGTCAAAGCAACCTGAAGCTTTTCTGTTGAAAGCAAATTCAGTTTAAAGCTTCAAGTTCAAATATATTTTGCAAGCTTTCAAAATACAAAATCTGGAAAGCAATTTCAATTTGAAGGCTTCCTGTTCTTTTTCAAGTTCTCTGCTTTCTATAGAAAAGGTGAGTAAACTTTTTATTAAAAATCTAAGTAGTACTTATCTATTGCAAATAAGTTAGTAATAAAGTTTATATAAGTTGTCTCTGTGAAAATAAATATGGAATAGATTTTATCATGCTTTAAATCTGTGCATGCCTATTACTTTCCTGTTTGCAGTTTTAAGTGTTTACGAATGTATAAAAATTTAATATCTGTTTATTTGTTTCCTTTAACCTTTGGATTAAAAACAAATTAGCTACGTATTAGTATAAATTAGGTACTGAACATATAAACAAGTATTTATGCACCAAGGATGTGTTTGTATCTGTGAAAAACAGTAGTTATTTGTTAACTTGCAAAAAAATCAAATGTAAATTTATATTGACTTAAGCATATATCTCTGATCATCTTAGAATGTTAGGATTTTTTTTAAGACAGGAATCACAATTTTAAAAACTATATTGAGTGTGAAATTGGGTATTTACTGGAAGATGGGTTTTTGCAAATTACTGATGATTCTTGCATCTGGATTGCTCGGGGTTCTTCGTGAAGGTTGAGGTAGGATTAGAGAGTGTGGGAAAATTGGTTGAAGGATTTTTAATCCACTGTGGGATTGGAAATTTCTTGATTTTGAATTTAAACCTAGTTTTAGGTTCTTGCTGTAAATTGTCCACTGCGCCTTCATTACTGCATCGAGCTTGAAGGAAACTTTGGGGAAGAAAGTGCGGTGGGTCAGTGATCTATGGCCGGAGTGGTGGCGATTATAGATGATCGGAGACGAGGGTTCAGGGGAAGGTTCCTGATGGTATTTGAGGTTCTGTTCGACCATAGATGCTCGATTTTGAATTGGGGTAAATGTTGGAGTTTGGTTGGTCGTGGAGGCTTGTAGGGAGGTAGAATGACTTGTCGGTGAAGTCGACGTTGGCCGGAGGGGGTTCAGGCCCTGGTGCAGGTGCACGTTGGAGCTGTTGTGTCAGTGAGATGGGTTTTGGTTTTGGGTGGTTGGAGTAACCATGTTTCTCGAAGTAGGTCTCGGGTAGAAGGGAAGACAACTCGGGAATTTCTTGCGTGGTTTCAGGAGTTTTGTTGTGGGGTGTAACTGTTATCTGTTAACAGTTTTAGTTTAAAAATTGAAACAGACTTTTTTTTTCCAAATTTAAAATCCTAATTAACATTGAACTGAAAACTAAAGGAAAGAAGAACAGAGTTGTACTTTGTTCTGGGATTCATGTAATCATGGGTTGAATCCGGATTTTTGTTCAACCTGATATTTAGTTTTAAAATATAGAATAAGTTTTGAACTTTGAAAACTTTAAGTTAATTTAAATTCTTGTTTTTTTGGAATTGAATTGTTTTTATGAATAAACTTGTATAATGTTTAAATATCTTAAGTAACAATCTTATTTTGAAATATAAAAGAGATTTTAAGTAAATGTTTTATTTAAATTAAGTAGTGGGAATGATTTATTAATTAACAAATAAAGTTTAAGATAATTTATTAACTTGAAATTAGATTTGTTAATTAATAATTAAGGGGAGTAATTAATGATTTCTTTGTTATCTAATTTAATTTAAGAATTAAGTTAAGTAAAGATTTCAAGATTTATTTAAGATAATATCTTATCTTAGATAATAATTAAATATTAATAATTTGTAATTAGTTGATTAATTAAAGAATTTTAAGTTAATTTATTTAAATTATTATTTAAAGAGGTTTAATTAAGTAATTAATTAAATATAATTATTTATTTAATTAACTATTGATTAAGATAATGATTTAATTAATGTCCTATGATTAATTAAATTATAATTACTTATTTCTTTAAGTAATTAAGGATTAATTAAAAATAGTGATAAATTAATAATTGATAAAGGTTTTATTAAGACTTAATTGAGTTTTCTTAGTTAATAATTAAAGGATTATTAAAATATAATGCTAGTTCATTAAGAATTAATTAACTATTTTTATATAAGGATAACTAATTTTAATTAAGGATTAATTAATTATATTTATGGATTATTTAATTTGAAATTAAGATTGTTAATTAATAATTAAGTTTATTAATTAATGATTAAGAGTTGGTTAATTAGTTAATTAAGTTTAATTAATTAATTATAAAAGTAATTAGTAATTAATTACTTTTGATTAAAGGATTGATTAATAATTAAGGTTTATTATTAACAGTTGATGATAATTAATCTATTAATTAATGATTAATTTGGTTAATGAGTAATTAAGGATGAATTACTCAATTTTGTTTATGAAATGAGTTCGATCAAGTAAATTAATTAATTTGTTAATTAATTAAGTATAGTCACTTTATAAATGATTAAGTATTATTACTTAATAAGTTATAGTAAGGTTAATTACTTAAGATAAGTAATTGATTAATTACAGAGGTATTTGAGATAGGTAAATTACTGATTGGAAAGTAATTTTAAATGGGTAATTATTTGTTAAAGTAATTAAAGGTTTATTACTTGGTGTAATAAATCAATGAATTTATAAAGAAATTAAGAAGTAATTAAGAATAATTAATTACTGTATTTAAGTTGATTAATTAAAAGTAATTAATTTAAGCATGATTAATTAATTAAGGTTCATTAATTGATATGTTAATGAAAATAATTAAGGATTAATTACTTTATTAAGAGTTAATTAATCAAGGTTGATTAGGATAAATTAATTGATTTGACTAATGGTTATTTAAGCAAGATTTATTTTGATGAAGGTAATTAATTTAATTAATTTTAAATTAATTAAGAAGTAATTAATTTAATTCACTTTAAATTAATTAGAGATGGAGATAGTTAATTTAATTCATTTTAAATTAATTATATTGTGCTATGAGTAAATCGTTGCTTATGTATGAATGGATGACATTGATTGTCTTGGATGTTTTATGATCTCAGTAATGAGATAAGTATGGTTGTGTGATATGAATGCTTGATTGCATTATGATGATTACATAGATTATCATTTGGGAAGTTGATATAGGGATTACCTATTTTGATATTGATAATGTAGATATCTGTATTTGATAGTGTTGATTATCAATTATGATTTGTGAATTATCTATTCTGTGTATATATAGATAGTTGAATTGATTTGTTTTAAACCTTTAAAACAACTTGGACTTAAAAGACACGCTTTGGATTTTGATGAGACCGGGATCGGGTTTCCATATTTGGATATCCGAAAAACCACATCGATTCCAAATAACGTTAGGTCGTGAGTCAAATTGGAGCTTGTGAAGACTCGAGGTGTAAGGGCTATACGTCAGTATAACTCTATGGGTGATTCCGTAATGAGTTAACGGAATAGTACTTATAGATTCGAGATGGTGGTTTAGAGTGCACTCTGAGGGTGATTCCAAAATGAGTGTAACGAGACAATGCCTTCGGTTTCGTTCGATCCCGGAACGAACTTGTATGGATTGAATACTTTCAGAACATCGTCAGGTGGACGATGAGCATTCCAAGTGATATGTCCTATAAAGGTAATCGTAACCTCAAGCCTCATCAACCGGGAATGGCTAAAATAGGGGAGGTGCAGCAAAGCTTCATGGGTTGCACCCATTGGAGAGTAAGATTTATCCCTGTCTAGAGGTCCCTTTATTTCGGCTGTGTGGACGGTTGAATAGCTACAACCGTCGGGGTTGTCTTATTTGGAACTGTTCAGTAAGGAACGGGTCCGGCTTTGTGTTGCAGGGGATTGGGAGTAATCCTCGGTACGGTGATCTAGGCCACGTACTGTGAAGGGCGGTAGCCCAGTAGCCCTGCCATTGTATGGAATCCAAAATCCAATAAGTGCCAACGGTTTTGATTTTATTACCCACTTTTGTGGCTAGTAGCTGGAATTTAATAAATGTAACAATTTCGTCTATTTCTTATTTATTTGAAAACCCTAAAACACTATTATAATATCATCGGATTTCCTATCAAATGTTTTGGTTAGCGTAAGGTAAAACTTTTCCATGTTTATGTGTGGGAAGTCTTGCGTGATACCTTTTCTTTCAAAAGGTTTTTAAGTTAAGCAACTTTAACCATTTACTCACACCAGACCCATGTCTGACCCGGAGTTTATTATGTTTTTCTTAAACTCTTGGGTACTCAAATTTTTACGAGTAGCCAAGGGAATTCAGGTTAGGATTTTAGGTTGGCTTGACGAATTCTGGAGGAGCAATGGAGCAGGAGGTTTCAACGTGTAGATGTATATATGTTTTCCGCTGTGTGTTCTCTGAGTTGTATTTTATTGAGTTGTATAACTAGACAGGTGTTTATAACTGTCTAGTATGAGTTGATTATGCTGTGTATCTCTGATGTATATGATACTATGTAAAGTATTATGTGATTAATATAATTTATTCGTTCTGCTGTTTAGATTCTGATGTGTTGTTTCTTCTTCTTCTCTATCTTTTCTCTTTTCTATCCCTTTCTTTCTTAATGATGACGCGATTTTTCGGGAGTGGAAAGTCGGGTCGTCACATTTGGTATCAGAGCATTAGTTGAGCAAATACATAGGCTCTGTAGTGGTGTCTTTCTTGAGAGAGCGTACTTGTAATTTTTATATAACTATATATATATATATATATATATATATATATATATTTCTACCTATCTATTGGGTTACCTGTTCGGGTTTTCTAATATTAGTTATAAAGGTAGATGGGGTAGTAGTGTGTGTAACACAACTACCATTTGATGGAGTTTGAATGTTTGAGGTTGGAAGTGTATTTGTCGAGGCTGTAGACCTAATACCGTCTCGTGTAATCTTTGTAGTTTGGTGTAAGGATTTCATTTGATCTCTAAAGGAAACCTGTTAAGGTTCGGAGATTATCTTTGAAGTATAGATTTAATTGCACTCGTGTGAGCAGATTTTTGAGAATTTGGATCTGTCGGTTGGGCAGAAGTAAGTGATGGTATTTTGATACCTCAGGAAGTAGTAGCCGCGTGATGAGATGCAGTGACATGGAAGTCTCCGGAGATGTTTTCTTTCGAGACAAGTATAAAGAAGTGTGTCTTCTTCAGAGTTGTAGCTGAGTTCAGCAGGGTGTATGTGTTTAGTTGGAGGTCCGAGTTTCTCTAAGAACTTTGGATAAGAAGTCTTTGGCATCTATGTTAGCAGTGCAGCTCGGGAATGTTCTGTGTTTTAGAAGAAAGATCTTTTTGGCTTAGCAGTTTTTCTAGAATGGAGTTCAAAATCAGATAAGTGAACTCGATTTTTCGATGGGTTGGCTAATTAAGTTTAAGCTGTTCTGTTTGGTAAAGAGAGAACAGTTTTACTTGGATTTGGTTTGGTGGATCGCAAAAGTGACTTGCGATTGTTTAAGTGTTCTCTTGGATTCTCTGAGTTTTTCTGGATATATCTTCAGGGAAGTTATAGATTTTGCCCGCATTGGAGTTTGAGTTCTGAACCGACTTGATGTCAGGAGTGATACAAGTGATTCAATTGGGTAGGAGGTTGTCTCCTAGGATGATTGGTTGGTGAAGCAGCTCTGTATTTCTTGGAATTTCTGTTGAGCCTTATTTCCAAGATGTGATGTTGGTTTGTGCCTTTGTTCATTCGACGGCATTTTCATCTGCTCCAGATCAGAGTTATGCAGCGGAAGCAAGGTGGCTGTTGACTTGAGTAGAAGCAACTGGATGTTGCAGTATTTTGGATTAGAGAGTTTCTACTAAATTTCTTTTTCAGAATCTGAGGCAAGATGGCGAGTGATTCTGTTCTGTCTCTTCAGGATGGGAGAAGTTGTTTTCTTCGGTTGATAGTAGAGTTTGGTTTTGATTTTTGGATTGATCTTGTGAGGATCAGTTTGTGAGTTGATCCAGTTTGTTTGTAAAAGCGTCAACGAAGGTTGAGCTGATAGGAAAGCATCTGTTGGCAGCCCGGATTATCCGGTAAGTTTTGAGGTTAAGTAACGGAAGAATTTGGAATTCGAAGTTGGAGACTTCGATGTTGTTAAGGCCTTCTCTGGTAAAAAGGAGCAATAAGTTTTGGTGAGCTTCGAGGTATATTGGATTCTTCTGAGTTTTTGTAGAGATCAGTGCTTTGGTTTGAAGAGTTGAATTGCTAGTTTGGAAGACTGGAATTCAAGATATTTCACGTGTCTCTGAGGGAGTACGTGTTTTGGTTTATCACTGGTTTTGAGACCAGTAGTTTTGTAAGTGTTTTAGTAGTTGATCAGACTTGTCTTTGGTCTGGTATCTTATGTAGACTATAGATCTTGCTGAGTAGGAATTCAGTAGCTTATAAGTATAGCTAGTTTGGGTTTAGTAGAGCGAGTATCCCTGTGTCTGTACTGGGGAGACTCGAGATAATTTTAGGAAGTTTATCCGGAATCTGTGTACGGATAGCAAGTATTGCTTATTAGATTGAATTGATTGTTTGGATGAAATTGTTTGTTTGATTGATAGTGTATGGCTGTTATGAATGTTTGAATTGGTTGAAATAAAATAAAACTTTGGATTATCTTTGTTTTAAAATTTCGAGGACGAAGTTCTGTTAAGGGGGGAGGATTGTAATATCCCAGAATTTCCAGGAGTTTAAAATGCTGATAATCTCTTAATTTAAAATTATTTGAATTGATAAATTGTAATTTTCAAAAATAATTAACCAAGTAATGTTTTAACTTTGGTTATAAATCGGTTTTATATTAAGAATAATTATTTTGTATTGTGTAAACCAATTCTAAATTGATATATTGTTTTCAAAATTTATAAGTGTGTTAAAATTACATTTATATCTTTGTATTTAAATCTGTGTATTTTAAATTGATTTCAAAATAGGATATATCGCTTGTAAACAATAATGAGTTTATTTAAAATAGTTGTCTATATTGATTTAGATTTGATTTGACTTTGTAAAGGAATATAAATTTGAATTTAAAGGTATACATTCATATTTAAATAAAGGATAATATGGTTTGGCTTTAAATTACATAGGTAATGTTTATAATTAAAATAAGATTTGTTTTATTTCTTTTATAGAAATTTGATTTGTAAAATAAATGCGAGGCTTTTGAAATAGCATTTAAAAATAAGTTTGCAATGTTGTATATAACTTTATATTTAAATTATATTTGGTTTCATTTCTTTTTAAAGATTGTATTATAAATCTAGCATACATTTCTAAATATATAAATATATTTGTTTATTAGAAATTTAATTAGAAAAGCATTTTTAAATTTAGAAAACATATTGGTAATTAGGAAATTAATTTTAAAAGGGTTTTAAATTTCTTTTAGAATAAAATTAAATAAAATAGGACATGTGTTAATTTTATATGCATATTAAGTACATGGGTTAAGTAATTAGTAACATAGGAGACAAGTGTCATATTTCATTTGTAGTTTTATTTAATTATAATACAAATCTAAAACAAATCTATATAAACCTATATCCTTTCCTCCCTTCCATTTTCTTTGATCCATTTTCAGATCTGCCAAAAATAAAATCTAAACCAGAAATCATTCTTTTCAAATCTGAATGTTTTCCCTGTAACTATCTTTATGCAAAGCCTGTAAATCCTCAAAACCAAAATCTGTAACCTCCTAAATCACCAAACATTGTAAGCAAGTTTCTGATGCATGTAATGTTCCCAAACTGAAATCAACACCTGCTATCTATTCCAAGAAAAGAAAAGAAACAAATTATACAAACTTGTTATCATCTCCTCAAAAAAATAATCTACAACATGTTTTCAAGAGTCTGAGCAAGTTTTAAATCCAATGTCTGCATCAATTTTCAAAATACATGCAAGTGGATAATCTGGGTCAAAGCAACCTGAAGCTTTTCTGTTGAAAGCAAATTCAGTTTAAAGCTTTAAGTTCAAATATATGTTGCAAGCTTTCAAAATACAAAATCTGGAAAGCAATTTCAGTTTGAAGGCTTCCTGTTCTTTTTCAAGTTCTCTGCTTTCTATAGAAAAGGTGAGTAAACTTTTTGTTAAAAATCTAAGTAGTACTTATCTATTGCAAATAAGTTAGTAATAAATTTTATATAAGTTGTCACTGTGAAAATAAATATTCAATAGATTTTGTCATGCTTTAAATCTGTGCATGCCTATTACTTTCCCGTTTGCAGTTTTAAGTGTTTACGAATGTGTAAAAATTTGATATCTTATTATTCGTTTCCTTTAACCTTTGGATTAAAAACAAATTAGCTAAGTATTAGTATAAATTAGGTACTGAACATATAAACAAGTATTTATGCACCAAGGATGTGTTTGTATCTGTGAAAAACAGTAGTTATTTGTTAACTTGCAAAAAAATCAAATGTAAATTTATATTGACTTAAGCATATATCTCTGATCAACTTAGAATGTTAGGATTTTTTTTAAGACAGGAATCGCAACTTTAAAAATTATATTGAGTGTAAAATTGGGTATTTACTGGAAGATTGGTTTTTGCAAATTACTGATGATTCTTGCATCTGGATTACTCGGGGTTATTCGTGAAGGTTGAGGTAGGATTAGAGAGTGTGGGAAAATTGGTTGAAGGATTTTTAATCCAATGTGGGATTGGAAATTTCTTGATTTTGAATTTAAACCTAGTTTTAGGTTCTTGCTTTAAATTGTCCAATGCGCCTTCATTACTGAATCGAGCTTGAAGGAAACTTTGGGGAAGAAAGTGCGGTGGGTCAGTGATCTATGGCCGGAGTGGTGGCGATTATAGATGATCGGAGGCGAGGGTTTAGGGGAAGGTTCCTGATGGTATTTGAGGTTCTGTTCGACCATAGATGCTCGATTTTGAATTGGGGTAAATGTTGGAGTTTGGTTGGCCATGGAGGCTTGTAGGGAGGTAGAATGACTTGTCGGTGAAGTCGGCGTTGGCCGGAGTTGGCTCAGACCCTGGTGCAGGTGCACGTTGGAGCTGTTGTGTCAGTGAGATGGGTTTTGGTTTTGGGTGGTTGGAGTTACCATGTTTCTCGAAGTAGGTCCCAGGTAGAAGCGAAGACAACTCGGGAATTTCTTGCATGGTTTCAGGAGTTTTGTTGCAGGGTGTAACTGTTATCTGTTAACAGTTTTAGTTTAAAAATTGAAACATACTTTTTTTTTCCAAATTTAAAATCCTAATTAACATTGAACTGAAAACTAAAGGAAAGAAGAACAGAGTTGTACTTTTTTCTGGGATTCACGTAATCATGGGTTGAATCCGGATTTTTGTTCAACCTGATATTTAGTTTTAAAATATAGAATAAGTTTTAAACTTTGAAAACTTTAAGTTAATTTAAATTTTTGTTTTTTTGGAATTGAATTGTTTTTATGAATAAACTTGTATAATGTTTAAATATCTTAAGTAACAATCTTATTTTGAAATATAAAAGAGATTTTAAGTAAATGTTTTATTTAAATTAAGTAGTGGGAATGATTTATTAATTAACAAATAAAGTTTAAGATAATTTATTAACTTGAAATTAGATTTGTTAATTAATAATTAAGGGGAGTAATTAATGATTTCTTTATTATTTAATTTAATTTATGAATTAAGTTAAGTAAAGATTTCAAGATTTATTTAAGATAATATTTTATCTTAAGTAATAATTAAATATTAATAATTTGTAGTTATGTGACGCCCCCCCTCTATACCCACGCTAGCCAAGAACATTACGGTGAATGCTGTCAACTAGCACGGAGAATAAGGCTGTTGAGGAGCGACCATCCGTGTAATTTCTTTGCGCGAGCACCGATATGTCAGATAGTATAACATGCAAGGCTTTATCCAGAGGAAATCCGACATACTGACACAAACTCAAAGCTACTACACAATGGCTATAAATATCTTCGAAAAAACAAATATAGGAATAAACATAACATAAATCAGTCATAGAAAATTCATATCACAAAGGCGGAATAAGATATGAATACTACACATAAAAATGTACATCAGAGTAGTGGTCAGAAAGATCCACAATATCACAAAAGAATAGTTACACGAACTACACAAAAGGATAAGTATACATTATGGAGTCTATATCTCTAATGTATACAACAAAAACTACTAATCTAAGTAGTCAACCAAAAGTCAGGGAAATCAATCCCAAGAGAGAAGTCAAGCTGAAGCACCTGTAACATCTCGGTCTGACCCGAGTATTATTTAATAAGAAAATAATAAACGGATCAGTCTAACTATAAATATCAGATGAAACGATATAGAATCAGAGTTATGACTAAACACATAATAATCACAAGGCCAAGCTATGATATATAAGTAGTTGATAATCAACAAAAGATTAATCAATATCACAAAATCTACACAAGAATCAAAGAAGTGTCATACTATTTATTTCGTTCATCAAACCACAAATATTGACGATAATATCAATGTCAATCCCAAAAGTCAATGACGCACAAATTCCAGAAGACTACACAAGAAATCCAGAAATCACTAAAGTCAATGGCACACAAATTCACCAATGCACAAATATCGATAAGGCATATCAATGGAAATCACGAAAAATTGGTGAAACACAAATTATAGAAATCATCTCAAGAAATCCAGAAATCACAAAGGGGGGAGGCCTATCACAAACGGGAGCATAAAGCTCACCAACACGTGTATCACAAACGGAACGCTAATTCCATGGTCGCTAACCATCACAAATTGAGTCGAAGCTCCACAAACGGCCCGAAGACCATGGGTTGCTACCCCATCATAAATTGAGTCGAAACTCCACAAAACGGGGTTTAGTCTCCCTCGCAGACAAAGAGACATCGCACATTGCTAGTCTAAATCACAAAGATGATCGTCATGATCAACGAGAAGTGTCAATTACACTAAGCTAGTAAATATATGAGTTTAGCTTCATGTCCCATAACCACTTGCTTAACTTAAATATTTACGAACAAACTGTAAATTTTCACTAGAAAATTGTCACAAGGGTTTCAATCGAACAAGTCCAAGAATTAACCAACAAAGTGAACGCAAGCGTTTCATACCGCTTGTTTTACTAAGTCGTTTAATTAGATTTCTCATACGAGTGAAGTAAAGGTTTATATATACTAATAGATTGGAAAACGGTTTTATAAACGAATTTGGTATTAAAATAGTGTTGAAATAGTTTGAGGAAAGAGTTTTGATATTTACTACTAGTAAAGAAAACCTTTATATTTTTAAAGTGACAAATCACAAAGAAGATTGTAGGAACAATCAATCACTAAGATTCACATTCGAAAACGTGAATAAAATCCAAAGAAATCGATATAAAATCCATCAAAGTGGATATATCTAAAATTCCCAAAGAAAAGGTCATCTAAGTCGATAATAAATGACAACAACAAAAGGGAGACTACACGAATCGATTAAAGTTGGATATTCAAACGGATTAGCAAAATAGGCTAATCTGGCAATTAACAGCAGGTCGGTCGATCGGACTCCCTGAGTCGGTCGACCGAGCCTTAAACAAAGGAGTGCTTGTGCACTCGGCAGCAGGTCGGTCGGCCGACTCAGGGAGCTCGGTCGACCGGACCTGTTGCCAGCCTCTTCCCATCCCATAGTAATGAGCTCCAACCTCGTCCAAATTTCATTATCTCGAGCAACGACACTAAGGGTTTATGCCAATCGACTACCCGGCCCTATATGCTCCTCGATGCATCACCAAAAATATGTTCAAACATAGAAGTTAGGATTTTTAACGAATTGAACTCAAAACACCAAAAATTGGAATATACACCAATTCAATCCAAACCAAAAGCAAATGCACACGAATAAGTGTTAGGAATTCATACCTAACATTCGAAGATAATTCATAGACTTAGATGTGAGATTAAAAATCTCACCTTTTCACAAAATCAAACGAGAAGAAGCTTGAAAGCAAATGGAGAATCAACCTCTCTTCAACACAACCCAAATGAGCATGAATCTATGCTCAAAACAAGAACATTCCCAAAATTAGGTTTAGGAATTTCTGAAATTGGTAAGAGGATAAGTTGGAGAAGAAGAAGAGAAGCTTACCAATGGGTTCTTCTTGAGTTTGGAGCTAGGAATTTGATTTGCAAGAGAAACTAGGGTTTTCGAGTTTTAATTTCCAATCTCTCCCACCATTAATGCTAAGAAAACTGAAAAGAGAAGAGAATGAGGGTGAATGCGGAAGAGTGGCTTAGATTTGAGCATAAGTAAAACATAGGGCTGAGCCCAAAAACCAAACCCAAAGTGAAAAGTAGCAAAAATCAACTTTCTCCAAACATATCGAAGCTTGTACTCAAAAAGGTCGCAAACGGCATTTTAAACTCAATGGGAGTGGTCCCGAGTCCCATTTCGACCGTATGCAAAAAGTAGCTTTTCGGACAAAAATCCGACTAACGATAAAATATTTAAATAAAATATTTTAATATAAAATCGATAAATATGCGGGTTGTGACAAGTTAGTTGATTAATTAAAGAATTTTATGTTAATTTATTAAAATTATTATTTAAAGAGGTTTAATTAAGTAATTAATTAAATATAATTATTTATTTAATTAACTATTGATTAAGATAATGATTTAATTAATGTCCTATGATTAATTAAATTATAATTACTTATTTCTTTAAGTAATTAAGGATTAATTAAAAATAGTAATAAATTAATAATTGATAAAGGTTTTATTAAGTCTTAATTGAGTTTTCTTAGTTAATAATTAAAGGATTATTAAAATATAATGCTAGTTAATTAAGAATTAATTAACTATTTTTATTTAAGGATAATTAATTTTAATTAAGGATTAATTAATTATATTTATGGATTAATTAATTTGAAATTAAGATTGTTAATTAATAATTAAGTTTATTAATTAATGATTAAGAGTTGGTTAATTAGTTAATTATGTTTAATTAATTAATTATAAAAGTAATTAGTAATTAATTACTTTTGATTAAAGGATTGATTAATAATTAAGGTTTATTATTAATAGTTGATGATAATTAATCTATTAATTAATGATTAATTTGGTTAATGAGTAATTAGGGATGAATTACTCAATTTTGTTTATGAAATGAGTTTGATCAAGTAAATTAATTAATTTGTTAATTAATTAAGTATAGTCACTTTATAAATGATTAAGTATTATTACTTAATAAGTTTTAGTAAGGTTAATTACTTAAGATAAGTAATTGATTAATTACAGAGGTATTTGAGATAGGTAAATTACTGATTGGAAAGTAATTTTAAATGGGTAATTACTTGTTAAAGTAATTAAAGGTTTATTACTTGGTGTAATAAATCAATGAATTTATAAAGAAATTAAGAAGTAATTAAGAATAATTAATTACTATATTTAAGTTGATTAATTAAAAGCAATTAATCTAAGCATGATTAATTAATTAAGGTTCATTAATTGATATGATTAATGAAAATAATTAACGATTAATTACTTTATTAAGAGTTAATTAATCAAGGTTGACTAGGATAAATTAATTGATTTAACTAATGGTTATTTAAGCAAGATTTATTTTGATGAAGGTAATTAATTTAATTAATTTTAAATTAATTAAGAAGTAATTAATTTAATTCACTTTAAATTAATTAGAGATGGAGATAGTTAATTTAATTCATTTTAAATTAATTATATTGTGGTATGAGTAAATCGTTGCTTATGTATGAATGGATGACATTGATTGTCTTGGATGTTTTATGATCTCAGTAATGAGATAAGTATGATTGTGTGATATGAATGCTTGATTGCATTGGGATGATTACATAGATTATCATTTGGGATGTTGATATAGGGATTACCTATTTTGATATTGATAATGTAGATATCTGTATTTGATTGTGTTGATTATCAATTATGATTTTTGAATTATCTATTCTGTTTATATATTGATAGTTGAATTGATTTGTTTTAAACCTTTAAAACAACTTGGACTTAAAAGACACGCTTTGGATTTCGATGAGACCGGTATCGGGTTTCCATATTTGGATATCCAAAAAACCACATCGATTCCAAATAACGTTAGGTCGTGAGTCAAATTGGAGCTTGTGAAGACTCGAGGTGTAAGGGCTATACGTCAGTATAACTTTGTGGGTGATTCCGTAATGAGTTAACGGAATAGTACTTACAGATTCGTGATGGTGGTTTAGAGTGCAAGGGTTATTGCCGTTAACTCTGAGGGTGATTCCAAAATGAGTGTAACGAGATAATGCCTTCGGTTTCGTTCGAACCCGGAAGAACTTGTATGGATTGAATACTTTCTGAACATCGTCAGGTGGACGATGAGCATTCTAAGTGATATGTCCTATAAAGGTAAGCGTAACCTCAAGCCTCATCAACCGGGAATGGCTAAAACAGGGGAGGTGCAGCAAAGCTTCGTGGGTCGCACCCACTGGAGAGTAAGATTTACCCTTTTCTAGAGGTCCCTTTTATTTCGGCTGTGTGGACGGTTGAATAGCTACAACCGTCGGGGTTGTCTTATTTGGAACTGTTCAGTAAGGAACGAGTCCCGCTTTGTGTTGAAGGGGATTGGGAGTAATCCTCGGAACGGTGATCTAGGCCACGTACTGTGACGGGCGGTACCCCAGTAGCCCTGCCATTGTATGGAATCCCAAATCCAATAAGTGCCAGCGGTTTTGATTTTATTACCCACTTTTATGGCTAGTAGCTGGAATTTAATAAATGTAACAATTTCGGCTATTTCATATTTATTTGAAAACCCTAGGCAATATTATAATATCATCGGATTTCCTATCAAATGTTTTGGTTAGCGTAAGGTAAAACTTTTCCATGTTTATGTGTGGGAAGTCTTATGTGATACCTTTTCTTTCAAAAGGTTTTTAAGTTAAGCAACTTTAACTGTTTACTCACACCAGACCCATGTCTGACCCGGAGTTTATTATGTTTTTCTTAAACTCTTGGGTACTCAAATTTTTACGAGTAGCAAGGGAATTCAGGTTAGGATTTTAGGTTGGCTTGACGAATTCTGGAGGAGCAATGGAGCAGGAGGCTTCAACGTGTAGAAGTATATATGTTTTCCGCCGTGTGTTCTCTGAGTTGTATTGTATTGAGTTGTATAACTAGACAGGTGTTTATAACTGTCTAGTATGAGTTGATTATGCTGTGTATCTCTGATGTATATGATACTATGTAAAGTATTATGTGATTAATATAATTTATTCGTTCCGCTGTTTAGATTCTGATGTGTTGTTTCTTCTTCTTCTCTATCTTTTCTCTTTTCTATCCCTTTCTTTCTTAATGATGACGCGATTTTCCGGGAGTGGAAAGTCGGGTCGTCACAATTTATATTATAATTTGCTTTTGAAAACTTAATACTACTTTACTTTAAAGATAATTAAATACCATAATCTCTTAAATAAACATTTGCTTAAACTTTAAACAATTAAAATAATAATTTCTTTCTAAAATATTCTAAAACACATTTTAAACTGCCTATTTATATTTTGGAAGCTTTCTTTAAAACATACTAAATTTCTAGGAAAAAGTACATTTCCCATCCTTTAAAAATAGTCTTGCTATTATTTTTAAAACAATTTGCACTTCTTATAGAAATTCCCGTTGAAAATCTATATCTTCAATATTCATCCCCGATAAATATTCCATTTCATTTACAAACCCAGTTTATAAATTTTCATTTCCTATTTCCTTTTAAATCAAAATTTTAAAAACACTTTAACAGACCCCAAACCAATTTCCGAATTTAATTCCTTTAAATTCTTTACTTAAGGATTTCTTTTATTTTCTTTTAAACCCAATTTATTTTTATTTATATTTTAAATTCCCAAATTGTATTCATCCAATCATAGCACAGTACAATTAAATTTTCAAATTAATCTATCACAGTTTATAAATAAAAAACATCATCAATTATGAAAATAATTTCTATATTGTGAGGAATCCAGTTGGATCCCTCCAACCTTTTTCCCTGCATCCACAGATATTAGCACAACAAATAAATATCAATCCAATCTGATAATAATTATCACATTCAATCAATCAACCAATCATTCTAAATATTAACTATTTAAACTAACTAGCATTCCAGATGTGAGTGAGATAAACTCACCTTGAGTTCCGACGAGCGTTTTTTTTAATTTTAAATTAAATCGAACCGTTTGATTTAATCCAAAATTTCTAATTTCTCCGATCATTCACAGATCTGAACTGCAGCTTAGAGTTCCTTGCTGCGGTTCCAACGCCACCAATTTCCTCGAATTCTGATAGCGTATGCATCAAATATGAATTTATAAAGTTTGTATATAAATTTAAAAACAAATTTGTTTTTTTATAATTACCATCGGCCTGCTTCTTTTTCTTCCCAGCGCGATAAATCGCACACGCGAACCCATTCACGTCGCCGACTAGGGTTAAACGCCGCACCACCAACGCTCCTCTCTAGCTCGATCAGAGAATACAACGACGTAGCCCTCCTCGTACCATACCATCCCCCAAGATATGGCGAAGCTAGATCTATCATCGACCTCGCGAAACACCTTCGAACGCCACACCTTCAAACCTCGCTAACAACCATCACGAAACACCATCTTCGATCCTCATCGTAGGATAGCAAAAGCTTGGTGAGCTTTACCTTTTCATGTTGAAACATTCTTACGAAAGCTTTTGGATTTGAAGAAAATCGAGGAAGAAGGCAAGAGCATTTTGACCATTAAATGAATAAGCGGTGGCTGGAATGAAAACTAGGGTTTTGGCTGTGCGCGTATATATATACATTTTACCAATTATTTTAATATTAAATCCAATTTTAACGAGCATTTACAAACAAACTCCAAATCTCACGTGCCGCCAGGCGTTTATAAGGTTTTACCCGCATTTCGAACACAATGGAACGTATTTCGGAGGCTAATTTATCATATGCGGAAGATAGCTTTTTGAATCGAGTTTAAATATTAAATTTTTGATTTTAATTCCAACGCGTCTCTCACCCGTACGAGCAAACGGTAATTCCAAATGCTATGAAAATTGGAATCCGATAATAACTAACTATTACGGATTTAATGGAACTAGTTTCATCGAATTCCGTGACTGTGCCTTGGAAGGCTATTTTAACTCGTCGATTATATCGAGCGATTTTCGAAATTTTCAAAATCACTTAAAATTTCACTTTTAAAATTTTACTAACTTTATTAAAAACAATACATAATTTATATTCACATCAGAAATCATTCCGATTCATTTCGAACCAAAATTTGATTATTTGCATTGTTGTATTATTAAATTCCATTATTACATTAATATAAAATTCCAAATTCAACCTATCGACTTTTAATTCCATCCAACAGTCCAATATTATAATACAAATCCAAATAGACTTAAAATAAATTTTAGAAACCATTTTCATAACCATTTATATCCAGATTCACAAATTATCACAAACCCAAATATTTAATTATTATTATTCAAATTCAATTGAATTACCATATTTAAAATTTTAACAAATTTTTTTAGTTTAACCATATTCTTTTTATCTGAATATCAATTATAATCCATATTCAACATTTAAAATCAATCAAATATTCAAATTCTAACGACCAAAATTCCAGGACGTTACATCCAAGCTCTGCTTCATTTGCTGATTCGGTTCGTTGGGACTTTCCTGGTGCCTGTCTTCCATTTGCTTCATCGTACCTGTTTGTACAAAAAAAGGGCAAACACCTCCAAGTCGTATGATTTAGTTGATTATATGTTGTTCTTAGTGATTTGGGCGATTTATGCAAATATATAAAATAGATGGACTAAACTGTAAAAGACATAGATTTATAGTGGTTCGGCCAGAATGTGCCTAAGTCCACTTTATATGTTATTCTCCTTTTCTGTTTAGGTTACAAGTACAAAGCTTTAATTACAAGTGTATGAAAATTGTTTGAAAGTTCTATCCGTGCTTGAGCTCTCAAACTTGTCTGCCATTGTTGTACCCCTGGCCCTCTATTTATAGAGTGAGGCTGGGGGTAGGGGTCTTGGATATATATAGCTGCTGGTGGGCCTGGGCTGATGCAATCTGGCATGGCAACGTTGGTTTGGCAACACCTTGGTTTGGTAGTAGATGGTTGGAATTGAGTCCTTGGTCCGGTAGCACTTTGGTCCGGCAGTACCTGGGAGATGGGTTGGTTCGGTGGTAGGTAGAGTGGCTTTGGTTCGGTGGTATATGGGAAGTGGTTGGTTCGGTGGGACTTGGTCCGGTAGGTTTTGGTCCGGTGGAGAGTGGTGAGGCAAGGTGTTAACGTAAAAATCAGACGCTAACACCCCGATGCAAGTAAAGCAAGTGTGAAAGCACCACCCGATGATACGAGAATCAGAAATAAGCAGAAAAATATCAGAAAGACAGTAGAAGACACAATTTTTATAGTGGTTCGGCTTATAGTCAAGCCTACGTCCACTTTATATCTCTTTATTGCCGACTCAAGTACAATTTATACAACTTTCTTCAATTACAACACACTTTAGACTAGTAGATCAAACTTTGATGAAGAATAATCTCTCGAATCCATGTTGAATGATGTATATTTTATCTTGAAGTATGTCGTAGTGTCCTTGGTGTTTGGAGTGCTGTGTTAGTTGAGAAAACGATAAAGTATCGGCGCTTCGAGAATGAGCCAAAAGATCCCCCGAACGTTGGAGCTCACATGGTATTTATAGGAGTTTTCGGACTGGCCTTAAGTCATGAACGACTTATGATAAGTCGGAAGTCGAAGGATACGACCTAACATGAGTCGTAACTCGCCAGCGAGCTAAGGGGATTTGATTTACGACCTAACTGGTTCGCACCTGGCCATCTGAACTAGCTAGTAGATTCCAGCGACCTAATGGAGAGCGGCAAGGTTCGATAAGTGCTAAGTCGTGAGCGACTTAAAGCAGGTAATGAAACCACTAAGTCGCTGCCGCTTTATCTCCTTAGGTCATGAAGTATTTAGGTCGTTGAGTTGTGGCTTCCTGTACGAAGTTAGGTCGTCCCACTCTCTTAGTAGCTAGGTCGCTTATTCCTTAAGTCTTTAGGTCGTCCCATTCCTTTAAGTCGCGTCATCCTTTAAGTCGCTTTATCCCTTAAGTCGCTTCGTCCTTTAAGTCGCTAAGTCGCTTCATCCCTTAAGTCGCTTCGTCCTTTAAGTCGCTAAGTCGCTTCATCCCTTAAGTCGCTAAGTCGCTTCATCCCTTAAGTCGCTAAGTCGCTGAGTTGCTAGGTCACATAATAAAGGGAATTAACATTTGCCCCTTGAAGTACACGCCTAGGTCGTAGGTCGTGTGCTTCGACTTAGTTCCTTAGGTTGTGAGCGACTCAAACGGTTCGCTAGGTCGTGTGAATGTACGCCTTCCTTTCATATAAATTGCTTAACCCGTTCCTTCTTCACTTTACCTGCTCCATCACTCTGAGCCGCCATTAGCGATTTCTCGAGCTTCCCAAAGATATTTTCAAATCAATCAATCACCGATTATCCTGAATATTTCATCACGTAAGTAAATTTGCTTCCTGCTCAATCATGATTATCGCTGAACTATGAATCTCTGCCCTCTGACACCAAATCAACTTCGTACGCCTCGCTTAGCTTTTAAGTCAAGTTGCGATTAATTTTGATCGCCATTAGTTATGCTGCTATTGCGACTCATGAGAGCATAACAGCGCGTTGGATTTATGATGGAGTTGGAGCAATTCGAATCAGTGTGGGTGATTTGGTGAAATGGATAAATAATGGATTTTTGTTGGTGGATAGGCTAACGGGTTAACGGGTTAGGAGGTAGGAGTTATTGGGTAGAGAGGAAGTTAGCGAGTTAGGGGGATGCCAACATGAGATGGTCCAAGGCTGCCTAGTTTCATTAGAGGCGACCCAACAAATCCGAACAACTTAAGAGACTTTGCGACCTAATGTGCTTAAACGACTTTAGAGCCCGCGACCTAAATTGCACACGACTTAACTCCTTAGGTCGTGTTAGTATCTTGACGACCTAGGACTTAAACCTTAGATCATGCGAGCGACCTAGGTCTTGGATGCGCACAGCCATGCCTTTTTTTTCTTGCGACTTAAATCACTTGCGACTTATCATATCTGTGACTTAGGCTTTAGGTCGCGGCCGAGCTAGGATTTGGATGAATTTTGCGCTGCCTAGAACTTCTTGCGGCTTAACTCACTTACGACTTAGCATATCTGTTAGGTCGTGAATGACCTAGGACTTGGATGCATACTGTCATGCCTTACATCCTTTAACTCAAACCATACGGCCTAGGACTTGAACAACTCCTCACTGCCTTGACTTGAAGCCTTTTAATTTGAACTTGGAACCGTCGAGATAACTCGCATGACTTTGCTATGCTTGCTTAACAGATTATACCAAATTTTGACGCCGATAACCTGTTAAATACAACATTTGCAGAAAACTAGGGCGAGTATACTGTCATTGATCGCCCACATCGAATGACATATTAGTCGATAAAAGATAATTAACTCAACTTAAGGAAATTGTATGAAATGCCGTGAGTCAACAAATTCAAGTGAAGTAGTAAAGCAATGTTAATCAACTAAAGCTGATTTGTTTACATTAATACTGCACTTGTACTTGGACTTAGAGCGACAAGTCTCGAAACTTTACAATTGACACATGTTCATTAGTTTAATTTCAGTTATGTTTACTTATCGCTTTATTAGTTTTACACAACACTTCACATTTAGGAAACGTGCACCTTCATATTTGAATATCCAGTTCCTTGTGTAGAATGTCTTCTCGTCAAGAGGGAGAAGCAGTACAAACTGGAGAGGCCCTCCCGATGGCTGGTCCACTGGTCAACCCACCAGAAAGAACTCCAACTACCCTTAGTTACCGGGTGTTCAACCAGTTACGCGCCCAATTTGGGATTGTAGAAGCAGATGCTATTCTCCCTGGGCCAAATGATTTTGCTGACAGTCCTCCCTTCGGGTTTGTTGCCGTTAACCGCCAAATGTGCCTTTATGGAGCCATTCCTCCTTTCAACAATTTTCTCCAATAAATCCTTCGCTGATTGGCTATTTCTCCTTTTCAATTGCACCCCAACGGCTATGCCATTTTGATGGGATTATGCGTTCCCTTCAGAAGGACGCTTGACCTCCTCCCATGATTTGAAGAAATCTGCTATTTATGCACATTTGCGAGAAACAAAGACCATCCTTCCATTATATATGGGAGGAGAGCCAGAAAACGCAAGCTTATCACTGATCTCTCTGATAGCGCTCATGGCTTCCTAAACCAGTTCTTCTTTGTCCGTTGCCTCCAGGGATTTTGCGCTATCTGGAGAGTAGGGGGTAATCTTACTTATCCCCATTCTTTCCTTTTATGAGCTTTTCGAGATCCAAATTGCAAAATGTTAACCTCGCTCTCTACTTTTGCAGTCCTTCCTCCTCTTTGTAGAGATCCAAGCGACAAGCAGACTTTTGAGAGGCTTAACGCTGTGGCCGCTGAGGAGAGAAGTATCAAGTTTTTGCAAAGAGATGAGTTCCTTCATCAGTTCGGACTCTTACACCCTTCCCGCTCCACTCAGCGTTACGAAGTTCCTGATTCTCCGGCCGAGACACCGGATGCCCCAGTTTCTGTTGAGGAGCCTACACTGAAAGATCCTGCTCCTGAGGCTTCTCTGGTGAAGTGCCCTACTTCTACTGATGTCACGGGGTCATCTGGCAAATTTGCACTTGCCCCGGTCATTGAAGAAGAAGAGCATCAAGAATCTCCCCAACATTCAGGGAAGTCCGGTGATGGAGAAGCCGGGAAAAAAAGTCCTGCCAAGCAGAGCGGGGATGACACTTTTGAAGGGTTGAGCGACCTGTTTATCACCTCACAGGAGCTCTTTAAAGATGATCCTGTTACCACTAGGGTTTCCACTTCAGTAGTTGAGGCAACTTCCATTTTGCAACAGATTACGTCGACTCAAGAGTTGACGTTAGCTACTACACCCATCATTTCTTCACAACCAAGGAGTGGTTCGTAGTTTAACTCGCGTAGTCTGCACGTTACACACACTTAGGATTTTCATAAATTATATGTACCTATATGCACTTTTACTTCCAGTATTTTCATGGTTTGCCCCTTACTCATTTTCAGGTTCTCCAATTGGGCGAAGCGGTTCCTATTATAACGACTTTCAACAGTACGGAAGGCGTGATCAGTATGATTATAGGCGCTGTCTTCCCACCCACAGGGAAACTGATGAAGAGAGAGCTGCTCGAAAGGCTCAAGAGAGAAGAGCGTATGAATAAAGGTATGAAAGAAGGGATGAGCAACATGACTCTTCCCGCAGAGGCGATGACTCTCATAAAAGAAAAACTTATGACGATAGAGGAAAGAGTCATGACATCGGAGACCCAAGCAAGCGGGCCAGGCCTGATGAAAAGACCGCCTGCAACTTTAGAAAAGGCCGCTGCTCTCACTTTTCTTAAAATTCCTTCAAAGTCTCCTGCCCTTGAAGGAGACGACATTCAGACACTTCTCGGCAGACCCTCTTACCAAGTTGAGAGAGGTCCACCAATCCTTTAAAGTCGGTTCCCGCATTGGTGCTTAAAGGAGTCCGCTTTGACCTTGACTTGGTTCCCATCGACAAAGAGGCCATGCTATGAAATCTTGACACTTGTTAACCCCGTTTCGCCCACGAGTTAAGGAGCTTACGAGTCAAAGAGCCCACGAGTTAAGGAGCTTATGGGTCAAAGAGCCCATGAGTTAAGGAGCTAACGACCTAACAGGTTAAGATCTAAACGACTTAGGGAATGTCACAACTCAACAGCCTTAGCTCGTTGCCACCCTAAAATGAATGACGACTCAACTGATTGCCGACTTAATGACTCAGGAGGGACAGCGAATCATTGGGTTATAACCTTAATGCCTTAAAGGTGTTGGCCGACTCAAGGTACTTCATGACTCAGCAAGTTACCGACTCAACAACTGAGGAGTTGCACGAGTTAAAGGATTGTGCGACTTACGACCTACCTTGAATTGTCAGCGACTCAAGCAAGCAAACAAGAAGCTACGACCAGTTAACTCGTGCACGACCACAGCTCACAACTTACGACTTAAGAAAGTCCACGACCTAACGTAGTGACGACTCAAAGCACTAAAAGGAAGAGTCAACAACACTTAAGTCGCTACTGACTTATAACTGCAGATAAGTCGTTCATGACCTAAGACTTGGAGACAAGTTCAATACCATGCTATAATGAAATGACTCATTGACGACTTACGACTTATGATGAGTCGTGTACGACTCATGCTAGCATAAAGGAAGTTGCATTTGGTTAACTCAGGAATGACTTAGAACTTCTATCATTCATTCAAATGGGTGCATAACTTTGGACCAAGCCATTAGCTAAATCCAGTAGGTCGGTCGCGACCTACCATGAGTCATCTACGAGTTACGACTTATCATGAGTCGTGTACGAGTTACGACCTAACTCCGAGAAATGTCTATAAATACGACCCTAGCTCCAACTAGAAGGGGACTTTTTAGCTCATTCTTTTCAAGGACCGATACTCTGCTGCATTCCAAACGGACTCAACACCCAAAGCTTTCAAGACACGTAGAACGCTATCAACAACTTCAAGAAGGAATCTCATACATCCAATATGGGTTTAAAGACTTTCACTTACATTGAAGTTTAAACGACTCGTTCAAAGTGTTTGATAATTCAAAGTGTATTGTACTTGGGAAGAATTGTATCAACTTGTAACGAAATCATCAATAAAGATCTTCAAAGTGGACGTAGGCAAACTATTAAGCCGAACCACTATAAAATTGCTGTTGTTTACTGCTTTTTTCTACGGTTTTCTGCTTATACTCTGTTCTCGAATCATCGGGTGGTGCTTTCACAACTACACTTCACACACCGGGGTGTTAGCGTTCAAATTTCAGCGTTAACATTTTTGGTGCTTTCACCGAGAACATTGAACTCAGGGAAAACTTCCACCATTGCTCAACAAAAGCTCGTGGAAAAGATTTTTCTCCGAACCAAAAGTCTAACAGAAATCATGACTTCTGAAAGGAAACGTAAATTTTTGAGGTTTGAAGGTACTTGTAGCAATGCCATTGCTTTTCCCACACTAGGTGAAACAGCTTCTAGTATTGGAGTCATAAGGGCTGAATTAAACGCCGTGGTGTATGGATTATATCAACACATGGAAGTCCATAGCAATAGGATACTCGACAAGATGAATGCATTGCAAGAGGAGGTTCAACGACTAGAAAGTGATATAAAAACCATCGCCAAAGAGGCTCATGTTTTGGAGGGATGGAATACTCCTCAACAGGCAACTGGCATTACCATTGGAACATTCCCCCAAGCGGAAAGTTCATGGCCACGACCAACTATCCATGAACGTTTGTCGAGGCGAACTTTTGAAAGAATAGTCGACGACTATCCCTGGAGTCCTCACAATGATGAGGAATACATACCGGAGATGATCGAACAGAAAAAGGAGAATGAAGGTAGGAGAAAGCAGAAAGTCTCGAAAAAAGCTCGGCGCTTTAAATCCTCCGACTTCACTCCCTTGACTGACACTCCGGAGAATATCTTCTTGGCAACAAAAGATGTTGTCATGTACCCCAAACCACCTCTGATGGGGAGGGGTGCGCCAAGCAATGGAAAATTCTGTCAATTTCACAATCAGCATGGCCATGATACTAACCAATGTCGCTAGTTAAAGAAAGAGATTGAAGAATTGCTGAAACAGAATGAACTGCAACAATATGTGAAGAAAGATAGAAATAACCTCTCCTCATCCTCTAAGGGGCAGCTAGTTCCCGCTCAACAATGCAGCTCATATAAAAGAACTGTAGCGTAGGGAGATGAAGGGCCTATGATCAGTGTCATCACGGCAAGCCCTCACCCGGCAGGGAAAAATTGGATGAGAAGGGAAGACATGCTCATGCCTCAAGGAAGTCCTCAAAGTGAAAGGAAATTTCGAGTCTAAAAGATGCTGCCATCTAGTCCTCTCATGCCGAAGATTCGGTTCCTAAAAGCCTGGGACAGCAATTGCTTGCATATTTTACTTAAACGCCTTGTTACAAATTTATCAAAGAATGCTGAATGTATCATTCTTGTATTAAAAGCTATTGTAAAAACAGGGAAAATAAATAATAGAAATTATAAGTCTTGTTTTCTCTATTATTACCAGTCGCTTATTTTATTTCGATATGTAAAGTACTCTGAAAGTATCACTAAAAATGTCGATCTAAATTTGCAGGCAATACCAAACAGCCCTTGGTAGCACTCAAAAGCAAGTTTTAAACAACAAAATTCCAGGGTCGAATCCTAAATAAGAAGTACTCTAAGCAAACAAATAGTGATTTGGCTGGAGTATATTTCTTTGGTTAAAACTACCCGCCAACAGAAGAGGATGATGCATGCTTAAAGATCGCACCAAGGAGTTGCTGATATAATCAATCAAACTCACAACTGTCAAAAGAGAACCAATTCCAAGAACTTGGAACGGCAACCATTTGCGTTCATATTTTACTTGAAAGCTTTGCTGAAATATTGTAAAAGAATTACAAATATATGATTCTTCTATTGAAAGCAATCGCAAAACAAGTGAATAACAAAAAGCTATAAAGTGGATATAGGCCCAGTTTTTGGCTAAGCCACTATAAATCTTGTGTTCTCTACTATTATAAACTGCTTTGTTTTAGTTCGACATATAAAATACATTAATTGTGTTATTAAAATGTCGACTTAATAATGCAGGCAATAAAGACAAAGCTTACCCGTCGTAAGACCAATTGATCTCCAACACCACTCAGCAAGCAAACACTAAACCATGCAAAATTTCCATACTCAAATCCTACAAAAAAAGTGCTTCAAACAAAAGTGGGCAATGCGGATGGAAGTGGACCATCTCTAACTGACTGCAAATGTTTGAACAAACAAACAACCAGTTAAATAGCCTGTGTCTACCACCACCAGCTTGCTTAACTATGAAGTGTATTTCTTTGGATAAGGGAAATCATTGGCAACTAAAAAGTGTTGACACTTGCAAAAGACAATGGGGATCACCAATGTGAATGAATGGCAAAAGACCTCTTCGGAGGCACAAGCCCTCTACGAAGGCACAACTCTTCGGAGGAGAAAGACCTCGAGCGGGCCTAGCCAGAAAAAGAGAGATCTTTCTCGATACAAAGTTGCGGAATGATCGGTCGATACACTTCCGTGAATCCGTCCAACCGAGAGAAAGAAACTCCAAACTTCCAGACAAAAGCCCTACTCAGAGGCACACGTTTCACCGAGATTGAAATAAAACTTTCAAGTGTTGAAACGTGAAAAGCCCTCTTCGGAGGCCCATTTCATCACAGTTGAAATGCTAAAAGACCTCGAGCGGGCCAAACCAGAAAAAGAGAGATCTTTCTCGATACAAAGTTGCGGAATGATCGGTCGATACACTCCCGTGAATCCGTCCAACCGAGAGAAAGAAACTCCAAACTTCCAGGCAGTAACCCTACTCAGAGGCACACATTTCACTATAATCGGTCGATACAATCCCGTGAGATGAAATGTGAAAATCCCTCTTCGGAGGCCCGCTTCCCAGCGAACAGGGAAAAATAAAAGCCTCTCCCAAGGGGCAGAAACAAAAAGACCTCCTCCCGGAGGCACAATCACACAAGAAGCCTCTCCCAGAGGTACAATCGGAAGAAAAGCCCTCTTCGGAGGCAAAATGCTTCTTTACGGAGACAGAATGCTTCTCCTCAGAGACCAAGGCCCTTTTCAGAGGCAAAATGCTTCTCTACGGAGACCAAATGCTTCTCCTCAGAGACCAAAGCCCTTTTCGGAGGCAAAATGCTTCTCTACGGAGACCAAATGCTTCTCCTCAGAGAGCCCTCTTCAGAGGCAAAATGCTTCTCTACGGAGACAGAATGCTTCTCCTCAGAGACCAAAGCCCTTTTCGGAGGCAAAATGCTTCTCTACGGAGACCAAATTCTTCTCCTTAGAGACTAAAGCCCTTTTCGGAAGCAAAATGCTTCTCTACGGAGACAGAATGCTTCTCCTCAGAGACCAAAGCCCTTTTCGGAGGCAAAATGCTTCTCTACGGAGACAGAATGCTTCTCCTCAGAGACCAAAGCCCTTTTCGGAGGCAAAATGCTTCTCTACGGAGACCAAATGCTTCTCCTCAGAGACCAAAGCCCTTTTCGGAGGCAAAATGCTTCTCTACGGAGACAAAATGCTTCTCCTCAGAGACCAAAGCCCTCTTCGGAGGCAAAATGCTTCTCTACGGAGACAAAATGCTTCTCCTCATAGACCAAAGCCCTCTTCGGAGGCACAAGCCATCTTCGGAGGCACAACTCTTTGGAGGATAAAGACCTCTAACGAGGCATATGCCGCAAAAAAGAAAGTTCTTTACTCAACAAAAAAGGATTGGAGGTGTCATGACCCTCCAACCATGAGAGAGTAACTTCCAGGCAATAAAAGCCCTCTTTGGAGGCACATTTCACCAGGAGTTGAAGTGTAAGAGCCCCTCTTCGGAGGCCCACTTCACCAGAGTTGAAATGCCAAGCAAAGTAAAGCCCTCTTCGGAGGCACATTTCACCAGGAGTTGAAGTGTAAGAGCCGTTCTTCGGAGTTTCACTTCACCAGAGTTGAAATGCAAAACAAAGTAAAGCCCTCTTCGGAGGCACATTTCACCAAGAGTTGAAGTGCAACAACAGTTCTTCGGAGTTTCACTTCACCAAAGTTGAAATACAAAACAAAAAAAAAATATAAAAGACCTCTTCCCAGAGGCAGAAATGAAAAGACCTCCTCCCGGAGGCACAATCAAGCAGAAAGACCTCTTCGGAGGCACACGTTTCACCGAGATTGAAATAAAACTTCCAGGTGTTGAAACGTGGAAAAGCCTTCCTCAGAGGTGTAACTTTTCAAAGAAACAAAAATCAAAAAGCCCTTTACTATGGCATAAAAAAAATCCTCATCAAAGGCACACTTTAACTTTCAAAGGAAAAATAAGTTACCTATTCTGGAAAATAATCTTCCTCAAAAAGAAGTTAAAGTACCCTTCAGAGGCCCGCTTTACCACATAGAATGTAGGATCGATTTCACCCTAGAGGGGGGGTGAATAGGGTGATAGTGTAAATTATTAAAAATTAATCGCGGAAGCTTATAAATTAATTTCAATTCAGATCACAGAATAGCAGCACAGATATCGCAGAATATAAATAACAGAATAAAACAGAACAACACAGAATTTACCCAGCTTCGGCAAAACCCTGCCTACGTGTTGCCCCCAAGGTTTCTACTAGAAATTAGATAGTCCCTCGCTTACACACGTAAACTCGCTATACACCGCTATTGACTAATCTAACTCTACGCTCAAAACCTTGACCACAACTCAACTACCGAGTTGCAAATTCCCAAACTACACACCGTAGTTTGCACCCTAGTCACACGACTAGAAAATAAACGGTTTAAAAGTAAAATACAAAACAAAAACAAATTAAGTAAAATAAAGCCCTATTTAAAATAATAAACTAAAGCCTTTTAATAAAAGAAAGTCGGCCCCTTGTTCACTTCAACCCGTTTCTCTTTTTTTTTTCTTCGTGAAAAAAATGATGGCCGCTCCTCTTGCTGATTTAGGGCTTCGTCCCTTCGATCCAATTTAGCGCTTCGTCCCTTGATACAATTTAGGGCTTTTGATGGTTGATCGGCCGACTCCTTGTAGCTTGCTTCGGTTGCTTCTCTGATGTTCAATTCTCGCTCGTTTGCAGCTACTTGATCGAGTTCGTTGATTATGACTTTCTGGTATGTGTTGTTTCCTTTTGCTTTTCTGGTTTGGCTTGTTCGAACTCGATGCTTTTGTGCCGATGATGATTTTGGATATTTATATGCGTTCGAACTCCTTTATCTTCGTTCGTATAAAATCATTTGAATTTGTCAATAATTCATCTCGGCCACTTTATTATTCTTGAACGATTGAGATTGATTCCGACTAGTTCATAATCATATATTTGATACTTGATGATCACGGCTTGGTTGACACGGTTTTGATTCACGCGTTCGATATTGACTTCGGCCTTTGAATTTTGAGATGCTTGATATTCACGGCATTGACTCATTCTATTATGACCATGGCTTGAATCTGACTTTGATAAAAGAAAAAAAACTTTGACTTGATTTAAGTATCACCTGACTTGATTTGATTCTGAACATTTTGAACTGAGTATTCTTGTATCATGTTTTCTGATAACTTGATACAGTTCGAACTTGTGTCTGGTTGTCTTCGACATTGGCTTTGCTATGCATCCACGGCTTGGTTGTTTGATTATTTTTCTGACCTTTATTTTGACACACACGGCTATGTATATTGATACATTTGGCATGATCACTTGTTGGCATTTTGGGCATTATTTCATCTGACTTCGGTCTTGATATTTGCATACTGATGCTTGTTGTACTTGGTCGAGTTTATTCCCATTCTGTAGACATGAACTTTATATCATAAGGATATGTTCACTATTTTCTGTTCTCCTGCATGTTTCATTTTATAATTTGTAGCATGGCACTGTGACTCGAGTTTTCACTGTCATGTTATTTGCAACTGTGCTTTATTTGGCACTGTTTAATTGATGCTGCATCGCTTGTAGCTTTATGTATTCATGTGCTGAGTTGATCATGTTTCTGTCATGTTTGAACATAGTTGCATTATGTTGGTCGTGTTGCATTCATGTGCATATATGTTTCTTAACTTCATTGGTCTCTGATCTTAGTTCATGATGACTTGAGCATTTGGTCTACTTCTCAATTGCCTCTGTGTAGTTACCACTGTCCACTGTTTCATTTAGTTGGTTCACCATAGTTTGTATTTGCCACACTTGAGTTCCCTGTTGCACATTGTTGTTGGTCTAACCATTCCTGTAGCTCTGGTGTCTGGTTTGGTTGCATGTCATGATTCATCTTGTAGTTGCATTTACTAGTGGTCTAGTCTGGTGAATCTTCTGGTCTGCACTGCTACAGTTCAACTGGTGCTTCATTTTGTAGCTTGAGTTTGGTCTGCACTGAGCACTTGAACTTTTATCTTTATATATGCACTGCATATTTGGATTCCACCTTTTCTGGTTGGTCTGGCCATTGTAGCTGTGTTGGCTGCATTGTAAATTGATTTTCGAGTTTGCACCTGTGTTGAATCCAGTTTCACAACTCGGGTTTGACCTTGTGCTCGAGAGTTGTGACTTTTATGTTATTGCACATGAGTTGAACCCGGCTTTTTATTTGGGTTTGACCTGTGCTCACCTGTCCCTGTAAATCAATCAAGTGTATATATCGGTGTGCACGGCCTTGTGGCATATACAGTAATATACTGTGTATGTCACAAGTTGTTCGTATATGATGAATTCAAATTTAAATTATGACGAACATCCCAAATAACTGAGGCAAATAATATTTTCAAAATCATCTTTTATTTTTGAATTGCAAAAATATTTCTTTTTCAATTTTACTGCGTTAGTGTATATTTTTGCAGATTGCTCAGATGCTGGATTCAAACTGGATTGCAGTTGAAGATAAAAAATACGAGTGTGAGTGGTATGTAGTGAGGTGAATATGTAAATGAGAAATGTGATGTAATTGCAATCAAAGTTGTATAGTATAGTGAGAGCTTGAAATTGTATTATTCAAAATTGTAATAAATATTTGTTTGAATAAAATATTCGTTTGAATTTAAAATCTGTGTTATTTATTTTATTCAGCAAATATTTATTTAATCTGTGAAAATAAATAGTATATTAACAAATACATTTAAATGAATGTATATATGTTTATTATCATCAAACAAAAATCATATAGCGCAAAGCGCATATTTAACAATCTCCCCCTTTTGATGATAACAAACATATATTTAAGATTTTGAATATTTAAATGTATTTGATAATTTCAATTGCTCCCCCTATATGAATGCTTCCTTTCTATATGATACTCCCCCTACATATATGAGTCCCCCTACATATATGCATACAAACAAAATGTGCAAATGAGTCTATATGCATATTGAAAACTTCTTTGACCTTTTCTCTCCCTTTTTACAAAATCTTAACTTTTCTCTCCCCCTTTTGTTATCAGCAAAAGAATAATAGAAATAGAGAAAAATAGAGATAAAGTAATCGATATTAATCCAACATTAAAACCCAATTGAATATAAATATTAAATTTCAATAGAAAATCAAACAAAAATCATAAAAATATTGTTAGGCGCATATTCCACTTTTAGAATGATGGAGATGATGTCATCATATAAAACCATACAATTGTGTCTATTTGTGGTATTTTCATATCAGGAATTTGAATATCTACTAATCATGCATAACCGTTAGGACTTTTAAATGAGATTAGTAGTATTCCAATTTTATTTTTTTTAAAAAAATGAATTCAAGTATCTTCTAACCACGCATAACCGTGAGGACTTTTAAATGGGATTAGAATCAACTTGTTTATTTTAAAAGAAAAAAAATCAACTTTTGATATGCGTTCCATACATGCATAACCGTGAGGACTTTTAAATGAGCATGGAAGCACATAACAAATTCCAAGTAATTCACCCATGCATAACCGTGAGGACTTTTAAATGAGAGTGAATACTTTGGTATTTATTTATTTATTTATTTTTGCTTTTTAAAAAAAAATGAAAATGAAAAACGAACGATTCCTGTTTAAAGTACCACATATCAACAAACTATATAGAGTTTTGATGAGTGATAGTTGTTAGAAATATGATAGATATAGAGATGGACATGGAATTTTTACCAACAAAAAGTTTTATAACTCTTGTTTAAATTTCTAAAGAAATTTTCTAATTATACTTTCTCGAGTTATAATATATGATCAATATCAACACTCATCACTTTTTCAATCACTGTTTTTCTTTTCGATAAACATTAGGGAGTCAAATTAGTCAATATAGTCATTTAAAATCAAATTCAAAAATAATTATGAAACCAATTTTTCAAAATGACTAATCTGAAAATATGGTCAAAAATGATTTTCTCCAGGGGGTTTTAAAAGAAAATTTTCTGCTATTTGAAAATTATTTGAAATGAAAAATATGCAGATATTTTCTTTGAAAAACGATGCAGTTAATGAATGTGTCAAAAATTAATCATGTTCCACTAGTAATTTTTCTATCAACCATATTACCAGTGTAATCTGCATCTGAATTTAAATTTCACTCAAAATTCACTCGTTGAATGTCAAAGACCAGATTAAGAAATTTCTCATGATTATTATCAACAAATTTTAAATGAAATTCTCTTGGATTTGAAATGAAAACCGTGTCAACAATCAATCATATATTAAAGTGCCAATTTTAGAAGCCATCAAACGTTATTTTTATTTCAAAGCAATTTCTTAATAGTTTCAACAATTTCAAAAAAAAAATTTAACATCCTTTTCACAATTTTTAAAATAGAATTCATTAGGATTTTAAATCGAGGCCGTGTCAAAACATGAATATAGATTTAGCCAAAAATATTATAACAACAATATTATTATCCAATCAAAACACTATTTTTCTCTCAAACTTATATATCAAGTAATTCTAGAGAATTTTATAGTGTTTTTGGCATAAGAATATAAATGGCTAATGAATTTTGAATAAAGTCAGAATCAAAATCATCATTAAATCATCATCATATCATAATTGGCTGATTTTATTCAGAAAATGGTACAGATTATCACATTTAATATATCGTACAAATAAATATACTTTTACCTGTCTTTACCTTTACGATATTTCTCGTCGTTGTTCATTGTGATTCTGTCACCCTTATACTAGGCTAAGGAACTTATCTTTGTCGCCCGTTGTGTTCCTGAAACAGCCAAAATCCAGAGAACACTATTGTTGTTCCTTAGCCTGCCACCACACCTACACGGAAAAGGATTTATGTGACCTATTTGTTTTTATAGGTCCATGGTTGTTAGTGGCAGAAAATTTTGAAAAAATAATTTTGTGTAGACCCAAAACTATTTATAATTGTTCCCTTTGGCACCCAAATTTGTTTAACTTTGAGAGATTTTATATTTGTGCCTTTTGGAACCCAAACCGGTATAGTTTTCACATGTTTGGGTCTATACCAACAATTATTGTGATCGTGTCCAAATTTTCTACAAATTGTGCACATAGAATTAACTTGATTAATCTTGTTTTCAACAATTTTCGAATTATTAAATCCAAGTCCTTGTCTAGCCGTATTAACAGTTTGCTTTCCTAATAGCATATTCAATGATTTTTCACTTTTTGAAAATTTATCTAAAGTCGTAGACAATTGTTGGACTTGTGATTTGAGAGATTCATTTTCGTTTAACAACTGTGTGCACTTTTTAATAGAATTCTCTCTCCTAGTATTTTCATTCTCCTTTAAAATCAGAATTTCATTTTCAAGCGATTTTATTTTAATTTCTGATTTTTTAATTTCCTCATCAAATGTTGGACACTTATCACACTTAGGGATCCTACTTTGATAGGTTTTAACTAATTGATCAAGTTGTTTATTGCATTCTATCAAAGTATCTTCTTGAGATTCAAGTTTGGCGTATTTTTCCCTAAGTCGTTCAAAACAACCGTTTACTTCATGAAAATATACAAGCAACTCAGAATGGGTAAGTTTTGATACCTCACTTGGCTCGTCATCGTCACTGTCAGTTGTATCACCTCGAAGACACAATTCTGCCTTTTCGCTTTCACTGCCAGTGCTTTGATCATTCTCGTCTATTTCATCCCAAGTGGCTGCAAAACTTTTCTTTTTCTGTTTCTTTCCGTGGCTGGATTTAATTTGTGGACAATCGGGCTTGATATGGCTGGGTTTGTTGCAATTATAACAAATAAACTTTTGTTCTTCTGAGTAGTCTAGTGCTTTGGCTATTCTGCTTTTTGCTTTTTGAATTCGAGCTGAATTTCCATGTTTTTGATTCCATTTTTTGAATTTCCTTATTAACAGCTCCAATTCTGCTGCTCCATCATCTTCATCGTTATCATCATCACTTTCGGTTGTTCCTTTGAGAGCTATTGATTTCTTTTGAGTGTCACCTCCTTCACGCTCTTCTTTGAATTTCATTTCAAGCTCATAAGTGGTGAGATTTCCGATGAGTTCCTCAACTTTAAGTTGTTTTAAATCTTTCGATTCTTGTATGGCAGTTACTTTTGCTTCAAAGCTTCGTGGAAGGACTATGAGGATTTTCCGGACTATTTCTAATTCGGTGTATGTTTTTCCGAGAGCTTTTGATTTGTATACGATATTGGAGAGTCGTCCGTACATCTCTTTGACATTTTCTTCCTTCACCATTTTGAAGTTCTCGTATTCGCTGCTTAGCATTGCAAGGCGAGATTCTTTGACGTGAGATGTTCCTTCGTGAGTCACTTCTAGTATGTGCCATATTTCCTGCGCAGTTAGACAATGTGAGACACGATTAAATTCAAATTGATCCAATGAACAGATAATAAAATTCATAGCTTTGGCATTAGTATTCTGTAATTTATTTTCTAGTTCTGTCCATTGTTCCTTTGGTTTCTCTATTTCCTGATTATCTACAGTTATAGTTGGTATACTATAACCTGTCTCAACAATATTCCAAGCGTCAATGGTTTTCAGAAAAATTTGCATTCTATTTTTCCAGTAAGCATATTCACCATTGAACATTGGTGGTCTAACTATGGATTGACCTTCTGCAAAAGCATTATTAAAAGAAGCCATTTTAAAAATTCGAATTTTTAAACAAAAACTGATTTTTTCAAAAAAATAGAATTTTTAAAACAAATGTTGACTTCTATTCCCAGCTCTGATACCACTTGTAGGATCGATTTCACCCTAGAGGGGGGGTGAATAGGGTGATAGTGTAAATTATTAAAAATTAATCGCGGAAGCTTATAAATTAATTTCAATTCAGATCACAGAATAGCAGCACAGATATCGCAGAATATAAATAACAGAATAAAACAGAACAACACAGAATTTACCTAGCTTCGGCAAAACCCTGCCTACGTGCTGCCCCCAAGGTTTCTACTAGAAATTAGATAGTCCCTCGCTTACACACGTAAACTCGCTATACACCGCTATTGACTAATCTAACTCTACGCTCAAAACCTTGACCACAACTCAACTACCGAGTTGCAAATTCCCAAACTACACACCGTAGTTTGCACCCTAGTCACACGACTAGAAAATAAACGGTTTAAAAGTAAAATACAAAACAAAAACAAATTAAGTAAAATAAAGCCCTATTTAAAATAATAAACTAAAGCCTTTTAATAAAAGAAAGTCGGCCCCTTGTTCACTTCAACCCGTTTCTCTTTTTTTTTCTTCGTGAAAAAAATGATGGCCGCTCCTCTTGCTGATTTAGGGCTTCGTCCCTTCGATCCAATTTAGCGCTTCGTCCCTTGATACAATTTAGGGCTTTTGATGGTTGATCAGCCGACTCCTTGTAGCTTGCTTCGGTTGCTTCTCTGATGTTCAATTCTCGCTCGTTTGCAACTACTTGATCGAGTTCGTTGATTATGACTTTCTGGTATGTGTTGTTTCCTTTTGCTTTTCTGGTTTGGCTTGTTCGAACTCGATGCTTTTGTGCCGATGATGATTTTGGATATTTATATGCGTTCGAACTCCTTTATCTTCGTTCGTATAAAATCATTTGAATTTGTCAATAATTCATCTCGGCCACTTTATTATTCTTGAACGATTGAGATTGATTCCGACTAGTTCATAATCATATATTTGATACTTGATTATCACGGCTTGGTTGACACGGTTTTGATTCACGCGTTCGATATTGACTTCGGCCTTTGAATTTTGAGATGCTTGATATTCACGGCATTGACTCATTCTATTATGACCATGGCTTGAATCTGACTTTGATAAAAGAAAAAAAACTTTGACTTGATTTAAGCATCACCTGACTTGATTTGATTCTGAACATTTTGAACTGAGTATTCTTGTATCATGTTTTCTGATAACTTGATACAGTTCGAACTTGTGTCTGGTTGTCTTCGACATTGGCTTTGCTATGCATCCACGGCTTGGTTGTTTGATTATTTTTCTGACCTTTATTTTGACACCCACGGCTATGTATATTGATACATTTGGCATGATCACTTGTTGGCATTTTAGGCATTATTTCATCTGACTTCGGTCTTGATATTTGCATACTGATGCTTGTTGTACTTGGTCGAGTTTATTCCCATTCTGTAGACATGAACTTTATATCATAAGTATATGTTCACTATTTTCTGTTCTCCTGCATGTTTCATTTTATAATTTGTAGCATGGCACTGTGACTCGAGCTTTCATTGTCATGTTATTTGCAACTGTGCTTTATTTGGCACTGTTTAATTGATGCTGCATCGCTTGTAGCTTTATGTATTCATGTGCTGAGTTGATCATGTTTCTGTCATGTTTGAACATAGTTGCATTATGTTGGTCGTGTTGCATTCATGTGCATATATGTTTCTTAACTTCATTGGTCTCTGATCTTAGTTCATGATGACTTGAGCATTTGGTCTACTTCTCAATTGCCTCTGTGTAGTTACCACTGTCCACTGTTTCATTTAGTTGGTTCACCATAGTTTGTATTTGCCACACTTGAGTTCCCTGTTGCACATTGTTGTTGGTCTAACCATTCCTGTAGCTCTGGTGTCTGGTTTGGTTGCATGTCATGATTCATCTTGTAGTTGCATTTACTAGTGGTCTAGTCTGGTGAATCTTCTGGTCTGCACTGCTACAGTTCAACTGGTGCTTCATTTTGTAGCTTGAGTCTGGTCTGCACTGAGCACTTGAACTTTTATCTTTATATATGCACTGCATATTTGGATTCCACCTTTTCTGGTTGGTCTGGCCATTGTAGCTGTGTTGGCTGCATTGTAAATTGATTTTCGAGTTTGCACCTGTGTTGAATCCAGTTTCACAACTCGGGTTTGACCTTGTGCTCGAGAGTTGTGACTTTTATGTTATTGCGCATGAGTTGAACCCGGCTTTTTATTTGGGTTTGACCTGTGCTCACCTGTCCCTGTAAATCAATCAAGTGTATATATCGGTGTGCACGGCCTTGTCGCATATACAGTAATATACTGTGTATGTCACAAGTTGTTCGTATATGATGAATTCAAATTTAAATTATGACGAACATCCCAAATAACTGAGGCAAATAATATTTTCAAAATCATCTTTTATTTTTGAATTGCAAAAATATTTCTTTTTCAATTTTACTGCGTTAGTGTATATTTTTGCAGATTGCTCAGATGCTGGATTCAAACTGGATTGCAGTTGAAGATAAAAAATACGAGTGTGAGTGGTATGTAGTGAGGTGAATATGTAAATGAGAAATGTGATGTAATTGCAATCAAAGTTGTATAGTATAGTGAGAGCTTGAAATTGTATTATTCAAAATTGTAATAAATATTTGTTTGAATAAAATATTCGTTTGAATTTAAAATCTGTGTTATTTATTTTATTCAGCAAATATTTATTTAATCTGTGAAAATAAATAGTATATTAACAAATACATTTAAATGAATGTATATATGTTTATTATCATCAAACAAAAATCATATAGCGCAAAGCGCATATTTAACATAGAAGAATTCACTTGGTAAAATGTGTATATACACAAAAGAAAAAGTGATTTCTTCGAAGGATGAAGCGTAAAAGCTTATATGGAGAGAGTTGTACTCTTTTTCTTAACGAGATAAAATTTCTCCAAGTATGAAATAATTATTCTCCAGAAAATAAGAGTACAAGTCCCCTCGAAGTATAAAATATTGCAGCGAGCTTATGTATGGGGGCAGCATGGTATAGTTACATACAACATGGTATAGCTACATTGGTAAAATTACGCTCGAACAACATACCACAAGCTCACTGCAATATCATATAAATAAACTTGTACAAAAATGAATAATAAATGCATTCTCAAATTCAAACAGGAGTTTGTACAGAAAAAGAATCATTTTATTCAACACTATTAACATTTTATACAGGTACAGGTTTCAAAGTAGAAAGTAAAAGAAAAGCAGGGGCCGGTACCCGCACAATCCCCGACCAGCATGTGCAAAAAAAAACCAAAAAAAAAACAAAAAAGCTAAAAACTGGAAGCTTCCTTTCTTCTTGCCACCTTTGTAACCTTCACCCGGCCGGATGGTTACCTTTTGGGGCAGATCTATAGGCATGAGGGAAGAAGGAGAGGGAGGTACAACTGGTTCAACTTCCGGTTCCTCTTCAGTAGCAATGATGCTCTTCCTCCTCCTCTTTGATGTTTCGCGCTTCTTTCTCCTCTTTGAAGAAGATTCACTTCCGGGACTAACAAGTTTAGACAAAATTATGTCATCAGAAGGAGTCCGCTCCAGAGATATCTCACCTCCCTTAAGTCCTTCGTCTTTTTGCTCTTGCGAAGCAGCTGGGTCATTCAAGCCCCGAAGGGCACCTATTATTTCTTCCTGTGATCCCAGATGAGGAGTAGGAGTAACTGGGGGAGGCAGAGAAACAGTAACTGGAGGTGGAGAAGTTTGAATGGCGCTCGACGCTTTCTCTACAAAGGAAAAGATAAAAGTGTCAGTACTTCCCGCAAAAAGAGGAGACAATGGCTCGTCAAGACTCAAGAGATAATCAAGAAGCTCGCCAAATTCGTAAGAAACCGGCAAGTTGTCTCCCTGAGCATTATTAGGGTTACCTGGAGAAGTTGGTGGTATCACATCAATTTCGTAGTCTACAGCTTCAGCACTCTCTTGTGGCTCAGCTACAGCTTGTGCAATTGCAGCTCCGGTATCAGCTTTAGTAGGAATCGGTGTATGAGAGCTAGAACCAGCAATGTCAACATCGACTGAAGTTGAAGAAGGGACAAGTGCAGTCAAAGTTGTTTCTTTTTCTTGATGCTCTTCCCCCATCGTTTCAGCTCGCGATCTAGCAAGTTGCTCCTTCCCTCTAGCAAGGGCGGCGCGAGCTTCGATGTCTAAATAGTATGCCTCTAGCTCCTCTTCCGTGTACCCGGCGCCTTTAAGCATATTAAGCGCGGCTTCCCATACTTCAGCTAGGGTAAGCTCGTATTTGGGACCCAGGAATGCAAGACTGCCACGCCCTAACACACTTTGCAAATAGAATTCAAATAATGTCGAGCCGATGTCAGCTTTGGTAACTTCATGAGCTTCTTCAGCTGCAATTCTACCAGCAATAGCCTCATCTCGCTCTCTTTCGACTTTAGATAGTTGTGCTTTCAATTTTTCAATTTCTGCAACCTGAAAGCTAGTTTTCTCTCGTAACTGGGTAATATCAGTATGGTAGCCCTCTACAAGTTGCTCCAGCCCATCAGCCTTGGCCTCGGCATCCCTTTGCGCAGCATGAGCATCCCGCACCTGCTGCTGGAGCACACTCTCCCTTTGAGAATAAGAAGAGGAGGAAGTGGCAAGCTCCTCTTTGAGTTTCCCAACTTCCACTTCAAGTTTTTCATTATAATCGGCAATGCTCCTCATTTATGCGTCATGCTGCTTAAGGGTCTTTTTCCATTCGGTTTTGTCATTCTCCATGGTCAGCAGCATAGCTTCGAGATTGGCCCGATTCACCCTTTGGAGCTCATCAACAACTTTTTGCCAATTATACATCCTCTCAATGTCAGTTTTGACGGCATCGACGTTCCTTAACATGGCATTTTTATCTATGGGAACCAGGTCAAGGTCGAAGCGAACTCCTTTTAAGCACCAATTTGGAAATCGGCTTTGGAGAGTGGCTGCACCTGGTCCAACTTGGTAAGAAGGCCTATTGATAATTGCCTGGATATCAGTGCTGGAAGGGGCAAGAGACTGAGAAGAAGTAGGAGCAATAATCTTTTCAGAAGTAGCAGGCATTGGCTCCTCACTGATTTTAGCCCATTTACTCGAGTCATCAGTTATGTGACTCTTCCCTCTATCATCGTGAGATTTGCGTTTGTGGGAGTCACCATCTTTGTGGGAAGAATCGTATCGGTCATCCGGTCTTTCATAACGTTCTTCATGGGCACGTCTCTCCCGAGCCTTCCGAGCGGCCCTCTCTTCATCAGTCTCTCTGTGAACAGGAAGATAGCGCTTATAATCATACTGGCCGCGTCTCCCGTATCGCTGGAAGTCATTATAATACAAGCCACCTCGCTTCATTCAAGAACCTGAAATTGGAAAAAGCGCAACTTTAGAATATTTTTTTTGAATGTATGAAGAGCTAGGCGTATGAGATATCAAAGAATCCTAGTCATGTGTGATGTGTAAACTAAACGCGTCAGACTGGACTACGAACCGCTCGTCGGTTGAGGGGTAATGACAGGTTTTATAGCTAATGGCAGCTCTTGGGATAAAGGAGTCCGTTTAAGGACGGATGTCGCTTCAATCGCCGGAGATATAACCTTGACACTGGCAGAATCATCTTTAAAGAGTTCTTGAGAGGTAGTCATTATGTCACTTAAACTCCCAAAGATGTCATCACCATCGTGCCTAACTAGGCTCCCTCCATCGACTCCTTCCTCAACATTCTCCCCGGTTTGATGATGGGGCTCTTCTTCTTCAATCACTGGAGAAAGTGCAGGCTTGTCAGATGGCCCTGCAGCATCTTTCGGAGTTGAACACTTCACTAGTGAAGCCTCGGGAGCAGGTCCTTTTGTTATAGATGTGTCGGTAGAAGCTGGGGCATCCGACGCTCTAGCCGGAGAGTCTGGGATTTCATGAGGATGTGTGAAACGAGAAGTATGCAAAAGTCCGTACTGATGCAAAAATTCGTCTTTCAACAGAAATTGAATATCTCTCTCCTCAACTGGCACGGCCTTAAGCCTCTCGAAAGTTCGCTTGTGACTGGGATCCCTAGAAGGAAGAGGGAGCGCTGAAAAGAAAACGAAGCGGAGTTAACACTTAGCAATTCAGTCTCGCAAAAGTCGGATAACAAACGAAGTAAGGATGGATGATCTTACTTCCTTCCCTCCACACAGCATAAAACCCCGGGGGGCAACGAACAAAGAAGAACTAGGTTAGAAACCCATGAGCAGTGTCGGGAAGGCCAACGATTAATTTGCGGTTTCGGGCGCTTCTCACAACAGTAATAGAAGGATGATCTTTGGTCCGGGTAAAGGAACATAAGTAACAGATTTCATCAAAGCTCGAAAGTCGATCAAGCGTTCTCGTAAATAGCACACACAACCCCATTAGAATGGCATAGCCATTGGGGTGTAATTGGGATGGGGCAATGGTCAATTGACGAAGAAGTTGTTGGAAAAAGTCATTGAAAGGAGGAATGCCCCCACTCAGGCACATTTGTCGGTTAACTATCACAAAGCCAGAAGGTGCTATGTCAGCAGTGTTACTTCTTTCGGGAAGAATGGCATCTGATTCAGCAATGCCAAACTGAGCACACAACTGGCGAAAAACTTTGTATGATAGCGTGGTAGGGGCTCTTTCGGGAGGATTGACTAGTGGATCCAGAATAACAGTTGCCTCTCCAATCTGAACTGTTGTATCTTCTTCCTGAGAAGTCATTCTACACAAGCAATTGGATATTCAAATATGAAGGTGCACGTTTCCTAAAAGTGTGAAGTGTCGTGCAGAACTAATAAAAATAACAAGTAAATATAACTGGAGTTAAACTAGTCGACGATTGATCGACTACGAAAATTTCAGAACTTGTTAATCTAAAGTTCAAGCATAATATTAGTGCAGGCTCGTCAGTTTCAATTGACTATTTCAGTGTTGCTTTAATATTTTACTTGAAACCGATGAGTTGAAAGCGCTTCGTTCACACAATTTATTTAAGTTAATTATCTGTTATTAACTAATCTGTAATTTGATGTGGGCAGTCGATGGCAGTATATTCGTCCCAATTTTCTGTAAATGTTGTATTGGACAGATTATTAGCTTGCAAGTTAAAGTGACCGGTGAGTGAATGCAATAAAGTTCAACAGTTCAAAGTCCATGCAACGGTTCAAAGTACGAACAAAATTCATACAAGTCATGACTCGCCAACGACTCAAAGATTTTCCTTTTAATATCTTATGGGTTAAGTCAGGTCACTAGTTTTCTGACTAACTTGCCCACGACTTAAGGATTAAGGGGCGAGTCAGTTTAGGTTGCTTCAATTTTAAGTCAATGATGTTCTAAGTCGGCAGTGCTTTGGGTTAAAGGTCGTGAAACAGAGGAAGGACTCCAGTGGAAAAGCAGTGGGAAATTTCCTAAGTACTAACACGGCCACGACACAAGATTTCAAGCTTTAACTCGGCTACGACTCAGGGCTTGAGTCATAAAGGTTGCTATGTCGCAGAGAATACTTGGTCGCGTAAGACTGCTGAATCATACTCAAAACAACGATTCACTCCTAACCCGTTAACTTCTTCTCCTAACCCGTTAGTCTTTTCTCCTAACCCATAAGTTTTTTTTTCTGACCCATTAATCCAGTAACTTCACAGTCCCCAACCTTAATCTTATCACACTACGAAATCGTTATAAATCGCGAGTTATCCTGAATCAAATCAAATAGCCTTAAATCCATCGATGATCCATGCAGTAGTATTTGCAAGGCTCAAGGATGTAAATCATAGGCGGAGATCGATGATGGTGATCGGCGATTGGGAAAAAGAGAAAGTTGCTTACGTGGTGTGAAGCTAAAGATGGTTGGAAGTAAAATTGGGTCGAGATCGCCTTTGGAAGCTTGAAGACGTGATAATGGCAGGAATGGCTCAGGAGATAAGTAATGAGAAAAGTGAGATAGGAGGAACGACTCAAGCATTTTATATCTGGAGGCGCGGTAACTCGAATCGCCGCGCCCGGGTTATGATGAGTCGAAGCACACGACTTACGACTTAAGCGTGTGCTTCGAGGGGCAAATGTTAACCCCGTTTCGCCCACGAGTTAAGGAGCTTACGAGTCAAAGAGCCCACGAGTTAAGGAGCTTATGGGTCAAAGAGCCCACGAGTTAAGGAGCTAACGACCTAACAGGTTAAGATCTAAACGACTTAGGGAATGTCACTACTCAACAGCCTTAGCTCGTTGCCACCCTAAAATGAATGACGACTCAACTGATTGTCGACTTAACGACTCAGGAGGGACAGCGACTCACTGGGTTATAACCTTAATGCCTTAAAGGTGTTGGCCGACTCAAGGTACTTCATGACTCTGCAAGTTACCGACTCAACAACTGAGGAGTTGCACGAGTTAAAGAATTGTGCGACTTACGACCTACCTTGAATCGTCAGCGACTCAAGCAAGCAAACAAGAAGCTACGACCAGTTAACTCGTGCGCGACCACAGCTCACACTTACGACTTGAGAAAGTCCACAACCTAAAGGAGTGACGACTCAAAGCACTAAAAGGAAGAGTCAACAACACTTAAGTCGTTACTGACTTATAACTGCAGATAAGTCGTTCACGACCTAAGACTTGGAGACAAGTTCAATACCATGCTGTAATGAAATGACTCATTGACGACTTACGACTTATGATGAGTCATGTACGACTCATGCTAGCATAAAGGAAGTTGCATTTGGTTAACTCAGGAACGACTTAGAACTTGCATCATTCATTCAAATGGGTGCATAACTTTGGACCAAGCCATGAGCTAAATCCAGTTGGTCGGCTACGACCTACCATGAGTCATCTACGCGTTACGACTTATCATGAGTCGTGCACGAGTTACGACCTAACTCCGAGAAATGTCTATAAATACGACCCTAGCTCCAACTAGAAGGGGACTTTTTGGCTCATTCTTTTCAAGGACCGATACTCTACTGCATTCCAAACGGACTCAACACCCAAAGCTTTTAAGACACGTAGAACGCTATCAACAACTTCAAGAAGGAATCTCATACATCCAACATGGGTTTGAAGACTTTCGCTTACATTGAAGTTTAAACGACTCGTTCAAAGTGTTTGATAATTCAAAGTGTATTGTACTTGGGAAGAATTGTATCGACTTGTAACGAAATCGTCAATAAAGATATTCAAAGTGGACGTAGGCAAACTATTAAGCCGAACCACTATAAAATTGCTGTTGTTTACTACTTTTTTCTACGGTTTTTTTCTTATACTCTGTTCCCGAATCATCGGGTGGTGCTTTCACAACTATACTTCACACACCGGGGTGTTAGTGTTCAAATGTCAGCGTTAACAACACTGTTAAACTTGATATTGAGAGAATGTCAGCGTGGCAAAAGCTCATCGATGACCTTCAGAGGGTGAACCAGGCCAACCTTGAAGCTATGCTGACGATGGAGAATGACAAATCTGAATGGCAGAAAATTCTAGATCAGCACAACACCGAAATAAAATACATCGTTGAGTACAACGAAAAGCTTGAGGCGGAGGTCGAGAAACTTAAGCACGAGCTTGCTACCTCTTCCACCTCCTATACTCAAAAGGTAGAAGTGTTTCAGAAGCAAGTTCGAGATGCTCATGCCGCTCAACGGCATGTCGAAACCCGACTTGAAGCCACACAGAAGACGGTGGAAAAATAACGTGCTGACTTTGTAAAGTTAGGGGAGAAAGCTAACTCCCAGGACTTAGAAATCATGAGGCTGAAAGCTCAATTGTTAAAGACTGAGAAAGAACGTGATGAGGCCATGGCTGGAAAGAAAGCCGCTGAGCAATCTTATAAAGAGACAAAAGCCAACATCAGCTCTACTCTGTTTTATTTTTACGTCCAAAGCGTCTTGGGGCATGGAAGCCTTGCATTTTTGGGGCCTAAATATGAAATCACTTTAGCTGAAGTGTGGGAGGCTGTACTGGATATGCTCAAAGGTGCCGGTTATTCCGAAGATGAACTTGAGGCGCATTACTTTGATGGCAAAACTCGTGCCGCTCTTGCCAGAGGAAAGGAGAAGTTTGCTAAAGTACGAGCCGAAACGATGGAAGGGGAGCATCTAGAGAAAGAAGCACCTTTAACTGCCCCTGTCCCTCCTTCGACTTCGGCCGACATTGATATCATGGGCTCCGGTTCCCATTCTTCGCCCACGGCTAAAGTCGTAACTGAGATTACAAGCGCACAGGGCGGAGACGAAGGCGAAGAATGCAATAAGCGCAAGCTTATGAAATTGACGTTAGAAAGCCAAATTCTCCAGGTAACTTTAATGCTTATCTTACTCAAGTAGACTGCTCATTTTCTTTATATGAGTTTGATGAGGTTCTTGATTATTTCCTGAATCTCAACGAGCCTTTATCTCCTCTCCTTACTGATTTTAACTTCTTTTCTTCTGTAGAGAAAGTACTGAGCATTGTTCAGACTTCCCCTCCTCCAGTTATTCCTCCCCGTCTCTGCAAGTCACTCCTCCTTCTGCCTCCCAACCGGGATCACAAGAGGAGCAAATAGAAACTCTCCAAGACTTGGACGATCCTATTGCTTCACAAGAACATAGAGGAGAAGAGACTGAAGAGGGCGAAAAGACTCCGGAACTAACTGGTTTCGATGATACTCCGTTGGCTACACTTTTTACTCCAGGAAGAGGGTCTTCTCCTAAGAAAAGGGGAAAACGTGGAGTCTCAAAGAAGAAGGAAGCTTCAGCCGGCGAGGAAAAAGCAAAGACAAGTCCGATTGTTCCCCTTTCTCCTTCTACCCCTACTCTTTCAAGCCGGCGCAGGAAGTTCGTCATCCGACCAGGTGCAGGCTTAAAAGGTGGAGGGAAGAAGAAATGATGGCTTTGGTCCTGTACTTTTTATCTTGATCTTTGCTTTTTGATTGTACATAAGCTTGTGTTGACTGGAGACTGTGTGGGTACCAGTCCCCACTTTCTTTTATTTTGAAACCTGCATATGTATAAAATCCACATAGTATAGAATAAAATGGTTCTTTTACTTATACAAATTTCTGTCTGTATTTGAGAACGCTTTTACTTTCTGTTTTCATGCAAGTTTCTTTATCCTCTTTATGTGAGATTGCAGTAAACCTATGGTATGTTTATTGAGCATTGTTTTCATTTTTGTGGTGACTATACTGTATTGCCCCCATACCATGGTTTATTGCAATTTCTTTCACAATGGAAAAGTTTCACATTGGCAATGTTTTTGAGAAGACTTGTACTATTCCATTAGAGAACAACTCTTCCATTTGAAAGAAGTTTGCATTTGTACTTTATAGGATAATATTTCCGTTCCAAGAAAATATTTTCTAATTTAGTAGAATGCACTTCATATTGGAGGAGTTGTCTCTTCTCTTTTTTTTTGTTGCGAAGTTTTTACACTTCACTTTTGGAAAAAGTCACTTTTGCTTTGGCAAGTATTTCACTTCATAGTATAGTGGGCCTTCTTAAAAAGGGCTTCAACCTGCTTGAACCTCCGAAGAGAGTTTTTTGTTTGATTGTGCCTCTGGGAAGAGGTCTTTTTGTTTGGTTGCGCCTCTGGGAAGATGTCGTTTTGTTTATTGTGCCTCTGGGAAGAGGTCTTTTTGTTTCTGCCTCTTGGGAGAGGCATTTATCTTTTCCCTGTTCGCTGGGAAGTGGGCCTCCGAAGATGGCTTTTCACATTTCGACTCGTGTGAAGTTTTATTTCAGATTACGGTGAAATGTGTGCCTCTGAGTAGGGCTTTTTCCTGGAAGTTTGGAGCTTCTCTTAGTTGAATGGATTCACAGGGCGGACACAAGTGTTCTGTGCAACCAATCAGTCCGCAACTTTCTGTCGAGAAAGAACTCTCTTTTTCTGGCGAGACCCGCTCAAGGTCTTTTAGCATTTCAACAATGGTGAAACGGGCCTCCGAAGAGGGCTTTTCACATTCCAGCACTTGTGAAGTTTTATTTCAAATTTTGGTGCAATGCGTGCCTCCGAGTATACCTGGAAGTTTCTTCCTCATGGTTGGCCGGATTCAAGGGGCGTACGCAAGTTACTTGGATGCTTATTTGCGTAGATTTTCTCAACTAGTGAACAAGCGCCTTGCCTTCCACTTGGGAAGGTGCCTTCGATCATCGTATGGATTCACGGGGCGGACGAAAGTTACTTGGACGCTTGTCTGCGCAAACTTTCTCAGCTAGTGAACAAGCGCCTTGCCTTCCAGTCGGGAAGGTGCTCCCGGCCATTCCATACCAATCTTTTTTGTTGAGAAAGTCTCCTGGCATGCCCCGTTTGAGGTCTTTATCCTCCGAAGAGTTGTGCCTCCGAAGAGGTCTTTTGTTGTCTGATGCTTGCTCGCCCATATCTCTTTGCCATCTATTCATTTCGGTGATCCCGTTATCTTTTCCAAATACAGTCCCCTTTTAGTTGCCAACAATTTCCTTTATCCAAAGAAATATACTTCACAGTTAATCGAGTTGGTGGTGGCAGACACAGGCTATTTAACTGGATGCTCGTTTGTACAAACATCCACAGTTGGTTAGCAAGGGCCCACTTTCAGCAAAATCACTAACTTTTGCTCGAAGCACTTCTTCCGTAGGATTTGAGTACGGAAATTTTGAATGGCTTAGCGTTTGCTTGTTGGGTGATGTTGGGGATTGCCTGGTCTTGCGAGGGGTATGCTTAGTTTTATGGCCTGCATTATTAAACCGACATTTTAGTAACACAATTGATGTATTTTATATGTCGAAATAAAACAAAGCAGTTTACAATAGTAAAGAACACAAGATTTATAGTGGTTCGGCCAAGAACTGGGCCTACATCCACTTTATAGTTGCACTGGCTTTACAACGGCTTTCAATACGAGAATCATACATTCATCATTCTTTTATAATATTTCATTAAAGCCTTTAAGTAAAATATGGGCGCAAATGATTGTTGTTCCAAGATCTTGGAATTGGGTCTCCTTTGACAGTTACAAGTTTGAATGTGCCATCAAGAAGTTTTTGTCCTATAACATTCGGCCCTTTCCAGTTTGGTCCAAACACGCCTGTAGGTGTCATAATTCTTTTTAAGAAACTTGCAGCTTTTCATTTTCGGTTTGATTGAAATGGATTCTTCTGTGCGAAGGGACTTCTGTTTCCACTGGAATCATTGCTTCTGATCCATATGCCAATGAAAATGGTGTGTGCCCAGTCGCAGTTTTGTGGGTAGTTCTGTATGCCCATAGTGCTAGTGGTAACTTATCAACCCAACCACCTTATGCTTTTTCTAGCTGCTTTTTGATGGTTGACTTGATAATTTTATTCACTGCTTCCATTTGCCCGTTTGCCTACGGATGAGCCAATGCTGAGAAACTTTTCTGGTCTTGAATTTCTTGCAAAAATATTGGAACTCTTTACTTTCAAATTGGGTTCCATTGTCTGTGATTATCTTTTGAGGCACACCATACCTGCAAATGATATTCTTAGTTACAAAGTTTATCATTTTCTTAGAGGTAATAGTAGCTAAGGGTTCAGATTCAGCCCATTTAGTGAAATAATCAACAGCAACAATAACATATCTGATTCCGGATTTTGCAGTTGGCAAAGGCCCGATAAGATCTATTCCCTAAATAGCAAATGGCCACGGACTGACCATCTGTGTTATCTCAGTGGAAGGTGCTCTTGGGATTTTTGCAAATCTCTGGCATCGGTCACATTTTCGGACGTAACTTGCGGCATCACGATTAATATCTAGCCAAAAATATCCATAACGGAGAATTTTATTTGCTAAAGTTTGACCACCTGAATGATCTCCACACTCTCCTCCATGTACCTCAGTTAGAATTGTCTCAGCTTCTTCCTTGGTCATACATCGGAGTAATGGCATTGAGAATCCTCGCCTATACAATCGGCCATCTTGAATTACAAATCCGGATGCTTTTCTCATTAATTTCTGCCGTTCTTTTGAGTTTTTTGGTAGAGAACCGTCGCGCAGATATTCCAATATTGGAGTCATCCATGATTCCCGCTCATGTGATATAATCATGATCTAGTCTATATCCATTTTATCAATGCTTGGAGTTGACAGGACTTCCACAGGAACTAATCCTAATAATTGAGTTTCACCAGTGCTTGCATACTTTGCGAGGGAATCTGCCTTCATGTTTTCTTCCCGAGGTATATGGTTTATCGTATAATGGTCCAGGTCCTCGAGAAGCTCCCAGGCTCTTGACAAGTAAGCGGGCAGATTTCCTCCTTTGGTTTGAAACTCTTTCCTGACTTGACACACAATGAGCTATGAATCACTAAAGATCTGCAATGCCTTGATGTTCAATTCTTTAGCAATCTTCAGGCCAGCAATGAGAGCTTCATATTCTGCCTCATTATTAGTCGAAGGAAATTCTAATCTCAATGCATAACACAGTGATCGTCCTTCAGGGGTTTCAAGCACAACCCCAGCCCCGGAACAGTAATCGTTTCTTGTGCCATCAACATACAATTTCCATAGAATTGGGGGATTATCGGTTACCATCTCCTCACTATCACCTTTGTATGTACACTCTGCGATGAAGTCTGCCAAAGCTTGTCCATTGATTGCTCTCCTGGGATGATAAGTGATGTCATATTGACTGAGCTCAATATTCCACTTCAAAAGACGACCCGAAGTCTCAGGACGAAACAGGACTTGCTTCTAGGGATGATCGGTGAGGACTTTGATGGGATGAGCTTGGAAATATGGCCTTAATTTTATTGATGCAATCAGTATACAATAGGCGAGCTTATCCAACTTTTAATAGTTCAATTTTTCCCCAGTGAATCTCTTGCTGATGTAGCAGACCGGGCGCTAAATTTTTGCATCCTCCCGTACCAAAGCTGGACTGAGGGCATGAGACGAGATTGCCAAATATACAAAAAGATCTTCACCATTGTCAGGCTTAGAAAGTATAGGAGGCGTTTCCATATGACGAATCATCTCATCGAAAGCTTTCTGGAATTCAAGAGCCCAGTCAAAGTTTTTTCTTCCTTTCTTTAGAGCATCAAAGAATGGAATGCATTTATCAGTAGCCTTGGAAATGAACCGACTCAAGGCTGCAACTTGTCCATTGAGACTTTGCAATTCCTTCTTCGTTCTAGGAGCTTTGACTTCTCTTAAGGCAGATATCAGAGCAGGATTAGCTTCAATGCCCCTGACACTCACAATGAAACCCAAAAACTTTCCAGATTCTACCCCAAATGAACACTTCAATGGATTAAGCTTCATACCATACTTTCGGAGGATTGAGAACATCTCTGTCAAGTGATCCATGTGGTCCACGATTTTCTTTGATTTTACCAGCATATCATCGACATAAACTTCCATAGTCTTGCCAATCTGCGGTTTAAACATGGCATTAACAAGTCTTTGGTAAGTTGCCCCCGCATTCTTAAGTCCGAAAGGCATGACTCTGTAGCAGTAAAGACCAACATCGGTGATAAAGCTCGTGTCCTCCTGATCTGGCTCATGCATCATGATCTTGTTATATCCGAAGTAGGCATCCATAAAAGATAGCAATTCATGCCCCGCCGTTCCATCCACCAACTGGTCAATCCTGGGTAACGGGAAGCTGTCTTTGGGGCAGGATTTGTTTAGATCTGAAAAGTCAATGCACACTCTCCATTTTCCACTAGCTTTTTTAACCAATACAGGATTTGATACCCAATTCGGATAAGTAGATTCCCTGATAAAACAATTCTCCATGAGCCGATCAACTTCTTCTTTCAATGCTACTAACCTTTCAGGACCTTGAGTTCTTCTTTTCTGCTTTACCGGTGTAAACTTTGGATCAATATTCAAGGTATGCACTGCAATTTCTGGAGATATTCCACACATATCAGCATGAGTCCAAGCGAATACATCCATATTTGCTTTCAAAAATGATATCAAAACATTTTGAACCGTTGCATTAAGCTGCGAACCCACATTCAACACTTTGTTCGGGTCTTTCGGGTCAACAGGTACCTGCACTGTCACTTCAACTGGTAGCACTCTATTCTCCCCTGCACTGGCTTTTCCGAGATCCATCTCTCTTCGTGCGCCGCTATGATCGCTTGTGCAGGGTCCACCCTACAGTTGCTACAAGGTTGATTCTTTGATGCGGACTGGGGCCGCCGCATCTTTTCCCATTTCTCTATTCCTCGTTTCACGCAACTCTGTAAGATAAAACTCTCGTCCAGCATTCTAATCCCCTTTCACCACACCGACTCCATTATCTGTGGGGAATTTTATGGTCAGACACCATGGGGCAAGAATAGCTTTAAATGCTGCCAGAGTTGGTCGGCCTAAGAAGGCATTGTAGGCAGAAAATTCTTCAACAATAACAAAGGTCGGTTTTCGAGCCACTTTTCTCTGCCCCTCTCCAAGCTCTATGAACAAATCGATAGTCCCAATTGGCTGTTGCGGCTTCCCAGTGAAACCAGCAATCTTTAGTGATGAAGATTGAACGTCAGCCATTGGAATCTTCATCTGATCAAAAGTGTTCTTGAAGAGAATGTTGCACGAAGCTCCACAGTCAACCAGAACTCTTTCCACAGTAGTTGGCCCAATGCCAGCGGGGATGACCAAAGGATCAATGGTAGGAGCTTCAACACCCATCGAATCCCTAGTACTGAATATAATGTCATCATTAAAAGTTTTCTGCTGCTTCAGGGGTGCAGCATCTTCTAACACAAAAACACTTTCATATGTCGGTGCATACTTCAAAGCACGGGCGTACCTTTCCATCTCACCCCAACTCCTGCCAGCTGGGTGAGGGCCCCCTGTAACCACATTTATAACAGGCCTCTCTGATTCATGAGCTGCCGCCTTTTCGCTTGAGCTAAGATGACGAACAGGAACCTGTTGTCCTTGAGTTGACGAAGTTGGGCCATTCTTGTTCTTTTTTACATATTGCTGGAGCTTGTTTTCCTTCAATAGTTCCTCAGTTACCTCCTCCAAGTGACAACACTCGTTAGTATCATGCCCGGGTTGGTTATGGAATCGGCAAAACCTTCCATTCTTCTCAGCTTTCCTATTAACTCTTTGCTTAGCTGGTGCGGGAAATTCGACCGTGTCTTTGTTTGCAAAGTAGATGTTTTCCGGGGTATCAATCAGAGGTGTGAAGTTGAAGGGACGACCATTCTTTGCATCTCCTTGCTTCTTCTGGCCATCGTTCCTCCTCTTCTGATTGCCAGATTCCTTCTTATTCAGAACAGCATTACTATTTCCAGCCCCTGTCGATACCATCTTAACCGGTGCTTGGAGGCTTTCCAAGCGCATGAATTCATCGGTTTTCTTATAAAACTTGTCAAGCGAATTTGGTTCTTTCATTTTCAACCACCATCCAAATTCACTTGATTTATCAATTGCCCTCATCAAGTATGTCAGGATCATGCGTGGCTCTGCGTTATCCACCTCGGCCAAAGCCATATTAAAGCGATTCAAGAATGATCTGATAGATTCTCCAGGATTTTGTTCTAGGCTGGAAAACGACATTATATCCTTTGCCTTTGATGCATACAATCGAAACTGTTCCTTGAATTTCGAGTCAAATCATAAAATTGGTCTATCGATCGGACTGGCAGCTTTGTGAACCAAAGTAGAGCAACTCCTTCCAGGTATATCGGAAAATACCGGCATTTGATTTCATCAGAGGCTCTGGCACCCGTCATGTGCCAATCATACTTATACAGAAACTCATTAGGATCGCTCATTCCCTTATAAGCCGGTATGGTAGGAGGAACAAACTTCCTAGGAAATTCTGCTTTCAAAATCCTTTCAGTGGATGGAGTCTTGCTCGGAGTAAAGCCCCATTCTTTTTCGTCTTCCTCCCTTTGCATACTTTCCTTCATGATTTGTCGTACCATCCCTGAGAAATATTCCTCATCATTAAGGGGCTCAGCAGGACATGCATCGGCCATCTTTTTAGAAGTTTGCCTGGACAGGCATTCACGGATAGTTGGCTGTTGTCCCAATCCTCCAACTTGGGGAGGTGTGCCTTTAACCGGGTCAGTTGCCCTTTAAGGAACATCTCTTTCTTCCACATCATGAACATTATCAGCAAAGTTTGGTTCATTATTCACCGGTTGACGGTTAGCACCAAGCAACGTGTTCAACCTTTCCAACATCAGATTATTTTGGGCTTCCATCTGCTGATATAGCCCAGAAACCGCAGCATCCAATTCTTCTCGCGTTACTCCAACAGTTGGAGTTGTTTGACTTAAAGGAGGAGAAGTGGCAGTAGTCTCGCGAACATCGTTGGATCTAACAGACTTGCGCTTTCTTCCAGGAGCCATTATTTCTGACAAACTTCTGGTTTTTAGAGAGATCCTTTCCACAAATTTCTGTGAAGCTATGATGACAGTATCCTGAGTTGGGTTCTCAGTGAAAGCACCAAAAATGTTAATATAAAAATCTGATGCTAACACCCCGATGCAAGTAAAGCAAGTGTGAAAGCACCACACGATGATAGGGAAATCAGAAATAAGCAGAAAAATATCAGAAAGACAGTAGAAGACACAGTTTTTATAGTGGTTCGGCTTATAGTCAAGCCTACATCCACTTTATGTCTCTTTATTGCTGACTCAAGTATAATTTATACAACTTTCTTCAATTACAACACACTTTAGACTAGTAGATCAAACTTTGATGAAGAGTAATCTCTCGGATCCATGTTGAATGATGTAGATCTTCTGTTGAAGTATGTCGTAGTGTCCTTGGTGTTTGGAGTGCTTGAAGTGCTGTGTTAGTTGAGAAAACGATAGAGTATCGGCGCTTCGAGAATTAGCCGAAAGATCCCCCGAACGTTGGAGCTCACATGGTATTTATAGGAGTTTTCGGACTGGCCTTAAGTCGTGAACGACTTAAGATAAGTCGGAAGTCGAAGGATACGACCTAACATGAGTCGTAACTCGCCAGCGAGCTAAGGGGATTTGAGTTACAACCTAACTGGTTCGCACCTGGCCATCTGAACTAGCTAGTAGATTCCAGCGACCTAACGGAGAGCGGCAAGGTTCGATAAGTGCTAAGTCGTGAGCGACTTAAAGCAGGTAATGAAACCACTAAGTCGCTGCCGCTTTATCTCCTTAGGTCATGAAGTATTTAGGTCGTTGAGTCGTGGCTTCCTATAAGCAGTTAGGTTGTCCCACTCTCTTAGCAGCTAGGTCGCTTATTCCTTAAGTCGTTAGGTCATCCCATTCCTTTAAGTCGCTAAGTCGCGTTATCCTTTAAGTCGCTAAGTCGCTTCATCCCTTAATTCGCTAAGTCGCTTAGTCGCTTCATCCTTTATGTCGCTAAGTCGCTTCATCCCTTAAGTCGCTTCGTCCCTTAAGTCGCTTAGTCGCAGAGTCGCTAGGTCGCATAATAAAGGGAATTAATACAGGGCTTTGTTAGTGGGGGAATGATCCTGTCCGATAGAGGGTTGGTGTTGGTTTGGTTAGGCGTTGGGAGTGGGTTGGTTCGGTCCTGCCTTGGTTCGGTGGTGAGAATACACCCAACATTTTCCCCCCAAAGTGGGGCAAATGCCTGCATATGTCGCGCTTTGTTTTCTCCCCGTTCGACCTAAGTGCCGAACCATGTGGTCCGGTCATTCTAAGCTTGCCTATAAGTAGGGGCTTCATGCTTTCGTTATTCCTTACTACCTAAAATAGCCGAACCAAATTCTTGCCTGCCGAATCAGTCATATCACCGAACCATCTTTGATTGCCGTACCAGGTGTGTTTCCCTTCTGCCGAATACACTTTATGTTTGAACTACCGAATGAACATAGTGTGAGTGCCGAATGAGCTCTAAGGCTTGGAGTTATCGAATGACATTCATGGAGAATTAGTGCCGGATGAACTCTAAGGTTTGAATCACCGAACGAGATCAGGGAGTTTGAATGCCGAATGAACTTTGAGCCTTTTATGTTTTGAATTGCAAATGAAATTCCAGACTATATGCACTTGCTTGTTTATATCCCTTCTTTCTTTGTTCTAACAATATGTTTTCTCGTGTTGTAGATAAATGTCTCGCAAAGTGGAAACTCGATCAGATAAGAAGAAATCCACGGACAGAGAAGAGTCCTCCACAGTGCCCCCAGCTCAGTCAGGATCGGGACGTCATGGACCTCCTCCGAGATCACTAGTAGATGGGTACGGCCCTCAGGAGCTCCTGAACTCGCTACCTGACTGCTTTCCTAGCTCCCTTAAAGAGGAGCAGCTTGATGTTATATCTCGTTCTTTCGGGATTGATAGAGCACACATGGTGCTGCCAAGGAATGGAGTTATGCCGTATGACCCCCCTGAAGGATATTTCACTTATAGTAGGTGTCATTGCATGTGCGGGGTAATTCCCCCGATCAATGCTTGGATAGTCAGCTTCATTACCTATTTGAAGGTGGCCCCTTTCCAGCTTCAGCCCAATTCTTATGCTATCTTGGTGAGTCTATTCATCATTTTCCAGAGAAAATACGGGCGTCCCCCTTCCAACCGGGAGATCCGGTATTTGTACAACTTAAGGGGTTATAAGAAGGGGTCTCCATACATCAGCTTGGAATCGGCCATGTCCTTCAAGTTGATCCTGGACTTATATTCGAAGTTCAGCATGTTCAAGAAAGAATGGTTTTTCGTCAAGGATAACTCTGTTTCTATCTGTCGCTTCACTTCCAGCTGTAAGTTGAAGCTTATTTATAATTTCCGTTCTAACTGCAATGCTTCTCCTTATGTATTTTTATTTCTTGCTAGCGAAAGGTGGCTTTGCGGTCGTGGAGAACGATCGTCTGGTTCAGATGGCTGCAGAGATAGAAGCCATTTCGGGAAGGGAGAGGTATGCTTCTTACCTGATCAGGAATGCTACTCTTCTGCAGCACAACTTGATTCTACCGTGTCAGTCTGTGGTCAAGCAGAGAGACACAACTGAGGAGAGGGCTGTCAAAGCTAAAGGAAGGGCCACGACAAAGAGCAGCAAGAGGAAACCCTTCTCGATACCGCCAGTCGCCAAGGGGAAGAAGCTCAAGAAATCCGATGGACCCTCCCCTAGCACATGTCCAGATGTTCTGGAGGAGGAAAATGTAGAGGAGGAAAGAGGCGAGGAGGAGAGCGGAGGTGATGGAGAAGGTGATGGTGGTGATGGCGGCGAAGGACAGAGCAGTGATGGCGCCGAGGCTTTGTCTTCTGGGCAAGCAGGAGAGATCCAAGAGTGGACAGATGATGCTTTCCGCCAGGAATTTGGGAGGTTGGAGGAAGGATCGGCCTTGGTGGAGAAGCCAAAGAAAACTGATAGGGCCGGGGCTGGCGCCGGTTCTCCTTCCAAGAGCATTTCAGCTAGGGCAACTCCGGCGATTCAAGGTGAATTTTTGACTCCTCTTTTAACTTCACATGTTCCTTGGATTATAGTCCCATGCATGCTTTTAACACTTTGTTTTTATTCCAGGAACGGGTAAGGTGGCCAACACATCATACATTCGGCACCGTCTCGAACAATTCAAACTCCTCAAGGCTTCCGCTAAACCAAACCCTCTGACCAACCGTTCCGGGGATGTAGTCGGCTACCGTCCTCTTCTCGGAGTTATTGAAGAGGATATTCTAAAGAAAAAGAGGAGGCGCTCCTTATTTGAACCTTCACCTGGACCTCAGCCCCCAACCCAGCCTATCCATGATATCACGGGGGAGGATACAGAGTTCATACCCTCTCCGCATCCATCAGAGAATCCTACAATTACTCAGATTGATCGTCCCGGCTTGGCGCGTAATCCATTTGCGGATCATCCAGACCTGGATCCGGGTTCTCATGATATTTCCTTTGACGAGGTTACTGGTAAGCACCTTCTCCCTCGCAATCCTATGGTAAGGGTGCTTGATGAGGCCAAGTCCCTAGACCTTGATTTTCTTACTACTCGGATTGTAACTATGGGGGATGAAGCCAAGGAAAATATCGACCGGGTTGCTGAGGAGACTAGGAAGTTGATGGGGCATCACACCCGACTGGTCAAGGAAGGGGAGGAAATTGGAAGTGCCAACATAAGATTGCGGTTAGTGGTTGCCGACCAGGCCAAGCAACTCACCGATCAGGCCATCCAGGTCTCTCAACACGAGGATGCCTCCAGACGACTAAAGAAAACCATGGAAGAGGCAAGCAGAGCCGAGCTGTGGTAAATGGAGGCCATCTGCAAGGAACAGATCGATATGGCCATTGCAACGGTGGATGAGGTTCGAAAAGCGGATCTCGAGCGGGTAGAGGAGTTATCTGGGGAGCTTGAAGCCGCTGAGCTTGCTCAAGCCAAGCTGAAGGAGGAGATGGAGGCGATGAGGAAATCCCTTCAGGCTGACCGCTCGCGATACCGATCGGAGAGGGATGCCGCCGTTGCAAATCCGTTGGATTTTGAGGTCCGAATGAAGGAGTTTGAGGAGAACGAGGGGATAATGGATGAGATGCTCCAGGATATGTATTTCCGTACTTGAAAGCAGGGCTACTTATCCTGGATGGATGATTATCCTTGGATCATGGCCAGGATTTATCTCCGGGCTCTGGCGGAGGCCAAGGCCGATGCGGATTAGGAGGGTGGCATGACCTTCAGAATGGATGTGGTTACGGCCCAATTCACTAAGGAGGAGAAAGTGGCGGTGAAGGAGGGCATGTGGTTGCTCGCTGCTGAGGAGGTAGGTGTGCAGTTGGGGGATGATGATCAAGGAACAGATATTGGTAAGTCTTCCCTTTTAGCCTTTTCATAGCTTGGTTGCTTATTGTTTATTCAATGAATTATTCTCCTGAATTGGACAGGTGGGACCTTTGAAGCGCCAACCGCCTCTGGTCAGCACGTTTGGAGTTCTGATCCGACGGTTAAGTAGACCTCGGAGGGCCAGCAGGATAGAGGCGAAGGCCCCGATGAAGTCGGCACCTTGGCTTGATCTGAACATTTTTCAGTTTACTTGACATCGCTTTCTATGTTAGTCTCAAAACATTAATGTAATTTTCAGGCTGTAATTACGTAACGAACAACTTGATTTTTGGCATGTAACTTTATAACATAAGCTGATTTTGTCATGTTTGAATGCTGTCGTTATTTTGATGTGTTGCATAAAATATAGCTGTGCATGTGTTAGTGATTCAGTTGTGTTTGACGCTAAGTTCTTACTTAAAATATAGTTTTATGTCTTGCAATGTTAGTGTGCTGTGCAAATAAATTATAGTTACATATTTATGTACAAGAGAAGAAAGTAACGCCCTTCAAGTTTTAGCTGTAGATGGTAGCTTTGAATGCCTTGTGTAATCGAATATGGAATGCAGTTGAGTGACCTGCCATCCGGCTGTGAGTTCTTATTCCCATTAGTGAGTGTCTCCTGTTTTATGTCTTGTACTTTAGTGATCGTTATAGAGGATAGGAGGAAAGTTTTTATAAATAAAATGGAAATATAAGAAATAGTAAAACTTCCAATCACGGAAGGCCTTCGATGTGCTTAAGTTCATGGCAAACGGGTTTTGTAGTCACTTTCCCTAGCTGCGGGTCTTGGAGACATTTGTCACCCATCTTATGCCTCCGCGGGGAGTTTTCTTTATTACCACAGCCGTAGTTAAGATTCATCAGAGCCGAGATCGCACACAATAACTACCCGGGCCATTATGGCCCATAATTGTGGGTATTATTTGATTTACCGTGGTCGGCTAGCGTGGGTGCCGATCGTCAACCGTGAACTACCCCTGGCTGGCCACATCTTATGTTGGGGCTTATAATCGGTTCACGGCTGTCGGCGAGACGAACGCCGTAATGAGCTGCCTAGGCTTTGGTTGGCCTTCTCGGCGGCTTATAATCGGCTCATTACAGTTGGCTTTAAGGGTCGTCACGAGCAATGATTTAACCCGCAACAGAGGGATGCTGGAGCAAAAGTGTCTCATTGGCGAGGTCATAGATCCGTATAATACCTGTTAGGTTTTGTCCAGGTGAAGTTGTGCTGTGATGCCCGGAACGGAGATGCCGCCTACACAGGATTTTGTTCAACAGAAAAGGATAAAGCTCAGCAAGTGGCTAAGATATAAAGGAACAAGTTAAAAAAGAGACAAGTTTTTAAAGTGGTTCGGCACGAAAATGCCTACATCCACTGATTCTCCTTGTCGATTCACTTTATATGTACAGCACAAGTTAAGAAAAGTATCGACGAAGGTGTTGGATGTTCCATGCCCTCTTGAACACCTCTCCGTCCACTGTTGACAAAATATAAGATCCGTTGTGGAGATCTTTATGAATCACATTTGGTCCGTCCCAGATGGGATCTAGCGCTCCGGGGCGCGGGAAGATTCGCTTGAGGACAAGATCTCCTTCTTGTAAGCTGCGATGCTTGACTTTGGAGTTGTATTATGTTGCCACTTGTTGCTTGTGAGCTGCTACTTTAAGTGCTGCATCATTTCTTCTTTCTTCGATTAGATCCAAAGACATGCGGAGCAGTTCTTCGTTCTCTTCTGGGTTGTAGTGGATCCTACGGTGGGATGGCAATACACAATATTGTAGTGGATCCGTATGCCAAAGAGAAAGGAGTCTGCGATGTTGATGTTCTGAAAGACGTGCGGTAGGCCCAAAGTGCCGTAGGAAGTTCATCCACCCAAGCGCCTTTTGACTTTCAGGCTTCTTCTTGATTAGAGTTTTAAGAATTTTGTTAACAACTTCGACTTGTCCATTTGCCTGGGGATAAGCCACAGATGGGAAGCTTTTGTGAATTTCATGCTCTTGGCACTAGTCGGCGAACTCCTCGCTATCAAACTGAAGTCCATTGTCCGATATGATTTTGAGTGGAACCCCGTACCTGCATCGAACATTTTTGATCAAGAAGTTAATAACTTTTGCCGAAGATATTTTATTTAGAGGTTCCGCTTCCACCCATTTGGTGAAATAGTCGACTGCCACTATAGCATATTTGGCTCCGCCTCGGCCCATCGGCAGTTCGCCTATCCAGTCAATTCCCCATACTGCAAAGGGCTGGTCATTTGAGTAATCTCATTTGTTGGTAGTCGAGGAATCTTAGCAAATTTCTGACATCTGTCACATATTTTGACGAAGTCTAAGGTGTCTTTGTTTAAAGTGGGCCAGTAATATCCATATTGGAGCATTTTCTTTGCCAGAGTCTGCCTACCAGTGTGATCTCCGTAGCTCCCTTGATGGATGTTGAATAAGATTTTCTTGGTTTACCTTCCAGCAACACACCTTAATAAGATGTTAGAGAAGCCGCATCGATAGAGGATGCCTTCTGGTACTGTGTAGCGGGAAGCTCTCCTCAAGATTATCCTGACTTCATTACGCTCGTTGGGTAGTGTGCCATCTTGTAAGTATTTTTGGATAGGAGTCGTCCAAGTTTCTTCTTCGATTGCAGCTATCAGATCTTCTTGTTCGAAACTTGAGGCTAGTTGTTTCGAGATGGCTACTGTTCCGGAAATGGTGCTGTTCTTCATGCTAGCTTGCTTTGCCAGTTCATCGGCCTCTCGATTCTCTTCTCGAGGAATGTGTTTGATTAAATAGTGATCGAACTGATCGAGCAGCAGCTTGGTCTTCCTTAGATATGTTGTGAGTCGTTCTCCTCGAGTCTGAAACTCTCCTAGTACTTGGTTTTCGATAAGTCGAGAATCACTATGAAGACATAAAGAACTGACTCCAATTTCTAAGGCAAGTTCTAATCCTGCTATTACTGCTTCATATTCTGCATCGTTGTTGGTCGCAGCGAATTCCAACCTTAGGGCATAGTGCAGCTTCCTTCCCCTGATGGTGATTATCACAATACCTGCCCCCGAGCCTTGTTCGTTTGATGCTCCATCTACAAAGAGATTCCACTTGATATCTTTCGTTATTTCATATTGATCCTTACCATCGTTGGTAGTGAATTCGGCAATGAAATCGGCCATGGTTTGTCCCTTGATGGTGGTGCAAGGATGGTAGGTGATATCATATTGACTCAGTTCAATGCACCATTTAAGTAGTCGCCCAGAAGTGTCGGGGAGATGGAGTACCTTCCTTAGCGGCTGATCGGTTAAAACTCTGATGGAATGAGATTGGAAATAGTGTCGCAGTTTCCGTGACGTGATTAGCAAACAATATGCTAGCTTCTCAAGTTTAGGGTATCTAGCTTCTGCCCCTGTAATTCTCTTGCTTAAAAAGTATACGGGCCGCTGCACGCAGTTGTCTTCTCTCACCAAAGCGGCGCTTAGAGCATGGGACGATACAGCAAGGTATAGGTATAGTTCTTCGCCTTCATGTGGAGTTGAGAGTGCTGGTGGTCTCTGGAGGTGTTCGATTAGGTTAAGGAAGGCTGTTGAGAATTCGTCAGTCTATTCGAACTTTCCTTTGTCTTTCTTTAGAGCTTCGAAGAAAGGGATGCATTTGTCAGTTGCTTTAGAGATGAATCAGCTTAGGGCGGCCACCTTCCCGTTTAGGCTTTGCATCTCTCTTCGAGTGGATGGTATCTTGATATCTTATAAAGCCCGGACTTGTTCGGGGTTTGCTTCAATCCCCTTAGCATGAACAATGAATCCTAAGAACTTTCCCGACGATACTCCGAAGGAGCACTTTAGAGGATTCAGCTACATTCCATATTGGCGAAGTACTTGAAACATCTCGTCCAGGTGGCTTACATGTTCGTTGGCTTTCCTCGATTTTACCAGCATGTCGTCCACATAAACTTTCATAGTTCGTCATGTTAGTTCCACAAACATCTTGTTGACGAGGCGATGATAAGTAGCTTCGGTGTTTTTAAGTCCAAAAGGCATTACCCTGTAGCAGTACAATCCCCGGTCAGTGATCAAACTAGTGTGGTCTTGATCGGGGGCATGCATAGGAATCTGGTTATATCCTGAGTATGCGTCCATAAAAGATAAGAGTTCGTGCCCGGCTGTGCTGTCCACGAGTTGATCGATTCGGGGGTGTGGGAAGCAATCCTTCGGGCAAGCGTCATTTAAGTTGGAGAAGTCAATGCATGTTCTCCACTTCCCATTAGACTTCTTTACCAGTACCGGGTTGGCGATCCATTCTGGGTAGATGGCTTCTCGTATGAAGCTATTGGCAAGTAGATTCTTTACTTCTTCCTCGAGGCCTGCTGATCGTTCTGGCCCCATACTTCTCTTTTTCTGCTTTACTGGCACCTTGGTGGGATCTATGTTCAGTACGTGGCATGCTACGTCAGGGGAGATTCCAGTCATGTTGGGGTGCGTCCATGCAAATACATCCAAGTTGTGGCGAAGAAAATCGACAAGTTGATCCTTCAACTCTGCTCTTAACTGAGACCCGATTCTCAGCAGTCTACTTGGGTCGCCTTTGTCTACAGATACAAATTCCATAGCCTCTGCAGGCTCGGTGGTGGCCTCCTTCTCTTTGTCCCTGTGATCTAATTCATTGAAAGGATCGCTGGTATATGAAAGAGGAGGGGCTTTCTTTGGTTGCTATGATTCCAAATTTTTCTTGCAGAGAGTAGTCTCTGCATCCTTCCCTTTATCCTTCCTGCGGTTATTGCGAAGTTCAGTTACATAGCAATCTCGAGCGGCGTCTTGATTTCCTTCTACTTTCCCTATCCCATTATCTGTTGGAAATTTTATCTTCAGGCACCAAGTGGCCAGGACAATCTGGAAGTCAGACAAGGCTGGTCTTCCTAAAAAGGCGTTGTAGGCCGAGTGGTTATTTATCAGCACAAATGTTTGTTTCCGCACAACGGAGTGGGGATGACTTCCTTTTTCGACAAAGAGTTCCAATTACCTGAGGGGCATCTTCGCATCTCCAGTGAAACCATGTAGTGGTTTGTTGCAGGGAGACACATCCTTCATTGACAGCTTCATTTTGTCGAAAGCATGCTTGAATAGAATGTTTACGGAGATTCCAGTATCTACCTGAATTCGAAAAACTTCGGCTGGGCCGAACCAGGCAGAGATAACCATAGGATCCATGTGAGGGTACTGCCTTCCTTCTAGGTCTCGCCTACTGAATGTGATGTCATTATCCTCTTTCTGCTTCGGGCGGCGTTCTTCCATGACGAAATTGATGCAGTCTACATTTTTTCTAAGTGACTTTCCATATCTTTCCATTTTTGCCCAGTTTGTGTCGGCGATGTGTCGTCCTCCCGATATTGTATGGACCACTATCTTCTCTTGACTAGAACTGACGGTGTTGTGATTTCTTTTGCATGTCTCTAGGTGGAGTTGCCCTGGGTTCTCCTTGGCAGGAGCTGGAGTCCTGTCCTGACCCTTTACATAGTGTTCTAATCTCTTCCTTCTGATGTGTTCTTCAATCAGGTCCCGAAGATGACGGCATTCATTGGTATCATGCCCATGGGATTCATGGAAACGGCAGAACTTCCCAGACTTGATTGCGTGATCTGATTCCTTTTTATACAGGAGGCGTTTGTATTTAAGCTTGTCTTGGGTGGCCAGGAAGATGTTTTCGACTGTTTCATTCAAAGGAGTGTAAGCGTCAAATCTTGGTCCTGGCCGATATAGGCGTTTTTTCCCCTTCCTGCCCCCAACATTGTCTTGAGAGTCATTTATTCCGATGCCCTTTGCTGCAGTAGGTGCGTTGCCATGAGCTGCCTAGGCTTGTTGCCCTGTCTGCCTTTCGGTGGCAGCGTCTTCAAGTCTCATGTACTTTCCGGCTTCATGAAAGAAATCGGGTAAGGTAGCTAGTTTTTCTTTCGTTAATCTACTATCAAACTTGGTATCCAGATGTACGCCACTACAAAGAGCCATTAGGATAAGTTTCTCATCGGCATCTTGGACTGCGGCCGCTGCGGCGTTGAATCGGGTTAGATATTGTTGCACTGTCTCTCCAAGCTTCCGTTTGAAATTGGATAAGGAATAAGCGTCCTTGGGTTGTTGCACATGAATGCGGAATTGGCTGATGAACTTTTCTTTCAACATTTCCCATGAGCTGATGGACCCTTGGGGCAGATGGCAGAACCAAGAGGTAGCTAGATCTGCCAAGAATAGTGGAAAGCATTTACACAATACTCCTTCTGTCGCTCCGCTCATGAGCATATGCTGTGTGTATCTCTGTAAGTGTACGATGGGTCAGAGGTTCCCTTGTAAGGTTTCATTGTTGCATTTTCCATTCTCGAGGGGTGATGACAATTTCTATATTGCGGTTGAAGGGGCTGGTTGCCCTAGCGCCTATCCCTCGATCTCTTTGATACCATCGGACGCACTCTCTTAACAATCGCGCCATCCTTTCATCAGAATTTGGAACAGATAGAAATGAGTTTGTTTCTTCTCCGCGGGATTGATTCCATCCAGATGACCTGTAGGGATGGTATCGTATATTACTCCTAACATTTTCCCGTGGCTGTCTTCTGTCTTCTGGGAGCATGCTGGGGTCAGCCAACGTTGGCCCTTACGTCGATCTCCCCTTGTTGGGCTCTGTTCTAAGCATTCCCTCGGGTCCAACTTCGGGCTGGGCTCCAGCTCGGCGCCGTCCATTGGTGTTCCCATGGTTAGGTAGCATGACAGGCTCAGCCATATCTGATCCCTGCCTGGTACCTCCCCCGTAGGGTTCGGTTCCAAGTGCCACCTCGGGTCAGAATTCGGACTGAGTCTGGGCTCGGCTCCTACCATTGCTGTTTCAGTTGTTAGCCTCTTCGAAGAAGAAAGATCTTTGTCGCCTCCCAGATCCTCCAGACTGGGACTCACCCCGTGACTCGGTGTTGCGGTTGGATTCTTCAGCATCCCTTAAGCGTGACATGAGTTGGCCCACCAAGGCTTCTTGTTGAGATGCGAAGCGGTTAGTTACTTCAGCCACAACCCTGTCCAGACCTGCCCTAGTGATTGGTTGTTCCGTGGCAGGAGCTGTCGGATTTGCCTGATTTCATTTGCTGTTGGAACAGGACGATTCTCTTGACCTCTGATTGCTGGATCTAGGATACTGCTAGTTGCGATGTTCTTTACTTTGCTAGCATCCTTCCTCTTCCTGGGAGGCATGTTTTCCAAGTAATGAACGAGGCTGTCGGGAAGAGGGTTGAGTGGGTTTAATGACCCGCCATCCGTCTTCAAAAAATGACGCATCATCTAGAAGAATGAAAGGGATGGAGAATAGAAAGAAAGAGAAGAAGAAAGAAACAACACATCAGAACCTACACGGTGGAATGAATAAATTATATTAATAACATGAATATTACATAGTCTACAACACTAATTAGAGTTACACAACATATACTTCACATACTAGACAGTTATAAACACCCGTCTAGTTATACAACTCCATACATCACAAACAAGAGATACAACACAGAGAACACACAGCGGAAACTATATATCTAACGCCGAAGCCTCCTGCTCCATTGCTCCTCCATAATTCGTCAAAAGCAAACCTGAATCCCTTGGCTACTCGTAAAAATTTGAGTACCCAAGAGTTTATGAAAAACAAAAGATAAACTCTGGGTCAGACATGGGTCTGGTGTGAGTAACAGGTTAAACTTGCTTAACTTTGAAAATTCTTTGAAAAGAAAGGTATCACGTAAGACTTCGCACACATAAACATGGAAAAGTTTTTACCTTATGATAACCAAAACATTTGATAGGAAATCCAGTGATATTGTAATAGGTCTAGGGTTTTCAAGTAAATAAGAAATAGCCGAAATTGTTACATGATTAAATTCCAGCTACTAGCCAGAAAAGTGGGTAATACAATCAAAACCGTTGGCACTTATTGGATTTTGGATTCCATCAATGGCTAGGCTATTTGGGTACAGCCCGTCACAGTACATGGCCTAGATCAACGTACCGAGGAGTACGATCGCTTCCCTGCAACACGAGACCGGAACCATCCCTTACTGGACAGTCCCGAACAAGACAACCCCGCAGTTGGCGTACGTTCCAACTGCCCACACAGCCAAAAAAAAGGGACCTCTTGACAGGGGAAAATCTTGCTCTACAGTGGGTGCTACCCACGAAGCCTTGCTGCACCTCCCCTGTTTTAGCCATTCCCGGTTGATGAGGCTTGAGGCTACGATTACCTTTAGAGGACGCATCTCTTAGAATGCTCATCGCCCACCTGACGATGTTCTGAAAGCATTCAATCCATACAAGTTCGTTCCGGGTTCGAACGAAACCGAAGGCATTATCTCGTTACACTCATTTTGGAATCACCCTCAGAGTTAACGACGATAGTCCTTGCACTCTAAATCACCACCTCGAATCTATACGAACTAGTTCCGTCAAACTCATTACGGAATCACCCTCAGAGTTATACTGACGTAAAGTTCTTACACCTCGAGTCTTCACTCTTCACAAGAGATTCACGACCTATCGTTAATTTGAATCGATGTAGTTTTCGGACATCCAAATACGGAAACCCGATCCCGGTCTCATCGAAATCCAAAGCGTGTCTTTTAAGGCCAAGTTGTTTTAAAGGTTTAAAACAATTCAATTATCTATATACACACAGATAGATAAATCATAGATTCCTAATAGGTAATCAACATTATCATCACAACAGATAATCTATATTATCATTATCAAAAGATAATCCAAATCATCATCACAATGCAACCAATGCATCCGTATCACTCGACATTATTTATCACACCAATCAAGGCAAACAATATCATCCATCCATATAAGCAATGATTTACCATACCAAATATAATTAATTTAAAATGAATTAAATTAATTACATCATTCAAATTAATTTAAAGTGAATTAAATTAATTACTTTATCAATATAAATCTTACTTACATCATTATTAATTAATTACAATTAATTAATTAATTAATCTCTAATCAATCACCTTAATTAATCACCCTTGATTAATTATTCTTAATTACATTCAAGTAATCATCCTTTAATTAATTTTACAAATTAATTATACTTAACCAAATACAGTAATTAACCTTAATTACTTCACAAATTAATTGACTATAATTAATTACATTAATCCTTAATTAATTACATTAATTAATTACCTAATCACTTATTATTGATTAATTAATCTTAATTAATCAATCTTAATTACATCATTAATTATATTAACTAATGATCTCTAATTACATTTAAATTAATTACCTTATTTAAATTAATTGGATTAAGTAATTAGTCTTAATTTAAACCATAATCATTAATCACCCTTGATTAACCTCATTCATTAATTATCTACCATTAATTACTTTACTAAGTAATTTAATTACTCCTTAATTAATTATCTCCACTTAATCCCTTGATTAATTCACAAAGTAATTATACTTAAATTACTTCCATCATTCAATTACTTTAATTAATTATATTCAGTAATTACCCATTAATTACTTCCCTAAGTAATTACTCTTCAATAAATTACATTAAGTAATTATACTCCACAATCATTCATTGATTATTCTATATTAATTAACTGAATTAATTAACTTAATCAAATCAAATTAAACTCAATTAAGTACAATAAGTAATTAATTCCTTAATTGCTTCCATAAGTAATTATACTTAATAACTTATACAAATGATTATCTTTAAATTAATTAATCGGATTAATTATTAAAATTAATTAAACAAATTAATTATTAAATAATCCTTAGTTAATGACCTTCATTTATATTTAACAATTCATTAATTATTTTCTAAAATAATTAACTTATTTTAAACATTATCAATTATAGACTAATTTATCATTAATTGACCCATTAATTAGTCCCAAATTCATTAAATAATTAAGTGCTGACTAAAACTTAATTAATCCTTTATTACTTGATTAATTAATTATTAATCATTAATTAAAAAATAATCTTATTTAATTTATTATTCTTAATTACAAGTTAATTATTCTAAGAATAATTAATCTTAAACCTTATGATTAAACCCTTAATTACCATTTTATTAATTTATTAAATTAATTAATTATTCATTTAATTACCCTAGTAATTAAATGAAATACAAATATTATCATTTAACTTTAACAAGTTTTAAAATCAATCTAAAACCTTAAATTGATAAATAATACTTTTGTTATAAAACAAATTTTACAAAAGTTAAAACAAATTTCTTTATAAATTAAAAACCTTTTAAATTTTACATTATTATTCAAATTGTTTAAAACACTTAAATTTATTTTGAAACAAAGATTCAAATCCAAATTTGAATCAATTTAAATTTGTTTAGACATTACTTTATATTTCAATTTCCAAAAATCATTTTCAAACAATAAACCCCTTTAATGTTATTTTATACAAATTTGAGTTTTAATAACTTCATTCATTTCCACCTATGACGTAAATTAAACTTGAATCTATAATTTAAAATTAGATTTTAAAACATACTTTAAATCTTTTCTTAGTATTTTAAATTTTAGTTTGAATTTGGGAAACAGGTTAGGTTTTAAACCTGAACAAACTAACTCGAGCTACCCATAATTTACTCGAGATTACTCTATACTAACCCGAGCAAACACAAAATCTCAGAGTAAAACTCGAGTAACAATTTCCTTTGAAATCATTCCAACTCAAATCCTGACTGGTTTAAATACATAAACCTGTATCAATTTAACACACTCGGGCCCGCTCATCAACTCCATCGAGTCCTAAACCCCATTGCTTCGAGCAAATCACGATGCAACTGAAACCAAACTCGAGAAATCCTTCTTCCCCAAAAACTATCTGTTGATACACCAAGTACCGTGCACCTACACCACCATTGCCGACATATCCGGCCTCTCGCGACCATCCACGCACGACGGCGATCACCTTCCAACACGTTCCCGACCACCAATTCGTTTACAGAAGCTAAAAACCAAATTCGAGCATACGAGCTTAATACTAGAAGTAATGTCGAACCTGGAATCGCCCAAAATCACTCGCCTCCGATTACCAAGAAAACTTTCCCTCCAGCCACACCTTCATCTATACTCCATCAATCACCAGCTTGAATGTAGACGAACTTGATTCCCTCAAGAGACTGCAGCGAACAAATTTCCAGATGAACAAAAATACTAGGGTTAAAAACTTCAACCCCAAATTATTACTACCTCACTACATAAATCCATTTAACAATAATTTTCCTCAATTCTCCTATCACCATTCTATCACCAAGAACATTGCTGGCCACCCTGATCTCCTAGATCGACAATTACGACCCAGAACTTGATTTCTGGTTAAACCAGTAATGCTCCATCATTTTCAAACTGAAAATTATAATTTAAGTTTTAAAATTCGAGTTTTTGTATAAGTAATCAACTTATACATTTGAATCAATGAAACAGAATAATTAAATTTCCATTTACTAAATATTTGTTCTGTTATATTAACTAACCCAGAGAAATTCAATTTTATATTTTATTTTTTTATTAAATAAAAACTTAAACTTTAAATTAGGATACTCTAACATGTCTTGTTAGAATTTTCAACTTAGATATGAACTAGATTTTGAGTTCATGATTTTTGAATCAATATTTAATGTTTGGAGTCTACAACAGGGAAGAATGAATTCACAGCAATCACGCATCAAGCCCATACATACATACAGACAATTTTTATCATACTCATCCACACAAAATATGATTATCACGGGAAAAAAAATTCAATCAACCATATTAATTTAAATTAGTTTTAAAAATAAATTGTTACTCACCAGAAATTTAAAGAACAGAGCAACCATGATTTGAAAAGCTTGAAACTGAAGGATGCTTGGAACATGAGTTGTTGAAATTTGCATTTGAACTTAAAACTGCAGTTTGCTTTTTAAAACTTTCATCTTGTTTCTATTTTGTATTGCTCCCTGATGCATGCTTCCAGAAAGAAAAATGCAGGCCTAGTTGTTGTTGCAGTTGCATGTTTGATTTTTTTTTTTAAACTTTAAACTTGATTTAGAGTAATGCTTTTACTCTGAATCACATGCATGCTTCCAGAATAGAAATGCAAGCCTAGTTGTTGTTTCAAACAAAAAGAAGGAACTACAGGCTTTTAGGAAAGAACATGCATGCAGGTTTGATAATTACAGAATGCCTTCAGGTTAAACAAATTTGAAGAGAGTTCAGATAATTGGTTAGAGGAGATTATTGGTTTCAGATTTTATTTGAGGGGAATTTGCAGATTGGTTTTAAACAGATTTTCTGTTTTTGAATGTAGATGAATTCAGATTTTAGAATCTGAAAAAATTTCTTAAGTTTGAAGAAGAATAGAAAAAAGAAAAATGAGGTAAAGTAGAAATGTTTACATAAGCAAATATTTGATTTAATTGAAAATAAAAGAAAAGGAAATTTAATGAGACACTTGTTTCTATTCTTAACATTTGTCACTTAGATTAATTTATGGTAAGCACATGTCAATTAGTGTCTTAAGAAAATTACACATGTACTTAAGTATTTTAATTTAAATTGAATTTACAAACTTTTATATCTTAATTCATTATTTCTTATGTATACACATAAATGAATCTCTTCCCTTTTTAGACTTATTAAAGAGAAATGGAACAAAACAATTTATAAATAAAAGCTTATTCAAATATTTTTATGTATTTACTCTTTTAAATTTTCAAACATTAAATTCAAATTTAAATTAAATATAAAACTCCAATTTAAAAAAATCAAGTTATATATAGATGCATATATAACTCTTATTAAAATTAAAAATAACAAATCCTATTTCTAACAAAATTTAGTTATGTTTATAAAAACTTAGTATTATCATTATCATTTGAAAATAACAAACTAAACAATATTTAATATAATTTATAAAAGAGATCATAAATTACTTCTATTACTTAACAAATTAAGATCATATGTAAATTGTATTTTAAACTCTTATATATATAAATTCAAACAATATTTAAAAAAAATAAAACAAAGCTTTTAATATTAATATAATTAAAATTCATATTCAAGTTAATTAATTATAAATTTAAACAAATAAGATTTATCTTTAGTATTTATAAACCATATAATTGTTTATTGAATTGCTTTGAAAAGCTAAATGTTAAATTTAAATCAAATTTCCAATTTACCAACTATAAACTAAAATTAGAAAATTGATACATTTACTAAATTCCAACCAAAGTTTATCAATTTACAATATATACAATTATATATGTTATAAACAGAAAATAATTTTTTAGCTTTAAAAGATAATCTACTAATTGAAATATTTATTAAATGATGATTATTAGATCAATTCCAAATTTATTATTAAAAGTATCAAATCAAATTAAATTTATAACACAGATTATTAAATTTATATTACCAAATTTTTGGGATATCACATTCCTTCCGCCTTAAAAGAATTTCATCCCCAAAATTTTAAAAGCAAAGGTAATTTAATAATTTATCTTAAGCTTTAATTTTAAAACACAAGCATATATCAAACATATGCTAACAAACATAGAAACCAATTCATCCAATCAAAACAAACCTAATTATCCAGAAAAATTCTGGATAGAATTTTGACGAGCTTCCCCAATGTAAATATCAGGATACTCGCTCTATAGAATCTAAACAATCAATACTATTAAGCTATAGAGCTCCTATACAACTAGATCTACAAAACTAAACAGGATATCAGACTATAAACAAGTCTGACTCAACAATCACATCCTCCTGAACTGCTGGTTCCACAACCAGAAATAAATCATACACGTATTCCTTCAGAGATACGTGAAACACAACGAATCCCAGTTATCCAAACTGGCAATTCAACTTTGAAAATCAAAAACCAATCCTCACAACAACACAGAAAAGATTCAAAACACTTCGAAGCTGACTTACCCAGTCTTACCCAATCTTATAGCTCCTTAGATCAGAGAAAAGTTACCCAAAAATCAAATCTCCAATTCCGGAATCCAAATTCCTTCGTCTCTTATTCACATAACACTTCTGACGATCCTGGGCTGCCTTCATCTCTCCCGATCAGCTCAACCTTCGCTGATGTCTCTAGAAACAAACTGAACCAAAACAACCCAACAAAATGATCTCGTCAAGATCAATCCCAAACCAAGAATATCAACTCTACTCCATAAACATCATAAGAATAACTTACTTCTCTTATCCGGAAAAGATAAAACAAAAGCACTCCCAAACTGCTTCCGCTGCACAACTCTGATAATTCATGAGAACACTCAAACTATCACAAGTGACTTTTGCGATCAACCAGTCCAATATCCAAAGAAAACTGTTTTCTCTTTACCAATCAGAACAGTGTATGCTTAACTAGCCAATCCATTGAAGAAATGGATCCATTCTGCTGAATCTGAACTCTATCTTCAGAAACTGTTAACCAGAAGACCTTCTTGCTGGCACACAGAACACTCCGAGCTGCGCTGCTGACACCGACGCCAAAGACTTCCTAATTCAAAGTTCTTCGAGAAACTCGGACCTCAAACCAGACAGAAACATCCTGCTGAACCCAGCCACAACATCGAAGCAGACATACTTCCTAAACTTGTTCCAAAGAAAAATCTTTGGACACATCCGTAGTCACCGTGTCTCATCACACACCTACTAATTCCTGAGGTATCGAAATTCCATCATTTCCTTCTGCCCAACCGACAGATCCAAACTCTACTCATCCAACTCAGAGATGATCTCCGAACCTTAACAGGTTACCTTCAGAGATAAATGAAATCCTATACTCTACTCAACTCACTCGAGACGGTATTAGGTCTACAGTCTCGACAGATACACTTCCAACTTCAAACATTCAAACACCAACCAATGGTAGTTGTCGTGTTACACTCCCCACTACCATATCTACCTTTAAAACCAATATTGGAAAACCTGTATGGGTAACCCAACAGATAGGTAGAAATTAATATATTTATATATACACAAATACGCTCTTTCAAGATAGACACCACTCCAGAGCCTTGGTATTCACTCAACCTAATGCTCTGATACCAATTTAATGACCCGCCATCCGTCTCCACAAAGTGGCGCATCATCAACAAGAAAGAAAGGGATAGAGAATAGAAAGAAAGAGAAGAAGAAAGAAACAACACATTAGAACCTAAACAGCGGAACGAATAAATTATTTTAATAACATGAATATTACATAGTCTACAACACTAGTCAGAGTTACACAACATATACTTCACATACTAGACAGTTATAAACACATGTCTAGTTATACAAATCCATACATCACAAACAAGAGATACAACATAGAGAACACATAGCGGAAACTATATATCTAACGCCGAAGCCTCCTGCTCCATTGCTCCTCCATAATTCGTCAAAAGCAAACCTGAATCGCTTGGCTACTCGTAAAAATTTGAGTACCCAAGAGTTTATGAAAAACAAAAGATAAACTCTGGGTCAGACATGGGTCTAGTGTAAGTAACAGGTTAAAGTTGCTTAACTTTGAAAATTCTTAGAAAAGAAAGGCATCACGTAAGACTTCCCACACATAAACATGGAAAAGTTTTTACCTTATGATAACCAAAACATTTGATAGGAAATCCAGTGATATTATAATAGGTCTAGGGTTTTCAAGTAAATAAGAAATAGCCGAAATTGTTACATGATTAAATTACAGCTACTAGCCACAAAAGTGGGTTATACAATCAAGACCGTTGGCACTTGTTGGATTTTGGATTCCATCAATGGCTGGGCTACTGGGGTACCGCCCATCACATTACGTGGCCTAGATCAACGTACCGAGGAGTACGCCCGCTCCCCTGCAACACAAGACCGGAACCATCCCTTACTGGACAGTCCTGAACAAGACAACCCCGTATTTGGCTTACGTTCCAACTGCCCACATAGCCGAAATAAAAGGGACCTCTAGACAGGGGAAAATCTTGCTCTCCAGTGGGAGCTAGCCACGAAGCCTTGCAACACCTCCCTTGTTTTAGCCATTCCCGGTTGATGAGGCTTGAGGCTATGATTACCTTTAGAGAACACATCTCATAGAATGCTCATCGCCAAACCTGACGATGTTCTGAAAGCATTCAATGCATACAAGTTCGTTTCGGGCTCGAATGAAACCGAAGGCATTATCTCGTTATACTCATTTTGGAATCACCCACAGAGTTAACGACGATAATCCTTGCACTCTAAATCACCATCTCGAATCTATAAGAACTAGTTCCGTCAAACTCATTACAGAATCACCCTCAGAGTTATACTGACGTAAAGTTCTTACACCTCGACTCTTCACTCTTCACAAGAGATTCACGACCTATCGTTAATTTGGATCGATGTGGTTGTCGGACATCCAAATATGGAAACCCGATTCCAGTCTCATCGACATCCAAAGCGTGTCTTCTAAGGCCAAGTTGTTTTAAAGGTTTATAACAATTCAATTATCTATATACACACAGATAGATAAATCATAGATTCCTAATAGGTAATCAATATTATCATCACAACAGATAATCTATATTATCATTATCAAAAGATAATCCAAATCATCATCACAATGCAACCAATGCATCCATATCACTCGACATTATTTATCAAACCAATCAAGCCAAACAATATCATCCATCCATATAAGCATTGATTTACCATACCAAATATAATTAATTTATAAAGAATTAAATTTATTACATCATTCAAATTAGTTTAAAGTGAATTAAATTAATTACCTTATCAATATAAATCTTACTTACATCATTATTAATTAATTACAATTAATTAATTAATCTCTAATCAATCACCTTAATTAATCACCCTTGATTAATTATTCTTAATTACATTCAAGTAATCATCCTTTAATTAATTTTACAAATTAATTATACTTAACTAAATACAGTAATTAACCTTAATTACTTCATAAATTAATTGACTATAATTAATTACATTAATCCTTAATTAATTACATTTATTAATTACCTTAATCACTTATTATTGATTAATTAATCTTAATTAATCAATCTTAATTACATCATTAATTATATTAATTAATGATCTCTAATTACATTTAAATTAATTACCTTATTTAAATTAATTACATTAAGTAATTAATCTTAATTTAAACCATAATCGTTAATCACCCTTGATTATCCTCATTCATTAATTGTCTACCATTAATTACTTTACTAAGTATTTTACTTACTCCTCAATTAATTATCTCCACTTAATCCCTTGATTAATTCACAAAGTAATTATACTTAAATTACTTCCATCATCTAATTACTTCAATTAATTACATTTAGTAATTACCCCTTAATTACTTCCCTAAGTTATTACTCTTCAATAAATTACATTAAGTAATTATACTCCACTAATTAAACTTAATCAAATCAAATTAAACTCAACTAATTACAATAAGTAATTAGTTCCCTAATTGCTTCCATAAGTAATTATACTTAATAACTTACACAAATGATTATCTTTAAATTAATTAATCTAATGAATTATTAAAATTAATTAAACTAATTAATTATTAAATAATCCTTAGTTAATGACCTTCATTAATTTTTAATAATTCATTAATTATTTTCTAAAATAATTAACTTATTTTAATCATTATTAATTATAGATTAATTTATCATTAATTAACCCATTAATTAATCCCAAATTAATTAAATAATTAAGTGTTAACTAAAACTAAATTAATCCATTATTACATGATTAATTAATTATTAATCATTAATTAAAAACTAATCTTATTTAATTTATTATTCTTAATTACAAGTTAATTATTCTAAGAATAATTAATCTTAAACCTTATGGTTAAACCCTTAATTACCATTTTATTAATTTATAAATTAATTAATTATTCATTTAATTAACCTAGTAATTAAATGAAATACAAATATTATCATTTAACTTTAACAAGTTTTAAAATCAATCTAAAACCTTAAATTGATAAATAATACTTTTATTATAAAAAATTTTTTACAAAAGTTAAAACAAATTTCTTTATAAATTAAAAACCATTTAAATTTTACATTATTATTCAAATTGTTTAAAACACTTAAATTTATTTTGAAACGAAGATTCAAATCCAAATTTGAATCAATTTAGATTTGTTTAGACATTACTTTATATTTCAATTTCCAAAAATCATTTTTAAACAATAAACCCCTTTAAAGTTATTTTATACAAATTTGAGTTTTAATAACTTCATTCATTTCCAGCTATGACTCAAATTAAACTTGAATCCATAATATAAAATTAGATTTTAAAACATACTTTAAATCTTTTCTTAGTATTTTAAATTTCAGTTTAAATTCGGGAAATAAGTTAAGTTTCAAACTTGAACAAACTAACACGAGCTACCCATAATTTACTCGAGACTACTCTATACTAACCCAAGCAAACACAAAATCTCAGAGTAAAACTCGAGTAACAATTTCCTTTGAAATCATTCCAACTCAAATCCTGACAGGTTTAAATACATAAACCTGTAACAATTTAACACACTCGAGCCCACTCATTAACTCCTTTGAGTCCTAAACCCCATTGCTTCGAGCAAATCATGATGCAACCCGAAACCAAACTAGAGAAATCCTTCTTCCCCAAAAACTATTTGTTGATACACCAAGTGCCATGCACCTACACCACCATTGCCGTCACCTCCGGCCTCTTTCGACCATCCACGCATGACGGCGATCACCTTCCAACACGTTCCATGCCATCAATTTGATTACAGAAGCTAAAGACCAAATTTGAGCATACGAGCTCAATACTGGAAGTAATGTCAAACCTGGAATCACCCAAAATCACTCGCCTTCGATCACCAGGAAAAGTTTCTCTACGGCCACACCTTCATCTATACTCCATCAATCACCAGCTTGAATGTAGACGAACTAGATTTCCTCTAGGGACTGCGGCGAACATATTTCCAGATGAACAAAAATACTAGGGTTAAAAACATCAACCTCAAATTATTACTACCTCACTGCATAAATCAATTTAACAATAATTTTCCTCAATTCTCCTATCACCATTCTATCACCAAGAACATCGCTGGCCACCCTGATCTCCTAGATCGACAATTACGACCCAGAACTTGATTTCTGGTTAAACCAGTAATGCTCCACCATTTTCAAACTGAAAATTATAATTTAAGTTTTAAAATTCGAGTTTTTGTATAAGTAATCAACTTATACATTTGAATCAATGAAACAGAATAATTAAATTTCCACTTACTAGATATTTGTTCTGTTATATTAACTTACCCAGAGAAATTCAATTTTATATTTTATTTTTTTATTAAATAAAAACTTAAACTTTAAATTAGGATACTCTAACATGTCTTGTTAGAATTTTGAACTTAGATATGAACTAGATTTTGAGTTCATGATTTTTGAATCAATATTTAAAGTTTGGAGTCTATAACAGGGAAGAATGAATTCACAGCAATCATGCATTCAAGCCCATACATACATACAGACAATTTTTATCATACTCATCCACACAAAATATGATTATCACAGGAAAAAAATTCAAGCAACTATTTTACTTTAAATTAGTTTTAAAAATAAATTGTTACTCACCAGAAATTTAAAGAACAGAGCAACCATGATTTGAAAAGCTTGAAACTGAAGGATGCTTTGGACATGAGTTGTTGAAATTTGCATTTGAACTTAAAACTGCAGTTTGCTTTTTAAAACTTTCATCTTGTTTCTATTCTGTATTGCTCCCTGATGCATGCTTCTAGAAAGAAAAATGCAGGCCTAGTTGTTGTTGCAGTTGCATGTTTGATTTTTTTTTTTTTAAACTTTAAACTTGATTTACAGTAATGCTTTTACTCTGAATCACATGCATGCTTCAAGAATAGAAATGCAAGCCTAGTTGTTGTTTCAAACAGAAAGAAGGAACTGCATGCTTCCAGGAAAGAACATGCATGCAGGTTTGATAATTACAGAAAGCCTTCAGGTTAAACAAATTTGAAGAGAGTTCAGATAATTGGTTAGAGGAGATTATTGGTTTCAGATTTTATTTGAGGGGAATTTGCAGATTGGTTTTGAACAGATTTTCTGTTTTTTGAATGTAGATGAATTCAGATTTTATAATCTGAAAATTTTTCTTAAGTTTGAAGAAGAATAGAAAAAAGAAAAATGAGGTAAAGAAGAAATGTTTACATAAGCAAATATTTGATTTAACTAAAAATAAAAGAAAAGGAAATTTAATGAGACACTTGTTTCTATTCTTAACATTCGTCACTTAGATTAATTTATGGTAAACACATGTCAATTAGTGTCTTAAGAAAATTACACATGTACTTAAGTATTTTAATTTAAATTGAATTTAAAAACTTTTATATCTTAATTCATTATTTCTCATGTATATACATAAATGAATCTCTTCTCTTTTTAGATTTACTAAAGAGAAATGGAACAAAACAATTTATAAATAAAAGCTCATTCAAATATTTTTATGTATTTACTCTTTTAAATTTTCGAACATTAAATTCAAATTTAAATTAAATTATAAAACTCCAATTTAAAAAAATTAAGTTATATATAGATGCATATATAACTCTTATTAAAATTAAAAATAACAAATCCTATTTCTAATAAAATTTTGTTATGTTTATAAAAACTTAGTACTAACATTATCATTTGAAAATAACAAATTAAACAATATTTAAAATAATTTATAAAAGAGATCATAAATTACTTCTATTACTTAATAAATTAAGATCATATGTAAATTGTATTTTAAACTCTCATATATATAAATTCAAACAATATTTAAAAATAAAATAAAACAAAACTTTTAATATTAATCTAATTTAAATTCATATTCAAGTTAATTAAATATAAATTTAAACAAATAAGATTTATCTTTAATATTTACAAACCATATAATTGTTTATTGAATTGCTTTGAAAAGCTAAATGTTAAATTTAAATCAAATTTCCAATTTACCAAATATAAACTAAAATTAGAAAATTGATCCATTTACTAAATTCCAAACCAAAGTTTATCAATTTACAATATATATAATTATATATGTTATAAACAGAAAATAATTTATTAGCTTTAAAAGATAAAATCTACTATTTTAAATATTTATTAAAAGATGATTATTAGATCAATTCCAAATTTATTATTAAAAGTATCAAATCAAATTAAATTTATAACACAGATTATTAAATTTATATTGCCCAATTTCCGGGATATCACATTCCTTCCCCCTTAAAAGAATTTCGTCCCCAAAATTTTAAAAGCAAAGGTAATTTAATAATCCATCTTAAGCTTTAATTTTAAAACAAAAGCATATATCAAACATATGCTAACAACCATAGCAACCAATTCATCCAATCAAAAAAAAAACTAATTATCCAGAAAAATTCTGGATAGAATTTTCACGAGTTTCCCTAGTATAAATATCAGGATACTCGCTCTATAGAATCTAAACAATCTATACTATTAAGCTATAGAGCTCCTATCCATCTAGATCTACAAAACTAAACAGGATATCAGACTATAAACAAGTCTGACTCAACAATCACATCCTCCTGAACTGCTGGTTCCACAACCAGAAATAAATCATACACATATTCCCTCAGAGATACGTGAAACACAACGAATCCCAGTTATCCAAACTGGCAATTCAACTTTGAAAATCAAGCACCAATCCTCACAAGAACACAGAAAAGAACCAAAACACTTCGAAGCTGACTTACCCAGTCTTACCCAATCTTATAGCTCCTTAGATCAGAGAAAACTTACCCAAAAATGAAATCTCCAATTCCGGAATCCAAATTCCTTCGTCTCTTATTCACATAACACTTATGACGATCCTAGACTACCTTCATCTCTCCCGATCAGATCAACCTTCGCTGATGTCTCTCGAAACAAACTGAACCAAAACAACCCAACAAAATGATCTCCTCAATATCAATCCCAAACCAAGAATATCAACTCTACTCCATAAACATCATAAGACTAGCTTACTTCTATTATCCGGAAAAGATAAAACAAAAGCACTCCCAAACTGCTTACACTGCACAACTCTGATAATTCAAGAGAACACTCAAACTATCGCAAGTCACTTTTGCGATCAACCAGTCCAATATCCAAAGAAAACTGTTTTCTCTTTACCAATCAGAACAGTCTATGCTTAACTAGCCAATCCATTGAAGAAATGGATCCATTCTGCTGAATCTGAACTTTATCTTCAGAAACTGTTAACCAGAAGACCTTCTTGCTGGAACATAGAACACTCCGAGCTTCACTTCTAACACCGACGCCAAAGACTTCCTAATTCAAAGTTCTTCGAGAAACTCGGACCTCAAACCTGACAGAAACATCCTGCTGAACCCAGCCACAACATCGAAGCAGACATACTTCCTAAACTTTTTCCAAAGAAAAATCTTTGGACGCATCCATAGTCACCGCATCTCATCACACAGCTACTAATTCCTGAGGTATCGAGATTCCATCATTTCCTTCTGCCCAACCGACAGATCCAAACTCTACTCATTCAACTCAGAGATGATCTCCGAACCTTAATAGGTTACCTTCAGAGATAAATGAAATCCTATACTCTGCTCAACTCACTCGAGACGGTATTAGGTGTTAACCCCGTTTAGTCAACGAGTTAAGGCCTGGGCCGACTCATCAGATAAAGTTCTCAGCGACTCAGTGGATTTACGACTCAAGGTACTTCAAGATTCAACTGATTGCCGAATCAACGAATTGAGGAGTTGCACGAGTTAAAGAATTGTGCGACTTACGACTTAAGGAGGTGAACGGTTTACGGCTTAAGGATAGAACGACTTAATGAGTTGACAGACTAAGCGACTCACAATGCAGAGAAATCTGCGACTTAAGGCCTCTGCGACTTAAGATATGTCATGACTCAGGGGAGGTACACGAGTTAAGGAGTTTATGAGTTAAAGAGCCTGCGATTTAAAAGCTTACGAGTTAAGGTGCTAACGGCCTAACAGGTTAAGACCTAAGCGACTTAGGGAATGCCACGACTTAAGAAAGTCCACGAGTTAAAGAAGTTACTACCTAGCGACCTAAAGGAGTGACGACTCAAAGCACTAAAAGGAAGAGTCAACAACACTTAAGTCGCTGCTGCCTTATAACTGCAGATAAGTCGTTCACGACATAAGACTTGGAGAGCAAGTTCAATACCATGCTGTAATAAGATGACTCATTGACGACTTACGACCTAGTTTAAGTCGTACACGACCTAAAACCACAGAGCCAAGATTTTAGTGCTGCCTCACTTTAAACCGTGACCTCTTAACTCGCGAACGAGTTAGGACTTGTATCCAGATGAACGAAGAAAAGCTCAGTACCACTTCACCTACTCCACTGGCTGCTGACCCTTGAACCTTGAGTCGAGCGTGACTTACGACTCTCCATGAGTCGTTCACGACTCATGACTTCGGCGAAAACCGCTACCTAGAATTCTCTATAAATAGAGGGCTAACTCCAACATGAGGGAGACTGGGAGGGGCTCTTTCTTTCCAAGCACCGATACTCTGCTGCACTCCAAACCGACTCGACACTCAAAGCTTTCAAGACACGTAGAACGCTACCAACAACTTCAAGAAGGAATCTCATACATCCGACATGGATTTGAAGACTTTCACTCACATTGTAGTTTAAGCCACTCGTTCAAAGTGTTTAGTAATTCAAAGTGTATTGTACTTGGGAAGAATTGTATCAATCTATAACGAATTCATCAATAAAGATATTCAAAGTGGACGTAGGCAAACTATTAAGCCGAACCACTATAAAATCGCTGTTGTTTACTGTTTTTTCTGTAGTTTTCTGCTTATACTCTGTTCCCGAATCATCGGGTGGTGCTTTCACAACTACACTTTGCACACCGTGGTGTTAGCGTTCAAATTTTAGCGTTAACATTTTTGGTGCTTTCATTGAGAGTTGAACTCAGGCGAATTATCATCATTGCTCCACGAAAGTTTGTTGAAGTAATTTCTCTGAAGACTAGAAGTTTATCTGAAATCATGGCTACGGGGAGAAGGAGTAGATCTATTAGATCTGGAAATGTTCAAGAGGGAACCTCCGCTTCCCCAGTACCTAATCAAACCACTCCACCTGTTGTGGTTACAAAAGCGGAGTTGGATGCTGTAATCTTAGGGCTGAACCAGCAGATAAATGCCCAAAGTGCACAATTGGAGGCTCAGAATGCCCAAAATGCCTTAATTTTGAATAAGTTGAACGATTTGCTTGGGGCAAACCGTCAACCAACGGGTAATGAAAGGAACTTTGCTGGCAACGTTCATGATGCTGAAGAAAGGAACGTTCCTGAGAGGGCTGCCAACCCCTTTGAGCAGACATTTCCTGAAGTTGGTGGATCTAAAGCTCGAAATGATGAGGGGTATCTTTCTGAAATGGTTCGACAAATCATGAAAGAGAGCATGCAAAGGGATGAAGACGAGAAAGAATGGGGTTTCGCTCCAAGTAAAACCCCGTTTACCGAAAGGATCTTAAAGGCTGAGTTCCCGAGGAAGTTCGTCCCTCCAACTATTCCAACTTACATGGGGACAAGTGATTCGAACGAATTCTTGTATAAGTATGATTGGCACATGACAGGTGCCAGAGCTTCTGATCAAATAAAGTGTCGATATTTTCCTGTATATTTGGAAGGTGTAGCTCTGCTTTGGTCCACCAAGCTACCAATCCGGTCTATAGATCAGTTTTCTGACCTAACCCGAAAATTCAAGGAGCAGTTCGTACTATATGCTTCAAAAGCCAAAGATATCATGTCATTGTCAAGTTTAGAACAGAATCCAGGGGAAACTATCAGATCTTTCTTGAATCGCTTTAATATAGCGCTGGCCGAGGTAGACAATGCAGAACCATGGATGATCTTGACTTATCTGATGAGGGCCGTCGACAAGTCGAGCGAATTTGGAAAATGGTTAAACATGAAGGAACCAAATTCCCTTGAAAAATTCTACAAGAAAGCAGATGTGTTCATACGCCTGGAAAGTCGTCCTGTACCGGTAAAGGCGGTATTGGAAAAAGCTGAAGATAACATTGCTGCTCCACGCAAGAATGAATCTGTAGGACAGAAAAGGGAAAATAACGATGGGAAGAAACAGAAAAATCTGAAGAAGCCTCGTTCCTTCAAGCCATCGGAATATACTCCTTTATCAGATACGCCAGAGCGTATTTACCTTGCCACTAAAGATTCTGTTGATTATCCTAAACCTCCCGTTCTGAGAACCGAAAAAAAAGCTGTACAGAGCGGGAAGTTCTGCCGCTTCCATAATCACCCCGGTCATGATACTGATGAATGCCGCCAATTGAAAATTTTGATTGAAGAGTTGATAAGGGAAAACAAGCTGCAACAATTTGTGGAAAAGAATAGCAGCAATCTTGCTTTGTCTAGTCAGGGGCAACGAGCTCCTGCTCATCAACCCAGGACAAGTGAGAAGGCTGCAGGGCATGAATCCGGAAGGCCCGTTATCAATGTCATTACAGGAGGACCTAACCCAGCAGGCAGGAGCTGGAGTGAGATGGAAAGGTATACCCGGGCTTTGAGATATGTACCGGCCGAAGAAGATGTCTTTGTTTTGGAAGATGCTACGCCCCTGAAACAACAAAGAACTTTCAATGATGATATTGTGTTCAGAGCCAGGGATTCCACAGGTGTTGAAGCTCCTACCTTGGATCCCTTAGTCATCTCGGCTGGTATCGGGCCAGCTATTGTCAGAAGAGTTCTCATTGATTGTGGCGCATCCTGTAATATCCTCTTCAAGAAAACATTCGACCAAATGAGGATCCCTATGGCTGATGTGCAAGCCTCGTCGTAGAAAATCGCTGGCTTCACTAGAGAGCCAAAGCAGCCGATAGGAACCATTGATTTGCTTGTAGAACTCGGAGAGGGAGAAAGAAAAGTAGTCTGCAAGCAAACTTTTGTGATTGTTGATGAATTTTCCGCTTATAATGCTTTCCTTGGCCGTCCAACTCTTGCAGCATTCAAAGCTGTTCTGGCCCCATGGTGCCTCACCATTAAATTCCCCACAGACAATGGAGTAGGAGTTATAAAAGGGGATCAAAATGCCGGGCGGGAGTGTTATCTGACAGAGCTGCGAGAGGCAAGGAAAAGAGAAATAGGAAAGGATGTGGCAACCCCAGTCCGCATCAAAGAATCAACCTTGTAGCAATTAAAGGGCGGACCTTGCACTGGCGAGCACAGCGGAGCACGAAAAGAGATGGATCCTAGAAAAGCCAGTGCAGGGGAGAATAGAGTGGTACCAGTGGAAACGATAGTACCAGTACCTGTTGACCCGAAGGACCCAAATAAGGTGTTGAATGTGGGTTCACAACTTAATGTGTCAATTCAGAATATCATAATATCTTTTTTAAAAGCAAATTTGGATGTTTTTGCTTGGACTCATGCCGATATGTGCGGAATATCCCCAGAAGTTGCAGTACACGCTCTGAATATTGATCCAAAATTTACGCCTATGAAACAGAAAAGGAGAACCCAAGGTCCAAAAAGGTCAGCAGCATTGAAAGAAGAAGTTGATCGGCTCATGGAGAATGACTTTATCAAAGAATCTACCTATCCGAATTGGGTTTCAAATCCAGTGCTGGTTAAGAAAGCCAACGGAAAATGGAGAGTGTGCATTGATTTTTCAGATCTAAATAAAGCCTGCCCCAAAGACTGCTTCCCATTACCCAGGATCGGTCAATTGGTAGATGGAACAGCGGGACATGAATTGTTATCTTTTATGGATGCCTACTCCTGATATAACCAGATCATGATGCATGAGCCAGATCAGGAGGACACGAGCTTTATCACTGATGTTGGTCTTTACTGCTACAGAGTTATGCCCTTCGGGTTGAAGAATGCGGGGGCAACCTACCAAAGACTTGTTAATGCTATGTTCAAACCGCAATTGGGCAAGACTATGGAAGTCTACGTCGACGACATGTTAGTAAAGTCCAAGAAAGCAGTGGATCACATAGAACACTTAGCAGAAATGTTCGCAGTCCTCCGGAAATACGGAATGAAGCTTAACCCTTTAAAATGTTCATTTGGGGTGGAGTCCGGAAGGTTCTTAGGTTTCATCGTGAGCGCTAGGGGCATTGAAGCTAGTCCAGCACAAATTACCGCCTTAAAAGAAGTCAAAGCTCCTAGAACGAAGAAGGAATTGCAAAGTCCCAACGAAAAAGTCGCCGCCTTGAGTCGGTTCATTTCCAAAGCTACTGATAAATGCATCCCATTCTTTGACGCTCTAAAGAAAGGAAAGAAAAACTTTGATTGGACTCCCGAATGCCAAAAAGCCTTTGATGAATTGATTCGCCATATGGAAACGCCTCCAATACTTTCTAGGCCTGGCAATGGTGAGGATCTTCTTATATACTTGGCAGTATTATCTCATGCTTTAAGTGCAGCACTGATACGAGAAGACAATAGGATTCAACATCCGGTTTACTATATCAGCAAAAGACTCACTGGGGCAGAGATGAATTACCCCAAGTTGGAAAACTCGCCTATTGCCTACTGATTGCATCGAGGAAGTTGAGGCAATATTTCCAAGCTCATCCTATCAAAGTCCTCAGTGATCAACCTTTAAAGCAAGTCCTGTTCGCCCTGAGACTTCGGGTCGTCTTCTAAAGTGGAACATTGAAATCAGTCAATATGACATCACTTATCACCCCCGGAAAGCAATCAACGGACAAGCTTTAGCAGATTTCATCGCAGAATTCACAGATAAGGGTAACAGTGGGGAGGAAACGATCGGTGATTCCCCAATCCAATGGAAGTTGTATGTTGATGGCGCGAGAAATGACTACTGTTCTGGAGCCGGGGTTGTACTTGAAACCCTTGAAGGTCGGTCATTATGCTATGCACTAAGATTGGAATTTCCTTCAACGAACAATGAAGCAGAATACGAAGCTCTTATTGCTGGCTTGAGAATTGCTAAAGAACTAAACATCCGAGCATTACAGATCTTCAGTAATTCTCAGCTTATTGTATGCCAAGTCAAGAAGGAATTCCAAGCGAAAGGGGGAAATCTGCCTGCCTACTTGTCAAAGGCCTGGGAACTTCTATGTGACTTCGACCACTGCACGATAAGCCATATTCCTCGAGAAGAAAACATGAAAGCAGATTCTCTCGCAAAGTACTCTAGCACAGGTGAAACTCAATTTCTGGGGTTAGCTCCAGTGGAAATCCTGTCGGCTCCAAGCATTAATGAGATGGATGTTGATTGGATCATGAGCGTGTCTCAAGAGCAAGAATCATGGATGACTCCAATAACAGAATATCTGCTCAATGGCTCTTTAGCGGAAAATTCAAAAGAACGACAGAAGCTACTGAGGAAAGCCTCTCGCTATGTAGTCCAGGATGGCCAATTATACAGACGGGGATTCTCAATGCCATTACTTCGATGTGTATCCAAGAAAGAGTCCAAAACAATCCTAGCTGAGGTGCATGGGGGAGAATGTGGTGATCATTTAGGTGGTCAAACTTTAGCAAAGAAAATTCTCCGATACGGATATTTTTGGCCAGAAATTAATCGAGATGCAGCAGACTATTCCCGAAAATGTGACAGATGCCAGAGATTTTCCAAAATTCCTAGATCACCTTCCACTGAACTCACACAGATGGTCAGTCCATGGCCATTTGCAATCTGGGGGATAGACCTTATAGGACCTTTACCAACTGCCAAATCTGGAATCAAGTATGTCGTTGTTGCTGTAGATTATTTTATTAAATGGGCTGAAGCAGAACCATTGGCTACGATCACCTCTAAAAAGATGATAAATTTTGTGACTAAAAATATCATTTGAAGATATGGTGTGCCTCAAAAGATAATTACAGACAATGGTACTCAATTCGAAAGTGAAGAATTCCAAGATTTTTGCAAGCGATTCAAAATCCGAAAAAGCTTCTCAGCAGTGGCTCATCCGTAGGCAAACGGGCAGGTGGAAGCAGTAAACAAAATTATCAAGTCAACCATCAAGAAGCAACTCGAAAGAGCAAAAGGTGGTTGGATCGATAAGCTACCACTAGCACTATGGGCGTACAGAACCACCCACAAAACTGCGGCTGGGCATACTCCGTTTTCACTGGCATACGGGTCAGAAGCAATGATTCCGGTAGAAACAGAGGTCCCTTCACAAGAAGAATCCATTTCAATCAAGCGAAGAATGAAAAACTACAGCTTCAGGCACTAGATCTCCTTGATGAAAAAAGAGAAGTGTTAACCCCGTTAAGATAACGAGTTAAGGCCTGGGACGATTTACGACATAAGATACTTAACAGATCGAGGGAAATCTACGGCTCAGCAAACCTCACGACTTATGATGCGTGACGATTTAACAAGACAAAGCATGAATGACTTATGAATGGTACGATCTAACAGTTTAACGTGTTAAAGAAATGGCCAACTCAACGACTCAAGGGAGACAGCGACTCAATGGATCAAGGAAGGTACACGACTTAGGGTCTCCACGACCTAACGAGCTAAGGTCCGGACGACTTAAGGAAGTCTACGGCTTAAGAGATGGCACGACTCAAGAAGGAAGTAAGTTAACGACCTAAAGCTGTCTATGACTTGTGACCTAGCATGAGTCGTAAACGACTTAGGAAAACAAAGCGACTCACATTTCAAAGAAACCAGCGTCTTAAAGCCTTTGCGACTTAAGGTATGTCATGTCTCAGGGAAAGCTTACGAGTTAAGGAGCTAATGACCTAACAGGATTAAGACCTAAGCGACTTAGGGAATGTCACGACTTAAGAAAGTCCACGACTTAAAGACGTTACGACCTAAAACCGCAGAGCCGAGATTTAAATGTTGCCTCACTTTGAACCGTAACCTCTTAACTCGCGAACGAGTTAGGACTTATATCCAGATGAACGTAGAAAAGCTCAGAACCACTTCACTCACCCCACTGCCTGCTGACTCTTGGACCTAGAGTCGAGCGCGACTTACGACTCTACATGAGTCGTGCATGACTCATGACTTGAAAGAAAAATTACTGCCCAGGATCACACCTATAAATACGCAACCACCTCCAACGTTCAAAGGACTTTTTTTTGGGATCATTCTCCTAGTGACATCAAGGCTCTACTATCTTCAAGACAATCTAAACTCACGCAAGATTTTTAGACCAAACTTCGCACAAAGATTCGACATATCCAATCATGGATTCAAAGAACTCTGTCACGACGAAGTCTTCTCTAGCTATTTGTCTTTTTGGATTGAGTTGGATTGTAATTGAAAGAAATTGTAATAAGTTGTAATTCAGTCAGCAATTAAAAGGATTGAAGTGGACGTAGGCTTGATCATAAGCCGAACCACTATAAAACTGCTGTTGTCTACTGTTTTTTCTGCAGTTTTCTGCTTATACTCTGTTTCCGAATCATCGGGTGGTGCTTTCACAACTACACTTTGCACACCGGGGTGTTAGTGTTCAAATTTTAGCGTTAACATTTTTTGTGCTTTCACTGAGAATTGAACTCAGGCGAATTATCATCATTGCTCCATGGAAATTTGTTGAAGCGATCTCTCTGAAGACTAGAAGTTTATCTAAAATCATGGCTCCGGGGAGAAAAAGTAGATCTGTTAGATCTGGAAATGTTCAAGAGGGAACCTCCGCTTCCCCAGTACCTAATCAAGCCACTCCACCTGTTGGGGTTACAAAAGCGGAGTTGGATGTTGTAATCTTAGGGTTGAACCAGCAGATATATGCCCAAAGTGCACAATTGGAGGCTCAGAATGCCCAAAATGCCCTAATTTTGAATAAGTTGAACGATTTGCTTGGGGCGAACCATCAACCAACGGGTAATGAAAGAAACTTTGCTGGCAACGTTCATGATGCTGAAGAAAGGAACGCTCCTGAGAGGGCTGGCAGCCCACTTGAGCAGACACTTCCTGAAGTTGGTGGATCTAAAGCTCGTAATGATGAGAGGTATCTTTCTGAAATGGTTCGACAAATCATGAAAGAGAGCATGCAAAGGGATGCAGACGAGAGGGAATGGGGTTTCGCTCCAAGTAAAACCCCATTTACCGAAAGGATTTTAAAGGCGTAGTTTCCCAGGAAATTTGTACCTCCTACCATCCCAGCCTATCGAGGGACAATTGACCCTAACCAATTTCTATACAGATACGATTGGCATATGACTGGGGCACGAGCATCGTATGAGATTAAATACCGATATTTTCCAGTATATTTAGAAGGGGTGGCTTTACTTTGGTTCACCAAGCTACCGGTTCGATCCATAGACCAATTCTCCGATTTAACCCGAAAATTTAAAGAACAATTCAGGTTGTATGCGTCAAAGGCAAAAGATATAATGTCATTGTCCAGTATAGAACAATCGCCCGGAGAGCCCATCAAGTCTTTTTTGAACCGTTTTAATATAGCTTTAGCCGAGGTAGACAACGCAGAGCCCCGAATGATCCTCACATACTTAATGCGGGCCATCGATAAGTCAAGTGAATTCGGGATGTGGCTTAAAATGAAGGAACCAAACTCACTCGAAAAGTTTTATAAAAAGGCCGACGAATTCATACGCCTAGAAAATCTCTCGATGTCGGAAAAAGCAGTGGTGGCCGAAATTAAGAATAACGATGTCTTCTCTAACAAGAGAGGATTTGGAAACCAGAAAAGGGAAAGTGATGAAGGAAAGAAGCAGGGAAACAAGAAGAAACCTCGACGTTTTAATCCTTCAGACTTCACCTCCTTAACTGATACACCAGAAAGAATCTTCTTGGCAACAAGGGATGTTATCAAGTACCCTAAACCACCTGAGATGGGAAGAGGGGCAGTGCAAAATGGGAAATTCTGTCGATTTCACAACCAACCTGGCCACGATACTGATCAACGTCGCCAGTTAGAAAGTGTGATTGAAGAATTGCTAAAACATAATAAACTTCAACAATATGTGAAGAAAGACAAAATTGACCCGACCTCATCCGCTCAGGGGCAACCGTGTCCTCCTTACCGACCTGGTTCAAGCAACAGAACTACAGAGCAAGAATCTGAGAAGCTGGTCATTGACTGACACGTGAATCGTAAAATCATGGGATGACATTCATTTACACCCATATTTTACTTAATAGTGTTGCTTAACTTTGTAAAATGATGATGAATGAATAATTCTTGTGCTGTTAACCACTGCAAATGTGATGTGAATCAGTAATGAGCAATTATAAGTCTTGTATTCTTTGATGCCGTTAAAATGCCTGTATCATTTCAATAAGCAAATATTACTAAAAATCTAGATTTAGTATTGCAGGTTATCGGAATAATGCTTGCTCATCCAACACATCACAAAGCGAAGCGATTCCTACAAATCATAGAGTCCAACGCTACTCTTCAGAGTCCAGATGCTTCTCTTCGGAGACCCAATGCCACTCTTTAGAGTTCAAACTACTCTTCAGAGTCCAACGCTACTCTTCAGAGTCCAGATGCTTCTCTTCGGAGACCCAATGCCACTCTTTAGAGTTCAAACCACTCTTCAGAGTCCAACGCTACTCTTCAGAGTCCAGATACTTCTCTTCGGAGACCCAATGCCACTCTTCAGAGTCCAACGCTACTCTTCAGAGTCCAAATGCTTCTCTTCGGAGACCCAATGCCACTCTTCAGAGTCCAACGCTACTCTTCAGAGTCCAAATGCTTCTCTTCGGAGACCCAATGCCACTCTTTAGAGTTCAAACTACTCTTCAGAGTCCAATGCTACTCTTCAGGGTCCAATGCTACTCTTTAGAGTCCAAGTCAAAAACCTCGAGCGGGCCTAACTAGAAAAAGAGAGATCTTTCTCAATACAAAGTTGCGGAATGATCGGTTGATACGCTCCCGTGAATCCGTCCAACCAAGAGAAAGAAACCCCAAACTTCCAGGCAAAGGCCCTACTCAGAGGCACACGTTTCATCAAGATTGAAATAAAACTTCCACGTGTTGAAACGTGAAGAAGCCCTCATCAAAGGCACACTCCAACTTTCAAAGGAAGAATAATTCACCTATTCTGGAAAATACTCTTCCTCAAAAAAGAAATTAAAGTACCCTTCAGAGGCCCGCTTTACCACATAGAAGAATTCACTTGATAAAATGTGTACTTGCACAAAAGAAAAGTGGTATCTTCGAAGATTGAAGCGTAAAAACTTGTATGGAGAAAGTTGAACTTTTTAACGAAATAATATTCCTCCAAGTATGGAATAATTATTCTCTAGAAAATAAAAGTACAAGTCCCCTCAAAATGTAAAATATTGCAACAGGCTTATGGTATAGGGACAACATGGTATAACTACATTAGCGAAATTACGCTCAAAACAATATACCACAAGCTCACTGTAATATCTTATAAATAAACTTGTATAAAAATGAATAATAAATACATTCTCAAATTCAAACAAGAGTTTGTACCAATAAATGATCATTTTATTCAATTATATTGCAGATACAAGTTTCGAAATAAAGAAAGCGGGGGCCGGTACCCGCACAATCCTCGACCAGTACAAGCAAAAAACAGAAAGCTAAAAACTAGAATCTTCATTTCCTCTTGCCACCTTTGGACCCTTTACCCGGCCGGATGGGTAGCTTTTCGGGTCGATCTATAGGCATGAGGGAAGAAGGAGAGGGAGGCACAACTGGTTCAACTTCCGGTTCCTCTTCAGTAGCAATAATGCTCTTCCTCCTCCTCTTTGATGTTCCGTGCTTCTTTCTTCTCTTTGACGAAGATTCACTTCCTGGAGTAACAAGTTTAGACAAAATTATGTCATTAGAAGGAGTCCACTCCGGAGATATCTCACCTCCCTCAAGTCCTTCGTCTTTTTTCTCTTGTGAAGCAGCTGGGTCATCCAAGCCCCGAAGGGCACCTATTATTTCTTCCTGTGATCCCAGATGAGGAGTAGGAGCGATTGGGGAAGGCAGAGGAACAGTAACTGGAGGTGGAAAAGTTTGAATGGTGCTCGGTGCTTTCTCTACAAAGGAAAAGATAAAAGTGTTAGTATTTCCCGTAAAAAGAGGAGCCAATGGCTCGCTGAGATTCAAGAAGTAGTCAAAAAGCTCATCAAGTTCGTAAGAAACAGATGAGCAGTCTACTTGGGCAAGATTGTCAGTAGAGTTACCTGTAGAAGTCGGTTCCCTGACGTAAACTTTGTAAGCCTGTGCCTCGGCACTCTCGCCGCCTCCATCTCCACCTTGATTGCTTGTGATATCAGTGGTAACTTTAGTAGGAGATGGGGAATGAGAACTAGAACCGATAATGTCAATTTCGGCTGAGGGACAAGGTTTAATTGGAGCAGTTGAGATGATTTTTCCTTAATATTCTCCTGCCGTTGTTTTGGCCCTTAATTTTGCAAGCTGTTCTCTCCCCCTAGCGAGGGCGGCACGAGCATCATCATCAAGATAGTGCTCCTCAAGAGCTGACTCAGCATAGCCAGCGCCACTACCACCAAGCATGTCGAGTGCGGCCTCCCAAACTTCAGCCAGTGTAATTTCATACTTGGGGCCTAGAAAGGCGAGGCTACCGCGCCCCAAGATGCTATGCAGATAGAAATCAAATAATGTTGAGCTGATGTTGGCCCTCGTAGCCTCATGAGAATCTTTAGCTACAATTTTGCCGGCAACGGCCTCATCACGCTCCATTTCAGCTTGAGAAAGTTGAAGCTTAAGCATTTGAATCTCCGCCTCTTGGGAGCTGTTCTTCTTCCGAAGCTCTTCAATATCAGCGACATAGCCCTCGCTAATTCTTTTCTGCACTACAAGCCTGTCTTCGGCATCCCTTTGGCTGGCATGAGCATCTCTCACTTGTTTTAGGAGCACTTCTTCTTTTTGAGAATAGGAAGTAGAGGAAGCAGCAAGCTCTTGTTTCAATTCTTCAACTTTTGCTTCAAGCTCTTCATTATAAGAAGCAATGCTCCTCATCTTAGTGTCGTGTTGCTCAAGAACTTTTTGCCACTCGGCTTTATCGTTTTCCATAGTGAGCATGGCCTCTATGTTCGCAAGATTAACCCTTTGGAGCTCGTCAACAAGTTTTTGCCAGCTCGACATCCTCTCAATATCAAGCTTGACGGCATCGAGGTTTCGTAACATAGCAGACTTGTCAATGGGGACCAAGTCAAGATCAAACCTTACTCCCTTCAGACACCACTGTGGAAACCGACTCTGCAAAGTGGCTGGACCCTGTTCGACTTGGAATTTGGGTCTACTAATTATTGTTTGGATGTCTGTCTTCCCGAGAGCGGGAGAGCCGGAAGGAATATCAAGCGAGGCAGGGGCAGTAACCTTTTTAGGAGTTGTAGAGGTGTGCTTCTCACCATGTCGGGCTCGCTTGCTCGAATCTTCAACCATATGACTTTTTCCTCTGTCATCATGGGATTTTCTTTTATGGGAATCGTCACCTCTCAGCGAAGAATTGTGGCGCTCTTCCCTCTCTCTTCTTTCATAACGCTCCTCTTGAGCCCTCTTTTCTTGAGCCTTTCGAGCGGCTCTTTCTTCATCAGATTCTTTGTAAGAGGGGAGGTAACGCCTGTAATCATACTGGCTATGCCTCCCGTAGCGCTGGAAATCATCATAGTAGGATCCGCTGCGCCCCATCGGAGGATCTGAAATAAAAAAGAGCTAAATCTTAGAATTCTTCAAAGTACAAAAAGTCAGAAGCATAAAAGTGCCGAAAAAATTCTAAGTGTGTGTGACGTGCAAATTACGCGCATCAAACTACGAACCACTCTTTAATTGAGGAGTGGTTGTAGGTGTAATAGTTAGCGTCAACTCTTGAGTCGACGGAGTCTGTTGCAGGGTAGAAGTCGCTTCAACTAATGAAGAAGAAACCCCGGTAGTGATAGGATCATCTTTAAAGATCTCTTGCGAGGTGGCAAAGAGGTCGCTCAGCCCTTCGAAAGTATCGTCCCTGCTCTGCTTGGCAAGGCTAGTTTTTCCGGCCTCTTCGCCAGATTTCTGTGACAGTGGGGGAGATCCCTGGGCTCTTCTTCCTCAGTAACCGGGGTAAGTTCGATAGATGGCCCCACAACATCAACAGAAGTGGAGCACTTCACTAGCGAAGCCTCAGGAGCAGGTCCTTTTGGTATGGATGTGTCTGTAGAAACCCGGGCATCTGATGCTTTAGGTGGGGAGTCTGGAACCTCGCAGGGGTGTGTGGACCGAGAAGGGTGAAGAAGTCCGAATTGTTGAAGGAATACGTTGTTCAGCAAAAATTTCATATCCCGCTCTTCAACCGGAACAGCTATAAGCCTCTCCAGAGTTGGCTTGTGACTGGGATCTTTACAAGGAGGGGGGAGCGCTGAAATAAAAAAATAATAAATGAAAATGATGATGAAGTTAACACTCGGCAATTGAACTTCAAAAAATAGAAGAGCAAAAGGTAGATGATCCTACTTCCTTCTCTCCACACAGCATAAAACCCCGGGGGGCAACGGACATAGAAAAATTGAGTCAGAAACCTATGAGCGCTGTCCGGAAGACCGATGATCAATTTACGATTTCGAGCACTTCTCACGACAGTAATAGAGGGGTGATCTTTAGTCCTGGTGAAAGAACATAGGAAGCAAATCTCGTCAAAGCTTGGGAATCGATCAAGCGTCCTCCTGAATAGTACACACAACCCCATTAAAATGGCATAACCATTGGGGTGTAATTGGGATGGGGCGATGGCCAATTGACGAAGAAGTTGTTGGAGAAAATCATTGAAAGGAGGAACACCCCCACTCAGGCACATTTGTCGATTGACCGTTACAAAGCCAGGGGGTGCTATGTCAGCAGTGTTACTTCTCTCGGGAAGAATGGCATCTGATTCAGCAATGCCGAACTGAGCGCACAATTGGCGAAAAACTCTGTACGATAAAGTAGAAGAGGCTCTTTCGGGAGGATTGACTAGTGGAGCCGGAATAACAGTTGCCTCTCCAGTCTGAACCGTTGTATCTTCTTCCTGAGAAGTCATTCTACACAAGCAACTGGATATTCAAATGTGAAGGTGCATGTTTCCTAAAAGTGTGAAGTGTCGTGCAAAACTAATAAAAATAGCCAGTAAATATAACTGGAATTAAACTAGTCGATGATTGATCGATTACAAAATTTCAGAACTTGTTAATATAAAGTTCAAGCATAATATTAGTGTAGGCTGGTCAGTTTCAATTGACTGATTCAGTGTTGCTTTAATATTTTACTTGAAATTGATGAAAGCGCTTCGTTCACACAATTTGTTTGAGTTAATTATCTGTTATTAACTAATCTGTCATTTGACGTGGGCAGTCGATGGCAGTATATTTGTCCCATTTTTCTGCAAGTGTTGTGTTCAACAGGTTGATAGCATTAAAGTTAGAATAATCTATGAATAAACGCAACAAAGTTCGAGCACTATATTCTGGCAATTCAAATTGGAAGTGCAATCAAGTTTTGTCGAATCTTAAAGTTTACAAATTTTTGTTCAAGCCATTTAGTCACAGTCCAAAAATCCAGTAAACCCTAAGTCGTTCACAACCTAACAGAGGTATGAAATTTGCTTAGGAAACAATTCGGCAGTAAAAAATTGTCCATGTGCTGAGTCGTCCACGATCTAAGGGATAAGTCGTCCACGACCTAAAGGTTAAGTCGCCCATGACTTAAAGATTTCCCGCAAGTTAAGTCGTTGGCTCCTTAAAATCATTGGTCCTATAAGTCGTAAAGCACGGTAAGGAGGAAGGGATTCGGTTCAAAGAAATGGGAATTTCTCTAAGTCCTAGATCGGCTGCAACTCAAAGCTCATGTCGTATCTCGTTAAGTCGCGGAAGGTTATAACTTGCCCAAAAATGCTGGGTGTCGTATCCAATTTAGTATCTCACTTCACCCAATCGACAAACCCCCCATCCAATCAGAAACTCCTCATCCTCTTGACCCGTTAGCCCAATAACCTCTCAATCAACAACAACCCCAGTTCTGCCACACCACCGAATCTCCACAAATCATGAGTCGTCTTAAGTCAAATCAAACAAACTTTGAGTTCTTCCATGACCAATGCAACGATACTCGCACGGTTAAAGGGGGGAATCAGAGACGGAAGACAGAGCTCAAAAATTGACAATGATGATCAGCAATTGGAAAATGGGAAAATTGCTTACGTGATGTGAAGCTAAAGGTGGTTGAAAGAGAATCAAGTCAGAATCGCCGCAGGAAGCTCGGAGATATGCTAATGGCGGATACGACCTAGGAGATTGATAATGAGCAGAAAGAAATAAGAGAAAAGACTCAAGTCTTTTATACACCAAGACAGCGGAACTTGAAGCGGCACAAGCGAGTTAAGGTAAGTTGAAGCACACGACCTACGACTTAGGCGTGTGCTTCGAGGGGCAAATGTTAACCCCGTTAAGATAATGAGTTAAGGCCTGGGACGATTTACGACATAAGATACTTAACAGATCGAGGGAAATCTACGGCTCAGCAAACCTCACGACTTAAGATGCGTGACGATTTAACAAGACAAAGCATGAACGACTTATGAATGGTACGACCTAACAGTTTAACGCGTTAAAGAAATGGCCAACTCAACGACTCAAGGGAGACAGCGACTCAATGGATCAAGGAGGGTACACGACTTAGGGTCTCCACGACCTAACGAGCTAAGGTCCAGACGACTTAAGGAAGTCTACGGCTTAAGAGATGGCACGACTCAAGAAGGAAGTAAGTTAACGACCTAAAGCTGTCTATGACTTACGACCTAGCATGAGTCGTAAACGACTTAGGAAAACAAAGCGACTCACATTTCAGAGAAACCCGCGACTTAAAGCCTTTGCGACTTAAGGTATGTCATGTCTCAGGGAAAGCTTACGAGTTAAGGAGCTAACGACCTAACAGGATTAAGACCTAAGCGACTTAGGGAATGTCACGACTTAAGAAAGTCCACGACTTAAAGACGTTACGACCTAAAACCGCAGAGCCAAGATTTAAGTGCTGCCTCACTTTGAACCGTAACCTCTTAACTCGCGAACGAGTTAGGACTTATATCCAGATGAACGAAGAAAATCTCAGAACCACTTCACTCACCCCACTGCCTGCTGACTCTTGGACCTTGAGTCGAGCGCGACTTACGACTCTACATGAGTCGTGCACGACTCATGACATGAAAGAAAAATTGCTGCCCAGGATCACACCTATAAATACGGAACCACCTCCAACGTTCAAAGGACTTTTTTTTTGGATCATTCTCCTAGTGACATTGTTAACCCCGTTCCAGCCTACGAGTTAAGAGGCCCACGAGTTAAAGGAGTCAACGAGTTAAGGCCCGGGATGGGCCACGACTTAAGGTGCTAAACGGTTCAGGAAGGATCTATGACTCAGGAAGCCTCACGACTCAACAAGTCACCGACTCAACAAGTTAACGACCTAAAGCTCAAAGCGACTTAAAGGGTTACGAATCAACGACCCATGGAGAGATTGTACGACTTAAGGAACCTTACGAGTTAAGGAACCTTACGAGTTAAGGAATCTTACGGGTTAAGGAAGGCTTACGAGTTAAGACATTAACGACCTGAGGAATGTCACGACTTATGGAGGTCTACGACTTAAGAGGAATGCGACATAAAGGTGATACGACCTAAGTCTTCAGAGACAAGTTCAATACCATGCTATAATGAGATAACTCGTTGACGACATACGACTTATGATGAGTCGTGTACGACTCATACTAACATCAAGGAAAGTTGCACTGGTTAACTCGTGAATGGCTCAGGACTTGTGTTATTCATTTGAATGGGAGCATGGCTTTGGACCAAGCCGTCAGCTAACCCAGTAGGTCGGCCGCGTGTTAACATGAGACGACTCACCATGACTCGTCCACGACCTAAAGTCACTAAGTCGCAGCCCGCTATCATGATACTTATATCAAAGAGGAATGACTCGTATACGACCTAAGACTTGTGCTATATTCAGAGGATCGAAGGCGCTCTGGTACGAAGCTGGGGTTCAACCTGTTGAGTCGTCCACGACCCAACCTGACTCGGCTACGAGTTAACGATGAGTCGGTTACGACTCACGACTCAAGGCCAAAAACTCCTATAAATACATGACCACTTCCAACATTTGGGGGGACTTTTGGCTCATTCGTTTCAAGCGCCGTTACTCTGCTGCATTCCGAACTACTTCAACACTTAAAGTTTTTGAGATACAAAGAACGCCTCAAGGAACTTCACGAAGAAATCATACATGTCCAACATGAGTTCAAAGATTTTGATCGACATTGAAGTTTAGGCTACTTGTTCTAAGTCACTTATAACTCGAAGTGTGTTGTAATCAAAGTGTAATTGCATCGACTTGTAATCAAATCGTCAATAAAGATATTCAAAGTGGACGTAGGCTATCTCTTAAGCCGAACCACTATAAAATTGCTGTTGTTTACTGCTTTTCCGCTATTATCTGCTTATAATCTGTTCCCGAGCTATCGGGTGGTGCTTTCACAATTACACTTCATACACCGGGGTGTTAGCGTTCAAATTTTAGCGTTAACATTTTTGGTGCTTTCATTGAGAGTTGAACTCAGGCAAACCGTCATCATTGCTCCACGAAAGTTTGTTGAAGTAACCTCTCTGAAGACTAGAAGTTTATCTGAAATCATGGCTCCGGGGAGAAAGAGTAGATCTGTTAGATCTGGAAATGTTCAAGAGGGAAGCTCCGCTTCCCCAGTACCTAGTCAAGCCACTCCACCTGTTGGAGTTACAAAAGCGGAGTTGGATGCTATAATCTTAGGGCTGAACCAGCAGATAAATGCCCAAAGTGCACAATTGGAAGCTCAGAACGCCCAAAATGCCCTAATTTTGAATAAGTTGAATGACTTGCTTGGGGTAAACCGTCAACCAACGGGTAATGAAAGGAACTTTGCTGGCAACATTCATGAGGATGAAGAAAGAAACATTCCTGAGAGGGCTGCTAGCCCCTTTGAGCGGACATTTCCTGAAATTGGTAGATCTAAAGCTCGAAATGATGAGGGATATCTTTCTGAAATGGTTCGACAAATCATGAAGGAAAGCATGCAAAGGAATGAAGATGAGAAGGAATGGGGTTTCGCTCCAAGTAAAACCCCATTTACCAAAAGAATCTTAAAGGCTGAGTTCCCAACGAAGTTCGTCCCTCCAACTATCCCAGCTTACAAAGGAACAAGTGATCCGAACGAATTCTTGTATAATTATGATTGGCACATGACTGGTGCCAGAGCTTCTGATGAAATAAAGTGCCGATATTTTCCTGTATATCTGGAAGGTGTAGCTCTGCTTTGGTTCACCAAGCTGCCAGTCCGGTCTATAGATCAGTTTTCTGACTTAACCCGGAAATTCAAGGAGCAGTTCAGACTATACGCTTCAAAAGCCAAAGATATTATGTCGTTGTCAAGTTTAGAGCAGAATCCAGGGGAGACTATCAGATCTTTCTTGAATCGCTTCAACATAGCACTGGCTGAGGTAGACAATGCAGAGCCACGGATGATCTTGACTTATCTGATGAGGGCCATCGACAAGTCGAGCGAAATTGGAAAATGGCTAAACATGAAGGAACCAAATTCCCTTGAAAAATTCTACAAGAAAGCAGACGAGTTCATACGCCTGGAAAGCCGTTCTGTACCGATAAAGGCAGTGTTAGAAAAAGCTGAAGATAACATTGCCGCTCCACGCAAGAGTGAATCTGCAGGACAGAAAAGGGAAAATAACGATGGAAAGAAACAGAAAAAGAGAAATGGGAAAGGATGCGACAGCCCTAGTCCGCATCAAAGAACCAGCCTTGTAGCAATTACAGGGCGGACCCTGCACTGGCGAGCACAGCGGAGCAAGGAAAGAGATGGATCCTAGAAAAGTCAATGCAGGGGAGAATAGAGTGGTACCAGTGGAAACGACAATACCAGTACCTGTTGACCCAAAGGACCCAAACAAGGTGTTGAATGTGGGTTCACAACTTAATGTGTCAATTCAGAATATCTTAATATCTTTTTTAAAGGCAAATTTGGATGTTTTTGCTTGGACTCATGCCGATATGTGCGGAATATCCCCAGAAGTTGCAGTACACGCTCTAAATATTGATCCAAAATTTACACCTGTGAAGCAGAAAAAGGAGAACTCAAGGTCCAGAAAGGTTGGCGACGTTAAAAGAAGAAGTTGATCGGCTCATGGAGAATAATTTTATCAAAGAATCTACCTATCCGAATTGGGTTTCAAATCCAGTGCTGGTTAAGAAAGCCAACGGAAAATGGAGAGTATGCATCGATTTTTCAGATCTAAACAAAGCCTGCCCCAAAGACTGCTTCCCATTACCCAGGATCGATCAACTGGTAGACGGAACAGCGGGACACGAATTGTTATCTTTTATGGATGCCTACTCTGGATATAACCAGATCATGATGCATGAGCCAGATCAGGAGGACACGAGCTTTATCACCGACGTTGGTCTTTACTGCTACAGAGTTATGCCCTTCGGGCTGAAGAATGCAGGGGCAACATACCAAAGACTTGTTAATGCTATGTTCAAACCGCAATTGGGAAAGACTATGGAAGTCTACGTCGATGACATGTTAGTAAAGTCTAAGAAAGCAGTGGATCACATAGAACACTTAGCGGACATGTTCGCAGTCCTTCGAAAATATGGAATGTAGCTCAATCTTTTAAAATGTTCATTTGGAGTGGAATCCGGCAAGTTTTTAGGTTTCATCGTGTGCGCTAGGGGCATTGAGGCTAGTCCAGCTCAAATTACTGCCTTAAAGGAAGTCAAAGCTCCTAGAACAAAGAAGGAATTGCAAAGTCTCAATGGAAAAGTCGCCGCCTTGAGTCGGTTCATTTCCAAAGCCACAGATAAATGCATCCCATTCTTTGACGCCCTAAAGAAAGGAAAGAAAAATTTCGATTGGACTCCCGGATGCCAAAAAGCCTTTGATGAATTGATTCGCCATATGGAAATGCCTCCAATACTTTCTAGGTATGGCGATGGCGAGGATCTTCTTATATACTTGGCAGTATCATCTCATGCTTTAAGTGCAGCGCTGATACGAGAAGACAAGAGGATTCAACATCCAGTTTACTATATCAGCAAAAGACTCACTGGGGCTGAGATGAATTACTCTAAGTTGGAAAAACTCGCCTATTGCCTACTAATTGCATCTAGGAAGTTGAGGCAATATTTCCATGCTCATCCTATCAGAGTCATCACTGATCAACCTTTAAAGCAAGTCCTGTTTCGCCCTGAGACTTCGGGCCGTCTTCTAAAGTGGAGTATTGAACTCAGTCAATATGACATCACTTATCATCCCCGAAAAGCAATCAACGGACAAGCTTTAGCGGACTTCATCGCAGAATTCACTGATAAGGGTAACAGTGAGGAGGAAACGATCGACGATTCCCCAATCCAATGGAAGTTATATGTCGATGGCGCGAGAAACGACTACTGTTCTGGAGCTGGAGTTATACACGAGACCCCTGAAGGTCGATCATTATGCTGCGCACTAAGATTGGAATTTCCTTCTACAAACAATGAATCAGAATACGAAGCCCTTATCGCTGGCTTGAGGATTGCTAAAGAATTAAACATCCGAGCATTACAGATCTTCAGTGATTCTCGGCTTATTGTATGCCAAGTCAAAAAGGAATTCCAAGCAAAAGGGGGGAATCTGCCCGCCTACTTGTCAAAGGCTTGGGGACTCCTGGGTGATTTCGATCATTACATGATAAGTCACATTCCTCGAGAAGAAAACATGAAAGCAGATTCTCTCGCAAAGTATTCTAGCACAGGCGAAGCTCAATTTCTGGGGTTAACTCCAGTGGAGGTCCTGTCGACTCCGAGCATTGATGAGATGGATATTGATTGGATCATGAGTGTGTCTCAAGAGCAAGAATCATGGATGACTCCAATAACAGAATATCTGCTCAATGGCTCTTTACCGGAAAACTCAAAATAGCGAAAGAAGCTACTGAGGAAAGCCTCTCGCTATATAGTCCAGGATGGCCAGTTATACAGACAAGGATTCTCAATGCCGTTACTTCGATGTGTATCTAGGGAAGAGTCAAAAACAATCCTAGCTGAGGTGCATGGGGGAGAATGTGGTGATCTTTTAGGTGGTCAAACTTTAGCGAAAAAGATTCTCCGATACGGATATTTTTGGCCAGAAATTAATCGAGATGCAGCAGACTATTCCCGAAAATGTGACAGATGCCAAAGATTCGCCAAAATTCCTAGAGCTCCTTCCACTGAACTCACACAGATGGTTAGTCCATGGCCGTTTGCGATATGGGGAATAGACCTTGTAGGACCGTTACCAACTGCCAAATCTGGAATTAAATATGCCATTGTTGCCGTAGATTATTTTACTAAGTGGGCAGAAGCTGAACCACTGGCTACTATCACTTCAAAAAAGATGATAAGTTTTGTGACTAAAAGTATCATTTGCAGATGTGGTGTGCCTCAAAAAATAATTACAGACAATGGTACTCAGTTCGAAAGTGAAGAATTCCAAGATTTTTGCAAACGATTCAAAATCCGAAAGAGCTTCTCAGCAGTAGCCCATCCGCAGGCAAACGGGCAAGTGGAAGCAGTAAATAAAATTATCAAGTCAACCATCAAGAAGCAACTTGAAAGAGCAAAAGGTGGTTGGGTCGATAAGCTACCGGTGGCACTATGGGCCTACAGAACTACCCACAAAACTACGACTGGGCATACTCCGTTTTCATTGGCATACGGATCAGAGGCAATGATTCCGGTAGAAACAGAGGTCCCTTCACATAGAAGAATCCATTTCAATCAAGCGGAAAATGAGAAATTACAGCTTGAGGCACTAGATCTCCTTGATGAAAAAAGAGAAGAGGCTGAGCTCAGAATCGCGTCTCGTCAACAAAGGATAGCCACACATTTCAATTCCAAAGTTCGCCAACGCAGCTTTGAAATTGGAGATCTAGTCCTAAAGAGAATTATGACAGCGACAGGTGTGTTTGGGCCAAATTGGGAAGGACCATATGTCATAGGTCAAAAGCTTCTGGACGGCACATTCAAACTCACTACTGTCGAAGGAGATCAAATTCCAAGAGCTTGGAACAGCAATCACTTGCGTCCATACTTTACTTGATAGCTTTGTTGAAATATTGTAAAAAGAATTATGGATGTATGATTCCTGTAATTGAAAGCGATTGTAAAACTGATGCAAGTGAATAATGAAAGACTATAAGGTGGATGTAGGCCCAAATTCTTGGCCGAACCACTATAAATCTTGTGTTCCTTATTATTATTACATGTTTGCTTTATTTTCGATATGAAAAGTACATTAAATGTATTACTGAAATGTCGATTTAAATTTTTGCAGGCAACGAAAACAAAACTTGCACATTACAAGACCAAGTGATTCTTGTTATCATTCAACAAACAAATTCCAAGTCGCAAAATTCCCGATCTTAAATCCTAGATAAGAAGTGCTTCAATTGAACGGTCAATGATTTTGCCGAAAACGGGCTTTAGCTAATAAATTGAGAAGTTCGAACAAACAAACATCCAATTAAGAAGCTTATGTCCGTACTCGTGAACTGGCCTAGCAATGAAGTACACTTCTTTGGATTAAACAAGCTACTTGTAAGAGAAGGGAGTGCAAGCTTGAAAAAAAAAGAAAAAAGAAATAGAGGATCACTGAAAAGGCGTAAGCAAGTGGACAAGGAACAACTAAAGTCCTCTTCGGAGGCACAACTCTTCGGAGGATAAAGACCTCTAACGAAGCATATGCCGTAAAAAAGAAAGTTCTCTATTCAACCAAAAAAGATTGGAGGAGTCATGACCCTCCAACCATGAGAGAGTAACTTCCAGGCAATCTTCGGAGGCCCATTTCACCAGGAGTTGAAGTGTTACAACCGCTCTTGGGAATTTCACTTCACCAGAGTTGAAATGTAAAACAAAATAAAAGACCTCTTCGGAGGCCCATTTCACCAGGAGTTGAAGTGTTACAACCGCTCTTCGGAATTTCACTTCACCAGAGTTGAAATGTAAAACAAAATAAAAGCCCTCTTCGGAGACCCATTTCACCAGGAGTTGAAGTGTTACAACCGCTCTTCGGAATTTCACTTCACCAGAGTTGAAATGTAAAACAAAATAAAAGCCCTCTTCGGAGACCCATTTCACCAGGAGTTGAGGTGTTACAACCGCTCTTCGGAATTTCACTTCACCAGAGTTGAAATGTAAAACAAAATAAAAGCCCTCTTCGGAGACCCATTTCACCAGGAGTTAAAGTGTTACAACCGCTCTTTGGAATTTCACTTCACCAGAGTTGAAATGTAAAACAAAATAAAAGCCCTCTTCGGAGGCCCATTTCACCAGGAGTTGAAGTGTTACAACCGCTCTTCGGAATTTCACTTCACCAGAGTTGAAATGTAAAACAAAATAAAAGCCCTCTTCGGAGGCCCATTTCACTAGGAGTTGAAGTGTTACAACCGCTCTTCGGAATTTCACTTCACCAGAGTTGAAATGCAAAGAAAATAAAGACCTTTCCGGAGGCACATTTCACCAGGAGTTGAAGTAGCCGCTCTTCGGAGTTTCACTTCACCGAAGTTGAAATACAAAACAAAATAAAGATTTCCTCCCGGAGACACAATCAAGAAGAAAGACCTCTTCGGAAGCCCACGTTTCACCGAGATTGAAATAAAACTTCCAAGTGTTGAAACGTGAAAAGGCTTTCTTCAAAGGCACAACTATTTGGAGGTACACGTTTCACCAAGATTGAAGTAAAACTTACAAGTGTTGAAACGTGAAAAATCCCTCCTCAGAGGTACAACTTTCTATGTTTTTTAAAAAAAAAAGAGTTAAAGTATTCTTCAGAGGCCCGCTTTACCTCATAGAAGAATTCACTTGGTAAAATGTGTACATAAGCAAAAGAAAAAAGTGATTTCTTCGAAGGACAAAGCGTAAAAACTTATATGAAGGGAGTTGCACTCTACGAAAAATTTCTTCAAGAATGAAATAATTATTCTTCAGAAAATAAGAGTGCAAGTCCCCTCGAAGTATAAAATATTGCAGCAAGCTTATGGTATGGGGGCAACATGGTATAGTTACATACAATATAGTATAGCCACACCAGCGAAAGTAATGCTCAAACAACATGCCATAAGCCCGCTGCAATATCATATAAATAAACTTGTGCAAAAATGAATAATAAATGCATTCTCAAATTCAAACAGGAGTCTGTACAAATAAAGGATCATTTTATTCAATTTTATTGCAGATACAAGTTTCAAAATAAAAAAGCAGGGGCCGGTACCCGCACAATTCTCGACCAGTACATGCAAAAGACAAGAAGCTAAAAGCTGGAATCTTCATTTCTTCTTACCACCTTTGGACCCTTTACCCGGCCGAATGGTTAGCTTTTCAGGTCGGTCTGTAGGCATAAGGGAAGAAGGAGAGGTGGGTGCAACTGGTGCAACTTCCGGTTCCTCTTCAGTAGCAATGATTTTCTTCCCCATCCTCTTCGATGTTCCGTGCTTCTTTCTCCTCTTCGAAGAAGACTCACTCCCTGGAGTAACAAGAGCAGATAAAATTATCTTATCAGAAGGAGTCCGCTCCGGAGATATCTCGCCTCCCTCAAGTCCCTCGTCTTTCTGCTCTTGCGAAGCGATAGGGTCATCTAAGCAATGAAGAGCCTCTATTTGCTCCTCTTGTGGCCCGGGCTGTGAAGCAGAAGGAGGAACCACCTGAAGAGACGGAGGAGGGATAACCGGAGGAGGCGAAGTTTGCACAGCACTTGGTGTTTCAACTGCAGAAGAAGAAAAGTTAAAAATATTAGTATCTCCCCAAAAGAAGGGAGATATGGGTTCGTCAAGATTCAAGAAGTAATCGAGAAGCTCATCAAACTTTTGAGGGGCAAGCAGGCAATCCACCTGAATCGGACCAATGTCAAAGTTACCTGAAGATATTGCTTCGTTAGTTCAATCTCATAATTTTGAGCTCCAATATCCTCCAAAGCCTCATCATCAGTAGGGGTAATTACCCCGGTTCTTGTGGGAGGCGGGGAATGAGCACCGGAACCTGTGATGTCAACTCCAGGAGAAACTAAAGGACGTTCAGAGGTAGTAGGCGGTAATTCTTTTTTAGAACGTTCCTCTTCCGCCATCCCAGTCCGCACTCTGGCGAGTTGCTCTTTTCCCTTCGCAAGAGCAGCGCGAGTTTCCTCTTCTAGGTAGCGCGCCTTAAGCTCTTTCTCGGTATACCCGGCGCCTCTGAACATGTCGAGAGCAGCTTCCCACACTTCAGCCAAGGTGATTTCGTATTTAGGACCGAGAAAGAGAGACTGCCATGCCCTAAGACGCTGTGCAAGTAAAAGTCGAATAGATTTGAACTGACGTTGGCTTCCATGGTTTGAATAGATACTTCAGCTGCGATTTTACCAGCCATGGCCTCATCTCGTTCTTTTTCAGTTTTAGCAAGTTGAGCTTTTAACGCTTCAATCTCCATGTCTTGGGCGCTCATTTTACTCCGCAACTGAGCGACATCAGTGCGATAATTCTCTACAACCTCTTCTAGCCTCTCAACTTTAGCTTCGACATCTCTTTGGCCAGCATGTGCATCCCGCACTTGTTTTTGTAGCACCTCTTCTCTTTGAGTGTAAGTGTTAGAAGAGGTGGTAAGATCGTCTTTAAGCTGCTTGACTTCAGCTTCATGTTTCTCGTTATACTCGGTTATGTTTTTCATCTCGATGTTGTGCTGGTCAAGAATCTTCTGCCATTCCGACTTATCGTTCTCCATAGTTAGCATCGCCTCGATATCGGCCCGATTGACCCTTTGAAGTTCATCAAGAAGCTTTTGCCATCCAGACATTCTTTCAATATCGAGTCTGACGACATCAAGATTTTGGTACATGGCTTCTTTATCAATGGGGACTAAATCAAGATCGAAGCGCACCCCCTTCAAGCACCAATTCGGGAATCGGCTCTGTAGGGTCGGTGGGCCCCTTTCAACACGATATGAAGGCCTATTAAGAAGTGTTTGAATAGCGCTTCCTTCAAGAGAAGGGGATTTGGAAGGAATGTCGATAGAGATGGGAGCGTCAAACTTTTCAGATGTTGCAGATGCGTGCTTCTCACTAGGTTTGGCCCGCTTGCTCGGGTCCTCAACAATGTGGCTCTTCCCCCAACCATCATGTGTTTTACGTTTGTGAGAGTCATCTCCTCTTGAAGAAGACTCATGTCGCACATCTACCCTCACATGACGTTCTTCATATTCTCTCCTCACTCTATCTTTTCGAGCAGCTCTCTGCTCATCGGTTTCTCTGGGACCAGTAAGGTAGCGTCTATAATCATAGTTGCCACGCCCTCCATAGCGCTGAAAGTCTTTATAGTAAGAGCCGCTGCCGCTACGCCCCATTGAAGGATCTGAAAGGCAAAAAGACAAGTCTTAAAAGCCTTTAGAGAAAAGAAGTCAAACACAAACAAGTGCTGAAAAATCCTAAGTGTTGTGTAATGTGTAAACTACACGCATCAAGCTACAAACCACTCTGTGGAGTAGAGGTGGTGATAACTTGAGTAGGAGGAGTTGGCATTTGTTATAGAGAAGATGTCGCCTCGATTACAGAAGAGATAGTTTTGGAAACATCATCTTTAAAAAGTTCTTGTGAAGTCACAATTAGGTCGCTCAACCCCTCAAAAACATCACCACCATCATGCTTTTTGGGGCTTGCTTTCTCAACTCCTTCGTCAGCAGATCTCCCGAAAGATCGTGGAGGTTCTTCCTCTTCGATAACTGGGGCAAGTGTCAAATTGCTAGACGGCCCCGCAACATCAGTGAGAGTGGGGCACTTCACCAGTAAAGTTTCAGTGGAGGGATCTTTTGGCATAAGCTTTTCAGCCTCCGCTGGAGAATCGGGAACTTCACAAAGCTGAGTGGAAATAGAAGGGTGAAGGAGTCCAAACTGATGAAGGAATTCGTCAGTTAATAGAAATTTTATGTCCTGCTCTTCAATTGGGATAGCCATGAGCCTCTCTAAAGTTGGCTTGTGGCTGGGATCTTTAGATGAAGGGGGAGCGCTGAAATGGAAAAACAAAGTTAGCACTTGATAGTTCAGAATTCGCAAAACTCAAAGAATAGAAGAAGTAGAGATAGACGATCTCACTTCCTTCCCTCCACATTGCATAGAACCCCAGGGGGCATCGAACAAAGAAGAACTGGGTCAGGAACCCGTGAGAAGTGTCGGGAAGGCCAACGATTAATTTGCGGTTTCGGGCACTTCTCACAACAGTAATGGAAGGATGATCTTTGGTCCGGGTAAAGGAGCATAATTAACAGATTTCGTCAAAGTCCGGAAGTCGATTAAACGTTCTCCCAAATAACGCGCACAACCCCATTAGGATGGCATAGCCATTGGGGTGTAGCTGGGATGGAGAAATGGCCAGTCGACGAAGAAGATGCTCGAGAAAGTTGTTGAAAGGAGAGATGGCCCCGTTCAGGCACATTTGTCGATTAACTGTCACAAAGCCGGGAGGTGCTACGTCGGCAGTATTACTTCTTTCGGGAAGAATAGCATCTGATTCAGCAATTCCGAACTGACCACACAACTGGCGAAAAACTTTGTATGATAGTGTGGTAGGGGCTCTTTCGGGAGGATTAACTAGTGGAGCTGGAAGAACAATTGCCTCTCCAGTTTGAACTGTTGCATCTTCTTCCTGAGAAGTCATTCTACACAAGAAACTGGATATTCAAATATGAAGGTGCATGTTTCCTAAAAGTGTGAAGTGTCGTGCAAAACTAATAAAAATAACAAGTAAATATAAATGGAATTAAACTGGTCGACGATTGATCGACTACGGTGATTTCAGAACTTGTTAATTTAAAGTTCAAGCATAATATTAGTGCAGGCTGGTCAGTTTCAATTGACTATTTCAGTGTTGCTTTAATATTCTACTTGAAATCGATAGCACTTCGTTCACACAATTTATTTAAGTTAATTATCTGTTATTAACTAATCTGTCATTTGATGTGGGCGGTCGATGGCAGTATACTCGTCCCAATTTTTTGTAAATGTTGTATTGAACAGATTGTTAGCCTGCAAGTCAAAGTAACCTGTGAATGAATGCAATAAAATTCAACAGTTCAAAGTTTATGCAATGGTTCAAAGTTCGAACAAAATTCATACAAGTCCTAACTCGTCAACGGCTCAAAAATTTTTCCTACGGGTTAAGATAAATCGTTGGTTCTCTGGCTAGCTCGTCCATGACCTAAGGACTGGGAAGCAAGTTAGGTCAGGTCACTTCAATTTTGAGTCGTTGATGTTTTGAGTCGGCAGTGCCCTGAGTCGTAAGTTGTGGAAAAAGGGAAAAGCTCTAGTTCAAAGTAGTAAGAAAATCTCCAAGTCCTATCTCGGCCACGACTCAAGGTTTTAGTCGTGGAGCATGTTGGATCGGATCATGGTTAAGTCGCAAAGGTTACTGGATCATACAAAAATGGGCGAGTCATACCTAAGGCAATATTCAACTCTATTTGGCCGACTCACCACCTAACTCCTAACCAGTTTACTTTCTAACTTTTAACCCAATAAACTCTCAATCAACAACCCTAGTCTTATCACGCCACTAAATCGCCTCAAGACGCAAATCATCAGATCAGACAACCTTAAATCCATTGATGGTTAGAGTGACTAAACTTGCAAGGCTCAAGGGAGTAAATTGGAGGTAAGGACGGGGCGCATAGGTTAATGATGATCGACAATCGGAAGGGAAGCAAGATTGCTTACGTAGTGTGATGTCAGAAATGATCGGAGGAGAATCAAGTTGGAATCGCCTGTGAGAACTTGGAGATGCGTTAATGGCGGATGCGATTTAAAGGATAGGTAATGAGAAGTGAGAGATAGGAGGAACGAATCAAGCATTTTATATCTGGAAGAGCTGGAACTCGAATCGGCACACCCGGGTTATGATGAGTCGAAGCACACGACTTACGACTTAAGCGTGTTCTTCGAGGGGCAAATGTTAACCTCGTTCCAGCCTACGGGTTAAGAGGCCCACGAGTTAAAGGAGTCAACGAGTTAAGGCCCGGGATGGGCCACGACTTAAGGTGCTTAACGGTTCAGGAAGGATCTATGACTCAGGAAGCCTCACGACTCAACAAGTCACCGACTCAACAAGTTAACGACCTAAAGCTCAAAGCGACTTAAAGGGTTACGACTCAACGACCCAAGGAGAGATTGTACGACTTAAGGAACCTTATGACTTAAGGAACTTACGGGTTAAGGAAGGCTTGCGAGTTAAGACATTAACGACCTGAGGAATGTCACGACTTATGTAGGTCTATGACTTAAGAGGAATGCGACATAAAGGTGATACGACCTAAGTCTTCAGAGACAAGTTCAATACCATGCTATAATGAGATAACTCGTTGACGACATACGACTTATGATGAGTTGTGTACGACTCATACTAACATCAAGGAAAGTTGCACTGGTTAACTCGTGAATGGCTCAGGACTTGTGTTATTCATTTGAATGGGAGCATAGCTTTGGACCAAGCCGTGAGCTAACCTAGTAGGTCGGCTGCGTGTTAACATGAGACGACTCACCATGACTCGTCCACGACCTAAAGTCACTAAGTCGCAGCCCGCTATCATGATACTTATATCAAAGAGGAATGACTCGTATACGACTTAAGACTTGTGCTATATTCAGAGGATCGAAGGCACTCTGGTACGAAGATGGGGTTCAACCTGTTGAGTCGTCCACGACCCAACCTGACTCGGCTACGAGTTAACGATGAGTCGGGTACGACTCACGACTCAAGGCCGAAAACTCCTATAAATACATGACCACTTCCAACATTTGGGGGGACTTTTGGCTCATTCGTTTCAAGCGTCGTTACTCTGCTGCATTCCGAACTACTTCAACACTTAAAGTTTTTGAGATACAAAGAACGCCTCAAGGAACTTCACGAAGAAATCATACATGTCCAACATGAGTTCAAATATTTTGATCGACATTGAAGTTTAGGCTACTTGTTCTAAGTCACTTATAACTCGAAGTGTGTTGTAATCAAAGTGTAATTGCATCAACTTGTAATCAAATCGTCAATAAAGATATTCAAAGTGGACGTAGGCTCTCTCTTAAGCCGAACCACTATAAAATTGCTGTTGTTTACTGCTTTTCCGCTATTATCTGCTTATAATCTGTTCCCGAGCTATCGGGTGGTGCTTTTACAATTACACTTCATACACTGGGGTGTTAGCGTTCAAATTTTAGCGTTAACAGACATCAAGGCTCTACTATCTTCAAGACAATCTAAACTCACGCAAGATTTTTAGACCAAACTTTGCACAAAGATTCGACATATCCAATCATGGATTCAAAGAACTCTGTCACGACGAAGTCTTCTCTAGCTACTTGTCTTTTTGAATTGAGTTGGATTGTAATTGAAAGAGATTGTAATAAGTTGTAATTCAGTCAGCAATTAAAAGGATTGAAGTGGACGTAGGCTTGATCATAAGCCGAACGACTATAAAACTGCTGTTGTCTACTGTTTTATCTGCAGTTTTCTGCTTATACTCTGTTCCCGAATCATCGGGTGGTTCTTTCACAACTACACTTTACACACCGGGGTGTTAGCGTTCAAATTTTAGCGTTAACAAGAAGAGGCTAAGCTCAGAATTGCAGCTCATCAGCAAAAGATAGCCAGACATTTCAATTCCAAAGTTCGCCAACGCAGCTTTGAGATTGGAGATCTAGTCCTGAAGAGAATTATGACGGCGACAGGTGTGTTTGGGCCAAATTGGGAAGGACCATATGTCATAGGTCAGAAGCTTCTTGACGGCACATTCAAACTCACTACTGTTGAAGGAGATCAAATTCCAAGAGCTTGGAACAGCAACCACTTACGTCCATACTTTACTTGAAAGCTTTCTTGAAATATTGTAAAAAGAATTTATGAATGTATGATTCTTGTAATTGAAGGCAATTGTAAAGCCGATGCAAGTGAATAATGAAAGACTATAAAGTGGATGTAGGCCCAAATTCTTAGCCGAACCACTATAAATCTTGTGTTCCTTATTATTATTACATGTTTTCTTTATTTTCGATATGAAAAGTACATTAAATGTATTGCTAAAATGTCGATTTAAATTTTTGCAAATAATGAAAATAAAACTTGCACGTTACAAGACCAAGAAATTCTTGTTATCATTCAACAAACAAATTTCGAGCCACAAAAGCCCCGAATTCAAATCCTAGATAGGAAGTGCTTCAATTGAACGGCCAATGATTTCGCCGAAAACGGCCCTTGCTAATAAATTGAGATTGTTTGAACAAACAAAAATCCAATTAAGAAGCTTATGCCCGTTCTTGCGAACTTGCCTAGCAATGAAGTACACTTCTTTGGATTAAACAAACTACTTGTAAGAGAAGGGAGTGTGAGCTTGAAAAGAAAAATAGAGGATCGCTGAAAAGGCATAAGCAAGTGGACAAGGAACAACTAAAGCCCTCTTTGGAGGCACAAGCCCTCTTCGGAGGCACAACTCTTCGGAGGATAAAGACCTATAATGAGGCATATGCCACAAAAAAGAAAGTTCTCTACTCAACAAAAAAGATTGGAGGAGTCATGACCCTCCAACCATGAGAGAGTAACTTCCAGGCAATCAAAAGCCCTCTTCGGAGGCACATTTCACCAGGAGTTGAAGTGCAACAACCGCTCTTCGGAGTTTCACTTCACCAGAGTTGAAATGCAAAACAAAGCAAAGCCCTCTTCGGAGGCACATTTCACCAGGAGTTGAAGTGCAACAGCCGCTCTTCGGAGTTTCACTTCACCAGAGTTGAAATGCAAAACAAAGCAAAGCCCTCTTCGGAGGCACATTTCACCAGGAGTTGAAGTGCAACAGCCGCTCTTCGGAGTTTCACTTCACCAAAGCTAAAATGCAAAACAAATAAAAGACCTCTTCCCAGAGGCACAAATGAAAAGACCTCCTCCCGAAGGCACAATAAAGCAGAAAGACCTCTTCGGAGGCACACGTTTCACCAAGATTGAAATAAAACTTCCAGGTGTTGAAACGTGAAAAAGCCTTCCTCAGAGGTGCAACTTTTCAAAGAAATAAAAATCCTCATCAAAGGCACACTTTAACTTTCAAAGGAAGAATGATTTACCTATTCTGGAAAATAATGTTCCTCAGAAAGAAGTCAAAGTACCCTTCAGAGGCCCGCTTTACCACACAGAAGAATTCACTTGGTAAAATGTGTATATGCACAAAAGAAAAAGTGATATCCTCGAAGGATGAAGCGTAAAAACGAATTTGTACTCTGTTTTTAAACGAAATAATTTTCCTCTAAGTATGGAATAATTATTCTTTAAAAAATAAAAGTACAAGTTCCTCATAAAATAAAATATTACAATGAGCTTATGGTATAGGGGCAACATGGTATAACTACATCGGTAAAATTGTGCTGGAACAGTATACCACAAGCTCACTGCAATATCATACAAAGAAACTTGTATAAAAGTGAATAATAACTACATTCTCAAATTCAAACAAGAAGTTTGTACAAATAAAGAATCATTTTATTTAATTCTGTTACAATTTCTTATAGATACAAGTTTCGAAATAAAGAAAACGGGGGCCGGTACCCGCACAATTTCCGGTCAGTACATGCAAAAAAGGCAAAAAGCGATATGAAAGCCACAGGACCAGAGCCATCATTTCTTCTTCCGTCCACCTTTTGAGCCCGCACCCGGCCGAATAACCAACTTCTTAGGCCGGCTTGTAAGAGTAGGGGATGAAGGAGAAAGGGGCTCAGTCGGACTTTCTTCCGTTTTTTCGTCGCCAATTAAAGATACCTTCTTCTTCTTCTTGGAAACTCCCTGCTTTCCTCTCATCTTGGAGGAAGACCCACTCCCTGGAGTAAGAAGTTTAATTACTGGTTCATCATCGGAACCAGTCGCTTCTGGAGTCTTCTCACTCCCTTCAGTTTCTTCTCCTTTGTGTTCTTGTGAAGCAATGGGATCGTCCAAGTCTTGAAGAGCTTCTATTTGCTCCTCTTGTGATCCCGGTTGCGAGGCGGAAGGAGGAGTCACCTGAATAGATGGAGGAGGAATAATTGGAGGTGGGGAAGCTTGAACGATGCCCCACGTTTTCTTTACAGAAGGAAAAAAGTTCAAGTCAGTAAAAAGAGGAGATAAAGGTTCGCTGAGATTCAAGAAGTAGTCAAGAAGCTCATCAAGCTCGTAAGAAACAGATGAGAAGTTTACTTGGGCAAGATTGTCAGTAGGATTACCTGCAGAAGTCGGTTTCCTGATGTCAACTTCGTAAGCCTGCGCCTCGGCACTCTCATCGCCTTCATCTCCACCTTGTATGCTTGCGATCTCGGTGGTAGCTTTAGTAGGAGATAGGGAGTGGGAACTGGAACCGATGATATCAATTTCGGCTGAAGGAGAAGGTTGAATCGGAGCAGCTGAGACAGCTTTTCCTGAATATTCTCCTGCCGCTATTTCGGCCCTTAATTTTGCAAGCTGTTCTCTCCCCCTGGTGAGAGCGGCGCGAGCAACATCATCAAGATAATGCTCCTCAAGAGCTGACTCAGCATAGCCAGCGCCTTTACCACCAAGCATATCGAGTGCGGCCTCCCAAACTTGAGCCAGAGTAATTTCATACTTGGGGCCTAGAAAGGCGAGGCTACCGCGCCCCAACATGCTATGCAGGTAGAAATCAAATAATGTTGAGCTGATGTTGGTCCTCGTTGCCTCGTGAGATTCTTCAGCTGAATTTTTGCCGGCAACGGCGTCATCACGCTCCCTTTCAGCTTTGGAAAGTTGAAGCTTAAGCATTTGAATCTCCACCTCTTGGGAGCTGTTTTTCTTCCGAAGCTCTTCAATATCAGCAACATAGCCCTCACTAATTCTTTTTGCACTTCAAGCCGGTCTTCGACATCCCTTTCGCTGGCATGAGCATCTCTCACTGGTTTTAAGAGCACTTCTTTTTTAGAATAGGAAGTAGAGGAAGTAGCAAGCTCTTGTTTCAGTTCCTCAACTTTTGCTTCAAGCTCTTCATTGTAAGAAGCAATGCTCCTCATTTCAGTGTCATGTTGCTCAAGAACCTTTTGCCATTCGGCTTTATCATTTTCCATAGTGAGCATGGCCTCTATGTTTGCACGATTATCCCTTTGGAGCTCGTCAACAAGTTTTTGCCAGTTCGACATCCTCTCAATATCAAGCTTGACGGCATCGAGGTTTCGTAACATGGCAGACTTATCAATGGGGACCAAGTCAAGGTCGAACCTTACTCCCTTCAGACACCACTGTGGAAACCGACTTTGCAAAGTGGCCGGGCCCGGTCCGACTTGGAATTTGGGCCTGCTAATTATTGTTTGGATGTCTGTCTTCCCAAGAGCGGGAGAGCCGAAAGGAATGTCAAGCGAGACGGGGACAGCAGCCTTTTCAGGAGTTGTAGAGGTATGCTTCTCACCATGACGGGCTCGCTTGGTTGAATCCTCAACCATATGACTTTTTCCTCGGTCGTAATGGGATTTTCTTTTGTGGGCATCGTTGCCTCTCTGTGAAGAATCGTGGCGCTCCTCCCTCTCCCTTCTTTCATAACGCTCCTCTTGAGCCCCCTTCTCTTGAGCCTTTCAGGCGGCTCTTTCTTCATCGGATTCTCTGTAAGAGGGGAGGTAACGGCTATAATCATATTGGCTACGCCTCCCGTAGCGCTGGAAGTCATCATAGTAGGATCCGCTGCGTCCCATCGGAGGATCTGAAATAAAAAGAGCTAAATTTTAGAATTCTTCGAGATACAAAAAGTCAGAAGCATAAAAGTGCCGAAAATTCTAAGTGTGTGTAATGTGCAAACTACGCGCATCGAACTACGAACCACTCTTTAATTGTGGAGTAGTTATGGGAGTAGAAGTTAACATCAACTCTTGAGTTGAGGGGGTCTGTTGCAGAATAGAAGTCGCCTCGACTAGTGAAGAAGAAACCCCGGTAGTAATAGGATCATCTTTAAAGATCTCTTGCGAGGTGGCAAAGAGGTCACTCAGTCCTTCGAAAGTGTCGTCCCTGCTCTGCTTGACAGGGCTGGTTTTCTCAGCTGCTTCGTCACCAGGCTCCTTTGAATGCAGAGAAGAATCCCGAGGCTCTTCTTCTTCAGTGACCGGGGCAAGTTTGCCAGATGACCCCGCGACATCAACAGAAGTGGAGCACTTCACTAGAGAAGCTTCGGGAGCGGGATCTTGTGGTACAGGTACGTCAGAAGAAACCGGGGCATCTGATGCTTTAGGTGGGGAGTCTGGAACCTCGCAGGGGTGTGTGGAGCGAGTAGCGTGAAGAAGTCCGAACTGGTGAAGGAATTCGTCGTTCAGCAAAAATTTCATACCCCGCTCTTCAACCGGTACCGCTACAAGCCTCTCCAGAGTTGGCTTGTGACTGGGATCTCTACAAGGAGGAGGAAGCGCTGAAATAAAAAAATAATGATGAAGTTAACACTTGGCAATTCGAACTTCAAAAAAAAAACTCAGAGTATAGAGGAGGGAAAGGTAGATGATCTTACTTCCTTCTCTCCACACAGCATAAAACCCCGGGGGGACGTAGAAGAATTGAGTTAAGAACCCATGGGCAGTATCAGGGAGGCCAACGATCAATTTACGATTTCGTGCGCTTCTCACGATGATAATAGAAGGATGATCCTTAGTCCTAGTAAAGGAGCATAGGAAACAGATCTCGTCAAAGCTTGGAAGCCGGTCAAATGTTCTCCTAAATAGCATGCACGACCCCATCAGAATGGCATAGCCATTGGGGTGTAGCTGGAATGGGGAGATAGCTAACCGAAGAAGTAGATTCTGGAGAAAGTTGTTGAAAGGGGGAATGGCCCCGCTTACGCACATTTGCCGATTAACCGCTACGAAGCCAGTAGACGCCACATCAGCAGTGTCACCTTTTTCAGGGAGAATGGTGTCTGCTTCAGCAATGCCAAACTGACCACACAACTGACGAAAATCTTTGTACGATATGGTGGTAGAGGCTCTTTCCAGAGGATTGACTAGTGAAGCCGGAATAACAGCTGCCTCTCCAGCTTGAACTGTTGTATCTTCTTCCTGAGAAGTCATTCTACACAAGCAACTGGATATTCAAATGTGAAGGTGCACGTTTCCTAAAAGTGTGAAGCGTCGTGCCAAACTAATAAAAATAGCAAGCAAATATAACTGGAATTAAACTAGTCGATGATTGATCGACTACAAAATTTCAGAACTTGTTAATATAAAGTTCAAGCGTAATATTAGTGCAGGCTGGTCAGTTTCAATTGACTATTTCAGTGTTGCTTTAATATTTTACTTGAAATTGATGAAAGCACTTCGTTCACACAATTTATTTGAGTCAATTATCTGTTATTAACTAATCTGTCATTTGATGTGGGCAGTCGATGGCAGTATATTCGTCCCATTATCCTGTAAATGTTGAATATGACAGGTTATTAGTTTGCAAAAGTGACCTGTGAAGAAAACGCCAAAAAAAATATTCACAGGTTAAAGTCCAAACAATTCAGCACTCAAGCAGTATATTTCAGCAAATCAAATTAAAGTTCAAGGTTCAAGCAAAATTGTAAACTGCGACAACTTAAGTGTTGACTCGGCAACGACTTAAGTGTTGGCAACGATAGGAAGAATTTCTTAAGTCGTAAGTCATGGAAAGGAGGAAAGGCTCCAGTTCGAAGCAACCAGAATTTCCTCCAAGTTCTAACTCGGCCGCGACTTAAGGGGTAAGTCGCAAAGGTTTTTAAGTCGGTCAAGGTTTAAATTGTGAAGGTTCTTAGGTCGTTCGAAATTACTGAGTCACGCCAAAGCTAACGTCACGACCAACCCCTTCTCAGATCCATAACCCGTCATCCTCCTAACTCCTAACCCGTTAACCCATATGAGATATTATCGTCTCCTCTAAAATTCGTGAATCAACTGACTCGAAATATGGTAACCCATCATCTTCTCCCTGCGAATCGTATAAAAACTCAATCAAACCGCTCTAAGCTTGTCAAGAGTTAATCACGACGTGACTCGAGATGAAATATGGTGTGAAGATTCGGTTTGGGGTTAGAAAATTGGGAAACCATGCTCAAAGGGTAACGGTAATCGTGCAATTGGATGAGCGAGGAGTTTACTTACGTAATGTGATGACAAACTTTGTAGGAACTTGGTTGGCAATGAGGAAAATTGATTGAGTTCGTCTCTTAAAGTTTCGAAGGTCGTTAATGGCGGAAGTATGCAACTGAAGAGATAAAGTAATGAGAAGAAACGACCTAAGCCATTTATACCTCGGGGTAGTGGAAGATGAGTCAGCGTGCGCGAGTCAAGATTAGTCGAAGTACACGACCTACTACTTAGGCGTGTTCTTCGAGGGGCAAATGTTAACCCCGTTTAGTCAACGAGTTAAGGCCTGGCCGACTCATCAGATAAAGTTCTCAGCGACTCAGTGGATTTACGACTCAAGGTACTTCAAGACTCAACTGATTGCCGACTCAACGAATTGAGGAGTTGCACGAGTTAAAGAATTGTGCGACTTACGACTTAAGGAGGTGAACGGTTTACGGCTTAAGGATAGAACGACTTAATGAGTTGACAGACTAAGCGACTCACAACTCAGAGAAATCTGCGACTTAAGGCCTCTGCGACTTAAGATATGTCATGACTCAGGGGTGGTACACGAGTTAAGGAGTCTATGAGTTAAAGAGCCTGCGAGTTAAAAGCTTACGAGTTAAGGAGCTAACGACCTAACAGGTTAAGACCTAAGCGACTTAGGGAATGTCACGACTTAAGAAAGTCCACGAGTTAAAGACGTTATGACCTAGCGACCTAAAGGAGTGACGACTCAAAGCACTAAAAGGAAGAGTCAACAACACTTAAGTCGCTGCTGACTTATAACTGCAGATAAGTCGTTCACGACCAACGACTTGGAGAGCAAGTTCAATACCATGCTGTAATAAGATGACTCATTGACGACTTACGACCTAGTTTAAGTCGTACACGACCTAAAACCACAGAGCCAAGATTTTAGTGCTGCCTAACTTTAAACCGTGACCTCTTAACTCGCGAACGAGTTAGGACTTGTATCCAGATGAACGAAGAAAAGCTCAGTACCATTTCACCTACTCCACTGCCTGCTGACCCTTGAACCTTGATTCGAGCGCGACCTACGACTCTCCATGAGTCGTTCACGACTCATGACTTCGGCGAAAACCGCTACCTAGAATTCTCTATAAATAGAGGGCTAACTCCAACATGAGGGAGACTGGGAGGGGCTCGTTCTTTCCAAGCACCGATACTCTGCTGCACACCAAACCGACTCGACACTCAAAGCTTTCAAGACACGTAGAACGCTACCAACTGAAAGTGCGGTGTGTATACGATTATATGTGCTAATATAGTACACACGGATCGTGTAATATGGACTATAATATAAATGCGGAAAATAGATGATAGTAGCAAAGTAAAAATAAAAATAGAAAAATCACACCAGAGATTTTTATACTGGTTCGGAGCACCGTCCTACGTCCAGTCCCAGACTTCTATCTGGATTTTCACTATTAACTACCTCGCTTCACCCGGAGGAACAGGTTTACAATACCCGAGCAAACTAACGGGATTTCACGCCTCTAATACACTGAGGACTTCAACACTTGCCTCTTACAAACCGAGGACTTCAACACTTGCCTCTTACAACACAGAGGACTTCAACAACAATGAATATAATTGTTTGTCGACGGTATGTGTTCTTGATAACACAATTTTGTCGCTTGTAGTACAAATTTCCTATAATCTTATCCTCAAAATATACGAATGATGTTTCGTGAAGATTAAGGAAAGTATATTACTTATTGAATCAAAAGATATGAAATAATTTCAATGATTCAATAAGCAATTAAAATAATTGAGAGCTTTTAGAATGCAGGAGTATGTAGAAAGTAAGATCAGAGATTAGAGTAAAAAGCATATACAATCATGTTGTTTTAATCAACGATTTAGATGAGTTTATATAGAGAAGAATGGTTGTAATTCTTTGTGAGCAGTTGCCATTAAGAGATATGATCTTTGATGAAAGGTAAGAGATGCAACCTTTGGAGAAAAGAAGTGTCTTTTGGAAAAATTGCTTTCTGTTTAAAAACGGTCGACAGGTTAAAAAGTGACCAGTGGACAGGAATTCAAATATATATACGTTATGTGCATGTGTGCACGTTCAGTGTGCAAATTATGCAGGAACGGTCGACCGCATATATTATGACCGGTCGACCGGTCCCTGTAAAGTTGCACACTGAATGTGCAACTACAATTTAGTCGTATATATATTGATTTCCTTGAAATGCATGATTATTTGAGGATATATTTTAACAAGTTTATCACTATTATAATATCAAATAATCAACCTACAATCTAGAGTACCATATGTAGCTCTTTATAGCCATAATGACCTTGTTTTATCGATCGCCTTTATTTATTTGTCAGAAATCAAAACCTTCATAAAACTTGTGACTCAACATTCTCCCCCTTTTTGATTGATGACAATATATATCTGCAAATCTGAATCTCCCCCTGAGTATGTGATCTCTCTCTTTGAATTCTTATATATGTACGTTCCTGCAAACAATTGTTAGCCTTTTCTCCCCCTTTTTCATCGACAAAAAGGAGTAACAAATACTAGAATAGTAGAGAAGTGTAATTAATATGATATGCATAGCAAAATAAAACATTAACACATCCAAAACATAACAGAGTATAATACAGACCATAATGTCAAACGAAAAATAAGAATAACGACACTATTTAGTACAAGTGTCGATGAATGTTTTCAAAGTGCTAAACCATAATAGAATCTAAGATGAAGCAGATCGTATCTCCTCTTCATCATCATCATCGTCGTCGTCATCATCATCTTCTTCTTCTTCCTCAACATTGTTCCCTCTAGATGATTCTCCATGTCCATGACCACTCATACCAGTAGACTCGTCAGTTGATGTCCAGGTGAAAACAGGAGCAGCAGGACGTTTTCCTGGGTCTTGTGCTTGAACAGAGGTGGATGTGGAACATGATATAGCATCCCATAGCATACCAAAGAATGACTTGACCTTATTGAAGCGCTTATCAATTTTAGAGTCCATGCGCTTGAGATGTGATTCAAGCAAAAATTGGTTACGTGCAATAGTTTCAAGTGATTCTTTTGTGGATGATTTTGATTTTAATAGTTTTACTTCATCGGAACGAGGACGAGAGGAAGTTGCTTTTTGTTTTCTTGGTCCTCTTTGTTGCCATTCTTCAAAAGGCATAATCTCAAGATAAGGTGGAGGAAGCTTCATTCGTTTGATGGTTATGGAATCAATGCATTTTGGTTTTGAGGTTGCAGAATCAGGAGGCTTTACCCCACAAGCTAACAAAAGTCGCATGATATATTCATTGTAGAAGAAATGAGGTCGTGTAGAGTTATTTACCTTGAGAATTTCATCAAAAAGCATGTGTACCCAATTGATTTGGATTTCACCATAAATAGCATAAAGAGCTTTGAAGTTTTCTTTATATACAGCATCATAATTTCCAAGTCTAGGAAAAAGAGAATGCATCAAAACACGATGAAGTAGTCTGGCTGTGGGTCGAAGTCCAATAGACTTTGTGCCATCACTATTGTCTTCTATGAACTGATGATTGGTACTATTGCGAGTGAAGACTTCGCAGAAAGTAGATGAAAACTCATCGCCTCGATTTGGAATACCAAGTATAGAGGCAATTCTAGCATGAGTAAAAAAAATTTGCTTGCACAGACGACAGACCAGATGACTCCGTTTGGATTATCAGGTTGATACTCGTCGAGATTCACGTTGGCATAAAACAATTTGATCATCAAATGATTTATCTCCACATTATTTTCTGAAAAATCTATCAATGGAGTAATGTTGGAATTATTGGCTAACCTCCGAACTCCATAAGCCGTGAAATCATCAAATTTGATGAAAGAGCCTGGATGAAACTTGTAATTTTTCATCTGATTCCATCTTGTTACAGCAATTGGACTTTCAAGCCACTTTTTGGCGGAGATGCTCAGAGATGAAGTTTCCGAGGATGTTCCTTTCTTGGATTTCTTTTGAGGAGGAGCCATTGTTGGAAGATTTGAGATTTGGGAATTGAAAATAGGAAACTAGGGTTTGTGATTTTGGGAAAAAATAACAGCTTGAGTCGAAAGAGAAGGAGGGTAGAAAGAAAATGACGCATAGATATATATATAAAAACTGAAAATACGTCAACCGGTCGACCAATGAATTATGGCCGGTCGACCGTTTTCAACCAGAGAGCAAACGGTCGACCTGCTATAAATGGGGCGGTCGACCGGTTTTGCATGCTGAGTAAGAACGTTTTATTTTGCAAGTTTTTTTTTTATATAATATATCAAGCTATATATTATATTTCATTCTTAATAAAAAATATAACCGTTATTACACAAGTGATAGATAAAGATATAATAACTATATATAAATCTAATGAGAAGTGGAAGGTTCGTCATTAGAATTATCGTTGTTTCCTTCAATACGTTTTGACCATGGACTCCAGTGTTTCTGAGCACCTTCATTCTTCTCATAGTTCCGATCCCAAGAGTTAGGACTTTTAGATGTTGATGGCCTAGACGGCATTGGTTCATGCACGTCATGCTTGTTGGAACTACAGAAAAATGTTGCCATGTCCGTTGTTGCTCATGATAAAGTTGACTTTGCCCATAATGGAGCTGTCTCTGAAGATCTATTTGATGTTTCTGATAGTGGTGAATCTCATCGATTTGTGCTTTGGTACGAGGAGAACAAAACAGTGTCCTCTTCACTCGTTTTGAATTTGGAGTATTATCAGAAATACAAGAGCATTGATGATGACAACTTGGTTTTTGTTTTGGTGTTGTAGGAGAATAATATTCCTCCGACTCAGAACTCGTAATAGAAATGTGTGATTCTTGAGCACATTTATCACAAATGTGAGCCATAGGGAATGTTGTATAGAATATTATGGTTAGATAAGAAAAGATGAACAAAATTTGAAATTTTTGCAAGCTTATATACAAGTTTCTTATGTATAAACCTATGGATGTGAGTTAATAGAAAATTTTGACCAAGAAAACATAAGCAGAGACTTTATGTTAACTCTAAAAATAGCTCTCCTTCTAAAACTGAAATTATAAAATAAGAAAGGAAAGGACGATCACTAAAAGAAAAGAATGAAAAATGAGTAAAGAGAATTAACCATTAAATTAAGCAGTGGCTTATATTTAATGTAAAAAATAGTTTATGCAAAAGTTATGGTTAAAGAATAACTAAAAAGAAGACGTTCTTTAGAAATTACTTAGTCAAGATTTTTTCTTGAAATTAAACCAAGCTCTCTTCGTAATCTAATAAAATTAGATTCGAGCAGAGGCTTAGTAAAAATGTCCGCTAATTGATTGTCAGTATGGACATATTCAAGACATATATTTCCTTTGTCAATATTATCTCGAATGAAATGATAACGGATATCAATGTGTTTGGTTCTAGAGTGATTTACTGTATTTTTAGAGAGATTTATAGCACTAGTGTTATCACAGTATATAATAGAATTTGATAAATGAATATCAAAATCATGAAGTGTTTGTTGCATATATAGTACTTGAGTACAAGCGAGAGCTGCTGATATATATTCAGCTTCACATGTTGATAGTGAAACACAATTCTGTTTCTTACTAAACCAAGAGACAAGTGATTTTCCAATAAAATGGCACGTACCACTTGTACTTTTTCTATCCGTTCGTGAGCCACCGAAATCAGCATCACTATATGATACTAATTCAAATGGACATTCTTTTGGATAAAAAAGACCGAAATCTTTGGTATTATTAAGATAACGAATTATACGTTTCACTGCTCGTAGATGTGATTCCTTTGGATCGGCTTGAAAACGAGCACATAAACAAACACTCATTATTATATCTGGATGACTAGCTATAAGATAAAGAAGAGAACCAATCATGCTTCGATATAATTTCTGGTCAACATTCTTACCACTTTCATCTTTTTCAAGATGTGTAGTTGTACTCATAGGAGTTGGTTTACCAGATGTATTTTCTAATCCGAAGCGTTTGATAAGGTTTTCGCAGTATTTTTCTTGATTGATAAAAATACCGTTTGAAAGTTGCTTTATTTGAAGTCCAAGAAAATAAGATAGTTCTCCCATATGAGACATTTCGAATTCTTTGGTCATAATACTTGCAAATTCCTTGCAGAGTTTATCGTTTGTTGAACCAAAGATGATATCGTCTACATATATCTGGATAACTAGAATATCTTTTCGAGAATGTTTAATAAACAAAGTTTGATCGACTTTGCCTATTTAAAATCCTGAGTTAATAAGATAGCTACGTAGTCGTTCATACCAAGCACGAGGTGCTTGTTTTAAACCATACAGAGCTTTCTTAAGTTTGAACACATGGTCACGATATTTTTCATGTACGAACAAAGGAGGTTGTTCGACATAGACATTCTCTTTGATAAATCTATTGAGAAAAGCACTTTTGACATCCATCTGATAAAGTTTGAAATTATGGTGACAGGAAAAAGATAATAGGATTCTAATAGCTTCTAGTCGAGCAACTGGTGCAAAAGTTTCTTCATAACGATACCTTCTTCCTGATTATATCCTTGTGCTACTAATCTTGCTTTATTTTTGGTGATATTTCCTTGTTCGTCAGCCTTATTTTTATAGACCCATTTAGTACCAATAACTGACTGATCAATTGGTCTTGGAACAAGTTCCCAAACGTCATTGCGCTCAAACTGATTTAGTTCTTCCTGCATGGCAATGATCCAGTAATCATCTGTAGCAGCTTCTTTTGGATTCTTAGTTCGATATTTGAGAGAAAAGCGATATGACCCATTTGATTGAGTTGACTCCTTGTTCTGACATGTGATGTTATTTCACCGATTATATTTTGGGCCGGATGGTCTCTTAATATTCTTGGTGGTGATTGTAACTCACATATTTGAGGAATATTCTCAATAATTATTTCCGAGTCAGAATCAATATTTGTGATGATTGGATTGTCAGTGACTATTGATTCGTAATCATCTGATATAGTGTGAGGATGCTGATAGATTTCATCAAAAGAGACATGAAGTGATTCTTCAATAGTTTTGGTTTGTTTATTAAATATCCGATAGGCCTTACTTCGTTCCGAATAACCGACAAATATTCCTTCATTGGCTTTTGGATCGAATTTGCCAAGCTGGTCTTTCGTATTTAAAATAAAGCACTTGGAACCAAAAACTTTGAAGTATGAGATTTTAGGCTTCCTTTTGTTAAATAATTCATAAGGAGTATTCTTGGTAAGAGGTCTTATGGACACACGATTTAAAACATAACAGGCAGTTGCGACAGCTTCCGTCCAAAAATGTTTTGGTAAGGTGGTTCCATTCAATAATGTTCTTGCACATTCTTGTAAAGTTCGGTTCTTCCATTCTACAACTCCGTTCTGTTGTGGAGTTCTGGGAAACGAAAAATTATGATATATACCTTTCTTTGTACAAAAATGTTCAAATTCATTATTTTCAAATTCTCCGCCATGATCACTTCTTATATTTTTAACTTTAATCCCTTTTGTTTTTTGAATTCTTTTGACGAAAGATTTGAAATGATCGAAAGTGTCACTTTTATTTTTTAAGAAAATTTTCCATGTATAACGAGAGAAATCATCAACAATTACAAGCACATATTGACTGTGATTTATTGATTGAACCCTAGTAGGTCCAAATAAAACCATGTGTAGTAACTCAAGTGGTTGTAATGTTGATATGACTTTCTTGGATTTAAAAGATGATTTGGTCAATTTTCCTAATTGACATGCATCACAAATGTTGTTAACTTTAAAACTCATTTTGGGTAGTCCTCTAACTAGATTGTTTTTGGCTAGCTTGTCAATAGTTCTGAAGTTTATATGACAGAAGCGTTTGTGCCATAGCCATGGATCATTGTCATTAGCCACAAGACACATATCTGAATTATGATTAATATTCATATTCAGAATATATATATTTCTGTCTCTATAACCTTCGAAAACCAAATTATGGTCTTTATCTAAAATACAACACTTATTATTCGAAAATGAAATTATAAAACCCTTGTCACATAACTGACTAATACTAAGCAAATTGTGTTTTAAATTTCTAACTAGCATGACATTAGTAATAAGAGGTAAGTTAGATGTACCGCAATTGCTCACATTGCCTTTGCCGATGATATAGCCTTTTGAATTGTCTCCAAAAGTGACGGAGCCACCATCTGAGTATGTAATATTTGTTAATAAGTTCTTGTCTCCCGTCATGTGCTTTGAGCAACCACTGTCCAATATCCACTTTCCTCTTTTCTTAAGTGGGACCTGCAAAAAATAGAATTAAGTCCATGGTATCCACTTTTTATAGGGTCCTAAGAGTTAGGTCTTAGGAGTCCAAACCCATATGGGTCCGGTATCCCCTTTATATATATAATTATTATTAAAATGCACAGTATTCATGAATTGCTGAATGTATTTGTTCCTAATCAAATTGTTATTTGTTTTAGGAACCCATATTTTGATAGTCTTGTCATTTTTCTTTTGAAATTTCACAACTGGTTTTGGTTTGGAATATAATAAACTAAGACTTTTCTTAGCTTCAGTTTTTTGTACTTTCTTCTTCCTTTTATTTCCAAGATGTTTCTTGGTTTCTTGTTTGTTATATCCCAATCCTTGTTTGTCTGAAATAGATTGTGAACTTTCAATGATTTTTGTCAAATTTTCTCGACCTTTGTTAAAGTTAGAAACATTTTGAGTAATGTCATCAAACTTTGTTTGTAATCTAGCTTTTTCTAGGTCTAGAATTTTGACTTTTGCTTTAAGCTCATGATTTTCAGTAGTGAGAGCATTATTTTTCTCTTTTTGAGCTTCTATTTCTTGACTCAAAAGAGATATTTGAGAGTCAACATTAGATGATGATTCTTGAATATTTTCAAGTTCCTCTTCTAATATTTTCTTCTCATCTTTTAACATATCTTGTTCAAACTCTGCTCTACTTAAATCTGCTTTGACTACTTTTAATTGACGTTTTATGTCTTTATATTTGACTATCAATTCAGCATTAATATCAAGTAATTCATCAAATGTAGGAATTTGTACCTCATCTTCTGTTGCCATAAAACAAACATTAGCTTGTTCATTCTCTGAATCACTTTCACTTTCTGATGAAGATGACTCTGAATCATCCCATGTTACTGAGAAGGCTCGTTTCTTAGATTTGTCCTTCTTATATTTGAATTTGTCATTTTCTGACTTCTTCTTTTGTTCTGGACAATCCTTCTGCATGTGTCCCTTTTTGTGGCAGTTGAAACATTCTATAGCAGATGAAGATGGTTTATTTGATCCAGGTTTCCTATTATTGTAACGACTGGCTTTTCGATATTTTAGGAATTTTTTGAATCCTTTCGCAATGAATGCCAAATCTTCGTCTTCAGAATCTGATTCATTTTCATCTTTCTCAACATGAAATGCTACATTTTTCTTTTCTTCTTTCTATTCTTTTCTAGCCTGCAAATTTGCTTCATAGGACATTAAATTTCCTATCAATTCATCTGGCTTCATGACGGAAAGGTCATTAGCTTCTTCAATTGCTAATACTTTTCCTTCCCATTCACTAGTCAGAGAATGTAGGACTGTTGAAACAACATCGAAATCAGAATACTTTTGTCCTAAGCCAATAAGTGCATGGTGAATAGTTTGAAACCGTGAATAGATGTCATTGATTGTCTCATTTGGTTTCATTTTGAAATTTTGAAATTGACTTTTCAGCATGGCTATTTTGGCTTGTTTAACCTTGTTAGTACCTTCATGAGTGATTTTTAGTGTTTGCCAAATTTGATATGCAGTAGTGCAGATACTAACACGGTTATATTAATTTTGGTCTAATGCACAGAACAACAAATTTATTGCTCTTGCATTTACGGCTGCTGCCGTTTTCTCAGCTGCAGTCCATTCTGAATAATCAGTTGTTGGATTCACTATTTCTCTTTGAGTGGCATTCCAAGCATCATAGCTATTTGATTGCATAAAGAATGACATACGTGTTGCCCAATAACTATAGTTAAGACCATTGAAAAATGGAGGTCTTTGTGTCGATTGACCCTCCGTGTAAGTGGTGTTTTGAGTGCTAGTACTTACGTTATTTGCCATATTACTATAATATATCAAATAACTGTGTTACGGTTATATGATGACCGTGCTCTGATACCAAATGAAAGTGCGGTGTGTATACGATTATATGTGCTAATATAGTACACACGGATCGTGTAATATGGACTATAATATAAATGCGGAAAATAGATGATAGTAGCAAATTAAAAATAAAAATAGAAAAATCACACCAGAGATTTTTATACTGGTTCGGAGCAACGTCCTACGTCCAGTCCCAGACTTCTATCTGGATTTTCACTATCAACTACCTCGCTTCACCCGGAGGAACAGGTTTACAATACCCGAGCAAACTAACGGGATTTCACGCCTCTAATACACTGTGGACTTCAACACTTGCCTCTTACAACACCGAGGACTTCAACACTTGCCTCTTACAACACAGAGGACTTCAACAACAATGAATACAATTGTTTGTCGAAGGTATGTGTTCTTGATAACACGGTTTTGTCACTTGTAGTACAAATTTCCTATAATCTTATCCTCAAAATATACGAATGATGTTTTGTGAAGATTAAGGAAAGTATATTACTTATTGAATCAAAAGATATGAAATAATTTCAATGATTCAATAAGCAATTAAAATAATTGAGAGCTTTTAGAATGCAGGAGTATGTAGAAAGTAAGATCAGAGACTAGAGTAAAAAGCATATACAATCATGTTGTTTTAATCAACGATTTAGATGAGTTTATATAGAGAAGAATGGTTGTAACTCTTTGTGAGCAGTTGCCATTGAGAAATATGATCTTTGATGAAAGGTAAGAGATGCAACCTTTGGAGAAAAGAAGTGTCTTTTGGAAAAATTGCTTTCTGTTTAAAAACGGTCGACGAGTTAAAAAGTGACCAGTAGACAGGAATTCAAATATATATACGTTATGTGCATGTGTGCACATTCAGTGTGCAAATTATGCAGGAACGGTCGACCGCATATATTATGACCGGTCGACCGGTCCCTGTAAAGTTGCACACTGAATGTGCAACTACAATTTAGTCGTATATATATTGATTTCCTTGAAATGCATGATTATTTGAGGATAGATTTTAACAAGTTTATCACTATTATAATATCAAATAATCAACCTACAATCTAGAGTACCATATGTAGCTCTTTATAGCCATAATGACCTTGTTTTGTCGATCGCCTTTATTTATTTGTCAGAAATCAAAACCTTCATAAAACTTGTGACTCAACACCAACCACTTCAAGAAGGAATCTCATACATCCGACATGGATTTGAAGACCTTCACTCACATTGAAGTTTAAGCCACTCGTTCAAAGTGTTTAGTAATTCAAAGTGTATTGTACTTGGGAAGAATTGTATCAATCTGTAACGAATTCATCAATAAAGATATTCAAAGTGGACGTAGGCAAACTATTAAGCCGAACCACTATAAAATCGCTGTTGTTTACTGTTTTTTCTACAGTTTTCTGCTTATACTCTGTTCCCGAATCATCGGGTGGTGCTTTCACAACTACACTTTGTACACCGGGGTGTTAGCGTTCAAATTTTAGCGTTAACATTTTTGGTGCCTTCATTGAGAGCTGAACTCAGGCGAATTATCATCATTGCTCCACGAAAGTTTGTTGAAGTAATCTCTCTGAAGACTAGAAGTTTATCTGAAATCATGGCTCCGGGGAGAAGGAGTAGATCTATTAGATCTGGAAATGTTCAAGAGGGAACCTCCGCTTCCCCAGTACCTAATCAAACCACTCCACCTGTTGGGGTTACAAAAGCGGAGTTGGATGCTGTAATCTTAGGGCTGAACCAGCAGATAAATGCCCAAAGTGCACAATTGGAGGCTCAGAATGCCCAAAATGCCCTAATTTTGAATAAGTTGAACGATTTTCTTAGGGAAAACCGTCAACCAACGGGTAATGAAAGGAACTTTGCTGGCAACGTCCATGATGCTGAAGAAAGGAACGTTCCTGGGAGGGCTGCCAGCCCCTTTGAGCAGACATTTCCTGAAGTTGGTGGATCTAAAGCTCGAAATGATGAGGGGTATCTTTCCAAAATGGTTCGACAAATCATGAAAGAGAGAATGCAAAGGGATGAAGACGAGAAAGAATGGGGTTTCGCTCCAAGTAAAACCCCGTTTACCGAAAGGACCTTAAAGGCTGAGTTCCCGAGGAAGTTCGTCCCTCCAACTATTCCAGCTTACATGGGGACAAGTGATCCGAACGAATTCTTGTATAAGTTTGATTGGCACATGACAGGTGCCAGATCTTCTGATGAAATAAAGTGTCGATATTTTCCTGTATATTTGGAAGGTGTAGCTCTGCTTTGGTTCACCAAGCTACCAGTCCGGTCTATAGATCAGTTTTCTGACCTAACCCGAAAATTCAAGGATCAGTTCAGACTATATGCTTCAAAAGCCAAAGATATCATGTCATTGTCAAGTTTAGAAAAGAATCCAGGGGAACTATCAGATCTTTCTTGAATCGCTTTAATATAGCGCTCGCCGAGGTAGACAATGCAGAACCATGGATGATCTTGACTTATCTGATGAGGGCCGTCGACAAGTCGAGCGAATGTGGAAAATGGTTAAACATGAAGGAACCAAATTCCCTTGAAAAATTCTACAGGAAAGAAGATGAGTACATACGCCTGGAAAGTCGTCCTGTACCCGTAAAGGCAGTATTGGAAAAAGCTGAAGATAACATTGCTGCTCCACGCAAGAATGAATCTGTAGGACAGAAAAGGGAAAATAACGATGGGAAGAAGCAGAAAAATCTGAAGAAGCCTCGTTCCTTCAAGCCATCGGAATATACTCCTTTATCAGATACGCCAGAGCGTATTTACCTTGCCACTAAAGATTCTGTTGATTATCCTAAACCTCCCGTTCTGTGAACCGAAAAAAAAGCTGTACAGAGCGGGAAGTTCTGCCGCTTCCATAATCACCCCGGTCATGATACCGATGAATGCCGCCAATTGAAAATTTTGATTGAAGAGTTGATAAGGGAAAACAAGCTGCAGCAATTTGTGGAAAAGAATAGCAGCAATCCTGCTTCGTCTAGTCAGGGGCAACGAGCTCATGCACATCAACCCAGGACAAGTGAGAAGGCTGTAGGGCATGAATCCGGAAGGCCTATTATCAATGTCATTACAGGAGGACCTCACCCAGCGGGCAGGAGCTGGAGTGAGATGGAAAGGTATACCCGGGCTTTGAAATATGTACCGGCCGAAGAAGATGTCTTTGTTTTGGAAGATGCTACGCCCCTGAAACAACAAAGAACTTTCAATGATGATATTGTGTTCAGAGCCAGGGATTCCACAGGTGTTGAAGCTCCTACCTTGGATCCCTTAGTCATCTCGGCTGGTATCGGGCCAGCTATTGTCAGAAGAGTTCTCATTGATTGTGGCGCATCCTGTAATATCCTCTTCAAGAAAACATTCGACCAAATGAGGATCCCTATGGCTGATGTGCAAGCCCTGTCGCAGAAAATCGCTGGCTTCATTGGAGAGCCAAAGCAGCCGATAGGAACCATTGATTTGCTTGTAGAACTCGAAGAGGGAGAAAGAAAAGTAGTCCGCAAGCAAACTTTTGTGATTGTTGATGAATTTTCCGCTTATAATGCTTTCCTTGGCCGTCCAACTCTTGTAGCATTCAAAGCTGTTCTGGCCCCATGGTGCCTCACCATTAAATTCCCCACAGACAATGGAGTAGGAGTTATAAAAGGGGATCAAAATGCCGGGCGGGAGTGTTATCTGACAGAGCTACGAGAGGCAAGGAAAAGAGAAATAAGAAACGATGCGGCAACCCCCGTCCTCATCAAAGAACCAACCTTGTAGCAATTACAGGGCGGACCCTGCACTGATGAGCACAGCGGAGCACGAAAAGAGATGGATCCTAGAAAAGCCAGTGCAGGGGAGAATAGAGTGGTACCAGTGGAAACGACAGTACCAGTACCTGTTGACCAGAAGGACCCAAATAAGGTGTTGAATGTGGGTTCACAACTTAATGTGTCAATTCAGAATATCTTAATATCTTTTTTAAAAGCAAATTTGGATGTTTTTGCTTGGACTCATGCCGATATGTGCGGAATATCCCCAGAAGTTGCAGTACACGCTCTGAATATTGATCCAAAATTTACGCCTGTGAAACAGAAAAGGAGAACCCAAGGTCCAGAAAGGTCAGCAGCATTGAAAGAAGAAGTTGATCGACTCATGGAGAATGACTTTATCAAAGAATCTACCTATCCGAATTGGGTTTCAAGTCCAGTGCTGGTTAAGAAAGCCAACGGAAAATGGAGAGTGTGCATCGATTTTTCAGATCTAAACAAGGCCTGCCCCAAAGACTGCTTCCCATTACCCAGCATCGATCAACTGGTAGATGGAACAGCGGGACATGAATTGTTATCTTTTATGGATGCCTACTCCGGATATAACCAGATCATGATGCATGAGCCAGATAAGGAGGATACGAGCTTTATCACCAATGTTGGTCTTTACTGCTACAGAGTTATGCCCTTCGGGCTGAAGAATGCGGAGGCAACCTACCAAAGACTTGTTAATGCTATGTTCAAACCGCAATTGGGCAAGACTATGGAAGTCTACGTCGACGACATGTTAGTAAAGTCCAAGAAAGCAGTGGATCACATAGAACACTTAGCAGTAATGTTCGCAGTCCTCCGGAAACACAGAATGAAGCGTAACCCTTTAAAATGTTCATTTGGGGTGGAGTCCGGAAAGTTCTTAGGTTTCATCGTTAGCGCTAGGGGAATTGAAGCTAGTCCAGCACAAATTACCGCCTTAAAAGAAGTCAAAGCTCCTAGAACGAAGAAGGAATTGCAAAGTCTCAACGGAAAAGTCGCCGCCTTGAGTCGGTTCATTTCCAAAGCTACTGATAAATGCATCCCATTCTTTGACGCTCTAAAGAAAGGAAAGAAAAACTTTGATTGGACTCCCGAATGCCAAAAAGCCTTTGATGAATTGATTCGCCATATGGAAGCGCCTCCAATACTTTCTAGGCCCGGCAATGGTGAGGATCTTCTTATATACTTGGCAGTATCATCTCATGCTTTAAGTGCAGCGCTGATACGAGAAGACAATAGGATTCAACATCCGGTTTACTATATCAGCAAAAGACCCACTGGGCAGAGATGAATTACACCAAGTTGGAAAAACTCGCCTATTGCCTACTGATTGCATCGAGGAAGTTGAGGCAATATTTCCAAGCTCATCCTATCAAAGTCCTCACTGATCAACCTTTAAAGCAAGTCCTGTTCCGCCCTGAGACTTCGGGTCATCTTCTAAAGTGGAACATTGAACTCAGTCAATATGACATCACTTATCACCCCCGGAAAGCAATCAACGGACAAGCTTTAGCGGATTTCATCGCAGAATTCACAGATAAGGGTAATAGTGGGGAGGAAACGATCGATGATTCCCCAATCCAATGGAAGTTGTATGTTGATGGCGCGAGAAATGACTACTGTTCTAGATCCGGGGTTGTACTTGAAACCCTTGAAGGTCGGTCATTATGCTATGCACTAAGATTGGAATTTCCTTCAACGAACAATGAAGCAGAATACGAAGCTCTTATCGCTGGCTTGAGAATTGCTAAAGAACTAAACATCCGAGCATTACAGATCTTCAGTGATTCTCAGCTTATTGTATGCCAAGTCAAGAAGGAATTCCAAGCGAAAGGGGGAAATCAACCTGCCTACTTGTCAAAGGCCTGGGAACTTCTATGTGACTTCGACCACTGCCCGATAAGCCGTATTCCTCGAGAAGAAAACATGAAAGCAGATTCTCTCGCAAAGTACTCTAGCACAGGCGAAACTCAATTTCTGTGGTTAGCTCCAGTGGAAATCCTGTCGGCTCCAAGCATTAATGAGATGGATGTTGATTGGATCATGAGCGTGTCTCAAGAGAAAGAATCATGGATGACTCCAATAACAGAATATCTGCTCAATGGCTCTTTACCGGAAAATTCGAAAGAATGACAAAAGCTACAGAGGAAAGCCTCTCGCTATATAGTCCAGGATGGCCAATTATACAGACGGGGATTCTCAATGCCATTACTTCGATGTGTATCCAAGGAAGAGTCCAAAACAATCCTAGCTGAGGTGCATGGGGGAGAATGTGGTGATCATTTAGGTGGTCAAACTTTAGCAAAGAAAATTCTCCGATACGGATATTTTTGGCCAGAAATTAATCGAGATGCAGCAGACTATTCCCGAAAATGTGACAGATGCCAGAGATTTGCCAAAATTCCTAGATCACCTTCCACTGAACTCACACAGATGGTCAGTCCATGGCCATTTGCAATCTGGGGGATAGACCTTATAGGACCTTTACCAACTGCCAAATCTAGAATCAAGTATGCCGTTGTTGCTGTAGATTATTTTACTAAATGGGCTGAAGCTGAACCATTGGCTACGATCACCTCTAAAAAGATGATAAATTTTGTGCCTAAAAATATCATTTGCAGATATGGTGTGCCTCAAAAGATAATTACAGACAATGGTACTCAATTCGAAAGTGAAGAATTCCAAGATTTTTGCAAGCGATTCAAAATCCGAAAAAGCTTCTCAGCAGTGGCGCATCCACAGGCAAACGGGCAGGTGGAAGCAGTAAACAAAATTATCAAGTCAACCATCAAGAAGCAACTCGAAAGAGCAAAAGGTGGTTGGATCGATAAGCTACCACTAGCACTATGGGCGTACAGAACCACCCACAAAACTGCGACTGGGCATACTCCGTTTTCACTGGCATACGGGTCAGAAGCAATGATTCCGGTAGAAACAGAGGTCCCTTCACATAGAAGAATCCATTTCAATCAAGCGGAGAATGAAAAACTACAGCTTCAGGCACTAGATCTCCTTGATGAAAAAAGAGAGGAGGCTAAGCTCAGAATTGCAGCTCATCAGCAAAAGATAGCCAGACATTTCAATTCCAAAGTTCGCCAACCCAGCTTTGAGATTGGAGATCTAGTCCTGAAGAGAATTATGACGGCGACAGGTGTGTTTGGGCCAAATTGGGAAGGACCATATGTCATAGGTCAGAAGCTTCTTGACGGCACATTCAAACTCACTACTGTTGAAGGAGATCAAATTCCAAGAGCTTGGAACAGCAACCACTTACGTCCATACTTTACTTGAAAGCTTTGTTGAAATATTGTAAAAAGAATTTATGAATGTATGATTCTTGTAATTGGAAGCAATTGTAAAGCCGATGCAAGTGAATAATGAAAGACTATAAAGTGGATGTAGGCCCAAATTCTTGGCCGAACCACTATAAATCTTGTGTTCCTTATTATTATTACATGTTTGCTTTATTTTCGATATGAAAAGTACATTAAATGTATTGCTGAAATGTCGATTTAAATTTTTGCAAATAATGAAAATAAAACTTGCACGTTACAAGACCAAGAAATTCTTGTTATCATTTAACAAACAAATTTCGAGCAACAAAAGCCCCGAATTCAAATCCTAGATAGGAAGTGCTTCAATTGAACGGCCAATGATTTCGCCGAAAACGGGCCCTTGCTAATAAATTGAGATCGTTTGAACAAACAAAAATCCAATTAAGAAGCTTATGCCAGTTCTCGCGAACTTGCCTAGAAATGAAGTACACTTCTTTGGATTAAACAAACTACTTGTAAGAGAAGAGAGTGTGAGCTTGAAAGAAAAAACAGAGGATCGCTGAAAAGGCATAAGCAAGTGGACAAGGAACAACTAAAGCCCTCTTCGGTGGCATAAGCCCTCTTCGGAGGCACAACTCTTCGGAGGATAAAGACCTCTAATGAGGCATATGCCGCAAAAAAGAAAGTTCTCTACTCAACAAAAAAGATTGGAGGAGTCATGACCCTCCAACCATGAGAGAGTAACTTCCATGCAATCAAAAGCCCTCTTCGTAGGCACATTTCACCAGGAGTTGAAGTGCAACAGCCGCTCTTCGGAGTTTCACTTCACCAGAGTTGAAATGCAAAACAAAGCAAAGCCCTCTTCGGAGGTACATTTCACCAGGAGTTGAAGTGCAACAGTCGCTCTTCGGAGTTTCACTTCACCAGAGTTGAAATGCAAAACAAAGCAAAGCCCTCTTCGGAGGCACATTTCACCAGGAGTTGAAGTGCAACAGCCGCTCTTCGGAGTTTCACTTCACCAAAGCTAAAATGCAAAACAAATAAAAGACCTCTTCCCAGAGGCACAAATGAAAAGACCTCCTCCCGAAGGCAGAATAAAGCAGAAAGACCTCTTCGGAGGCACACGTTTCACCAAGATTGAAATAAAACTTCCAGGTGTTGAAACGTGAAAAAGCCTTCCTCAGAGGTGCAACTTTTCAAAGAAATAAAAATCCTCATCAAAGGCACACTTTAACTTTCAAAGGAAGAATGATTTACCTATTCTGGAAAATAATCTTCCTCAGAAAGAAGTCAAAGTACCCTTCAGAAGCCCGCTTTACCACATAGAAGAATTCACTTGGTAAAATGTGTATATGCACAAAAGAAAACGTGATATCCTCGAAGGATGAAGCGTAAAAACGAATTTGTACTCTGTTTTTTAACGAAATAATATTCCTCCAAGTATGGAATAATTATTCTTTAAAAAATAAAAGTACAAGTTCCTCATAAAATAAAATATTACAATGAGCTTATGGTATAGGGGCAACATGGTATAACTACATCGGTAAAATTGCGCTGGAACAGTATACCACAAGCTCACTGCAATATCATACAAAGAAACTTGTATAAAAGTGAATAATAACTACATTCTCAAATTCAAACAATAAGTTTGTACAAATAAAGAATCATTTTATTTAATTCTGTTACAATTTCTTACAGATACAAGTTTCGAAATAAAGAAAACGGGGGCCGGTACCCGCACAATTTCCGGTCAGTACATGCAAAAAAGGTAAAAAGCGATATGAAAGCCACAGGACCAGAGCCATCATTTCTTCTTCTGTCCACCTTTTGAGCCCGCACCCGGCCGAATAACCAACTTCTTAGGCCGGCTTGTAAGAGTAGGGGATGAAGGAGAAAGAGGCTCAGTCAGACTTTCTTCCGTTTTTTCATCGCCGATTAAAGATCCCTTCTTCTTGGAAACTCCCTGCTTTCCTCTCATCTTGGAGGAAGACCCACTCCCTGGAGTAAGAAGTTTAATTACTGGTTCATCATCGGAACCAGTCTCTTCTAGAGTCTTCTCACTCCCTTCGGTTTCTTCTCCCTTGTGTTCTTGTGAAGCAATGGGATCGTCCAAGTCTTGAAGAGCTTCTATTTGCTCCTCTTGTGATCCCGGTTGCGAGGCGGAAGGAGGAGTCACCTGAATAGATGGAGGAGGAATAATTGGAGGTGGGGAAGCTTGAACGATGCCCGACGTTTTCTTTACAGAAGGAAAAAAGTTCAAGTCGGTAAAAAGAGGAGATAAAGGTTCGCTGAGATTCAAGAAGTAGTCAAGAAGCTCATCAAGCTCGTAAGAAACAGATGAGCAGTTTACTTGGGCAAGATTGTCAGTAGGATTACCTGCAGAAGTCGGTTTCCTGACGTCAACTTCGTAAGCCTGCGCCTCGTCACTCTCGTCGCCTTCATCTCTACCTTGTATGCTTGCGATCGCGGTGGTAGCTTTAGTAGGAGATGGGGAGTGGGAACTGGAACCGATGATATCAATTTCGGCTGAAGGAGAAGGTTGAATCGGAGCAGTTGAGACAACTTTTCCTGAATATTCTCCTGCCGCTGTTTCGGCCCTTAATTTTGCAAGCTGTTCTCTCCCCCTGGCGAGAGCGGCGCGAGCATCATCATCAAGCTAATGCTCCTCAAGAGCTGACTCAGCATAGCCAGCGCCTTTACCACCAAGCATATCGAGTGCGGCCTCCCAAACTTCAGCCAGAGTAATTTCATACTTGGGGCCTAGAAAGGCGAGGCTACCGCGCCCCAAGATGCTATGCAAGTAGAAATCAAATAATGTTGAGCTGATGTTGGTCCTCGTTGCCTCGTGAGATTCTTCAGCTGCAATTTTGCCGGCAACGGCCTCATCACGCTCCCTTTCAGCTTTGGAAAGTTGAAGCTTAAGCATTTGAATCTCCGCCTCTTGGGAGCTGTTTTTCTTCCGAAGCTCTTCAATATTAGCAACATAGCCCTCACTAATTCTTTTTTGCACTTCAAGCCGGTCTTCGACATCCCTTTGGCTAGCATGAGCATCTCTCACTTGTTTTAAGAGCACTTCTTTTTGAGAATAGGAAGTAGAGGAAGTAGCAAGCTCTTGTTTCAGTTCCTCAACTTTTGCTTCAAGCTCTTCATTGTAAGAAGCGATGCTCCTCATTTCAGTGTCATGTTTTTCAAGAACCTTTTACTATTCGGCTTTATCATTTTCCATAGTGAGCATGGCCTCTATGTTCGCACGATTAACCCTTTGGAGCTCGTCAACAAGTTTTTCCCAGTTCGACACTCTCAATATCAAGCTTGACGGCATCGAGGTTTCGTAACATGGCAGACTTGTCAATGGGGACCAAGTCAAGGTCGAACCTTACTCCCTTCAGACACCACTGTGGAAACCGACTTTGCAAAGTGGCCGGGCCCGGTCCGACTTGGAATTTGGGCCTGCTAATTATTGTTTGGATGTCTGTCTTCCCAAGAGCGGGAGAGCCGGAAGGAATGTCAAGCGAGACGGGGACAACAGCCTTTTCAGGAGTTGTAGAGGTATGCTTCTCACCATGACGGGCTCGCTTGCTTGAATCCTCAACCATATGACTTTTTCCTCGGTCGTAATGGGATTTTCTTTTGTGGGAATCGTCGCCTCTCTGTGAAGAATCATGGCGCTCCTCCCTCTCCCTTCTTTCATAACGCTCCTCTTGAGCCCTCTTCTCTTGAGCCTTTCGGGCGGCTCTTTCTTCACCGGATTCTCTGTAAGAGGGGAGGTAACGCCTATAATCATATTGGCTACGCCTCCCGTAGCGCTGGAAGTCATCATAGTAGGATCCGCTGCGTCCCATCGGAGGATCTGAAATAAAAAGTGCTAAATTTTAAAATTCTTCAAGATACAAAAAGTCAGAAGCATAAAAGTGCCGAAAGATTCTAAGTGTGTGTAATGTGCAAACTACGCGCATCGAACTACGAACCACTCTTTAATTGTGTAGTAGTTATGGGAGTAGAAGTTAACATCAACTCTTGAGTTGACGGGGTCTGTTGCAGAATAGAAGTCGCCTTGACTACTGAAGAAGAAACCCCGGTAGTAATAGGATCATCTTTAAAGATCTCTTGCGAGGTGGCAAAGAGGTCACTCGGTCCTTCGAAAGTGTCGTCCCTTCTCTCCTTGACAGGGCTGGTTTTCTCAGCTGCTTCATCACCAGGCTCCTTTGAATGCAGAGAAGAATCCCGAGGCTCTTCTTCTTCAGTGACCGGGGCAAGTTTGCCAGATGACCCCGCGACATCAACAGAAGTGGAGCACTTCACTAGAGAAGCTTCGGGAGCGGGATCTTGTGGTACAGGTACGTCAGAAGAAACCGAGGCATCCGATGCTTTAGGTGGGGAGTCTGGAACCTCGCAGGGGTGTGTGGAGCGAGTAGGGTGAAGAAGTCCGAACTGGTGAAGGAATTCGTCGTTCAGCAAAAATTTCATATCCCGCTCTTCAACCGGTACCGCTACAAGCCTCTCCAGAGTTGGCTTGTGACTGGGATCTCTATAAGGAGGGTGAAGCGCTGAAATAAAAAAAATGATGAAGTTAACAGTTGGCAATTCGAACTTCAAAAAAAAAACCTCAGAGTATCCAGGAGGGAAAGGTAGATGATCTTACTTCCTTCTCTCCACACAGCATAAAACCCCGGGGGGCAACGGACGTAGAAGAATTGAGTTAAAAACCCATGGGCAGTATCAGGGAGGCCAACGATCAATTTACGATCCGTGCGCTTCTCACGACGATAATAGAAGGATGATCCTTAGTCCTAGTAAAGGAGCATAGGAAACAGATCTCATCAAAGCTTGGAAGCCGGTCAAATGTTCTCCTAAATAGCACGCACAACCCCATCAGAATGGCATAGCCATTGGGGTGTAGCTAGAATGGGGAGATAGCTAACCGAAGAAGTAGATTCTGGAGAAAGTTGTTGAAAGGGGGAATGGCCCCGCTTACGCACATTTGCCGATTAACCGCTACGAAGCCAGTAGGCACCACACCAGCAGTGTCACCTTTTTCAGGGAGAATGGCGTCTGCTTCAGCAATGCCAAACTGACCACACAACTGACGAAAATCTTTGTACGATAAGGTGGTAGAGGCTCTTTCCGGAGGATTGACTAGTGAAGCCGGAATAACAGCTGCCTCTCCAGCTTGAACTGTTGTATCTTCTTCCTGAGAAGTCATTCTACACAAGCAACTGGATATTCAAATGTGAAGGTGCACGTTTCCTAAAAGTGTGAAGTGTCATGCAAAACTAATAAAAATAGCAAGCAAATATAATTGGAATTAAACTAGTCGATGATTGATCGACTACAAAATTTCAGAACATGTTAATATAAAGTTCAAGCATAATATTAGTGCAGGCTGGTCAGTTTCAATTGACTATTTCAGTGTTGCTTTAATATTTTACTTGAAATTGATGAAAGCACTTCGTTCACACAATTTATTTGAGTCAATTATCTGTTATTAACTAATTTGTCATTTTATATGGGCAGTCGATGGCAGTATATTCGTCCCATTATCCTGTAAATTTTGAATTAGACAGGTTATTAGTTTGCAAAAGTGACCTGTGAAGAAAACGCCAAAAAAAATTTAACAGGTTAAAGTCCAAACAATTCAGCACTCAAGCAGTATATTTCAGCAAATCAAATTAAAGTTCAAGGTTCAAGCAAAATTGTAAACTGCGACAACTTAAGTGTTGACTCGGCAATGACTTAAGTGTTGGCAACGATAGGAAGAATTTCTTAAGTCGTAAGTCATGGAAAGGAGGAAAGGCTCCAGTTCGAAGCAACCAGAAATTCCTCCAAGCTCTAACTCGGCCGCGACTTAAGGGGTAAGTCGCAAAGGTTTTTAAGTCGGTCAAGGTTTAAATTGTGAAGGTTCTTAGGTCGTTCGAAATTACTGAGTCGTGCCAAAGCTAACGTCACGACCAACCCCTTCTCAGATCCATAACCCGTCATCCTCCTAACTCCTAACCCGTTAACCCATATGAGATAGTATCGTCTCCTTTAAAATTCATGAATCAACTGACTCGAAATATGGTAACCCATCATCTTCTCCCTGCGAATCATATAAAAACTCAATCAAACCGCTCTAAGCTTGTCAACAGTTAAGCACGACGTGACTCGAGATGAAATATGGTGTGAAGATTCGGTTTGGGGTTAGAAAATTGGGAAACCATGCTCAAAGGGTAACGGTAATCGTGCAATTGGATGAGCGAGGAGTTTACTTACGTAATGTGATGACGAAGATTGTAGGAACTTGGTTGGCAATGAGGAAAATTGATTGAGTTCGTCTCTTAAAGTTTCGAAGGTCGTTAATGGCGGAAGTATGCAACTGAAGAGATAAAGTAATGATAAGAAACGACCTAAGCCATTTATACCTCGGGGTAGTGGAAGATGAGTCGGTGCGCGCGAGTCAAGATGAGTCGAAGTACATGACCTACTACTTAGGCGTGTACTTCGAGGGGCAAATGTTAACCCCGTTTAGTCAACGAGTTAAGGCCTGGGCCGACTCATCAGATAAAGTTCTCAACGACTCAGTGGATTTACGACTCAAGGTACTTCAAGACTCAACTGATTGTCGACTCAACGAATTGAGGAGTTGCACGAGTTAAAGAATTGTGCGACTTACGACTTAAGGAGGTGAACGGTTTACGGCTTAAGGATAGAACGACTTAATGAGTTGACAGACTAAGCGACTCACAACTCAGAGAAATCTGCGACTTAAGGCCTCTGCGACTTAAGATATGTCATGACTCAGGGGAGGTACACGAGTTAAGGAGTATATGAGTTAAAGAGCCTGCGAGTTAAAAGCTTACGAGTTAAGGAGCTAACGACCTAACAGGTTAAGACCTAAGCGACTTAGGGAATGTCACGACTTAAGAAAGTCCACGAGTTAAAGACGTTACGACATAGCGACCTAAAGGAGTGACGACTCAAAGCACTAAAAGGAAGAGTCAACAACACTTAAGTCGCTGCTGACTTATAACTGCAGATAAGTCGTTCACGACCTAAGACTTGGAGAGCAAGTTCAATACCATGCTGTAATAAGACGACTCATTGACGACTTACGACCTAGTTTAAGTCGTACACGACCTAAACCCACAGAGCCAAGATTTTAGTGCTGCCTCACTTTAAACCGTGACCTCTTAACTCGCGAACGAGTTAGGACTTGTATCCAGATGAACGAAGAAAAGCTCAGTACCACTTCACCTACTCCACTGCCTGCTGACCCTTGAACCTTGAGTCGAGCGCGACCTACGACTCTCCATGAGTCGTTCACGACTCATGACTTCGGCGAAAACCGCTACCTAGAATTCTCTATTAATAGAGGGCTAACTCCAACATGAGGGAGACTGGGAGGGGCTCGTTATTTCCAAGCACCGATACTCTGCTGCACCCAAACCAACTCGAGACTCAAAGCTTTCAAGACACGTAGAACGCTACCAACAACTTCAAGAAGAAATCTCATACATCCGACATGGATTTGAAGACTTTCACTCACATTGAAGTTTAAGCCACTCGTTCAAAGTGTTTACTAATTCAAAGTGTATTGTACTTGGGAAGAATTGTATCAATCTGTAACGAATTCATCAATAAAGATATTCAAAGTGGACGTAGGCAAACTATTAAGCCGAACCACTATAAAATCGCTGTTGTTTACTGTTTTTTCTGCTGTTTTCTGCTTATACTCTGTTCCCGAATCATCGGGTGGTGCTTTCACAACTACACTTTGCACACCGGGGTGTTAGCATTCAAATTTTAGCGTTAACATTAGGTCTACAATCTCGACAGATACATCTCCAACTTCAAACATTCAAACACCAACCAATGGTAGTAGTCGTTTACACACCCCACTACCTTATCTACCATTATAACCTATATTGGAAAACCTGTACAGGTATCCCAACTGATAGTTAGAAATAAATATATTTATATATATACAAATACGCTCTCTCAAGATAGACACCACTCCAGAGCCTAGGTATTCACTCAACCAACGCTATGATACCAATTTAATGACCCTCCATCCGTCTCCACAAAATGACGCATCATCAAGAAGAAAGAAAGGGATAGAGAATAGAAAGAAAGAGAAGAAGAAAGAAACAACACGTCAGAACCTAAACATCGGAACGAATAAATTATATTAATAACATGAATATTACATAATCTACAACACTAATGAGTTACACAGCATATACTTCACATACTAGACAGTTATAAACACCTGTCTAGTTATACAACTCCATACATCACAAACAAGAGATACAACACAGAGAACACACAGCGGAAACTATATATCTAACGCCGAAGTCTCCTGCTCCATTGCTCCTCCATAATTCATCAAAAGCAAACCTGAATCCCTTGGCTACTCATAAAAATTTGAGTACCCAATTGTTTATGAAAAACAAAAGATAAACTCTGGGTCAGACATGGGTCTGGTGTGAGTAACAGGTTAAAGTTGCTTAACTTTGAAAATTCTATGAAAAGAAAGGTATCACGTAAGACTTCCCACACATAAACATGGAAAAGTTTTCACCTTACGCTAACCAAAACATTTGATACGAAATCCAGTGATATTATAATAGGTCTAGGGTTTTCAAGTAAATAAGAAATAGCCGAAATTGTTACATGATTAAATTCCAGCTACTAGCCACAAAAGTGGGTTATACAATCGAAACCGTTGGCACTCATTGGATTTTTGATTCCATCAATGGCTGGGCTACTAGGGTACCGCCCGTCACAGTACGTGGCCTAGATCAATGTACCAAGGAGTACGCCCGCTCCCCTGCAACATAAGACCGGAACCATCCCTTACTGGACAGTCCCGAACAAGACAACCCCATAGTTGGCGTACGTTCCAATTTCCCTCACAGCCGAAATAAAAGGGACCTCTAGACAGGGGAAAATCTTGCTCTCCAGTGGGAGCTACCCACGAAGCCTTGCTGCACCTCCCCTATTTTAGCCATTCTCGGTTGATGAGGCTGGAGGCTATGATTACCATTAGAGAACACATCTCTTAGAATGCTCATCGCCCACCTGACGATGTTCTGAAAGCATTCAATCCATACAAGTTTGTTCTGGGTTCGAACGAAACCGAAGGCATTATCTCGTTACACTCATTTTGGAATCACCCTCAGAGTTAACGACGATAATCCTTGCACTCTAAATCACCATCTCGAATGTATAAGAACTAGTTCCGTCAAACTCACTACGGAATCACCCTCAGAGTTATACTGACGTAAAGTTCTTACACCTCGAGTCTTCACTCTTCACAAGAGATTCACGACCTATCGTTAATTTGGATCTATGTGGTTTTTGGACATCCAAATATGGAAACCCGATCCCGGTCTCATCGAAATCCAAAGCGTGTCTTTTAAGGCCAAGTTGTTTTAAAGGTTTAAAACAATTCAATTATCTATATACACATAGATAGATAAATCATAGATTCCTAATAGGTAATCAACATTATCATCACAACAGATAATCTATATTATTATTATAAAAAGATAATCCAAATCATCATCACAATGCAACCAATGCATCCTTATCACTTGACATTATTTACCAAACCAATCAAGGCAAACAATATCATCTATCCATATAAGCAATGATTTACCATACCAAATATAATTAATTTAAAATGAATTAAATTAATTACATCATTCAAATTAATTTAAAGTGAATTAAATTAATTACTTTATCAATATAAATCTTACTTACATCATTATTAATTAATTACAATTAATTAATTAACTAATCTCTAATCAATCACCTTAATTAATCACCCTTGATTTATTATTCTTAATTACATTCAAGTAATCATCATTTAATTAATTTTACAAATTAATTATACTTAACCAAATATAGTAATTAACCTTAATTACTTCACTAATTAATTAACTATAATTAATTACATTAATCCTTAATTAATTACATTAATTAATTACCTTAATAACTTATTATTGATTAATTAATCTTAATTAATCAATCTTAATTACATTATTAATTATATTAATTAGTGATCTCCAATTACATTTAAATTAATTACCTTATTTAAATTAATTACATTAATTAATTAATTTTAATTTAAACTATAATCGTTAATCACCCTTGATTAACCTCATTCATTAATTATCTACCATTAATTACTATACTAAATAATTTAATTACTCCTTAATTAATTATCTCAACTTAATCCCTTGATTAATTCACAAAGTAATTATACTTAAATTACTTCCATCATCCAATTACTTCAATTAATTACATTCAGTAATTACCCCTTAATTACTTCCCTAATTAATTACTCTTCAATAAATTATATTAAGTAATTATACTCCACAATCATTCATTGATTATTCTAAATTAATTAAACTGAATTAATTAACTTAATCAAATCAAATTAAACTTAATTAATTACAATAAGTAATTAATTCCTTAATTGCTTCCATAAGTAATTATACTTAATAACTTACACAAATGATTATCTTTAAATTAATTAATCTAATTAATTGTTAAAATTAATTATTAAATTATCCTTAGTTAATGACCTTCATTAATTTTTAACAATTCATTAATTATTTTCTAAAATAATTAACTTATTTTAATCATTATTAATTGTAGATTAATTTACCATTCATTAACCATTAATTAATCCTAAATTAATTAAATAATTACGTGTTAACTAAAACTAAATTAATCCATTATTACTTGATTAATTAATTATTAATCATTAATTAAAAACTAATCTTATTTAATTTATTATTCTTAATTACAAGTTAATTATTCTAAGAATAACTAATCTTACACTTTATGATTAAACCCTTATTACCATTTTATTAGTTTATTAAATAAATTAATTATTCATTTAATTACCCTAGTAATTAAATGAAATACAAATATTATCATTTAACTTTAACAAGTTTTAAAATCAATCTAAAACCTTAAATTGATAAATAATACTTTTATTATAAAATTTTACAAAAGTTAAAACAAATTTCTTTATAAATTAAAAACCATTTAAATTTTACATTATTATTCAAATTGTTTAAAACACTTAAATTTATTTTGAAACAAAGATTCAAATCCAAATTTGCATCAATTTAAGTTTGTTTAGACATTACTCTATATTTCAATTTCCAAAAATCATTTTTAAACAATAAACCCCTTTAAAGTTATTTTATACAAATTTGAGTTTTAAAAACTTCATTCATTTCCAGCTATGACTTAAATTAAACTTGAATCCATAATTTAAAATTTGATTTTAAAACATACTTTAAATCTTTTCTTAGTATTTTAAATTTCAGTTTAAATTTGGGAAACAGGTTAAGTTTCAAACTTGAACAAACTAACTCGAGCTACCCATAACTTACTCGAGACTACTCTATACTAACCCGAGCAAACACAAAATCTCAGAGTAAAACTCGAGTAACAATTTCCTTTGAAATCATTCCAACTCAAATCCTGACAGGTTTAAATACATAAACCTGTAACAATTTAACACACTCGAGCCCACTCATAAACTCCTTCAAGTCCTAAACCCCATTGCTTCGAGCAAATCACGATGCAACCCGAAACCAAACTCGAGAAATCCTTCTTCCGCAAAAACTCTCTGCTGATATACCAAGTACCGTGCACCTACACCACCATTGCCGACACCTCCGGCCTCTCGCGACCATCCACGCACGACGGCGATCACCTTCCAACACGTTCCCGACCATCAATTCGATTACGGAAGCTAAAAACCAAATTCGAGCATACAAGCTCAATACTGGAAGTAATGTCAAACCTGGAATCACCCAAAATCACTCGCCTCCGATCACCAGGAAAACTTTCCCTTCGGCCACACCTTCATCTATACTCCATCAATCACCAGCTTGAATGTAGATGAACTCAATTCCCTCTAGAGACTATGGCGAACAAATTTCCAGATGAAAAAAATTACTAGGGTTAAAAACTTCAACCCCAAATTATTACTACCTCACTGCATAAATCCATTTAACAATAATTTTCCTCAATTCTCCTATCACCATTCTATCACCAGGAACATCGCTGGCCACCCCGATCTCCTAGATCGACAATTACGACATAAACTTGATTTCTGGTTAAACCAATAACGCTCCACCATTTTTAAACTGAAAATTATAATTTAAGTTTTAAAATTCGAGTTTTTGTATAAGTAATCAACTTATACATTTGAATCAATGAAACATAATAATTAAATTTCCACTTACTAAATATTTGTTCTGTTATATTAAGTTACCCAGAGACATTCAATTTTCTTTTTTATTTTTTTATTAAATAAAAACAAAAACTTTAAATTAGGATACTCTAACATGTCTTGTTATAATTTTGAACTTAGAAATGAACTAGATTTTGATTTCATGATTTTTGAATCAATATTTAAAGTTTGGAGTCTAGAACAGGGAAGAATGAATTCACAGCAATCATGCATTCAAACTGATACATACATACAGACAATTTTTATCGTACTCATCCATAAAAAATATGATTATCACAGGAAAAAAATTCAAGCAACCATATTACTTTAAATTAGTTTTAAAAATAAATTGTTACTCACCAGAAATTTAAAGAACAGAGCAACCATGATTTGAAAAGCTTGAAACTGAAGGATGCTTTGAACACGAATTGTTGAAATTTGCATTTGAATATAAAACTGCAGTTTGCTTTTTAAAACTTTCATCTTGTTTCTATTCTGTATTGCTCCCTGATGCATGCTTCTTGTTGTTGCAGTTGCATGTTTAATTTTTTATTTTTAACTTTAAACTTTATTTACAGTAATGCTTTTACTGTGAATCACATGCATGCTTGTAGAATAGAAATGCAAGCCTAGTTATTGTTTCAAACAGAAAGAAGGAATTGCAGGCTTCCAGGAAAGAACATGCATGCAGGTTTGATAATTACAGAACGCCTTCAGGTTAAACAAATTTGAAGAGAGTTTTGATAATTGGTTAGAGGAGATTATTGGTTTCAGATTTTATTTGAGGGTAATTTGCAGATTGGTTTTGAACAGACTTTCTATTTTTGAATGTAGATGAATTCAGATTTTAGAATCTGAAAATTTTTCTTAAGTTTGAAGAAGAACAGAAAAAATAAAAATAAGGTAAAGAAGAAATGTTTACACAAGCAAATATTTGATTTAATTAAAAATAAAAGAAAAGGAAATTTGATGTGACACTTATTTCTATTCTTAACATTTGTCACTTAGATTAATTTATGGTAAACACATGTCAATTAGTGTCTTAAGAAACTTACACATGTACTTAAGTATTTTAATTTAAATCGAATTTAAAAATTTTTATATCTTAATTCATTATTTTTTATGTATATACATAAATGAATCTCTTCCCTTTTAAGATTTATTAAAGAGAAATGGAACAGAACAATTTATAAATAAAAGCTTATTCAAATATTTTTATGTATTTACTCTTTTAACGTTAAATTCAAATTTAAATTAAATTATAAAACTCCAATTTAAAAAAATCAAGTTATATATAGATGCATATATAACTCTTATTAAAATTAAAAATAACAAATCCTATTTCTAACAAAATTTAGTTATGTTTATAAAAACTTAGTATTATCATTATCATTTGAAAATAACAAATTAAACAATATTTAAAATAATTCATAAAAGAGATCATAAATTACTTCTATAACTTAATAAATTAAGATCATATGTAAATTGTATTTTAAACTCTTATATATATAAATTCAAACAATATTTAGAAATAAAATAAAACAAAGCTTTTAATATTAATCTAATTTAAATTCATATTCAAGTTAATTAAATATAAATTTAAACAAATAAGATTTATCTTTAATATTTTCAAGCCATATAATTGTTTATTGAATTGCTTTGAAAAGCTAAATGTTAAATTTAAATCAAATTTCCAATTTACCGAATATAAACTAAAATTGGAAAATTGATCCATTTACTAAATTCCAAACCAAAGTTTATCAATTTACAATATATACAATTATATATGTTATTAACAGAAAATAATTTATTAGCTTTAAAAGATAAAATCTACTAATTTAAATATTTATTAAAAGATGATTATTAGATCAATTCCAAATTTATTATTAAAAGTATCAAATCAAATTAAATATATAACACAGATTATTAAATTTATGTTGCCCAATTTTCGGGATATCACAATGGGAGAAGCTGAAGCTTCTAGCTCGAGTTCTCAGTGAAAGCACCAAAAATGTTTGCACAAAAGTGGGAAAATACCTCCAAGTCGTAAGATTTAGTTGATTATATGTTGTCCTTAGTGATTTAGGCGATTTATGCAAATATATAAAATAGATGGACTAAACTGTAAAAGAAACACAGATTTATAGTGGTTCGGCCAGAATGTGCCTACGTCCACTTTATATGTTATTCTCCTTTTCTGTTCAGGTTATAAGTATAAAGCTTTGATTACAAGTGTATGAAAATTGTTTGAAAGTTCTATCCGTGCTTGAGCTCTCAAACTTGTCTGCCATTGTTGTACCCCTGCCCCTCTATTTATATAGTGAGGCTGGGGGTAGGGGTTTTGGATGTATATAGCTACTGGTGGGCCTGGGCTGATGCAATCTGGCCTGGCAACATTGGTTCGGCAACACCTTGGTTCGGTAGTAGATGGTTGGAGTTGAGTCCTTGGTCCGGTAGCACTTTGGTCCGGTAGTACCTGGGAGATGGGTTGGTTCGGTGGCAGGTAGAGTGGCTTTGGTTCGGTGGTATATGTGAAGTGGTTGGTTCGGTGGGACTTGGTCCGGTAGGTTTTGGTTCGATGGAGAGTGGTGAGGCAGGGCTTTGTTAGTGGGGGAATGATCCGGTCTGGTAGAGGGTTGGTGTTGGTTCGGCTAGGCATTGGGAGTGGGTTGGTTCGGTCCTGCCTTGGTTCAGTGGTGAGAATACGCCCAACAGTACGGTCCATCCACATCTGTTGGGTTCTAAAATTCATTAGCGGTTGGCTCTAAAACCTCCTCAACATAGTGGGAACTAGCATTTTCAACATTCTGAGCAGCACGTGAAGTAGTCGATCAATCTCTTCTAGGAGCCATGGTAGAAAGCACATGCGCAGAGTTTCTGAAAATCCGAATATTAATAATCACAAAAATGAAGAAAGCTTGGTCTATCTCTTTGATATATGCAATCCAATAGTAAACGATGGATCCAAACAGATTGAATCCGCTCTCGGTGAAAGCTCCAAAATGTAGCACAAACACCTAAGAAATTAGTAGAGAATAAGATAGAAGAAAAGTAAATGAAAATGAGTAAGCAACAAGACACCAAACATTTATAGTGGTTTGCTAAGTCGTTGGCTACGTCCACTTTATATTTTTATTAATTATCTTACTATTTACAAGTACATTTCCTAAGGTTCGGTACCACCCACAGGAAATTACAAGAAATATATTAAAATTGCAAGGAAGTGAAAAAAATCTTTGAAAATGAACCCTTAGCCTCTTATTTATAGTTGTTTATTGGATAGAAATGCTCTACCATTTCCTCATCCATGATCTCCATTATCTAGCAGTAGTTGGCCTTAAGAAAATATGTGTGAGGACCCGTTTCTTCCACTCTCGAAAATCGACACTAATACATACTCGATATTCACGTGCTGTCAAAACCAAGTGCCGGAGAAGCAGATTCTTAATGGTAAGAAAGAAAAAATAAAGACTGAACATAATCTCACATATGTTATTTCAATAAAAAATTATAGCGGAAATTAAAATACATTTATCAGAGTTAAAACATGGATAGTTATAATTTCTGTCCTTACAAATGCAGAATAATATAGTACAAGAGTGTGGTGGAAATAGACAAAAAAATTTGAGTAAAATCTTCCAACTCCATTCTTTGAGCTTCATCCAGATATCTTCTAAACTAAATCTGAATACTAGGCTGCCCAAGAAAAATTATGGCACCCGGAGTTTATGGGAAAGGAAAATAAACTCTGCGTCAGTCATGAGACTGGTGTAAGAACTCAAAATACACATTTTGAAAACAAAAAGGTATCTCATAAAACCACGTCGCACACAAACATGGAACGGGTTTTTACCTCATGATAACCAAATAATTTTACGAAAATCATTTGATATTTTTTTTAATGACATATCTTTGAAAACATTTGCAAGTAAAGTTATCAATCTTAGTCGAAATTGTCACCATTATTCAATTCCAACATACTAGGCTCTACAAAAAAAATGGCAGGCTCTTACTAGAGAATGGCTCTCCATATAAATGGCCAAGTGAAGGGACTACCTTCTGGCAGTACATCTCTAGAGGAATGTACCGAGGCACAGAACATCTTCCCTCTACCAACATAAGACCGGCCTACCTTTCTAACTAGATAGTACCGAATATGTCATCACCCCGGTCGTTACCGACTTATCCGAGGGCCCTTACGGTATACATCCACAATAATTTAAACTCGAATGTCATAGCATGTAGAAATATATCTGAAAGGGGATAATCACATCCTAATGGTTGTGAACCACATAGCCTTGCTGCATCTACCTTGTTTCGACCATTTTCGAGTATGAGGCCTGAGGTAACGATTACCTTTTACTTTGCACATTTTAGTTTGAATGTCATATTGCCATTCCATCGATCACTACTGACTTCCACAAATATACAACCTTCGAGCTCATAAGTCTCAGAGAAGGGTGTTAAGCTTCGAGAAGTTGCCTTCTACACCACCAAACCGATGTGCGGTTGTAAAAGTCAATGGTGAAATCTCAAGAATGCAGTGCCACATATTCATCGATACAAGTTTGTTTTGGGATTGAACAAAACCGAAGGCACTCTCCTACCACATCCTGTCGGGAATTATGCCTAGGATTAGTAGCGAAAAGTCCTTAAAACCCAAGGAGTTTCAGAAATGAAGGGACCACTTCTACTTTAGTATTTGGGAGCTAACCAGAATTATCAACAAGTAGTTTTTCACCCTGAAAATTATCGCTCTTCATCCTTCATTTTCTTCATCATGTCTTCATTTTTTGAACGCATATATCAGTTCGAAGTGGTTTTCGAATAGGGACCCAGATCCGACCCCAGTTTCTTCGAACCAATCATTGTTTGGTTCATTCTTTAATTGATTAAGTTCTTTTTATCAAAATCACTTTTGGAGATATATATTGCTAAGACATTATTTCCTGTATATATGAAATTGTTAATCCTCTCTTGTCAAATTCTTTGATTAATTAACACCCTTTTTAATCTTGGAAGAATTCCAAATAATTCATTTTTTCACTTAGGAAATCATCCAAATTATTTCATCTAAATCTTAGCGATGATTTCTTAATTCAAAACTCACAATTTTGATTGAGTTAAGATATGTTATCTAGGAAGTTAATCCAAAACCAATAAATAATAAATAAGCATAATCTATAGAAATCATCTAATTCTACTCAATATTGATTCCATATTCAACAAATACTATGGCGGAATAACGAAAAAATCACCCTTTAAATTCCACGAACAGTACAAGTTCCCTCTTCGGGATTTAACACCAATTGTAAGAAGATCATCTCTATGCAATCAAAGTTGTATTTAATTTGGAAATTTTAAATCTTTTTATACTTAACTCATTTCCGACATTTCGACCTTATCTATCCCTTACCCAAGGAAGAGGCAAGGTGTACTAGGACATTGGTTGCTCATGAACATCTCCTTATTTTAAGTATCTCACATCTGAATCTCACGAATAGAAAAATCCAGTCTACTTGTCATCTTTTAGAGCCAAGATTAAACCATTTAATTACAATAGCTTTTCTTTAAACATATATTTGAATTCTTTTTATACACACTATAAAATTTTCAAATCATTATTAAAATGCTTAATTATCTGTTTGAAAACGTTTATAAAAGATTGGAAAAGTAATTTTAAAGCTATATTTCAAATGTTATAGAAAAATACTTCGGAAAAGTGCCGCGGAAAGTGCTCCTTTAAGCTATATTGATCAAAACGACTTTTTATTGTTTGAAAATTCATTTTTATTACTCTAACCACTTTTAAATTTTTTTAATACATTTATAAGATTTATTCCATATTTTTAAACAATTTTAAAATATCATTTTCAAAGAAATCATGTTTTGGATTCCAAACTACAAAATCGTTATTTTTTCAAAACTTGTTTTACTCATATTTCAAAATCTACTTATCAAAATCTCGATTCTTTCTTTGAAAATTATGGATATAATAGTTCAAATAAAAATTATCTCGAAGAATTTCAAGCTATATTCTATCTTTTACGTTTGCTTCTCTTTTACAGCGTGAAATCGCGAATTGCCATTACGCTATGCGCCTATTTTTAACTAAAATTTCCATTTCTTTTCAAACTTCACCAAAACACTTTTAAATGTTTATAAAATATTTAAAACTCATTTAAAACCATTTTTAAAGAGGTATAACATTCCATACATACAATTTTATTAACTCAAGAAAAGTGATTTCCTTTGTGCTTATCGACGTGTATTAGTGTGACTTGCAAATATATTCAATATTCGTACGAAAAAATCCAAAATTCATGATCAATGCATATTAAACATCCATTTACAAACCTCCTATCATCATCAAAATGTAATGTAATAGTTTAGGAGTTCTCACCGTGACTTTTCAACAATTAATTAAAAATTCGCTATAGCTTCACTACTCGGTTTTCAAAACTCAGTGTTCTTCGAAGTTTGGCCCCTAGATGCCTCAACCAATGCTTGGGGTGGCTTAAGGGTGCATGTCCTAGGGTGGAGCGCAGAAGTGGCTAGACTTATGATGAAGTGGGGCGGAGATTGTGAAGAACAAAGAGAAAACATGGAGTTTTGGGTTTGTTTTGAGGTTTTTAAGTATGTATAACTATATATTGTAATTTAAATTCTTTTTGAAGTAAATTTTGACATAATTTCTCTTAGCAAGGCAGACATTAAAGTGGAAGACAAAGCTTAGAAAATATGAAGAAGAAATGAAAATGAAGAGAAGAGGATAGGGTATTTATATGAGAAGAAGAGTGTAAAAGCATCCATGCATACATCACCATCTTCATCACTATTTAATGGCTTCACCAACACACCTCTCCCCTCCTGAAGCATGGAAATCATCCCCCCTCCATGTGCTCATCACTTCCATCATCTCATATATGCATATATTGACTTATATCTGCTTAAGGAGTAAGAAATCTTAAAATATATTTTATATTATACTTTTATACTTAATTATTTTAGCACATATATGTTTATGTGCATGTTATCATATGAATATGACATAAATATGTATGTAAATGTAGGTGCATAACACTTCGAATGTCTTCGAATAACTTTTGTTTGTTAAATCGTTGAAATCCAGAGAACCAATTTTTCGCCTTATTTTCACTTATTTGTTAACGTACATATATTTGAAAACAAAATTCAAAAATAAATTTCTTTTCATTTTAAACTAACTAGAATAATCATATTTGAATTATAAAACCATATAAATTAATATCAAAAATTATTTACAGAAATTGCCTTTATACGGATAAAGCGATATCCATTTTTCCTTATATTTTCAAAGAAAATACATCCCTTTATAAAATCATTATAAATGATTCATTATCACTTCATAACGATTCAAAATTAATTATTGTCATTTAAAATAATTATTTGGATAATTAAAACAATTATTGAATAATTAAATCTCTATTTAAATTGGACGGATCAATTATTTAAATACAACGTCATTTTATTTATATAAATTTCGAGGAAAATATTTTATTTAAATATTTATTCAAAATAAGATTACTATTACTTATTATCACTTGAAACAATATTACTCTTTTTTTGCAAATTAAAATAAATCCAATTTATTAACGTGTTAAATTATCGGGTCATTTCAAATTTACAAAATAGATCACTTGTACACAATATCTGATTCAAATTTACAACTTTACTTCGAACTAGCATTGATCCATCAATCCCCTATTGCAGACTCTGACCAGGCTTTCTGATTAGAACCTTAGTTTTCCTTGCGTAGCTCTCAACTATGGTAAAAAAAACTCAAGCGTCCAACCATAAACCCTCATCAATGTTTGTCCTCAAGAATCAAATGATAAATCCTTTTTTGGATACATGTCAAATATTTCAAAGTTCCACAGTCGAATCTTAGATTAAGTTGTGCATTGAAATAATCCATATACTTCATACGTATTTAATAATATTTCCAAAAAAAAATTTATGAAAACATTTCGTAAAACTTTCATTTTTTATTTGAACTTTTATAAAGATACTTCTTTTATAACCATTTCATATTTTTATTTTCCATTATTTCAACTTAAAAAACATATTTCTTTTTGAAAGTCAAACATCGTTTTATTTTACTATAATACATTTTGAAACGTATCTTAATGGTTTCTAGAAAAAAAAATTTCAAAATAATTCATTAAATTGATAAATCACCATAAACTTCTTTTGACCAATATTAAATATGACAACATTCTTTATTTAGTTTAAACTTTCTACATCAATTAATATTCCTTTATTCATTAAACTTCCTACATATATATTCTCTTTATGTATACCAATTTTAATACTTAAAAAAGGTATTTATATACTTATTAAAATGTTATAAGTATATATAACAAGCTTTTCTTACTTTAAAATACAATCAAAGCGATTAAATCAATTATTACCAAAACATTGTTATAGTGACCTTCTCTTTTTCTTTATAATTCGAACTCGTAACATTTCTATCTTTATATAAAAGATTCGAATATTTGTTATTATCTTTAAGATCCCATTATTAAAGATCTAAATATGCTCATAAGATTTCTTCCAAAGTGTCATTCAAGGGATTAAAAATAGAGTTTCTAAAACATCGTTTACTACAAATCCAAAACCATTCATTAATAACTTTAAATATTTATTTTAAAGATCGATACTGATGAGAAGTTAGGAAAACATTATGTTATAAATTCTCACATTCTTACACCATTTAAATTTTTCGAAGCGTGGATCCAAAAAGAAAAATTCCCTTCCCTTCCTTACTCTAAAAGAATTCAAAACGCTAAATCAAAAATAAACATCTCATCCATACTCATACATACTAGAATTATCCTCAATTCCCTAAACAATATTCTTATTCTTCCGAGTCCAAAGATAATGGTAGACTCCCACATCCTAGGTCAATCATCACTTCCCTTCTACTTCATCACTATCTAGTTCATCGTTAGCCTCATTGCCATAGTCGTCCTCTATCTCTCCCATTACCTGGGGTAGCCATGGCTGGTTCCATGGGACATGTCCCACGCCGACTGGAATTCTAGGAATGACTCCTTCTCCTTCTAACTCCTCCAAGACTTGCATGTTTTCCTCCCAAGGGTTCTCAAATTCTTCGATCCCCTCCTCCTCTTAATCTTCTGTTGCTTCTTCATTGTTGCTTTCTATCTCGTTCCAGTTTATGTATGAAGAGGGTGATCCCTCCTACCATACGATACGTTCCTCATCCATACCCATATTACATTGCTACATCCGCTTGATATGATTGCATCAGGTTCTTCCATCAACTCCGATTCTTCCTCCATGGGCTCTATTTCCTCTTCCATGAGTTTTGATTCTTCTTCCATCGGCTTAATCTCTTCTACTGGTTCCAAAATGGAGCTAGTGGGATCTGCTATCCAATTTCCCCCTAAAGCCTGCTGGGGCTCATCATCGCAAGATATCATAATCACTTCTAGAGCTAGGGGCAGTATAAGCATTCTGGCTATAAGACATCCATCTTCACCCCTCCGAATGTATGAGGCATATTCTCCTTCAATCGAAAACCCACCATTGCTAGGCGGATATTCTGGTTGCTCCTCTTCGTTGCTAGAGAGAAAAATGTGGCTATCCTTCTCGCCCTACTTCGCTCTAGAGGACTCCCTTTTCGCGTAATTAACCCCTACGGTTTCTACAAGGTAAATAATTTATTCTTTTAGACTTAAGTCGTAAGTAGTTGCCAGCATATTCTTAGGTAGAGAGGTTTGGTCAATACCCATAAATGTTTCAAAATTTATTTCCAAAGATGTCTTTTATGATTATTTGTATAAAATATTTATTACTTCGAAAACTCTTTGAAAATTTTACCAAAATATCCTTTTCTTTTCAAATACATACATACATACATACATACATACATACATACATATATAAATATAAGCTAATAAAAAATTGGTTAAATTAATTTACTCGGCGTCCTTTAGAAATTCCGAAAATTTCCTTGCTTTCTGTTTACAATAATACAAAGAGTCTGTGAGTGAAGCGCGGGCCAATTCTAGTATATATCTAGATAAATATAAAACCAAATTCATTTGTATATTTTATTAACAAATAAGCTATAACGACCCGTAATTTCGCTACTTCGAAAATAAGAGATTTCGTTCGTTTTAAATCTAAAAAAGAGTTTAAATCTTAAAATAAATATGTTATATATAATAAATAATTATCTATTCTTATAATTAATAAATTAAAAAGTACAAATTTGGATTTTAGAACAAATCGACAAAAGTTAAGTTTTGTTAATAATAAATAAAGGCTTAAATAAATGAATTTAAATATTTATTTAAAACGGTAAATCTCATTTCAAACATCTAATAAAGATAATAAAAGTAAATTTATATATTTAAAAGTATGTTAACAATCGTTTTACAAAAATAACCAAAATTTGTCGCATTTTGTCAGTTTTACATACGCTGTAAAATTAGATATTTTGATATTAATTAAATATGATTTTTAAATATGAAGAGACTTGTTTTATTTTATTTAAAGAAGTAAAAAGTTCATTCTAAAGTTTGGTTTACTTCAATATATAGCTTAAAAAAAACGTCAAATTTTGACTGTATAATTTGTCGTCAAAAACACCGTTTTCAACCAAAACAAGTTGTCGACAAGTTGTTGCAACTTGATACATTTTCTAACTTATAAATACAAGTTTACATACTATTTAAACACTTCACATTTAACACTAAAAAGCAGAGGGAGTTTACTTTTGAGAAGTTTAAATAAATGTATAAAAAGCGAAAAGTATGATTTGACAAATTTAAAAATTATTAAAGATTTTATAAAACAACATCATTACCTTACTTCTCATCTCATTAATGGGATGTTATACTTATGCATAGAATAGGAGCAAATGGAAAAGTGAAAAGAAAGCTGACTAAAGGAATTAATGACACATATTCTCACCATTAATGCATACTTACAAATCCATTTAATGCAAGTCAAATCAATGCAAAAGTCTTCTTTTTAAAATACAAACTTTAAGAAAAAAGAGATTAATCATTCCACAAATTCAAATCACATTAATGAGATGTTACTAATTTACATGGAAAAGGAGCAAATGTTATTTTAACATTTTAAAGTTTAAGAAAAAGAGGCAAACATCATTTCTTAAGTACAAATTCAAATCAAACCAATTCTTCTCCATCAAGCAAAGGTCAAATTAAGAGTAGAAAGGTAAATTAAAAAGTCAAAAAGTAGAGAAGGGTATTTTAGTCATTTGCTATCCAAATCTCAAGTATAAATATGCATCCATACCTTTCATTTTTCACACTTCATTCTCTACCTTCTTCTTCACTTTCTCCTCCTCTTCCACCTCCATTCTTCCTTCTACCTTCAATCTATCACCTCCACATCACCACACCATCACTTTTCACCACCAAAACCAAGCCTAGCTTCCACCTACCCATCTCTTACAACCATGGCCAAGCCCTACACACCCATACCCACATGCACAAAGCCGTATCCACCTCCCTACACCCCTAGGCCGAGCACCACACACTCCACACCCCACACCCTCGTCCAGACCAAGGCCGTACCCTCCTCTCCATGTAAAAAAAAAGAAAAAAAGAAAGAAGAAAAGAAAATAAAATAAAAACAAAAGCGTTCGGAAAGGAAACGGCAAAATGCGAGACGTTGGAGATAGCACGTTAGCGAGAGATGGAAATCTTACGTTAAAGTTTGACGGAGTGGATATGAAAGTGAGAAATTCTCACTGCTTTTTAAACTATATTGATTATCATGTTTAATTGTTATGTTAGATGATCATTATTTGGTGATATGGATGTTTGGTTGATTGTTTGGATATGTTGGATAATCCGTAGTAATGTTATGACATTTACCGTATTGAATATGTTAATGTTATATGATTGTTGTATGGTTGTGATGATAATTTGGATATCAAATTCCTATTAATTAAGTAATCCCTTTGTTTAAAAACACCATATTTTAGTAATATGAGATACTGTGGAAAAATAAGTCTCTTTTCATTTAGAAGTGAAATTAAAGTTAATATGTAAGAGAATTTGAAATTTGAAGTGAAACGGATTTGAAAAGGATAGTTAATTAGAAATTCAAATTAGGATGAATAGTGAAATTGAAATTGAAAGCAATTTGGAAAAGTGAAGTTTAGTTTGAGATTGAATGGAAGTTTAAATTGAAACTGGATTTAAAATCTAAGTTTTAAATGAGTTTAATTTGAGATGAAAATTGAAATTGAGTTAAAATTGGAAATTAAAATTTAATATTAAAATAATGGGACTATAAAAATATTATAATATGGTAAGAGCGAAAATATATATTAAATACTTTAAAAAGTGAAAATATTGATTTAAAATGACTTGTAACGATTTTATAGGTGTTCAAATCCAATTTGAATAAATTATTTCAAGTATTGAAAATAAGTTAAAACTAGACGCGTCGCGCAACGGTAGTTCGCGATTTCGCACCGAAAAGTTCAAACGAGTGCATAGAGTGGAATATGGCTTGGAATTCTAGGAGATAAGAAAATTTCGGACTACTATATACCCATATCAACTAAACGAACAAAGATAATCAAAGTTTCGATAAGTACATTTTGAAATAAGTCCAAAACGTTGTTTTTGACCCGCCTAAAAGTTAAGAAATTTGGATCAAGAATTAGGTAAGGAAATCTGAGATATTTTCCAAAGCAAAAGAATGAATTTCTTAGAAATTACTCTATGTCAATAGAAAGAGAATTCGAAATCATCCGAAAATAATTAAAGTGAAAAGAGACTTAATAAATCTTATATACTTATATTCACTTTTTATCGATATTTGGATTACGAAGGAACCAGAGTCGGATTTAGGTAAATCCTATCCGAAAACCACTTTGAACCAATGTATACATTTGAACATGAAGACATGTTGAAGACAATGATTATTGAAGGCCGTGGATCTTCATAGCGTGAGGACTGCTTGTTGATTTGCTCGTGGTCACACCCATTGTAGAGTTATATATAGCAGTGGTCTCCTCGTGATGGAGATTTTTCGGATTGCAAGGGCTTCTCGCCTAATAACGGTCGAGAATAGCGCCTTCGGTTTGTCCTGTTCCTGGACAACTTGTATGGACCTTTGTCTAACATTGCATTTCTAATGATTATGTACATAGGTTTTTACAAACATACATCAGTGGTGGCGGAGAAGGCAACTTCTCTTAGCTTAACACCCTCCTTGAGACATACGAGCTCAAGGGTTGTATTTTTGTGGAAGGCAATTTGTAGTTAAACGGAAATGGCAATGTGGCATTCAAAGATGTGATATGTGCTGTGAGAAAAGGTAATTGTTTGCCACATGCCTCATCAAAACGGAAATGGCCGAAACAGGATTAGATGCAACAAGGATAAGTGGGTTATTCCCAATTAGGATATGGTCATCCTCTTCTAGATATATTTCTTCCCGCTATGACGTCGGGGTGTAAATTAATGTGGTGTATGCTAGAAGGCCCTCGATAAAGGTCGGTAACGACCGGAGGATGTCATATTCGGTACCATCTTGTTAAAGAGGTGGGCCGGTCTTGTGTTGGTATAGGATCCTTTGTGATGGTCCTCGAGACATACATCTACAGGTGTACCCCTTCGGAAGGTAGATCTGATGCCTGGTCATTTGTATGGAAATCAATTCTCCAATAAGAACCTACGGACTTGATTGTAAACCTATTATGCTGGAATTTAATCAATGTAACAATTTCGGCTAAGATTAATAAGTTTATTTGCAAATGTTTTCAAAGAAGATCAGTAGAAATAATATCAAACGTTTTGATATAAAAGTGTTTTAGTTATCATAAGGTAAAAAACCCGTCCGTGTTTATGTGTGGGCATGGTCTTATGAGATACTCTTCGTTTTAAAAGGATTTTATTCAAAGGCTGATATATGACACTGTCATTAATTATTGAGTTTTTGTCAAGCTGGTTTATCAAGCATGATCCGGGTATTTTCAATACTCGGGTCAGATCCGAGTAGTTTCAGGATAATCAAAGACGATTGGAGTTTCCAGAGGAGATCTGGAGATATTCATTGACGTATGAATATATTCTATTATCCGATTTGTTTAGCGAGGTTCGTACATGATAGGGGATTCTCTCTTCTTGTTATGTAGCGAGTGGATGACTCTGACTCCTACATGTCCCTGAGATTGAGTATGGAAGGGTTGTTTTCAGTCGAGTGGTTGGTCGTAAAAGCAAAGCGTGAGGTACCAGTGTAAGCTACGGCGTAAAGTGGCCGCTGTCGATGGTTGAAAATTCTAAATCTTTACATTTGGTATCAGATCTTTTGGTTGAGCGAACACCAAAGCCTAATAAGGGGTAAAGTCACATCAAACATAGGAGTAGTAATATCCTAAGATGAGTAACTCATTAGAGATAGCGTTAGTAACACCCTAGAATGAGTTATGAGAGTATTATATATATGAGCACGTATTTGTTAATTTTATAAAAATGATTTTGTTTTAAAGAAATTGGTAAATGAAATAATTTTACCTCGGGTTTATATTATAAATATTAAAGGGGACATTATTACCTTTTGGGTTTGAAATTAAGGATTAATTGCAATTTAGCTTAGCTAAAATGTAATGACCCAGAATTTATGTCATTTGAAATTCGTATATTTAATTGATTTTTAATATTAACAAGTAAAACTTGTAAGTTGAATAAATTATATTTCGAATATCTAGATTTAATTGGATAATTAAATCGATAATTTAATATTTGAAATTACAGAAATAATTGAAAATGGGTTTAATGTGATTAAAATTGATTTGTAAAGTTGTATTAAATTATATTGGAGTTAGAAAGATGTTACAGAACTTTTAAAATTTAATTAAAAGTTAATTTGTAGAAATTGAATATTTTACTATTTAATTGACAAGTAAAAATAGTCATTTTTCAAACAGTCTCGGATTTTGACGAAACTAGTTTCATCGGATCAGTAATTTCAAATTATTGTAAGATTTCAAATTTCGTGTCAATCGGATTTACGGTTTGTCCAGGCCAAGCTAAAACGCACTAAATCAGTTTAAGTGAATTTTGAATTTAAATAGTCGATTTGACAACCTATCTTTCAAATACGATTGAATTAGCTCCCGATATCAATTCCATTGAATTCGGAATGAGGGTAAAACATTATAAACGCCAGGCGGCATGCTTCTTTGGAGTTCGAAAAATTTCTAGTGAATAGTGTCGAAATTTTTTCTATAAAAGGACTTCATAATTCATTATTTTCACAAATTTTCTAACCCTAGCCGTCGGCTTCATTTCAATGGCCGAAATGCATCTTTGTTCTCCCCCAATTATCTTCCAATCCTTAAATTTTTACAAGAAATCTTCAACTACAAAGTTGAAGAGCATATTTAGATCATCAACTTCAACGGTTGTGATCCTTTTTTGAGCTATAAATCAACAGCAAAATGAGTTCAAAGCTGCACCGTTCAATCTTGAATTTCGAGGCGATAATACAACCGAGTGTGGCCGGTCTCTGGCCGATGGTCCATGGTGGAGTGGGCATTTGTTTAGCGAAGCTCGATCATCGTCTCGTTCATCAGTGGTGGCTGCGGCGTTCGAGAATAATCGAATGAGGATGGGTTGCGTGCATGCTTTCAATTTCCTGGGTAGAAGAAGTATCGGTTGGCCTGGATTTGCTTGATTAAACGTGTGGGCTAGATTGAAGGTTTAAAAATAAATAAAAATTTGTGAAATTAGTTATATTATAAATTTGTACAAACTTTAAAAAGCAATAACTTGTTCATACGAGGTCCGTTTTTGACGAAACGACTTGCATTGGAATTGTATGGATGAACACTACGCGATGGAGCTGGATTGGGATTGATTGGAGCTAGTGTGAATTTTGGGTAAAATTAAACACGTGTTTAATTTTATTCTGAAAACACTGTAACAGTTATTGGAAGCAAGGTGAGAACTTCTCACTCAGTCGAATTTGTTTCGATTTAAATTTTAAATGGTTAAATTTAAAATTTGCTTGATTATGTGATTGAATGATAAATTGCTATTTGTTGTATTGAAATAGACCCTATACGCCGCATATTAAGCAGAGGTTATTATATTAAACACATATACCGCGATATTCCACCTTGAAGTGGAATTGGTACTATATATGTACTTGGAGTTGATTTCCCGCATTATATAGCGGATGAGACCCTATTGTGCTGCATAATAGCGGATAATATTTTATATAAACCCATGTACCACGATATACCGTCTTGAAACGGGATTGGTATTGTGCTAACATCTGTGGATGCAGGGAAACAGATTGGAGGGATCCAACTGGATTCCTCAAATAATTGAATTTGTTTCAATGTTGTGTGTTGATTTTTTATAATCTCTGTGTGATTATCTTTGTGATTGCAATCGTTGAAGGTTAAAATTTAGCCGAATATGATTTTGGTATCGTTAGATACCGGAAATAAATAAAATTTTGATTTTTGAAAATTCAGGTTGAAAGTTTATATTAAAATTTATTTTTGAGAATTGGATAAATTTAAAAGAAGGAATTCTAAAATAATAAAGTTTTATTTTTAATCTTATTGAATAAAATTTAAAAATATGGGAAAAGTTTTAATAAATGGATTTCGGGTAATATTATTTAAAGGTTGAAGAATTTATTCAAAATACGGATTTTAAAGAGTTGAAAAATAAAAGAATTTGTTTTCATCAAAAGTAATTTATTTTTTTAAAAAAAGGAAATAAAATTTGAAATCCATTTGGGAATTGATTTTTGGTGATTGAATTTAAATCTTTTGAAAATCCTTTTGGTAATTTATTTGGTGTTTTGAAATGAATCTGGAATCAATTTGAAAATTGACTTGAGATTTAGTAAAAATTGATTTCAATTTGAGATTTGAATGAAATTCACTTGGTGTTTAATTTATTGGAAAATCAATATGGAATTTGATTTTGTTGTTTTTGAAATCAATTGAAAAATTGAATTGTTGTTGAAAGTGAATATTTGAAATCGATTTGAAATTGGTATATTAGTGGAATTTTGGAAATTTAGATTCACCTTGGAATTTATAAAGGAAAGGGAAATTGTTTAAAAATAAACATTGATTTATTTTTGAAGTGTGGGAATAAATTTACGGATTTGGAACGTAAATTTTAAAGTAAATCGGTAAAGATTTATTTAATTTGTTTAAATGAACCATTTTGAAAAGAAAGTGTATTCTCCCTGGAAAGGCGAATAAAAATTTCTGAATAACTTTGAAAGATATATAAATATAAATAAATAAATAAATATATATATATAATTCTAGAATTGGTTTTGAAATGGATACTTTGGAGAAATTAACTTCTTAAATTATTTTAAATCCTTTAAGTAAAGATTTATTAAGTTGATATAGAAATGATTATTTCTAAGATTCAATCAACAATTGTTTTAGAAAGTAGTTATTTAAATAGTTATACTCTATCTACTAATTTTATTTTGAAAATTAGTTTGGACTTAAGTTATATGTAATATTGGTATAATATTTTTATAACTAATATTTTAAGTAAAGTGTTTAAGGAAAAATAGTTTTATTTCAAAGTGTTTTTCCCGATATATTTTGGATAGGTGTTATAAATTTTAAAAAAACTATATTTGAACTCGGCAGATTTCTAGTGAAAATGAATAAATATTTGGAAGTGTTTCCGCGTAAGGAAAAGTGATTTGAAATTTGTTTTCAAATGGTTGAAGTGTGGAAAATATATCTTGTAAAGATATTTTTGGAAAATAAATAATTTGGGAAATTATTTGGAATCTGGTGATGTTGTGCATATCTATTGATAGTTAAATAACCGACTATCAATATTTACCTTTAAATAGGTATTTGTTGTGATTTTCTTGAATTTTAATGCTACACTTATTTTAAAATAAGCGCTCGTTATTCGGTTTGGCCGGGAGAGGACCTTTGGGTCATAAATCCCATTCCGAATAGTGATACATCGTAATGAATAACATTTGAAGAACGGTGTTGAAGACTGGATATTTTTGAAAATGGAAGGATTATCATCGAATGTCTCTGCATCGGCTGATCTCCGATATAGAGATTTATCACCCTTCGTGATGGAAGTCCGGACGTGATTAGTAAATATCCGGATTGCAAGGGCTTCTTTGGAAGTGCCTTCGGTTCGGTTCGATCCCGGAACGGACTTGTATGGATGTGTGCCTGACGTTACAATTTGTGATGTAAAGCTGGTTTCTATCAAATACATTTCTATTGGTGGCGGATAATTTATTCTCTTAGCTTAAAACCCTTCTCTGAGATGTACGAGCTCAGAAGTAATGTAGTTGATGGTTACTAGAGATACATTCCCAATTTGGTAATGTAGCATACGAAGTGCTGTTGATCGTTTATTGATCAAAGCATAGCTTTTGTGAAAAGCGTAGCTTTGTGGACCAGACTTCATCGGACCTTACAACCCGGTATGGTCAAAACAGGAAAGATGCAGCAAGGTTATAGGGAGTAGCGCCCCTTAGGGTATGTGCATTTCCTTCTGGATAGAAGTGGTATCATAGTATGGAGCCCAGATACTTAACTTATGTGGATATCGCAAATATATATGACTTTGTGATTGTTGTTGGTTGAGGATCCTTGGATAAAGGTTGTTTACAACCGGGGTATGGCATACTCGTGTCAGTACTTACCTACTTTTGAAGAGGTAACCAGGCCTTGTGTTGGCGGAGATCCGGTTAGGTTCTCCGGGCATCTCTCCAGAGGCGTACACATGTGGCAATGGGAAGTTCCTTGGCCTGACCATTTGTTGGAAATCCAAACTCCAGTACGCACCTTGTACGGTTTTAGTTGTAGAACCTGCCATTTACTTATGGTGGTCACCACTGTTTAGATGGTAGCTATAGTAGGCATACGATAATGGTCGTATGTTGGCTAAGATTTATATCATACTTTCGAAATGTTTTCTGCACTTTGCACTTATAGTAATAATATCATAGAAATTTGCCTATCAAGCATGTTTGACTATCATAAGGAGAAATCTCCTCTAATTCTGCATTTGCATGGTGTGTGTGGCTGGAGACCTTATGGTAGTTACATTTTCTGAAAGCATTGCGGATCTATTTTAAAATATTTCTTTGTTTGTTTTTTTAAACATAAACTGTTTTAAGTTCTCACACCAGTCCCATGACTGACCTGGTGTAACATCCCGCCTTTTTGCACGATTTAAAACGGACACACGTGCCAATTCTAACCATACGTAAGGGCGGATTGTTATGGGATAAATAAGAAAAACAGAGAAAGAAAAAAAAATGACAGAATCTCACAGCGGAAGGATAAAATATAATAATCAAATATACAGTTCGTGAAGCTGTTTTACAAAACCTTTGATTTTATTTATACAATACATATCAGAGTACACATACCATACGACAAAGCAGCGGAACAATATGAGTGTAGTGGAATATAATTAATATTAATAATAGAAATCTCCGTCTTCGTCCTCTAGAGCTAAAGTCTTCGATCCTGAAATGCTCGGACTGACCCAAGCGAATTTGAAAAGACAAAACACTCGAGTAAGAACTAAAAGATCTTATGTGAGTTACATTAACAGAAATAAATATGAGTACAGTAACTCAAGAGATGCTCGGGATTTACATCTCCTAAGGATCCGTTAAACTATTTACTATGTAGTATATTGCTCTATTATAATAGTTTATAATTGTAAAATAAACTTACTTTTAAATAGCGTTAAGGCTTTACATTTTCCACATTAACACATTTATATATTCCCATAGTCTATACAGTACCGTAATCTCCCCCGAAATGGGCGTCGTCAGAGGGCACTCCATAGGTATGGTACAAAACAAAATCGTATAAGGCGCGCTAGGGTAGGTGACACGGCAAAACAAGGCAATGCCAGGGTAGATATGCCAATTACGCTTCCGGGCCGATGGAAACGCGCAGCGTGCAGCTGCCGCCCACCTCGGACAAACTCCCCACGTCAAAGAAATCAAAAGTGAAGGTGGCACCGAAAATCCAAAGTCTGAGTATAGTATCGAAGGGAAGTGTCCGATCAGAGGTGCTACCTCATTAACCCGTCGATCGCCCCTGTTTTAGCCACCTTATGCCAACTCACGGGAGTTGGGTCCTCGCATTTACCTTTAAAGGAAACGCCGCCACCAACCTACTTCATTCTGGAATCTCCACCGCGTACACGGTTGTTAAAGTGGTTTTCGGAGTTGGCAGAGAGTTTGACAACTTCCGATCCCGGTCTCTTCAGCTACCAATCGTTATTATAACACCGCGGTCTTTTCAAAATAGTTTATACTTTAAAAAAAGAATAAAATATCCATTTTAAACCCATATATATACGGTATCATTCATATTTTTAAAACCCCAAATCAATACGATATCATTTATTTTCCAATATATATTCCTTCCAAAATCATAGGGTTTCCAAAGTAAAATATTTAGAAATCAAACTCTTGAACATAATATTTCCAAATTATACTACCTTGAAAAACATAGCTTTGAAACAAATTTCCATTTCTTAAATGGTTAAATATTAAACTACTTTTATAAAACAAAATAGCTTCTTTAGATTTCACAAATCAATTTCAAATATCGATTTACACTTCCAAATACCATTTCAATTCTTATGTTTCAAGGCTTTAAATATTTCACCATTTCAAAAAAACAACTCATTTGACAAATCCATATGTATCAAATTCAATTACTTCTTATTTAGACTTGAAATGTTTACTTAATGAATTCAATATAATTTAAGTAAAACCTTTAACTTCACATAACTGGATAATCTTTCAATTTATTAAACTTGATATATTCATCTACACAAAAATCAAGTTATAAAAATCATACCCTTTAAAAATTAATAACCTTTTTATTTAATTCCAAATTTTACACAATATTCATCTTCCGACCTTATTCTCATTTAAGTCAATAAAACTCCAGAACTTAAATTTTAAATAAATGCTTAATCGTATTTGATCTTAAAAATCAAACTTTATTTTATACTTCAAAACAATTTATACAAAGCTTAAAACCGGAAATTACTATATATAAATAACCTTTATTAATAACCAAATCAAAAACCCATAAACCATATATATATAGCTTTGCAAAAACCATAAAAAACGTTTCAAAAAAATAATTTTATATATATACCGCGGTGCCTGTATAAAATTTTCTACCCTATGGTCAAGTGATACGGATGTTTATCATTTCAATCCGCAATTTAAAATAAAAATGCGGTTGTATATCATTTCAAACCGCAATCCCGAATGAATGAAATGCATGATAACTTGCAGTTTATACAATATAAAATATAGCATCCATTCATCCAAATATCAATCATCAACCATTATTTGCAATCATCATCCAATTTAAACAATCATCGATATAGAGCATATAAATTATACTGGTAATAAATAACAGGTACTAACTAACAGTTTATATTCAATAATAAATTTAATAACTGTTACTAGCAGTTTATATGCAAAAATAAATTCAAATTTAATTGTCAGTTGATATGAAATAAAAATTTAACATAACTATGACTGGGAGTTAATATGCAAATAAATAAATTCTAACTGTCTAATTTATATGAAATAAATAAAATAAATTAACAGTTACATTAAATAAATGCAATTTAACAAAGATAATGAATAAAACATACCAAACAGTCATAAACAAATTTCTACTCATATCTAAAATTAATTTAACAGACATAAGAAGTTTTAGAAGTTGTGAGTGGGTTAAAACACTCACCTTTTGAATTTAAATCGAATTAAAATTCAATTTAAACTCAAAAATTCGATGGTCTTCGAATTGGTCTAAACCGGCGTCAACAGATCTGGAATTTAATTACGATCCTAACAAAAAAAAATCTCGCGTGAATCGGACTACGTATGAGAAAGTTATTCGAAAATTTCGATTGAAACAAAAACAAAATAAACAAATATACCCCATCACCATGCCACGTCACAGGCCAAGTCCTTCTTCTCAAATTCGAGCACACAACAGCACCAATAAAAAAAGGACAGTACCAACAGATTACGCTCTTCGAGAATTATGACATATAATTTTTCTGCAATTTTTAGAGGAGTTTGAAATATTTATTTTTATTTTTATTTTTATTTTTATTTTGGACTGTAATTGGATCTAGAAATTTTGCAGCCATTGGAAGAGAAGAAGTTGAAGAAAAGAACACACAGAGAGAAATGAAGATAGATGGAGGCTAGGGTTTACACAGCCTGTTAACGCTTAAAATCGAACGCTAACACCCCGGCGTATATAGAGATTGAGTGAAAGCACCACCCGTGAACACGGGAACTAAAAACAAGTAGAAAAGTGACTGAGTAAGCAGAAAAGACAACAGTTTTTATAGTGGTTCGGCTTCAGGTAAGCCTACGTCCACTTTAATCCTCTTTATTATTGGATCAATTACAACTTTACAACAGTCTTCAATTACAATACTGATTAGACAAACAACCAGAACTTCGATGTAGAAGAACTCTTTGAATCCCTGTTGATTGCGTTAGATTTCCCCTTGAAGTTTGTTGAGATGCCTTTCGTATTTGAAGTGTCGGGTGAGTCGAGAATTCAGCAGAGTATCGGCGCTTAAAGAGATCGGCCAAAAAAGTCCCTTGAAAGTTGGAGATGGCCATCTATTTATAGAGAATTCTGGGCACAAAATGTTACCAAGTCCTAAATCGCCACCGACCTAAGTTGGGTCGTGGACGACTTAAAGTAGGTCGTGGAACGGTTGCGATTCAAATGCTCGGTCGACACTTAAGAAAGGCATCCTTGCTGAACTCTATAAGTCCTGAACCGCGTACGAGTTAAGGGGCCGCGTGCTAAGTAGCTGCATCGGACTTTCCTTCCTTTTCTTAGGTCGTGTACGACCCAACATAGGCCGTAGGTCGGTTGCGACTCAAGTATAGTTCATGATCTTGTCCCTGCCCTGAGCAGTTAGGGCGGCAAACTCTCTGGATAGTAAGATCGGCTTCTATCTTAGGCTAGCACCCGCGTTAGGTCGGTAGCTATCTTAGGTCAGTATCTGTAAGTCTTGGGTCGGCGTTCTTGTTAAGTCTTAGGTCGGCAACCTTGTTAAAGCATTAGGTCGGCAACCTTGTTAAAGCATTAGGTCGGCATCCCTCTCAAGTAACTTAGGTCGTAATCCCTCTTAGGGCTTAGGCAGTTGGATCGGCATCCATGTTAGGTCGGCAACCTTTTGGGTCGGTAACTCTTAAGTCGCTGAGCCATGGCCGGGGCGGAGTTAACATTTGCCCCTCGAAGTACACGCCTAAGGGTTAGGTCGTGTGCTTCGATATCCTCTAACTCGTCCACTCTCTAAGTCGGTAGGTCGTGTACGACTTAAAAGTTAGGTCACGCGCCGCTTCAGTTCTCACCGCTGCAAGGTATAAGTGACACATCTTCTCCTTTCTCTTCATTCAATTCTGCCATTAACATTCCCCTGAGCTCTCAAAGGCGATTTTCTTCCATCAATCACCGATAATCATTACATAAGTAAACCTGCTTCCTTCTCGATCCCCTACTGTCATTGATTCATGAATCCCATTCAAACTTCACCCACCTCCTCGCGCAATGCTTCATCACGAATTTTATCATTCCGATAGTTGATGATCCTGAGGTGGATCAATTCGGATTCAAACGGTTGATGAAACGATGCCGATGGGTTATTGCTTCGGGCTAATCAATCTTGATTTACGTTTGGATTGTGGGGTGTTGAATTCGTGGGGGTTTTAAACGAGTTTAATGGATGATCCGATAACATGAAATAGCATAAATGAAATGAGGGTTTTTTGGTTGAGGGAGTGGCTATCGGGTTAACAGGTTGGGTGGAGTGAGATACTGGTCGAGGGGATGACTTGAAATTCTAACGGCTTAGTTAGTTTCTGAATCTACTGACTTAGGAATTTCTTGCAACCTCGGCTGCACACGACTTAGCTTTTAGGTCGTATTGATTTTCTGATGACTTAGGACTTAGGCTGTATGAGCAACTCAACCCTTTGGATTCTTAACTCGACCTATCTATTGGCCGACCTTATTTGACACGATCTAATCCTTAGATCGTGGCAGAACTAGCACTTGGGGAAATTTGCCGACCTAACCCTTAGACCGTGGCCGAGCTAACACTTGGAGAATCCTGCACCACTTTTTGACCCGGAGCCTTTCTCCTTACCACTGCTCACGACTTAAAGAACCACCGATTTAAGGAATTAGAAATTTAATCTTAACTCGCGAGAGATTCCTTGGGTCGCGGCCGAGTTAACACTTGGATGCCCGACTCGAATTCTCACTTAAAAGCATAATTCTAATTTAAATACTTAATTTGATCTGCTGGACTGAATTGCTTAAATCCTGGATTGTTTTAACTTTGTTGCTTTATTTCACAGACCACATTAACTTATAGGCTAACAACCTGCTGAAAACAACAATCTCAGAAAACCAAGGCGAATATACTACCATTGGCTGCCCACATCAAATGACAGATTAGTCGACATAGAGTAATCAACTTAAATACACTGTATGAAATGCTGTGAACCAATCAACTAAAGTGAAGTATTAATGCAAAGCATCGCTAACTTGAACTGATTTGTTTGCATCAACATTACACTTGCATATTAAAACAACGAACCCTGGACTTTATAACTGACAAATACTTGCTAGTTTTTATTCCAGTTATATTTGCTTATTACTTGATTGATTTTACACAACACTCCACACATTTTAGGAAACGTGCACCTTCATGTTTGAATATCCAGTTGTTTGTGTAGAATGACTTCCCTCCAAGAAGAAGAAGTGGTAGCTCAAGCGGGAGAGATCTTTTAGACACCTATTCCCATAGAGAATCCTCCAGAGAGAACTTCGACTATCCTAACTCCGAGAGCGTTTATTCAGCTACGTACTCAATTTGGTTTTGCTGAAAATGATGCCCTACTTCCCAGGCCAAATGATACTGCCGACAGTCCTCCCTCCGGTTTTTTTGCAGTCAATCGCCAAATGTGCCTAAGCGGGGTGATTCCTCCCTTTAATGACTTCCTTCGAACCCTTCTCCTTCGGTTGACAATCTCTCCATTCCAACTTCACCCTAATGGTTATGCCATCTTGATGGGGCTGTGTGTATTGTTTAGGAGAACTCTTGATCGTTTGCCAAGTTTTGAAGAAATTCGCTACTTATGCTCGTTTGCAAAGAGTAAAGACCATCCTTCCCTTATTATTGTGAGAAGAGCTAGAAACCGCAAGCTTATTTCCGATCTTACCGAAAGTGTTCATGGATTTTTGAACCAGTTTTTCTTTGCTCGCTGCCCCCCAGGGTTTTATGCCATCTGGAGAGTAGGAAGTAAGATTACCTATTTTTATTTTCTCCATTTTCCAAACTTTTTCGAGATCCGAATTACTGATTGCTAATTTCGTTCTTTGTTCTTTTAAGCACTTCCTCTCCCCTCTAGAGATCCAATCCACAAGCAAGTTTTTGAAAGATTAAGTGCCGTGACTGCTAGAGAAAGAAGTATAATGTTTTTGTTGAAGGACGAATTTTTGCATCGGTATGGACTTTTGCACACTTCTCGCTCTACACACCCCCATGAGGTTCCAGACTCCCCGCCTAAAGCATTGGATGCCCCAGTTTCCACTGACGAACCCATACCAAAAGAACATGCCTCCGAGGCTTCTCTGGTGAAGTGGTCTACTACTGTCGATGTTGCGGGGTCGTTTGGCAAATTCGCACTTGCCCCAGTTATTGAGGAAGAAGAGCCTCAGGGATCTCCCCGACATTCACAGAAGTCTGGTGAAGAAGACGGAAAAACAAGCCTGTCAAGCATAGCGGGGATGACACTTTCGAAGGGTTGAGCGACCTCTTTGTCACCTCACAGGAGCTCTTTAAAGACGACCCTGTCACTACTAGGGTTTCTTATTCAGTAGTGGAAGCGACTTCTTCTCTACAACAAGCTCCGCCGACCCAAGAGTTGACGTTAACTACTACCCCTACGATTACTCCGCAATCAAAGAGTGGTTCGTAGTTTGATGCATGTAGTTTGCACATCACACACATTTAGAATTTGTCGGCACTTTCATGCACCTAATTCTATGTACTTTGAAGATTCTACAGTTACGCTTCCTTTCTCTGAAGACTTTTAAGACTTGTCTTTTTTTTATTTCAGATCCTCCGATGGGACGCAGCGGCTCTTACTATGATGACTTTCAGCGCAATGGGAGGCGTAGTCAATATGATTATAGGCGCTACCTTCCCGTTCACAGAGAAACCGACGAAGAGAGAGCCGCTCGAAAGGCTCAAGAGAGGAGGGCTCAAGAAGAGCGTTATGAGAGAAAAGAAAGGGAGGAGCACCATGATTCTTCCCAGAGAGGTGACGACTCTCACAAAAGAATGTCGCATGATGATCGGAGAAAAAGCCATATGGTTGAGGACCCAAGCAAGCGTGCCTGACATGGTGAGAAGCATGCATCTACAACTCCTGAAAAGGCCACTGCCCCTGTTTCACTCGACATCCCTTCTGGCACCCCTGCTCTCGGGAAGACATACATTCAGGCAATACTTAACAGGCCTAAATTTCAAATTGGACCAGGCCCAGCCACTCTGCAAAGACGGTTTCCACAATGGTGCTTGAAGGGGGTTCGCTTCGACCTCGACTTAGTTCCAGTTGACAAGCCTGCCATGCTGCGAAATCTCGATGCCGTCAGGCTTGATATTGAAAGAATGTCGAGCTGGCAAAAGCTTGTCGACGAGCTTCAAAGGGTAAACCGTGTGAATCTCGAGGCCATGGTTACTATGGAAAATGACAAGGCTGAATGGCGGAAGGTTCTTGAGCAGCATGATACCAAGATGCGGAGCATCACTGCTTATAATGAAGAGCTTGAGGCGAAGGTCGAGAAACTTAAAGAAGAACTCGCCACTTCTTCTACTTCCTACACTCAAAAAGAAGAAGTGCTTCAGAAACAAGTGAGAGATGCTCATGCCGGCCAAAGAGACGCCGAAGACAGGCTCGAAGTGCAAAAACGAATCAATGAGGGCTATATTGCTGATATTGCAGAGCTTTGGAAGAAAACCGACTCCCAAGAGGCGGAGATCGAAATGCTTAAGCTTCAACTCTTCAAAGCTGAAAGAGAGCGTGATGAGGCCGTTGCCGGTAAAATTGCAGCTGAAGAATCTCATGAGGCAACGAAGATCAGCATCAACTCGACGTTATTTGACTTCTACCTGCATAGCGTCTTGGGACGCGGTAGTCTCGCCTTCTTAGGTCCCAAATATGAAATTACTCTGGCTGAGATGTGGGATTCCGCACTTGATATGCTTGGTGCTACAGGTGCTGGGGACGTCGAATCAGCTCTTGAGGAGCATTACTTGGATGACGAAGCTCGCGCCACTCTCGCCAAGGGAAAAGAACAACTTGCAAAATTAAGAACTGAAATGGCAGAAGGAGAACGTTTAGGAAAAACTACTTCAACTGATCCAGTTCAGCCTTCACCTTCGGCCGAAATCGGCATCGTCGGTTCCAGTTCTCATTCTCCATCCCTGGTTAAAGTTACAACTGAGATCACAAGCACACAGGGTGGAGATGAAGGCGAAGAGAGCGCCGAAGCACAGGCCTATGAGGTTGATATCAGGAAGCCGACTTCTCCAGGTAACTCTACTATTAATCTTGCCCAAGTAGACTGCTCATTTGCTTCTTATGAGTTCGATGAGCTTCTTGACTATTTCCTGAACCTCAATGAGCCTTTATCTCCTCTCTTTACTGACTTCAACTTCTTTTCTTCTGCAGAGTAAGTGTCGAGCATCGCTCAGACTTCCCCTCCTCCAGCTATTCCTCCTCCGTCTCTTCAGGTCACTCCTCCTTCTACCTCGCAACCAGAATCACAAGAGGAGCAAATAGAAGCTCTCCAAGACTTGGACGATCCCATTGCTTCACAAGAACACAGGGGAGAAGAAACTGAAGAGGGCGAAAAGACTCCGGAACCAACTGGTTCCGTCGATATGCCGTTAACAACACTTTTCACTCCAGGAAGCGGGTCTTCTTCTAAGAAGTGGGGGAAAAGTGGAGTTTCAAAGAAGAAGAAGGAATCTTCAGCTGGCGAGGGAAAAGCAGAAGAAAGCCCGATTGTGCCCCTTTCTCCTTCGTCCCCTACTCTTACAAGCCGTCCTAAGAAGTTGACCATCCGGCCGGGCGCAGGCTCAAAAGGTGGAAGGAAGAAGAAATGATGGCTTTGGTTCTGTTATTTTTATATCGCTTTTTGCTTTTTGCATGTACTGACCGGAGATTGTGCGGTTACCTGCCTCCGCTTTTCTTTTTCTTTTTATTTTGAAACCCGTTCCTGTACAAAATTTTGACATTATTGAATAAAATGATTCTTTTTGTTTGTACAAACTTCTGTCTGTATTTGAGAATGCATTTACTATTCATTTTTGTACAAGTTTCTTTATACGATATTGCAGTGAGCTTGTGGTATGTTGTCCGAGCGTAATTTTACCAATGTAGTTATACCATGTTGCCCCTATACCATAAGCTCATTGCAATATTTTATACTTTTAGGGGATTTGTACTCTTATTTTCTAGAGAATAACTATTCTATACTTGGAGGAATACTACTCTGCTCAAAATAGAGTACAACTCACTCCATATGAGTTTCTACGCTTCATCCTTCGAAGATATCACTTTTTTCTTTTGTGCATACACACATTTCACCAAGTGAATTCCCCTATGTGGTAAAGCCGGCCTCTGAAGGGCACTTTAACTTCTTCTTGAGGAAGAGCATTTTCAAGAATAGAAGAACCAGTCTTCCTTTGAAAGCTAAAGTGTGCCTTTGAAGAGGGCTTTTTTTTTATTACGCCTTGGTGGAGTTCTTTTTGATCTTTGCTTTGCATTTCTGACGAAATGCTTCTTTGAAAAGTTGTACCTATGAGGAGGGCTTTTTCACGTTTCAAAACTTGGAAGTTTTATTTCAATCTCGGTGAAACGTGTGCCTCCGAAGAGTTGTGCCTCCGAGGACGGCTTTCCACGTTTCAACACCTGGAAGTTTTATTTCAATCTCGGTGAAACGTGTGCCTCCGAAGAGGTTTTTCTGTTTGATTGCGCCTCTGGGAAGAGGTTTTTTGTTTGATTGTGCCCCTGGGAAGGGGCCTTTTTGTTTGATTGCGCCTCTGGGAAGAGGTCTTTTGTTTCTGCCCCTTGGGAGAGGCTTTTATTTTTCCTTGTTCGCTGGGAAGCGGGCCTCCGAAGAGGGCTTTTCACATTTCGACTCACGGGTGTGTATCACCGATCACGGTGAAATGTGTGCCTCTGAGTAGGGTTTTTGCTTGGAAGTTTGGAGTTTCTTTCTCTCAGTTGGACGGATTCACGGGAGTGTATCAACCGATCAGTCCGCAACTTTTTGTCGAGAAAGAACTCTCTTTTTGTGGTTTGGCCCGCTTGAGGTCTTTTAGCATTTCAACTGTGGTGAAATGGGCCTCCGAGGAGGGCTTTTCACGTTTCAACACTTGGAAGTTTTATTTCAATCTCGGTGAAACGAGTGCCTCTGAGTAGGGCTTTTGCCTGGAAGTTTGGAGTTTCTTTCTCTCAGTTGGACGGATTCACGGGAGTGCATCAAGCGATCAGTTCGCAACTTTGTATCGAGAAAGATCTCTCTTTTTCTTGTTAAGCCCCCTCGAGGTCTTTATCCTCCGAAGAGTTGTGCCTCTGAAGAGGGCTTGTGCATCCGAAGTGGTCTTTTGCTATTTGATGCTTGCTCGCCCATGTCTCTTTGCCATCTATTCGTGTCGGCGATCCCCGTTATCTTTTGCAAGTGTCGTCCCTTTTTAGTTGCCAATAATTTTCCTTATCCAAAGAAATATACTTCATAGTTAAGCGAGTTGGTGGTGGTAGACACAGGCTATTTAACTGAATGTTTGTTTGTACAAACATTTGTAGTTAGTTAGAAACGGTCCACTTCCATCCACATCGCTAACTTTTGTTCGAAGCACTTCTTTGTAGGATTTGAGTATGGAAATTTTGAAAGGTTTAGCGTTTGCTTGCTGGGTGATGTCGGAGATCGCTTGGTCTTGCAATGGGTAAGCTTTGTTTTTATGGCCTGCATTATTAAATCGACATTTAGTAACACAATTAACGTATTTTATATGTCGGAATAAAACAAAGCGGTTTATAATAGTAGAGAACACAAGATTTATAGTGGTTCAGCCAAAAGATGACCTACATCCACTTTATAGCTTTTCATTATTCACTTGCTTTACAATTGCTTTCTATACAAGAATCATATATTCGTAATTCTTTTACAACATTTCAGCAAAGATTTTAAGTAAAATATGGACGCAAATGATTGCTGTTCCAAGCTCTTGGGACTGGTTCTCCTTCGACGGTTGTGAGTTTGAATGCGCCATCATGAAGTTTCGTGCCTATAACATATGGCCCTTCCCAGTTTGGCCCAAACACACCTATGGCTATTATAATTCTCTTCAGGACTAAGTCCCCAACTTCAAAGCTGCGCTGACGAACTTTGGAATTGAAGTGCCTGGCTATTCTTTGCTGGTGAGCTGCAATTCTAAGCCTAGCCTCTTCTCTTCTTTCATCGAGGAGGTCAACTGCTTCCAATTGCAATTTTTCATTCTCATCTTGATCAAAATGGATCCTTCTATGTGAGGCGACTTCAGTTTCCACCGGAATCATCGCTTCTGATCCGTATGCCAGTGAAAATGGAGTATGCCCAGTCGCAGTTTTGTGGGTGGTTCTGTATGCCCATAGTGCAAGCGGTAACTTATCGACCCAACCACCTTTGGCTTTTTCCAACTGATTTTTGATGGTTAATTTGATGATTTTGTTTACTGCTTCCACTTGCCCGTTTGCTTGTGGATGAGCCACTCCTGAGAAGCTTTTTCGGATCTTGAATCGTTTGCGGAAATCTTGGAACTCCTCACTTTCAAACTGAGTACCATTGTCTGTGATTATCTTTTGAGGCACACCATACCTGCAAATGATATTTTTAGTCACAAAACTTATCATTTTCTTAGAGGTAATAGTAGCCAATGGTTCGGCTTCGGCCCATTTGGTGAAGTAATCAACAGCAACGATAGCATATTTAATTCCCGATTTGGCAGTCGGCAAAGGCCCAATGAAATCTATTCCCCAGATGGCAAATGGCCATGGACTGACCATTTATGTTAGCTCAGTGGAAGGTGCTCTAGGAACTTTGGCGAATCTCTGGCATTTATCACACTTTCGGGAATAGTCAGCAGCATCCTGATTAATTTCTGGCCAAAAGTATCCATAACGGAGGATTTTCTTTGCTAAAGTTTGACCACCTTTATGATCCCCACATTCCCCTCCATGTACTTCAGTCAGAATTGTCTTAGCTTCTTCCTTTGTCACGCATCGGAGTAATGGCATCAAAAATCCTCGTCTGTACAGACGACCATCTTGAACTATATATCTGGAGGCCTTCCTCATCAGCTTCTGCCGTTCTTTCGAACTTTCCGGCAAAGAACCATTGACTAAATATTCAAGTATCAGAGTCATCCATGATTCTTGCTCTTAGGATACATTCATAATCCAATCAACATCCATTTCATCTGTGCTTGGGGCTGACAGGACTTCGATGGGAACTAATCCCAATAGTTGCGCTTCACCAGTACTTGAATACTTTGCGAGAGAATCAGCCTTCATTTTCTCTTCGCGGGGTATATGGTTTATTGAATAACGGTCAAAAGTTTGAAGAAGCTCCCAGGCTTTTGATAAATAGGCGGGTAGATTCCCTCCTTTAGCTTGAAATTCCTTCTTGACTCGGCAGACAATAAGTGGAGAATCACTAAAAATCTGCAATGCCTTAATGTTTAGTTCTTTAGCGATCCTCAAACAAATAATGAGGGCTTCGTATTCTGCTTCATTATTTGTCGATGGAAATTCTAGTCTCAGTGCATAACATAGTGATCGCCCTTCTGGGATTTCAAGGACAACCCCTGCTCCGGAACAGTAATCATTTCTTGCGCCATCGACATACAATTTCCATTGGATTGGGACGTTATCAGTAACTTCTTCCTCACTATCACCTTTATCCGTACATTCTGCGATGAAATCTGCTAAAGCTTGTCCATTGTTTGCTTTCCGAGGATGATAAGTGATGTCATATTGGTTGAGTTCAATATTCCATTTCAAAAGACGGCCCGAAGTCTCAGGACGGAATAGGACTTGCATTAGAGGTTGATCAGTGAGTACTTTGATGGGATGAGCTTGGAAATACGGCCTCAATTTTCTTGATGCGATCAACAAACAATAGGCGAGCTTTTCCAACTTTGAATAGTTCATCTCTGCCCCAGTAAATCTTTTGCTGATATAATAGACTGGGCGTTGAATCCTTGTGTCTTCTCGTATCAATACTGCGCTGAGAGCATGAGATGAAATTGCCAGATATACGAAGAGATCTTCACCATTGTCAGGCTTTGAAAGTATCGGAGGCACTTCCATATGACGAACCAACTCATCGAATGCCTTCTGGCATTCAGGAGACCACTCAAAGTTTTTTCTTCCTTTCTTCAGAGCATCAAATAATGGAATGCATTTGTCAGTAGCTTTGGAAATGAACCGACTCAAGGCAACAACCTTTCCATTGAGACTTTGCAATTCCTTTTTCGTTCTAGGAGCCTTGACCTCTCTCAGGGCAGTGATCTGAGCTGGATTAGCTTCAATGCCCCTAGCGCTCACAAGAAACCCAAAAACTTTCCAGACTCCACTCCGAATGAACATTTCAAGGGATTAAGCTTCATTCTGTACTTTCGGAGTACTGCGAACATCTCTGCCAAGTGATCCATGTGGTCCTTTTCTTTCTTAGACTTCACTAGCATATCATCAACATAAACTTCCATTGTCTTGCCAATCTGTGGTTTAAACATGGCATTAACAAGCCTTTGGTAAGTTGCCCCTACATTCTTGAGTCCGAATGGCATGACCTTGTAGCAGTAGAGTCCAACATAAGTGATGAAGCTTGTATCCTCTTGATCTGGCTCATGCATCATAATCTGGTTATATCCGGAGTATGCATCCATAAAAGATAACAATTCATGCCCTACCGTCCCATCCACCAGCCGATCGATCCTGGGCAGCGGAAAACAGTCTTTAGGGCAAGCTTTATTCAAATATGAAAAGTCAATGCATACTCTCCACTTTCCGTTAGCTTTCTTAACCAGCACTGGATTTGATACCCAATTTGCATAAGTAGATTCTCTGATGAAACCGTTCTCCATGAGCCGATCCATTTCTTCTTTTAACATTGCCGTCCTCCCAGGACCCTGAGTTCTTCTTTTCTGTTTCATGGGTGTAAACTTTGGATCAATGTTAAGAGTGTGTACTGCAATCTCTGGGGATATTCCACACATGTCAGCATGAGTCCAAGCGAATACATCCAAAATTGCCTTCAAAAACGAAATCAAAACATTCTGAACCGTTGTGTTGAGTTGTGAACCCACATTCAGTACTTTGTTCGGGTCCTTTGGGTCAACGGATACATGCACTGTTACCTCTACCGGTACTACCCTATTCTCCCCTGCACTGGCTTTCCTTGGATCCATCTCTCTTCGTGCGGCACTACATTTACCAGTGCAGGGTCCACCTTCTAATTGCTACAAGGTTGGTTCTTTGGTGCGGACTTGAGCCGCCGCACCTTTTCCCATTTCTCTCTTCCTTGATTCACACAGCTCTGTACGATAACATTCTTGCCCTGCATCATGGTCTCGTTTGATCACGCCAACTCCATTATCCATGGGCAATTTTATTGTTAGACACCACGGGGCAAGAACAGCTTTAAATGCAGCAAGAGTTGGTCGGCCTAAAAAGGCATTAAAGGCAGAGAATTCTTCAACAATTATAAAGGTTTGCTTTCATGCCACCTTCCTCAGTCCCTTTCCAAGTTCTACAAACAAATCTATGGCCCCAATCGGCTGTTTGGGTTCTCCAGCAAACCTAGCAATCTTAAGTGATGAAGCTTGAACGTCAGCCATTGGAATTTTCACTTGATCAAAGGTCTTCTTGAAGAGAATGTTGCATGAAGCTCCGCAATCAACTATAACTCTTCTCACAGTAGCCGGCCCAATACCAGCGGATATGACCAGAGGATATATGGTAGGAGCCTCGATACCCAAATAATCTCTGGCACTGAATACAATATCATCTGTGGAAGTCTTTTGTTGCTTTAAAGGCGCATCATTCTCTAAAACAAAAACATTCTCTTCAGCCGGTACATGCCTCAAGGCCCGAGCATACCTTTCCATCTCGCCCCAGCTTTTGCCTGCTGGGTGAGGCCCTCCAGTTATTATATTGATGACAGGTCTTTCCGATTCATGCACTACGGCTTTCACACTTGAGCCAGGACGGTGAGTGGGAACTTGTTGTCCTTGAGTTGACGAAGCTGGGGCATTTCTACTCCTTTTCACATACTATTGGAGCTTGTTCTCTTTCAAAAGTTGTTCAATTACTTCTTTCAACTGACGACATTCGTTGGTGTCATGGCTGGGTTGGTTGTGGAACCGGTAGAACCTTCCACTCTTTTCCATCTTAATCCCAACTCTCATTTTAGGTGGTGTCGGATAATTGACATCATCCTTGGCCGCAAAGAAGATGTTCTCAGGGGTATCGGTCAAGGGTGTGAAATTGAAAAGACGGCCTTTCTTAGCATCTCCCTGTTTCTTTCCACCATCATTTCCCCTTTTCTGAGTGTTAGGTTCTTTCTTGTTCGAAGGAGCACCATTGTTCCCGGCTTCTACTGATACCACCTTAGCCGGTGTTTTGAGGCTCTCCAAGCGCATGAATTCATCCGCTTTCTTGTAGAATTTGTCAAGCGAGTTTGGTTCTTTCATTTTGAACCGTTTTCCAAATTCACTTGATTTGTCAATCGCCCTCATCAAGTATGTTAGGACCATGCGTGGTTCAGCATTATCTACCTCGGCCAAAGCTACGTTAAAACGATTCAAAAATGATCGGATAGATTCTCTCGAATTTTGCTCTAGACTTGACAGCGACATTATATCTTTTGCTTTAGAAGCATACAATCGAAATTGCTCCTTGAATTTCCTGGTCAAATCGGAGAACTAATCAATGGACCTGACCGACAGCTTTATAAACCACAGTAGAGCCACACCTTCCAAATATACCGGGAAATATCGACATTTGATTTCATCAGATGCTCTGGCACTCATCATATGCCAGTCGTACTTATATAGAAACTCGTTAGGATCACTCGTCCCCTTGTAGGCCGGAATAGTAGGGGGAACGAATTTCCTTGGGAACTCTGCCTTCAAGAATTTTTCAGCAAATGGAGTTTTGCTTGGAGCAAAACCCCACTCTTTCTCTTCTTCATCTCTTCGCATATTTTCCTTCATGATTTGGCGAACCATACTCGAAAAATATTCTTCATCATTTAGAGGCTCTGGAGGGCAAACATCAGCCACTCTCTCTGAATTCTGTCTTGACAATCGTTCACGGAGGGTCGGCTGCGGCCCTGATCCTCCCGCTTGAGGAGGAGTCCTTTCCACAGGGTCTGCGGCACTTTGAGAAGTGTTCCCTACAACATCCTGAACTCCCACAGCAGGGTTCCCATCATTATTAACTGGTTGACGGTTTGCCCCTAGTAGATCATTCAACTTACTTAAGATCAGGGCGTTCTGGGCATTCTGAGCTTCCAACTGCGCATTCTGAGCTTCCAACTGCGCATTCTGAGCACTCAATTGTTGATTCAACCCTAAAACTACGGCGTCCAATTCTGCTCGCGTAACTCCAACAGTTGGAGCTGCTTGACTTGAAGGAGGAGAGGTAGCAGTATTCTCTTGAACATTGTCGGATCTTACAGAACTTCGTTTTCTCCCAGGAGCCACTATTTCCAATAAACTTCTGGTTTTAAAAAAATCCTTTCAACAGACCTTTGCGGAGCAATGATGGAAGTATCCTGAGTTGGGTTCTCAGTGAAAGCACCAAAAATGTTAACTCTTAAAATCGAACGCTAACACCCCGGTGTATATAGAGATTGAGTGAAAGCACCACCCGTGAACACGGGAACCAAAAACAAGTAGAAAAGTGACAGAGTAAGCAGAAAAGACAACAGTTTTTATAGTGGTTCGGCTTCAGGTAAGCTTACGTCCACTTTAATCCTCTTTATTACTGAATCAATTACAACTTTACAACTGTAATCAATTACAATACCGATGAGACAAACAACCGGAACTTCGATGCAGAAGAACTCCTTGAATCCATGTTGATTGCGTTAGATTTCCCCTTGAAGTTTGTTGAGATTCCTTTCGTATTTGAAGTGTCGGGTGAGTCGAGAATTCAGCAGAGTATCGGCGCTTAAAGAGATCGGCCAAAAAAGTCCCTTGAAAGTTGGAGATTGCCATCTATTTATAGAGAATTCTGGGCACAAAATGTTGCCAAGGCCTAAATCGCCACCGACCTAAGTTGGGTCGTGGACGACTTAAAGTAGGTCGTGGAACGGTTGCGATTCAAATGCTGGGTCGACACTTAAGAAAGGCATCCTTGCTGAACTCTATAAGTCCTGAACCGTGTACGAGTTAAGGGGCCACGTACTAAGTAGCTGCATCAGACTTTCCTTCCTTTGCTTAGGTCGTGTACGACCCAACATAGGCCGTAGGTCGGTTGCGACTCAAGTATAGTTCATGATCTTGTCCCTGTCTTGAGCAGTTAGGGCGGCAAACTCCCTAGATAGTTAGATCAGCTTCTATCTTAGGCCAGCACCCGCGTTAGGTCGGTAGCTATCTTAGGTCGGTATCCTGTAAGTCTTGGGTCGGCGCTCTTGTTAAGTCTTAGGTCGGCAACCTTGTTAAAGCATTAGGTCGGCAACCTTGTTAAAGCATTAGGTCGGCAACCTTGTTAAAGCATTAGGTCGGCATCCCTCTAAAATAACTTAGGTCGTAATACCTCTCAGGGCTTAGGCAGTTAGATAGACATCCATGTTAGGTCGGCAACCTTTTGGGTCGGTAACTCTTATGTCGCTGAGCCATGGCCGGGGCGGAGTTAACACAGCCTATAAATAGACAAAGTGAAATAGGATAGGTGGGCACGAATCATAAACGCGCAAAACGGTTATTGGCCCACCAGAATATTTTATATTAATTGGATACGTTACGGATTAGTAAATAAATTAATTTCTTCCTCAGACATTTACATTGAATTTTAAACATATTTACAAATGTAAATTTAGATGCTTCATTTATAAGTTTCAATATAACTTCACAATTTCATTAAATTCCAAATTCATAGATAAGTTTCCATTTTCAACTAAATTTCTAAATTACCGTAATAATTATCTTAGATTTTTATTCATTCTCAATAGATTTGACTATTGTAAATTGACTAAGTTTTCATACTATAAAAATCCACATTTCTATGTATATATACATTTGAATTCCCTACTAAAATATTTTATTTATGTTTCGCAACTACTTCCAATCCTTTTTTTTTTGCATCGCACTGTTAATTAAATAAATAGCCTATACCAACACTAATTATCATTAATTTGAAAACGGGTTACCAAATTTTGGATTTTATTAATAATTATTATTTATTACTTCGTTGTTTATTCAAATTTAGACAATTTAAGATGTTTCTTAAATGTTGAGTACATTATTAACTTCAGCGTAAAACTTCAATTTTATTTTATCTACAAATTATAAATTAACTTTGCAGAAATCCCTTAGTTGACCTTTCATTTAATTATCCTATCTATTGGTATCCCATAGATGAGAATTCCTAAAACATCTCCGAATTCCAACCTTAATTTCAATCACATAAAATGTTCTATTCAGTTTCCAATAAATTCAATAAATTCAAATTATCGTGTTCTAAATCCAAATGAATCCATTCTTTTAATCTAACTAATTATCATATTCTGAATAAAGTTTACGTTATTTCCACCTATAAGCTACAAATAACAACGAATGTTGCATTTTATTTAGATTCTAAACAAATTGATGGGTAATAATTAATAATTCTCACTATTGCCCGATTTATTCCCATTCATGCTTAAATTACCACCAAACAATCATTAAATTTACCTATCTTTTATTGATTCCATAAAATCTATTTGCCCTGAGTTAGTTACTGCATTTATCAAATTCCAATTTCGCAATCACCTTAAATACATAAATTGGTATTGCATTAGCATTTAAATTTATTAGCTTATGTCAACACTATTAACATTAATTGCAATGTATTACCAATTTTAGTCACTACCCTAACTACTAACTCATATTAACCTACATCATTCTCAAGAATTTCATTGGTTTTTCTTATATTAAATTTATCAACCATATTAATTATGGTTTTTTTAAAAACAATTAATATAATTCCCTTTAATATATACAACTTAGCAATCTATTAAGCATGGTATTATATTTCACGTAAATGTACATTTAATTACATTTAACCCTATCATTACTTTTATATTCCAAACAAATAAATTAATAATAGGTTAATTGAATCAGATTTACAATCCAACTTTAATTATTAGCAAATTTTGTCAGTTTGGACCACTTGGTAAATTCAGAATCCTTAACAACTTCCTACATTAATTTATTTTTTGAATAATCCCAAAATTTTCAATATTAAAGTACAAATCCAATTTATCAAAAATTAAAACTTAAATTTCAAGGAATTTATCTATTTAGGTTTAGATCTCGTTATTCACTAAAATTGGTTGGTATTTATTTCATTCGCCTCTTTAATTGTACGTAAATTTCTCATAAATACACCTAAAATTTAATTTAATTCCAACTGCTTCCTAATTTCCATTTCTACATCTTAACACACTCTATATTAAACTTCTAGACATTGTATTACTTATCATATTAATGTAACCTTTATTTAGTGTATTAATGCTTATTTCAATTCAAATTCTATCAACCAATTACACATGTAGCCTATTACTATTGCTTACAAATCAAAATATTGCACCCATTGTCATCTTCTGAATGGAATTAGTCTTTATTTCAAAACTTATCTAAATTTACATTGAGACCATAGTTAATCCTCTTCGATAATATTAATCCTCAATTTATTAAATGGAATCAATATATCTTACATAACATGTTTTACGCATAAATTTTTAATTAATATTATTTCAATTTATTCCCCATATTCTCAATAATTACCTAACATAAATCTACGCTTATTTTATTCTAAGTTCACACTTTCGTTACTCTCAAATCAATAAGTAACGTTCATATAAATAAATGTTATGTCAGTTTCCTATTTATTTCGATATTTTTATTTATTTATTACTGCATAACTTTACTTATTTTCTTCCCATCACTTTAATATTAATCGTTAAAGTAACGCTTATCAATACACATCAAATTATTTACCAAATTAAAAGGTTTTGATTTTTTTAACAAATTAATTGACATATTAATTAGGTAATGTATACGAATTGTTATTATACCCATAAATTTACACTTAACTAATTAAATGCCTTACCTATATTCTCTATCTTCCCATTATATTCAGGTACAATACTTACACCAATTTTTATTGAAAAATTTATTCATATTACAAACAAAGGCTTAAATTACAATTGTTAAATTAGCGTTCAATATATATTTATCACCTTTTATTATTTCTACTAAATTTTTGTTACAAAATTCTATTAAATAAATTAAATCGTCGAAATTTACGGGTCGTTAACCTGTTGTTTATTGTTCCCTTCCTAAACTTTGGGTGCCCACCAATTTCTACACGGCAGCCTAGAGCCAGATTATCAGGATATTCTGGAATTCTTGAGTTGTTGTGGAGATCAGGAGCAAGCTGGATGGCGAAACGTATCACTTGTATATGATATTATCTTTTCCGCTGTGTATCCACTTGTAAGGACAAGTTCATATAATTGTCCAGTTGTGTTGTGTTGTAATTTGACTCTGATGATGTAATGTATAAAATGTACAGTTCTTTTGATTTAAAGATTATTCATTTATGTATTATATGTTGTTCCGCTGTGATTGTGAGATTCTGATATTGTTTCTGTTGCTTCTTCTTTCTTTCTTCTTCTACCTCTTCTTCTTTAACCCTAACAATTGGGTTTTCCGGCCTTCGATTGCTCAGCAGTTGATACAGTGGACGTATTAATGTCGATTTTCGGGAGTCGAAAATCTTGAATCGTTACAAAGTGGTATCAGAGCATCTGGTTAAGCGACAACCTTGACTCTGTTGTGAATTACTCATTAGAGATAGAATCAGTAGTACTCTAGAATGGGTGTGAGTGTAATAATAGATATGAGTGCGTATTTGTTAGTGAATATAAAAATGTTTTATATTGTGTTTGCTTATCCATTGAGTTGTTTGTGAATTCTGGTCGGTATGTGGAACACCATATTATCGATAGGGATTTCTAAACACTTAAACGAGGCAAGTCGACATAGTATCATTTAAATTGGGTAAATGAAATAATTTTACCTTGATTTTATTTTACATACAAAGGAAATAATTTTTCAGAAATATAAAGTGTATATAAATTGATTGTTTAGTTGTTGAAAATGTAATAATATATATAAGTTAATTAAAATAATAAATTGTATAAGCAAATGAATTATTAAGTATGGAATTATAATTAATATGATTTACAATTGTGAAATAATCATATATATAAGAAGTGAAACTATATGAATATATGTATAAATATAAATTGTAAACGTGATTCGTAATTTGAAATGGAATTCCAGAGTAATATTTGAAAACAAATTTAAAGAAATTGAAATTTTGACATTTGGGAAATTTAAATTCTTTGGAGTTTGAAAATGATTTTCAAGGGTTTTGGAAAATTGTTTTGAAGGGAAGAAAGCACTAAACTCTTTTCGGCCGCTGGAGAATAATTCCTGATGATGATCGCGACATCATCGGTGTTCATTTTCGAGTTTCCATGAGAGGAATTACTGCCGAATTATAATTAAATGGAAGTTGTTTATGAAATTGAGTTTGGTTTTGGAAATTCAGAAGATAATTTGAATAGATTTAAAAAATAATTTTTGAAAGATTGAAAAGACTCTGGAATGTTATATAAAATGTTTATGGAATAATAAATAAGTTTGGATGACTTAGGAAATTCAGATTTAAACTGAAATTGACCTGAGTTAATTGGAATAAAGGTGGATTTTAAAAGTCTAATAGACTAAAAATGATTGGAATACAATTATTATGTTGGAGAATAAATTGTGAATGAATAAGTAAAATTTTCAATTACAAGTGCAAGAAAATGAAATTGAATGTTGAAATTCATTTCGAATTTGTAAGTAAATAGAATTGGAATTGGAATTGAATTTGATTTGTGAAAAAAATAGTGAAGTATTAAAATAAAATTAGTAAGTGCAACTTATTGAGGAATGACTAAATGGATAATGTTTAAAATGAATTGAATCCAATATTTTTTTTATGAAAGTAAATTGTATTCATATAGAATTGGAAATCCAGTGTAATATATGTCGGTGAAACTAAATGATAAAATGGTTAAACAATTTTTGTTAAGGAAAATGAGATATGAATTTGAATAAGTGATAAAATTTGACTTTGGTAAAAGTTAAATAGAATTTACTTTAGAATTGGAATCTGAATTGGATTTATAAGTGGAAATTTAAGTTAAATAAATGAAATTCAACCTTATTTGTTAAATGAATTAGCAATCGAATTAATAAATGGATTGGATATTAATCAATTGAATGTAAAGGAATTGATATAGAATAATAAATGTAAGTGTTAATTCGTTAGAAGCTAATGAAGTTGAAAAAAATGAATAATTGAAAGAAAAGTCAATTAGATTTTAAACCAATTGGAGATTAAAAGTGTTAAACCAAATTGAAGTCAGACAAAGTGAATATGAATTGTTGAATGTAAATTTAATAAATTTAGTTGTATTGAATATACATTGATTGTTATATGATTGTTAGTTGATTGTATGTAATTCATTAAGTGTTAATGAAATTGAATTGATAAAAGGAAAGCTATGTAATTGAATTTGAATTGAAAGTGAACTAAGGGGACTTGGCTATAAGCAATTAAAATTTGTATCGGAACCTTATAAATTGCTTATAGGAATTATTTTGATTGCATTGCTTATGAAAACTATGTGTTTTCTATTGAAAATTAGTGAAATGTTAATGAATTTCCTATATATGTCACTTACATGTTTAAATTGAGTAAGTATAGGTATCGGGGTTGTAGTTGGCTGGATTTGGTCACGCTAAAACGATAATAAATGACTGCTTTGCTTAAAAATGCTAAATAGGTACGCCTACGTAATAAAAATAGGAAATATGAATCGTTTTTCTGTTTTCCGACCGTGTGGGCCGATGTATATATACTTATATCTATTGTGATATTGCAAAAGCTCCTCCGTACAAAGTAGAATCTGCCAATATTTTCCGTAAATTTTGGAAGTTAGAAAAAAAGTTTGGAAATTTTTGGTTAACGAAAAGTCATTTCTAAATTGAAATGAAAATGTAGGAATTGAACTAGAAAAGTGTACCATCGGATTTTGGAAAAGTTAAGGAATTAAAATGAATCTGAAATTAAGTTGGAACGATTTGTTTTTGAAAAAAAAGTTAACGGATTCGGTAACTTTTTCTTACTTGGCAATTTCGAGGACGAAATTCTTTTAAGGGGGAAAGTTTGTAACGACCTAGAATTTCTGTCATTTGAAATTCGTATATTTAATAGATTTTTAATATTAACAAGTAAAATTTGTAAGTCGAATAAATTATATATAATTAAATCGATAATTTAATATTTGAAATTACAGAAATAATTGGAAATTGGGTTTAATGTGATTAGAATTGATTTGTGAAGTTGTACTAAATCATATTGGAGTTAGAAAGATGTTACGGAACTTTTAAAATTTAATTAAAAGTTAATTTATGGAAATTGAATATTTTAATATTTGATTGACGAGTAAAAATAGTCATTTTTCAAACAGTCTCGGATTTCGACGAAACATGTTTCATTGGATCCGTAATGTTAAATTATTGTAAGATTTCAAATTTCATGTCAATCGGATTTACGGTTTGCCCGAGGAAATCTAAAACGCACTAAAATCGGTTTAAGTGAATTTCAAATTTAAATATTCGATTTGAAAACCTATCTTTCAAATACGATCGAATTGGCTCCCGATATTTATTCCATTGCATTTGGAATGGGGGTAATACATTATAAACGCCAGGCGGCACGCTTCGTTTGGAGTTCGAAAAATTTCGGTTGAATAGTGTCGAATTTTTTTCTATAAAAGGACTTCATAATTCATTATTTCACTAAACCCTGATCGCTTAACGCTAGCCGCGGGCTTCATTTCAATGGCCAAAATGCATCTTCGTTCTCCCTCAATTATCTTCTAATCCTTAAATTTTTACAAGAAATCTTCAACTACAAAGTTGAAGAGCGTATTTAGATCATCAACTTCAACGGTTGTTATCGTTTTTTGAGCTATAAATCAACGGCAAAATGAGTTCAAAGCTGCACCTTTCAATCACGAATTTCGAGGCGATAATACAACCGAGTGTGGCCGGTCTCTGGCCGATGGTCCATGGTGGAGTGGGCATTCGTTTAACGAAGCTTGATCATCGTCTCGTTCATCAGCGGTGGTTGCGACATTCGAGAATAACTGAACGAGGATGGGTTGCGTGCGTGCTTTCAATTTCCTGGGAAGAAGAAGTATCGGTTGGCCTGGATTTTCTTGATCAAACGTGTGGCCTAGATTGAAGGTTTAAAAATAAATAAAAATTTGTGAAATTAGTTATATTATAAATTTGTACAAACTTTAAAAAGCTATAACTTGTTCATACTAGGTCCGTTTTTGACGAAATGACTTGCGTTGGAATCGTATGGATGAATACTACGCGATGGAGATGGATTGGTATTGATTTGAGCTAGTGTGAATTTTGGATAAAATTAAACGCGTGTTTAATTTTATTTGGAATAAAACACTGTAATGGTTATTGGAAGCAAGGTGAGAACTTCTCACTCAATCGAATTTGTTTCGATTTAAATTTTAAATAGTTAAATTTAAAATTTGCTTAATTGTGTGATTGAATGATAAATTGATATTTGTTGTATTGAAATAGACCTTATACGCTGCATATTAAGCGGAGGTTATTATATTAAACACATATACCACGATATTTCACCTTGTAGTGGAATTGGTATTATATATGTACTTGGAGTTGATTTCCCACATTATATAGCGGATGAGAACCTGTTGCGCCGCATAATAGCAGATAATATTTTACATAAACCCATGTACCGCGATATCCCATCTTGAAATGGGATTGGTATTGTGCTAACATCTGTGGATGCAGGGAAATAGGTTGGAGGGTCCAACTGGATTCCTCAAATAATTGAATTTGTTTCAATGTTATGTGTTATTTTTTATAATCTCTGTGTGATTATCTTTGTGATTGAAATCGTTAAAGGCTACAATTTAGCCGAATGTAATTTTGGTATCGTTAGATACCGGAAATAAATAAAAATTAGGTTTTTGGAAAATTCTGGTTGAAAATTTATATTAAAATTTATTTTTGAGAATTGGATAAATTTAAAAGAAGAAATTCTAAAATAATAAAGTTTTATTTTTAGTCTTGTTGAATAATATTTAAAAATATGGGAAAAGCTTTAATAAATGGATTTCGGGTAATATTATTTAAAGGTTGAAGAATTTATTCAAAATACGGATTTTAAAGAGTTGAAAAATAAAAGAATTTGTTTTCTTTAAAAGGAATTTATTTTAAAAAAAAGGAAATAAAATTTGAAACCCATTTGGGAATTGATTTTTGGTGATTGAATTCAAATCTTTTGAAAATCCATTTGGTAATTTATTTGGTGTTTTGAAATGAATTCGGAATCAATTTGAAAATTGACTTGAGGATTAGTAGAAATTGATTTCAATTTGAGATTTGAATGAAATTCACTTGGTGTTTAATTTATTGGAAAATCAATATGGAATTTGATTTGGTTGTTTTTGAAATCAATTGATAAATTGAATTTTTGTTGAAAGCGAATATTTGAAATCGATTTGAAAATCGTATATTAGTGGATTATTGGAAATTTAGATTCACCATGGAATTTATAAAGGAAAGGGAAATTGTTTAAAAATAAACATTGATTTATTTTTGAAATGTGGGAATAAATTTACGGATTTGGAACGTAAATTTTAAAGTAAATCGATAAGGATTTATTTAATTTGTTTAAATGAACCGTTTTGAAATGAAAGTGTATTCTCCTTGGAAAGCCGAATAAAAATTTCTGAATAACTTTGAGAGATATATAAATATATATATATATATATATATATATATAAAAATAATTCTAGAATTGGTTTTGAAATGGATACTTTAGAGAAATTAACTTCTTAAATTATTTTAAATCCTTTAAGTAAAGGTTTATTAAGTTGATATAGAAATGATTATTTCTAAGATCAAATCAACAATTGTTTTAGAAAATAGTTATTTAAATAGTTATACTCTATCGACTAATTTTATTTTGAAGATTAGTTTGGACTTAAGTTATATGTATTATTGGTATAATATTTTTATAACTAATATTTTAAGTAAAGTGTTTAAAGAAAAATAGTTTTATTTCAAAGTGTTTTTCCTGATATATTTTGGATAGGTGTTATAAATTTTTTAAAAAAAATATTTGAGCTCGGTTGATTTCCAGTGAAAATGAATAAATATTTGGAAGTGGTTCCGCGTACGGAAAAGTGATTTGAAATTTGTTTTCAAATGGTTGAAGTGTGGAAAAATATATCTTGTAAAGATATTTTTGGAAAATAAATAATTTGGGAAATAATTTGGAATCTGGTGATGTTGTGCATATCTATTGATAGTTAAATAACTGACTATCAATATTTACCATTAAATGGGTATTTGTTGTGATTTTCTTGAATTTGAATGCTACACTTATTTTAAAATAAGCGTTCGTTATTTGGTTTTGCCGGGAGAGGACCTTTGGATCTTAAATCCCATTCCGAATAGTGATACGTCATAATGGATTGCATTTGAAGACCGTTGTTAAAGACCAGATATTTTCGAAAACGGAAGGATTACCATCGAATGTCTCTGCATCGGCTGATCTCCGATATAGAGATTTTATCACCCTTTGTGATGGAAGTACGGAGGTGATTAGTGAATATCCAGATTGCAAGGGCTTCTTTGGAAGTGCCTTCGGTTCCGTTCGATCCCGAAACGGACTTGTATGGATGTGTGTCTGACATTAAGATTTGAGATGTAAAGCCGGTTTCTATCAAATACATTTCTGTTGGTGGCGGAGAATTTATTCTCTTAGCTTAACACCCTTCTCTGAGATGTACGAGCTCAAAGGTTATGTAGTTGATGGTTACTAGTGATACTTCCCAATTTGGTAATGTGGCATACATAGTGCTGCTAATCATTTGTTGATGAAAGCATAGCTTTTGTGAAAAGCGTAGCTTTGTGGGCGAGACTTTGTCGGACCTCACAACCCGGTAATGGTCAAAACAGGAAAGATGCAGCAAGGTTATAGGGGGTAGCCCCCCTCAGGGTATGTGCATTTCCTTTTGGATAGAAGTGGTATCATGGTATGGAGCCCAGATACTTAACTTACATGGATATCGCAAATATATATGACTTTGTGATTGTTGTTGGTTGAGGATCCTCGGGTAAAGGTTGTTTACAACCGGGGGATAGCATACTCGCGTCAGTAGTTACCAACTTTTACAGAGGTAACTCGGCCTTGTGTTGGCAAAGATCCGGTTAGGTTCTCGGGGCGTCTCTCCAGAGGCGTACCCATGTGGCAATGGGAAGTTCCTTGGCCTCACCATTCATTGAAAATCCAAACTCCAATACGCACTTTGTATGGTTTTAGCCTGCCATTTACTTATGGTGGTCACCACTATTTAGATGGTAGCTATAGTAAGCTAACGATAATGGTCGTATGTTGGCTAAGATTTATATCATACTTTCCAAATGCTTTCTGCACTTTGCACTTATAGTAATAATATCAAAGAAATTTGTGTATCAAGCATGTTTGACTATCATAAGGAGAAATCTCCTCCAATTCTGCGTTTGCATGGTGTGTGTGGCGGGAGGCCTTATGTTAGTTACATTTTCTAAAAGCATTGTGGATCTATTTTAAAATATTTCCTTGTTTGTTTTTTTAACATAAACCGTTTTAAGTTCTCACACCAGTCCCATGACTGACCTGGAGTTTACTAAATTCAGGGTGCCCACCAATTTCCACACGGGAAGCCTAGAGTCAGGTTATCGGGATTTTCTGGAATTCTGGAGTTGCTGTGGAGATCAGGAGCAAGTTGGATGGCGAAACGTATCACTTGTGTATGATATTATCTTTTCCACTGTGTATCCACTTGTAAGGACAAGTTCATATAATTGTCCAGTTGTGTTGTGTTGTGTTGTAAGTTGACTCTGATGATGTGGATAAAATGTACAGTTCTTTTGATTTAAAGATTATTCATTTATCCATTATATGTTGTTCCGCTGCGATTGTGAGATTCTGATATTGTTTCTGTTGCTTCTTCTTTCTTTCTTCTTCTACCTCTTCTTCTTTAACCCAAACAATTGGGTTTTCCGGCCTTCGATTGCTCGACAGTTGATACAGTAGACGTATTAATGTCGATTTTCGAGAGTCGAAAATCTCGAATTGTTACATAAAATATGAATATCTTGTGATTAGAATTGCACAATTTGATTATAGGATATTCCAAATAGAATCAATTAGTTGAAACCTAGAATTTAGAACTTTAATCATATACCCTTAAATATGTAGGATTAAGAAATAATAATTATTAAGTGATTATCATAATGGATGGATTTGAAAGCTAAGTACAAATATCTTGTGAAGTAAAATTCACAATTTGACTGTAAGATATTTGATGATAATATTGAAGCTACAAGTTGTAACTAGAGAAAGTAAAGAGAAAATGTACACATAGAAAAAAAATTGTTACCAATAAAATAGAAAAGATAAGCCAAAATTGAAATTTTGGGTAAATATAATATGAAAGGGTAAGTTCTATAACTTATAAAGGAGTTAAGTTAATATGAAACATAGAAACTTTGATTAGGTTAAAAATTAAAGCGAAATTTAGGAATAAGAGATATAAGAAATATCATTCTAATATAAAAATTTGAATTAGTGATACATTTAGGGTAACATTTGTAATTCAAAATGAAGTATGAATAGAAGTGGATATTTTTGAATAAAATGGTTAATATGTTGATTGTTGGACGAAAAAGGTTAATAATAAATACCATGAGAATTAAGTTTCACAAATTCGACTATAAAGTATTTGATGGTTTGAAGATTAAGAAATTTTATTTAGAAAATGGATAGGTAAATAAGTTAAGTAGTTAATCATAGAATCAGTGAGAAAAAGGTATACACATAGTAAGGTTGTCCTATTAATATATGGATTGCATAAATAATATTAGCTAAATGAAAACCTTAGATAAAGAAAACTAAGGGTTGAGTTTTATAACTTATTAATTTGAGATAACAGTAAAGTTCCATATTAGTCAAACACCTTAGTTGAAGTAATAGTAATTTGAAGTTTGGGGATATGTATATATACTCTTAAGAAGTAAAGGTATATTGTAGCGATCCCAATTTTGAATTCAATTTAAACTAATAGTTAATGTAAATTTTGGAATAAATTTGAATTTGAAATATATACACATACGTATATGTGAGTAATTTGAATTTGACTTTACAGTTTGAATTTGACTGCTGAATTATTATTTGAATTCAAAATTTAAATAAATGACTTAGAAAAATGATTTGGGTTTAAAAATATTATTTATGTAAATTTATTTATGGGTAGTTAGTTTTAAAAGCATATAGATATATTAATATGAATTAAATGTTTGATATTTAAACTATAGCAATATGTATATGAAAAGAAATGAGAAAAGGAAAAAAAATAAACATGAAACAAGAAACAAGACAAATAAGTTTGCTGTAAATTCATAGGCAATGCAAGATAATAAAAGAAAAGATGTATGCAAGAGGGGACAAAAGAAATCTATATACAAATAAAAGATCAAATGAGATGATAATGCATGCAGACTAAGATGGAAACATATGTACTTACCCCTATCATCTCAGCACAAAGAATAGTCGACTGAAAATAGAAATCATCTCAGCCTCCATTCAAAAAAATATCTTTGGTCAAAAAATGTAGGCAAGGAAAAGAAAATCTGATTAAATAAAAAAAAGAAACAAGCTAAACCAGATAATACCTCCCCTTTGTAAACACCTTTCTCTACATATATACATCCATATTGTTTCATTTCGTTCAGCAAAACTTAGCATTCCAGAAAATATAAACATCACTATTTCTCTTACAAGACTTAAGTTCAATTCAACATAATAGAAAATAGATTAAAGAAAGAAAGGGAAAAAAATCAAAAACTGCAGTTTCAAAACAAAGCAGCTTTATGTTCAAACATATTCCAAGTGAGTAAAATTTTGAGATTTCTGAAGTTTAGTCTGTGGTTTGAATCATGCTTGAAATAGAAATAGTGAAGTATCTTTATGCATGCAAAGATGTGTATATGTATATGTTTAAAATGATTGTGCATGTCCAGTATCAAGCATACCACCTCTGTTTGGAAACAGGTTTTCAAAACCTGTTTGAAATCAAATTTCTTCTCCTTTGATTTTTGTTAAGCTTTAGAATTTAAATAAAAAATTGTTTGTTTAAACATGATTTAAGTTTTAGTAATAAATTTCAATAGATTAAATCAATTATTATCTGGGAAATTTAAAATGTATATTGTTAACTCCACTTTTTCAGCAAGGGCATGATATCAAAAATCGACCGAAAAGCCATTGATAATTCGTCTCGATTCTGTTGAATGGTTTTTCAGATAAGATCCCCTACGGAGGGGGGTCCAGGGGGTGCCAACCCGCCAAGGTGGGGGTGCGGGGGCAACGCCACCGCTACGGTAATCGACTTGCCCGGTCAGGTCGTAGGGGTCCAAGGGGCAGCGCCCCGTCCAAAATGGTATATGACCTAAAGCGTCAACAAGTTAACGGGTTAGAAGACCTTGCGACCTAAGAAGACCTCGCGACCTAAGCTGGACCAAAGATCAGCGACCTAACGAGTTAACCTATCAGCGACTTAAGGCGTAAAGCGGGTCAACCGAGTTAACGAGTTTACAGAAGAAGCGGCTTGACGACTTAAGGATTGCCACGATCCTGCAACTCAAAGCACTCCACGACTTAATGAGTTAAGAACTACACGACTCAAGAATTATAACGGTCCAAACAGTCTACGACTTAAGACAGTCTACGACTTAAGACATTCTACGACTTAAGGAAGTCTACGACATAAGGAAGTCTACGACTTAAGAAAGTCTACGACTTAAGGAAGGCATGCGACTTAAAGATGTTACGACCTAACGACCTCAGGGAGTAACGACTCAAGCCACGAAAAGGTTAAGACAACTACACTTAAGTCGCAACCGACTTATGACTTCTGCTAGGTCGTTTACGACCTAAGACTACAAAGGCAAGTTTAGTACCACGCCGTGATTCGATAACTCGTTGACGACTCAGGACTTGTGATATGACCAAGTGAACGAACTTACTCCAGTTGAGCCGCAAGCCAAGACTTAGGTTAGGACGGCCACGACCTACGACTTATGATGAGTCGTACACGACTTAAGCAGACAAATAAGAAGCCGCATCCGGATAACTCGTACACGACCTAGGACTTATGGCATGAATTCAGGAAGACAAGCTGATCTCTATTAAACTATGGACTTGGCTCGATAAGTCGGCCACGACTTGTCCTAAGTTAGCCATGACTTATCTTAAGTCGGCCACAACTTAAGACTTCGCAATAATTTCTGCCCAGAATTCTCTATAAATACATGACCATCTCCAACTTTCAGGGGACTTTTGGCTCATTCTTCGAAGCATCGATACTTATCATTCTCTCGACTCAAACAGCACTACAAGCACTCCAAACGCCAAAGATGCTACAACAAACTTCAAGAGAAGATTTGGATCATTCAACATGAACTCAAAAGATCCTTCTACATCAAAGTTTGGGCTACTAGTCAAAAGTGTGTTGTAATCGAAGTGCATTGTAAAGAATTGTAATCAAATCATCAATAAAGGAATTTAAAGTGGACGTAGGCTCGATCTTAAGCCGAACCACTATAAAACTGTTCTCTTTTACTACTTTTCCGTGATTTCTCTGCTTATACTTTGTTCCCGTACCAACGGGTGGTGCTTTGATACTTACACTACTTACACCGGGGTGTTAGCGTCAGAATTTTACGTTACCATTTTTGGTGCTTTCACTGAGAACCCAACTCAGGCTATTTTCATCATTGCTTCACAAAAGTTTGTGGAAAGAATCTTTCTCAAAACGAGAAGTCTATCAGAGATAATGTCTCCTGGAAGAAAGAGTAAATCTACCAGATCCGGAGATGCTCATGAGGGAACCTCCACTTCCCCAGCACCAAATCAGACAACTCCTACTGTTGGAGTCACAAGAGCTGAATTAGATGATGTAGTATCTGGAATGTTCCAACAAATGGAAACTCAGAATGCTTTGATGATGGATAGGTTAAACGCCCTGCTTGGGGAAAGTCGCCAACGACAAGACAATGAAACAACTTTTGCCAAAGTTGCCCGTGACACCCAAGAGAAAGGTATTCCTCCGCGAGCAGCTGACGCCGCCAAAGAGGCATCTCCCCAAGTTGGAGGTTCTAGTCCACAGCCAACTCTTCGCGAACATTTGCCTTTAAACAATGGGGAACATCTCTCGGAAATGGTTCGACGAATCATAAAAGAAAGCATGCAGAGGCAAGAGGATGAAAAAGATTGGGGGTTTGCCCCAAGCAAGACTCCGTTCACCGAAAAGATCTTAAAGGCAGAGTTTCCAAGGAAATTTGTAACTCCTACTATCACGGCCTATCGAGGGACAAGTGATCCAAATCAGTTCCTATACAAGTACGACTGGCACATGACCGGGGCAAAGGTAACAGATGAAATCAAGTGCCGTTACTTTCCGGTATACTTAGAGGGAGTGGCCTTACTTTGGTTCACAAAGCTGCCAGTTAGATCCGTGGATCAATTTTCTGACTTAACACGAAAGTTCAAAGATCAGTTCAGGCTATATGCTACAAAGGCCAAGGATATAATGTCACTCTCCAGTCTAGAACAAAACCCCGGGGACTCTATCAGATCATTCTTAAATCGTTTCAATATAGCCCTAGCTGAAGTCGAGAACGCAGAGCCACGGATGGTTTTGACTTATTTGATACGGGCTATTGATAAATCGAGTGAATTTGGCAAATGGCTAAAAATGAAGGAGCCAAACTCATTTGACAAATTCTATAAGAAGGCCGACGAATTTATGCGTTTGGAAAGCTTTCCTGCGCCATCAAAAGCGATCGTGGCCGAAATTCAGAATGTCGGTGTTGCTTCTGATAAAAGAGAGTCTGGAGGACAGAAGAGGAAGAACGATGGTGGAAAAAAGCAGAGAGACTTGAAGAAAGCTCGCCGCTTTAAACCTTAAGACTTTACTCCCTTAACTGATACTGTAGTGAACATCTTTCTCGCAACCAAGGATGCTGTTGATTATCCTAAACCACCTGAGTCGAAGATTGGGAAAAATGCTACGCATAATGGGAGATTCTGTCAGTTCCACAATCAACCTGGTCATGACACCAACGAATGTCGTCATTTAAGGAATTTGATTGAAGAACTATTGAAACAGAATAAACTCCAACAATATGTCAAAGGAGACAGGAATGACCCATCCTCATCCACTCAAGGGCAAATACTTCTTGCTCATCAATATGGCTCAAATAAAAGAACTGCAGCACAGGGATCTGAGAGGCTTATCATTAATGCTATCACAGGAGGCCCTCACCCAGCGGGCGAAAGCTGGGATGAGATGGAAAGATATGCTCATGCCCTAAGAAAAGGCCCGGAGGGAGAGAATGTTCCTGTTCTTAAAGATATTGCCATCTAGTCCCCTCACACAGGAGATTCGATTCCGAAATGCTTGGGACAGGAATGACTCGCATCCATGTTTCACTTTAAGGCTTTGTTACAAATTTGTAATAGAATGATGGATGTATCATTCTTGTGTTAAAAGCCACTGTAAAAACATTGCAAATGAGATATAGGAACTATAAATCTTGTGTTTTCTATTACTATAAAATGCCTGTTTCATCACGATATGCAAATATCTTGAATATATTGCGAAAATGTCGATTTAATATTGCAGGCAATCAAAGCAAAGCTTACCTAGTCAGTACATCACAAAGCTAAGCGATTCCTATAAATCATTCAGCAAATAAATGTCAAGCCAGAAAAGTTCCAAATTCAATTCCTGCATAAGAAGTGCTCCTCACAAATAGTTGATTCTACCAAACGGGTACCTTCCCAACGCGAAGGTTCCAGGCCCTTGCTAACCGACGGAGATCGTTTGTGCAAACAGACATCCAGTTGGGTATTTTGGGTCTTCCTTATGGATTCACTTAACAATGAAGAGCACTTCTATGGAAAAGAAACAAATAACTGGTAAAGAAAAGAACATGGGTTTGGAAATGATAACGAGGAATCGCTGAGGAGCAAATGGTGAAGAGGCATGGGCAAGCAGACAAAAAACACACAAGACCTCTTCGGAGGCACATTTCACCAGAGCTGAAATGCCAAATAAAGACCTCTTCGGAGGCACAAGCCCTCTTCGGAGGCACAAGCCCTCTTTGGAGGAAAAAGCCCTCTCCCGAGGCACAAACAAAAAGCCCTCTCCCGAGGCATAATGAAAGTCCTCCAATGAGGCACACTTTCTAAGTTTGAAGTGAAAATTAAAGCCCTCCAATGAGGCACACTTCCCAAGTTTGAAGTGCAAACAAAAAGCCCTCTCCCGAGGCATAATAAAAGTCCTCCAATGAGGCACACTTCCCAAGTTTGAAGTGAAAATTAAAGTCCTCCGATGAGGCACGCTTCCCAAGTTCGAAGTGCATACTAAAGCCCTCCAATGAGGCACACTTCCCAAGTTTGAAGTCCAAATCGAAGCCCTCCAATGAGGCACACTTCCCAAGTTTGAAGTGAAAATTAAAGTCCTCCAATGAGGCACACTTCCCAAGTTTGAAGTGAAAATTAAAGTCCTCCGATGAGGCACACTTCCCAAGTTTGAAGTGCAAACTAAAGCCCTCCAATGAGGCACACTTCCCAAGTTTGAAGTGCAAATTAAAGTCCTTCAATGAGGCACACTACCCAAGTTTGAAGTGAAAATTAAAGGCCTCCGATGAGGCACACTTCCCAAGTTTGAAGTGCAAACTAAAGCCCTCCGATGAGGCACACTTCCCAAGTTTGAAGTGCAAACTAAAGCCCTCCAATGAGGCACACTTCCCAAGTTTGAAGTGCAAGTTAAAAACCTCCAACGAGGCATAACTAAAAAAAAACCCTCTTCAAAGGCACACTACAGCTCTCTGGGGAAAATTAAATTTTCCATCTTGAAAATGTTCTCCCTCAAAGGTTGTAGTGCTAAATAAAGCCCTCTAATGAGGCCCACTTCACCAAGTTGAAGTGCCAAAGCCTTCTTCGGAAGCCCGCTTCACCGCATACGAGATTCCACTTCTCAAAAACAAAAGTGACCATCTCCGAAGGATGAGGTGTAAAAAAAAAAAAAACCTCTCTAGTAGAAGGCGCACTCTACCAAAGCAGAATAATATTTCCTCCAAAATGGAAAAATTATTCTCTAAAGAAAAAATGCAAGCCTTCTATGGAAGAATTATTCTCTAAAATAAGAGTACAAGTCTTCTTAAAACAGAAGAATTGTTCCCCAAAGTCTCCGCAAAATGGAGAATATTACAATGAGCTATGGTATGGGGGCAATATAATATTGCTACATTAGTAAAAGCAGTACCCAAGCAACACACCACAAGCTCACTGCAGTATCATGTAGAGAAAAATAAAGAAACTTGTATGAAAATGAGGGATAAAATACATTCTCAAATACAGACAAAAGTCTGTACAAGTAGGAAGAATCTTCTCATTCTATACTATAAAAACTTTCATACATGTACAGGTCTCCTAGATGTAAGTTCCTTTGCGGGAGCTGGGGCACCTGAAGTCTCTGCTTGAAAATCTGGGGCATCATAAAGATGAGTCAACTAAAAGAGGGCAAAAGTCTGAATTAAGTGCAGAAATTCGTCTTTCCGCAAAAATTTAACGCTCCTCTCCTTAAACGCCACAGCACTTAGTCTTTTAAAAATTGACTTCTGACTGGAATATTCAGAAAGAGAGGGGATGCTGCAAAGTAAAGAACGAAATTAGCACTCAACAACTCGGATTCTGAAAATCTCAGAAATGAAAAAATCTAGCTTGCTCCACTATTTCTTCTTATCAAGAAGACATTCTACATAAAGAACTGAATATTCGAAAGTAAAGGTGCACATTTCCTAAAAGCGTGTGAAGTGTTGTGCAAAACTACTTAAATAACAAGTAAATAAAGTAATACTCAAAATAATACCGGTTGGCAAATATGTTAATTCAGAAAAATTCGAGGCTTGTTATTTTAAAATAAGTGCAGTATCAATGCAGATAGCAGTTATAACTGTGTAAATTTTGTGTTGATACTTCATTCAAGATAGTTGATTCGCAACACTTCATCAAATCCGTACTAATTTACTTATAGTAAAATATCAGTTCTTTGATCTAATCCATTACTCGACATGGGCAATCGGTGATGAGTATATTCGCCCTATTTTCCCGCAAATGTTGCATTTAACAGGTTGTTAAAATAATCTGTAAAGAGATGCAACAAGCACTAGTCAAGTTCAAAAACCTTCGGGTCAAAACAAAGCAAGTTTTTCTAGGTACGAGCTTAGCAGCGACCTGAAAATTAAGCCGCGAGAGATTAGGTCGTCAATCGCTCTCGACCTAGCAACTCAATAAAGCACGAGTTAAGAAGAATCGAAGCACACGACCTAGTCCCTAGGAGTATACTTCGAGGGGCAAGTGTTAACTCCACTTTTTCAGTAAGGGCATGATATCAAAAAACGACCGAAAAGCCATTGATAATTCGTCTCGATTCTGTTGAATGGTTTTTCAGATAAGTTCCCCGACGGAGGGGGGGTCCAGGGGGTGCCAACCCCCCAAGGTGGGGGTGCGGGGGCAACGCCACCGCTACGGTGATCGACCTGCCCGGTCAGGTCGCAACCGACTTATGACTTCTGCTAGGTCGTTTACGACCTAAGACTACAAAGGCAAGTTCAGTACCACGCCGTGATTCGATAACTCGTTGACGACTCAGGACTTGTGATACGACCAAGTAAACGAACTTACTCCAGTTGAGCCGCAAGCCAAGACTTAGGTTAGGACGTCCACGACCTACGACTTATGATGAGTCGTACACGACTTAAGAAGACAAATAAGAAGCTGCATCCGGATAACTCGTACACGACCTAGGACTTATGGCATGAATTCAGGAAGACAAGCTGATCTCTATTAAGCTATGGACTTGGCTCGATAAGTCGGCCAAGACTTATCCTAAGTCGGCCACGACTTATCCTAAGTCGGCCACGACTTAAGACTTGGCAATAATTTCTGCCCAGAATTCTCTATAAATACATGACCATCTCCAACTTTCAGGGGACTTTTGGCTCATTCTTCGAAGCATCGATACTCTGTCATTCTCTCAACTCAAACAGCACTACAAGCACTCCAAACGCCAAAGATGCTACAACAAACTTCAAGAGAAGATTTGGATCATTCAACATGAACTCAAAAGATTCTTCTACATCAAAGTTTGGGCTACTAGTCAAAAGTGTGTTGTAATCGAAGTGCATTGTAAAGAATTGTAATCAAATCACCAATAAAGGAATTTAAAATGGACGTAGGCTCGATCTTAAGCCAAACCACTATACAACTGTTGTCTTTTACTAATATTCTGTGATTTCTCTGCTTATACTTTGTTCCCGTACCAACGGGTGGTGCTTTCATACTTACACTACTTACACCGGGGTGTTAACGTCAGATTTTTACGTTAACATACAGGGAACTTCAATTTTAGTCAAAATTCAAACATTTTAATTTACGATTTTAGGTATATAAACTGAATTCGTATACTTAAACATGATTTTTAAATCATAATTTTTAAGTGGAGGAGGGAACAACAGTTTGGGTTTGTTCGAATTGTGCATTTCGAGTTGTCTCTGGTGATCTTAATGGTCGGAAGGGTCGAGCTTCCTCCTGGAGGTGGAGGAGTGATCAGGGGTCGCAGAAAAATTGTGAGAGGGTAGTCTAATGGACGTGGTGGCACCGGCGAGCTTTTGTAATTGGTAAACCTAGTTTTATTGAGGTGAAGAATTTTGTTTCATTCATCGTCGATAATGGATCGAGTGCGTCGTGGTTCTGTGGGATGGTAGAGGGGATGTCGACGAAGAGTTGACCGGAGTTTTAGGGGTTCTGATGAACGAGGTTTTGAGAACGATGACGATTCCCAGGTTGGATGTTGAAGCCAGTGATGTTTTCCAGTTTTGGTTATGATGCTCGATTTCGAATTCGAGAAGATGGCAATGTTCTGATGGTCGGGGAATGGTGCGTAGGTGATCGTCGAGTTGCTCGAGGTAGTGGCGACGACTGGAGAAGATCATCGGCGTCGTGAACGTGCACCGTACATTGTTTTGGAACTGGAAGTTTTGCTTAGCATTTGGTTTATGCAGGGATTGCTCATGAGATTGACTCGAGTACTGCTCAAAGCAAATTTATGTTGGGCTCGAAGTTTTAAGTGGTTGGACTCGAAGCAGGGAGTGGTCATTGCTCGGGTCAAATGTTTGTCCAGGTTTTAAAACAAAGCCTGTTCTGATTTCAAAAGTTTTAATTAAATTCAAGATTTAAACTGAGTTTATAAATCAAAGAATAATTATAAACTCCAGTTCAGTTTGGATAACTTAGTTTAGGAATAAATGAAGTTTTCAAAATTCAAACTTGTTTAATAACTTTAAAGTGTTGAAATGATTAAAAGAACTTGAATTTGAAATGTATTTTAAAGAGAGAATTTAAACAAAGTCAAATTAAATTTGAAATTAGGATCTTAAATCTAAATTTGAATTCTAGATTTTGAAATTAAATAAAGTTATATAACTTTAAATGTTTAAATAAGTTTAAATGCAAAAGTATTCTTTTAATATGTGAATTTAAAAAGGATTTTGATTTAAACTCTTCAAATTTCTTTTATAATGAAATTATTACTTAAACATGGAAATTTAAGGGCTTTTAAAATTAGTTTTTTAAATTTATGTAAGATAAATTGGTATTCATTTTAAAACTTGTAATTGAAGTGAAATTTAAGTAGTAAATTTGAAATAAATGTTTTCAAACATATTTGTGAGTGATAAAGGAAATCATTAATAAGAATAAGTTTTCTTTAAAGTTAACGAAACTTATTGATTTATAATTCATAAATTATTAAGTTAACTAGAATGGTTAATTAATGTTTGGATTAATTAAATTAGTAATTATAAGTTTAACTTTATTAATGAAGGTTTAAGTTAATTAATGATTAGAAATTAGTTGATAGTAATTAAAAACTAATTACGTTACAGTTAACACTTAATTAATTAACTAACTAAGATTAATTAATGATTTATTGATGGTTAATTAATTTTAACTAATGATGATTAATGTAAGTGATTTCTTTAGCAAAGTAATTAAAGAATTGTTATTAGTTAATGAAGGTCATTTACTAAGATTATTTAAATGATTAATTATGTGATTAATTTTAACAATTAATTAGATTAATTAATTAATGATAATCATTTATGAAATTGTGTAGGTGTAATTACTTTATGAATGTAATTAAGAAATTAATTACTCAGAGTAATTAATTGAGTTTAATTTGATTGATTTAAGTTAATTGTCAAATATTGTGTACTGGATTGATATCTCAGATATGTGATTATGATGTTGTATGATGCGAATTACTTTGTGCTGAACTGTGATTTGTGATTTGTTCCTATGTGTATGCGAAAACACTTTTCGCCCGTGAAACGGCATTTAAATTTCGATGCGGCAGGGAGTCGGATTCCAGTTGGTTATACGAAACCGACATCGAATTGTAATGGTGGATCTTTGTGATTGATAAATTTACTTTGTTTGTGAATGATGATAAGCGTTATGGATTATACCGCTTATCGAGATTGATATGATTGAATCTATGATGATTTATGATGTTGCGCTATTATGTAAAACCCCTGGACTACGCCATACACACACAAATATGGATTGCACGAGGAAATCGGCTAAGTCATAGATTTTTAACAATTGAAAGCTTGAATCCAAAATAGTTTTGGAATTGGAATTGAAATCTATTGAAAATGAGTTTCAAAAATAAAAGTTATTTTAAATAACTTTATAAACCTTGAAATTTAAATAATTTGATATAAATTTGAATTCAATATTTGAAATTAAATTCAATGATTTGGAAATTATGGTCTAAAAGATAATACAAGTTATAAAGGTGTTTATATAGGTTTTAACCATTTAAAAAGTATGGTTTTGGAAATTTAAATTTAAATCCAAGTTTTATACTTGAACTGCTTTAACTTATGTAAATCGTAATCAGTTTTCCCAAAACGAGAACTATTTGTTTCAAATAATAATAGCATTCATAGAAAGAAAGGATTTCTAATTTGTATCGAAAGATTTCAGGTTTGAAATGAAACTGTAAATAGTTTGGAAAAAAATATGAATTAACCTTTGTGAAGATGACTAAATCTTGTTTTGAAATCGAAAAGGATTTTAAATGGTGTATCATTTATATAAAAGATTTGAATTGAAAAGGGTTTGAAAGTTATGAATTAAATCTTTAATTTAAAGGTTGATGAGTTAATTCAATTTGAAATGGAATTGTTTTGAAATCCGTGAATGGATCTTTATGAAACTGGGTGAACTTTCTGAAATGAATCTTTTATTTAAAAGATTTAAAATGGTAAATTGTCTGAACCATTTGAGAAAAAGTTTTGGGTTTTAAGTTGTGACTTAACTGAAATCCCATATCCATATGTTTTTAAATATTACGCTCATTATTCAGTTTAGCTGGGAGAGGACCTTTGTGTCATATAATCCCTTTCGAATAAGGATACGTCGATATGGATAGAATTTGAAGACCGGTGGTGAAGACTGGGTATTTTCGAGAACGAAAGTATAACCCGTCGATTTTCTCTGCACCGAGTCGCGTCGGTATAGAGATTCCCTAAGTGATGGGAAGTTCGATCGAGATTGTGAATGCCCGGATTTGCAAGGTCTTGTTTGGAAGTCCCTTCGGTTCTGTTCGAACCCGGAACGGACTTGTATGGATGTGTGTCTGACATTACACTTTGAGATGTAAAACTGGTTTCTATCAAATAAATTTCTATTGGTGGCGGAGAATTTATTCTCTTAGCTTAACCCCTTCTCTGAGACATACGAGCCTAGATTTTATGTAATTGATGGTTACTAGTGAAACATTCCCAATTGGTAATGTGGCATGCTGAGTGATGCTGAACATTTGTTGATCGAAGCATGGCTTTGTGAAAAAGCGTAGCTTTGTGGATGAAACCTCATCAAGCCTCATAAACCGGTAATGGTCGAAACAGGAAAGAAGCGGCAAGGTTTCAAGGGTAGCTCCCATTGGGTATGTCCATTCCTTCTGGAAAAGGGTAGTATCATGGTATGGAGCCCAGATACATACTCATGTGGACACTGTAGTATATTTATTACTGTGTGATGTTGTTGGTGTAGAGGGCTCTCGTTAAAGGTCCCAAAGTATCGGTGGTGGCATATCTTAGGATCTACTTCCCAGGAAGGGGGTAGCCGGCCTTGTGTTGGCAGAGAGCCGGGTAGGTTCTCCGGGCGTTCATCCAAAGGCGTTCCCATGTGGCAGTAGGAAGTTCCTTAGCCTAACCATTTGTTGGAAAATCCAAACAAAACAATACGAACCCACAACGATTTTAGTTGTAGAACCTGCCATTTAAAATGGTAGCTATATCAGGCATAATATAATGGTACCTATGCTGGTTAAGATTAGTATTATAGTTTCGAAATGATTTTTCCACTCTGCATTAATAATAATATAAAAGAAGAATTTTGCATAGTAAGAATATTTGACTATCATAAGAAGAAATCTCCCACATGTGTGCGATTGCATTGTGTGTGTGCCGCGAGGCCTTATGGTAGTTTCATTTTCCAAAAAAGCATTGCAGTTTTCAATGTTTTAAATCCTTTTGTTGTTTGTTTTAAAAGAACAACTGTTTTTGTTTACTCATACCAGTCCCATGACTGACGTGGGGTTTATTGTTCCTTTCCTAAACTATGGGTGCCAACAATTTTCCACACGGGTAGTTTAGAGTTGAGTTTTTAAGATAGTCGAATAGTAGGAATTGATTCGATAGCCTTCGAAGCCATTTGGATTTGTGGATCGCATTCGCTACATTTTAGCATTCATAGCTGACCTTGCTTATCTTTGTCAAACGTGATGGGGGTTCTCACTTTTTGTTTGGTGGTGAGCAGGAGACTCTTATCCCCACATGTCCTCTTAAAGGGTTTGGTTAGCCGTAAGGCGTGACAGTCGAAAGTCTGGCCGTAAAAGAAAGGGCAAGGGATCATTGCATGCCACGGCGGGGCTGGGATGGTTGTAAAGCCTACCAGTCGAGAGTGGCCGTTGTCGATGGTTGAAAAGCCTAGACCGTGACATCTTGGTATCAGAGCTGAAGGTTAAAACTTTAGCTCAGGAGTATAACACAATAAGTAACTCATTAGAGATAGGGTGAAGTATACCCTATAATGAGTAATCCCTAAGATATCCGTCTGTATGCCTTAGTAAATTCTCTTACTATCCACTGATAGTGAGTATGAGTGCAAGAAGAGAACGAGATAGGGGACAGGGAAGTACAACTGCGAATGGTCAATACCCTACAACAACGGAAACAATCTTTCTCTATCAATCTCCTTTGATTCGATTTCAATTCTTTGATTGGCTTTGTGGCAACTTGATGGATATGCTTCGGTATGATGGTGGCTCTTACAAATCGTGTAGATAAGTTTCTATTTCGTATTCTCTTCATTAAATTCCTGTCAGCTTTTTATTTTTAACTTTAATAAATTTGAAATTCTATTTGAAATAAATCGGTAAATTAAATATAAAGTTGAATATGAAGATTCGTATCGATAAAACAATTTCGATTATAACCAAGTTTTAAATTCTGTTGTGATTTCTTGTGAGTATCAAAGTCCAAAGAAGGGGAAGTTATATATACTTTGGGGTATTCCGACTTGAGTTTGGAATCCATATCTAGTGTTTTAAAGTTGTGGAAAATTAAATCCATTTATCCATTGTTTGGGTCTCGATATATTCTACGAGTGGTTAGTTATCCTTCGGACAACCTGCATATTTCGTAGATTTGACGACCGAGTATCCTGTGTAGTATTGAATGAGTTTGTTCTCATATTGATGTTATTCTGATTTGGTGAGCCAAATACAGAATAGATATCCAGTTGGACCTAGAAAACTATTTCTCTATCTCTGTGTATCTATCTTTTTTATTTCCGTGCCTGCAAATTTCGAGGATGAAATTTTTTTAAGGGAAATCTGTAACGATCCCAATTTTGAATTCAATTTAAATTAATAGTTAATGTAAATTTTAGAATAAATTTGAATTTTAAATATATATGCATATGTATATATGAGTAATTTGAATTTGACTTTAGAGTTTGAATATGAATATTGAATTTGTATTTGAATTTAAAATTTAAATAAATGTCTTAGAAAAATGATTTGGGTTTAAAAATATTATTAACGTAAATTTATTTATGGATATTAGTTTTAAAAGCATATAGATATATTAATATGAATTAAATGCTTGATAGTTAAACTATAGCAATATGTATATGAAAAGAAATGAGAAAAGGAAAAAAAATAAACATGAAACATGAAACATGAAACAAGAGAAATATGTTGGCTGTAAATTCATATGCAATGCAAGATAATAAAAGAAAGGAAGTATGCAAGAGGGGATAAAAAAAATGTACATACAAATAAAAGATCAAATGAGATGATAATGCATGTAGACTAAGATGGAAATATATATACTTACCCCTATCATCTTAGCACAAAGTATAGTCGGCTGAAAACAGAAATCATCTTAGCCTCATTCATAAAAATATATTTGGTCATAAAATCTTGGCAAGGAAAAGAAAATCTGATTAAATATAAAAAAGAAAAAAAAAGAAACAAGCTAAACCAGATAATACCTCCACTCTTTAAACACCTTTCTCTACATATATACATCCATATTGTTTCATTTCATTCAACAAAACTTAGCATTCTAGAAAATATAAACATCACTATTTCTCTTACAAAACTTAAGTTTAATTCAACAAAATAGAAAAGAGATTAAAGAATGAAAGAAAAAAAATCAAAAACTGTGGTTTCAAAACAAAGCAGCTCTCTGTTCAAACATATTCCAGGTGAGTAAACTCTTGAGATTTCTGAAGTTTAGTCTGCGGTTTGAATCATGTTTGAAATAGAGATTGTGAAGATCTTTATGCATGCAAAGATGTGTATATGTATATGTTTAAAATGATTGTGCACGTCCAGTACTAAGCATACTACCTCTGTTTGGAAATAGGTTTTGAAAACCGATCTGAAATCAAATTTCTTCTCCTCTGATTTTTGTTGAGCATTAGAATTTAAACAAAAAATTGTTTGTTTAAACATGATTTAAGTTTTAGATATAAATTTAAATAGATTAAATCAGTGATTATCTGGGAAATTTAAAATGTACAGGCAACTTCAATCTTAGTCAAAATTCAAAAATTTTAATTTACGATTTCAGGTATATAAACTGAATTCGTATACTTGAACATGATTTTTAAAGCTTAAATCATAAGCTTTACGTGGAGGAGGGAAAGAGCAGCTTGGGTTTGTTAGAATTGTGCATTTCGAGTTGTCTCTGGTGATCTTGATGGTCGGAAGGGTCGAGCTTCCTCCTAGAGGTGGAGGAGTGATCAAGGGTCGCAGGAAAAATAGTGAGAGGGTGGTCTGATGGACGTGGTGGCGGCGGCAAGCTTTTGTAATTTGTAAACCTAGTTTTGTTGAGGTGAAGAATTTTGTTTCTTTCATCGTCGATAATGGATCGAGTCCGTCGTGGTTCTAGGGGATGGTAGAGGGGATGTCGACGAAGAGTTGACCGGAGTTTCAGGAGTTCTGATGGATGAGGTTTCGAGAACGACGACGATTCCCAGGTTGGATGTTGAAGCCAGTGATGTTTTCTGGTTTTGGTTATGATGCTCGATTTTGAATTCGAGAAGATGACGACGTTCTGATTGTCGAGGAATGGTGCGTGGGTGATCGTCGAGTTGCTCGAGGTAGTGGCGACGATTGGAGAAGATCGTTGGCGTCGTGCACGTGCACCGTGTTTTGTTCTGGAATCTGGAAGTTTTGCTTAGCATTGGGTTTATGTAGGGATTGTTCATGAGATTGACTCGAGTACTACTCGAAGCAAATTTATGTTGGGCTCAAAGTTTTAAGTGGTTGGACTCGAAGCAGGGAGTGGTCATAGCTCGGGTCGAATGTTTGTCCAGGTTTTAAAACAAAGCCTGTTTTGTTTTGAAAAGTTTTAATTAAATTCAAGTTCTAAACTGAGTTTATAAATCAAAGAATAATTATAAACTCTAATTCAATTTGGAAAACTTAGTTTAGGAATAAATAAGTTTTTAAAATTCAAACTTGTTTAATAACTTTAAAGTGTTGAAATGATTAAAAGAACTTGAATTTAAAATGTATTTTAAAGAAAGAATTTAAACAAAGTCAAATTAAATTTGAAATCTGGATCTTAAATCTAAATTTGAATTCTAGATTTTGAAATTAAATAAAGTTATATAACTTTAAAGCTCTAAATAAGTTTAAATGTAAAAGTATTCTTTTAGTATGTGTATTTAAAAAGGATTTTGATTTAAACTCTTCAAATTTCTTTTATAATGAAATTATTACTTAAACATGGAAATCTAAGGGTTTTTTAACTTTATATAAGATAAATTGGTATTCATTTTAAAACTTGAAATTAAAATGAAATTTAAGCTGTAAATTTGAAATAAATGTTTTCAAACATATTTGTGAGTGATAAAGGAAATCATTAATAAGAATAAGTTTTCTTTAAAGTTAATGAAACTTATTGATTTATAATTCATAAATTATTAAGTTAACTTGAATGGCTAATTAATGTTTGGATGAATTAAATTAGTAATTATAAGTATAACTTTATTAATTAAGGTTTAAGTTAATTAATGATTAGAAATTAATTGATTGTAATTAAGAACTAATTATGTTATAGTTAACACTTAATTAATTAACTATTTAGGATTAATTAATAAGTTATTGATGGTTAACCAGTTTTAATTAATGATGATTAATGTAAGTGATTTCTTTAGCAAAGTAATTAAAGAATTGTTATTAGTTAATGAAGGTCATTAACTAAGATTATCTAAATGATTAATTACGTGATTAATTTTAACAATTAATTAGATTAACTAATTAATGATAATCGTTTATGAAATTGTGTGAGTGTAATTACTTTATGAAAGTAATTAAGAAATTAATTACTCATTGTATTAATTGAGTTTAATTTGATTAATTTAAGTTAATTGTCAAATATTGTGTACTGGATTGATATTTCTGATATGTGATTGTGATCCTATGTGATGCGAATTACTTTGTGCTGAACTGTGATTTGTGATTTGTTTTTATGTGTATTCTAAAACCCTTTTTGCCCGTGAAACGGCATTTAAATTTCGATGCGACAGGGAGTCAGATTAATGTTGGTTATCCGAAACCCACATTGAATCGTAATGGTGAATCTTTGTGATTGCTAAATTTACTTTATTTGTGAATGATGATAAGCATTATGGATTATACCACTTATCGAGATGGATATGATTGAATCTGTGATGATTTATGATGTTGCACTATTATGTAAAACCCCTGGACTGCACTAAATATGGATTGCATGAGGAAATCGGCTAAGTCACGGATTTTTAACAAATGAATTCTTGAATCCAAAATAGTTTTGGAATTGGAATCGAAAACTTTTGAAAATGGGTTTCAAAAGTAAAATTTATTTTAAATAACTTAATAAAACTTGAAATTTAAATAATTTGATTTAAATTTGAATTCAATATTTGAAATTGAATTCAATGATTTGGAAATTATGGTCTAAAAGATAATACAAGTTATAAAGGTGTTTATATGGGTTTTAACCATTTAAAAAGTATGGTTTTGGAAATTTAAATTTAAATCCAAGATTTATACTTGTACGACTTTAACTTATGTAAATTGTAATCAGTTTTTCCCAAAACAAGAACTATTTGTTTCAAATAATAATAGCTTTCATAGAAAGAAAGGATTTCCAATTTGTATCGAAAGATTTCAGGTTTGAAATAAAATTGTAAATAGTTTGGAAAAACTATGAATTAACCTTTGTGAAGATGATTAAATCTTGTTTTGAAATTGAAAAGGATTTTAGATGGTGTATCTTTTATATAAAAGATTTGAATTGAAAAGGGTTTGAAAGTTATGAATTTAATATTTAATTTAAAGATTGATTAGTTAATTCAATTTGAAATGGAATTGTTTTGAAATCCGTGAATGGATCTTTGTGAAACTGGGTGACCTTTGTGAAATGAATCTTTTATTTAAAAGATTTAAAATGGTAAATTGTTTAAACCATTTTTGAGAAAATTTTTGTATTTTAAGTTGCGACTTAACTGAAATCTCATATCCATATGTTTTTAAATATTACGCTCATTATTCAGTTTAGCTGGGAGAGGACCTTTGTGTCATATAATCCATTCCGAATAAGGATACGTCGATATGGATAGAATTTGAAGACCGGTGGTGAAGACTGGGTATTTTCGAGAACGAAAGGATAACCCATAGATTGTCGCTTCACCAAATCGCGTCGGTATAGAGATTCCCTAAGCGATGGGAAGTCCGATCGGGATTGTGAATACCCAGATTTGCAAGGGCTTCTTTGGAAGTGCCTTTGGTTATGTTCGAACCTAGAACAGACTTGTATGGATGTGTGTCTGACATTACACTTTGAGATGTAAAACCGGTTTCTATCAAATACATTTCTGTTGGTGGCGGAGAATTTATTCTCTTAGCTTAACACCATTCTCTAAGACGTACGAGATCAGAGGTTATGTAGTTGATGGTTACTAGTGATACATTTCCAATTTGATAATGTGGCATGCTGAGTGCTGCTGATCATTTGCTGATCGAAGCATGGATTTGTGAAAAACGTACCTTTGTGGACGAAACCTCATCGAGCCTCAAAAACTGGTAATGGTCGAAACAGGAAACATGCGGCAAGGTTTCAAGGGTAGCTCCTCTAGGGTATGTCCATTCCTTCTGGAAAAGGGTAGTATCATGGTATGGAGCCCAGATACTTACTCATGTGGACAGTGTGGTATATTTATTATTGTGTGATGTTGTTGGTGTAGATGGCCCTCATATAAAGGTCCCAAAGGACCGGAGGTGGCATATCTTAGGTTCTACTTCCTAGGAAAGGGGTAGCGGCCTTGTGTTGGCAGAGAGTCGGGTAGGTTCTCGGGGCGTCCCTCCAGAGGCGTTCCCATGTGGCAGTAGGAAGTTCCTTAGCCTGACCATTTGTTGGAAAATCCAAACAAAACAATATGAACCCAATACGGTTTTAGTTGTAGAACCTGCCATTTAAAATGGTAGCTATATCTGGCGTAATATAATGGTACCTATGCTGGTTAAGATTAATATTATACTTTCGAAATGTTTTTTCCACTATGCACTAATAATAATATAAAAGCAGAATTTTGCATAGTAAGGATATTTGACTATCATAAGGAGAAATCTTCCTCATATGTGTGATTGCATTGTGTGTGTGCCGGGAGGCCTTATGGTAGTTTCAATTTCCAAAGAGCATTGTGGTATTCAATGTTTTAAATCCATTTGTTGTTTGTTTTAAAAGAAAAACTGTTTTTGTTTACTCATACCAGTCCCATGACTTACCTGGAGTTTATTGTTGCTTTCCTAAACTCTAGGTGCCCACAATTTTCCACACGGGCAGTCTAGGATTGGGTTTTTCAGATAGTCGAACAGTAGGAATTATTTTGATAGCCTTCGAAGCCTTTTAGATTTGTGGATCGCATTTGCTACATTTTAGCATTCACAGCTGACCTTGCTTATCTTTGTGAAACATAATGGTGTTTCGAGCTTGCTTTGGATTGAAGATGGTGTTCGTGGAGTTTGCCATTGAAGACATTATCTTTCCGTTGCTATTTCTTGTATCTCTAATAGTATTGATATTTTGTGTATCATTCTGTTGTATCATCATTATATCATATATTGTATCAAATGTATTATTTCATTTTCTTCCGTTGTGTTGTGCTTGATGTGTTATAAGCTCCGACACGAGTCAAATTTTGACGTTCGGATCTTCGGCATTCAAGTATGAGTGGAGTACGCGTGTCGATTTTCGAACGCTGAAATTTGGAACGTGACGTATATTATATAAGTTCAAGTCATACTTGTATGCTTAAGTAATAATATATTTAGAAGAAAGCAATGGTTATGAAAGAAACTTGGATTAATAGAAGTTTTGAAGAAATGTATTAGGTAAAGATGAATGTGAACAAGTACATAAGTTAAACGTAGATCATTTTAACACATAAAATTTGATCTAAGATTTGAGCGCATAACTTTGTGGTGTTTACACCAATCCGAAAAAGGATTTATGACTTGATTCTTGACAGCGAGCATTGATGGGAGTTTATGATTATGTACACGAGTTTTCTATCATAGTTGAGAGCTATGCAAGGAAAGCAAGGTTTTGTGATCAAGAAGTCTTATCAAAGTCCGTACTAGAAAATCGAGGGATCGATACTAGTTCAAAAGAAAAGTTGTGGATTCGAATATTAGATCAAATAAAATATCACATATAATATGATGTGTTGGGTCTATCTACTTAGTAGTTGGATAGTTATCTCAAATAGTAGGCACTAAGATATAGTGGTTGGACTGATGTTGTGGTATGTATATATAGACGTCGGATATAGTACATGCTCAGGACAGGGAATGAGTTATGTGGTTGTATTCGTTTACCTTGATACAGTATCGGTGTGGTTGTTTTAGATGTATAGTCTGGTTTGGTCGTTGTATATATGGTCTTAAGCGTGCATTACGCACTAGGATGGGTACGATAGAAGTATGGCTTGATGTATGTATATATAACCTTAAGTACGTGATAAGTACTCAGGTTAGTGTGGGGAATTTCTATATGTATGTTTGGCATCATCTTTTTTAGTGTTGTTATGATATTGACCTTCTTCGTTTCTATCATCAGTAGAAATAAGTCAAATTATTTGAGATGATGAGTATGGGATAGATTCCTTTGACTTTGATTTCATTTCGAGGACGAAATGCTTTTAAGTAGGGGAGAATGTAACGACCCGTAATTTCGCTACTTCGAAAATAAGAGATTTTGTTCATTTTAAATTTAAAAAGGAGTTTAAATATTAAAATAAATATGTTATATATAATAAATAATTATATATTCGTATAGTTAATAAATTAAAAAGTATAAATTTAGATTTTAGAACAAATCGACAAAAGTTAAGTTTTGTTAATAATAAATAAAGGCTTAAATAAATGAATTTAAATATTCATTTAAAAAGGGAAATCTTATTTAAAACATCTAATAAAGATAATAAAAGTAAATTTATATAACTAAAAGTATGTTAATAATCGTATTACAAAAATAATCAAAATTTGATGCATTTGTCAGTTTTACATACGCTGCAAAAGTAGAGATTTTGATATTAATTAAATATGATTTTTAAATATAAAGAGCCTTATTATATTTTATTTAAAGAAGTAAAAAGTTCATTATAAATGTTGGTTTACTTCAATATATAGCTTAATAAAAACGCCAAATTTTGACTGTATAATTTGTCGTCAAAAACACTGTTTTCAACCAAAACAAGTTGTCGACAAGTTGTTGCAACTTGATACATTTTCTAACTTATAAATACAAGTTTACAAACTATTTAAACACTTTACATTTAGCACTAGAAGACAAAAGGAGTTTACTTTTGAAAAGTTTAAATAAATATATAAAAAGTGAAAAGTATGATTTGACAAATTTAAAAATTATAAAAGCTTTTATAAAAAACATCATTACCTTACTTCTCATCTCATTAATGAGATGTTATACTTATGCATAGAAAAGGAGCAAATGAAAAAGTGAAAAGGAAGCTAACTAATGGAATTAATGACACATATGCTCACCATTAATGCATACTTACAATTTCATTTAATGCAAGTCAAATTAATGCAAAAGTCTTCTTTTTAAAATACAAAATTTAAGAAAAAAAAAAGAGAGTAATCATTTCAAAAATTCAAATCACATTAATGAGATGTTACTAATTTACATGGAAAATGAGCAAATGTTATTTTAACATTTTAAAGATTAAGAAAAAGAGGCAAACATCATTTCTTAAGTACAAATTCAAATCAAACCATTTCTTCTCCATTAAGCAAAGTTCAAATCAAGGGTAGAAAGGTAAATTAAAAAGTCAAAAAGTAGAGAAGGGTATTTTAGTCATTTTCTATCCAAAGCTCAAGTATAAATATGCATCCATACCTTTTATTTTTCACACTTCATTCTCTACCTTCTTCCACCTCCATTCTTCCTTCTACCTTCAAGCTATCACCTCCACATCACCACACCATCACTTTTCACCACCAAAACCAAGCCTAGCTTCCACCTACCCACCTCTTACACCCATGGCCAATCCCTACACTCCTATACCCACCTCCACAAAGTCATACCCACCTCACTATACCCCTAGGCCGAGCACCACACACCCCACACCCTCCCCCACACCAAGGGCGTACCCTCCTCTCCATATAAAAGACAAAAGGAAAAAAATAGAAGAAAAGAAAACGAAAAGAAAAACAAAAGCATTCGGAAAGGAAACGACAAAAGGCGAGAAGTTGGAAATAGCACGTTAGCGAGAGACGGAAATCTTACGTTAAAGTTTGACAGAGTGGATATAAAGGTGAGAAATTCTCACTGCTTTTTAAATTATATTGATTATCATGTTTAATTGTTATGTTAGATAATCACTATTTGATCCATGGATGTTTGGTTGATTGTTTGGATATGTTGGATAATCCGTAGTAATGTTATGACATTTACCGTATTGAATATGTTAATGTTATATGATTGTTGTATGGTTGTGATGATAATTTGGATATCAAATTCCTATTAATTAAGTAATCCCTTTGTTTAAAAAGACCATATTTTAGTAATATGAGATATTGTGGAAAAATAAGTCTCTTTTCATTTAGAAGTGAAACTAAAGTTAAAATGAAAGAGAATTTGAAATTTGAAGTGAAACGGATTCGAAAAGGATAGTTAATTAGAAATTGAAATTAAGATAAATAGTGAAATTGAAATTGAAATCAATTTTGGAAAAGTGAAGTTTAGTTTGAGACTGAATGGAAGTTTAAATTGAAATTGGATTTGAAATCTAATTTTTAAATGAGTTTAATCTGAGATTAGAATTGAAATTGAGCTAAAATTGGATTTTACAATTTAATATTTAAAATAATGGAAATATAATAATATTATAATATGGTAATAGCGAAAACATATATTAAATGATTTAAAAAGTGAAAATATTGATTTATAACGATTTAATAAGTGTTGAAATCCAATTTGACTAAATTATTTCAAGTATTGAAAAATAAGTAAAAACTAGATGCGTCGCGCAACGTTAGTTCGCGATTTCGCGTCGAAAAGTTCAAATGAGTGTATAGAGTGGAATATGGCTCGGAATTCTTGGAGATGAGAACATTCCGGACTACTATAACCATATCTTACAAACTAATAAAGATAAGTACATTTTGAAATAAGTCTACATCATGTTTCCAGAAAAATCGCGCTAGTGTAGTTAAGTGACCGTAACAAAAAATCTGTTTAAATGGATGTTTTTAATTATGGAAAATATGGAATAAATTTGATAACTCTTTTTAAATGATTTAAAAGAGATTTGGATTGGAAAATATGAATTATTGAATGTTTAAAAGTTGTTTAATGAAAATAAGCTTATTTAGCACTTTCCACAGCACTTTTCTGCTGCGAATTCTATAACTTTTGGAATATAAGTTTAAATGTAATGATGTTTCCCATAATCAATTATGAATATTTTAAAAAGGATAATTAAGCACTTTGAAAGATAATTTGGAATATTTATAAGAGATTTCAAAATAAAGTTGAAAATCTGAATATGGGAAACGACTAGTACATCTGTCCCGCCTGTGAGATCTGGGAAGATAAAACAAGGTGTTTAACTAAGTTAGGGTTGGAGCAACCAGTGCCTTGAACTTACATGGCTTATAGTTTCTTTTCTTAGGCGAGGGGTGGAACAGATCGAAAGGAAAGCCCGGATGCTCCTAAATAAAAAGATTCTGTTAAGTTTTCCAAAATAAAAGAAGATTGGTATTATCCAAAAGTTAAACAATCTCCAAAAATGAATGATTTCTATGATCCTATTTACTTCAAAATGTTTGTTAAAATTGATTTAGGGTTTATCGTAAACGATGTCTTAAATAACATTGTTTTTGACCCGCCTAAAAGTTAAGAAATTTGGATCAAGAATTAAGTATTGAAATCTGAGATATTTTCCAAAGCAAAAGAATAAATTTCTTCGAAATTACACTAAGTCAAAAGAAAGAGAATTCGAAATCATCCGAAAAGAATTAAAGTGAAAAGAGACTTAATAAATCCTATATACTCATATTCACTATTTATCGATAACTGAATTTCGAAGGAACCGGAGTCGGATTTAGCTAAATCCTATCCGAAAATCACTTCGAACCAATGTATATGTTCGAACGTGAAGACATGTTGAAGACGATGATTATTGAAGAACATGGATCTTCATAACGTGAGGACTGCTTGTTGATTTTCTCGGGTGTCGCACCCATTATCGAGTTATATATAGCAGTTGTCTCCTCGTGATGGAGGTTTTTCGAATTGCAAGGGCTTCTCGCATAATAACGGCTCAGGAACGCACCTTCATTTTGTCCTGTTCCTGGACAACTTGTATGGACGTTTGTCAGACATTTCATTTCCAACGATTACGTACATTGGTTTTTACAAATGTACATCAGTGGTGGCGTAGAAGGCAACTTCTCTTAGCTTAACACCATCCTTGAGGCATACGAGCTTAAGGGTTGTATTTTTGTGGATGGCAATTAGTAGTTAAATGGAAATGGCAATGTGGCATTTAAAGATGTGATATGTGCTGTGAGAAAAGGTAATGGTTTTCCTCAAGCCTCATAAAAACGGAAATGACCGAAACGGGATTAGATGTAGCAAGGCTAAGTGGGTCATTCCTAGTTAGGATATGGTCATCTTCTTCTAGATATATTTCTTCCTGCTGTGATGTCGGGGTGTAAATTAATGTGGTGTATGCTAGAGGGCCCTCGATAAAGGTTGGTAACGACCGAAGGATGTCATATTCGGTACCATCTAGTTAAAGAGATGGGTCAGTCTTGTGTTGGTAGAGGATCCTTTGTGATGGTCCTCAAGACATCCATCAGAGGTGTACCCCATCGGAAGGTAGATCCTGCGCCAGGTTATTTGTATGGAAATCCATTCTCCAATAAGAACCTATGGACTTGATTGCAAACATATTATGCTGGAATTTAATCAATGTAACCATTTCGGCTAAGATTAATAAGTTTGTTTGCAAAAGTTTTCAAAGTATGTCATTAGAAATATTATCAAACGTTTTGATATAAAAGTGTTTTAGTTATCATATGGTAAAATAACCTCCGTGTTTATGTGTGGGCATGGTCTTATGAGATACTGTTCGTTTTTAAAGGATTTTATTCAAAGGCTGATATATGACACTATCATTAATTATTAAGTTTTCCTCATGCTGGTTTATCAAGCCTGATCTGGGTATTTTCAATACTCGGGTCAGATCCGAGTAGTTTCAGGATAATCATAGACGGTTGGAGTTTCTCGAGGAGAGCTAGAGATATTCATTGACCTATGAACATATTTTGTTATCCGCTTTGTTTAGCGAGGTTCGTACATGATAGGGGGTTCTCGCTTTTTTTAGGTAGCAAACGGATGACTCTTACTCCTACATGTCCCTGAGATAGAGTTCGAAGGGTTGGTTTCAGTCGAGAGGCTGGCCGTAAAAGCAAAGCGTGAGGTACCAGTGTAAGCTACGGCGGAAAATGACCATTGTTGATGGTTGAAAAGCCTAGATCTTTACATTTGGTATCAGAGCTTTTGGTTAAGCGAACACCAAAGCCTGATAAGGGGTAAAGTCTCATCAAAGATAGGATTAGTAATATCCTAGGATGAGCAACTCATTAGAGATAGGGTTAGTAACACCCTAAAATGAGTTATGAGAGTATTATATATATGGGCGCGTATTTGTTAATTTTATAAAATGATTTTGTTTTAAAGAAATTGGTAAATGAAATAATTTTAACTTGGGTTTATATCATAAATATTAAAGGGGACATTATTACCTTTTGGGTTAGAAATTAAGGATTAATTGTAATTTAGTAGCTAAAATATGAATATCTTGTTATTATAATTGCACAATTTGACTATAAGATACTCCAAATAGAATCAATTAGTTGAAACCAAGAATTTAGAACTTTAATCATATACCCTTAAATTTGTAGTATTAAGAAATAATAATGATTAAGTGATTATCATAATGGATGGATTTAAAAGCTAAGTACAAGTATCGTGTGAAGTAAAATTCACAATTTGACTGTAAGATATTTGATGATAATATTGAAGCTACAAGTTGAACTAGAGAAAGTAAAGAGAAAATGTACACATAGAAAAAAATTGTTATCAATAAAATAGAAAAAGATAAGCCAAAATTAAATTTTGGGTTTGAAATGGTAAGTTCTATAACTTAAAAGGAGTTAAGTTAATTTGAAATTTAGACACTTTGATTAGGTTAAAAATTAAAGTGAAACATAGGAACAAGGGATATAAGAAATATCATTCTAATATAAAAATTTGAATTAGTGATACATTTAGAGTAGCATTTGTAATTCAAAATGAAGTAAGAATAGAAGTGGATATTTTTGAATAAAATGGTTAATATGTTGATTGTTGGACGAAAAAGGTTAATAACAAAGAAATAAGTTTCCCAAATTTGACTATAAGGTATTTGGTGGTTTGAAGATTAATAAATTTGATTTATAAAATGGATAGGTAAATAAGTTAAGTAGTTAATCATAGAATCGGTGAGAAAAAGGTGTAAACTTAGTAAAGTTGTCTTATTAATATATGGATTGGATAAATAATATTAGCTAAATGAAAACCTTTGATAAATAAAACTAAGGGTTGAGTTTTATAACTTATCAATTTGAGATAATAGTGAAGTTCCATATTAGTTAAACACCTTAGTTGAAGTAATAACAATTTGAAGTTTGGGGATATGTATATATACTCTTAAGAAGTAAAGGTATGTTATATAAGTTCAAGTCATACTTGTATGCTTAAATAATAATATATTTAGAAGAAAGCAATGGTTGTGAAAGAAACTTGGATTAATAGAAGTTTTGAAGAAATGTATTAGGTAAAGATGAATGTGAACAAGTACATAAGTTAAACGCAGATCACTTCAACACATAAAATTTGATCTAAGATTTGAGTGCAGAATTTTGTGGTGTTTACACCAATCCGAAAAAGGATTTATCACTTGATTCTTGACAGCGAGCATTAATGATAGTTTATGACTATGTACACGAGTTTCCTATCATTGTTGAGTGCTATGCAAGGAAAGCAAGGGTTTGTGATCAAGAAGCCTGATCAAAGTCCGCACTTGAAAATCGAGGGATCGATACTAGTTCAAAAGAAAAGTTGTGGATTCAAATAATAGATCGAATCAAATATCACATGTAATATGATGTGTTGGGTCTGTCTACTTAGTAGTTGGATAGTTATCTCAAATAGTAGGCACTAAGATATAGTGGTTGGACTAATGTTGTGGTATGTATTTATAGACGTCAGATATAGTACATTCTCATGACGGGGAATGAGTTATGTGGTTGTATTCGTTTATCCTGATACAGTATCGGTGTGGTTGTTTTGGATATATAGTCTTGTTTGGTTGTTGTATATATTATCTTAAGCGTGTAGTACGCACTAGGATGGGTACGATAGAAGTATGGCTTGATGTATGTATATAACCTTAAGTACGTGATAAGTACTCAGGTTAGTGTGGGGAATCTCTGTATGTATGTTTGGCATGATCTTTTTTAGTGTTGTTATGATATCAACCGTCTTCTTTTCTATCATCAGTAGAAATAAGTCAAATTATTTGAGGAGATGAGTATGGGATAGATTCCTTTGTCTTTGATTTTATTTCGAGGACGAAATGCTTTTAAGTAGGGGAGAATGTAACGACCCGTAATTTCGCTACTTCGAAAATAAGAGATTTCGTTCATTTTAAATCTAAAAAGGTGTTTAAATCTAAAAATAAATATGATATATATAACAAAAATATCTATTTTTATAGTTAATAAATTAAAAAGTTTAAATTTGGATTTTATAACAAATCGACAAAAGTTAAGTTTTGTTAATAATAAATAAAGAATTAAATAAATGAATTTAAATATTTATTTAAAAAGATAAATTTTATTTAAAACATCTAATAAAGATAATAAAAGTAAATTTATATATTTAAAAGTATGTTAATAATCTTTTTACAAAAATAACCAAAATTTGTCGCATTTTGTCGTTTTACATACGCTGTAAAATTAGAGATTTTGGTATTAATTAAATATGATTTTTAAATATAAAGAGACTTGTTTTATTTTATATAAAAAAGTAAAAAGTTCATTCTAAAGTTTGGTTTACTTCAATATATAGCTTAATAAAAACGTTAAATTTTGACTCTATAATTTGTCGTCAAAAACACAGTTTTCAACCAAAACAAGTTGACGACAAGTTGTTGCAACTTGATACATTTTCTAACTCATAAATACAAGTTTACAAACTATTTAAACACTTTACATTTAGCACTAAAAGACAAAAAGAGTTTACTTTTGAAAAGTTTAAATAAATGTATAAAAAGTGAAAAGAATGATTTGACAAATTTAAAAATTATTAAAGCTTTTATAAAACAACATCATTACCTTACTTCTCATCTCATTAATGAGATGTTATATTTATGCATAGAAAAGGAGAAAATGAAAAAGTGAAAAGAAAGCTAACTAAAGGAATTAATGACACATATGCTCACCATTAATGCATACTTACAAATCCATTTAATGCAAGTCAAATCAATGCAAAAGTCTTCTTTTTAAAATACAACTTTAAGAAAAAAAAGAGTAATCATTTCACAAATTTAAATCACATTAATGAGATGTTACTAATTTACATGGAAAAGGAGCAAATGTTATTTTAACATTTTAAGTTTAAGAAAAAGAGGCAAACATCATTTCTTAAGTACAAATTCAAATCAAACCATTTCTTCTCCATTAAGCAAAGGTCAAATCAAGGGTAGAAAGGTAAATAAAAAGTCAAAAAGTAGAGAAGGGTATTTTAGTCGTTTGCTATCCAAAGCTCAAGTATAAATATGCATCCATACCTTTCATTTTTCACATTTCATTCTCTTCCTTCTTCTTCACTTTCTCTTCCTCTTCCACCTCCATTCTTCCTTCTACCTTCAAGCTATCACCTCCACATCACCAGACCATCACTTTTCACCACCAAAACCAAGCATAGCTTCCACCTAACCACCTCTTACACCCATGGCCGAGCCCTACACACCCATACCCTCCTCCACAAAGTCGTACCCACCTCCCTACACCCCTAGGCCGAGCACCACACACCCCACACCTTCTCCACACCAAGGCCATACCCTCCTCTCCATATAAAAAAAAGAAAAAAAAGAAGAGTAGAAAAAGAAAAAAAAGAAAAACAAAAGCGTTTGGAAAGGAAACGGAAAAAGGCGAAACGTTGGAAATAGCACGTTAGCGAGAGACGGAAATCTTACGTTAAAGTTTGACGGAGTGGATATGAAGGTGAGAAATTCTCACCGCATTTTAAATTATATTGATTATAATGTTTAATTATTATGTTAGATAATCACTATTTGGTGACATGGATGTTTGGTAGATTGTTTGGATATGTTGGATAATCCGTAGTAATGTTATCACATTTACCGTAATGAATATGTTAATGTTATATGATTGTTGGATGGTCGTGATGATAATTTGGATATAAAATTCCTATTAATTAAGTAATCCCTTTGTTTAAAAAGACTGTTAACGCTAAAATTTGAACGCTAACACACCGGTGTGTAAAGTGTAGTTGTGAAAGCAACACCCGATGATTCGGGAGCAGAGTATAAGCAGAAAACCACAGAAAAAGCAGTGAATAACAACGATTTTATAGTGGTTCGGCTCAATAGTTTGCCTACGCCCACTCTGAATATCTTTATTGATGATTTCGTTACAAGTTGATACAATTCCTCCCAAGTACAATACACTTTGAACTGCTAAATACTTTGAATGAGTAGCTTAAACTTCAATCTAAGTGAAGGTCCTCAAATCCATGTCGGATGCATGAGATTTCTTCTTGAAGTTGTTGATAGCATTCTACGTGACTAGAAAGCTTTGGGTGTTGAGTTAGTTTGGAATGTAGCAGAGTATCGGTGTTTGAAAAGAATGAGCCCAAAAAAAAGGCCCTTCAATGTTGGAGGTGGTCGCGTATTTATAGGTGTGATTCTGGGCGGCAGTTTTTCACTCAAGTCATGAGTCGTGCATGACTCATGGAGAGTCGTAAGTCGCATTCGACTCAAGGTTCAAGAGTCAGCAGGCAGTGGAGTAAGTGAAGTGGTTCTGAGCTTTTCTTTGTTCATTTGGATACAAGTCCTAACTCGTTCGCGAGTTAAGAGGTCACGGTTTAAAGTGAGGCAGTACTAAAATCTTGGCTCTGCGGTTTTAGGTCGTGTACGAATTAAACTAGGTCGTAAGTCGTCTACAAGTCATCTTATTGCGGCATGGTATTGAACTTGTTCTCTAAGTCTTAGGTCGTAACGTCTTTAAGTCGTGGATGCCTTAAGTCGTGGATGCCTTAAGTCGTGGATGCCTTAAGTCGTGGATGCCTTAGGTCGTAAAGTACTCTGAGTCGGCAACTTCTTTATGGTATTGAGTTGGTCTATTTTCTTAGGCCGTTAGGTCGTAGCTTCCTTGAGTTGATAAGTCGTCAGTCCCTTAAGTCGTCCATCCTCTTGACTTGTTGAGTCGTGTATCCGTTAACTCGTTATGTTGATAACTCACTGAGTTGTTTGTCCGTTGAGTCGTTGCCCACCTTGAGTCGTTTTCTTATTGAGCCACGCAGTTTTTGAGTCGTAGGAATTTGAGGGTTAACATTTGCCCCTCGAAGTACTCGCCTAAGTCGTAGGTCGTGTGCTTCGACTTATCTTAACTCATGTGCCATTTCAAATTCCTCTGCCTTGAGATATAAAAGGTCTAGGTCGCTCCTTCTTCACCTACTTGTTTCCGTGTTTACTTCCGCCATTAACGATCTTCGAAGCTTTTCAGAGACGAATTCGATCAGTTCACCTTATCACCAATTAAGTTCCAGCAACCTTCATCATTACACTACGTAAGTAAACTCATCGCTCGCTCAATTTCACAATTACTGTTACCTTTCGAACATGGATTTCCCATTTTCCAACCTCAATCCGAATCCTCACATCAGGCTTCTTCTTGAATCGCGTTATGATCGATTGTTGACAAGCTTGAAGCAGTTTGATTGAGTTTTTTAAATGACTTGCAAGGAGAAGGCGATGGGTCACCATATTTCGATTCAGTTGATTCATGAATTTAGAGGAGGCGATATTGTCCTACATGAGTTAACGGGTTAGGAGTTAGGAAGATAACGGGTTATTGGGTTGGAGAAGGATCGGTGGGTTGAGAAAAGATATCGTGAAGTTTTTTGCGACTTTACCAATCTGCATAGTTTTCGAAGTGACTGACTTAAGATCCCCCACGACCTTAATTGCATACGACTTAACCCCTTAGGTCATGTTTGCTTCTGGACGACTCAAGACTTAGCTTCATTTGCACTTCATTTGTTCTGTCTTGATTTGAGACTTTACGACTTGGCCTCTAGGTTGTGCACGACTTAGCCTTGAGTTGCAGCCGAGCTAGGACATTATCTTTTAATTCGTGGACGACTTAACTTTTAGGTCGTGGACGACTTATGACTTAGAGAATTCTTCGGACTGTGACTCAATGATTTGAACAAAATTTGAAAACTTAGAGATGTTGATAGAACTTAATTGTATTTCCAATTTGAATTGCCAGAATATACTGCTTGAATGTTGTTGTGTTTCTTCATAGATTATTCTAACTTTGACTCTATCAACCTGTTAAACGCAATACTTGCAGAAAAATGGGACAAATATACTACCATCGACTGCCCACGTCAAATGACAAATTAGTTAATAACAGATAATTAACTCAAATAAATTGTGTGAATGAAGTGCTGTCATCAATTTCAAGTAAAATATTACATCAACACTGAAATAGTCAATTGAAACTGACCAGCCTGCACTAATATTATGCTTGAACTTTATATTAACAAGTTCTGAAATTTCATAATCGACCAATCATCGACTAGTTTAATTCCAGTTATATTTACTTGCTATTTTTATTAGTTTTGCACGACACTTCACACTTTTTTAGGAAACGTGCACCTTCACATTTGAATATACAGTTGCTTGTGTAGAATGACTTCTCAGGAAGAAGATACAACGGTTCAGACTGGAGAGGCAACTGTAATTCCGGCTCCTCTGGTCAATCTTCCCGAAAGAGCCTCTTCTACATTATCATACAGAGTTTTCCGCCAATTGTGCGCTCAGTTTGGCATTGCTGAATCAGATGCCATTCTTCCCGAGAGAAGTAACACTGCTGACGTAGCACCCCCTGGCTTTGTAACGGTCAATCGACAAATGTGCCTGAGTGGGGGCGTTCCTCCTTTCATTGACTTTTTCCAACAACTTCTTCGTCAATTGGCCATCGCCCCGTCCCAATTACACCCCAATGGTTATGCCATTTTAATGGGGTTGTGTGTACTGTTTAGGAGGACGCTTGATCGATTCCCAAGCTTTGACGAGATTTGCTTCCTATGCTCTTTCACCAGGACTAAAGATCACCCCTCTATTACTGTCGTGAGAAGTGGTCGAAATCGTAAATTGATCATCGGTCTTCCTGATAGTGCTCATGGGTTTTTGACTCAATTTTTCTATGTCCGTTGCCCCCCGGGGTTTTATGCTGTGTGGAGAGAAGGAAGTAAGATCATCTACCTTTACCTCCTTTATATTCTGAGTCTTTTGAAGCTCGAATTGCCAAGTGTTAACTTCGTCATCACTTCTTTTCTTTTATTTCAGTGCTTCACCCTCCTTGTAGAGATCCCAGTCACAAGCCAACCCTGGAGAGGCTTGTAGCAGTACCAGTTGAAGAACGGGATATGAAATTTTTGTTGAACGACGAATTCCTTCACCAGTTCGGACTTCTTCACCCTTCTCGCTCCACACACCCCAGCGAGCTTCCAGACTCCCCACCTAAAGCATCAAATGCTCTGGTTTCTACAGACACATCTATACCAAAAGGACCTGCTCCAGAGGCTTCGCTAGTGAAGTGCTCCACTTCGGTTGATGTTGCGGGGCCATCTGTCGAACTTGCCTCGGTTATTGAGGAAGAAGAGCCCCAGGGATCTCCCCGACTGTCACAGAAATCTGGCGAAGAAGCCGAAAAAACTAGCTTTGCCAAGCAGAGCATGGACGATACTTTCGAAGGGTTGAGCGACCTCTTTGCCACCTCGCAAGAGATCTTTAAAGATGATCCTATAACTACCGGGGTTTCTTCTTCAGTAGTTGAAGCGACTTCTGTCCTGCAACAGACTCCGTCGACTCAAGAGTTGACGCTAACTATTACACCCACAACCACTCCACAATTAAAGAGTGGTTCGTAGTTTGATGCGCGTAGTTTGCACGCCACACACACTTAGAATTTTTTTGGCACTTTTATGCTTCTGACTTTTTGTACTTTGAAGAATTCTAAATTCTAGCTCTTTTTATTTCAGATTCTCCGATGGGGCACAGCGGATCCTACTATGATGATTTCCAGCGCTACGGGAGGCGTAGCCAATATGATTACAGGCGTTACCTTCCGTCTTACAGAGAATCTGATGAAGAAAGAGCCGCTCGAAAGGCACAAGAGAAGAAGGCTCAAGAGGAGCGTTACGAAAGAAGAGAGAGGGAGGAGCGCCACGATTCTTCGCAGAGAGGCGACGATTCCCATAAAAGAAAATCCCATGATGATAGAGGAAAAAGTCATATGGTTGAAGATTCGAGCAAGCGAGCCCGACATGGTGAGAAGCACACCTCTACAACTCCTGAAAAGGTTACTGCCCCTGCCTCGCTCAACATTCCTTCCGGCTCTCCCGCTCTCGAGAAGACAGACATCCAAACAATAATTAACAGGCCCAAATTCAAAGTCGGATCGGGTCCGGCCACTTTGCAAAGTCGGTTTCCACAGTGGTGTCTGAAGGGAGTAAGGTTTGACCTTGACTTGGTCCCTATTGACAAGTCTGCTATGTTATGAAACCTCGATGCCGTCAAGCTTGATATTGAGAGGATGTCGAACTAGCAAAAACTTGTTGACGAGCTCCAAAGGGTTAATCGTGCAAACATAGAGGCCATGCTCACCATGGAAAATGATAAAGCCGAATGGCAAAAGGTTCTTGAGCAACATGACACTGAGATGAGGAGCATTGCTTCTTACAATGAAGAGCTTGAAGCAAAAGTTGAAGAACTGAAACAAGAGCTTGCTGCTTCCTCTACTTCCTATTCTCAAAAAGAAGAAGTGCTCCTAAAACAAGTGAGAGATGCTCATGCCAGCCAAAGGGATGCCGAAGACAGGCTCGAAGTGCAAAAAAGGATCAGTGAGGGCTATATTGCTGATGTTGCAGAGCTTCGGAAGAAAACCAGCTCCCAGGAAACGGAGATTCAAATGCTTAAGCTTCAACTTTCTAAAGCTGAAATGGAGCGTGATGAGGCCGTTGCCGGCAAAATTGCAGCTCAAGAGTCTCACGAGGCAACGAGGGCCAACATCAGCTCAAAATTATTTGATTTCTATCTGCATAGCATCTTGGGGCGCGGTAGCCTCACCTTTCTAGGCCCCAAGTATGAAATTACACTGGCTGAAGTTTGAGAGGCCGCACTCGATATGCTCCGTGGTAGCGGCGCTGGCTATGCTGAGTCAGCTCTTGATGAGCACTATCTTGGTGATGATGCTCGTGCCGCTCTCGCTAGGGGGAGAGAACAGCTTGCAAAATTAAGGGCCGAAACAGCGGCAGGAGAATATTCAGGAAAAATCATCTCAACTGCTCCAATTCAACCTTCTCCTTCAGCCGAAATTGACATTATCGGTTCTAGTTCTCATTCTCCATCTCCTACTAAAGTTACCACCGATATCACAAGCATACAAGGTGGAGATGAAGGCGGCGAGAGTGCCGAGGCACAGGCTTACGAAGTTGACGTCAGGGAACCGACTTCTGCAGATAACCCTAATGACAATCTTGCCCAAGTAGACTGTTCATCTGTTTCTTACGAACTTGATGAGCTTTTTGACTACTTCTTGAATCTCAATGAACCTTTATCTCCGCTTTTTACTGACTTGAACTTTTTTCCTTCTGCAGAGAAAACGTCGAGCATTGTTCAGGCTTCTCCTCCTCCAATTATTCCTTCCCCGCCTCTGAAGGTCACTCCTCCTTCTGCCTCGCAACCCGGGTCACAAGAGGAGCAAATAGAAGCTCTTCACGGCATAGATGATCCCGTTGCTTCTCAAGATCCGAAAGGAGAAGAAACTGAAGGAAGCGAGAGGACTCCAGAACCAACTGGTTCCGACGCTGAACCGTTATCCAAACTTCTTTCTCCAGGGAGTGGGTCTTCCTCCAAGAAGAGAGGAAAGCAGGGAGTTTCCAAGAAGAAGAAGAAGAAGGGATCTTTAACTAGCGAAGAAGAGACGGAAGAAAGTCCGACCGAGCCCCTTTCTCCTTCATCCCCTACCCTTACAAGTCGGCCTAAAAAGTTGGTCATACGGCCAGGTGCGGGCTCAAAAGGTGGGCGGAAGAAGAAATGATGGCTCTAGTTCTGTGGCTTTCATATCGCTTTTCGCCTTTTTTGCATGTACTGACCGGAAATTGTGCGAGTACCGGCCCCCCGCTTTTCTTTTGCTTTTTACTTTGGAACCTGTACCTGTATATAAAATAGTGTTGAATAAAATGATTCTTTTTCTTTGTACAAACTTCTGTCTGTATCTGAGAATGCATCTACTATTCATTTTTGTACAAGTTTCTTTGTACGATATTGCAGTGAGCTTGTGGTATATATTGTTCGAGCGCAATTTTACCGATGTAGTTATGCCATGCTGCCCCTATACCATATGCCCATTGTAATATTTTATTTTATGAGGAACTTGTGCTTTTATTTTTTAGAGAATAATTATTCCACATTTGGAGGAATATTATTTCATTAAAAAAAAAATAGAGCACAAATAAGTTTCTACGCTTCATCCTTCGAAGATATCACTTTTTATTTTGTGCATATACACATTTTACTGAATGAAATCTTCTATGTGGTAAAGCGGGTATTTGCAAGGTACTTCAACTTCTTTTTGAGGAAGAGAATTTTCTAGAATAAGTAATTCATTCTTCCTTTGAAAGTTAAAGTGTGCCTTTGATGGGGATTTTTTTTATTTTTTTTTTACTTGCCACAATAAAGGGCTTCTTGATTTTTGTTTCTTTAAAAAATTTCACCTTCAGGGAAGACTTTTTCACGTTTCAACGCTTGGAAGTTTTATTTCAATCATGGTGAAACGTGTGCCTCCGAAGAGGTCTTTCGGCTTGATTGTGCCTCCGGGAGAAGGTCTTTTCATTTCTGCCTCTGGGAAGAGGTCTTTCTGTCATATTGTGCCTCTGGGAAGAGGTCTTTTCGAAACGGGCCTCCGAAGAGGGCTTTTATTTTGTTTTGCATTTCAAATCTGGTGAAGTGAAAATCCGAAGAGCGGCTGTTGCACTTCAACTCCTGGCGAAATGGGCCTTCGAAGAGGGCTTTTATTTTGTTTTACATTTCAACTCCGGTGAAGTGAAACTCCGAAGAGCGGCTGTTGCACTTCAACTCCTAGTGAAATGGGCCTTCGAAGAGGGCTTTTATTTTTTTTAACATTTCAACTCTAGTGAAGTGAAACCCCGAAGAGCGGCTGTTACACTTCAACTCCTGGTGAAATGTGCCTCAGAGGATTGCCTGGAAGTTACTCTCTCATGGTTGGAGGGTCATGACTTCTCCGATCTTTTTTGGTTGAGTAGAGAACTTTCTTTTTTGCGGCATATGCCTCGTTAGAGGTCTTTATCCTCCGAAGAATTGTGCCTCCGAAGAGGACTCGTGCCTCCGAAGAGGGCTTTAGTTGTTCCTTGTCCACTTGCTTATGCCTTTTCAGCGATTCTCTATTTTTTCTTTTCAAGCTTGCACTCCCTTCTCTTACAAGTAGTTTGTTTAATCCAAGGAAGCGTACTTCATTGTTAGGCAAGTTCACGAAAACGGGCATAAGCTTCTTAATTGGATATTTGTTTGTTCAAACGATCTCAATTTACGAGCAATGGCCCGTTTCCGACAAAATCATTGGCCGTTCAATTGAAGCACTTCCTATCTAGGATTTGAATTCGGGACTTTTGTGCTTTTGTGACTCGAAATTTGTTTGCTGAATGATAACCAGAATCACTTGGTCTTGTAATGTGCAAGTTTTATTTTCGTTGTCTGCAAAAATTCAAATCGACATTTCAGCAATACATTTAATGTACTTTTCATGTCGAAAATAAAGCAAACATGTAATAATAATAAGAAACACAAGATTTATAGTGGTTCGGCCAAGAATTTGGGCCTACATCCACTTTATAGTCTTTCATTATTCACTTGCATCGGTTTTACAATCGTTTTCAATCACAGGAATCATACATTCATAATTCTTTTTACAATATTTCAACAAAGCTATCAAGTAAAGTATGGGCGCAAGTGATTGCTGTTCCAAGCTCTTGGAATTTGATCTCCTTCGACAGTAATGAGTTTGAATGTGCCGTCAAGATGCTTCTGACCTATGACATGTGGTCCTTCCCAATTTGGCCCAAACACACCTGTCGTTGTCATAATTCTCTTTAGGACTAGATCTCCAATCTCAAAGCTGCGTTGGCGAACTTTGGAATTGAAATGTCTGGCTATCCTTTGCTGATGAGATGCGATTCTGAGCTTAGCCTCTTCTCTTTTTTCATCAAGGAGATCTAGTGCCTCAAGCTGTAGTTTTTCATTCTCCGCTTGATTGAAATGGATTCTTCTATGTGAAGGGACCTCTGTTTCTACCGGAATCATTGCCTCTGATCCGTATGCCAATGAAAACGGAGTATGCCCAGTCGCAGTCTTGTGGGTAGTTCTGTATGCCCATAGTGCTAGTGGTAGCTTATCGACCCAACCACCTTTTGCTCTTTCAAGTTGCTTCTTGATGGTTGACTTGATAATTTTATTTACTGCTTCCACCTGGCCGTTTGCCTGCGGATGAGCTACTGCTGAGAAGCTTTTTCGGATTCTGAATCATTTGCAAAAATCTTGGAATTCTTCACTTTCGAACTGAGTACCATTGTCTGTAATTATCTTTTGAGGCACACCATACCTGCAAATGATATTTTTAGTCACAAAACTTATCATCTTTTTAGAGGTGATAGTAGCCAGTGGTTCAGCTTCTGCCCATTTAGTAAAATAATCTACAGCCACAATGGCATATTTAATTCCAGATTTGGCAGTTGGTAACGGTCCTACAAGGTCTATCCCCCATATTGCAAACGGCCATGGACTGACCATCTATGTGAGTTCAGTAGAAGGTGCTCTAGGAATTTTGGCAAATCTTTGGCATCTGTCACATTTTCGCGAATAGTCTGCTGCATCTCGATTAATTTCTGGCCAAAAATATCCGTATCGTAGAATCTTCTTTGCTAAAGTTTGACCACCTAAATGATCACCACATTCTCCCCCATGTACCTCAGCTAGGATTTTTTTGGACTCTTCCCTGGATACACACCGAAGTAACGGCATTGAGGATCCCAGTCTATATAATTGGCCATCCTGGACCATATAGTGAGAGGCTTTCCTCAGTAGCTTCTTTCGTTCTTTTGAATTTTCCGGTAAAGAGCCATTGAGCAGATATTCTGTTATTGGAGTCATCCATGATTCTTGCTCTTGAGACACGCTCATGATCCAATCAATATCCATCTCATCAATGCTTGGAGCCGATAGGACCTCCACTGGAGTCAACCCCAGAAATTGAGCTTCGCATGTGCTCGAGTACTTTGCGAGAGAATCTGCTTTTGTGTTTTCTTCTCGAGGAATATGACTTATCATGTAATGATCGAAATCACACAGGAGTTCCCAAGCCTTTAACAAGTAGGCGGGCAGATTTCCCCCTTTCGCTTGGAATTCCTTCTTGACTTGGCATACAATAAGCTGAGAATCACTGAAGATCTATAATGCTTGGATGTTTAGTTCTTTAGCAATTCTTAAGCCAGCGATAAGAGCCTCGTATTCTGCTTCATTGTTTGTTGAAGGAAATTCCAATCTCAGTGCATAGCATAATGACCGACCTTCAGGGGTCTCAAGTACAACTCCGGCTCCAGAACAGTAGTCATTTCTCGCGCCATCAACATATAACTTCCATTGGATTGGGGAATCATCGATCGTTTCCTCCTCACTGTTACCCTTATCTGTGAATTCTGCGATGAAATCCGCTAAAGCTTGTCCGTTGATTGCTTTTCGGGGATGATAAGTGATGTCATATTGACTGAGTTCAATATTCCACTTTAGAAGACGACCCGAAGTCTCAGGGCGAAACAGGACTTGCTTTAAAGGTTGATCAGTGAGGACTCTGATAGGATGAGCTTGGAAATATTGCCTCAACTTCCTTGATGCAATCAGTTGGCAATAGGCGAGTTTTTCCAACTTGGAGTAATTCATCTCTGCCCCAGTGAGTCTTTTGCTGATATAGTAAACTGGATGTTGAATCCTCTTGTCTTCTCGTATCAGCGCTGCACTTAAAGCATGAGATGATACTGCCAAGTATATAAGAAGATCCTCACCATCGCCAGGCCTAGAAAGTATTGGAGGCGTTTCCATATGGCGAATCAATTCATCAAAGGCTTTTTGGCATTCGGGAGTCCAATCAAAGTTTTTCTTTCCTTTCTTTAGTGCGTCAAAGAATGGGATGCATTTATCAGTGGCTTTGGAAATGAACCGACTTAAGGCGGCGACTTTTCCATTGAGACTCTGCAATTCCTTCTTCGTTCTAGGAGCTTTGACTTCCTTTAAGGCGGTAATTTGAGCTGGACTAGCCTCAATGCCCCTAGTGCTCACGATGAAACCTAAGAACTTTCCGGATTCCACTCCAAATGAACATTTTAAAGGGTTAAGCTTCATTCCGTATTTTCGGAGGACTGCGAACATGTCTGCTAAGTGTTCTATGTGATCCACTGCTTTCTTAGACTTTAATAACATGTCATCGATGTAGACTTCCATAGTCTTGCCCAATTGCGGTTTGAACATAGCATTAACAAGTCTTTGGTAGGTTGCCCCCGCATTCTTCAGCCCGAAGGGCATAACTCTATAGCAGTAAAGACCAACATCGATGATAAAGCTCGTGTCCTCCTGATCTGGCTTATGCATCATAATCTGGTTATATCCGGAGTAGGCATCCATAAAAGATAACAATTCGTGTCCCGCTGTTCCGTCTACCAGTTGATCGATCCTGGGTAACGGGAAGTAGTCTTTGGGGCAGGCCTTGTTTAGATCTGAAAAATCGATGCACACTCTCCATTTTCCGTTGGCTTTCTTAACCAGCACTGGATTTGAAACCCAATTCAGATAGGTAGATTCTTTGATAAAGTTATTCTCCATGAGCCGATCAACTTCTTCGTTTAATGCTGCTGACCTTTCTGGACCTTGAGTCCTCCTTTTCTGTTTCACAGGTGTAAATTTTGGATCAATATTCAGAGCGTGTACTGCAACTCCTGGGGATATTCCGCACATATCGGCATGAGTCCAAGCAAAAACATCCAAATTTGCTTTTAAAAAAGATATTAAGATATTCTGAATTGACACATTAAGTTGTGAACCCACATTCAACACCTTGTTTGGGTCCTTTGGGTCAACAGGTACCGGTATTGTCGTTTCCACTGGTACAACTCTATTCTCCTTTGCACTGGCTTTTCTAGGATCCATCTCTTTTCGTGCTCCGCTGTGCTCGCCAGTGCAGGGTCCGCCCTGTAATTGCTACAAGGCTGGTTCTTTGATGCGGACTGGGGTTGCCGCTTCTTTTCCCATTTCTCTTTTCCTTGTTTCTCGTAGCTCTGTCAGATAACACTCCCGCCCAGCATTTTGATCCCCTTTTATAACTCCCACTCCATTATCTATGGGGAAACTAATGGTGAGGCACCATGGGGCCAGAACAACTTTGAATGCTGCGAGAGTTGGACGGCCAAGGAAAGCATTATAAGCAGAAAATTCGTCGACAATCACAAAAGTTTGCTTGCGGACTACTTTTCTTTCTCCCTCTCCAAGTTCTACAAGAAAATCAACGGTTCCTATCGGCTGTTTTGGCTCCCCAGTGAAGCCAGCGATTTTCTGCGATGAGGTTTGCACATCAGCCATAGGGATCTTCATTTGGTCGAATGTTTTCTTGAAGAGGATATTGCAGGATGCGCCACAATCAATGAGAACTCTTCTGACAATAGCTGACCCGATACCAGCCGAGATGACTAAGGGATCCATGGTAGGAGCTTCAATACCTGTGGAATCCCTGGCTCTGAACACAATATCATCATTGAAAGTTCTTTGTTGCTTCAGGGGCATAGTACCTTCCAAAACAAAGACATCTTCCTCGGCCGGTACATACTTCAAAGCTCGGGTATACCTTTCCATCTCACCCCAGCTCCTGCCTGCTGGGTGAGGTCCTCCCATAATGACATTAATAACAGGCCTTCCGGATTCATGCCCTGTAGTCTTCTCACTTGTCCTGGGTTGATGAGCAGGATCTCGTTGCCCCTGACTAGACGAAGCGGGATTGCTGCTATTCTTTTCCACAAATTGCTGCATCTTGTTTTCCCTTATCAATTCTTCAATCAAAATTTTCAATTGGCGGCATTCATCGGTATCATGACCGGGTTGATTATGGAAGCGGCAAAACTTCCCGCTTTGTACGGCTTTTTTCCCGGTTCTCAAAACGGGAGGTTTAGGATAATCGACAGAATCTTTAGTGGCAAGGTAAATGCGCTCTGGCGTATCTGATAAAGGGGTATATTCTGATGACTTGAAGGAACGAGGCTTCTTCAGATTTTTTCTGTTTCTTCCCATCGTTATTTTCCCTTTTCTGTCCTACAGATTCATTATTGCATGGAGCAGCAATGTTATCTTCATCTTTTTCCAATACTGCCTTTACCAGTACAGGACGGCTTTCCAGGCATATGAACTCATCTGCTTTCTTGTAGAATTTTTCAAGGAAATTTGGTTCCTTCATGTTAAGCCATTTTCCAAATTCGCTCGTCTTGTCGATGGCCCTCATCAGATAGGTCAAGATCATCCGTGGTTCTGCATTGTCTACCTCGGCCGGCGCTATATTAAAGCGATTCAAGAAAGATCTGATAGTTTCCCCTGGATTCTGTTCTAAACTTGACAACGACATGATATCTTTGGCTTTTGAAGCATATAGTCTGAACTGCTCCTTGAATTTTCGGGTTAGGTCAGAAAACCGATCTATAGACCGAATTGGTAGCTTGGTGAACCAAAGCAGAGCTACACCTTCCAAATATACAGGAAAATATCGACACTTTATTTCATCAGAAGCTCTAGCACCTGTCATGTGCCAATCATACTTATACAAGAATTCGTTCGGATCACTTGTTCCCTTGTAAGCTGGGATAGTTGGAGGGACGAACTTCCTTGGGAATTCAGCCTTTAAGATCCTTTCGGTAAACGGGGTTTTACTTGGAGCGAAACCCCATTCCTTCTCGTCTTCATTCCTTTGCATGCTTTCTTTCATGATTTGTCGAACCATTTCAGAAAGATACCCCTCATCATTTCGATCTTTAGATCCACCAACTTCAGGAAATGTCCGCTCAAAGGGGCTGGCAGCCCTCTCAGGAATGTTTCTTTCTTCAGCTTCATGAATGTTGCCAGCAAGGTTCCTTTCATTACCCGTTGGTTGACGGTTTGCCCCAAGAAAATCGTTAAACTTATTCAAAATTAGGGCATTTTGGGCATTCTGAGCCTCCAATTGTGCACTTTGGGCATTTATCTGCTGGTTCAGCCCTAAGATTACAGCATCCAACTCCGCTTTTGTAACCCCGACAGGTGGAGTAGCTTGATTAGGTACTGGGGAAGCGGAGGTTCCCTCTTGAACATTTCCAGATCTAACAGATCTACTCCTTCTCCCCGGAGCCATGATTTCAGATAAACTTCTAGTCTTCAGAGAGATTACTTCAACAAACTTTCGTGGAGCAATGATGATAATTCGCCTGAGTTCGATTCTCAGTGAAAGCACCAAAAATGTTAACGCTAAAATTTGAACGCTAACACGCCGGTGTGTAAAGTGTAGTTGTGAAAGCACCACCCGATGATTCGGGAGCAGAGTATAAGCAGAAAACCACAGAAAAAGCACTGAATAACAATGATTTTATAGTGGTTCGGCTCAATAGTTTGCCTACGTCCACTCTGAATATCTTTATTGATGATTTCGTTACAAGTTGATACAATTCCTCCCAAGTACAATACACTTTGAACTGCTAAATACTTTGAATGAGTAGCTTAAACTTCAATGTAAGTGAAGGTCCTCAAATCCATGTCGGATGCATGAGATTTCTTCTTGAAGTTGTTGATAGCATTCTACGTGTCTTGAAAGCTTTGGGTGTTGAGTTAGTTTGGAATGTAGCAGAGTATCGGTGTTTGAAAAGAATGAGCCCAAAAAAAAGTCCTTTCAATGTTGGAGGTGGTCGCGTATTTATAGTTGTGATTCTGGGCGGCAGTTTTTCACTCAAGTCATGAGTCGTGCACGACTCATGGAGAGTCGTAAGTCGCATTCGACTCAAGGTTCAAGAGTCAGCAGCAGTGGAGTAAGTGAAGTGGTTCTGAGCTTTTCTTTGTTCATTTGGATACAAGTCCTAACTCGTTCGCAAGTTAAGAGGTCACGGTTTAAAGTGAGGCAGTACTAAAATCTTGGCTCTGCGGTTTTAGGTCGTGTACGGCTTAAACTAGGTCGTAAGTCGTCTACAAGTCATCTTATTGCGGCATGGTATTGAACTTGTTCTCTAAGTCTTAGGTCGTAACGTCTTTAAGTCGTGGATGCCTTAAGTCGTGGATGCCTTAGGTCGTAAAGTACTCTGAGTTGGCAACTTCTTTATGGTATTGAGTTGGTCTATTTTCTTAGGCCGTTAGGTCGTAGCTTCCTTGAGTTGGTAAGTCGTCAGTCCCTTAAGTCGTCCATCCTCTTGACTTGTTGAGTCGTGTATCTGTTAACTCGTTATGTTGATAACTCACTGAGTTGTTTGTCCATTGAGTCGTCGCCCACCTTGAGTCGTTTTCTTATTGAGTCACGCAGTTTTTGAGTCGTAGTAATTTGAGGGTTAACAAAGACCATATTTTAGTAATATGAGATATTGTGGAAAAATAATTCTCTTTTCATTTAGATGTGAAATTAAAGTTGAAATGAAAGAGAATTTGAAGTGAAACGGATTTGAAAAGAATAGTTAATTAGAAATTGAAATTAAGATGAATAGTGAAATTGAAATTAAAATCAATTTTGGAAAAGTGAAGTTTAGTTTGAGATTGAATGGAAGTTTAAATTGAAATTGGATCTGAAATCTAAGTTTTAAATGATTTTAATTTGAGATTAGAATTGAAATTGAGTTAATATTGGAATTTAAATTTAATGTTAAAATAATGGGAATATAATAATATTGTAATATGGTAATAGCGAAAATATATATTAAATAATTTAAAAAGTGAAAATATTGATTTAAAATGATTTGTAACGATTTTATAAGTGTTGAAATCCAATTTGAATAAATTATTTCAAGTATTGAAAAATAAGTTAAAACTAGACGCGTCGCACAAAGGTTCGCGATTTCACGCCGAAAAGCTCAAATGAGTGTATGGTGTGGAATATGGCTCAGAATTCTTGGAGATAAGAAAATTCCAAACTACTATACCTATATCTTCTAAATGAAGAAAGATAATCAAAGTTTCGATAAGTACATTTCGAAATAAGTCCAAATCAATTTTCCATTAAAATCGCGCTAGTGCAGTTAAGTGACCGTAACAGGAAATCTGTTTAAATGGATGTTTCTAATTATGGAAAAATATGGATTAAATTTGATAAATCTATTTAAATGACTTAAAATAGATTTGAATTGGAAAATAAGAATTATCGAATGTTTAAAAGTAGTTTAATGTAAATAAGCTTATTTAGCACTTTCTGCATCACTTTTCTGTTGCGAATTCTATAGCTTTTGGAATATAAGTTTAAATGTAATGATGTTTCCCTGAATCAATTGTGAATATTTTAAAAAGGATAATTAAGTATTTTGAAAGATAATTTGGAATATTTATAAGCGATTCCAAAATATTGTTGAAAATCTGAGTATGCGGAAACAACTAGTACATCTGTCCTGCTTGTGAGATCTGGGAAGATAAGACAAGATGTTTAACAAAGGCTAGGGATGGAGCAACCAGTGCCCTGAACTTACCTGGCCTATGTTTTCTTTTCCTAGGCGAGGGGTGGAACATATCGAAAGGAAAGCCCGGATGCTCTGAATAAAAAGATTCTTTTAATTTTTCCAAAATAAAAGAAGATTGGTATTATTCAAAAGTTATGCAATCTTCAAAAATGAATGATTTCCATGATCCTATTTACTTCAAATGTTTTTAAGATTGATTTAGGGTTTATCGTAAACGATGTCTTAAATAACATTGTTTTTGGCCCGCCTAAAAGTTAAGAGATTTGGATCAATAATTAAGTAAGGAATTCTGAGATATTTTCCAAAGCAAAAGAATGAATTTCTTAGAAATTAATCTAAGTCAGAAGAAAGAGAATTCAAAATCATCCGAAAAGAATTAAAGTGAAAGGAGACTTAATAAATCCTATATAGTCATATTCACTTTTTATCGATAATTGGATTTCGAAGGAACCAGAGTCGGGTTTAGGTAAATCCTATCCGAAAACCACTTCGAACAAAAGTATTTGTTCTAACGTGAAGACATGTTGAAGACGACGATTATTGAAGACCATGCATCTTCATAACGTGAGGACTCCTTGTTGATTTGATCGGGGTCACACCCATTATAGAGTTATATATAGTTTTGGTCTCCTCGTGACAGAGATTTTTCGGATTGCAAGGGCTTCTCGCCTAATAACAGCCGAGGAAAGCACCTTCGATTTGTCATGTTCTTGGACAACTTGTATGGACGTTTGTCTGACATTCCATTTCTAACGATTACGTACATTGCTTTTTACAAACGGACATCAGTGGTGGCGGAGAAGGCAACTTTTCTTAGCTTAACACCCTCCTTGAGACATACGAGCTCAAAGGTTGTATTTTTGTGGAAGGCAATTAGTAGTTAAACGGAAATGGCAATGTGGAATTCAAAGATGTGATATATGCTGTGAGAAAAGGTCATCATTTTCCTTACGCCTCATCAAACCGGAAATGACCGAAACAGGATTAGATGCAACAAGGCTAAGTGAGTCATTCCCAATTAGGACATGGTCATCCTCTTCTAGATATATTTCTTCCCCCTATGACGTCGGAGTGCAAATTAATGTGGTGTATGCTAGAAGGCCCTTGATAAAGGTCGGTAACGACCGGAGGATGTCATATTCGGTACCATCTAATTAAAGAGGTGGGCCGGTCTTGTGGTGGTAGAGGATCCTTTTTGATGGTCCTTGGTACATCCATATAGAGATGTACCCTTCGGAAGGTAGATCATGCGCTTGGTCATTTGTATGGAAATCCATTCTCCAATAAGAACCTACGGACTTGATTGTAAACCTATTATGCTGGAATTTAATCAATGTAACAATTTCGGCTAAGATTCATAAGTTTATTTGCAAATGTTTTCAAAGAATGTCATAAGAAATAATATCAAACGTTTTGATATAAAAGTGTTTTAATTATCATAAGGTAAAAAATCCGTCGGTGTTTATGTGTGGGCGTGGTCTTATGAGATACTCTTTGTTTTCAAATGATTTTATTCAAAGGCTGATATATGACACTGTCATTAATTATTGATTTTTTCTCATGTTAGTTTATCAAGCCTGATCCGGATATTTTCAATACTAGGTTCAGATCCGAGTAGTTTCAGGATAGTCGAAGACGGTTCGAGTTTCCAGAGGAGAGCTGGAGATATTCATCGATGTATGAACATATTCTATTAAACGTTGTACTTAGTGTATTTTGTTTGATGTTTATCAGCATTTGTAAGGGCAAGTTTTATAACTGTCCAAGATGAATTTAGGTTGGACTCTGATACATGTATTTAAAAGTTTTCCGCTGTAAAAATATTTGTTCAATGTTATATGATATCCCATTCGTGTGAGATTCTGTTCCTTCTATTTTTCTTTATTACCCTTAAAGATTTGTCTTTTCGTGCAATTTGAGTTGGACATGTGTGGTTTATTATCTATTCAAAGAGTACGGAAAAACGGGACTTTACATAAGCGCGCGCACACACACACTCAAACTCATTCTAAGGCGTTACTAACCCTATCTCTAATGAGTTACTCATCCTAGGGCATTAATAACCGTATCACTGATCAGTCTTTTACCCCTATCAAGCCTAGGTATTCTCTCAACCAAAGCTTTGAAACCACAATGTGAGGACCCATTTCTTCGACTCTCGAAAATCGACACTAATACATCATCGGTATTCATATGCCATATATCCAAGTGCCGAAGAAGTGGATTCTCAAGGGTAAGAAAGAAAAACAAAGATAGAACAAAACCTCACATATATTATTTCAGTAAAAACTTTACAACTGAAATTAAAATACATTTATCAGAGATAAAAGATGGACAGTTATAATTTCTATCCTTATAAATGCGAAACACTATAGCACAAGAGTGTGGTGGAAATAGACAAAAATCTTTAGTAAAAATCTTCTAACTTCATGCTTCGAGCTCCATCCAGATATCTTCTAAACTAAACCTGACTACCGCACTGCCTAGAAAAATTTAGGGCACCCAGAGTTTAAGTGAAAAGAAAATAAACTCCAGATCAGTCATTGGACTTTTGTAAGAACCCAAAATACACATTTTGAAAACAAAAAGGTATCTCATACAACCACGCCGCACAAAAACACAGAATATGGTTTTAACCTTATGATAACCAAATAATTCTTGCATAAAATCACTTGATATTATTTTTAATGACATATCTTTAAAAAAAAATTGCACGTGAACTTATCAATCATAGCCGAAATTGTTACCATTATTAAATTCCATCATACGAGGCACTATAAACAAAATGGCAAGCTCTTATTGGAGAATGGATTTCCATACAAATGACTAGGTGAGGAGACTACCTTCCGGCAGTACATCTCTAGAGGAATGTACCGAGGCATAGAACATCTGCCCTCTGCCAACACAAGACCGTCCTAACTTTCTCACTTAATAGTATCGAATATGTCATAGCCTCGGTCGTTACCGACCTATCCAAGGGCCCTTACAGCATACATCCATAATACTTTAAACCCAAATGTCATAACAGGTGGAAATATATCTAGAAGGAGATGATCATATCCTAATGATTGTGAACCACATAGGCTTGCTGCATCTACCATGTTTTGGCCATTTCCGGGTGTGAGGCCTGAGGTAATGATTACCTTTTACTTTGCACGTTTCACTTTGAATGCCACATCGCCATTCCATCGATCATCATTGACTTCCATAAATATACAACCTCCAAGCTCATGCATCCCAAAAAAGGGTGTTAAGCTAAGAGAAATTACCTTCTCCACCACCAAATAGATGTATAGTTATAAAAGCCAATGATGATACCTCAAGAATGCAGTCTCAGACATTCATCCATAAAAGTTCGTTCTGGGATTGAACGAAACCGAAGGCACTCTCTTACCACATCCTATCAGGAATTATCCCCAGGATTAGTAGCAAAAGGTCCTTGCAACCAAAAGAGTTTCAGAAATGAAGGGGCTACTACTTTAATATTTAGGATCAAACTAGAACTATCAACACGTAGTCCTTTCACCTAAAAATTCTCAGTCTACGTCCTTCATTTTCTTTATCATATCTTCATTTTTTGAACGCATGCATCGGTTCAAATTTGTTTTCAGATAGAGATTTACCTCAGATTCGACCCTAGTCCCTTTGAAACAATCAATGATAAAAAAGGTTTCATGAATAGTGTTAACGTAAAAATCAGACGCTAACACCCCGGTGCAAGTAAAGCAAGTGTGAAAGCACCACCCGCTTATACGGGAATCAGAAATAAGTAGGAAAATATCAGAAAAACAGTAAAAGGCATAGTTTTTATAGTGGTTCGGCTTATAGTCAAGCCTACGTCCACTCTCAATCTCTTTGTTGCCGACTCAAGTACAACTTATACAACTTTCTTCAATTACAACGCACTTTAAACTAGTAGATCAATCTTGGATGGAGAATAATCTTTCGAATCCATGTTGACTGTTGTAGATTTTCTCTTGAAGTTTATCGTAGTGTCCTTGGTGTTTGGAGTGCTTAAAGTGCTGTTTGAGTTGAGAAAACGGCAGAGTATCGGCGCTTCGAGAATGAGCCAAAAGATCCCCCGAATGTCATTGTTCATGCTGTATTTATAGGGGTTTTCGGACAGGTATTAAGTCGTGAGCGACTTAAGGTAAGTCGTAAGTTGAAGGCTACGACTTAAGATGGGTCATGAGTCATCAGCGAGCTAAGGGGATACGAGTTACGACCTAACTGGTTCACACCTGGCCATCTGAGCTAGCTATTAGGTTCTAGCGACCTAATGTAGAGCGGCATGGTTCAACAAGCGCTAAGTCGTGAGCGACTTAAAGTAGGTTGTGAAAGCACTAGGTCGCTGCCGCTTTATCTCCTTAGATCGTGAAGTATTTAGGTCGCTGAGTCGTGGCTTCCTGTAAGCAGTTAGGTCGTCCACCTCTTAAATCGTTAGATCGTCCATCTCTTAAGTCGTTAGGTCGTCCACTTCTTAGGTCGTTAGGTCGTGGACCTCTTTAGGTCGCAAGGCCTTTTAAGTCACTAGTTTGTTGGGTAGTTTTATTCCTTGGGCCGTTAGGTCGCTCCAACTCTTAATTCGGTAGGTCGCTGCCTGTTAGGTCGCTAACTCGCTTCTTACTTTAGGTCGCTAAGCCGCCAGGTCTTTTAGGTCGCCGTGCTTTCGTAAGTCGCTGGGTCGCTCCAACTTGTTAACCTCTTTAGGTCGTTTCGATTGTTTAGTTGCTAGGTCGCATAATGAAGGAATTAACATTTGCCCCTCGAAGTACACGCCTAGGTCGTAGGTTGTGTGCTTCGACTTTGTTCCTTAGGTTGTGAGCGACTCAAACGGTTTGTTAGGTCGCGTGACGGTATGCCTTCCTTTCATATAAATTGTGTAACCCGCTCCTTCTTCACTTTACCTGCTTCATCACTCTAAGCCGCCATTAACAAATATTTGAGCTTCCACAAGGAGAATTTGGGCTAGCCAGTTGTCGATTCGTTCTCACCATTGCATTGTGTAAGTAAACTCGACCTTTATCCTATCCACTATCATCATCAAATCATGAATTCCAATCTTCTGACTCCATACCAATTTCGTACATCGCGCTTCATTCCTGAGTTATGCTGATCGCCATTAGCCATGTTACCATTGCGATCCATGAGAGCATAGCATGGTACTATATTTATGATAGATCTGAGATGATTCAGATCAGTATTTGGGTGATTTGGTGGTATGGATAGATGATGGGTTTCGTTGAGAAGATGGTGGATTTTTGTGGCTAATTAGTTATCGGATTAGGACGTAGGAGTTGCTGGATAGAGAGGAAGAAAGCGAGCTAGGGAAAAAATCATAGTGGTTCCAACAGGAGATGGTCCAAGGCTGCCAAGTTTCATCAGAGGCGACCTAACAAATCCGAACGACTTAAGAGACTTTGCGACCTAATGTGCTTAAACGACCTTAGTGCCCGTGACTTAAATTGCGCACGACTTAACTCACTTGCGGTTTATCATATCTACGGCTTAGGCTTTAGGTCGCGGCCAAGCTAGGACTTGGATGATTTTGCACTGCCGAGAAACTTCTTCCGGCTTATACCTATCTCGCTTACTTGTTAAGTCGCGTACGACCTAGGACTTGACAAAATCCTCACTGCCTCGATTTGAAGCCTTTTAATTTGAACTTTGAACTTTCGAGATAACTCGCATGACTTTGCTATGCTTTGCTTAACAGATTATACCAAATTTGACGCTAATAACCTGTTAAATACAACATTTTTAAAAAACTAGGGCGAATATATTGCCACTGATTTCCCACATCAAATGACAGATTAGTTGGTAAAGGATAATCAACATAAAGAGATTATATGAAATGTTGTGAATCAACAAACTCAAGTGAAGTATTAAAGCAAAGCATCGTTTAACTAACACTGATTCGTTTGCATTAACACTGCACTTACATTTGGACTCAAAACAACAAACTCTGAAACTTTATAATTGACTAATGTTGGTTAGTTTAATTTCAGTTATATTTGCTTGTTGCTTTGTTAGTTTACATAACACTTCACACATTTAGGAAACGTGCACCTTCATATTTGAATATCCAGTTCCTTGTGTAGAATGTCTTCTCATCAAGAGGAGGAAGTAGAACAAACTGGAGAGGACTTCCCGATAGCTGATCCACTGGTACACCCACTAGAAAGAACTCCAACTACTCTGAGTCACCGGGTGTTCAACCAGTTACGCGCCCAGTTTGGGATTGTAGAAGCAGATGCTATTCTCACTGGGCCAAATGATTTTGCTGATAATCCTCCCTTCGGCTTTGTTGTCGTTAACCGTCAAATGTGCCTTTGTGGTGCCATTCGTCCTTTCAACAATTTTCTCCAACAATTCTTTCGCCGATTGGCTATTTCTCCTTTTCAATTGCACCCCAACGGCTATGCCATTTTGATAGGATTATGCGTTCTCTTCAGTAGGACGCTTGACCACCTCCTAAGCTTTGAAGAAACCTGCTATTTATTCACATTTGCGAGAAATAAAGACCATCCTTCCATTATATATGTGAGAAGAGCCAGAAATCGCAAGCTTATCACTGATCTCTCTGATAGCGCTCATGGTTTCTTGAAACAGTTCTTCTTTGTCCGTTGCCCCCAGGGATTTTACGCTATCTGGTGAGTAGGGGGTAGGCTTACTTATCCCCATTCTTTCCTTTTCTGAGCTTTGCGAGATCCGAATTTCTAAATGTTAACTTCGTTCTCTACTTTTGTAGTCCTCCCTCCTCCTTGTAGAGACTTTAGCCACAAGTCAACTTTTGAGAAGCTTAATGCTGTGGCAGCTGAGGAGAGAAGCATCAAGTTTTTGCTAAGAGACGAGTTCCTTCATCTGTTCGGACTCTTACACCCTTCCCGCTCTACTCAGCCTTATGAAGTTCCTGATTCTCCGGCTGAGACACCGGATGCCCCAATTTTTGTTGAGGAGCCTATACCGAAAGAACCTGCTTCTGCGGCTTCTCTTGTGAAGTGCTCAACTTCTACCGATGTTGCGGGGTCATTTGGCAAGCTAGCACTTGCCCCGGTCATTGAAGAAGAAGAGCCTCGAGAACCTCCCCAACATTCAGGGAAGTCCGGTGATGGAGGAGCTGGGAAAACAAGTCGTGTCGAGTAGAGCGGGGATGACACTGTTGAAGGGTTGAGCGACCTGTTTATCACCTCACAGGAGCTCTTTAAAGACGATCCTGTTATTGCTAGAGTTTTCTCTTCAGTAGTTGAAGCAACTTCCACTTCGCAACAGACTCCGTTGACTCAAAAGTTGACGTTAGCTACTACATCCGTCATTTCCCCGCAACCGAGGGGTGGTTCGTAGTTTGACGCGCGTAGTTTGCACATTACACACACTTAGGATTTTCAGCACCTATTTGCACTCAACTTTTATACTTCAAGGACTAATCAAGTTTTGTCCCTTTCTCATTTTCAGGTTCTCCAATGGGGCGTAGCGGTTCCTATTATGACGACTTTCAACAGTACGGAAGGCGTGGTCAGTATGATTATAGGCGCTATCTTCCCGCCCACAGGGAAAGAGAGAGCTGCTCGAAAAGCCCAAGAAAGAAGAGCGTATGAAGAAAGGTACGAAAGAAGTGATGAGAAACATGACTCTTCTCGCAGAGGCGATGACCCTCATAAAAGAAAAACTTATGACGATAGAGGAAAGAGTCATGACATCGGAGACCCAAGCAAGCGGGCCAGGCTTGATGAAAAGACTGCATCTACAACTTTAGAAAAGGCCGCTGCTCTCACTTCTCTTAAAATTCCTTCAAAGTCTCCTTCCCTTGAAGGAGCCGACATTCAGACACTTCTCGGCAGACCCTCCTACCAAGTTGAGAGAGGTCCGCCAACCCTTCAAAGTCGGTTCCCGCATTGTTGCTTAAAGGGAGTGCGCTTCGACCTTGACTTGGTTCCCATTGACAAAGAGGCCATGCTACGAAATCTTGACACTGTTAAACTTGATATTGAGAGAATGTCAGGGTGGCAAAAGCTCGTCGATGAGCTTTAGAGGGTGAACCGGGCCAACCTTGAAGCTATGCTGACGATGGAGAACGACAAGTCTAAATGGTAGAAAATTCTTGATCAGCACAACACCAAAATGAAAAACATTGCTGAGTACAACAAAAAGCTTGAGGCGGAGGTCGAGAAACTTAAGCATGAGCGTGCTACTTCTTCCGCCTCTTATACTCAAAAGGAAGAAGTGCTTCAGAAGCATGTTCGAGATGCTCATGCCGCTCAACGGTATGTCGAAACCCAACTCGAAGCTACACAGAAGACGGTGGAAAAATATTGTGCTAACTTTGCAGAACTACGGGAGAAAGCTAACTCCCAGGACTTAGAAATCATGACGCTGAAAGCTCAACTATTAAAGACTGAGAAAGAACGTAATGAGGCCATGACTGGAAAGTGAGCCGCTGAACAATCTCATGAAGAGACAAAAGCCAACATCAGCACTACTCTGTTTGATTTTTACGTCCAAAGCGTCTTGGGGCATGGCAGCCTTGCATTTTTTGGGCCTAAATATGAAGTCACTTTGGCTGAAGTGCGGGAGGCTGTAATGAATATGCTCAGAGGTGTCGGTTATTCCGAAGATGAACTTGAGGGGCATTACTTTGATGACGAAACTCATGCTTCTCTTGCCAGAGGAAAGGAGCAGCTTGTTAAAATACGAGCCAAAACGATGGGAGGGAAGCATCCAAAGAAAGAAGCACCTTTAATTGCCCCTGTCCCTCCTTCGACTTCGGCCGACATTGATATCATAGGCTCCGGTTCCCATTCTCCACCCACGGCTAAAGTCGTAACTGAGATTACAAGCGCACAGGGTGGAGACGAAGGCGAAGAAAGCATTGAAGCACAAGCTTATGAAATTGACGTTAGAAAGCCAACTTCTCCAGGAAACTTTAATGCTGATCTTGCTCAAGTAGACTACTCATTTGCTTCACATGAGTTTGATGAGCTTCTTGATTATTTCCTAAATCTCAAGGAGCCTTTATCTTCTCTCTTTACTGATTTTAACTTCTTTTCTTCTATAGAGAAATACTGAGCATTGTTCAGACTTCCCCTCCTCCAGTTATTCCTCCCCCATCTCTTCAAGCGACTCCTCCTTCTGCCTCTCGACCGGGGTCACAAGAGGAGCAAATAGAAGCTCTCCAAGACTTGGACGATCCCATTTCTCCATAAGAACATAGGGGAGAAGAAACTGAAGTGGGCGAAAAGACTCCGGAACTAACTGGTTCTGATGATACTCCGTTAGCCACACTTTTTACTCCAGGAAGCGGGTCTTCTCCTAAGAAAAGGGGGAAAAGTGGAGTCTCAAAGAAGAAGGAAGCTTCAGCTGGAGAGAAAAAAGCAGAAGCAAGTCTGATTGTTCCCCTTTCTCCTTCTTCCCCTACTCTTTCAAGCCGGCGCAAGAAGTTGGTCATCCGGCCAGGTGCAGGCTCAAAAGGTGGAGGGAAGAAGAAATGATTGCTTTGGTCTTGTGCTTTTTATCTCGCTCTTTGCTTTTTGCTTGTATGTAGGCTTGTGTTGACTGGAGATTGTGCAGGTACCAGTCCCCGCTTTCTTTTACTTTGAAACCTGCATATGTATAAAATTCTCATAGTATGGAATAAAATGGTTCTTTTACTTATACAAATTTCTGTCTGTATTTGAGAACGCTTTTATTTTCTGTGTTCATGCAAGTTTATTTATCCTCTTTACGTGAAGTTGCAGTAAACCTATGGTATGTTTCTTGAGCATTGGTTTCATTTTGTGATGACTATATTGTATTGCCCCCATACCATGGCTTATTGCGGTCTCTTTCACATTAGCAAAGTTTCGGAGAACAACTCTTCTTTTTCGAGAAGACTTGCACTCTTCCTTTAGAGAACAACTCTTCCATTTGAAAGAGGTTTGCATTTGTACTTTATAGGATAATATTTACGTTCCAGAGAAATATTTTTCTAATTTAGTAGAATGCACTTCATATTGGAGGAGTCTTCTTTTCTCTTTTTATTTCTTGGCGAAGTTTTTACACTTCACTTTTGGAAAAAGTTACTTTTTCTTTGGCAAGTGAATTTTACTTCATAGTACACTGGGCCTTCCGAAAAAGGGCTTCAACCTGCTCGTGCCTCCGAAGAGGGTTTTTTGTTCGATTGTGCCACTTGGAAGAGGTCTTTTTGTTTAGTTGCGCCTCTGGAAAGAGATTTTTTTGTTTGACTGTTCCTCTGGAACGAGGTCTTTTTTGTTTCTGCCTCTTGGGAGAGGCTTTTATCTTTTCCCTGTTCGTTGGGAAGAGGGCCTCCGAAGAGGGCTTTTCACATTTCAACTCGCGTGAATTTTTATTTCAGATCACGGTGAAATGTGTGCCTCTGAGTAGGGCTTTTGCCTAGAAGTTTGGAGTTTCCTTCCCTTAGTTGGTTGGATTCACGGGGCAGACACGAGTGTTCTGTGCCACCGATCAGTCTGCAACTTTCTGTCGAGAAAGAACTCTCATTTTCTGGCGAGGTCCGCTAGAGGTCTTTTAGCATTTCAACGATGGTGAAACGGGCCTCCGAAGAGGGCTTTTCACATTCCAGCACTTGTGAAGTTTTATTTCAAATCTCGGTGGAATGCGTGCCTCCGAGTATGCCTGGAAGTTTCTTCCTCATGGTTGGCTGGATTCACGGGGCGGACGCAAGTTACTTGGACGCTTATTTGCACAGATTGTCTCAACTAGTGAACAAACGCCTTGCCTTCCACTTGGAAAGGTGCCTCCGATCATCGTATGGATTTACGGGGCGGACGCAAGTTACTTGGACATTTGTCTGCGCAAACTGTCTCGGCTAGTAAACAAGCGCCTTGCCTTCCAGCAGGAAGGTGCTCCCGGTCATTCCATACCAATCTTTTTTTTGTTGAGAAAGTCTTCTGGCATGCCCCGTTTGAGGTCTTTATCCTCCGAAGAGTTGTGCCTCCGAAGAGGGCTTGTGCCTCCGAAGAGGTCTTTGGTTGTTTGATGCTTGCTCGCCCATGTCTCTTTGCCATCTATTCATATCGGCGATCCCCTTTATTTTTTCCAAATACACTTCTATTTTAATTGCCAACAATTTCCTTTATCCAAAGAAGTATACTTCATAGTTAAGCGAGTTGGTGGTGGCAGACACAGGCTATTTTACTGGACGCTCGTTTGTACAAACATCCTCAATTAGTTAGCAAGGGCCCACTTCCAGCAGAATCACTAACTTTTTGCTTGAATCACTTCTTTCATAGGATTTGAGTATGGAAATTTTGAATGGGTTAGCGTTTACTTGTTGGGTGATGCCAGGGATTGCTTGGTCCTTCGATGGGTAAGCTTTGTGTTTATGGCCTGCAGTATTAGATCGACACTTTAGTAATACAATTGACGTATTTTATATATCGAAATAAAACAAAGCAGTCTATAATAGCAAAGAACACAAGATTTATAGTGGTTCGGCCAAGAACTGGGCCTACATCCACTTTATAGTTCTTATTATTCACTTGCACTGGCTTTACAACGGATTTCAATACAAGAATCATACATTCATCATTCTTTTACAATATTTCATTAAAGCCTTTAAGTAAAATATGGGCGCAAATGATTGCTATTCTAAGCACTTGGAATTGGGTCTCCTTCGACAGTTATGAGTTTGAATGTGCCATCAAGAAGTTTTTGGCCTACGACATACGGCCCTTCCCAGTTTGGCCCAAACACGCCTGTAGGTGTCATAATTCTTTTTAAGATTAGATCTCCAACTTCAAAGCTGCGTTGGCGAACTTTGGAATTGAAGTGCCTGGATATTCTTTGCTGATGAGCCGCAATTCTGAGCTCAGCTTCTTCTCTTTTTTCATCAAGGAAGTCAAGGGCTTCAAGTTGCAGCTTTTTTCGGCTTGATTGAAATGAATTCTTCTATGTGAAGGGACCTCTATTTCTACCAGAATCATTGCCTCTGATCCATATGCCAATGAAAATGGAGTGTGCCCCATCGCAGTTTTATGTGTAGTTCTATATGCCCATAGTGCTAGTGGAAGCTTATCGACCCAACCACCTTTCGCTTTTTCCAGTTGTGTTTTGATGGTCGATTTGATAATTTTGTTTACTGCTTCCACTTGCCCGTTTGCCTGCGGATGAGCCACTGTTGAGAAACTTTTCTGGATCTTGAATTTCTTGCAAAAATCTTGAAAACTTTCAAATTGGGTTCCATTGTCTGTGATTATCTTTTGAGGCACACCATACCTGCAAATGATATTCTTAGTTACAAAGTTTATCATTTTCTTAGAGGTAATAGTAGCTAATGGTTCAAATTCAGCCCATTTAGTAAAATAATCAACGGTAACAATAGCATATCTGACTCTGGATTTGGCAGTTGGTAAAGGCCCGATGAGATCTATCCCCCAGATAGCAAATGTCCACGGACTGGCCATCTGTGTTACTCAGCGGAAGGTGCTCTTGGGATTTTTGCAAATCTCTGGCATCGGTCACATTTTCGTGCGTAACTTGCGACATTAATATCTGGACAAAAATACCCATAACGGAGAATTTTCTTTGCTAAAGTTTGGCCACCTGAATGATTTCCACACTCTCCTCCATGTACCTCAGTTAGAATTGTCTTAGCTTCTTACTTGGTCACACATCGGGGTAATGGCATTGAGAATCCCCGCCTATACAATCGGCCATCTTGAATTATGTATCTGGATGCTTTTCTTAGCAACTTCTGCCGTTCTTTTGAGTTTTTTGGTAGAGAACCGTCACGTAGATATTCCAATATCGGAATCATCCAAGATTTTCGCTCCTGTGATATAGTCATGATCCTGTCAATATCCATCTCATCAATGCTTGGAGTTGACAGGACTTCCACAGGAACTAATCCCAGTAATTGAGCTTCACCAGTGCTTGCATACTTTGCGAGAGAATCTGCCTTCATGTTCTCTTCCCCGGGTATATGATTTATCGTATAATAGTCAAGGTAATCGAGAAGCTCCCAGGCTCTTGACAAGTAAGCAGGCAGATTTCCCACTTTAGTCTGAAACTCTTTCTTGACTTGACATACAATAAGTTGTGAATCACCGAAGATTTGCAACATTTTGACGTTCAATTCTTTGGCAATTCTTAAACCGGCAATAAGAGCTTCATACTCTGCTTCATTGTTTGTCGAAGGGAATTCCAATCTTAAAGCATAGCACAATGACCGCCCTTCAGGGGTTTCAAGCACAACACCAGCCCCGGAACAGTAATCGTTTCTTGCGCCATCAACATACAATTTCCATCAAATTGGGAAATTACCAGTCACTATTTCCTCACTATCACCTTTGTCTGTACATTCTGCGATGAAATCTGCCAAAGCTTGTCCATTGATTGCTCTGCGGGGATGATAAGTGATGTCATATTGACTGAGTTCAATATTCCACTTCAAAAGGCGACCCGAAGTCTCAGGACGAAAGAGGACTTGCTTCAGTGGCTGATCAGTGAGGACTTTGATTGGATGAGCTTGAAAATATGGCCTCAATTTTCATGATGCGATCAGTAGACAATAGGCAAGCTTCTCCAACTTTGAATAATTCATTTCTACCTTAGTAAACCTTTTGCTAATATAGTAGACTGGGTGCTGAATTTTGGCGTCTTATCGCACCAGTGCCGCACTAAGAGCGTGAGCTGAGATCGCCAAGTATACAAAGAGATCTTCACCATCGTCGGGCTTAGAAAGTATCAGAGGAGTTTCCATATAACAAATTAACTCATCGAAAGCTTTCTGGCATTCTTGAGTCCAGTCAAAGTTTTTCCTTCCTTTCTTCGGAGCATCAAAGAATGGAATGCATTTATCAGTAGCTTTGGAAATGAATCGACTAAAGGCAGCGACTTTTCCATTGTGACTTTCCAGTTCCATGTTCGTTCTGGGAGCTTTGACTTCTCTTAAGGCAGCAATTTGAGCAGGATTAGCCTCAATGCCCCTAGAACTCACAATGAAACCCAAAAACTTTCCGGACTCCACCCCGAATGAACACTTCAAGGGATTAAGTTTCATTCCATACTTTCGGAGGACGGCGGACATCTCTGCCAAGTGGTCCATATGGTCTGCTGCTTTCTTTGACTTAACCAACATATTGTCAACATAAACTTCCATGGTCTTTCCAATCTGTGGCTTGAACATCGCATTAACAAGTCTTTGATAAGTTGCCCCTGCGTTCTTCAGTCCGAAGGGCATGACTCTATAGCCGTAAAGACCGACATCGGTAATAAAGCTCGTGTCCTCTTGATCTGGCTCATGCATCATGATCTGGTTATATCCGGCGTAAGCATCCATAAAAGATAACAATTCATGTCCGTCTGTTCCGTCAACCAACTTGTCAATCCGAGGTAGCGGAAAGAAGTCTTTGGGACAGGCTTTGTTTAAATCTGAAAAGTCGATGCATACCCTCCACTTTCCGTTAGCTTTCTTAACCAGTACCGGATTTGAAACCCGATTCGGATAAGTCGATTCTCTGATAAAGTCATTCTCCATGAGCCGATCCACCTCTTCTTTCAATGCTGCTGACCTTTCGGGACCCTAGGTTCTTCTTTTCTTCTTCACAGGTGTAAACTTCGGATCAATATTCAAAGTATGTACTGCAACTTCAGGTGATATTCCACACATATCAGCATGGGTCCAAGTGAATACATCCAGATTTGCTTTCAGGAATGATATTAAAATATTCTGAACTGCTGCACTAAGTTGTGAACCCACATTCAGCACCTTATTTGGGTCTTTTGGGTCATCAGGTACAGGTACCGTTACTTCCACTGGCACCACTCGATTCTCCCCTGCACTGGCTTATCTACGATTCGTTTTTCTTCGTGCTTCGCTACAGTCGCCCGTACAGGGTCCGCCCTGTAATTGCTACAAGGTTGATTCTTTGATGCGGACTGGGGCTGCCGCATCCTTTCCCATCTCTCTCTTTCTTGCTTCACGCAATTCTATCAGATAACATTCCCGCCCCGCATTCTGATCCCCTTTAACAACACCAACTCCATTATCTGTGGGGAATTTCATGGTAAGGCACCACGGGGCGAGGATTGCTTTAAAGGCTGCAAGAGTTGGACGGCCTAGGAAGGCGTTGTAAGCAGAAAATTCATCAACAATTCAGAAGTCCGCCTTCGAACGACCTTCTTCTGCCCCTTTCCAAGTTCCACGAATAGGTCAATAGTCCCAACCGGCTACCTGGGTTCCCTAGTAAACCCAACGATGTTTTGCGATGAAGCTTGAACATCAGCCATTGGGTTCTTCACCTGATCCAAAGTCTTCTTGAAAAGAATATTGCAAGAAGCACCATGTTAACCTCGTTTTGCTCAACGACTCAACTGGTAGCGACTCATCTTCTTAAGAGGGACTCACGACTCATGGAGATCAGTGACTTAGTGGACCAACGACTCAACCGAGCTAAGGAAGGGATAGTCCGACTCATTTGATAGCGACTCAGTCAGTTAACGGCTCAAGGCAACTAAGAAGGCAAGCACGACTCAAAAGGTTTCACGACTTAAGGAAATGAATGATCTACGACTTATTATGAGTCGTTGCCGACTCATGCCTCATCGCGATGAGTCGCGTGCGACCTAACACTTGGAGGAAAAGTGATGCCGCTTCTCATAAGGTGTGAGCCGGTACTCGTAAGCAAAGAGGAGTTAAGGGGTGATGCTTATCTCATGACTCGATGACTCGTGACTCGCGAACGACCTATTGAGCAATATGAGTCGCGTACGACTTAAGGGAGCTACGACATAACAGATTAAAGCTTGACCGAGTTAACAAGTGTTACGACTTAAAAGGGTGTACGACCTATCATAAGTCGTTGGCGACTCAAGCGAACAGGGAACAAGACTAATACCAATGCACCTATGCCGCTGCCTGCTGACTCGTTAACGACATATGACTTATGATGAGTCGTGTACGACTCATGCTAACATAAAGGAGAACGTTCTGGTTAACTCGTGGAGAACTCAAGACTTGTGATATTCATTCAAATGGGAACATAGTCTTGGAGCAGGGGGGAAGCTAACCCAGTAGGTCGGCCACGACCTATTATGAACCGTGTACGGGTTACGACTCATCATGAGTCATGTACGACTCATCATGAGTCATGTACGACTCATGACTTAGCAATTTCAGCCTAAAAAGTTTGCCTATAAATACATGGCCATATTCAACATGAAGGGGACTTTTGGTTCATTCTCGAAGCGCCAAAACTCTGCCATTTTCTCGACTCAAGCAACACTTCAAGCACTCCAAACATTGAAGATTTTACATCAAATTCAAGAGAGAGAATCCACATCATTCATCATGAGATTGAAAGATAATTCTCTGTAAAAGTTTGTACTAACAGTCTAGAGTGGATTGTAATTGAAGAAAGTTGTATAAGTTGTACTTGTTCAGCAATAAAGAGATCAAAGTGGACGTAGGCTCGATTTTAGGCCGAACCACTATAAAACTGTCGTCTTTTACTGCTTTTCTGCAATTTCTTTACTTGTATCTTGTTCCCGTACCAACGGGTGGTGCTTTCATAACTGTTATCTACTCACTGGGGTGATAGCGTTCAAATCTTAGCGTTAACATTTTTGGTGCTTTCACTGAGAATTGAACTCAGGAAAACTCTCATCATTGCTTCACAAAGATTTGTAGAAAGAATTTCTTTAAAAACCAGAAGTCTATCTGAGATTATGGCTCCTGGAAGGAAAAGTAGATCTGTCAGATCTGGAAACATTCAAGAGGGAACCTCCGCTTCCCCTGTGCCTAATCAACCCACACCGTCTGTTGGAGTTACGAAAGCGGAGTTGGATGCTGTGATTCTAGGGCTAAACCAGCAAATAAACGCCCAAAATGCACAATTAGAGGCTCAAAGTGCCCAGAATGCCCTGATTCTGAATAAGTTGAACGATTTACTTGGGGCAAACAATCAACCGGCCGGTAATGAAAGGAACTATGCTGGCAACATTCATGATGTTAATGAAAGGAATGCTCCTGAAAGGCCTACTAGTCCCTTTGAGCAGGCAGTACCTGAGGCCGGTGGATCTAGAACTCGGCATGATGAGGAATATCTTTCTGGAATGGTCCGGCAGATCATGAAAGAAAGTATGCAGAGAGTTGAAGATGAGAAGGAATGGGGTTTCGCCCCAAGTAAAACTCCGTTTACTGAAAAAATCTTGAAGGCGGAATTTCCAAGGAAGTTTGTCCCTCCGACTATTCCAGCTTACAAAGGGACAAGTGATCCGAATGAGTTCTTGTATAAATATGATTGGCACATGACAGGTGCCAGGGCCTCCGACGAAATAAAGTGCCGATATTTCCCCGTATACCTGGAAGGCGTGGCTTTACTGTGGTTCACCAAGTTGCCAGTCCGATCTATCGATCAGTTTTCAGACTTGACCAGAAAATTCAAGGAGCAGTTTAGACTTTATGCTTCCAAGGCCAAGGATATCATGTCATTGTCCGGTTTAGAGCAGAATCCTGGTGAGTCTATCAGATCTTTCTTGAACCGTTTCAATATAGCACTGGCTGAGGTGGACAATGCTGAACCACGAATGATATTGACTTATCTGATGAGGGCTATTGATAAGTCAAGCGAATTTGGGAAATGGTTAAATATGAAGGAGCCAACCTCTCTCGAAAAGTTCTACAAAAAAGCAGATGAATTCATTCGCTTGGAAAGCCGTCCTTTACCAGTAAAGACAGTGTTGAAAAAAGCAGAAGACAACACTGTCGCTCCACGCAAGAATGAATCGGTGGGGCAAAAAAGGGAGAATAGTAATGGGAAGAAACAGGGTAATCTGAAGAAGCCCCGATCCTTCAAGCCATCAGAATATACTCCATTATCACATACACCGGAGCACATCTACCTGGCCACTAAAGATTCCGTCGATTTCCCTAAACCTATCCCTTTGAGAACCGGGAGAAAAGCCATACAAAGTGGGAAATTCTGCCGCTTCCACAATCAACCAGGTCATGAAACTGATGAATGCCGCCAGCTGAAAAATCTGATTGAAGAGTTGCTAAGAGAAAACAAGTTGCAGCAATTCGTGAAAAAGAATGGCAACAATCCCGCATCGTCAAGTCAGGGGCAGCGGGCTCCTGTTCATCAGCCTGGGGCACGTGAGAAAGCTACGGGGCATGAATCTGGAAGGCCCGTTATCAATGTCATTTCCGGAGGACCTCACCCAGCTGGCAAGAGTTGGGGTGAGATGGAGAGATATTCCAGGGCTTTGAAATATGCTCCAGCCGAAGAAGACGTCTTTGTTCTAGAAGACACTACGCCCCTTAAACAACAGAAAAATTTCAGTGATGATATTATTTTTAGAGCCAGACATTCTACTGGTATTGAAGCTCCTACTTTGGATCCCTTGGTCATCTCGGCTGGTATTGGACCAGCCATTGTGAGAAGAGTCCTCATTGACTGCGGAGCATCATGTAATATCCTCTTCAAAAAGACATTTGACCAGATGAAAATCCCTATGATCGATGTGCAAGCCTCATCACAGAAAATCGTTGGCTTCACTGGGGAACCAAAGCAACCCGTAGGAACCATCGATCTGTTTGTAGAACTTGGGGAAGGAGAAAGGAAAGTGGTCTGAAAGCAAACCTTTGTGATCGTCGATGAATATTCTGCTTATAATGCTTTTCTTGGCCGTCCAACACTCGCAGCATTCAAAGCTATCCTAGCCCCGTGGTGCCTCACTATTAAATTTCCTACTGACAATGGAGTAGGAGTTATAAAAGGGGATCAAAATGCTGCGCGAGAATGCTATTTGACAGAGCTGCGAGAGTCAAGAAAAAGGGAAATGGGAAAGGATGCGGCAACCCCAGTCCGCATCAAGGAACCAGCCTTGTAGCAATTACAGAGCGGACCCTGCACTGGCGAGCACAGCGGGGCACGGAAAGAAATGGATCCCAGAAAAGCCAGTACAGGGGAGAATAGAGTTGTACCGGTGGAAACGACAGTTCCGGTACCTGTTGACCCGAAGGACCCAAATAAGGCGTCGAATGTGGGTTCACAGCTTAATGTGTCAGTTCAGAATATCTTGATATCTTTCCTGAAGGCAAATCTGGATGTCTTTGCTTGGACTCATGCCGATATGTGTGGAATATCCCCAGAAGTTGCAGTACACGCTCTGAATATTGACCCAAAGTCTACGCCAGTTAAACAGAAAAGAAGAACCCAAGGTCCAGAAAGGTCAGCAGCATTAAAAGAAGAAGTTGATCGACTCATGGAAAATAACTTCATCAAAGAATCTACATATCGGAATTGGGTTTCAAATCCTGTGTTGGTCAAGAAAGCTAATGGAAAATGGAGAGTGTGCATCGATTTTTCTGATCTAAACAAGGCTTGCCCCAAAGACTGTTTCCCATTACCCAGGATCGATCAACTGGTAGACGGAACTGCGGGACATGAATTGTTATCTTTCATGGATGCCTACTCCGGTTATAACCAAATCATGATGCATGAGCCGGATCAGGAGGATACAAGCTTCATTACAGATGTTGGACTTTATTGCTACAAGGTTATGCCCTTCGGATTGAAAAACGCAGGGGCAACCTACCAAAGACTTGTTAATGCTATGTTCAAACCGCAATTGGGCAAAACTATGGAAGTCTACGTCGACGACATGTTAGTGAAGTCCAGGAAAGCAGTGGATCACATTGAACACTTAGCAGAAATGTTCGCAGTTCTCCGGAAATACAGAATGAAGCTTAACCCTCTGAAATGTACATTTGGGGTCGAATCCGGAAAGTTCTTAGGTTTTATCGTCAGTGCTAGGGGCATTGAGGCTAGTCCAGCTCAAATTACTGCCTTGAAAGAAGTTAAAGCTCCTAGAACAAAGAAGGAATTGCAGAGTCTCAACGGAAAGGTCGCCGCCCTGAGTCGGTTCATTTCCAAAGCCACTGATAAATGCATCCCATTCTTTGACGCCCTGAAAAAAGGAAAGAAGAATTTTGAATGGACTTCCGAATGCCAAAAAGCCTTCGATGAGTTCATCCGTCATATGGAAACTCCTCCAACACTTTCTAGGCCAGGCAATGGTGAGGATCTTCTTATATACTTGGCAGTATCATCTCATGCTCTAAGTGCAGCGCTGATACGGGAAGACAAAAGGATTCAACATCCGGTTTACTATATCAGCAAAAGACTCACTGGGGCAGAGCTGAATTACTCCAAGTTGGAAAAACTCGCCTATTGCCTACTAGTTCCATCGAGGAAACTGAGGCAATATTTCCAAGCTCATCCTATCAAAGTACTCACTGATCAACCTCTAAAGCAAGTCCTATTTCGCCCTGAAACTTCGGGTCGCCTTCTAAAATGGAACATTGAACTCAGTCAATATGACATCACCTATCACCCCCGAAAAGCAATCAACGGACAAGCTTTAGCTGATTTCATTGCAGAATTCACAGAGAAAGATAATGGTGAGGAAGAAGCAATCAATGATTCCCCAATCCAGTGGAAGATGTATGTTGATGGCGCAAGAAATGACTACTGTTCTGGAGCCGGAGTGGTACTTGAAACTCCTGAAGGTCGATCATTATGTTATGCACTAAGACTGGAATTCCCTTCAACAAACAATGAAGCAGAATATGAAGCTCTTATTGCAGGTCTGAAAATCGCTAAAGAGCTAAACATTCGAGCATTACAAATTTTCAGTGATTCTCAGCTTATTGTATGCCAAGTCAAGAAGGAATTTCAAGCGAAAGGTGGAAACCTGCCTTCCTACTTGTCAAAGGCTTGGGAACTCCTATATGAACTCGATCACTATTCAATAAGCCACATTCCTCGGGAAGAGAATATGAAGGCAGATTCCCTCGCAAAGTATTCAAGTTCTGGTGAAGCTCAACTATTGGGATTGGTCCCTGTAGAAGTCCTTTCAGCGCCAAGTATAGACGAGATGGATATAGACTGGATTATGAATGTATCTCAAGAACAAGAGTCATGGATGACTCCAATACTGGATTACCTACTCAGGGGTTCTCTGCCAGAAAACTCGATAGAAAGACGAAAGCTTCTAAGGAAGGCCTCTCGCTATGTAATTCAGGATGGCCGATTGTACAGACGGGGATTCTCAATGCCATTGCTTCGATGTGTATCCCGGGAAGAGTCCAAAACAATCCTAGCTGAAGTGCATGGAGGAGAATGCGGTGATCATTCAGGTGGTCAAACACTAGCAAAGAAAATTCTCCGATACGGATATTTTTGGCCAGAAATTAATCGGGATGCTGCAGATTACTCCCGAAAATGTGACAAATGCCAAAGATATGCCAAAATTCCTAGAGCACCTTCTACCGAACTCACACAGATGGTCAGTCCATGGCCATTTGCAATTTGGGGAATGGATCTCATTGGGCCGCTACCAACTGCTAAATCAGGGATTAAATACGCTATTGTTGCAGTTGATTATTTTACTAAGTGGGCTGAAGATGAACCATTGGCTACTATCACTTCTAAGAAAATGATAAGCTTTGTGACCAAGAATATCATTTGCAGATACGGTGTGCCTCAGAAAATAATCACAGACAATGGTACTCAGTTTGAAAGCGAGGAATTCCAGGATTTTTGCAAACGATTCAAAATCCAGAAATGCTTTTCGGCAGTAGCTCATCCGCAGGCAAACGGGCAAGTGGAAGCAGTGAACAAGATCATCAAATCAACCATCAAAAAGCAACTCGAAAGAGCAAAAGGTGGTTGGGTCGATAAACTACCACTTGCACTATGGGCATACAGAACTACTCATAAAACTGCAACTGGGCATACTCCTTTTTCGTTAGCATACGGATCGGAAGCAATGATCCCGGTTGAAACAGAGGTCCCTTCACACAGAAGAATCCATTTCAATCAAGCAGAAAATGAAAAGCTACAACTGGAAGCGCTGGATCTCCTTGATGAAAAAAGAGATGAAGCTAACCTCAGAGTTGCAGCTCATCAGCAAAGGATAGCCAGACATTTCAATTCCAAAGTTCGTCAACGCAGCTTTGAAATTGGAGATCTAGTCCTGAAAAGAATTATGACTGCGACAGGTGTGTTTGGGCCAAATTGGGAAGGACCGTATGTAATAGGTCAGAAACTTCTTGACGGCACATTCAAGCTCACCACTGTTGATGGAGATCAAATTCCAAGGGCATGGAACATCAACCATTTGCGTCCATATTTTACTTGAAAATTTTGTTGAAACATTGTAAAAAGAATTATGAATGTATGATTCTTGTAATTGAAAGCAGTTGTGAAACTGATGCAAGTAAATAATGAAAGAATATAAAGTGGATGTAGGCCCAATTTCATGGCCGAACCACTATAAATCTTGTGTTCCTTATTATCATTATATGTTTGCTTTGTTTTCGATATAAAAATACGTAAAATGTATTGCTGAAATGTCGATTTAAATTTTTGCAGACAATGGAAATAAAGCTTGCGCATAATAAGACCGAGCGATTCTCACCATCATTCAACAAACAAATTTCAAGTCACAAAGACCCCGAATTCAAATCCTAGATAGGAAATACTTCAATTGAACGGCTAATGATTTCGATAGAAACGAGCCCTTGCTGATAAATTGAGATTGTTTGAACAAACAAACATCCAATTAGGAAGCTAGTGCCTGTTCTCACGAACTTGCCTGGCAATGAAGTACACTTCCTTGGATTAAACAAGCCACTTGTGAGAAAAAGGGGAATGAAAACTTGAAAAGAAGAAAAAAATAGGATCGCTGAAAAGGCATAAGCAAGTGAACAGAGGAACAACCAAAGCTACCATCAGCGGCACAAGTCCTCTTCGGAGGCGCAACTCTTCGGAGGATAAAAGACCTCTAATGGGTCATACGCCACAAAAAAGAAAGTTCTCTACTCAACAAAAAAGATTGGAGGAGTCATGACCCTCCAACCATGAGAGAGTAACTTCCAGGCGATGAAAACCCTCTCTGAGGCACATTTCACCAGGAGTTGAAGTGTTATAACCGCTCTTTGGGATTTCACTTCACCAGAGTTGAAATGCAAACAAAATAAAAGCCCTCTTCGGAGGCCCATTTCACCAGGAGTTGAAGTGTTATAACCGCTCTTCGGGATTTCACTTCACCAGAGTTGAAATGCAAACAAAATAAAAGCCCTCTTCGGAGGCCCATTTCACCAGGAGTTGAAGTGTTATAACCGCTCTTCGGGATTTCACTTCACCAGAGTTGAAATGCAAACAAAATAAAAGCCCTCTTCGGAGGCCCATTTCACTAGGAGTTGAAGTGTTATAACCGCTCTTCGGGATTTCACTTCACCAGAGTTGAAATGCAAACAAAATAAAAGCCCTCTTCGGAGGCCCATTTCACCAGGAGTTGAAGTGTTGTGACCGCTCTTCGGAATTTCACTTCACCAGAGTTGAAATGTAAACAAAATAAAAGCCCTCTTCAGAGGCACATTTCGCCAAGAGGTGAAGTGTAACAACTGCTCTTCGGAACTTCACTTCACCAAAGTTGAAATGCAAAAACAAAGACCTTCCTGAAAGCCCACGTTTCACCAAGATTGAAATAAAACTTCCAAGTGTTGAAACGTGAAAAAGCTTTCTTCGAAGGCACAACTCTTTGGGGGTACACGTTTCACCGAGATTGAAATAAAACTTCCAAGTGTTGAAACGTGAAAAATCCCTCCTTAGAGGTACAACCCCCCTCCCGGGGACACAATCAAGAAAAAAGACCTCTTTGGAAGCACACGTTTCACCGAGATTGAAATAAAACTTCCAAGTGTTGAAACGTGAAAAGGCTTTCTTCGAAGGCACAACTCTTTGGGGGTACACGTTTCACCGAGATTGAAATAAAACTTCCAAGTGTTGAAACGTGAAAAATCCCTCCTCAGAGGTACAATTTTGTATAAAAAAATCCTCATCAAAAGCGTACTTTAACTTTCAAATGGAAAATGATCGTAAAAAGAAAAGAAGTCAAAGTACCCTTCAGAGGTCCGCTTTACCACATAGAGGAATTCACTTGGTAAAATATGCACATAAGCAAAAGAAAAAAGTGATTTCTTCGAAAGACAAAGCGTAAAAACTTATACGAAGGGAGTTGTACTCTATAAAAATTTTCTTTAAAGAATAAAATAATTATTCTTTAACAAATAAGAGTGCAAGTCCCCTCGAAGTATAAAATATTGCAACAAGCTTAAGGTATGGGGGCAACATGGTATAGTAGTATAGCTGCATCAGTAAAGTAATACTCAAACAACATACCATAAGCCCGCTGCAATATTATATAAACAAACTTGTGCAAAAATAAATAGTAAATGCATTCTCAAATTCAAACAGAAGTTTGTACAAACGAAGAATCATTTTATTCAACTATAATGCAGATACAGGTTTCAAAATAAAAGCGGGGGCCGGTACCCGCACAACTCTCGGCCAGTTCATACAAAAGGCAAAAAGCTAAAATCTTCACTTCTTCTTCCCTCCTTTGGACCCTTTACTCGGTCGAATAACCAGCTTTTCAGGTCGGCCAGTGGGTATAAGGGAAGTAGGAGAGGCAGGTGTAACCGGTTCAACTTCCGGCTCCTCTTCAGTGGCGGTGATTTTCTTCCCCCTCCTCTTTGATGTCCCACGCTTCTCTCTCCTTTGTGAGGAAGACTCACTCCCCGGAGTGACAAGTTTTGATAGAACAATGTCGTCAGAAGGAGTCCGTTCCGGGGATATGTCACCTCCCTCAGGTCTCTCATCTTTCTGCTCTTGCGAAGCGATGGGGTCATCCAAGCCGTGAAGAGCCTCTATTTGTTCCTCCTGTGATCCAGGTTGCGAGGCAGAAGGAGGCGCCGCTTGAAGAGATGAAGGATGGATAACCGGAGGAGTAGAAGTTTGAGCAGTGCTTGGTACTTTTTCTACAGAAGAAAAGAGGTTAAAGTCAGTAAAGAGAGGAGATGAAGGTTCACCAATGAAGTCAGTAAAGAGAGGAGATGAAAGCTCATCAAGGTTGAGGAAATAGCCAAGGAGCTCATGAAACTCATGCGAAATAAATGAGTAACCCGCTTGAGCAGAATTGACAGTAGCGAGATTAACAGTGAAGTTACCTGGAGAAGCTGGTTTCCTGATATCGACTTCATAAGCTTGCGCATCAGCGCTCTCTTCACCCTCGTCTCCACCTTGTATGCTTGTAATATCAGTAGTAACTTTGGTGGGAGATGCGAGATGGGAACTGGAACCAATAATGTCGACTTCAGACGAAGAAGGTGGCTGGACTAGAGTAGTTGAAGTGGTTTTCCCCAGCCGGTCCCCTTCCGTCACTTCAGTTCTTAATTTGGCAAGTTGTTCCTTTCCCTTGGCAAGGGCAGCGCGAGCGTCATCATCAAAATAATGCCTTTCCAGGGCTGATTCGTCGTAACCGGCACCTTCAGCACCGAGCATCTCAAGAGCGGCCTCCCACACTTCAGCTAAAGTGATTTCATACTTAGGACCAAGAAAAGCGAGGCTTCCACGCCCCAAGACGCTATGCAAGTAGAAGTCGAATAATGTTGAGCCGAAGCTGTTTTTGGTCGCCTCATGAGATTCTTCGGCTGCGATTTTGCCGGCGACAGCCTCATCGCGCTCCCTTTCAGTTTTGGCAAGCTGAAGCTTAAGCATTTGTATCTCCGCCTCCTGGGAGTTGTTTTTCTTTTGAAGCTCAGCAATATCAGAGACATAGCCGTCACTGATTCTTTTTTGTGCTTCAAGCCTGTCCTCAGCGTCCCTCTGACTGGCATGAGCATCTCTAACTTGTCTGAGAAGCACTTCTTCTTTTTGAGAGTATGAAGTAGAGGAAGCAGCAAGCTCATCTTTCAACTTCTCAACCTTTGCTTCGAGCTCCTCGTTGTAGGAAGTAATGCTCCTCATTTCGGTGTCGTGCTGCTCAAGGACCTTTTGCCACTCAGCCTTATCATTTTCCATGGTGAGCATGGCCTCTAAGTTGGCACGGTTAACTCTTTGAAGCTCATCAACAAGCTTCTGCCAGTTTGACATCCTCTCGATATCGAGCTTGACTGCATCAAGATTGCGCAACATAGCAGACTTGTCGATGGGGACCAAGTCTAGGTCGAATCTCACACCCTTTAAGCACCATTGTGGAAAACGGCTTTGTAAAGTGGCTGGGCCAGGTCCCACTTGAAATTTAGGCCTGCTTATTATTGTCTGGATGTCCTCCTTCCCAAGAGCAGGAGAGTCGGAAGTAATGTCAAGAGGGGCAGGGGCAGTAGGCTTTTCGAGAATAGTGGAAGTATGTCTCTCACCATGTCGGGCTCGTTTGCCTGAATCTTCAGCTACATGACCTTTTCCTCGGTCGTCGTGAGATTTCCTTTTGTGAGAGTCGTCACTCCTTTGCAGAGAATCATGGTGCTCATCCCTATCCCTTCTGTCATAACGCTCTTCTGCATCCCTCCTTTCACGAGCCTTTCGAGCAGCCCTCTCTTCGTCAGACTCTCTATAGGAGGGAAAGTAACGCCGATAATCATATTGACCACGGCCCCCGTAGCGTTGGAAATCCTGATAATACGATCCGCCGCGTGTCATTGAAGAATCTGAAATAAGAAAAGATAAGCTTTAGAAATCTCTAAAGTATAAGAAGATAAGTGCATAAATGTGCTGGAAAATCCTTAGTTGTGTGTGAAGTGCAAGCTACTCGCGTTGGACTAACGAACCACTCCTCTGTTGGGGGGAAGTGATAGATTTCACTGTTGATGACAATTCTTGAGATGAAGGAGTTAGAGTCTGTTGGAGGGCAGATGTTGCTTCAATCGTCGGAGGTATAGCTTTACCATGAGCAGGGTCTTCTTTAAAGAGCTCTTGGGAAGTAATAATTATGTCACTTAAATCCCCAAAGACGTCATCACCGTCATGCCCAACCTGATTCCCTCCATCATCTCCTTTGTCAGCACTCTTCCTGGTTTGGGAAAGGGGCTCCTCTTCTTCTTCAATAATGGGAGCAAGTGCGGGCTTTTCGGAGGGTCCCGTATCGTCTCTGGGAGTAGAGCACTTTACTAATAAGGTTTCTGCAGAAATTTCTCCTCGTATGTGCTCTTTAGTGGAGATCAGAAGATCAGGAGTTTTCACCGGAGAATCAGGAACCTCCGTTGGAGCTTCACGAGGCCGAGTAAAGCGAGAGAGATGGAGGAGTCCGTATTGATGTAAAAGTTCATCGTTTAGCAGAAACTTTATGCTCCTCTCTTCTACCGGCACGGCATTTAATCTTTCAAAAATTTGCTTAAGACTTGGGTCCCTAGCAGGGGGTGGAAGTGCTAAAAACAGGAAAAGAATGAAATTAGCAGCTGAGAGTTCAGATCTCGAGAAAGTTTCAAAACGGAAAAAGTAAAGACAGGGAATCTTACTTCCCACTCTCCAGATGGCATAAAACCCTGGAGGGCAGCGAACAAAGAAAAACTGATTCAAAAATCCGTGAGCGCTTTCGGAGAGATCAGTAATAAGTTTGCGATTTCGAGCGCTTCTTACAACCACGATGGAGGGATGGTCTTTAGTTTTCGTGAATGAGCAAAAATAGCAGATCTCCCCGAAGCTTGGTAATCGATCCAAAACTCTCCTGAATAGAACACATAACCCCATCAGAATGGCGTAGCCATTGGGGTGTAATTGGAATGGAGAGATAGACAACCGAAGCAGGAACTGTTGGAGAAAGTCGTTAAAAGGAGGAATCGCCCCACTTAAGCACATTTGGCGATTGACTGCAACAAAGCCGTAGGGAGGATTGTCAGCAGTGTCATTTGGCCCCGGAAATAAGATGTCAGCATCATCAATGCCAAACTGGACGCGCAGTTGGTTAAACACCCGCTGATTCAAAGTTGTGGATGTTCTCTCCGGAGGGTTGTCTATAGGGATGGCTACTGGAAAGACATCTTCAGCCTGGCCCATCGGCTCTTCTTGATGAGAGGTCATTCTACACAAGCAACTGGATGTTCAAATGCGAAGGTGCACGTTTCCTAAAAAGTGTGAAGTGTCGTGCAAAGCTAATAAAAAATAATAACAAGTAAAGATAACTGGAATTAAACTGGTTGACAATTGATTGACTATGGTAATTTCGGAACTTGTTATTTAAAGCTCAAGCATAATATTAATGCAGGGCTGGTCAGTTTCAATTGACTAATCCAGTGCTGCTTTAATATTCCACTTGAAATCGGTAGCACTTCGTTCACACGATTTATTTAAGTTAATCATCTATCATTAACTAATCTGTCGTTCGATGTGGGCAATCAATGACAGTATATTCGTCCCAGTTTTCTGTGAATGTTGTATTAACAGATTATTAGCTTACAAGTTGAAGTAATCTGTAAAAGAATGCAGCAAAGATCAACAGTTCAAAGTTCAAGCAAAATTTACAAGTGTTAAGTTGTCAACGACTCAAGAATTCTTTGTACGGGTTAAGCTAAGTCATTGGTTATTTGGATGACTCGGCTACGACCTAAGGAAAGTGAGGCAAGTTAAGTTAGGTTGCTCCAATTTTAAACCGCTGATGTTATAAGTCGGCAGTGCTAAGAGTCATAAATCAAGGAACAGAAAGGAGGCTCCAGTTCAAAGCAACAAGAAATCTTCTAAGTTCTAACTCGGTTATGACTCATGGCTTGAGTCGTAAAACTTGCTAGGTCGATTAAAGTCAAGGGTAAAGGCTACTGAGTCGTATGGAAGTTGTTGAGTCGATCACGGCTTATGGTTTGAGTCGTGCACGGTTTAAAAGATAAGTCATGAAGAAGTAGCAAGTGCTGAGTCGTTCACGGCTTGTGGTTTGAATCGTTCGCGGTTTAAAAGGATAAGTCGTCAAAAGGACCTAAAGGGTTGATTCGTTCATACGACCTAAGACCTGAGTCGTCTGAATTAACACGGTTAAGGCATCAAGTCGCGCATGATTAACTCTACAAAGGCCCCTAAGGTCGGTTCTCCACTCACACACTGCCACATCATCTCTTAAGTTAACCCGCGAAGCCAAGGACCCATTAACCCGGTTAACCCGTCAAAGCCTTCCTTATCTCTCCCAAATTCACTAACCAGTTAACATGAATCACTGTAATTAACCATCTCTGTCTCACATCATCGCGAATCAATCAAAAATCCAACACAAATCGCCTCAAATCCATATTCACAAGAATCGCCACAATAATTCAATCAAAGGATTAATCGAATCGTGATTTATGGAAAATGCAGCACGCGAAAGTGTATTAAGGATGGCGAGTGGAAAACTGGTGAGTTGATGATGAATGCGGCTGATTGTTGATAAGATTTACTTACGCAATATGAAGTTAAAGGATGGGATGATGGTTGGTAAGCTTGGAATCGCCTTTGGGAGCTTGAAGGAGCGTTAATGGCAGACACAGTTTAAAAGTTAAGAGATGAGAAGAAGAAAAGAGGAAGGACGACTCAGGCTTTTATATCTGGAAATGTTGGAACTTGAATCGGCGCACGAGACAAGATAAGTCGAAGCACACGACCTACGACTTAGGCGCGTACTTCGAGGGGCAAATGTTAACCTCGTTTTGCTCAACGACTCAACTGGTAGCGACTCATCTTCTTAAGAGGGACTCACGACTCATGGAGATCAGTGACTTAGTGGACCAACGACTCAACCGAGCTAAGGAAGGGATAGTCCGACTCATTTGATAGCGACTCAGTCAGTTAACGGCTCAAGGCAACTAAGAAGGCAAGCACGACTCAAAAGGTTTCACGACTTAAGGAAATGAATGATCTACGACTTATTATGAGTCGTTGCCGACTCATGCCTCATCGCGATGAGTCGCGTGCGACCTAACACTTGGAGGAAAAGTGATGCCGCTTCTCATAAGGTGTGAGCCGGTACTCGTAAGCAAAGAGGAGTTAAGGGGTGATGCTTATCTCATGACTCGATGACTCGTGACTCGCGAACGACCTATTGAGCAATATGAGTCGCGTACGACTTAAGGGAGCTACGACATAACAGATTAAAGCTTGACCGAGTTAACAAGTGTTACGACTTAAAAGGGTGTACGACCTATCATAAGTCGTTGGCGACTCAAGCGAACAGGGAACAAGACTAATACCAATGCACCTATGCCGCTGCCTGCTGACTCGTTAACGACATATGACTTATGATGAGTCGTGTACGACTCATGCTAACATAAAGGAGAACGTTCTGGTTAACTCGTGGAGAACTCAAGACTTGTGATATTCATTCAAATGGGAACATAGTCTTGGAGCAGGGGGGAAGCTAACCCAGTAGGTCGGCCACGACCTATTATGAACCGTGTACGGGTTACGACTCATCATGAGTCATGTACGACTCATCATGAGTCATGTACGACTCATGACTTAGCAATTTCAGCCTAAAAAGTTTGCCTATAAATACATGGCCATATTCAACATGAAGGGGACTTTTGGTTCATTCTCGAAGCGCCAAAACTCTGCCATTTTCTCGACTCAAGCAACACTTCAAGCACTCCAAACATTGAAGACATTACATCAAATTCAAGAGAGAGAATCCACATCATTCATCATGAGATTGAAAGATAATTCTCTGTAAAAGTTTGTACTAACAGTCTAGAGTGGATTGTAATTGAAGAAAGTTGTATAAGTTGTACTTGTTCAGCAATAAAGAGATCAAAGTGGACGTAGGCTCGATTTTAGGCCGAACCACTATAAAACTGTCGTCTTTTACTGCTTTTCTGCAATTTCTTTACTTGTATCTTGTTCCCGTACCAACGGGTGGTGCTTTCATAACTGTTATCTACTCACTGGGGTGTTAGCGTTCAAATCTTAGCGTTAACATCAATCAAAAAGTACTCTTCTTACAATAGCTGGCCCAATGCCAGCAGAAATAACCAAGGGATCTATGGTAGGGGCTTCAACACCCATATAATCCCTGACTCTCAAGACAATGTCATCATTAAAAGTTTTCTGCTGCTTCAGTGGTGCAGCATCTTCCAACACAAAAACACTTTCCTTTGTTGGGGTGTATTTCAATGCACGAGCGTACCGTTCCATCTCACCCCGGCTACTGCCAGCTGGGTGAGGTCCTCCTGTAATCACATTAATAACGGGCCTCTCCGATTCATGATCTGTTGCCTTTTCACTTGAGCTAGGACGATGAACAGGAGCTTGTTGTCCATGAGTTGGCGAAGTTGGACCATTCTTGTTCCTCCTTACATATTGCTGGAGCTTGTTTTCTTTCAATAGTTCCTCAATCAACTCGTTCAAGTGACGGTACTCATTGGTATAATGCCCGGGTTGGTTGTGGAACCGGCAAAACCTTCCATTCTTCTCGGCTTCTTATTAACCCTTTGTTTAGCTGGTGCGGGGAACTCGACCGTGTCTTTGTTTGCAAAGTAGATGTTTTCCGGGGTATCTGTCAGAGGGGTGAAGTTGAAGGGAAGACTTTTCTTTGCATCTCCTTGCTTCCTCTGACCATCATTTCCCCTCTTCTGATTGCCAAATTCCTTCCTATTTGGAACAACAATACAATTTCCAGCCCCTATCGATACCAACTTAGCCGGTGCATGGAGGCTTTCCAGGCGCGTGAATTCATCGGCTTTCTTATAAAACTTGTCAAGCGAATTCTGTTCTTTCATTTTCAACCACCTCCCGAACTCACTTGTCTTATCAATAGCCTTCATCAGGTACGTCAAAATCATTCTCGGCTCTGCGTTGTCTAGTTCAGCCAGAGCTATATTGAAGCGATTCAAGAAAGCTCTAATGGATTCTCCAGGATTCTGCTCCAAGATGGATAACTACATTATATCTTTCGCCTTCGAAGCGTACAATCTGAACTGTTCCTTAAACTTTCGAGTCAAATCAGAAAATTGGTCTATCGATCGGACCGACAGTTTTGTGAACCAGAGTAGAGCAACTCCTTCTAGGTATACCGAAAAATATCGGCATTTAATCTCATCTGAAGCTCTGGCACCAGTCATGTGCCAATCATACTTGTACAGAAATTCATTAGGGTCACTTGTCTCCTTATAAGCCGGTATGGTAGGAGGAAAAACTTCCTAGGAAATTCTGCTTTCAAAATCCTTTCAGTGAATGGAGTCTTGCTCGGAGCGAACCCCCATTCTTTTTCATCTTCCTCTCTTTGCATACTTTCCTTCATGATTTGTCGGACCATCCCTGAGAAATATTCCTCATCATTAAGGGGCTCAGAAAGATAGGCATCGGCCATTTTTTCAGAAGTCTGCCTTGACAGGGGCTCACGGAAAGTTGGCATTTGTCCCGATCCTCCAACTTGGGGAGGTGTGTCTTTGGCTGGGCCAGCTGCACTTTGAGGAACATCTCTTTCTTCCACATCATGAACATTATGAGCAAAGTTTGGTTCGTTGTTCACTGGTTGACGGTTAGCCCCAAGCAAAGCGTTCAATCTTTCCAACATCAGATTGTTTTGGGCTTCCATCTGCTGATATAGCCCAGAAACCGCGGCATCCAATTCTGCTCGCGTTACTCCAACAGTTGGAGTTGTTTGACTTAAAGGAGGAGAAGTGGCATAGTCTCGCGAACATCGTCGGATCTGACAGACTTGCGCTTTCTTCCAGGAGCCATTATTTCTGACAAACTTCTGGTTTTTAGAGAGATCCTTTCCACAAATTTCTGCGAAGACAGTATCCTAAGTTGGGTTCTCAGTGAAAGCACCAAAAATGTTAACGTAAAAATCAGAAGCTAACACCCCGGTGCAAGTAAAGCAAGTGTGAAAGCACCACCCGCTGATACGGGAATCATAAATAAGCAGGAAAATATCAAAAAAACAGTAAAAGGCACAGTTTTTATAGTGGTTCAGCTTATAGTCAAGCCTACGTCCACTTTCAATCTCTTTATTGCTGACTCAAGTACAACTTATACAACTTTCTTCAATTACAACGCACTTTAAACTAGTAGATCAAACTTTGATGGAGAATAATCTTTCGAATCCATGTTGAATGTTGTAGATTTTCACTTGAAGTTTATTGTAGTGTCCTTGGTGTTTGGAGTGCTTAAAGTGTTGTTTGAGTTGAGAAAACGGTAGAGTATCGGTGCTTCGAGAATGAGCCAAAAGATCCCCCGAATGCCGTAGCTCATGTTGTATTTATAGGGGTTTTCGGACAGGCCTTAAGTCGTGAGCGACTTAAGGTAAGTCGTAAGTCGAAGGCTACGCCTTAAGATGGGACATGAGTCGTCAGAGAGCTAAGGGGATACGAGTTACAACCTAACTGGTTCGCACCTGGCCATCTGAGCTAGCAATTAGGTTCTAGCGACCTAATGGAGAGCGGCATGGTTCAACAAGTGCTAAGTCGTGAGCGACTTAAAGTAGGTTGTGAAAGCACTAGGTCACTGCCGCTTTATCTCCTTAGGTCGTGAAGTATTTAGGTCGCTGAGTCGTGGCTTCCTGTAAGAAGTTAGGTCGTCCACCTCTTAAGTCGTTAGGTCGTCCATCTCTTAAGTCGTTAAGTCGTCCACTTCTTAGGTCATTAGGTCGTGGACCTCTTTAGGTCGCAAGGCCTTTTAAGTCACTAGGTCGTTGGGCAGTTTTATTCCTTGGGCCGTTAGGTCGCTCCACCTCTTAGGTCGGTAGGTCGCTAACTCACTTCTTACTTTAGGTTGCTAAGCCGCCAGGTCTTTTAGGTTGCTGTGCTTTCGTAAGTCGCTGGGTCGCTCCAACTTGTTAACCTCTTTAGGTCGCTTCGATTGTTGAGTCGCTAGGTCGCATAATGAAGGAATTAGCAAATAGGAATCATTCTTTAATTGGTTAAGTTCTTTTTATCAAAATGTCTTTTGGAGATATTTATTTCTAAGACATTCTTTCCTGTATATACAGAATCATTAAACCTCTCTTATCAAATCTTTTGATTACTTAAAACCCTTTTTAATCTTTAATAATTCCAAGTCATTTCATTTTTTCACTTAGGAAAACATTTCCAATTATTTCATTTATCTTAACAACGATTTCTTAATTCAAAACTCACAATTTTGATTGAGTTAAAACCATGTCATCTAGGGTGTTAATCCAAAACCAATTAATATTAAATGAGCAGAATATATAGAAATCATCTACTTCTACTCAATATCAATTCCGGTATTCAACAAATACTATGGGTGGAATAACGGTGAAATCGCCTTTTAAATTCCATGAATAGTATGAGTTCCCTCTACGGGATTTAACACCAAGTGTAAGAAGATCTCTCTATACAGTCAAAGTTGTATTTAATTTGGAAAATTTAAATCTTTTTATACTTAACTCGTTTTCGACATTTCGACCTTAACTATCCCTCGCCCAGGAAGAGACCAGGTGAGCCAGGGCACTGGTTGCTCCTGAACATCTCCTTAATTTATGCAAATAACATCCAAATCTCATGAATAGGAAAATCAGTGTATTCATCAGCTTTTAGAGCCAAGATTAAACCACTTAATTATAATAGTTTTTCTTTAAACATTTATTTAAATTCGTTTTGAACGAGCTATAAAACTTCCAAATCATTGTTAAACACTTAATTATCAATTAGAAAAAATTATAAAAGACTTGCAAAAGATTTTTAAGTTTAAAGCTATATTTTAAATGTTATAGAAAAGTACTGCGGAAAGTGCTCTTTTAAACTATATTGATCAAAACGACTTTTTATTATTTGAAAATTCATTTTTACTACTCAAATCAATTTTAAAACATCTTTAAAAGATTTATTCCACATTTTCAAACAATTTTAAAATATCATTTTCAAAATACTCCAATTTTGGATTCCAAACTGCAAAACTACGATTTTTCCAAAGCTTGTTTTACTCATATTTCAAAATCTACTCATCGAAATTTCGATTTTCTTTATTTGTCGAAAAACAATGGATATAATAGTTCGGAAAATTTTATCCCAAATAATTTCGAGCTATATTCCATCTTTTACAATTATTTGACTTTTACGGTGCGAAATCGAGCAAACTGTCGTTACGTGACGCCCCTATTTTTAACTATTTTCCATTTCTTTTCAAACTTCACTAAAACACTTCCAAATGTTTATAAACATTTTGTACTCATTTTAGACTATTTTTAAGTGGTTTAAAATTTCATACACACCATTTTATTAATTCAAGGAAAGTGATTTCTTTTGTGCTTATCGACGTGTATTTACATGACTTACATATATATTCAATATTCGTATGAAAACATCCAAATTTGATGATCAATGCACATTATACGTTCATTTACAAACCTCTTATCGTCAGCAAAATATAATAAGATAGTGTAGGAGTTCTCACCTTGAGTTTTCGACAATTAATTAAAAATTCACTATAGCTCCGTTACTTGGTTCCTGAAGCTCACTATTCTTTAGATTTTAGCTCCTAGATGCCTTAAATAAAGTTTTGGATGGCTTGGGGTGCACAGCCAAGGGTGGTGCAAAGATGCAGCTCGGCCTATGATGAAGTGGTGGAGAGATTGTGAAGAACAAAGAGAAAAAGGGGAGTGTCGGGTTTGTTTTGAGGTTTCTTAGTATATATAACTATATATTATAATTTAAATTCTTTTTGAAATAAATTTTGACATTATTTCTCTTAGGATAGAAGCATTAAAGTGGAAGACAAAGCTTAGAAAATATTAAGAAGAAGATGAATGAAAATGAAGAGAAGAAAATAGGATATTTATAGGAAAAGAAGAGTGTAACAGTATCCATGTGTACATCATCATCTTCCTCACCATTATATGGCTTCACCAACATACCTCCCCCTCCCTAGGCATGCCAATTAGCCCTCCTTCATGTGCCCATCACTTTCATCATCTCATGTATGCATATGTTGACTTATGTATGCTTAAAAGGTAAGAAATCTTAAAATATATTATATATTTTATATTATACTTTTATACTTAATTATTTTTGTGTATATAAGTTTATGCGCATGTTATCATGTGCATGTGACATATATATACACACATACATGTAGCTGCATAACACTTTGAATGTCTTCAAACAACTTATGTTCGTTAAATCGTTGAAATCTATAGAACCGATTATCAGTCATATTTTCACTTATTTATTAACGTGCATATATTTGTAAACAAAATTCAAAATAAATTTATTATCATTTTAAACTAATTAAAATGATCATATTTGAATTATAAAACCATATAATTTAATATTAAAAATTATTCACAAAAATTGCCTTTATACTGATAAAGAAATATCGATTTTTCCTTATATTTTCAAATAAAATATATCCCTTTATAAAATTATTAGAAATGATTCATTGTCACTTCATAACTGCTCAAAATTAATTATCGTCATTTAAAATAATTATTTGGATAATTAAAATAATTATTGAATCATAAATCTCTATTAAAATTAAATAAATTAATTATTTAAATACAATGTCATTTTATTGATATAAATTTCGGGGAAAATATTTCATTATATATTTATTCAAAATAGGATTACTATTACGTATTATCACTTGAAACAATACTATACTTTTTATTTGCATAAGTTAAAAATATATCCAATTTATCAAAGTGATAAATTGGAGGGTTGTTACGATATGGCCGTGCCAACAGGCAGATATGGATCAGTACCAATCCATGAGCATGGATCGGTACTGATCCATAAGATTGTTTTGTGGATCCTTCTTGTTATTTTAGGATGAAGCGATATGTCATTAGCTATGTGTTTCCCAACTTGTTGGTGTTCTTATGAGCTTGATTTGAGTCTAAATGATGCATCGGTGGAGGAGTAGAATTGTTGATTTCAAATGCTTACGGCGTTTGATAGCTAATGCTAGAGGATCAATCTATGAAGCTTGGAGTAGGCTTCTGGCATTAAGACTTGGTAGTAGGAGGAAATTGAAGCTTTTTAAGGGGATTCTATAGGCCAGCACCTATCCATAGGGATGGATATGGATCGGTACCAATCCGTCAAAGTGATGGATCGTGCTTTATTTCTTTTGGAATTGCTTTGTTTTTATCTCTTGATCTTAATTGTACTTAATTTATTGACTCCACGGCTTTATCTCCAGGCCTCTTGCGTTGATAGCTATCAAGTTCTATTCGTCAAGTCAGCCTAGATACTTTCTGGTCATAAGGTTGGATAACAATGTTTTTTCAAAGCATTACTTATATCACAATGTAAAAGCACATACAATAAATAAAATACAAAACCAAAAGTGTATTTTCTTTCGAATAATATTTATGTAACAAGAGTTTAGTTATTTAATAAATTACATAATTTCCCCTAGGGCACTCATAAATATTCTAGGATCAAACTCTCGACCTCGTTGGTGGAAGTCCTTAAACAACTAAACTACTTATGATAGGCTATCCAAGTGCATGAACTGATTATTTTATATTTTAGAATTTGAGATTCATTATTAGATATATTTTCAATGAGTAATAATGAATTTGGTGCATTTTAAGTGCATCTATGATCGTCGAGATATTAAAGCCATTAAAGTTTGCAAAACTACCTTAAGAATTAATCCAGATAAAATTCCAAGGTTAGCCTTTTTTCCTCATGGTTCTATCAAAGAAGATTTTTCCCACAAAGAAATAATTTAATAAACAAAATTGTTTAAAATAATAAATGATTATACTCATAGGATGGTTTAATGGGAGCAGTGTGGTTAAGTAAATAAATGTCACCAATTCAAGTCCCCGCATTGGTAAATCATCATGTGATTTACAAAGAGTACATGTTGGGGATTCATCACAGATTCCCTTAAAGTTTACAAGCACAAATTTGTCCTTTGCTATTTCCGAAAATAAATCATTAATAGAGAAAATTATAATAATTGGTTTATGCTAAATGCAGGCAATGAAATCTAATCATACGTGTAACCGAGCTTGGGAAAAATGCAAGATCTTAGGCTTATAGTTTGTACTTTTCCCATACTAGTTGCTTATGTTCTTGAGAAATCCATTGCTTTTATTTTGTGGACAAATGCAAAGTGGAGGGGGGTGAACTTAACTTGGGTCCTTAAGTACATTAGTCGATCAGTTACATTATTAGAATTGTCTGCAATACTGATTGACCTTAGAGTATCTTATTGTGTATGTGTCATGATTAGATATATGCCTACCACTTTGAATAACAAATTTTCTTTTATGTTAGAGGTTGTATTAGCTAGAGCTTTTAATATTTGATGATGTGTGGGTTGGATGTGAAATATGCATGTATTCATATTTATGATTATGGTGTGTGAAACTGAGCACATACAAGAAGTTAACAATGTTCGATATTCATATGAATCCACATGAATTTCATAACTATTGATTTTTCTGCTATTACTTGTTTAATTTGTTTAACTTTTGGAATTTGTAGAATGTTTGTGAACTTACAGCTAGTTATTTTGGCTTTTCAATCTCATTTTTTTCGTTATAATGACAAGTGGGTGGAACGTAATAAAAAATTAGATGAGAAGTCAAATAACCATTTTACATAATCATAAATAGAGATGCCAAATTTTACCCTAGAAATTGTTCTTTTAAATGTGTGCCTGCATGTAGGCATGCACGTTTATGTGTGCATGCATGTGTACACATGCAAGCACACGATTGTAAAAAAAGCTTAAAGGTAAGAAATGGTAAAATTTGATATATTCCCTCAAATTTAGTATCCTTTCATCCTCTACTTAGTTTTTTTTTCAAATGAAATTCCAAATAAAGAGACTTATCTAACGTGGAACTATAATACTTATATTTCATCTTAATACAGCAGCGTATAAAGGAAGCAATTTTAAACTCAAATTTCATACCAATTTTTTTATTGAGATGATTGGTCATGGAATAAAAGAAATACATAATTAAAATAATTAAAATGAGAAATATAAAGAGAAATTTTGGGTGGTCAAAGTTAAGATTTAATTTAACTTTTGGATATACTTTAATTAAGACGTTGAGTAAAAAGTTTGTGTATATAGAAATCTCTTTTCTTGGAATGTTATGCCTCCTCTATTAGTTTAGACAATGAATAAAAAATCTAAATCTTTTGGTTATCTAATCATATTATTTCATTTAAAAATATTATAACATTTACAATATGAATGATCAATATGTCGAACATTGTATAAAAATTAGCAAGTTAAATATGCAAGGTCAACCAATTATAGAATATAACATGTATAGAAGTGAGCGTTTGGTTGGTTCAGCTGAGTCGATGATGAAAATTGTCAAATCGAATTAAGACCAATAAAAATAAAATTCAAATCGATCGATTTAATTTTGGTTGGTTATCAAGTTCAATTAAATTAAAATTATCTCAAATTTCATGTTTGGAATACTCTTTGTACTTTAAAATAATGTATAAAAATATTACTAAAGTATTTTTATGCTTTTTGTAGTAATTTTGGCACATATATGATACTAAAATTTATTTGGATAACTAAGATATTCTAAAAAATCAATAAAATTTTAGTAATTTTGCAGTACAAAAAAGTTCGGTTAATTAGGTTCAACCAATAATCGAACTAATTTATTTTACGGATCGGTTATAGAACAATCTAGTTTCAAAGCCAAACTAAACGGTATAAAATAAGTGGAAATTAGGTTTATTATTCATTGATGTAATTTGTGTATGTTATGTATTTTGGAAATAGATAGAATGTTATGTATTTATTTTAGCAAACTGTCGTGCAATTTAATATTTGACAGTCAAATATATATCAAGCAAATATTTGCATGGCAAATATTGATTGGCAAATATTTTCCCGATATATATTTGACTGTCAAATATTTTGGTTTTGTTTTCTTTTTCGTTCTTTTTTTTAATATATTATATTTGTATTTTTGTAAGTCTTCTTCTAGTGATGTTCTTGTTGTTTTTATGTCGGGCAACAGTACTTATAATATGTGTCTTTATTTGACTGATTCTGCGTTGAGATTGAGAGATGCTATATGTGAACATTGGCCTAAATTAACACATAGTTCAATTGAATTGGTTTATGAAAGAGATGATAAGAAAATAGTAATTGAAAGTAATTCTGATTTGCATATTATATTGTTGCTTGTTGGTCATAGTCGGGAAGATTATCTACTTGTTTCTGTTATGCCATAGGCTTTATCTATATGTAAGGGGTTTGATAGCAGCCTCGTTAATGTTATTTTTTCACCATTTGCTAGTACTTTTATTATAGGTGGCACGTGTTCTTTTATGGTTGTTTCTTCATTTGATTCTAGTTCTTTTTGAAACAGTTGTTAAAAAATCGTTCTAGCAAACTGGTATTTACAGGAGTAGGTCAAAGATGTATCTTAATATATATTGTATTAAGAATGGGGAAAAAGTTAATATTTTTAAGAATGATATGGATCGTTTCACACTATTTTTTCACGTAAAGGTTGCACATTTCATGTTCATGCTTTTCGTAAATTCAATCTTCCATGTATTTTTGTTATTAAAACTACGCAACCTATTCACTCTTGTGGAGCTGGCATTGTTGATGTTAACCATCGACCGGTTTCTAGCAATTTGGTTATGTTAACGCTTAAATTTGAACGCTAACACCCAGTGTGTGAAGTATAGTTGTGAAAGCACCACCCGATAGATCGGGAAAGAATTATAAGCAAGTAAAGAAATTGCAGAAAAAAGCAGTAAAAACACAAGTTTTATAGTGGTTCGGCCTAAAATCGAGCCTACGTCCACTTAGATTTCTTTATTGCTGATTCGAGTACAACTTATACAACTTTCTTCAATTACAAACCACTCTAGACTGTTAGTACAAACTTTAATGGAGAATTATCCTTCAAATCCATGATGAACGAAGTAGATTCTATCTCTTGAAGTTTGGTGTAATGTCTTTGATGTTTGGAGTGCTTGAAGTGTTGCTTGAGTTGAGAAAATGGCAGAGTATCGGCGCTTCGAGAATGAGCCCCCCCAAAAGTCCCTTGAACGTTGGAAGTGGTCGTCTATTTATAGAGAGTTCTGGTCTGGAATTTTTGCCAAGTTCTACGTCGCGACCGACTTAGTATAAGTCGTGGCCGACTTAACTTATCCCATCGCCGATCTAACGAGCCAAGCCCACGACTTAATGGAAGCAAGCTTGTCTGAATTGAGTTGTTGCCGAGATAAGCTAGGTCGTAGGTCCCCCTTTCTCTTATGCATGGCTCATGCTTTTAATGGGGCAAGCATGCTTCTCCGGACTTAAATCACCAGTTCTAAGTCGTAGCCGAGTTAACATGCCCCGGCTTAAGTATGAGTCGTGTACCTTTCCATGTCCTCATCAAGTAGGTCGGCAGCTCCTTTAGATAATTAGACCGGTACTCAAGTTAGATCGGTAGACTTCCTAAGTCGGCATCCTTCAAGGCATTAGGTCGTTAACCATTTAAGCCCTTAGGTCGGGAACTTGGTAAAGGCATTGAGTCGGCACCCATGATAAGGCATTGGATCGGTACGCTTCTTAACCAGTTAGGTCGGCATCGAATTAAGTCCTGAGCTATTAGATCGGCAAACCCTTTGGGTTGTTAGATCGGCATAGCCTTAGGTCGGCAACTCATCAGGCCTTAGGTCGGCATCCCTTTTAGACCTTAGGTCGGTAGCACCTTTAGGTCGGCATCCCATCAGGCCTTAGGTCGGCATCCCTTTTAGCCTTAGGTCGGCATTCCATGCTATGTTACTAGGTCGGCACCCGCTTATCTCGTTAAGTCGGTTGACCCTTTAACTCCTTAAGTCGGTGCCACCTCTTGAGTCGCCACTTATTGAGTCGCCCACTTCTTGAGCAGTTAGGTTGCTGGCCTCGAATAGAAGATAGGTCGCTTCATTCTTTAAGTCGTATACCGTTTTGGTCGGGGCACTGCCCCGCACCCCGCCGGGGGCGCTGCCCCCTGGACCCCTGCGACCTGACCGGTCAGGTCGAACACCGTAGGCGGTGGCGTTGCCCCCGCACCCCCACCTAGGGGGGTTGGCACCCCCCCTGGACCCCCCCTCCGTAGGGGATCTTATCTGAAAATACATTCAACAGAACTTGCTTTGTTGGGGGGTTGAGTTGACCATCCTTCGAGATGAACTATCATTAGCTTCTCAGTCGATTTTTGATATCACGGCCTTGCTGAAAAAGTGGAGTTAACACTTGCCCCTCGAAGTATACGCCTAGGGACTAGGTCGTGTGCTTCGATTCTTCTTAACTCGTGCTCTACTGAGCTGCTGAGCTTGTACTTAGGCAACTTTGCATTGCTTTTGACCTGAAGCCTTTTAAACTTGACCAATGCGATTCAATGGAACCTTGACCTGAACTTGCTGCATCTCTTTACAGATTATTTTAACAACCTGTTAAACGCAACATTTGTAGAAAAATAGGGCGAATATACTCATCACCGATTGCCCATATCAAGTGATGGATTAGATCGAAGAACTGGTATTTTATTGTAAGCAAATTAATATGGTCTTGATGAAGTGTTGCGAATCAATTGTCCTGAATGAAGTATCAACACAAAGTTTACACAGTTATAACTGCTATCTGCATTGACACCGCACTTACTTTCAAATAACAAGCCTCGAATTTTTCTGAATTGACATATGCCAACCAGTATTATTTCAAGTATTGCTTTAATTACTTGTTATTTTAGTAGCTTTGCACAACACTTCATATGCTTTTAGAAAACGTGCACCTTTACTCTTGAATATCCAGTTCTTCATATAGAATATCCTTTCGATAAGAAGAGTAGTGGGGAAAACTGGATCCTTTCATTTCTGGGATTTTCAAAATCCAAGTTGTCCGGTACCAATTTCATTCTTTACTTTTGCAGCACTTCCTTCCTTTTTCCGAATATTCCAGTCACAAGTCAATTTTTAAAAGACTAAGTGCTGTGACGGTTAAGGAGAGGAGTGTTGAATTTTTGCTGAAAGATGAATTCTTGCAATAATTCGAACTTTTGCACTCCTTTTGGTCGACTTAGCTTCACGATGCCCCTGGTTTTTCAAGCAGAAACTTCAGATGCCCCAGCTTTCGCAAAGGAACTTGCATCAATGAAACCTATTGCGGAAGCCTTATTGGTGTAATGTTTTACTCCGTTTGACGGTGTGGGGTCATCCTTCTTGTTTTGCCTTTTGAAACCTGCACGTGCATAACAAATTTTATAGAAACTTTTGTCTGTATTTGAGAATGTATTTACTCCTCATTTTCAAACAAGTTTCTTTATTCTCTTTGCATGATATTGTAGTGAGCTTGTGGTACGTTGCTTAGGTTTTGTTTTTATTATTGTAGCAATATTATATTGCCCCATACCACAACTCATTGTAATATTTTCCATTTTGAGGAAATTTTTGGAGAACAATTCTTCTGTTTTTAAAAGACTTGTACTCTTTCTTTAGAGAATAACTCTTCCATTTTGACAAGGCATGCACTCTTTCTCTAGAGAATAATTTTCCATTTTTGAGGAAATATTATTCTTGCTCTGTTAGAGTGTGCCTTGTATTGGAGAAGCCTTTTTTCCTTTTTTTTTTTTTTTTTTTTTTTTTTTTTTTTGGTTGCGCCTCGCTAGAGGGCTTTGATTTGACATTTCAACTCTGGAGGAGTGGGCCTCCACAGAGATTGCACTTCAGCTCCGGTGAAATGTGCCCCCGAAGAGGTCTTTATTTGGCACTTCACCTCTGGAGAAGTGGGCCTCCGAAGAGTTTGCACTTCAGCTCTGGTGAAATGTGCCCCCGAAGAGGTCTTTATTTGGCACTTCACCTCTGGAGAAGTGGGCCTCCGAAGAGTTTGCACTTCAGCTCTGGTGAAATGTGCCCCCGAAGAGGTCTTTATTTGGCACTTCACCTCTGGAGAAGTGGGCCTCCGAAGAGTTTGCACTTCAGTTCTGGTGAAATGTGCCCCCGAAGAGGTCTTTATCCTCTGAAGGGTTGTGCCTTTGAGTAGGGCTTTAGTTTAAGCTTCAAACATGGGAAGCGTGCCTCATTGGAGGGCTTTAGTTTAAGCTTCAAACATGGAAAGCGTGCCTCATTGGAGGGCTTTAGTTTAAGCTTCAAACATGGGAAGCGTGCCTCATTGGAGGGCTTGAATTTGCACTTCAAACTTGGGAAGTGTGCCTCATTGGAGGGCTTTAGTTTGCACTTCAAACTTGGGAAGTGTGCCTCATTGGAGGACTTTAGTTTGCACTTCAAACTTGGGAAGTGTGCCTCATTGGAGGGCTTTAATTTGCACTTCAAACTTGGGAAGTGTGCCTCATTGGAGGGCTTTAATTTGCACTTCAAACTTGGGAAGTGTGCCTCATTGGAGGACTTGAGTTTGCACTTCAAACTTGGGAAGTGTGCCTCATTGGAGGACTTGAGTTTGCACTTCAAACTTGGGAAGTGTGCCTCATTGGAGGACTTGTGCCTCCGAAGAGGGCTTGTGTGTTTTCTGTCTGCTTGCCCATGCCTCTTCACCATCCGCTCCTTAGCGATTCCTCGTTATTATTTCCACAGCCATGTTCTTTTCTTTGCAAGTTATTTGTCTCTTTTCCAGAGAAATGCTCCTCAATGTTAAGTGAATCCATAGGGCAGACCCAAACTACCCGACTAGATGTCTGTTTGCACAAACGATCTTTGTCGGTTAGCGAGGGCCTGAAACCATCGCGTGGGGAAGGTGCCCTTTTGGTTGTATCAACTGTTCATGAGGAACATTTCTTATGCAGGAATTCAATTTGGAACCTTTTCTGGCTTGACATTTATTTGCTCAATGACTTATAGGAATCGCTTTGCTTTGCGATGTGCTGACTAGGTAAGCTTTGCTTTGATTGCCTGCAATATTAAATCGACATTTTAGCAATATATTCAAGATATTTGGCATATCGAAATGAAACAGGTCTTTTATAGTAATAGAAAACACAAGATTTATAGTTCCTATATTTCATTTGCAATGTTTTTACAATGACTTTTAATATGAGAATGATAAATCCATCATTCTTTTACAAATTTGTAACAAAGCCATAAAGTAAAACATGGATGCAAATCATTGCTGTCCCAAGCTCCTCGGGATCGAATCCCCGGTGTGAGAACAGGAACATTCTCTCCCTTCGGGGCTTTTCTTAGAGCATGAGCGTGTCCTTCCATCCCATCATGATTCCTGACTGCCGGGTGAGGGCCTCCCCTGAGTGGATGAGGATGGGTCATTCCTGCCTCTTTTGACATATTGCTGAAGTTTATTCTGTCTCAATAGTTCTTCAATCAAATTCCTTAAATGACGACATTCATTGGTGTCATGACCAGGTTGGTTGTGGAACTGACAGAACCTCCCATTATGCATAGCATTTTTCCCAACCTTCAACTCAGGTGGCTTAGGATAATCAAAAGCATCCTTGGTTGCGAGAAAGATGTTCTCCAGGGTATCAGTTAAGAGAGTAAAGTCTGAGGGTTTAAAGCGGCGAGCTTTCTTCAAGTCTCTCTGCTTTTTTCCACCATCGTTCTTCCTCTTCTGTCCTCTAGGTTCCCTTTTATCAGAAGTAACACCGACATTCAAAATTTCGGCCTCGATTGCTCTTGATGTCGCAGGAAAGCTTTCCAAACGCATAAATTCATCAGCCTTCTTATAGAATTTCTCAAGTGAGTTTGGCTCCTTCATTTTTAGCCATTTACCGAATTCACTCGATTTATCGATAGCCCGCATTAGATAAGTCAAAACCATCCTTGGCTCTGCGTTCTCGACTTCAGCTAGGGCTATATTGAAACGATTTAAGAATGATCTGGTAGATTCTCCGGGGTTTTGTTCTAGACTAGAGAGAGACATTATATCCTTGGCTTTTGTAGCATATAGCCTGAACTGATCCTTGAACTTCCGTGTTAAGTCAGAGAATTGATCCACGGATCTAACTGGCAGCTTTGTGAACCAAAGTAAGGCCACTCCCTCTAAGTATACCGGAAAGTAACGGCACTTGATCTCATCTATTGCTCTTGCCCCGGTCATATGCCAATCGTACTTGTACAGGAATTGGTTAGGGTCACTTGTCCCTCGATAAGCTGGGATGGTAGGAGGTACAAATTTCTTGGGAAACTCTGCCTTTAAGATTTTTTCGGTGAAAGGTGTCTTACTCGGGGCAAATCCCCAATCATTTTCATCCTCTTGCCTTTGCATGCTTTCTTTCATAATCGAGCGAACCATCCCTGATAGGTACTCCTCATCGTTCAAAGGTCTTGCCGGGCAGACGTCTGCGTCCGCTGTTCTTTCGGAAGTTTGCCTGGGCAAATATTCGCGAAAAGTTGGTTGCGGCCTTGAACCTTCAGCTTGGGAAGGTCCCCTTGCAGTGGTGTTGTCTGCTTTTTGAGGAATACCTTTCTCTTGGGGGTCACGGGCATCTTCAGCATAGATTGTTTCATTATCCTGTCGTTGGTGATTTGCCTCAAGTAGGGTGTTTAACCTATCCATAATCAAGGCATTCTGGGCATTCTGGGCTTCCAACTGCGCATTTTGAGCATTCAATTGCTGATTCAATCCCAAAACTACGGCGTTCAATTCTGCTCGTGTAACTCCAGCGTTTGGAGCTGCTTGACTTGAAGGAGGAGAGGTAGCAGTATTCTCTTGAACATTATCGGATCTTGCGGAACTTCGCTTTCTCCCAGGAGCCATTATTTCCAATAAACTTCTAGTCTTTAGAGAGATTCTTTCAACAAACTTTCGCGAAGCAATGGTGAAAGTATTCCTGAGTTGGGTTCTCAGTGAAAGCACCAAAAATGTTAACGCTTAAATTTGAACGCTAACACCCAGTGTGTGAAGTATAGTTGTGAAAGCACCACCCGATAGATCGGGAAAGAATTATAAGCAAGTAAAGAAATTGCAGAAAAAAGCAGTAAAAACACAAGTTTTATAGTGGTTCGGCCTAAAATCGAGCCTACGTCCACTTAGATTTCTTTATTGCTGATTCGAGTACAACTTATACAACTTTCTTCAATTACAAACCACTCTAGACTGTTAGTACAAACTTTAATGGAGAATTATCCTTCAAATCCATGATGAACGAAGTAGATTCTATCTCTTGAAGTTTGGTGTAATGTCTTTGATGTTTGGAGTGCTTGAAGTGTTGCTTGAGTTGAGAAAATGGCAGAGTATCGGCGCTTCGAGAATGAGCCCCCCCAAAAGTCCCTTGAACGTTGGAAGTGGTCGTCTATTTATAGAGAGTTCTGGTCTGGAATTTTTGCCAAGTTCTACGTCGCGACCGACTTAGTATAAGTCGTGGCCGACTTAACTTATCCCATCGCCGATCTAACGAGCCAAGCCCACGACTTAATGGAAGCAAGCTTGTCTGAATTGAGTTGTTGCCGAGATAAGCTAGGTCGTAGGTCCCCCTTTCTCTTATGCATGGCTCATGCTTTTAATGGGGCAAGCATGCTTCTCCGGACTTAAATCACCAGTTCTAAGTCGTAGCCGAGTTAACATGCCCCGGCTTAAGTATGAGTCGTGTACCTTTCCATGTCCTCATCAAGTAGGTCGGCAGCTCCTTTAGATAATTAGACCGGTACTCAAGTTAGATCGGTAGACTTCCTAAGTCGGCATCCTTCAAGGCATTAGGTCGTTAACCATTTAAGCCCTTAGGTCGGGAACTTGGTAAAGGCATTGAGTCGGCACCCATGATAAGGCATTGGATCGGTACGCTTCTTAACCAGTTAGGTCGGCATCGAATTAAGTCCTGAGCTATTAGATCGGCAAACCCTTTGGGTTGTTAGATCGGCATAGCCTTAGGTCGGCAACTCATCAGGCCTTAGGTCGGCATCCCTTTTAGACCTTAGGTCGGTAGCACCTTTAGGTCGGCATCCCATCAGGCCTTAGGTCGGCATCCCTTTTAGCCTTAGGTCGGCATTCCATGCTATGTTACTAGGTCGGCACCCGCTTATCTCGTTAAGTCGGTTGACCCTTTAACTCCTTAAGTCGGTGCCACCTCTTGAGTCGCCACTTATTGAGTCGCCCACTTCTTGAGCAGTTAGGTTGCTGGCCTCGAATAGAAGATAGGTCGCTTCATTCTTTAAGTCGTATACCGTTTTGGTCGGGGCACTGCCCCGCACCCCGCCGGGGGCGCTGCCCCCTGGACCCCTGCGACCTGACCGGTCAGGTCGAACACCGTAGGCGGTGGCGTTGCCCCCGCACCCCCACCTAGGGGGGTTGGCACCCCCCCTGGACCCCCCCTCCGTAGGGGATCTTATCTGAAAATACATTCAACAGAACTTGCTTTGTTGGGGGGTTGAGTTGACCATCCTTCGAGATGAACTATCATTAGCTTCTCAGTCGATTTTTGATATCACGGCCTTGCTGAAAAAGTGGAGTTAACAGGTTAGAAGGTGGTTGTTGATTTTATTTGATCGAATCCTTTAATGCAAACAAAAAATATTGTTCATTTATTTAAGACTGAGTACAATATTGTTTTAAGTTACTACTATATGTACATTGGTAAGAGATTAGCTCTTAAAGAAATCCTGTGGAATGATTTGCTTTCCTACCATTATTTGAAATCTTTAGGTGAAGCTATTTTTGTTTGCAATCCTAAAAGTATTGTTGAACTTCAAGGTCATCCTACAAGCCTTGAGTTTGAGAGGGTTTTTATTGGGTATAAAGCACGCAAACGGGTTTGGCTATTGTTGTCCTTTAATTTTTCTTGATGAGACTTCCATGAAAGGTAGAGGACAAGATAGTATTATGTTTACTACTGCTAAAAATGATAATCAAGGTATGACATAGTATTAAACTTTTTTTTGTATTTTTAACTTGTTTTGTTATTTGAAAATTTGAGCATGTCAAATATTTTCTTGGTAAATATTTTCGCAGCAAAATATTTGATATTTCTATGTTGTTGTAATTTTGATATTTTCAGTAATCTCTATTTTATGAATATGACATATCTTAGGTTTTTTTTCCACTAACTGTTGGTATTGTATTTGGTGAAGATGAACCTAATTGACATTGGTTTTTAATAAAGCTTAGTTAAATGTTATATGATGATGATCGTGCTTTCACCTTTGTATCCGATCGGCATCTTGGTCTTTTGCTCGCCATTCCTCAAGCCTTCCTAGGTTTAGCTCATGGTTCTTGTTACTATCATTTAAAGAATAATTCGAAGAGTTTTTTAACAGAATAATGTTCTCAAGGAAAAATGAAATGGATCGTTTCTTTGTTTTTGTAATGTTGCCCATGCTGCTACATTAGATGTATTTAATCATGATTTTTCTAAGTTAGGATTATTGGTGGGGTTGCAGTAGCAAGTTTTTTCAAATGGTTTGACTTTTGAAAAGTTTGCCGATGTTTTTTTGTTGGAAATCATTATAGGGAAATGAGTTTAACTGCGCTAAAATCTTTAATCATTGGATTTTAGAGGAAAGACATTTACCTATCACTGGATGTTTGAAAAGGAATTTGCATGAATGTGAAGTATTAGAGGGCAAACATTTGCCCTGTTTATATTTGCTGCTGTGGAAGTAGAGACTATTTTCTTGATGAGTTTGAAGTGGCTGAGGAAAATATAGATATCCTTCTGGTTGGAATTATGGACATAATTGAATGTGATGAAAAAGGAAGATAATGTTGTGGGTGATGGCATTGATAGAGTTTTAGGGAAAGTATTATTTATGGTGTTTGGGTAAAAAATAAAGAATATAACAAAATGATGTGATTAGAAAAGGCTGATTAGATGTTGGAAACAAATCTAGCACAACCAGATCTGCAGCATTTCAAACAAAACATTTCATTATTGATGTCAATGAATCAGTAGTCTGATATTTTTTAGAATAGCAAATATTAAAGGGAAAATATTTGACAAGCAAATATTTGCCCTGCTTATATGGGTCATATGAATATTTAGTAGCTTTGAGTTTTATTTCAAGTTTCAGCGGTTACTCTTTTTTTTTTCATTGTAAATATCACATAATTAGTTCTGCATCGTTTCAAACAAAATAGACCACTATTGATGTCATTAAATCAAATGTCTAATATTTTAAAGAGTAGCACGCAAATATTTGTCTCGCAAGTATTTACCTACACAATATTTCTCCCAGCATAGATTTGTCTGTTATGTTTTGCTGAGTGATCTTTATTATATACGAAGCAACATAATATTTTCCATTATCAATTTATATGCAAACAAATCTACTAATTTAAGCCAACCAACATTTAAAATTGCATATGTCAAATATTTTCTTTAACAATTTTACATGTAAATGAACTTTTAAATTCAAACAGCCAACGTACGTAACTGAATATGTCAAAGTTTTGATTGGGTTGCTTGTTTTTTGTTCTATTCAGCCTCCATGTGATGTACTGTTACCTGTAGTTCAGTTTTATCAGTTTCTTCATGTCATAACCTTGCATGTTCTCTACAGTAGCCATCCATTATGGGGATTCCAGTGCAAGCTACTTCTCCTTCTATAAATTTTCAATTCACGACCATGTTTTTTGTGATTCTAGGGTTTCAAATTTGATTTCGATTCAATTCATGTCGATGATTAGTTATTGATCAAACGAGGGTTTGAATGGAGAAATTGAAAATGATTAATGTTCAACAAGGTTTTTTTTAATCTCGATTAATGAGATGATGGAGTTTTGCATATGGATTAGTACTTTGTTTAAAAATAGGGATGTAATTTGGATTTTACGGTTTGAAGGGATGTAGGCCTAATTTATTTTAAAGAGAGGAATGCGGGTTAAAATGTCCCCTAAAATAAACTAGTTTGGTTGGCCCAACCTCTCTATACAAAGCATGTTGTTGTGCTAGTTTTCAAAACACTAAAATACTTAAAAATATTAAAATCATATTACACACACTAATATATATACTAGTTAAATTAAATTTAATTATATTAAAGCTTATTGTTAAATTTATTTTTATATTAAAACTTATTTGTCTATATTTAAAAATAGTAAAATTATAAGAAAATCTCAAAATTAATAAATTTCAAAACTAACTTATTATTTTAGAATTTCAAAAACATATAATTTTTAAATCTAAAAATTTAAACATATATAAAGTGTTTAAAATCAATATTTATATAAAACCATATATATTTCTTTTCAAAACCCTGGAAATCATTTTAATACACACACACACACATATATACAGGCCAAGGGTGTCTGTATATAATTTTCTATCTAATGGTCAAGTGATACGGATATTTATCATTTCAAGCCGCAATTTAAATATTTAAAGGTATATCATTTAAACCCACAATCCCAAATTCAATGCTAATGAAAATCACTTGGGATTATCATTTAACCCATAGCGATTTTCATCTATTCTACAAGATCGTTTGGGTATGTATCATTTCAATCTATATGGAATTCTAAACTAAGAGAGAACTTGCAGAGTGAGAATAAATATGGTAAAATGTAACATATCAATAACAAACATATATCACCAATAACAGATAAAATATAAATAACAGATGATGGTGTCAGATGTCACAGGTGAACAGTTACAGATAGTGGCATATCATATATATAGTAGTCAAATAACTAGCAACAGCATATTTCAACTGTCGTTTCAAATGAAATCAAATTGAGTAAATATAAGAATGTTAATCGTGAGTGATGCTCACCTTTCTAGGCTAGAGATGAACAAGAATGAGATGAGTTACGAATCCAAGCACAAATTACAAAGCGAAGCAAAATTGGCACGAATTTGATGAACAAAGATGATAACAAGGAACCGATGAAACAATCAGAATCTGCTTGATATGAACAAAACTAAATATGTGTACAAATACGCATACATATGTGTGTGTGTGTGTGTATATGTTTCAAAAAATCAATTTAAAACATATATAAAAGTAAAATGTATGTATATTTTCAAATCACCATTTAACTTGACGCTTATGGAATAAAATTTCTATATATCTATATTTTTTTTTGAAACCAAACTAATGTATACTCGTTTATATAAATTAATATATATAAACATATATAACTCATATTATAAACTTTGTAAATATATGTTATAAAATATATCAACACTGCTATAAATATATATATGGTCAACTATAAGAGAACCAACTTAATACTATATATAATAATGTGACATATAAATAATAGGCTTATGTGCATATCTTATAATCAAATTAACATAAAATCTACACATTTTTAAACATACATAAACCGACACATATTAAAATTTTAAAACAAAACCCATAATGCAAGCTATACAAATAAACACACACACACACACACACACACACACACGCACTGACGTATACACAAAGATATACATACATACATATATACATACATACATACATATATATATAACATACAGATGATATAACTTATATAATTTGTATATAGCAAATAGGTCATAAACTTTTATAAACTTATATATTCACGAACAGGTTATCCAAAATTCAGAAATACAAATATACAACTTATATCAAATGTACAACACATATAAAGTATATAATAGAATTTATATATATAACTTACACATACTCATTCATAAATAAATATAAACCAATATATATACCTTGTACATGTTTCACGTGAAAGGTCAAACGAGCGAATCGGCAAATGATGGCTGGTGTCGGTGCTTTAGATGGAGGCAAGGAGGGACATGGTGGAGCACATGAAGTGGCTGCTGGCCAATGGAAATATGGCTGGTGGTGGAGTATTGGCATGGGTGTGGGCTCGTGGTTGGCTGGAGAGAGTGGGAGGTTGAAGTGGCGAAGAAGAAGGGAGAGATGCGTGGGATGGTGGAGGTTGCAAAGTGGGGCACCGTGCTTGGGTTGGGAGGTGGAGTGGTTGGGCTCGGCTAAGTGAGGGTGGAAGATAGTTCGGAGGCTTGGGCTCGGCAGTGGGTACTCGCGTGAGGTAGAAGGGACCGAACGTGATGGTGGAAGGGAAGCTGTTGTCATTGCTAGAGGTTGGCTAGTTTCAAAAATATGAAAAAAAAAGTATAATATGTAAAATATATTTTCCAAGAAGAGACAGAACTGAAGATATATGGAGGAAGAAACTAACCGAAGATGAAAATGAAATAGCAATTAAATTCAAAAAGGTGGAATAACAAAAGCTGCAGTTTGAATTGGTGGATTATTAAAACCTGAAGGCTGTTGGCATTACACAGTATATAAATGAAGGGTCATGGAAAATCCAAAAGCCAAATTGCAGAACCGATATGGAAACCATTCTGTAGATATCGCCATCTTTCATATTTCTAAACACACAAATGAATATACTACAGAGATCAGCATGACAAGATGATCAAAACGGTACACAGATATTAGTGATAGGATCATCTTATCAAAAGTTGATATTGGGTACCGAAAATGCTGCTAATTTGCCGAAAATAAGATAGACAAGGCAACAACAATCCAAATTTGACATAACGAGATATGATGTCTCACTCAGAAGATGATTTACAAATTTATTATATAAAAATAATCATGTTTGGAAAACATTTTATTATCATTAAATATTAACTGATTTAAATTTTAAATAAAATTACACAACAAAATAAACTTCCATATTTTCTGATGAAAATTTACCATTAGCTATATTTAAGTAGACATATTTCAAACATTAAATTTTTATTTCCAAATTTAATTATTTAAAATTTCAGTTAATTACGTTGTTAAAATTTACGGATTGTTACACTCTCCTCCACTCAAAACTTTTCGTCCACGAAAAGGAAGGAGGTAGGAGAATGGAAACAAGTAGAAAGAAAAATAGATTGAAAAACAAAATAAAACAATTAATTTAAAACCATATAAATTTCAATTTTAACAAATTAATATTAAACAATTTGGTTTAATCCATTTGATTTCACTTCTGTTAATTTCGCTTATAATTCAATCTTAACTATTTCTAAATTCATATTTATTCATTCACTGTCTTATTATTCAATTTATCTAAACTAACATTTCCTATAATCATAAATTAGGTGTATTTATAACCGTTCAAATTTTATTTAAAATTCCTCTAACATTATCTTACATTGTACTATTCAAGTACATATTCAACTTTTGAATAATTTAGGTAAGTTATATATGTTGGAATGCATTTGAGTATTATATAAGTAAAAAATTTCCTCATTCAATTATTTTAAGTTTAAATATTTATTCTAAATTTTTGGACTTCAATTTTTATAGTTGAAATCATCCTTTAACAAAAATTTAAGAGTTAAATTCCAGTTTACTTCGAACCATTTAAAGATAAATGTTTACATATATATTATATACATCAAATTTAATCTATAAATATATACCTTTATAAATAATACAAGAAGTCATACTTAAGAAATTCAAATCAAATTCATTTTCCAAAACAAAAGTGTAGCAAAGCTACTAGATGGTCTCTCCATTCTGAAAATCAAAAATGAATGTCGATGATGTTGTAGTCATTACCGAAATTATTTTCCAACGACAAAAGAAGAGAGCACTGATTTAAAACCTTTAAAACTCTTTGGAAACGATTTCTACTTGAAATATTTTTAAATAACATACCCTTAAATTTTAAAACGAAATTTTCAAAAATAACAAAAATTTAATTCTCAAATTCCTAGTTTTAAATTCATTTCGATTCCAAATAAATTTATAAATCATGTTTTATATTTTCATTATCTATATCATGAGGCAATAGTCAATGGTTTACAAAATAATAAATGAAAATAAAATATTACCATTTCTAACAACCAATTCTTTTAACTATCTAATTTCAGAAAATTTATACTTATATATATCTAATCATACAAAATTTATTGTGTCAGTTTGCTCTGTTTAAGTATTTTGAAATTCCTATCGATGGCATTGATCGGATGAATCGATCGAAACCCAAATCAACATTAACAACTCAAATAATACAATACATTAAACATTTTTATATTAATTTCAAATACACTCCCTCACACGATGATACAAGAATGGATTATAGAACAATGATAAAGATTCAAATTTAAAGGAACTCTGATTAAATAGAATTCTAACAAGACGATAGGCTTGAATGGGAGATAAGATAATTAAATTACAAAGGAGAAAAGAATTCGGGCATAGCTAGATGTAGCAACATCTAAACCGACGATATAGAAATCTTCGATGAATCGATGCCTATTGTAAAGGAGTTCCATCTCTTTACAAATTAAATAGTGGAGCTATGAGATGCTCCAGAATCAAGAAGATACGAATAGGGAGAGGAAAGAATGGATTTTGGAACCGTGGGGAACGTTCCTAAATTCAAAAGAAATCCGAGTCAAAGAGGAAGGATACAAGCTCGAACGAAGTTAATTCTGTAATTAAATTTACTTTATATGCTAAATTTTTCCTAAAACCATAGCTCTGATACCACATGTAACATCCTGGTATTTGTGGCATTTGCATCCACACATGTCGAACTTGAATTACTCAAAATATCATATTGTTAATTTATATTTGGCAAAACTCAACGTATATAGTAAATAAATCTGTCATAAAATCACAAACACAGAGTAATACAATAATAAGTAGTGGAAACAAAGGAATAGTAGTTCATGAAGCTATTGTATATATAAAGTAATTAAAACTAGATACAACAGAAGTCTCGAATACATAAAAGTCTCAATACAACAGTCAAATAACAAAATCTGAATATATCACTGGAGTCAACTGAATAACTGAGAGCTGAATAGATTTAGATGGATCTCCAAGCGAAGCTCCAACTCCAAAGGTGAGTCTCAAATATTGTGACACTCTGTCTTACCCGAGCATAAAGCAAAACACAAAATACTCGAATCAGGATTAACATTCTTATATCAATAAATCCAACTCAAGTGAAATATCGACTGAAATACAAGCAACTCAATAGATGTTTAGGATACCCATCCTCTAAGGATCTATGGAACTATCTACTATGTAGTACAATACACTATTATAATATGTCTATAGTAAAGCAAACTATTAAAATAGCGTTTAGGCATTATCTATATCCTCCATAACACATTTTATATATTCCCATAGTCTACACAATACTGTAATCTCCTCCGTACTGGAGGTCATCAGAGGGCACTCCATATGTATGGTACAAAACAAACTCGTAGTGGATTCGATATGGTAGGTGACACGGCACGACTACGCAATGCCAAGGTAAATATACCAATTACACTTCCGGGTTGTTGGTAATGCATAGCCACAGTTAGCGCCCAACTCGATCCACGCTCCCAAAAATCCAAGGGTGCACCCAATCAATCACAAAGTAATAGAATGGTATCGAAGAAGTATTTCTGATCGGAGGAGATGCCTCACTTGGCCCGTCAATTGCTTCTTTTTTAGCCACCTTAAGCTAACTCACGGGAGTCAGGTCCACGTAAATACCTCAAATAGGATCGTCACCAACCGTCCTACTTCATTCTGGAATCTCCACCAACTATATGGTTGTTAAAGTGGTTTTCGATATTGGCATAGAGTATGACAATAACCGATCCCAGTCTCTTTAACAAGCATACGTTATTATAACACCGTGGTCATTTCAAAATATCATTTCCATATCCAAAATATCATATCCATTTCAAAACCATATCAATACGAGATCATTATTTACTTAAAATATATCTATTTCCAAAAATCATAGTTCTTTCCAAAATTATAACTCTTTCTAATTTATAAACCTTTGAAATCATAACACTTTGGAGATCATAACACTTCGAAAACATAACTTTGAAATCATATTACTTTGGAAATCATAACACTTTGAAAACATGACTTTGAAATCATAAAACTTTCCTCTTAAACAGTTTAGATATTAATAATAGAAAATATGTAATAAAATAGTTTATATAATAGAATAGTTTATGTGTAGAAATAATTATAAGTTAAAATGTTTATATAATAAAATAATTTCCTCAAGGTTCACAAATCAATTCAAATCAACTCAAATTCCAAAAATCCCATTTAAATCAAATCTCAACTCTTCCATTTCAATTCAAACCTCAATAAACCATTTTATATTGATTTCAAATATATATTTGAACCATAATTTTAAACCGATTCAATTTCAATGGATTTCAAAGCTTTAAATATTCAAACATTTACAATAACTAAACTTTTTAAAAAATTCATATATATTTCGAATTCAACTTTATCATTATTTAATATTGAAATATTCACTTGGTCAATCCAATAATATCTAAATAAAACTTTAAATTACCATTTAAATAAACTAATTGTTCTCTTCGATTTATTTAAGCTTGAAAAAATTCATTTAATCACTTGAATCAAAATCGTGTTACAAAATCATATCTTAAAATCTTGATGCAATAAGTTTCAAATCAATTTATATTTATCTTTCCATCCTTAATTTATTAGAATTATATAAAAATCTGTTTTTAAATATATATTTTTAAATAAAAACTTAAACATAATATATACTAATTAAATTAAATTTTATTAGATTAAAGCTTATTATTAAAATTATTTTCATATTAAAACTTATTTAGCTAAATTTAAAAATAGAAAATTATTAGAAAATCCTAAAATTGATAAATTTCAAAACTAACTTATAATTTTAGAATTTCCAAAACATATAATTTTAAAATCTAAAAATTTTAACATATATAAAATATTTAAAATCAATATTTATATAAAAACTTATATATTTCTTTTCAAAACCCTGAAAATCATTAAATATATATATGTGTGTGTCTATATATATATATATGCATATATATATGTGTGTATATATGCATATATGTGTGTGTGTGTGTATATACATATGTATATATATGTAGACCAACGGTGTCTGTATATAATTTTCCATCCTATGGTTAAGTGACACGGATATTTATTATTTCAATCCGCAATTTAAATATCTATGGTATATATCATTGAAACCCACAATTCCAAATTCAGTGTTAATGAAAATCGCTTAGGTTTATCATTTCAACCCATAACAGTTTTATCCTATTCTACAAGATCGTTTGGGTATGTATCATTTCAACCCATAGGGAATTCCAAACTAATAGGGAACTTGCAAAGTGAGAACAAATATGATTAAAATATAACATATCAATAACAGGCATATATCATCAATAACAGATAAAATATAACAACAGATCATGGTGTTAGATGTCACATGTGAATAGTTACAGATAATGGCATATCATAGATATATCACAGTTAAATAACTAGCAACATCATATTTCAATTGTCGTTTCAAATGAAATCAAATTTAATAAATATAAGAATGTTAATCGTAAGTGATTGCTCAACTTTCGAGGCTAGAGATGAACGGGAATGAGATGATTTACGAATCCAAGCACAAATTCCAAAGCAAAGCAAAATTGGTACAAATTTGACGAACAAAGCTGATAGTAAGGAATCGACGAAATAATCAGAATCACCTTGATATGAATTGAACTAGATATATGTGTGTGTGTGTATACATATATTTCAAAAAATCAATTTAAAACATATATAAAAGTAGAATCTATGTATATTTTTAAATCACTATTTAACTTGACGCTCATGGAATAAAATTTCTATATATATATATATTTTAGAAACCAAATTAATGTATACTCATTTATATAAATTAATATATATATATATATACACATGTACAACTTATATTATAAACTTTAGAAACATATGTTACAAAATATATCAACACTGCTATAAATATATAAGGTCAAATATAAGAGAACCAACTTAATACTATATATAATAATGTGACATAGTAGATGTTTGCGCCAAAATTGGTCACAAACCCCGATGAATGTGAAAGCACCAGTGTTGGAATATAAATCAACGATATCCAAACACAAATCACAGATCTAAATAGCAAAATAGTAAATGTAAACAAGAACACACGATTTATAGTGGTTCGGCTATCTCTGGCCTACGTCCACTTCAAAGGTTTTTCCTTTTATTGATGTTCTTCGCTGATTACAATCGATTACAGCGGATTACAATGAATTGTAGTTCGGAAATTCAGGTACAACGGTGGTTCTGATAGTTAAACTTGAATCCGGCAGAGTCTTGGCGTTTTATGGCGGAAAGGTCCCTTTTCTGAATGACCTGGAGGTCTATTTATAGGCGGAGGCTGCTGCTATCTCGCTGAAAACTTAGGAGACCTCTTCTGGCACGTGAGGGGGCCCACACGTACGGTCCCGGGAAGTTTGGGCCCACTTTGGCATCGGTTCGAACTCCATTCGAACCGATCAAGAATTCATCCAATCGAGGTGAAATTTGGCATGGACATTCTTCATCATGTATGCAAGCATCTGTGAAAATTTCATGGCATTTGGATCAGTAGGTTAGGAGATATGCAGGGTTCGAAATTGACTTCACGGTGAGGCTGTTGCGTTCGAACCCCTGTTGCTTGAAACGATGATTTCGAAACCAGTGTGGCACGCGACTTCGTGGTGACGTGGAGCGCAAGTTTCGAATCGATCCGGACTTCTCTCCGTGTTGACCGCTTCGACTCCATATATCTCGGCGCATTCGAACCGATGGAAGACACGTCATCGTGATTGGTTGACTCAGTCGGTTCGAATGAAGCTACACAGGTTGGGTTCGAAGACGATATCATGGATGGGTTCGAAGTGTGGCTCTGTGATGGGTTCGAAGAGAGGACATTGTGATGGGTTCGAAGTAGGCAATGGCTTGGTGGGTTCGAAGTGGAGTCGAGGCTAATGGATGCGAACTAGGTGGACTCGAACCCGATGGGTTCGAGTGTGACATGGCTGGGCTATCAGTTCGAACGCAGGTGGGTTCGAACTAGATGGCTTCGAACCGATGGGTACGAACTCCATTCGATTCGAACTGGGGCAAATGCTTATGGATTCGAGGCGCGGACCTATTTCTTGGGTTCGAACCAGACGGTTTCGAATGTGATGGGTTCGAACACAATGGGTTCGAACCGAACAATGTCAGTCCCCCTTATCTTGAATCCATCATAACTTGAGCATACGACTTCGGATTGACTTGAAATTTGGAATGCAGATTCCTATGGTCTTTCTTGTCATGCCCCATCAATTGTGGCCCGTTCCGGACTCGGACAATATTCATTGATATCCATGGTTATCCTGCAATGCATGGTTGATATTCATGAATAGTAATCATTGATTTTTAGTAAATTTTGGATATCTCAACTTTTCCAAAAGTTGGGATGACATTTTGCCCCCCAAAACATGCCCTTTTGTAAAAGGTATGTTTTGAATGGTCTTATATCAAGTGTGATAAATTCATGTTTCGTTGATAGCTGTGGCATTATCGATCAAGTATGTGGCTGTTCGAAGCCAAATCAATGTTTGTTCTTCCCGTAGGAGTTGAGAATGAAGTTTCATAGTTTCTCTGGACTATTATTGGCCGCTCTAAGCCCTTACTGAGCTCATTCTAGACTCAGTGATTGAATAGAAAGATCCCATTGCTCTCTGGCGTTGCCTTCTATTCCTTGCACTCTGGTCCCAGTTAGGACGTATAGCGATATCATGGTCGTTCGGGACCGATCATAGCCTCTCCGGGCTCTTGCTGGATCCCATCCTGTCACTCTCCGGTGAAGGGGAAACAGCGCTTAAGTGAGTTGATCCTGTCGCTCTCCGGCGAAGCAACCCACTTCTTGCACTCCGGTTCAAAGCAGTTGAACATTAAGCGATGTCATGACCTGAATCATCGGCCGATCATAGTCTCTCCGGACTCTTGTCGGATCCCATCCTGTCACTCTCTGGTGAAGGGGAAACGACGATAAGTGAGTCGATCCTGTCGCTCTTCGGCGAAGCAACTCACTTCTTGCCTTCTGGATTCACCTCTCCGGGTGAAGGCGATCTTTCTTGTATAAGTGAGTCGATCCCGTCGCTCTCCGGCGAAGCAACTCACTTCTTGCCTTCGGACCCCGTCTCTCCGGATAGGGTTATAAAGCGATCGTGTTTATACTGGTGTTCAATGTTCATCCTTTGACTCTCCGGTCAAAAGGTTTATTGCAAGAAGTTCAAATTTAATTATTAAAATTCAAGTTCTAGATGTTCAATCTCAAACATCAGAAAAAACTAAGGATTGCCTCTCCGGGCGTAGCGGTTCATCTCCATCTCAGAGCATGCCTAGGGATCTCTCCGGTTCCCGTACATGTGTAAGTGGAGTAACCGTTTTATTCTGAAAATAAATCTAAATAAAATTATTCGACCGAAGTCCAGATCGTGGACTTGGCCCTTGCCATCTTTGATCAGTTGATGACGAGTCGTGATCCCGATCCAGGATCGTTCCTGCAAGGTGGAGGCGGTAGTTGTTCATGCCTTGTCGCTGTTGTCCGTTCTCTGACATACTGCGGTAATCTACCACCTCTAGCGTGTTCTTCCACCTCATCCTTCAAGTGACGGCATTCATCTGTGGTGTGCCCATCCAGCTCATGGAATAGGCAATATTTTCCAGTCCTGCGCTCCCGCTCGGTGGGATCCCTTACAGGTGGCTTTCGATAGTGAAGTTGCCCCCTGGTTTCAGTGAAGACTCTTTCTAGGCTTGCATTCAGATCTGTGTACTGCCTGAATCTTGGTTCTCGGAATTTCTTCCGTTTATCAGGACCATCATGTCTGTCATCCTGTTTCCTTTTTCCCTTGTCCGCTCCGGACTGCTCTCCAGAGGTTCCTATGCTTTTCATGGCATTTATTTCACGACTCTCGACTCGTGATTCTTCTAATCGAATGAATTTTTCAGCTTTATGGAAGAATTCTCCAAGATCTTGCGGTGGATCTTTAGTTAGAGAATCCTTAAATTTGGTGCCTTCCGCGACTCCTGCCACCGCCGCCATCAAAATCATTGATGGATCCGGGCGATCCACAGAAGTCACTGTCACGTTGAATCTGAGTAGAAAATCTTTTATGGACTCTCCGGTCCTCTGCTTGATTGTTGCCAAAGTCATCACACTCTTGGGTCGCGTCACGTGGACCCTGAACTGTCTCATGAAGCAATCAACGAGCTCGCTCCATGTTCCAATTGATCCAGTCTCTAGTTGTCTGAACCATAGTGAAGCTAAATCTGATAAATATAGAGGGAAGCATCGTGCCATCACTTCCTCGGATGCCCCCAGTACTTCCATGTGCCTGATATATCTTGTGATGTGTACGGTTGGGTCTGATCTTCCGTCATAGGGATCTAGCGCTGGTAATTTGAACTTTGGAGGGTTCCTTGCGTTTCGGATGTTTGGAGTGAATGGACTCCGACTAACTTCTTCTAGCCCTCCGCTAGGCAATCCTCCTCTCATGATTCGTCGCATTAGGCCTATCATTCTCTCATCTCCATCTAGGGGTTGCCCCCTTGTCAAGTTTCTGTCCTGCCCCCCGAGCCTTGAAGGGAATTCCGGTACGTACTCTTCTGGTGGCTCGTTGGCGTATGCATTGGCTCCTGTCTGTTGGGCTCCGTCTGTTGGTCTTCCAGTATCGGACCCTGAGGGTCTGCCCCCAAGGCCTTGTTGACCACCTTCAATCCCTGTATTCTGGCCTTGCGCCTGTCCTTCATTTGCATCTGCAACCCTGATTCCTTGTCCCGTACTCGTAGCTGTTGTAGTTGGTCCAAGGTTTTACATATTTGCTGTCCTCATCTGCTCGAGGAAATTCTGCAACATCTCCTGTTGACTTTTCATTATGCTCTCGCGTAGTGAATTAGCCATTGCTTCCATCTCGTCTCTGGTAATGTAGACGGAAGCCGGTCCTTCTCTCGATCCAGAGGATGCTTCTTGGCTTCCTCCTTGTTGGCTCCTATCAACTCTTTGTCTTGTTTGTCGAGTCATTGTCACTGAATTGGAGTTTCTTCAAACTTTTGAATCCGAGTTCTGAATCTGATGTAGCGGGTGCTAGTTCTTCTCAGTGAAAGCACCAAAGTGTTTGCGCCAAAATTGGTCACAAACCCCGATGAATGTGAAAGCACCAGTGTTGGAATATAAATCAACGATATCCAAACACAAATCACAGATCTAAATAGCAAAATAGTAAATGTAAACAAGAACACACGATTTATAGTGGTTCGGCTATCTCTGGCCTACGTCCACTTCAAAGGTTTTTCCTTTTATTGATGTTCTTCGCTGATTACAATCGATTACAGCGGATTACAATGAATTGTAGTTCGGAAATTCAGGTACAACGGTGGTTCTGATAGTTAAACTTGAATCCGGCAGAGTCTTGGCGTTTTATGGCGGAAAGGTCCCTTTTCTGAATGACCTGGAGGTCTATTTATAGGCGGAGGCTGCTGCTATCTCGCTGAAAACTTAGGAGACCTCTTCTGGCACGTGAGGGGGCCCACACGTACGGTCCCGGGAAGTTTGGGCCCACTTTGGCATCGGTTCGAACTCCATTCGAACCGATCAAGAATTCATCCAATCGAGGTGAAATTTGGCATGGACATTCTTCATCATGTATGCAAGCATCTGTGAAAATTTCATGGCATTTGGATCAGTAGGTTAGGAGATATGCAGGGTTCAAAATTGACTTCACGGTGAGGCTGTTGCGTTCGAACCCCTGTTGCTTGAAACGATGATTTCGAAACCAGTGTGGCACGCGACTTCGTGGTGACGTGGAGCGCAAGTTTCGAATCGATCCGGACTTCTCTCCGTGTTGACCGCTTCGACTCCATATATCTCGGCGCATTCGAACCGATGGAAGACACGTCATCGTGATTGGTTGACTCAGTCGGTTCGAATGAAGCTACACAGGTTGGGTTCGAAGACGATATCATGGATGGGTTCGAAGTGTGGCTCTGTGATGGGTTCGAAGAGAGGACATTGTGATGGGTTCGAAGTAGGCAATGGCTTGGTGGGTTCGAAGTGGAGTCGAGGCTAATGGATGCGAACTAGGTGGACTCGAACCCGATGGGTTCGAGTGTGACATGGCTGGGCTATCAGTTCGAACGCAGGTGGGTTCGAACTAGATGGCTTCGAACCGATGGGTACGAACTCCATTCGATTCGAACTGGGGCAAATGCTTATGGATTCGAGGCGCGGACCTATTTCTTGGGTTCGAACCAGACGGTTTCGAATGTGATGGGTTCGAACACAATGGGTTCGAACCGAACAATGTCAGTCCCCCTTATCTTGAATCCATCATAACTTGAGCATACGACTTCGGATTGACTTGAAATTTGGAATGCAGATTCCTATGGTCTTTCTTGTCATGCCCCATCAATTGTGGCCCGTTCCGGACTCGGACAATATTCATTGATATCCATGGTTATCCTGCAATGCATGGTTGATATTCATGAATAGTAATCATTGATTTTTAGTAAATTTTGGATATCTCAACTTTTCCAAAAGTTGGGATAACAGTAGACTTATGTACAGATCTTATAATAAAACTAATATAAAATCTATACATTTTTAAATATATATAAACTGACACATATTAAAATTTTAAAACAAAACCCATAATGCAAGCTATACAAACAAACACACACATACACACTGACATATACACAAAGACATATATATATATAACATACACATAATATAACTTATATAATTTATGTATAGAAAATAGGTTATAAACTTTTATAAACTTATATATTCACAAACAGATTATTCAAAACTCAGAAATACAAATAAACAACTTATATCAAAATGTATAACACATATAAAGTATATAACTTATATATATATATAACTTACACAAACTCATTCATAAATAAAATATAAACCAATATATATATATATATATATATATATATATATATTACACATGTTTCACGTGAAAAGGCAAATGAAGGAGTCGGCAAATGGTGGCTGGTATCGGTGCTTTAGGTGGAGGCAAGAAGGGAGAAGGCGGAGCACGTGCAAGCGGCTGCTGGCCAATAGAAATATGGCTGGTGGTGGAGTGTGGCATGGGTTCGGGCACGAGGTTGGCTGGAAAGAGAGTGGAAGATGCAAGTGGCGAAAGGGAAGGGAGAGATGCGTGGGTGGTGGAGGTTGCGAAGTGGGGCACTCTGCTTGGGTTGTGAGGTGGAGTGAGTGGGCTCGGCTAAGTGAGGGTGGAAGATGGTTCGGAGGATTGGGCTCGTCAGTGGGTACTCGCGTGAGGTAGAGGGGACCGAATGTGATAATGGAAGGGAAGCCCTTGTCATACCTAGAGGTTGGCTAGTTTCAAAAACACGAAAACAAACTATAATATGTAAAATATATTTTCAAAGAAGTGACAGAACTAAAGAGATATGGAGGAAGAAACTAACCGGAGATGAAAATGAAATAGCCATTAAATTTAAAAAGGTGGAATAATAAAAGCTGCAGTTTGAATTGGTGGATATATTAAAAGCTGAAGGCTGTTGGTATTACACGGTGTATAAATTAAGGGTCACGGGAAATCCAAAAGCCAAATTGGGGAACCGATACAGAAATCGTTCCGTAGATTTCGCCATCTTCCGGATTCCGAAACACAAAAAACGAATATACTTTGCGGATCAGCACGACGAGACGATTAAAATGATACACAGATATCATTGATAGGATCATCCTATCAAAAGTCGATATTCGTACTAAAAATGCTGTTAATTTGCCGAAAATAAGATAGACGAAGCAATAGCAATCCAAATTTAACGAAACGAGATATGAAGTCTCACTCAGAAATGATTTACAAATTTATTATATAAAAATATTCAGGTTTAGGAAACATTTTATTATCATCAAATATTAATTGATTTAAATTTTAAATAAAATTACACAACAAAATAAACTTCCATATTTTCTGATAAAAATTATCATTAGCTATGTTTAAGTAGACATATTTCAAATATTGAATTTTTATTTCCAAATTCAATTATTTAAAATCTCCTAAAATTCCGGTTAATTTCGTTATTAAAACAGTTAAAATTTACGGGTCCTTACAGCCGTAATTCTATAAAGTTAATGCACATATAGTTCAATACTTCTTCGTATACAAGAAACATATAAAATTTAAACTTGCTAAAAATGGCGAAGTTCAAGGACAATTCGGAACCAATGAAACAATCATAATCAGCTTGATATGAATTGAACTAAATATACGTGTGTGTGTGTGTGTGTGTCTATATGTTATATATTTAAAAAAATCAATTTAAAAAATATATAAAAGTTGAATCTATGTATATTTTCAAATCATTATTTAACTTGACGCTCATGGAATAAAATTTCTATATATCTATATTTTTTTTAGAAACCAAACTAATGTATACTCATTCATATAAATTAATATATGTAAACATGTACAACTCCAATTATAAACTTTAGAAATATATGTTATAAAATATATCAACACTGCTATAAATACATATGGTCAAATATAAGAGAACCAACTTAATACTATATATAATAATGTAACATATATATAGTAGACTTATGTATAGATCTTATAATCAAACTAATATAAAATCTATACATTTTTCAACATATATAAACTGACACGTATTAAAATTTAAAACAAAACCCATAATGCGAACTATACAAACAAAATATATATGTGTGTATAGTGACATATACACAAAGATATATATGTCTAACTTATAGATAGTATAACTTATATAATCTATGTATAGAAAATAGGTAATAAACTTTTATAAATTTATATATTCACAAACAGATTATCCAAAACTCAGAAATACAAATATACAACTTATGTCAAATGTATAACACATATAAAGTATGTAATTTATATATATAACCTACACAGATTCATTCATAAATAAAATATAAACAAATATATATATACCTTATACATGTTTTACGTGAAAGAGCAAAGGAGAGAATCGACAAATGGTTGTTGGTGTCGGTGCTTTGGGTGGATGCAAGGAGGGACAGGGTGGAGCACGTGTAAGCGGCTGCTGGCCAATAGAAAATGGTGGTGCAGTATGAGCATGAGTGCGGACTTGAGGTTGGCTGGAGAGAGAAAGAGTGGGAGATAGAAGTGGCGAAGGGGAAGGGAGAGATGCGTGGGATAGTGGAGGTTGCAAACTGGGGCACTGTGCTTGGGTTGGGAGGTGGAGTGGGCTTGGCTAAGCGAGTGTGGAAGATGGTTCGGAGGCTTGGGCTCGGCCGTGGGTACTCGTGTGTGGTAGAGGGTACGAAACGTGATGGTGGAAGGGAAGCTGTTGTCATTGCTAGAGGTTGGCTAGTTTCAAAAATAAGAAAATAAACTATAATATGTAAAATATATTTTCAAAGAAGAGATAGAACTAAAGAGATAGGGAGGAAGAAACTGAGCGGAGATGAAAATGAAATAACAGTTAAATTTGAAAAGGTGGAATAACAAAAGCTGCAGTTTGAATTGCTGGATATATTAAAAGCTGAAGGCTGTTGGTATCACGGGAAATCCAAAAGCCAAATTGCGAAACCGATGCAGAAATCATTCCGTAGATTTTGCCGTCTTTCGGATTCCGAAACATACAAACGAATCTACTGCACAGACCAGCACGATGAGACGATCAAAAAGGTGCATAGATATTAGTGATAGGATTATCCTATCAAAAGTCGATGTTCGGTACCGAAAATGCTGCTAATTTCTCGAAAATAGGATAGACGGAGCAATAGCATTCCAAATTTGACGAAACGAGGTATGATGTCTCACTTAGAAGATGATTTACAAACTTATTATATAAAAATATTCAGGTTTGGAAAACATTTTATGATCATCAAATATTAACTGATTTAAATTTTAAATAAAATTACACAACACAATAAATTTCTATATTTTTTTGATGAAAATTTACCATTAGCTATGTTTAAATAGAAGTATTTCAAATACTAAATTTTTATTTCCAAATTCAGTTAATTAAAATTTTACAAAATTTTAGTTAATTACGTTGTTAAAACAATTAAAATTTACGGGTCATTACAGCTATAATTCTTTAAAATTAATGCATACATGGTTCAATACTTCTTCGTATATAAGAAACATACAAAATTTAAACTTGCTAAAAAAGGTGAAGTTCAAGGAAAATTCGGAGCCTACGCTATAAATGTTGTCTACAAGGCTTTGCTAATATTTTCAAAATGACAAATTTTATATCTTTTTTCATTACTTATTTCCTTTTGTGATGTTAAACACATAATTTACATTTTTTTCAATAATACAAGCTTATAGAATAACAATCATCAGCGATGAAATAAATCTTCATTTTATTGATTATTTTATATTTAAAAGCTTGCTTTCTTGCATGCCATTTGTATGTCAACTTGCAATTACAATTCATGTATTTTTCTGTTATATATATATATATATATATATATTCTTGCATTTCTGAAACATATGTTATTTATACTATTTAAATACACGCACGTAGTTAACTTCCTCAAATGCCTCTCGATAGATATTACCAAATGTTAATATCATTTAAAAATAGAATCCAACAAATATTTTTTTTTTACAAATTCAAAAGCCCTTTTACATATATTATCAAACTTAATATCACTTTAAAGATAATTAAACTTTATATACATTTTCGCTTTTTATTAATTGATAGCAGAAAAATTTTCAACCTAATAAAAAATTGAATGTTCCAACTTAGAATTAAAAATTCAAACGAACTGCACAATAATATTCTAACACAAAACCATGTCATTTATAAAAATCATTTCTATTGAATATGTTGGATAGATATAATTTGTCAGAAAATTAAATTACGCGCGAAATGTGTAATTTAACTGCGAAAGTGTGTCATTGCCGTAATGCTGGTGTGTGTGGGGGTCGTAGGAAATGTGGACTTCCAAATGTACTGCACATTTCTTGGTAGTATAGGACTGCACTGCTCTCTGATCCTTCATCTTCCACTTTTATCAAACACTACCTCATAAAGCCCCAAATTTAAACTTGCCATGCTCACAAACCCTAATTTTACACCGCATTCAGTCTTTAAAATTTCAAACAAACCCCCCACAAGCAACAATGATTTCCTAGATTGGAGAGAGAAGAGAAAGATGATTACTTGTCGATTCAAGTTAAAAAGGAAGGAGAATCGATAACTTATAGAAGACGTAGGAAAAGGCAGTCGACGATTGGGTTTGTTGGCAAAACAAGTAATCGGTGTGGAGACAACGATGAGTTTAGGGTACGTTTCTCTGTTTTGGGTTGATACAGCACTTATATTTATGTTTGTATTATAACGTAATTTTAGAATTTTATTTTTATTTTTTTCATTTTTTGGTGTGATACTTTGTTTTATCTCCGTTGAAACTTGTGTTGGTTTAGGTATGGTATAATTTTGCCTTTTGGTAACATAGATAATTTTCTTCTTGATAAGGCATACCAGGTAATGGTTGATATATAGAATGTTAAGTATGCCTTTTAATAGACATTAAGCTCGCATAAACACTTCCATAGAGATTACATAACGGATACTGGCATTGAAGATCCACATTATGTTACTCTCATAGGATGTTTGAATATATTTTCCTATGCTTTACCACTTGATATCACTATAAGCAAAAAACAGTTTCAACCATTATATTTTTTGTTTGCAATCAAATTAGAAAAGAATAAAGGGAATTATCCTGGTCCAGTGTCTCTTTTATTATTTTTTTGTATCAAGAAAAGTTTGGCATATATGTCCCGATTAAAACTGCACACTATTGATGCCAATACACGTAATTTGTGTTGTGTTACGTGGTATCTTGTCATTGTTAAATTCTATTCCAACATATGTTTTATTATCAAACATTATCTTATTATTTTTGTTTGTGTGTATTTATATTGAAGAATAGAGATTTTAGGTTGATGCTAATACTGCATATGCATATGACTAATTTCCATTGTTACCATTCAGGCTTCAGTTGGCAATTAACTAGCTAGCATCACTATTTGTATTTAATTTTGAGAAGCTAGCTACACCGTTGACATTTGGTGATATCAATTCATGTAACTCATGCTGTGCTGGTGAGTAATCAGCCGTTCTATTATCCAAGTAACACATGTTTTTTATTATTAAATGTTATATTATCATTTTTATTTGTGTTTAACTATGTTGAAGTAAAAAAAGAATAAAATTTTTGAACTAATCTATATAGCAGCATCACATCTGAATACTCATGCTGTGTTTAAATTGATATAAAATGGTTCATAAGGAAAAAATTCTTTTGTCGGGACTTCAACCCAGGCCTCTCGAGTGAGAGCCAAGTATCATAACCAACTAGACTACAATGGATTTGATAATTTTATTGTTTCCTAAATAATCCACATTACACACACACACACACACACACACACATATATATATATATATTACTTTAGTTTCAAAAGTCTAATAATTTTGATAGTAGACGATGTAGAGACGCGTTTTCATTCACATCTATAATATCTGTAAACTCAAATGTTTTAGAAAAACATAATTTGATCGGTTAATGGATCATAGTTGGTTTGATCGATCTCAATCCATTTTTCTTTGCAATATAAGAAATTCGGTCATTTATCCAGTCATGAATTATGAACAGTTAAATACAAACCTGAATATGTAAAGATCCAACGGACGAACAAATAGTTTGTCCACAATTGTTACCTATCGAATAACAAGTAAAAAACCAAAGCAACAACAATAATAGTATTTTGTTTTCCTTTACAAAGTATTCAAATAGAATTGATATTTCGAACTAATATGTGAAACATTGAACAAAAATGGTTCATGATAAATCGCATGTGTGTGTATATACACTACTTTTACTACTATTTTATTTTATTTGGAAGTTATCAGCCATACTTCACACATTTTATCTTTTTAGCTTTCAGTCGACAGTGTTGCTATATTCGTAGTTTATGCGTAGTTTGTAAAACAAAAAATTGTAAAGCATATTATTATCGATATCTACTTGAAAAGGACAAACAAAGTACCACTGAACCTTAACATGTTGCTATAATCATAAAAGTCATTGTCTTTCATTTATCTGAAAATATATGTGTAGTTCGACATGTTCTCTAAAAAAGCACAGTGATTAGCCTAAATAAAAAAAGGAAATCCGTTTGTCTATTTATTATACAATGCAAATGTTTCACTTTAGAGAAGCATTTTTTACACTACTAGAAGAACCCTTGTGTAAATGTATAGAAATTAAATCTTTCTTATTAGTTGCAAAAGTAAAGTTCTAGATCTTATTTAGCATGATCTTCTTTCTCATTTTGTCTGATATTCGCACATACTTATTTGACAAATACTAGATGTTTAATTACTACAACGTTTATAACGAATTTTGTTTTTTATTAAAATAATACCTTATGTACAATATTAATTCATATTTACATTTTATGTGCATGTCATTGCATGTACCAAAGTATATTATGTATTACTTTCTTTCATGAAAACCAAGCTGGTGTTCATTATTAGTTCACTTAATAATTTAACAATGGACTTTCTTTATATATGATACTTAGTGTATGAACTAGTGGAATATGGGATAGTAAACATGGATTAATGAGCTATTTCTCTCGATTTTCTTTCTACGAATTATTAGGTTATCTCCTTTCAATTTCACTTTGGGAATTATCATTATTTTTGTTGTATGATTCATTACACCTTCTACGTTGCCAAGTCAAAAGTTCTATGTTGTAGTTGTATGTTGAACACAAACACCTTCTTTTTTATCTAGTAAACCAAAAATTTCCGTTTGAATATAACAAACAAACAAACAAGCAGTTAAATGCTTTTCAACCCAAAATAAAAGGGGTCTTTAAATAAAAAATTAGCTTCTAAGAGCTAAGAGTACATTGATGGTTGTATTGAAAAATTGGGGTTAGAGAGGCTTGAACTCTCAAACTCAGGATTACTCAAGAAAAGCTATGAGACATACGCACTAGCCAACTGCGCCACCACCCCATGTGTTAATTTGATTTTCAAGCTTCATGGTTTCTATGGATTTCATCTTATAAAATGAAGAAACATAATAAATTAACTTTTCACATCATTAGGGTGACCATATTCGACCCGTTAGGTTGATTTTAAGTTAAAAAGGTGAAAATGGTTTAAAGAAAACATTTTTTTGAAAACCAAACCAAAGTAACAAAATATTTTTCAGTTACTTTGATTTAAATGATGATTTTCAAATTAATTTCATAATATAACCATATTCAAGATAATATATTCAACAAAATTAGAAGAAACAGATTAAATTGGCATTAATTTCAAAATAAAACCAGGTTGTGTTGAAGTTGGGGTCGAAGATGTTGGCCGCGAGAAGTTGTCTTCGTCTACTTCTTTGAGGCAATGAGCTTTCTTCGAGGAGGCAGGGAACAAGCATGAGTACATAAAATTGAAAATTTACTACGGTGGAAAGAAATAATAGGATAAAAACTTTTTTTATGATTGAAGAGGGCAAGTGTTTGGCCAACATAAAAACATAGACCTGGTAAAATGAAGTGGGGAAGGATAAGGGCATTGGTAAAATTGAGATTAAGTAAAACAGAGTCCTTAACACAGTGCATTTAGCACCATTCCAAAAGAAATTTGGTTAGCATTAATCATTTCTTAATTTTTCATTTCTCTAAAATCGCTTAAATTCCTTTCTTATATTTAGCTTTAACTCTTATCCGAGTTTTACATTCTGAGTAACGTAATTGTATTGACTTTTTCATTGTAATTCTAATTTGAGTTTTACATTCCAAATATATGTTGTTATTTTTTTCTCTCGACTTTTTTGATATTAAAATTTTATGATTACGAACGTAGGTTCATGATGTAATACTTGAAAATGGCATGATATAGGAGCCATATTTTTTATTGTGGATTTAAATATATGCTAAAAATTTAAAAGCATATATGTTGAATTGTTAAGATATTAAAATTTAGAAAAAAAAATTAAATTTATTAGCATTGATACATACTCAATGGTTAAAATGATTTGAAATTGAACCTTCGAAAGTTTAAAAAGTCAAAAGAAAATTAAAATTGCATGTACTCATGAGTCCTACTAAAAATATCATTTTGATGTATGTATTAAATTTAAAATAAAATAAAATTGATAAATGGTATATTAATAAACATATGTGGTTCTTATTATTTATATTTCTTTGTTTTTTGATTGAGTGTCCAAGTTTAAAATGACGTTCTTAATGTGCTAAAGATAAGTTGTTAAAACTTATGTTTTCATGTAAGAATATAACATAATATTTGGATGTATTTGAAATGCTTGTTTGCATTTAGTGGTATTGAAAATCATGACGTGTATACAATTTGGAGTGCATGACCTAACCTTGAAGAGCTATCGCTGATGAACGTGAAATGACTTCAAAGTGCAAACAAGTGACCTTTCGCAACGATCTTTCTTCACTTGTTGAAGTAATGACCTGCCATGTTAGCACCATATCTTAATAGCAATGGAGAGGTCCTGGAAGCTTTCAACTATGTTACAACCTTTTCGAAACCAAGAAAATACCCTTCCGATAGCAATGAAAGCCTTTAAGGATGAATGGAAAACGATTGGATACCTAATGGCGAAAGGAAGATTCAAGTGAAAGCTTAAAAAGAGAAAACATCATCACTTTTTGCAAGTATTGTGAATGTACCTTCCGAACACGTTTGGGCATCTTTTCTTGCTTATCTAACACATCTGCAACAACACGAGGAATATTCTTATAGCTTTCGATGGAGACAAAGGCATTCAGGTCTTATTCGAAAGCAGCATTAGAGGGGCAGTCTTGATTCAACAACGACAGAAGGTCGTAAAGACATCCCTTTGACTAAGTCAAAAGGACTGGTAAGAAAAGATCCAACCCGCACCTATAAATAAGATACTATGGGTGTTATTTAGGGATCCAATTCATGACTCCCATACTTGTACTTTTCATAGGCTTATAAATCATAATTTTAAACTAATTTGGGGATTTCACTTACTTGTAATATCCAAGCCATTATATTCGTTCGAATTATCAATAAAGTGAATACATGACACCTTCAAATTCATGAAGTCTTAGTTGCTGCTTACATATGATTTCAATTAGGATTACATGCAAATCAATCCCTTTCGAAGGTGTTACCATTGAAGGCACAGGACCCTTTCGACTCGGTTACAACTTTGGGATACTCCAATTAACCCGAAAGGGGTTTCGAAGGGATCATTCACTCCTTTAACATTGTTTTGAGGCGTTGACAAGATTTTTTGTTAACAGATGTTTTAGTATTAAAATATTATTTATTCCATTGTTTTTATGACAAACGAGATAACCTTGCATTTTATAGTGCTTTAGTTTTGAGAAGCTCTAATAACTTTGACAATTAGATGACAAAATGATTAATTTTGCACTTGTATCTTTACCATTTTATAGACTAGATGTTTCTGATGAACGTGATAATTCTTAAATTAGATATTTTATAGAAACATAATTTTTTGCATTTGGACGATTTAATATCAGGAAAATAGACACAAAGACGAAGTTGGGAAAAAATTTAGTCTCAGGGACAGCAAGTTTGCATTTTACCGTGAAGGACATTTGTTAGTGTAAATAGAAAATGATAGTCACAACTATCATTCTCTGATTTACACTAAAAGTATCCTTCAGCCTAAAAAGCAACTTCTTGTCCCTAGAACTAAATTTTTCTACAACTTTTTCCTTGAGCCTAAAATCCTCATTTTATATTATACGCGATCATGTAGGAAATTTATTAAAGATTTTCCCCTTCATTCACTAGGGCAAAAGCTTACCATGAGTTAGCAATAATTTGCACCAAGATATTGATGATTTTTCTATATTTTTGACTTTCAATTTTTATTGCTTATCGTGTATGCGCTTTATCAAAATAAATTTAAATATAAAGAAAGGATAAGGAGAAGAAAGAAGGAAAAAAGCAAAATAAACATAAACATCATTTTTTCTTTTATTTAGCTAAAAATACATGTGCGGTTCAACGCTCTCTAAAAAAACACAGTGAATTAGTCTATAGAAAACAAAAAAGCTATCCATATACTTGTACGATATAATGCCAACATTTCACTTTAGTGAAGCTTTTTTACACTACGAGAAATACTGTTGTGTAAATTTATAGAAATCAAAATTTTCTTATTAGTTGCGAAAGAAAACTTCAAGATCCTGATTTAGCGTATTTTTCTTTCTCACTTTCTCCGATATTCTAACATTTTCATTTGACTATGACTACATGTTTAAATACTAAATGTGTAGATTGACTTTTTTTTCTTATTAAAAAACCTTACGTACGATATCAATTAATATTTATTTTTTATGTGCGCGTGCATTGCATATACCAAAGTATCTTATGTATTTTTTTCTTTCACATAGACCAAGCCGGTGTTTCACTGTTAGTTTATTTAATAATTTAACAGTGGACTTTTTTATATATGAGACTTAGTATATGAACAAGCAGAATGTGGGATAGGAAACATGGGTTAAAGAGCTATTTCTCTCTATTTTCTTCTTATGAATCATTAGGTTAGTTTCTAAGAATAACAAGTGCATATATAAATTGTACAAAAACCTATATTTAATTTCTAAGAATAACAAGTGCATATATGGTTATACAACAACATTAGGTAGGAAACAAGGGTTAAAGAGCTATTTCTCTCTATTTTCTTTTTATGAATCGTTATGTTAGTTTCTAAGAGTAACAAGTGCACATATGTTTGTATAAAAAGCAAAATTTAATTTCTAAGAATAACAAGTGCATATATGGTTGTGTATAAAAACTTTGGGTAAGAGAGGATTGAACACTCGACCCCAGGAATACCTAAGAAAAGCTATGAGACCTACGCACTAGCCTACTACACCACCACCCCATGTGTTAATTTTGATTCAAGCTCGACATTAATCTTAAACAAAACCCAGTTGTGATGAAGTTGGAGTCGAAGACGTTGGCTATGAGAAGTTGGCTTCATCATCTTCTTTGAGACGACGAGCTTTCGTCGAGGAGGTATGGCGTGAACGGAGTAAATAAATTTGGAAATTTACTATGGTGAAAAGAAAAACTAAGGTAAAAACTTTTTCAACAAATGAAAAAGGTAAGTGTTTGGGCAACATAAAAAAATAAATGTGTTGAAACGAAGTGGGGAAAGATAAGAGCATTGGTAAAATGAAGATTAGGTAATTTTAAGTTGAATAGGTAAAACCGTTTTAAAGAAAACATTTTTTTGAAAACCAAACCGAATTAATAAAATTGTTTTCAGTTAATTCGATTTAACAAAACCGTAGGTACCGTATTCTATGGTTAGAATGTTCAACATAGATAACTCGATGATTTTTGAATGATGATTTTCAAATTAATTTCATAATATAACCATATTAAAGACAATGCTTCAAAATTAAATCGACATTAATTACAAAATAAAACTACTAGAATTTGAGAATGTTTGTATTGAATGATATTTGGGCAGATAGAATCAAAGAAAATGTGCTTTTATTGATAAATAATGATGTTGAGTGCAAAAGATACAATACTCATATGCAATAAGAAGCTTATATACAAAAATTACAGCATTGGGCCATCTTGGGTTTTCGGGTTAAACCCAAATATTTGATATTCTGATATATAAAAATATATAAGATAACATATAACCACATTATTCTTCACTTCCCACCTCAAACCAATATTAGGTTTAGGGTTTCTCTGGTTATTTCAGGTCTACAGCGGCGATCAACAAATCATGCCGTTCATCTTCAATTCTTCACAAAAGTTCTTCATTATGATACATAAGAGTAGATTGATCCTATCTATTTCAATCTGGAGTAGTTGTCTTCGAGAGTTTAGACTATTTTTGAATGTTAGATCATATGCTTCCTTTGTTGATTTGGCTTTATTCTTTTGGAAGTTACGTCACTGAGAGAATTGCCTGTAGCAGCTTCATCAATTTGAGGCGACCGAGTCTGAACACTCAACCTCTTGCTGAATGTTAGATCTATGTGTTTTTCCCCTTTCCCTACCTTCAACTTGGCTTGAAACATTAAAAAACTTCTTGCTAACAATGCTTTGGTTAGTACGTCGTCACGTTGCTAAGTCGAAGGTATGTGATTGACCTATAGATTTCCTCTTTGAATTTTCTCATGGATAAAATACAGATCAATTTCGATGTGTTTTGTTCGTGCATGCAATATTGGATTAGCTGTTATATACACGGTACTTTGATCATCACATCATAATATTGGTTTGATTGGTGATTTGATCTGTAACCTTCAGTACAGATTGTAAGCAAATTATCCTTACTGTGACACATGCAACACTCCTATACTCTGCCTCTATGCTTGATCTTGATATAGTAGTTTGTTTCTTAGAACACCATGACACCAGATTATCTCCAGCTTCAATATAGTTTCTAGTTACAAACTTTCCATTATCAATGTCAGTGGCCCAATCTGCATCTAGATATGCTGTGATATTTAAGTTGTTGCATCTTTTCAAAGTTAGTCCAAAATCTGCATTTCCTTTAAGATATCCGAGAATCCTTTTTACTGCTTTTCAGTGTTCACCATGTGGTTCCTGCATAAATTGTAAAACTTTGTTAACACTGAATGAAATATCTGGTCTAGTTATATTAGTGTATTGTATAGCTCCTATAATACTTCTATTTGTTTAATATTTGATATGGTTTCTCTCTGTTTTTGGGCAGTTGTTGATTACTGATCATAAGAGTAGGTTGTGGTTTTGCCTCATGCATTTTTGATCTGACAAGTATTTCTCTGAAATATTTCTTCTGGCTCAAAAATATTTCTATGTTTGATTTTCTGTTAACTTCAATACCGAGAAAGTAGTTGAGATTGCCAAGGTCTTTAATAGAAAATTGCTTATTGAGATATTGTGTAATATTGTTGATCTCTTTTGTGTCATCGTCTGTTATAATCAAGTCATCAACATATATTAGACATAAATAAAATGGTTTTCATAAATTTTGACAAACAGTGGGTTATCTGATTGATAGCCTAGAGTACTCAAAGTGGCTTTCAGTCCATCAAACCATACTCTTGGTGCCTATTTCAAACCATATATGGCCTTGTTTAACTTGCACACATGATGATCATCTTGTTTATATCCCTGTGGTTGTTACATGTAAATTTCTTCATGTGGAATGCCATTTAAATACGCATTATTAACATCCAGTTACCTTATATCTCAGTTTTTACTTAGAACAATTGTGAGAACAAACCTGATAGTTGTTGGCTTCACCACTGGTGAAAATGTTTCAATGAAGTCAAATCCATACCATTGAGTATATTCGTTAGCAACCAGTCCTGCTTTATATCTAGACATTATTCCATCTAGATTTATCTTCAGTTTATAGGTCCTTTACATCCTATTATATGTTTGTTTGCTGGAGGATGCACTAGACTCCATGTTTTATTCTTCATGAGTGCTTGATATTGTTAATTGGTTGTCTTCCAGTTTTCATTTTTATAAGCTTGCTCAAATGATTCAGGCTCATCAATATTTACTGTTGCCTGTAGATTTTTGGTTTGAATATCCCACTCTTAGACCTTGTTATCGTATAATGGCATGTTCTGGTTGGTAATTCAGTGTCTATAGATGCTGAATTATCATCCTAATTAGTGTTGTTCAAAATTTGTTCTTGATGACTATTATTATTAATGCCTTGATTTTGATTGCTTGATGCAACAGGTGACTGAGCATGCATATCAGGTTGCTCTTCTGTTCCATGGCCTGTTTCATATAACACTGTGTGTTGTGGTTCAGAGACTCCTGCCTTATTCTCAATCTCAGTCTGATTCCATGTTTCAGTATAAACAGGTAAGTTTGAAACAGATATTCTTGGATTGTATATTTTTTGTGTAGTTTTAACATTTGTACAGGCAAAAGGAAATATTTTTTCATTAATAACCACATGTTAACTTATAAATATTTTTTAGTGTTATCCAAACATTTGTATCCTTTCTGTCTGGTTGCATAACCTAGAAATGTGCGTGGGTGAGATCTGAAATCTAATTTGTGTTTGTAATATGGCCTTAAATAGGGAAAACATAGACACCCAAATGTCCTTAGACTATCATAATTAAGCTTGATTCCCATGATTTTTTCCACTGAACTTACTCCTTTTAGTACTTTTGTTGGGAATCTATTAATCAAATATATAGAAGTACTAAAAGAGTCAGGCTAGAACTTTAAAGGTCGGAATGTATGAGCAAGTAAGGTTAACCCTATTTCAACTATGTGTTTGTATTTTCTCTCAACAAGGTCATTCTGCTCAGAGGTATAGGGACATGTAGTCCTATGTATTATACCTTTGTCTAAAAACATTTGTCATGTGATTTATATTCACTGACACCATCGCTTTGAATGATTTTAACTTTGTGACAAGTTTACTTTTCGGCCTGTGTGATAAAATATATGACAACATTATATGCTTCTACCTTAATTTTCAGGAAGTATATCCGTGTGCATCTAGTATGTGCATCAACAAAAGATGTATAGTATTTATAACCATAATCAGAACTAATGGGTGCAAGACCCCAAAGATTCGTAGCAACCAATTCTAATGGCATCTTGTATTTAGTTGTGGAGTCTGGAAAAGCTAATTTGTGACTTTTGCCCATTTGATAGTAGGTATAGAAATATGGTAAGGAATCAAAAGAAATTTTATTTTCTTTTAGAACCTGTTTCACAACACTTGCATTAGGATGACCTAAATTATATAGGAAGACCAAACTTTTAATGCCATTGTATTTTTATTGTTTTCAGTAGATGTATTTCATTGTTATTATAACATTTTACTTTCAACAGGATTTCTGCAATTAGTCAAAGTAAACTTGTACCACCCATTCACTACATCACCCTGCTAAAGTTTTTCACCAGTTAGTATGTCTTTAACTAAGCAGTATTTAGGTTATAATTCAAAGTAAACATTATTGTCATGTCCAAATTGAGAAATACTCATAAGATTTTTCTATACTCTTGGAGCTCTTAATAAATTATTGAGATATAATTGCCTTTCACCTTTGATACAGGCTTACCATCTCCCATGAATATGGACTGTTTACCTCTATATTCCTTGTTGTCTAGATTTAAGTTGTTAAGATTGCTTGTCAAGTGATTGGTTGCTCCTGAGTCTAGGTACCATGCCTTATCTTGTATATGTTCAGGCTTTGTATTTTCATCCTGGTACCGATTCTTGTTGCACCAGATTGTTTGTTAGGTTCTTGGTGAACCTGTGCTAAGTTAGCATTGTAGTTGCTATTTCTTTGACTGTTTGAGTTTGTCCTGGAATATAGTTAGCATTGGAACTGAAATAACACTTTGGTGCAGTGCGACTAACTTCTTCGCATATTTAACATTTTGGCTTCTTACCACCACTCCATCTCCCTCTGCCTCTACCTATTGTGGTGGACTTCCCTCTTTGATACTGTTTATTGGCATAATTTTTGTATCCCATTTTATTATTTGAAGCATAGTTAATAAACATGTCAGTATCTATGGGTTTCTTGAAGTCCAATCTTCCTTCATGTGCAAGGAGAATGAAGTGGACATACTCAATTGATGGTACAGTTTTTTGAGAAGACACAGCCTCATACTCATCACGTAAACCAGTTAGAATAGTCAACACTTGTTTAGTATTGAAAATTTTATGCCCTGCGGCTTCAAGCATATCACATACGTTCTTGACTTTTTCTAAATAGTCTCTCATTGTTTGACCGTCTTTCTTTACACTTTGTAACTGCCTTTTCTAATGCATCACACCGGCTGTAGACCGAGTATTGAAAATTCTTTCAATTGTTTCCATATTTCATTAGCAGTTCTACAATCAATTACGTGATGCAGCAATTTCACATTTATTGATGAAAGTAGCCATGAATTTATAAGACTATCTTGCCTTTGATATTTTGCATATTCTTCACTACTTACGGTCTTATTTTCTTGATTAGTGATGAATCTGAGAGGAACAACAATAGAGCCAAGAATAAATCCTTCCAATCCATACCCTCTAGCTGCAGTTTCAACTTGTATTTTCCAGAAGAGATAATTGTCTTCCTCGAGTTGAGCAGTGATGAGTTGGGTTTGGGGGCTAATGATGGCTTACATAAAGCTTTCCACAATTACTGAGGCTTGTTGAGTTGGATTAGGAGCATCATCAGATGTTGCTGAACTGTTTTCGGCCGTGATGAAGTTTCTTGAATCAAGAAAAGTGCTTGAAAGACCAGAAAAAAAAACAGGGAATAGCAAGAAATCTTGATCCTGCAGAAATCATGTATGTTGCAACTGGGTTTAAATCATGAGGTCGAATCTGATAAACCAGTGGTATGACACCTACTTCTTTTCTATTTTGATGAGATTCTTGATTTCTTGACCGGTTTCTAATTTTCTCAAGATGGGATTTGATTTGGGAAGGGGACTGTGCAGGCAGGCTTCCCTTGGTGAGGTAGTAGTCTCTGGAGACAAATCTTGCACTGTCCAGATGATGAAATGTTGCTAATGGGTATTTAATCTCCAAATGATGAGGTTTCTGTGATGGAGAATAGTTTTCTTCTTCTTTCTAAGGATTTTAAAGCATTTTTGTCTTTTATGGCTCTGATACCATTTAGAGTTTGAGAATATTTTGTATTGAATGATATGTGAGTAGATAGAATTGAAGAAAATGTGCTTTTATTAATGAATAATGATATTGAGTATAAAAGATACAATACTCATATGCAACATAGAAGCTTATATACAAAAATTACAGTATTGGGATATCTTGGGGTTTCGGGTTAAACCTGCATATTTCATATACTGATATATAAAAATATATGAGATAACATACGACCGCATTATTCTTCATTGAAACGTTGGCTGCGATGAAGTTGGAGTCGAAAACATTGACTACAAGCAGTTGGCTTCATCTTCTTCTCTGAGACGACGAGCTTTCTTTGAGGAGGCATGACACGAACGGAATAAATAAAACTGAAAATTTACCGTAGTGAAAAGAAAAACTAGGCAAAAACATTTTCGATGAATGAAAATGTTCAGTGTTTGGGCAGTAGAAAAAAATAGACGTTGTAAAACGAAGTGGGGAAGGATTAGGGCATTGGTAAAATAGAGTCCTTAATTCAGTGCATTTAGCACCACTCCAAAAGAAACTCGGTTGGCATTAATCATTTCTTATTAAAATTGCTTAAATTCCTTTCATATATTTAGTTCTAATTCTTATTTGAGTTTTACAATGTTAACATTTTCATGTTAATTCTAGTTTGAGTTTTACATTCCAAATAAATGTTGTTTGTCACTATTCTTTTAATTCATTTTTTTTAATATTTAATGTTTTATGATTATGAATGTAGGTTTATGATGTAATACTCGAAAATGGCATTATATAGAAGCCATTTCTTTTATTATGGATTTAACATATGCTAAAAACTTAAAACCATGTAAGCTGAACAGTCAAGAAATTAAAAAAAAAAGTAAATTCGCGAGCATTGGATACACCCAATGGTTAAAGTGATTTTGAAATTCAACTTTCCAAAGTTTCAAAATTCAGTGAAAATTAAAATTACATGTACTCATATGTTCGACTAAAAATAACACTTTGATGTATTTACTGTTATACGTCTAGTATACCAAAATAAAGACGAATTAATAATAAACTTGTCTCACAATTTTACAACTCAGATTTCCACTACTCTAGAATTCTGTATTAGTTATTTTAACACCAAGTATGTTGTAATTAATTACAACAACAAAGTAACAACTAGAGCAATAATAACTAGTGCTAAATCAAACGTTATACTATTTAAAGAAATAGTACAACGCAGAAAGAAAACGATACACACACACACACACACAAATATATAAATAAACTAGAAATCTAACCGGTTGAAGAAGGAAATTACTTCTGAGGCTTGTCGTAACAATTTACATAAGATTTATTCAAAGTTTCCCAAGATACAACAGATGTGATCTGCTCGAGATTGTAATGAGTATGTTAACTCTGTGATTTATTGTATAGAGCGGCAAAGAAGAAGAAGCAGAAGAAAATTGGAACCGAATGAGAATGTGATCAGTATTCTCTCCTATTTATAAGTTCGTCTGCATCCTTTCAAAGCGTCGTGTCCGCTTGATGGGTCGCAGCCTTTGCCTTTTTAATTGCTACTATTCGTTAACTGGTCACACCTGCCTGCTACTCGCATCCGCTCGCGTCGCTCCTGCATTGGTTCGCCCGTGCTTCTTCAGTCGGGTCGCACCCTCCTGCTACCTGCATTCGCTCATGTCGCACATGCTTCTGTTTGCCCGTTCCTCTTCAGTCAATCCGCGTCCGCTTCCGAACAGATCCACACCGGTTCGTATAGTCTGGAACTGTCAGAAAACACGGCTCAGTTTTGCAGTAAAAATTGGATCATACCAAACCCAAACACGAGCCCGGCCCGGTTCGGTAGGACAGACGGCGGTGGCGCGCGTGCGTGTGCGGTGGTGATGCATGATCTCCCTCCTCACAACGAAGCAAACAATTGGGTGCCCCAAGGCCCCAACCCCTTCATTGCAAAGCTATTAATATACTAGAATAGTTTTGCAATTTTTGACGATGTGGGACTATGTTATTTTTGTTCAATTTAGTATTAGGAATTCCAACAATCCCCCACATGAATGATAATATACATATCCCCCACACAAAACGAAATATCACATAGTATATATGGAATAATGCTTTATCGTGGATAAGTAGATATTTCACTTTGATTCCCTAATTAAAACTTATCAGATCTACTTGCCTAATCGGTGAATGGTTTCATCTTGAACCGTCGGCCATTATTGTGTATCCAGACAATAAGCTTTACGAAGCATTGATTCTCTTCTCATCCAATCTCTTGGTTGTGTTTATTTTGGTCCAGAGCACATTTTGGTTCTGTGAGCGTTATAGAGAATTTAAGCTTTAACATTCTCATAGGGCCGATCCAGCTCACACTAACATAGGTGATTGCAACCATTAAGCGTATCCTACATATACCCCACTTGTTATTTTCAAGATATGGTCATCATTAAAAAAACATAGCTTTTACCTTTAACCACTTCTGTAGGCATGCATTATATTTTGCACCATAGAAATGGAGTAGGACTAAGTCCAAACAAATGCATTGCTTCTTGAGTTACTCATAACCGGTTTGCCTATTGAACCTAGTCCGTGGGATCTCCAGTTGCTAGGAAGGTTTCCGTATAAGGTAACTCTTATTGGTTTAGGCTTTTAAACCCATTCCCCTCAATACGCGGTCAATTTTCTCTCTCAATAAATCTTTAGTAAATGGATCTACTTGGTTATCATTTACTCTCACTTAATCAATGGAAATAGTTCCATTAGAAAGTAACTACCTAACTGTGTTATGGCGGCGACGATGTGTCGTGATTTTCCATTATACACAAATTTTTTTCGCTCTACTTAGCGCTGCTTGATTATCTCAGTGAATACATATGGCCGTTATAGGTTTGGGCCAAAATGGAAAATCTTTAAAGAATTGACGAAGTCATTCTACTTCTTCGCCTGCTTTATCTAATGCGATAAATTCAGATTCCATAGTGGATCGAGCTGTGCATGTTTGTTTAGTAGATTTCCATGACACTGCTGCTCCTGCAAGGGTAAAGACATAACCACTTGTGGATTTTGATTCCTCTGAATCTGTGATCCAGTTTGCATCACTATATCCTTCTAAGACCGCAGTACATTTTCCATAATGTAAGGAAAAATTAGTGGTATTCTTTAAATACCTCAACACTCTCTTTAGTGCTTTTCAGTATTCCTTCCCTGGGTTACTTGTATATCTGCTTAGTCGACTTACCTCATAAGCGATATCTAGTTTAGTGCATTTCATAAGATACATTAGTCATCCTATTACACGACATTATTCCAGTTGCATTACACTCTCATTAGTGTTTTTATGCAGTACTTCTGATGGATTAAAAGGTGTACTCACTCCTTTAATTCCACAGTCTTGGAATTTTTCAATCACTTTGTCTATATAGTGTGACTGAGACAATTCAATATCGTTAGGTGTTCTTATTATTTTGATTCCTAAAATAACTTCTGCAACTCCTAAGTCTTTCATATCAAAACTGTTGATTAACATCTTGTTTATGGTCTCTATTACTTTAGTGTTAGGACCAAAGATTAGCACGTCGTCTATATATAAACAAATCATAACGCATGATTGTCCAACTTGTTTGTAATAAACACATTTATCACATTCATTTATACGAAAACCATTTTTCATCATTACACTATCAAATTTTTCGTGCCATTGTTTTGGAGCTTATTTGAGTCCGTATAGTGATTTTACTAACCGACATACTTTGTTTTCATTTCCTTTAGAAATAAAACCCTCAAGTTGCTCCATGTAAATCTCCTAATCGATATATCCATTTAAGAATGCTGTTTTTACATTCATCTGATGAATCTCTAGATTATATATAGATGCAATTGCATTAACATTCTTATAGAGGTTATTCGTGAACCGTTGAATAGGTATAAAAGAAATCTACACCTTCTTTTTGATGATATCCTTTGGCTACTAATCTGTCTTTACATTTATCAATAGAGCCATCTGGTTTCATTTTCTTCTTAAAAATCCATTTGCAGCTAATTGGTTCTATTCCAGGTGGAATATCAACTATTTCCCAAGTTTTATTGCTAAGAATTGAATCAATCTCACTTTGGATTGCTTCTTTCCAACATGAAGATTCAGAAGATGACATTGCTTCCTTATACTTTTGAGATTCATGTTCTAACATATAAGTTAAAAAATCCAAACCAAATGTCTTGGAATTTCTTACCCTTATGCTTCTTCTTGGTTCAACTTCCTCAATCTCATGATGAGTTTCATCTTCATGTGAATTGCTTGATTCTTCTCTTATCCTTTTAGGGACATTATTCCCTTCATTAATTTTATGCGGGAACACGCCTTCAAAGAATGAGGCATCTCTAGATTCCATGATTGTATTTACATGAATATCAGCTATATCAGACTTGAATACCAAAAATCTATAAGCACTACTATTTTGAGCTGGCCCTAGATCGTAACCATCTACTGTTTTTGGTCCAAGTTTGACTATCTTGAGAGGCAGAACTGGAACTTTTGCCAAGCACCCCCACACTTTGACGTATTTAAAACTTGGTTTTTGTCCTTCCCAAATCTCATATGGAATTGTTCCTGTTTTATTGTGAGGGAGTTTGTTTAATATGTGATTAGACATATTTAAGGCTTCCCCCCACAAATTCGTCGGTAGACCAGAGGTTAAAAGCATGACATTAATCATGTCTTTTAACGTTCTGTTCTTCCTCTCAGCTACACCATTTTGTTGTGGTGAATATGAAGCTGTTGTTTGATGAATTATACCATTTTCGGCACAAAACTGTTCAAAGGTGCATTATATTATCCACCACGATCATATCTCAATATCTTGATCTTTTTATTTAACTAATTTTCCACCTTGGCCTCGAACTTTTTAAATGATGTAATTGCTTCATCTTTACTATTCAAAAGATATACATAGCAATATCGCGTATAATCGTCAATAAATATGATAAAATACTTTTTCTCACCTCTTGTATGTAATGATTTGAAATCACATAAATCTGTTTGAACCAAACCTAGTGGTTCGGTGTTTATATTAACAGATTGAAATGGTTTTTTAACTATTTTTGCTTCTACACATGTCTCACATTTGTAGTTTTAATCTACTTGGAATTTCGGAATTAATCCCAAGTTTGATAATGTTTTCATTTTTCGAAAATTTATGTGTCCCAATCTATAATGCCGTAGAAAAATTAGTGCTCAAGAAAGTAAGAAACTTCAATTTTATTAAAAGTATAATCAGAATACATAGTTTTATTACCGATAACGGCTACATTCGCCTTAAATAGGCCATCACATAAATATCCCCTTCGGATATATATTGCAGCTTTGGACAGAACCATCTTGTCTGACTCGAACACCATTTTGAATCATTTCTTTAATAGTACTGAGCCAGAGATCAGATTCTTACGTATGTCTGGAACGTGGACCACGTCATTCAATATGACGTTTTTTCCAGAAGTAAACTTGAGGATTACTGTGCCACTGCCTTCAATCATGGATACTGCAGAATTACCCATACAGAGTTTTTCTTCGTGGTCGAATTTCTAGTATGTAGAAAACATGGATTAGTTAGAGCAGACATGACGAGTAGCACTAGTGTCTACCCACCATTGTTTAGGATTCTGAACCAAATTGCATTCAGATACAACTGCCGAGAAGTTGGACTCGTCTACTTCTATGTTGTCTACTATATTTGCCTCTTTGTTGCACCCCTTTTTGTGTCTGCAATCTTTAGCGGCGTATCCAACCTTTCGACAAACCCAATACTCGCCATTAAAAAATTTGGTTCATTTGTTGTCCTTTGGTTTGTTGTTTGGAGCTTTCCTTTTCTTTTGGAAATTCTTGTTTTTATTTTTGGTCTTTGACCCTTCATCCACAAATGCCTCCTTGCTTGGTTTTGTAACTCCACGGTTATCTGCCTCAATTTTAGTCGGACTATGAGATTCTGTAAAGAGATTTCCTTCTTTTTATGCTTTAGATAGTTGCGGTAATCTCTCCATGACAGCGACAGTTTTCCCATGATGGCTTCAACCAAAAAAGACTCTCCAACCTTATGACCTTCCACTTCGAGTTCATGAATGATGATTTGTAGTTCATGCAATTGAACAGTCACCGGTTTGGAGTCAACCATCTTGTAGTCCATGAATTTGTCTACAATGATTTTCTTAAGGCTGATATTTTGCGTCTTGTACTTCGTGGCAAGTGCATTCCAGAGTGCTTTTGCTATCTTTGGAGGCTGATATACTTTGTATAGCACCTTGTCGAGACAATTCAGAATATAGTTTCTGCATAAAAAATTGGAGTGTTTACATATATCAACATCTGATTCCTTGCCTGGTGTAGGAATCGGTTCCTCCTCCTTGAGATACCATTGCAGACTGAGTGTGATGAGATAAAATGGCATTTGATTTTGCCATGTTATGAAGTCATCGACAACTCCTTTAAACGGATTAGGCCTGTTGTAAGTAGTAGCCTTTGTTGATAGTTCAACTGTTGCCATCTCGGTTGAAGCGAAAACGGAATAGTCTTAAGATTTCATACGTCTAGTATACCAAAACAGAGACGAATCAATAATAAACTTGTCTCACAAGTTTACAACTCAAATTTCCAATGCTCTTGAATTCTGTATTAGTTATTTTAACACCAAGTGTGTTGTAATTAATTACGACAACAAAGTAATAACAATAATAACTATAGTGCTAAATCAAACGTTATACTATTTAAAGAAATAGTACAATGCGGAAAGAAAACGATACATGCATATATATATATATATATATATCAACTAGAAATATAACCGGTTGAAGAAGGAAATTACGTCTGAGGCTTGTCGTTACAATTTCCTTAGGACTTTACTTAAAGCCTCCCAAGATACAACAGACGTGATATGCTTGAGATTGTAATGAGTATGCCAACTCTATGATTTAGTGTACAGAGTAGTAGAGAAGAAGAAGAGGAAGAAAATAGAAATCGAATGAGAATGTGATCAGTATTCTCTCATATTTATAATTTCGTCCGCATCCCTTCAAACAGTCGCGTCCGCTTGACGGGTCGCACCCATTGCCTTTTAACTACTACTGTTCGTTAACAGTTCACACCCGCTTGCTACTCGCATCCGCTACCGAACAGATCTGCACCTGTTCGTATAGCCTGCAACTGTCAGAAAACCCGTCCCAGTTTTGTAGTAAAAATAGGATCATACCAACCCCGAGCTCGGTTCGGTCGATCAGACGGACGGTGGCGGTGCGCGTGTGGTGGAGATGCATGATCTCCCTCCTCACAACGAAGCAAACATTTGGGTGCCCCAAGGATCCAACTCTTTCAACGCAAAACTATTAATATACTATAATAGCTTTGCAATTTTTGATGACTTAGGACTGTCATTTTCATTCAATTTAGTATTAGGAATTCCAACATTTACTAAACTAAAACGAATGGTATGTTAATAAACATATGCGGTTATTTTTAGTTATATTTCTTTGTTGTTTGATTGAATGTTCAAAACCAAAAGTGTATTTTCTTTCGAATAATATTTACTTAACAAGAGTTTAGTTATTTACTAAATTACACAATTTCCCCTAGGGCACTCTTAACTCTACTAGGATCAAACTCTCGACCTCGTTGGTGGAAGTCCTTAAACAACTAAACTACTTATGAGAGGCTATCCAAATGTTTGAGCGATTATTTTATATTTTAGAATTTGTGATTTATTATTAGATATATTATCAGTCAGCAATAATGAATTTGGTACATTTTGAGTATATCTATGGTCGTCGAGATAATAAAACCATCGTAGATTATAATACTATCTTATGAATTAATCCAAATTAAATTCCAACGTTAACCTTTTTTCCTCGTGGCTCTGTCAAAGAAGATTTTTCCCACAAAGAAATAATTAAAATTACAAAATTGTTTGAAATAATAAATGATTATACTCATAGGATGGTTTAATGAGAGCAGTGTGGTTGCACCAATTCGAGTCCCCGTAATGGCAATGGTGTATCATCATGTGATTTACCATGAGTATATGTTGGGGATCCATCACAAATTCCCTTAATGTTTACAAGCACAAACTTGTCTTTTGCCGTTTTCGAAAATAAATCATGCATGGAGAAAAATTATAATAATTGGTTTATGCTAAATGCAGGCAATGAGATCTAATCATACATGTAACTAAGCTTGGAAATAATGCAAGATCTTAGGCTTATAGTTTGTACTTTTCCCATACTAGTTGGTTATGTTCTTGAGAAATCCATTGCTTGTATTTTGTGGACAAAGGCGATGTGGGTGGTGAACTTAACTTGGCTCCTTATGTACATTGATCGACCCGTTACATTATTAGAGTTGTCTACAGTACTGATTGACCTTAGAGTATTTTATTATCTACGTACCATGATTAGATATGTTCCTACCACTTTGACTAACATTTTTGCTTTTAATGTTAGAGGTTGTATTAGCTAGAGCTTTTAATATTTGATGGTGTGTGGGTTAGACGTAAAATATGCATGTATTCATATTTACGATTATGATGTGTGAAACTGAGCACATAGAAGAAGTTAACAATGATCGATATGCATATTGAATCCGCATGAATTTCATAACTCCTGATTTTTCCGCTATTACTTGTTTGATTTGTTTAACTTTTGGAATTTGTAGAATGTGTGTAAACTTATAGTATTTATTTCTAGTTCTTTTGGCTTTTCAATCTCATTTTTTGTTCACTATAATGACAAGTGGGTGGAAAGTAATCAAAAATTAGATGAGAAGTCAAATAACCATTTTATATAATCATAAACAGAGATGCTAAATTTTACCCTTAAAATGTGTTTTTAAATGTGTGTCTGCATGTATGCATGCATGTGTACACATGCAAGCACACGATTGTAAAAACCTAAAGGTAAGAAACGGTAAAATTCGACATATTCCCTCAAATTTAGTATCCTTTCATCCTCTACTTAGTTTTTTTTTTCAAATGGAAATCCAAATAAAGAGACCTATCTCACGTGGAACCATAATACTTGTATTTCTTCTTAATACAGTAGCATATAAAGAAAGGAATTTCAAACTCAAATTTCTTACCAATTTTTTTATTGAGATGATTGGTTATTGGAATAAAAGAAACACGTAGTTAAAATAATTACAACGAGAAATATAAAGAGAAATTTAGGGTGGTCAAAGTTAAGATTTAATTTAACTTTTGGATATATTCTAATTAAGACGTTGAGTAAAAAGTTTGTGTATGTAGAAATCTCTTTTTTCAAAATTTTATGCCTCCTCTCTTAGTTTAGACAATAAATAAAAAATCTAAATCTTTCTGTTATTCAATCATATTATTTCATTTAAAAATATTATAGCATTTATAATACGAATGGTGAATATGCCGAACATTGTATAAAAATTGGCAAGTGAAATATGTATGGTCAACTAATTAGATAATATAACATGTATAGGAGTGAGCGTTCAGTTGGTTCGGTTAGGCCGATAATGAAAATTGTTAAATTGATTAAAACCTATAAAAATGAAAATCAAATCAATCAAATTAATTTTGGTTGGTTATCAAGTTCAACCAAATTAAAATTATATCACATTTCATGTTTGGAATACTCTTTATACTTTAAAATAACATATAAAAATATTAGTAAAGTATTCTTAGCTTTTTAATATTAATTTTGACACATATATGACACTAAAAATTTATTTGGACAACTAAGATAATCTAAAAAATAAATAAAATTTTAGTAATTTTGTAATTACAATAAAAGTTCGGTTAATTTGGTTCAACCAATAATTGAACTAATTTATTTTACGGATCAGTTATATAACAATCTAGTTTCAAAGCCAAACCAAATGGTCTAAAATAAGTGGAAATGAGGGCGACATCCCTATTTTGAAATGTTATATAAGTTTCCCTTCCAAAGTCTTACCAACTTTTTATGTCCCTATTTCTTCGTCTCTTCTTTCTTCGTTAAAATCAATTTTAAAATTTCCATCAAAATTGTCGAAATTGTCTCTATAATTAAGATCGTCTTCGTAGTCAATCGATATCGATATCACAAAATCATACAAACAAGATCATGTTCGATCCGATTCATCAAATTTTCGATATTGTTTTCATCAAATTATGCACGAGGGTCTTTCTTCATTTTCATATCGTGTTTAGTAAATTGATTATGATTAAACAATTCTTTTAATGTTCGTTGTTTTTATTTTTGTATTTTTTTTAAATGGCACTTAGATACAAAATGTCACTGGGACAACTGAACACAAACCACATGTCAATATATGTTCGAATCACACTACACAATTTTCAAACTTGTGACCTCTCGCACCAAAACCAAATCACTTAACCACTGGGACAATGGTGCTTGTCTTTTTTGATGGTGCCATCTCTATTTGGTAATAGTTATTCAAACAATTTTTTTGAATTGATATAGTATCTTGCTGAATTGTTGTAATTTGTTGCGCAAATAAGTAATTCTGAATTGATGGTGCCAGGTTTATTGTTCATTGTTGTAATTTGTGTATAGCATCCTACCGAACTGAATTCTGGAAAAGGATAGAATGTTATGTATTTGTACTGTTATACAATTTAATATTTGACAGTCAAATATATATCAAGCAAATATTGCATGGAAAATATTACTTGGCAAATATTTGCCCGTTATATAATTGACAGTCAAATATTTTGGTTTTGTTTTCCTTTTCGTTCTTTTGTTTTAATATGTTGTATTTGTACTTTTGTAGGTCTTCTTTTAATGATGTTCTTGTTCTTTTTATGTCGGGCAACAACACTTATAGTAGGTGGCTTTATTTGAGTGATTTTGCATTGAGATTCAGAGTTGCTATATGTGAACATTAGCATGAATTAACATATAGGTCTATTGAATTGGTTTATGAAAGAGATGATAAGAAAATAGTAATTGGAAGTAATTTTGATTTCATAGTGTATTGTTGCTTGTTGGTCATAGTCGTGAAGATTGTCTACTTGTTTCTATTATATAAAGAGCTTCATCTATATGTAAGAGGTTTGATAGCAGTCTGGTTAATGTTAGTTTTTCATCATTTTCTAGTTCTTTTATTGTAGGTGGTTCGTGTGATTCTTCTATGCTTGTTTCTTCATTTGATTCTAGTTCTTTTTGAAAAAGTTGTTAAAAAATGGTTCTAGCAAACCGGTATTTACAGGAGTAGGTCAAATATTTCCTGGTGATGTTGAATAGTTTCGATTGTATCTTAATATATATTGTATTAAGAATGGGCATAAAGTTATTGTTGTTAAGAATGATATGGATGGTGTCACACTATTTTTTTCACGTGAAGGTTGCACGTTTCATATTCATGCTTCTCATAAATTCAATCTTCCATGTATTTTTGTTACTAAAACTATGCAACCTATTCATTCATGTGGACCTGGCACTGTTGATGTTAACCATCGACCAGTTTCTAGCAATTTGGTTAAGAAGGTAATTGTTGATTTTATTTGATCAAATTCTTTAATGCCGACAAAAGTTATTGTTCATTTATTTAAGACTGAGTACAATATTGTTTTAAGTTACTACTATATGTACATTGGTAAGAGATTAGCTCTTGAAGAAATCCTGTGGAATGATTGCTTTCCTACCATCATTTGAAATCTTTACGTGAAGCTGTTTTTGTTTGCAATCCTGAAAGTATTATTGAACCTCAAGGTCATCCTACAAGTCTTGAATTTGAGAGGGTTTATATTGGGTATAAAGCATGCATATACTAGTTTGGCTATTGTTGTCATTTAATTTTTATCGATGAGATTTTCATGAAAGGTAGAGGAAAAGGTAGCATCATGTTTACTGCTGCTAAAAATGATAATCAACGCAAGACATAGTCTTAAACTTTTTTTTGTATTTTTAACTTGTTTTGTTATTTGAAAATTTGAGCATGTCAAATATTTTCTTGGCAAATATTTTCCCGGTAAAATATTTGATATTTCTATTCTGTTTTAATTTTGATATGTTCAACAATTTTTATTTATGAATAAGACATGTCTATTTTTTTACATTAGGGTTTTTTCCACTAGCTGTTGGTATTGTATTTGGTGAAGATGAACCTAATTGACATTGGTTTTTAACAAAGCTTAGTGAAATGTTATATGATGATGATCGTGCTTTCACCTTTGTATTCGATCGGCATCCTGGTCTTTTGCTTGCCATTCCTCAAGTTTTCCCAAGTTTAGCTTATGGTTCTTGTTACTATCATTTAAAGAATAATTCGAAGAGTTTTTTAACGAAAAAAATGTTCCCAAGGAAAAAATGAAATGAATCATTTCTTTGTTTTTTTAATGTTGCCCAAGCTGCTACATTAGATATATTTAATCATCATTTGTCTGAGTTTAGGATTGTTGGTGGGGCTGCAGTAGTAACTTTTTTTAAATGGTTTGACTTTTGAAATGTTTGCTAATGTTTGTTTGTTGGAAATCATAATAGGGAAATGAGTTCGAACTGCGCTAAAGCTTTAATCATTGGATTTTAGAGCAAAGACATTTACCGATCACTGGATGTTTGGAAAGGAACTTGCATGAATGTGAAGTATTAGAGGGCAAATATTTGCCATGCTTGTATTTGCTATTGTGGAGGTTGAGACCGTTTTCTTGATGAGTTTGAAGTGACTGAGGAAAATAGAGATATCCTTCTGGTTGGAATTATGGTCATAATGGAATGTGATGAAAAAGAAGGTGATGTTGTGGATGATGGCATTGATAGAGTTTTAGAGCAAGTATTATTTACGGTGTTTGGGTAAAAATTAAAGAATGTAAAGAAATGATGTGATTGGAAAAGACTCATTAGATGTTGGAAACAAATCTCATACAATCAGTTCTGCAACGTTTCAAACAAAACATTTCATTATTGATGTCAATGAATCAGTAGTATGATATTTTGTAGAATAGCAAATATTAAAGGGCAAATATTTGACAAGCAAATATTTGCCCTGCTTATATTTGTCATACGAATATTTAGTTGCTTTGAGTTTTATTTCAAGTTTCAGCAGTTACTCATTTTTTTTCTTTGTAAATATTCCACAATCAATTCTGCATCATTTCAAGCGAAACAGTTCACTATTGATGTCATTGAATCAGAAGTCTAATATTTTGAAGAGTAGCAGACAAATATTTGTCTCGTAAATATTTGCCTACATAATATTTCTCCCAGCATAGATTTGTCTGTTATGTTTTGCTGAATGATTTATATTATATACGAAGCAACGTAATCTTTGCCATTATCAATTTTATACGCAAACAAATCTACTAATTTCAACCAACCAACATTCAAAATTGCATATGTCAAATATTTGCTTAACAATTTTAAATGTAAATGAACATTTAAATTCGAACGACCAACATACATAATTGAATATGTCAAATTTTTGATTTCTTTGTTTTTTTTTTTTTTGCCTCCATGTGATGTGCCATTACTTGTAGTTTAGTTTTGTCAGTCTCTTCATGTCATAATCTTGCATGTTCTCTACAATAGCCATCCATTGTGGCGATTCCTGTGCAAGCTACTTCTTCTATAAATTTGCAATTCACAACCATGTTTTTTGTGTTTCTAGGGTTTCATATTCGATTTCAATCGATTTTAGTACACGTCGATGATTAGTTATTGGTCAAATGAGGGTTTGATTTAAGAAATTGAAATCGATTAATGTTCGACAAGGTTTTTTTAATCTCGATTAAATGAGATGATTGAGTTTTGCAGACGGATTAGTACTTTGTTTAAAAACAGGAATGCAATTTGGATTTTAGGTTTGAAGGGATGTAGGTCTAATTTATTTTAAAGAGAGGAATATGGGTCAAAATGTCCCCTAAAATAAACTAATTTGGTTGGCCCAACCCCTTTATACAATGCACGTTGTTATGCTAGTTTTAAAAATATTAAAATTATATCACACACACAAATATATATATATATATATATATATATATATATATATATATATATATATATATATCTTGGAAGCGCAATCTTTTGGTCCGACCGTGCCAAAATTGCCCTCTATATACAAGCCCATAAAAAATTCAAAAAAAATTAAAATAAAAAAGGTAATAAAAAATATATTAAAAATGAAGCCTCGGCATCCTAAATTATAGACCATGTATAATTTCAGCTCTTAATTTCTGTTTCTGCAGATTATTCAGTTTCCTAGTCAAATTTTCTTATTTCGCAATTTATTTAGTTTCCCACTCAAATTTTATTGTTGATCGAAGATATCAATTCATCCATTTGTCAGATATTTAGTAGATAAACCGGGTATCTTATCCTCTTCCTTATAGTACAAAGCATTCACCTTTTCTGATTTCGATGATTTATACTCTGTTTTACATAATTGTATTAAAATCCTTGTTAAATAAATAGACCACCTAATCAATAGCATGCAGTAGAAGCCTTTATCATTTTGACTAAATCTTTGGAGCTAATCTTTATTAACTAAAATAGACCTAATCAATAGCTGCTATCCTACGATCATTTTTTCAGCAAAATGCCTTAAATATAGAATTCTAGAAAGTGATATGTTAACGCTAAAATTTGAACGCTAACACCCCGGTGTGTAAAGTGTAGTTGTGAAAGCACCACCCGATGATTCGGGAACAGAGTATAAGCAGAAAACCACAGAAAAAAGCAGTAAATAACAACGATTTTATAGTGGTTCGGCTCAATAGTTTGCCTATGTCCACTCTGAATATCTTTATTGATGATTTCGTTACAAGTTGATACAATTCTTCCCAAGTACAATACACTTTGAACTACTAAACACTTTGAACGAGTAGCTTAAACTTCAATGTAAGTGAAAGTCCTCAAATCCATGTCGGATGCATGAGATTTCTTCTTGAAGTTGTTGATAGCGTTCTACGTGTCTTGAAAGCTTTGAGTGTTGAGTTGGTTTGGAATGTAGCAGAGTATCGGTGCTTGGAAAGAATGAGCCAAAAGTCCCTTGAATGTTGGAGATGGCCATGTATTTATAGGCAAATTTCTGGGCTGGAATTGTTAAGTCATAGGTCGTGACCGACTCAGGATGAGTCGTAAGTCGTGACCGACTTAAATATCACGAGTCAGCAGGCAACGACATAAGTGAAGCGGCATTGAGTTTGCTTCTTGTTTGCTTTGGTCGCCAGCGACTTATAATAGGTCATTAGACATCTTAAGTTACTTGAGTCATTGGAAAACTTAGGTCGGTCTACCACATGAGTTGTTAACTCCATGTGTCGTTAACCCGTTGAGTCGGCCGGCACCTTTAAGTCGCTAAGGTTATAACCCTGTGAGTCGCTGTCCCTCCTGAGTCGTTGAGTCGTAACCCTTCAAGGCCGTTGAGTCGGTAACTCCTTAAGGCTGTTGAGTCGGACTATTCTCTTAAGCCGCTAAGGTTACTAAGTCGTTAGCCTGTTGAGTCGTAACTAGATAGGTCGTTGATTCGGTCCATATGTTAGGTCGGTAATCAGTTGAGTCGGTAATCAATGTGGGTCGTGAGCCTTTCTTGAGTCGCTTGAGCAGAGGGGTTAACAATTGCCCCTCGAAGTAGACGCTTAAGTCATGAGTCGTGTGCTTCGACCCAGTGCCTGAGTCTTAAACGACTCAAAGAGACTCATGACTCGTTAGTCCTTCCATCTTCCCCCCTGCATCGCTTATAAGCCGTTGAGTCGGTCCTTCCTCCTCACTTTATTGCTTATCTGTTTTATTTGATCCTGCCATTAACGATCCTTCAAGTTACCAGAGACGCATCCAAGCTAATCAGTCGTCAACTCATCTTTACCTTTTTATTGCGTAAGTGAATTCACTTTCTGTTCAATCCACGATCGCCATTGACTCACGAATCTGGACTCCCCATTTTCTGACTCCAATTCACTTTTGTGCCGTGTTCCATTGTGAGCCTTGTTTTTGATCGATTTACAACTGCCATTAATCATATTGTTGTTATTGTTCGTGAATCATAGTAGTGCATCAGATTCGTCGCACGCTTGAAGCAATTCGAATTGGTTTTTGGGTGATTTCCGATGATGTGAGGAGAAGATAATGAATTACAGTGTCTCGAATTAGCTGGTCTGTGGGTTTGGAGGAGATGAGAAAGTTCTTAGCGGGTTAATGGGTTAATGGGTTAGAAAGGAGTTAACTGGTTGTGGAGACGACCTAAAATTCTCATGATATAGTTGGTTTTTTGGATCTACCGATTTAGGAAGGCCTTGCAATCTCATCCGTCCATGACCTAATTTTTGGGTCGTGTTGACTTCCTGATGATTTAGGACTTGGGTCGTACGAGCGACTCAACCCTTTAGATCCTTACCACAACTTATCCTTTAGACCGTGAACGTCTCAAGCCATAAGTCGTGAACGACTCAGCACTTAGGCTATTTTCCATACCGAGTTGCTTTTTGTGGCTTAACCCCTGACCGACTCAAGTAGATGAGACCTAGGCTTTGAGTCGTTGGCGAGTCAGGACTTGTGTGAATTTTGTTCGTGCTTTGAACCGTTGCATGGACTTTGAACTGTTGAACTTTATTGCATTCATTCACAGGTTACTTTAACTTGCAAGCTAACAATCTGTCCGATACAACATTTACAGAAAATTGGGACGAATATACTGCCATCGATTACCCACATCAAATGACAGATTAGTTAATAACAGATAATTAACTTAAATAAATTGTGTGAACGAAGTGCTTTCAACTCATCAATTTTAAGTAAAATATTAAAGCAACACTGAAATAGTCAATTGAAACCGACCAGCTTGCACTAATATTATGCTTGAACTTTAGATTAACAAGTTCTGAAATTTTGTAGTTGATCAATCGTCGACTAGTTTAACTCCAGTTATATTTACTTGCTATTTTTATTAGTTTCGCACGACACTTCACACTTTTAGGAAACGTGCACCTTCACATTTGAATATCCAGTTGTTTGTGTAGAATGACTTCTCAAGAAGAAGATACAATGGTTCAGATTGGGGAGGCCACTGTAATTCCGGCTCCTCTGGTCAATCCTCCCGAAAGAGCCTTTTCTACTTTATCATACATAGTTTTCCGCCAATTGTGCGCTCAGTTTGGCATTGCTGAATCAGATGTCATTCTTCCCGAGAGAAGTAACACTGCTGACATAGCACCCCCTGGCTTTGTAACGGTCAATCGACAAATGTGCCTGAGTGGGGGCGTTCCTCCTTTCAACGACTTTTTCCAACAACTTTTTCGTCAATTGGCCATCGCCCCATCCCAATTACACCCCAATGGTTATGCCATTTTAATGGGGTTGTGTGTACTGTTTAGGAAGACGCTTGATCGATTCCCAAGCTTTGACGAGATTTTCTTTCTATGCTCTTTCACCAGGACTAAAGATCACCCCTTTATTACTGTCGTGAGAAGCGCACGAAATCATAAATTGATCGTTGGCCTCCCTGATACCGCCCATGGGTTCTTAACTCAATTTTTCTATGTTTGTTGCCCCTCGGGGTTTTATGCTGTGTGGAGAGAAGGAAGTAAGATCGTCTACCTTTACCTTCTTTATATTCTGAGTCTTTTGAAGTTCGAATTGCCAAGTGTTAACTTCATCATCATTTTTTTTTTATTTCAGCGCTTCCCCCTCCTTGTAGAGATCCCAGTCACAAGCCAACCCTGGAGAGGCTTGTAGCGGTACCGATTGAAGAATGGGATATGAAATTTTTGCTGAACGACGAATTCCTTCACCAGTTCGGACTTCTTCACCCTTCTCGCTCCATACACCCTTGCAAGGTTCCAGACTCCCCACCGAAAGCATCAGATGCCCAGGTTTCTACAGACACATCTATACCAAAAGGACCTGCTCCCGAGGCTTCGCTAGTGAAGTGCTCCACTTCTGTTGATGTTGCAGGGCCATCTGTCGAACTTGCCCCGGTTATTGAGGAAGAAGAGCCCCAGGGATCTCCCCGACTGTCACAGAAATCTGGCAAAGAAGCCGAAAAAACTAGCCTTTCCAAGCAGAGCAGGGACGATACTTTCGAAGGGCTGAGCGACCTCTTTGCCACCTCGCAAGAGATCTTTAAAGATGATCCTATCACTACCGGGGTTTCTTCTTCAGTAGTTGAAGCGACTTCTATCCTGCAACAGACTCCGTCGACTCAAGAGTTGACGCTAACTATTACACCCACAACCACTCCTCAATTAAAGAGTGGTTCGTAGTTTGATGCGCGTAGTTTGCTTGTCACACACACTTAGAATTTTTTCGGCACTTTTATGCTTCTGACTTTTTGTACTTTGAAGAATTCTAAATTCTAGCTCTTTTTATTTCAGATTCTCCGATGGGGTGCAGCGGATCATACTATGATGATTTCCAGCGCTACGGGAGGCGTAGCCAATATGATTACAGGCGTTACCTTCCCTCTTACAGAGAATCTGATGAAGAAAGAGCCGCTCGAAAGGCTCAAGAGAAGAAGGCTAAAGAGGAGCGTTACGAAAGAAGAGAGAGGGAGGAGCGCCACGATTCTTCGCAGAGAGGCGACGATTCCCATAAAAGAAAATCCCATGATGACAGAGGAAAAAGTCATATGGTTGAAGGTTCGAGCAAGCGAGCCCGACATGGTGAGAAGCACACCTCTACAACTCCTAAAAAGGTTACTGCCCTTGCCTCGCTTGACATTCCTTCTGGCTCTCCCGCTCTCGAGAAGACAGATATCCAAACAATAATTAGCAGACCCAAATTCCAAGTTGGACCGGGTCCTGCCACTTTGCAAAGTCGGTTTCCACAGTGGTGTTTGAAGGGAGTAAGGTTTGACCTTGACTTGGTTCCCCATTGATAAGTCTGCTATGTTACGAAACCTCGATGCCGTCAAGCTTGATATTGAGAGGATGTCGAACTGGCAGAAACTTGTTGACGAGGTCCAAACAGTTAATTGTGCAAACATAGAGGCCATGCTCACTATGGAAAATGAGAAAGCCGAATGGAAAAAGGTTCTTGAGCAACATGACACTGAGATGAAGAGAATTGCTTCTTACAATGAAGAGCTTGAAGCAAAAGTTGAAGAACTGAAACAATAGCTTGCTTCTTCCTCTACTTCTTATTCTCAAAAAGAAGAAGTGCTCCTAAAACAAGTGAGAGACGCTCATGCCAGCCAAAGAGATGCCGAAGACAGGCTTGAAGTCCAGAAAAGAATTAGTGAGGGCTATGTTGCTGATATTGAAGAGCTTCGGAAGAAGAACAGCTCCCAAGAGGCGTAGATTCAAATGATTAAGCTTCAACTTTCTAAAGCTGAAATGGAGCGTGATGTGGCCGTTGCTGGCAAAATTGAAGGTGAAGAATCTCATGAGGCAACGAGGGCCAACATCAGCTCAACATTATTTGATTTCTATCTGCATAGCATCTTGGGGCGCGGTAGCCTCGCCTTTCTAGGCCCCAAGTATGAAATTACACGGGCTGAAGTTTGGGAGGCCGCACTCGATATGCTCGGTGGTAGCGGCGCTGGCTATGCTGAGTCAGCTCTTGAGGAGCACTATCTTGATGATGATGCTCGTGCCGCTCTCGCTAGGGGGAGAGAACAGCTTGCAAAATTAAGGGCCGAAACAGCGGCAGGAGAATATTCAGGAAAAATCATCTCAACTGCTCCAATTCAACCTTCTCCTTCAGCCGAAATTGACATTATCAGTTCTAGTTCTCATTCCCCATCTCCTACTAAAGTTACCACTGATATCACAAGCATACAAGGTGGAGATGAAGGCGGCGAGAGTGCCGAGGCACAGGCTTACGAAGTTGACGTCAGGGAACCGACTTCTGCAGGTAACCCTACTGACAATCTTGCCCAAGTAGACTGCTCATATGTTTCTTAAGAACTTGATGAGTTTTTTGACAACTTCTTGAATCTCAGCGAACCTTTATCTCCGCTTTTTACTGACTTGAACTTTTTTCCTTCTGCAGAGAAAATGTCGGGCATTGTTCAGGCTTCTCCTCCTCCAATTATTCCTTCTCCGCCTCTTAAGGTCACTCCTCCTTCTGCCTCGCAACCCGAGTCACAAGAGGAGCAAATAGAAGCTCTTCACGGCTTAGATGGTCCCGTTGCTTCTCAAGATCCGAGAGGAGAAGAAACTGAAGGAAGCGAGAGGACTCCAGAACCAACTGGCTCTGACGCTGAACCGTTATCCAAACTTCTTTCTCCAGGGAGTGGGTCTTCCTCCAAGAAGAGAGGAAAGCAGGGAGTTTCCAAGAAGAAGAAGAAGAAGGGATCTTTAACTGGCGAAGAAGAGACGGAAAAAAGTCCGACCGAGCCCCTTTTCTCCTTCATCCCCTACCCTTACAAGCCGGCCTAAAAAGTTGGTCATTCGGCTAGGTGCGGGCTCAAAAGGTGGGCGGAAGAAGAAATGATGGCTCTGGTTCTGTGGCTTTCATATCGCTTTTTGCCTTTTTTGCATGTACTGACCGGAAATTGTGCGGGTACCGCCCCCCCGCTTTTCTTTTGCTTTTTACTTTGGAACCTGTACCTGTATAAAACAGTGTTGAATAAAATGATTCTTTTTCTTTGTACAAACTTCTGTCTGTATCTGAGAATGTATTTACTATACATTTTTGTACAAGTTTCTTTGTAGGATATTGCAGTGAGCTTGTGGTATATATTGTTCGAGCGCAATTTTACCAATGTAGTTATACCATCCTGCCCCCATACCATAAGCTCATTGTAATATTCTATTTTATGAGGAACTTGTGCTTTTATTTGTTAGAGAATAATTATTCCACATTTGGAGGAATATTATTTCATTAAAAAATAGAGTACAAATAAGTTTCTACGCTTCATCCCTCGAAGATATCACTTTTTAATTTGTGCATATACACATTTTACTGAATGAAATCTTCTATGTGGTAAAGCGGGTATTTGCAAGGTACTTCAACTTCCTTTGGAGGAATAGAATTTTCTAGAATAAGTAATTCATTCTTCCTTTGAAAGTTAAAGTGTGCCTTTGATGAGGATTTTTTTTTTTTTTTTACTTGCCACAGTAAAGGGCTTCTTGATTTTTGTTTCTTTGAAAAGTTGCACCTTTGAGGAAGACTTTTTCACGTTTCAACGCGTGGAAGTTTTATTTCGATCTTGGTTAAACGTGTGCCTCCGAAGAGGTCTTTCTGCTTGATTGTGCCTCCGGGAGGAGGTCTTTTCATTTCTGCCTCTAGGAAGAGGTCTTTCTGTCTTATTGTGCCTCTGGGAAGAGGTCTTTTTGAAACGGGCCTCCGAAGAGGGCTTTTATTTTTTTTTTCATTTCAGCTCTGGGGAAGTGAAACTCCGAAGAGCGGCTGTTGCACTTCAACTCCTGGTGAAATGGGCCTCCGAAGAGGGCTTTTATTTTGTTTTGCATTTCAACTCTGCTGAAGTGAAACTCCGAAGAGCGGCTGTTGCACTTCAACTCCTGGTGAAATAGGCCTCCGAAACGGGCTTTTATTTTGTTTTGCATTTCAACTCTGGTGAAGTGAAACTCCGAAGAGCGGCTGTTGCACTTCAACTCCTGGTGAAATATGCCTCCGAGGATTGCCTGGAAGTTACTCTCTCATGGTTGGAGGGTCATGACTCCTCCAATCTTTTTTTGTTGAGTAGAGAACTTTCTTTTTTTTACGGCATATGCCTCGTTAGAGGTCTTTATCCGCCGAAGAGTTGTGCCTCCGTAGAGGACTTGTGCCTCCGAAGAGGGCTTTAGTTGTTCCTTGTCCACTTGCTTATGCCTTTTCAGCGATCCTCTATTTTTTCTTTTCAAGCTCGCACTCCCTTCTCTTACAAGTAGTTTGTTTAATCCAAAGAAGTGTACTTCATTGCTAGGCCAGTTCGCGAGAACGGGCATAGGCTTCTTAATTGGATGTTTGTTTGTTCAAACTTCTCAATTTATTAGCTAGAGCCCGTTTTTGGCGAAATCATTGGCCGTTCAATTGAAGCACTTCTTATCTAGGATTTAAATTTGGGACTTTTGTGCTTTCGTGACTCGAAATTTGTTTGCTGAATGATAACCAGAATCACTCGGTCTTGTAATGTGCAAGTTTTATTTTCATTGTCTGCAAAAATTTAAATCGACATTTCAGCAATACATTTAATCTACTTTTCATATCGAAAATAAAGCAAACATGTAATAATAATAAGAAACACAAGATTTATAGTGGTTCGGCCTAGAATTTGGGCCTACATCCACTTTATAGTCTTTCATTATTCACTTGCATCGGTTTTACAATCGCTTTCAATTACAGGAATCATACATTCATAATTCTTTTTACAATATTTCAACAAAGCTATCAAGTAAAGTATGGGCGCAAGTGATTGCTGTTCCAAGCTCTTGGAATTTGATCTCCTTCGACAGTAGTGAGTTTGAATGTGCCGTCAAGAAGCTTCTGACCTATGACATATGGTCCTTCCCAATTTGGCCCAAACACACCTGTCGCTGTCATAATTCTCTTTAGGACTAGATCTCCAATCTCAAAGCTGCGTTGGCGAACTTTGGAATTGAAATGTCTGGCTATCCTTTGCTGATGAGCTGTGATTCTGAGCTCAGCCTCTTCTCTTTTTTCATCAAGGAGATCTAGTGCCTCAAGCTGTAATTTTTCATTCTCCACTTGATTGAAATGGATTCTTCTATGTGAAGGGACCTCTGTTTCTACCGGAATCATTGCCTATGACCCGTATGCCAATGAAAACTGAGTATGCCCAGTCGCAGTTTTGTGGGTAGTTCTGTATGCCCATAGTGCTAGCGGTAGCTTATCGACCCACCACCTTTTGCTCTTTCAAGTTGCTTCTTGATGGTTGACTTGATAATTTTATTTACTGCTTCCACCTGCCCGTTTGCCTGCGGATGAGCTACTGCTGAGAAGCTTTTTCGGATTTTGAATCATTTGCAAAAATCTTGGAATTCTTCACTTTCGAACTGAGTACCATTTTCTGTAATTATCTTTTGAGGCACACCATACCTGCAAATGATACTTTTAGTCACAAAACTTATCATCTTTTTAGAGGTGATAGTAGCCAGTGGTTCAGCTTCTGCCCATTTAGTAAAATAATCTACAGCAACAATGGCATATTTGATTCCAGATTTGGCAGTTGGTAACGGTCCTACAAGGTCTATCCCCCATATTGCAAATGGCCATGGACTGACCATCTGTGTGAGTTCAGTAGAAGGTGCTCTAGGAATTTTGGCGAATCTTTGGCATCTGTCACATTTTCGGGAATAGTCTATTGCATCTCGGTTAATTTCTGGCCAAAAATATCCGTATCGGAGAATCTTCTTTGCTAAAGTTTGACCACCTAAATGATCACCACATTCTCCCCCATGCACCTCAGCTAAGACTGTTTTGGACTCTTCCCTGGATACACATCGAAGTAACGGCATTGAGAATCCCCGTCTGTATAATTGGCCATCCTGGACTATATAGCGAGAGGCTTTCCTCAGTAGCTTCTGTCGTTCTTTTGAATTTTCCGGTAAAGAGCCATTGAGAAGATATTCTGTTATTGGAGTCATCCATGATTCTTGCTCTTGGGACACGCTCATGGTCCAATCAATATCCATCTCATCAATGCTTGGAGCTGACAGGACTTCTACTGGAGTCAACCCCAGAAATTGAGCTTCGCCTGTGCTAGAGTACTTTGCGAGAGAATCTGCTTTCGTATTTTCTTCTCGAGGAATATGACTTATCGTTAATGATCGAAGTCACACAGGAGTTCCCAAGCCTTTAACAAGTAGGCAGGCAGATTTCCCCCTTTCGCTTGGAATTCCTTCTTGACTTGGCATACAATAAGCTGAGAATCGCTGAAGATCTGTAATGCTCGGATGTTTAGTTCTTTAGCAATTCTCAAACCAGCGATAAGAGCTTCGTATTCTGCTTCATTGTTCGTTGAAGGAAATTCCAATCTTAGTGCGTAGCATAATGACCGACCTCCAGGGGTCTCAAGTACAACTCCGGCTCCAGAACAGTAGTCATTTCTCGCGCCATCAACATATAACTTCCATTGGATTGGGGAATCATCGATCGTTCCTTCCTCACTGTTACCCTTATCCGTGAATTCTGCGATGAAATCCGCTAAAGCTTGTCCGCTGATTGCTTTCGGGGATGATAAGTGATGTCATATTGATTGAGTTCAATCTTCCACTTTAGAAGACGACCCAAAGTGTCAGGGCGAAACAGGACTTGCTTTAAAGGTTGATCAGTGAGGACTCTGATAGGATGAGCTTGGAAATATTGCCTCAACTTCCTCGATGCAATCAGTAGGCAATAGCCGAGTTTTTCCAACTTGGAGTAATTCATCTCTGCCCCAGTGAGTCTTTTGCTGATATAGTAAACCGGATGTTGAATCCTCTTGTCTTCTCGTATCAGCGCTGCACTTAAAGCATGAGATGATACTGCCAAGTATATAAGAAGATCCTCACCATCGCCGGGCCTAGAAAGTATTGGAGGCGTTTCCATATGGCGAATCAATTCGTCAAAGGCCTTTTGGCATTCGGGAGTCCAATCAAAGTTTTTCTTTCCTTTCTTTAGGGCGTCAAAGAATGGGATGCATTTATCAGTGGCTTTGGAAATGAACCGACTCAAGGCGGCGACTTTTCCGTTGAGACTTTGCAATTCCTTCTTCGTTCTAGGAGCTTTGACTTCTTTTAAGGCGGTAATTTGAGCTGGACTAGCCTCAATGCCCCTAGCGCTCACGATGAAACCTAAGAACTTTCCGGACTCCACGCCAAATGATCATTTTAAAGGGTTAAGCTTCATTCCGTATTTTCGGAGGACTGTGAACATGTCTGCTAAGTGTTCTATATGATCCACTACTTTCTTAGATTTTACTAACATGTCGTCGACGTAGACTTCCATAGTCTTGCCCAATTGTGGTTTGAACATAGAATTAACAAGTCTTTGGTAGGTTGCCCCCGCATTCTTCAGCCCGAAGGGCATAACTCTATAGCAGTAAAGACCAACATTGGTGATAAAGCTCGTATCCTCCTGATCTGGCTCATGCATCATGATCTGGTTATATCCGGAGTAGGCATCCATAAAAGATAACAATTCAAGTCCCGCTGTTCCATCTACCAGTTGATCGATTCTGGGTAATGGGAAGCAGTCTTTGGGGCAGGCCTTGTTTAGATCTGAAAAATCGATGCACACTCTCCATTTTCCGTTGGCTTTCTTAACCAGCACTGGATTTGAAACCCAATTCGGATAGGTAGATTCTTTGATAAAGTTATTCTCCATGAGCCGATCAACTTCTTCTTTTAACGCTGCTGACCTTTCTGGACCTTGAGTTCTCCTTTTCTGTTTCACAGGTGTAAATTTTGGATTAATATTCAGAGCGTGTACTGCTACTTCTGGGGATATTCCGCACATATCGGCATGAGTCCAAGCAAAAACATCCAAATTTGCTTTTAAAAAAGATATTAAGATATTCTGAATTGACGCATTAAGTTGTGAACGCACATTCAACACCTTTTTTGGGTCCTTCGGGTCAACAGATACTGGTACTGTCGTTTCCACTGGTACCACTCTATTCTCCCCTGCACTGGCTTTTCTAGGATCCAACTCTTTTCATGCTCCGCTGTGCTCGCCAGTGCAGGGTCCACCTTGTAATTGCTACAAGGCTGGTTCTTTGATGCGGACTGGGATTGCCGCATCCTTTCCCATTTCTCTTTTCCTTGCTTCTCGCAGCTCTGTCAGATAACACTCCCGCCCGGCATTTTGATCCCCCATTATAACTCCTACTCCATTGTCTGTGGGGAATTTAATGGTGAGGCACCATTGGGCCAGAACAGCTTTGAATGCTGCAAGAGTTGGACGGCCAAGGAAAGCATTATAAGCGGAAAATTCGTCAACAATCACAAAAGTTTGCTTGCGGACTACTTTTCTTTCTCCCTCTCCGAGTTCTACAAGCAAATCAATAGTTCCTATTGGCTGCTTTGGCTCCCCAGTGCAGCCAGCGATTTTTTTTGATGAGGCTTGCACATCATCCATAGGGATCTTCATTTGGTCGAATGTTTTCTTGAAGAGGATATTACAGGATGCGCCACAATCAATGAGAACTCTTCTGACAATAGCTGGCCCGATACCAGCCGAGATGACTAAGGGATCCAAGGTAGGAGCTTCAACACCTGTGGAATCCCTGGCTCTGAACACAATATCATCATTGAAAGTTCTTTGTTGTTTCAGGGGCGTAGTATCTTCCAAAACAAAGACATCTTCTTCGGCCGGTGCATATTTCAAAGCACGGGTGTACCTTTCCATCTCACCCCAGCTATTGCCTGCTGGGTGAGGTCATCCCGTAATGACATTGATAACAGGCCTTCCGGATTCATGCCCTGCAGCCTTCTCACTTGTCCTGGGTTGATGAACAGGAGCTCGTTGCCCCTGACTAGACGAAGCAGGATTGGTGCTATTCCTTTCCACAAATTGCTGAAGCTTGTTTTCCCTTATCAACTCTTCAATCAAAATTTTCAATTGGCGGCATTCATCGGTATCATGAACGAGTTGATTATGGAAGCGGCAAAACTTGCCGCTTTGTACAGCTTTTTTCCCGGTTCTCAGAACGGGAGGTTTAGGATAATCAACAGAATCTTTAGTGGCAAGATAAATACGCTCCGGCGTATCTGATAAAGGAGTATATTCCGATGACTTGAAGGAACGAGGCTTCTTCATATTTTTTTGTTTCTTCCCATCGTTATTTTCCCTTTTCTGTCCTACAGATTCATTCTTGCATGGAGCAGCAATGTTATCTTCAGCTTTTTCCAATACTGCCTTTACTGGTACAGGACGGCTTTCCAGGCGTATGAACTCATCTGCTTTCTTGTAGAATTTTTCAAGGGAATTTGGTTCCTTCATGTTAAGCCATTTTCCAAATTCGCTCGACTTGTCGATGGCCCTCATCAGATAGGTCAAGATCATCCGTGGTTCTGCATTGTCTACCTCGACCAGTGCTATATTAAAACGATTCAAGAAAGATCTGATAGTTTCCCCTGGATTCTGTTCTAAACTTGACAACGACATGATATCTTTGTCTTTTGAAGCATATAGTCTGAACTGCTCCTTGAATTTCCGGGTTAGGTCAGAAAACTGATCTATAGACTGAATTGGTAGCTTGGTGAACCAAAGCAGAGCTACACCTTCCAAATATACAGGAAAATATCGGCACTTTATTTCATCAGAAGCTCTGGCACCTGTCATGTGCCAATCACATTTATACAAGAATTCGTTCGGATCACTTGTTCCCTTGTAAGCTGGGATAGTTGGAGGGACAAACTTCCTTGGGAACTCAGCCTTTAAGATCCTTTCGGTAAACGGGGTTTTACTTGGAGCGAAACCCCATTCCTTCTCGTCTTCATTCCTTTGCATGCTTTCTTTCATGATTTATTGAACCATTTCAGAAAGATACCCCTCATCATTTCGAGCTTTAGATCCACCAACTTCAGGAAATGTCCGCTCAAAGGGGCTGGCAGCCCTCTCAGGAATGTTTCTTTCTTCAGTGTCATGAATGTTGCCAGCAAAGTTCCTTTCATTACCCGTTGGTTGACGGTTTACCCCAAGCAAATCGTTCAACTTATTGAAAATTAGCGCATTTTGGGCACTCTGAGCCTCCAATTGTGCACTTTGGGCATTTATCTGCTGGTTCAGCCCTAAGATTACAGCATCCAACTCCGCTTTTGTGACCCCAACAGGTGGAGTGGCTTGATTAGGTACCGGGGAAGTGGAGGTTCCCTCTTGAACATTTCCAGATCTAACCGATCTACTCCTTCTCCCCGGAGCCATGATTTCAGATAAACTTCTAGTCTTCAGAGAGATTACTTCAATAAACTTTCGTGGAGCAATGATGATAATTCGCCTGAGTTCAGTTCTCAGTGAAAGCACCAAAAATGTTAACACTAAAATTTGAACGCTAACACCCCGGTGTGTAAAGTGTAGTTGTGAAAGCACCACCCGATGATTCGGGAACAGAGTATAAGCAGAAAACCACAGAAAAAAGCAGTAAATAACAACGATTTTACAGTGGTTCGGCTCAATAGTTTGCATACGTCCACTCTGAATATCTTTATTGATGATTTCGTTACAAGTTGATACAATTCTTCCCAAGTACAATACACTTTGAACTACTAAACACTTTGAACGAGTAGCTTAAACTTCAATGTAAGTGAAAGTCCTCAAATCCATGTCGGATGCATGAGATTTCTTCTTGAAGTTGTTGATAGCGTTCTACGTGTCTTGAAAGCTATGAGTGTTGAGTTGGTTTGGAATGTAGCAGAGTATCGGTGCTTGGAAAGAATGAGCCAAAAGTCCCTTGAATGTTGGAGATGGCCATGTATTTATAGGCAAATTTCTGGGTTGGAATTGTTAAGTCATAGGTCGTGACCGACTCAGGATGATTCGTAAGTCGTGACCGACTTAAATATCACGAGTCAGCAGGCATCGACATAAGTGAAGCGGCATTGAGTTTGCTTCTTGTTTGCTTAGGTCGCCAGCGACATATAACAGGTCATTAGACATCTTAAGTTACTTGAGTCGTTGGAAAACTTAGGTCGGTCTTCCACATGAGTTGTTAACTCCATGTGTCGTTAACCCGTTGAGTCGGCCGGCACCTTTAAGTCGCTAAGGTTATAACCCGGTGAGTCGCTGTCCCTCCTGAGTCGTTGAGTCGTAACCCTTCAAGGCCGTTGAGTCGGTAACTCCTTAAGGCTGTTGAGTCGGACTATTCTCTTAAGCCGCTAAGGTTACTAAGTCGTTAGCCTGTTGAGTCGTAACTAGATAGGTCGTTGATTCGGTCCATATGTTAGGTCGGTAATCAGTTGAGTCGGTAATCAATGTGGGTCGTGAGCCTTTCTTGAGTCGCTTGAGCAGAGGGGTTAGCATGATACAACGCCTATAAATACCTTATGAAATTTTCTTTACCTCTTCACTCAGGCCATTCATAATCCAACTTTCTTCACCATTCATCACTTTCATCATCTCCACTCTCTGTTGTTATTCGCATTATCCACTACTGCTCGCCACCGTTTACCTCCTAGACCATTGTTCTTTTAAAGCTTCAGGTAATTCTAGATCCATTTTCTTTTAATATTAATTTCTTATGTCTGTTCTTCTTTGCAGCACATTATTCTCTCTTTTTTAATATTGGTTGGGTAGTAAAATCCTTATATGTATGGTCTTCTTTACAACGCCTTTTTATTTTTTATTTCATCACTTTGCTAATATTTGTCAAGTGCAAGCAAGTAATACAAAAATTGAAAATCTAGGTGGAAAGTTTCATAAGAATACAAAAAAATAAGCTATGCTATTTACACACACAATGCATTTTTAATTTTAAGCTTTTGCCTAGTCTTTCGCATCATGTTCAAAAATAAAAAGCGATTCCTCTAAGTTCATCATATAAATACAATTTCATGTATTGAAATAATATATTTATCATATGAATAACTCGAAAGGGAAGGACTAGATTTATATAGGTTTATAAACATCTTTTAAAATGAAATAAACATAAGAACTTAGCTAACAAATATTGAATTTGTCAGCCCTAGAGCTGTTAGAGATGGTTTAAGATATCATAGTTGAGTAAAATATGAGCCAATAAATCACACTACAATCGTAGAGTTATCCATGATCTTCCAATATTAAGAAAATAAAGATTCCTTGCACAAACTCCTTTTCATCGCACCTAAAAATGCTTTATCATCTTTTATACATCCTTAACAATAGACTGCAAACAAGCATGCTCAAAGTACAAATTGAAAACAAATATTTTATATTTTTGAGCACCTCCATCATATTTTAGATCTTATTTGGCAATAAGGACTGCATCAGTGCTATCTATAACCTATTCAATACCGTGCTATCTACCGAAAATTGCACCGCATCGGATATAGAATTAATATACTATATAAACTTGTACATCATTCTAATTAGTTTAGTTGAAACATAGCCAAATTCATAGTTATTTCATATGTGGTTTGTATTTAGGGTGCCCCTGCACACATCAAACTGTCCTAGAATGAGTTTGTTTTACTTATATTTTGAATATTTAGATCTTATAGTGTTTATTGTGTTTTTATTTGCGCTTACGATTTAATGGAAACTCCACTTGAAAACCATTGTTATTTGTAGTTATGTTTCAATAGCTACTCCTAAATATATGCACACAAAAATTTTGATCCATAAAATAATTGTGTTGAATTTTGATGATGTCACATTTATTAATAGTAGCATGTAGTATATTAATTGGACATGTTACAGAGATAAATGTTAGAGTAGGTCCCATTGCATTAATAAAGCCCAAAATTCAGCGCTGTTGTAACATCTTGGTGTTTCGTGTCATTCGCATCCACACATGTCGGACTTGAAATACTCAAAATACCAGATTGTTAATTTATATTTGGCAAAACTCAGCATATACAGTAAATAAATTAATCACAGAATCACAGACATAGAGTGATATAACAATAAGCAGCGGAAACAAAGGAATAGTAGTTCATGAAGCTACTATATATATAACATAGTTAAAACAAGATACAACAGAAGTCTTGAATACATAAAAGTCTCAATACTATGGTCAAATAACAAAATCTGAATATATCAATAGAGTCAACTGAATAACTCAAAGCTGAATAGATACAAATGGATCTCCAAGTGAAGGTCCAACTCCAAAAGTGAGTCTCAAATGCTGTGACACTCACTCTGACCCGAGCATAAAGCAAAACATCAAAAAACTCGAGGCAATTCTTATATCAATAAACCCAACTCAAGTGAAATATCAACTAAAATACAAGTAACTCAAAGGACGTTTAAGATACCCATCCTCTAAGGATTCGTGGAACTATCTACTATGTAGTACAATACGCTATTATACTATGCTATAGTAAAGTAAACTATTAAAATAGCTTTAAGGCGTTACCCATATCCCCTTAACACATCTTATATAATCCCATGGTCTATGCAGTACCGTAATCTCCTCCGTAGGTCGTTAGAGGGCACTCCATAGGTGTGGTACAAGACAAATTCTTAGTGGGCTCTATATGGTAGGTGACGCGGCACAACTAGGCAATGCCTGGGTAGATATACCAATTACACTTCCGGGCTCTTGGTAACGCATAGCCGCAGATACCGCCCAAATCGATCCACACTCCCAATAAATCTGAGGGTGCACCCAATCAGTCACAAAGTAATAGAATGGTATCGAAGAAGTGTGTCCGATCGGAGGAGCTACCTCACTTGGCCCATTTACTACTCCTGTTTTAGCCACTTTAAGCTAACTCATGGGAGTCAGGTCCACGTAATTACCTCAAATAGAATCATCACCAACAATCCTACTTCATTCTGGAATCTCCACTATGTACACGGTTGTTAAAGTGGTTTTCGGTATTGGCAGAGTATGACAATAACGGATCGCGGTCTCTTTAACAACCCAATATTATTATAACACATCGGTCATTTCAAAATATCATTTCCATATCCAAAATATCATTTCCATTTCAAACCATATCAATACGAGATCATTATTCTCTTAAAATATATCTATTTCCAAAAATCATAGTACTTTCCAAAATAATAACTCTTTCTAATTTATAAACCTTTGAAACCATAACACTTTGGAAATCGTAACACTTTGAAAATAGAACTTTGGAAATCATAATACTTTGGAAATCACGACACTTTGAAAACATAACTTTGAAATCAGAACACTTTCCTCTTAAATAGTTTAGATATTAATAATAGTATATATATAATCAAATAGTTTATATAATAAAATAATTTATATGTAAAAATAATTATAAGTTAAAATAGTTTATATTAAAGTAATTAGTATATTAAAATAGTTTATATTAAAAATAGTTTATATATAAAATAATTTATATATATTAAAATAGTTATAAATTAAAAATAGTTAATATTAAAATAATTAGTATATTAAAATAATTTTATGTTAAAATAGTTTATCTATATTAAAATAATTTATATATTAAAATAGTTTATATACTAAAATAGTTTATATATTAAAATAACATGAAATAAAATATTTATGTATACATATATTAAAATGCTTTACATAATAAAATAATTTCCCCAAGATTCACAAATCAATTCAAATCAACTCAAATTCCAAAAATCTCATTTAAATCAAATCTCAACTCTTCCATTTCAATTCAAACCTTAGTAAACCATTTTATATCGATTTCAAATATAGATTTGAATCATAATTATAAACCGATTCAATTTCAATAGATTTCAAAGCTTTAAATATTCAAACATTTACAATAACTAAATTTTTGAAAAATTCATATATATTTCGAATTCAATTTTATCATTATTTAATATTGAAATATTCACTTGGTCAATCCAATAATATTTAAATAAAACTTTAAATTACCATTTAAATAAACTAATTATTCGCTTCGATTTATTTAAACTTGAAAAAATTCATTTAATCACTTAAATCAAAATCAAGTTATAAAATCATATCTTTAAAATCTCAATGCAATAAGTTACAAATCAATTTAAATTTATCTTTCCAACCTTAATTTATTAAAATTATATAAAAATCCGTTTTAAAATATAAATTTTTAAATAAGTACTTAAACATAATATATACTAATTAAATTAAAGCATATTATTAAACTATTTTTATATTAAAACTTATTTAGCTATATTTAAAAATCGAAAAATTATTAGAAAATCCGAAAATTAATAAATTTCAAAACTAACTTATAATTTTAAAATTTTCAAAACATATAATTTTTAAATCTAAAATTTTAAACATATATAAAATATTTAAAATCAATATTTACATAAAACCATATATATTTCTTTTCAAAACGCTGAAAATCATTTAAAACATATATATATATATATGCATATATATATATATATATGTATATGTATATGTATATGTATATGTGTATATGTGTGTGTATATATATATGCATATATATATAAACAAACGATGTCTGTATATAATTTTCTATCGTATGGTCAAGTGATACGGATATTTATTATTTCAATCCGCACTTTAAATATTTGTTGGTATATATCATTGAAACCCGCAATTCCGAATTCAATGTCAATGAAAATCGCTTGGGTTTACCATTTCAACCTATAAAGATTTTATCCTATTCTACAAGATCGTTTGGGTATGTATCATTTCAACCCATAGGGAATTCTAAACTAATAGTGAACTTGTAGAGTGAGAACAAATATGATAAAATACAACATATCAATAACAGGCATATATCATCAATAATATATAAAATATAACAACAGATCATGGTGTTAGATTTCACAGGTGAAAAGTTACAGATAATGGCATATCATATATGTAGAAGTTGAATAACTAGCAACATCATATTTCAATTGTCATTTCAAATTAAATTAAATTTAATAAATATAAGAATGTTAATCGTAAGTGATTGCTCACCTTTCGAGGCTAGAGATGAACGCGAATGAGATGAGTTATGAATCCAAGAACAAATTCCAAAGCGAAGCAAAATTGGCACGAATTTGACGAACAAAGCTGATAGTAAGGAATCGTGAAAGAATCAGAATCAGCTTGGTATGAATTGAACTAAATATATATGTGTGTGTGTGTGTGTGTATATTTCAAAAAATCAATTTAAACATATATAAAAGTAGAATCTATGTATATTTTCAAATCACTATTTAACTTGACGCTTATGGAATAAAATTTCAGTATATATATTTTTTAGAAACCAAATTAATGTATACTCATTTATATAAATTAATATATGCACACATACATACATACATATACAACTTATATTGTAAACTTTAGAAATATATGTTATGAAATATAACAACACTGCTATAAATATATATGGTCAAATTGTGACGCCCCACCTCTATACTCATAATAACAAAGGTTTTTATAAGGAATAACGTCTGCTATTGCGAAGATTAAGGCTTGTTAGAAGCGATCATCCGTAAGTTATGCCTTAGACGAGTATTGTTTACATCGATAGAAGTTGTGTTAATTACTCCCAAAGATATATATTCAATCCAAATCTAAGATGAAACTACGGTGGCTAATGAAAAATTCAGAACATCTCATAATAACAATAACATAAATATGTATCATCACATCTGAACAGAAATATCAGATATATAGCGGAAGACAGGCTGGATACATGCTACAACAATCGGCAGTCCACATGAACCAAATGTACATATACAAAGATATCAACACATATATGAGATGATAGTCAATACACCAAAAGTACACCTCGAAGACTAGAAAAAAGATAGAGTAAAGTCCCAAAAGCTGAAGTAGCAACTGAATCAAAGATAACGACTATCCTGAAATAACTCGGTCTGACTCGAGTATTATTTAAAAGAAAATAATAAACAGATCAGTCTAATTTAAACTTCAGAAATAAATGTAAGATAACAACACTCAAGCAAATAATTATAATCTCGAATGAGATTATACAGCATATATAATCAACATAGTTTAAATGAAAAAAATCTCAATTTAAACTCCATTAAAATCACCCATTAAATTCCAATTGGATTTAAAACAGCAATACGTAAATTTATAATCTCGGATGAGACTATACACAAAATTATAGTCTCGGGTGAGACTATACATCATAGTAATCAACATAGTTTAAAGGAAGAAATCCCATTAAACATCATCAAAATCAACTTTCAAATTCACATTGAATTCAAAACAGAAATACACAGAATCTAGAAATCAAAGTAAGATAACTAGAAAATCAACATAAAAGATGGATCGATCCCAGCAGATGGCGAGTTTTAGCTACACCGCACGTGCATCTCATATGGATGAAGCCTACCAAGTACTATATTTTTGGCGCCTAACAAATGACCCGAAGGTCCAATAGATGACCCAAGGCCTGGTACTGATAATTGAACCGAAGGTCCATCATATGACCCGAAGGTCCAACAGAGTGGCTTGAAATCCAAATAAAATCATTAAAATCATCAAACAACAAATATTTCAATTAACGAGTCCGGAATTAATCGAAATAGTAAAAGTGCGGTTCCATACAAACGCACTTTTGCTAAATCGTTTAAATCTCTTCGTCATTTCCTTGAAAATGCGAAATTGTGTATTTTATACGTTCTTAAACGGACAAGTACAGAATTAAGCGAATCGGTAAAAGTAAGGGTTCATAGTCCTCAATTTTGCTTGAGCGTTTAAATCGCTTCCTCACTCTTTTGAAAGCGCAAACTATTCTTTTTTTGAAAACAAATTTATTTTAAAACGATTTGTAAAACACGTGATTAAAACAGCAACAACTATACCAATTTCGACGAGGAAATTGCGCTTCACAAAACACCGTAAAAAATGATACCAAATCAGTGTTGCAGGATAATCGCTCAAAAATTCACTTTATATTGACGGTTACTGAAGTCAAAATAACAGTAATTTTTATTCGTCAAAAATCTCATTAAAACAACATGCTTCAAAAATATAATACCCGCGTAAAAGTTCCGTTATAAAGATAACGGCAACAAAATATGGTTTAAAACGTAAAACCGGTTCAACGTAAATTAATGCAGTAAACTGCACTACTACATACTCAACAAAATATTGCACTGAAAAATGACATTTACATGCAAGCGAGAAGTAAAAGCTGGCATAACAATTAAATGCACGCATGAAATAAATGGGCATAATTTTTGTGAAATGCACTCACGTTCATTTATGAGTTGGCCACGAAATTTTTACGCAACACATATTACACGCACGCAATACGTTCTGGGCTTTATGTTTTACGCTTGTACTAAAATATACACGCATGAAGGGACGAAATACCTGGGTAAACACTGAAATGCACATGGCGTGCACGTACACCATTTGATACACGCTAATAAAATATAAACTAAACTAGATTTTCCAGTGTAACATGCAACCCGGTTATACTACTATATGCCTGAACTAATTAAATGCGAAATAAAGTAACTTGTACTCATTTCTTTTCTTTTCTTTTTTCTCATGCAACACGAAATGGCCTGATAAGCAACAGTTTTATTCTCGCATGCACTAATGCTTTTGAACCAAACATCAATATGGCCTGACTACCTACTTTCGTTTTCTTTTCTTTTATTTCTTTTTCATTTCTCATGTAATACTTATTCACACTTCACGCGCACGTGCTACCTTATGCACACAAAAAATGCAAGCCTGGGTACTCTTCCGTGTGTTATATGCATGGATACAAAAATGGTCTGCATGAAGAAAAAGAATTAGAAAGTTACACGTACACATGAATGCAAAAATATAATCTAGAGTAACCCCCACCATCAAGAATAATTTGAACGCATGCATGTGTTTCTTTTTTTTTGTACACTACACATTGCCTTAACAAGGTATGTTGCCTGAACACTATTTCCCTTTACAGAGAAAGCTTGATAATGAAAATTAATAAAATAACATGCGCGTAAGTAATCTATGCACGCATGAATGAGCAAAAATATAGAAGAAGTTGATAAAATAATCGCTCAAGTCAAAAAAAAATTGCTTTTTTTTCACGCATGAAAATTAGAACAAACTGGCTATGCACGTAAGAAATAAATTTTTCCACGTCAAAGAACTATTCATGCTATTGCTGTTTTCCTTCAGTTGGAAACTTTGCAAGAAAGTAGCTTACGTTTTTAACAAGCACTGAAAATATTCCCAATCCATAAAAGTCTGAAAATGGCCAAATATCTGGATTTATCAATTACTAAATATATGGCTGTTGAATTTATATACTACTACAATATAACAACATAGTAAGTGATGCAGGCCATCTGAATAAAGACTTAGGTCGAGAGCGACCTAAGCATACCTATGAGTCGTTCCAACGACATAAGGATGAAGACGAGTTAAGCTTAAGTCGCGAGCGACTTAATGAGATGAAGGAAAACGAGTTGAAAGGTCACTTAAACGAGTTACGACCTAAGCACGACGTTCCAGCGACCTACCGGGACAAGCTTTTGAAGGCATCGGCTGTTTCATTAGGTCGCGAACGACCTAACTCCTATGCCGCTTCATTAGGTCGCAAACGACCTAACTCCTATGCTGTTTCCATAAGTCGCAAACGACCTAACTCACGTACCTCCTCTTTAGGTCGCTCAAACGACCCAACGACTTATGAGACAGGTCGCGAGGAGATAAGTCGTTCACGAGGCAAAGCTCATCCTTAAGTCGCAGAAGGTTAAGTCGCGGAAGAAGTACCTGTTGCCGTGTTGAAGACTAAGTCATTAACGACCTAACTTAGGTCGTAGGTCGCAATGATGTAAGATGTAAATGCTGGGTTTGTTTAGTCACATGTAACGTTGAGTCGTATGTCGTGATGTACTTATGTTGTACTGTCTTAGGTCGTTGTAATAAGTGAGTCGCTAAATATTTAGGTCGCGCGCGACCTTAGTTAAGTCGTGAGTCGTGAGTGTTAGGTCAGGGACGACCTAAGGGGCTGTGTTGTAAAATGCTATAAATAGGGAGTGCGTTGTACATTTAAAGGGAGATAATATTGAATAAAAATTTCCATTTGATTGCTTTGTTCTTTATTCTAATCGGTAGTTGAGTGTAATCTCCTATCTCCACTTACGACATTCGAGTGCGCTCGGATCTTCGTTTGCTGAAGCCAATTCGCGGAATCAAGTGCGCTTGATCAACACTTGAAGAACTGTAGATCTTTGTTTCTCGGTATCGGGCGCGATCAACGAGACGAAGATAGATATTATCCGGCATCTTTGGATCAACGGATTTGGGCATCGCAGTATTTTCAATCCACCGATTGCTACATCTCATCGATTTCATCGTTTTCGTAATATCCACTGCGTCAGTTTTTGGTATCGGAGCTAGACTTAGCCAATCATAGCTAAGCCGAGTCTTGGAGCCAATTTTTGAAGTTGAAGTTTGAAGTTGTTGTTCGTTATGTTCTTATTGAAGTTGCAACAAGTTTGGAACATTTGATCCATAACCTTTTGGATCGAAGTGTGCAAAAGTGTTTGAATTTTTGGAGAAGGGTGTGAGCCGTGCATCATTTGTTGAACCGAGCTAAGTATAGGCCGTGTATACTTGTGAGTAGTAGCCGAGCCTAGGTGAAGTTTGTTTGAAGTTTGATTTGTAGAAGATTTGTGAAATATTTGTTGAAGTGCTGTAAAGTTCAATCATGCCGTCGAGAAGAGCTAATCGTCATCAAAATGTTGAAGCGTTGTATAGAAGAGAAGAGGCCGAGCAAATGGAACAACGTATTAATGAAAAGTTTGATGAAGGCATTGGAAAGTTAGAGAAGTTGATGAATGATTTGAATCAAAGTCAAAGGAGGAGATCACCAATCTCGAACTATGGAGGAAACCGAGTTTCGCCATCGGTTACGGAAGCGAGAAGGGTATCACCGCAATCTTTTAGAGAGAGAAGAGAAACATCAATTTCGTCAAGGAGAGATCACCATGACTATGGACATGAAGAGATAAGAACTCCACGAGAGTTTGAAAATGAGCCATATCGAGATGAGGAGAGACATAGTAGAAGAGACATGCGTGATCGAAGGGATGTTGATGGTCGAGATCGATATAGACGTACATTTGATTTTGATGAAGAGGGTGATAGATCTAGCATGCATTATCGAGATCGAGAACAAGTTTGAAATTCTTATCGGGATGTTGAAGAAGATCGTCGATGGGAGTCGGGTATGAAGATGGAAATTCCAGAGTTCAAGGGTGGAATGGTAGCTGAAGAATTTCTTGATTGGTTGTCTAATGTTGAAGAGATTATTGACTTCAAGGAAGTTCCTGAGCATAGAAGAGTAAAGTTGGTTGCTACTAGGTTGTGGGGGAGAGCTTTGGCATGGTGGCAGCAAACTAAACTTACATGGGAGAGAATGGGAAAGTCGAAGATTGATACATGGGATATGATGAAGAAAATGATGAGAGCTACGTTTTTACCTTACAACTATCAATCACTTATGTACCAGAGATTGCAGAATCTGAGGCAAGGGACGAAGACTGTTAGTGATTATGCTGATGAATTTTATCAACTGATTGCTCGAAATGACATTATGGAGACAGAGGAACAGCTAACTGCTAGATTTGTTGGAGGGCTGAGAATGCAAATCCAGGATATGGTTAATATGTTCGATCCAAGATCTGTAGCGGAGGCACATCAGAAAGCGTTGGCTTGGGAGAAGCAGGGAAGGCGTGGAGGTGGTGTGTTTACCAATTCCAACAATCAAATGAAGGGTGTTAGTGGAAGTTCTAATGTTCCTAAAGCTGTCGCAAAACCAGTTGTGAAGGAGGTTGAGAAGGCAAAGGTCAATAAAAGTTTCAAATGTTACAATTGTCAGGAATTGGGTCATAAAAGCAATGAATGTCCAAAGCCTAAGAAGCGAGTGATGGTTGCAGAAATTGAGGATGAGGAAATAGAAGCTGAATATTCCAATTCACCACTTGTTGAGGAGGAAGAAGAGTTGTGCGGGGATGAGGGTTGTAATTTGATGATGAGGAGATCTTGTTTTACACCAAAGCAAGAGGATGATTCTAGTTGGTTGAGAAGCAATATTTTTCAGTCAACAAGCACTATCCTGGGAAAAGTTTGCAAGTTCGTTATTGATGCTGGGAGTTGTGACAATATTATCTCTACTGAAGCAGTGAGGAAGTTGAACTTGAAAACTGAGAAGCATCCTAAACCGTACAAGCTAGCATGGTTAAGGAAGGGTGGTGAAGTGAAAGTTGGGCGAAGAGCTTGTGTGAATTTTTCAATTGGAAAGAAGTATAAAGATGAAATCTGGTGTGATGTTGTGGACATGGATGTGTGTCATCTGTTATTGGGCAAACCATGGCAGTTTGATAGAGCAGTACAACATGATGGACGTGCTAATAGCTATAGTTTCATGTTTGAAGGTACTAAGATTATTTTAGTTCCTAAGAAGCAACAACAGAAGGAAAGCAAGCTGGAGGAGATTGAAGAGCTGAAAACTTTGCTATCTTTGAAGGAGTTTGTTAAAAAAGTTGAAGAGGAGCCTGAAGTCTATTTGTTGATTGGACGGGAGAGTCATGAAGAGGTTGAAATTCCAGAAGAAGCGAAGCCAGTTTTGAAAGAATTTGAAGATGTATTTCCAGAGGGGTTTCCTAAGGAGTTACCACCACTGAGAGACATTCAACATCAAATCGATCTTGTTCCAGGAGCAGTATTAACGCATAGACCGCATTATCGAATGAGTCCGAAGGAACATGAAGAGTTACGAAGGAAGGTGGAAGAATTGTTAGAGCAGGGACGTGTTCAGGAAAGCTTGAGTCCTTGTGCAGTACCAGCTTTGTTGGTGCCGAAGAAGGACGGAACATGGAGAATGTGTACTGATAGTAGAGCTTTGAACAAGATTACTGTTCGCTATAGATTCCCAATGCCAAGGTTGGATGACTTGCTAGATCAGTTTAGTGGGGCAACTATCTTTTCGAAGATTGATTTGAAGAGTGGTTATCATCAAATTCGGATTAGACCTGGAGACGAATGGAAGACAGCCTTCAAGACGAGAGAGGGGTTATACGAATGGTTGGTTATGCCATTTGGTCTGTCGAATGCGTCGAGTACATTCATGAGGGTGATGAACCAAATCTTTAGACCATTCATTGGGAAGTTTGTGGTGGTTTATTTCGATGATATTCTGATATATAGTGGAAGTACGGAGGAGCATGTAGAGCATTTGAGAAAGGTGTTAATCATTCTTCGTAAAGAACAATTTTATGCAGCTACGAAGAAATGTGTTTTCATGACTCGAAGTGTGTTATTTTTGGGATATGTTGTGTCAGGAGAAGGTATACAGGTGGACCAGAATAAAGTTGAAGCAATTAGAAATTGGCCGCAGCCGAGGACTATCACTGAAGTTAGAAGTTTTCATGGGCTAGCAACATTGTACCGAAGATTCATCCCACACTTCAGTAGCGTGATGGCTCCAGTTACTGATTGTATGAAAGGGAAACAGTTTTCTTGGTCGGAGGAAGCAGGGATTGCTTTTGAACGAATCAAAGGACTTTTGACGACAGCACCAATTCTTGTATTACCATATTTTGAGTTGTTGTTTGAGCTACACACTGATGCATTGAAGATTGGGATTGGAGGAGTCTTGAGTCAGAATGGGAAACCCGTTGCTTGTTTCAGTGAGAAGTTATCAGGGGCAAAGATGAGATATAGTACGTATGATGTAGAGTTTTATGCTGTGGTGCAAGCAGTGAAACATTGGAGACACTATCTGTTCCATAAGGAGTTTGTACTTTACACAGACCATGAAGCTTTGAAGCATTTGTAGGGGCAAGACAAGATTTCAGTGAGACATGCATCATGGATTGTTTTTTTGCAACAATTTACTTTTATTGTGAAGCACAAATCTGGGATAACAAATCGGGTAGCCGATGCATTGAGTAGGAGGAGTCATTTATTAACGACAATGAAAGTTGAGGTGACAGGGTTTGAATTATTGCCAGAGCTGATTGAAGAAGATCCTTACTTTGTGAAATTTGTTGAGAAAGTCAAGGAAGGAAGTACTGATGAATTTGTGTTGGTTGATGGTTTTCTGTTTAAAGGAAATCAGTTATGTATTCCAGATTGCAGTTTGAGAATGAAGATTGTTAAAGAATTACATGAAGAAGGACATGTGGGTAGAGATCGAACATTGCAGTTGATTTCTCAATCCTACTATTGGCCATCGATGAGGAAGGAAGTTGAAAGGTTTGTTCAGAGATGTCATATCTGTCAGGTTTCGAAAGGAACAGCGACAAATACAGGGTTGTATATGCCGTTACCTGTACCGACTAAACCATGGGTTGATATCAGCATGGATTTCGTGTTGGGTTTGCCGAGAACGCAAAGGGGAAATGATTCTATATTTAATGTGGTTGACATATTTTCGAAGAAGGCAAATTTTATTGCCTGCAAGAAGACAGCGGATGCAGTTCGAGTGGCACAATTATTCTTTAAAGAGGTGTATCGATTGCATGGTTTACCAGAATCTATTGTTTCTGATCGGGATACTAGATTTTTAAGCCATTTTTGGTTAAGTTTGTGGAAGATGGTGGGAACGAAGTTGAACTTTAGCAGCGCTTATCATTCGCAAACGGATGGACAGACCGAAGTTGTTAACCGATCGTTGGGAAATTTATTGCGATGTCTTGTGAAGGACAATCTGAAAAGTTGGGATATGAAGTTATGCCAGGCAGAGTTTGCACATAATCATGCAGTGAATCGTAGTACGGGATTCAGTCCATTTCAGATTGTACATTCAAGTTTGCCAAGGGGACCGTCGGATTTGTCGGTAGTACCACAACCGAAGGGGACAGTTAAACGGGCCGTTGATTTTGTTGATGAATTAACTGAATGTCATAAAATCGTTCAGGAACGATTGGTGAACGCAAATGAGAAGTATAAGCGAACTGCAGATTTGAAGCGACGAAATGTTGAATTTAGCGAAGGTGATTTGGTTTACGCTTTGTTAACGAAGGATCGTTTTCCAGCAGGCGCATATAACAAGTTGAAAGCCAGGAAAATTGGTCCTGTAGAAGTTGTGAAACGAATTAATAAAAATGCTTATAAGTTGAAGCTGCCGGATGATGCGTACACTTCTGACGTGTTCAATGTTAAGTATCTTATGCCGTATTATGGGGATGAACAATCCGATGTAGAACAATTTACAAATTCGAGGACGAATTTTTCTCAACCAGGGGAGGATGATGCAGGCCATCTGAATAAAGACTTAGGTCGAGAGCGACCTAAGCATACCTATGAGTCATTCCAACGACATAAGGATGAAGACGAGTTAAGCTTAAGTCGCGAGCGACTTAACGAGATGAAGGAAAACGAGTTGAAAGGTAACTCAAACGAGTTACGACCTAAGCACGACGTTCCATCGACCTACCGAGACAAGCTTTTGAAGGCATCGGCTGTTTCATTAGGTCGCGAACGACCTAACTCCTATGCCGGTTCATTAGGTCGCGAACGACCTAACTCCTATGCTGTTTCCATAAGTCGCGAACGACCTAACTCACGTACCTCCTCTTTAGGTCGCTCAAACGACCCAACGACTTATGAGACAGGTCGCGAGGAGATAAGTCGTTCACGAGGCAAAGCTCAACCTTAAGTCGCAGAAGGTTAAGTCGTGGAAGAAGTACCTGTTGCCGTGTTGAAGACTAAGTCGTTAACGACCTAACTTAGGTCGTAGGTCGCAATGATGTAAGATGTAAATGTTGGATTTGTTGAGTCACATGTAACGTTGAGTCGTATGTCGTGATGTACTTATGTTGTACTGTCTTAGGTCGTTGTAATAAGTGAGTCGCTGAATATTTAGGTCGTGCGCGACCTTAGTTAAGTCGTGAGTCGTGAGTGTTAGGTCGGGGACGACCTAAGGGGTTGTGTTGTTAAATGCTATAAATAGGGAGTGCGTTGTACATTTCAAGGGAGTCAATATTGAATAAAAATTTCCATTCGATTGCTTTGTGCTTTCTTCTAATCGATAGTTGAGTGTAATCTCCTATCTCCACTTACGACATTCGAGTGCGCTCGGATCTTCGTTTGCTGAAGCCAATTCGCGGAATCAAGTGCGCTTGATCAACGCTTGAAGAATTGCAGATCTTTGTTTCTCGGTATCGGGCGCGATCAACGAGACGTAGATAGTTAGCATCCGGCATCTTTGGATCAACGGATTTGGGCATTGCAGTATTTTCAATCCACCGATTGCTACATCTCATCAATTTCATCGTTTTCGTAATATCCGCTGCGTCAGTAAGTATATGAGGTAGTGCATGCATGTGATTTTCCATCGTATTTGGCAAAAATAAAGTTGCTAAAACAAGATGCTCTGGCCAATAAATTTTCCACGCAAATGAATAAATAAACAAAGTGAGTTTTAAACTCACTTTTAACTCGCTTCCAAAGTCAGCTAGCAACTAGAATCTCTTGGAGCGAATTCAACTGCCATTAACGTTTTACATAGCTTCAGGAAGAACAAAAAAAGCAAGCTACTCCCAATGACACAAAATGAAGAACTTTTCTTTTCTATAAGTGTACAGGTCAAATAAATATTGTGCTGGCAATGTTTTGGTACCAAAGCATTAAATGTAGAACGTGCTTGATGATCGAAGTAAAGTGATTTCAACTTTATGACAGCAAAGAAAATAATGTTCACAAATTTGCTTTATAAAATTGGTGAAAGCAATGCAAATTGCGTTTACATTTTATTCAGACTTATGAGACAGAAAATGGCAAGTGTAAAATGTTCCAACATTGTTTAAAAGATTGGTGACAGCCAAGGAATTGTTTCACTTTTGTTTTGTAAAAAGGAATGCGTGCCAGCCAAAGCAAAGGTTCACAAACTATTCTGTTCATAGCAAGACAAAATGTGTCCTCCTTTTTTTTAAGAAAAATTGTTTCATGTGAAGGCTTTAATGTAAGTATAACACAACCTAGTTATTTACTTCCATTGAGCTATCACCAAAATATACACTGACCTAGAAATGGATTTCAATTTTTTTTTTACAATTTAAAATTTCTATTTTAATTTTTTATTACGACGGTAATAAAATCATGGTCGTTACACAAATATAAGAGAACCAACTTGTTAACGTAAAAAGTCAGACGCTAACACCCCGATGCAAATAAAGACTGAATGAAAGCACCACCTGTTAACACGGGAATCAGAAAAAGCAGTAATTCACTGAAAAAGCAGTAAGGGACGCAGAGTTTATAGTGGTTCGGCTTATAATCAAGCCTACGACCACTTCAATCCTTTTTATTGCTTATATGATTACAATCCTTTACAATTTCCTTCAATTATAATTCACTTCAAAAGACAAGTAGCTAGAAAAACTTCGATGCAAGAGAGTTCTCCGAATTCATGGTTGAATATGTTGAATCCCTGTTTGAAGTTGACTGAAGCTTCTTGTGAGTTTTGAATGTTGGAATAAGGCTCGGCTTGAAGATAGCAGAGTCTCGATGCTTTGAAGAAAATCCTCGGAAAAGTCCCCCTCAAGTTGGTGATAGCGCTGCATTTATAGAGGAGTTTCCATGCCAGGTCGTAAGTAGTAACCGACCTAAAATAGGTCGTGGATCGTAGCCGACCTAAGATAGGTCGTAGGTCACGTTCCATCTCTCATGCATGGCTCACGGCTTAACTGGGATAAGCATGCTCTTCTGGATTCATATCACAAGTCCCAAGTCGCGGACGAGTTAGCAAGCCATGGCTTAAGTGACGCTGCGCTGGATTTGTCTTCGTTTGCCTAGGTCGCTTACGACCTAACATAAGTCATAAGTCGGTCGCGACTTAAGTGTGGCTGTTTTGAGTTGCTAGGTTGGTAACCCCTTTAAGTTGCTAGGTCAGTAACCTTTTAAGTCGTTAGGTCGTAACCTTTTAAGTCGTTAGGCCGTCCCATTCTTTTAGGAAGTTAGGTCGTCCACCTTTAGGTCATTAAGTCGCGGACCCCCGGGTCACTGAACTCATTAGGTCGCAAACCTCTTTAAGTAATTAGGTTGTTGAACAGTTAGGTCGCGCCACATCTTAAGTCGTTAGGTCATACCCTTTTAAGTCGCTAGGTCGTACCCTTTTAAGCCGCTGAGTCAATATCAAAGCGGAGTTAACAATTGCCCCTCGAAGTACACGCCTAACGTTTAGGTCGTGTGCTTCGATATCTTTTAACCCGTCCACCACCCCCCCCCCCCCCGGGGTCGCTATGTCATGTGCGACCTAAAGGTTAGGTCGTAGGTGCCGCTTCAGGTTTCTCCACTGTAACGTATAAGTCATTCATCCTCTTCTTTCTTATCATTACCTACTTCCTCATTCGATTCTGCCATTAACATTTTCCCAAGCTCCCAAAGGCGATCTCAATCCAACCAATCACCGATAATCCTTGATATTACATCGCATAAGTGAACCTGCTCTTTTCTTTGTCCTTTTTCATCATTGACTCATGAATTCCATTTTTTCTTCAATCTTAACCCACTTCCTTACGCAATGTTTCATCGCGAATCTCGTTACATCAACAGCTGATGAACTTGAGTTGGCTCGATTTGGCTTTGAACGATTGAGGAGACGATGGCGATGGGTTGCGATGCTTCAGGCAAACTGATTTTTGATTTGCGTTAGAATGGCAGGTCATTGAATTTGTGGTGATTTCGAATTAGTTTTTTGGATGATACGAATGCATGAGAAAATGAGGGCTTCTGTTGATGGAGAGGCTAACGGGTTAGCGGGTCAAAAGGATGACGAGTTACCGATTAGATTGGAGGTTTGTCGGTTGAGTGAAGTAAGGCATTAGCTTGGACACGACCCAGCAACTTTGGGCGACCTATAAATCTTCGACCTATAAGCCTTCGCGACCTATAAACCTTCGACCAATAAACCTTCGCGACTTAACTTTTGACCGACGTAACTAGACGCGACATAAACCTTGAGTCGTGGCCGAGCTAGGACTTAGAGAAATTCATGTCACTTTGAACTGAAGCCTTTTCTCCTTACTATGCCTCACGATTTAAAGGACCAATGACTTAAAGAACCAACGACCTAACTTAACTCGCAAGAAATCTTTTAGGTCATGGACGGTTTAGTAATTGGATGCTCAACTCGAATTCACACTTAGAAGCGTAAAGTCAACTTGAGTGCCTAACTTGAACTGCCGTACTGAATTGCCTAAACTCTGAATTGCTTGATCTTTGAATTGTTCGAACTTTGAATTGTTTGAACTTCTTTGTACTTTTTATTTGAACATTCAACTGCCAAGACAACTTGCATGACTTTGCTATGCTTTCTTAACAGATTATACCAGATTCGATGCTAATAACCTGTTAAATATAACATTTGCAGAAAACTAGGGCGAATATACTGCCATTGATTGCCCACATCAAATGATAGATTAGTCGATAAAATATAATCAACTTAAAGAAATCGTATGAAATGCTGCGAATCAACAAATTCAAGTGAAGTAGTAAAGCGATGTTAATCAATTATAGCTGATTTTTTGCATCAATACTGCACTTGTATTCGGACAAGTCCTGAAATTTTTCATGTTTTTTAATTTAATTTCAGTCATGTTTGCTTGTCAATATACTAGTTTTGCACAACACTTCACACATTTAGGAAACGTGCACCTTCATATTTGAATATCCTACTGCTTATGTAGAATGGCTTCTAATCAAGAAGAAGGAGCAGTACCAACTGGAGAGGCCCTTCCAATGGATGGTCCACTAGTCAACCCACCAGAAAGAACTCCAACCACCCTGAGTTACCGGATTTTAACCAGTTACGTGCCCAATTTGGGATTGTAGAAGCAGATGCTATTCTCCCTGGGAAAAATGATTATGCTGACAGTCCTCCCTTTGGGTTTGTTGCCGTTAATCGCCAAATGTGCCTTTGTGGAGCCATTCCTCCTTTCAATAGTTTTCTTCAACAAATCCTTCGCCGATTGGCTATTTCTCCTTTTCAATTGCACCCCAACGGCTATGCCATTTTGATGGGATTATGCATTCTCTTCCGAAGGACGATTGATCGCCTCCCAAGCTTTGAAGAAATCTGCTATTTATGCACATTTGCGAGAAACAAAGACCATCCTTCCATTATATATGTGAGGAGCGCCAGAAACGCAAGCTTATCACCGATCTCTCTGATAGCGCTCATGGTTTCCTAAATCAGTTCTTCTTTGTCCATTGCCTCCAGGGATTCTACGCTGTCTGGAGAGTAGGGGGTAAGCTTACTTATCCCTATTCTTTCCTCTTCTGAGCTTTGCGAGATCCAAATTGCTAAATGTTAACCTTGCTTTCTACTTTTGCAGTCCTTCCTCCTCTTTGTAGAGATCCAAGCCACAAGCAGACTTTTGAGAGGCTTAACACTGTGGCGGCTGAGGAGAGAAGTATCATGTTTTTGCTAAGAGACGAGTTCCTTCATCAGTTCGGACTCTTACACCCTTTCCGCTCTACTCAGCCTTATGAAGTTCCTGATTCTCCGGCCGAGGCGCCGGATGCCCCAGTTTCTGTTGAGGAGCCTACACTGAAAGATCCTGCTCCCGAGGCTTCTCTGGTGAAGTGCTCTACTTCTACTGATGTCGCGGGGTCATCTGGCAAATTTGCACTTGCCTCGGTCATTGAAGAAGAAGAGCCTCGAGAATCTCCCCAACATTCAGGGAAGTCCGGTGACGGAGGGGCTAGGAAAATAAGTCCTGTCAAGCAGAGCGGGGACAACACTTTTGAAGGGTTAAGCTACCTGTTTATCACCTCATAGTAACTCTTTAAAGATGATCATGTTTCCACTAGGGTTTCCTCTTCGGTGGTTGAAGCAACTTCTGTTTTGCAATAGATCCCATTGACTCAAGAGTTGATGTTAGCTACTACACCCATCATTCCATCACAACCGAGGAGTGGTTCGTAGTTCAACGCGCGTAGTCTGCACGTTGCACACACTTAGGATTTTTCAGCACCTATGTGCACTTAACTCCTTGCAACTTGAAGATTCTCAAGTTATGCTTTTTTTTATTTCAGGTTCTCCAATGGGGCGAGGTGGCTCGTCTTATGATGACTTTAAGCAGTGTGGAAGGCGCAGTCAATATGATTACAGGCGTTATCTTCCCCCTCAGAGGGAAACTGATGAAGAGAGGGCTGCTCGAAAAGCCCAGGAGAGAAGAACATATGAAGAATGGTACAGGAGAGGGGATGAACATCGCGACTCTTCCCACAAAGAGGGTGATTCCCTCAAATGAAAATCCCATGATGACGAAGGAAAGAGCCACGCTGCCGAAGATTCGAGCAAACAGACCAAGCATGGTGAAAAGTCATTATCTAACATTCTTAAAGAGCCCATTGCTTCGGTGCCTTCTCAATCTCCCGCTCTCGCTCGTACCGACATTCAGACGATCATTGGCAGGCCCTCATATCAGGTTGGACTAGGCCCAGCTACTCTTCTAAGCCGATTTCCAAACTGGTGCTTGAAGGGAGTTCGCTTTGATCTTGATCTGGTTCCAATCGACAAAACGGCCATGTTGCGAAATCTTGATGCTGTCAGACTTGATATTGAGAGAATGTCGAATTGGCAGAAACTTGTTGACGAACTCCAGAGAATGAATCGCGTGAACCTTGAGGCTATGTTGACCATGGAGAACGATAAATCCGAATGGCAAAAGACTCTCGATCAACATGATGCAGAGATGAGGAGCATCGCCACTTATAATGAAAAGCTTGAAGCAGAAGTTGGAAAACTTAAAGAGGAGCTTGCTACTTCCTCCACTTCCTACTTTCAAAAGGAAAATGTGCTTCAGCAATAAGTGCGGGATGCGCATGCTAGCCAAAGAGGGACCGAAAATAAACTCAAGTGGCAGGAAAAGGTTGTAGAGGATTATCGCGTTGAAGTTGCACTGTTGCGACAACAGACCAGCTCCCAGAACCTCGAAATCGAGATATTAAAAACTCGACTTGCTATAATTGAGAAAGAGAGAGATGAGGCTGTTGCCGGTAAAATTGCTGCTGATGAAGCTCATCACGCCACTAAAGCCGATATCAGTTCGACATTATTTGACTTCTACTTGTAAAGGGTCCTAGTGTGTGGTAGTCTCGCATTTTTGGTCCCCAAATACGAAATCACTTTGGCTGAAGCATGGGAAGTTGCGCTTGATATGCTTAAAGATGCTGGGTATGCCGAAGAAGAACTCGAAGCACATTATCTGGATGACGGAGCTCGTGCAGCTCTTGCCAGAGGAAAAGAGCAGCTCGCTAGAGAGCGTGCTGGGACGATGAGAGAGGAGCATCCAAAGAAAGAAGCACCATTAATTGCCCCTGTCCCTCGTCCAATTTCGGCCGACGTTGATATCACAGGCTTCGGTTCCCATTCTCCGTCCCCTGCTAAAGTCATAGCTGAGATTACAAGTGCACAGGGTAGAGATGAAGGAGAAGAAAGCACTGAAGCACAAGCTTATGAAGTTGACATTAGGAAGCCCACTTCTCCAGGTAATATTAACATCGAACCAGGTCAAGAGGATTACTCATTTGCTTCGGTCGAGCTTGATGAAATTCTTGCTTATTACTTAAGACTCGATGAGCCGTTATCTCCTCTCTTCGCGGGAGATGCTAATATTTTTTTCTTTTCTTCTATAGCGAAAACGCCTAGTGTCATAGAAACTTCTCCTTCTTTAGCTGTTCCTCCTCCATCCCTTCAAATCACTCCTACTTCCCAACCGGGATCGTAGGAAGAATTAATAGGAGCCCTTCAAGACTTGGACGATCCAACCGCTTCGCAGGAACATAAGGCCGAAGGACTTGAAGGAGGCGAATTATCTCCGGAGCGAACCCTTTCTGATGACATAAAATTGTCTGCTCTTATCACTCCGGGGAGTGAGTCTTCTTCAAAGAGGAGGAGGAAGCGTACAACTTCAAAGAATAAAGGGAGAAGCATTTTTGTTACCGAAAAGGAAACGGAAGTTGATCCTGCACTAGCCCTCTTTCCTTCTCCCCCAACTCTCCCAAGCCGGCCTGAAAAATTTCCTATCAAGCCAGGTGAAGGCTCTAAAGGTGGTGGGAGAAAGAAGTGATGAGTCCCGCTTTCCCTTCTTTGCTTTACTTTTTGCTTTTTTGCATGTGTATAAGCTTGTGTTGACTGGAGACTGTGCGGGTGCCAGACCCCGCTTTCTTTTACTTTGAAACCTACATATGTATAAAATTCTCAAAGTATGGAATAAAATGGTTCTTTTACTTATGCAAATTTCTGTCTGTATTTGAGAACGCTTTTACTTTCTGTTTTTACGCAAGTTTCTTTATCCTCTCTATGTGAGGTTGCAGTAGACCTATGGTATGTTTATTGAGGATTGTCTTCATTTTTGTGATGACTATACTGTATTGCTCCCATACCATAGGTTTATTGCAATCTTTTTTCATATTGGCAAAGTTTCAGAGAACAACTCTTCTATTTCAAGAAGACTTGTACTCTTCCTTTAGAGAACAACTCATCCATTTGAAGGAAGTTTGCATTTGTACTTTATAGGAAAATATTTCCTGTTTCAAGAAAATATTTTTCTAGCTTGGTAGAATGCACTTCATATTGGAGGAGTTTTCTCCTTCTCTCTTTTTTTTGTTGCAAAGTTTTTACACTTCACGTTTTGAAAAAAGTCACTTTTGCTTTGGCAAGTGAATTTTAGTTCATAGTGCAGTGGGCCTTTCGAAAAAGGGATTTCAACCTGCTTGAGCCTCTGAAGAGAGTTTTTGATTGTGCCTCTTGGAAGTGGTCTTTTTGTTTGGTTGCGCCTCTGGGAAGAGGTCTTTTTGTTTGATTGTGCCTCTGGGAAGAGGTCTTTTTGTTTCTTCCTCTTGGGAGAGGCTTTTATCTTTTACCTATTCGCTGGGAAGCGGGCCTCCGAAGAGGGCTTTTCACATTCGACTCGTGTGAAGTTTTATTTCAGATCACGGTGAAATGTGTGCCTCTGAGTAGGGCTTTTGCCTGGAAGTTTGGAGCTTCTTTCTCTTAGTTGGATGGATTCACGGGGCGGACACAAGAGTTCTGTGCCACCGATCAGTCCGCAACTTTATGTCGACAAAGAACTCTCTTTTTCTGGAGAGGCCCGCTCGAGGTCTTTTAACATTTCAACTATGGTGAAATGGGCATCCAAAGAGGGCTTTTCACATTCCAGCACTTGTGAAGTTTTATTTCAAATATCGGTGGAATGTGTGCCTCCGAGTCTACTTGGAAGTTTCTTCCTCAAGGTTGGCCGGATTCACAGGGCGGACGCAAGTTACTTGGACGCTTATTTGCACAGATTGCCTCAACTAGTGATCAAATGCCTTGCCTTCCACTTGGAAAGGTGCCTCCAATCATCGTATGGATTCACGGGGCGGACGCAAGTTACTTGGACATTTGTCTACCAAACTGTCTCAGCTAGTAAACAACTGCCTTGCCTTCTAGTCAGGAAGGTGCTCCCGGTCATTCCATACCAATCTTTTTTTTGTTGAGAAAGTCTTCTGGCATGCCCCGTTTGAGGTCTTTATCCTCCGAAGAGTTGTGCCTCCGAAGAGGGCTTATGCCTCCGAAGAGGTCTTTTGTTGTTTGATGCTTGCTCGCCCATGTCTCTTTTCCATCTATTCATATCGGAGATCCTCGTTATCTTTTCCAAATAGCCTTCGCTTTTAGTTGCTAACAATTTCCCTTATCCAAAGAAATATACTTCATAGTTAAGAGAGTTGGTGGTGGCAGACACAGGCTATTTAACTAGATGCTCGTTTGTACAAACATTCACAGTTAGTTAGCAATGTCCCACTTCCAGCCGAATCGCTAACTTTTGTTCGAAGCACTTCTTTCGTAGGATTTGAGTATGGAAATTTTGAATGGCTTAGCATTTGCTTGTTGGGTGATGTCGAAGATTGCTTGATCTTGTGATGGGTAAGCTTTGTTTATATGGCCTGCATTATTAAATCGACGTTTTAGTAATACAATTGACGTATTTTATATATCGAAATAAGGCAAAGCAGTCTATAATAGTAAAGAACACAAGATTTATACTGGTTCGGCCAAGAACTGGGCCTACATCCACTTTATAGTTCTTATTATTCACTTGCACTGACTTTACAATGGCTTTCAATACAAGAATCATACATTCATCATTCTTTTACAATATTTCATTAAAGCCTTTAAGTAAAATATGGGCGCAAATGATTGTTGTTCCAAGCTCTTGGAATTGGGTCTCCTTCAACAGTTACAAGTTTGAATGTGCCATCAAGAAGTTTTTGGCCTATAACATACGGCCCTTCCCAGTTTGGTCCAAGCACGCCTGTAGGTGTCATAATTCTTTTTAAGACTAGATCCCCAACTTCAAAGCTGTGCCGGCGAACTTTGGAATTGAAGTGCCTGGTTATTCTTTGCTGGTGAGCCGCAGTTCTGAGCTCAGCTTCTTACCTTTTATCATCAAGGAAGTCAAGGGCTTCAAGTTGCAGCTTTTCATTTTCGGCTTGATTGAAATGGATTCTTCTATGTGAAGGGACCTCTATTTCTACCGGAATCATTGCCTCTGATCCATATGCCAGTGAAAATGGAGTGTGCCCCGTCGCAGTTTTATGTGTAGTTCTATATGCCCATAGTGCTAGTGGAAGTTTATCGATCCAACCACCTTTTGCGTTTTCCAGCTGTTTTTTGATGGTTGATTTGATAATTTTGTTTACTGTTTTCACTCGCCCGTTTGCCTGCGGATGAGCCACTGCCGAGAAACTTTTCTGGATCTTGAATTTCTTGCAAAATTCTTGGAACTCTTCACTTTTGAATTGGGTTCCATTGTCTGTGATTATCTTTTGAGGCACACCATACCTGTAAACGATATTCTCAGTTACAAAGTTTATCATCTTCTTAGAGGTAATAGCAGCTAAGGGTTCAGATTCAGCCCATTTAGTAAAATAATCAACAGCAACTATGGCGTATCTGATTCCAGATTTGGCGTTTGGCAAAGGCCCGATGAGATCTATTCCCCAAATAGCAAATGGCCACTGACTGACCATCTGTGTTATCTCAGTGGAAGGTTCTCTAGAGACTTTAGCAAATCTCTGGCATTTTTCGCACTTTCGGGAGTAGTCTACAGCATCTCGGTTGATATTCAGCCAAAAGTATCCATAACGGAGAATTTTCTTTGCTAAACTTTGACCACCTGTATGATCTCCACATTCCCCTCCATTTACCTCAGCTAGAATTGTCTTAGCTTCTTCATCAGTCACACATCGAAGTAATGGCATTGAAAATCCTCATCGGAATAATCGGCCATCTTGAATTATACACCTTGAAGCCTTTCATAACAGTTTCGGACGTTCTTTTGAACATTCTGGCGCAGATCCGTTGAGAAGATAATCCTTTATCGGAGTTATCCATGATTCCTATTCTTGAGACATGGTCATTGTTAACTCCTATTATTGCCGCGACCTAAAAGTAAGCAACCTAACTGAAGACGCGACCTAGTGAACCAAGAGATAAAATGATTTAGCGGCCTAATTAGTGAAGCGACCTAGCGATCTGAAGAAGGTTACGACCTAGCGGAACCCAGCGACCTAAGAGTAGCTGCGACCTAAAGTGTAGCGACCTAAGATTGTCTCGACCTAAAGGCAGCAGCGACCCAAAAGGGCCGCGACCTAAAAGAACAAGCAACCTAAAAAAGGGCGCGACTTAACTGCAGAAGTAGCCTGGCGATCTAAGGATTGTTGCGACCTAACAGAAAGCTGCAACCTAAAGGAGGCCGCGACCTAAGAGTGAGTGCGACCTGAAGATGGACTCGACCTATGGAACTCCGCGACCTAACTATCCACCGACCTAAGAAGCTCCGCGACCTAAGGAAGGTCGCGACCTAAGGGACTCAGCGACTTAAGATTAACTATGGCTGCAGGAAAGTACTCACGACCTAGGTTAGGTCGCTAACGACCTAAATACCAGAATATAGAAGACTATGCAATGCCACAGGGGGATAGGTCGCTCACGACCTAGGATTTGTGCAAATCAGCATGCGTGAGGAAGGAGGGGCCAATACTCTTCAGGTCGACTACAACCTTACTTAGGTCGGTCACGACCTACGACCTTACTTAGGTCGGTCACGACCTACGACCTTACTCTGAAAAATGCCTATAAATATGACCCTAACTCCAACTAGCGAGGGACTTTTGGCTCATTCTCTTCAAGCGCCGTTACACTGCTGCATTCCAAACCAATCCAACACTTAAAGCTCTCAAGACACGAAGAACGCTACAAACAACTTCGAGAAAAGATCACACACATCCAACATGGATTTAAAGACTCTAATCTCCATTGAAGTTTAGGCTACTTGTTCTAAGTGACTTGTAATTCAAAGTGTATTGTACTTGGAAAGAATTGTTTCAGCTTGTAACGAGATCATCAATAAAAGTACTTAAAGTGGACGTAGGCTATACCCTTAAGCCGAACCACTATAAAATTGTTGTTGTTTACTGCTTTTCCGCTATTATCTGCTTGTAATCTGTTCTCGAGTTATCGGGTGGTGCTTTCACAACTATAACTCATACACCGGGGTGTTAGCGTTCAAATTTTAGCGTTAACATTTTTGGTGCTTTCACTGAGAATTGAACTCAAGAAAATTATCATCATTGCTTCACAGAGATTTGTAGAGAGAATTTCCTTGAAAACCAGAAGTCTATCTGAAATTATGGCTCCTGGAAGGAAGAGTAGATCTGTCAGGTCCGGAAATGTTCAAGAGGGAACCTCCGCTTCTCCTGTACCTAATCAACCCACTCCGTCTGCCGGGGTTACGAAAGCGGAGTTGGATGCTGTAATATTAGGGCTGAACCAGCAGATAAACGCCCAGAATGCACAATTAGAGGCTCAAAGTGCCCAAAATGCTCTAATTCAGAATAAGTTGAACGATTTGCTTGGGGCAAACAATCAACCGGCTGGAAATGAAAGGAATTACGCTGGCAACATTCATGATGCTAATGAAAGCAATGCTCCTGAGAGGGCTGCTAGTCCCTTTGAGCAAACGCTTCCTGAGGCTGATGGATCTAGAACTCGACATGATGAGGAGTATCTTTCTGGAATGGTCCGGCAAATCATGAAAGAAAGTATGCAGAGGGTTGAAGACGAAAAAGAATGGGGTTTTGCCCCAAGTAAAACTCCATTTACTGAGAAAATCTTAAAGGCGGAGTTTCCGAGGAAGTTTGTCCCTCCAACTATTCCAGCGTACAAAGGGACAAGTGATCCGAATGAATTCTTGTATAAATATGATTGGCACATGACAGGTGCCAGAGCCTCTGATGAGATAAAGTGCCGATATTTTCCTGTATATCTTGAAGGTGTGGCTCTACTGTGGTTCACTAAGCTGCCAATCTGATCTATTGATCAGTTTTCGGACTTGACCCGGAAATTCAAGGAGCAGTTCAGACTATATGCTTCAAAGGCCAAGGACATCATGTCGCTGTCGAGTTTAGAACAGAATCCGGGTGAATCTATCAGATCTTTCTTGAATCGCTTCAATATAGCGCTGGCTGAGGTGGACAGTGCAGAACCGCGAATGATATTGACTTATCTGATGAGGGCTATTGATAAGTCGAGCGAATTTGGGAAATGGCTAAACATGAAGGAACCAACTTCCCTTGAAAAGTTTTATAAAAAAGCAGATGAATTCATACGCCTGGAAAGCCGTCCCGTACCGGTAAAGGCAGTGTTGGAGAAAGCTGAAGATAACACTGTCGCTCCACGCAAGAATGAATCGGTGGGGCTAAAAAGGGAGAATAATAATGGGAAAAAACAGAGTAATCTGAAGAAGCCTCGATCCTTCAAGCCATCAGAGTATACTCCATTATCGCATACGCCGGAGCATATCTACCTTGCCACTAAAGATTCTGTTGATTTTCCTAAACCTATCCCTCTGAGGACCGGGAAAAAGGCTATACAGAGTGGGAAGTTCTGCCGCTTCCATAATCAACCCGGTCATGAGACCGATGAATGCCGCCAGTTGAAAAATCTGATTGAAGAGTTGCTAAGAGAAAACAAGCTGCAGCGATTTGTGAAGAAGAATAGCAACAATCCTGCATCGTCAAGTCAGGGGCAACAAGCTCCTGTTCATCAGCCTAGGACAGGTGAGAAGGCTGCAGGGCATGAATCTGGAAGGCCCATTATCAATGTCATTACAGGAGGACCTCACCCAGCTGGCAAGAGCTGGGGTGAGATGGGGAGATATACCAGGGCTTTGAAATATGTTCCAGCCGAAGAAGATGTCTTTGTTTTAGAAGACACTACGCCTCTGAAACAACATAAAACTTTCAGTGATGATATTGTTTTCAGAGCCAGAGATTCCACAGGTATCGAAGCTCCTACCCTAGATCCCTTAGTCATCTCAGCTGGTATCGGACCAGCCATTGTCAGAAGAGTTCTCATTGATTGCGGAGCATCATGTAATATCCTCTTCAAGAAGACATTCGACCAAATGAAAATCCCTATGGTCGATGTACAAGCCTCATCGCAGAAAATCGCTGGCTTCACTGGGGAGCCAAAGCAACAAATAGGAACCATTGATCTTCTTGTAGAACTTGGAGAAGGAGAAAGGAAAGTAGTCCGCAAGCAAACATTTGTGATTGTCGATGAATTTTCTGCTTATAATGCTTTCCTTGGCCGTCCAACGCTCGCAGCATTCAAAGCTGTTTTAGCCCCATGGTGCCTCACCATTAAATTCCCTACAGACAATGGAGTAGGAGTTATAAAAGGGGATCAAAATGCTGCGCGGGAGTGTTATCTGACAGAGCTGCGAGAGGCAAGAAAAAGGGAAATGGGAAAGGATGCGGCAACCCCGGTCCGCATCAAAGAACCAGCCTTGTAGCAATTACGGGGCGGACCCTGCACTGGCTAGCATAGCGGGGCACGAAAAGAGATGGATCCCAGAAAAGCCAGTGCAGGGGAGAATAGAGTAGTACCGGTGGAAACGACAGTACCGGTACCTGTTGGACCGAAGGACCCAAACAAGGTGTTGAATGTGGGTTCACAGCTTAATGCGTCAATTCAAAATATCTTGATATCTTTCCTAAAAGCAAATCTGGATGTCTTCACTTGGACTCATGCCGATATGTGTGGAATATCCCCAGAAGTTGAGGTACACACTCTGAATATTGACCCAAAGTTTACGCCAGTTAAACAGAAAAGAAGAACCCAAGGTCCAGAAAGGTCAGCAGCATTAAAAGAAGAAGTTGATCGGCTCATGGAAAATAACTTCATCAAAGAATCTACTTACCCGAATTGGGTGTCAAATCCAGTGCTGGTTAAAAAAGCTAATGGAAAATGGAGAGTGTGCATCGATTTTTCAGATCTAAACAAGGCCTGCCCCAAAGGTTGCTTCCCATTGCCCAGGATCGATCAACTGGTAGATGGAACAGCGGGACATGAGTTGTTTTCTTTTATGGACGCCTACTCCGGATACAACCAGATCATGATGCATGAACCTGATCAGGAGGACACGAGCTTTATCACCGATGTTGGTCTTTATTGTTACAAAGTTATGCCCTTCGGATTGAAAAATGCAGGGGCAACCTACCAAAGACTTGTTAATGCTATGTTCAAACCGCAATTGGGCAAAACTATGGAAGTCTACGTCGACGACATGTTAGTAAAGTCTAAGAAAGCAGCGGATCACATTGAACACTTAGCAGAAATGTTTACAGTCCTCCGGAAATACAGAATGAAGCTTAACCCTCTGAAATGTACGTTTGGGGTCGAGTCCGGAAAGTTCTTAGGTTTTATCGTCAGTGCTAGGGGCATTGAGGCTAGTCCATCTCAAATTACTGCCTTAAAAGAAGTTAAGGCTCCTAGAACGAAGAAGGAATTGCAAAGTCTTAACGGAAAGGTCGCCGCCTTGAGTCGGTTCATTTCCAAAGCTACTGATAAATGCATCCCATTCTTCGATGCTCTGAAGAAAGGAAAGAAGAACTTTGAATGGACTCCCGAATGCCAAAAAGCCTTTGATGAGTTGATCCGTCATATGGAAGCGCCTCCAATACTTTCTAGGCCAGGCAATGGTGAGGATCTTCTTATATACTTGGCAGTATCATCTCATGCTCTAAGTGCAGCGCTGATACGAGAAGACAAAAGGATTCAACATCCGGTTTACTATATCAGCAAAAGACTCACTGGGGCAGAGCTGAATTACTCCAAGTTGGAAAAACTCGCCTATTGTCTACTAGTTGCATCAAGGAAGTTGAGGCAATATTTCCAAGCTCATCCTATCAGAGTCCTCACTGATCAACCTCTAAAGCAAGTCCTGTTTCGCCCTGAAACTTCGGGTCGCCTTCTAAAGTGGAACATTGAACTCAGTCAATATGACATCACTTATCACCCCCGAAAAGCAATCAACGGACAAGCTTTAGCTGATTTCATTGCAGAATTCACAGAAAAAGGTAATGGTGAGGAAGAAGCAATCAATGATTCCCCAATCCAGTGGAAGTTATATGTGGATGGCGCAAGAAATGACTACTGTCCCGGAGCCGGAGTGGTACTTGAAACCCCTGAAGGTCGGTCATTATGTTATGCACTAAGATTGGAATTTCCTTCAACAAACAATGAAGTAGAATATGAAGCTCTTATCGCAGGACTGAAAATCGCTAAAGAACTAAATATCCGAGCATTACATATCTTCAGTGATTCTCAGCTTATTGTATGCCAAGTCAAGAAGGAATTTCAAACGAAAGGGGGAAACCTGCCTGCCTACTTGTCAAAGGCTTCGGAACTTCTACGTGAGCTCGATCATTATTCAATAAGCCATATTCCCCGGGAAGAGAATATGAAGGAAGATTCCCTCGCAAAGTATTCAAGTTCGGGTGAAGCTCAGCTATTGGGATTAGTCCCCGTAGAAGTCCTGTCAGCACCAAGTACAGACGAGGTGGATATAGACTGGATTATGAATGTATCTCAAGAACAAAAGTCATGGATGACTCCAATACTAGACTACCTACTCAGAGGTTCTTTGCCAGAAAATTCAAGAGAGAGACAGAAGCTACTAAGGAAAGCATCTTGCTATGTAATCCAGGATGGCCGATTATACAGACAGGGATTCTCAATGCCATTACTTCGATGTGTATCCAGGGAAGAGTCCAAAACAATCTTAGCTGAGGTACATGGAGGAGAATGTGGTGATCATTTAGGTGGCCAAATATTAGCAAAGAAAATTCTCCGATACAGATATTTTTGGCCAGAAATTAATAGAGATGCTGCAGATTATTCCCGAAAATGTGACAGATGCCAAAGATTTTCCAGAATTCCTAGAGCACCTTCTACCGAACTCACACAGATGGTCAGTCCATGGCCATTTGCAATTTGGGGAATGGATCTTATTGGGCCGCTACCGACTGCCAAATCAGGGATTAAATATGCTATTGTTGCCGTTGATTATTTTACTAAATGGGCTGAAGCTGAACCATTGGCTACCATCACCTCTAAGAAGATGATAAGTTTTGTAACCAAGAATATCATTTGCAGGTATGGTGTGCCTCAGAAAATAATCACAGACAATGGTACTCAGTTTGAAAGCGAGGAATTTCAAGATTTTTGTAAGCGATTCAAAATCCAGAAAAGCTTTTCAGCAGTAGCTCATCCGTAGGCAAACGGGCAAGTGGAAGCAGTAAACAAGATCATCAAATCAACCATCAAGAAGCAACTTGAAAGAGCAAAAGGTGGTTGGGTCGATAAGCTACCACTTGCACTATGGGCATACAGAACCACTCACAAAACTGCGACTGGGCATACTCCTTTCTCATTAGCATACGGATCGGAAGCAATGATCCCGGTAGAAACAGAGGTTCCTTCACACAGAATAATCCATTTCAATCAAGCAGAAAATGAAAAGCTACAGTTTGAAGCGCTAGATCTCCTTGATGAAAAAAGAGATGAAGCTAATCTTAGAATTGCAGCTCATCAGCAAAGGATAGCTAGACATTTCAATTCAAAAGTTCGCCAACGCAGCTTTGAGATTGGAGATCTAGTCCTAAAGAGAATTATGACAGCGACAGGTGTGTTTGGGCCAAATTGGGAAGGACCATATGTCATAGGTCAAAAGCTTCTTGACGGCACATTCAAACTCACTACTGTTGAAGGAGATCAAATTCCAAGGGCATGGAACAGCAATCACTTGCGTCCATACTTTACTTAATAACTTTGTTGAAATATTGTAAAAAGAGTTATGAATGTATGATTCTTGTAGTTGAAAGCAATTGTAAAACTGATGCAAGTAAATAATGAAAGAATATAAAGTGGATGTAGGCCCAATTTCCTGGCCGAACCACTATAAATCTTGTGTTCCTTATTATTATTACATGTTTGCTTTATTTTCGATATAAAAAGTACATAGAATGTATTGCTGAAATGTCGATTTAAATTTTTGCAGACAATGGAAATGAAACTTGCACATAATAAGACCAAGTGATTCTCGCCATCATTCAACAAACAAATCTCAAGTCACAAAAGCCCCGAATTCAAATCCTAGATAGGAAGTACTTCAATTGAACGGCCTATGATTTCGACAGAAACGGGCCTTTGCTAATAAATTGAGATCGTTTGGACAAACAAACATCCAATTAAGAAGCTAATGCCCGTTCTCACGAACTTGCCTGACAATGGAGTGCATTTCCTTGGATTAAACAAATTACTTGTAAAAAAAAAAGGGAGAAGCAGAGAATCGCTGAGAAGGCATAAGCAAGTGGACAAGGGAACAACCAATGCCATCATCGGCAACACAAGCCCTCTTTAGAGGCACAACTCTTCGGAGGATAAAGACCTCTAATGGGTCATACGCCACAAAAAAGAAAGTTCTCTACTCAACAAAAAAGATTGGAGGAGTCATGACCCTCCAACCATGAGAGAGTAACTTCCAGGCGATGAAACCCTCCCTGAGGCACATTTCACCAGGAGTTGAAGTGTAACAGCCGCTCTTCGGAATTTCACTTCACCGGAGTTGAAATGCAGACAAAATAAAGACCTCTTCGGGGGCACATTTCACCAGGAGTTGAAGTGTAACAGCCGCTCTTCGGAATTTCACTTCACCGGAGTTGAAATGCAGAAAAAATAAAGACCTCTTCGGGGGCACATTTCACCAGGAGTTGAAGTGTAACAGCCGCTCTTCGGAATTTCACTTCACCGGAGTTGAAATGCAGACAAAATAAAGACCTCTTCGGGGGCACATTTCACCAGGAGTTGAAGTGTAACAGCCGCTCTTCGGAATTTCACTTCACAAGAGTTGAAATGCAAACAAAATAAAGACCTCTTCGGAGGCACAATCAAGAAGAAAGACCTCTTCGGAAGCCCACGTTTCACCGAGATTGAAATAAAACTTCCAAGTGTTGAAACGTGAAAAGGCTTTCTTCAAAGGCACAACTCTTTGGAGGTACACGTTTCACCAAGATTGAAATAAAACTTCCAAGTGTTGAAACGTGAAAAATCCCTCCTCAGAGGTACAACTTTCTAAAAAAAAAAAATCCTCATCAAGAGCACACTTTAACTTTCAAAGGAAGAGTAATTTACCTATTCTGGAAACTGATCTTCCTAAAAAAAAAAAAGAGTTAAAGTACCCTTCAGAGGTCCGCTTTACCATATAGAAGAATTCACTTGGTAAAATATGCACAGAAGCAAAAGAAAAAAAGTGATTTCTTCGAAGGACAAAGCATAAAAACTTATACGAAGGGAGTTGTACTCTACAATTATTCTTCAGCAAATAAGAGTGCAAGTCCCCTCGAAGTATAAAATATTGTAGCAAGCTTATGATATGGGGCAACATGGTATAATTACATACAGAATGGTATAGCTGCATCGGTAAAGTAATACTCAGACAACATACCATAAGCCCGTTGCAATATCATATAAATAAACTTGTGCAAAAATGAATAATAAATGCATTCTCAAATTCAAACAGAAATCTGTACAAGCAAAGTATCATTTTATTCAATTGTAATGCAGATACAGGTTTCAAAATAAAGAAAAGCGGGGGCCGGTACCCGCACAATTCTCGGCCAGTACATGCAAAAGACAAGAAACTAAAATCTACACTTCTTCTTACCCCCTTTGGACCCTTTACCCGGTCGAATGATTAACTTTTCAGGCCGATCTGTGGGCAGAAGGGAAGAAGGAGAGGGAGGTGCAACTGGCCCAGCTTCCGGTTCCTCCTCGGTAGCAATGATTTTCTTCCCTCTCCTCCTTGATGTTCCATGCTTCTTTCTCCTCTTTGAGGAAGACTCACTCCCTGGAGTAACAAGTTTGGACAAAGTTATGTTATCAGAAGGAGTCCGCTCCGGAGATATCTCACCTCCCTCAAGCCCCTCGTCTTTCTGCTCTTGTGAAGCGATGGGGTCATCTAAGCCATGAAGAGCCTCTATTTGCTCCTCTTGCGACCCAGGCTGTGAAGCAGAAGGAGGAGTTACTTGAAGGGACAGAGGAGGGATAACTGGAGGAGGCGAGATCTGAACAGTGCTTGATACTTTCTCTACAGAAGAAAAGAGGTTAAAGTCAGTAAAAAGAGGAGATGAAGGCTCATCAAGGTTGAGAAAATAGTCAAGAAGTTCATTGAACCCATAAGAAACAAGTGAGCAATCCACTTGAGCGAGATTGACAGTGGCAGAATTTACAGTAGAGTTACCTGCAGAAGTTGTCTTTATCACGTCAATTTCATAGTCCTGAGCTTCAGTGCTCTCTTGAGGCTCTTCTACAGCCCCGGAAGTTGTAACTCCGAGATCAACTTTGTCTTGGGGCAGAGAAGAAGAACTGGGACCAGCTATATCAACGCCAGCTGAAACCGAAGGAGGGACTAGAGCAGTTACAAGTGCTTCCTTCTCTGGGCATTCTCCTCTTGTCGTTTCAGCCCGAAATTTAGCAAGTTGTTCCTTTCCCCTGGCCAGCGCTGCTCGAGTTTCCTCGTCAAAATAATATTCTTCAAGCTGGTCTTCAGTGTAACCAGCGCCCCCAAGCATATCTATGGCAGCCTCCCATACTTCAGCTAGTGTAATCTCATACTTAGGACCCAAAAACGCAAGGCTACCGCGTCCCAAAATGCATTGCAGATAAAAGTCGAATAATGTAGAGCCAATGTCGGCTTTAGTAGCTTGGTGAGCTTCCTCAGCTGCAAATTTACCAGCGACGGCTTCATCGCGCTCTCTTTCAGCATTGGCAAGTCGAGCTTTTAATAATTCTATCTCCATGTTTTGGGAGCCAGTTTGTTCTCGCAGCTGTGCAACTTCAGCACGTTGGTCTTCTATGACTTTTTCTTGATGTGCGAGTTTGTCCTCAACCGCCCTTTGACTAGCATGTGTGTCTCGCACTTGTTGCTAGAGCATGCTTTCCCTTTGAGAATAGGAAGTGGAGGAAGTAACAAGTTCTCCTTTAAGCTTTTCCACTTCCGCTTCGAGATTTTCATTATAGGAAGCAATGCTCCTCATCTCAGCGTCATGTTGTTCAAGAGTCTTCTTCCACTCTGATTTATCATTCTCCATTGTGAGCATGGATTCAAGGTCCGCTCGATTAACTCTTTGAAGCTCGTCAACCAGTTTCTGCCAATTGGACATTCTTTCAATGTCAACTCTGACGGCATCAAGATTTCGTAGCATAGCTGGTTTGTCAAGAGGGACCAGGTCGAGGTCAAATCGAACCCCTTTTAAGCACCATTGAGGAAATCGACTTTGAAGAATGGGTGGACCTTGCCCAACTTGGTATGCGGGTCTTTTGATAATTGTTTGAATATCAGAACGAGCAGGAGCCGGAGAAGGAGCAGGAGCAGGAACATTTTCAGAAATTGAAGGCATTGTTCCTTCGCTAAGTTTAGCCCGCTTGCTGGAGGAGTCGACCATATGACTTTTCCCTCTCTCATCATGGGTCTTTCGTTTATGAGTATCCTCATCTCCACGAGGAGGGTCGTGTCTTTCTTCCTCTCTCCCATAGCGCTCTTCATAGGAGCGTCTCTCCCTAGCCTTACGAGCGGCCCTCTCCTCATCAGTTTCTCTGTGTACGGGAAGATGGCGCCTATAGTCAAACTGTCCGTGTCTCCCGTACTGTTTGAATTCATCATAAAAAGAGCCGCTTCGCCCCATTGGAGAACCTAAAATTAAAGGAAGAAACAAAACTTGAGAATCTTTCAAGTATTAAAAAAGGCATGTGCATAGAAAGGTTAAAAAGAAATCCTAAGTGCATGTGATGTGCAAACTACGCGCGTCAAACTAGCTACGAACCGCTCGCCGGCTGAGGGGTAGTGACAGGTTTAATAATTAGTGGCAATTCCTGGGTTGAGGGAGTCTGGTTAAGAACGGATGTCGCTTCAACCGCCGGGGATATAACTTTAGCACTGACAGAGTCATCTTTAAAGAGCTCTTGAGAAGTGATAATTATGTCACTTAAACTCCCAAAGATGTCATCACCATCGCGCCTAACCAGACTTCCTCCATCAACTCCTTCATCAGCATTCTTCCCGGTTTGAGGAAGGGGCTCCTCTTCTTCAGTTATGGGAACAAGCGCGGGCTTTTCAGATGGCCCCGCGTCATCCCTTGGAATAGAACACTTTACTAGTGAAGTTTGTATGGAAGTTTCTCCCCGCAAGTGCTCTTTAGTGGAGACCGGGGCATCAGGAGTGTTCGTCGGAGAATTAGGAACCTCCGTTGGAACTTCATGAATTTGAGTGGAACGAGAAGGATGTAGAAGCTCAAACTGATGAAGAAGTTCTTCTGTCAATAGAAATTTTGCGCTTCTTTCTTCAGCAGCCACAGTGCTTAGCCTTTCAAAAACTGACTTATGGCTGGAATCTCTAGAAGGAGGAGGAAGTGCTGTAAAAATAAGGAATGGAATCAGCATCTAACAATACGAACCAGGTAAAACTTAGAATAAAATTAAAGAAAGAAGAGAAAAAAGATCTCACTTCCTACTCCCCAGTCTGCGTAAAATTCTGCGGGGCAACGAATGTAGAAGTATTGATTCAGGAAACCATGTGCACTCTCCGGCAAATCCAAAATAAGTTTGCGGTTCCTCGCACCTCTTACAAGTACAATTGAAGGGTGGTCCTTGTTCTTCGCAAAAGTGCACAAGTAACAGATTTCCTCAAAACTCGGAAGACGGTCAAGAGTCCTCCTGAACAGAACGCACAATCCCATCAAAATAGCATAGCCATTGGGGTGCAGCTGGAAAGGAGAGATCGTCAGTCGAAGGAGGATTTGTCGAAGAAATTCATTAAAAGGAGGAATTGCTCCACTTAAGCACATTTGTCGATTAATGGCAACAAAACCGTAAGGTGGTCTATCAGCAAAGTCATTTGGTCCAGGGAGTAAAACTTCTGCCTCGGCAATGCAAAATTGAACGCATAATTGATTAAGCGCCCGCTGTTTCAAAAGGGTAGGAGTTCTTTCCGGAGGATTCTCTAGTGGAATAGCAATCGGGAAAACCCCTTCGGCGTGTTCTATCATCTCTTCTTGTTGAGACGTCATTCTACATAAGCAACTGGATGTTCAGATAAGAAGGTGCACGTTTCCTAAAAAGTGTGAAGTGTTGTGCAGAACTAAAAAAAAAAAGAGAAAGCAAACATAACTGAAATCAAACTAGTTGACAATTAGTCGACTATGAGATTTCAGAACTTGTTAATATAAAGCTCAAGTGTAGTGTTAATGCGAACGAATCAGCTTTAACTGGATATTTTAGTTTTGCTTTAACACTTCACTTGAATTCATTGGTTCACAGCATTTCGTTCACACAGTTCATTTAAGTTGATTACTCTTTATCGACTAATCTGTCATTCGATGTGGGCAGTCAATGGCAGTATATTCATCCCAGTTTTCTGCAAATATTATGTTTAACAGGTTATTAGCATTAAAGATAACCTACAACAAAGTGCAACAGAATTCAAGTTCAAACAATTCAACCAAGTCTTCACAGAATTTCACAAGTCTTAGGTCGTCCAGCGACCTAGCAAAGGTCGGGCTTCATTAGGTCGCACTATGCAAGTTAAAAGGTTCAAGGCAGTACAAACTTTCCAAGTCCTAACTCGGCTGCGACCTAAAGCCTATGCCGCAAAGTATAGGTCGTTGATATATTAAGTCGCTATGCAGTCATTCAAGAATGATAGGTCGCTAAATTGTTAAGTCATTCTGTTCAAAGTGCATGTGCAAATTTGCCAAGTCCTAGGTCGTTCAAATCCCAACGCGACCTAAGAATTAAGTCGTGAATTTGAAAGTCCTCGAGCTTCCCTTAGGTCGTAAGTTATCTTAGAATGCTCAGATCTACTAGGTCGCTGACTTCCTATCCACGCTAAAGCACATCAGACCCAGTAACCCGTTAACACTAATAGCGCAGAATCCCTCATTCTATTCGCGAAGATCATCGTCTTTTCATACCACCAAGTCATTCGAAAAACGACTCCATATATCTCTGATCTGTCATAGACCTAACTCACTGTTGTGCGTTTGAGAATCACAACAACAACAATAGCCAGTGACGAACAGGAATCGATCACAATGCAACTCAGAGTGAAGCACGACGTACAAAATCGATTTGGGGTTCAGAGGTTAGAATTCGTGGTTCGATGGTGATTATGGAATGAATAAAGATCGAAGATGCTTACGTGATTTGATAGCAAGAATGAATTGCTGAATGATTTGCTTGAGTTTGTCTTTAAAATCGTGGAATTCTGTTAATGGCAGAGCAAGAAATTGAAGCAGATAGATAATGAAGAAGAAGCAACCTAGCAGTTTATATGGAGCTGAAAGAAGAAGGCGAGTAGACACGCGAGTTAGCATATGTTTTAGGTCGCTCACGACCTAGCAAAGATAAGTCGAAGCATGCGACCTATGACATAGACCTATACTTCGAGGGGCAGATGTTAACTCCTATTATTGCCGCGACCTAAAAGTAAGCAACCTAACTGAAGACGCGACCTAGTGACCCAAGAGATAAAACGATTTAGCGGCCTAATTAGTGAAGCGACCTAGCGATCTGAAGAAGGTTACGACCTAGCGGAACCCAGCGACCTAAGAGTAGCTGCGACCTAAAGTGTAGCGACCTAAGATTGTCTCGACCTAAAGGCAGCAACGACCCAAAAGGGCCGCGACCTAAAAGAACAAGCAACCTAAAAAAGGGTGCGACTTAACTGCAGAAGTAACCTGGCGATCTAAGGATTGTTGCGACCTAACAGAAAGCTGCAACCTAAAGGAGGCCGCGACCTAAGAGTGAGTGCGACCTGAAGATGGACTCGACCTATGGAACTCCGCGACCTAACTATCCACCGACCTAAGAAGCTCCGCGACCTAAGGAAGGTCGCGACCTATGGGACTCAGCGACTTAAGATTAACTATGGCTGCAGGAAAGTACTCACGACCTAGGTTAGGTCGCTAACGACCTAAATACCAGAATATAGAAGACTATGCAATGCCACAGGGGGATAGGTCGCTCACGACCTAGGACTTGTGCAAATCAGCATGCGTGAGGAAGGAGGGGCCAATACTCTTCAGGTCGACTACAACCTTACTTAGGTCGGTCACGACCTACGACCTTACTCTGAAAAATGCCTATAAATATGACCCTAACTCCAACTAGCGAGGGACTTTTGGCTCATTCTCTTCAAGCGCCGTTACTCTGCTGCATTCCAAACCAATCCAACACTTAAAGCTCTCAAGACACGAAGAACGCTACAAACAACTTCAAGGAAAGATCGCACACATCCAACATGGATTTGAAGACTCTAATCTCCATTGAAGTTTAGGCTACTTGTTCTAAGTGACTTGTAATTCAAAGTGTATTGTACTTGGAAAGAATTGTATCAACTTGTAACGAGATCATCAATAAAAGTACTTAAAGTGGACGTAGGCTATACCCTTAAGCCGAACCACTATAAAATTGTTGTTGTTTACTGCTTTTCCGCTATTATCTGCTTGTAATCTGTTCCCGAGTTATCGGGTGGTGCTTTCACAACTATAACTCATACACCGGGGTGTTAGCGTTCAAATTTTAGCGTTAACAGTCATGATCCAGTCTATATCCATTTCATCAATGCTTGGAGTTGACAGGACGTCCACAGGAACTAATCCCAATAATTGAGCTTCACCAGTGCTCGCATACTTTGCGAGGGAATCTGCCTTCATGTTTTCTTCCCGAGGTATATGGTTTATCGTATAATGGTCCAGGTCCTCGAGAAGCTCCCAAGCTCTTGACAAATAAGCAGGTAGGTTTCCTCCTTTAGTCTGAAACTCTTTCTTGACTTAACACACAATAATCTGTGAATCATTGAAGATCTGCAATGCCTTGATGTTCAGTTCTTTAACAATCTTCAGGCCAGCAATGAGAGCTTCATATTCTGCCTCATTTTTTGTCGAAGGGAATTCCAACCTTAAAGCATAGCAAAGTGATCGTCCTTCAGGGGTTTCAACCACGACCCCGACCCCAGAACAGTAATCGTTTCTTGCGCCATCAACATACAATTTCCATGGGATTGAAGGATTATCGGTCACTACTTCCTCGCTATCACCTTTGTCTGTACATTCCGCGATGAAGTCTGCCAAAGCCTGTCCATTGATTGCTTTCCGGGGATGATACGTGATGTCATATTGACCGAGCTCAATATTCCACCTCAAAAGACGACCTGAGGTCCCTGGACGAAACAGGACTTGCTTCAAAGGCTGATCGGTGAGAACCTTGATGGGATGAGCTTGGAAATACGGCCTCAATTTTCTTGATGCAATCAGTAGACAATAGCCAAGCTTTTCCAACTTCGAATAGTTCAATTCTGCCCCAGTGAATCTCTTGCCGATGTAGTAGACCGGGTGTTGATTTTCGCATCCTCCCGTACCAAAGCTGCGCTGAGGGCATGAGACGAGATTGCCAAATATACTAAAAGATCTTCGCCATTGTCAGGCTTAGAAAGTATATGAAGCTTTTCCATATGACGAATCAGCTCATCGAAAGCTTTCTGGCATTCAGAAGTCCAATCATAGTTTTTTCTTCCTTTCTTTAAAGCATCAAAGAATGGGATGCATTTATCAGTAGCTTTGGAAATGAACCGACTCAAGGCTGCAACTTTTCCATTGAGACTTTGCAATTCCTTCTTCTTTCTAGGAGCTTTGACTTGTATTAAGGCGGTTATCTGAGCAGGATTAGCTTCAATGCCCCTTGCACTCACAATGAAACCCAAAAACTTTCTAGATTCTACCCCAAATGAACACTTAAAAGGATTCAGCTTCATACCATACTTTCGGAGGATTGAGAACATCTCTGCCAAGTGATCCATATGGTCCACTGCTTTCTTTGACTTTACCAGCATATCGTCGACATAAACTTCCATAGCCTTGCCAATCTGTGGTTTAAACATGGCATTGACAAGTCTTTGGTAAGTTGCCCCCGCATTCTTAAGTCTGAAAGGCATGACTCTGTAGCAGTAGAGACCAACATCGGTGATAAAGCTCGTGTCCTCCTGATCTGGCTCATGCATCATGATTTGGTTATATCCGGAGTAGGCATCCATAAAAGATAGCAATTCATGCCCCGTCGTTCCATCCAACAACTGTCAATCCTGGGTAACGGGAAGCAGTCTTTGGGGCAGGCTTTGTTTAGATCTGAAAAGTCAATGCATACTCTCCATTTCCCATTAGCTTTTTTTACCAATACAGGATTTGAGCCCAATTCGGATAAGTAGATTCCCTGATAAAACCATTCTCCATGAGGCGATCAACCTCTTCTTTCAATGCTGCTGACCTTTCAGGACCTTGAGTTCTTCTTTTCTGCTTTACCGGTGTAAACTTTGGATCAATATTCAAGGTATGCACTATAATTTCTGGAGATATTCCACACATATCGGCATGAGTCCAGGCGAATACATCCAGATTTGCTTTCGAAAATAATATCAAAACATTTTGAACCATTGCATTAAGCTGTGAACCCACATTCAACACTTTGTTCGGGTCTTTCGGGTCAACAGGTACCGGCACTGTCACTTCAACTGGTACCACTCTATTCTCCCCTGCACTGGCTTTTCTGGGATCCATCCCTCTTCGTGCACTACTGTGTTCGCCTGTTCAGGGTCCACCCTATAATTTCTACAAGGTTGATTCTTTGATGCGGACTGGAGTCGTCGCATCTTTTCCCATTTCTCCCTTCCTCATTTCACGCAACTCTGTAAGGTAACATTCTCGCCCAGCATTCTGATCCCCTCTCACCACACCGACTCCATTATATATGGGGAATTTTATGGTCAGACACCATGGGGCAATAACAGCTTTGAATGCTGCCAGAGTTGGTCGACCTAGGAAGGCATTGTAGGCAGAAAACTCTTCAACGATAACAAAGGTCTGTTTTCGAGCCACTTTTCCCTGCCCCTCTCCAAGCGCTATGAACAAATCGATAGTCCGAATTGGCTGTTTCGGCTCCCCAGTAAAACTAGCAATCTTTAGTGATGAAGCTTGAACGTCGGCCAATGGAATCTTCATCTGATCAAAGTCTTCTTGAAGAGAATGTTGCACGAAGCTCCACAATCAACCAGAGATCTTTTCACAGTAACTGGCCCAATGTCAGCGGAGATGACCAAAGGATCAATGGTAGGAGCTTCAACACCCATCGAATCCCTAGTTCTGAATATAATGTCATCATTAAAGGTTTTCTACTGCTTCAGGGGCGCAACATCTTTTAACACAAAAACACTTTCATCTGCAGGTGCATACTTCAAAGCACGGGCGTATCTTTCCATTTCGCCCCAACTCCTGCCAGCTGGGTGAGGGCCCCCTGTAACCACATTTATAACAGGCCTCTCTGACTCATGAGCTGCCACCTTCTCACTTGAGCTAGGACGATGTACAAAAACCTGTTGTCCTTGAGTTGACGAAGTTGGGCCATTCTTGCTCCTTTTTATATATTGTTGGAGCTTGTTTTCCTTCAATAGTTCCTCAATTACCTCCTTCAAGTGACGGCACTCGTTAGTATCATGCCCGGGTTGGTTATGGAACCGACAAAACCTTCCATTCTTCTCAGCTTTGTTATTAACTTTTGCTTAGCTGGCGCGAGGAATTCGGCCGTGTCTTTGTTTGAAAAGTAGATGTTCTCCGGGGTATCGGTCAGAGGGGTGAAGTTGAAGGGACGACCTTTCTTTGCATCTCCTTGCCTCTTCTGACCATCGTTCCCCCTCTTCTGATTGCTAGGTTCCTTCTTATTGGAACGGCATTAATATTTCCAGCCCCTGTCGATACCACCTTAGTCGGTGCTTGGAGGCTTTCCAGACGCATGAATTCATCGGCTTTTTTATAAAACTTGTCAAGCGAATTCGGTTCTTTCATCTTCAACTGTTTGATGTGATTTTTTGTTTGATGATAACAAACATATATCAATATATATGTGTGTTTGTAGTTTGGACTATATACAGAAAGGAAGAAATATTTATATTGAATAATTATACTATTGCACGGAATTTATATAATTCAAACAGTATTTTTTATTCAATATAATATTTTATTACAACACTTAAACAATACAAAGTTTTTCAGTTCTCTCTCTCTATATATATACATATATACATACATCAGTTCATACATTTTTACTCTTCTCACTACAACACTCAACACTCAGTTTTTTTTTTTCTCTCACTCTGTCTGCACATCTGCATCTATCTGCATTGTCCAGCTCCACTTCTCGTCCTGTCTCCTGTGTACCTGTATAATTAGCAACTACAACAGTAATCTGAAAACAAACAAATTTAAATTTGCAAAAATAAAATTTGTTTGTGTCTCAGATACATGGGTTATTGTCATCATCTTTGATTGTGCAATATCTGTGCATATCAGTAATTTTATCAGGGACAGGTAATTATAAGTGGCTGCAGTACACACGTGTACATTCGTATACGTGTGCACTGCCTCGCCAACTCGTGTGCACAGCTCCAACCAGAAATTCAAGGCAACAGAGACCAAGCAATGAAACTGTCTCAAAGCACAAAAGCACACATGCACAACTTATCACAGCGAAACTCAAGCAAGCCAGACCAGGTTGCAAGATGATCAACTGGCCAATGTGCACAAGTGAAAGCAGCAAAATCAAGACAGCATCAAAATACACAAAATATGGAAACTGCATCAATGCAGTACATATATATAGTGATGCATAGCAACTGCATAGCAGCTACAAACATCAAGATACAACAATGAACAATGAACAGAGAAAATGCATGAAAGCTACAAACTGCAACATGCTTGAAGATGGTTACGAACACAAGACTGCAACCAAAAGGTCAGAGATACACAAGATTACATGTGTGCCAATACCAAATGCATGTAACAGCAATTACAGTGACGAACTGCAACAAACAAGGAACAAAAATACTGCAACTTCAAAACAACAACTCATATGAACAAGTGTACAGAGGCAAAGTGAACAAGTGTAGCATCTGTATCAAAACAGAGGAAACAAACACAAGTGCAGTGCAACACAGTGAGTGTAAACAGTGAACAACAGTGCAATGTTCAAGAGGAGACCAGAAAAAGATGGCCAGAGACAAAGACATGATGACCACGAGATTCAACAGTGCAGAGATGGGCCGAAGTCACAATTCAATGAAAATCAAATTTGTATTCTTTGAAAAAGTCAAGTCACAATGAAACTGCAGAGACAAGTACACAACAAACCCGAATGTCACAAAGCATAAAAATCAAATGAAGTTTTGATTTATTTCCATAGCAAAATCAAGTCACAATGAAAGTACAAACCCAAAAATATATGCATACACACATACAAATGTATATATGCACATATAAAGTAAACTGGTGAAAGACAGTGGAAAATACAAGGCTGTGAAGAAATCAAGTCGAAATTAAAACAAATTAGTATCCTTTGATTAAGTCGATTAAATCAAAGATTTCTAATTTGGAAAGAAATCTCTGCAGCAATCAACTCAAATTCAAATATGGACAAGCATTAATTCAAATGAAGACTGAGACAACAAATGCAGCAAGAGATCTTCAAATCAATTAATTCGAATTCAAATATGGACAGCAACTCAAATCAACACAGGGTAGATACCAGTGAAACAACTCCAGCAACATGAACAAATGAATGAAGTATGAAATTCGAATTAATCAGTGCACAACTACATGCAGTAGGGAATGCAAAGACAATGGCAAGATCAGTGCAGAAGTCAAGTATTTCAAATTTAGAAAGAAATCTCTGCAGTAAATTATCTCGAATTCATATATGGTCTATATTAATTCAAATGGGGACCGAGACATCAAATACAGCAAGATACTTTCGAATTAATTAATTCGAATGCTAATATGGTAAGCAATTACTCGAAAGTGAATCAAGAAAGGAAAACCCCAAAATAATTTCAGGAAAATCAACGGTGTAAGAAATCAAATCAGACAATGTTAATTAGGGTTTCAACCCTATAAATACAACCAAGAAATCATCATAGAACACATAGAACAATCGAGTTCAAGTATCAATTTAGAAAAGCAAAAAGTGACAGTACATACCGAGTACACAAGCAATGAATTCGATCGAGCGACTGCAAAACTAGCAATAGTCAACCATCAGAGAAGCAGCAAGCTAGGGCAACGAATCACAGTCCAATCAAAGAAACCGAAGCCCTAATTGGAACAAAAGGGAATGAAACCCTAATCAGATCGAGGCGGCCATTTGTTTCACAAAACAAAAGAAAGAAGATCGGGTAAAATAAAGAAGTGGGCCGGCCTCAAATAAAAGGGGTTTTTGTTTTTTATTTTATAGGGTTTATTAATTTTTGTTAATTTGTTTTTGGGTTAAGTTTTTTTTATAAAAGAAAGATAATTTAATTTGTTTTAAATTTAGTGCTTGCTTTTGTAATTGGCTTTATTTTGTATGTTCTCTTCAAAAGAAAACATGAAAAATTATCACCTAGGGTTTAGGTGTTGTCAGATTGTCTAGTTAGAGTTAGTCCAGTTAGCAGGGTTTGCAAGTTTGCAAAACTCTATAGGCGGTAGCAGGGATTGCAAGTCTGTTAGAGTGTTTGTAAGCGTGATACTGTTTAATTCTAATAGAAATCTGGGAATGCAGCAGTAGGCAGGGGTTGCCGAAGCTGGGTAAATCTTGTGTGTGATTTATTTTTCAGCATATTTATTTCTGAAGTTTTCTTCTGTGTTTAATTTGCAAAAATTTGCTATAACCCTATTCACCCACCCCCCTCTAGGGTTAATCTAGATCCTACAAGTGGTATCAGAGCCTGGTATTTTACTTTAACTCTAGAGTCATGAATCCACCAAATAATGCTTTTTCTGAGGGGCAATCTATTGCTAGGCCACCCATGTTTAATGGGAATGATTATGCTTATTGGAAAGTTAGAATGAGTATTTATCTTAGTTCTGTCGACTATGATGTTTGGGATATTATTGAAACTGGCTATAAATCTCCCACTATAGTTGTTGGTGATACTGAGATTCCTAAACCTAAGGATAGGTGGGATGCTAACGATAAGAAATTAAAAACTACAAATGCCAAAGCAATGAACGCTTTGATCTGTGCTCTTGATAAAAATGAATTTAATAGAATTTCTCATTGTACAACAGCACAGGAAATTTGGCACACTCTGGAGGTGACACACGAAGGAACTTCTCAAGTCAAGGAGTCACGACTAGCTCTATTTAGCAATGAATACGAAAACTTTGTAATGGAAAAGGGCGAGAGCATAAAGGATATGTTTGGACGGTTTTCAACTTTGGTGTACAATGCTAGAGCGCTTGGGAAGGTCTTCACTGAAGTAGAGCTTGTACGGAAGATACTGCGAGTCTTACCAATGAACTTTGAGGCAAAAGTCACTGCAATACAAGAATCGAAAGATCTGAGTAAACTAAGCATGGAAGAGTTGATCGGAAACTTGATGACATATGAACTTGAGCTAAAGGCAAAAGAGGAACGTAACAACTCCGAATCAAAAAAGAAGACGATTGCCTTAAAAAGCAAAGAAGAAAGCGGTGAAGAAGAAGATCCAATTGAAGAGCTTGCGATGGCAGTCAATAATCTTAGAAAATGGTCAGAATTCAGGCCACGCAAGAAGAAAACAAGTGGTAATAAGCCAAAAGATTCTGATGATTCCGATAATGAATTGACATGCTTTAACTGCAAAAAGCCTTGCCACTTCAAACAAAAATGTCCACTTCTCAAAAACAACAAAGGAAAGAAAAAGAAGAAGAAGGCCTTTGCAGCAACTTGGGATGATGAAGAAGGAGAAGAAGTTTCGGAAAATAGCTCAGAAGAGGCTAACTTGTGCCTTATGGCAAAATCAGATTCAGAAACAAGTTCAGAGGAATCCAGTGAGGTACGTGACTATTCTTATAAAGAACTTGTTTTGATGTGTTATGATCTTACTAATACAATTGATACTCTTGAAACTAAGATTGAAAAATTAAAGTCTGACAGGAGAGAACTTGTTCATGAGAATACTAGGTTAGAAACTGAACTTGAGAATATTCAAAACCTAGACTGTAAAAAATGTAAAACTTTAGATTCAGAAATATCAAGACTTAAGAATAGCTTCGATAATCTTGAAAAAGAAAACTCAAGTCTTAAGGAAATCATTGACACAAGGAAAAAAAGATTTTATAAATAGATGCACCACACTTGTAACTGAAAACACAACACTAAAAACTAAAGTCCAAAATCTTGAAAAATCTCTGAATAACTTTTCAAGAGGAGAAAAATCGTTTAACATGTTGTTGGGAAATCAACTCTTTGCTAATAATAGAAAAGGACTAGGTTTTGGGAAAACACAGGTTGATGATCATGCAAAAGGTAAGAGTATCTTTGTTAGAAGTGAAATTGGACATCGTGTTGAAAATTGTAGTCATAGGAACAAGAACACAAAGTTTATACAAGTTTGGGTTCCTAAGAATTCTACAAACAAATTTCATGTCTATAGGAACAAAAATAAAAGGACAAAACAAGTTTGGGTTCCAAAGGGATTGTTTGTTCACAATGCTTCAGTTACTAATATCATTGGACCTAAGAGTTTCTCTAGGTCATCCTCCTCTCTCTTTATGTAGGTCTGTTGGCGGGCTAAGGAGCAACAAGAATGGTTTCTAGATTCAGGTTGTTCTAGACATATGACAGGTGATAAATCTAAGTTCCTTAGCCTAGAGAAGTTTAGAGGTGGAAATGTGATCATGGGAGACAATAGCAAGTGTAAGATTATTGGGAAAGGTGAAGTAAGTAATGGTACTTTTTCCTTGACTAATGTTTTATACGTTGATAATTTGCATCACAATCTCATTTCTATTAGCCAACTCTGTGACAAAGGTATGAATGTGGTTTTTGATAGTGATACTTGCAAAATCATTGATAAAACTTCTAATAACATTGTTTTTATGGGCAAAAGAAAAGGAAATGTTTACTCACTTTCGTTTGACAATCTAAATCTTTCCAGATGTTTGGTAGCCACTGACGAAGAGGCATCTTTATGGCATAGGAGACTTGGACATGCTAGCATGAGTCTCTTAAGAAATCTTGAAACGAAAGATTTAGTCAGAGGGTTACCACATCAGAAATTTAAAGATAACAAAGTGTGTAAAGCATGTTCCTTGGGCAAGCTTAGTCGATCATCATTTTGCCCTAAAAATATTGTTAGCACATCAAGGGTCCTCGAATTAATTCATATGGACTTATTTGGACCAAATGAAATTGCAAGTTTGAATGGAAAACGTTATTGTTATGTATTGGTTGACGATTACTCTAGATTTACATGGGTTTATTTCTTAGCCAAAAAATCTGAATCTTTTGATTATTTTTCAAAATTTGCTAAACTTGTTCAAAATGAAAAAGGAGTTTCAATTAAAACTTTAAGAAGTGATCATGGAGGCGAATTTGAAAATTCGGAATTTGAAAACTTTTGTGAAGAAAATGGTTTAAAACATGAATTTTCTGCTCCACGAACACCTCAACAAAATGGGGTGGTTGAAAGGAAAAATCGTACATTGCAAGAATTGGCTAGATCCATGTTGAGTGAGTATAAACTACCTCTAACTTTTTGGGCAGAGGCGGTGAATACTTCGTGCTATGTAATGAATAGAGTAATGATTAGACCAATACTAGGCAAAACAGCTTATGAAGTGTGGCATGAAAGGAAACCTAACATCTCTTACTTTCGTGTTTTTGGATGCCCTTGTTTTATTCTTAACACAGGTGATCAACTTGGAAAATTTGAATCAAAGGCCGATGAGGGAATTTTCATGGGCTATTCAACAAGGAGCAAGGCTTACAGGATATACAACAAACGAACAAAGACAATTGTTGAATCAGTCAATGTGAAATTTGATGAATCTGATCTGGAAAGGACGACTGAAAAAACAGGTGATGATGGGGTAGATCATGAAGGCATTAAAGAAGGGACATCTACTGAGAAAGATGGAAGTAGGACTGTTGATGCTGATAGATTGAAATTCAAATCCAATCATCCTCCTGAATTGGTTATAGGAGATCCTACGGAAGGTATACGCACTCGTTCTGCATTTGATAAAAATTTGTGTGCGTTTTGTTGTCATAGTGGTTTTATTTCTGAAATAGAACCTGATTCTGTTGAAATGGCTCTTAATGATGAAAGTTGGGTTTTAGCAATGCAAGATGAACTTAATCAATTTGAGAGAAATAAAGTTTGGAAATTAGTTCCTAGGCCTAATGACTATCCAATTGTAGGAACTAAATGGGTGTTCAAAAACAAACTTGATGAATCAGGAAATGTAATTAGAAACAAAGCTAGGTTGGTCGCAAAAGGATATAACCAAATAGAAGGCATAGATTTTGATGAGACATTTGCACCAGTTGCTAGGTTAGAAGCCATTAGAATTTTGCTCAGCTTTGCTTGTTATAAAGGTTTCAAACTTAAACAAATGGATGTAAAAAGTGCATTTCTAAATGGTGATCAGAAAGAAGAAGTTTTTGTTGAACAACCCCCCGGATTTGAAAATCATGTTTTTCCAAATCATGTGTATAAACTTGAAAAAGCATTATATGGTCTTAAGCAAGCTCCTAGAGCTTGGTATGACTGCCTTTGTACATATCTTTTGGAAAATGGCTTTAAAAAGGGGAGTGCTGACACGACACTGTTTCTATTACACAAAGGAAGTGATTTTTTGATTGTTCAGATTTATGTGGATGATATCATTTATGGTGCTACTAATGAAATCTTGTGCGAGAAATTTGAACAAGTCATGCAGGCTAAATTCGAGATGAGCTTGGTTGGAGAATTGAAATATTTTCTTGGATTTCAAATCAAGCAAAGCAGTGATGGCATTTTCATTTCACAATCCAAGTATGTGTTGGAACTGTTGAAGAAATTTGGAGTTGAGAACTCCAAACCATTGAGAACTCCTATGAGCCCATCAACAAAGTTGGACAAAGACGAGAAAGGAAGTGCAGTTGATCAGAAAAAATATCGAGGGATAATTGGTTCACTTCTCTATCTTACTGCCTCTAGACCTGATATTATGTTTTCTGTGTGTTTGTGTGCACGTTTTCAATCTAATCCCAAAGAATCTCATTTGAAAGCCACTAAACGAATTTTGAGATATCTTTCACACACACACAAATTTGGATTATGGTACCCTTCTTGTGAAAACTTTGATTTAGTTGGTTATTCTGATGCTGATTATGCTGGTTCATTGGTTGACAGGAAAAGCACCAGTGGGACATGTTTCATGCTAGGACATTCATTAGTTTCATGGTCAAGTCGAAAACAGAATTGTGTTGCATTATCCACCACTGAAGCAGAATATATTGCTTTAGGAAGTTGCTGTGCTCAAATTTTATGGATGATGCAAACTCTTTCTGATTTTGGCTTAGTTTATAAACAAGTTCCATTAAAATGTGACAGTAAAAGTGCAATAGACTTATCAAATAATTCTGTTCATCATTCACGCACAAAACACATTGATGTGAGACACCACTTTCTTAGAGATCACATTGCTAAGGAAGACATTTGCATTGAATATATTTCAACTGAGACTCAACTTGCTGATATTTTCACAAAACCCCTCCCTGAAGACAGATTTTCTAGATTACGTTTGGATTTAGGGATTATAGAAATTGACTAACCATTTTTTTCATTGTTAGGTAGAAATATTCTTGGATATATACTTTCAACTTCAATTTCTAGGATTCAAACAAGTTTTGGATATTTTCCAAAGATTGATTCGAATATGGTATTCAGTACCGGATATTACATAATATAATTAACTTGGTAACTTATTCCACGATCATTTCTATTTCTACCATCTTTCTATCATTCATAATGGTTTGATAAAATAAGAAGAGTGAATTATTTTTAAATTAAATAAATAAATAATTAAATAAATAAATAAATAAAATATTATTTTTAATAATAAATAATAAATCTCATGTATCCATTCTCATTTAAAAGTCCTTATGGTTATGCGTGGATGGAACATATGAGAGAATTATTTTTATCATTACTTCATTCTCATTTAAAAGTCCTTATGGTTATGCATGGATGGAGTATGGTAACTAAGTATTCTGGTATCACTTAATAATTTGGATGCTTAGACTAATAAGTAACTGCTAATCTCATTTAAAAGTCCTTATGGTTATGCGTGGTTAGTAAGTGCTTATTTTTTTTGTGCTTAAATGTCAAATTAATGTTAAAATATCTCTCTTCTTATTAAAACCGATCATCGATCCATCCTCTACAATGTGGAAGTTTTTATCTCGTTATGATATATTATTTTTTGTTCCTACTGTTCCATTGTTTTTTGTCAGTCTTTTGATAATGACAAAAGGGGGAGAAGAACAAGATTTTGATGAGGAAGTAAATATTTTTTGGAATATTTCAACAAATTTGGTTAAATATCGTTAGTTAATTTTCTTTAGTTCTTTTATTCCTTTGTTAATTTTGTTAACTTCTAAATAGGGAGTGGTCTTGGTTGTAGGGGGAGCATTCAAATAGGGGGAGCTAAAAATTTTTGTTCAAACACATATTAGCATTTCAAAATCTTTAATATATATGTTTGTCATCATCAAAAGGGGGAGATTGTTTGATGTGATTTTTTGTTTGATGATAACAAACATATATCAATATATATGTGTGTTTGTAGTTTGGACTATATACAGAAAGGAAGAAATATTTATATTGAATAATTATACTATTGCACGGAATTTATATAATTCAAACAGTATTTTTTATTCAATATAATATTTTATTACAACACTTAAACAATACAAAGTTTTTCAGTTCTCTCTATATATATATATACATACATCAGTTCATACATTTTTACTCTTCTCACTACAACACTCAACACTCAGTTTTTTTTTTCTCTCACTCTGTCTGCACATCTGCATCTATCTGCATTGTCCAGCTCCACTTCTCGTCCTGTCTCCTGTGTACCTGTATAATTAGCAACTACAACAGTAATCTGAAAACAAACAAATTTAAATTTGCAAAAATAAAATTTGTTTGTGTCTCAGATACATGGGTTATTGTCATCATCTTTGATTGTGCAATATCTGTGCATATCAGTAATTTTATCAGGGACATGTAATTATAAGTGGCTGCAGTACACACGTGTACATTCGTATACGTGTGCACTGCCTCGCCAACTCGTGTGCACAGCTCCAACCAGAAATTCAAGGCAACAGAGACCAAGCAATGAAACTGTCTCAAAGCACAAAAGCACACATGCACAACTTATCACAGCGAAACTCAAGCAAGCCAGACCAGGTTGCAAGATGATCAACTGGCCAATGTACACAAGTGAAAGCAGCAAAATCAAGACAGCATCAAAATACACAAAATATGGAAACTGCATCAATGCAGTACATATATATAGTGATGCATAGCAACTGCATAGCAGCTACAAACATCAAGATACAACAATGAACAATGAACAGAGAAAATGCATGAAAGCTACAAACTGCAACATGCTTGAAGATGGTTACCAACACAAGACTGCAACCAAAAGGTCAAAGATACACAAGATTACATGTGTGCCAATACCAAATGCATGTAACAGCAATTACAGTGACGAACTGCAACAAACAAGGAACAAAAATACTGCAACTTCAAAACAACAACTCATATGAACAAGTGTACAGAGGCAAAGTGAACAAGTGTAGCATCTGTATCAAAACAGAGGAAACAAACACAAGTGCAGTGCAACACAGTGAGTGTAAACAGTGAACAACAGTGCAATGTTCAAGAGGAGACCAGAAAAAGATGGCCAGAGACAAAGACATGATGACCACGAGATTCAACAGTGCAGAGATGGGCCGAAGTCACAATTCAATGAAAATCAAATTTGTATTCTTTGAAAAAGTCAAGTCACAATGAAACTGCAGAGACAAGTACACAACAAACCCGAATGTCACAAAGCATAAAAATCAAATGAAGTTTTGATTTATTTCCATAGCAAAATCAAGTCACAATGAAAGTACAAACCCAAAAACATATGCATACACACATACAAATGTATATATGCACATATAAAGTAAACTGGTGAAAGACAGTGGCAAATACAAGGCTGTGAAGAAATCAAGTCGAAATTAAAACAAATTAGTATCCTTTGATTAAGTCTTTGATTAAATCAAAGATTTCTAATTTAGAAAGAAATCTCTGCAGCAATCAACTCAAATTCAAATATGGACAAGCATTAATTCAAATGAAGACCGAGACAACAAATGCAGCAAGAGATCTTCAAATCAATTAATTCGAATTCAAATATGGACAGCAACTCAAATCAACACAGGGTAGATACCAGTGAAACAACTCCAGCAACATGAACAAATGAATGAAGTATGAAATTCGAATTAATCAGTGCACAACTACATGCAGTAGGGAATGCAAAGACAATGGCAAGATCAGTGCAGAAGTCAAGTATTTCAAATTTAGAAAGAAATCTCTGCAGCAAATTATCTCGAATTCATATATGGTCTATATTAATTCAAATGGGGACCGAGACATCAAATACAGCAAGATACTTTCGAATTAATTAATTCGAATGCTAATATGGTAAGCAATTACTCGAAAGTGAATCAAGAAAGGAAAACCCCAAAATAATTTCAGGAAAATCAACGGTGTAAGAAATCAAATCAGACAATGTTAATTAGGGTTTCAACCCTATAAATACACCCAAGAAATCATCATAGAACACATAGAACAATCGAGTTCAAGTATCAATTTAGAAAAGCAAAAAGTGACAGTACATACCGAATACACAAGCAATGAATTCGATCGAGCGACTGCAAAACTAGCAATAGTCAACCATCAGAGAAGCAGCAAGCTAGGGCAACGAATCACAGTCCAATCAAAGAAACCGAAGCCCTAATTGGAACAAAAGGGAACGAAACCCTAATCAGATCGAGGCGGCCATTTGTTTCACAAAACAAAAGAAAGAAGATCGGGTGAAATAAAGAAGTGGGCCGGCCTCAAATAAAAGGGGTTTTTGTTTTTTATTTTATAGGGTTTATTAATTTTTGTTAATTTGTTTTTGGGTTAAGTTTTTTTTATAAAAGCAAGATAACTTAATTTGTTTTAAATTTAGTGCTTGCTTTTGTAATTGGCTTTATTTTGTATGTTCTCTTCAAAACAAAACATGAAAAATTATCACCTAGGGTTTAGGTGTTGTCAGATTGTCTAGTTAGAGTTAGTCCAGTTAGCAGGGTTTGCAAGTTTGCAAAACTCTATAGGCGGTAGCAGGGATTGCAAGTCTGTTAGAGTGTTTGTAAGCGTGATACTGTTTAATTCTAATAGAAATCTGGGAATGCAGCAGTAGGCAGGGGTTGCCGAAGCTGGGTAAATCTTGTGTGTGATTTATTTTTCAGCATATTTATTTCTGAAGTTTGCTTCTGTGTTTAATTTGCAAAAATTTGCTATAACCCTATTCACCCCCCCCCCCTCTAGGGTTAATCTAGATCCTACATCAACCACTTTCTAAACTCACTTATCTTATCAATAGCCTTCATCAGGTACGTCAAAATCATTCTCGGTTCTACGTTGTGTACTTCAGCCAGAGCTATATTGAAGCGATTCAAGAAGGCTCGAATGGATTCTCCAGGATTCTGCTCCAAGCTGGACAATGACATTATTTCCTTTGCCTTTGATGCATACAATCGAAATTGTTCCTTGAATTTTCGAGTCGAATCAGAAAATTGGTCTATCGATCGGACCGCCAGCTTTGTGAACCAAAGTAAAGCAACTCCTTCTAGGTATACCGTAAAATACCGGCATTTGATCTCATCAGAGGCTTTGGCACCCGTCATGTGCCAATCGTACTTATACAGAAACTCATAAGGATCGCTCGTTCCCTTGTTAGCTGGGATAATTGGAGGGACAAACTTCCTTGGGAATTCTGCTATCAAGATCTTTTCAGTGAACGGAGTTTTGCTCCGAGCAAAACCCCATTCTTTCTCGTCTTCATTTCTCTGCATACTTTCCTTTATAATTTGACGAACCATGCCCGAGAAATACTCTTCATCATTTTGAGGCTCAGCGAGACAAACATCAGCAATTCTCTCCGAATTTTGTCTTGACAAGCGCTCACGGAGGGTTGGTTGCGGCCCCGATCCTCCGTCTTGGGGAGGTGTCCTTTCCTCTGGGTTAGCTGGCCTATGAGGGATATTCCTTCCTTCCACATTCTGCATTTCATCGGCAAGGTTTCCCTCCTTAGTTGCCGGTTGGCGGTTTGCCTCAAATAAAGCATTCAACCTTTCCATCATTAGGTTATTCTGTGCTTCCATTTGTCGATGTAGCCTAGATACCACGGCATCCAGCTCTGCCCGTGTAACTCCGACGGTTGGAGTAGCTTGACTTAAAGGAGGACAAGTGGCAGTAGTCTCACGAACATCGTCGGATCTAACAGACTTGCGTTTTCTTCCGAGGGCCATTATTTCTGATAAACTCCTGGTTTTTAGAGAGATCCTTTCTACAAATTCCAGTGAAGCTTTGATGACAGTATCCTGAGTTGGGTTCTCGGTGAAAGCACCAAAAATGTTAACGTAAAAAGTCAGACGCTAACACCCCGATGCAAATAAAGACTGAATGAAAGCACCACCCGTTAACACGGGAATCAGAAAAAGCAGTAATTCACTAAAAAAGCAGTAAGGGACATAGAGTTTATAGTGGTTCGGCTTATAATCAAGCCTACGTCCACTTCAATCCTTTTTATTGCTTATATGATTACAATCCTTTACAGTTTCCTTCAATTACAATTAACTTCAAAAGACAAGTAGCTAGAAAAACTTCGATGCAAGAGAGTTCTCTGAATTCATGGTTGAATATGTTGAATCCCTGTTTGAAGTTGACTGAAGCTTCTTGTGAATTTTAAATGTTGGAATAAGGCTCGGCTTGAAGATAGCAGAGTCTTGATGCTTTGAAGAAAATCCTCGGAAAAGTCCCCCTCAATTTGGTGATAGCCCTGTATTTATAGAGGAGTTTGCATGCCAGGTCGTAAGTAGTAACCAACCTAAAATAGGTCATGGATCGTAGCCGACCTAAGATAGGTCGTAGGTCACGCTCCATCTCTCATGCATGGCTCACGGCTTAACTGGGATAAGCATGCTCTTCTGGATTCATATCACAAGTCCCAAGTCGCGGACGAGTAACAAGCCACGGCTTAAGTGACGCTGCATTGGATTTGTCTTCGTTTTCCTAGGTCGCTTACGACCTAACATAAGTCGTAAGTCGGTCGCGACTTAAGTGTGGCTGTTTTGAGTTGCTAGGTTGGTAACCCATTTAAGTCGCTAGGTCGGTAACCTTTTAAGTCGTTAGGTCGTAACCTTTTAAGTCGTTAGGCCATCCCATTCTTTTAGTCAGTTAGGTCGTCCACCTTTAGGTCGTTAAGTCGCGGACCCCCGGGTCACTGAACTCATTAGGTCGCCAACCTCTTTAAGTAATTAGGTCGTTGAACGGTTAGGTCGCCCCACATCTTAAGTCGTTAGGTCATACCCTTTTAAGTCACTAGGTCGTAACCTTTTAAGTCACTGAGTCATTATCAAAGCGGAGTTAACACAACTTAATACTATATATAACAATGTAACATAGTAGACTTATGTACAGATCTTATAATCAAACTAATATAAAATCTACACATTTTTAAACATATATAAACTGACACATGTTGAAATTTAAAATCAAAACCCATAATGCAAGCTATACAAACAAACACACACACACACATAGACACACACTGACATATGCACAAAGACATATATATATACATATATACACACACACACACACATCTAACATAAACATAATATAACTTATATAATTTATATATAGCAAATAGGTCATAAACTTTCATAAACTTATATATTCACAAACAGATTATCCAAAACTAAGAAATACAAATATACTACTTATATCAAAATGTATACCACATATAAAGTATATAACTTACACAGACTCATTCATAAATAAAATATAAACTAATATATATACATATACATATACATACATACATACATACATACATACATATATATCTTATACATGTTTCACGTGAAAGGGCAAACGAGCAAATCGGCAAATGGTGGCTGGTGTCGGTGCTTTAGGTGGAGGTAAGGAGCGACAAGGCGGAGCACGTGCAAGCGGCTGTTGGCCAATAGAAATATGGCTGGTGGTGGAGTATGGGCATAGGTATGGGATCGCGGTTGGCTGGAGAGAGTGTGGAAGATGAAAGTGTCGAATAGGAAGGGATAGATGCGTGGGTGGTGGAGGTTGCAAAGTGGGGGCACTCAGCTTGGGTTGGGAGGTGGAGTGGTTGGGCTCGGCTAAGTAAGGGTGGAAGATGGTTCGGAGGATTGGGCTCGTCAGTGGGTACTCGCATGAGGTAGAGGGGACCGAATGTGATGGTCGAAGGGAAGCTGTTGTCATTGCTAGAGGATGGCTAGCTTCAAAAACATGAAAACAAACTATAATATGTAAAATATATTTTCAAAGAAGCGACAGAACCAAAGAGATATGAAGGAAGAAACTAACCGGAGATGAAAATGAAATAGCAATTAAATTTGAAACGGTGGAATAATAAAAGCTGCAGTTTGAATTGGTGAATATATTAAAAGCTGAAGGCTGTTGGTATTACATGGTATATAAATGAAGGGTCACGGGAAATCCAAAAGCCAAACTGCAGAACTGATACAGAGATCGTTCCGTCTTTCGGATTCCAAAACACACAAATGAATATACTCCGCGGATCAGCACGACGAGACGATTAAAATGATACATAGATATTATTGATAGGATTATCCTATCAAAAGTTGATATTGGTACCGAAAATGCTGCTAATTTGCTGAAAATAAGATAGACGGAGCAATAACAATTCAAATTTGACGAAACGAGATATGACGTCTCACTCAGAAATGATTTACAAATTTATTATATAAAAGCATCCAGGTTTAGGAAACATTTTATTATCATTAAATATTAATTAATTTAAATTTTAAATAAAATTACACAACAAAATAAACTTCCATATTTTCTGATAAAAATTATCATTTGCTATGTTTAAGTAGACGTATTTCAAAAATTAAATTTTTAGTTCCAAATTCAATTATTTAAAATTTCACAAAATTTCAGTTAATTTCATTATTAAAACAGTTAAAATTTACGGGTCGTTACAGCTGTAATTCTTTAAAGTTAATGCACACATGGTTCAATACTTCTTCATATATAAGAAACATACAAAATTTAAACTTGCTAAAAATAGCGAAGTTCAAGGACAATTCGAAACTTACACTATAAATGTTGTTACAAGGTTGTGCTAATATTTTGAAAATGACCAATTTTTTCATTAGTTATTTCCTTTTGTGATGTTCGACATATAATTTACAATTTTTTATGGTTTTTTAATAATACATGCTTATAGAATAACAATCATCAGCGATGAAATAAATCTTCATTTTATTGATTATTTTATATTTAAAAGCTTTCTTTCTTGCATGTCGTTTGTATGTCAATTTGCAATTACAAATCATGTATTTTTCTTATATATATATATATATATATATATATATAGACACACACACTTAAATTTCTGAAGCATATGTTATTTACACTACTTAAATGCACGCACGTAGTGCCTGCCATTATGACTTAAATATAATATTTTTGGTGTAACACTTTTTTGCTACCAGCGTGAACTTCCTCAAATGCCTCTCGATAAATATTAACAAATGTTAATATCACTTAAAAATAGAATCCAACAATTTTTTTTACAAATTCAAAAGCCCTCTTACATATATTATCAAACTTAATATTACTTAAAAATAGGATCTATAAATTAAACTTTATATACATTTTCGCTCTTTATTAATTTATAGCAGAAACAAAAATTCAACCTAATAAAAAATTGAATGTTTCAACTTAAAAATAAAAAGTCAAACTAACTACGCAATAAGATTCTGACACAAAAGCATGTCTAAATATTTATGAAAATTATTTCCATTGAATATGCTAGCCACATATAATTTGTAAAAAAATTAACTTACCTGCGAAGCGTATGTTATTGCCGCAACGCTGGTATGTTTGGGAGGAAACATGGACTTCCAAATGTACTGCATATTACTTGGTAGTACAGGAAAAAATAATAAATTTCACAAATTTCAAAGCAACGTAGGAATGGACAGCTCTGATGCTTCATCTTCCACTTTTATCAAACACTACCTCATAAACCCCAAATTTAAACTTGCTATGCTTACAAACCCTAATTTTACACCGCATTCAGTCTCTAAAATTTCAAACGAACCGCCCACAAGCAAAAATGATTTCCTAGATTGGAGAAAGAAGAGAAAGACGATTACTTGTCGATTCAAGTTAAAATGGAAGGAGAATCAATAACTTTTAGAAGACGCACGAAAAGGCAGTTGATGATCGGGTTTGTTGGCAAAACAAGTAATCGGTGTGGAGACAGCGAGAATTTAGGGTACGTTTCTCAGTTTTGGGTTGATACAGAACTTGTATCTATGTTTGTCTTATAACGCTATTTTAGAATTTTTTTATTTTTTTTTCATTTTTTGGCGAGTTACTTTGTTTTATCTCAGTTGGTACCTGTGTTGGTTTTGGTATGCTAGAATTTTTCCTTTTGATAACATAAATAATCTTCTTCTTGATGATGCATACCAGGTATAGAATGTTAAGTATGTCCTTTTAATAGACATTAAGTTGGCATAAACGCATAAACACTTCCATAGAAATTACATAATGGAGACCGGCATTGAAGATCCACGTTATGTTACTCTCATAGGATGTTTGAATATATTTTCCTATGTTTTACCACTTGGTATCACTAGAAGCAAAATATAGTTTCAACCATTATATTTTTTTTTTTGCTATCAAAGTAGAAAAGAATAAAGGGAATTATCCTGATCTAGTGTCTCTTTTATTATTTTCTTGTATCAAGAAAAGTTTGGCATATATGTCCCAATTAAAACTGCACACTATTGATGCCAATACATGTAATTTGTGTTGTGTTACGTGGTATCCTGTCTTTGTTAAGTTCTAATCTGACATATGTTTTATTATCAGACGTTATCTTATTATTTTTGTTTGTGTGTATTTAAACTGAAGAATAGAGATTTTAGGTTGATGCTAATACTACATATGCATCTGACTACTTTCTATTGTTACCATTCATGCTTCAGTTGGCAATTAACTAGCTAGCATCACTATTTTGTGTTTAATTTTGAGAAGCTAGCTACACCGTTGACACTTGGTGATATCAATTCATGTAAATCATGTTGTGCTAGTTAGTAATCAGCTGTTCTATTATCCAAGTAACACAAGTTTTTATTATTAAATGTTATATTATCTTTTTTATTTGTGTTTAACTATGTTGAAGTAAATAAAGAATAAAGTTTTTGAATTGATTTATATAGCAGCATGCACATCTGAATACTCATGCTGTGTTTAAATCATGGTTTGAGGATTCAGCCGGAATAGCGAAATTCCGGCCACCTCGATTCGGTTTCGGTCAACTTCGGGACGAAACCCTAGCAATAATCCGGTTTCGGTTGAGAAGAGAGAAAAGGTTTGAAACTTTCGAAAATTACAAGCATTTAGTTGAAGATCTACCTGAAATCTCATCATCGACTTCAATCTCTACATCGACTTCAAGCAAATCCAGCCGAAAAGGGTTCAAATCTCATTTTCGACCTCGACTATTTGATATTTCATTCATTTTCATTTTTTTTTATGTGCAGCATAGTCGGTCGATGTTTTTCGGAGGCGAGTCTATAGCATAGTCGATGGACTGTTTGTTGGTGGCTAGGGTTTTGAAATGGGTACAATGATATTGCGCTGGACATAGATTAACTACTTTATGTTTAAGTTGGGTTGGACTAACAATTAGTTTTCTATTTTAATAAAGCAATGGTTAATTAAAAATGTTAGCTAGGGTTTAGTTTATTTGCTATAATATTGTATGTTGTATTCTACTTTTTATAAACTATATTTTACATTTTATTTACAAAGGATTATTATTACATTTTCATTAACATGTTATTAAAAATCAATACAGGGACCGAAACCGAAATCAAAACCAAAACTTCCGAAATTGTCCGAAACTAAGAAAATTTCAATTGACCGAAACCAAAACTGAGTTTTCGAACCTTGGTTTAAATTTATTTAAAACGGTTCATAAGGAAAAATTTCCGTTGCCAGGACTTGAAACCGGGTCTCTCGGGAGAAAGCCGAGTATCCTGACCAACTAGACTACAATGGATTTGATAATTGTTTCCTAAATAATCCGCATTATATATATACATTACTTTGGTTTCAAAAAGCTAATAATTTTGACAGTAGACGATAAAGAGACGCGTTTTCATTCACATCTATAATATCTGTAAAATCAAATGTTTTAGAAAAACATAATTTGATCGGTTAATGGATCATATTTGGTTTTATTGATCTTAATCCATTTTTCTTTGCAATATAAGTAATTCAATCATTTATCCAGTCATGAATTATGGACAGTTAAATGCAAACCTGAATATGTAAAGATCCAATGAACGGACAAATATTTTGTCCATAATTGTTGCCTATCGAATAACAAGTAATAAACCAAAGCAATAATAATAATAATTTATTTTCTTTTACAAAGTATTAAAATAGAATTGATATTTCGAACCAATATGTGAAACAATGAACCAAAATGGTTCATGATAAATCGTATGTGTGTATATACATTGCTTTTACTACTATTTTATTTTATTTGGAATTATCTCCCGTATTTCACTCATTTTATCCTTTTAGCTTTCAGTCTAAAGTGTTTCTATATTCGTAGCTTATGCGTAGTTTGTAAAACAAAAAATTGTAAAGCATATTATTATCGATATCTACTTGAAAAGGACAAACGAAGTACCACTGAGCCTTGACATGTTGCTATAATCATAAAAGCCATTGTCTTTTATTTATAAGAAAATATATGTGTAGTTCGACATGCTCTCTAAAAAAGCACAGTGATTAGTCTAAAGAAAAAAGGCAACCGTCTGTCTATTTATTATACAATGCAAATGTTTCACTTTAGCGAAGCATTTTTTACACTACTAGAAACACTCTTGTGTAAATTTATAGAAATTAAATCTTTCTTATTAGTTGCAAAAGTAAAGTTTAAGATCCTATTTAGCATGATCTTTTTTCTCATTTTGTCCGATATTCGCACATATTTATTTGACAATGACTACGTGTTTAAGTACTAAAATGTTTATAATGAATTTTGATTTTTATTAAAATAATACCTTATGTACGATATTAGTTCATATTTATTTTTTATGTGCATGTCATTGCATGTATCAAAGTATATTATGTATTGCTTTCTTTCACGAAGACCAAGCTGGTGTTCAATATTAGTTCATTTAATAATTTGACAATGGACTTTCTTTATATATGATACTTAGTGTATGAACTAGTGAATATGGGATAGGAAACATGGATTAAAGAGCTATTTCTCTCGGTTTTCTTTCTACGAGTCATTAGGTTATCTCCTTTCAATTTCACTTTGGCAATTATCGTTATTTTTGTTGTATGATTCATTGCACCTTCTACGTTGCCAAGTCAAAAGTTCTATGTTGAACAGAAACACCTTCCTTTTTTATATATTAAACCAAGAATTTACGTTTGAATATAACAAATAAACAAGTAGTTAAATGCTTTTTAACCAAAATAAAAGGGGTCTTTGAATAAAAATTTAGTTTATAAGAGCTGAGAGTACATGGATGGTTGTATTGAAAAATTGGGGTGAGAGAGGCTCGAAATCTCGACCTCAGGATTACTCCAGAAAAGCTATGAGATCTACGCGCTAGCCAACTGCGCCACCACCCCATGTGTTAATTTTGTTTTTCAAGCTTCATAGTTTCTATGAACTTCATTTTATAAAATGAAGAAACATAGTAAATTAACTTTTTACGTCATTAGGGTGACCATATTCGACCCGTTAGGTTGATTTTAATTTAAAAAGGTGAATCTGGTTTAAAGAAAATATGTTTTTGAAAACCAAAACGAAGTAACAAAATATTTTTCAGTTAATTCGATTTAACAAAACCCTAAGTATCGTATTCTATCGTCAGAATGTTCAACATAGACAACTCGATGATTTTTAAATGATGATTTTCAAATTAATTTCATAATATAACCATATTCAAGATAATTTATTCAACAAAATTAGAAGAAACAAATTAAATTGGCATTAATTTCAAAATAAAACTAGGTTGTGATGAAGTTGGGGTCGAAGATGTTGGTCATGAGAAGTTGTCTTCGTCTTCTTCTTTGAGACAACGAGCTTTCTTCGAGGAGGCATGGAACAAGAAAGAGTACATAAAATTGAAAATTTACTGTGGTGGAAAGAAATAATAGGGTAAAAACTTTTTCAATGATTGAAAAGGGCAAGTGTTTGGCTAACATAAAAACATAGCCCTGGTAAAATGAAGTGGGAAAGGATAAGGGCATTAGTAAAATTGAGATCAAGTAAAACAGAATCCTTAATACAATGCATTTAGCACCATTCCAAAAGAAATTCGGTTAGCATTAATCATTTCTTAATTTTTCATTTCTCTAAAATCGCTTAAATTCCTTTCTTATATTTAGCTCTAACTCTTATTCGAGTTTTACATTCTGAGTAACGTAATTGTGTTGACTTTTTCATTTTAATTCTAGTTTGAGTTTTACATTCCAAATATATGTTATTTTTTTCTCTCGACTTTTTTGATATTAAAATTTTACGATTACGAACGCATGTTCATGATGTAATACTCGAAAATGGCATGATATAGGAGCCACATTTTTTTATTGTGGATTTAAATATATGCTAAAAATTTAAAAGCATGTATGTTGAATTGTTAAGATATTTAAATTTAGAAAAAACAAGTAAGTTTATTAGTATTGATACATACTCAATGGTTAAAATGATTTGAAATTGAACCTTCCAAAGTTTAAAAAGTCAAAAGCAAATTAAAATTTCATGTACTCATGAGTCCTACTAAAAATATCATTTTGATGTATGTATTAAATTTAAATAAAAAATGAAATCAATGAATGGTATATTAATAAACATATGTGGTTCTTATTATTTATATTTCTTTGTTTTTTGATTGAGTTTCCAAATTTAAAATGACGTTCTTTATGTGCTAAAGATAAGTTGTTAAAACTTATGTTTTCATGTAAGAATGTAACATAAGATTTGGATGTATTTGAAATGCTTATTTGCATTTAGTGGTATTGAAAATCATGATGTGTATACAATTTTGGAGTGCATGACCTAACCTAGAAGAATTATGGCTGAAGAACACGAAATGACTTCAAAGTGCAAACAAGTGACCTTTCGCAATGATCTTTCTTCACTTGTTTAAGTAATGACCTGCCATGTTAGCACCATATCTTAATAACAATGAAGAGGTCCAGGAGGCTTTCAACTATGTTACAACCTTTTCGAAACCAAGAAAATACCCTTCCGATAGCGACGAAAGCCTTCAAGGATGAACGGAAAACGATTGGATACCCAATGGCGGAAGGAATATTCAAGTGAAAGCTTAAAAAGAGAAAACATCGTCACTTTTTGCAAGTATTGGGAATGTACCTTCCGAACACGTTTGGACATCTTTTCATGCTTATCTAACACATCTGCAACAACACGAGGGACATTCTTATAGTTTTCGATGGAGACAAAGGCATTCAGGTCTTATTCAAAAGCAGCATTAGAGGGGCGCTCTTGATTCAACAACGACGGAAGGTCGTAAAGACATCCCTTTGACTAAGTCGACAGGACTGATGCGAAAAGATCCAGCCCGCACCTATAAATAAGATTCTATGGGTGTTGTTTAGGGATCCAATTCATGACTTCCATACTTGTACTTTTCATAGGCTTATAAATCATAATTTTTAAATTAATTTGGGGATTTCACTTACTTGTAATATCCAAGCCATTATATTCATACAAATTATCAATAAAGTGAATACATGACACCTTCAAATGCATGAAGTCTTATTTGCTGCTTACATATGATTTCAATTAGGATTACACGCAATTCATCCCTTTCGAAGGTGTTACCATTGAAGGCATAGGACCCTTTTGACTTGATTAAATTTCTGTTGTTCCTACTAGGTTACAACTTTGGGATACTCCAACTAACCCGAAAGGGTTTTCGAAGGGATCATTCACTCCTTTAACTTTGTTTTGAGGTGTTGACAAGATTTTTTGTTAACAGATTTTTTAATCTTAAAATATTATTTATGCTATTGTTTTTATGACAAACGAGATAACCTTGCATTTTATCGTTCTTTTGTTTTGAGAAGCTCTAATAACTTTGACAATTAGATGACAAAGTGATTAATTTTGCACTTATATCTTTACCATTCTATAGACTAGATGTTTCAGATGGACATGATAATTCTTAAATTAGATATTTTATAGAAATATAAAAACTTGCATTTGGATGATTTTATATTATATGCGATCATCTAGGAAATTTATTGAAGATTTTCCCCATCATTCACTAAGGGAAAAGCTTACCATGAGTTAGCAATCATTTGCACAAAGATATTGATGATTATTCTATATTTTTGACTTCCAATTTTTATTGCTTATCGTGTATGCACTATATCAAAATAAACTCAAATAGAAAGAAAGGATAAGGAGAAGAAAGAAGGAAAAAAGCAAAATAATCATTAACTTCATTTTGTCTTTTATTTAGCTAAAAATACATGTGCGGTTCAACGCACTCTAAAATAACACAGTGGATTAGTTTATAGGAAAAAAAGGTGTCTATCTATTTATATGATATAATGCCAACATTTCACTTTAGTGAAATTTTTTTACACTATGAGAAATACTGTTGTGTAAATTTATAGAAATCAAAATTTTGTTATTAGTCGCAAAATAAAAGTTCAAGACCCTGATTTAGCGTGTTATTCTTTCTCACTTTCTCTGATATTCTAACATTTTCATTTGACTATGACTACATGTTTAAATACTAAATGTGTAGATTGACTTTTGTTTCTTATTAAAAATGTGTAGATTGACTTTTGTTTCTTATTAAAAAACCTTACGTACGATATCAATTAATACTTATTTTTATCTTATGTATTTTTTTCTTTCACATAGACCAAGCCGGTGTTTCACTTTTAGTTTATTTAATAATTTAACAGTGGACTTTCTTTATATATGATACTTAGTATATGAACAAGCAGAATGTGGGATAGGAAACAAGTTTTAAAGAGCTATTTCTCTCTATTTTCTTCTTATGGACCATTAGGTTAGTTTCTAAGAATAACACGTGCATACATGGTTGTACAAAAACCTAAATTTAATTTCTAAGAATAACTAGTGCATGTATGGTTGTACAAAAACACTGGGTAGGAAACAAGGGTTAAAGAGCTATTTCTCTCTATTTTCTTCGTGAATCATTATGTTAGTTTCTAAGAGTAACAAGTGCACATATGTTGGTATAAATACCAAAATTTAATTTCTAAAAATAAAAGTGGATATATGATTGTATAAAAACTTGGGGTGAGAGAGGATTGAACATTCGACTCTAGGAATACTGAAGAAAAGCTCTGAAACCTACGCACTAGCCTACTGCGCCACCACCCCATGTGTTAATTTTGATTCAAGCTCGACATTAATTTCAAATAAAACCCGGCTGAGATGAAGTTGGAGTCGAAGACGTTGGCTTTGAGAACCTGGCTTCATCATCTTCTTTGAGACGACGAGCTTTCCTCTAGGAGGCATGGCGTGAACGGAGTAAATAAAGTTGGAAATTTACCATGGTGAAAAGAAAACTAGTAAAAACTTTTTCGACAAATGAAAAAGGTAATTGTTTGGGCAGCATAAAAAAAATAAATGTGGTAAAATGAAGTGGGGAAAGATAAGAGCACTGGTAAAATGAAGATCGGGTAATTTTAAGTTAAAAAGGTAAAACTGTTTTAATGAAAACATTTTTTTTGAAAACCAAACCAAATTAATAAAATTGTTTTCAATTAATTCGATTTAACCAAACAATAGGTGTCGTATTCTATGGTTAGACTGTTCAACATAGATAACTCGATGATTTTTGAATGATGATTTTCAAATTAATTTCATAATATAACCATATTCAAGATAATGCTTCAACAAAATCAGAAGAAAAAAATTAAATCGACATTAATTTCAAAATAAAACTACTAGAATTTGAGAATGTTTTGTATTGAATGATATTTGAGCAGATAGAATCGAAGAAAATGTGCTTTTATTGATAAATAATGATGTTGAGTGCAAAAGATACAATACTCATATGCAATAAGAAGCTTATATACAGAAATTACAGCATTGGGCCATCTTGGGTTTTCTGGTTAAACCCGCATATTTGATATTTTGATATACAAAAATATATGAGATAACATACGACCACATTATTCTTCACTTCCCTCCTCAAACCAATATTAGGTTTAGGGTTTCTTTGGCGATTTCAGATCTACGGCGGCGATCAACAAATCATGCCGTTCATCTTCGATTCTTCACAAAAGTTCTTCATTATATTACATAAGAGAGTAGATTGATCCTATCTACTTCAATTTGGAGTAGTTGTCTCTGAGAGTTCAGACTTTTTATGAATGTTAGATCTATATGGTTCCTCTGTTGATTTGGCTTTATTCTATTGGAAGTTAAGTCACTGAGAGAATCGCCTGTTGCAGCTTCATTAGTTTGAGGCGACCGAGTCTGAACACTCAATCTCTTGCTGGATGTCAGATCTATGTGTTTTTCCCCTTTCTCTACCTTCAACTTGGCTTGAAACTTTAAAAAAATTCTTGCTAACAATGCTTTGGTTAATATGTCGGCACGTTGGTAAGTCGAAGGTATGTGATTGACCTATAGATTTCCTCTTTGAATTTTCTCGTGGATAAAATAAAGATCAATTTCGATGTGTTTTGGTCGTGCATGCAATATTGGATTAGCTGTTATATACACGGTACTTTGATCATCACATCATAATATTAGTTTGAATGCTAATTTGATTTGTAATTCGTAGAGATTGTAACCAAATTATCTCTACTGTGACACTTGCAACACTCCTATACTCTGCCTCTATGCTTGATCTTGATATAGTAGTTTGTTTCTTAGAACACCATGACACCAGATTATCTCCAACTTCAATAGTTTCCAGTTACAGACTTTCTATTATCATTGTCAGTAGCCCAATCTGTATCTACATATGTTGTGATATATAAGTTGTTGCATCTTTTTAAAGTTAGTCCAAAATCTTCAGCTCCTTTAAGATATCCGAGAATCCTTTTTACTGCTTTCCAATATTTATCATGTGGTTCCTGCATAAATTTTAAAACTTTGGTAACACTGAATGAAATATCTGGTCTAGTTATATTAGTGTATTATATAACTCCTACAATACTTCTACATTGTTTAATATTTGATATGGTTTCTCTCTGTTTTTGGGTAGTTGTTGATTACTGATCATAGGAGTAGGCTGTGGTTTGGCCTCATGCATCTTCGACCTGACAAGTATTTCTCTGAAATATTTCTTCTGGCTCAACAATATTTCTATATTTGATTCTCTGTTAACTTCAATACCCAGAAAGTAGTTGAGATTGCCAAGGTCTTTAATAGTCTTTAATAGAAAATTGCTTGTTGAGATATTGTATAATATTGTTGATCTCTTTTGTGTCATCACCTGTTATAATCAAGTCATTAACATATATTAGACACAAATAACATGGTTTTCGTAAATTTTGATAAACAGTGAGTTATCTGATTGATAGCCTAGAGTAGTCAAAGTGGCTTTCAGTCCATCAAACCATACTCTTGATGCCTATTTCAAACCATATATGGCCTTGTTTATGTAACGACCCGCAAATCCATACCCCTTGAGTCAACACTATTCTACAATAATCAACTCAAGTTGCACAGAAATACGAACCATTTGGGTTTAAGAAGAAGAGGTAGAAGAAGAGAAAACAAAATCAACATCAGAATCTAACCATCGCAGCGGAATAAAATATAATAAATAGTAAATAATCTTTACTCAAAATCAAATATATCAGTTTACATATATTACAGCATCAGAGTACATCAGTCACAGCTCACATCAATAACATACAATGGGTACACAACAACTCAACACAGTGGAAATATATATATACAAGTACGAGAATACGTATCGTCATCCAGCTCGTCTCCTGAGCTCCACAGCATCATATCCTGTATCCTATAATACTCGGTCTGACCCGAGCATTACAGTTAAATAACACCCGAGTCAGTCTGGAATACCAATGTGAGAAAATCACACCCAATTGATTAATAAAGTTCCAAAAATTCTTTGAAAACAAAAGCATCTCGTAAGACCACGCCACAAATAAACATGTCGGGTTTTCACCTTACGATAGCTAAAACAATTCTTATAGAAATCCTCTGATATTATAATAGGGTCTATATACAAGTACTTATAAAATAGCAGAAATTGTTACATTCATTAAATTCCAGCTACTAGCCACAAAAGTGGGTAATACAAACAAAACTCATACAAGGCTCGTAGGGAGAATGGATTTCCAACAATGACTAGGCACTGGGGTATCACATGTCATAGTACGGGGCCTAGATCACCGTACCGAGGATTACTCCCTTCATCCCCTGCAACACAAGGTCGGAACCATTCCTTACTGAACAGTCCCGAACAAGATAAACCCCGTTGTTGGCGCGACCAACCACCCACTAAGCCGAAATATATAAGGGACATCTAGACAGGGGAATTATCTTGTCCTACTTGGGCATGACCCACCTAACCTTGCTGCATATCCCCTGATTTTCAGTCATTCCCGTTTGATGAGGCTAGAGGCTAAGCGTTACCTTTTAGAACGTTTCACTTAGAATGCCCATCACCCACCTGACGATGTTTCGCAAGCATTCATCCATACAAGTCCGTCCCGGGTTCGAACGGAACCGAAGTCACTATTCCTACTACATCCATTTTGGAAATATCATCAGGATTAGTAGCGTCTAGCCCTTGCACTTCACTGCTCCATCTTCGATTCCAAAATCGTTTACACGAATCGTACAAACCGGATCGAAGTGGTTTTCGAGAAATAAATCTCGATCCCGGTCTCTTCGAAACGATCAGCACATTTGTCCAATATTGATAGTCGGTTATTTAACTATCAATTTATATTCACAAACAACCATCAATCGATAAATAATTTTCCAAATTATTTATTACCTTCCAAATATCTTCACAAGATATATTTCTATTTTCAACCCTTTTGGAAACAGTTTCAAACCATCTTTCTTTCCATAATAAACCTTTCCAAATATTTTCTATCTCCTCTGAAATTACCAAGCACAAAACTAGATTTTTAAATAATTTAAAACACTTTACTTTGAAATATATACTTTAAAATACTTTGGATAAAATTACTTAAATAATTTGTTAAAAATACATACTATATGTATTTGAGAAAATAAGGATACTTTATAAAATATAAAACCAAGTTTTCACTTTTAGAACAAATACTAAGTCACTTTTAAATAATTAATGCCATAATATATTAAAAGGAAATACTTGCCTTAGAATTAAATATTAGAAATAATAAATTTTACAAAACGCGATTTCTTTAAAAACAATTTTAAAACATTTAATTTATATTTACAAATTTACTTTTAAAAATAAACGTGAACTTGGTCATCCAGAGATATTTCCAACTTCAAGCACTTAAATCAATTTCCCGAATTGATTCCCAATTTATTCCATTCGAAATAAGTTTCCTTTAATTACTCAATTCATCTCAAATTTTCATTAATTATGCACTTAATTATTATTGTTAATATTTTCCATTTGACTTTAAATCTTTAACTGAAATATACACATTTCATCTTTTCCCAACCCCTTCTTTATTTCTTTCAATAATTTAAATCTTAAATTTTAAATAAATGTTTTATTCTTTTAATTAATATCACTGAAGATTCAAATTCATTAACTCTTTGTTTATTCAAATTTCCATTCTATACTCAAGATTTATTTACTAGAATTCTTAAAGTCACTTTATTGCTTTCCAATTTATTTAAAAATTTATTCAAATTTCTATAATTATTTTACTTACAATTTCACTTCTTTTATTATCTTACCAAAATCCAATTTATATATTTTTAGTAATTCATCATACCCAATAATTTCCAATCAAATCATAGCATTCAGTATTTCAATATAATCCATCATAGCATATCAGATAATCACAACAGAGGGTATTAAATAATTTTAAATAAATGTTGAGAGGTCCAGTTGGATACCTCCAACCTGTTTCCCCTGCATCCACAGACGTTAGCACAGTAATATGCCAATTCCAGAACATACCATAACATCGCACATCAATCAATTTCAACCATTCAAACAATTATTTAGATTTAATCATTTTAAATTTAAATTTAAACTGAGTGAGATTAACTCACCTTTACTCATTTAATTTGCAGTTCATCCAACCCGACTTGATTTTCCATGATTTCAGACCTTGTATAATCATTATAGAATTTTATTAATTTTTGAACTGTCGAACAATAAATTTCCCATTTAGTAAATTTAATTAACAATATGGTTTGGTTTAAAACTGATTTATAGAAATCCTGTTATTGTACAACCTTATGTATATATATATATATATATATATATATATAGATATATATATATATAAATTCCCCAAAGTACTCTATAGGCTTATTAAATCAAAACAGAAGGCTTTCACACGATAACAAATACTTTAAAACATAAATTTTAAACGAAGCTAACCTTACTATACAAAGAAAGTTCTTATAAAAAATTTCAAGACTGCTTATAAAGAAAATCCATATATAGGCTTGAACTCCAAACTTTATATAAACTTTTATATTCAAAATCTTATGTATATACATTCCTGCCTTTAAACCTTGCACATATATATTTATAAAGTTGAAAAAAAATGAAATTCCCTTTACTTTAAATATGTATATATATTTAATGTCCCCTATACATATATATTTATATTTATATGTATATTAAAATCAAACCTAACATCACTGTTTTACACCTCCCAGACTCATTTTTTTTCATTTTTGTTTACGGTTTAAAACTTGAAAACATTTTATATTTAAAAAAATTCAAAATTAAACTACCTCACAGCTGCAGCCCAAAGTCGCCGCCGTCCCGCCGCCACGCTGGAACCCTAACCCCCTTTACGAACTCGCGTTCCCACGAGCAGCCCACCACTCGAAATTGGTCAAACCTAATCGCGACCCTGAACCCCTTGTACGAACGAACCTCAGCATGCCTGCTGCAACAGTCGCCGCCCACTGCTTGCGTCGCCACGTTCCTGGATGCCTACCACCGTCGTCCCCTTCATCGAACTCGAATTGAGTTCGAGCCCTAGTGTGCGATCACGCTTCCACCCACGCAACTTCGATTTCCCCCTTAACCCCTCTGTGTTGTGCGTGCGAGCGGCCATTTTTTGCGCTTCGATTTCGACATTGAAGGAGGGGAAAGGAACATAGGGTCGAACGAGTGAGGGTTTGGATTTGCAGGCACAAGGCTTCGGCCATTTTGATTTCTTTAGAACGAAATTATAAAGTGAAGAATGAAGAAGCTCGGCTTAGAAATAAAAGGGAAAGGAAGCGTATAGAAGAAGATTTGACTGTAGAGGAAGATTGGACTTAAGATTTGGCCTTAAAACTGCTGTAATTATTAAAAAGAGAAGCATGTCAATGAAGGCATAGATGACATTGATTTGATCGATTAAAATTTATTTAGTTTCAACGCGTTAATGTATCGTACGCTCACATAACAACTCCAATCAATATGAAATTTGAAATCCGATAATAATTCAATATTACGGATCCAATGGAACGGGTTTCGTCGAATACCGAGACTGTGCCTCGAAAGGCTATTTTTAAATTCAATTTAAAACGATAAAATTTTCAAAACTGAACAATTCAGTGTTACATTCAATTTAACACTTCTATTATATTCAATGTTATCAGTATAAATTTATAAGCCTTTAAATTATTTTTAACCGGCTTAAAATTCTAGATTCAACAATTTACTCAACTTCTAATACTTAAATTCTATTATTTAATTATCAAACAAATAACGATATTTGTAATTCCAGTTAAAATTATTATATTGAATATTAAAAATCAATTAAATATTCCGATTTTAAATTGCTTAAAAATTTTGGGTCGTCACATTCCTCCCACCTTAAAAGAATTTCGTCCCCGAAATTACTAGTTTGGAAGAATGGTGTAATACCCGTTACTATTTATTTGTTTTATTTGTTTCAAACCCACAATTTTACATCCTACTAATTATCTTTTTAATAAAAGTCACATTACTTTTCTTATTACCTTTCCAAATCTTTCACTAATTTGCAAACAAACCTATTTGCCTAATCATTCGAGTTTCAATTTAAAACCAATTTGGAATTATCAAAATTTCTCAAAATTTTTCTAACTCTCTAAATTTTCGAAAAGTTTCGCCAGCGTCTCCTTTACGCGGCTGACTCGGTACAACTACAAAAGGGCTCTACGGCCTCCCAAATCCAAAAGGAAAACAAAAAGCCAAGTGGCTCAATCGAAATCCAAATCCCAATCAATTTTCATACCAAATTTAAATACATACCTTTTGTCGGACAATTCCAATTTATCTTCTGAAATCAAAATCAATTCTCTTTTCACTTTATATTCCTGCATATCCGACTAAGTAGTAATATCCAATCACAACATTTCAAAACATTTTATTGACTTCCTTACCAATATCAATATCTATTTATCCAAATATTAACTTGGATTATATTTATATTATCAATTTCCAATTAAGAATTCACTATTCCTTTCTTAAGTTTAGTATAAGCATTTAATATGCTTTTTATATTCATTATCACCTTACCACTTCAGTTTATATCATTTCTATTCAAATTAATTCTTTCATTTTCATATGAATTCAATTTATCTCTTTAAATTTTAATTCCAACATTCAAAGCCTATATTTCCTTCCTGATTTAAAACTCAACTCAATTTTATAAGCTTACAATTTATCTCATCAAGATTTTTAAACTCCCGACTTTGGCTTCAAATCATTTTGAAATCTTCAATATATCAAACCACATTTCTCAAAAAATTTAATCCAATCATGGCTTTTATTTCCAACAAATTTCCTTTGAAATTTTCATAAACATCTGCTTTCCTAAACAAATCAATTTGGTAGCAATTCTTCACTTAGAAATTCGAAAATGAATACTGATGATGCGGCCGTCATCATCAGAATTATTTTCTAATAATCCAAGTGATTTCAATGCCATATTACTTCCAAAATCCATTTATAACAATTCCCTTTCAGAAATATCTCCAAAACAATGCTATCATTTATCTTCAAAACACTTCCAAATTTTCGGGATTTAAATTTCCAAATCCTTCTTAAATCAATTTTTTCCTATAATTCATTTGCATAGCTTATGTTCATACAAATTCTCATTTGATTATATTTCAATTTATAATTTTACATTTATAATTCATATTTACAAATTTCATTTTATCATGAATTTATTCCTTCAAACTTTGATTATATTTCCATTTTCTAGTAAATTTTCACTTAACAATGATAATACTATAATATTATCATTTCTAACATCCAAGCAACCATATATTAGCTACATAGTTTTCAAAAACTATTCTTTATATCAAGATATGTTTTTGGGTAAAATTATTTCATTTACCCATATTTAAAACAGTACCGTGTCGATTGCTCTATTCAAGTGTTTAGAAACCCCTTCAATACAGTAGCGCAGACTGTGTCGACGAAGGTTCATATGCCACTCAATTAATCAATCAACGCAATATTAAAAAAATTTATATTCACTAACAAATACGCGCTCATATCTATTAATACGCTCAAACTCATTATAGAGTACCATAGACTCTATTTTAAATGAGTAATTCCCACCAGAGCCAAGGTTATCTCCAACCTAAGCTCTGATACCAAGTGTAACGACCCACAAATCCGTACCCCTTGAGTCAACACTATTCTACAACAATCAACTCAAGTTTCATAGAAATACGAACCATTTGGGTCTAAGAAGAAGAGGTAGAAGAAGAAAAACAAAATCAACATCAGAATCTAACCATCGCAGCGGAATAAAATATAATAAATAGTAAATAATCTTTACTCAAAATCAAATATATCAGTTTACATATATTATATCATCAGAGTACATTAGTCACAGCTCACATCAATAACATACAATGGATACACAACAACTCAACACAGCGGAAATATATATATATACAAGTACGAGAATACGTATCGTCATCCAGCTCGTCTCCTGAGCTCCACGGCATCATATCCTGTATCCTATAATACTCGGTCTGACCCGAGCATTACAGTTAAATAACACCCGAGTCAGTCTGGAATACCAGCGTGAGAAAAGCACACCCAATTGATTATTAAAGTTTCAAAAATTCTTTGAAAACAAAAGCATCTCGTAAGACCACGCCACAAATAAACATGTCGGGTTTTACCTTACGATAGCTAAAACAATTTTTAGAGAAATCCTCTGATATTATAATAGGGTCTATATACAAGTACTTATAAAATAGCCGAAATTGTTACATTCATTAAATTCCAGCTACTAGCCACAAAAGTGAGTAATACAAACAAAACTCGTACAAGGCTCGTAGGGAGAATGGATTTCCAACAATGACTAGGCACTGGGGTACCACCTGTCACAGTACGGGGCCTAGATCACCGTACCGAGGATTACTCCCTTCATCCCCTGCAACACAAGGCCGGAACCATTCCTTACTGAACAGTCCCGAACAAGATAAACCCCGTGGTTGGCGCGACCAGCCACCCACTAAGCCGAAATATATAAGGGACATCTAGACAAGGGAATTATCTTGTCCTTCTTGGGCATGACCCACCTAACCTTGCTGCATACCCCCTGATTTTCATTCATTCCCATTTGATGAGGCTTGAGGCTAAGCGTTACCTTTTAGAACGTTTCACTTAGAATGCCCATCGCCCACCTGACGATGTTTCGCAAGCATTCATCCATACAAGTCCGTCCCGGGTTCGAATGGAAACGAAGGCACTATTCCTACTACATCCATTTTGGAAATATCCTCAGGATTAGTAGCGACTAGCCCATGCACTTCACTGCTCCATCTTCGATTTCAAAATCGTTTACACGAATCGTACAAACCGGATCGAAGTGGTTTTCGAGAAATAAATCTCGATCCCGGTCTCTTCGAAACGATCAGCGCATTTGTCCAATATTGATAGTCGGTTATTTAACTATCAATTTATATTCACAAACAACCATCAATCAATAAATAATTTTCCAAATTATTTATTACCTTCCAAATATCTTCAAAAGATATATTTCTATTTTCAACCCTTTTGGAAACAGTTTCAAACCCTCTTTCTTTCCAGAATAAACCTTTCCAAATATTTTCTATCTCCTCTGAAATTACCAAGCACAAAACTAGATTTTTAAATAATTTAAAACACTTTACTTTGAAATATATACTTTAAAACACTTTGGATAAAATTACTTAAATAATTTGTTAAAAATACATACTATATGAATTTGAGAAAATAAGGTTACTTTATAAAATATAAAACCAGGTTTTCACTTTTAAAACAAATACTAAGTCACTTTGAAATAATTAATGCTATAATATATTAAAAGGAAATACTTGCCTTAGAAATTAAATATTAGAAATAACAAATTTTACAAAACGTGATTTCTTTAAAAACAATTTTAAAACATTTAATTTATATTTACAAATTTACTTTTAAAAATAAACGTGAACTTGGTCATCCAGAGAAATTTCCAACTTCAAGCACTTAAATCAATTTCCCAAATTGATTCCCAATTTATTCCATTCGAAATAAGTTTCCTTTAATTACTCAATTCATCTCAAATTTTCATTAATTATGTACTTAATTATTATTGTTAATATTTTCCATTTGACTTTAAATCTTTAACTGAAATATACACATTTCAGCTTTTCCCAACCCCTTCTTTATTTCTTTCAATGATTTAAATCTTAAATAAATGTTTTATTCTTTTAATTAATATCACTGAAGATTCAAATTCATTAACTCTTTGTTTATTCAAATTTCCATTCTATACTCAAGATTTATTTACTAGAATTATTAAAGTCACTTTATTGCTTTCCAATTCATTTAAAAATTTATTTAAATTTCTATAATTATTTTACTTACAATTTCACTTCTTTTATTATCTTACCAAAATCCAATTTATATATTTTTAGTAATTCATCATAGCCAATAATTTCCAATCAAATCATAGCATTCAGTATTTCAATATAATCCATCATAGCATATCAAATAATCACAACAGAGTGTATTAAATAATTTTAAATAAATGTTGAGGGGTCCAGTTGGATCCCTCCAACCTGTTTCCCCTGCATCCATAGACGTTAGCATAGTAATATGCCAATTCCAGAATATACCATAACATCGCACATCAATCAATTTCAACCATTCAAACAATTATTTAGATTTAATTATTTTAAATTTAAATTTAAACTGAGTGAGATTAACTCACCTTTACTCATTTAATTTGCAGTCCATCCAACCTGACTTGATTTTCCATGATTTCAGACCTTGTATAATCATTATAGAATTTTATTAATATTTGAATCGTCGAACAATAAATTTCCCATTTAGTAAATTTAATTAACAATATGGTTTGGTTTAAAACTGATTTATAGAAATCCTGTTACTATACAACCTTATGTGTGTGTGTGTGTGTCTATATATATATATATATATATATATATATATATATATATATATATATATAAATTCCCTAAAGTACTCTATAAGCTTATTAAATTAAAACAGAAGGCTTTCACACGATAACAAATACTTTAAAACATAAATTTTAAACGAAGCTAACCTTACTATACAAAGAAAGTTCTTATAAAAATTTTCAAGACTGCTTATAAAGATAATCCATATATAGGCTTGAACTCCAAATTTTATATAAACTTTTATATTCAAAATCTTATGTATATACATTCCTGCCTTTAAACCTTGCACATATATATTTATAAAGTTGAAAAAAAATGAAATTCCCTTTACTGCAAATATGTATATATATTTAATGTCCCCTATACATATATATTTATATTTATATGTATATTAAAATCAAACCTAACATCACTGTTTTACACCTCCCAGACTCATTTTTTTCATTTTTTTACGGTTTAAAACTTGAAAACATTTTATATTTAAAAAAAATTCAAAATTAAACTACCTCACAGCTGCAGCCCATAGCCGCCGCCGTCCCGCCGCCACGCTGGAACCCTAACCCCCTTTACGAACTCGCGTTCCCACGAGCAGCCCACCACTCGAAATTGCTCAAACCTAATCGCGACCCTGAACCGCTTGTACGAACGAACCTCGGCATGCCTGCTGCAACAGTCGCCGCCCACTGCTTGCGTCGCCACGTTCCTGGATGCCTACCACCATCGTCCCCTTCATCGAACTCGAATTGAGTTGGAGCCCTAGTGTGCGATCACGCTTCCACCCACGCTGCTTCGATTTCCCCCTTAACCCCTCTGTGCTGTGCGTGCGAGCGGCCAATTTTTTTTATTGCGCTTCGATTTCGACATTGAAGGAGGGGAAAGGAACATAGGGTCGAACGAGTGAGGGTTTGGATTTGCAGGCACAAGGCTTCGGCCATTTTGATTTCTTTAGAACGAAATTATAAAGTGAAGAATGAAGAAGCTCGGCTTAGAAATAAAAGGGAAAGGAAGCGTATAGAAGAAGATTTGACTGTAGAGGAAGATTGGACTTAAGATTTGGCCTTAAAACTGCTGTAATTATTAAAAAGAGAAGCATGTCAATGAAGGCACCGTTGACATTGATTTGATCAATTAAAATTTATTTAGTTTCAACGGGTTAATGTATGGTACGCTCACATAACAACTCCAATCAATACGAAATTTGAAATCCGATAATAATTCAATATTACGGATCCAATGGAACGGGTTTCGTCGAATACCAAGACTGTGCCTCGAAAGGCTATTTACGATAAAATTTTCAAAACTGAACAATTCAGTGTTACATTCAATTTTAACACTTCTATTATATTCAATGTTATCAGTACAGATTTATAAGCCTTTAAATTATTTTTAACCGTCTTAAAATTCTAGATTCAACAATTTACTCAACTTCTAATACTTAAATTCTATTATTTAATTATCAAACAAATAACGATATTTGTATTCTAGTTAAAATTATTATATTGAATATTTAAAATCAATTAAATATTCCGATTTTAAATTGCTTAAAAATTTCGGATCGTCACAGTTTAACTTGCACACATGACGATCATCATGTTTATATCCCTATGGTTGTTACATGTAAATTTCTTCATGTGTAACACCATTTAAAAATGCATTATTAACATCCAATTGCCTTATATCTCAGTTTTTACTTAGAGCAATTGTGAGAAAAAACTGATAGTTTTTGGCTTCACCACTGGTGAAAATGTTTCAATGAAGTCAAATCCATACTTTTGAGTATATCCGTTAGCAACCAGTCTTGCTTTATATCTAGACATTATTCCATCTAGATTTTTCTTCAATTTATAGGTCCTTTACATCCTATTATATGTTTGTTTGATGGAGGATGTACTAGACTCCATGTTTTATTCTTCATGAGTGCTTGATATTCTTCATTCGCTGTCTTCCTGTTTTCATCTTTACAAGCTTGCTCAAATGATTCAGGATCATCAAAATTTACTGTTGCTATGTAGATTTTTGTTTTGAATATCCCACTCTTAGACCTCGTTATCATACGATGGCCTGTTCTGGTTGGTAATTCAATGTCTATAGATGCTGAATTGTCATCCTAACTAGTGTTGTTCGAAATTTGTTCTTGATGACTATTATTATTGATGCCTTGATTTTGATTGCTTGATACAACAGGTGACTGAGCATGCATGTCAGGCTGCTCTTCTGTTCCATGACCTGTTTCAGATAACACTCTATGTTGTGGTTTAGAGACTCCTACCTTCTTCTCAATCTCAGTCTGATTCCATGTTTCAGTATACACATGTAAGTTTGAAATAGATATTCTTGGATTGTATATTTTTTGTGTATTTTTAACATTTGTACAGGCAAAAGGAAATATTTTTTCATTAATAACCACATGTTTACTTATAAATATTTTTCAGTGTTATCCAAACATTTGTATTCTTTCCATTGGGTTGCGTAACATAGAAATGTGTGTGGGTGAGATCTGAAATCTAACTTGTGTTTGTAATATGGCCTTAAATAGGGAAAACATAGACACCCAAATGTCCTTAGACTATCATAATTGGGTTTGATTCCCATGAGTTTTTCCACTGAACTTACTCCTTTTAGTACTTTTGTTGGGAGTCTATTAATCAAATATATAGAAGTACTAAAAGTGTCAGGCCTGAACTTTAAAGGTAGGGATGTATGAGCAAGTAAGGTTAACCCTGTTTCAACAATGTGTTTGTATTTTCTCTCAACAAGGTCATTCTTCTTAGAGGTATAGGGACATGTAGTCCTATGTATTATACCTTTGTCTAAAAAAATTTGTCAAGTGATTTATATTCACTAACACCATCACTTCGAATGATTTTAACTTTGTGACAAGTTTGCTTTCAGCCTGTGTGATAAAGTATATGACAACATTATAAGCTTCGGCCTTAATTTTCAGGAAGTATATCCATGTGCATCTAGTATGTGCATCAACAAAAGATATATAGTATTTATAGCCATAATCAGAACTAATGGGTTCAGGACCCCAAAGAATCATAGCAACCAATTCTAATGGCATCTTGCATTCAATTGTGGAGTGCAAAAGCTAATTTGTGACTTTTTTCCATTTGATAGTAGGTACAGAAATATGGTAAAGAATCAAAAGAAATTTTATTTTCTTCTAGAACCTGTTTCACAACACTTGCATTAGGATGACTTAACTTGTATAGGAAGACAAAACTTTTAATGCCATTATATTTTAGTTGTTTTCAGTAGATGACATTTCATTGTTATTACAACACTTTACTTTCAACAGGATTTCTGCAATTAGTTAAAGTAAACTTATATCACCCATTTACTGCATCACCCTACAAAAGTTTTTCACTAGTTAGTATGTTTTTAACTAAGCAGTATTTAGGATATAATTCAAAGTAAACATTATTGTCATGTGAAAATTGAGAAATACTCGTTAGATTTTTCATTATTCTTGGAACTCTTAATGAATTATTGAGATATAATTGCCTTTCACCTTCGATATAGGCTTACCATCTCCCATGAATATGGACTTTTACCTCTATATTCCTTATTGCCTAGATTTAAATTGTCAAGATTGCTTGTCAAGTGATTGGTTGCTCCTAAGTCTAGGTACCATGCCTTATCTTGTATATGTTCATGCTTTGTATTTTCATCCTAGTACCGATTCATGTTGCACCAGATTGTTTGTTCGGTTCTTGCTGAACCTGTGCTAAGTTTGCACTGTAGTTTCTATTTCTTTGACTGTTTGAGTTTGTCCTGGAATATAGTTAGCATTGAATCTGAAATAACACTTTGGTGCAGTGTGACCAACTTCTTCGCGTATTTAACATTTTGACTTGTTACCACCACTCCATCTCCCTCTGCCTCTACCTCTTGTGGTGGACTTCCCCCTTTGATACTGTCGATTGGCATAATTTTGGTTTCTGATTTTATTATTTGAAGCATAGTTAATAAACATGTCAGTGTATGGGTTTCTTGAAGTCCAATCTTCCTTCATGCGCAAGGAGAATGAGTGGACATACTCAATTGATGGTAGGGTTTTTTAGAAGGCACAGCCTCATACTCATCACCTAAACAAGTTAAAATAGTCAACACTTGTTTAGTATTGAAAACTTTATGCCCCACAGCTTCAAGCATATTACATATATTTTTGACTTTTGCAATATAGTCTCTCATTGTTTGACCGTCTTTCTTTACATTCTGTGACTGCCTTTTGTAATGCATCACTCTGGCTGCAGACCGAGTATTGAAAATTCTTTCAACTGTCAGCCAGATTCCATTAGAAGTTCTACAACCAATTACTTGATGCAGCAATTTCACATTTATTGATGAAAGTAGCCATGAATTTATAAGACTATCTTGCCTTTGATATTTTGCACATTCTTCACTACTTACCGTCTTATTTTCTCGATCAGCGATTAATCTGAGAGGAACAACAGTAGTGCCAAGAATAAATCCTTCCAAACCATACCCTCTGGCTGCAGTTTCAACTTGTATTTTCCAAAAGAGATAATTGTCTTCCTCGAGTTGAGCAGTGATGAGTTGGGTTTGGGGGCTAATGATGGCTTTAAGAAAGCTTTATGCAATTGCTGAGGCTTGTTGAGTTGGATTAGGAGCATCATGATGTTGTTGAACTATTTTCCGCCATGCTGAAGTTTCTTGAATCAAGAAAAGTGCTTGAAAGATCAGAAAATAAAACAGGGAATAGCAAGAAATCTTGTTCCTACAGAAATCAGGTATGTTGCAACTAGGTTTAAATGATGAGGTCGAATCTGATAAAACAGTGGTACGACACCTACTTCTTTTCTGTTTCGATGAGATTCTTGATTTCTTGACCAGTTTCTAATTTTCTCAAGCAAAGATTTGACCTGGGAAGGGGACTGTGCAGGCAGGCTTCCCTTGGTGAGGCAGTAGCTTCTGGAGACAAATCTTGCATTGTCCACGTGATGAAATGTTGTTGATGGGTATTTAATCTTTAAATGATGAGGTTTCTGTGATGGAGAATAGTATTTCTTCTTCTTTCTAAGGATTTTAAAGCATTTTTGTCTTGTATGGCTCGATACCATTTAGAATTTGAGAATATTTTGTATTGAATGATATTTGAGTAGATAGAATTCAAGAAAATGTGCTTTTATTGAAGAATAATGATGTTGAGTACAAAAGATACAATACTCACATACAATACATAAGCTTATATACAAAAATTACAGTATTGGGCTATCTTGGGGTTTTGAGTTAAACCTGCACATTTGATATACTAATATATAATATTTTTTATATATCAGAGATAACATACGACCGTATTATTCTTCATTGAAATGTTGGCTGCGATGAAGTTGGAGTCGAAAACATTGGTTGCAAGAAGTTGGCTTCATCTTCTTCTTTGAGATGACGAGCTTTCTATGAGGAGGCATGACGCGAACGGATTAAATAAAACTGAAAATTTACCGCGGTGAAAAGAAAAACTGGGCAAAAACTTTTTCGATGAATGAAAATGTTCAGTGTTTGGGCAGTAGAAGAAAATGGACGTAGTAAAAAGAAGTGGAGAAGGATTAGGGCATTGGTAAAATGAAGTCCTTAATTCGGTGCATTTAGCACCACTCCAAAAGAATCTCGGTTGGCATTAATCATTTCTTATTAAAATTGCTTAAATTCCTTTCATATATTTAGCTCAAATTCTTATTTGAGTTTTACAATGTTGACCTTTTCATGTTAATTCAAGTTTGAGTTTTACATTCCAAATATGTTGTTTGTCACTGTTCTTTTACTTCATTTTTTTTAATATATAATGTTTATGATTATGAAAGTAGGTTTACGATGTAATACTCGAAAATGGCATTATATAGAAGCCACGTTTTTTATTGTGGATTTAACATATGCTAAAAGCTTAAAACCACGTAAGTTGAACTGTCAAGAAATTTAAAAAAAAAAAAAATTCGCTAGCATTGGATATACCCATGGTTAAAGTGATTTTGAAATTCAACTTTCCAAAGTTTCAAAATTTAGTGAAAATTAAAATTGCATGTACTCATGTGTCCGACTAAAAATAACATTTTGATGTATTTACTGTTATACGTCTAGTATACCAAAAAAAAGACGAATCAATAATAAACTTGTCTCACAAGTTTACAACTCAGATTTCCACTACTCTGGAAATTTGTATTAGTTATTTTAACACCAAGTATGTTGTAATTAATTACAAAAACAAAGTAACAACTATAGCAATAATAACTATAGTGCTAAATCAAGCATTATACTATTTAAAGAAATAATACAACGCAGAAAGAAAACGATATATATATATATATATATATGTGTATATCTCAACTAGAAATATAACCGGTTGAAGAAAGAAATTAGGTTTGAGGCTTGTCCTAACAATTTCCTTAAGACTTTATTCAAAGTCTCCCAAGATGCAACAGACGTAATCTGCTCGAGATTGTAATAAGTATGTCAACTCTGTGATTTATTGTATAGAGCATTAGAGAAGAAGAAGCAGAAGCAAATTGGAATCGAATGAGAATGTGATCAGTATTCTCTCCTATTTATAAGTTCCTCCGCATCCTTTCAAACAGTCGCGTCCGCTTGATAGGTCGCACCCGTTGCCTTTTTAATTGCTACTGTTCATTAATAGGTCACGCCCGTCTGCTACTTGCATCCGCCCACGTCGCACCTGCTTCTGTTCGCCCGCGCTTCTTCAATCTGGTCGCACCTGCTTCTGTTTACCCGTACCTCTTCAGTCAATCCGCTTCCGTTTTCGAACAGATCTGCACCTGTTCGTATAGTCTGCAACTGTTAGAAAACCCGGCTCAGTTTTGCAGTAAAAATAGGATCATACCAAACCCGAGCCTGGCCCAGCTCGGTAGGACGGACGGCAGCGGAGCCCGCGCGTACGGTGGTGATGCATGATCTCTCTCCTCACAACGAAGCAAACAATTGGGTGCCCCAAGGCCCCAACCCCTCCATTGCAAAGCTATTAATATACTAGAATAGCTTTGCAATTTTTGACGATGTGGGACTATGTTATTTTTGTTCAATTTAGTATTAGGAATTCCAACAATCCCACACATGAATGATAATATCAATATCCCCCACACAAAATGAAATATCACAGAGTATATATGGAATAATGCTTTATCGAGGATAAGCAGATATTTCACTTTGAACTTTCCCTAGTTAAAACTTATCGGATCTACTTGGCTAATCGGTGAATTGTTTCATCTTGAACCGTCGGCCTTTATTGTGTATCCAGATAATAAGCTTTATGAAGCATTGATTCTCTTCTCATCCAATCTCTTGATTGTGTTCATTTTAGTCCTGAGCACATTTTGGTTCTGCGAGTGATAGAGAATTTAAGCTTTAATATTCTCATAGAGCCGACCCAGCTCACACTAACATAGGTGATCGCAACCATTAAGAGTATCCTACATATACCCCACTTGTTATTTTCAAGATATGGTCATCATTAAAAAACATAGTTTTAACATTTAACCACTTTTGTAGGCATGCATTATATTTTGCACCATAGGAATGAAGTGGGACTAAGTCCAAACGAATGCATTGCTTCTTGAGTTACTCATAACTAGTTTGCCTAATGAACCTAGTTTGTGGGATCTCCAGTTGCTAGGAAGGTTTTCGTATAAGGTAACTCTTGTTGGTTTAGGCTTTTAAACCCATTCCCCTCGTTGCGCGGTAAATTTTCTCTCTCGATAAACCTTTAGTAAATGGATCCGCTAGGTTATAATTTGTTCTCACCTAATCAATGGAAATAGTTCCATTAGAAAGTAACTGCCTAACTGTGTTATGGCGACGACGAATGTGTCGTGATTTGCCATTATACACAAAGTTTTTCGCTCTACTTAGCGCTGCTTGATTATCGTAGTGAATACATATGGCCGTTACAGGTTTGGGCCAAATGGAATATCTTCTAAGAATTAACGAAGTCATTCTACTTCTTCGCCTGCTTTATCTAATGCGATAAATTCAGATTCCATAGTGGATCGAGCTATGCATGTTTGTTTAGTAGATTTCAATGACACTGCTGCTCCTACAAGGGTAAAGACATAACCACTTGTGGATTTTGATTCCTCTGAATCTGCAATCCATTTTGCATCACTATATCCTTCTAAAGACCGTAGGACATTTTCCATAATGTAAGGTAAAATTAGTGGTATTTTTTAAATATCTCAACACTCTCATTAGTGTTTTTTAGTGTTCCTTCCTTGGGTTACTTGTATATCTGCTTAGTCGACTTACCGCATAAGCGATATCTGGTCTAATGTAATTCACGAGATACAATAATCATTCTATTACAAGAGAGTATTCCAGTTGCATTACACTCTCATTAGTGTTTTTATGCAGTACTTCTGATGGATTATAAGGTGTTCTCACTCCTTTAATTCCATAGTCTTGGAATTTTTCAATCACTTTGTCTACATAGTAGGACTGAGACAATTCAATATCATTAGGTGTTCTTATTATTTTGATTCCTAAAATAATGTCTGCAACCCCTAAGTCTTTCATATCGAAATTGTTGATTAACATCTTGTTTATGGTCTCTATTACTTTAGTGTTAGGACTAAAGTTTAGACTACATATAAACAAATCATAACGTATGATTGTCCAACTTTTTTGTAATAAACACATTTATCACATTCATTTATACGAGAATCGTTTTTCATCATGACACTATTAAATTTTTTGTGCCATTGTTTTGGAGCTTGTTTGAGTCTGTATAGTGATTTTACTAACCGATATACTTTGTTTTCATTTCCTTTATAAATAAAAACCTCAGGTTGCTCCATATAAATATCCTCATCGATATCTCCATTTAAGAATGCTATTTTTACATCCATCTTATGAATCCCTAGATTATAAATTGATGCAATTGCTATTAACATTCTTATAGAGGTTATTCGTGTAGCCGCTGAATAGGTATCAAAGAAATCTACACCTTCTTTTTGACGATATCCTTTGGCTACTAATCTGGCTTTACATTTATCAATAGAGCCATCTGGTTTCATTTCCTTCTTAAAAATCCATTTGCATCCAATTGGTTTTATTCCAGGTGGAATATCAACTATTTCCTAAGTTTTATTGCTTAGAATTGAATCAATCTTGCTTTGGATTGCTTCTTTCCAACATGAACATTCAAAAGATGAAATTGCTTCCTTGTATGTTTGTGGTTCGTGTTCTAACATATAAGTTAAAAAATTCGAACCAAATGTCTTATAAGTTCTTACCCTTACGCTTCTTCTTGATTCAACTTCCTCAATCTCATGATGAGTTTCACCTTCGTGTGAATTGCTTGATTCTTCTCTTGTCCTTTTAGGGACATTATTCCCTTCATTCATTTTATGCGAGAACACGCCTTCAAAGAATGAGGCATCTCTAGATGCCATGATTGTAGTTACATGAATATCAACTATATCAGACTTGAATACCAAAAATCTATAGACACTACTATTTTGGGCTGGCCCTAGATAGTAACAATCTACTGTTTTTGGTCCATGTTTGACTCTCTTGGGAGGCGGAAGTGGAACTTTTGCCAAACACTTTGACGTATTTAAAACGTGGTTTGTGTCCTTTCCAAATATCATATGGAATTGTTTCTGTTTTATTGTGAGGGTTTTTTTTTAATATGTGATTAGACATATTTAAGGCTTCTCCCCACAAATTCGTCGGTAGACCAGAGGTTAAAAGCATGACAATAATCATGTCTTTTAACGTTCTGTTCTTCCTCTCGGCTATACCATTTTGTTATGGTGAATATGGAGCTGTTATTTGATGAATCATACCATTTTCGGCATAGAACTGTTTAAATGGTGCTTTATATTCTCCGCCTCGATCAGATCTCAATATCTTGATCTTTTTATTTAACTAATTGTCTACCTCAGCCTTGTAATTTATAAATGATGTAATTGCTTCATCTTTACTATTCAAAATATATACATAGCAGCATCGCGTATAATCGTCCATAAATATGATAAAATACTTTTTCCTACCTCTTGTAGGTAATGATTTGAAATCACAAAACTCTGTTTGAACCAAACCTACTGGTTCGGTGCTTCTATTAACAGATTGAAATGGTTTTTTTAACTATTTTTGCTTCTACACATGTCTCACATTTGTAGTTCTTATCTACTTGGAATTTCGGAATTAATCCCAAGTTTGATAATGTTTTCATTTTTTGGAAATTTATGTGTCCCAGTCTATAGTGCCATAGAAAAATTCATTCTCAAGCAAGTAAGAAACTTCAATTTTATTAAATGCACAATCAGAATACATAGTTTTATTATCAATAACGGCTACATTTGCCTTAAATAGGCCATCACATAAATATCCCCTTTCGATATATATTGCAGCTTTGGAAAGAACCATCTTGTCTGACTCGAACACCATTTTGAATCATTTCTTTGATAGTACCGAGCCAGAGGTCAGATTCTTGCGTATGTCTGGAATGTGGAGCACATCATTCAATTTGACAGTTTTTCCAGAAGTAAACTTGAGGATTACCGTGCCACTGCCTTCGATCATGGATACTGCAGAATTACCCATACAGAGTTTTTTTTCGTTGTCGAATTTCTGGTATGTAGAAAACATGGATTTGTCAGAGAAGACATGGCGAGTAGTTCTGTGTCTATCCACCATTGGTTAGGGTTTTGAACTAAATTGCATTCAGATACAACTGCCGAGAAGTTAGACTCGTCTACTTCCATGTTGTCCACTACATTTGCCTCTTTGTTGCGCTCCTTTTTGTGTCTGCAATCTTTAGCGTCATGTCCAACCTTTCCAGAAACCCAACACTCGCCACTAAATTTTTGGTTCGTTTGTTGTCTCTTGATTTGTTGTCTGGAGCTTTCATTTTCTTCTAAAAATTCTTTTTTTTTGTTTTTGGTCTTTGACCCTTCAGCCACTAATGCCTCCTCGCTTGGTTTTGTAACTCCACGGTTATCTGCCTCAATTTTTAGTCCGACGATGAGATTTTGTAAAGAGATTTTCTTCTTTTTACGCTTTATATAGTTGTGGCAATCTCTCCATGACGGCGACAGTTTTCCCATGATGGCTTCAACCAAAAACACTCTCCAACCTTATGACCTTCCGCTTCGAGTTTATGAATGATGATTTTCAGTTCATGCAGTTGAACAGTCACCGGTTTGGAGTCAATCATCTTGTAGTCCATGAATTTGTCGACAATGAATTTCTTAAGACTGATATTTTGCGTCTTGTACTTCGTGGCAAGTGCATTCCAGAGTGCTTTTTCTGTCTTTAGAGACTGATATACTTTGTATAGCACCTTGTCGAGACAATTCAGAATATAGTTTCTACATAAAAAATCAAAATGCTTACATATATCAACATCTGATTCCTTGCCTGGTGTAGGAATCGGTTCCTCCTCCTCGAGATACCGTTGCAGACTGAGTGTGGTGAGATAAAATAGCATTTGATTTTTCCATGTTATGAAGTCATCAACATCTCCTTTTGGACGAATCAAGCATGTTGTGAGTAGTAGCCTTTGTTGATAGTTCAGCTGTTGCCATCTCGGTTGAAGCGAAAATAGGAAAGTCTTAAGATTTTTTACATCTGGTATACCAAAACAGAGACGAATCAATAATAAACTTGTCTCACAAGTTTACAACTCAGATTTCCACCATTCTGGAATTCCGTTTTAGTTATTTTAACATCAAGTATTTTGTAATTAATTACGACAACAAAGTAACAACTATAGCAATAATAACTATAGTGCTAAATCAAACATTATACTATTTAAAGAAATAGTACTACGAAGAAAGAAAATGATATATATATATATATATATATCAACTAGAAATCTAACCGGTTGAAGAAGGAAATTACGTCTGAGACTTGTCGTAACAATTTCCTTAAGACTTTATTCAAAGCCTCACAAGATACAACAGACATGATCCGCTCGAGATTGTAATGAGTATGTCAACTCGGTGATTTATTGTACAGAGCAGTAGAGAAGAAGAAGCGGAAGAAAATAGGAATCGAGTGAGAATTTGATCAGTATTCTTTCATATTTATAATTTCATCTGCATCCCTTCAAACAATCGCTTCCGCTTGACAAGTCGCACCCGTTGCCATTTAACTGCTACTGTTCGTTAATGGGTCGCACCCACCTACTACTCACATCTGCTTCCGAACGGATCCGCACTTTCTCGTATAGCCTGCAACTGTTAGAAAATCCGGTCCAATTTTGCCGTAATAATAGGATCATACCAAACCCGAGCCCGGTTCGGTCGATCGGACGGACGGTGGCGGCGCGCGTGTGGTGGTGATGGATGATCTTCCTCCTCACAACTAAGCAAACATTTGGGTGCCCCAAGGCCCCAACCCTTTCATTGCAATATTAATATACTAGAATAGCTTTGCAATTTTTGACGATGTAGGACTTATTTTCATTCAATTTAGTATTAGGAATTCCGGCATTTACTAAACTAAAAAAGAACGGTATGTTAATAAACATACGCGGTTATTGTTTGTTATATTTCTTTGTTGTTTGATTGAATGTTCAAATAGAAAATGACGTTCTTAATATGCTAAAGATAAGTTTCTAGAACTTATATTTTCATGCAAGAATATAACATAATATTTGGACGTATATGAAATGCTTGTTTGCATTTAGGAGTAATGAAAATCATGATGCGCATACAATTTTGGAGTACATGACCTAACCTAGAAGGACTATAACTGATGAATACAAAATGACTTCAAAGTGCAAACAATGCAGATATGTAACCATTTTTCATTATAAAAGAAGCTGAGGTATGATGTATTGTATTTTCAGTGACGCTGTGAGATCTTTTTTTAATAGCGTTGGAAGAAGGAAATTAATTTACTTGAAAGATTATTCAACAAATATGTTATATACTGTGATGCAGCGCATACCTTAATTCGCCTCCACCCTAGATCGCTTTTTCCAGTTCGCAATGGCGAAGTCGAAATCCTAGGTCGCGATCCCGAGGTCCTCCGCCTTGTGTCGCTCCAGCAGCGTATGTCGCGAGTCGCTTCAGAAAGTCGCGAATGACCTAACTTATGTCGCGAGCGACCTAACTCTATATCGCCTCTAGTAGCCCTAAGTCGCGGCGAAACCCTAAGTCGTGGGTCGCTCACCTCCTCAAGTCGCGAACGGCATAAGCAAGTCGCTGAAGTGCATCATGAATCTTTATGTCGCAAGCTCCAGATTTCCAATGCCGCATCCGCCTTAAGTCGCGTGGCCTTATGTTCTCCAGTAAGTCGTTCCAGCAAAGATCGCAAACACAGTTAGGTCGTGAATCTGTAGGTCGCGCCATTTATTTAGGTCGCTGATGATTCTTAGGTCGCGTAAAGTTCTCCGGAAGACATTTGTTAAGACGCATGCGTTGTTCTTTAAGTCATTACTGTGCGTTTGTTTTAAGTCGTTGTACTGTATTGTGTTTTGAGATGTAAGTCGTTAGCGTGTGTTGTAAATTTCTATAAATAGGGGTGTTGAGTCACTTGTAAAAGTTGTTGAAAATTGAATAAAATTTCCATTTGATTGCTTTGTGCTTTCTTTAAATTGGTAGTCGAGTGAAAATCTCCAATCTCCACTTCGACATTCGAGTGCGCTCGAATCGATGAACGTTGAAGCCGATTCACGGAATCAAGTGCGCTTGATCAACGTCGAAGAATCATAGATCCTTCATCACGGTATCGTGCGCGATCAACGTGTTAAGGATAGCTAGAATCCGGTATCTCTTGAGATCAACGGATTTGGGCATTTGCAGTATTTTCAATTCACCGATTGCTAATTCCATCGTCAAAGCAAGTTTTTGTTAATCCGCTGCGTCAGTTTGGTATCAGAGCCTGTTTTAGCCAATCATAACTAAATCGGGTCTTGGAGCCAAGTATTTAAAGTTTGAAGTTGTTCATTGTGTTCATATTGAAGTTGCAACAAGATTGTAGTATTTGATCCATAACCTTTTGGGTCAAAGTGTACAAAAGTGTTGGAATTTAAAGCGTGAACGGAGAGTTTGCACGCCAAAGTGAAGTTCGAAGCAAGCTTGAAGCCGTGCTAGTTGATTTGAATTGTAGTTTTGGAGTTGTTTTGTTTGAAGATTTTTGAAGTCAAATTTGTTGAAGTTTGATTTGTTGAAATTTGGAGATTTGTTGAATTATTTGTTTGAAGTTCAATCATCCCTCCGAGACGAGCTCAACGTCATCGTAATATTAATGCCTTGTATGGAAGAGGATGAAATGGAGCAACGAATCAAGGAGAGTTTCACTGAGAAGTTGAATGAAGGAAATGGTCGCTTAGAGAGAATGATGCTTGAAATGAATCAAAGTAGATGAAGAGTTTCACCTGAATCGAGCCATGGGAGAAGTAGAGCTTCGATACATTCAGATCGGGAGAGAAGAGAAGACCATAGAAGTGTTGATAATCGTGATAGGAATGCTGATCGAAGGAGTGGTAGTAGAGATGTTGGAGGTCATGATCGACATCGATATACTTCAGATTTTGATGAGGAGTTAGATGGTGATAGGGGAAGTGTTCATTATCGAGATAGGGAGCAAACACGACGTCAGAATCGAGATGTAGATGATGATCGTCGATGGGAATCGGGAATGAAGATGGAGACTCCAGAATTTAAAGGCGGAATGGTTGCTGAAGAATTTTTAGACTGGTTGTCAAATGTGGAGGAAATCTTTGATTTCAAGGAGGTTCCAGAGAATCGCCGAGTGAAGTTAGTTGCTACTAGGTTGAGGGGGAGAGCTTTGGCGTGGTGGCAGCAAACTAAACTTACACGAGAACGAATGGGATAGTTGAAGATTGTAGATTGGGAGAAAATGAAGAAATTGATGAGAGCTACATTTTTACCATACAACTATCAGTCACTGATGTACCAGAGATTGCAGAATCTAAGGCAGGGGATGAAATCAGTCAATGATTACGCCGATGAATTTTACCAACTCATTGCCAGGAATGATATAATGGAGACGGAAGAACAACTGACTGCTAGATTTGTTGGAGGGTTACGAATGCAGATCCAGGATATGGTTAATATGTTTGATCCAAGATCTGTGGCGGAAGCACATCAAAAGGCGTTGGCTTGGGAAAAGCAAGGAAGGCGTGGAGGTGGTGTGTTTACAAATTCCAACAATCAAGTGAAGGGTATTAGTGGAAGTTCTAATGTTTCTAAACTTGTCAGTAAACCCGTAGTAAAGGAGGGTGAGAAGGCGAAGGTTAACAATGGTTTCAAATTCTATAATTGCCAGGAAATGGGTCATAAAAGCAATGAGTGTCCAAAACCGAAGAAACGAACTATGATAGCTGAAGTTGAAAGTGAGGATGTTGTTGAGGGTGAAGATAGTCCAGTTGAGGAGAATGAACAGGATATCGCATCGGGGGATGAAGGATGTAATCTAATGATGAGGAGGTCTTGTTTAACGCCCAAGCAAGAAGATGAGTCTAGTTGGTTGAGGAGCAACATTTTACAATCTACATGTACTATTCTGGGAAAAGTGTGTAAGTTTGTGATTGATGCAGGAAGTTGTGACAATATTATTTCTACTGAAGCTGTGAGGAAGCTGAAGTTGAAGACGGCGAAACACCCTAATCCTTACAAGCTAGCGTGGCTGAGAAAAGGAGGAAAGGTGAAGGTGGATAAGCGAGTTCGAGTTCCATTTTCTATTGGGAAGAAATATAAAGACGAAATCTGGTGTGATGTAGTTGTGATGGATGTTTGTCATTTGCTTTTGGGTAGACCGTGGCAGTATGATCGAGCGGTGCAGCATGACGGTCGAACCAATAGTTACAGTTTTATGTTTGAAGGCGTTAAGATTATTTTAGTTCCAAAGAAGAGACAACAGGGAGAGAGCAAATCTGAGAAGATTGAAGAGCTGAAAACTTTGCTATCTTTGAAGGAGTTTGTTAAAGAAGTTGAAGAGGAGCCTGAAGTCTATTTGTTGATTGGACGAGAGAGACATGAAGAAGTTGAAATTCCTGATGAAGTAAATCCAGTTTTGAAAGAATTTGAAGACGTATTTCCAGAAGAATTGCCTAAGGAGTTACCGCCACTGAGAGACATTCAACATCAAATCGATCTTGTTTGGGGAGCAGTATTACCGCATAGACCACATTATCGAATGAGTCCGAAGGAACATGAAGAACTGAGAAGGCAAGTGGAAGAGTTACTTGAGCAGGGACGTGTGCAGGAAAGTTTGAGTCCATGTGCTGTGCCAGCTTTGTTGGTACCAAAGAACGACGGAACGTGGAGGATGTGCACTGACAGTCGAGCATTGAATAAGATTACGGTGAGATATAGATTTCCAATGCCAAGGTTGGATGACTTGCTAGATCAGTTGAGTGGGGCAACTATCTTTTCGAAGATTGATTTGAAGAGTGGTTATCATCAAATTTGAATTAGACCAGGAGACGAGTGGAAGACAGCTTTCAAGACGAGGGAAGGATTATATGAATGGCTGGTTATGCCATTTGGTCTATCGAATGCGCCGAGTACATTCACGAGGGTGATGAACCAAATCTTTAGACCATTCATTGGGAAGTTCGTGGTGGTTTATTTCGATGATATTCTGATATATAGCAGGAGTATGGAGGAGCATGTTCAACATTTGAGGAAAGTACTGATTATTCTTCGTGAGGAACAATTTTATGCTGCTACGAAGAAATTTGTGTTCATGACGCATAGTGTTTTATTTCTAGGATATGTTATGTCAGGAGAAGGTATAAGGTGGACCAGAATAAAGTTGAAGCAGTCAGGAATTAGCCACAGCCAAAGACAATTACGGAAGTGAGAAGTTTTCATGGGCTAGCGTCATTCTACCGAAGATTCATTCCACAATTCAGTAGCGTGATGGCTCCAATTACTGATTGCATGAAAGGGAAACAGTTTGTATGGTCAGAGGAAGCAGGAGTTGCCTTTGAGAAGATCAAGACGCTCTTAACGACAGCACCAATTCTGATACTGCCGAATTTTCAGTTGTTGTTTGAATTGCATACTGACGCTTCGAAAATGGGAATTGGTGGAGTCTTGAGTCAGAATGGGAAACCCGTTGCTTATTTCAGTGAGAAGTTATCAGGAGCAAAGTTGAGATATAGCACTTATGATGTGGAGTTCTACGCAATTGTTCAGGCTGTTAAGCATTGAAGACACTATCTGTTTCAGAAAGAATTTGTTCTGTACACTGATCATGAGGTGTTGAAGCATGTGCAAGGGCAGGACAAGATTTCAGCAAGGCATGCATCGTGGATTGCCTATTTACAGCAATTTACTTTTGTTGTCAAACACAAGTCTGGGGTGACGAATCGGGTAGCTGATGCTTTGAGTAGGAGGAGTCATTTATTAACGACAATGAAAGTTGAAGTGACAGGGTTTGAATTATTGCCAGAGTTGTTTGAGGAGGATCCTTACTTTGCAAAGTTTGTTGAGAAAGTTAAGGATGGTGATACTGATGAATTTGTGTTGGTTGATGTATTCTTGTTCAAGGGAAATCGATTATGTATACCAGATTGCAGTTTGAGAATGAAGATTATCAAAGAGTTACATGACAAAGGCCATGTAGGCAGAGACCGTACGTTGCAGTTAATTTCTCGATCTTATTTTTGGCCGTCAATGAGGAAAGAGGTAGAAAGATTTGTGGAAAGATGTCATATCTGTCAGGTTTCGAAGGGAACGGCTACGAACGCAGGGTTATATATGACGTTACTTGTGCCTACTAAACCATGGGTTGATATTAGTATGGATTTTTTTTTGGGTTTGCCTAGAACTCAAAGAGGAAATGATTCTATATACGTTGTAGTGGACAGGTTTTCAAAAATGGCACATTTTATAGCTTGTAAGAAGACAGCGGATGCAGTTCGAGTAGCTCAATTATTCTTTAAAGAGGTGTATCGATTGCATGGTTTACCAAAATCTATTGTTTCTGATCGAGATACTAGATTTTTAAGCCATTTTTGGTTGAGTTTGTGGAAGATGGTCGGAACAAAGCTGAATTTTAGTAGCACTTACCATCCGCAAACTGATGGGCAAACGGAGGTGGTTAACCGATCGTTGGGAAATTTACTGAGATGTCTTGTGAAAGACAATTTGAAAAGCTGGGATTTGAAATTGTGTCAAGCTGAGTTCGCACACAATCACGCAGTCAATCGAAGTACTGGATTCAGTCCATTTCAAGTTGTATATTCATCCATTCCAAAGGGACCGTTGGATTTAACGACAGTACCATATCAGAGGGGAGTTGTTAAGCAGGCTAGTGATTTGGTGAATGATTTACAGGAATGCCACAAAGTTGTACAGGAACGATTGCGTAAGACAAATAAGAAGTATAAACAAATGGCGGATAAGAAACGAAGAAGTGTAGACTTCAAGGAAGGTGATTTTGTTTACGCAGTATTAACAAAAGATCGTTTTCCAGCTGGAGCTTACAACAAGCTGAAAGCTCGAAGGATTGGTCCTGTAAAGATTGTAAAACGAATCAATGAAAATGCTTATAGGTTGAAGCTACCGGAGGATGTGTATACTTCTGATATGTTTAATATTAAACATCTTATACCTTATTACGGAGATGAACAACCCAATGGGGAAGAACTTGTAAATTCGAGGAAGAAATTTTCTCAACCAGGGGTGGATGATGCAGCGCATACCTTAATTCGCCTCCACCCTAGATCACTTTTTCCAGTTCGCAATGGCGAAGTCGAAATACTAGGTCGCGATCCCGAGGTCCTCCGCCTTGTGTCGCTCCAGCAGCGTATGTCGCGAGTCGCTCCAGAAAGTCGCGAACGACCTAACTTATGTCGCGAACGACCTAACTCTATATCGCCTCCAGTAGCCCTAAGTCGCGGCGAAACCCTAAGTCGTGGGTCGCTCACCTCCTCAAGTCGTGAACGGCATAAGCAAGTCGCTGAAGTGCATCATGAATCTTTATGTCGCAAGCTCCAGATTTCCAATGCCGCATCCGCCTTAAGTCGCGTGGCCCTATGTTCTCCAGCAAGTCGTTCCAGCATAGATCGCAAACACAGTTAGGTCGCGAATCTGTAGGTCGCGCCATTTCGTTAGGTCGCTGATGATTCTTAGGTCGCGTGAAGTTCTCCGGAAGGCATTTGTTAAGTCGCGTGCGTTGTTCTTTAAGTCGTTACTGTGTGTTTGTTTTAAGTCGTTGTACTGTATTGTGTTTTGAGATGTAAGTCGTTAGTGTGTGTTGTAAATTTCTATAAATAGGGGTGTTGACTTGTAAAAGTTGTTGAAAATTGAATAAAATTTCCATTTGATTGCTTTGTGCTTTCTTTAAATTGGTAGTCGAGTGAAAATCTCCTATCTCCACTTCGGGATTCGAGTGCGCTCGAATCAACGAACGTTGAAGCCGATTCACGGAATCAAGTGCGCTTGATCAACGTCGAAGAATCGTAGATCCTTCATCACGGTATCGTGCGCGATCAACATGTTAAGGATAGCTAGAATCCGGTATCTCTTGAGATAAATGGATTTGGGCATTTGCAGTATTTTCAATTCACCGATTGCTAATTCCATCGTCAAAGCAAGTTTTTGTTAATCCGCCGTGTCATACTGGCTTTGCTAGTTATCAAAATCAGAGCAATATATAGTACGATACACCTGTTATGTGCTTGATTGTCATTTCTCATACATATGACTTCTTTCATTTGGTTTTGGCAAATAGTTTGGAGGGTATGGTAGGTAAATTGAGAAATTTTGGAATCATCTTCATTATTCTTGCCACTCATAGTAGGTAATGCTTGGTGTAGATTTAGTCTTTGTTTGAAGTGACAGTTTGCAGGAGTGAGAACTTAGGATGCGTCATATTTTTGGATCTAATAATTGTGGTAATTAGTTGCCTTAATATATTACAATGTTATTCTTTCTATAGCTATAGAAACAACTTCATTGCAAGTTGCCTTAGTTATTAATAAAAAAAATATTAGGACCGTGTTGTATGATTGGAGAAAAGCCAAAAACTCAAAATTCCCCATTCAACCAATAAATATTCAATTTTCTTATAAGTACACATTTCAAGTAGATTTTTAACCTTGTCAGGCCTAAGTTGATTGTAAAAAATATCATGTAAAATTCTTAAAGAAAACAAAACTTAAATTTATTAGGTGGATCTTACAAAATCAAATTGATTATGGAGCCACTAAATATTGACTTTATTATTTATTATTGATTATATTGCGTTGGTTGATTACATTGTACGCTATTTATTTATTGTTTTGTCATGTTTCTAAGGATAGTCGACGAGCAAAGCTTGTTTTTATTACTAGTTGCAAGTTAAAACATAATTAGTGTATGGTAATGATAACATTTCTTACAATACAGTGAACAATGCATTGTGAAGTGGCCTTCGAATGAAATTTATATTCTAAAAGGCTATGATCAAGATACCAATGATGGACCAAAATAGCATAATGCTTCACCTAATAGTTATGTTCCTATCCTTTTATTATGCATGAAAATAGTTAGAATGAAATGTAAAAGGCACTCAACAAAGTAAATATATAGTCTAAGTATTAACGATTGTAAACGAGTATACTGCAATGTCTCGTGTAGTAATTACATGTCATAAACACTGTAGTTTTCCCATTGCACGAATCATATACTATTTGAGCTCAAGTAAGGTAGCTTGGTCTTCTTTCCATATAGGTAGTGGAAGTTCTTATTGAAGACGAATTTGGGTTGGAAAACAGGCTTAAAACAATTGGATACTTTTGGTATGGAGCTCTAATCTTCTTCATAGAAAGCTCTTATTTTTCTATTGATGATATACCTTTTGCTTGTATCAATCTGATTACTAAAATTGACAACTCAATTTATATATATCCTCAATTAATTAGCCACAATTTTATCAAGGGTAGAGAAATAAATGGCCATATCAATGAAAAAAATACATATCAGTGTTATCTCCTAGAGGCCAAGCAACATCCTCGTAGCAGTACGTGATAAAATCTTTGATAAATAAATAAAAGTTCTGCATCCTGTTGAAACCAGAATCCATATGTTGGTTTTGCTAGTGTATCTTTGCAACTATCATATGATTAGGACAAATGTTTGCCCCTGATATCCTTAAACTTCTAAAATAACTACCTATTATTGCTAAATTCCAAATTTACCAACCCAACTCGGTGAAATATACTTGGAAGAATAACAGCTAGCAGATGCACCAATCTTACACCTGTGTTTGTCCCTGGTGCACCTCTTTCCAGCTTCTTATTAGAGTGGCAATCTTCCTAGTAAGATGCCATCAACTTGTTTAATCAAGCAGTAGTTATGTTTTGTAAGTCCTTATGGTATACTAGTTTAATTTCCTTTATAGTATTTATTAACACATTAACAGCAGCTTCACACATATTATACTTTAGGCGGAGTATAAAGTTATGACAACCAGTAGGTGCAGTGTTGGTAAGGTGAGTTTCAAGTTGTGCTAATTTTGTAGATTTAAATATGGAAACCTACTCCTGATTTTGCTGACAGCTTGGCAAATCATATTTTACAAATTCCTATTTGTTAATTGTTAATACAGTACAGTTTTGTTAATGATTTTTTGACTTTTTTTCTTTATCAGCAACAGCAACAAACTACTATGTTTGGCTAATCCTGGATCAAACAGTTAAATAATTTTAACCTGATATTTTTTAGCAGGTGAATAAATATTTTCTTATTTGTTGAAGATGTGCTCGAGATGTAACTTCTGTGTAACAATTATTGATATTGCTGCCACCCGAGCACGACATCCAACTATAGGGTGATTTTGCATTCTCAAATAAACAAAGTAGATAACATTGAATCGTAATTAACACATTTTGTTACGTATTCCAAGACAAGGCATTAAATCTAATGTTTTGGTAGCCATATTCGATTTGGGTTCGTGCACTTAGCCTACAGGTTTAAAGCACCTAAATTCAAATTCACCTAAAATTAAGTTCAAGTATAACATCTAGGTCAAGGGGGTTAGTCATCAGAAAATAGGATTGAACTCGAAAAAGGAAAAGGAAAGGAAAAAAGGTTCAGACTTTGGACTACCAAGGAATTTTAGAAACAAAATTTTCCACCTCCTCATTTAGTTCTTCCTGTAGTTATTAGCAATGAAGTGCACTCCTTATTCTTTCTATTTCTTGCCGCTTTATAATATATGCATTTCCTGCAAAAAGATGGCTTAAAGGCACTGTCTTTTTTTTGCAATGTAATGTGCCCCATAAATTTTCAAAACTTGTTAGTGAAGGTCGATACATTTTTGTTGATAACAAAAATTTTTTTGATTTCAGATTATGAAGAAGTTGACAAAGGCGAAGTGGTCTAAATCTTAAAGCATATGGAAAATTAATAGACGATGACTAGGATCTTCTAGTTGATATAGATTAGGCTGGTCAACGGATGCTTTTGGATACAGATAGTGCCGCATCTACATCAGCATTCGAAATTACTTTCGAATATTAGATATCCACGTTCGCGGATAAGGACGGATATCGATAATTATCCTATCCACTAACGACCAAAAAATCAAGAATTCTAAAAGGAAAATTTTAGTTTAACATAATTGTGTTTCAATCCCATTTGTTAAAGAAATGTTAAAAATTAACAATGATAATAAATACTTTCGAGCAGTTAATAAGCATTAAGCGCATATAATACAAACTACTAAATTAATAAAATAATAAATGAATAACTTTCACTGCACTAAATACACATAATTTGAACTATAATTTTGACAAAAATCGAATGGATAATTTTCAAATGTGGATATCTTCATATCCGCGTCCGCATTTGTTTTCCGAATATCAAATATTTATCCGCTTTTTGGATGCGGATGTGGACGGATTGCGAATGTTTCGAGTATCCATTGACAGCCCTAATATAGATTTTCTTTGTTTTTCTTGATAGAAAATAGTTTTATTGTTCATAAGTTTCTTGAAAGCGGTGCCTGACTTTATTACATGTATGCCGGTGCCAAGCATAAACCCCTCAAGGCCATAGCCTTGAAGTGCATGTTTCAGTTTGAAGTTTTCATAATAGATAATTGTCATATTCAAGATGAATAATTATCAATTGGTTTTGAGGACTGATCATTATTTTGACAAGCCTCTTAAGTGCAGTTTCTAACTGCTGTGTATTGGCAGAACTTTCTGATGTTGCCGTGTTGCTGTTATCGCCAGTCATGGTGAACTTCAGCAAGAATCAGTCTGAACAGAGAAGATTAGGAAATGAGCAGATGTAAGAACTCCTTCGAAAGTCAAGAACAAGGTCAGATACAGCCAAGCTTAGATGACGAGTCTTCTCTGATAAGTTTCTGGCACGACACTTGCTTTTCTTGATAACTTGATTAAGTTCTTGATTTTTCTTTGATTTTTCTACTTTGAATTTTTGAATTTGTTAGAGTGCGGTTGCAGCCAAAACCTTGTTTCTAGTACGGCACAGAACTATGATAAATTCTTCATAAAAACCCAAATGATGAGATGAATCTATGATGGGTTCTGATTATCAAGTGATGATGATTAATTTGAAGATAATCGGTTTTCTTTTTTTTTTCCTTTTACAAGTAAAAATAATTTTGATGCGTGTAATCCTTTAATAGCTCTAATACCATATTCTGATTTGATGATAATTTTATTAAAGAAATGGAGAGACTGAAAACGAAGCAAATGCTATTGTATTGAATAGTTTCTCTAAATTAAATACGGACTGTATTTATACAGTCGAAATAGGCTTTGGGCTTTTATACCCGCAATCGCTTATTAGCTTATTGCAAAGCAATATACGAGAAAAACAATCTCATTCATTCTGTTACTTTAACTACTAGACTTCGGAGAAATTTAATTACATTCCAAAATGCGTGATGTACGCTAGTGATGTGTGTCTAAGTATTTTATTGCATCCTTTTAAGTTTTTGCAAAGGGAGGCATGTTTACACAAGTTATTGTTTCTTCATTTTAAAATGGTTTATGTTTTGTTGATATTAATCTACTTGGTTTATGTCCGTTATGACTTTTTGCACCTTCACCGCATTAACTCTGTCGAGCGTTTTAACTGCACAAGTAGTTAGACACTTTCTCTAAAAAAACACACTGATTAGTCTAAAGAAAAAAAGCAATCTATCTGTCTATTTATTATACAATGCAAATATTTCACCTTAGCGAAGCATTTTTTAGACTACTAGAAACTCTCTTGTGTAAATTTATAGAAATAAAATCTTTCTTATTAGTTGCAAAAGTAAAGTTCAAGATCCTATTTAGGGTGATTTTCTTTCTCATTTTGTCGGATATTCGGACATATTTATTTGACAATGGCTACATTTTTAAGTACTAAAATATTTATAACGAATTTTGATTTTTATTAAAATAATACCTTATGTATGATGTTAATTAATATTTATTTTTTATGTGCATGTCGTTGCATGTACCAAAAGTGTCTTATGCATCACTTTCTTTCACGAGGACCAAGCTGGTGTTCATTGTTAGTTCATTTACAATTTAACAACGAAATTTCTTTATATATATGATACTTAGTGTATGAACTATTGGAATGTGGGATAGGAAACATGGGTTAAAGAGTTATTTCTCTCTGTTTTCATTTTATGAGTCATTAGGTTATCTCATTTCAATTTCACTTTGGTAATTATCGTTATTTTTGTTGTATGATTCATTGCACCTTTCTCTATTAAACCAAAAATTTCCTTTTGAATATAACAAACAAACAAGTAATTAAATGCTTTTTAACCAAAATAAAAGAGGTCTTTGAATTAAAATTTAGTTTCTATGAGCTGAGAGCTCATGGATGGTTGTATTGAAAAATTAGGGTGAGAGAGGCTCGAACTCTCGACCTCAGGATTACTCAAGAAAAGCTGTGAGACCTACGCGCTAGCCAACTACGCCACTACCGCATGTGTTAATTTCTAATTTCAATATTTAAAGTTTCTATGGAGTATGGATTTCATTTTATAAAATAAAGAAACATAATAAATTAAATTTTCACATCATTAGGCTGACCATATTCGATCCGTTAGGTTGATATTAAGTTAAAAAAGTGAAACTGGTTTAAAGAAAACATTTTTTTGTAAACCAAACCGAATTAACAAAAATAATTTTCCGTTAATTCGATTTAACAAAACCATAAGTATCGTATTCTATGGTTAGAATGTTCAACATAGATAACTCGATGATTTTTAAATAATGATTTTCAACTTAATTTCATAATATAACCATATTCAAGTTACTATATTCAACAAAATTAGAACAAACAAATTAAATCGACTTTAATTTCAAAATAAAACCAGGCCATGATGAAGTTGGGGTAGAAGATTTTAGCCGCGAGAAGTTGGCTTCATCTTCTTCTTTAAGACAACGAGCTTTCTTCAGGAGGCATGGCACAAATGCGATTACATAAAATTGAAAATTTACTGCGGTCAAAAGAAAAACTAGGGTAAAAAGCTTTTTCAGTGAATGAAGAGGGAAAGTGTTTTGGCCAACATAAAAGAAATAGACATGGTAAAATGAAGTGGGGAAGGATGAGGTTATTGGTAAAATGGAGATTAGGTAAAACAGAGTCCTTAATAAAGTGCATTTAGCACCACTCCAAAAGAAATTCGATTAGCATTAATCATTTCTTAATTTTTCATTTCTTTAAAATCGTGTAAGTTCCTTTCATATATTTAGCTCTAATTCTTATCCGAGTTTTACATTCTGAGTAATGTAATTGTATTGACTTTTTCATTTTGATTCAAGTTTGAGTTTTACATCCCAAATATATGTTGTTTGTCATTGTTATTTTTTTCTTTCACCTTTTTTGATATTAAAATTTTATGATTATGAACGCAAGTTCATGATGTAATACTCGAAAATGGCATGATATAGGAGCCACATTTTTTTATTATGAATTTAAATATATGCTAAAAATTAAAACCATATATGTTGAATTGTCAAGATATTTAAATAAAAAAAAGTAATTTATAAGCATTGATACATACTCAATGGTTAAAATGATTTGAAATTGAACCTACCAAAGTTTCAGAAGTCAATGAAAATTATAATTGCATGTACTCATGTGTCCCTCTAAAAATTTCATTTTGATGTATTTGCTAAATTTAAAAAAAAAATTGAAATTGATGAATGGTATGTTAATAAACATATGTGGTTCTTATTATTTATGTTTCTTTGTTTTTTGATTGAGTGCCCAAATTTGAAATGACGTTCTTAATGTGCTAAAGATAAGTCAAAACTTATGTTTTCATGTAAGAATATAACAGAATATTTGAATGTATTTGAAATGCTCGTTTAGCAGTATTCAAAATCATGATGCGCATACAATTTTGGAGTACATGACCTAACCTAGAAGGACAACAACCGATGAAAGAGAAATGACTTCAAAGTGCAAACATTACAGATATGTAACCGTTTTTCATTATAAAACAAGCTGAGATATGATGTATTATATTGTCAATGACGATGTGAGATCTTTTTCTAATAGTGTTGGAATAAGGAAATTAATTTACTTGAAAAATTATTCAACAAATATGTTATACACTGGCTTTGCTAGTTATCAAAATCGAGCAATATATAGTATGATACATCTGCTATGTGCTTGATTGTCATTTCTCATACATATGAATTCAGAGGGTATGGTAGGTAAATTGAGAAATTTTGGAATCATCTTCATTATTCTTGGCAGTCTTAGTAGGTAATGCTTGGTCTAGATTTAGTCTTTGTTTGAATTGATAGTTTGCAGGAGTGAGAACTTAGGATGGGTCAAATATTTGGATCTAATAATTGTGGTAATTAGTTACCTTAATATATTACAATGCAGTTCTTTCAGTAACTAAAAAATGACTTCGTTGCAAGTTGCCTTAGCTGCTTTTAAAAATATATATTAGGACCATGTTAGCTTATGCTAATTGGAAAAATGTTGTAAGATTGCAAAAAAGCCAAGCACTCAAAATTCCCCATTCAACCAATAAATATACAATTTTCTCATAAATTCGCATTTCAAGTGGATTTTCAATCTTAACAGACCTAAGTTGATTGTAAAAAATATCATGTAAAATTCTTAAAGAAAACAAAACTTAAATTTATAAGTTGGATCTTACAAAATCAAATTGATTATGGAGCCACTAAATATTGACTTTATTATTGATAATATTGCGTTGGTTGATTTCATTGTACGCTATTTATTTATTGTTTTGTCATGTTTCTAAGCATAGTGGATGAGCAAAGCTTGTTTATGTTACTAGTTGCAAGTTAAAACATAATTAGTGCATGGAATTGATAACATTTCTTACAATACACGGAGCAATGCATTATGAAGTGGCCTTCGAATGAAATTGATATTCTAAAAGGCTATGACCAAGGTACAAACGATGGGCCAAAATAGCATAATGCTTCACCTAATAGTTATGTTCCTAACCTTTTATTATGCATGAAAATAGTTAATGAAATGTAAAAGGAACTCAACAAAGTAAATATAAAGTTTAAATTTCAATGATTGTAAACAAGTATACTGCAATGCCCCCTGCAGTAATTACATGTCATAAACACTGTAGCTTTCCCATTGCACCAATCATATACTATTTGAGTTCAAGTAAGGTAACTTGGTCTTCTTTCCATATAGGTCGGGGAAGTTCTTATTGAAGATGAATTTGTATTGGAAAACAGACTTAAAATATTGGATACTTTTGGTATGTAGCTCTAATCTTCTTCATAGAAAGCTCTTATTTTTCTACTGATGATATACCTTTTGCTTGTATCAATATGATTATTAAAATTGACATCTTATTTTATATATATCCTCAATTAATTAGCCACAATTTTATCAAGGGTAGAGAAATAAATGGCCATATCAATAAAAATACATATTAGCAATTATCTCCTAGAAGCCAAGCAACATCCTTGTAGCAGTACGTGATAAAATCTTTGATAATTAAATATAATTTCTGTATCTTACTGAAAGCAGAATCCATATGCTGGTTTTGCTAGTATATCTTTGCAACTATCAAATGTTAGGACAAATATTTTCTCCTGATATCCTTAAACTTATAAAGTAATTACCTATTATTGCTGTATTCCAAATTTATCAACCCAACTCAGTGAAATATACTTGGAAGAATAACAACTAACAGATGCACCAATCTTACACCTGTATTTGTCCCTGGTGCACCTCTTTCCAGCTTCTTAGTAGAGTACCAATCTTCCTAGTAAGATGCCATCAACTTGGTTAATCAAGCAGTAGTTACGTTTTGTAATTCCTTGTGGTATACTTGTTTAATATCCTTTATTGTATTTATTAACACATTAACAGCAGCTTCATACGTATTAAACTTTAGGTGGGGTATAAAGTTGTTACAACCAGTAGGTGATGTGTTGGTAAGGTGAGTTTCAAGTTGTAATTTTTTTGCAGATTTAAATACAGAACAGTCTCAACTTACTCCTGGTTTTGCTGACAAGTTGGCACATCATATTTTACAAATCCCTATTTGTTAGTTGTTAATACAGTACAATTATGTTAATGATTTTTTGACTTTTTTTTCTTTATCATCAACAGCAACAAACTACTATGTTTGGATAATACTGGATCAAACAATTAAATAATTTTAACTTGATATTTTTTAGCAGGTGAATAAATGTTTTCTTCTTTGTTGAAGTTGTGCTCGAGATGTAACTTCTAACTGTGTAATAGTTAAGGATATTGCTGCCACCCAAGTACAACATCCAACTAAGATGTGGTTTTGCATTCTCAAATAAACAACGTGGATAGCATTGAATTGTAATTAACACATTTTGTTACATATTCCAAGAAAAGGCTTTAAATCTAATGTATTGGCAGCCACATTCAATTTGGGTTCGTGCATTTAGCCTACAAGTTTAAAGCATCTAAATTCAAATTCACCTAAAATAAAGTTTACATATAACATCTAGGTCAAGGGGGGTAGTCATCATAAAATAGGGTTGAACTTGAAAAAGGAAAAGGAAAGGAAAAATGGTTCAGACTTTGGACTACCAAGAAATTTTAGAAACAAAATTTTCCACCCACTCATTTAGTTCTTTCTTTAGTTATTAGCAATGAAGTGCACTCCTTATTCTTTCTGTTTCTTGCTGCCTTATAATATACGCATTTCCTGCAAAAAGATGGCTTAAAGGCACTGACCTTTTTTTTGCAATGTAATGTGCCCCATATATTTTAAAAACTTGTTAGTGAAGGTCGATACATTTGTTGATAACAATAATTTTTTTGATTTCAGATTATGAAGAAGTTGACAAAGGCGAAGTGGTCTAAAACTTAGAGCATATGGAAAACTAATAGATCATGACTATGATCTTCCATTTGATATACATTAGGTTTGTCAACGGATGATTTCGGATGTTGATAGTGCCGCATCTGCATCCGCATTCGAAATCATTTTCGAATATCAGATATCCACGTTCGCGGATACGAACGGATGTCGATAATTATCATATCCGCTAACGACTAATAAATCAAGAATTGTAAATGGAAAATTTTAGTTTAACATAAATGTTTTTCGATCCGATTGGTTATAGAAATGTTAAAATTTAACAATGATAATAAATAGTTTCGAGTAGTTAACAAGCATTAAGCTCGTATAATACAAACTACTAACTTAATTATAATAAATGAATAACTTTCACTGCACTAAATACACATAATTTGAACTATAATTTTGACAAAAATCGAATAGATAATTTTCAAATGTGGATGTCTTCATATTCGCATCCGCATTTGTTTTTCGAATATCAAATATTTATCTGCTTTTTGGATGCGGATGCGGACGGATTTCAAATTTTTCGAGTATCCATTGACAGCCCTAATATAGATGTTCTTTGTTTTTCTTCATAGAAAATAGTTTTATTGTTCATAAGTGTCTTGAAAGCGGTGCCTGACTTTGTTACATGTATGCTGGTGCTAAAAATAAACCCCTCAAGGCCATAGCCTTGAAGTGCAGTTTCAATTTGGAGTTTTCATAATAGATAATTGTCATATTCAAGATGAATAATTATCAATTGGCTTTGAGGACTGATCATAATTTTGATGAGCCTTTCAGTTGCAGTTTCTAACTGCTATGCATTGGCAGAACTTTCTGATGTTGCTGTGTTGCTGTTAGCGCCAGTCATGGTGAACTTCGGCAAGAATCAGTCTGAAAAGAGAGGATTAGGAAATGAGCAGATGCAAGAACTTCTTTGACAGTCAAGAACAAGGTTAGATGTAGCCAAGCTTTGATGATGAGTCTTCTCTGATAAGTTTCTGGCACGACACTTGCTTTTCTTGATAATTTGATTAAGTTCTTGATTTTTCTTTGATTTTTCTTCTTTGAATTTTTGAATTTGTTACAGTTTGGTTGCAGCCGAAACCTTGTTTCTGGTACGGCACAGAACTATGATAAATTCTTGATAAAAACCAAATGATGAGATGAATCTCTGATCGGTTCTGATTATCAAATGATGATGATTAATTTGATGATAATCGGTTTTCTTTTTTATGTTCTTTTACTAGTAAAAAGAATTTTGATCCGTGTAAGCCTTGAATAGCTCTGATATCATATTATGATTTGATGATAATTTTATTGTAGAAATAGAGAGATTGAAAATGAAGAAAATGTTATTGTATTGAATAGTTTCTCTAAATTACATACGGACTGTATTTATACAGTCGAAATAGGTTTTGGGCTTTTATGCCCGCAATCGCTTATTAGCTTATTGCAGAGCAATATACGAGAAAACCAATCTCGTTCATTCTGTTACTTTAACTACTAGGCTTCGGAGAAATTTAATTACATTCCAAAATGCGTGTTGTACGCTATTGATGTGTGTCTAAGTATTTTATTGCATCCTTTTAAGTTTTTGCAAAGGGAGGCATGTTTACACAAGTTATTGTTTCTTCATTTTAAAATGGTTTATGTTTTGTTGATATTAATCTACTTGGTTTATGTCCGTTATGACTTTTTGCACCTTCACCGCATTAACTCTGTCGAGCGTTTTAACTGCACAAGTAGTTAGACACTTTCTCTAAAAAAACACACTGATTAGTCTAAAGAAAAAAAGCAATCTATCTGTCTATTTATTATACAATGCAAATATTTCACCTTAGCGAAGCATTTTTTAGACTACTAGAAACTCTCTTGTGTAAATTTATAGAAATAAAATCTTTCTTATTAGTTGCAAAAGTAAAGTTCAAGATCCTATTTAGGGTGATTTTCTTTCTCATTTTGTCGGATATTCGGACATATTTATTTGACAATGGCTACATTTTTAAGTACTAAAATATTTATAACGAATTTTGATTTTTATTAAAATAATACCTTATGTATGATGTTAATTAATATTTATTTTTTATGTGCATGTCGTTGCATGTACCAAAAGTGTCTTATGCATCACTTTCTTTCACGAGGACCAAGCTGGTGTTCATTGTTAGTTCATTTACAATTTAACAACGAAATTTCTTTATATATATGATACTTAGTGTATGAACTATTGGAATGTGGGATAGGAAACATGGGTTAAGGAGTTATTTCTCTCTGTTTTCATTTTATGAGTCATTAGGTTATCTCATTTCAATTTCACTTTGGTAATTATCGTTATTTTTGTTGTATGATTCATTGCACCTTTCTCTATTAAACCAAAAATTTCCTTTTGAATATAACAAGCAAACAAGTAATTAAATGCTTTTCAACAAAAATAAAAGAGGTCTTTGAATAAAAATTTAGTTTCTAAGAGCTCATGGATGGTTGTATCGAAAAAGTGGGGTGAGAGAGGCTCGAACTCTCGACCTCAGGATTACTCAAGAAAAGCTATGAGACCTACACGCTAGCCAACTACGCCACCACCCCATGTGTTAATTTCTAATTTCAAGATTTATAGTTTCTACGGCTTTCATTTTATTAAAAAACAATAAATTAACTTTTCACATCGTTAGGGTGACCATATTAGATCCATTAGGTTGATTTTAAGTTAAAAAAGTGAAACTGGTTTAAAGAAAACATTTTTTTGAAAACCAAACCTAAAAAAATATTTTTCAGTTAATTCGATTTAACAAAACACTAAGTATCGTATTCTATGGTCAGAACGTTGAACATATATAACTTGATGATTTTTAAATGATGATTTTCAAATTAATTTCATAATATAACCATATTCAAGTTACTATATTCAACAAAATTAGAAGAAACAAATTAAATCGGCATTAATTTCAAAATAAATTCCGACGATGATGAAGTTGGGGTCGAAGATGTTGGCCGCGAGAAGTTGGCTTCATCTTCTTCTTTGAGACAGCAAGCTTTCTTCGAGGAGGCATGGCACAAACGCGAGTACATAAAATTGAAAATTTACTGCGGCGAAAAGAAAAACTAGGGTAAAAGCTTTTTCAGTGAATGAAGAGGGCAAGTGTTTTGGCCGACATAAAGACATAGACCTGGTAAAATGAAGTGGGGAAGGATAAGGGTATTGGTAAAATGGAGATTAGGTAAAACAGAGTCCTTAATACAGTGCATTTAGCACCACTCCAAAAGAAATTCGGTTAGCATTAATCATTTCTTAATTTTTCATTTCTTTAAAATCGCTTAAGTTCCTTTCATATATTTAGCTCTAATTCTTATCCGAGTTTTACATCCTGAGTAATGTAATTGAATTGACTTTTTCATTTTGATTCTAGTTTTCGTTTTACATCCCAAATATATGTTGTTTGTCATTATTACTTTTTTCTTTCACCTTTTTTGATATTTAAATTTTATGATTATGAACGTAGGTTCATGATGTAATACTCGAAAATGGCATGATATAGGAGCCGCATTTTTTTATTATGAATTTAAATATATGCTAAAAACTTAAAACCATAAAGATATTTAAATTTTAAAAAAAGTAATTTATAAGCATTGATACATACTCAATGGTTAGAAGGATTTGAAATTGAACCTTCCAAAGTTTCAGAAGTCAATGAAAATTAAAATTGCATGTACTCATGTGTCCTACTAAAAATATCATTTTGATGTATTTACTAAATTTAAAAAAAAATGAAATTGATGAATGGTATGTTAATAAGCATATGTGGTTCATATTATTCATATTTCTTTGTTTTTTGATTGAGTGTCCAAATTTGAAATGACGTTCTTAATGTGCTAAAGATAAGTTAAAACTTATGTTTTTAGGTAAGAATATAACATAGTATTTGGATGTATTTGAAATGCTTGTTTGCATTTAGTAGTATTGGAAATCATGATGCGTATACAATTTTGGAGTACATGACCTAACCTAGGACTACAACTGAAGGAAGCGAAATGACTTCAAAGTGCAAACAATACAGATATGTAACCGTTTTTCGTTATAAAACAAGCTTAGATATGATGTATTATATTGTCAATGACGGTGTGAGATTTTTTTTTAACACTATTGGAATAAGGAAATTAATTTACTTGAAAAATTATTTGACAAAAATGTTATACAATGGCTTTGCTAGTTATCAAAATCGAGCAATATATAGTATGATACACCTGCTATGTGCTTGATTGTCATTTCTCATACATATGAGTTCATTAATTTGGTTTTGGCAAATAGTTTGGAGGGTATGGTAGGTAAATGAGAAATTTTGGAATCATCTTGATTATTCTTGGCACTCTTAGTAGGTAATGCTTGGTCTAGATTTAGTCTTTGTTTGAATTGATAGTTTGCTGGAGTGAGAACTTAGGATGGGTCAAATATTTGGATCTAATAATTGTCGTAATTAGTTACCTTAATTTACAGTGCAATCTTTCAGTAACTAAAAAATGACATCGTTGCAAGTTGCCTTAGCTATTTTACAAATATATATTAGGACCATGTTATCTTATGCTAATTGGGAAAATGTTGTAAGATTGCAAAAAAGCCAAACACTCAAAGTTCCCCATTTAACCAATAAATATACAATTTTCTCATAAATACACATTTCAAGTGGATTTTCAATCTTAACAGACCTAAGTTGATTGTAAAAAATATCTTGTAAAATTCTTAAAGAAAACAAAACTTAAATTTTTAAGTTGGATCTTACAAAATCAAATTGATTATGGAGCACTAAATATTGACTTTATTATTGATTATATTGCGTTGTTGATTTCATTGTACGCTATTTATTTATTTATTGTTTTGTCATGTTTCTAAGCATAGTGGATGAGCAAAGCTTGTTTATGTTACTAGTTGCAAGTTAAAACATAATTAGTGTATGGAATTGATAACATTTCTTACAATATAGGGAACAATGCATTGTGAAGTGGCCTTCGAATGAAATTTATACTCTAAAAGGCTATGACCAAGACACAAACGATGGGCCAAAATAGCACAATGCTTCACCTAACAGTTATGTTCCTATCCTTTTATTATGCATGAAAATAGTTAAAATGAAATGTAAAAGGCACTCAACAAAGTAAATATAAAGGAATTCCGATGATTGTAAACGAGTATACTGCAATGTCCCGCATAGTAATTACATGTCATAAACGCTGTAGTTTTCTCATTGCGCTAATCATATATTATTTGAGTTAAAGTATGGTAACTTGGTCTTCTTTTCGTATAGGGGAAGTTCTTGTTGAAGATGAATTCGCGTTGGGGAACAGGCTTAAAACTATTGGTTTAGATACTTTGATATGGAGCTCTAATCTTCTTCATAGAAAGCTCTTACCTACTGATGATGTATCCTTTGTTTGTATCAATTTGATTATTAAAATTGACATCTTAATATATATATATATATATATATTTATATATATATCCTCAATTAATTAGCCACAATTTTATCACGTCGAAAATAGGGTAGAGAAATAATGGCCATATTAATACAAATACGTATTAGTTATCATCTCTTAGAGGCTGAGCAACATCATTGTAGCAGTATGCGGTAAAATCTTTGATAAATAAATATAAGTTCTGCGTCCTATTGAAACCAGAATCCATATATTGGTCTTGCTAAGTGTACCTTTGCAACTACCATATGATTAGGACAGATGTTTGCCCCTAATATCCTTACACTTTTAAAATTACTACCTATTATTGCTAAATTCCAAATTTATCAACCCAACTCAGTAAAATATAATTAGAAGAATAACAACTAACAAATGCACTAACCTTTCACCTGTGTTTGTCCCTGGTGCACCTATTTCCAGCTTCTTAATAGAGTACCAATCTTCCTAGTAAGATGCCATCAACTTGTTGAATCAAGCAGTAGTTACGTTTTGAAATTCCTTGTGGTATACTAGTTTAATTTCCTTTATAATATTTATTAACACATTAACAGCAGCTTCATACGTATTAAACTTTAGGTTGTGTATAAAGTTGCGACGACCCGTAGGTGCTGTGTTGGTAAAGTGAGTTTCAAGTTGTACTTTTTTTACAGATTTAAATACAAAATAGTCTCAACTTGCTCCTGGGTTTGACGACACGTCGGCACATCATATTTTACACATCCCTATTTGTTAGTTGTTAATACAGTACAATTCAGCTAATGATTTTTCAACTTTTTTTCTTTATCATCAACAGCAACAAACTACTATGTTTGGATAATACTAGATCAAACATATAAATAATTTTAACTTGATATTTTTTAGCAGGTGAATAAATATTTTCTTATTTGTTGAAGATGTGCTCCAGATGTAACTTATGTGTAACAATTATGATATTACTGCCACCTGAGTACAACGTCCAACTATAGGGTGATTTGGCATTCTCAAATAAACAAAGTAGATAGCATTGAATCGTAATTAACACATTTTTTTACATATTCCAAGACAAGGCTTTAAATCTAATTTATTGGTAGCCACATTCAGTTTGGGTTCGTGCACTTAGCCTACAGGTTTAAAGCACCTAAATTCAAATTCACCTAAAATAAAGTTCAAGTATAACATCTAGGTCAAGGGGGCAGTCATCATAAAATAGGATTGAACTTGAAAAAGGAAAAGGAAAGGAAAAAAGGTTCATACAAAAAGATGGCTTAAAGACACTGTCCTGTTTTTTGCAATGTAATGTGCCCCATACATTTTCAAAACTTGTTATTGAAGGTCGATACATTTGTTGATAACAAATTTTTTTTTGATTTCAGATTATGAAGAAGTTGACAAAGGCGAAGTGGTCCAAATCTTAGAGCATATGGAAAACTAATAGATGATGACTAGGATCTTCCAGTTGATATAGATTAGGTTTGTCAACGGATGCTTTCGGATGCTGATAGTGCCGCATCTGCATCCGCATTCGAAATCATTTTCGAATATCAAATATCCACGTCCACGGATACGGACGGATGTCGATAATTATCCTATCCGCTAACGACCAATAAATCAAGAATTATAAAAGGAAAATTTTAGTTTGACATAAATGTTTTTCAATCCCATTGGTTATAGAAATGTTAAAAATTAACAATGATAATAAATAGTTTTGAGCAGTTAATAAGCATTAAGCGCATATAATACAAACTACTAACTTAATAAAATAATAAATGAATAACTTTCACTTCACTAAATACACATAATATGAACTATAATTTTTACAAAAACCGAATGGATAATTTTCAAATGTGGATGTCATCATATCCGTATCTGCATTTGTTTTTCGAATATCAAATATTTATCTGCTTTTTGGACGCGGATGCGGACGGATTTCGAATTTTTCGACTATCCATTGACAGCCCTAATATAGTTGTTCTTTGTTTTTCTTGAAAATAGTTTTATTGTTTATAAGTTTCTTGAAAGCGGTGCCTGACTTTATTACATGTATGCTTGTAGTGCTACATGGCTTGTCATGTTTGGTTATCATATTTGGATTGAACAACGGTTGTAGTAGTATTTTGGGAACTCTATAGTACCACTCCAACGAATACATGTTTGTCTTAGATATGTTCTATTTCCACATACACCAAATGACAATTGAATGCATCCCCCGTAAGGTAGAAATGTAGATTGAATGTACTCTAGAGATGACATGGTTTTCTTTGATGTGATCACTGCTACTACTGATTCATATTCTTCACCAAGACCATTTAGAATGGTTAAAACTTGTTATGTGTTTGATACTTTATGGCATGCTGCTTCTAACATGTCACTTGTCACATTGATCTTTGATAGATAATCTTTCATGGGTAAGTTGCCTTTCTTGATGTTTTGCCACATTCTTTTGTTACCTTTGCAGCTGACTATGTATTGAAAATTCTCTTGACAGTACCCCATATTTCATTAGATGTTTTGCAGCTAAGAACCGGAGATAACAAGTTAGTACTAATAGATGATAATAACCATGAACTTATAAGTCTGTCTTGTCTATGATATTTTGTGTATTCCTCATTGCTAATCACTTTGTTTTCTTGATTAGTTATAAACCTTGGAGGGACAAAGATGGTGCCAAGAATAAACCTCTCAAGGCCATAGCCTTGAAGTGCAGTTTCAATTTGGAGCTTTCATACTAGATAATCTTCATATTCAAGATGAATAATTATCAATTGGCTTTGAGGACTGATCACTGTTTTGATGAGCCTCTCAGTTGCAGTTCCTAACTGTTGTTATTGGCAGAACTTTCTGATGTTGACATGTTGTTGTTATCGCCGGTCATGATGAACTTCAGCAAGAATCAGTCTGAAAAGAGAGGATTAGGAAATGAGCAGATGCAAGAACTTCTTCAACAGCCAAGAACCAGGTTAGACGCAGTCAAACTTAGATGACGAGTCTTCTCTGATAAGATTTTGGCACGACACTTGCTTTTCTTGATAATTTGATTAAGTTCTTGATTTGCTTTGATTTTCCTTCTTTGAATTTCTAAATTTGTCAGAGTAGGGTTGCAGCCGAAACCTTGTTTCAGGTACGGCACAGAATTATGATAAATTCTTGATAAAAACCCAAATGACGAGACGAATCTCTGATGGGTTTTGATTATCAAATGATGATGATCAATTTGATGATAATCGATTTTCTTTTTTTATTTTCTTTTACTAGTAAAAAGAATTTTGATGCGTTTAAGTCTTGAATAGCTCTGATACCATATTATGATTTGATGATAATTTTATTGAAGAAATGGAGAGATTGAATATGAAGCAAATGTTATTGTATCGAATAGTTTCTCTGAATTACTTACGGACTGTATTTATACAGTCAAAATAGGCTTTGGGCTTTTATACCCACAATCGCTTATTAGCTTATTGCAAAGCAATATACGAGAAAACCAATCTCGTTCATTCCGTTACTTTAACTACTATACATCAGAGAAATTTAATTACATCCCATTTGCAAATGCGTGATGTACGCTATTGATTTGTGTCTAAGTATTTTATTGCATCCTTTTTAAGTTTTTGCAAAGGTAGGCATGTTTACGCAAGTTATTGTTTCTTCATTTTAAAATGGTTTATGTTTTGTTGATATTAATCTACTTCAATTGGTATGAAATGAAGGAACATAATGTACGGAAAGTACAAGTTATTGTTACAAGAAAAATCGCTATAGCAATGAGTATGTAAATTAGGTCTCTGTTTTTTTTAAATTAGAAAACGCAAACTGGCTTGCAGTTTTCCGATATAAAATGTAAGTTAATTTGCGCTTTTCAAAAATTTCAAAATTTCACAATATAAATTTCAAAATCGAAAAACTGCAAGTTACCTTGCATTTTCTGTCAGAAAGGTGCAATATACCTTGCGTTTCATATTTTTCAAAAATAGGGAAAAATTTCATTTCTGTAGTGACTTTCCTTATAGCAACATAAAAAACAAGGACCTGTAACTCTTTTCATGTGTTTTTGACACTCAATAGGGCATAAAGAAGTGATAATACCAACCAAAATATTTAATTTAGCAAAATTAAAATAATTGTTACATAAATACAACAAAACTTAATCTTTTGATTTGTCCAATCATTTGTACTTTGAATTAATGAACAACCGTTACCATTTACTTACTATTTATTTTGATTTTCATCCATGTTATTTTTCTTTCAATCATTTGAGAAACAATACATCAAATAAATCACGTTGTTCACCCTTTTCTTGTTCGTAAAACCCATTCAGTTATAAAACCGTCTTTTGAATAAAAACTCATAGACAATGGTTTCGTACATGACACAACAATGTTTTATCAACTGCTCTTTATTATTTCTACTTTTAAATTCAAACAACTTGGAAGCGAACTTGATCGATTTCAAGATAATTGTTTGTTGGAATTTTCGACTAGAAATAATAAAAAGTGCGACGGCGCAACCGATAATTTAGCAAACACTTTTCTCACAGCCTAAATTTTGGGCGAAAAAGAAAATGAACAAAAGAATTGTTTATTCCGTGTATGAAGGTATAGAAACCTAAAATCCCAATACCACATGTTGCAAATCATGCGTATAAATAGCCTTAGGTAGGCAGAGACCGATTCTAGATACTATAACCTATGTGGGATTAAATGGATACCCTTCAATCAAGTTGTTAGACCATTAGATTTGTTGCTATGGAGAGGCTCTAACCATTGGGCTGCAGCTATCTTTACCAGTCAATGCTTTTCAGTTAACCTTAGTTTTCCAACTAAGCCTGCCAGTGGATATCCAAAAAAATCTAGAATCCATCTCCATTCATATCTGAAAACCAAATTAATATTTGATGTACAAAAATAATAGGTATGAATGTGGATATGAAGGCATCCGCATTCAAATTATCCATTCGGTTTTTGTCAATGTTATAATTTATATTATGCAAATAATTTTATTCTATAAGGTATGTATATTTTTAATTAATAGTATGTGGTATTCCCATCTTTTGATTATGCATAAAAATAGTTAAAATAAAATCTAAAAAGGTACTCAACAAAATAAATATAAAGTATAATTTCAACGATTGTAAACGAGTATACTTCGATGTCCCATGTAGTTGTTATATGTCCTAAACACTATAGTTTGCTCATTGCGCCAATCATATAGTACTTATCGAGTTCAAGTAACTTAACTTGGTCTTCTTTCCATATAGATAGGGGAAGTTGTTCTTGTTAAAGATGAATTTATGTTGGAAAACATGATTAAAATTATTGGCTTAGATTGTTTCAGTATGTAGCTCTAATCTTCTTCATAAAAAGGTATTACTTATCTATTGGTGATATACCCTATGCGTGTATCAATTTGATCATTAAAAGTGACATCTTAATTTTTTCCATTAATTATCCATAAAACTATCATGTTGAAAATAGGGTAGGGAGATAAATAAAAACTAATAAAAATACATATTTGTAATTAGCTCTTAGAAGTTCACCAGCATCCTTGTAGCTGTACGCGATGAAATCTTTGATAAATAGATATAATTTCTACATCGTACTAAAACCAGTATCCATATGTTGCTTTTACTAGTGTATATGTGCAACCATCAAATGATTAAAATAGATGTTTGTCCTTGATGTCCTTAAGATTATAAGGTAACTACCTATAATTGCAATATTTCAATTTTATCGACCTCATCTTAGTGAAATATACTTAGAAGAACGATAACTAACAAAAAGTATCTCTTTCCAGCTTGTTGGTGGTAACAGTCTTCCAAGTAAGATGTCGTTAACATATTTAATCATGTTGTAGTTATGTTTTGTGATTTATTGTGGTACTTGTATAATTTTCTGTATAGTTTTTATTAACACATTAGTAGCTACTTTGTAACGGCCCACCTTTTTGTCCCTAAAATGCCGACACTAATACATCTACGGTATTTACGTGTCAAACAACAAAGTGTCGAAAAGATAGATTGTTAGGAAAAAAAGAAGAAGAAAATGAACAAGAGAGAAGAAAATAAAACATATAAATCTATAAAAAGAACGATAACATATAATATCAAAACACAATACAAAGTGCTACTTTAAAATGCAGAGTATTTTAAAGTCTCAATCCTAAACACACTATCATCAAGCCAGATAGTTATAACATCCTATCCTCACAATGGTTGATATACATACTAGTAGACCATTAGAAATAAGAATACTACGATAGGTGAAAGCATCCAGCTCGTCTCCTCCAGCTTTGAAGAATATCCAATGAAAACCTGTCTTTTGTCAAACCACTCGAAAGAGCACTCGAGGAATTAAGAAAAATATTAAACCATGATGCAGACATAAGTCTGGTGTGAGAAATTCATGAAATATGTGTACACCATATGTTAACGCTAAAATTTGAGCGCTAACACCCCGGTATGTAAAGTGTAGTTGTGAAAGCACCACCCGATGATTCGGGAACAGAGTATAAGCAGAAAAATGCAGAAAAAGCAGTAAACAACAGCAGTTTTATAGTGGTTCGGCTTATGATCAAGCCTACGTCCACTTCAATCCTTTTTATTGCTGACTGGATTACAACTTATTACAATCGCTTTCAATTACAATCCAACTCAATTCAAAAAGACAAGTAGTTAGAGAAGACTTCGTCGTGATAGAGTTCTTTGAATCCATGATTGGATATGTCGAATCTTTGTGCGAAGTATGGTCTAGAAATCTTGCGTGAGTTTGAAGTGATGGAGTTTAGATTGTCTTGAAGATAGTAGAGCCTTGATGTCACTAGGAGAATGATCCAAAAAAAAGTCCCTTGAATGTTGGAGGTGGTTGCGTATTTATAGGTGCGATCCTGGGCAGTAATTTTTCTTTCAAGTCATGAGTCGTGCACGACTCATGTAGAGTCGTAAGTCGCGCTCGACTCAAGGTACAAGAGTCAGCAGGCAGTGGAGTAAGTGGTGTGGTTCTGAGCTTTTCTTTGTTCATTTGAAGTCCTAACTCGTTCGCGAGTTAAGAGGTCACAGTTTAAAGTGAGGCAGTTCTAAAATCTTGGCTCTGCGGTTTTAGGTCGTGTACGACTTAAACTAGGTCGTATGTCATCAACGAGTCATCTTACTGCAGCATGGTATTGAACTTGTCCTTTAAGTCTTAGGTCGTAACGTCTTTAAGTCGTGGACTTTCTTAAGTCGTAACATTCCCTAAGTCGCTTAGGTCTTAATTCTGTTAGGTCGTTAGTTCTTAACTCGCGAGCTTTTAACTCGCAGGCTCTTTAACTCGTGCACTTCCCTTAAGACATGACATATCTTAAGTCGCAGAGGCTTTAATTTGTAGACTTCTTGGTCCGTTGAGTTGTTGTTTCCCTTGAGTCATAGAAACCTTAAGTCGTGGATGCATTAGGTTGGTAAGTCGTCAGTACCTTAAGTCGTCCATCCTCTTAAACTGTTAAGTCGTGGACTCTTTAAGTCGTTAAGTCGTTCAATACCTTGACTCGCTAAGTCGTTGTACTTTTAGGTTATTAACTCGTGTTATCTCTTAGGTCGTTAGCAAAGTGGAGTTACCATTTGCCCCTCGAAGTACACACCTAGGTCGTAGGTTGTGTACTTCGACTTAATTTTGCAAGGTCGTGAGCGACCTAAGGGATAGGCTAACTCGTGCGTCCATTCACTTTCCTCTTCTTCCTCTATATAGCCTATTAACCCATTTCCTCCTTCTTTACTGCTTTAATATCCTTTTCCGCCATTAGCGACTTTTCAAGTTTTCGAAGGCAAATCCAAGATAATCGATCAACAGTTCATCTTTTCCATTACATTTCCATTATATTGTAAGTGAACTTGATCCCTAAACCAATTGCGACTATTGCTTAAACACCAATCTTTTACCCCCTGACCCCAAATCATCTTCGTACGCCCTGCCTGGTTTTTGAGTCAAGTTGCGATCGATTACAATCACCGTTAGCTACGTTGCCATCGCGATTCATAAGATTACAGCACCTCACTAGACTTATGGCGGCTTCATGATGATTTGGATCGATGTTTGATGAGTTGATGGGGTGACTGGATAACAGGCTTAGTTGAGGGGATGATGATTTGATGTTATTTAGGCGATAACGGGTATCGGGTTGGAGAGGGGTTAGTTGGTTGAGGGGATAACTTGAAATTCTTACGACTTAGCTTGCTTTCGAATCGACCGACTTAGGTTATACACGACTCAACTTTTAGGTCGTGTTAATTTCCTGACGACTTAGGACTTAGTCGGATTCATACTATCTTGATTTGAAGCTTTGCGACTTTAACCTTTAGGTCGTGGACGGCTTATCCTTTAGGTCATGGACGACTCAGCACATGGACAATCTTTTACTGCCAAATGGTTTCCTAAGCAAATTTCATCCCTCTGTTAGGTTGTGAACGACTTAGGGCTTAAAGGATTTTTGGACTGTGACTAAATGGCTTGAACAAAAATTTGTAAACTTCAAGATGTCGACAAAACTTGATTGTACTTCCAATTTGAATTGCCAGAATATACTGCTTGAACTTTGTTGCATTTCTTTACAGATTATTCTAACTTTAACGCTATCAACCTGTTAAACACAACACTTGCAGAAAAATGGGAGAAATATACTGCCATCGACTGCCCACGTCAAATGACAGATTAGTTAATAACAGATAATTAACTCAAATAAATTGTGTGAATGAAGTGCTTTTATCAATTTCAAGTAAAATATTACAGCAATACTGAAATAGTCAATTGAAACTGACCAGCCTGCACTAATATTATGCTTGAACTTTATATTAACAAGTTCTGAAATTTTGTAATCGACCAATCATCGACTAGTTTAATTCCAGTTATATTTACTTGCTATTTTTATTAGTTTTGCACGACACTTCACACTTTTTAGGAAATGTGCACCTTCACATTTGAATATACAGTTGCTTGTGTAGAATGACTTCTCAGAAAGAAGATGCAACGGTTCAGACTGGAGAGGCAACTGTAATTCCGGCTCCTCTGGTCAATCCTCCCGAAAGAGCCTCTTCTACATTATCGTACAGAGTTTTCCGCCAATTGTGCGCTCAGTTCGGCATTGCTGAATCAGATGCCATTCTTCCCGAGAGAAGTAACACTGCTGACATAGCACCCCCTGGCTTTGTAACGGTCAATCGACAAATGTGCCTGAGTGGGGGCATTCCTCCTTTCAATGACTTTTTTCGACAACTTCTTCGCCAATTGGCCATCGCCCCGTCCCAATTACACCCCAATGGTTATGCCGTTTTAATGGGGTTGTGTGTACTGTTTAGGAGGACGCTTGATCGACTCCCAAGCTTTGACTAGATTTGCTTCCTATGCTCTTTCACCAAGACTAAAGATCACCCCTCTATTACTGTCGTGAGAAGTGCTCGAAATCGTAAATTGATCATCGGTCTTCCTGATAGTGATCATGGGTTTTTGACTCAATTTTTCTATGTCCGTTGCCCCCCGGGGTTTTATGCTGTGTGGAGAGAAGGAAGTAAGATCATTTACCTTTACCTCCTTTATATTCTGAGTCTTTTAAAGTTCGAATTGCCAAGTGTTAACTTCGTCATCACTTCTTTTCTTTTATTTCAGTGCTTCCCCCTCCTTGTAGAGATCCCAGTCACAAGCCAACCCTGGAGAGGCTTGTAGCAGTACCGGTTGAAGAACGGGATATGAAATTTTTGTTGAACGACGAATTCCTTCATCAGTTCGGACTTCTTCACCCTTCTCGCTCCACACACCCCTGCGAGGTTCCAGACTCCCCACCTAAAGCATCGGATGCTCTGGTTTCTATAGACACATCCATACCAAAAGGACCTGCTCCCGAGGCTTCGCTAGTGAAGTGCTCCACTTCGGTTGATGTTGCGGGGCCATCTGTCGGACTTGCCTCGGTTATTGAGGAAGAAGAGCCCCAGGGATCTCCCCGACTGTCACAGAAATCTGGCGAAGAAGCCGAAAAAACAAGCCTTGCCAAGCAGAGCAGGGACGATACTTTCGAAGGGTTGAGCGACCTCTTTGCCACCTCACAAGAGATATTTAAAGATGATCCTATCACTACCGGGGTTTCTTCTTCGGTAGTTGAAGCGACTTCTGTCCTGCAACAGACTCCGTCGACTCAAGAGTTGACGCTAAATATTACACCCATAACCACTCCACAATTAAAGAGTGGTTCGTAGTTTGATGCGCGTAGTTTGCACGCCACACACACTTAGAATTTTTTGGCACTTTTATGCTTCTGACTTTTTGTACTTAGAAGAATTCTAAATTCTAGCTCTTTTTATTTCAGATTCTCCGATGGGGCGCAGCGGGTCCTTCTATGATGATTTCCAGCGCTACGGGAGGCGTAGCCAATATGATTACAGGCGTTACCTTCCCTCTTATAGAGAATCTGATGAAGAAAGAGCCGCTCGAAAGGCTCAAGAGAAAAAGGCTCAAGAGGAGCGTTACGAGAGAAGAGAGAGGGAGGAGGCCACGACTCTTCGCAGAGAGGCGACGATTCCCATAAAAGAAAATCCTATGATGACAGAGGAAAAAGTCATATGGTTGAAGATTCGAGCAAGCGAGCCCGACATGGTGAGAAGCACACCTTTACAACTCCTGAAAAGGTTACTTCTCCTGCCTCGCTCGACATTCCTTCCGGCTCTCCTGCTCTCGGGAAGGCAGACATCCAAACAATAATTAGTAGGCCCAAATTCCAAGTTGGACCGGGTCCAGCCACTTTGCAGAGTCGGTTTCCACAGTGGTGTCTGAAGGGAGTAAGGTTTGACCTTGACTTGGTCCCCTTGACAAGTCTGCTATGTTACGAAACCTCGACGCCGTCAAGCTTGATATCGAAAGGATGTCGAACTGGCAAAAACTAGTTGACGAGCTCCAAAGGGTTAATCGTGCGAACATAGAGCCATGCTCACTATGGAAAACGATAAAGCCGAGTGGCAAAAAGTTCTTGAGCAACACGACACTGAGATGAGGAGCATTGCTTCTTATTATGAAGAGCTTGAAGCAAAAGTTGAAGAATTGAATCAAGTGCTCGCTGCTTCCTCTACTTCCTTTTCTCAAAAATAAGAAGTGCTCCTAAAACAAGTAAGAGATGCTCATGCCATCCAAAGGGATGCCGAAGACAGGCTTGAAGTGCAAAAAAGAATTAGTGAGGGCTATGTCGCTGATATTGAAGAGCTTCGGAAGAAGAACAGCTCCCAAGAGGCGGAGATTCAAATGCTTAAGCTTCAACTTTCTAAAGCCGAAACGGAGCGTGATGAGGCCGTTGCCCGCAAAATTGCAGCTGAAGAATCTCATGAGGCAACGAGGGCCAACATCAGCTCAAAATTATTTGATTTCTATCTGCATAGCATCTTGGGGCGCGGTAGCCTCGCCTTTCTAGGCCCCAAGTATGAAATTACACTGGCTGAAGTTTGGGAGGCCGCACTCGATATGCTCGGTGGTAGCAGACCTGGCTATGCTGAGTCAGCTCTTGAGGAGCAATATCTTGATGATGATGCTCGTGCCGCTCTCGCCAGGGGGAGAGAACAGCTTGCAAAATTAATGGCCGAAACAACGGCAGGAGAATATTCAGGAAAAATCATCTCAACTGCTCCAATTCAACCTTCTCCTTCAGCCGAAATTGTCATTATCGGTTCTAGTTCTCATTCCCCATCTCATACTAAAGTTACCACTGATATCACAAGCATACAAGGTGGAGATGAAGGCAGCGAGAGTGCCGAGGCACAGGCTTACGAAGTTGACGTCAGGGAACCGACTTCTGTAGGTAACCCTACTGACAATCTTGCCCAAGTAGACTGTTCATTTGTTTCTTACGAACTTGATGAGCTTTTTGACTACTTCTTGAATCTCAGCGAGCCATTGTCTCCTCTTTTTACTGACTTAAACTTTTTTCCTTCTGCAGAGAAAACGTCGGGCACTGTTCAGGCTTCTCCTCCTCCAATTATTCCTTCCCCGCCTCTTAAGGTCACTCCTCCTTCTGCCTCGCAACCCAGGTCACAAGAGGAGCAAATAGAAGCTCTTCACGGCTTAGATGATCCCGTTGCTTCTTAAGATCCAAAAGGAGAAGAAACTGAAGGAAGCGAGAGGACTCCAGAACCACCTGGCTCCGACGCTGAACCGTTATCCAAACTTCTTTCTCCAGGGAGTGGGTCTTCCTCCAAGAAGAGAGGAAAGCAGGTAGTTTCCAAGAAGAAGAAGAAGAAGGGATCTTTAACTGGCGAAGAAGAGACGGAAGAAAGTCCGACCGAGCCCCTCTCTCCTTCATCCCCTACCCTCACAAGCCGGCCTAAAAAGTAGGTCATTCGGCCAGGTGCGGGCTCAAAAGGTGGGCGGAAGAAGAAATGATGGCTCTGGTTCTGTGGCTTTCATATCGCTTTTTGCCTTTTTTGCATGTACTGACCGGAAATTGTGCGGGTACCGGCCCCCCGCTTTTCTTTTGTTTTTTACTTTGGAACCTGTACCTGTATATAAAATAGTGTTGAATAAAATGATTCTTTTTCTTTGTACAAACTTCTGTTTGTATCTGAGAATGCATTTACTATTTATTTTTGTACAAGTTTCTTTGTACGATATTGCAGTGAGCTTGTGGTATATATTGTTCGAGCGCAATTTTACCGATGTAGTTATGCCATGCTGCCCCTATACCATAAGCCAATTGTAATATTTTATTTTATGAGGAACTTGTGCTTTTATTTTTTAGAGAATAATTATTCCACATTTGGAGGAATATGATTTCATTAAAAAATAGAGCACAAATAAGTTTCTACGCTTCAACCTTCGAAGATATCACTTTTTATTTTGTGCATATACACATTTTATTGAATGAAATCTTCTACATGGTAAAGCGGGTATTTGTAAGGTACTTCAACTTCTTTTTTAGGAAGAGAATTTTCTAGAACAAGTAATTCATTCTTCCTTTGAAAGTTAAAGTGTGCTTTTAGTGAGGATTTTTTTTTATACTTGCCACAGTAAAGGGCTTCTTGATTTTTTGTTTTTTTTTTGAAAAGTTGCACCTCTGAGGAAGACTTTTTCACGTTTCAACACCTGGAAGTTTTATTTCAATCTTGGTGAAACGTGTGCCTCTGAAGAGGTCTTTCTGCTTGATTGTGCCTCCGGGGGGAGGTCTTTTCATTTCTGCCTCTGGGAAGAGGTCTTTCTGTCTTATTGTGCCTCTGGGAAGAGGTCTTTCTGTTTTTGCCCCTTGTGAGAGGCTCTCTTTTTTTTTTTTGCATTTCATCTCTGGTGAAGTGAAACTCCGAAGAGCGGCCGTTGCACTTCAACTCCTAGCAAAATGGGCCTCCGAAGAGGGCTTTTATTTTGTTTTACATTTCAACTCCAGTGAAGTGAAAATCCGAAGAGCGGCTGTCACACTTCAATTCCTGGTGAAATGTGCCTCCGAGGAGGGCTTTTATTTTGTTTTACATTTCAACTCCGGTGAAGTGAAACTCCGAAGAGCGGCTGTCACACTTCCACTCCTGGTGAAATGGGCCTCCGAAGAGGGCTTTTATTTTGTTTTACATTTCAACTCCGGTGAAGTGAAAATCCGAAGAGCGGCTGTCACACTTCCACTCCTGGTGAAATGGGCCTCCGAAGAGGGCTTTTATTTTGTTTTACATTTCAACTCCGGTGAAGTGAAAATCCAAAGAGCGGCTGTCACACTTCCACTCCTGGTGAAATGGGCCTCCAAAGAGGGCTTTTATTTTGTTTTACATTTCAACTCCGGTGAAGTGAAAATCCGAAGAGCGGCTGTCACACTTCAACTCCTGGTGAAATGTGCCTCCGAGGAGGGCTTTTATTTTGTTTTACATTTCAACTCTGGTGAAGTGAAACTCCGAAGAGCGGCCCTCACACTTCCGCTCCTGGTGAAATGTGCCTCCGAGGATTGCCTGGAAGTTACTCTCTCATGGTTGGAGGGTCATGACTCCTCCAATCTTTTTTGGTTGAGTAGAGAACTTTCTTTTTTGCGGCATATGCCTCGTTAGTGGTCTTTATCCTTCGAAGAGTTGTGCCTTTGAAGAGGGCTTGTGCCTCCGAAGAGGGCTTTAGTTGTTCCTTGTCCACTTGCTTATGCCTTTTTAGCGGTCCTCTATTTTTTCTTTTCAAGCTCGCACTCCCTTCTCTTACAAGTAGTTTGTTTAATCCAAAGAAGTGTACTTCATTGCTAGGCCAGTTCGCGAGAACGGGCATAAGCTTCTTAATTGGATGTTTGTTTGTTCAAACTTCTCAATTTATTAGCTAGAGCCCGTTTTCGGCGAAATCATTGACCGCTCAATTGAAGCACTTCTTTTCTAGGATTTCAGTCCGGGAATTTTGTGACTTGAAATTTGTTTGTTGAATGATAAGAACAATCACTTGGTCTTGTAATGTGCAAGTTTTATTTTCGTTGCCTGCAAAAATTTAAATCGACATTTCAACAATACATTTAATGTACTTTTCATATCGAGAATAAAGCAAACATGTAATAATAATAAGGAACACAAGATTTATAGTGGTTCGGCCAAGAATTTGGGCCTACATCCACTTTATAGTCTTTCATTATTCACTTGCATCGGTTTTACAATCGCTTTCAGTTACAGGAATCATACATTCATAATTCTTTTTACAATATTTCAACAAAGCTATCAAGTAAAGTATGGGCGCAAGTGATTGTTGTTCCAGGCTCTTGGAATTTGATCTCCTTCGACAGTAGTGAGTTTGAATGTACCGTCAAGAAGCTTCTGACCTATGACATATGGTCCTTCCCAATTTGGCCCAAACACACCTGTCGCTGTCATAATTCTCTTTAGGACTAGATCTCCAATCTCAAAGCTGCGTTGGCAAACTTTGGAATTAAAATGTCTGGTTATCCTTTGCTGATGAGATGCGATTCTGAGCTCAGCCTCTTCTCCTTTTTCATCAAGGAGATCTAGTGCCTCAAGCTGTAGTTTTTCATTCTCCGCTTGATTGAAATGGATTCTTCTATGTGAAGGGACCTTTGTTTCTACCGGAATCATTGCCTCTGATCCGTACGCCAATGAAAACGGAGTATGCCCAGTCGCAGTCTTGTGGGTAGTTCTGTACGCCCATAATGCTAGCGGTAGCTTATCGACCCAACCACCTTTTGCTCTTTCAAGTTGCTTCTTGATGGTTGACTTGATAATTTTATTTACTGCTTCCACCTGCCCGTTTGCCTGTGGATGAGCTACTGCTGAGAAGCTTTTTGGGATTTTGAATCGTTTGCAAAAATTTTGGAATTCTTCACTTTCGAACTGAGTACCATTGTCTGTAATTATCTTTTGAGGCACACCATACCTGCAAATGATACTTTTAGTCACAAAACTTATCATCTTTTTAGAGGTGATAGTAGCCAGTGGTTCAGCTTCTGCCCATTTAGTAAAAAAATCTACAGCCACAATGGCATATTTAATTCCAGATTTGGCAGTTGGTAACGGTCCTACAATGTCTATCCCCATATTGCAAACGGCCATGGACTGACCATCTGTGTGAGTTCAGTGGAAGGTGCTCTAGGAATTTTTGCGAATCTTTGGCACCTGTCACATTTTCGGGAATAGTCTGCTGCATCTCGATTAATTTCTGGCCAAAGATATCTGTATCGGAGAATCTTCTTTGCTAAAGTTTGACCACCTAAATGATCACCACATTCTCCCCCATGCACCTCAGCTAGGATTGTTTTGGACTCTTCCCTGGATACACATCAAAGTAACGGCATTGAGAATCCCTTTCTGTATAATTGGCCATCCTGGACTATATAGTGAGAGGCTTTCCTCAGTAGCTTCTTTCGTTCTTTTGAATTTTCCGGTAAAGAGCCATTGAGCAGATATTCTGTTATTGGAGTCATCCATGAGTCTTGCTCGTGAGACACGCTCATGATCCAATCAATATCCATCTCATCAATGCTTGGAGCCGACAGGACCTCCACTGGAGTCAACCCCAGAAATTGAGCTTCGCCTGTGCTAGAGTACTTTGCGAGAGAATCAGTTTTCGTGTTTTCTTCCCGAGGAATATGACTTATCATGTAATGGTCGAAATCACCCAGGAGTTCCCAAGCCTTTAACAAGTAGGCAGGCAGATTTCCCCCTTTCGCTTGGAATTCCTTCTTGACTTGGCATACAATAAGCTGAGAATCACTGAAGATCTGTAATGCTCGGATGTTTAGTTCTTTAGCAATTCTTAGGCCAGCGATAAGAGCTTCGTATTCTGCTTCATTGTTCGTTGAAGGAAATTCCAATCTTAGTGCATAGCATAATGACCGACCTTCAGGGGTCTCAAGTACAACTCCGGCTCCAGAACAGTAGTCATTTCTCGCGCCATCAACATATAACTTCCATTGGATTGGGGAATCATCGATCGTATCCTCCTCACTGTTACCCTTATCTGTGAATTCTGCGATGAAATCCGCTAAAGCTTGTCCGTTGATTGCTTTTCGGGGATGATAAGTGATGTCATATTGACTGTGTTCAATATTCCACTTTAGAAGACGACCCGAAGTCTCAGGGCGAAACAGGACTTGCTTTAAAGGTTGATCGGTGAGGACTCTGATAGGATGAGCTTGGAAATATTGCCTCAACTTCCTTGATGCAATCAGTAGGCAATAGGCGAGTTTTTCCAACCAGGAGTAATTCATCTCTGCCCCCGTGAGTCTTTTGCTGATATAGTAAACTGGATGATGAATCCTCTTGTCTTCTCGTATCAGCGCTGCACTTAAAGCATGAGATGATACTGCCAAGTATATAAGAAGATCCTCACCATCGCCAGGCCTAGAAAGTATTGGAGGCGTTTCCATGTGGCGAATCAATTCATCAAAGGCTTTTTGGCATTCGGGAGTCCAATCAAAGTTTTTCTTTCCTTTCTTTAGGGCGTCAAAGAATGGGACGCATTTATCAGTGGCTTTGGAAATGAACCGACTCAAGGCGGTGACTTTTCCATTGAGACTCTGCAATTCCTTCTTCATTCTAGGAGCTTTGACTTCCTTTAAGGCGGTAATTTGAGCTGGACTAGCCTCAATGCCCCTAGTGCTCACGATGAAACCTAAGAACTTTCCGGATTCTACTCCAAATGAACATTTTAAAGGGTTAAGCTTCATTCCGTATTTTCGAAGGACTGCGAACATGTCTGCTAAGTGTTCTATGTGATCCACTGCTTTCTTAGACTTTACTAACATGTCATTGACGTAGACTTCCATAGTCTTGCCCAATTGCGGTTTGAACATAGCATTAACAAGTCTTTGGTAGGTTGCCCCCGCATTCTTCATCCCGAAGGGCATAACTCAATAGCAGTAAAGACCAACATCGGTGATAAAGCTCGCGTCCTCCTGATCTGGCTCATGCATCATGATCTGGTTATATCCGGAGTAGGCATCCATAAAAGATAACAATTCATGTCCCACTGTTCCGTCTACCAGTTGATCGATCCTGGGTAACGGGAAGCAGTCTTTGGGGCAGGCCTTGTTTAGATCTGAAAAATCGATGCACACTCTCCATTTTCCGTTGGCTTTCTTGACCAGCACTGGATTTGAAACCCAATTCGGATAGGTAGATTCTTTGATAAAGTTATTCTCCATGAGCCGATCAACTTCTTCTTTTAATGCTGCTGACCTTTCTGGACCTTGAGTCCTCCTTTTCTGTTTCACAGGTGTAAATTTTGGATCAATATTCAGAGTGTGTACTGCAACTTCTGGGGATATTCCGCACATATCGGCATGAGTCCAAGCAAAAACATCCAAATTTGCCTTTAAAAAAGATATTAAGATATTCTGAATTGACACATTAAGTTGTGAACCCACATTCAACACCTTGTTTGGGTCCTTTGGGTCAACAGGTACTGGTATTGTCGTTTCCACTGGTACCACTCTATTCTCCCCTGCACTGGCTTTTCTGGGATCCATCTCTTTCCGTGCTCCGCTGTGCTCGCCAGTGCGGGGTCCGCCCTGTAATTGCTACAAGGCCGGTTCTTTGATGCGAACTGGGGTTGCCGCATCCTTTCCCATTTCTCTTTTCCTTGTTTCTCGTAGCTCTGTCAGATAACACTCCCGCCCAGCATTTTGATCCCCTTTTATAACTCCCACTCCATTATCTGTGGGAAATTTAATGGTGAGGCACCATGGGGCCAGAACAGCTTTGAATGCTGCGAGAGTTGGACGGCCAAGGAAAGAATTATAAACAGAAAATTCGTCGACAATCACAAAAGTTTGCTTGCGGACCACTTTTCTTTCTCCCTCTCCAAATTCTACAAGCAAATCAACGGTTCCTATCGGCTGTTTTGGCTCCCCAGTGAAGCCAGCGATTTTCTGCGATGAGGCTTGCACACCAGCCATAGGGATCTTCATTTTGTCGAATGTTTTCTTTAAGAGGATACTGCAGGATGCGCCACAATCAATGAGAACTCTTCTGACAATAGCTGGCCCGATACCAGCCGAGATGACTAAGGGATCCAAGGTAGGAGCTTCAATACCTGTGGAATCCCTGGCTCTGAACACAATATCATCATTGAAAGTTCTTTGTTGCTTCAGGGGCGTAGCACCTTCCAAAACAAAGACATCTTCCTCGGCCGGTACATACTTCAAAGCTCGGGTATACCTTTCCATCCCACCCCAGCTCCTGCCTGCTGGGTGAGGTCCTACCGTAATTACATTGATAACAGGCCTTCCGGATTCATGCCCTGCAGTCTTCTCACTTGTCCTGGGTTGATGAGCAGGAGCTCGTTGCCCCTGACTAGACGAAGCGGGATTGCTGCTATTCATTTCCGCAAATTGCTGCAGCTTGTTTTCCCTTATCAATTCTTCAATCAAAATTTTCAATTGGCGGCATTCATCGGTATCATGACCGGGTTGATTATGGAAGCGGCAAAACTTCCCGCTTTGTACAGCTTTTTTCCCGGTTCTCAAAATGGGAGGTTTAGGATAATCGACAGAATCTTTAGTGGCAAGGTAAATGCGCTCTGGCGTATCTGATAAAGGGATATATTCTGATGACTTGAAGGAACGAGGCTTCTTCATATTTTTCTGTTTCTTCCCATCGTTATTTTCCCTTTTCTGTCCTACTGATTCATTCTTGAGTGGAGCAGCAATATTATCTTCGTCTTTTTCCAATATGCCTTTACCGGTACAGGACGGCTCTCCAGGCCTATGAACTCATCTGCTTTCTTGTAGAATTTTTCAAGGGAATTTGGTTCCTTCATGTTAAGCCATTTTCCAAATTCGCTCGTCTTGTCGATGGCCCTCATCAGATAGGTCAAGATCATTCATGGTTCTGCATTGTCTACCTCGGCCAGCGCTATATTAAAGCTATTCAAGAAAGATCTGATAGTTCCCCCTGGATTCTGTTCTAAACTTGACAACGACATGATATCTTTGGCTTTTGAAGCATATAGTCTGAACTGCTGCTTGAATTTCCGGGTTAGGTCAGAAAACTGATCTATAGAGCGAATTGGTAGCTTGGTGAACCAAAGCAGAGCTACACCTTCCAAATATACAGGAAAATGTCGACACTTTATTTCATCAGAAGCTCTGGCACCTGTCATGTGCCAATCATACTTATACAAGAATTCGTTCGGATCACTTGTTCCCTTGTAAGCTGGAATAGTTGGAGGGACGAACTTCCTTGGGAATTCATCCTTTAAGATCCTTTCGGTAAACGGGGTTTTACTTGGAGCGAAACCCCATTCCTTCTCGTCTTCATTCCTTTGCATGCTTTCTTTCATGATTTGTCGAACCATTTCAGAAAGATACCCCTCATCATTTTGAGCTTTAGATCCACCAACTTCAGGAAATGTCCGCTCAAAGGGGCTGGCAGCCCTCTCAGGAATGTTTCTTTCTTCAGCTTCATGAATGTTGCCAGCAAAGTTCCTTTCATTACCCGTTGGTTGACGGTTTACTCCAAGCAAATCGTTCAACTTATTCAAAATAGGGCATTTTGGGCATTCTGAGCCTCCAATTGTGCACTTTGGGCATTTATCTGCTGGTTCAGCCCTAAGATTACAGCATCCAACTCCGCTTTTGTAACCCCAACAGGTGGAGTGGCTTGATTAGGTACTGGGGAAGCGGAGGTTCCCTCTTGAACATTTCCAGATCTAACAGATCTACTCCTTCTCCCCGGAGCCATGATTTCAGATAAACTTCTAGTTTTCAGAGAGATTACTTCAACAAACTTTCGTGGAGCAATGATGATAATTCGCTTGAGTTCAACTCTCAATGAAAGCACCAAAAATGTTAATGCTAAAATTTGAGCGCTAACACCCTGGTATGTAAAGTGTAGTTGTGAAAGTACCACCCGATGATTCGGGAACAGAGTATAAGCAGAAAAATGCGGAAAAAACAGTAAACAACAGCAGTTTTATAGTGGTTCGGCTTATGATCAAGCCTACGTCCACTTCAAACCTTTTTATTGCTGACTGGATTACAACTTATTACAATCTCTTTCAATTACAATCCAACTCAATTCAAAAAGACAAGTAGTTAGAGAAGACTTCGTCGTGACAGAGTTCTTTGAATCCATGATTGGATATGTCGAATCTTTATGCGAAGTATGGTCTAGAAATCTTGCGTGAGTTTGAAGTGATGGAGTTTAGATTGTCTTGAAGATAGTAGAGCCTTGATTTCACTAGGAGAATGATCCAAAAAAAAAGTCCCTTGAACGTTGGAGGTGGTTGCGTATTTATAGGTGCGATCCTGGGCAGTAATTTTTCTTTCAAGTCATGAGTCGTGCACGACTCATGTAGAGTCGTAAGTCGTGCTCGACTCAAGGTCCAAGAGTCAGCAGGCAGTGGAGTAAGTGGTGTGGTTCTGAGCTTTTCTTTGTTCATTTGAAGTCCTAACTTGTTCGCGAGTTAAGAGGTCACGGTTTAAAGTGAGGCAGTGCTAAAATCTTGGCTCTGCGGTTTAAGGTCGTGTACGACTTAAACTAGGTCGTAAGTCATCGACGAGTCATCTTACTACAACATGGTATTGAACTTGTCCTTTAAGTCTTAGGTCGTAACGTCTTTAAGTCGTGGACTTTCTTAAGTCGTAACATTCCCTAAGTTGCTTTGGTCTTAATTCTGTTAGGTCGTTAGTTCTTAACTCGCGAGCTTTTAACTCGCAGGCTCTTTAACTCGTGCACTTCCCTTAAGACATGACATATCCTAAGTCGCAGAGGCTTTATGTCGTAGACTTCTTGGTCCGTTGAGTTGCTGTTTCCCTTGAGTCGTAGAAACCTTAAGTCGTGGATGCCTTAGGTTGGTAAGTCGTCAGTCCCTTAAGTCATCCATCCTCTTAAACTGTTAAGTCGTGGACTCTTTAAGTCGTTAAGTCGCTCAGTAGCTTAACTCGCTAAGTCGTTGTACTTTTAGGTTGTTAACTCGTGTTATCTCTTAGGCCATTAGCAAAGCGGAGTTAACACCATATAACAGTAACTTTTGAGACCAACCGAATCATCAGAATGGTCGTGCCTTCGAAAGAACCAAATCATCTGATAAATATGGCGGTATAATAGATAATGTTTAGAGTGTAGAATATGGATGATAAAAAGTTGTGTTGCGTGTACAACACAACAAGAAAGAAAATTCATCTATTCATCCTTTAATCGACATGGATCGGTAAGTGTTTTATTTATCAGAACCACTTCAGGACTAAGGTACATGTTTTGCCTTTTGAAAGTGGATCTGTTCGAGATGTTGAGACCTATGTAGAGGTTCATGATTTGTTCAAGACGTTGGAATCCATTTTAAGATTCATGATCTGTTCGAGTTGAGGCTCATGTATTGGGATATTGAGCATGGCTTCACCATTGATATATGACAAAAGACAAAGTAGTATGCATGATCGAGGGGTTTGTTTAGTTAACCCATTAGATGTACATCAACTCCAAATCTAGAGATGTTTTCGATTTGTTGGCCGGTGGGATTTAATGAATCTTGGATAAACAATAATAAATAAATGATAGAAAATTTATAATATATATTTTAAATTTTAAATTTCTAAAATATCTAGAACGTATTGTGACGACCAAAATTTTTGGACGATTTAGATTGGAATATTTAATTGATTTTAATTATTTGAAAGGTTAATTTTAACTTGAATTCCAAATATCACTATATACTTGATAATTAAATTATTGAATTGTATAATTTGAAATTGGGTAGAATGTTGAATGTGGAGTTTTAAGCTTGTTAAAAATAATTTGAAGGCTTATAAAATTTATACTGATGATACTGTAGATTATAGAACGGTTAAAATTTAATTTGAAGGTGATTTGTTCAGTTTTAATAATATATCGTTTAAATCGATATTTAAAAATAGCCTTCCGAGGCACAGTATCGGAGTTCGACGAAACCAGTTCCATTGGATCCGTAATATTGTATTATCATCGGATTTCAAATTTTCGTAGTGTTTGGAGTTGTTGTGGTAGCATACGATATGTAAACACGCTGAAATTTATATCGAAATATTTTGAAAACTTATTTATTTATATACGTATTGACCAGTCAACTATTGTTCCTTCTCAAATACGCCAGTTTTCTTCCTTTAAACACACAATCTTTCTTTTACCATTTATATCAAGTCTCCCCTTTTCCTTCAGTGAAATCAATTCGAACAAAACGTAAGAAAAAAAAAATAGTTCTGTTCATTTCAAATCTTCCATCTTCACTTCAATTCGAACTCGTGTTTCTTCCTTTTTCTTTGCAAGTGAATTGAGATCGAGAGGAGAGGGGTTTCTTCGATCTGAACTAGGTTGAGGGTGAGAGTAGCGCGAGTACAAACAGCAAGTTGTTGGTGGGTTTCGCGAGGAGGCGCACGCGCAAGCAATATGGAGGCGCAAGCATACGTGTTCTTCGTTGTGGCATGCTCTAGTGAAGGCGCTCATACACGCGTGAGTGGTTAGGGTTTGCGTCAAGGTCGTGACTCGACTAAGTCATGGTGTTCGCGTGAAGCTTGGTGACATTTGGAAGCTTGAGCGTGGTGGGTTTCATGACACGTTCGAGCGGGAGAAGTCGATGGTCGCGGTGATGAGCTCGTAGAGATGCGATTTGGATTTCGAGCTGAAGCACGTTGATTTGGTTTCCTGTTCGTTGTGAGGTAATTTAAATTTTAAGCATATTAAACAATTGTTTTAAAACTTAATCGGCTGTACACATATATGTATATATGTATGTAAAACAGCAAGGCATATTATTTGGCAGTAAGGTTGGGTTGTGTTTTTATTTAACTTACTTAAATATATGTACAAATATTTCAATTTGCTAAATTATTTTTATAATAAGGGTTTGATGATTACCTTGTTCATTATTTTAACTATTGAAAAAATTTATTAAAGGAAATTTAGTTTTAAATTAAATGAATAAATTTATTAAATCATTAGTTTAAATTAAACTATTAGTAAATTAAATTTTGTTAATTGCAATAAAATATGCGGTTAATTAAATTTATCAAATGGAAATTTAATTGTTCAATTGACTCGAATATTAATAAAACATATAATGTTTATTCAAGGTTTGAAATATGAAAAGAAACAAGCTGGTCTGGAGTAGATTGCCAATTTAATAAGCAAAGGTGAGTTAATTTCACTTAACTGGGTAATTACTTAAATTTAAATGGTTAAATTTAAATGATTGGTTGAATTGTTTTGATATGCTATATTATATATAGTAGTATATAGTATATATTGTAGTGATTGATACTCTATGATGAATATTATTGATAATTAGAATATTGAATGCTGTGGTTTGCTTGAATATTTCGGTACACTAAGTCATCAATATATATATAAGTGGATTTTTTTTGGAAAGGAGCATAAGAGTAAAATTTGGAAGTGAAATAATTATAGAATAAAAATAAGAATGAATTGGAAAGAAATAAAAGTGATTTTATTTAAATACTGAAGTTAAATTGTAAAGTAGAGATTTAAATCAAGTTTTAAATCAAAGTTAAATCTGGAATTCAAGTTGGTGAATCTTGTTTTTTCAACAAGTAAAGTTTTTTAAAATTTAAATTGTTTTAACAACTTGAATGTTAAAGTTCATTTTTAAATTGATTTGAATTTAAAAATGAATTGGGTTTAAATTCCTTTAAACTTCCTTTATAAAATGAGTAATTAATTTATTTAATGAAGTAAATAAAAAAGTAGTTAATTACTGGTTGGGATTAATCAAGAGTGATTAATATTTGTGGTTTAATTAATGATTAATTACTTAATGTAATTAATTTTGATTAGGATAAATGAAAATGTAACTAGAAATCATTAATTTATATAATTAATGATATAATTAAAGATTGATTAATTAAGTTTAATTAATCAATACTAAGTGATTTATGAGAAATGGATTAATATAAGTAATTAAGAGTTAATGTAATTAATTATAGTTAATCAATTTGTGAAATAATTAAATACCACTTTTGGTTAAGAATAATTAATTTGTGTAATTAATTAAAGATAATTACTTGAATATAATTGAAGGATAATTAATTCAGGATGATTAATTAAGATGGATAATTAAGGATGATTAGTAAATTGATTTGAAATTAATTAATGTTAAATGAAGGAATCTAAGTGATTGAGGTTAGTAATTCAATAAGAATTAGTTAAGTAAATTAGGAAGTGATCAAGCTTTGCTTATGGATGATTGAATGGTATTCGATGCTTTGAATGAGTTGATACCTATGATATGAAATGTTGTGTATTTCATTTGGATAACTTGAGTTAGGATGACATGAGACTCGAAGAGACCGGGGTCGGGTATTGGAAAATATCCGAAACCACTTCGAATTTTTATAGATTGATATATGAAATGAATAGGCTGGAATGAAATGATTTAAGTGAATTGGACTATTTAATCTAAATTTTGGTACTTAGAAAATCGATATGTGAAATAAGTGATGTCTATAACAAATTGTGAATTTGTAAATTGATACGAGTTACCCTGGGTTTTATTCAAGTTGTATGCTTTGTATTCCATGTTAGATGGGTTTACTCACGCTGGTTTCTAGCCTGACCCGGGTGTTACTTTAATGTAATACTCGGGTCAGACTGAGTATTACAGATTTTCAGGTAAGGACGTTCTAGAGCTCAGGAGGCGAGCTGGATGGAAAGAACGTATGGAGTGTTTCCGCTGTAATATATTTCTGATTATCTAAGACATGTTGATTTGTATATGTCCAGTATTTGAGTATGTGTGTAACTCTGATGTAACGACCCAAGATTTTAGCCATAATATTTTAATAAATATTTAATCCAATTAAGTAAAATATAAACTTATCATTTTAAAAAGATAGGACTTTTGGAATATTTGCCATTTATTTATATGCATATGCATTTTGAAAGGGAAATTTTGATTGGAAAATTTAAAATAAAATCTCATAAAAATATTTACAATAAAATCTATCTTATATAATTAAATTAAAATGCTCTACCTTCTTTACATTTGGTATAAATATATATATGAACGCAATATAGATGATAATATTTAAAATCAAATCAAATCCTAGAAATATAAAATATAAGTATAAAATATAAGTATAAACATACGAATATAAATTAAATGTTGATAGTTAAAATAGAAATAAAAATGAAAGCAAGGATTAAGTGATTTTGGTGTGCATGCAACATAAGTTAAAAATTGTAGTATATAGTAAAACCAGACAAATATGTGTATGTGAATGCAAGGCAAATACAATATCTGTGTACATAAGAGAACAAAATATCTACTTGCAAGTATCTATGTACATATAAAAAAATAAAAATAAAAATATAATAAGTATGTCAACTTAGAAGGAAGCATATGCATTTAATACCATCATCTCGGCCAACATTAAGTCATTTCAAATTTTTACAAATCTTTCCATTTCGGAAAAAATACTGATTTAGTCAAAGAAAGAGAAAAAAAATCTGATTAAAACAAAACAAAAGGAAGAAAACACTAAACCAGATAATACGTTCCTTGTACAAACTGTTTTATTATATATATACATCCTTTAGTTAGTTCGTTCAACAACTTAGCAAAACCAGAAGAATAAAATAAGAAGCATCTTCATTTTTCAAAACTCAAAACATCATTCAATTCAACAAAAACAAGACAGAATCTAAAGGCAGATTCAAAACTGTAGTTTTCAAAAATAGGAAGTGCTCTCTGTTCAAAAATATTTCCAAGTGAGTAAACATAAATTTTAAAGTTTTAAGTTTAATTAAAAACAGTAAAGACGATTCATGGAAAATATGGTGTTGTATGTGTTTTATTTTTTGATATAATTCTGTGCTTATATATAAGTTGTTCTGTATACTGTACTTCTCTGCTTATTGATTACAGGGTTGAATATTATTCAAACTCAAATTGTTTACAACTGATCATTGTAAAGCTTAAAGCTTCCAATCAAACAAGAAGTTTAAACCTCAATCAAGATTTTTAAATCTGTTTTAAAACATGTTAGAGAAATATATCAACTGGAAGCTTGTTTTATAGTTCAACATATAATTATATGTTGAATTCGATTGTTGTAAAATGCTAATTCAAGTTCATAACTTGAATCCTCGCTGCAAATTAAGATTTTTAGAACAAAAATGGAGATTTTTAGTTTAGTATTTTACGAGCAGTTCATATTTGAAAAAAATATACATTTTTACCATTTTCTAATGATCGAATCAATTTTAAATGTTAAGATTTTATTTGAAGAAAGTTTGAACATCTATAATTTCGAGAAAATTATTGAATAATTTTTTTATTGCATGAATGGAAGGGATGAGGCCATTTTAGGGTTTAATGTTCGATTTTGTTGAGGTTAGAAAACGAGACGAGTTCTTCTTGGTTTGATCGAGCTTCTCGAAATTCGAGGGATGGAAGAGTGGGGTGTTGACGTGGTGTGGACGGAGTTGGGGCAGCACTGGTGGTCTGAGCAACGGTGGCAAGGTGTTTATGTTAGTTGAGTTGAGTTGCAGTTGTCAAACGAAATGCTTATTTTTGATTTTGAATGTTTGTTGTCGAATCGTGTTTTGATTTCGAGTATTGGGATGATTCGCGACTTGCCGGAGGTGGTGGAGTTCGCCGGAGCAGCGGCGCGACGCCGTGCACATGCACGATACCTTTTTGATGTCAGAAGCTTGCGGGGGATGAGTGACCTGAGTTGATACTTGAGTATAGGAATCGTTTGCTTCGAGTTAGTAACCGAGTATGTGAGAGAGTTAACGTGATACTTTAGTTTAAACTTAAACTCAACTGGAAAAAAAAAAGAGAAGAAGAAGAAGTACGTGGGGAAGGAAGAATGTCTCGGGGAAGATAGAGTGACTCTCGAGTGTCTGCTCGAGTAAAACCTGGGGTAATCTCGGGTTGCTTTCAAATTGGGTTAAGCTTAATAAAATTTAAACTTAATAATGTTGTAAACAATTTTAGTACTAATGAAGTAACTAATGTTTGACAACTTAATTTAAGAATTTATTTCAAGTTTTAATTTACCAAGTAAATACTTAACAATGTTTTAAAATCCAATTAATATTTTAATTAAGCAGATAATTTAAGTATTAAATTTAATTAACATTAAAGTTTTGCAGTTAGTAATAATTTTATTTTCAAAGTTTAAGGAAGATTTTTAAATGTTAGTTAAGATAAATAATTAATATTAATTAATTATTTTGGAAAAGTAATTAAGAATGATTAATTGATAATTATAATTAAGTAATTAGGTATTTATAATTATAATTCTAAACTAACAGGGAACTTACAGAATGGGAACAGATATGATAAAATATAAATAACAGATCATGGTGTGAGATGTCATAGGTGAATAGTTAAGATAATGGCATATCATATATATAGCAGTTAAATAACTAGCAACAACATATTTCAATTGTCGTTTCAAATGAAATCAAATTTAGTAAATATAAGAATGTTAATCGTGAGTGATTTCTCACCTTTCGAGGCTAGAGATGAATAAGAATGATATGAGTTACGAATCCAAGCACACATTCCAAAGCGAAGCAAAATTGGCACGAATTTGATGAACAAAGCTGATAATAAGGAATTGATAAAACAATCAGAATCAGCTTGATATGAATTGAACTAAATATATGTGTGTGTGTGTATGTATGTATATGTGTGTGTGTATATTTCAAAAAATCAATTTAAAACATTTATAAAAGTAAAATCTGTATATTTTCAATTCACTATTTAACTTGACACTTATGGAATAAAATTTATATATATATATATATATATATATATATATATTAGAAACCAAACTAATGTATACTCATTAATATAAATTAATATATATAAACATAGACAACTCATATTATAAACTTTATAAATGATGTTATAAAATATTTCAATACAGCTATATATATATGGTCAAATATAAGAGAACCAACTTAATACTATATACAATAATGTAACATATATATAGTAGACTTATGTATAGATCTTATAATCAAACTAATATAAAATCTACACATTTCTAAACACATATAAACTGACACATATTAAAATTTAAAACAAAACCCAAAATGCAAGCTATACAAACAAATATATATATACACACACTGACTTATACACAAAGATATATATATATATATATATATATAACGTATAGATAATATAACGTATATAATTTATATACACCAAATAGGTCATAAACTTTTATAGACTTGTATATTCACAATTAGATTATCCAAAACTCAGAAATACAAATATACAACCTATATCAAAATGTAGAAAACATATAAAGTATATAACTTATATATAACTTACACAAACTCATTCTTAAATAAAATATAAACCAATGTATATACCTTATACATGTTTCACGTGAAAGAGAAAATGAGCGAATCGGCAAAAGTAGCTGGTGTCGGTGCTTTGTGTAACGACCGGATATTTTCAACCATTCGCATCCGCACATGTCGGACTTGAATTGCTCAAAATACCGCGTTGTAAAAAATTTGGCAAATCTCAGAATATACAGTAAATACATAATCACAGATCACAGACACGGAGTATTTAATAATGCAGCGGAATTTAAAAGAAATAGTAGTTCATGAAGCTACTATATAAAAATAAGATACATCAGAGTTAAACATGATACAACAAAAAGTAACAAGATACATCAGGTACAAATCAGAATACATCACTGAAATCACTGGATACAGAAAGCAAAATAGATGGCTGGATCTTCAAGGAAAGCTCCAACTCCGAAGGTGAATCTTGAATGCTAACTCACTCAATCTGACTCGAGCGTAAAGCAAAATACAAAACACTCGAGTCAGGACATAAATACTTATGAACTGTAAATAAACTCAAGTGAACAGTAACAAAAATGCATCAGTAACTTAAAGGATGCTTGGGATCGCCCATCCTTTAAGGATACGTTAAACTATTTACTATGTAGTAATATTGCGCTACTATAATAATGTCTACAATAAAATAAACATACTTTTAAATAGCGTTCCGGGCTACCCATATCACCCTTCACACATAATAGTCCCAGTAGTCCATCCAATGTCATGCCATCTCCACTCTGGGTGACTGTCAGAGGATACCACGCGGTCTACGGGAGAAAAACAAACTCGTATTAAAGGCTCGGTATGGTAGGTGACACGGCACACACGGCAATGCTAGGGTAGATATACCAATTACGCACACGGGCTGGTGGTAACTTAGCAGCCACATACGCCCACCTCGGAACACACTCCCAATCAAAATCGGAGGATGGTCATCTAATCAATCACCAGTAAGAGTATAGTATCGAAGGAATGTGTCCGACCAGAGGTGCTACCTCCTTTGGCTCGAGATCGCTCCTGTTTTAGCCACCTGATGCCAACTTACGGGAGTTGGGTCCACGTAATATACCTCAAGAACGTCGCCACCATCCTACTTCATTATGTAATCTCCATCGCGTACACGGTTGTTAAAGTGGTTTTCGGAGTTGGCAGAGAGTATGACAACTTCCGATCCCCGTCTCTTTAACAACCAAACGTTATTATGACGCCGTGGTCATTTCAAAATAGTTTATACTTCAAGAATCAAATCATTTCATTTCAAAACTATATTCCTTTCAAAATAGTTTACGCCTCGAAACCAAAACCATTTTTATTTCAAAACTATTTATTCAATCAAAATAGTTTATACTTCGAAACCAAAATCATTTTCATTTCAAAACTATATTCAAATGAAAATAGTTTATACTTTATCATTTCCATCTCAAACCTATATTCACTTCCAAAAATCATAATACTTTCAAAGTTATAACTCTTTGGAAACCAAAATACTTGAAATCATTACACTTTGAAAATTATAACATTCTGAAATCATACATTTGAAATCATGAAACATTCATTTAATTCTTTACATTTTACAAATTTATTTCCAATTCAATTCAAAATTTCAAATTTCCAATTTAATTCAAATCAAACCATCAATTTCAATTCAATTCAGTTTTCTAACAAAACATTTCAAATCTTATAAATTTCAAATATAAATTTGATCTACAAAATAAGCTATCCAATTTTAATATGTTTCCAAACTTTAATATCCCACATTTCAAAACTAAACTTTATAATTCCATATATTCATATCTCAAATCTAATTTCATTATTATGTAGTTTTGAAATATTCATTTCATAAATCCAATATTATTAAAATAAACTTAAATTACAATTAAACCAAATATCTTTTCATACAAATATAAACTTCAAATATTCCTTTATCAAATAAAGAAAAATCAAATATCATTCAACATTCACATTCTTTATCAAAATAAAGATCAAATCATTTCCAAACCATTTCAAAATCATTAAAATATTACATCCTTTCAAAACTTCATAATCAAATCATTATTTGAATTCAAATCCAAATATTCAAAGTTAAATATCATTTAAAAATCAAATATGTCATTCAATTATTATTTCAAACATCATTACCAAAAATACATTCCAAAATTCCATTCAAAAATTCATTTATTATATTACATTTCATTCCGTTTAACACATAACCAAGTAAACTTTATTTAAATTCAAATTCAATTTAAATTCCTTAAAAATTCAAATTTAAATATTCAAAACTTCTAAAATTTCACAGATAATCCATTTCAAAAGTTAAATTATTTAACACTCTAAAATATAGCCCAAACAGCGTTAAAATCTATAACATTTCAAAACATTGTCAAATTATAGCAACGACAGCATTTATAAAGTGCTATCGTAGCTTATATTTTCCAAAATGGTTTATTTCAAGAATAGCGACATTTAAAAAATGTCGTAATAGATATTTATTTATTTCAAACATTGTTAGATTCAAAACAATAGCATTAAAATGCTGTCAAAAGACTAAAGCATTTTGAAAATGCTATAAAATTCCAGGTTTCATTTTAGCTTTTCAAAAATAATAATAAAACTCCAAATTTTTATTATTACAACTTAAAAATCATATTTCTAGATTTCAAAATTTCACATTTAAAATCATTTTAACAGATGATTTAACACAATAAAATTTGAAGATCAAATATTCAATTTTGCAAACTCCATTCATTTATTAAGTCAAAATTCACTGTTTATCAATTTATAAATTTAATAAACTTAAAATTTTACTTCAAATATCATTTCAAAACTTTAAATTTAATTTCCATTGTTTTTTTACATCTTAAAATAAAATTTAAAGTCAAACGTCACATTTACTCCAAATTTACATACTTGAATTCACTTAAATTCACAATTTCAAGATTTAATATTTAACTTTCTTAAAACCATAATATATATATTTTAAATCAAAATTTCATACTTTTAAAAATACATATTTAAAAAAAATCATTTAAAAATATACCACAGGGTCTGTATATAATTTTTTAACCTAGGTCAAGTGATACGGATATATATCATTTCAATCCGTAATTTACAAAGAAAACCGGGTATTATCATTTTAAACCCGCAATCCCAAGCCAAATAAAATACAATAAAAATCGCTCAGGTCTATCATTTCAGCCCATAACGATTTTTCCCTATTCTAAAGTCCGTTCGGGTATGTATCGTTTCAACCCATAATGATTCTATTCTAACAGGGAACTTGCAGTGTGAATATATGCATAAACAAATAAACAATGTCAATGTCACAATATAATGTCATATATCAGATGTCAGGTTATAATTAACAGTTTTAACATGGTAACAACATGGCATAGCATAGCATATCATTTAATCATCATTAACTTGCATAAACATTTTATATTACTAAACACTTGTCATCAATTCACTATTTCATAAGTATAAATGTCAGAGTGAGAAAGACTCACATTTTCGAAGCTAGAGACAAACAACACACCCAGGTGTGATTTCAAAGGCACGGCAAGTATGACTTGATTTGAATGAGTGGAGAGAGCCAAGATATGATTTTGTATCAACAACCCAAAACAAAACAAACAAGGCAATATATAAATATTCAACACACAATAACATTGAAACAAGTTGAAATACAAAGCAAAAATGAACAAGATAGATTGGACCTTGCTTCAACCACTTCAATGCTTGGCCTTAGGGGACTCTATGCTCAGCCATGATGTGTTTTTGGGTCAAGTATGGCATCATATAGGCCAGGTTTAACATCATATAGGAAAGGCAACAAGTGGAGATGAAGGTGTAGTGGAGTGCAACAACATGAAGAACACATAGGAATAAAGCAATATAGGCAAGTTTGGTCAACATGTGGCTCGGCTATGGGTAAGTGGGGTTCGGCTATAGGGCTTTTCAGATCTGGACAGAGGTAGAGCTGCAGCAAAAGGTCAGGTCAGTAGGTGGTGGTGGAGCTAGGGGTGTGGCAGAAATGAATATGAAAGGCTATGGTGAAGTTTGTGGCTTGGCAAGGCATTATTGAAGGAGTGTGTGCAAATTTTGTGGAGCTATCATCATCAAGTGCTAATGGCTTGACTTTTTTTGTCAGAGAAGGGGCTGATGGATGCTGTAGATGGAGGAGGTGATGGTGGAGAGGCTAGGCCAAGCAAAGCTAGGAGAAGAGGCGGGGCAAAATCAATGGAAATAAGAAGAAAAGTGAGAGGAAGAAGCCATTAACTTGCAAATATTTTTACAGAAAATAAAGTGGCCGTGAGAAATGAAGAGAGGAGAAGTTTCTCGCGTGAATTAGCAATGAGAATTCATGGCTAATGCAATAAAAAGGTACGGCTAAAGCAAGGAGAGGAAAAGGCAAAAGAAAATGAAGAGTCGGAAAAACGAAGAGCCTTGAGCAACTAAAGAGACACAAACTCTTCAAATTTCCATTATTTTCTTTTTAAACCTTATGTAACTGAAATATATATATATATATATATAATCAGATAAAATACGAAAATTTAGTAAATAAACAAAAATAAATTAATTAATTATTAATTATATAGTTTAATTAAATAAAACAGCAAAATTTGCAACTAGTCTTGAAAATATGAGAAATAAGTGCAATGAACTTGGGAAAATTTTTATGTACTTAAAAGTATTTATAAATAAAGATAAGAAAACAAAATAAAAAGGAAATCACAAAAGTAAATAAATAAATTTTAATTTAAATATAGTTTAGATGAAGAAAATAGCAGAAAAAGGAAAACAGCCTTTTAAAAATAGGAAATCATCATAGTAAATTTTAGAAAAATTCTATTATCATTTTAAAAATATTTAAAAGTCAAAATATACATAATATAACATATTAAAACATATTAAAATAAAATATGACAAAGAAAAAATAAAATTTATACAATTTAAAATAACAAAATTGCAAATAAACAATTTATACTCAAAATTGAAATGTACATATCTTTTGCAGTTTAACTCTGTTTTCCATGAAACAAAAAGCAGTTTCAAGTTATTAAATCTATTTTCATAATAAAAGATAAAATTTAAAACTTTTAAATTTTAATTAAAAGTCAAAGTTTGACTATTTGACCAAAAATTCACTTTTTCTGGAAATATTCAACTTACACAAGTTTTGGAATTATAATTCATATAAAAATCAAGATTTATATTTAAATAATAAAATTTAATCATTTCAATAAGTAAAATAAGTTTTTTTTATCAAAATTTAAATTAAAATAATTAAAATATACAATAAAATAATTACAAAATACAGGGTTGTTACACTCTCCCCCACTCAAAACTTTTCGTCCCCGAAAAGGAACGAGGTACGGGAAAGCACAAAAAAATATATATAGAATGGGACAAGATTTAGATAAGATGACAAGCATATTCGAATCATACCTGATAACTATTGTTATAGGTAATTTTAACAAGGTGGAGATGATCTTCCAAGATCCTCCAGAATAAAAATACAAGCACAAAAAGATCCTCTAAAATCGATTCACCCTTCCCGTTTGACTGATAGTCTGTGGATGGTAAGCAGTGTTCAGATCCAGATGAGTACCAAAGATTTTCAAAGATTATAGAAAGATTTCTAAACAGACTGGTATAAGTAATAGCCTCCCCATTCTATAGAAAGATAAGTAAAATAAGGACAACTAAAAGATAGTTTGAAAAACAAAATAAGACAATAAATTTGAAATCATCATGCTTTGAAATCATAATACTTTGAAATCATAACCTTTAAAATAATCTTCCTTTAAACCATTTAAATTCAATGTCAAATAATACTCATTTCAAAGTTGTAACATTTCTAAGTTCGTTTATTTAATTATAAAATTACCAAAACATTTTATTTTAGAAACAGCAGCATTTATAATATGTTACAGTAGACATATTAGTATTTCAAATCAGTTTAATTTTAGAAATATTCATTTGGATATCATTTACTTATATTTATTAAACAACTTTTATGAATGGAATATCCAAATTAAACTATACTTCATTTATTAAGTCAAAAGTTCATTATTTTACCTATTTCTTAAATTAACAAATAACCTAACACTTTATTTAAAATACCCATTTCATAAATAAGATATTCCTTTAATAAGTTACACTTTAAATTTCCATTTGAAAACCAAATTATTAATTATCAAATTTTAGTGATATTAAAAATACATCTTAACTATTTAAATCAAAATTATTCATTTTACAAGACATGTCTATTTTATAAATAAAATATTTTATTTATAAAATAGATATCATAGCAAATACATCAATCGAATTTCTTTACACCTTTATTCATTTATACATCAAATAAACTATGATTTCAAGTTAAATAAACCTTATTACAAAATATCCCATTCAAATATATTTTATTTTCTATTCAAAGATACATTGTTTAGTATACAAACATATTCATTTCAGGAAATAACTTTTATTAAAATTTCTGGGTTAGACTTAAGGTTCCATATTAAATCAAATTTTATTATTAAGTTATTTAAATAAAATCTCTTTAAATTTTCTTTTTCTTTATTTACCTCTGTTAATCTTTTATAACCAAAATTTAAGTGTATAACATTTATTATAACCACTCAAATTTTATTTATAAAATCCTTTTATATTGTATATTATCTAATTACATTGTTAACATTTAAAAAAATTAAGGTAAGTTAGATTGAAATGCAATTGTGTGTTATACAAATAAAACTTTCAAATTCAATTATCTCAAGTTTGAATCATTTATCCAAATTTTTAAATAATTTTTTTCTTTCATAATTGAAATTATTCTTTAAGATAGAATTTAAGAATTAAATTTTCGATTCCATTCAAACCATTTAGAGATAACTAATAATATATACATATAGAAATTCAAATCAATTAAATTCCCAAAACAAAGCTGTAGTAAGACTACAGAACTGTCTCTTCACTTCGAAACTCGAAAATGAATGTCGATGATGCTGCAGTCATCACCGAAGTTATTTTTCAGCGACCAAGAGAAGAGCACTAATTTTAAACTTTAAAATTCTTTGGAAACAAATTTTTACTTGAAAATACTTTAAATAATATATCCTTTTAAAATTTTAAACATAAGGTTTGACATCCATCGGAAATTAAATTCTCAAATTCTTGATTTAAATTAATGCCAGTTCCCAAATCAATTTATAAACAACTATTTATAAATTCATTTGTAGAACAATAAACGATAAATCAAGTATTATCATTTCAAATTATCAATTTAAATCAATTTATTAAGTTCCATAAATTTACTTATATATCAAAATTTATTTCATTTCCAAAATTTTTAAAATAATATTGTGTCAGTTTGTTCTGTCAAAGTGTTTTGGAAATCTTATCGATATCGTTGATCAGACTAATCGATCAGAAACCCAATCCAACATCAACAACTCAAACAACACAATATATAAAACAAAATATAGATTTACAAGTACAATTCAAAATGTTTGGAAGAATAGATTGGAAACAAAAGACAGGATGATAAAAAACAGAGTAGGGAGGTGGATAAGCTGAAATAAATCGTGGGCAACCTTAACCGGATCAACCGTGACTTAAAGAATAAGATCGATGTGGATTTTCTAGGTAAATCTACATTCGACCTCAAGAGATAAAGTTTGGGATAATAGGAGATACTAGCATCTAAACCGAGGATAAATATAAATCTCTGGTGAATCGATGCTAATTGTAAAGGAGTTTCACCCCCTTTACAAGAAAATTAGAATACCGGTGAGACCACCAATTCACTATAAAGATCATTCGAAGTGGAGTTATAGGATACTCCGAAATCAAATGAAGATGAATAGTGGGGAATAAGAATGGATTTTGGAACCGCAGGGAACGTTCCGAAATTCCAAGGAATCGATTCAAAAGAAAGAGATTCAACTCGAATGAAAGTGATTCTGTAAATACATCTACTCTATATGCTGAGTTTTGCCTAGAGCTACCAAAGCTCTAATACCAACTGTAACGACCCGATATTTTCAACCATTCGCATCCGCACATGTCGGACTTGAATTACTCAAAATACCGCGTTGTAAATAAAATTTGGCAAATCTCAGAATATACAGTAAATACATAATCACAGATCACAGACATAGAGTATTTAATAATGTAGCGGAATTTAAAAGAAACAGTAGTTCATGAAGCTACTATATAAAAATAAGATACATCAGAGTTAAACATGATACAACAAAAAGTAACAAGATACATCAGGTACAAATCAGAATACATCACTGAAATCACTGGATACAGAAAGCAAAATAGATGGCTGGATCTTCAAGGAAAGCTCCAACTCCGAAGGTGAATCTTGAATGCTAACTCACTCAATCTGACTCGAGCGTAAAGCAAAATACAAAACACTCGAGTCAGCACATAAATACTTATGAACTGTAAATAAACTCAAGTGAACAGTAACAAAATTGCATCAGTAACTTAAAGGATGCTTGGGATCGCCCATCCTTTAAGGATCCGTTAAACTATTTACTATGTAGTAATATTGCGCTACTATAATAATGTCTACAGTAAAATAAACATACTTTTAAATAGCGTTCCGGGCTACCCATATCACCCTTCACACATAATATTCCCAATAGTCCATCCAATATTATGCCATCTCCACTCTGGGTGACTGTCAGAGGATACCACAGGGTCTACGGGAGAAAAACAAACTCGTAGTAAAGGCTCGGTATGGTAGGTGACACGGCACACAAAGTAATGCCAGGGTAGATATACCAATTACGCACACGGGCTGGTGGTAACGCAGCAGCCACATACGCCTACCTCGGAACACACTCCCAATCAAAATAGGAGGATGGACATCTAATCAATCACCAGTAAGAGTATAGTATCGAAGGAATGTGTCCGACCAGAGGTGCTACCTCCTTTGGCCCGAGATTGCTCCTGTTTTAGCCACCTTATGCCAACTCACGGGAGTTGGGTCCACGTAATATACCTCAAGAACGTCGCCACCATCCTACTTTATTCTAGAATCTCCACCGCGTACACGGTTGTTAAAGTGGTTTTCGGAGTTGGCAGAGAGTATGACAACTTCCGATCCCGGTCTCTTTAACAACCAAACGCTATTATAACGCCGTGGTCATTTCAAAATAGTTTATACTTCAGGAATCAAATCATTTCATTTCAAAACTATATTCCTTTCAAAATAATTTACGCCTCGAAACCAAAACCATTTTTATTTCAAAACTATTTATTCAATCAGAATAGTTTATACTTTGAAACCAAAATCATTTTTATTTCGAAACTATATTCAAATCAAAATAGTTTATACTTTATCATTTCCATCTCAAACCTATATTCACTTCCAAAAATCATAATGCTTTCAAAGTCATAACTCTTTCGAAACCAAAATACTTGAAATCATTACACTTTGAAAATTATAACATTCTGAAATCATACATTTGAAATCATGAAACATTCATTTAATTCTTTTCATTTTACAAATTTATTTCCAATTTGATTCAAAATTTCAAATTTCCAATTTTAATTCAAATCAAACCATCAATTTCAATTCAATTCAGTTTTCTAACAAAACATTTTAAATCTTATAAATTTCAAATATAGATTTGATCTACAAAATAAGCTATCCAATTTTAATATGTTTCCAAACTTTAATATCCCACATTTCAAAACTAAACTTTATAATTCCATATATCCATATCTCAAATCTAATTTCATTATTATGTAGTTTTGAAATATTCATTTCATAAATCCAATATTATTAAAATAAACTTAAATTACAATTAAACAAAATATCTTTTCATACAAATATAAACTTCAAATATTCCTTTATCAAATAAAGAAAAATCAAATATCTAACAACATTCACATTCTTTATTAAAATAAAGATCAAATCATTTCCAAACCATTTCGAAATTGTTAAAATATTACATCCTTTCAAAACTTCATAATCAAATCATTATTTGAATTCAAATCCAAATATTCAAAGTTAAATATCATTTGAAAATCAAATATGTCATTCATTTATTATCTCAAACAACATTACCAAAAATAATTTCCAAAATTCCATTCAAAAATTCATTTATTATATTACATTTCATTCTGTTTAACACATAACCAAGTAAACTTTATTTAAATTCAAATTCAATTTAAATTCCTTAAAAATTCAAATTTAAATATTTAAAACTTCTAAAATTTCACAGATAATCCATTTCAAAAGTTAAATTATTTAACACTCTAAAATATAGCGCAAACAACGTTAAAATCTATAACATTTCAAAACATTGTCAAATTATAGCAACGACAGCATTTATAAAGTGCTATCATAGCTTATATTTTCCCAAATGGTTTATTTCAAGAATAGCAACATTTAAAAAATGTCGTAATAGATATTTAGTTATTTCAAACATTGTTAGATTCAAAACAATAGCATTAAAATGCTGTCAAAACACTAAAGCATTTTGAAAATGCTATAAAATTCCAGGTTTCATTTTAGCTTTTCAAAAATAATAATAAAACTCCAAATTTTTATTATTACAACTTAAAAATCATATTTCTAGACTTCAAAATTTCACATTAAAAATTATTTTAACATATGATTTAACACAATAAAATTTTAAGATCAAATATTCAATTTTGCAAACTTCATTCATTTATTAGGTCAAAATTCACTGTTTATCAATTTATAAATTTAATAAACTTAAAATTTTACTTCAAATATCATTTCAAAACTTTAAATTTAATTTCCATAATTTATTTACATCTTAAAGTAAAATTTAAAGTCAAAACGTCACATTTACTCCAAATTTACATACTTGAATTCACTTAAATTCACAATTTCAAGATTTAATATTTAACTTTCTTAAAACCATAATATATATATTTTAAATCAAAATTTCATACTTTTGAAAATACATTTTTAAAAAAAATCATTTAAAAATATACCACGGGGTCTGTATATAATTTTCTAACCTAGGTCAAGTGATACGGATATATATCATTTCAATCCGTAATTTACAAAGAAAACCGGGTTTTATCATTTCAAACCCGCAATCTCAAGCCAAATAAAATACAATAAAAATCGCTCAGGCCTATCATTTCAGCCCATAACGATTTTTCCCTATTCTAAAGTCCGTTCGGGTATGTATCGTTTCAACCCATAATGATTCTATTCTAACAGGGAACTTGCAGTGTGAATATATGCATAAGCAATATAAACAATGTCAATGTCACAATATAATGTCATATATCAGATGTCAGGTTATAATTAACAGTTTTAACATGGTAAAAACATGGCATAGCATATCATATAATCATCATTAACTTGCATAAACTTTTTATATTACTAAACACTTGTCATCAATTCACTATTTCATAAGTATAAATGTCAGAGTGAGAAAGACTCACATTTTCGAAGCTAGAGACAAACAACACACCCAAGTGTGATTCCAAAGGCACGACAAGTATGACTTGATTTGAATGGGTGGAGAGAGCCAAGATATGATTTTGTATCAACAACCCAAAACAAAACAAACAAGGCAATATATAAATATTCAACACACAATAACATTGAAACAAGTTGAAATACAAAGCAAAAATGAACAAGATAGATTGGACGTTGCTTCAACCACTTCAATGCTTGGCCTTAGGGGACTATATGCTCAGCCATGATGTGTTTTTGGGTCAAGTATGGAATCATATAGGTCAGGTATAACATCGTATAGGAAAGGCAACAAGTGGAGATGAAGGTGTAGTGGAGTGCAACAACATGAAGAACACATAGGAATAAAGCAATATAGGCAAGTTTGGTCAACATGTGGCTCGGCTATGGGTAAATGGGGTTCGGCTATAGGGCTTTTCAGATCTGGACAGAGGTAGTGCTGCAGCTAAAGGTCAGGTCAATAGGTGGTGTTGGAGCTAGTGGTGTGGCCGAAATGAATATGAAAGGCTATGGTGAAGTTTGTGGCTTGGCAAGGCATTATTGGAGGAGTTTGTGCAAATTTTGTGGAGCTATCATCATCAAGTGCTCATGGCTTGACTTTTTTTGTCAGAGAAGGGGCTGATGGCTGCTGTAGATGGAGGAGGTGATGGTGGAGCTGATGGTGGAGAGGCTAGGCCAAGCAAAGCTAGGAGAAGAAGCGAGGCAAAATCAATGGAAATAAGAAGAAAAGTGAGAGGAAGAAGCCATTAACTTGCAAATATTTTTACAGAAAATAGAGTGGCCATGAGAAATGAAGAGAGGAGAAGTTTCTCACGTGAATTAGCAATGAGAATTCACGGCTAATGCAAGAAAAAGGTATGGCTAAAGCAAGGAGAGGAAAAGGCAAAAGAAAATGAAGAGTCGGAAAAACGAAGAGCCTTGAGCAACTAAAGAGACACAAACTCTTCAAATTTCCATTATTTTCTTTTTAAACCTTATATAACTGAAATATATATATATATATAATCAGAAAAAATACGAAAATTTAGTAAACAAAAAAATAAATAAATTAATTATTAAGTATATGTAGTTTAATTAAATAAAACAGCAAAATTTGCAACTAGTCTTGAAAATATGAAAAATAAGTGCAATGAACTTGGGAAAATTTTTATGTGCTTAAAAGTATTTATAAATAAAGATAAGAAAACAAAATAAAAAGGAAATCACAAAAGTAAATAAATAAATTTTAATTTAAATATAGTTTAGATGAAGAAAATAGCAGAAAAAGGAAAACAGCCTTTTAAAAATAGGAAATCATCATAGTAAATTTTAGAAAAATTCTATTATCATTTTAAAAATATTTAAAAGTCAAAATATACATAATATAACATATTAAAACATATTAAAATAAAATATGACAAATAAAAATAAAATTTATACAATTTAAAATAACAAAATTGCAAATAAACAATTTATACTCAAAATTGAAATGTACATATCTTTTGCAGTTTAACTCTGTTTTCCACGAAACAAAAAGCAGTGTTCAGGTTATTAAATCTATTTTCATAATAAAAGATAAAATTAAAAATTTAAAACTTTTAAATTTTTAATTAAAAGTCAAAGTTTGACTATTTGACCAAAAATTCACTTTTTCTGGAAATATTCAACTTACACAAGTTTTGGAATTATAATTCATATAAAAATCAAGATTTATATTTAAATAATAAAATTTAATCGTTTCAATAAGTAAAATAAGGTTTTTTTTAATCAAAATGTAAATTAAAATAATTAAAATATACAATTAAAATAATTACAAAATACAGGGTTGTTACACTTTGGGTGAAGGCAAGGAGGACATGGTGGAGCATGTGCACGCAGCTGCTGGCCAATAGAAATATGGCTGGTGATGGAGTATGGGCATGGGTGTGGGCTCGCGGTTGGCTGGAGAGAGAGTGGGAGATGGAAGTGGCGAAGGGGAAGAGAGAGATGCATGTGATGGTGGAGGTTGCGAAGTGGGGGCACTATGCTTGGGTTGGGAGGTGGAGTGACTGGTCTCGGCTAAGTGAGGGTGGAAGATGGTTCGGAGGCTTGGGCTCGGCAGTAGGTACTCGCGTGAGGTAGAGAGGACCGAATGTGATGGTGGAAGGGAAGCTGTTGTCATTGCCAGTGGTTGGCTAGTTTCAAAAATACGAAAACAAACTATAATATGTAAAATATATTTTCAAAGAAGAGACAAAACTAAAGAGGTAGGGAGGAAGAAACTAACCAAAGATGAAAATGTAATAGCAACTAAATTCGAAAAGGCGAAATAACAAAAGCTGTAGTTTGAATTGGTGGATATATTAAAAGCTGAAGGTTGTTGTTATTACACGGTATATAAATGAAGGGTCACGGGAAATCCAAAAGCCAAATTGCGGAATCGATACAGAAATCATTCCGTAGATTTCACCGTCTTTCGGATTCCGAAACACGCAAACGAATATAGTAGGGAGATCAGCACGACGAGGCGATCAAAACAGTATACAGATATCAGCGATAGGATCATCCTGTCAAAAGTCGATATTCGGTACCGAAAATGCTGCTACTTTGCCGAAAATAAGATAGACGGAGCAATAGCGGTCCAAATTTGACGAAACGAGATATGCACTCGGAAGATAATTTACAAATTTAATACATAAAAATATTCAGGTTTGGAAAACATTTTATTACCATCAAATATTAACTGTTTTAAATTTTAAATAAAATTACACAACAATATAAACTTCCATATTTTCTGATGAAAATTTACCATTAGCTATGTTTAAGTTGATGTATTTCAAATATTTAGTTTTTATTTTCAAATTAAATTATTTAAAATTTCATAAAATTTCAATTAATTACGTTATTAAAATAGTTAAAATTTACAGGTCATTACAACTGTAATTCTTTAAAGTTAATGCACACATTTTTTAATACTTCTTCGTATATAAGAAACATACTAAATTTAAACTTGCTAAAAATGGTGAAGTTCAAGGACAATATGGAACCTACGCTATAAATGTTGTCTATAAGGTTGTGCTAATATTTTCAAAATGACAACTTTGATATCATTTTTCGTTAGTTATTTCCTTTTGTGATGTTCGACACATAATTGACAATTTTTTTAATAATACAAGCTTATAAAATAACAATCGTCGACGATGAAATAAATCTTCATTTTATTGATTATTTTATATTTAAAAGCTTGCTTTCTTACATGCCATTTGTATGTCAGTTTGCAATTGTAAATCACGTATTTTTCTGTTATATATATATAAATGTGTGTGTATATATATATTCTTGCATTTCTTAAACATATGTTATTTATACTATTTACACTACAAGGGAAAAGGCAATATCCGACGGTAGAAAACCGTGGCGGCCGTCGGAAAATGCCGTAGGAAAATAAGGTGTCGAGGTGCAGTGTTTTTGACGGCTTCCGACACAACTCGTCTTTCGTATTTCCAACGCCTTTCGACAAATTCCGACACTTGTCGGAAGCCTTCGAAAACCATTGGAAAAATTGATCTGAAAGCTGTCGGAAGCCGTCGGAAAATTATAACCTAAAAGCTGTCGACAGCCGTCGGAAATATGCTGCATTTTTTTTATATTTCTGCTGCAATATAGCATTCCATCCACATTTCTCATACAAACACTATTCCACAAATACTACGGAATCCAATATATAATATTCTAACCAAATATCAAAAACCAAACTATACACAATTCACCAAACAAAAAAATACATAAAATTAAGTCAAAACATATAATCATTATCCAAACTAATGTACAATACATAATAATATCCACAACACCAAATGTTCTATCAATTCATACATCCCCAACATCCACATAATTACACAACAAAACAGGTAAGTGTGTCATAACATAGTACGTAAATCAACAAGTACCTCTACCATCTACCAAATCATACAAAACAGAAAAACTTACCGACCAAAGCAATCAATCAATCTCCTCCATAACCTGAGCCAAGGGAAGCGGCCACCATACTGCTGCATGTACTCGATGATACGTTGGTGTAGCAACTTTGTGGTCTCTATGGCCTGCCAACGTTTTTGCTCCTCCAGCTGCGCCGCTCTAACTTGCAAATCTTCGATCTCTGCTAGATCGATCTAAACTCTAGTCTGTATGCCCCATCTCTGATTGCTAACATGTAATAAATATTTAATTTAGCTATGTGATCTCTATAAGTGTATGTGCAGGGATGTGATTGATTAGCAGTGTGATAATGTTATTTAATTTAGTTTATGATGTTTATGTAAGTGTATCCGCATGTTGATAACATCTTAGATTGTGGTAACACCAAATAACTATAGTGACAAGATTGTTGATTTATATTTTGAAATACTATAACTTTGGAAATTTTTAGCATAAGTAAAGTAACTATATGGTAGGATGAGAGCAATAAATTTGAAATTACTCCTTGATTGCCAATATATTATTTACTTACCACTTGATTGCCAAATCCGTATCGTCTGCCATGCTCCAATGGATCCATAACTGACTCAAAAATAGCATCCTCCTCATCCGTCGTCCGCTAATCTCAACCCATATCGGTAAAGAGTTTCTGGCGCTGCTCCATAAATTTTTCCTGCATTAATACATTAATATCATCATATCTTATTTCATTATATTTTAACAAGTAGAACAATTGCTAATACTGCATAAAATGAAATATGCTTACACGGTTCTTGCTGGATTTATCGTCGTGCCATGTATACGAAACTGTCCCTTCCGTATTTACATGCTCGACAGCATGCGTACGAGTAAACATGTCCATATAGCCCACGGGATCACACACCTCAGTTTTCTAAAATTGATTTTTACATATAATTATTGTACATTTAAAATTATACAGCATAAACTATTTACAATTTGCATTTAGTAAATTTACCAACTCCTGCCGATACTGCTGAAATGACTTCGACCCTCCACGAAGAGTGACGGAATTTTTATTTCTGTTTGCAAAGTTTCTTTCCGACTCTGCCTGTACATTCAAAATTTGATACATTATTTATCGATCATGTATTTTTTTGGTATGTACTGCCAGTCAAATATTTTGTAAAAATCAGTATACTTGACGTCGCCTCGTCATTTTTCCAATATCCTAACAATGTTTGTCATACGCTCTCCCCCATCCAACATGGTTTCTTACCTGATTTCTTGATTTCGGATATCGAGTCCCTATAGTTTTTACGCGTCTTCTTTGTAACGACCCAGAATTTTGGTCGTTAGATTTTGAACGTTCAATTCATTTTAAATGTTAAATGTGGATTTTAAATTGATTTTGAAGTAAGAAGATTTTGGTTAAATCAAACTACTTACAATATCGAGTATGGCAATTCAATTGGATTTGAATAATAATAATTAAATATTTGGAATTGGGATAATTAGTGAATTTGGATGTAAATGGTTTCTAAGATTTCTTTTTGGTCTTGTTTGATTTGATTTGTAATATTGAATTTTTGGATGGAACCAAAGGTCGATAAGCTGAATTTGGAATTTTATATTATTTTAATAATGAAATTTAATATTTTAATAAATAAATAATCAGATTTTGATTTAAATTTAATCAGAATGATTTCTTGTGAGATTATAGATTCTGTATGATTTATAATTAAGTTAGTAAAATTTCAAAAGTGAAATTTTAAGTGATATCGACGATTTCGAAAATCGCTCGAATTAATCAACGAGTTAAAATAGCCTTCCAGGACACAGTCTCGGAATTCGACGAAACCATTTTTATTTGATCGTAATAGTTAGTTATTATCGAATTTCAATTTTCGTGGCGTTTGGAGTTACCGTTTGTCTGTATAGGTGAGTAACACATTGAAATTAAAATCAAAAATTTAATATTTTAAATCGGTTCAAAAAGTTATCTTCCACATACAACCAAATTACTTTCGAAACACGTTCCACTGTGTTCGAAATACGGGTAAAATCCTATAAACGCCTGGCGGCATGTCTGATTTGGAGTTCGTTCGAAATCTTGAATTTGGTGGAAATTAATAATAAAATATTGTATTAAATCGTTTATATATATTCATGTTTTAACTAAACCCTAGCAGAGAATTGAGCCGCCGCCTTCATTTGTTTCAATGGCTATAACCCTCCGACCTTCTACCTCAAATCTCTCTAAATCCACTCGTTTATTTCACAATTCTCCAACTAGAGAATCGAAGAATTAGTCGAGCCCTCTGAAGTGGACGGTCATGATCGACTTTAGTGAATCGACGGGGTGGCAGCTTGGGTTCAAATGTCTTGAGTTCGTGCACAGATTTCGAGGCAATGGTGGCGTTTGGCGACGTCGATCTTTGCTTAAGGGTCGAGGGGATGTAGGCGCGCACCTCGGCGGTCCCTAATCGATCTCGCGATGATCGAGGGGAGTGCGGCTCGATGGAGTAGCGGCGTGGGATGTGGGTTCTTCGTTCTGGTAGTGTTCGTGAGAAGGATGGGAACGGACGATTTTTCCTTTGTTCAATTTGAACGGCCGATGGTATTTAAAAATTAAAAAAAATTAGTTTAAAATTCTATTTAAAATCTTTAAAACTGAATATCTTCTGCTTGCATAGTCGGATTTCGACAAAATTAGCGGCGTTGGAACTGCAGCGGGGAGCTCTACACTGCAGTTTAGGTCTGGGATCATTCTGATTAAGTAAAAATTTAGGTTAAATCGAACGATGTTTGATTTAATTTAAAATTGGAACGCTCGTCGAATTCAATGTGAATTTATCTCACTCACATCTGAAATGCTAGTTAGTTTAAATAGTTAATATTTAAATGATTGCTTGATTGGTTGAATGTGATAATGGTTATCAGATTGGATCGATATTTATTTGTTGTGCTAACATCCGTGGATGCAGGGAAACAGGTTAGAGGGATCCAACTGGATTCCTCACAATATAGAAATTATTTTCGCAATTGATGATGTGTTTTATTTATATATTATGATAGATTAATTTTGAAAATTAAATTGCGCTGTGTTATGATTGGATAAATAAAATCTGGGATTTTAAAGTATAAATAAAGTTAATCGGTATTAAAAGGAAATGAAGAGGGATTTTTGAGCAATGAATTTAAGGAAATTAAATTCAAGAATTAGTTTAGAAATTGGAAGTATTTTTGAAATAAGGATTTAAAAGGAAATGAGAAATAGAAATTTATAAACTGGGTTTATAAATGAAATGGGATATTTATCGAGGATAAATATTGAAGATGTAGATTTCCAAAGAGAATTTCTATAAGAAGTGTGAATTATTTTAAAAATAACAGCGAGATTATTTTTAAAGGATGGAAAGTGTACTTTTCCTGGAAACTAAGTATGTTTCAAAGAAAAGTTTTCGAACTATAAACTAGAAAGTTCTGATAGGTGTTTTTAGAATACTTTAGAAAATTATTATTATTATTTTTACTTATTTTTAAGCGAAACCAAATATTTATTTAAGTAATTATTGTATTTAATTAATTTAAAAGGTAATTTAGTATTATGTTTTCTAAAGGGAATTTAATATAAATATTTGATATAATAACCTCATATGAAAAGGAATTTTTTTGATTTAAGTTACTTAAGAAACTTCTATTGATTTTCAAAAGTACAATTTGTATAAAGAATTTAGTAATCATATTTTAAGTGTATTTTGGAAGTGATTTCCAGGAAATGGGAAATGTGTTTAAAAATAAAAAGGGTTTATTTTTAAAGTGTTGGGAGAAATCTACGGGATTTAAACGTAAATTTGAATTGAGATAAATCCAACCGGAATTATAAAAAGAATTCTTTGGTTTATTCTATTTCCCTAAAAAGCCAAGTATGTTTTTAAAGAATATTTTGAGTAAAAGTTAGAATGTTTGAAGTTGTTTTAAAAGAATAGTTTCAAGAAATTATTATTTAAGTGGTAAAAAATTTAAAAGTGAATATTTATCAAATTAGTTATAGTAGTAATTATTTTAAGGGGTTATTTAGTATTATGTTTTGAAAGGTTATTTTTAATATTTATATTTTATAAAATGGATTTATTTTAAAGATAGTTTGGTTAAAGTTATTTGAAACTAGTATAGAATTTTGTAACTCCTCTTTTAAAATTTAATATAACTTAACCTTTATTATAACATTAGTTTATATCTTATAAAATAGTCTTGCTTTAAATATTTTTAAAATACATTTTGAACAAAATGTTTAAGTAGTCTAATTTAAATATTTAAGGTATATTTCAGAATAAAGTGATTTAATCGTTTTGAAATCAAAGGTATTTGTACTTGGTGTATTCAGTGGATATAAATATATAGGAATTTATTCCATGAGAAGAGTGCGTTTTTTGAAAACTGTTTTCAAAAAGGGCTGAAAAAGAAAATATATCTTGCGAAGATATTTTGAGACTAATAAATAATATGGGTAATTATTTATTTTGTTTGATGAATGACTGAAAATCAGGGGATGTGCAGCAAGGCTAAGTGGGTAGCACCCTTTAGAGTGAGGTCATCCCTGTCTAAATGCCCCTTTTTATTCGACTTAGTGGTGCGGTTGCTGATACCAACCGTGGGGTGATCTTACTCAGGATTTCCAGTAAGGGGTAGTCCCGGTCTTGTGTTGTCGGGGATTTAGGGTGGATCCTCGGTACGCTGATCAAGACCAAGTACTGCGACAGGTGGTACCCCAGTGCCTAGTCATTAGTTGGAAATCCATTCTCCCTACATGCCTTTACGATTTTTGTTTGTAGAACCCACTTTGTGGCTAGTATGCTGGAATTTAATCATGTAAAAATTTCAGCTATTTTAGTAAGTATTCGTACATAGATACTATTATAATATCAGAGGATTTTGATAAAAAGTGTTTTGGCTATCGTAAATTAGAAACCCGACGTGTTTATTTGCGGCGTGGTCTTATGAGTTGCTTTTGTTTTCAAATGGATTTTGAAACTTTAATAATCAATTTGGGTGTATTTTTCTCATGCTGGTATTCCGGACTGACTTGGGTGTTATTTCATTATAATGCTCGGGTCAGACCGAGTATTATAGATTATAGGAAAGGATGCTTGGAGCTCAGGAGAGAAGCTGGAGTCCGAGGCGTATTACCCGTACTTGTTTATGTCCGCTGCTGTGATTGTTGAGTTGCCAGCAAGTTGTGAGGCAGGTTGTTATAACTGCCAGGCTGGTAATTGTTGTTTTGTCTTTGTGTTACTCTGATGATGTATATAAAACATATATGTTTTCATTTTGTGTAAAGATCTGATATTAACTATTATATTTTGTTCCATTATGATTGTGAGGTTCTGTTGTTGTTTAGTTCCTCCTTTCTTCTATCTTCTTCCTTTTCCCTCAAATATCTATCTTTTTCGGCACTCGATCGTCGGCATATTATACTGTGGCAAATTTTGTGTCGATTTTCAAGGGTCGAGAAGGACGGGTCATCACACTTGGTATCAGAGCTTAGGTTGGCGATAACCTTGGCTCTGGTGGGGGAATTACTCATTAAACAGAGTCAATAGTACTATATAATGAGTTTAGTGTATTAATAGCTATGAGAGCGTGCTTGTTAGTCAATATAAAACTGTTTTTATACTGCGTTGACTTATCGGTTGAGTGTTTATGAATTCTGGTCGGTACGGGAAGTACAATCGTAAGATAAACCGACATGGTATTGTTTTTAAAGTGGGTAAATAAAATAATTTTACCCAAAATCATATTTTGATATAAAAGAAATAATTTTCTGAAATTATTATATATTTGGATGTTTGATTGTTAATACTATAATCAAATATAAGAGTCTAAAATTTGAAATTGTTTATAACCAAATAGAATTATCTAAGTATGGTTTAAATAAAAAGGACTATAGCTAAAATTTGATTTAAACCAGAACTTAAATCCCGGAAATTTTGAAAAGTGTTTTAAATATATTTAAAACAAAAGTTTGGGAATTTAAAATCTTGGAAATGTTTGAAATGTTTTCCAAAGTATTGGAGGGGAATAATGGAGTATTATTTTGGGAAATATTTTTGAATGGAAATTGTTTGAAAGGAAATTGTGGAAGTAAGGAAGCACTGACTCACTTCAGTCGCTGGGAAATAATCCTGATGATGATGGCCACATCATCAGAATTCATTTTAGAGTTTCTAAGTGATGGATTGCTTCCATGGTGATTGGTTATGATATCTGTTTAGACTTGTTTTATATACAAGGTGTTTTAGGAATTTCAAAAGGAAAATTGTTTTGGCAAAAACAGGTTGCTTTGGAAATTCGAAAGATTGATTTGATATACCATATATGTAAACGTTATTTATAATTTCAATTTGGTTTTGAAATAAAACCGGGTAATTGAATTCTTGAAACTCTATTGAAATAATGTGAAAAGTTAAGATAAAGAAAATATTAAACTTATTAAGTGAAGTGATTTGAATAAGAAAGGGAGAAATGAAGAATTTAATCTTGAAATTAAAATTTACTTGAGTAAATGGTGGTGAATAAAATATATTTGAATTTAACTCGGGATAAGTTAAATAAAAATTGAAATTGAAATCGAATTAAAACGATTATAATTGTGAGTTAAAATTGTGTAATGAAAATTTATACCCTTAAGCTATTAAGTGTTATATACATAATCTAGAATGGTGATTATAAGATGAAGATGGACTCAAATGAGCAATGTAAGCTTTTAAGTAAATAAGTTGGTGAACATATGAATAGGGAAATGAATTGCAAAACCTAAATAAAAATGGTTGAATGTTATGGTAAAAAGGATGGAAAATTCTAAATTTAATCCTAAATGGAAGGAGAGTTGTAATAAGGTAAAGAAAAATATAAAATGTGAATGGACTTAGGTTAGTAAATGAGTTTTGAACTTATATATTGAGAAATAAAATTTAATTGAAATTGCATTTAAGTAAAAAACAAAATTCAATTATGTTATAAATAATCTTGAATATAATTAAATCCTTATTTAAAATAGTGAAGGAAATGGTACGAATTTAAGTTGGTTAAATTAAATTTGGTTAAACTTGAAATAGAATCGGAAAAGAATTGAATTGAAAGAAAACTTAATTTAGTTGAAATGATATTGAATGAAGTAAATGCTCACTCAACTAAATCCAAAGGAATTGTTTGAGGATGAATTTAGTGAAAACTAAATTAACTGGAAATTGTACTGGAATGAATAAAATTTTGGTAGCTTGTTAAAAATTTGAAAGGAAAAATAAAACCAAGTTCAGGTTTGGAATAATTGGAATGATTATGTTATTAATAAAATAAATTCAGAAGTGAACTAAGGAGGTGAATTAAAATTTAATATGGATTAAGTCAGTAAACTAATTGAATTAAAATTTGTAGTGGATGGGAATTTGATTAAATAAGAATTAAATTAAAATGAAAATAAAATTTGATGTAAGAAACATGGAATGCAATAGAGTTAAGATAACTTAAGAAAATGGTGAAAGGGTTGTTGTCAAGCCTATGTAATGGACATTGAATGAATCGGTATGGATAACGAAATCAAATGAAAGAATAGGGATTTAATTCAATGATTGTAATGAAGTAAGAATGTTTGGGTTGTGAATAATTCCGAATGGAATAAAATTAATATAGATTGAGATAAATTAATTGAAATTGGTATAAGCTTATGTAATTGTTGTTTGTATAAATAACATTAGAATTTGCACAAGAAAATAGTCATTTTGTATTAAATGGAAGTAAATTGATTTGAAAAAGCGAATAAAGTTGGTTTTTTAATATGTTGGAATTTGTTGGAATTCTAATTAAGTGGATTTGTATATAAATGATAGAAATTATGAATATGATGCAAATTAATCAATTTAGAATTTGAAAAGGGTGAAATTTATGTAAGTAAGGCTTATAAACCAATTTGTTGTGAATATGAGATTAATTGGTGCAAAGATGAATTGGTTATGGCAAATATGAATTGTATGCAGAAAACTTGAATGTAAATCATTCTAGTGAAATAAAAATGATGTTTGGATTGGTAAAGGAAATAGAAATATTGTTGAATCTTGTGATTCTTATAAAATATGGTTAACATGTGGGATTATGGAGATTTGCCGTTTGGTCTATTTAATTGTTGTGTTTAGCTAAGATTAATGAATAGAAGGTTGTTAAAATCTCATATTATCGAAAACTTATGTGCTTGTTTGAGTAAGTATAGGTACGGAAGGCAATCGATAGGGCTGGAGTGCGTAAATGTAATATAAATTAGCCGCTTTCCTTTAAAACGCTAATTTAAGGTACGCCTACACAATAAAATTAGGAAATGATAATATATTATGGTATATTGTAACAAATCATTTTCCCATACCTTTTGAATCGACAATAAACCACACATGTCCGACTCAAATTCCATGAAAAGACGGGTCATTAAGGGTGATAAAGAAAAGTAGACAGAACAGAATCTCATACGAATGGAATAACATATAATATTGAACAAATATTTTTACAGCAGAAAACTTTTAAATACATATATCAGAGTCTAACCTAAATTCAGCTTGGACAGTTATAAAACCTGCCCTTACAATTGCTGACAAACATAAAAAAGAATACACTAAGCAAAGCCGATAAACGAATATCTTCATACGTCGATGAATAGCTCCAGCTCTCCTCTGGAAACTCCAACTGTCTTCGATTATCTTGAAACTACTCGGATCTGACCCGAGTATTGAAAATAAGCAGATCAGGCTTGATAAACCAGCGTGAGAAAAACTCAATAATAAACGACAGTGTCATATATCAGCCTTTGGATAAAATCCTTTGAAAATAAAGAGTATCTCATAAGACCACGCCCATACATGAACATGGACGGGTTTTTACCTTATGATAACTAAAACACTTTTACATCAAAATATTTGATATTATTTCTAATGACATCTCTTTTAAAACATTTGCAAATAAAGTTATTAATCTTAGCCGAAATTGTTACCATTATTAAATTCCATCATACTAGGTTCTACAAACAAAACCGTATGTTCTTATTGGAGAATGGGTTTCCATACAAATGACCAGACGCAGGATCTACCTTCCGAAATGGGTACACCTCTAGATGGATGTCCCGAGAAACCATCACAAAGCTCCTCTACTAACACAAGACCGGCCTACCTCTTAACTAGATGGTACCGAATATGTCATCCCCCGGTCGTTACCGACCTTTAACCGAGCGCACATTTTCCATACACCACATTAATATACATCCCGAACGTCATAGCGGGAAGAAATATATCTAGAAGGGGATGATCATACCCTAATTGGGAATGACCCACTTAGCCATGCTGCATCTAATCCTTTTTCGGTCATTTCCGGTTTTATGAGGCTTGAGGTCACGATTACCTTTTCACAAAGAACATATCACATCTTTGAATGCCACATTTCCATTTCCGTTTAACTACTAATTGCCTTCCACAAAAGTACAACCCTTGAGCTCGTAAGTCTCAAGGAGGGTGTTAAGCTAAGAGAAGCTGCCTTCTCCGCCACCACTGATGTACTTTTGTAAAAACCAATGTACATAATCGTTCGAAATGCAATGTTAGACAATCGTCCATACAAGTTGTCCAGGAACAGGACAAACCGAAGGCACTTTCCTCGGCCATTACTAGGCAAGAAGCCCTTGCAATCCGCAAAATCTCCATCACGAGGAGACCACTGCTATTTATAACTCAGGAGCTACCCAAAGCAAGTCAACAAGCAGTCCTCACGCTATAAGGTCCACGGTCTTCAATAATCATCATCTTCAACAAGTCTTCATGTTCGAACGTATACATTAGTTCGAAGTGGTTTTCGGATAGGGATTAACCAAATCCGACTCCGGTTCCTTCGAAATCCAATCATCGATAAAAGTGAATATGAGTGTATACGATTTATTAAGTCTCTTTTCACTTTAATTCTTTTTGGATGATTTCAAAATCTCTTTCTTTTAACTTAGAGTAGTTCTAAGTAATTCATTCTTTTGCTTTTGGAAACTATCTCAAATTTCCTTACTTAATTCTTGATCCAAACTTCTTAACTTTTAAGCGGGTCAAAAACAATGTTATTTAAGTCATCGTTTACGATAAACCCTAAATCAATCTAACAAACATTTTGAAGTAAATTCGATCTTAGAAATCATTCTTTCTGGAGATGCTTAACTTTCGGATAATACAAATCTTCTTTTATTTCGAAAAACTTAACAGAATCTTTTTATTTAAGAGCATCCGGGCTTTCCTTTTGATCTGTTCCACCCCTCTCCTAAGAAAAGAAAACATAGGCCAGGTAAGCTCAGGGCACTGGTTGCTCCATCCCTAACCTTAGTTAAACACCTTGTTTTATCTTCCCAGATCTCACAGGCGGGACAAATGTACTAGTCGCTTCCGCATACTTAGATTTTCAACTTTTACTTTGGAATCGCTTATAAATATTCCAAATTATCTTTCAAAATTCTTAATTATCCTTTTAAAAACATTCACAATTTCTTTTGGGAAACGTCGTTACATTTAAACTCATATTTCAAAAGTTTTACAATTCGCAGCAGAAAAGTGCTGCAGAAAGTGCTAAATAAGCTTATTTGAATTAAACAACTTTTAAACATTCGATAATTCATATTTTCCTATCCAAATCTCTTTTAAATCATTTAAATATATTTATCAAATTTATTCTATATTTTTCCATAATTAAAAACATCCATTTAAATAAATTTTCTGTTATGGTCACTTAACTGCACTGGCGCGATTTTTCTAGAAAATTGTTTTGGACTATTTCAAAATCTACTTATCGAAACTTTAATTTTCTTTCTTCGTTTAGAAGATATAGATATAATAGTCCGGAATTTTCTTATCTCGAAGAATTCCGAGCCATATTCCACTCCATACACTCATTTGAAATGTTCGGCGCGAAATCGGGAACTACTGTTGCGCAACGCGTCTAGTTTTAACTTATTTTTCAATATTTGAAATAATCAATTCAACTTTGATTTCAATACTTATAAAATCATTAGAAACCATTTTAAATCAATATTTCAACTTTTTAAAGTATTTAAAATATATTTTCACTATTACCATATTATAATATTATTATATTCCCATTATTTCAATATTAAATTTTAATTCCAATTCCAACTTAATTTCAATTCTAATCTCAAATTAAACACAGTTAAAACTTAGATTTCAAATCTAATTTTAATTTAAACTTCAATTCATTCTCAAACTAAACTTCACTTTTTCAAAATCGATTTCAATTTCAATTTCACTATTCATCTTAATTTCAATTTGTAATTAACTATCGTTTTCAAAACCGATTCGCTTCAAATTTCAAATTCTCTTTCATTTTAACTTTAGTTTCACTTTTAAATGAAAAGAGACTTATTTTTTCACAATTTCCCATATTACTAAAATATGGTCTTTTTAGATAAAGGGATTACTTGATCAAATTGAACATATCCAATATTCATATTTATCACTAACATAACATACATTCAACCAATCACATGCATATGATTTCAAATCTAACATTCATTATTAATATCATAACGGGATATATTATCACAATTCACTTAATTTATTAACTATCAAATCATCCATATTAACAATCAATTTGGTATAAACATTCATATGTCATAAGGGTGTAAATATGATTTATAACATAATCAAAATATAAATTCAAAAGAAATGAGAATTTCTCACCTTTAACCAAAACGTTTAACTTCCTACCAACATTCATTTAATTCAACGCTTCATTAAACCTTTCTAAACCTTATCATAATCATGTTTCCAAGTGCTCTACCATCTCCATCTCAACTTGCTTTGCTCACATCCTCCCCTTATCCACTCCCAAACTCACGGCCTAAGGCCCTTTTTAAGAAAAGAAGATGAAGAAGTGAATTAAGAAGAGGTTAGAGAGTAACAAGTGGATTAGTGCTTAAGCACTCCACTATTTTTAACCCTCCTACCTCTCTTAAATAGAGAAGCCATTAAAATAGCTTAAAGGAAGAAGAAGAGAATTATTTTTGTGAAAATGGAAGAGGTATGCATGGCTATTTATAGGAAAAAATTTGGAATAAAATATTATTATGTAAAATGACCAAAATGCCCTTTACTTACTTTTTAACTTAACATCACATTTCAAATCATGCTTTATTTCACTTTCACTTAAGAAGTAAGTAAAGTAATAATTATGTTTGGTTTGATTTGATGTTTTACTTTTTGCTTTGAAATGACATTTTTGTCTTTTTGTGCTTACTTTTACTTAATTGTTTTCTAGAAGTTTCTAACCTTGTTTTGTAAAAGTAAACTCGATTAGTAAATTAATTAACACATACACTATTAGAATATATGTTCCTATATAAGAAAATAAAGGTGCGACGACGTTGCGACGACTTTTAATCGACATATCGTCGTTTTTCGACAAAATGTTTTACGGTCACATTTTGACGTTTTAGTTAAACTATTTATTTATGTAAACCAAATTTAAAAATGAACTTTTTACTTATTTAAATAAATTAAAACAAGTATCTTTATATTTAAAAATCATATTTAATTAATGTAACAACCCGCATATTTATCGATTTTGTATTTAAATATTTTGTCGTTCGTCGGATTTTGGTCCGAAAAGCTACTTTTTGCAAACAGTCGAACTGGGACTCGAGACCACCCCCATTGAGTTCAAAATGACGTTTGCGACCTTTTTTAGTATAAGTTTCGATATGTTTGGAGATAGTAGAATTTTGACCTTTTTCACTTAGGGCTTTGGTTTGGGCTGAACCCATTAGCCACTTACTAACTCAGTCCCGACCCACTCCAACTCTTCATTACTTCATTTCTAATTCCTAACCCTTCAAGCTTTAGCAACAATGGTGGAAGTGAGTGGAAATTAAAACTCCAAGCCCTACTTCCTCTTGCTAGCTCAAGTTCTTGCTCCAAAATCAAAGAGAACCCATTAGTAAGCATCCTCTTCATCTTCTCCAACTCATTCTCTCTTTGATTTCAGAAAATTTCTAAACCTAATTTGGGAAATGTTTCTCTTTTAAGCTTAGAATCAAGTTTCTTGAGTTAGGATTGAAGTGTGGTTGATCTTCCTTTGCTTTCAAGCTTCTTCTTGATTGATTTGGGTTCAAAGGTGACATTTTTATCTCACATCTATGCTTATATTTATCTTCGATTGTTAGGTATGAATTCCTAACACTTATTCGTGTGCAGTTGCTTATGGTTTGGATTGATTTGGTGAATATTTCAATTTTTAGTGTTTTGGGTTCAAATCCTTAAAAATCATAGCTTTGATGTTCAAATGCGTTTTTGGTGATGCATCGAGGAGCCAATAGGACAGGATAGCCGTTAGGCATAATTCCCTATCGTCCGTGCTCGTTTGGTTGCAAACTGGTGGAGTTTGCACATCAATTAATTGGGTTTCAATTTGCAGAACATCAGGTTTGGCCGACCGAACCCCTGGGACGGTCGACCGACCTGCTACTAAGGTGCATATGCACCTTTCTGTCTCTGGTCCGGTCGACTGGCTACAGGGCTCAGCCAACCGACCTGCTTCCTGAGACTTTTTTGGAGCAGGTCCGGTCGACCGAGCTCTGTAGCCGACCGACCGACCTGGTGCAATTTTCCCTATTTTGCCAAGTTGCTTGAATTTCCAACTTTAATGGATTCGTGTTGTTTCCTATTTGTTTTTATCATTTATTATGACTTTGATGACTCCTTTTTAGGGTTTTTTGAATAACCATTTCGATGGATTCTTTATCGGTTTCGTTGGATTTTTATTCACATCTTCGTATGTGAATTTTAGTGATTTATTGCTCCTACGATCATCTTTGTGATTTGTCACTTTAAAAATATAAAGGTTTTCTATACTAGTAGTAAATATCAAAACTCTTTCTTCAAATGATTTCAACACTATTTTATAACAAAGCTCGTTTTCTCAAACCAATTTCCAAATCTATTTGTATATACAAACCTTTACCTCACTCGTATGAGAAATCTAATTAAACGGCTTAGTAAAACAAGTGGTATGAAACGCTTGCGTTTACTTCGCCGGTTAATTCTTCGACTTGTTCGATTGAATCTCTTGTGACAATTTTCTAGTGGAGATCTACAATTTGTTCGTAAATATTTAAGTTAAGCTAGTGGTTATGGGACATGAAGCTAAACTCATATGTTTACTAGCTTACTGTAATTGACACTTCTCTTTGATCATGACGATCATTTTATGTTTTAGACTAGCATTGTGCAATGTCTTTGTGTTTGGGTTCATCGAATGTCACGCTGTACGACGTCCTTGTTCCCTTTGATTGTGTTTTGGTTCTGATTGTGTTTTGGTTCATCGGATGTCACGCTGTACGACGTCGTTGTTCCCTTTGATTGTGTTTTGGTTCATCGGATGTCACGCTGTATGACGTCGTTGTTCCCTTTGATTGTGTTTTGGTTCATCGGATGTCACGCTGTACGACGTCGTTGTTCCCTTTTATTGTGTTTTGGTTCATCGGATGTCACGCTTTACAACGTCGTTATTCCCTTTGATTGTGTTTTGGTTCATCGGATGTCACGCTGTACGACGTCGTTGTTCCCTTTGATTGTGTTTTGGTTCATGGGATGTCACGCAGTACGACGTCGTTGTTCCGTTTGATTGTGTTTTGGTTCATCGGATGTCACGCTGTATGACGTCTTTGTTCCCTTTGATTGTCTTTTGGTTCATCGGATGTCGCGCTATACGACGTTGTTGTTCCCTTTGACTGTGTTTTGGTTCATCGGATGTCACACTGTACGACATCGTTGTTCCCTTTGATTGTGTTTTGGTTCATCGGATATCATGCTGTACGACGTCGTTGTTCCCTTTGATTGTGATTTCTGGATTTCGTGTGTTGAATTCTAGAATTTATGTTTCACCAACTTTTACGATTGGCATTGATATATATGTCATTTATTGTGGCTTGGTGAATGAAATTAGGAGTATGACATTCCTTTTATCTTTGAGAAGATGTTTGCGATATTGATTAATCTCTTATTGATTTTTCAATTATTTATTTATCACAGCTTGGCATTGTGATTATTATACGTTTAGTCATATCTCTTATTCTATATCATTCCATCTGATATTTATAGCTAGACTGATCCGTTTATTATTTTCTTATTAAATAATACTCGGGTCAGACCGAGATGTTATAGGTGCTTCTGCTTGACTTCTCATCCAGGATCATTACTCTTACTTTTGGCTAACTACTTAGATTAGTAGTTTACTTTGTTGTATACACTTGAGATATGGACTCATAGATGTATTCTTTTGTATAGCACGTGTTGCTATTCTTTTCTATTATTGTGGATCTTTTTGACCACTACTCTGACATACACTTTCTTGTGTTAGTTATATATTCATATCTTCTTCCGCCTTTGTGATATGAATTATCTGTGACTGATTTGTGTTATGTTTATTTCTGTATTTGTTTCCAAAGACCTTTATAGCCACTGTGTAGTAGCTTTGAGTTTGTGTCAGTATGTTGGATTTCCTCTTGAGATGAAAAGTTATATTTTTATCTGGCATATCGGTACTCGCACAAAGCAATTATACAGATGGTCACTCCTCAACAGCCTTATTATTTGTGCTAGTCGACAACATTACTCCGTAGTGTTCGTGGCTAGCGTGGGTATAGAGGTGGGGCGTCACAGCTTGGTATCAGAGCCAAACTTTGGAACAATGTAGAATAATTTAGCAAGGATCATGTCCTAAGTCTTTCTTAGGAGTTTTGCCTTAGGATTTATTCGAGTCTTCGTACCGTTCTATCCTACTTTCTTTTATGATTCCTTGTTTTATCTATCAAGATTGCTTGATATTTATTTTGAGAATAACTTTTTCCTCTTCTTTCTTTCTTTCTTAAAGAAGAGAAATGGTTAGACCAGGCCATACCAGCGCCGTTCAATCTAGTGCTACTCCCCAGGATGGAGTATTTATGTCTGCCCAGCAGCTTCTTGATCTAGTAAAGAATGCTCAAGCTGTCGGTTCCATTCCAGAGCCTACTCATCCTAGATCCGGTTTTGCACGCTTGTGTAGAGACTATAAGGATTTGGGTGGAAGGCCATTCAAGGGATCCGAGAGTGTTATAGAAATTCAAGCTTGGCTCAAATCATGCGATCGCATCTTTTCTCGCATGAACCTCATTGATCTACATCGAGTCCAAGTGGCTTCTAGCATGCTCCAAGAAAGAGCATTAGATTGTTATGAGCTTTTAATTTCTGAAATCATTGAAACGGATCTCACTTGGGAGCAATTCCGAGAAAGGTTCGAATTGAAATTTGTGTCGGAGGCCAAAAAAGTAACTTTAGCCCTGTGTTTTATTGACCTTGTTCAAGGTGAATCTTCTGTGACAAACTATGTCGCATCTTTAGAATCTCTTTCTACATACGGGGTTGAGTATATTAATACCCGACGAAGAAAAATCAGAGATTTATCTATGGCTTGAATAAGAATCTTAAGAAGCCATTGCTTTTGAAACTTGAGGTTTCATTTGATCAGCTTATTGATATCGCTCTTCGTCTTGAAGAGGCCGATAGAGAAAGCGATATTGAAGTTGTGCGTGCTAAACAGAACTTAAACAACAACATGAAGAGGCCTATTAAATTCGAAGGCCCCAATCCCATCAAGAAAGGAAAGCAACAAACTCCGGTAGCAAAGTCTCCTATCTCTAGTCGTGGACGATGCTACAATTGTGGTTCCACGGACCACTATGCAAGGGAATGCCCGAAACCTCTCTTTTTCCATTATTGCAAAAGTTCGGGTCATCTTATATCTACATGTCCCATTCTTCAAAACAGGAGAAAGGGAGAGCTGAATATTGTGCAAGCTCCTGGTAACACTTCTCGTGGTCAAGGTATTTTTCATTCAATCCTTGATGGCATTATTTATTTCGTGACCTTCTTATTCGAGTTCTTTTGATATGGGTTTCATCTTATTATTATTATATCAAAAGAACTTGTCGATTATTTTTCTTTGAATATTTTGGGCTTGATGACTTCTTTGAGAGTTGCGAATCCGAATGGTAGATCCGCAACACTCAATTTGCTTTTTATTGATGTCGAAGTTATTTTATGTGATTTTTCTTCCCGAGCCGATTTTTACCTAGGCTTCGGAATTGATTTATGTAAGGATTGGCTCAATCATTGTGAAGCCCATATCCTATTTTCCGTGTGGACTATTCTTCTTCGATATTTTCTATCTATTAAGAAGATTTCTTATTTTTTCTTGAGATTCCGATTTCAAATTTTTGAAGGCATCATTTTATTCTTTAAGCCTTCATGATAAGGAAAGTGTTGTTTCTCTTATCTAAATAGTTTGTGAAACTTTCTGGTATTTTTGAGTTTGTCTTAGGACTGTCACCTAAGCAATCTTTTCAATAGTGTTAAGGTCTTTTTAGTTCGAACTTGCCATTGATTTTCATTTGCTACGAGTTGCGGGAGTTAGCATTCCACTTACCGCATTCCGCACTCCTTATGATTCTATGAATGAATTATTATGTCATTCAGTTTGCCCATCTTGTTTCATCCATATTATAAATCGAGTATTCTACGAGTATCTCGATGACTCCATCTTTGTATTTATTGATTTTGGATGAAAATTGAAATTTAAAATTTTGCAAATCTTTTTCATAAGATTTATTTATAAGTACAATTTGATTTGCTCTTAAACAAGCAAAGAATATTCTTAAAGGTTTTTAAGAAACATGTTTACTATATAAAAGATGATTTTTTGATTGTATTGCCCATTTAGTGTGTTAAGAATACTGGTCGATGCGCTTGATCAACATTATCAATATGAATCTCCTTAACGCTTTGATGAGACAATCAGACATGATATATTGACTTGTAAAATGTAAATTTTTCTAGAAATATTTTTACATAAGTTAATTGTAATTTTGAAAGTTTTTTGTTTTTGGAAAAGAAGAATTATTTAAAAGAAATTCTTTCTTTTCGATACTCTTATTCTTGTGATTCCCGTTGGGAACCAAGACTTTATCTTTTGTACCAATGCTAACCGTATTGGTTTGGATGCCGTTCTCTTGCAAAGGAGAATGTGCTATCACTTGTGCTTCTAAATCATTATAGCTTATCGAGACTAGATATGCCACTCATGATCTAGGGCTCGCGGCTATTGTTTTTACTTTTAAAAATTTTGCATCACCAATTTTAGGGAAGAAATTTGTTCTCCACCTCGATCATAAATCTTTGCAATATTTATTTTCTCATAAGGAACTTCATGTTGACTCGAGTTCCTGGCATCTTATGATCTTGATATTCTTTTATTCCCGGAAGGGAAATCGTGTTGCCAATGCGCTTTGTCGTAAGCAACAAGTGGTTGATTCTTTGATGATGTCTGAATGGAATTATCTTTTTATTAATTTCATCGAACGTTTTGATATACTTCGTTTTATTGAGTTTCATCTCATTCATTTTATGGACTAGTGTCTGATGTTCTTTTATGGTGTCGGTTCATCGGATGTACTGTTATTATACTACATCGATGTTCCATCTTATCTGGATCAATGGATGTAACATTATTATACTACATCGTTGTTCCGGTTTATCGGTTCATTGGATGTACCTTTTTGTACTACGTCGGTGTTCCAAAATTATTCGGGCTTTGGTTCATTGGGCGTACCGTTTTTTTACTACGCTGATGTCCCAAATTATTTGTGTTTCTAGTTTCTCGGGCGTACTGTTATTATACTATGTCGTAGCACCAGCTCAATTTCCTGATATCATGACGTTTTCTCGTCTTTCTACTATGGAAATGCCTTAGGGATTCCCATTTTTATTCTTGAGCCCGGTGTTATTGAGGAAATTGAAGTTTCACCCAATTTGACTTTTGAGCAACATCCCAATCGCATCATTGCTTCGGAGGTTGAGCGCCTTTGATATTAAGATATTCTTTTTGGTAAAAGTTCAGTAGTTCTTAAATCCTAAGGATTGCTCTAGAGAAATCTTGAGAATTCATCGAACGAACACTTTCGAATTTACTCCTTCGTGCTCTTTTGGTGAACTTCTTATTTCAATTTTCTTTTGTGTTGATATGCTTCTATGGTTGTTACTTCTTATTTTCTTCTTAGTATTGCGAGGACGCAATTTCTTTAAGGAGGGGAGTCTGTAACAACCTGCATATTTATCGATTTTATATTTAAATATTTTATTTAAATATTTTATCGTTCGTCGGATTTTGGTCCGAAAAGCTACTTTTTGCAAACAGTCGAATTGGGACTCGAGACCACCCCCATTGAGTTCAAAATGACGTTTGCGACCATTTTGAGTATAAGCTTCGATATGTTTGGAGATAGTAGAATTTTGACCTTTTTCACTTAGGGCTTTGGTTTGGGCTGAACCCAATAGCCACTTACTAACTTAGTCCCGACCCACTCCAACTCTTCATTACTTCATTTCTAATTCCTAACCCTTCAAGCTTTAGCAACAATGGTGGAAGTGAGTGGAAATTAAAACTTCAAGCCCTAGTTCCTCTTGCTAGCTCAAGTTCTTGCTCCAAAATAAAAGAGAACCCATTAGTAAGCATCCTCTTCTTCTTCTCCAACTCATTCTCTCTTTGATTTCAGAAAATTCCTAAACCTAATTTGGGAAATGTTTCTCTTTTAAGCTTAGAATCAAGCTTCTTGAGTTAGGATTGAAGTGTGGTTGACCTTCCTTTTCTTTCAAGCTTCTTCTTCATTGATTTGGGTTCAAAGGTGAGATTTTTATCTCACATCTATGCTTATATTTATCTTCGATTGTTAGGTATGAATTCCTAACACTTATTCGTGTGCAATTGGTTTTGGTTTGGATTGATTTGGTGAATATTCCAATTTTTAGTGTTTTGGGTTCGAATCCTTAAAAATCATAGCTTTGATGTTCAAATGCGTTTTTGGTGATGCATCGAGGAGCCAATAGGACAGGGTAGCCATTGGGCATAATTCCCTATCGTCCGTGCTCGTTCGGTTGCGAATTGGTGGAGTTTGCACATCAATTAATTGGGTTTCAATTTGCAGAACATCAGGTTCGGCAGACCGAACCCCTAGGCCGGTCGACCGACCTGCTACTAAGGTGCATAGGCACCTTTCTGTCTCTGGTCCGGTCGACTGGCTACAGGGCTCTGCCGACCGACCTGCTTCCCGAGACTTTTTTGGAATAGGGTCCGGTCGACCGAGCTCTGTAGCCGGCCGACCGACCTGGTGCAATTTTGCCTATTTCTCCTAGTTGCTTGAATTTCCAACTTTAATCGATTCCTGTTTTTTCCTATTTGTTGTTATCACTTATTATGACTTTGATGACTCCTTTTTAGGGATTTTTGAATATCCATTTCGATGGATTCTTTATCGGTTTCGTTGGATGTTTATTCACATCTTCGTATGTGAATTTTAGTGATTCATTGTTCCTACAATCTTCTTTGTGATTTGTCACTTTAAAATATAAAGGTTTTCTATACTAGTAGTAAATATCAAAACTCTTTTTTCAAATGATTTCAACACTATTTTATAACAAAGCTCGTTTTCTCAAACCGATTTCCAAATCTATTAGTATATACAAACCTTTACCTCACTCGTATGAGAAATCTAATTAAACGGCTTAGTAAAACAAGTGGTATGAAACGCTTGCGTTTACATCGCCGGTTAATTCTTCGACTTGTTCGATTGAATCTCTTGTGACGAATTTCTAGTGGAGATCTACAATTTGTTCGTAAATATTTAAGTTAAGCTAGTGGTTATGGGACATGAAGCTAAGCTCATATATTTACTAACTTACTGTAATTGACACTTCTCTTTGATCATGACGATCATTTTATGTTTTAGACTAGCATTGTGCAATGTCTTTGTGTTTTGGTTCATCGGATGTCACGCTGTACCACGTCATTGTTCCCTTTGATTGTGTTTTGGTTCATCGGATGTCACGCTGTACGACGTCGTTGTTCCCTTTGATTGTGTTTTGGTTCAACGGATGTCGCGCTGTACGACGTCGTTGTTCCCTTCGATTGTGTTTTGGTTCATCTGATGTCACGCTGTACGACGTTGTTGTTCCCTTCGATTGTGTTTTGGTTCATCGGATGTCACGCTGTACGACGTCGTTGTTCCCTTTGATTGGGTTTTGGTTCATCGGATGTCACGCCGTACGACTTCGTTGTTTCCTTTGATTGTGTTTTGGTTCATCGGATGTCACGCTGTACGACGTCATTGTTCCCTTTGATTGTGTTTTGGTTCATCGGATGTCACGTTGTACGACGTCGTTGTTCCCTTTGATTGTGTTTTGGTTCATCGGATGTCACGCTATACGACGTCGTTGTTCCCTTTGATTGTGATTTCTGGATTTCGTGTGTTGAATTCTGGAATTTATGTTTCACCAACTTTTACTATTGGCATTGATATATATGTCATTTATTGTGGCTTGGTGAACGAAATTAGGAGTATGACATTCCTTTTATCTTTGAGAAGATCTTTGCGATATTGATTAATCTCATATTGATTTTCAATTATTTATTTATCACAGCTTGGCATTGTGATTATTATACGTTTAGTCATATCTCTTATTCTATATCATTCCATCTGATATTTATAGCTAGACTGATCCGTTTATTATTTTCTTATTGAATAATACTCGGGTCAGACCGAGATGTTACAGGTGCTTCTGCTTGACTTCTCATCCAGGATCATTACTCTGACTTTTGGCTAACTACTTAGACTAGTAGTTTACTTTGTTGTATACACTTGAGATATGGACTCATAGATGTATTCTTTTGTATAGCACATGTTGCTATTCTTTTGTATTATTGTGGATCTTTTTGACCATTACTCTGACATACACTTTCATTTGTTAGTTATATATTCATATCTTCTTCCGCCTTTGTGATATGAATTATCTGTGACTGATTTGTGTTATGTTTATTTCTATATTTGTTTCGAAGAACTTTATAGCCACTGTGTAGTAGCTTTGAGTTTGTGTCGGTATGTCGGATTTCCTCTTGAGATGAAAAGTTATATTTTTATCTGGCATATCGGTACTCGCACAAAGCAATTATACAGATGGTCGCTCCTCAACAGCCTTATTCTCCGTGCTAGTCGACAGCATTACTCCGTAGTGTTCTTGGCTAGCGTGGGTATAGAGGTGGGGCGTCACGACTTGGTATCAGGGCCAAACTTCGGAACAATGTAGAATAATTTAGCAAGGATCATGTCCTAAGTCTTTCTTAGGAGTTGTGCCTTAGGATTTATTTGAGTCTTCGTACCGTTCTATCCTACTTTCTTTTATGATTCCTTGTTTTATCTATCAAGATTGCTTGATATTTATTTTGAGAATAACTTTTTCCTCTTCTTTCTTTCTTTCTTAAAGAAGAGAAATGGTTAGACCAGGCCATACCAGCGTCGGTCAATCTAGTGCTACTCCCCAGGATGGAGTATTTATGTCTGCCCAACAGCTTCTTGATCTAGTAAAGAACGCTCAAGCTGTCGGTCCCATTCCAGAGCCTACTCATCCTAGATCCGGTTTTGCACGCTTGTGTAGAGACTATAACGATTTGGGTGGAAGGCCATTCAGGGGATCCGAGAGTGTTATAGAAATTCAAGCTTGGCTCAAATCATGCGATCGCATCTTTTCTCGCATGAACCTTATTGATCTACATCGAGTCCAAGTGGCTTCTAGCATGCTCCAAGAAAGAGAATTAGATTGTTATGAGCTTTTAATTTCTGAAATCATTGAAGCGGATCTCACTTGGGAGCAATTCCGGGAAAGGTTCAAATTGAAATTTGTGTCGGAGGCCGAAAAAGTAACTTTGGCCCGGCGTTTTATTGACCTTGTTCAAGGTGAATCTTCTGTGACAGACTATGTCGCATCTTTCGAATCTCTTTCTAAATACGGGGTTGAGTATAATAATATCCCGATGAAGAAAAATCAGAGATTTGTCTATGGCTTGAATAAGAATCTTAAGAAGCCATTGCTTTTGAAACTTGAGGTTTCATTTGATCAGCTTATTGATATCGCTCTTCGTCTTGAAGAGGCCGATAGAGAAAGCGATATTGAAGTTGTGCGTGCCAAACAGAACTTCAACAACAACATGAAGAGGCCTATTAAATTCAAAGGCCCCAATCCCATCAAGAAAGGAATGCAACAAACTCCGGTAGCAAAGTCTCCTATCTCTAGTCGTGGACGATGCTACAATTGTGGTTCCACGGACCACTATGCAAGGGAGTGCCCGAAATCTCTCTTTTGTCGTTATTGCAAAAGTTTGGGTCATCTTATATCTACATGTCCCATTCTTCAAAGCAGGAGAGAGGAAGAGCTGAATATTGTGCAAGCTCCTGGTAACACTTCTCATGGTCAAGGTATTTTTCATTCAATCCTTGATGGCATTATTTATTTCGTGACCTTCTTATTCGAGTTCTTTTGATATGGGTTTCATCTCATTATTTTTATGTCAAAATAAATTGTCGATTCTTTTTCTTTGAATGTTTTGGGCTTGATGACTTCTTTAAGAGTTACGAATCTGGATGGTAGATCCGCAACACTCAATTTGCTTTTTATTGATGTCGAAATTATTTTATGCGATTTTTCTTCCCAAGCCGATTTTTACCTAGGCTTTGGAATTGATTTATGTAAGGATTGGCTCAATCGTTGTGAAGCCTATATCCTATTTTCCGTGTGGACTATTCTTCTTCGACATTTTCTATCTGTTAAGCAGATTTCTATTTTTTTCTTGAGATTCCGATTTCAAATTTTTGAAGGCATCATTTTATTCTTTAAGCCTTCATGATAAGGAAAGTGTTGTTTCTCTTATCTAGATAGTTTGTGAAATTTTCTGGTATTTTTGAGTTTGTCTTAGGACTGTCACCTAAGCAATCTTTTGAGTAGTGTTAAGGTCATTTTATTTCAACCTTGCCACCGATTTTCATTTGCTACGAGTTGCGGGAGTTAGCATTCCGCACTCCTTTTAAATTTAAATTGAACGAAATCTCTTATTTTCAAAGTAGCGAAATTACGGGTCGTTACATATCTTTTGCTTTCCGACCGTGTGGGTCGATGTACATATATTTGTGTCTATTGCGATATTGTGAAACACTCTCCGTACAAAGGAGACGCTGTCAAATAATATCAAAAAAATTGGGAGTTAGAATTTTTTTGGGTATTTTGAAAATTTTGGGTTAACTAGGAAAATGATTTTTGAAGTGATATTGAAAATAAGCTCTTGAGTTAAAAATGAAGCAAATGGGTTTGGAATTGAGCTAAAAGTTTTGGGTGAGGGGAATGTAAGTTTTTAACTAAGCAAGTATGGGTGAGTAAATGAGTTTAGTAGCAATTTTCATACCTTAGCTAATTTCAGGGACAAAATTTTTATAAGGGGGGAGGAATGTAACGACCTAGAATTTTGGTCGTTAAATTTTGAACGTTTAATTCATTTTAAATGTTAAATGTGGATTTTGAATTGATTTTGAAGTAAGAATATTTTGGTTAAATCAATATAATTAGTTACGATATCGAGTATGGCAATTCAATCGGATTTGAATAATAATAATTAAATATTTGGAATGGGGATAATTAGTGAATCTGTATGTAAATGGTTATAAAAATGGTTTCTATGATTTCTTTTTGGTCTTGTTTGTTTTGATTTGTAATATTGAATTTTTGGATGGAATCAAAGGTCGGTAAGCTGAATATGGAATTTTATATTATTTTAATAATGAAATTTAATATTTTAATAATGTAAATAATCGGATTTTGATTTAAATTGAATCAGAATGATTTCTTATGTGATTATAGATTCTATATGATTTATAATTAAGTTAACAAAATTTTAAAAGTGAAATTTTAAGTGATTTCCACGATTTCAAAAATCGCTTGAATTATCGACGAGCTAAAATAGCCTTCCGGGGCACAGTCTTGTAATTCGAAGAAACCAGTTCTATTGGATCCGTAATAGTTAGCTATTTTCATATTTTAATTTTCGTAGCGTTTGGAGTTACTGTTTGTCCGTACGGGTGAAAAATGCGTTGAAATTAAAATCAAAAATTTATTATTTTAAATCGATTCAAAAAGTTATCTTCCACATACGACCGAATTAGCTTCCGAAACATGTTCCATTGTGTTCGGAATATGAGTAATATCCTATAAATGCCTGGCGGCATGTCTGATTCGGAGTTCGTTCGAAATCTTGAATTTGGTGGAAATTAATTATAAAATGTTATATTAATCGTTTATATATATTCACGTTTTAACTAAACCCTAGCAGAGAATTGAGTCGCCGCCTTCATTAGTTTCAATGGCCTTAACCCTCTGACCTTCTACCTCAAATCTCTCCAAATCCACTCGTTTATTTCATAATTCTCCAACTAGAGAATCGAAGAATTAGTCTAGCTCTCCGAAGTGGACGGTCATGATCGAGTTTAGTGAATAGATGGGGTGGCAGTTTGGGTTCAAATGTCTTGAGTTCGTGCACAGATTTCGAGACTGTGGTGGCGATTGGCGACGTTGGTATTTGCTCAAGGGTCGAGGGGATGTAGGCACGCACGTCGGTGGTCCCTGATCGATCTCGCGATGATCGAGGGGAGTGCGGCTCGATGAAGCAGCGGCGCGGGACGTGGGTTCTTCTTTCTGGTAGTGTTCGTGAGAAGGATGGAAAGGACGATTTTTCCTATGTTCAATTTGAAATCCATGGTATTTAAAAATAAATAAAAAGATTTTAGTTTAAAATTCTATTTAAAATCTTTGAAACTAAATATCTTTTGCTTGGATAGTCGGCTTTCGAAGAAATTGGTGGCGTTGGAACCGCAGCGAGGAACTCTACGCTGCAGTTCAGGTCTGGGATCATTCTGAACAAGTAAAAATTTAGGTTAAATCGAATGCTACTTGATTTAATTTAAAATTGGAACGCTCGTCAAATTCAAGGTGAGTTTATCTCACTCGCATCTGGAATGCTAGTTAGTTTAAATAGTTAATATTTAAATAATTGCTTGATTGGTTGAATGTGACAATGGTTATCAGATTGGATCGATATATATTTGTTGTGATAACATCGTGGATGCAGGGAAACAAGTTAGAGGGATCCAACTGGATTCCTCACAATATAGAAATTATTTTCGCAATTGATGATGTATTTTATTTATATATTGTGATAGATTAATTTTGAAAATTGAATTGTGCTGTTATGATTGGATAAATAAAATCTAGGATTTTAAAATATAAATAAAGTAAATCGGGATTAAAAGGAAATGAAGAGGGATTTTTGAGCAATGAATTTAAGGAAATTAAATTCAAGAATTAGTTTGGAAATTGGAAGTGTTTTTGAAATAGGGATTTAAAAGGAAATGAGAAGTAGAAATTTATAAACTGGGTTTATAAATAAAATGTAATATTTATCGGGGATAAATATTGAAGATATAGATTTCCAGAGGGATTTTCTATAAGACGTTCGAATTGTTTTAAAAATAATAGCGAGATTATTTTTAAAGGATGGAAAGTGAATTTTCCCTGGAAACTAAGCATGTTTCAAAGAAAAGTTTTCGAAGTATAAACTAGAAAGTTTAAAAAGGTGTTTTTAGAATATTTTAGAAAATTATTATTATTATTTTTAATTATTTTTAAGTGAACGTAAATACTTATTTAAGTAATTATGGTATTTAATTATTTAAAAGGTAATTTAGTATTATGTTTTCTAAAGGGAATTTAATATAAATATTTGATATAATAACCACATATAAAAAGGAATTTTTTTTACCTAAGTTACTTAAGAAACTTTTATAGATTTTCAAAAGTACAATTTGAATAAAGAATTTAGTAATCATATTTTAAGTATATTTTGGAAGTGATTTCCAGGGAATGGAAACTGTGTTTAAAAATAAAAAGGGTTTATTTTTAAAATGTTGGGAGAAATCTACGAGATTTAAACATAAATTTGAATTGAGATAAATCTAGCGGGATTTATAGAAAGAATTCTTTGGTTTATTCTAAAATGGAAGTGTATTTCCCTAAAATGCCAAGTACGTTTTTAAAGTAGATTTTGTGTAGTTAGAAGGTTTGAAGTTGTTTTAAAAGAATGGTTTCAAGAAATTATTACTTAAGTTGTAAAATTTTTAAAAGTAAATATTTATAAAATTAGTTATAGTAGTAATTATTTTAAAGGTTTAATTAGTATTATATTTTGAAAGAATATTTTTAATATTTATATTTTATAAAATGGAATTATTTTAAAGATGGTTGGGTTAAAGTTATTCGAAACTAGTATAGAATTTTGTAACTCCTCTTTTAAAATTTAATATAGCTTAACCTTTATTATAAAATTAGTTTATATCTTATAAAATAGTCTTGCTTTAAATATTTTTAAAATACATTTTTGAATAAAATGTTTAAGTAGTCTGATTTAAATATTTAAGGTATATTTCTGAATAAAGTGATTTAATCGTTTTGAAATCTAAGGTATTTGTACTTGGTGTTTTCAGTGGAAATAAATATATGGGAATTTATTCCATGAGAAGAGTGCGGTTTGAAAACTGTTTTCAAAAAGGGGCTGAAAAGGAAAATATATCTTGCGAAGATATTTTGAGGTAAATAAATAATTTGGATAATTATTTATTTGTTTGACGGATGTTGTGGATGTTACTTGATAGTTAAATAACCGACTATCAATATTGGCCAATGCGCTGATCGTTTCGAAGAGACCGGGATCGATATTTATTTCTCGAAAACCACTTCGATCCGTTTTGTACGTTTTCGTGAGGAAGACGAGTTCGGAGTCGAAGATGGAGCAGTGAAGTGCAAGGGCTAACCGCTACTAATCCCGTGGATGATTCCAAAATGGAGGTAGTAGGAGTAGTGCCTTCGGTTCCGTTCAAACCCGAAACGGACTTGCATGGATGAATGCTTTCGGAACATCGTCAGGTGGACGATGGGCATTCTAAGTGAAACGTTCTAAAAGATAATGCTTAGCCTCAAGCCTCGTTAACCGGGAATGACCGAAAATCAAGGGATATGCAGTAAGGCTAAGTGGGTAGCACCCATTACGAAGAGGTCATCCCCGTCTAGATGCCACTTTTTATTCGGCTTAGTGGTGCGGTTGCTGATCCCAACCGTGGGGTGATCTTACTCGGGGTTATCTCGTAAGGGGTAGTCCCGGTCTTGTGTTGCAGGGGATTTAGGGTGGATCCTCGGTACGCTGATCTAGACTAGGTACTGTGCAGGTGGTACCCCAGTGCCGAGTCATTAGTTGGAAAGCCATTCTCCCTACGTGCCTTTACGATTTTTGTTTGTAGAACCCACTTTGTGGCTATTATGCTGGAATTTAATCATGTGACAATTTAAGCTATTTTAATAAGTATTTGTATATAGACACTATTATAGTATCAGAGGATTTTGATAAAAAGTGTTTTGGCTATCATAAGGTAAAAACCTGACATGTTTATTTGTGGCGTGGTCTTACGAGATGCTTTTGTTTTCAAAGGGATTTTGGAAATTTAATAATAAATTTGGGTGTATTTTTCTCACGCTGGTATTCCAGATTGACTCGGGTGTTATTTCATTATAATGCTTGGGTCAGACCGAGTATTATAGATTACAGGAAAGGATGCTGGGAGCCAGGAGAGGAGCTGGAGTCTGAGACATATTACCCGTACTTGTTTATGTCCGCTGCTGTGATTGTTGAGTTGCCAGCAAGTTGTGAGGAAGGTTGTTATAACTGCCAGGCTGGTAATTGTTGTTTTGTCTATGTGTTACTCTGATGATGTATATAAAATAGATATGTTTTTCATTTTGTGTAAAGATCTGATATTAACTATTATATTTTATTCCACTACGATTGTTAGATTTTGTTATTATGTAGTTCCTTCTTTCTTATATCTTCTTTCTTTTCCCTCAACTATTTGTCTTTTCCGGCGCTCGACCGTCGTCATATAATGCCATGGCATATTTTGTGTCGATTTTCGACGGTCGAGAAGGGCAGGCCATCACATTCTTCATCCAATATTCTCGTGCCAACTGCATATCGTCTGTTTGAATGTACATCTCAGCCTGTGTTTCACGATAAAAAGCAAAAAGAATATTAAAAATGAATTAAAATGGAAAATGGAAAAATATACTTACTGGGACATCCTGCCAAATACACTCTACTCTGTGGGGAGGGATGTTATCCCACTTCGGCCAACATGCACTCATCCTACTCCGGTAAGAAGCTATAGAAACATCCAACACAACCTTCAAGGGAAGTAAGTCGAACCCCCTGTTTTTAAATATGATACATATAAGTACGTATATCAAAAAAATAAGATGCTGAATAAAATTTAATTCTTACCCCTCTACTCTATATACTAAAGAAACTACAAGACGCCGTAATGCTTGCGATGGACCACTGCCATTGCCTTCTAAAGATCGGGAAGAGCTCCTACCTCCAGATGACATTACGATAAACATATGACATATATACACATCATTTCAAAAGAGAATAATAACATGATAATGAAATATATTTCATACATAAATGAGTACATCAATAGTATAAATTGCTAAATTAATGACTAAAATGGAAATAGTAATGGAAGTGTGTTATACCTGATTCATAATGGGTCTCGTGTCTCGATGATAAGCAGATTACATTGCATTTTTAATAAAAAAATGCTAAATAAATGATAAATGGAAATGACATATAACATGTAAACAATGGTAAACGTACAGATTTGGTTCCATAGTTACATCAATTTCATAATACATCAAGAATTCAACATAGTTACATCAATTGCAAAAAAATCAGATTTGGATTTTTATCAATCATCATCGTCTTCTAATTCAGATTCGGTCTCGTTTTCTATGATATTTTCCTCTGCACTGTCAAACGCTTCTACCAAAAATTGGATTCACTGATCAAAAGACCAAAAATTTGTATGATCGTCTGTATTTATTATTTCGTTATTTTCGTCAAGATCTGCCTGATAAGCTTGTTCATTTGGAATATTCTTCCCATCGAATGTAAATATGGCCTTTGTTTTAAAAACTGCAGACTAATCTGCTTTATCTCTTTTTAGAGACAGATTAGCAGCGTAATAAACATGAAATGCTTATTTGGCTAGTACAAAAGGATTGTACATGTGATAGTGCGATGTATGCTTTATTTCAATAAGATTATAATCCTTATGCACATTAATTCCAAAACTCGGAACATTCCTAAACCAATTACATCTAAATAGAAACACCTCCTACGTGGGTTGTGAGAAATATGTCAGTTGAAAAATTTGTGTTATAACGCCATAAAAATCATTTATGTGATTTTCTGGATCGTCAATATTTTAACAAATACACCAGTATTATTTGTTAATTTTTCTGCATCGTATTCTTTGGTGTTAAAGTTATATCCATTGACGAAATATATTGGATATGTCTTGACCACTCTTTTTGGTCACATCGCAAGATGTTTCAATCCTCCATCAACAACACAATTTCTCGGCTCATAAATGTAATTTGAAAACCAACCGGAAAATTCTTTACTGAGATCTCCATTCGGATATTCACGTTCATAAACATTGTATATATAAACAAATTATTACATTCGGTTATACACACGCATGCATTATAGAAAAGAATAAAACACAAATATTTATTTCAGATTACCAAGCAAACGGTGCAACCTCGGCACAATTTAGAAGAATATAAGTGTGTACTGCATGAAGATCTCTATCGTGTAGTCGTATTTCTACACATTTTTCAAAAGGAAGACCATGTTGTCTAAAAATAGATAACATGCCTTGAGAGGAATCTTTTACACCTTCGTCATTATGAAGAACACTTTCAAATGATATAATCATATCGTCATTGAAATACTGAGAGAAAAAGAACGAAGCTTCTTCTTCGATGTAAGATTTTCATATCGAACCTTCAGCTCATGCTTTTTGCCTCACTTTTTTCTTCAAATGATTTAGATATCTATGTAAAATTAATTTACATTAATTCATCTTTCAAATGCAATTAAATTACGTGATAACATGTTACATACCTCTTAAATGGATACATCCATTCATATTGGACAGGACCTTGAAGTCATGCTTCAGATGCGAGATGAACAGGTAAATATTTCATTACATTAAAAAAACCAAGCGGAAGTATTTCCTCTAATTTGCAGAGCAATATAGGAATATCTACTTCAAGTTTACGTAAACGTTCTACTTTTAAAGTAGTCAAACAAAGTTCTTTTTAAAACATACTGACCCCCGTTACTACCTTCCAAACTTTTAACGGCAGTGGTTTTTTGAACATAACAGGAAATACATTTTCCATCATTACATGACAGTCACGTCTTTTCATTCCACTCAATCTATCGTTTTTAAAGTCAACACATCTACGAAGATTTAATGATATCCCATCACGAAATCTTAATCCTTCTACTCATTTTAACACAACTTCAACTTGATTATTATCTAATTCGTGACATGCTTTGGGTTTTTTACTGTCATTTGTTTTCATATGAAGCTCGGGACGTTTGCATAATTCTTCTATATCGCGTCTTGATTTCAATTCATCCTTCGTCTTCCCTTTCACATTCAAAATTGTGTTAAAAACATTATCAAGTACATTTTTATCATTGTGCATCACGTCTACATTACGACGAAGCAGAAGATGTTTCCAATACGGCAACTCTTAAAAAACAGTTTGTTTGCACCGGTTATTAACAATCGATTTGCCTTCAATTTCTGTTCGCACCCCAGTTTCGTATATCTTTGGATAGTCCCTAACAAGTTCATATATGTCTTCGCTTGACCATATCGTCGGCGGATGTCTGATTTCTACTTTATTAGCTAAAAGATTTTTCCTGTCTCCTCTGAAGAGATGATTTAAATGGAGAAAATATCGATGACAGTCAAACCATGAAATTTTCTTACCATGAGGTAAGGAAAACGCTCATGTTTCATCCATGCAATATGGACATGCTAGACGACCGTCAGTACTCCATCCTAAAAGCATTGCATAGGCAGGAAAATCACTTATAGTCCACAACAAATAAGAAAAAATAAGAAAAATTTTCTTCTTGGACACATCGTATGTTTCTACTCCTTCATTCCACAGTATTTTTAACTCCTCAATCAACGGTTGTAAATATACATCGATTCCTTGTGTCATATCATGGGGCCAGGGACGACAACAGTAAGAAACATATATTGCGTTTTCATACACATACATGGATGTAAATTATACGGTGTGATGATAATGGGTGAGGGTGAATATTTAGAACCAAATTGGGAAAATGGCGAAAAACCATCCGTAAATAATCCTAATCTAACATTTCGACTCTACGCTGCAAAATTTGGATACGTTTTATCGAAATGCTTCCATGCTTCTCCATCGGTCGGATGTGTCAACGTAACCTCTTCCACCGTTCTCTCACTATGCCATCTCATATTTGATGTAGTTACATAAGATGCATATAATCTTTGAAGCCTTGGAATGATGGGAAAGTAATGCATACGCTTGTACGGAACTTCCTTCTCCTTCTTTTTTCTTGGTTTGTATATCTCCTGATTACAAATTTTACAATTTCTAAGGTTTGCATCTTCTTTCCAAAACATGCAGCCTTTTAAACATGTATCTATTTTCTGATAAGGTAAACCAAAAGCCAATATAATTTTTTTAACTTCATAGTGATTTCATACATTAGATTATCGGACGGCATATGTCTTTTTGCAGGTTGTAGAACAGCCTTAGACCTAGCTTTAGTGATGTTGTATTTTGACTTCATCGCAATGTATTCTGCGATTACTAACAGTTGAGTGTCGCTTTTACAACCATCCCAAATAGGTTTCTTAGCAGCATCTAGTAAATCATAAAAAAAAATTGCTTCAATATTTGGTTCTTCAACATTTCTATCATCGTCGTCAACTTCAACCATAGAAAATATTGATCATGCTGCATCTTCGACCATATTTTCTATAACGGTCGTCGTAGCTACTTCGTGAACGACACTTTCAGACTCTATAGTAGTATTTGCTACAACTTCTCCATGCCGATCCAAAACATAATACTCGGGTATGAAACCATTTTGGCATAAATGAACTTTCACAATATTTGGTAATAAATACTTTAAATGTCTACACCTACTACACAGACAATGAATTTCTGGATCGTTTCCGTTATTACTTAAAACGAATTCAACAAATACGTATATACCATTTAAAAATATTCTTTTATTGAGCCTTTCAGTCCTTTTCTTTGGTACATCCATCTCCTCCGATCGACAAAATAATCATTCATTTTTCCTATTTGAGAAAATGGGTCATAAGTTCAAAATTTAATATTTATTTCCAAGAATAAATAATTGAAAAGATTATTTTCATGGTCGTATAATATTTGAATTAAAGAACTATATCATAAATTAAAAAATATTTTCAAATATGACACATTTTATTTATTAACGCATCGATACAAAATTTTATACAAAAAGATTTTTTTTTCATGGTCAGGCATTATACTTCCTATTGCAAACATAGTAAGCATTTACATTTCGTACATAACTTCGTCTCAAACGATTCAAAAAATTTTTGGCAGCATTTCCCTTTTGTTCCCCGCATTGTACACAAATGCATGTACGTAGGAAACAAAAAGAAAAGTTAGGCCGAAATTTTATGAACCGTTTGACACGAAGTAGTATACAAAATGTAAATGCTTACCGTGTTCATAACTTGTGCAATACATGGACAAATCCAACAAACATTGTACCAGATGAATATAAAGGGTCGTTTTTTTAAAAAATGACTATTTATATAATGATCATGTACAACACTCGTCAGACGAGACCAAAAACTCCCTAAGGGACATTAGTTATTAAATACGCGCATTTTACTAAAAAATACAGTTTTACTAACTGTTCATATTTACAAAAATATATTTTATTTTAACACATTTATTCGACGTATTACATCAACTTAAGGCTAGTTTAATATTTTTGTCATTTTTCAATACACACAATTATAATTTAGACTCAAGCATTTATTTTTTGCATTAGTCAATACGTGCACAATATAATACTCCTAGCTCGTGCATTCATTTTATCTTATTCGAACCAACACAATACAATGATAGCAGCACTACATACATATACAATCCCAGAATCAAGGCATGCACAACGATTTACATATACACGAATAACCACAAGTTATACATGTTTTTCACAATTTCACGATATAAGATGAACTAGGTATACCATGGAATGTTAGAAACTATTATAACACTATTGGAAACAATTTCAATCACCAATTAGCCTTAACTTATCAAATTATGAAAATCTAGAAATATGGTAAAAATTGAATTTTTCACGAAAATAAGAGATTATACCTGAACTAGAAAACAAGAGAGGTTTTAGGTTTTTCTCAAATGAGGAAGAAGAGGCTCAGCAAGAACTTGTAGTACGCGATTTTCCGACGGTTTCCGACGGCCCCCGTCGGAAGCCGTCGGAAAATTGCCGTCGAAAGTCGTCGCCCTCCCCTGTCGCTATTTAACCTTTTTTTAGTGGTGTTAAATGCACGCACGTTGTGCGTGCCATTAGGACTTAAATATATTAGTTTTGGTGTAACACTTTTTTGCTACCAGCGTGAACTTCCTCAAATGTCTCTCGATAAATATTACCAAATGTTAATATCACTTAAAAATAGAATCCAACAAATATATTTTTTTACAAATTCAAAAGTCCTCTTACATATATTATCAAACTTAATATCAGTTAAAAATAAGATCTAAAAATTAAACTTTATATACATTTTCGCTCTCTATTAATTGATAGCAGAAACAATAATTCAACCTAATAAAAAATTGAATGTTTCAACTTAAAAATAAAAATTCAACCTAATAAAAAATTAAATGTTTCCACTTAGAAATAAAAATTCGAACAAACTAGATTCTAACGCAAAACCATGTCTAAATATTTGTGAAAATAATTTCTATTGAATATGCTCGACACATATAACTTGTAAAAAAAAATAATTTAGCCGTGATGCGTGTGCTAATGCCATGTGTGTATGGGTCGTAGTCTAGGAAACATGGACTTCCAAACGTATTGCATATTTCTTGGTAGTACAAGAAAAAATAATAAGTTTCACAACGTTCAAAGCAATGTAGGACTGCACTACTCTGATCCTTCATCTTCCACTTTTATCAAACACTACCTCATAAAGCCCCAAATTTAAACATGCTATGCTTACAAACCCTAATTTTACACCGCATTCAGTCTTTAAAATTTCAAACAAACCCCCCATAAGCAACAATGATTTCCTAGATTGGAGAAAGAAGAGAAAGATGATTACTTGTCGATTCAAGTTAAAAAGGAAGAGAATCAATAACTTTCAGAAGACGTAGGAAAAGGCAGCTGATGATCGAGTTTTTGGCAAAATAAGTAATCGGTGTGGAGACAGCAAGGAGTTTAGGGTACGTTTCTCAGTATTGGGTTGATATAGAACATATATTTTTGTTTTTCTTATAATGTAATTTTAGAATTTTTTTTCATTTTCTGGTGCGATACTTTGTTTATCTCAGATGATACTTGTGTTGGTTTAGGTATGCTAGAATTTTGCCTTTTTGGTAACATAGATAATTTTCTTCTTGATGATGCATACTAGGTAATGGTTGATATATAGAATGTTAAGTATGTCCTTTTAATAGACATTAAGCTGGCATAAACACTTCCACAGAAATTACATAACGGAGACTGGCATTGAAGATCCACATTATGTTACTCTCATAGGATGTTTGAATATATTTTCCTATGTTTTACCACTTGATATCACTATAAGCAAAAAAAAGTTTCAATCATTATATTTTTTGTTTGCAATCAATGTAGAAAAGAATAAAGGGAATTATCCTGATCTAGTTCTTTTTTATTATTTTTTTGTATTAAGAAAAGTTTGGCATATATGTCCCGATTAAAATTGCACACTATTGATGCCAATACATGTAATTTGTGTTGTGTTACGTGGTATCCTGTCATTGTTAAATTCTAATCCGACATATGTTTTATTATCAAACATTATCTTATTATTATTTTTTGTGTATTTATATTGAAGAATAGAGATTTTAGGTTAATGCTAATACTACATATGCTCTGACTACTTTCTACTGTTACCATTCATGCTTCAGTTGGCAATTAACTAGCTAGCATCACTATTTTGTGTTTAATTTTCAGAAGCTAGCTACACCATTGAGATTTGATGATATAAATTCACGTAAATCATGTTGTGTTGCTTAATAACCAGCCTTTCTTATATCCAAGTGACATGTATGTTTTATTATTAAATGTTATATTATCATTTTTATTTTTGTTTTAACTATCTTAAAGTAAATAAAGAATAAAGGTTCTAAGTTGGTTTATATTACAATGCATGCACATCTGAGTACTTTTAAATAACACATTTCATACTTCATTTTGATTGGCATATGGGCTAACATCAAATTTTATGTCATTTGATTTTGAGAAGGTAGCTCGAAACATTAATTTTAAATATTCATGATCATCGATATTGCTTTATGTGGAAGAAGGGGAGCTGAGCATCACGATGTAGGATAGCTTGGTTTTGTGAAGTGAAACAAAACATTGTAAGGAAAAACTGAGCAAAAAATTCCATTACAAGGACTTGAACCCGGGTCTCTCGGGTGAGAGCTGAGTATCCTGACCAAGCAGACTACAACGGATTTAGTAATTTTATTGTTTGCTAAATAATCCATATTACATATACATATTACTGTAGTTTCAAAAAGCTAATAATTTTGACAGTAGACGACGTAGAGACGTCGTTCACATCTATAATATCTGTGTTTTTCAGTTAATGGATCATATTTGGTTTGATTGATCTCAATCCATTTTTCTTTGCAATATAAGAAATTCGATCATTTATCCAGTCGTGAATTATGAACAGTTAAATATGAACCTGAATATGTAAAGATCCAATGGACGAACAAATATTTTGTCCACAATTGTTACCTATCGAATAACAACTAATAAACCAAAGCAAAAATAATAACAATTTATTTTCTTTTACAAAGTATTAAAATAGAATTGATATTTCGAACTAATATGTGTAACAATGAACAAAAATGGTTCATGATAAATCGTGTGTGTGTTTATATATACACTTTTTTTACTACTATTTTATTTTATTTGGAAGTTATCTGCCGTACTTCACACATTTTATCCTTTTAGCTTTCAATCTACAGTGTTGTTATATTCGTAGTTTATGCGTAGTTCGTAAAACAAAAAATTGTAAAGCATATTATTACCGATATCTACTTGAAAAGGACAAACAAAGTACCACTGAGCCTTGACACGTTGCTATAATCATAAAGGTTATTGTCTTTTATTTATCTGAAAATATATGTGTAGTTCGACATGTTCTCTAAAAAAGCACAGTGATTAGTCCAAAGAAAAAAAGGCAATCCGTCTGTCTATTTATTATACAATGCAAAAGTTTCGCTTTAGAGAAGCATTTTTACACTACTAGAAACACCCTTGTGTAAATTTATAGAAATGAAATCTTCCTTATTAGTTGCAAAAGTAAAGTTCAAGACCTATTTAGCATGATCTTCTTTCTCATTTTGTCCGATATTCGCACATATTTATTTGACAATGACTATGTGTATAAGTACTAAAATGTTTATAACGAATTTTGATTTTTATTAAAATAATACCTTATGTACGATATTAATTCATATTTATTTTTTATGTGCATGTCATTGCATGTATCAAAGTATATTATGTATTGATTTCTTTCACGAAGACCAAGTTGGTGTTCATTATTAGTTCATTTAATAATTTAACAATGGACTTTCTTTATATATGATACTTAGTGTATGAACAAGTGGAATATGAGATAGGAAACATGGATTAAAGACCAATTTCTCTCAGTTTTCTTTCTATGAGTCATTAGGTTATCTCCTTTCAATTTCACTTTGGCAATTATCGTTATTTTTGTTGTATGATTCATTGCACCTTCTACGTTGCCAAGTCAAAAGTTCTATGTTGAACACAACCAAAGATTTCTGTTTGAATATAACAAACAAACAAGTAGTTAAAATGCTTTTCAACCAAAATAAAAGCAGTCTTTGAATAAAAATTTAGTTTCTAAGAGCTAAGAGTGCATGGATGGTTGTATTGAAAAATTGGGGTGAGAGAGGCTCGAACTCTCGACCTCAGGATTACTCAAGAAAAGTTATGAGACCTACGTGCTAGCAAACTATGCCACCAGCCCATGTGTTAATGTTGATTTTCAAGCTTCATAGTTTCTACAGATTTCATCTTATAAAATGAAGAAACATAATAAATTAACTTCTCACATCATTAGAGTGACCATATTCGACCCGTTAGGTTGATTTTAAGTTAAAAGGTGAAATTGGTTTAAAGAAAACATTTTTTTGAAAACCAAACCAAAGTAACAAAATATTTTCAGTTAATTCGATTTAACAAAAGCCTAAGTATCGTATTCTATGGTCAGAATGTTCAACATAGACAACTCGATGATTTTTAAATGATGATTTTCAAATTAATTTCATAATATAACCATATTCATGATAATATATTCAACAAAATTAGAGGAAACCAATTAAATTGGCATTAATTTCAAAATAAAACCAGGTTGTGATGAAGTTGGGGGTCGAAGATTGACGTGGTGGATATAACGCATGACAACGAAATGAAGATTTCGTGTCAAACTAATCGATGAAACGATTAGATGAAACAAGATAAATTGATGGATTGAAAATACCGAATGCCCAAATTCATTGATCTCGAGAGATACCGATTTCTAGCTATCTCCAACACGTTGATTCCGCAAGATGCCGTGTTAGAAGATCTACGACTCTTCTACGTTGATCTAGCGCACGAGATTCCGTGAATCGGCTTCAAATCCGTTGATTCGAGCGCACTCGAATAACCGAAAATGGAGAAAGGAGACAACGCTCAACTTCCAATTTTAAAGAGGCACAAAGCACCCAAACAAAGTTTTATTCAAAATCAACCAACTGTACAAATGACACCACCCCTATATTTATATGCAGTTTTCAACTCATCAGACCGACTTAACAAGTACAAACGACTCAACACAGGCAGCCACGACCTAATAGTGGTGACCTAACAGTTGCGATTCAATTACAACTCATATGCGACCTAACTGTAGCGACTTACATCAACATATGAGTTATAATACGGCACGAGTTACATGACACACGACTTAACAGGAAACGACATACGATATAACATATTTACATAACAACACATATTTACAACAACCACAACACCCTACGCGACTTAACAACTTGAGCCTCAGTGACATAAGATATAACAGCATCTGTGACCCTTCAAGAACGACCTAAGAATGTGGTAGTTGGAGCTACTTATAGCTTCTGCGACCTAGCCCTTCACGCGAGTCAACTTCGATAGGTCGTTGAGCTTCGGTCTGTTGCGTTGTTGTTTGGTAGAGTTAGCTCGTTAGGTCGGTTATCCCGACTTGTTAGGTCGCTTTGACGACCTACCAACATACTAGGTCACGGCCGACCTAAATCCAACGCAGATTGCACCGCATCATTGTTTTCCCGACTCGTTAGGTCGCTTGAACGACCTACCAACATGCTAGGTCGCTTGAATGCCTTGGTGCTTAACGTGTTACCTCGCGAGCGACCTTCACTAGGTTGTGAGTGACCAAGGGCCCTTGAACGTCTCAAATCCATTGAGTTGGTAGATTGTATTGCATCATCCTCCCCCGGTTGACAAAAATTTGACCTCGAATTTGCACCTTCCTCTTCCTCGACAGGCTCAATCCCATGAAACAGAATCAAATATTTGACATTGAAAACATCAGAAGTATGGATATGATCCGGCATTCTCGACTGATAAGCATTATCATTGATCTTCTTCAAGATTTCCACTGGACCAATTTTTCGAGCTTTCAACTTGTTGTAAGTTCCCATTGGAAATCGATCTTTCGTCAACACTGGATAAACCAAATCACCTTCTTTGAAGTCTATACTCCTTTGCTTCTTATCCGCCATTTGTTTATACTTCTCATTTGATGCAATAAATCATTCATAAACAGTTCTGTGACACTCCTGCAGCTCATTCGCAAAATCACAAACTTGTTTAACAACTTCTTTCTGAGATGGATCTATCGATAAATCCGACGGTCACTTCGGATTTGCTAAATATACTACTTGAAAGGGACTGAATCAAGTACTTTGATTAATAGCATGGTTATGTGCAAATTCCTCCTGACATAACTTCATATCCCAGCTCTTCAAATTATCTTTCACAAGACAGCTCAATAAGTTTCCTAATGATCTATTCACCACTTCCGTTTTCCCATCTGTTTGCGGATGATAGGCGCTACTGAAATTCAGCTTCGTCCCAACCATCTTCCACAGACTCAACCAAAAATGGCTTAGAAATCGAGTGTCCTGGTCAGAAATAATGGTCTCAGGTAGCCCATGTAGTCGATAAACTTCTTTGAAGAACAATTGAGCAACACGGACTGCATCGGCTGTCCTTTACATGCTATGAAATGCGCCATTTTCGAAAATCTATCCACCACAACATATATAGAATCATTCCCTCGATAAGTTCTTGGTAAACCCAACACAAATTCCATGCTAATATCCACCCATGGTCTAGTAGGCACAAGTAATGGCATATACAATCCAGCGTTCATAGTTGTCCCTTTGGAAACTTGACAAATGTGACATCTCTCCACAAATCTTTCAACTTCTTTCCTCATGGTAGGCCAAAAATATGATTGAGAAATCAACTGCAAGGTACGATCTCTTCCCACATGACCTTCTTCATGCAATTCTTTCAAAATCTTCATTCGCATACTGAAATCTGGTATACATAATTGATTTCCCTTGAAAAGAAAACCAACCACTAACACGTACTCATCCGTCTTTCCCTTCTCAACTTTATCTACAACCTTGGCAAAGTGAGGATCATCAATAAATAATTCTGGCAATACATCAAACCCTGTCACTTCAACCCTCATTGTAGTCAACAAATGATTCCTTCTACTCAATGCATCTGCCACACGGTTTGTAACTCCCGATTTTTGTTTCACAACAAATGTAAACTGTTGTAAGTATGCAATCCACGAGGCATGCCTAGCTGCAATCTTGTCCTGCCCTTGCAAATGCTTCAACGCTTCATGATCAGTATTATAACAAATTCTTTATGGAACAAATAGTGTCTCCAATGCTTCACTGCTTGTACAATAGCATAAAATTCTACATCATAAGTATTATATCTCATCTTGGCTCCCGAAAGCTTCTTACTAAAATAAGCAATAGGACAGCCCCTCTGACTTAATACCCCTCCAATTCCAACCTTAGATGCATCAGTATGTAATTCAAACAGCAACTGAAAATCCGGCAAAACTAGAATTGGTGCTGTCGTCAAAAGTTACTTGATTCGCTCTAAATCAACTCCTGCTTCCTCTGTCCATGAAAATTTCTTCCCCTTCGTACAATCAGTAACTGGTTCCATCACGCTACTGAAATGTGGAATAAATCTTCGGTAGAATGATCCTAAACCATGAAAACTTCTAACTTCTGTTATCGTCCTGGGTTATGGCCAATTTCTGATTACTTCCACTTTATTCTGATCCACCTGTATACCTCCTTTTGATACAACATATCCCAAAAATAAAACACTATGTGTCATGAACACGCATTTTTTCGTTGTAGCATAAAATTGTTCCTATCGCAGTATTATCAACACTTCTTTCAGATGATGCAAGTGTTCTTCTGGGCTTCCACTGTATATCAGTATATCATCAAAATACACCACCACGAACTTCCCAATAAATGGTCTAAAGATCTGATTCATCACCCGCATAAACGTACTAGGTGCATTCGAAAGACCAACCGGCATAACCAGCCATTCATACTACCCCTCCTGTGTCTTGAATGTTGTCTTCCACTCGTCCCCTGGTCTAATTCGGATCTGATGATAACCACTCTTAAGATCAATCCTTGAAAAGATAACAGCCCCACTGATTTGATCCAACAGGTCAACAAGCCTTGGCATCGGAAACCTGTATTTGACAGTTATTTTGTTGAGCGCCCTGCTATCTGTACACATCCTCCATAAACCATCCTTCTTCGGTACTAACAATGCTGGTATAGCACAAGGACTGAGACTCTCCAAAACACGCCCTTGTTCAAGCAACTCCTCAACCTGTCTTCTCAACTCCTTTGTTCCTTTGGACTCATCCTGTAATGTGGTCTATGCGGTAACACGGCTCCTGGCACAAGATCTATTTGGTGTTGTATGTCCCTTAACGGTGGTAGCTCCGTTGGCAGTTCTTCAGGAAATGCATCTTCAAATTCTTCCAGCATTGGCTTTACTTCTTCAGGAATTTCAACTGCTTCATTACTCTCACGTCCAATCAACAGGAAAACTTCAGGTTCCTCCTCTACTTCTTAAACAAACTCCATCAAAGATAACATAGTCTTTAGTTCTTTAATCTCCTCCAACTTGCTTTCATCTGTTTGTCGCTTTTTAGGAACTAGAGTAATTTTAGTACCTTCGAACGTGAAACTATAACTGTTGGTACGACCATCATGTTGCACAGCTCTGTCATATTGCCACGGTCTCCCCAACAACAAATGGAATACGTCCATATCCACAACATCACACCAAATTTCATATTTATACTTCTTTCCAATGGAAAAAATTACACGAGCTCTTCGACCAACCTTCACTTCCCCACCTTTCCTCAACCAAGATAACTTATGAGGTTTAGGATACTTCTCTGTCTTTAATGCTAACTTCTTTACAGCTTCTGAAGAGATGATATTATCACAAGTTCCCGCATCGATGACAAACTTGCAAACCTTTCCCAAAATAGTGCATGTTGACTGAAAGATGTTACTCCTCAACCAACTAGTCTCATCCTCTTGCTTTGGTGTCAAACACGACCTTCTCATCATCAAATTACATCCTTCATCTCCCGATAATAATTATGCTTCCTCCTCAACCTATGGTGAATTGGAGCATTCTACTTCTGCGTCCTCATCCTCAACCTCAGCAACCATCACTTGCTTCTTCGGCTTCGGACATTCATTACTCTTGTGACCAAACTCCTGACAATTAAAGTATTTGATACCACTATTGACCTTGGTCTTAGCAACTTCACTAACAACCAGTTTAGTAACAGCCTTGGAAACATTCGTATTGCTGCTAGCTCTTTTCACTTGATTGTTGGAATTTGTAAACACACCACCCCCTCTTCTACCTTGCTTCTTCCAAGCTAGAGCCTTCCGGTGTGCTTCAGCAACGGATCTTGGATCAAACATGTTCACCATATCTTGAATTTGCATTCTCAATCCTCCAACAAATCTAGCTGTCAATTGTTCCTCTGTCTCCATGATGTCATTTCTAGCAATCAGTTGATAAAATTCATCTGCATAATCATTTATCGACTTTGTTCCTTGTCCCAAATTCTGCAAGCGCTGATACATAAGAGGCTGATAATTATAGGGCAAAAAGGTAGCCTTCATCAACTTATTCATCTTCTCCCATGAAACAATCTTCGACTTTCCCATTCTTTCCCGTGTAAGTTTAGTTTGTTGCCACCATGCCATAGCTCTTCCTCTCAAACGAGTAGCAACCAACTTAACTCTACGATGCTCAGGAACTTCCTTGAAGTCAAAAATTTCTTCAACATTAGATAACCAATCCAAAAATTCCTCCGCTATCATACCACCCTTGAATTCTGGAATTTCCATCTTCATTCCCGACTCCCATTTACGATCATCTTCTACCTCTCGGTATTGATTTTATACTTGGTCTCGATCTCGATAATGAACACAACATCGATCACCATCTTCATCATAATCAAATGTACTTCTGTATCGATCTCGACCATCAACATCTCTATGATCACGCATATCTCTTCTACTATGTCTTTAAGCATCACGATATGGCTCATTTTCAAACCCATGATAACTTCTTCTCTTCACCTCGATATTCATGGTGTTCTCGCCTTGTTGAAACTGATGATTCTCTTCGATCTCAGTAAAATTGTGGTGACACCCTCCTCGCTTCCATAACCGATGGCGAAACTCTGTTTCCTCCATGGTTCAAGTTTGGTGATCTTCTCCTTTGACTTTGATTCATATCGATCATCGATTTCTCTAATCTACTGATTCCCTCATCCAACTTCTCATTGAATTTATTGCTAATTCGTTGTTCCATTTGTTCAGCATCTTCTCTTTTATACAAATCTTCAACATTCTGATGACGATTAGCTCTTCTCGGCGGCATTGTAGAATATTCAAACACACACTTCAATACTTAGCTTTGAAAAGGATTTGGCTCGGCTGCACTTAACTCGGCATGCACTTCAACAATTGAACTTTCGGCCTGTACTTAGCTCAGCCTTGATCAAACAAATAACAACTCCCACTCACGGCCTTGATCAAACAAAGTGATGCACAACTCCAAAACTTCAAATCTTCTCCCAATAGGCTCGGCTTAGCTATGATTGGCTAAGTCTAGCTCTGATACCAAACTGACGCGGCAGATATAATGGATGATAATGAAATGAAGATTTCGTGTCAAACTAATCGATGAAATGATTAAATGAATCAAGATAAATCGATGGATTGAAAATACCGAATGCCCAAATTCGTTGATCTCGAGTGATATCGAATTCTAGTTATCTCCAACACGTTGATCGCGTACGATACAGTGTTAGAAGATTTACGACTCGTCTATGTTGATCTCGCTCATGAGATTCCGTGAATCGGCTTCAAATCCGTTGATTCGAGCGCACTCGAATAACCGAAAATGGAGAAAGGAGACAACGCTCAACTTCCAATTTTAAAGAGGCACAAAGCACCCAAACAAAGTTTTATTCAAAATCAACCAACTATACAAATGACACCACCCCTATATTTATAGGCAGTTTTCAACTCATCAGACCGACTTAACAAGTACAAACGACTCAACACAAGCAGCCACGACCTAACAGTGGCGACCTAACAGTTGTGACTCAATTACAACTCATATGCGACCTAACAGTAGCGACTTACATAAACATACGAGTTATAATACAGCACGAGTTACATGACACATGACTTAACAGGAAATGACATACGATATAACATATTTACACAACAACACATATTTACAACAACCACAACACCCTACGCGACTTAACGACTTAAGCCTCAGTGACATAAGATATAACAGTATCAGTGACCCTTCAGGAATGACCTAAGAATACGGTAGTTGGAGCGACTTATGGCTTCTACGACCTAGCCCTTCACGCGAGTCAACTTCGATAGGTCGTTGAGCTTCGGTCTGTTGCGTTGTTGTTTGGTAGAGTTAGCTCGTTAGGTCGGTTATCCCGACTCTTTTGGTCGCTTGGACAACCTAACAACATAATAGGTCACGGCCGACCTAAATCCAATACAGATTGCGCCTGCATCACTGTTTTCCCGACTCGTTAGGTCGCTTGAACGACCGACCAACATGCTAGGTCGCTTAAATGCCTTGGTGCTTAACGTGTTACCTCACGAGCGACCTTCACTAGGTCGTGAGAGACATAAGGTCCTTGAACGTCTCAAATCCATTGAGTTGGTAGATTGCTCTGCATCAAAGATGTTGGTCGTGAGAAGTTGTCTTCGTCTTCTTCTTTGAGACAACGAGCTTTCTTCGAGGAGGCAGGGCACAAGCGCGACTATATAAAATAGAAAATTTAATTTGGTGGAAAGAAATAATAGGGTAAAAACTTTTTCGATGATTGAAGAAGGCAAGCGTTTGGCCAACATAAAAACATAGACTTGGTAAAATGAAGGGAAGGATAAGGGCATTGGAAAAATTGAGATTAAGTAAAACAAAGTCCTTAATACAGTGCATTTGGCACCATTCCAAAAGAAATTCGGTTAGCATTAATCATTTCTTAATTTTTCATTTCTCTAAAATCGCTTAAATTCCTTGCTTATATTTAGCTCTAACTCTTATCCGAGTTTTACATTCTAAGTAATGTAATTGTATTAACATTTCCATTTAATTCTAGTTTCAGTTTTACATTCCAATTATATGTTGTTATTTTTTTTCTCTCGACTTTTTTGATATTAAAATTTTATGATTACGAACATAGGTTCATGATGTAATACTCGGAAATAGCGTGATATAGGAGCCAAATTTTTTATTACGGATTTAAATATATGCTAAAAATTTAAAAGCATATATGTTGAATTGTCAAGGTATTTAAATTTAGAAAAAAAAGTAAATTTATTAGCATTGATACATACTCAATGGTTAAAATGATTTGAAACTGAACCTACCAAAATTTAAAAAGTCAAAAGAAAATTAAAATTGCATGTACTCATGAGTCTACTAAAAATATCATTTTGATGTATGTATTAAATTTAAAAAAAATTGAAATCGATGAATGGTATATTAATAAACATATGTGGTTCTTATTATTTATATTTCTTTGTTTTTTGGTTGAGTGTCCAAATTTAAAATGACGTTCTTAATGTGCTAAAGATAAGTTGTTAAAACTTATGTTTTCTTGTAAGAATATAACATAGTATTTGGATGTATTTGAAATGCTTGTTTGCATTTAGTAGTATTGAAAATCATGATGTGTATACAATTTTGGAGTGCATGACTAACCTAGAAGAACTATGGCTGATGAACGCGAAATGACTTCAAAGTGCAAACAAGTGACCTTTCACAATGATATTTCTTCACTTGTTTAAGTAATGACCTGCCATGTTAGCACCATATCTTAATAACAATGGAGAGGTCCTGGAAGCTTTCAACTATGTTACAACCTTTTCGAAACAAAGAAAATAGCCTTCCGATAGCGACAAAAGCCTTCAAGGATGAATGGAAAACGATTGGATACCCAATGGCGGAAAAAAGATTCAAGTGAAAGCTTAAAAAGAGAAAACATCGTCACTTTTTGCAAGTATTGGGAATGTACCTTCCGAACACGTTCGAACATCTTTTCATGCTTATCTAACACATCTGCAACAACACGATAGACATTCTTATAGCTTTCGATGGAGGCAAAGGCACTCAGATCTTATTCGAAAGCTGCACTAGAGGGGTGCTCTTGATTCAACAACGATGGAAGGTCGTAAAGACATCACTTTAACTAAGTCGAAAGGACTGATGCGAAAAGATCCAGCCCGCACCTATAATTAAGATTCTATAGGTGTTGTTTAGGGATCCAATTCATGACTCCCATACTTGTACTTTTCATAGGCTTGTAAATCATAATTTTTAAATTAATTTGGGGATTTCACTTACTTGTAATATCCAAGCCATTATATTTGTACAAATTATCAATAAAGTGAATACATAACACCTTCAAATGCATGAAGTCTTATTTGTTGCTTACATATGATTTCAATTAGGATTACATGCAAATCAATCCCTTTCGATGGTGTTATCATTGAAGGCATAGGACCCTTTCGACTTGGTTAAATTTCTGTTGTTCCTACCAGGTTACAACTTTGGGATACTCCAACTAACCCAAAAGGGGTTTCGAAGGGATCATTCACCCCTTTAACTTTGTTTTGAGGTGTTGAAAAATTTTTTGTTAACAGATGTTTTAATATTAAAATACTATTTATGCTATTGTTTTTATGACAAACGAGATAACTTGCATTTTATAGTGCTTTAGTTTTGAGAAGCTCTAACAACTTTGGCAATTAGATGACAAAGTGATTAATTTTGCACTTGTATATTTACCATTCTATAGACTAGATGTTTCAGATGAACATGACAATTCTTAAATTAGATATTTTATAGAAACATAATTACTTGCATTTGGATGATTTTATATTATACGCGATCATCTAGGAAATTTATTGAAGCTTTTCCGCATCATTCACTAAGGGAAAAGCTTACCATGAGCTAGCAATCATTTGCACCAAGATATTGATGATTTTTCTATATTTTTGACTTTCAATTTTTATTGCTTATCGTGTATGCACTTTATCAAAATAAACTTAAATAGAAAGAAAGGATAGGGAGAAGAAAGGAGGAAAAAAGAAAAATACTCATAAACTTCATTTTGTCTTTTATTTAGCTAAAAATACATGTGCAGTTCAACGCCCTCTCTAAAAAACACAGTGAATTAGTCTACAGAAAACAAGAAGGCTATCTATCTATTTATATGATATAATGCCAACATTTCACTTTAGTGAAGCTTTTTTACACTACGAGAAATACCGTTGTGTAAATTTATAGAAATCAAAATTTTCTTATTAGTTGCAAAAGAAAAGTTCAAGATCCTGATTTAGCGTGTTTTTCTTTCTAACTTTCTCCGATATTCTAACATTTTCATTTGACTATGTAATGACCCACCATTCATTCCACAGAATGATGCATCTTTAATAAGAAAGAAAGGGATAGAAAAGAGAAAAGATAGAGAAGAAAGAAAGAAACAATATCAGAATTCCAACAACGCAACGAATAAATAATATTAATCACATAAGATATTACATAGTATACAACATAAATCAGAGTAACACAGCTTATGCAACACATACTAGACAGTTATAAACACCTGTCTAGTTATTACAACTCAATACAATACAGAGACACCAATCACAGCGGAACCCTATAAATATCTACAACGCTGAAGCCTCCTACTCCATCGCTCCTCCATAATTCATCAAAGCTAACCTGAATCCCTTAGCTACTCGTAAAAATTTGAGTACCCAAGAGTTTAAGAAAACAGAAGATAAACTCCGGGTCAGATATGGGTCTGGTGTGAGTAACAGGTTAAAGTTGTTAACTTACAAAAACCTTTGAAAACAAAAGGTATCACGTAAGACTTCCCACACATAAACATGGGTAAGTTTTTACCTTACGCTAAGCAAAACATTTGATAGGAAATCCAGTGATATTATAATAGGGTCTAAGGTTTTCAAGTAAATAAGAAATAGCTGAAATTGTTACATGATTAAATTCTAGCTACTAGCCACGAAAGTTGGTAATACAATCAAAACCGTAAGGGCACGTAAGAAGAATAGGTTTCCATCAATGGCAGGGCTACCGTGGTACCGCGCGTCACAGTATGAGGCCTAGATCACCGTACCGAGGATTACTTCCAATCCCCTACAACACAAGGTCGGAACGATCCCTTGCTGGAAAGTCCCAACAAGACAACCCAGCAGTTGTCGCGACCAACTACCCACACAGCCGAATAAAAAGGGACCTCTAGACAGGGGAAAATATCGTCCTACTTGGGCATGACCCACTTAGCCTTGCTGCACCTCCCCTGTTCTAGCCATTCCCGGTTGATGAGGCTTGAGGCTACGATTATCTTTAGAGAACAAATCTCTTAGAATGCACATCGTCCACTTGACGATGTTCCGAAAGCATTCAATCCATACAAGTTCGTTCCGGGTTTGAACGAAACAGAAGGCATTATCTCATTACACTCATTTTGGAATCACCCTCAGAGTTAACGACGATAACCCTTGCACTCTGAATCTTCATCTTCACTTGAGATTCACGACATATCGTTAATTTGGATCGATGTGGTTTTCGGATATCCAAATCTGGAAACTCGATCCCGGTCTCATCGAAATCCAAAACGCCATCTTTTAGGTCCAAGTAGTTTTAAAGTACAATTCAATTCTATTATCTACATACACACAAATAGATAATTCACATATCACAATAGATAATCTATAGATAATCTACGTTATCATCATAAATAGATAATTTACATTATCATCACAAATAGATAATCCACATTATCATCACAAATAGATAATTCACATTATCATCACACTTCAATCAAAAAAGCCATATCACACAACATTACTTATCATATCTGAGATCTCAAACCATTCAAGGCAATCAATATCATCCATCCATACATAAGCAATGATTAATTTATCACACCATAATTAATTTAAAATGAATTAAATTAATTACTTCATCTGTAATTAATTCAAAGTAAATTAAATTAATTACTTTCATCATTATAAAACTTTCTTACATAACCATTAATTAATCACAAATTAATTAATTAATCATTCTCTAATTATCCACCCTAATTAATCATTCCTGATTAATTATTCTTTAATTACATTCAAGTAGTTATCCTTTAATTAATTTCACAAATTAATTTTCCTTAACCACTTACATTAATTATCCTTTAATTACTCTTTTAGTTAATTAACTATAATCAATTACATTAATCCTTAATTAATTACATTAATTAATTACTCTATAATCACTTATTATTGATTTATTAATCTTAAATAATCAATCCTTAATTACATCATTAATTTTATTAATTAATGATCTGTAATTACCTTTAATTAATTATCCTATTAAATTAATTACATTTAGTAATTAATCTTTATTTAAACCACATCTATTAATCACCCTCGATTAATCTCATTCAGTAATTAACTACGCTTAATTACTTCATTAAATAAATTAATTACTGCATAATTAATTATCTTTAATTAATCTTTTGATTAATTACACAAAGTAGTTAAACTCAAATTACTTCCATTACTAAATCACCCTTCAATTAATTACATCCCGTAATTATCCATTAATTACTTCATTAAGTAATCATACTTATCAAATTCTCAAGTGGTTATTCTAAATTAATTAAACTTAATTAATTAACTTAAAGTAATCAAATTTATTTAATTAATTACCTTGAGTAATTAATTCCTTTAATTACTTTCATTAAGTAATTATACTTAAACAATTTCACAAAATGATTATTTTAATTAATTAATCTAATTAATTATTAAAATTAATCACATTAATTAGTTATTTAATAATCTCAAGTTAATGACCTTCATTAATTATTAACAATTCTTAAATTACTTCTCTTAAGTAATTAACTTATATTAATCACTATTAATTACAAATTAATTTATCCTTAATAACCCATTAATTAATCTCTAATTATTTAATTAATTAATTTTTAAATGTAACTTAATTAATCTTAAATTACTTGATTAATTAATTCCTAATTATTAATTAAAATATAATCTTATTTAATTAATGATCCTTAATTACAAATTAATTATTACTACGTAATTAATCTTAAACCTTAGTTAATTAATTTAAATCCTTAATTACTTAATTAATCCAAATCATTAATTAATTATCCATTTTAATTACCTTAATAATTTAATGAATCACACATTTAAATCTTAATTCAAGATAAATACATTTTTCTTATTAATGATTAAATTATCATTAACAAATCATTTAAAAGCAATTTACTTTTAAATTTCATGTCAAATATAAGATTTAAAATGAATACAATTTAAACTTTAACAAAGTTTAAAAACAATTTAAAAACCTTTTAAATCTCATGTTAAAGAAATACACCTTATAAAAGAAATTTAAAACCAAATTCATTTTAAATCCAAATCAATTTAAAGTACCTTTTAAATATTCAAAGTTGTTTAAACATTTTAGATTTAAAAAAAACTTTCTTTTATTTCAAAACTATGAGACAAATTAAATTTGATTCCAGATTAAACTTTAATTTTATACTTTACTTACATTTTAAAACTTCATTTTTAAAATTCAAACTATTTAAACATTTTAAGGTTGTTAAAACAATTTAAATTTTAAAAACCTTATTTCAAAACTAGAATATAAATTTAGATTTGAATCTAGATTTAAACTTAGATTTTAAACTTTGTTTAAATCCTTACTTTTAGATTTTAAAATCATTTTAAAATTTAAAACAGACAGGTTTCTAAAACCTGTAACACAAATATTACCCGAGCGACCCCTCAAGTGCATCGAGCAAAACCATTCATTACTTCGAGCCAAAACTTGAACTACTCGAGATAAACTCGAGTACAAAACTCTGCAACATCAAACTTCACTTGACACAAACTACTGCACCGTGCATATGCACGGTGGCTCCGACCCTCTCCGGTCATCACCAATGGCCTCAACACATCAGTGATCAACTCCGCAACCCATCACGATAATCAGATAATGACCATTAACTTGAAATCGAATTCGAGTATGCTAACCAAACCTGGAACCAAAACTGGAACAACACCCCACCTGAAAACGCCTCTTGTACTCCCACTGCTGATCACCAAAACACCAGCGACTCCGGCCATGACTTCGTCCACGCCCTAGCTACCCACTCCAGAGTTCTACTGAACTCGATCAACCAGAGGGTTCGAGATGATCACAATTCCTGAACTAACCAAAACTAGGTTTAAAAGCTTAAATCGGTCGTCGTCGCCGCCGCCGCGATCTGCCATCACTTCTACCATTTTCCCCTAGTCACTAACAACTCTTCTTCCTCCAGAACGAATCACGACCTCCCAGACTAAAGAGATCATCAGAATTCCCTAAAATTTCAATTTCTGGTTAAACCAGAAATGCACTTAAATCCCTCTACTAAAAATCGTGATTCTAGTTTCAAAAATCAAGTTTTAGTTTAAGCATTTGATTTAGATTCCTAAATCAGTGAATCAGGGTAGTTGAATTTTAACTTATTTTAAATTTGCTAGGTTGTTTAGTATTTCCCGAGACAATACAAATTTGATTTAACTGAAACAAATTTTGTAAACATTAGTTATTGACAAATCAAACAGATTTTGTTTGAAACTTATATCTTAACTTAGATTAGAAAATGAGATAAAGATTTTTGACTAAATTATGAACCTGAGAATCTAAAAACTGTAGTAGCATAAAACAACAGTCTACACTCATATATCCATTCATATACACAGAAGATAAACATACACAATACAATATTTATCAAAGAAAACTAGCATGCAACCATAACCATACTTAAGTTTTTAGAAATGTGATGTTACTCACCAGATTTGAGGATGGAGAACAGAGCACCAATTTGAAATTTCTGGAAATGTCTTTTGCCTTTGAAAACTTTAAACTAAAATGCCCCTAGCTTCTTGTTTTTGATTTAAAACTTGAGTGCTTGCCTTAAAAAAATTTGCAGACTACTTCATTGAGTCTAGATTTAACTTGCTTTGAATTTAAAACTTGAATTACAGATTTCCTTTTGATATACCCAGGTTGAAAGATGAATGCATGCAGGTTTTTGAATTTATCCCAGATTAAAGAAAATGTATGCAGCCTTTTGACCTTGAAAATGCTTTGCATGCTTTTGATTCTCAGGTTTAAAAAAAATGCAGATGCTCAGGTTTTGATGTATCACAGATTTTAAAAAAATGCAGGCTTAGATTTTGGTTTGAGGAGGATGTTTTGCAAAGATCTTTGAAAATGTACAGGATTTAAAAATGCAGTCTTTATGGTTTGATATAGAGATAGAAATACAGGTTTTGATTGTTTTGAAGAGGATGATTAATAATTTTGAATTTGAATGTGATTTCTTGTTGGAGGAGTTTGGTATAGAAAATGAAATCATAGGCTTTGAATTGAATAGTTTTCTGGTTTTGAGGAAGCGAAATAAAATTTCTGGTTTGAATTTTTATAGCTTTGAGTTTAGAAAGATAGAAAAAAGAATGAAGGGGAAGAAGAATACGTTTATAAGGGCTGAAATGATTTAACAAAAATAAAAACAAAGAAAATTAAAATAAATGTGACACTTGTATTAAACCTTTACATTTGTCAATTTTATTCACTTATCAATTAATACTTGTTATAATGAGAACTTAAGATAACAACACTTGTCTCTTTAGAAAATAGTACTAATTTTAAATGTTTAATATAAGTATATACTTAACTAATTATATTTATATATAAAATTGTATACAAATATTTTTTAAATCCAAAACAATATGAATATCTATTCTTTTAAATTTCAAAACTTTAAATTCAAATCAAATTCTAAAATCAAATTTTAAAATCAAGCTATTTATACATACATAACTACACAAATTAAATTTGAAATAACAATTCTATTTATATTAGAATCAATATATATTTATAAAAATAATACACTATAATTATTATTTGGAAATAACACTTTTATTCAATTTTAAATAATTTATAAAAGAAATTATATTGTCATATATAATTTACTTATATTACTTAAGTGAAATAATGTATCATTTGCAAATTGTATTTTAAACTTCTATATAAAATTTCATTCATACTTATCAAGTAATATTTTTTTTTTTAAAAAACTTTTATTTAAATTTAAACTTAAGCCAAGATATAATTTAAGCAACTAATATTTACCTTAAATATTGTGACGACCCGTAATTTTTTATGTTTGAAATTGGAATATTTAATTGATTTTAAACGTTTGAAAGGTTAATTTTAACTTTAATTTCAAATATCACTATTTATTTGATAATTAAATAACCGAAGTTAATAATTGGAAGTTGGGTAAAAGGTTGAATCTGGAATTTTAAGCCGGTTAAAAATAATTTGAAGGCTCACAAAATTTATATTGATTATACTAGAGATAATAGACGTTGTAAAATTGAAATTTATAGTGGTTTGTTCAGTTTTAAAATTTTATAGTTTAAATTGAATTTAAAAATAGCCTTCCGAGGCGCAGTCTCGAAATTCAATGAAACCAGTTCCATTGGATCCGTAATATTTTATTATTATCGGATTTCAGTTTTCGCGGTGTTCGGAGTTACCGTTGGGTCGTACGAGTGGTTTATGCATAGAATAATGTAGTTGAATTTAAATTAACAATGAAATCTTCTCTTATACGCCACTCTATCTTCCTCTTATATCTTCCCTTAAATTGAAATCCCTGAGTGAAAAAAGTGCTGAGCCTTTCAAAGTCGAATTCGCATCTAAAACAAAAAAAAGGAAGAGGGAGGGCCGCATCTTTTCGTTCAAACCAGATTCGAGTGTTACTCGTCTTCATCAAATCCCACGGCAGCTCTAAGGGAATGGGTGGCGTCGCGAGTAGCCTGGGTTATCTGAGAGGTCACGGCTCTTGAAATCGAACAATTCAATGTTGGAGGTCACGGTGGTGGCGCCGAGGGATTCGCGGGGCCCGCGACGGCGAAGCTTTGGGTCGCAAGGTTGTGGCTTCATGCATCTCGAGACAAGAGTGTTGCGTCGTCTCTGGCTGTCGATGGGCAAGCTCGTGATTGTGAGTCATGTACGACTTAAGGTAATTAAAGTTTTTTTTAATTTTAGGTTAAATAAGTTAACAAACTTTTAATTTAATTTGATAGCAGGAAATCTTACAGTAAGTAAATTTCTATTTGTGTTAACTGCTGGAAAAAAATTGTTATAAATATATGTTTCAACTTACCGTTTAGGTTTTAAAATATGTACAGTAGTAAATTTAATAAAATTTTACAGTAAAAATAGAAGATTTTTATGAATATACGGTGTGTATATATATATGTGTGTAAATTTAGATTTTTTTTCTAAACCCTATGTAGTTTATTTTGAAGATAAAATATATACACACACATTTTAACTTACTAGATATCATTTAAAAATAAAATAAAAATGCTTAACTAACTTATTTAGATTATTTTAGTTACTAAAAGATTTTCAAAAGGGAATTAGTTTCAAATTTAATTACTTGTTTAAAACTAAATTAAATTTAAACTTATTTAATTGGTAACAAGTTGTTCGATTATTTCAAATATTAATAAAGCATATACATTGTTTTTACAAGGTCTGAAATCGGAAGAAAACGAGCAGGTTTGGGTCGGATTGCAAAACAAAATAAAAAGGTGAGTTAATCTCACTCAGTTTAAATTTAAATTTAAATGATTAAATTTAAATAATTGTTTGAATGCTTGAATTGATTGATGTGATATAGTATGGTATAATTTGAAATTGGCATTTTATATGATGCTAACATTTGTGGATGCAGGGAAAACAGGTTGGAGGGATCCAACTGTACCCCTCAACTTTTATTTAAATTATTTAATATTCTCTGTTCTGATTATTTGAAATTCTATAATGAATTATGTGGAAGTATTGAATGCTATGGCTTGGTTGATATAATTGGGTATAATGAATTACCAAAAATATAAACGTGATTTTGGTAATTACAGAATAAATTTAAGAGTGGCTTGGAAAAGAAATGAAGTGACTTTAAAATTCCAATTAACGAATCCTGAGTATGGAAAGGAAAATTTGAATAAACAGGAAGTTAATGAATTTTAAAATGCAGTATTATCAATTAAAAAGGACAAACATTTATTAAAATTAAGATTTGAATTATTGAAAGAGTAAAGAAGAAATGGGAAAAGATAGTAGTAAATCCATAACTACTGAATTTGGGAATGAACTGATAAGTAAAAGAATTTATTTCAAATAAAATAAATTGGAAATCATTTTGGGGAAATTGATTTAAGTGATTGAAGTTGGTTTGGGGAAATTGATTTAAGTGATTGAAATTGGAATATTCTTTGGATAGCCAAGTACATGTTTTTAAAGGTAATTTATTTTAAATATAAATTAAATGTTTTTAAGTTGTTTTTTTAGAAAGCAAGTTTTATGAAATTTATTATTTCTAATATTTAAATTCTAAAGTATGTATTTTCTTTTATTCTATTTCAGCAGTAATTATTAAGAAGTAACTTAGTATTTTGTTTTTAAATAAAAAGTAGAAACCTAGTTTTATATTTTATTAAGTAACCTTATTTTCAAATATTCTTATAGTACATATTATTAACAAAATATTAAAGTAATTTTAACTTGAATGTTTTAAAGTATATTTTTAAAAGTGAAGTGTTTTAAATTATTTTAAAAATCAAAAGTTTTGTGCTTGGTGATTCCAGTGGAAATAGAAATACTGGGAATTTATTCCGAGAAAGGCAGATAGTTTTGAAAACTGTTTTCAAGGGAATTTGAAAAGTAAAAATATATCTTGTGAAGATATTTTTGAGATAAATAAATAATTTGGTAAATTATTTATTGTTTGATGGATGTTTGTGCATATTCATTGATAGTTAAATAGCCGACTATCAATATTGGACAAAAATGCGCTGATCATTTCTAAGAGACCGGGATCGAGATGTATTTCTCGAAAACCACTTCGATCCGGTTTGTACGTTTCGTGTGAAACGAGTTGGGATTCGAAGATGGAGCAGTGAAGTGCAAGGGCTAGTCGCTACTAATCCTGAGGATATTTCCAAAAAGGATGTAGTGGAATAGTGCCTTCGGTTCCGTTCAAATTCGGGACGGACTTGTATGGATGAATGCTTGCGAAACATTGTCAGCTGGACGATGGGCATTCTAAGGGATATATTCTAAAAAGGTAACGCTTAGCCTCAAGCCTCATCAAGTGGGAATGGATGAAAATCAGGGGTTATGTAGCCAGGCTTCGTGGGTAGCCCCCACTGGACGGTGAGGTCATCCCTGTCTAGATGTCCCTTTATTTCGGCTTAGTGGGCAGTTGCTCATCCCAACCACGGGGTGATCTTGCTCGGGACTATCCAGTAAGGGATGGTTCCGGTCTTGTGTTGCAGGGGAGTTAGGGTGGCTCCTCAGTACGCTGATCTAGACCAGGTACTGTGACAGGTGGTACCCCAGTGCCTAGCCATTAGTTGGAATCCATTTTCCCTACGCGCCTGTATGGTTTTGATTGTGCCCAACTATTGCTGAAACATGAGATGCAAGCATTTCAGCTAGATTCTATTTTACTTTCTATAGACACTATTATAATATCAAAGGACTTTAATAAAAATGTTTTAGCTATCGTAAGGTAAAAACCCTACATGTTTTTTGTGGCGTGGTCTTATGAGATGCTTTTGTTTTCAAAGGATTTTTGAAACTTTAATAATCAATTGGGTGTGATTTTCTCACGCTGGTATCCAGACTGACTCGGGTGTTATTTAATTGTAATGCGCGGGTCAGACCGAGTATTAAAGGATACAGGAAATGCTGTGGAGCTCAGGAGATATTTAAGATGACGATACGTACTCCCGTACTTGTTTATATATATATTTTCCGCTGTGTTGAGTTGTTGTGTATCTATTTGTATGATATTGATGTTGAGCTGTGATTGATGTACTTTGATGATGTAATATATAAACAGAGATATTTAAGTTTTGAGTAAAAAATATTTATTACCTATTATATTGTATTCCGCTGCGATGGATAGATTCTGTTGTTGTTGTCTATTTTCTTCTTCTACCACTTCTTCTTTAACCCAAATGGTTCGTATTTCTGTACAACTTGGGTTGATTGTTTTAGAATAGTGTTGACTCAAGGGGTACGGATTTGCGGGCTGTTACAAATATTTTAAACTATATAATTATTTATTTAAATAGCTTTGAAAAGTTATATATTAAATTAAATCAAAATTTCCAAATTATCAAAGTGAATATTAGCATTTAAAAACAAGATTTTATTTATTTATTAATTTTCAACCCAAAGCTAATCTATTTTCAATATATACATATATACATACATTATAAATAGAAAACAATTCATTAGTTTTTAAAAGATAAAATTCACCAATTAAATTTATTAAAAGAAGATTATTAAATTAATTCAGATTTTATTAACAAAGATTATCAAATCAATTTAATTTTTAATATAGATTATTAAGAATTATATTGCCCAAATTTCGGGTCATCACAGACTATAACTACATGTTTAAATACTAAATGTGTAGATTAACTTTTATTTCTTATTAAAAAAAACCTTACGTACGATATCAATTAATATTTATTTTTTATGCGCGCATGCATTGCATATACCAAAGTATCTTATGTATTTTTTTCTTTCACATAGACCAAGCCGGTGTTTCACTGTTAGTTTATTTAATAATTAAACGATGGACTTTCTTTATATATGATACTTAGTACATTAACAAGCAGAATGTGGGATATGAAACAAGGGGTAAAGAGCTATTTCTCTCTATTTTCTTCTTATGAATCACTAGGTTAGTTTCATAAGCATAACAAGTGCATATATGGTTGTACAAAAACCTAAGTTTAATTTCTAAGAATAACAAGTGCATATATGGTTGTACAAAAAGATTGGGTAGGAAACAAGGGTTAAAGAGCTATTTCTCTCTATTTTCTTTTATGAATCATTATGTTAGTTTGTAAGAATAACAAGTGCACATACCAAAATTTAATTTCTAAGAATAACAAGTGCACACATGGTTATTTAAAAACTTGGGGTGAGAGAGGATTGAACACTCAACCCTTGGAATACTCAAGAAAAGCTATGAGACCTGCGCACTAGCCTATTGCGCCACCACCCCATGTGTTAATTTTGATTCAAGCTCGACATTAATTTCAAATAAAACCCGGCTGTGATGAAGTTGGAGTCGAAGTCGTTGGCTACGAGAAGTTGGCTTCATCATCTTGTTTGAGAAGACGAGCTTTCCTCGAGGATTCATGGCGTGAACGGATAAATAAAGTTGGAAATTTACCATGGTGAAAAGAAAAACTAGGGTAAAAACTTTTTCGACAAATGAAAAAGGTTAGTGTTTGGGCAACATAAAAAAATAAATGTGTTAAAATGAAGTGGAGAAAGATAAAAGCATTGGTAAAATTAAGATTAGGTAATTTTACATTAAAAAGGTAAAACCATTTTAAAGAAAACATTTTTTTTTGAAAACCAAACCGAATTAATAAAATTGTTTTCAGTTAATTCGATTTAACCAAACCGTAGATACCGTATTCTATGGTTAGAATGTTCAACATAGATAACTTGATGATTTTTGAATGATGATTATCAAATTAATTTCATAATATAACCATATTCAAGATAACGCTTCTTGTTTTTGTTTTAAAACTTGAGTGCTTGCTTTAAAAAAACTTGCAGACAACTTCATTGATTTCCAGATTCAACTTGCTTTGAATTTAAAACTTGAATTACAGATTTCATTTTGATATACCCAGGTTGAAAGATGAATGCAGGTAGACTTTTGAATTTATTCAAGATTAAAAATATGCATACATCCGTTTGATCTTGAAAAATGCTTTGCATGATTTTGATTCTCAGGTTTAAAAAAATGCAGATGCTCAGGTTTTGATGTATCATAGTTTTTTTAAAAATGCAGGCTTCGATTTTGGTTTGAGGAGGATGTTTTGCAGAGATCTTTGAAAATGCACGGGATTTAAAAATGCAGGCTTTGTTGTTTGATATAGAGAAAGAAATACATGTTTTGATTGTTTTGAAGAGGATGATTACTAATTTTGAATTTGAATATGATTTCTTGTTTGAGGAGTTTGGTATCGAAAATGAAAACACAGGCTTTGAATTGAATAGTTTTCAGGTTTTGAGGAAGTGAAATAAAATTTCTGGCTTGAGTTTTTTTAGCTTTGAGTTTAGAAAGATAGAAAAAAGAATGAAGGGGAAGAAGAATATGTTTATAAAGGCTGAAATGATTTAACAAAAATAAAAACAAAGAAAAATTAAATTAAATGTGACACTTTTATTAAACCTTTACATTTGTCAATTTTATTCATTTATCAACTAACACTTGTTATAATGAGACCTTAAGATAACAACACTTGTCTTTTTAGCAAATAGTATTAATTTTAAATGTTTAATATAAGTATATACTTAATTAGTTAGTTTATAAGTACATATTTATATGTATAGATAATTTTAAAAGAAATGAAACCAATTATACTTATATATAAAATTTTATACAAATATTTTTAAAATCCAAAACAATATAAATATCTATTCTTCTAAATTTCAAAACTTTAAATTCAAATTCAAATCAAATTCTAAAATTAAATTTTAAAATCAAGCTATATATACATATATGACTACACAAATTAAATTTGAAATAACAATTCTATTTATATTAAAGTTTATATATATTTAAAAAAATAATACATTATAATTATTATTTGGAAATAACACTTTTATTCAATTTTAAATAATTTATAAAAGAAATTATCTTGTTATATATAAATTACTTATATTACTTAAATGAATTAATGCATCATTTGCAAATTGTATTTTAAACTTCTATATAAAATTTCAATCATACTTATCAAGTAATATTTAAAAGAAATAAAACAAACCTTTTATTTAAATTTAAACTTAAGCCAAAATATAATTTAAACAATCAATATTTACCTTAAATATTTTAAACGATACAATTATTTATTTAAATAGCTTTGAAAAGTCATATATTAAATTAAATCAAATTTTCCAAATTATCAAAATGAATATTAGCATTTAAAAACAAGAATTTATTTATTTATTAAATTTCAAACCAAAGCTTATCTATTTACAATATATACATATATACGCACATTATAAATAGAAAACAATTTATTAGTTTTTAAAAGATAAAATTCACCAATTAAATTTATTTAAAGAAGATTATTAAATTAATTTAGATTTTATTAACAAAGATTATCAAATCAATTTAATTTTTAATATAGATTATTAAACTGATTTTGCCCAAAATTCCGCGTCATCATATTCCTCCCCTCTTAAAACAATTTCGTCCCCGAAATTTAAAAGCACAGTTAATTTAATAATGTAATTTAAGGTTTTTTTAAAAAAAATACAAGCATATATATTTAATCATATGCTAACAACCATAGCAACCAATTCATCCAATCAAACAAATCTAACTATCCATACAAAATATTGAATAGAATTTCCTAGAGTTTCCCAGGTATAAACACCGGGATACTCGCTCTACAGAATCCAAACAATCTACACTACTAAGCTACTGCTCTAAAACTAAACAGGAAATCAGACCACACTCAAGTTTGACTCAACAACCAAATCATCCCGAACTGTTGGATCCACAACTAAAGATAGATCATACACGTACTCCCTCACGTGAAACACATCGAATCCCAGTTATCAAAACTGGTAATTCAACTCCTGAAAACCAAGGCACTTATCCTCACAAGAATACAGAAAAGATCCAATATACCTCGGAGCTAGCTTCCCAGCCTTACCACATCTTATAGCTCCTATAACCGAAGAAAACTTATCCTATATCAAATCTCCGACTCCGGAATCCAAATTCCTCCATCTCTAAACTCTTCAGACGATCTTGGGCTGCCTATATCCTTCCTGTTCAGCCTTAACCTTCGCCGATGCCTCTAGAAGCAAACTAGACAAAAAACAACCCAACAAAATGATCCTCTCACGATCAACCAAAATCAAGAGCACAAACTCTACTCCACAAATATCAGAAGACTAACTTACTTTTCCTATCCGGAAAATAACAAACAGAATCACTTCCAAACTACTTCCGCTGCACAACTGTGATCTGGAGTAGATGAAAATGCTGATGACAGACACATGCACAAACTAGACAACACATTCCAGAAATAAGGTTCAACATATCCATAAAAGAAAAACTCAGAAGCACCAAGAAATTCTAAGCTGCTTCACCAAACCATCTCTCTAGGAATCATCCTTCAACTAAGCTGAATCACCGGTATTACTCCTGAAATCCTAGTCCATACGGAACTCATTCTCCAGATGCGGACAAACCTCTGACTTCCTTGAAGACATCCGAAGAAATCTCTAACAAATCAAGAGAACACTCAAACTATCGCAAGTCACTTTTATGATCAACCCAGCCTAAATCAAAAGAAAACTGTTCTGTCGAAGAAATGGATACACTTTGCTGCTTCTGAACTCCACCATTAGAAAACTGCTAAGCCAGAAGACTTCCTTGCCGGCTCATAGAATACTCTGAGCTGTACTGCTGACCCAAATGCCAAAGACTTCCTATCCAGAAGCTCCACGAGAAACTCAGGCCTCAAAGCCAAACAGAAACACCTTGCTGAACGCAGCCACAACACCGAAGTATACACACTTCCTTAAACTTGTTCCAAAGAGACATCTATGAAAACAGTCCATAGTCATTGCGTCTCATCACATAGCTACTACTTCCTGAGGTTGCCAAGATACTATTACTCGCACTTTTGCTCAACCGATAGATCCAAACTCTACTCATCCAAACTTGCACTTCAAAATGGACTCCGTACCTTAAAAAGGTTTTCATCAGGGATTGGTGAAATCCTTTCACCACAACAAAGCTCACTCGAGACGGTATTGGGTCAACACTCTCGACAGATACTTCCAACCTCAATCACTCAGACTCCTTCCATTGGTGGTCGTGCTACATACACCGCTACCCCATCTACCTATAGAACTCATATTGGAAAACCCAAACAGGTAACCCAACAAATAGGTAGAAATAAATAAAAAAATATGTATATTCAAATTACAAATACACTCTCTCAAGATAGACACCACTCCATAGCATATGTATTATCTCAACCTACGCTCTGATACCACTGTAATGACCCGCCATTCATTCAGCAGAATGATGCATCATTAATAAGAATGAATGGGATGGAAAGGAGAAAAGATAGAGAAGAAAGAAAGAAACAACATCAGAATCTAAATAGCGGAACGAATAAGTTATATTAATCACATAAGATATTACATAGTATACAACATATACCAGAGCTACACAGCTTATACAACACATACTAGACAGTTATAAACATATGTCTACTTATTACAACTCAATACAATACAGGGACACCAATCACAGCGGAACCCTATAAATATCTACAACGCTGAAGCCTCCTGCTCCACCGCTCCTCCACAATTCGTCAAAGCTACCTGAATCTCTTGGCTACTCGTAAAAATTTGAGTTCCAAGAGTTTAAGAAAACAGAAGATAAACTCCGGGTCAGACATGGGTCTGGTGTGAGTAACAGGTTAAAGTTTCTTAACTTAGAAAATCCTTTAAAAACAAAATCTATCACGTAAGACTTCCCACACATAAACATGAGTAAGTTTTTACCTTACGCTAACCAAAACATTTGATAGGAAATCCAGTGATATTATAATAGGTCTAAGGTTTACAAGTAAATAAGAAATAGCTGAAATTGTTACATGATTAAATTCCAGCTACTAGCCACAAAAGTGGGTAATACAATCAAAACCGTAAGGGCACGTAGGAAGAATGAGTTTCCATCAATGACAGGGCTACTTGGGTGCTGCCCGTCACAATACGGGGCCTAGATTACCGTACCGAAAATTACTTCCAATCCCCTGCAACAAAAGACCGGAACCATCCCTTACTGGACAGCCCCGAACAAGACAACCCAGTAGTTGTCGCGACCAACTGCCCACACAGCCGAATAAAAAGGGACCTCTAGATAGGGGAAGATATCGTCCTACTTTGGCAGACCCACTTAGCCTTGCTGCACCCCTCCTGTTTTAGCCATTTCCAATTGATGAGGCTTGAGGCTACGATTACCTTTAGAGAACACATCTCTAAGAATGCTCATCGTCCACCTGACGATGTTCTGAAAGCATTCAATCCATACAAGTTTGTTCCGGGTTCGAACGAAACCGAAGGCATTATCTCGTTACACTCATTTTGGAATCACCCTAAGAGTTAACGACGATAACCCTTGCACTCTGAATCTTCATCTTCACTTGAGATTCATGACCTATCGTTAATTTGGATCGATGTGGTTTTTGGATATCCAAATCTGAAAACCCGATCCGGTCTCGTCGAAATCCAAAACGCCATCTTTTAGGTCCAAGTTGTTTTAAAGTTAAAACAATTCAATTCTATTATTTATATACACATAGATATATAGTTCACATATCATAATAGATAATCTACATTATCATCACAAACAGATAATTCACATTATCATCACAAACAGATAATCCACATTATCATCACAAATAGATAATTCACATTATCATCACACTTCAACCAAAACAGCCATATCACACAACGGTACTTATCTCATATCTGAGATCTCAAACCATTCAAGGCAATCAATATCATCCATCCATATATAAGCAAGGATTAATTAATCACACCATAATTAATTCAAAATGAATTAAATTAATTACTTTATCTCTAATTAATTTAAAGTGAAATAAATTAATTACTTCATCGTTATAAAACTTGCTTACATAACCATTAATTAATTACAAATTAATTAATTAATCATTCTCTAATTATCCGCCATAATTAATCATTCCTGATTAATTTTCCTTTAATTACATTCAAGTAATTATCCTTTAATTAATTTTCCTTAACCACTTACAGTAGTTATCCTTTAATTACTCTATTAATTAATTAACTATAATCAATTACATTAATCCTTAATTCATTACATTAATTAATTACTCTATAATCACTTATTATTAATTAATTAATCTTAATTAATCTATCCTTAATTACATAATTAATTTTATTAATTAATAATCCTTAATTACTTTTAATTAATTATCTTATTAAATTAATTACATTTAGTAATTAATCTTTAATTAAACCACATCTATTAATCACCCTTGGTTAATCTCATTCGGTAATTAACTACCCTTAATTACTTTATTACATAAATTAATTGCTCCATAATTAATTATCTTTAATTAATCCCTTGATTAATTACACAAAGTAATTAAACTCAAATTACTTCTATATTAAATCACCCTTCAATTAATTACATCCAGTAATTATCCATTATTACTTCACTAAGTAATTATACTTATCAAATTCTCAAGTGGTTATTCTAAATTAATTAAACTTAATTAATTAACTTAAAGTAATCAAATTTATTTAATTAATTACCTTCAGCAATATTAATTCCTTTAACTACTTTCATTAAGTAACTATACTTAAACAATTTCACAAATGATTATCCTTAATTAATTAATCTAATTAATTATTAAAATTAATCACATTAATTAATTATTTAATAATCTCAAGTTAATGACCTTCATTAACTATTAACAATTCTTTAATTACTTCTCTTAAGTAATTAACTTTAATTAATCATTATTAGTTACAAATTAATTTATTCTTAGTAACCCATTAACTAATCTCTAATAATTTAATTAATTAGTTTTAAATGTAACTTAATTAATCTTAAATTACTTGATTAATTAATTCCGAATCATTAATTAAAATCTAATCTTATTTAATTAATGATCCTTAATTACAAATTAATTATTAATTAAATAATTAATCGTAATCCTTAATTAATTAATTTAAATTCTTAATTACTTAATTAATCCATTAATTAATTAAATTAATTAATTATCCATTTTAATTACCTTAATAATTTAATGAATCACACATATAAATCTTAATTTAAGATAAAAACATTTTTCTTATTAATGACTAAATTATCTTTAACAAATCATTTAAAAACAATTTACTTTTAAATTTCATTTCAAATATAAGATTTAAAATGAACACAGTTTTAACTTTAACAAAGTTTAAAAATAATTTAAAAACCTTTTAAATCTCATGTTAAAGAAATACATACCTTATAAAAGAAATTTAAAATAATTTTAAAACCAAATTCATTTTAAATCCAAATCAATTTAAAGTACCTTTTAAGCATTCAAACTTGTTTAAACATTTTAGATTTAAAAAAAAACTTTCTTTTATTTCAAAACTATGATACAAATGAAATTTGATTCCAGATTAAACTTCGATTTTAAACTTTACTTGCATTTTAAAACTTCATTTTTAAAATTCAAACTATTTAAACATTTTAAGGTTGTTAAAACAATTTAAATTTTAAAAACTTTATTTCAAAACTAGAATATAAATTTAGATTTGAATCCAGATTCAAACTTAGATCCAAACTTTGTTTAAATCCTCACTTTCGGACTTTAAAATCATTTTAAAATTTAAAACAGACAGGTTTCTAAAACCTGTAACACAAATATCACCCGAGCCACCCCTCAAATGCATCGAGCAAAACCATTCGTAACTTCCAGCCAAAACTCAAACTATTCGAGATAAACTCGAGTACAAAACCTTGCAACACCAAACTTCACCTGACACAAACTACTGCACCGTGCATATGCACAGTGGCTCCAATCCTCTCCGGTCATCACCGATGGCCTCACCACATCAGTGATCACCTCCGCAACCCATCACGATCTTCAGATCGTGACCATCAACTCGAAATCGAATTCAAGTATGCTAACCAAACCTGGAACCAAAACTGGAACAACACCCCACATGAAAACGCCTCTCGTATTCCCACTGCTGATCACCATAACACCAGCGCCTCCGGCTATGACTTCGTCCATGCCCTAGCTACACTTCCCCAGATTTCTACTGAACTCAATCAACCAGAGGGTTTGAAATGATCACAATTCCTGAAATAACCAAAACTAGGTTTAAAAGCTTAAATCGATCGCCGCCGCCGCCGCCGTGATCTGCCATCACTTCTACCATTTTTCCCTACTCAATGACAACTCTTCTTCCTTCAGAAAGAATCACGACCACCCAGACTAACAAGGTCATCAGAATTCCCTCAAATTCCAATTTCTGGTTAAACCTGAAATGCACTTAAATCCCTCTACTAAAAATCGTGATTCTAGTTTCAAAAATCAAGTTTTAGTTTAATCATTCGATTTAGATTCCTGAATCAAAGAATCAGGGTAGTTGAATTTTAACTTATTTTAAATTTGCCGGGTTGTTTAGTATTTCCCAAGACAATACAAATTTGATTTAACTGAAACAAATTTTTTAAACATTAGTTATTGATAAATCAAACAGATTTTGTTTGAAACTTATATCCCAACTTAGATTAGAAAATGAGATAAAGATTTTTGACTAAATTATGAACCTGGGAATCTAAAAACTGTAGTAGCATAAAACAACAGTCTACTACCATATATATATATCCATTCATATATACACAGTAGATAAACATACACAATACAATATTTATCATAGAAAACTAGCATGCAACCATAACCATAAGTAAGTTTTTTAAAATGTGATGTTACTCACCAGAATTGAGGATGGAGAACAGAGCACCAATTTGAAATTTCTGGAAATGTCTTTTGCCTTTGAAAACTTTAAAATGAAATGCCCCTAGCTTCTTGTTTTTGATTTAAAACTTGAGTGCTTGCTTTAAAAAAACAAGCAGACAACTTCATTGATTTCCAAATTCAACTTGCTTTGAATTTAAAACTTGATTTACAGATTTCCTTTTGATATACCCAGGTTGAAAGATGAATGCAGGCATGTTTTTGAATTTATTCCAGATTAAAGAAAATGAATGCAGCCTTTTGATCTTGAAAACGCTTTGCATGCTTTTGATTCTCAGGTTTAAAAAAAATGCAGATGCTCAGGTTATGATGTATCATAGATTTTAAAAAAAATGTAGGCTTAGATTTTGGTTTGAGGAGGATGTTTTGCAAAGATCTTTGAAAATGTACAGGATTTAAAAATGCAGGCTTTATGGTTCGATATAGAGAAAGAAATACAGGTTTTGATTGTTTTGAAAGAGGATGATTACTAATTTTGAATTTGAACAAGATTTCTTGTTTGAGGAGTTTGGTATTGAAAATGAAATCATAGGCTTTGAATTGATTAGTTTTCAGGTTTTGAGGAAGTGAAGTAAAATTTCTGGTTTGAGTTTTCTAAGCTTTAAGTTTTGAAAGATAGACAAAAGAATGAAGGGGAAGAAGAATATGTTTATAAAGGCTGAAATGATTTAACAAAAATAAAAACAAATAAAAATTAAATTAAACGTGACACTTGTATTAAACCTTTACATTTGTCAATTTTATTCACTTATCAATTAACACTTGTTATAATGAGACCTTAAGATAACAACACTTGTCTTTTTAGCAAATAATATTAATTTTAAATGTTCAATATAAGCGTAGACTTAATTAATTAGTTTATAAGTGCATATTTATATGTATAGATAATTTTAAAAGAAATAAAACTAATTATATATATATAATTTTATACAAATATTTTTAAAATCCAAAACAATATAAATATCTATTCTTTTAAATTTCAAAACTTTAAATTCAAATTCAAATCAAATTCTAAAATCAAATTTTAAAATCAAGCTATATATACATATATAACTACACAAATTAAATTTGAAATAACAATTCTATTTATATTAAAATCAATATATACATTTATAAAAATAATACACTATAATTATTATTTGGAAATAACACTTTTACTCAATTTTAAATAATTTATAAAAGAAATTATCTTGTTATATATAAATTACTTATATTACTTAAATGAATTAATGTATCATTTGCAAATTGTGTTTTAAACTTCTATATAAAATTTCAATCATACTTATCAAGTAATATTTAAAAAACAAAAAAAAACCTTTTATTTAGATTTAAACTTAAGCCAAGATATAATTTAAACAATTAATATTTACCTTAAATATTTTAAACTATATAATTATTTATTTAAATAGCTTGAAAAGTTATATATTAAATTAAATCAAATTTTCCAAATTATAAAAATGAATATTAACATTTAAAAACAATATTTTATTTATTTATTAAATTTCAAACTAAAGCTTATCTATTTACAATATATACATATATATGTACATTATAAATAGAAAACAATTCATTAGAATTTAAAAGATAAAATTCACCAATTAAATTTATTAAAAGAAGATTATTAAATTAATTCTGATTTTATTAACAAAGATTATCAAATCAATTTAATTTTTAATATAGATTATTAAAAATTATATTGCCCAAAATTCCGGGTCATCGCAGACTATGACTACATGTTTAAATACTAAATGTGTAGATTGACTTTTGTTTCTTATTAAAAAAACCTTACGTACGATATCAATTAATATTTATTTTTTATGTGCGCATGCATTGCATATACCAAAGTATCTTATGTATTTTTCTCTTTCACATAGACCAAGCCGGTGTTTCACTGTTAGTTTATTTAACAATTTAACAGTGGACTTTCTTTATACATGATCCTTAGTATATGAACAAGCAGAATGTGGGATATGAATTAAGAGGTAAAGAGCTATTTCTCTCTATCTTCTTCTTATGAATCATTAGGTTAGTTTCTAAGAATAACAAGTGCATATATGGTTGTACAAAAACCTAAATTTAATTTCTAAGAATAACAAGTGCATATATGGTTGTACAAAAAGATTGGGTAGGAAACAAGGGTTAAAGAGCTATTTCTCTCTATTTTCTTTTATAAATCATTACGTTAGTTACTAAGAATAACAAGTGCACATATGTTTGTATAAATACCAAAATTTAATTTCTAAGAATAACAAGTGCATACATGGTTATATAAAAACTTAGGGTGAGAGAGGATTGAACACTCGACCCCCGGAATACTCAAGAAAAGCTATGAGACCTACACACTAGCCTACTATGCCACCACCCCATGTGTTAATTTTGATTCAAGATAGACGTTAATTTCAAATAAACCTAGCTGTGATGAATTTGGAGTCGAAGACATTGGCTACAAGAAGTTGGGTTCATCATCTTCTTTGAGACGACGAGCTTTCCTCGAGGATTCATGGCATGAACGGAGTAAATAAAGCTAGAAATTTACCGTGGTGAAAAGAAAAACTAGGGTAAAAACTTTTTCGACAAATGAAAAAGGTTAGTGTTTGGGCAACATAAAAAAATAAATGTGGTAAAATGAAGTGGAAAAAGATAAGAGCATTGGTAAAATGAAGATTAGGTAATTTTACGTTAAAAAGGTAAAACCGTTTTAAAGAAAACATTTTTTTTAAAAAACCAAACTGAATTAATAAAATTGTTTTCAGTTAATTCGATTTAACCAAACCTTAGGTACCGTATTCTATGGTTAGAATGTTCAACGCTCGATGATTTTTGAATGATGATTTTCAAATTAATTTCATAATATAACCATATTCAAGATAATGCTTGAACAAAATCAAAAGAAAAAAATTAAGTCGACATTAATTTCAAGATAAAACTATTAGAATTTGTGAATGTTTTGTATTGAATGATATTTGAGCAGATAGAATCGAAGAAAATGTGCTGTTATTGATAAATAGTGATGTTGAGTGCAAAAGATACAATACTCATATGCAATAAGAAGATTATATACAGAAATTACAGCATTGGGCCATCTTGGGTTTTCGGGTTAAACCCACATATTTGATATTCTGATATATAAAAATATATGAGATAACATACGACCGCATTATTCTTCACTTCCCTCCTCAAACCAATATTAGGTTTAGGGTTTCTCTGGCGATATCAGATCTACGGCGACGATCAAGAAATCATGTCATTCATCTTCGATTCTTCACAAAAGTTCTTCATTATATTATATAAGAGAGTAGATTGATCCAATCTACTTCAATTTGGAGTAGTTGTCTCTGAGAGTTCAAACTTTTTCTGAATGTTAGATATATATGCTTCCTCTGTTGATTTGGCTTTATTCTGTCGGAAGTTACGTCACTGAGAGAATCGCCTGTAGCAGCTTCATCAATTTGAGGCGACTGATCATAGGAGTAGGCTGTGGTTTTGCCTCATGCGTCGTTGATCTTGCAAGTATTTCTTGAAATATTTCTTCTCCCTCAACAATATTTCTAAGTTTGATTTTCAGTTAACTTCAATACTCAGAAAGTAGTTGAGATTGCAAAGGTCTTTAATAGAAAATTTATTGTTGAGATATTCTATAATATTGTTGATCTCTTTTGTGTCATCACCTGTTATAATCAAGCATCAACATATATTATACTATAAATAACATGGTTTTCGTAAATTTTGAAAAACAGTGAGTTATCTGATTGATAGCCTAGAGTAGTCAAAGTGGCTTTCAGTCCATCAAACCATACTCTTGATGCCTATTTCAAACCATATATGGACTTATTTAACTTGCACACATGATGATCATCTTGTTTATATCCCTGTGGTTGTTACACGTAAATTTCTTCATGTGGAATGCCATTTAAAAATGAATTATTAACATCCAATTGCCTCATATCCCAGTTTTTACTTAGAGAATTATGAGAATAAACCTAATAGTTGTTGGCTTCACCACTAGTGAAAATGTTTCAACGAAGTCAACTCTATACTGTTGAGTATATCCGTTAGCAACCAGTCTTGCTTTATATCTAGACATTATTCCATATGGATTTTTCTTCAGTTTATAGGTCCTTTATAGGGTCCTTTACATCCTATTATATGTTTGTTTGCTGGAGGATGCACTAGACTCTATGTTTTATTCTTTATGAGTGCTTGATATTCTTCATTCGTTGCCTTCCATTTTTCATCTTTACAAGCTTGCTCAAATGACTCAGGCTCATCAACATTTACTGTTGCTATGTAGATTTTTGGTTTGAATATCCCACTCTTAGACCTTGTTATCATATGATGGCCTGTTCTGGTTGGTAATTCAGTGTCTATAGATGCTGAATTGTCATCCTAATTAGTGTTGTTCAAAATTTGTTCTTGATGACTATTATTATTGATGCCTTGATTTTGATTGCTTGATACAACATGTGACCGAGCATGCATATTAGGCTGCTCTTCTGTTCCATGACCTGTTTCAGATAACACTGTGTGTTGTGGTTCAGAGACTCATGCCTTCTTCTCAATCTCAGTATGATTCCATGTTTCAGTATACACAGGTAAGTTTGAAATAGATATTCTAGGATTGTATAATTTTTGTGTAGTTCTAACATTTGTACAGACAAAAGGAAATATTTTTTCATTAATAACCACATGTTTACTTATAAATATTTTTCAGTTTATCCAAACATTTGTATCCTTTCCCTTTGGTTGCATAACCTAAAAATGTGCGTGCGTGAGATCTGAAATATAATTTGTGTTTGTAATATGGCCTAAAATAGGGAACACATAGACATCCAAATGTCCTTAGACTAGCATAATTGGGTTTGATTCCCATGAGTTTTTCCACTGAACTTACCCCTTTTAGTACTTTTTTGGGAGTCTATTAATCAAATATATAGAAGTATTAAAAGAGTCTGGCTAGAACTTTAAAGGTAGGGATGTATGAGCAAGTAAGGTTAACCCTGTTTCAATTATGTGTTTGTATTTTCTCTCAACAAGGTCATTCTGCTTAGAGGTATAGGGACATGTACTCTTATGTATTATACCTTTGTCTAAACAAAAATTTCAAGTGATTTATATTCACTAACACCATCACTTTGAATGATTTGAACTTTGTGACAAGTTTGCTTTTCAGCCTGTGTGATAAAGTATATGACACATGATAAGCTTCTGCCTTAATTTTCAGGAAGTATATCCATGTGCATCAACAAAAGACATATAGTATTTATAGCTATAATCAGAACTAATGGGTGCAGGACCCCAAAGATTCGTAGCAACCAATTCTAATGCCATCTTGTATTTAGTTGTCGAGTCCGCATAAGCTAATTTTTGACTTTTTGCCATTTGATAGTAGGTACAGAAATATGGTAAAGAATCAAAAGAAATTTTATTTTCTTTTAGAACCCGTTTAACAACACTTGCATTAGGATGACCTAACTTGTATAGGAAGACCAAACATTTAATGCCATTGTATTTCTATTGTTTTCAGTAGATGACATTTCATTGTTATTATAACACTTTACTTTCAACATGATTTTTGCAATTAGTTAAAGTAAATTTGTATCACCCATTCTGTTGGGCGAATTCTCACCCAAAAGATCTCAAAACCAAGAAGCCACAGTTTCACTCGGGTTCGCAATCTCCACTTCATTCAGCACGACCAATCACCTTCCCATTCGGCCTTGACTCATCCGGCCTTAACACATTCGGCCTCCTCCTCATTCGGCCTCCTTCCCATCCGGCCTCTCCATGTCATACCGGGCCAGAATTCATTCGGTTAGCCCCATTCGGCCACAGAGCCAACATTCCTCCATCTCCATTCGGCATACCGAACCAGGGGCACCACCGAACCAAACCTCTTCCCCACAACCGGTCCAAGAAGCACCGAACTACCTCACCACCGGTCCACACCTATCACCGGTCCATACTCACTACCGGTCCACATCCACACCGCTACCACCGGACAACACCTACCACCGGTCCAAGCTCCATGCCGAATGAGACCTCCCTGAACCAAACAACTGCCAGTCCAGATTGCTTCAGCCCGGGCCCACCAGCAGCTATATACATCCAAGACCCCTGCCCCCTACCTCACTCTATAAATAGAGGGGCAGGGGTACAACAATGGCAGACAAGTTTGAGAGCTCAAGCAAGGAAGGAACTTTCAAACTACTTTCATATACTTGTATACGAAGCATTGTACTTGTAATCCGAAAGAAAGAAGATAATAACATATAAAGTGGACGTAGGCATATTCCGGCCGAACCACTATAAATCTGCGTGTCTTTTACATTTCAGCCCCTACTTCTTTTATATTTACATACTCATCTAAAATCATTGAAAATCACATATAATCAACTAAATAATACGACTTGGAGGTGTTTGTCCTTTTTTTGTGCAAACATTTTTGGTGCTTTCACTGAGAATAGAACTCAAGCTTCATCTTCTCCCACTCAACCTTCTTCCTAACAACATCGCTCGTTGCTTAGAAATCATGCCTTCCAAACAGAGAAGGGATGTTAACAAAGGAAAGAACATCGCAACTAGCAGCCTTCCAGATCCAGCAATCGCAGATCAGCCCACTTCAACAGCAGTACCAGATGAAAATCAGGAAAATCCAACTGGTCCCGCAACGGAACAACCAATCACTAGGGCAGATCTGGACAGGGTTGTGACTGAAGTAACTAACCGCTTCACATCCCAACATGAAGCTTTGGTGGACCAACTCATGTCACGCTTAAGGGATGCTGAAGAGTCCAACCACAACACTGAATCATGGGGTGAGTCCCAATCCGGAGGATCTCGAAGGCAACAAAGGTCTTCCCTCTTCGAAGAAGCTATCAACAGGAACAACAATGATAGGGGCCGCGCCCGGACCCAGCCCGAATTCCGACTCGAGGAAGCCCTTGGAACCGAACCCAGCGGGGGAGGCACCAGGCGAGGGTCGGATGTAGCTGAGCCAGTCATGCCACCTAATCATAGAAACCCCGCTGAACGGAGCCGAGCTAGAACCCAGCCCGAAGTTGTCCCCATGGATGTGCTCGAAACAGAACCCCACAGGGGAAGATCAAGGCAGGGGGCAACTGTAGCTGGTCCTAGCGTGCATCCGAGCAGCCAAAGACAACCACTGGATAATGCTAGAAGTGATAGACTGTACCATCCCTACAGGTCATCTGGACGAGATAGATCCCGCAGGGAAGAACCAAGCTCATTTTTGTCCGCTCCAAGTTCTGACGAACGAATGGCACGATTATTCAGAGAATGTGTCCAACGGGAGCAAAGGGACCGGGGAATAGGCGCTAGGGTCACCAGTCCCTTTACCCGAAATATCGAAACTGCCATCACTCCCCGGGAATGGAAAATGCCAACCATGGAACCTTACAAAGGAACTTCCGACCCCATCGTACACTTGCAGAGATACACCCAGCATATGCTCATGAGTGGAGCAACAGAAGGAGTATTATGTAAATGCTTTCCGCTATTCCTAGCAGATCTAGCTACCTCCTGGTTCTGCCATCTACCCCAAGGATCCATCAGCTCATGGGAGATGTTGAAAGAAAGGTTTATTAGCCAGTTCCGCATCCATGTGGAACAACCCAAGGATGCTTATTCTCTATCCAATGTCAAACAGAAATCCGGAGAGACGCTGCAACAATATCTAACACGGTTCAACGCCGCAGCGGCAGCAGTTCAAGATGCCGATGAAAAACTCACTCTAATGGCCCTCTGTAGTGGTGTACATCCAGACACCAAGTTTGCCAGAAGATTAACTAAGGAAAAACCAGCTACCTTTCCTGATTTCTTCCATGAAGCTGGAAAGTATATGAGACTTGAAGACGCTGCTACGGAGAGGCAGTCAGGGCAACAAGGCAAGATAGTTCAGGACAAGGTTCCCACTGCAGCTAAGGACGCTCGAAGAAATGAATCTAGAGACAATGCTGGGGGCAGAAAGGTCGAAAAGCGCCAATATCGACCAGGACCGAGATTTGACTCCTACACTCCTTTGAACGACACAATCGAAAATATCTTCCTAGCCACTCAGGGCGAACTAGGATACAAGCGCCCCCCGCACAAGAGAGAATCAGATAACGCACTCAAGTCCGGAAAGTTCTGTCGCTTCCACGAATCCCACGGACATGACACCAATGAATGCCACCATCTTCGGGACTTGATCGAAGAACACATTAGAAGAAGAAGACTGGAACGCTATGTGAAGGGTCAGAACAAGACTCCAACTCCAGCCAATGAGAACTCAAAGCAACCCCTCCCAGAGGTAGGCGGAGGGAATTGCAACAATCACAACACCAGTGGCTCTAGTCAAGAGAAGATAGTGGTCCTTACCATCTCAGGAGGACCACACATCGCCGACAGAAGTTGGGCAGAGATGGAAAGGTACGGCAAGTCGCTTAGAAATGCAGAAGGCTATGTTAACTCCATCACGGAAGAACGCCACCCGAAACGAAAAGAGAACGACGACATCATATTCACTAGGCGTGATTTGGAAGGAAGACAGTACCCACATATGGATCCCATGGTCATCTCTGCCTGGTTCGGTCCAGCTAAAGTTTTTCGGATCCTAATAGACACAGGAAGCTCCGTAAATATCCTATTCAAACATGCTTTCGACAAAATGAAGTTATCAATGAAGGATGTATCCCCCTGTGACAAACCACTGCACGGTTTCACTGGAGATGCAAAAATGCCCCTCGGGCAACTTGACCTCTTCGTCGAAATAGGAAGTCATCCCCGCTCCGTTGTGCGAAAACAAACGTTCGTACAAATAGAAAACCACTCGGCTTACAATGCCTTCTTAGGAAGACCAGCCTTGTCTGACTTCCAGATTGTATTAGCCCCCTGGTGCCTGAAAATGAAATTTCCAACAGACAACGGAGTAGGAGAAGTAGAAGGGGATCAAGATGCTGCCCGAGACTGCTACGTAACTGAACTTCGCAATAACCGCAGAAAGAATAAAGGAAAAGATGCAGAGACTACTCTCTGCATGAAAAGCTTGGAGGCATAGCAACTAAAGAAAGCCCCTCCTTTTCGATACACAAGCGATCCCTTCAATGAACTAGACCCCAGGGATAAAGAGGAGGAGGCTACCGCCGAGCCTGCAGAGGCTATGGAATTCGTATCTGTAGACAAGCACGATTCAAGTAAACTATTAAAAGTCGGATCTCAGCTAAAAACGGAGTTGAAAGATCAACTCATTGACTTTCTCCGCCACAACTTAGATGTATTTGCGTGGACCCATGCCGATATGACAGGAATCTCCCCCGACATAGCATGCCACATGCTGAACATCGATCCCACCAAGGTACCAGTAAAGCAGAAAAAGAGGAGCATGGGGGCAGAGCGATCAGCAGCCCTAGATGAGGAAGTAAAGAATCTACTTGCTAATGGCTTCATACGGGAAGCCATCTACCCAGAATGGATCGCTAACCCAGTGCTAGTAAAAAAGGCCAATGGAAAGTGGCGAACATGTATTGACTTCTCCAATCTGAATGACGCTTGCCCAAAAGATTGCTTCCCACTTCCCCGAATTGACCAACTTGTGGATAACACAGCCGGACACGAACTCCTATCTTTTATGGATGCATACTCCGGATATAACCAGATTCCCATGCACGCTCCTGATCAAGACCACACTAGCTTCATCACCGACCGCGGACTATATTGTTACAAAGTCATGCCTTTTGGACTCAAAAATGCTGGAGCTACCTATCAGCGCCTCGTCAACAAGATGTTCGCGGAACTAATAGGACGAACTATGGAAGTGTATGTGGATGACATGTTGGTAAAGTCCAGGAAAGCCGACGACCATGTAAGCCACCTGGGCGAGATGTTTCAAGTACTTCTCCGATATGGAATGAAGCTGAATCCTCTAAAGTGCTCCTTCGGAGTATCTTCGGGAAAATTCTTAGGATTTATCGTCCACGCCAGAGGAATCGAAGCAAACCCTGAACAAATCCGGGCTCTAAAAGAAATAAGGATACCCTCCACTCGAAAAGAAATGCAGAGCCTAAACGGAAAGGTGGCCGCCCTAAGCAGATTCATTTCCAAGGCAACTGACAAGTGTGTCCCTTTCTTCGAAGCTCTCAAGAAAGACAAAGGGAGATTCGAGTGGACCGATGAATGCTTAAAAGCCTTCCTCAACCTAATCGAACACCTTCAGAGACCACCAGTACTCTCAACTCCAAATGAAGGTGAAGTGTTATACCTATACCTCGCTGTATCATCTCATGCTCTAAGCGCCGCCTTGGTAAGAGAAGAAGACCGCACACAACGCCCGGTTTACTTTGTAAGTAAGAGATTTACAGGGGCAGAGGCCAGATATGCTAAATTAGAGAAATTAGCATATTGTTTATTGATCGCGTCACGAAAACTGCGACACTACTTCCAGTCTCACTCCATCAGGGTTCTAACCGATCAACCGCTAAGACAAGTGCTCCATCGTCCTGACACTTCTGGGCGACTCCTCAAATGGTGCATCGAACTAAGTCAGTATGATATCACCTACCATCCTCGCACCGCTATCAAAGGACAAGCTATGGCCGATTTCATTGCCGAATTCACTACCAACGAAGGCAAGGAACAATCCGAAGTAGCAAAAAACATCAAGTGGAACCTCTTTGTAGACGGAGCATCGAACGAACAAGGCTCGGGGGCAGGTATTGTGATCATCACCCCCAGGGAAAGAAAGTTGTACTACGCATTAAGGTTGGAGTTCACGGCCACCAACAACGATGCTGAATATGAGGCAGTAATAGCGGGATTGGAGCTTGCCCTAGAAATTGGAATCAATTCCTTATGTCTTCATAGTGATTCTCAGCTTATCGTAAACCAGGTACTAGGAGAATTCCAGACTCGAGGAGAACGACTCACAGCATACCTAAAGAAAACCAAACTGCTGCTCGATCAATTGGACCACTATCTAATCAAACACATTCCTCGAGAAGAGAACCAAGAGGCAGATGAACTTGCAAAGCAAGCTAGTATGAAGAATAGCACCATTTCCGGAGCATTAGCCATCTCAAGGCAGCTAGCCCCAAGTTTCGAACAAGTGAATCTGATAACTGCAATCGAAGAAGGAACCTGGATGACTCCTATCCGGAAATATTTGCAAGATGGCACACTACCCGACAGGCGTGACGAAGCCAAGAGGATCTTGAGAAAAGTTCCCCACTACACAATACAAGAAGGCATCCTCTATCGGCGTGGCTTCTCTAGCCCCTTATTGAGATGCGTCGCCGGAAGGGAAGCCAAGGAGATCTTATCAAACATCCATCAGGGAGGATGCGGAGATCACACTGGAGGGCAGACTTTGGCAAGGAAGATACTCCGATATGGATATTACTGGCCCACACTAAACAAAGATGCCCTAGACTTCGTCAAGAAATGCGACAGATGTCAGAAGTTCGCCAAGATTCCTCGACTACCCACAAACGAAATTACTCAAATGACCAGCCCTTGGCCCTTTGCTGTATGGGGAATTGACTTAATTGGCGAACTGCCAACGGGCCGAGGCGGATCCAAATATGCTATAGTGGCAGTCGATTATTTCACCAAATGGGTGGAAGCAGAACCTCTAAATAAAATATCTTCAGCAAAAGTTATAAACTTCTTGATCAAAAATATTCTGTGCAGGTACGGAGTCCCACTCAAGATCATATCAGACAACGGACTCCAGTTTGACAGCGAAGAATTTGCCGACTGGTGCCAAGAGCATGGAATTCATAAAAGCTTCTCATTAGTAGCTTATCCTCAGGCAAACGGACAAGTTGAAGCCGTCAACAAAATTCTCAAAACCCTAATCAAGAAGAAACTTGAAAAGTCAAAAGGCGCTTGGGTGGACGAACTTCCTACGGCACTATGGGCGTACCGCACATCTTTCAGAACATCAACGGGACATACTCCTTTCTCTTTGGCATATGGATTGGAGGCAATGCTCCTAGTTGAGACTATTGTGCCTTCCCACCGTAGGATCCACTACAACCCAGAGGAAAACGAAGAACTCCTCCTCATGTCTTTGGATCTGATTGAGGAAAGGAGAAACGATGCAGCACTCAAAGCAGCAGCTCACAAACAAAAAGTGGCAGCGCTATACAATTCCAAAGTCAAGCATCGCAGCTTACAAGAAGGAGATCTTGTCCTCAGGCGAATCATTCCGCGCCCCGGGGCACTAGACCCCATCTGGGACGGACCGTATGTAATTCATAAAGATCTCCACAACGGAGCTTATATTTTGTCAACAGTGGACGGAGAGGTGTTCCAGAGGGCATGGAACATCCGACACCTCCGTCGATACTTTTCTTAACTTGTACTGCCCATATGAAGTGAATTAACAAAGAGAATCAGTGGACGTAGGCACTTTCGTGCCGAACCACTTTAAAAAATCTTGTCTCTTTTTAGCTTGTTCCTTTATGTCTTGCCTACTTGTTAAGTTTTATCCCTTTCTGTTGAACAAAATCCTATGGCATCTCCACTCAAGACGCACCGCGGCCTCATCTGGACTAGGCCTAACAGGTACGCTACGATTCTATGCACTCGCCGATGAGACACTTTTGCTCCAGCATCCCTCTGCTGCGGGTTAACTCATTGCGCGCCTGCCCTCAAAGCCAACTGTAATGAGCCGATTATAAGTCATCATAAAGGCCGACTATAGCCGATGGCAGCTCATTACGGCGTTCGGCTCGCCGGCAACTGTGAACCTACTTTAAGCCCCAACATAAGGTGTGGCCAGCCAGGGGTAGTTCACGGCCAACGGCACCCACGCTAGCCGGCCACGGTAAATCGAATAATACCCACGATTACGGACCATAATGGTTCGGGTAGTTACCGTGCGCGATCTCGGCTCCGATGTGTCTTAAGTGCGGCTGTGGTAAAAAAGAAAACTCCCCGCGGAGGCGTAAGATGGGTGACAAATGTCTCCAAGACCCACAGCTAGGGAAAGTGACTACAAAACCCATTTGCCACGAACTTAAGCACATCGACGGCCTTCCGTGACTGGAAGTTTTACTTTTACTATATTTCCATTTCATTTAAATACTTTTCTCCTATCCTGTATAACAAACTCTAAAGTACAGGAAACCAAATAGGAAGCATTCGCTCATAAGAAACTAAGTCTGCATACTGGGTGGCAGGGTACTCAGCTATATCCGTGAACAGTTACATAAGACACTCTAAGCTACCGCCTGCGAATGAAACATAAAGGGCGGTACTCTCTTTTCTTGTACATAAATACGTAACTATAGCTTGTTCGTACAATAACATTGCAACACATGAAATTATATTTCTAGCAAAAAACTTAGCATCAAACACAACTAGAATCACAGGCATATACATAGTTATATTTCTCACGCAGCACATCAAGATGACAACAACATTTAAACATAACAACATCAGCTTATATTATAAAATCACACGAAGTTATTCTTTGCAAATAATATTATTATAGTTACATGTCAATGACTAACGTAAACAGTGATAAAAAGAAATAAAAAGGTGGCAGCCGCGTCCACACTCCATCACCAACTTCCCCAGTCTACTTAGCCGCAGGATCAGAGCGCCCAGCATGTGGATCAGGAGTCCCACCTGTCCAGTTCAGAAGAGGAATTCATTAAACGAACAATCAAGTTATGAAAACACGGAAAGGAAAGAAAGGGAAAAGAATAACTCACCAGCATCCGCCGCTTGATCCTCATCATCCAACTGCACGCCCGCTTCCTCTGTAGCAAGCAGCCGCATCCCCTCCTTCACCGCCGCTTGCTCCTCCTTCGAGAACTGGGCAGTAACCGCGTCCAAATTGAAAGCCTCTCCGCCTTCCTTACCCGCGTTCACCCTGGCCTCCTTTAAAGCCTGGAGATACACCTTGGCCATCACCCGAGGGTAATCGTCCATCCAAGACAAGCCGCCCTCCTTCCAAGTGTGGAAGTACATGTCCTGCAGCATCTCATCCATCATCCCCTCATTCTCCTCAAACTCCCTCACCCAGGCCTCGGAAGCTTGCAAATTGGCGACGGCAATGTCCCTCTCTGATTGGTATCTCAAGCAGTCAGCCTGGAGAGACCTCCTCATTTCCTCCTCCTTTAACTTGAGGGACCTCCTCATCTCCTCCATCTCCTCCTTCAACTCGGCCTGAGCCATCTCCGCAGCCTCGAGCCTCCCAGACAACTCCTCTACCCGCTCAAGATCCGCATTTCGAACCTCGTCCACCGTCGTAATGGCCATGTTAATCCGTTCCCTGCAGGCGACCTCCATCTTCCGTAATTCCGCCCTACTGGCCTTCTCCATCGTCTCTTTCAGCCGCTTGGAGGCTTCCTCATGCTGAGAAATCTGGATGGCTTGATCGGCGAGCTGCTTGGCCTGATCGGCAACTTTTAACCTCAACCGAATATTAGCACTCCCGATCTCTTCCCCGGCCTTGGCCAATCTAGCATGATGCTCCATTAACTTCTTGGTCTCTGCGGCCACTCGATCGATGTTAGCCTTGGCTTCGTCCCCCATGGTGACTACCCGTGTAGTAAGTAAATCAAGATCTAAAGACTTGGCCTCGTCCAGCACTCTTACCATGGGGTTGCGGGGAAGGAGGTGCTCGCCCGTGGCCTCATCAAATGAGATATCCTGAAAGCTCGGATCTAAATCAGGATGACCGGCAAAAGGGTCACGAGGCACGGGGCGAGGCACATCAGGACGCCTAATACGAATAACAGTTGGGCTCTTGAAAGGAGGATGAGGGGGGCCGGATTCCGTGCTCTCCTCCGTAGTATCACGAGGAGGCTGAGTAGGAAGCTGCGAACCAGGGGAAGACTCAAATAAGGAACGGCTCCGCTTCTTTTTCCGAATGCCCTCTTCAATGACCCCAAGAAGAGGGCGATAACTGACTACATCCCCAGTGCGACCAGTAGAGGGTTTCGCAGAAGCTCTCCTCGACTTAAACTGCTCAAGGCGGTGTCGAACGTCCGACGTTTTAACCACCTGGCCTGCCCCTGGAATAAAGAACAAGTGTTACGAACATACAATAATCCACAGTTCGAAAAATGTGTTAAGTTAAAAGGAAAGAAAAGTGAGAAGACACATCTATTATACAAACCCGACGGAGGAGTGGGATACTGCAATAAGTCCTGGATCTCATTCCAGGACGGAAGTGAACCGTAAAAAATTTCTAAGTCCCTATCGAAAATGGAATCGGCAGAGGACAAAAGTTCACCTTGCATCGCCGGAATCGCCCTAGCTGAGGAACCCTTAGAGGATGGGTCAGTGCCAGCCACAGCTTTGCCGGTTTCCTTTGCCTTCTCCGTTTTCGACTCTCCCTCCAACTCCCCGAAGGCCCGACGGAGAGCCTCATCCAGTTCAAGGTCTTGCTCAGAGGTTAGGGCACCGACGCCACTACCACCTTGACCGTCGCCATCTTCTCCACCCTCCGACCCTTCTCCAACCTTGCCTCCTTCCTCCTCTTCTACACCTCCCTCCTCCGGGACAGTCGGAAAAGTACTTGGAGAAGGGCCATCAGACTTCTTCAGTTTCTTCCCCCCGACAACGGGACACTCTGCAAAAGGCTCCCTCTTACCGCTCTTCACCATAGCCCCCTCCTTAGCTTTAGCAGCCTTCTCCTCAGCCGTGTCTCTTTGCTTAACCACGGACTGGTGCGGTAAGATCAAATTATACTCCAAGAGGGTTGCGTTCCTGATTAAGAAGGAGGCCGACCGGTCCCGTGCCGGAATAGCCTTTAGTTCAGCAGCCATTCGCACCAAGGAATCATCCTCCACGACTGCAATACCACCTGTTGCTAGCCAGAAATAGAAGCATGTCAGAAAAAACACTACGGTTAAAACATGGAAAGTATAAATGAAATCCATCTTACAGCCAGAAGTGAAAAGGCGGAAAGAAACAGCATCGTCCTTGATGAAGAACCACTCTTTCTTGAACATGGTAAACTTGGAATATAAGTCCAGGACTGGTTTGAAGGGCACGGCCGCTTCCAGACTGATATACGGAGACCCCTTCTTATAGCCTCTCAGGTTGTACAAATATCGAATTTCCCGGTTAGAAGGAGGACGCCCGTACCTCCTCTGGAAGATAACAAAGAGGCTCACCAGGATGGCATAAGAGTTAGGCTGAAGCTGGAAGGGAGCCACCTTCAAATATGTGGTGAAGCTTACTATCCAAGCGTTGATAGGAGGGATAGCACCGCACATGCAATGGTATCTGCTATAAGCAAAGTAGCCCTCGGGAGGATTATATGGCATCACTCCATCTCCCGGCAGCAGCATAAGAGCCCTATCTATCCCGAAGGAACGGGATATGACGTCAAGTTGCTCCTCCTTTAGGGAGCTAGGAAAGCAATCAGGAGGGGAGATCAGAAGTTCCTGTGGATCGTATCCATCCACTAGAGACCTCGGAATAGGTCGATGTTGACCGGATCCTGGTTGGACTGGGGGCAAGGAAGAAGAAGACTCTCCTGTGCCTCTAGACTTCTTTCTGTCCGATCGTGTTTCCGCTTTGCGAGACATTTTCTGCAGCACAAGAAAAACTTGATATTAGAATAAGAAGTACAGGAAAATAAACAAGCAAGTATCTAAAGCAAGCGTGCAAAGAAGTCTAAGATTCCGCTCAAGGTTCAAGTATGAAGTCTCATTCGGCGGTGCAAGACGAGTTCATTCGGCGTTAAAAGCATATGGTCATTCCGCACTAAAATCCCATGCTCATTCGGCATACATATCATTCGGCCCTAAGACATGAGTCTCATTCGGCATACATATCATTCGGCCCTAAGACATGAGTCTCATTCGGCATACATATCATTCGGTCCAAAGTCTCATTCGGCTATCCAATACACACCGTATACATTCGGCAAACAGGACCATTCGGCAATAGGGTACATACCTGATTCGGTAGGAGATTGATTCGGTAGAAGATTGGTTCGGCAGAAGATTGGTTCGGCTCTCTGGTTCGGTAAGAAGAAACCAAGGGGGGTGTAGCCTCTATATATAGGCGAGCTCAGGATTGCCGAACCAACTGGTTCAGCCTACCGGACCGGAACACCAGACCAATACCAAACATACCGAACCAAACGAATACCGAATGAACCCATCCATGCCGGACCGACCAAAGGACCGAATGAAGCTATCTCCACCAGCGAAAACCAGGAACAGGGGGCACGCAGGCTCCTCACTCAGATAAGTACCGAACTCTAGAACCTACTAACAAAGTAAAGAATATGATAACGATGGACGAGTCGTAAATCTCTCACCAATGTGGGTTAATCATTTACACGTGTACACGACCACGAACGGTCCATAGGCACGCTCTGAATGGCTATTAACCCGATCGTCGTGAGAATTTGCACTTTGACATCCTTTTTAAGCTCATCGGCTAAATAGATATTTAATTCTGATAACTACGAAATGGCTAAGCTACTTACACATGTACGGGGTCGCGAACGATCCTTAGGCATGCTCTGAGCTGGCGATAAACCACCTTGACAAACGATCCAGGGACCCACTCTAACGTGAATCTGGCATCGATAATGCTAAACCACCTCGGGGCACACTCTCTCGCCCCGAACGGCACGATTCACTTTGTCTCAAATATTCCGATCACGAATGGTTGTTATTTAAAATCACACTAAAACTGTAAATTCCTTTGCAGGACATCAGCAGGATACGAACATCCAGCCCATGGCCTTTCTACCACAAGGAAACAAAGCGCGACACATGCGAGCACGTGCCCCACTTTGGGGGGCAAATGTTGGGCGAATTCTCACCCAAAAGATCTCAAAACCAAGAAGCCACAGTTTCACTTGGGTTCGCAATCTCCACTTCATTCAGCACGACCAATCACCTTCCCATTCGGCCTTGACTCATCCGGCCTTAACACATTCGGCCTCCTCCTCATTCGGCCTCCTTCCCATCCGGCCTCTCCATGTCATACCGGGCCAGAATTCATTCGGTTAGCCCCATTCAGCCACAGAGCCAACATTCCTCCATCTCCATTCGGCATACCGAACCAGGGGCACCACCGAACCAAACCTCTTCCCCACAACCGGTCCAAAAAGCACCGAACTACCTCACCACCGGTCCACACCTATCACCGGTCCATGCTCACTGCCGGTCCACATCCACACCGCTACCACCGGACAACACCTACCACCGGTCCAAGCTCCATGCTGAATGAGACCTCCCTGAACCAAACAACTGCCAGTCCAGATTGCTTCAGCCCGGGCCCACCAGCAGCTATATACATCCAAGACCCCTGCCCCCTACCTCACTCTATAAATAGAGGGGCAGGGGTACAACAATGGCAGACAAGTTTGAGAGCTCAAGCAAGGAAGGAACTTTCAAACTACTTTCATATACTTGTATACGAAGCATTGTACTTGTAATCCGAAAGAAAGAAGATAATAACATATAAAGTGGACGTAGGCATATTCCGGCCGAACCACTATAAATCTGCGTGTCTTTTACATTTCAGCCCCTACTTCTTTTATATTTACATACTCATCTAAAATCATTGAAAATCACATATAATCAACTAAATAATACGACTTGGAGGTGTTTGTCCATTTTTTGTGCAAACACATTCACTGCATCACCCTGCAAAAGTTTTTCTCTAGTTAGTATGTCTTTAACTCAGCAGTATTTAGGATATAATTCAAAGTAAACATATTGTCATGTGCAAATTGAGAAATACTCATAATATTTTTCTTTATTCTTGGAACTCTTAATAAATTATTGAGATATAATTGCCTTTCGCCTTTGATATAGGCTTACCATATCCCATGAATATGGACTGTTTACCTCTATATTCCTTGTTGCCTAGATTTAAGTTGTCAAGATTGCTTGTCAAGTGATTGGTTTCTCCTGAGTCTAGGTACCATGCCTTATCTTGTATATGTTCAGGCTTTGCATTTTCATATCGGTACCGGTTCTTGATTCACCAAATTGTTTGTTAGGTTCTTGCTGAACCTATGCTAAGTTTGCACTATAGTTGTTAATTCTTTGACTGTTTGAGTTTGTCCTGGAATATAGTTAGCATTGAATCTGAAATAACACTTTGGTGCAGTGCGACCAACTTCTTCGCATATTTAACATTTTGGCTTGCTACCACCACTCCATCTCCCTCTGCCTCTACCTCTTATGGTGAACTTCCCCCTTTGATACTGTTGATTGGCATAATTTAGGTTTCTGATTTTATTGTTTGAAGCATAGTTAATAAACATGTCAGTGTCCATGAGTTTCTTGAAGTCCAATCTTCCTTCATGTGCAAGGAGAATGGAGTGGACACACTCAATTGATGGTAGAATTTTTGAGAAGACACAGCCTCATACTCATCACCTAAACCAGTTAGAATAGTCAACACTTGTTTAGTATTGAAAACTTTATGCCCTGCAGCTTCAAGTATATCACATATGTTCTTGACTTTTGCCAAATAGTCTCTCATTGTTTGACCGTCTTTTTTTACACTTTGTAACTGCCTTTTGTAATGCATCACTCCGGCTGCAGACCGAGTATTGAAAATTCTTTCAACTGTCAGCCATATTTCATTAGCAGTTCTACAACCAATTACTTTATGCAGCAATTTCACATTTATTGATGAAAGTAGCCATGAATTTATAAGATTATCTTGCCTTTGATATTTTCATATTCTTCACTACCTAGTCTTATTTTCTTGATCAGTGTTGAATCTGAGAGGAACAACAATAGCGCCAAGAATAAATCCTTCCAAACCATACCCTCTAGCTGCAGTTTCAACTTGTATTTTCCAGAAGAGATAATTGTCTTCATCGAGTTGAGCAGTGATCAGTTGGGTTTGGTGACTAATCATGGCTTTCAGAAAGCTTTCTGCAATTGCTGAGGCTTGTTGAGTCGGATTAGGAGCATCATCAGATGTTGTTGAACTATTTTCGGCCATGATGGAGTTTCTTGAATCAAGAAAAGTGCTTGAAAGATCATAAAACAAAACTGGGAATAGCAAGAAATATTGTTCTTGCAGAAATCAGGTATGTTGCAACTGGGTTTGAATGATGAGGTTGAATTTGATAAACCAGTGGTACGACACCTGCTTCTTTTCTGTTTTGATAAGATTGTTGATTTCTTGACCGGTTTCTAATTTTCTCAAGCCAAGATTTGATCTGGGAAGGGGACTATGTGCAGGCAGACTTCCCTTGGTAAGGCACTAGTCTCTGGAGACAAATCTTGCACTGTCCAGATTATGAAATGTTGCTGATGGGTATTTAATCTCCAAATGATGTGGTTTCTGTGGTGGAGATTAGTATTTCTTCTCCTTTCTAAGGATTTTAAAGCATTTATGTCTTGTATGGTTCTGATACCATTTAGAATTTTAGAATATTTTGTGTTGAATGATATTTGAGCGGATAGAATTGAAGAAAATGTGCTTTTATTGATGAATAATGATGTTGAGTACAAAAGATACAATACTCGTATGCAATACAAAAGCTTATATATAAATATTACTGTATTGGGCTATCTTGGGGTTTCGAGTTAATCCTATATATTTGATATACTAATATATGAAAATATATGAGATAACATACGGCCGCATTATTCTTCATTGAAACGTTGGCTGCGATGAAGTTGGAGTCGAAAACATTGTCTGCAAGAAGTTGGCTTCATCTTCTTCTTTGAGATGACGAGCTCTCTTTGAGGAGGCATGACGTGAACGGATTAAATAAAACTGAAAATTTACCGCGGTGAGAAGAAAAACTGGCCAAAAACTTTTTCAACGAATGAAAGTGTTCAGGGTTTGGGCAGTAGAAAAAATAGACGTAGTAAAATGAAGTGGGGAAGGATTAGGGCATTGGTAAAATGGAGTCCTTAGTTCGGTGCATTTAGCTCCACTCGAAAAGAAACTCGGTTGGCATTAATCATTTCTTACTAAAATTGCTTAAATTCCTTTCATATATTTAGCTCTATTTCTTATTTGAGTTTTACAATGTTGACTTTTTCATGTTAACTCTAGTTTTACATTCCAAATATATGTTGACTTTTTCATGTTAACACTAGTTCGAGTAAAAATAAAGTCTAAATATTAATGATTGTAAACGAGTAAACTGCAATGTCTCGTGTAGTAATTACATGTCGTAAGCACTATAGTTTTCTCATTGCACCAAACATATACTATTTGAGTTCAAGTAAGGTAACTTGGTCTTCTTTCCATATAGATAGGGGAAGTTCTTATTGAAGATGAATTTGTGTTGGAAAATGGGCTTAAAACTATTGGATACTTTTGGTATGGAGCTCTAATCTTCTTCATAGAAAGCTCTTATTTTTCTACTGATGATATACCTTTTGCTTGTATCAATCTGATTATTAAAATTGACATCTTATTATATATATATCCTCAATTAATTAGCCACAATTTTATCAAGGGTAGAGAAATAAATGGCCATATCAATAAAAATAAATATTAGCGATTATCTCCTGGAAGCCAAGCAACATCCTTGTAGCAGTACGTGATAAAATCTTTGATATAAATATAATTTCTGCATCTTACTGAAAGCAGAATCCACATGCTGGTTTTGCTAGTATATCTTTACAACTATCATATGATTAGGACAAATGTTTTCTCCTAATATCCTTAAACTTCTAAAAGAACTACCTATTATTGCTATATTCCAAATTTATCAACCCAACTCAGTAAAATATACTTAGAAGAATAACAACTAACAGATGCACCAATCTTACACCTGTGTTTGTCCTAGTGCACCTCTTTCCAGCTTCTTATAGAGTACCAATCTTCCTAGTAAAATGCCATCAACTTTTTGAATCAAGCAGTAATTACGTTTTGTAATTCTTTGTGGTATACTAATTTAATTTCCTTTATAGTATTTATTAACACATTAACAGCAGCTTCAAACGTATTAAACTTTAGGTGGGGTAAGGTGAGTTTCAAGTTGTGCTTTTTTTGCAGATTTAAATACAGGACAGTCTAAACTTACTCCTGGTTTTGCTGACAAGTTGGCACATCATAATTTACAAATCCCTATAAGTTAGTTGTTAATACAGTACAATTCTGTTAATGATTTTTTGACTTTTTTGCTTTATCATCAACAGCAATAAACTACTATGTTTGGATAATACTGAATCAAACAGTTAAATAATTTTAACTTGATATTTTTTAGCAGGTGAATAGATATTTTCTTATTTGTTGAAGATGTGCTCGATATGTAACTTCTAACTGTGTAACAGTTAATGATATTGCTGCCACCCGAGTACAACATCCAACTAAGGTGTGATTTTACATTCTCAAATAAACACGGTAGATAGCATTGAATCGTATGGCTTTAAATGTGCTCGAGATGTAACTTCTAACTGTGTAACACATTTTGTTACGTATTCCTAAAAAAGTCTTTTAATCTAATCATATTTGGATTAAACAACGATTGTAGTAGTATTTTGGGAACTCTATAGTACTACTCTAATGAATACATGTTTGTCTTTGATATGTTCTCTTTCCACATAGACCAAATGACAAGTGAATGTATCTCCTGTATGGTCGAAGGTTAGCTACAGTGTCACCACTGTAATGTTACATAAACTAGACTTCAGAGAAATTTAATTACATCCCATTTGCAAATGTGTGATGTGCGTTATTGATGTGTGTCTAAGTATTTTATTGCATCTTTTTAAGTTTTTTCAAAGGGAGACATGTTTACGCGAGTTATTATTTCTTCATTTTAAAATGGTTTATGTTTTATTGATATTAATCTATTTGAATTGGTATGAAATGAAGGAACATAATGTACGGAATGTGCAAGTTATTGTTAGATGAAAAATCGCTATAACAATGAGTATGTAAATTAGGTGGCTATTTTTTCTAAACTAGAAAGCGCAAACCAGCTTGCAGTTTCCAGATAGAAAGTGCAAGTTAATTTGCGTTTTTCAAAAATTTCAAAATTTCAAAATAAAAATTTCAAAATCAGAAACTATAAGTTATTTTGCATTTTCTGGCAGAAAGGTGCAAGATACCTTGCATTTTATATTTTCCAAAAATTGGGACTAAATTTCATTTCTACAGGGACTTATCTTATTGCAACGTAAAAAATAGGACTTGTGGCTCTTTTCTTGTGTCTTTAACACTCAACGGGGCATAAAGAAGTGATAATACCAACCAAAAATTTTAATTTAGAAAAATTAAAATGATTGTTACATAAATACAACAAAACTTAGTCTTTTGATCTGTCTAATCATTTATCATTTATTTAACATTTATTTTGATTTTCATCCATGTTATTTTTCTTTCTATCATTTGAGAAACAATACATTAAATAAATCACCTTGTTAATCCTTTTCTTTTTCTTAAAATCCATTCATCTATAAAACCGTCTTTTGAATAAAAACTCATAGACAGTGGTTTCTTACATGATACAACAATGTTTTATTGTTAACGCTAAAATTTGAACGCTAACACCCCGGTGTATGAGTTATAGTTGTGAAAGCACCACCCGATAACTCGGGAACAGATTACAAGCAGACAATAGCGGAAAAGCAGTAAACAACAACAATTTTATAGTGGTTCGGCTTAAGGGTATAGCCTACGTCCACTTTAGGTACTTTTATTGATGATCTCGTTACAAGCTGATACAATTCTTTCCAAGTACAATACACTTTGAATTACAAGTCACTTAGAACAAGTAGCCTAAACTTCAATGGAGATTAGAGTCCTCAGATCCATGTTGGATGTGTGTGATCTTTTCTCGAAGTTGTTTGTAGCGTTCTTCGTGTCTTGAGAGCTTTAAGTGTTGGATTGGTTTGGAATGCAGCAGAGTTACGGCGCTTGAAGAGAATGAGCCAAAAGTCCTTTTCTAGTTGGAGTTAGGATCATATTTATAGGCATTTTTCAGAATAAGGTCGTAGGTCGTGACCGACCTAAGTAAGGTCGTAGGTCATGACCGACCTAAGTAAGGTTGTAGTCGACCTGAAGAGTATTGGCCCCTCCTTCCTCACGCATGCTGATTTGCACAAGTCCTAGGTCGTGAGCGACCTATCCCCCTGTGGCATTGCATAGTCTTCTGTATTCTGGTATTTAGGTCGTTAGCGACCTAACCTAGGTCGTGAGTACTTTCCTGCAGCCATAGTTAATCTTAAGTCGCTGAGTCCCTTAGGTCGCGACCTTCCTTAGGTCACGGAGCTTCTTAGGTCGGTGGATAGTTAGGTCGCGGAGTTCCATAGGTCGAGTCCATCTTCAGGTCGCACTCACTCTTAGGTCGCGGCCTCCTTTAGGTTGCAGCTTTCTGTTAGGTCGCAACAATCCTTAGATCGCCAGGTTACTTCTGCAGTTAAGTCGCGCCCTTTTTTAGGTTTCTTATTCTTTTAAGTCGCGGCCTTTTTGGGTCGCTGCTGCCTTTAGGTCAAGACAATCTTAGGTCGCAACACTTTAGGTCGCAGCTACTCTTAGGTCGCTGGGTTCCGCTAGGTCGTAACCTTCTTCAGATCGCTAGGTCGCTTCACTAATTAGGCCGCTAAATCGTTTCATCTCTTGGGTCACTAGGTCGCGTCTTCAGTTAGGTCGCTTACTTTTAGGTCGCGGCAATAATAGGAGTTAACATCTGCCCCTCGAAGTATAGGCCTATGTCATAGGTCGCATGCTTCGACTTATCTTTGCTAGGTCGTGAGCGACCTAAAACATATGCTAACTCGCGTGTCTACTCGCCTTCTTCTTTCAGCTCCATATAAACTGCTAGGTTGCTTCTTCTTCATTATCTAACTGCTTCAATTTCTTGCTCTGCCATTAACAGAATTCCACGATTTCAAAGACGAACTCAAGCAAATCATTCAACAATTCATTCTTGCTATCAAATCACGTAAGCATCTTCGATCTTCATTCATTCCATAATCACCATCTAACCACGAATTCTAACCTCTTAACCCCAAATCGATTTTGTACGTCGTGCTTCACTCTGAGTTGCATTGTGATCGATTCCTGTTCGTCACTGGCTATTGTTGTTGTTGTGATTCTCGAACGCACGACAGTGAGTTAGGTCTATGACAGATCAGAGATATATGGAGTCGTTTTTCGAATGACTTGGTGGTATGAAAAGACGATGATCTTCACGAATTGAATGAGGGATTCTGCGCTATTAGTGTTAACGGGTTATTGGGTCTGATGTGCTTTAGCGTGGGTAGGAAGTCAACGACCTAGTAAATCTGAGCATTCTAAGATAACTTACGACCTAAGGGAAGCTCGAGGACTTTCAAATTCACGACTTAATTCTTAGGTCGCGTTGGGATTTGAACGACCTAGGACTTGGCAAATTTGCACATGCACTTTGAGCAGGACGACTTAACAATTTAGCGACCTATCATTCTTGAATGACTGCATAGCGACTTAATATATCAACGACCTATACTTTGCGGCATAGGCTTTAGGTCGCGGCCGAGTTAGGACTTGGAAAGTTTGTACTGCCTTGAACCTTTTAACTTGCATAGTGCGACCTAATGAGGCCAGACCTATGCTAGGTCGCTGGACGACCTAAGACTTGTGAAATTCTGTGAAGACTTGGTTGAATTGTTTGAACTTGAATTCTGTTGCACTTTGTTGTAGGTTATCTCTAATGCTAATAACCTGTTAAACATAATATTTGCAGAAAGCTGGGACGAATATACTGCCATTGACTGCCCACATCGAATGACAGATTAGTCGATAAAGAGTAATCAACTTAAATGAACTGTGTGAACGAAATGCTGTGGACCAATGAATTCAAGTGAAGTGTTAAAGCAAAACTAAAATATCCAGTTAAAGCTGATTCGTTCGCATTAACACTACACTTGAGCTTTATATTAACAAGTCCTGAAATCTCATAGTCGACTAATTGTCAACTAGTTTGATTTCAGTTATGTTTGCTTTCTTATTTATTTTTAGTTCTGCACAACACTTCACACTTTTTAGGAAACGTGCACCTTCTCATCTGAACATCCAGTCGCTTATGTAGAATGACGTCTCAACAAGAAGAGATGATAGAACACGCCGAAGGGGTTTTCCCGATTGCTATTCCACTAGAGAATCCTCCGGAAAGAACTCCTACCCTTTTGAAACAGCGGGCGCTTAATCAATTATGCGTTCAATTTGGCATTGTCGAGGCAGAAGTTTTACTCCCTGGACCAAATGACTTTGCTGATAGACCACCTTACGGTTTTGTTGCCATTAATCGACAAATGTGCTTAAGTGGAGCAATTCCTCCTTTTAATGAATTTCTCCGACAAATCCTCCTTCGACTGACGATCTCTCCTTTCCAGCTGCACCCCAATGGCTATGCTATTTTGATGGGATTGTGTGTTCTGTTCAGGAGGACTCTTGACCGTCTTTCGAGTTTTGAGGAAATCTGTTACTTGTGCACTTTTGCGAAGAACAAGGACCACCCTTCAATTGTACTTGTAAGAGGTGCGAGGAACCGCAAACTTATTTTGGATTTGCCGGAGAGTGCACATGGTTTCCTGAATCAATACTTCTACATTCGTTGCCCCGTAGAATTTTACGCAGACTGGAGAGTAGGAAGTGAGATCTTTTTTCTCTTCTTTCTTTAATTTTATTCTAAGTTTTACCTGGTTCGTATTGCTAGATGCTGATTCCATTCCTTATTTTTACAGCACTTCCTCCTCCTTCTAGAGATTCCAGCCATAAGTCAGTTTTTGAAAGGCTAAGCACTGTGGCTGCTGAAGAAAGAAGCGCAAAATTTCTATTGACATAAGAACTTCTTCACCAGTTTGAGCTTCTACATCCTTCTCGTTCTACTCAAATTCATGAAGTTCCAACGGAGGTTCCTGATTCTCCGACGAACACTCCTGATGCCCCGGTCTCCACTAAAGAGCACTTGCAGGGAGGAACCTCTATAGAAACTTCACTAGTAAAGTGTTCAATTCCGAAAGATGTTGCGGGGCCATCCGATAAGTCTGTACTTGCCCCAATTATCGAAGAGGAAGAACCTCCACGATCTTCCGAAAAATCTACTAACGAAGGAGTTAAGAAAGCAAGTCCCAAAAAACATGACGGTGATGATGTTTTCGGGGGGTTGAGTGATTTAATTGTGACTTCTCAAGAACTTTTCAAAGATGATGTCTCCAAAACTATCTCTTCTGTAATCGAGGCGACATCTTCTTTACAACAAATGTCAACTCCTCCTACTCAAGTTATCACTACCTCTATTCCACAGAGTGGTTTGTAACTCGATGCGTGTACGACACTTCGGATTTCTCATCACTTCTACGCACTTATCTTCTTGTACTTTAAAGATTTCTAAAGCTTATTATTTTTATTCCAGATTCTCCTATGGGGCGCAGCGGCTCGTACTATGATGATTTCCAGCGCTACGGGAGGCGTAGCCAGTATGATTACAGGCGTTACCTCCCTTCTTACAGAGAATCGGGTGAAGAGAGGGCCATCAGGAAAGCCGACGAGAGACGAGCATATGAAGAACGTCGCCGAAGGGAACAAGAAAGACATGACCCTCCCCACAGAGATGATGATACTCAAAAGAGAAAAGCTCACGATGAGAGAGGTAAAGGTCACATAGACGATTCTTCTAGCAAGCGGGCTAGACTTACCGAAGAAACAATGCCGACAGCTTCTGAACATGTTCCTGCTCAATCTCCTTGTTAACGCTTGAATTTGAACGCTAACACCCCGATGTATGAGTTGTAATTGTGAAAGCACCACCCGACGACTCGGGAACAGATTACAAGCAGATAATAGTAGAAAAGCGGTAAACAACAACAATTTTATAGTGGTTCGGCTTTAGGGTATAGCCTACGTCCACTTTAAGTACTTTTATTAATAATCTCGTTACAAGCTGATACAATTCTTCCCAAATACAATACACTTTGAATTACAAGATACTTAGAACAAGTAGCTTAAACATCGATGGAGATGAGAGTTTTCGAATCCATGTTGGATGTATGTGATCTCTTCTTGAAGTTGTTTGTAGCGTTCTTAATATCTTGAGAGCTTCAAGTGTTGGATTGGATTAGTTTGGAATGCAGCAGAGTAACGGTGTTTGAAGGAAATCAGCCCAAAAGTCCTTTTTCAGTTGGAATTAGGGGTGTATTTATAGGCTTTGCTCGGACTTAGGTCGTAGGTCGTGACCGACCTAAGTAAGGTCGTAGGTCGTCTCCGACCTATGAAGCTCCGGTTTTCCTTTTTCATGAGTAGGCGCATGCTTTTTTCAACAAGTTCTAGGTCGTGCGCGACCTAACACTCAGCGGCATAGTAGAGGCGGCCTCTTTATTTACGTGTTTAGGTCGTTAGCGACCTACCCTAGGTCGTGAGTACTTTCCTGTGGCCATAGCTGATCTTAGGTCGCTGAATCCCTTAGGTCGCGAAACTTCATAGGTCGGTGGACAGTTAGGTCGCATAAAGTCTTTAGGTTGCTTGCTTGCTTATCTGGTTAGGTCGTGAAGCTTGGTAGGTCGCGGCCTCCTTTAGGTCGCAGCTCTCTGTTAGGTCGCAAAGCTTGATAGGTCGCTCCATATCTTCAGGAATTAGGTCGCTACTCCCCATAGGTCGTAGGTCGTGACAATGCTTAAGTCTTTAGGTCGCATAGCTGCTTCGTGGAGTTAGGTCGCTAATACAATTATGCCGTTAGGTCGTTGAGACCATTAAGTCGTCAAGTACTCTTAGGTCGTTGGGCTGCTGAGTTATAGGTCGCGGAGTTTTAGGTCGTGGTAGAAATAGGAGTTAACATTTGCCCCTCGAAGTACAGGCCTATGTGATAGGTCGTGTGCTTCGACTTAACTTTGCTAGGTCGTAAGCGACCTAAAACATACGCTAACTCGCGTGTCTACTCGCCTTCTTCTTTCAGCTCCATATAAATTGCTAGGTTGTTTCTTCTCCATTACCTAACTGCTTCAATTTCTTGCTCTGCCATTAACATAATTCTGCGATTTCAAAGACGAATTCAACCAAATCATTCATCAATTCCTTCTTGCTATCAAATTACGTAAGCATCTTCGATCTTTATTCATTCCATAACCACCATCGAACCACGAACTCCAACCTCTGAGCCTCAAATCGATTTTGCGCGTCGCGCTTCACTTTGAGTTGCGCTGTGATCGATTTTTGATTGTTACTGGTTATTGTGGTTGTTGCGATTTACGAACGCACAGTAGTGAGTTAGATTTATGATAGATCGGAGATACTTTGAATTGGTTTTTCGAATGGTTTGGTGGTATGAAAAGATGATGAACTTCACGAATAGGATGATGGATTTTGGTGTAGTTGATAGCGGGTTATCAGGTCCGGTGAAGCATTGCGTGGAGAGGAAGCTAGCGACCTAGTGAATTTGAGCAACTTAAGATAATTCGTGATCTAGGAACCCTTGCGACCTAAGGAATAGTTTCGACCCATACTAGGTCGCTGAACGACCTAATATTTGCGCGACCTAAGACTTTTCATGAGCTAAGAGTTACTCGAGCTAGGAACCGCACGACCTAACTTTCTTGCGACATAGACTCTAGGTCGCGGCCGAGCTAACACTATGACGAGATTGAAATGCCTTATCCTTTACTTTGCACAGCGCGACCTAAGAAGGTTCCGACCTATGCTAGGTCGCCGGGCGACCTAGGACTTGTGACATTTTGAGACAACTTTGATTGAACTGTTTGAACTTGGATTTTGTTGTACTTCCTTGCAGATTATCTCTAATGCTAATAACCTGTTAAACATAATATTTGCAGAAAACTGGGACGAATATACTGCCATTGACTGCCCACATCGAATGACAGATTAGTCGATAAAGAGTAATTAACTTAAATGAATTGTGTGAATGAAATGCTGTGAACCAATGAATTCAAGTGAAGTGTTAAAGCAAAACTAAAATATCCAGTTAAAGTTGATTCGTTCGCATTAACACTTCACTTGAGCTTTATATTAACAAGTCCTAAAATCTCATAGTCGACTAATTGTCAACTAGTTTAACTTCAGTTATGTTTGCTTTCTTTTTTTTTTTAAAGTTCTGCACAACACTTCACACTTTTTAGGAAACGTGCACCTTCTCATCTGAACATCCAGTCGCTTATGTAGAATGATGTCTCAACAAGAAGAGATGATAGAACACGCTGAAGGGGTTTTCCCGATTGCTATTCCACTAGAGAATCCTCCGGAAAGAACTCCTACCCTTTTGAAACAGCGGGCGCTTAATCAATTATGCGTTCAATTTGGCATTGCCGAGGCAGAAGTTCTACTCCCTTGACCAAATGACTCTGCTGATAGACCACCTTACGGTTTTGTTGCCATTAATCGACAAATGTGCTTGAGTGGAGCAATTCCTCCTTTTAATGAATTTCTCCGGCAAATCCTACTTCGACTGACGATCTCTCCTTTTCAGCTGCACCCCAATGGCTATGCTATTTTGATGGGATTGTGTGTTCTGTTCAGGAGGACTCTTGATCGTCTTCCGAGTTTTGAGGAAATCTGTTACTTGTGCACTTTTGCGAAGAACAAGGACCATCCTTCAATTGTACTTGTAAGGGGTGCGCGGAACCACAAACTTATTTTGGATTTGCCGGAGAGTGCACATGGATTCCTGAATCAATACTTCTACATTCGTTGCCCCGCAGAATTCTACGCAGACTGGAGAGTAGGAAGTGAGATCTTTTTTCTCTTTAATTTTATTCTAAGTTTTACCTGGTTCGTATTGCTAGATGCTGATTCCATTCCTTAACTTTCCAGCACTTCCTCCTCCTTCTAGAGATTCCAGCCATAAGTCAGTTTTTGAAAGGCTAAGCACTGTGGCTGCTGAAGAAAGAAGCGCAAAATTTCTATTGACAGAAGAACTTCTTCATCAGTTTGAGCTTCTACATCCTTCTCGTTCCACTCAAATTCATGAAGTTCCAACGGAGGTTCCTAATTCTCCGACGAACACTCCTGATGCCCCGGTCTCCACTAAAGAGCACTCCTGATGCCCCCGTCTCCGCTAAAGTGCACTTGCAGGGAGGAACCTCTATAGAAACTTCACTAGTTAAGTGTTCAATTCCGAAAGATGTTGTGGGCCCATCTGACAAGTCTGTACTTGCCCCAGTTACTGAAGAGGAAGAACCCCCTCGATCTACTAGTGAAGGAGTTAAGAAAGCAAGCTCCAAAAAACAAGATGGCGATGATGTTTTTGAGGGGTTGAGCGATTTAATTGTGACATCTCAAGAACTTTTCAAAGATGATGTTTCTAAAACTGTCTCTTCTGTAATCGAGGCGACATCTTCTTTTCAACAAATGTCAACTCCTCCTACTCAAGTTATCACTACCTCTATTCCACAGAGTGGTTTGTAACTCGATGCGCGTAGTTTACACGTCACACGACACTTTGGATTTCTCATCACTTCTATGCACTTATCTTCTTGTACTTTAAAGATTTCTAAAGCTTATTATTTTAATTCCAGATTCTCCTATGGGGCGCAGCGGCTCGTATTATGATGATTTCCAGCGCTACGGGAGGCGTAGCCAGTATGATTACAGGCGTTACCTTCCTTCTTACAGAGAGTCGGATGAAGAGAGGGCCATCAGGAAAGCCGACGAGAGACGAACATATGAAGAACGTCGCCGAAGGAAACAAGAAAGACATGATCTTCCCCACAGAGATGATGATACCCAAAGGAGAAAATCTCATGATGAGAGAGGAACGAGTCACATAGACGATTCTTCTAGCAAGCGGGCTAGACTTACTGAAGAAACAACTCCTTCAGCTTCTAAACATGTCCCTGCTCAATCTCCTGCTCCCGTTCGCTCCGACATTCAAGCAATCATCAACCAGCCCGCATACCAAGTCGGGCAAGGTCCTCCCACTCTTCAAAGTCGATTTCCTCAGTGGTGCCTGAGAGGGGTTCGATTTGATCTCGACTTGGTTCCTCTCGACAAACCGGCTATGCTGCGAAATCTTGATACTGTCAGGACCGATATCGAAAGAATGTCGAACTGGCAAAAACTAGTCGACGAACTTCAGAGGGTTAACCGAGCCAATCTCGAGGCCATGCTAACAATGGAGAATGATAAGGCTGAGTGGCAGAAGACTCTCGAACAGCATGACGCCGAAATGAGAAGTATTGCTTCCTACAATGAAAAGCTGGAAGCGGAAGTAGAAAAACTTAAAGAAGAATTAGCTACTTCATCTACTTTCCATTCTCAAAAGGAGAGCATGCTTCAGCAACAAGTACGAGATGCGCATGCCAGTCAAAGAGCAGTCGAAGATAAGCTTGCATACAAGGAAAAGGTCATAGAAGAATATCGTGCTGAAACTGTACAACTGCGAGAACAGACCGGCTCTCAAAGCTTGGAGATAGAGTTGTTAAAAACTCGACTTGCTATGGCCGAAAAGGAGCGCGACGAGGCTGTTGCTGGTAAACTTGCGGCCGAAGAGGCTCATCAAGCAACCAAAGCTGACATTAGCTCCACATTATTCGATTTTTATCTGCACAGCATTTTGGGACGTGGCAGCCTTGCCTTTCTAGGCCCCAAGTATGAAATCACACTGGCTGAAGTTTGGGAGGCAGCACTTGATATGCTCGGTGGTAAAGGTGCTGGATATGCTGAGTCAGCCCTTGAAGAGCATTATCTTGATGATGAAGCCCGTGCCGCTCTTGCCAAGGGAAAGGAGCAGCTTGCCAGAGCGCGGGCCGGGATGGCGGAAGAGGAGCGTTCTGAAAAAGAAGTACCGCCTACTACCTCTGAACGTCCTCTAGTTTCTCCCGAGGTGGACATTACAGGCTCTAGTGCTCATTCGCCGCCTCCTACAAGAACCGGGGTAATTACCCCTACTGATGAAGAGGCTTTGGAGGACATTGGGGCTCAGAATCATGAGATTGAACTGACGAAGCCAACATCTTCAGGTAATTTCGACATTGGTCCGATTCAGGTGGATTACCTGCTTATTCCTCAAAAATTTGATGACCTTCTCGATTACCTCTTGAATCTCGATGAACCCATATCTCCCTTCTTTCGGGAAGATACTAACATTTTCAATTTTTCTTCTTCTGCAGTTGAAACAACAAGTGCCGTGCAGACTTCGCCTTCTCTGGTTATTCCTCCTCCATCTCTTCAGGTGACTCCTCCTTCTGCTTCACAACCTGGGTCACAAGAGGAGAAAATTGAGGCTCTTCATGGCTTGTATGACCCTATTGCTTCGCAGGAGCAAAAAGATGAGGGACTCGAAGGAGGCGAGATCTCTCCGGAGCAGACTCCTTCTGACGACGTAGTTTTGTCCGCTCTCGTTACTCCGGGGAGTGAGTCTTCTTCGAAGAGAAGAAAGAAGCATGGGACATCGAAGAGGAGGGGGAAGAAAATTATCACCACTGAAGAGGAACCGGAAATTGCACCAGTTGCACCTCCCTCCCCTTCTTCCCTTATGCCTTCAGACCAACCTGAAAGACCTGAAAAGCTAACCACTCGGCCGGGTAAAGGGTCTAAAGGCGGCAAGAGGAAATGAAGAGTTGAGCTTTTTGATTCCTTTTTTTTGTAATGGTCGGATGTTGTGCAGGCACCGGCCCCTGCTTTTTATTTTGAAACCTGTATATGCAATATCTGCAATTGAATAAAATGATTCTTTATTTGTACAGACTTTTGTTTGAATTTGAGAATGCATTTATTATTCATTTTTGCACAAGTTTATTTATACGATGTTGCGGTGAGCTTGTGGTATGTTGTTTGAGCGTACTTTACCGACATAGTTATACCGCTTTGTATGTAACTATACCATGTTGCCCCTATACCATGAGCTTACTGCAATATCGTATACTTTGAGGGAACTTGCACTCTCGTTTTCTAAAGAAAAATTACTTCATTCTCGAAGAGAATTTTCGTAGAGTGCAACTTCCTTCATATAAGTTTCTACGCTTTGTCCTTCGAAGAAATCACTTTTTCCTTTTGCGTATGTATATATTTTGCCAAGTGAATTCTTCTATGTGGTAAAGCGGACCTCTGAATGTACTTTAACTTTCTTCCCCCTTCTTTTTTTTAGAATAGGTAAAGTCATCAAGTACGCTCTTGATGAGGATTTTTCTCTTTCTTCTTTTTTAATAAAAATTTGTGCCTCTGAGGAGAGATTTTTTCACGTTTCAACACTTGGAAGTTTTATTTCAATCTCGGTGAAACGTGGGCTTCTGAAGAGGTCTTTTCTTTTTAATTGTGTCCCCGGGAGGGGGTTGTACCTCTGAGGAGGGATTTCTCACGTTTCAACACTTGGAAGTTTTATTTCAATCTTGGTGAAACGTGTACCTCCAAAGAGTTGTGCCTTCGAGGAAAGCCTTTTCACGTTTCGACACTTGGAAGTTTTATTTCAACCTCGGTGAAACATGGGCTTCCAGGAAGGTCTTTATCTTGTTTTGCATTTCAACTTTGGTGAAGTGAAATTCCGAAGAGCGGTTGTGACACTTCAACTCCTGGTGAAATGGGCCTCTGAAGAGGGCTTTTATTTTGTTTGCATTTCAACTTTGGTGAAGTGAAATCCCGAAGGGCGGTCATGACACTTCAACTCCTGGTGAAATGGGCCTCCGAAGAGGGCTTTTATTTTGTTTGCATTTCAACTCTGGTGAAGTGTAATTCCGAAGAGCGGTCATAACACTTCAACTCCTGGTGAAATGGGCCTCCGAAGAGGGCTTTTATTTTGTTTGCATTTCAACTCTGGTGAAGTGAAATTCCGAAGAGCGGTCATAACACTTCAACTCCTGGTGAAATGTGCCTCAGAGAGGGTTTTCATCGCTTGGAAGTTACCCTCTCATGGTTGGAGGGTCATGACTCCTCCAATCTTTTTTGTTGAGTAGAGAACTTTCTTTTTTGTGGCGTATGACCCATTAGAGGTCTTTATCCTCCGAAGAGTCGTGCCTCCGAAGAGGACTTGTGCTGCCGATGATAGCTTTGGTTGTTCCTCTGTTCACTTGCTTATGCCTTTTCAATGATCCTCTGCCCCCTTTTTTTTTTTCTTTTTTTTTTCTTTTTTTTTTTTTTTTTACAAGTAACTTGTTTAATCCAAGGAAGTGTGCTTCATTGTCAGGCAATTTCGTGAGAACGAGCACTAGCTTTTTAATTGGATGTTTGTTTGTCCAAACGATCTCAATTTATTAGCAAAGACCCGTTTCTGTCGAAATCATAGGCTGTTCAATTGAAGTACTTCCTATCTAGGATTTGAATTCGGGGCTCTTGTGACTTGAAATTTGGCGAGAATCACTTGGTCTTTTTATGTGCAAGTTTCACTTCCATTGTCTGCAAAAATTCAAATCGACATTTCAGCAATACATTCTATGTACCTTTTATATCGAGAATAAAGCAAACATGTAATAATAATAAGGAACACAAGATTTATAGTGGTTCGGCCATGAAATTGGGCCTACATCCACTTTATATTCTTTCATTATTTACTTGCATCAGTTTTACAATTGCTTTCAATTACAAGAATCATACATTCATAATTCTTTTTACAATGTTTCAACAAAATTTTCAAGTAAAGTATGGACGCAAATGGTTGCTGTTCCATGCCCTTGGAATTTGATCTCCATCAACAGTGGTGAGTTTGAATGTGCCGTCAAGAAGCTTCTGACCTATTACATACGGTCGTTCCCAATTTGGCCCAAACACACCTGTCGTTGTCATAATTCTCTTCAGGACTAGGTCTCCAATCTCAAAGCTGCGTTGGCGAACTTTGGAATTGAAATGTCTGGCTATTCTTTGCTGATGAGCTGCAATTCTGAGATTGGCCTCATCTCTTTTTTCATCAAGGAAATCTAGCGCTTCAAGCTGTAGCCTTTCATTTTCTGCTTGGTTGAAATGGATCCTTCTGTGTGAAGGAACCTCTGTTTCTATCGGGATCATTGCTTCCGACCCGTATGCTAATGAGAAAGGAGTGTGCCCAGTCGCAGTTTTGTGAGTGGTTCTGTATGCCCATAGTGCAAGTGGTAGCTTATCGACCCAACCACCTTTTGCTCTTTCGAGTTGCCTTTTGATGGTTGATTTGATGATCTTGTTTATTGCTTCCACTTGCCCGTTTGCCTGCGGATGAGCAACTGCTGAAAAGCTTTTCTGGATTTTGAATCGCCTGCAAAAATCTTGGAATTCCTCGCTTTCGAACTGAGTACCATTGTCTGTGATTATTTTCTGAGGCACACCATACCTGCAAATGATATTCTTGGTCACGAAACTTATCATCTTCTTAGAGGTGATAGTAGCCAATGGTTCAGCTTCAGCCCATTTCGTAAAATAATCAACTGCAACAATAGCATATCTAATCCCTGATTTGGCAGTCGGTAGCGGCCCAATGAGATCCATTCCCCAAATTGCAAATGGCCATGGACTGACCATTTGTGTGAGTTCAGTTGAAGGTGCTCTAGGAATTTTGGCAAATCTTTGGCATTTGTCACACTTTCGGGAATAGCTTGCAGCATCATGATTAATTTCTGGCCAAAAATATCCGTATCGGAGAATTTTCTTTGCTAATGTTTGACCACCTGAATGATCACCACATTCTCCTCCATGCACCTCAGCTAGGATTGTTTTGGACTCTTCCCGGGATACACATCGAAGCAATGGCATTGAGAATCCCCATCTGTATAATCGGCCATCCTGAATTACATAGCGAGAGGCTTTCCTTAGTAGCTTTCGTCTTTCTATCGAATTTTCTGGCAGAGAACCTCTGAGTAGGTAGTCCAGTATTGGAGTCATCCATGACTCTTGTTCTTGAGATACATTCATAATCCAGTCAATATCCATCTCGTCTATACTTGGTGCTGAAAGGACTTCTACAGGGACCAATCCCAATAGTTGAGCTTCACCAGAACTTGAATACTTTGCGAGGGAATCTGCCTTCATATTCTCTTCCCGAGGAATGTGGCTTATTGAATAGTGATCGAGCTCACACAGAAGTTCCCAAGCCTTCGACAAGTAAGCGGGCAGGTTTCCCCCTTTCGTTTGAAATTCCTTCTTGACTTGACATACAATAAGCTGAGAATCGCTAAAGATCTGTAATGCTCGTATGTTTAGTTCTTTACCGATTTTCAGTCCTGCGATAAGAGCTTCATATTCGGCTTCATTGTTTGTTGAAGGAAATTCCAATCTTAGTGCATAGCATAATGACCGACCTTCAGGAGTCTCAAGTACGACTCCGGCTCCAGAACAGTAATCATTTCTTGCACCATCGACATATAACCTCCACTGGATAGGGGAATTGTCGAACGTTTCTTCCTCACTGTTTCCTTTATCTGTAAACTCTGCAATGAAATCTGCTAAAGCTTGTCCATTGACCGCTTTCCGGGGATGATAAGTGATGTCATACTGACTGAGTTCAATATTCCACTTTAGAAGACGACCCGAAGTTTCAGGCCGAAACAGGACTTGCTTTAAAGGTTGATGAGTGAGGACTCTGATAGGATGAGCTTGAAAATATTGCCTCAACTTCCTAGACGCAATTAGTAAGCAATAGGCGAGTTTTTCCAACTTAGAGTAATTCATCTCTGCCCCAGTGAGTCTTTTGCTGATATAGTAAACTGGATGTTGAATCCTTTGGTCTTCCCGTATCAGCGCTGCACTTAAAGCGTGTGATGATACTGCCAAGTATATAAGAAGATCCTCGCCATCGCCAGGCCTAGAAAGTATTGGAGGCGTCTCCATATGGCGAATCAACTCATCAAAGGCTTTTTGGCATTCGGGAGTCCAATTGAAGTTTTTCTTTCCTTTCTTTAGGGCTTCAAAGAATGGGATACATTTATCTGTGGCTTTGGAAATGAACCGACTTAAGGCGGCAACTTTTCCATTGAGACTTTGCAATTCCTTCTTTGTTCTAGGAGCTTTGACTTCTTTCAAGGCAGTAATTTGAGCTGGACTAGCCTCAATGCCCCTAGCGCTGACGATAAACCCTAAGAATTTTCCGGACTCGACCCCAAACGTGCATTTCAGAGGGTTAAGCTTCATTCTGTATTTCCGGAGGACTGCGAACATTTCTGCCAAGTGTACGATGTGATCCGCTGCTTTCTTAGACTTTACTAACATGTCATCAACGTAGACTTCCATAGTTTTTCCCAATTGCGGTTTGAACATAGCATTAACAAGTCTTTGGTAGGTTGCCCCTGCATTCTTCAAACCGAAGGGCATAACTCTGTAGCAATAAAGACCAACATCGGTGATAAAGCTCGTGTCCTCCTGATCCGGTTCATGCATCATGATCTGGTTATATCCGGAGTAGGCATCCATGAAAGATAACAATTCATGTCCCGCTGTTCCATCTACCAGTTGATCGATCCTGGGTAAAGGAAAGCAATCTTTGGGGCAGGCCTTGTTCAGATCTGAAAAATCGATGCACACTCTCCATTTTCCATTAGCTTTCTTAACCAACACAGGATTTGAAACCCAGTTCGGATATGTAGATTCTCTGATGAAGTTATTTTCCATGAGTCGATCAATTTCCTCTTTTAATGCTGCTGACCTTTCTGGACCTTGGGTTCTTCTTTTCTGTTTTACTGGTGTAAACATTGGGTCAATATTCAGAGCGTGTACTGCAACTTCTGGAGATATTCCACACATATCAGCATGAGTCCAAGCGAAGACATCCAGATTTGCTTTCAGGAATGATATCAAGATATTCTGAATTGACACATTAAGTTGTGAACCCACATTCAACACCTTATTTGGGTCCTTCGGGTCAACAGGTACCGGTACCGTCATTTCAACCGGCACTACTCTATTCTCCCCTGCACTGGCTTTTCTGGGATCCATCTCTTTCCGTGCCCCGCTATCCTCGCCAGTGCAGGGTCCGCCCCGTAATTGCTACAAGGCTGGCTCTTTGATGCGGACCGGAGTGGCCGCATCCTTTCCCATTTCCCTCTTTCTTGACTCTCGCAACTCTGTCAAATAGCACTCTCGCGCAGCATTTTGATCCCCTTTTATAACTCCTACTCCATTGTCTGTAGGGAATTTAATATTGAGGCACCACGGGGCTAGAATAGCTTTGAATGCTGCGAGCGTTGGACGGCCAAGGAAAGCATTATAAGCAGAAAATTCATCGACAATCACAAATGTTTGCTTGCGGACCACTTTCCTTTCTCCTTCCCCAAGTTCTACTAGCAGATCGATGGTTCCTATTGGTTGCTTTGGCTCCCTGGTGAAGCCAGCAATCTTCTGCGATGAGGCTTGTACATCGACCATAGGGATTTTCATTTGGTCGAATGTCTTCTTGAAGAGGATATTACATGATGCTCCGCAGTCAATGAGAACTCTTCTAACAATGGCCGGTCCAATACCAGCAGAGATGACCAAGGGATCTAGGGTAGGAGCTTCGATACCTGAGGAGTCTCTGGCTCTGAAAATAATATCATCACTAAAAGTTTTCTGTTGTTTCAGGGGCGTAGTGTCTTCTAAAACAAAGACGTCTTCTTCGGCTGGAACATATTTCAAAGCTCTGGCATATCTCTCCATCTCTCCCCAGCTCTTGCCAGCTGGGTGAGGCCCTCCTGTAATGACATTGATAATGGGCCTTCCAGATTCATGCCCCGTAGCTTTCTCACCTATCCTAGGCTGATGAACAAGAGCCTGTTGTCCCTGACTTGACGATGCAGGATTGTTGCTATTCTTTTTCACAAATTGCTGCAGCTTGTTTTCTCTTAGCAATTCTTCAATCAGATTTTTCAACTGGCGGCATTCATCAGTCTCATGACCGGGTTGATTATGGAAGCGGCAGAACTTCCCACTTTGTATAGCCTTTTTTCCGGTCCTCAAAGGGATAGGTTTAGGGAGGTCAACAGAATCTTTAATGGCAAGGAAGATATGCTCCGGCGTGTCTGATAAAGGAGTATACTCTGATGGCTTGAAGGATCGGGGCTTCTTCAGATTACTCTGTTTCTTCCCATTGTTATTTTCCCTTTTTTGCCCTACAGATTCAATCTTGCGTGGTGCAACAGTGTTATCTTCAGCTTTTTCTGACACTGCCTTCACCGGTACAGGACGGCTTTCCAGGCGTATGAATTCGTCTGCCTTTTTGTAGAACTTTTTGAGGGAGGTTGGCTCCTTTATGTTTAACCATTTCCCAAATTCGCTCGACTTATCAATAGCCCTCATCAGATAAGTCAATATCATTCGCGGTTCAGCATTGTCCACCTCTGCCAGCGCTATATTAAAGCGGTTCAAGAAAGATCTGATAGATTCACCAGGATTCTGTTCTATACTTGACAATGACATGATGTCTTTGGCCTTTGAAGCATATAGTCTAAACTGTTCCTTGAACTTTCGGGTCAAGTCTGAAAACTGATCAATAGATCGGACTGGCAACTTGGTGAACCACAGTAGAGCCACACCTTCAAGGTATACGGGGAAATATCGGAACTTTATCTCGTCTGAGGCCCTGGCACCTGTCATGTGCCAATCATATTTATACAAGAATTCATTCGGATCACTTGTCCCTTTGTAAGCTGGGATAGTTGGAGGGACAAACTTCCTTGGAAACTCCGCCTTTAAGATTTTCTCAGTAAATGGAGTTTTACTTGTGGCGAAACCCCATTCTTTCTCATCTTCAACCCTTTGCATACTTTCTCTCATGATTTGCCGGACCATTCCAGAAAGATACTCCTCATCATGTCGAGTTCCAGATCCACCAACCTCAGGAAGCGTTTGCTCAAAGGGACTGGCAGCCCTTTCTGGAGCATTCCTCTCATTAGCATCATGAATGTTGCCAGTATAATTCCTTCCATTACCAGCCGGTTGATTATTTGCCCCGAGCAAATCATTCAACTTATTCAGAATTAGAGCATTTTGGGCACTCTGAGCTTCTAATTGTGCATTTTGGGCGTTTATCTGCTGGTTCGGTCCTAATATTACAGCATCCAACTCTGCTTTCGTAACCCCAGCAGACGGAATGGGTTGATTAGGTACAGGGGAAGCGGAGGTTCCCTCTTGAATATTCCCAGATCTGACAGATCTACTCTTCCTTCCAGGAGCCATTATCTCGGATAGACTTCTGGTTTTCAGGGAAATTCTCTCTACAAACCTCTGTGAAGCAATGATGATAACTTGCCTGAGTTCAGTTCTCAGTGAAAGCACCAAAAATGTTAACGCTTGAATTTGAACGCTAACACCCCGATGTATGAGTTGTAATTGTGAAAGCACCACCCGACGACTCGGGAACAGATTACAAGCAGATAATAGTAGAAAAGCGGTAAACAACAACAATTTTATAGTGGTTCGGCTTTAGGGTATAGCCTACGTCCACTTTAAGTACTTTTATTAATAATCTCGTTACAAGCTGATACAATTCTTCCAAAATACAATACACTTTGAATTACAAGATACTTAGAACAAGTAGCTTAAACTTCGATGGAGATGAGAGTTTTCGAATCCATGTTGGATGTATGTGATCTCTTCTTGAAGTTGTTTGTAGCGTTCTTAATATCTTGAGAGCTTCAAGTGTTGGATTGGATTAGTTTGGAATGCAGCAGAGTAACGGTGTTTGAAGGAAATCAGCCCAAAAGTCCTTTTTCAGTTGGAATTAGGGGTGTATTTATAGGCTTTGCTCGGACTTAGGTCGTAGGTCGTGACCGACCTAAGTAAGGTCGTAGGTCGTCTCCGACCTATGAAGCTCCGGTTTTCCTTTTTCATGAGTAGGCGCATGCTTTTTTCAACAAGTTCTAGGTCGTGCGCGACCTAACACTCAGCGGCATGGTAGAGGCGGCCTCTTTATTTACGTGTTTAGGTCGTTAGCGACCTACTCTAGGTCGTGAGTACTTTCCTGTGGCCATAGCTGATCTTAGGTCGCTGAATCCCTTAGGTCGCGAAACTTCATAGGTCGGTGGACAGTTAGGTCGCATAAAGTCTTTAGGTTGCTTGCTTGCTTATCTGGTTAGGTCGTGAAGCTTGGTAGGTCGCGGCCTCCTTTAGGTCGCAGCTCTCTGTTAGGTCGCAAAGCTTGATAAGTCGCTCCATATCTTCAGGAATTAGGTCGCTACTCCCCATAGGTCGTAGGTCGTGACAATGCTTAAGTCTTTAGGTCGCATAGCTGCTTCGTGGAGTTAGGTCGCTAATACAATTATGCCGTTAGGTCGTTGAGACCATTAAGTCGTCAAGTACTCTTAGGTCGTTGGGCTGCTGAGTTATAGGTCGCGGAGTTTTAGGTCGTGGTAGAAATAGGAGTTAACACTCCTTCTCCCGTTCGCTTCGACATTCAAGCAATCATCAACTGGCCCGCATACCAAGTCGGGCAAGGTCCTCCCACTCTTCAAAGTCGATTTCCTCAGTGGTGCTTGAGAGGGGTTCGATTTGATCTCGACTTGGTTCCTCTCGACAAACCGGCTATGCTGCGAAATCTTGATACTGTCAGGACCGATATTGAAAGAATGTCGAACTGGCAAAAACTTGTCGACGAGCTTCAGAGGGTTAACCGAGCCAATCTCGAGGCCATGCTCACAATGGAGAACGATAAGGCTGAGTGGCAGAAGACTCTCGAACAGCATGATGCCGAAATGAGAAGTATTGCTTCCTATAATGAAAAGCTGGAAGCGGAAGTAGAAAAGCTCAAGGAAGAATTAGCTACTTCATCTACTTTCCATTCTCAAAAGGAGAGCATGCTTCAGCAACAAGTACGAGATGCGCATGCCAGTCAAAGGGCAGTCGAAGATAAGCTTACACACCAAGAGAAGGTCATAGAAGAATATTGTGCTGAAACTTTACAGCTGCGAGAACAGGCCGGCTCTCAAAGCTTGGAGATAGAGATGCTAAAAGCTCGACTTGCTATAGCCGAAACGGAGCGTGATGAGGCTGTTGCTGGTAAACTCGCGGCCGAAGAGGCCCATCAAGCAACCAAAGCTGATATTAGCTCCACATTATTTGATTTCTATCTGCATAGCATTTTGGGGCGTGGCAGCCTTGCCTTTCTAGGCCCTAAATACGAAATTACATTAGCTGAAGTCTGGGAGGCAGCACTTGATATGCTAGGTGGCAAAGGTGCTGGCTACGCCGAGACAGCTCTTGAAGAGCATTATCTCGATGATGATGCCCGCGCCGCTCTTGCCAAGGGAAAAGATCAACTCGCCAAGGTACGGGCCGGAATGGCGGAAGGGGAACGTTCTGAGAAAGAAATACCGCCTACCACTTCTGAACGTCCTTTAGTTTCTCCCGAAGTGGACATTACAGGCTCTAGTGCTCATTCGCCGCCTCCTATAAGAACCGGGGTAATCACCCCTACTGATGATGAGGCTTTGGAGGATATCGGGGCTCAGAATTATGAGATTGAACTTACGAAGCAAACATCTTCAGGTAATTTTGATATTGGTCTGATTCATGTGGATCGCTTGCTTACTCCTCAAAAGTTTGATGAGCTTCTCGATTACTTCTTGAGTCTCGACGAACCCATATCTCCCCTCTTTCGGGGAGATACAAATATTTTTAATTTCTCTTCTTCTGCAGTTGAAACGCCAAGTGCTGTGCAGACTTCACTTCCTCCGGTTATCCCTCCTCCGTCTCTTCAGGTGACTCCTCCTTCTGCTTCACAACCTGGGTCACAAGAGGAACAGATTGAGGCTCTTCATGGCTTGGATGACCCTATCGCTTCGCAAGAGCAGAAGGACGAGGGACTTGAAGGAGGCGAGATCTCTCTGGAGCGGACTCCCTCTGATGACGTAGTTTTGTCCGCTCTTGTTACTCCAGGGAGTGAGTCTTCTTCGAAGAGAAGAAAGAAGCACGGAACATCGAAGAGGAGGGGGAAGAAAATCATCACTACTGAAGAGGAACCGGAAGTCACACCGGTTGCACCTCCCTCTCCTTCTTCCCTTATGCCTATAGATAGACCTGAAAAACTAATCATTCGGCCAGGCAAAGGGTCCAAGGGTGGCAAGAAGAAATGAAGACTTCAGCTTTTAGGTTCTCGTCTTTTGCATGTATTGGTCGAGAATTGTGCGGGTATCGGCCCCCCGCTTTTCTTTTGTTGAAACTTGTACCTGTATATAAAGTAATGTTGAATAAAATGATTCCTCTTTCTTTGTATAAACTCCTGTTTGAATTTGAGAATGCATTTATTATTCATTTTTGCACAAGTTTATTTATATGACATTGCAGTGAGCTTATGGTATGTTGTTTGAGCGTACTTTACCGATGTAGCTATATCATATCGTATACAACTATACCATGCTGCCCCCATATCATAAGCTTACTGCAATTTTCTATACTTCGAGGGGACTTGCACTCTTATTTTCTGTAGAATGACTATTTCATTCGTGGAAAGATTTTTCATAGAGTACAACTCCTTTCACATAAGTTTTTACGCTTTGTCCTTCAAAGAAGTCACTTTTTCCTTTTGCGTATGTACGCATTTTGCCAAGTGAATTCTTCTATGTGGTAAAGCGGACCTCTGAATGTACTTTAACTTTCTTTCCCCTTTTTTTATTTTTTAGAATAGGTAAATCACTCTTCCTTCGAAAGTTAAAGTATGCTCTTGATGAGGATTTTTCTTTTAAATAGAAATTTGTACCTCTGAGGAGGGATTTTTTCACGTTTCAACGCTTGGAAGTTTTATTTCAATCTTGGTGAAACGTGTACCTCCAAAGAGTTGTGCCTTTGAAGAAAGCCTTTTCACGTTTCAACACTTGGAAGTTTTATTTCAATCTCGGTGAAACGTGGGCTTCCGAAGAGGTCTTTCTTCTTGATTATGCTTTCGGAGGGGGGTTGTACCTCTGAGGAGGGATTTTTCACGTTTCAACACTTGGAAGTTTTATTTCAATCTTGGTGAAACGTGTACCTCCAAAGAGTTGTGCCTTCGAAGAAAGCCTTTTCACGTTTCAACACTTGGAAGTTTTATTTCAATCTCGGTGAAACGTGGGCTTCCAGGAAGGTCTTTCTTTTGTTTTGCATTTCAACTTTGGTGAAGTGAAATTCCGAAGAGCGGTTGTTACACTTCAACTCCTGGTGAAATGTGCCTCCGAAGTGGTCTTTATTTTGTTTGCATTTCAACTCTGGTGAAGTGAAATTCCGAAGAGCGGTCGTAACACTTCAACTCCTGGTGAAATGTGCCTCCGAAGAGGTCTTTTATTTTGTTTGCATTTCAACTCTGGTGAAGTGAAATTCCGAAGAGTGGTTGTTACACTTCAACTCCTGGTGAAATGTGCCTCAGAGGGGGTTTTCATCGCCTGGAAGTTACTCTCTCATGGTTGGAGGGTCATGACTCCTCCAATCTTTTTTGTTGAGTAGAGAACTTTCTTTTTTGTGGCGTATGACCCATTAGAGGTCTTTATCCTCCGAAGAGTTGTGCCTCCAGAGAGGACTTATGTTGCCGATGATGGCTTCGGTTGTTCCTCTGTCCACTTGCTTATGCCTTTTCAATGATCCTCTGCCTTTTTTTTTTTTTAGCTTTCATTCCCTTTTCTCACAAGTAACTTGTTTAATCCAAGGAAGTGTGCTTCATTGTCAGGCAATTTCGTGAGAACGAGCACTAGCTTCTTAATTGGATGTTTGTTTGTTCAAACGATCTCAATTTATTAGCAAAGACCCGTTTCTGTCGAAATCATCGGCCGTTCAATTGAAGTACTTCCTATCTAGGATTTGAATTCGGGGCTTTTGTGACTTGAAATTTGGCGAGAATCACTTGGTCTTTTTTTTTGTGCAAGTTTCATTTCCATTGTCTGCAAAAATTTAAATCGACATTTCAGCAATACATTCTATGTACTTTTTATATCGAAAATAAAGCAAACATGTAATAATAATAAGTAACACAAGATTTATAGTGGTTCGGCCAGGAAATTGGGCCTACATCCACTTTATATTCTTTCATTATTTACTTGCATCAGTTTTACAATTTCCTTCAATTACAAGAATCATACATTCATAATTCTTTTTGCAATATTTCAACAAAATTTTCAAGTATAGTATGGACGCAAATGGTTGCTGTTCCATGCCCTTGGAATTTGATCTCCTTTAACAGTGGTGAGTTTGAATGTGCCGTCAAGGAGCTTCTGACCTATGACATATGGTCCTTCCCAATTTGGCCCAAACACACCTGTCGCTGTCATAATTCTCTTCAGGACTAGGTCTCCAATCTCAAAGCTGCGTTGGCGAACTTTGGAATTGAAATGTCTGGCTATTCTTTGCTAATGAGCTGCAATTCTGAGATTAGCCTCATCTCTTTTTTCATCAAGGAGATCTAGCGCTTCAAGCTGTAGCTTTTCGTTTTCTGCTTGATTGAAATGGATTCTTCTGTGTGAATGTACCTCTATTTCTACCGGAATCATTGCCTCTGACCCGTATGCCAATGAAAACGGGGTGTGCCCAGTCGCAGTTTTGTGAGTGGTTCTGTATGCCCATAGTGCCAGTGGTAGCATATCGACCCAACCACCTTTTGCTCTTTCAAGTTGCTTCTTGATGGTTGACTTAATAATTTTGTTCACGGCTTCCACTTGCCCGTTTGCCTGCGGATGAGCCACTGCTGAGAAGCTTTTCCGGATTTTGAATCGCTTGCAAAAATCTTGGAATTCTTCACTTTCAAATTGAGTTCCGTTGTCTATAATTATTTTTTGTGGCACACCGTATCTGCAAATGATGTTTTTAGTCACAAAACTTATCATCTTCTTTGAGGTGATAGTAGCCAGTGGTTCAGCTTCTGCCCACTTAGTAAAATAATCTACAGCAACAATGGCGTATTTAATTCCAGATTTGGCAGTTGGCAACGGTCCTACAAGGTCTATTCCCCATATTGCAAACGGCCATGGACTGACCATCTGTGTGAGTTCAGTGGAAGGAGCTCTAGGAATTTTGGCGAATCTTTGACATCTGTCACATTTTCGGGAATACTCTGCTGCATCTCGATTAATTTCTGGCCAAAAATATCCATATCGGAGAATTTTCTTTGCTAATGTTTGGCCACCTGAATGATCACCACATTCTCCTCCGTGTACCTCTGCTAGGATTGCTTTAGACTCTTCCCTGGATACACATCGAAGTAATGGCATTGAGAATCCCCGTCTGTATAATCGGCCATCCTGGATTATGTATCGAGAGGCTTTTCTCAGTAGCTTTTGTCGTTCTTTTGAGTTCCCTGGTAAGGATCCATTGAGCAGATATTCTGTTATCGGAGCCATCCATGATTCTTGCTCTTGAGACATGCTCATGATCCAATCAATGTCCATCCCTTCAATGCTAGGAGTCGACAGGACCTCCACTGGAGTTAGCCCCCAGAAATTGAGCTTCACCTGTGCTAGAATACTTTGCGAGAGAATTTGCTTTCGTGTTTTCCTCTCGGGGAATGTGACTTATCATGTAATGATCGAAATCACCCAGGAGCTCCCAAGCCTTTGACAAGTAGGCGGGCAGATTCCCCCCTTTTGCTTCGAATTCCTTTTTGACTTGGCATACAATAAGCTGAGAATCACTGAATATCTGTAACGCTCGGATGTTTAATTCTTTAGCAATCCTTAAACCAGCGATAAGGGCTTCGTATTCTGCTTCGTTGTTTGTTGAAGGAAATTCCAATCTTAGTGCATAGCATAATGATCGGCCTTCTGGGGTCTCAAGTACGACTCCGGCTCCAGAACAGTAGTCGTTTCTCGCACCATCGACATATAACTTCCATTGGATTGGGGAATCGTCGACTATTTCCTCCTCACTGTTACCCTTATCTGTGAATTCTGCAATGAAATCTACTAAAGCTTGTCCATTGATTGCTTTTCGGGGATGATAAGTGATGTCATACTGACTGAGTTCAATATTCCACTTTAGAAGACGGCCCGAAGTCTCAGGGTGAAACAGGACTTGCTTTAAAGGTTGATCAGTGAGGACTCTGATAGGGTGAGCCTGAAAATATTGCCTCAACTTCCTAGATGCAATTAGTAGGCAATAGGCGAGTTTTTCCAACTTAGAGTAGTTCATCTCTGCCCCGGTGAGTCTTTTGCTGATATAATAAACTGGATGTTGAATCCTTTTGTCTTCTCGTATCAGCGCTGCACTTAAAGCATGAGATGATACTGCCAAGTATATAAGAAGATCCTCACCATCGCCAGGCCTAGAAAGTATTGGAGGCGTTTCCATATGGCGAATCAATTCATCAAAGGCTTTTTGGCATTCGGGGGTCCAATCGAAGTTTTTCTTTCCTTTCTTTAGGGCGTCAAAGAATGGGATGCATTTATCTGTGGCTTTGGAAATGAACCGACTCAAGGCGGCGACTTTTCCATTGAGACTTTGCAATTCCTTCTTTGTTCTAGGAGCTTTGACTTCTTTCAATGCAGTAATTTGAGCTGGACTGCCCTCAATGCCCCTGGCGCTCACGATGAAGCCTAAAAACTTGCCGGATTCCACTCCAAATGAACATTTTAAAGGATTGAGCTTCATTCTGTACTTCCGAAGGACTGCGAACATATCTGCTAAGTGTTCTATGTGATCCACTGCTTTCTTAGACTTTACTAACATGTCATCGACGTAGACTTCCATAGTCTTGCCCAGTTGCGGTTTGAACATAGCATTAACGAGTCTTTGGTATGTTTCCCCTGCATTCTTCAGCCCGAAGGGCATTACCCTGTAGCAGTAAAGACCAGTGTCGGTGATAAAGCTCGTATCCTCCTGGTCCGGCTCATGCATCATAATCTGGTTATATCCGGAGTAGGCATCCATAAAAGATAACAATTCGTGTTCCACTGTTCCGTCTACCAGTTGATCGATTCTGGGTAATGGGAAGCAGTCTTTGGGGCAGGCCTTGTTTAGATCTGAAAAATCGATGCATACTCTCCATTTTCCGTTGGCTTTCTAAACCAGCACTGGATTTGAAACCCAATTCGGGTAGGTGGATTCTTTGATAAAATTATTCTCCATGAGCCGATCAACTTCTTCTTTTAATGTCGCCGACCTTTCTGGACCTTGGGTTCTCCTTTTCTGCTTCACAGGTGTAAATTTTGGATCAATATTTAGAGCGTGCACTGCAACTTCTAGGGATATTCTGCACATATCGGCATGAGTCCAAGCAAAAACATCCAGATTTGCCTTTAAAAAAGATATTAAGATATTCTGAATTGACACATTAAGTTGTGAACCCACATTCAACACCTTGTTTGGGTCCTTTGGGTCAACAGGTATCGGTATTGTCGTTTCCACTGGTACTACTCTATTTTCCCCTGCACTGACTTTTCTAGGGTCCATCTCCTTCCTTGCTCCGCTGTGCTCGCCAGTGCAGGGTCCGCCCTGTAACTGCTACAAGGTTGGTTCTTTGATGCGGACTGGGGCTGCCGCATTCTTTCCCATCTCTCTTTTTTTGGTTTCTCGTAGCTCTGTCAGATAACACTCTCGCCCAGCATTTTGATCCCCTTTTATAACTCCTACTCCATTGTCTGTAGGGAATTTAATGGTGAGGCACCACGGGGCAAGAAAAGCTTTGAACGCAGCCAGAGTTGGACGACCAAGGAAAGCATTGTAAGCAGAAAATTCGTCGACAATCACAAAAGTTTGCTTGCGGACCATTTTTCTATCTCCTTCTCCAAGTTCCACAAACAAATCAATGGTTCCTACTGGCTGTTTTGGCTCCCCAGTGAAGCCAGCAATTTTATGCGATGAAGCTTGCACATCAGCCATAGGGATCTTCATTTGGTCGAATGTTTTCTTGAAGAGGATATTGCAGGATGCGCCACAATCAATGAGGACTCTTCTGACAATAGCTGGCCCGATACCAGCCGAGATGACTAAGGGATCCAAGGTAGGAGCTTCAATACCTGCGGAATCCCTAGCTTTGAATAAAATATCATCATCAAGAGTTCTTTGTTGCTTCAAGGGCGTAGCACCTTCCAAAACAAATACATCTTCCTCGGTTGGTACATACTTTAAAGCTCGGGTATACCTTTCCATCTCACCCCAGCTTCTGCCCGCTGGGTGAGGTCCTCTTGTAATGACATTGATAATGGGCCTTCCAGACTCATGCCCTGAAGCCTTCTCAATCGTCCTAGGCTGATGAGTAGGAGCCTGCTGCCCCTGACTAGATGAAGCAGGATTGTTGCTATTCTTTTTCACAAATTGCTGCAGTTTGTTTTCCCTTAGCAACTCTTCAATCAGATTTTTCAACTGTCGGCACTCGTCGGTTTCGTGACCGGGTTGATTATGGAAGCGGCAGAACTTCCCACTCTGTATAGCCTTTTTCCCGGTCCTTAGAGGAGGAGGTTTAGGAAAGTCAATAAAATCTTTAGTGGCAAGGTAGATACGCTCCGGCGTATCTGATAAAGGAGTATATTCTGATGGCTTGAAGGATCGGGGCTTCTTCAGATTACTCTGCTTCTTCCCATTGTTATTTTCCCTTTTTTGCCCTACAGATTCATTCTTGCGTGGAACAACAGTGTTATCTTCGGCTTTTTCCAACACTGCCTTTACCGGTACGGGACGGCTTTCTAAGCGTATGAATTCATCTGCTTTTTTATAGAACTTTTCAAGGGAATTTGGTTCTTTCATGTTTAGCCATTTCCCAAACTCGCTTGACTTGTCAATACCCTTCATCAGATAAGTCAATATCATTCGCGGTTCTGCATTGTCCACCTCAGCTAGCGCTATATTAAAGCGGTTTAAGAAAGATCTGATAGTTTCCCCTGGATTCTGTTCCAAACTTGACAGTGACATGATATCCTTGGCTTTTGAGGCGTATAGTCTGAACTGCTCCTTGAACTTCCGGGTTAAGTCAGAAAACTGATCGACAGATCGGACTGGAAGTTTGGTGAACCAAAGCAGAGCTACACCTTCGAGATACACAGGAAAATATCGGCACTTTATTTCATCAGAGGCTCTGGCACCTGTCATGTGCCAATCATACTTGTATAAGAATTCGTTCAGATCACTCGTCCCCTTGTAAGCTGGAATGGTTGGTGGGACAAACTTCCTTGGGAATTCAGCCTTTAAGATTTTCTCAGTAAAAGGAGTTTTACTTGGGGCGAAACCCCATTCTTTCTCGTCTTCAACCCTCTGCATACTTTCTTTCATAATTTGTCGAACCATTCCAGAAAGATACTCCTCATCATGTCGAGTTCTAGATCCACCAACCTCTGGAAGTGTTCGTTCAAAGGGGCTAGCAGCCCTTTCAGGAGCATTTCTTTCTTCAGCATCACGAATGTTGCCAGCCAAATTCCTTTCATTATCTGCCGGTTGGCGGTTTGCCCCAAGCAAATCGTTCAACCTATTCAGAATTAGGGCATTTTGGGCATTCTGAGCCTCAAATTGTGCATTTTGGGCATTGATTTGTTGGTTCAGCCCTAAAATTGCAGCATCCAGCTCTGCCTTTGTAACTCCGACAGCTGGAGTGGCTTGATTCGATATAGGGGAAGCGGAGGTTCCCTCTTGAATATTCCCAGATCTGACAGATCTACTCTTCCTTCCAGGAGCCATAATCTCGGATAGACTTCTGGTTTTCAAGGAAATTCTCTCTACAAACCTCTGTGAAGCAATGATGGTAACTCGCCTGAGTTCAATTCTCAGTGAAAGCACCAAAAATGTTAACGCTAAAATTTGAACGCTAACACCCCGGTGTATGAGTTATAGTTGTGAAAGCACCACCCGATAACTCGGGAACAGATTACAAGCAGATAATAGCGGAAAAGCAGTAAACAACAACAATTTTATAGTGGTTCGGCTTAAGGGTATAGCCTACGTCCACTTTAGGTACTTTTATTGATGATCTCGTTACAAGCTGATACAATTCTTTCCAAGTACAATACACTTTGAATTACAAGTCACTTAGAACAAGTAGCCTAAACTTCAATGGAGATTAGAGTCCTCAGATCCATGTTGGATGTGTGTGATCTTTTCTCGAAGTTGTTTGTAGCGTTCTTCGTGTCTTGAGAGCTTTAAGTGTTGGATTGGTTTGGAATGCAGCAGAGTTACGGCGCTTGAAGAGAATGAGCCAAAAGTCCTTTTCTAGTTGGACTTAGGATCATATTTATAGGCATTTTTCAGAATAAGGTCCTAGGTCGTGACCGACCTAAGTAAGGTCGTAGGTCGTGACCGACCTAAGTAAGGTTGTAGTCGACCTGAAGAGTATTGGCCCCTCCTTCCTCACGCATGCTGATTTGCACAAGTCCTAGGTCGTGAGCGACCTATCCCCCTGTGGCATTGCATAGTCTTCTGTATTCTGGTATTTAGGTCGTTAGCGACCTAACCTAGGTCGTGAGTACTTCCTGCAGCCATAGTTAATCTTAAGTCGCTGAGTCCCTTAGGTCGCGACCTTTCTTAGGTCGCGGAGCTTCTTAGGTCGGTGGATAGTTAGGTCGCGGAGTTCCATAGGTCGAGTCCATCTTCAGGTCGCACTCACTCTTAGGTCGCGGCCTCCTTTAGGTTGCAGCTTTCTGTTAGGTCGCAACAATCCTTAGATCGCCAGGTTACTTCTACAGTTAAGTCGCGCCCTTTTTTAGGTTGCTTGTTCTTTTAAGTCGCGGCCTTTTTGGGTCGCTGCTGCCTTTAGGTCGAGACAATCTTAGGTCGCAACACTTTAGGTCGCAGCTACTCTTAGGTTGCTGGGTTCCGCTAGGTCGTAACCTTCTTCAGATCGCTAGGTCGCTTCACTAATTAGGCCGCTAAATCGTTTCATCTCTTGGGTCACTAGGTCGCGTCTTCAGTTAGGTCGCTTACTTTTAGGTCGCGGCAATAATAGGAGTTAACATCTATCAATTGCTCTTTATTATTTCTACTTTTAGATTCAAACAATTTGAAAGCGAACTTGACCGATTTCAAGATAATCGTTTGTTGGAATTTTTGACTAGAAATAATAGAAAGCGTGATGGCACAACCGATAATTTAGCAAACTCTTTGCTCACAGCCTAAATTTTGGGAGAAAAAGAAAATGAACAATTTTTTTTGTTCCACGTATGAAGATATAGAAACCTAAAAGCCCAATAACACATGCTGCAAACCATGCGTATAAATAGCCTTATGTAGGCAGAGACCGATTGTAGATACTATAACCTATGTGGGATTAAATGAATACCCTTCAATCAAGCTGTTAGACCATTAGATTTGTTGCTATAGAGAGGCTTTAACCGTTGGGCTACAGCTATCTTTACCAGTCAATGCTTTTCGGTTAACCTTAGTTTCCTAACTAAGCCTGCCAGTGGATATCCAAAAAAATTAAAATCCATCTCCATCCATATCTGAAAACCAAATATCTGATTTACAAAAATAATAGATACGAATGTGGATATAAAGACATCCACATTTAAATTATCCATTCGGTTTTTGTCAACATTATAATTTATATTATGCAAATATTTTTATACTATAAGGTATGTATTTATTATTATTTTAATTAATAGTATGTGGTATTCCCATCTTTTGATTATGCATAAAAATAGTTAAAATAAAATCTAAAAAGTACTCAACAAAATAAATATAAAAGTCTATTTTTCATTGATTGTAAACGAATATACGTCGGTGCCCCATGTAGATGTTATATGTCCTAAACACTATAGTTTGCTCACTACGCCAATCATATAGTACTTATTGAGTTCCAGTAACTTAACTTGGTCTTCTTTCCATATGGATAGGGGAACTTGTTCTTGTTAAAGATCAATTTATGTTGGAAAACATGATTAAAACTATTGGCTTAGATAGCTTCAGTATGTAGCTCTAATCTTCTTCATAAAAAGTTATTACTTATCTATTGATAATATAACCTTGTGCTTGTATCAATTTGATCATTAAAATTGACATCTTAATTTCTTCCATTAATTAGCAATAAATTTATCATGTTGAAAATAGGGTTGAGAGATAAATAAAACCCAATAAAAAATACATATTTGTAATTAGGTCTTAGAAATTCACAGCATCCTCATAGTCGTACGCGATGAAATCTTTGATAAATATATATAATTTCTACATTGTACTAAAACCAGTATCCATATATTGGTTTTGCTAGTGTATATATGTAACTATCAAATGATTAAAATAGATGTTTGTCCTTGATGTCCTTAAGATTATAAAGTAACTACCTATAATTGCAATATTTCGATATTATTGACCTCAACTTAGTGAAATATACTTAGAAGAACAAAAACTAAAAAAAGTATCTCTTTCCAGCTTGTTGTTGGTAACAGTCTTCCAAGTAAGATATCGATAACATATTGAATCAAGTAGTAGTTATTTTTTGTGATTCCTTGTGGTGCTTGTTCAATTTTCTTTATACTTTTTATTAACACATTAGTAGGTACTTTGTAACGGCCCATCTTTTTGTCCCTTAAATGTCTACACTAATACATTCACGGTATTTACGTGTCAAACAGCAAAGTGTTGGAAAAACAGATTGTTAGGACAACAAGAAAAAGAAGAAGAAAAAGAACAAGAGAGAAGAAAATAAAACATATGAATCTGTAAAAAGAACGATAACATATAATATCAAAACACAATACAAAGTGCTACTTTAAAATACATAGTATTTTAGAGTCTCAATCCTAAACACTATCATTTGCCCGGACAGTTATAACATCATATCATCACAATGGTTGATATACATACTAGTAGACCATTAGAAATAAGAATACTACGGTAGGTGAAAGCATCCAGCTCGTCTGCTCGAGCTTAAAAGAATATCCAACGAAAACCCGTCTTTGACAAACCACTCGAAAGGGCACTCGAGGAATTAAGAAAAAGATTAAACCATGATGCAGACATACGTCTGTTGTGAGAAATTCATGAAATATGTGTACACCATATAACAGTAACCTTTGAGACCAACTGAATCATCAGAATGGTTTTGGCCTCAAAAGAACCAAATCATCTGATAAGTAAACATGACGATAGAATAGATAATGTTTAGTGTGTAGAACATAAATGAGAAAATAGTTATGCTGCATGTAAAACACAACAAGATAGAAAATTCATTGATTCAGCCTTTAATTGACATGGATTGGTAAGTGTTTTATTTACCAAAACCACTACAGGACTAAGATACATATTCTGTCTTTTGAAAGTGGATCTTTTCGAGATGCCAAGACCCATGTAGAGGTTCGTGATTTGTACGAGATGTGTAACGACCCACCTTTTTGGACAATTTAAATCGACGATCAAATACATATGCCAATTCCAAACCACTCAAAAGGGCAGATGGTTATTGGGGTAATTAAGAAAAGAAAGGGAAGGAAAATAAAGGAAATGAAACAACACAGAATCTTGCAGCGGAACGATAAAATACAATAGTCAAATAAACAGTTCATGAAGTTGTTTACAATACTTTGATCATTATTTATACAACATTTATCAGAGTAATACATATACAACATAACAAATAAAATAATGCAGCAGACAGCATGATGCAAAGATAATAATAGTAATAGTGTACCAAACCTTCGCCTTCATCCTCTAGAATAGATCTTCAATAAGCTGAAAAAATCAGGTCTGACCCGAGCGTAATGAAAAGACAAAACACTCGAGTCAGGACTAAAATATCCTCATGTAAGTTAAATCAATCGTAAATAAATATGAGTGTAACGGCGTTAGAGATGTTTACAGGGTTTGACATCTCATATCCAGTGTCAACGTGCGTGCAATAACTTAAGAGATGTTACGGGATTTTCCATCTCTTAAGGATCCGTTAAACTATCTACTATGTAGTACAATACGCTATTATAATATGTCTACAGTAAATTAAAGGTATTAAAATAGCGTTAAGGCGTTACCATAATCCTCCTTAACACATTTTTATAATGCCATAGTCTATACAGCACCGTAAGCCCCACCGTAAACTGGTGGTTGTCAGAGGGTACCCTATAGGTATAACACAAAACAAAACGTAGTGGTCGCGGATAGGATAATCAGTATGACAAGGTACATGAGGCGATACCAACTAGGATACGAGTTGTTACGTGATCCGGACTGATGTTGAGCATAGCCAGCAGCTACCCCAACACCGCGAAACAACACTCCCAAATCAAGGGGTGCACCCAAATCGAATCACAAATGTAATAGATATGGTATCGAAGAAGTGTGTCCGCTAGAGATGGCGAACCTCAACGGCCCGAGGCGGCTCCTGTTTTATTCATGCCAGGGGTCATCCAATAATCGTTCTCTTTCTTCAGTCAACGCGTTCACCAAACCATCCACTTCATTCTGGATCAACACTCCGCGTATAATAGTTATTAAAGTGGTGTTCGGTATCGTCAGAGAGTATGTTCATATCTGATCCCGGTATCTTTAATAACTACGTATTGTTACACAGTGGCTCTTTTATATTTCAAATCGATTCATAATTGATATCAAAATATCATATTCGCTTCAAAAATCAAGTTCATTTCAAATATCATCGTATCTATTCAAATGTAAGATTCCGTTTCAAAAATCATTTTTCGCCTCAATATCTCATTTCGATTTCCAAATCATTTCGAATTTCAATTTTAGGTTGCAAATTCATTTAACCCAATTCGTATTTAAATTCAAGATTTAAATATAAACATTTCACCTTATAGACCAGCTTGAAATTTTTAGAAAATAGTTTTAAGTAGTTTAAAAGTAGTTTAAATAATAAAAATAGTTAAAAATAATTAAAATCTTTAAACGGATTTCAAATAGATAAATTAGTTTAAAATAATTTAAATTGGGTTAAGTGGGTTCAAAATAGATTAAAATAGTTTAAGTATTCAAAAATGGTTTATATAACCGAGTAATTTGGAAAACAAAATAAACATCTTCAAAACCAAACCATTTCAATTATAACTTCCCAATTCAAATCAATTTCAATTTCCATTCTACCGATTCAATTTCGATTTCAATTCAAATCAATGTCAACTTTGACTTCAAATTAATTCAGTCTACATTCACCTTCAATTAATTCAATTTCAATTTATATCGATTTGGAGCTTGATTTTTCAAAATATCAATTTATAACACTTAACAAATTATCCTTCAATATTCAAATTTAAATCCAAATTTCAAATATGATTCAGTTTCGATCTCAATTTCAAAATATCATTTTTATATCACTCTTACTTAGTAATACTCAATGCTCAAAATAATGTTCAATCTTTAAAACAAATAAATTTAGGAAATTCAATCATATCCCAATTTTTAATCTCAAGGTCCCAACTTAAATTATTTAACAATTTCCTTTAACCAAAATTTATTTCAACACTCCAACTCATTTTTTCGATAAATTCGATTACTATAAATCTGATTTTATTTATAACTTTTAAATCAGAAAATTCAAATAAATTTCAAATCGACGATCTTAAAAATTATTAATTTAGCCAATTCGGTGTCCGTATATAATTTTCTATCCTATGGCGAAGTGATTAGTTATTTCAATTAAATGTCAGGGATGAATATATATCACTTAAATCAAATCACAGTGTCATATGTATGCATAGCAGGATATATATAAGCAAATAAACATCCAAACATTTAAATATCAACCAATAGCATCCATAGAAATAAATCATCCAATAGACAATACAATTCACGACAATCTCATAGTTATCAATGTCAGGTAATTTAATCGCAATTCAATTTTAATTTTAATTTGACTGTCAATTAAATTTCAACGGTGAATTCAAATGACAATCTATATGACAATTAAATTTTATCAAACAACGAAAAATAAAAATCATAAACTTCATAATGTCAGATTTAACTAGCATAAAGATATTCAGTACGTTGTGAGCGTTATAAAACACTCACCTTGATTTCAATGTAGTTCCAGCGTTTTATTTCGAATAAAATTAAACGAGCATTTAATTTTACCAGAAATTTTCACTAGCTTCAAACGACTCCAATCCAATCCCATAGCGTAGTGCTCGTCCATACGATTCCAACGCAACTTTTTTTGCAATTTTCCAATCTCGTATGAAAGACATACAGCTTTTTAAAGTTTATACAAATTTTTATATAAATAATTACACAATTTCTTTTAAATTTTCAACCTCAAACTCAATCCTGGCCGTTGATTATAGCTCCAGAAAATCAAGACCGCCTGCATCCTTCTTCCACGCGCTCGTTCATGCCCAGGTATATTCGAATCGATCACGCAAGCTAGGGTTTAAGAATCGCGACCAAACCTTCCACTATGGCAACGATCAACAAGCGCCACGTCAAAGAGCATCCTCCACTCCACCACCACCCCGAAGGACGTGGCACTCGGCCCCCTCCCTACGCACAGAAACGCGTGCGGACTATAGCCATACGCGGCCCCAAAACTTCCTCTACACTGCATCAATCACGATCATTACCGTTGAACTTATGGATCTCCTTATGCTCTACAACTTTCGTTTAGAAAATTTTGTGAATTGCTTAATGGATTGCAAGAATTTGAGGGAGAAGACGAGTGTATTTCGGCCATTGTTTGGGTTAGTGGAGGCTGGGTAAAGAGACCCTAGGGTTGATTTTCTTTTGCAAAATGGAATAATATCGTGCTTATATAGAAATTCTGACGAACACTATTCATCCCGAGTTTTTTGAACTCCGATTTACGTGCGGTCACCGGCATTTCTAGGATTTATCCCGCGTTCCAGACACAATGGAATATGTTTCGGGAGCTAATTCGATCATCTGTGTGAGTTACGGCAACAAACGATCAAATTTTAAATTAAATCGGTTAAACGATTTTCTATGCGTTTTGGCTTGCCCCGGACAAACGATTAATCCGATTGACTTGAAATTTGAAACCTTACAATAATATGACATTACGGATCCGATGAAACTGGTTTCGTCGAAATCTGAGACTGTTTGAAAAATGACTATTTTAACCCGGCAAATTAATGTTAAAACAATTTCGATGCGTTTCGAGCTGCCACGGTCAAACGAAAACTCCGTTTGCTACGAAAATTGAAATCCGATAATAGCAAACTATTATGGATCTAGTGGAACAAGTTTCGCCCAATTCTGAGACTGTTCGAAAATTGGCTAATTTTCAGTCGATAATTAAATATTAAAATATTCAATTTTCATAAATAAACTTTTAATTCAATTTTAAATGTTCTAAAACATCATTCTAACTTTAATATGATAAAATAAAATTTTACAAATAATTTTTTATCGTATTAAACCCGTTATTCAATTATTCAATAAATTCCAAATATTAAATTTAAACAATTTTGATTATCCAATAATTCATTATCCTTTGAAATATTTGAAATTGAACTTCTTTTAAAACCAATTCACATCTTAGAACACTATTTCCAATTTACAGTTATTCAATTATTCAATAAGTTTTAAATATTTACTTTAAACAATTCACCAGTTCAATATTCAATTATTTGATTTTAAATAGATTTTACTTATCAATAAATTACTCTATTATACACAATGAATTCAACATTTATTATCCTATCCAACTATTGATTGCAAAGGCATTCACTAAGTAGTATTTATTTTTCAGTACTTTTTACTATTCAAATCTTCGAAACCAATCTATTAAAATTTGTATTACTACCTAAATAATTCACAATTCTTATTCACTTATTTACATTTTTTTCCATATATTCCCTTGTAACCAAGTTATAACATTTGAGTCAATTCAATTAGATTGGAACTCCATTCAATCTATAAATAATTATTTGGATAATTATTGTTGCAAATCATTGCAGTTATTATTATTCCAAACGAATCACAAAAAAAAATTCTAACATTAAATCACGAAATTTTATTAAATTAGCTATTTTAGTTATCGAAAATTTACGGTTCATTACACTCTCCCCCACTCAAAACTTTTCGTCCCCGAAAAGGAAAAAGAAGGGAAAAGGAACTAAGTATAGAATTCAACATTAGATATATTTCATTCAAAATTACCAACTTATAAAACAATGAAATTCCATTCATAAAGTCATTACTACACTTCCACTAAGTTACTCCGAACGGCTTTCTAACTTTAAAAGTTAGTTGTTAAAACAAGTTATAAAAATTCAAAACTCGAAAAATTTTCTAACAGCCAGATTTACGAAAAATTTCGATAGAGTCTCCTTTGCGCGGCTCGATCGAAAAAAAAATGACAGTATATATATCACAAATATACATCTCATCAAGTGATGAGGCATCCCAAAGGGAAAAAAGTGTAAAAGTACGGTATGTAATCCGAGATATGTACCTTATATATTATTAGCGAGCATATACAGCTAATATAGCGCGAAAGCGAGCTCCAAATGCGAAGCAAGCGCCATCCTCATCTACTAAACACTTAACAAACCATGAGAAACATGGATATATGAAAATAATATCAATATACACCATATAGCAACATAACAACTACATGTGCCAACATAGCAAATGCAACAAAACAACAAATGCATCCACCAAATCAATTATCATCCAACTATCATCCAACAAATCCATAATCAATCAATATAAATTCACTTCTCATTAATATTTATTCACTTGGTTTTCAATTTTTAATCATATTTGATTCACTAACGTTGGATTTTACTAACATTAATTCTCAATTCAATTAGTTAACATTCACTAATTTATATTTAAATTAGTTTACTTCCAATTTGAATAAAATTAAATTCTTTTTAAATTCATTTAACTTCCAATTTGATTTCAATGATTTATAGCTTTCAATTTCATTAACACTTAATGAATTATATACAATCATATAAAAACCGAATCATACCCAACATAACCAAATTATTAATTTTACATTCAATTTGGTTTATCTCTTTTATATATATATCCCGTTATATAATTTTAAAAGAATCATTTTATATTCGGCATCTTAAATTTCCAATATTAACTTTAATTAAGTCCGTAAGCCGTACATATATCATCCGTGAGCAATATCAATCTAATCGCTTGTTCGATCACACAATTTCACTTCCAACTAGTATCGTTCACCCGACTCTCTAGTGCGGACTCAGATTTGGTTCCTTGATTGGAAACTGTTACTCTCCTTGCATATCCATATACTATGATAGAGAATTCCAGAATCAAACCAAAAAACCATATCCAGGGTTCTCCGTCGAGAATCGAGTGGAAAATCCTAACTTGGATCGATATAAATCATCTCGAAATTTTGTGCTCGAATTTGGATCAAATCGTTATGCGAACAAAATAATATACGTACAACTCACGTATTACCTTCCAATGGATTTATATCCAATTTATCTATACTAAATTATTTAATTGGCTTTTATTTTTTTCACTTAATTACTCACAATCCATTATTCAGTTAGTATATTCACTTCTTTACATAGCATATTCTTTAAAATTATCTTTTCTTAAATATCATAGAATTTGCTTACTCAAGTTCATTTTAAACATTCTATATAATTCAATTAAATTCAATTTCATTTTCCAATTGATTCTTAGCTATACCAAATTCTTTTGTTTACATTTACTTCAATATCATAATTTTAGTTAATAACAAATTTATTTATGGAACAATTTATTAACCAGCACTTTAGTTTATTAATCATCCTATAAAAGTCTAACCTCTCATAAATGACTTTTCTTAGTTTATAGTTATCTTAAAGGTTACAATCCCTTTGCAATTTATATTTATTTTCTATAACCAATTTACAAAGATATAATACGACTCATTTATCTTCTTTCTTAATCACTTACTTGTTCCATTTATCCATTCATCATTTCATGTTATATTTAAGTATATAACATTTTTATCACAACCAAATTTTCATTTATATACATTTTAATTCCTTTTGAGTTTTCCTTACTTGTATGCTTCAATTATTTTCAGGTTCTGTTTATTTGTACAATATCTCATTACATATCCAAAACATCATTTTAACTTTTAACATTTGGTAAGTCTTGTTATATGTTATCAGAATGTAATTTTGGTATTATACAAATTTATAGAACTTCATTTCACTTAATTAGAATGTTCACAAATTTAATTTGTTTAAATCCTCTTTACCTTTCAACTTTAAAGTTTTCCCAAAACAATAAGCTTAGATATCTTAGTCTTCTTATTTTATAAATTCTGATTATTCACATTTCATTCAAATAATTTGAAAATTTATAATTAACTTAACTTAGAAATTTAAATGCCCGGTTCTTTTAAAATTGTTTGAAATAAACATATACACTTATATCTTTAATATATATTAAATCATACCTTTGGAGTTTAAACCAAAACCCATTTACCCAAAATAATTTCGAAGAAAAGCAAAGCTTCTTAGAAGTGTCCCCCACTTTGAGACTCGAAAATGAACGTCGATGATGCTGCGCAGTCATCACCCAAATTATTTTCTAGCGACATAAGAGAGGAGTACTGAATTCATTCCTTCTTAAAAATCCTTTCAAAATATTTCCCATAAATATTTTCCAACTAATATTACTATATATTTCTTCAAAACTATGAGAACCATTTTTCAAAATCTCCGGGTCTTAAATTTAATATTTTCCCGTTTAAATCTATTTTAATTCATAAGTCACCTTTATAAAATATTCTTATAGGATTTTCTTTCTTAAAAGATTCCACAAGTGTTTTATCATTGCTCATTTTGTGATTCACCTTATTTATAATATTACAATATCAAATTAATGATAATAACCAATATTTTCATTCCTAACAATCAAGTAAGCTAGATAAGTCACAATAATTTTCGAAAATTTTTCTTTATATTCAAAATATAATTAGAGAAAAATTATTTCATCTACCCAATTTCAAAACAATACTATGTCGAATTGTTCTGTTTAAGTGTTTAGAGATCCCTATCAATGACGTTAATTACTCGTATTGACCAGAATCCATAAGCCACTCAATAAATCAACCGACACAATATAAAACATTTTATATCACTAACAAATACGCCCTCTCATATGTATACACTCAACGACTCATCATAGGGTATTACTACCCTATTTATAAACAGTCAGACCCCACAAAGCTATGGTTATCGCTAAACTAAAGCTCTGATACCAATTGTAATGACCCACCTTTTTGTACAGTTTAAACCGACGATCAAATACATAACCCGGTTCCAAACCATTCAAAAGGGCAGATGGTTATTGAGGTAATTAAGAAAAGAAAGGGAAGGGAAATAAAGGAAATGAAACAACACAAAATCTTGCAGCAGAATGATAAAATATAGTAGTAAAATAAACAGTTCATGAAGCTGTTTACAATACTTTGATCATTATTTATACAACATTTATCAGAGTTATACATATACAACAGAAAAAATAAAATAATCAGCAAACAGCATGATGCAAAGATAATAATAGTAATAGTGTACCAAATCTTCGCCTTCATCCTCCAGAATAGATCTTCAATAAGCTGAAAAACTCAGGTCTGACCCGAGCGTAGTGAAAAGACAAAACACTCGAGTCGGGACTAAAATATCCTCATGTAAGTTAAATCAACCGTAAATAAATATGAGTGTAACGGCGTCAGAGATGTTTATGGGGTTTGACATCTCATATCTAGTGTCAACGTGCGTGCAATAACTTAAGAGATGTTACGGGATTTTCCATCTCTTAAGGATCCGTTAAACTATCTACTATGTAGTACAATACGCTATTATAATATGTCTACAGTAAAGTAAAGGTATTAAAATAGCGTTAAGGCATTACCATAATCCCCCTTAACACATTTTTATAATGCCATAGTCTATACAGCACCGTAAGCCCCATCGTAAACTGGTGGTTGTCAGAGGGTACCCCATAGGTATAACACAAAACAAAACGTAATGGTCGCGAACAGGAAAATCAGTATGACAAGGTCATGAGGCGATACCAACTAGGATACTAGTAGTTGCGTGATCCGAACTGATGTTGAGCATAGCCAGCAGCTACCCCAACACTGCGAAACAACACTCCCAAATCAAGGGGTGCACCCAAATTGAATCAAAAATGTAATAGATATGGTATCGAAGAAGTGTGTCCACTAGAGATGGCGAACCTCAATGGCCCGGCGCGGCTCCTGTTTTGGTCATGTCAGGGGTCATCCAATAATCGTTCTCTTTCTTCAGTCGACGCGTTCACCAAACCATCCACTTCATTCTGGGTCAACACTACGCGTATAATAGTTATTAAAGTGGTGTTCGGTATCGACAGAGAGTATGTCCATATCCGATCCCGGTCTCTTTAATAACTACGTATTATTACACTGGTGGCTCTTTTATATTTCAAATCGATTCATAATTTATATCAAAATATCATATTCGCTTCAAAAATCAAGTCCATTTCAAATATCATCGTATCTATTCAAATGTAAGATTCCGTTTCAAAAATTATTTTTGCCTCAATATCTCATTTCGATTTCCAAATCATTTCGTATTTCAATTTTAGGTTGCAACTTCATTTAACTCAATTCGTATTTAAATTCAAGATTTAAATATAAACATTTCACCTTATTGACCAGCTTGAAATTTTTAGAAAATAGTTTTAAGTAGTCTAAAAGTAGTTTAAATAATTAAAATAGTTAAAAATAATTAAAATCTTTAAATGGATTTTAAATAGATAAATTAGTTCAAAACTATTTAAATTAGGTTAAGTAGGTTTAAAATAGATTAAAATAGTTTAAGTATTCAAAAATGGTTTATATAACTGAGTAATTTGGAAAACAAAATAAACATCTTCAAAACCAAACCACTTCAATTATAACTTCCCAATTCAAATCAATTTCAATTTCCATTCTACCGATTCAATTTCGATTTCAATTCAAATCAATGTCAACTTTGACTTCAAATTAATTCAATTCTACATTCACCTTCAATTAATTCAATTTCAATTTATAGCGATTTAGAGCTTGATTTTTCAAAATATCAATTTATAACATTTAACAAATTATCCTTCAATATTCAAATTTAAATCCAAATTTCTAATATGATTCAATTTCGATCTCAATTTCAAAATATCATTTTTATATCACTCTTACTTAGTAATACTCAAAGCTCGAAATAATGTTCAATCTTTAAAACAAATAAATTTTCGAAATTCAATCATATCCCAATTTTTAATCTCAAGGTCTCAACATAAATTATTTAACAGTTTCCTTTAACCAAAATTTATTTCAACACTCCAACTCAATTTTCCGATATATTCGATTTCTATAAATTTGATTTTATTTATAATTTTTAAATCAGAACATTTAAATAAATTTTAAATCGACGATTTTAAAAATTATTATTTTAGCCGATTCGGTGTCCGTATATAATTTTCTATCCAATGGCCAAGTGTTTAGTTATTTCAATTAAATGTCAAGGATGAATATATATCACTTAAATCAAATCACAGTGTCATATGTATGCATAACAGGATATATATAGGCAAATAAACATCCAAACATTTAAATATCAACCAATAGCATCCATCGAAATAAATCATCCAATAGACAATACAATTCACGACAATTTCATAGTTATCAATGTCAGGTAATTTAATTGCAATTCAATTTTAATTTTAATTTGACTGTCAATTAAATTTCAACGGTGAATTCAAATGACAATCTATATGACAATTAAATTTTATCCAACAACGACAAATAAAAATTATAACTGTTAACGTAAAAATCAGACGCTAACACCCCAGTGTAGATTGAAGTTGAGCAAAAGCACCACCTGTGAACACGAGAACTAAAAAACAAGTTGAGAAATCACAGAGAAAACAGAAAAAACAACAGTTTTTATAGTGGTTCGGCTTAGGGTAAGCCTACGTCCACTTTAATTCTCTTTATTACTGAATCGATTACAACTTTACAACAAACTTCAATTACAATTCTGATGAGACAAACAACTCGAACTTTGATGTAGAAGAATCCTTTGAATCCATGTAGATTGCGTTAGATTTTCTTCCGAAGTTAGTTGAAATGCCTTTCGTACTTGAAATGTCGAGTGAGTCGAGAATTCAGCAGAGTATCGACGCTTAAAGTGATCGGCCAAAAAGTCCCTTTCATGCTTGAGGTAGGTTGGTATTTATAAAAAAATCTCCCTCCTTAGGTCGTAAGCCGTGACCGGTTTAAGGTGGGTTGTGGCCGGTCTAAGGTAGGTCATGGCCGATTCATGTAGCCCCTCCATGGCTTCACAAGAGTTTATTTGTACAAGTCCTAAGTCGCCTCCGAGTTAACACCCCCCCTTCTCAGTAATATGGCATCGGGCTTATATTGTGTCTTTAGGTCACGGACGAGTTAACTTGGTGAGTCGCAAATCACGACCCAACTGGTAAGGCCTGGACCGTGTACGAGTTAAGAGACCACTGTGCCAAGTAGCTTCATTGAACTTATCTTCCTTTGCTTAGATCATGACCGACTTAACATTGGTCATAGGTCGGCTGCGACTTAGGTCGGTAGCTATCTTGGGTCGACAACCATGTTGAAGCATTAGTCGGCATACCCTTTAAGTCCTAAGTCGGCATCTCTCTTAGCCTGTTAGGTCAGTATCCTTTTTGAAGTGTTAGCTAACTTTGTCAAAGCATTGAATCGGCACCTCTCTTAAGTCGGTATCCCTTTAGTCCTTAGATCGGCATCCTTTTAAGGCTTAGGTCGGCTATCTTTAGGTTGCCAGAAAAGAGGAAATTACACTTGCCCCTCGAAGTGCACGCCTAGGTCGTAGGTCGTGTACTTCGACCAAACTTTGTTAAGTCGCGGGAGACCTAAGACATGGCTTAATCTGCATATTTACTTGCTTCTGCCCTATATAAGCGTTAGCTCGTTTTCTTCCTCCTCATCAACTGCTCCCACATCCTTTTCTGCCATTAACAATTTTCCTGAGCTCCAAAAGGCGATTTTACTCCAATCGATTACTAACAACCTTTGTTTCTCATTGCGTAAGTGATTTCGTTTTCTTCTCCTGACCCTAACTCACTTTTCCATGCAATGCGTCGTCGTGAACTTTCCATAGTTGGTGAACTCTGGTTGGCTGAATTTAGGTTTTGGCGTTTGATTGGTGGGCTTCGATGCTTCAAGCCAATCGATTTTTGAATTGCATTGGAGTGACAGGCATTGAATTTGCGGTGATTTAGTTTCTCGATGATTCGTCATCAGGTGAAAATTAGGGCTTGCGCTGGTGGAGAGGCTAACAGGTTATCGGGCTAAGAAGGTGAAGGGTTTCTGATTAGATGGGGGGTTTGTCGATGAAGTGGAATGCCGATTTGGACACGACTCGGTAGTTTTGGGCGACCTATAACCCTTCACGACTTAACTAGATACGGCATAAGCTATGAGTCGCGGCCGAGCTAAGATCTATCTCTTCAATATGCTTTGCGGCCTATAGGACCAACGATTTAAGGGGCCAACCACATAACCAAGTCAACCACTTAACCCTCAGGAGATCTTTTAAGTCGTGCACAACTTAATTTCTAGGTCTTAGATGACTCAACCTTTAGATCGCGGACGACTCATTAGTTGAACAATATTCTAGTTGCCGAATTGTTCCCTCTAGCCTAAGCCAATTGCATCCCACCCTTCTAGGTCATGTACGACTCATGGCTTTGAGAGCTTTTGGATTCTGACTCAATGGCCTGAGCAGAATTTGAAAATTTAGAGATGTTGATAGAACTTGATTGTACTTCCTATTAACGCTAAAATTTGAACGCTAACACCCCGGTGTATAAAGTGTAGTTGTGAAAGCACCACCCGATGATTCCGGAACAGAGTATAAGCAGAAAGTCACAGAAAAAGCAGTGAATGACAACGATTTTATAGTGGTTCGGCTCAAAGCAAGCCTACGTCCACTTTAATTCTCTTTATTGCTAAACCGATTACAACTTTACAACAATCTTCAATTACAATTATGACGAGACAAACAACTAGGACTTTGGTAGAGCAGAATTCTTCGAATCCATGTAGATTGCGTTAGATTTTCCCTTGAAGTTAGTTGAGATGTCCTTCGAACTTGAAGTGTCGGGTAAGTTGAGAATTCGGCAGAGTATTGGCGCTTGAAATGATTGGCCAAAAGTCCCCTTGAATGTTGGAAGTGGTCATGTATTTATAGGAGTTTTCGGCCTTGAGTCGTGAGTCGTACCCGACTCATCGTTAACTCGTAGCTGAGTCAGGTTGGGTCGTGGACGACTCAACAGGTTGAACCCCAGCTTCGTACCAGAGCGCCTTCGATCCTCTGAATATAGCACAAGTCTTAAGTCGTCCCCGAGTCATTCCTCTTTGATATAAGTATCATGATAGCGGGCTGCGACTTAGTAACTTCAGGTCGTTGACGAGTCATGGTGAGTCGTCTCATGTTAACACGCGGCCGACCTACTGGGTTAGCTCACGGCTTGGTCCAAAGTGATAAGTCGTTCACGAGTTAACCAAACGCAACTTTCTTGATGCTAGCATGAGTCGTACACGACTCATCATTGGTCGTAACTCGTCAACGAGTTATCTCATTTCAGCATGGTATTGAACTTGTCCCTGAAGTCTTAGGTCGTTCAACCGTAGCTGTAATTAGGTCGTATCATATTTAAAGTCGCACAACCTTTAAGTCATAGGCCGTTCATTTTCTTAAGTCATATAGGCCTTAACTCATTAGGTTTCTTAACTCGTAACATTCCCTCAGTTGCAGATCTTAGGTCGTAGGCTTCTTGAGTCGTAGAGGCTTTAAGTCGTACATATCCTTAACTCGTTAAGTCTTAACTCGTACCAGCTCCTTGGGTCGTACGTTTCTTAGGTCGTAGAGAATTAAGGGTTAACATTTGCCCCGCGAAGTACATGCCTATGTCATAGGTCGTGTGCTTCGACTCATCCTAACTCGTACGTACCGACTCACGTTTTACTGTCTCGAACTATAAAATGCTTGAGTCGTTTCTCCTTCTCATCACTTTATCGTTAAGCCATTTCCACCACTACCACATTCTCTAAACCTTTAAAGGCGATCTCGACCCAATTTACACCCAATCCTCTCTAGCAACACACAATCGTTAGCGATTTCTTCTCTCTCTTCGATCGTTGATCATTATCACCTTACGCGCTTAATTCTCCGCCTCCGGTTCGCCCCTTCGAGCCCTATGAGTTTTGTTGGATTGATCGCTGATGAACTTAGGTCTGTCTGATTTGACTTATGGCGATTCGCCATTCGAGGCGATCCTGTAGTGTGATAGGGTTAAGGTTGTTGCTGTTGGAGAGGCCATTGGATTAATGGGTTAAGAGTTAGAGGGGGAAGCGAGTTGGCCGAATAGAGTGGGAGATTGCCCTATGTACCACTTAGCAACTTCCATGCGACCCAGTGGCCTTTGCAATTAACTTTAATCCGACCTAGCAAGTTTTGCGACTTAAGTCATGAGTCGTGACCGAGTTAGAACTTAGAAGATTTCTTGTTGTTTTTGAACCGGAGCCCTCCTTCTGTTCATTGACTTACGACTTAGAGCATAGCCGACCTAATGCATTGACGACTTAAGATTGAAACGGCTTAACTTTATTCGCCTCATAATCCCTAGATTGTAGGCGAGTTAGTGCTTAAGTTGTCGCCGAGTTAGTACTTGAGTTGTCTACGACTTAGCACTTGCACTGTTGTATGGATTTTGAACTGTTGAACTTTGCTGCATTCTTTTACAGATTACTTTAACTTGTAAGCTAACAATCTGTTTGATATAATATTTACAGAAAATTGGGACGAATATACTGCCGTTGACTGCCCACATCAAATGATAGATTAGTTAACAACAGATGATTAACTTAAATAAATTGTGTGAATGAAGTGCTTTCAACTTATCAATTTCAAGCAAAATATTAAAGCAACACTGAAATAGTCAATTGAAATCGACCAGCTTGCACTAATATTATGCTTGAACTTTAGATCAACAAGTTCTGAAATTTTTACAATCGATCAACCATCGACTAGTTTAATTCCAGTTATATTTACTTGTCATTTTTATTAGTTATGCACGACACTCCACACTTTTAGGAAACGTGCACCTTCACATTTGAATATCCAGTTGCTTGTGTAGAATGGCCTCTCAGCAGGAGGATACAACGGTTCAGACTGGGGAGGCAAATGTTATTCCAGCTTCACTAGCCAATCCTCCCGAAAGAGCCCCTACCACACTATCATACAAAGTTTTTCGCCAGTTGTGTGGTCAGTTTGGCATTGTTGAATCAGATGCTATTCTTCCCGAAAGAAGTAATACTGCCGACGTAGCACCTCCCGGCTTTGTGACGGTTAATCGACAAATGTGCCTGAACGGGGCCATCCCTCCTTTCAACAACTTTCTCGAGCATCTTCTTCGTCGACTGGCCATTTTTCATCCCAGCTACACCCCAATGGCTATGCCATCCTAATGGGGTTGTGCGTGTTATTTGGGAGAACGTTTAATCGACTTCCGGGCTTTGACGAAATCTGTTACTTATGCTCCTTTACCCGGACCAAAGATCATCCTTTCATTACCATTGTGAGAAGTGCCCGAAACCGCAAATTAATCGTTGGCCTTCCCGACACTGCTCATGGGTTCCTGACCCAGTTCTTCTTTGTTCGATGCCCCCCGGGGTTCTATGCTGTGTGGAGGAAAGGAAGTGAGATCTTCTATCTGTACTTCTTCTATTCTTTGAGTTTTGCGAATTCTGAATTATCAAGTGCTAACTTTGTTTTTCCATTTCAGCGCTCCCCCCTTCATCTAAAGATCCCAGCCACAAGCCAACTTTAGAGAGGCTCATGGCTATCCCAATTGAAGAGCGGGACATAAAATTTCTGTTGAATGACGAATTCCTTCATCAGTTTGGACTCCTTCACCCTTCTCGTTCCACTCAGCCTTGTGAAGTTCTCGATTCTCCAGCGGAGGCTGAAAAGCTTATGCCAGAAGATCCCTCCACTTAAACTTTACTGGTGAAGTGCCCCACTCTCACTGATGTTGCGGGGCCGTCTAGCAAGTCGACACTTGCCCCATTTATCGAAGAGGAAGAACCTCCACGATCTTCTGGGAGATCTGCTGACGAAGGAGTTGAGAAAGAAAGTCCCAAAAAGCATGATGGTGATGATGTTTTTGAGGGGTTGAGCGACCTAATTGTGACTTCACAAGAACTTTTTAAAGATGATGTTTCCAAAACTATCTCTCCTGTAATCGAGGCGACATCTTCTCTACAACAAATGCCAACTCCTCCTACTCAAGTTATCACCACCTCTACTCCACAGAGTGGTCTGTAGCTTGATGCGTGTAGTTTACACATTACACAACACTTAGGATTTTTCAGCACTTGTTTGTGTTTGACTTCTTTTCTTTAAAGGCTTTTAAGACTTGTCTTTTTGCCTTTCAGATCCTTCAATGGGGCGTAGCGGCAGCGGCTCTTAATATAAAGACTTTCAGCGCTATGGAGGGCGTGGCAACTATGATTATAGACGCTACCTTACCGGTCCCAGTGAAACCGATGAGCAGTGAGCTGCTCGAAAAGCTAGAGAGAGGAGAGAATATGAAGAACGTCATGAGAGGATAGATGTGCGACACGAGTCTCCTTCAAGGGGCGATGACTCTCACAAACGTAAAACACATGATGGTCGGGGGAAGAGCCACATTGTTGAGGACCCGAGCAAGCGGGCCAAACCTAGTGAGAAGCACGCATCTGCAATATCTGAAAAGTTTGACGCTCCCATCTCTATCGACATTCCTTCCAAATGCCCTGCTCTTGAAGGAAGCGCTATTCAAACACTTCTTAATAGGCCTTCATATCGTGTTGAAAGCGGCCCACCGACCCTACAGAGCCGATTCCCGAATTGGTACTTGAAGGGGGTGCGCTTCGATCTTGATTTAGTCCCCATTGATAAAGAAGCCATGTACCAAAATCTTGATGCCGTCAGACTTGATATTGAAAGAATGTCTAGATGGCAAAAGCTTGTTGATGAACTCCAAAGGGTCAATCGGGCCAATATCGAGGCGATGCTAACTATGGAGAACGATAAGTCGGAATGGCAGAAGATTCTTGACCAGCACAGCATCGAGATGAAAAACATAACCGAGTATAACGAGAAACTTAAAGCTGAAGTCAAGCAGCTTAAAGACGATCTTACCTCCTCTTCTAACACTTACACTCAAAGAGAAGAGGTGCTACAAAAACAAGTGCAGGATGCACATGCTAGCCAAAGAGATGCCGAAGCTAAAGTTGAGAGGCTAGAAGAGGTCGTAGAGAATTACCGCACTGATGTCGCTCAGTTGCGGAGTAAAATGAGCGCCCAAGACATGGAGATTGAAGTGTTAAAAACTCAACTTGCTAAAACTGAAAAAGAACGAGATGAGGCCATGGCTAGTAAAATCGCAGCTGAAGAATCTATTCAAGCCATGGAAGCCAACGTCAGTTCAAATCTATTCGACTTTTACTTGCACAGCGTCTTGGGGCACGGCAGTCTCTCTTTTCTCGGTCCTAAATACGAAATCACCTTGGCTGAACTATGGGAAGCCGCTCTCGACATGTTCAGAGGCGTCGGGTATACCGAGGAAGAGCTTGAGGCGCGCTATCTAGATGAGGAGACTCGTGCTGCTCTTGCGAAGGGAAAAGAGCAACTTGCCAGAGTGCGGACTGGGATGGCGGAAAAGGAACGTTCTGGAAAAGAATTACCACCTACTACCTCTGTTCGTCCTTTAGTTTCTCCTGGGGTTGACATCACAGGTTCCAGTGCTCATTCCCCGCCTCCTACAAAAACCAGGGTAATTACCCCTACTGATGATGAGGCTTTGGAGGATATTGGAGCTCAAAATTATGAGATTGAACTAGCGAAGAAAATATCTTCAGGTAACTTTGACATTGGTCCGATTCAGGTGGATTGCCTGCTTGCTCCTCAAAAGTTTGATGAGCTTCTCGATTACTTCTTGAATCTTGACGAACCCATATCTCCCTTCTTTTCGGGAGATACTAATATTTTTAACTTCTCTTCTTCTGCAGTTGAAACACCAAGTGCTGTGCAAACTTCGCCTCCTACAGCTATTATTCCTCCGTCTTCTCAAGTTACTCCCCTTCCTGCTTCTCAACCAGGATCACAGGAAGAAAAGATAGGAGCTCTTCAGGGTCTGGACGATCCTGCTATTTCTCAAAAAGGAGAAGAACTCGAGATAGGCGAAGTCTCTCCGGATCGAGCTACTTCTGACGATACAATACTGTCCGCATTCATTACTCCGGAAAGTGAGTCTTCAAAGAGGAGAGCGAAGCGCACATCTTCGAAGAAGAAGAGGAAGAGTATTTTGATCACAGAAACAGATTTGGAAGTTACTCGGGAGGCTCCTCTTTCTCCTTCTTCCCCAACTCTTTTAAGCCGGCGCGAGAAGCTACCAATTAAACCAGGCGAAGGCTCAAAAGGTGGTGGGAGAAAGAAGAAGTGACGAACCTTGCTTTTCCTTCCTTGTTTAGTTTTTGCCTTTTGCATGTATTGAAGCTTGTAATGACCGGATATTATGCGGGTACCGGCCTCCCGCTTTTCTTTTGTTGGAATCTGTACCTGTATATAGAATAGTGTTGAATAAAATGATTCTTTTTCTTTGTATAAATTTCTGCCTATATCTGAGAATGCATTTACTATTTTTGTACAAGTTTCTTTGTACGATATTGCAGTGAGCTTGTGGTATATATTGTTCGAGCGCAATTTTACCGATGTAGTTACGCCATGCTGCCCCTATACCATAAGCCCATTGTAATATTTTATTTTATGAGGAACTTGTGCTTTTATTTTTTAGAGAATAATTATTCCACATTTGGAGGAATATGATTTCATTAAAAAATAGAGCACAAATAAGTTTCTACGCTTCAACTTTCGAAGATATCACTCTTTATTTTGTGCATATACACATTTTATTGAATGAAATCTTTTATGTGGTAAAGCGGGTATTTGTAAAGCACTTCAGCTTCTTTTTGAGGAAGAGAATTTTCTAGAACAAGTAATTCACTCTTCCTTTGAAAGTTAAAGTGTGCTCTTAATGAGGATTGTTTTTTTTTTTTTTACTTGCCACAGTAAAGGGCTTCTTGATTTTTGTTTCTTTGAAAAGTTGCACCTCTGAGGAAGACTTTTTCACGTTTCAACACTTGGAAGTTTTACTTCAATCTTGGTGAAACGTGTGCGTCCGAAGAGGTCTTTTCTGCTTGATTGTGCCTCCGGGAGGAGGTCTTTTCATTTCTGCCTCTGGGAAGAGGTCTTTCTGTCTTATTGTGCCTCTGGGAAGAGGTCTTTCTGTTTCTACCCCTTGGGAGAGGCTCTTTTTTTTTTTGGCATTTCATCTCCGGTGAAGTAAAACTCCGAAGAGCGGTTGTTACACTTCAACTCCTGGCGAAACGGGCCTCCGAAGAAGGCTTTTATTTTGTTTTACATTTCAACTCTGGTGAAGTGAAATTCCGAAGAGCGGTTGTAACACTTCAACTCCTGGTGAAATGGGCCTCCGAAGAGGGCTTTTATTTTGTTTTACATTTCAACTCTGGTGAAGTGAAATTTCGAAGAGCGGTTGTAACACTTCAACTCCTGGTGAAATGGGCCTCCGAAGTGGGCTTTTATTTTTTATTTTTATTTTTACATTTCAACTCTGGTGAAGTGAAATTCGGAAGAGCGGTTGTAACACTTCAACTCCTGGTGAAATGGGCCTCCGAAGAGGGCTTTTATTTTGTTTTACATTTCAACTCTGGTGAAGTGAAATTCCGAAGAGCGGTTGTAACACTTCAACTCCTGATGAAATGGGCCTCCGAAGATTGCCTGGAAGTTACTCTCTCATGGTTGGATGGTCATGACTCCTCCAATCTTTTTTGGTTAAGTAGAGAACTTTCTTTTTTGCGGCATATGCTTCGTTAGAGGTCTTTATCCTCTGAAGAGTTGTGCCTCCGAAGAGGACTTGTGCCTCCGAAGAGGGCTTTAGTTGTTCCTTGTCCACTTGCTTATTGCCTTTTCAGTGATCCTCTATATTTTTTTTTTTAAGCCTGCACTCCCTTCTCTTACAAGTAATTTGTTTAATCCAAAGAAGTGTACTTCATTGCTAGGCCAGTTCACGAGAACGGACATAAGCTTCTTAATCGGATGTTTGTTTGTTCAAACTTCTCAATTTATTAGCTAAAGCCCGTTTTCGGCGAAATCATTGACCGTTCAATTGAAGCTCTTCTTATCTAGGATTTAAGCTTGGGAATTTTTTGACTTGGAATTTGTTTGTTGAATGACAACAAGAATCACTTGGTCTTGTAATGTGCAAGTTTTGTTTTCGTTGCCTGCAAAAATTTAAATCGACGTTTCAGTAATACATTTAATGTACTTTTATATCGAAAATAAAGCAAACATGTAATAATAATAAGGAACACAAGATTTATAGTGGTTCGGCCAAGAATTTGGGCCTACATCCACTTTATAGTCTTTCATTATTCACTTGCATCGGTTTTACAATCGCTTTCAATTACAGGAATCATACATTCATAATTCTTTTTACAATGTTTCAACAAAGCTATCAAGTAAAGTATGGACGCAAGTGATTGCTGTTCCAAGCTCTTGGAATTTGATCTCCTTCGAAAGTAGTGAGTTTGAATGTGCTGTCAAGAAGCTTCTGACCTATGACATATGGTCCTTCCCAATTTGGCCCAAACACACCTGTCGCTGTCATAATTCTCTTTAGGACTAGATCTCCAATTTCAAAGCTGCGTTGGCGAACTTTGGAATTGAAATGTCTGGCTATCCTTTGCTGATGAGATGCGATTCTGAGCTCAGCCTCTTCTCTTTTTTCATCAAGGAGATCTAGTGCCTCAAGCTGTAGTTTTTCATTCTCCGCTTGATTGAAATGGATTCTTCTATGTGAAGGGACCTCTGTTTCTACCGGAATCATTGCCTCTGATCCGTACGCCAATGAAAACGGAGTATGCCCAGTCGCAGTTTTGTGGGTAGTTCTGTATGCCCATAGTGCTAGTGGTAGCTTATCGACCCAACCACCTTTCGCTCTTTCAAGCTGCTTCTTGATGGTTGACTTGATAATTTTATTTACTGCTTCCACCTGCCCGTTTGCCTGCGGATGAGCTACTGCTGAGAAGCTTTTTTGGATTTTGAATCGTTTGCAAAAATCTTGGAATTCTTCACTTTCGAACTGAGTACCATTGTCTGTAATTATTTTTTGAGGCACACCATATCTGCAAATGATACTTTAGTCACAAAACTTATCATCTTTTTTGAGGTGATAGTAGCCAGTGGTTCAGCTTCTGCCCACTGAGTAAAATAATCTACAGCAACAATGGCATATTTAATTCCCGATTTGGCAGTTGGTAACGGTCCTACAAGGTCTATCCCCCATATTGCAAACGGCCATGGACTGACCATCTGTGTGAGTTCAGTGGAAGGAGCTCTGGGAATTTTGGCGAATCTTTGGCATCTGTCACATTTTCGGGAATAGTCTGCTGCATCTCGATTAATTTCTGGCCAAAAATATCCGTATCGGAGAATCTTTTTCGCTAAAGTTTGACCACCTAAATGATCACCACATTCTCCCCCATGCACTTCAGTTAGGATTGTTTTGGACTCATCCCTGGATACACATCGAAGTAACGGCATTGAGAATCCCCGTCTGTATAACTGGCCATCCTGGACTATATAGCGAGAGGCTTTCCTCAGTAGCTTCTTTCGTTCTTTTGAATTTTCCGGTAAAGAGCCATTGAGCAGATATTCTGTTATTGGAGTCATCCATGATTCTTGCTCTTGAGACACGCTTATGATCCAATCAATATCCATCTCATCAATGCTCGGAGCCGACAGGACCTCCACTGGAGTCAACCCCAGAAATTGAGCTTCGCCTGTGCTAGAGTACTTTGCGAGAGAATCTGCTTTCATGTTTTCTTCTCGAGGAATGTGACTTATCAGGTAATGATCGAAATCACCCAGGAGTTCCAAAGCCTTTGACAAGTAGGCGGGCAGATTTCCCCCTTTCGCTTGGAATTCCTTCTTGACTTGGCATACAATAAGCTGAGAATCACTGAAGATCTGTAACGCTTGGATGTTTAGTTCTTTAGCAATCCTTAAGCCAGCGATAAGGGCTTCGTATTCTGCTTCATTGTTTGTTGAAGGAAATTCCAATCTTAGTGCATAGCATAATGATCGACCTTCAGGGGTCTCAAGTACAACTCCGGCTCCGGAACGATAGTCGTTTCTCACGCCATCGACATATAACTTCCATTGGATTGGGGAATCGTCGATCGTTTCGTCCTCACTGTTACCCTTATCTGTGAATTTTGCGATGAAATCCGCTAAAGCTTGTCCGTTGATTGCTTTTCGGGGATGATAAGTGATGTCATATTGACTGAGTTCAATATTCCACTTTAGAAGACGACCCGAAGTCTCGGGGCGAAACAGGACTTGCTTTAAAGGTTGATCAGTGAGGACTCTGATAGGATGAGCTTGGAAATATTGCCTCAACTTCCTGGATGCAATAAGTAGGCAATAGGCGAGTTTTTCCAACTTAGAGTAATTCATCTCTGCCCCAGTGAGTCTTTTGCTGATATAGTAAACTGGATGTTGAATCCTCTTGTCTTCTCGTATCAGCGCTGCACTTAAAGCATGAGATGGTACTGCCAAGTATATAAGAAGATCCTCGCCATCACCAGGCCTAGAAAGTATTGGAGGCGTTTCCATATGGTGAATCAATTCATCAAAGGCTTTTTGGCATTCGGGGGTCCAATCAAAGTTTTTCTTTCCTTTCTTTAAGGCATCAAAGAATGGGATGCATTTATCTGTGGCTTTGGAAATGAACCGACTCAGGGCGGCGACTTTTCCATTGAAACTTTGCAGTTCCTTCTTCGTTCTAGGAGCTTTGACTTCCTTTAAAGTGGTAATTTGAGCTGGACTAGCCTCAATGCCCCTAGCGCTCACGATGAAACCTAAAAACTTTCCGGATTCCACTCCAAATGAACATTTTAAAGGGTTGAGCTTCATTCCGTATTTTCGAATGACTGCGAACATGTCTGCTAAGTCTTCCTTGTGATCCACTGCTTTCTTAGACTTTACTAACATGTCATCGACGTAGACTTCCATAGTCTTGCCCAATTGCGGTTTGAACATAGCATTAACAAGTCTTTGGTATGTTGCCCCTGCATTTTTCAGCCCGAAGGGCATAACTCTGTAGCAGTAAAGACCAACGTCGGTGATAAAGCTCGTGTCCTCCTGATCTGGCTCATGCATCATGATCTGGTTATATCCAGAGTAGGCATCCATAAAAGATAACAATTCGTGTCCCGCTGTTCCGTCTACCAGTTGATCGATCCTGGGTAATGGGAAGCAGTCTTTGGGGCATGCCTTGTTTAGATCTGAAAAATCGATGCACACTCTCCATTTTCCGTTGGCTTTCTTTACCAGCACTGGATTTGAAACCCAATTCGGATAGTTAGATTCTTTTATAAAATTATTCTCCATGAGCCGATCAACTTCTTCTTTTAACGCTGCTGACCTTTCTGGACCTTGAGTTCTCCTTTTCTGCTTCACAGGTGTAAATTTTGGATCAATATTTAGAGCGTGTACTGCAACTTCTGGGGATATTCCGCACATATCGGCATGAGTCCAAGCAAAAATATCCAAATTTGCCTTTAAAAAAGATATTAGGATATTCTGAATTGACACATTAAGTTGTGAACCCACATTCAACACCTTGTTTGGGTCCTTTGGGTCAACAGGTACTGGTATTGTCATTTCCACTGGTACCACTCTATTCTCCCCTGCACTGCCTTTCCTAGGATCCATCTCTTTCCGTGCTCCATTGTGCTCGCCAGTGCAGGGTCCGCCCTGTAATTACTACAAGGCTGGTTCTTTGATGCGGACTGGGGTTGCCGCATCCTTTCCCATCTCTCTTTTCCTTGTTTCTCGTAGCTCTGTCAGACAACACTCCCGCCTAGCATTTTGATCCCCTTTTATAACTCCCACCCCATTATCTATGGGAAATTTAATGGTGAGGCACCATGGGGCCAGAACAGCTTTGAATGCTGCGAGAGTTGGACGGCCAATGAAAGCATTATAAGCAGAAAATTCGTCGACAATCAAAAAAGTTTGCTTGCGGACCACTTTTCTTTCTCCTTCTCCAAGTTCCACAAATAAATCAACGGTTCCTATTGGCTGTTTTGGCTCCCCAGTGAAGCCAGCGATTTTCTGCGATGATGCTTGCACATCAGCCATAGGGATCTTCATTTGGTCGAATGTTTTCTTGAAGAGGATATTGCAGGATGCGCCACAATCAATGAGAACACTTCTGACAATAGCTGGCCCGATAACAGCCGAGATGACTAAGGGATCCAAGGTAGGAGCTTCAATACCTGCGGAATCCCTGGCTCTGAACATAATATCATCATTGAAAGTTTTTTGTTGCTTCATGGGCATAGCACCTTCCAAAACAAATACGTCTTCCTCGGTCTGTATATACTTCAAAGCTCGGGTATACCTTTCCATCTCACCCCAGCTCCAGCCTGCTGGGTGACGTCCTCCCGTAATGACATTGATGACAGGCCTTCTGGATTCATGCCCTGCAGTCTTCTCACTTGTCCTGGGTTGATGAGCAGGAGCTCGTTGCCCCTGACTAGTCGAAGCGGGATTGTTGCTATTCTTTTTCACAAATTGCTGCAGCTTGTTTTCCCTTATCAATTCTTCAGTCAAAATTTTCAATTGGCGGCATTCATCGGTATCATGACCGGGTTCATTATGGAAGCGGCAAAACTTTCCGCTTTGTACAGCTTTTTTCCCGGTTCTCAGAACGGGAGGTTTAGGATAATCAACAGAATCTTTAGTTGCAAGGTAAATACGCTCCGGCGTATCTGATAAAGGGGTATATTCCGATGGCTTGAATGAACGAGGCTTCTTCAGATTCATTCTTGCGTGGGGCAACAACATTATCTTCATCTTTTTCCAATGCTGCCTTTACCGGTACAGGACGGCTTTCCAGACGTATGAACTCATCTGCTTTCTTGTAGAATTTTTCAAGGGAATCTGGTTCCTTCATGTTAAGCCATTTTCCAAATTCGCTCGACTTGTCGATGGCCCTCATCAAATAGGTCAAGATCATCCGTGGTTCTGCATTGTCTACCTCGGCCAGCGCTATATTAAAGCGATTCAGGAAAGATCTGATAGTTTCACCTGGATTCTGCTCTAAACTTGACAACGACATAATATCTTTGGCTTTTGAAGCATATAGTCTGAACTGCTCCTTGAATTTCCGGGTTAAGTCAGAAAACTGATCTATAGACCGGATTGGCAACTTGGTGAACCAAAGGAGAGCTACACCTTCCAGATATACAGGAAAATATCGGCACTTTATTTCATCAGAAGCTCTGGCACCTGTCATGTGCCAATCATACTTATACAAGAATTCGTTTGGATCACTTGTTCCTTTGTAAGCTGGGATAGTTGGAGGGACGAACTTCCTTGGGAACTCAGCCTTTAAGATTCTTTCGGTAAACGGGGTTTTACTTGGAGCGAAACCCCATTCCTTCTCATCTTCATTCCTTTGCATGCTTTCCATCATGATTTGTCGAACCATTTCAAAAAGATATCCCTCATCATTTCGAGCTTTAGATCCACCAACTTCAGGAAATGTCCGCTCAAAGGGGATAGCAGCTCTCTCAGGAATGTTTCTTTCTTCATCCTCATGAATGTTGCCAGCAAAGTTCCTTTCATTACCCGTTGGTTGACGGTTTACCCCAAGCAAGTCATTCAACTTATTCAAAATTAGGGCATTTTGGGCGTTCTGAGCTTCCAATTGTGCACTTTGGGCATTTATCTGCTGGTTCAGCCCTAAGATTACAGCATCCAACTCCGCTTTTGTAACTCCAACAGGTGGAGTGGCTAGATTAGGTACTGGGGAAGCGGAGGTTCCCTCTTGAACATTTCCGGATCTAACAGATCTACTCCTTCTCCCCGGAGCCATGATTTCAGATAAACTTCTAGTCTTCAGAGAGGTTACTTCAACAAATTTCCGTGGAGCAATGATGACTATTTGCCTGAGTTCAGCTTCTCAGTGAAAGCACCAAAAATGTTAACGCTAAAATTTGAACGCCAACACCCCGGTGTATAAAGTGTAGTTGTGAAAGCACCACCCGATGATTCGGGAACAGAGTATAAGCAGAAAGTCACAGAAAAAGCAGTGAATAACAACGATTTTATAGTGGTTCGGCTCAAAGCAAGCCTACGTCCACTTTAATTCTCTTTATTGCTAAACCGATTACAACTTTACAACAATCTTCAATTACAATTATGACGAGACAAACAACTAGAACTTTGGTAGAGAAGAATTCTTCGAATCCATGTAGATTGCGTTAGATTTTCCCTTGAAGTTAGTTGAGATGTCCTTCGAACTTGAAGTGTCGGGTAAGTTGAGAATTCGACAGAGTATTGGCGCTTGAAATGATTGGCCAAAAGTCCCCATGAATGTTGGAAGTGGTCATGTATTTATAGGAGTTTTCAGCCTTGAGTCGTGAGTCGTACCCGACTCATCGTTAACTCGTAGCCGAGTCAGGTTGGGTCGTGGACGACTCAACAGGTTGAACCCCAGCTTCGTACCAGAGCGCCTTCGTTCCTCTGAATATAGCACAAGTCTTAAGTCGTCCCCGAGTCATTGCTCTTTGATATAAGTATCATGATAGCGGGCTGCGACTTAGTAACTTTAGGTCGTGGACGAGTCATGGTGAGTCGTCTCATGTTAACACGCGGCCGACCTACTGGGTTAGCTCATGGCTTTGTCCAAAGTGATAAGTCGTTCACGAGTTAACCAAACGCAACTTTCTTGATGCTAGCATGGGTCGTACACGACTCATCATTGGTCATAACTCGTCAACGAGTTATCTCATTTCAGCATGGTATTGAACTTGTCCCTGAAGTCTTAGGTCGTTCAACCGTAGCTGTAATTAGGTCGTACCATATTTAAAGTCGCACAACCTTTAAGTCGTAGGCCGTTCATTTTCTTAAGTCACATAGGCCTTAACTCGTTAGGTTTCTTAACTCGTAACATTCCCTCAGTTGCAGATCTTAGGTCGTAGGCTTCTTGAGTCGTAGAGGCTTTAAGTCGTACATATCCTTAACTCGTTAAGTCTTAACTCGTACCAGCTCCTTGGGTCGTACGTTTCTTAGGTCGTAGAGAATTAAGGGTTAACACTTCCAATTTGAATTACTAGGATAAACTGCTTGAACTCTGTTGCATTACACCAGTTTTATTGCCATCGACCTGTTAAACACAACACTTTGCAGAAAAATGGGACAAATATACTTGTCACTGATCGCCAACATCAAATGACAGATTAGTCGACATAAAACATAGTCAACTTAAATATACTGTATGAAATGCTGTGAACCAATCAACTAAAGTGAAGTATTAACGCAAAGCATCGCTAACTTGAACTGATTTGTTTGCATCAACATTACACTTGCATGTTAAAACAATGAACCCTGGACTTCATAACTGACAAACATTTTGCTAGTTTTTATTCCAGTTTCATTTGCTTATTGTTTGATTGATTTTACACAACACTCCACACACTTTAGGAAATGTGCACCTTCGTGCTTGAATATCCAGTTGTTTGTGTAGAATGACTTCCCACCAAGAAGAAGAAGAGGTAGCTCAAGCTGAAGAGACTTTTCCGATAGCTATTCCCATAGAGAACCCTCCAAAGAGAACTTCGACTATCTTAAGTCCGAGAGTGTTTATTCAGCTACGCACTCAGTTTGGCTTTGCTGAAAATGATGCTATACTACCCGGACCAAATGATACTGCCGACAGTCCTCCTCATGGTTTTGTTGCTGTCAATCGTCAAATGTGCTTAAGCGGGGCGATTCCTCCTTTCAACGACTTTCTCCGAACCCTTCTCCTTCGGTTGACAATCTCTCCATTTCAACTTCATCCTAATGGCTATGCCATCTTGATGTGGTTGTGTGTTTTGTTCAGGTGAACTCTTGATCGCTTGCCGAGTTTGGAAGAAATTCGCTACTTATGCTCGTTTGCAAAGAGTAAAGACCATCCTTCCCTCATTATCGTGAGAAGTGCTAGAAATTGGAAGCTTATTTTTGATCTCACAGAAAGCGTTCACGGACTTTTGAACCAGTTTTTCTTTGCTCGCTGCCCCACAGAATTTTATGCCATCTGGAGAGTAGGAAGTAAGATTACCTGTTTCTAATTTCTCCGTTTCCAAACTTTTCCGAGATCCGAATTATCAATTGCTAATCTCATTCTTTGCTCTTTTCAGCACTTCCTCTCCCTTCTAGAAACCCAATCCATAAGCAAGTTTTTGAGAGACTGAGTGTCGTGGCCGCGGAAGAGAGAAGTGTAAAGTTTTTGCTCAGGGATGAACTTTTACATCAGTACGGGCTTTTACACATCTCACGCTCTACACATCCTCATGAGATCCCAGACTCCCCGGCTAGAGCATCAGATGCCCCGGTTTCTTCTGACGCACCCGTACCAAAAGATCCTGCTTCCGAAGCTTCTCTAGTAAAATGCTCTACTACTGTCGATGTTGCGGGGTCATCTGGCAAATTCACACTTGCCCCCAGTTATTGAGGAAGAAGAGCCTCAGGGACCTCCCCAACGTTCGCAGAAGTCCGGCGAAGAAGCCAAGAAAACAAGCCCTGTTAGGCAGAGCGGGGACGACACTTTCGAAGGGTTGAGTGATCTCTTCGTCACCTCACAAGAGCTTTTTAAAGACGACCCCGCGACTACTAGAGTTTCTTCTTTAGTAGTGGAAGCGACTTCTTCTTTACAACAAGCCCCGTCGACCCACGAGTTGACGTTGATTACTACCCCAGTGATTACTCCGCAATCAAAGAGTGGTTCGTAGCTTGATGCGCGTAGTTTGCACATCACACACACTTAGAATCCTTCGGCACTTTTATACTCCTAACTCTTTGTACTTTGAAGATTCTAAAGTTATGCTTCTTTTCTCTGAACACTTCTAAGACTTGTCTCTCTTTTTTATTTCAGATTCTCCGATGGGACGCAGCGGCTCTTACTATGACGACTTCCAGTGCTACGGGAGGCGTAGCCAATATGATTACAGGTGCTACCTTCCCGTTCACAGAGAAACCAATGAAGAGAGAGCCGCCCGAAAGGCACAAGAGAGGATGGCTCAAGAAGAGCGTTATGAGAGAAAAGAAAGGGAGGAGCGCCACGACTCTTCCCAGAGAGGTTACGATTCTCACAAGAGAAAATCGCATGATGATCGGGGAAAAAGCCACATAGTTGAGGACCCAAGCAAGCGTGCCCGGCACGGTGAAAAGCATGCTTCTACAACTCCTGAAAAGTTCAATGCCCCCGTCTCACTTGACATTCCTTCTGGCTCTCCTGCTCTAGGGAAGACAGACATTCAAACAATAATCAACAGGCCTAAGTTCCAAGTTGGATCAGGCCTGTCTACTCTACAAAGCCGGTTCCCGCACTGGTGCCTGAAGGGAGTGCGGTTCGATCTTGACTTGGTTCCTATCGACAAGCCTGCCATGCTGCGAAATCTCGATGCCGTCAGGCTTGATATTGAAAGGATGTCGAACTGGCAGAAGCTTGTTGATGAGCTTCAAAGGGTCAATCGTGCAAATATAGAGGCCATGCTTACTATGGAGAATGATAAGGTCGAATGGCAGAAGGTTCTTGAGCAGCATGATGCCGAAATGAGGAGCATTACTACTTACAATGAAGAGCTTGAAGCAAAAGTTGAGGAACTTAAACAAGAGCTTGCTACTTCCTCTACTTCCTACACTCAAAAAAAGAAGTGCTTCTAAAACAAGTGAGAGATGCTCATGCCGGCCAAAGAGACGTCGAAGACAGGCTTGAAGTGCAAAAAAGAATCAGTGAGGGCTATATTGCTGATATTGCAGAGCTTCAGAAGAAAACCAGCTCCCAAGAGGCGGAGATTCAAATGCTAAAACTTCAACTCTCCAAAGTTGAAAGAGAGCGTGATGAGGCCGTTGCCGGTAAAATTGCAGCTGAAGAATCTCATGAGGCAACGAAGACTAACATCAGCTCGACACTATTTGACTTCTACCTACACAGCATCTTGGGCCACGGTAGCCTTGCCTTTCTAGGCCCCAAATATGAAGTTACACTGGCTGAAGTGTGGGAGGCTGCACTTGACATGCTTGGCGGTAAAGGTGCTGGCTATGCCGAATCAGCTCTTGAGGAGCATTACTTGGATGACGATGCTCGCACTGCTCTCGCCAAGGGAAAAGAGCAACTTGCAAAATTAAGAGCTGAAATGGAAGAAGGGGAATGGTTAGGAAAACCTACGTCAACTATTCCAGTCCAGCCTTCTCCTTCGGCCGAAATTGACATTATTGGCTCCAGCTCTCATTCTCCATCCCTGGCCAAAGTTACGACTGAGATCACAAGTATACAGGGTGGAGATGAAGGTGAAGAGAGCGCCGAAGCACAGGCTTATGAGGTTGATATCAGGAAGCCGACTTCTCCAGGTAACTCTACTGTTAATCTTGCCCAAGTAGACTGCTCATTTGCTTCTTATGAGTTCGATGAGCTTCTCGACTATTTTCTGAACCTCAATGAGCCTTTATCTCCTCTCTTTACCGACTTTAACTTCTTTTCTTCTGTAGAGAAAGCACCGAGCATTGTTCAAGCTTCCCTTCCTCCAATTATTCCTCCTTTGGTTCTCCAGGTCACTCCTCCGTCCGCCTCTCAACCCGGGTCGCAAGAGGAGCAAATAGAAGCTCTTCATGGGTTAGATGATCCTATTGCTTCTCAAGAACATGGGGGAGAGGGGCTTGGAGAAGGCAATGAGTCTCCGGAGCGAACCACTTCTGATAACATAAAATTATCTGCTCTTGTAACTCCGGGAAGTGAGTCTTCTTCAAGGAGAAGGAGGAAGCGTGCCACTTCCAAGAAGAGAAGGAAAGGCATTCTTGTTTCTGAAGAGGAAATGACAGTTGATCCGGCAGTAACCCTTTCTCCTTCATCCCCGACTCTCCCAAGCCTTCCTGAAAAGCTGCCTATTAGGTCGGGCAAAGGCTTTAAGGGTGGTGGCAAGAAGAAGTAAGGGGTCCTACTTCGATTTATCTTTACTTTTTGGTTTTTTCATGTACTGGCCGGAGATTGTGCGGGTACCGGCCTCCGCTTTTCCTTTTCCTTTTTATACTGAAACCTGTACCTGTACGAAATTTTGAAAGTATTGAATAAAATGATTCTTTTTGTTTGTACAAACTTCTGTCTGTATTTGAGAATGCATTTACTATTCATTTTTGTATAGGTTTCTTTATATGATATTGCAGTGAGCTTGTGGTATGTTGTTTGAGCATAGTTGTTACCAATGTAGTTATGCCATGTTGCCCCTATACCATAAGTTCATTGCAATATTTTATACTTTGAGGGGACTTGTACTCTTATTTTCTGGAGAATAATTATTCCATACTTGGAGGAATATTATTTCATTAAAAATAGGGTACAGTTCCCTCCATATGAGTTTTTACGTTTCATCCTTCGAAGATATCACTTTTTTCTTTTGTGCCTTCACACATTTTAACCAAGTGAATTCCTCTATGTGGTAAAGTGGGCCTCTGAAGGACACTTTAACTTCTTTTTGAGGAAGAACATTTCCAAGAATAGAAGAACAAGTCTTCCTTCGAAAGCTAAAGTGTGCCTTTGAAGAGGGCTTCCTTCTTTTTTATATTGCGCCTCGGTGGAGAGCTTTGATCTTTGCTTTGCATTTCTGACGAACTGCTTCTTTGAAAAGTTGTACTTCTGAGGAAGGCTTTTTCACGTTTCAACACTTGGAAGTTTTATTTCAATCTCGGTGAAACGTGTGCCTCCAAAGAGTTGTGCCTCCGAGGAGGGCTTTTTCACGTTTCAACACCTGGAAGTTTTATTTCAATCTCGGTAAAACGTGTGCCTCCGAAGAGGTCTTTCTGTTCGATTGTGCCTCCGGGAGGAGATCTTTTCATTTCTGCCTCTGGGAAGAGGTCGTTTTTGTTTCTGCCTCTGGGAAGATGTCTTTTTGTTTGGTTGTGCCTCTGGGAAGAGGTCTTTTTTGTTTCTGCCCCTTGGGAGAGGCTTTTATTTTCCCCTGTTCGCTGGGAAGCGGGCCTCCGAAGAGGGCTTTTCACACTTCATTTCACGGGAGTGTATCGACCGATCACGATGAAATGTGTGCCTCTGAGTAGGGTTATTCCTGGAAGTTTGGATTTTCCTTCTCTCGGTTGGACGGATTCACGGGAGTGTATCGACCAATCATTCAACTGTGGTGAAATGGGCCTCCGAAGAGTTGTTCCTCCGAAGAGGGCTTGTGCCTCCAAAGAGGTCTTTTGCTGTTTGATGCTTGGTCGCCCTTGTCTCTTTGTCATCTATTCATGTTGGCGATCCCCGTTGTCTTTTGCAAGTGTCATCTCTTTTTAGTTGCCAATAATTTCCCTCATCCAAAGAAATATACTTCATAGTTCAGCGAGTTGGTGGTGGTAGACACAGTCTATTTAACTGGTTGTTTGTTTGTTCAAACATTTACAGTAAGTTAGAAATGGTCCACTTCCATCCACATTGCTAACTTTTGTTCGAAGCACTTCTTTTGTAGGGTTTGAGTGTGGAAATTTGAATGGCTTAGTTTTTGCTTGCTGAGTGATGTCGGAGATCGCTTGGTCTTGCGATGGGTAAGCTTTGCTTTTATGGCCTGCATTATTAAATCGACATTTCAGTGACACACTTAATGTATTTTACATGTCGAAATAAAACAAAGCAGTTTATAATAGTAGAGAACACAAGATTTATAGTGGTTCGGCCAAAAGTTGGACCTACATCCACTTTATAGCTTTTCATTATTCACTTGCTTTACAATTGTTTTCAATAAAAGAATCATTTATTCATAATTCTTTTACAACATTTCAGCAAAGCTTTCAGGTAAAATAGGGACGCAAATGATTGTTGTTCCAAGCTCTTGGGATTGGTTCTCCATCGACAGTTGTGAGTTTGAATGTGCCATCAAGGTGTTTCACGCCTATAACATATGGCCCTTCCCAGTTTGGCCCAAACACACCTATGGCTGTCATAATTATCTTCACGACTAAGTCCCCAACTTCAAAGCTGTGCTGACGAACTTTGAAATTAAAGTGCCTGGCTATTTTTTGCTGGTGAGCTGCAATTCAAAGTCTAGCCTCTTCTCTTCTTTCATCGAGGAGGTCAAGTGCTTCCAATTGCAATTTCTCATTTTCATTTGATCAAAATGGGTCCTTCTGTGTGAGGTGACTTCAGTTTCCACTGGAATCATCGCTTCTGATCCGTATGCCAATGAAAATGGAGTATGCCCAGTCGCAGTTTTGTGGGTGGTTCTGTATGCCCATAGTGCAAGTGGTAACTTATCGACCCAACCACCTTTTGCTCTTTCCAGCTGCTTTTTGATGGTTGATTTGATGATTTTGTTTATCACTTCCACTTGCCCGTTTGCCTGCGGATGAGCTACTGCTGAGAAGCTTTTTCGGATCTTGAACCATTTGCAGAAATCTTGGAACTCCTTACTTTCAAACTGAGTACCGTTGTCTGTGATTATCTTCTGAGGCACACCATACCTGCAAATGATATTTTTAGTCACAAAACTTATCATTTTCTTAGAGGTAATTGTAGCCAATGGTTCGGCTTCAGCCCATTTAGTGAAGTAATCCACAGCAACGATAGCATATTTAATCCCCGATTTGGCAGTTGGTAAAGGCCCAATGAGATCTATTCCCCAGACAGCAAACGGCCATGGATTGACCATTTGTGTTAGCTCAGTGGAAGGTGCTCTAGGAATTTTAGCGAATCTCTGACATTTATCACACTTTCGGGAATAGTCAGCAGCATCCTGATTAATTTCCGGCCAAAAGTATCCATAACGAAGGATTTTCTTTGCTAAAGTTTGACCACCTGTATGATCCCCACATTCCCCTCCGTGCACTTCAGTTAGAATTGTCTTAGCTTCTTCCTTTGTCACACATCGGAGTAATGGCATCGAAAATCCTCGTCTATACAAACGACCATCCTGAACTATATATCTGGAGGCTTTCCTTATCAGCTTCTGTTGTTCTTTTAAACTTTCCTGCAAAGAACCATTGAGTAGATATTAAAGTATCGGAGTCATCCATGATTCTTGTTCTTGGGATACATTCATAATCCAATCAACATCCATTTCATCTGTGCTTGGAGCTGATAAGACCTCGACGGGAACTAATCCCAATAGTTGAGCTTCACCGGTACTCGAATACTTTGCAAGAGAATCCACCTTTATGTTCTCTTCACGGGGTATATGGTTTATTGAATAACGGTCAAAATCTTGAAGGAGCTCCCAGGCTTTTGATAAATAGACAGGTAGATTCCCTCCTTTAGCCTGAAATTCCTTCCTAACTTGGCAAACAATAAGTTGAGAATCACTAAAGATCTGTAATGCCTTGATGTTTAGTTCTTTAGCGATCCTTAAACCAGCGATGAGAGCTTCGTATTCAGCTTCATTGTTCATCAAAGGGAATTCTAGTCTCAGCGCATAACATAGCGATCGCCCTTCTGGGGTTTCAAGGACAACCCCTGCTCCGGAACAGTAATCATTCCTCGCACCATCGACATACAATTTCCATTGGATTAGGACGCTATCAGTGACTTCTTCCTCACTATCACCCTTATATGTACATTCTGCGATGAAATCTTCCAAAGCTTGTCCATTGATTGCCTTTCGGGGATGGTAAGTGATGTCATATTGGCTGAGTTCAATATTCTGTTTCAAAAGACGACCCAAAGTCTCAGGACGGGATAGGACTTGCTTTAGAGGTTGATTAGTGAGGACTTTGACAGGATGAGCTTGGAAATACGGCCTCAATTTTCTTGATGCGATCAACAAACAATAGGCGAGCTTTTCTAATCTTGAATAGTTCATCTCTGCCCCAGTGAATCTTTTGCTGATATAATAGACTGGGCGCTGAATCCTTGCGTCTTTCCGTACCAACACTGCACTGAGAGCATGAGACGAAATTGCCAAATATACGAAGAGATGTTCACCACTGTCAGGCTTTGAAAGTATCGGAGGCACTTCTATATGACGAACCAACTCATCAAATGCTTTCTGACAATCAGGAGTCCACTCAAAGTTTTTTCTTCCTTTCTTCAGAGCATCAAAGAATGGAATGCATTTGTCAGCAGCTTTGGAAATGAACCGACTCAAGGCAGCAACCTTTCTATTGAGACTTTGCAGTTCCTTCTTCGTTCTAGGAGCCTTGACTTCTCTCAGAGCGGTGATTTGAGCTGGATTGGCTTCAATGCCCCTAGCGCTCACAATGAAACCCAAAAACTTTCCGAACTCCACTCCAAATGAACATTTCAGGGGATTAAGCTTCATTCTGTACTTGCGGAGTACTGCAAACATCTCTGCCAGGTGATCCATATGGTCCACTACTTTCTTAGACTTTACTAGCATATCATCAACATAAACTTCCATTGTCTTGCTAATCTGTGGTTTAAACATGGCATTAACAAGCCTATGCTAAGTTGCCCCTGCATTCTTGACTCCGAAAGGCATGACGTTGTAGCAGTAGAGTCCAACATCTGTGATGAAACTAGTATCCTCTTGATCTGGCTCATGCATCATAATCTGGTTATATTCGGAGTATGCATCCATAAAAGATAACAATTCGTGTCCTGCCGTCCCATCCACCAACTGATCGATCCTGGACAGCGGGAAACAGTCTTTGGGGCAGGCTTTGTTCAGATCTGAAAAATCAATGCATACCCTCCACTTTCCATTAGCCTTTTTCACCAGCACTGGATTTGATACCCAATTTGGATAAGTAGATTCTCTGATGAAACCATTCTCCATGAGCCGATCCACTTCTTCTTTTAATGCTGCTGTTCTCTCAGGATCCTGAGTCCTTCTTTTCTGTTTCACAGGTGTAAACTTTGGATCAATGTTTAGAGTATGTACTGCAATCTCTGGGGATATTCCGCACATGTCAGCGTGCGAATACATCCAAACTAGCCTTCAAGAATGAAATCAGAACATTCTGAACTGTTGTGTTGAGCTGCGAACCCACATTAAGTACTTTTTTTGGGTCTTTTGGGTCAACGGGCACCGGCACTGTTACCTCTACCGGTACTACCCTATTCTCCCCTGCACTGGGTTTCCTTGGATCCATCTCTCTTCGTGCGCGACTACATTGCCAGTGCAGGGTCCACCCTGTAATTGCTACAAGGCTGGTTCCTTGGTGCGGACTGGAGCGGCCGCACCATTTCCCATTTCTCTTTTCCTTGATTCTCGCAACTTTGCAAAGTAACATTCTCGCCCCGCATCTTGGTCTCCCTTAATCACACCACCTTCGTTATTCGTGGGGAATTTTAGAGTCAGACACCATGGGGCAAGAACAACTTTAAACGCAGCAAGAGTTGGTCGACCTAAAAAGGCATTGTAGGCAGAGAATTCTTCAACAATTATAAACGTTTGCTTTCGAGCCACCTTACTCGGTCCCTTTCCAAGTTCTACAAACAAATCTATGGTCCCAATCGGCTGTTTGGGTTCTCCAGCAAATCCAGCAATCTTAAGTGATGAAGCTTGAACGTCAGCCATTGAAATTTTCATTTGATCGAAGGTCTTCTTGAAAGAGGATGTTACATGAAGCTCCACAATCAACTAGAGCTCTTCTCACAATTGCCGGCCCAGTACCAGCGGATATGACCAAAGGATCTATGGTCGGAGCCTCGATACCCAAAGAATCCCTGGCACTGAACACAATATCATCTGTGGAAGTCTTTTGTTGCTTTAAAGGCGCATCATTCTCTAAAACAAAAACATTTTCTTCAGCTGGTACATGCCTCAAGGCCCGTGCGTACCTTTCCATCTCGCCCCAGCTTTTGCCTGCTGGGTGAGGTCCTCCAGTTATTATGTTGATAACAGGTCTTTCTGATTCATGCTCTATGGGCTTCTCACTTGAGGCAGGACAGTGAGCGGGAACTTGTTATCCTTGAGTTGATGAAGCTGGGGCATTTCTATTCCTTTTCACATACTGCTGGTGCTTGTTCTCTTTCAAGAGTTGTTCAATTACCTCTTTCAACTGACGACATTCGTTGGTGTCATGGCCGGGCTGGTTGTGGAATCGACAGAACCTTCCACTTTTTTCCATCTTAATCACAACTCTCATTTTAGGTGGTGCCGGATAATTGACATCATCTTTGGTCGTAAAGAAGATGTTTTCAGGGGTATCGCTCAAGGGTGTGAAATTGAAAGAACGACCTCTCTTACCGTCTCCCTGTTTCTTCCCACCATCGTTTCCCCTTTTCCGAGTGTTAGGATCTTTCTTATTCGAAGCAGCACCATTGTTCCCGGCTTCCGCTGACACCACCTTAGCCGGTGTTTGGAGGCTCTCCAAGCGCATGAATTCATCTGCTTTCTTGCAGAATTTGTCGAGCGAGTTTGGTTCTTTCATTTTCAGTCATTTTCCAAATTCGCTCGATTTGTCAATCGCCCTCATCAAATATGTCAGGACCATGCGTGGCTCAGCATTATCTACCTCAGCCAATGCTATGTTAAAGCGATTCAAAAACGACCTGATAGATTCTCCTGGATTTTGCTCTAGACTTGATAGCGACATTATATCCTTTGCTTTAGAAGCATACAATCTAAATTACTCCTTGAACTTCCTGGTCAAATCGAAAAATTGATCGATAGACCTGACCGGCAGCTTTGTAAACCACAATAGAGCTACACCTTCGAGATATAACGGGAAATATCGACATTTAATTTCATCTGACGCCCTGGCACCAGTCATATGCCAGTCGTACTTATATAGAAACTTGTTTGGATCACTCGTCCCCTTGTAGGCCGGAATAGTAGGGGGAACGAATTTCCTTGGGAACTCCGCCTTCAAGATTTTTTCAGTAAATGAAGTTTTGCTCGGAGAAAATCCCACTCTTTCTCGTCTTCATCTCTTCGCATACTTTCTTTCATGATTTGACGAACCATACCCGAAAAATACTCTTCAACATTTAGAGGCTCTAGAGGGCACACATCAGCCACTCTCTCTGAATTCAGCCTTGACAATCGTTCACAGAGGGTCAGCTGCGGCCCTGATCCTCCTGCCTGAAGAGGAGTCCTTTCCACAGGGTCTGTGGCTCTTTGAGAAATGTTCCCTTCAACATCATGAACTCCCGCGTTAGGGTTCCCATCATTATTAACCGGTTGACAATTTGCCCCTAGTAGATCATTCAACTTGCTCAAGATCGGGGCATTCTAGCATTCTGGGCTTCCAACTGCGCATTCTGAGCATTCAATTGCTGGTTCAATCCCAAAACTACGGCGTCCAATTCTGCTTGTGTAACTCCAACAGTTGGAGCTGCTTGGCTTGAAGGAGGAGAGGTAGCAGTATTCTCTTGAACATTGTCGGATCTTAAAGAACTTCGTTTTCTCCCAGGAGCCATTATTTCCAACAAACTTATGGTTTTAAAAGAAATCCTTTCAACAATCCTTCGCGGAGCAATAGTGGAAATCTCCTGAGTTGGGTTCTCAGTGAAAGCACCAAAAATGTTAACGTAAAAATCAGACGCTAACACCCCGGTGTAGATTGAAGTTGAGCGAAAGCACACCCGTGAGCACGGGAACTAAAAAACAAGTAGAGAAATCACAGAGAAAGCAGAAAAAACAACAGTTTTTATAGTGGTTCGGCTTAGGGTAAGCCTAATTCTCTTTATTACTGAATCGATTACAACTTTACAACAATCTTCAATTACAATTCTGATGGGACAAACAACTAGAACTTTGATGCAGAAGAATCCTTTGAATCCATGTAGATTGTGTTAGATTTTCTTCCGAAGTTAGTTGAAATGCCTTTCGCACTTGAAGTGTCGAGTGAGTCGAGAATTCAGCAGAGTATCGGCGCTTAAAGTGATCGGCCAAAAAGTCCCTTTCATGCTTGAGGTAGGTTGGTATTTATAGGAAAATCTCCCTCCTTAGGTCGTAAGCCGTGACCGGTTTAAGGTGGGTTGTGGCCGGTCTAAAGTAGGTCATGGCCGATTCATCTGGCCCCTCCATGGCTTCACAAGAGTTTATTTGTACAAGTCCTAAGTCGCCTCCGAGTAAACACCCCCCTTCTCAGTAATATGGCATCGGGCTTATATTGTGTCTTTAGGTCGCGGACGAGTTAACTTGGTGAGTCGCAAGTCATGGCCCAACTGGTAAGGCCTGGACCCTGTACGAGTTAAGAGACCACTGTGCCAAGTAGCTGCATTGAACTTATCTTCCTTTGCTTAGGTCGTGACCAACTTAACATTGGTCATAGGTCGGTTGCGACTTAGGTCGGTAGCTATCTTGGGTCGGCAACCATGTTGAAGCATTAGGTCGGCATACCACTTAGGTCTTAAGTCGGCATCTCTCTTAGCCTGTTAGGTCAGTATCCTTTTTGAAGTGTTAGGTAACTTTGTCAAACCATTGAATCGGCAGCTCTCTTAAGTCGGTATCCCTTTAGTCCTTAGGTCGGATCCTTTTAAGGCTTAGGTTGGCTATCTTTAGGTCGCCAGAAAAGAGGAAATAACAATAACACTTCATAATGTCAGATTTAACTAGCACAAAGATATTCAGTACGCTGTGAGCGTTATAAAACTCTCACCATGATTTCAATGTAGTTCCAGCGTTTTATTTTGAATAAAATTAAACGCGCGTTTAATTTTACCCGAAGTTTTCACTAGCTCCAAACGACTCCAATCCAATCCCATAGCGTAGTGCTCGTCCATAAGATTCCAACGCAACTTGTTTTGCAATTTTCCGATCTCGTATGAAAGAGATACAACTTTTTAAAGTTTATACAAATTTTTATATAAATAATTATACAATTTCTTTTAAATTTTCAACCTCAAACTCAATCCTGGCCATTGATTATAGCTCCAGAAAATCAAGATCGCCTGCATCCTTCTTCCACGTGCTCGTTCGCGCCCAGGTATATTCGAACCCATCACGCAAGCTAGGGTTTAAGAATTGCCACCAAACCTTCCACTTTGGCGACGATCCACAAGCGCCACGTCAAAGAGCATCCCCCACTCCACTACCACACCGAAGGACGTGGTACTCGGCCCCTTCCCTATGCACAGAAACGCGTGCGAACTGTAGCCATACACGGCCCCAAAACTTCCTCTACACTGCATCAATCACGATCATTACCGTTGAACTTATGGATCTCCTTATGCTCTACAACTTTCGTTTAGAAAATTTTGTGAATTGGTCAAAGGATTGCAAGAAATTTGAGGGAGAAGACGAGTGTATTTCGGCCATTGGTTGGGTTAGTGGCGGCTGGGTAAAGAAACCCTAGGGTTGATTTTCTTTTGCAAAATGAAATAATATCGTGCGTATATAGAAATTCTGACGAACACTATTCATCCCGGGTTTTCCAAACTCCGATTTACGCGCGATGACCAGCGTTTCTAGGATTTATCCCGTGTTCCGGACACAATGGAATAGGTTTAAGGAGCTATTTCGATCATATGTGCGAGTTACGGCAATAAACGATCAAATTTTAAATTAAATAGGTTAAACGATTTTCTATGCGTTTTGGCTTGCCCCGGACAAACGATTAATCCGATTGACTTGAAATTTGAAACCTTATAATAATATGACATTAAGGATCGGATGAAACTAGTTTCGTCGAAATCTGAGACTGTTTGAAAAATGACTATTTTAACTCGCCAAATTAATATTAAAACAATTTCGATGCGTTTCGAGCTGCCACGGTCAAACGAAAATTGCGTTTGCTACGAAAATTGAAATCCGATAATAGCAAACTATTACGGATCCAATGGAACTAGTTTCTCCCAATTCTGAGACTGTTCGAAAATTGGCTAATTTTCAGTCGATAATTAAATATTAAAATATTCAATTTTCACAAATAAACTTTAAATCAATTTTAAAAGTTCTATAACATCATTCTAACATTAATATGATAAATAAAAATTTACAAATAATTTTTAATCATATTAAACTCGTTATTCAATTATTCAATAAATTCCAAATATTAAATTTAAACAATTTTGATTATCCAATAATTCATTATCCTTTGAAATATTTGAAATTGAACTTATAAGATTCAAATTTTAAAACCAATTCACATCTTAGAACACTATTTCCAATTTACAGTTATTCAATTATTCAATAAGTTTTAAATATTTACTTTAAACAATTTGCCTGTTCAATATTCAATTATTTAATTTTAAATAGATTTTACTTATCAATCAATTACTCTATTATACCCAATGAATTCAACATTTATTATCCTATCCAACTATTGATTGCAAAGACATTCACTAAGTAATATTTATTTTTCAATACTTTTTACTATTCAAATCTTCGAAACCAATCTATTAAAATTTGTATTACTACCTAAATAATTCACAATTCTTATTCACTTATTTACATTTGTTTTCCATATATTCCCTTGTAACCAAGTTATAACATTTGAGTCAATTCAATTAGATTGGAACTCCATTCAATCTATAAATAATTACTTGGATAATTATTGTTGCAATTCATTCCAGTTATTATTATTCCAAACGAATTACAAAAAAAAATCTAACATTAAATCACGAAATCTTATTAAATTAGCTATTTTAATTATCGAAAATTTATGGATCGTTACTAGATGTTGGAATCCATTCTGGGATTCATGAACTGTTGGAGTTGGGCTCATGTATTGGCATATTGAACACGACTTCACCATGCAATCTGGAGGTTTGTTTAGCTAACCCATTGGATGTACATCAACCCCAAATCTAGATATGTTTTTAATTTTTTGACCGGTGGGATTTGATGATACTTGGATAAACAATAATAAATAAATGATAGAAAATATATAATATATATTTTGGATTTTAAATTTCTAGAAAATCTAGAATCAAATTTTATAGCTTACGAAAAAATTTAGATCTTTCTAAGTCGAAATAATATTTTTATTAATTAATTACTTTTGGCCTAATTAAAAATAATATTTAAAAAAATATTGAAAACGGTTGAAAAGTTCTAATTTTTTGACCAAAATCTTCTATAATGATAAGTTAATTTTACAAAATTTAAGACCTGATTTTCGAATCATAATTTATTTTATTTAAAAATTTAATTTGTGTAATGATTAAACAATGCTAAAAATATTAAATAATTACTGGAAAAATCATTTGCAGTTACTAAAAATTATAATTTATATAATTATGCATTTTAAAAATATTAGTCAAATTTTTGTATGATATAGCTATATAGTTTAGTATTAGTCATGTAAATAGATTAACTTATATATTTATATATGTATATGTAAATTAATAAAATAACAATACATGAAATAAAATAATTTCATTTTTGTGCATCAAATTTATTATAAAAAAGATTCTTTTATTATACACATAACCAATCAATATATGTGATAACAACAATACCTACAGAATCTCACATGAATAACAATTCAATAATAACAGTATATGCACACACATAAATTTGAATAGTATTGAATTACATAGATTATGCATCATATATAAAACTAAATACTTACCTAAACTAAAGCCCTTAAGCAAACCTTGTAATGACGAGTTTCCTTTCTCTTGAAACCTTCCCGATTCGTCAGATTGCAAGTCTTTGAATCGTAGACCCCTTGACATCGAATAACTATTGATTTGAGTTAACCCCTTGCCAAAGCTTCAAAATTCAGTGAAAATTAAAATTGCATGTACTCATGTGTCCAACTAAAAATAACATTTTGATGTGTTTACTGTTATACGTCTAGTATACCAAAACAGAGACGAATCAATAATAAACTCGTCTCACAAGTTTACAACTTAGATTTTCACTACTCTAGAATTCTGTATCAGTTATTTTAACACCAAGTATGTTGTACTTAGTTACAACAACAAAGTAACAACTATAAAAATAATAACTATAGTGCTAAATCAAACGTTATACTATTTAAAGAAATAGTACAACGCAGAAAGAAAACGATATATATATAAATAAATATATAAATCAACTAGAAATCTAACCTGTTGAAGAAGGAAATTATGTCTGCGGCTTGTCGTAACAATTTCCTTAAGACTTTATTCAAATTCTCCCATGATACAACAGACGTGATCTGCTCGAGATTGTAATGAGTATGTCAACTCTGTGATTTATTGTATAGAGCAGTAGAGAAGAAGAAGCAGAAGAAAATTGGAATCGAATGAGAATGTGATCGGTATTCTCTCCTATTTATAAGTTCGTCCGCATCCGTTCAAAACGTCGCGTCCGCTTGACGGGTCGCACCCGTTGCCTTTTAAATGCTACTGTTCGTTAACGGGTCACACCCGCCTGCTACTTGCATCCGCTCGCGGTGCACCTGCTTTTATTCGCCCATGCTTCTTCAGTCTAGTCGCACTCACCTGTTATATGCATCCGCTCGCGTCGCACCTGCTTCTATTCGCCCGTGCCTCTTCAGTCAATCCACGTCTGCTTCCGAACAGATCCGTACCTGTTCGTATAATCTGCAACTGTCAGAAAACCCGGCCCAGTTTTGCAGTAAAAGTAGGATCATACCAAACCCAAACCCGAGCACGACCCGGGTCCGTAGGGCGGACGGTGGCGGCGCGTGCGCGTGTGCGGTGGTGATGCATGATCTCCCTCCTCACAACGAACCAAACATTTGGGTGCCCCAAGGCCCAACCTCTTCATTGCAAATCTATTGATATACTAGAATAGCTTAGCAATTTTTCACAATGTGGGACTATGTTATTTTGGTTCAATTTAGTATTAGGAATTCCAACAATCCCCACATGAATAATAATATACATATCCCCCACACAAAGCGAAATATCACAGAGTGTATATGGAATAATGCTTTATCATGGATAAGTAGATATTTCACTTTGAACTTTCCCTAATTAAAACTTATCGAATCTACTTGGTTAATCGGTGAATTGTTTCATCTTGAACCGTCGGCCTTTATTGTATATCCAGACAATAAGCTTTACGAAGCATTGATTCTCTTCTCATCCAATCTCTTGGTTGTGTTCATTTTTGTCTTGAGCACATTTTGGTTCTGCGAGTGTTATAGAGAATTTAAGCCTTCAATATTCTCATAGGACCGATCCAGCTCACACTAACATAGGTGATCGCAACCATTAAGAGTATCCTACATATACCCCACTTGTTATTTTCAAGATATGGTCATCATTAAAAAACATAGTTTTAACGTTTAACTACTTCTGTAGGCATGCATTATATTTTGCAACATAGAAATGGAATAGGACTAAGTCCAAACGAATGCATTGCTTATTGAGTTACTCATAACTGGTTTGCCTATTGATCCTAGTCCGTGGGATCTCCAGTTGCTAGGATAGGTTTCCGTATAAGGTAACTCTTGTTGGTTTAGGCCTTTAAACCAATTCCCCTTGATGCACAGTCAATTTTCTCTCTCGATAAACCTTTAGTAAATGGATCGGCTAGGTTATCATTTGTTCTCACCTAATCAATGGAAATAGTTTTATTAGAAAGTAACTGCCTAACTATTTTATGGCGACGGCGAATGTGTCGTGATTTGCCATTATACACAAAGTTTTTTGCTACACTTAGCGTTGCTTGATTATCGTAGTGAATACATATGGCCGTTACAGGTTTGGGCCAAAATGGAATATCTTCTACGAATAGACGAAGCCATTCTACTCTTCGCCTGCTTTATCCAAAGCGATAAATTCAGATTCCATAATGGATCGAGCTATGCATGTTTGTTTAGTAGATTTCCATGACACTGCTGCTCCTGTAAGGGTAAAGACATAACCACTTGTGTATTTTGATTCCTTTGAATCTGCGATCCAATTTGCATCACTATATCCATCTAAGACCGCAGGAAATTTTCCATAATGTAAAGAAAAATTAGTAGTATTCTTCAAATATACCAACACTCTCATTAGTGTTTTTTAGTGTTCCTTCCCTGGGTTACTTGTATATCTGCTTAGTCGACTTACCGCATATGGGATATCCGGTCTAGTGCAATTCATGAGATACATTAATCATCCTATTACACGAGAGTATTCCAGTTGCATTACACTCTCATTAGTGTTTTAATGCAGTACTTCTGATGGATTAAAAGGTGTTCTCACTCCTTTATTTCCATAGTCTTGGAATTTTTCAATCACTTTGTCTACATAGTGTGATTGAGACAATTCAATTCCATTAGGTGTTATTATTATTTTGATTTCTAAAATAACGTCTGCAACTCATAAGCCTTTCATATCAAAATTGTTGATTAACATCTTGTTTATGGTCTCTATTACTTTAGTGTTAGGACCAAAGATTAGCATATCGCCTACATATAAACAAATCATAACGTATGATTGTCCAACTTGTTTGTAATAAACACATTTATCATATTCATTTATACGAAAACCATTTTTCATTATGGCACTGTCAAATTTTTCGTGCCATTGTTTTGGAGCTTGTTTGAGTCCGTATAGTGATTTTACTAACCGACATACTTTGTTTTTATTTCCTTTAGAAATAAAACCCTCAGGCTGCTCCATGTAAATCTCCTCATCGAGATCTCCTTTAAGAATTCTGTTTTTACATCCATCTGATGAATCTCTAGATTATATATGGATGCAATTGCTATTAACATTATTATAGAGGTTATTCTTGTTACCGTTGAACAGGTATCAAAGAAATCTACACCTTCTTTTTGATGATATCCTTTGGCTACTAATCTGGATTTATATTTATCAATAGAGCCATCCGGTTTCATTTTCTTCTTAAAAATCCATTTGCGGCTCATTGGTTTTATTCCAGGTGGAATATCAACTATTTCCCAAGTTTTATTATTTAGAATTGAATCAATCTCACTTTGGATTGCTTCTTTCCAACATGAAGATTCAGAAGATGACATTGCTTCCTTGTACATTTGAGGTTCGTGTTCTAACATATAAGTTAAAAAATCCTGTAACGACCCGGAATCTTGACAGCATATTTTAATAAATATTTAATCTAATTTAAATTAAATATAAGCTTGTCAATGTTTATAATTGATGAGATCTTGATATTTAATAGTTATATGTTTTATAAAAGAAAGTTTTGATTTGAATTTTTTTAAATTAGAATACTTTGGAAACCATTTAAAACAAAATCTGTCTTTTACACTAAAATCAAAGATTTTATATGGTTGATATTTAGTCTAATACCTATAAATGAAATGGAAATGACAATGTTTAAAACAAACAAACAGAAATTGAAAACATTTATTACATAAGTTACAAACTAATTAGACTACTGTATAATATATTTACATATGTACAATTCTAAGAAGATGATTTATTACTATAACCTGCATATACACATGAATAATGAAAAGAAGACAAAACATTTACATCAAGTACAAAATATCTTGCACTAAGAACATGCAGTTGAGATAAGTAAACTTTCAGCTAATATTCATTACATGTAAATAATTATGCGAACATATTATGAAACAAAACATGTACTTGCTAATGTCTCAGCCAACTTTTGTCAAGCCAAAAAAATATTTACAAATCTATGAAAATCAGTAACCAAAGTATAATGAAAACCCAACACGTATGAGTATAAACTATTTCAACTAAAAATAAATATGATTGCGTGCAAAAGCATCAATCTGAAATGTATATTTCCTGATAGAAATAATAAAACAAATACATATATGAACATACTATCTTTCACGAGCCATAAGTCTTAAGTCTTCCTACCTAAGTACATGTTGCATGTAATATCTTCATAGCAGATCAGATGATGATTATGTTAGCATAAATAAAGACATATGCATTAATTAGCACCCCTCTTTGTCAAGAAATCTTCAGCCGAAATTTTGTACATCATTTTACACTTTAGCATATCAAACACAATTATTTAACTTACAAGTCAAACAAGTACAATCTGGTCAGTTAACACCTATGCTGTTCAAAGGCCTTTATATATACAAACTTCACATTATAATACTCAATTGTAAAACCTGAAAAATGAAACCGAGAAGAAGAATCATTTAGTAGTATTATGCTTTTGAAGACCCATCTAAGTTCAAACAAAACTGATTCAAGTTTGCAGCATTAACATTTCAGTTTCAACAAAATTTAAGGTGAGTAAACCTAATTTTCTGTCAAAATTTATCATTAATAATTGGTTCACGACAAATATTATGATTGATATGTACTATTATGTGATGTTTGGATGCTCTGTCTTATGATGTTCTTCAAGCTCTTCACGTTTCTGAGGGAAAAGAAGAAAGAATGGTTTATACTCTTCATATAAAAACATTTAACTTAAAAATTTAAATAAACAAAGTTGTTTTAAAACTAAAAATCAGAGCTTGGAAACTGTTGGATGGTTGGCAGTGGAATATAAGTCATGTAATTCCAATTTACAGTAGAGAACAAATAAATATGTAAAATTTGAATATCATAAATTGTTGATTTGATTTCATTTCTTGAATATACATATTAAAGTAGGAATTTTAAACCAAATATGATAATTTGTAGGCATGAATTTAAGGAGCAATTCATTAAAGAACCCAAAACACTTTTTCATCAATTCCTGTCGAATTTATCAATGGTTAATGCTGAAATTTGTTGTGAAGTTGGGTTACTGATTCAGGAACATGGGAAAAATGCTAACTGTTTTTTTAATGCAAGAAATTTTTGAATGGATCGAATATAGGGTTCAAGATTGCATTTTACTGTGCACTGTTAAAATCGTGATTTCGGCATCATAGGTGAATCGAGTGGGTCGTGAGCTTTGGTGGAGTTAGAGGGGAATGTGAGTGACGTCCTAGTAAATTTTCATCACCTCCGGTGATGTATGGTGGCCGCACGAGGATTTTGGTCAGTGGGTTATGTAGTCGCGCGTTCTAGTTTCAGGTCACAATTTTTGTTTCGGCCTGTAAATTGAAACTGGGTTTCGTTTGAGATACTACGGGTGTTTTGTGATTTGTGGTGATGGTCGTGGGTAGCCGCAGGGGAGGCGAGCCACCGTGCACGTGCACGGTGGCGAGGTGATGGTTGGGGGTCAGTGAGTCGTCGCGTGTTCATGATCTTCGGTGATTGCTTCGAGCATGACTTCGGGATTTCCTTGGGTTTGCGCGTAGAGGTTTTTGGGTTCTACTGTTCATTTATAACTTCAACTGATACTTTAACTCTAAAAAAAATATGAAGAAGGTAAGATACTGGAAGGAGAAGAAGATAGAGAGTGAGAGAAAGGAAACGCGCGGGAGAGTCACGAGGAAAAACTCGAGTTTCCTCGAGTAAAAAATTGATGCGGTCTCGGTACCTTCCCCAAATGGCCGTGTATAATGATTTTTGTACAATTGTTTAACTTAGTTAATTAAGTAATTGTTAGTTAGTTAAGTTAGTATTTTAATTAAAGGTTGATTTAGGTAAGTTAGAAAACATATGTGAGTAATAATATGAAATTAGGATGTTAAGTAATTTGTATTTGAAATCTTAAATTGATAACCTTAAATTTATATTATTTTTTTCTAATTAGAAATAAATTATATGATAAGCAATTTAAATCTTAATAACGTTAGTTAATTACTTGAGGTTAATTAATGGAAATTTATTTAAATGATTAATAGGAATTATACTTTAATTAAATTGATAATAATTGATTTATTAAAGTAATTTATGACAATTAAATAATTAATTCGTTTTAATAAGTAAGTTATTAACTAATTAACTGAGTAATTAAGTATTAGTTAATGAATAAAAGTTTAGTAATTAATTAATAAATTAAAATTTTGAATAATTAATAAATAGATTAATTGAGTTACTTAATCAGTAATTAATTTAGTAGTATAAAATAATTTATTCTTAAGCAATCAATTAAGTAAAGTAATCCAAACTGTTTGGAATGCATTTGATAATTCTATTTGATTGACTTTGATATCTGTTGATGATATTTCTGTGATATGTTGTGATGTATTGTGGATATCTGTGATAACTGTGTATGATTTATCTGTTATATCTGTTAGGTTAATTCTTGATATTAAATTGAACTGTTAAGTTAAATAGACAACTTGGCCCTTAAAATGGCGTTTGGATCCGATGAGACCGGGATCGGAAGAATCAATTTTGATTATCCGAAAACCACATCGATCCAAATTAAACGATAGGTCGTGACTTATCATTGGTGATCGAGATGGTTCTTTCAGAATGCAAGGGTTATCGTCGTTAACTCTGAGGGTGATTCCAAAATGAGTGCAACGAGATAATGCCTTCGGTTTCGTTCGAACCCGGAACGAACTTGTATGGATTGAATGCTTTCAACACATCGTCAGGCGGACGATGAGCATTCTAAGTGATATGTTCTTTAAAGGTAATCGTAGCCTCAAGCCTCATCAACCGCGAATGGCTAAAACAGGGGATGTGCAGCAAGGTTAGGTGGGTCATGCCCAAGCAGGACAAGATATTTCCCCTGTCTAGACGTCCCTTTTTATATTTCGGCTTAGTAGGCGGTTGCTAGCTACAACCGCGGGGTTTATCTTGTTCGGGACTGTTCAGTAAGGAATGGTTCCGGCCTTGTGTCGCAGGGGATGAAGGGAGTAATCCTCGGTATGGTGATCTAGGCCCAGTACTGTGACGGGCGGTACCCCAGTAGCCCTGCCATTGTTGGAAATCCATTTTCCCTACGAGACCCTACGGTTTTGATTTGTATTACCCACTTTTGTGGCCAGTAGCTGGAATTTAATAGATGTAACAATTTCGGCTATTTTCTATTTACTTGTAAACCCTAGACACTATTATAATATCACTGGATTTCCTATGAAATGTTTTGGTTAGCGTAAGGTAAAAACTTACCCGTATTTATTTGTGGGGAGTCTTACGTGATACCTTTATTTTCAAATGTTTTTTTTAAAGTTAAGCAACTTTAAACCGTTTACTCATACCAGACCCATGTCTGACCCGAAGTTTACTTTTGGTTTTCATAAACTCTCGGGTACCCAAATTTTTACGGGTAGCCAAGGGATTCAGGTTAGATTTGACGAATCCTGGAGGAGCAATAGAGCAGGAGGCTTCTACGTTGTAGATATATATATATATATGGTGTTCCGCTGTGTTGATATCTCTGAGCTGTTTATCTGTATTGTATACTGACTTGTTTTAACTAGACAGGTGTTTATAACTGTCTAGTATGTGATGTAATATCTGTATAACTCTGATTGATGTATTAAATTATGTAATAGTTATGTGATATATTATATTTTGTTACATTCCGCTGTGAGATTCTGATGTTGTTGTTCTTTCTTCTCTATCTTTTCTATTTTCACATCCCTTTCTTTCTTTATGATGATACGTCTTTCTGGTAGTAGAAGGGCGGATCGTTACAGTTGGTATCAGAGCATAGGTTGGTGATAACCTTGGCTCTGGTAGGAATTACTCATAGAATAGAGTTTGTAGAACTCTAAAATGAGTTTGAGAGTATTAATGGATATGAGCGCGTATTTGTTAGTGAATATAAAATTGTTTTTATATTGTGTTGATTTATTTGTTGAGTGTTAATGGATTCTGGTCGATGTGTGGGACGCCATTTCATCGATAGCGATTCCTAAACTCTTAAACAAGATTGACCGACACAGTATTGTTTTTAAGGTAGGGTAAATGAAATAATTTTACCCAAAGTTAGATTTTGATATAAAGAAATATTTTTCTGAAATAACTATATATATACTTGGATATTTGATTGTTAATAGTACAATCAAATAAATTTTAAATGTGAGTGGTTTATAACCAAATAAAATTATTTAAGAATGATTTTAAATAAAAGGAAATATAACTAAAATTTAATTAAACCATAATTTAAGTCCTGAAAATTTGAAAGGCGTTTAAAAGAATTTAAACAAAAGAATTTGGGAATTTAAAAATCTTGGCAATGTTTGAAATGTTTTTCCAAAAATTTAGAGGCAATGATGGAGTATTGTTTTGGAAAATATGGTCGAATGAAAATTTGTTTGGAAAGAATTTGAGGAAGTAGGGAAGCACTGAACTCACTTCAGTCGCTGGAAAATAATCCTGATGGTGCTGGCCACATCATCAGTATTCATTTTCGAGTTTCTAAAGTGATGGATTGCTACCAGGATAATTGGACATGATATTTAGAGTTGTTGGGTATACAAGTTGTTTTAAAAATTTCAAGAGAAAGTTTGTTTTGGTGAAAACAAGTGTTTGGAAGTTGAAAATTTGATTTGGTATACCAAGTGAGTATGTGTAGCATCATTTCAAAATGGTTTTGGAAATAAAAACCGAGCAATTGAATTCTGAGAAATTCTATTTAATAATGTGAAAGTTTTAAATAAATTAACTGTTGAACTTATAAAGTTAAGTTGATATTAATCAGATGAAATTGGGAATCTCAATCCAGAAGATTAAAAGTTTAATTTAAGGAAATAAAAGTGAAGAAAATGTACTTGAGTTTAACCTGAGATAAGCTAAATGGAATTAGAATTCAAAATGAACTTAGTGGCTATAAAATTTGAAGGTAAAATGATTATAATTATGAGGTGGAAATTTATACCTTACGATGGTAAGTGCTATATATAATCTGAAATTTGTGATTATAAAATGAAATAACCCAAATGAGTAATATAAGCTGTTAAGTAGATAAATAAGTTTTGATGTCATATATTGAGTAGTAAATTTAAAAAAAATGGTAAGTAGCAGATTTAACTGAAGTTGAGTGGAAATAAAATTGAATTTAAATGAATTCAATCGAGTTATAAATAAAATTGAATGAAATTAAATTCTTATGTAAATAAGTAAATGTAAACCAAAGTAAGTATTGAATTGGATTTAAATAGAAATGGTGTGAGTTGTAAACAAATCTAATTCAAGTATGAATTGAATAACCTTATTATGAATAAATTCAATAATGAATTGTTAATGTGAATAAAAAAATTTAAGGATGGATAAAAGAATAAACTAATCAAATAGATTAGTAAATAGTTGGGATTTGATTAAAGGAAAATCAAATCAAAGATTTGAATGGAAATTGGTGAAATAGAATAAACCTAAGTTGTTGGGTGGAACAGTTTGAAGAAAATAAATGAATTAAATAAATTGTGAGATGATTAATTTAAAATATGGGTTGTCAAATTTAATAAAATGGTTTGGAATCAAACCTGTTGAAATGAAGGAAAATGTAATGAAAAGGTTGTGAACAATTTAATTGGGATGAAATCAAGTGTAAATTGAATTGGAATCAATTTAAAATTTGTTATAAAGCTTAAGTGATTATCTATTCACAATAACATTGTTGAATTGCCTAAGGAAATGGGTTGTTTGAAGTAAATAAGATTGAATAAAATTTTATGAATTATTGGAAGCAAAATAGGATGATTTTGAATATGAGTTTGTATTGCTTAAATGGATTATATAAGCAAGTAAGTTGTAAATTCCTTTTAATTAAAAGGGAATGGTTTGAAAATTGATTGAGATTAATTGGGTTGAGGATTGGTACCTTACATATGTACTTATGAAAATATGTAATGGAGAGTATGTCAAAGCTTTTCAGAATTTAAAAACTATATAAAAAAAAAATTCTAGCAGCAAAACAATTTCAAATTGAAAATTTAAAGTAAACTAATGAATGAAACTAATTTAAAAATAATAATAGGAATCAGTTATAAATGGAAATAGTCAATAAAGGTTCAATTTTCAGAGCTAAGAAAATTGAATTCATATGGAATTGGTAATTCAGATTTAAATAAGAAGATATAAAGGCTAATAATATAAAAGTATATGTGATGCTTATATTAAGCTTAAGAAATGAATGGTGTGATTCTTAACTAAAATTTGATATCGAAAAAAAAATTTATTCCAAGTGGAATAGAATCAGGATAATGTGAATAAAAGAAAATTGATATGGTTGATAATCAATGGATATAAATAAGTAGGATGAACGTATATTATTTTATTCGCATGACAATTTGGTCCAGATTCGAGCACAGAATTTCGAGATAGTTATATCGATCCGAGTTAGGATTTTTCACCCGATTTTCGACGACGAACCATGGATTTGGATTTTGATTGATTTTTGGAAATTCTCTATCATAATTGTGACTATGCAAAGAGAATGACAGTTTCTGATCAAGAAACCAGACCTGAGCCCGTACTAGGAAGTCGGGTGGACGATACTAGTTCGGAAGTGAAATTGTGTGATCGAGCGATCGGATTTGATATTGCGTACGAATGGTATATGTACATCGTACGGGCTTGATTGAATAGATTTTGAAATTCTATAAAGAGTAAATAAATTTTGGAAAGAGTTAATATTGTAGATTTCAGAAATGAATTGCCAAGAACAGGTGTCTGGAATTTATTTTATATTCCACATATCCCATTAAGAAATTTGTTCATGATTCATCATTAGTTGTTAAACTGGTAATTCGGGAATTTGGAAGTTGAACCAAATTTAACTGTGGTCAGGAATTCAGTTTGGATTATTGATCATCGAGAGACAAAATCTCCATAAATTTAGGAAAGCTTATCCGGATTTATGTTCGGATAACTAGTGATGTTTGTTAGAATAGATTGTTTGATTTTGTTTTTGTATGAATAATATGTATGTTTGGATTGTTATTATAAAAGCTTTTGAATTAACTGTTGTTTTAAAATTTCGGGGACGAAATTCTTTTAAGGGGGGAGGAATGTAACGACCCGGAATCTTGACAGCATATTTTAATAAATATTTAATCTAATTTAAATTAAATATAAGCTTGTCAATGTTTATAATTGATGAGATCTTGATATTTAATAGTTATATGTTTTATAAAAGAAAGTTTTGATTTGAAATTTTTTAAATTAGAATACTTTGGAAACCATTTAAAACAAAATCTGTCTTTTACACTAAAATCAAAGATTTTATATGGTTGATATTTAATCTAATACCTATAAAATGAAATGGAAATGATAATGTTTAAAACAAACAAACAAAAATTGAAAACATTTATTACTTGAAGTTACAAACTAATTAGACTACTGTATAATATATTTACATATGTACAATTCTAAGAAGATGAATTATTACTATAACCTGCATATACACATGAATAATGAAAAGAAGACAAAACATTTACATCAAGTACAAAATATCTTGCACTAAGAACATGCAGTTGAGCTAAGTAAACTTTCAGCTAATATTCATTACATGTAAATAATTATGCAAACATATTATGAAACAAAACATGTACTTGCTAATGTCTCAGCCAACTTTTGTCAAGCCAAAAAAATATCTACAAATCTATGAAAATCAGCAAGAAAAGTATAATGAAAACCCAACACGTATGAGTATAAACTATTTCAACTAAAAAAAAAATGATTGCATGCAAAAACATCAATCTGAAATGTATATTTCCTGATATAAATAATAAAACAAATACATATATGAACATACTATCTTTCACGAGCCATAAGTCTTAAGTCTTCCTACATAAGTACATGTTGCATGTAATATCTTCATAGCAGATCAGATGATGATTATGTTAGCATAAATAAAGACATATGCATTAATTAGCACCCCTCTTTGTCAAGAAATCTTCAGCCGAAATTTTGTACATCATTTTACACTTTAGCATGTCAAACACAATTATTTAACTTACAGGTCAAACAAGTACAATCTGGTCAGTTAACACCTATGCTGTTCAAAGGCCTTTATATATACAAACTTCACATTATAAGACTCAATTGTAAAACCTGAAAAATGAAACCGAGAAGAAGAATCATTTAGTAGTATTATGCTTTTGAAGACCCATCTAAGTTCAAACAAAACTGATTCAAGTTTGCAGCTTTAACATTTCAGTTTCAACAAAATTTAAGGTGAGTAAACCTAATTTTCTGTCAAACTTTGTCATTAATAATTGGTCCACGACAAATATTATGATTGATATGTACTATTATGTGATGTTTGGATGCTCTGTCTTATGACGTTCTTCAAGCTCTTCACGTTTCTAAGGGAAAAGAAGCAAGTATGGTTTATACTCTTCATATAAAAACATTTAACTTAAAAATTTAAATAAACAAAGTTGTTTTAAAACTAAAGATCAGAGCTTGGAAACTGTTGGATGGTTGGCAGTGGAATATAAGTCATGTAATTCCAATTTACAGTAGAGAACAAATAAATATGTAAAATTTGAATATCATAAATTGTTGATTTGATTTCATTTCTTGAATATACATATTAAAGTAGGAATTTTAAACCAAATATTATAATTTGTAGGCATGAATTTAAGGAGCAATTTAGTAAAGAACCCAAAACACTTTTTCATCAATTCCTGTCGAATTTATCAATGGTTAATGCTGAAATTTGTTGTGAAGTTGGGTTATTGATTCAGGAACATGGGAAAAATGCTAACTGTTTTTTTTAATGCAAGAAATTTTCGAGTGGATCGAATATAGTGTTTAAGATTGCATTTTACTGTGCACTGTTAAAATCGTGATTTCGGCATCATAGGTGAATCGAGTGGGTCGTGAGCTTTGGTGGAGTTAGAGGGGAATGTGAGTGACGTCCTAGTAAATTTTCATCACCTCCGGTGATGTATGGTGGTCGCACGAGGATTTTGGTCAGTGGGTGTTGTAGTCGCGTGTTCTAGTTTCAGGTCACAATTTTTGTTTCGGCCTGTAAATTGAAACTGGGTTTCGTTTGAGATGCTACGGGTGTTTTGTGATTTGTGGTGATGGTCGTGGGTCGCCGCAGGGGAGGCGAGCCACCGTGCACGTGCACGGTGGCGAGGTGATGGTTGGGGGTCAGTGAGTCGTCGCGTGTTCATGATCTTCGGTGATTGCTTCGAGCACGACTTCGGGATTTCCTTGGGTTTGCGCGTAGAGGTTTTTGGGTTCTGCTGTTCATTTATAACTTCAACTGATACTTTAACTCTAAAAAAAAAATATGAAGAAGGTAAGATATAGGAAGGAGAAGAAGATAGAGAGTGAGAGAAAGGAAACGCGCGGGAGAGTCACGAGGAAAAACTCGAGTTTCCTCGAGTAAAAAATTGATGCGGTCTCGGTACCTTCCCCAAATGGCCGTGTATAATGATTTTTGTACAATTGTTTAACTTAGTTAATTAAGTAATTGTTAGTTAGTTAAGTTAGTATTTTAATTAAAGGTTGATTTAGGTAAGTTAGAAAACATATGTGAGTAATAATATGAAATTAGGATGTTAAGTAATTTGTATTTGAAATCTTAAATTGATAACCTTAAATTTATATTATTTTTTTCTAATTAGAAATAAATTATATGATAAGCAATTTAAATCTTAATAACGTTAGTTAATTACTTGAGGTTAATTAATGGAAATTTATTTAAATGATTAATAGGAATTATACTTTAATTAAATTGATAATAATTGATTTATTAAAGTAATTTATGACAATTAAATAATTAATTCGTTTTAATAAGTAAGTTATTAACTAATTAACTGAGTAATTAAGTATTAGTTAATGAATAAAAGTTTAGTAATTAATTAATAAATTAAAATTTTGAATAATTAATAAATAGATTAATTGAGTTACTTAATCAGTAATTAATTTAGTAGTATAAAATAATTTATTCTTAAGCAATCAATTAAGTAAAGTAATCCAAACTGTTTGGAATGCATTTGATAATTCTATTTGATTGACTTTGATATCTGTTGATGATATTTCTGTGATATGTTATGATGTATTATGGATATCTGTGATAACTGTGTATGATTTATCTGTTATATCTGTTAGGTTAATTCTTGATATTAAATTGAACTGTTAAGTTAAATAGACAACGTGGCCCTTAAAATGGCGTTTGGATCCGATGAGACCGGGATCGGAAGAATCAATTTTGATTCTCCGAAAACCACATCGATCCAAATTAAACGATAGGTCGTGACTTATCATTGGTGATCGAGATGGTGCTTTCAGAATGCAAGGGTTATCGTCGTTAACTCTGAGGGTGATTCCAAAATGAGTGTAACGAGATAATGCCTTCGGTTTCGTTCGAACCCGGAACGAACTTGTATGGATTGAATGCTTTCAACACATCGTTAGGCGGACGATGAGCATTCTAAGTGATATGTTCTTTAAAGTTAATTGTAGCCTCAAGCCTCATCAACCGGGAATGGCTAAAACAGGGGATGTGCAGCAAGGTTAGGTGGGTCATGCCCAAGCAGGACAAGATATTTCCCCTGTCTAGACGTCCCTTTTTATATTTCGGCTTAGAGGGCTGTAACGACCCGTATTTTACGTGTCGATAGATCGTAGAATTTGCAGGTCGTTAGTGTTTGTGTTGCCTCTAGGTTGAGTCGTTTAGGAGTTGACCTGAGTGCAAGTGATGAGTCGTGACCGACTCATAGATAAGTCGTAGACGACTTAAGGGGATGGACCGAGTTAAGGTAGGCATCGACTCATAGGGGCGACGACTCATGGAGGTTCCAGCCTATAAATAGAGGGGTTCGGCTCACTTTTTGGCACCGGTTTTCGAAGCGACGAAGTGCTGCCATTTTGAAGACTCGACTGCAGTATTTTCTTCACTTCTTTCTCTACTTCTATCAAGTGCTAACATCCATTGAAGATCGAAGATCAAGATCGAAGATCCAAGTGTCCAAGTTGAAGATCTTCATCCGTTTGAGCTAGAATTCATCGTTTCAAGTGAGATTTCTCCGGATCAAGTCCAAGACCTTGCTGTCCAGATCTGAAGTTGATTCTTTTTAGGTTGTTTTGGTGATTTGGTGAGTGGTAGTTATCTCTCACGCGGATCCAAAGGAGTATATGGAGTTGGTGATATGTTTGTGTGTTAAAGTTAGCGTTTTCTCGCATTTTCCATAAGTCTGCATGTAGATCCATCATATTTGAAGATGTTTATCTATGAGAGTTGATTTAACAAGTATTAGAGATAAAACCCATGTTTTAGATTTGATAGACCTATGCTAAAAACTATGATTTCACATATGTTGGACTTTTGCTCACTTATTTACGAAATTGCCATTATAGTTGATATTGCTTAATATATCTTGTTTGAATGCTTGAATGTTTGAATGTATGTTAGATTGGATTGCTCCAAGTTAGCTTGTAGTTGATTTGGAACAAGATGGTGAAGATGATTCAAAAGCTAAGTGGAAAGGCTCTTGAATGTTGAAAGCTGCCGATGGCATATGAAGCGGATGTGGAAGCTCATATGGATGGATTCGATGATGGGACTTTGCCGTGATGCGAAGAGGCGAAGCATGAGATCGAGATGGGACTTTGCCATGATGCGAGAAGGCAAGCCATAATGTTGAGATGAGACTTTGCTATGTTGCGATGAAGCAAAGTGTGATGTTGAGATGGGACGGGTCATGATGACGTTCCAAGTTGAGAGACTTTGCTATGATATGATGAGGCAAGGCATATGATGTGATGGGACGGGTCACGAAGACGTTCCAAGCACGGGTCATGATGACGTGCAAAGTTATAACTCGGTGATGCGGTCCGGGTTGGGGTGGATAATGGTTAGCTTGAGAGGCGCTTGAGCTAGTATGGATGGTCGTCGAGGAGGATGACTAGGAGGCTAAGATCTCATCGTTGTTGAAGGTTCTAGCATACTCAAAGCAAGGGTACGTTGGAACGGGTCACGATGACGTTCCAGGCACGGGTCATGATGACGTGCTAGTACTCTGGGCTGATGCGTTCGGCTTAGGCACGGGTCACGATGACGTGCGGAGTTATGGCTAAACCGGGGTTACCATTAGCCCTTGACAGGCGGTCATTCAACTAACGGTGAAATCAAGGCAATGATAACAGTGATAGCCAGAGTCATGGATGTTTGGATGTTTGGTTGTATCATCATTCGGCTTCAAGAGCGGTGTTTTCTGGGTGCTTATCTGATCTTGGTTTAGGCCTTGGGGGTTTGTATTTGGAAAACATCGTCCTTGACTCGAGTGATTATTGCTTTACCTTACTTATCTGCTATGTTATGCTTACTTCTCCTTAGTGTGTGTCTGGGGGCTATCACTGTAGAAAGAGGTGGAGTGGGATGGTTTGGTTCCTATTCCTTTTATCCCTTATGCTCTTTGGTATGTTTGATTGTTAATTTACTGCTCACTAAGACTTTGTCTGACTCAAGGTTTTATGTCTCCTCTTATTACCTTGGGCTGTTCATCCATGTTGGGATGGGCAGACTAGGTAGCAGGTGACAGGTGCTGTGCTAGGAGTTCTACGATGAAGATGACGAAGACGAGCAGGAGGCTTTGCATATTAGTTTTCTTACTATATGTACTGGGTATCCGCTGCTGTATTTGGTTGAGTGATTTGTAGAGAGGCTTTCATGTATGGATTTGAGTAGATGATTGTATGAAACTACTGTGATGCTTATATGATGATGTTCTGTTCTATGGAGCTTCACTATATTATATTTCTCTATTGTATTTTATCCATGCGCTGTGAGTTATGCGATAGAGATTCTTCTGTTTTGTTTTACCCTGACTATCGTCCATGGCTGCCTGGCACACCTTTTAGCGCATTGTTTCCTTCATTTGGTGCGGGAGTCATGGGCGGTCGTCACATTTGGTATCAGAGCTTTGGTTAATCGATTTCAGCCAACGCTCGCTGACGTAACTACGTATGAGAGACGTAATTGTATTTTGATGGATGATTACTATATATAATATAGTAGCCTAGAAGGATTTGAACTCCTTATGCAGTTGTTTCTTAAGGTGTTCTAATCATTCTTATTACAGATATTAAGAATGAGTCGAAGAGGGAGACCAGCTGCAAGGGAAAGCCGTGCTGATGAAGGAGCTGTTGATTATGGAACTATGTTCGAAGCGATGATGACTTCGATCATGAGAAGGATACCAGCTTCAGGATCATCAGTGGAAGTGGGAGTTCAAGTTCAAGCTCCAAGACCGGTGGATTTTGCTAAGCTTTGCAAGGATTATACTTCTCTTGGAGGAAAAGCTTTCTTGGGGACGGAGTCGACTATTGAGGTGCAGAGATGGATTGATGCTTGCAAAAGGATCTTTGGTGACTTAGGGATTGAGGATGCAACTAAGAGAAAGCTTGCATCGAGACAGCTTCAGGGAAGAGCTGCTGATTGGTGGAATTCTATCACCATAGATACACCAGAAGAGGATATTACTTGGGAGCAGTTCCAAGTTAGATTTGAAGCTAAGTTCATCTCTACTTCCCAGAAATCTGTCTTGTTTAAGAGGTTTGTGGAGCTCAAACAAGGCGGAAGGCCTGTTCTGGAGTATATTTCTGAGTTCGAAGCTTTGTCTAAGTATGCCAGATCATATATTGATTCTCCCTACCAGAAGAATGAAAAGTTTGTGACTGGTCTGGATGCTTATCTAGGAAGGCAGTTAGTGGATCATCTGGACGATCCATTTGAGAAGCTGGTGGAGAAAGCTCTGAGGCATGAGAGTTTGTTTCCTAGGGAAAGTTCTGTTGTTGCTGTAACCAGGGAAGGATCTAAACCACAGCAGAGTGGGAATAAGAAGAGGAAGCAGCAGCAACAGAAGGGAAAGGATGGTCAGAAGAAGCCAAAGGGCGAGGTGACTTGTTATAACTGCCGTCAGAAGGGTCATCTTTCTCGGGATTGCAAGAATCCGAAGGTGCAGTTGAAGTGTTACAACTGTGATAAGCTGGGACACATTAAGAAGGACTGTCCAGAACCGAGGAAAGATAGGCAGGTTGTGCAAGCCTATGCTTTGGGGGCTGTTCCATCGTCTTCAAAAGCTCCGACTGCTGAAGAAAAGGGGAAGAGTGTGGTGGTTCAAGGTACTCTTTCTATTTGTGGTGTTCCAGTTAGAGTGTTGTTTGATACTGGAGCGTCGCATTCTTTTGTTTGTGATGATTTGGTAAGCCGGTTAGGTATGAAACCGGATATTGTTGATAGGCCATTGGTTGTGACTAATCCAGTGGGGGGTTCGTCATGTTTGTGTATGATATGCCGTGGTCTAGTTGTGTCGAGTCATGATTGCTCGTTTGTTTGTGATTGCTTTGTTCTGAACTTTGCGGGGTTCGGAATTATTTTGGGTATGGACTGGCTTAGGAAGTATGCGGCTAGGATTGATTGTGAGAGGCTTGAGGTGACAGTCGGGAATGTGGAAGGGCGAAAGGTTGTGATACGATGTAAGCATGAAGAAGGCGTCTTCATGAGCTTCATGTATTCGCTAGTTGTTCCACGGGATGGACTGTCATCGGTGCCTATTGTGAATGGATTTGAGGATGTCTTTGACGAAGTCAAAGGGTTGCCGCCGCATAGGGAGATCGAGTTTCGTATCGATCTAGTTGAGGGAGCCAGACCTGTTGTGATGCCTCTTAGGCGGATGGCACCGAGGGAGCAGCAAGAGCTGAAGGTGCAAGTTGATGACCTTTTACGGAAAGGATTCATTCGGAGGAGTGTGTCCGAATGGGGTGCGCCCGTTGTGTTCGCAACCAAAGCGGATGGATCGTTGAGGTTGTGTGTGGATTATCGTGAGCTGAATAAGGTGACTAAGAAGAACAAGTATCCATTGCCGAGAATAGATGACTTGTTTGATCAGCTTCACGAGGCTAAGGTGTTTTCTCAGATGGATTTGGCAACGGGATTTCACCAGTTGAGAGTGGCGAAGGATAGTGTGCCGAAGACTGCTTTCAGGACACCATCCGGGTTTTATGAGTGGCTGGTAATGCCGTTTGGGTTGACTAACGCGCCAGCATATTTTGTGGATCTTATGAATAGAGTGTTCAGATATCAGTTGAATAAGTTCGTGCTTGTGTTCGTGGATGATATTTTGGTTTATTCCAGAACTGAGGAAGAGCACAAGACGCACTTGAGGATTGTTTTGGATATATTGCGGAAACATCAGCTGAAGGCTAAGTTTTCGAAGTGTCACTTCTGGAAGAATGAAGTGAGGTTCTTAGGTCATGTTATTTCTGGAAATGGAATAGCGGTTGATCCCGCTAAGGTGGCAGCAATCCAGGATTGGGTTAGACCTAAGAATGCATCTGATGTAAGAAGTTTTCTTGGATTAGCAGGATATTATCGTCGGTTTATCAAAGACTTTTCCAAGATAGCTGCACCGTTGACAGGATTGACGAAGAAGAACCAGTTGTTCAAATGGGATGATAAGTGTGAGCAAGCTTTCGTGATCCTGAAAGAGCGACTGACGAGTGCTCCTGTTTTGACTATTCCAAGTGGGAATGATGAGATGGTGGTTTACACCGATGCATGTGGTACTGGACTTGGAGCGGTGCTAATGCAGAAGGATAAAGTTGTTGCATATGCTAGTCGACAACTGAAGCCGCATGAAAGGAATTATCCGACTCATGATTTGGAGTTAGCGGCGATTGTGTTTGCTTTGAAGATATGGAGACATTACCTATTGGGAGTTAGATTCGAGTTGTTTACAGATCATAAGTCGTTAAAGTATCTGTTCTCCCAAAAGGATTTGAATCTTCGACAGCAACGGTGGTTAGAGTTTCTAGCATCTTATGATTTTGGTATAGCCTATACTCCGGGAAAAGGAAACGCAGTGGCTGATGCGTTAAGTCGAAGACATGCAGGATTGGGAGCCATGTTTTCGGAATGGAAGAGTCTTGAGTATTTGGCTGGATTTGATTTCAGGCCTAGATGTGAATTGGAACCTGAAATGTTGGCAAACTTATCAATAAGGCCTACTCTTGTGGAAAGAATTGGCAAGAGCCAAAAGAAAGACGATAAGCTTGTCAAGATTATCCGTGATTTGGAATCTGGATTGGAACCAGAGAAGGATAAGGAATTCGAGGTCGATCGAGAGGGTTGGCTTCGAAAGCAAGGACGATTGGTTGTTCCCGATGTAGATGGATTGAGAGATGAAGTTCTGAGGAAAAGTCATCACTCGAAGTTGACAATTCATCCAGGTGGTAATAAGATGTATCGGGATATGAAGAGAGCTTACTACTGGGAAGGTATGAAGAAAGATGTTGGAAATTTTATTTCCAAATGTATGAACTGCCAGTTGGTGAAAGCTGAGCAGAAGAAGCCCAGTGGATTACTTCAGCCATTAGAGGTTCCTACGTGGAAATGGGAGCAAGTGTCGATGGATTTTATTGATGGTCTACCTAGAACCAGGGCAGGGAATGAAGGGATTTGGGTCATTGTAGATCGTTTGACCAAGAGTGCAAGGTTCATTCCCGTTCGATCGACTAGGACTGCATCGAAACTGGCTGAGTTGTATGTGAAGTGGATTGTTCGATTCCATGGTGTTCCGAAGAATATAGTGAGCGATCGAGACCCATTGTTCACTAGTAGATTTTGGAAGAGCTTCCAGGAAGTTTTGGGAACCGAGTTGTGTTTGAGTACAGCTTATCACCCTCAAACAGATGGTCAGACTGAGAGAGTCAACCGAGTTTTGGAAGATCTTCTTAGAGCTTGTGTTTTGGACTTCGGAGGATCATGGGAAGATCACCTTCATTTGGTGGAGTTTGCTTATAATAACAGTTATCAGTCGAGTATTGGTATGGCACCATATGAGGCATTATATGGAAGACCGTGTAACTCTCCGACATGTTGGTTGGAAGCTGGAGAAAAGCCGATACTTGGGCCAGAGATGATTCGACAGACTTCAGACTGTATAGAGATCATCCGGCAAAGAATGAAAGCAGCCCAAGATCGTCAGAAAAGTTATGCTGATAATCGTCGAAAGGATTTGGAGTTCGACGTAGGCGATATGGTTTTTGTGAAGATTTCTCCATTGAAGAATGTTATTAGATTCGGGAACAAAGGAAAGTTAACTCCAAGATTCGTTGGACCATTCCCGATTATCGAGCGAATTGGAAAGCTCGCTTATAGATTAGAGTTACCGGAAAAGATGGCGGGTGTGCACAATGTTTTTCATGTATCGTATCTACGGAAGTATGTGCACGACCCAACTAAGGTGGTTTCTGCTGATAGCTGTGAAGACTTAGAGGTTGATCCCATGGTTACGAGACCTCGTAAGCCGCTTCGTATTGTTGAAACCGATACGAAACAGCTTAGGAGGAAGACGATTACGTTGCTCAAGGTACAATGGAGTGATGATGTTAACGACTGTACATGGGAGGAGGAAGAGAGGATGAAGGCAGCTCATCCCGGACTCTTCGAGGTATGGCCCTAAAGTGTCGTGACATCTCATGAATTTGTAGCTTGTTCTAAGTCATAGAATTCTGCATGCTAGGTTAGAATTGGATGCATGGTTTGTTGATTGCTATGGATGGTAGGCATGCGGAATGATTGTGATTGCTGTTGTTTGCTTGGAATTTCGGGGGCGAAATTCCTAAGGGGGAGAGAATGTAACGACCCGTATTTTACGTGTCGATAGATCGTAGAATTTGCAGGTCGTTAGTGTTTGTGTTGCCTCTAGGTTGAGTCGTTTAGGAGTTGACCTGAGTGCAAGTGATGAGTCGTGACCGACTCATAGATAAGTCGTAGACGACTTAAGGGGATGGACCGAGTTAAGGTAGGCATCGACTCATAGGGGCGACGACTCATGGAGGTTCCAGCCTATAAATAGAGGGGTTCGGCTCACTTTTTGGCACCGGTTTTCGAAGCGACGAAGTGCTGCCATTTTGAAGACTCGACTGCAGTATTTTCTTCACTTCTTTCTCTACTTCTATCAAGTGCTAACATCCATTGAAGATCGAAGATCAAGATCGAAGATCCAAGTGTCCAAGTTGAAGATCTTCATCCGTTTGAGCTAGAATTCATCGTTTCAAGTGAGATTTCTCCGGATCAAGTCCAAGACCTTGCTGTCCAGATCTGAAGTTGATTCTTTTTAGGTTGTTTTGGTGATTTGGTGAGTGGTAGTTATCTCTCACGCGGATCCAAAGGAGTATATGGAGTTGGTGATATGTTTGTGTGTTAAAGTTAGCGTTTTCTCGCATTTTCCATAAGTCTGCATGTAGATCCATCATATTTGAAGATGTTTATCTATGAGAGTTGATTTAACAAGTATTAGAGATAAAACCCATGTTTTAGATTTGATAGACCTATGCTAAAAACTATGATTTCACATATGTTGGACTTTTGCTCACTTATTTACGAAATTGCCATTATAGTTGATATTGCTTAATATATCTTGTTTGAATGCTTGAATGTTTGAATGTATGTTAGATTGGATTGCTCCAAGTTAGCTTGTAGTTGATTTGGAACAAGATGGTGAAGATGATTCAAAAGCTAAGTGGAAAGGCTCTTGAATGTTGAAAGCTGCCGATGGCATATGAAGCGGATGTGGAAGCTCATATGGATGGATTCGATGATGGGACTTTGCCGTGATGCGAAGAGGCGAAGCATGAGATCGAGATGGGACTTTGCCATGATGCGAGAAGGCAAGCCATAATGTTGAGATGAGACTTTGCTATGTTGCGATGAAGCAAAGTGTGATGTTGAGATGGGACGGGTCATGATGACGTTCCAAGTTGAGAGACTTTGCTATGATATGATGAGGCAAGGCATATGATGTGATGGGACGGGTCACGAAGACGTTCCAAGCACGGGTCATGATGACGTGCAAAGTTATAACTCGGTGATGCGGTCCGGGTTGGGGTGGATAATGGTTAGCTTGAGAGGCGCTTGAGCTAGTATGGATGGTCGTCGAGGAGGATGACTAGGAGGCTAAGATCTCATCGTTGTTGAAGGTTCTAGCATACTCAAAGCAAGGGTACGTTGGAACGGGTCACGATGACGTTCCAGGCACGGGTCATGATGACGTGCTAGTACTCTGGGCTGATGCGTTCGGCTTAGGCACGGGTCACGATGACGTGCGGAGTTATGGCTAAACCGGGGTTACCATTAGCCCTTGACAGGCGGTCATTCAACTAACGGTGAAATCAAGGCAATGATAACAGTGATAGCCAGAGTCATGGATGTTTGGATGTTTGGTTGTATCATCATTCGGCTTCAAGAGCGGTGTTTTCTGGGTGCTTATCTGATCTTGGTTTAGGCCTTGGGGGTTTGTATTTGGAAAACATCGTCCTTGACTCGAGTGATTATTGCTTTACCTTACTTATCTGCTATGTTATGCTTACTTCTCCTTAGTGTGTGTCTGGGGGCTATCACTGTAGAAAGAGGTGGAGTGGGATGGTTTGGTTCCTATTCCTTTTATCCCTTATGCTCTTTGGTATGTTTGATTGTTAATTTACTGCTCACTAAGACTTTGTCTGACTCAAGGTTTTATGTCTCCTCTTATTACCTTGGGCTGTTCATCCATGTTGGGATGGGCAGACTAGGTAGCAGGTGACAGGTGCTGTGCTAGGAGTTCTACGATGAAGATGACGAAGACGAGCAGGAGGCTTTGCATATTAGTTTTCTTACTATATGTACTGGGTATCCGCTGCTGTATTTGGTTGAGTGATTTGTAGAGAGGCTTTCATGTATGGATTTGAGTAGATGATTGTATGAAACTACTGTGATGCTTATATGATGATGTTCTGTTCTATGGAGCTTCACTATATTATATTTCTCTATTGTATTTTATCCATGCGCTGTGAGTTATGCGATAGAGATTCTTCTGTTTTGTTTTACCCTGACTATCGTCCATGGCTGCCTGGCACACCTTTTAGCGCATTGTTTCCTTCATTTGGTGCGGGAGTCATGGGCGGTCGTCACAAGGGCGGTTGCTAGCTACAACAGTGGGGTTTATCTTGTTCGGGATTGTTCAGTAAGGAATGGTTCTGGCCTTGTGTTGCAGGGGATGAAGGGAGTAATCCTCGGTACGGTGATCTAGGCCCCGTACTGTGACGGGCGGTACCCCAGTAGCCCTGCCATTGTTGGAAATCCATTTTCCCTACGAGACCCTACGGTTTTGATTTGTATTACCCACTTTTGTGGCTAGTAGCTGGAATTTAGTAGATGTAACAATTTCGGCTATTTTCTATTTACTTGAAAACCCTAGACACTATTATAATATAACTGGATTTCCTATGAAATGTTTTGGTTAGCGTAAGGTAAAAACTTACCCGTATTTATTTGTGGGGAGTCCTACGTGATACCTTTATTTTCAAATGTTTTTTTTTCAAAGTTAAGCAACTTTAAACTGTTTACTCATACCAGACCCATGTTTGACCCGAAGTTTATTTTTGGTTTTCATAAACTCTCGGGTACCCAAATTTTTACGGGTAGCCAAGGGATTCAGGTTAGATTTGACGAATCCTGGAGGAGCAATAGAGAAGGAGGCTTCTACGTTGTAGATATATATATATATATATGGTGTTCCGCTGTGTTGATATCTCTGAGCTGTTTATCTGTATTGTATATTGACTTGTTTTAACTAGACAGGTGTTTATAACTGTCTAGTATGTGATGTATGATCTGTATAACTCTGATTGATGTATTAAATTATGTAATAGTTATGTGATATATTATATTTTGTTCCATTCCGCTGTGAGATTCTGATGTTGTTGTTCTTTCTTCTCTATCTTTTCTATTTTCTCATCCCTTTCTTTCTTTATGATGATACGTCTTTCTGGTAGTAGAAGGGCGGGTCGTCACAAATCTGAACCAAATGTCTTGGAAGTTCTTGCACTTAAGCTTCTTCTTGGTTCAACTTCCTCAATCTCATGATGAGTTTCATCTTCGTCTGAATTACTTGATTCTTCTCTTGTCCTTTTAGAGACATTATTCCCTTCATTCCTTTTATACGGGAGCACGCCCTCAAAGAATGAGGCATCTTTAGATTCCATGATTGCATTTACCTGAATGTCAGCTATATCAGACTTGAATACCAAAAATCTGTAGGCACTACTATTTTGGGCTGGCCCTAGATAGTAACAATCTACTGTTTTTGGTCCAAGTTTGACTCTCTTGGGAGGCAGAACTGGAACTTTTGCGAAGCACCCCCACACTTTGACGTATTTAAAGCTTGGTTTGTGTCCTTTTCAAATCTCATATGGAATTATTCCTGTTTTATTATGAGGGACTTTGTTTAATATGCGATTAGACTTATTTAAGGCTTCCCTCCACAAATTCGTCGGTAGACCAGAGGTTAAAAGCATGGCATTAATCATGTCTTTTAACCTTATGTTCATCCTCTCGGCTACACCATTTTGTTATGGTGAATATGGAGATGTTGTTTGAGAATTATATCGTTTTCGGTACAGAACTGTTCAATGGTGCTTCTTATTCTCCACCTCGATCAGATCTCAATATCTTGATCTTTTTATTTAACTAATTTTCTACCTCAGCCTTATACTTTATAAATGATGTAATTGCTTCATCTTTACTATTCAAAAGATATACATAGAAATATCGCGTATAATCATCAATAAACATGATAAAATACTTTTTCCCAACTCTTGTAGGTAATGATTTGAAATCACATAAATCTTTTTGAACCAAATCTAGTGGTTCGGTGTTTCTATTAACATATTGAAACGGTTTTTTAACTATTTTTGCTTCTACACATGTCCCACATTTGTAGTTCTTATCTACTTGGAATTTCGGAATTAATCCCAAGTTTGATAATGTTTTCATTTTTCGAAAATTTATGTGTCGCAATCTATAATGCCATAGAAAAATTCATGCTCAAGCAAGTAAGAAACTTCAATTTTATTAAAAGCACAATCAGAATATAAAGTTTTATTGCCGATAACGACTACATTTTCCTTAAACCGGCCATCAAAATTATCCCCTTTCGATATATATTATAGATTTGGACAGAACCATCTTGTCTGACTCGAACATCATTTTGAATCCTTTCTTTGATAATACTGAGCCAGAGATCAGATTCTTGCGTATGTCTGGAACATGGAGCACGTCATTCGATTTGACAGTTTTTCCAGAAGTACTTGAGGATTACTGTGCCACTATCTTCGATCATGGATTTGTCAGAGTAGACATGATGAGTAGCGCCTGTGTCTACCCACCATTGGTTAGGATTCTGAACCAAATTGCATTCAGATACAACTGCCGAGAAGTTGGACTCGTCTACTTCCATGTTGTCTACTATATTTGCCTCTTTTTTGGCCCTTTTTGTGTTTGCAATCTTTAGCGGCATGTCCAATCTTTCCACAAACCCAACACTCGCCATTAAAAATGTTGGTTCGTTTTTTGTCTTTTGGTTTGTTGTTTGGAGCTTTCCTTTTCTTCTGGAAATTCTTCTTTTTGTTTTTGGTCTTTGACCCTTCAGCCACAAATGCCTCCTCACTTGGTTTTGTAACTCCACGGTTATCTGCATCAATTTTTAGTCGGACTATGAGATTCTGTACGGAGATTTCCTTCTATTTATGCTTTAGACAGTTGAGGTAATCTCTCCATGATGATGACAGTTTTCCCGTGAAGGCTTCAACCAAAAATGACTCTCCAACCTTAGGACCTTTCGCTTCGAGTTCATGAATGATGATTTGCAGTTCATGCAGTTGAAAGTCACCGGTTTGGAGTCAACAATCTTGTAGTTCATGAATTTGTATACAGTGAATTTCTTAAGACTGATATTTTGCGTCTTGTACTTCATGGCAAGTGCATTCCAGAGTGCTTTTGCTGTCTTTAGAGGCTGATATACTTTGTATAGCACCTTGTCGTGGCAATTCAGAATATAGTTTCTGCATAAAAAATAGGAATGCTTCCATATATCAACATCTGATTCCTTGCCTGGTGCAGGAATCGGTTCCTCCTCCTCGAGATACCGTTGTAGACTGAGTGTGGTGAGATTAAATAGCATTTGATTTTGCCATGTTATGAAGTCGTCAACATCTCCTTTGAACGGATCAGGCCTGTTGTGAGTAGTAGCCTTTGTTGATAGTTCAACTGTTGCCATCTCGGTTGAAGTGAAAACATCATAGTCTTAAGATTTTATACGTCTAGTATACCAAAACAGGGACGAATCAATAATAAACTTGTCTCACAAGTTTACAAATCAGATTTTCACTACTCTGAAATTCTGTATTAGTTATTTTAACACAAAGAATGTTGTAATTAATTATGACAACAAAGTAACAACTATCACAATAATAACTATAGTGCTAAATCAAACGTTATACTATTTAAAGAAATATTACAACGCATAAATAAAATGACACACACACACACACATATATATAAATCAACTAGAAATCTAACCGGTTGAAGAAGGAAATTACGTCTGAGGCTTGTCGTAACAATTTCCTTAAGACTTTATTCAAAGTCTTCCAAGATACAACAGACATGATCTGCTCGAGATTGTAATAAGTATGTCAACTTTGTGATTTATTGTACAGAGCAGTAGGGAAGAAGAAGAAGCGGAAGAAAATAGGAATCGAATGGGAATGTGATCAGTATTCTCTCTTATTTATAATTTCGTCTGCATTCCTTCAAATAGTCACATCCGCTTGACGGGTCGCACCCATTGCCTTTTAACTGCTACCGTTCGTTAACGGGTCGCACCCGCCTGCTACTTTCATCTACTTTCGAACAGATCCGCACATGTTCATATAGCCTGCAACTGTCAGAAACCCAGTTTAGTTTTGCAGTAAAAATATGATCATACCAAACCCGAGCCCGGTTCAGTCGATCGGACGGACGACAGCGGCGCGCATGTGGTGGTGATGCACGATCTCTCTCCTCACAACGAAGCAAACATTTGGGTGCCCCAAGGCCCCAACCCCTTCATTGCAAAGCTATTTATATAATAAAATAGCTTTGTAATTTTTGACGATGTAGGACTTTGTTATTTTCATTCAATTTAGTATTAGGAATTCCAACATTTACTAAACTAAAAGAATGGTGTGTTAATAAACGTATGCGGTTATTTTTAGTTATATTTCTTTGTTGTTTGATTGAATGTCCAAATTTAAAATGACGTTCTTAATCTGCTAAAGATAAGTTGCTAGAACTTATCTTTTCATGTAAGAATATAACATAATATTTGGACGTATTTGAAATGCTTGTTTGCATTTAGGAGTAATGAAAATCATGACGCACATACAATTTCGGAGTACATTAACCATTTTTCGTTATAAAACAAGCTGAGATATGATGTATTATATTTTCAATGGCGCCGTGAGATCTTTTTCTAATAGCGTTGGAAGAAGGAAATTAATTTACTTGAAAGATTATTCAACAAATATGTTATATACTGGCTTTGCTAGTTATCAAAATCTGAGCAATATATAGTATGATACGCATGCTATGTGCTTGATTGTCATTTCTCATACATATGAATTCTTTCGTTTGGTTTCGGCAAATAGTTTGGAGGGTATGGTAGGTAAATTGAGAAATTTTGGAATCATCTTCATTATTCTTGGCACTCTTAGTAGGTAATGCTTGGTCTAGATTTAGTCTTTGTTTGAAGTGATAGTTTGCAGGAGTGAGAAATTAGGATGGGTCAAATATTTGGATCTAATAATAATGGTAATTACTTACCTTAACATATGATAATTTTATTCTTTCCATAGTTATAGAAACGACTTCGTTGCAAGTTGCCTTGGTTATTAATATATTAGGACCGTGTTGTATGATTGTAGAAAAGCCAAAAACTCAAAATTCCCCATTCAACCAATAAATACACAATTTTCTCATAAGTACATATTTCAAGTAGATTTTCAATCTTATCAGGCCTAAGTTGATTGTAAAATATATCATGTAAAATTCTTAAAGAAAATAAAACTTAAATTTATAAGTTGGATCTTACAGAATCAAATTGATTATGGAGCCACTAAATATTGACTTTATTATTTATTATTGATTATATTGCATTGGTTGATTTCATTGTATGCTATTTATTTGTTGTTTTGTCATGTTTCTAAGGATAGTGGATGAGCAAAGTTTGTTTTTGTTACTAGTTGCAAGTTAAAACATAATTAGTGTATAGTATTGATAACATTTCTTACAATACAGTGAACAATGCACTGTGAAGTGGCCTTCGAACGAAATTTATATTCTAAAAGGCTATGACCAAGACGCAAATGATGGACCAAAATAGCATAATGCTTCACCTAACAGTTATGTTCCTATCCTTTTATTATGCATGCAAATAGTTAGAATGAAACGTAAAAAGCACCTCTTTCCAGCTTCTTAGTAGAGTGGCAATCTTCCTAATAAGATTCCATCAACTTGTTGAACCAAGCAGTAGTTACGTTTTGTAATTCCTTGTGGTATACTAGTTTAATTTCCTTTATAGTATTTATTAACACATTAACAGCAGCTTCACACGTATTATACTTTAGGTGGGGTATAAAGTTGTGACAACCAGTAGGTGCAGTGTTGGTAAGGTGAGTTTCAAGTTGTGCTATTTTTGCAGATTTAAATATGGAAAACCGTCTCAACATACTCCTGATTTTGCTGACAACTTGGTACATCATATTTTACAAATCGCTATTTGTTAATTGTTAATACAGTACAATTCTGTTAATGATTTTTGGACTTTTTTCTTTATCATCGACAGCAACAAACTACTATATTTGGATAATACTGGATCAAACAGTAAAATAATTTCAACACGATATTTTTTAGTAGGTGAATAAATATTTTCTTATTTGTTGAAGATGTGCTCGAGATGTAACTTCTGTGTAACAGTTAATCATATAGCTGCAACCCGAGTACAACATCCAACTATATGGTGATTCTGCATTCTCAAATAAACAAAGTATATAGCATTGAATCGTAATTAACACATTTTGTTACATATTCCAAGACAAGGCTTTAAATCTAATGTATTGGTAGCCACATTCAATTTGGGTTCGTGCATTTAGCCTAAAGGTTTAAAGCACCTAAATTCAAATTCACCTAAAATAAAGTTCAAGTATAACATCTAGGTCAAGGGGGGCAGTCATCATAAAATAGGATTGAACTTGAAAAAGGAAAAGGAAAGGAAGAAAGGTTGACTACCAATAAATTTTAGAAACAAATTTTTCCACCCACTCATGTAGTTCTTTCTTTAGTTATTAGCCATGAAGTGCACTCCTTATTCTTTATGTTTCTTCCTGCCTTATAATATATGCATTTCCTACAAAAAGATGGCTTAAAGACATTATCCTGTCTTTCGCAATGCAATGTGCCCCATACATTTTCAAAACTTGTTAGTGAAGGTCGATACATTTGTTGATAACAATAAATTTTTTGATTTCAGATTATGAAGAAGTTGACAAAGGCGAAGTGGTCTAAATCTTAGAGCATATGGAAAACTAATAGATGATGACTAGGATCTTCCAGTTTATATACATTAGGTTTGTCAACGGATGCTTTCGAATGAGGATAGTGCCGCATCTGCATCCGGATTCGAAATCATTTTCGAATATCAGATATCCACATTCGCGGATACGGATGGATATTGATAATTATCCTATCCGCTAACGACCAATAAATCGAGAATTGTAAAAGTAAAATTCTAGTTTAACATAAATGTTTTTCAATCCCATTGGTTATAGAAATGTTAAAAATTAACAATGATAATAAATAGTTTCGAGCAGTTAATAAGCATTAAGCGCATATAATATAAACTACTAACTTAATAAAATAATAAATGAATAACTTTCACTGCACTAAATACACATAATTTGAACAATAATTTTGACAAAAACCGAATGGATAATTTTTGAAATGTGGATGTCTTCATGTCCACGTCTGCATTTGTTTTCTGAATATAGAATATTTATCTACTTTTTGGATGTGAATGCGGATGGATTTTGAATTTTTCGAGTATCCATTGACAGCCCTAATATAGATGTTCTATGTTTTTCTTGATATAAAATAGTTTTATTGTTTATAAGTTTCTTGAAAGCGATGCCTGACTTTATTACATGTATGCTAATAGTGCTACATGGCTTGTCATGTTTGGTTATCATATTTGGATTGAACAACGATTGTAGTAGTATTTTGGGAACTCTATAGTACCACTTTAATGAATACATGTTTGTCTTAGATATGTTCTATTTCCACATAGACCAAATTACAATTGAATGCATCCCCGTAGATTGAATGTACTCTAGAGATGGCATGGTTTTCTTTAGTGTGATCACTGCTACTACTAATTCATATTATTCACCAAGACCATTTAGAATGGTTAAAACTTGTTTTGTGTTTGATACTTTGTGGCATGCTACTTCTAACATGTCACATGTCACATTGATCTTTGATAGATAATCTTTCATGGGTAAGTTGCCTTTCTTGATGTTTTGCAACATTCTTTTGCTACCTTTGCAGCTGACTATGTATTGAAAATTCTCTTGAGAGTACCCCATATTTCATTAGATGTTTTGCAGCTAAGAACCAGAGATAACAAGTTAGTACTAATAGATGATAATAACCATGATCTTATAAGTCTGAAAAGAGAGGATTAGGAAATGAGCAGATGCATCCAAGCTTAGATGATGAGTCTTCTCTGATAAGTTTTTGGCACGACACTTGCTTTTCTTGATAATTTGATTAAGTTCTTGATTTTGCTTTGATTTTCCTTCTTTCAATTTCTAAATCCGTTAGAGTTTGGTTGCAGCCGAAACCTTGTTTCAGGTACGGCACAGAACTATGATAAATTCTTGATAAAAACCCAAATGATGAGACGAATCTCAGATGAGTTCTGATTATCAAATGATGATGATCAATTTGATGAAAATCAGTTTTCTTTTTTTTATTTTCTTTTACTAGTAAAAAGAATTTTGATGCGTTTAAGCCTTGAATAGCTCTGATACCATATTATGATTTGATGATAATTCTATTGAAGAAATATTGAATGTGAAGCAAATGTTATTGTATTGAATAGTTTCTCTGAATTACATAAGGACTGTATTTGTACAGTCGAAATAGGCTTTGGGCTTTTATACCCGCAATCGCTTATTAGCTTATTGCAAAGCAATATACGATAAAACCAATCTCGTTCATTCTGTACTTTAACTACTAGACTTCAGAGAAATTTAATTATTGATGTGTGTCTAAGTATTTTATTGCATCCTTTTAAGTTTTTGCAAAACTAGGCATGTTTACGCAAGTTATTTTTTCTTCATTTTAAAATGGTTTATGTTTTGTTGATATTAATCTACTTGGTTTATGTCCGCTATGACTTTTTGCACCACCACCGCATTGACTCTGCCAAGCGTTTTAATTGCATGGGTAGTTCGACACTTTCTCTAAAAAAGCACAGTGATTAGTCTAAAGAAAAAAAAAGCAATTTATCTGTCTATTTATTATACAATGCAAATATTTCACCTTAGCGAAGCATTTTTTACACTACTAGAAAAGCTCTTGTGTAAATTTATAGAAATAAAATATTTCTTATTAGTTGCAACAGTAAAGTTAAAGATCCTATTTAGCGTGATTTTCATTCTCATTTTGTCTGATATTCGGACATATTTATTTGACAATGGCTACCTGTTTGAGTGCTAAAATGTTTATAACGAATTTTGATTTTTATTAAAATAATACCTCATGTACGATAAACGTTTCCGCGGTCAAATTCATTTTGAATAGGTGAACAGCCTCTGGCCAATGGAAAAATGTAGGCAAGGGAAGTCGGCAAAATGGATCCGTAACTTCGGGAAAAGGATTGGCTCTGAGGGTTGGGCTTGGGGGTCCTAACGCGAACCCGTTGGCTGTTGGCGGACTGCTAAAGCTACTTCCGTGGCGATAGCGGGACGACGTATTACAAATTGATACGCAGTCGAATTTTTTAATTAATATTTATTTTTTATGTGCATGTCATTGCATGTACCAAAGTATCTTATGTATCACTTTCTGTCAGGAAGACCAAGCTGGTGTTCTTTGCTAGTTCATTTAATAATTTAACAATGGAATTTCTTTATAAATGATATTTAGTTTATGAACTAGTGGAATGTGGGATAGGAAACATGGTTTAAAGAGCTATTTCTCTCTGTTTTCATTTTATAAGTCATTAGGTTATCTCATTTCAATTTCACTTTGGTAATTATCGTTATTTTTGTTGTATGATTCATTGCACCTTTCTCTGTTAAACCAAAAATTTCCTTTTGAATATAACAAACAAATAACTAATTAAATGCTTTTCAACCGAAATAAAAGAGGTCTTTCAATAAAAATTTAGTTTCTACGAGAAGAGAGCACATGGATGGTTGTATTGAAAAATTGGGGTGAGAGAGGCTCGAACTCTCGACCTTAGGATTACTCAAGGAAAGCTATGAGACCTACGCACTAGCCAACTGCACCACCACCCCTTGTGTTGGTTTTTAATTTCAAGATTTATAGTTTCTATGGATTTCATTTTATAAAATAAAGAAACGTAATAAATTAACTTTTCACATCATTAGGGTGACCATATTCGATCCGTTAGGTTGATTTTAAGTTAAAAAGGTGAAACTGGTTTAGAGAAAACATTTTTTGGAAAACCAAACAGAATTAACAAAATATTTTTCAGTTAATTCGATTTAACAAAACCCTAAGTATCGTATTCTATGGTTAGAATGTTCAACATAGATAACTCGATGATTTTTAAATGATGATTTTCAAATTAATTTCATAATATAACGATATTCAAGTTACTATATTCAACAAAATTAGAAGAAACAAATTAAATCGGCATTAGTTTCAAAATAAAACCAGGCCATGATGAAGTTGGGGTCGAAGATGTTGGACACGTGAAGTTGGCTTCATCTTCTTCTTTGAGACAGCGAGCTTTCTTCGAGGAGGCATGGCACAAACGCGAGTACATAAAACTGAAATTTACTACGGCGAAAAGAAAAACTAGGGTAAAGCTTTTTCGAGAATGAAGAGGGCAAGTGTTTTGGCCAACATAAAGACATCGACCTGGTAAAATGAAGTGGGGAAGGATAAGGGTGTTGGTAAAATGGAGATCAGGTAAAACAGAGTCCTTAATATAGTGCATTTAGCAGCACTCCAAAAGATATTCGGTTAGCATTAATCTTTTCTTAATTTTTCATTTCTTTAAAATCGCTTAAGTTCCTTTCATATATTTAGCTCTAATTCTTATCCGGGTTTTACATTCTGAGTAATGTAATTGTATTGACTTTTTCATTTTGATTCTAGTTTGAGTTTTACATCCTAGATATATGTTGTTTGTCATTGTTATTTTTTTCTTTCACCTTTTTTGATATTAAAATTTTATGATTATGAACGTAGGTTCATGATGTAATACTCACCTTTTTTGATATTAAAATTTTATGATTATGAACGTAGGTTCATGATGTAATACTCGAAAATGGCATGATATAGGAGCCACATTATTTTTATTACGAATTGAAATATATGCTAAAAACTTAAAACCATATATGTTGAATTGTCAAGGTATTTAAATTTAAAAAAAAAAGTAATTTATAAGCATTGATACATACTCAATGGTTAGAATGATTTGAAATTGAACCTTCCAAAGTTTCAGAAGTCAATGAAAATAATAATTGGATGCACTAATGTGTCCCACTAAAAATATCATTTTGATGTATTTACTAAATTTAAAAAAAAGATTGAAATTGATGAATGGTATGTTAATAAGTGTGGTTCTTATTATTTATATTTCTTTGTTTTTTGATTGAGTGTCCAAATTTGAAATGTCGTTCTTAATGTGCTAAAGATAAGTTAAAACTTATGTTTTCATGTAAGAATGTAACATAATATTTGGATGTATTTGAAATGCATGTTTGCATTTAGTAGTATTGAAAATCATGATGCGTATACAATTTTAGAGTACATGACCTGACCTAGAAGGACTATAATTAATGAAAGCGAAATGACTTCAAAGTGCAAACAATACAGATATGTAACAATTTTTCGTTATAAAACAAGCTGAGATATGATGTATTATATTGTCCATGACGGTGTGAGATCTTTTTCTAATAGTGTTGGAATAAGGAAACTAATTTACTCGAAAAATTATTCGACAAATATGTTATACACTGGCTTTGCTTATTATCAAAATCGATCAATATATAATATGATACCCCTGCTATGTGTTTGATTGTCATTTCTCATACATATGAATTCATTCATTTGGTTTTGGCAAATAGTTTGGAGGGTATGATAGGTAAATTGAGAAATTTTGGAATCATCTTCATTATTCTTAGCACTCTTAGTAGGTAATGCTTGGTCTAGATTTAGTCTTTGTTTGAATTGATAGTTTTTGGAATTCCTAAAGAACAAAATGAATGAAACGTACATAAAGTCCCACATCGTCAAAATAACTAAGCCATACTAGTTTATATATGGCTTTGCAATGAAGGTGTTGGGGCCTAGAGGCACCCAAATGTATGCTTCATTGTGAGGAGGGAGATCATGCATCTCTACCACACAAGCGCGCGCCGCCGCCGTCCGTCCGACCGACCGAAGGGGTTTGGGTTTGGGTTTGGGTCTAATATGATCCTAATTTTATTGCAAAACTGGGCCGGGCTTTTTAAAAGTTGCAGGCTATACGACGGACGCGACTGTTCATAAGCGGACGCGGATTGCTGAGGAGGTGCGACTTCTGAAGCGAGCGGGTGCGACCTAACAGAAGAAGCACAGGCATACAGAAGCGGGTGCGGCCCAACTGAGGAGGCGTGGCCGAATGGATACGAGCAGCAGGTGGGTGCGACCCATTAACGAACAGCAGCGTCGAGCGGACGTGACTATTTGAAGGGATGCGGACAAAACTATAAATAGGACAGAATGCTGATGACATTCTTCATCCAATTCCAGTTCTGCTTCTTCTTTTCCTCTCTGCTTCTCTAAATAATATATCACAGAGTTGACATACGCATCACAATTTCGAACAGAATTCGTCAGTTGTATCTTGGGAGAATTTTGAAATAAAATTCTTAAGGAAATTGTTACGACGAGCCTCAGACATAATCCGGTTAGAATTCTAGTTTGTTTGCATATTTATATACATTATTCTATATTCTATCTGTTATTCTGGTTATATTATTTATTCAAAATAGTATGAGGCTGTTGTTGTAACTTATTTACAACATTCATATTGTTACAATAATTAATATATAAATCCAGTGTAATGGAAATCTGAGTTATAAACTTGTGCGATGAGTTTATAATTGATTATTCTCTGTTTTGGTATACTAGCGTATAACATCTTAAGAGTTTTACTGTTTTCTTACTAAAACAGAGATGGAAACGGTAGAATTTTCAAAGAATACTACTCACAACAGACCTAAACCGTTAAAGGGAGATGGTGATGATTTCTTGACATGGCAGAATCGGATGTTGTTTTATCTCACCACACTCGGTCTGCAAAAGTACCTCGAGGAGGAGGAACCAATTCCTGCACTAGGCAAGGAAGCAGAGGTGAATACGTGAAAGCAGTCCGATTTTTTATGCAGAAACTATATTCTGAATTGTCTCGACAAGGTGCTATACAAAGTATATCAGCCTTTAAAGATATTGTGATAACTCGGATTTAGAACATCTGTTAATTTGGAAATTTATCTGATTTTAAACAATTGGGATACGGATTTACTTAATAAGCAAATAAATCTGATGGATGCTTATATAATTACTTAAAATTGATAAATTAAATTTGGGTTTGTTTAAAAAATATAGATATTTGTTGAGCTGATTTTAAATTAGATTTTAATTGAATTTGGGTTGATTTTGAAATTGAAATTTGAAATTTTAAGGAAATATACCTTAACTATATTTTAGTTTAAAATTTGAATTTGAAAACTTCAAGAGTAAACAATTTAAGAATAAACTGAGTTTAAAATAATATGTATATATATATATGATTAGTCTCATATCATTGTTTTTAACGGGTTTTATAAGTATAACTTACAACCTATCAAACTACTATCATTTTTAAGTGTTTAAATGGATTTTTTTTATCTACTTTTAAAATTACATAATAAATATATATATATATATATGAATAACTAAGTAAAAATCTATTTAATACACATGTTAACTAATAACATCATCATATTAGCAAGTGTTAACAAAATAGATAAGGATATTGACAAGTGTCCTTAATCTCTTATTTCAAAGAAATTAACAAATGAGAAAAACTGAGTAATATAAACATCTTTCTACTCCTCTTTCATTTTTCTTTATTCAGTTCATTTTCTAAAATAAAAAAAACTAGAAGCAAAACCTGTAAAGCAAAGATCAAAGCAGAAAAAAGAGATGAAATAAAATTAAGGCTGCAACCTGATCCAAGAAAGGCAAGTACCAACTTCAGTTTTTAGGATTATCATTGAATCAAGAAATCAGAAGCAAGGAGTTTTATCAACAAAACAATTCAGATTCAAATAAAGAAAAAAGAAATTCAAACAAGCCTAGAAGCAAGAACATGCTCTCTGTTCTCCGCTTCAAAACAGTGAGTAAACTGCTATCCTTTAAAATGCTAAATTCTGTTTGCAAATTTATATTTGTAAGTAAGCAAGTTTGATCGATATTCAGTTTGGATTGCACGCAGTGCATCTTGAGGTGGTTACATGATTGATTATCTGATCGAATGAGTTTGTGTATATAGATATTGGTTTTCATGTAGGAGCTTCAGTATTTTTGCCTCTGTTCTTTACTTTTAGATTGCAAATGAAATTCAAAATTTAGGGCTTTTCATCTGAATCTTTATGGACTTATATTTTTAAAACAAACTTATTTGGAATTATAAGGTGCATGATTTAAAAATATTTTTAGATAAGTTTTAACGGTAGTCTAATATAAGTAGGAATAACAGCCGAAATTCACTCATTTCCAAAACCTCGATTTTTATAATTCATTGTTTCAGGTATATAGTTTGATTTGTTATCAAAATTTACGATTTTTGAAAAAAAATCAGGATTTTAAAATTTTTCATTTGAGAGAAATCGCTAGAAGACCAAATATTGTGTTTTCATCAATCTTTGAGGATCGGTAGAGACAAGGATCTCGTGTTCATGGCTAAAGCTGGCCGGGGAATAGGTGATGCTGGCAAAAATGGTTATTGGATTTTCAAACTTCGGTGGTGGCGGGGCATCGTCATTATACGGTTTTGGGAGCTGAGAGTATTATCTGGTTCAGGAAGTTCGTGAGACATCGTCGGAGTTCGAGCCTCGATCGGTCGTGGGGGAAAAGCGTTATGGGTCTTCGACGAGGATCGAAACGTGACAGTAGGGATGTGTATGGTCGGAGTTTGGCGAAGCGTGATGTTAATGGCTGTGATGTTTGTTCCAGGTGGGGAGAATTTGTTGTTTTCGGTTTATGGAGTGGTACCATGTTTTGGTTAGTGAAATGGATTGTTATGATCATCAGTGACTGGGGAAGATGATTGGCGGCTGGAAAAGGTGGTCGCTGGTGATGTGTATGTGCACGGCGTGCACGGTTCTGGGCTTGGAAATAGGTAAAAGAAAGGGGTATTTGAGAAGGAGGCAGGGGTGTTTTGTGTTGCGTGAATTTGGGGTTTTGCTTCGGGAAATTGTATGAAAGCTCGAGTTATTACGCGTGTTTGTTGAGTTGCATAACAGCAGTTTTATATTGTCCAGATCAAACAATTAAGATAAAAGGAGAAGGAGGAGGGAGTTTGGGCTTTGGGCCGGTAAATTTTACTTTGGGCCGAGTTTCCTTTAGCATAAATGGAATTAATGTAAGCATAAAGGAATTTCCACGTTTAACATAACCCATAACCTAGGTCACTAGTGATGCAATGTAATTATGTAAGATAACTGTATTTATGATAATTAATTAAAAGTGTATTTAATAAGATTTTAAATAAGCTAATTAAGACTAAGGACTTATCATTTAAATAAATTAAAGTTTGATGAATAAGTATAATTAATTAATGTAACTAATTTAAAAATCAATGCAATTAATTATGGTAATTTAATTACTTTGAAAGTTAAGAAAAATTACTTAAAGACTAATTACTTATTGTACTCAAAAGTGACAATTAAGGATAGATTAATCAAGGTTAACCAACTAAGAAGTAATTAAGTGATAAGTAAGTAAGAGGATAATTACTTAATGTAAAAGAATCATTATGAGTAATTACTTAATGAAGTAATTAAAGGAATTAATTAGTCAGAATGATTAATTAATTGGAAGTGATTAATTTTGATTAATTAATTCAATTTAATTAATTAAAGTTAATCATTTGATGTTGGGTTAAGTATAATTACTGAAGGTAAATTAATAAGGTGTAATTACTTAGTAAAGTAATTGGTATATAATTACTGAAAGTAATTAACAAAAAGGAAATTGCGTGTTGGAAATAATTAAGGGATAATTTTATAGTGGGAGAAATTAGGTGATAGTTACTCAGTGAAATTAAAGGATTAATCAAAATAATTAATTTGGTAGTTGGTTTAAATTGATGGAGTAATTAAGGAAAGTTAATTTCTGATTTTGATTAATCAAGATTAATTAATGGATGTAATTAAGTTAAAGGTTAATTATTATTTGAGATTTATGTAATTAGGGAATCATTAATTAATTTAAATTTTTGGAGTGATCAATCTTGCTTATTAATGATTGAATGTTGATGGGTGTCTTGAATGGGGAGATATCTCTGATATGAATTGTTTTGTGATATGATATGTTAAATGGACGATGATAGTGTGATTATCAATCTATTATGAATTGCTGTGTAAAGGTGTTATCTGACAATTAAAGTTGAATTCTATTAAATTGGATAACTTAGGTTTAGATGACATTGGATTCAAAGAGACCGGAGTCGGGTATTAGTTAATACCCGAAGCCACTTCGATTCTTCATAAAATTGATATGTGGAAATAAATGTGCTGGTTTGGAATGATTTAAATAAATTGGACCATTTAATCTAAGGACTGGTACTTAGAAATTGATGTGAGAAATAAGTGATGTTTATAACATCTTGTGAAGAGTAAATAAATATAAGTTACCCCGGGTTTGTATAAGTTGGTTGTTTTTGTATTCCATGTTAGATGGGTTTACTCACGCTGGTTTCTAGCCTGACCTGGGTGTTACTTTGATGTAATGCTCGTGTCAGACCGAGTATTACAGATTTTCAGGAAAGGACGTTCTGGAGCTCAGGAGGCGAGCTGGAGAGCAGGAACGTATGGAGAGCTTCTGATGCTAATATATTATAGTATCTGAAACAGATAGATTTACCTATTCTGTGATTGTAAATCTGTTGTAACTCTGATATAATAAAGTGTAATTTGACAAGTACAGTTTCCTTTGTATAACTATTATTTATGTGATATTATATTTTATCCGCTGCGTATGTGAGACTTTGGGATTGCTTTTCTTTTCTTCTTCTTCTATCTCTTTCTTCTTTTCTAACCAACTGGAATTTTCGGGATCGAAAATTCCGGGTCGTTACATTTGGTATCAGAGCTGAAGGTTAAGCGAGAACCTTGGCTCTGCTGGGATTACTCATTAAGGATAGGGTAAGTGATACCCTAGAATGAGTTGAGTATATGTATATATGAGAGAGCGTACTTGTTATTTTCTTATATAAAGTTTTTAAATGATTTCAAAAGTACATGAATCTTATATAAGAAATTGATTATCTATTATATTAAGGAAATTGGTTGTAGTATTAATTAAATTAAAAGCAATAGTAAGAATTAAGAAGTAATATAATACAACCAAATTGAAATTAAATAAAGATAAGTATAAAAATGGATTCAAATTGAAATCAAAATCTTGAATTAGAGAAGGAGTTTTAGAATAAGATAATTATGAGTTGGTTTCCAGATATGATAAGCTTGGTTATTATCATAAATGGTTGTTGTATTTAATAATAAAGTGTGTATTAATGAGCAAGCAAAATGAAATGTTTTAAGGAAATAAAACATTTAGGTAAGTATGAATTATAAATTGGAATTGAAAATGATCTGAATAGTAAAGATTTAAATCTGGGACCGGAATTTGAAAATTGTTTCAAAGTGATATGGAAATAATAAATAATATTGAATGAAGGGGTCCTACTTTCAAACAAGAGTTGTTTGAAATTTTAAAAGAAATTAATATATATGTGGATAGACTCAAATATCAAAGGTGGTTTGAGATAAACTCTAAATGTTGAGTTTTAAATATGGAATGAGATGTAATACCCAAAAGTGATAAGTTTTTGAACTTAATAAGTGGAAAGATTATTTATCAGAAGTTTAAAACGTGAAATGGAAATTCAAATTGGGTAAGATTGACTGGATTAAGTGAATTGAACTTAACTTGGGGAAAAGTTAAATAAGTGGAATGATCAAGCTGATTTGGAAATTTCAAGATGAAATTAAGATTTAACTAGGGAAGTTAAATGGTTAATTTGAATTGGGAGTTTGTGTGATCTCAAAATGGGTTTGAGATCTGGAAATTGGAAATTGATGGATGTTTTAAGATGAATTGGATGATATCATCCTATTGTTATTAATAATCTTTAAAGTGTGAGTTGGATTTGTTTGAATGAGAGGTGAAGTATGGTAATATATCCATTATAGAGATAATTTAAAATGGAATTTTGAGAATTTGACTCGAAATTAAATTGTTTAAAAGCTTTTAATAAAGGTTAACTTGGTTTAAAGAGTTAAACCAACCTTAGTAAATTTAACTCGAATTTATATTATTCGAGATGGTTTAAATCTAGAATTTGAATTGAAATTAGTTCAAATTGAATTTGATTTGAATTAATTGAAATGGTGATTGAAGATGTATGAGTATAAGGTTCAAATGGAAAATTTGAATTGGATTAATTTGAAACGATTTGAGATTGAAGCGGATTCAATTTGAAATTAGTCCAAATTTATTTGAATAATTTGGAATTGTAATTAAAGTTGAATAGTTTTAAATTCAAATGGAATTTGAATTAAATTTGGGAAGAAATTAAGAATAATTCAACTTGATTTGGAAATGGAGTATGAAATTGGGATTAATTCAAACGGGAGTTGAAATAAATTGAAATAGGAACTAGTTCAATTGAAATTTATTTGAATTAGTAGAATTTGAGATCAAGGTTGAATAAAGTTAAATTTGGAAAGAAACTTGGATTAATTCAACTTGAATTGGGGTTAAATCAATTTCAATGGAAATTGAAGTTATTTAAAACTGGAATTGGGTCAATTTAAATGAAAGTGGAAATTTAAATTGAATTGATGAGAATGGAGATTGGTAATTGAACAGTTTTGACTCTGGACTATTTTTTAATATAAATTATTTTAATATAAAACTATTTTTTCCATACTGTTTATTATATATACAACCTTTCTTTAAAAAGCCAAACTATCTTATATTTGTTTTACAATTATTTTTGAAACTGTTTAACAATTTTCCAACTGTTTTATAAATTAATTACTATATTTCAATTGTTTTACAAAACTAATCACTATCTTATAATTATTTTGCAATTATTTAAAATTTCTACAATTGTTTTAACTATTTTCTAACTATTTTACACCTATTTTACAAACTAGTAGTTATTTTCTAACTACTTATCTATTTTTATCTTTTCAAGCTATTTTCTAAATTTACACTGGACAGAGTTCAAACTGTTATTGGTTAAATACCCAATCAAGATAAGAATAGAGGTGATAATCCAAATGGATTAAAGCAATTGTGAGTAAGTGAATGTGAATAGAAAGAGAAATTGATTTGGCTAATAACCAATAAAGATAAATACGTAAGGTGTACATGTGTTATTCTATTTGCATAGTGATTTGATCCAGATTCGAGCACAGAATTTCGAGATAGTATGTCGATCCGAGTTGGGATTTTTCACTCGATTTTTGAAGGCGAACCTGGATATGGATCGTTGATTGGTTCTAGATGTTCTCTATCATAGTTAGGCTATGCAAGGAGAATGACAGTTTCTGATCAAGAAACCAAATCTGTGTCCGCACTAGGAAGTCGGGTGGATGATACTAGTTTGGAAGCGAAATTGTGTGATCGAGTGAGCGATCAGATTGGTATGGCGTACGAATGATATGTATACATCGTACGGATTTGAATGAAATTGATATTGAAAAGAGTAATCAAATTTGAATATTTGATTTTGAGTAAACAAAGTTAAGTATCTTTGTCTAATAATATGAAACTTCCCTTGTTGAATTATTTTGCCAGAAGAAAAGGGTATTTTTGGAAATGTTTTGAAGTATAAAAGGAATTTTATACAAGTTTGAAATGATCCAAAGTTTTTTAAAATTATATATATATGTATATATATAAAGAATCTTATGAGGATTTTGGAAAAGGTTTTGGGAACATTTGAATTTGGAAAGGCTTTTGATTTTTGGGTAAAATCAATATTAAAATTTGGAAAAGCTTAGTTTGGGAATTGTCGATGTTGAAATAATCAATTTTGTGTAAAGGAGCTTTGTATGAGATCATACTAGGTGCATGATCTGAAGATACTATATGTATAGTATAAAGTGTTTTGATGATGGCTCTGGGGAAAAAGGCGCTCCCTTGAAATGAACTTCTCAGGAGTACCACCGTGTGGTGCTGCCTTGAGCCCCAAGGGGAGGTTCTAAAGTTGATCCTGTGAGGAGTGCGGACAAAACTAGTTCCTAGGGATTTTGAGTACAGTATACCATAGCGAAAGTCATGTGTGCCGCTGAGAGCCAACAGTTACATGGACTTTTGCTGCAACGGCAACGTAACCCAGGATGTAACTGCGATCTATGGTATAACATAACGAAAGTCGTGTGTGCTGTTGAGAGCCAATAGTCTGCGTTTGATTTTATATCGGTAGACTGCGACCTATGTAGGAGTGGAGAAGTTTCATTTCGACAACGAAAATCAGAGGCCGCTGAGAGCCTGCAGTTACATGGACTTTTGCTGTGATGGAAACGTAACCCTGGGTGTAAATGTAATCTGTTGTGTGGGTTCCATGGCGTAATCGAGAGGCCGCGGAGAGCCTGCACTTACATGGACTTTTGCTGCGACGGCAACGTAACCATGGAATGTAACTGTGACCATGGATGGGGGTGATGATTTTCAGAGCATTCTCACCAAAGATATATCCTCTCTTTTCAAAACTGTTTTCAATATTTTCAATAAAAAAAATTATTTCAAAATATTTTCACTGGATGTTGAAAACGAGTATGCTAAGCACTTGTAGATTTTTAGTCATACGCCCGATCAACGTATTACCGAATTTCTAGGAGAACAACGATAGACTGGTTGAGACAACAAGTTATAAAAGTATTTTTATAAAAACTATTTTAGTAATATTATATAGATTTCTAAAGTGTTTTAAAAATGATCAATGAAAATTTATCTGATTTTAAGCATTTTAATAAATTCTGATTTCGTTACTTTTCGAGGACGAAAAGATTCAAAGGTGGGAAGAATGTGATAACTCGGATTTAGAACATCTGTTAATTTGGAAATTTATATGATTTTAAACAATTGGGATACAGATTTATCTAATAAGCAAATAAATCTGATGGATGCTTATATAATTACTTAAAATTGATAAATTAAATTTGGATTTGTTTAAACAATATAGATATTTGTTGAGCTGATTTTAAATTAGATTTTAATTGAATTTGGGTTGAATTTGAAATTGAAATTTGAAATTTTAAGGAAATATACCTTAACTATATTTTAGTTTAAAATTTGAATTTGAAAACTTCAAGAGTAAACAATTTAAGAATAAATTGAGTTTAAAATAATATTTATATATATGATTAGTCTAATATCATTGTTTTTAAAGGGTTTTATAAGTACAACTTATAACTTATCAAACTACTATCATTTTTAAGTGTGTAAATGGATTTTTTTTATCTTCTTTTAAAATTACATAATATATATATATATATATATATGAATAACTAAGTAAAAATCTATTTAATACACATGTTAACTAATAACATGATCATATTAGCAAGTGTTAACAAAATAGATAAGGATATTGACAAGTGTCCTTAATCTCTTATTTCAAAGAAATTAACAAATGAGAAAAACTGAGGAATATAAACATCTTTCTACTCCTCTTTCATTTTTCTTTATTCAGTTCATTTTCAAAAATAAAAAAACTAGAAGCAAAACCTGTAAAGCAAAGATCAAAGCAGAAAAAAAAAGATGAAATAAAATTAAGTCTGTAACCTGATCCAAGAAAGGCAAGTACCAACTTCAGTTTTTAGGATTATCATTGAATCAAGAAATCAGAAGCAAGGAGTTTTATCAACAAAACAATTCAGATTCAACTAAAGCAAAAAGAAATTCAAACAAGCCTGGAAGTAAGAACATGCTCTCTGTTCTCCGCTTCAAAACAGTGAGTAAACTACTATCCTTTAAATTGCTAAATTCTGTTTGCAAATTTATATTTGTAAGTAAGCAAGTTTGATCTATATTCAGTTTGGATTGCACGCAGTGCATCTTGAGGTGGTTACATGATTGATTATCTGATCGAATGAGTTTGTGTATATAGATATTGGTGTTCATGTAGGAGCTTCAGTAATTTTGCCTCTGTTCCTTATTTCTAGATTGCAAATGAAATTCAAAATTTAGGGCTTTTCATCTGAATCTTTATGCACTTATATTTTTAAAACAAACTTATTTGGAATTATAAGGTGCATGATCTAAAAATATTTTCAGATAAGTTTTAAGGGTAGTCTAATATAAAGTAGGAATAACAGCCGAAATTCACTCATTTCCAAAACCTCGATTTTTATAATTCATTGTTTCAGGTATATAGTTTGATTTGTTATCAAAATTTATGATTTTTAAAAACAAAATCGGGATTTTAAAGTTTTTAATTTGAGAGAAATCGCTAGAAGACCAAATATTGGGTTTTCATCAATCTTTGATGATCGGTAGAGACAAGGATCTCGTGTTCATGGCCGAAGCTGGCCGGGGAATAGGCGATGCTGGCAAAAATGGTTATTGGATTTTAAACTTCGGTGGTGGAAGGTCATCGTCATTATAGGGTTTTGGGAGCTGAGGGTATTATCTGGTTCAGGAAGTTCGTGAGACGTCGTCGGAGTTCGAGCCTCGATCAATCGTGGGGGAAAGCGTTATGGGTCTTCGACGAGGATCGGAACGTGACAGTAGGGATATGGATGGTCGGAGTTTGGCGAAGCATGATGTTAATGGCAATGATGTTTGTTCCAGGTGGGGAGAATTTGTTGTTTTCGATTTGTGAAGTGATACCATGTTTTGGTTAGTGAAATGGATTGTTACGATCATCAGTGGCTGGGGAAGATGATAGGCGGCTGGAAAAGGTGGTCGACGGTGATGTGTGTGTGCACGGCGTGCACGGTTCTGGACTTGGAAATAGGTAAAAGAAAGGGGTATTTGAGAAGGAGGCAGGGGTGTTTTGAGTTGCGTGGATTTGGGGTTTTGCTTCGGGAAATTGTATGAAAGCTCGGGTTATTACGCGTGTTTGTTGAGTTGCATGACAGCAGTTTTATGTTTTCCAGAGTAAAACAATTAAGATAAAAGGTGAAGGAGGAGGGAGTTTGGGCTTTGGGCTGGTAAATTTTACTTTGGGCTGAGTTTCCTTTAAAATAAATGGAATTAATGTAAGCATAAAGGAATTTCCACGTTTAACATAACCCATAACCTAGGTCACTAGTGATGCAATGTAATTATGTAAGATAACTGTATTTATGATAATTAATTAAAAGTGTATTTAATAAGATTTTAAATAAGCTAATTAAGACTAAGGACTTATCATTTAAATAAATTAAAGTTTGATGAATAAGTATAATTAATTAATGTAACTAATTTAAAAATCAATGCAATTAATTATGGTAATTTAATTAATTTGAAAGTTAAGAAAAATTACATAAAGACTGATTACTTATTGTACTTAAAAGTGACAATTAAGGATAGATTAATCAAGGTTAACCAACTAAAAAGTAATTAAGTGATAAGTAAGCAAGAGGATAATTACTTAATGTAAAAGAATCATTATGAGTAATTACTTAATGAAGTAATTAAAGGAATTAATTAGTCAGAATGACTAATTAATTGGAAGTGATTAATTTTGATTAATTAATTCAGTTTAATTAATTAAAGTTAATCATTTGATGTTGGGTTAAGTATAATTACTGAAGGTAAATTAATAAGGTGTAATTACTTAGTAAAGTAATTGGTATATAATTACTGAAAGTAATTAACGAAAAGGAAATTGCATATTGGAAATAATTAAGGGATAATCTTATAGTGGGAGAAATTTGGTGATAATTACTCATTGTAATTAAAGGATTAATCAAAATAATTAATTAGGTAGTTTGTTTAAATTGATGGAGTAATTAAGGAAAGTTAATTTCTGATTGTGATTAATCAAGATTAATTAATGGATGTAATTAAGTTAAAGGTTAATTATTATTTGAGATTTAATTAATTAATGAAGGTAATTAGGGAATCATTAATTAATTTAAATTTTTGGAGTGATCAATCTTGCTTATTAATGATTGAATGATGATGGGTGTCTTGAATGGGGAGATATCTCTGATATGAATTGTTTTGTGATATGATATGTTAAATGGACGATGATAGTGTGATTATCAATCTATTATGAATTGTTGTGTAAAGGTGTTATCTGACAATTAAAGTTGAATTGTATTAAATTGGATAACTTGGGTTTAGATGACATTGGATTCGAAGAGACCGGAGTCGGCTATTAGTTAATACCCGAAGCCACTTCCATTCTTTATAAAATTGATATGTGGAAATAAATGTGATGGTTTGGAATGATTTAAATAAATTGGACCATTTAATCTAAGTACAGGTACTTAGAAATTGATGTGAGAAATAAGTGATGTTTATAACATCTTGTGAAGAGTAAATTAATATAAGTTACCCCGGGTTTATATAAGTTGGTTGTTTTTGTATTCCATGTTAGATGGGTTTACTCACGTTGGTTTCCAGCCTGACCCGGGTGTTACTTTGATGTAATGCTCGAGTCAGACCGAGTATTACAGATTTTCAGGTAAGGACGTTCTGGAGCTCAGGAGGCGAGCTGCAGAGCAGGAACGTATGGAGAGCTTCTGATGTTAATATATTATAGGATCTGAAACAGATAGATTTACCTATTTTGTGATTGTAAATCTGTTGTAACTCTGATATAATAAAGTGTAATTTGACAAGTACAGTTTCCTTTGTATAACTATTATTTATGTGATATTATATTTTATCCGCTGTGTATGTGAGACTTTGGGTTTGGTTTTCTGTTCTTCTTCTTCTATCTCTTTCTTCTTTTCTAACTATCTGGAATTTTTGGGATCGAAAATTCCGGGTCGTTGCAGATATCAAAAGCACTCTGGAATGCACTTACCACAAAGTATAAGACACAGAATATCAGTCTTAAGAAATTCATTGTAGACAAATTCATGGACTACAAAATGGTTGACTCCAAACCAGTAACCGCTCAACTGCATGAATTGCAAATCATCATTCATGAACTCGAAGCGGAAGGTCATAAGGTTGGAGAATCATTTTTGGTTGAAGCCATCACGGGGAAACTATCGTCGTCATGGAGAGATTACCGCAACTATCTAAAGCATAATAAGAAGGAAATCTCTTTACAGGATCTCATAGTCCGATTAAAAATTGAGGCAGACAACCGTGCAGTTACAAAACCAAGCGAGGAGGCATTTGTGGCTGAAGGGTCAAAGACCAAAAACAAAAAGTAGAATTTCCAGAAGAAAAGGAAAGCTCAAGACAACAAACCAAAAGACAACAAACGAACCAAGAATTTTAATGGCAAATGTTGGGTTTGTGCAAAAGTTGGACATGCCGCTAAAGATTGCAGACACAAGAAGGAACGCAATAAAGAGGCAAATATAGTGGATAACATGAAAGTAGACGAGTTCAACTTCTCGGTGGTGGTATCTGAATGCAATCTGGTCCAGAATCCTAACCAATGGTGGGTAGATACATGTGCTACTCGTTATGTTTGTTCTGACAAATCCATGTTTTCTACATATCAGAAATTCGATCATGAAGAAAAACTCTAAATGGGTAATTCTGCAGTTTCTTGATCGAAGGCGGTGGCACAGTAATCCTCAAGTTTACATCTAGAAAAATTATTAAGTTGAATGACGTGCTCCACGTTCGGGACATACGCAAGAATCTCATATCTGGTGCAGTCCTATTAAAGAAAGGATTCAAGATGGTGTTTGAGTCAGACAAGATGGTTCTGTCCAAAGATGGAATGTTTATATGAAGGGGATATTTATGTGATGGCCTATTTAAGGCAAATGTAGCCGTTGTCGGCAACAAAATTATGTATTTTGGTTGTGCTAATTAATAAAATTGAAGTTTCTTATTTGCTTGAGCACGAAATTTACTATGGCATGATAGATTGTGACACATAAATTTTCGCAAAATGAAAACATTATCAAACTTGGGATTAATTCCAAAACTCCAAGTAGATAAGAATTACAAATGTGAGACATGTGTAGAAGCAAAAATGGTCAAACAACCATTTAAATTTGTTGACAGAAGCACCGAACCATTAGGTTTGGTATATACAGATTTATGTGATTTTAAATCACTACCTATAAGAGGTGGGAAAAAGTATTTCATTACTTTTATTAACGATTAAACGCGATATTGCCATGTATATCTTTTAAATAGTAAAGATGAAGCAATAACAGCGTTTATAAAATACAGGGCTGAGCTAGAAAATCAGTTAAATAGAAAGATCAAGATACTAAGATCTGATCGAGATGGAGAATATGAATTACCATTTGAACAATTCTGTGAAGAAAATGGAATAATTCATCAAATAACATCTCCATATTCACCACAACAAAATGGTGTAGCCGAGAGGAAGAATAGAACGTTAAAAGATATGATTAATGCAATGCTTTCAACTTCTGGTCTACCGACGAACTTGTGGGGGGAAGCCCTAAATATGTCTAAGCATATATTAAATAAGGTTCCTTACAATAAAACAGGAACAATTCCATATGAGATATGGAAAAGACACGAACCAAGCCTTAAATACCTCAAAATGTGGGGGTGCTTGGCGAAAGTTCCAGTTCCGCCTCCCAAGAGAGTCAAACTTGGACCAAAAACAGTAGATTGTTATTATCTTAGGCCAGCCCAAAATAGTAGTGCCTACAGATTTTTGGTATTCAAGTCTGATATAAATGATATTCATGTAAATACAATCATGGAATCAAGAGATGCCTCATTCTTTGAAGATGTGTTTCCGCACAAAAGGAAGGAAGGAAATAATGTCCCTAAAAGGACAAGAGAAGAATTAAGCAATTCACATGAAGATGAAACCCATCATGAGATTGAGGAAGTTGAACCAAGAAGAAGCGTAAGGGCTAGGACTTCCAAGACATTTTTTTCGGATTTTTTCACATATGTGTTGGAAAACGAACCTCAAACGTACAAAGAAGCAATGTCATTTTCTGAATCTTCATGTTGGAAAGAAGCAATCCAAAGTGAGATCGATTCAATTCTAAGTAATAAAACTTGGCAAATTGTTGATATTCCACCAGGAATAAAACTTATTGGCTGTAAATGGATTTTCAAGAAGAAAATGAAAGCAGATGGCTCTATTGACAAGTATAAAGCCAGATTAGTAGCCAAAGGATATCGTCAAAAAGAGGAAGTAGACTTCTTTGATTCATATTCGCCAGTAACACGAATAGCCTCTATAAGAATGCTAATAGCAATTGCATTGATCTATGGTCTAGAAATTCATCAAATCAATGTAAAGACAGCATTCTTAAATGGAAAGCTCGATGAGGAAATTTACATGGAGCAACCTGAGGGATTCATTTCCAAAGGAAATGAAAACAAAGTTTGTAGATTAGTCAAATCATTATACGGACTAAAACAAGCTCCAAAGCAATGACACGTAAAATTTAATAGTGTCATGATGAGAAATTGTTTTCGTATAAATGAATGTGACAAATGTGTTTATTATAAACAACTTGGACAATCATATGTGATGATCTGTCTATATGTGGACGATATGCTAATATTCGGTCCAAATACTCAGGTAATTAAGACCATAAAGAAAATGTTGATCAATAATTTTGACATGAAAGACTTTGATGTTGCAGATGTTATTTTGGAATAAAAATAATAAGAACACCTAATGGAATTGAGTTATTATCTCAATCACATTTTGTAGAAAAAGTGATTGAAAGATTTCAAAATTTTGGAATTAAAGGAGTAAATACACCTTTTAATCCATCAGAAGTACTGCATAAAAACACTAATGAGAGTGTTATGCAACTGGATTATTCTCGTGCAATAGGATGTCTCATGTATCTCATGAATTTCACAAGACTAGATATAGCTTATGTAGAAAGTCGATTGAGCAGGTATACAAGCAATCCAGGGAAGGAGCACTGGAAAGCACTAATGAGAGTGCTTGGATATTTAAAAAATACCACTACCTATTCCTTACATTACGGAAAATATCCCACCGTCTTAGAAGGATATAGTGATGCAAATCGGATTGCTGATTCAGAGGAATCAAAATCAACAAGTAGTTATGTCTTTACCTTAGCAGGGGCAGCAGTGTCATGGAATCTACTAAACAAACATGCATAGCTCGATCCACTATGGAATCGGAGTTCATCGCTTTAGATAAAGCAGGAGAAGAAGCGAATGGCTTCGTCACTTTTTAGAAGATTATAACGACCCGGAATTTTGGGCAATATCAATTTAATAATATGTAATAATAATTAAATTGATTTGATAATTTTTCTTTATAATTTTAATTTAAATTGGTAAATTTAATTTTTTTTAAAAGGATAACAAATATTTAATCTGGTAATTTTGATCAGTATCTTTCAAACAATTTAAATTGATAAGATTTGTTTTTTAAAGCTAATAAAATTTTATTCTGTTTATAATATATATATATATATATATATATTTGATATATATTGTGAATAGAATATCTTTTGTTTTATATAAAGATTTAATTTGCAAATTGTAATATATATGTATGTATATGTTATAATTTGAGTTGTTTTGAAGTTTAATTTAATCTATTTACAATTTGTATATGTATGAATGATAATTTAAAGCTTTGTTTTTGAGTTAATGTTTTTCAAAGGATAATTTAAAGATTTATTCGATTTGTTTCCAATTAAAAGATAATTGTTTGTTTTTAAATATAAGATTGTTATTTATTTTAAATATGATAGTTTAAAAAGATTTAAACATTTTGTTTTGTTTTCTTTTTAAATGTTTAAATTTAAAATAGTTATAAATATATCTATAAATGTTTTAGATTTTTAAATATACAAGTATAAAGAAATTATTTATATTTTAACTAGTTTTAGAACATTTTCTTTTAAAGATAAATTTATATTTACATATACAAGTATTTATTTATAAAGTAAATTTAACATCTGAGTTTATATTTACATTTAAACTAAGTAAAATTAATTAAAAAGACTTAAAAACATGTGTAAACATTATAAACACCCTTAATAACACTTGTTAAACTATTAAGCATAATAAATGACATTTGTAAGTTTTTGAACAAGTGTCTTTATTTTAATTTTATACTTTCTTTAATCTTAATAAACATAACTCTTTTTCCTTTATCTTCTTTTAGAAAGATTCAAAACCAGAAATTAATTCAAAAACCTGAAAAAAAAATGCTTCCTGAAATTGAAATCAAATCTGTAGCAAAAGATAAAGTCTGTAATTTTCAAATCTACAAATTGAAGTTCTTCTCAACCTGCATGAAGTACAACTGCAACTTCAACATACAAAAGGAAATCTGAATTTAATCATACCTGCAATATCAACTTCACTTTGCAAATTAAATTTCTATTTCAAACCTGCAAATTTTCAACCTGCATTTCTAAGAAGTATTCATCAACATGCAAAAGGAAGATCAGTAGCAGTTCAATCTTTTAATCATCAAATAGAAGACATGCAATAAGATTTTCAACACCAAGCTTTTCCAAATCTCAGAGCCTGGAAAATTCAAGAATAAAAAAGAAAACTTCTCTGCAAAATTCAATAAGGTGAGTAATCATTTTAAAAACAGATTTGGTTTAATTTTTGGTTCAATAATAATGCATGCAAATGAATTCTTGCTTTGATAATGAATATTTGATTATGCGAATGCATGATTATTATAAGTACTTAGTGCCTGTAAATTTGATTTTAAACTCTGTTGTTTAAGCAGGATTTGATTTTCATCTTTAAATTCAAAATCCTTCAAAACTATAACTTATTTGAACTTGTTATATAAATGAAAAGTGTATGTTATAGTTTGATAGTAATTTTAAAATTAGTCTCATATTTTTAAAGCTACAGGTATGTAAATATAGGAAATTTACAGTAAAACTAAATTTTAGTTAAAAATCAACCATCCTAATTTTGGTTTGGAAGGGTATGATTGTGTTTTTTCTATAAAATCGTGAATTTAGTATGCAAATTGTAATTTTTAATTGTGTAATTAGTGTGGATTTTGGGTTTGAATGTTTTGGGACTTTTTATGAACTGCAGATGATATACTTAATAATTTGAGTTGATACTTGGATCGAAGCTTGCATGTATGTTATAGATTAAGGGAAAAATACTTTTGAATTTTTCAATGAGTAATTTGATTGTAATTGATCAAACTAGGGTTTTAGCGGGTTGTGTTTTCGGCTGGCTGTAGAAGTTTTTGCATCGTGTATAGAGGACCGGATTATGTCGCGAGGGGTGAAAATGGTTCGGCGAAGCATGGCAAATCGATGGTGAGGATGGCAAAGGTTGTACGTGTTGAATATGCGCTTTGCGCTGTATGATTTTTGTTTGATGATAATAAACATATATACATTCATATAAATGTATTTGGTAATGTACTATTTTATTTTTCATAGTTTAAATAAATATTTGTTGAATAAAATTAAATTTCACAGAATTTGAATTTGAATTCGAACAAAACAAGTTAAACAGATTTTGAATTCAAACAGAAATTTTATTCAAACAAATATTTTCTATAGTTTGTATTTGGTTAGATAAATATCTGTTGAATAAAATAAATTACACAGAATTTGAATTTGAATTCAAACAGAACAAGTTACACAGTTTTTGAATTCAAACGAATATTTTATTCAAACGAATATTTATTACAAACTTGAATAGTACAAATTCATGCTCTCACTATACATATACATTTCTGATTACATCACGATTACATCACAAATATTTTTACATTGATAACCTCACTACATATCACTCACACTCGTATTTTGTCTTCAACTGCATTCCGGTTTGAATCCAGCATCTGAGCAATCTGCAAAAATATAAACTAACGCAGTAAAATTGAAAAAGAAATATTTTTGCAATTCAAAAATAAAATATGGTTTTTTGAAAATAATATTTGCCTCAGTTATTTGGGTTGTTCGTCATCATTTAAATTTGAATTCATCATACACGAACAACTTGTGACATACACAGTGTATTACTGTATATGCCACAAGGTCGTGCACACCGATATATACACTTGATAGATATTACAGGGACAGGTAACCATAAGTGGCTGCAATACACACGTGTACATTCATACACGTGTGCACTGCCTCGCCAACTCGTATGCGCAGCCAACAAGAGCAAGTGTACAACAGTGTCAAGTTGCAAACAGTCAAAGGCAAGACACATGGAACAATGTAACACAGACCAAATGCTCAAGCCACCAAGATGACCAAGCAATGATCAGAGACCAGACAGGTCAAGCAAATGTGCAAATCAGTGAAAATATACAATGCACCAGAAACATGCAAGTGTCAAAGTACAGGTGCAAGTGTACATAAGAGAAGTACAAAATGACTAAACAGCAACAGTGAATGGGGAAAAGCACAAAAGTGCACAACGACACAGTGGCAACATGCTCGAAGACTACACAAATAACCAAGTACAGGTGAAGTAAATCATGTCAAAGAAAATGCATGAAAGCTACAAACTGCAACATGCTTGAAGATGGTTACCAACACAAAACTGCAACCAAAAGGTCAGAGATACACAAGTTTACATGTGTGCCAATACCAAATGCATGTAACCAAGACAGTACAACATTACAAGAGAACAAAGACCAAATGAAGTCAGCAGTGATAATGGTCGAGAATTATACAAATGTTTGAAGACTACAGATGAAGCCAGAGACAGTGTAAGTACAGGTGAACAACGACTTCAAATTCAAGTGCAGACCAGAGGAACCAGTGAAAATAGTGGACATCAAGTACACAAATTCAATTACAAGAACATCACAAGTTGCCAACATACACTTCAGGTCAACATTAATGAATGTATATGACTACACTGACACAAAGCACAAAAGTGCAACAGCAAATGCAATGACCATGTACAGGTGCAAGTGAATCAGAATGAAGCATGCAACAGAGACCAAGAACAAGCACAACATGTATCAGTGGATCTGCATACATGAATACCAGATGTTCAAGTGAAGTTCAGGTAAAGGTTATGGAGACCAGAGCATAGAAATGTGCAGACCCAACCAACAAACTCAAATCAGAGAGCATATGCATCAACTACAAGCAGATGCAAGCTAACCAGCAAATGAACAAAGGCAACAAGGTCAGAGTTTTAAAATGCACAAATATGCTATGCAGTGAAGCAATACACAGCAAGTGGATATAAATATCAAGCCAGAAAATCAAAGCATACTGAAGCCGAGAATGTACAGGTATGAAATGGTCAGGGTGTCAACAAGTCAAAGCCGTGGTTGTCGAAGTCAAAGTCAGAGACCTCAACCAAGCAACAAATATATTCAATTATGAACAAGTCAAGGCCGAAGCTGTAGCAATCAAGAAGCCGTAGTCAACAACGTGATGATCACGAAATAAATCAAAATCGTAACCATCAAGCAATGAAATATACGATTATGAACTAGTCAGAATCAATCATCAAACGTTCAATTTAAATCAAGTGGCCGAGAAGAATTTTTGACGAAATCAAAAATATTTGGACGAACGAAAATCCAGGAACTCGAACGCATATAAAACCCTAATCATCATCGGCAATCAAATCATCGAGTTCGAACAATCCAAAAACCAGAAAAGCAAAAGGAAACAACACATACCAGAGAATCAGAACGAACTCAATCCAAATTGAAGAGCCGTGAACAAATCGAAGAGCAACGAAACCTACTAACGAATCATATCAAGTGGCGACTTCAATTTGCACAACCCTGTTTGAATGGCAAGGAGGAAAAGACAATTTACAGAAGCCCTAAATCGCAAAGAGGAACAAAAGAGGAGCGGCCATTTTCTTTTTCACGAACGAAAAACAAAAGTGACGGGCTGAAGAAAAAGAAGGGCCGGCCTTATTCATATAAAGAAAAGGGGTTTTTGTTTTTTGTTTTATTTTATTATTAATTAGGGTTGTTTTATTTATTTTCTTAATTACTGTTTTAATTGTTTTTGTTTTACTTTCCAAAATGAAAATTGGTAAATCACCACCTAGGGTTTAGGTAGTGTCAGATTGTCTATTTTGAATTAGTTCAGTGAGCAGGGTGTGCGAGTTTGCAAAGCTCTATAGGCGGGAGCAGTGTTTGCAAGTGAGCGAAACTCTATAGGCGGGAGCAGGGTGTGCGAGTCTAGTAGAGTGTTTGTGAGCGGGAGCAGGGTCTGCGAGTCTAGTAGAGTGTTTGTAAGCGTGATACTGTTTAATTCTAATAGAAATCTGTGAATGCAACAGTAGGCAGGGGTTGCCGAAGCTGGGTAAATTTTGTGTGTGATTTACTTTTCAGCATATTTATTTCTGCAAATATATTTCTGTGTTTAATTTGAGAAAATTTGCTATAACCCTATTCACCCCCCCCCTCTAGGGTTAATCTAGATCCTACAAGTGGTATCAGAGCCCGGTTTATTTTTTATTTAACTCTAGAGTCATGAGTCTACAAAATAATGCTTTTTCTGAGGGGCAATCTATTGCTAGGCCACCCATGTTTAACGGGAACGATTATGCTTATTGGAAAGTTAGGATGAGTATTTATCTTAGTTCCGTTGATTATGATGTTTGGGATATTATTGAAACTGGCTATAAACCTCCCACTATAATCGTTGGTGGTACTGAGATTCCTAAACCTAAGGATAGGTGGGATGCAAACGATAAGAAATTGAAAACGACAAATGCTAAAGCCATGAATGCTTTGATATGTGCTCTTGATAAAAATGAATTTAATAGAATTTCTCATTGTACAACAGCACAGGAAATATGGCATACTTTGGAGGTGACACACGAAGGAACTTCTCAAGTCAAGGAGTCTCGGCTAGCCCTATTCAGCAATGAATACGAAAACTTTGTGATGGACAAAGACGAGAGCATAAAGGATATGTTTGGACGCTTTTCAACCTTGGTATACAATGCTAGAGCGCTTGGGAAGGTATTCACTGAGGTAGAGCTTGTGCGGAAGATACTACGAGTTTTACCAATGAACTTTGAGGCAAAAGTCACAGCAATCCAAGAATCGAAAGATCTGAGCAAACTAAGCATGGAGGAGTTGATTGGCAACTTGATGACATATGAGCTTGAGTTAAAAGCAAAGGAAGAACGCAACAACTCCGAACCAAAGAAGAAGACGATTGCCTTAAAAAGTAAAGAAGAAAGCGATGAAGAAGATCCAATTGAAGAGCTTGCAATGGCTGTCAATAATCTTAGAAGATGGTCTAGATTCAAGCCACGCAAGAAGAAAACAAAGGGCAATAGGTCAAAAGATTCTGAAAATTCCGATAATGAACTGATATGTTATAACTGCAACAAGCCTGGCCACATCAAACCAAAATGCCCATTTCTCAAAAACAACAAAGAAAAGAAAAAGGCGAAGAAGGTATTTGCAGCGACTTGGGATGATGAAGAAGGAGAGGAAGCTTCGGATAGCAGCCCAGAGGAGGCTAACTTGTGTTGCATGACAAAATCAGAATCAGAAGCAACCTCCGACGAATCTAGTGAGGCAGGTGAGTTTTCTTATAAAGAACTTGTTTTTATGTGTTCTGATCTTACTAAGGTAGTGGATACTCTTGAATCTAAAATTGAAAAACTGAAATCTGATAGGAGAGAATTTGCTCGTGAAAATTTTAGGTTAAAAACTGAACTTGAAAATATTCAAAACCTAGAATGTAAAAAATGTAAGATTTTAGATTCAGAATTATCAAAACTGAGGAATAACTTTGAAAGTCTTGAAAATGAAAACTTGAATCTTAAGGAAACCATCGACACTAGGAGAAAGGATTTTATTAATCGATGCACCTCACTTGTCACTGAAAATTCAACATTAAAAACCGAAGTCCAAAATCTTGAGAAATCCTTGAATAACTTTTCAAGAGGCGAAAAATCTTTCAAAATGTTATTTGGAAATCAAATTTTTGCTAACAATAGAAAAGGACTAGGCTTTGGGAAATCACAAAATAATGATAATGCAAAAAGTAAAAGTGTTTTTGCTCGATCTGAAATAATTGGAAATCATGTTGAAAATCGTAGTCATAGAAACACAAAATTTAATCAAGTCAATTCAATGTGCACGTTTTGTAGAGAATTTGGACATAATCGAAATAATTGTTGGAATAGACCCAAACACGTGAAAACTATACCAATTTGGGTTCCAAAAGGCACAAATATAAAATCTTTGAAAGTCAAACAAATTTGGGTGCCAAAAGGAACATATATAAATAGTTTTGAGTCTCCAAAAACATATTTTTCATATTCTGCCACTAACAACAATGGACCTATAAAAACAAATAGGTCACACAAATCTTTTAACGTGTAGGTGTGGTGGCAGGCTAAGGAACAACAACAGTGTTCTCTGGATTTTGGCTGTTCCAGAAACACAACGGGGGAGAAAACAAAGTTCCTTAGCCTAGTATAAAGGTGACAGAATCACAATGGGCAATCACGAAAAATTATCGTAAAAGTAAAACAGGTAATTGTTTTTAAATGTGATTATCTGCACCATACTCTAAACTAAAATCAGCCAATATTGAGATGAACAAAAGATGATGATTTTGATGCTATGATTTTTTTTTAAAAATATATTCACTAACCATCTTTAAAGAGAATTACTTGGAGTAATTATGATGGTTGACTGATTCAGACTTAATTGATATGATTTATGGCATTAATTTGTGCTTAATTGATGACCAATCAGATTTTCAATTTTGAACTAATTTATATAAATTTGTTTGGTCAAATGCTGGTTACTCATGCTACACGTAGATATATTGGTTCTGACATTTTGATCACTGTTTGTAAATTTGCACGATTTCAAATTCATGAGAAAAAGGATTTTTAAGAAATTGTTTTTGAAATAATTATGATGTTGATTGACTGTTGATTACTCATGAAAATAATTGTTTATCTTCTGGTTTCTGAAATTAACATCATGATATTTGTTTGAGTGTTAACACGGCTTAAATTCAAAATTCAAAAGAATGATGTTTTGAAATTTTTGGTGCACATCTCATGGTTTGATTCAACAAGTGAATATTGAGTGAAATTTAAATTCAGATGCGGATTACACTGGTAATATAGTTGATAGAAAAATTATTAGTGTAACGTGATTAATTTGTGAAACATTCATTTGCTGCATCGTTTTTAAAGAAAAAGTCTGCATATTTTTCACTTGAAATAATTTTCAAATAGCAGAAAATTTTCTTATAAAACTCCCCTCAAGAAATCATGTTTGACCATATTTACAGCTTAATTATTTTTGAAAAATTGATTTTATAATTTTTAATTTGATTTTAAATGACAAATTTGACTAATCTGACTCCCTTTGATTATCTAAAAGATAAATAGTGATTGAAAAAGAGATGAGTGTTGATATTTATCATATATTATAACTCGAGAAAGTATAATTAAAAAATTTCTTTAGAATTTCATAACAAGAGTTATAAAAAACTTTTTGTTGGATAATAATTCCATGACCATTTCTATTTCTATCATCTTTCTATCGAACATCACTCATCAAGATCATATTTAATATGTAAATTTGTGGTAGTTTACAAAGGAAATCATTTGTTCTTCAATATCTTTAAATCGGTGAAGGAAATTATTTGTGCTTCAATTTCTTATATTCAGCAATTAAAAATAAATATCCAAAGTATTCACTCTCATTTAAAAGTCCTCACGGTCATGCATGGGTGAATTACTTGGATTTTTGATTATGTGCTTCCATGCTCATTTAAAAGTCCTCACGGTTATGCATGTATGGAACGCATATTAAAAATAATTGATTTAATAGACAAGTTGATTCTAATCCCATTTAAAAGTCCTCACGGTCATGCGTGGTTAGAAGATACTTGATTTCATTTTTTAAATTAAATAGGAATACTACTAATCTCATTTAAAAGTCCTAACGGTTATGCATGGTTAGTAGATATTCAAATTTCCAGAAATAAATATACCACAAATAGACATATCTATATGAATTTTTGATGATTCTATCTCCATCACTTCTGAAAGTGGAATATGCGCTTGACAAGGGTAATTATGATTTTTGTTTGAGTTTTATTGAAATTTGATATTTATATTTAATTGAGTTAAATGTTTGATTCATGTCTATCACTTCATCCCTATTTTTATAACACTGTTATTCTTTTGCTGATAACAAAAGGGGGAGAGAAAAGTTAAGATTTTGTCAAATAGAATCAAGCAAAGGTCAAATAACTTTCAATTTGCATATAGGCTCATTTACATATTTTTATTTATATGCATATATGTAGGGGGAGCCATATATGTAGGGGGAGTATCACATAAAAAGGAAGCATTCAAATAGGGGGAGCAAATGAAATTATCAAATACATTTAATATATTCAAAATCTTAAATATATGTTTGTTATCATCAAAAGGGGGAGATTGTTGAATATGCGCTTTGCGCTATATGATTTTTGTTTGATGATAATAAACATATATACATTCATATAAATGTATTTGGTAATGTACTATTTTATTTTTCATAGTTTAAATAAATATTTGTTGAATAAAATTAAATTTCACAGAATTTGAATTTGAATTCAAACAAAACAAGTTAAACAGATTTTGAATTCAAACAGAAATTTTATTCAAACAAATATTTTGTATAGTATGTATTTGGTTAGATAAATATCTGTTGAATAAAATAAATTACACAGAATTTGAATTTGAATTCAAACAGAACAAGTTACACAGTTTTTGAATTCAAACGAATATTTTATTCAAACGAATATTTATTACAAACTTGAATAGTACAAATTCATGCTCTCACTATACATATACATTTCTGATTACATCACGATTACATCACAAATATTTTTACATTGATAACCTCACTACATATCACTCACACTCGTATTTTGTCTTCAACTGCATTCCGGTTTGAATCCAGCATCTGAGCAATCTGCAAAAATATAAACTAACGCAGTAAAATTGAAAAAGAAATATTTTTGCAATTCAAAAATAAAATATGGTTTTTTGAAAATAATATTTGCCTCAGTTATTTGGGTTGTTCGTCATCATTTAAATTTGAATTCATCATACACGAACAACTTGTGACATACACAGTGTATTACTGTATATGCCACAAGGTCGTGCACACCGATATATACACTTGATAGATATTACAGGGACAGGTAACCATAAGTGGCTGCAATACACACGTGTACATTCATACACGTGTGCACTGCCTCGCCAACTCGTATGCGCAGCCAACAAGAGCAAGTGTACAACAGTGTCAAGTTGCAAACAGTCAAAGGCAAGACACATGGAACAATGTAACACAGACCAAATGCTCAAGCCACCAAGATGACCAAGCAATGATCAGAGACCAGACAGGTCAAGCAAATGTGCAAATCAGTGAAAATATACAATGCACCAGAAACATGCAAGTGTCAAAGTACAGGTGCAAGTGTACATAAGAGAAGTACAAAATGACCAAACAGCAACAGTGAATGGGGCAAAGCACAAAAGTGCACAACGACACAGTGGCAACATGCTCGAAGACTACACAAATAACCAAGTACAGGTGAAGTAAATCATGTCAAAGAAAATGCATGAAAGCTACAAACTGCAACATGCTTGAAGATGGTTACCAACACAAAACTGCAACCAAAAGGTCAGAGATACACAAGTTTACATGTGTGCCAATACCAAATGCATGTAACCAAGACAGTACAACATTACAAGAGAACAAAGACCAAATGAAGTCAGCAGTGATAATGGTCGAGAATTATACAAATGTTTGAAGACTACAGATGAAGCCAGAGACAGTGTAAGTACAGGTGAACAACGACTTCAAATTCAAGTGCAGACCAGAGGAACCAGTGAAAATAGTGGACATCAAGTACACAAATTCAATTACAAGAACATCACAAGTTGCCAACATACACTTCAGGTCAACATTAATGAATGTATATGACTACACTGACACAAAGCACAAAAGTGCAACAGCAAATGCAATGACCATGTACAGGTGCAAGTGAATCAGAATGAAGCATGCAACAGAGACCAAGAACAAGCACAACATGTATCAGTGGATCTGCATACATGAATACCAGATGTTCAAGTGAAGTTCAGGTAAAGGTTATGGAGACCAGAGCATAGAAATGTGCAGACCCAACCAACAAACTCAAATCAGAGAGCATATGCATCAACTACAAGCAGATGCAAGCTAACCAGCAAATGAACAAAGGCAACAAGGTCAGAGTTTTAAAATGCACAAATATGCTATGCAGTGAAGCAATACACAGCAAGTGGATATAAACATCAAGCCAGAAAATCAAAGCATACTGAAGCCGAGAATGTACAGGTATGAAATGGTCAGGGTGTCAACAAGTCAAAGCCGTGGTTGTCGAAGTCAAAGTCAGAGACCTCAACCAAGCAACAAATATATTCAATTATGAACAAGTCAAGGCCGAAGCTGTAGCAATCAAGAAGCCGTAGTCAACAACGTGATGATCACGAAATAAATCAAAATCGTAACCATCAAGCAATGAAATATACGATTATGAACTAGTCAGAATCAATCATCAAACGTTCAATTTAAATCAAGTGGCCGAGAAGAATTTTTGACGAAATCAAAAATATTTGGACGAACGAAAATCCAGGAACTCGAACACATATAAAACCCTAATCATCATCGGCAATCAAATCATCGAGTTCGAACAATCCAAAAACCAGAAAAGCAAAAGGAAACAACACATACCAGAGAATCAGAACGAACTCAATCCACATTGAAGAGCCGTGAACAAATCGAAGAGCAACGAAACCTACTAACGAATCATATCACGTGGCGACTTCAATTTGCACAACCCTGTTTGAATCGCAAGGAGGAAAAGACAATTTACAGAAGCCCTAAATCGCAAAGAGGAACAAAAGAGGAGCGGCCATTTTCTTTTTCACGAACGAAAAACAAAAGTGACGGGCTGAAGAAAAAGAAGGGCCGGCCTTATTCATATAAAGAAAAGGGGTTTTTGTTTTTTGTTTTATTTTATTATTAATTAGGGTTGTTTTATTTATTTTCTTAATTACTGTTTTAATTGTTTTTGTTTTACTTTCCAAAACGAAAATTGGTAAATCACCACCTAGGGTTTAGGTAGTGTCAGATTGTCTATTTTGAATTAGTTCAGTGAGCAGGGTGTGCGAGTTTGCAAAGCTCTATAGGCGGGAGCAGTGTTTGCAAGTGAGCGAAACTCTATAGGCGGGAGCAGGGTGTGCGAGTCTAGTAGAGTGTTTGTGAGCGGGAGCAAAAGGGTCTGCGAGTCTAGTAGAGTGTTTGTAAGCGTGATACTGTTTAATTCTAATAGAAATCTGTGAATGCAGCAGTAGGCAGGGGTTGCCGAAGCTGGGTAAATTTTGTGTGTGATTTACTTTTCAGCATATTTATTTCTGCAATTATATTTCTGTGTTTAATTTGAGAAAATTTGCTATAACCCTATTCACCCCCCCCCTCTAGGGTTAATCTAGATCCTACAGTACGGCGTCGTGGCGATGGCCGTGGAGGGGTCTTCGGATGAGTTGGTGCTGCAGTTTTTGAGCTTGGGGGTCATATTTTGATTCGATGAAGTAATCTCAAATCTGGGTTTGGTTTGGGGTTTGGGAGCATTAGTGTGATCGGCGTCGTCGATCGCGACGCTCAACGGCCGCCGGAAGCTCGTGGGTAGGTGCACCGTTCACATTCTTGTGCACTGGCTATTTCGAGTTGGGGAAGAAGGGTTATGACCTGAAGGAATTATCGTGTTATGCTCGTGTGCGACTCGAAGAAGGGAGGTGCTGGGTTGTCTCGGGTAGTTCGCATGATATTGCTGTGTTTACCTCGGGTTTTTAGTTTGTTGTTTTTAGTAGTTATGTATAATATTAAGTTGCAAATTCTAACTTGTAAAATGTTATGTACTGAATAATAATAAGGTGCAAATAACTTGTAATTGAAGTAAATGCAAGTAGACTCGAGATTGAGGAATGAGGTAAGCATTGTATTATAAACAAGTTATAAAAGAAACCAAAATACAATGTTAAACTTGTTGTTTTAAAATATAATGTAAACCAATTTTTTTAAAAGTGAATGTTAATTAAACTTTAAAAGTATAAACTGAATTTATTTTAAAATTTAAATTTATTTAAAAAGATTTCTTTTTGAAGTAATTTAATTTAGTTACATTTTGGATTTTAAATTTAAAGAAGTATGTTTGAATTTAAATATTAATCAAAGTTTTCAAGTTAATTGTTAGGTAATGTCTAATAACTAAGTTTCCATATTTATTTTGAAAATAAATAAGTTTAAATTAGATGTTTAAAATGTTTTAAAAATTTCTAATTAATTTCCAAATGTTTTATTTTCAAAATAAGGTTATTTTTAAATTTTGAAATTCAAATATTTTGTTTGAAGTTATCAAATTTGAATAATTTCAAAAACTTATTTAAGAAGATAAATAAGGTTAAATTATTATGGATATGAACTTAAGGATATTAAATAAATATGTTTTGATAATAAGTAAAGCTTAATTAAGGATAATGCTTTTCTTAATTAATTAAGGATTTTGAAAATATAAGAAGTTAATTAATTAATTGTTTAATTTATTTTTAAATAATTAGTTAATTATTTATTTAATTTTAAATAAACACTTAATTATGGATTAATTAAGTGTAATTACTAAATGGTTAATATTTGAATATAATTAAGAATGGAAGTAATTAATTATGGAAGTAATTAGTAGAGATTACTCATGGGAGTAAATAAAGTTGAAGTGATTAGTGGTTAATTACATAATGTTATTAATCTAAGCAACTGATTAATATAATTGTTTGAAATTAATTAATTATGGAGTAATTAATTAAAGAATTAAGAATTACTTAACAAAGAAATTAATTATTTGTTAAGTAATCAATATTAATGAAGTAATTAGAGATAATTACTTATGTAAGTAATTAAGGGTTAATTGCTTAATTAATTTAGTTAATTAATTAATGTGATTAATTAATTAATGAATGGGATTAATTTAGATTAATTACTAAGTGTAATTATTTAAAATATAATTAATTTATAAAGTAATTAATTAAGAATTTATTTATTAATTTAATTGTTTAATAATTACTTAATGAAGTAATTAAAGATTAATTAATTAGATCAATTAATCAAGGGTTAATATAATTAATTAAGAAGTTAATTAATTAAGCTAAGTAATTACAATTTGTTAATTACTGATTATGATTAATGAGATGGTTAATTACAAGTTAATTATTTAATTAAAGAGAATTATTAATTAATATGGTTCATTAGTTAATTAATTAATGATATTAATCAAGGTTGATTAATAAAGTAATTAATTTAAGTATGATTAATTAATTGTAATTAATTAAGGTTTAATGTACTTAATTATAATTGATAAATTAATGGAAGTAAATGAAAGATCATTAATTATTGTAATTAATGGTAGTAATTAAAGGTTAATTACTGAATATGGTTAAGTTTGATTACTTGAATTTAATTAAAGTATAATTAATCAAGGAAGATTAATTTGGAAAGATCATTAAAGATGATTAATTTATTTGGAATAATAATTAATAAAGAAGGATTATGGTAATCCAATTGATTAAGAGATAATCTATTCTGCTTTGGTTGATTTATTGATATTGGTTGATTGATTGATATTGGATGATCAATATTAGGTGATTTATATTGGGTGATTGATATTGGTTGATACTGGATGATTTGGATATCTCTAATATATGTGATATGCTACTTTGTTAGATGAATGATTGTTATGAATTATCTATTGTGATAATGTGATTCATTTATCTGTTTATATATCATCCTGAATATGAGTTTAAATTATTTAAACCCTTAAGTACAACTTGGACATTAAAATGGCGTTTGGTTTTGGTGAGACCAGGATCGGGTTTCCATATTTGGGATCCGAAAACCACATCGATTCCAATTAAACGTTAGGTCTGAATCCAAGTGAATCTTTGTGAAGACTCGAGGTGTAAGAACTATACGTCAGTATAACTCTGTGGATGATTCCGTGATGAGTTTGACAGAATAGTACTTATAGGTTCGAGATGGTGATTTAGAGTGCAAGGGCTATGGTCCTTGACTCTAAGGGTGATTCCAAAATGAGTGTAACGAGATAGTGCCTTCGGTTTTGTTCGAACCCGGAACGAACTTGTATGGATTGAATGCTTTCAGAACATCGTCAGGAGGACGATGAGCATTCTAAGATAGATGTGTTCTATAAAGGTAATCGCAGCCTCAAGCCTCATCAATCGGGAATGGCTAAAACAGGGGAGGTGCAGCAAGGCTTCGTGGGTAGCTCCCACTGGAGAGCAATATTTTTCCCTGTCTAGAAGTCCCTTTTTAGTCGGCTGTGTGGGCAGTTGGGTCGCGACCAACTGCGGGGTTGTCTTGTTCGGGACTGTCCAGTAAGGGATGGTTCCGGTCTTGTGTTGCAGGGGAGTTAGGGTGGCTCCTCGGTACGTTGATCTAGGCCATGTACTGTGACGGGTGGTACCCCAGTAGCCCTGCCATTGATGGAAACCCATTCTTCCTACGAGACCCTACGGTTTTGATTGTATTACCCACTTCTGTGGCTAGTGGCTGGAATTTAATAAATGTAACAATTTCGGCTATTTCTTATTTACTTGAAAACCCTAGACACTATTATAATATCACTGGATTTTCTATCAAATGTTTTGGTTAGCGTAAGGTAATTTTTTTTCCATGTTTATGTGTGGGAAGTCTTACTGATACCTTTTCTTTTCAAAGGTTTTTCTAAAGTTAAGCAAATTTAAACCGTTTACCCACACCAGACCCATGTCTGACCTGAGTGTTTATTTTATGATTTATTAAACTCTTAGGTACTCATATTATGTATGAGTAGTCAAGTGATTCAGGTTTGCTTGACGAATTCTGGAGGAGATATGGAGCGGGAGGCTTCCACGTGTAGTTATATTATGGTTCCGCTGTGTTTGTTTGGTATGTGTATCTTTGTACTTGAGTTGTATAATTAGACAGATGTTTATAACTGTCTAATATCTATTGTTTTAAGTTGTATACTCTGATGTAATATGATACTATGTAATATTCTATGTGATATATTATATTTCATTCGTTCCGCTATGAGTTCTCTGATGTTGTTGTCTTTCTTCTTTCTCTTTCTTTTATTCTTCTATCCCTTTCTTTGTTTAAGATGATGCGATTTCCTGGAGATAGAAAGTCGGGTCGTCTCAAAGATATTCCATTTTGGCCTAAACCTGTACCGGCCATATGCATACACTGTGATAACCAAGCTACGCTAAGCAGAGCACACAACTTTTTGTATAATGGAAAGTCATGATATATTCGTCGATGCCACAACACAGTTAGGCAGTTACTCACAAATGGAACTATTTCCATAGATTATGTGAGAACAAATGATGACCTAGCAGATCCATTTACTAAAGGTTTATCAAGAGAGAAAATTGACTGCGCATCGAGGAGAATGGGTTTAAAAGCCTAAACCACCAAGAGTTATCTTATACAGAAACCTATCCTAGCGACTGGAGATCCCATGGACTAGGATCAATAGGCAAACCAGTTCAGAATAACTCAAGACGTAATGCATTTGCGTGGAAATAGTCCAACTCCATTCCTATGGTGCACAATATAAATGCATGCCTACAGAAGTATTTAAAGGATAAAACTATGTTTTTTAATGATGACCATATCTTGGAAATAATAAGTGGGGTATATGTAGGATACTCTTACTGGTTGCGATCACCTATGTTAGTGTGAGCTGGGTCGGCTCTATGAGAATATTAATGTGACAACCCGACTTTCTACTCCCAGAAAATCGCATCATCAATTAAGAAAGAAAGGGATAGAAGAAGAAAAGAAAGGAGAGAAAGAAGAAACAACACTAGAATCTCAATAGCGGAACGAATAAATTATAAGAATAACATAAAATATTACATAGTTTACAACCACTATCAGAGTACACAGATATACAACACATACTAGACAGTTATAAATACCTGTCTAGTATTTACAACATAATACAGTCTCAGAGACAAAACAATACTAACACAGAGAACACACAGCGGAACTATATATCTACACGCAGAAGCCTCCTGCTCCATTACTCCTCCAATAGTCGTCAAAGCTAACCTGAATCCCTTGGCTACTCGTAAAAAATTGAGTACCCAAAAGTTTAAGAAAACAAAAGATAAACTTTGGGTCAGACATGGGTCTGGTGTGAGTAACAGGTTAAAGTTGCTTAACTTTGAAAATCCTTTTGAAAAGAAAAGTATCACGTGAGACTTCCCACACATAAACATGGAAAAGTTTTTACCTTACGCTAACCAAAACATTTGATAGGAAATCCAGTGATATTATAATAGTGTCTAGGGTTTTCAAGTAAATAAGAAATAGCCAAAATTGTTACATTTATTAAATTCCAGCTACTAGCCATAAAAGTGGGTAATACAATCATAACCGTTGGCACTTATTAGATTTTGGATTCCATACAATGGAAGGGCTACTGGGGTACCGCCCGTCACAGTACGTGGCCTAGATCACCGTACCGAGGAGTACTCCTACTCCCCTGTAACACAAAGCCGGACCCATTCCTTACTGAATGGTTCCGAACATAACAACCGCGCAGTTGGTGTACATCCAACTGCCCACACAGCCGAAATAAAAAGGGACCTCTAGACAGGGATCAATCTTGCTCTCCAGTGGAAGCTACCCACGAAGCCTTGCTGCACCTCCCCGGTTTTAGCCATTCCCGGTTGATGAGGCTTGAGCCTACGATTACCTTTAGAGGACATATCTCTTAGAATGCTCATCGTCCACCTGACGATGTTCTGAAAGCATTCAATCCATACAAGTTCATTCCGGGTTCGAACGAAACCGAAGGCATTATCTCGTTACACTCATTTTGGAATCACCCTCAGAGTTAACGACGATAACCCTTACACTCTAAATCACCATCTCGAATCTATAAGAACTAATTCTGTCAACTCATTACGGAATCACCCACAGAGTTATACTGATGTATAGCCCTTACACCTCGAGTCTTCACTTGCTCCACTTGGATACACTACCTAATGTTTAATTGGAATCGATGTGGTTTTTGGATATCCAAATATGGAAACCCGATCCCGGTCTCATCGAAATCCAAAGTGTGTCTTTTAAGGCCAAGTTGTTTTAAAGGTTTAAAACAATTCAATTTCATTATCTATATACACACAGATAGATAAATCACAGGTTCATAACAGATAATCAACATTATCATCATATTAGATAAACCATATTATCACTATCCAAAAGATAATCCATATCAACATCACAATGCAACCAATGCATCCAAATCACTCAACATTAATTATCTCATATCTGAGATTCAAATCATCCAAAGTAAACAACATCATCCATCTATATAAGCAATGATTAACCACACCAAATATAATTAATTTAAAATGAATTAAATTAATTACATCATTCTATTAATTTAAAGTAAACTAAATTAATTACTTCATCAATATCAACTTGCCCATATCACTATTGATAATTTATCGATCACTTAATTAATCATCATCTAAAGATTCATTTTAATTAATCATCCCTGATTAATTAACCCTTAATTACATTCAAGTAATTATCCACTGATTAATTCCTCAAATTAATTATATTTAACCAATACAGTAATTAACCTTTAATTACTTCATTAATTAATTAACTATAATTAATTACATTAATCCTTAATTAATTTCATAAATTAATTACCTTTAATCACTTATTATTGATTAATTAATCTTAATTAATCAATCCTTAATTACACCATTAACTATATTAATGATCTCTAATTACATTTTAACTAGTTATCTTATTTAAATTTATTACTTTAAGGAATAAGTCTTAATTTAAAACATAATTGTTAATCACCCTTGATTAACCACATTCAGTAATCAATTACCCTTAATTACTTTACCAAATAAATTAATTACTCATTAATTACTTATCTCTAATTAATCCCTTGATTAATTCACAAAGTAATTATATTTAAATAGCTCAATATCAAATCACTTCCAATTAATTACATACAGTAATTACCCATTAATTACTTCTCTAAGTAATTCCTCTACATTAAATTACATTAAGTAATTATCATCACAAATCATCAAATGATTAATTTTAAATTAATTAAAATGAATTAATTAACTTAAACTAATCAAATTAACTCAATTAATTGCAATAAGAAATTAATTCCTTAATTACTTCCATAAGTAATTATACTTAACAATTTACACAAATTAATTATCTTTAAATTAATTAATCTAATTAATAATTAAAATTAATCACATTAATTAATTATAAAATAATTCTTGGTTAATGACCTTCATTTACTCTTAAACAATTCATTAATATTTTTCCAAAATAATTAACTTATTTTAATCATTATTAATTACAAATTAATTAATCATTAACTAACCCATTAATTTATTCCAGATTATTTAAATAATTAATTGTTAATTAAATCTTAATTAATCCATTATTACTTGATAAAATAATTATTAATCATTAATTAAAAATCAAATCTATTTAATTAATTATCTTAATTACAAGTTAATTATTCTAAGAATAATTAATCTTAAACCTTTAAGATTAACCCTTAATTACTTTAAGTAATTATTTATTTCATTAATTTATTAAATAAATTAATTATTCATTTGGTTACTCTAATAATTAAATGAAATACAAACATTGAATTATTTTTAACTTTAATAAGTTTTAAAATCAATCTAAAACATTTAATTGATAATAATACTTTTATTACAAAAGTTAAAACAAATTTCTTCTTAAATTAAAACCATTTAGATTTTTCATTATTATTCAAATTTGTTTAAAACACTTAAATTTATAAACTTAAATTTATTTTGAAACAAAGATTCAAATCCAAATTTGAATCAAGTTTTACATTTTTTTTAAACATTACTTCATATTTCAATTTCAAACTTAAATTCAAATTCTTTAAAATATTTTAAATATTAAACTCCTTTAGAGTTATTTTAAAGTAAATTTGAATTTAGATACTTCATCATTTCCTACTTGTGATTCAATTCAACTTGAATCCACCATTTAAGTTAGTTTTAAAACTTACTTTAAATTCTTGCTTCTACTCTTAAATTTAGTTTTAAATTTAGTTTTAAATTTTGAAAACAAGTCAAGTTTTCAAACTTCAACAACCAACCCGAGCTAAAACTAAAATAACTCGAGTAACAATTTTCTTATAAATTCATCTTAAAATCAATTTAAATCTCAAACAAAATCAGGTTTATACAACCCTGTATTGACAGTTTACCTAAACCCTGTAACCAAAATAAACACCCGAGACCTCATCAATTTCCTTCGAGTCAATACCCTTCGGCTTCGAGTAAAAACCCGGTTTTACTCGAAATAATACACGAGCCCTTCATCCCCAAACATCAGCTGACAACCCATGAATGCCGTGCACCTGCACCACCGGAGCTTCCATCTCCGACCCTTCACGACCCCATATGCAAGTCAACAATCCTCTCCAAACCCCAACTCAACCTTCAATTCAACTCTAGAAACCCTAAATCAAAAATCAAGCATTCGAAATCGAATCTGGAAAAAAATGGGTTGACTGAAAACTCCTCAACCTACAAACTCTGACCACCTGAAGAATACCACCTCCGGCCACTTCTTTATCCTCATCTCATCTATCTCTAGTTCGAATTAGGGAAGTCTCGATCACTTACTTATGTTGCAGTGATCAAATTTTCTCAACACAGAAAAACTAGGGTTCAAAATTTCAAACCCAAATCACTTCTGCCTTATTACTTTAATCCATCATCTTTTATTTTTCCTATAAACTACACACATTACTCCATCAACAAAGGAAACACAAGCAACTCCAAACCCCTAAATTGATAGAACCAGCCCAAATTGTTTTTTTTTTCAGGTTAAACCAAAATTTCCCAACCAACCTTAATCTAAAAATTCAAATTTTAGTTTTAGAATTCACATCTTTGATTTTGTAACTGGTTTATATTCTTAAATTACAAAAATCTAGATGGTTTGATTTTTACTTATATAAGGATTTCCTGTAGTTTCTGAAATTACAGATAATATTACAGAAATTTCATATTCAATGCAATTTTGATCTTAGCTTACGTATCACAACCGTATTGTTTTAAAAACTTAAATCTTAACACATACTAAATTACATGTAATTAATATTCCTAAGCAATCCTAAGATCTGAAACCCAAATGCAGAGTTACAGCAGCATGCAAATTTCAAATACTCAGGCATACACAATAATAACTTGTCAACAACACACCATCACACTCATTTCCAGTATATTAATAAACTGAATTTGTACTTAAAATTAAAACAAAAGAAGTTACTCACTTGGTATGTTATTAGCAGAGCACATGAGCTTCAGATTTTTACTTCTGTTTTGCTTATGAAATTTTTGAACTTCAGATTGCTTTTTAAACTGTAGATGTTTTAAAACTTCATCTTGCTTTTGCTTATTGGAATACTTGAATCTTTATTAGTTTCTTTGTTTCCTTGATTCATGCAATTACCAGACCCACTTGCATGCTTCCCAGAGAAAACAGAGAAAGAAATATGCAGGTTTGGATTCTTTTTAAAACAGAATGAAGACTGTAGGCTTGATTTTTTTGAGGTGATAACAGATTTGAGGGGATTTCCAAATGATTTCAGTTTATACTTTGAAAAGCTACAGATTTCTGACTTGCAGAATGTATTTCAAAGGGTTTTGGTTTTGAGGGAAATAGATTTGCAGATTTTTGATTTTTCTGTTTTAGAATGTAGATGAATTCAGATTTTAGAATCTGAAAATTTTTCTTAAGTTTGAAGAAAAGAAGAATAGGAAAAAGAAAGATGAGGCAAAGAAGAAATGTTTATATAAACAAAAATTTTGATTTAATTAAAAATAGAAGAAAAAGAAATTTAAATGAGACACTTGTCTCTATTCGTAACATTTGTCACCATAGTTTATTTTATAACTAACACATGTTAATAAGGTGTCGTAAGAGACCTACACATGTATTTTAAGTATTTAAATTTTAGTTTAAAATTGTTTATACAACTTTAATTCCTTTTATAAGAGCTTTTAAAACTTATTTTTATTTCTGGTGTATATATAAATGAGTTTTATTTCCTTTTAATTTTAGAAAACAAAACAAGTTATAAACAAAAGCTTATTCAAATATTTTTAAGTGTTTATTCTTTTAAATTTTCAAAACATTGAATTCCAATTTAAATTAAATTATAAACTCTAATTAAAAATCAAGTTATATATATGCATATATAACTCTTATTAAATTTTAAAATAACAAATCCTATTTCTAGCAAAATTTATTTATGTTTATAAAAACTAGGTATTATCATTTTTATTTAAAATAAAAATTTAAACAATATTAAATAATTTATAAAAGAGACTATGAATTACTTCTATTACTTAATAAATCAAGACCATATGTAAATTGTAATTTAAATTCTTAAAATCTCAAGTGATATTTTTAAAAAGAAAATACAACTATGCTTTTATATTAGTCCTGATTTAAATTCATATTTAAGTTAATTAAATATGATCTAAACAAATTAGATTTACCTTTAATATTTACAAACTATATAATTATTTATTGAATTGTGTTGAAAAGTTAAATTTAAATCAAATTTAAAATTTATCAATTATAAATTAAAATTAGAAAATTGATTCCTTTACTAAATTCAAAAATCAAAGTTTATCTATTTCCAATATATACAATTATATATATTATAAACAGAAAACAATTAATTAGTTTTTAAAAGATAAAATCTTCCAATTTAAATATTTATTAAAAGAAGACTATTAGACCAATTCAAAATTTATTATTTAAAATTATCAAATCAAATTAAATTTATAACACAGATTATTAAATTTATATTGCCAAATTTCCGGGATATCACATTCCTCCCCCCTTAAAAGAATTTCGTCCCCGAAATTTAAAAGAAAAGGTAATTTAATAATCTATCTTAAGATTTAAATTTATAACACAAGCATATATTATCAAACATATGCTAACAATCATAGCAACCAAATCATCCTAACAAAACTAATGTAATTATCCAAAAAAATTATGGATAAAAATTTCACGAGTTTCCCCGGTATAAATATCGGGATACTCGCTCTATAGAATCTAAACAATCAATATTATTATGCTGTAGAGCTCCAATCCAACTAGATCTACAAAACTAAACAGGATATCAGACTACAGACAAGTCTGATCAACAATCATCCTCCTGAACTGCTGGTTCCACAACCAGAGATAAACCATACACGTACTCCCTCAGAGATACGTAAAACACATTGAATTCCAGTTATCCAAACTGGCAATCCAACTTTGAAAATCAAACACCAATCCTCTCAACAATCACAGAAAAGATCCAAAACATCTCAGAGTTGACTTACCCAGTCTTACTCAGTCTTATAGCTCTTTAGATCGGAGAAAACCTATTCAAGATCAAATCTCCGACTCCAGAATCCAAATTGCTTCGTCTCTTATCCACAAAATACTTCTGACAATTCTAGGCTGCCTTCAACTCTCTTGATCAGCTCAACCTTCGCTGATGTCCCTAGAAACAAACTGGACCAAAACAATCCAACAAAATGATCTCCTCAAGATCAATCCCAAACCAAGAACACCAACTCTACTCCATAAATATGAGAAGACTAACTTACTTCTCCTATCCGAAAAAGTTAAAACAAAAGCACTTCCAATCAGCTTCCGCTGCACAACTCTGATCTGAAGCAGAGGAAAAACTCGAGCACAAACTAGATAACACATCATAGAAATATGGTCCAACAGATCCATAAAAGAAAATTCAGATGCCCCATCTGATCCAAAGCTGCTTCTCTAAACCTTCGGAATCACTCCTTGAATCCAGTCGATAAGACAACTCAGCCTCCAGGTAGGGACAAACTTCTCATAACTCAAGAGAACACTCAAACTATCGCAAGTAACTTTTGCGATCAATCATCCTAATATCCAAAGAAAACTGTTCTCCCTTTACCAATCAGAATAGCTTACACTCATCTATCCAATCCATCGAAGAAATGGAATCCACTCTGCTGCTTATGAACTCTATCTTCAGAAAGAATGCTAACCAAAAGACTTTCTTGCCAGCACATAGAATACACCAAGCTGCACTACTGACACCGACGCCAAAGATATCCTAATCCAAAGCTCTTCGAGAAACTCGGGCCTCAAACCAGATAGGAACATCCTGCTGAATCCAGCCACAACACTGAAGCAGACTCACCTCCTTAACATGTTTTAAAGAAAACATCTTCGAAAACATCCATAGTTACTGCATCTCATCACGCAGCTACTACTTCCTGAGGTATCAAGATATCATCATTCTCTAACTTCAGCCTTCCGACAGATCCAAATTCAACTCATCCAACTCAAAGATAGACTCCAAACCTTTACAGGTTACCTTCCAAGATCTATGAAATTCAATACTCTACACAACTCACTTGAGATGGTATTCAATCTACAGTCTCGATAGAATCACTTCCAACCTCATCACCAAACTTCAACCAAGGGTGGTAGTTGTGTTACACACCCCACTACCTTATCTACCTTAATAACTTATATTGGAAAACCCGGACAGGTAGCCCAACAAATAGGTAGAAGTAATTATATAATTATATATAATAAAAATACAAATACGCTCTCTCAAGATAGACACCATTCCAGAGCCTAGGTATTCACTCAACCTAACGCTCTAATACCAACTGTGACGACCCGACTTTCTACTCCCAGAAAATCGCATCATCAATTAAGAAAGAAGGGGATAGAAGAAGAAAAGAAAGGAGAGAAAGAAGAAACAACACTAGAATCTCAATAGCGGAACGAATAAATTATATGAATAACATGAAATATTACATAGTTTACAACCACTATCAGAGTACACAAGTATACAACACATACTAGACAGTTATAAACACCTGTCTAGTATTTACAACATAATACAATCTCAGAGACAAAACAATACTAACACAGAGAACACACAGCGGAACTATATATCTACACGCAGAAGCCTCCTGCTCCATTACTCCTCCAATATTCGTCAAAGCTAACCTGAATCCCTTGGCTACTCGTAAAAATTTGAGTACCCAAGAGTTTAAGAAAACAAAAGATAAAGGGGCATGTAGGGGTAAGAGTCTCCCGTTCACCACCTAACGCAAAGCGAGAACCCCCTATCACGTTGTAATGTAGCAAACCCGATCCCGATGTCATCGAAATCCAAAGCGTGTCTTTGAGGCCAAGTTGTTTTAAAGGTTTAAAACAATTCAATTTCATTATCTATATACACACAGATAGATAAATCACAGATTCATAACAGATAATAAACATTATCATCATATCAGATAAACCATATTATCACTATCCAAAAGATAATCCATATCAACATCACAATGCAACCAATGCATCCAAATCACTCAACATTAATTATCTCATATCTGAGATTCAAATCATCCAAAGTAAACAACATCATCCATCTATATAAGCAATGATTAACCACACCAAATATAATTAATTTAAAATGAATTAAATTAATTACATCATTCTATTAATTTAAAGTAAACTAAATTAATTACTTCATCAATATCAACTTGCTCATATCACTATTGATAATTTATCAATCACTTAATTAATCATCATCCAATGATTCATTTTAATTAATCGTCCCTGATTAATTAACCCTTAGTTACATTCAAGTAATTATCCACTGATTAATTCCTCAAATTAATTATATTTAACCAATACAGTAATTAACCTTTAATTACTTCATTAATTAATTAACTATAATTAATTACATTAATCCTTAATTAATTTCATAAATTAATTACCTTTAATCACTTATTATTGATTAATTAATCTTAATTAATCAATCCTTAATTACATCATTAACTATATTAATTAATGATCTCTAATTACATTTTAACTAATTATCTTATTTAAATTTATTACTTTAAGGAATAAGTCTTAATTTAAAACATAATTGTAAATCACCCTTGATTAACCTCATTCAGTAATCAACTACCCTTAATTATTTTACCAAATAAATTAATTACTCATTAATTAATTATCTCTAATTAATCCCTTGATTAATTCACAAAGTAATTATATTTAAATAGCTCAATATCAAATCACTTCCAAATAATTACATACAGTAATTACCCATTAATTACTTCTCTAAGTAATTCCTCTTCATTAAATTACATTAAGTAATTATCTTCACAAATCATCAAATGATTAATTTTAAATTAATTAAAATGAATTAATTAACTTACACTAATCAAATTAACTCAATTAATTGCAATAAGAAATTAATTCCTTAATTACTTCCATAAGTAATTATACTTAACAATTTACACAAATTAATTATTTTTAAATTAATTAATCTAATTATTAATTAAAATTAATCGCATTAATTAATTATAAAATAATTCTTGGTTAATGACCTTCATTTACTATTAAACAATTCATTAATATTTTTCCAAAACAATTAACTTATTTTAATCATTATTAATTACAAATTAATTAATCATTAACTAACCCATTAATTAATTCCAGATTAATTAAATAATCAAGTGTTAATTAAATCTTAATTAATCCATTATTACTTTATAAATTAATTATTAATCATTAATTAAAAATCTAATCTATTTAATTAATTATCTAATTACAAGTTAATTATTCTAAGAATAATTAATCTTAAACCTTTAAGATTAACCCTTAATTACTTTAAGTAATTATTTATTTCATTAATTAATTAAATAAATAAATTATTCATTTAATTACTCTAATAATTAAATGAAATACAAACATTAAATTATTTTTAACTTTAATAAGTTTTAAAATCAATCTAAAACCTTTAATTGATAATAATACTTTTATTACAAAAGTTAAAACAAATTTCTTCTTAAATTAAAACCATTTAGATTTTTCATTATTATTCAAATTTTTTTGAAAACACTGAAATTTATAAACTTAAATTTATTTTGAAACGAAGATTCAAATCAAAATTTGAATCAAGTTTTACATTTTGTTTAAACATTACTTCTTATTTCAATTTCAAATTCAAATTCAAATTCTTTAAAATATTTTAAACAATAAACTCCTTTAGAGTTATTTAAAGTAAATTTGAATTTAAATACTTCATCATTTCCTACTTGTGATTCAATTCAACTTGAATCCATCATTTAAGTTAGTTTTAAAACTTACTTTAAATTCTTTCATCCACTCTTAAATTTAGTTTTAAATTTAGTTTTAAATTTTGAAAACAAGTCAAGTTTTCAAACTTCAACAACCAACCCGAGCTAAAACTTAAATCACTCGAGTAACAATTTTCTTATAAATTCATCTTAAAATCAATTTAAATCTCAAATAAAATCAGGTTCATACAACCCTATATTGACAGTTTACCCAAACCGTGTAACCAAAATAAACACCCGAGACCTCATCAACTTTCTTCGAGTCCAATACCCCTCGGCTTCGAGTAAAAACCCGGTTCTACTCAAAATAATATACGAGCCCTTCATCCCCAAACATCAGCTGACAACCCATGAACGTCGTGCACCTGCACCACCGGAGCTTCCATCTCCGACCCTTCACGACCCCCTACGCAAGTCAACAATCCTCTCCAATCCCCAACTCAACCTTCAATTCAACTATTGAAACCCTAAATCAAAATCAAGCATTCGAACTCGAATCTGGAAAAAAAATGGGTTGACTGAAAACTCCTCAACCTCCAAACTCCGACCACCTGAAGAATACTACCTCCGGCCATTTCTTTATCCTCATCTCATCTATCTCTAGTTCGAATTAGGGAAGTCTCGATCACTTACTTATGTTGCAGTGATCAAATTTTCTCAACACAGAAAAACTAGGGTTCAAAATTTCAAACCCAAATACTTCTGCCATATTGCTTTAATCCATCATCTTTTATTTTTCCTATAAACTACACACATTACTCCATCAACAAAGGAAACACAAGCAACTCCAAACCCCTAGATTGATAGAACCAGCCCAAATTGTTTTTTTCAGGTTAAACCAAAATTTCCCAACCAACCTTAATCTAAAAATTAAAATTTTAGCTTTAGAATTCACATCTTTGATTTTGTAACTGGTTTATATTCTTAAATTACAAAAATCCTGATGGTTTGATTTTTACCTATATAAGAATTTCATGTAGTTTCTGAAATTACAGCTAATATTACAGAAATTTCATATTCAATGCAATTTTAATCTTAGCTTATGTATCACAACCATATTGTTTTAAAAACTTAAATCTTAACACATACTAAATTACATGTAATTAATATTCCTAAGCAATCCTAAGATCTGAAAACCAAATGCAGAGTTACAGCAGCATGCAAATTTCAAATACTCAGGCATACACAATAATAACTTGTCAACAACACACCATCACAGTCATTTCCAGTGTATTAATAAACTGAATTTATACTTAAAATTTAAAACAAAAGAAGTTACTCACTTGGTATGTTATTAGCAGAGCCCATGAGCTTTAGATTTTTACTTTTGTTTTGCTTATGAAATTTTTGAACTTCAGATTGCTTTTTAAACTGTAGATGTTTTAAAACTTCATCTTGCTTTTGCTTATTGGAATACTTGAATCTTGATTAATTTCTTTGTTTCCTTGATTCATGCAATTACCAGATCCACTTGCATGCTTCCCAGAGAAAACAGAGAAACAAATATGCAGGTTTGGATTCTTTTTAAAACAGAATGAAGACTGCAAGCTTGATTTTTTTGAGGTGATAACAGATTTGAGGGGATTTACAAATGATTTCAGTTTATACTTTGAAGAGCTACAGATTTCTGACTTGCAGAATGTATTTTAGAGGGTTTTGGTTTTGAGGGAAATAGATTTGCAGATTTTTGATTTTTCTGTTTTTGAACGTAGATGAATTCAGATTTTAGAATCTGAAAATTTTTCTTAAGTTTGAAGAAAAGAAGAATAGGAAAAAGAAAGATGAGGCAAAGAAGAAATGTTTATATAAACAAAAATTTTGATTTATTTAAAAATAAAAGAAAAAGAAATTTAAATGAGACACTTGTCTCTATTTGTAACATTTGTCACCATAGTTTATTTTATAACTAACACATGTTAATAAGGTGTCTTAAGAGACCTACACATGTATTTTAAGTATTTAAATTTTAATTTAAAATTGTTTATACAACTTTAATTCCTTTTATAAGAGGTTTTAAATCTTATTTTTATTTCTTATGTATATATAAATGAGTTTTATTTCCTTTTAATTTTAGAAAACAAAACAAAACAAGTTATAAACAAAAGCTTATTCAAATATTTTTAAGTGTTTATTCTTTTAAATTTTCAAAACATTGAATTCCAATTTAAATTAAATTATAAACTCCAATTAAAAATCGAGTTATATATATGCATATATAACTCTTATTAAATTTTAAAATAACAAATCCTATTTCTAGCAAAATTTATTTATGTTTATAAAAACTAGGTATTATCATTTTTATTTAAAATAACAATTTAAACAATATTAAATAATTTATAAAAGAGATTATAAATTACTTCTATTACTTAATAAATCAAGACCATATGTAAATTGTAATTTAAATTCTTAAAATCTCAAGTGATATTTTTAAAAAGAAAATACAGCTAAGCTTTTATATTAGTCCTGATTTAAATTCATATTTAAGTTAATTAAATATGATCTAAACAAATTAGATTTACCTTTAATATTTACAAACCATATAATTATTTATTGAATTGTGTTGAAAAGTTAAATTTAAATCAAATTTCAAATTATCAGTGTATAAATTAAAATTAGAAAATTGATTCCTTTACTAAATTCAAAAATCAAAGTTTATCTATTTCCAATATATACAATTATATATATATATATATATATATATATATTATAAACAGAAAACAATTAATTAGTTTTTAAAAGATAAAATCTTCCAATTTTAATATTTATTAAAAGAAGGCTATTAGATCAATACTAAATTTATTATTTAAAATTATCAAATCAAAAACACAGATTATTAAATTTATATTGCCAAATTTCTGGGATATCACAATAAAAGGGCTTTTATTCTCTAAAAACACTCGCAGAACCAAAAATTGTTCAGGACCAAAATGAACACAACCAAGAGATTGGATGAGAAGGGAATCAATGCTTCGTAAAGCTTATTGTCTAGATATACAATAAAAGTCGACGGTTCAAGATGAAATAATTCACTGATTAGCCAAGTAGATCCGATAAGTTTTTACTAGGGAAAGTTCAAAGTGGAATATCTACTTATCCACGATAAAGCATTATTCCATATGTACTCTGTGATATTTCTCTTTGTGTGGGGGATATGTATATTATCATTCATTTGGGGGATTGTTGGAATTCCTAAAGAAAAAAATGAATGAAACATACATAAAGTCCCACATCGTCGAAATTGCTAAGCCATACTAGTTTATATATGGCTTTGCAATAAAGGTGTTGGGGCCTAGGGGCACCCAAATGTATGCTTCGTTGTGAGGAGTGAGATAATGCATCTCCTCCACACACGCGCGCCGCCGCCCGTCCGACCGACCAAACCGGGCCGGGCTCGGGTTTGGGTCTAATATGATCCTAATTTTACTGCAAAACTGGGCCGGGCTTTTTAACAGTTGCGGGCTATACGAACGGACACGACTGTTTATAAGCGGACGTGGATTGCTGAGGAGGTGCGACTTCTGAAGCGAGCGGGTGCGACCTAACTGAAGAAGCACGGGCACACAGAAGCGGGTGCGGCCTGACTGAGGAGGCGCGGCCGAATGGATACGAGCAGCGTTCAAAAGGCAGAATCGAGTGGACGCGACTGTTTGAAGGGATGCGGACGAAACTATAAATAAGACAGAATGCTGATCACATTCTTCATCCAATTCCAGTTTTGCTTCTTATTTTCCTTTCTACTTCTCTAAATAATATATCACAGAGTTGACATACTCATCACAATTTCGAGCAAAATTCGTCTGTTTTATCTTGGGAGAATTTTGAAATAATTTTTTTAAGGAAATCGTTACGACGAGCCTCAGAGATAATCCGGTTAGAATTCTAGTTTGTTTGTATATTTATATACATTATTCTATATTCTATCTGTTATTCTGGTTATACTATTTATCCAAAATAGTATAACGTTGTTGTTGTAACTTATTTACAATGTTCATTTTGTTACAATAATTAATACATAATTCTAGTGTAGTGGAAATCTGAGTTATAAACCTGTGCGACGAGTTTATAATTGATTATTCTCTGTTTTGGTATACTAACGAATAACAATAGTTTGCAGGAGTGAGAACTCAGGATGGGTCAAATATTAAGATCTAATAATTGTGGTAATTTGTTACCTTGATATATTACAATGCAATTCTTTCTATAACTAAAGAAATGACTTCGTTGCAAGTTACCTTAGTAATTAATAAAAAAAAATATTAGGACCGTGCTGTATGATTACAGAAAAGCCAAAAACTCAAAATTCCCCATTAAACCAATAAATGTACAATTTTCTAACAAGTACACATTTCAAGTAGATTTTCAATCTTGTCAGGCCTAAGTTGATTGTGAAAAATATCACGTAATTTTTTTAAAGAAAACAAAACTTAAATTTATAAGTTGGATCTTACAAAATCAAATTGATTATCGAGCCACTAAATATTGACTTTGTTATTTATTATTGATTATATTGCGTTGGTTGATTTCATTGTATGCTATCTATTTATTGTTTTGTCATGTTTCTAAGGGAAGTGGATGAGCAAAGCTTGTTTTTGTCACTTGTTGCAAGCTAAAACATAGTTAGTATATGGTATTGATAACATTTCTTACAATACAGCGAACAATGCATTGTGAAGTGACCTTCGAATGAAATTTATATTCTAAAAGGCTATGACCAAGACACAAATGATGGACCAAAATAGCATAATGCTTCACCTAACAGTTATGTTCCTATCCTTTTATTATGCATGAAAATAGTTAAAATGAAATGCAAAAGGCACTCAACAAAGTAAATATAAAGTCTAAATATTAATGATTGTAAACGAGTATACTGCAATGTCTCGTGCAGTAACTACATGTCATAGACACTGTAGTTTTCTCATTGCACCAATCATATACTATTTGAGTTCAAGTGAGGTAACTTGGTCTTCTTTCCATATAGGTAGGGGAAGTTCTAATTGAAGATGAATTTGTGTTGGAAAAAAGGCTTAAAACTATTGGATACTTTTGGTATGGAGCTCTAATCTTCTTCATAAAAAGCTCTTATTTTTCTACTGATGGTATACCTTTTGCTTGTATCAATCTGATTATTAAAATCGACATCTTATTTTATATATTTCCTCAATTAATTAGACACAATTTTATCAAGGGTAGAGAAATAAATGGCCATATCTATAAAAATACGTATTAGCGATTATCTCCTAGAAGCCAAACAACATCCTTGTGGCACTACATATAAAATCTTTGATAATTAAATATAATTTCTACATATTACTGAAAGCAGAATCCATATGCAGGTTTTGCTAGTATATCTTTGCAACAATCATATGATTAGGACAAATGTTTTCTCCTGATATCCTTAAATTTCTAAAATAACTACCTATTATTGCTATATTCCAAATTTATCAACCCAACTCAGTGAAAAACACTTGGAAGAATAACAACTAACAGATGCACCAATCTTACACCTGTGTTTGTCCCTGGTGCACCTCTTTCCAGCTTCTTAGTAGAGTACCAATCTTCATAGTAATATGCCATCAACTTGTTGAATAAAGCAGTAGTCACGTTTTGTAATCTTTGTGCTATACTAGTTTAATTTCCTTTATAGCATTTATTAACACGTTAACAGCAGCTTCAAACGTATCAAACTTTAGGTGGGGTATAAAGTTGTGACGACCAGTAGGTGCTGTGTTGGTAAGGTGAGTTTCAAGTTGTACTTTTTTTGCAAATTTAAATACAGAACAGTTTCAAGTCTCAACTTACTCTTGGTTTTTGTAACGACCGTGATTTTTGACTTACTGTCGTAATGAATATTTTAAAAATCTGTAATGATCTTAATTTTTGAATTACTGTCGGAGCAAATATTTTAAATAGAAATTTTAATTTTTTAAAATTTGAAAAAAAAAATGTCGCAAAGTCAGTTTCAAAGTCATTAGGAATAAATAGCAAAGTTGTGATATTTTTCTTGCATTCGCGTGCAAATCAAAGTGGACGTTGAAAGTGTAGTTCGGTTCCTTCTTCATATGTAAATGGAACAAGTCCATTTCAAAAACAAAAATGAGCCATTTGAAAGCAAATATTGAAATTGCTGTTATCATTAATGCGTGCGTGCTTCTTTTCTTTTATACACATCTCCCATTCAATGCACTTGTACCCCCAAACCTCTCCCAGCATCATTTCTTTGATTTGCGAAAAAATAAAAAGAGAATAGTAGCTGCAGCTCACTTCCAAGTAGCACTGCAATGTTCATCTAGATTCACTCTTCTTCAAGTTACTCGGCAAGAATTTTAATGGCGGTTCAACTCTTTTGATCTGGGTTGTTTAATGTTTTTGAAAGCAAATCAGGTGAGCGAAAATCTCACGTTTCTAATTTAAAAGTAACACTACTGAAATCTTCGTGTCGGTTCACCTATATCACAAATTTTAGCAATGTACATGGACAGTTGACTAGTGCATATTGAACTCGGTTGTTCCGAGTCCGATTGCATCAGTGACTTAGTCGTCTTAGGGTGGTTGTTTTCTGTGAGAAACGAATTTGATATAACTTTTTATTTTATTTTTTTATATATACTGGGGTTATGTTAACATTCATTTGAGCTTGAATTTCTATGAACGTTTTTTAGTCTAGCCCAATATACAGAGGAATTATTAGCTTAGAATAACATTCTCAAATATGACATACGTGTTTTCAAGAGCATTTTCTCCTTTGCACTATGTAATGCGTGTATGCGTACAAACATTATGCATGAGAATGTAAAAGAGGTCCAGGTTAGTTGTATTTAAATTTCTTAAGTACAAAGTATAATTAAGGTCAGCTTTGCACGTTGTACAGGACACTTTTTAAGTATTATACACATGTGTGTATGGATGCTATATTGATGGATATGCGTGAAAATCAAATGGTCTTGGTCATTGCTAATTTGAGCAATTGTGAGTGTGAAATATATATATAGTCAGGTTATATGCTTGCGCGCATTAGTGTGTTTGCATCATTTTCAGTTGTGCAGCCATGGGGTAGTATAAATGAAAGTGAGACACGAGACCAAGTTTTTATGTTAAAAGTTAAGCCCAGATCAAATATTAATTTGTGCATGCATACATAAGTTTTGACTTATGCAAGCTTACATTTAGTATATTCAAAACTTACATCCTCATTGTTGCATTCACTAAATATATGGTCCAGGCTACCCATAATTCATGCGCACATATTAAATTGCCAGGTCATAATTGTTTTGTTCACAAACCCTATTTTATTTTTGGTTCAAAATCACTTTGCTGTCCTTTTGTTTGTGCATGAAGAAAAGAAAAAAAACAGAGGTTACTGGCCTGCATCTTTTCTTTTCTTGTTTTCTTATTTTGCCAAGATCTTTGTTTTGCACGTGCATGCATATAGTCTTTTCGGTTAGACTTGTTACGTGCATTCGAAAAAAAAATTTGCATGCAGGACTTCATTGTTGCACATAAGTATGTGTTAACCCCGATTGATCAATGAGTTAAGACCTGAGACGACTCACGACTTAAAGAAGCAGAGCGACTTAAGGAGTGGTCCGACTCAGTAAGTAACCGACTTAACAAGTTAGCGACTCAAGGGAGTTACACGACTTAACGAGTCAGGGATTGGTCGACCTAAAGGAGTCAACAGCTTACGGAAGTGAACGACTTACAACATATAGGAGTCTACGACTTAACGGTTTAGGAAAGAAGGGATGGATCACGACTTAAGGCCTTCACGACTGAAGGTTCTTACCGACTCAATGGGTCTACGACTCATTGTAATTCACGACTTAAGGGTAGAAGCAACTCAACAAGCTGGCGAGTTAGAATTCAAGGCGGCTTAAGAGGTGCGGAACGACTCAACGAGTTACCGACTCAACAAATTGAGGAGTTGCGCGAGTCACAGAATCGTGCAACCTATGACCTACCTTGAGTCGTCAATAGCTCAAGGAAGCGACTCATGACTCAGCATGACTCACCTACGACCTAAAACCACTGAATCGTAGCCCGCAGCCACAATGCTTATGTCAAAGAGAGTTGACTCGTGAGCGACTCATGACTTGTAATTCTGAAGAAGTAAACCATTGAGGAACCAAGGGCTTAGTCAGATAAGTCGGCCATAACCTCTTAACTCGTGGCCGAGTTAGGACTTGCGCTATATCCCGAAGACCGAAGGCGCTCTGACACCAAGCATGAACTCTACCAGCTGAGTCGCCCACTACCCAACTTAACTCGGCCACGGGTTATCATGAGTCGAGCACGACTTACGATCAAAAGGGAAGATTTTTCTATAAATACCGACCTACCTCAAACATGAAGGGGACTTTTTTTGGCTCATTCTTTCCAAGCACCGATACTCTGCTGCATTCCAAACCGACTCGACCCTCAAAGCTTTTAAGACACGTAGAACGCTATCAACAACTTCAAGAAGGAATCTCATACATCCGACATGGATTTGAAGGCTTTCTCTTACATTGAAGTTTAAGCTACTCGTTCAAAGTGTTTAGTAATTCAAAGTGTATTGTACTTGAGAAGAATTGTATCAACTTGTAACGAAATCATCAATAAAGATATTCAGAGTGGACGTAGGCTTGATCATAAGCCGAACCACTATAAAGACTGCTGTTATTTACTGTTTTTTCTGCAGCTTTCTGCTCATACTCTGTTCCCGAATCATCGGGTGGTGCTTTCACAACTACACTTTACACACCGGGGTGTTAGCGTTTAAATTTTAGTGTTAACATTTTTGGTGCTTTCACTGAGAATTGAACTCAGGCGAATTATCATCATTGCTCCATGAAAGTTTGTTGAAGTAATCTCTCTTAAGACTAGAAGTTTATCTGAAATCATGGCTCCGGAGAGAAGGAGTAGATCTGTTAGATCTGGAAATGTTCAAGAGGGAACCTCCGCTTCCCCAGTACCTAATCAAGCCACTCCACCTGTTGGGGTTACAAAAGCAGAGTTGGATGCTGTAATCTTAGGGCTGAACCAGCAGATAAATGCCCAAAGTGCACAATTGGAGGCTCAGAATGCCCAAAATGCCCTAATTTTGAATAAGTTGAACGATTTTCTTGGGGTAAACCGTCAACCAACAGGTAACGAAAGGAACTTTGCTGGCAACATTCATGAAGCTGAAGAAAGAAACATTCCTGAGAGGGCCGCCAGCCCCTTTGAGCGGACATTTCATGAAGTTGGTGGATCTAAAGCTCGAAATGATGAGGGATATCTTTCTGAAATGATTCGACAAATCATGAAAGAAAGCACGCAGAGGAATGAAGACGAGAAGGAATGGGGTTTCGCTCCAAGTAAAACCCCGTTTACCGAAAGGATCTTAAAGGCTGAATTCCCAAGGAAGTTCGTCCCTCCAACTATCCCAGCTTACAAGGGACCAACTGATCCGAACGAATTCTTGTATAAGTATGATTGGCACATGACAGGTGCCAGAGCTTCTGATGAAATAAAGTGTCGATATTTTCCTGTATATTTGGAAGGTGTAGCTCTGCTTTGGTTCACCAAGCTACCAATTCGGTCTATAGATCAGTTTTCTGACCTAACCCGGAAATTCAAGGAGCAGTTCAGACTATATGCTTCAAAAGCCAAAGATATCATGTCGTTGTCATGTTTAGAACAGAATTCAGGGGAAACTATCAGATCTTTCTTGAATCGCTTTAATATAGCGCTGGCCGAGGTAGACAATGCAGAACTACGGATGATTTTGACCTATCTGATGAGGGCCATCGATAAGACGAGCGAATTTGGAAAATGGCTTAACATGAAGGAACCAAATTCCCTTGAAAAATTCTACAAGAAAGCAGATGAGTTCATACGCCTGGTAAGCCGTCCTGTACCGGTAAAGGCAGTATTGGAAAAAGATGAAGATAACATTGCTGCTCCACGCAAGAATAAATCTGTAGGACAGATAAGGGAAAATAACGATGGGAAGAAACAGAAAAATCTGAAAAAGCCTCGTTCCTTCAAGTCATCAGAATATACTCCTTTATCAGATACGCCAGAGCGCATTTACCTTGCCACTAAAGATTCTGTCGATTATCGTAAACCTCCCGTTTTGAGAACCGGGAAAAAAGCTGTACAAAGCGGGAAGTTTTGCCGCTTCCATAATCAACCCGGTCATGATACCGCTGAATGCCGCCAATTGAAAATTTTGATTGAAGAATTGATAAGGGAAAACAAGCTGCAGCAATTTGTGGCAAAGAATAGCAGCAATCCCGCTTCGTCTAGTCAGTGGCAACGAGCTCCTGCTCATCAACCCAGGACAAGTGAGAAGACTGCAGGGCATGAATCCGGAAGGCCTGTTATCAATGTCATTACGGGAGGGCCTCACCCAGCAGGTAGGAGCTGGGGTGAGATGGAAAGGTATACCCGAGCTTTGAAGTATGTACCGACCGAGGAAGATGTATTTGTTTTGGAAGGTGCTACGCCCCTGAAGCAACAAAGAACTTTCAATGATGATATTGTGTTCAGAGCCAGGGATTCCATAAGTATTGAAGCTCCTACCTTGGATCCCTTAGTCATCTCGGCTGGTATCGGGCCAGCTATTGTCAGAAGAGTTCTCATTGATTGTGGCGCATCCTGCAATATCCTCTTCAAGAAAACATTCGACCAAATGAAGATCCCTATGGCTGATGTGCAAGCCTCATCGCAGAAAGTCGCTGGCTTCACTGGGGAGCCAAAACAGCCAATAGGAACCGTTGATTTGCTTGTAGAACTTGGAGAGGGAGAAAGAAAAGTGGTCCGCAAGCAAACTTTTGTGATTGTCGACGAATTTTCTGCTTATAATACTTTCCTTGGCCGTCCAACTCTCGCAGCATTCAAAGATGTTCTGGCCCCATGGTGCCTCACCATTAAATTTCCCGCAGATAATGGAGTGGGAGTTATAAAAGGGGATCAAAATGCTGGGCGGGAGTGTTATCTGACAGAGCTACGAGAAACAAGGAAAAGAGAAATGGGAAAGGATGCGGCAACCCCAGTCCGCATCAAAGAACCAGCCTTGTAGCAATTACAGGGCGGACCCTGCACTGGCGAGCACAGCGGAGCACGGAAAGAGATGGATCCTAGAAAAGCCAATGCATGGGAGAATAGAGTGGTACCAGTGGAAACGACAATACCAGGACCTGTTGGCCCAAAGGACCCAAACAAGGTGTTGAATGTGGGTTCACAACTTAATGTGTCAATTCAGAATATCTTAATATCTTTTTTAAAGGTAAATTTGGATGTTTTTGCTTGGACTCATGCCGATATGTGCGGAATATCCCCAGAAGTTGCAGTACACGCTCTGAATATTGATCCAAAATTTACACCTGTGAAACAAAAAAAGAGGACTCAAGGTCCAGAAAGGTCAGCAACATTAAAAGAAGAAGTTGATCGGCTCATGGAGAATAACTTTATCAAAGAATCTACCTATCCGAATTGGGTTTCAAATCCAGTGCTGGTCAAGAAAGCCAACGGAAAATGGAGAGTGTGCATCGATTTTTCAGATCTAAACAAGGCCTGCCCCAAAGACTGCTTCCCATTACCCAGGATCGATCAATTGTTAGACGGAACAGCGGGACATGAATTGTTATCTTTTATGGATGCCTACTCCAGATATAACCAGATCATGGTGCATGAGCCAGATCAGAAGGACACAAGCTTTATCACCGATGTTGGTCTTTACTGCTATAGGGTTATGCCCTTCGGGCTAAAGAATGCGGGGGCAACCTACCAAAGACTTGTTAATGCTATGTTCAAACCGCAATTGGGCAAGACTATGGAAGTCTACGTCGATGACTTGTTAGTAAAGTCTAAGAAAGCAGTGGATCACATAGAACACTTAGCAGACATGTTCGCAGTCCTTCGAAAATATGGAATGAAGCTTAACCCTTTAAAATGTTCATTTGGAGTGGAATCCGGAAAGTTCTTAGGTTTCATCGTGAGCGCTAGGGGCATTGAGGCTAGTCCAACTCAAATTACCGCCTTAAAGGAAGTCAAAACTCCTAGAACGAAGAAGGAATTGCAGAGTCTCAATGGAAAAGTCACCGCCTTGAGTCGGTTCATTTCCAAAGCCACTGATAAATGCATCCCATTCTTTGACGCCCTAAAGAAAGGAAAGAAAAACTTTGATTGGACTCCCGAGTGCCAAAAAGCCTTTGATGAATTGATTCGCCACATGGAAACGCCTCCAATACTTTCTAGGCCTGGCGATGGTGAGGATCTTCTTATATACTTGGCAGTATCATCTCATGCTTTAAGTGCAGCGCTGATACGAGAAGACAAGAGGATTCAACATCCAGTTTACTATATCAGCAAAAGGCTCATTGGGGCAGAGATGAATTACTCCAAGTTGGACAAACTCGCCTATTGCCTACTGATTGCATCAAGAAAATTGAGGCAATATTTCCAAGCTCATCCTATCAGAGTCCTCACCGATCAACCTTTAAAGCAAGTCCTGTTTCGCCCTGAGACTTCGGGTCGTCTTCTAAAGTGGAATATTGAACTCAGTCAATATGACATCACTTATCATCCTCGAAAAGCAATCAACGGACAAGCTTTAGCGGATTTCATCGCAGAATTCACAGATAAGGGTAACAGTGAGGAGGAAACGATCGATGATTCCCCAATCCAATGGAAGTTATATGTTGATGGCGCGAGAAATGACTACTGTTCTGGAGCCGGAGTTGTACTTGAGACCCCTGAAGGTCGATCATTATGCTATGCACTAAGATTGGAATTCCCTTCAACAAACCATGAAGCAGAATACGAAGCTCTTATCGCTGGCTTAAGAATTGCTAAAGAACTAAACATCCGAGCATTACAGATCTTCAGTGATTCTCAGCTTATTATATGCCAAGTCAAGAAGGAATTCCAAGCGAAAGGGGGAAATCTGCCTGCCTACTTGTTAAAGGTTTGGGAACTCCTGGATGATTTCGACCATTACATGATAATTCATATTCCTCGAGAAGAAAACACGAAAGCAGATTCTCTCGCAAAGTACTCTAGCACAGGCGAAGTTCAATTTCTGGGGTTGACTCCAGTGGAGGTCCTGTCGGCTCCAAGCATTGATCAGATGGATATTGATTGGATCATGAGCGTGTCTCAAGAGCAATACTCATGGATGACTCCAATAACAGAATATCTTCTCAATGGCTCTTTATCGGAAAATTCAAAAGAACGAAAGAAGCTACTGAGGAAAGCCTCTCGCTATATAGTCCAGGATGGCCAATTATACAGACAGGGATTCTCAATGCCGTTACTTCGATGTGTATCCAGGAAAGAGTCCAAAACAATCCTAGCTGAGGTACATGTGGGAGAATGTGGTGATCATTTAGGTGGTCAAACTTTAGCAAAGAAGATTCTCCGATACGGATATTTTTGGCCAGAAATTAATCGAGATGCAGCAGACTATTCTCGAAAATGTGACAGATGCCAAAGATTCGCAAAATTTCATAGAGCACCTTCCACTGAACTCACACAGATGATCAGTCCATGGCCGTTTGCAATATGGGGGATAGACCTTGTAGGACCGTTACCAACTGCAAAATCTGGAATTAAATATGCCATTGTGGCCGTAGATTATTTTACTAAATGGGCAGAAGCTGAACCACTGGCTACTATTACCTCTAAAAAGATGATAAGTTTTGTGACTAAAAATATCATTTGCAGGTATGGTGTGCCTCAAAAGATAATTACAGACAATGGTACTCAGTTCGAAAGTGAAGAATTCTAAGATTTCTGCAAACGATTCAAAATCCGAAAAAGCTTCTCAGCAGTAGCTCATCCGCAGGGAAACGGGCAGGTGGAAGCAGTAAACAAAATTATCAAGTCAACCATCAAGAAGCAACTTGAAAGAGCAAAAGGTGGTTGGGTCGATAAGCTACCACTAGCACTATGGGCGTACAGAACTACCCACAAGACTGCGACTGGGCATACTCCGTTTTCATTGGCATACGGATCAGAAGCAATGATTCCGGTAGAAACAGAGGTCCCTTCACATAAAAGAATCCATTTCAATCAAGCGGAGAATGAAAAACTACAGCTTGAGGCACTGGATCTCCTTGATGAAAAAAGAGAAGAGGCTGAGCTCAGAATCGCATCTCATCAGCAAAGGATAGCTAGACATTTCAATTCCAAAGTTCGCCAACGCAGCTTTGAGATTGGAGATCTAGTCCTAAAGAGAATTATGACAGCGACAGGTGTGTTTGGGCCAAATTGGGAAGGACCATATGTCATAGGTCAGAAGCTTCTTGACGGCACATTCAAACTCACTACTGTCCAAGGAGATCAAATTCCAAGAGCTTGGAACAGCAATCACTTGCGCCCATACTTTACTTGATAACTTTGTTGAAATATTGTAAAAAGAATTATGAATGTATGATTCCTGTAATTGAAAGCGACTGTAAAACCGATGAAAGTGAATAATGAAAGACTATAAAGTGGATGTAGGCCCAAATTCTTGGCCGAACCACTATAAATCTTGTGTTCCTTATTATTATTACATGTTTGCTTCATTTTCAATATGAAAAGTACATTAAATGTATTACTGAAATGTCGATTTAAATTTTTGCAGGCAACGAAAATAAAACTTGCACATTACAAGACCAAGTGATTCTTGTTATCATTCAACAAACAAATTCCAAGTCACAAAATTCCCGAATTTAAATCATAGATAAGAAGTGCTTCAATTGAACGGTCAATGATTTCGCCGAAAACGGGCTCTAGCTAATAAATTGAGAAGTTTGAACAAACAAACATCCAATTAAGAAGCTTATGCCCGTTCTCGCGAACTGGCCTAGCAATGAAGTACACTTCTTTGGATTAAACAAACTACTTGTAAAAGAAGGGAGTGTGAGCTTGAAAAGAAAAAATAGAGGATCGCTAAAAAGGCATAAGCAAGTGGACAAGGAACAACTAAAGCCCTCTTCGGAGGCACAAGTCCTCTTCAAAGGCACAACTCTTCGGAGGATAAAGACCTCTAACGAGGCATATGTTGCAAAAAAGAAAGTTCTCTACTCAACCAAAAAAGATTGGAGGAGTCATGACCCTCCAACCATGAGAGAGTAACTTCCAGGCAATCCTCGGGGGCCCATTTCACCAGGAGTGGAAGTGTGACAGCCGCTCTTCGGAGTTTCACTTCACCGGAGTTGAAATGTAAAACAAAATAAAAGCCCTCTTCGGAGGCCCATTTCACCAGGAATGGAAGTGTGACAGCCGCTCTTCGGAGTTTCACTTCACCAGAGTTGAAATGTAAAACAAAATAAAAGCCCTCTTCGGAGGCCCATTTCACCGGGAGTCGAAGTGTGACAGCCGCTCTTCGGATTTTCACTTCACCGGAGTTGAAATGTTAAACAAAATAAAAGCCCTCTTAGGAGGCCCATTTCGCCAGGAGTTGAAGTGCAACAGCCGCTCTTCGGAGTTTCACTTCACCAGAGATGAAATGCAAGAAAAAAAAAAAGAGCCCCTCCCAAGGGGCAAAAACAGAAAGACCTCTTCCCAGAGGCAGAATAAGACAGAAAGACCTCTTCGCAGAGGCATAAATGAAAAGACCTCCCCCCGGAAGCACAATCAAGCAGAAAAAACCTCTTCGGAGGCACACGTTTCACCAAGATTGAAATAAAACTTCCAGGTGTTGAAACGTGAAAATGTCTTCCTCAGAGGTGCAACTTTTCAACAAAAAAAAAATCAAGAAGCCCTTTACTGTGGCAAGTAAAAAAAAAATCCTCACTAAAAGCACACTTTAACTTTCAAAGGAAGAATGAATTACTTGTTCTAGAAAATTCTCTTCCTCAAAAAGAAGTTGAAGTACCTTACAAATACCCGCTTTACCACGTAGAAGATTTCATTCAATAAAATGTGTATATGCACAAAATAAAAAGTGATATCTTCGAAGGTTGAAGCGTAGAAACTTATTTGTGCTCTATTTTTTAATGAATTCATATTCCTCCAAATGTGGAATAATTATTCTCTAAAAAAAAATCACAAGTTCCTCATAAAATAAAATATTACAATGGGCTTATGGTATAGGGGCAGCATGGCATAACTACATTGGTAAAATTGCGCTCGAACAATATATACAACAAGCTCACTGCAATATCGTGTGAAGAAACTTATACAAAAATAAATAGTAAATGCATTCTTAGATACAGACAGAAGTTTGTACAAAGAAAAAGAATCATTTTATTCAACACTATTTTATATACAGGTACAGGTTCCAAAGTAAAAAACAAAAGAAAAGCGGGGGGCGGTACCCGCACAATTCCCAGTCAGTACATGCAAAAAAGACAAAAAGCGATATGAAAGCCACAGAACCAGAGCCATCATTTCTTCTTCCGCCCACCTTTTGACCCCGCACCTGGCCGAATGACCAACTTTTTAGGCCGGCTTGTGAGGGTAGGGGATGAAGGAGACAGGGGCTCGGTCGGACTTTCTTCCGTCTCTTCTTCGCCAGTTAAAGATCCCTTCTTCTTCTTCTTCTTGGAAACTCCCTGCTTTCCTCTCTTCTTGGAGGAAGACCCACTCCCTGGAGAAAGAAGTTTGGATAACGGTTCAGCGTCGGAGCCAGTTGGTTCTGGAGTCCTCTCGCTTCCTTCAGTTTCTTCTCCTTTCGGATCTTGAGAAGCAATGGGATCATCTAAGCCGTGAAGAGATTCTATTTTCTCCTCTTGTGACCCGGGTTGCGAGGCAGAAGAAGGAGTGACTTAGGAGGCGGGGAAGGAATAACTGGAGGAGGAGAAGCCTGAACAGTGCTCGACGTTTTCTCTGCAGAAGGAAAAAAGTTCAAGTCAGTAAAAAGAGGAGACAATGGCTCGCTGAGATTCAAGAAGTAGTCAAAAAGCTCATCAAGTTCGTAAGAAACAAATGAGCAGTCTACTTGGGCAAGATTATCAGTAGGGTTACCTGCAGAAGTCGGTTCCCTGACGTCAACTTCGTAAGCCTGTGCCTCGTCACTCTCGCCGCCTTCATCTCCACCTTGTATGCTTGTGATATCAGTGGTAACTTTAGTAGGAGATGGGGAATGAGAACTAGAACCGATAATGTCAATTTCGGCAGAAGGAGAAGGTTGAATTGGAGCAGTTGAGATGATTTTTCCTGAATATTCTCCTGCCGCCGTTTCGGCCCTTAATTTTGCAAGCTGTTCTCTCCCCCTAGCGAGAGCGGCACGAGCATCATCATCAAGATAGTGCTCCTCAAGAGCTGACTCAGCATAGCCAGCGCCGCTACCACCGAGCATATCGAGTGCGGCCTCCTAAACTTCAGCCAGTGTAATTTCATACTTGGGGCCTAGAAAGGCGAGGCTACCACGCCCCAAGATGCTATGCAGATAGAAATCAAATAATGTTGAGCTGATGTTGGCCCTCGTTGCCTCGTGAGACTCTTCAGCTGTAATTTTGCCGGCAACGGCCTCATCACGCTCCATTTCAGATTTAGAAAGTTGAAGTTTAAGCATTTGAATCTCCGCTTCTTGGGAGCTGGTTTTCGTCCGAAGCTTTGCAACATCAGCAATATAGCCCTCACTGATCCTTTTTTGCACTTCGAGCCTGTCTTCGGCATCCCTTTGGCTGGCATGAGCATCTCTCACTTGTTTTAGGAGCACTTCTTCTTTTTGAGAATAGGAAGTAGAGGAAGCAGCAAGCTTTTGTTTCAGTTCTTCAACTTTTGCTTCAAGCACTTCATTGTAAGAAGCAATGCTCCTCATCTCAGTGTCGTGTTGCTCAAGAACTTTTTGCCACTCGGCTTTATCGTTTTCCATAGTGAGCATGGCCTCTATGTTCGCACGATTAACCCTTTGGAGCTCGTCAACAAGTTTTTGCCAATTCGACATCCTCTCGATATCAAGCTTGACGGCGTCAAGGTTTCGTAACATAGCAGACTTGTCAATGGGGACCAAGTCAAGGTCAAACCTTACTCCCTTCAGACACCACTGTGGAAACCGACTCTGCAAAGTGGCTGGACCCTGTCCAACTTGGAATTTAGGCCTACTAATTATTGTTTGGATGTCTTCCTTCCCGAGAGCAGGAGAGCCGGAAGGAATGTCGAGCGAGTCAGGAGCAGTAACCTTTTCAGGAGTTGTAAAGGTGTGCTTCTCACCATGTCGGGCTCTCTTACTCGAATCTTCAACCATATGACTTTTTCCTCTGTCATCATGGTATTTTCTTTTATGGGAATCGTCGCCTGTCTGCGAAGAGTCGTGGCGCTCCTCCCTCTCTCTTCTCTCGTAACACTCCTCTTGAGCCTTCATCTCTTGAGCCTTTCGAGCGGCTCTTTCTTCATCAGATTCTCTGTAAGAGGGAAGGTAACGCCTGTAATCATATTGGCTACGCCTCCCGTAGCGCTGGAAATCATCATAGTAGGACCCGCTGCGCCCCATCGGAGAATCTGAAATAAAAAGAACTAAATCTTATAATTCTTCAAAGTACAAAAAACCAGAAGCATAAAAGTGCCAAAAAATTCTAAGTGTGTGTGGTGTGCAAACTACGCGCATAAAACTACGAACCACTCTTTAATTGTGGAGTGGTTGTGGGTGTAATAGTTAGCGTCAACTCTTGAGTCGACGAAGTCTGTTGCAGGATAGAAGTCGCTTCAACTACTGAAGAAGAAATCCCGGTAGTGATAGGATCATCTTTAAAGATCTCTTTCGAGGTGGCAAAGAGGTCGCTCAACCCTTCGAAAGTATCGTCCTTGCTCTGCTTGGCAAGGCTAGTTTTTTCGGCTTCTTCGCCAGATTTCTGTGACAGTCGGGGAGATCCCTGGGGCTCTTCTTCTTCAATAACAGGGGCAAGTTCGACAGGTAACCCCGCAACGTCAACCGAAGTGGAGCACTTCACTAGCGAAGTCTCGGGAGCAGGTCCTTTTGGTATGGATGTGTCTGTAGAAACCAGAGCATCCGATGCTTTAGGTGGGGAGTCTGGAACCTCGCAGGGGTGTGTGGAGCGAGAAGGATGAAGAAGTCTGAACTGGTGAAGGAATTCGTCGTTCAGCAAAAATTTCACGTCTCGTTCTTCAACCGGTACTACTACAAGCCTCTCCAGGGTTGGCTTGTGACTGGGATCTCTACAAGGAGGGGGAAGTACTGAAATAAAATTAAAGAAATGATGACGAAGTTAACACTTGGCAATTCGAACTTCAAAAGACTCAGAATATAAAAGAGGTAAAGGTAGATGATCTTACTTCCTTCTCTCCACACAGCGTAAAACCCCGGGGGGCAACGGACATAGAAAAATTATGTTAAAAACCCATGAGCGCTGTCAGGAAGACCGATGATCAGTTTACGATTTCGAGCACTTCTCACGACAGTAATAGAGGGGTGATCTTTAGTCCTGGTGAAAGAGCATAGGAAACAAATCTCGTCAAAGCTTGGAAATCGATCAAGCGTCCTCCTAAACAGTACACACAACCCCATTAAAATGGCAAAACCATTGGGCTGTAATTGGGACAGGGCGATGGCCAATTGACGAAGAAGTTGTTGGAAAAAGTCATTGAAAGGAGGAACGCCCTCACTCATGCACATTTGTCGATTGACCGTTACAAAGCCAGGAGGTGCTATGTCAGCAGTGTTACTTCTCTCGGGAAGAATGGCATCTGATTCAGCAATGCCAAACTGAGCGCACAATTGGCGGAAAACTCTGTACGATAATGTAGAAGAGACTCTTTCGGGAGGATTGATCAAAGGAGCCGGAATTACAGTTGCCTCTCCAGTCTGAACCGTTGTATCTTCTTCTTGAGAAGTCATTCTACACAAGCAACTGGATATTCAAATGTGAAGGTGCACGTTTCCTAAAAAGTGTGAAGTGTTGTGCAAAACTAATAAAAATAGCAAGTAAATATAACTGGAATTAAACTAGTCGATGATTGGTCGATTACAAAATTTCAGAACTTGTTAATATAAAGTTCAAGCATAATATTAGTGCAGGCTGGTCAGTTTCAATTGACTATTTCAGTGCTGTTGTAATATTTTACTTGAAATTGATGAAAGCACTTCATTCACACAATTTATTTGAGTTAATTATCTGTTATTAACTAATCTGTCATTTGACGTGGGCAGTCGATGGCAGTATATTTGTCCCATCTTTCTGCAAGTATTGTGTTTAACAGGTTGATAGCGTCAAAGTTAGAATAATCTGTGAAGAAACACAACAAAGTTCAAGCAGTTTATTTCAGCAAATCAAGTTAAAGTTCAAGGTTCAAGCAAAATTGTCAACTGCGACAACTTAAGTGTTGTCTCGGCGACAACTTAAGTGTTGACTCGGCGACGACTTAAGTGTTGGCAACGACTTAAGAAATTCTTCCTACGGGTTAAATCAAATCATTGGTTATCTGGCTAACTCGTCCACGACCTAAGGATTACGAGGCGAGTTAAGTTAGGTCGTTTCAATCTTGAATTGTTAGTGTCTTAAGTCGGCAGTGCTCTAAGTCGTAAACCATGGAAAATAGAAAAGGCTTCAGTCCGAGGCAACGTAAAATTCTCCAAGTCCTATCCCGGCTATGACTTAAGACTTGTGTCGTGAAGGTTGGTAAGTCGGTCAAAGGATAAGTCGCGATGGTTATTGAATCGCTCAAAATTACTGCGCTCAAGATTACTGGATCGCGTCCAAGTTAACGTCATGCTTCCTCCAACCAACCAACCCCTTCTCAGAACTTCTAAACCTTAACCCATTATCCTCCTAAACCTTAACCCATTATCCTCCTAAACCTTAACCCGTTATCCTCCTATCTCCTAACCCGATAAGCCATACAAGACAATCTCATCTCCTCTAAATCCATGAATCAACTGACCGGAAATATAAAAACCCATCGTCTCCTCCTTGCAAATCGTCTACAAACTCAAATCAAACCGCTCAAAGCTTGTCAAAAATCAATCATAGCGTGACTCGAAATGAAGCATGGTGCGAGGATTTGGATTAGGGTTAGAGAACGAGAAGTCCAACTCCATGATCGAGGGGTAACGGCAGTTGTGAAATTGAGCGGGCAATAAGTTTACTTACGTAGTGTGATGACGAGGATCAAAGAAATTTGATTGATGATGAGATGAACTGGTTGAGTTCGTCTTTGAAAGCTTCGAAGATTGTTAATGGTGGAAATAAACGCTGAAGTAAGAAAGTGAAGAAGAAGGGGCGACTTAAGCCATTTATACACTGGAGCGATGGAATGTGAATCGGCATCAGCCGACCTAGTCTCTTCCTTAAGTCCTTCGCGACCTAACAACCCATCAGGACACGAGCTAAGAAAGTCGAAGCACGCGACCCACAACTTAGGCACGCACTTCGAGGGGCAAATGTTAACCTCGTTTGATCAATGAGTTAAGACCTGAGACGACTCACGACTTAAAGAAGCAGAGCGACCTAAGGAGTGGTCCAACTCAGTAAGTAACCGACTTAACAAGTTAGCGACTCAAAGGAGTTACACGACTTAACGAGTCAGGGATTGGTCGACCTAAAGGAGTCAACAGCTTACGGAAGTGAATGACTTACAACATATAAGACTCTACGACTTAACGGTTTAGGAAAGAAGGGATGGATCACGACTTAAGGCCTTCACGACTTAAGGTTCTTACCGACTCAATGGGTCTACGACTCATTGTAATTCACGACTTAAGGGTAGAAGCAACTCAACAAGCTGGCGAGTTAGAATTCAAGGCGGCTTAAGAGGAGCGGAACGACTCAACGAGTTACCGACTCAACAAATTGAGGAGTTGCGCGAGTCACAGAAACGTGCAACCTATGACCTACCTTGAGTCGTCAATAACTCAAGGAAGCGACTCACGACTCAGCATGACTCACCTACGACCTAAAACCACTGAATCGTAGCCCGCAGCCACAATGCTTATGTCAAAGATAGTTGACTCGTGAGCGACTCATGACTTGTAATTCTGAAGAAGTAAACCATTGAGGAACCAAGGGCTTAGTCAGATAAGTCGGCCATAACCTCTTAACTCGTGGACGAGTTAGGACTAGCGCTATATCCAGAAGACCGAAGGCGCTCTGACACCAAGCATGAACTCTACCAGCAGAGTCACCCACGACCCAACTTAACTCGGCCACGGGTTATCATGAGTCGAGCAAGACTTACGATCCAAAGGGAAGATTTTTCTATAAATACCGACCTACCTCAAACATGAAGGGGACTTTTTTTGGCTCATTCTTTCCAAGCACCGATACTCTGCTGCATTCCAAACCGACTCGACACTCAAAGCTTTTAAGACACGTAGAACGCTATCAACAACTTCAAGAAGGAATCTCATACATCCGACATGGATTTAAAGGCTTTCTCTTACATTTAAGTTTAAGCTACTCGTTCAAAGTGTTTAGTAATTCAAAGTGTATTGTACTTGAGAAGAATTGTATCAACTTGTAACGAAATCATCAATAAAGATATTCAGAGTGGACGTAGGCTTGATCATAAGCCGAACCACTATAAAGACTGCTGTTATTTACTGTTTTTTCTGCAGCTTTCTGCTCATACTCTGTTCCCGAATCATCGGGTGGTGCTTTCACAACTACACTTTACACACCGGGGTGTTAGCGTTTAAATTTTAGCGTTAACAGTATGTCCAGGCCTTATATATATATATATATATATATATATATATATATATATATATATATATATTAGTTATTCCATTTGTACTAGTGTATTTCACAAAAGAAGTTTTGACACATGTTGTGTGTTTATGCACGTAAACACCTTGTTCATGCCTTATATGGTCCGGGTTAATTCAAGTCCTGAGATCCATTTACATGCATGCATTTCTTTTTCTTTTTTTTGCATAAGGCATGTTTTGCAAAGTATACATTAATTTCAAGTTGAGACAGTGTAGGATTTTTTGGTGAAAATATAGTGTGCAGTCCACTATTTAATTTGCGTTGAACCGGTGTTACGTTATTAAAACGTAGTTTGTTACAGTAATTTTTATAACGGAATTTTTACTCCGACGTTATATTTTTGAAGCGTGCTATTTTGATGAAGTTTTTTGACAAATAAAAATTACGGTTGTTTTGACTTCAGTAACCGTTAATTTTAAAGTGGATTTTCAAGCGGTTATCCCGCAACGCTGATTTGGTACCCGTTTTTACGGTGTTTTGTGAAGTGGAATTTCCTCGGCGAAATTGCTACAGTTGTTGTTGTTTTAATCACGTGTTTTAAAAATCGTTTTTTTTAAATAAAATTGTTTTCAAATTTTTTACAGTTTACGCTTTCAAAAGAATGAGGAATCGATTTAAACACTTCAGCAAAATTGAGGACTATGAACCCATATTTTTACTGATTTGGTTAATTCCGGACTTGTCCGTTTGAGAACGTAAAATGTTATTTTTATAAAATACACAATTTTGCACTTTCAAGGAAACGATGAAGAGATTTAAACGATTTAGCAAAAGTGCGGAGTATGGAACCATACTTTTACTATTTCGGTTAGTTCCGGACTCGTTAATTGAAATATTTGCTGATTGATGATTTTATTTGGCTTTCGAGCCACTCTGCTGGACCTTCGGGTCATATGTTGGACCTTCGGGTCAATACCAGTACAGACCTTCGGGTCATTTGTTGGGCGCCAAAAATATAGTACTTGGTAGGCTTCGGCCATATGAGATGCACGTGCGGCGTAGCTAAAACTCGCCATCTGCTGGGATCGATCCATCTTTTATGTTGATTTTCTAGTTATCTTATTTTGATTTCTAGATTTTGTGAATGCTAATTTTCTTGTTATCTTGATCGATTTCTAGATTTTTGTGTGTTGCTATTTTGAATTCAATTGTGAATTTGGAAATTTATTTTGATGACGTTTAATGGGATTTTTCCTTTAAACTATGTTGATTAATATGTTGTATAGTCTCTTCCTAGATTATAATTTTGTGTATAGTCTCTTCCAAGATTATAATTTTGAGTATAGTCTCATCCGAGATTATAAATTTGCATATTACCGTTTTGAATTCGATTGGGAATTCAAAAGCTGATTCTGGTGGAGTTTATATTTAGATTTCTTCATTTAAATTATGGTTATTATTTATGCTGAATAGTCTCATTCGAGATTATTGATTTTGTTGGAGTTTAATGAGTTGAATTTGATGGAGTTTGATGTGTTTTCTTCATTTAATCTATGTTGATTTCTTATGATGAATAGTCTCATTTGAGACTATTATTATTTTGCTTGACGTTGTTTACGATGCATTCACTTCTAAGAATAAATTAGACTAATCCGTTTATTATTTTCTTTCAAATAATACTCGGGTCAGACCGAGTTATTTCAGGATAGTCGCTATCTCTGATTCTGTAGCAGCTTCAGCTTTTGGGGATTTCACATCATCTTTTGTCTAGCATTCGAGGAGTTCTTTTGGTTATTTTCCTCCCATCTCATGTGTGTTGATGTATATGTATATGTGCATTTGGTCCTTGTGAACTATAGATTGTTGTAGCATGTATTCCAGACTTGTCTTCCGCTATATATCTGATATTTCTGTTCTGAGGTGACTATACTATCAGTGTTGTTATTATGAGATGTTCTGGATTTTTCTTTAGCCATTGTGGTTTCGTTTTAGATTTGGATTGAAATTATATCTTTGGGAGTAAATTTCACAACTCCTATCGATGTAATCAATACTCGTCTAAGGCATAACTTACGGATGGTCGCTTCTAACAAGTCATATTCTTCGTAATAGCAGACGTTAACTCTTATAATGACCTTTGTTATTGTGAGCATAGAGGTGGGGCGTCACAGCTTGGTATCAGAGCTAAGATTCAGAACAAATTATAATAAGCATAGAACAGAAGCAGAATGGAACATGTGTTACAACTATTCGTGGGTTTTCTTCGTGCCTTTCTAATCGATTCTTTTGATGTTCTTAAACCTTATCCTCTTTAACAGTTTGAAGTATGTCTAGGGATAAATTTCATATCCCTCTAGTATTCCATTTGTTAAATTCCTTATCAATCTTTGATTTTGAAAGGTTTTATTTTATTTCGTGGCCGTTCTATTAGAGTTCTTTTCGATACGGCTGCATCACATTCATTCATGTCAAAGGAGCTTGTTGTTGTTATTCCTTTGGATGTTGTTAGTCTTTGCGACTCTTTGAGGATTGTGAATCCTATTGGAGGATTTGCTACTCTTGGTTTGTTGTGTATTGATGTTGATGTTGAGATTATTCTTTATGGTTTTTCCTTTCATGAAAATCTGCATGTTATGGATCATCTTAGTTTTTGATATGATTTTGGAAATGGATTGGCTCGTCCGTTATGAAATTCAATCTTATGTCCCGAGAGAACTTTATACCTCAATCATCCTGAAGCTATCGAGTGGTTATCTATCATATTTCGAATGCTATCATTTCTTCCTTCGAGTCGGAGACTGTTATAGCTAAATATTCCAGTTATTTGTGATTTTTCTGATGTCTTCGAGCCTATTTCCAGTTTGTCGTCGAATAGGGCAATTGAGTTCCGTATTGATCTTATATCTAGTGCTCATCATGTCAGTCGTCCTTCCACGAGGATGTATGTTAACGAAAAAGAGGAACTCAAGCATCAATTAGCTGAGTTGGAAGCCAAATATTTTATTCGCACTAGCTCATTTTCTTGGGGCGCCGCCATTGTCTTCGTTAAGAAGCCATATGGTACTCTTAGGCTCGCATTAATTAGAGTAAGCTTAACGATCTCACTATCAAAAAATAGGTATCCATTACCTAGGATCGACGACCTGTTCGATCAGTTAAAAGGCGCTAAACTGTTCTCCCAACTTGATCTTGCTACCGGTTCACAATGGGCTACGAGTTGCAGAAGTTAGCGTTCCACTTACCGCATTCCGCACTAGTTATGATTCTTATCAATGACTTATTATGTCATTCAGTTTGCCCAGCTTATTTCATCCAATTTATGAATCGAGTATTCCACGAATATCTCGATGACTCCATTTGTGTATTTATTGATTTTAGATGAAAACAACAATTTAAAATTTTGCAAATCTTTTTCATAAGATTTATTTACAAGTATAATTGGATTGTGTTTATCATAGATGATTTTGTGATTATATTGCCCATTGAGTGCTTTAAGAATTCTGGCCGATGCGCTTGATCAACGTTATCGATAGGAATCTTCTAAACGCTTTGATGAGACAAGTTGACATAATAAATTGACCTATAAAAAGTAAATTTTTCTACAAAATGATTTCGTAAAGATAATTGTAATTTTGGAAGTTTTAGCTTTTCAGGAAAGAAGACTATTTGAGAGAACTCTTTTTCGATACCCTTATCTTTGTGATTCCCGAAGGGAACCAAGATTTCATTATTAGTACCAATCCTAGCCGTATTGGTTTCGGTGCTGTTCTCATGCAAAAAGATAGAGTAGTTGCCTATACTTCTAGACAACTAACGCCTAAAGGAATTCGTTATGCTACCCATGATTTGGAGTTTTCCGCTATAGTTTTTGCTCTAAAGATTTGGCGACATTATTTATTGGGTGAGCGTTTTATTCTCTTCACTAATCACAAATCTCTGAAGTATCTGTTCAGTCAGAAGGAACTTAATTTGGGGCGACAGTGTTGGCTCGAATTTCTTGCTTCATATGATTTCGATATTCAGTATACCCCTGGTAAGGGTAATCGAGTCGCTGATGCGCTTAGCCGCAAGCAGCAAGTTGTTATTTCCATGATGCTAGCAGAGTGGAATATTTTGGAAGCTTTATCTCATTGTGATACTAGAGACCGTCCTTCAGTTTCTAATTCTCCCGTGCTTTTATTTAGCATGGAAACTCGTCCTAGTTTATTGGATCGTGTTGCCGATGCCCAGAAACAAGATCCAGATCTCTTATCTTATTCAGAGTTGTAAATCGGAATCCCGAAGTGATAAAGGATTTCGATATTGATATTCATGGTTGTATTTGAAAGAAGGGTAGGTTGATCGTGCCTATTGTTTCTAATATTAGAAATGACATTCTTGAAGACTGTTATCGTTCTAAGTATACTATCCATCTGGGTAGTAGTTTGATGTATGTTGATATGAAACGCTTATACTTTTGAGAAGGTATGAAGCGTGATGTTGCAAGTTATGTGAGTCGTTGCATGAATTGTCAACTTATTAAAGCTGAACATCATCGTCCTAGTGGTCTTTTGCATCCTCTTGTGGTACCATTATGGAAATAGGATCAAATTTCTATGGACTTCATTGATGGTCTACCTCGTTCGAGGTTGCGCCATACTCGTATTTGGGTGATTGTTGACCGATTGACCAAATCAGCCCATTTTATCTCTATCAATTCCATTCGGACTGCTTCTTGACTTTGGAGATAGTTGGAAAGACCATTTATCTCTTATTGAATTTGCTTTTGACAAAAGTTTTCAATCCAGTACCGATATGGCTCCTTTCAAAGCTCTTTATGGAAGGCCGTGTCGACCACCATCTTGTTGGTTAGAATAGGGGGAAAAGTTAGTTCTCGGCCCTGATTATATTCGTGGATCTTCGAAAAAGATTGATATCATCAGACAGAGAATGAAAGAGGCTTAGAATAGGCAGAAATCATATGCCGATCTTCGTAGGAAGTCTTTGAAATTTTATGTTGGCGATCTTGTATTCATTCGTGTTTCCCCGATGAAGGGTGTGGTGTGTTTTAGTAGCTTCGGGAAATTGGCTCCTCAGTATATTGGACCGTTTCCTATTACGGAACGCATTGGCCCAGTTGTTTATCGTGCTTCGCTACCTATCCAGTTTTCGGGAATTCATGACGTATTTCATGTATACCAACTTTGTCGATGCCTTTGAGATTCGGAATCTTCTATTGATCCCCATGTGTTGCAAGATCTTGAGATCTCACCCAACTTGTCTATTGTGCTAAATACTATTCGTTTGCTAGCTTCAGAGGTTAAACGCCTGCGGAATAAAGAAGCCCCACTTGAAAAAATTCAATGGGCCGCAAACCCCAAAGATTGCACTTGGGAAACCAAAGAATTCATCGAGCGTTCTTATCATGGTTTTCTCTTCTTTTCGGGTGGGAGTGAGCATTCTTGCTCTTTCTTTTTTATTTTAGTCTTTGTTGAGATGAATTATTTGTGTTATTGACTACTTCTAATATGAAAATTGCGGGGACGCATTTTTTATAAGGAGGGAGTCTGTAACGACCGTGATTTTTGAATTACTGTCGTAATGAATATATTAAAAATCTGTAACGACCGTAATTTTTGAATTACTGTCGGAGCAAATATTTTAAACAGAAATTTTAATTTATTAAAATTTGAAAAAAAAATGTCGCAATGTCAGTCGCAAAGTCATTAGGAATAAATAGCGAAGTTGTGATATTTTTCTTGCGTTCGCGTGCAAATCAAAGTGAACGTTGAAAGTGTAGTTCAGTTCCTTCTTCACATGTAAATGGAACAAGTCCATTTCAGAAACAAAAATGAGCCATTTGAAAGCAAATATTGAAATTGCTGTCATCATTAATGCATGCGTACTTCTTTTCCTTTATACACATCTCCCATTCAATGCACTTGCACCCCCAAACCTCTCCCAACATCATTTCTCTGACTTGCGAAAAAATAAAAAGAGAATAGTAGCTGCAGCTCACTTCCAAGTAGCACTGCAATGTTCATCTAGATTCACTCTTCTTCAAGTTACTCGGCAAGAATTTTAATGGCGGTTCAACTCTTTTGATCCGGGTTGTTTAATGTTTTTGAAAGCAAATCTGGTGAGCGAAAATCTCACGTTTCTAATTTAAAAGTAACACTGCTGAAATCTTCAGTTACTCTGTAAGCTTCCTCAAATATAAAGATTCGTGTCGGTTCACCAATATCACAAATTTTAGCAATGTACATGGGCAGTTGACTAGTGCATATTGAACTCGGTTGTTCTGAGTCCGATTGGATCTGTGACTTAGTCGCCTTAGGGTGGTTGCTTCCTGTGAGAAAAGAATTTGATATAACTTTTTATTTTATTTTTTTATATATACTGGCGTTATGTTAACATTCGTTTGAGCTTGAATTTCTATGAACGTTTTTTAGCCTAGCCCAATATACAGAGGAATTATTAGCTTAGAATAACATTCTCAAATATGACATACGTGTTTTCAAGAGCATTTTCTCCTTTGCACTATGTAATGCGTGTACGCGTACAAACATTATGCATGAGAATGTAAAAGAGGTCCAGGTTAGTTGTATTTAAATTTCTTAAGTACAAAGTATAATTAAGGTCAGCTTTGCACGTTGCACAGGACACTTTTTAAGTATTATACACACGTGTGTATGGATGCTATATTGATGGATATGCGTGAAAATCAAATGGTCTTGGACATTGCGAATTTGAGCAATTGTGAGTGTGAAGTGTATATATAGTCAGGTTATATGCTTGCGCGCATTAGTGTGTTTGCATCATTTTCAGTTGTGCAGCCATGGGGTAGTATAAATGAAAGTGAGACACGAGACCAAGTTTTTATGTGAAAAGTTAAGCCCAGATCAAATATTTATTTGTGCATGCATACATAATGTTAACGCTAAAATTTAAACACTAACACCCCGGTGTGTAAATTGTAGTTATGAAAGCACCACCCGATGATTCGGGAACAGAGTATGAGCAGAAAGCTGCAGAAAAACAGTAAATAACAGCAGTCTTTATAGTGGTTCGGCTTATGATCAAGCCTACGTCCACTCTGAATATCTTTATTAATGATTTCGTTACAAGTCGATACAATTCTTCTCAAGTACAATACAATTTGAATTACTAAACACTTTTAACGAGTAGATTAAACTTCAATGTAAGAGAAAGCCTTCAAATCCATGTCGGATGTACGAGATTCCTTCTTTAAGTTGTTGATAGCGTTCTACGTGTCTTAAAAGCTTTGAGTATGGAGTTGGTTTGGAATGCAGCAGAGTATCGGTGCTTGGAAAGAATGAGCCAAAAGTCCCCCGCTAGTTGGTGTTAGGGCTGTATTTATAGGGAACACTTCTGGGCGGAATTATTTTCAAGTCCTAAGTCGTGGCCGACTTAAGATAAGTCGTGGCCGACCTACCGAGTCAAGTCCACGGTTTAGTAGAGGCAAGCTTGTCTGAATTCATGTCATAAGTTTTAAGTCGCCAATGCACTAAGATGATCCGGCATAAGTTTTCACGGCATTGGATTTTAACTCAGTAGTTTTAGGTCGTGGTCGACTCAAGTTAGGTCGTGGGTCGTAGCTTAACTGGTAGGCTCGTTTATTTCAGGTGATAGCACAAGTTCTGAACCGTGTACGAGTCAAGAGGCTGCGTGCTAAGTAGTTGTACCAAACTTACCCTCATTTGCCAGGGTGGTGAACGACACAGAATGAGTCGTAAGTCGGTATCCTTCTTAGGGCTTAGGCAGTTATCTTGAGTCATTAACCCATCCCGTCCTTGAGACGTGGATTTCCTTAAGCCGTAAAAACCTTAAGTAAAAACCTTAAGTCGTGAAGGCCTTAAGTCGTGATCCATCCCTTCTTTCTTAAACCGTTAAGTCGTAGACTCCTATATGTCGTAAGTCGTTCACTTCCGCAAGTTGTTGACTCCTTTAGGTCGACCAATCCCTGACTCGTTAAGTCGTGTAACTCCCTTGAGTCGTTAACTTGTTAAGTCGGTTACTTATTGAGTCAGACCACTCCTTAAGTCGGTTTGCTTCTTTAAGTTGTGAGTCATCTTAGGTCTTAACTCGCTAACTTATTGAGTCGCTTCTACCTTTGAGTCGTGAATTACCTTGAGTCGTAGGCCCACTGAGTCGGTAAGATCCTTAAGTTGATGAGTCGGCCCAGGCCTTAACTCGTTTGATCAAACGGGGTTAACATTTGCCCCTCGAAGTGCGCGCCTAAGTTGTAGGTCGCGTGCTTCGACTTTCCCTTGACCCGTGTGTGCCGTTTCGAGTCCCACTGTCCTGGTATATAAAAGGCTTAAGTCGCTCCTTCTACTTCACCTTCCTGCTCAATTGTTTACTTCCGCCATTAGCAACCTTCGAAGCTTCCAGAGTCAAATTCATTCAGCTCGCTTCATTTCCAACCAAATTCCTACAATCTTCATCATTACGCTACGTAAGTAAACTCATCGCCCGCTCTATTTCGCAATTACCGTTACCCTTCGATCATGGACTTCCCATTTCTTAACTTCAATCCAAATCCTCGCACCGTGCTTTATTTCGGGTCATGTTATGATTGATCTCTGACAAGCTTGGAGTGGTTTGATTTGAGGTTTTAGACGATTTGCAAGGAGGAGACGATGGGTTTTTATATTTCGAGTCAGTTGATCCATGAATTTAGAGGAGATGATACTGTCTTGTATGGGTTATCGGGTTAGGAGATAGGAGGATAATGGTTTAGGAGTTAGGAGGATAATGGGTAACTAACTTGAGAAGAGGTTGGTCGGTTGAAGGAAACGTGACGCTAGCTTGGAAGCGATTCAGTAATCTTGAGCGCAGTAATTTTGAGTGATTCAATAACCATCGCGACTTATCCTTTGACCGACTTACCAACCTTCACGACATAAGTCTTAAGTCGTAGCCGGGATAGGACTTGGAGAATTTCACGTTGCTTCGGACTGAAGCCTTTTCTATTTCTCTTATGACTTACGACTTAAGCACTGCCGGCTCAAAGTGTTAGCGACTTAAAGCATAGACGACCTAACCTAAGCCGCCTCATAACCTTTAACTCATGGGCGAGTTAACACATTGAATTGTCTTGGAGCATAATTCTGACTTGAACTTTAACTTGGTTTGCTGAAATAAACTGCCTGGGTACTAAATTGTTTGGACTTTAACTTGTTAAACTTTGTTGCATTTTTTCACAGGTCACTCTTGCAAGCTAATAGCCTGTCTAATACAACATTTACAGAAAATTGGGACGAATATACTGCCATCGACTGCCCACGTCAAATGACAGATTAGTTAAAAACAGATAGTTAATCTAAATAAATTGTGTGAACGAAGTGCTTTCAACTCATCAATTTCAAGTAAAATATTAAAGCAACACTGAAATAGTCAATTGAAACCGACCAGCTTGCACTAATATTATGCTTGAACTTTAGATTAGCAAGTTCTGAAATTTTGTAGTTGACCAATCATCGACTATTTTAACTCCAGTTATATTTACTTGCTACTTTTATTAGTTTTGCACGACACTTCACACTTTTAGGAAACGTGCACCTTCACATTTGAATATCCAGTTGTTTGTGTAGAATGACTTCTCAGGAAGAAGATACAATGGTTCAGACCGGAGAGGTCACTGTAATTCCTGCTCCTCTAGTCAATCCTCCCGAACGAGCCTCTTCTACTTTATCGTACAGAGTTTTCCGCCAATTGTGCGCTCAGTTTGGCATTGCTGAATCAGATGCCATTCTTCCCGAGAGAAGTAACACTGATGACATAGCACCTCCTGGCTTTGTAACAGTCAATCGACAAATGTGCCTGAGTGGGGGCGTTCCTCCTTTCAATGAATTTTTCCAACAACTTCTTCATCAATTGGCCATCGCCCCGTCCCAATTACACCCCAATGGTTTTGCCATTTTAATGGGGTTGTGTGTACTGTTTAGGAGGACGCTTGATCGATTCCCAAGCTTTGACGAGATTTGTTTCCTATGCTCTTTCACCAGGACTAAAGATCACCCCTCTATTACTGTCGTGAGAAGTGCTCGAAATCGTAAACTGATCATCGGTCTTCCTGACAGCGCTCATGGGTTTTTGACTCAATTTTTCTACGTCTGTTGCCCCCAGGGTTTTACGCTGTGTGGAGAGAAGGAAGTAAGATCATCTACCTTTACTTCTTTTATATTCTGAGTCTTTTGAAGTTCGAATTGCCAAGTGTTAACTTCGTCATCATTTCTTTTCTTTTATTTCAGTACTTCCCTCTCCTTGTAGAGATCCCAGTCACAAGCCAACCCTGGAGAGGCTTGCAGCAGTACCGGTTGAAGAACGGGACGTGAAATTTTTGCTGAACGACGAATTCCTTCACCAGTTCGGACTTCTTCATCCTTCTCGCTCCACACACCCCTGCGAGGTTCCAGACTCCCCACCTAAAGCATCAGATGCTCTGGTTTCTACAGACACATCCATACCAAAAGGACCTGCTCCCGAGACTTCGCTAGTGAAGTGCTCCACTTCGGTTGATGTTGCGGGGTTACCTGTCGAACTTGCCCCTGTTATTGAAGAAGAAGAGCCCCAGGGATCTCCCCGACTGTCACAGAAATCTGGCGAAGAAGCCGAAAAAACTAGCCCTGCCAAGCAGAGCAAGGACGATACTTTCGAAGGGTTGAGTGACCTCTTTGCCACTTCGCAAGAGATCTTTAAAGATGATCCTATCTCTACCGGGATTTCTTCTTCAGTAGTTGAAGCGACTTCTGTCCTGCAACAGACTTCGTCGACTCAAGAGTTGACGCTAACTATTATACCCACAACCACTCCACAATTAAAGAGTGGTTCGTAGTTTGATGCGCGTGGTTTGCACGCCACACACACTTAGAATTTTTTGGCACTTCTTTGCTTCTGGTTTTTTGTACTTTGAAGAATTCTAAGATTTAGTTCTTTTTATTTCAGATTCTCCGATGGGGCGCAGCGGGTCCTACTATGATGATTTCCAGCGCTACAGGAGGCGTAGCCAATATGATTACCGGCGTTACCTTCCCTCTTACAGAGAATCTGATGAAGAAAGAGCCGCTCGAAAGGCTCAAGAAAAGAAGGCTCAAGAGGAGCGTTACGGGAGAAGAGAGAGGGAGGAGCGCCACGACTCTTCGCAGAGAGGCGACGATTCCCATAAAAGAAAATCCCATGAAGACAGAGGAAAAAATCATATGGTTGAAGATTCAAGTAAGCGAGCCCGACATGGTGAGAAGCACACCTTTACAACTCCTGAAAAGGTTACTGCTCCTGCCTCGCTCGACATTCCTTCCGGCTCTCCTGCTCTCGGGAAGGCAGACATCCAAACAATAATCGGTAGGCCCAAATTCCTAGTTGGACCGGGTCCAGCCACTTTGCAGAGTCGGTTTCCACAGTGGTGTCTAAAGGGATTAAGATTTGACCTTGACTTGGTCCCCATAGACAAGTCTGCTGTGTTACGAAACCTCGACGCCGTCAAGCTTGATATCGAGAGGTTGTCGAACTGGCAAAAACTTGTTGACGAGCTCCAAAGGGTTAATCATGCGAACATAGAGGCCATGCTCACTATGGAAAACGATAAAGCCGTGTGGCAAAAGGTTCTTGAGCAACACGACACTGAGATGAGGAGCATTGCTTCTTTCAATGAAGAGCTTGAAGCAAAAGTTGAAGAATTGAAACAAGAGCTTGCTGCTTCCTCTACTTCCTATTCCCAAAAAGAAGAAGTGCTCCTCAAACAAGTGAGAGATGCTCATGCCAGCCAAAGGGATGCCGAAGATAGGCTCGAAGTGCAAAAAAGGATCAGTGAGGGCTATATTGCTGATGTTGCAGAGCTTCGGAAGAAAACCAGCTCCCAAGAAGCGGAGATTCAAATGCTTAAGCTTCAACTTTCTAAAGCTGAAATGGAGCGTGATGAGGCCGTTGCCGGCAAGATTGCAGCTGAAGAGTCTCACGAGGCAACGAGGGCCAATATCAGCTCAACATTATTTGATTTCTATCTGCATAGCATCTTGGGGCGCGATAGCCTCGCCTTTCTAGGCCCCAAGTATGAAATTACACTGGCTGAAGTTTGGGAGGCCGCACTCGGTATGCTCGGTGGTAGCGGCGCTGGCTATGCTGAGTCGGCTCTTGAGGAGCACTATCTTGATGATGATGCTCGTGCCGCCCTTGCTAGGGGGAGAGAACAGCTTGCAAAATTAAGGGCCGAAACAGCGGCTGGAGAATAATCAGGAAAAATCATCTCAACTGCTCCAATTCAACCTTCTCCTTCAGCCGAGATTGACATTATCGGTTCTAGTTCTCATTCTCCATCTCCTACTAAAGTTACCACCGTTATCACAAGCATACAAGGTAGAGATGAAGGCGGCGAGAGTGCCGAGGCACAGGCTTACAAAGTTGACGTCAAGGAACCGACTTCCGCAGGTAACCCTACTGACAATCTTGCCCAAGTAGACTGCTCATTTGTTTCTTACGAACTTGATGAGCTTTTTAACTACTTCTTGAATCTCAGCGAGCCATTGTCTCCTCTTTTTACTGACTTGAACTTTTTTCCTTCTGCAGAGAAAACGTCGGGCACTGTTCAGGCTTCTCCTCCTCCAGTTATTCCTTCTTCTCCTCCTAAGGTCACTCCTCCTTCTGCCTCGCAACCCGGGTCACAAGAGGAGCAAATAGAAGCTCTTCACGGCTTAGATGATCCCGTTGCTTCTCAAGATCCGAAAGGAGAAGAAACTGAAGGAAGCGAGAGGACTCCAGAACCAACTGGCTCCGACGTTGAACCGTTATCCAAACTTCTTTCTCCAGGGAGTGGGTCTTCTTCCAAGAAGCGAGGAAAGCAGGTAGTTTCCAAGAAGAAGAAGAAGAAGGGATCTTTAACTGGCGAAGAAGAGACGGAAGAAAGTCCGACCGAGCCCCTCTCTCCTTCATCCCCTACACTCACAAGCCGGCCCAAAAAGTTGGTCATTCGGCCAGGTGCGGGCTCAAAAGGTGGGCGGAAGAAGAAATGATGGCTCTGGTTCTGTGGCTTTCATATCGCTTTTTCCCTTTTTTGCATGTACTGACAGGAAATTGTGCGGGTACCGGCCCCACGCTTTTCTTTTGTTTTTTACTTTGGAACCTGTGCCTGTATATAAAATAGTGTTGAATAAAATGATTCTTTTTCTTTGTACAAACTTCTGTCTGTATCTGAGAATGCATTTACTATTTATTTTTGTACAATTTTTTTTTTTGCACGATATTGCAGTGAGCTTGTGGTATATATTGTTCGAGCGCAATTTTACCGATGTAGTTATGCCATGCTGCCCCTATACCATAAGCTCATTGTAATATTTTATTTTATGAGGAACTTGTGCTTTTATTATTATTTTTTTAGAGAATAATTATTCCACATTTGGAGGAATATGAATTCATTAAAAATTGAGCACAAATAAGTTTCTACGCTTCAACCTTCGAAGATATCACTTTTTATTTTGTGCATATACATATTTTATTGAATGAAATCTTCTACGTGGTAAAGCAGGTATTTGTAAGGTACTTCAACTTCTTTTTGAGGAAGAGAATTTTCTAGAACAAGTAATTCATTCTTCCTTTGAAAGTTAAAGTGTGCTTTTAGTGAGGATTTTTTTTTTACTTCGCCAAAGTAAAGGGCTTCTAGATTTTTGTTTCTTTGAAAAGTTGCACCTTTGAGGAAGACTTTTTCACGTTTCAACACCTGGAAGTTTTATTTCAATCTTGGTGAAACGTGTGCCTCCGAAGAGGTCTTTCTGCTTGATTGTGCCTCCGGGAGGAGGTCTTTTCATTTCTGCCTCTGGGAAGAGGTCTTTCTGTCTTATTGTGCCTCTGGGAAGAGGTCTTTCTGTTTCTGCCCCTTGGGAGAGGCTCTCTCTTTTTTTTTTTTGCATTTCATCTCTAGTGAAGTGAAACTCCGAAGAGTGGCTGTCGCACTTCAACTCCTGGTGAAATGGGCCTCTGAAGTGGGCTTTTATTTTGTTTTACATTTCAACTCTGGTGAAGTGAAGATCCAAAGAGCGGCTGTCACACTTCAACTCCTGGTGAAATGTGCCTCTGAAGAGGGCTTTTATTTTGTTTTACATTTCAACTCTGCTGAAGTGAAAGTCCGAAGAGCGGCTGTCACACTTCAACTCCTGGTGAAATGTGCCTCCGAAGAGGGCTTTTATTTTGTTTTACATTTCAACTCTGGTGAAGTGAAAGTCCGAATAGCGGCTGTCACACTTCAACTCCTGGTGAAATGTGCCTCCGAGGATTGCCTGGAAGTTACTCTCTCATGGTTGGAGGGTCATGACTCCTCCAATCTTTTTTGGTTGAGTAGAGAACTTTCTTTTTTGCGGCATATGCCTCGTTAGAGTCTTTATCCTCCGAAGAGTTGTGCCTTTGAAGAGGACTTGTGCCTCCGAAGAGGGCTTTAGTTGTTCCTTGTCCACTTGCTTATGCCTTTTTAGCGATCCTCTATTTTTTATTTTCAAGCTCGCACTCCCTTCTCTTACAAGTAGTTTGTTTAATCCAAAGAAGTGTACTTCATTGCTAGGCCAGTTCGCGAGAACGGACATAAGCTTCTTAATTGGATGTTTGTTTGATCAAACTTCTCAATTTATTAGCTAGAGCCCGTTTTCGGCGAAATCATTGACCGTTCAATTGAAGCACTTCTTATCTAGGATTTAAATTCGGGAATTTTGTGACTTGGAATTTGTTTGTTGAATGGTAACAAGAATCACTTGGTCTTGTAATGTGCAAGTTTTTTTTTCGTTGCCTGCAAAAATTTAAATCGACATTTCAGCAATACATTTAATGTACTTTTCATATCGAAAATAAAGCAAACATGTAATAATGATAAGGAACACAAGATTTATAGTGGTTCGACCAAGAATTTGGGCCTACATCCACTTTATAGTCTTTCATTATTCACTTGCATCGGTTTTACAATCGCTTTCAATTACAGGAATCATACATTCATAATTCTTTTTACAATATTTCAACAAAGTTATCAAGTAAAGTATGGGCGCAAGTGATTGCTGTTCCAGGCTCTTGGAATTTGATCTCCTTCGACAGTAGTGAGTTTGAATGTGCGATCAAGAAGCTTCTGACCTATGACATATGGTCCTTCCCAATTTGGCCCAAACACACCTGTCGCTGTCATAATTATCTTTAGGACTAGATCTCCAATCTCAAAGCTGCGTTGGCGAACTTTGGAATTGAAATGTCTGGCTATCCTTTGCTGATGAGATGCGATTCTAAGCTCAGCCTCTTCTCTTTTTTCATCAAGGAGATCCAGTGCCTCAAGCTGTAGTTTTTCATTCTCCGCTTGATTGAAATGGATTCTTCTATGTGACGGGACCTCTGTTTCTACCGGAATCATTGCCTCTGATCCGTATGCCAATGAAAATGGAGTATGCCCAGTCGCAGTCTTGTGTGTAGTTCTGTATGCCCATAGTGCTAGTGGTAGCTTATCGATCCAACCACCTTTTGCTCTTTCAAGTTGCTTCTTGATGGTTGACTTGATAATTTTGTTTACTGCTTCCACCTGCCCGTTTGCCTGCGGATGAGCTACTGCTGAGAAGCTTTTTCGGATTTTGAATCGTTTGCAAAAATCTTGGAATTCTTCACTTTCGAACTGAGTACCATTCTCTGTAATTATCTTCTGAGGCACACCATACCTGCAAATGATATTTTTAGTCACAAAACTTATCTTCTTTTTAGAGGTGATGGTAGCCAGTGGTTCAGCTTCTGCCCATTTAGTAAAATAATCTACAGCCACAATGGCATATTTAATTCCAGATTTGGCAGTTGGTAACGGTCCTACAAGTTCTATCCCCCATATTGCAAACGGCCATGGACTGACCATCTGTGTTAGTTCAGTGGAAGGTGCTCTAGGAATTTTTGTGAATCTTTGGCACCTGTCACATTTTCGGGAATAGTCTGCTGCACCTCGATTAATTTCTGGCCAAAAATATCCGTATCGGAGAATCTTCTTTGCTAAAGTTTGACCACCTAAATGATCACCACATTCTCCCCCATGCACCTCAGCTAGGATTGTTTTGGACTCATCCCTGGATACACATCGAAGTAATGGCATTGAGAATCCCTGTCTGTATAATTGGCCATCCTGGACTATATAGCGAGAGGCTTTCCTCGGTAGTTTCTTTCGTTCTTTTGAATTTTCCGGTAAAGAGCCATTGAGCAGATATTCTGTTATTGGAGTCATCCATGAGTCTGGTTCTTGAGACACGCTCATGATCAAATCAATATCCATCTCATCAATGCTTGGAGCCGACAGGACCTCCACTGGAGTCAATCCCAGAAATTGAGCTTCGCCTGTGCTAGAGTACTTTGCGAGAGAATCTGCTTTTGTGTTTTCTTCCCGAGGAATATGACTTATCATGTAATGGTTGAAATCATCCAGGAGTTCCCAAACCTTTAACAAGTAGGCAGGCAGATTTCCCCCTTTCGCTTGGAATTCCTTCTTGACTTGGCATACAATAAGCTGAGAATCACTGAAGATCTGTAATGCTCGGATGTTTAGTTCTTTAGCAATTCTTAGGCCAGCGATAAGAGCTTCGTATTCTGCCTCATTGTTCGTTGAAGGAAATTCCAATCTTAGTGCATAGCATAATGACCGACCTTCAGGGGTCTCAAGTACGACTCCGGCTCCAGAACAGTAGTCATTTCTCGCGCCATCAACGTATAACTTCCATTGGATTGGGGAATCATCGATCGTTTCCTCCTCACTGTTACCCTTATCTGTGAATTCTGCGATGAAATCCGCTAAAGCTTGTCCGTTGATTGCTTTTCGAGGATGATAAGTGATGTCATATTGACTGAGTTCAATATTCCACTTTAGAAGACGACCCGAAGTCTCAGGGTGAAACAAGACTTGCTTTAAAGGTTGATCGGTGAGGACTCTGATAGGATGAGCTTGGAAATATTGCCTCAACTTCCTTGATGCAATCAGTAAGCAATAGGCTAGTTTTTCCAACTTGGAGTAATTCATCTCTGCCCCAGTGAGTCTTTTGCTGATATAGTAAACTGGATGTTGAATCCTCTTGTCTTCTCGTATCAGCTCTGCACTTAAAGCATGAGACGATACTGCCAGGTATATAAGAAGATCCTCACCATCGCCAGGCCTAGAAAGTGTTGGAGGCGTTTCCATGTGGCGAATCAATTAATCAAAGGCTTTTTGGCATTCGGGAGTCCAATCAAAGTTTTTCCTTCCTTTCTTTAGGGCATCAAAGAATGGGATGCATTTATCACTGGCTTTGGAAATGAACCGACTCAAGGCGGCAACTTTTCCATTGAGACTCTGCAATTCCTTCTTCGTTCTAGGAGCTTTGACTTCCTTTAAGACGGTAATTTGAGCTGGACTAGCCTCAATGCCCCTAGGGCTCACGATGAAGCCTAAGAACTTTCCGGATTCTACTCCAAATGAACATTTTAAAGGGTTAAGCTTCATTCCGTATTTTCGAAGGACCGCGAACATGTCTGCTAAATGTTCTATGTGATCCACTGCTTTCTTAGACTTTACTAACATGTCATCGACGTAGACTTCCATAGTCTTGCCCAACTGCGGTTTGAACATAGCATTAACAAGTCTTTGGTAGGTTGCCCCCGCATTCTTCAGCCCGAAGGGCATAACCCTATAGCAGTAAAGACCAACATCGATGATAAAGCTTGTGTCCTCCTGATCTGGCTCATGCATCATGATCTGGTTATATCCGGAGTATGCATCCATAAAAGATAACAATTCATGTCCCGCTGTTCCGTCTACCAACTGATCGATCCTGGGTAACGGGAAGCAGTCTTTGGGGCAGGCCTTGTTTAGATCTGAAAAATCGATGCACACTCTCCATTTTCCGTTGGCTTTCTTGACCAGCACTGTATTTGAAACCCAATTCGGATAGGTAGATTCTTTGATAAAGTTATTCTCCATGAGCTGATCGACTTCTTCTTTTAATGCCGCTGACCTTTCCGGACCTTGAGTCCTCCTTTTTTGTTTCACAGGTGTAAATTTTGGATCAATATTCAGAGCGTGTACTGCAACTTCTGGGGATATTCCGCACATATAGGCATGAGTCCAAGCAAAAACATCCAAATTTGCTTTTAAAAAAGATATTAAGATATTCTGAATTGATACATTAAGTTGTGAACCCACATTCAACACCTTGCTTGGGTCCTTTGGGTCAACAGGTACCGGTATTGTCGTTTCCACTGGTACCACTCTATTCTCCCCAGCACTGGCTTTTCTAGGATCCATCTCTTTCCGTGCTCCGCTGTGCTCGCCAGTGCAGGGTCCGCCCTGTAACTGCTACAAGGCTGGTTCTTTGATGCGGACTGGGGTTGCCGCATCCTTTCCCATTTCTCTTTTTCTTATTTCTCGTAGCTCTGTCAGATAACACTCCCGCCCAGCATTTTGATCCCCTTTTATAACTCCCACTCCATTATCTGTGGGAAATTTAATGGTGAGGCACCATGGGGCCAGAACAGCTTTGAATGCTGCGAGAGTTGGACGGCCAAGGAAAGCATTATAAGCAGAAAATTCGTCGACAATCACAAAAGTTTGCTTGCGGACCACTTTTCTTTCTCCCTCTCCAAGTTCTACAAGCAAATCAACGGTTCCTATTGGCTGTTTTGGCTCCCCAGTGAAGCCAGCGATTTTTTGCGATGAGGCTTGCACATCAGCCATAGTGATCTTCATTTGGTCGAATGTTTTCTTGAAGGATATTGCAGGATGCGCCACAATCAATGAGAACTCTTCTGACAATAGCTGGCCCGATACTAGCCGAGATGACTAAGGGATCCAAGGTAGGAGCTTCAATACCTGTGGAATCCCTGGCTCTGAACACAATATCATCATTGAAAGTTCTTTGTTGCTTCAGGGGCGTAGCACCTTCCAAAACAAATACATCTTCCTCGGTCAGTACATACTTCAAAGCTCGGATATACCTTTCCATCTCACCCCAGCTCCTGCCTGCTGGGTGAGGCCCTCCCGTAATGACGTTGATAACAGGCCTTCCGGGTTCATGCCCTGCAGTCTTCTCACTTGTCCTGGGTTGATGAGCAGGAACTCGTTGCCCCTGACTAGACGAAGTGGTATTGCTGCTATTCTTTTCCACAAATTGCTGCAGCTTGTTTTCCCTTATCAATTCTTCAATCAAAATTTTCAATTGGCGGCATTCATCGGTATCATGACCGGGTTGATTATTGAAGCGGCAAAACTTCCCGCTTTGTACAGCTTTTTTCCCGGTTCTCAAAACGGGAGGTTTAGGATAATCGAAAGAATCTTTAGTGGCAAGGTAAATGCGCTCTGGCGTATCTGATAAAGGAGTATATTCTGATGACTTGAAGGAACGAGGCTTCTTTAGATTTTTCAGCTTCTTCCCATCGTTATTTTCCCTTTTCTGTCCTACAGATTCATTCTTGCGTGGAGCAGCAATGTTATCTCCATCTTTTTCCAATACTGCCTTTACCGGTACAGGACGGCTTTCCAGGCGTATGAACTCATCTGCTTTCTTGTAGAATTTTTCAAGGGAATTTGGTTCCTTCATGTTAAGCCATTTTCCAAATTCGCTCGTCTTGTCGATAGCCCTCATCAGATAGGTCAAAATCATTCGTGGTTCTGCATTGTCTACCTCGGCCAGCGCTATATTAAAGCGATTCAAGAAAGATCTGATAGTTTCCCCTGGATTCTGTTCTAAACTTGACAACGACATGATATCTTTGGCTTTTGAAGCATATAGTTTGAACTTCTCCTTGAATTTCCGGGTTAGGTCAGAAAACTGATCTATAGACCGAATTGGTAGCTTGGTGAACCAAAGCAGAGCTACACCTTCCAAATATACAGGAAAATATCGACACTTTATTTCATCGGAAGCTCTGGCACCTGTCATGTGCCAATCATACTTATACAAGAATTCGTTCGGATCACTTGTTCCCTTGTAAGCTGGGATAGTTGGAGGGACGAACTTCCTTGGGAATTCAGCCTTTAAGATCCTTTCGGCAAACGGGGTTTTACATGGAGCGAAACCCCATTCCTTCTCGTCTTCATTCCTCTGCATGCTTTCTTTCATGATTTGTCGAATCATTTCAGAAAGGCACCCCTCATCATTTCGAACTTTAGATCCACCAACTTCAGGAAATGTCCGCTCAAAGGGGCTGGCGGCCCGCTCAGGAATGTTTCTTTCCTCAGCTTCATGAATATTGCCAGCAAAGTTCCTTTCGTTACCCGTTGGTTGACGGTTTTCCCCAAGCAAATCGTTCAACGTATTCAAAATTAGGGCATTTTGGGCATTCTGAGCCTCCAATTGTGCACATTGGGCATTTATCTGCTGGTTCAGCCCTAAGATTTCATCATCCAGCTCCGCTTTTGTAACCCCAACAGGTGGAGTGGCTTGATTAGGTACTGGGGAAGCGGAGGTTCCCTCTTGAACATTTCCAGATCTAACAGATCTACTCCTCCTCCCCGGAGCCATGATTTCAGATAAACTTCTAGTCTTCATAGAGATTACTTCAACAAACTTTCGTGGAGCAATGATGATAAATTGCCTGAGTTCAACTCCCAATGAAAGCACCAAAAATGTTAACGCTAAAATTTAAATGCTAACACCCCGGTGTGTAAAGTGTAGTTATGAAAGAACCACCCGATGATTCGGGAACAGAGTATGAGCAGAAAGCTGCAGAAAAACAGTAAATAACAACAGTTTTTATAGTGGTTCGGCTTATGATCAAGCCTACGTCCACTCTGAATATCTTTATTGATGAGTTCGTTACAAGTCGATACAATTCTTCTCAAGTACAATACAATTTGAATTACTAAACACTTTTAACGAGTAGCTTAAACTTCAATGTAAGAGAAAGCCTTCAAATCCATGTCGGATGTACGAGATTCCTTCTTGAAGTTGTTGATAGCGTTCTACGTGTCTTAAAAGCTTTGAGTATCGAGTTGGTTTGGAATGCAGCAGAATATCGGTGCTTGGAAAGAACGAGCCAAAAATCCCCCGCTAGTTGGAGTTAGGTCTGTATTTATAGGGAACACTTCTGGGCGGAATTATTTTAAAGTCCTAAGTCGTGGCCGACTTAAGATAAGTCGTGGCCGACCTACCGAGTCAAGTCCATGGTTTAGTAGAGGCAAGCTTCTCTGAATTCATGTCATAAGTCTTAAGTCGCCAATGCACTAAGATGATCCGGCATAAGTTTTCATGGCATTGGATTTTAACTCAGTAGTTTTAGGTCGTGGTCGACTCAAGTTAGGTCGTGGGTCGTTGCTTAACTGGTAGGCTCGTTTATTTCAGATGATAGCACAAGTTCTGAACCGTGTACGAATCAAGAGGCTGCGTGCTAAGTATTTGTACCAAACTTACCCTCATTTGCCTGGGTGGTGAACGACTCAGAATGAGTCATAAGTCGGTATCCTTCTTAGGGCTTAGGCAGTTATCTTGAGTCATTAACCCATCCCGTCCTTGAGCCGTGGATTTCCTTAAGCCGTAAAAACCTTAAGTCGTGAAGGCCTTAAGTCGTGATCCATCCCTTCTTTCTTAAACCGTTAAGTCGTAGACTCCTACATGTCGTAAGTCGTTCACTTTCGCAAGCCGTTGACTCCTTTAGGTCGACCAATCCCTGACTCGTTAAGTCGTGTAGCTCCCTTGAGTCGTTAACTTGTTAAGTCGGTTACTTATTGAGTCGGACCACTCCTTAAGTCGCTCTGTTTCTTCAAGTTGTGAGTCGTCTCAGGTCTTAACTCGCTAACTTATTGAGTCGCTTCTACCTTTGAGTCGCGAATTACCTTGAGTCGTAGGCCCACTAAGTCGGTAAGATCCTTAAGTTGATGAGTCGGCCCAGGCCTTAACTCGTTTGATCAAACGGGGTTAAAACATAAGTTTTGACTTATGCAAGCTGACATTTAGTATATTCAAAACTTACATCCTCATTGTTGCATTCACTAAATATATGGTCCAGGCTACCCATAATTCATGCGCACATATAAAATTGCCAGGTCATAATTGTTTTGTTCACAGACCCTATTTTGTTTTTGGTTCAAAATCACTTTGCTATCCTTTTGTTTGTGCATGAAGAAAAGAAAAAAAAACAGAGGTTACTGGCCTGCATCTTTTCTTTTCTTGTTTTCTTATTTTGCCAAGATCTTTGTTTTGCACGTGCATGCATATAGTCTTTTCGGTCAGACTTGTTACGTGCATTCGAAAAGAAAAAAAATTGCATGCAAGACTTCATTGTTGCACATAAGTATGTCCAGGCCTTATATATATATATATATATATATATATATATATATATATATTAGTTATTCCATTTGTACTAGTGCATTTCACAAAAGAAGTTTTGACACATGCTGTGTGTTTATGCACGTAAACACCTTGTTCATGCCTTATATGGTCCGGGTTAATTCAAGTCCTGAGATCCATTTACATGCATGCATTTCTTTTTCTTTTTTTTGCATTAGCCATGTTTTGCAAAGTATACATTAATTTCAAGTTGAGAAAGTGTAGGATTTTTTGGTGAAAATATAGTGTGCAGTCCGCTATTTAATTTGCGTTGAACCGGTGTTACGTTATTAAAACGTAGTTTGTTACAGTAATTTTTATAACGAAATTTTTACTCCGACGTTATATTTTTGAAGCGTGCTATTTTGATGAAGTTTTTGACAAATAAAAATTACGGTTGTTTTGACTTCAGTAACCGTCAATTTTAAAGTGGATTTTCAAGCGGTTATCCCGCAACGCTGATTTGGTACCCGTTTTTACGGTGTTTTGTGAAGTGGAATTTCCTCGACGAAATTGTTACAGTTGTTGTTGTTTTAGTCACGTGTTTTAAAAATCGTTTTTTTAAATAAAATTGTTTTCAAAATTTTTACAGTTTACGCTTTCAAAAAAATGAGGAATCGATTTAAACACTTCAACAAAATTGAGGACTATGAACCCTTATTTTTACTAATTCGGTTAATTACGGACTTGTCCGTTTGAGAACGTAAAATGTTATTTTTATAAAATACACAATTTTGCACTTTTGAGGAAACGATGAAGAGATTTAAACGATTTAGCAAAAGTGCGGAGTATGGAACCATACTTTTACTATTTCGGTTAGTTCCGGACTCGTTAATTGAAATATTTGCTGATTGATGATTTTGATGATTTTATTTGGCTTTCGAGCCACTCTGCTGGACCTTCGGGTCATTTGTTGGACCTTCGGGTCATATGTTGGACCTTCGGGTCAATACCAGTACAGACCTTCGGATCATTTGTTGGACCTTCGGGTCATTTGTTGGACCTTCGGGTCATTTGTTGGGCGCTAAAAATATAGTACTTGGTAGGCTTCGGCCATATGAGATGCACGTGCGGCTTAGCTAAAACTCGCCATTTGCTGGGATCGATCCATCTTTTATGTTGATTTTCTAGTTATCTTATTTTGATTTCTAGATTTTGTGAATGCTAATTTACTTGTTATCTTGATCGATTTCTAGATTTTTGTGTGTTGCTGTTTCGAATTCAATTGTGGATTTGGAAATTTATTTTGATGACGTTTAATGGGATTTCTTCCTTTAAACTATGTTGATTAATATGTTGTATAGTCTCTTCCGAGATTATAATTTTGTGTATAGTCTCTTCCATGATTATGATTTTAAGTATAGTCTCATCCGAGATTATAAATGTGCATATTACCGTTTTGAATTCGATTGGGAATTCAAAAGCTGATTCTGGTGGAGTTTATATTTAGATTTCTTCATTTAAATTATGGTTATTATTTATGCTGAATAGTCTCATTCGAGATTATTGATTTTGTTGGAGTTTAATGAGTTGAATTCGATGGAGTTTGATGTGTTTTCTTCATTTAATCTATGTTGATTTCTTATGATGAATAGTCTCATTTGAGACTATTATTATTTTGCTTGACGTTGTTTACGATGCATTCACTTCTAAGAATAAATTAGACTAATCCGTTTATTATTTTCTTTTAAATAATACTCGGGTCAGACCGAGTTATTTCAGGATAGTCGCTATCTCTGATTCTGTAGCAGCTTCAGCTTTTGGGGATTTCACATCATCTTTTGTCTAGCATTCGAGGAGTTCTTTTGGTTATTTGCCTCCCATCTCATGTGTGTTGATGTATATGTATATGTGCATTTGGTCCTTGTGAACTATAAATTGTTGTAGCATGTATTCCAGACTTGTCTTCCGCTATATATCTAATATTTCTGTTCTGAGGTGACTATACTATCAGTGTTGTTATTATGAGATGTTCTGGATTTTTCTTTAGCCATTGTGGTTTCGTTTTAGACTTTGATTGAAATTATATCTTTGGGAGTAAATTTCACAACTCCTATCGATGTAATCAATACTCGTCTAAGGCATAACTTACGGATGGTCGCTTCTAACAAGTCTTATTCTTCGCAATAGCAGACGTTATTTCTTATAATGACCTTTGTTATTGTGAGCATAGAGGTGGGGCGTCACATCTTGGTATCAGAGCTAAGATTCAGAACAAATTATAATAAGCATAGAACAGAAGCAGAATGGAACATGTGTTACAACTATTCGAGGGTTTTTTTCGTGCCTTTCTAATCGATTCTTTCGATGTTCTTAAACCTTTATCCTCTTTAACAGTTTGGAGTATGTCTAGGGATAAATTTCATATTCCTCTAGTATTCCATTTGTTAAATTCCTTATCAATCTTTGATTTTGAAAGGTTTTATTTTATTTCGTGGCCGTTCTATTAGAGTTCTTTTCGATACGGCTGCATCACATTCATTCATGTCAAAGGAGCTTGTTGTTGTTATTCCTTTGGATGTTGTTAGTCTTTGCGACTCTTTGAGGATTGTGAATCCTATTGGAGGATTCGCTACTCTTGGTTTGTTGTGTATTGATGTTGATGTTGAGATTATTCTTTGTGGTTTTTCCTTTCATGAAAATCTGCATGTTATGGATCATCTTAGTTTTTGATATGATTTTGGAAATGGATTGGCTCGTCCGTTATGAAATTCAATCTTATGTCCCGAGAGAACTTTATACCTCAAGCATCCCGAAGCTATCGAGTGGTTATCTATCATATTTCGAATGCTATCATTTCTTCCTTCGAGTCGGAGACTGTTGTAGCTAAATATTCCAGTTATTTGTGATTTTTCTGATGTCTTCGAGCCTATTTCGAGTTTGCCGTCGAAGAGGGAAATTGAGTTCCGTGTTGATCTTATATCTGGTGCTCATCATGTCAGTCGTCCTTCCACGAGGATGTATGTTAACGAAAAAGAGGAACTCAAGCATCAATTAGCTGAGTTGGAAGCCAAATATTTTATTCGCACTAGCTCATTTCCTTGGGGCACCGCCATTGTCTTCGTTAAGAAGCCATATGGTACTCTTAGGCTCGCATTAATTATAGTAGGCTTAACGATCTCACTATCAAAAAATAGGTATCCATTACCTAGGATCGACGACCTGTTCGATCAGTTAAAAGGCGCTAAACTGTTCTCCCAACTTGATCTTGCTACCGGTTCACAATGGGCTACGAGTTGCAGAAGTTAGCGTTCCACTTACCGCATTCCGCTCTAGTTATGATTCTTATCAATGACTTATTATGTCATTCAGTTTGCCCAGCTTATTTCATCTAATTTATGAATCGAGTATTCCACGAATATCTCGATGACTCCATTTGTGTATTTATTGATTTTATATGAAAACAACAATTTAAAATTTTGAAAATCTTTTTCATAAGATTTATTTACAAGTATAATTGGATTGTGTTTATCATAGATTATTTTGTGATTATATTGCCCATTGAGTGCTTTAAGAATTCTGGCCGATGCGCTTGATCAACGTTATCGATAGGAATCTTCTAAACGCTTTGATGAGACAAGTTGACACAATAAATTGACCTATAAAAAGTAAATTTTTCTAGAAAATGATTTCGTAAAGATAATTGTAATTTTGGAAGTTTTAGCTTTTCAGGAAAGAAGATTATTTGAGAGAACTCTTTTTCGATACCCTTATCTTTGTGATTCCCGAAGGGAACCAAGATTTCATTATTAGTACCAATCCTAGCCATATTGGTTTCGGTGCTGTTCTCATGCAAAAAGATAGAGTAGTTGCCTATACTTCTAGACAACTAACGCCTAAAAGAATTCGTTATGCTACCCATGATTTGGAGTTTGCCGCTATAGTCTTTGCTCTAAAGATTTGGCGACATTATTTATTGGGCGAGCGTTTTATTCTCTTCACTAATCACAAATCTCTGAAGTATCTGTTCAGTCAGAAGGAACTTAATTTGGGGCGACAGTGTTGGCTCGAATTTCTTGCTTCATATGATTTCGATATTCAGTATACCCCTGGTAAGGGTAATCGAGTCGCTGATGCGCTTAGCCGCAAGCGGCAAGTTGTTATTTCCATGATGCTAGCAGAGTGGAATATTTTGGAAGCTTTATCTCATTGTGATACTAGAGACCGTCCTTCAGTTTCTAATTCTCCCGTGCTTTTATTTAGCATGGAAACTCGTCCTAGTTTATTGGATCGTGTTGCCGATGCCCAGAAACAAGATCCAGATCTCTTATCTTATTCAGAGTTGTAAATCGGAATCCCGAAGTGATAATGGATTTCGATATTGATATTCATGGTTGTATTTGAAAGAAGGGTAGGTTGATCGTGCCTATTGTTTCTAATATTAGAAATAACATTCTTGAAGACTGTTATCGTTCTAAGTATACTATCCATCTGGGTAGTAGTTTGATGTATGTTGATATGAAACGCTTATACTTTTGAGAAGGTATGAAGCGTGATGTTGCAAGTTATGTGAGTCGTTGCATGAATTGTCAACTTATTAAAGCTGAACATCATCGTCCTAGTGGTCTTTTGCATCCTCTTGTGGTACCATTATGGAAATGGGATCAAATTTCTATGGACTTCATTGATGGTCTACCTTGTTCGAGGTTGGACCATACTCGTATTTGGGTGATTGTTGACCAATTGACCAAATCAGCCCGTTTTATTTCTATCAAGTCCATTCGGGCTGCTTCTTGACTTTGGAGATAGTTGGAAAAACCATTTATCTCTTATTGAATTTGCTTTTGACAAAAGTTTTCAATCCAGTATCGGTATGGCTCCTTTCAAAGCTCTTTATGGAAGGCCATGTCGACCACCATCTTGTTCGTTAGAATAGGGGGAAAAGTTAGTTCTCGGCCCTGATTATATTCGTGGATCTTCGAAAAAGATTGATATCATCAGACAGAGAATGAAAGAGGCTTAGAATAGGCAGAAATCATATGCCGATCTTCGTAGGAAGCCTTTAAAATTTTCTGTTGGCGATCTTGTATTCATTCGTGTTTCCCCGATGAAGGGTGTGAAGTGTTTTAGTAGCTTCGGGAAATTGGCTCCTCGGTATATTGGACCGTTTCCTATTACGGAACGCATTGGCCCAGTTGTTTATCGTGCTTCTCTACCTATCCAGTTTTCGGGAATTCATGACGTATTTCATGTATACCAACTTTGTCGATGCCTTTGAGATTTGGAATCTTCTATTGATCCCCATGTGTTGCAAGATCTTGACATCTCACCCGACTTGTCTATTGTGCTAAATACTATTCGTGTGCTAGCTTCAGAGGTTAAACGCCTTCGCAATAAAGAAGCCCCACTTGAAAAAATTCAATGGGCCGCAAACCCCAAAGATTGCACTTGGGAAACCAAAGAATTCATCGAGCGTTCTTATCCTGGTTTTCTCTTCTTTTCGGGTGGGAGTGAGCATTCTTGCTCTTTCTTTTTTATTTTAATCTTTGTTGAGATGAATTATTTGTGTTATTGACTACTTCTAATATGAAAATTGCGGGGACGCATTTTTTATAAGGAGGGAGTCTGTAACGACCCTGATTTTTGAATTACTGTCGTAATGAATATATTAAAAATCTGTAACGACCGTAATTTTTGAATTACTGTCGGAGCAAATATTTTAAATAGAAATTTTAATTTATTAAAATTTGAAAAAAAAAATGTCGCAAAGTCAGTTGCAAAGTCATTAGGAATAAATAGCAGAGTTGTGATATTTTTCTTGCATTCGCGTGCAAATCAAAGTGAACGTTGAAAGTGTAGTTCAGTTCCTTCTTCACATGTAAATGGAACAAGTCCATTTCAAAAACAAAAATGAGCCATTTGAAAGCAAATATTGAAATTGCTGTCATCATTAATGCGTGCGTACTTCTTTTCCTTTATACACATCTCCCATTCAATGCACTTGTACCCCCAAACCTCTTCCAGCATCATTTCTTTGACTTGCGAAAAAATAAAAAGAGAATAGTAGCTGCAGCTCACTTCCTAGTAGCACTGCAATGTTCATCTAGATTCACTCTTCTTCAAGTTAATCGGCAAGAATTTTAAAGGCGGTTCAACTCTTTTGATCTGGGTTGTTTAATGTTTTTGAAAGCAAATCAGGTGAGCGAAAATCTCACGTTTCTAATTTAAAAGTAACACTACTGAAATCTTCAGTTACTCTGTAAGCTTCCTCAAATATAAAGATTCGTGTCATGTTTCTAATTTAAAAGTAACACTACTGAAATCTTCAGTTACTCTGTAAGCTTCCTCAAATATAAAGATTTGTGTCGGTTTACCTATATCATAAATTTTAGCAATGTACATGGACAGTTGACTAGTGCATATTGAACTCGGTTGTTTCGAGTCCGATTGCATCAGTGACTTAGTCGCCTTAGGGTGGTTGCTTCCTGTGAGAAAAGAATTTGATATAACTGTTTATTTTATTTTTTTATATATACTTGCGTTATGTTAACATTCGGTTTGAGCTTGAATTTCTATGAACGTTTTTTAGCGTAGCCCAATATACAGAGGAATTATTAGCTTAGAATAACATTCTCAAATATGACATACGTGTTTTCAAGAGCATTTTCTCCTTTGCACTATGTAATGCGTGTATGCGTACAAACATTATGCATGAGAATGTAAAAGAGGTCCAGGTTAGTTGTATTTAAATTTCTTAAGTACAAAGTATAATTAAGGTCAGCTTTGCACGTTGTACAGGACACTTTTTAAGTATTATACACACGTGTGTATGGATGCTATATTGATGGATATGCGTGAAAATCAAATGGTCTTGGTCATTGCTAATTTGAGCAATTGTGAGTGTGAAGTATATATATAGTCAGGTTATATGCTTGCGCGCATTAGTGTGTTTGCATCATTTTTAGTTGTGCAGCCATGGGGTAGTATAAATGAAAGTGAGACACGAGACTAAGTTTTTATGTGAAAAGTTAAGCCCAGATCAAATATTAATTTGTGCATGCATACATAAGTTTTGACTTATGCAAGCTTACATTTAGTATATTCAAAACTTACATCCTCATTGTTGCATTCACTAAATATATGGTCCAGGCTACCCATAATTCATGCGCACATATTAAATTGCCAGGTCATAATTGTTTTGTTCACAGACCCTATTTTGTTTTTGGTTCAAAATCACTTTGCTATCCTTTTGTTTGTGCATGAAGAAAAGAAAAAAAAAACAGAGGTTACTGGCCTGCATCTTTTCTTTTCTTGTTTTCTTATTTTGCCAAAATCTTTGTTTTGCACGTGCATGCATATAGTCTTTTCGGTTAGACTTGTTACGTGCATTCGAATTTTTTTTTTTTTTTGCATGCAGGACTTCAATGTTGCACATAAGTATGTCCAGGCCATATATATACATATATATATATATATATATATACATATATATATATACATATACATATATATATATATATATTAGTTATTCCATTTGTACTAGTGGCCATTTGTACTAGTGTATTTCACAAAAGAAGTTTTGACACATGCTGTGTGTTTATGCACATAAACACCTTGTTCATGCCTTATATGGTCCGGGTTAATTCAAGTCCTGAGATCCATTTACATGCATGCATTTTTTATTTTTTTTGCATTAGTCATGTTTTGCAAAGTATACATTAATTTCAAGTTGAGACAGTGTAGGATTTTTTGGTGAAAATATAGTCTGCAGTCCACTATTTAATTTGCGTTGAACCGGCGTTACGTTATTAAAACGTACTTTGTTACCGTTATTTTTATAACGGAATTTTTACTCCGACGTTATATTTTTGAAGCGTGCTATTTTGATGAGGTTTTTGACAAATAAAAATTATGGTTGTTTTGACTTCAGTAACCGTCAATTTTGAAGTGGATTTTCATGCGGTTATCCCGCAACGCTGATTTAGTATCCGTTTTTACGGTGTTTTGTGAAGTGGAATTTCCTCGACGAAATTGCTACAGTTGTTGCTGTTTTAATCACGTGTTTTAAAAATCGTTTTTTTAAAATAAAATTGTTTTCAAATTTTTTACAGTTTACGCTTTCAAAAGAATGAGGAATCGATTTAAACACTTCAGCAAAATTGAGGACTATGAACCATTATTTTTTCTGATTCGGTTAATTCCGGACTTTTCCGTTTGAGAACGTAAAATGTTATTTTTATAAAATACACAATTTTGCACTTTCAAGGAAACGATGAAGAGATTTAAACGATTTAGCAAAAGTGCAAAGTATGGAACCATACTTTTACTATTTCGGTTAGTTCCGGACTCGTTAATTGAAATATTTGCTGATTGATGATTTTGATGATTTTATTTGGCTTTCGAGCCAATCTGCTGGACCTTCGGGTCATTTGTTGGACCTTCGGGTCGTATGTTGGACCTTCGGGTCAATACCAGTACAGACCTTCGGGTCATTTGTTGGACCTTCGGGTCATTTGTTGGGCGCCAAAAATATAGTACTTGGTAGGCTTTGGCCATATGAGATGCACGTGCGGCGTAGCTAAAACTCGCCATCTGCTGGGATCGATCCATCTTTTATGTTGATTTCCTAGTTATCTTATTTTGATTTCTAGATTTTGTGAATGCTAATTTTCTTGTTATCTTGATCGATTTCTAGATTTTTGTGTGTTGATGTTTCGAATTCAATTGTGCATTTGGTAATTTATTTTGATGACGTTTAATGGGATTTCTTCCTTTAAACTATGTTGATTAATATGTTGTATAGTCTCTTCCGAGATTATAATTTTGTTTATAGTCTCTTCCAAGATTATACTTTTGAGTATAGTCTCATCCGAGATTATAAATTTGCATATTACCATTTTGAATTCGATTGGGAATTCAAAAGCTGATTCTGGTGGAGTTTATATTTAGATTTCTTCATTTAAATTATGGTTATTATTTATGCTGAATAGTCTCATTCGAGATTATTGATTTTGCTGGAGTTTAATGAGTTGAATTTGATGGAGTTTGATGTGTTTTCTTCATTTAATCTATGTTGATTTCTTATGATGAATAGTCTCATTTGAGACTGTTATTATTTTGCTTGACGTTGTTTACGATGCATTCACTTCTAAGAATAAATTAGACTGATCCGTTTATTATTTTCTTTTAAATAATACTCGGGTCAGACCGAGTTATTTCAGGATAGTCGCTATCTCTAATTTTGTAGCAGCTTCAGCTTTTGGGGACTTCACATCATCTTTTGTCTAGCATTCGAGGAGTTCTTTTGGTAATTTGCCTCCCATCTTATGTGTGTTGATGTATATGTATATGTGCATTTGGTCCTTGTGAACTATAGATTGTTGTAGCATGTATTCCAGACTTGTCTTCCGCTATATATCTGATACTTCTGTTCTGAGTTGACTATACTATCAGTGTTGTTGTTATAATGAGATGTTCTGATTTTTCTTTAGCCATTGTGGTTTCGTTTTTGATTTGGATTGAAATTATATCTTTGGGAGTAAATTTCACAACTCATATCGATGTAATCAATACTCGTCTAAGGCATAACTTACGGATGGTTGCTTCTAACAAGCCTTATTCTTCGCAATAGCAGACGTTATTTCTTATAATGACCTTTGTTATTGTGAGCATAGAGGTGGGGCGTCATAGTTTTGCTGACAAGTTGGCACATCATATTTTACAAATCCCTATTTGTTAGTTGTTAATACAGTACAATTCTGTTAATGATTTTTTGACTTTTTTCTTTATCATCAACGGCAACTAACTACTATGTTTGGATAATACTGGATCAAACAATTAAATAATTTTAACTTGAAGATGTGCTCGAGATGTAACTTCTAACTGTGTAACAATTAATGATATTGCTGCCACCCGAGTACAACATCCAACTAAGGTGTGATTTTGCATTCTCAAATAAACACGGTAGATAGCATTTAATCGTAATTAACACATTTTGTTACATATTCCTAAACGGGGCTATAAATCTAATCATATTTGGATTGAACAACGATTGTAGTAGTATTTTGGGAACTCTATAGTACTACTCTAATGAATACATGTTTGTCTTTGATATGTTCTATTTCCACATAGACCAAATGACAAGTGAATGCATCCCCTGTATGGTGGAAGGTTAGCTATAGTGTCACCACCGTAATGTTACATAAACTAGACTTCAGAGAAATTTAATTACATCCCATTTGCAAATGTGTGATGTGCATTATTGATGTGTGTCTGAGTATTTTATGGCATCTTTTAAAATTTTTTGCAAAGGGAGACATGTTTATGCAAGTTATTGTTTCTTCATTTTAAAATGGTTTATTTTTTGTTGATATTTATCTACTTGAATTGGTATGAAATGAAGGAACATAATGTACGAAAAGTGCAAGTTATTGTTACAAGAAAAATCGCTATAGCAATGAGTATGTAAATTAGGTCACTGTTTTTTCTAAATTAGAAAACGCAAACTGGCTTGCTGTTTTCAGATAGAAAATGCAAGTTAATTTGCGCTTTTCAAAAATTTCAAAATTTCACAATAAAATTTTCAAAGTAAGAAAACTGTAAGTTACTTTGCATTTTCTGTCAGAAAGGTGTAAGATGCCTTGCGTTTCATATTTTTCAAAAATAGAGACCAAATTTCATTTGTATAGGGACTTTTCTTATAGCAACATAAAAAACAGGGACCTATAACTCTTTTCTTGTGTTTTTAACACTCAATAGGGCATAAAGATGTGATAATACCAACCAAAATTTTTAATTTAGCAAAATTAAAATAATTGTTACATAAATACAACCAAACTTAGTCTTTTGAATTGTCCAATCATTTGTACTTTGAATTAATGAACAACCGTTACCACTTATTTACTATTTATTTTGATTTTCATCCATGTTATTTTTCTTTCAATCATTTGAGAAACAATACATCAAATAAATCACCTTGTTCATCCTTTTCTTTTTCGTAAAATCCATTCAGTTATAAAACCGTCTTTTGAATAAAAACTCATAGACAATGGTTTCGTACATGACACAACAATGTTTTATCAACTACTCTTTATTATTTCTACTTTTAAATTCAAACAATTTGAAAGCAAACTTGATCGATTTCAGGATAATGGTTTGTTGGAATTTTCGACTAGAAATAATAAAAAGCGCGACGGTGCAACCGATAATTTAGCAAACACTTTGCTCACAGCCTAAATTTTGGGCGAAAAAGAAAATGAACAAAAAAAATGTTTATTCCACGTATGAAGGTATATAAACCTAAGAGCCCAATACCACATGCTACAAACCATGCGTATAAATAGCCTTATGTAGCCAGAGACCGATTCTAGATACTATAACCTATGTGGGAATGGATACCCTTGAATCAAGCTGTTAGACCATTAGATTTGTTGCTATGGAGAGGCTCTAACCATTGGGCTGCAGCTACCTTTACCAGTCAATGCTTTTCAGTTAACCTAAGTTTTCCAACTAAGCCTGCTAGTGGATATCCAAAAAATCTAGAATCCATCTCCATTCATATCTGAAAACCAAATAAATATTTAATGTAAAAAAATAGTAGGTACGAATGTGGATATGAAGGCATCCACATTCAAATTATCCATTCAGTTTTTGTCAACATTATAATTTACATTATGCAAATATTTTTATACTATAAGGTATGTATTTTTTTTTAATTAATAGTATGTGGTATTTTTAATTAATAGTATGTGGTATTCCCATTTTTTGATTATGCATAAAAATAGTTAAAATAAAATCTAAAAAGGTACTCAACAAATAAATATGAAGTCTAATTTTCAATGATTGTAAATGAGTATACTTCGGTGTCCCATGTGGTTGTTATATGTCCTAAACACTATAGTTTGCTCATTACGCCAATCATATAGTACTTATTGAGTTCAAGTAATTTAACTTGGTCTTCTTTCCATATAGATAGAGGAAGTTGTTCTTGTTAAAGACGAATTTATGTTGGAAAACATGATTAAAAATATTGGCTTAGATTGTTTCAGTATGTATCTCTAATCTTCTTCATAAAAAGGTATTACTTATCTATTGATGATATATATACCTTGTGCGTGTATCAGTTTGATCATTAAAAGTGACATCTTAATTTGTTCCATTAATTAGCCATAAATCTATCATGTTGAAAATAGGGTAGGGAGATAAATAAAAACCAATAAAAATACATATTTGTAATTAGCTCTTAGAAGTTCACTAGCATCCTTGTAGTCGTACGCGATTAAATCTTTGATAAATAGATATAATTTCTACATCGTACTAAAACCAATATCCATATGTTGCTTTTACTTGTGTACATATGCAACTATCAAATGATTAAAATAGATGTTTGTCCTTGATGTCCTTATGATTATAAAGTAAGTACCTATAATTGCAATATTTCAATTTTATCGACCCCAGCTTAGTGAAATATACTTAGAAGAACGAAAACTAACAAAAAGTATCTCTTTCCAGCTTGTTGGTGGTAACAGTCTTCCAAATAAGATGTCGTTAACATATTGAATCATGTAGTAGTTATGTTTTTTGATTTCTTATGGTACTTGTATAATTTACTGTATAGTTTTTATTAACACATTAGTAGCTACTTTGTAACGGCCTACGTTTTTGTCCCTTAAATGTCGACACTAATACATCCACGGTATTTATGTGTCAAATAGCAAAGTGTCGAAAAGATAGATTGTTAGGACAAAAAGAAAAAAAAGAACAAAATGAACAAGAGAGAAGAAAATAAAACATATGAATCTCTAAAAAGAACGATAACATATGATATCAAAACACAATACAAAGTGCTACTTTAAAATGCATAGTATCTTAAAGTCTCAATCCTAAACACACTATCATCAAGTCAGACAGTTATAACATCATATCCTCACAATGGTTGATATACGTACTAGTAGACCATTGGAAATAAGAATACTACGATAGGTGAAAGCATCCAGCTCGTCTCCTTGAGCTTTGAAGAATATCCAATGAAAACCTATCTTTGTCAAACCACTCGAAAGAGCACTCGAGGAATTAAGAAAAAGATTAAACCATGATGCAGACATAAGTCTGGTGTGAGAAATTCATGAAATACGTGTACACCATATAACAGTAACTTTTGAGACCACCCAAATCATCAGAATGGTTGTGCCTTAAAAGAACCAAATCATCTGATAAATATGACGATATAATAGATAATGTTTAGAGTGTAGAACATAAATGAGAAAATAGTTGTGCTGCATGTACAACACAACAAGGCCGAAAATTCATCGATTCAACCTTTAATCGACATGGATCGATAAGTGTTTTATTTATCAAAACCACTTCAGGACTAAGGTACATGTTTTTTCTTTTGAATGTGGATCTGTTCGAGATGCTGAGACCCATGTAGAGGTTTGATTTGTTCAAGATGTTGGAATCCATTTTAAGATTCGTGATCTATTCGAGTTGAGGCTCGTGTATTGGGATATTGAACATGGCTCCACCATCGATATATGATTAAAGACAAAGTAGGATGCACAATCTAGTGGTTTGTTTAGTTAACCCATTGGATGTACATCAACTCCAAATCTAGAGATGTTTTCGATTTGTTGGCCGGTGGGGTTTGATGAATCTTGGATAAACAATAATAAATATATGATAGAAAAATTATAATATATATTTTAAATTTTAAATTTCTAGAAAATCTAGAATCGTATTGTGACGACCCAGAATTTTGGACAATTTAGATTGGAATATTTAATTGATTTTAAATATTTGAAAAGTTAATTTTAACTTGAATTCCAAATATCACTATTTACTTGATAATTAAATTATTGAATTATATAATTTGAAATTGGGTAAAATGTTGAATATGGAGTTTTTAGCCTGTTAAAAATAATTAGAAGGCTTATAAAATTTATACTGATGATACTGAAGATAATAGAATGGTTAAAATTTAATTTGAAGGTGATTTGTTCAATTTTAATAATATATCCTTTAAATCGATATTTAAAAATAGCCTTCCGAGGTAGGATCTTGGAAGTCGACGAAACCAGTTCCATTGGATCCGTAATATTGTATTATTATCAGATTTCAATTTTCGTAGTGTTTGGAGTTGTTGTGGTAGCATACGATATGTAAACGCGCTGAAACTTATATCGAAATATTTTGAAAACTTATTTATGACAAGCCAACTATTGTTCCTTCTCAAATACACCAGTTTTCTTCCTTTAAACATGCAACCTTTCTTTTACCATTTAAATCAAGTCTCCCCTTTTCCTTCAGTGAAATCAATTCGAACAAAACATAAGGAAAAAAATGCCGAGCTGTTCATTTCAAATCTTCTATCTTCACTTCAATTCGAACTCGCGTTTCCTCCTTTTTCTTCGCAAGTGAATTGAGATCGAGAGGAGAGGGGGTTTCTTCGATCTGAACTAGGCTGAGGGGGAGAGTCGCGCGCATTCGAACAGCAAGTTGTTGGTGGATTTCGAGAGTAGGTGCCCGCGCAAGCAAGGTGGAGGCGCAAGCATACTTGTTCTTCGTTGTGGCATGCTCTGGTAAAGGCACTCATACGCGCATGCGTGGTTAGGGTTTGCATCAAGGTCGCGACTCGACTAAATCATGGTGTTCGCGCGAAGCTTGGCGAAATTTGGAAGCCCGAGCGTGGTGGGTTTCGTGACACGTTCAAGAGGGAGAAGTCGATGGTCGCAGTGATGAGCTCGTCGAGATGTGATTTGGATTTCGAGCTGAAGCTCATTGATTTGGTTCCCTGTTCGTTGTGAGGTAATTTAAATTTTAAGCATTTTAAATAGTTGTTTTAAAACTTAATCAGATATACACATATATGTATATATGTATGTAAAACAGCAAGGCATGTTATTTGGTAGTAAGTTGGGTTGTATTATTATTTAACTTACTTAAATCTATACACACACACACACACACACACACACACACACACACACACACACACAAATATTTCAATTTGCTAATTTATTTTTATAATAAGGGTTTGATGATTACCTTGTTCATTATTTTAACTATTGAAATAATTTATTAAAGGAAATTTAGTTTTAAATTAAATGAATAAATTTGTTAAATCATTAGTTTAAATTAAATTATTAGTAAATTAAATTATTAGTAAATTAAATTTTGGTAATGGTAATAAAATATGCGGTTAATTAAAGTTTACCAAATGGAAATTTAATTGTTCAATTGACTCGAATAAAACATACAATGTTTATTCAAGATTTGAAATCTGAAAAGAAACAAGCTGGTTTGGAGTAGATTTCCAATCTAAAAAGCAAAGGTGAGTTAAACTCACTCAACTAGGTAATTGTTTAAATTTAAATGGTCAAATTTAAATGATTGGTTGGATGGTTGAATTGATTAGATATGCTATATTATATATAGTAGTATATAGTATATATTGGAATGATTAATATTCTATGATGAATATTATTGAAAATTGGAATATTGAATGATGTGGTTTGCTTGAATATTTCGGTACACCGAGTCATCAAAAAATATATATAATTGGAATTTTTTTTGAAAAGGAGTATAAGAGTAAAATTTGGTAGTGAAATAATTATAGAATAAAAATAAGAATGAATTGGAAAGAAATAAAAGTAATTTTATTTAAAAACTGAAGTTAAATTGTAAAGTAGAGATTTAAATCAAGTTTTAAATCAAAGTTAAATCTGGAATTCAAGTTGGTGAATCTCGTTTTTTAAACAAATAAAGTTTTTTAAAAATTAAATTTTTTAACAACTTGAATGTTAAAGTACATTTTTAAATTGATTCGAATTTAAAAGTGAATTGGGTTTTAAATTCCTTTAAACTTCCTTTATAAAATGAGTAATTAATTTATTTAATGAAGTAAACAAAAAAGTAGTTAATTACTGGTTGGGATTAATCAAGAGTGATTAATATTTGTGGTTTAATTAATGATTAATTACTTAGTGTAATTAATTTTGATTAGGATAAATAAAAATGTAACTAGAAATCATTAATTTATATAATTAATGATGTAATTAAAGTTTGATTAATTAAGATTAACTAATCAATACTAAGTGATTTATGGGGAATGGATTAATATAAGTAATTAAGGATTAATGTAATTCATTATTGTTAATCAATTTGTGAAATAATTAATTACCGCTTTTGGTTCAGAATAATTAATTTGTGTAATTAATTAAAGATAATTACTTGAATGTAATTGAAGGATAATTAATCCAGGATGATTAATTAAGATGGATAATTAAGGGATGATTAATAAATTGATTTGAAATTAATTAATGTTAAATGAAGGAATCTAAGTGATCGAGGTTAGTAATTCAATTAGAATTAATTAAATAAATTAGGAAGTGATCAAGCTTTGCTTATGGATGATTGAATGGTATTGGATGCTTTGAATGAGTTGATACCTCTGATATGAAATGTTGTGTATTTCATTTGGATTAGTTGAGTTAGGATGACATGAGACTCAAAGAGACCGGGGTCGGGTATTGGAAAATATCTGAAACCACTTCGAATTTTTATAGATCGATATGCGTAATCAATATGCTGGAATGAAATGATTTAAGTGAATTGGACTATTTAATCTAAATTTTGGTACTTAGAAATTGATGTGTGAAATAAGTGTTGTCTATAACAAATTGTGAATTTGTAAATTGATACGAGTTACCCCGGGTTTTATTCAAGTTTTATGCTTTGTATTCCATGTTAGATGGGTTTACTCACGGTGGTTTCCAGCCTAACCCGGGTGCTACTTTAATGTAATGCTCGGGTCAGACCAAGTATTGAAAATTTTCAGGTAAGGACGTTCTAGAGCTCAGGAGGCGAGCTGGATGGCAAGAACGTATGAAGTGTTTCCACTGTAATATATTTCTGATCATCTGAGACATGTTGATCTGTATATGTCCAGTATTTGAGTATGTGTGTAACATTGATGTATTAAAATGTAATCGACAGATATAGTATTCTTTTGTAAACTGTTATTATTTGATATTATATTTGATCCGCTGCGAATGTGACAATCTGTGTTGTGTTTTTTTGTTTCTTCTTCTTCTATCTCTTTCTCCTTTTTCCTAACTATTTGGAATTTTCGAGATCGAAAATTTCGGGTCGTTACAGTTGGTATCAGAGCTTAAGGTTAAGCGAGAACCTTGGCTCTGTTGGGATTACCCATTAAGGACAGGGTCAATGGTGCCCTAGAATGAGTTGAGTATTATATATACATACATACATACATACATACATATATATATATATATGAGAGCGTACTTGTTATTTGTTTATATAAAGATTTTAAATGATTTTATATAAGAATATATTTTGATATATAGCAATATTTCTTTCTAATAAATATTAAGGTAATTGGTTGTTGTATTATTTGACAATTTTAATAATGAGAATTAAGTGGTAACAGAAATACAACCAAATTAAAGTTAAATGAGGATAAGTTTGAAATGGATTCAGAATTAAATGGTTTAAAGAGATAAGTTGACTTAATTTAAAGGATTAAATCAACATTTAAAAATTTAACTCGAATTTATATAATTCGAGATGGTTTAAAATTGAGATTGAAATTGAATTAGTTCAAAATTGAATTTGATTTGAATTATGTGGAATTGTGATTGAAGATGGATAAATTTAAAAATTCAAATGGAAAATTTGAGTTGGATTGAATTGAGATGATTTGAAATTGAAGTACCAAAATTTCATTCCAAAAGTCCATGTAACTTTGCAATTGAGATGGTTTGGATTGAGATGGTTTGGATTGATTGGAATAATTTGAAATTGTAATTAAAAGTTGAATAGGTTTAAAATCAAGATTAATTCAAGTTAAATTGGGGTCAAATCAATTTCAGTGGAAATCGAAGTTATTTAAATTGGAATTGAGTCATTTAAATGGAAGTGGAAATTTAAATTGAATTGATGGGAAAGTAAACAGTTTTGACTCTGGACTATTTTTAATATAAATTGTTTTAATATAAACTTATTTTTCCAAGCTATTTAATACATACAACCTTTCTTTTTAAAGCCAAATTATTTTATATTTTTTTTACAATTATTTTTGGGAACTATTTAACAAATTTTCAACTGTTTTATAAACTAATTACTATTTTACAAATTAATTACTATTTTACAACTATTTTGCAATTATCTAAAATTTCTATAACTATTTGACTAGTTTTCAACTATTTTACAATTATTTAACTATTTTATAGCTACGTTACCAACTAATAATTATTTTTCAACGATTATCTATTTTAAATTTTCAAGCTATTTTCTTAATTTAAGCTGGACAGAGTTTAAACTGTTTATGATTGAATATCCATTTGGGGTAAGGATTAAAGTGATAATCCAATGGAATTGAAACAATTGTGATTATGTGGATATAAATTAAAGGAAATGTGAATAGAAAGAGAAATTGATTTATTTAATAATCATTGAAAATAAATACGTAGGATGTACGTATATTATTCTATTCGCATAGTGATTTGATCCAGATTCGAGCACAGAATTTCGAGATAGTTATATCGATACGAGTTGAGATTTTTCACTCGATTTTCGACGGCGAACCTGTATATGGATTGTTGATTGGTTCTGGATATTCTCTATCATATTTACGGCTATGCAAGGAGAATGACGGTTTCTGATCTAGAAGCCAGATCTGAGTCCGCACTAGGAAGTCGGATGGACGATACTAGTTCAGAAGTGAAATTGTGTGATCGAGTGAGCGATCAGATTGGTATAGCGTACGGATGATAAGTGTACATCATACATATTTGAATGAAATTGATATTGAAAACAGTAATCAAATTTGAATATTTGATTTTGAATAAACAAAGTTATATATTTTTGTTATATAGGATAAACCTCCCCTTGTTGAATCTATTGCCGTAAGAAAAGGTTTTGAAAGTGTTTGAAGTATAAAAGGAGTTTTATACAAGTTTGAAATGATCCAAAGTTTTTAAAAATTATATATATATATATATATATATATATATATATATATATATATATATATATATATAAAGGATCTAATGAGGATTTTGGAAAAAGGTTTTTGGGAACCTTTGGATTTGGAAAGGCTTTGATTTTTGGGTAAAATCAATATTGGAATTTGGAAAGCCTAGTTTGAGAATTATCGATTTTGGGATAATCGATTTTTAGAAGAGGAGATTTATATGAGATTCATACTAGGTGTATGATTTGGAAGATACTATATGTGTATAGTATAAAGTGTTGATAATGGCTCTGGGGAAAAAAGCGCTCCCTTGAAATAAACTTCTCAGGAGTGCCACAGGGTGGTACTGCCTTGAACCCTAAGGGGGGTTATAAAGTTGATCTTGTGAGGAGTCTAGACAAAACTAGTTCCTGAGGATTATGAGAAGTGTGTAGCGAAAGTCGAGGGGCGCTGATGTCTACAGAGGCATTTGGGTTATGCTGTGACGACAGTGTAACTCGATGTCACTGCGATCTACTGCAGAACATAGCAAAAGTCGTGTGTGCCGCTTAGAGCCAACGGTCTGCGTTTGATTTTATATCGGTAGACTGCGACATATGGTAACATAGCGACAGTCGTGTGCCGCTGAGAGCCAACAGTCTCCGTTTGATTTTACATCGGTAGACCGCGACCTATGTGGGAGTGAAGAAGTTTCATTCTGACAGCGAAAATCAAGGGTGTTGATGCCTACAGTTACATGGACTTTTGCTGCAATGACAACGTAATCCTGTAAAGTAACAACGATCTGTTGTGGGTTCCATGGCGTAATCGAGGGGCATGGAGTGCCTACAGTTATATGAACTTTTGCTGCGCTGCGATGTTAACGTAACCCAAGATGTAACTACGACCATGGATGGGGGTGATGATTTCCAGGGCATTCTCACCAAAGGTATTTCCTCTATTTTCAAAAACTATTTCTATATTTTCAATATAATTATTTTCCTAAGTATTTTCACTGGGTGTTGAAACGGGTTTAACAAGTACTTATAGACTTTGAGTCCTACGTCTGATCAACATATGACCGAATTTCTATGAGAACAGGGATGGACTGGTTGAGACATCGAATTATAAGAACTATTTTTATAAAAAGCTACTTTAATAATATTATGTGAATTTAAAGGTATTTATAAATTTTTAAAATAAAAGTGTTGGAATTTTGGAAAATGAAAGAAAATCCCAACTAGAATTATGAAAAACAAAAATTGAACTCAGGAAAATTTAATGTAGTGATTTTTTGTAATAAAATCGAATACTGATATAAAAGTTGGAGGTAGCTAATTAGCTAAATAAATTATTTGATGAAGTATGTTAATAAAATTTAACTCGGTTAAATAAAATGGATTGTAAGCTAATAATAAAGTTTGGAGATAAACTCGAATTATAATAGAATTCGATTTGGATTGATAGTGAATTAAAATAAGTGGAGATGTTGTAAAAATAAAATGGAATTGGATTATAATAGAAATGATTTGAGATACAAATAAAATCCAATTCGAGTATAAAATGAGTTGTGTATGTGCTTGGATACTATTTTGATAAACTGGGAAGGTGGATTAAAATAAAATGGATGGGCTAACTGAATTTAATGGAATTTGATTAGATGAGAATCAAATAGAAGTGAGCTTAAGTTTTGAAGTTGGACTAAATTAAAGTAAATTAACATAAGTTTAAATTTTATAGAAGCTCAACTTCAAGTAGGAAAGGAAGACTATTAAATAAAAGCTTGGGTTGAATTAATTTGGGAAGGGTTAGCAGTACACAAGCATGGAATGTGTCGAGCTAAATAAAATGGTTATGAATAAACTAAAATGGAATTGAATAGAAATTATTTATTCACATGGATATCATCAATTGCGTAGAAATGATTGTCATTTGACGTAAACAAGGTTTAATTAAATTCTATGAGTTGATAAAGATTAAATAAATTGGTTTTAAGATCAATTGAAGTGAATATGAATTTGCTTTGCTTAAAATAAATTGAATGTGAGTAATTAAGTTGTAAACTAATAAAATTGAACGAAATGGTATATGAATTGGTTGAAAGCAATTGAATTAGTTTTGAAATCATATAAATTGCTCGTGAAAGTTATTTAGAATGCATTTCTTTTAGAGTTGATGTGTTGTAGTTGTTTAAGTAAGAGAAATGTTATAAACTTTATATATATAGTGCTTACATGTTTGAATTAAGTAAGTATAGGTACCGAGAAGCCGTTTGGATGGATTTGGATGCGCTAATTGCTAAAATAATAAGCCGCTTGCTTAAAAATGCTAAATAAAGGTACGCCTACGCAATAAAAATATAAAATATGAACTTTTTTGTTTCTCCGACCGTGTGGGTCGATGTATATATATTTATATCTCTTGTCAAATTGCAAAAGCTCCTCCGTACAAAGGAGACCCTGCCAAAATTTTTCGAAAATTTTGGGAGTTAGAAATTTTTTGAAAATTTTGTTAGCGACAAAACGATTTAAAATTAGAAATTGAAATAAACTAGTGGATGTAACTAATTTAAATAATGATATGAATCAGTTATAAATGGAAGATAAAATTCACTATTCAAAGGTGAAGATAAATTGAATTCATATGGAATGGGAGAATCAATTTAAATAGAAATAGATATAAACTAAAGTGGTGAAGTGTAAATAAATATAAGAAGCGTATAAAATACTTATATTGAACATAAGGAGAGATGGTAAAATTCTTAAGAAATATGGGTGTCGAGAAAATATATTGAATAAGCATTTGAGTGAAGATTTAATAAAATATGTGATTGGATATTATTGCTAAGTAGGATATGCAGCTATTATAAAGGGAAAAGAAAATTGGTTTTGATTTCCGAAGATAAATTTGAATTTGCTCGACAAAAGGCATGTGTTTAAATTTCTATATGAAATTGATTGGGATTTTGATCCAGCTACTTGGCGTTTTGTTTTCTTTTGGAATTTGGGAGCCCGTAGATGCATTTTGTAGTTGTACCGAGCTACCCGCGCAAAGGAGACGCTGGCGAAATTATAACAACCCGCATATTTATCGGGTGTATATTTAAATATTTTATTTAAATATAACGTCATTTGTCGGATTATAGTCCGAAAAGCTACTTTCTGCAAACGGTCGAATTGGGTCTCAAGACTACTTCCATTGAGTTCAAAACATCATTTGCGATCTTTTTGAGTATAAGCTTTGATATGTTTGAAGTAAGTTGAATTTTGCTACCTTTTCTATTGGGTTTTGGGTTTGGGTTCAGCCCACTAGCTAACTAAATACCCTAACTCAGCCCTCTCCTCTTCATTCACTCATTTCCACTCCTCAAACTCAAGCTCCAACTGAAAATGGTTGAGGGGAAGAGGAAATAGAAATTGCAAGCCCTAGTTCCATTTGCAAACTCCAAATTCTTGCTCCAAAATCAAAGAGAAGCCATTGTAAGTCTTCACTTCATCTTCTCCAACTCTTTCTTCTTCAATTTCAGAAATTTCCTAAACCTAACTTAGGAAATACTTGTTTTGATCTTAGATTGAAGCTTGTTGGGTTGAAGTAGAGTTTGGTTGGTCTTCTCCTTGTTATTGAGCTTCATCTTCTTTGTTTTTGGAAAAAGGTGAGTTTTGAACTCATATCTACTTCTCTTGATTTCATGGTTGTTGGGTATGAATTCCTAACAAGTGTGCATGTGCCATTGTTTTGTATTTGGAAAGAATTTGCATTTCATTGAAAATAGGGCAGGAAGTGCAAATCATCAGGTTCGGCCGACCGAACTCAGGGTCCGGTCGACCGACCTGCTACATGGGCACTTCCTTGCCTCTGTTTTGGAAGTGCAGAAATTTGGGCTCGGGTCCACCGACCCAGAGGTCCGGTCGACCGATCTGATGCCCCGAGCGCCTCCCTGTTTCTGGACCGGTCAACCGACCCAGGGGGTCCGGCCGACCGACCTGCTCCTGTTTTGCCTGTTTTGCCTATTTTTGCATATTTTGATTGGTTTTCCAAATTTTATCGATTCAAGTTGCTTTTTAGTAGTTGTCATTGCATCTTTGGCTTTGATAACTTATTTTTGACTTTATCCACGGGTTTTAAAAATAATCTTTTAAATTGTATCAAAAGCTTGTTTCTCCGACTTATAAATTCTATTTAAAACGCACACACAATTTAGCACTCCGAGCGAAGTGGGAGGAGAATTAAATGATTAGATAAAACACGTGCAATGAACACGTGCGTTCATCTTTTTAGTTAATTCCCAATCTATTCATTTGAACGTTTTGACCTTTGCGTCTGGTTTTACCGACGAGATGAAGTAAACTTTGTACTGCTTTGAGTGTGAAATTAACTAACAGATAGTAAGCCGTTTAGTGCGAACGGGTGGTTATGGGACTCACGTCACCACTTTTCGGATTCCTTTCTAGGAGTTTGTGACAGATGTTGCCTTGGGATAATGTCTTCGAACTGTCTCCTTCTGGCTTGTTGCCTTTAATATCGCTTTTGGAGTTGGTCCTTTGCCCCGGCTCGAGAGATATTTGGGGTTGTCGGTTAACTTTATTACTGCTTTTGGAGTGGTTTTTCTTCACCACCGCTCGAGAGATATCGGAGTGGTTTCTTCACCACCGCTCGAGAGATATTGGAGTAGTTTCTTCACCACCTCTCATGGGATATTTGGTTTCGTTGCAATTGGAATTTTCTGATGTTTCATTCATATGTATATTCCCTAGGTATCGCCCTTCGGTGTTGGTCTTTCTGAGCCGCATGATGAGTAGCGTTTATCTTGTGGAACTTGTATACCTTATGGATATTTGTTATTTGTCTTTTTGGCTTGCTTTGGGATATTTGTATCCTTTGTTTATCTATGTTGCCAACGATATGAGGCTTGTCTTGATATGTTCATATTTTGTTAGATGATTGTGTTATCTCTTTTAGAGATATTTGTTATACTTTGTAACTTTGCAGGTTTATTGTTGTTCAGTTTATCTAACTGATTTGTTTAGCTAGACTGACCCGTGTACTAATTACTCGGGTCAGACCGAGATGTTTCAGGTTAGGTGCCTTTGGACTTAGCCTATTTTGCTTCCGCATGGGCTACTCTGCTAGCTTCTCTTTGTCATAGCTTTTTGTGTAGTCCTATTTTGTTGTGACTCTGATATGTATTCTTGTGACTCGTCTGTATATTGTGGTTTGCTATACCACTTGACATGTATTATTTTGTATACTCTGCTATGTATCAGTATATGTGTATATGATGGTTTACTGTTCTGTGATGTATATTGCATTTGAGCTGTTATATTCTGTTCTGATGGATTCTCTAGCCACTTATGGTTTTGTTTTAAGTATTCATTGGACATGTCGATCTTCTTGGTAAGGCAATTGTCGATGTATTCAATAGATAATTAAAGCAAGGCTATAGATGGTCGCTCCTAAACAGCCTTATTCTCCGTGTTAGCAGACGGTATTATCTATTAATACTCTTTGCTAGCGTGGGTATAGAGTTGGGGCGTCACAGAAATGTTTCGGAAATTTAGAGCGTTAGAATTTTTTTGAGAAAATTTTGATAATTCAAAATTTGATTTTGAATTGAAATTTAAATGATTGGGCAAAAGGTATTGTTTGAAAACTATGGTAGAGTTTGGGAAGTTAGTAAGAATGTTAATGGGTCTTTTATAAAAAGATAGTTGGTAGGATGTTGAACTAATAGTTTAGGGGGAAAAGTAAACGGGTATTGGACCATTCTTCCTAACTAGCAATTTCGGGGATGGAATTCTTTTAAGGGGGAGAATGTGATGACCCAGAATTTCGGACAATTTAGATTGGAATATTTAATTGATTTTAAATATTTGAAAGGTTAATTTGAAATTGAATTCCAAATATCACTATTTACTTGATAATTAAATTATTGAATTATATAATTTGAAATTGGGTAAAATGTTGAATATGGAGTTTTAAGCCTGCTAAAAATAATTTGAAGGCTTATAAAATTTATACTGATGATACTGAAGATAATAAAATGGTTAAAATTTAATTTGAAGGTGATCTATTCAGTTTTAATAAAATATCGTTTAAATTGATATTTAAAAATAGTCTTCCGAGGCACAGTCTCGGAATTCGACGAAACCAGTTCCATTGGATCCGTAATATTGTATTATTATCAACTTTCAATTTTCGTAGTGTTTGTAATTGTTGTTGTAGCATACGATATGTAAACACGCTGAAATTTATATCAAAATATTTTGAAAACTTATTTATTTATACACGTATTGACCAGTCAACTATTGTTCCTTCTCAAATACGCCAGTTTTCTTCCTTTAAACATGCAATCTTTCTTTTACCATGTAAATCAAGTCTTCCCTTTTCCGTTAGTGAAATCAATTCGAACAGTACATAAGAAAAAAGAATGGCCGAGCTATTCATTTGAAATCTTCCATCTTCACTTCAACTCGAACTCGTGTTTCCTCCTTTTTCTTCGCAAGTGAATTGAGATCAAGAGGAGAGGGGGTTTCTTCGATCTGAACTAGGCTGAGGGCGAGAGTCGCTCGCATTCGAACAGCAATTTGTTGGTGGGTTTCGCGAGCAGGCGCACGCGCAAGCATACGTGTTCTTCGTTGTGGCATGCTCTGGTGAAGGCGCTCATACGCACGTGCGTGGTTAGGGTTTGCGTCAAGGTCGCGACTCGAATAAATCATGGTGTTCGCGTGAAGCTTGGTGACATTTGGATGCTCGAGCGTGGTGTGTTTCGTGACACGTTCGAGAGGGAGAAGTCGATGGTCGCGGTGATGAGCTCGTCGAGATGCGATTTGGATTTCGAGCTGAAGCTCGTTGATTTGGTTTCCTGTTCGTTGTGAGGTAATTTAAATTTTAAGCATTTTAAATAGTTGTTTTAAAACTTAATCGGCTATACACACATATGTATATATGTATGTAAAACAGCAAGGCATATTATTTGGCAGTAAGTTTGGGTTGTGTTTTTATTTAACTTACTTAAATATATATACAAATATTTCAGTTTGCTAATTTATTTTTGTAATAAGTGTTTGATGATTACCTTGTTCATTATTTTAACTATTGAAATAATTTTTTAAAGGAAATTTAGTTTTAAATTAAATGAATAAATTTATTAAATTACTAGTAAATTAAATTTTGTTAATGGTAATAAAATGTGCGGTTAATTAAATTTATCAAATGGAAATTTAATTGTTCAATTGACTCGAATATTAATAAAGCATATAATGTTTATTCAAGGTTTGAAATCTGAAAAGAAAAAAGCTGGTCTGGAGGAGATTGCCAATTTAAAAAGCAAAGGTGGGTTAATCTCACTCAACTGGGTAATTATTTAAATTTAAATGGTTAAATTTAAATGATTGGTTGAATGGTTGAATTGTTTTGATATGCTATATTATATATAGTAGTATATAGTATATATTGGAGTGATTGATATTCTATGATGAATATTATTGATAATTGGAATATTGAATGTTGTGGTTTGCTTGAATATTTTGGTACACCGAGTCATCAAAATATATATATATATAATTGGATTTTTTTGAAAAGGAGTATAAGAGTAAAATTCGAAAGTGAAATAATTATAGAATAAAAATAAGGATGAATTGGAAAGAAATAAAAGTGATTTTATTTAAAAACTGAAGTTAAATTGTAAAGTAGAGATCTAAATCAAGTTTTAAATCAAAGTTAAATCCGTAATTCAAGTTGGTGAATCTCGTTTTTTAAACAAATAAAGTTTTTTAAAATTTAAATTGTTTTAACAACTTGAATGTTAAAGAACATTTTTAAGTTGATTTGAATTTAAAAATGAATTGGGTTTTAAATTCCTTTAAACTTACTTTATAAAACGAGTAATTAATTTATTTAATGAAGTCAATAAAAAAGTAGTTTATTACTGGTCTGGATTAATCAAGAGTTATTAATATTTGTTGTTTAATTAATGATTAATTACTTAATGTAATTAATTTTGATTAAGATAAATTAAAATGTAATTAGAAATCATTAATTTATATAATGAATGATGTAATTAAAGATTGATTAATTAAGATTAATTAATCAATACTAAGTGATTTATGAGAAATGGATTTATATAAGTAATTAAGGATTAATATAATTAATTATAGTTAATCAATTTGTCAAATAATAAATTACCGCTTTTGGTTAAGAATAATTAATTTGTGTAATTAATTAAAGATAATTACTTGAATGTAATTGAAGGACAATTAATCTAGGATGATTAATTAAGATGGATAATTAAGGGATGATTAATAAATTGATTTGAAATTAATTGATGTTAAATGAGGGAATCTAAGTGATTGAGGTTAGTAATTCAATTAGAATTAATTAAATAAATTAGGAAGTGATCAGGCTTTGCTTATGGATGATTGAATGGTATTGGATGCTATGAATGAGTTGATACCTCTGATATGAAATGTTGTGTATTTCATTTGGATAACTTGAGTTAGGATGACATGAGACTCGAAGAGACCGGGGTCGGGTAACGGAAAATATCCGAAACCACTTCGAATTTTTATAGATTGATATGTGAAATCAATAGGCTGGAATGAAATGATTTAAGTGAGTTGGACTATTTAATCTAAATTTTATTACTTAGAAAATTGACGTGTGAAATAAGTGATGTCTATAACAAATTGTGAATTTGTAAATTGATACGAGTTACCTTGGGTTTTATTCAAGTTGTATGCTTTGTATTCCATGTTAGATGGGTTTACTCACGCTGGTTTTCAGCCTGACCCGGGTGTTACTTTAATGTAATGCTCGGGTCAAACCGAGTATTACATATTTTTAGTTAAGGACGTTCTAGAGCTCAGGAGGCGAGTTGGATGGCAAGAATGTATGGAGTGTTTCCACTGTAATATATTTCTGATTATCTGAGACATGTTGATTTGTATATGTCCAGTGTTTGAGTATGTGTGTAACATTAAAATGTAATCGACGGATATAATATTCTTTTGTAAACTGTTATTATTTGATATTATATTCAATCCGCCGCGAATGTGAGAATTTGTGTTGTGTTTTTTTGTTTCTTCTTCTTCTAACTCTTTCTTCTTTTTCCTAACTACCTTGAATTGTCGAGATCGAAAATTCCGGGTCGTTACACGTATTTTATTGCTTACGAAAAAATTTGAGATCTTTCTAAGTCAAAATATTATTTTTATTAACTAATTACTTTCGGATTAATTTTTTTTTTTTTAAAAAATAAGTGACTGAAAAAATCTAATTTTTTGACAAAAATCTTCTATAATGATAAATTAATTTTAGAAAATTTAAGACCTAATTTCCGAATCATAATTTATTTTATTTAAATTTTTAATTCGTGTAATGATTAAACAATACTAAAAATATTAAATAATTACTGGAAAAATTATTTACAGTTACTAAAAATTATAATTTATATAATTATGCATTTTAAAAATATTATTCGAATTTTTGTATGATATAGCTATATAGTTTAGTATTAGTCATGTAAATAGATTAAGTAATATATTTATATATATATAAATAAATTAATAAAATAATAATAAATGAAATGAAATAATTTTCATTTTTTGCATCAAATTTATTATAAAAAAGATTCTTTTATTATTATACACATAACCAATCAATATATTTGACAACTACAATACCTATAGGAATCTCGCATGACTAACAATTCAAAAATAACAGTATACACGCACATACATATGAATAATATTGAATTACGTAGTTATTCATCATATATAAAACTAAAAACTTACCTAAACTTAAGAACTTAAGTAAACCTTGTAATGATGAGTTTCCTTTCTCTTGAAACCTTCCCGATTCGTTAGATTGCAAGTTTTTGGATCGTTGACCCCTTGCCATCGAATAACTATTGATTTGAGTTGAGTTGAGTTAGAACACTAGGAGGTACAATTCGGCCAGCAAGACAAAGAGAGGAGGTAGCCAAAAAGTCTTCTTAAGGTTGAGGATTGAGATGCTTATATAGAGAGAAGGTGGAGATATTTTAGGATCAATATCCTACATCATCTCTTATCAATTCTCTTCCATCTTAACCCTTCATCTCCAAGCATTTGTCGCACTATCTTATGGTTCATATTGCCCTCATTTTGGTCGAAATTTCCAGCCCCTTTCATGGGCTTTAAACCCATTTTAAGCCCAAGTAAATAGTAATAATTAAATCTAATTAAATTGTTTTTTGATATGTAACATCCCAAAATTTATTAATTTAAATTTGATAACTTATTTGAACTTTTGGAATTTAATTTGAAAAGTTTCAAAAAAAATAAAATATTATTAATATTAAATATTACAAAAATATGTGAACATAAATAAAGTATTTCGTAGTTTAAGCTTTAAATAAATAAAGAAAAAAAATATAAAAGCAAGAATTTGTGTTAAACATAAATATATAAGGAAAGATAAACCATAAATAAATACATATGGAAATTCATGTGTGAATGCAGGACAAAGAAAAATATGTGAATTTTATATAAGCAAGGCAAACAAAAAAAAGAGAGAAGAAACAAAAATATCTATAAACAAATCTAAGTACATACAAGAATAGGATAAGATGTAAACAAGAAAGGAAACATTGCATTAAATGCTATTTACTCTTAGCGCAAAATAGGGTCATTCGAAATGTTAAAATCATTTCCATTTCTGAAAAAAAATCTTGCTTAGTCAAAGTGAGTAGGAATAAAAATCTGACCTGAAGAAAAAAAAAACACTATACCAGTTAACACCTACCTCCCCTATACAAAATAATCTACTCTATATATACATCTATTCCAGTTCATTCATCAACTTAGCAAATCAGACAAAAGAAAAAAAAATGTAAACATCACTATATTTTCAAACTCAAATACAATCTACTGGAAGAAAAAAAACAGGAAGATCAAAAAATGCAGTTTTTAAAACAGATATCGGCTCTGTTCGAACTTGTTTCCATGTGAGTAAACATAGATTTTAAAGCTTTAAGGTTAATTAAGAACAATACAGGATTCATTGATAATATGGTTTGTATATGCTTTAGTTTTGAATAAGTTCTATGTTATATACATAAGTTTGTTCTGTGAAAAATTAAACATACTGGTGTTCTCTGTTTGATGTTACAAAGTCAAATATTTAATCAAGATTCAAAATATTATCATCCAACCTTGGTTAGGCTTAAAGTATCAACAAAGCAAGTTTGTTTAAATTTAAATTATGGCATAAGAGTTTGTTTTCTTCATGATAATGAAGAATTTGTTTTGTAATCCAGTTCTACAGTAAAAAGAAAAATATATGATAAATTCGAATAATTTAAAACATTGATTCGTTTGTATAACTTGTATTAACAACTAAAGATAAGATTTTTAAAACAAAAATGGAGATTTTTAGTTGGTATGCCACGAGCAGTTCACAGTTGAACAGATTTTGCATTTTTACCATTTTCTGATGATCGAACCAAATTTGATTGTTAAGATTTTGCTTAACGCAAATTTGAAAATCTATGATTTCGAAAAAATCGTTGAATAATTTTTCCATTGCACAAATTAATGGGATGAGGTGAATTTAGGGTTTTGTTTCGAGTTTTGGACATGTCTGCAAACGAGGTGATTTCGTCACCTCTGATGCGTCGAGTTGAGTGGTATTCTAGGGGATGGAAGCGAGGGGTGTTGGTGAAGAATGGACGAAGTTGGAGCGTCTCCTGTGGTCTGAGCAACTACGGCGAAGTGGATTCGTGGGATGGGTTGTGTTGCAGTTTTTTGAACGAAACACTTAATTTCGATTTAGAAATTTTGGTGGCGAATCGAGTTTGGATTTCGAGTATGGGGAGTTTTGCGACTTGCCGAAGATTTTAGAGTTCGTCAGAGCAGCGGCGCGACGCCGTGCACGTGCACGATATCATTTTGGTGTCAGAAGCATGTGGTGGTGAGCAACTCGAGTCGTTACTCGAGTAAAGTGGTCGATTGCTTCGAGTTTTAACCTGAGCACAAGAGAGTTTACCTGATACTATAGTTTATACTTAAGCTTAAATTCAACTTAACTGGAAAAAAAAAGGAGAAGAAGAAGAGAGTACGAGAGGAAGAGAGAATGCTTCGGGGAATGGTGTGAGGAAATCGGGTGCTTACTCGAGTAAAAACCTAGGTATTCCTGGGTTTGCTTCAAAAAGGGGTTAAGCCTTAAAAATTTAAAGTTAACATTGTTAAACAAATTTTAGTACTATTGAAATAACTAATGTTTGACAATTTTATGTCAAGAAATTATTTCAAGTTTTAATTAATTAAGTGAATACGTAAGAACGTTTTTAAACCTTAATTAATATTTTAATTAAGTAGTCAACTTAAGTTAAGTATTAAATTTAATTACCATTAAAGTTTTCAAGTTAGTAATAAATTGATTTCAAAGTTTTAGTAATAAATTTAATTTCCATTAACCGTTCATGATTTCAAAGTTTAATTACCATTAAGAAAGATTTTTTTCAAAGTTAAGTAATTAGGGATTTATCAATTTGTAATTAAAGATTGGTTAATTAATAATTAAGTTTCTAATTTATTTGTAATTAAGAATTGTTAATTAGATAATTAAAGTTAATCAATTTATAATTAGTAGTTAATTAAGATGATTAATTATGGAATAATTAATAAATAAAGTTAATTGAGATTTAATTAATTCCTAGTTAAGAATAATTAATCATTGATATAAAGAAATTAATAAAAATAAGCATGTGGTAAATTCACTTAAATCACATTCACCGTAGTTGAAAATGATTAACTATTATCAAATGTTGTGTACTGAATTGGTATTTCTGTTGTGATTGTGATACTGTGCGATGTGAATTGTTTTGTGCTGAATTGTGATTTGTGATTTGTTTCTGTATTTATGTGAAAACTTTTTGTCCGTAAAACGACATTTAAACTTAGATGCGATAGGGAGTCGGATTTCAGTTAGTTATCTGAAACCCACATCGAACCCTGAATGTGAATCTTAGTAATTAATATATGCACGTGTTTTAAAATTAAGCGTTCACTATTCGGATTAGCCGAAAGAGGACCTTTGTGTCACATAACCCATTCCGAATTGTGATACGTCGAAATAAATAGCATTTGAAGACGGCGGTGAAGACTGGGTGTCTTCGAAAATGATAGGATAACTTATCGAATGTCTCTGCACTGAGTTGCTCCAGTGTAAAGATCTCCACATATGATGGGGAGTCCAATCGGGTTTGTGGATACCTGGATTTACAAGGGCTTCATCCTTTATTGGACGAAGTGCCTTCGGTTCTGTTTGAACCCGGAACAGATTTGTATGGTTGTGTGTCTGACACTACACTTTGAGATATAAAGCAGATTTCTTTCAAATACATATCTGTTGGTGGCGGAGAATTTATTCTCTTAGCTTAACACCCTTCTTTGAGACGTACAAGCTCAGAGGTTATTTAATTGAAGATTATCAGCGATATACTCCAAATTTGGTACTGTGGCATGCTAAGTGTTGCTGTGTGTTGATGATCACTTGTTGATCATTTGTCATCAAAGCATGGCTTTCATGTAAAGCGTGGTTTTGTGGACGAAACCTCATCGGACCTCATACACCGAAAATGGTCGAAACAAGAAAGACGCGACAAGGTTATGAGGGTCGCGCCCTTTAGGATATGTCATTTCCTTTTGGAAAAAGGTGGTATTATGGTATGGAGCCCATATACTTTACCTATGTGGTTGCTGCAATCTCATTTACCATGTGGTTGTTGCTTTGTGGTAGAGGGCCCTCGGATAAAGGTCGCAAACGACCGGGGGGTAGCATACTCGAGTAGTAGTTACCTAGTTACAGAGGTAACCCGGCCTTGTGTTGGTAGAGAGATGGGTAGGTTTTCGGGACGTCCCTCCAGAGGCGTACCCACGTGGCGGTAGGAAGTTCCTTAGTCTGACCATTTGTTGGAAATCCAAAGAAACAATACGAGCCATGTACGGTTTTAGTTGTATAACCTGCCATGCAGCGTGGCGGTAACCTGCCACAAAACATGGCAGCTATAGTAGGCATACAATAATGGTTGTATGCTGGCTAAGATTAATATTGTACTTTAGAAATGGTTTTCTACACTATGCACTAGTAATAATATCAAAGAATTTTTTTCCGTATCAAGCATATTTGACTATCATAAGAAGAAATCTCCTCCAATTCTGCGGCTGCATTATGTGTGTGGTGGGAGGTCTTATGGTAGTTTAATTTTCTAAAAGCATACCGGATTTTCTTTTATAAATCTTGTTTTATTAAAAACAACTGTTTTTGTTTACTCATACCAATCACATGACTGACCCGAAGTTTATTGTTTTTTTCTAAACTCGGGGTGCCCATCATTTCCACACGGGCAGCCTAGTAGCAGGTTTTCCGTATTTTGGTATTAGCTGGATTTTGAAGCCTTTTTAGTTTGGAAGCTATCGGTTTTTGGCGGCTTTTGTCTTGGTGATATTTTGGAAGCTTTTGGATCTCAAGGTGCTTAGTTTTTGGAAGTTCACTATCACTTCATTTCTTTGAAGACTTTTTGGAATATGATCACTTGTGGTTCTATTATGATGTTTTATTTGGAGTTGTGATATATGTATAAGAATACTCTGATGTAGTAATGAATATTATGATGATGTTATATCTGTGATGTAATGCATGATATTCATTTGGTTTCCGCTGTTTTATATTCATCCAATATTGTTATAAGCTCCATCCGATTGGAGTTTGATGTTTGAATTTTTTGCAGTAGAATACAAGTGAGGTATTTAGTGTCAATTTTCGAACATTGGATTTCAGGTCGTGACACGATATCTAAAATCGATCGATATATTTATAACTATGTACAATAATATTTATTACTGGAATCATATTCAAAATTATATAATTAATATTTTATAAATATTAATTAATTTATAACAATTATAAACTAATTAAATCGTTTGGTCTAAAAAGAATTCATCATTCCAGTTGTGTGACTAGTAGATGTAAATTCGGTCGGCGATTAACATCGAACTATTCGAATGTTAGTGTTAATGTTAATACGTCACTTAGCAGGTGGTGTCACATTTTGGCCAAATTTATCGCTTACTTAGTTTCGGTAAAAACCATTTTTACTTTATTTAGCGGTATCCAGTTGCGATATTTATTTACACCAATTCTCTTCGTCAAAGCTATATCACTTTGGACTTTATAATTTGGTAATGGTCAAAATTCCTATATCATACATATTCAACTCTATAATCCAAATACAAAGTTCTTGGTTCAGTAATAATAATTATTATTGATCGAAATACTCTGGCCAGAGACTTTGAGTTTGAATTGATTTGAGTTAATGTGAAACTAACTCCATATAATTGAGGAGACAGATCCTCTCCGAATAGTGCATCACTTTCAATACTTCCATTAGACTCAACTATAATCACTCGATGGAACGTCATGCCATGATTTGATGATAATCAAAGTGGAGCTTTCATATTGAAGATCCATAGTATATTCAAGTCGAGAGAATTATGTACATCAGTTACATCGATATTTTATTTGACCTTAGTTATAGTAACCAACAGAAAACTACTGAATGAATCGTTCCATAGTTATTCAAACTATTAGTACGTAACCTCTAGGTGACCCCAACAACCATGAGTAATATACTGCCCAACATTTGAAGAGCATTATGTACTCTAGTCTCAACAGACACATAGATATCCAATCAAGATGCATCTTGATTAGAAACATTTAAAATGGTGTATTTATTTTTATTGTGATAAATTACTCATGGTTACAATATTTTACAACCACTATCACAAAACATATCATTTATGGATTTTCCATTAAATATGCTTTTAAATAAATTAGTTAATTAATATAACACATTATATCAGGTATATAATAGAAGGAAAAACACTTATTATTGCAAACAAGATTGATTACCAAGTTTGATATATGTAGCAAATTACATAATCCTAGAGGCAAATCCCTAACTCTATCATAACACCCACTCGCAAAATCAAAAGGTTTCTATATATTTCTGATGGTTTTGAGGAAAAAATAAAAATCTAGTGGGAGATTATTAGAAAAATGAAATGGAAACATTTAACATTTCTTATATTGTAAGATATATGTTATACAGGTTAAAGTAACCTACAGAGTTAACTTTGTGCAACCATTAAAATTTATAAAATGTTTATCTGTTAATATATACAAATGAACTAAACTAAAGATCGACAAAGAATTGTAAAATATTACCTTTAAACCTTTTTGCATGTTGTCAATTCAAGACCCACGCAAAAGCCAAATTGTACAATAACTAAAACATTCGTGCCTCGGTCCCTTAACTGTTTTTTTGTACAATACCGTGTATTGTCTTCTGAGCGTCAAACTCTAACAACAATGCAAGAATATAGGTATTTGACCCATATTAAATTGCATATAAATGTTATATGGTAAATGGTCACAATCCATAATGTACGAAACTTTAATGAAATTAATTCACTGGAAAATTTAAAACTTGATTTAAAACCATTACTTGATAATATTTTGAAGTATTTAAAAGAAGATGTGATTTGTAAACTTTAAATTATTACGTTGAACAAGCATTTTAAACTTAATTAATAATTTAATTAAGTAAAGTTAATTTTTTTTAAAGTAAATTATCTTAATAAGCATAATTAATATAAGGTTTTATCTCAAGATAATTATGGTTAGATAATTTGAGATTTATTAAGATAGTTAAGAAGTTTAATTGTATTAATTAACTTAATTAATTAAATATAAAAGGGTTAATTAAGTAATTAAATAAGCAAGTAAACCATGATGCAAAATCATTTATTCAATATGATTGGTTACAATAAGGATCTCATTCTGATGGTTAGACAATTTTGCAAAGAAAAGCAAATTTATTAGCGTGGGTGTAACTTATGCATGGTTGGGATATGTTAAGAGTACATATTTGTTTTTCCATTTAATGGTTAAAAGTTTCCTTAATGCAAGTCTAGAAGCAAAGCAGTTAAAGCATTTGATGCAATAAACAGTTACATGCACTTTTCTTATGGTATATATAAGGTAAATTTGTTAATATTAATGTTACTTAGTACAAGATATGTTGATCTATTATGAATGTATTTTTTTTAGTTCAATGAAGAGTGAATAAAATGTTTCTTTGGTGATTTTGTTAAAAAAGAAATGAAAATCAACTCATGTTCACTTTGTGTTTTCTTAAAAAATCGTATTGCTTTTAGTTATTATCGTGGAGGTTCGCTGACACACACATATAATGTAACGACCCGTTAAATTTGATGATATTAAATGAATTAATTTAATATAATTTCTAATCTAATTTGGAATAAAATAAAAGCCTTAATATTTTATTTGAGAAAACATAGTAATTTGTTATAGTAATGGGAATTTAATGTAACAATAAAATTTTGTGACAATAGATTTGGATAATGTAAATGGTCACATTTTGTTGAAAGTTAATTATAAGAAACCAATAAATGTTGAATTAGAATATTAATAAAAAAAAAATTTAGTAGAATGGGATTCATTTAATATAAAAATAAATAGTGGTGTTTGTACATTTGGTTGTAATAATAAATAGTGACGAAATAAAAATGACCGTTGAATAAACCAATGAAATAAGTGTTGATAAGTAATTTTAATGAATGTTGTCAATAATAAATGTACTTAAGATGGTAATAAAAATTGTTTTTCCTAGGAAATTTATGTATTGATAAGTTATAACTAGATTTGAAGTTTGTTAGTAAATAGAAAATAAGAAACCATGGCAACTGGTAAATTAATAAATGAATTCTTATAATATGTAGTAATTAATGCATATGTATTGGACATTGGTGATAATTTCAAAGTTTTACCTATTCATCAAATTTATTTATTTAAATCTAAACCTATGGCAACATTTTGTTAATAAATGTTGTAAGTGAATTTGAATATAAAAGGATAACAAGTGTTTAGGTTAACCATTTATTTTATTTAGTTAAGAATGGAAATAAATTGAAATACAGCTAATTTAATTATTTTGGTTGTTAATGGGTATAGTTAAATAAGGAGAAGTTATAGGAAATAAAACGCGCACTAATGAGATGTAGCATAATCCAAATGTTATTTATACCCATAAAAAGGCTATTTACTGAATAGAAAGATTGTATCAATAAACGAATTTATTTAGGGTCCAACTTATAATTTATAACCTTTAAATGTAGATTTAATTTCAATTAATTTATTTAAATAGTGCAATTAGCGTAGATTGTTTGGTAGATGAAGTAGTTAATTCTATAAGGTGAGGTAAATACAAATTTTATTTTAATTGGACCACTGGTTGATATAGACTTTAGAAAGCAAGATTTATAATTTTAGTTTGAGTATTAAATTCAACAAATGGTATTTATTACAAATAAAATAGAATTAAACGTAAAATATCACGTTATTGAATTTAGAATGGAATTTGTGAACCTTTAAAGTGAAATCTTGAACTAAGGTTTATGGCATCTTTGTTTTGGGTTAAAGTTGAGAATATAAGAGTGAAAAATCTAATGAATGGGTTTTGAGAAATTTATTTATAATTCCTTAATTAGAGGAAGCGGAGAAATTTACGGAAAATTTATAGACTTATAAATTTTATTCCACATCTAAACTTGTTAAATCATTTGAAATTGATTAAGGAATATATATGCAATAAAATTTGGTCAATTTTAGAATTTAATATAAAAATTTGGATTCTATAATTTATTTTAATTTATTTAATGAATATAAAAATAGCCATTCTGGTCACGGACACGGATTTCGATGAAACCAGTTTCATCAGATCCGTATCGGTGAATTATTGTAGGGTTTCAAGTTTCGTATCGATCGGACCTGTCGTTTGATCGTACGAACGCGAAACGCCTTGAAATCGATTTAACTAAAATCAATTTGAAATCAATTTGGAAATTTTGTTTTCATCATAACTTCTTCATACGATCGAATTTGGTCGTGAAACTTTTTCCATCGCGTTCAGAATATTTTAAAATACCTATTTGGGTATATGGGTTTAATAAATTTCATTCCAGGGTTAGAACGGGCTTTTGGGCCATGGTTTGTTCCGCACGTTCATCTATCAGGTCTATCTACTCTAACCCAACCCTACCTATAAATAGACGATTATAAACCCTAGCCTCCATCTTCTATCATTTATCTGTACGTTCATTTTCTTCATCCCTTTCTCTTCCTCAATGGTTGAAAAACCTAGACCTATCTACAGTTCAAAATCAAAAGTCAAAATTCAAAATTTCCAGAAAATTTCTAGAAAAATATATGTTAAAGCTCTCGGAATACGTAATCTGATGGTATAGTTCGTTTTTCGATCCAGTAGGGCGTTTGACTGGAAAAATTCATAGTTGCCCCGGCCGTTCGTTTTGGACCTTTGGTTTGTATGGTAGATTCTCGATCGTATGACCATCGGGTGGCGCTGGAGTATGGAGGTTGGCGAGGGACTTCGATCTGTATGGTCGTTTGGGCCCGGAGTTGGTTGTTTTCGCCGTGATTGGCAATGGAATCGTGGAGGAGGCGTTCGCTGGGGGGGCGTTTGGCAGTGTCGCGCGAGGCCAGGAGGCTCGGCCTCGAGTGGGGGTCATCATCGTTGTGTCAGATCGGAGATTGGTGGACCGTGGAGCCACGATAATTCACGTGAAAGGAGGCGGCTAGGGTTGCAAACGAGTGCGACCTGATACTATTCACGAGTAGGAGAGGGAACGCACGCAGTTTCCGATGACGTGGCAGTGATTGTGTGGTGAGTGAGGTTTTTCTTTTCTTTTATTTTTATTTAAATTTAAATCGTTCAAACACGTGTAAATTTCACATACGATCTCCGTTTTGTACGAGATTTTTTTTGTTAGGTTTGTATTTAAATTCTGGATCTGTTGACGCTGGTTTGGATGAATTTGGAGACTGTCAAATATTTGGGTTTAAATCGGATTTAAATTCGATTTAAATTCAAAAGGTGAGTGTTTTAACCCACTCACAACTTCTAAAAGTTTTTATGTTTGTTAAATTTATTTTCGATACGAATAGAAATTTATTTATGACTATTTGGCATGTTTTATTCATCATATCTGTTAAATCGCATTTATTTAATATAACTGTTTATTTAATTTTATTACTGCATATAGATTTACAGTTATAGTTATTTATTTGCATATAAACTATTAGTTTAATAGTTGTTAAATTTATTTTTGAATATAACTGCCAGTTATTACCCGTTATATTTTATCGGACATTTATTGATATTGATTTATTATTGGATGATGATTGTGATTTGGATGATGGACGATGATGGATGAATGGATGCTTTATTTTATATCATTAAACTGCCAGTTATCATGCATTTTTTTTCGTTGCATTCGGGATTGTGGTTTGAAATGATATACAACCGCAAAATTTGATTTTTAAATTGCAGATTGAAATGATAAATATCTGTATCACTTGACCATAGGATAGAAAATTATATACAGGCACCGTGGTCTATATATATATAATATATTAAAGTGATTTCTATGGTTTGGATGGGATACGGTTTATAAAAAATTTTAATTTTGATATTTTATATATATTATTCTTCTATATATATACATATGAAGTTAAAATTTTGAATTTTAGCTGTGTATTAATATGTTAAATAAAAAAAAAGGAAAAATTTGAGAAATGGAATTCGATAATTTATATTTAAGTTTGGAAATTTTAAGATATGATATTGATAACTGGATTTTTCCAAGATAAATTTAAAGTGAATATTCTAGTATAAATTAAAATGAAGAAAATATTTAATTGCTAGAAATTGGAGTTTACTTATGGACTTTATGTGAATATTTAAGACTAAATAATAGAACATTTAATTTGATTGAAAGAATAAATTCCAACTTTAGTTTCGAAATATTAATACTCCAAATGGATATATATGTATAGAAATTTAAGTGGGTTGGAACTTGAAAGTGATATTTAAATTTTGGTTTAAACTTCAAATAAAGAAATATATTTGTAAAGCCATGGAAATTATTTTCTTTACAAAGTAACCTTAAAGTTAAACCATTTATTCTATATGCCGTTGAATATCCAAACCATTCAAGTTTTAGAAGTATGGTTTTGAAAGTATGAATTCCGAAATATTATGTTTTGAAAATATGATTCAAATGTTTGGTTTCCAGATATTTATATTTTAAACCAGTATGATTTTGGAAAAAGAGTTATATTTGAGATAAAATGATATCATATTATTTTGGGTTTTTAAATTGATATCGAATTCATAGTTTTGAAATGGAAAATTTATTCTGGTTTTTAAAGTATAAACTATTTTTAAATGACCGCGGTGTTATAATAACGATTGGTTGGCAAAGAGACCGGGATCGGATATGGACATACCCTCTGTCGATACCGAAAACCACTTTGATTAACCGTGTACGCGGTGGAGATTCCAAAATGAAGTAAGATGGTGGCGACGTTTCCTGTAAGGTAAATACGTGGACCCAACTCTCGTGAGTTGGCATAAGGTGGCTAAAACAGGAGCGATCGACGGGTTAATGAGGTCATTCCTCTGATCGGACACTCCTCTTCGATATTATACTTTGACTTTGGATTGATTCAGTGGCCACTTTTACTTTGATTTTTGGGGGAGTTTATTCGAGGTGGGCGGTAGCTGCGGCTATGCGTTACCATCGACCCGGAAGCGTAATTGGTATATCTACCCTGGCATTGCCTAGTTGTGCCGTGTCACCTACCCTAGCGTGCCTTATACGATTTTAGCTTTGTACCATACCTATGGAGTGCCCTCTGACGACGCCCAGTACGGGGGAGATTACAGTACTGTATAGACTATGGGAATATATTCTGTGTTAAGGGCTATATGGGTAACCCCTTAACGCTATTTAAAAGTAAGTTTATTTTACAATTAGACACTATTATAATAGCGCAATATACTACATAGTAAATAGTTTAACGGATCCTTAGGAGATGTAAATCCCGAGCATCTCTTGAGTTACTGCACTCATATTTATTTCTGTTAATTTAACTCACATAAGATCTTTTAGTTCTGACTCGAGTGTTTTGTCTTTTCAATTCGCTCGGGTCAGTCCGGGCGTTTCAGGATCGAAGACTTTAGCTTTGGAGGACGAAGACGAAGAACCCGTATTATTATTATTTATAGTTTTGCACCACATTCATACTGTTCCGCTGCATTGATTGTATTGGTATGTGTAACTCTGATACTTATTGTATAAAGAAGAATCAAGTGTTTTGTAAACCGTTTACGAACTATATATTTATTATTGTATTTTATCCTTCCGCTGTGAGATTCTGTTTTGTTTTATTTTCTTCTCTGTTTTCTTATTTACCCCATAACAATCCGTCCTTCTGTATGGTTTGAATTGGCACGTGTGTCGGTTTAAATCGTGCGAAAAGGCGGGACGTTATAGTTGGTATAGAGCTTTGGTTTAGCGATAAACTTTGGCTTTGTGGGGTTTGACTCTTTGTTAATAGGGTAGTTATACCCTATGGGAGTCGCTAAGTGTATATATATGAGAGAGCGCATTTGTTAGTGTTGATAAAAGATTTTGATATTGTGTTAATCTGTTCCGCTTTGTATTTATAAATTCTGGTTGATGCATGGGACGCTATGTCATCAATAAGGATTTCTAAACACTTAATAGGACAGACCGACATAATATTTGTTTTAATATAGGCGAATGAAATAATTTTGCCTATTATATTTTCTATATATAAAAAATATTTCTATTAAGATATATACATTTGGTTGCTATAGATTGGGTGTTAGGAAATAAAAATATTTATAATAATTGAAGCTAAGTTGAAATTATAATAAATCAACTTGGAGATTTTAGAGCTTAAGTCCGGGATTTTGAAAATCTGCTTTCAAAGGATTTATGAAATATGATGATTTGGTTTATAAAAATTTTCTTGTATAAATATTTAGTATAATTCGGAAGAAATGTTTTAAAGAAGATTTTAGAGAAAATAATTTTGTACTTTCCTCTCTGTCGCTGGAAAATAATTTCGGTGATGGCGGCCGCATCATCGACTTTCATTTTCGAGTTTCGAAGGGGAAAGGCCACTGTGGAACACTCTACTGCAGATTTATTTTGAAATTAATTGAATTTTTATTTGTTTTAAAATATAACCGAGATATAAAAGTTGTAGGAAGCAAATTATCTATTAATTTAAAATAAAAGGAAATTTGACCCGGTATTTAATTCTAAAATTTCCATTAATTAAATTGTCCAAACTATCTTAGTGGAATAAAAGGTAGGTAAGTAATTTAATTGAAACCTCTAATGTGGGTAAGAGAATTAATGAAAAGTTATAAAGAGAAATTTGAAATTGTTACTAAGAGTAATATTGATTAACATTAAATTTAATTAAAAGAATTGAGATAAAACTTGTATAAGTCCTTTGCATTTTCTTTAACGTAAATAACTTACCAAATATGAAAAGTTGAAATGTTAAATAAGAGATTGAAATAGAATATTATACAAGTAGAAGTTTTGGAAATAATGAAGTATTCAATGAATTGCTATATTAAATAAGAATTTAATGGTATAAACTTAAGTTATAATTTAAATTTTACTAAAAATAAAAGGTAAATATTATTACTAAGTGATTGTAAACTTAAGTATATAAAATGAAATTCTTTAATTAATAAAGATTGGTGTGTAGGGTTATAAACTTAAGTATGATTTAAAATGCTACTAGTAATATAATAAAAGTAGGCAATATAAATAAATGTCTGTAAACCCTAGATAATAAATTAATAAAATCCTTTATTTATAAAAATGGAGGTTTTAAGGTTAATAATTTAAGTGTAAGTAGAGGGTTACTGTAATTAAATATAATAAAACGTAAACATTAAATAAAGGAATGAAATTAAGGGTAAGTTGAAATTGTAATTTATAAAACGAATATATATTTATTGAACCATTAATAAATAAAAAGGAATTGAGAAGAAACTTGTAAATTTTCACTTACATTATTAAAACATACATAACTTACCATATAATAAAAGTTGCAATGTTAGTAAGAAAATGTAAGGGGAAATCTTACAAGTGAAGCTTGAGGTAATTAAGGTATTCAATAAATTTGCTGTTATTAATGAGAATTAATTATATAAACTTAGGTTAAATTGGAAATTTTACTATATAAGAAAGGTAAGTAGTATAAATAGATGATATAAACTTTAGTCAATAAATTGGAATACAAATATAGTGAATTTTGTAATAAATGGAAAATGAAAATCGTAAGAAATAAAGAAATCCCTCCATAAATGAAAGAAAGAAAATCAAACCACTGAAGCATGAAATAAAAGTATAATAAGTTAAATTGGTTGTTGGTTTGAATTGTTATTGTTTGATTTATGTTTGTTGGGTAAGGAATTTGAAATTGTTGGATGAATAAATAATCTATCTTTGTTCCATCTAAGACTGTTGAGTAAAGGATGCACTTGATAGTTAATTTCATCTCATACAAATTTCAAGTTTTGAACCCAAACAACTATTTGTTTGATGGATTAAATGGTTGCTTTACTTTGTGTATGTATGCTGTTTGTAAGGTTGATGGTTGTTGTATTGATTAGTTGATTAATAGTTGAAACCACTTAAACATTTCACTTTAATATAAATATTTAACCTTTTTAGATTATATAAGTGAAATGCAGGTTATGGAAGCAACTACTACTGCTTTTGGTTCCATAATAAATAGCGTATTGCCCGACAAATAGGTACGTTTTCGGATTACGTTTTATAGCGCTATTTATATTTTTTCCCGTGTTGGGATATAATATTTGGATAATATATGTATATATTTGTTATATTTTGATATTTTATTTTCTCCCCAGCCTCTCCGTACAAAGGAGACTCTGCCAAAATTTTCCAAAATTTTTGGACTTAGAATTTTGTTGAAAATGTTTCCAAACTTTAATTATTTAAGTATAAAAGAATATAATGATTATAAACAGGTATATTTTATTTAAGAAAATAAATTTAGTAAATTATTGTTTATAAGTTAATATTTTGAAATAAGATGCACTGTTTATTGAATTCTTCCTTCTCCCTTCTTTTTCCTTTTCGGGGACGAAAAGTTTTTGAGTGGGGGAGAGCGTAACGACCGGTTAAATTTGATGATATTAAATGAATTAATTTAATATAATTTCTAATCTAATTTAGAATAAAATAAAAGCCTTAATATTTTATTTGAGAAAACATAGTAATTTGTTATAGTAATGGGAATTTAATGTAACAATAAAATTTTATGACAATAGATTTGGATAATGTAAATGGTCACATTTTGTTGAAAGTTAATTATAAGAAACCAATAAATGTTGAATTAGAATATTAATAAAATTTTTTTTTACTAGAATGGGATTCATTTAATATAAAAATAAATAGTGGTGTTTGTACATTTGGTTGTAATAATAAATAGTGACTAAATAAAAATGACCGTTGAATAAACCAATGAAATAAGTGTTGATAAGTAATTTTAATGAATGTTGTCAATAATAAATGTACTTAAAATGGTAATAAAAATTGTTTTGCCTAGGAAATTTATGTATTGATAAGTTATAACTAGATTTGAAGTTTGTTAGTAAACAGAAAATAAGAAACCATGTCAACTGGTAAATTAATAAATGAATTCTTATAATAAGTAGTAATTAATGCATATGTATTGGACATTGGTGATAATTTCAAAGTTTTACCTATTCATCAAATTTATTTATTTAAATCTAAACCTATGGCAACATTTTGTTAATAAATGTTGTAAGTGAATTTGAATATAAAAGGATAACAAGTGTTTAGGTTAACCATTTATTTTATTTAGTTAAGAATGGAAATAAATTGAAATAAAGCTAATTTAATTATTTTGGTTGTTAATGGGTATAGTTAAATAAGGAGAAGTTATAGGAAATAAAACGGGCACTAATGAGATGTAGCATAATCCAAATGTTATTTATACCCATAAAAAGGCTATTTACTGAATAGAAAGATTGTATCAATAAACGAATTTATTTAGGGTCCAACTTATAATTTTAACCTTTAAATGTAGATTTAATTTCAATTAATTTATTTAAATAGTGCAATTAGCGTAGACTGTTTGATAGATGAAGTAGTTAATTCTATAAGGTGAGGTAAATACAAATTTTATTTTAATTGGACCACTGGTTGATATAGACTTTAGAAATCAAGACTTATAATTTTAGTTTGAGTATTAAATTCAACAAATGGTATTTATTACAAATAAAATAGAATTAAACGTAAAATATTACGTTATTGAATTTAGAATGGAATTTGTGAACCTTTAAAGTGAAATCTTGAACTAAGGTTTATGGCATCTTTGTTTTGGGTTAAAGTTGAGAATATAAGAGTGAAAAATCTAATGAATGGGTTTTGAGAAATTTATTTATAATTCCTTAATTAGAGGAAGCGGAGAAATTTACGGGAAATTTATAGACTTATAAATTTTACTCCACATCTAAACTTGTTAAATCATTTGAAATTGATTAAGTAATATATATGCAATAAAATTTGGTCAATTTTAGAATTTAATATAAAATTTGGATTTTATAATTTATTTTAATTTATTTAATGAATATAAAAATAGCCATTCTGGTCACGGACTCGGATTTCGATGAAACCAGTTTCATCGGATCCGTATCGGTGAATTATTGTAGGGTTTCAAGTTTTGTATCGATCGGACCTGTCGTTTGATCGTACGGACGCGAAACGCCTTGAAATCGATTTAATTAAAATCAATTTGAAATCAATTTGGAAATTTTGTTTTCAACATAACTTCTTCATACGATCGCATTTGGTCATGAAATTTTTTCCATCGCGTTCAGAATATTTTAAAATACCTATTTGGGTATATGGGTTTAATAAATTTCATTCCTGGGTTAGAACGGGCTTTTGGGCCATGGTTTGTTCCGCACGTTCATCTATCAGGTCTATCTACTCTAACTCAACCCTACCTATAAATAGACGATTATAAACCCTAGCCTCCATATTCTATCATTTATCTGTATGTTCATTTTCTTCATCCCTTTCTCTTCCTCAATGGTTGAAAAACCTAGATCTATCTACAGTTCAAAATCAAAAGTCAAAATTCAAAATTTCCAGAAAATTTCCAGAAAAATATATGTTAAAGCTCTCGGAATACGTAATCTGATGGTATAGCTCATTTTTCGATTCAGTAGGGCGTTTGACCAGAAAAATTCATAGTTGTCCCGGCCGTTTGTTTTGGACCTTTGGTTTGTACGGTAGATTCTCGATCGTATGACGATCGGGTGGCGCTGGAGTATGGAGGTTGGCGAGGGGCTTCGATCTGTACGGTCGTTTGGGCCCGGAGTTGGTTGTTTTCGCCGTGATTGGCAATGGAATCGTGGAGGAGGCGTTCGCTGGGGGGGCGTTTGGCCGTGTCGCGCGAGGCCAGGAGGCTCGGCCTCGAGTGGGGGTCACCATCGTGGTGTCAGATCGGAGATTGGTGGACCGTGGAGCCACGATAATTCACGTGAAAGGCGGCGGCTAGGGTTGCAAACGAGTGCGACCTGATACTATTCACGAGTAGGAGAGGGAACGCACGCAGTTTCTGATGACATGGCAGTGATTGTGTGGTGAGTGAGGTTTTTATTTTATTTTATTTTTATTTAAATTTAAATCGTTCAAACACGTGTAAATTTCACATACGATCTCCGTGTCGTACGAGATTTTTTTTGTTAGGTTTGTAATTAAATTCTGGATCTATTGACGCTGGTTTGGATGAATTTAGAGACCGTCAAATTTTTGGGTTTAAATCGGATTTAAATTCGATTTAAATTCAAAAGTTGAGTGTTTTAACCCACTCACAACTTCTAAAAGTTTTTATGTTTGTTAAATTTATTTTCGATATGAGTAGAAATTTATTTATGACTATTTGGCATGTTTTATTCATCATATCTGTTAAATCGCATTTATTTAATATAACTGTTTATTTAATTTTATTACTGCATATAGATTTACAGTTATAGTTATTTATTTGCATATAAACTCTTAGTTTAATAGTTGTTAAATTTATTTTTGAATATAACTGCCAGTTATTACCCGTTATATTTTATCAGACATTTATCGATATTGATTTATTATTGGATGATGATTGTGATTTGGATGATGGACGATGATGGATGAATGGATGCTTTATTTTATATCATTAAACTGCCAGTTATCATGCATTTTTTTTCGTTGCATTCGGGATTGTGGTTTGAAATGATATACAACCGCAAAATTTTATTTTTAAATTGCGGATTGAAATGATAAATATCTGTATCACTTGACCATAGGATGGAAAATTATATACAGGCACCGTGGTCTATATATATAAAATATATTAAAGTGATTTCTATGGTTTGGATGGGATACGGTTTATAAAAATTTTTAATTTTGATATTTTATATATATTATTCTTCTATATATATAGATATGAAGTTAAAATTTTGAATTTTAGCTGTGTATAAATACGTTAAATAAAAAAAAATGGAAAAATTTGAGAAATGGAATTCGATAATTTATATTTAAGTTTGGAAATTTTAAGATATGATATTGATAACTGGATTTTTCCAAGATAAATTTAAAGTGAATATTCTAGTATAAATTAAAATGAAGAAAATATTTAGTTGCTAGAAATTGGAGTTTACTTATGGACTTTATGTGAATATTTAAGACTAAATAATAGAACATTTAATTTGATTGAAAGAATAAATTCCAACTTTAGTTTCGAAATATTAATACTCCAAATGGATATATATGTATAGAAATTTAAGTGGGTTGGAACTTGAAAGTGATATTTAAATTTTGGTTTAAACTTCAAATAAAGAAATATATTTGTAAAGCCATGGAAATTATTTTCTTTACAAAGTAACCTTAAAGTTAAACCATTTATTCTATATGCCGTTGAATATCCAAACCATTCAAGTTTTAGAAGTATGGTTTTGAAAGTATGAATTCCGCAATATTATGTTTTGAAAATATGATTCAAATGTTTGGTTTCCAGATATTTATATTTTAAACCAGTATGATTTTGGAAAAAGAGTTATATTTGAGATAAAATGATATCATATTATTTTGGGTTTTTAAATTGATATCGAATTCATAGTTTTGAAATGGAAAATTTATTCTGGTTTTTAAAGTATAAACTATTTTTAAATGACCGCGGTGTTATAATAACGATTGGTTGGCAAAGAGACCAGGATCGGATATGGACATACTCTCTGTCGATACCGAAAACCACTTTGACAAACCGTGTACGCGGTGGAGATTCCAAAATGAAGTAGGATGGTGGCGACGTTTCCTGTACGGTAAATACGTGGACCCAACTCCCGTGAGTTGGCATAAGGTGGCTAAAACAGGAGCGATCGACGGGTTAATGAGGTCATTCCTCTGATCGGACACTCCTCTTCGATATTATACTTTGACTTTGGATTGATTCAGTGGCCACTTTTACTTTGATTTTTGGGGGAGTTTGTTCGAGGTGGGCGGTAGCTGCGGCTACGCGTTACCATCGACTCGGAAGCGTAATTGGTATATCTACCCTGGCATTGCCTAGTTGTGCCGTGTCACCTACCCTAGCGCGCCTTATACGATTTTAGCTTTGTACCATACCTATGGAGTGCCCTCTGACGACGCCCAGTACGGGGGAGATTACGGTACTGTATAGACTATGGGAATATATTCTATGTTAAGGGCTATATGGGTAACCCCTTAACGCTATTTAAAAGTAAGTTTATTTTACAATTAGACACTATTATAATAGCGCAATATACTACATAGTAAATAGTTTAACGGATCCTTAGGAGATGTAAATCCCGAGCATCTCTTGAGTTACTGCACTCATATTTATTTCTGTTAATTTAACTCACATAAGATCTTTTAGTTCTGACTCGAGTGTTTTGTCTTTTCAATTCGCTCGGGTCAGTCCGGGCGTTTCAGGATCGAAGACTTTAGCTTTGGAGGACGAAGACGAAGAACCCGTATTATTATTATTTATAGTTTTGCACCACATTCATACTGTTCCGCTGCATTGATTGTATTGGTATGTGTAACTCTGATACTTATTGTATAAAGAAGAATCAAGTGTTTTGTAAACCGTTTACGAACTATATATTTATTATTGTATTTTATCCTTCCGCTGTGAGATTCTGTTTTGTTTTATTTTCTTCTCTGTTTTCTTATTTACCTCATAACAATCCGCCCTTCTGTATGGTTTGAATTGGCACGTGTGTCGGTTTAAATCGTGCGAAAAGGCGGGACGTTACATATAACATGATCATACTATGCTTCATATCAGTTTCTTAATCTCCGTTCTCAAGCATCTGATTAATCAACCCTCTTGCTTGTTCATGACATGATGGAAATGATTTGCTGTTGTTGCTTACTTATGAAGCTATTGAAAACTAGATATTGCAAAGAGTGAAGGCGAAAGCCAAACCATATGGCGAAGGCAACAATAATTGGTGCTGGTTCCATAAATAAAAGAGTTGTAATATAGAGTCAACCGTACTTAAATTTGTAGTTGATTTACGTGTGAAATGAATTTTCATAGTTATAATAGTGCAGTGCGCTATTCATCCTATATTACCACATGTGTCATTTATAACACGAAACTAAACACCAATTTATGAATTGAGTCTTGAAGTTTGGAAAACATAAATTTAAGTGTAATCATTAGCTATTATTTTTGGTCCAAAAGCAAATTTGAGGCTGAAATTAAGCCTTAAAATTGGAAACTAAACACTCTTCTGAAACGCAATGGAAAATAAATTTTAGTTTCAGATATGTTTGAAACTAATGTTACATTGCATATTAGTATCAATCAATTTTTGCACTAACCAATGTTTGAGGTCTCAAATGAAACACCAAAATTCTGGTTGTTTAGTTTTGATTTCAGTAGGGATTGGAATAAAACCAAACAGAAACTCGAGTTCATAAAAAAAACTATTGAAATTCAAATATTTTTTAAAACAAAAGAAAGAAATAATTTGATTTTCAAATCTATAAATATTCAAAAACTGATACTCTAACCTTGAAAACATGTGAAATCATATAATACACGAATAGCGTAACTAGAAAAGCTAAGCATAAAGTAATAAATAAAATTATTTTGGTGTTATAAATATTCATAACTAATCAGTATTGTTCACTTATGTCCTACTTTTTAAACATTTTGTTTCAATTAATTTAACAAGTATATGTGTAACCATATGAAAACTAATAATGAAATATGAAATCAAAACTTGAAACAGAACTCTTGAAATTTACAATAGATTGGAATTCTTAAAATTACAAAATACCGAAACCAAGACCGAGACCGATATCTCGAAACGTGTTACTAAATTTTCTACTAAAACTAATCCCATACTTGAGATGTTTTGTACGAATTCTAAACTTAAAACCATACCAAAATAGTTACCCTTTAAGAATTAAATATAGCTTTAAACTTGCCTACATGGTAGTTACAACTGAGTGAATGACATGTCTCAAATGTAGTTTTGATGATTAATGAATCATATGTAAAAATGGGCAAATAGATACCTACATCAATATTTGCACAAATATAATATTTTTCTAAGAAACAAAAAAATAACCACAACTAAAAAATGAATTCAAGGTAATCAAAAATACAAATTTACTAATGTTTGCATCTATTTGTCTTTGCTATTTATTTACACATTGAATTGTTGCAAATTGGTATACATGTAATAATTGGTTCGGTTAGCATTTAAAGATAAACATGCTATGCATCCATGCTTTTATCTAAATATAATGCCCTTTTATGGCCTGAAAGATTGCAACCATCTTATTTGTTACGAGTGTATATGCACGTCCATGTGGATCTCCACCTAATCAATTAGGTTTATCATTTTTGATGAGCACATGGTTTTGAAGTTAGTTTTAATGGTTATAGTTTCTACGTTTAGCTTTGGAAGTTTTAACATTATTCTGGTCTTCTTTTTCGCCACAACTACTTTGATATGATATATTTTGATATAAATAGCCAATGTATATGTGTAATGCAGGATCAAATGTTACAATATACTATTATTCTAATAACATGTATGGCATGCACACGCATGAGTAAGATATAAAAATACAATGAAGGGTTTTCTAGGATTTAGGTAAAGTTCAAAATTGGATTCCACGTGTCAGCTGCCATTGTATTTGCTCCAATATTACATGTTTGAATTTTAGCCAACATTAACCCTTAAATTTTCCAGCAATAAACATTATAGACGGTTGTAGGGAACACAATCATTTACCCCGAATCAGTGAATACAAGCATAGTTATCCACCGATGATGCCTTGCACTCTAGGTATGGTTGGAATTCCATGCATGCAAAGCAAATGTGTCCTATAATTTCAACAACTAGACATATATAAAGCCTACCCGTTGAATAAACATTGATAATCCGGTACATATATTGACAGGTTCAATTTTTTATAATTTGTAATCACCACTTATGATTGCAACACAAAAGTTCTGGAAACAGGACCGTTTTATAAGCTCGTACATACTATGGAAGCTCCTTATTAATAGGTGGCCATATTATATATCAAAAAATTCATTTTTAAAACAAATGCCTAACAACCTTTTTGTTTTTATTTACCTAGTAGGTGGGATTTTGGCTGAGTTCACATAGCATCAACGGCCCTAACCTTCATTAGCCCTCCAAACATCTCCCGTTTAGAAATTTAAGATAATAAAAAAATGAAATAAATTTAATAGAATATTAGACTACAATCATTTTTCAAACATAACATCGAATTATTAACAAATATTAATATTCTACTTTCATTTCATAGAAGAACACTTCAACTTAAAAGGACAACATGAATAACCATCCGCCTTCTATGTTAAGCTCTATTATTACCCAAACCATTAAACTCAATTGCATCTACAATACGATGCTATCAAACCATTCGAATATCAGGTTATCTGATTCATTTTGGCAATAATCGACACACCCACACATGTAGCAAGTGCCTTCTCAACCTATGAAGTTCTTAGCTAGGTCGTACTAATAACAAGAAATGGGCTTAAAGACATGCTGATGAAGAGCGTACCTCTGAAGGTCGCGGCCGACCTAACCTAGGTCGTGAAGGCGAAGATCACGAAGAAGCCCAAATTGCCGAAGCTTCCTCCAACCTAACTCGCGACCCTAGATCGCTTCCCCTCCTTCGTATGTCGCGCACGAGCTACGAGCAGTTAGGTCGCGAAGAGAACTACTGTAAGTCGTTGTCTTCCTCCGGAATTGCATCCAAAGTCGCGAACGACCTACCTAGGTTGCGAGAAAACCAAGACCGTCCCTCCTCTTCACGGCGACTCTCCATAGGTCGCAAACGAGCTTCGTACCTCCTCAAATGGACGTGAATTGATGACTTTAACCCTAAGGCGCGAGGACCATAACTTGATCGATGACTTTACATTATGTCGTGAATTCCTAAGTTAGGTCGCGAACGAAGTAGTAGGTCGTTGACGTCTTATACTACGTCGCGAAGCTCCAATAAGTCGCTGCCATGCTCCATTGTAAATCGCGAGTGTTTTCTTTAGGTCGTTAAGTCCTGTAACGGATGTTTTGCATTTTTTTAAGTCGCTGATTGTTAATTTTAGGTCGCGTGAGTTGTACTAGGTCATGACGGCTTTGTAATGTGTTGTACTCTGTGTAATGTTGTGGTGTTGTAAGCCTATAAATAGGCAAGTCGTGTCATTTGTAAAGGTGGTTGAAATTTGAATAAATTTGGTTTGTGCTTTAAGCCTCCATTTTTAAATTGGTAGTCGAGTGTTATCTCCTATCTCCACTTCGGCATTCGAGTGCGCTCGAATCAACGAACGTTGAAGCCAATTCGCAGAATCAAGTGCGCTTGATCAACGCTCAAAGAATTGTAGATCTTTCTTCACGATATCGTGCGCGATCAACGTGTCGAAGATTGCTAAAATCCGGTATCTTCGAGATCAACGGATTTGGTCCTTTTCGGTATTCTTAAATCCATCGATTCTTCGTCTATTCACCGATTATTTCCGCTAATCGTGTGAGATCCTGGACGGATTCGATTTACATCTTCGAATTCGCTTCCCACGCTGCGTCAATTTGGTATCAAAGCAAGATCGCAAGAAGTTTGCATCATTTGGAGACCGGGGTTTCAAGAATTGGAAGTTTGGAGATCGGATTTGCAATTGTTGAGAAGTTTGGTGTTCATCGTGAAGTTGCAACAAGTTGGGAGTTTCAATCCATCTCACTTCGGATCAAAGTTCGGAAAGTGTTTGAAATTTATTCTTGAGTTTGTTTGAAGTTCAATCATGCCTCCGAGACGAGCTCAACGTCATCGCAATATTAATGCTTTGTATGGAAGAGAAGAGGCCGATGAAATGGAACAACGAATCAACGAGAGTTTCACTGAAAAGTTGAATGAAGGAATTGGTCGATTAGAGAGAATGATGCTTGAAATGAATCAAATCGAAGATTTGTTTCACCTGAATCGAACCATGGGAGAAGTAGAGTTTCACCTGAATCGAACCATGGGAGAAGTAGAGTTTCATCACATTCAGATCGGGAGAGAAGAGAAGATCATGATCGTAGAAGTGTTGACAATCGTGATTGGAATGAAGATCGAAGAAGTGGTGGTGGTAGAGCGGTTGGTGGTCGTGATCGACATCGATATACTTCAGATTTTGATGAGGATTTTGATGGTGACAGAGGTAGTGTGCATTATCGAGATCGACGTCAAATACGAAATTGAGACAGAGATTTTGAAGATGACCGTAGATGGGAAACAGGAATGAAGATGGAAATTCCAGAGTTCAAGGGTGGAATGTTTGAAGATGAATTTTTGGATTGGTTGTCTAATGTTGAAGAGATCTTTGATTTCAAGGAGGTACCGAAAGATCGTTGAGTGAAGTTGGTTGCTACTAGGTTGAGGGGGAGAGCTATGGCGTGGTGGCAGCAAACCAAGCTAACACGAGAACGGATGGGGAAATCGAAGATTGTTGATTGGGGGAAAATGAAGAAATTGATGAAAGCTACATTTTGACCTTACAATTATCAATCACTCATGTATCAGAGATTGCAGAACTTGAGGCAAGGGACAAAGACTGTTAATGATTATGCTGACGAGTTTTATTAACTGATTGCTCGAAATGACATTATGGAGACAGAGGAACAGTTGACTGCTAGGTTTGTTGGAGGTTTGCGAATGCAGATCCAGGATATGGTTAATATGTTTGACCCGAGATCTATGGATGAAGCGCACCAGAAGGCATTGGCTTGGGAGAAGCAGGGAAGACGAGGAGGTGGTGTGTTTACAAATTCCAATAATCAAGTGAAGGGTGCCGGTGGGAGTTCCAATGTTTCTAAAGTTTTCAGTAAACCAGTTGTGAATGAGGCTGCGAAAGCAAAGTTCAACAACAGTTTCAAATGTTATAATTGCCAGGAAGTGGGTCATAAAAGTAACGAATGTCCAAAGCCAAAGAAGAGAACGATGATTGCTGAAGTTGAAGGCGAGGATGTTGGTGAAGGTGATTCTAGTCCAGTGGAGGAAGATGAGCAGGATATGGTGTCGGGAGATGAAGGATGTAATCTAATGATGAGAAGGTCTTGTTTAACACCGAAGCAAGAGGATGAGGCTAGTTGGTTGAGGAGCAACATTTTTCAATCTACATGCACTATTGTGGGAAAAGTTTGTAATTTTGTAATTGATGAAGGAAGTTGTGACAATATTATCTCTACTGAAGCTGTGAGAAAGTTAAAGTTGAAAACGGAGAAACATCCTAATCCTTACAAGTTAGCGTGGTTAAGGAAAGGAGGAGAGGTGAAGGTGGACAGGCGAGTTCGAGTCCCATTTTCTATTAGGAAGAAATATAAAGACGAGATCTGGTGTGATGTGGTTGAGATGGATGTTTGTCATTTGCTTTTGGGAAGACCGTGGCAGTATGATCGAGCAGTGCAACATGATGGCCGGACCAATAGTTACAGTTTTATGTTTGAAGGCGTTAAGATTATTTTAGTTCCAAAGAAGAGACCACAGGGAGAGAGCAAGTCAGAAGAGATTGAGGAGCTTAAAACTTTGCTGACATTGAAGGAATTTGTTGAGGAAGTGGAGGAGAATCCTGAAGTATTTTTGTTGATTGGACATGAAGCTACTGAATCCGCTGAAGTCCCAGAGGAAGTAAAGCCGATACTGGTGAATTCAGTGATGTGTTTCCAGAAGAGTTACCAAAGGAGCTACCGCCTTTGAGTGATATTCAACATCAGATTGATCTTGTGCCAGGATCAGTATTACCTCACAGGCCACATTACAACATGAGTCCTAAAGAGCATGAAGAACTAAGAAGGCAGGTGGAGGAGTTGTTAGAACAAGGGCGTGTTCAGGAGAGTTTGAGTCCATGTGCTGTGCCAGCCTTATTGGTACCGAAGAAGGATGGGACATGGAGGACGTGTACGGACAGTCGGGCTCTAAATAAAATCACTATAAGATACAGATTTCCTATGCCGAGGTTTGATGATTTGATAGATCAGTTGAGTGGGGCAATGGTGTTTTCAAAGATTGATTTGAAAAGTGGATACCATCAAATTCGTATTAGATCGGGTGATGAGTGGAAGACCGCTTTCAAAACTAGGGAAGGTCTGTATGAATGGTTGGTTATGCCATTTGGTTTATCAAACGCTCCTAGTACTTTTATAAGAGCGATGAACCAGATTTTCAGACCATTTGTTGGGAAGTTCGTGGTTGTTTACTTTGATGATTTTTTGATTTATAGTGGAAGTACGGAAGAGCATATCCAGCATTTGCGAGAAGTATCGTTGATTTTACGATAACAGCAGTTTTATGCAGCAACAAAGAAGTGCGTGTTTATGACGGACAGTGTTTTATTTCTGGGGTATGTTCTGTCAAAGGAAGGTATTCAAGTGGATGAAAATAAAGTGGAAGATGTCAAGTGTTGGCCACAGCCAAAGACAATTACTGAAGTGAGGAGTTTTCATGGATTGGTATCTTTCTATCGAAAATTCATTCCACATTTTAGCAGTGTGATGGCACCTGTAACTGATTGCATGAAAGGAAAGAAATTTGCATGGTCAGAGGAAGCAGGGGTTGCTTTTGAGAAGGTCAAGACACTTTTGACGACATCACCAATTCTGGTACTGCCGAATTTTCAGTTGTTGTTTGAATTGCATACTGATGCTTCGAAGGTTGGAATTGGTGGAGTATTGAGGCAGAATGGAAGACCGGTTGCTTATTTCAGTGAAAAATTTTTAGGAGCCAAATTGAGATATAGCACTTATGATGTAGACTTTTACGCGATTATTTAAGCCGTGAAGCACTGGCGACATTACTTGTTTCAGAAGGAGTTTGTTCTTTACACTGATCATGAGGCATTGAAACATCTACAAGGACAGGACAAGATTTCAACGAGACATGCTTCATGGATAGCATATCTACAACAATTTACTTTCGTTGTAAAACACAAATCAGGGGTAACGAATTGTGTAGCGGATGCTTTGAGTAGGAGAAATCACTTGTTGACAACGTTGAAGGTTGAAGTGACAGGATTCGAATTATTGCCAGAATTGTTTGAAGAGGATACTTACTTTGCAAAATTTGCTGAGAAAGTTTAGGATGGGGATACTGATGAATTTGTGTTGGTTGATGGATTCTTGTTCAAAGGAAATCGATTATGCATACCAGATTGTAGCTTGAGAATGAAGATTATCAAAGAGTTGCATGAAGAAGGTCATGTAGGCAGAGATCGAACATTGCAGTTGATTTCTCAATCTTATTTTTGGCCTTCAATGAGAAAAGAGGTAGAGAGATTTGTGGAGAGATGTCATATCTGTCAAGTTTCGAAGGGAACAGCTACGAATGCGGGATTATATATGCTGTTACCTGTGCCTACTAAATCATGGGTTGATATTAGTATGGATTTTGTGTTGGGTTTGCCTAGAACTCAAAGGGGAAATGATTCTATATTTGTTGTGGTGGATAGGTTATCGAAGATGGCACATATTATAGCCTGTAAGAAGACAGCAGATGCAGTGCGAGTAGCTCAATTATTCTTTAAAGAGGTGTGTCGATTGCATGGTTTACCAGAATCTATTGTTTCTGATTGAGATACTAGATTTTTAAGCCATTTTTGGTTGAGTTTGTGGAAGATGGTCGGAACGAAGCTAAATTTTAGTGGCGCTTACCATCCGCAAACTGATGGACGAACGGAGGTGGTTAACCGATCGTTGGGAAATTTATTGAGATGTCTTGTGAAAGATAACTTGAAGAGCTGGGATATGAAGTTATGTCAAGCGGAGTTTGCACATATTCATGAAGTCAATCGTAGTTTTGGATTCAGTCCGTTTCAAGTTGTATATTCAGCCATTCCAAAGGGACCGTTGGATTTGACAATGGTACCACAACCGAAGGGGACATTTAAGCGGGCTGCTAATTTTGTTGATGGGTTGACAGAATGTCATAGAATTGTTAAGGAACGATTGGAGAAGACAAATTAGAAGTATAAACAAATGGCCGATAAGAAACGAAGGAATGTGGACTTCAAAGTGGGTGATTTTGTTTACGCAGTATTGACGAAAGATCATTTCCCAATTGGGACTTACAACAAATTGAAAGCACGAAAGATTGGTCCAATAGAAATCCTGAAGAAGATCAATGATAATGCGTATCGGTTAAGGTTGTCGGAAGAGGTTCATACTTCAGATGTTTTCAACGTTAAGAATTTGATTCCGTATTATGGGGAGGAACTTATCGAAGATGACGAGCATATGAATTCGAGGACGAATTCCTTTCAACAAGAGTAGGATGATGAAGAGCGTACCTTTGAAGGTCGCGGCCGACCTAACCTAGGTCGTGAAGGCAAAGATCACGAAGAAGCCCAAATTGTCGAAGCTTCCTCCAACCTAACTCGCGACCCAAGATCGCTTCCCCTCCTTCGTATGTCGCGCACGAGCTACGAGAAGTTAGGTCGTGAAGCGAACTACTGTAAGTCGTTGTCTTCCTCCGGAACTGCATCTAAAGTCGCGAACGACCTACCTAGGTCGCCAGAAAACCAAGACCGTCCCTCCTCTTCGCGGCGACTCTCCATAGGTCGCGGACGAGCTTCGTACCTCCTCAAATGGATGCGAATTGATGAGTTTAACCCTAAGGCGCGAGGACCATAACTCGATCGATGACTTTACAGTATGTCGCGAATTCCTAAGTTAGGTCGCGAACGAAGCAGTAGGCCGTTGACGTCTTATACTAGGCCGCGAAGCTCCAATAAGTCGCTGTCATGCTCCATTGTAAATCGCAAGTGTTTTCTTTAGGTCGTTAAGTCCTGTAACGGATGTTTTGCATTTTTTTTAAGTCGCTGATTGTTAATTTTAGGTCGCGTGAGTTGTATTAGGTCGGGACGGCTTTGTAATGTGTTGTAGTCTGTGTAATGTTGTGGTGTTGTAAGCCTATAAATAGGCAAGTCGTGTCATTTGTAAAGGTGGTTGAAATTCGAATAAAATTTGGTTTGTGCTTTGAGCCTCCATTTTTAAATTGGTAGTCGAGTGTTATCTCCTACCTCCACTTCGGCATTCGAGTGCGCTCGAATCAACGAACATTGAAGCCAATTCACGGAATCAAGTGCGCTTGATCAACTCTCAAAGAATTGTAGATCTTTCTTCATGGCATCGTGCGCGATCAACGTGTCGAAGATTGCTAAAATCCGGTATCTTCGGGATCAACGGATTTCGGCCTTTCCGGTATTCTTAAATTCATCGATTCTTCGTCTATTCACCGATTATTTCCGCTAATCGTGTGAGAACCTGGACGGATTCGATTTACATCGTCGAATTTGCTTCCCACGCTGCGTCACATGCCCACTTAATAATACTTCAGGATGTAAACAACAAGACACATGCCTAAAAACATCCATGCTTATTAACTACAAAATCCAACTCCTTGGCAGTATGAAACTCAATAGTAAGCAAAAAAAACTTTGTCATATTTTAATAAAGGATGCAAACGTAGAAACAGATTAAAAAATAACTTAACCCGATAGAAATAAAGGATGCAAATACAATATCTTCAACTGCCTTTGGCCACCTGTCCTACAAAGAAAAAGGTTTATGAGCCATTAGTGCTTGATAGGTAGAGTACAAAATTTATGGTTAGTGCGGAGTTAGTCAAAACAGTAGTATACCCTCAAATTGTTTGTACTGAATTATGAGAGTACAGTCAATGTAAAAAAAACTCATTGCATTTAAAGCACTCATGGCTTTTAATTTAACACTCATAGCTATCCAACTGTGTACACCAATCATAGGAAATATATTTAAGCTAACAGTTACTGAATGAATTTTGAACAAAAAAATTTTGAAAGTTGCAAATGTCCGTACATGAGTGCATATGAACAACCATATATGGGTAAAGCAAACCTAGTGGCAAGAGTAAAAGTTAATTAGATGGTCAATTCAGTAATAAACATTGCAGGCTGTTCAAACTGCTGCTCGTTAAATGGATAATATTGTAGTGATTCATTGGGAAAATGTAACATATAGTGCAAAACTATTTTGTTGAACCTTTTCAGAGTATTGAGCTACAAAAGAAAGCGTACTGTGCTGCAGTTCAAGCATGCCCACCTCATTTAAACAATGTCTACTTAGCAATCCAGGTCTGTTACTTTCCCATCGTTATCATACATTACTTTCTTTAAAACGAATTATTTATTTCTTTTTACTCAAACCTATTTTGTGTCCAGAGGCCTGACAATTATTTAAAAGGACACAATTAATGAAAAAGGTAGGCTAGGTGGGAGGTAAGATGTGATGTTAAATTATTAACACATTTTCTTTAGCTTTAACATTCTTTTTCATTTTTCTGTTTAGGCCTTTTGCTTTCAAACAATGTCTAATGATACATATAAACTTTCTTGCAGCTAAACAATTTTTGAATAGCTTATGAAACTAAACACAATGGCTGGACAAAGCTACAATGTTATCACGCAGGTTTTGGATACTTGTTCTAATTAAAATGTCTTAGTCATTATTGAATATATTCAATAATTCCTGAAAAATAACAATTGTGCACTGTTTCCAGTATTCTATTTTTCCTTGGATATTAATAGATTACTCATATAAGGCACTGGATCTTAATGATCCTTCTTCGTATAGAGACCTTTCGAAGGTATCCCTATTCGTGTAACTCGTTATTTTCCAAGATATTAGCAGGTTAGCTACTTCCATTTTTCTCTCCTCATCTTCATGTTATCGAGATCGTTTTAGTAGCTTAATTTCGCCCTAGTTTTGTTTGTAATATTTGTCGAATCTATTCACAGTAGAATGTTTTCACTGTTGCGGTATTAATTATGAATGTTCTTGTATTTACACAATTGAAGCTAATTTCTTGGAAAGAATGACGTGATTGATCATCTTAAACTCAATTTAAGGCTATTTGAGTCAAGATTTTTTTTTAACAGAATTACGAATATACTTGATTGAATTCTTTGATAAAATTCTCTAAATAACATTCGTCCATAAGCAAAAAAAATATTGTTAACTTTATTTATCAAATTATCAGTAAGCAAAGTAACCTTGTGTACAAATTAAGCGTCAATAATCATATCGAAGGTTAATTCTACAATTACTCAGCAACATTAACATTTGTACTTTAATTTACTTAAACTGGGAAAAAAATCCTACAAATTAAGCATCAATAATCATACTGAAGGTTAATTCGACAATTACTCAGCAACATTAACATCTCTACTTTAATTTATTTAAACTGAGCAAAAAATTCAGAGCAAACATAGTAGGCCATCAAACATTACATGATGAAAAATGTTTAACAACTAACAAAGCAAACAATGTCATAATCAAATTTGAATAAATTGTGTTGTGGCAGTGTAAACTATCGAACTATAATGAGATATGTAGATTTGGAGTTGAAAATTTAATTTGAGTATATCTCAAAATTGAAGCAGCAGAATTATGGAAAAATAGATGAAACGGTAAAAGTAGCAAACGGTGGATTGAATATACTGAAATGTCCAAATTCGTAGATCACAAAGATACCGAATTCTAGCTATCTTCGACACGTTGATCGTGCACGATACCGTGAAAGAAGATCTACAATTCTTCAAACGTTGATCAAGCGCACTTGATACCGTGAATTGGCTTCAACTATCGTTGATTCGAGCGCACTCGAATAACCGAACGTGGGGAAGCCTTCATGCGACTTAAGGTTTCAACAACGGGATCTTCTTTACGCGACCTAACTAAGTCGTTAACTCGCTTGATTGCTTGGACGACCTATCTCCATTAGGTCGTTGCTGACCTATCTTCACACTAGGTCATTTGAATGTGATACACCCCAACTCGTTAGGTCGCAACTTCTTATCCCGTGACTCGTTATGTCTCTCGCGACTCATTAGCTTGTTAGATCGCTCGCGACCTAAGGTAGCTTCGGATTGCGCTACTTCAATTTTCACCACTGCTCTATCATTAGGTCGTAACTCCCTTCTTTGTAATTCTTTAGGTCGTGGGTGACCTAATGTATCCAAATGACTTAACTCCATCACATTCGTGGGCTGGGCTGCATCATCCTCCCCTGGTTGGGAAAAATTCGTCCTCGAATTTAAAAGTTTTTCTCCATTGGATTGTCCGTCCCCATAATAAGGTATAAGGTGTTTAACATTAAACACATCAGAAGTATACACATCCTCCGACAGCTCCAACCTATAACCGTTTTCATTGACACGTTTCACAATTTGTACAAGCCCAATCTTTCAAGCTTTAAGTTTATTGTACGCCCCCACTGGAAAACGATCCTTCGTTAGTACATCATATACTAAATCTCCTTCGTTAAATTCAACACTTCTTCGCTTCAGATCCACAGATCGCTTATACTTCTCATTCGAATTCTCCAATCGTTCCTAAACGATTCTATGACATTCTGTCAACCCATCAATGAAATCAGCAGCTCGTTTAACTATCCCCTTCGGTTGTGGCACTATTGTTAAACTCAACGGCCCTTTTGGTAAGCTTGAATATACAATCTGAAATGGACTGAAACCGGTACTTCGGTTAACTGCGTGATTATGAGCAAACTCTGCTTGACATAATTTCACATCCCAACCTTTCAGATTATCTTTCACAAGACACCATAATAAATTTCCCAACGATCTATTCACCACCTCTGTCTGCCCATATGTTTTCGGATGATAAGCGCTACTAAAATTCAGCTTCGTTCCCACCATCTTCCACAAACTTAGCCAAAAATGACTTAGAAATCTAATATCCCTATTTGAAACAATAGATTCTGGTAAACCATGTAAACGATAGATCTCTTTGAAGAACAACTGTGCTACATGAACTGCATCGGCCGTTTTCTTACAAGCAACAAAATGTACCATCTTCGAGAAACAGTCCACCACCACATAGATAGAGTCATTTCCCCGTTGAGTCCTTAGCAAACCCAACACAAAGTCCATGCTTACATCTACCCACGGTTTTGTAGGAACAGGTAAAGGCATATACAATCCCGCATTTTTAGCCGTCCCTTTCGAAACTTGACAAACATGACATCTACGCACAAACTTTTCAACTTCCCGTCTCATCGATGGCCAATAATTGGATTGAGAAATCAAATGCAATGTACGATCTCTTCCCACATGGCCTTCCTCATGTAAGTCTTTGATAATCTTCATTCTCAAGCTACCTTCTGGTACGCACAATTGATTCCCCTTGAATAAGAATCCATCTACCAACATAAATTTATCAGTAATCCCATCTTTGAATTTCTCAACAAACTTCATAAAGTAAGGATCTTCCTCAATCAACTCTGGCAATAGTTCAAATCCTGTGACTTCAACCTTCATTTTCGTCAACAAATGATTCCTTCTGCTCAAAGCATTAGCTACACGATTCGTCACCCCTGACTTGTGCTTTACAACAAAAGTAAACTGCTGTAGATACGCGACCCATGAAGCGTGCCTAGCTGAAATTTTGTCCTGCCCTCGCAAATGCTTCAAAGCTTCATGATCCGTATAAAGAACAAACTCTTTATGGAACAGATAATGTCTCTAGTGCTTCACAGCCTGAATAATCGCGTAAAATTCCACGTCATAAGTGCTATATCTCAACTTAGCTCCAGACATCTTCTCACTGAAATAAGCAACTGGTCTTCCTTTCTGACTCAAAACTCCACCAATCCCAACTTTCGAAGCATCAGTGTGTAACTCAAAAAATAACTGAAAATCCGGCAATACTAGAATTGGTGCTGTCGTCAACAGTGTCTTGATCTTCTCAAAAGCAACCCCTGCTTCCTTTGACCATGCAAACTTCTTTCCTTTCATGCAATCGGTTACAGGTGCCATTATACTGCTAAAATGTGGAATGAATCTTTGGTAAAATGAAACCAACCCATGAAAACTTCGAACTTCCATTATCGTCTTGGGTTGTGGCCAATCTCTAATCGCTTCCACTTTACTTTCATCCACTTGAATACCTTCCTTCGGCAAAACATATCCCAGAAACAAAACACGGTGCGTTATGAACACACACTTCTTTGTTGCAGCATAAAATTTCTCTTGTCGTAGAATCAACAGTACTTCACGCAAATGCTGGAAATGCTCTTCCATACTCCCACTGTGGATCAAAATATCGTCAAAGTAAACTACCACAAACTTCCCAATGTATGGTATAAAAATCTGGTTCATCACTCTCATAAAAGTACTCGGTGCATTTGATAAACCAAACGGCATAACCAGCCATTCATATAGACCTTCTCTAGTTTTAAAATCAGTCTTCCACTCATCACCCGGTCTTATACGAATCTGATGGTATCCACTCTTCAAGTCAATCTTTGAAAACACAACATCCCCACTCAACTGATCAATCAAATCATCGAAGCTTGGCATAGGAAACCTGTATCTCACAGTGATCTTGTTTAGAGCCCTACCGTCCGTACACATCCTCCATGAACCATCCTTCTTTGGCACCAATAAAGCTGGCACTGCACAAGGACTCAAGCTCTCCTGAACACGCCCCTGTTCTAACAACTCCTCCACCTGCCTTCTCAGTTCCTCATGCTCCTTAGGACTCATCCTGTAATGTGGTCTGTGTGGTAATACTGCCCCTGGCACAAGATAAATTTGATTTTGAATATCCCTCAACGGTGGCAACTCCGTTGGCAACTCTTCAGGAAACACATCACTGAATTCTTCCAATACTGGCTTTACTTCCACAGGGATTTCAACAGATTCAGTCGTTTCACGTCCAATCAAAAAAAATACCTCTGGACTCTCCTCTACTTCTTCAACAAATTCTTTCAAAGTCAACAGAGTCTTCAACTCCTCAATTTCTTCTGACTTGCTTTCTCCTTGTTGTCTCTTCTTTGGTACTAAAATGATCTTAACGCCTTCAAACATAAAACTGTAGCTATTAGTCCGACCGTCATGCTGCACTGCTCGATCATACTGCCATGGTCTTCCCAAAAGCAAGTGACAAACATCCATTTCCACAACATCACACCAAATCTCGTCTTTATACTTCTTCCCAATAGAAAATGGAACTTGAACTCGCCTGTCCACCTTCACTTCTCCTCCTTTTCTCAACCATGCTAACTTGTAAAGATTTGGATTCTTCTCCGTTTTCAGCTTCAACTTTCTCACAGCTTCGGTAGAAATAATATTGTCACAACTTCCAGCGTCAATCACAAATTTACAAACCTTCCCCATAATAGTGCATGTTGACTGAAAGATGTTACTCCTCAACCAACTAGCTTCTTCTTCCTGCTTCCGTATTAAACAAGACCTCCTCATCATTAGATTACATCCTTCATCTCCTGACGCAACATCCTGTTCATCCTCCTCAACTGGACTAGGATAACCTTCCCCAACATCCTCACCTCGAACTTCAGCAATCATAGTTCGCTTCTTCGGCTTCGGACATTCATTACTCTTGTGATCAACTTCTTGGCAATTATAACATTTGAAACTGTTGTTGACCTTCGCCTTCGCAGCTTCATTCACAACTGGTTTACTGACAGCTTTCAAAATATTGGAACTCCCACTAACACCCTTGCTTTAAGAATTGGAACTTGGAAACACACCACCTCCTCATCTTCCCTGTTTCTCCCAAGCCAACGCTTTCTTATGTGCATCTGCTACAGATCTAGGATCAAACATATTCACCATATCTTGAATCTGCATCCTCAACCCTCTAACAAACCTAGCAGTCAATTGTTCCTCCGTCTCCATAATGTCATTTCGAGCAATCAATTGATAAAATTCATCAGCATAATCATTAACAGTCTTCGTCCCTTGCCTCAGAATCTGCAACCTCTGATACATAAGTGACTGATAATTATAAGGTAAAAATGTAGCTTTCATCAGTTTCTTCATCTTTTCCCATGCTTCAATCTTTGACTTCCCCATCCGTTCTCGTGTAAGTTTGGTTTGCTGCCACCACGCCATAGCTCTCCCCCTCAACCTAGTAGCAACCAACTTCACTCGACGATTTTCTAGAACCTCTTTGAAATCAAAGATCTCTTCAACATTAGACAACCAATCAAGGAATTCTTCTGCTACCATTCCACCTTTAAATTCAGGAATTTCCATCTTCATACCTGATTCCCATCGACGATCATAATCTATATCCCAATATGGAGTTCGAAATTGGTCTCGATCTCGATAATGAATGCTAGCTCTATCACCATCTTCATCAAAATCAAATGTATGTCTATATCAATCTCGACCATCAACATCCCTTCGATCACGCATGTCTCTTCTACTATGTCTCTCTTCATCTCGATATGGCTCATCTTCAAACTCACGTGGAGTTTTTCTCTCACCATCTCTATACTCATGATGCTCTTGTCTCATAGAAACTGATGATTCTCTTCTTTCACTACAAGATTGTGGCGACACCCTCCTCGCTTCCGCTACCGATGGCGAAACTCTATTTCTCCATGGTTCAAGATTGGCGACCTTCTCCGTTGATTCATATCAATCATCAATTTCTCCAATCTTCCAATGCCTTCATCTAACTTCTCATTGAATTTGTTGCTAATGCGTTGTTCCATCTGTTCAGTATCTTATCTCTTGTACAAGTCTTCAAAATTTTGATGACGATTAGCTCTTCTCGGCGGCATTGTAGAATTTCAAAAACTCAAACACAAACTTCAAAAACTTCAATTCTCGGCCTGGTTCAAACAAAATGATACACGGCTCAAACTTCAACACAAAGCTATGCTCGGCCTTCACTTCAACAAATAATACCAAAATGATGCTTCAATTCTCGGCTCAAACACTTCAAATACTTCTCCTTGGCTCCAAGACTCGGCTTACCTATGATTGGCTAAGTCTCTCTCTGATACCAAACTGACGCAGCGGAATTACGGAAAAATAGATGAAATTGTAAAAGTAGCAAACGGTGGATTGAAGATACTGAAATGCCCAAATTCGTAGATCACAAAGATATCAAATTCTAGCTATCTTTGACACGTTGATCGTGCACGATACCGTGAAAGAAGATCTATAATTCTTCAAACGTTGATCAAGTGCACTTGATACCGTGAATTGGCTTCAACAATCGTTGATTCGAGCGCACTCGAATAACCGAAAGTGGAGATAGGAGATCACACTCAACTACCAATTTAATGAAAGCACAAAGCTTACAAAACAAAAGTTTTATTCAAAATCAACCAAGTTACAAATGACCAACACAACCGCTATTTATAGCGTTTTTTACAACTCTGACCCTTAAGTCGTTACACGACCTATGACTTACTTAGGTCGTACGTGACCTAACAACATACAAAACATATACACAAACACGAATGACTTATCAATCAACACCTAAATATAGAAGTTAAAAAACCCAGGTCATTCACGACCTAACCACATAACGACCTACGAGTAACGACTCATCAACACTACAATGCCACAACAACAAGCGACTCAACCATATTTACAACACGAACAACTCAAGAACAAACGACTTACGACCTAAAATACAACCCACGCGACCTAAACAAACACGACCCAAAACTGTAGCGACTCAAGAAAAACAGCTTCAGGAAGCCTTCATGCGACTTAAGGTTTCAACAACGGGATCTTCTTTACGCGACCTAACTAAGTCGTTAACTCGCTTGATTACTTGGACGACCTATCTCCATTAGGTCGTTGCCGACCTATCTTCACACTAGGTCATTTGAATGTGTTACACCCCAACTCGTTAGGTCGCAACTTCTTATCCCGTGACCCGTTAAGTCGCTCGCGACTCATTAGCTTGTTAGATCGCTCACGACCTAAGGTAGCTTCGGATTGCGCTACTTCAATTTTCAGCACTGCTTTATCATTAGGTCGTAACTCCCTTCTTTGCAATTCTTTAGGTCGTGGGCGACCTAATGTATCCAAACGACTTAACTCCATCGCATTCGTGGGCTGGGCTGCATCAAAAATAGTGTTGAAATATGGAACTATCGAACTCAAGTGCGGCAGTTTAAACTATCAAACGGTAATGGAATATGAAAATCTGGAGTTGAAAATTTAATTTGAGTATATCTCAAAATGCTGGTGAAATATGAAACTATTGAACATTGCGGTAGTTCAGATAATTTCGACCATAATTTGAGTAAATGTACACGTACAACATGAGTCTAATCGAATCATAACGTAAATTCGAATTAGTAATTGAAAATCTGGAGTTGGCGAAAGTGTTGAAAAGGAGAACTAACCTGAAGGAGCGTGAGAGAAGATGCTAAACATGATAGCAATGATGATGGAAGGTGGTGACAGTGGAAGTTAAATTTGTAAAGAATATGTAATGTTAGCGGTGCGGACTTAGAATTGGATTTTGTGGAGCCGATTTTGGGAAAGTAGGATAAGTAGGGAAGAAGGAGCATGTTGGGATTCATGCAGCAGGAGAGTTAATAGAATTACGAAGGGCATTTTAGAAAGTCCGAAAAGGCATGGTTGAAATCGACCAGTAGAATTTACATTATTAGTAGTAGAGAAGTACTTGGATGTCTATTGATTGTAATAAAGGAAAATAGGTTTTAGTATGATTGCTACTATTTCGAAATATATTTCCCGGTATGCATAACTGCACTTGTCTATATTTTAACATAATATTGCTAGATTAGCATATAAGTTGACGATTTTTTCTTACATTCCCCTAGGAATGAACAAACATGTATAGTTGACTAGTTGTGCTTAAATGTAATGGTCAAGTTTACAGCAAAGCATGCATCAATGACTACTAGAAATTGATGTGCTTATTTTAGGTCTTCTATGATCACATGTTCTATCTATTACACCTTTTGGCACCAAGATATGAGTTCATCATTTTAGAATACAGTGCTATTTCGTTGGTTCCATCAAAGGCCTATCAGAAGTTGAAATAATAATTCAAATTTTAAAAGAGTTTATATTCTTCAAAAGAAGAATAAAATGATGACTCATTTAGCACAACCTACCTTGCACCAATCCTAATTAACGCAAGGTTAATAAGGTACAAATTCTCTACAAGTTTGAAATATTGAACCAAGTTTCACATGATATGAGTCTACGCTATCTCAACATTACACCTACCTCCACTCTTACGTTTATTCTATAAAATGACACCGCCCGTGATTTAGGAGCTTTCATATCTTGGGTTGATTGAAAAAGGATAACTTAAAGTACTTTATATATTAATAGAAATGATATAATTTTCATCACTAGATCGCAAGTACTTTATTATTTTTTTGTCCCTATTATAGGTTACGACAAGTGCAGACACAGTAGCAGATGGAATAATGGAGCAAAAGGAATTGGATTTTGCAGAACAGAAATGCATGGCGAGTAATGCTGATATTTAGGCAAGGTTTGATAAGCTAAAAATAGGAGTGATGTTCATATTGGTATTGCTGTTGTGTATGCAATTTTCAGATCCTTGCTTTTAATGTGTGGATTAAGATGATAAGGCGAATGATATTGGCTAACTACTGAATAGAGGAAGAAAAGCATGGGATCTTCTTTTAGCTTATCAAAGATAAGAATTCAAAGGGAATTTAGTGCTATGGACGGTGATGTTTTAAAACTATCTCCAGCACCATTTATTTAAATATCATATTATGTTAGTTGCTTTAGTATTGTTTTTTTAAACTGTCATTATATTATTAGTAACGTGGAAACTGTAACATTCTTGTAATTTCAACATTAGTACTCTATTCTTTAATAAGAGTAGAAATGTATCATTGTCATAATTATATAAGCAGTATTTGTAAATAATTTTGGATTTCAGATTATATATATGTGTGTGTGTGTGTGTGTGTGTGTGTGTGTGTGTTTGTGTTAAAGATAATGTTTACGATGTTTGTGAATTGTTAATCAAATGTGTATGCTTCTTTTATGGAATGTGTAAATGTTACTTTTACGGTAATTAAAAAAGTTATTAAAAGTATATCTACTACATTTGTTAAGCATGGTTAAAATTAGGAATGGTAATTGGACGGGTTGGGGCTGGTTTCTAGTGCTCCATACCCGTCTTGGATTTTTTAGACCTCGTCCCAGACCCGCCCCGTAGATCCGGTGCGGGTTTAGAATTTTGCCCCGTACCCGGAACCCATGCTGGTCAGGGTAGACCCGACCCGCCCCAAGACCTGATGAGTCTCATGTATTGAATCAAAATTGTGTACCAACTTACATATGTTTATTTTTTTTATACTCGTTATCACCAAATAATACATGAAATACAAATAACAACGTGTCTAAGGAAAGTTAGTAAAAATGATGTGTACAATAACAATTCAGAAAATATATACATATGTTATTGTATAATTATCAATGATGCAACTTAATACTCTAATTTTTTATACAGATTATTTATTGGAACATTTTAATATCCATGCTAGAATCACTTATATCTAAGAAGATTAATAGATCATTATAGTAATAAAGCGGTTTCATGAGATGTTAGTAGTGCGGGTCGGGTTGGGACGGGTCAATCGAGCCTCGACCCGAAGCACTCAAGAACGGGTCACGGGTCTACCCGTCCTAATGACCCAATGGGGCAGGTCTGGATGGGCCAAAACAGGTGCGGGTCAACCGGGTTTGGACCCTAGACCCTCCCCGTTGTCATCCCTAGTTAAAATGACTACGATGATGTTTAAAATATATCATGCTGTGATTTTAACAACGTTTTGAAAATATTATAGAAAATTTGAACATAACTTCTTGTAAAGGTGCTATTTTTCACAATGTTTTTTTTTGGAAAATGATACTTTATTAACAGCAGAAAAGAAAGCATATATTTCCATGATATGCCTCATCAAAACTTTGCAATCCCCCTAACCTAAACGGGTGCCTTACAAGGAAAAAGAGTACATATCACTTTCATATACTAACATTACAAAACCATGACTATTGAAAACAAGTTGTTGAACAGATGGAGGAGTAAACTAACACAAGACGCACTCAAAACCATCCGTAAAATCACCTTGATCAATAGACACGAGAATACATTTACTAGAAATAAAAAAACAAATACATGAAACCAACAAGAGGACTTCACGTGAGATAAGGCATCAACTCCAACAGGATGATGAATAATCTATCTCAGGGGATAAGCATCATCCAGGAGAGAGAAAACATCTAAGTAGATCTGAAGCAAAAATGGATCTAATAAAAATCCGATAGCAGCCACAAACTCCAGAATCCAGATTCGTCGATGAATAACATAGGCAAGAATAGGAAGAGCTAATGCAGAAGCATTTGAGATGAGACCGAGTAGCTTTCATGGAGGCTGCTGATGATTATGAAAGAACGCATCGAAGCTCATATTATCCCAGATATGTCTCGTTTCTGAATTCAACACTTGATTTTTTAATATGTACTTCATAAGAATTTTAACCTCTTGTAAAATTAGGGTGGTTCTGACAGACTCTGGCATCTCGATTCCTCTAAAAATTCTGTTGTTCCTTTCGCACCATATGTTCCAGATCAGGGAAGTGAAAGTTAAGTTGGTAATTTGTCTTAGTATAGTGTCCTTTCCCTATCTTTGTCTAATGCATTCCAGAATTTGATTAATGTCGCAATTACGATTACAGTCAATCTTGATTTTCTGCATAATATTGTCCAGTAATCTTCTCGAATATGGGCAGTTAAAAAATAGGCGATCTCTGTCCTCTAATTGATTCGAGCATAGAGTATATTTTTGATCTATATCAGAGTTCCATCTGCTAACGCGCTTCTTAGTGTTTAACTTATTCTGTATAGCCATAAGCGCACAAATAGAGATTTTCGCCACACACCCGTTATCCCATATAATTTTGGTCCAGAAATGTTCTGTATACTTGTTTCTGACTTGGTTCCATGCTGATTTCATTGAAAATTGTTCATTGCCGTTCGGGTTCCAGACCCAATAGTCTTTTTCCTTATGTTTTTGAATGTTAATATTATGAATAATATTATGAAATTGAGAAGGTATATTGTCCATGCTTTGTTTCCAGTTATTATTAGAAATTAACACAGAAACTTTTGTATTATGCTCAATTACCGCATCCATGGCATTCCTGCCAACTTTATTAATTAATGCGCATCCGTTGATCCATGGATCAAGCCATAAATTTGTGGTTTCTCCATTAATAATATTCCTATTAATGAGACCATTGCACCACTGTCTAGCACGGAGTAATGTTTTCCAAATGAATGAAGCAGTTGGATTCATAGTAGCAGACTGGAAGTTATCTTTTTTATTGTATTTATTTTTAGTCCATTTAGCCCATAGTGATTCACCATTGATAAATTTCCACAAAAGGTTAACAGCCACTGCTTTAGATAAATCTTCAATTTTCCTTATACCAAAGCCTCCTTCACTCTTAGTTGTACACACATCTTCCCAACTCATTTTATGAGCTTTAGATTTCCACAAAAAATTAGCATACAATGAGTTGATTCTTTGTATAACAGTTAATGGAAAGTGTGTAAACTGCAGCCAAAACTGAATCAAAGGGTGAATGACTGTTTTTATTAATTCTACTCTACCACTTATATTTAGCATCTTGCTTTGCCAGTGGCTGAATTTTTTATTTATTTTGTCAGCAATCCGAAATCCCTTGCTCTTAGTTTATTATTCGATAAAGGGATGCCCAAGTAAATTATTGGCAGACTACCAACGTTCAAGTTTAAAATGCTAGCTATTTGATTTTTGTTTGTGGCACCTTTACTAAGAAATAGCGTAGATTTATTGCTGTTTAATTCCAAACCTGCAATACTATTCAAATCTTGGAAGATATGCTTGATACACTTGGCATTTTCAATAGAAGATTTGGTTATGATAAGAATGTCATCTGCATATATCAAGTGAGTAATCAACAGTTCTGTTGCATATATGGGTTTTATATTACTTTTGAGGATTTCCATGTCAAATTTTATAGTTAGCAGTTCCATAGCAATGGCAAATAGATATGGTGAGAGGGGGTCATCTTGCCGGAGACCTCTCGAACTGTTAATGAACCCATATGGTGTGCCTTCTATTAGAACCGAAAAAGTTGGGGTAGAGACACATTCGTAAATAAGATCCACAAATTGGAGGGGAAAGTTCATCGATATCAACATATGATGAATAAATTCTCTGTTGATTTTATCATACACCTTATGCAAATTAATTTTCAGACATAAATTGTTAGAATTTTTTCTGTTAAAACTTCTAATCGTTTCATAAGCCATAAGGGAATTTTCTGTGATTACTCTACCAGGAATAAAAGCATTCTGGTTATAAGATATAAGATCATCCAAATTCTTTTCATACGATTACAGAGAAGATTTGCTAGAATTTTATACGACACATTGCACAATGATATCGATCTGAAGTTAGTCATATCTATTGCAATTGGTTTTTTTGGGATAAGACAAATAAACGTACGATTGATTTCTTTGATAATTTTCACAGTATGGAATACCATTCATAGCATTGCATACATCATATTTGATTTGTTCCCAGTGGAGTTTGTAAAATTTGGAGTTGATGCCATCTGGTCTAGTGGTGCTATTGTCATTAATTTGAAAAATAGCATTTTTTTACTTCCTCAAGAAGAAAGGGTCTGCATAGATTAATTTTTGCATTTTCTGACAAAATTTTCTTGTAAGTTATGTCTGGAAATTGAATGTATTTCTCGACGTAGTGAAAAGATCTGAAAAATATTTTATACCTGAATGAGCAATATTTTCTGATGCTGATGACCAAGAACCATTGTCATTTAGAATAAGATTACTCCTGCTTGATTTCGTTGAATTGATTTTGGAGAAGAAAAATTCTGTAGGTTTATCTCCTTTCGTCAACCAGTTATTCTTCATTCTCTGTTCGTTTTCTGTCGCAATACATCTCAGAATTTCATGAATCTGATAATTTTTCGCAGTATATTCTTCCGAAAGGCTGATATTTAGAAGATCTCGCACTAATTGATTGTCGATGTTATTAGCATCTTCTTTTAATTTTTCCAGTTGAGAGTATATGTTGATTTTATTTGTGGACCAATTTTTCAAAGCAGCCTTTATTGCAGAGGAGAATGTAAAGTTCATTACCTGAGAATTCCTACTCCAACGCCATCTGAACAGTGTTCTGGTATCCTTTTTGAAGATGCCACGCATTATTGTATTTGAAAGGTATGCAAGTTCTTCTCTTCTTTTGATCTACTATTTTAATCATGATAGGAATGTGATCGCTTATGGAATGATTGCCAAAATTTTATACCAAACTGGTTAAACTTATCAGTCCATAACTTGTTTACAAAGACCCTGTCTACTTTACTATGTATAGAGAAATTGAGTTCTCCTCTCCATGTGTAGTGGTTTCCTGAGAAGTCTGGCTCAATGAGATTGGATTTATTAATATAATCCATGAATTCCTGTTCACCCCTGTCATTATGAGTGTCGTTATTTAGTCTATCAGTAGTGGTTAAAATAGTGTTACAATCGCCTGCCACTATCCAAGGAAGATTAATATTCATAAATCGATCAACGATATTGTTCTATAGGTCGTGTCTCCTCATTTCCTCATTAAATGCCAAAATTCATAGATTGATCATTTCCCCATTAAATCAAAATCAAGTTATAAAATCATATCTTTAAAATCTCAATTTACTAAGTTTCAAATCAATTTAAATTTATCTTTCCAACCTTAATTTATTAAAATTATATAAAAATCAATTTTTAAAATATAAATTTTGAATAAATACTTAAACATAATATATACTAATTAAATTAAAGTTTTTAAGTTAATGCTTATTATGAAATTTATTTTAGTATTAAAACTTATTTATCTATATTTAAAAATAGTAAAATTATAAGAAAATCTTAAAATTAATAAATTTCAAAACTAACTTATAATTTTAGAATTTTCAAAACATATAATTTTAAAATCTAAAATTTAAACATACATAAAATATTTAAAATCAATACTCATATAAAATCAAACATATTTCTTTTCAAAACCCTGAAAATCATTTTAATATATATATATATATATATATATATATATATATATATATATATAGACCAACAGTGTTTGTATATAATTTTCTATCCTATGGTCAAGTGATATGGATATTTATCATTTCGATCTGCAACTTAAATATCGATGGGTATATATCATTTCAACCCGCAATCTCAAATTCAATATCAATGAAATCGCCTGGGTTTATCATTTTAACCCATAACGATTTTCTTCTATTCTACAGGATCGTTCGGGTATATATCATTTCAACCCATAAGGAATTCTAAACTAACAGGGAACTTGCAGAATGAGAACAAATATGATAAATATAACATATCAATAACAGATAAAATATAAATAACAGATCATGGTGTGAGATGTCATAGGTGAACAGTTACAGATAATGGCATATCATATATATAGCAGTTAAATAACTAGCAATAACATATTTCAATTGTCGTTTCAAATGAAATCAAATTTAATAAATATAAGAATGTTAATCATGAGTGATTGCTCACCTTTCGAGGCTAGAGATGAACGAGAATGAGATAAGTTACGAATCCAAGCACAAATTCCAAAGCGAAGCAAAATTGGCACGAATTTGATGAACAAAGCTGATAATAAGGAATTAGTAAAACAATCAAAATCAGCTTGATATGAATTGAACTAAATGTGTGTATGTATGTTTGTGTGTGTTTATCAAAAAATCAATTTAAAAAATTTATAAAAGTAAAATCTGTATATTTTCAAATCACTATTTAACTTGACACTTATGGAATAAAATTTTATATATTATATATATACACATATATACATATATACATATATATATATATATTAGAAACCAAACTAATGTATACTCATTAATGTAAATTAATATATATAAACATATACAACTCATATTATAAACTTTATAAATGATGTTATAAAATATTTCAATACTGCTATATATATATGGTCAAATATAAGAGAACCAACTTAATACTATATATAATAACGTAACACATATATAGTAGACTTATGTATAGATCTTATAATCAAACTAATATAAAATCTACACATTTTTAAACATATATAAACTGACACATATTAAAATTTAAAACAAAACCCATAATGCAAGTTATACAAACAAACGAACAAACAAACATATATATATATATATATATATATATATATATAAAACATATAGATAATATAACTTATATAATTTATATACAGCAAATAGGTCATAAACTTTTATAGACTTATATATTCACAAATAGATTATCCAAAACTCAGAAATACAAATATCCAACTTATATCAAAATGTAGAACACATATAAAGTATATAACTTATATATATAACTTACACGGACTCATTCTTAAATAAAATATAAACCAATATATATACCTTATACATGTTTCACGTAAAAGAGTAAATGAGCGAATCGGCAAACGATGGCTGGTGTTGGTGCTTTGGGTGGAGGCAAGGAGGATATGGTGTAGCACGTGCAAGCAGCTGCTGGCCAATAGAAATATGGCTGGTGATGGAGTATGGGCATGGGTGCGGGCTCGCGGTTGGCTGGAGAGAGAGTGGGAGATGGAAGTGGCGAAGGGGAAGAGAGAGATGCATGGGATGGTGAAGGTTGTGAAGTGGGGGCATTGTGCTTTGGTTGGGAGGTGGAGTGACTGGGCTCGGCTAAGTGAGGGTGGAAGATGGTTCGGAGGCTTGGGCTCGACAGTTGGTACTCGCGTGAGGTAGAGGGGATCGAATGGGATGCTGGAAAGGAAGCTGTTGTCATTGCTAGTGGTTGGCTTGTTTCAAAAATATGAAAACAAACTATAATATGTAAAATATATTTTCAAAGAAGAGACAAAACTAAAGAGATAGAGAGGAAGAAACTAACCGGAGATGAAAATGAAATAGCAATGAAATTCGAAAAGGTGGAATAACAAAAGCTGCAGTTTAAAGTGGTGGATATATTAAAAGCTGAAGGCTCTTGTTATTACACGGTATATAAATGAAGGGTCACGGGAAATCCAAAAGCCAAATTGCGGAATCGGTACAGAAATCGTTCCGTAGATTTCACCGTCTTCCGGATTCCGAAACACACAAACGGATATACTACGGAGATCAGCACAACGAGGCAATCAAAACGATATACAGATATCAGCAATAGGTTCATCCTATCAAAAGTCGATATTCGATACCGAAAATGTTGTTAATTTGCCGAAAATAAGATAGATGGAGCAATAGTAGTTCAAATTTGATGAAACGGGATATGCAGTCAGAAGATAATTTACAAATTTATTATATAAAAATATTCAGGTTTGGAAAACATTTTATTATCATCAAATGTCAACTGATTTAAATTTTGAATAAAATTACACAACAAAATAAACTTCCATATTTTCCGATGAAAATTTACCACTAGCTATGTTTAAGTTGACGTATTTCAAATATTCAATTTTTATTTCCAAACTAAATTATTTATAATTTCATAAAATTTAAATTAATTACGTTATTAAAATAGTTAAAATTTACAGGTCATTACAACTGTAATTCTTTAAAGTTAATGCACACATGGTTTAATACTTCCTCGTATATGAGAAACATACAAAATTTAAACTTGCTAAAAATGGCGAAGTTTAAGGACAATTCGGAACCTATGCCATAAATGTTGTCGACAAGGTTGTGCTAATATTTTCAAAATGAAAAATTTGATATCATTTTTCGTTAGTTATTTCCTTTTGTGACGCTCGACACATAATTGACAATTTTTTTAATAATACAAGCTTATAGAATAACAATCATCAGCGATGAAATAAATCTTCAGTTTATTGAATATTTTATATTTAAAAGCTTGCTTTCTTACATGCCATTTGTATGTCAATTTGCAATTGCAAATCATGTATTTTTTTGTTATATATATATATATTCTTGTATTTCTAAAACATATGTTATTTATGCTATTTACACTATAAGGGAAAAGGCAATATCTGACGGTAGAAAACCGTGAGGCGGCCGTCGGAGGCCGTCGGAAAATATCGTTAGAAAATAAGGTGTCAGGTAGCAGTGTTTTTGACGGCTTCCGATGCAACTTGCCGTTTGTATTTCCAACGGCTTTCAACAGATTTCGACACTTGTCGGAAGCCGTCGAAAACCGTTGGAAAAATTGATCTGAAAGCCGTCGGAAGCCATCTGAAAATTATAACCTGAAAGCCGTCGGAAATCTGCTGCATTTTTTTAATATTTCTGCTGCAATATAGCATTCCATCCACATTTCTCATACAAACACAATTCCACAAATACTGCGGAATCCAACATATAATATTCTAACGAAATATCAAAAACCAAACTATACACAATTCACCAAACTAAAAAAATACATAAAAGTAAGTCAAAACATATAATCATTATCCAAACTAATGTACAATACATAATAATATCCGCAACACCAAATGTTCTATCAATTCATACATCCCTAACATCCACATAATTATACAACAAAACAGGTAAGTGTATCATAACATAGTACGTAAATCAACAAGTACCTCTACCGTTTACCAAATCATACAAAATAGGAAAAACTTACCGGCCAAAGCAATCAATCAATCTCCTCCAGAACCTGAGCCAAGGGAAGCGGCCACCGTACTACTGCATGTACTCGGCGATACGCTGGTCTAGCAACTGTGTGATCTCTATGGCCTGCCGACGTTTCTGCTCCTTCAGCTGCGCCGCTCTAGCTTGCAAATCTTCAATATCTGCTAAATCGATCTACGCTCTAGTCTACATGCCCCGTCTATGGCTGCTGGCCTGTAATAAATATTTAATTTAGCAATGTGATCTCTATAAGTGTATGTGCTGGTATGTGATAGATTAGCAATGTGATAATGTTATTTAATTTAGTTTATGTTGTTTATGTAAGTGTATGTGCGTGTTGATAACATCTTAAATTGTGGTAACACCAAATAACTATAGTGACAAGATTGTTGACTTATATTTTGAAATACTATAACTTTGGCAAATTTTGGCATAAGTAAAGTAACTATATGGTAGGATGAGAGCAATAAATTCGAAATTACTCCTTGATTGCCGATATATTATTTACTTACCACTTGATTGCCAAATCCGTATCATATGCCATGCTCTGATGGATCCATAATTGACTCAAAAATAGCATCCTCCTCATCCGTCATCCGCTAATCTCGACCGATATCGGCAAGGAGTTTCTAGTGCTGCTCCATAAATTTTTCCTGCATTAATACATTAATATCATCATATCTTATTTCTATATATTTTAACAAGTAGACAATTGCTAATACTGCATAGAGTGAAATATGCTTACATGGTTCTTGCTGGATTTATCATCGTGCCATGTATACGAAAATGTCCCTTCCGTATTTACATGCTCATAGCATGCATATGAGTAAACATGTCCATATAGCCCACGGGACCATGCACCTCAGTTTCCTAAAATTGATTTTTACGTACAATTATTGTACATTTAAAATTATATAACACAAACTATTTACAATTTGCATTCAGTAAATTTACCAACTCCTGCCGATACTACTGAAATGACTTCGACCCTCCACGATGAGTGACGGAATTTTTAATTCTGTGTGCAAAGTTTCTTTCAAACTCTACCTGTACATTCATAATTTGATACATCATTTAACGGTCATGTATATTTTTTGATATTTACTACCGGTCAAATATTTTTAAAAAATTAGTGCACTTGACTTTGCCTCGTCAGTTTTCCAGTATTCTAACCATGCTTGTCATACGCTCTCCCCCATCCAACGTGGTTTCTTACCTGATTTCTTGATTTCGGATATCGAGTCCCTATAGTTTTTACGCATCTGCTTTGTAACGGCCCCGAATTTCGGTCGTAAGATTTTGAACGTTAATTCATTTTAAATGTTAAATGTGGATTATGAATTGATTTTGAAGTAAGAAAATTTTGGTTAAATCAAATTAGTTACAATATCGAGCATGGCAATTCAATTGGACTTAAATAATAATAATTAAATATTTGGCATTAAGATAATTAGTGAATCTGGATGTAAATGGTTATGAAAATGGTTTCTAAGATTTCTTTTTGGTCTTGTTTGATTTGATTTGTAATATTGAATTTTTGGGTGGAATCAAAGGTCGATAAGCTGAGTTTGGAATTTTATATTATTTTAATAATGAAATTTAATATTTTGATAATGTAAATAATCAGATTTTGATTTAAATTGAATTAGAATGATTTCTTATGTGATTGTAGATTCTATATGATTTATAATTAAGTTAGTAAAATTTTAAAAGTGAAATTTTAAGTGATTTCGACGATTTCGAAAATCGCTCGAATTAGTCGACGAGTTAAAATAGCCTTCCGGGGCACAGTCTCGGAATTCGACGAATCCATAATAGTTAGTTATTATCGGATTTCAATTTTCGTAGCATTTGAAGTTACCGTTTGTCCGTACGGGTGATAAACGTGTTGAAAATAAAATCGAAAATTTAATATTTTAAATCGATTCAAAAAGTTATCATTTACATACGACCAAATTACTTCCAAAACACGTTCCACTGTGTTCGGAATATGGGTAAAATCCTTTAAACGCCTGGCGGCATGTCTGATTCGGAGTTCGTTCGAAATCTTGAATTTGGTGGAAATTAATAATAAAATATTATATTAAATCGTTTATATATATTCACGTTTTAACTAAACCCTAGCAAAGAATTGAGCCGCCGCCTTCATTAGTTTCAACGGCCATAACCCTCCGACCTTCTACATCAAATCTCTCCAAATCCACTCGTTTATTTCACAATTCTCCAACTAGAGAATCGAAGAACTAGGCGAGCTCTCCAAAGTGGACGGTCATGATCGTGTTGAGTGAATCGACGGGGTGGCAGTTTGGGTTCAAACGTCTTGACTTCGTGCATAGATTTCGAGGCAGTGGTGGCGATTGGCTATGTCGGTATTTTCTCAAGGGTCGAGGGGATGTGGGCATGCACGTCGGTGGTCCCTGATCGATCTCGCGATGATCGAGGGGAGTGCGGCTTGATGTAGTAGCGGCGAGGGATGTGGGTTCTTCGTTCTGGAAGTGTTCGTGAGAAGAATGGGAACGGGCGATTTTTCCTTTGTTCAATTTGAACTGCCGATGGTATTTAAAAATAAATAAAAAGATTTTAGTTTAAAATTCTATTTAACATCTTTAAAACTGAATATCTTTTGCTCGCATAGTCGGATTTCGACGAAATTGGCGGTGCTGGAATCGCAGTGAGTAGCTCTACGCTGCAGTTCAGGTCTGGGATCATTCTGATTAAGTAATTTTTTTGGTTAAATGGAACGCCGTTCGATTTAATTTGAAATTGGAACGCACATCGAATTCAAGGTGAGTTTATCTCACTCACATTTGGATTGCAAGTTAGTTCAAATAGTTAATATTTAAATGATTGCTTGATTGGTTGAATGTGATAATGGTTATCAGATTGGATCAATATTTATTTGTTGTGCTAACATCTGTGGATGTAGGAAAACAGATTGGAGGGATCCAACTGGATTCCTCACAATATAGAAATTATTTTCGCAATTGATGATGTATGTTATTTATATTGTGATAGATTAATTTTGAAAATTAAATTGTGTTGCGTTATGATTGGATAAATAAAATCTGGGATTTTAAAGTATAAATAAAGTAAATCGGGATTAAAAGGAAATGAAGAGGGATTTTTGAGCAATGAATTTAAGGAAATTAAATTCAAGAATTAGTTTGGAAATTGGAAGTGTTTTTGAAATAGGGATTTAAAAGGAAATGAGAAATAGAAATTTATAAACTAGGTTTATAAATGAAATGGAATATTTATCGACGATAAATATTGAAGATATAGATTTCCAGAGGGAATTTCTATAAGAAGTGCGAATTGTTTTAAAAATAATAGCGAGATTATTTTTAAAGTATGGGAAGTGTATTTTTCTTGGAAGCTAAGCATGTTTCAAAGAAATTTTTTGAAGCATAAACTAAAAAGTATTGAAAGGTGTTTTTAGAATGTTTTAGAAAATTATTATTATTATTTTTAATTATTTTTAAGTGAAAGTAAATATTTATTTAAGTAATTATGTTATTTAATTATTTAAAAGGTAATTTAGTATTATGTTTTCTAAAGGGAATTTAACATAAATATTTTACATAATAACCTCATATAAAAAGGAATTTTTTTGACTTAAGTTACTTAAGAAACTTTTATAGATTTTCAAAAGTAAAATTTGAATAAAGAATTTAGTAATCATATTTTAAGTATATTTTGGAAGTGATTTCCAGGAAATGCGAAATGTTTAAAAATAAAAAGGGTTTATTTTTAAAGTATTGGGAGAAATCTACGGGATTTAAACGTAAATTTGAATTGAGATAAATCCAGCAGGATTTATAAAAAGATTCTTTGGTTTCTTCTAAAATGGAAGTGTATTTCCCTGGAAAGCCAAGTACGTTTTTAAAGAAGATTTGAGTAAAAGTTAGAAGGTTTGAAGTTGTTTTAAAAGAATGGTTTCAAGAAATTATTATTTAAATGGTAAAAATTTTAAAATTGAATATTTATCAAATTAGTTATAGTAGTAATTATTTTAAAGGGTCAATTAGTATTATGTTTTAAAAGAATATTTTTAATATTTATATTTTATAAAATGGATTTATTTTAAAGATAGTTTGGTTAAAGTTATTCGAAACTAGTATAGAATTTTGTAACTCCTCTTTTAAAATTTAATCTAACTTAACCTTTATGATAACATTAGTTTACATCTTATAAAATAATCTTGCTTTAAATATTTTTAAAATACATTTTTGAATAAAATGTTTAAGTAGTCTAATTTAAATATTTAAGGTATATTTCAGAATAAAGTGATTTAATTGTTTTGAAATCTAAGGTATTTGTACTTGGTGTTTTCGATGGAAATAAATATATGGGAATTTATTCCATGAGAAGAGTGCGTTTTTGAAAACTGTTTTCGAAAAGGGGAAAAGGAAACATGGGTGATTATTTATTTGTTTGATGGATGTTGTGGATGTTAATTGATAGTTAAATAACCGACTACCAATATTGGCCAATGCGCTGATCGTTTCGAAGAGACCAAGATCGGGATTTATTTCTCGAAAAGCACTTCCATCCGGTTTGTACGTTTTCGTGAGGAAGACAAGTTCGGAGTCGAAGATGGAGCAGTGAAGTGCAAGGGCTAGTCGCTACTAATCCTGAGGATGATTCCAAAAAGGAGGTAGTAGGAGTAGTGCCTTCGGTTCTTTTCGAACCCGGGACGGACTTTTATGGATGAATGCTTTCGGAACATCGTCAGGTGGACGATGGGCATTCTAAGTGAATCGTTCTAAAAGGTAACGCTTAGTCTCAAGCCTCATCAACCAGGAATGACTGAAAATCAAGGGATATGCAACAAGGCTATGTGGGTAGCACCTATTAGGGTGAGGTCAACCGTGTCTCGATGCCCCTTTTTATTCGGCTTAGTGGTGCGATTGCTGATCCCAACCATGGGATGATCTTACTCGGGATTATTCAGTAAGTGGTAGTCCCGTCTTGTGCTGTAGGGGATTTAGGGTGGATCCTTGGTACGCTGATCTGGACTAAGTACTATGACAGGTGGTACCCCAGTGCCTAGTCATTAGTTGGAAATCCATTCTCCCTACGTGCCTTTACGATTTTTGTTTGTAGAACCCACTTTATGGCTAGTATGTTGGAATTTAATCATGTAACAATTTCAGCTATTTTAATAAGTATTTGTATATAGACACTATTATAATATTAGAGGATTTTGATAAAAAGTGCTTTGGCTATCGTAAGGTAAAAGCTCGACATGTTTATTTGTGGCATGGTCTTATGAGATGTTTTTGTTTTCAAATGGATTTTGAAACTTTAATAATCAATTTGGATGTATTTTTCTCACGCTAGTATTCCAGACTGATTCGGGTGTTATTTCATTATAATGCTCAGGTCAGGCCGAGTATTATAGATTATAGGAAAGGATGCTGGGAGCTCAGGAGAGGAGCTGGAGTCCGAGACGTATTAACCGTACTTGTTTATGTCCGCTACTGTGATTGTTGAGTTGCCAGCAAGTTGTGAGGCAGGTTGTTATAACTGCCAGGCTGGTAATTGCTGTTTTTTCTGTGTGTTACTCTGATGATGTATATAAAACATATATGTTTTCATTTTGTGTAAAGATCTGATATCAACTATTATATTTTGTTCCGCTACGATTGTGAGATTCTGTTACTGTTTAGTTCCTTCTTTCTTCTATCTTCTTTCTTTTCCCTCAACAATCCGTCTTTTCCGACACTCGATCGTCGGCATATTATACTGTGGCGTATTTTATGTCGATTTTCAAGTGTCGAGAAGGGTGGGTTGTCACACTGGGTATCAGAGCTTAGGTTGGCGATAACCTTGGCTCTAGTGGGAAAATTACTCATTAAACAGAGTCAATAGTACTCTATAATGAGGTTAGTGTATTAATAGCTATGAGACTGAACTCGTTAATGAATATAAAACTATTTTTATAGTGTGTTGACTTATCGGTTGAGTGTTTATGAATTCTGGTCGGTACGGGAAGTACAACCATATCGATAGGGGTTTCTAAACTCTTAAATAAGATAAATCGACATCGTATTGTTTTTAAAGTGGGGGAATAAAATAATTTTACCCAAAATCATATTTTGATATAAAAGAAATAATTTTCTGAAATTATTATATATTTGGATGTTTGGTTGTTAATATCATAATCAAATATAAGAGTGTAAAATTTGAAATGGTTTATAACCAAATAGAATTATCTAAGTATGGTTTAAATAAAAAGGAGTTTAACTAAAATTTGATTTAAACCAAAACTTAAATCCCGAAAATTTTGAAAAGTGTTTTAAATGTACTTAAAACAAAAGTTTGGGAATTTAAAATCTTAGAAATGTTTGAAATGTTTTCCAAAGTATTGGAGGGCAATAATGGAGTATTATTTTAGGAAATATTTTTGAACTGAAATTGTTTGAAAGGAATTTGTGGAAGTAAGGAAGCACTGAACTCACTTCAATCGTTGGGTGTGATGACCCGGAATTTTGAGCATTTGAAATCAGATTATTTAATTATTTTTAAACATTTAAAATTTAATTTTTAACTTGAATTCCAAATATCACTATTTATTCGATAATTAAATTATTGAATTAAATAATTTGAAATTGGATAAAATATGAAATCTGAGATTTTAAGCCTGTTAAAATATAATTTGAAGGCTTATAAAGTTTATATTGGTAACATTGAAGATAATAGATGTGTTAAAATTGAATCTATCACTGAATTGTTTAGTTTTAAAATTTTATCGTTTTAAATTGAATTTAAAAATAGCCTTCCGAGACACAGTCTCAGTATTCGAAGAAACCAGTTCCATTGGGTTGGTAATATTGAATTATTATCGGATTTCAAATTTCGTATTGATCGGAGTTGTTGTGTGAGCGTACGACATATAAACGCATTGAAATCTATACCGATTCAATTTAAATTTATATTTATATTGGGTCAACTTCAGCTGCAATTTATATCTACATCAACTTTTTTTCGTTCAGCTTTTCTTTTTTTCCAAGGCACTGTCGCCAGATATTTGTTGGCACGCTGTCTCCACTTTCCTAAACATCTTCGTCTTCTCTCTGAAGCTTTTAAATTGCTAACTCCAGTATACTTCAATCCATCCTCATCTTAAACTCAAATTGACCGCTCCAATCCCTCTCTCTCGAATCGATTTTCAATGGCCGAAGACTTTCGAATACCCTTTACTTCTTCGAGCACAATTCGCATCCCTTTCCCCCTCCATCCAAAATCGCGAAAGTAATACATGCCTTATTTCAAATTCCTAAATTCCTTTTCCTCTTTAGAATCACGAAAACTGAAAAAAAATAAAGAGAGAAGAGCGGTTCGCGTAACGAGGGATTCGAGCGGACTTACGAGCTTGGCGACGTCTTGATGAAGTGGAGGTGAATCGCTAGATTCGAGCAGTGGTGAGCTCGAGCTCAATTTCGGTGATGGCCACGATTAGGGTTTTGAGTTGCGATTGTTATGGGAGCACGATGCGATTTGGGCACGTGGTTGGAGGCGATGGAGTACGCGATTTTAGGGGAAATGCGAGCAAGGCAAAGGGCTTGACGTGGGATTTTAGCGGAAAATCGAGGCAGCGACATCGCGTTCGTGTGCGATGTTGGGGAGCAGTCGCGCAAATCTGGGTCTGGGTCGAATATTCATTGTGGTTGGAGCCATCGAGTGGGGCGTGGTGGTGATGCTCTCGAGATAGCCATCGAGGTTTTGGGAAAGTTGACTGTTAGGTATGTTCTAGCTTAATTTAAAATTGATGTAGGATTTGAATTTTAATTCAGAAGTTTTAAAAGTATAAATATAAGCACTTAAAGAAAAAAAGAAAGAAAGTAATATGATGGAATGTTGTTTTCAGATTTACATATATATGTGTATAGGAAGGAAAATAAAATAAATAAACATTTACATATTTTAATTTTGTTAAATTATCTTTAAATTAAGGGTTTGGTGATTAATTTATTCTATTAGAAACTACTAAAATTTATCTTTGTTACTAGGAAAATTATCCGGAAGGAAATTTATTTAAAATTTAATCATCAAGTTAAAACTAAATTATTAACTGAATTTAAAATTTTAAAATGGTGGGTCGAATTGTTCGAATTTACTTCGAATATTAATAAAATATATAAATTGTTTATTTAAGATCAAACACCTGGAAATCCAATGCAATATTGAAGTGGGTTGCAAACGAAAATCAAAGGTGAGTTAATCTCACTCAACTGAATTTAAATTTAAATTTAAAAGGTTAAATTTAAATAATTGTTTGAATGGTTGAATTGATTGATGTGCTATAGTATGGTATATTTTGGAATTGGTATTTTATGTTGTGCTAACGTCTGTGGATGCAGGGAAAACAGGTTGGAGGGATCCAATTGGATCCCTCAACATTTATTTAAATTATTTAATACCCTCTATTGTGATTATTTGATATTCTATGATGAATTATATTGGAACATTGAATGCTATGGTTCGATTGGATATAATTGGGTATAATGAATTACCAAAAATATATAAATTGGATTTAGGAAAGGAAATAAAAGAAGTGAATTTGTAAGTAAAATAATTATAGAAAATTTGAATAAATTTAAGAATGAATTGGAAAAGAAATAAAGTTACTTTAAAATTCTAATAAATAAATCTTGAGTATGGAAAGAAAATTTTGAATAAACAGAAAGTTAATGAATTTTAAACTTCAGCGTTATTATTTAATAGAACAAGCTTTTATTTTAAAGTTAAGATTTAAATTTTGAAAAGAATAAAGAAGAAATTTGGAAAATCTGAAATTTGTATATTTCTGTTAAAAGTTTTAAAATCAAATGGAAAATAATAATAACAACAATAACGTCCATAATTAACAAATTTTGAAATGAATTGAGTAGGTAAAGAAATCTATTTCAAACGGAATAAATTGGAAATCAATTTGGAAAATTGATCTAAGTGATTGATATTGGAAATTCTCCTTAGATAACCAAGTATGTTTCCAATGTAAATTTTTAAATATAAATTAATTGTTTTTAAGTTGTTTTAAAAAGCAAGTTTTGGATAATTTATTATTTCTAAATATTTAAATTCTAAAAGTAAGTATTTCCTTTAATCTATTATGGCATTAATTATTTTAAAAGTGAATTAGTATTTTATTATTTTTTAAGTGAAAATCTAGTTTTATATTTTATTAAGTAACCTTATTTTCAAATATTCATATAGTATGTATTTTTAACAAATCCTTGAAGTAGTTTTAACATAAATGTTTTAAAGTATCTTTTAAAGTAAAGTGTTTTAAATTATTTTAAAAATCTAGTTTTGGCTTGGTGATCCACAGGGGACAGAAAAATATTTGGGAAAGTTTATTTTGAAAAAGGAAGATGGTTTGAAACTATTTTCAAAAGGTTGAAAATAGAAATATATCTTGTGAAGATATTTGAGGTTAATAAATAATTAGAGAAATTATTTATTTTTCGATGGATGTTTGTGAATGTTAATTGATAGTTAAATAACCGACTATCAATATTGGACAAATGTGCTGATCGTTTCAAAGAGACCGGGATTGAGATTTATTTCTCGAAAACCACTTCGATTCGGTTTGTACGTTTTCGTGGAGAACGAGTTTGGATTCAAAGATGGAGCAGTGAAGTGTAAGGGCTAGTCGCTACTAATCCTGAGGATATTTCCAAAATGGATGTAGCAGGAGCAGTTCCTTCGGTTCCGTTCGAAACTGGGACGGACTTGTATGGATGAACGCTTTCGGAACATCGTCAGGCGGACGATGGGCATTCTAAGTGAAATGGTCTAAATAGTTAATGCTTAGCCTCGAGCCTCATCAACAGGGAATGACTGAAAATCAAGAGTTATGCAGCAAGGTTAGGTGGTTCATGCCCAAGCAGGACGAGGTATATCCCTGTCATATGTCCCTTTATTTCGGTTGTGTGGGCAGTTGTTGGCCACAACTGTGGGGTTATCATATTCGGTACTGTTCAGTAAGGAATAGTTCCGGCCTTGTGTTGCAGGAGAGTGGGCGTACTCCTCGGTACTATGATCTAGGCCACGTACTGTGACTGGTGGTACCCCAGTGTCTAGTCATTAGTTGGAAATCCATTCTCACTACGTGCCTTGTACGAGTTTTGTTTGTATTATCCACTCTGTGGCTAGTAGCTGGAATTTAATGAATGTAACAGTTTCGGCTATTTTATAAGTATTTGTATATAGACCCTATTATAATATCAGAGGATTTTATTAAAAAGTGTTTTAGCTATCGTAAGGTAAAAACCCGACATGTTTATTTGTGGCGTGGTCTAAGAGATGCTTTATTTTCAAAAGGATTTTCGAAATTTAATAATCAATTGAGTGTGATTTCTCACGCTGGTATTCCGTACTGACTCGGTTGTTATTTAACTATAATGATCAGGTCAGACCGAGTATTATAGGATACAGGATATGATGCTGTGGAGCTCAGGAGACGAGGTGGATGATGATACGTACTTTCGTGCTTGTTTTATATATATATATATATATATATATATATTTCGCTGTGTTGATTTGCTGTATATCCAGTTGTATGTTATTGATGTTGAACTGAGATTGATGTACTCTGATGATGTAATATGTGAACAAATATATTTGATTTTTGAGTAAAGATCATTTATTATCTATTATATTATATTCCGTTGCGATGGTTAGATTCTGATGTTGTTTCCTATTTCTTCTTCTACCTCTTCTTCTTTAACCTTAATGGTTTGCATTTCTGTTCAAATTGAGTTGATTTATGTATGTTAACGTAAAAAGTCTGACGCTAACACCCCGATGAGATAGAGATTGAATGAAAGCACCACCCGTTAACACGGGAAACAGAAAAGGTAGTAATTCACTGAAAAAAGCAGTAAGAGACAAAAAGTTTATAGTGGCTCGGCTTATAATCAAGCCTACGTCCACTTCAATCCTTCTTTATTGCTTATACGATTACAATCCTTTATAATTTCCTTCAATTACAATTCACTTCAAAAGACAAGTAGCTAGAAAGACTTCGATGCAAGAGAATTCTCCGAATTCATGGTTGAATATGTTGAATCCCTGCTTGAAGTTGACTGAAGCTTCTTGTGAGTTTTGAACGTTGGCGTAAGGCTTGGCTTGAGGATGGCAGAGTCTCAATGCTTTGAAGAAAATGATCGGAAAAGTCCCTTTCATGTTGGAGCTTAGGGTGTATTTATAGTAGATTTCGAGGGTGAAGTATAGGTCGCGCGCGACCTAAGATAGGTCATAGGTCGCTGGCGAGTTAGAGGGAAGCGAGCTACGACTTAACTGATCCTTCGGTGGTCACCTGAGCTAGCTAACAGGCCATCGCGACTTAGGAGGAAGCAGCATCACTTATTCACCAAATGCTAGATCGTGAACGACCTAATGCAAGTCGTAGGTCGGCGGCAATCTAAGGGAGTAGCTAGTAACTTTACAATGCCGAGACAACCAATCTAGTGACTTAAGCTAAGTTGTTAAACCGTAACGCGACTTAACTCGTTAGGTCGTGGATAGCCCCATTCCTTAGGTCGCTAAGTCGCAGACCCCTTGGGTCGCTGAACTCATTAGGTCACAAACCCCCCTCTTAAGTAATTAGGTCGTTGAGCAGTTAGGTCATTTTGTTCTATAAGTCGTTGGGTTGGTAAGAGGTTAGATCGTTCCATCCCCTAGATCTTGCTATAATTAGATCGTGCCGTTTCTTCTTTAGGTTGCATATATGGTTGAGTCGCTCCACCTTTATTCCGTTAAGTCGCGTACACCCTCGTGTAGTTTTCTTGCTGAAACCTTGGGTCGCTCGGCCGTAGAACTCCATAGGTCGCTAGGTCGTGAGCCTATCGGAGTTAACATTTGCCCCTCGGAGTACACGCCTATTCCTTAGGTCGTGTGCTCCGATCCAGCTTTTGGGTCGTTGCCGACTTATTGGTCCTACCAGGTCGCGTGCCATTATGCATTTCTTTCACCCCGTATAAATTGCTTAGCTCGCCACTTCCTCATTTCATCTGTTCCGACTCTCTAAACCGCCATTAACGATCCTCCGAGGTTAAAAATTTAGCTTGAGACTTTCTCCTCCTTCAACCGTTAAGTCCATCAACGAATTTTTAGGTAAACTCGAGCATTTACTTACTGCACTCATTGCTAATTCCACCATAACCGTTTCCACATGATTTTGTTGTTATGTTGCAATTCGATATTCGAACTGGCCCCTTGATTCCTGTCGAATTGCTAGCGATTAGCTTCAAAGCTAGTAAGAGCTTTGAATCCGAGAAGTTTCTTAATTGTTCTTGAAGATTCGAAGGGGAAGATGATGCTTTTAGAGGTTTGAGCAGAGGATAGGATTCATGGCTAATTGGGTTAATGGGTTTTAGGTTTAGATAGAATGCTTCAAACGACATAATGGTTGATAAACACGTGGCAAAGTGTAATTAGTGAGTAGTAGGGCCTATCGGTTCCAATGGGAAATAGCCCTGGGTCGCTGCATCATTCCAGAAACGACTTAAAGGATCTGGGCGACCTAAAAGTCCCCGCGACCTAACTGACTTGGCCGACCTGACAACTTTCGCGACTCAAACTTTTGACCGATTTAACTAGATGCGACATAAGCCTTGAGTCGTGGGCGAGCTAGGACTTAGAGAAATTCACGTTACTTTCAACTGAAGCCTTTTATTCTTACCATGCCTCACGATTTAAAGGACCAACGACTCAACTTAACTCGCAAGAAACCTTTTGGGTCGTGGACGATTTAGGATTTAGGTCGTGCAAGCGACTTAGCCTTAAGTTCGCACAAGCTACTTATCACTTGGACAATTTTCCACTGCCGAATTTCTTCTTGTGACTTATACCCATTTCATCCTACTCGTTAGGTCGCGAGCGACCATGGACTTGAGCAAATTTTCACCGCCTTGACTTGAAGCTTAAACCATACGGCCTAGGACTTGAACAAGTTGGGGACCTAATAATTTTGATAGGACTTGATTGCACCTCCAACTCGAACTTTGAATTGCCGAAATAACTTGCATGACTTTGCTATGCTTTCTTAACCGATTATACCAAATTTGATGCTAATAACCTGTTAAATACAACATTTGCAGAAAACTAGCGCAAATATACTGCCACTGATTACCCACATCAAATGAAAGATTAATCGATAAAGGATAATTAACTTAAAGAAATTGTATGAAATGATGTGAATCAACAAACTCAAGTGAAGTATTAAAACAATGTTAACCAACTAAAGTCGATTTGTTTGCGCTAATATTGCACTTTGATTTGGACTTAAAGCGACAAGTCTTGAAATATTGCAATTGACACATGTTTAATTTCAATTATATTTGCTTGTTGCTTTGTTAGCTTTACAGAGCACTTCACACATTTAGGAAACGTGCACCTTCATGTTTGAATATCCAGTTGTTTATGTAGAATGGCTTCACATCAAGAAGAAGTGGAAGCCCAAGCTGGAGAGATCTTTCAGACAGCTATTCCCGAAGTGAATCCTCCAGAAACAACCCCGACTACCTTAACCCAGAGAGCATTTAACCAGTTACGCATTCAATTTGGCCTTGCTGAGAGTGATGCTCTACTTCCTGGGCCAAATGATACTGCCGATAATCCACCTCGCGGTTTTGTCGCAGTCAATTGCCAGATGAGCCTAAGTGGAGCAATTCCTCCTTTTAACGATTTTCTTCGAACGCTTCTCCTTCGGTTGACCATCTCTCCGTTCCAACTACATCCCAATGTCTATGCTATCCTGATGGGGTTATGTGTTTTATTTAGGAGAACTCTTGATCGCCTGCCGAGTTTCGAAGAAATTTGCTACTTATGCTCATTTGCTAAGAATAAAGACCACCCTTCCCTAATTCATGTAAGAAGCGCTAGGAATCGCAAGCTTATTACTGATCCTTCCGAATGTGCTCATGGCTTTTTGAACCAGTTATTCTTCGTTCGCTGCCCCAGGGTTTTATGCCATCTGGAGAGTAGGAAGTAAGATTACCTATTTCTATTTTTTCCATTTCCGAGCTTTTTTGAGATCCGAATTGTCAGTTGCTAATTTTATTCTTTCCTTTTTCAGCACTTCCTCACCCCTCTAGAGATTCAAGCCACAAACAGATTTTTGAAAGACTAAATGTCGTGGCTGCTGAGGAGAGGAGTATAAAATTTTTGTCGAAGGATGAGTTTCTACATCAGTTTGGACTTCTACATTCTTCCCGCTCTACGCAACCACACGAAATCCCTGATTCCCCAGCTAAGGCATTAGATGCCCCAGTTTCTACTGACAAACCCGTACCGAAGGAACTTACAACTGAGGCTTCGTTGGTAAAATGTTCTACTCCAACTGACATTGCGGGGCCATCTTGTAAACTTGCTCTTGCTCCGGTTATCGAAGAAGAAGAAGATCTTCAACAAACCAGGAAGACTACTGATGAAGGAGTTGGGGTGAAGAGCCCTGTTGAACACAATGGTAATGACACTTTCGAAGGGTTGAGCGACTTTATAGTTACGTCTCAAGAACTCTTTAAAGATTATCATTCCGCTGCTAAAATTGTATCTCCAGTGGTTGAAGCGACATCTGCTCTTTAACAGACTCTTCTAGCTCAAGAATCGACATTGGCTGTAAAATCTATTACCACCCCCAACTGAGGAGCGGTTCGTAGTTCGGTGCGTGTAGTTTGCACACACCACACACACTTAGGATTTATTGGCACTAATATGCACTTTACTCCTTGCAATTTGAAGATTCTCAAGTTATGCTTCTTTTTCAATTTCAGGTTCTTTAATGGGGTGAAGTGGCTCGTATTATGATGACTTTAAGCAGTATGGAAGGCGCAGTCAATATGATTACAGGCGCTATCTTCCCCCTCATAGGGAAACTGATGAGGAGAGGGCTGCTCGAAACGCTCAGGAGAGAAGAGCATACGAAGAATGGTACGGGAGAGGGGATGAACGTCGTGACTCTTCCCACAGAGAGGATGATTCCCTTAAACGAAAATCCCATGATGACAAAGGAAAGAGCCATTACGCCGAAGATTCGAGCAAACGGACCAAGCATGGTAAAAAGTTATCATCTGACATTCCTAAAGAGTCCATTGCATTGGTGCCTTCTCAATCTCCCCCTCTCACTCGTACCGACATTCAGACAATCATTGGCAGGCCCTCATATCAGGTTGGACCAGGCCCAGCTACCCTTCAAAGCCGATTTCCAAACTGGTGCTTGAAGGGAGTTCGCTTTGATCTTGATCTGGTTCCAATCGGCAAACCAGCCATGTTGCGAAATCTTGATGCTGTCAAGCTTGATATTGAGAGAATGTCGAATTGGCAGAAACTTGTTGACGAACTCCAGAGAGTGAATCTCGCAAACCTTGAGGCTATGTTGACTATGGAGAACGATAAATCCAAATGGCAAAAGACTCTTGATCAACATGATGCAGAGATGAGGAGTATCGCCGCTTATAATGAAAAGCTTGAAGCAGAAGTTGGAAAACTTAAAGAGGAGCTTGCTACTTCCTCCACTTCCTACTCTCAAAAGGAAAGTGTGCTTCAGCAACAAGTACGGGATGCTCATGCTAGCCAACGAGAGGCCGTAGATAAACTCAAGTGGCAGGAAAAGGTTGTAAGATTATCGCGCTGAAGTTGCATAATTGCAACAACAGACCAGCTCCCAGGACCTCAAAATTGAGACATTAAAAACTCAACTTGCTATGGTTGAGAAAGAGCGCGATGAGGCTGTTGCCGGTAAAGTAGCAGCTGAAGAAGCTCATCAAGCCACCAAAGCCGATGTCAGTTCGACATTGTTTGACTTCTACTTGCAAAGTATCCTAGGGCGTGGCAGTCTCGCATTTTTGGGCCCCAAATATGAAATCACTTTGGCTGAAGTATGGGAAGCTGCGCTTGATATGCTTAAAGATGCTGGGTATGCCGAAGAAGAACTCGAGGCACAATATCTGGATGACGTAGCTCGTGAAGCCCTTGCCAGAGGAAAAGAGCAACTCGCTAGAGAGCGTGTTGGGACGATGAGAGAGGAGCATCGAGAGAAAGAAACACCATCAATTGCCCTTGTCCCTCCTTCAATTTCGACCGACGTTGATATTTCGGTTCCCATTCTCCGTCCCCTGCTAAAGTCATAACTGAGATTACAAGTGCACAGGGTGGAGATGAAGGCGAAGAGAGCACCGAAGCACAAGCTTATGAAGTTGACATTAAGAAGCCCACTTCACCAGGTAATATTAACGTCGAACCAGGTCAAGCGGATTACTCATTTGCTTTGGCCGAGCTTGATGAACTTGTTGCTTATTACTTAACACTCGATGAGCCGTTATCTCATCTCTTCGCGGGAGATACTAATATTTTTTGCTTTTCTTCTGTAGCGAAAACGCCCAGTGTCATAGAAAATTCTCCTCCTCCAGCTGTTCCTCCTCCATCCTTTCAAATCACTCCTACTTCCCAGCCGGGATCGCAGGAAGAATTAATAAGAGCCCTTCAAGACTTGGATGATCCAGCCGCTTCGCAGGAGCAGAAGGCCGAAGGACTTGAAGGAGGCAAAGTATCTCCAGAGCAAACCCTTTATGATGACATAAAATTGTCTGCTCTTGTCACTCCGGGGAGTGAGTCTTCTTCAAAGAGGAGGAGGAAACATACAACTTCAAAGAAGAAAGGGAGAAGCATTTCTGTTACCGAAAAGGAAACGGAAATTGATCCAGCACTAGCCCTCTCTCCTTCTCCCCCAACTCTCCCAAGCCGGCCCGAAAAATTTCCTTTTAAGCCAGGTGAAGGCTCTAAAGGTGGTGAGAGAAAGAAGTGACGAGTCCCGCTTTCCCTTCTTTGCTTTACTTTTTGCTTTTTGCATGTACTGGCCGGAGAAGGTGCGGGTACCGACCCTCGCTTTTCTTTATCCCGAAACCTGTACCAGTATAAAATTTTCACAGTATTGAATAAAATGTTCTTTTACCTATACAAACTTCTGTCTGTATTTGAGAATACATTTATTTTTTATCTTTATACAAGTTCCTTGTTTCCACTCTGTGATATTGCAATGAGCGTATGGTATGTTGTTTGATCATTGTTTCCATTTTTGTACCTATAATGTGCTGCCCCCATACCATGGTTTATTGCAATCTCTTTCACATTGGTAAAGTTTTTAGAGAACAATTCCTCTATTTCGAGAGAGTTGTACTCTTTCTTTAGAGAACAACTTTTCCGTTTGAAGGAGGTTTGCATCTGTACTTTATAGGATAATATTTCCATTTCAAGGAAATATTTTTCGTATTTAGTAGGATGCACTTCATTTTGGAGGAGTTTTTTCGCTTTTTTTTGTTGCAAAGTTTTTACACTTCACTTTTTGAAAAAAGTCACTTTTTCTTTGGCAAGTGAATTTCACTTCATAGTGCAGTGGGCCTTTCGAAAAAGGGGTTTCAACCTGCTTGAGCCTCTGAAAAGAGTTTTTGATTGTGCCTCTGGGAAGAGGTCTTTTTGTTTGGTTGCGCCTCTAGGAAGAGGTTTTTTTGTTTGATTGTGTCTCTGGGAAGAGGTTTTTCTGTTTCTGCATCTTGGGAGAGGCTTTTATCTTTTTCCCTGTTCGTTGGGAAGCGGGCCTTCGAAGAGGGCTTTTCACATTTCGACTCGTGCGAAGTTTTATTTTAGATCACGGTGAAATGTGTGCCTCTGAGTAGGGCTTTTTCCTGGAAGTTTGGAGCTTCTTTCTGTTAGTTGGATGGATTCACGGGGCGGAAACAAGTGTTTTGTGCCACCGATCAGTCCGCAACTTTATGTCAAGAAACAACTCTCTTTTTTTGGCGAGGCCCGCTCGAGGTCTTTTAACATTTCAACATGGTGAAATGGGCCTCCGAAGAGGGCTTTTCACATTCCAGCACTTGTGTAGTTTTATTTCAGATCTCGGTGGAATGCGTGCCTCCGAGTCTACCTGGAAGTTTCTTCCTCATGGTTGGCTGGATTCACGGGGCGGACACAAGTTACATGGACGCTTATATGCGTAGATTGTCTCAACTAGTGAACAAGTGCCTAGCCTTCCACTTGGGAAGGTGCCTTCGATCATCGTATGGATTCTCGGGGCGAACGCAAGTTACTTGGACGCTTGTCTGCGCAAACTGTCTCAGCTAGTAAACAAGCGCCTTGCCTTCCAGTTGGGAAGGTGCTCCCGGTCATTCCATACCAATCTTTTTTATTGAGAAAGTCTTCTTGCATGCCCCGTTTGAGGTCTTTATCCACCGAAGATTTGTGCCTCCAAAGAGGGCTTGTGCCTTCGAAGAGTTCTTTTGCTATTCGATGCTTGCTCGCCCATGCCTTTTTTGCCATCTATTCATATCGGCGATCCCTGTTATCTTTTCCAAATACACATCACTTTTACTTGCCAACAATTTTCCTTATCCAAAGAAATACACTTCATAGTTAAGCGAGTTGGTGGTGGTAGACACAGGCTATTTAACTGGATGCTCGTTTGTACAAACATTCACAGCTAGTTATCAATGGCCTACTTCCAGCCGAATCACTAACTTTTGTTCGAAGCACTTCTTTCGTAGGATTTGAGTGTGGAAATTTTGAATGGCTTAGTATTTGCTTGTTGGGTAATGTCGAGGATTGCTCGGTCTTATGACGGGTAAGCTTTGTTTTTATGGCCTGCATTATTAAATCGACACTTTAGTAATACAATTGACGTATTTTATATATCGAAATAAAGCAAAGCAGTCTATAATAGGAAAGAACACAAGATTTATAGTGGTTCGGCCGAGAACTGGGCCTACATCCACTTTATAGTTCTTATTATTCACTTCCACTGACATTACAACGGCTTTCACTACAAGAATCATACATTCATCATTCTTTTACAATATTTCATTAAAGCCTTTAAGTAAAATACGGGCACAAATGATTTCTGTTCTATGCTCTTGGAATTGGGTCTCCTTCGACAGTTACAAGTTTGAATGTGCCATTAAGAAGTTTTTGGCCTATAACATACGGCCCTTCCTAGTTTGGTCTAAGCATGCCTGTAGGTGTCATAATTCTTTTTAAGATTAGATCCCCAACTTCAAAGCTGCGTCGGCGAACTTTGGAATTGAAGTGCCTGGCTATTCATTGTTGATGAGCCGCAATTCTGAGCTCAGCTTCTTCCCTTTTTTCATCAAGGAAGTCAAGGGCTTCAAGTTGCAGCTTTTCATTTTCGGCCTGACTGAAATGGATTCTTCTATGTGAAGGGATCTCTGTTTCTACTGGAATCATGGCCTCTGATCCATATGCCAATGAAAATGGAGTGTGCCCCGTCGCAGTTTTATGTGTAGTTCTATATGCCCATAGTGCTAGCGGAAGTTATCGACACAACCACCTTTTGCTTTTTCCAGCTGTTTTTTGACGGTTGATTTGATAATTTTGTTTACTTCTTCCACTTGCCCATTTGCCTGCGGATGAGCCACTGCTGAGAAACTTTTCTGGATCTTGAATTTTTTGCAAAAATCTTGGAACTCTTCACTTTCAAATTGGGTTCCATTGTCTGTGATTATCTTTTGAGGCACTCCATACCTGCAAATGATATTCTTAGTTACAAAGTTTATCATTTTCTTAGAGGTAATAGTAGCTAAGGGTTCAGATTCAGCCCATTTAGTAAAATAATCTACAACAACAATAACATATCTGATTCTGGATTTTGCAATTGGCAGAGGCCCGATGAGATCCATTCCCCAGATAGCAAATGGCCACGGACTGACCATCTGTGTTATCTCCGTGGAAGGTGCTCTTGGGATTTTAGCAAATCTCTGGCATTTGTCACAATTTCGGGCGTAACTCGCAGCATCACGATTAATATCCGGCCAAAAATATCCATAACGAAGAATTTTTTTTGCTAAAGTTTGACCTCCTGAATGGTCTCCACACTCTCCTCCGTACCTCAGTTAGAATTGTTTCCGCTTCTTCCTTGGTCACACATCGGAGTAATGGCATTGAGAATCCCCGCCTGTACAATCGACCATCTTAATTTGTATACCTTGAAGCCTTTCTTAACAGTTTCTGACGCTCTTTTGATTTCTGGCGCAGATCCGTTGAGCAGATAATCCTTTATCGGAGTCATCTATGATTCCTGTTCTTGAGATATGGTCATGATCAAGTCTATATCCATTTCATCAATGCTTGGAGTTGATAGGACCTCTACAGGAACTAATCCCAATAATTGAGCTTCACCAGTGCTTGATTACTTCGCAAGGGAATCTGCCTTCATGTTTTCTTCCCGAGGTATATGGTTTATCGTATAATGGTCCAGGTCCTCGAGAAGCTCCCAGGCTCTTGACAAGTAGGCGGGCAGGTTCCCCCCTTTGGTTTGAAACTCTTTCTAGACTTGAGACACAATAGGCTGTGAATCACAGAAGATCTGCAATGCCCTGACGTTCAATTCTTTAGCAATTCTCAAACCGGCAATAAGAGCTTCATACTCTGCTTCATTGTTTGTCGAAGGGAATTCCAATCTTAAAGCATAACACAGTGATCGCCCTTCAGGGGTTTCAAGCACGATCCCGGCCCCGGAATAGTAATCGTTTCTTCCGCCATCAACATACAATTTCCATCGAATTGAAGGATTATCGGACACTACTTCCTCACTATCACCTTTGTCTGTACATTCCGCGATGAAGTCTGCCAAAGCTTGTCCATTGATGGCTCTCCGGGGATGGTAAGTGATGTCATATTGACTGAGCTCAATATTCCACTTCAAAAGGGAACCCGAAGTCTCAGGACGAAACAGGATTTGCTTCAAGGGCTAATCGGTGAGGACTTTGATGGGATGAGCTTGGAAATATGGCCTCAATTTTCTTGATGCAATCAGTAGACAATAGGCGAGCTTTTCCAACTTCGAATAGTTCAATTCTGCCCCAGTGAATCTCTTGCTGATGTAGTAGACCGGGCGTTGAATTTTCGCATCCTCCCGTACCAAAGTTGCGCTAAGGGCATGAGACGGATTGCCAAATACACAAAAAGATCTTCACCATTGTCAGGCTTATAATGTATAGGAGGCGTTTCCATATGACGAATCAACTCATCGAAAGCTTTCTGGCATTCAGGAGTCCAGCCATTTTCTTCCTTTCTTTAGAGCATCGAAGAATGGAATGCATTTATCAGTAGCTTTGGAAATGAACCGACTCAAGGCAGCAACATTTCCATTGAGACTTTGCAATTCCTCCTTCGTTCTAGGAGCTTTGACTTCTCTTAAGGCATTTATCTGAGCAGGATTAGCTTCAATGCCCCTTGTACTCACAATGAAACCCAAAAAATTTCCAGATTCCACCCCAAATGAACACTTCAAAGGATTCAGCTTCATACCGTACTTTTGGAGGATTGAGAACATCTCTGCCAAGTGATCCATGTGGTCCACTGCTTTCTTTGACTTTACCAGCATATCATCGACATAAACTTCCATAGTCTTGCCAATCTGTGGTTTAAACATGGCGTTAACAAGTCTTTGGTAAGTTGCCCGGGCATTCTTAAGTCCGAAAGGCATGACTCTGTAGCAGTAGAGACCAACATTGGTGATAAAGCTTGTGTCCTCTTGGTTGGGCTCATGCATCATGATCTGGTCATATCTGGAGTAGGCATCCATAAAAGATAGCAATTCATGCCCCGCGGTTCCATCAACTAACTGGTCAATCCTGTGAAGCGGAAAGCAGTCTTTGGGGCAAGCCTTGTTTAAATCTGAAAAGTCGATGCGTACTCTCCATTTTCCGTTAGCCTTTTTAACCAGTACTGGATTTGAAACCCAATTCGGATAAGTAGATTCTCTGATAAAGTAATTCTCCATGAGCCGATCCACCTCTTCCTTTAATGCTGCTGACCTTTCGGGACCCTAGGTTCTTCTTTTCTGCTTCGCCGGTGTAAACTTTGGATCAATATTCAAGGTATGTACTGTAATTTCTGGAGATATTCCACACATATCGGCATGAGTCCAAGCGAATACATCCAGATTTGCTTTCAAAAATGATATCAAAACATTTTGAACCATTGCATTAAGCTGCGAACCCACATTCAATACTTTGTTCGGGTCTTTCGGGTCAACAGGTACTGGCACTGTCACTTCAACCGGTACCACCCTATTCTTCCCTGCAATGGCTTTTCTGAGATCCATCTCTCTTCGTGCACGCTATGTTCGCCTGTGCAGGGTCCACCCTGTAATTGCTACAAGGTTGATTCTTTGATGCGGACTGGGGCCGCCGCATCTTTTCCCATATCTCTCCTCCTTGCTTCGCGCAACTTTGTAAGATAACATTCCCGTCCAGCATTCTGATCCCCTTTCACCACACTGACTCCATTATCTGTGGGGAATTTTATGGTCAGACACCATGGGGAAAGAATTGCTTTAAATGCTGCAAGAGTTGGTCGGCCTAGGAAGGCATTGTAGGCAGAAAATTCTTCAACAATAAAAAAGGTCTGTTTTCGAGCCACTTTTCTCTGCCCCGCTCCAAGCTCTACGAACAGATCAATAGTCCCAATTGGATGTTTCAGCTCCCTAGTAAAACCAGCAATCTTTAGTGATGAAGCTTGAACGTCAGCCATTGGAATTGGAATCTTCATCTGATCAAAAGTCTTCTTGAAGAGAATGTTGCACGAAGCTTCACAGTCAACTAGAACTATTTTCACAGTAGCTGGCCCAATGCCAGCGGAGATGACCAAAGGATCAATGGTAGGAGCTTCAACACCCATTGAATCCCTAGTACTGAATATAACATCGTCATTAAAAGTCTTCTGCTGCTTCAGGGGTGCAGCATCTTCTAACACAAAAACACTTTCATCTGCCGGTGCATACTTCAAAGCACGGGCGTATCTTTCCATCTCACCCCAACTTCTTCCAGCTGGGTGAGGGCCCCCTGTAACCACATTTATAACAGGCCTCTCTGATTCATGAGCTGCTGCCTTTTCACTTGAGCTAGGACGATGAGCAGGAACCTGTTGTCCTTGAGTTGACGAGGTTGGGCCATTCTTGTTCCTTTTTACATATTGCTGGAGCTTGTTTTCCTTCAATAGTTGCTCAATTACCTCCTTTAAGTGACGGCACTCGTTAGTATCATGCCCGGGTTGGTTATGGAACCGGCAAAACCTTCCATTCTTCTCAGCTTTCCCATTAACTCTTTACTTAGCTGGTGCAGGGAATTCGACCGTGTCTTTGTTTGCAAAGTAAATGTTTTTAGGGGTATCAGTAAGAGGGGTGAAGTTGAAGGGAGACTTTTCTTTGCATCTCCATGCCTCTTCTGACCATCGTTCCCCCTCTTCTGGTTGCCAGATTCCTTCTTATTTGGAGCAGCATTACCATTTCCAGCCCCTGTCGGTACCACCTTAGCCGGTGCTTGGAGGCTTTCCAGACGCATGAATTCATCGGCTTTTTTATAAAACTTGTCAAGTGAATTTGGTTCTTTCATTTTCAACCACTTTCCAAATTCACTTGATTTATCAATCGCCCTCATCAAGTATGTCAGAATCATGCGTGGCTCTGCATTATCCACCTCGGCCAAAGCTATATTGAAGCGATTCAAGAAAGCTCTAACGGATTCTCCAGGATTCTACTCCAAGCTGGATAATGACATTATATCCTTTGCCTTTGACGCGTAAAATCGAAACTGTTCCTTGAATTTTCGAGTCAAATCAGAAAATTGGTCTATCGATCGGACCGGCAGTTTTGTGAACCAAAGTAAAGCAACTCCTTCCAGGTATACCAGAAAATACCGGCATTTGATTTCATCAGAGGCTCTGGCACCGGTCATGTGCCAATCATACTTATACAGATACTCATTAGGATCGCTCATTCCCTTGTAAGCTGGAATAGTTGGTATGACAAACTTCCTTGGGAATCCTGCTTTCAAGATCTTTTCATTGAATGGAGTTTTGCTCGGAGCGAAACCCCAATCTTTCTCATCTTCGTCTCTTTGCATACTTTCCTTCATAATCTGGTGAACCATGCCTGAGAAATACTCTTCATCATTTTGAGGCTCAGCGGGGCAAATATCAGCCTTTCCCTTCGAATTTTATCTTGACAATCGTTCACGGAGGGTTGGTTGTGGCCCCGATCCTCCGGCTTGGGGAGGTGTCCTTTCAACTGGGTTAGCTGGCCTTTGAAGGATATTCCTTCCTTCACATTCTGCACTTCATCGGCAAGGTTTCCCTCCTTAGCTGGCGGCTGGCGGTTTGCCTCAAATAAAGCCTTCAACCTTTCCATTATTAGGTTATCCTGAGCTTCCATTTGTCGATGTAGCCCAGATACCACGACATCTAGCTCTGCCCATGTAACTCCTACGGTTGGAGTTGTTTGACTTAAAGGAGGAGAAGTGGCAGTAGTCTCGCGAACATCGTCGGATCTAATAGACTTGCTTTTTTTCGGGGGCCATTATTTCTGATAAACTCCTGGTTTTTAGAGAGATCCTTTCTACAAATTTCTGTGAAGCTATGATGATAATATCCTGAGTTCAATTCTCGGTGAAAGCACCAAAAATGTTAATGCAAAGAGTGTGACGCTAACACCCCGATGAGATAGAGATTGAATGAAAGCACCACCCGTTAGCACGGGAAACACAAAAAGCAGTAATTCACTGAAAAAGGCAGTAAGAGACACAGAGTTTATAGTGGTTCAGCTTATAATCAAGCCTACGTCCACTTCAATCCTTCTTTATTGCTTATACGATTACAATCCTTTACAATTTTCTTCGATTATAATTCACTTCAAAAGACAAGTAGCTAGAAAAACTTCGATGCAAGAGAATTCTTCGAATTCATGGTTGAATATGTTGAATCCCTGCTTGAAGTTGACTGAAGCTTCTTGTGAGTTTCGAATGTTGGAGTAAGGCTTGGCTTGAGGATGGCAGAGTCTCAATGCTTTGAAGAAAATGATCGGAAAAGTCCCTTTCATGTTGGAGCTTAGGGTGTATTTATAGGAGATTTCCGGGGTGAAGTATAGGTCGCGCGCGACCTAAGATAGGTCATAGGTCGCTGGCGAGTTAGAGGGAAGCGAGCTACGACTTAACTGATCCTTCGGTCGTCACCTGAGCTGGCTAACAGGCCGTCGCGACTTAGGAGGAAGCAGCATCACTTATTCACCAAGTGCTAGATCGTGAACGACCTAATGCAAGTCGTAGGTCGGCGGCGATCTAAGGGAGTAGCTAGTAACTTTACAATGCCGAGACAACCAATCTAGCGACTTAGTCTAAGTTGTTAAACCGTAATAAGACTTAACTCGTTAGGTCGTGGATAGCCCCATTCCTTAGGTCGCTAAGTCGCGGACCCCTTGGGTCGCTGAACTCATTAGGTCGCAAACCCCCCTCTTAAGTAATTAGGTCGTTGAGCAGTTAGGCCGTTTTGTTCTATAAGTCGTTGGATTGGTAAGAGGTTAGATCGTTCCATCCTTTAGATCTTGCTATAATTAGGTCGTGTCGTTTCTTCTTTAGGTCGCATATATGGTTGAGTCGCTCCACCTTTATCCCGTTAAGTCGCGTACACCCTCGGGCTGTTTTCTTGCTGAAACCTTGGGTCGCTCGGCCGTAGAACTCCTTAGGTCGCTAGGTCGCGAGCCTATCGGAGTTAACATTTGCCCCTCGGAGTACACGCCTATTCCTTAGGTCGTGTGCTCCGATCCAGCTTTTGGGTCGTTGCCGACTTATTGGTCTTGCTAGGTCGCGTGCCATTATGCATTTCTTTAACCCCGTATAAATTGCTTAACTCGCCACTTCCTCATTTCATCTGTTCCGACTCTCTAAACCGCCATTAACGATCCTCCGAGGTTAAAAATTTAGCTTGAGACTTTCTCCTCCTTCGACCGTTAAGTCCATCAACGAATTTTTACGTAAACTCGAGCGTTTACTTACTGCACTCATCGCCAATTCCACCATAACCGTTTCCACATGATTTTGTTGTTATGTTGCAATTCGATATTCGAACCGGCCCCTTGATTCCTATCGAATTGCTAGCGATTAGCTTCGAAGCTAGTAAGAGCTTTGAATCCGAGAAGTTTGGTAATGTTCTTGAAGATTCGAAGGGGAAGATGATGCTTTTAGAGGTTTGATCAGAGGATAGGATTCGTGGCTAATCGGGTTAATGGGTTTTAGGTTTAGATAGAATGCTTCAAACGACATAATGGTTGATAAACACGTGGCAAAGTGTAATTGGTCAGTAGTAGGGCCTATCGGTTCAAACGGGAAATAGCCTTGGGTCGCTGCATCATTCCAGAAACGACTTAAAGGATCTGGGTGACCTAAAAGTCCCCGCGACCTAACCGACTTGGCCGACCTGACAACTTTCGCGACTCAAACTTTTGACCGATTTAACTAGATGCGACATAAGCCTTGAGTCGTGGTCGAGCTAGGACTTAGAGAAATTCACGTTACTTTCAACTGAAGCCTTTTATTCTTACCATGCCTCACGATTTAAAGGACCAACGACTCAACTTAACTCGCAAGAAACCTTTTGGGTCGTGGACGATTTGCGCTTTAGGTTGTGCAAGCGACTTAGCCTTTATGTCGCACAAGCGACTTAGCACTTGGACAATTTTCCACTGCCGAATTGCTTCTTGCGACTTACACCCATTTCATCCGACTCGTTAGGTCGCGAGCGACCTTGGACTTGAGCGAATTTGCACTGCCTTGACTTGAAGCTTAAACCATACGGCCTAGGACTTGAACAAGTTGGGAACCTAACAATTTTGGTAGGACTTGATTGCACCTCCAACTCGAACTTTGAACTGCCGAAATAACTTGGATGACTTTGCTATGCTTTCTTAACAGATTATACCAAATTTGATGCTAATAACCTGTTAAATACAACATTCGCAGAAAACTAGGGCAAATATACTGCCACTGATTGCCCACATCAAATGACATATTAATCGATAAAGGATAATTAACTTAAAGAAATTGTATGAAATGATGTGAATCAACAAACTCAAGTGAAGTATTAAAACAATGTTAACCAACTAAAGTCGATTTGTTTGCGCTAATATTGCGCTTGTATTTGGACTTAAAGCGACAAGTCTTGAAATATTGCAATTGACACATGTTTAGTTTCAATTATATTTGCTTGTTGCTTTGTTACTTTACACAGCACTTCACACATTTAGGAAACATGCACCTTCGTGTTTGAATATCCAGTTGTTTATGTAGAATGGCTTCACATCAAGAAGAAGTGGAAGCTCAAGCTGGAGAGATCTTTCAGACAGCTATTCCCGTAGTGAATCCTCCAGAAAGAACTCCGACTACCTTAACCCAGAGGGCATTTAACCAGTTACGCATTCAATTTGGCCTTGCTGAGATTGATGCTCTACTTCCCGGGCCGAATGATACTGCCGATAATCCACCTCGCGGTTTTGTCGCAGTCAATCGCCAGATGTGCCTAAGTGGAGCAATTCCTCCTTTTAACGATTTTCTTCGAACGCTTCTCCTTCGGTTGACCATCTCTCCGTTTCAACTACATCCCAATGTCTATGCTATCCTGATGGGGTTATGTGTTTTATTTAGGAGAACTCTTGATCGTCTGTCGAGTTTCGAAGAAATTTGCTACTTATGTTCATTTGCTAAGAATAAAGACCACCCTTCCCTAATTCATGTGAGAAGCGCTAGGAATCGCAAGCGTATTACTGATCTTTCCGAAAGTGCTCATGGCTTTTTGAACCAGTTGTTCTTCGTTCGCTGCCCTAGGGTTTTATGCCATCTGGAGAGTAGGAAGTAAGATTACCTGTTTCTATTTTTTCCATTTCCGAGCTTTTCTGAGATCCGAGTTGTCAGTTGCTAATTTTATTCTTTCCTTTTTTTGCACTTCCTCTCCCCTCTAGAGATTCAAGCCACAAACAGATTTTTGAAAGACTAAATGCCGTGGCTGCTGAGGAGTATAAAATTTCTGTTGAAGGATGAGTTTCTACATCAGTTTGGACTTCTACATTCTTCCCGCTCTATACAACCTCACGAAGTCCCTGATTCCCCAACTATGGCATTAGATGCCCCAGTTTCTACTGACGAACCCGTACCGAAGGAACTTACAACTGAGGCTTCGTTGGTAAAATGTTCTACTCCAACTGACATTGTGGGGCCATCTTGTTAACTTGTTCTTGCCCCGGTTATCGAAGAAGAAGATCTTCAATAAACCGGGAAGACTGCTGATGAAGGAGTTGAGGTGAAGAGCCCTGTTGAACACAATGGTAATGACACTTTCGAAGGGTTGAGCTACTTTATAGTTACGTCTCAAGAACTCTTTAAAGATGATCTTTCCGCTGCTAAAATTGTATCTCCAGTGGTTGAAGCGACAACTGCTCTTCAACAGACTCCTCCCGACATTGGCTGTAAAATCTATTACCACCCCCCAACTGAGGAGCGGTTCTAGTTCGGCGCGTGTAGTTTGCACACACCACACACACTTAGGATTTATTGGCACTAATATGCACTTTACTCCTTGCAATTTGAAGATTCTCAAGTTATGCTTCTTTTTCAATTTCAGGTTCTTTAATGGGGTGAAGTGGCTCGTATTATGATGACTTTAAGCAGTATGGAAGGCGCGGTCAATATGATTACAGGCGCTATCTTCCCCCTCATAGGGAAACTGATGAGGAGAGGGCTGCTCGGAAAGCTCAAGAGAGAAGAGCATACGAAGAACGATACGGGAGAGGGGATGAACGTCGTCACTCTTCCCACAGAGAGGATGATTCCCTTAAACGAAAATCCCATGACGACAAAGGAAAGAGCCATGCCGCCGAAGATTCGAGCAAACGGACCAAGCATGGTGAAAAGTTATCATCTAACATTCTTGAAGAGCCCATTGCTTTGGTGCCTTCTCAATCTATCGCTCTCGCTCGTACCGACATTCAGACGATCATTGGCAGGCCCTCATATCAGGTTGGACCAGGCCCAGCTACCCTTCAAAGCCGATTTCCAAACTGGTGCTTGAAGGGAGTTCGTTTTGATCTTGATCTGGTTCCAATCGACAAACCAGCCTTGTTGCGAAATCTTGATGCTGTCAAGCTTGATATTGAGAGAATGTCGAATTGGCAGAAACTTGTTGACGAACTCCAGAGAGTGAATCGCGTGAACCTTGAGGCTATGTTGACCCTGGAGAACGATAAATCCGAATGGCAAAAGGCTCTTGATCAACATGATGCAGAGATGAGGAGCATCGCCGCTTATAATGAAAAGCTTGAAGCGGAAGTTGGAAAACTTAAAGAGGAGTTTGCTACTTCCTCCACTTCCTACTCTCAAAAGGAAAGTGTGCTTCAGCAACAAGTGCGGGATGCTCATGCTAGGCAACGAGAGGCCGAAGATAAACTCAAGTGGCAGGAAAAGGTTGTAGAAGATTATCGCGCTGAAGTTGCACAGTTGTGACAACAGACCAGCTCCTAGGACCTCGAAATTGAGACATTAAAAACTCAACTAGCTATGGTTGAGAAAGAGCGCGATGAGGCTGTTGCCGGTAAAATTGCAACTGAAGAAGCTCATCAAGCCACCAAAGACTATGTCAGTTCGACATTGTTTGGCTTCTACTTGCAAAGTGTCCTAGGGCATGGCAGTCTCGCATTTTTGGGCCCCAAATATGAAATCACTTTGGCTGAAGTATGGGAAGCTGCGCTTGATATGCTTAAAGATGCTGGGTATGCCGAAGAAGAACTCGAGGCACATTATCTGGATGACGGAGCTCGTGCAACCCTTGCCAGAGGAAAAGAGCAACTCGCTAGAGAGCGTCCTGGGACGATGAGAGAGGAGCATCGAGAGAAAGAAACACCATCAATTGCCCCTATCCCTCCTTCAATTTCGGCCGACGGTTATATTCCGGTTCCCATTCTCCATCCCCTGTTAAAGTCATAACTGAGATTACAAGTGCACACGGTGGAGATGAAGGCAAAGAGAGCACCGAAGCACAAGCTTATGAAGTTGACATTAGGAAGCCTACTTCTCTAGGTAATATTAATGTCGAACCAGGTCAAGCGGATTACTCATTTGCTTCAGCCGAGCTTGATGAACTTGTTGCTTATTACTTAAGACTCGATGAGCCGTTATCTCCTCTCTTCGCGGGAGATACTAATATTTTTTTCTTTTCTTCTTCTACCTCTTCTTCTTTAACCCTAATGGCTCGCATTTCTATTCAACTTGAGTTGATTGATGTAGAATAGTGTTGACTCAAGGTGTACGGATTTGCGGGTCGTTACACTTGGTATCAGAGCTTAGGTTGGTGATAACCTTGGCTCAAGTGTGAATTACTCATTTAAATTAGAGTCTGTAGTACTCTAGAATGAGTTTGAGCGTATTAATAGATATGAGCGCGTATTTATTAGTGAATATAAATTGTTTTAATACTGTGTTGATTGGTTTATTTAGTGGCATATGAACCTTTGTCGGCACAGTCTGGACAACTGTATCGAAGGGGTTTCTAAACACTTGAATAGAACGGTTTGACATGGTATTGTTTTAAATGTGGGTGAATGAAATAAATTTTATGCAAAAATATATTTTGATATAAAGAAAAGTTTTTGTAAACTATTTTAGTTAATATATGGCTGCTTGGATGTTAGGAAGAATAATATTAAAGTATTATCATTGTTAAGAGGAAATTTAACTAGAAATTGAAAGTATAACTAAAGATTAAGGAAAGTAAATTCATTTATAAAAGGAAGTTTATAAATATAAATTATCAACATGATTTATAAATTGAAATATGATCAAATGGGAATTTATACAAATAAATTATAGTTAAAAATGATTTAAGCAGGATTTGGAAATTTAAATTCCGAAGATTTGGAAGTATTTTGAAGGCAAATAATAGCATATTGTTTTAAAAGTATTTCTGAAAGGAAATTGTTCCAAATAAATTATGGGAAGGGATATAGCATTTAACTCACTTCAGTCGCTGGAAAATAACTTCAGTGATGACTGCAGAATTATCGATGTTCATTTTCGAGTTTCTAAGTGACGAATTGCTGCCAAATTGATTTGTTTAGAAAAGCTAGTTGTTTTTGAAATTTCAAAGGCAATTTGACGGAAATAAAAACCAAGATTGGTTTAAATTTTCGAGAAGTGTGATTTGAGATGTTGGAGATTTCAAAATGATTTGAAACCAAAGCCGGTTGTTTAAAAATCCTAATAAGATAGGTTACAAGCTTATAAATTGAGATGATTTTTAAACCAGGAAGGAAACATAAGCTTTGAATGTTGGAAATTTAAATTTAAAATGAAAAGTTAAAAATGAAATTAACGTGGATTGGGAAATAAAATTTAACTGGATTGAAATTGATTGAATTAGACTGAAAATAATATCCAATTGTATTCGAATTAAGTTGAAATTGAATTGAGTTAAATAAATCCGAGTTAAAATAAAATTGAATTGGAAGGGAAAAAAATTTGCTGAGTTAAGGAATGGAATTAGATCCTTACTTTAAATTAATGGAAATAAGTTAGATTAAAATAAATGAGTTAGGATGTAACGACCCGCCTTTTTGGACAATTTAAATCGACGATCAAATACACATGTCGATTCCAAACCATTCAAAAGGGCAGATAGTTATTATGGTAAATAAGAAAAGAAAAGAAGGAGAAATAAAGGAAATGAAACAACACAGAATCTCGCAGCGGAACGATAAAATATAGTAGTCAAATAAACAGTTCATGAAGCTGCTTACTATACTTTGACAATTATTTATACAACATTTATCAGAGTTATACATATACAACAGAACAATTAAAATAATGCAGCAGATAGCATGATGCAAGGGTAATAATAGTAATAGTATACCAAATCTTCGTCTTCATCCTCCAGAATAGATCTTCAAAAATCTGAAAACTCAGGACTGACCCAAGCATAATGAAAAGACAAAACACTCGAGTCAGGACTAAAATATCCTTATGAAAGTTAAATCAATCGTAAATAAATATGAGTGTAGCGACGTCAAAGATGTTTACGGGGTTTGACATCTCATATCCAGTGTCAACATGCATTCAATAACTCAAAAGATGTTACGGGATTTTCCATCTCTCAAGGATCCATGAAACTCTCTACTATGTAGTAATATACGCTAAGTAGATAATGCCTATCAGTAATATAAAGTTTCAAAATAGCGTTAAGGCGTTACCATAATCCCCCTTAACACATTTTATATTCTCAAAAGCATATACAAGGCCGTAGTTTCCCCAAAACCGGAAGTCACCAGAGGGCAATCCATATACTCAAGGTACAAATCAAAACGTAGTGGTTGCGAATAGGATAATCAGTATGACAAGGTACATGAGGCGATACCAACTAGGATACTAGTAGTTGTGTGATCCGGACTGATGTTGAGCATAGCCAGCAGCTACCCCAACACCGCGAAACAACACTCCCAAATCAAGGGTGCACCCAAATCGAATCACAAATGTAATAGAAATGGTATCGAAGAAGCGTGTCCTCTAGAGGTGGCGAACCTCAATGGCCCGGCGCGGCTCCTGTTTTAGTCGTGTCAGGGGTCATCCAATATCGTTCTCTTTCTTCAGTCAACGCGTTCACCAAACCATCCACTTCATTCTGGATCAACACTCCGCGTGTAATAGTTATTAAAGTGGTGTTCGATATCGACAGGGAGTATGTCCATATCCGATCCCGGTCTCTTTAATAACTACGTATTATTACACCGTTGGCTCTTTTATATTTCAAATCGATTCATAATTGATATCAAAATATCATATTCGCCTCAAAATCAAATCCATTTCAAATATCATCGTATCTATTCAAATGTAAGATTCTGTTTCCAAAAATCATTTTTTGCATCAATATCTCATTTCGATTTCAAAATCATTTCGAATTTCAATTTAGGTTGCAACTTCATTTAACTCAATTCGTATTCAAATTCAAGATTTAAACATAAACATTTCACCTTATTAACCAGTTTGGAATTTCAGAAAAATAGTTTTAAGTAGTTTAAAAGTAGTTTAAATAATTAAAATACTTAAAATCTTTAAAATGGATTTTAAAATAGATTAAAATAGTTTAAGTATTCAAAATGGTTTATATAATAGAGTAATTTGAAAAACAAAATAAAACAGCTTCAAAACCAATCCATTTCAATTTATAACTTCCCAATTCAAATCAATTTCAATTTCCATTCTACCGATTCAATTTCGATTTCAATTCAAAACAACGTCAACTTTAACTTCAAATCAATTCAATTCTACATTCACCTTCAATTTATTCAATTTCAATTTTTATCGATTTGGAGCTTGATTTTTCAAAATATCAATTTTTAACACTTAACAAAAATTTCCTTCGATATTCAAATTTAAATCCCACTTACAAATATGATTCAATTTCAAGCTCAATTTCAAATATCATTTTATATCGCTTTTACTTAGTAATATTTAAAGCTCGAATCAAGGTTCAATCTTTTAAAATGAATACATTTTCGAAATTCAATCATAACCCAATTTTAAATTTCAAGTCTCGACTTAAATCATTTAACAACTTCTTTTAACCAAAATCTATTTCAACATTCCAAACTCAATTTTCGATAAATTCGATTTCTATAAATTGATGTCTATTTATAACTTTAAAAACAAAACATTTAACTAAATTTCAAATCGACGATTTTGAAAAATCATAATTTAGCAAATTCGGTGTCCGTATATAATTTTCTATCCTATGGCCAAGTGGTTATTTATTTCAATTAAATGTCAGGGATGAATATATATCACTTAAATCAAATCACAGTTTCATATGTATGCATAACAGGTTATATGTAAGCAATAAACATCCAAATATTTAAATATCAACCAATAGCATCCATCGAAATAAATCATCCAATAGACAACACAATTCATAGCAATTTTATAGTTATCAATGTCAGGTAATTTTATCGCAATTCAATTTTAATTTTAACGGTCAATTAAATTTTCAACGGTTAATTCAATGACAATATATATGACAATTAAATTTATCAAGCAACGACAATTAAAATCATAACACTTCATAATGTCGAATTTAACTAGCATAAAGATATTTAGTACGTTGTGAGCGTTATAAAACACTCACCTTGATTTCAATGTAGTTCGAGCGCTTTATTTCGAATAAAATTAAACGAGCGTTTAATTTTACCCGAAATTTTCTTTAGCTCCAAACGACTCCAATCCAATTGCATCGCGTAGTGCTCTTCCATACGATTCCAACGCAACTGGTTTCGTGCGCTTTCGACCTCGTATGAAAAAGATACGAATTTTAGAAGTTACACGAATTTTTAATTACAAAATTACAACATATTTTCTAACCCTAAACAATCATAGCCCTTCGTTTTGTTTCCAACGCATCTGGGCCGCACTCCATCATCTCCTCACGCACGCGTATCATCTTCCAGGTAGTAAATCACGCAACTTGAACCCATTCATACGCCACTAGGGTTTGATTTTGCAACCTCCACGACGAACATGAACACGATCAGGTTACACCACTTCGAAGCCACCGCCTTCTCCACCTTCACCCCAAATAGCTCCAAGCTCGGCCTCCCCAATCACCTCGATTTGCGTGAAAAACGCATCCCCTTCTTGCTCGATTTCCCGTTGATTCGAAGCTCCATTTTCGATCATCTCCGTATGAATTTGAAGCTTTCATCGTTCTCTACAACTTTGTACTTAAGAGCTTTTGCTAATTGTTGATGGATTGAAAGGAAAATGAGGAAGAAGTTTCGAATTTTCGTGGCCATTGATTCAGTAAATGGCGGCTAGGGCTGAAGTCAATTAGGGTTTGCAAAGTGAAAGGGTGAAGGTCCTTTTATAGAAAATTTCCCAATTTACTATTCATCTAAATTTTTCGAACTCCAAATGAAGCATGCCGGCTGGCGTTTCTAGGGTTTACGCCGCGTTCCGAATGCAATGGAACGTGTTTCAGAAGCTAATTCGATCGTATGCGTGAGTTACGGCAATAAACGATCAATTTTAAATTAAACCGATTAAACGATTTTCTAGGCGTTTTGGCTTGCCCCGGTCAAACGGTAAATCCGATTGACGTGAAATTTGAAACCATACAATAATATGACATTACAGATCCGATGAAACTAGTTTCGTCAAAATCCGAGACAGTTTGAAAAAATGACTATTTTAACTCGCCAAATAAATATTAAAACAATTTCGATGCGTTTCGAGCTGCCACGGTCAAACGAAAACTCCGATTGCTACGAAAATTGAAATCCGGTAATAATTAACTATTACGGATCCAATGGAACTAGTTTCGTCCAATTCTGAGACTGTTCAAAATTTGGCTATTTTCCAATCGATAATTAAATATTAAAATATTCAATTTTCACAAATTTACTTTTAATTCGATTTTAAAAGTTCTACAACATCATTCTAACTCCAATATGATAAAATAAAATTTTACAAATCATTTTTTAATCATATTAACCCCGTTATTCAATTATCCAATAAATTCCAATTTTTAAAATCTTATTAACTCTATTATAATCCCAATATAACTTATATTCACTTTGGAAACCAATCCGAATCATATTAAATCAAATTTCAATTATTCACTCTATTTTCATATATTAAATTTCAATATCAAATTGATCATATCAAATTAGGAATTTAATTATTCAACATTTGTAATATTAAATTTAAACAAATTTGATTATTCTTAAATCACTATCTTTTGAAATATTCAAAACGAACTTACAAAATTTAACTAATTCAAATTATAGAACAACCATTTTCATTAAAAAAGTTATTTGATTAATTCAATAAATTCCAAATATTAAATCTATTTAATTGTTCAATATTTGACGGATTTCAATATTGGATTTTTAAATAAAAATTTCATTATCAGTTGATTTACTATATTACATCAAATGAACTCTACATTATTATTTAACTACAGTTAGAGATAATTAACTCAACTAATATATAAACTTCCATTTCAATTGCAATTGGTTCACAAATTTAATTGGACTAACTAAATGAATATGTAACTTATATAATTATCACCGTTAACTTTTAATTACTTATAAGTTTATTATTCACAAACAAGTGTCACAATTACCTATACAATACAGATTCATTCAATTACCTTTGACTAAATATTATTTCAATTGATCTGGGATTTCATTCAATTCATAAATAATTAACTTAGATAAAATTTGTTGCATTTCATTCTAGTTATTATTATTCCAAACGACTTACAAATTTTTTCTAACACCTAATCACGAAATCTTATTAAATTAGCTATTTTAATTATCGAAAATTTACGGGTCGTTACATAGGATAACTTATAAAAGAATTAAAAGTGCACGGAATAAAAATATGCTTTAGTTATAAATAAGCGTAAATTTCGAGTTAAAAGTAAAAGAAGAATATATTCAAACCTAGAATGAATGGGATTGTGTAAATAATAAGTTGTGACTTATAAAAAATCGAATAGTGGGATACAAAATCCCATAATAAATATTGTTTGATGTTTTGGACAATGAAACGGGAATCCAAACATGAATTATAAAATAAATTGAACTAAGAAAAATTAATTGAAATGATATTTGTTTTGAGATTAAAAAATCAAGTATTGGATAATGTTAACGCTAAAATTTAAACGCTAACACCCCGGTGTGTAAAGTGTAGTTGTGAAAGCACCACCCGATGATTCGGGAATAGAGTATAAGCAGAAAACCACAGAAAAAGCGATAAATAACAGCGATTTTATAGTGGTTCGGCTCAATAGTTTGCCTACGTCCACTCTGAATATCGTTATTGATGATTTCGTTTCAAGTTGATACAATTCTTCTCAAGTACAACACACTTTGAATTACTAAACACTTTAAACGAGTAGCTTAAACTTCAATGTAAGAGAAAGTCTTCAAATCCATGTCGGATGTATGAGATTCCTTCTTGAAGTTGTTGATAGCGTTCTACGTGTCTTAAAAGCTTTGGGTATCGAGTCGGTTTTGAATGCAGCAGAGTATCGATGCTTGGAAAGAATGAGCCCAAAAGTCCCTTTCTAGTTGGAGCTAAGGTCGTATTTATAGACATTTCTTGGAGTTAGGTCGTAACTTGTACACGACTCATGATAAGTCGTAACTCGTAGATGACTCATGGTAGGTAGCGGCCGACCTATTGGGTTTAGCTCATGGCTTGGTCCAAAGTTATGCACCCATCTGAATGAATGATACAAGTTCTAAGTCGTTCCTGAGTTAACCAAATGCGACTTCCTTTATGCTAGCATGAGTCGTACATGACTCATCATAAGTCATAAGTCGTCAACGAGTCATTTCATTACAGCATGGTATTGAACTTGTCTCCAAGTCTTAGGTCGTGAACGACTTATCTGCAGTTATAAGTCGGCAGCGACTTAAGTGTTGTTGACTCTTCCTTTTAGTGCTTTGATTCGTCACTCCCTTAGGTCGTGGACTTTCTTAAGTCGTAAGTTGGGAGCTGTGGTCGCGCACGAGTTAACTGGTCGTAGCTTCTTGTTTGCTTGCTTGAGTCGCTGACGATTCAAGGTAGGTCGTAAGCACAATTCTTTAACTCGTGCAACTCCTCAATTGTTGAGTCGGTAACTTGTTGAGTCGTGAAGTACCTTGAGTCGGCCAACACCTTTAAGGCATTAAGGTTATAACCTGGTGAGTCGCTGTCCCTCTTGAGTCGTTAAGTCGGCTGTTAACCCTTCAAGGCCGTTGAGTCGGCAACTCCTTAAGGCTGTTGAGTCGTAACTAAGTAGGTCGTTGATTCGGTCCATATGTTAGGTCGGTAATCAGTTGAGTCGATAATCATTTTGAGTCGTGAGCCTTTCTTGAGTCGCTTGAGCAGAGGGGTTAACAATTGCCCCTCGAAGTACACGCTCAAGTCATGGGTCGTGTGCTTCGACCCAGTGCCTGAGTCTTAAACGACTCAAAGAGACTCATGACTCGTTAGTCCTTTCATCTTCCCCCCTGCATCGTATATAAGCTGTTGAGTCGGTCCTTCCTCCTCACTTCATTGCTTATCTGTTTTATTCGATCCTGCCATTAACGATCCTTCAAGTTTCCAGAGACGCATCCAAGCTAATCAGTCCTCAACTCATCTTTACCTTTTTATTGCGTAAGTGAATTCACTTTCTGTTCAATCCACGACCGCCATTGACTCACGAATCTGGAGTCCCCATTTTAAAACTCCAATTCACTTTTGTGCCGCGTTCCATTGCGAGCCATGTTTTTGATCGATTTGCGACTGCCATCAATCATATTGTTGTTATCGTTCGTGAATCATAGTAGTGCATCATATTTGTCGCACGCTTGAAGCGATTCGAATTGGTTTTTGGGTGATCTCCGATGATGTGAGGAGAAGATAATGAATTACAGTGTTTCGAATTAGCTGGTCTGTGGGTTTGGATGAGATGAGAAAGTTCTTAGCGGGTTAATGGGTTAATGGGTTAGAAAGGAGTTAACTGGTTATGGAGACGACTTAAAATTCTCACGATATAGTTGGTTTTTTTGATTTACCGACTTAGGAAGGCCTTGCACTCTCATCCGTCCATGACCTAATTTTTGGGTCGTGTTGACTTTTTGATGATTTAGGACTTAGATCGTACGAGCGACTCAACCCCTTAGATCCATACCACAACTCATCCTTTAGACCGTGAACGATTCAAGCCATAAGTCGTGAACGACTCAGCACTTAGGTTATTTTCCATACCGAGTTGCTTCTTGGGGCTTAACCCCTGACCGACTCAAGTAGATGGGACCTAGGCTTTGAGTCGTTGGCGAGTTAGGACTTGTGTGAATTTTGTTCGTGCTTTGAACCGTTGCATGGACTTTGAACTGTTGAACTTTATTGCATTCATTCACAGGTTGCTTTAACTTGCAAGCTAACAATCTGTCCAATACAACATTTACAGAAAATTGGGACGAATATACTGCCATCGACTGCCCATATCAAATGACAGATTAGTTAATAACAGATAATTAATTTAAATAAATTGTGTGAACAAAGTGCTTTCAACTCATCAATTTCAAGTAAAATATTAAAGCAACACTGAAATAGTCAATTGAAACCGACCAGCTTGCACTAATATTATGCTTGAACTTTAGATTAACAAGTTCTGAAATTTTGTAGTTGACCAATCGTCGACTATTTTAACTCCAGTTATATTTACTTGCTATTTTTATTAGTTTTGCACGACACTTCACACTTTTAGGAAACGTGCACCTTTACATTTGAATATCCAGTTGTTTGTGTAGAATGACTTCTCAGGAAGAAGATACAATGGTTCAGACTGGAGAGGCCACTGTAATTCCTGCTCCTCTGGTCAATCCTCCCGAAAGAGCCTCTTCTACTTTATCGTACAGAGTTTTCCACCAATTGTGCACTCAGTTTGGCATTGCTGAATCAGATGCCGTTCTTCCCGAGAGAAGTAACACTGCTGACATAGCACCTCCTGGATTTGTAACGGTCAATCGACAAATGTGCCTGAGTGGGGGCGTTCCTCCTTTCAATGACTTTTTCCAACAACTTCTTCGTCAATTGGCCATCGCCCTGTCCCAATTACACCCCAATGGTTATGCCATTTTAATGGGGTTGTGTGTACTGTTTAGGAGGACGCTTGATCGATTCCCAAGCTTTGACGAGATTTGTTTCCTATGCTCTTTCACCAGGACTAAAGATCACCCCTCTATTACTGTCGTGAGAAGTGCTCGAAATCGTAAATTGATCATCGGTCTTCCTGACAGGGCTCATGGGTTTTTGACTCAATTTTTCTATGTCCGTTGCCCCCCGGGGTTTTACGCTGTGTGGTGAGAAGGAAGTAAGATCATCTACCTTTACCTCTTTTATATTCTGAGTCTTTTGAAGTTCGAATTGCCAAGTGTTAACTTCGTCATCATTTCTTTTCTTTTATTTCAGTACTTCCCCCTCCTTGTAGAGATCCCAGTCACAAGCCAACCCTGGAGAGGCTTGTAGCAGTACCGGTTGATGAACGGGACGTGAAATTTTTGCTGAACGACGAATTCCTTCACCAGTTCGGACTTCTTCATCCTTCTCGCTCCACACACCCCTGCGAGGTTCCGGACTCCCCACCTAAAGCATCAGATGCTTTGGTTTCTACAGACACATCCATACCAAAAGGTCCTGCTCCCGAGGCTTCGCTAGTGAAGTGCTCCACTTCGGATGGTGTTGCGGGGCCATCTGTCGAGCTTACCTCGGCTATTGAGGAAGAAGAGCCCCAGGGATCTCCTCGACTATCACAGAAACCTGGCAAAGAAGCCGAAAAAACTAGCCTTGCCAAGTAGAGCAGGGACGATACTTTCAAAGGGCTGAGCGACCTCTTTGCCACCTCGCAAGAGATCTTTAAAGATGATCCTATCACAACCGGGGTTTCTTCTTCATTAATTGAAGCGACTTCTATCCTGCAACAGACTCCGTTGACTCAAGAGTTGACGCTAACTATTACACCCACAACCACTCCTCAATTAAAGAGTGGATCGTAGTTTGATGCGCGTAGTTTGCACGCCACACACACTTAGAATTTCTTTTTTGGCACTTTTATGCTTCTGGTTTTTTGTACTTTGAAGAATTCTAAGATTTAGTTCTTTTTATTTCAGATTCTCCGATGGGGCGCAGCGGGTCCTACTATGATGATTTCCAGCGTTACGGGAGGCGTAGCCAATATGATTACAGGTGTTACCTTCCCTCTTACAGAGAATCTGATGAAGAAAGAGCCGCTCGAAAGGCTCAAGAGAAGAAGGCTCAAGAGGAGCGTTATGAGAGAAGAGAGAGGGAGGAGCGCCACGACTCTTCGTAGAGAGGCGACGATTCCCATAAAAGAAAATCCCATGATGACAGAGGAAAAAGTCATATGGTTGAAGATTCGAGCAAGCGAGCCCGACATGGTGAGAAGCACACCTTTACAACTCCTGAAAAGGTTACTGCTCCTGCCTCGCTCGACATTCCTTCCGGCTCTCCTGCTCTAGGGAAGGCAGACATCCAAACAATAATTAGTAGGCCCAAATTCCAAGTTGGACCGGGTCCAACCAATTTGCAGAGTCGGTTTCCACAGTGGTGTCTGAAGGGAGTAAGGTTTGACCTTGACTTGGTCTCTATTGACAAGTCTGTTATGTTACGAAACCTCGACGCCGTCAAGCTTGATATCGAGAGGATGTCGAACTGGCAAAAACTTGTTGACGAGCTCCATAGGGTTAATCGTGCAAACATAGAGGCCATGCTCACTATGGAAAATGATAAAGCCGAGTGGAAAAAAGTTCTTGAGCAACACGACACTGAGATGAGGAGCATTGCTTCTTATAATGAAGAGCTTGAAGCAAAAGTTGAAGATATGAAACAAGAGCTCGCTGCTTCCTCTACTTCCTATTCTCAAAAAGAAGAAATGCTCCTAAAACAAGTAAGAGATGCTCATGCCAGCCAAAGGGATGCCGAAGACAGGCTTGAAGTGCAGAAAAGAATTAGTGAGGGCTATGTCGCTGATATTGAAGAGCTTCGGAAGAAGAACAGCTCCCAAGAGGCGGAGATTCAAATGCTTAAGCTTCAACTTTCTAAAGCCGAAACGGAGCGTGATGAGGCCGTTGCCGGCAAAATTGCAGCTGAAGAATCTCACGAGGCAACGAGGGCCAACATCAGCTCAACATTATTTGATTTCTATCTGCATAGCATCTTGGGGCGCGGTGGCTCGCCTTTCTAGGCCTCAAGTGTGAAATTACATTGGCTGAAGTTTGGCAGGCCGCATTCGATATGCTCGGTGGTAGCGGCGCTGGCTATGCTGAGTCAGCTCTTGAGGAGCACTATCTTGATGATGATGCTCGTGCCGCTCTCGCTAGGGGGAGAGAACAGCTTGCAAAATTAAGGGCCGAAACGGCGGCAGGAGAATATTCAGGAAAAATCATCTCAACTGCTCCAATTCAAACTTCTCCTTCTGCCGAAATTGACATTATCGGTTCTAGTTCTCATTCCCCATCTCCTACTAAAGTTACCACTGATATCACAAGCATACAAGGTGGAGATGAAGGCGGCGAGAGTGACGAGGCACAGGCTTACGAAGTTGACGTCAGGGAACCGACTTCTGCAGGTAACCCTACTGATAATCTTGCCCAAGTAGACTGCTCATTTGTTTCTTACGAACTTGATGAGCTTTTTGACTACTTATTGAATCTCAGCGAGCCATTGTCTCCTTTTTTTACTGACTTGAACTTTTTTCCTTCTGCAGAGAAAACGTCGGGCACTATTCAGGCTTCTCCTCCTCTAATTATTCCTTCCCCTCCTCTTAAGGTCACTCCTCCTTCTGCCTCGCAACCCGGGTCACAAGAGGAGCAAATAGAAGCTCTTCACGGCTTAGATGATCCCGTTGCTTCTCAAGATCCGAAAGGAGAAGAAACTGAAGGAAGCGAGAGGACTCCAGAACCAACTGGCTCCGACGCTGAACTATGATCCAAACTTCTTTCTCCAGGGAGTGGGTCTTCCTCCAAGAAGAGAGGAAAGCAGGGAGTTTCCAAGAAGAAGAAGAAGAAGGGATCTTTAACTGGCGAAGAAGAGACGGAAGAAAGTCCGACCGAGCCCCTCTCTCCTTCATCCCCTACCCTCACAAGCCGGCCTAAAAAGTTGGTCATTCGGCCAGGTGCGGGCTCAAAAGGTGGGCGGAAGAAGAAATGATGGCTTTGGTTCTGTGGCTTTCATATCGCTTTTTGCCTTTTTTGCATGTAATGACCGGAAATTGTGCGGGTACCGGCCCCCCGCTTTTCTTTTGTTTTTTACTTTGGAACCTGTACGTGTATATAAAATAGTGTTGAATAAAATGATTCTTTTTCTTTGTACAAACTTCTGTCTATATCTGAGAATGCATTTACTATTTATTTTTGTACAAGTTTCTTTGTACGATATTGCAGTGAGCTTGTGGTATATATTGTTCGAGCGCAATTTTACCGATGTAGTTATGCCACGCTGCCCCTATACCATAAGCCCATTGTAATATTTTATTTTATGAGGAACTTGTGCTTTTTTTTTTAGAGAATAATTATTCCACATTTGGAGGAATATGATTTCATTAAAAAATAGAGCACAAATAAGTTTCTACGCTTCAACCTTCGAAGATATCACTTTTTATTTTGTGCATATACACATTTTATTGAATGAAATCTTCTACGTGGTAAAGCGGGTATTTGTAAGGTACTTCAACTTCTTTTTGAGGAAGAGAATTTTCTATAACAAGTAATTCATTCTTCCTTTTAAAGTTAAAGTGTGCTTTTAGTGAGGATTTTTTTTTACTTGCCACAGTAAAGGGCTTCTTGATTTTTTGTTTTGTTTTGCTTTTTTTTTTTTTTGAAAAGTTGCACCTCTGAGGAAGACTTTTTCACGTTTCAACACCTGGAAATTTTATTTCAATCTTGGTGAAACGTGTGCCTCCGAAGAGGTTTTTCTGCTTGATTGTGCCTCCGGGGGGAGGTCTTTTCATTTCTGCCTCTGGTAAGAGGTCTTTCTGTCTTATTGTGCCTCTAGGAAGAGGTCTTTCTGTTTTTGCCCCTTGGGAGAGGCTCTCTCTTTTTTTTTTTTTTTTTTTGCATTTCATCTCTGGTGAAGTGAAACTCCGAAGAGCGGCTATTGCACTTCAACTCCTGGCGAAATGGGCCTCCGAAGAGGGCTTTTATTTTGTTTTACATTTCAACTCCGGTGAAGTGAAAATCCAAAGAGCGGCTGTCACACTTCAACTCCTGGTGAAATGTGCCTCCGAGGAGGGCTTTTATTTTGTTTTACATTTCAACTCTGGTGAAGTGAAACTCCGAAGAGCGGCTGTCACACTTCCACTCCTGGTGAAATGGGCCTCTGAAGAGGGCTTTTATTTTGTTTTACATTTCAACTCCGGTGAAGTGAAAATCCAAAGAGCGGCTGTCACACTTCAACTCCTGGTGAAATGTGCCTCCGAGGATTGCTTGGAAGTTACGCTCTCATGGTTGGAGGGTCATGACTCCTCCAATCTTTTTTGGTTGAGTAGAGAACTTTCTTTTTTGCGGCATATGCCTCGTTAGAGGTCTTTATCCTCCGAAGAGTTGTGCCTTTGAAGAGGACTTGTGCCTCCGAAGAGGGCTTTAGTTGTTCCTTGTCCATTTGCTTATGCCTTTTTAGCGATCCTCTATTTTTTCTTTTCAAGCTCGCACTCCCTTCTCTTACAAGTAGTTTGTTTAATCCAAAGAAGTGTACTTCATTGCTAGGCCAGCTCGCGAGAACGGGCATAAGCTTCTTAATTGGATGTTTGTTTGTTCAAACTTCTCAATTTATTAGCTAGAGACCGTTTTCAGCGAAATCATTGACCGTTCAATTGAAGCACTTCTTATCTAGGATTTAAGTTTGGGAATTTTGTGACTTGAAATTTGTTTGTTGAATGATAAGAAGAATCACTTGGTCTTGTAATGTGCAAGTTTTATTTTCGTTGCCTGCAAAAATTTAAATCAACATTTCAGCAATACATTTAATGTACTTTTCATATCATAAATAAAGCAAACATGTAATAATAATAAGGAACACAAGATTTATAGTGGTTCGGCCAAGAATTTGGGCCTACATCCACTTTATAGTCTTTCATTATTCACTTGCATCGGTTTTACAATCGCTTTCAGTTACAGGAATCACACATTCATAATTCTTTTTACAATATTTCAACAAAGCTATCAAGTAAACTATGGGCGCAAGTGATTGCTGTTCCAGGCTCTTGGAATTTGATCTCCTTCGACAGTAGTGAGTTTGAATGTACCATCAAGAAACTTCTGACCTATGACATATGGTCCTTCCCAATTTGGCCCAAACACACCTGTCGCTGTCATAATTCTCTTTAGGACTAGATCTCCAATCTCAAAGCTGCGTTGGCGAACTTTGGAATTGAAATGTCTGGCTATCCTTCGCTGATGAGATGCGATTCTGAGCTCAGCCTCTTCTCTTTTTTCATCAAGGAGATCTAGTGCCTCAAGCTGTAGTTTTTCATTCTCCGCTTGATTGAAATGGATTCTTCTATGTGAAGGGACCTCTGTTTCTACCGAAATCATTGCCTCTGATCCGTATGCCAATGAAAACGGAGTATGCCCAGTCGTAGTCTTGTGGGTAGTTCTATACGCCCATAGTGCTAGCGGTAGCTTATCGACCCAACCACCTTTTGCTCTTTCAAGTTGCTTCTTGATGGTTGACTTGATAATTTTATTTACTGCTTCCACCTGCCCGTTTGCCTGCGGATAAGCTACCGCTGAGAAGCTTTTTCGGATTTTGAATCGTTTGCAAAAATCTTGGAATTCTTCACTTTCGAACTGAGTACCATTGTCTTTAATTATCTTTTGAGGCACACCATACCTGCAAATGATATTTTTAGTCACAAAACTTATCATCTTTTTAGAGGTGATAGTAGCCAGTGGTTCAGCTTCTGCCCATTTAGTAAAATAATCTACATCCACAATGGCATATTTAATTCCAAATTTGGCAGTTGGTAACGGTCCTACAAGGTCTATCCCCCATATTGCAAATGGCCATGGACTGACCATCTGTGTGAGTTCAGTGGAAGGTGCTCTAGGAATTTTTTCGAATCTTTGGCACCTGTCACATTTTCGGGAATAGTCTGCTGCATCTCGATTAATTTCTGGCCAAAAATATCCGTATCGGAGAATCTTCTTTGCTAAATTTGACCACCTAAATGATCACCACATTCTCCCCCATGCACCTCAGCTAGGATTGTTTTGGACTCTTCCATGGATACACATCGAAGTAACGGCATTGAGAATCCCTGTCTGTATAATTGGCCATCCTGGACTATATAGCGAGAGGCTTTCCTCAGTAGCTTCTTTCGATCTTTTGAATTTTCCGGTAAAGAGCCATTGAGCAGATATTCTGTTATTGGAGTCATCCATGAGTCTTGTTCTTGAGACACGCTCATGATCCAATCAATATCCATCTCATCAATGCTTGGAGCCGACAGGACCTCCACTGGAGTCAACCCTAGAAATTCAGCTTCGCCTGTGCTAGAGTACTTTGCGAGAGAATCTGCTTTCGTGTTTTCTTCCCGAGGAATATGACTTATCATGTAATGGTCGAAATCACCTAGAAGTTCCCAAGCCTTTAGCAAGTAGGCAGGCAGATTTCCCCCTTTCGCCTGGAATTCCTTCTTGACTTGGCATACAATAAGCTGAGAATCACTGAAGATCTGTAATGTTCGGATGTTTAGTTCTTTAGCAATTCTTAGGCCAGCGATAAGAGCTTCGTATTCTGCTTCATTGTTCGTTGAAGGAAATTCCAATCTTAGTGCATAGCATAATGACCGACCTTCAGGGGTCTCAAGTACAACTCCGGCTCTAGAACAGTAGTCATTTCTCGCGCCATCAACATATAACTTCCATTGGATTGGGGAATCATCGATCGTTTCCTCCTCACTGTTACCCTTATCTGTGAATTCTGCGATGAAATCCGCTAGAGCTTGTCCGTTGATTGCTTTTCGGGGATGATAAGTGATGTCATATTGACTGAGTTCAATACTCCACTTTAGAAGATGACCCGAAGTCTCAGGGCGAAACAAGACTTGCTTTAAAGGTTGATCGGTGAGGACTCTGATAGGATGAGCTTGGAAATATTGCCTCAACTTCCTTGATGCAATCAGTAAGCAATAGGCGAGTTTTTCCAACTTGGAGTAATTCATCTCTGCCCCTGTGAGTCTTTTGCTGATATAGTAAACTGGATGTTGAATCCACTTGTCTTCTCGTATCATCGCTGCACTTAAAGCATGAGATGATACTGCCAAGTATATAAGAAGATCCTCACCATCGCCAGGCCTAGAAAGTATTGGAGGCGTTTCCATGTGGCGAATCAATTCATCAAAGGCTTTTTGGCATTCGGGAGTCCAATCAAAGTTTTTCTTTCCTTTCTTTAGGGCGTCAAAGAATGGGATGCATTTATCAGTGGCTTTGGAAATGAACCGACTCAAGGCGGCGACTTTTCCGTTGAGACTCTGCAATTCCTTCTTCGTTCTAGGAGCTTTGTCTTCCTTTAAGGCGGTAATTTGAGCTGGACTAGCCTCAACGCCCCTAGCGCTCACGATGAAACCTGAGAACTTTCTGGATTCTACTCCAAATGAACATTTTAAAGGGTTAAGCTTCATTCCGTATTTTCGAAGGACTGCGAACATGTCTGCTAAGTGTTCTATGTGATCCACTGCTTTCTTAGACTAGACTAACATGTCATCGACGTAGACTTCCATAGTCTTGCCCAATTACGGTATGAACATAGCATTAACAAGTCTTTGGTAGGTTGCCCCCGCATTCTTCAGCCCGAAGGGCATAACTCTATAGCAGTAAAGACCAACATCGGTGATAAAGCTCGTGTCCTCCTGATCTGGCTCATGCATCATGATCTGGTTATATCCGAAGAAGGCATCCATAAAAGATAACAATTCATGTCCCGCTGTTCCGTCTACCAGTTGATCGATCCTGGGTAACGGGAAGCAGTCTTTGGGGCAGGCCTTGTTTAGATCTGAAAAATCGATGCACACTCTTCATTTTCCGTTGGCTTTCTTGACCAGCACTGGATTTGAAACCCAATTCGGATAGGTAGATTCTTTGATAAAGTTATTCTCCATGAGCCGATCAACTTTTTCTTTTAATGCTGCTGACCTTTCTGGACCTTGAGTCCTCCTTTTCTGTTTCACAGGTGTAAATTTTGGATCAATATTCAGCGTGTGTACTGCAACTTCTGGGGATATTCCGCACATATCGGCATGAGTCCAAGCAAAAACATCCAAATTTGCCTTTAAAAAAGATATTAAGATATTCTGAATTGACACATTAAGTTGTGAACCCACATTCAACACCTTGTTTGGGTCCTTTGGGTCAACAGGTACTGGTATTGTCGTTTCCACTGGTACCACTCTATTCTTCCCTGCACTGGCTTTTCTAGGATCCATCTCTTTCCGTGCTCTGCCGTGCTCGCCAGTGCGGGGTCCGCCCTGTAATTGCTACAAGGCTGGTTCTTTGATGCGGACTGGGGTTGCCGCATCCTTTCCCATCTCTCTTTTCCTTGTTTCTCGTAGCTCTGTCAGATAACACTCCCGCCCAGCATTCTGATCCCCTTTTATAACTCCCACTCCATTATCTGTGGGAAATTTAATGGTGAGGCACCATGGGGCCAGAACAGCTTTGAATGCTGCGAGAGTTGGACGGCCAAGGAAAGCATTATAAGCAGAAAATTCATCGACAATCACAAAAGTTTGCTTGCGGACCACTTTTCTTTCTCCCTCTCCAAGTTCTACAAGCAAATCAACGGTTCCCATCGGCTGTTTTGGCTCCCCAGTGAAGCCAGCGATTTTCTGCGATGAGGCTTGCACATCAGCCATAGAGATCTTCATTTGGTCGAATGTTTTCTTGAAGAGGATATTGCAGGATGCGCCACAATCAATGAGAACTCTTCTCACAATAGCTGGCCCGATACCGGCCGAGATGACTAAGGGATCCAAGGTAGGAGCTTCAATACCTATGGAATCCCTGGCTCTGAACACAATATCTTCATTGAAAGTTCTTTGTTGCTTCAGGGGAGTAGCACCTTCCAAAACAAATACATCTTCCTCGGTCGGTACATACTTCAAAGCTCGGGTATACCTTTCCATCTCACCCCAACTCCTGCTGCTGGGTGAGGTCCTCCCGTAATGACATTGATAACAGGCCTTACGGATTCATGCCCTGCAGTCTTCTCACTTGTCCTCGGTTGATGAGTAGGAGCTCGTTGCCCCTGACTAGATGAAGCGGGATTGCTGCTATTCTTTTCCACAAATTGCTGCAGCTTGTTTTCCCTTATCAATTCTTCAATATAAATTTTCAATTGGCGGCATTCATCGGTATCATAACCGGGTTGATTATGGAAGTGGCAAACCTTCCCGCTTTGTACAGCTTTTTTTCCGGTTCTCAAAACGGGAGGTTAGGATAATCGACCGAATCTTTAGTGGCAAGGTAAATGCGCTCTGGCGTATCTGATAAAGGGGTATATTCTGATGACTTGAAGGAACGAGGCTTCTTCAGATTTTTCTGTTTCTTCCCATCGTTATTTTCCCTTTTCTGTCCTACAGATTCATTCTTGCGTGGAGCAGCAATGTTATCTTCATCTTTTTCCAATACTGCCTTTACCGGTACAGGACGGCTTTCCAGGCGTATGAACTCATCTTCTTTCTTGTAGAATTTTTCAAGGGAATTTGGTTCCTACATGTTAAGCCATTTTCCAAATTCGCTCGTCTTGTCGATGGCCCTCATCAGATAGGTCAAGATCATTCGTGGTTCTGCATTGTCTACCTCGGCCAGCGCTATATTAAAGCGATTCAAGAAAGATCTGATAGTTTCCCCTGGATTCTGTTCTAAACTTGACAACGACATGATATCTTTGGCTTTTGAAGCATATAGTCTGAACTGCTCCTTGAATTTCCGGATTAGGTCATAAAACTGATCTATAGACCGAATTGGTAGCTTGGTGAACCAAAGCAGAGCTACACCTTCTAAATATACAGGAAAATATCGACACTTTATTTCATCAAAAGCTCTGGCACCTGTCATGTGCCAATCATACTTATACAAGAATTCGTTCGGATCACTTGTTCCCTTGTAAGCTGGAATAGTTGGAGGGACGAACTTCCTTGGGAATTCAGCCTTTAAGATCCTTTCGGTAAATGGGGTTTTACTTGGAGCGAAACCCCATTCCTTCTCGTCTTCATTCCTTTGCATGCTTTCTTTCATGATTTGTCGAACCATTTCAGAAAGATACCCCTCATCATTTTGAGCTTTAGGTCCACCAACTTCAGGAAATGTCCGCTCAAAGGGGCTGGCAGCCCTCTCAGGAATGTTTCTTTCTTCAGCTTCATGAATGTTGCCAGCAAAGTTCCTTTCATTACCCGTTGGTTGACGGTTTACCCCAAGAAAATCGTTAACTTATTCAAAATTAGGGCATTTTGGGAATTCTGAGCCTCCAATTGTGCACTTTGGGCATTTATCTGCTGGTTCAGCCCTAAGATTACAGCATCCAACTCCGCTTTTGTAACCCCAACAGGTGGAGTGGCTTGATTTGGTGCTGGGGAAGCGGAGGTTCCCTCTTGAACATTTCCAGATCTAACAGACTACTCCTTCTCCCCGGAGCCATGATTTCAGATAAACTTCTAGTCTTCAGAGAGATTACTTCAACAAACTTTGGTGGAGCAATGATGATAATTCGCCTGAGTTCAATTCTCAGTGAAAGCACCAAAAATGTTAACGCTAAAATTTAAACGCTAACACCCCGGTGTGTGAAGTGTAGTTGTGAAAGCACCACCCGATGATTCGGGAACAGAGTATAAGCAGAAAACCACAGAAAAAGCGGTAAATAATAGCGATTTTATAGTGGTTCGGCTCAATAGTTTGCCTACGTCCACTCTGAATATCTTTATTGATGATTTCGTTTCAAGTTGATACAATTCTTCTCAAGTACAATACACTTTGAATTAATAAACACTTTGAACGAGTGGCTTAAACTTCAATGTAAGAGAAAGTCTTCAAATCCATGTCGGATGTATGAGATTCCTTCTTGAAGTTGTTGATAGCGTTCTACGTGTCTTAAAAGCTTTGGGTATCGAGTCGGTTTTGAATGCAGCAAAGTATCAGTGCTTGGAAAGAATGAGCCCAAAAGTCCCTTTCTAGTTGGAGCTAGGGTCGTATTTATAGACATTTCTCGGAGTTAGGTCGTAACTCGTACACGACTCATGATAAGTCGTAACTCGTAGATGACTCATGGTAGGTAGCGGCCGACCTATTGGGTTTAGCTCATGGCTTGGTCCAAAGTTATGCACCCATCTGAATGAATGATACAAGTTCTAAGTCGTTCCTGAGTTAACCAAATGCGACTTCCTTTATGCTAGCATGAGTCGTACATGACTCATCATAAGTCGTAAGTCGTCAACGAGTCATTTCATTACAGCATGGTATTGAACTTGTCTCCAAGTCTTAGGTCGTGAACGACTTATCTGCAGTTATAAGTCAGCAGCGACTTAAGTGTTGTTGACTCTTCCTTTTAGCGCTTTGATTCGTCACTCCCTTAGGTCGTGGACTTTCTGAAGTCGTAAGTTGTGATCTGTGGTCGCGCACGAGTAAACTGGTCGTAGCTTTTTGTTTGCTTGCTTGAGTCGCTGACGATTCAAGGTAGGTCGTAAGCACAATTCTTTAACTCGTGCAACTCCTCAATTTTTGAGTCGGTAACTTGCTGAGTCGTGAAGTACCTTGAGTCGGCCAACACCTTTAAGGCATTAAGGTTATAACCTGGTGAGTCGTTGTCCCTCTTGAGTCGTTAAGTCGGCTTTTAACCCTTCAAGGCCGTTGAGTCGGCAACTCCTTAAGGCTGTTGAGTCGTAACTAAGTAGGTCGTTGATTCGGTCCATATGTTAGGTCGGTAATCAGTTGAGTCGGTAATCATTGTGAGTCGTGAGCCTTTCTTGAGTCGCTTGAGCAGAGGGGTTAACAGATAATAAATAGGGGGAGAATTAATTTGGAATTAAATTATTTGATTGAATTTGTTAATGGAATTTAAATTGGTGAAGTAGAAATTGAATTGTGAGTCTATAAAATTGGGTGGAATCAGAATTTGAGTTATTAACTAAAATTTGATTTGAGGTATAACAAATTAAGGATAACTGGAAATGTTTCCAAACAAAAAGGAATTGGATTGAAGTGGTAATGGTTTGAATTGCAAACAAAATACAAATAAGTAGAAAAACATTGGAAATGGCCTTGTTATTAACAAGATAATTTCGGATAAATTGAGTAAGGAAATGAAAATTCATAATGGATTGAGTGGATAAACTAATTATATTGAATAAATAAATGGATGGAATAAATAAGAATCAATGAAAGATGGAAGTAGAACTTATTGTAAAAAAAGAAATGGAAATGAACTTAAGTTATTGACTTAAGTAAGTGTTGAATGAAAGCCGAACTTAGAATGAAGTGTGGTTTAAATAAGTTGAGAAATAGTTATTGAATGAAATAGCCTGGATTGTTTTTAAGCTAAATAAAATAGTTTGGAATAAACAAATATGGAATGTAATGTAAATGAATGGATTGTGAATGAAATTTAAACAGGATGTGTCGAGCTAGATCAAATGGTTTTGAATGGAACCTGTTTGAATAATGAAGCTAGTTTGGTTAATAAAATGAAATGCAATTGAATGGATTCAAATTTAAAATGCAATGAAAATGAGAATATATGGATAGTGAATAAATTTAGAAATGGAATAGAATTAAGTATAAACTGAGTTGAAATCAATTTAAATTGGTTATAAAACATAAGTATTTATTTATTCACATAGATCTCGTCAAATTGCAAAGAATAAATTGTCATTTGATGTAATTGGAAGTAATTAAAATTCTATGAATTGATAGGAGTAAAATAAATTGATTTTGAGATCAATTGAATTAAATATGAGTTTGTTTTGCTTAAAAAATAAATTAAATGTAAGCATGTAAGTTGTTAACCATTCGGATTAAGTGAAACGATGTATGATTGGTTGTAAGAAATTAAAATTAACGTTGGAATATTTAATTTGCTTACGGAAAGTGTTTAATGTGCATTGCTGTTAGAATTCATGTGTTTAACTATTGCAAGTAAGTGAAATATTGTTAAACTTCATATATCTGGCACTCACATGTTTAAATTGAGTAAGTACAGGTACCTGGAAGCCGTGTGGCTGGATTTGAGTTGCGCTAATTGCTAAAATAATAAGCCGCTTGCTTAAAAATACTAAATAAGGTACGCCTACGCAATAAAAATAGGAAATATGAACTATTTTTTGTTTTTCCGACCATGTGGGTCGATGTATATATATTTATATCTTTTGTCAAAGTGCAAAAGCTCCTCCGTACAAAGGAGACTCTGCCAAAAAAATTCGAAAATTTTGGGAGTTAGAAATTTTTGAAAATTTTGGAAAATTTTGTTAAGGACATCGGATTTCAAACTGGGAATTGAAATAAATTAGTAAATCAAACTAATTAAAAATAATGACATGAATTGGTTATAAACGGAAAATAATATTCAAATATTCAAAATTAAAGATAAATTGAATTCTTATGGAATTGGGAAAACTAAATTGAATAGAAGTAGATGTAAACTAAAGTGGAAGGGTGAAAATAAATATAAGAAACATATTAAATGCTTATACGAACTTAAGGAAGGAATGGTGAATTCTTGATTTGAAATTGATATTACAAATATATTCTAAGTTAATATTTGGATGAATAAACTTTGACATTTTGTAAGAAAGGCAATAAAATGTTTTGAAAGTTGTGATTGGATATTAGTGCGAAAGCAGGACATGCATGTAATATAAAGGGAAAAGAAAAAAATGGTTCTTATTTCTGAAGATAAATTTAAATTGCTCGACAAGAAGGTATGTATTTAAATTTCGGTATGAAATTGGATTGGGTTTTGGATCTAGCCACTTGACTTTTTGTTTTCTTTTGGAATTTGAGAGCCCGTAGAGGCCTATTGTAGTTGTACCGAGCTAGCCGCGCAAAGGAGACGCTGGCGAATGATTTTTGAAAATTTAGGGAGTTAGAAATTTTTTTGAGGAATTTTGATAATTTAAATTTAAGTTTGAATGGTTGAATAAGTAAAGTTATTTGAAAACTATGGAAGATTTACGAAAGTTGGTTGAGGTAATAATCGATCTTTTATAAAAGATAGTTGGTTAGATGTTGAATTGTTTGGGTTTTGGAGATAAGTAAACGGGTATGGGACCATTCTTCCAAACTAGTAATTTCGGGGACGAAATTCTTTTAAGGGGAAGGAATGTGACGACCCAGAATTTTTGAGCATTTGAAATCGGATTATTTAATTGATTTTAAATATTTAAAAGTTAATTTTTAACTTGAATTCCAAATATCACTATTTATTCGTTAATTAAATTATTGAATTAAATAATTTGAAATTGGGTAAAATATGAAATCTAAGATTTTAAGCCTGTTAAAATATAATTTGAAGGCTTATAAAATTTATATTGATAGCATTGAAGATAATAGAAGTGTTAAAATTGAATCTAATACTGAATTGTTCAGTTCTGAAATTTTATCGTTTTAAATTGAATTTAAAAAAAGCCTTCCGGGACATAGTCTCGGAATTCGATGAAACCAGTTCTGTTGGGTTCGTAATATTGAATTATTACCGGATTTCAAATTTCGTATTGATCGGAGTTGTTGTGTGAGCGTACGACATATAAACGCGTTGAAATCTATATCGAATTCAATTTAAATTTATATTTATATTGGGTCAACTTCAGCTGTAATTTATATCTACATCAACTTTTTTTCCTTCAGCTTTTCTTTTTCTCCAAGGCACTATCGCTTGATATTTGTTGGCATGCCGTCTCCACTTTTCTAAACATCGCCGTTGTCTATCTGAGGCTTTTAAATTGCTAACTGCAGTATACTTCAATCCATCCTCATCTTGAACTCAATTTCACCGCTCCAATCCCTCTCTCTCAAATCGATTTTCAATGGTCGAAGACTTTCGCATACCCTTTACTTCTTCGGGCACATTCGCATCCCTTTCCCCCTCCATCCAAAATCACGAAAGTAATACATGCCTTATTTCAAATCCCTAAATTCCTTTTCCTCTTCATAATCATGAAAACAAAATAAAAATAAAGAGAGAAGCGGGGTTGGCATACGCGAGGGATTCGAGCGGACTTGCGAGCTTAGCGACGTCTTGAGGTAGGGGCGGTGAATCGCTAGATTCGAGCAGTGGTGAGCTCGAGCTCAATTTCGGTGATGTCCACGATTAGGGTTTTGAGTTGCGACTATTATGGGAGTACGACACAATTTGGGCACGTGGTTGGAGGCGATGGAGCACGCGATTTTGGGGGAAACGCGAGCAAGGCAGAGGGCTTGACGTGGGGTTTAAGCGGCAAATCGAGGCAGCGACATCGCGCTCGCGTGCGATGTAGGGGAGCAGTCGCGCGAATCTGGGTCTCGGTCTGAATATCGATTGTGGTTGGAGCGATCGAGTGGGGCGTGGTGGTGATGCTCTCGAGATAGACATCGAGGTTTTGTGAAAGATGACTGTTAGGTATGTTCTAGCTTAATTTAAAATTGATGTTGGATTTGAATTTTAATTCAGAAGTTTTAAAAGTATAAATATAAGCACATGAAGAAAAAAAGAAAGAAAGTAATATGATGGAATGTTGTTTTAAGATTTACCTATATATATGTATAGGAAGGAAATAAAATAAATATACATTTACATATTTTAATTTTGTTAAATCATCTTTGAATTAAGGGTTTGGTGATTAATTTATTCTATTAGAAACTATTAAAATTTATTTTTGTTACTAGGAAAATTGTTCGGAAGGAAATTTATTTAAAATTTAATCATCAAGTTAAAACTAAATTATTAACTGAATATAAAATTTTAAAATGGTAGGTCGAATTGTTCGAATTTATTTCGAATATTAATAAAATTATATAAACTGTTTATTTAAGGTCAAACGCCGGGAAATCCAAGGCAATATTGAAGTGGGTTGCAAACGAAAATCAAAGGTGAGCTAATCTCACTCAACTGAAGTTAAATTTAAATTTAAAAGATTAAATTTAAATAATTGTTTGAATGTTTGAAGTGATTGATGTGCTATAGTATGGTATATTTTGGAATTGGTATTTTATGTTGTGCTAACGTCTGTGGATGTAGGGAAAACAGGTTGAAGGGATCCAACTGGAACCCTCAACATTTATTTAAATTATTTAATACCCTCTATTGTGATTATTTGATATTCTATGATGAATTATATTGGAATATTGAATGCTATGGTTCGATTGGATATAATTGGGTATAATTAATTACCAAAAAGATATAAATTGGATTTTGGAAAGGAAATAAAAGAAGTGAATTTGTAAGTAAAATAATTATAGAAAATTTGAATAAATTTAAGAATGAATTGGAAAAGAAATAAAGTGACTTTAAAATTCTAATAAATAAATCTTGAGTATGGAAAGGAAATTTTGAATAAACAGAAATTTAATCAATTTTAAACTTCAGTGTTATTATTTAATAGAACAAGCTTTTATTTTAAATTTAAGATTTAAGTTTTGAAAAGATAAAGAAGAAATTGGGAAAATCTGAAATTTGTATATTTCTGTTAAAAGTTTTAAAATCAAATGGAAAATAATAATAATAACAATAAAGTCCATAATTAACAAATTTTGAAATGAATTGAGTAAGTAAAGAAATTTATTTCAAATGGAATAAATTGGAAATGAATTTGGAAAATTGATCTAAGTGATTGATATTGGAAATTCTCCCATGATAACCAAGTACGTTTTCAAAGCAAATTTTTAAATATAAATTAAAAGATTTTAAGTTGTTTTAAAAAGCAAGTTTTGGATAATTTATTATTTCTAAATATTTAAATTCTAAAAGTAAGTATTTCCTTTAATCTATTATAGCACTAATTATTTAAAGAGTGAATTAGTATTTTGTTTTTTTAAAGTGAAAATCTAGTTTTATATTTTATTAAGTAACCTTATTTTCAAATATTCATATAGTATGTATTTTTAACAAATCCTTGAAGTAGTTTTAACATAAATGTTTTAAAGTATCTTTTAAAGTAAAGTGTTTTAAATTATTTTAAAAATCTAGTTTTGTGCTTGGAGATCCCAAAGGAGACAGAAAAATATCTGGGAAAGTTTATTTTGAAAAAGGAAGATGGTTTGAAACTGTTTTCAAAAGGTTGAAAATAGAAATATATCTTGTGAAGATATTTGAGGTTAATAAATAATTAGAGAATTATTTATTTTTGGATGGATGTTTGTGAATGTTAATTGATAGTTAAATAACCGACTATCAATATTGGACAAATGCACTGATCGTTTCGAAGAGACCGGGATCGAGATTTATTTCTGAAAACCACTTCGATCCCGTTTGTACGTTTTCGTGGAGAACGAGTTTGGATTAGAAGATGGAGCAGTGAAGTGCAAGGGGTAGTCGCTACTAATCCTGAGGATATTTCCAAAATGGTTATAGTAGGAGTAGTGCCTTCGGTTCCGTTCGAAACCGGGAAGGACTTGTATGGATGAATGCTTTCGGACCAACGTTAGGTGGACGATGGGCATTCTAAGTGAAACGATCTAAAAAGGTAACGCTTAGCCTCGAGCCTCATCAGCCGGGAATAACTGAAAATCAGGGGTTATGCAGCAATGTTAGGTGGGTCATGCCCAAGCAGGACAAGGTATACCCCTATCTAGATGTCTTTCGGCTGTGTGGGCAGTTGTTGGCTACAACTGTGGGGTTATCTTGTTCGGGATTGTTCAGTAAGGAATAGTTCGGCCTTTGTTGCAGGGGAGCGGGCGTACTCCTCGGTACTGTGATCTAGGCCACGTACTGTGACAGGTGGTACCCCAGTGCCTAGTAATTAGTTGGAAATCCATTCTCACTACGTGCCCTGTACGAGTTTTGTTTGTATTACCCACTCTGTGGCTACTAGCTGGAATTTAACGAATGTAACAATTTCGGCTATTTTATAAGTATTTGTATATAGACCCTATTAGAATATCAGAGGATTTTAATAAAAAGTGTTTTAGCTATCGTAAGGTAAAAACCCTACATGTTTATTTGTGGCATGGTCTTACGAGATGCTTTGTTTTCAAAAGGATTTTCGAAAGTTTAATAATCAATTGAGCGTGATTTCTCACGCTGATATTTCTGACTGACTCGGGTGTTATTTAACTTTAATGCTCGGGTCAGACCGAGTATTATAGCATACAGGATATGATGTTGTGGAGCTCAGGAGACGAGTTGGATGACGATACGTACTTTCGTACTTGTTTTATATATATATATATATTCCGCTGTGTTGATTTGTTGTATATCCAGTTGTATGCTATTGATGTTGAACTGAGATTGATGTACTCTGATGATGTAATATATAAACAGATATATTTGATTTTTGAGTAAAGATCATTTATTATCTATTATATTTTATTCCGCTGCGATGGTTAGATTTTGATGTTGTTTCCTATTTCTTCTTCTACCTCTTCCTCTTTAACCCTAATGGTTCGCATTTCTGTTCAACTTGAGTTGATTGATGTAGAATAGTGTTGACTCAAGGGGTACAGATTTGCGGGTCGTTACACTGTGGAATAATCCTTATAATGATGGCCACATCATCAAAATTCATTTTCGAGTTTCTAAAATGATGGATTGCTTCCAGGGTGATTGGTTATGATATCTGTTTAGACTTGTTTGATATACAAGGTATTTTAGAAATTTCAAAAGGGAAATTGTTTTGGCAAAAACAGGTTGTTTTCGAAATACGAAATTTTGATTTGATGTACCAGGTGTGTATGAGTTATTTATAATCTAATTGGTTTTGAAATAAAACCGGGTAATTGAATTCTGGAAACTCTATTTAAATAATGTGAAAAGTTAAGATAAAGCAACTATTGAACGTATTAAGTGAAGTGATTTGAATAAGAAAGGTTGAAATGAAGATTTTAATCTTGAAGTTAAAATTTAACTTGAGTATATGGTGGTGAGTAAAATATATTTGAATTTAACTTAGGATAAGTTAAATAAAAATTGAAATTGAAATCGAATTAAATTAGTTAATGTCGAAATGTAAAATGATTATAATTGTGAGTTAAAATTGTGCAATGAAAATTGATGCCCTTAAGCTATTAAGTGTTATATACATAATCTAGAATGGTGATTATATGATGAAGATGGACTCGAATGAGCAATGTAAGCTTTTAAGTAAATAAGTTGGTGAACATATGAATAGGGAAATGAATTGCAAAACCTAAATAGAAATGGTTGAATGTTATGGTAAAAAGGATGGAAAATTCTAAATTTAATCCTAATGGAAGGAGAGTTGTAATAAGGTAAAGAAAAATATAAAATGTGAATGGACTTAGGTTAGTAAATATGTTTTGAACTTATATATTAAGAAATAAATTCAATTGGATTGAACTAAAAAATCAAAATTCAGTTGTGTTATAAATAATCTTGAATAGAATTAAATCCTTATTTAAAATAGTAAAGAAAATGGTACAAATTTAAGTTGGTTAAATAAAATTTGGTTGAACTTGAATTAGAATCGGAAAAGAATTGAATTGAAAGAAAATTTAATTTAGTTGAAATGATATTGAATGAAGTAAATGCTCACTCAACTAAATCCAAAGGAATTGTTTAAGGATGAATTTAGTGAAAGTTAAACTAAATGGAAATCGTATTGGAATGAATAAAATTTTGGTAGCTTGTTAAAAATTTAAAAGGCAAAATAAAACTCGGTTCTGGTTTAGAATAATTGGAATGGTTATGTTATTAACAAAATAAATTCAGAAGTGAATTAAGGAGGTGAATTAAAATTTAATATGGATTAAGTCAGTAAACTAATTGAATTAAAATTTGTAATGGATGGGAATTTGATTAAATAAGAATCAAATTAAAATGAAAATAAAATTTGATGTAAGAAAAATGGAATGTAATAGAGTTGAGATAACTTAAGAAAATGGTGAAAGGGTTGTTGTCAATCCTACGTAATGGACATTGAATGAATCGGTATGGATAACGAAATCGAATGTAAGAATAGGAATTTAATTCAATGATTGTAATGAGTAAGAATGTTTGGGTTGTGAATAATTCCGAATGGAATAAAATTAATATAGATTGAGATGAATTAATAAAAATTGGTATAGGATTATGTAATTGTTGTTTGTATAAATAACATTAGAATTTGCACAAGAAAATAGTCGTTTTGTCGTAAATGGAAGTAAATTGATTTAAAAAAGCGAATAAAGTTGGTTTTTTAATATATTGGAATGGGTTGGAATTCTAATTAAATGGATTTGTATGTAAATGAAAGAAATGATGAATATGATGCAAATTAATCAATTTAGAATTGGAAAAGAGTGAAATTTATGTAAGTAAGGCTTATAAACCAATTTGTTATGAATATGAAATTAATTGGTGCAAAGATGAATTGGTTATGGAAAATATGAATTGTATGTAGAAAACTTGAATGTAAATCACTCTAGTGAAATAAAAATGAAGTTTGGATTGGTAATGGAAATAGAAATATTGTTGAGCCTTGTGATTCTTATACAATACGGTTAACAAGTGGGATTATGGAAATTTGTTGTTTGGGCTATGTAATTGTTGTGTTTGGTTAAGATTAATGAATAGAAGATTGTTAAAATCTCATATTATTGAAAACTTATGTGCTTGCTTGAGTAAGTACACGTATGGAAGGCAATCGATAGGGATGGAGCACGTAAATGTAATATAAATTAGCCACTTGCCTTTAAAATGCTAATCTAAGGTACGCCTCTGCAATAAAATTGGGAAATGGTAATATATTGTGGTATATTTTATTTTTCGATCGTATGGGTCGATGTATATATATTTGTGTCTATTGTGATATTGTGAAACGCTCTTCGTACAAAGGAGACGCTATCAAATTTTTTCAAAAATTTTGAGAGTTAGAATTTTTTTGGGAATTTTGAAAATTTTAGGTTGACTAGGAAAGTGATTTTTGAAGTGATATTGAAAATAAGCTCTTGAGTTAAAAATGAAGCAAATGGTTTTGGAATTGAGCTAAATGTTTTGGGTGAGGTGAATGTAAGTTTTTAACTAAGTAAGTATGGGTAAGTAAATGAGCTTATTAGCATTTTTCATACCTTAGCAAATTTTGAGGATGAAATTTTTATAAGGGGGGAGGAATGTAACGTCCCAGAATTTTGGTCGTTAGATTTTAAACGTTTAATTCATTTTAAATGTTAATTGTGGATTTTGAATTGATTTTGAAGTAAGAAGATTTTATAAGTATTTGTATATAGACCCTATTATAATATCAGATAATTTCATAGAGATATTCCTCATCATTTAGAGGCCCCGGGGACAAACATCAGCTACTTTTTCGGAAGTTTGCCTGGACAAATGTTCACGAAGAGTTGGCTGCGGCCTTGAACCTCCGGCTTGGGGAGGTGCCCCTTCGGCGGTGCCAGCTGCCCCTTGAGGAATACTCTTTCCTTGAGAATCATGAGCATCTTCGGCAAAGGTTTCTACAATGTTTTCAGGTTGACGGTTAACCCCAAGCAAAGCATTTATCTGATACAACATCAAAGTGTTCTGGGCTTCCATTACTGATATAACCCAGATACTGCAGCATCTAATTCTGCCCGTGTAATCGCAACACTTGGAGTTGATTGACTTAATGAAGGAGAAGTGGCGGTATTTTCATTAGCATTACTGGATCTAGCAAATCTGCGCTTTCTTCCAGGAGCCATTATCTCTGAAAGACTTCTGGTTTTGAGGGAGATTTTTTTCGACAAACTTTTGCGAAGGAATGATGAAAGTAGCCTGAGTTCAATTCTCAGTGAAAGCACCAAAAATGTTAACGCTAACACCCCGGTGTAAGTAGAAGTAAAGTGAAAGCACCACCCGTCGATACGGGAATTAGAAATAAGCAGAAATCACAGAAAAACAGTAGAAAGACAACAGTTTATAGTGGTTCTGCTTCAAGTTAAGCCTACGTCCACTTTAATCTTCTTTATTGCTGAATCGATTACAACTTATACAAAAATCTTCAATTACAACACTACTCAGACAAGTAGCTAGAAATCCAATGTAGACAAACTCTCCGAATTCATGTCGAATGTGTTAGATCTCTTCTTGAAGTTCATTGAAGCGTCTTTGGTGTTTGAAGTGTCGGATGAGTCGAGAAAACAGCAGAGTATCGGCCTTCCAGAAGTGAGCAAAAGGGTCCCCCTTTTGGTTGGAGCAAGTGTTGTATTTATAGGGAAATATCTGGACAACTCCTAGGTCGTGCGCGACCTAAGGTAGGTCGTAAGTCGCGTGCGACCTAAAGTAGGTTGTGGGTTGTGAGCAACCTTGGAGAGATTTGCTGGCGGCTTAATGCCATCCTGGGCGAGCTATGGAATGTGAGCGACTTAACATGTAGCGCAGGACCACTTTTGACTAGCTTAGGTCGTGGGCGACCTAATTGAAGAGGTGATGTGTACGCGGGTTATCTTTGAAGCTTGCTGAGTTGTTAAGTCGCTATATACTTAGGTCGCTCGATTGCTTATCTCATTAGGTTGTTTCATCGTTAGGTCGCTGCCTTCGTGGAGCCACTAGGTCGTTAAGCCTCTCTATTGTGATATGCTGTTTCCCTGTGTTGATGGTTGGGTCGCTAGGTCGGGATATCTTTAGGTCGCTAGGTCGGAATATCTTTAGGTCGCTAGGTCGGAATATATTTAGGTCGCTAGATCGTTGTAGAACTTCATGCCTGTTTGCTTGTTCTCACTTTAATTCCTTTGTTCTCTTATTTCCTTAGGTCGCTGAGCCGTGGAATAGAGGAGTTAACAATTAGCTATGTTTAAGTAGACGTATTTCAAATGTTAAATTCAATCTTAACTATTTCTAAATTCATATTTATTTATTCATTATTTTATTATTCAATTTATCTAAACTAACATTTCCTATAATCGTAAATTAGGTGTATAAACATTTATTATAACCATTCAAATTTTATTTAAAATTCATTTAACATTATCATACATTGTACTATTCAATTACATATTCAACTTCTGAATAATTTGGGTAAGTTATATATGTTGGAATGAATTTGAATATTATATAAGTAAAAATTCCCTAATTTAATTATTTCAAGTTTAAATATATATTCTAAATTTCCGGACTTCAATGTTTATACTTGAAATCATCCTTTAACAAAAATTTAAGAGTTAAATTTCCAGTTTACTTCAAACCATTTAGAGATACATGTACACATATATATTATATACATCAAATCTAATCTATAAACATATAACTGTATATATAATACAACAAGTCATATTTAAGAAATTCAAATCAAATTCATTTTCCAAAACAAAAGTGTGGCAAAGCTACTAAATGGTCTCTCCATTCTAAAAATCAGAAATGAATGTCGATGATGCTGCAGTCATTACCGAAATTATTTTCCAACGACAAAAGAAGAGAGCACTGATATAAAATCTTTAAAACTCTTTGGAAACGATTTCTACTCGAAAATACTTTTAAATGATATGCCCTTAAATTTTAAAATCAAATTTTCAAAATTACCGAAAATTTAATTATCGAATTTTTAGTTTTAAATTCATTTCAATTCCAAATAAATTTATAAACCATGTTTATATTTTCATTATTTATATCATGAGGCAATAGTCTGGTTTACAAAATAATAAATGAAAATCAAATATTATTATTTCTAACGACCAATTCACTTAACTATCTAATTTCAGAAAATTTATACTTATATATATAATCATACAAAATTGATTGTGTCAGTTTGCTTTGTTCAAGTGTTTTGAAATTCCTATCGATAGCGTTGATCAGACGAATCAATCAAAACCCAAATCAATATTAACAACTCAAATAACACAATATATAAAATATTTTTATATTAATTTCAAATACACTCCTCACACGTTGATACAAGAATGGATTATAGAGGAAAAGGTTCGAATTTAGAGGAACCCTAATTAGATAGAATTCTAACATGAAGATAGGCTTGAATGGGAGATAAGATAATTAAATTACACAAGAGAAAAGAATTCGAACATAGCTAGAGATAGCAACATCTAAACCGATGACACAGAAATCTTCGGTGAATCGATGCCTGTTGTAAAGGAGTTTCATCCTTTACAAATTAAATAGTGAAGCTATAAGATACTCCAGAATCAAGAAGATATGAATAAGGAGAGGAAAGAATGGATTTTGGAGCCGAAGGGAACGTTCCAAAATTCAAAGGAAATCCAAGGCAAAGAGGAAGGAATTCAAGCTCGAACGAAGATAATTCCTTAATTTAATTTAATTTAATTTATATGCTAAGTTTTACCTAAAATCAGACTCTGATACCACATGTAACATCCCAGTATCTCATGCCATTCGCATCCACGCATGTCGTACTTGAATTGCACAAAATATCAGATTGTTAATTTATATTTGGTAAAATTCAGCATATACAGTAAACAAATCAATCAAAAAATCATAAACATTGAGTAATATAACAATAAGCAACGGAAACAAAGGAATAGTAGTTTATGAAGCTACTATATATATAACATAGTTAAAACAAGATACAACAGAAGTTTCGAATACATAGAAGTCTCACTACAATAGTCAAATAACAAAATCCGAAAATATCACTGGATTCACCTGAATAAATGAAAGCTGAATAGATATAGATGGATCTCCAAGCGAAGCTCCAACTCCAAAGGTGAGTCTCAAATGCTGTGACACTCAGTCTTATCTGAGCATAAAGCAAAACACAAAATACTCAAGTTAGGATTAACATTCTTATATCAATAAATCCAACTCAAGTGAAATATCAACTAAAGTACAAGTAACTCAAAGGATGTTTGGGATACCCATCCTCTAAGGATCCATGGAACTATATACTATATAGTACAATACGTTGTTATAATGTGTCTATTGTAGCGACCTAATTTTTCGACGCCCGAAAGTCGACATCAATATGTCCACTATATTTAATGCCGAACAATCGAATGCTAGAAAACCTAACCGTTAGGGTTAAAGAAGAAGAAGATAGAAGAAGAAATAGAAACAATATCATAATATCACATTTCACAGTGGAACAAATATAATAGATAAATGAATAATCTTTAAAGCAAAAGCACTATATCGGTTTATACATCACATTATCAGAGTTTACAACTACACAACAGCGGAAAAGAAATATTATATGCTAGTGATATGCCTCGCCATCCAGCTTGCCTCTAGATCTCCACAGCATACTTTCCCGACTTCGCTCCAGAATAATGATAACCTGACTCTAGGCTTCTCGTGTGGAAAATTGTGGGCACCCAGAGTTTTGAAAAGGAATAGTAAACTCTAGGTCAATCATGGAACTGGTGTGAGACCTTAAAAATAGTCATTTTCACAAAGAAAGGAAAAGAAATCTGCTATGCTTTTGGAAAATGAAACTACCATAAGGCCTCCCGCCACACACACAATGCAAGCGCACAATTGGAGGAGATTTCTTCTTATGATTGTCAAACATGCTTGATACGCGAAATTCTTTTTAATATTATCATTAGTGCATAGTGTTGAAAACATTTCGAAAGTATAATATAAATCTTAGCCAGCATACACATTTCATAGCATGCCTACTATAGCTACCATGTTCAGTAGTAGGTTACCGCCACATTCCATGACAGGTTATACAACTAAAACCATATAGGGCAAGTATTGTTCTTTGAATTTCTAACAAATGGTCAGGCTAAGGAACTTCCAATGCCACAAGGGTACGCCTCTGGAGGGATGGCCCAAGAACATAACCAGCCCTCTTCCAACACAAGGCCGAGTTACCTCACGCTTCCGCTGCAATGAAGCAATAACTAGATAACTTCCACACGAGTATGCCATCCCCGGTCGTTATCGACCTTTATACGAGGATCCACAACCACAAAGTAATATATTTGCAGCAACCACATAGGTTAAATATCTGGGCTCCATACCATGATACCACCTTTTTCCAGAAGGAAATGGGCATACCCTGAAGGCTCTACCCTCAAAACAACAACCTTGTTGTATTCTTCCTGTTTCGACTATTTTCAGGGTGTGAGGTCCGACGAAGTCTCGTCCACAAAGCTACACTTTTCACAAAAGCCATGCTTCGATCAATAAATGATCAGCAACACTTTGTATGCCACATTACCAAATTGGGAATGCATCACTAGTAAATATCAACTATATAACCTATGAGCTCGTACATCTCAGTGAAGGGTGTTAAGCTAAGAGAATAAATTCTCCGCTACCAACAAAAATGTACTTATAGAAACCTGCTTTACATCTCAAAGTGTAACGTCAAACACATATCCATACAAGTCCGTCCCGGGTTCGAACAGAACTGAAGGCACTTCAAAGAAGCCCTTGCAAATTCGGATATTCATTAATCACGACCGGACTCCCCATCACAAAGGGTGATAAAATCTCTATACCGGAGCAAGTCAGTGCAGATACATTCGATAGGTAATCCTTTCGTTTTCGAAAATACCCGGTCTTCAACCACCATCTTCAAATGCAATCCTATTTTGTTGTATCATTATTCGGAATGAGTTTTATGACACAAAGTCCTCTCCGGGTCAATCCAAATGACAAGCGCTTATTTTAAAAATAAGTGTTACATTCAAATTCAAATAAATCACAACAAATTTCCACTTTGATCTTTTAAACAAATGATTCATCACAAAGGTTTGATGTGGTTTTCGGGTAACCGTTTAGAATCCGACCACTGGTCACATCGGAATTCAAATGCCGTTTAAAAGCCAATATTGATAGTCGATTATTTAACTATCAATCAATATCCACAACAATCACCAGATTTTAAATAATTTTCCCCTAATTATTTATTTTCAAAATATCTTCGCAAGATATATTTTAACACTTCAACCTTTTGAAAATAAATTTCAAATCACTTTCCACACGTGGAATAAATTTCCAAACATTATGTATTTCCACTAAAAATTTTGCCGAGTCCGAATACTTTAAAAAGTATTTTAAATTACTTATCCAAAAATATACATATTTAGAAACATTTAAAAAAAACTATTTTATTTTAAACATTTGTTATGAAATTTTATATCAATATCTCATATAAAACTCAAGTCCAAATAATTTTTTAAAAATAAAATTATTAGATAAAGTGTAATGATTAAAATAACCATTTTCTAAATCAAATACCAACTTAATCTTTAAAATAACCATTTCTAAAATTAACTTAATAATATTTAATTTAAAGATTTAAATACAATTTTTGAAAATAATTTCTCCAACGATATTCTTTCTAAAACCAATTCTAGAACTTTTAATTTTTACTTCAAAAGCCACTTTGAAAACATACTCGACTTTCCAGAGAAAATACACTTTCCATTTCAAAATGGTCCATTTAAATCAATTAATAAATCCTTCTTGATTTATTTTACTTTACATTCCAAATCCGTAAATTTCTTTCCACACTTTTAAAAATAATCCAATATTTATTTTTAAAACAAATTTCCCTTTCCATTATAAATTCCCATTGTGAATTTAAATTTCCAACTATCCGCTGATATACGATTTTAAAAAAATCAATTTCCAAATATTCTCTTTCAAACACCAAATCAAATTCCAAATTGATTGTCAAATTTATTTCGAACACCAAATATAATTCCAAATTGTTTTCTAAAATCACTACGTTTTAAAATAAATTCCTTTATTTTTCTCAAAATATTTAAAATCCGAATTTTAAATAAATTCTTCAACCATTAAACAATATTAATTAAAATCCTTTTATTAAAATCTTTCCCATATTTTTGGAATTAATTCGATAGGATTTAAAAATTCAATTTTACCCCTTTAAATTCCTCCTATTAAATTCACCCAATTCTTCGAAAAGAATTTACTTAAAATTATATACCTTAATTTCCAAAAATCTAATTTTATATTTCTGGTATCATACGATACCAAAAATATATACAGCTAAACCATAGCCTTCAACGATTTCAATCACAAGTATAATCATACACAGATTAAATAAATCAACACACAACATTGAAGCAAATTAAAATATTTGAGGAATCCAGTTGGATCCCTCCAACCTGTTTCCCTGCATCCACAGATGTTAGCACAACAATTAAATACCAATTCCACTACAACGTGGAATATCGCGGTATATAGGATTATATAATATCATCCGCTATTATGCGGCGTATAGGGTCTCATCCGCTGTATAATGTGGGAAATCAATCACTTGAAATACACACACACACACATACTATCACAATCCAACAATCAATCAATAACTGAAATTTTCAATTATTACAAATTGAGTGAGAAGATCTCGCCGTTGCCCTTTTTATTTGCAATCCAATCCAATTCCGACTTGATTTCACTATTTTGACCTTGCATAACAATTATATGATTTCATTAATATTCGAAATAAATTGAACAATTCAATTTACCATTTTATAATTGACTTAATTAGTAATTATTTTAAACTACTTCCTTTTAAATAAAATATTTTCTAGTTGCAAAAATAATTACATTATTTAAAATGTGTATCTAAATATATATATATATATATATATATATATAATATTCTTTTCAGTAAATAAACAAATAGAAGTCTTCTTAACTGTAAAAATTAAATATTGAGTTATAAATATATTTATATTATTTCCTTTCCAAACTTATATGCATGCATTCATATATATGTGCTAATTTAAATTTAAATCAAATCTGTTTAAACCTTTTTGTTAATTCACGGTTCGAAAATAACAACTTAAAATTCAAAAAAAAACTATTTAACATTTAAAATTTCCTTCACTGTATTAATTCCTGTATATAAATATATACATATTAATTTCAGGAAAAATAATAATACCTAACTGCACAATTCCCCTTGTTCCATGAAATTGTTTGGAACCCAACTCCAATGACCAGAGTCGACCAATTCTCCACCCATCGCCCTCGCGCACGCCACCAAGCCACATGCTGCAGCCATGCCATCGATTAACATCCTATGTTATTCCCGAGCAACACCGCTATCGCAAATCATCCAAGCGCCATGGCCTCGTCGTACCCGTGCTGTCGCGTGCATCATGAACATCACGTTTCTCACGCGATATCCCTATCAACCACGCGCACGTTCGATTGTTATCATCCCATCACCTCGCCACCGCACATATAGACTTCAACATCGCCAACACCTAGCTCCACCCTCAAACACTTGCGCATGCGAGCGTTATTCCTCCATTTCGATTTCGAGTAGCTTGCCTTCGTTTTTTTCGCAAATCAATTTGATTGGCCATTTACCTTTCGAATTTGAGAAGAGTGGAAAATGGGAACGAACAATTGGGGATAAAAATCAAAGCTCGGACGCCATTGTAATTTGAAGCTCCCGTGTTTTAATTTGAATGAAATGGTCACATTCATTTTTCTATTTTTTGCCTTCAAATGAGATATCTAATTTGTTTATAAATGACGTGTGTTAACTCTGCTTTTTCAGCAAGGCCGTGACATCAAAAATCGACCGAGAAGCCAATGATAGTTCATCTCGAAGGATGGTCGATTTAACCTCCCAATAAAGCAAGTTCTGTTGAATGAATTTTCAGATAAGATCCCCTATGGAGGGGGGTCCAGGGGGGGTGCCAACCCCCCTAGGTGGGGGTGCGGGGGCAACGCCACCGCCTCCGGTGTTCGACCTGACCGGTCAGGTCAAAGGGGTCCAGGGGGCAGCGCCCCGGGCGGGGTGCGGGGCAGCGCCCCGACCAAAACGGTATACGACTTAAAGAGTGAAGTAAGCCAGCGACTCAACTTATCTGGTTGCCGACTCAACAGCCTTATCTGGTTGTCGACTCAACAGCCTTGAGGAGTTACCGACTTAACGGCCTTGAAGGGTTACGACTCAACGACTCAGGAGGAATAACGACTCACCGGGTTATAACCTTAGCGACTTAAAGGTGCCGGCCGACTCAACGGGTTAACGACTCATGGAGTTAGCGACTCATGGGGCAGACCGACTCAACGGGTTAACGACTCATGGAGTTAGCGACTCATGGGGCAGACCGACTCAACGGGTTAACGACTCATGGAGTTAGCGACTCATGGGGCAGACCGACCTAATGATTTCAACGACTCAGGATGACTAACGACCTATCATAAGTCGCTGGCGAATCAAGCGAACAAGGAACAAGCTTAATACCGATACATCTATGCCGCTGTCTGCTGACTCGTGGTATGTGAGTCGGTCACGGCTCATCTTGAGTCGGTCACGATTCATCCTAAGTCGGTCACGACTTATGACTTGATCAACAATTTCAGCCTAGAAATTTGCCTATAAATACATGACCACATCGAGCATTCAGGGGACTTTTGGACGGACTGCCTGGACGCCATTACTCTGCCATTGTCTCGACTTCAAGCAACGTTCAAGCAACACTTCTATCACTCCAATCACCAAAGACATCTCAACAAATCTCAAGAGGAAATCTAACTCATTCGCCATGCATTCGAAGGATTCTTCTACATCAGAGTTTGAGCTATTTGTCTAAGTGTGTTGTAATTGAAGATTGTTGTAAAGAATTGTAACCAAATCAGCAATAAAGAGCTTTAAAGTGGACGTAGGCTAGATCTTAAGCCGAACCACTATAAATATTGTGTCTTTTATAGCTTCTCTGTGATTTCTCTGCTTACATTTTGTTCCCGTACCAACGGGTGGTGCTTTCACAATTACCTTCTACACACCGGGGTGTTAGCGTTCAAATTTCAGCGTTAACATTTTTGGTGCTTTCACTGAGAATCGAACTCAGGAATACTTTCACCATTGCTTCGCGAAAATTTGTTGAAAGAATCTCTCTAAAGACCAGAAGTTTATCCGAGATAATGGCTACTGGAAGACAGCTCAGATCTGATAGATTCGGTGATGCTCATGAGAATACTACCACTTCTCTTGCTCCAAATGAAGCAGCTGCGAGTGTTGGAATTACACAAGAGGTGTTTGATGCTGCAGTTTCTGGGTGATATCAGCAAATGGAAGCCCAGAACGCTCTAATGCTGGAAAGAATGAATGCTTTACTTGGGGGCAACCGTCAAACAGAAAATAATGAAGAGACCTTCGCAGATGATGCCCATGATTCCCAAGAGAAGGGTATCCCTCAAAGAGCAGTTGACACCGCCGTAGGGGCACCTTCTCAAGCTGAAGGTTCAAGGCCGCAGCCAATTTTTCGCGAACATTTGCCCAGGCAAACTTCTGAAAGAGCAGCTGACTTCTGCCCGGCAAAGCCTCTGAACGATAAGGAGTACCTATCAGGGATGATTCGCTCAATTATGAAAGAGAGCATGCAGAGGCAAGAGGATGAAAATGATTGGGGGTTTGCTCCAAGTAAGACACCATTCACCGAAAAGATCTTGAAGGCGGAGTTTCCAAGGAAATTTGTACCTCCTACTATCCCGGCTTATCGAGGCACAAGTGACCCTAATCAGTTCCTGTACAAGTACGATTGGCATATGACCGGGGCAAGAGCAACAGATGAAATCAAGTGCCGATACTTTCCGGTATACTTAGAGGGAGTGGCCTTACTTTGGTTCACAAAGCTGCCAGTTAGATCCGTGGATCAATTTTCCGACTTAACACGAAAGTTCAAAGATCAGTTCAGGCTATATGCTACAAAGGCCAAGGATATAATGTCACTCTCTAGTCTAGAACAAAATCCCGGGGAGTCTATCGGATCGTTCTTAAACCGCTTCAATATAGCCTTGGCCGAGGTTGATAACGCAGAGCCACGGATGGTTTTGACTTATCTGATGCGGGCTATCGATAAATCAAGTGAATTTGGCAAATGGCTCAAAATGAAGGAGCCAAACTCACTTGAGAAATTCTATAAGAAGGCCGACGAGTTTATGCGCTTGGAAAGCTTTCCTATGCCAACGAAAGCAGTCGTGACCGAAATTCGGAATGTCAATGTTGCTTCTAATAAAGGAGAATCTGGAGGACAGAAAAGGAAGAATGATGATGGGAAAAGGCAGGGAAATCTAAAGAAAAACCGCCACTTTGAACTGTCGAATTATACTCCCTTAACTGATACTCCAGAGAACATTTTCTTGGCAACAAAGGATATTGTTGAATATCCTAAACCACAAAAATTGAGACTAAGGAAAAATGCCACGCAAAGTGAAAGATTCTGTAAATTCCACAATCAACCTGGCCATGACACTGACGAGTGTCTCCATTTGAAGGATCTGATTGAGAAGCTGTTGAAAGAGAATAAACTTCAGCAATATGTCCGGAGAAACAGGAATGATCCATCCTCATCCACTCAGGGGCAAATACTTCTCACTCATCATTACGGCCCAAATGAAAGAACTGCAACGCAGGGATCTGAGAGGCTTATCATTAATGCTATCACAGGGGGCCCTCACCCAGCGGATAGAAGTTGGGACGGGATGGAAAGATATGCTCGTGCTTTGAGACAAGCCCCGGAGGGAGAGAATATCCTTGTCCTGGAAGACGATGCCTAATGGCCATATTTCACTTAATGGCTTTTGCTTAAAATTCATAGAATATTACTGGATTTATGATTCCTGTATAAAATGTCGTTGCAAAAACAGTGCAAATAAATAATAGGAACTATAAATCTTTAGCTTTCTATTACGATAAAATGCTTGTTTCATTTCGATATGCAAATATCTTAAAATATATTGCTGAAATGTCGATTTAATGTTACAAGCAATCAAAGCAAAGCTCACCTACTCAACACATCACAAAGCCAAGCGATTCCTACAAATCGCTCAACAGGCGAATATCAGGCCACAAAAATTCCATACCCAAATCCTACATAAGAAGTGCTTCAAGCAAACAGTGAGTGATTAAACCGGAGGTGGGCCCTTGCAAACTAATTAAAATCGTTTGTGCAAACGAACATTCGATTAAGTAGCTTGTGTCCGCCCCTGCGAGCACACTTAGCAATGAAGTACACTTCTTTTGATAAAATAAACTACTTCCTAAAGAAGGAAATGTGGGTTTGGAAATGATAACGGGGAATCACTGAGGATCAAATGGTGAAAAGACATGGGCGAGCAGGCAGGGAACAAATAAAGACCTCTTCGGGGGCACATTTCACCGGAGCTGAAGTGCAAACTCTTCGGAGGCCCACTTCTCCAGAGCTGAAATGCCAAATAAAGACCTCTTCGGGGGCACATTTCACCGGAGCTGAAGTGCAAACTCTTCGGAGGCCCACTTCTCCAGAGCTGAAATGCCAAATAAAGACCTCTTCGGGGGCACATTTCACCGGAGCTGAAGTGCAAACTCTTCGGAGGCCCACTTCTCTAGAGCTGAAATGCCAAATAAAGACCTCTTCGGGGGCACATTTCACTAGAGCTGAAGTGCAAACTCTTCGGAGGCCCACGTCTCCAGAGCTGAAATGCCAAATAAAGACCTCTTCGGGGGCACATTTCACCGGAGGTGAAGTGCAAACTCTTCGGAGGCCCACCTCTCCAGAGCTGAAATGCCAAATAAAGACCTCTTCGGGGGCACATTTCTCCGGAGCTGAAGTGCAAACTCTTCGGAGGCCCACATCTCCAGAGCTGAAATGCCAAATAAAGACCTCTTCGGGGGCACATTTCACCGGAGCTGAAGTGCAAACTCTTCGGAGGCCCACTTCTCCAGAGCTGAAATGCCAAATAAAGACCTCTTCGGGGGCACATTTCACCGGAGCTGAAGTGCAAACTCTTCGGAGGCCCACTTCTCCAGAGCTGACATGCCAAATAAAGACCTCTTCGGGGGCACATTTCATAGCTGAAGTGCAAACTCTTCGGAGGCCCACTTCTCCAGAGCTGAAATGCCAAATAAAGACCTCTTCTGGGGCACATTTCACCGGAGCTGAAGTGCAAACTCTTCGAAGGCCCACTTCTCCAGAGCTGAAATGCCAAATAAAGACCTCTTCGGGGGCACATTTCACCGGAGCTGAAGTGCAAACTCTTCGGAGGCCCACTTCTCCAGAGCTGAAATGCCAAATAAAGACCTCTTCGGGGGCACATTTCACCGGAGCTGAAGTGCAAACTCTTCGGAGGCCCACTTCTCCAGAGCTGAAATGCCAAATAAAGACGTCTTCGGGGGCACATATCACCGGAGCTGAAGTGCAAACTCTTCGGAGGCCCACTTCTCCAAAGCTGAAATGCCAAATAAAGACCTCTTCGGGGGCACATTTCACCGGAGATGAAGTGCAATCTCTATGGAGGCCCACTTCTCCAGAGTTGAAATGTCAAATCAAAGCCCTCCAGCGAGGCGCAAAAAAAAAAAAAATAAGAAGAAGAAAGGCTTCTCCAACACAAGGCACACTCTACTAAAGCAAGAATAATATTTCCTCAAAAATGGAAAATTATTCTCTAAAGAAAGAGTGCATGCCTTCTAAAAATGGAAGATTTATTCTCTAAAGTAAGAGTACAAGTCTTCTAAAAACAGAAGAATTGTTCTCCAAAATCTCCTCAAAATGGAGAATATTACAATGAGTTGTGGTATGGGGGCAATATAATATTGCTACATTAATAAAAGCGGTACCCAAGCAACGTACCACAAGCTCACTGCAATATCATCCAAAGAGAATAAAGAAACTTGTATGAAAATGAGGAATAAATACATTCTCAAATACAGACAAAAGTTTCTATAAAATTTGTTGTGCACGTGCGGGTTTCAAAAGGCAAAACAAGAAGGATGACCCCACACCATCAAATGGAGTAAAACATTACACCAATAAGGCTTCCGCAATAGGTTCCATTGATGCAAGTTCCTTTGCGAAAGCTGGGACATCTGAAGTTCTTCTTGAAAACCAGGGGCATCTTGAAGCTAAGTCAACCAAAAAGAGTGCAAAAGTCCGAATTGGTGCAAAAATCCGTCTTTCAGCAAAAAATTTAACGCTCCTCTCCTTAACCGTCACAGCACTTAGTCTTTTAAAAATTGACTTCTGACTGGAATATTCGGAAAGAGGAAGGAAGTGCTACAAAAGTAAAGAATGAAATTAGTACCGGACAACTCAGATTTTGAAAATCCCACAAATGGGAAGATCCAGTTTGCCCCACTACTCTTCTTATCGAAAGGACATTCTATATGAAGAACTGAATATTCAAAAGTAAAGGTGCACGTTTTCTAAAAGCGTGTAAAGTGTTGTGCAAAGCTACTAAAATAACAAGTAAATAAAGCAATACTTGAAATAATACTGGTTGGCATATGTCAATTCAGAAGAATTCAAGGCTTGTTATTTGAAAGTAAGTGCGGTGTCAATGCAGATAGCAGTTATAACTGTGTAAACTTTGTGTTGATACTTCATTCAAGATAATTGATTCGCAATACTTCATCAAGACCATACTAATTTGCTTACAGTAAAATACCAGTTCTTTGATCTAATCCATCACTCGATATGGGCAATCGGTGACGAGTATATTCGCCCTATTTTTCTGCAAATGGTGCGTTTAACAGGTTGTTAAGATAATCTGTAAAGAGATGCAACAAGTTCAGTTCAAAGTTCCATTGAATCGCATTGGTCAAGTTTAAAAGGCTTCAGGACAAAACAAAGTAGAGCTGCCTAAGTACAAGCTCAGCAGCTCAATAAAGCACGAGTTAAGAAGAATCGAAGCACACGACCTAGTCCCTAGGCATATACTTCGAGGGGCAAGTGTTAACTCTGCTTTTTCAGCAAGGCCGTGACATCAAAAATCGACCGAGAAGCCAATGATAGTTCATCTCGAAGGATGGTCGATTTAACCTCCCAATAAAGCAAGTTCTGTTGAATGAATTTTGAGATAAGATCCCCTACGGAGGGGTGGTCCGGGGGGGTGCCAACCCCCCAAGGTGGGGGTGCGGGGGCAACGCCACCGCCTACGGTGTTCGACCTGACCGGTCAGGTCGAAGGGGTCCAGGGGGCAGCGCCCCGACCAAAACGGTATACGACTTAAAGAGTGAAGTAAGCCAGCGACTCAACTTATCTGGTTGCCGACTCAACAGCCTTATCTGGTTGCCGACTCAACAGCCTTGAGGAGTTACCGACTTAACGACCTTGAAGGGTTACGACTCAACGACTCAGGAGGAATAACGACTCACCGGGTTATAACCTTAGTGACTTAAAGGTGCCGGCCGACTCAACGGGTTAACGACTCATGGAGTTAGCGACTCATGGGGCAGACCGACTCAACGGGTTAACGACTCATGGAGTTAGCGACTCATGGGGCAGACCGACCTAAGGATTTCAACGACTCAAGATGACTAACGACCTATCATAAGTCGCTGGCGACTCAAGCGAACAAGGAACAAGCTTAATACCGATACATCTATGCCGATGTCTGCTGACTCGTGGTATGTGAGTCGGTCACGGCTCATCTTGAGTCAGTCACGGTTCATCCTAAGTCGGTCACGACTTATGACTTGATCAACAATTTCAGCCTAGAAATTTGCCTATAAATACATGACCACATCGAGCATTCAGGGGACTTTTGGACTGACTGCCTGGACGCCATTACTCTGCCATTGTCTCGACTTCAAGCAACGTTCAAGCAACACTTCTATCACTCCAATCACCAAAGACATCTCAAGAAATCTCAAGAGGAAATCTAACTCATTCGCCATGCATTCGAAGGATTCTTCTACATCAGAGTTTGAGCTATTTGTCTAAGTGTGTTGTAATTGAAGATTGTTGTAAAGAATTGTAACCAAATCAGCAATAAAGAGCTTTAAAGTGGACGTAGGCTAGATCTTAAGCCGAACCACTATAAATATTGTGTCTTTTATAGCTTCTCTGTGATTTCTCTGCTTACATTTTGTTCCCGTACCAACGGGTGGTGCTTTCACAATTACCTTCTACACACCGGGGTGTTAGCGTTCAAATTTCAGCGTTAACAACGTGTGTTATTAATTTTCGCCAAGCGTTAAAAGAGATATAAAACGTGCTAAAATTTATCAGTTACATGAGAATATTTGTATTCATTTAACTTAAATTCAATTTCAAATTGAAATTGCCTCGATAAATGCAACTTGCAATCTCGAACCCCAATCAGGACGTGCCGCCACATGTTTATAAAGTTATACACCCATTCCGAACGCAATGGAAAAGGTTCTAAGTCAAAATTCGATTGTACGGAGAAGATAGCTTTTTTTGGACCCAGTTATTAAATTAAATTTCGATAAGTTTTTGAGCGCGTTTGCTTATCGTATGGCCAAACGATCTCTCCAAACAGTATTAAAATTGAAATTCAATAATAATACATTATTACGGATCCAATGGTACAGGTTTCTTCGAATTCCGAGACTGTGCCTCAGAAGGCTATTTTTAAATATCGATTTAAACGATATAAATTTAAAACTAAACAAAAAAATTTCAAATTAAATTCCGAAGCTTCCATTATCTTCAGTATTCTAATACAAATTTTCTAAGCCTTTTAAATATTTTTAACCGGCATAAAAATCAAGATTCCATATTTTACCCAACTTCAATAAATTAAATTCAATAATTTAATTGCCAAATGGATAGTGTGATTTGAAATTCAATTTTAAATTAACTTTCAAATATTTAAAATCAATTAAAATTTTCAATTTCAAACGTTCAAAATTCTGGGTCCTCGCATCTATAGTAAAGTAAACTATTAAAGAAGCGTTAAGACGTTACTCATATCCTCCTCAACACATTTTATATATTCCCAAAGTCTATACAGTACTGAAATCTTCTCCGTACTAGAGGTCGTTAGAAGGCATTCCATAGGTATGGTACAAAATAAACTCGTAGTGGGCTCGATATGGTAGGTGACACGGCACGACTAGGCAATGCCAAGATAGATATACCAATTACACTTCCAGGCTATTGGTAAGCATAGCCGCAGCTACCGCCCAACTCGATCCACACTCCTAAAAATTCCAAGGGTGCACCCAATCAATCACAAAGTAATATAATGATATCGAAGAATTATGTCCGATCAGAGGAGCTGCCTCTCTTGGCCTGTCAATTGCTCCTGTTTTAGCCACCTTAAGCTAACTTATGGGAGTCAGGTCCACGTAAATAACTCAAATAGAATCGTCACCAACCATCCTACTTCATTCTGTAATCTCCACTGCATACACGGTTGTAAATGTGGTTTTCGGTATTAGTAGAGAGTATGACAATAAGCGATCACGATCTCTTTAACAAGCAAACGTTATTATAACACCATGGTCATTTCCAAATATCATTTCCATTTCCAAAATATCATATCCATTTCAATGCGAGATCATTATTTACTTAAAATATATCAATTTTAAAAAATCATAGTACTTTCCAAAATTATAACTCTTTCTAATTTATGAACCTTTGAAACCATAACACTTTGGAAATCATAACACTTTGAAAACATAACTTTGAAATCATAACACTTTCCTCTTAAATAGTTTAGATATTAATAATAGTATATATATAATAAAATAGTTTATATAATAAAATAGTTTATATGTAAAAATAATTATAAAATAGTTTATATTAAAGTAATTAGTATATTAAAATAGTTTATATTAAAAATAGTTTATATATAATAAAATAATTTATATATATTAAAATAGTTATAAATTAAAAATAGTTTATATTAAAATAATTAGTATATTAAAATAATTTTATGTTAAAATAGTTTATATATATATTAATATAATTTATATATTAAAATAGTTTATATATTAAAATAACTTATAAAATAAAATATTTATATACGTATATTAAAATGAATTATATAATAAAATAATTTCCTTAAGATTCACAAATCAATTCAAATCAACTCAAATTCCAAAAATCCCATTTAAATCAAATCTCAGTTCTTCCATTTCTATTCAAACCTCAATAAACCATTTTATACCGATTTCAAATATAGATTTGAACCACAATTTTAAACCAATTCAATTTCAATAGATTTCAAAGCTTTAAATACTCAAAAATTTAAAAAACTAATTTTTCTGATAAATTCATATATATTTCAAATTCAACTTTACCGTTGTTTAATATTGAAATATTCACTTAGTCAATCCAATAACATTTGAATTAAACTTTAAATTACCATTTAAATAAACTAATTATTCCCTTCGATTTATTTAAACTTGAAATATTATTTAATCGCTTAAATCAAAATCAAGTTATAAAATCATATCTTTAAAATCTCAATTCAATAAGTTTTAAATCAATTTAAATTTACCTTTCCAACCTCAGTTTACTAAAATTATACAAAAATCTATTTTTAAAATATAGATTTTTAAATAAATACTTCAACATAATATATATACTAATTAAATTAAATTCTATTAAATTAAAGTGGATGGCCTGGATTTTCGAGCATCAGATAATTGGATAATTATCTGATTTAATTATTGAAATTACTAATTTATAAATTGAGCAAATAAAATGAGATAATCTCCTTTATTAATTATTTTAAAATTAGTAAAATTGTTTAATGATAATAATGTAGTGTCTTTAAATATAGTTTAATAGATAAATAAATTTTAAATATATTATTAATTACAAATTGAATATGGGATTGTTTAATATATATATGTATGTATGTATGTATATTTATATTTATTTGAGTTGATTTTTACTTGAATTTGAATTTGGATTTAAATTTGAAATATAAAAGATATATTAAACTAGTATGATTATTTTTAAGAGTATAATTGGAATTTTTATCATTTTCTTTTAATTGTATATTGGTAAATAAAAGAGGTAGTTTAGATATTAATACACTTAAGATATTTTTAAGTATATGACTAAATTTTAAATGTAATATAAATATAATATAAATTTACATATACAAAGGATTATATATTTCCTTTTGAAGCTTTATATATAAATATAAAGCATTTAAAAGATATGTTAATATAATGCTTTAGTCAATTTAACAAATGCGAGCTAAGGAATTCATCTAATTACAAGTGTAAAAAAATGTAACTTGATTTGAACAAGTGTCCTTAACCTCTTTTTATTTTTTCAAAATGATTAATAAATGAGAAAACTATGTTATATAAACATCTCCATACTCCTCTTTATTTTCTTTTATGAGTAGATTCGCTAAAACAAGACCTAGAAAAGAATGAAACCAGAACAAAATCAAACTGAAAAAAAAAAGAGAAGACAGATCAACAGAATATTAAGGTAAATTCAAAAAGTCAAAACAAACTTAAAAACAAGCAACAGATCAAACTCCTTAACCTGAAGCAAACAAAAGCATAGGTGTAAAGTTCAAATGTATCTCAAACATTAGTAAGCAGTAATTCAGATATCATCCCAATCAGAAGCTTCAGTTCTTTCCGATCAATCTGGTTGTAGTTCAAAGCAGAGAAGAAAAAAAATCAAGTGCGATTCATCAAGAATTTGTGTACTCTACACCTCTATTCTAGTAGTCGGTGAGTAATCTCTGGAATTTGAGATAGTTTGATTTAGCATATGAATTTTTTTAAAGCATGTCATGAATTATATTGTGCCTATTGTTCAAAAATGATTATTATATAGGTATATATGTGATAATATTATCTGGAACAAGAAAAGCAAGCCTCTGTTTAAACATAACAGGTTCTAAAACCTATATCAAAAATTTAAATCATCCTGTTAAATGATCGTTAGGCTTTGATCTCTAAGTGGGAAGTGTTTTTATGTGTACAACTTCATTTTTAAAATTTTATTCAAGTGGAAATGTTTAGTAGATGTTTTAGAAATAAAATTTTACAGTGAAGCACAAATCATGTCAGAAAATCTAGTATCCAAATATCAAGATTTAATTATATAAACTAAAAAGAACTGGAAAATGATGATTTTTGATATATAAATCTTGATTTTTAAGTTTGTAAATAATGTGAATTTCCGAGTTGGTTGGAATGAGAACTTTATTCGATTTCAAGCGAACGGCATGGGATTGGGCGACGCAATTTGGATTAGAGGTGGTCAGTGGGTTGTGGACCAATGGAAAAATGGTGATCAACTTTTATGATGAACGGGACAGCTAGTCGTTGACAAAGTAGGGTTTCGATGATTGGTCTGTGTGATCGATATTTGAGGTATTCGTGACGTCGTGAGAAGGCTGGAAGCAATCACGACCTGATGAATCGATTTATCATGTCGAGGCGATGCTTTGGTACGATCGGCGATGGTACTCGGGGACGAAATCATCGGTGGATGATTGTTTTCGTCGAAGTGTTGGTATCTAGTTTGGCTGGAAAATCTATTTTCGTCAGGTTGATTCGATCAGGTTTTTTGGTGGTCAAAGGACTTGCTGGGCTCGGAGGGGATGAGTATGGATGGTCTGAGGCATGGTCGCCATCCAGGAGATGGTGTGCACGTGCACCGTGATATGGTGTGCAGGTAGGTGGAAGAACAGCAAGAAGAAGAGGAAGGAAAGAGAGTGAGAAGGGTAAGTTTTGCTCGAATGTTATCTCAGGGGAATGGTGGGTTTTACTCGAGATTTGACCCGAGTGTTTTGATATGGCTCGGGCATTTTTCTTTAGGCGATTAGGTAGGCTTTAATTTTAAAGTTCTAAAAAAAAGAAATTTGAATCCGGTTTTCAAAACAAGTTAAAATGAACAAGTTCTCACAACCAATGTTAAACAGGTTTCAAATATAGTATATTGAAACTTTAATAAGAAGTATTTTGACTAAATTAATTTCAAAGCTTTTGGATTTCAGATAAGTTTGTTGATGAACTAAGTAATTAATTTAAGTATGTGGATTATCCTAGTTATTTAAGATTTTACAAATTGAAATATAATCTATTAATTTAAATTAATGGATAGTTAATTACTTAGTATAAATAATTAAAGAAAAATTATTGAATGAAATTCATTAAAGAATAGTTAATTATTAAATGAGATAATTTAAAGTAAATAAATGAATTGTAATTAGTTAAAGATAATTAACTAATGAAAGTGACTAAGGGTTAGTTTATTTAACTTGAGTGATTTGGGTTATTACTGGGTTGAAATGGTTAAGAGATGATTAATTACTTAATGTAAGTAATTAAAGGATTAATTTGTTAAGGGTTAATTAAATAAATTAGTAATAAAAGGCTAAATTAATTAATTACTAAGGTTAATTAATTGAGGAACTGACCAATGGGATAATTACTTGATGAACGTAATTAAAGATAAATTACTTAAGGAAAGTAATTAAGGATTAATTACTTAGTGTAATTAATTAAAGGATTGATTAATTAAGGAAATTAATTAAGGGATGGTTAATTAATGAGTATGATTAATTAAGGGATAATTAATCAATGTAAGTGGTAGATGGATAATTAATTTGAGTAATTAATTAAGGTTAAATGCAATAAGTCATTGTTAATTACTTTATAAGAGTAACTAAGGGATTATTTAATGTGATGAGGGAAGGCTAATTAATTTGTGTAATTAATTGAGAATTAATTACTTATTGTAATTAAAGGATAATTAATCAAGGATGACTGATTAAAATGGATATGTAAAAGATGGTTAGTTAATTTATTTGTAATTAATTAATGTTAAGTAAAGGTAATCCAAGTGATTAAAGTTAGTGATTAATTTGATTAGAGATAAATTTGAATAACTTTGGAAGTGATCAGTCTTGCTTATGAATGATGTAAATGCCTTGAATTGGTTGATATTTCTAATATGAAATGTTTTCTGATATGATATGTTTGGATGGACAGTGATATTATGGTTATCTATCGTTGATGATTTGCTGTGTATAAAAGTGACATCATGTATATAAAGTTGAATTGTATCTCACTTGAATAACTTGGGTTAAAGATGGTATTGAATTTGAAGAGGCCACGGTCGGGTATTAGTAAATACCAGAACCCACTTCGATTTGTAACCTATAATGATCCTTTATAGATTGAAATGTGAAATCAATAGGTAGGAATGGAATAATATTGTTACGCCCCACCTCAATACTCACACTAGCCAAGGACACTACGGAGTAATGCCGTCAACTAGTATGAAGAATAAGGCTATTGAGGAGCGACCATCCGTGTAATTGCTTTGTGCGAGCACCGATATGTCAGATAGTATAACATGCATTTCATTTCAAGAGGAAATACGACTTGCAGACACAAACTCAAAGCTACTACATACTGTCTATGTGGTCTTCGGAAACAAATATAGAAATAAACATATAAAATCATTCACAGATATCCATATCACAAAGGCGGAAATAGATGTGAATATAACACATAGAAGCGTACATCAGAGTAGTGGTCAAACAAGCTCCACAATATCACAAAAGAATAGATATGAGTGCTAGACTAAAGAATATGTATACATTAAGGAGTCTCTATCTCAAAAGTATAACAACAAAAACTACCAATCCAATGTAGTTAGACAAAAGTCAGATGATGATTCCTGATAAGGAGTCAAGCAAAAGCACCTGAAACATCTCGGTCTGACCCGAGTATTATTTAATAAGAAAATAATAAAAGGATCGGTCTAGCTATAAATATCATATAAAATGAGATAGAATAAGAGATATGATGAAAACATATGATAACAATTATGCCATACTATGAAAAGTATACATTTAACAACAGGAAAAATCATACAATACCTCAAAAATCTCATAACATCAAAAAGAACATCATAATCTTTACCATATTCACCAAATCACAAATATTGGCTAACATATCAATGCCAATCATAAAAATTGGTGAAACCCAAATTCTAGAAACCATCAACTAGAAATTCAGAAATCACAAAAAAAGGGGAGGCCTATCATAAACGGGAGCACGAAAACTCTCCAACACGTGTATCACAAACATGACACTATCCCATGGTCGTTAACCATAGAGCCGGTGCAACGACGTAGTACAATGGTACGTCCGAGGAACCTAAAACTCGAATAATTCGGAACAACGACGTAGTACAACGGTACGCCCGATGACCTGATAAGCCGGAAAAACGACGTAGTACAACGGTACATCTGATGAGCTGAACTCCATAAAATAACATGGATCGCTAGCCCACAAGAATGATTCGAAACTCCAAAGAATGCATAGTTCGTTAGCCTATAAAAGAAATGAGATGAAACACAATAAAATGAGGTATAGTCCCCTACGTGGACAAAGAGACATAGCATATCGCAAGTCTAATCACAAATGATGATCAATGATTAATAAAAAGTGTGGATTACAGTAAGCTAGTAAATAAATGTGTTTAGCTTCATGTCCCATAATCACTGGCTTAACTTAAATATTCACGAACAAATTGTAGATCTCCACTCATAATATTGTCAGAAGAGTTTCAATCGAACAAGTCCAAAAATTAACCGACGTAGTCAACGCAAGCGTTTCATACCACTAATTTTACTAACCGTTTAATTAGACTTCTCAAATGAATGAGATAAGGGTTTATGTATACTAATAGATTGGAAAATGGTTTTAGAAACAAGCTTTTTATTAAAAATAGAGTTGAAACCATTTTTGAGAAAGAGTTTGAATATTTACTACTAGTATAGAAACCTTTGTATTTAAAAGTGACAAATCATAGAAATGATTGTAAACACAATCAAATCACCAAAATTAACATTTGAAGACGTGAATTAAATCCAAAGAAATCGATACCAAATCCATCAAAATGGATATTCCCCAAAAATCCCAAAATAAAAGTCATCAAAGTCGTATAAATGAGAACAACCACTAGGATAATCATGAATCAATAAAAATTGGAATTTCAAGCAAAATAGGCAAATTGGGATGAAGAAGCAGGTCAGTCGACCGGATACTGAGTTCAGTCGACTGCCCCAATGCCTGGAAAACTCTCGGGTTCCCGGTCAGTCGACTGGATTCAGAGCGCCAGTCGACTGAAACCTGTTTTCCAGTATTTACAGCCTAGTCCCCAAAGAGGCAAGAATCCAAATGGAGCTGATCGATCGAGCAATTGCAACTAGGGATTTATGCCACGCGACAACCCAGTCCAATAGGCTCTTCGACTCACCGCAAAGACATGTTCAAGCGTCAAAGCTAAGATTTTTAAAGATTTAACTTCAAAACACCAAAAATTGGAATGTTCACCAAATTATTCAAATCAAAAGCAAATGAACATGAACAAATGTTAGGAATTCATACCTAACCATAATGATAGTTATAGACATGATGTGAGATAAAAATCTCACCCTTTACACAAAAACAAAGAAGGAGAAGCTTGAAAACAAAGGAGGGTCAACCACTCTTTAACCTCAACTCTAAAAGCCCCAATCTAAGATAATAAGCAATGTTTCCCAAATTAAGTTTTAGGAAATTTATGAAATTGGAGAGAGATTGAGATGGAGAAGAAGAAGGAGATGCTTACCTAAGCTTCTCTTTGAATTTGGAGCTAAAACTAGGATTTGCTAAAGAAAATAGGGCTTAGGATTTTAATTTCCAATCTCCTCCACCATTTTTGCTGAATCTTGAGTTGTAGGAAATATTATGAAGGAATGAAGAGGAGGGGAGTGGAGTTGGGTTGATATGTTAGGTTAATGGGCTGAAACCCAAACCCAAAACCCTAAGTGAAAAGGTTGAAATTTTAGCTAGCTCCAAACATATCGATGTTTATACTGAAAAAGGTCGCAAATGCCATTTTGAACTCAATGGAAGTGGTCTCGAGTTTGTTTGCATAAAGTAGCTTTTCGGACATAAATCCGACTTACGATGCTATATTTAAATAAAATATTTAAATACACAATCATAACATATGCGGGTTGTTACAGACTCTCCTCCTTAAAGAAATTGCGTCCTCGCAATACTTAAGAAGAAAATATAAAAAGTAACAACCATAAAATCATATCAACACAAAAGAAATTTGAAACAAGAAGTTCACCTCAAAGAACACGAGAAAGTAAGTCTGAATGTGTCCGCTCGATGAATTCTCTAGATTCCCAAGAGCAATCCTTAGGATTTAAGGACCATTGAACTTTCACAAGAGGGACATCTTTATTTCGAATGGGTTTTACTTCCGATGCAATAATACGAATAGGATGTTGCTCATAAGTCAAATTAGGCGAAACTTCAATTTCTTCCACAACATCAGGCTCAAGAATAGAATTGGAATCTCAAAGGCATTTCCAAAATTGAGAGACGTGGAATGTGTCATGAATAGCAGAAAACTAAGCCGGTAACAAAAAGGCGATAAGCCATAGAACTAATACGTTCGGTGATGGAAAATGGACCAATATATCGAGGTGTTAATTTTCCCGATCGACTGAAATGCACAGCAACCTTCATAAGGGAAACACAAATAAACGCAAAATCTCCCACAAAAAATTCTAATTTCCTCCTTCGGTTATCGTCATAGGATTTTTGCCTACTTTGAGCTTCTTTCATCCTATGGCGAATAAGGTCAATCTTTTTTGGGGAATCACGAAAAAAATCAGGACCTAAATCCGGCTTCTCACCAACCTCAAGCCAACAAGAAGGAAATCAGCATGGCCTTCCATGGAGTGCCTCGAAAGGTGTCGTGCCAATACTAGATTGGAAGCAATTATTATAGGAAAACTCAACAAGAGAAATGTGATCTTCCCAACTTCCACCAAAATCAAGAACACATACACGAAGAAGATCTTCAAGAATTTGATTCACATGCTTAGTTTGTCCATCGAACTGAGGGTGATAAGCGGTGCTAAAATTAAGCTTCGTTCGCAAAGCTTTTTAAAGACTCTTCCAAAATCCACTAGTAAACAATGGATAACGATCGCTAACAACCGAAGTAGGAACCCCATGAAATTTAATAATTTCTTTAATAAAGAGTTTAGCCAAAAGAGGTATGGTCTGATTGGACCGAATGGGAATAAAAATAGGCGGATTTTGTTAGTCTGTCAACTATTACCCATGGGCTATCATGACCCAAACGAGAACGGGGAAGGCCATCAATAAAATCCATGGAAATTTAATCCCATTTCCAAATTGGAATGTCCAAAGGCTGCAACAACCCACAGGGCTTTTGATGCTCAGCCTTAACGAGTTGGAAAGTCATGCAACGCTTAACAAAGTTAGCAATATCGGATTTCATTCCATCCCAATAATAAAGACGCTTCATATCCGCATATATTTTGCTACTACCGGGATGTATGGTAAATTTAGAACGATGAGAATCTTCTAAAATGTCTTTATGAAGATCACTAATATTTAGCATGATAAGTCTACCAAATTTTCGAATGCCGCCACGAGCATCAATTCAAAATCTTTCAAACCTTCAATATTAAATTTATCCCTACAATTTCGACTAAGAAGAGCCAATTCGGGATCCATCTTTTGAGCTACAAGAATGCGGTCCAAATGAGAAGGATGAGCCTTAAGATTACATAAAACAAGAGATGCACATAAATCGGATTCACGATATCGAATCTCACAAGTGGATAGAGTCTCGTGATCATTCCATTCAGATATCATCATAGAAACAACCGCTTGTTGCTTACGACTAAGGGCATCGACAACACGATTCCCCTTTCCGGAAGTGTAAAGAGTATCAAGATCATAAGATGCAAGAAATTCGAGCCAATGTTGTTATCGCAAATTAAGTTCCTTTTGAGAAAATAAATACTTCAAAGATTTATGATTGGTGTAGAGAATAAATTTTTCTCCCAAAAGATAACGACACCAAATTCTAAGGGCGAAAACAATAGCCGCGAGCTCTAAATCATGTGTGGCATATCTAGTCTCGGCCAGCATTAATTGCCTAGAAGCATAAGCAATAAAACGATCCCTTTGCATAAGAATGGCTCCCAAACCAACACGACTAGCATCGATATAAAAAATAAAATCTTGGTTCCCTTCGTGAATCACAAGAATAAGAGCATCAGAAAGGAGTTCCTTTAATTTCTGAAAAGAAGCTTCACATTTGTCCAACCAAACGTATCTAACTCCTTTCTTTGTCAAGCTAGTAAGAGACATGGTAATTTTAGAAAAGTCCTTTATGAACCGACGGTAATAACCCGCCAATCCAAGAAAGCTACGAAATTTTGACACACTCTCCGGTCTCTTCCAATCTTGAATCGCTTCAATCTTTGAAGGATCTATGGAACTTCCGAATTCAAAAATGATATGACCAAGAAATTTCACACGAGATTCCCAAAAATGGCACTTAGAAAATTTTGCTTTCAATTGATTTCTCCTAAGAGTTTCCAACACAATCCGAAGATGTTTTTCATGCTCTTCCTCGGTTTTAGAATAAACAAGAATATCATCTATAAAGAAGAGAACAAATCGATCGAGGAAGTCTTTGAAAACTCGATTCGTAAGATCCATAATGTGTATGGAATGATGTCAAAGGAATGCTATCCTCTGCAATACGAAGCTGATGAAAACCGGTTACTAAGTCCAACTGTGAAAAGACTCTAGCACCGCTAAGTTGATCGAATAGATCATCAATCCGAGGTAAAGGATATTTTTTCTTAATGGTAAGATCATTAAGCTTGCGGTAGTCAACGCAAAGCCTAAGTGTACCATCAGATTTCTTCACAAAAATAGCCAAAGCTCCCCAAGGAGAGAAAATGGAGCGAATAAATTGCTTCGCCACCAATTCGGATAATTGTCTGCGCATCTCTTCATTTTCCTTATTGGACATACAATAAGGAGGGTAATAGGTACAGCTCCAGGAATTAGATTAATTCAGAACTCAATGGCTCTCTTAGGGGGTAATCCTAAAAAGGGCTCAAATATGTCGAGAAATTCACGAACAACGTGAATGACAGAAATAACATCCTCCTCATCATCATTATCTTCATCATGAGGATTTAAAGAATATAAAGATGTTGCCAAGTTGGAATCCGAATATTTAAGAACAATAGAAATCTGCTTAATAGATTGAGGATGTCGAATTTGAATAGTCCGCTCAGGACATAGGATATGGGCTTCATAACGGTTAAGCCAATCCATTCCCAAAATCATTCCGAAGCTTAAGTAACGCATGACATGCAAATCGGCTCGGAAAGAAAAATCACACAAAATAATCTCGACATCTTTGTAAACTAAGTGTTGCAGATCCACCAATCGGATTCACAATTCTCAAAGAAGTCATTAAAGCCATAACACTTAAAGAAAAAGTATCAACAAGTTCTTTTGATATAAAAGAATGGGATGTACCCGTATCAAAAAGAACTCGAATAGACTGGTCACGAAACATAATAATGCCATCAAGGATAGAATGACAAATACCTTGACCACGAGAAGTGTTACTAGGGGCTTGCACAACATTTAGCTTTCCCTCCTTGCTTTGAAGTTTGGGACATGAAGATATAAGATGACCCGTGTGACGACCCGCCATTCTACGCCCAGAAAGACGTATCGTCTTGAAGAAAGAAAGGGATGAGAAAATAGAAAGATAGAGAAGAAAGAACAACAACATCAGAATCTCACAGCGGAATGGAACAAAATATAATAGATCACATAACTATTACATAATTTTACATATATCAGAGTTATACAGTCAATACATCACATACTAGACAGTTATAAACACCTGTCTAGTTAATACAACACAGCTCAAACAAATAACCCAAAGATAACAACACAGCGGAACTATAAATATCTATCTACAACACTGAAGCCTCCTGCTCCATTGCTCCTCCAGAATTCGTCAAAGCTAACCTGAATCCCTTGGCTACCCGTAAAAATTTGGGTACCCGAGAGTTTATGAAAAACAAAATAAACTCCGGGTCAGACATGGGTCTGGTATGAGTAACAGGTTAAAGTTGCTTAACATTGAAAAACATTTGAAAACAAAAGGTATCACGTAAGACTCCCCACAAATAAACATGGGTAAGTTTTTATCTTACGCTAACCAAAACATTTGATAGGAAATTCTGTGATATTATAATAGGTCTAGGGTTTTCAAGTAAATAGAAAATAGCCGAAATTGTTACATGATTAAATTCCAGCTACTAGCCACAAAAGTGGGTAATACAATCAAAACCGTTGGCACTTATTGGATTTTGGATTCCATACAATGGCAGGGCTACTGGGGTACCGCCCGTCACAGTACGGGGCCTAGATCACCGTACCGAGGATTACTCCCTTCATCCCCTGCAACACAAGGCCGGAACCATTCCTTACTGAACAGTCCCGAACAAGACAACCCCGACACTTGGAGCTCACAACCGTCCACACAGCCGAAATAAAAGGGACATCTAGACATGGGAAAATCTTGTCCTGCTTGGGCATGACCCACCTAACCTTGCTGCATCTCCCCTGTTTTAGTCATTCCCGGTTGATGAGGCTTGAGGCTACGATTACCTTTAGAGAACATATCTCTTAGAATGCTCATCGTCCGCATGACGATGTGTTGAAAGCATTCAATCCATACAAGTTCGTTCCGGGTTCGAACGAAACCGAAGGCATTATCTCGTTACACTCAATTTGGAATCACCCTCAGAGTTAACGACGATAACCCTTGCATTCTGAATCTTCACCTTCACTTCAGAATCACGACCTATCGTTAATTTGGAATCGATGTGGTTTTCGGATGTTCCTAATGCGGAAAAACCGATCCCGGTCTCATCGAAATCCAAAACGTGTCTTTTAGGGCCAAGTTGTCTATTTAGTCTTAACAGTTTAATTCAAAATAATTCAATACCCACACAGGTAAATAGTCAACATCAACATAAACAGATAATCATTATTATCACTACAAGTAGATATTGCATATCATCATAACAGATAATTCATACTTAAATCAAGCATCCCTATCATATAGCATAAATATCACATAACATCAATTCTCATATCTGAGATCTTAAATCATTCCAGGCAAACAATTTCATCCATTCATACATAAGCAAATCATATAAGCTATAATTAATTTAAAATGAATTAAATTAGTTATATCATCTCTAATTAATTTAAAGTAAATTAAATTAATCACCTCATCATTTAAAACTTGCTTACACGATTATTAATCAATCTCCAATCAATTAATAAATCATTCACTAATTACTCATTTCAATTAATCATACTTGATTAATTAACATTTAATTATATTCAAGTAATCATTCTTAAATTATTTTCTTAAATTAATTATCTTATCTAAATATAGAAATTAACCTCAAATTACAAACATTACATTACTTCTGAATTACATTAATTAATTACTCTTTAATTTCTTATTATTGATTAATTAATCTAAATTTATCATCCCATCATCAATGATTTCTAATTACATTTTAATTAATTCCCTGTTTTAAATTAATTACTTTAAGTAATTAGGCTTCAATTAAACCACATTTATTAATCACCTCTGATTAATACCATTCATTAATTAACTATCTTTAATTACTCATCAAATAAATAAATTACTCCTTAATTACTTTCTCTAATTAATCCCCTGATTAATTATACAAAGTAATTATATTCCAATTACTTTCATTATTAAATCACCCTCAATTAATTTCATACAATAATTATCATTAATTACTTCCCTAAGTAATTATACTTATCTCATCATCAAAATGGTTGTCTAAATTAATTAACTTAAACAATTCATAGAATTAATTACAATAAGTAATTAATTCCTTAATTACTTTCGTTAAGTAATTATACTTAACAATTCACAATTGCTTATCTTAAATAAACAATTTAATTAATTCTTAAAAATAATCCCATTAATTTAGTATTTCATAATTTTTTAGTTAATGACCTTCATTAACTAATTATAATCCTTTAATTACTTTTCTAAAGTAATTAACTTACATTTTAAGTTAGTCTTAGTAACTCATTAATTAATTCTTTATTAACTTATTAGTTTATTACTAATCATTAATTTAATATTAAACCAATGATTTCCTAATTACCACTTAATCTACCTTAACTTATATCTTATTTGAATAAATTTAACTCTTCATTTATGAGTTAATTTATTCTAGTCATTAATTTTCCACTTAGTTAATTTAATAATTACAAGCCTTAAGTTTTAAAACTCTTATTCTATTTAATGACCAATTCATCATTTATAAGCTATTTAATCCATTTAATGTAAATTTACATTCAAATTTGTTTAAAACAAATTAAAACTTAAAAATATTATTTATTTAAAAGCTGAGATTCAAACTACGTTTTGAATCCAATCTTATCTTATTTTCAACTTTGTTTAGAATACATATATTTTCCATTTAAAAGGCCGTTTTAAAAATTTTATAAAACTTACATGATTAAAACCCGTAGCTAAAAATACCCGAGACAAACAATTATTTTTACGAGCAAAATCCCACTTTTCTTCGAGTCCGACACTCGAATCACTCGAGTGAAACTCGAGCAACATTTCCCCTTTTTAAAGTGTTTTCAAATAATTAAAAAATTTAAACTTATTCTATTTTAAACTGAAATTCAAATTTCTTTCGGGTCCAAACTTTTCTTTTATTTACATAACTATGTTAAACATTTATTTCATTTTAAAACCCAGTTTAAAGCATTTTAAACTTTACAGGTTTTAAAAAAAATAACCCATTCAACTTACCCAGGCTTCCCCTTCACACATTACTCCGAGTCAATCACGAGCTCGCTTCGAGTCGCGCGATGTATTTTCCCGAGTTGAAACACTTAAAACCTCGAGTACCCCCTACCTTTTTGCGTCAACCATTCCAGGCACCACAGTGCACCGTGCATATACACGGTGCCGATGGTCGACGCAGACCGTCATTGACGATCTGACCACACCATCAGTCACCCCAACACCCCCTCGCAACCATCAACAAGTCCAATCCAACTCGAAATCGAAAAAGAAGGTTCGAGCTCCCACCTGAAAACACTGATAACCCACATCCAAACCTGAAAGTACGCCGCTCACGCCACCTCGTCCACCAGAGATGCCACAATTCCGGCCATCACCACGTCTATGTCTCCTCAACCTCCCCTCATGAGCACGCAACACTCGATCCACTATAGAGGCTGTGGTGATCGATTCTATACGCACATCAAAAATTAGGGTTCTATGAGAAAATTCCCTAACGTGAATTCCCAGGTGAATTTTATCAACATCCACCATTTTTACACAAAACTCCATTCATACTTCTTCCTCTAGAAAGAAACTCGAATTCCAAATTCACATAGATTACCCCAAAAATCACAGATTCACATATCACATACAAACCCGAGCTAAACCTTAAAAACTTAACTAAAAATAGTCATTCTAGTTTTAGAAATCAAATTTTTGTCTTAGCATTTAATTCATATGCCTGAAACTATGTGTTGTAAGAATTTGGTTTTAACTTATTTAAGTTTTCCACTGTTGTTCTGTATTTCCAGAAATAATACAGACTGTTTTTCCTTTAAACAAATTTTTAGACTCAAGTCTATGTTATAACAACATTTTATATTCAAAACTTATGTCTTGTTAAAGCTTGAATTAAGAACAAAAGAATTTTTATGTAAACTTAAGCCTGAAATCAAACAGAGAAGGATACACAGAAATGATTATCATATATTCATACCCTAACACAGAGATATATTTAAAACTATAATCACAAATAACTAAATTTCAGTGAGAACAAATAACAGAATAAATATGCTTAAACATTTTCAGATGTGATGTTACTCACCTGAGTTTTCCATAACAGAGCTGCTTTATTTATTTTTGAAGCATGCTTTTAAATTTTGCTAGCTCGAAATTTCTTGAAAACATGAATGCTAAAATGCTTTTTCTTCTTTGTTCTAGATATATAAACTGCATGTATGCTTTAGTTTTGAAAAGATGCAGACTTCTGGTTTTAGAGATGCACAGGCTTGACTTCAGATTTTGAAAAGAAGATACTCAACTTAAAAATATCAGATTTCTAGAGGTGGAGACCCTGGTTTGTATTGAATTTTATGTAGATGTTTAGGTTGAACTCTGTTTAGTTTAGATAGTATTTCAGGTTTGCTATGTTGAACAAACTGCAATTAAGAAGATGTATAAATAGAAAGAAAAGGTTTGTACAAGGGGTAGGTGTTTTCTGGGTTTAAGCCTTGCAGTGGGTCAGAGATATTTCTTTACATTTCGGCTGAAATGAAAATATTAAATGCCCTTTGTACTTTTTTTTTCTTTTTTTCTTTTACTCTAGCTTACCTTATCTAATTATGCAGATAATTTAAGCTTTAAATACAAGATTCTTACCTGCTTTATTTTCTTGCCTGCATATCTATTTGCAGGCTACATATATTAATTTTTTTTTTTTATCTAATCTTGCATTTATTACTTACAGGCAACATAATCATCACTTTGCCTGATTATGTTTTCAAACTTTACCTTACTTTGTTCTTGCCTGCATATTCATTTCTGACTTGTTTTATTCTTTAGCCTGTTCTTGCCTTGTATGTTATTTTGCAAGCAGAAATATTACTATGTCAGGTTTGTTTTACTTTATGTTCTTAACAAATTTTATTTTTGACTGATATGCTAATGTATTTTACCCCTTTACTTGCCTGCATATGCTTTCATTCTTAAGTACAAAATGTTCTCCTTGTCTAACTTCTAAATTTTGATGTTGATAAATTTTTCCTTTATTTTAAAACTTAGCTATCAACACTTCATTTAGTGGTTATTAATTTATTTACATACTTATGCTAATATCATAAATATTTATGAATTTATACTCATTTTAATACCATATATTTAATTTATGTCTGAGTTTAATATATTTTAAGACTTGTTTTCATTTTAAACATGTTTGAAAGATGTTATTTTTAATTTACAAATCATTACTTCTCATGTGAATGTATTCAAATAAATTTTGAAATAGTCATTTCTATCTATATTAAAATCCATTTTTAAGAATATTACATTATTAATATTGTTAAATATAACTCATGATTAAATTAAAATAATAAATGAAGTTGTCTTCTTATTCAATACATTACTTATTTTATTAGCTACATTAAAAACAAACAAATCTTTTTATTTAAATTTAAACTTAAACTAAAATCAATTTTAAATAATTATGTTTTTAGTTTGGGTATTAAAATTATATGGTTATTTATTTAGTAACTTAATATCAATTTGAATCCAATTTTAATTTATCAAAAATGTTTAGAATAAGAACACAAGCCTATATATATATATATTAAATTTAAAAAAAAGATTTATCAGGTTATAATATATACAGATATGTATACATTACAAATATAAAACAATTTATTTGCCTTTAAAATAGATTATCAGTTTAAATATTTATTTTAAAGAAGATTATTACATTTATTTCAAATTTATTATTAACAATATGGTCAATTAAATTAAATTTTGACATAAATTATTAAATTGTTATTGTCAAAATTTCCGGGATATCACATTCTTCCCCATTAAAAGAATTTCGTCCCCGAAATTTAAAACAAAGGTTATTTAATAATTTAATTACAGATTTAATATTGAAACACAAGCATATATCAATTTTATGCTAACAGCCATAGCAACCAATTCATCCAATCAAACAAATCAAACGATCCCGACAAAATTCTCAATAGAATTTTCTAGAGTTTCCCCAAATATAAAATTTGGGATACTCTCTCTACAGAATCCAAACAAAACAATATTACTAAACTACCGAGTTCCTATTCATCTGGATCTACAATACAAAACAGGATATCAGACTACAGATAAGTCCGACTTAACAACGAAAAATCTCTGAACTGCTGACTTTACAATCGAAGATAACTCTTACACGTACTCCCTCATAGATACGTGAAACACTCCGAATCTCAGATATCCGAAATACTCTTTTGACGATCCTGGACTGCATATACCCATACTGATCAGCTCTACACTTGCTGATATCCCCAGAAACAAATTGATCCAAAAACAATCCAAAATGATCTTTCCAAGATTAACTTTAAAAAAATCAGAAGACAACTTCAATTCTAAAATCAGCAGACTGATCTTACTTCTTCTCATATGGAAAGATAATACAGATGCGTTCCAATCTGGTCTTAAGATCCCAAAAAATTTCCAGTAGAAACTCTCTAATCCAAAACACTGCAAATTCTAGTTATTTCCCACACCAAACAGCTGCCACCATGCTTCCACTGCGCTACTCTGATCAGAATAGGTGAGAATGCTGATGATGCTCTCGAGGACAAACTGGACAACACATCTAAGAACTATGTTCAACGGATCCTTAAAAGAAACTCAGAAGTTCCTCCAAAACTCGAGCTGCTTTACCCACTCAAAAATCATCTTACCACTGAACTTAACCATCGGTACCATTTCTGGATTCCAGTCGATACCAAACTCAATCTCCAGATACGGACAAAATTTTAAATTTCTGAAGACATCCAGAAAAATCAGATAGCCCAAGAGAAACTCAAACAATCGGAAGTCACCTTTGCGATCAATCTAGCCCATTACCAAAGAAAAACTGTTCTCCCTTTACCAAACAGAACAGCCTATGCTTATTTGGCCAATTCATCAAAGAAATGTAACCACTTTGCAATTTCTGAACTCCACTGCTGATGCAGAAGTTAAAAACTTCCTTGCCAATACCAATGCCAAGAAATTCCTAACCCCGAGCTCTTCGAGAAATTCGGACCTCGAACCAAACAGAAACATTCTACTGAACTCAGCCCAACATCGAAACAGCTACACTTCCTTAACCGATTCCAAAGAAACATCTTCGGAGACTTCCACAGTCACTGAGTTTCATCACACAGCTACTACATCCAGAGGTAAGATAACCGGACTTGCTCAAACTAAACTGACGAGTCCAAACTCTAGCTCATCCAAACTTACACTTCAAAAATGAACTCCGAACCTTAACAGATTTCCTCAGAGATCAATAAAATCCTTACTCCATTCAAAGCTCACTCGAGACAGTAATAGGTCTACAGTCTCGACATATACACTTCCAACCTCAAATATTCAAACTCCAACCATTGGTGGTCGTGTTACACACACCACTACTCTATCTACCTTTATAACTTATATTGGATAACCCGAACAGGTAACCCAACAAATAGGTAGAAATATATATATATATATATATATATATTAAAATTACAAATAGGCTCTCTCAAGAAAGAAATCATTCAAGAGCCTAGGTATTCACTCAACCTAGTGCTCTGATACCAACTGTGACGACCCGCCATTCTACGCCCAGAAAGATGTATCGTCTTGAAGAAAGAAAGGGATGAGAAAATAGAAAGATAGAGAAGAAAGAACAACAACATCAGAATCTCACAGCGGAATGGAACAAAATATAATAGATCACATAACTATTACATAATTTTACATATATCAGAGTTATACAGTCAATACACCACATACTAGACAGTTATAAACACCTGTCTAGTTAATACAACACAACTCAAACAAATAACCCAAAGATACCAACACAGCGGAACTATAAATATCTATCTACAACACTGAAGCCTCCTCCTCCATTGCTCCTCCAGAATTCGTCAAAGCTAACCTGAATCCCTTGGCTACCCGTAAAAATTTGGGTACCCGAGAGTTTATGAAAAACAAAATAAACTCCGGGTCAGACATGGGTCGGGTATGAGTAACAGGTTAAAGTTGCTTAACTTTGAAAAACATTTGAAAACAAAAGATATCACGTAAGACTCCCCACAAATAAACATGGGTAAGTTTTTAACTTACGCTAACCAAAACATTTGATAGGAAATTTTGTGATATTATAATAGGTCTAGGGTTTTCAAGTAAATAGAAAATAGCCGAAATTGTTACATGATTAAATTCCAGCTACTAGCCACAAAAGTGGGTAATACAATCAAAACCGTTGGCACTTATTGGATTTTGGATTCCATACAATGGCAGGGCTACTGGGGTACCGCCCGTCACAGTACGGGGCCTAGATCACCGTACCGAGGATTACTCCCTTCATCCCCTTCAACACAAGGCCGGAACCATTCCTTACTGAACAGTCCCGAACAAGACAACCCCGACAGTTGGAGCTTACAACCGTCCACACAGCCGAAATAATAGGGACATCTAGACAGGGGAAAATCTTGTCCTGCTTGGGCATGACCCACCTAACCTTGCTACACCTCCCCTGTTTTAGCCATTCCCGGTTGATGAGGCTTGAGGCTACGATTACCTTTAGAGAACATATCTCTTAGAATGCTCATCGTCCGCCTGACGATGTGTTGAAAGCATTCAATCCATGCAAGTTCGTTCCGGGTTCGAATGAAATCGAAGGCATTATCTCGTTACACTCAATTTGGAATCACCCTCAGAGTTAACGACGATAACCCTTGCATTCTGAATCTTCATCTTCACTTCAGAATCACGACCTATCGTTAATTTGGAATCGATGTGGTTTTCAGATGTTCCTAATGCGGAAAAACCGATCCCGGTCTCATCGAAATCCACAACGTGTCTTTTAGGGCCAAGTTGTCTATTTAGTCTTAACAGTTTAATTCAAAATAATTCAATACCCACACAGATAAATAGTCAACATCAACATAAACAGATAATCATTATTATCACTGAAAATAGATAATTCATACTTAAATCAAGCATCCCTATCATATAGCATAAATATCACATAACATCAATTCTCATCTCTGAGATCCTAAATCATTCCAGGCAAACAATTTCATCCATTCATACATAAGCAAATCATATAAGCTATAATTAATTTAAAATGAATTAAATTAGTTATATCATCTCTAATTAATTTAAAGTAAATTAAATTAATCACCTCATCATTTAAAACTTGCTTACACGATTATTAATCAATCTCCAATCAACTAATAAATCATTCACTAATTACTCATTTCAATTAATCATACTTGATTAATTAACATTTAATTATATTCAAGTAATCATTCTTAAATTATTTTCTTAAATTAATTATCTTATCTAAATATAGAAATTAACCTCAAATTACAAACATTACATTACTTCTGAATTACATTAATTAATTACTCTTTAATTTCTTATTATTGATTAATTAATCTAAATTTATCATCCCATCATCAATGATTTCTAATTACATTTTAATTAATTCCCTGTTTTAAATTAATTACTTTAAGTAATTAGTCTTCAATTAAACCACATTTATTAATCACCTCTGATTAATACCATTCATTAATTAACTATCTTTAATTACTCATCAAATAAATAAATTACTCCTTAATTAATTTCTCCAATTAATCCCCTGATTAATTATACAAAGTAATTATATTCCAATTACTTTCATTATTAAATCGCCCTCAATTAATTTCATACAATAATTATCATCAATTACTTCCCTAAGTAATTACACTTATCTCATCATCAAAATGGTTGTCTAAATTAATTAAACTTAATTAATTAACTTAAACAATTCATAGAATTAATTACAATAAGTAATTAATTCCTTAATTACTTTCGTTAAGTAATTATACTTAACAATTCACAATTGCTTATCTTAAATAAACAATTTAATTAATTCTTAAAAATAATCCCATTAATTTAGTATTTCATAATTTTTTATTTAATGACCTTCATTAACAATTATAATCCTTTAATTACTTTTCTAAAGTAATTAACTTACATTTTAAGTTAGTCTTAATAACTCATTAATTAATTCTTTATTAACTTATTAATTTATTACTAATCATTAATTTAATATTAAACCAATGATTTCCTAATTACCACTTAATCTACCTTAACTTATATCTTATTTGAATAAATTTAACTCTTCATTTATGAGTTAATTTATTCTAGTCATTAATTTTCCACTTAGTTAATTTAATAATTACAAGCCTTAAGTTTTAAAACTCTTATTCTATTTAATGACCAATTTATCATTTATAAGCTATTTAATCCATTTAATGTAAATTTACATTCAAATTTGTTTAAAACAAATTTTAAACTTAAAAATCTTATTTATTTAAAAGCTAAGATTCAAACTACGTTTTGAATCCAATCTTATCTTATTTTCAACTTTGTTTAGAATACATATATTTTCCATTTAAAAGCCCGTTTTAAAAATTTTATAAAACTTACATGATTAAAACCCGTAGCTAAAAATACTCGAGACAAACAATTATTTTTACGAGCAAAATACCACTTTTCTTCGAGTCCGACACTCGAATCACTCGAGTGAAACTCGAGCAACATTTCCCCTTTTTAAAATGTTTTCAACTAATTAAAAATTTTAAACTTATTTTATTTTAAACTGAAATTCAAATTTCTTTCGGGTCCAAACTTTTCTTTTATTTACATAACTATGTTAAACATTTATTTCATTTTAAAACCCAGTTTAAAGCATTTTAAACATTACAGGTTTTAAAAAAAATAACCAGTTCAACTTACCCAGGCTTCCCCTACCCACATTACTCCGAGTCAATCACGAGCTCGCTTCGAGTCGCGCGATGTATTTTCCCGAGTTGAAACACTTAAAACCTCGAGTACCCCCTACCTTTTTGCGTCAACCATTCCAGGCACCACAGTGCACCGTGCATATGCACGGTGCCGATGGTCGACGCAGACCGTCATTGACGATCTGACCACACCATCTATCACCCCAACACCCCCTCGCAACCATCAACAAGTCCAATCCAACTCGAAATCGAAAAAGAAGGTTCGAGCTCCCACTTGAAAACACTGATAACCCACATCCAAACCTGAAAGTACGCCGCTCACGCCACCTCGTCCACCAGAGATGCCACAATTCCGGCCATCACCACGTCTATGTCTCCTCAACCTCCCCTCAAGAGCACGCAACACTCGATCCACTATAGAGGCTGTGGTGATCGATTCTATACGCACAGCAAAAATTAGGGTTCTATAAGAAAATTCCCTACCGTGAATTCCCAGGTGAATTTTATCAACATCCACCATTTTTACACAAAACTCCATTCATACTTCTTCCTCTAGAAAGAAACTCGAATTCCAAATTCACATAGATCACCCCAAAAATCACAGATTCACATATCACATACAAACCCGAGCTAAACCTTAAATACTTAACTAAAAATAGTCATTCTGGTTTTAAAAATCAAATTTTTATCTTAGCATTTGATTCATATGCCTGAAACTATGTGTTGTAAGAATTTGGTTTTAACTTATTTAAGTTTTCCACTGTTGTTCTGTATTTCCAGAAATAATACAGACTGTTTTTCCTTTAAACAAATTTTTAGACTCAAGTCTATGCTATAACAACTTTTTATATTCAAAACTTATGTCTTGTTAAAGCTTGAATTAAGAACAAAAGAATTTTTATGTAAACTTAAGCCTGAAATCAAACAGAGAAGGATACACAGAAATGATTATCATATATTCATACCCTAACACAGAGATATATTTAAAACTATACTCACAAATAACTAAATTTCAGTGAGAACAAATTACGGATAAATATACTTAAACATTTTCAGATGTGATGTTACTCACCTGAGTTTTCCATAACAGAGCTGCTTTATTTATTTTTGTAGCATGCTTTTAAATTTTGCTAGCTCGAAATTTCTTGGAAACATGAATGCTAAAATGCTTTTGCTTCCTTGTTCTAGATATATAAACTGCATGTATGCTTTAGTTTTGAAGAGATGTAGATTTCTGGTTTCAGAGATGCACAGGCTTGACTTCAGATTTTGAAAAGAAGATACTCAACTTAAAAATCTCAGATTTCCAGAGGTGGAGGCCCTGGTTTGTATTGAATTTTATGTAGATGTTTAGGTTGAACTTTGTTTAGTTTAGATAGCATTTCTGGTTTGCTATGTTGAACAAACTGCAATTAAGAAGATGTATAAATAGAAAGAAAAGGTTTGTACAAGGGGTAGGTGTTTTCTGGGTTTAAGCCTTGCAGTGGGTCAGAGATATTTCTTTACATTTCGGCTGAAATGAAAATATTAAATGCCCTTTGTACTTTTTTTTTCTTTTTTTTTACTCTAGCTTACCTTATCTAATTATGCAGATAATCTAAGCTTTCAATACAAGATTCTTACCTGTTTTCTTTGCTTGCCTGCATATTTATTTGCAGGCTACATATATTAATTTTTTTGTTTTTATCTAATCTTGCATTTATTACTTACAGGCAACATAATCATCACTTTGCCTGATTATGTTTTCAAACTTTACCTTACTTTGTTCTTGCCTGCATATTCATTTCTGACTTGTTTTATTCTTTAGCTTGTTCTTGCCTTGTATGTTATTTTGCAAGCAGAAATATTACTATGTCAGGTTTGTTTTACTTTATGTTCTTAACAAATTTTATTTTTGACTAATATGCTAATGTATTTTACCCCTTTACTTGCCTGCATATGCTTTCATTCTTAAGTACGAAATGTTCTCCTTGTCTAGCTTCTAAATTTTTATGTTGATAAATTTTTCCTTTATTTTAAAACTTAGCTATCAACACTTCATTTAGTGGTTATTAATTTATTTACATACTTATGCTAATATCATAAATATTTATGAATTTATACTCATTTTAATACCATATATTTAATTTATGTTTGAGTTTAATATATTTTAAGACTTGTTCATATTAAACATGTTTGAAAGATGTTATTTCTAATTTACAAATCATTACTTCTCATGTGAATGTATTCAAATAAATTTTGAAATAGTCATTTCTATCTATATTAAAATCCATTTTTAAGAATATTACATTATTAATATTGTTAAATATAACTCATGATTAAATTAAAATAATAAATGAAGATGTCTTCTTATTCAATACATTACTTATTTTATTAGCTACATTAAAAACAAAAAAATCTTTTTATTTAGATTTAAACTTAAACTAAAATCAATTTTAAATAATTATGTTTTTATTTTGGGTATTAAAATTATATGGTTATTTATTTAGTAACTTAATATCAATTTGAATCCAATTTTAATTTATCAAAAATGTTTGGAATAACAACACATGCCTATATATATATTAAATTTAAAACAAAGATTTATTGGTTATAAAATATACAGATATGTATACATTACAAATATAAAACAATTTATTTGCCTTTAAAATAGATTATCAGTTTAAATATTTATTTTAAAGAAGATTATTACATTTATTTCAAATTTATTATTAACAATATGGTCAATTAAATTAAATTTTGACATAAATTATTAAATTGTTATTGTCAAAATTTCCGGGATATCACAACCCGAATTTTTGCAATAGCGACAAAAGAGAGGCTTCAGACATCTATTAGCATAATGGCCCTTAGAACCACAATTGTAGCATTGCCCGCTACTAGGGGAAGGAGTCTTTGCTACCAAAACTGCTTGCTTCCCTTTCTTGTTAGGATTAGGGCCTTTGAATTTAATAGGCCTTTTCTTTTTGTTGTGGAAGCTCGGTTTGGTACCCACAACTTCAACAACACTCTCCCTATCCGCCTCTTCAAGTCGAAGAGCGATATCAACAAGCTGATCAAAAGCAGCATCTAATTTCAGAAGTAATGACTTTTTGAAATTCTTATTCAAGCCATAGACAAACCTTTGATTTTTCTTTAATGGGGTATTTATATATTCAACTCCGTATATAGAAAGAGATTCGAAAGATGCGACGTAGTCCGTCACAGAAGATTCACCTTGAATAAGGTCTATGAAACGCCGGGCCAAAGTTACTTTTTCAGCTTCCGGCACAAATTTTAATTCGAATCGTTCTCCGAATTGCTCCCAAGTAAGGTCTTCTTCAATAATTTCAGAAGTCAGAAGCTCATATCAATCCAATGCTCTTTCTTGGAGCATGCTAGAAGCCACTTGGACTCGATGAAGATCGGTAAGATTCATGCGAGTAAAGATGCGATCGCATGTTCTAAGCCAAGCTTGGACTTCAATAACGTTTTCGAAACCCTTGACTGTCTTCCCACCCAAGTTGGTATAATCACCGCACAAGCGTGCAAATCCGGATTTTGGGTGAGTAGGCTTTGGAATGGGTCCGACAGCTTGAGCATTCTTTACAAGATCAAGAAGTTGTTGAGCTGACACAAATACTCCATCCTGAGGAGTAGCACTTGACTGACCGACACTAGGACGACCAAGTCTAACCATTTCTCTTCTTTAAGAAAGAAAGAAAGAAGAAGAAAAATTATTCTCAAAATGAATATCAAACAATAATGATTGATAAAACAGTCATCACAAAGAAAATAGGACAGAACGGGTCTAATGATTCAAATAAAACCCTAAGGCATGACCCCTAAGATGGACATAGGACGACGATCCTTGTTAAATTATTCTACATTGTTTCGAAGTTTGGCTCGGATACCAAGCTGTGACGCCCCACCTCTGTACTCACACTAGCCAAGGACACTACGGAGTAATGCCGTCAACTAGCACGAAGAATATGGTTGTTGAGGAGCGACCATCCGTGTAATTGATTTGTGCGAGCACCGATATGTCAAATAGTATAACATGCATTTCATTTAAAGAGGAAATTCGACATGCCGATACAAACTCAATGCTACTACACAGTGGCTAGATGGTCTTCGAAAACAAATATAGAAATAAACATAGCATAAATCAGTCATACATATCCATATCACAAATGAGGAAATAGATATGAATATAACATATAGAAGTGTACATCAGAGTTGTGGTCAAACAAGATCCACAATATCACAAAAGAATAGATACAAGTGTTAGACAAAATAATATGTATACATCAAGAAGTCTCTATTTCAAAGGTATAACAACAAAACTACCAATCTAATGTAGTTAGACAAAAGTCAGAAGATGATTCCTGATAAGGAGTCAAGCAGAAGCAACTGTAACATCTCGGTCTGACCCGAGTATTATTTAATAAGAAAATAATAAGCGGACCAGTCTAGCTATAAATATCAGATAAAATGGGATAGAATAAGAGATATGACGAAAATGTTTCATAACAATTATGCCACACTATGAAAAGTATACATTTAACAACAACAAAAATCTTACAATACCTCAAAAATCTCATAACATCAAAAAGAATGTCATATTCTTTACCATATTCACCAAAACCACAAATATTGGCTAAAATATCAATGCCAATCATAAAAATCGGTGAAACCCAAATTCAAGAAATCATCAATTAGAAATGTAGAAATCACAAAAAAAAGGAAGGCCTATCATAAACGGGAGCATGAAAACTCTCCAACACATGTATCACAAATGGGACGCTATCCCATGGTCGCTAACCATAGAGCCGGTGCAACGATGTAGTATAATGGTACGCCTGAGGAACCTGAACTCGAGTAATTTCGAAAAACGACGTAGTATGATGGTACGCCCGATGAACCTGCTAAGTCGGAACAACGACGTAGTACAACGGTATATCCGATGAGCCGAACTCCATAAAAGAACATGGGTCGCTAACCCACAAAAATGAGTTGAAACTCCAAAGAATGCATAGGTCGTTAGCCTATAAAAGAAATGAGATGAAACACAATAAAACGAGGTATAGTCCCCTGCGTGGACAAAGAGACATCGCATATCGCAAGTCTAGTCACAAAATGATGATCAGTGATCAATAAAAAGTGTGGATTACAGTAAGCTAGTAAATAATTGAGTTTAGCTTCATGTCCCATAACCACTGGCTTAACTTAAATATTCATGAACAAATTGTAGATCTCCACTCATAAAATTGTCACAAGAGTTTCAATTGAACAAGTCCAAAAATTAACCGACGAAGTAAACATAAGCGTTTCATTCCACAAGTTTTACTAGGCCGTTTAATTAGATTTCTCAAACGAATGAGGTAAAGGTCTGTGTATACTAATAGAGTGGAAAACGATTTTAGAAACAAGCTTTGTATTAAAAATAGAGTTGAAATTATCTTTGAGAAAGAGTTTTAATATTCATGAACAAACCATAAAAATGATTGTAACACAATCAACTCATCAAAATTCACATTCGAAGATGTGAATTAAATCCAAAGAAATAGATACCAAATCCATCAAAATGGATATTCCCCTAAAATCCCGAAATAGAAGTCATCAAAGTTGTATAAATGATAACAACAACTTGGATAATCATGAATCGACAAAAATTGAAATTTCAAGCAAAATAGGCAAATTGGGATGAAGCGGTAGGTCAATCGACTAGATACCGAGTTCAGTCAACTGGCCCAATGCCTGGAAAACTCTCGGGTTCCAGGTCAGTCGACTGGACTCAGAGCGCCAGTCGGTGGAACCTGTTTTCCATTATTTCCAGCCTAGTCCCTAAAGGGGCAAGAATCCAAACGGAGTCGATCGATCGAGTAATTGCAATTAGGGATTTATGCCATGCGACGACCCAGTCCTATAGTCTCTCCGACTCACCCCCAAGACATGTTCAAGCATCAAAGCTAGGATTTTTAAATATTTAACTTCAAAACACCAAAAATTGAAATGTTCACCAAATCAATTCACATCAAAAGCAAATGAACATGAATAGATGTTAGGAATTCATACCCAACCATAATGATAGTTATAGACATGGATGTGAGATAAAAATCTCACCTTTTACACAAAACAAGAAGGAGAAGCTTGAAAACAAAGGAGGATCGATCACTCTTCAATCTCAACTCTAAAAGCCCCAATGTAAGATAATAAGCAATATTTCCCAAATTAAGTTGTAGGAAATTTCTGAAATTGGAGAGAGATTGAGATGGAGAAGAAGGAGGAGATGCTTACCTGAGCTTCTCTTTGAATTTGGAGCTAAAACTTGGATTTGTTAAAGAAACTAGGGCTTAGGATTTTAATTTCTAATCTCCTCCACCATTTTCTCTAAAGCTCGAGTTGTAGAAAATATTATGAAGAAATGAAGAGGAGTGGAGTGGAGTTGGGTTGATATGTTAGGTTAATGGGCTGAAACCCAAACCCAAAACCCTAAGTGAAAAGGTCGAAATTTTAGCTAGTTCCAAACATATCGATGTTTATACTCAAAAAGGCCGCAAATGCCGTTTTGAACTCAATGGAAGTGGTCTCGAGTTCTAATTTGACTATTTGCAAAACGTAGCTTTTTGGACTTAAATTCGACCAACGATGCTATATTTGAATATACAATAGTAAAATATGCGGGTTGTTACAAATATGGACCTTAAAACTAAGGGATTGATTTGTGAAATAAGCATTGACTAAAAAATGTGAACTTGTAGAGCAATATTAGTTACTCGGGTTTTAAATAGTCAATATGCATTGGTATTTCTTGGGTTTACTCACACCAGTTTCCAGCCTGACCTGGGTGTTACATTGACGTAATGCTCGGGTCAGATCGAGTATTATAGATTTTCAAGTAAGGACGTTCTAGAACTCAGGAGGCGAGCTGGATGGAAGGAACATATGGATTGTATTCCGTTGTGGTATATTGTAGTTATCTGGGACAAGTGATTTTAGTTGTCCAATGTTTTGTGTAAATGTGTAACTATGATGTATTAAAATGTAAATTGACAAGTACAGATTTCCTTTGTATAACTACTATTTTATTTAATACTATATTTTGATCCACTGCGAATGTGAAAATCAGTATTTTGGTGTTACTGTTTCTTCTTCTATCTCTTTTCTTCTCTTTCCTAACTATCTAGATTCTTCAGGATCGAAAATTCCGACCGTTACATAAAGCTTATTATTAAATTTATTTTTATATTAAAACTTATATATATATATTTAAAACTAGTAAAATTATAAGAAAATCTTAAAATTAATAAATTTCAAAACTAGCTTATAATTTTAGAATTTCCAAAACATATAATTTTAAAAATCTAAAAATTTAAACATATATAAAATATTTAAAATCAATATTTATATAAAACCATATATATATATATATATATATATTTCTTTTCAAGACCCTAGAAATCATTTAAATATTATGTTTTTAGGTTGAAGGAAAAAGTTGAAGAAAAATTTAGTTTTAGGGACAAGAAGTTTGCATTTTAGGGCGAAGGTCACTTTTTACTTAAATCACAGAATGATAATTGTAACTATCATTTTCTGTTTACACTAAAATGTGTCCTTCAGACTAAAAAGCAAACTTGTTGTCCCTTAAACCAAAAAATTCTGCAACTTTTTCATTGTGTCTATTTTCCTGTTAAATATATAGACACACACACACACATGCAGACCAACGGTGTTTGTATATAATTTTCTATCGGATGGTCAAGTGATACAAATATTTATCATTTCAATCCACAATTTAAATATCGATGGGTATATATCATTTAAACCCACAATCCCAAATTCAATGTCAATGAAAATCGCTTAGGTTTATCATTTCAACCCATAACGATTTTCTTCTATTCTACAAGATCGTCGGGTATGTATCATTTCAACCCATAGGGAATTTTACGCTAACAAGGAACTTGCAAAGTGAGAACAAATATGATAAAATATAACATATCAATAACAGGCATATATCATCAATAACTGATAAAATATAAATAACAGATCATGGTGTGACAGTCCGCAAATCCGTACCCCTTGAATCAAAACTATCCTACCACTATTAACCCAAGTGGCATAGAATTACGAACCATTTGAGGTTAAAGAAGAAGAGATAGAAGAAGAAGCTAAACAATATCAGAATCTCACAGTCGCAGCCGAATAAAATATAATAGTAAATATAAATCTTTACGCAAAATGAAATCTATAACTGTTTTATACATCATATCATCAGAGTATCTCATACATCAACCAATACCCATCAGACACACCATACAATCACAACAAATATATAGATACGAATAATGCGTCCTGACTCCAGCTCCTCTCCAGCTTCATAGCATCTTGTCCTGAACATATAATACTCGGTCTGACCCGAGCATTATAATGAAATAACACTCGAGTCAGTCTGGAATACCAGCTAATAATAATGCATCCAAATTGATTATTAAAGTTTAAAAATCCTTTGAAAACAAAAGCATCTCGTAAGACCACGCCACAAATAGACATGTCGTATTTTTTACCTTACGATAGCTAAAACACTTTTTATAGAAATCCTCTGATATTATAATAGGGTCTATTTACAAATACTTATAAAATAGCCGAAATTGTTACATCTATTAAATTCCAGCTACTGGCCACAAAAGTGGGTAATACAAACAAAACTCGTACAAGGCTCGTTGGGAGAATGGATTTCCAACAATGACTAGGCACTGGGGTACCGCCTGTCACAGTACGGGGCCTAGATCACCGTACCGAGGACCACTCCCGATTCCCTGCAACACAAGGCCGGACCCATCCCTTACTGGACAGTTCCGAATAAGATCACCCCGCGGTTGGGATCAGCAACCGCCCACTAAGCCGAAATAAAAGGGAATCTAGACATGGATGACCTTACTCTCCAGTGGGGGCTACCCACGAAGCCTTGCTGCATATCCCCTGATTTTCAGTCATTCCCATTTGATGAGGCTTGAGGCTAAGCGTTACCTCTAGAACGTTTCACTTAGAATGCCCATCACCCTCCTGACGATGTTCCGAAAGCATTCGTCCATACAAGTCCGTCCCGGGTTCGAACGGAACCGAAGGCACTACTCCTACTACATCCATTTTGGAAATATCCTCAGGATTAGTAGCGACTAGCCCTTGCACTTCACAGCTCCATCTTCGACTCCAAACACGTTTTTCGCATGAAACGTACAAACCGAATCGAAGTGGTTTACGAGAAATAAATCTCGATCCCGGTCTCTTCGAAACGATCAACGCATTAGTCCAATATTGATAGTCGGTGATTTAACTATAAATTTATATTCACAAACATCCATCACACAATAAATAATTCCAACATTATTTATTTTCCTCAAATATCTTTAAAGATATATTTTCAAATTTCCAAAACTCATTTGAAAACAATTCCCAAATTCTCTTCCTTTACAGGGAAAATTATCTAACATGTATTACCATTGGAAAGGCCAAGCTTAAACATTTTGCTTTAAAAACAGTTAAAATACTTTATACTGAAATATACTTTAAAATATAGAAATTACTTCTATTTATTTACTCAAAATGTACTTTCAAAACGTTTTTAAATAGCATTATTTAATAAGATATAAACCGAATTTAAATAAGGGTTTGGGTTACTAAATTTAAAAGTGGAGTTTAACAGAATAATACTAGCCTTTACCAATAACTTAAAACAAATGATTATAAAACAAAGTTTATTAATTTCTTCTTTAAAATAACCATTTTAAAAAAAACTCTTTAAACAATTTAAACTTTAACTTTTAATTAAATAAATCTTTTAAAACACTATCTTGGTTTTTTCCATGGGAAAACACTTTCCCGTTCAAACATCCCAAAGTATCCTTCATACAAATCCAACCAATTTATTTCAATTCAATTTATGTTTACAACATAAATTCCCAATTCCATACTTATATGTATCTTCATTCGATGTTCAATCTCAATTTCCCATATCTGGAAATACATTTTGAAACATAAGTGTTAAATGATTTTTAAATAAAATAAATTTGGAGAATATTTCAATGAAAAGCCTTATTTAAATTTTACTTAAATAAAATCCCAATGAAAAAAGGGCATTTCAAAATATTCTATTTACATTTAAACTGTTAATTTAAAATAGGAAGCTTCATTTTAACATATTTAATTTTTCGGATAAGATTATTCATTATTAAAATAACCCATCGTTATTTTAAATCAAATTATAATTTCCATAGAATTCATTTCCAGAAATCCACACTTCACATTTGTCAATTGGTAAATTACCACTGTATTTCAATTTCCAATTTTACCAATTTTACATTTTCCATCCAAATAAGATTTCACATTTATTCTTTGAAATTCTATTATTAACAATTCATTTTATTTCGTAAAATCCCAATTTAATCCATTCATAATTAAATTCTGTAATTATAATTTATACAACAATTTCACAGTACAATTTAATTTCAGATTTGTCAATCACAACACAAAATCAGGCATCGTTATCAATTATAAAATAATTGTTACATTGTGAGGGATCCAGTTGGATCCCTCCAACTTGGTTTTCCCTGCATCTACAAATATTTGCACATCACATATATAAATATCAATCCAGACTGTTAACAACAATCATATTCAACCAATCACACAGATATTTAAATAGTAACTATTTAAATTAGCTAGCATCCAGATGTGAGTGAGAATAACTCACTTTGAGTTTCGGTGAGCGTTCAAAATTTAAATTAAACCGAACGACGTTCGATTTAACTCAAATTTCTACTTGCCCGGAATGATTCCCGAACTGCAGCATTGCATAGTACACTTCTCTGTGATTCCGGCGCCACCAAAATCGTTGAAATCTGACAACGTATGTACTAGATATGAATTTTCAAGGTTTGAATGCTAAATTTAAAACAAATTTCCTTCTATTTAATTTATATTACCCCAAACACATCCAGGCCGTCACTCCCTCAAGTGAAATCAAGGTCGTCCACACCATCTTCCCCAACGCGTCCCTATCCAGTACAAACGAACCCATCACGTCGTTTCTACGGTTGAAAAACGCGACCATCATGACGAGTTTGAGGACGATCGGCCTCTACGGCATCGAAGAGAACATCACCCCGTGCCCACGGCCAATACGCCACAAAGCTCGGTGGCCACTTATGCACTGAAAACGAGGTTGAACGTGCCCTCTAGGTCACACGATTGACGACGATTCTCTCACCCAAACCCGATCATAACCGTCCGTCTCGAAGAACTCGACGATCTCTTCATTTTCGTAGTTGGATGTTTTCAAAATTATTAAGTGAATTGATTGATAATTTAAGAGGAATGTCGATCTTTTTCGGCCATGAAAGAATATGGTGGCAGCTCCTTATAATGGATTAGGGTTTAGATTATTATAATGTTTTATAACTTTAATTAATATTATTTTAATTTTACACTTCAAATGTTAACGACCTATGCAAACGAACTCCAAATCACACCCACTAATAGGCATTCCTAAGGTTTTTCCACGTTCCGGACACAATGGAATAGGTTTCGTAAGCTATTTCGTTATACGTGCGAGTTACAGAATTAAACGATCAATTTTAATTTAAACCGATTAAAACGATTTCAATGCGTTTCGAGCTGCCACGGTCAAACGATAACTTTGAATGCTACGAAAATTGAAATCCGATAATAATTAACTATTACGGATCCAATGGTACTGGTTTCGTCGAATTCCGAGACTATGCCCCGGAAGGCTATTTTAACTCGTCGATTAAATCATGCGATTTTCAAAATTGTCGAAATCACTCAAAATTTTACTTTTAAAACTTTATTAACTTAATTATAATTCATATAGAATTCATAATCACATTAGAAATCATACTGATTCAGTTTAAATCAAAATCTGAATATTTGCATTATCATATTATTAAATTCCATTATTAAATTAATATAAGATTCCAAATTTGACATATCGACTTTTAATTTCATCCAACAGCCCAATATCATAATTTAAATCTAATTAGACTTAAAATAAATTTTGGAATCTAATTTTTATATCTATTTACACTCAGAATCACCAATTATTCCAATTCTAATATTAAATTATTATTATTCAAATTTCAACTTAATTTCCGTATTTGAAATTTTACTAATCCTATTAGCTTAACCAAAATCTTTTTATTCCAAATTCAAATTATAATCCATATTCACCATTTAAAATGAATTAAATGTTCAAATCCGGTGATCCAAAATTTCGGGTCGTTACATTCCTCCCCCTTATAAAAATTTCGTCCCAAAAATTTGCTAAGATAGAAACGATGCTCAAACTCACTTACTCATCCAATTTTGCTTAGTTAAAAGCTTATATTCACTTTCCAAAATCCTTTAGCCCAATTCCAAATTCATTTGTTTTACTTACTCTAAAGCTTTAAATTTTAACGTATTTCAAAATAATTTTCCAAGTTATTAAATTTTTCCCAAAATCCCAAAAAAAAAAATCTAACTCCCAAAATTTCAGAAATTTTTTGGCAGAGTCTCCCCTGCACGGAGGAGCTTTCGTGATATCGCGATACAGATAAATATATATACATCGACCCACATGGTCGGAAACTAAAATATATCACAACAAATATATCATTTCCCAATTATAATTGCGTAGGCGTACCTTTTTAGTAAATTTTAATAGCAAGCGGCTAATATAACACATATACGCGCTCCAACTCTCTCGAACGTCTTCCGTACCTGTACTTACTTAACAAACTCATCAATTTCAAAGATATGAACATTTTATCAACATTTCCAATATAAATGTAAGCCAAACATATTCATTTCATAGCCTAACCAAGCAACTTCATAATTTGACAATGTTGACCATATTTTATAACATGCATAAAGTTTCCTTTCCTAATGCCAAATCCCACTTATTTCGCACAAGGATTTACATACAAGTTTCGCTATTTCAATTCATACTGTACCCAAATTTCGAATTGATTCACCAAGCAATTTCATTTCAATTTGTTACATTTGCATTTCTATGATAACTCTCTTACATTTATACTCAAATCCATTTATTCAGATTTTAGCCTATTCCACTTTCATCCAAACCAACTCAATTTTTATTTCACTTGAATGATTTACATTCAATGTTTACTATATACCATTCATATTTATTACAGCCAATTCATTTCTATTTCAAGATGATTAACATATGCCTTACTTGCATTTCTTTATAATCCATTTCCATTCATATGTAAACATTACTTATTAAAATGTCAATTCATTCCAATTGATTCAAAAACCAATTTCATTTGCTTTTTAAACAATCTCAATTCCGAATACATGCCAATTTCATGTCATTCAAGCAAAATAACCACAACTTAATCTTATAACCATTAAAATTAATTCTACTTAGATTTATATTAATTTTATTCGATTTAGCCTAGTTCACAAGCCAAGTATTTTTATTCCAATGCAATTGTTAAGTTAAATTTTCCCTGCATTTTTATTTCATTAACCAATTCAGGTTTATATTAATTTCATTTCATCCTGGATTATTTACAACCCAGACATCCTTAATTTATCACAATAACTAATTAATACCATTACACTAGCAATTCAATTTTATTATCTAACAAATTTCATCCAAGAGTACTTAATAAAGCTTATTCACAATCATTTTGTTTTTCTCTTTCAAGTTTCTTCAGTTCTTTCAATTTTCACAATATTTTCATTACCTTCTTATACCAATTTTATTTTATTTTTATTTGATTCTCGTCCACATCAATTCCAATCCATCTACTTGCATTCCAATTTTATTATCTACACAAATTTCATTTAAAACTATTTCATAAGCTTAACCATAACCATCTCACCATATTCTTAAATGATTTCAATTCCATAATATCTCAATTTATTTCCATTTTAATTGATTCTTACCCAAACCAAACCATTTACAAATTTTAATGCACTTTGCTTATTTATTTTATCCATTTTAAATTTGTTCACCTTCACACTTCATTTCTGAATTTATTTACAATTCAAACCATCACAATTATAATTCAATTCTATTATTCATTCACACTCTCAACTTTTTATTGTAAAAATTAACTTTCATTCCAGAGCTGGGTTTTCATTTTCTCCCAAAATCCCCTTAACATACCCCCAAAATCTTATCCATGCCAATGAAAATCTCCTTTAATTTAGTTTACACTAAATTCACCTTCAAGCTTCTCTTTACTTACCTTCGCTTACTCTAAATTCATTCTCAAATAATTTCTTAGAATTTAGTTGAGTTAAAATTTTATTTACACGATATCATTTTTATTTCCCTGAATTAAATTTTCTTTCAATTTAATTCTTTTCCAATTCTAATTCAACTTCAACCAAATTTATTTAGCCATCTTGAATTCATACCATTTCCTTTACTATCTTAAATAAGAATTAAATTCCATTCTTAAGTTCATTTCCATTTTAGAATTACAACTTCAAATGTTATATATATGTATCCCTGAATTCTTAAAGGTGCAAATTTTTTTTCCATTTAATTCCTTGCACAAATTTAAATCCGCAACTCCAGATTATAAGTATAACATTTAATAGCTTATGGGTACAATTCATTTCACAAAGAACCACAATTACATAGTCATCTTACATCTCAGTTTAATTCAAATCAATTTGATTCTAGGTCCAATTTATTTAACTTATCCCAAGTTAAATTCAAATTTTCTATTCACTTCAATATATTTCATTCATTTCCATATACTCAAGTTAAATTTTCAATTTCAGGACTAAAATTTTCATTTCTTCCTTATTAATATCAACTTCACCAAATAAGTACAATACTTGATTCATATTTGACTTCACAATTTTACTTTTCCATAATTCAATTACCCGGGTTTATTCCAAAATCAATTTGAAATAATAAATAACTCATACACTCCTGGTATATCAAACCAAACTTCCAAATTTCCAAAGCAATTTGTTTTTCCCAAAACAATTTCTTCCCTTCGAAATTTCCAAAATAATTGTTATACCCAACAAGTCCATACAATACCATAACCAAGTACTAGGAAAGCAATCCATCACTTTAGAAACTCGAAAATGAATTCTAATGATGTGGCCAGCATCATCAGGATTATTTTCCAGCGACTGAAGTGAGTTCAATGCTTTCTTACTTTCATAAAAATTCATTTCAAAACAGTTCCCATTCAAGAATACTTCCCAAAATAATATCCCAATATTGCCTTCAAAAGCTTTGGAAAACATTCCAACATCCTCACGCTTCTAAATTTCCAAATTCTCTGTTTAAATGCATTTAAAACACCTTTCAAAATTTCCGGGGTCAAAATTCTGGTTTAGTTCAAATTTAGTTATTCTTCTTTTATATAATTTATACTTATAGAATTTTATTTGATTATATCCATTTGGAATTTTTAGATTAAACTTTAGATTCTTATTTGATTATAGTATTAACAACCAATCATCCAAATATATAATATTTTCAGAAAATTATTTCTTTTATATCAAAATATAATTTGGGTAAAATTATTTCATTTACCCACTTTAAGAACAATACTATGTGGTTTATCTTGTTTAAGAGTTTAGAAACCCCTATCGATACGGTTGTACTTCCCACACCGACCAGAATTCATAAACACTCAACCGATAAGTCAACGCATCATAAAAATAATTTTATATGCACTAACAAGTACGCTCCCATATCTATTAATACGCTCAACTCATTATAGAGTACTATTGACTCTGTTTAATGAGTAATTTCCCCACCAAAGCCTAGGTTGTCGCCAACCTAAGCTCTGATACCAAGTGTGACAGCCCGCAAATCCGTACCCCTTGAATCAACACTTTCCTACCACTATTAACCCAAGTGGCACAGAATTACGAACCATTTGAGGTTAAAGAAGAAGAGATAGAAGAAGAAGAAGCTAAACCATATTAGAATCTCACAGTCGCAGCGGAATAAAATATAATAGTAAATATAAATCTTTACACGAAATGAAATCTATAACTGTTTTATACATCATACCATCATAGTATCTCATACATCAACCAATACCAATCAGACATACCATACAATCACAACAAATATATAGACGTCTTGGACTCCACCTCCTCTCCAGCTTCATAGCATCCTGTCCTGAACATATAATACTCGGTCTGACCCGAGCATTATAATGAAATAACACCCGAGTCAGTCTGGAATACCAGCTACTAATAATGCATCCAAATTGATTATTAAAGTTTCAAAAATCCTTTGAAAACAAAAGCATATCGTAAGACCACGCCACAAATAGACATGTCGTGTTTTTTACCTTACGATAGCTAAAACACTTTTTATAGAAATCCTCTGATATTATAATAGGGTCTATTTACAAATACTTATAAAATAGCCGAAATTGTTACATCTATTAAATTCCAGCTACTAGCCACAAAAGTGGGTAATACAAACAAAACTCATACAAGGCTCGTAGGGAGAATGGATTTCCAACAATGACTAGGCACTGGGGTACCACCTGTCACAGTACGGGGACTAGATCACCATACCGAGGACCACTCCCGGTCCCCTGCAACACAAGGCCGGACCCATCCCTTACTGCACAGTTCCGAATAAGATCACCCCACGGTTGGGATCAGCAACCGCCCACTAAGCCGAAATAAAAGGGAATCTAGACAGGGATGACTTTACTCTCCAGTGGGGGCTACCCACGAAGCCTTGCTGCATATCCGTTGATTTTCAGTCATTCCCATTTGATGAGGCTTGGGGCTAAGCTTTACCTTTAGAATGTTTCACTTGGAATGCCCATCGCCCTCTTGAGAATGTTTCGAAAGCATTCGTCCATACAAGTCCGTCCCAGGTTCGAACGGAACCGAAGGCACTAATCCTACTACATCCTTTTTGGAAATATCCTTAGGATTAGTAGCGACTAGCCCTTGCACTTCACAGCTCCATCTTCAACTCCAAACACGTTTTTCGCACGAAACGTACAAACCGAATCGAAGTGGTTTTCGAGAAATAAATCTCGATCCCGGTCTCTTCGAAACGATCAACGCATTAGTCCAGTATTGATAGTCGGTGATTTAACTATCAATTTATATTCACAAACATCCATCACACAATAAATAATTCCCACATTATTTATTTGCCTCAAATATCTTTAAAAGATATATTTTCAAATTTCCAAAACTCATTTGAAAACAATTCCCAAAATCTCTTCCTTTACAGGGAAAATTATCTAACATGTATTCCCATTGGAAAGGCCAAACTTAAATATTTTGCTTTAAAAACAGTTAAAATACTTTATACTGAAATATACTTTAAAATATAGAAATTACTTCTATTTATTTACTGAAAATATACTTTCAAAACGTTTTTAAATAGCATTATTTAATAAGATATAAACTGGATTTAAATAAAGGTTTGGTTTACTAAATTTAAAAGTGGAGTTTAAAAGAATAATACTAGCCTTTACCAATAAGTTAAAACAAATGATTATAAAACAAAGTTTGTTAATTTCTTCTTTAAAATAACCATTTTAAAAAAAATCTTTAAACAATTTAAACTTTAACTTTTAATTAAATAAATCTTTTAAAACACTATCTTCGTTTTTTCCCTGGAAAAACACTTTTCCGTTCAAACATCCCAAAGTGTCCTTCATATAAATCCAATCGATTTATTTCAATTCAATTTATGTTTACAACATAAATTCCCAATTCCATAATTATCTATATCTTCATTCGATGTTCAATCTCAATTTCCCATATCCGGAAGTTCATTTTGAAATATAGGTGTTAAATCATTTTTAAATAAAATAAATTTGGAGAATTTTTCAATGAAAAACCTTACTTAAATTTTACTTAAATTAAATCACAATGAAAAAACGGCATTTCAAAATATTCTATTTACATTTAAAATGTTAATTTAAAATATGAAGCTTCATTTTAACATATTTTAATTTTTCGGATAACACTATTCATTATTAAAATAACCCATCATTATTTTAAATCAAATTATAATTTCCATAGAATTCATTTCCAGAAATCTACACTTCACATTTGTCAATTGGTAAATTACCACTGTATTTCAATTTCCAATTTAACCAATTTTACATTTTCCATCCAAATCAGATTTCACATTTATTCTTTGAAATTATACTATTAACAATTCATTTTATTTCGTAAAAACCTAATTCAATCCATTAATAATTAAATTATGTAATTATAATTTATACAACAATTTCACAGTACAATTTAATTTCAGATTTGTCAATTCCAACACATAATCAGGCATCATTATCAATTATAAAATAATTGTTACATTGTGAGGAATCCAGTTGGATCCCTCCAACCCGTTTTTCCCTGCATCCACAAATATTAGCACATCACATATATAAATATCATTCCAGACTATTAACAACAATCATATTCAACCAATCACACAGATATTTAAATATTAACTATTTAAATTAGGTAGCATCCACATGTGAGTGAGAATAACTCACTTTGAGTTTCGTTAAGCGTTCCAAATTTAAATTAAACCGAACGACGTTCGATTTAACTCAAATTTCTAATTGGCTGGAATGATTCCCGAACTACACCATTGCGTAGTACACTTTTCTGCGATTCCGGCGCCACCAAAATCGTCGAAATCTGACAACGTATGTACTAGATATGAATTTTCAAAGTTTGAATATTAAATTTAAAACAAATTTCCTTCTATTTAATTTATATTACCCCAAACACATCCAGGCCATCACTCCCTCAAGTGAAATCAAGGCCGTCCACACCATCTTCCCCAATGCGTCCCTATCCAGTACAAACGAACCCATCACGCCGTTCCTAGGGTTGAAAAACACGACCGTCACGACGAGTTTGAGGACCATCGGCCTCTACCGCATCGAAGAGCGCATCACCCCGCGACCACGGCCAATATGCGGCCAAGCTCGGTGGCCATTTATGCACTGAAAACAAGGTTGAACGCGCCTTCTAGGTCACACGATTGACGATGATTCTCTCACCCAAACAGGATCATAACCGTCCATCTCGAAGAACTCGACGATCTCTTCATTTTCGTAGTTGGAAGTTTTCAAAATTATTAACTGAATTGATTGATAATTGAAGAGGAATGTCGATCTTTTTCGGCCATGAAAGAATATGGTTGCGGCTCCTGATAATGGATTAGGGTTTAGATTAATTTAATGTTTTATAAGTTTAATTAATATTATTTTAATTTTACACTTCAAATGTTAACGACCTATGCAAACGAACTCCATATCGCACGCACCAATAGGCAATTCTAAGGTTTTTCCGCGTTCCGGACACAATGGAACAGGTTTCGTAAGCTATTTCGGTCATACGTGCGATTTACAGAATTAAACGATCAATTTTGATTTAAACCGCTTAAAACGATTTCGATGCGTTTCGAGCTGCCACGGTCAAACGATAACTCCGAATGCTACGAAAATTGAAATTCGATAATAACTAACTATTACGAATCCAATGGAACTAGTTTCGTCGAATTCCAAGATAGTGCCCCGGAAGGCTATTTTAACTCGTCGATTAAATCGGGCAATTTTCGAAATTGTCGAAATCACTCAAAATTTTACTTTTAAAACTTTATTAACTTAATTATAATTCATATAGAATTCATAATCACATTAGAAATCATACTGATTCGGTTTAAATCAAAATCTGAATATTTGCATTGTCATATTATTAAATTCCATTATTAAATTAATATAAAATTCCAAATTCAGCATATCGACTTTTAATTTCATCCAACAGCCCAATATCATAATTTAAATCCAATAAGACTTAAAATAAATTTTAGAATCTAATTTTTATATCTATTTACACTCAAAATTACCAATTATTCCAATTCTAATATTAAATTATTATTATTCAAATTTCAATTTAATTTCCGTATTTGAAATTTTACTAATCCTATTAACTTAACCAAAATCTTTTTATTCCAAATTCAAATTATAATCCATATTCACCATCTAAAATGAATTAAATGTTCTGACGCAGCGGATAATTACGGAACGATATAGATCGATGAAAGTAGCAAACGGTGGATTGAAGATACTGAAATGCCCAAATTCGTTGATCACAAAGAAACCGAATTCTAGCTATCTTCGACGCGTTGATCACGCACGATACCCTGAGAGAAGATCTTCAATTCTTCAAGCGTTGATCAAGCGCACTTGATTCCGCGAATCGGCTTCAACAATCGTTGATTCGAGCGCACTCGAATAACCAAAAGTGGAGATAGGAGATTACACTCAACTACCAATTTAAGATGAAAGCACACAGCAATCAACAAGAATTTTATTCAACAAAATCAACCCCCCTCAAAGTTACAACGCACCGCCCTTTTTATAGCATTTACAACACCAGACCCTTAGGTCGTCAGGCGACCTACGACTTAACCAAGGTCGTTAGCGACCTAACTACTTACAACACAACACTGGTACGCGACTTACAGTAGTCTGCGACCTAACAACACGCGACTCAACGACATAACACTTGGCCGACCTACGACCTTCAATTCAAACGACTTAAGTAACACACACGAGTTAACAAACACAACGACTCACACGCGACTTACGACCTAACTAGGTTGTTACAACATCACACTATACAACATAAGCGACTCAACATTGGTCAACACCGACCTAACACAAACAGCGACTTACACCGGGTCGTTAACGACCTATATTACAAACGACTTACGACCTATACAACACGACCCAAAACTCACGACTTAACATGGCTGCGACCTAAAGAAGCGGCAACATGGATTCTTCAACATCTGGCGACCTAATATCTGAGCGACTTAAGAATTTAGGTCGTGGATTGGTAGCTCGAAGCTTCGTTAGGTCGTAGCTTAATAGTCGACTTAAGGGACCGAGCGCTGGAGTGTTTAACTTGTTAACTCGTTCGAATGTCTTCATGCCTAGCTCGTTAACTCGCGAGCTACCTTTGCTAGGTCGTGAGCGACCTAAAATTTCCGAGCGACCTAAAACTGTGGCCTCCTCCAAACGACCTAAGAGGCTTAAACAATTCAACTTCCTTGAGTCTGTATATCGCACTGCTTTGTCTTTAGGCTGGGCTGCATCATCCTTCCCTGGTTGGGAAAAATTCGTCCTCGAATTTAAAAGTTCTTTCCCGTCGGTCTGTTCATCCCCATAATAAGGTATTAAATGTTTAACATTAAACACAACAGAAGTATACACATCCTCCGGCAGCTTCAACCTGTAAGCGTTTTCATTGATCCGTTTCACAATCTCTACAGGACCAATCTTTCGAGCTTTAAGTTTATTATATGTTCCCACTGGAAAACGATCCTTAGTTAGTACAGCATATACTTAATCTCCTTTGTTAAATTCTACACTTCGTCGCTTCATATCTGCAGATCGTTTATACTTCTCATTTTTCTTCTCCAATCATTTTTGAACGATTTCATGGCATTCCGTCAATCCATCAACAAAATCAGTAGCTCTTTTAACTATCCCCTTTGGTGGCGACACTATCGTTAAATCCAACGGCCCTTTTGGTAAGCTTGAATATACAATCTGAAATGGACTGAAACCCGTACTACGGTTGATAGCATGATTATGAGCAAACTCCGCTTGACATAACTTCACATCCCAAATCTTCAGATTATCCTTCACAAGACACCGTAGTAAATTTTCCAGCGATCTGTTCACAGCCTCAGTCTGTCCATCTGTCTACGGATGATAAGCGCTACTAAAGTTCAACTTTGTTCCCACTATCTTCCACAAACTTAGCCAAAAATGACTCAGAAATCTGGTATCCCGATCGGAAACTATAGACTCCGTTAAACCATGAAGACGATAAATCTCCCTGAAGTATAATTGCGCCACATGCAATGCATCTGCCGTCCTCTTACAAGCAATAAAATGTACCATCTTCGGAAAACAATCCACCACAACATATATAGAGTCGTTTCCCCGTTGTGTTATTGGTAAGCCCAACACAAAATCCATGCTCACATCCACCCATGGTTTTGTCGGAACAGGTAAAGGCATATATAATCCCGCGTTTGTAGCTGTTCCCTTGGACACTTGACAAACGTGACATCTTTGAACAAACCTTTCAACTTCCCGCTTCATCGAGGGCCAATAATAAGATTGAGAAATCAACTGTAATGTGCGATCACGTCCAACATGTCCTTCTTCATGCAATTCCTTGATAATCTTCATTCTCAAGCTACAATCTGGTATACATAATCGATTCCCCTTGAATAAAAATCCATCAACCAACACAAATTCATCAGTACTCCCATCCTTAACTTTCTCAACAAACATCGTAAAGTACGGATCTTCTCCAATCAACTCTGGCAATAGTTCAAACCCTGTCACTTCAACCTTCATTGTTGTCAACAAATGAGTCCTCCTGCTTAATGCATCCGCTACACGATTCGTCACCCCTGACTTGTGCTTTACAACAAAAGTAAACTACTGCAAATAGGAAATCCACGATGCATGCCTTGCTGAAATTTTTTCCTGCCCTTGCAAATGTTTTAATGCCTCATGATCAGTGTAAAGAACAAACTATTTCTGAAATAGATAGTGTCTCCAGTGTTTCACAGCTTGAACAATTGCGTAAAATTCCACGTCCTAAGTGCACTGTCTCAATTTAGCTCCAGATAATTTTTCACTGAAATAAGCAACTGGTCATCCCTTTTGACTCAAGACTCCACCAACCCCAACCTTCGATGCATCAGTATGTAGCTCAAACAACAACTGAAAATCCGGTAAAACTAGAATTGGCGCTGACGTCAATAGTGTCTTGATCTTCTCAAAAGCAACCCCTGCTTCCTCTGACCATGAAAACTTCTTTCCTTTCATGCAATCGGTTACTGGTGCCATCACACTGCTAAAGTGTGGAATGAATCTTCGATAAAAAGATACCAAGCCATGAAAACTTCGCACTTCAGTAATTGTCTTTGGTTGTGGCCAACTCCTGACAGCTTCCACTTTATTTTTTGAATACCTTCCTTTGAAAGAACATACCCCAGGAATAAAACTCTGTCCATCATAAACACACACTTCTTTGTTGCTGCATAAAACTGCTCTTGTCGTAGAATCAGCAATACTTCTCGCAAATGCTGGATGTGTTCTTCTGTGCTCCCACTATAAATCAGAATATCATCAAAGTAAACAACCACAAACTTCCCAACAAATGGTCTAAAAATATGGTTCATCACTCTCATGAAAGTACTAGGAGCATTTGACAAACCAAATGGCATAACCAACCATTCGTATAAACCCTCCCTGGTTTTAAAAGCAGTCTTCCACTCATCACCCGGTCTAATACGAATTTGATGGTTTCCACTCTTCAAGTCAATCTTGGAAAATACAACAGCCCCACTCAATTGATCAATCAAATCATCAAATCTCGGCATAGGAAATCTGTATCTCACCGTGATCTTGTTTAGAGCCCGACTGTCCGTACACATCCTCCATGTTCCATCCTTCTTTGGTAGCAATAAGGCTGGCATGGCACATGGACTCAAACTCTCCTGGACACGCCCTTGTTCTAGCAACTCCACCACCTGCCTTCTCAGTTCTTCATGATCCTACGGACTCATCCTGTAATGTGGCCTGTGAGGTAACACTGACCCTGGCACAAGATCAATTTGATGTTGAATATCCCTCAACGGCGGTAACTCCTTTGGTAGTTCTTCTGGAAATACATCACTGAATTCTTCTAATATCGGTTTTACTTCTTTTGGAATCTCAACGGATTCAGTAGCTTCATGTCCAATCAACAAAAACACTTCAGGACTCTCCTCTACTTCTTCAACAAATTCTTTTAAATTCAATAGAGTTTTCAGCTCCTCAATCTCCTCAGATTTTCCCTCACCTTGCTGTCTCTTCTTTGGGACTAAAATAATTTTAACGCCTTCAAACATAAAACTACAGCTATTGGTCCGACCATCATGTTGCACTGCTCGATCATACTGCCACGGTCTTCCCAAAAGTAAGTGACAAACATCCATTTCCACAATATCACACCAAATCTCGTCTTTATACTTCTTTCCAATAGAAAATGGAATTCAAACTCGCCTATCCACCTTCACCTCTCCTCCTTTTCTCAACCACGCTAACTTGTAAGGATTTGGATGCTTCTCCGTTTTCAGCTTCAACTTTCTCACAGCTTCAACTTTCTCACAGCTTCAGTAGAAAGAATATTGTCACAACTTCCTGCATCAATCACAAACTCACAAACCTTTCCCAGAATAGTGCACGTGGACTGAAAGATGTTACTCCTCAACCAACTAGCCTCTTCTTCCTGCTTCGGTATTAAACAAGATCTCCTCATCATTAGGTTACATCCTTCATCTCCTGAAGCGACATCCTGTTCTTCCTCCTCAACTGGACTAGGATAACCTTCATCATCATCCTCACCTTCAACTTCAGCAATCATAGTTCGTTTCCTCGGCTTCGGACATTCATTACTCTTGTGACCCACTTCCTGACAATTGTAACATTTGAAACTGTTGTTGACCCTCGCCTTCGCAATTTCATTCACAACTGGTTTTGCGACAACTTTAGGAACATTAGAACTTCCACTAACACCCTTCACTTGATTGTTGGAATTAGTAAACACACCGCCTCCACGCCTTCCCTGCTTCTCCCAAGCCAACGCTTTCTGATGTGCCTCCGCCACAGATCTTGGATCAAACATATTAACCATATCCTGGATCTGCATTCGTAAACCTCCAACAAATCTTGCAGTCAACTGTTCTTCTGTCTCCATAATATCATTCCTGGCAATGAGTTGGTAGAATTCATCAGCATAATCATTGACTGACTTCGTCCCCTGCCTTAGATTCTGTAACCTCTGGTACATAAGTGATTGATAGTTGTAAGGTAAAAATGTAGCTCTCATCAACCTCTTCATCTTATCCCAAGACTCAACCTTTGACTTCCCCATCCTCTCTCTCGTAAGTTTAGTTTGCTGCCACCATGCCAAAGCTCTCCCCCTCAACCTAGTCGCAACCAACTTCACTCGACGATTTTCCGGAATCTCTTTGAAATCAAAGATTTCTTCAACATTAGACAACCAATCCAAGAATTCTTCTGCAACCATTCCACCTTTAAATTCAGGAATTTCCATCTTCATACCCGATTCCCATCGACGATCATCATCTACATCTCGATATGAATTTCAGACTTGGTCTCGATCTCGATAATGAATGCTAGCTCTATCACCCTCTTCATTACATTCAAATGTTCGTCTATATCGATCTGGACCATTATCATCCCTTTGATCACGCATGTCCCTTCTACTATGTCTCTCTTCATCTCTATATGGTTCATCTTCAAACTCACGTGGAGTTCTCCTCTCTTCATGTCCATAGTCATGGTGATCTCTCTTTGATGAAATGTACGTTTCTCTTCTCTCTTTAAAAGATTGCGGTGATACCCTTCTCGCTTCCGTAACCGATGGCGAAACTCGGTTTCCTCCATGGTTCGAGATTGGTGATCTCCTCCTTTGATTTTGATTTAAATCATTCATCAACTTCTCTAGCTTTCCAATGCCTTCATCAAACTTCTCATTAATACGTTGTTCCGTTTGCTCGGCCTCTTCTCTTCTATACAACGCTTCAACATTCTGATGACGATTAGCTCTCCTTGGTGGCATGATCGAACTTCACAATACTTCAACAAATGATACCAAAGTGGTGCTTCAACTCTCGGCTCTATCTCAAACACCTTTCCAACTTTGATCCAAAATGAAATGGATCGAAAGCTTCTAACTTGTTGCAACTTCAAGATGAACACGATGAACACCAAACTTCAAACTCTTTGGCTCCAAGACTCGGCTTATCTATGATTGGCTAACCTGGCTCTGATACCAAAAACTGACGCAGCGGATAATTACGGAACGGTATAGATCGATGAAAGTAGCAAACGGTGGATTGAAGATACTGAAATGCCCAAATTCGTTGATCACAAAGATACCGAATTCTAGCTATCTTCGACACGTTGATTGCGCACGATACCGTGAGAGAAGATCTTCAATTCTTCAAGCGTTGATCAAGCGCACTTGATTCCGCGAATCGGATTCAACAATCGTTGATTCGAGCGCACTCGAATAACCGAAATTGGAGATAGGAGATTACACTCAACTACCAATTTAAGATGAAAGCACACAGCAATCAACAAGAATTTTATTCAACAAAATCAACCCCCCTCAAAGTTACAACGCACCGCCCTTTTTATAGCATTTACAACACCAGACCCTTAGGTCTTCAGGCGACCTACGACTTAACCAAGGTCGTTAGCGACCTAACTACTTACAACACAACACTGGTACGCGACTTACAATAGTCCGCGACCTAACAACACGCGACTCAACGACATAACACTTGGCCGACCTACGACCTTCAATTCAAACGACTTAAGTAACACACAAGAGTTAACAAACACAATGACTCACACGCGACTTACGACCTAACTAGGTCGTTACAACATCACACTATACAACATAAGCGACTCAACATTGCCCAACACCGACCTAACGCAAATAGCGACTTACACTAGGTTAACGACCTATATTACAAACGACTTACGACCTATACAACACGACCCAAAACTCACAACTTAACATGGCTGCGACCGAAAGAAGCGGCGACATGGATTCTTCAACATCTGGCGACCTAATATCTGAGCGACTTAAGAATTTAGGTCGTGGATTGGTAGCTCGATGCTTCCTAAGGTCGTAGCTTGATAGTCAACTTAAGGTACCGAGCGCTGGAGTGTTTAACTTGTTAACTCATTCGAATGTCTTCATGCCGAGCTCGTTAACTCGCGAGCGACCTTTGCTAGGTCGTGAGCGACCTAAAATTTCCGAGCGACCTAAAACTGTGGCCTCCTCCAAACGACCTAAGAGGGTTGAACAATTCAACTTCCTTGAGTCTGTATATCGCACTGCTTTGTCTTTAGGCTGGGCTGCATCATGTTCAAATCCGGTGATCCAAAATTTCGGGTCGTTACACATGGTGTTAGATGTCACAGGTGAACAGCTATAGATAATGGCATATCATCATATATATAATAGTTAAATAAGTAGCAATATCATATTTCAATCGTCGTTTCAAATGAAATCAAATTTAACAAATATAAGATTGTTAATCGTCAGTGGTTGCTCACCTTTCGAGGCTGGAGATGAACAAGAATGAGATGAGTTAAGAATCCGAGCATAAATTCCAAAGCGAAGAAAAATTGGCACGAATTTGATGAACAAAGATGATAATAAGGAATCGATGAAATAATCAGAATCATCTTGATATGAATTGAACTAAATATATGTATATATATATAATATATATATATATACATATATTTCAAAAAATTAATTTAAAACATATATAAAAGTAAAATCTATGTATATTTTCAAATCACTACTTAACTTGATGCATATGGAATAAAATGTCTATATATATATATATATATATATTTTAGAAACCAAACTAATGTATAATCATTTATGTAAATTAATATATATATAAACATGTACAACTCATATTATAAATTTTAGAAATATATGTTATAAAATATATCAACACTGCTATAAATATATATGGTCAAATATAAGAGAACCAACTTAATACCATATATAATAATGTAACATATATATAGTAGACTTGTGTATAGATCTTATAATCAAACTAATATAAAATTTACACATTTTTAAACATATATAAATTGACACATATTAAAATTTTAAAACAAAACCCATAATGCAAGCTATGCAAACAAACACACACATGTATACACACACACACATACTGACATATACACAAAGATATATATATGTCTAACATACAGATAATATAACTTATATAATTTATATATAGCAAATAGGTCATAAACTTTTATAAACTTATATATTCACAAACAGATTATCCAAAACTTAGAAATACAAATATACAACTTATATCAAATGTATAACACATATAAAGCATATAACTTATATATATAACTTACACATAGTCATTCATAAGTAAAATATAAACCAATATATATATACCTTATACATGTTTCATGTGAATGACCAAACGAGGGAATCGATAAATGGTGGCCGGTGTCGGTGCTTTGGTTGGAGGAAAGGAGGCACATGGTGGAGCACGAGCAAGCGGCTGCTGGCCAATAGAAATATGGTGGTGGAGTATGGGTATGGGTGTGGGCTCATGGTTGGCTGGAGAGAGAGAGAGAGAGTGGGAGATGGAAGTGGCGAAAGGGAAGGGAGAGAGGCGTGGGATGGTGGAGGTTGCGAAGTGGGGCACTGTGCTTGGGTTGGGAGGTGGAGTGACTAGGCTCGGCTAAGTGAGGGTGGAAGATGGTTCAGAGGCTTGGGCTCGGTAGTGGGTACTCGCGTGAGGTAGAGGGGACCGAATGTGATGGTGAAAGACAAGCTATTGACATTGCTAGAGGTTGGCTAGTTTCAAAAATACGAAAAAAAACTATAATATGTAAAATATATTTTCAAAGAAGAGACAAAACTAAAGAGATAGGGAGGAAGAAACTAACCGGAGATGAAAATGAAATAGCAATTAGTTTTGAAATTGTGGAATAACAAAAGATGCAGTTTGAATAGGTAGATATATTAAAAGATGAAGGCTGTTGGTATTACACGGTATATAAATGAAGGGTCACGGGAAATACAAAAGCCACATTGCGGAACCGATACGGGAATCGTTCCGTAGATTTCGCCGTCTTTCGAATTTCAAAACACACAAACGAATATACTACGGAGAACAGCATGACGAGACGATCGAAACGGTACACAGATATCAGTGATAGGATCATCCTATCAAAAGTCGATATTCAGTTCCGTAAATGCTTCTAATTTCCTGAAAATAAGATAGATGGAGCAATAGCAATCCAAATTTGAGGAAATTGAGATATGATGTCTCACTGAGAAGATGATTTAAAAATTTATTATATAAAAATATTTAGGTTTGAAAACATTTTGTTATCATAAAATATTAACTGATTTAAATTTCAAATATAATTACACAACAAAATAAACTTCCATATTTTCTTATGAAAATTTACCATTAGCTATGTTTAAGTAGACGTATTTCAAATATTAAATTTTTATTTCCAAATTCAATTATTTAAAATTTCATAAAATTTCAGTTAATTACGTTATTAAAATAATTAAAATTTATGGGTCATTACAGTTGTAATTCTTTAAAGTTAGTGCACACAGGGTTCAATACTTTTTTGTATATAAGAAACATACAAAATTGAACTTGCTAAAAATGGCGAAATTCAAGGACAATTCGGGACCTACATTATAAATGTTGTCTACAAGGCTGTGCTAATATTTTCAAAATGACAAATTTGATATCATTTGTCATTAGTTATTTCCTTTTGTGATGTTCGACACATACACTACAAGACACACAATGTATTCCAACGGAGCCTTCCAATAGCCTCCAACGGCATTGACCAACGTCTTCCAACATCCAGTGTTTTCTCGTATATTTTATTAGTTAAAAACTGTAGGACGTTGGTTGACATTGGAATCTAGACGTTGACGGCCATTGAATGACGTTGGAAATCTACGAGCAAAACAGAAACCCAACTTCTTCTTCCCCATTCGTCTGAAACATATCCCCCCCCCCAAATTACCAACTTTGCTCCGATTCCGACCCCCCTACTGCTCCGATGATCAACGGCTCCTCCAATGACTCCAAGCCTCCCTCTGGTCCTCTCTAACTCCCTAATCTCTTAAGAAATGGTATAAACCCTAATCCCTATATTTAATTAAATTTGTTAAATTAGTGTAATAAATGTTTGTATTGCCCTATTGTATGTATAATCTAGTTTATTGAGGCATAATTTATGTTATTAACGTATGTATTGCAAGATTATATATAATTAAGTTTGTGTTAACAATAGAATAATGTGCTTACAATTAGTTTTAGGTTTGTTTGGAAACGTTAGTTGTTAGTGAGCATACAATTAGTTTATGTATTTTAGAAAATTTCAAAAACGATATTTTATATTCATGAAACCCTTAGAGTGTCTTTCGACCCCGACGGATAAGTATTGTATATGATCGTTGTGTGGATATTCGTTTTTTAACAGAACGGACATCTATATTCATCGTATACAATATTTGTTGGATTTGTCCCTGTATTGGACAAGTTACGAACACAATAACGTAATTAAATCTTGTAAAACATTTTATTTTAAATGGTTCATAGAATTTCGACAGCGCTTCATCTATGTTCCCTGTATACACGCAAATGTGTACTGTTCAGGGAACTAAAGCGAAGTGCTGCCGAAATTTTGTTGAATCGTTTAAATTGAAATGATTTACATGATTTAATTACGTTATTGTATTTGTAATAGGAGGTAGGATGACCCATCGACAAAGTGTCAATGATTTATTAATATAAAATTCACCAATAATATTATTTTAATAAAATGTCAATTTTTTAAATTTATAACGTACTTTTTAATTATATACGTAGGTAAATGGACAATTATTTTACCGATCGAAGGTGGATGTACATAAAAAGAAGGGTCAAAAATAGAGGCGCTATAAGTGAATAGTTTAATAACGGTTTTCGCGTATTTATTGATTTCGCTTTAAGTAATAACGAAAACGACGAAGAAATCCGTTGTCCATGTACTAAATGCAAAATGTTAAAGCATTTGATACCAGAATTGGTTAGAGTTCATTTGCGTCAATACGGTTTCGTGCCGAACTATTTGGTTTGGGATCGTCATGGAGAACCGTTAGCATCTAGTCATGTACAAGCTAAGGAGGTAGTGTGTACTGAAATTGATACGACGAATCTCGTAGAACATATGGTTGAAGATGTTGCACGGTCAATGTTCACTGTTCCTCAATTAATTGATGACGATGGTAATGCTGAAGAAGAACCAAATGTTGGGGGAAAAAAATACATGATTTATTAGATGCCGCAAAGAAACCCCTTTGGGAAGGCTGCACAAGCGGAACCCAATTATCAGTAACTGCTGAATACATTGCGATGAAATCTAAATAAAACTTCACAGAAGCTGGATTTACAGCTGTTGTACAAGCTGCGAAACGGCATATGCCTCCCAATAATTTAATGTGCGAAAATCATTATGAAGTAAAAAAAATGATGTCAGCTTTTGGTTTACTGTATCATAAAATAGATACATGTCTAAACGGTTGCATGCTGTTTTGGAAAGAAGATATCAACCGTAGAAACTGTAAAATATGTAATCAGCAAAGGTACAAATCAAGAAAGAAAAAAGGAAAGAAAGTCACGTATAAACGTATGCATTATTTACCAATTACTCCTAGACTTCAAAGGTTATATGCATCTTCTGTAACCGCGCAACATATGAGATGACATAGTGTTAGAACACGGGAAGACGGTACGTTAACACACCCAGTTGATGGGGAAGCATGGAAGCATTTTGACCATAAATATCCTGATTTTGCATCCGGGAGTCATAATGTTCGACTTGGTTATGTACGGATGGATTTTCACCATTTTCTCAGTTTGGTTCTAAATATTCGTCATGGCCTATAATTGTCACACCTTATGATTTACCTTGATGGATGTGTATGAAAACTCCATATATGTTTCTCACAGTTGTCGTCCCTGGTCCTAATGATCCGACACAAGGAATCGATGTTTCAACCTTTGATTGAAGAATTAAAAACATTGTGTTACGAAGGAGTAGAAACATACGATATTTTAAAAAAAAAATTCGCATGTATGCTTCTTTGATATGGACAATCAGCGATTTTCCTGCTTATGCAATGTTTCAGGTTAGAGTACGGCTGGTCGTCTAGCTTGTCCGTACTGCATGGAAGATACACGGGCATTTTCTTTTCCTCATGGAAAGAAAATTTCATGGTTTGACTGTCATCGATGTTTTCTTCATATTAATCATCCTTTTAGAACATATAAGAAAAACTTTACAGCTAATATACATGAAACTTTGAGACCACCTACGGTTTGGTCAAGCGAAGATATTTATGAACTTGTAAAGGATTATCCAAAGATACATGAAACCGAAGAACAAATTGAAATTCAAGGTAAATCATCGATTCATAACTGGTGCAAACAAAGCATATTTTGGGATTTGCCTTGTTGGAAAAATCTCCTTATTCGTAATAATATTGACGTGATGATAATGAGAAAAATGTGTTTGATAATGTTTTTAATATAATTTTGAATGTCAACGGGAAGACGAAAGATGATTTGAAATCAAGACGTGATATCGAAATAATATGTAATCGTCCTGAGCTTCATATAAAGCCAAATGACACAGAAAAGCCAAAAGCTTGCTATGAGCTAGACAATAATCAAGTTAAAGTACTTTGAAAATGGGTGGAAGGACTAAGATTCCCAGATGGTATATCTTCTAATATTCGTAGATGTGCCAAATATAAGAACAATAAACTTAGCGGGATGAAAAGTCATGATTGTCATGTTATGATGGAAAATTTATTACCCGTCGCTTTGAAAGAACTGTTGCCCGTAAAATTTTGGACTGTTGTAACAGAACTTAGTCTTTTTTATAAAGAGATTTGTTCTACAACATTAAAAGTTGATCGTCTACGTAAACTTGAGGAAGAAATCCCGATATTTCTCTACAAAATGGAAAAAGTATTTCCTCCGGGTTTTTTCAATGTTATGAAACATTTACCTATTCATTTTCCATTAGAAGCACGTCTTCGAGGGCCTGTGCAGTATGAATGGATGCATCCAATTGAAAGGTATTTAAATCATCTAAAAAAAGTGAGACAGAAAGCTCGAGTTGAAGGTTCAATTTGCAAATCATACATCGAAGAAGAAGATTTTTTTTTCTCTCATTATTTTAGTGACCATGTGAACATATTATTTGAAAGTGCTACGCGTAATGATGAAGGCATTGATCAAGATGATTGTCAAATGACCTTATCAATTTTTAAAAAACAAGGTCGGCCTGCTGGTGCTTGTGTGAAAATATGGTTGGATAATAGAGATTATCATGTTGCAACACATATGTTCTTCTCAACTGTGCCGAAGTTGCACCGTTCGTTAGGTAATTTACTTGTATATATATCATCAACACGTGTGTATACACAAATATATGCACACACGTGTATCTTAATCATAATGCAACATTTGTTATATAATTGCAGTATTTACGAATCACAACATCCTAACGGCGATATCGGCGACGAATTCAGTTCTTGGTTTTCTAAGTACGTTTTCGATACAACAAATTGTGTTGTAGACGAAGGATTGAAACATTTAGCTATGGGATAAAAAAGGAAAGTGAAGACCTATCCAATATTCTTTGTCAATGGATATAAATTTAATACCAAAGAATACGGTGCCGAAAAATTAACTAACAATACTGGTGCATTTGTTAAAGGTAGTGATGATCCAAATGATCATATACATGATTTTTATGGCGTGCTAACCCAGGTTTTGCAATTGACGTATTTCACACGACCCACGGAAGAAGTATTTTTTTTTAAATGCAAGTGGTTCGGCAACGTTCCAGGTTTTGGAATCAACGTGCACCCAAAATATAATCTTATAGAAATAAAACATACTTCGGTTATTATAAATATGATCCTTTTGTACTTGCCAAACAAGCTCTTCAAGTTTATTATGCTTCTTACCCATCTCTAAGAAGAGATAAAATAGATTGGTCGGCTGTTTTTAAAACAAAGGCAAGGTTTACATTTGATGGACGGAATATTCCCGAAGAACAAGCTTACCAAGCAGATATCGAGGAAAATAGAGGAATAATAATAACCGACGATCAAACAGATTTTGGACCTCTAAACGATGAATCAAATGTATTAATTGAAGCATTTGAGAGTACAGAGGAACAAAATATAGAGTGCAAAACAGAGTCTGAATCCGAAAATCACGAGGACTGATCAACTATCTACATTTTGAGAAGGTAAATTTATATTTTTTTTTAAAAATTATCCTGTTTTCATTAAAAATGAAATGGTATGTTAATAAATGATTGTATCACATCTCGTTTTTATGTTACGCCATACTGTATGTTTTACATATAGCCATTTTATTTTATGTTATAATGTTTGTTTGTAACATGTGTTATATAGGTATGTCGTCACGTAGACATTCTGGGTCTTCCTCTTCCTTATAGAGAGGGCATGCTCGTCCGGACGATGGTGATGGCGGCGGTCCATCACAGGAGCTACGACGTCCTGTGGTGTGGCTAAAGCCAAAAGCAGATCAAACGTAAGTATTAAATTTCAAAATTAAATTTCATTTTCGTACAATGTATTCTGAAAATATATAGTAGTCATGAAATATTAATTTTTTTTCTCTGTTTAAACACAGTGGTTTCTCTTTGGAGCAGACTCAAGTAGTTCTATCTATATCTCGATGGGCGTACATGGGTCGTATGACCGAATGTTGGCCTAAGTGGACGTTGATTCCAGATAATGTTAAAGAGACTATTTGGCAGGATTTTTTGGTATGTCACTTTATATATTAGGAACATGTTATATCAATTCATGTTTACATTATTTATAATAGCCGTATAACTCTTATTTTGTCAAACGTGCAGGCGGAAGTGGACCTTCAGGACGCCGATATTTCAGTCGTATATCGCCACTGGTGCAGCAAAGTCGCAAAGAACTACCGGGAAATAGCAAAAAGCTTAAACAGAGGGAAAGAAGCCTCAGTGGATGAGCGCAGCTGTGTGGGATGATTTTGTGAAATGGTGAGGAAACGAGGAGTTTCAGGTAAATTTATCACATGTTTAATTTAAATTCTTCTACGCAAATACTAACTATAAAAGTTAAACAATTTTTGTTTTTAAATTATACAGAGGCAGTCGGAGAGGAACTTAGCCAATAGGAGCAAGAACCCTGTCACACATCGTGGTGGTTCCAAGTCATTTCAGCATCACCGAGAGGACTTGGTATATTTATTAATTACGATAATAATTTAAAGATTTTAAGTTCTAAGTTGTAGATAATGTAACAATGTATATATAATATATATGTATATGGACATATTTCAGGAGAGACAGCGTGGTGGTGCTTCTGTGAGTTACTGGAATGTTTTCACGAATATTCATGCGTTGAGCCAGGTCGACGAAGCAGGCACCGTTTCGTACTCCTGGGATCACGATGCCAAAGCGCAGTCTGCATATGTAAGTAACATAATGACTTAACACTTATATAAGTTAACTAAAATAATGTTATCTAAATTCAACTTATTTTGCATAATAGCAAAAGTTTCAGCAAGCACGGACTTCCATTCTCGAGGGCTCTGGGTGCGACGAGTTGACCGCCGCTGAGGAGGACACTGTTTTTGAGTCTGTCATGGATCCATCGGCACATGGCAGACGATTTGGTTTTGGGAATCAATCGGTAATAAATTTAACTTAAATTTTAAAATAATTATTCTGAACCAACTGTTGCACATTTTGATGGATTATAGTAAACACGAATTACAATTATTAAACACTGATAATTTAAATTTTATTTACAGGCTAAGACGGCTCAGATTGAGTATCAGAGGGCTCAAGATAAGGAGGAGATTGCACAGCTCAGAGCCTAGGTCGTCCCGCTCGAGGAACGCAATATCCGCACCGAAGCCAAGACGGAGGAGCTGAAAAGGCGTCTTACGGAGTTTATGGAGCAATACGGCCGGTTTCCATCTTCTGGTGGTTCTGGAGGAGAGTGATTTCAGGTATGATTTGATTTGATTTGCTATGGACATGTATATTTGAAGAGTGTGAGGATTTCATACATTCTGATGTTTTGGATGTTGGTTTGGATGTGATTTTTGAGATGTTGACGTAGTAGTTTGGATATTGTTGGATTGGGCTTATGTTGGATGGTTTATGTTGTTTATATTGATTTGTATTATGTATATTGATTAGTATATATACTTATTACTTGGATTTACTATTATGATTGATTATATGTGAGATATGCTGTTGTATCTGTGCTCGAACTTGAGCTTTTAATGGGATATACGATCTTGAAGGTGGATGGAAGCATGCATTGTTGGTTCTGTAAAAAAAAACCCAGATTTCCAATGTCTTCCAACGTCCACCAACGGCTTACTGGCACATTTATTCCAACGTCTTACAACGTCCTCCATCGGATCTTCCAACGTCTATTTGGTCAACATCTTCTTCCACGTGGATAACTTGAACATTGGAAGACGTTGGTATATGCGCGTTGGTTCCGTTGGTTGACGTTGGACGCCGTGGAAATGTATATCAACGTCGTTTCCAACGTCCATCAACGGCTTTCCAACGGCCGCCAACGTCTGGCCGCCATTGGAATGCACTGTGTGTCTTGTAGTGATAATTTACAATTTTTTTTAATAATACAAGCTTATCGAATACCAATCATCAGCGATGAAATAAATCTTCATTTTATTGGTTATTTTATATTTAAAAGCTTGCTTTCTTGCATGCCATTTGTATGTCAATTTTCAATTACAAATCATGTATTTTTTTTTGTTACACACACACATTCTTGCATTTCTGAAACATATGTTATTTATACTGTTTAAATGCACGCACTACGTGCGTGCTATTAGGACTTAAATATAATAGTTTTGGTGTAGCACTTTTTGCTACCAACGTGAACTTCCTCAAATGCCTCTCGATAAATATTACCAGATGTTAATTTCACTTAAAAATAGAATCCAACAATTCTTTTTTTTTTTACAAATTCACAAGCTCTCTTACGTGTATTATCAAACTTAATATCACTTAAAAGTAGAATCCAAAAATTAAAATTTATTTACATTTTCGCTCTTTATTAATTGATAGTAGAAACAAAAATTCAACTTAATAAAAATTGAATGTTTCAACTTTAAAATAGAAATTCAAACTAAATACACAATAAGATTCCAACGCAAAGCCATGTCTAAATATTTGTGAAATTTATTTATGAAATTTATTTTTATTGAGTATGCTAGACACATATAATCTGTAAAAAATATTAATTTACCCGTGAAACGTGTGCTATTGACGCATCTCTGGTGTGTGTATGGGTCGTAGAAAACGTGGACTTCCAAATGTAGTGCATATTTCGTCGTAGAGAAAATAATAAATTTCACAACGTTCAAAGCAATGTACTACACTGCTATGATCCTTCATCTTCCACTTTTATCAAACACTACCTCGTAAAGCCCCAAAATTTAAACTTGTTATGCTTACAAACCCTAAATTTACACCGCATTCAGTCTCTATAATTTCAAACAAACCCCCCACAAGCAACAATGATTTCCTAGATTAGAGAAAGAAGAGAAAGATGATTACTTGTCGATTCATGTTAAAAACGAAGGAGAATCAATAACTTTTAGAAGACGTAGGAAAAGGCAGTTGATGATCGTGTTTGTTGGCAAAACAAGTAACCGGAGTGGAGACAGCGAGGAGTTTAGGGTACATTTCTTAGTTTGGGGTTGGTGCAGAACTTATATTTATGTTTGTCTCATAACGTAATTTTAGAATTTTTTTAATTTTTTTTCCATTTTGGTGCAATACATTGTTTTAGCTCAGTTGATGCCTGTGTTGGTTTAAGTATGCTAGAATTTTTCCTTTTGGTAACATAGACAATTTTCTTGTTGATGATGCATACCAGGTAAGGTTGATACATAGAATGTTAAGTATGTCCTATTAATAGATATTAAGTTGGCATAAACACTTCCATAGAAATAACATAATGGAGACTGGCATTGCAGATCCATGTTATGTTACTCTCACAGGATGTTTGAATATATTTTCCTATGTTTTACCACTTGATATCACTATAAGAAAAAAACAGTTTCAACCATTATTTTTTGTTTGCTACCAAAGTAGAAAAGAATAAAGGGAATTATCCTGATCTAGTGTCTCTTTTATTATTTTTTTGGATCATGAAAAGTTTGGCATATATGTCCCGATTAAAACTGCACACTATTGATGCCAATACATGTAAATTTTTTTGTGTTACGTGGTATCCTGTCATTGTTAAATTCTAATCCCACATGTTTTATTATCAAACGTTTTCTTATTATTTTTCTTTGTGTGTATTTATATTGAAGAATAGAGATTTTAGGTTGATGTTAATACTACACATGCATCTGACTACTTTCTACTGTTACCATTCATGCTTCAGTTGGAAATTAACTAGCTAGCATCACTATTTTGTGTTTAATTTTGATAAGCTAGCTACACCGTTGACACTCGGTGATATCAATTCATGTAACTCATGTTGTGCTAGTTAGTAATCAGTCGTTCTATTATCCAAGTAACACATGTTTTTTATTATTAAATGTTATATTATCATTTTTATTTTTATTTAACTATGTTGAAGTAAATAAAGAATAAAGTTTTTGAATTGATTTATATAGCAGCATGCACATCTAAATACTCATGTCGTGTTTAAATTGATTGAAAACTATTCATAAGGAAAAATTTCCATTGCCGAGACTTGAACCTGGGTCTCTCGGGTGAGAGCCGAGTATCCCAACCAACTAGACTACAATGGATTTGATAATTTTATTGTTTCCTAAATAATCCCCATTATATATATATATATATTACTTTAGTTTCAAAAAGCTAATAATTTTGACGGTAGACGATGTAGAGACGCGTTTTCATTCACATCTATAATATCTGTAAACTCAAATGTTTTAAAAAAACATAATTTGATCGGTTAATGGATCATATTTGGTTTGATTGATCTCAATTCATTTTCTTTGCAATATAATAAATTTGATCATTTATCTAGTCGTGAATTATGAACAATTAAATACAAACCTGAATATGTAAAGAACCAACGGACGAACAAATATTTTGTCCACAATTGTTACCTATCGAACAACAAGTAATAAACCAAAGTAGTAATAATAATAATAATTTATTTTCTTTTACAAAGTATTAAAATAGAATTGATATTTCGAACTAATATGTGAAACAATGAACAAAAATGGTTCATGATAAATCGTGTGTGTGTATACATTGCTTTTACTACTATTTTATTTTATTTGGAAGTTATCTGCCATACTTCACACATTTTATCCTTTTAGCTTTCAATCTACAGTGTTGCTATATTCGTAGTATATGCATAGTTTGTAAAACAAAAGGTTGTAAAGCATATTATTATCGATATCTACTTGAAAAGGACAAACAAAGTACCACTGAGCCTTGACATGTTGCTATAATCATAAAAGTCATTGTCTTTTATTTATTTGAAAATATATGTGTAGTTCGACATGTTCTCTATAAAAGCACTGTGATTAGTCTAAAGAAAAAAAGGCAATCCGTCTGTCTATTTATTATACAATGCAAATGTTTCACTTTAGCGAAGCATTTTTTACACTACTAGAAACACCCTTATGTAAATTTATAGAAATTAAAGCTTTCTTATTAGTTGCAAAAGTAAAGTTCAAGATCCTATTTAGCTTGATCTTCTTTCTCATTTTGTCCGATATTCGCACATATTTATTTGACAATGACTACGTGTTTAAGTACTAAAATGTTTATAACGAATTTTGATTTTTATTAAAATAATACCTCATGTACGATATTAATTCATATTAATTTTTTATGTGCATGTTATTGCATGTACCAAAGTATATTATGTATTGCTTTCTTTCACGAAGACCAAGCTGGTGTTATTAATTCATATAATAATTTAACAATGGACTTTCATTATATATGATACTTAGTGTATGAACTAGTGGAATATGGGATAAGAAACATGGATAACTATTTCTCTCGGTTTTCTTTCTATGAGTCATTAGGTTATCTCCTTTCAATTTCACTTTGGCAATTATTGTTATTTTTGTTGTATGATTCATTGCACCTTCAACGTTGCCATGTCAAAAGTTCTATGCTGAACACAAACACCTTCCTTTTTTATCTATTAAACCAAAAATTTCCTTTTGAAACAAACAAGCAGTTAAATGCTTTTCAACCAAAATAAAAGGGGTCTTTGAATAAAAATTTAGTTTCTAAGAGCTGAGAGTACATGGATGGTTGTATTGAAAAATTGGGGTGAGAGAGGCTCGAGCTCTCGACCTCAGGATTACTCAAGAAAAGCTATGAAACCTATGCGCTAGCCAATTGCGCCGCCACCCCATGTGTTAATTTTGATTTTCAAGCTTCATAGTTTCTATGGACTTCATCTTATAAAATAAAGAAACATAATAAATTAACTTTTCACATCATTAGGGTGACCATATTTGACTCGTTAGGTTGATTTTAAGTTAAAAAGGTGAAACTAGTTTAAAGAAAACATTTTTTTGAAAACCAAACTGAAGTAACAAAATATTTTTCAGTTAATTCGATTTAACAAAACCCTAAGTATCGTATTCTATGGTCATAATGGTCAACATGGACAACTCGATGATTTTTAAATAATGATTTTCAAATTAATTTCATGATATAACCATATTCAAGATAATATATTCAACAAAATTAGAAGAAACAAATTAAATTGGCATTAATTTCAAAATAAAACCAGGTTGTGATTAAGTTGCGATCGAAGATGTTGGCCGCGAGAAGTTGTCTTCATCTTCTTCTTTGAGACAACGAGCTTTCTTCGAGGAGGCATGGCACAAGCACGAGTACATAAAATTGAAAATTTACTGCGGTGGAAAGAAATAATAGGGTAAAAACTTTTTCGACGATTGAAGAGGGCAAGCGTTTGGCCAACATAAAAACATAGACCTGGTAAAATGAAGTGGGGAAGGATAAGGGCATTGGAAAAATTAAGATTAAGTGCAACAGAGTCCTTAATACAGTGCATTTAGCACCATTTCAAAAGAAATTCGGTTAGCATTAATCATTTCTTAATTTTTCATTTCTATAAAATCTCTTAAGTTCCTTTCTTATATTTAGCTCTAACTCTTATCCGAGTTTTACATTCTGAGTAACGTAATTGTATTGACTTTTTCATTTTAATTCTAGTTTGAGTTTTACATTCCAAATATATGTTGTTATTTTTTTCTCTTGACTTTTTGATATTAAATTTTTATGATTACGAACGTAGGTTCATGATGTAATACTCGAAAATGGCATGATATTGGAGCCACATTTTTTTATTGTGGATTTAAATTTATGCTAAAAATTTAAAAGCATATATGTTGAATTGTTAAGATATTTAAACTTAGAAAAAAAAAGTAAATTTATGAGCATTGATACATACTCAATGGTTAAAATGATTTGAAATTGAATCTTCTAAAGTTTAAAAAGTCAAAAGAAAATTAAAATTGCATGTACTCATGAGTCCTACTAAAAATATCATTTTGATGTATGTATTAAATTAAAAAAAATGAAATCGATGAATGGTATATTAATAAACATACGTGGTTCTTATTATTTATATTTCTTTGTTTTTTGATTGAGTGTCCAAATTTAAAATGACGTTATTAATGTGCTAAAGATAAGTTGTTAAAACTTATGTTTTCATGTAAGAATACAACATAATATTTGGATGTATTTGAAATGCTTGTTTGCATTTAGTGGTATTGAAAATCATGATGTGTATAAAATTTTGGAGTGCATGAAATAACCTAGAAGAACTATGGATGATGAACGCGAAATGACTTAAAAGTGCAAATAAGTGACCTTTCGCAATGATCTTTCTTCACTTGTTTAAGTAATGACCTGCCATGTTAGCACCATATCTTAATAACAATAGAGAGGTCCAGGAAGCTTTCAACTATGTTACAACCTTTTCGAAACCAAGAAAATACCCTTCTGATAGCGACAAAAGCCTTCAAGGATGAATGGAAAACGATTGGATACCCAATGGCGGAAGGAAGATTCAAGTGAAAGCTTAAAAAGAGAAAACAACATCACTTTTTGAAAGTATAGGGAATGTACCTTCCTGTGAAGACCCAAATTATTGAGATGAAAATGATTTTAAAAAAAAAATAGTTAATGGAAAATATTCAAAGGATAAAATAGTTTGAAAATAAATATCAAGAATGATTGAAATAAATAAGGAAGAGGATAGTTTTTTTCAGTAAATAATAATGAGAAGAAAATAACTAAGTTTGAATGAGTTTTATATTCACATGTCTCACATATATATTTTATATACGTAGCCAGAGGAGTATAGAGTGATAAAATAGACTCTTATGATGATTAAAATATGTGAAACCAGTTGTGTATTATATATGTATAAATACATTTTTAAAATCGAGAGAAAATAAATGGTTTGAAACATTAGCAAGGAATTAATTGATAAAAAGATATATATGTGAACATTACAGATTTGTCCTAAGAAAATACATAATGTAGATAAGTCACATGAAAATAGTGTGTATGTTAAACATGCAAATGGCACGTACACAGAAAAAGAAGAAAAGAAACTATAATACCCGAAATGGAATCAAAAAGAAAATGGCATATTTAGCCATAAACATATATACAGAATTCTCTTATTTGTGTGGGGATAAAACTGGGTTTATCACTCCATTAAAACCCTAGCTAAATGTTTTAAAAATAAAAAAGGATAAGCAACAGTTTATTTTTGGGAAAATAGAAAGATATTTTAGAAAATAAAAATAAAAACAAACTCACACTGTTTTCAAGTTAGAGCATTCACGGGGAAGGAAGGAAGGTGATTGATTAATCGTCTTATGAGATTTAAGGCATTAAGACCCAAGTTAAGGGCAACCATATTACTTTTATAAAACCATATTATGTTTTTGTTTAATTTTATTCTCTGAATAAATAAATGTTGATTATGGTTGGTTTTTGGCTGAGTCTTGGGTTGATGTTTGATCAGTTTTGATTGTGTTAACGCTTAAAATTGAATGCTAACACCCCGGTGTGTGAAGTGTGAATGTGAAAGCACCAGCCGATGGTTCGGGAACAGAATATCAGCTAAAATAACAGAAAATGAAGTAAGGGACAGCGATTTTATAGTGGTTCGGCTTAAGGAGTAGCCTACGTCCACTTTAAGTATCTTTATTACTGATCTTGTTACAAAATGATACAATGCTCTTCAAGTACAAATCTCTTTAGTTAAAAACACTTTGAGCAAGTAGCTTAAGCTTCTATGTAGATGAAAGTCTTCGAATCCATGTCGGACGTGTGAAAGTCTTTCAAAGTAGCATGTAGTGTTCTTCGAAACTTCAAGTATAGAGTCGGTTTAGAAACTAGCAGAGTATCGGCGCTTGAAGAGATTATCCAAAAAAGTCCCCTCAAAGTTGGAGATGGTCATGTGTTTATAGAGAATTCTGGGCAGAAATTATTGCCAAGTCTTAAGTCGTGGCCGACTTAAGATAAGTCGTGGCCGACTTAAGATAAGTCGTGGCCGACTTAGGATAAGTCGTGGGTCGTTGGCGGGTTAAGGCATCAGGAGTTATGACTTAGCTGGCTCGCTTATGTCCTTTAGTACTAACTGATAGGTACTAGCGACTTCAGGAAAGCGGCACAGTCAAAACCTCTAAGTACAAGGTCGTTACCGACTTAAGCCAGGTTATAGGCCGGCAGCGACTTAGGGATAGGTCATAAGCCGTTTTTCCGAGATAAGGCTTAACTGGGTTGCTGTGTCTACTGAGTACAAGTCCTGTGTCGCGAACGAGTTAACAGGCACCGGTTTAAGTAACACAACATTGGATTTGCCTTTGTGCTTAGGTCGTGAGCGACCTAGCATAAGTTGTAAGTCGGCCATGGCTTAAGTGAAGTTGCTTTGGGCCTTCCCTGTCTTGAGTCGTTAGGTCGGCCATCTCTTGAGTCGTTGAGTTGCGTCATTGCTTAAGTCGCTAAGTTGATAACTCGATGAGTCGCTTATCCTTTGAGTCACTGTCTCCCTTGAGTTGTTGAGTCGGTAACTACCTTAAGGTATTAAGTCGGTAACCCTTCAAGGCCGTTGAGTCGGTAACCCTTCAAGGCCGTTGAGTCGGTAACCCTTCAAGACTGTTGAGTCGGTAACCCTTCTCTTAACCCGCTAAGTCATGGCTTCCTTAAGTCGGTGGGTCGTTAAGCCGTTGTACCCTTAAGTCTTCTTCCTTTTGAGCCGCTGAGCATAGGGGTTAACATTTGCCCCTCGAAGTACACGCCTAATGGTTAGTCGTGTACTTCGATATCCTTTAACCCGTCCCCATCTAAGTCGCTGAGTCGTGTGCGACCTAAAGGTTAGGTTATATGAGCCGCTTCAGGCCTCTCTACTGTAAGTCGTCTATCCCCTCCTTTCTTTTCATTACCTGCCTCTTCATTCTTTTTGTTGTTAACTCTTTCCTGAGCTTCCAAAGGCGATTTCGATTCAATCAGTCACCGATTAATCTTGAGATTACATCGTGTAAGTGATCTTGCTTTCTTCTCCTGATCCTTTACCATCTCTGATTCGTGAATTTCATTTTTCTCCATCCTAACCCACCTCTCCACGCAATGCGTCATCGTGAATTTTCGATAGTTGACGAACTCTAGTTGGCTTGATTTAGGTTTAAACGTTTGATTTGTGGACTTCAATGCTTAAAGCTAATCGATTTTCGAGTTGCGTTGGAGTGACAGGCATTGAATTTGTGGTGATTTAGTTTTTGGATGATTCGTCATCAGGTGAAAATTAGGGCTTGTGTTGGTGGAGAGGCTAACGGGTTAGCGGGTTAAGAAGGTGAAGGGTTTCTGATTAGATGGGGGGTTTGTCAATTGAGTGAAGTGAAATGCTGACTTGGACACGACTCAATAATTTTGGGCGACCTATAAACCTTCACGACTTAACTAGATACGACATAAGCTTTGAGTCACGGCCGAGCTAAGACTTAGAGAAATTCTCATCACTTTGAACCGAAGCCTTTTCTCCTCAACACGCTTTGCGGCTTATAGGACCAACGATTTAAGGAGCCAAGGACTTAACTTGTAGGAAATCTTTTAAGTCGTGGACGACTTAAATTTTAGGTCGTGGACGACTCAACCTTTAGGTCGCGGACGACTCATCACTTGAACAATCTTTTACTTGCCGAATTGTTTCCTTTAGCCTAAGCCAATTGCATCCCACCCTGTTAGGTCGTGAACGACTCATGACTTAGAGAACTTTTGGACTGTGACTCAATGACCTGAACAAAATTTGAAAACTTAGAGATGTTGATAGAACTTGATTGTATTTCCAATTTGAATTGCCAGGATAAACTGCTTGAACTTTGTTGCGTTTCTTTACAGATTACACCAGCTTTATTGCTATCAACCTATTAAACACAACACTTGCAGAAAAATGGGACAAATATACTTGTCACTGATCGCCCACATCAAATGACAGACTAGTCGACATAGAACATAATCAACTTTAAAGAGATTGTATGTAATGCAGTGAATCCAACTCAAATGAAGTATTAAAGAAAAGCATTGTTTGACTGAAACTGATTTGTTTGCATCAACGTTGCACTTGTACTTAGATTTAAAACAACAAACTTTGAAACTTTAAAGTTGACAGTTCAATTTCAGTTATATCCGCTTATTGCTTTATTAGTTATACACAGCACTTCACACATTTAGGAAACGTGCACCTTCTCGTTTGAATATCCAGTTGTTTATGCAGAATGGCCTCACATCAAGAAGAAGTAACGGAACAAACTGGAGAGGCTCTTCCAATAGCAGCTCCGCTGACCACTCCACCGGAAAGAGTCTCAACTTCCTAGAGTCAACGAGCATTTAATCTATTACGCGCCCAATTTGGCATTGTTGAAACAGATGCTTTATTGCCCGGGCCAAATGATTTTGCTGATAGACCTCCTCGCGACTTCGTTGCTGTCAACCGCCAAATGTGCTTGTGCGGTGCTATTACTCCCTTCAATGACTTTCTTCAACAGTTTCTGCTTCGATTGACCATCTCTCCGTTCCAACTGCACCCCAATGGTTATGCCATTCTGATGGAGTTGTGTGTTTTATTCATGAGAACTCTGGATCGACTGCCGAGTTTCGAGAAAATTTGTTATTTATGTTCTTTCACAAAGACTAAAGACCATCCCTCCATTGTTGTTACAGGATGCGCTAGGAATCGCAAGCTCATCACTGATCTTTCCGAAAGCGTTCATGGCTTCTTAAATCAGTTTTTGTTCGTTCGTTGCCCTCCAGGATTTTACACCATATGGAGAGTAGGAAGTAAGATTACCTGTTTCTATTTTTCCATTCCTGAGTTTTTCGAGATCTGAATTGCGAAGTGCTAATTTCACTCTTTCCTTTTTCAGCACTTCCTCCCCCCTCTAGAGATCCAGGCCATAAGCAAATTTTGAAAGACTGAATGACGTTACTGCAGAAGAGAGAAGTATAAAGTTTTTACCAAGGGACGAATTTTTACATCAGTTTAGACTTCTGCATTCTTCTCGCTCTACACACCCCCATGAGGTTCCAGACTCCCCATCTAAAGCATTAGATGCCCCAGTTTCTACTGACGAACCCATACTAAAAGAACCTTCCTTCGAGGCTTCTCTGGTGAAGTGCTCTACTACTGCCGACGTTGCAGGGTCGTTTGGCAAATTCGCACTTGCCCCAGTCATTGAGGAAGAAGAGCCTCAGGGATCTCCCCAACATTCACAGAAGTCTGGTGGTGAAGAAGCCGGGAAAACAAGCCCTATCAAGCAAAGCAGGGACGACACTTTTGAAGGGTTGAGCGACCCGTTTGTCACTTCACAGGAGCTCTTTAAAGACGACCCTATTACTAATAGGGTTTCCTCTTGAGTAATTGAAGCGTCTTCTACTTTGCAAAAAACTCCATCGACCCAAGAGTTGACGTTAACTACTACCCCCACGATTCCTCCGCGATTGAAGAGTGGTTCGTAGTTTGACGCGCGTAGTTTGCACATCACACACACTTCGAACTTCTCGGCACTTTCATGCACTTAGCTCTTTGTACTATGAAGATTCTAAAGTTACGCTTCTTTTTCATTTTCAGGTTCTCCAATGAGGCGAAGTGGTTCATATTACGACGACTTCAAGCAATACGGAAAGCGTGGTCAGTATGACTATAGGCGCCATCTTCCCACTTAAAGGGAAACTGATGAAGAGAGGGCTGCTCGAAAGGCTCAGGGGAGACGTTCCTATAAAGAACGCTATGGAAGAGGGGATGAGCGGTACGATTCTTCCCATAGAGAGGGTGATTCCCATAAACGTAAATCTCATGATGACAGAGGGAAGAGCCACATGGCTGATGACCCAAGCAAACGGGATAAAGTTAGTGAGAAATCAGTGCCTGCAATTTCTGAGAAGACCACTGCTCCCATTCCTTCTCAATCTCCTTCCCCTTCCCGTACCGAGATCCAAACAATCATCAACAGGCCTTCATATCAAGTTGGGCCAGGTCCAGCTACTCTCCAAAGCGGGTTTCCACAATGGTGCTTGATGGGGGTTCGCTTTGATCTCGACTTAGTTCCAATTGACAAGCCTACCATGTTGCGAAATCTTGATGCCGTCAGACTTGATATTGAGAGAATGTCGAGCTGGCAAAAACTTGTTGACGAACTCCAGAGAGTGAACCGTGCGAACCTTGAAGCTATGTTGACCATGGAGAATGATAAATCTGAATGGCAAAAACTTCTCAATGAACATGACGCAGAGATGAGGAGCATCACTGACTATAACGAAAAGCTCGAAGCGGAAGTTGGAAAACTTAAAGAGGAGCTTGCTACTTCTTCTACTTCCTACTCCCAGAGGGAGAAAGTGCTTCAGGAACAAGTGTGGGACGCTTATGCTGCTCAGAGGGATGCCGAAGATAGGCTCGAGGTGCAAAACAAAATTAACGAGGGTCATACAGCCGATATTGCTGAGCTTCGAAAGAAAACTAGCTCCCAGGAGATGGAGATCGAAAAGTTAAAACTTCAACTCTCCAAGATTGAATGAGAGCGTGATGAGGCAGTGGCCGGCAAAATTGCAGCTGAAGAAGCTCATCAAGCCACTAAAGCCTGCACAGCGTCCTGGGGCGCGGTAGTCTCGCCTTTCTCGGCCCCAAATATGAAATTACTCTGGCTGAAGTGTTGGAGGCCGCACTTGACATGCTCGGTGGTAAAGGTGCTAGCTACGTCGAATCAGCTCTTGAGGAGCATTACTTGGATGACGAAGCTCGCGCCGCTCTTGTCAGGGGAAAAGAACAACTTGCAAAATTAAGAGACGAAATGGCAGAAGGGGAACATTTAGGAAAAACTACTTCAACTGATCCAGTTCAGCCTTCACCTTCGGCCGAAATCGACATTGTCGGCTCCAGTTCTCATTCTCCACCCCCTACCAAAGCTATCACAGAAGGTGCAACTGTCCATAACGGAGACGAAAGCCAAGAGAGCGGTGGAGCGCTGGGTTTTGAGATTGACGTAGCAAAGCCTACTCCGCCAGGTAATCCTAATGCTAATCTTGCTCAAATAGACTGCTCATTTGCTTCCTATGAGTTTGATGAGGTTCTTGACTACTTCATGAATCTCAACGAGCCTTTATCTCCTCTCTTTACTGACTTTAACTCCTTTTCTTCTGTAGAGAAAGTGCCGAGCATCGTTCAGACTCCCCCTCCTTCAGTTATTCCTCCCCCGCCTCTCCAGGTCACCCCTCCATCCGCCTCTCAACCTGGGTCGCAAGAGGAGCAAATAGAGGCTCTCTGAGACTTAGATGATCCTAATTCTTCATAGGAACATGGGGGAGAAGGGCATGGAGAAGGAAATGAGTCCCCGGAGCGAACCTCTTCCGATGATATAAAATTGTCTGCTCTTTTTACTCCGGGAAGCGAGTCTTCTTCGAAGAGGTGGAGGAAGAGTACTACTTCTAAGAAGAAAAGAAAACGCATTTCCGTTACTGAAAAAGAAGCGGAGGTTGATCCGGAAGTAGCCCTCTCTCCTTCTTCCCCAACTCTCCCAAGCCGTCCTGAAAAACTACCTATTAGGTCAGGTGAAGGCTCCAAAGGTGGTGGTAAGAAGAAGAAGTGATGAGCTCTGCTTCCCCTTCCTTGTTTTTACGTTTTGCTTTTAGCTTTTTGTTTGTACTGACCGGACGTTGTGTGGGTACCGGCCCCCGCTTTTCTTTTATTTTGAAACCTGCATATGTACATAATTTTCAGAATAAATGTACATAATTTTCATAACATTGAATAAAATGATTCTCTTGCTTGTACAAACTTCTATCTGTGTTTGAGAATGCATCTATTCTTTTCTTTTTCTTTTTTTATATATGCAAGTTTATATAATATTACAGTGAGCTTGTGGTATGTTGTTCGGGTGTTGCTTTTACCAATGCAGCCATACCGTATTGCCCCCATAACATAAGCTCATCGTAATATTTCGAATCTCGAGGGGACTTGTACTCCTATTTTTGGAGAATAATTATTCCATATTTGTGGAAATATCATTTCACCCTAAATAGAGTACACCTCATTTCATATAAGATTTTACACTTCAACCTACAGAGATATCACTTTTTCTTTGCATATATACATTCTTACAAAATGAATTCTCCAATGTGGTAAAGCGGGCCTCCGAAGGGCACTTTAACTTTTTTGAGGAAGTGTATTTTCAAGAATAGATGAGCCAATCTTCCTTTGAAAGCTAAAGTGTGCCTTTAAAGAGGACTTCCTTTTTTTTTATTGCAAAGTTTTTGCACTCCTCTTTTTCTTTTTTTTGAAAAAAGTCACATTTGCTTTGGCTAGTGAGTTTCACTTCATAGTGTAGTGGGCCTTTCGAAAAGAAAAAGGGGTTTCAACCTGCTTGAGCCTCTGATGAGAGTTTTTGATTGTGCCCCTAGGAAGAGGTCTTTTTGTTTGATTGTTCCTCTGAGAAGAGGTCTTTTTGTTTTATTGTGCCTCTGGGAAGAGGTCTTTTTATTTGATTGTGCCTCTGGGAAGACGCCTTTTTGTTCCTGCCCCTTGGGAGAGGCTTTTATCTTTTCCCTGTTCGCTGGGAAGCGGGCCTTCGAAGAGGAATTTTCACATTTCGACTCGTGTGAAGTTTTATTTCAGATCACGGTGAAATGTGTGCCTCTGAGTACGGCTTTTGCCTGGAAGTTTGGAGCTTCTTTCTCTTAGTTGGATGGATTCACGGGGGTGTACCACCGATCAGTCCGCAACTTTATGTCGAGAAAGAACTCTCTTTTTCTGGCGAGGCCCGCTCGAGGTCTTTTAGCATTTCAACTATGGTGAAATGGGCCTCCGAAGAGAGCTTTTCACATTCCAGCACTTGGGAAGTTTTATTTCAGATCTCGGTGGAATGCGTGCCTCCGAGTCTACCTGGAAGTTTCTTTCTCATGGTTGGCCGGATTCACGAGGCGAGCACAAGTTACTTGGACGTTTGTTTACGTAGACTGTCTCAACTAGTGAACGAGCGCCTTGTCTTCCACTTGGGAAGGTGCCTCCGGTCGTATCATGGACTCTCGGGGCGGACGCAAGTTACTTGGACGCTTGTCTACGCAAACTGTCTCAACTAGTAAACAAGCGCTTTGCCTTCCTGTTGGGAAGGTGCTTCCTATCATTCCATACAATGTTGAGAAAGTCTTCTGGCATGCCCCGTTTGAGGTCTTTATCCTCCGAAGAGTTGTGCCTCTGAAGAGGGCTTGTGCCTCCAAAGAGCCTTTTGTTGTTTGATGCTTGCTCGCCCATGTCTCTTTGCCATTTATTCATGTCGGCGATCCCTGTTATCTTTTTCAAATATCATCCCTTTTTAGTTGCCAATAATTTTCTTTATCCAAAGAAATATACTTCATAGTTAAGCGAGTTGGTGGTGGTAGACACAGGCTATTTAACTGGATGCTCGTTTGTACAAACATTCGCAGTTAGTTAGAAATGGTCCACTTCCAGCCACATCGCTAACTTTTGTTCGAAGCACTTTTTTCGTAGGATTTGAGTACGGAAATTTTGAATGGTTTCGCGTTTGCTTGCTGGGTGATGTCAGAGATCGCTTGGTCTTGCGATGGGTAAGTTTTGTTTTTATGGCATGCATTATTAAATAGACATTTTAGTAACACAATTAACGTATTTTATATGTCGAAATAAAACAAAGCAGTTTATAGTAGTAGAGAACACAAGATTTATAGTGGTTCGGCCAAAAGCAGGGCCTACATCCACTTTATAGCTTTACATTATTCACTTGCATTACAATTTCTTTCAATACAAGAATCATATTTTCGTAATTCTTTTATAACATTTCAGCAAAGCTTTTAAGTAAAATATGGACGCAAATGATTGTTGTTCCAAGCTCTTGGGATTGGTTCTCCTTCGAAAGTTGTGAGTTTGAATGTGCCATCAAGAAGTTTCGTGCCTATGACATATGACCCCTCCCAGTTTGGCCCAAACACACCTGTGGCTGTCATAATACTCTTCAGGACTAGGTCCCCAACTTCAAAGCTGCGCTGACGAACTTTGGAATTGAAGTGCCTGGCTATCCTTTGCTGATGGGCTGCAATTCTAAGCTTAGCCTCTTCTCTTCTTTCATCAAGGAGGTCAAGCGCTTCCAATTGCAGTTTTTCATTCTCATCTTGATCAAAATGGATCCTTCTGTGTGAGGGAACTTCCGTTTCCATTGGAATCATTGCTTCTGATCCATATGCCAATGAAAATGGAGTATGCCCAGTCGCAGTTTTGTGGGTAGTTCTGTATGCCCATAGTGCAAGCGGTAACTTATCGACCCAACCACCTTTTGCTTTTTCTAGCTGCTTTTTGATGGTTGATTTTATGATTTTTTTTACTGCTTCCACTTGCCCGTTTGCCTGCGAATGAGCCACTACTGAGAAGCTTTTTCGGATCTTGAATCGTTTGCAGAAATCTTGGAATTCCTCACTTTCGAACTGCGTACCATTGTCTGTGATTATCTTCTGAGGCATACCATACCTGCAAATGATATTTTTAGTCACAAAACTTATCATTTTCTTAGAGGTAACGGTAGCTAATGGTTCAGCTTCAGCCCATTTAGTGAAATAATCAACGGCAACGATAGCATATTTAATCCTCGATTTGGCAGTCAGTAAAGGCCCAATGAGATCTATTCCCCAGATGGAAAATGGCCATGGACTGACCATTTGTGTTATCTCAGTGGAAGGTGCTCTAGGAATTTTGGCAAATCTCTAGCATTTATCACACTTTCGGAAATAGTCAGCAGCATCTCGATTAATCTCTGGCCAAAAATATCCATAACGGAGAATTTTCTTTGCTAAAGTTTGACCTCCTGTATGATCCCCACACTCCCCTCTGTGTACTTCAGTTAGAATTGTCTTGGCTTCTTCTTTAGTTACACAGCGGAGTAGTGGCATTGAAAATCCCCGTCTGTACAATCGCCCATCCTGGATCATATATCTAGAGGCTTTCCTTAACAGCTTCTGTCGTTCTTTTGAACATTCTAGCAATGTACCATTGAGCAAATATTCAAATATCGGAGTCATCCATGATTCTTGCTCTTGGGACACATTCATAATCCAATCAACATCTATTTCATCTGTACTTGGAGCTGACAAGACTTCGACGGGAACTAATCCCAATAGTTGAGCTTCACCAGTACTTGAATACTTTGCGAGAGAATCCGCCTTCATGTTCTCTTCTCGGGGTATATGGCTTATTGAATAACGGTCAAAATCTTCAAGAAGCTCCCAGGCTTTTGATAAATAGGTGGGTAGATTCCCTCCTTTAGCCTGAAATTCCTTCTTGACTTGGCAGACAATAAGCTGAGAATCACTGAAGATCTGCAATGCCTTGATGTTTAGTTCTTTAGCAATCCTTAAACCAGCGATGAGAGCTTCATATTCTGCTTCATTATTTGTCGAAGGAAATTCTAGTCTCAGTGCATAACATAGCGATCGCCCTTCTGGGGTTTCAAGGACAACCCCTGCTCCAGAACAGTAATCATTCCTTGCGCCATCGACATACAATTTCCATTGGATTGGGATGTTACCAGTGGCTTCTTCCTCACTATCACCTTTATCCGTACATTCTGCAATGAAATCTGCTAAAGCTTGTCCATTGATTGCTTTCCGGGGATGATAAGTGATGTCATATTGGCAGAGTTCAATATTCCATTTCAAAAGACGGCCCGAAGTCTCGGGACGGAATAGGACTTGCTTTAGAAGTTGATCAGCGAGGACTTTGATGGGATGAGCTTGGAAATACGGCCTCAATTTTCTTGATGCGATCAACAAACAATTGGCGAGCTTTTCCAACCTTGAATAGTTCATCTCTGCCCCAGTGAATCTTTTGCTGATATAATAGATTGGGCGTTGAATCCTTGCGTGTTCCCGTACCAATGCTGCACTGAGAGCACGAGATGAAATTGCCAAATATATGAAGAGATCTTCACCATTGTCAAGCTTTGAAAGTATCGGAGGCACTTCCATATCACGAACCAACTCATCAAATGCTTTCTGACATTCAGGAGTCCACTCAAAGTTTTTTCTTCCTTTCTTCAGAGCATCAAAGAATGGAATGCATTTTTCAGTAGCTTTTGAAATGAACCAACTCAAGGCAGCAACCTTTCCATTGAGACTTTGCAATTCCTTCTTCGTTCTAGGAGCTTTGACCTCTCTCAGGGCAGTGATCTGGGCATGATTAGCTTCAATGCCCCTAGCGCTCACAATGAAACCCAAAAACTTTCCGGACTCCACTCCAAATGAACAATTCAAGGGATTAAGCTTCATTCTGTACTTTCGGAGTACTGCGAACATCTCTGCCAAGTGATCCATGTGGTCCACTGCTTTCTTAGACTTCACTAGCATATCATCAACATAAACTTCCATTGTCTTGCCAATCTGCGGTTTAAACATGATATTAACAAGCCTTTGGTAAGTTGCCCCTGCATTCTTGAGTCCGAAAGGCATGACCTTGTAGCAGTAGAGTCCAACATCTGTGATGAAGCTTGTGTCCTCTTGATCTGGCTCATGCATCATAATATGGTTATATCCGGAGTATGCATCCATAAAAGATAACAATTCATGCCCCGCCGTGCCATCCACCAACTGATCGATCCTGGGCAGCGGGAAGCAGTCTTTGGGGCAGGCTTTGTTCAAATCTGAAAAGTCAATGCATACTCTCCATTTTCCGTTGGCTTTTTTAACCAGCACTGGATTTGATACCCAATTTGGATAAGTAGATTCTCTGATGAAACCGTTCTCCATGAGCCGATCCACTTCTTCCTTCAACGCTGTCGTCCTCTCAGGACCCTGAGTTCTTCTTTTCTGTTTCATGGGTGTAAACTTTGGATCAATGTTCAGAGTGTGTACTGCAATCTCTGGGGATATTCCACACATGTCAGCATGAGTCCAAGCGAATACATCCAAATTTGCCTTCAAAAATGAAATCAGAACATTCTGAGCTGTTGTGTTGAGCTGTGAACCCACATTCATCACTTTGTTTGGGTCCTTTGGGTCAACGGGTACCGGCACTGTTACTTCTACCGGTACTACCCTATTCTCCCCTGCACTGGCTTTCCTTGGATCCATCTCTCTTCGTGCGCCACTATATTCACCAGTGCAGGGTCCACCCTGTAATTGCTACAAGGTTAGTTCTTTGATGCGGACTGGAGCCGCCGCACTTTTTCCTGTTTCTCTTTTCCTTGATTCACGCAACTCTGTAAGATAACATTCTCGCCCCGCATCTTGGTCTCCTTTAACCACACCAACTCCATTATCTGTGGGGAATTTTATAGTCAGACACCATGGGGCAAGAGTAGCTTTGAATGCAGCAAGAGTTGGTCGGCCTAAAAAGGCATTGTAGGCAGAGAATTCTTCAACAATTATACAGGTTTGCTTTCGAGCCACCTTCCTCGGCCCTTTTCCAAGTTCCACAAACAAATCTATGGTCCCAATTGGCTGTTTGGGTTCCCCAGCAAACCCAGCAATCTTAAGTGATGAAGCTTGAACGTCAGCCATTGGAATTTTCATCTGATCAAAAGTCTTCTTGAAGAGGATGTTGCATGAAGCTCCACAATCAACTAGAACTCTTCTCACAGTAGCCGGCCCAATACCAGCGGATATGACCAAAGGATCTATGGTAGGAGCCTCGATACCCAAAGAATCTCTGGCACTGAATACAATATCATCAGTGGAAGTCTTTTGTTGCTTTAAAGGTGCATCATTTTCTAATACAAAAACATTCTCTTCAACCGGTACATGCCTCAAGGCCCGGGCATACCTTTCCATCTCGCCCCAGCTTTTGCCTGCTGGGTGAGGCCCTCCAGTTATTATTTTGATGAAAGGTCTTTCAGACTCATGTTCTACGGCCTTCTCACTTGAGCCAGGACGGTGAGCGGGAATTTGTTGTCCTTGAGTCAACGAGGCTGGGGCATTTCTATTCCTTTTCACATACTGTTGGAGCTTGTTCTCTTTCAAGAGTTGTTCAATTACCTCTTTCAAATGACGACATTCGTTAGTGTCATGGCCGGGTTGGTTGTGGAACCGGCAGAACCTTCCACTTTTTTCCATCTTACTTCCAACTCTCATTTTAGGTGGTGTCGGATAATTGACATCATCCTTGGTCGCAAAGAAGATGTTCTCAGGGGTAACGGTTAAGGGTGTGAAATTGAAAGGACAGCCTTTCTTAGCATCTCCTTGTTTCTTTCCACCATCATTTCTCCTTTTTAGAGTGTTAGGTTCTTTCTTGTTCGAAGCAGCACCATTGTTCCCGGCTTCTACTGATACCACCTTAGCCGGTGTTTGGAGGCTCTCCAAGCGCATGAATTCATCCTCTTTCTTGTAGAATTTGTCAAGCGAGTTTGGTTCTTTCATTTTCAACCATTTTCCAAATTCGCTTGATTTGTCAATCGCCCTCATCAAGTATGTTAGGACAATGCGTGGCTCAGCATTATCTATCTCAGCCAATGCTATGTTAAAACGATTCAAAAATGATCTGATGGATTCTCCTGGATTTTGCTCTAGACTTTACAGCGACATTATATTCTTTGCTTTTGAAACATACAATCGAAATTGCTCCTTGAATTTCCTGGTCAAATCGGAGAACTGATCAATGGACCTGACCGGTAGCTTTGTAAACCACAATAGAGCCATACCTTCCAGATATACCGAAAAATATCGACATTTGATTTCATCAGACGCTCTGGCACCCGTCATATGCCAATCGTACTTACATAGAAACTCTTTAGGATCGCTTGTCCCTTTGTATGGCGGAATAGTAGGTGGAAAGAATTTTCTTGGGAATTCGGCCTTCAAGATTTTCTCAGTAAACGAAGTTTTGATTGGAGCAAAACCCCATTCTTTCTCATATTCATCCCTTCGCATACATTCCTTCATGATCTGACGAACCATGGCTGAAAAATACTCTTCATCATCTAAAGGCTCTGGAGGGCAAACATCATCCATTCTCTCTGAATTCTGTCTTGACAACCGTTCAAGGAGGGTCGGCTGCGGTCTTGATCCCCCAGCCTGGAGAGGTGTCTTTTCCACATGGTCTGTGGCTCTTTGAGAAACGTTCCCTTCTTCAACATCTTGAACTCCCGCAGTAGGGTTTTCATCATTATTAACCGGTTGACGATTGGCCCCAAGTAGATCATTCAACTTACTTAAGATCAGGGCGTTCTGGGCATTCTGAGCCTCCAACTGTGCATTCTGGGCATTTAATTGTTGATTCAACCCCAAAACTACGGCGTCCAATTCTGCTCGCATAACTCCAACAGTTGGAGCTGCTTGACTTGAAGGAGGAGAGGTAGCGGTATTCTCTTGAACATTGTCGGATCTTACAGAACTTCGTTTTCTCCCGGGAGCCATTATTTCCAATAAACTTCCGGTTTTAAAAGAAATCCTTTCAACAACTTTTTGAGAAGCAATGGTGAGAGCAACCTGAGTTCAACTCTCAGTGATAGCACCAAAAATGTTAACGCTTAAAATTAAATGCTAATACCCAAGTGTGTGAATTGTGAATGTGAAAGCACCACCCGATGGTTTGGGAACAGAATATCAGCTAAAATAACATAAAATGCAGTAAGACAGCGATTTTATAGTGGTTCGGCTTAAGGAGTAACCTACGTCCACTTTAAGTATCTTTATTACTGATCTTGTTACAAAACGATACAATGCTCTTCAAGTACAAATCTCTTTAGTTACAAAACACTTTGAGCAAGTAGCTTAAGCTTCAATGTAGATGAAAGTCTTCGAATCCATGTCGGATGTGTGAAAGTCTTTGAAAGTAGCTTGTAGTGTTCTTCAAAACTTCAAGTATAGAGTCGGTTTAGAAACTGGCAGAGTATCGGCTCTTGAAGACATTGTCCAAAAAAGTCCCCTCAAAGTTGGAGATGGTCATGTATTTATAGAGAATTTTGGGTAGAAATTATTGCCACGTCTTAAGTCGTGGCCGACTTAAGATAAGTCGTGGACGACTTAGGATAAGTTGTGGGTCGTTGGCGGGTTAAGGCATCAGGAGTTATGACTTAGCTGGCTCGCTTATGTCCTTTAGTACTAACTAATAGGTACTAGCGACTTCATGAAAGCGGCACGGTCAAAACCTCTAAGTACAAGGTCGTTACCGACTTTAGCCTGGTTAAAGGCCGGCAGCCACTTAGGGATAGGTCATAAGTCACGTTTCCGAGATAAGGCTTAACTGGTTTGCTGTGTCTACTGAGTACAAGTCCTGTGTCGCGAACGAGTTAACAGGCACCGGGTTAAGTAACACAACATTGGATTTGCCTTTGTGCTTAGGTCGTGAGCGACCTAGCATAAGTTGTAAGTCGGCCATGGCTTAAGTGAAGTTGCTTTGGGCCTTTCATGTCTTGAGTCGTTTGGTCGGCCATCTCTTGAGTCGTTGAGTTGCGTCATTGCTTAAGTCGCTAAGTTGATAACTCGATGAGTCGCTTATCCTTTGAGTCACTGTCTCCCTTGAGTTGTTGAGTCGGTAACTACCTTAAGGCCGTTGAGTCGGTAACCCTTCAAGGCCGTTGAGTCGGTAACCCTTCTCTTAACCCGCTAAGTCATGGCTTCCTTAAGTCGGTGGGTCATTAAGCCGTTGTACCCTTAAGTCTTCTTCCTTTTGAGCCGCTGAGCATAGGGGTTAACAGATTGTTTTGATTAATGCATTAAAATAACAAACACCTTGATCACATAAATAGATTCTGTAACTTATAATCTAGTTTTTATACGGAGATGAGTTAAATATTTTTACTGAGAAATAGGGTATTAATGAAGAATGAAGTAGGCAGTGTGAATAAGGGGATTCATGCTTATGTCTAGTTCATTTTAAAAATGATATGAACAATGCAATATTATATATATATATATATATATATATATATATGTGTGTGTGTGTGTGTGTGTGATGATTTGTTCAAATCACAAGTTAATATGTTTTTATGGGTTTTTCTCAAAAGAAAAACCATACCCTATGTTCACAGTAAAATAAATGTAATGTTTTATATGACTTCACCAGATTTATGTAAGAAATGAGAATATTTTTGGAAATACATATATATGCAAGTTTTAGAAAATATGACTGAATAAAAATGACCTTAAAATGAGATGTGGTGTTTTGCATGAATGCTTTGTATGTCTGGCTAAAATCCCTGAGTTAGTTTAATACTCTTTGATTTATGAAAGGAAGAAAAGAATATAAAGCATTTCTAGAATTAATAAAATTCTCTTGAAAGAAAATGAGAATGGTTCCTAGATTATAAAGCTAATCTAGGAGTAGAGCCTTGATCTATTCATCATTATGTGGATGATGGGTATGAGCATGACTTGTTTAAGTCCTGTAGGTCTCTGTGTAAAGGGTTAACAGAATTGAGCCCCCTTTGCAATGCACACATGGTGTTCAATGGCAGAGTTAAGACCAATCAAATGATAAATGGGGATTGAGGAATTAAGCTATGGAATTAAGGGAGTTAATCCACAGGAATATATGTATGTATAACTGAATGGTGTTGATGAATGGATGCTTGGGTGCATGTATGTTAGAAAGAGCTTACATACATACATACATACATACATACATACATATATATACTCGTATTTTAGCACAAACTTAAATAAGCATCAAAAATATGAATTCTCTGCACAGTATTTGGTAATTACAAGTTATTTATAATCTATGATTTCACTCACACCAGAATATATTTTCTGACCCTATTTGTTGCCTTTGCAATCTTTGGGGTGTCTCATTTTCATTGAGGCAGATCAAAGTGTTGCTGTAGGGAAAGATGCTTGAGTAGCTTGCTTGTATGGATGATTGAAGATCTTGTTGGTTTTAAATTGCTTTAGAGAAGTAGCAGTTTAATTGTAATAAATAATTTAGGCAAACTCTCTTATGTATTGTGTATTTCAAGGATTGATACTTGCTTTGTTTTCTTGAAAAGAACATGTAAAAAAGAAAAGAAAAACTTAAGTATTACATGTGCTTGTGAGTTGATGATTTAAGTAACAGATTCTGGAGTAATTATGTGGATTATGATGAAGAAGAACATGCCATATAATCTGTTATGTGGATATATTCTCCTTGGCATGTTTGTTATACTTCAGTTATAAAGTTAAAGTTGTTTTTGAATAAATATGTGCCAAAGTATTGAATAGATGGGTTGAACATGGTCTGGGCTAACTGGTAAGGCTTAAACATGTCTTGTAATTGATATAAGTACATGCAAAAGCTTGAAGTCATAGTTTTCAGATTCCTGAATTTAAAAACCATAGTGTAAGCTAATTTGAAATGCAACTAAATCCTATGATATATCTAGAACAAGAGTAGGATTATGATGCCACAAAACCTGAAAATCATAAGTATGTAAGGATTGAGAAATTGGAATTGGTAAAATCTGGAACTGATTTCAATATGAAACTGAAGTAGCAAGTCAAAAAAATTAGGGGTAGACAATATAGACTCAAACAAGGATGTAGAGTAATTTTGTTAAGTGTTTAAAAATCCAGAACATCACACTTTATATGCTTTTAGCCAGAAATATGCAATGATCTTTCTGAAATCATACTCAATACTATTTCCAATCTAAATATCAGAATCCGTATGACCTTTAAATTAGTTTATAACTCTATTACTCACATGATCATTACCTGCTTTATGAACTGGGATATGTGCATTTTTCTTGACATGAATTGTTTGTGCATGTTTGTGTTTGCGTTTGGAATCTGGGCCAGACAAACCAGTGAACCATAGATCAAACCAAGTTTTATTATGTTTCATCGCTCTAAAACAACATGCATGAATTCCTAAATCCCAAAGATCAAATGCATGGGTTATAAATTCACTAATTAATTAATCTGGTTTATAGAAGAATCTGGGAAATAGAGAAGAGAATAATAGATGGTAACACTTGAATCATGTATTAGTCAATCTTGAGTCAATAGAAAGATTAAAGTGTAGGAATAGCTATGTGACACAAAACCTTTCCATTATGGAAAATATTGTGTGATTAAATTTCTTTGATACTTTAACACTCTGATAGGCAAAGAAACATTTGTATATCTTCACATATATAAATGATATGACTTGATTTAAATACTGATATTTTTATATTAGCAAATTCTAGATCTTGGGAAATTAATTAAAAGAAGTGATCCCTTATTTAAAAAAAACTCAACTAAAAATCATTAAAACAGTGGTGAAGAAAAGTGGGTCACTTCACTTCCGAACACGTTTAGACATTTTTTCATGCCTATCTAACACATCTGCAACAGCACGAGGGACATTCTTATAGTTTTCGATGGAGACAAACGCATTCAGGTCTTATTCGAAAGCAGCATCAGAGGGGCGCTCTTGATTCAACAACGACAGAAGGTCGTAAAGACATCCCTTTGACTAAGTCGAAAGGACTGATGCGAAAAGATCCAGCCCGCACCTATAAATAAGATTCTAAGGGTGTTGTTTAGGGATCCAATTCATGACTCGCATACTTGTACTTTTCATTGGCTTATAAATCATAATTTTTAAATTAGTTTGGGGATTTCACTTACCTGTAATATCCATGCCATTATATTCATACAAATTATCAATAAAGTGAATACATGACACCTTCAAATGCATGAAGTCTTATTTGCTTCTTACGTATGATTTCAATTAGGATTACATGCAAATCAATCCCTTTCGAAGGTGTTACCATTGAAGGCATGGACCCTTTCGACTCGGTTAAATTTCTGCTGTTCCTACTAGGTTACAACTTTGGGATACTCCAACTAACCTGAAAGGGGTTTCGAAGGGATCATTCACTCCTTTAACTTTGTTTTGAGGTGTTGACAAGATTTTTTATTAACAGATGTTTTAATATTAAAATATTATTTATGCTATTGTTTTTATGACAAACGAGATAACCTTGCATTTTATAGTGCTTTAGTTTTGAGAAGCTCTAATAACTTTGACAATTAGATGACAAAATGATTAATTTTGCACTTGTATCTTTACCATTCTATAGACTAGATGTTTCAGATGAGCATGATAATTCTTAAATTAGATATTTTATAGAAACATAATTACTTGGATTTGGATGATTTTATATTATATGCGATCATCTAGGACATTTATTGAAGATTTTCCCCATCATTCACTAAGGGAAAAGCTTACATGAGTTAGCAATCATTTGCACCAAGATATTGATGATTTTTCTATATTTTTGACTTTCAATTTTTTATTGCTTATCGTGTATGCACTATATCAAAATAAACTTAAATAGAAAGAAAGGATAAGGAGAAGAAAGAAGGAAAAAAGCAAAATAATCATAAACTTCATTTTGTCTTTTATTTAGCTAAAAATACCTGTCCAGTTCAACGCTCTCTAAAAAAACACAGTGAATTAGTCTATAGAAAACAAAAAAAGCTATCTATCTGTTTATATGATAAAATGCCAACATTTCACTTTAGTGAAGGTTTTTTACACTACGAGAAATACTGTTGTGTAAATTTATAGAAACCAAAATTTTCTTATTAGTTGCAAAAGAAAAGTTCAAGATCTTGATTTAGCGCGTTTTTCTTTCTCACTTTCTCTGATATTCTAACATTTTCATTTGACTACGACTACATGTTTAAATACTAAATGTGTGGATTGACTTTTGTTTCTTATTAAAAAACCTTACGTACGATATCAATTAATATTTATTTTTTATGTGCGCTTGCATTGCATATACAAAAGTATCTTATGTATTTTTTTTCTTTCACATAGACCAAGCCGGTGTTTCACTGTTTGACTTTCTTTATATATGATACTTAGTATATGAACAAGCAGAATGTAGGATAGGAAACAAGGGTTAAAGAGCTATTTCTCTCTATTTTCTTCTTATGAATCATCAGGTTAGTTTCTAAGAATAACAAGTGCATATATGGTTGTACAAAAACCTAAATTTAATTTCTAAGAATAACAAGGGCATATATGGTTGTACAAAAACATTGGGTAGGAAACAAGGGTTAAAGAGCTATTTCTCTCTATTTTCTTTTTATGAATCATTATGTTAGTTTCTAAGAGTAACAAGTGCACATATGTTCGTATAAAAACCAGAATTTAATTTCTAAGAATAACAAGTACATATATGGTTGTGTATAAAAACTTGGGGTGGGAGAGGATTGAACACTCGACCCCAGGAATACTGAAGAAAAGCTATGAATCCTACGCACTAGCCTACTGCGCCACCACCCCATGTGTTAATTTTGATTCAAGCTCGACGTTAATTTCAAATAAAACCTGGCTTTGATGAAGTTGGATTCGAAGACGTTGGCTATGAGAAGTTGGCTTCATCATCTTCTTTGAGATGACGAGCTTTCCTCGAGGAGGCATGGCGTGAACGGAGCAAATAAAGTTGGAAATTTACCATGGTGAAAGAAAAACCAGGTAAAAACTTTTTCGACAAATGAAAAAGGTAAGTGTTCGGGCAGCATAAAAAATAAATGTGGTAAAATGAAGTGGGAAAAGATAAGAGCATTGGTAAAATGAAGATTAGGTAATTTTAAGTTAAAAAGGTAAAACCGTTTTAAACTAAACATTTTTTTTGAAAACCAAACCGAATTAATAAAATTGTTTTTAGTTAATTGGATTTAACCAAACCGTAGGTACCGTATTCTATGGTTAGAATATTCAACATAGATAACTCGATGATTTGTGAATGATGATTTTCAAATTAATTTCATAATATAACCATATTCAAGATAATGCTTCCACAAAATCAGAAGAAAAAAATTAAATCGGCATTAATTTCAAAATAAAACTACTAGAATTTGAGAATGTTTTGTATTGAATGATATTTGAGCAGATAGAATCGAAGAAAATGTGCTTTTATTGATAAATAATGATGTTGAGTGCAAAAGATACAATACTCACACGCAATAAGAAGCTTATATACAGAAATTACAGCATTGGGCCATCTTGGGTTTTCGGGTTAAACCCGCATATTTGATATTCTGATATATAAAAATATATGAGATAACATACGACCGCATTATTCTTCATTTCCCTCCTCAAACCAATATTAGGTTTAGGGTTTCACTGGCGATTTCAGATCTACGGCGGCGATCAACAAATCATGCCGTTCATCTTCGATTCTTCACAAAAGTTCTTCATTATATTACATAAGAGAGTAGATTGATCCTATCTACTTCAATTTAGAGTAGTTGTCTCTGAGAGTTCAGATTTTTTATGAATGTTAGATCTATATGCTTCCTCTGTTGATTTGGCTTTATTCTGTCGAAAGTTACGTCACTGAGAGAGTCGCCTGTAGCAGCTTCATCAATTTGAGGCGACCGAGTCTGAACACCCAACCTCTTGCTGGATGTCATATCTATGTGTTTTTCCCCTTTCAAAACCTTCAACTTGGCTTGAACTTTAAAAAAAAATCTTGCTAACAATGCTTTGGTTAGTATGTCGACACGTTGGTAAGTCGAAGGTATGTGATTGACCTATAGATTTCCTCTTTGAATTTGCTCATGGATAAAATACAGATCAATTTCGTTGTGTTTTGTTCGTGCATGCAATATTGGATTAGCTGTTATATACACGGTACTTTGATCATCACATCATAATATTAGTTTGAGTGCTAATTTGATCTGTAATTCTTTCAATAGAGATTGTAACCAAATTATCTCTATTGTGACACTTGCAACAGTCCTATACTAGTGAAAATGTTTCAATGAAGTCAAATCCATACTATTGAGTATATCCGTTAGCAACCAGTCTTGCTTTATATCTAGACATTATTCCATCTGGATTTTTCTTCAATTTGTAGGTCCTTTACATCCTATTATATGTTTATTTGCTGGAGGATGCACTAGACTCCATGTTTTATTCTTCATGAGTGCTTGATATTCTTCATTCGTTGTCTTCCAGTTTTCATCTTTACAGGCTTGCTCAAATGATTCAGGCTCATCAATATTTACTATTGCTGTGTAGATTTTTGGTTTGAATATCCCACTCTTAGACCTTGTTATCATATGATGGCCTGTTCTGGTTGGTAATTCGGTGTATATAGATGCCGAATTGTCATCCTAATTAGTGTTGTTCAAAATTTGTTCTTGATGAATATTATTATTGATGCCCTGATTTTGATTGCTTGATACAACAGGTGACTGAGCATGCATATCAGGCTGCTCTTCTGTTCCATGACCTGGTTCAGATAACACTGTGTTGCGGTTCAGAGACTCCTGCCTTCTTCTCAATCTCAGTCTGATTCCATTTTTCAGTATACACAGGTAAGTTTGAAATAGATATTCTTGGATTGTATATTTTTTGTGTAGTTTTAACATTTGTACAGGCAAAAGGAAATATTTTTTTCATTAGTAACCAAATATTTACTTATAAATATTTTTCAGTGTTATCCAAACATTTGTATCCTTTCTGTTTGGTTGCATTACCTAGAAATGTGTGTGGGTGAGATCTGAAATCTAATTTGTGTTTGTAATATGGCCTTATATAGGGAAAATATAGACACCCAAATGTCCTTAGACTATCATAATTGGGTTTGATTCCCATGAGTTTTTCCACTGAACTTACTCCTTTTAGTACTTTTGTTGGGAGTCTATTAATCAAATATATAGAAGTACTAAAAGAGTCAGGCCAGAACTTTAAAGGTAGGGATGTATGAGCAAGTAAGGTTAACCCTGTTTCAACTATGTGTTTGTATTTTCTCTCAACAATGTCATTCTGCTCAGAGGTATAGCGACACGCAGTCCTATGTATTATAACTTTGTCTAAAAAAATATGTCAAGTGATTTATATTCAATAACACCATCACTTTGAATGATTTTAACTTTGTGACAAGTTTGCTTTTCAGCCTGTGTGATAAAGTATATGATAACATTATAAGCTTCTGCCTTAATTTTCAGGAAGTATATCCATGTGCATCTAGTATGTGCATCAACAAAAGATATATTTATAACCATAACCATAACTAATGGGTGCAGGACCCCAAAGATTCATAGCAACCAATTCTAATGGCATCTTGTATTCAGTTGTGGAGTGCAAAAGCTAATTTGTGACTTTTGCCCATTTGATAGTAGGTACAGAAATATGGTAAAGAATCAAAAGAAATTTTATTTTGTTTTAGAACCTGTTTCACAACACTTGCATTAGGATGACCTAACTTGTATAGGAAGACAAAACTTTTAATGCCAATGTATTTTTATTGTTTTCAGTTGATGACATTGTTATTACAACACTTTACTTTCAACAGGATTTCTGCAATTAGTTAAAGTAAACTTGTATCACCCATTCAGTGCATCGCCCTGCAAAAGTTTTGCACTAGTTAGTATGTCTTTAACTAAGTAATATTTAGCATATAATTCAAAGTAAACATTATTGTCATGTGCAAATTGAGAAATACTCATAAGATTTTTCTTTCTTCTTGGAACTCTTAATAAATTATTGAGATATAATTGCCTTTCACCTTTGATATAGGCTTACCATCTCCCATGAATATGGACTGTTTACCTCTATGTTCCTTGTTGCCTAGATTTAAGTTGTCAAGATTGCTTGTCAAATGATTGGGTGCTCCTGAGTCTAGTTACCATGCCTTATCTTGTATATGTTCAGGCTTTATATTTTCATCCTGGTACCGATTCTTGTTGCACCAGATTGTTTGTTAGGTTCTTGCTGAACCTGTGCTAAGTTTGCACTGTAGTTGCTATTTCTTTGACTGTTTGAGTTTGTCCTGGAATATAGTTAGCATTGAATCTGAAATAACACTTTGGTGCAGTGCGACCAACTTCTTCGCATATTTAACATTTTAGCTCGTTACCACCACTCCATCTCCCTCTGCCTCTACCTCTTGTGGTGGACTTCCCCCTTAGATACCGTTGATTGGCATAATTTTGGTTTCTAATTTTATTATTTGAAGCATAGTGAATAGAGTGTCTATGGGTTTCTTGAAATCCAATCTTCCTTCATGTGCAAGGAGAATGGAGTAGACATACTCAATTGATGGTATAGTTTTTTGAGAAGACGCAGCCACATACTCATCACCTACACCAGTTAGAATAGTCAACACTTGTTTAGTATTGAAAACTTTATGCCCTACAGCTTCAAGCATATCACATATGTTCTTGACTTTTTCCAAATAGTCTCTCATTGTTTGACCGTCTTTCTTTACACTTTGTAACTGCCTTTTGTAATGCATCACTCCGACTGCAGACCGAGTATTGAAAATTCTTTCAAATGTCAGCAGGATTTCATTAGCAGTTCTACAACCAATTACTTGATGCAGCAATTTCGCATTCATTGATGAAAGTAGCCATGAATTTATAAGACTATCTTGCCTTTGATAGTTTGCATATTCTTCACTACTTACAGTCTTATTTTCTTGATCAGTGATTAATCTGAGAGGAACAACAATAGTGCCAAGAATAAATCCTTTCAAACCATACCCTCTAGCTGTAGTTTCAACTTGTATTTTATAGAAGAGATAATTGTCTTCCTCGAGTTGAGCAGTGATGAGTTGGTTTTGGGGGCTAATGATGGCTTTCAGAAAGCATTCTCCAATTGCTGAGGCTTGTTGAGTTGAATTAGGAGCATCAACAGATGTTGCTGAACTATTTTCGGCCATTGTGGAGTTTCTTGAATCAAGAAAAGTGCTTGAAAGATCAAAAAACAAAACAGGGAATAGCAAGAAATCTTGTTCCTATAGAAATCAGGTATGTTGCAACTGGGTTTAAATGATGAAGTCGAATCTCGTAAACCAGAGGTACGACGCCTACTTCTTTTCTGTGTCGATGAGATTCTTGATTTCTTGACCAGTTTCTAATTTTCTCAAGCCAATATTTGATCTGGGAAGGGGACTGTGCAGGCAGGCTTCCTTGCTGAGGCAGTAGTCTCTAGAGACAAATCTTGCACTGTCCAGATGATGAAATGTTGTTGATGGGTATTTAATCACCAAATGATGAGGTTACTGTGATGGAGATTAGTATTTCTTCTTCTTTCTGAGGATTTTAAAGCATTTTTGTCTTGTATGGCTGGATACCATTTAGAATTTGAGAATATTTTGTATTGAATGATATTTGAGCAGATAGAATTGAAGAAAATGTTCTTTTATTGATGAATAATGATGTTGAGTACAAAAGATACAATACTCGTATGCAATACAGAAGCTTATATACAAAAATTACAGTATTGGGCTATCTTGGGGTTTCGTGTTAAACCTGCATATTTGATGTACTGATATATAAAAATATATGAGATAACATACGACCGCATTATTCTTCATTGAAACGTTGGCTGCGATGAAGTTGGAGTCGAAAACATTGGCTGCAAGAAGTTGGCTTCATCTTTTTCTTTGAGGCGACGAGCTTTCTTTGAGGAGGCATGACGCGAATGGATTAAATAAAACTGAAAATTTACCGCGGTGAAAAGAAAAACTGGGGAAAAACTTTTTCGACGAATGAAAATGTTCAGTGTTTGGGCAGTAGAAAAAATAGACGTAGTAAAAAGAAGTGGGGAAGGATTAGGGCATTGGTAAAATGGAGTCCTTAATTCGGTGCATTTAGCACCACTCCATAATAAACTCGGTTGGCATTAATCATTTCTTATTAAAATTGCTTAAATTCCTTTCATATATTTAGCTCTGATTCTTATTTGAGTTTTACAATGTTGACTTTTTCAGGTTAATTCTAGTTTGAGTTTTACATTCCAAATATATGTTGTTTGTCACTGTTCTTTTAATTCATTTTTTTAATATTTAATGTTTATGATTATGAATGTTGGTTCATGATGTAATACTCGAAACTGGCATTATATAGAAGCCATGTTTTTTATTGTGGATTTAACATACGCTAAAATCTTAAAACCACGTAAGTTGAACTGTCAAGAAATTAAAAAAAATAAAAATTCGTGAGCATTGGATATACCCAATGATTAAAGTGATTTTGAAATTCAACTTTCCAGAATTTCAAAATTTAGTGAACATTAAAATTGCATTTACTCATGTGTCCGACTAAAAATTACGTTTTGATGTATTTACTGTTATACGTCTAGTATACCAAAACAAAGACGAATCAATAATAAACTTGTCTCGCAAGTTTATAACTCAGATTTCCCCTACTCCGCAATTCTGTATTAGTTATTTTAACACCAAGTATGTTGTAATTAATTACAACAACAAAGTAACAACTATAGCAATAATAACTATAGTGGTAAATCAAACGTTATACTATTTAAAGAAATAGTAGAACACAGAAAGAAAACGATATATATATATATATGTATATATATATATATATAAATCAACTAGAAATCTAACCGGTTGAAGAAGGAAATTACGTCTGAGGCTTGTCCTAATAATTTCCTTAAGACTTTATTCAAAGTCTCCCAAGATACAACAGACGTGATCTGCTCGAGATTGTAATGAGTATGTCAACTCCGTGATTTATTGTACAGAGCAGTAGAGAAGAAGAAGCAGAAGAAAATTGAAATCGAATAAGAATGTGATCGGTATTCTTTCCAATTTATAAGTTCCTCCGCATCCTTTTAAATAGTCATGTTCGCTTAATGGGTCGCACCCGTTGCCTTTTAATTGCTACGTTCGTTAATGGGTCACACCTGCCTGGTACTTGCATCCGCTCGCGTCGCACTTGTTTCTTTTCACCCGCGCTTCTTCAATCGGGTCGCACCCGCCTGCTACTTGCATCCGCTCGCGTCGCACTTGCTTCTGTTCGCCCGTGCCTCTTTAGTCAATCCACGTCCGCTTCCGAACAGATCCACACATATTCGTATAGTCTGTAACTGCCAGAAAACCCGGCTCATTTTTGCAGTAAAAATAGGATCATACCAAACCCGAGCCTGGCCCGGCTCGGTAGGACGGACGGCGGCGGCGCGCGCGTGTGCGGTGCTGATGCATGATCTCCCTCCTCACAACGAAGCAAACAATTAGGTGCCTCAAGGCCTCAACCCCTTCATTGCAAAGCTATTAATATAGTAGAATAGCTTTGCAATTTTTGATGATGTGGGACTATGTTATTTTTGTTCAATTTAGTATTAGGAATTCCAACAATCCCCCACATGAATGATATTATTCATATCCCCCATACAAAGTGAAATATTACAGAGTATATAAGGAATAATGCTTTATCGTGGATAAGTAGATATTTCACTTTGAACTTTCCCTAGTTGAAACTTATCGGATCTACCTGGCTAATCGGTGAATTGTTTCATCTTGAACCATCGGCCTTTATTTTGTATCCAAACAATAAGCTTTACGAAACATTGATTCTCTTCTCATCCAATCTCTTGGTTTTGTTCATTTTTCTCCTGAGCACATTTTGGTTCTATGAGTGTTATAGAGAATTTAAGCTTTAATATATTCTCATAGGGCCGACCCAGCTCACACTAACATAGGTGATCATAACCATCAAGAGTATCCTACATATACCCCACTTGTTATTTTCAAGATATGATCATCATTAAAAAACATAGTTTTAACCTTTAACCACTTCTGCAGGCATGCATTATATTTTGCACCATAGAAATGGAGTAGGACCAAGTCCAAATAAATGCATTGCTTCTTGAGTTACTCATAACTTGTTTGCCTATTGAACCAAGTCCGTGGGATCTCCAGTTGCTAGGAAGGTTTCCATATAAGATAAATCTTGTTGTTTTAGGCTTTTAAACCCATTCCCCTCGATGAGCAGTCAATTTTCTCTCTCGACAAACCTTTAGTAAATGGATCTGGTAGGTTATCATTTGTTCTCACCTAATCAATGGAAATAGTTCCATTAGAAAGTAACTGCCTAATTTTGTTATGGCGACGACGAATGTGTCGTGATTTGCCATTATACACAAAGTTTTTCGCTCTACTTAGCGCTGCTTGATTATCGCAGTGAATACATATGGCCATTACAGGTTTGGGCCAAATGGAATATCTTTTAAGAATTGTCGAAGTCATTCTGCTTCTTCGTCTGCTTTATCTAATGCGATAAATTCAGATTCCATAGTGGATCGAACTATGCATGTTTGTTTAGTAGATTTCCATGATACTGCTGCTCCTGCAAGGGTAAAGAAATAACCACTTGTGGATTTTGATTCCTCTGAATCCGCGATCCAGTTTGCATCACTATATCCTTCTAAAGACCGCAGGACATTTTCCATAATGTAAGGAAAAATTAGTGGTATTCTTTAAATATCTCAACACTCTCATTAGTGCTTTTAAGTGTTCCTTCCCTGGGTTACTTGTATATCTGCTTAGTCGACTTACCGCATTAGCAATATCTGGTCTAGTGCAATTCATGAGATACATTAATCATCCTATTATACGAGAGTATTCCAGTTGCATTACACTCTCATTAGTGTTTTGATGCAGTACTTCTGATGGATTAAATAGTGTTCTCACTCCTTTAATTTCATAGTCTTGGAATTTTTCAATCACTTTGGCTACATAGTGTGACTGAGACAATTCAATATCATTAGGTGTTCTTATTATTTTGATTTCTAAAATAACATCTGCAACTCCTAAGTCGTTCATATCGAAATTGTTGATTAACATCTTGTTTATGGTCTCTATTACTTTAGTGTTAGGACCAAAGATTAGCATATCGTCTACATATAAACAAATCATAACGTATGACTGTCTAACTTGTTTGTAATAAACACATTTACCACCTTCATTTATTCGAAAAGCATTTTTCATCATGACACTATCAAATTTTTCGTGCCATTATTTTGGAGCTTGTTTGAGTCCGTATAGTGATTTTACTGACCAACATACTTTGTTTTCATTTCCTTTAGAAATAAGACCCTTAGGTTGCTCCAAGTAAATTTCCTCATCGATATCTCCATTTAAGAATGCTGTTTTTACATCCATCTAATGTATCCCTAGATTATATATGGATGCAATTGCTATTAACATTCTTATAGAGGTTATTCGTGCAACCGTTGAATAGGTATCAAAGAAATCTACACCTTCTTTTTGACGATATCCTTTGGCTACTAATCTGGCTTTACATTTATCAATAGAGCAATCTGGTTTCATTTTCTTCTTAAAAATCCAGCCAATTGGTTTTGTTGCAGGTGGAATATAAACTATTTCCTATGTTTTGTTTCTTAGAACTGAATCAATCTCATTTTAGATTACTTCTTTCCAACATGAAGATTCAGAAGATGACATTGCTTCCTTGTACGTTTGAGGTTCGTGTTCTAACATATGAGTTAAAAAATCCAAACCAAATGTCTTGGAAGTTCTTGCCCTTACGCTTCTTCTTGGTTCAACTTCCTCAATCTCATGATGAGTTTCATCTTCGTGTGAATTGCTTGATTCTTCTTTTGTCCTTTTAGAGACATTATTCCCTTTATTCCTTTTATGCGGGAACACGCCTTCAAAGAATGAGGCATATCTAGATTTCATGATTGTATTTACATGCATATCAGCTATATCAGACTTGAATATCAAAAATCTATAGGCATTACTATTTTGGGCTGGTCCTAGATAGTAACAATCTATTGTTTTTGGTCCAAGTTTGACTCTCTTAGGAGGCGGAACTGGAACTTTTGCCAAGCTCCCCTACACTTTGACGTATATAAAACTTGGTTTGTGTCCTTTCTAAATCTCATATAGAATTGTTCCTGTTTTATTGTGAGGGAGTTTGTTTAATATGTGATTAGACATATTTAAGGCTTCCCCCCACAAATTCGTCGGTAGACCAGAGGTTAAAAGCATGACATTAATCATGTCTTTTAACGGTCTGTTCTTCCTCTCGGCCACAAATGCCTTCTCGCTTGGTTTTGTAACTCCATTGTTATCTGTCTCAATTTTTAGTCGGAAGATGAGATTCTGTAAAGTGATTTCCTTCTTTTTATGCTTTAGATAGTTGTGGTAATCTCTCCATGACGGCAACAGTTTTCCCGTGATGGCTTCAACCAAAAATGACTCTCCAACCTTGTGACCTTCCACTTCGAGTTCATGAATGATGATTTGCAGTTCATGCAGTTGAACAGTCACCGGTTTGGAGTCAACCATCTTGTAGTCCATGAATTTGTCTACAATGAATTTCTTAAGACTGATATTTTGCGTCTTGTACTTCATGGCAAGTGAATTCCAGAGTACTTTTGCTGTCTTTAGAGGCTGATATACTTTGTATAGCACCTTGTTGAGACAAATCAGAATATAGTTTCTGCATAAAAAATGGAATGCTTACATATATCAACATCTGATTTCTTGCATGGTGCAGGAATCGGTTCATCCTCCTCGAGATACCGTTGCAGACTGAGTGTGGTGAGATAATAGCATTTGATTTTGCTACGTTATGAAATCATCAACATCTCCTTTGAACGGATCAAGCCTGTTGTGAGTAGTAGCCTTTGTTGATAGTTCAACTGTTGCCATCTCGGTTGAAGCGAAAACAGGAAAGTCTTAAGATTTTATACGTCTAGTATACCAAAACAGAGACGAATCAATAATAAACTTGTCTCACAAGTTCGCAACTCAGATTTCCACTACTCTGTAATTCTGTATTAGTTATTTTAACACCAATTATGTTGTAATTAATTACAACAACAAAGCAACAACTATAGCAATAATAACTATAGTGTTAAATCAAACGTTACCTTTTAACTGCACCTGTTGCCTTTTAACTGCTACTGTTCGTTAACGGGTCGCACCCGCCTGCTACTCGCATCCGCTTCCGAACAGATCCGCACCTGTTCGTATAGCCTGCAACCGTTAGAAAACCCGGTCCAGTTTTGCTGTAAAAATAGGATCATACCAAACATGAGCCCGGATCGGTCGATCGGACGGACGGTGGCGGCCCGCGTGTGGTGGTGATGCACAATCTTCCTCCTCACAACGAAGCAAACATTTGGGTGCCCCAAAGCCCCAATCCTTTCATTGCAAAACTATTAATATACTAGAATAGCTTTGCAATTTTTGACGATGTAGGACTTATTTCCATTCAATTTAGTATTAGGAATTCCAACATTTACTAAACTAAAACAGAATGGTATGTTAATAAACGTATGCGGTTATTGTTAGTTATATTTCTTTGTTGTTTGATTGAATGTTCAAATTTAAAATGACGTTCTTAATATGCTAAAGATAAGTTGCTAGAACTTATATTTTCAGGTAAGAATATAACATAATATTTGGATGCATTTAAAATGCTTGTTTGCATTTATTTGTGTTTGACATAATATTTTCAGGTAAGAATATAACATAATATTTCAGCACTTGTTTGTGTTTGACTTCTTTTTTCTAAAGGCTTTTAAGACTTGTCTTTTTGCCTTTCAGATCCTTCAATGGGGCGTAGCGGCAGCGGTTCTTACTATAAAGACTTTCAGCGCTATGGAGGGCGTGGCAATTATGATTACAGACGCTACCTTACTGGTCCCAGAGAAACCGACGAGCAGAGAGCGGCTCGAAAAGCTAGAGAGAGGAGAGAATATGAAGAACGTCATGAGAGGGTAGATGTGCGACATGAGTCTTCTTCAAGAGGCAATGACTCCCACAAACGTAAAACACATGATGGTCGGGGGAAGAGCCACATTGTTGAGGACCCGAGCAAGCGGGCCAAACCTAGTGAGAAGCACGCATCTGCAATATCTGAAAAGTTTGACGCTCCCATCTCTATCGACATTCCTTCCAAATCCCCTGCTCTTGAAGGAAGCACTATTCAAACACATCTTAATAGGCCTTCATATCGTGTTAAAAGGGGCCCACCGACCCTACAGAGCCGATTCCCGAATTGGTGCTTAAAGGGGGTTCGCTTCGATCTTGATTTAGTTCCCATCGACAAAGAAGCCATGTACCAAAATCTTGATGCCGTCAGACTCGATATTGAAAGAATGTCTGGATGGCAAAAGCTTGTTAATGAACTTCAAAGGGTCAATCGGGCCAATATCGAGGCGATGCTAACTATGGAGAACGATAAGTCGGAATGACAGAAGATTCTTGACCAGCACAACATCGAGATGAAAAACATAACCGAGTATAACGAGAAACTTGAAGCTGAAGTCAAGCAGCTTAAAGACAATCTTACCACCTCTTCTAACACTTACACTCAAAGAGAGGAGGTGCTACAAAAACAAGTGCGAGATGCACATGCTGGCCAAAGAGATGCCGAAGCTAAAGTTGAGAGGCTAGAAGAGGCCGTAGAGAATTACCGCACTGATGCCACTCAGTTGCGGAGTAAAATGAGCGCCCAAGACATGGAGATTGAAGCGTTAAAAGCTCAACTTGCTAAAACCGAAAAAGAACGCGATGAGGCCATGGCTGGTAAAATCGCAGCTGAAGAATCTATTCAAGCCATGGAAGCCAACGTCAGTTCAACTCTATTCGACTTTTACTTGCACAGCGTCTTAGGGCATGGCAGTCTCTCTTTTCTCGGGTCCTAAATACGAAATCACCTTGGCCGAAGTGTGGGAAGCTGCTCTCGACATGTTCAAAGGCGCCGGGTATACCGAGGAAGAGCTTGAGGCGCGCTACCTAGATGAGGAAACTCGCGCTGCTCTTGCGAAGGGAAGAGAGCAACTTGCCAGAGTGCGGACTGGGATAGCGGAAGAGGAACGTTCTGAAAAAGAATTACCACCTACTACCTCTGGACGTCCTTTAGTTTCTCCTGAAGTTGACATCACAGGTTCCAGTGCTCATTCCCCGCCTCCTACAAGAACCGGGGTAATTACCCCTACTGATGATGAGGCTTTGGAGGATATTGGAGCTCAAAATTATGAGATTGAACTAACGAAGCAAATATCTTTAGGTAATTTTGACATTGGTCCGATTCAGGTGGATTGCCTGCTTGCTCCTCAAAAGTTTGATGAGCTTCTCGATTACTTCTTGAATCTCGACGAACCCATATCTCCCTTCTTTTGGGGAGATACTAATATTTTTAATTTCTCTTCTTCTGCAGTTGAAACACCAAGTGTTGTGCAAACTTCGCCTCCTCCGGTTATCCCTCCTCCATCTCTTCAGGTGGCTCCTCCTTCTGCTTCACAGCCCGGGTCACAAGAGGAGCAAATTGAGGCTCTTCATGGCTTAGATGACCCTATCGCTTCGCAAGAGCAGAAAGACGAGGGACTTGAAGGAGGCGAGATCTCTCCGGAGCGGACTCCTTCTGATGACGTAATTTTGTCTGCTCTTGTTACTCCAGGGAGTGAGTCTTCTTCGAAGAGGAGAAAGAAGCACGTAACATCGAAGAGGAGGAGGAAGAAAATCATTGCTACTGAAGAGGAACCGGAAATTGCACCAGTTGCACCTCCCTCTCCTTCTTCCCTTATGCCTTCAGACCGACCTGAAAAGCTAACCATTCGGCCGGGCAAAGGGTCTAAAGGTGGCAAGAAGAGATGAAGATTCCATCTTTTAGCTTCTTGTCTTTTGCATGTACTGGTCGAGAATTGTGCGGGTACCGGCCCCTGCTTTTTATTTTGAAACTTGTATCTGCAATACAATTGAATAAAATGATCCTTTATTTGTACAGACTCCTGTTTGAATTTGAGAATGCATTTATTATTCATTTTTGCACAAGTTTATTTATATGATATTGCAGCGGGCTTATGGCATGTTGTTTGAGCATTACTTTCGCCGATGTGGCTATACCATATTGTATATAACTATACCATGTCGCCCCCATACCATAAGCTTGCTGCAATATTTTATACTTCGAGGGGACTTGCACTCTTATTTCCTGAAGAATAATTATTTCATTCTTGAAGAAATTTTTCGTAGAGTACAACTCCCTTCATATAACTTTTTACGCTTTGTCCTTCGAAGAAATCACTTTTTTCTTTTGCTTATGTACACACTTTACCAAGTGAGTTCTTCTATGAGGTAAAGCGGGCCTCTGAAGGATACTTTAACTTTTCTTTTCTTTTCTTTTTCCGAGGAAGATTATTTTCCAGAATAGGTAAATCACTCTTCCTTTGAAAGTTAAAGTGTGCTTTTAATGAGGATTTTTTTTTTTAGAAACATAGAAAGTTGTACCTCTGAGGAGGGATTTTTCACGTTTCAACACTTGGAAGTTTTATTTCAATCTTGGTGAAACGTGTACCTCCAAAGAGTTGTGCCTTTGAAGGAAGCCTTTTCACGTTTCAACACTTGGAAGTTTTATTTCAATCTCGGTGAAACGTGGGCTTCCGAAGAGGTCTTTCTTCTTGATTGTGTCTCCGGGAGGAGATCTTTATTTTGTTTTGCATTTCAACTTTGGTGAAGTGAAATTCCGAAGAGCGGTTGTAACACTTCAACTCCTGGTGAAATGGGCCTCCGAAGAGGGCTTTTATTTTGTTTTACATTTCAACTCTGGTGAAGTGAAGTTCCGAAGAGCGGTTGTAACACTTCAACTCCTGGTGAAATGGGCCTCCGAAGAGGGCTTTTATTTTGTTTTACATTTCAACTCTGGTGAAGTGAAATTCCGAAGAGCGGTTGTAACACTTCAACTCCTGGTGAAATGGGCCTCCGAAGAGGGCTTTTATTTGGTTTTACATTTCAACTCTAGTGAAGTGAAATTTCGAAGAGCGGCTGTTACACTTCAACTCCTGGTGAAATGTGCCTCCGAAGACTGCCTGGAAGTTACTCTCTCATGGTTGGAGGGTCATGACTCCTCCAATCTTTTTTTGTTGAGTAGAGAACTTTCTTTTTTACGGCATATGCTTCGTTAGAGGTCTTTATCCTCCGAAGAGTTGTGCCTCCGAAGAGGACTTTAGTTGTTCCTTGTCCACTTGCTTATGCCTTTTCAGTGATCCACTTTTTTTTTTTTTTTTTTGCACTCCGTTCTCTTACAAGTAGCCTGTTTAATCCAAAGAAGTGTACTTCATTGCTAGGCCAGTTCACGAGAACGGACATAAGCTTCTTAATTGGATGTTTGTTTGTTCAAACTTCTCAATTTATTAGCTAAAGCCCGTTTTCGGCGAAATCATTGACCGTTCAATTGAAGCACTTCTTATCTGGGATTTAAGCTCGGGAATTTTGCGACTTGGAATTTGTTTGTTGAATGATAACAAGAATCACTTGGTCTTGTAATGTGCAAGTTTTGTTTTCGTTGCCTGCAAAAATTTAAATCGATATTTCAGTAATACATTTAATGTACTTTTCATATCGAAAATAAAGCAAACATGTAATAATAATAAGGAACACAAGATTTATAGTCGTTCGGCCAAGAATTTGGGCCTACATCCACTTTATAGTCTTTCATTATTCACTTGCATCAGTTTTACAATCGCTTTCAATTACAGGAATCATACATTCATAATTCTCTTTACAATATTTCAACAAAGCTATCAAGTAAAGTATGGACGCAAGTGATTGCTGTTCCAAGCTCTTGGAATTTGATCTCCTTCGACAGCAGTGAGTTTGTATGTGCCGTCCAGAAGCTTTTGGCCTATGACATATGGTCCTTCCCAATTTGGCCCAAACACACATGTTGCTGTCATAATTCTCTTTAGGACTAGATCTCCAACTTCAAAGCTGCGTTGGCGAACTTTGGAATTGAAATGTCTGGCTATCCTTTGCTGATGAGATGCGATTCTGAGCTCAGCCTCTTCTCTTTTTTCATCAAGGAGATCTAGTGCCTCAAGCTGTAGTTTTTCATTCTCCGCTTGATTGAAATGGATTCTTCTATGTGAAGGGACCTCTGTTTCTACCGGAATCATTGCCTCTGATCCGTATGCCAATGAAAACAGAGTATGCCCAGTCGTAGTTTTGTGGGTAGTTCTGTATGCCCATAGTGCCAGCGGTAGCTTATCGACCCAACCACCTTTTGCTCTTTCAACTTGCTTCTTGATGGTTGACTGGATAATTTTATTTACTGCTTCCACTTGCCCGTTTGCCTGCGGATGGGCTACTGCTGAGAAGCTCTTTTGGATTTTGAATCGTTTGCAAAAATCTTGGAATTCTTCACTTTCAAACTGAGTACCATTGTCTGTAATTATTTTTTGAGGCACACCGTATCGGCAAATGATACTTTTAGTCACAAAACTTATCATCTTTTTTGAGGTGATAGTAGCCAGTGGTTCAGCTTCTGCCCACTTAGTAAAATAATCTACAGCGACAATGGCATATTTAATTCCAGATTTAGCAGTTGGTAACGGTCCTACAAGGTCTATTCCCCATATCGCAAATGGCCATGGACTAACCATCTGCGTGAGTTCAGTGGAAGGAGCTCTAGGGATTTTGGCGAATCTTTGGCATCTGTCACATCTTCGGGAATAGTCTGCCGCATCTCGATTAATTTCTGGCCAAAAATATCTGTATCGGAGAATCTTTTTCGCTAAAGTTTGACCACCTAAATGATCACCTCATTCTCCCCCATGCACCTCAGCTAGGATTGTTTTGGACTCTTCCCTGGATACACATCGAAGTAACGGCATTGAGAATCCCCGTCTGTATAACTGGCCATCTTGGACTATATAGCGAGAGGCTTCCCTCAGTAGCTTCTTTCGTTCTTTTGAATTTTCCGGTAAATATCCATTGAGCAGATATTCTGTTATTGGGTCATCCATGATTCTTGCTCTTGAGACACGCTCATGATCCAATCAATATCCATCTCATCAATGCTTGGGGTCGACAGGATCTCTACTGGAGTTAACCCCAGAAATTGAGCTTCGCTTGTGCTAGAATACTTTGCGAGAGAATCTGCTTTCATGTTTTCTTCTCGAGGAATGTGACTTATCATGTAATGATCGAAATCACCCAGGAGTTCCCAAGCCTTTGACAAGTAGGAGGGCAGATTCCCCCCTTTCGCTTGGAATTCCTTTTTGACTTGGCATACAATAAGCTGAGAATCACTGAAGATCTGTAACGCTCGGATGTTTAATTCTTTAGCAATCCTCAAGCCAGCGATAAGGGCTTCATATTCTGCTTCATTGTTTGTCGAAGGAAATTCCAATCTTAGTGCGTAGCATAATGATCGACCTTCAGGGGTCTCGAGTACAACTCCGGCTCCAGAACAGTAGTCGTTTCTCGCGCCATCGACATATAACTTCCATTGGATTGGGGAATCGTCGATCGTTTCCTCCTCACCGCTACCCTTATCTGTGAATTCTGCGATGAAATCCGCTAAAGCTTGTCCATTGATTGCTTTTCGGCGATGATAAGTGATGTCATATTGACTGAGTTCAATATTCCACTTTAGAAGACGACCCGAAGTCTCAGGGCGAAACAGGACTTGCTTTAAAGGTTGATCAGTGAGGACTCTGATAGGATGAGCTTGGAAATATTGCCTCAACTTCCAAGATGCAATTAGTAGGCAATAGGCGAGTTTTTCCAACTTAGAGTAATTCATCTCTGCCCCTGTGAGTCTTTTGCTGATATAGTAAACTGGATGTTGAATCCTCTTGTCTTCTCGTATCAGCGCTGCACTTAAAGCATGAGATGATACTGCCAAGTATATAAGAAGATCCTCGCCATCGCCATGCCTAGAAAGTATTGGAGGCGTTTCCATATGGCAAATCAATTCGTCAAAGGCTTTTTGGCATTCGGGAGTCCAATCGAAGTTTTTCTTTCCTTTCTTTAGGGCGTCAAAGAATGGTATGCATTTATCTGTGGCTCTGGAAATGAACCGACTCAAGGCGGCGACTTTTCCATTGAGACTTTGCAATTCCTTCTTTGTTCTAGGATCTTTGACTTCCTTTAAGGCGGTAATTTGAGCTGAACTCGCCTCAATGCCCCTAGCGCTCACGATGAAACCTAAAAACTTTCCGGATTCCACTCCAAATGAACATTTTAAAGGATTGAGCTTCATTCCGTATTTTCAGAGGACTGCGAACATGTCTGCTAAGTGTTCTATGTGATCCACTGCTTTCTTAGACTTTACTAACATGTCATCGACGTAGACTTCCATAGTCTTGCCCAATTGCGGTTTGAACATAGCATTAACAAGTCTTTGGTATGTTGCCCCTGCATTCTTCAGCCCGAAGGGCATAACTCTGTAGCAGTAAAGACCAACGTCGGTGACAAAGCTCGTGTCCTCCTGATCTGGCTCATGCATCATGATCTGGTTATATCCAGAGTAGGCATCCATAAAAGATAACAATTCGTGTCCCGCTATTCCGTCTACCAGTTGATCGATCCTGGGTAATGGGAAGCAGTCTTTGGGGCAGGCCTTGTTTAGATCTGAAAAATCGATGCATACTCTCCATTTTCCGTTGGCTTTTTTAACCAGCACTGGATTTGAAACCCAATCCGGATAGGTAGATTCTTTGATAAAATTATTCTCCATGAGCCGATCAACTTCTTCTTTTAACGCTGCCGACCTTTCTGGACCTTGAGTTCTACTTTTCTGCTTCACAGGTGTAAATTTTGGATCAATATTTAGAGTGTGTACTAGAACTTCTGGGGATATCCCGCACATATCGGCATGAGTCCAAGAAAAACATCCAAATTTGCCTTTAAAAAAGATATTAAGATTTTCTGAATTGACACATTAAGTTGTGAACCCACATTCAACATCTTGTTTGGGTCCTTTGGGTCAACAGGTACTGGTATTGTCGTTTCCACTGGTACCACTATATTCTCCCTTGCACTGACTTTTCTAGGATCCATCTCTTTCCTTGCTCCGTTGTGCTCGCCAGTGCAAGGTCCGCCCTGTAATTGCTACAAGGCTGGTTCTTTGATGCGGACTGAGGCTGCCGCATCCTTTCCCATTTCTCTTTTCCTCGTTTCTCGTAGCTCTGTTAGATAACATTACTGCCCCGCATTTTGATCCCCTTTTATAACTCCTACTCCATTATCTGTGGGAAATTTAATGGTGAGGCACCATGGGGCTAGAACAACTTTGAATGCTGCGAGAGTTGGACGGCCAAGGAAAGCATTATAAGCAGAAAATTCGTCGACAATCACAAAATTTTGCTTGCGGACCACTTTTCTCTCTCCTTCTCCAAGTTCCACAAACAAATCAACGGTTCCTATCGGCTGTTTTGGCTCCCCAGTGAAGCCAGCGATTTTCTGCGATGAGGCTTGCACATCAGCCATAGGGATCTTCATTTGGTCGAATGTTTTCTTGAAGAGGATATTGCAGGATGCGCCACAATCTATGAGAACTCTTCTGACAATAGCTGGCCCGATACCAGCGGAGATGACTAAGGGATCCAAGGTAGGAGCTTCAACACCTGCGGAATCCTTGGCTCTGAACACAATATCATCATTGAAAGTTCTTTGTTGCTTCAGGGGCATAGCACCTTCCAAAACAAATACATCTTCCTCAGTCGGTACATACTTCAAAGCTCGGGTATACCTTTCCATCTCACCCCAGCTTCTGCCTGCTGGGTGAGGTCCTCCTGTAATGACATTGATAATGGGCCTTCCAGATTCATGCCCTGCAGCCTTCTCACCTGTCCTAGGCTGATAAGCAGGAGCTTGTTGCCCCTGACTAGACGAAGCAGGATTGTTGCTATTCTTTTTCACAAATTGCTGCAGCTTGTTTTCCCTTAGAAAATCTTCAATCAGATTTTTCAACTGGCGGCATTCGTCGGTCTCATGACCGGGTTGATTATGGAAGCGGCAGAACTTGCCACTCTGTATAGCCTTTTTCCCGGTCCTCAGAGGAAGAGGTTTAGGAAAATCAACAGAATCTTTAGTGGCAAGGTAGATACGCTCTGGCGTATCTGATAAAGGAGTATACTCTGATGGCTTGAAGGATCGAGGCTTCTTCAGATTACTCTGTTTCTTCCCATTGTTATTTTCCCTTTTTTGCCCTACAGATTCATTCTTGCGTGGAGCAACAGTGTTATCTTCAGCTTTTTCCAACACTGCCTTTACGGGTACGGGACGGCTTTCCAGGCGTATGAATTCATCTGCTTTTTTATAGAATTTTTCAAGGGAATTTGGTTCCTTCATGTTTAGCCATTTCCCAAATTCGCTCGACTTGTCAACAGCCCTCATCAGATAAGTCAATATCATTAGCGGTTCTGCATTGTCCACCTCGGCCAGTGCTATATTAAAGCAGTTTAAGAAAGATCTGATAGTCTCCCCTGGATTCTGTTCTAAATTTGACAACGACATGATGTCCTTGGCTTTTGAAGCATATAGTCTGAACTGCTCCTTGAATTTCCGGGTTAAGTCAGAAAACTGATCTATAGACCGGACTGGCAGCTTGGTGAACCAAAGCAGAGCTACACCTTCCAGGTATACAGGAAAATATCGGCACTTTATTTCATCAGAAGCTCTGGCACCTGTCATGTGCCAATCATACTTGTATAAGAATTCGTTCGGATCGCTTGTCCCCTTGTAAGCTGGAATGGTTGGAGGGACAAACTTCCTTGGGAATTCAGCCTTTAAGATTTTCTCAGTAAATGGAGTTTTACTTGGGGCAAAACCCCATTCTTTCTCGTCTTCAACCCTCTGCATACTCTCTTTCATGATTTGTCGGACCATTCCAGAAAGATACTCCTCATCATGTCGAATTCTAGATCCACCAACCTCAGGAAGTGTTTGTTCAAAGGGGCTAGCAGCCCTTTCAGGAGCATTCCTTTCTTCAGCATCATGAATGTTGCCAGCAAAGTTCCTTTCATTACCTGCCGGTTGACGGTTTGCCCCAAGAAAATCGTTCAATCTATTCAGAATTAGGGCATTTTGGGCATTCTGAGCGTCGAATTGTGCATTTTGGGCATTTATCTGCTGGTTCAGCCCTAAGATTGCAGCATCCAGCTCTGCCTTTGTAACTCCGACAGCTGGAGTGGCTTGATTCGATACAGGGGAAGCGGAGGTTCCCTCTTGAGCATTTCCAGATCTTACAGATCTACTCTTTCTCCCCGGAGCCATGATGACGATTTGCCTGAGTTCAATTCTCAGTGAAAGCACCAAAAATGTTAACGCTAAAATTTGTACGCTAACACCCAGTGTATGAAGTGAGATTGTGAAAGCACCACCCGATAGATCAGGAACAGATTATAAGCAGATAATAGTGAAAAAGCAGTAAACAACAGCAATTTTATAGTGGTTCGGCTTAAGAGAGAGCCTACGTCCACTTTGAATATCTTTATTGACGATTTGATTACAAGTCGATGCAATTACACTTTGATTACAACACACTTCGAGTTACAAGTGACTTAGAACAAGTAGCCTAAACTTCAATGTCGATCCAAATCCTTGAACTCATGTTGGACATGTATCATTTCTTCGTGAAGTTCCTTGAGGCGTTCTTTATATCTCAAAAGCTTTAAGTGTTGAAGTAGTTCGGAATGCAGCAGAGTAACGGCGCTTGGAATGAATGAGCCGAAAGTCCTTTGATTGTTGGAGATGGCCATGTATTTATAGGAGTTTTCAGCCTTGAGTCGTGAGTCGTGTTCGACTCATACTTGTCTCGTGGTCGAGTCAAATTAGGTCGTGGCCGACTCATCGAACCAAGCCCTTGGTTTCTCCATGGCCCATTCCTTTGCTGGATTTTAAGCTAAGTCTTGAGTCGCTTACGAGTCAATCCTCATTGGCATCGGCACTATGGCAATGGACTGCGACTCAATGGCTTTAAGTCGTGGACGAGTCATTCTGAGTCATGAGTTGTTAAGTCGTTAACCACTTATCAGGTAGCGGTATATAGGTGAAGCGACTTAGGGACTTATCTTCTTAGGTCGTCAATCCTCTTGAGTCGTTTCTTATGATGAGTCGCGGACTTGTTGAGTCGCTGAGGCGATAGTCTTGATGAGTCGGTAATGCACTGAGTCGGCCTGCCTTGTGAACCGTTAACCCCTTGAGTCGTCCTATCCCTCTAAGTTGCCTTGGGCCTTAACTCGTCAGCTAACTGAGTCGCTACCAGTTGAGTCGGTAATGCACTGAGTCGGTCTAGTCCTTAAGTAGATGAGTCATTGAGTAAAACGAGGTTAACAGTAGTCAACAAAATAAATATAAAGTCTAATTTTCAATGATTGTAATCGAGTATACTTTTCGGTGTACCATGTAGTTGTTATATGTCCTAAACACTATAGTTTTCTCATTACGCCAATTATACAGTACTTATTGAGTTCAAGTATCTTAGCTTTGTCTTCTTTCCATATAGATAGGGGAAGTTGTTCCTGTTAAAGATGAATTTATGTTGGAAAACATGATTAAAACTATTGGCTTGGATTGTTTCAGTATGTAGCTCTAATCTTCTTCATAAAAAAGGTATCACATATCTATTGATGATATACCTTGTGTGTGTATCAATTTGATCATTAAAAGTGACATCTTAATTTGTTCCATTAATTAGCCATAAATCTATCATGTTGAAAATAGGCTAGGGAGATAAATAAAAACCAATAAAAATACATATTTGTAATTAGCTCTTAGAAGTTCACCAGCATCCTTGTAGCCGTACGCGATGAATTCTTTGATAAATAGATATAATTTCTACATCGTACTAAAACCAGTATCCATATATTGCTTTTACTAGTGTATATATGCAACTATCAAATGATTAAAATAGATGTTTGTCCTTGATGTCCTTAAGATTATAAAGTAACTACCTATAATTGCAATATTTCAATTTTATCGACCCCAACTTAGTGAAATATGCTTAGAAGAACGAAAACTAACAATGGTGGTACCAGTCTTCCAAGTAAGATGTCATTAACATATTGAATCATGTAGTAGTTATGTTTTGTGATTTCTTGTGGCACTTGTATAATTTTCTGTATAGTTTTTGTTAACACATTAGTAGCTACTTTATAACGGCCCACCTTTTTGTCCCTTAAATGTCGACACTAATACATTTACGGTATTTACGTGTCAAACAAGGAAGTGTCGAAAAGATAGATTATTAGGACAAAAAGGAAAAAAAGAAGAAAATGAACAAGAAAGAAGAAAATAAAACATATGAATCTCTAAAAAGAACGATAACATATAATATCAAAACACAATACAAAGTGCTACTTTAAAATGCATAGTATTTTAAAGTCTCAATCCTAAACACACTATCATCAAGCCAGGCAGTTATAACATCCTATCATCGCAATGGTTGATATACATACTAGTAGACCATTGGAAATAAGAATACTGCGATAGGTGAAAGCATCCAGTTCGTCTCCTCGAGCTTTGAAGAATATCCCATGAAAACCTGTCTTTGTCAAACCACTCGAAAGAGCACTCGAGGAATTAAGAAAAAGATTAAACCATGATGCAGACATAAGTCTGGTGTGAGAAATTCATGAAATACGTGTACACCATATAACAGTAACTTTTGAGACCAACCGAATCATCAGAATGGTTATGCCCTCAAAAGAACCAAATCATCTGATAAATATGACGATATAATATATAATGTTTAGAATGTAGAATATAAATGAGAAAATAGTTGTGCTGCATGTACAACACAACAAGACCGAAAGTTCATCGATTTAGCCTTTAATCGACATGGATCGGTAAGTGTTTTATTTATCAAAACCACTTCAGGACTAAGGTACATGTTTTGTCTTTTGAAAGTGGATCAGTTCGAGATGCTAAGACCCATGTAGAGGTTCGTGATTTGTTCAAGATGTTGGAATCCATTTGAAGATTCGTGATCTGTTTGAGTTGAGGCTCGTGTATTGGGATATTGAACATGGCTTCACCATCGATATATGACTAAAGACAAAGTTGGATGCACAATCCAGGGGTTTGTTTAGTTAACCCATTGGATGTACATCAACTCCAAATCTAGAGATGTTTTCAATTTGTTGGCCAGTGGGATTTGATGAATCTTGGATAAACAATAATAAATAAAAGATAGAAAATTTATAATATATATTATAAATTTTAAATTTCTAGAAAATCTAGAATCGTATTGTGACGACCCAAAATTTTAGACAATTTAGATTGGAATATTTAATTGATTTTAAATATTTGAAAGGTTAATTTTAACTTGAATTCCAAATATCATTATTTACTTGATAATCAAATTATTAAATTATACAATTTGAATTGGGTAAAATGTTGAATATTGTGTTTTAAGCCTGTTAAAAATAATTTGAAGGCTTATAAAATTTATACTGATGATACTGAAGGTGATAGAATGGTTAAAATTTAATTTGAATGTGATTTGTTCAATTTTAATAATATATCATTTAAATCGATATTTAAAAATAGCCTTCCGAGACACAGTCTCGGAATTCGACGAAACCTATTCCATTGGATTCATAATATTGTATTATTATCGGATTTCAATTTTCGTAGTGTTTGGAGTTGTTGTGGCAGCGTATGATATGTAAAAGCGTTGAAATTTATATCGAAATATTTTGAAACTTATTTATTTATATACGTATTGACCAGTCAACTATTGTTCCTTCTCAAATATGCCAGTTTTCTTCCTTTAAATACGCAATCTTTCTTTTACCGTTTAAATCAAGTCCCTCCTTTTCCTTCAGTGAAATCAATTCGAACAAAACATAAGAAAAAAATGGCCGAGCTGTTCATTTCAAATCTTCCATCTCCACTTCAATTCGAACTCGCATTTCCTCCTTTTTCTTCGCAAGTGAATTGAGATCGAGAGGAGAGGGGGTTTCTTCGATATGAACTAGGCTGAGGGGGAGAGTCGTGCGCGTTCGAACAATAAGTTGTTGGTGGGTTTCGCGAGCAGGCGCACGCGCAAGCAAGGTGGAGGCGCAAGCATACGGGTTCTTCGTTGTGGCATGCTCTGGTGAAGGCGCTCATACGCGCGTGCATGGTTAGGGTTTGCATCAAGGTCGCGACTCGACTAAGTCATGGTGTTCGCACGAAGCTTGGTGACGTTTGGAAGCTCGAGCGTGGTGGGTTTCGTGACATGTTCGAGAGGGAGAAGTCGATGGTCGCGGTGATGAGCTCGTCGAGATGCGATTTGGATTTTGAGCTGAAGCTCATTGATTTGGTTTCCTGTTCGTTGTGAGTAATTTAATTTTTAAGCATTTTAAACAGTTGTTTTAAAACTTAATCGGCTATACACATATATGTATATATGTATGTAAAACAGCAAGGCATATTATTTGGCAGTAAGGTTGGGTTGTGTTTTTATTTAACTTAGTTAAATATATATACAAATATTTCAATTTGCTAATTTATTTTTACAATAGGGGTTTGATGATTACCTTGTTCATTATTTTAACTATTGAAATAATTTATTATAGGAAATTTAGTTTTAAATTAAACGAATAAATTTATTAAATCATTAGTTTAAATTAAATTATTAGTAAATTAAATTTTGTTGATGGTAATAAAATGTGCGGTTAATTAAATTTATCAAATGGAAATTTAATTGTGCAATTGACTCGAATATTAATAAAACATATAATGTTTATTCAAGGTTTGAATTCTGAAAAGAAACAAGCTGGTCTGGAGTAGATTGCCAATTTAAAAAGCAAAGGTGAGTTAATCTCACTCAACTGAGTAATTATTTAAATTTAAATGGTTAAATTTTAATCTACTTTGTTGAATGATTGAATTGTTTTGATATGCCATATTACATATAGTAGTATATAGTATATATTGGAGTGATTGATATTCTGTGATGAATATTATTGATAATTGGAATATTGAATGTTGTGGTTTGCTTGAATATTTCGGTACACCGAGTCATCAAAATATATTTTTTTGAAAAGGAGTATAAGTGTAAAATTTGGAAGTGAAATAATTATAGAATAAAAATAAGAATGAATTGGAAAGAAATAAAAGTGATTTTATTTAAAAACTGAAGTTAAATTGTAAAGTAGACATTTAAATCAAGTTTTAAATCAAAGTTAAATCTGGAATTCAAGTTGGTGAATCTCATTTTTTAAACAAATAATGTTTTTTAAATTTTAAATTGTTTTAACAACTTGAATGTTAAAGTACATTTTTAAATTGATTTGAATTTAAAAATGAATTGGGTTTTAAATTCCTTTAAACTTCCTTTATAAAATGAGAATTTATTTATTTAATGAAGTAAATAAAAAGTAGTTAATTACTGGTTGGGATTAATCAAGAGTGATTAATATTTATGGTTTAATTAATGATTAATTACTTAATGTAATTAATTTTGATTAGGATAAATTAAAATGTAATTAGAAATCATTAATTTATATAATTAATGATGTAATTAAAGATTGACTAATTAAGATTAATTAATCAATACTAAGTGATTTACGAGAAATGGATTAATATAAGTAATTAAGGATTAATGTAACTAATTATATTTAATCAATTTGTGAAATAATTAATTACCGCTTTTGGTTAAAAATATTTAATTTGTGTAATTAATTAAAGATAATTACTTGAATGTAATTGAAGGATAATTAATCCAGGATGATTAATTAAGATGGATAATTAAGGGATGATTAATAAATTGATTTGAAATTAATTAATGTTAAATGAAGGAATCTAAGTGATTGAAGTTAGTAATTCAATTAGAATTAATTAAATAAATTAGGAAGTGATCAAGCTTTGCTTATGGATGATTGAATGGTATTGGATGCTTTGAATGAGTTGATACCTCTGACATGAAATGTTGCGTATTTCATTTGGATAACTTGAGTTAGGATGACATGAGACTCGAAGAGAACGAGGTTAGGTATTGGAAAATATCCGAAACCACTTCGAATTTTTATAGATTGATATGTGAAATCAATAGGCTGGAATGAAATGATTTAAGTGAATTGGACTATTTAATCTAAATTTTAGTGCTTAGAAAATTGATGTGTGAAATAGGTGATGTCTATAACAAATTGTGAATTTGTAAATTGATACGAGTTACCCCAGGTTTTATTCAAGTTGTATGCTTTGTATTTCATGTTAGATGAGTTTACTCACGTTGGTTTCCAGCCTGACACGGGTGTTACTTTAATGTAATGCTCGGGTCAGACCGAGTATTACAGATTTTCAAGTAAGGACATTTTAGAGCTCAGGAGGCGAGCAGGATGGCAAGAACGTATGGAGTGTTTCCGCTGTAATATATTTCTGATTATATGAGACATGTTCATTTGTATATGTCCAGTTTTTGAGAATGTGTGTAACTTTGATGTATTAAAATATAATCGACAGATATAGTATTCTTTTGTAAACTATTATTGTTTGATATTATATTTGATCCGCTGCGAATGTGAGAATTTGTGTTGTGTTTTTTGTTTCTTCTTCTTCTATCTCTTTCTTCTTTTTCATAACTATATGGAATTTTCGAGATCGAAAATTCTAGGTCGTCACAGTTGGTATCAGAGCTGAAGGTTAAGAGACAACCTTGGCTCTGTTGGGATTACTCATTAAGGATAGGGTCAATGGTACCCTAGAATGAGTTGAGTGTGTGTGTGTGTGTGTGTGTGTGTATATATGAGAGCGTACGTGTTATTTGCTTATATAAAGATTTTAAATGAGTTTATATAAGAATATATTTTGATTTATAAAGCAATATTTCTTTTTAATAAATATTAAGGTAATAGGTTGTTGTATTATTTGAAAATTTTAATAATGGGAATTAAGTGGTAATAGAACTACAACCAAACTAAAGTTAAATGAGGATAAGTTTGAAATGGATTCAGAATTAAATGGTTTAAAGAGATAAGTTGATTTGATTTAAAGGATTAAATCAACATTTAAAAATTTAATTCGAATTTATATAATTCGAGATGGTTTAAAATTGAGATTGAAATTGAATTAGCTCAAAATTGAATTTGATTTGAATTAATTGGAACTGTGATTGAAGATGGAGAGATGATTTGAAATTGAAGTGGGTTCAATTGATATTAGTCCAAATTGATTGGAATAATTTGGAATTGTAATAAAAGGAGGAATAGGTTTAAAATCAAGATTAATTCAACTTGAATTGGGGTCAAATCAATTTCAATGGAAATTGAAGTTATTTAAATTGGAATTGAGTCAATTTAAATTGAAGTGGAAATTTAAATTGAATTGATGAGAAAGTGAACAGTTTTGACTCTGGAGTATTTTTAATATAAATTGTTTTTAATATAAACTTATTTTTCCAAGCTATTTAATATATACAACCTTTCTTTTTAAAGCCAAATTATTTTATATTAATTTTTCCAATTATTTTTGGGAACTATTTAACAATTTTTCTACTGTTTTATAAACTAATTACAATTTTTCAACTATTTTACAAATTAATTACTATTTACAACTAATTTTGCAATTATCTAAAATTTCTATAACTATTTGACTATTTTCCGACTATTTTACAATTACTTAACTATTTTATAGTTATGTTACCAACTAATAATTATTTTTCAACGACTTATCTATTTTAAACTTTTCAAGTTATTTTCTGAATTTAAGCTGGACAGATTTTAAATTGTTTATGATTAATTATCCATTTGGGATAAGGATTAAATTGATAATCCAATGGAATCGAAACAATTGTGATTAGGTGGATTTGAATCAAAGGAAATGTGGATAGAAAAAGAAATTGATTTAGTGAATAATCAATGAAAATAAATAACGTAGGATGTACATATATTATTCTATTCACATAGTGATTTGATCCAGATTCGAGCACAGAATTTCGAGACAGTTATATCGATACGAGTTTGGATTTTTCACTCGATTTTCGACGACGAACCTGAATATGGATTGTTGATTGGCTTTGGATATTCTCTATCATAGTTATGGCTATCCAAGGAGAATGACGGTTTCTGATCAAGAAGCCAGATTTGCGTCCGCACTAGGAAGTCGGATGGTCGATAATAGTTCGAGAGTGAAATTGTGTGATCGAGTGAGCGATCAGATTGGTATAGCGTACAGATGATAAGTGTACATTGTACAAATTTGAATGAAATTGATATTGAAAAGAGTAATCAAACTTGAATATTTGATTTTGAATAAACAAAGTTATATATCTTTGATATATAAGATAAATCTCCCCTTGTTGAATCTATTGCCGTAAGAAAAGGATTTTGAAAGTGTATGAAGTATAAAAGGAGTTTTATACAAGTTTGAAATGATCCAAAGTTTTTAAAAAATTATATATATATCTATGTATATATATAAAGGATCTTATGAGGATTTTGAAAAAAGGTTTTGGGAACCTTTGGAATTTGGAAAGCCTAGTTTGAGAATTATCAATTTTGGGATAATCGATTTTGAGAAAAGGAGATTTATATGAGATTCATACTAGGTGTATGATTTGGAAGATACTATATGTGTATAGTTACTATAGTATAAAGTGTTGATAATGGCTCTGGGGAAAAAAACGCTCCGTTGAAATGAACTTCTCAAGAGTGCCACAGGGTGGTACCGCCTTGAACACTACGGGGGTTCTAAAGTTGATCCTGTAAGGAGTCTGGACAAAACTAGTTCCTGAGGATTATGAGCAGTGTGTAGCAAAAGTCGAGGGGCGATGATGCCTACAGAGGCATTTGGGTTATGTTGTGATGATAGTGTTACTCGATGTCACTACGATCTACTGCAGAACATAGAGAAATTCGTGTGTTCCGTTGAGAGCTAACAGTCTGCGTTTGATTCTATATCGGTAGACTGCGACCTATGGTAACATAGCGAAAGTCGTGTGTGTCGCTGAGAGCCAACAGTCTGCGTTTGATTTTACATCGGTAGACTGCGACCTATGTGGGAGTGGATAAGTTTCATTTTGATGGTGAAAATCGAGGGCGCTGATGCCTACAGTTACATGGACTTTTGCTGCGATTGCAACGTAACCCTGTAATGTAGCTGCGATCTGTTGTGGGTTCCATGGCGTAATCGAGGGGTGCGGAGTGCCTATAGTTATATGGACTTTTGCTGCGATGACAATGTAACCCAGAATGTAACTGCGACCATGGATGGGGATGATGATTTCCAGAGCATTCTCACCAAAGATATTTCCTCTATTTTCAAAAATTGTTTCTATATTTTCAATATAATTATTTTCCCAAGTATTTTCACTGCGTGTTGAAACGGGTTTACTTATAGACTTTCAGTCCTACGTCTGATCAACGTATGACCGAATTTCTGTGAGAACAAGGATGGACTGGTTGAGACATCGTGTTATAAGAAGTATTTTTGTAATATCCCGGAAGTTTGGACAATTTAAATTTAATAACCTGGGTTTAAATTTAAATTGAATTGATAATTTTTGTTAATAAATTTGATTTGATTTAATAATCTTCTTTATTTAAATATTTAATTTGTGAAATTATTTTTAATAAGCTAATAAATTGTTTTCTATTTATAAAATGTATATGTATTTATATATATTATACGTAGATAAGTTGTTAAATTAGTTTTAATGTTTTGAAAATAGGAATTGAGATTTATTTTTAATTTCAGCTTTTCAAAAATATTTAATAAAATACTATATGATTTTAAATATGAGATAAATGTTCTATTTGTTTAAAATTCATTTTGATTCAAGTTTGAGTTTTAAAATAAGTTACAAAAATGTTTTGTTATTCTTTTTAAAAATATTTATGAAAGGTAATTTGGAAATTTAAAATACAATTTTAATTATGAAACATGTATTCATTAAGTTACAAACTCTTTTATAAATTTATTTTAATTGTTTAAAAGTTTCTCTTTCTAATGATAAATTTGTATATTGTTTCATTTAAAATAACACTTTGATTTATTCTTTAGAAATTAATTGCCTTCATAACTAAGTACTTATAAAACTAATTAACTAAGTTTAATATTTCATTAACTCTAATTTTAAATACTAATTAATTTTTGAAGACATGTGTAAGTTTATTAAAGCCTAAGTTAAACATGTGTTAAATATTTAAGTGAGTATATTTACAAGTGTTCATACTTGAGACATGTGTCATTGTTTAAATTTGTTTTTCTTTAATTTTAAATTCATCATAAACTAGCCATATAAACATGTATTTACTCATTCCATTCCTCTTTCTCATTTTTTTTTCCATTTCTGAAAAAAAGAAATCTAAAATTAGTTCAATTTGCATTTCTCAAAATACAAGCCTGCATATCCCAAAATCTTATTCAGTCTGCAAGAATGAAAACATGCATGCAACAAATTTCAAACCTGTAAATGCATTGCATTCAAACTCCTCAAAATGCATGTCTGCATCCTCCAAAACAAGCCTGTAACTCCTCAAACCCAAAATACAAACCTGTATGCAACCATGAAAAAGAAAGAAAACCTGCATATGTGTAAACTAAAACATGCATTCCATTCAAGCATCTGCATCCTGCATTTCATCTGGAGCATGCAATTGAATCTGGTAAAGCAAGAAGCCTGCATTCATGAATCTGTGCTCTGTCTGCATCATTTAAACAGGTGAGTAACTTTCTTTTATAAATTAAAGGTTAAATAAGTTGCATGCTATTGTGCTAAAAATATAAATATTACATATGGTTATAATTCAACTTGTCTGATGTACAAATATATATATTGGTGTGTATGCTGTTGAACTCTCTTATCCTATTTTTACTGACACAAATCTTACTTAAATAATCCTATCTTTAAATCAGTCTTTGTTAATTGTAGGATTTAAACAAGGTTAGTATGTTGTTTCCATAATTTAGACTGTGAGACTTTATTAAGGCAAAAATTAAATGAACTTACTATAAAATAAGTAGCAGAGCAACTAAATCTTTATAAGTGAAGATATTAAACATTGCAAATCAATGTCTAGGAGTGAAACTTAAAACATCATGAAGGATTAGGATTTTTTAAAAGTAAAATGACAATTTATAGAGCTATGTATAAGTGCAGTTTCAAAATGCACTGTATTTACATATTGATCAAGTACAATTGAAGCTTGCATTGGTTTTGGATGAATTTGACTCCGGAGATAGTTTAGCTATCGAGTATTGTAAGAAAATTACTAGAGTGGATTGAATTTCAATTTTGGTGGTGAGATTTGGGAATTTCTGTTTAGAACCCTAGTTATTTCTGGGCTGTGAAGAATCGAGCATATCTGCATGTATTGTGGATCGAGTTCAAAGCTCTTTTGGGTATGGATAGCTTATGTGTTGATGTAGTTGACGCGGGAGTTTGAAGGGTGGTAGTGGCCGGAGTTGGGTGATCTCGTCGTTGACAAGTTAGGCAGTGGGAAGGGGATGGTGTTTCAGGTTTTGGATTTAAAACTTGAATTCAAATTCAAGTTGAATTATGGGCATTTGAGGATGGGAGTGCGATGAGAGGTCACTGGTGGCTGGGGATGGCCGTTGACGTTGATCAGAGATGGCCGGAGTTAGATTATGGATGCACAGGGGTGTGTGTGTGCAGGTGGTGTGGTTTTGGTTGCAGGGTTTTGGTTGCTCGGGTTTGTCTCGGGGGAATTGGGAAATGACTCGAAGGAGTTTGGCTTATGACTCGAAGTAAATTGGGTAGACTCGGGTTATACTTAGTGTTTCAGGTTTTTGAGATTTGAACAGAACCTGTTCTTTTTTTTCCAGTTTTTAAAATTGAAACAAAAGTTTTGAAATGCAAACTTGAAATTTGAAAATTAGTTTGGAACCTGAATTTGGATTATAAGTTCAAATAGTTTAAATCTGGGCATTTATAAATTATTCAATTTTTAAAATCTTAGTTTAGATTTCTAAATCTAAAAATAGAAAACCTGTTTTCCAGGTTCATTAAGTTTGAAGTAAAAGATGATTGCAAAACCAAAATCTGAAACTAAATTAAACCTGAAATTGAATTTAAATTCAATTAGTTAAATTTTAGATCTTTGTAATGAATTTGAAATGTTTTTAAAAACAAGTTTGGTTTTAAATTTAAAAACAGAAACTGTCTTTCTGTTTTGAAAATTTAAAAGTAGAGTTTAAAACTTAAAGATGAAGTTCAACACTGTAATGTTTAAACCTGCAACTTGAATTTTGAATTCAATAATTTAAATCTGAGATTTGAAATCATTTTTGAATTCAAATTTAAGATGTTAAACTACAACAGAAAACTGTTTTCTGTTTTATGTTTTAAATTGAAAAGCAAATTTTTAAATGGCCACTGAAATTTAAATAAATTTAAATCTGGAAAACTTAACTTTTGACTAAATGAATCTGAGATGAATTTAAAACTAGAAATTTAAATTTAGATTTTAAACTTTTTAAAGTATAAAGAAACATTGGTTTGTATTTAAAACTATAAGTTTTAATTCATGAAAGAAAGTTTAAAATAAGTTTAAATTCAGTTTAAAACCTGAGATTTGACACAAATGTCAGTTTTTTTTTTAAATTTAATAAGTTTTTAAATTTAAACGTGTTTTGACTACTTTAGAAATTTAAATAAATTTGAATTTGAAAATGAAAATGGGGATGTAAGTAAAGTTTTAAATCTTTAAGTTTGAATCCAAAATAAAAATTTAATTTGTAATTCAGTTTGAAATTTAAACGAAATTTTAAATTGGATTTTTGTTTTGAAATAGTGTGTTTAAAATACTTTTGTATAAAGAAGAATGTTTCTTAATTTAGAATTCAAGAAATTGGTTTCATTTAAATTATTTAATTAATTTAAATGGAATATTAATTTTTTAGTTAATGAATATGTGGATGTTTAATTAAGTAATTAATAATTTTTAAGTTAATTAATTAGATATGAGATTAATTAATTAAGGTTAATTAATCTATAATTAAGAATGGTTAATTAAATTTTAATTAATGATTAAGATTTATTTAATCAAGTGATTAAAGATAATTTAAATTTTTTATTAACACTTAATTAATTAATAATTAGAGATTAATTAAATTGTAATTAAATATTAATTAATTGATAATTAATAATGATTTAATTCTTATTTAAGTAATTAAGTAATGTTAATGAAGATCATTAACTTAAGATTATTTTAACAATTAATTAATGTGATTAATTTTGATAACTAATTAGATTTATTAATTAATAATAATCAATTGTTTAGGTTTAATTACTCAATGAAAGTAATTAATGAATTAATTACTTGGTGTAATTAATTTAATTAAGGTAATTAGTTTAGATTAATCAAGTTAAATTAATTTAAATATTTGTGGAATGTTGATAATTACTTTATGTAATTATGAATTTGTAATTACTTAAGGAAGTAAATAATTAATAATTACTGAATGTAATTAAGGATATTTATTATAGAAGTAATTTGGATTTAAATTACTTTGGAAATTTATGAAGTGATTAATGAAGATAATTAATTATGGGATGAGTAATTGGAGTAGTTAATTACTGATTATTAATCATGGATGATTGATATATAAGGTTTAAATTGAAGATTGATTACTTATTTAATTAATTTATATAGAGATTGATTAAATATAATCAGAAATCATTAATTAATTAATGATGTAATTTGGAATTGATTAATTAAGGTATGATTAATATTAAATGCTGTTTACTTATTGTAATTAGAGATAGTTAATCAATAATGATTAAGTGAAATGGATAATGAGATGATGATTTATAAAATTGTTTTGTAATCAACTGAAGATTAAGATAAGCAGGATTTTGATGATGAAGTAATTAATTTAATTTATTTTAAATTAATTAGAGATTTAGTAATTAATTTAATTCATTTTAAATTAATTATAAATGGTGAGATCATTAGATCATTGCTTATGTTTGATGATTGGTATTAATTGCCTGGTATGGTTTGTAATCTCAGTTATGAGATGAGTAGTGTATGTGATATGGATGCATTGGTTGCTTTTGGATGATAATATGGATTATCTGATTATGATATGAATTATCTGTTGATAATGATAAGATTGAGTATTTGTTGTGTTATGAATTATCTATCTGTTATATTTAGATAATTAAATTGAATTGTTTTAAACTTAAAACAACTTGGACCTTAAAAGACACGCTTTGGATTTCGATGAGACTGGGATCGGGTTTCCATATTTGGGATCCGAAAACCACATCGATTCCAACTAAACGTTAGGTCGTTAATCCAAGTGGAGCGAGTGAAGACTCGAGGTGTAAGGGCTATACGTCAGTATAACTCTGTAGGTGATTCCGTAATGAGTTTGACGGAATAGTACTTATAGATTCGAGATGGTGATTTAGAGTGCAAGGGTTATTGTCGTTAACTCTGAGGGTGATTCCAAAATGAGTGTAACGAGATAATGCCTTCGGTTTCGTTCGAACCCGGAACGAACTTGTATGGATTGAATGCTTTCAGAACATCGTCAGGTGGACGATGAGCATTCTAAGTGTTATGTCCTATAAAGGTAATCATAGCCTCAAGCCTCATCAACCGGGAATGGCTAATACAGGGGAGGTGCAGCAAAGCTTCGTGGGTCGCCCCCACTCGAGAGCAAGATTTATCCCTGTCTAGATGTCCCTTTATTTTCGGCTTAGTGGTGCGGTTGCTGATCACAACTGCGGGGTTGTCTTGTTTGGAACTGTTTAGTAAGGAACGGGTCCGACTTTGTGTTGCAGGGGATTGGGAGTAATCCTCGGTACGGTGATCGTGGCCACGTACTGTAACGGGCGGTACCCCAGTAGCCCAACCATTGTATGGAATCCAAAAGCCAATAAGTGCCAACGGTTTTGATTGTATTACCCACTTTTGTGGCTAGTAGCTGGAATTTAATCATTTAACAATTTCAGCTATTTCTTATTTACTTGAAAACCCTAGACACTATTATAATATCATCGGATTTCCTATCAAATGTTTTGGTTAGCGTAAGATAAAAACTTTTCCATGTTTATGTGTGGGAAGCCTTACGTGATACCTTTTCTTTTCAAAGTTTTTTTAAAGTTAAGCAACTTTAACCTGTTACTCACACCAGACCCATGTCTGACCCGAAGTTATTTCTGTTTTTCTTTAACTCTTGGCTACTCAAATTTTTACGAGTAGCCAAGGGAATTCAGGTTAGGATTCAGGTTAGCTTTGACGTATTGTGGAGGAGCAATGGAGCAGGAGGCTTCTGCGTATAGCTATATAGTTTTCCGCTGTGTTGGTATCTCTGAGTGTTTGTCTGATATGTATTGAGTTGTAATAACTAGACAGGTGTTTATAACTGTCTAGTTTGTGTTGTATTGACTATGTAACTCTGATATTTGATGTATATTATGTAATACTTATGTTATTGATATAATTTATTCGTTTCGCTGTTGAGATTCTAGTGTTGTTTCTTCTTTCTCTTCTTTCTTTTCTCTTATCTATCCCTTTCTTTCTTAAGGTTGATGTGATTTTCCGGGAGTGGAAAGTCGGGTCGTCTCACTTGGTATCAGGGCATTAGGTTGAGTGAATGCCTAGTCTCTGTAGTGGTGTCTATCTGGAGAGAGCATATTTGTATTTTAATATATATAAGTATATAATTTTTTCTACCTATTTGTTGGATTACCTGTTCAGGTCTTTCCAATGTAAGTTATAAAGGTAGATGAGGTGGAAGTGTGTGTAACACGACTACCATTGGTTGGAATTTGAATAGATAAGGTTGGAAGTGTATTTGTCGAGACTGTAGACCTAATACCGTCTCGAGTGAGTTTTGCTTGGTGTAAATACTTCATCAATTTCTGAAGGTAGGGCAGAAGCAAGTGAGTGATGATATTTTGATATCTCAGGAAATAGTTGCTGTGGGATGAGATGCGGTGACTATGGATATTTCCGAAGATGTTTCTTTGGAACAAGAGTAAGAAGTGAGTCTGCTCCGTGATGTGGCTGAGCTTAGCAGAGTCTTCTGAGTTGGTAGGAGTCTTCTGGCTGAGTAGTTTTTCTGAAGTGGAGTTCAGAAGCAGCAGAGTGAACTCGTTTCTCATGTGAGTTGGCTAGGCCAGCATAAGCTGTTCTGTTTGGTTAAGAGAGAGCAGTTTTCTTTGGATTTAGGCTGATTTGATCGCAAAAGTGACTTGCGATAGTATGTTCTTTTGGATTGTTGGGGATTGTCTGGATGTCTTCTGGAAGTCTGAGTTTGTCTGCATTTGGAGATCGAGTTTTCTTTCCAGGAATGGAACTGGTGGTTCAGTTAGTAGATGGATGGTTCCATGAGATAGAAGTTGGTGAAGCAACTCAGGTTTCAAAGAAACATCTGAGTTTTCTTTTATGGACATGAGGAACCATATTTCTGTGCTGGATTGTCTAGTCCGTGCTTGTATTCTTCAGTATTTTCTTCTGTTTCGGATCAGAGTTGTGCAGCGGAAACAGTTTGGAGAGTTTCTGTTTTTCTTTTTCCGGATAATAAGGAGTTTGTTCTGTCTTCTGTTATTGAGAAGCAGGGTTTGTGCTCTTGGTTTTTGAGTGATCTTGAGGGGATCATTGGATTGTTTTGATCTAGTCTGTTTCTAGTGGAATCAACAAGAGTTGAGCTGATCTGGAAGGATGTTGGTAGCCCAGGATCGTCCGAAGAATTTTTATGGACAAGAGGCGGAGAAATTTGGATTCTGGAATCGGAGATTTGATTTTGGGTTAAGTTTTTCTCCGATCCAAAGAGCTATAAGTTTGGGAGGCTAGCTCCGAAGTGTTTTGGGTTTCTTCTATGTTTTGGGTAAGATCAGTGTTTGGTTTTCTAGAGTTGAATTGCCAGTTTGGATAACTGGGATTCAGAATGTGTTCACGTATCTCTGAGGGAGTACGTGTTTGATATTTCTGGTTGTAGAACCAGCAGTTTAGGATTGGTTGTTGAGTCAGACTCGTTTGTAGTCTGATATAATGTATAGAATTGTTGTTAGGAGCTCTATAGCTTAGTAGTATTGATTGATTGGATTCTATAGAGCGAGCATCCCGATATAAATATACTGGGGAAACTCGTGAAGTTTTATCCAAAATTCTTTTGGATAATTAGATTTGTTCTGATTGTGTGAATTGGTTGTTATGGTTGTTGGCATATTATTAACATATGCTGTGTTTTAAAATAAAATCTGTAAATAGATTATTAAATTAACTTTGTTTTAAATTTCGGGGATGAAATTCTTTTAAGGTGGAAGGATTGTAATATCCCGGAATTTTGGACAATTTAAATTTAATAACCTGGGTTTAAATTTAAATTGAATTGACAATTTTTGTTAATAAATTTGATTTGATTTAATAATCTTCTTTATTTAAATATTTAATTTGTGAAACTACTTTTAATAAGCTAATAAATTGTTTTCTATTTATAAAATGTATATGTATTTATATATATTATACATAGATAAGTTGTTAAATTAGTTTTAATGTTTTGAAAATAGGAATTGAGATTTATTTTTAATATAAGCTTTCCAAAAATATTTAATAAAATACAATATGATTTTAAATATGAGATAAATGTTTTATTTGTTTAAAATTCATTTTGATTCAAGTTTGAATTTTAAAATAAGTTACAAAAATGTTTTGTTATTCTTTTTAAAAATATTTATAAAAGGTGATTTGGAAATTTAAAATACAATTTTAATTATGAAACATGTATTCATTAAGTTACAAACTCTTTTATAAATTTATTTTAATTGTTTAAAAGTTTCTCTTTCTAATGGTAAATTTGTATATTGTTTCATTTAAAATAACACTTTGATTTATTCTTTAGAAATTAATTGCATTCATAACTAAGTACTTATAAAACTAATTAACTAAGTTTAATATTTCATTAACTCTAATTTTAAATACTAATTAATTTTTGAAGACATGTGTAAGTTTATTAAAGCCTAAGTTAAACATGTGTTAAATATTTAAGTGAGTATATTTACAAGTGTTCATACTTGAGACATCTGTCATTGTTTAAATTTGTTTTTCTTTAATTTTATATTCATCATAAACTAGCTATATAAACATGTATTTACTCATTCCATTCCTCTTTCTCGTTTTTTTTCCATTTCTGAACAAATGAAATCTGAAATTAGTTCAATTTTCATTTCTCAAAATACAAGCCTGCATATCCCAAAATCTTATTCAATCTGCAAGAATGAAAACATGCATGCAACAAATTTCAAACCTGTAAATGCATTGCATTCAAACTCCTCAAAATGCATGTCTGCATCCTCCAAAACAAGCCTGTAACTCCTCAAACCCAAAATACAAACCTGCATGCAACCACGAAAAGCAAGAAAACTTGCATATGTGTAAACTAAAACATGCATTCCATTGAAGCATCTGCATCCTGCATTTCATCTGGAGCATGCAATTGAATCTGGTAAAGTAAGAAGCCTGCATTCATGAATCTGTGCTCTGTCTGCATCATTTAAACAGGTGAGTAACTTTCTTTTATAAATTAAAGGTTAAATCAGTTGCATGCTATTGTGCTAAAAATATAAATATTACATATGGTTATAATTCAACTTGTCTGTTGTACAAATATATATATATTGGTGTGTATGCTGTTGAACTCTCTTATCCTGTTTTTACTCACACAAGTCTTACTTAAATAATCCTATCTTTAAATTAGTCTTTGTTAATTGTAGGATTTAAACAAGGTTAGTATGTTGTTTCCAGAATTTAGACTGTGAGATTTTATTAAGGAAAAAATTAAATGAACTTACTGTAAAATAAGTAGCAAAGCAACTAAATCTTTATAAGTGAAGATATTAAACATTGCAAATCAATGTTTAGGAGTGAAACTTAAAACATCATAAAGGATTAGGATTTTTTAAAAGTAAAATGACAATTTATAGAGCTGTGTATAAGTGCAGTTTCAAAATGCACTGTATTTACATATTGATCAAGTACAATCGAAGCTTGCATTGGTTTTGGATGAATTTGATTCCGGAGATAGTTTAGCTATCGAGTATTGTAGGAAAATTACTAGAGTGGATTGAATTTCAATTTTGGTGGTGAGATTTGGGAATTTCTGTTTAGAACCCTTGTTATTTCTGGGCTGTGAAGAATCGAGCATATCCGTATGTATTGTGGATCGAGTTCAAAGCTCTTTTGGGTATGGATAGATTATGTGTTGATGGAGTTGATGTCGGAGTTTGAAGGGTGGTAGTGGCCGGAGTTGGGTGATCTCGTCGTTGACAAGTTAGGCAGTGGGAAGGGGATGGTGTTTAAGGTTTTGGATTTAAAACTTGAATTCAAATTCAAGTTGAATTATGGGCATTTAAGGATGGGAGTGTGATGAGAGGTCACTGGTGGATGGGGGATGGCAGGTGACATTGATCAGAGATGGCCGGAGTTAGATTATGGATGCACAGGGGTGTGTGCGTGCAGGTGGTGTGGTTTTGGTTGCTTGGGTTTGTCTCGGGGGAATTGGGAAATGACTCGAAGGAGTTTGGCTTATGACTCGAAGTAAATTGGGTAGACTCGGGTTATACTTAGTGTTTCGGGTTTTTGAGATTTGAACAAAACCTGTTCTTTTTTTTCCAGTTTTTGAAATTAAAACATAAGTTTTTGAAATGCAAACTTGAAATTTGAAAATTAGTTTGGAACCTGAATTTGGATTATAAGTTCAAATAGTTTAAATCTGGGCATTTATAAATTATTCAGTTTTTAAATCTTAGTTTAGATTTCTAAATCTAAAAACAGAAAACCTGTTTTCCAGGTTCATTAAGTTTGAAGTAAAAGATGATTGCAAAACCAAAATCTGAAACTAAATTAAACCTGAAATTGAATTTAAATTCAATTAGTTAAATTTTAGATCTTTGTAATGAATTTGAAATGTTTTTAAATCCAAGTTTGGTTTTAAATTTAAAAACAGAAACTGTCTTTCTGTTTTGAAAATTTAAAAGTAGAGTTTAAAACTTAAAGATGAAGTTCAAAACTGTAATGTTTAAACCTGAAACTTAAATTTTGAATTCAATAATTTAAATCTGAGATTTGAAATCATTTTTTAATTCAAATTTAAGATGTTAAACTACAACAGAAAACTGTTTTCTGTTTTATGTTTTAAATTGAAAAGCAAATTTGTAAATGGCAACTGAAATTTAAGTAAGTTTAAATCTGGAAAACTAAACTTTTGAGTAAATGAATCTGGGATGAATTTAAAACTGGAAATTTAAATTTAGATTTTAAACTTTTTAAAGTATAAAGAAACATTGGTTTGTATTTAAAACTATAAGTTTTAATTCATGAAATAAAGTTTAAAATAGGTTTAAATTCAGTTTAAAACCTGAGATTTGACTCTAATGTCAGTGTTTTTTTAAAATTTAATAAGTTTTTAAATTTAAATGTGTTTTGACTACTTTAGAAATTTTAAATAAATTTGAATTTGACAATGAAAATGGAGTTGTAAGTAAAGTTTTAAATCTTTAAGTTTTAATCCAAAATAAAAATTTAATTTGTAATTCAGTTTGAAATTAAAATGATATTTTAAATTGAATTTTTGTTTTGAAATAAAGTGTTTAAAATACTTTTGTATAAAGAAGAATGTTTCTTAATTTAGAATTCAAGAAATTGGTTTCATTTAAATTATTTAATTAATTTAAATGGAAAATTAAGTATTTAGTTAATGAATATGTGGATGTTTAATTAAGTAATTAATAATTTTTAAGTTAATTAATTAGATTTGTGATTAATTAATTAAGGTTAATTAATCTATAATTAAGAATGGTTAATTAAATTTTAATTAATGATTAAGATTTATTAAATCAAGTGATTAAACATAATTTAGATTTTTTATTAACACTTAATAATTAATAATTAGAGATTAATTAAATTGTAATTAAATATTAATTAATTGGTAATTAATATTGATTTAATTCTTATTTAAGTAATTAAGTAATGTTAATGAAGATCATTAACTTAAGATTATTTTAACAATTAATTAATGTGATTAATTTTGATAATTAACTAGATTAATTAATTAATAATAATCAATTGTTTAGGTTTAATTACTTAATGAAAGTAATTAATGAATTAATTACTTGGTGTAATTAATTTAATTAAGGTGATTAGTTTAGATTAATTAAGTTAAATTAATTTAAACATTTGTGGAATGTTGATAATTACTTTATGTAATTATGAATTTGTAATTACTTAAGGAAGTAATTAATTAATTAATAATTACTGAATGTAATTAAGGATATTTATTATAGAAGTAATTTGGATTTAAATTACTTTGGAAATTTATCAAGTGATTAATGAAGATAATTAATTAAGGATAATTAATTATGGGATGAGTAATTAGAGTAGTTAATTACTGATTATTAATCATGGGTGATTAATATATAAGGTTTAAATTGAAGATTAATTACTTATGTAATTAATTTATATAGAGATTGATTAAATATAATCATAAATCATTAATTAATTAATGATGTAATTTGGAATTGATTAATTAAGGTATGATTAATATTAAACGCTAATTAGTTATTGTAATTAGAGATAGTTAATCAATAATGATTAAGTGAAATGGATAATGAGATGATGATTTATAAAATTGATTTGTAATCAATTGAAGATTAAGATAAGCAGGATTTTGATGATGAAGTAATTAATTTAATTTATTTTAGATTAATTAGAGATTTAATAATTAATTTAATTCATTTTAAATTAATTATAAATGGTGAGATCATTAGGTCGTTGCTTATGTTTGATGGTTGGTATTAGTTGCCCGGTATGATTTGTAATCTCAGTTATTAGATGAGTAGTGTATGTGATATGGATGCATTGGTTGCTTTTGGATGATAATATGGATTATCTGATTATGATATGAATTATCTATTGATAATGATAAGATTGAGTATTTGTTGTGTTATGAATTATCTATCTGTGTAGATAAATAAATTGAATTGTTTTAAACTTAAAACAACTTGGACCTTAAAAGACACGCTTTGGATTTCGATGAGACCGGGATCGGGTTTCCATATTTGGGTCCGAAAACCACATCGATTCCAATTAAACGTTAGGTCGTTAATCCAAGTGGAGCGAGTGAAGACTCGAGGTGTAAGGGCTATACGTCAGTATAACTCTGTGGGTGATTCCGTAATGAGTTTGACGGAATAGTACTTATAGATTCGATGATTAAGAGTGCAAGTGTTATTGTCGTTAACTCTGAGGGTGATTCCAAAATGAGTGTAACGAGATAATGCCTTCGGTTTCGTTCGAACCCGGAACGAACTTGTATGGATTGAATGCTTTCAGAACAACGTCAGGTGGACGATGAGCATTCTAAGTGTTATGTCCTATAAAGGTAATCGTAGCCTCAAGCCTCATCAACCGGGAATGGCTAAAACAGGGGAGGTGCAGCAAAGCTTCGTGGGTCGCCCCCACTTGAGAGCAAGATTTATCCCTGTCTAGAGGTCCCTTTATTTTTGGCTTAGTGGTGTGGTTGCTGATCACAACTGCGGGGTTGTCTTGTTTGGAACTATTCAGTAAGGAACGGGTCCGGCTTTGTGTTGCAGGGGATTGGGAGTAATCCCCGGTACGGTGATCTAGGCCACGTACTGTGACGGGCGGTAACCCAGTAGCCCAGCCATTGCATGGAATCCAAAAGCCAATAAGTGCCAATGGTTTTGATAGTATTACCCACTTTTGTGGCTAGTAGCTGGAATTTAATCATGTAACAATTTCGACTATTTCTTATTTACTTGAAAACCCTAGACACTATTATAATATCATCGGATTTCCTATCAAATGTTTTGGTTAGCGTAAGGTAAAAACTTTTCCATGTTTATGTGTGGGAAGTCTTACATGATACCTTTTCTTTTCAAAGTTTTTTTAATGTTAAGCAACTTTGACCTGTTACTCCCACCAGACCCATGTCTGACCCGGAGTTATTTCTGTTTTTCTTTAACTCTTGGGTACTCAAATTTTTATGAGGAGCCAAGGGAATTCAGGTTAGGATTCAAGTTAGCTTTGACGTATTGTGGCGGAGCAATGGAGCAGGAGTCTTCTGCGTATAGTTATATAGTTTTCCGCTGTGTTGGTATCTCTGAGTGTTTGTCTGATACGTATTGAGTTGTAATAACTAGACAGGTGTTTATAACTGTCTAGTATGTGTTGTATTGACTGTGTAACTCTGATATTTGATGTATAGTATGTAATACTTATGTTATTAATATAATTTATTCGTTCCGCTGTTGAGATTCATGTAACGACTGCGGTTTTTCGTCCACGAACACCGACATCAATACGTCCACTGTATCAACTGTCGAGCAATCAAAGGTCGGAAAACCGTACCGTTAGGGTTAAATAAGAAGAAAGAGAGAAAAAGATGGTATAAGGAGAGAGAAAAGATAGAACGAAACAGAACAAAAAACAACTGAACAACAACAGAATCTCACAATTCGCAACGGAACAACATATAATAAATAAATGAATAATCTTTAAATAAAGAACTATATCAGTTATTACATTACATCATATTACATTACATTACATCATCAGAGTGTACAACAACAAACAACATCAACAGCGGAAAAGAAATACTATATACTAGTAAATATGCCACGCCATCCAGCTTGCCTCCAGCAACTCCTGAATTCTAGAATATCCTGATAAACCTTACTCTTGACTGCCCGTGTGGAAATTGGTGGGCACCCAGAGTTTAGGAAGGAAAACAATAAACTCCGAGTCAGTCATGTGACTGGTGTGAGAACTAAAACAGTTTATTTTTCTTTAAAATCAAAATAGAGGAATATTTTTTAAAGTAAATTCGAAATGCTTTTAAAAATGAGACTAACATAAGGCCTCCCGCACACACACACAATGCAAACGCAGAATTGGAGGAGATTTCTCCTTATGATAGTCAAAGATGCTTGATACACATTAAAAAGAAACATTTGATATTATTACTAGTGCATAGTGTAGAAAACAATTTCGAAAGTAGAATATAAATCTTAGCCAGCATAGGCATTCCGCACTTGTGCCTACTATAGCTACCATCCAAACAGTGGGGCGCCACCATAAGTGAATGATAGGTTCTACAACTAAAACCGTATAAGTCTCGTATTGTTTCTTTGGATTTCCAACAAATGGTCAGGCCAAGGAACTTCCCGTTGCCACATGGAAACGCCTCTGGAATGACGTCCCGAGAACCAAACCGGATCTCTGCCAACACAAGGCCGGGTTACCCCTAACTGGGTAACTACTGACACGAATATATCATCCCCCAATCGTAACCGATCTATCCGAGGATCCTCGATTTCCAACAACCACAAAATTTGCAGCAACAACATTGGTTAAGCATCTTGGCTCCATACCATGATACCACCTCAATCCAGAAGGAATGACATACACTAAAAGGGTGCTACCCCCTAAAAACCTTGCTGCATCCTTCAAGTTTTGACCATTTCCGGGGTGTGAGGTCCGACGAAGTCTCGTCCACAAAGCCACGCTTTATACAAAAGTTGTGCTTTGGGTCAACAAATGATCATAGAAATGATCACCAAGATAAATGATCAAATAAATGATCCTATCACAAATGATCAAACAATGATCATTTCACAACAACACTCAGCATGCCACACTACTAAATTGGGAATATACCACTAATAACCTTCAACTATATAACCTCTGAGGTCGTACGTCTCAGAGAAGGGTGTTAAGCTAAGAGAATAAATTCTCCGCCACCAACTGAAATATATTTGAAAGAAATCAGCTTTATATCTCAACTTGTAATGTCAGACATACAATCCATACAAGTCTGTTCCGGGCTCGAACAGAACCGAAGGCACTTCCAAAGAAGTCCTTGCATTGCGGATAATTTCTAATCACGTCCGGACTTCCCGTCACTAAGGGTGATAAAACCTCTATATCGGAGATCAGCCGATGCAGAGTAACTCAACGGTAATCCTTCCGTTTTCAAAAATATCCTATCTTCAACACCGGTCATCAAATGCAATCCATCACGACGTATCACATATTCGAAATGGGTTATACGACCACAAGGTCCTTTCCCGGCTAACCCGAATAGTGAGCGCTTATATTAAAAATAAGTGTGGCATTCAATTTCAAACAATTACAACAAATACCTATTTAAAGGTAAATATTGATAGCCGGATTATTTTTACTATCAAATGGCGTGCTCAACATCATCAAATTCCAAATAATTTTCCAAATAATTTACTTTCCAAAATATCTTTACTAGATATCAAATTTCCACACTTCAACCATTTGAAAACAAATTTTCAAACCACTTTTCACCTTTATCACTTTTGAAAACAAATTTCAAACATTTTCTTTACGCGGAATTTCTTTTATTTCAACATGGTTCATTTAAACTAATTAAATAAATCCATAACGATTTACTTTATATTTGCGTTCCATGTTCGTAAATTAATTCCCACACTTCAAAAATAAATCCACGTTTATTTTTAAGCAAATTCCCCTTTTCATTTATAAATTCCATAGTCAATTTACATTTCCAAAATATCTACGAATATACGATTTTCTAATTGACTTCTAATATTCATTTTCAATTTATCTTTAAAAGATAAAATCCCAAAACATTCACTTCATATTGGAAAACATTTCCATACTTATTTAATAATAAGTAATTCATAAACCCATTTACTTTCAGCACTTGGAAAATATCTAATATACTTAAATCGAAATTAAGTATATATTTCATTCTTTAAGAAATCATTTCTTAACACATAAATTTGAGTCAAAACGAATGTTATGTAAAACATTGTTACGGCGACCCAAAATCACTAGTATAGGGATTCAAAGTTTAAATAGATATATAAATCCCAATACTATATAAAACATTTCCTTTCGAAAATCATTTACTACAACAACAGTGTCATAGTCCACCATTTCCTTCTTTCTCGAAAACGTCTATTTCAACAAAAATGTTGAAATCTATGGTTTCGATTCATAATACATTTTAAAACATCTTTAAAATAATTAACTTCATTCTATAATATTCATTTTGCCAAACATGACTATTTTATTCAATAATGTATTCACTGTCCAAAATCGTGAATATATTTCCTTTAACAAACTTCAATATTCAATTTGTCAAATTAAATTGATTTCGAATTTATAAAACATTATTTATAAATTCCATTTCTATTTATAAGCTTCGATTTATAAATCTCATTTATCAATCCAATTTATATTTCGTTTACATGCCAAAATCCGATTTATAAGATAATTACTTATAAATCTTCTATTTTACAAAATCTATTCATTTTATAACTTCACAATTTATAAATCTATAAATTCTGTTCAGTTATGAAATCCATTTTTATTTCATCTTTAACACTTATAAAAAGACTCATTTTAATGTTCCAATATTTTTAATTTATAAAATATCAATTTTATAAGTCTTTTATATACATCGTTTTTAATAATTCAAAAATCCCAATTTAAACCAATTTATAAATTAATTAACTATTTATTTCCAAAAATCTCATTTCGGTTATATTTCTCAAAAATCTAAATTTTTATAACATAAAAATTTATAACGTTTTGATTATTTAAAATGAATCAATTCAAAATTTAATAAAAACATATACTTTGAAAAATCACTTTAAAAATCCTTTTAAAAACCAAAATCATTATTTTAAAACTTCAGAAATAGATCCGATGATGCAGCAGCATCAAATAGTCAATCACGACATCCAAATATCATATATCGATATGATAATCAACAAATATCAAAATATCTGCAAATAAATCAATACAGTTGAGGAATCCAATTGGAACCCTCCAACCTGCTTCCCTGCATCCAAAAACATTAGCACAATACCAATTCCGCTCCAGTACGGAATTATCGCGGTATATGGGATTTATAAAATATTATCCGCTTAATAGGCGGCGCAATAGGGTCTCATCCGCTATATAATGCGGGAAATCAACAACTGCAATATATACATATGCCAATATATATATATATATATATATATATATATATATATATATTGCTATTATATATAATACCAATTTCATTGTTTATGAAATATTCGCGGTATATGTTTTTAATAAATAACATCCGCTTACTAACGGTGCATAATGTCTATTTTAACAATCAATGGATAACAATCATCATTCAAACATGCATTCAACAATTTCAAATATAACTATTTAAAATTAAAATCGAAACTGATTCGATTGAGTGAGAAGTTCTCACCATGATTTCAATTTTGTTTTAGCGATTTATTTCGAATAAAATTAAACGGACGTTTAATTTTACCCGAAATTCTCACTAACTCCAAACGACTCCAATCCAATTCCATAGCGTAGTGGTCGTCCATTCGATTCCAACGCAATTGGTTTCGCGCGTTTTCGACCTCGTATGAAAAAGATATGGATTTTACAAGTTTACGCGATTTAAAATAAACTAAATTTACAACATATTTTTTTATTTTTTATTACCTAATAGAATCAAGGCCGTTAGATCTCCAACCCCTTCATCCAGGCCGCACATTCTCTTTCCCCTTCCTTCTTCGTTCACGCGCTCCATCTACAGGTGATACACGAGAAAACCGAACCCATAGCTTCAAATTAGGGTTCCAAGCCACCATCACCACACTTGACTAAAACACGATCAACTACCTCCAATTTGTAGCCCTTGGCCACCACCATCAACGCCGTGAACAGCCTACAGCTCGACCTCTCCTCCTGCTCGAAAAACATGCCCCAATGTTGAACGAATGCGGCCAATTTCCCACCAATCCGTAGCACCATTCGCGATCTCCACCGTTGAACTTGTAGTTCTCGTTGGTCTCTTTGATATTGCAGTTGGAACTTTTTCGATTCAATGCACGGATTTGAAGAAATATTGGGAAGAAGATCATTGTTTTCTGGCCATTCATTTCTAAGGGTGGCGGCTCTAAACATTTAACCTAGGGTTTTGATTTTACTTTGCAAATTAAGATAGTTAGGTCCTTATATAGAAAATTCCAACGACACTATTCATCCCGGAATTTCTGAACTCCAAACGAAGCGTACCGGTTGGCGTGCCTAGGGTTTACCCCGCGTTCCGAACGCAATGGAATAGGTTTCGGAAGCTAATTCGGTCATTTGTGCGAGTTATGGCAATAAACGTTCAACTTAAATTAAACCGATTTAAACGATTTTCTAGGCGTTTTAGCTTGCACCGGACAAACGGTAAATCCGATTGACATGGAATTTGAAACCAAACAATAATGTCACATTACGGATCCGATGAAACTGGTTTTGTCAATCCGAGACTTTTTGAAAAATGACTATTTTAACTCGCCGAATTAAAATTAAAACGATATCGATGCATTTCGAGCTGCCACGGTCAAACGACAACTCCGTTTGCTACGAAAATTGAAACCCTATAATAACAAACTATTACGGATCCAATGGAACTAGTTTCGTGCAATTCTGAGACTGTTCAAAAATTGGCTAATTTCACTGGTCGATTAAATATTAAAATATTCAATTTTCGCAAATTAACTCTTAATTCGATTTTAAAAGTTCTAAAATATCATTCTAACTCCAATATGATAAAATAAAATTTTACAAATCAATTTTAATCATATTTAACCCAATTTTTAATTATTTCTGTATTTTCAACTATTAAATTATCGATTAAATTATCAAATTAAATCCAATATTCGAAAAATAAATTATTCGACTTATTAATTTCACTTGTTAATATTTAAAATTAATTAAATATACAAATTTTAATTAATAGAAATTCTGGGTCGTTGCATACTTCCCCCCTTAAAAGAATTTCGTCCTCGAAATTACCAAGTAAGAAAAGGTTACAGAATCCATTAACTTTCCAAAATCCATAGTTAAACTTCTTACAATAACTTTACTAAGATTTCAAATCATACTTAGTTATCTTTCCAAAACCAAACTATATCGTTTAATTTCCAATTCCAAAATCAAAGTTATAGCTTTTCACAAAATTTCCCAAAATTTTCAAAAAAATTTTCTAATGCCTTAAATTTTCGAAAAAATTCGCCATAGTCTCCTTTGTGCGGCTCGATCCGAAAAAAATGACAGTGTATATATCACAAATATACGTCTCATCAAGTGATGAGGCATCCCGCAGGGAAAAAAGTGTAAAAGTACGGTATTTAATCCGAGATATGTACCTTATATTTTATTTGCGAGCATATACGGCTAATATAGCGCAAAAGCGAGCTCCAAAAACGAAGCAAGCGCAATCTGCACCTACTAAACACTCAACAAACAACATGAGAACATGCATATATGAAAATAGTATCAATATACAACATATAGCAACATAGCAACTACATATGTGCCAACATAGTAATGCAACAAAACAACAAATGCAATCATCAAGCGACTATCATCCTACAAATCCATAATTAAATCGGTATTCTCATTAATATTCATTGAATTGGTTTTCAATTTAATCACATTTGATTCATTAATATTGGATTTTACTAATATTCATTCATATTCAATTTTAATTAGTTTGCATTCACTAATTTGCATTCATATTAGTTCACTTCCAAATCAAATCCAATTCTATTCAAATTTACATATTATCCATTTGAATTCAATCACATAGCTTCCAATTTCGCTAATTCAATTTCATTAATACTTAATGAATTTATATACAATCAATCAACAATCAAATAACAACCAATGCTTATTCAATACAACCAAATTTATTCACTTTACATTCAATTTGGTTCAACACATTTAATTCCAATTGGATCATATTTAAATTAACTTCCGTTCAATTTATTCAATTTCTCAACTTCATTAGCTTTTAATGAATTTACACTTAAATTCATTATTTCATATCAATTATTTACATTTAATTGATTAACATTCAATCCATTTATCAATCCAATTGCTAATTCCTTTAACAATTTAAAGTTGAATTTCATTTATATAACTCAATTTCACATTCTTAATGACTTTGTTTGCGCCAAAATTGGCCACAAACCCCAAATATCGTGAAAGCACCAGTGTATGAATACAAATCAGCAATATTCAAACACAAATCACAGATCTCAGCAAATAATCCAAGAATGCTTGCACAAAAATGGGCAAACACCTCCAAGTCGTATGATCTAGTTGATTTTATGTTATTCGTAGTGATTTGGGTGGTTTATGCAAATACGTAAAAAGCAGGGACTAAACTGTAAAAGACACACAAATTTATAGTGGTTCGGCAAGAATGTTCCTACATCCACTTTATATGTTATTCTCCTTTTCTATCCAGATTACAAGTACAAAGCTTGTAGTACAAGTATATCAAAGTTGTTTGAAAGTTCCTTCTAGGCTTGAGCTCTCAAACTTGTCTGCCATTGTTGTACCCCTGCCCCTCTATTTATAGAGTGAGGTTGGGGGCAGGGGTCTTGGATGTTTATAGCTGCTGGTGGGCCTGGGCTGAAGAAATCTGGACCGGCAACTTTGGTTCGGCATGCTCTGGTTCGGTGGGGAGACATCCGGTGGGGGTGGTGAAAGATGGAGCTTCGGTTGTAGTTGATTCGGTGGGAAGGGAAGTGGAGTTGGTTCGGTCTCGGTACTACCGAATGGATCCTATACCGAGAATGCCGAATGATCCCTTGTGTTGGGAATGCCGAATGAGCCTTCATATATGAGAATGCCGAATGAGCCATGAGGAGTTCGAATACCGAACAAACTCATACACTTGAACTACCGGACGAAAGTGAGGGGTTTTAAGTACCAGATGACGCTTATTACCGGATGAACTCGGGGAGTGTAGTGTCGAACGAACTCTTGCCTTGCTTTACCGAATGAACCTTTGTACTTGAATCATGAGTGAAATCCCAGACTTATATACGCTTGCTTGCTTCTTCTTGTTCCGGTCGTGGTGGAAACGCACACAACATTGATATTCCAGTTTTGACCAAAAATGGGATAACAGACTTCATTTCATTAATTCACTTATTAATTTACTTCGATACCAAAATTCAACTTCATTCAACATCACTTAAGTTATATTTCATTCCAAACACCTTTTGTTTAATTTAACTTAAGTTTTCACTTATAAATCCAATTCAAATTCCAATCCTATTTAACTTTTTACCAAAGCTAAATTTATTAACTCCTATCATAAGTTCAAAACTTATTTCACTTATATTCATCATCTTATAAGTTATACAACTTATATTCAACAATTACTACTTGGATTTTATTGATTTACTTATACTTCCTTTAATTTAACTTCATCCTTTAAGTTAAATTTATTCTATCAAAATTCAAATTGTATAAGTTATCAACTCATTTATCATTCCCAAATTACCATGGTAGCAAATCTATCACATGGAGACTCGAAAATGATATTGATGATGTTGCAGTCATTACCCTTATTATTCCCCAGTAACAATAGTGAATTCAGTGCTTAATATTCTTTCAAAAAATTTCCTTTCATTTATAAATGACATTTATAAATCTTTTTCTTATAGAGTTTCACTTCTTATATATAAGATTATTTCACAATTGTAAATCATTTTAATTATAATTCCATCTTATAATTCATTTGCTTATACAATTATTCTTTAATTTAGATTATTCAAACAACCAAACAATCTACTTATATACACTTTAATAATTCTGAAAAATTATATCTTCATATACAAAATATAATCAAGGTAAAATTATTTCATTTACCCAATTTAAAACAATATTACGTCGAATTGTTCTATTCAAGTGTTTATAAACCCCTTCGACATAGTTGTACAGACCGTGCTGACGAGGGTTCATACGCCACTCAATAAACCAATCATCACAATATAAAACAATTTTATATTCACTAACAAATACGCTCTCATAGCTATTATTACACTCAAACTCATTCTAGAGTGCTACTGACTCTATCTCTAATGAGTAATACCCAACAGAGCCATGGTTGTCGCTTAACCATATGCTCTGATACCAAAATGTAATGTCTGCGGTTTTTCGTCCACGAACGCCGACATCAATACGTCCACTGTATCAACTGTCGAGCATTCAAAGGTCGGAAAACCATACCGTTAGGGTTAAAGAAGAAGAAAGAGAGAAAAAGATGGTAGAAGAAGAGAGAAAAGATAGAAAGGAACAGAACAGAAAACAACTGAACAACAACAGAATCTCACAATTCGCAGCGGAACAACATATGATAAATAAATGAATAATCTTTAAACAAAGAACTATATCAGTTATTACATTACATCATATTACATTACATTACATCATCATAGTGTACGACAACAAACAACATCAACAGCGGAAAAGAAATACTATATACTAGTAAATATGCCATGCCATCCAGCTTACCTCCAGCAACTCCTGAATTCCAAAATATCCTGATAAACCTTACTCTTGACTGCCCGTGTGGAAATTGGTGGGCACCCAGAATTTAGGAAGGAAAACAATAAACTCCGAGTCAGTCATGTGACTGGTGTGAGAACTAAAATAGTTTATTTTTCTTTAAAATCAAAATAGAGGAATATTTTTTAAAGTAAATTCGAAATGCTTTTAAAAATGAGACTACCATAAGGCCTCCCGCACACACACACAATGCAAACGCAGAATCGGAGGAGATTTCTCCTTATGATAGTCATAGATGCTTGATACGCATTAAAAAGAAACATTTGATGTTATTACTAGTGCATAGTGTAGAAAACAATTTCGAAAGTAGAATATAAATCTTAGCCAACATAGGCATTCCGCACTTATGCCTACTATAGCTACCATCCAAACAATGGGGCGCCACCATAAGTGAATGATAGGTTCTACAACTAAAACCATACAAGTCTCGTATTGTTTCTTTGGATTTCCAACAAATGGTCAGGCCAAGGAACTTCCCATTGCCACATGGAAACGCCTCTGGAATGATGTCCCGAGAACCAAACCTGATCTCTCCCAACACAAGGCCGGGTTACCCCTAACTGGGTAACTACTGACACGAATATATCATCCCCCGATCGTAACCGATCTATCTGAGGATCCTCGATTTCCAACAACCACAAAATTTGCAGCAACAACATAGGTTAAGTATCTGGGCTCCATACCATGATACCACCTCTATCCAGAAGGAATGACATACACTAAATGGGTGCTACCCCCTAATAACCTTGCTGCATCCTTCCTGTTTTGACCATTTTCGGGGTGTGACGTCCGACGAAGTCTCGTCCACAAAGCCACACTTTATACAAAAGCTGTGCTTTGGGTCAACAAATGATCATAGAAATGATCACCAAGATAAATGATCAAATAAATGATCCTATCACAAATGATCAAACAGTGATCATTTCACAGCAACACTCAGCATGCCACACTACTAAATTGGGAATATATCACTAATAACCTTCAACTATATAACCTCTGAGCTCGTACGTCTCAGAGAAGGGTGTTAAGCTAAGAGAATAAATTCTCCGCCACCAACAGAAATATATTTGAAAGCAATCAGCTTTATATCTCAACTTGTAATGGCAGACATACAATCCATACAAGTCTGTTCCGGGCTCGAACAGAACCGAAGGCACTTCCAAAGAAGTCCTTGCATTCCGGATAATTTCTAATCACGTCCGGACTTCCCGTCACTAAGGGTGATAAAACATCTATATCGGAGATCAGCCGATGCAGAGTAACTCAACGGTAATCCTTCCGTTTTCAAAAATATCCGGTCTTCAACACCGGCCATCAAATGCAATCCATCACGACGTATCACATTTTCGGAATGGGTTATACGACCCCAAGGTCCTTTCCCGGCTAACCCGAATAGTGAGCGCTTATATTAAAAATAAGTGCGGCATTCAATTTCAAACAATTACAACAGATACCTATTTAAAGGTAAATATTGATAGTCGGATTATTTTAACTATCAATTGGCGTGCTCAACATCACAAAATTCCAAATAATTTTCCAAATTATTTACTTTCCAAAATATCTTTACTAGATATCAAATTTCCACACTTCAACCATTTGAAAACAAATTTTCAAACCACTTTTCACCTTTATCACTTTTGAAACAAATTTCAAACATTTTCCTTACGTGGAATTTCTTTCATTTCAACATGGTTCATTTAAACTAATTAAATAAATCCTTAACGATTTACTTTATATTTACGTTCCAAGTCCGCAAATTAATTCCCACACTTCAAAAATAAATCCACGTTTATTTTTAAGAAAATTCCCCTTTTCATTTATAAATTCCATGGTGAATTTACATTTCCAAAATATCTATGAATATACGATTTTCTAATTGACTTTTAATATTCATTTTCAATTTATCTTTAAAAGATAAAATCCCAAAACATTCACTTCATATTGGAAAACATTTCCACACTTATTTAATAATAAGTTTTCACAAACCCATTTACTTTCAACACTTGGAAAATATCTAATATACTTAAATCGAAATTAAGTATATATTTCATTCTTTAAGAAATCATTTCTTAACACATAAATTTGAGTCAAAACGAATGTTACGTAAAACATCGTTACGACGACCCAAAATCACTAGTATAGGGATTCAAAGTTTAAATAGATATATAAATCCCAATACTATATAAAACATTTCCTTTCGGAAATCATTTACTATAACAACAGTGTTATAGTCCACCATTTCCTTCTTTCTCGAAAACGTCTATTTCAACAAAAATGTTGAAATCTATGGTTTCGATTCATAATACATTTTAAAACAACTTTAAAATAATTAACTTCATTCTATAATATTCATTTTGCCAAACATGACTATTTTATTCAATAATGTATTCACTGTCCAAAATCGTGAATATATTTCCTTTAACAAACTTCAATATTCAATTCGTCAAATTAAACAGATTTCAAATTTATAAAACAATGTTTATAAATTCCATTTCTATTTATAAGCTGCAATTTATAAATCTCATTTATTAATCCAATTTTTATTTCGTTTATATGCCAAAATCCGATTTATAAGATAATTACCTATAAATCTTCTATTTTACAAAATATATTCATTTTATAACTTCACAATTTATAAATTTATAAATTCTGCTCACTTATGAAATCCTTTTTTATTTCATCTTTTAACACTTGTAAAAAGACTCGTTTTAGTATTACAATATTTTTAATTTATAGAATATCAATTTTATAAGTCTTTTATATACGTCGTTTTTAATAATTCAAAAATCCCAATTTAAACCAATTTATAAATTAATTAACTATTTATTTCCAAAAATCTCATTTCATTTATATTTCTCAAAAATCTAAATTTTTATAACATAAAAATTTATAATGTTTTGATTATTTAAAATGAATCAATTCAAAATTTAATAAAAACATATACTTTGAAAAATCACTTTAAAAATCCTTTTAAAAACCAAAATCATTATTTTAAAACTTTAGAAATGGATCCGATGATGCAGCAGCATCAAATAGTCAATCACGACATCCAAATATCATATATCGATATGATAATCAACAAATATCAAAATATCTGTAAATAAATCAATACAGTTGAGGAATCCAATTGGATCTCTCCAACCTGCTTCCCTGCATCCAAAATCATTAGCACAATACCAATTCCGGTCCATTACGGAATTATCACGGTATATGGGATTTATAAAATATTATCCGCTTAATAGGCGGCGCAACAGGGTCTCATCCGCTATATAATGCGGGAAATCAACAACTGCAATATATACATATGCCAATATATATATATATATATATATATATATATATATATATATATATTGCTATTATATATAATACCAATTTCATTGTTTATGAAATATTCGCGGTATATGTTTTTAATAAATAACATCCGCTTACTAAGGGCGCATAATGTCTATTTTAACAATCAATGGATAACAACCATCATTCAAACATGCATTCAACAATTTCAAATATAACTATTTAAAATTAAAATCGAAACTGATTCGATTGAGTGAGAAGTTCTCACATTGATTTCAATTTTGTTTTAGCGATTTATTTCGAAAAAAATTAAACGGACGTTTAATTTTACCCGAAATTCTCACTAACACCAAACGATTCCAGTCCAATTCCATAGCGTAGTGCTCGTCCATGCGATTCCAACGCAACTAGTTTCGCGTGTTTTCGACCTCGTATGAAAAAGATATGGATTTTACAAGTTTACACGATTTAATATAAACTAAATTTACAACATATTTTTTATTTTTTATAACCTAATAGAATCAAGGCCGTTAGATCTACAACCCCTTCATCCAAGCTGCACGTTCTATTTCTCTTTCCTTCTTCATTCACGCGCTCCATCTACAGCTGATACACGAGAAAACCGAACCCATAGCTTCAAATTAGGGTTCCAAGCCACCATCACCACACTTGACTAAAACAAGATCAACTACCTCCAATTTGTAGCCCTTGGCCACCACCATCAACGCTGTGGACAGCCTAGAGCTCGGCCTCTCCTCATGCTCGAAAAACATGCCCAATGTTGAACAAATGCGGCCAATTTCCCACCAATCCGTAGCACCATTCGCGATCTCCACCGTTGATCTTGTAGTTCTCGTTGGTCTCTTCGATATTGTAGTAGGAACTTTTTCAATTCAATGCGTGGATTTGAAGAAATATTGGGAAGAAGATCATTGTTTTCTGGCCATTCATTTCTAAGGGTGGCGGCTCTGAACATTTAACCTAGGGTTTTGATTTTACTTTGCAAATGAAGATAGTTAGGTCCTTATATAGAAAATTCCAACGACACTATTCATCCCGGATTTTTCGAACTCCAAACGAAGCGTGCCGGTTGGCGTTTCTAAGGTTTACCCCGCGTTCCGAATGCAATGGAACAAGTTTTGGAAGCTAATTCGGTCACCTGTGCGAGTTATGGCAATAAACGTTCAATTTAAATTAAACCGATTTAAACGATTTTCTAGGCGTTTTAGCTTGCACCGGACAAACGGTAAATCCGATTGACATGAAATTTGAAACCGTACAATAATATCACATTATGGATCCGATGAAACTGGTTTCATTAAAATATGAGACTTTTGAAAAATGACTATTTTAACTCGCCGAATTTAAATTAAAACGATATCGATGCGTTTCGAGCTGCCACGGTCAAACGACAACTCCGTTTGCTACGAAAATTGAAATCCAATAATGACAAACTATTACGGATCCAATGGAACTAGTTTCGTCTAATTCTGAGACTGTTCAATAATTGGCTAATTTCACTAGTCGATTAAATATTAAAATATTCAATTTTCACAAATTAACTCTTAATTCGATTTTAAAAGTTCTAAAATATCGTTCTAACTCCAATATGATAAAATAAAATTTTACAAATCAATTTTAATCATATTTAACCCAATTTTCAATTATTTCTGTTTTTTCAACTATTAAATTATCGATTAAATTATCAAATTAAATCCAATATTCAAAAAATAAATTATTCGACTTATTAATTTCACTTGTTAATTTTTAAAATTAATTAAATATATAAATTTTAATTAATAGAAATTCTGGGTCGTTACAATTCTAGTGTTGTTTCTTTTTTATCTTCTTTCTTTTCTCTTGTCTATCCCTTTCTTTCTTAAGGATGATGCGATTTTCCGAGAGTGGAAAGTCGGGTCGTCTCAATTTTTATAAAAAGCTATTTTAATAATATTATGTGAATTTAAAGGTATTTCTAAATTTTTAAAATAAAAGTGTTGGAGTTTTGGAAAATGAAAGAAAATCCTAACTGGAATTATGAAAAACAAAATTTGAACTCAGGAAAATTTAATGAAGTGATTTTTTGTAATAAAATCGAATATTTACATAAAAGTTGGAGGTAGCTAATTAGCTAAATAAATTATTTCATGGAGTATGTTAATAAAATTTAACTCGGTTAAATAAAATGGATTGTCAGTTAATAATAAATTTTGGAGATAAACTCGAATTATAATAGAATTCGATTTGGATTGATAGTGAATTAAAATAAGTGGAGATGTTGTAAAAATAAAATGGAATTGGATTATAATAGAAATGATTTGAGATACAAATAAAATCCAATTCGAGTATAAATGAATTAAGTATGTGCTTGGATAGTATTTTGATAAATTGAGAAGGTGAATTAAAATAAAATGGATGGGCTAACTGAATTTAATGGAATTTGATTAGATGAGAATCAAATAGAAGTGAGCTTAAGTTTTGAAGTTGGACTAAATTAAAGTAAATTAACATAAGTTTAAATTTTATAGAAGCTCGAATTCAAGTAGGAAAGGAAGACCATTAAATAAAAGCTTGGGTTGAATTAATTTGGGAAGGGTTAGCAGTACACAAGCATGGAATGTGTCGAGCTAAATAAAATGGTTATGAATAAACTAAAATGAAATTGAATAGAAATTATTTATTCACATGGATATCATCAAATTGCGTAGAAATAATTGTCGTTTGGCGTAAACAAGATTTAATTAAATTCTATGAGTTGATAAAGATTAAATAAATTGGTTTAAGATCAATTGAAGTGAATATGAGTTTGTTTTGCTTAAAATAAATTGAATGTAAGAAATTAGTTGTAAACCAATAAAATTGAACGAAATGCTATATGAATTGGTTGAAAGCAATTGAATTAGTTTTGAAATCATATAAATTGCTCGTGAAAGTTATTTAGAATGCATTTCTTTTAGAGTTGATGTATTGTAGTTGTTTAAGTAAGAGAAATGTTAACTTTATATATATAGAGCTTACATGTTTGGAATAAGTAAGTACAGGTACCGGGAAGCCGTTTGGAAGGATTTGGACGTGCTAATTGCTAAAATAATAAGCCGTTTGCTTAAAAATGCTAAATAAAGGTACGCCTACGCAATAAAAATAGGAAATATGAACTGTTTTTGTTTTTCCGACCGTGTGGGTCGATGTATATATATTTATATCTCTTGTCAAATTGCAAAAGCTCCTCCATACGTAGGAGACTCTGCCAAAATTTTGATAGTTAGAAATTTTTTGAAATTTTTTGGAAAATTTTGTTTTAGCGACAAAACGATTTCAAATTGAAAATTGAAATAAATTAGTGGATGAAACTAATTTAAATAATGATATGAATCAGTTATAAATGGAAGATAAAATTCACTATTCAAAGTTGAAGATAAATTGAATTCATATGAGAATGGGAGAATCAATTAAAATAGAAATAGATATAAACTAAAGTGGTGAAGTGAAAACAAACATAAGAAGCATATAAAATACTTATATTGAACTTAGGGAGAGATGGTGAAGTTCTTAAGTAATATGGGTGTCCGGAAAATATATTGAATAAGCATTTGAGTGAAGATTTAATAAAATATGTGATTGGATATTATTGCTAAGTAGGATATGCAGGTATTATAAAGGGAAAGGAAAATTGGTTTTGATTTCCGAAGATAAATTTGAATTTGCTCGACAAAAGGTATGTGTTTAAATTTCTATATGAAATTGATTGGGATTTTGATCTAGCCACTTGGCGTTTTGTTTTCTTTTGGAATTTGGGAGCCGGTAGAGGCATTTTGTAGATGTACCAAGCTAGCCGCGGCGCTGGCGAAATTTTTCAGAAATTTAGAGCGTTAAAATTTTTTTTTTTGAGAAAATTTTGATAATTTAAAATTTGATTTTCAATTGAAATTTGAATGATTGAGAAAAATGTATTGTTTGAAAACCGTGGGAGAGTTTGGGAAGTTAGTAAAATTTTTAATCTTGTCAACGATATACATATTCAGAAACTGATACTCTAACCTTGAAAACATGTGAAATCATATAATATACGAATAGCGTAACTAGAAAAGCTAATTATAAAGAAATAAAAAAATTATGTTGGTGTTATAAATAATCATAACTAATCAGTATTGTTCACTTATATCATACTTTTTAAACATTTTGTTTCAATTAATTTAACAAGTATACGTGTAACCATATGAAAACTAATAATGAAATCTGAAATCAAAAATTGAAACAGAACTCTTGAAATTTACAATAGGTTGGAATTCTTAGAATTTACAAAATACCGAAACCAAGACCGAGAACGATATCTCGAACCGTGGTACTAAATTTTCCACAAAACTAATCCCATACTTGAGTTTTTTTGTACGAATTCTAAACTTAAAACCATACCCAAATAGTTACCCTTTAAGAATTAAATATAGCTTTAAACTTAGACTACATGGTAGTTACAACTGAGTGAATGACATGTCTCAAATGTAGTTTTGATGATTAATGAATCATATATAAAAATGGGCAAATAGATACCTACATCAATATTTGCACAAATATAATATTCTTCCAAGAAACAAAAAAATAACCACAACTAAAAATATGAATTCAAGGTAATCAAAAATACAAATTTACTAATGTTTGCATCTATTTGTCTTTGCTATTTATTTACACATTGAATTGTTGCAAATTGGTGTACATGTAATAATTGGTTCGGTTATCATTTAAAGATAAACATGCTGTGCATCCACGCTTTTATCTAAATATAATGCCCTTTTATGATACGAAAGATTGCAACCATCTTATTTGTTACGAGTGTATATACACGTCCATGTGGATCTCCACCTAATCAATTAGGTTTATCATTTTTGATGAACACATGGTTTTGAAGTTAGTTTTAATGGTTATAGTTTCTATGTTTAGCTTTGGAAGTTTTAACATTATTCCGGTCTTCTTTTTCCGCCACAACTACTTTGATATGACATATTTTGATATAAATAGCCAATGTATATGTGTAATGCAGGATTAAATGTTACAAAACATGTATGGCATGCACACACATGAGTAAGATATAAAAATACAATTAAGGGTTTTTTGGGATTTAGGTGAAGTTCAAAATTGGATTCCACGTGTCAGCTGCCATTGTATTTGCTCCATTATTACATGTTTGTATTTTAGCCAACATCAACCCTTAAATTTTCCAGCAATAAACATTATGGACGGTTGTAGGGAACACAATCATTTCCCCCTGAATCAGTGAATACATGCAAAGTTTTCCACCGATGATGCCTTGCACTCTAGGTATGGTTGGAATTCCATGCATGCAAAGCAAATGTGTCCTATAATTTCAACAACTTGACATATATAAAGCCTACCCGTTGAATATACATTGATAATCCAGTACATATATTGACAAGTTCAATTTTTTATAATTTGTAATCACCACTTATGATTGCAACACAGAAGTTCTGGAAACATGACCGTTTTATAAGCTCGTACATACTATGGCAGCTCATTATTAATAAGTGGCCATATTATGTATCAGAAAATTCGTTTTTAAAACAAATGCCTAACAACTTATTTGTTTTTATTTACCTAGTAGGTGGGATTTTGGCTGAGTTCACATAGCATCAACGGCCCTAACCATCATTAGCCCTCCAAACATCTCCCGTTTAGAAATTTAAGATTAAAAAAAAATGAAATAAATTTAATATAATATTAGACTATAATCATTTTTCAAACATAACATCGAATTATTAACAAATATTAATATTCTACTTTCATTTCATAGAAGAACACTTCAACTTAAAAGGACAACATGAAAAACCATCCGCCTTCTATATTAAGCTCTATTATTACCCAAACCATTAAATTCAGTTGCATCTACAACACGATGCTATCAAACCATTTTGATATCAGGTTATCTGATTCATTTTGGCAATAATCGACACACCCATACGTGTAGCAAGTGCCTTCTCAACCTATGAAGTTCTTAGCTAGGTCCTGCTAATAACAAGAAATGGGCTTAAAGACATGCCCACTTAATAATACTTCAGGATGTAAACAACACAACACATGCATAAAAACATCCATGCTTATTAACTACAAAATCCAATTCCTTGGCAGTATGAAACTCAACAGTAAGTAAAAAACGACTGTCATATTTCAATAAAGGATGCAAACGTAGAAACAAAGTAAAAAATAACTTAACCCGATAGAAATAAAGGATGCAAATACAATATCTTCAACCGCCTTTGGCCACCTGTCCTACAAAGAAAAAGGTTTATGAGCCATTAGTGCTTAATAGGTAGAGTACAAAATTTATGTTTAGTGCGGAGTTAGTCAAAACAATAGTATACCCTCAAATTGTTTGTACTGAATTATGAGAGTACAGTCAATGTAAAAAAACTCATTGCATTTAAAGAACTCATATCTGTTAATTTAACACTCATGGCTATCCAACTGTGTACACCAATCATAGGAAATATATTTATGCTAACAGTTACTGAATGAATTTGAACAAAAAAATCTTCAACGATGCAAATGTCCGTACATGAGTGCATATGAACAACCTTATATGGGTAGAGCAAACCTAGTGGCAAGTGTAGAAGTTAATTGGATGGTCAATTCAGTAATAAACATTGCAGGCTGTTCAAACTGTTGCTCGTTAGATGGATAATATTGTAGTGATTCATTGGGAAAGTGTAACAAATAGTGCAAAACTATTTTGTTGAACCTTTTAAGAGTATTGAGTTACAAAAGAAAGCATAATGTGCTGTAGTTCAAGCATGCCCACCTCATTTAAACACTGTCTACTTGGCAATCCAGGTCTGTTACTTTCCCATCGTTATCATACATTACTTTCTTTAAAACAAATTGTTTGTTTCTTTTTACTCAAACCTATTTTGTGTCCAGAGGCCTGACAATTATTTAAAAGGACACAATTAATGAAAAAGGTGGGCTAGGTGGGAGGTAAGATGTGATGTTAAATTCTTAACACATTTCCTTTAGCTTTAACATTCTTTTTCGTTTTCCTGTTCCGGCCTTTTGCATTCATACAATGTCTAATGATACATATAAACTTTCTTGCAGCTAAACAATTTTGAATAGCTTAATTTCGCCCTAGTTTTGTTTGTAATATTTGTCAAATCAATTCACAGTAGAATGTTTTCACAGTTGCGGTATTAATTATGAACGCTCTTGTATTTACACGATTGAAGCTAATTTCCTGGAAAGAATGATGTGATTGATCATCTTAAACTCAATTTAAGGCTATTTGAGTCATGATTTTTTTTGGACAGAATTACGAATGTATTTGATTGAATTCTTTGATAAAATTCCCTAAATAACATTCGTCCATAAGCAAAAAAAAAATATTCTTAACTTTATTTATCAAATTATCAGTAAGCAAAGTAACCATGTGTACAAATTAAGCGTCAATAATCATATCGAAGGTTAATTCAACAATTACTGTGCAACATTAACATTTGTACTTTAATTTACTTAAACTGAGAAAAATATCCTACAAATTGAGCATCAATAATCATACTGAAGGTTAATTCAACAATTACTCAGCAACATTAACATCTCTACTTTAATATATTTAAACTGAGCAAAAAATTCAGAGCAAACATAGTAGGCCATCAAACATTAAATGATGAAAAATGTTTAACAACTAACAAAGCAAACAATGTCATAATCAAATTTGAATGAACTGTGTTGTGACAGTGTAAACTATCGAACTATAATGAGATATGCAGATCTGGAGTTGAAAATTTAATCTGAGTATATCTCAAAATAGTGTCGAAATATGGAGCTATCGAACTCAGGTGCGGCAGTTTAAACTATCAAACAGTAATGGAATATGAAAATCTGGAGTTGAAAATTTAATTTGAGTATATCTCAAAATGCTGGTGAAATATGAAACTATTGAACATTGCGGTAGTTCAGATCATTTCGACCATAATTTGAGTAAATGTACACGTACAACATGAGTCTAATCGAATCATAAAGTAAATTCGAATTAGTAATTGAAAATCTGGAGTTAGCGAAAGTGTTGAAGAGGAGAACTAACCTGAAGGAGTGCGAGAGAAGATGCTAAACATGATAGCAACGATGATGGAAGGTAGTGACAGTGGAAGTTAAATTTCTAAAGAATCTGGAATGTTAGCTGATGAAGTACAAACCTTAAACCGGAGGTCGGTCCATCGTCACTTACCCACGGCTCATTCCCCTCCGACCCAACCCTCCCACCGACTCACGACCCATCGCAACTCTCCACCGATCCACGACTCATTCCCAACCCGTGACTCACGATTCATTCCCAACCCACCGACTTACGACTTAACCCCACCGAGTCAACTCCAGTACCATCGACCTATCCTCTGCCGAGATAAAACTACGTCGCGACTCAAAATTAGGTCGCGCGCGACCTATTCCACTTTCCCAATTCACGAGTTTCACCCCACCTCCTTATGTCGCGAACGACCTAATTCCATTTCACAGTAAGTCGACCTAAATCCTAAATCGCGTGCCAATTCCTCCCATAAGTCGTTGCCGAGAGTTCTGAGTCGCGAACGACTTATCTTTAAGTCGCGAAGCTTGTTACCGAGTTATCCATAAGTCGTGGCCATTTTTTTTACTGAAGCTTCATTGAGTCGTACTGAGACAGTGATGAATCGCGTGAAGGAATTGACTCATCTTAGTTGAATCGTAAACGAGTTAGTATGAGTCGTAACCTAGTTCTATTAAGTCGTAGGCAGTTACTTTAAGTCGCTGATTGTATTGTTCTTTTCTTTAAGTCGTGTACCCATTGTGTTGTAAATTTTTAAGTCGAGTAATGAGTTGTAAGCCTATAAATAGGCAAGTTGTGTCATTTGTAAAGGTTGTTGACTTTTGAATAAAATCCCTTTTGATTACTTTGTGCTTTCTTCTAATTGATAGTCGAGTGTGATCTCCTATCTCCACCTACGTCATTCGAGTGCGCTCGAATTTTCGTTTGTGAAGCCGATTCACGGAATCTTGTGCGCAAGATCAACGTCGAAGAATCGTAGATCTCTTTCCCGGTATCTTCGGATCAACGAGTAAGAGATAGCTAGAATTCGGTATCTTGGGATCAACGAATTTGGGCATTTCAGTATTTCTCAATCCACCGATTGCTACTTTCATCGTGATATTAATTTTCTGTTAATCCGCTGCGTCAGTTTGGTATCAGAGCATGTTTTAGCCAATCATAGCTAAATAGGGTCTTGGAGCCAAGTGTTTGAATTTAAAGTGTGAGCCGAGAGTTGAAGCGTCAGTTTGGTATCAGAGCGACTCTTAGCCAATCATAGCTAAGTCGATCTTGAGCCAAAGTTTGAAGTTTGTGTTCAATGTGTTCATATTGAAGTTGCAACAAGATTGAAGTATTTGATCCATAGCCTTTTGGATCAAAGTGTGCAAAAGTGTTTGAATTTGTGGGGTAGATTTTTGCGCGCCAAAGTATTAAAGTGGAGTTTGAGCGTGCAAACTTTTGAAGTTGAAGTTTGTTGTCTAAAGATTTTTTTTTGAAGTTTTGATTTGTTGAAGTGTTTGAAGTTCAATCATGCCACCGAGACGAGCTCAACATCATCGCAATATTAATGCCTTGTATGGAAGAGAAGAAGCTAATGAAATGGAGCAACGAATCCACGAGAGTTTTACTGAAAAGTTGAATGAAGGAATTGGTCGATTAGAGAGAATGATGCTTGAAATGAATCAAAGTAGAAGAAGAGTTTCACCTGAATCGAACCATGGGGGAAGTAGAGCTTCGATACATTCAGATTGAGAGAGAAGAGAAGATCAAAATCATAGAAGTGTTGATAATCGTGATAGGAATGTTGATCGAAGGAGTGGTAGTAGAGATGTTGAAGGTCGTGATCGACATCGGTATACTTCAGATTTTGATGAGGAGTTTGATGGTGATAGGGGAAGTGTTCATGATCGAGATAGAGATCAAACACGACGTCAGTATCGAGATGTATTGGATGATCATCGATGGGAATTGGGTATGAAGATGGAAATTCCTAAATTTAAAGGTGGAATGGTAGCTGAAGAATTTCTTGATTGGTTGTCTAATGTTGAAGAGATCTTTGATTTCAAAGAGATTCCGGAGAATCGTCGAGTGAAGTTGGTTGCTGCTAGGTTGAGGGGGAGAGCTTTGGCATGGTGGCAGCAAACTAAACTTACGAGAGAGAGAATGGGGAAGTCAAAGATTGAGTCTTGGGATAAGATGAAGAAATTGATGAGAGCTACATTTCTACCATACAACTATCAATCACTTATGTACCAGAGATTGCAGAATCTAAGGCAGGGGACGAAATCAGTCAACGATTCCGCCGATGAATTTTACCAACTCATTGCCAGGAACGATATAATGGAGACGGAAGAGCAGCTGACCGCTAGGTTTGTTGGAGGGCTAAGGATGCAGATCCAGGATATGGTTAATATGTTTGATCCAAGATCTGTGGCGGAAGCACACCAAAAGGCGTTGGCTTGGGAGAAGCAGGGAAGGCGTGGAGGTGGTGTGTTTACTAATTCTAACAATCAAGTGAAAGGAGTCAGTGGAAGTTCTAATGTTCCTAAGGCTGTCAGTAAACCAGTTGTGAATGAAGTTGCGAAGACGAAGGTTAACAACAGTTTCAAGTGTTATAATTTCCAGGAAGTGGGTCACAAGAGTAGTGAATGTCCGAAGCCGAAGAAACGAACTATGATTGATGAAGTTGAAGGTGAGGATGTTGGTGAAGGTTATCCTAGTCCGGTTGAGGAGGAAGAACAGGATATTGCATCAGGAGATGAAGGATGTAATCTGATGATGAGGAGATCTTGTTTAATACCGAAGCAGGAAGAAGAAGCTAGTTGGTTGAGGAGTAACATCTTTCAGTCAACATGCACTATTCTGGGAAAAGTTTGTAAGTTTGTGATTGATGCAGGAAGTTGTGACAATATTATCTCTACTGAAGCTATGAGAAAGTTGAAGTTGAAAACGGAGAAACATCCTAATCCTTACAAGTTAGTGTGGTTAAGAAAAGGAGGAGAAGTGAAGTTGGATAGGCGAGTTCGAGTTCCATTTTCTATTGGGAAGAAATATAAAGATGAAATTTGGTGTGATGTAGTTGAGATGGATGTTTGTCACTTACTTTTGGAAGACCATGGCAGTATGATCGAGCAGTGCAACATGACGGTCGGACCAATAGCTACAGTTTTATGTTTGAAGGTGTTAAGATTATTTTAGTTCCAAAGAAGAGACAACAGGAAGAGAGTAAATCTGAAGAGATTGAGGAGCTGAAGACTTTATTGACTTTGAAAGAATTACATGAAGAAGGCCATGTGGGTAGAGATCGTACGTTGCAGTTAATTTCTCAATCTTATTTTTGGCCGTCAATGAGGAAAGTGGTAGAAAGATTTGTGGAAAGATGTCATATCTGTCAGGTTTCGAAGGGAACGACTACGAATGCAGGGTTATATATGCCGTTATCTGTGCCTACGAGACCATGGGTTGATATCAGCATGGATTTCGTTTTGGGTTTGCCTAGAACTCAAATGGGGAATGATTCCATATTTGTTGTGGTGGACAGGTTTTCGAAGATGGCACATTTTATTGCTTGTAAGAAGACGGCAGATGCTGTTCGTGTTGCTCAGTTGTTCTTTAAAGAAATCTATCGTTTACATGGGTTGCCGGAGTCTATTGTTTCAGACAGGGATACCAGATTTTTAAGTCATTTTTGGCTTAGTTTTTGGAAGATGGTGGAAACAAAGCTGAATTTTAGTAGTGCTTATCATCCGCAAACAGATGGGCAAACAGAGGTGGTGAATAGATCGTTAGGAAATTTGTTACGATGTCTTGTGAAAGACAATTTGAAGAGTTGGGATTTGAAATTGTGTCAAGCTGATTTCGCACATAATCACGCAGGCAATCGAAGTACTGGTTTCAGTCCATTTCAGATTGTATATTCAAGCTTACCAAAGGGACCACTAGATTTGACAACAGTGCCACAACCAAAGGTGACAGTTAAGCAGGTTGCTGATTTTGTTGATGGGTTGACGGAATGCCATAGAATCATTCAGGAACGATTGGGAAAGACAAATGAGAAGTATAAACAAATGGCGGATAAGAAACGAAGAAGTGTAGTCTTCAAAGAATGTGATTTTGTTTACGCGGTTTTGACGAAAGATCGTTTTCTAGTTGGAACTTACAATAAGTTGAAAGCACGAAAAATTGGTCCAGTAGAAATCTTGAAGAGGATCAATGATAATGCGTATCGATTAAGATTGCCGGAAAATATTCATACGTCTGATGTTTTCAATATCAAACACTTAGTTCCGTATTATGGGGAGGAACTTGATGAAGTTGACGAGAGTGTGAATTCGAGGACGAATTCCGTCCAAAAAGGGGAGGATGATGAAGTACAAACCTTAAACTGGAGGCCGGTCCATCGTCACTTAGCCACGGCTTATTCCCCTCCGACCCAACCCTCCCACCGACTCACGACCCATCGCAACTCTCCACCGATCCACGACTCATCCCCAACCCGCGACTCACGATTCATTCCCAACCCACCGACTTACGACTTAACCCCACCGAGTCAACTCCAGTACCATCGACCTATCCTCTGCCGAGATAAAACTACGTCGCAACTCAAAATTAGGTCGCGCGCGACCTATTCCACTTTCCCAATTCACGAGTTTCACCCCACCTCCTTATGTCGCGAACGACCTAATTCCATTTCACAGTAAGTCGACCTAAATCCTAAATCGCGTGTCAATTCCTCCCATAAGTCGTTGCCGAGAGTTCTGAGTCGCGAACGACTTATCTTTAAGTCGCGAAGCTTGTTACCGAGTTATCCATAAGTCACGGCCATTTTTTTTTACTGAAGCTTCATTGAGTCGTACCGAGACAATGATGAATCGCATGGAGGAATTGACTCGTCTTAGTTGAGTCATAACCGAGTTAGTATGAGTCGTAACCTAGTTCTATTAAGTCGTAGGAAGTTACTTTAAGTCGCTGATTCTTTTGTTCTTTTCTTTAAGTCGTGTACCCATTGTGTTGTAAATTTTTAAGTCGAGTAATAAGTTGTAGGCCTATAAATAGGCAAGTCGTGTCATTTGTAAAGGTTGTTGACCTTTGAATAAAATTCCTTTTGATTGCTTTGTGCTTTCTTCTAATTGATAGTCGAGTGTGATCTCCTATCTCCACCTATGTCATTCGAGTGCGCTCGAATTTTCGTTTGTGAAGCCGATTCACGGAATCTTGTGCGCAAGATCAACGTCGAAGAATCGCAGATCTCTTTCTCGGTGTCTTTGGATCAACGAGTTAGAGATAGCTAGAATTCGGTATCTTCGGATCAACGAATTTGGGCATTTCAGTATTTCTCAATTCACCGATTGCTGCTTTCATCGTGATATTAATTTTCTGTTAATCCGCTGCGTCATTAGCGGTGCAGACTTAGAATTGGATTTTTTGGAGCCGATTTTGGGAAAGTAGGATAAGTGGGGAAGAAAGATCATGTTGGGATTCATAAAGCAGGAGAGTTAATAGAATTACGAAGGACATTTTAGAAAGTCTGAAAAGGCACGGTTGAAATCGACGAGTACAATTTACATTATTAGTAGTAGAGAAGTACTTGGATGTCTATTGATTGTAATAAAGGAAAATAGGTTTTAATATGATTGCTACTATTTTAAAATATATTTCCCGGTATGCATAACTGCCCTTGTCTATATTTTAACATAATATTGCTAGATTAGCATATAAGTTGACGATTTTTTCTTACATTCCCCTAGGAAGGAACAAACATGTATACTTGACTAGTTGTGCTTAAATGTAATGGTCAAGTTTACAGCAAAGCATGCATCAATGACTACTAGAAATTGATGTGATTACTTTAGGTCTTCTATGATCACATGTTCTATCTATTACACCTTTTGGCACCAAGATATGACTTCATCATTTTAGAATCCAGTACTATTTCGTTGGTTCCATCAAAGGCCTATCAGAAGTTGATATAATAATTCAAATTTTAAAAGAGTTTATATTCTTCAAAAGAAGAATAAAATGATGACTCATTTAGCACAGCCTACCTTGCACCAACCCTAATTAACGCACGGTCAATAAGGTACAAATTCTCTACAAGTTCGAAATATTGAACCAAGTTTCACATGATATGAGTCTACGCTATCTCAACATTGCACCTACTTCCACTCTTACGTTCATTCTATAAAATGACACCGCCCGTGATTTAGGAGCTTTCATATCTTGGGTTGATTGAAAAAGGATAACTTAAAGTATTTTATTAATAGAAATGATATAATTTTCATCACTAGATCGCAAGTACTTTATTATTTTTTTGTCCCTATTATAGGTTATGGCAAATGCAGACACAGCAGCAGATGGAATAATGGAGCAAAAGGAATTGGATTTTGCAGAACAGAAACGCATGGCGAGTAATGCTGATATTTGGGCAAGGTTTGCTAAGCTAAAAATAGGAGTGATGTTCATATTGGTATTGCTGTTGTGTATGCAATTTTCAGATCCTTGCTTTTAATGTGTGGATTAAGATGATAAGGCGAATGATATTGGCTAACTACTGAATAGAGGAAGAAAAGCATTGGATCTTCTTTTACCTTATCAATGATAAGAATTCAAAGGGATTTTAGTGCTATGGACGGTGATGCTTTAAAACTATCTCCAGCACCATTTATTTAAATATCATATTATGTCAGTTGCTTTAGTATTGTTTTTTTGAACTGTCATTATATTATTAGTAACGTGGAAACTGTAACATTCTTGTAATTTCAACATTAGTACCCTATTCTTTAATAAGAGCAGAAATGTATCATTCTCATAATTATATAAGCAGTATTTGTAAATAATTTTGGATTTCAGATTATATATATGTGTGTGTGTTTATATATGTTAAAGACAATGTTTACAATGTTTGTGAATTGTTAATCAAATGTGTATGCTTCTTTTATGGAATGTGTAAATGTTACTTTTACGGTAATTAAAAAAGTTATTAAAAGTACAACTACTACATTTGTTAAGCATGGTTAAAATTAAGAATGGCAACTGGACAGGTTGGGGTTGGTTTGTAGTGCTCCATACCCGTCACGGATTTTTTAGACATCGCCCCAGACCCGTCCCGTAGATCCGGACGGATCTGTAATTTTGCCCCGTATCCGTAACCCGTACGGGTCAGGGTAGACCCGACCCAAGATCCGATGAGTCTCATGTATTGATTCAAAATTGTGTACCAACTTGCATATATTTATTTTTTTATTCTCGTTATCACCAAATAATACATGAAATACAAATAACAACGTGTGTAAGGAAAGTTAGTAAAAATGATGTGTACAATAACAATTCAGAAAATATATATATGTTATTGTATAATTGTCAATGATGCAACTTAATACTCTAATTTTTTATATAGATTATTTATTGGAACATTTTAATATCCATGCTAGAATCACTTATATCTAAGAAGATTAATAAATCATTATAGTAACAAAGCAGTTTCATGAGATGTTAGTAGTGCGGGTCGGGTTGGGACGGCTCAACCGAGCCTCGACTCGAATCACTCAAGAACGGGTCACGGGTCTACCCGCCCCGATGACCCAATGAGGCAGGTCTGGACGGGCCAAAACAGGTACGGTTCGACCAGGTTTGGACCCTAGATCCTCCCTGTTGCCATCCCTAGTTAAAATGACTACGATGATGTTTAAAAAATATCATGTTGTGATTTTAACAACGTTTTGAAAATATTATAGAAAATTTGAACATAACTTCTTGTAAAGGTGCTTTTTTCATAATGTTTTTTTTGAAAAATGATACTTTATTAATAGCAGAAAAGAAAGCATATATTTTCATGATATGCCTCATTAAAACCTTGCAATCGCCCTAACCTAAACGGGTGCCTTACAAGGAAAAAGAGTACATATCATTTTCACATACTAACAATACAAAATCATGACTATTGAAAACAAGTTGTTGAACAGATGGAGGAGTAAACTAACATAAGACGCACTCAAAACCATCCGTAAAATCACCTTGATCAATAGACACGAGAATACATTTACTAGAAATAAAAAAACAAATACATGAAACCAACAAGAGGACTTCACGTGAGATAAGGCATCAACTCCAACAGGATGATGAATAATATATCTCAGGGGATAAGCATCATCCAGGAGAGAGAAAACATCTAACTAGATCTGAAGCAAAAATGGATCTAATAAAAATCCGACAGCAGCCACAAACTCCAGAATCCAGATTCGTCGATGAAGAACATAGGCAAGAATAGGAAGAGCTAATGCTGAAGCATTCGAGATGAGACCGAGTAGCTTTTATGGAGGCTATTGATGATTATGAAAGAACGCATCGAAGCTCAGATTATCCCAGATAAGTCTCGTCTCTGAATTCATCACTTGATTTTTCAATATATACTTCATAAGAATTTTTACCTCTTGTAAAATTAGGGTGGTTCTGACAGACTCCGGCATCTAGATTCCTCTAAAAATTTTGCCGTTCCTTTCGCACCATATGTTCCAGATCAGGGAAGTGAAAGTTAAGTTGGTAATTTGTCTTAGTATAGTGTCCTTTCCCTATCTTTGTCTAATGAATTCCAGAATTTGATTAATGTCGCAATTATGATTACAGTCAATCGTGATTTTCTGCATAATATTATCCAGTAATCTTCTCGAATATGGGCAGCTAAAAAATAGGTGATCTCTGTCCTCTAATTCATTTGAGCATAGAGTACATTTTTGATCTATATTAGAGTTCCATCCGCTAACGCGCTCCTTAGTGTTTAATTTATTCTTTATAGTCATAAGCGCACAAATAGACATTTTCGACGCACACCCTTTATCCCATATAATTTTGGTCCTAAAATGTTCTGTATACTTGTTTCTGACTTGGTTCCATGCTGATTTCATTGAACATTGTTCATTGTTGTTCGGGTTCCAGACCCAATAGTCTTTTTCCTTATGTGTTTGAATGTTAATATTATGAATAATATTATGAAATTGAGAAGGTATATTGTCCGTGCTTTGTTTCCAGTTATTACAGAAATTAACACAGAAATTTTTGTATTATGCTCATTTACCACATTCATGGCATTCCTGCCAACTTTATTAATTAACGTGGATCCATTGATCCATGGATCAAGCCATAAATTTGTGGTTTCTCCATTAACAATATTCCTATTAATGAGACCATTGCACCACTGTCTAACACGGAGTAATGTTTTCCAAATGAATGAAGTAGTTGGATTCATAGTAGCAGAATGGAAGTTATCTTTTTTATTGTATTTATTTTTAGTCCATTTATCCCATAGTGATTCACCATTGATAAATTTCCACAAAAGGTTAATAGCCACTGCTTTAGATAAATCTTCGATTTTCCTTATACCAAAGCCTCCTTCACTCTTAGTTTTACACACATCTTCCCAACTCATTTTATGAGCTTTAGATTTCCATAAAAAATTAGCACACAATGATTTAATTCATTGTATAACAGTTAATGGGAAGTGGGTAAACTACAGCCAAAACTGAATCAAAGGGTGAATGACTGTTTTTATTAATTCAGCTTACCACTTATATTTAGCATCTTGCTTTGCCAGTGGCTGAATTTTTTATTTATTTTGTCAGCAATCTGAAATCCCTTGCTCTTAGTTTATTATTCGATAAAGGGATGCCCAAGTAAATTATTGGCAGACTACCAATGTTCAATTTTAAAATGCTAGCTATTTGATTTTTGTTTGTGGCACCTTTACTAAGAAATAGCGTAGATTTATTGCGGTTTAATTCCAAACTTGCAATACTATTCAAATCTTGGAAGATATGCTTGATACACTTGGCATTTTCAATAGAAGATTTGGTTATGATCAGAATGTCATCTGCATATATCAAGTGAGTAATCAATAGTTCTGTTGGATATATGGGTTTTATATTACCTTTGAGGAATTCCATGTCAAATTTTATAGTTAGTAGTTCCATAGCAATGGCAAATAGATACGGTAACTGGGGGTCACCTTGTCGGAGACCTCTCTAACTGTTAATGAACCCATATGGTGTGCCTTCTATTAGAACCGAAAAAGTTGGGGTAGAGACACATTCGTAAATAAGATCCACAAATTGGGGGGGGGGGGGAAGTTCATCGATATCAGCATATGATGAATAAATTCTCTGTTGATTTTATCATATGCCTTACGCAAATCAATTTTCAAACGTAAATTATTAGAATTTTTTCTGCTAAAACTTCTAATCATTTCATAATCCATAAGGGAATTTTCTGTGATTACGGGTCAGGGTAGACCCGACCCGCCCCAAGACCCGATGAGTCTCATGTATTGATTCAAAATTGTGTACCAACTTACATATATTTATTTATTTATACTCGTTATCACCAAATAATAAATGAAATACAAATAACAACGTGTCTAAGGAAAGTTAGTAAAAATGATGTGTACAATAACAATTCAGAAAATATATACATATGTTATTGTATAATTATCAATGATGCAACTTAATACTCTAATTTTTTATATAGATTATTTATTGGAATATTTTAATATCCATGCTAGAATCACTTATATCTAAGAAGATTAATAAATCATTGTTAACGTAAAAATCAGACGCTAACACCCCGGTGTAGATTGAAGTTGAGCGAAAGCACCAACCGTGAACACGGGAACTAAAAAACAAGTAGAGAAATCACAGAGAAAGCAGAAAAAACAACAGCTTTTATAGTGGTTCGGCTTAGGGTAAGCCTACGTCCACTTTAATTCTCTTTATTAATGAATCGATTACAACTTTACAACAATCTTCAATTACAATTCCGATGAGACAAACAACTAGAACTTTGATGCAGAAGAATTCTTTAAATCCATGTAGATTGCGTTAGATTTCCTCTCGAAGTTAGTTGAGATGCCTTTCGTACTTGAAGTGTCGAGTGAGTCGAGAATTCAGCAGAGTATCGGTGCTTAAAGAGGTCGGCCAAAAAGTCCTTTTCATGTTTGAGGTAGGTTGGTATTTATAGGAAAATCCTCCCCCTTAGGTCGTATGCCGTGACCGTTCTAAGGTAAGTCGTGGCCGACTCATCTGGCCCCTCCATGGTTTCACAAAAGTTCACTTGTATAAGTCCTAAGTCACCCACGGGTCAACATCTAAGTCGCAAATGAGTCAATTGGTCCTCTTCATGCGGCATTGAACCCTCACCCAGTATCTTTAGGTCGTGGACGACTCAAGCTAGGTCGGTTGCGACTTAGGTCGGTAGCTATCATAGGAAGTTGAGTCAGCGTTCTTGTCAAAGCATTAAGTCGGCAACCTTGTTAAAGCATTAAGTCGGCAACCTTGTTAAAGCACTAGGTCGGCAACCTTGTTAAAGCACTAGGTCGGCAGCTGTTCAGCCTTAAGTCGGTATCCCTCTTAGGCCTTAGGTCGGCAACTTTGTTAAAGCATTAGGTCGGTAACTATTCGGCCTTAAGTCGGTAACCCTCTTAGGCCTTAGGTCGGCATCCCTCTCAAGCCTGTTAGGTCGGTATCCTTGTTAGGTCGGCAACCTTGTCAAGGCATTGAGTCGGCAACCCTTTTTAAGTCTTAAGTCCGTAGTTTTTTAGGTCGCTGAGTCATGGCCGAGGCGGAGTTAACATTTGCCCCTCGAAGTATATGCCTAATGGTTAGGTCGTGTGCTTCAATGTCCATTAATCCGTCCACTCTCTAAGTCGGTAGGTCGTACGCGACCTAACAGTTAGGTCATACGTGCCGCTTCAGATCCCTCCACTACAAAGTATAAGTCACATCTTCTTCTTCCCTCTCATTACCTACTCTCTTGATTCTGCCATTAAAAACTTTCTCAAGCTCCAAAAGGCGATTTCATTCCAAACAATCACCGACAATCTTTGTTATTCATCACGTAAGTAAACCTTCTCTTTTCTTAATCCCTCATTGTCATCGATTCACGAATTCCATTCAAACCAAACCCACCCCTTGCGCACTGCTTTACTGCGAATTTCATTGCACCTATAGTTTATGAGCCCGGTTTAGCTTGGTTTTGGCTTTAAATGATCGATGAGATGATGAAGATGGTTTACTGCTTCTGGCTAGCTGATTTTGAATTGTGTTAGGATTGCAAGGTGTTGAACTTGTAGTGGTTTCGAACAGGTTTACTGGATGATCCGATATCATGAATGAAACAGCATGAATGGAATGAGGGTTTTTCGTGGATGGAGCGACTAACGGGTTAACGGGTTGAGTGGAGTGCGATTTTGATTTGGATGCGACCCAGTGAATTTGGGTGGCTTAACTTTAGGCCGACCTAATCCTCTGTCGACCTGACCTTTAAACCGTGGCCGAGCTAACCCTTAAACCGTAGCCAAGTTAACCCTTAAAACCGTGGCCGAGTTAACCCTTAAACCGTGGCCGAGTTAACCCTCAAACCGTGGCCGAGTTAACCCTTGGGGAATTTCACACCACTTTTGAGCCAGAGCCATCCTCCTTACCACTGTACTGAACTGCTTAAATCTTGGATTGCTTTAACTTTGTTACTTTATTTCACATACCACATTAACTTATAGGCTAACAACCTACTGAAAACAATAATCACAAAAAACCAAGGCGAATATACTGCCATTGACTGCCCACATCAAATGACAGATTAGTCGTCATAAAATAATCAACTTAAATACACTGTATGAAATGCTGTGAACCAATCAACTAAAGTGAAGTATTAATGCAAAGCATCGCTAACTTGAACTGATTTGTTTGCATCAACATTACACTCGCATATTAAAACAACGAACCCTGGACTTTATTACTGACAAATACTTGCTAGTTTTTATTCCAGTTACATTTGCTTATTGCTTGATTGATTTTACACAACACTCCATACACTCTAGGAAATGTGCACCTTCATGTTTGAATATCCAGTTGTTTATGTAGAATGACTTCCATCAAGAAGAAGAAGGGGTAGCTCAAGCTGAAGAGACCTTTCCGATAGTTATTCCCGTAGAGAACCCTCCAGAGAGAACTTCGACTATCTTAACTCCGAGAGCGTTTATTCAGCTACGCACTCAGTTTGGCTTTGCTGAAACGATGCTCTACTACCCGGACCAAATGATACTGCCGACAGTCCTCCTCATGGTTTTGTCGCAGTCAATCGTCAAATGTGCTTAAGCGGGGCGATTCCTCCTTTTAACAACTTCCTCCGAACCCTTCTCCTTCGGTTGACAATCTCTCCATTCCAACTTCATCCTAATGGCTATGCCATTTTGATGGGGTTGTGTGTTTTGTTTAGGAGAACTCTTGATCGCTTGCCAAGTTTTGAAGAAATTCGCTACTTATGCTCGTTTGCAAAGAGTAAAGACCATCCTTCCCTCATTATTGTGAGAAGTTCCAGAAACCGTAAACTTATTTCTGATCTTATAGAAAGTGTTCATGGATTTTTGAACCAGTTTTTCTTTGCTCGCTGCCCCCCAGAGTTTTATGCCATCTGGAGAGTAGGAAGTAAGATTACCTGTTTCTATTTTCTCCATTTTCAAACTTTTTCGAGATCCGAACTACCAACTGCTAATTCCATTCTTTGCTGTTTTCAGCACTTCCTCTTCCTTCTAGAGGCCCAAGCGATAAGCAAGTTTTTGAAAGATTAAGTGCTGTGGCCGCAGAAGAGAGAAGTATAAAATTTTTGTTGAGGGTTGAATTTTTGCATCAGTATGGACTTTTGCACGCTTCTCGCTCTACACACCCCCATGAGGTTCCAGACTCTCCGCCTAAAGCATTAGATGCCCAAGTTTCCACTGACGAACCTTCACCAAAAGAAACTGTCTCCGAAGCTTCTCTGGTGAAATGCTCTACTACTGTCGATGCTGCGGGGTCGTCTGGTAAATCCGCACTTGCCCCAGTCATTGAGGAAGAAGAGCCTCAGGGATCTCCCCAACATTCACAGAAGTCCGGCGAAGAAGCCAGGAAAACAAGCCCTGTCAGGCAGAGCGGTGATGACACTTTCGAAGGGTTGAGCGATCTCTTTGTCACCTCACAAGAGCTTTTTAAAGACGACCCTGCGACTACTAGGGTTTCTTCTTCAGTAGTGGAAGCGACTTCTTCTTTGCAACAAGCTCCGTCGACCCAAGAGTTGACGTTGATTACTACCCCTACGATTACTCCGCAATCAAAGAGTGGTTCGTAGTTTGATGCGCATAGTTTGCACATCACACACACTTAGAATCTTTTGGCACTTTCATGCATCTAACTCTTTATACTTTGAAGATTCTAAAGTTACACTTCTTTTTTCGGAAGCCTTTTAAGACTTGTCCCTTTTTTTTATTTCAGATTCTCCGATGGGACGCAACGGCTCTTACTATGACGACTTTCAACGCTACGGGAGGCGTAGTCAATATGATTATAGGCGCTAGCTTCCCATTCACATAGAAACCAACGAAGAGAGAGCCGCTCAGAAGGCTTAGGAGAGGAGGGCTCAAGAAGAGCGTTATGATAGAAAAGAAAGGGAGGAGCACCATGATTCTTCCCAGAGAGGTGACGACTCTCACAAGAGAAAGTCGCATGATGATCGAGGGAAAAGCCATATGGTTGAGGATCTAAGCAAGCGTGCCTGTCTCGGTGAGAAGCATGCTTCTACAACTCCCGAAAAGGTCACTTCACCCGTCTCACTTGACATTCCTTCTGGCACTCCTGCTCTCGGGAAGACAGACATTCAGACAATAATTAGCAGGCCTAAATACCAAGTTGGATCAGGCCCGGCCACTCTGCAAAGCCGGTTCCCGCACTGGTGCCTAAAGGGAGTGCGGTTCGACCTTGACTTGGTCCCTATTGACAAGCCTGCCATGCTGCGAAATCTTATGCCGTCAGGCTTGATATTGAAAGGATGTCGAACTGGCAAAAACTTGTTGACGAGCTTCAAAGGGTAAACCATGCGAATCTCGAGGCCATGCTTACAATGGAAAATGACAAAGCTGAATGGCAAAAGGTTCTTGAGCAACATAATACTGAGATGAGGAGCATTATTACTTATAATGAAGAGCTTGAAGCGAAGGTCGAGAAGCTTAAAGAAGAACTTGCCACTTCCTCTACTTCATACACTCAAAAAGAAGAAGTGCTTCAGAAACAAGTGAGAGATGCTCATGCCGGCCAAAGAGACGCCGAAGACAGGCTCGAAGTGCAAAAAAGAATCAGTGAGGGCTATATTGCTGATATCTCAGAGCTTCGGAAGAAAACCAGCTCCCAAGAGGCGGAGATTCAAATGCTAAAGCTTCAACTCTCCAAAGCTGAAAGAGAGCGTGATGAGGCCATTGCCAGTAAAATTGCAGCTGAAGAATCTCATGAGGCAACGAAGACCAGCATCAGCTCGACACTATTTGACTTCTACCTGCACAGCGTCTTGGGGCGCAGTAGTCTCGCCTTTCTAGGCCCTAAGTATGAAATTACTCTGGCTGAAGTGTGGGAGGCCGCACTTGACATGCTTGGCGGTAAAGGTGCTGGCTATGCCGAATCAGCTCTTAAGGAGCATTATTTGGATGATGACACTCGTGCCGCTCTCGCCAAGGGAAAAAAACAACTTGCAAAATTAAGAGCCGAGATGGCCGAAGGGGAACGTTTAGGAAAAACTACTCGACTATTCCAGTCCAGCCTTCTCCTTCTGCCGAAATCAACATCGTCGGCCCCAGTTCTCATTCTCCATCCCTGGTCAAAGTTACAACTGAGATTACAAGTACACAGGGTGGAGATGAAGGCGAAGAGAGCGCCGAAGCACAGGCTTATGAGGTTGATATCAGGAAACCTACTTCTCCAGGTAACTCTACTGTTAATCTTGCCCAAGTAGACTGCTCATTTGCTTCTTATGAGTTCGATGAGCTTCTCGACTATTTCCTGAACCACAATGAGCCTTTATCTACTCTATTTACTGACTTTAACTTCTTTTCTTCTGTAGAGAAAGTATCGAGCATCGTTCAGACTCCTCCTCCTTCAATTATTCCTCCTCCGCCTCTCCAGGTCACTCCTCCATCCGCCTCTCAACCCGGGTGGCAAGAGGAGCAAATAGATGCTCTTCATGGCTTAGATGATCCTATTGCTTCTCAAGAACACGGGGGAGAAGGGCTTGGAGAAGGCAATGAGTCTCCGGAGCGAACCACTTCTGATAACATAAAATTATCTGCTCTTGTTACTCCGGGAAGTGAGTCTTCTTCAAGGAGAAGGAGGAAGCGTGCCACTTCTAAGAAGAGAAGGAAAGACATTCTTGTTTCTGAAGAGGAAACGAAAGTTGATCCGGCAGTAACCCTCTCTCCTTCATCCCCGACTCTCCCAAGCCGTCCTGAAAAGCTGCCTATTAGGTCAGGTGAAGGCTCTAAGTGTAGTGGCAGAAAGAAGTAAGGAGTCCTGCTTCGATTTATCTTTACTTTTTTCTTTTTGCATGTACTGGCCGGAGATTGTGCGGATACCGGCCTCCGCTTTTCTTTTCCTTTTTATTTTGAAACCTGTACCTGTACAAAATTTTGACAATATTGAATAAAATGATTCTTTTTGTTTGTACAAACTTCTGTCTATGTTGGAGAATGCATTTACTTTTCATTTTTGTACAAGTTTCTTTATATGATATTGCAGTGAGCTTGTGGTATGTTATTCGAGCGTAATTTTTACCAATGTAGTTATACCATGTTGCCCCTATACCATAAGCTCGTTGCAATATTTTATACTTTGAGGGGACTTGTACTCTTATTTTCTGGACAATAATTATTCCATACTTGGAGGAATATTATTTCGTTAAAAATAGAGTACAACTCCCTCCATATGAGTTTTTACGCTTCATCCTTCGAAGATATCACTTTTCCTTTTGTGCATACACACATTTTTACCAAGTGAATTCTTCTATGTGGTAAAGCGGGCCTCTGAAGGGCACTTTAACTTCTTTTTGAGGAAGAGTATTTTCCCGAATAGGTGAATCATTCTTCCTTTGAGAGTTAAAGTGTGCCATTGAAGAGGGCTTTTTTTTTATTGCGCCTCAGTGGAGGGCTTTCTGATCTTTGCTTTGCGTTTCTGACGAAGTGCTTCTTTGATAAGTTGTACCTCTGAGGAGGGCTTTTTCACGTTTCAACACTTGGAAGTTTTATTTCAATCTCGGTGAAACGTGTGCCTCCGAAGAGTTGTGCCTCCGAGGAGGGCTTTCCACGTTTCAACACTTGGAAGTTTTATTTCAATCTCGGTGAAACGTGTGCCTCCGAAGAGGTCTTCCCGTTTGATTGCACCTCTGGGAAGAGGTTTTTTGTTTGATTGTGCCCCTGGGAAGGGGTCTTTTTGTTTGATTGTGCCTCTGGGAAGAGGTCTTTTGTTTCTGCCCCTTGGGAGAGGCTACTATTTTTCCCTGTTCGCAGGGAAGCGGACCTCCGAAGAGGGCTTTTCACATTTCGTCTCACGGGAGTGTATCACCGATCATGGTTAAATGTGTGCCTCTGAGTAGGGTTACTGCCTGGAAGTTTGGAGTTTCTTTCTCTCGGTTGGACGGATTCACGGGAGTGTATCGACCGATCATTCCGCAACTTTGTATCGAGAAAGATCTCTCTTCTTCTGGTTTGGCCCGCTCGAGGTCTTTTAGCATTTCAACTGTGGTGAAATGGGCCTCCGAAGAGGGCTTTTCACGTTTCAACACTTGGAAGTTTTATTTCAATCTCGGTGAAACGTGTGCCTCTGAGTAGGGCTTTTGCCTGGAAGTTTGGAGTTTCTTTCTCTCGGTTGGACGGATTCACGGGAGTGTATCGACCGATCAGTCCGCAACTTTGTATCGAGAAAGATCTCTCTTTTTCTGGCTAAGCCCGCTCGAGGTCTTTATCCTACGAAGAGTTGTGCCTCTGAAGAGGGCTTGTGCCTAAGAAGAGGTCTTTTGCTGTTTGATACTTGCTCGTCCATGTCTCTTTGCCATCTATTCATGTTGGCGATCCCCGTTGTCCTTTGCAAGTGTCGTCCCTTTTTAGTTGCCAATAGTTTTCCTTATCCAAAGAAACATACTTCATAGTTAATCGAGTTGGCGGTGGTAGGCACAGGCTATTTAATGTTTGTTTGTACAAACATTTGTAGTTAGTTAGAAATGGTCCACTTTCATCCATATCGCTAACTTTCGTTCGAAGCATTTCTTTTGTAGGATTTGAGTATGGAAATTTTTGAATGATTTAGCGTTTGCTTGCTGGGTGATGTCGGAGATCGCTTGGTCTTGTGATGGGTAAGCTTTGTTTTTATGGACTGCATTATTAAATCGACATTTTAGTAACACAATTAACGTATTTCTTATGTCGAAATAAAACAAAGCAGTTTATAATAGTAGAGAACACAAGATTTATAATGGTTCGGCCAAAAGCTGGGCCTACATCCACTTTATAGCTTTCATTATTCACTTGCTTTACAATTGCTTTCAATACAAGAATCATATATTCATAATTCTTTTACAACATTTCAGCAAAGCTTTCAAGTAAAATAGGGACGCAAACGATTGTTGTTCCAAGCTCTTGGGATTGGTTCTCCTTGGACAGTTGTGAGTTTGAATGTACCATCAAGGAGTTTCGCGCCTATAACATATGGCCCTTCCCAGTTTGGACCAAACACACCTATGGATGTCATAATTCTCTTCAGGACTAAGTCCCGAACTTCAAAGCTGCGCCGACGAACTTTGGAATTGAAGTGCCTGGCTATTTTTTGCTGGTGAGCTGCAATTCTAAGTCTAGCCTCTTCTCTTCTTTCATCGAGGAGGTCAAGTGCTTCCAATTGCAATTTTTCATTCTCATTTTGATCAAAATGGATCCCTCTGTGTGAGGGACTTCAGTTTCCACTGGAATCATCGCTTCTGATCCGTATGCCAATGAAAATGGAGTATGCCTAGTCGCAGTTTTGTGGGTGGTTCTGTATGCCCATAGTGCAAGCAGTAACTTATCGACCCAACCACCTTTTGCTTTTTCCAGCTACTTTTTTATGGTTGATTTGATGATTTTGTTCACTGCTTCCACTTGCCCGTTTGCCTACGGATGGGCCACTGCTGAGAAGCTTTTTCGGATCTTGAATCATTTGCAGAAATCTTGGAACTCCTCACTTTCAAACTGAGTACCATTGTCTGTGATTATCTTCTGAGGCACACCATACCTGCAAATGATATTTTTAGTCACAAAACTTATCATTTTCTTAGAGGTAATAGTAGCCAATGGTTCGGCTTCAGCCCATTTAGTGAAGTAATCAACAGCAACGATAGCATGTTTAATCCCCGATTTGGCAGTCAGCAAAGGCCCAATGAGATCTATTCCCCATATAGCAAACGGCCATGGACTGACCATTTGTGTTAGCTCAGTGGAAGGTGCTCTAGGAATTTTAGCGAATCTCTGGCATTTATCACACTTTCGGGAATAGTCAGCAGCATCCTGATTAATTTCTGGCCAAAAGTATCCATAACGGAGGATTTTCTTTGCTATAGTTTGACCACCTGTATGATCCCCACATTCCCCTCCGTGTACTTCAGTCAGAATTGTCTTAGCTTCTTCCTTTGCCACACATCGGAGTAATGGCATTGAAAATCCTCGTCTGTACAAACGACCATCTTGAACTATATATCTGGAGGCTTTCCTCATCAGCTTCTATCGTTCTTTTGAACTTTCTGGCAAAGAATCATTGAGTAAATATTCAAATATCGGAGTCATCCATGATTCTTGTTCTTGGGATACATTCATAATCCAATCAACATCCATTTCATCTGTGCTTGGAGCTGACAAGACTTCGACGGGAACTAATCCCAATAGTTGAGCTTCACCAGTACTCGAATACTTTGCAAGAGAATCTGCTTTCATGTTCTCTTCTCAGGGTATATGGTTTATTGAATAACGGTCGAAATCTTGAAGGAGCTCCTAGGATTTTGATAAATAGGTGGGTAGATTCCCTCCTTTAGCTTGAAATTCCTCCTTGACTTGGCAAACAATAAGTTGAGAATCACTGAAGATCTGCAATGCCTTGATGTTTAGTTCTTTAGCGATCATTAAACCAGCGATGATAGCTTCATATTCGGCTTCATTGTTTGTCGAAGGGAATCCTAGTCTCAGCGCATAACATAGCGATCGCCTTTCTGGGGGTTTAAGGACAACTCCTACTCCGGAACAGTAATCATTTCTTGCGCCATCGACGTACAATTTCCGTTGGATTGGGACGCTATCAGTGACTTCTTCCTCACTATCACCCTTATCCGTACATTCTGCGATGAAATCTGCCAAAGCTTGGCCATTGATTGCTTTTCGGGGATGGTAAGTGATGTCATATTGGCTGAGTTCAATATTCCATTTCAAAAGACGGCCCGAAGTCTCAGGACGGAATAGGACTTGCTTTTGAGGTTAATCAGTGTGGACTTTGATGGGATGAGCTTGGAAATACGGCCTCAATTTTCTTGATGTGATCAACAAACAATAGGCGAGCTTTTCTAATCTTGAATAGTTCATCTCTGCCCCATTGAATCTTTTGCTGATATAATAGACTGGGCGTTGAATCCTTGCATCCTCCCGTACCAACACTGCACTGAGAGCATGAGACGAAATCGCCAAATATATAAAGAGATCTTCACCACTGTCAGGCTTTGAAAGTATCGGAGGCACTTCCATATGACGAACCAACTCATTAAATGCTTTCTGACATCCAGGAGTCCACTCAAAGTTTTTTCTTCCTTTCTTCAGAGAATCAAAGAATGGAATGCATTTGCCAGTAGCTTTGGAAATGAATCGACTCAAAGCAGCAACCTTTCCATTGAGACTTTGCAATTCCTTCTTCGTTCTAGGAGCCTTGACCTCTCTCAGAGCAGTGATCTGAGCTGGACTGGCTTCAATGCCCCTAGCGCTCACAATGAAACCCAAAAACTTTCTGGACTCCACTCCAAATGAACATTTCAGGGGATTAAGCTTCATTCTGTACCTGCGGAGTACCGCAAACATCTCTGCCAAGTGATGCATATGGTCCACTACTTTCTTAGACTTTACTAGCATATCATCAACATAAACTTCCATTGTCTTGCCAATCTGTGGTTTAAACATGGCATTAACAAGCCTTTGGTAAGTTGCCCCTGCATTCTTGAGTCCGAAAGGCATGACCTTGTAGCAGTAGAGTCAAACATCTGTGATGAAGCTGGTATCCTCTTCATATGGCTCATGCATCATAATCTGGTTATATCTGGAGTATGCATCCATAAAAGATAACAATTCATGTCCTGCGGTCCCATCCACCAACTGATCGATCCTCGGCAGTGGGAAACAGTCTTTGGGGCAGGCTTTTTTCAGATCTGAAAAGTCAATGCACACTCTCCACTTTCCGTTAGCTTTTTTAACCAGAACTCTATTTGATACCCAATTTGGATAAGTAGATTCTCTGATGAAACCGTTCTCCATGAGCCGATCCACTTCTTCTTTTAACGCTGCTGTCCTCTCAGGACCCTGGGTTCTTCTTTTCTGTTTCACAGGTGTAAACTTTGGATCAATGTTCAGAGTGTGTACTACAATCTCTGGGGATATTCCGCACATGTCAGCATGAGTCCAAGCGAATACATCCAAATTAGCCTTCAAAACTGAAATCAGAACATTCTGAACTGTTGTGTTGAGTTGTGAACCCACATTAAGCACTTTGTTTGGGTCCTTTGGGTCAACGGGCACCGGCACTGTTACCTCTACCGGTACTACCCTATTTTCCCCTGCATTAGCTTTCCTTGGATCCATCTCTCTTCGTGCACCACTACATTCGCCAATGCAGGGTCCACCCTGTAATTGCTACAAGGTTGGTTCTTTGATGCGGACTGGAGCCGCCGCACCTTTTCCCATTTCTCTTTTCCTTGATTCTCGCAACTCTGCAAAGTAACATTCTCGCCCCGCATCTTGGTCTCCCTTAATCACACCAACTCCGTTATCTGTGGGGAATTTTAGAGTCAGACACCATGTGGCAAGAACAACTTTGAACGCAGCAAGAGTTGGTCGGCCTAAAAAGGCATTGTAGGCAGAGAATTCTTCAACAATTATAAAGGTTTGCTTTCGAGCCACCTTCCTCAGTCCCTTTCCAAGTTCTACAAACAAATCTATGGTCCCAATCGGCTGTTTGGGTTCTCCAGCAAACCCAGCAATCTTAAGTGATGAAGCTTGAAGGTCGGCCATTGGAATTTTCATTTGATCAAAGGTCTTCTTGAAGAGGATGTTGCATGAAGCTCCACAATCAACTAGAACTTTTCTCACAGTTGCCGGCCCAATACCAGCGGATATGACCAAGGATCTATGGTCGGAGCCTCGATACCTAAAGAATCCCTGGTACTGAACACAATGTCATCTGTGGAAGTCTTTTGTTGCTTTAAAGGCGCATCATTCTCTAAGACAAAAACATTCTCTTCAGCTGGTACATGCCTCAAGGCCCGGGCATACCTTTCCATCTCGCCCCAGCTTTTGCCTGCAGGGTGAGGTCATCCATTTATTATATTGATAACAGATCTTTCTGATTCATGCTCTACGGGCTTCTCACTTGAGGTAGGACGGTGAACGGGAACTTGTTGTCCTTGAGTTGACGAAGCTGGGGCATTTCTGTTCCTTTTCACATACTACTGGAGTTTGTTTTCCTTCAAGAGTTGTTCAATTACCTCTTTCAACTGACGGCATTCGTTGGTGTCATGGCCGAGCTGGTTGTGGAACCGACAGAACCTTCCACTTTTTTCTATCTTAATCGCAACTCTCATTTTAGGTGGTGTCGGATAATTGACATCATCTTTGGTTGCAAAGAAGATGTTTTCAGGGGTATCGGTCAAGGGTGTGAAATTGAAAGAACAGCCTTTCTTAGCGTCTCCCTGTTTCTTTCCACCATCGTTTCCCCTTTTCTGAGTGTTTGGTTCTTTCTTGTTCGAAGCAGCACCATTGTTCCCGGCTTGCGCTGATACCACCTTAGCCGGTGTTTGGAGGCTCTCCAAGCCCATGAATTCATCCTCTTTCTTGTAGAATTTGTCAAGTGAGTTTGGTTCTTCCATTTTCAACCATTTTCCAAATTCACGCGATTTGTCAATCACCCTCATCAAGTATGTCAGGACCATGCGTGGCTCAGCATTATCTACCTCAGCCAATGCTATGTTAAAGCGATTCAAAAATGATCTGATGGATTCTCCCGGATTTTGTTCTAGACTTGACAGTGACATTATATCCTTTGCTTTAGAAGCATACAATCGAAATTGCTCCTTGAATTTCCTAGTCAAATCGGAGAATTGATCAATGGACCTAACTGGCAGCTTTGTAAACCACAATAGAACCACACCTTTGAGATATACCGGGAAATATCGACATTTAATTTCATCTGACACCCTGGCACCAGTCATATGCCAGTCGTACTTATACAGAAACTCGCTAGGATCACTCGTCCCCTTGTAAGCCGGAATAGTAGGGGAAACGAATTTCGTTGGGAACTCTGCCTTCAAGATCTTTTCAGTAAATGGAGTTTTGCTTGGAGCAAACCCCACTCTTTCTCGTCTTCATCTCTTCACATACTTTTTTTCATGATTTGACGAACCATACGTGAAAAATACTCCTCATCATTTAGAGGCTCTGGAGGGCACACATCAGCCACTCTCTCTGAATTCTGCCTTGACAATCGTTCACGGAGGGTAGGCTGCGGCACTGATCCTCCAACTTGAAGAGGAGTCCTTTCTACAAGGTCTGTGGCTCTTTGAGAAATATTCCCTTCAGCATCCTGAACTCCCATAGTAGGGTTCCCATCATTATTAACCGGTTGACGATTTACCCCTAGTAGATCATTCAACTTACTTAAGATCAGGGCAATCTGGGCATTCTGGGCTTCCAACTGCGCATTCTGAGCATTCATTCGTTGATTCAACCCCAAAACTACGGCGTCCAATTCTGCTCGTGTAACTCCAACAGTTGGAGCTGCTTGACTTGAAGGAGGAGAGGTAGCAGTATTCTCTTGAACATTGTCGGATCTTACAGAACTTCGTTTTCTTCCAGGAGCCATTATTTCCAATAAACTTCTGGTTTTAAAAGAAAACCTTTCAACAATCCTTCGCGGAGCAATAGTGGAAGTTTCCTGAGTTCAATTCTCAGTGAAAGCACCAAAAATGTTAACGTAAAAATCAGACGCTAACACCCCGTTGTAGATTGAAGTTCAGCGAAAGCACCACCCGTGAACACGGGAACTAAAAAACAAGTAGAGAAATCACAGAGAAAGCAGAAAAAAAAAACAGCTTTTATAGTGGTTCGGCTTAGGGTAAGCCTACGTCCACTTTAATTCTCTTTATTACTGAATCGATTACAACTTTACAACAATCTTCAATTACAATTCCGATGAGACAAACAACTAGAACTTTGATGCAGAAGAATTCTTTAAATCCATGTAGATTGCGTTAGATTTCCTCTCGAAGTTAGTTGAGATGCCTTTCGTACTTGAAGTGTCGAGTGAGTCGAGAATTCAGCAGAGTATCGGTGCTTAAAGAGGTCGGCCAAAAAGTCCTTTTCATGTTTGAGGTAGGTTGGTATTTATAGGAAAATCCCCCCCTTAGGTCGTAAGTCGTGACCGGTCTAAGGTAAGTCGTGGCCGACTCATCTGGCCCCTCCATGTTTTCACAAAAGTTCACTTGTATAATTCCTAAGTCGCCCATGAGTCAACATCTAAGTCGCAAATGAGTCAATTGGTCCTCTTCATGCGGCATTGAACCCTCACCCAGTAGCTTTAGGTCGTGGACGACGCAAGCTAGGTCGGTTGCGACTTAGATCGGTAGCTATCTTAGGCAGTTGAGTCGGCGTTCTTGTCAAAGCATTAAGTCGAAAACCTTGTTAAAGCATTAAGTCGGCAACCTTGTTAAAGCACTAGGTCGGCAACCTTGTTAAAGCACTAGGTTGGCAGCTGTTCAGCCTTAAGTCGTTATCCCTCTTAGGCCTTAGGTCGGCAACTTTTTTAAAGCATTAGGTCGGTAACTATTCGGCCTTAAGTCGGTATCCCTCTTAGGCCTTAGGTCGGCATCCCTCTCAAGCCTGTTAGGTCGGTATGCTTGTTAGGTCGGCAACCTTGTCAAGGCATTGAGTCGGCAACCCTTTTTAAGTCTTAAGTCGGTAGTTTTTTAGGTCGCTGAGTCATGGCTGAGGTGGAGTTAACAATCATTATAGTGATAAAGAAGTTTCATGAGATGTTATTAGTGCAGGTCGGGTTGGGACGGGTCAACCGAGCCTCAACCTGAAGCACTCAAGAACGGGTCATGGGTCTACCCGCCCCGATGACCCAATGGGGCAGGTCTGGATGGGCCAAAATAGGTGCGGGTCGACCGGGTTTGGACCCTAGCCCTCCCCGTTGTCATCCCTAGTTAAAATGACTACGATGATGTTTAAAAAATATCATGCTGTGATTTTAACAACGTTTTGAAAATATTATACAAAATTTGAACATCACTTCTTGTAAAGGTGCTATTTTTCACAATGTTTTTTTTTGGAAAATGATACTTTATTAACAGCAGAAAAGAAAGCATATATTTCCATGATATGCCTAGTTAAAACCATGCAATCCCCTAACCTAAACGGGTGACTTACAAGGAAAAAAAGTACATATCATTTTCATAAACTAACATTACAAAACCATGACTATTGAAAACAAGTTGTTGAGCAGATGTAGGAGTAAGCTAACACAAGACGCACTCAAAACCATCCATAAAATCACCTTGATCATAAGACACGAGAATACATTTACTAGAAATAAAAAAACAAATGCATGAAACTAACAAGAGGACTCCACGTGAGATAAGGCATCAACTCCAATAGGATGATGAATAATCTATCTCAGGGGATAAGCATCATCCAGGAGAGAGAAAACATCTAACTAGATCTGAAGCAAAAGTGGATCTAATAAAAATCCGACTGCAGCCACAAACTCCAGAATCCAGATTCGTTGATGAAGAACATTGGCAAGAATAGGAAGAGCTAATGCAGAAGCATTCGAGATGAGACCGAGTAGCTTTCATGGAGGCTGCTGATGATTATGAAAGAACGCATCAAAGCTCAGATTATCCCAGATAAGTCTTATCTATGAATTCATCACTTGATTTTTCAATATATACTTCATAAGAATTTTAACCTCTTGTAAAATTAGGGTGGTTCTGACAGACTCCGGCATCTCAATTCGTCTAAAAAAATCTGCTGTTCCTTTTGCACCATATGTTCCAGATCAGGGAAGTGAAAGTTAAGTTGGTAATTTGTCTTAGTATAGTGTCCTTTCCCTATCTTTGTCGAATGCATTCCAGAATTTGATTAATGTCGCAATTACGATTATAGTCAATCTTGATTTTCTGCATAATATTGTCCAGTAATCTTCTCGAATATGAGCAGTTAAAAAATAGGTGATCTCTGTCCTCTAATTGATTTGAGCATAGAGTACATTTATGATCTATATTAGAGTTCCATCTGCTAACGCGCTCCTTAGTGTTAAACTTATTCTGTATAACCATAAGTGCACAAATAGACTTTTTCGACGCACACCCTTTATCCTATGTAATTTTGGTCCAGAAATGTTCTGTATACTTGTTTCTGATTTGGTTCCATGCTGATTTCATTGAACATTGTTCATTGCTGTTCAGGTTCCAGACCCAATAGTCTTTTTCCTTATGTGTTTGAATGTTAATATTATGAATAATATTATGAAATTGAGAAGGTATATTGTCCATGCTTTTTTTCCAGTTATTATTAGAAATTAACACGAAAACTTTTGTATTATGCTCATTTACCACATCCATGGAATTCCTGCCAACTTTATTAATTAATGTGGATCCATTGATCCATGGATCAAGCCATAAATTTATGGCTTCTCCATTAACAATATTCCTATTAATGAGACCATTGCACCACTGTCTAGCACGGAGTAATGTATTCCAAATGAATGAAGCAGTTGGATTCATTGTAGCAAACTGGAAGTTATCTTTTTTATTGTATTTATTTTTAGTCCATTTAGCCCATAGTGATTCACCATTGATAAATTTCCACAAAAGGTTAACAGCCACTGCTTTAGATAAATCTTCAATTTTCCTTATACCAAAGCCTCCTTCACTCTTAGTTTTACACACATCTTCCTAACTCTTTTTATGAGCTTTAGATTTCCACAAAAAATTAGCACACAATGAGTTGATTCTTTGTATAACAGTTAATGGACAGTGTGTAAACTGCAGCCAAAACTGAATCAAAGGGTGAATGACTGTTTTTATTAATTCAGCTCTACCACTTATATTTAGCATCTTGCTTTGCCAGTAGCTGAATTTTTTATTTATTTTGTCTATCAGCAATCCGAAATCCCTTGCTCTTAGTTTATTATTCGATAATGGGATGCCCAAGTAAATTATTGGTAGACTACCAATGTTCAAGTTTAAAATGCTAGCTATTTGATTTTTGTTTGTGGCACCTTTACTAAGAAATAGCGTAGATTTGTTGTTGTTTAATTCCAAACCTGCAGTACTATTCAAATCTTGGAAGATATGCTTGATACACTTGGCATTTTCAATAGAAGATTTGGTTATGATTAGAATGTTATCTGCATATATCAAGTGAGTAATCAACGGTTCTGTTGGATATATGGGTTTTATATTACCTTTGAGGAATTCCATGTCAAATTTTATAGTCAGTAGTTCCATAGCAATGTCAAATAGATACGGTGAGAGGGGTCACCTTACCGGAGACCTCTCGAATTGTTAATGAACCCATATGGTGTGCCTTCTATTAGAACCGAAAAAGTTGGGGTAGAGACACAATCGCAAATAAGATCCACAAATTGGGGGGGGGGGGGGAATTCATCGATATCATCATATGATGAATAAATTCTCTGTTGATTTTATCATACGCCTTATGCAAATCAATTTTCAAACGTAAATTGTTAGAATTTTTTCTGTTAAAACTTCTAATCATTTCATAAGCCATAAGGGAATTTTCTGTGATTACTCTACCAGGAATAAAAGCATACTGGTTATAAGAGATAAGATCATCCAAATATCTTTTTAAACGATTACAGAGAAGATTTGCTAGAATTTTATAGACACATTGCACAATGATATCGGTCTGAAGTCAGTCATATCTATTGCATTTGGTTTTTTTGGGATAAGACAAATAAACGTACGATTGATTTCTTTGATAATTTTCCCAGTATGAAGAATACCATTCATAGCATTGCATACATCATATTTGATTTGTTCCCAGTGGAGTTTGTAAAATTTGGAGTTGATGCCATCTGGTCTAGTGGAGCTATTGCCATTAATTTGAAAAATAGCATTTTCTACTTCCTCAAGAAGAAAGGGTCTGCATAGATTAATTTTTGCATTTTCTGACAAAATTTTCTTGCAAGTTATGTCTGGAAATTGAAATGTATTTCTCGACATAGTGAAAAGATCTGGAAATATTTTATAGCTGAATGAGCAATATTTTCTGATGCTGATGACCAAGAACCATTGTCATTTAGAATAAGATTATTTCTCCTGCTTGATTTCATTGAATTGATTTTGGAGAAGAAAAATTCTATAGGTTTATCTCCTTTCGTCAACCAGTTAATCTTCATTCTCTGTTCGTTTTCTATCGCAATACATCTCATAATTTCATGAATCTGATAATTTTTCGCTATATATTCTTCCAAAAGTCTGATATTTAGAAGATCTCGCACAAATTGATTGTAGATGTTATTAGCATCTTCTTTTAATTTTTCCAGTTGAGAGTATATGTTGATTTTATTTGTGGACCAATTTTTCAAAGCAGCCTTTACATTTTTTATTTTACAGAGGAGAATGTAAAGTTCATTACCTGAGAATTCCTGCTCCAACGCCATCTGAACAGTGTTCTGGTATCCTTTTTGAAGATGCCACACATTATTGTATTTGAAAGGTATGCAAGTTCTTCTCTTCTTTTGATCTACTATTTTATTCATGATAGGGGTGTGATCACTTATGGAATGATTGCTAAAATTTGTACCAAATTGGTTAACCTTATCAGTCCATAACTTATTTACAAAGACCCTGTCTATTTTACTATGTATAGAGAAATTGAGTCCTCCTCTCCATGTGTAGTGGTTTCCTGAGAAGTCTGGCTCAATGAGATTAGATTTATTAATATAATCCATGAATTCCTGTTCACCCTATCATTATGAATGTCGTTACTTAGTCTATCAGTAGGGGTTAAAATTGCGTTATAATCGCCTGCCACTATCCAAGGAAGATTAATATTCATAGATTGATCAACGATATAGTTCCATAGGTCTTGTCTCCTCATTTCCTCATTAAATGCCAAAATTCATAGATTGATCATTTCCTCATTAAATCAAAATCAAGTTATAAAATTATATCTTTAAAATCTCAATTTAATAAGTTTCAAATCAATTTAAATTTATCTTTCCAACCTTAATTTATTAAAATTATATAAAAATCTATTTTTAAAATATAAATTTTGAATCAATACTTAAACATAATATATACTAATTAAATTAAAGTTTTTAAGTTAATGCTTATTATTAAATTTATTTTTATATTAAAACTTATTTATCTATATTTAAAAATAGTAAAATTATAAGAAAATCTTAAAATTAATAAATTTCAAAACTAACTTATAATTTTAGAATTTTCAAAACATATAATTTAAAAATCTAAAATTTAAACATATATAAAATATTTAAAATCAATACTCATATAAAATCATATATATTTCTTTTCAAAACCCTGAAAATCATTTTAATATATATATAGACCAACGGTGTCTGTATATAATTTTCCATCCCATGGTCAAGTGATACGGATATTCATCATTTCAATCTGCAACTTAAATATCGATGGGTATATATCATTTCAACCCGCAATCTCAAATTCCATGTCAATGAAATCGCCTGGGTTTATCATTTTAACCCATAATGATTTTCTTCTATTCTACAAGATCGTTCAGGTATATATCATTTCAACCCATAAGGAATTCTAAACTAACAGAGAACTTGCAGAATGAGAACAAATATGATAAAATATAACATATCAATAACAGATAAAATATAAATAACAGATCATAGTGTGAGATGTCATAGGTGAACAGTTACAGATAATGGCATATCATATATATAGTAGTTAAATAACTAGCAACAACATATTTCAATTGTCGTTTCAAATGAAATCAAATTTAATAAATATAAGAATGTTAATCATGAGTGATTGCTCACCTTTCGAGGCTAGAGATGAACGAGAATGAGATGAGTTACGAATCCAAGCACATATTCCAAAGCGAAGAAAAATTGGCACGAATTTGATGAACAATGCTGATAATAAGGAATTGATAAAACAATCAGAATCAGCTTGATATGAATTGAACTAAATGTATGTGTGTGTGTATCAAAAAATCAATTTAAAACATTTATAAAAGTAAAATCTGTATATATTCAAATCACTATTTAACTTGACACTTATGGAATAAAATTTCTATATTATATTTATATACATATACATACATATACATATACACATACATACATACATATATATATATATATTAGAAACCAAACTAATGTATACTCATTAATATAAATTAATATATATATATATATATATATATATATATATATATATATAAACATATACAACTCATATTATAAACTTTATAAATGATGTTATAAAATATTTCAATACTGCTGTATATATATGGTCAAATATAAGAGAACCAACTTAATACTATATACAATGATGTAACATATATATAGTAGACTTATGTATAGATCTTATAATCAAACTAATATAAACTCTACACATTTTTAAACATATATAAACTGACACATACTAAAATTAAAAAAAAAACCCATAATGCAAGTTATACAAACAAAAAAACATATATATATATATATATAACATATAGATAATATAACTTATATAATTTATATACATCAAATAGGTCATAAACTTTATAGACTTATATATTCACAAATAGATTATCCAAAACTCAGAAATACAAATATCCAACTTATATCAAAGTGTAGAACACATATAAAGTATATAACTTATATATATATATAACTTACACAGACTCATTCTTAAATAAAATATAAACCAATATATATACCTTATACATGTTTCACGTAAAAGAGCAAATGATCGAATCGGCAAACGGTGGCTGGTGTTGGTGCTTTGGGTGGAGGCAAGGAGGACATGGTGTAGCATGTGCAAGCAGCTGCTGGCCAATAGAAATATGGCTGGTGATGGAGTATGGGCATGGGTCCGGGCTCGCGGTTGGCTAGAGAGAGAGTGGGAGATGGAAGTGGCGAAGGGGAAGAGAGAGATGCATGGGATGGTGGAGGTTGCGAAGTGGGGGCATTGTGCTTGGGTTGGGAGGTGGAGTGAATGGGCTCGGCTAAGTGAGGGTGGAAGATGGTTCGGAGGCTTGGGCACGACAATGGGTACTCGCGTGAGGTAGAGGGGACCGAATGGGATGGTGGAAGGGAAGCTGTTGTCATTGCTAGTGGTTGGCTAGTTTCAAAAATATGAAAACAAACTATAATATGTAAAATATATTTTCAAAGAAGAGACAAAACTAAAGAGGTAGAGAGGAAGAAACTAACCGGAGATGAAAATGAAATAGCAATTAAATTCGAAAGGGTGGAATAACAAAAGCTGCAGTTTGAAGTGGTGGACATTTTAAATCTGAAGGCTGTTGTTATTACACGGTATATAAATGAAGGGTCACGGGAAATTCAAAAGCCAAATTGCGGAATCGATACAGAAATCGTTCCGTAGATTTCGTCGTCTTACGGATTCCAAAACACACAAACGAATATACTACGGAGATCAGCACGACGAGGCGATCAAAACGATATACAGTTATCAGCAATAGGTTCATCCTATCAAAATTCGATACTGGGTACCGAAAATGCTGTTAATTTTCCGAAAATAGGATAGATGGAGCAATAGCAGTCCCAATTTGATGAAATGAGATATGCACTCAGAGCATAATTTACAAATTTGTTATATAAAAATATTCAGGTTTGGAAAACATTTTATTATCATCAAATATTAACTGATTTAAATTTTGAATAAAATTACACAACAAAATAAACTTCCATATTTTATGATGAAAATTTACCACTGGTTATGTTTAAGTTGACGTATTTCAAATATTCAATTTTTATTTCCAAATTAAATTATTTATAATTTCATAAAATTTAAATTAATTACGTTATTAAAATAAATTTACAGGTCATTACAACTGTAATTCTTTAAAGTTAATGAACAAATGGTTTAATACTTCTTCGTATATAAGAAACATACCAAATTTAAACTTGCTAAAAATGGCGAAGTTCAAGGACAATTCGGAACCTACGCTATAAATGTTGTCTACAAGGCTGTGCTAATATTTTCAAAATGACAAATTTGATATCATTTTTCGTTAGTTATTTCCTTTTGTGATGTTCGACACATAATTGACCCTTTTTTTTTAATAATACAAGCTTACAGAATAACAATCATCAGCGATGAAATAAATCTTCATTTTATTGATTATTTTATATTTAAAAGCTTGCTTTCTTACGTGCCATTTGTATGTCAATTTGCAATTTCAAATCACGTATTTTTCTGTTATATATATACACACACATACACACACACATATATATATATATATATATATATATATTCTTCTATTTCTAAAACATATGTTATTTATACTATTTACACTACAAGGGAAAAGGCAATATCCGACGGTAGAAAACCGTGGCGGCCATCGGAAAATACCGTAGGAAAATAAGGTGCCGGGGTGTAGTGTTTTTGACGGCTTCCGACACAACTCGCCGTTTGTATTTGCAACGGCTTTCGACAAATTCCGACACTTGTCCAAAGCCGTTGGAAAAATTTATCTGAAAGCCGTCGGAAGCCGTCGGAAAATTATAACATGAAAGCCATCGAAAATCTGCTGCATTTTTTAATATTTCTGCTGCAATATAGCATTCCATCCACATTTCTCATACAAACACTATTCCACAATAACTGTGGAATCCAATATATAATATTCTAACCAAATATCAAAAACCAAACTATACACAATTCACCAAACAAAAAAAAACATAAAAGTAAGTCAAAACATATAATCATTATCCAAACTAATATACAATACATAATAATATCCACAACACCAAATGTTCTATCAATTCATACATCCCCAACATCCACATAATTATACAACAAAACAGGTAAGTGTATCATAACATAGTACGTAAATCAACAAGTACCTCTACCATTTACCAAATCATACAAAATAGGAAAAACTTACCGACCAAAGCAATCAATCAATCTCCTACAGAACCTGAGCCAAGGGAAGCGGCCACTATACTGCTGCATGTACTCGGCGATACGCTGGTCTAACAACTGTGTGGTCTCTATGGCCTGCCGACGTTTCTGCTCCTTCAGCTGCGCCGCTCTAGCTTGCAAATCTTCGATCTCTGCTTGATCGATCTTAGCTCTAGTCTGCATGCCCGTCTCTTGCTGCTGGCCTGTAAAAAATATTTAATTTAGCAATGTGATCTCTATAAGTGTATGTGCTGGTACGTGATTGATTAGCAATGTGATAATGTTATTTAATTTAGTTTATGTTGTTTATGTAAGTGTATGTGCGTGTTAATAACATCTTAGATTGTGGTAACACCAAATAACTATAGTGACAAGATTGTTGACTTATATTTTGAAATACTATAACTTTGGAAAATTTTGGCATAAGTAAAGTAACTATATGGTAGGATGAGAGCAATAAATTTGAAATTACTCCTTGATTTCCAATATATTATTTAGTTACCACTTGATTGCCAAATCCGTATCGTCTTCCATGCTCTGATGGATCCATAGCTGACTCAAAAATAGCATTCTCCTCATCCGTCGTCCGCTAATCTCGACCCATATCGGCAAGGAGTTTCTGGTGCTGCTCCATTAATTTTTCCTGCGTTAATACATTAATATCATCATATCTTATTTCATTATATTTTAACAAGTAGACAATTGCTAATACTGCATAAAATGAAATATGCTTACATGGTTCTTGCTGTATTTATCGTCGTGCCATGTATACGCAACTATTCCTTCCGTATTTACATGCTCGATAGCATGCGTGCGAGTAAACATGTCCCTATAGCCCACTGGACCATGCACCTCAGTTTCCTAAAATTGATTTTTACATACAATTATTGTACATATAAAATTATGTAGCACAAACTATTTAAAATTTGCATTCAGTAAATTTACCAACTCCTGCCGATACCGCTGAAATGACTTCGACCCTCCAAGACGAGTGACGGAATTTTTATTTCTGTGTGCAAAGTTTCTTTCACACTCTGCCTGTACATTCATAATTTGATACATTATTTATCGATCATGTATATTTTTTGATATTTACTACCGGTCAAATATTTTTTAGAAATTAGTATACTTGACTTTGCCTCGTCAGTTTTCCAATATTCTAACCATGCTTGTCATACGCTCTCCCCCATCCAACGTGGTTTCTTACCTGATTTCTTGATTTCGGATATCGAGTCCCTATAGTTTTTATGCATCTTCTTTGTAACGACCCAGAATTTTGGTCATTAGATTTTGAACGTTAATTCATTTTAAATGTTTAGTGTGGATTATGAATTGATTTTGAAGTAAGAAGATTTTGGTTAAATCAAATTAGTTACAATATCGAGTATGGCAATTCAATTGGATTTAAATAATAATAATTAAATATTTGGCATTGGTATAATTAGTGAATCTGGATGTAAATGGTTATGAAAATGGTTTCTAAGATTTCTTTTTGGTCTTGTTTGATTTGATTTGTAATATTGAATTTTTGGATGGAATCAAAGGTCTATAAGCTGAATTTGGAATTTTATATTATTTTAATAATGAAATTTAATATTTTAATAATGTAAATAATCAGATTTTGATTTAAATTGTATTAGAATGATTTCTTATGTGATTATTGATTCTATATGATTTATAATTAAGTTAGCAAAATTTTAAAAGTGAAATTTTAAGTGATTTCGACGATTTCGAAAATCGCTCGAATTAATCGACGAGTTAAAATAGCCTTCCGGGGCACAGTCTTGGAATTCAATGAAACTAGTTCCATTGGATCCGTAATAATTAGTTATTATAGGATTTCAATTTTCGTAGCATTTGGAGTTACCGTTTGTCCGTACGGGTGAGAAACGCGTTGAAATTAAAATCGAAAATTTAATATTTTAAATCGATTCAAAAAGTTATCTTTTACATACGACCAAATTACTTTCGACACAAGTTCCACTATGTTCGGAATACGGGTAAAATCCTTTAAACGCCTGGCGGCATGTCTGATTCGGAGTTCGTTCGAAATCGTGAATTTGGTGGAAATTAATAATAAAATATTATATTAAATCGTTTATATATATTCACGTTTTAACTAAACCCTAGCAGAGAATTGAGCCGCCGCCTTCATTAGTTTCAACAGCCATAACCCTCCGACCTTCTACATCAAATCTCTCCAAATCCACTCGTTTATTTCACAATTCTCCAACTAGAGAATCGAAGAATTAGTCGAGCTCTCCGAAGTTGACGGTCATGATCGAGTTTAGTGAATCGATGGGGTGGTAGTTTGGATTCAAACGTCTTGACTTCGTGCATAGATTTCGAGGCAGTGGTGGCGATTGGCTACGTCGGTCTTTGCTCAAGGGTCGAGGGGACGTAGGCGCACACGTCGGTGGTCCCTGATCGATCTCGCGATGATTGAGGGGAGTGCGGCTCGATGGTGTAGCGGCGTGGGATGTGGGTTCTTCGTTTTGGAAGTGTTCGTGAGAAGGATGGGAACATATGATTTTTCCTTTGTTCAATTTGAACGGCCGATGGTATTTAAAAATAAATAACAATATTTTAGTTTAAAATTCTATTCAACATCTTTAAAACTGAATATCTTTTGCTTGCATAGTCGGATTTCGACGAAATTGGCTGCGCTGGAACCGCAGCGAGTAGCTCTACGCTGCAGTTCAGGTCTGGGATAATTCTAATTAAGTAAAAATTTAGGTTAAATCGAACGTCGTTCGATTTAATCTAAAATTGGAACGCACATCGAATTCAAGGTGAGTTTATCTCACTCACATTTGGACTGCAAGTTAGTTTAAATAGTTAATATTTAAATGATTGCTTGATTGGTTGAATGTGATAATGGTTATCAGATTGGATCAATATTTTTTTGTTGTGCTAACATCTGTGGATGTAGGAAAATAGATTGGAGGGATCCAACTGGATTCCTCACAATACAGAAATTATTTCCGCAATTGATGATGTATGTTATTTATATATTATGATAGACTAATTTTGAAAATTAAATTGTGTTGTGTTATGATTGGATAAATAAAATCAGGGATTTTAAAGTATAAATAAAGTAAATCGAGATTAAAGGGAAATGAAGAGGGATTTTTGAGCAATGAATTTAAGGAAATTAAATTCAAGAATTAGTTTGGAAATTGGAAGTGTTTTTGAAATAGGGATTTAAAAGGAAATGAGAAATAGAAATTTATAAACTGGGTTTATAAATGAAATGGAATATTTATCGATGATAAATATTGAAGATATAGATTTTCAGAGGGAATTTCTATAAGAAGTGCGAATTGTTTTAAAAATAATAGCGAGACTATTTTTAAAGAATGGGAAGTGTATTTTTCTTGGAAACTAAGCATGTTTCAAAGAAATTTTTTTGAAGTATAAACTAAAAAGTTTTGACAGGTGTTTTTAGAATGTTTTAGAAAATTATTATTATTATTTTTAATTATTTTTAAGTGAAAGTAAATATTTATTTAAGTAATTATGGCATTTAATTATTTAAAAGGTAATTTAGTATTATATTTTCTAAAGGGAATTTAATCTAAGTATTTGATATAATAACCTCATATAAAAAGGAAATTTTTTGGTTTAAGTTACTTAAGAAACTTTTATAGATTTTCAAAAGTACAATTTAAATAAAGAATTTAGTCATCATATTTTAAGTGTATTTTAAAAGTGATTTCCAAGAAATGCGAAATGTGTTTAAAAATAAAAAGGGTTTATTTTTAAAGTATTGGGAGAAATCTACGAGATCTAAACGTAAATTTGAATTGAGATAAATCCAACGGGATTTATAAAAAGAATTATTTGGTTTATTCTAAAATGGAAGTGTATTTCCCTGAAAAGCCAAGTACGTTTTTAAACAAGATTTTGAGTAAAAGTTAGAAGGTCTGAAGTTGTTTTAAAAGAATGGTTTCAAGAAATTATTATTTAAGTGGTAAAAATTTTAAAAGTGAATATTTATCAAATTAGTTATAGTAGTAATTATTTTAAAGGGTTAATTAGTATTATGTTTTAAAAGAATATTTTTAATATTTATATTTTATAAAATGGATTTATCTTAAAGATAATTTGGTTAAAGTTATTCGAAACTAGTATAGAATTTTGTAACTCCTCTTTTAAAATTTAATCTAACTTAACCTTTATGTTAACATTAGTTTATATCTTATAAAATAATCTTGCTTTAAATATTTTTAAAATACATTTTTGAATAAAGCGTTTACGTAGTCTAATTTAAATACTTAAGGTGTATTTCAAAATAAAGTGATTTAATCGTTTTGAAATCTAAAGTATTTGTACTTGGTGTTTTCAGTGGAAATAAATATATGGGAATTTATTCCATGAGAAGAGTGCGTTTTTGAAAACTGTTTTCAAAAAGGGGCTGAAAAGGAAAATATATCTTGCGAAGATATTTTGAGATTAATAAATAATATAGGTAATTATTTATTTGTTTGATGGATGTTGTGGATGTTAATTGATAGTTAAATAACCGACTATCAATATTGGCCAATGCGCTGATCGTTTCGAAGAAACCAAAATCTGGATTTATTTGTCGAAAACCACTTCGATCCGGTTTATATGTTTTTGTGAGGAAGATGAGTTCGGAGTCGAAGATGGAGCAGTGAAGTGCAAGGGCTAGTCGCTACTAATCCGGAGGATGATTCCAAAAAGGAGGTAGTAGGAGTAGTGTCTTCGGTTCCTTTCGAACCCGGGACGGACTTGTATTGATGAATGCTTTCGGAACATCGTCAGGTGGACGATGGGCATTCTAAGTGAAACGTTCTTAAAGGTAACGCTTTGTCTCAAGCCTCATCAACCGGGAATGACTGAAAATCAGGGGATATGCAGCAAGGCTAAGTGGGTAGTACCCATTAGGGTGATGTCAACCCTGTCTCGATGCCCCTTTTTATTCGACTTAGTGGTGCGATTGCTGATCCCAACCGTGGGATGATCTTACTCGGTATTATTCGGTAAGTGGTAGTCCCATCTTGTGCTGTAGGGGATTTAGGGTGGATCCTCGGTACGCTGATCTAGACTAAGTACTGTGACAGGTGGTACCCCAGTGCCTAGTCATTAGTTGGAAATCCATTCTCCCTACGTGCCTTTACGATTTTTGTTTGTAGAACCCACTTTATGGCTAGTATGCTGGAATTTAATCATGTAACAATTTCAGCTATTTTAATAAGTATTTGTACATAGACACTATTATAATATCAGAGAATTTTGATAAAAAGTGTTTTGGCTATCATAAGGTAAAAGCTCGACATGTTTATTTGTGGTGTGATCTTATGAGATGTTTTTGTTTTCAAACGGATTTTGAAAATTTAATAATCAATTTGGATGTATTTTTCTCACACTAGTATTCCAAACTGACTCGGGCGTTGTTTCATTATAATGCTCGGGTCAGACCGAGTATTATAGATTATAGGAAAGGATGCTGGGAGCTCAGGAGAGGAGCTGGAGTTCGAGACGTTTTAACCGTACTTGTTTATGTCCGCTGCTGTGATTGTTGAGTTGCCAGCAGGTTGTGAGGCAGGTTGTTATAACTGCCAGGCTGGTAATTGCTGTTTTGTCTGTGTGTTACTTTGATGATGTATATAAAACATATATGTTTTCATTTTGTGTAAAGATCTAATATTATCTATTATATTTTGTTCCGCTACGATTGTGAGATTCTGTTATTATTCAGTTCCTTCTTTCTTCTATCTTCTTTCTTTTCTCTCAACTATCTGTCTTTTCCGACACTCGATCGTCGGCATATTATACTGTGGCGTATTTTGTGTCGATTTTCAAGGGTCGAGAAGGGTGGGTCGTCACATTTGGTATCAGAGCTTAGGTTGGCGATAACCTTGGCTCTGGTGGGAAAATTACTCATTAAACAGAGTCAATAGTACTCTATGATGAGGTTAGTGTATTAATAGTATGAGAGCAAACTCGTTAGTGAATATAAAACTATTTTTATACTGTGTTGACTTATCGGTTGAGTGTTTATGAATTCTGGTCGGTACGGGAAGTACAACCGTATCGATAGGTGTTTCTAAACTCTTAAATAAGATTAACCGACATGGTATTGTTTTTAAAGTGGGGAAATAAAATAATTTTACCCAAAATCATATCTTGATATAAAAGAAATAATTTTCTGAAATTATTATACATTTGGATGTTTGGTTGTCGATATTATAATCAAATATAAGAGTCTAAAATTTGAAATGGTTTATAACCAAATAGAATTATCTAAGTATGGTTTAAATAAAAAGGAGTATAACTAAAATTTGATTTAACCAGAACTTAAATCCCGAAAATTTTCAAAAGTGTTTTAAAGGTATTTAAAACAAAAGTTTGGGAAATTAAAACAAAAGTTTGGGAATTTAAAATCTTGGAAATGTTTGAAGTGTTTTCCAAAGTATTGGAGGGCAATAATGGAGTATTATTTTGGGAAATATATTTGAACGGAAATTGTTTGAAAGGAATTTGTGGAAGTAAGGAAGCACTGAACTCACTTTAGTCGTTGGGTGTGACGACCCAGAATTTTTTAGCATTTGAAATCAGATTATTTAATTAATTTTAGGTATTTAAAAGTTAATTTTTAACTTGAATTTCAAATATCACTATTTATTCGATAATTAAATTATTGAATTAAATAATTTGAAATCGGATAAAATATTAAATCTGATATTTTAAGCCTGTTAAAATATAATTTGAAGGCTTATAAAATTTATATTGATAACATTGAAGATAATAGAAGTGTTAAAATTGAATCTAACACTGAATTGTTCAGTTTCGAAATTTTATCATTTTAAATTGAGTTTAAAAATAGACTTCCGAGACACAGCCTCGGAATTCGACGAAACCAGTTCCATTGGGTTCGTAATATTGAATTTTTATCGGATTTCAAATTTCGTATTGATCGGAGTTGTTGTGCGAGCGTACGACATATAAACGCATTGAAATCTATATCGAATTCAATTTAAATTTTATTTATATTGGGTCAACTTCAGATGTAATTTATATCTACATCAACTTTTTTCATTCGGATTTTCTTTTTTTCCAAGGCACTGTCGCCTGATATTTGTTGGCACGCCGTCTCCACTTTTCTAAACGTCTTCGTCTTCTCTCTGAGGCTTTTAAATTGCTAACTCCATTATACTTCAATCCATCCTCATCTTATACTCAAATTCACCGCTCCAATCCCTCTCTCTTGGATCGATTTTCAATGGTCGAAGACTTTCGCATACCCTTTACTTCTTCGGGCACAATTCACATCCCTTTCCCCCTCCATTCAAAATCACGAAAGTAATACATGCCTTATTTCAAATCCCTAAATTCCTTTTCCTCTATAGAATCACGAAAACGGAAAAAAAAATATAAAAAGAGAAGAGAGGTTTGCGTATGCGAGGTATTCGAGCGGACTTGCGAGCTTGGCGACGTCTTGAGGAAGGGGAGGTGAATCGCTAGATTCGAGCAGTGGTGAGCTCGAGCTCAATTTCGGTGATGGCCGCGATTAGGGTTTTGAGTTGCGACTGTTATGGAAGCACGACGCGATTTGGGCACGTGGTTGGAGGCGATGGAGCAGGCGATTTTAGGGGAAACGCGAGCAAGGCAGAGGGCTTGACGTGGGGTTTTAGCGGCAAATCGAAGCAGCCACATCGCGTTCGTGTGCGATGCAGGGGAGCAGTCGCGCGAATCTGGTTCTGGATCAAATATCGATTGTGGTTGGAGCGATCGAGTGGGGCGTAATGGTGATGCTCTCGAGATAGCCATCGAGGTTTTGGGAAAGATGACTGTTAGGTATGTTCTAGCTTAATTTAAAATTGATGTTGGATTTGAATTTTAATTCAGAAGTTTTAAAAGTATAAATATAAGCACAAGAAGAAAAAAAGAAAGAAAGTAATATGATGGAACGTTGTTTTCAGATTTACATATATATATGTGTATAGGAAGAAAATAAAATAAATATACATTTACATATTTTAATTTTGTTAAATTATCTTTAAATTAAGGGTTTGGTGATTAATTTGTTCTATTATAAACTATTAAAATTTAATTTTGTTACTAGGAAAATTGTCTGGAAGGAAATTTATTTAAAATTTAATCATTAAGTTAAAACTAAATTATTAACTTAATTTAAAATTTTAAAATGGTGGGTCGAATTGTTCGAATTTATTTCGAATATTAATAAAATTATATAAATTGTTTATTTAAGATCAAACACCTGGAAATCCAAGGCAATATTGAAGTGGGTTGCAAACGAAAATCAAAGGTGAGTTAATCTCACTCAACAGAATTTAAATTTAAATTTAAAAGATTAAATTTAAGTAATTGTTTGAATGGTTGAATTGATTGATGTGCTATAGTATGGTATATTTTGGAATTGGTATTTTATGTTGTGCTAACGTCTGTGGATGCAGGGAAAACAGGTCGGAGGGATCCAACTGGATCCCTCAACATTTGTTTAAATTATTTAATACCCTCTATTATGATTATTTGATATTCTATGATGAATTATATTGGAATATTGAATGCTATGGTTCGATTGGATATAATTGGGTATAATGAATTACCAAAAATATATAAATTGGATTTTGGAAAGGAAATAAAAGAAGTGAATTTGTAAGTAAAATAATTATAGAAAATTTGAATAAATTTAAGAAAGAATTGCAAAAGAAATAAAGTGACTTTAAAATTATAATAAATAAATCTTGAGTATGGAAAGAAAATTTTGAATAAACAGAAAGTTAATGAATTTTAAACTTCAGTGTTATTATTTAATAGAACAAGCTTTTATTTTAAATTTAAGATTTAAATTTTGAAAAGAATAAAGAAGAAATTGGGAAAATCTGAAATTTGTATATTTCTGTTAAAAGTTTTAAAATCAAATGGAAAATAATAATAACAATAAAGTCCATAATTAACAAATTTTGAAATGAATTGAGTAAGTAAAGAAATCTATTTCAAATGGAATAAATTGGAAATCAATTTGGAAAACTGACCCAAGTGATTGTTATTGGAAATTCTCCCTGGATAACCAAGTACGTTTTCAAAGTAAATTTTTAAATATAAATTAAAAGTTTTTAAGTTATTTTAAAAAGCAAGTTTTGGATAATTTATTATTTCTAAATATTTAAATTCTAAAAGTAAGTATATCCTTTAATCTATTGTAGCATTAATTATTTAAAGAGTGAATTAGTATTTTGTTTTTTTCTAAAGTGAAAATCTAGTTTTATATTTTATTAAGTAACCTTATTTTCACATATTCATATAGTACATAGTTTTAACAAATCCTTGAAGTAGTTTTAACATAAATGTTTTAATGTATCTTTTAAAGTAAAGTGTTTTAAATTATTTTAAAAATCTAGTTTTGTGCTTGGTGATCCCAGAGGAGACAGAAAAATATGTGGGAAAGTTTATTTTGAAAAAGTAAGATGGTTTGAAACTGTTTTCAAAAGGTTGAAAATAGAAATATATCTTGTGAAGATATTTGAGGTTAATAAATAATTAGAGAAATTATTTATTATTGGATGGATGTTTGTGAATGTTAATTGATAGTAAAATAATCGACTATTAATATTGGACAAATGCGCTGATCGTTTTGAAGAGACCGGGATTGAGATTTATTTCTCGAAAACCACTTCAATACGATTTGTACGTTTTTGTGGAGAGCGAGTTTGGATTCGAAGATGGAGCAATGAAGTGTAAGGGCTAACCGCTACTAATCCTGAGGATATTTCCAAAATGGATGTAGTAGGAGTAGTGCCTTCGTTTCCGTTCGAAAACGGGACGGACTTGTATGGATGAATGCTTTCGGAACATCGTCAGGCGGACGATGGGAATTCTAAGTGAAGCGGTCTAAAAGGTAACGCTTAGTCTCGAGCCTCATCAACCGGGAATGACTGAAAATTAGGAGTTATGCAGCAAGGTTAGGTGGGTCATGCCCAAACTGGACGAGGTATACCCCTGTCTAGATGTCCCTTTATTTCGGCTGTGTGGGCTGTTGTTGGCCAGAACTGTGGGGTTGTCTTGTTCGGGGCTGTTCAATAAGGAATAGTTCCGGCCTTGTGTTGCAGGGGAGCGGGCATACTCCTCGGTACTGTGATCTAGGCCGCGTACTGTGACCGGTGGTATCCCAATACCTAGTCATTAGTTGGAAATCCATTCTCACTACGTGCCTTGTACGAGTTTTGTTTGTATTACCCACTCTGTGGCTAGTAGCTGGAATTTAATGAATGAAACAATTTCAGCTATTTTATAAGTATTTGTATATAGACCCTATTATAATATCAGAGGATTTTAATAAAAAGTGTTTTAGCTATCGTAAGGTAAAAACTCGACATGTTTATTTGTGGCGTGGTCTTACGAGATGCTTTGTTTTCAAAAGGATTTTTGAAACTTTAATAATCAATTGAGTGTGATTTCTCACGCTGGTATTCCATACTGACTCGGGTGTTATTTAACTATAATGCTCGGGTCAGACCGAGTATTATAGGATACAGGATATGATGCTATGGAGCTCAAGAGATGAGCTGGTTGACGATACATACTTTCGTACTTGTTTTATATATATATTCCGCTGTGTTGATTTGCTGTATATCCAGTTGTATGCTATTGATGTTGAACTGAGATTGATGTACTCTGATGATGTAATATATGAACAAATATATTTGATTTTTGAGTAAAGATCATTTATTATCTATTATATTCCATTGCGATGGTTAGATTCTGATGTTGTTTCCTATTTCTTATTCTACCTCTTCTTCTTTAACCCTAATGGTCCACATTTCTGTTCAACTTGAGTTGATTGATGTAGAATAGTGTTGACTCAAGGGGTACGGATTTGCGGGTCGTTACACTTGGTATCAGAGCTTTGGTTGGCGATAACCTTGGCTCTAGTGTGAATTACACATTTAAATTAGAGTCTGTAGTACTCTAGAATGAGTTTGAGCGTATTAATAGATATGAGCGTGTATTTGTTAGTGAATATAAATTGTTTTAATACTGTGTTGATTGGTTTATTTAGTAGCATATGAACATTTGTAGGCACAGTCTGGACAACTGTATCGAAGGGGTTTCTAAACGCTTGAATAGAACGGTTTTGAAACGATATTGTTTTAAATGTGGGTGAATGAAATAAATTTTACCCAAAAATACATTTTGATATCAAGAAAAGTTTTTGTAAACTATTTTAGTTAATATATGGTTGCTTGGATGTTAGGAAGAATAATATTAAAGTATTATCATTGTTAAGAGGAAATTTAACTAGAAATTGAAAGTATAACTAAAGATTAAGGAAAATAAATTCATTTATAAAAGGAAGTTTATAAATATAAATTATCAACATGATTTATAAATTGAAATATGATCAAATGGGAATATATACAAATAAATTATAGTTAAAATTGATTTAAGCAGGATTTGGAAATTTAAATTCCGGAGATGTGGATGTATTTTGAAGGCAAATAAAAGCATATTGTTTTAAAAGTATTTCCGGAGATTTGGATGTATTTAAATTATAGAAAGGAAATCACTTCAGTCGTTGGAAAATTACTTCGGTGATGACTGCAGCATCATCGATGTTCATTTTCGAGTGTCTAAGTAATGGATTGCTGCCAAATTGATTTGTTTAGAAAAGCTAGTTGTTTTGGAAATTTCAAAGGCAATTTGACGGAAATAAAAACCAGGATTGGTTTAAATTTTTGCGAAGTGTGATTTGAGATGTTGGAGATTTCAAAATGATTTGAAACCAAACCCGGGTGTTTAAAAATCCTGATAAGATTGGTTACAAGCTTATAAATTTAGATGATATTAAATCAGGAAGGAAACATAAGCTTTGAATGTTGGAAATTTAAATTTAAAATGAAAAGTTAAAAATGAAATTAACGTGGATTGGGAAATAAAATTTAGCTGGATTGAAATTGATTGAATTAGACTGAAAATAATATCCAGTTGTATTCGAATTAAGTTGAAATTGAATGGAGTTAAATAAATTCGAGTTAAAATAAAATTGAATTGGAATGGAAAAAAAATTTGTTGAGTTATTGAATGGAATTAGATTCTTACTTTAAATTAATGGAAGTAAGTTTGATTAAAATAAATGAGTTAGGATAACTTATAAAAGAATTAAAAATGCTTGGAATAAAAATATGCCTGAGTTATAAATAAGCGTAAATTTCGAGTTAAAAGTAAAAGAAGAATATATTCAAGCCTAGAATGAATGGGATTGTGTAAATAATAAGTTGTGACTTATAAAAAATCGAATAGTGGGATACAAAATCCCATAATAAATATTATTTGATGTTTTGGATAATGAAACGGAAATCCAAACTTGAATTATAAAATAAACTGAACTAAGAAAAATTAAATGAAATGATATTTGTTTTGGGATTAAAAAATCAAGTATTGGATAATAAATAGGGGAGAATTAATTTGGAAAAAAAACATTTGATTGAATTTGTTAATGGAATTTAAATTGGTGAAGTCGAAATTGAATTGTGAGTCTATAAAATTGGGTGGAATTAGAATTTGAGTTATTAACTAAATTTGATTTGAGGTATAACAAATTAAGTATAATTGGAAATGTTTCCAAATAAAAAGGAATTGGATTGAAATGGTAATGGTTTAAAATACAAATAAGTAGAAAAACATTGGGAATGGCCTTGTTATTAATAAGATAATTTCGGATAAATTTAGTAAGGAAATGAAAATTCATAAATGATTGAGTGGATAAACTAATTATATTGAATAAATAAATGGATGGAATAAATAAGAATCAAATGAAAGATGGAAGTAGAACTTATTGTAAAAAAGATGGAAATGAACTTAAGTTATTGCTTAAGTAAGTGTTGAATGAAAGCCGAACTCAGAATGAAGTGTGGTTTAAATAAGTTGTGAAATAGTTATTGGATGAAATAGCCTGGATTGTTTTCGAGCTAAATAAAATAGTTTGGAATAAACAAATATGGAATGAAATGAAATGTAAATGAATGGATTGTGAATGAAATTTAAACAGAATGTGTCGAGCTAGATCAAATGGTTTTCAATGGAACCTGTTTGAATAATGAAGCTAGTTTGGTTAATAAAATGAAATGCAAGTGAATGGATTCAAATTTAAAATGCAATGTAAATGAGAATATATGGATTGTGAATAAATTTAAAAATGGAATAGAATTAAGTATAAGAGAATATTTGGATTGTGAATAAATTTAAAAATGGAATAGAATTAAGTATAAACTGAGTTGAAATCAATTTAAATTGGTTATAAAACATAAGTACTTATTTATTCACATAGATCTCGTCAAATTTCATAGAATAAATTGTCATTTGATTTAAGTGCAAGTAATTAAAATTCTATGAATTGATAGGAGTAAAATAAATTGATTTTGAGATCAATTGAATTAAATATGAGTTTATTTTGCTTAAAAAATAAATTAAATGTAAGTTGTTAACCATTCGAATTAAGTGAAACGATGTGTGATTGTGACGCATCGGATAATTAACAAAACGATATGAATAGATGAAAGTAGCAATCGGTGGATTGAAGTTACTGAAATGCCCAAATTCGTTGATCACAAAGATACCGAATTCTAGCTATTCTCGTCACGTTGATCGCACATGATACCGTGAAAGAAGATCTTCAATTCTTCAAGCGTTGACCAAGCGCACTTGATTCCGCGAATCGGCTTCAACAATCGTTGATTCGAGCGCACTCGAATAATCGAAAGTGGAGATAGGAGATTACACTCAACTACCAATTTAGGATGAAAGCACACAGCAATCAACAAGAATTTTATTCAAAAATCAACAACCCTTGCAAATGACCCCAACTCGCCTATTTATAGGCTACATCACACCACACAACACCTTACAACACCACCGACCTTCCATAGGTCGTTCACGACCTAACTTCCTTCACTAGGTCGCACACGACCTAACACCAATACACGACCCAGAAACGAATCTCACAAGTACACGACGTACGACCTAAACAAGGTCGTTAACGACCTGCGTATTACATCAAGCGACTCAGCTTATATACAACACGGAACCGTACAAAACACAACATACATGACCCGACCTACGACCTATCATAGGTCGAAAACGACTTAAGAAACAATAGTACAACAACTTATTACAACACAAGTCCACGCGACCCAAAAGACAGGCGACCTATATATCATGTGACCTAAGCTCCATGCGGCATAACTCTTCAATGACTTAAATTCTTCGGCATAAAGGTCAGCGACCTATCATAGGTCGTTAGGTTGCTTGAGCGACCTAAAGAAGCGGTGCCTGGAATTCTTCAAGCGACCTAAAGTTGAGCGACTTAACGTAGGTCGCTGGTTTCCTTTCTCCCACGTAACTCGTTGGTCTTTTCTCTACTGCATTACTCATTTGGTCACTAGGTCGCTGCCGACCAATCTTCACTACGTTCACATTAGGTCGCTGCCGACCTTTCTTCACTACAGATGTTTGCGAGCTACCCTTACTAGGTCGTGAGCGTCCTAAAGTTTCTGAGCGACTTAACTCCGAGCGAACTTCGATAGGTCGTTTGCCTTTATTAATTAGGTCGTTTGGACGAGCTATCTTCATATTAAGTCGTTTCCCATCAAACCCTTCTGCAGCTGGCACTTGCGAGCTTACCCCACTAGGTCGTGAGCGACCTAAATCTTCCCCCTTAGGTCGTGAGCGACCTAAGCCTGGTGCATTTGTAGATCGTGCTGCATCATCCTCTCCTGGTTGGCAGAAATTCGACCTTGAATTTTCACCACCTTCTTCCACAATAAGTTCGTTTCCATGAAACGGAATTAAGTATTTGACGTTGAAAACATCAGAAGTATGAACTTCATCTGGTAATTTCACTTGATACACATTCTCATTGATTTTCTTCAAAATTTCGATTGGACCAATTTTTCGCGCCTTCAATTTATTATACGTTCCCATGGGAAAACGATCTTTTGTCAATACTGCATAAACCAAATCACCTTCCTCGAAATTCACACTCTCCGCTTCTTATCCGCCAGTCGTTTATACTTTTCATTTGATGCAAGCAACCGGTCATGAACAGTTCTTTGGCACTCCTGTAACTCATTTACGAAATCACTAGCCCGCTTAACAACTCCCTTCTGATATGGTATTGTTGTCAAATCCAACGGCCCCTTTGGAATTGTCGAATAAACAACCTGAAATGGACTGAATCCTGTGCTTCGATTAACCGCATGGTTGTGAGCAAACTCCGCTTGACACAATTTCGAATCCCAACTTTTCAGATTATCTTTCACCAAACATCTCAATAAATTCCCCAACGATCTGTTAACCACCTCCGTTTGTCCGTCAGTTTGCAGATGATAAGCGCTGCTAAAATTCAGCTTCATTCCGACCATCTTCCACAAACTTAGCCAAAAGTGACTCAGAAAACGAGTATCCCTATCCGACACGATAAATTCTGGCAATCCATGAAGTCGATAGATCTCCTTGAAAAACAACTAAGCAACATGAACAGCATCTGCCGTCCTCTTACAAGCAACAAAATGCACCATCTTCGAGAAACGATCCACCACAACATATATCGAGTCATTTCCCCTTTGCGTTCTCGGCAAACCCAACACGAAATCCATGCTGATATCAACCCATGGTTTAGTCGGTACAGGTAACGGCATATACAACCCTGCATTTGTCGATGTTCCTTTCGAAACCTGACAGATATGACATCTCTGAACAAACCTTTCAACTTCCTTCCTCATCGATGGCCAATAGTAGGATTGGGAGATTAACTGCAATGTTTGGTCTCTACCCACATGTCCTTCCTCATGAAGCTCCTTTACTATCTTCATTCTCAGGCTACAGTCTAGAATGCATAATCGATTCCTCTTGAACAAGAATCTATCAACCAACACAAATTCATCAGTATCTCCATCCTTAACTTTTTCAACGAACTTTGCAAAGTAAGGATCCTCCTCAAACAATTCCGGCAATAATTCAAATCCTGTCACCTCAATCTTCATTGTCGTTAATAAATGACTCCTCCTACTCAATGCATCGGCTACACGATTTGTTACCCCAGATTTGTGCTTCACAACAAAAGTAAACTGTTGCAAATAAGCAATCCATGATGCATGTCTCGCTGAAATCTTGTCTTGCCCCTGCAAATGCTTCAAAGCTTCATGGTCTGTGTAAAGAACAAACTCCTTATGGAACAGATAGTGCCTCCAATGTTTCACTGCTTGCACTACAGCATAAAACTCTACATCATACGTACTATATCTCATCTTTGCCCCTGATAACTTTTCACTAAAGTATGCAATTGGACGTCCCTTCTGACTCAACACTCCTCCAATCCCAACCTTAGAAGCATCAGTGTGTAAATCAAATAACAACTGAAATTCTGGTAATACAAGAATTGGTGCTGTCGTCGAAAGTCTTTTGATTCGTTCAAAAGCAAACCCTGCTTCCTTCGCCCAAGAAAACTGTTTCCCTTTCATACAATCAGTAACTGGTGCCATCACGCTACTGAAGTGTGGAATGAATCTTCGGTAGAATGACGCTAGCCCATGAAAACTTCTCACTTCTGTAATTGTCCTCGGCTGTGGCCAATTTTTGACTGCTTCAACTTTATTCTGGTCCACCTGGATACCTTCTCCTGACACTACATACCCAAGAAATAAAACACTCCTCGTCATAAACACACATTTCTTTGTTGCAGCATAAAACTGTTCCTGTCGTAGGACCATCAATACTTCATTCAAATGATGCAAATGTTCCTCCGAACCCCCACTGTATATCAGAATATCATCGAAATACACCACCACGAACTTCCCAATGTACGGTCTGAAAATTTGATTCATCACCCTCATGAACGTACTTGGCGCATTCGATAGACCAAACGGCATAACCAACCATTCATATAATCCTTCCCTCGTCTTGAATGCGGTCTTCCATTCATCTCCCGGTCTAATTCGAATCTGATGATAACCACTCTTCAAATCAATCTTCGAAAAGATAGTAGCCCCACTCAACTGATCTAGCAAGTCATCCAGTCTAAGCATAGGAAACCTGTAACGAACAGTAATCTTGTTCAAAGCTCTACTATCGGTACACATTCTCCATGTTCCATCCTTCTTCGGCACCAACAAAGCTGGTACTGCACAAGGACTCAAGCTTTCCTGAACACGTCCCTTCTCTAACAACTCTTCCACCTGCCTTCTCAGTTCCTCATGTTCCTTCGGACTCATTCGATAGTGTGGTCTATGCGGTAATACTGCTCCTGGAACAAGATCGATTTGATGTTGAATGTCTCTCAGTGGCGGTAACTCCTTAGGCAACTCTTCTGGAAATACATCCTCAAATTCTTTCAAAACTGGCTTCGCTTCTTCTGGAATTTCAACCCCTTCACTGCATTCTCGCCCAATCAACAAAAAGACTTCAGGCTCCTCTTCAACCTCCTTGACAAACTCCTTCAAAGATAGTAAAGTTTTCAGTTCTTCGATCTCCTCTAGCTTGCTTTCCTTCCGTTGCTGCTTCTTGGGAACTAAAGTGATTTTAGTACCTTAAAACATCAAACTATAGCTATTAGCACGACCATCATGTTGCACTGCTCTATCAAACTGCCATGGTCTTCCTAACAACAGATGACACACATCCATGTCTACAACGTCACACCAGATTTCATCTTTGTACTTCTTTCCAATTGAAAAATTAACACAAGCTCTTCGCCCAACTTTCACTTCACCGCCCTTCCTTAACCATGCTAGCTTGTACGGTTTAGGATGCTTCTCAGTTTTCAAGTTCAACTTCCTTACTGCTTCAGTAGAGATAATATTGTCACAACTCCCAGCATCAATGACGAACTTAAAAACCTTTCCCAGAATAGTGCATGTGGACTGAAATATATTATTCCTCAACCAACTGTTTTCCTCTTCTTGCTACGGTGCCAAATAACTTCTCCTCATCATCAAATTACACCCTTCATCTCCGGACAACTCTTCTTCCTTCTCAGCATAAGGTGAATTAGAACATTCAGCTTCCACATCCTCTTCTTCAACCTCTGCAACCATTGCTCTCCCCTTAGGCTTCGGACATTCATTGCTCTTTTGACCCAACTCCTAACAATTATAACATTTGAAACTGCTATTAACCTTTGCCTTCTCAATCTCCTTCACAACTGGTTTACTGATAGGTTTAGAAACATTAGAACTTCCACCGGCACCCTTCACTTGATTGTTAGAATTAGTAAATACACCACCTCCACGTCTTCCCTGTTTCTCCCAAGCCAACGCTTTCTGGTGTGCTTCTGCCACAGATCTCGGATCAAACATATTAACCATATCCTGGATTTGCATTCGTAACCCTCCAACAAATCTAGCAGTCAGCTGTTCTTCTGTCTCCATTATGTCATTCCTGGCAATGAGTTGGTAAAATTCATCTGCATAATCATTAACTGTCTTCGTCCCTTGCCTCAGATTCTGCAATCTCCGGTACATAAGTGATTGATAGTTGTAAGGTAAAAATGTAGCTTTCGTCAACTTCTTCATCTTCTCCCAAGATTCTATCTTTGACTTCCCCATTCTCTCCCGCGTAAGTTTAGTTTGCTGCCACCACGCCAAAGCTCTTCCCCTCAACCTAGTAGCAACTAACTTCACTCGACGATTCTCCGGAACCTCCTTGAAATCGAAGATCTCTTCAACATTAGACAACCAATCAAGAAATTCTTCAGCTACCATTCCACCTTTAAATTCTGGAATTTCCATCTTCATACCCGATTCCCATCGACGATCATCCTCTATATCTCGATATGAATTTCGAACTTGATCTCGATCTCGATAATGAATGCTAGCTCTATCACCCTCTTCATCAAAATCAAATGTTCGTCTATATCGATCTCGACCATCAACATCCCTTCGATCACGCATGTCCCTTCTACTATGTCTCTCTTCATCTCTATATGGTTCTTCTTCAAACTCACGCGGAGTTCTTCTCTCTTCATGTCCGTAATCATGGTGATCTCTCCTCGATGAAATTGATGTTTCTCTTCTTTCTCTAAAAGATTGCGGTGATACCCTCCTCGCTTCCGTAACCGTTGGCGAAACTCTGTTTCCTCTATGGTTCGAGTTTGGTGATCTCCTCCTTTGAGTTTGATTCAAATCATTCATCAATTTCTCTAACTTTCCAATGCCTTCATCAAATTTCTCATTAATACGTTGTTCATTTTGCTCGGCCTCTCCTCTTCTATACAACGCCTCAACATTTTAATGGTGGTTAGCTCTTCTCGGCGGCATGATTACTCAATCACAAACACGTCAACAATTCTTTACAAATCAAACTTCAAACTTCAACACTAACTTGTGCAACAAGTCACGGCTTATACCACTAACTTGGCTCGTCCTTAACACTTCAAACAAACTTCACCAAGGCTCGCTACTTCTCACAAGTATACATGTCCTATACTTAGCTCGGCTCAACAAATGATGCACGGCTCACACCCTTCTTCAAAAAATTCAAACACTTTCCAGATTTTGATCCAAAATGAAATAGATCAGAAACTCCCAACTTGTTGCAATCTCGCGATGAACACGATGAACACCAAACTTCAAATTCCTTGGCTCCAAGACTCATCTTCGCTATGATTGGCTAAGTCAAGCTCTGATACCAAAACTGACGCAACGGATAATTAACAAAAGGATATGAATCGATGAAAGTAGCAATCGGTGGATTGAAGTTACTGAAATGCCCAAATTCGTTGATCACAAAGATACCGAATTCTAGCTATCCTCGTCACATTGATCGCGCACGATACCGTGAAAGAAGATCTTCAATTCTTCAAGCATTGATCAAGCACACTTGATTCTGCGAATCGGCTTCAATAATCGTTGATTCGAGCGCACTCGAATAACCGAAAGTGGAGATAGGAGATTACACTCAACTACCAATTTAGGATGAAAGCACACAGCAATCAACAAGAATTTTATTCAAAAATCAACAACCCTTACAAATGACCCCAACTCGCCTATTTATAGGCTACATCACACCACACAACACCTTACAACACCACCGACCTTCCATAGGTCGTTCACGACCTAACTTCCTTCACTAGGTTGCACGCGACCTAACACCAATACACAACCCAGACACGAATCTCACAAGTACACGACGTACGACCTAAACAAGGTCGTTAACGACCTACGTATTACATCAAGCGACTCAGCTTATATACAACACGGAACCGTACAAAACACAACATACATGACCCGACTTACGACCTATCATAGGTCGAAAACGACTTAAGAAACAATAGTACAACAGCTTATTACAACACAAGTTCACGCGACCCAAAACACATACGACCTATATATCATGCGACCTAAACTCCATGCGGCATAACTCTTCAGCGACTTAACATTCTTCGGCATAAAGGTCAGCGACCTATCATAGGTCGTTAGGTTGCTTGGGCGACCTAAAGAAGCGGTGCCTGGAATTCTTCAAGCGACCTAAAGTTGAGCGACTTAACGTAGGTCGCTGGTTTCCTTTCTCCCACGTAACTCGTTGGTCTTTTCTCTACTGCATTACTCGTTTGGTCACTAGGTCGCTGCCGACCTATCTTCACTACGTTCACACTAGGTTGCTGCCGACCTTTCTTCACTACAGATGTTTGCGAGCTACCCTTACTAGGTCGTGAGCGTCCTAAAGTTTCTGAGCGACTTAACTCCGAGCGAACTTCGATAGGTCGTTTGCCTTTATTAATTTGGTCGTTCGGACGAGCTATCTTCATATTAATTCGTTTCCCATCAAACCCTTCTGCAGCTGGCACTTGCGAGCTTACCCCACTAGGTCGTGAGCAACCTAAATCTTCCCCCTTAGGTCGTGAGCGACCTAAGCCTGGTGAATTTGTAAATCGTGCTGCATCATATTGGTTGTAAGTAATTAAAATTAATGTTGGAATATTTAAATTGCTTACGGAAAGTGTTTAATGTGCATTGCTGTTAGAATTTATGCGTTTAACTATTGCAAGTAAGTGAAATGTTGTTAAACTTCATATATTTGGCACTTACTTGTTTAAATTGAGTAAGTACAGGTACCTGGAAGTCGTGTGGCTGGATTTGGGTTGCGCTAATTGCTAAAATAATGAGCCGCTTGCTTAAAAATACTAAATAAGGTACGCCAACGCAATAAAAATAGGAAATATAAACTGTTTTTGGTATATCCGACCGTGTGGGTCGATGTATATATATTTATATCTTTTGTCAAATTGCAAAATCTCCTCCATACAAAGGAGACTCTTCCAAAAAAATTCAAAAATTTTGGGAGTTAGAAAATTTTGAAAATTTTGAAATTTTTTGTTAACGACAATACGATTTCAAGCTGGGAATTAAAGAAAATTAGTAAATGAAACTAATTAAAAATAATGACATGAATTGGTTATAAAGGGAAAATAAAATTCAAATATTCAAAGTTAAAGATAAATTGAAATCTTATGGAATTGGGAAAACTAAATTGAATAGAAGTAGATGTAAACTAAAGTGGAAGGGTGAAAATAAATATAAGAAACATATTAAATGCTTATACAAACCTAAGGAAGGAATGGTGAATTCTTGATCTGAAATTGATATTACAAATATATTCTAAGTTAATATTTGGATGAATAAATATTGACATTTTGTAAGAAACGCAATAAAATGTTTTGAAAGTTGTGATTGGATATTAGTGCTAAAGCAGGATATGCAGGTAATATAAAGGGAAAAGAAAAAAAATGGTTTTGATTTCTTTAGATAAATTTAAATTGCTCGACAAGAAGGTATGTATTTAAATTTTTGTATGAAATTTGATTGGGTTTTTGGATCTAGCCACTTGGCTTTTTGTTTTCTTTTGGAATTTGGGAGCCCGTAGAGGCCTTTTGTAGTTATAACGAGCTAGCCGCGCAAAGGAGACGCTGGCGAATGATTTTTGAAAATTTAGGGAGTTAGAATTTTTTTTGAGAAATTTTGATAATTTAAATTGAAGTTTGAATGCTTGAATAAGTAAAGTAATTTGAAAACCATGGAAGGTTTACGAAAGTTGGTTGAGGTAATAATGGGTATTTTATAAAAGATAGTTGGTTAGATGTTGAATTGTTTGGGTTTTGGACATAAGTAAATGGGTATGGGACCATTCTTCCTAATAAGTAATTTCGGGGACAAAATTCTTTTAAGGGGGAAGGATTGTGACGACCCGGAATTTTTGAGCATTTGAAATCGGATTATTTAATTGATTTTAAATATTTAAAAGTTAATTTTTAACTTGAATTCCAAAATCACTATTTATTCGATAATTAAATTATTGAATTCAATAATTTGAAATTGGATAAAATATGAAATCTGAGTTTTTAAGCCTGTTAAAATATAATTTAAAGGCTTATAAAATTTATATTGATAACATTGAAGATAAAAGAAGTGTTAAAATTGAATCTAACACTGAATTGTTCAGTTTTGTAATTTTATCGTTTTAAATTGAATTTAAAAAATGGCCTTCTGAGACACAGTCTCGGAATTCGACGAAACCATTTCCATTGGGTTCGTAATATTGAATTACTATCGGATTTCAAATTTCGTATTGATTGGAGTTGTTGTGTGAGTGTACGACATATAAACGCGTTGAAATCTATATCGAATTCAATTTAAATTTATATTTATATTGGGTCAACTTCAGCTGTAATTTATATCTACATCAACTTTTTTTCGTTTAGCTTTTCTTTTTTTCCAAGGCACTCTCGCCTGATATTTGTTGGCACGCCGTCTCCAATTTTCAAAACATCGCCGTCTTCTCTCTGAGGCTTTTAAATTGCTAACTCCAGTATACTTCAATCCATCCTCATCTTAAACTCAAATTCACCGCTCCAGTCCCTCTCTCTCGAATCGATTTTCAATGGCCGAAGACTTTCGCATACCCTTTACTTCTTCGGGCACAATTCGCATCCCTTTCCCCCTCTTATCCAAAATCACGAAAGTAATACATGCCTTATTTCAAATCCCTAAATTCCTTTTCCTCTTTAAAATCACGAAAACAAAAAATTATATAAAGAGATAAGAGGGGTTGGCATACGCGAGGGCTTCGAGCGGACTTGTGAGCTTGGCGACGTCTTGAGGAATGGGAGGTGAATCGCTTGATTCGAGCAGTGGTGAGCTCGAGCTCAATTTCGGTGATGGCCACGATTAGGGTTTTGAGTTGCGACTATTATGGGAGTACGCACGATTTGGGCACGTGGTTGGAGGCGATGGAGCACGCGATTTTGGGGGAAACGCCAGCAAGGCAGAGGGTTTGACGTGGGGTTTTAGCGGCAAATCGAGGCAGCGACATCGCGTTCGTGCGTGATATAGGGGAGCATTCGCGTGAATCTGGGTTTGGGTTTGAATATCGATTGTGGTTGGAGCGATCGAGTGGGGCGTGGTGGTGATGCTCTCGAGATAGCCATCGAGGTTTTGAGAAAGATGACTGTTAGGTATGTTCTAGCTTAATTTAAAATTGATGTTGGATTTGAATTTTAATTCAGAAGTTTAAAAGTATAAATATAAGCACATGAAGAAAAATAGAAAGAAAGTAATATGATGGAATGTTGTTTTCAGATTTTCCTATATATGTGTATAGGAAGGAAATAAAATAAATATACATTTACATATTTTAATTTTGTTAAATTATCTTTAAATTAAGGGTTTGGTGATTAATTTATTCTATTAGAAACTATTACAATTTATTTTTGTTACTAGGAAAATTGTCCAGAAGGAAATTTATGTAAAATTTAATCATCAAGTTTAAACTAAATTATTAACTGGATATAAAGTTTTAAAATGGTGGGTCGAATTGTTCTAATTTATTTCGAATATTAATAAAATTATATAAATTGTTTATTTAAGGTCAAACACTTGGAAATCCAAGGCAATATTGAAGTGGGTTGCAAACGAAAATCAAAGGTGAGTTAATCTCACTCAGCTAAATTTAAATTTAAATTTAAAAGATTAAATTTAAATAATTGTTTGAATGGTTGAATTGATTGATGTTCTATGGTATGGTATATTTTGGAATTGGTATTTTATGTTGTGCTAACGTCTGTGGATGCAGGGAAAACAGGTTGGAGGGATCCAACTGGATCCCTCAACATTTATTTAAATTATTTAACACTCTCTATTGTGATTATTAGATATTCTATGATGAATTATATTGGAATATTGAATGGTATGGTTCGATTGGATATAATTGGGTATAATGAATTACCAAAAATATATAAATTGGATTTTGAAAAGGAAATAAAAGAAGTGAATTTGTAAGTAAAATAATTATAAAAAATTTGAATAAATTTAAGAACGAATTGGAAAAGAAATCAAGTGACTTTAAAATTCTAATAAATAAATCTTGAGTATGGAAAGGAAATTTTGAATAAACAGAAAGTTAATGAATTTTAAACTTCGGTGTTATTATTTAATAGAACAAGCTTTTATTTTAAACTTAAGATTTAAATTTTGAAAAGAATAAAGAAGAAATTGGGAAAATACAAAATTTGTATATTTCTGTTAAAATTTTTAAGATCAAATGGAAAATAATAATAATAACAATAAAGTTCATAATTAACAAATTTTGAAATGAATTGAGTAAGTAAAGAAATTTATTTCAAATGGAATAAATTGGAAATAAATTTGGAAAATTGATCTAAGTGATCGATATTGGAAATTCTCCTATGATAACTAAGTACGTTTTCAAAGTAAATTTTTGAATATAAATTAAAAAAAATTAAGTTGTTTTAAAAAGAAAGTTTTGGATAATTTATTATTTCTAAATATTTAAATTCTAAAAGTAAGCATTTCCTTTAATCTATTATAGCATTAATTATTTAAAGAGTGAATTAGTATTTTGTTTTTTTTTAAAGTGAAAATCTAGTTTTATATTTTATTAAGTAACCTTATTTTCAAATATTCATATAGTATGTATTTTTAACAAATCCTTGAAGTAGTTTTAACATAAATGTTTTAAAGTATCTTTTAAAGTAAAGTGTTTTAAATTATTTTAAAAATCTAGTTTTGTGATTGGTGATCCCAGAGGAGACAGAAAAATATCTGGGAAAGTTTATTTTGAAAAAGGAAGATGGTTTGAAACTGTTTTCAAAAGGTTGAAAATAGAAATATATCTTGTGGGCTAATAAATAATTAGAGAAATTATTTATTTTTGGATGGATGTTTGTGAATGTTAATTGATAGTTAAATAACCGACTATTAATATTGGACAAATGCGTTGATCGTTTCGAAGAGACCGGGATCAAGATTTATTTCTCGAAAACCACTTCGATCCGGTTTGTACGTTTTCGTGGAGAACGAGTTTGGATTCGAAGATGGAGCAGTGAAGTGCAAGGGGTATCGCTACTAATCCTTAGGGTATTTCCAAAATGGATGTAGTAGGAGTAGTGCCTTCGGTTCCGTTTGAAACCGGGACGGACTTGTATGGATGAATGCTTTCGGAACAACGTCAAGCGGACGATGGGCATTCTAAGTGAAACAGTCTAAAAAGGTAACGCTTAGCCTCGAGCCTCATCAGCCGGGAATGACTGAAAATCAGGGGTTATGCAGCAAGGTTAGGTAGGTCATGCCCAAGCAGGACGAGGTATACCCCTATCTAGATGTCTCTTTATTTCGGCTGTGTGGGAAGTTGTTGGCCACAACTATGGGGTTATCTTGTTCAGGACTGTTCAGTAAGAAATAGTTCGGCCTTGTGTTACAAGGGAGTGGGAGTTCTCCTCGGTATCGTGATATAGGCCACGTACTGTGACAGGTGGTACCCCAGTGCCTAGTAATTTGTTGGAAATCCATTCTCACTACGTACCCTATACGAGTTTTGTTTGTATTACCCATTCTATGGCTAGTAGCTGGAATTTAACGAATGTAACAATTTCGACTATTTTATAAGTTTTTGTATATAGACCCTATTATAATACCAGAGGATTTTAATAAAAAGTGTTTTAGCTATCGTAAGGTAAAAACCCGACATGTTTATTTGTGGCAATGTCTTACGAGATGCTTTGTTTTCAAAAGGATTTTTGAAACTGTAATAATCAATTGAGTGTGATTTCTCACGGTGGTATTTCAGACTAACTCGGGTGTTATTTAACTATAATGCTCGGGTGAGACCGAGTATTATAGAATATAGGATACGATGCTGTGGAGCTCAGGAGACGAGCTGGATGACGATACGTACTTTCGTACTTGTTTTTTATATATATTCCGCTGTGTTGATTTGCTGTATATCCAGTTGTATGCTATTGATGTTGAACTGAGATTGATGTACTCTGATGATGTAATATATAAACAGATATATTTGATTTTTGAGTAAAGATCATTTATTATCTATTATATTTTATTCCGCTGCGGTGGTTAGATTCTGATGTTGTTTCCTATTTCTTCTTCTACCTCTTCTTCTTTAACCCTAATGGTTCACATTTCTGTTCAACTTGAGTTGATTGATGTAGAATAGTGTTGTTAACCCGCCTTTTTACCAGGCCATGGACATGCGGGATTAACATAATCGGTTGCACGTTCGCCAAGGCTGGTGTACGATGGATTCAGTCGACTGGATGGATGGATGACGCAACATGCTTAGGAGTTGGAAATATGATTGGATAAAGACGAATCAACTATGGTTTGGGTCTCGGAAATATGGTTCGGCATTGGCAATCATTCGACATTGAAGTACGTCCGGCATTCCTCCACTTGGCATTTGTACTCGGCATTGAAGTACGTCCGGCATTCCTCCACTCGGCATTTGCACTCGGCATTGAAGTACGTCCGGCATTCCTTCACTCGGCATCCTCCACTCGGCATTTGTACTCGGCATTGAAGTACGTCCGGCATTCCTTCACTCCGCATCCTCCACTTGGCATTTGTACTCGGCATTGAAGTACGTCCGGCATTCTTTCACTCGGCATCTTCCACTTGGCATTTGAACTCAGCATTAAAGTGCGCTCGGCACACCTCACCCCAGCATCGATCGGCATGCATCACTCAAATGCCTCGACCGGCATTATTCTATCAGACTTTTTTCGGCATGCATCACTCAAATGCCTCGATCGACATTATTCTATCAGACTTCGTTCGGCATTCTTCCTCCAGACACTTCGTTCGGCATGGAACGGGTCAGCATTGATGGCTCGGCATTGATGGCTCGGCATTACATGGCTCGGCATATGTGGACCGGCCACAAACTCGGTGGGCCTGAATCGCGCAAAGGCCCAACAACTCAGGATTTTCCTATAAATACAGCATGTGGGGGTTCATAAAAGGGAACCTGATTCTCTCTCATGCTCTCTAACTTTCTATCCCCTAAGGCTAAGGCTAGCCTATCACTTTGTAACTGTAATCGATTGTTATAGCAATAAAAAAGAAATTACTGGAGTGGACGTAGGCCAGAGTTAGCCGAACCACTATAAATTCCGTGTATTTACCGCTTTCATTTTAATTTCTGTTATTCTTCATATTAAATATCCTCTACATACATCCTACCTGTGAACTGTGATTGTTGTTTGGTACTTTCACTTGGATTTGGGTGTTAGTGACCAATTTTGGCGCTAACATTTTGGTGCTTCCACTGAGAATTGAACTCAGGAATTTTGGAGTTAGAAACTTGGATTTAAAAGAGCAATGGCTAGACCATCAGCAAGGAAGCAAGTAATGGAAAGGAGCAATCAAGAAGGAAGTCAAGAGGCTTCCTCTGGAGATGGAGCAAGTGGAGCATCCATGTACATGACCAGAGAGGAAATGGAAGTCATGATGAAAAGACAAGAGGAGGTGACGCAAGCTCTTCTCAGGCAACATTACGCGAGCAGGAAATGCGGGAACTCAGATCCATGTAGCTGGATCAGAAATGCTCAACCAGCAAGCAGATGAAATGGCTCAGCAGGGGGCAACCCCCAATCAGCAGACGACTATCAATCTGGATGGATCTAGACTCGGGGGCATACCACCAGAAAATGTTGGACCAATCCATAAAAAAAAACCACCTACCTTGAATGGAGATGGCACTAGATGTGAAGACCCGCAAATCCGTACAACTTGAATATACACTAATCTCCATAGATTAATTCAAGATGAACAGAAATACGAATTATCAATGTTTAAGAAAAAGAAAGAGAGAGAAGAAGAGAGAAAAGATAGAAAATAGAGAGAAAAGAAAATAGAAAGAACAAAAGAAAACAACAACAGAACAAAAGCAGAATCAATCGCAGCGGAACAACATATAATAGATAAATGAATAATCATTAAAACAAAAGAACTATACATTTTATACATTACATCACATTACATTCATTATCAGAGTGTACAACAACAAACAGCGGAAAAGAAATACTATATACAATAGATAATATGCTACGCCATCCAGCTCGCCTCCAGATATCTGTAGCAACACTTGAATCCAGAATGACCTGATAACCTAACTCTAGACTGCCCGTGTGAAAATTAGTGGGCACCCAGAGTTTAGGAAGGGAACGATAAACTCCAGGTCAGTCATGTGACTGGTGTGAGAACTAAAAACAGTTATTTATCTTTTAAACAAAGAATAGGAGAAGTTTTAAAAGAAAATTCGCAATGCTTTTTGAAAATGAAACTACCATAAGGCCTCCTGCCACACACACAATGCGAACGCAGACTTGGAGGAGGTTTCTCCTTATGATAGTCAAAGATGCTTACTACGCAAAATCAAATCATTTTTGATATTATTATTAGTGCATAGTGTAGAAAACAATTTCGAAAGTAGAATATAAATCTTAGCCAGCATAGGCACCATTATATTTTGCCCGCTATAGCTACCATATTAGATGGCAGGTTCTATGACTAAAACCGTACAAGGCGCGTATTGAAGAATGGATTTCCAACAAATGGTCAGGCCAAGGAACTTCCCACTGCCACATGGAAACGCCTCTGGAATGACGTCCCGAGAACCTAACCGGATCTCTGCCAACACAAGGCCGGGTTACCCCTAACTGGGTAACAACTGACACGAATATGTCATTCCCCGATCGTAACCGATCTATATCCGAGGATCCCTGATTTCCAACAACCACAAAGTAATAAATTTGCAGTAACCACATAGGTTAAGTATCTAGGCTCCATACCATGATACCACCTCTATCCAGAAGGAATGACATACACTAAAGGGGCGCTACCCCCTAATAACCTTGCTGCATCTTTCCTGTTTTGACCATTTCCGGGGTGTGAGGCTCGATGAAGTCTCGTCCACAAAGCCAAGATTTATACAAAAGCTGTGCTTTGGGTCAATAAATGATCAAAGCAATGATCATCAAGATAGACGATCAAATAAATGATCCTATCACAAATGATCAACACAATGATCATTTCACAGCATCACTCAGCATGCCACACTACCAAATTGGGAGTATATCACTAATAACCATCAACTATATAACCTCTGAGCTCGTACGTCTCAGAGAAGGGTGTTAAGCTAAAAGAGTAAATTCTTCGCCACCAACAGAAATATATTTGAAAGAAATCAGCTTTATATCTCAACTTGTAATGTCAGACATACAATCCATACAAGTCTGTTCCGGGCTCGAACAGAACCGAAGGCACTTACAAAGAAGTCCTTGCAATTCGGATATTCATTAATCACGTCCGGACTTCCCGTCACTAAGGGTGATAAACCTCTGTACCGGAGATCAGCCGATGCAGAGTAACTCGACGGTAATCCTTCCGTTTTCACAATTATCCGGTTTTCAACACCGGTCTTCAAATGCAATTTATAACGACGTATCACTATTCGGAATGGGTTATACGACCCCATGGTCCTTTCCCGGTTAACCCGAATAGTGAGCGCTTATTTTAAAATAAGTGTGGCATTCAACTCAAGCAATCACAACAAATACCCATTTAAAGGTAAATATTGATAGTCGGTTATTTAACTATCAATAAAGATGCGCAACATCACCAGATTCCAAATAATTTCTCAAATTATTTATTTTCCCAAAAATATCTTTACAAGATATATAATTTTCCACACTTCAAAAATAAACAACGTTTATTTTGAAACCAATTTTCCCTTTCCATTTATAAATTCCATAGTGAATTTATATTTCAAATTATCTATTGATCTACAGTTTTCAATAGGTTCAATTATTCAATTCCAATTTATCTTCAAGAAGATAAATTCTCAAAACGTTTCATTTCATATTGGAAAAGCATTTCCATACTTATTTAATAATAAGTATTTCACAAATCTTATTTATTTTCAACAACTTGAAAATATTCAATATACTTAACCCATAGTTAAGTATATATTTCATTTGTTTAAGGAAAACGTTCTATTATTCACATTTATTTGGGTCAAAACGAATGTTGCGTAAAACATCGTTACGACAACCCAAAATCACTAGTATAGGGATTCGAAATTAAATAGATATATAAATCCCAATACTATACAAAAATATTTCCTTTCAGAAATCATTTACTATAACAACATTGTTATAGTCCATTATTTCCTTATTTTCTCGAAAACGTCTATTGCAACAATGAATGTTGAAATCTAGGTATTCGATACTTAATGCATTTTAAAGCACCTTTAAATCGTTTTTAAATTCCATTTAAAACATTCCTTTCCCAAAATATATCCATTTTCTTTAATAATATATTTACTGTTCAAAATCGTGAATATATTTTCTTTAATAAATTTCAGTATTAAATTTATCAAATTCAATTTATTTTCGAATTTATAAACAATGTCTATAAATTCCATTCCTATTTATAAACTTTGATTTATAAATGTCTTTTATTTACCCAATTAAATTTGTATATTCCAATTATATACCCAAAATCCAGTTTATAGGTAAATTACTTATAAATCCTTTATTTTCACTTCTATACATTTTAAATCTTCACAATCTAAAATCTATAATTTTCAATGAAATCTATTTTATACTTTATTTTAACACTTAATAAACTTGTTTATAATTCCAATATTTTAATTCATAAATATCAATTTTTTTATAGACTTTTATATAATCCTTTATAAAAATTCAGACATCCAAATTAAAATTATTTTATAAATCTATTTATTTTAAAAATTACCTTTGGTTGTATTTCACAAAAATATTAATCCTATAACTTTTAAAATTAAAATCTTAATTTATTTAAAGTGAATCAGATTCGAAAATTTAATAAAACATATACTTTGAGAAATCACTTTAAAATCCTTTTCAATTCAAAATCGTTATTTTTAACTTTAAAAATGGATCTGATGATGCAACAACATCCAATAGTCAATCATGGCACAAATATCATATATCAATATGATAATCAATAATCACACAATATCTATAATCATATAAATATTTGTGAGGAATCCAGTTGGATCCCTCCAACTTGTTTCCCTGCAACCACAGACGTTAGCACAATACCAATCCCGCTTCAAGACGGGATATCGCGGTATATGGCATTTTATAAAATATTGTCCGCTTACTAACGGCGCAATAGGGTCTCATCCGCTATACAATGCGGGAAATCAATCAATTGCAATATATACATATGCCAATATATATATATATATATATTGCTATATATAGATATATCCTACAATATCTATTATCACAATCAAACAACAATCCATCAATCAACAAATTTTAAATATAACTATTTAAAATTTAACAAACCCTTTTGAGTGAGAAGTTCTCACCTTAGCTTTTATTAGCAATCCATTTCCAATTCAGGCTTGATTCCCTTGATTTATACCTTGTATAAATGTTTTACACAATTTATCAATATTCGAATTTAAATTGAACACTTAAATTATCGTTCAATTTTATTTACTTAACCAAAATTTTTATTTTAACTAATTTCCCTTTTAAAAATTTATTTAACTAAAATTATATTTTAAACAATTAAATTTCCTTTATAATGGATTAATTAACAAGCGATTTATTTTAAACTAAGGGTTTTAATCTTTTCTTGTAAAAACAATCTATATAAATTTTAAAAACTTATATTTATTATTATTATAACTTTCTTCAAACTTTACTTTAAAAAAATTATGTTTTGTTTTTCTGTAAATACTAGCAGAAATTTCTTTACTATAATTATTAATTTCCTGGAACAGCCTTTTGATAATTGAAATAATATCCAACGTATTAGCTTTATATATATAAATAAATTTTCTATTTATATATATATATAAAAATCTACATTTCTAACTTACTGTCAATCAATTACTGTGGCAATATCATATATTTTCTTAAAATCCTATCTCTATACTTATTTGTTTCTGCTTTAACTATTTTTTTTTCAATCAGTATTATATTTTAAACATAAACGAAAAGAAAGAAAAGAAAAAAAAACAGAATTGATACCTCTCTGCGATCAGGAAACCCATGGCTACCATCGCGATCACCAACGCGACGATGACTGTGCCCAACTTCTCCATCCCCGATGCTACATCGAAACCCCCCCCCCCCCCCCGGTCGCCTCAACGTCGCTCGCAATCCCCCATCGAACAAAATCGAGTCGTCGAAGTCGCCGCCTCACGCGTAACCCTGCACTGCTCGAAGTCGAGCACTTCCTTGTGAATCACGACATTACCGTGCTCAAGCTCGCTTAGGGGCCGCCATCACCATGTTCGAACGAACGTTCCCCATGCCCAAGTCTCGCGAATTTGATTTAGGGCTTTGGCCATTTTTTTTATAAACAAATGCGTTTTCGATTTGAACGGAACAGAAGGGGGAGAAGGGAACTCGCGATTTTTCTGAGGAGGCCGGCTTCGTTCGAACGGAATAAAAAGTGGACGCCATTGATTTTTTCTCGATTTAAGAATAGAGCATAAGAAGAGGAAGTGAAAGATAAAGATGCGGCCATTTACTCTATTTTTCTTCAGACGATTCGCGTGAGATTTGTAACGAGTTGGGGAGACAAGGAGTACCTGCCGTTGCAGCGAATAGGTCTGCAAAAAAGAAAGTAGGGTGGCTGATGTATAAAAATATAGGGTGGTTTTGATTTGAAATGAACTTGACCAATTATATATTTAAATTCAAAGTGAATTTGATTTAAATTCCAAGGCGTTTTCGTGTCATATTCTCACACGGCAACTCCGAAAAATACGAAATTTGAAATCCAGTAATAATACAATATTACGGACCAAATGGAACTGGTTTCGTCGAATTCCGAGACTGTGCCTCGGACGACTATTTTTAAATATCAGTTTAAACGATATAATTCCAAAACAAATCAAATCACTTTCAAATTCAATTCTGAAGCTTCAATTATCTTCAATATTATCAATATGGATTTTACAAGCCTTTGAAATATTTTAAATCGGCTTAAAATTGAAGATTCAAATTTTCTTTATTCAACTTTCAATAGATTAAATTTTATAAATTAATAGCCAAATTGATAGTTATAATGGAAATTCAATCCAAACCATTATTCAAATATTTAAAATTAATTAAATATTTTCAATTTAGATTGTTCAAAATTCTAGGTCGTTACAATCTTCCCCCTTAAAAGAATTTCGTCCCGAAATTGCAAGTTAAGGAGAATGATCCTAAACCGTTTATTATTTACCCAAAACCAAATAGTTTTATCAACTTATTAACCTAAATCTTTTTTATTAAAGATCCATTATCATTTCAACAAACTTTCCAACTTCACTTATAAGTTTCAAACAATATTGTTTACTTCTCATTTCAAATTCAAATTCAAATTCAAATTTAAACTTTCAAATTTTCTCAAAAATTTTCTAACACTCTAAATTTTCGAAAAATTTCGCCAGCGTCTCCTTTGCGCGGCTCAATCGGTACGACTACAAAATGGCACCACGGCCCCTCAGAATCAAAAAGAAAAGAGAAAGCCAAGTGGTTGGAGAAGAAAATCATCAAATCTCATACTAAAATTGAAATACGTACCTTTTTGTCGAGCAATTTAATTTTTATCTTTGAAATCAAAATCCCAATTCCTTTATAACACCTGTATAACCTGCTAGTAGTATACATAATATCCAACTACAATATTCAAACCATTTTGCACATTCCATTTCAAGATATTCAATATATACTTCTTATACCATTTTTTTTTACTTCACCATTGAAGTTACATATTTATTCTCATTCAATTTTACATTTCAATCAATTTCGCATTTCAATTTCATTTGGATTCAATTTTATTTACATTCCATATTCATATTCATTCCATTTGAAATTATTTCACAAATAAATAAATTATCAAGTTAATTTTACTTGAATTCAATCCAACTAACAACCAATGTATACACCACACAACCAAATTTATTTACTCTTCATGATATTCAATTTGGTTAAATATTAAATTGACTTCCATTCAATTTATTCAACTTCCAATTTATTCAATCTTTTACATTTAATCGATTTACATTCAATTTTTTTTCTTATCAATTCAATTGTTAATTCATTTAACATTTCAAGTTGAATTTCATTTATATAACTCAGGTTCACATCATTTAATTCACTTGATTATTTTACTTCGATACCAAAATCAATTTCATTCAACTTCACTTAAGTTATATTCTCTTTCAAACATCATTTGTTTAACTTAACTTAAGTTTCCACTTAGAAATCCAATTCTATTAATTTAACTTCCTATAGTTAAATTTTATTGTGCTTATTCACATTTGTTTCAACTTTTCCAAAGTTAAAATCTTTCTTTTTATTTATAAATCACCTTTATAAATCTTTTCATTTAGTTTCACTTCCATATACAAGATTATTTCACAATTGTAAACCATTTTAATTATAATTTCATACTTATAATTCATTTGTTTATACAATTCATTTCCTTTACCATTGTTGTTTTGATTTAATTTATGCAAACAACCTAACAATCTATTTATATACACTTTACTAATTTCTGAAAAATTATTCTTTTATATATAAAATATAGTCAAGGTAAAATTATTTCATTTACCCAACTTTAAAACAATATTGTGTCGAATTGTTCTATTCAAGTGTTTAGAAACCCCTTCGAGTCAGTTTCGAGGCTGCGCCGACGAAGGTTCATATACCACTCAACAAACCAATCATCACAATATAAAACAATTTTATATTCACTAACAAATACGCACTCATATCTATTATTACACTCAAACTCATTCTAGAGTACTGCTGACTCTATCTCTAATGAGTAACACCCAACAGAACCATGGTTGTCGCTTAACCATATGCTCTGATACCACCTGTGAAGACCCGCAAATCCGTACAACTTGAATATACACTAATCTCCATAGGCTAATTCAAGATGAACAGAAATACGAATTATCAATGTTTAAGAAAAAGAAAGGGTGAGAAGAAGAGAGAAAAGATAGAAAATAGAGAGAAAAGAAAATAGAAAGAACAGAAGAAAACAACAACAGAACAAAAGCAGAATCTCACAATCGCAGCGGAACAACATATAATAGATAAATGAATAATCATTAAAACAAAGGAACTATACATTTTATACATTACATCACATTACATTCATTATCAGAGTGTACAACAACAAACAGCGGAAAAGAAATACTATATACAATAGATAATATGCTACGCCATCCAGCTCGCCTCCAGATATATGTAGCAACACTTGAATCCAGAATGACCTGATAACCTAACTCTAGACTGCCCGTGTGAAAATTGGTGGGCACCCAGAGTTTAGGAAGGGAACAATAAACTCCAGGTCAGTCATGTGACTGGTGTGAGAACTAAAAACAGTTTTTTATCTTTTAAACAAAGAATAGGAGAAGTTTTAAAAGAAAATTCGCAATGCTTTTTGAAAATGAAACTACCATAAGGCCTCCTGCCACACACACAATGCAAACGCAGACTTGGAGGAGGTTTCTCCTTATGATAGTCAAAGATGCTTACTACGCAAAATCAAATCATTTTTGATATTATTATTAGTGCATAGTGTAGAAAACAATTTCGAAAGTAGAATATAAATCTTAGCCAGCATAGGTACCATTATATTATGCCCGCTATAGCTACCATATTAGATGGCAGGTTCTACAACTAAAACCGTACAAGGCGCGTATTGAAAAATGGATTTCCAACAAATGGTCAGGCCAAGGAACTTCCCATTGCCACATGGAAACGCCTCTTGAATGACGTCCCGAGAACCTAACCGGATCTCTGCCAACACAAGGCCGGGTTACCCCTAACTGGGTAACAACTGACACGAATATGTCATTCCCCGATCGTAACCGATCTATATCCGAGGATCCCCGATTTCCAACAACCACAAAGTAATAAATTTGCAGTAACCATATAGGTTAAGTATCTGGGCTCCATACCATGATACCACCTCTATCCAGAAGGAATGACATAGACTAAAGGGGCGCTACCCCCTAATAACCTTGCTGCATCTTTCCTGTTTTGACCATTTTCGGGGTGTGAGGCTCGATGAAGTCTCGTCCACAAAGCCACGCTTTATACAAAAGCTGTGCTTTGGGTCAACAAATGATCAAAGCAATGATCATCAAGATAGACGATCAAACAAATGATCCTATCACAAATGATCAACACAATGATCATTTCACAGCATCACTCAGCATGACACACTACCAAATTGGGAGTATATCACTAATAACCATCAACTATATAAACTCTGAGCTCGTACGTCTCAGAGAAGGGTGTTAAGCTAAAAGAATAAATTCTCCTCCACCAACAGAAATATATTTGAAAGAAATCAGCTTTATATCTCAACTTGTAATGTCAGACATATAATCCATACAAGTCTGTTCCGGGCTCGAACAGAACCAAAGGCACTTACAAAGAAGTCCTTGCAATTCGGATATTCATTAATCACGTCTGGACTTCCCGTCACTAAGGGTGATAAACCTCTGTACCGGAGATCAGCCGATGCAGAGTAACTCGACGGTAATCCTTCTGTTTTCACAATTATCCGGTCTTCAACACCGGTCTTCAAATGCAATTTATAACGACGTATCACTATTCGGAATGGGTTATACGACCCCATGGTCCTTTCCCGGTTAACCCAAATAGTGGGCGCTTATTTTAAAATAAGTGTGGGATTCAATTCAAGCAATCACAACAAATACCCATTTAAAGGTAAATATTGATAGTCAGTTATTTAACTATCAATAAAGATGCGCAACATCAGTAGATTCCAAATAATTTCTCAAATTATTTATTTTCCCAAAAATATCTTTGCAAGATATATAATTTTCCACACTTCAAAAATAAACAACGTTTATTTTGAAACCAATTTTCCCTTTCCATTTATAAATTCCATAGTGAATTTATATTTCAAATTATCTATTGATCTACAGTTTTCAATAGGTTCAATTATTCAATTCCAATTTATCTTCAAGAAGATAAATTCTCAAAACATTCCATTTCATATTGGAAAAGCATTTCCATACTTATTTAATAATAAGTATTTCATAAATCTTATTTATTTTCAACAACTTGAAAATATTCAATATACTTAACCCATAGTTAAGTATATATTTCATTTGTTTAAGGAAAACGTTCTTTTATTCACATTTCTTTGGGTCAAAACGAATGTTGCGTAAAACATCGTTACGACAACCCAAAATCACTAGTATAGGGATTCGAAATTAAATAGATATATAAATCCCAATACTATACAAAAATATTTCCTTTCGGAAATCATTTACTATAACAACAGTGATATAGTCCATTATTTCCTTATTTTCTCGAAAACGTCTATTTCAACAATGAATGTTGAAATCTAGGTATTCGATACTTAATGCATTTTAAAGCACCTTTAAATCGTTTTTAAATTCCATTTAAAACATTCCTTTCCCAAAATATATCCATTTTCTTTAATAATATATTTACTGTTCAAAATCGTGAATATATTTTCTTTAATAAATTTCAATATTAAATTTATCAAATTCAATTTATTTTCGAATTTATAAACAATGTCTATAAATTCCATTCTTATTTATAAACTTTGATTTATAAATGTCTTTTATTTACCCAATTAAATTTGTATATTCAAATTATATACCCAAAATCCAGTTTATAGGTAAATTACTTATAAATCCTTTATTTTCAACTTCGATACATTTTAAATCTTCACAATTTAAAATCTATAATTTTCAATGAAATCTATTTTACACTTTATTTTAACACTTAAAAAACTTGTTTATAATTCCAATATTTTAATTCATAAATATCAATTTTTTTAGAGTCTTTTATATAATCCTTTATAAAAATTCAGACATCCAAATTTAAATTATTTTATAAATCTATTTATTTTAAAAATTACCTTTGGTTGTATTTCACAAAAATATTAACCCTATAACTTTTAAAATTAAAATCTTAATTTATTTAAAGTGAATCAGATTCGAAAATTTAATAAAACATATACTTTGAGAAATCACTTTAAAATCCTTTTCAATTCAAAATCGTTATTTTTAACTTTAAAAATGGATCCGATGATGCAACAGCATCCAATAGTCAATCATGGCACAAATATCATATATCAATATGATAATCAATAATCACACAATATCTATAATCATATAAATATTTGTGAGGAATCCAGTTGGATCCCTCCAACCAGTTTCCCTGCAACCACAGACGTTAGCACAATACCAATCCCGCTTCAAGACGGGATATCGCGGTATATGGGATTTTATAAAATATTATCCGCTTACTAACGGCGCAATAGGGTCTCATCCGCTATACAATGCGGAAAATCAATCAATTGCAATATATACATATGCCAATATATATATTGCTATATATAGATATATCCTACAATATCTAATATCACAATCAAACAACAATCCATCAATCAACAAATTTTAAATATAACTATTTAAAATTTAACAAACCCTTTTTAGTGAGAAGTTCTCACCTTAGCTTTTATTAGCAATCCATTTCCAATTCCGGCTTGATTCCCTTGATTTATACCTTGTATAAATGTTTTACACAATTTATCAATATTCGAATTTAAATTGAACACTTAAATTATCGTTCAATTTTATTTAATTAACCAAAAATTTTATTTTAACTAATTTCCCTTTTAAAAATGTATTTAACTAAAATTATATTTTAAACAATTAAATTTCCTTTATAATGGATTAATTAACAGGTGATTTATTTTCAACTAAGGGTTTTAATCTTTTCTTGTAAAAACAATCTATATAAATTTTAAAAACTTATATTTATTATTATTATAACTTTCTTCAAACTTTACTTTAAAAAAAATATGTTTTGTTTTTTTGTAAATACTAGCAGAAATTTCTTTACTATAATTATTAATTTCCTGGAACAGCCTTTTGATAATTGAAATAATATCCAACATATTAGCTTTATCTATATAAATAAATTTTCTATTTATATATATATATATATATATATAAATCTGCATTTCTAACTTACTGTCAATCAATTACTATGGCAATATCATATATTTTCTTAAAATCCTATCTCTATACTAATTTGTTTCTGTTTTAACTATTTTTTTCAGTCAGTATTATATTTTAAACATAAACGAAAACAAAGAAAAGAAAAAAAAACAGAATTGATACCTCTCTACGATCAGGAAACCCAAGGCTACCATCGCGATCACCAACGCGACGATGACTGTGCCCTACTACTCCATCCCCGATGCTACATCGAAAAACCCCCCCATCGCCTCAACATCGCTCGCAATCCCCCATCGAACAAAATCGAGTCGCCGAAGTCGCCGCCTCACGCGCGACGCTGCACTGCTCGAAATCGAGCACTTCCTCGTGAATCACGACATTACCGTGCTCAAGCTCGCTTAGGGGCCGCCATCACCATGTTCGAACGAACGTTCCCCATGCCCAAGTCTCGCGAATTTGATTTAGGCTTTGGCCATTTTTTTTATAAACAAATGCGTTTTCGATTTGAACGAAACAGAAGGGGGAGAAGGGAACTCGCGATTTTTCTGAGGAGGCCGGCTTCGTTCGAACGGAATAAAAAGTGGACGCCATTAATTTTTTCTCGATTTAAGAATAGAGCATAAGAAGAGGAAGTGAAAGATAAAGATGCGGCCATTTACTCTATTTTTCTTCAGAGGATTCGCGTGAGATTTGTAACGAGTTGGGGAGACAAGGAGTACCTGCCGTTGCAGGGAATAGGTCTGCAAAAAAGAAAGTAGGGTGGCTGATGTACAAAAATATAGGGTGGTTGTGATTTGAAATGAACTTGACCAATTATATATTTAAATTCAAATTGAATTTGATTTAAATTCCAACGCGTTTTCATGTCGTATTCTCACACGGCAACTCCGAAAAATACGAAATTTGAAATCCGGTAATAATACAATATTACGGACCCAATGGAACTGGTTTCGTCAAATTCCGAGACTGTGCCTCGGACGACTATTTTTAAATATCAATTTAAACGATATAATTCCAAAACTAATCAAATCACTTTCAAATTCAATTCTGAAGCTTCAATTATCTTCAATATTATTAATATGGATTTTACAAGCCTTTGAAATATTTTAAATCGGCTAAAAATTGAAGATTCAAATTTTCTTTATTCAACTTTCAATAGATTAAATTTTATAATTTAATCGCCAAATTCAAAGTTATAATGGAAATTCAATCCAAACCATTATTCAAATATTTAAAATTAATTAAATATTTTCAATTTAAATTGTTCAAAATTTTTGGTCGTTACACTAGATCTGCGCAATGTCAGCTCATTATCAACTAAACAGGTTCATGGTTTTGAATAAGTAATAGAACTCAAAGTAATACGGCTAGGTCACTTACACACGTACGGGATTGAGGACGGTCCCTAGGCGTGCTCTGAGATAACTGAAAACCGTACTACTTGAGTCTATGAAATTCTGCTTTCTTTCTAGTTTTCTGCAAACTTTGGTTCTCACTTTCATATTTCGGACATTTACTTTCCTTTGGTATGGTTTTGGAGTTTGGATTGAACTCCCGATTTGGTTGGTTTTTTCTTGGTTTCCCATTCTGGTTTGGATGTTTGATTTTTGATATGGATTTCTGGTTTTATATTTGGTTTTGGATCAATGTAATAAACAGCTCAGGTTTTATAATTACTGCTCCGACCGGAGAGAAGGGGCAATGGTCACAAGTTACGAGTCCCTTCGCCGGAGAGCGAAGAAATGGACTCGGGCAGAACATAAAAAGTCCTTGACCGGAGAGTCGAGGCCGGAGAATATAAAAAGTCCTTGACCGGAGAGTCGAGGCCGGAGAATATAAAAAGTCCTTGACCGGAGAGTCGTGGCCGGAGAATATAAAAAGTCCTTGACCGGAGAGTCGAGGCCGGAGAATATAAAAAGTCCTTGACCGGAGAGTCGAGGCCGGAGAATATTAAAAGGCCTTGACCGGAGAGTCGAGGCCGGAGAATATAAAAACCCCTTGACCGGAGAGTCGAGGCCGGAGAATATAAAAAGCCCTTGACCGGAGAGTAGAGGCCGAAGAATATAAAAAGCCCTTGACCGAAAAGTCGAGGCCGGTGAATATCAAAGTCTTTGACCGGAGAGTCGAGGCCGGAGAACATACAAGCCCATGATGGAAAAGTCAAGGCTGGAACAGGATAACACGACCCGGCGAGGTCTACAAAATCAAGATTAAGCTCGGAGGGGTCGTGGATTTGATGATATGGTTACAAAAAGGATGTGGACTTTGGATGTCATATTTGAGGCTATTCAAAACACACATTCCAATATCAAGGCATGTTTTGGGGGGCAAGTGTTAACCCACCTTTTTACCAGGCCATGGACATGCGGGATTAACATAATCGGTTGCACGTTCGCCAAGGCTGGTGTACGATGGATTCAGTCGACTGGATGGATGGATGACGCAACGTGCTTAGGAGATGGAAATATGATTGGATAAAGACGAATCAACTATGGTTTGGGTATAGGAAATATGGTTCGGCATTGGCAATCATTCGGCATTGAAGTACGTCCGGCATTCCTCCACTCGGCATTTGTACTCGGCATTGAAGTACGTCCGGTATTCCTCCACTCGGCATTTGTACTCGGCATTGAAGTACGTCCGGCATTCCTTCACTCGGCATCCTCCACTCGGCATTTGTACTCGGCATTGAAGTACGTCCGGCATTCCTTCACTCGGCTTCTTCCACTCGGCATTTGAACTCAGCATTAAAGTGCTCTCGGCACACCTCACCCCAGCATCGATCGGCATGCATCACTCAAATGCGTCGACCGGCATTATTCTAACAGACTTTGTTCGGCATGCATCACCCAAATGCCTCGACCGACATTATTCTATCAGACTTCATTCGACATTCTTCCTCCAGACGCTTCGTTCGGCATGGAACGGGTCGGCATTGATGGCTCGGCATTGATGGCTCGGCATTACATGGCTCGGCATATGTGGACCGGCCACAAACTCGGCGGGCTTGAATCGTGCAAAGGCCCAACAACTCAGGATTTGCCTATAAATACAGCATGTGGGGGTTCAGAAAAGGGATCCTGATTCTCTCTCCTGCTCTCTAACTTTCTATCCCCTAAGGCTAAGGCTAGCCTATCACTTTGTAACTGTAATTGATTGTTACAGCAATAAAAAAGAAATTACTGGAGTGGACGTAGGCCAGAGTTAGCCGAACCACTATAAATTCCGTGTCTTTACCGCTTTCATTTTAATTTCTGTTATTCTTCATATTAAATATCCACTACATACATCCTACCCGTGAACTGTGATTGTTGTTTGGTACTATCACTTGGATTTGGGTGTTAGTGACCAATTTTGGCGCTAACAAGTGTTGACTCAAGGGGTACAGTTTTGCGAGTCGTTACACTGAGAAATAATCCTGATGATGATGGCCACATCATCAGAATTCATTTTCGAGTTTCTAAAGTGATGGATTGCTTCCATAGTGATTGGTTATGATATCTGTTTAGACTTGTTTGATATGCAAGGTATTTTAGAAATTTCAAAAGGGAAATTGTTTTGGCAAAAACAGGTTGTTTTCAAAATACGAAAGTTTGATTTGATGTACTAGGTGCGTATGAGTTATTTATAATTTCTAATTGGTTTTGAAATAAAACCGGGTAATTGAATTTTGAAAAATCTATTTAAATAATGCGAAATGTTAAGATAAAGCAACTATTGAATTTATTAAGTGAAGTGATTTGAATAAGAAAGGGAGAAATGAAGATTTTAATCTTGAAACTAAAATTTAACTTGACTAAATGGTGGTGAGTAAAATATATTTGAATTTAACTTAGAACAAGTTAAATAAAAATTGGAATTGAAATCGAATTAAATTAGTTAATGTTGAAATTTAAAATGTATTATAATTGTGAGTTAAAGTTGTGTAATGAAAATTTATGCCCTTAAGCTATTAAGAGTTATATACATAATCTAGAATGGTGATTATAAGATGAAGATGGACTCGAATGAGCAATGTAAGCTTTTAAGTAAATAAGTTGGTGAACATATGAATAGGGAAATGAATCGCAAAACCTAAATAGAAATGGTTGAATGTTATGGTAGAAAGGATGGAAAATTCTAAATTTAATCCTAAATGGAAAGAGAGTTGTAATAAGGTGAAGAAAAATATAAAATGTGAATGGACTTAGGTTAGTAAATAAGTTTTGAACTTATATACTAAGAAATAAATTCAATTGGATTGAAGTAAAAAAATCAAAATTCAGTTGTGTTATAAATAATCTTGAATAGAATTAAATCCTTATTTAAAATAGTAAAGGAAATGGTACGAATTTAAGTTGGTTAAATAAAATTTGGTTGAACTTGAATTAGAATCGGAAAAGAATTGAATTGAAAGAAAAATTAATTTATTTGAAATGATATTGAATGAAGTAAATGCTCACTCAACTAAATCCAAAGGAATTGTTTGAGGATGAATTTAGTGAAAGCTAAATTAAATGGAAATTGTATTGGAACGAATAAAATTTTGGTAGCTTGTTAAAAATTTGAAAGGCAAAATAAAACTCGGTTCTGGTTTAGAATAATTGGAATGGTTATGTTATTAACAAAATAAATTCATAAGTGAATTAAGGAGGTGAATTAAAATTTAATATGAATTAAGTCAGTAAACTAATTGAATTAAAATTTGTAATGGATGGGAATTTGATTAAATAAGAATCAAATTAAAATGAAAATAAAATTTGATGTAAGAAAAATGGAATGTAATAGAGTTGAGATAACTTAAGAAAATGGTGAAAGGGTTGTTGTCAAGCCTACATAATGGACATTGAATGAATCGGTATGGATAACGAAATCGAATGTAAGAATAGGAATTTAATTCAATGATTGTAATAAAGTAAGAATGTTTGGGTTGTGAATAATTCCGAATGGAATAAAATTAATATAGATTGAGATGAATTAATTAAAATTGGTATAAACTTATGTAATTATTGTTTGTATAAATAACATTAGAATTTGCACAAGAAAATAGTCGTTTTGCCGTAAATGGAAGTAAATTAATCTGAAAAAGCAAATAAAGTTGGTTTTTTAATATATTGGAATAGGTTGGAATTCTAATTAAATGGATTTGTATATAAATGAAAGAAATTATGAATATGATGCAAATTAATCAATTTAGAATTGGAAAAGGGTGAAATTTATGTAAGTAAGGCTTATAAACCAATTTGTTGTGAATATGAAATTAATTGGTGCAAAGATCAATTGGTTATGGAAAATATGAATTGTATGTAGAAAACTTGAATGTAAAATCATTCTAGTGAAATAAAAATGAAGTTTGGATTGGTAATGGAAATAGAAATATTGTTGAACCTTCTGATTCTTATAAAATATGGTTAACATGTGGGATTATGGAAATTTGTTGTTTGGGCTATGTAATTGTTGTGTTTGGTTAAGATTAATGAATAGAAGATTGTTAAAATCTCATATTATCGAAAACTTATATACTTGCTTGAGTAAGTACACGTACAGAAGGCAATTGATAGGGATTGAGCACGTAAATGTAATATAAATTAGCCGCTCGCTTTTAAAATGATAATCTAAGGTACGCCTCTGCAATAAAATTGGGAAATGTTAATATATTGTGGTATAATTTATTTTCTGATCGTATGGGTCGATGTACGTATAGTTGTTTCTATTCTGATATTGTGAAATGCTCTTCGTACAAAGGAGACGCTATCAAATTTTTTCAAAAATTTTGGGAGTTAGAAATTTTTGGGAATTTTGAAAATTTTAGGTTGACTAGGAAAGTGATTTTTGAAGTGATATTGAAAATAAGCTCTTGAGTTAAAAATGAAGCAAATGGTTTTGGAATTGAGCTAAAAGTTTTGGGTGAGGTGAATGCAAGTTTTTAACTAAGTAAGTATGAGTAAGTAAATGAGCTTAGTCGCATTTATCATACCTTAGAAAATTTTAAGGATGAAATTTTTATAGGGGGAGGAATGTAACGGCCCAGAATTTTGGTCGTTAGATTTTGAGCGTTTAATTAATTTTAAATGTTAAATGTGGAATTTGAATTGATTTTGAAGTAAGAAGATTTTGGTTAAATTAATATAATTAGTTACAATATCGAGTATGGCAATTCAATTGGATTTGAATAATAATAATTAAATATTTGGAATTAGGATAATTAGTGAATCTGGATGAAAATGGTTATGAAAATGATTTCTAAGATTTTTTTTGGTCTTGTTTGATTTGATTTGTAATATTGAATTTTTGGATGGAATCAAAGGTCAATAAGCTGAATATGGAATTTTATATTATTTTAATAATGAAATTTAATATTTTAATAATGTAGACAATCAGATTTTGATTTAAATTCAATCAGAATGATTTCTTATGTGATCGTAGATTCTATATGATTTATAATTAAGTTAGTAAAATTTTAAAAGTGAAATTTTAAGTGATTTCGACGATTTCGAAAATCGCTCGAATTAATCGACGAGTTAAAATAGCCTTCCGAGGCATAGTCTCGGTATTCAACAACCTGTTCCATTGGTTCCGTAATAGTTTGTTATTATCGGATTTCAATTTTTGTAGCGTTTGGAGTTACCGTTTGTTCGTACGGGTGAGAAATGTGTTGAATTAAAATCAAAAATTTAATATTTTAAATCCATTCAAAAAGTTATCTTCCACATACGACCAAATTAGCTTCCGAAATGCGTTCCATTGTGTTCGAAATACGGGTAAAATCCTATAAGTGCCTGGCGGCATGTCTGATTCGGAGTTCGTTCGAAATCTTGAATTTGGTGGAAATTAATAGTAAAATATAATATTAAATCGTTTATATATATTCACTTTTTAACTAAATCCTAGTAGAGAATTGAGTCGTCGCCTTCATTAGTTTCAATGGCCATAACCCTCAGACCTTCTACCTCAAATCTCTCCAAATCCACTCGTTTATTTCACAATTCTCCAACTACAGAATCGAAGAATTAGTCGGGCTCTCCGAAGTGGACAGTCATGATCGAGTTTAGTGAATCGACGGGGTGGCAGTTTGGGTTCAAACTTCTTGAGTTCGTGCATAGATTTCAGGATGGTGGTGGCGATTGGCGATTGGCGACGTCGGTCTTTGCTCAAGGGTGGAGGGGATGTAGGCACGCAAGTCGGTGGTCCCTGATAAATCTCGCAATGATCGAGGGGAGTGCGGCTCGATAGAGTAGCAGCGTGGGATGTGGGTGCTTCGTTCTGGTAGTGTTCGTGAGAAGGATGGGAACGGACGATTTTTCCTTTGTTCAATTTGAACGTCCCATGGTACTAAATAAAAATATTTTAGTTTAAAATTCTATTTAAAATCTTTGAACTGAATATCTTTTGCTTGCATAGTCTGATTTCGACAAAATTGGCGGCGTTAGAACAACAGCGAGGAGTTCTACGCTGCAGTTCAGGTCTAGGATCATTCTGAGCAAGTAAAAATTAAGGTTAAATCGAACACCGTTCGATTTAATTTAAAATTGGAACGCTCGTCGAATTCAATGTGAATTTATCTCACTCACATCTGAAATGCTAGTTAGTTTAAATAGTTAATATTAAATGATTGCTTGATTGGTCGAATGTCATAATGGTTATCAGATTGGATCGATATTTATTTGTTGTGCTAACATCTGTGGATGCGGGAAACGGGTTGGAGGGATCCAACAGGATTCCTCACAGTATAGAAATTATTTTCGCAATTGATGATGTATTTTATTTATATATTGTGATAGATTAATTTTGAAAATTAAATTGTGCCATGTTATGATTGGATAAATAAAATCAGGGATTTTAAAGTATAAATAAAGTAAATCGGGATTAAAAGGAAATGAAGAGGGATTTTTGAGCAATGAATTTAAGGAAATTAAATTCAAAAATTAGTTTGGAAATTGGAAGTGTTTTTGAAATAGGGATTTAAAAGGAAATGAGAAATAGAAATTTGTAAACTGGGTTTATAAATGAAATGGAATATTTATCGGGGATAAGTATTGAAGATATAGATTTCCAGAGGGAATTTCTATAAGAAGTGCGAATTGTTTTAAAAATAATAGCGAGATTATTTTTAAAGGATGGGAAGTGTATTTTTCCTGGAAACTAAGCATGTTTCAAAGAAAAGTTTTCGAAGTATAAACTAGAAAGTTTTAAAAGGTGTTTTTAGAATATTTTAGAAAATTATTATTTTTCTTTTTAATTATTTTCAAGCGAAAGCAAATATTTATTTAAGTAATTATGGTATTTAATTATTTAAAAGGTAATTTAGTATTATGTTTTATAAAGGGAATTTAATATAAATATTTGATATAATAACCTCGTATAGAAAGGAAATTTTTTGATTTAAGTTACTTAAGAAACTTTAATGATTTTCAAAAGTACAATTTGAATAAAGAATTTAGTAATCATATTTTAAGTATATTTTGGAAGTGATTTCTAGGAAAGGGAAATGTGTTTAAAAATAAAAAGGGTTTATTTTTAAAGTGTTCGGAGAAATCTACGAGATTTAATTGTAAATTTGAATTGAGATAAATCCAGCAGGATTTATAAAAAGAATTCTTTGGTTTATTCTAAAACGGAAGTGTATTTCCTTGAAAAGCCAAGTACATTTTTAAAGAAGATTTTGAGCAGTTAGAAGGTTTGAAGTTGTTTTAAAAGAATGGTTTCAAGAAATTATTATTTAAGTGGTAAAAATTTTAAAAGTGAATATTTATCAAGTTAGTTATAGTATTAATTATTTTAAAGGGTTAATTTGTATTATACTTTGAAAGAATATTTTTAATATTTAAATTTTATAAAATGGATTTATTTTAAAGATAGTTTGGTTAAAGTTATTCGAAACTAGTATAGAATTTTGTAACTCCTCTTTTAAAATTTAATATAGCTTAACCTTTATTATAAAATTAGTTTATATCTTATAAAATAGTCTTGCTTTAAATATTATTAAAATACATTTTCGAGTAAAATGTTTAAGTAGTCTAATTTAAATATTTAAGGTATATTTCAGAGTAAAGTGATTTAATCGTTTTGAAACCTAAGGTATTTGTACTTGGTGTTTTCAGTGGAAATAAATATATGGGAATTTATTCCATGAGAAGAGTGCGGTTTGAAAACTATTTTCAAAAGGGGGCTGAAAAGGAAAATATATCTTGCGAATATATTTTGAGATTATTAACTATTTTGGGTAATTATTTATTTGTTTGATGGATGTCGTGGATGTTAATTGATAGTTAAATAACCGACTATTAATAGTGGCCAATGCGCTGATCCTTTGGAAGAGACCGGGATCGGGATTTATTTCTCGAAAACCACTTCGATCCGGTTTGTATGTTTTCGTGAGGAAGACGAGTTTGGAGTCGAATATGGAGTAGTGAAATGCAAGGGCTAGTCGCTACTAATCCTGAGGATGATTCTAAAAAGGAGGTAGTAAGAGGTGCCTTCGGTTCCATTTGAACCCGGGACGAACTTGTATGGATGAGTGCTTTCGGAACATCGTCAAGTGGACGGTGGGCATTCTAAGTGAAACGTTCTAAAAGGTAACGCTTAGCCTCAAGCCTCATCAACTGGGAATGACTGAAAATCATGGGATATGCAGCAATGCTAAGTGGGTAGCACCCATTAGGTTGAGGTCATCCCTGTCAAGATGCCCCTTTTCATTCGGCTTAATGGTGCAGTTGCTGATCCCAACCGTGGGGGGATCTTACTCGGGATTATCCAGTAAGGGGTAGTCCCGGTCTTGTGTTGCAGGGGATTCAGGGTGGATCCTCGGTATACTGATCTAGACCAGGTATTATGATAGATGGTACCCCAGTTCCTAGTAATTACTTGGAAATCCATTCTCCCTACATGCCTTTATAATTTTTGTTTGTAGAACCCACTTTGTGGCTAGTATGCTGGAATTTAATCATGTAACAATTTCAGCTATTTTAATAAGTATTTGTATATAGAAACTATTATAATATCTGAGGATTTTGATAAAAAAAATTTGCTATCGTAAGGTAAAAACCCGTCATGTTTATTTGTGGCGTGGTCTTACGAGATGCTTTTGTTTTCAAAGGGATTTTGAAATTTTAATAATCAATTTGGATGTATTTTTCTCACGCTGGTATTCCAGACTAACTCGGGTGTTATTTCATTATAATGCTCGGGTCAGATCGAGTATTATAGATTACATGAAAGGATGCTGGGAGCTCAGGAAAGGAGCTGGAGTCCGAGACGTATTACCCGTACTTGTTTATGTCCGCTGCTATGATTGTTGAGTTGCCAGCAAGTTGTGAAGCAGGTTGTTATAACAGCCAGGCTGGTAATTGTTGTTTGGTCTGTGTGCTACTCTGATGATGTATATAAAACATATATGTTTTCATTTTGTGTAAAGATCTGATATTAACTATTATATTTTGATCCGCTGCGATGGTGATATTTTATTATTGTTTAGTTCCTTCTTTCTTCTATCTTCTTTCTTTTCCCTCAACTATCTGTCTTTTCCGGCATTCGTTCGTCGGCATATTATACTGCGGCGTATTTTGTGTCGATTTTCGAGGGTCGAGAAGGGTGGGTCGTCCATTCTTCATCCAATATTCTCGTGTCAACTGCATATCGTCTGTCTGAATGTCTATCTCAGCCTGTGTTCCACGATAAAAAGCAAAAAGAATATTAAAAATGAATTAAAAATGGAAAATGGAAAAATATACTTACCAGGATGTTAACGCTAAAATTTGAACGCTAACACCCCGGTGTATGAGTTGTAGTTGTGAAAGCACCACCCGACGACTCGGGAACAGATTACAAGCAGATAATAGCAGAAAAGCGGTAAACAACAACAATTTTATAGTGGTTCGGCTTTAGGGTATAGCCTACGTCCACTTTAAGTACTTTTATTAATAATCTCGTTACAAGCTGATACAATTCTTCCCAAATACAATACACTTTGAATTACAAGAGACTTAGAACAAGTAGCTTAAACTTCGATGAAGATGAGAGTTTTCAAATCCATGTTGGATGTATGTGATCTCTCCTTGAAGTTGTTTGTAGCGTTCTTAATGTCTTGAGAGCTTCAAGTGTTGGATTGGATTGGTTTGGAATGCAGCAGAGTAACGGCGTTTGAAGGAAATCAGCCAAAAGTCCCCCTCTGGTTGGAGCTAGGGTCGTATTTATAGGCAATTCTAGGCAGGAAACATTACCAAGTCCTAAGTCGTAACCGACCTAAGTTGGGTCGTGGACGACTTAAACTAAGTCGTGGGTCAGTTGTCACTTAAATGCTGGGTCGAGACTTCTTAAAGGCATCCTTGCTGAACCCTAGATATATCACAAGTCCTAAGTCGCAAATGAGTCAACCGGTCCTCTCATAAGCGATGCGGCATTGAACCTTAACTTCGTAGTCTTAAGTCGTGTATGACTTACCATATGTCGTAGGTCGTGACCGGCCTAAACTGATTTTCGGCTTGTGGCTTAACTGGAGTTAACGAGTCATGATGCGGTATTGAATTTGCCTCTGTAGCCTTAGGTCGTGAACGACCTAGCAAAGGTCGTAAGTCCGTCACGACTTAGGTGTAGTCGTCTTAACTCCTCGTCCCTTGAGTCGTTAAGTCATAGTCCCTTTAGGTTGTTGGGCCGTTACTCCCTTGGGTCATTTAGGTTGTAATTTCTTAAGTCGTAAACTTCCTTAAGTCGTAAACTTCCTTAAGTCGTGCCCTCCTTAACTAGTAAGATTGTGCAGACCTTAGGTCGTCAGGTCGTAATGTTCTTAGGTTGTGAAGGCCTTAAGTCGTAGACCTTATCTCGTAGACTCTTTAACCCGTAGAGGCCTTAAGTCGTAGACCTTATCTCGTAGACTCTTTAACCCGTAGAGGCCTTAAGTCGTAGACCTTATCTCGTAGGCTCTTTAACCCGTAGAGGCCTTAAGTCGTAGACCTTATCTCGTAGGCTCTTTAACCCGTAGAGGCCTTAAGTCGTAGACCTTATCTCGTAGGCTCTTTAACCCGTAGAGGCCTTAAGTCGTAGACCTTATCTCGTAGACTCCTTAACTCGTAGAGGAAACTGGGTTAACACTTGCCCCTCGAAGCACATGCCTTAAGTCGTAAGTCGTGTGCTTCGACTCATCATAACCCTGGTGTGCCGTTTCGAGTTCCACTTCCCTGAGGTATAAAATGCTTGGGTCGTTCCTCCTATTTCCTTCTTCTCATTGCTTACCCCTGAGCTATTTCTGCCATTAACACGTCCTCGAGCTTTTGGAAACAAATTCAACCAGTTCATCCTACCGTTGATTCAGTCCCTATAATCCTCATCATCGCATCGCGTAAGTAAATCCGCAGTTCATTTGATTCCGCGATAGCCATTAACTTGCGAATCTGGATCCCTCATTGACAACTTTAATCCAGTTCCTTATACCACGCTTCATCACAATTGTTGCCACGATCGATTGCTGGTGAGCTCGAGGAAGTTTGGTTAGGTTTTGGATAATTCGCGAGGAGAAGATAATGGGTTTCAATCTATTTATATTTTATTTTTATTAGGGTGTTAGGGGTTTGGAGAAGACGAGATAATAGTTAGTGGGTTCATCGGTTTAGGGGTGAGACGGTTTATGGGTTTAGGAGTGGAGATAAGGTTATTCGTCTAGTTGAGGCATGAGTTTTAGGTCGTAACTGAGTTAAGACTTAGAAGAATTCGTATCTTTCTGACTTGAAGTCTTGTCTCTCTTTTATGACTCACGATTCAAAGGACTACCGACTCAAGGCATCAACGACTCAAAAGTGAAGCGACCTATCCTGTCTCTTCTCATAATCCTTTAGGTCGTGGACGAGTCAACCAGAGAACCAACGACTTAACTTAACCCGAAGGAAAAATTCTTAACTCGTAGACGAGTTTGCACTTAAGTTGTTGTCGAGTTATCACTTGAGTCGTTTACGACTTAGCTCTTGAGTCGTCTACGACTCAGCACTTGCATTTTTAAACTCTGCTTAGACCTTGAACTGTTGCATGGATTTTGAACTGTTGAACTTTGCTGCATTCCTTTACAGATTACTTTAACTTGTGGGTTAACAATCTGTTTAATATGATATTTACAGAAAATTAGGACGAATATACTGCCATCGACCGCCCACATCAGATGACAGATTAGTTAATAACAGATAATTAACTTAAATAAATTGTGTGAACGAAGTGCTATCGATTTCAAGTAGAATATTAAAGCAACACTGAAATAGTCAATTGAAACTGACCAGCCTGCACTAATATTATGCTTGAACTTTAAATTAACAAGTTCTGAAATTACCGTAGTCGATCAATCGTCGACCAGTTTAATTCCAGTTATATTTACTTGTTATTTTTATCAGTTTTGCACGACACTTCACACTTTTAGGAAACGTGCACCTTCATATTTGAATATCCAGTTGCTTGTGTAGAATGACTTCTCAGGAAGAAGATGCAACAGTTCAGACGGGAGAGGCAACTGTTCTTCCAGCTCCACTAGTTAATCCTCCCGAAAGAGTTCCTACTACACTATCATATAAAGTTTTTCGCCAGCTGTGTGCTCAGTTTGGCATTGCTGAATCAGATGCCATTCTTCCTGAGAAAAGTAACACTGCTGACATAGCACCTTCTGGCTTTGTGACAATTAACCGACAAATGTGCCTAAGTGGGGGCGTTCCTCCTTTCAATGACTTTTTCCAACAACTTCTTCATCAATTGGCCATTGCTCCATCCCAACTACACCCCAATGGCTACGCCATTCTAATGGGGTTGTGTGTGCTATTTAGGAGAACACTTGATCGACTTCCGAGCTTTGAGGAAATTTGTTACTTATGCTCCTTTACCCGGACCAAAGATCATCCTTCTATTACTGTTATGAGAAGCGCCCGAAACCGCAAATTAATTGTTGGCCTTCCTGACACTGCTCACGGGTTTCTAACCCAGTTCTTCTTCGTTCGTTGCCCCCCGGGGTTTTATGCTCTATGGAGGGAAGGAAGTAAGATCACCCATCCTTGCTTCGTTTGTTATCTGGCTTTTGTGAGACTAACCTGCTAAGTGTTAACTCTGCTTCTTTTTATTTTCAGCGCTGCCTCCTCCCTCTAGGAATCCCAGTCACAAGTCGACTTTTGAGAGGCTTAAGGCCGTGCCGGTTGAGGAGAGAGATATTCAATTTCTGTTGAAAGATGAGTTTCTGCATCAGTACGGACTTTTGCATACTTCTCGTTCTACGCGTCCTCATGAAATTCCAGACTCCCCAGCTAGAGTGTTGGATGCCTCAGTTTCTACTAGCATATCCATATCTAAAGGACCTGCTCCTGAGGCTTCGCTAGTGAAGTGTTCCACTTCTGTTGATGCTGCGGGGCCATCTGACAAACTTGCCCCGGTTATCGAGGAAGAAGAGCCTCAGGGATCTTCCCATCATTCACAAGAATCTGGTGAAAAAGCTGAGAAATCCAGTCCCGTTAAGCAGAGTAGGGACGATACCTTCGAAGGACTGAGCGACCTTTTTGCTACTTCACAAGAGATCTTTAAAGAAGATCCTATCACTGCCGGGATTTCTTCTTCAGTAGTTGAAGCTACTTCTACTCTGCAACAGTCACCGTCGACTCAAGAGTTGACGCTATCTATTACACCCACAACTACTCCCCAATTAAAGAGTGGTTCGTAGATTGATGCGCGTAGTTTGCACATCACACACACTTAGAATTCCTGGCGCTTTTATGCTCTCTCTTTTTTTAACGTTTGAAGGATTCTCAAGTTTTATTTCTTCTTTTTCAATTTTAGGTTTACCAATGAGGCGAGGCAGCTCGTACTATGATGACTTTCAGCGATATGGGAAACGCAGCCATTATGGCTATCAATCCTATCCTCCTATTCATAGAGAGACTGATGAAGAAAGGGCAGCCCGGAAGGCTCGAAAAAGACGTGATTATGAAGAACGCTTTGGAAGACCAGATAGTCGACATGATTCCTCCTACAGAGAGAGTGACTCCCTTAAATGTAAATCTCATGATGATAGAGGGAAGAGTCACACAACTGATGACTCGAGCAAACGAGCCAAAGTTATTGAGGAGCCAATGCCTGCGCCTTCAGAGAAGATTACTGCTCCTACTTCTTCTCAATCTCCTGCCCCTTCCCCTACTGATATCCAAGCAATCATCAATAGGCCATCTTACCAAGTTGGACCAGGTCCAGCCACTCTTCAACGCCGATTTCCTAATTGGTGTTTAAAAGGAGTTCGCTTTGACCTCGATCTGGTTTCCATAGATAAAAGTGCTATGCTACGGAACCTTGATGCAGTCAGAACCGATATTGAGAGGATGTCATCTTGGCAGAAACTCGTTGATGAGCTCCAAAGGGTGAATAGGGCCAATCTCGAAGCTATGATTACCATGGAGAACGACAAAACTGAATGGCAAAAGATCCTTAAACAGCATGATGCAGAAATGAGGAGTATCGCCGATTATAATGAGAAACTTGAGGCAGAAGTTGGGAAACTTAAAGAGGAGCTTGCTACTTCTTCCACTTCTTATTCTCAAAGGGAGAGTGTGCTTCTTCAACAGGTGCGGGATGCTCACGCCGCGCAAAGGGATGCTGAGGCCAAGGCTGATGAGTTGGAGCAGATTAAAGAGGGCAACCGTACTGATATTACTCAGTTACGAGGACAAACTGGCCTTCAGGCTGCAGAGATTGAAAAATTGAAAGCCCAGTTATCCAAAGTCGAGAGAGAGCGGGATGAGGCTGTTGCGGGTAGAATTACAGCTGAAGAGGCCCATGAAGCTACCAAAGCTGATATTGGCTCGACACTATTTGATTTCTACTTGCAATGTATATTAGGGCGTGGCAGTCTTGCATTCCTGGGCCCTAAGTATGAGATTACCCTGGCCGAAGTGTGGGAGGCCGCACTAGATATGTTTAAAGGGGCCAGGTACACTGAAGAGGAGTTGGAGGTGCACTACTTAGACTTTGAGGCTCGCGCGGCCCTTGCCAGAGGGAAGGAGCAACTCGCCAGATCGCGGGTTGAAATAGTGGGGGAAGAGCATCAAGAAAAAGAAACAAATTTGACTGTTCCTGTCCCTCCTTCAACTTCGGTCGATGCTGGCATTATTGGCTCTAGCTCCTATGTACCGATCCCCGCTCAAACTGATACCGGGGCCAAAATTACTCAAGTTACAGATGAATCGCAAGAGAGTGCTGAAGCCCCGGACTATGAAATTGATGTAATAAAGACAACTTCTGCAGGTAATTCCACTGTAAATTTCGCTCAAGTGGATTGCTCATTTATTTCATATGGGTTTAATGAGCTCCTTGACTATTTTCTCAACCTTGATGAGCCTTCATCTCCTCTCTTTACTGACTTTAACCTCTTTTCTTCTACAGAGAAAGTATCAAGCACCGCTCAGATTTCTCCTCCTCCGGTTATCCCTCCTCCGTCTCTCCAGGTGGCTCCTCCTTCTGCTTCTCAGCCCGGGTCGCAAGAGGAACAAATAGAAGCCCTCCACGGTTTAGACGATCCCATCGCTTCGCAAGAGCATAGAGACGAGGGACTTGAGGGAGGTGAGATATCTCCGGAGCGGACCCCTTCTGATGACATAACTTTGTCTAAACTTGCCACTCCGGGAAGTGAGTCTTCCTCAAAGAGGAGGAAAAAGCACGGAACGTCAAAGAGGAGGGGGAAGATAATCACTGTTACTGAAGGGGAGCCAGAAGTTGGACCAGCTGCACCTACCCCTCCTTCTTCCCTTGTGCCAACTGACCGGCCTGAAAAGCTAATCATTCGGCCGGGAAAAGGGTCCAAAGGTAGTAAAAAGAAGTGAACATTTTAGCTTTTTGCCTTTTGTATGTACTGGTCGAGAATTGTGCGGGTACCGGCCCCCGCTTTTCTTTATTTTGAAACCTGTACCTGCATTTCAATTGAATAAAATGATCCTTTGTTTGTACAGACTTCTGTTTGAATGCATTTATTATTCATTTTTGCACAAGTTTATTTATATGATATTGCAGCGGGCTTATGGTATGTTGTTTGAGTATTACTTTACTGATGCAGCTATACTATTATACCATGTTGCCCCCATACCTTAAGCTTGCTGCAATATTTTATACTTCGAGGAGACTTGCACTCTTATTTGCTAAAGAATAATTAATTTATTCTTTTTAAAGAAAATTTTTGTAGAGTACAACTCCCTTCGTATAAGTTTCTACGCTTTGTCGTTCGAAGAAATCACTTTTTTCTTTTACTTATGTGCATATTTTACCAAGTGAATTCTTCTATGTGGTAAAGCGGACCTCTGAAGGGCACTTTAACTTCTTTTTTTTTTATATACAAAGTTGTACCTCTGAGGAGGGATTTTTCACGTTTCAACACTCGGAAGTTTTATTTCAATCTCGGTGAAACGTGTACCTCCAAAGAGTTGTGCCTTTGAAGAAAGCCTTTTCACGTTTTAACACTTGGAAGTTTTATTTCAATCTTGGTGAAACGTGGGCTTCCGAAGAGGTCTTTCTTCTTGATTGTGCCCTTGAAGAGATCTTTCCTTTGAACTGTGTCCCCGGGAGGGGGTTGTACCTCTAAGGAGGAATTTTTCGCGTTTCAACACTTGGAAGTTTTATTTCAATCTCGGTGAAACATGTACCTCCAAAGAGTTGTGCCTTCGAAGAAAGCCTTTTCACGTTTCAACACTTGGAAGTTTTATTTCAATCTCGGTGAAACGTGGGCTTTCAGGAAGGTCTTTATTTTGTCTCTGGATTTCAACTTTGGTGAAGTGAAATTCCGAAGAGCGGTTGTTACACTTCAACTCCTGGCGAAATGTGCCTCCAAAGAGGGCTTTTATTTTGTTTACATTTCAACTCTGGTGAAGTGAAATCTCGAAGAGCGGTTATAACACTTCATCTCCTGGTGAAATGGGCCTCCGAAGAGGGCTTTTATTTTTGTTTGCATTTCAACTCTGGTGAAGTGAAATCTCGAAGAGCGGTCATAACACTTCAACTCCTGGTGAAATGGGCCTCCGAAGAGGGCTTTTATTTTGTTTACATTTCAACTCTGGTGAAGTGAAATTCCGAAGAGCGGTTGTTACACTTCAACTCCTGGTGAAATGTGCCTCAAAGAGGGTTTTCATCGCCTGGAAGTTACTCTCTCATGGTTGGAGGATCATGACTCCTCCAATCTTTTTTGTTGAGTAGAGAACTTTCTTTTTTGTGGCGTATGACCCATTAGAGGTCTTATCCTCCGAAGAGTTGTGCCTCCGAAGAGGATTTGTGCTGCCGATGATGGCTTTGGTTGTTCCTTTGTCCACTTGCTTAAGCTTTTTCAGTGATCCTCTTTTTTTTTTTTTACAAGTGACTCGTTTAATCCAAGGAAATGTACTTCATTGCCAGGCAAGTTCGTGAGAACGAGCATCAGCTTCTTAATTGGATGTTTGTTTGTTCAAACGATCTTAATTTATTAGCAAAGGCCCGTTTCTATCGAAATCATAGGCTGTTCAATTGAAGTACTTCCTATCTAGGATTTGAATTTGGAGCTTTTGTGACTTGAAATTTGGCGAGAATCACTGGGTCTTATTATGTGCAAGTTTCACTTCCATTGTCTGCAAAAATTTAAATCGACATTTCAGCAATACATTCTATGTACTTTTTATATCGCAAATAAAGCAAACATGTAATAATAATAAGGAACACAAGATTTATAGTGGTTCGGCCAGGAAATTGGGCCTATATCCACTTTATATTCTTTCATTATTTACTTGCATCAGTTTTACAATTGCTTTCAATTACAAGAATCATACATTCATAATTCTTTTTACAATATTTCAACAAAATTTTCAAGTAAAGTATGGACGCAAATGGTTGCTGTTCCATGCCCTTGGAATTTGATCTCCATCAACAGTAGTGAGTTTGAATGTGCCGTCAAGAAGCTTCTGACCTATTACATACGGTCCTTCCCAATTTGGCCCAAACACACCTGTCGCTGTCATAATTCTCTTCAGGACTAGGTCTCCAATCTCAAAGCTGCGTTGGCGAACTTTGGAATTAAAATGTCTGGCTATTCTTTGCCGATGAGCTGCAATTCTAAGATTAGCCTCATCTCTTTTTTCATCAAGGAAGTCTAGCGCTTCAAGCTGTAGCCTTTCATTTTCTGCTTGGTTGAAATGGATCCTTCTGTGTGAAGGAACCTCTGTTTCTACCGGGATCATTGCTTCCGACCTGTATGCTAATGAGAAAGGAGTGTGCCCAGTCGCAGTTTTGTGAGTGGTTCTGTATGCCCATAGTGCAAGTGGTAGCTTATCGACCCAACCACCTTTCGCTCTTTCAAGTTGCTTTTTTATGGTTGATTTGATGATCTTGTTTACTGCTTCCACTTGCCCGTTTGCCTGCGGATGAGCAACTGCTGAAAAGCTTTTCTGGATTTTGAATCGCCTGCAAAAATCTTGGAATTCCTCGCTTTCAAACTGAGTACCATTGTCTGTGATTATTTTCTGAGGCACACCATACCTGCAAATGATATTCTTGGTCACGAAACTTATCATCTTCCTAGAGGTGATAGTAGCCAATGGTTCAGCTTCAGCCCATTTAGTAAAATAATCAACTGCAACAATAGCATATCTAATCCCTGATTTGGCAGTCGGTAGCGGCCCAATGAGATCCATTCCCCAAATTGCAAATGGCCATGGACTGACCATTTGTGTGAGTTCAGTTGAAGGTGCTCTAGGAATTTTGGCAAATCTTTGGCATTTGTCACACTTTCGGGAATAGCTTGCAGCATCATGACTAATTTCTGGCCAAAAATATCCGTATCGGAGAATTTTCTTTGCTAATGTTTGACCACCTGAATGATCACCACATTCTCCTCCATGTACCTCAGCTAGGATTGTTTTGGACTCTTCCCTGGATACACATCGAAGCAATGGCATTGAGAATCCCCGTCTGTATAATCGGCCATCCTAAATTACATAGCGAGAGGCTTTCCTTAGTAGCTTCCGTCTCTTTATCGAATTTTCTGGCAGAGAACCTCTGAGTAGGTAGTCCAGTATTGGAGTCATCCATGACTCTTGTTTTTGAGATACATTCATAATCCAGTCAATATCCATCTCGTCTATACTTGGTGCTGAAAGGACTTCTACGGGGACCAATCCCAATAGTTGAGCTTCACCAGAACTTGAATACTTTGCGAGGGAATCTGCCTTCATATTCTCTTCCCGAGGAATGTGGCTTATTGAATAGTGATCGAGCTCACACAGAAGTTCCCAAGCCTTTGACAAGTAAGCGGGCAGGTTTCCCCCTTTCGTTCGAAATTCCTTCTTGACTTGGCATACAATAAGCTGAGAATCGCTAAAGATCTGTAATGCTTGTGTGTTTAGTTCTTTAGCGATTTTCAGTCCTGCGATAAGAGCTTCATATTCGGCTTCATTGTTTGTTGAAGGAAATTCCAATCTTAGTGCATAGCATAATGACCGACCTTCAGGAGTCTCAAGTACAACTCCGGCTCCAGAACAGTAATCATTTCTTGCACCATCGACATATAGCTTCCATTGGATAGGGGAATTGTCGAACATTTCTTCCTCACTGTTACCCTTATCTGTAAATTCTGCAATGAAATCCGCTAAAGCTTGTCCATTGATTGCTTTCCGGGGATGATAAGTGATGTCATACTGACTGAGTTCAATATTCCACTTTAGAAGACGACCCGAAGTTTCAGGGCGAAACAGGACTTGCTTTAAAGGTTGATCAGTGAGGACTCTGATAGGATGAGCTTGAAAATATTGCCTCAATTTCCTAGACGCAATTAGTAAGCAATAGGCGAGTTTTTCCAACTTAGAGTAATTCATCTCTGCCCCAGTGAGTCTTTTGCTGATATAGTAAACTGGATGTTGAATCCTTTTGTCTTCCCGTATCAGCGCTGCACTTAAAGCGTGTGATGATATTGCCAAGTATATAAGAAGATCCTCGCCATCGCCAGGCCTAGAAAGTATTGGAGGCGTCTCCATATGGCGAATCAATTCATCAAAGGCTTTTTGGCATTCGGGAGTCCAATTGAAGTTTTTCTTTCCTTTCTTTAGGGCGTCAAAGAATGGGATGCATTTATCTGTGGCTTTGGAAATGAACCGACTCAAGGCGGAAACTTTTCCATTGAGACTTTGCAATTCCTTCTTTGTTCTAGGAGCTTTGACTTCTTTCAAGGTAGTAATTTGAGCTGGACTAGCCTCAATGCCCCTAGCGCTGACGATAAACCCTAAGAACTTTCCGGACTCGACCCCAAACGTGCATTTCAGAGGGTTAAGCTTCATTCTGTATTTCCGGAGGACTGCGAACATTTCTGCCAAGTGTTCAATGTGATCCGCTGCTTTCTTAGACTTTACTAACATGTCGTCGACGTAGACTTCCATAGTTTTGCCCAATTGCGGTTTGAACATAGCATTAACAAGTCTTTGGTAGGTTGCCCTTGCATTCTTCAATCCGAAGGGCATAACTCTGTAGCAATAAAGACCAACATAGGTGATAAAGCTCGTGTCCTCCTGATCCGGTTCATGCATCATGATCTGGTTATATCCGGAGTAGGCATCCATGAAAGATAACAATTCATGTCCCGCTGTTCCATCTACCAGTTGATCGATCCTGGGTAAAGGAAAGCAATCTTTGGGGTAGGCCTTGTTCAGATCTAAAAAATCGATGCACACTCTCCATTTTCCATTAGCTTTCTTAACCAACACAGGATTTGAAACCCAATTCGGATATGTAGATTCTTTGATGAAGTTATTTTCCATGAGTCGATCAATTTCCTCTTTTAATGATGCTGACCTTTCTGGACCTTTGGTTCTACTTTTCTGTTTTACTGGTGTAAACTTTGGGTCAATATTCAGAGCGTGTACTGCAACTTCTGGAGATATTCCACACATATCAGCATGAGTCCAAGCGAAGACATCCAGATTTGCTTTCAGGAATGATATCAAGATATTCTGAATTGACACATTAAGTTGTGAACCCACATTCAACACCTTATTTGGGTCCTTCGGGTCAACAGGTACCGGTACCTTCATTTCAACCGGCACTACTCTATTCTCCCCTGCACTGGCTTTTCTGGGATCCATCTCTTTCCGTGCCCCGCTATGCTCGCCAGTGCAGGGTCCGCCCCGTAATTGCTACAAGGCTGGCTCTTTGATGCGGACCGGGGTGGCCGCATCCTTTCCCATTTCCCTTTTTCTTGACTGTCGCAACTCTGTCAAATAGCACTCTCGCGCAGCATTTTGATCCCCTTTTATAATTCCTACTCCATTGTCTGTAGGGAATTTAATAGTGAGGCACCACGGGGCTAGGATAGCTTTGAACGCTGCGAGCGTTGGACGGCCAAGGAAAGCATTATAAGCAGAAAATTCATCGACAATCACAAATGTTTGCTTGCGGACTACTTTCCTTTCTCCTTCCCCAAGTTCTACTAGCAGATCGATGGTTCCTATTGGTTGCTTTGGCTCCCCGGTGAAGCCAGCGATCTTCTGCGATGAGGCTTGTACATCGACCATAGGGATTTTCATTTGGTCGAATGTCTTCTTGAAGAGGATATTACATGATGCTCCGCAGTCAATGAGAACTCTTCGGACAATGGCCGGTCCGATACCAGCTGAGATGACCAAGGGATCTAGGGTAGGAGCTTCGATACCTGAGGAATCTCTGGCTCTGAAAATAATATCATCACTGAAAGTTTTCTGTTGTTTCAGGGGCGTAGTGTCTTCTAAAACAAAGACGTCTTCTTCAGCTGGAACATATTTCAAAGCCCTGGCATATCTCTCCATCTCTCCCCAGCTCTTGCCAGCTAGGTGAGGCCCTCCTGTAATGACATTGATAATGGGCCTTCCAGATTCATGCCCCGTAGCTTTCTCACCTATCCTAGGCTGATGAACAGGAGCCTGTTGCCCCTGACTTGACGATGCAGGATTGTTGCTATTCTTTTTCACGAATTGCTGCAGCTTGTTTTCTCTTAGCAATTCTTCAATCAGATTTTTCAACTGGCGGCATTCATCGGTCTCATGACCGGGTTGATTATGGAAGCGGCAGAACTTCCCACTTTGTATAGCCTTTTTTCCGGTCCTCAAAGGGATAGGTTTAGGGAGGTCAACAGAATCTTTAATGGCAAGGTAGATATGCTCCGGCGTGTCTGATAAAGGAGTATACTCTGATGGCTTGAAGGATCGGGGCTTCTTCAGATTACTCTGTTTCTTCCCATTGTTATTTTCCCTTTTTTGCCCTACAGATTCATTCTTGCGTGGAGCAACAGTGTTATCTTCAGCTTTTTCCGACACTGCCTTCACCGGTACGGGACGGCTTTCCAGGCGTATGAATTCATCTGCCTTTTTGTAGAACTTTTCGAGGGAGGTTGGCTCCTTCATGTTTAGCCATTTCCCAAATTCGCTCGACTTATCAATAGCCCTCATCAGATAAGTCAATATCATTCGCGGTTCAGCATTGTCTACCTCTGCCAGCACTATATTAAAGCGGTTCAAGAAAGATCTGATAGATTCACCAGGATTCTGTTCTATACTTGACAACGATATGATGTCCTTGGCCTTTGAAGCATATAGTCTAAACTGTTCCTTGAACTTTCGGGTCAAGTCTGAAAACTGATCAATAGATCGGACTGGCAACTTGGTGAACCACAGTAGAGCCACACCTTCAAGGTATACAGGGAAATATCGGCACTTTATCTCGTCTGAGGCTCTGGCACCTGTCATGTGCCAATCATATTTATACAAGAATTCATTCAGATCACTTGTCCCTTTGTAAGCTGGGATAGTTGGAGGGACAAACTTCCTTGGAAATTCCGCCTTTAAGATTTTCTCAGTAAATGGAGTTTTACTTGGGGCGAAACCCCATTCTTTCTCATCTTCAACCCTTTGCATACTTTCTCTCATGATTTGCCGAACCATTCCAGAAAGATACTCCTCATCATGTCGAGTTCCAGATCCACCAACCTCAGGAAGCGTTTGCTCAAAGGGACTGGCAGCCCTTTCTGGAGCATTCCTTTCATTAGCATCACGAACATTGCCAGCATAATTCCTTCCATTACCAGCCGGTTGATTGTTTGCCCCGAGCAAATCATTCAACTTATTCAGAATTAGACCATTTTGGGCACTCTGAGCCTCTAATTGTGCATTCGGGGCGTTTATCTGCTGGTTCAGCCCTAATATTACAGCATCCAACTCCGCTTTCGTAACCCCAGCAGACGGAGTGGGTTGATTAGGTACAGGAGAAGCGGAGGTTCCCTCTTGAATATTCCCAGATCTGACAGATCTACTCTTCCTTCCAGGAACCATTATCTCGGATAGACTTCTGGTTTTCAGGGAAATTCTCTCTACAAACCTCTGTGAAGCAATGATGATAACTTGCCTGAGTTCAATTCTCAGTGAAAGCACCAAAAATGTTAACGCTAAAATTTGAACGCTAACACCCCGGTGTATGAGTTGTAGTTGTGAAAGCACCACCCGACGACTCGGGAACAGATTACAAGCAGATAATAGCAGAAAAGCGGTAAACAACAACAATTTTATAGTGGTTCGGCTTTAGGGTATAGCCTAAGTCCACTTTAAGTACTTTTATTAATAATCTCGTTGCAAGCTGATACAATTCTTCCCAAATACAATACACTTTGAATTACAAGAGACTTAGAACAAGTATCTTAAACTTCGATGAAGATGAGAGTTTTCGAATCCATGTTGGATGTATGTGATCTCTCCTTGAAGTTGTTTGTAGCGTTCTTAATGTCTTGAGAGTTTCAAGTGTTGGATTGGATTGGTTTGGAATGCAGCAGAGTAACGGCGTTTGAAGGAAATCAGCCAAAAGTCCCCCTCTGGTTGGAGCTAGGGTCGTATTTATAGGCAATTCTAGGCAGGAAATATTACCAAGTCCTAAGTCGTAACCGACCTAAGTTGGGTCGTGGACGACTTAAACTAAGTCGTGGGTCAGTTGTCACTTAAATGCTGGGTCGAGACTTCTTAAAGGCATCCTTGCTGAACCCTAGATATATCACAAGTCCTAAGTCGCAAATGAGTCAACCGGTCCTCTCATAAGCGATGCGGCATTGAACCTTAACTTCGTAGTCTTAAGTCGTGGACGACTTACCATATGTCGTAGGTCGTGACCGACCTAAACTGATTTTCGGCTTGTGGCTTAGCTGGAGTTAACGAGTCATGATGCGGTATTGAATTTGCCTCTGTAGCCTTAGGTCGTGAACGACCTAGCAAAGGTCGTAAGTCCGTCACGACTTAGGTGTAGTCGTTTTAACTCCTCGTCCCTTGAGTCGTTAAGTCATAGTCCCTTTAGGTTGTTGGGCCGTTACTCCCTTGGGTCATTTAGGTTGTAATTTCTTAAGTCGTAAACTTCCTTAAGTCGTAAACTTCCTTAAGTCGTGCCCTCCTTAACTAGTAAGATTGTGCAGACCTTAGGTCGTCAGGCCGTAATGTTCTTAGGTTGTGAAGGCCTTAAGTCGTAGACCTTATCTCGTAGACTCTTTAACCCGTAGAGGCCTTAAGTCGTAGACCTTATCTCGTAGACTCTTTAACCCGTAGAGGCCTTAAGTCGTAGACCTTATCTCGTAGGCTCTTTAACCCGTAGAGGCCTTAAGTCGTAGACCTTATCTCGTAGGCTCTTTAACCCGTAGAGGCCTTAAGTCGTAGACCTTATCTCGTAGGCTCTTTAACCCGTAGAGGCCTTAAGTCGTAGACCTTATCTTGTAGACTCCTTAACTCGTAGAGGAAACTGGGTTAACACAGGACATCCTGCCAAATACACTCTACTATGTGGCGAGGGATGTTATCCCACTTCGGCCAACACCCACTCATCCTACTCCGGTAAGAAACTCTAGAAACATCCAACACAACCTTCGTGGGAAGTAAGTCGAACCCCCTGTTTTTAAATATGATACAGATAAGTACGTATATCAAAAAAATAAGATGCCGAATAAAATTTAATTCTTACCCCTCTACTCTATATACTAAAGAAACTACAGGACGCCGTGATGCTTGCGATGGACCACCGCCATCGCCTTCTAAAGATCGGTAAGAGCTCCTACCTCCAGATGACATTACGATAAACTTATGACATATATACACATCATTTCAAAAGAGAATGATAACATGATAATGAAATATATTTCATACGTAAATGAGTACATCAACGGTACAAATTGCTAAATCAATGACTGAAATGGAAATAGAAATGGAAGTGTGTTATACCTGATTCATAATAGGTCTCGCGTTCCAATGATAAGCATGTTACATTGCATTTTTAATAAAAATTACTAAATAATTGATAAATGGAAATGACACATAACATGTAAACAATGGTAAAGGTACAGATTTGGTTTCATAGTTACATCAATTTCATAATACATCAAGAATTCAACATAGTTACATCAATTTCATAATACATCAAGAATTCAACATAGTTACATCTTGCAAAAAAATCAGATTTGGATTTTTATCAATCATCATCGTCTTCTGATTCAGATTCGGTCTCGTTTTCTACGATATTTTCCTCTGCACTGTCAAACGCCTCTACCAAACATTTGATTCACTAATCAAAAGACCAAAATCTGTATGATCGTCTGTAATTATTATTTCATCGTTTTCCTCAAGATCTGCCTGATAAGCTTGTTCATCTGGAATATTCTTCCCATCGAATGTAAATATGGCCTTTGTTTTTAAAACTACAGACCAATCTGCTTTATCTCTTTTTAGAGACAGATAAGGAGCGTAATATACTTGCAATGCTTATTTGGCTAGTAAAAAAGGATCGTACTTGTGATAGTGCGATGTATGCTTTATTTCGATAAGATTATAATCCTTATGCACATTAATTCCAGAACCTAGAACATTCCTAAACCAATTACATCTAAATACAAACACCTCCTCCGCTGTTCGTGAGAAATATGTCAGTTGCAAAATTTGTGTTATAACGCCATAAAAATCATTCGTGTGATTTTATGGATCGTCATTACTTTAACAAATACACCAGTATTATTCGTTAATTTTTCTGCACCTTATTCTTTGGTGTTAAATTTATATCCATTGATGAAATATATTGGATATGTCTTGACCACTCCTTTTGGTCCCATCGCAAGATGTTTCAATCCTTCGTCAACAACACAATTTCTCGGCTCATAAATATAATTTGAAAACCAACCGGAAAATTCTTTACTGAGATCTCCGTTAAGATGTTCACGTTCAGAAACATTGTATATATAAACAAATTATTACATTAGGTTATACACACACATGCATTATAGAAAAGAATAAAACACAAATTATTATTTCAGATTACCAAACAAACGGTGCAACCTCGGCACAATTGTAACAACCCGCATATTTGTCGATTTTATATTTAAATATTTTATTTAAATATTTCATCGTTCGTCGGATCTTAGTCCGGAAAACTACTTTTTGTAAACAATCGAATTAGGACTCGAGACCACTTCCATTGAGTTCAAAACGCCGTTTGCGATCTTTTTAAGTATAAACTTTGATATGTTTGGAGATAGTAGAATTTTTGCTACTTTTTTATACTTAGGGCTTTGGTTTGGGTTTCAGCCCATTGACCTAACATATGAACCCAACTCCACTCCAACTCTTCATTACTTCATTTCTAATTCCTAATACTCAAGCTTTAGCAACAATGGTGGGAGGAATGGGAAATTAAAACTCCAAGTCCAAATCTTTATTGCAAATTCAAGCTTCTTCCTCCAAATTCAAGAAGAAGCTTTGATTCAAGCTTGTTGGTTTGAGAGTGATTGTTCTTGCCATTGCACTATAGCTTCTTCTTCGTTGATTTTATGAAAAGGTGAGATTTTTATCTCACATCTTAGTCTATAACTATCTTTGAATGTTGGGTATGAATTCCTAACAATTATTCATGTGCATTTGATTTTGGTTTGGATTGATTTGGTGAATATTCCAATTTTTAGTGTTTAGAGTTCAAATCTTTAAAAATCATAATTTTGATTTTGGAACATGTTTTTGGTGATGCATCGAGGAGTCAATAGGACCGGGTAGCCGATGGGCGTAATCCTCTAGCGTTCGTGCTTGTCCGATTGCAAATTGAAGGAGTTTGCACCTCATTTGAAATAGGTTTCAATTTGCAGAACAATCAAGTTCGGCTGACCGAACCACTGGGCCGGTCGACCGACCTGCGACTAAAACTGCATAGCACTTCTCTGTCTCGGGTTCGATCGACCAACTACAGAGCTCAGTCGATAGACCTGCTTCCCGAGCATTTTTCCACAACAGGGTCCGGTCAACCGAGCTCTGTAGCCGGCCGACCGACCTGTTGTTGTTTTTCCCGTAGCGGGGGTGTTGCCCCCGCACCCCCACCTTGGAGGGTTGCCACCCCCCTGGACCCCCCCTCCGTTGGGGGTCTTATCTGAAAAACATTCAACAGAACTTGCTTTGTTGAGATGTTGAGTTGACCATTCTTCGAGACAAACTATCTTGGGCTTCTCGGTCGATTTTATGGATTTTTGAATATCTATTTCGATGGATTCTTTATCGGTTTCTTTGGATTTTATTCACGTCTTCGAATGTGAATTTTTATGATTGATTGTTTCTACAATCACTTCTATGATTTGTCACTTTAAAATATAAAGGTTTTCTATACTAGTAGTAAATATCAAAACTCTTTCTTCTAATGATTTCAACACTATTTTATAACAAAGCTCGTTTTCTCAAACCGATTTCCAATCTATTAGTATATACAAACCTTTACCTCACTCATATGAGAAATCTAATTAAACGACTTAGTAAAACAAGTGGTATGAAATGCTTGGGTTTACTTCGTCGGTTAATTCTTGGACTTGTTCGATTGAATCTCTTGTGACAATTTTCTAGTGGAGAACTACAATTTGTTCGTAAATATTTAAGTTAATCTAGTGGTTATGGGACATGAGGCTAAGCTCATATATTTACTAGCTTATTGTAATTGACACTTCTTTATGATCGATGATGATCATTTTATGGTTTAGACAAGCAATGTGCGATGTCTCGTTGTCCATGTGGAGGACTGTACTTCATTTTATTGAGCTTCGTCTCATTTCTCGCATGGGTCGTACCTATTTAGGTGCGTCGATGTTTATTTACACATGGGCCGTACCTATTTAGGTGTGTCGATGTTTGTTTACTTCGTGGAGCAATCGGCTCAATAAGTCGGGGCATGGGGCTTATCTTTCTAGGTACGTTGATGTTCGACTTTGCATGGGGTGTATCTTTCTAGGTGCATCGATGTTAGGCATTACATAGGGCGTATCTTTCTAGATATGTCGATGTTGATTTATGCATGGGGCGTATCTTTCTAGGTACGTCGATGCTTATTTATGCATGGTGTGTATCTTTCTAGGTGCATCGATGCTAGACATTACATGGGGCGTATCTATTTAGGTGCGTCGGTGTTTGTGTTTGCATGTGTCGTACCTTTCTAGGCGCGTCGATGTTTGACTGTGCATGGGGCATCTCTATTTAGGTGTGTCGATGTTCGGTCTATGGAATAGCGTTCCGTTTGGGATTGGCCATCCTTTTCTTGTGATTTCTGGATTTCTAATTGATGATTTCTGGAATTTATGTTTCACCAACTTTTACAATTGGCATTGATATGTATGTCATTTTATTGTGGCTTGGTGAATGAAATAAAGAATATGACATTCTTTTGATGCTATGAGATTCTTGAGATATTGTATGACTTTTGTGGATTTTCTAATGTATACTTGTCGTAGTATGACATTTTTGGTTATCATTCGTCTTTTTATTATATCTCTTCTTATATCTCATTTTATCTGATAATTATAACTAGACTGATCTGTTTATTATTTTCTTATTAAATAATACTCGGGTCAGACCGAGATGTTACAGGTGCTTCTGCTTGACTTCACTTCTAGGATTATCTCCTTGACTGTTGGCTAACTACTTTGATTAGTAGTTTTTGGACATATACATTTGAGATATAGACTCTATGATGTACACTTATTCTTTTGTTTAGCATATGTTGCTATTCTTTTGGGTTATTGTGGATCTTTCTGACCACTACTCTGATGTACACTTTCATGTGTTATATATTCATATCTTTTTCCGCCTTTGTGATATGGATGTCTGTGACTGATTTGTGTTATGTTTATTTCTATACTTGCTTCCGAAGATTATTATAACCACTGTGCAATAGCTTTGAGTTTGTATCGGTGTGTCGGATTTCCTCTCGAAATCAAATGCATGTTATACTATCCGACATAGCGGTGCTCGCTCAAAGCAATTGCACGGATGGTCGCTCCTCAACAGCGTTATTTTCCGTGCTAGTTGACAGCATTGCTCCGTAGTGTACTTGGCTAGCGTGGGTATAGAGGTGGGGCATCGCAGCTTGGTATCAGAGCCAAACTTCGGACAATACGAAATATTGTAACAAGGATCATCGTCCTAAGTCTATCTTAGGAGTCGTGCTTTAGGATTTAATTCGAGTCTTCATACCGATTCATCCTATTTTCTTTATGATTCCTTGTTTTATCTATCAAGATTGCTTGATACTCATTTGGTGAATAACCTTTTTCTTCTTTCTTTCTTTCTAAAGGAAGAGAAATGGTTAGACCAGGCCATCCCAGCGCCGGTCAATCTAGTGCTACTCCCCAAGATGGAGTATTCATGTCTGCTCAGCAGCTTTTAGATCTCGTGAAGAATGCTCAAGCTGCAGGACCCATTCCAGAGCCTACTCATTCTAGATCCGGTTTTGCACGCTTGTGCAGAGACTACACCGATTTGGGTGGAAGGCCATTCAAGGGATCCGAGAGTGTTATAGAAATTCAGGCTTGGCACAAATCATGCGACCGCATCTTTTCTCGCACGAACCTTATTGATCTACAACGAGTCCAAGTGGCTTCTAGCATGCTCCAAGAAAGAGCATTAGATTGGTATGAGCTTCTAATTTCTGAAATCGTTGAAGCGGATCTCACTTGGGAGCAATTCTGGGAAGATTCGAACTAAAGTTTGTGCCGGAGGCTGAAAAAGTAACTTTAGCACGGCGTTTTATTGACCTTGTTCAATGTAAATCTTCTATGACAGATTATGTCGCATCTTTTGAATCTCTTTCCAAATACGGGTTGAATACATTAATACCCCATTGAAGAAAAATCAGAGATTTGTCTATGGCTTGAATAAGAATCTTAAGAAGCCATTACTCCTGAAACTTGAAGTTTCATTTGATCAGCTTATTGATATCGCTCTTCGTCTTGAAGAGGCTGATAGAGAGAGTAACGTTGAAGTTGTGGTTGCCAAACAGAACTACAACGACAACATGAAGAGGCCAATTAAATTCAAAGGCCCCTTTCCCTACAAGAAAGGGAGGCAAGAAACCCCGATAGCAAAAGCCCCTACCCCTAGTCGTGGACAATGTTATAATTGTGGTTCAACGACCACTATGCAAGGGAGTGTCCGAAACCTCTTTATTGTCGCTATTGCAAAAATTCGGGTCACCATATAATTGCATGTCCCATACTTCAAAGTAGGAAGGAGGGAAAGCTCAATGTAGTGCAAGCTCCTAACAACTCTTCTCTTGGTGAAGGTATTTTTCACTCAATCCTTGATGGCATTATTTTATTTAGTGATCTTCTTATTTGGGTTATTTTTGATATGGGTTCCATCTCACTAATTTATATTAAAAGAACTTGTTGATTCTTTTTAAACATTTTTGGGCTTGCAGACTACATTGAGGATTGTGAATCCGGATGGGTCCGCAACACTAAATTTGCTTTCTATTGTTATCGAAATTATTTTATGTTATTTTTCTTTCCGAGCCGATATTTTTACTTAGGCTTCGGAATTGACTTTTTTTTTGAAAGGATTGGCTTAATCATTGTGAAGCCTATATCCTATTTTTCGAGTGGACTATTCATCTTCGATATTTTCTATCTTTTAAGCAGCTTTCTATCTTTCTTTGTGATTCCGATTTCAAATTTTTGGTGGAATCATTTTATTATTTAAGCTCACATGATGAGGAAAGTGTTATTTCTCTCATCTAAATAGTTTGTGAAACTTTCCGGTATTTTTGAGCTTGTCTTAGGATTATCACCTAAGTAATCTTTTGTGTGGCGCTAGGGTCTTTTCAGTTCGACATTACCACCGGTTTTCATTTGCTATGAGTTGCGGAAGTTAGCATTCCACATACCGCATTCCGCACTCGTTATGATTCTTATGAATGACTTATTATGTCATTCAGTTTGCCCATCTTGTTTCATCCATTTTATAAATCGAGTATTCTATGAATATGTCGATAATTCCATTCTTGTATTTATTGATTTTGGATGAAAATAGAAATTTAAAATTTTGCAAATCTTTTTCATAAGATTTATTTATAAGTACATTTGGATTTTGATCTTAAACGAGCAAAGAATATTCTCAAAACTTTTAAGAGATATTTTCATCATATAGAAGATGATTTTGTGATTGTATTGCCCGTTGAGTGCTTTAAGAATTCCGGTCGATGCGCTTGATCAACGTTATCGATAGGAATTTCCTAAACGCTTTGATGAGACAATCAGACACGATATATTGACTTGTAAAAATGTAAATTTTTGTAGAAAGATTATTACATAAAGATAAATGTAATTTTGAAAGTTTTAGCTTTTCGAGAAAGAAGATTATTCGAAAGAATTCTTTTCCGATACTCTTATTCTTGTGTTTCTCGAAGGGAACCAAGATTTTATATTTTGTACCAATGCTAGTCATATTGGTTTGGATGCCGTCCTCTTTCGAAAGAGAACATTCTACCACTTGTGCTTCTAAATCATTAAAGTCGATCAAGACTAGGTGTGCCACTCATGATCTAGTGCCCGCGGCTGTTGTTTTCGCTTTTAGAGTTTGGCATCATCATTTTTGGGGGAGATATTTGTTCCCCACCTCGATCATAAATCTTTGGAATATTTATTTTCTCATAAGGAACTTCATGTCGACTCGAGTTCCTAGCATCTTATGATCTTGATATTCTGCAAATCGTGTTGCCAATGCGCTTTGTCGTAGGCAACAAGTTGTTGATTCTTTGATGTTGTCTGAATGGAATTATCTTTTTATCAAGTTCATCGGACACTTTGATATACTTCGTTTTATTGAGCTTTATCTCATTTCTTTTATGGACTAGCGTCCGATGTTCTTTTATGGTGTTCGGTTCATCGGATGTACTATTATTATACTACATCGATGTTCCGTCTAATCTGGATCAATGGATGTACCATTATTATACTACATCGTTGGTCCGGTTTATCTGTTCATTGGACGTACCATTTTTGTACTATGTCGGTGTTCCAAATTATTCGAGTTTCTAGTTTCTCGGGCGTACCGTTTTTGTACTACGTCGTTGCGCCGGCTCAATTTTTTGTTGTTCATGACGTTTTCTGACGTCTTTCTTCTACGGAATTGCCTCAGGTATTACGATTTTTGTTCTTGAACCCGCTGTTATTGAGGAAATTGAAGTTTCACCAGATTTGACTTATGAGCAACATTCCATTCGCATCATTGCTTCGGAGGTTGAGCGCCTTCGGAATAAAATGTTCTTCTTGTGAAAGTTCAATAGTTCTCGGATCCTGAGGATTGCTCCTTGGAATCCTGGGAACCCATCGAGCGATCCCGTCTGGGTTTACTCTTTCGTGCTCTTTATGGTGAACTTCTTATTTCTAATTTTCTTTTGTGATTGATATGCTTCTATGGTTGTTACTCTTTATTTTCTTCTTAAGTAATGCGAGGACGCAATTTCTTTAAGGAGGGGAGTCTGTAACAACCCGCATATTTGTCAATTGTATATTTAAATATTTTATTTAAATATTTCAACCATCGTCGGATCTTAGTCCGAAAAACTACTTTTTCCAAACAGTCGAATTAGGACTCGAGACCACTTCCATTGAGTTCAAAATGCCGTTTGCGATTTTTAAGTATAAACTTTGATATGTTTGGAGATCGTAGAATTTTTGCTACTTATTTATACTTAGGGCTTTGGTTTGGGTTTGTGACAGCCCGCAGATCTGTACCCCTTGAATCAACACTATTCTACCTCTGTTAACTCAAGTGGCACAGAAATACGAACCAATTAGAGTTAAGAAGAAGAGAAAGATGAAGAAGAAACTAAACAAATCAGAATCTCATAGTCGCAGCGGAGTAAAATATAATAGTAAATAATAGATCTTTACACAAAATGAAAACTATAATTGTTTTATACATCATATCATCACAGTGTCTCATGCATCAACTATTACCAATCAGACATACCATACAATCACAACAGCGGAATATATATATGTATAGATATTACGTCACGGACAACAGCTCCTCTCCTGCTCCATAGCATCCTATCCTGAACAAATAATACTCGTCCTGACCCGAGCATTATAATGAAATAACACCCGAGTCTGTCTGGAATACCAGTTGATTATAATGCATCCAATTTGATTATTAAAGTTTCAAAAATCCTTTGAAAACAAAAGCATCTCGTAAGACCACGCCACAAATTAACAAGTCGGGTTTTTACCTTACGATAGCTAAAACACTTTTTATAGAAATCTTCTGATATTTTAAGAGGGTCTATTTACAAATATTTATAAAATAGCCGAAATTGTTACATCTATTAAATTCCAGCTACTAGCCACAAAAGTGGGTAATAAAACAAAACTCGTACAAGGCACGTAGGGAGAATGGATTTCCAACAATGACTAGGCACTGGGGTACCACTTGTCACAGTACGGGGCCTAGATCACCGTGCCGAGGACCACTCCCGATCCCCTGCAAAACAAGGCCAGATCCATCCCTTACTGGACAGTTCCGAATAAGATCACCCCGCAGTTGGCGCGACCAACCGCCCACTAAGACGATATAAAAAGGGACATCTAGACAGGGATGACCTTACTCTCCAGTGGGGGCTACCCACGAAGCCTTGCTGCATATCCCCTGATTTTCAGTCATTCCCATTTGATGAGGCTTGAGGCTAAGCGTTATCTTTAGAACGTTTCACTTAGAATGCCCATCGCCCACCTGACGATGTTTCGCAAGCATTCATCCATACAAGTCCCTCCCGGGTTCGAACAGAACCGAAGGCACTACTCCTACTACATCCATTTTGGAAATATCCTCTGGAATAGTAGCGACTAGCCCTTGCACTTCACTGCTCCATCTTCAACTCCGAACACGTTTTTCGCGCGAAACATACAAACCGGATCGAAGTGGTTTTCGAGAAATAAATCTCGATCCCGGTCTCTTCGAAACGATCAACGCATTGTCCAATATTGATAGTCGGTGATTTAACTATCAATTTATATTCACAAATATCCATCACACAATAAATGATTTTCCCACATTATTTATTTGCCTCAAATATCTTTTAAAGATATATTTCCAAATTTCCAAATCTCATTTGAAACAATTCCCAAAATCTCTTCCTTTACAAGGAAAAAAATTATCTAACATTTATTCCCATTGGAAATAACCAAGTTCGAAACAATTTAGATTTAAAATAGTTAAAACACTTTATTCTGAAATATATTTTCAAATATGGAAATTTACTACTAATTATTACTCAAAAATATAATTCTAATATGTACAGTAAAATCATTTATTAAGATATAAACTTTGATTTTAAATAAGGGTTTTGCAAAAAAAAATTTAAAAGTAGTGTTCTTAAAAAAATTTAATATTAATTTCAAAATAACTTAAGTCAAAACCAGCCTTTAAATAAATCCATTTGTAAAAATAATTACAATTGTATTCTTAAATCATTACTAATGTTAATTTATTAATTTGTTACTTTAAAATAATAATTTTCAAATACTCTTTAAACAATTTTAAACTTTAAACTTCCGTTTAATAAAAATCTGTTTAAAACTCGAACTTGGTTTCCCAGGGAAATACACTTTCTATTCCAACATTCCAAAGAATCCATCTTATAAATCCAACCAATTTATTACCATTCAAATTCATGTTTTAATAACATAAGTTTCCTTTCCAGGTTTAAAAAAAATACTTCTTTCGAAGGCCAAACATAATTTACCATTCCTGGAAATTTACTTTCAAAGCTCGAGTTTAAGAATTCTTTTAAATGAACCCTTGAGAATTTATTAAAGGAAAGTAATGCCTATGAATTACTTAAATAAAATTCCAATGGTGAAAGCTGCATTTCAAAAACTTTTATTTACATTTACAATTGTTAATTTATGTTTAGAAGCATCGTTGAAAACATAATTTAATTTTTTCGAAAATCACTTAATCCCTTCTAATAAAATTTCTCACCGGAAGCCGTACTTCCATATTTATAGATTGATAAATTTCCCACTTCATTTAAAATTTAAATTTTACCAATTTCATTCTTCATCCAAACCAAACCCAAATTTTATTCCTTTAAAATTCGTTATATATCAATTTCTCTTATTTCTTTAAAAAACCCAATTTATTCCATTTAATAAATTCTGGATTTATAGTTTATCCAACAATAACACAGTACATTTTAATTCCAGATTTATCTGTCACAACACATATAGATAGAATGCATCATCAATCATCAAAATAATTATTATATTGCGAGGAATCCAGTTCATCCCTCCAACCTGTTTTTCCCTGCATCCACAAATATTAGCACAACAATATATATCAACTCAATTTGATAATAATTACCATATTCAGCTAAACATCCAAACAAACATTCAATATTAGCTGTTTACTTTACTAATATCCAGATGTGAGTGAGAATAACTCACCTTGAGTTTCGGCGAGCGTTCGAAATTTAAATTAAACCGAACGACGTTCGATTTAACCTAAATTTCTACTTGCCCGAAATGATTCCGAAACTGCACCATTGCGTAGTATTCGTCGCTGCGATCCCGACGTCGTAAATTTTGTCGAAAACTGATCACGTATGAGCGAGATATTAAAATTTAAAGTTTGATTTAAATTTAAAACAATTTATTTAAAAAAAATACCATCCAATCACTGCCGTTCAATCCACAAACGAATCAGAGCCGCTCCCCTTTTCTTCTACATCGCGCGTCTTCAGGGTTCAACGAACCCACATGCCGCCGCCTAGGGCTTGCAGCTGCCCCCGCCTCGCTCAACGTGAATGCGATCGGAACCCACCGTTGCGAAGCCCATCACCAACACCACCCACCCCAGGCACGTGTACGAGCTCGGCCGAGGCTCTGTCTCGAAAGACGCGCCCAAAAAGTTGCCTATTTGAGCAGATCCGGGCCTCCACGACGAACTTCGAGCCACTTCACCGTACGGATGTGAAGCTGGTTTCAAGCTCTTCGATTTTCATGTAGAAAATTTTACAAATCATTGCATGGACAAGAAGGAATTTGAAGAAGAAGGTGGAAATGTATCGGCAATTGGTCCAATAAATGGCGGCCTGTTAGAGATAGAGCTAGGGCTTGAATAAAGATATTTATTTATATAATATAATTTAATATTATTTTATTCTCGTGCAATCAATTTACCACTTACACAAACGAACTCCAATTCTCATGTACTAATAGGCGTTCCTACGTTTTTTCCGCGTTCCGGACACAATTAAACAGGTTTTGTAAGCTAATATGATCATACGTAAGAATTATAGAATTTAACGATCAATTTAAAATTAAACGGATTAAAACGATTTTGATGCGTTTCGAGCTGCCACGGTCAAAGGAAAACTCCGATTGCTACGAAAATTGAAATCCGATAATAACTAACTATTACGGATCCAATGGAACTAGTTTCGTCGAATTCCGAGACTATGCCCCGGAAGGCTATTTTAACTCGTTGATTATTTCAAGTGATTTTCAAAATTATCGAAATCACTTAAAATTTCACTTTTATAATTTCATTAACTTAATTATAATTCATATTGAATTTATAATCACATTAGAAGTCATTTTGATTCATTTCGAACCAAAATTTGATTATTTGCATTATTATATTATTAAATCCCATCATTAAATTAATATAAAACTCCAAATTCAACCTATCGACTTATAATTCTATCCAACAGTCCTATATTAAAATTCAAACTCAAATAGCCTTAAAATAAATTTTAGAATCTAATTTTATCCCTATTTACACTCATAATTACCAATTATCCCAATTCTAATATTAAACTTTCATTATTCAAATTTCAATTAAATGGCCATATTTGAAATTTAACAAATTTTATTAACTTAACCAAATTCTTTTATTTAAAAATTCAAATTATAATCCATATTCAACATTTAAAATGAATTAAATGTTCAAATTTGGCGACCCAAAATTCCGGGTCGTTACATTCCTCCCCCTTTATAAAAATTTCGTCCCCAAAATTTGCTAAGGTAGAAAGAATGTTCCCAACTCAATAGCAAAACTTACTTAGTGAAATCTCAATTTCACTTTGCCTAAATTCTTTAGTTTTCAAATCGAAACTACTAATTCAATCCTATTCCCAAACCCTTTATTTTAAATTGTTATTTGAAATCAACTGGTCGCTAATGAAACAAATGCTCCTACACTTATTAACTTAACCCAAACTTCTTTAGTTAAAACTTATATACACTTACCAAAACCCTTTAGCTCAAATCCAAACTCATATGTTTTACTTACTCTAAAGCTTTAAATTCTAACGTATATCAAAATACCTTTCCAAGTTAATAAATTTTTCCCAAAATCCCAAAAAATTTCCAACTCCCAAAATTTCAGAAAATTTTTGGCAGAGTCTCCACTGTATGGAGGAGCATTCGCGATATCGCGATACAGATAAATATATATACATCGACCCACACGGTCGGAAACCATAAAATATCACAAAATGTATATCATTTCCCAATTATATTTGCGTAGGCGTACCTTTTTAGCAAATTTTTATAGCGAGCGGCTAATATAACGCATATACGCGCTCCAACTCTCTCAAATGCCTTCCGTACCTGTACTTAATCAACAAACTCATCAGTTTTCAAAGATATGAACATTTTAATAACATTTTCAATATATATATAAGCCAACATATCCATCTACATCCCAAACAACATTTTGTATAATTTCATAAGTAAATCATATTTTAAAGCATATACAATGTTCCTTTCTAATGGCAAACTCCAAGTTATTTCACACAAATGAGTTACATACAAGTTTACCATTCTCAATTTATAACTACTATCACCAATTCATTTTTATTTCTATATGCTTAACATATGCCTTACTTACATTTCTTTACTTTAACTTACATTCCCAATTTGATTTACAATCAAAATTTATTTTAAACTTGAAACATTTGCATTTCTTTTATGATCCATTTCCATTCATATGAAAAGTCACATAATAACATTTCAGTCCATTCCAATTACTCCTAAACTAATTCAGTTGCTGTTTAAACAACTAATTTTGAATTCGACAAAACAACCCATTCTTATGCAAATTTTAGGTTATCCAAGCAAGTGACCATCACTCAAGCTTATAACCATTTAAAATTAATTCTGGTTTAAATTTATATTAATTTTGTTCACAACCCAAATATTCTTATTTCCTTGCAATTTTTAAATCAAATCCTTATTCTCACCATTCAAATTTATTATCCATCTTAAGTTTATTTTTATTATTTTATTATTCTTATTATTACTCTTTTTAAACCAGGTCTTGATTTTCATATTTCAAATCCACTATTCAACTTAAGTTTTACTTTTATCATACCATCCTGGCTTTATTTACAACTCTTATATCCATATCACAAAATTATTTAAAACCATTCCACTTGCAATTTAATTTTATTATCTAAACAAAATCTATCCAAGACAACATTATTAGCTCAATCACAAATATTTTCATTTTCTTCTTATAAATCAAATTTTATTTTCATTTGATTCTCATCCAAATCAAATTCCAATCCAATTACAAATTGTAATGCACTTAGCTTATTTATTCAATCCATTTTTAGATTTATTTTATTAGCAAAGAAACCACTTTAAATTTATTTCCTTCCACTGAATTTATTTACAATTCAAACTATCACCATTATAATCTAATTCTATTTTCATCTACACTTCAATATTTGTTACCACAAATTTAAATCCCATGCCTCAATTGGATTTTATTTATTTTTCAAATTTTGACCACACTATCAAAATTCTATTCATTTCAATACAAATTCCATTAACTTGTAATTCAATTTAGTCAATAACCTATCCATATTAGGTTTTAATTTGCTTCCTCAATTCACCCTGAATTTATTTATAATATGACCAGTTTCATTCACACTCTCAACTTTTTATTGCCGAAACTAAATCCCATACTAGAACTGGGTTTTTCATTATTCCTTTCAAACTTTACTTATCAAAACACCAAAAATCCAACCAGGCCAAGACCAATTTCATTAAATTTAGTTTACACTAAATTCATCTTCAAGCTTCTTTTATTTAATTCAACCTATACTAAATTCTTTCCCGGATTAATTTCAAGTCCACCTAAGTTTCTATTTAGCCAACTTGAATTCATTTCATTTCCTTTACCACCTTAAATAAGGATTTAATTCCATTCATATTTATGCACAACACAATTGAATCTTGTTTTTAGTCAAATCCAAGTCCATCCCAATTCCACTCGATTGAAGTTAAATCCAATTCAATGTAATTTTAATTCTCCATATACAAGTTCAAAGCTTATTAATTAACTCAAGTTCATTCACTTCTTTTGTACCTCACTTTTCCTTATCCAAATTCACATTCCATTTGAGATTATAATTCCATTTTACTTGGCTTTACAATCCAATTCTTTATTCTTTGCAAATTTTAAATCCACAAATTTTAGATTATAAGCATAATACTTAATAACTTAAGAATATGAATTTCTTTACGCAATTATAAGCAATTTAAATTTCACCTTTATATTTAATTTAATTTAATTCCAATTCATTTTGATTTAATTAAATTTCAAATTCTCAATTTTATTTAACTTATCTTAAGTTAAATTCAAAAATATTCCATTCACCTTCATATGCACAAACTTTATCTAATCCCAGGATAAAAGTTCATTTTCCTTCCTTATTAATATCAACCTCAAATTATAAGTATAATACTTAATAGCTCATGGATACCATTCATTACACAATGACCTACAATTTCAAAGCCAACTCACATTTTAATTTGGCCCAAATCCATTTAATTCTAAGCTCAATTTATTTAACATATCCAAGTTAAATTCAAATTTTCTATTTACTTCAACAGATTTTATTCACTTTCAATTACTCAAGTTAAATTTTAATTCCAAGATTAAAATTTTCATTTCTTCCTTCTTATTAATATTAACTTCACTTAATAAGTTTAATAGTTAATTCATTTTAAATTTTACACATTATTTAAATAGAATTTTTCCCAGAATTCAATTCACCCGGTTTTATTTCAAAACCATTTTGAAATGTTAAATGTATACCTATTTGTTATACCCAATCAAATCAAATTCCCAGATTTCCAAAACAACCGGTATACCCAACAAATCCAAACAATACCATAATCAAGTACTAGGGAAGCAATCCATCACTTTAGAAACTCGAAAATGAATTCTAATGATGTGGCCAGCATCATCAGGATTATTTTCCAGCGACTGGAGTGAGTTCAGTGCTTATTTACTTTCCTACATTCATTTCAAACTATTTCCAAAAAAAATATTTCATTATTGCCTTCTAATGCTTTGGAAAACATTTCCAAACATTCCCAAGATGTTAAATTTCTCAAACCTTTGTTTTAATCCATTTAAACACCTTTCAAATTTTCCCGGGGTCAAAATTCTTGTTTAACTCAATTTTTAATTTCACTTCTCCTTATTTACAACATATTAAATTAATTCTATTTGGTTATAAACCATTTTAATATGTTATATTCTTATTAGCTTATATCATTTCAAATTTTATCAAATTCAAGATTCTTACTTGATTATGGTATTAACAACCAACAAACACCCAATATATAATAAGCTAAAAAACCATTTCTTTTATATCAAAATATAATTTCGGGTAAAATTATTTCATTTACCCACTTTAAAAACAATACTATGTCAGTTTATCTTGTTTAAGAGTTTAGAAACCCCTATCGATACGGTTGTACTTCCAGTACCGACCAGAATTCATAAACACTCAACCGATAATTCAACACAGTACAAAACAATTTTATATCCACTAACAAGTTCGCTCTCATAGCTATTAATACACTAAACTCATTATAGAGTACTATTCTCTCTGTTTAATGAGTAATATCCCCACCAAAGCCTAGGTTGTCGCCAACCTAAGCTCTGATACCAAGTGTGACAGCCCGCAGATCTATACCCCTTGAATCAACACTATTCTACCTCTGTTAACTCAAGTGGCATAGAAATACGAACCAATTAGGGTTAAGAAGAAGAGATAGATGAAGAAGAAACTAAACAAATCAGAATCTCACAGTCGCAGCGGAGTAAAATATAATAGTAAATAATAGATCTTTACACAAAATGAAAACTATAACTGTTTTATACATCATATCATCACAGTGTCTCATACATCAACTATTACCAATCAGACATACCATACAATCACAGCAGCGGAATATATATATGTATAGATATTACGTCATGGACTCCAGATCTTCTCCTACTCCATAGCAACCTGTCCTGAATAAATAATACTCGGTCTGACTCGAGCATTATAGTGAAATAACACCCAAGTCAGTCTGGAATACCAGCTGATAATAATGCATCCAATTTGATAAATAAAGTTTCAAAAATCCTTTGAAAACAAAAGCATCTCGTAAGACCACGCCACAAATAAACATGTCGGGTTTTTACCATACGATAGCTAAAACACCATTTATAGAAATCCTCCGATATTATAATAGGGTCTATTTACAAATACTTATAAAATAGCCGAAATTGTTACATCTATTAAATTCCAGCTACTAGCCACAAAAGTGGGTAATACAAACAAAAATCGTACAAGGCACGTAGGGAGAATGGATTTCCAACAATGACTAGGCACTGGGGTACCACCTGTCACAGTACAGGGCCTAGATCACCGTACCGAGGACCACTCCAGATCCCCTACAACACAAGGCCGGACCCATCCCTTACTGGACACTTCCGAATAAGATCACCCCGGGTTGGCGCGACCAACCGCCCACTAAGCCGAAATAAAAAGGGACATCTAGACACGGATGACCTTACTCTCCAGTGGGGGCTACCCACGAAGCCTTGCTGCATATCCCCTGATTTTCAGTCATTCCCATTTGATGAGGCTTGAGGCTAAGCGTTACCTTTAGAACGTTTCACTTAGAATGCCCATCGTCCACCTGACGATGTTTCGCAAGCATTCATCCATACAAGTCCGTCCCGGGTTCGAACGGAATCGAAGGCACTACTCCTACTACATCCATTTTGGAAATATCCTCAGGATTAGTAGCGACTAGCCCTTGCACTTCAGTGCTCCATCTTCGACTCCAAACATGTTTTTCGCACGAAACGTACAAACCGGATCGAAGTGGTTTACGAGAAATAAATCTTGATCCCGGTCTCTTCGAAACGATCAACGCAATGTCCAATACTGATAGTCGGTGATTTAACTATCAATTTATATTCATAAACATCCATCACACAATAAATGATTTTCCCACATTATTTATTTGCCTTAAATATCTTTTAAAGATATATTTTCAAATTTCCAAATCTCATTTGAAACAATTCCCAAAATCTCTTCCTTTACAAGGAAAAAAAATTATCTAACATTTATTCCCATTGGAAATAACCAAGTTCAAAACAATTTAGATTTAAAATAGTTAAAACACTTTATTCTGAAATATATTTTCAAATATGGAAATTTACTACTAATTATTACTCAAAAATATAATTCTAATATGTACAGTAAAATCATTTATTAGGATATAAACTTTGATTTTAAATAAGGGTTTTGCTAAATTAAATTTAAAAGTAGTGTTCTTAAAAAAAATTAATATTAATTTCAAAATAACTTAAGTCAAAACCAGCCTTTAAATAAATCCATTTGTAAAAATAATTACAATTGTATTCTTAAATCATTACTATTGTTAATTTATTAAGTTGTTACTTTAAAATAATAATTTTCAAATACTCTTTAAACAAGTTTAATCTTTAAACTTCCGTTTAATAAAAATCTCTTTAAAACTCGAACTTGGTTTCCTAGGGAAATACACTTTCCATTCCAACATTCCAAAGTATCCGTCTTATAAATCCAGCCAATTTATTACCATTCAAATTCATGTTTTAATAACATAAATTTCCTTTCCAGGTTTAAAAAAAATACTTCTTTCGAAGGCCAAACATAATTTACCATTCCTGGAAATTTACTTTCAAACCTTGGGTTTAAGAATTCTTTTAAATGAACCCTTGAGAATCTATTAAAGGAAAGTAATGCCATGAATTACTTAAATAAAATTCCAATGGTGAAAGCTGCATTTCAAATTGTTTTATTTACATTTACAATTGTTAATTTATGTTTAGAAGCATCGTTGAAAACATAATTTAATTTTTTCGTAAATCACTATATCCCTTCTAATAAAATTTCTCACCGGAAGCCATACTTCCATATTTATAGATTGATAAATTTCCCACTTCATTTAAAATTTAAATTTTACCAACTTCATTCTTCATCCAAACCAAACCCAAATTTTATTCCTTTAAAATTCGTTATATATCAATTTCTCTTATTTCTTTAAAAAACCAATTTATTCCATTTAAAATTAAATTCTGGATTTATAGTTTATCCAACAATAACACAGTACATTTTAATTCCAGATTTATCTGTCACAACACATATAGATAGAATGCATCATCAATCATCAAATAATTATTATATTGCGAGGAATCCAGTTGGATCCCTCCAACCTGTTTTTTCCTGCGTCCATAAATATTAGCACAACAATATATATCAACTCAATTTGATAATAATTACCATATTCAGCTAAACATCCAAACAAACATTCAATATTAGGTGTTTACTTTACTGATATCCAGATGTGAGTGAGAATAACTCACCTTGAGTTTCGGCGAGCGTTCGAAATTTAAATTAAACCGAACGACGTTCGATTTAACCTAAATTTCTACTTGCCCGGAATGATTCCCGAACTGCACCATTGCATAGTATTCGTCGCTGCGATCCCGACGTCGCAAATTTCGTCGAAAACTGATCACGTACGAGCGAGATATTAAATTTTAAAGTTTGATTTAAATTTAAAACAATTTATTTAAAAAAAATACCATCCAATCACTGTCGTTCAATCCACAAACGCATCAGAGCCGCTCCCCTTTTCTTCTACATCGCGCGTCTTCAGGGTTCAACGAACCCGCATACCGCCGCCTAGGGCTTGCAGTTGCCCCCGCCTCGCTCAACGTGAATGCGATCGAAACCCACCGTTGCAAAGCCCATCGCCAACACCACCCACCCCAGGCACGCATGCGAGCTCGGCTGAGGCTCTGTCTCGAAAGACGCGCCCAAAAACGTTACCTATTTGAGCCGATCTGGGCCTCTACGGCGAACTTCGAGCCACTCCACCGTACGGATGTGAAGCTGGTTTCAAGCTCTTCGATTTTCATGTAGAAAATTTTACAAATCATTGCGTGGATAAGGAGGAATTTGAAGACGAAGGTGGAAATGTATCGTCCATTGGTCCAATAAATGGCGGCCTGTTAGAGATAGAGCTAGGGTTTGAATAAAGATATTTATTTATATAATGAAATTTAATATTATTTTATTCTCGTTCCAATCAATTTACCACTTACACAAACGTACTCCAATTCTCACGTACTAATAGGCGTTCCTAAGGTTTTTCCGCGTTCCGGACACAATTAAATAGGTTTTGTAAGCTAATATGATCATACGTGTGAATTACGGAATTTAACGATCAATTTAAAATTAAACCGATTAAAACGATTTCGATGCGTTTCGAGCTGCCACGGTCAAACGAAAACTCCGATTGCTACGAAAATTGAAATCCGATAATATCTAATTATTACGGATACAATGGAACTTGTTTCGTCGAATTCCGAGACTATGCCCCGGAAGGCTATTTTAACTCGTCGATTAATTCAAGTGATTTTCAAAATTATCGAAATCACTTAAAATTTCATTTTAAATTTTCATTAACATAATTATAATTCATATTGAATTTATAATCACATTAGAAGTCATTTTGATTCATTTCGAACCAAAATTTGATTATTTGCATTATTATATTATTAAATCCCATTATTAAATTAATATAAAACTCCAAATTCAACCTATCGACCTATAATTCTATCCATCAGTCCTATATTAGTATTCAAACTCAAATAGACTTAAAATAAATTTTAGAATCTAATTTTATCTCTATTTACACTCGTAATTACCAATTATCCGAATTCTAATATTAAACATTCATTATTCAAATTTCAATTAAATTGCCATATTTGAAATTTAACAAATTTTATTAATTTAACCAAATTCTTTTATTTAAAAATTCAAATTATAATCCATATTCAACATTTAAAATGAATTAAATGTTCAAATTTGGCGATCCAAAATTCCGGGTCGTTACAGGGTTTCAGCCCATTGACCTAACATATGAACCCAACTCCACTCCAACTCTTCATTACTTCATTTCTAATTCCTAATACTCAAGCTTTAGCAACAATGGTGGGAGGAATGGAAATTAAAACTCCAAGCCCTAATCTTTATTGCAAATTCAAGCTTCTACCTCCAAATTCAAGAAGAAGCTTTGATTCAAGCTTGTTGGGTTGCAATTGAAGAGTGATTGTTCTTGCCATTGCTCTATAGCTTCTTCTTCATTGATTTTATGAAAAGGTGAGATTTTTTTCTCACATCTTAGTCTATAACTATCTTTGAACGTTGGGTATGAATTCCTAACAATTATTCATGTGCATTTGCTTTTGGTATTGATTGATTTGGTGAATATTCCAATTTTTAGTGTTTAGAGTTCAAATCTTTAAAAATCATAATTTTGATGTTGAAACATATTTTTGGTGATGCATCGAGGAGCCAATAGGACCGGGTAGCCGATGGGCATAATCCCCTAGCATCCGTGCTTGTCTGATTGCAAATTGAAGGTGTTTGCACCTCAATTGAAATAGGTTTCAATTTGCAGAACAATCAAGTTCGGCCGACGGAACCACTAGGCCGGTCGACCGACCTGCTACTAAAAGTGCATAGCACTTCTCCGTCTCAGGCCCGGTCGACCAACTACAGAGCTCAGTCGGCCGAACTGCTTCCCGAGGATTTTTCCAGAATAGGGTCCGGTCGACCGAGCTCTGTAGCTGGCCGACCGACCTGTTGCTGTTTTCCCTATTTCGCCTATTTTGCGTGGTTTCCAAATATAAATCGATTCGTGATGATCCTATTTGTTGTTATCATTTATTATCGAGGTAGCTCGATCCTATCCTCCCTTAGGTCTTCACTAGGTCGTACCGTTTTGGACGGTGCGCTGCCGCACACCCCACCAGGGTCGCTGCCCCCTGGACCCCCACGACCTGACCGGGCAGGTCGAACCCCGTAGCGGGGGTGTTGCCCCCGCACCCCCACCTTGGGGGGTTGCTACCCCTCTGGACCCCCCTCCGTTGGGAGTCTTATCTGAAAAACATTCAACAGAACTTGCTTTGTTGAGATGCTGAGTTGACCATTCTTCGAGACAAACTATCTTGGGCTTCTCGGTCGATTTTATGGATTTTTGAATATCTATTTCGATGGATTCTTTATCGGTTTCTTTGGATTTTATTCACGTCTTCGAATGTGAATTTTTATGATTGATTGTTTCTACAATCACTTCTATGATTTGTCACTTTAAAATATAAAGGTTTTCTATACTAGTAGTAAATACCAAAACTCTTTCTTCTAATGATTTCAACACTATTTTATAACAAAGCTCGTTTTCTCAAACCGATTTCCAATCTATTAGTATATACAAACTTTACCTCACTCGTATGAGAAATCTTATTAAACGACTTAGTAAAACAAGTGGTATGAAACGCTTGCGTTTACTTCGTCGGTTAATTCTTGGACTTGTTCGATTGAATCTCTTGTGACAATTTTCTAGTGGAGAACTACAATTTGTTCGTAAATATTTAAGTTAAGCTAGTGGTTTTGGGACATGAGGCTATGCTCATATATTTACTAGCTTATTGTAATTGACACTTCTTGATGATCGATGATGATCATTTTATGGTTTAGACTAGCAACGTGCGATTTCTCGTTGTCCATGTGGAGGACTGTACTTCATTTTATTGAGCTTCGTCTCATTTCTCGCATGGGTCGTACCTATTTAGGTGCGTCGATGTTTATTTACACATGGGCCGTACCTATTTAGGTGCGTCGATGTTTGTTTACTTTGTGGAGCAATCGGCTCAATAAGTCGGGGCATGGGGCGTATCTTTCTAGGTACGTCGATGTTCGACTTTGCATGGGGTGTATCTTTCTAGGTGCATCGATGTTAGGCATTACATGGGGGATATCATTCTAAATATGTCGATGTTGATTTACGCATGGGGCGTATCTTTCTAGGTACGTCGATGCTTAATTATGCATGGGGTGTATCTTTCTAGGTGCATCGATGCTAGACATTACATGGGGTGTATCTATTTAGGTGCGTCGGTGTTTGTGTTTGCATGGGTCGTACCTTTCTAGGTGCGTCGATGTTTGACTGTGCATGGGGCATCTCTATTTAGATGCGTCGATGTTCGGTCTATGGAATAGCGTTTCGTTTGGGATTGGCCATCCTTTTCTTGTGATTTCTGGATTTCTAATTGATGATTTCTGGAATTTATGTTTCACCAACTTTTACAATTGGCATTGATATGTATGTCATTTTATTGTGGCTTGGTGAATGAAATAAAGAATATGACATTCTTTTGATGCTATGAGATTCTTGAGATATTGTATGACTTTTGTGGATTTTCTAATGTATACTTGTCGAAGTATGATATTTTTGGTTATCATGCGTCCTTTTATTATATCTCTTCTTATATCTCATTTTATCTGATAATTATAAGTAGACTGATCCGTTTATTATTTTCTTATTAAATAATACTCGGGTCAGACCGAGATGTTACAGGTGCTTCTGCTTGACTTCACTTCTAGGATTATCTCCTTGACTTTTGGCTAACTGCTTAGATTAGTAGTTTTTGGACATATACATTTGAGATATAGACTCTATGATGTATACTTATTCTTTTGTTTAGCACATGTTGCTATTCTTTTGGGTTATTGTGGATCTTTCTGATCACTACTCTAATGTACACTTTCATGTGTTATATATTCATATCTTTATCCGCCTTTGTGATATGGATGTCTATGACTGATTTGTGTTATGTTTATTTCTATACTTGCTTCCGAAGATTATTATAGCCACTGTGTAGTAGCTTTGAGTTTGTATCGGTGTGTCGGATTTCCTCTCGAAATCAAATGCATGTTATACTATCCGACATAGCGGTGCTCGCTCAAAGCAATTGCACGGATGGTCGCTCCTCAACAGCCTTATTCTCCGTGCTAGTTGACAGCATTGCTCCGTAGTGTTCTTGGCTAGAGTGGGTATAGAGGTGGGGCTTCACAACAATTTAGAAGAGTATAAGTGTGTACTACATAAAGATCTCTATCGTCTAGTCATATTTCTACACATTTTCCAAAAGGCTGACCATGTTGTCAAAAAATAGATAACATGGCTTGAGAGGACTCTTGTTCGTCGCCTTCGTCATTATGAGGAACACTTTCAAATGATATATTCACATGGTCACTGAAATAGTGAGAGAAAAAGAACGAAGCTTCATCTTCGATGTAAGATTTACATATCGAACCTTCAACTCATGCTTTTTGCCTCACATTTTTCTTCAAATGATTTAGATATCTATGAAAAATTAATTTACATTAATTCATCTTTCAAATGAAATTAAATTATGTGACAACATATTACATGCCTCTCAAATGGATACATCCATTCATGTTGGACAGGACCTTGAAGTCGTGCTTCAGATGCGAGATGAACAGGTAAATGTTTCATTACATTAAAAAAACTAGGTGGAAATATTTTCTCTAATTTGCAGAGCAATATAGGAATATCTACTTCGAGTTTATGTAAACGTTGCACTTTTAAAGTAGTCAAACATAGCTCTTTCTAAAACATTCTAACCTCCATTACTACCTTCCAAACTTTTAACAGCAGTATTTCTTTGAACATAACAGGAAATAAATTTTCCATCATTATGTGACAGTCAGGTCTTTTCATCCCACTCAATCTACCGTTTTTAAAGTCAACACATCTACAAAGATTTGATGATATCCCATTAGGAAATCTTAAACCTTCTATCCATTTTAACACAACTTTAACTTGATTATTATCTAATTCGTGACATGCTTTAGGTTTTTACTGTCATTTGGTTCCATATGAAGCTCGGGACGTTTGCATAATTCTTCTATACCGCGTCTTGATTTCAAATCATCCTTCATCTTCCCTTTCACATTCAAAATTGTGTTAAATACATTATCAAGTACATTTTTCTCATTGTGCATCACGTCTACATTACGACGAAGCAGAAGATGTTTCCAATACGGAAACTCCTAAAAAATAGTTTGTCTGCACTAGTTGTGAACAATCGATTTGCCTTCAATTTCTGTTTACACTCCAGTTTCATATATCTTTGGATAGTCCCTAACAAGTTCATATATGTCTTCGCTTGACCATATCGTCGGTGGATGTCTGATTCTACTCTATTAGCTAAAAGGTTTTTCTTGTCTCCACTGAAGGGATGATTTAAATGGAGAAAAAACTATGATAGCCAAACCATGAAATTTAAGAAAACGCTCATGTTTCATCCATGCAATATGAACATGCTAGACGACCGTCAGTACTCCATCTTGAAAGCATTGCATATGCAGGAAAATCACTTATAGTCCACAACAAATAAGTAAACATATGAAATTTTTTCTTCTTGGACACATCGTATGTTTCTACTCTTTCATTCCACGGTATTTTTAACTCCTCAATCAACGGTTGTAAATATACATCGATTCCTTATGTCGGATCGTGGGGCCAGGGACGACAACAGTAAGAAACATATAGCGCGTTTTCATACACATACCTGGAGTTAAATTATACGGTGTGACGATAATGGGTCAGGATGAATATTTAGAACCATATTGGGAAAATGGCGAAAAACCATCCGTACATAATCCTAATCTAACATTTTAACTCTTCGCTGCAAAATTTGTATACGTTTTATCTAAATGCTTCCATGCTTCTCTATCGGCCGGATGTGTCAACATACCCTTTTCCTCTGTTCTCACACTATGCCATCTCATATTTGATGCAGTTACAGAAGATGCATATAATCTTTAAAGCCTTGGAATGATGGGTAAGTAATGCATACGCTTGTACGAAACTTCCTTCCCCATCTTTTTTCTGGGTTTGTATATCTCCTGATTACAAATTTTACAATTTCTAAGGTTTGCGTCTTCTTTCCAAAACAATATGCAACCTTTTAAACATGTATCTATTTTATGATAAGGTAAGCCAAAAGCCGACATAAGTTTTTTAACTTCATAGGGATTTCATACATTAGATTATCGGACGACGTATGACTTTTTGCAGCTTGTAGAACAGCCGTAGACCAAGCTTCAGCGATGTTGTATTTTGACTTCATCGCAACATATTCTGCGATTACTAACAGCTGAGTGCCGCTTTTACAACCATCCCAAATTGGTTTCTTAGCAGCATCTAGTATGTAACATCCCGTATTTTTAAGCCATTAAGTTTGAACGTTTAAGTCATTTTAAATGTTGAATATGGATTTTAATATGAATTTTGAAATAAAAGATGTTAACGCTAAAATTTGAACGCTAACACCCCGGTGTATGAGTTATAGTTGTGAAAGCACCACCCGATAACTCGGGAACAGATTACAAGCAGATAATAGCGGAAAAGCAGTAAACAACAACAATTTTATAGTGGTTCGGCTTAAGGGTATAGCCTACGTCCACTTTAAGTACTTTTATTGATGATCTTGTTACAAGCTGATACAATTCTTTCCAAGTACAATACACTTTGAATTACAAGACACTTAGATCAAGTAGCCTAAACTTCAATGGAGATTAGAGTCTTCAAATCCATGTTGGATGTGCGTGATCTTTTCTCGAAGTTGTTTGTAGCGTTCTTCGTGTCTTGAGAGCTTTAAGTGTTGGATTGGTTTGGAATGCAGCAGAGTAACGGCGCTTGAAGAGAATGAGCCAAAAGTCCATTTCTAGTTGGAGTTAGGGTCATATTTATAGGCATTTTTCAGAGTAAGGTCGTAGGTCGTGACCGACCTAGGTAAGGTCGTAGGTCGTGGCCGACCTAAGTAAGGTTGTAGTCGACCTGAAGAGTATTGGCCCCTACTTCCTCACGCATGCTGATTTGCACAAGTCCTAGGTCATGAACGACCTATCCCCCTGTGGCATTGCATAGTCTTCTATATTCTGGTATTTAGGTCGTTAGCGACCTAACCTAGGTCGTCAGTACTTTCCTGCAGCTATAGTTAATCTTAAGTCGCTGAGTCCCTTAGGTCGCGACCTTCCTTAGGTCGCGGAGCTTCTTAGGTCGGTGGATAGTTAGGTCGCGGAGTTCCATAGGTCGAGTCCATCTTCAGGTCGCACTCACTCTTAGGTCGCGGCCTCCTTTAGGTTGCAGCTTTCTGTTAGGTCGCAACAATCCTTAGATTGCCAGGTTACTTCTGCAGTTAAGTCGCGCCCTTTTTTAGGTTGCTTGTTCTTTTAGGTCGCGGCCCTTTTGGGTAGCTGCTGCCTTTAGGTCGAGACAATCTTAGGTCGCAACACTTTAGGTCGCAGCTACTCTTAGGTCGCTGGGTTCCGCTAGGTCGTAACCTTCTTCAGATCGCTAGGTCGCTTCACTAATTAGGCCACTAAATCGTTTCATCTCTTGGGTCACTAGGTCGCGTCTTCAGTTAGGTTGCTTACTTTTAGGTCGCGGCAATAATAGGAGTTAACATCTGCCCCTCGAAGTATAGGCCTATGTCATAGGTCGCATGCTTCGACTTATCTTTGCTAGGTCGTGAGCGACCTAAAACATATGCTAACTCGCGTGTCTACTCGCCTTCTTCTTTCAGCTCCATATAAACTGCTAGGTTGCTTCTTCTTCATTATCTAACTGCTTCAATTTCTTGCTCTGCCATTAACAGAATTCCGCGATTCTAAAGACGAACTCAAGCAAATCATTCAGCAATTCATTCTTGCTATCAAATCACGTAAGCATCTTCGATCCTTATTCATTCCCTAATCACCATCGAACCACGAATTCTAACCTCTCAAACCCAAATCGATTTTGTACGTCGTGCTTCACTCTGAGTCGCATTGTGATCAATTCCTGTTCGTCACTGGCTATTGTTGTTGTTGTGATTCTCGAACGCACAATAGTGAGTTAGGTCTATAACAGATCAGAGATATATGGAGTCGTTTTTCGAATGACTTGGTGGTATGAAAAGACGATGATCTTCACGAATAGAATGAGGGATTCTGCGCTATTAGTGTTAACGGGTTACTGGGTCTGATGTGCTTTAGCGTGGTTAGGAAGTCAGCGACCTAGTAGATCTGAGCATTTTAAGATAACTTACGACCTAAGGGAAGCTCGAGGACTTTCAAATTCATGACTTAATTCTTAGGTCGCGTTGGGATTTGAACGACCTAGGACTTGGCAAATTTGCACACGCACTTTGAACAGAACGACTTAACAATTTAGCGACCTATCATTCTTGAATGACTGCATAGCGACTTAATATATCAACGACCTATACTTTGCGCATAGGCTTTAGGTCGCGGCCGAGTTAGGACTTGGAAATTTTGTACTGCCTTGAACCTTCTAACTTGCATAGTGCGACCCAATGAAGCCCGACCTATGCTAGGTCGCTGGACGACCTAAGACTTGTGAAATTCTGTGAAGACTTGGTTGAATTGTTTGAACTTGAATTCTGTTGCACTTTGTTGTAGGTTATCTCTAATGCTAATAACCTGTTAAACATAATATTTGTAGAAAAATGGGACGAATATACTATCATTGACCGCCCACATCGAATGACAGATTAGTCGATAAAGAATAATCAACTTAAATGAACTGTGTGAGTGAAATGCTGCGAATCAACCGACTCAAATGAAGTGTTAAAGCAAAGCTAAAATTTTGTTTGAATTAACACTGCGCTTGAGTTTTAAATTAACAAGTCCTGAAATCTCACAATCGATCAGTTGTCAATTAGTTTAATTTCAGTTATTTCGCTTGTTACCTTTATTAGTTTCGCACAACACTTCACACTTTTAGGAAACGTGCACCTTCACACCTGAACATCCAGTTACTCATGTAGAATGACGTCTCAACAAGAAGAGATGATAGAACACGTCGAAGGGGCTTTCTCGGTCGCTATTCCCCTAGAGAACCCCCCGGAAAGAACTCCTGCCCTTCTGAAACAGCGGGTGCTTAATCAATTATGCATTCAATTTGGCATTGCCGAGGCAGAAGTTTTACTCCCTGGACCAAATGATTTCGCTGATAGACCACCTTCCGGTTTTGTTTCCATTAATCGCCAAATGTGCTTAAGTGGAGCAATTCCTCCCTTTAATGAATTTCTTCAACAAATCCTTCTTCGACTGACGATCTCTCCTTTCCAACTGCATCCCAATGGCTATGCCATCTTGATGGGATTGTGCGTTCTGTTCAGGAGAACTCTTGACCGTCTTCCGAGTTCTGAGGAAATCTGTTACTTGTGCACTTTTGCGAAGAACAAGGACCACCCTTCAATTGTACTTGTAAGAGGTGTGAGGAACCGTAAACTAATTTTGGATTTGCCGGAGAGTGCACATGGTTTTTTGAATCAATTCTTCTATATCCGTTGCCCCGTAGGATTTTACGCAGACTGGAGAATAGGAAGTGAGATCTTTTTTCTCTTCTTTCTTTAATTTTATTCTAAGTTTTACCTGGTTCGTATTGCTAGATGCTGATTCCATTCCTTATTTTTACAGCACTTCCTCCTCCTTCTAGAGATTCCAGCCATAAGTCAGTTTTTGAAAGGCTAAGCACTGTGGCTGCTGAAGAAAGAAGCGCAAAATTTCTATTGACAGAAGAACTTCTTCATCAGTTTGAGCTTCTACATCCTTCTCGTTCCACTCAAATTCATGAAGTTCCAACGGAGGTTCCTGATTCTCCGACGAACACTCCTGATGCCCCGGTCTCCACTAAAGAGCACTTGCGGGGAGAAACTTCCATAGAAACTTCACTAGTAAAGTGTTCAATTCCGAAAGATGTTGTGGGGACATCTGACAAGTCTGTGCTTTCCCCAGTTATCGAAGAGGAAGAACCTCCACGATCTTTCGAAAAATCTACTAACGAAGGAGTCAAGAAAGCAAGTCCCAAAAAACATGATGGTGATGATGTTTTCGAGGGGTTGAGTGATTTAATTGTGACTTCTCAAGAACTTTTCAAAGATGATGTCTCCAAAACTATCTCTTCTGTAATCGAGGCGACATCTTCTTCACAACAAATGTCAACTCCTCCTACTCAAGTTATTACTACCTCTATTCCACAGAGTGGTTTGTAACTAGATGCGTGTAGTTTACACGTTACACGACACTTCGGATTTCTCATCACTTCTACGCACTTATCTTCTTGTACTTTAAAGATTTCTAAAGCTTATTATTTTTATTCCAGATTCTCCTATGGGGCGCAGCGGCTCGTACTATGATGATTTCCAGCGCTACGGGAGGCGTAGCCAGTATGATTACAGGCGTTACCTCCCTTCTTACAGAGAATCGGATGAAGAGAGGGCCATCAGGAAAGCCGACGAGAGACGAGCATATGAAGAACGTCACTGAAGGGAACAAGAAAGACATGACCCTCCCCACAGAGATGATGATACTCAAAAGAGAAAAGCTCACGATGAGAGAGGTAAAGGTCACATAGACGATTCTTCTAGCAAGCGGGCTAGACTTACCGAAGAAATAATGCCGACAGCTTCTAAACATGTTCCTGCTCAATCTCCTGCTCCCGTTCGCTCCGACATTCAAGCAATCATCAACCGGCCCGTATACCAAGTCGGGCAAGGTCCTCCCACTCTTCAAAGTCGATTTCCTCAGTGGTGCTTGAGAGGGGTTCGATTTGATCTCGACTTGGTTCCTCTCGACAAACCGGCTATGCTGCGAAATCTTGATACTGTCAGGACCGATATTGAAAGAATGTCGAACTGGCAAAAACTTGTCGACGAGCTTCAGAGGGTTAACCGAGCCAATCTCGAGGCCATGCTCACGATGGAGAACGATAAGGCTGAGTGGCAGAAGACTCTCGAACAGCATGACGCCGAAATGAGAAGTATTGCTTCCTATAATGAAAAGCTGGAAGCGGAAGTAGAAAAGCTCAAGGAAGAATTAGCTACTTCATCTACTTTCCATTCTCAAAAGGAGAGCATGCTTCAGCAATAAGTACGAGATGCGCATGCCAGTCAAAGGGCAGTCGAAGATAAGCTTACACACCAAGAGAAGGTCATAGAAGAATATCGTGCTGAAACTTTACAGCTGCGAGAACAGGCCGGCTCTCAAAGCTTGGAGATAGAGATGCTAAAAGCTCGACTTGCTATAGCCGAAACGGAGCGTGACGAGGCTGTTGCTGGTAAACTCGCGGCCGAAGAGGCCCATCAAGCAACCAAAGCTGATATTAGCTCCACATTATTTGATTTCTATCTGCATAGCATTTTGGGGCGTGGCAGCCTTGCCTTTCTAGGCCCTAAATACGAAATTACATTAGCTGAAGTCTGGGAGGCAGCACTTGATATGCTAGGTGGCAAAGGTGCTGGCTACGCCGAGACAGCTCTTGAAGAGCATTATCTCGATGATGATGCCCGCGCCGCTCTTGCCAAGGGAAAAGAGCAACTCGCCAAGGTACGGGCCGGAATGGCGGAAGGGGAACGTTCTGAGAAAGAAATACCGCCTACCACTTCTGAACGTCCTTTAGTTTCTCCCGAAGTGGACATTACAGGCTCTAGTGCTCATTCGCCGCCTCCTATAAGAACTGGGGTAATCACCCCTACTGATGATGAGGCTTTGGAGGATATCGGGGCTCAGTATTATGAGATTGAACTTACGAAGCAAACATCTTCAGGTAATTTTGATATTGGTCCGATTCAGGTGGATCGCTTGCTTACTCCTCAAAAGTTTGATGAGCTTCTCGATTACTTCTTGAATCTCGACGAACCCATATCTCCCTTCTTTCGGGGAGATACTAATATTTTTAGTTTCTCTTCTTCTGCAGTTGAAACGTCAAGTGCTGTGCAGACTTCACTTCCTCCGGTTATCCCTCCTCCGTCTCTTCAGGTGACTCCTCCTTCTACTTCACAACCCGGGTCACAAGAGGAACGGATTGAGGCTCTTCATGGCTTGGATGACCCTATCGCTTCGCAAGAGCAGAAGGACGAGGGACTTGAAGGAGGCGAGATCTCTCCGGAGCGGACTCCCTCTGGTGACGTAGTTTTTTCCGCTCTTGTTACTCCAGGGAGTGAATCTTCTTCGAAGAGAAGAAAGAAGCACGGAACATCGAAGAGGAGGGGGAAGAAAATCATCACTACTGAAGAGGAACCGGAAGTCGCACCGGTTGCACCTCCCTCTCCTTCTTCCCTTATGCCTATAGATAGACCTGAAAAACTAATCATTCGGCCAGGCAAAGGGTCCAAGGGTGGCAAGAAGAAATGAAGACTTCAGCTTTTAGCTTCTCGTCTTTTGCATGTATTGGTCGAGAATTGTGCGGGTATCGGCCCCCCGCTTTTCTTTTGTTGAAACTTGTACCTGTTTATAAAGTAATGTTGAATAAAATGATTCCTCTTTCTTTGTATAAACTCCTGTTTGAACTTGAGAATGCATTTATTATTCATTTTTGCACAAGTTTATTTATATGACATTGCAGTGAGCTTATGGTATGTTGTTTGAGCGTACTTTACCGATGTAGCTATATCATATCGCATACAACTATACCATGCTGCCCCCATATCATGAGCTTACTGCAATTTTCTATACTTCGAGGGGACTTGCACTCTTATTTTCTGTAGAATGACTATTTCATTCGTGAAAAGATTTTTCATAGAGTACAACTCCTTTCATATAAGTTTTTACGCTTTGTCTTTCGAAGAAGTCACTTTTTCCTTTTGCGTATGTACACATTTTGCCAAGTGAATTCTTCTATGTGGTAAAGCGGACCTCTGAATGTACTTTAACTTTCTTTCCCCCTTTTTTTTTTAGAATAGGTAAATCACTCTTCCTTCGAAAGTTAAAGTACGCTCTTGATGTGGATTTTTCTTTTAAATAGAAATTTGTACCTCTGAGGAGGGATTTTTTCACGTTTCAACGCTTGGAAGTTTTATTTCAATCTTGGTGAAACGTGTACCTCCAAAGAGTTGTGCCTTTGAAGAAAGCCTTTTCACGTTTCAACGCTAGGAAGTTTTATTTCAATCTCGGTGAAACGTGGGCTTCCGAAGAGGTCTTTCTTCTTGATTATGCTTCCGGAGGGGGGGTTGTACCTCTGAGGAGGGATTTTTCACGTTTCAACACATGGAAATTTTATTTCAATCTCGGTGAAACGTGTACCTCCAAAGAGTTGTGCCTTCGAAGAAAGCCTTTTCACGTTTCAACACTTGGAAGTTTTATTTCAATCTCGGTGAAACGTGGGCTTCCAGGAAGGTCTTTCTTTTGTTTTGCATTTCAACTTTGGTGAAGTGAAATTCCGAAGAGCGGCTGTTACACTTCAACTCCTGGTGAAATGTGCCTCCGAAGAGGTCTTTATTTTGTTTGCATTTCAACTCTGGTGAAGTGAAATTCCGAAGAGCGGTCGTAACACTTCAACTCCTGGTGAAATGTGCCTCCGAAGAGGTCTTTTATTTTGTTTGCATTTCAACTCTGGTGAAGTGAAATTCCGAAGAGCGGTCGTTACACTTCAACTCCTGGTGAAATGTGCCTCAGAGAGGGTTTTCATCGCCTGGAAGTTACTCTCTCATGGTTGGAGGGTCATGAGTCCTCCAATCTTTTTTTTGTTGAGTAGAGAACTTTCTTTTTTGTGGCGTATGACCCATTAGAGGTCTTTATCCCCCGAAGAGTTGTGCCTCTGGAGAGGACTTGTGCTGCCGATGATGGCTTTGGTTGTTCCTCTGTCCACTTGCTTATGCCTTTTCAATGATCCTCTGCTTTTTTTTTTTTAGCTTTCATTCCCTTTTCTTACAAGTAACTTGTTTAATCCAAGGAAGTGTGCTTCATTGTCAGGCAATTTCGTGAGAACGAGCACTAGCTTCTTAATTGGATGTTTGTTGGTTCAAACGATCTCAATTTATTAGCAAAGACCCGTTTCTGTCGAAACCATAGGCCGTTCAATTGAAGTACTTCCTATCTAGGATTTGAATTCGGGGCTTTTGTGACTTGAAATTTGGCGAGAATCACTTGGTCTTTTTATGTGCAAGTTTCACTTCCATTGTCTGCAAAAATTTAAATCGATATTTCAGCAATACATTCTATGTACTTTTTATATCGAAAATAAAGCAAACATGTAATAATAATAAGGAACACAAGATTTATAGTGGTTCGGCCAGGAAATTGGGCCTACATCCACTTTATATTCTTTCATCATTTACTTGCATCAGTTTTACAATTGCCTTCAATTACAAGAATCATACATTCATAATTCTTTTTACAATATTTCAATAAAATTTTCAAGTACAGTATGGACGCAAATGGTTGCTGTTCCATGCCCTTGGAATTTGATCTCCTTCAACAGTGGTGAGTTTGAATGTGCCGTCAAGAAGCTTCTGACCTATGACATATGGTCCTTCCCAATTTGGCCCAAACACACCTGTCGCTGCCATAATTCTCTTCAGGACTAGGTCTCCAATCTCAAAGCTGCGTTGGCGAACTTTGGAATTGAAATGTCTGGCTATTCTTTGCTGATGAGCTGCAATTCTGAGATTAGCCTCATCTCTTTTTTCATCAAGGAGATCTAGCGCTTCAAGCTGTAGCTTTTCGTTTTCTGCTTGATTGAAATGGATTCTTCTGTGTGAAGGAACCTCTATTTCTACCGGAATCATTGCCTCTGACCCGTATGCCAATGAAAACGGGGTGTGCCCAGTCGCAGTTTTGTGAGTGGTTCTGTATGCCCATAGTGCCAGTGGTAGCTTATCAACCCAACCACCTTTTGCTCTTTCAAGTTGCTTCTTGATGGTTGACTTAATAATTTTGTTCACGGCTTCCACTTGCCCGTTTGCCTGCGGATGAGCCACTGCTGAAAAGCTTTTCCGGATTTTAAATTGCTTGCAAAAATCTTGGAATTCTTCACATTCAAACTGAATACCGTTGTCTGTAATTATTTTTTGAGGCACACCGTATCTGCAAATGATGTTTTTAGTCACAAAACTTATCATCTTTTTTGAGGTGATAGTAGCCAGCGGTTCAGCTTCTGCCCACTTAGTAAAATAATCCACAGCAACAATGGCATATTTAATTCCAGATTTGGCAGTCGGTAACGGTCCAACAAGGTCTATTCCCCATATTGCAAACGGCCATGGACTGACCATCTGTGTGAGTTCAGTGGAAGGAGCTCTAGGAATTTTGGCGAATCTTTGACATCTGTCACATTTTCGGGAATACTCTGCTGCATCTCGATTAATTTCTGGCCATAAATATCCGTATCGGAGAATTTTCTTTGCTAATGTTTGGCCACCTGAATGATCACCACATTCTCCTCCGTGTACCTCCGCCAGGATTGCTTTGGACTATTCCCTGGATACACATCGAAGTAATGGCATTGAGAATCCCCGTCTGTACAATCGGCCATCCTGGATTATATATCGAGAGGCTTTTCTCAGTAGCTTTTGTCGTTCTTTTGAGTTCCCTGGTAAAGATCCATTGAGCAGATATTCTGTTATCGGAGTCATCCATGATTCTTGCTCTTGAGACATACACATGATCCAATCAATATCCATCTTATCAATGCTAGGAGTCGACAGGACCTCCACTGGAGTTAATCCCAGAAATTAGGCTTCGCCTGTGCTAGAATACTTTGCGAGAGAATCTGCTTTCGTGTTTTCCTCTCGAGGAATGTGACTTATCATGTAATGATCGAAATCACCCAGGAGCTCCTAAGCCTTTGACAAGTAGGCGGGCAGATTCCCCCCTTTTGCTTGGAATTCCTTTTTGACTTGGCATACAATAAGCTGAGAATCACTGAATATCTGTAACGCTCGGATATTTAATTCTTTAGCAATCCATAAACCAGCGATAAGGGCTTCGTATCTGCTTCATTATTTGTTGAAGGAAATTCCAATCTTAGTGCATAGCATAATGATCGGCCTTCAGGGGTCTCAAGTACAACTCCGGCTCCAGAACAGTAGTCGTTTCTTGCACCATCGACATATAACTTCCATTGGATTGGGGAATCATCGACTGTTTCCTCCTCACTGTTACCCTTATCTGTGAATTCTGCAATGAAATCTGCTAAAGCTAGTCCATTGATTGCTTTTCGGGGATGATAAGTGATGTCATACTGACTGAGTTCAATATTCCACTTTAGAAGACGACCCGAAGTCTCAGGGCGAAACAGGACTTGCTTTAAAGGTTGATCAGTGAGGACTCTGATAGGGCGAGCCTGAAAATATTGCCTCAACTTGCTAGATGCAATTAGTAGGCAATAGGCGAGTTTTTCCAACTTAGAGTAATTCATCTCTGCCCCAGTGAGTCTTTTGCTGATATAGTAAACTGGACGTTGAATCCTTTTGTCTTCTCGTATCAGCGCTGCACTTAAAGCATGAGATGATACTGCCAAGTATATAAGAAGATCCTCGCCGTCGCCAGGCCTAGAAAGTATTGGAGGCGTTTCCATATGGCGAATCAATTCGTCAAAGGCTTTTTGACATTCGGGAGTCCAATCGAAGTTTTTCTTTCCTTTCTTTAGAGCGTCAAAGAATGGGATGCATTTATCTGTGGCTTTGGAAATGAACCGACTCAAGGCGGCGACCTTTCCATTGAGACTCTGCAATTCCTTCTTTGTTCTAGGAGCTTTGACTTCTTTTAATGCAGTAATTTGAGCTGGACTGGCCTCAATGCCCCTAGCGCTCACGATGAAGCCTAAAAACTTGCCGGATTCCACCCCAAATGAACATTTTAAAGGATTGAGCTTCATTCTGTATTTCCGGAGGACAGCGAACATGTCTGCTAAATGTTCTATGTGATCCACCGCTTTCTTAGACTTTACTAACATGTCATCGACGTAGACTTCCATAGTCCTTCCCAGTTGCGGTTTGAACATAGCATTAACGAGTCTTTGGTATGTTGCCCCTGCATTCTTCAACCCGAAGGGCATAACTCTGTAGCAGTAAAGACCAGTGTCGGTGATAAAGCTCGTATCCTCTTGATCCGGCTCATGCATCATGATCTGGTTATATCCAGAGTAAGCATCCATAAAAATAACAATTCGTGTCCCGCTGTTCCGTCTACCAATTGGTCAATTCTGGGTAATGGGAAGCAGTCTTTGGGGCAGGCCTTGTTTAGATCTGAAAAATCGATGCATACTCTCCGTTTTCCGTTGGCTTTCTTAACCAGCACTGGATTTGAAACCCAATTCGGATAGGTAGACTCTTTGATAAAATTATTCTCCATGAGCCTATCAACTTCTTCTTTTAATGCCGCCGACCTTTATGGACCTTGAGTTCTCCTCTTCTGTTTCACAGGTGTAAATTTTGGATCAACATTTAGAGCATGCACTGCAACTTCTGGGGATATTCCGCACATATCGGCATGAGTCCAAGCAAAAACATCCAGATTTGCCTTTAAAAAAGATATTAAGATATTCTGAATTGACACATTAAGTTGTGAACCCAAATTCAACACCTTGTTTGGGTCCTTTGGGTCAACAGGTATCGGTATTGTCGTTTCCACTGGTACTACTCTATTTTCCCCTGCACTGACTTTTCTAGGGTCCATCTCTTTCCTTGCTCCGCTGTGCTCGCCAGTGCAGGGTCCGCCCTGTAATTGCTACAAGGCTGGTTCTTTGATGCGGACTGGGGATGTCGCATTCTTTCCCATTTCTCTTTCTCTGGTTTCTCGTAGCTCTGTCAGATAACACTCTCGCCCAGCATTTTGATCCCCTTTTATAACTCCTACTCCATTGTCCGTAGGGAATTTAATAGTGAGGCACCACGGGGCAAGAACAGCTTTAAACGCTGCCAGAGTTGGACGACCAAGGAAAGCATTGTAAGCAGAAAATTCGTCGACAATCACAAAAGTTTGCTTGCGGACCACTTTTCTCTCTCCTTCTCCAAGTTCCACAAACGAATCAATGGTTCCTACCGGCTGCTTTGGCTCCCCAGTGAAGCCAGCAATTTTCTGCGATGAGGCTTGCACATCAGCCATAGGGATCTTCATTTGGTGGAATGTTTTCTTGAAGAGGATATTGCAGGATGCGCCACAATCAATGAGAACTCTTCTGACGATAGCTGGCCCGATGCCAGCCGAGATGACTAAGGGATCCAAGGTAAGAGCTTCAATACCTGCGGAATCTCTAGCTTTGAACACGATATCATCATCGAAAGTTCTTTGTTGCTTCAAGGGCGTAGCACCTTCCAAAACGAATACACCTTCCTCGGTCGGTACATACTTTAAAGGTCGGGTATATCTTTCCATTTCACCCCAGCTTCTGCCTGCTGGGTGAGGTCCTCCTGTAATGACATTGATAATGGGCCTTCCAGATTCATGCCCTGCAGCCTTCTCAATCGTCCTAGGCTGATGAGTAGGAGCCTGTTGCCCCTGACTAGATGAAGCAGGATTGTTGCTATTCTTTTTCACAAATTGCTGCAGTTTGTTTTCCCTTAGCAACTCTTCAATCAGATTTTTCAACTAGCGGCATTCGTCGGTCTCGTGACCGGGTTGATTATGGAAGCGGCAAAACTTCCCACTCTGTATAGCTTTTTTCCCGGTCCTTAGAGGAGGGGGTTTAGGAAAGTCAACAGAATCTTTAGTAGTAAGGTAGATACGCTCTGGCGTATCTGATAAAGGAGTATATTCTGATGGCTTGAAGGATCGGGGCTTCATCAGATTACTCTGCTTCTTTCCATTGTTATTTTCCCTTTTTTGCCCTACAGATTCATTCTTGCGTGGAATAATAGTGTTATCTTCATCTTTTTGCAACACTGCCTTTACCGGTACGGGACGGCTTTCTAAGCGTATGAATTCATCTGCTTTTTTATAGAACTTTTCAAGGGAATTTGGTTCCTTCATGTTTAGCCTTTTCCCAAACTCGCTCGACTTGTCAATACCATTCATCAGATAAGTCAATATCATTCGCGGTTCTGCATTGTCCACCTCAGCTAGAGCTATATTAAAGCGGTTTAAGAAAGATCTGATAGTCTCCCCTGGATTCTGCTCCAAACTTGACAGTGACATGACATCCTTGGCTTTTGAGGCGTATAGTCTGAACTACTCCTTGAACTTCCGGGTTAAGTCAGAAAACTGATCGATAGATCGGACTGGAAGTTTGGTGAACCAAAGCAGAGCCACACCTTCGAGATACACAGGAAAATATCGGCACTTTATTTCATCAGAGGCTCTGGCACCTGTCATGTGCCAATCATACTTGTATAAGAATTCGTTCGGATCACTCGTCCCCCTGTAAGCTGGAATGGTTGGTGGGACAAACTTCCTTGGGAATTCAGCCTTTAAGATTTTCTCAGTAAAAGGAGTTTTACTTGGGGCGAAACCCTATTCTTTCTCATCTTCAACCCTCTGCATACTCTCTTTCATAATTTGTCGGACCATTCCAGAAAGATACTCCTCATCATGTCGAGTTCTAGATCCACCAACCTCTGGAAGTGTTTGTTCAAAGGGGCTAGCAGCCCTTTCAGGAGCATTTCTTTCTTCAGCATCACGAATGTTGCCAGCAAAATTCCTTTCATTATCTGCCGGTTGGCGGTTTGCCCCAAGCAAATCGTTCAACCTATTAAGAATTAGGGCATTCTGGGCATTCTGAGCCTCGAATTATGCATTTTGGGCATTTACCTGTTGGTTCAGCCCTAAGATTGCAGCATCCAGTTCTGCCTTTGTAACTCCGACAGCTGGAGTGGCTTGATTCGATATAGGGGAAGCGGAGGTTCCCTCTTGAATATTCCCAGATCTGACAGATCTACTTTTCCTTCCAGGAGCCATAATCTCGGATAGACTTCTGGTTTTCAAGGAAATTCTCTCTACAAACCTCTGTGAAGCAATGATGATAACTCTCCTGAGTTCAATTCTCAGTGAAAGCACCAAAAATGTTAACGCTAAAATTTGAACGCTAACACCAGAAATGTTACTTGGGGCGAAACCCCATTCTCAGTGAAAGCACCAGAAATACGGCGGCGATCAACAAATCATGCCGTTCATCTTCGATTCTTCATAAAAGTTCTTCATTATATTACACAAGAGAGTAGATTGATCCTATTTACTTCAATTTGGAGTAGTTATCTCCGAGAGTTCAGACTTTTTCTGAATGTTAGATCTATATGCTTCCTTTGTTGATTTGGCTTTATTCTATTGGAAGTTACGTCACTAAGAGAATTTCCTGTAGCAGCTTCATCAATTTGAGGCGACCGAGTCTGAACACTCAACCTCTTGCTGGATGTCAGATCTATGTGTTCTTCCCCTTTCCCTACCTTCAACTTGGCTTGAAACTTTAAAAAAATTATTGCTAACAATGCTTTGGCTAGTACGTCGGCACGTTGGTAAGACGAAGGTATGTGATTGACCTATAGATTTCCTCTTTGAATTTGCTCACGGATAAAATACAGATCAATTTCGATGTGTTTTGTTCGTGCATGCAATATTGGATTAGCTGTTATATACACGGTACTTTGATCATCACATCATAATATTGGTTTGACTGGCGATTTGATCTGTAATTCTTTTATTAGAGATTGTAACCAAATTATCTCTACTGTGACACATGCAACACTCCTATACTCTGCCTCTATGCTTGATCTTGATATAGTAGTTTGTTTCTTAGAACACCATGAGACCAGATTATATCCAACGTCAATATAGATTCTAGTTACAGACTTTCCATTATCAATGTCAGTAGCCCAATCTGCATCTACATATGTTGTGATATTTAAGTTGTTGCATCTTTTCAAAGTTAGTCCAAAATCTGCATTTCCTTTAAGATATCCGAGAATCCTTTTTACTGCTTTCCAATGTTCACCATGAGGTTCCTGCATAAATTGTAAAACTTTGTTAACACTTAATGAAATATCTGGTCTAGTTATATTAGTGTATTGTATAGCTCCTACAATACTTCTATTTTGTTTAATATTTGATATGGTTTCTCTCTGTTTTTGGGCAGTTGTTGATTACTGATCATAGGAGTAGGCTGTGGTTTTGCCTCATGCATTTTTGATCTGACAAGTATTTCTCTGAAATATTTCTTCTGGCTCAAAAATATTTCTATGTTTGATTTTCTGTTAACTTCAATACCCAGAAAGTAGTTGTAACGTTTACGACATTTCGACGCTCGAAAACGACATCAATACGTCTACTATATCAACTGCCGAGCAATCGAATGCTGAAAAACCGTACCGTTATGGTTAAAGAAGAAGAAAAAGGTAGAAGAAGAGAAAAAAGATAGAACAGAACAGAAAGAAATAACAGAACAATATCAGAATCTCACAATCGTAGCGGAACAAAATATAGTAGATAAACGAATAATCTTTAAACAAAGAACTATATCAGTTATTACTTACATCACATTACATTACATTATCAGAGTTTACAACAACAAACAACAACAAACAGCAGAAAAGAAATACCATATACTAGTGAATACGCCATGCCATCCAGCTTGCCTCCAGCAACTCCTGAATTTCTAGAATATCCTGATAAACCTGACTCTTAGCTGCTCGTGTGGAAATTGGTGGGCACTCGGAGTTTAGGAAGGAAAACAATAAACTCCGAGTCAGTCATGTGACTGGTGTGAGAACTAAAACAGTTTATTTTTTTTAAAACAAAGTACAGGATAATTTTTTTAAAATAGATTGGCAATGCTTTTTAGAAAATGAGACTACCATAAGGCCACCCGCACACACACAATGAAAACGCAGAATCGGAGGAGATTTCTCCTTATGATAGTCAAATATGCTTGATACGCATTAAAAAGAAACATTTGATATTATTACTAGTGCATAGTGTAGGAAAAATCATTTTGAAAGTAAAGATATAAATCTTAGCCAACATATGTTAAGTATTTGGGCTCCATACCATGATACCACCTCTATCCATAAGGAATGACATACACTGAAGGGGCGCTACCCCCTAATTACCTTGCCGCATCCATCCTGTTTTGACCATTTTCGGGGTGTGAGGCCCGACGAAGTCTCGTCCATAAAGCCACGCTTTATACAAAAGCTGTGCTTTGATCATCAAATGCTCAAAAGCACTTTGAATGCCACATCACCAATTTGGGAATGTATCACTAGTAACCATCAACTACATAACCTCTAGGGTGTTAAGCTAAGAGAATAAATTCTCCGCCACCAACGGAAATATATTTGATAGAAACCAGCTTTACATCTCAAATTGTAACGTCAGACACACATCCATACAAGTCTGTTCCGGGATAGAACGGAACCGAAGGCACTTACAAAGAAGTCCTTGCAATCCGGATATTCACTAATCACGACCGGACTTCCCATCACAAAGGGTAATAAATTTCTATATCAGGGATCAGCCGATGCAGAAACCTTCGACGGTAATCCTTCCGTTTTCACAAATATCCGGTCTTCAACACTGGTCATCAAATGCAATCCATAACGACATATCACATATTCGGAATGGGTTATACGACCCCAAGGTTCTTTCCCGGCTAACCCGAATAGTGAGCGCTTATTCAAAAATAAGCGTGGCATTCATATTCTAGCAATCGCAATAAATACCTATTCAAAGGTAGATATTGATAGTCGGTTATTTAACTATCAATAGGCATGCTCAACATCACCAGAATCCAAATAATTTCCCAAATAATTTATTTCCTAAAATATCTTTACTAGATACATAATTTCCACACTTCAACCATTCGAAAACAAATTTTCAAATCACTTTTCACCTTTACCACTTTTGAAAGCAAATTTCAAATCGTTTCCCTACACGGGATATGTTCAAAAATCTTTATTCATTTTCATTTCAAAACGGTTCATTTAAACCAATTTAATAAATCCTTACCGATTTACTTTATATTTACGTTCCAAATCCGTAAATTTATTTCCACACTTCAAAATTAAATCTACGTTTATTTTTAAACAAATTTCCCCTTTCTTTTATAAATTCCATAGTGAATTTATAATTTCCAAAATATCTATGAATATACGATTTTCAAATCAATTTCTAATATTCACTTCCAATTTATCTTAAAAAGATAAAATCTCAAAATATTCACTTCATATTGGAAAACATTTCCATGCTTATTTAATAATAAGTAATTTACAAATCCATTTATTTTCAGCACTTGGAAAATATTCGATATATTTAAATTACGGTTAAGTATAGATTTCATTCTTTAAGGAAAACATCATTTCAAACACATTTATTTGGGTCAAAACGAATGTTGCGTAAAACATCGTTACGACGACCCAAAATCACTAGTATAGGGATTCGAAACTAAAATAGATATATAAATCCCAATACTATACAAAATATTTCCTTTCGGAAATCATTTACTATAACAACAGTGTTATAATCTACCATTTCCTTCTATTTCTCGAAAACGTCTATTTCAACAATGAATGTTGAAATCTACGGTTTCGATAGTTAATACATTTTAAAACATCTTTTGAAAGAATTAACTTCATTTTAAAATTTCACTTCTCCAAATCATACCTGTTTTATTCAATAATATATTCACTGTCCAAAATTGTGAATATACCTTATTTACCCAATTCAGTATTTCTACACTTTTATCAAAAAACTATCCACTGTCCAAAATCGTGGATATACATCGTTTACCAAATTCAACACTTCCACATATTTAATTAAACGATTTTCCATAGTCCAAAATCGTGGATATAATTCGTTTAATAATTTCTATGTTTACTTATCAAATTTATTTGATTAGGATTTATAAAACAACGTTTATAAATTCCATTTCTATTTCGTAACTACTTGATTTATAAATCTCCTTTAATAACCAATTCTATTTATATTTCGTTTACATGTCGAATCCAACTTATAAGTAAATTACTTATAATCCATTTATTCACAAATCCATTCTATCATGTCATCATTAATTTATAAAGCTAAAATTCTTATTTACTTATAAAACTAGGCACAACTTTATTTTAACACTTATAAAAGCTCGTTTTATAATTCAAATATCTTTAACTTATAAAATGTCAATTTTATAAATCTTTTATTATAAACCCGTTTATAATAATTCAAAAATCTCAATTTAAATAAACCAATCCTTTTAATAATTTACAAAATGTTATTTAAAACTTATATAACTCCAAAATCATACTTAAGCACTATTTTCCAAAATATAACTTCTATAACAATAAAATTACAATGTTTATTTATTTTAACAATTCAAAATTTAATAAAGCGTATACTTTCAAAAATCACTTTAAAATTCTTTTAAAAATCAAAATCATTATTTTAAAACTTCAAAAATGGATCTGATGATGCAACAGCACCAAATAGTCAATCACGACATCCAAATATCATATATCGATATGATAATCAACAAACATCACAATATCTGTAATCAAATAAATACTGGTGAGGAATCCAGTTGGATCCCTCCGACTTGTTTCCCTGCATCCAAAGACATTAGCACAATACCAATTCCGTTCCAATACGGAATATCGCGGTATATGGGATTTATAAAATATTATCCGCTATTATGCGGCGCAATAGGGTCTCATCCACTATATAATGTGGGAAAATCAACTCCAAGTACATAAATAATACCGATTTCACTTTGCAGTGAAATATTCGCGGTATATGTTTTTAATAAATAACCTCCGCTTAATAACGGCGTATAATGTCTATTTTAATAATCAATAGATAATAATTTATCATTCAATCATACAATCAAGCAATTTTAAAACTAACTATTTAAAATTTAAATCGAAACAATTCGATTGAGTGAGAAGTTCTCACCTTGCTTTCAATTCAGTTTCCGCATTTTGTTTCGAATAAAATTAAACGTGCGTTTAATTTTTCCCAAAATTTTCACTAGCTCCAATCGACCCCAATCCAGTTCCATAGCGTAGTGCTCGACAAAATGAATCCAACGCAATTCGTTTTGTCCAAAATGGACCTCGTATGACAAAGATACAACATTTTAAATACTACACGATTTAAATTATAATTTATTTACAATTTCTTTTAAAATTTTAAACCTAGCAAATTTTGGCCGTTGGATCTGGGCCGCACGCATCAAAGCCGCACCTTGCTTCCTTCCCATTCATGCGTTTCCTCCAGGTGATGTTTGAACGCAAGAAACCCATCATCACTAGCTAGGGTTTAAGGCCGCTCCCTCCACGTTGACCAAAACCCCATCACTCCACCACCATTCGAACGACCATCACTTGAGCCACCTTCGGCTGGAAGGGCTTCCGACTCGGCCTCCCCTATGGTGCGCAAAACAGGGGAGAATGGCACCCCTTTGGACGCAAATTGCCATTGAATCCTTGCTCCAATTACGATCATACCCGTTGAATTCGAAGATCTCGCTGCCCTCTACAATATTGTAGTTAAATGTTTTTGATAATTCTTAACGGATTTGGAGATAATTGAAGGGGAAGCATACGAATTTCTAGCCATTGAATTGCTTAGGGCCGACGGCTGATGATAGAACCCTAGGGTTGATATCCTTTTGCAAAATGAAGATAATATCGTGCTTATATAGAAATTCTGACGAACACTATTCATTCCGGATTTTCCGACCTCCAAATCTCGCGCGGTGACCGACGTTTCTAGGGTTTACCCCACGTTCCGGACATAATGGAATAGGTTTCGGAAGCTAATTCGATCATATGTGCAAGTTACGGAAATAAATGATCAAATTTAAATTAAATCGATTTAAACTAATTTCTATGCGTTTTGGCTTGCCCCGGACAAACGGTAAATCCGATTGACATGAAATTTGAAACCATACAATAATATCACACTACGGATCCGATGAAACTAGTTTCGTCGAAATCCGAGGCTGTTTGAAAAATGGCTATTTTAACTCGTCAATTTAAATATTAAAATATTCAATTTTCACAAATTAACTTTAAATTCAATTTTAAAAGTTCACAAACATCTTTCTAACTCCAACATGATTAAATAAAATTTTACAAATCAATTTTAATCATATTTAAGCCAATTTTCAATTATTTCTGTATTTTCACATATTAAACTATCGATTTAATTATACAATTAAATCCAATTATTCGAAATAAAATTTATTTGACTTATATATTTCACTTATTAATATTGAAAATCAATTAAATTTATAAATTTTAATTGACAGAAATTCTGGGTCGTTGCAGTAGTTGAGATTGCCAAGGTCTTTAATAGAAAATTGCTTGTCGAGATATTGTATAATATTGTTGATCTCTTTTGTGTCATCGCCTGTTATAATGAAGTCATCAACATATATTAGACATAAATAAAATGGTTGTCATAAATTTTGACAAACAGTGAGTTATCAGATTGATAGCCTAGAGTAGTCAAAGTGGCTTTCAGTCCATCAAACCATACTCTTGGTGCCTATTTCAAACCATATATAGCCTTGTTTAACTTGCACACATGATTATCATCTTGTTTATATCCCTGTGGTTGTTACATGTAAATTTCTTCATGTGGAATTCCATTTAAAATGCATTATTAACATCCAATTACCTTATATCTCAGTTTTTACTTAGAGCAATTGTGAGAACAAACCTGATAGTTGTTGGCTTCACCATTGGTGAAAATGTTTCAATGAAGTCAAATCCATACTGTTGAGTATATTCGTTAGCAACCAGTCTTGCTTTATATCTAGACATTATTCCATCTGGATTTTTCTTTATTTTATAGGTCCTTTACATCCTATTATATGTTTGTTGGCTGGAGGATGCACTAGACTCCATGTTTTATTCTTCATGAGTGCTTGATATTCTTCACTGGCTGTCTTCCGGTTTTCATTTTTATAAGCTTGCTCAAATGATTCAGGCTCATCAATATTTACTGTTGTTGTGTAGATTTTTGGTTTGAATATCACACTCTTAGACCTTGTTATCATATAATGGCCTGTTCTGCTTGGTAATTCAGTGTCTATAGATGCTAAGTTTTCATCCTAATTAGTGTTGTTCAAAATTTGTTCTTGATGACTATTATTATTAATGCCTTGATTTTGATTGCTTGATGCAACAGGTGACTGAGCATGCATATCAAGCTGCTCTTCTGTTCCATGACCTATTTCATATAACACTCTGTGTTGTGGTTCAGAGACTCCTGCCTTATTCTCAATCTCAGTCTAATTCCATGTTTCAGTAAACACGGTAAGTTTGAAATAGATATTCTTGGATTGTATATTTTTTGTGTAGTTTTAACATTTGTATAGGCAAAAGGAAATATTTTTTCATTAATAACCACAAGTTTATTTATAAATATTTTTCAGTGCTATCAAACATTTGTATCCTCTCTGTTTGGTTGCATAACCTAGAAATGTGCACGGGTGAGATCTGAAATCTAATTTGTGTTTGTAATATGGCCTTAAATAGGGAAAACATAGACACCCAAATGTCCTTAGACTATCATAATTGAGTTTGATTCCCATGAGTTTTTCCACCGAACTTACTCCTTTTAGTACTTTGGTTGGGAGTCTATTAATCAAATATATAGAAGTACTAAAAGAGTCGGGACAGAACTTTAAAGGTAGGAATGTATGAGCAAGTAAGGTTAACCCTGTTTCAACTATGTTAACGCTAAAATTTAAACGCTAACACCCCAATGCGTAAAGTGTAGTTGTGAAAGCACCACCCGATGATTCGGGAACAGAGTATGATCAGAAAATCACAGAAAAAGCAGTAAATGACATCGATTTTATAGTGGTTCGGCTCAATAGTTTGCCTACGTCCACTCTGAATATCTTTATTGTCGGTTCCGTTACAATTTGATATAATTCTTCCCAAGTACAATACACTTTGAACTACTAAACACTTTGAACGAGTAGCTTAAACTTCAATGTAAGTGAAAGTCCTCAAATCCATGTCGGATGCATGAGATTTCCTCTTGAAGCTGTTGATAGCGTTCTACGTGTCTTGAAAGCTTTGAGTGTTGAGTTAGTTTGGAATGTAGCAGAGTATCGGTGTTTGAAAAGAATCAGCCAAAAAGTCCCCTGAATGTTGGGGATGGTCGCATATTTATAGATGTGATTCTGGGCGGCAGCTTTTCACTCAAGTCATGAGTCGTGCACGACTCATGGAGAGTCGTGAGTCGCATTCGACTCAAGATTCAAGAGTCAGCAGGCAGTGGAGTAAGTGGTGTGGTTCTGAGCTTTTCTTTGTTCATTTGAAGTCCTAACTCGTTCGCGAGTTAAGAGGTCATGGTTTAAAGTGAGGCAGTACTAAAATCTTGGCTCTGCGGTTTTAGGTCGTGTACGACTTAAACTAGGTCGTAAGTCGTCGACGAGTCATCTTACTACGGCATGGTATTGAACTTGTCCTCTAAGTCTTAGGTCGTAACGTCTTTAAGTCGTGGACTTTCTTAAGTCGTGACATTACCTAAGTCGCTTAGGTCTTAATTCCGTTGGGTCGTTAGTTCCTTAACTCGCAGGCTCTTTAACTCGTGCACTTCCCCTGAGACATGACATATCTTAAGTCGCAGAGGCTTTAAGTCGTAGACTTCTTGGTCCGTTGAGTTGCTGTCTCCCTTGAGTCGTAGAAACCTTAAGTCGTGGATGCCTTAGGTCGTAAAGTACTCTGAGTCGGCAACTTCTTTATGGTATTGAGTTGGTCTTTTTCTTTAGGTCGTTAGGTCGTAGCTTCCTTAAGTTGGTAAGTCGTCAGTCCCTTAAGTCGTCCATCCTCTTGACTTGTTGAGTCGTTCCATCTCTTAAGCCGTAGACTTCCTTAAGTCGTCTGGACCTTAGCTCATTAGGTCGTGGAGACCCTAAGTCGTGTACCCTCCTTGACCCATTGAGTCGTCGCCCACCTTGAGTCGTTTTCTTATTGAGTCGCGCAGTTTTTGAGTCAGAGGAATTTGAGGGTTAACATTTGCCCCTCGAAGTACACGCCTAAGTCGTAAGTCGTGTGCTTCGACTTATCTTAACTCGTGTGCCATTTCAAATTCCTCTGCCTTGAGATATAAAAGGTTTAGGTCACTCCTTCTTCTCCTACTTGTTTCCGTGCTTACTTCCGCCATTAACGATCTTCGAAGCTTTTCAAAGACGAATTCGATCAGTTCACCTTATCACCAATTAAGTTCCAGCCACCTTCATCATTACACTGCGTAAGTAAACTCATCGCTCGCCCAATTTCACAATTACTGTTATCTTTCGAACATGGATTTCCCATTTTCCAACCTCAATACGAATCCTCACATCAGGCTTCTTCTTGAATCGCGTTATGATCGATTGCTGACAAGCTTGAAGCAGTTTGATTGAGTTTTTTAAATGACTTGCAAGGAGAAGGCGATGGGTCACCATATTTCGATTCAGTTGATTCATAAATTTAGAGGAGGCGATATCGTCCTACATGGGTTAACGGGTTATTGGGTTGGAGAAGGATCAATGAGTTGAGAAGAGATGTCGTGAAGTTTTTTTTTTTTGCGACTTTGCCAATTTGCATAGTTTCCGAAGTGACTGACTTAAGATCCCCCACGACCTTAATTGCATACGACTTAACCCCTTAGGTTGTGCTTGCTTCTGGATGACTTAGGACTTAGCTTCATTTGCACTTCATTTGTTTTGTCTTGACTTGAGACTTTACGACTTGGCTTCTAGGTTGTGCACGATTTAGCCTTGAGTTGCAGCCGAGCTAAGACTTTCTCTTAATTCGTGGACAACTTAACTTTTAGGTCGTGGACGACTTATGGCTTGGAGAATTCTTTGGACTGTGACTCAATGATTTGAACAAAATTTGAAAACTTAGAGATGTTGGTAGAACTTAATTGTATTTCCAATTTGAATTGCCAGAATATACTGCTTGAACTTAGTTGTGTTTCTTCACAGATTATTCTAACTTTGACGTTATCAACCTGTTAAACACAATACTTGCAGAAAGATGGGACAAATATACTGCCATCGACTGCCCACGTCAAATGACAGATTAGTTAATAACAGATAATTAATTTAAATAAATTGTGTGAACGAAGTGCTTTCAACTCATCAATTTCAAGTAAAACATTAAAGCAACACTGAAATAGTCAATTGAAACCGACCAGCTTGCACTAATATTATGCTTGAACTTTAGATTAACAAGTTCTGAAATTTTGCAGTTGACCAATCGTCGACTATTTTAACTCCAGTTATATTTACTTGCTATTTTTATTAGTTTTGCACGACACTTCACACTTTTAGGAAACGTGCACCTTCACATTTGAATATCCAGTTGCTTGTGTAGAATGACTTCTCAGAAAGAAGATACAATGGTTCAGACTGGAGAGGCCACTGTAATTACTGCTCCTCTGGTCAATCCTCCCGAAAGAGCCTCTTCTACTTTATCGTACAGAGTTTTCCGCCAATTGTGCGCTCAGTTTGGCATTGCTGAATCAGATGCCATTCTTCCCGAGAGAAGTAACACTGCTGACATAGCACCTCCTGGCTTTGTAACGGTCAATCGACAAATGTGCCTGAGTGGGGGCGTTCCTCCTTTCAATGACTTTTTCCAACAACTTCTTCGTCAATTGGCCATCGCCCCGTCCCAATTACACCCCCAATGGTTTTGCCATTTTAATGGGGTTGTGTGTACTGTTTAGGAGGACGCTTGATCGATTCCCAAGCTTTGAAGAGATTTGTTTCCTATGCTCTTTCACCAGGACTAAAGATCACCCCTCTATTACTGTCGTGAGAAGTGCTCGAAATCGTAAACTGATCATCGATCTTCCTGACAGCGCTCATGGGTTTTTGACTCAATTTTTCTATGTCCGTTGCCCCCCGGGGTTTTACGTTGTGTGGAGAGAAGGAAGTAAGATCATCTACCTTTACCTCTTTTATATTCTGAGTCTTTTTAAGTTCGAATTGCCAAGTGTTAACTTCGTCATCATATCTTTTCTTTTATTTCAGTACTTTCCCCTCCTTGTAGAGATCCCAGTCACAAGCCAACCCTGGAGAGGCTGTAGCAGTACCGGTTGAAGAACGGGACGTGAAATTTTTGCTGAACGACGAATTCCTTCACCAGTTTGGACTTCTTCATCCTTCTCGCTCCACACACCCCTGCGAGGTTCCAGACTCCCCACCTAAAGCATCAGATGCTCTGGTTTCTACAGACACATCCATACCAAACGGACCTGCTCCCGAGACTTCGCTAGTGAAGTGCTCCACTTCGGTTGATGTTGCGGGGTTACCTGTCAAACTTGCCCCTGTTATAGAAGAAGAAGAGCCCCAGGGATCTCCCCGACTGTCACAGAAATCTGGCGAAGAAGCCGAAAAAACTAGCCTTGCCAAGCAGAGTAAGGACGATACTTTTGAAGGGTTGAGCGACCTCTTTTCCACCTCGCAAGAGATCTTTAAAGATGATCCTTTCACTACCGGGGTTTCTTCTTCGGTAGTTGAAGCGACTTCTGTCCTACAACAGACTTCGTCGACTCAAGAGTTTCCGCTACCTATTACACCCACAACCACTCCACAATTAAAGAGTGGTTCGTAGTTTGATGCGCGTAGTTTGCACGCCACACACACTTAGAATTTTTTGGCACTTTTAGGCTTCTGGTTTTTTGTACTTTGAAGAATTCTAAGATTTAGTTCTTTTTATTTCAGATTCTCCGATGGGGCGCAGCGAGTCCTACTATGATGATTTCCAGCGCTACGGGAGGCGTAGCCAATATGATTACAGGCGTTACCTTCCCTCTTATAGAGAATCTGATGAAGAAAGAGCCGCTCGAAAGGCTCTAGAGAAGAAGGCTCAAGAGGAGCGTTACGAGAGAAGAGAGAGGGAGGAGCGCCACGACTCTTCGCAGAGAGGCGACGATTCCCATAAAAGAAAATCCCATGATGACAGAGGAAAAAGTCATATGGTTGAAGATTCGAGTAAGCGAGCCCGACATGGTGAGAAGCACGCCTTTACAACTCCTTAAAAGGTTACTGCTCCTGCCTCGCTCGACATTCCTTTCGGCTCTCCTGCTCTCAGGGAGGCAGACATCCAAACAATAATTAGTAGGCCCAAATTCCAAGTTGGACCGGGTCCAGCCACTTTGCAGAGTCGGTTTCCACAGTGGTGTCTGAAGGGAGTAAGGTTTGACCTTGACTTGGTCCCCATTAACAAGTCTGCTACGTTACGAAACCTCGACGCCGTCAAGCTTGATATCGAGAGGATGTCGAACTGGCAAAAACTTGTTAACGAGCTCCAAAGGGTTAATCGTGCGAACATAGAGGCCATGCTCACTATGGAAAACGATAAAGCCGAGTGGCGAAAAGTTCTTGAGCAACACGACACTGAGATGAGGAGCATTGCTTCTTACAATGAAGAGCTTGAAGCAAAAGTTGGAGAACTGAAACAAGAGCTTGCCGCTTCCTCTACTTCCGATTCTCAAAAAGAAGAAGTTCTCCTAAAACAAGTGAGAGATGCTCATGCCAGCCAAGGGGATGCCGAAGACAGGCTCGAAGTGCAAAAAAGGATCAGTGAGGGCTATATTGCTGATGTTGCAGAGCTTCGGAAGAAAACCAGCTCCCAAGAAGCGGAGATTCAAATGCTTAAACTTCAACTTTCTAAAGCTGAAATGGAGCGTGATGAGGCCGTTGCCGGCAAAATTGCAGCTGAAGAGTCTCACGAGGCAACGAGGGCCAACATCAGCTCAACATTATTTGATTTCTATCTGCATAGCATCTTGGGGCGCGGTAGCCTCGCCTTTCTAGGCCCCAAGTATTAAATTACACTGGCCGAAGTTTGGGAGGCCGCACTCGATATGCTCGGTGGTAGCGGCGCTGGCTATGCTGAGTCAACTCTTGAGGAGCACTATCTTGATGATGATGCTCGTGCCGCTCTCGCTAGGGGGAGAGAACAGCTTGCAAAATTAAGGGCCGAAACAATGGCAGGAGAATATTCAGGAAAAATCATCTCAACTGCTCCAATTCAACCTTCTCCTTCAGCCGAAATTGACATTATCGGTTCTAGTTCTCATTCCCCATCTCCTACTAAAGTTACCACTGATATCACAAGCATACAAGGTGGAGATGAAGGCGGCGAGAGTGCCGAGGCACAGGCTTACGAAGTTGACGTTAGGGAACTGACTTCTGTAGGTAACCCTACTGACAATCTTGCCCAAGTAGACTGCTCATTTGTTTCTTACGAACTTGATGAGCTTTTTGACTACTTCTTGAATCTTAGCGAACCATTGTCTCCTCTTTTTACTGACTTGAACCTTTTCCCTTCTGCAGAGAAAACGTCGGGCACTGTTCAGGCTTCTCCTCCTCCAGTTATTCCTTCCCCGCCTCCTAAGGTCACTCCTCCTTCTGCCTCGCAACCCGGGTCACAAGAGGAGCAAATAGAAGCTCTTCACGGCTTAGATGATCCCATTGCTTGTCAAGATCCGAAAGGAGAAGAAAATGAAGGAAGCGAGAGGACTCCAGAACCAAATGGCTCCGACACTGAACCGTTATCCAAACTTCTTTCTCCAGGGAGTAGGTCTTCCTCCAAGAAGAGAGGAAAGCAGGGAGTTTCCAAGAAGAAGAAGAAGAATGGATCTTTAATTGGCGAAGAAGAGACGGAAGAAAGTCCGACCGAGACCCTCTCTCCTTCATCCCCTACCCTCACAAGCCGGCCTAAAAAGTTGGTCATTCGGCCAGGTGCGGGCTCAAAAGGTGGGCGGAAGAAGAAATTATGGCTCTGGTTCTGTGGCTTTCATATCGCTTTTTGCCTTTTTTGCATGTACTGACCGGAAATTGTGCGGGTACCGGCCCCCCGCTTTTCTTTTGTTTTTTACTTTGGAACCTGTACCTGTATATAAAATAGTGTTGAATAAAATGATTCTTTTTCTTTGTACAAACTTCTGTCTGTATTTGAGAATGCATTTACTATTTATTTTTGTACAAGTTTCTTTGCACGATATTGCAGTGAGCTTGTGGTATATATTGTTCGAGCGTAATTTTACCGATGTAGTTATGCCATGCTGCCCCTATACCATAAGCCCATTGTAATATTTTATTTTATGAGGAACTTTTGCTTTTATTTTATTTTATTTTTTAGAGAATAATTATTCCACATTTGGAGGAATATGAATTCATTAAAAAATAGAGCACAAATAAGTTTCTACGCTTCAACCTTCGAAGATATCACTTTTATTTTGTGCATATACATATTTTATTGAATGAAATCTTCTACGTGGTAAAGCGGGTATTTGTAAGGTACTTCAACTTCTTTTTGAGGAAGAGAATTTTCTAGAACAAGTAATTCATTCTTCCTTTGAAAGTTAAAGTGTGCTTTTAGTGAGGATTTTTTTTGAAAAGTTGCACCTCTGAGGAAGACTTTTTCACGTTTCAACACCTGGAAGTTTTATTTCAATCTTGGTGAAACGTACGCCTCAGAAGAGGTTTTTCTGCTTGATTGTGCCTCCGGGGGGAGGTCTTTTCATTTCTGCCACTGGGAAGAGGTCTTTCTGTCTTATTGTGCCTCTAGGAAGAGGTCTTTCTGTTTTTGACCCTTGGGAGGGGCTCTTTTTTTTTGCATTTCATCTCTGGTGAAGTGAAACTCCGAAGAGTGGCTGTTGCACTTCAACTCCTGGCGAAATGGGCCTCCTAAAAGGGCTTTTATTTTGTTTAACATTTCAACTCTGGTGAAGTGAAAATCCGAAGAGCGGCTGTCACACTTCAACTCCTGGTGAAATGGGCCTCCGAAGAGGGCTTTTATTTTGTTTTACATTTCAACTCTGGTGAAGCGAAACTCCGAAGAGCGGCTGTCACACTTCCACTCCTGGTGAAATGGGCCTCTGAAGAGGGCTTTTATTTTGTTTTACATTTCAACTCCGGTGAAGTGAAACTCCGAAGAGCGGCTGTCACACTTCCACTCCTGGTGAAATGGGCCTCCGAGGATTGCCTGGAAGTTACTCTCTCATGGTTGGAGGGTCATGACTCCTCCAATCTTTTTTGGTTGAGTAGAGAACTTTCTTTTTTGCGGCATATGCCTCGTTAGAGGTCTTTATCCTCCGAAGAGTTGTGCCTTTGAAGAGGACTTGTGCCTCCGAAGAGGGCTTTAGTAGTTCCTTGTCCACTTGCTTATGCCTTTTTAGCGATCCTCTAGTTTTTCTTTTCAAGCTCGCACTCCCTTCTCTTACAAGTAGTTTGTTTAATCCAAAGAAGTGTACTTCATTGCTAGGCCAGTTCGCAAGAACGGGCATAAGCTTCTTAATTGGATGTTTGTTTGTTCAAACTTCTCAATTTATTAGCTAGAGCCCGTTTTCGGCGAAATCATTGACCGTTCAATTGAAGCACTTCTTATCTAGGATTTAAGTTCGGGAATTTTGTGACTTGAAATTTGTTTGTTGAATGATAAGAAGAATCACTTGGTCTTGTAATGTGAAAGTTTTATTTTCATTTCCTGCAAAAATTTAAATCGATATTTCAGCAATACATTTAATGTACTTTTCATATCGAAAATAAAGCAAGCATGCAATAATAATAAGGAACACAAGATTTATAGTGGTTCGGCCAAGAATTTGGGCCTACATCCACTTTATAGTCTTTCATTATTCACTTGCATCGGTTTTACAATCGCTTTCAGTTACATGAATCATACATTCATAATTCTTTATACAATATTTCAACAAAGCTATCAAGTAAAGTATGGGCGCAAGTGATTGCTGTTCCAGTCTCTTGGAATTTGATCTCCTTCGACAGTAGTGAGTTTGAATGTACCGTCAAGAAGCTTCTGACCTATGACATATGGTCCTTCCCAATTTGGCCCAAACACACCTGTTGCTGCCATAATTCTCTTTAGGACTAGATCTCCAATCTCAAAGCTGCGTTGGCGAATTTTGGAATTGAAATGTCTGGCTATCCTTTGCTGATGAGATGCGATTCTGAGCTCAGCCTCTTCTCTTTTTTCATCAAGGAGATTTAGTGCCTCAAGCTGTAGTTTTTCATTCTCCGCTTGATTGAAATGGATTCTTCTATGTGAAGGGACCTCTGTTTCTACTGGAATCATTGCCACTGATCCGTATGCCAATGAAAACGGAGTATGCCCAGTCGCAGTCTTGTGGGTAGTCCTGTACGCCCATAGTGCTAGCGGTAGCTTATCGACCCAACCACCTTTTGCTCTTTCAAGTTGCTTCTTGATGGTTGACTTGATAATTTTATTTACTGCTTCCACCTGCCCGTTTGCCTGCGGATGAGCTACTGCTGAGAAGCTTTTTCGGATTTTGAATCGTTTGCAAAAATCTTGGAATTCTTCACTTTCGAACTGAGTACCATTGTCTGTAATTATCTTTTGAGGCACACCATACCTGCAAATGATATTTTTAGTCACAAAACTTATCATCTTTTTAGAGGTGATAGTAGCCAGTGGTTCAGCTTCTGCCCATTTAGTAAAATAATCTACAGCCACAATGGCATATTTAATTCCAGATTTGGCTGTTGGTAATGGTCCTACAAGGTCTATCCCCCATATTGCAAACGGCCATGGACTGACCATCTGTGTGAGTTCAGTGGAAGGTGCTCTAGGAATTTTTGCGAATCTTTGGCACCTGTCACATTTTCGGGAATAGTCTGCTGCATCTCGATTAATTTCTGGCCAAAAATATCCGTATCGGAGAATCTTCTTTGCTAAAGTTTGACCACTTAAATGATCACCACATTCTCCCCCATGCACCTCAACTAGGATTGTTTTGGACTCTTCCATGGATACACATCGGAGTAATGGCATTGAGAATCCCTGTCTGTATAATTGGCCATCCTGGACTATATAGCGAGAGGCTTTCCTCAGTAGCTTCTTTCGTTCTTTTGAATTTTCCGGTAAAGAGCCATTGAGCAGATATTCTGTTATTGGAGTCATCCATGAGTCTTGTTCTTAAGACATGCTCACGATCCAATCAATATCCATCTCATCAATGCTTGGAGCCGACAGGACCTCCACTAGAGTCAACCCCAGAAATTGAGCTTCGCCTGTGCTAGAGTACTTTGCGAGAGAATCTGCTTTCGTGTTTTCTTCCCGAGGAATATGACTTATCATGTAATGGTCGAAATCACCCAGGAGTTCCCAAGCCTTTAACAAGCAGGCAGGCAGATTTCCCCCTTTCGCTTGGAATTCCTTCTTGACTTGGCATACAATAGGCTGAGAATCACTGAAGATCTGTAATGCTCGGATGTTCAGTTCTTTAGCAATTCTTAGGCCAGCGATAAGAGCTTCGTATTCTGCTTCATTGTTCGTTGAAGTAAATTCCAATCTTAGTGCATAGCATAATGACCGACCTTCAGCGGTCTCAAGTACAACTCCGGCTCCAGAGCAGTAGTCATTTCTCGCGCCATCAACATATAACTTCCATTGGATTGGGGAATCATCGATCGTTTCCTCCTCACTGTTACCCTTATCTGTGAATTCTACGATGAAATCCGCTAAAGCTTGTCCGTTGATTGCTTTTCGGGGATGATAAGTGATGTCATATTGAATGAGTTCAATATTCCACTTTAGAAGACGACCCGAAGTCTCAGGGCGAAACAGGACTTGCTTTCAAGGTTGATCGGTGAGGACTCTGATAGGATGATCTTTGAAATATTGCCTCAACTTCCTTGATGCAATCAGTAAGCAATAGGCGAGTTTTTCCAACTTGGAGTAATTCATCTCTGCCCCAGTGAGTCTTTTGCCGATATAGTAAACTGGACGTTGAATCCTCTTGTCTTCTCGTAGCAGCGCTGCACTTAAAGCATAAGATGATGCTGCCAAGTATATAAGAAGATCCTCACCATCGCTAGGCCTAGAAAGTATTGGAGGCGTTTCCATGTGGCGAATCAATTCATCAAAGGCTTTTTGGAATTCGAGAGTCCAATCAATGTTTTTCCTTCCTTTCTTTAGGGCGTCAAAGAATGGGATGCATTTATCAGTGGCTTTGGAAATAAACCGACTCAAGGCGGCGACTTTTCCATTGAGACTCTGCAATTCCTTCTTCGTCCTAGGAGCTTTGACTTCCTTTAAGGCGGTAATTTGAGCTGGGCTAGCCTCAATGCCCCTAGCGCTCACGATGAAGCCTAAGAACTTTCCGGATTCTACTCCAAATGAACATTTTAAAGGGTTAAGCTTCATTCCGTATTTTTGAAGGACTGCGAACATGTCTGCTAAATGTTCTATGTGATCCACTGCTCTCTTAGACTTTACTAACATGTCATCGACGTATACTTCCATAGTCTTGCCCAATTGCGGTTTGAACATAGCATTAACAAGTCTTTGGTAGGTTGCCCCCGCATTCTTCAGCCCGAAGGGCATAACTCTATAGCAGTAAAGACCAACATCGGTGATAAAGCTCGTGTCCTCCTGATCTGGCTCATGCATCATGATCTGGTTATATCCGGAGTAGGCATCCATAAAAGATAACAATTCATGTCCCACTGTTCCGTCTACCAGTTGATCGATCCTGGGTAACGGGAAGCAGTCTTTGGGGCAGGCCTTGTTTAGATCTGAAAAATTGATGCACACTCTCCATTTTCCGTTGGCTTTCTTGACCATCACTAGATTTGAAACCCAATTCGGATAGGTAGATTCTTGATAAAGTTATTCTCCATGAGCCGATCAACTTCTTCTTTCAATGCTGCTGACCTTTCAGGACCTTGAGTCCTCCTTTTCTGTTTCACAGGTGTAAATTTTGGATCAATATTCAGAGTGTGTACTGCAACTTCTGGGGATATTCCGCACATATCGGCATGAGTCCAAGCAAAAACATCCAAATTTGCCTTTAAAAAATATATTAAGATATTCTGAATTGACACATTAAGTTGTGAACCCTCATTCAACACCTTGTTTGGGTCCTTTGGGTCAACAGGTACTGGTATTGTCGTTTCCACTGGTACCACTCTATTCTCCCCTGCACTGGCTTTTCTAGGATCCATCTCTTTCCGTGCTCCGCTGTGCTCGCCAGTGCGGGGTCCACCCTGTAATTGCTACAAGGCCGGTTCTTTGATGCGGACTGGGGTTGCCGCATCCTTTCCCATTTCTCTTTTCCTTGTTTCTTGTAGCTCTGTCAGATAACACTCCCGCCCAGCATTCTGATCCCCTTTTATAACTCCCACTCCATTATCTGTGGGAAATTTAATGGTGAGGCACCATGGGGCCAGAACAGCTTTGAATGCTGCGAGAGTTGGACGGCCAAGGAAAGCATTATAAGCAGAAAATTCGTCGACAATCACAAAAGTTTGCTTGCGGACAACTTTTCTTTCTCCCTCTCACAGTTCTACAAGCAAATCAACGGTTCCTATCGGTTGTTTTGGCTCCCCAGTGAAGCCAGCGATTTTCTGCGATGAGGCTTGCACATCAGCCATAGGGATCTTCATTTGGTCGAATGTTTTCTTGAAGAGGATATTGCAGGATGCGCCACAATCAATGAGAACTCTTCTGACAATAGCTGGCCCGATACCAGCCGAGATGACTAAGGGATCCAAGGCAGGAGCTTCAATACCTGTGGAATCCCTGGCTCCGAACACAATATCATCATTGAAAGTTCTTTGTTGCTTCAGGGGCGTAGCACCTTCCAAAACAAATACATCTTCCTCGGTCGGTACATACTTCAAAGCTCGGGTATACCTTTCCATCTCACCCCAGCTCCTGCCCGCTGGGTGAGGCCCTCCCGTAATGACATTGATAACAGGCCTTCCGGATTCATGCCCTGCAGTCTTCTCACTTGTCCTGGGTTGATGAGCAGGAGCTCGTTGCCCCTGACTAGACGAAGTGGGATTGCTGCTATTCTTTTCCACAAATTGCTGTAGCTTGTTTTCCCTTATCAATTCTTCAATCAAAATTTTCAATTGGCGGCATTCATCGGTATCATGACCGGGTTGATTATGGAAGCGGCAAAACTTCCCGCTTTGTACAGCTTTTTTTCCGGTTCTCAAAACGGGAGGTTCAGGATAATCGACAGAATCTTTAGTGGCAAGGTAAATGCGCTCTGGCGTATCTGATAAAGGAGTATATTCTGATGACTTGAAGGAACGAGGCTTCTTCAGATTTTTCTGTTTCTTCCCATCGTTATTTTCCCTTTTCTGTCCTACAGATTCATTCTTGCGTGGAGCAGCAATGTTATCTTCATCTTTTTCCAATACTGCCTTTACCAGTACAGGACGGGTTTCCAGGCGTATGAACTCATCTGCTTTCTTGTAGAATTTTTCAAGGGAATTTGGTTCCTTCATGTTAAGCCATTTTCCAAATTCGCTCGTCTTGTCAATGGCCCTCATCAGATAGGTCAAAATCATCTGTGGTTCTGCATTGTCTACCTCGGCCAGCGCTGTATTAAAGCGATTCAAGAAAGATCTGATAGTTTCCTCTGGATTCTGTTCTAAACTTGACAACGACATGATATCTTTGGCTTTTGAAGCATATAGTCTGAACTGCTCCTTGAATTTCCGGGTTAGGTCAGAAAACTGATCTATAGACCGAATTGGTAGCTTGGTGAACCAAAGCATAGCTACACTTTCCAAATATACAGGAAAATATCGACACTTTATTTCTCAGAAGCTCTGGCACCTTTCATGTGCCAATCATACTTATACAAGAATTCGTTCGGATCACTTGTTCCCTTGTAAGCTGGGATAGTTGGAGGGACGAACTTCCTTGGGAATTCAGCCTTTAAGATCCTTTCGGTAAACGGGGTTTTACTTAGAGCGAAACCCCATTCCTTCTCGTCTTCATTCCTCTGCATGCTTTTTTTCATGATTTGTCGAATCATTTCAGAAAGGTACCCCTCATCATTTCGAGCTTTAGATCCACCAACTTCAGGAAATGTCCGCTCAAAGGGGCTGGCGGCCCTCTCAGGAATGTTTCTTTCTTCAGCTTCATGAATGTTGCCAGCAAAGTTCCTTTCGTTACCCGTTGGTTGACGGTTTACCCCAAGCAAATCGTTCAACTTATTCAAAATTAGGGCATTTTGGGCATTCTGAGCCTCCAATTGTGCACTTTGGGCATTTATCTGCTGGTTCAGCCCTAATATTACATCATCCAACTCCGCTTTTGTAACCCCATCAGGTGGAGTGGCCTGATTAGGTACTGGGGAAGCGGAGGTTCCCTCTTGAACATTTCCAGATCTAGCAGATCTACTCCTTCTCCCCGGAGCCATGATTCCAGATAAACTTCTAGTTTTCAGAGAGATTACTTCAACAAACTTTCGTGGAGCAATGATGATAATTCGCCTGAGTTCAATTCTCAGTGAAAGCACCAAAAATGTTAACGCTAAAATTTAAACGCTAACACCCCAATGCGTAAAGTGTAGTTGTGAAAGCACCACCCGATGATTCGGAAACAGAGTATGATCAGAAAATCATAGAAAAAACAGTAAATGACAACGATTTTATAGTGGTTCGGCTCAATAGTTTGCCTACGTCCACTCTGAATATCTTTATTGATGGTTCCGTTACAATTTGATATAATTCTTCCCAAGTACAATACACTTTGAACTACTAAACACTTTGAACGAGTAGCTTAAACTTCAATGTAAGTGAAAGTCCTCAAATCCATGTCGGATGCATGAGATTCCCTCTTGAAGTTGTTGATAGCGTTCTACGTGTCTTGAAAGCTTTGAGTGTTGAGTTAGTTTGGAATGTAGCAGAGTATCGGTGTTTGAAAAGAATCAGCCAAAAAGTCCCCTGAATGTTAGAGATGGTCGCATATTTATAGATGTGATTATGGGCGGCAGCTTTTCACTCAAGTCATGAGTCGTGCACGACTCATGGAGAGTCGTGAGTCGCATTCGACTCAAGATTCAAGAGTCAGCAGGTAGTGGAGTAAGTGGTGTGGTTCTGAGCTTTTCTTTGTTCATTTGAAGTCCTAACTCGTTCGCGAGTTAAGAGGTCATGGTTTAAAGTGAGGCAGTACTAAAATCTTGGCTCTGCGGTTTTAAGTCGTGTACGACTTAAACTAGGTCGTAAGTCGTCGACGAGTCATCTTACTGTGGCATGGTATTGAACTTGTCCTCTAAGTCTTAGGTCGTAACGTCTTTAAGTCGAGGACTTTCTTAAGTCGTGACATTACCTAAGTCGCTTAGGTCTTAATTCCGTTGGGTCATCAGTTCCTTAACTCGTAAGCTTTTAACTCGCAGGCTCTTTAACTCGTGCACTTCCCCTGAGACATGACATATCTTAAGTCGCAGAGGCTTTAAGTCGTAGACTTCTTGGTCCGTTGAGTTGCTGTCTCCCTTGAGTCGTAGAAACCTTAAGTCGTGGATGCCTTAGGTCGTAAAGTACTCTGAGTCGGCAACTTCTTTATGGTATTGAGTTGGTCTTTTTCTTTAGGTCGTTAGGTCGTAGCTTCCTTAAGTTGGTAAGTCGTCAGTCCCTTAAGTCGTCCATCCTCTTGACTTGTTGAGTCGTGCCATCTCTTAAGCCGTAGACTTCCTTAAGTCGTCTGGACCTTAGCTCGTTAGGTCGTGGAGACCCTAAGTCGTGTACCCTCCTTGACCCATTGAGTCGTTGCCCACTTTGAGTCGTTTTCTTATTGAGTCGCGCAGTTTTTGAGTTGGAGGAATTTGAGGGTTAACAAACTATGTGTTTGTATTTTCTCTCAACAAGGTCATTCTTCTCAGAGGTATAGGGATATGTAGTCCTATGTATTATAACTTTGTCTAAAAACATTTGTCAAGTGATTTATACTCACTAACACCATCACTTTGAATGATTTTAACTTTGTGACAAGTTTTCTTTTCATCCTGTGTGATAAAGTATATGACAACATTATAAGCTTCTGCCTTAATTTTCAAGAAGTATATCCATGTGCATCTAGTATGCGCATCAACAAAAGATATATAGTATTTATAGCCATAATCAGAACTAATGGGTGCAGGACCCCAAAGATTCGTAGCAACCAATTCTAATGGCAATTTGTATTTAGTTGTGGAGTCTGTAAAAGCTAATTTGTGACTTTTTCCCATTTGATAGTAGGTATAGAAATATTGTAAGGAATCAAAAGAAATTTTATTTTCTTTTAGAACCTGTTTCACAACACTTGCATTAGGATGACCTAACTTATATAGGAAGACCAAACTTTTAATGTCGTTGTATTTTTATTGTTTTCAGTAGATGTATTTCATTGTTATTACAACACTTTACTTTCAACAGGATTTCAGCAATTAGTCAAAGTAAACTTGAATCACCCATTCACTACATCACCCTGCAAAAGTTTTTCACTAGTTAGTATGACTTTAACTAAGCAGTATTTAGGTTATAATTCAAAGTAAACATTTGTTAACGTCAAAAAATGTACGCTAACACCCTGGTGTGTAGATGACAGTTGTGAAAGCACCACCCGTTAATACGGGTACAAGATACAAGTAAAGAGATTGCAGAAAAGCAGTAAAAACACAAGTTTTATAGTGGTTCGGCCCAAAATCAGGCCTACGTCCACTTAGATTCTCTTTATTGCTGATATGAGTACAATTTATATCACTTTCTTCAATTACAATTAACTTCAGACAAATAGCTCAAACTCCCATGAAGAATAATCTTTCGAATTCATCTTGAATGATTGTGATTCTTCTTTGAAGTGTGTAGTAGCGTCCTTGGAGTTTGGAGTGCTTGGAGTGTTGCTTGAGTTGAGAAAATGGCAGAGTAACGGTGCTCCGAGAATTAGCCCAAAAAGGTCCCTTGAATGTTGGTGATGGCCGTGTATTTATAGAGGTTCTCGGTGTTGAGTTATAGGTAGTAGCCGGGTCGAACTGGGTCGTGAGTTGGTGCCGAGCTAGGCTAGGTCGTAGGTCGCCCCCTCTCTCTTATGTATGGTCTTCAGTTTAAGTTGACGTCATGTGCTAAGTCCTAGGTCGTTACCGAGATAATGTGTTGCGTGTTAAACTCCTGCGCAACTTCACTCCTCAAATCCATAGATCGGTCACGACTCATCATAAGTCATAAGCCGGCCACGATTTAGATTGGATGAGTTTGTGCCTGATAGTTAAGTCGGCAAGCATCTTGGATAGTTAAATCGGTAAATAGGTTAAGTCGGTGGGCTTTTATAAGTTTTTAGATCGGGTCCTTCTAAGGCACTAGATCGGTAGCTGCCTTAGGTCGTAAACCTTGTAAAGTACTAGGTCGGCTTCCATACTAGGTCGGAACTCTCCTTAGGTCGGCATAGCCTCGTTAGACCGGCATCCCTTCATGCCTTAGATCGGTATCATTTGGGTTAGCATGCTTCATAAGGTTAAACAGTTAAGTCTTCATCCCTTCAAGCCTTAGGTCGGTGTCCTTGTAATTCCCCTTAGGTCGGTAACCCTATTAGGCAGTTAGGTCGGCAACCATGTTAAGTCGGACCCTTTGTTATCTCTTAAGTCGTTAGGCCAGTCTCTTCTGAGGCACTAAGTCGGCACCCGTGATAAGGCATTGGATCAGTACGATTCTTAACCAGTTAGGTCGGTATCGAATTAAGTCCTGAGCTCTTAGATCGGCAAACCCTTTGGGTTGTTACTTTCGGCCGAGGCAGAGTTAACATTTGCCCCTCGAAGTACACGCCTATTGGTTAGGTCGTGTGCTTCGATATTCTTTAACTCGTCCTCCACCAAATCGGTAAGTATTTAGACCGTACGCGATCCAACAGTTCTCCCCAATGTAAGGTATAAAACATCCATCCTCTTCTTTCTTTTCATCACTTACTCCTTTGCTCGATTTCGCCATTAAAATTTTCTCAAGCTCTTACAAGCGACCTCATTCCAGTCGATCACCGATAATCACTACTATCCATTGCGTAAGTGAATCCGTCCCCTTCTCGATCATAGGTTGCTGTCGGTTCATGAATTCTGTCATTTGAATACGAATCGTTTCTTTGCGCAACGTTCCATCACGAATCCCACTATACCTGTAGTCGATGAAGTTTAGGTTACTCGATTTTGGCTTCAGATGATCGTTGAGATGATGAAGATGGTTTATCACTCAGGTTCAATGATCTCTGAAGGCAGAGCAATGGATTTATGCAATTTGGAGCTGTTTTATTGGGTGACCCGATAGCTTGAATGAAGGCTGCTGTTGATTGAATGACTATCGGGTTAATGGGTTGAAACCGAAAGAGATGTTTGACTCGGAAATGGCTCAGTGAATTTGGGTGGCCTAACTTTTGACCGATCTGACCTTGAAATGGCCTTAAGTTGTGGTTGAGATAATATTTGAAAGAAACTCGCCGATCTGAACAAGGCTTGGACCGTGGCCGAGTTAAAACTTGGGGAAATTTCGGCCTCTTGAACTGGAACGTGCCTTCTTATTTCTCCCCTTGCGACCTAGGGAAATAAGTCGCCAAGCTGAACCACCTAGACTTTGACCCGTTACCGACTTAGTCTTATCTCGCATGAGACTTTTGAACCGTAGCCGAGTTAATACTTAGGCTCTGGACGTATTGACATTTAGGAGCATAGGCCTTCTTTAAGTATTCTGACCCGGACTACCGAACTAAATTGCCTTTATTTTGAACATCTTGAACTGCCCCAACTTAAAATTTGCTTGAGTCTCAATGTATTATCTCACAGATCGTATTAACTTATAAGCTGCTAACCTGCTGAAAATAACAGACAAACAAAGAAAACCAAGGCGCACATACTGCCATTGACTGCCCATATCAAATGACAGATTAGTCAAGACAAGATAAGAGACATGAATATATTGCATGAAATGTTGTGAATTAATTGACTAAAGTAAAATATTAATGCAAAGTATCAACAATTTGAAATGATTTGTTTGCATCCACATTGTATTTGCATAATCAAACTCAAAACAAAGATTCCTGGTCTTTATAACTAACAAATGTTTGCTAGGTTTTATTCCAGTTGCCTTTGCTTATTGTTTGATTGATACTTGTACAACACTTCACACACTTTAGGAAACGTGCACCTTCATGTTTGAATATCCAGTTGTTTGTGTAGAATGACTTCTCATCAACAAGAAGAAATGGTAGCTCAAGAGGAAGAGACTTTCCCGGTGGCTGTTCCCATAGAGAATCCTCCGGAGAGAACTTCAACCATTCTAACCCCAAGAATGTTTATTCAGATACGCACTCAATTCGGCTTTGCTGAAAGTGATGTCTTATTGCCCGGGCCAAGCGACACTGCCGATAATCCTCCTTACGGTTTTGTTGCAGCCAATCGCCAAATGTGCTTAAGTGGGGCAATTCCCCCTTTCAATGACTTCCTTCGAACTCTTCTTCTCCGGTTGACGATCTCTCCATTTCAACTTCATCCTAATGGTTATGCCATCTTGATGGGGTTATGTGTTTTGTTTAGAAGAACTCTTGATCGCCTACCGAGTTTTGAAGAAATTCGTTATCTGTGCTCGTTTACAAAGAGTAAAGATCATCCTTCACTCATTATTGTGAGAAGTGCCAGAAACCGCAAGCTCCTTTCCGATCTCACTGAAAGTGTTCATGGATTTTTGAACCAGTTTTTCTTTGCTCGCTGCCCTCCAGGGTTTTATGCCATCTGGAGAATAGGAAGTAAGACTAGTGTTTCCATTTTTTCGTTTTTGAAACTTTTTCCGAGATCCGAACTTTCAGTTGCTAACTTCATTCTTTGCACTTTTCAGCACTTCCTCTCCCTTCTAGAGATCCGATTCATAAACAATTTTTCGAGAGGTTGAGTGCCGTGGCTGCGGAAGAAAGGAGCATAAAATTTCTGCTGAAGGATGAATTTTTACACCAATACGGGCTTCTACACGCTTCTCGTTCTACGCATGCTCATGAAGTTCCAACAGAAGTTCCCGATTCTCCGACGAAAACTCCTGACGCCCCGGTTACTGTCGAACAACTCGCATCAAAAGAGTCTAATATTGAAGCTTCATTGGTGAAGTGTTCCACTTCTACCGACATTATGGGGTCATCCAGTAAGACGGTGCTTCCCCCGATCGAGGAAGAAGAAGAACCTTCACGGCCTCTCGGGGGGTTAGCTGATGTAGGAATTGAGAAAACAAGTCCCACCAAGCATGATGGTGACGATGTTTACGAGGGGTTGAGCGACATAATAGTGACTTCGCAGGAGATTTTTAGAGATGACGTATCTAAAACTATCTCTCCTGTAATTGAGGCGACGTCTCTTCTTCGACAAACACCAACACAAACATCAACTCCTCATACCCAAGCTTTCATCACCTCTGCACCAAAGAGTGGTTTGTAGCTTAATGCGTGTAGCTTGCACATCACACAACACTTAGGATTTTCCAGCACATTTATGCACTTATCTTCTTGTACTTTAAAGACTTCTAAAGCTTATCTTTTCTTATTTCAGATTCTTCAATGACACGCGGCAGATCATATTACCAAGATTTCCAACGCTATGGGGGGCGTGGTCAATATGATTATCGGCGTTACTTTCCCTCCTATAGAGAGTCTGATGAAGAGAGGGCTGCTCGAAAGGCTCGTGAAAGGAGGGATGCAGAAGAGCGTCATGACAGAAGGGATAGGGATGAGCACCATGATTCTCTGCAGAGGAGTGATGACTCGCACAAAAGGAAATCTCACGACGACCAAGGAAAAGGTCATGTAGCTGAAGATTCAGGCAAACGAGCCCGACATGGTGAGAGACATGTTTCCACTATTCCCGAAAAGCCTACTGTCCCTGCCCCTCTTGACATTACTTCCGACTCTCCTGCTCTTGGGAAGGAGGACATCCAGACAATAATAAGCAGGCCCAAATTTCAAGTGGGACCGGGCCCTGCCACTTTACAAAGTCGTTTTCCGCAGTGGTGTTTAAAGGGTGTGAGGTTCGATCTCGACCTAGTCCCTATTGACAAGCCTGCTATGCTACGAAATCTTGACGCCGTTAAACTTGATATCGAGAGGATGTCAAACTGGCAGAAGCTTGTTGATGAGCTTCAACGAGTTAACCGCGCCAACTTAGAGGCTATGCTCACCATGGAAAATGATAAGGCTGAGTGGCAAAAGGTCCTTGAGCAGCACGACAACGAAATGAGGAGCATTACTTCCTACAACGAGGAGCTCGAAGCAAAGGTTGAGAAGTTGAAAGATGAGCTTGCTGCTTCCTCTACTTCATACTCTCAAAAAGAAGAAGTGCTTCTCAGACAAGTTAGAGATGCTCATGCTAGTCAGAGGGACGCCGAAGACAGGCTCGAGGTACAAAAAAGAATCAATGAAGGCTATGTCTTTGATATTGCTGAGCTTCAAAAGAAAAACAACTCCCAGGAGGCGGAGATACAAATGCTTAAGCTTCAGCTTGCCAAAACCGAAAGGGAGCGCGATGAGGCTGTCACCGGCAAAATCGCAGCCGAAGAATCTCATGAGGCGACCAAAAATAGCTTCGGCTCAACATTATTCGACTTCTACTTGCATAGCGTCTTGGGTCGTGGAAGCCTCGCCTTTCTTGGTCCCAAGTATGAGATCACTTTAGCTGAAGTGTGGGAGGCCGCCCTCGATATGCTTGGTGCTGAAGGCGCTGGTTATGACGAGCCAGGCCTGGAAAGGCATTATTTTGATGAAGACGCTCGCGCTGCTCTTGCCAGGGGAAAGGAACAACTTGCCAAACTAAGAACCGAAGTGACGGAAGGGGACCAGCTGGGGAAAACCACTTCAACTACTCTAGTCCAGCCACCTTCTTCGTCTGAAGTCGACATTATTGGTTCCAGTTCCCATCTCGCATCTCCCACCAAAGTTACCGCTGATATTACAAGCACACAAGGTGGAGACGAGGGTGAAGAGAGCGCTGATGCGCAAGCTTATGAAGTCGATATCAGGAAACCAGCTTCTCCAGGTAACTTCACTGTTAATCTCGCTACTGTCAATTCTGCTCAAGCTGATTACTCGTTTATTTCACATGAGTTTCACGAGCTCCTTGGCTATTTTCTCAACCTTGACGAGCCTTCATCTCCTCTCTTTACTGACTTCATTGGTGAACCCTCATCTCCTCTTTTTACTGACTTTAACCTTTTTTCTTCTGTAGAGAAAGTACCAAGCACTGCTCAAACTTCTACTCCTCCGGTCATCCTTCCTTTATCTCCTCAGGCGGTGCCTCCTTCTGCCTCGCAACCTGGATCACAGGAGGAACAAATAGAGGCTCTTCACGGCTTGGATGATCCCATCGCTTCGCAAGAGCAGAAAGATGAGAGACCTGAGGGAGGTGACATTTCCCCGGAACGGACTCCTTCTGACGACATTGTTCTATCAAAACTTGTCACTCCGGGGAGTGAGTCTTCCTCACAAAGGAGAGAGAAGCGTGGGACATCAAAGAAGAGGGGGAAGAAAATCATCGCCACTGAAGAGGAGCCGGAAGTTGAACCGGTTACACCTGCCTCTCCTACTTCCCTTATACCCACTGGCCGACCTGAAAAGCTGGTTATTCGACCGAGTAAAGGGTCCAAAGGAGGGAAGAAGAAGTGAAGATTTTAGCTTTTTGCCTTTTGTATGAACTGGCCGAGAGTTGTGCGGGTACCGGCCCCCGCTTTTATTTTGAAACATGTATCTGCATTATAGTTGAATAAAATGATTCTTTGTTTGTACAAACTTCTGTTTGAATTTGAGAATGCATTTACTATTTATTTTTGCACAAGTTTGTTTATATAGTATTGCAGCGGGCTTATGGTATGTTTCTTGAGTATTACTTTACTGAGGCAGCTATACTACTATACCATGTTGCCCCCATACCTTAAGCTTGTTGCAATATTTTATACTTCGAGGGGACTTGCACTCTTATTTGTTAAAGAATAATTATTTTATTTTTTAAAGAAAATTTTTATTGAGTACAACTCCCTTCGTATAAGTTTTTACGCTTTGTCGTTCGAAGAAATCACCTTTCTCTTTTTCTTATGTGCATATTTTACCAAGTGAATTCCTCTATGTGGTAAAGCGGACCTCTGAAGGGTACTTTAACTTCTTTTCTTTTTACAATCATTTTCCATTTGAAAGTTAAAGTACGCTTTTTGATGAGGAATTTTTTTTTATACAGAATTGTACCTCTGAGGAGGGATTTTTCACGTTTCAACACTTGGAAGTTTTATTTCAATCTCGGTGAAACGTGTACCCCCAAAGAGTTGTGCCTTCGAAGAAAGCCTTCTCACGTTTCAACACTTGGAAGTTTTATTTCAATCTCGGTGAAACGTGTGCTTCCAAAGAGGTCTTCTTTTTTTTTTTTTTTTTTTTGATTGTGTCCCCGGGAGGGGGTCGTACCTCTAAGGAGGGATTTTTTTTACGTTTCAACACTTGGAAGTTTTATTTCAATCTCGGTGAAACGTGTACCCCCAAAGAGTTGTGCCTTCGAAGAAAGCCTTTTCACGTTTCAACACTTGGAAGTTTTATTTCAATCTCGGTGAAACGTGTGCTTTCAAGAAGGTCTTTGTTTTTGCATTTCAACTTTGGTGAAGTGAAATCCCGAAGAGCGGTTGTTACACTTCAACTCCTGGCGAAATGTGCCTCCGAAGAGGGCTTTTATTTTGTTTACATTTCAACTCTGGTGAAGTGAAATTCCGAAGAGCGGTTGTTACACTTCAACTCCTGGCGAAATGTGCCTCCGAAGAGGGCTTTTATTTTGTTTACATTTCAACTCTGGTGAAGTGAAATTCCGAAGAGCGGTCTCAACACTTCAACTCCTGGTGAAATGGGCCTCCGAAGAGGGCTTTTATTTTGTTTGCATTTCAACTCTGGTGAAGTGAAATCCCGAAGAGCGGTTATAACACTTCAACTCCTGGTGAAATGTGCCTCAGAGAGGGTTTTCATCGCCTGGAAGTTACTCTCTCATGGTTGGAGGGTCATGACTCCTCCAATCTTTTTTGTTGAGTAGAGAACTTTCTTTTTTGTGGCGTATGACCCATTAGAGGTCTTTTATCCTCCGAAGAGTTGCGCCTCCGAAGAGGACTTGTGCCGCTGATGGTAGCTTTGGTTGTTCCTCTGTTCACTTGCTTATGCCTTTTCAGCGATCCTCTTTTTTTTTTTTTTTTCTGTTCAAGTTTTCATTCCCCTTTCTCTCACAAGTGGCCTGTTTAATCCAAGGAAGTGTACTTCATTGCCAGGCAAGTTCGTGAGAACGGGCACTAGCTTCCTAATTGGATGTTTGTTTGTTCAAACAATCTCAATTTATCAACAAGGGCTCGTTTCTATCGAAATCATTAGCCGTTCAATTGAAGTATTTCCTATCTAGGATTTGAATTTGGGGTCTTTGTGACTTGAAATTTGTTTGTTGAATGATGGTGAGAATCGCTCGGTCTTATTATGCGCAAGTTTTATTTCCATTGTCTGCAAAAATTTAAATCGACATTTTAGCAATACATTTTATGTATTTTTATATCGAAAACAAAGCAAACATATAATGATAATAAGGAACACAAGATTTATAGTGGTTCGGCCATGAAATTGGGCCTACATCCACTTTATATTCTTTCATTATTTACTTGCATCAGTTTCACAATTGCTTTCAATTACAAGAATCATACATTCATAATTCTTTTTACAATTTTTCAACAAAATTTTCAAGTAAAGTATGGACGCAAATGGTTGCTGTTCCATGCCCTTGGAATTTGATCTCCATCAACGGTGGTGAGCTTGAATGTGCCGTCAAGAAGCTTCTGACCTATTACATATGGTCCTTCCCAATTTGGCCCAAACACACCTGTCGCGGTCATAATTCTTTTCAGGACTAGATCTCCAATTTCAAAGCTGCGTTGACGAACTTTGGAATTGAAATGTCTGCTATCCTTTGCTGATGAGCTGCAACTCTGAGGTTAGCTTCATCTCTTTTTTCATCAAGGAGATCCAGCGCTTCAAGTTGCAACTTTTCATTTTCTGCTTGATTGAAATGGATTCTTCTGTGTGAAGGGACCTCTGTTTCAACCGGGATCATTGCTTCCGATCCGTATGCTAACGAAAAAGGAGTATGCCCAGTTGCAGTTTTGTGAGTAGTTCTGTATGCCCATAGTGCAAGTGGTAGTTTATCGACCCAACCACCTTTTGCTCTTTCGAGTTGCTTTTTGATGGTTGATTTGATGATCTTGTTCACTGCTTCCACTTGCCCGTTTGCCTGCGGATGAGCTACTGCCGAAAGCTTTTCTGGATTTTGAATCGTTTGCAAAAATCCTGGAATTCCTCGCTTTCAAACTGAGTACCATTGTATGTGATTATTTTCTGAGGCACACCGTATCTGCAAATGATATTCTTGGTCACAAAGCTTATCATTTTCTTAGAAGTGATAGTAGCCAATGGTTCAGCTTCAGCCCACTTAGTAAAATAATCAACTGCAACAATAGCATATTTAATCCCTGATTTAGCAGTTGGTAGCGGCCCGATGAGATCCATTCCCCAAATTGCGAATGGCCACGGACTGACCATCTGTGTGAGTTCGGTAGAAGGTGCTCTAGGAATTTTGGCAAATCTTTGACACCTGTCACATTTTCGAGAGTAATCTGCAGCATCTCGATTAATTTCTGGCCAAAAATATCCGTATCGGAGAATTTTCTTTGCTAATGTTTGACCACCTGAATGATCTCCACATTCTCCTCCATGTACCTCAGCTAGGATTGTCTTGGATTCTTCCCTGGATACACATCGGAGTAAAGGCATTGAAAATCCCCGTCTATACAATCGGTCATCCTGGATTACATAGCGAGAGGCTCTCCTCAGTAGTTTCTGTCTCTCTCTCGAATTTTCTGGCAAAGAACCTCTGAGTAAGTAATCCAGTATTGGAGTCATCCATGACTCTTGTTCTTGAGATACATTCATAATCCAATCTACATCCATTTCATCTGTACTCGGTGCTGAGAGAACTTCTACGGGGACCAATCCCAATAGTTGAGCTTCACCAGAACTTGAATATTTTGCGAGGGAATCTGCCTTCATGTTCTCCTCCCGAGGAATATGGCTTATCGTGTAATGGTCGAAGTCACATAAAAGTTCCCAAGCCTTTGACACATAAGCGGGCAGATTTCCTCCTTTCGTTTGAAACTCCTTCTTGACTTGGCATACTATAAGCTGAGAATCACTGAAGATCTGTAACGCTCGAATGTTTAGTTCTTTAGCAATTTTCAAACCAGCAATCAGAGCTTCATATTCTGCTTCATTGTTTGTTGAAGGAAATTCCAATCTTAGCGCATAGCATAATGACCGGCCTTCAGGAGTCTCAAGAACAATTCCAGCACCTGAACAGTAATCATTTCTTGCGCCATCTACAAATAACTTCCATTGGATTGGGGAGTTCTCGATTGTTTTTTCCTCACCATTATCTTTCTCTGTGAATTCTGCAATGAAATCAGCTAAAGCTTGTCCATTGATTGCTTTTCGGGGGTGATAGGTGATGTCATATTGACTAAGTTCAATGTTCCATTTTAGAAGACGACCCGAAGTTTCAGGGCGAAACAGGACTTGCTTCAGAGGTTGATCAGTGAGTACTTTGATAGGATGAGCTTGGAAATATTGCCTCAGTTTCCTCGATGCAACTAGTAGGCAATAGGCGAGTTTTTCCAACTTGGAGTAATTCAGCTCTGCCCCAGTGAGTCTTTTGCTGATATAGTAAACTGGATGTTGAATCCTTTTGTCTTCCCGTATCAGCGCTGCACTTAGAGCATGAGATGATACTGCCAGGTATATAAGAAGATCCTCACCATTGCCTGGCCTAGAAAGTATCGGAGGCGTTTCCATATGACGGATCAACTCTTCAAAGGCTTTTTGGCATTCGGGAGTCCATTCAAAGTTCTTCTTTCCTTTTTTCAGGGCATCGAAGAATGGGATGCATTTATCAGTAGCTTTGGAAATGAACCGACTCAAAGCGGCGACCTTTCCGTTCAGACTTTGCAATTCCTTCTTCGTTCTAGGAGCTTTAACTTCTTTTAAGGCGGTAATTTGAGCTGGACTGGCCTCAATGCCCCTAGCACTGACGATAAAACCTAAGAACTTTCCGGATTCGACCCCAAATGTACATTTCAGAGGGTTAAGTTTCATTCTGTATTTCCGAAGGACTGCGAACATTTCTGCTAAGTGTTCAATGTGATCCGCTGCTTTCCTGGACTTTACTAACATGTCGTCGACATAGACTTCCATAGTTTTGCCCAATTGCGGTTTGAACATAGCATTAACAAGTCTTTGGTAGGTTGCCCCTGCGTTTTTTAATCCGAAGGGCATAACTCTGTAGCAATAAAGTCCAACATCTGTAATAAAGCTTGTATCCTCCTGATCCGGCTCATGCATCATGATTTGGTTATAACCGGAGTAGGCATCCATGAAGGATAACAATTCATGTCCCGCAGTTCCGTCTACCAGTTGATCGATCCTGGGTAATGGGAAGCAATCTTTGGGGCAAGCCTTGTTTAGATCAGAAAAATCGATGCACACTCTCCATTTTCCATTAGCTTTCTTGACCAACACAGGATTTGAAACCCAATTCGGATATGTAGATTCTTTGATGAAGTTATTTTCCATAAGTCGATCAACTTCTTCTTTTAATGCTGCTGACCTTTCTGGACCTTGGGTTCTTCTTTTCTGTTTAACTGGCGTAAACTTTGGGTCAATATTCAGAGCGTGTACTGCAACTTCTGGGGATATCCCACACATATCGGCATGAGTCCAAGCAAAGACATCCAGATTTGCTCTCAGGAAAGATATCAAGACATTCTGAATTGACACATTAAGCTGTGAACCCACATTCAACACCTTATTTGGGTCCTTCGGGTCAACAGGTACCGGAATTGTCGTTTCCACCGGTACTACTCTATTCTCCCCTGTACTGGTTTTTCTGGGATCCATTTCTTTCCGTGCCCCGCTGTGCTCACCAGTGCAGGGTCCGCTCTGTAATTGCTACAAAGCTGGTTCCTTGATACGGACTGGAGTTGCCGCATCCTTTCCCATTTCCCTTTTTCTTGACTCTCGCAGCTCTGTCCAATAGCATTCTCGCGCAGCATTTTGATCCCCTTTTATAACTCCTACTCCATTGTCAGTAGGGAATTTAATAGTGAGGCACCACGGGGCTAGGATAGCTTTGAATGCTGCGAGTGTTGGACGGCCAAGAAAAGCATTGTAGGCAGAAAACTCATCGACAATCACAAATGTTTGCTTTCGGACCACTTTCCTTTCTCCTTCCCCAAGTTCTACAAACAAATCGATGGTTCCTACTGGTTGCTTTGGCTCCCCAGTGAAGCCCACGATTTTCTGTGATGAGGCTTGCACATCGATCATAGGGATTTTCATCTGGTCAAATGTCTTTTTGAAGAGGATATTACATGATGCTCCGCAGTCAATGAGGACTCTTCTGACAATGGCTGGTCCAATACCAACCGAGATGACCAAGGGATCTAAAGTAGGAGCTTCAATACCTGTAGAATCTCTGGCTCTGAAAATAATATCATCACTGAAAGTTTTTTGTTGTTTAAGGGGCGTAGTGTCTTCTAGAACAAAGACGTTTTCTTCGGCTGGAGCATATTTCAAAGCCCTGGAATATCTCTCCATCTCACCCCAACTCTTGCCAGCTGGGTGAGGTCCTCCTGAAATGACATTGATAACGGGCCTTCCAGATTCATGCCCCGTAGCTTTCTCTCCTGCCCCAGGCTGATGAACAGGGGCCCGCTGCCCCTGACTTGACGATGCAGGATTGTTGCTATTCTTTTTTACGAATTGCTGCAACTTGTTTTCTCTTAGCAACTCTTCAATCAGATTTTTCAGCTGGCGGCATTCATCAGTTTCATGACCTGGTTGATTGTGGAAGCGGCAGAATTTCCCACTTTGTATGGCTTTTCTCCCAGTTCTCAAAGGGATAGGTTTAGGGAAATCGACGGAATCTTTAGTGGCGAGGTAGATGTGCTCCGGTGTATGTGATAATGGAGTATATTCTGATGGCTTGAAGGATCGGGGCTTCTTCAGATTACCCTGTTTCTTCCCAATACTATTCTCCCTTTTTTGCCCCACCGATTCATTCTTGCGTGGAGCGACAGTGTTGTCTTCTGCTTTTTCCAACACTGTCTTTACTGGTAAAGGACGGCTTTCCAAGCGAATGAATTCGTCTGCTTTTTTGTAGAACTTTTCGAGAGAGGTTGGCTCCTTCATATTTAACCATTTCCCAAATTCGCTTGACTTATCGATAGCCCTCATCAGATAAGTCAATATCATTCGTGGTTCAGCATTGTCCACCTCAGCCAGTGCTATATTGAAGCGGTTCAAGAAGGATCTGATAGACTCACCAGGATTCTGCTCTAAACTCGATAGTGACATAATATCCTTGGCCTTCGAAGCATACAGTCTAAACTGCTCCTTGAATTTTCTGGTCAAGTCTGAAAACTGATCGATAGATCGGACTGGTAACTTGGTGAACCACAGTAAAGCCACGCCTTCCAGGTATACGGGGAAATATCGGCACTTTATTTCATCGGAGGCCCTGGCACCTGTCATGTGCCAGTCATATTTATACAGGAACTCTTTCGGATCACTCGTCCCTTTGTAAGCTGGAATAGTCGGAGGGACAAACTTCCTTGGAAATTCCGCCTTCAAGATTTTTTCAGTAAACGGAGTTTTACTTGGAGCGAAACCCCATTCCTTCTCATCTTCAACCCTTTGCATACTTTCTTTCATGATCTGCCGGACCATTCCAGAAAGATATTCCTCATCATGCCGAGTTCTAGATCCACCGGCGTCAGGTACTGCCTGCTCAAAGGGACTAGTAGGCCTTTCAGGAGCATTCCTTTCATTAACATCATGAATGTTGCCAGCATAGTTCCTTTCATTACCAGCCGGTTGATTGTTTGCCCCAAGTAAGTCGTTCGACTTATTCAAAATCAGAGCATTCTGGGCACTTTGAGCCTCTAGTTGTGCATTTTGGGCGTTTATCTGCTGGTTTAGCCCTAGAATCACAGCATCCAATTCCGCTTTTGTAACTCCAACAGACGGAGTGGGTAGATTAGGCACAGGGGAAGCGGAGGTTCCCTCTTGAATGTTCCCAGATCTGATAAATCTACTTTTCCTTCCAGGAGCCATAATCTCAGATATACTTCTGGTTTTTAAGGAAATTCTTTCTTCAAATCTCTGCGAAGCAATGATGACAGCTGTCCTGAGTTCAATTCTCAGTGAAAGCACCAAAAATGTTAACGTCAAAAAATGTACGCTAACACCCCGGTGTGTAGATGACAGTTGTGAAAGCACCACCCGTGAATACGGGAACAAGATACAAGTAAAGAGATTGCAGAAAAGCAGTAAAAACACAAGTTTTATAGTGGTTCGGCCCAAAATCAGGCCTACGTCCACTTAGATTCTCTTTATTGCTGATATGAGTACAATTTATATCACTTTCTTCAATTACAATTAACTTCAGACAAATAGCTCAAACTCCCATGAAGAATAATCTTTCGAATTCATCTTGAATGATTGTGATTCTTCTTTGAAGTGTGTAGTAGCGTCCTTGGAGTTTGGAGTGCTTGGAGTGTTGCTTGAGTTGAGAAAATGGCAGAGTAACGGTGCTCCGAGAATTAGCCCAAAAAGGTCCCTTGAATGTTGGTGATGGCCGTGTATTTATAGAGGTTCTCGGTGTTGAGTTATAGGTAGTAGCCGGGTCGAACTGGGTCGTGAGTTGGTGCCGAGCTAGGCTAGGTCGTAGGTCGCCCCCTCTCTCTTATGCATGGTCTTCAGTTTAAGTTGACATCATGTGCTAAGTCCTAGGTCGTTACCGAGATAATGTGTTGCGTGTTAAACTCCTGCGCAACTTCACTCCTCAAATCCATAGATCGGTCACGACTCATCATAAGTCATAAGCCGGCCACGGTTTAGATTGGATGAGTTTGTGCCTGATAGTTAAGTCGGCAAGCATCTTGGATAGTTAAATCGGTAAATAGGTTAAGTCGGTGGGCTTTTATAAGTTTTTAGATCGGGTCCTTCTAAGGCACTAGATCGGTAGCTGCCTTAGGTCGTAAACCTTGTAAAGTACTAGGTCGGCTTCCATACTAGGTCGGAACTCTCCTTAGGTCGGCATAGCCTCGTTAGACCGGCATCCCTTCATGCCTTAGATCGGTATCATTTGGGTTAGCATGCTTCATAAGGTTAAACAGTTAAGTCGTCATCCCTTCAAGCCTTAGGTCGGTGTCCATGTAATTCCCCTTAGGTCGGTAACCCTATTAGGCAGTTAGGTCGGCAACCATGTTAAGTCGGACCCTTTGTTATCTCTTAAGTCGTTAGGCCAGTCTCTTCTGAGGCACTAAGTCGGCACCCGTGATAAGGCATTGGATCAGTACGATTCTTAACCAGTTAGGTCGGTATCGAATTAAGTCCTGAGCTCTTAGATCGGCAAACCCTTTGGGTTGTTACTTTCGGCCGAGGCAGAGTTAACAACATTATTGTCATGTTCAAATTGAGAAATACTCATAATATTTTTCTTTACTCTTGGAACTCTTAATAAATTATTGAGATATATTTGCCTTTCACCTTTGATATAGGCTTACCATCTCCCATGAATATGGACTGTTTACCTCTATATTCCTTATTGCCTAGATTTAAGTTGTTAAGATTTCTTGTCAAGTTATTGGTTGCTCCTAAGTCTAGGTACCATGCCTTATCTTGTATATGTTAAGGCTTTGTATTTTCATCATGGTACCGATTCTTGTAGCACCAGATTGTTTGTTAGGTTCTTGGTGAACCTATGCTAAGTTTGCACTGTAGTTGCTATTTCTTTGACTGTTTGAGTTTGTCCTGGAATATAGTTAGCATTGAATCTGAAATAACACTTTGGTGTAGTGCAACCAACTTCTTCGCATATTTAACATTTTGGCTTCTTACCACCACTCCATCTCCCTCTGCCTCTAGCTCTTGTGGTGGACTTCCCGCTTTGATACTGTTGATTGGCATAATATTGGTTTCTGATTTTGTTATTTGAAGCATAGTTAATAAACATGTCAGTATCTATGAGTTTCTTGAAGTCCAATCCTCCTTCATGTTCAAGGAGAGTGGAGTGGACATACTCAATTGGTGGTAGAGTTTTTTGAGAAGACACAGCCTCATACTCATCACTAAACCAGTTAGAATAGTCAACACTTGTTTAGTATTGAAAATTTTATGCCCTGCAGCTTCAAGCATATCACATATGTTCTTGACTTTTTCCGAATAGTCTCTCATTGTTTGACCGTCTTTCTTTACACTTTGTAACTGCTTTTTGTAATCCATCACACCGGCTGCAGACCGAGTATTGAAAATTCTTTCAACTGTCAGCCAGATTTCATTAGCAGTTCTACAACCAATTACTTGATGCAGCAATTTCACATTTATTGATGAAAGTAGCCATGAATTTGTAAGACTATCCTGCCTTTCATATTTTGCATATTCTTCACAACTTACAGTCGTATTTTCTTGATCAGTGATGAATCTGAGAGGAACAACAATAGTGCCAAGAATAAATCCTTCCAAACCATACCCTCTAGCTGCAGTTTCAACTTGTATTTTCCAGAAGAGATAATTGTCTTCCTCGAGTTGAGCAGTGATGAGTTGGGTTTGGGGGCCAATGATGGCTTTCAGAGAGCTTTCTGCAATTGTTGAGGCTTGTTGAGTTGGATTAGGAGCATCATCAGATGTTGCTGAACTATTTTCGGCCATGATGAAGTTTCTTGAATCAAGAAAAGTGCTTGAAAGACCAGAAAACAAAACAGGGAATGACAAGAAATCTTGTTCCTGCAGAAATCAGGTATATTGCAACTGGGTTTAAATGATGAGGTCGAATCTGATAAACCAATGGTCCGACACCTACTTCTTTTCTATTTTGATGAGATTCTTGATTTCTTGACCGGTTTCTAATTTTCCCAAGCCAGGATTTGATTTGGGAAGGGGACTGTGCAGGCAGGCTTCCCTTGGTGAGGTAGTAGTCTCTGGAGACAAATCTTGCACTGTCTAGATGATGAAATGTTGCTGGTGGGTATTTAATCTCCAAATGATGAGGTTTCTGTGATGGAGATTAGTTTTCTTCTTTCTAAGGATTTTAAAGCATTTTTGTCTTGTATGGCTCTGATACCATTTAGAATTTGAGAATATTTTGTGTTGAATGATATTTGAGTATATAGAATTGAAGAAAATGTGCTTTTATTAATGAATAATGATGTTGAGTATAAAAGATACAATACTCATACGCAATACAAAAGCTTATATACAAAAATTACAGTATTGGGATATCTTGGGGTTTCAGGTTAAACCTGGATATTTGGTATACTGATATATAAAAATATATGAGATAACATACGACCGCATTATTCTTCATTGAAACGTTGGCTGCGATGAAGTTAGAGTCGAAAACATTGGCTGCAAGAAGTTGGCTTCATCTTCGTCTTTGAGATGACGAGCTTTCTTTGAGGAGGTATGACACGAATGGATTAAATAAAACTGAAAATTTACCGCAATGAAAAGAAAAACTAGGCAAAAATATTTTCGATGAATGAAAATGTTCAGTGTTTGGGCAGCAGAAAAAATAGACGTTGTAAAACGAAGTGGGGAAGGATTGGGGCATTGGTAAAATGGAGTCCTTAATTCGGTGCATTTAGCACCACTCCAAAAGAAACTTGGTTGGCATTAATCATTTCTTATTAAAATTGCTTAAATTCCTTTCATATATTTAGCTCTAGTTCTTATTTGAGTTTTACAATGTTGACTTTTTCATGTTAATTCTTGTTTGAGTTTTACATTCCAAATATACGTTGTTTGTCATTGTTCTTTTATTTCATTTTTTTTATAATATTTAATGTTTATGATTATGAATGTAGGTTTATGATGTAATACTCGAAAATGGCATTATATAGAAGCCATGTTTTTTATTATGGATTTAACATATGCTAAAAACTTAAAACAATGTAAGTTGAACGGTCAAGAAATTGAAAAAAAAAGTAAATTCGCGAGCATTGGATACACCCAATGGTTAAAGTGATTTTGAAATTCAACTTTACAAAGTTTCAAAATTCAGTGGAAAATTAAAATTACATGTACTCATGTGTCCGACTAAAAATAATATTTTGATGTATTTACTGTTATACGTCTAATATACCAAAACAAAGACGAATCGATAATAAACTTGTCTCACAATTTTACAACTCAGATTTCCACTACTCTGGAATTCTGTATTGGTTATTTTAACACCAAGTATGTTGTAATTACTTACAACAACAAAGTAACAACTATAGCAATAATAACTATAGTGCTAAATCAAACGTTATACTATTTAACGAAATAGTACAACGCAGAAAGAAAACGATATATATATATATATACACACAAATATATAAATCAACTAGAAATCTTACCGGTTGAAGAAGGAAATTACTTCTGAGGCTTGTCGTAACAATTTCCTTAAGACTTTATTCAAAGTCCCCCAAGATACAACAGATGTGATCTGCTCGAGATTGTAGTGAGTATGTCAACTCCGTGATTTATTGTATAGAGCGGTAAAGAAGAAGAAGCAGAAGAAAATTGAAACCGAATGAGATTGTGATCAGTATTCTCTCCTATTTATAAGTTCGTCCGCATCCTTTCAAACGGTCGTGTCCGCCTGACGGGTCACACCGTTGCCTTTTTAATTGCTACTGTTCGTTAACTCATCACACCCACCTACTACTCGCATCCACTCACGTTGCACCTGCTTTTGTTTGCCCGTGCTTCTTCAGTTGGGTCGCACCTGATCGTATAGACTGGAACAGTCAGAAAACCCGGCTCAGTTTTGCAGTAAAAATTGGATCATACCAAACCCAAAAACGAGCCCGGCCCGGTAGGACAGACGGCGGCGGCACGTGCGCGTGTGCAGTGGTGATGCATGATCTCCCTCCTCACAACGAAGCAAACAATTGGGTGCCCCAAGGCCCAACCCCTTCATTGCAAAGCTATTAATATGTTAGAATAGCTTTGCAATTTTTGACAATGTGGGACTGTGTTATTTTTGTTCAATTTAATATTAGGAATTCCAACAATCCCCCACATGAATGATAATATACATGTCCCCCACACAAAGTGAAATATCACATAGTATATATGGAATAATGCTTTATCGTGGATAAGTAGATATTTCACTTTGAACTTTCCCTAGTTAAAACTCATCGGATCTACTTGGCTAATCGGTGAATTGTTTCATCTTGAACCGTCGGCCATTATTGTGTATCCATACAATAAGATCTACGAAGCATTGATTCTCTTCTCATCCAATCTCTTGGTTGTGTTTATTTTGGTCTAGAGCACATTTTGGTTCTACGAGTGTTATAGAGAATTTAAGCTTTAATATTCTCATAGGGCCGATTCAGCTCACATTAACATAGGTGATTGCAACCACTAAGAGTATCCTACATATACCCCACTTATTATTTTCAAGATATGGCCATCGTTAAAAAACATAGTTTTAACCTTTAACCACTTCTATAGGCATGCATTATATTTTGCACCATAGAAATGGAGTAGGACTAAGTCCAAACAAATGCATTGCCTCTTGAGTCACTCATAACTGGTTTGCCTATTGAACCTAGTCCATGGGATCTCCAGTTGCTAGGAAGGTTTCCGTATAAGGTAACTCTTGTTGGTTTAGGCTTTTAAACCCATTCCCCTCGATGCGCGGTCAATTTTCTCTCTCAATAAACCTTTAGTAAATGGATCTGCTAGGTTATCATTTGTTCTCACATAATCAATGGAAATAGTTCCATTAGAAAGTAACTGCCCAACTGTGTTATGGCAACGACGAATGTGTCATGATTTTCCATTATACACAAATTTTTCGCTCTACTTAGTGTTGCTTGATTATCGCAATGAATACATACGGCCGTTACAGGTTTGGGCCAAAAAGGAATATCTTTTAAGAATTGACGAAGTCATTCTGCTTCTCCGCCTGCTATAGCTAATGCGATAAATTCAGATTCCATAGTGGATCGAGCTATGCATGTTTGTTTAGTAGATTTCCATGACACTCCTGCTTTTGCAAGGGTAAATACATTACCACTTGTGGATTTTGATTCCTCTGAATCTGTGGTCCAGTTTGCAACGCTATATCCTTCTAAGACCGCAGGACATTTTCCGTAATGTAAGGAAAAATTAGTGGTATTCTTTAAATATCTCAACACTCTTTTTAGTGCTTTTTAGTATTCCTTCCCTGGGTTACTTGTATATCTGCTTAGTCGACTTACCGCATAAGCGATATTTGGTCTAGTGCATTTCATGAGATACATTAATCATCCTATTACACGAGAGTATTCCAGTTGCATTACACTCTCATTACTGTTTTTATGCAGTACTTCTGATGGATTAAAAGGTGTTCTCACTCCTTTAATTCCATAGTCTTGGAATTTTTCAATCACTTTGTCTATATAGTGTGACTGAGACAATTCAATATCGTTAGGTGTTCTTATTATTTTGATTCCTAAAATAACTTCTGCAACTCCTAAGTCTTTCATATCGAAATTGTTGATTAACATCTTGTTTATGGCCTCTATTACTTTAGTGTTAGGACCAAAGATTAGCATGTCGTCTATATATAAACAAATCATAACGCATGATTGTCCAACTTGTTTGTAATAAACACATTTATCACATTCATTTATACAAAAACCATTTTTCATCATTACACTATCAAATTTTTCATGCCATTGTTTTGGAGCTTGTTTGAGTCCGTATAGTCATTTTACTAACCGACATACTTTGCTTTCGTTTCCTTTAGAAATAAAACCCTCAAGTTGCTCCACGTAAATCTCCTCATCGATATATCCATTTAAGAATGTTGTTTTTACATCCATCTGATGAATCTCTAGAGTATATATGGATGCAATTGCATTAACATTCTTATAGAGGTTATTCGTGAACCGTTGAATAGGTAACAAAGAAATCTCCACCTTCTTTTTGACGATATCCTTTGGCTACTAATCTGGCTTTACATTTATCAATAGAGCCATCTGGTTTCATTTTCTTCTTAAAAATCCATTTGCAACCAATTGGTTCTATTCCAGGTCGAATATCAACTATTTCCCAAGTTTTATTGCTTAGAATTGAATTAATCTCACTTTGGATTGCTTCTTTCCAACATGAAGATTCAGAAGATGACATTGCTTCCTTAGACTTTTGAGGTTCGTGTTCTAACATATAAGTTAAAAAAATCCGAACCAAATGTCTTGGAAGTTCTTACCCTTAGGCTTCTTCTTGTTTCAACTTCCTCAATCTCATGATGAGTTTCATCTTCGTGTGAATTGATTGATTCTTCTCTTGTCCCTTTAGGGACATTATTCCCTTCAGTCATTTTATGCGAGAACACGCCTTCAAAGAATGAGGCATCTCTAGATTCCATGAATGTATTTACATGAATATCAGCTATATCAGACTTGAATACCAAAAATCTATAAGCACTACTATTTTGAGCTGGCCCTAGATCGTAACAATCTACTGTTTTTGGTCTATGTTTGACTCTCTTGGGAGGCAGAACTGGAACTTTTGCCAAGCACCCCTACACTTTGACGTATTTAAAATTTTGTTTGTGTCCTTTCCAAATCTCATATGGTATTGTTCCTATTTTATTGTGAGGGAGTTTGTTTAATATGTGATTAGACATATTTATGGCTCCCCCCCCCCACAAATTCGTCGATAGAACAGAGGTTAAAAGCATGACATTAATCATGTCTTTTAAAGTTCTGTTCTTCCTCTCAGCTACACCATTTTGTTGTGGTGAATATGAAGCTATTGTTTGATGAATTATACCATTTTCGGCACAGAAATGTTCAAATGGTGCTTTATATTCTCCACCTCGATCAGATCTCAATATCTTGATCTTTTTATTTAACTAATTTTCTACCTCGGCCTCATACTTTATAAATGATGTAATTGCTTCATCTTTACTATTCAAAAGATATACATAGCAATATCGCGTACAATCGTCAATAAACATGATAAAATACTTTTTCCCACCTCTTGTAGGTAATGATTTGAAATCACAAAAATCTATTTGAACCAAACCTAGTGGTTCGGTGCTTCTATTAACAGATTAAAATGGTTTTTTAACTATTTTTGCTTCACACATGTCTCACATTTGTAGTTCTTATCTACTTGGAATTTCGGAATTAATCCCAAGTTTGATAATTTTTTCATTTTTCGAAAATTTATGTGTCCCAATCTATAATGCCGTAGAAAAAATCGTGCTCAAGCAAGTAAGAAACTTTAAATTTATTAAAAGCACAATCAGAATACATAGTTTTGTTACCGATAAAGGCTACATTTGCCTTAAATAGGCCATCACATTAATATCTCCTTCCGATATATATTGCAGCTTTGGACAAAACCATCTTGTCTGACTCGAACACCATTTTGAATCATTTCTTTAATAGTACTGTGCCAGAGATCAGATTCTTGCATATGTATGGAATGTGGAGCACGTCATTCAATTTGACAGTTTTTCTAGAAGTAAACTTGAGGATTACTGTGCTGCTGCCTTCGATCATGGATACTGCAGAATTACCCATACAAAGTTTTTCTTCGTGGTCGAATTTCTAGTATGTAGAAAACATGGATTTGTTAGAGCAGACATGATGAGTAGCGCCAGTGCCTACCCACCATTGGCTAGGATTCTGAACCAAATTGCATTCAGATGCAACTGCCGAGAAGTTGGACTCGTATACTTCCATGTTGTCTACTATATTTGCCTCTTTGTTGCGTCCCTTTTTGTGTCTGCAATCTTTAGCGGCATGTCCAACCTTTCCACAAACCCAATACTCGCCATTAAAAAATTTGGTCCATTTGTTGTCTTTTGGTTTGTTGTTTGGAGCTTTCCTTTTCTTCTGGAAATTCTTGTTTTTGTTTTTGGTCTTTGACCCTTCATCCACAAATGACACCTCGCTTGGTTTTGTAACTCCACGGTTATCTGCCTCAATTTTTAGTCGGACTTTGAGACTCTGTAAAGAGATTTTCTTCTTTTTAAGCTTTGGATAGTTGTGGTAATCTCTCCATGACGGCGACAGTTTTCCCATGATGGCTTCAACCAAAAACGACTCTCCAACCTTATGACCTTCCACTTCGAGTTCATGAATGATGATTTGCAGTTCATGCAAATGAACAGTCTCCGGTTTGGAGTCAACCTTCATGTATTCCATGAATTTGTCTACAATGAATTTCTTAAGACTGATATTTTGCGTCTTGTACTTCGTGGCAAGTGTATTCCAGAGTGCTTTTGCTATCTTTAGAGGCTGATATACTTTGTATAGCACCTTGTCGAGACAATTCAGAATATAGTTTCTGCATAAAAAATTGGAATGTTTACATATATCAACATCTGATTCCTTGCCTGGTGTAGGAATCGGTTCCTCCTCCTCGAGATACCGTTGCAGACTGAGTGTGGTGAGATAAAATAGCATTTGATTTTTCCATGTTATGAAGTCATCGACATCTCTTTTGAACGGATCAGGCCTGTTATGAGTAGTAGCCTTTGTTGATAGTTCAACTGTTGCCATCTCGGTTGAAGAGAAAACAGAAAAGTCTTAAGATTTTATACGTCTAGTATACCAAAAAAGAGATGAATCAATAATAAACTTGTCTCACAAGTTTACAACTCAGATTTCCACTGCTCTGGAATTCTGTATTAGTTATTTTAACACCAAGTATGTTGTAATTAATTACGACAACAAAGTAATAACTATAGTAATAATAACTATAGTGCTAAATCAAACGTTATACTATTTAAAGAAATAGTACAACAAAGAAAGAAAACGATACATGCACATATATATATATATATATAAATATCAACTAGAAATCCAACCGGTTGAAGAAGAAAATTACGTCTGAGGCTTGTCGTAACAATTTCCTTAAGACTTTATTTAAAGCCTCCCAAGGTACAACAGACGTGATATGCTCGAGATTGTAATGAGTATGTCAACTCTGTGATTTATTGTACAAAGCAGTAGAGAAGAAGAAGCGGAAGAAAATAGGAATCGAATGAGAATGTGATCATTATTCTCTCCTATTTATAATTTCGTCCGCATCCCTTCAAATAGTCGCGTCCGCTTGACGGGTCGCACCCATTTCCTTTTAACTACTACTGTTCGTTAACGGTTCGCACCTGCCTGCTACTCGCATCCGCTTCTGAACAGATCCGCACCTGTTCGTATAGCCTGCAACTGTCAGAAAACCCGGCCCAGTTTTGCAGTAAAAATAGGATCATACCAAACCCGAGCCCGGTTCGGTCGATCAGACGGACGGTGGCGGTGCGCGTGTGGTGATGATGCATGATCTCCCTCCTCACAACGAAGCAAACATTTGGGTGCCCCAAGGCTCCAACCCTTTCATTGCAAAACTATTAATATACTAGAACAGCTTTGCAATTTTAGACGATGTAGGACTGTCATTTTCATTCAATTTAGTTTTAGGAATTCAAACATTTACTAAACTAAAAAAGAATGGTATGCTAATAAACATATGCGGTTATTTTTAGTTATATTTCTTTGTTGTTTGATTGAATGTTCAAAACCAAAAGTGTATTTTCTTTCAAATAATAATTACTTAACAAGAGTTTAGTTATTTACTAAATTACATAATTTCACCTAGGGCACTCTTAACTCTACTAGGATCAAACTCTCGACCTCGTTGGTGGAAGTCCTTAAACAAATAAACTACTTATGAGAGGCTATCCAAATGTTTGAGCTGATTATTTTATATTTCAGAATTTGTGATTTATTATTAGATATATTATCAACGAGTAATAATGAATTTGGTACATTTTGAGTACATCTATGGTCGTCGAGATAATAAAACCATCGTAGATTATAATACTATCTTAAGAATTAATCCAAACAAAATTCCAAGGTTAACCTTTTTTCCTCGTGGCTCTATCAAAGAAGATTTTTCCCACAAAGAAATAATTTAATTTACAAAATTGTTTGAAATAATAAATGATTATACTCATAGGATGGTTTAATGGGAGCAGTGTGTTTAAGTAAATAAATGTCACCAATTCGAGTCCCTGTAATGGCAATGGTGTATCATCATGTGATTTACCATGAGTACATGTTGGGGATTCATAACAAATTCCCTTAAAGTTTACAAGCACAAACTTGTCCTTTGCCGTTTCCGAAAATAAATCATGCACGGAGAAAAATTATAATAATTGGTTTATGCTAAGTGTAGGCAATGAGATCTAATCATACATGTAACTACGCCTGGAAATAATGCAAGATCTTAGGCTTATAGTTTGTACTTTTCCTATACTAGTTGGTTATGTTCTTGAGAAATCCATTGCTTGTATTTTGTGGACAAATGCGATGTCGGTGGTGAACTTAACTTGGCTCCTTAAGTACATTGATCGACCTGTTACATTATTAGAGTTGTCTACGATACTGATTGACCTTAGAGTATTTTATTATCTACGTGTCATGATTAGATATGTTCCTACCACTTTGACTAACAATTTTGCTTTTAATGTTAGATGTTGTATTAGCTAGAGCTTTTAATATTTGATGATGTATGGGTTAGACGTAAAATATGGTGTATTCATATTTGCGATTATGATGTGTGAAACTGAGCACATACAAGAAGTTAACAATGGTCGATATGCATATTGAATCCACATGAATTTCATAACTCCTGATTTTTCTGCTATTACTTGTTTGATTTGTTTAACTTTTGGAATTTGTAGAATGTGTGTAAACTTATAGTATTTATTTCTAGTTATTTTGGCTTTTCAATCTCATTTTTTGTTCACTATAATGACAAGTGGGTGGAAAGTAATCAAAAATTAGATGAGAAGTCAAATAACCATTTTACATAATCATAAACAGGGATGCTAAATTTTACCCTTAAAAATGTGTTTTTAAATGTGTGTCTGCATGTACGCATGCTTGTGTATGTGTGCATGCATGTGTGCACATGCAAGCACACGATTGTAAAAACCTAAATATAGGAAACGGTAAAATTCGACATATTCCCTCAAATTTAGTATCCTTTCATCCTCTACTTAGTTTTTTATTCAAATGGAAATCCAAATAAAGAGACTTATCTCATGTGGAACCATAATACTTGTATTTCATCTTAATACAGTAGCGTATAAAGAAAGGAATTTTAAACTCAAATTTCTTACCAAATTTTTTTATTGAGATGATTGGTCATTGGAATAAAAGAAATACGCAGTTAAAATAATTACAGTGAGAAATATAAAGAGAAATTTAGGGTGGTAAAAGTTAAGATTTAATTTAACTTTTGGATATATTCTAACTAAGACGTTGAGTAAAAATTTGTGTATATAGAAATCTCTTTTTTCGAAATGTTATGCCTCCTCTGTTAGTTTAGACAATAAATAAAAAATCTAAATCTTTCGGTTATTCAATCATATTATTTCATTTAAAAATATTATAGCATTTATAATACGAATGATCAATATGCCGAACATTGTATAAAAATTGGCAAGTGAAATATGTAAGGTCAACCAATTAGATAATATAACATGTATAGGAGTGAGCGTTCGGTTGGTACGGTTAGGCCGATAATGAAAATTGTTAAATTGAATTAAAACCGATAAAAATGAAAATCAAATCAATCGAATTAATTTTGGTTGGTTATCAAGTTCAACCAAATTAAAATTATCTCACATTTCATGTTTGGAATACTCTTTATACTTTAAAATAATATATAAAAATATTAGTAAAGTATTCTTAGCTTTTTAATAGTAATTTTGACACATATATGATACTAAAAATTTATTTGGACAACCAAGATAATCTAAAAAATCAATAAAATTTTAGTAATTTTGCAGTACAATAAAAGTTCGGTTAATTTGGTTCAACCAATAATCGAACTAATTTTTTTACGGATCGGTTCTATAACAATCTAGTTACAAAGCCAAACCAAACGGTCTAAAATAAGGGGAAATTAGGGTGGCATCCCTATTTTGAAATGTTATATAAGTTTCCCTTCCAAATCTTACCAACTTTTTATGTCCCTATTTCTTCGTCTCTTCTTTCTTCATTAAAATCAATTTTAAAATTTCCATCAAAATTGTCTCTACAATTAAGGTCGTCTTCGTAGTCAATCGATATCGATATCACAAAATCATACAAACAAGATCATGTTCGATCCGATTCATCAAATTTTCGATATTGTTTTCATCAAATTATGTACGAGGGTCTTTCTTCATTTTTATATCGTGTTTAGTAAATTGATTATGATTAAACAATTCTTTCAATGTTCGTCGTTTTTATTTTTGTATTTTTTTTAAATGGTACTTAGATACAACATGTAACGGGGACAACTGAACACAAACCACATGTCAATATATGTTCGAATCACACTACACAGTTTTCGAACTTATGACCTCTCGCACCAAAGCCAAATCACTTAACCACTGGTACAATGGTGCTTGTCTTTGTTGATGGTGCCATCTCTATTCGGTAACAGTTATTCAAACAATTTTTTTGAATTGATATAGCATCTTCCTGAATTGTTGTAATTTGTTGTGCAAATAAGTAATTCTGAATTGATGGTGCCATGTTTATTTTTCATTGTTGTAATTTGTGTATAGCATCCTACTGAACTGAATTCTGGAAAAGGGTAGAATGTTATGTATTTATACTGTCATACAATTTAATATTTGACAGTCAAATATATATTAAGCAAATATTGCATGGCAAATATTACTTGGCAAATATTTGCCCGATATATATTTGACAGTCAAATATTTTGGTTTTGTTTTCTTTTTCGTTCTTTTGTTTTAATATATTGTATTTGAGTTTTTGTAGGTCTTCTTCTAATGATGTTCTTGTTCTTTTTATGTTGGGAAACAACACTTATAGCAGGTTGCTTTATTTGAGTGATTCTGCATTGAGATTGAGAGATGCTATATTTGAACATTAGCATGAATTAACATATAGTTCTATTGAATTGGTTTATGAAAGAGATGGTAAGAAAATAGTAATTGGAAGTAATTCTGATTTTCATAGTATATTATTGCTTGTTGGTCATAGTCATGAAGATTATCTACTTGTTTCTGTTATATAAAAGGCGTTATCTATATGTAAGAGGTTTGATAGCAGTCTGGTAAATGTTACTTATTCATCATTTGCTAGTTCTTTTATTGTAGGTGGTTCGTGTGATTCTTCTATGCTTGTTTCTTCATTTGATTCTACTTCTTTTTGAAACAGTTGTTCAAAAATGGTTTTAGCAAATCGGTATTTACAGGAGTAGGTCAAAGATTTCCTGGTGATGTTGAATAGTTTCGATTGTATCTTACTATATATTGTATTAAGAATGGGCACAAAGTTTACGTTGTTAACAATGATATGGAAGGTGTCACGCTATTTTTTTCACGTGAAGGTTGCACGCTTCATATTCATGCTTCTCGTAAATTCAATCTTCCATGTATTTTTGTTACTAAAACTATGCAACCTATTCATTCATGTGGACCTGGCACTGTTGATGTTAACCATCGACCAGTTTCTAGAAATTTGGTTAAGAAGGTAATTGTTGATTTTATTTGATCAAATTCTTTAATGCCGACAAAAGTTATTGTTCATTTATTTAAGACCGAGTACAATATTGTTTTAAGTTACTACTATATATACATTGGTAAGAGATTAGCTCTTGAAGAAATCTTGTGGAATGATTTGCTTTCCTACCATTATTTGAAATCTTTACATGAAGCTGTTTTTGTTTGCAATCCTGAAAGTATTGTTGAACTTCAAGGTCATCCTACAAGTCTTGAATTTGAGAGGGTTTTTATTGGGTATAAAGCATGCAAATACTAGTTTGGCTATTGTTGTCATTTAATTTTTCTCGATGAGAATTTCATGAAAGGTAGAAGAAAAGACAGTATCATGTTTACTACTGCTAAAAATGATAATCAACGCATGACATAGTCTTAAACTTTTTTGTATTTTTAACTTGTTTTGTTATTTGAAAATTTGAGCATGTCAAATATTTCCTTGGCAAATATTTTCCCGGTAAAATATTTGATACTTCTATGCTGTCGTAATTTTGATATGTTCAACAATTTTTATTTATGAATAAGACATGTCTATTTTTTTATATTAGGGTTTTTTCCACTAGCTGTTGGTATTGTATTTGGTGAAGATGAACCTAATTGACATTGGTTTTTAACAAAGCTTAGTGAAATGTTATATGATGATGATCGTGCTTTCTCCTTTGTATCCGATCGGCATCCTGGTCTTTTGCTTGCATTCCTCAAGTTTTCCCAAGTTTAGCTTATGGTTCTTGTTACTATCATTTAAAGAATAATTCGAAGAGTTTTTTAACAAAAAATGTTCCTAAGGAAAAATTGAAATGAATCATTTCTTTGTTTTTTAATGTTGCCCAAGTTGCTACATTAGATATATTTAATCATGATTTGTCTGAGTTTAGGATTGTTGGTGGGGCTGCAGTAGTAAGTTTTTTTAAATGGTTTGACTTTTGAAAAGTTTGTTAATGTTTGTTTGTTGGAAATCATTATAGGGAAATGAGTTCTAACCGTGCTAAAGCTTTAATCATTGGATTTTAGAGGAAAGACATTTACCTATCACTGGATGTTTGGAAAGGAACTTGCATGAATGTGAAGTATTAGAGGGCAAATATTTGCCCTGCTTATATTTTCTATTGTGGAGGTTGAGACTGTTTTCTTGATGAGTTTGAAGTGGCTGAGGCAAATAGAGATATCCTTCTGGTTGGAATTATGGACATAATGGAATGTGATGAAAAAGAAGGTGATGTTGTGGGTGATGGCATTGGTAGAGTTTTAGAGCAAGTATTATTTATGGTGTTTGGGTAAAAACTAAAGAATGTAAAAAAATGATGTGATTGGAAAAGACTCATTAGATGTTGGAAAAAAATCTCATACAATCAATTCTACAACGTTTCAAACAAAACATTTCATTATTGATGTCAGTGAATCGGTAGTATGATATTTTGTAGAATAGAAAATATTAAAGGGAAAATATTTGACAAGCAAATATTTGCCCTACTTATATTTGTCATACGAATATTTAGTAGCTCTGAGTTTTATTTCAAGTTTCAGCAGTTACTCTTTTTTTTTGTAAATATTCCACAATCAGTTCTGCATCATTTCAAGCAAAACTGTGCACTATTGATGTCATTGAATCAGAAGTCTAATATTTTGAAGAGTAGCAGACAAATATTTGTCTCGTAAATATTTACCTACATAATATTTCTCCCAGCATAGATTTGTCTGTTATGTTTTGCTGAATGATTTATATTATATACGAAGCAACGTAATCTTTGCCATTATCAATTTTATACGCAAACAAGTCTACTAATTTCAACCAACCAACATTCAAAATTGCATATGTCAAATATTTGCTTTAACAATTTAAATGTAAATTAACATTTAAATTCGAACGGCCAACATACATGATTGAATATGTCAAATTTTTGATTTCTTTGCTTGTTTTTTGTTTTTTTGCCTCCATGTGATGTACTATTACTTGTAGTCCAGTTTTGTCAGTCTCTTCATGTCATAATCTTGCATGTTCTCTACAATAGCCATCCTTGTGGCGATTCCTGTGCAAGCTACTTCTTCTATAATTTGCAATTCACAACCATGTTTTGTGTGATTCTACGGTTTCGTATTTGATTTCAATTGATTTTAGTTCACGTCGATGATTAGTTATTGATCAAACGAGGATTTGATTGAAGAAATTGAAATCGATTAATGTTCGACAAGGTTTTTTTAATCTTGATTAAATGAGATGATTGAGTTTTGCAGACGGATTAGTACTTTGTTTAAAAACATGGATGCAATTTGGATTTTAGGTTTGAAGGGATGTAGGTCTAATTTATTTTAAAGAGAGGAACATGGGTCAAAATATCCCCTAAAATAAACTAATTTGGTTGGCCCAACCTCTCTATACAAAGCATGTTGTTATGCTAGTTTTAAAAATATTAAAATTATATTACACACACAAATATATATATATATATATATATATATATCTTGGAAGCGCAATCTTTTGGTCTGACCGTGCCAACATTGCCCTCTATATACAAGCCCATAAAAAATTCAAACAAAATTAAAATAAAAAAGGTAATAAAAAATATATTAAAAATGAAGCCTCGACATCCTAAATTATAGACCGTGTACAATTTCAGCTCTTAATTTCTATTTCTGCGGATTATTCAGTTTCCCAGTCAAATTTTCTTGTTTCGCAATTTATTTAGTTTCCCACTCAAATTTTATTGTTGATCGAAGATATCAATTCATCCATTTGTCAGATATTTAGTAGATAAACTGGGTATTTTATCCTCTTCCTTATAGTACAAGCGTTCACCTTTTTTGATTTTGATGATTTATACTCTGTTTTACATAATTGTATTAAAATCCTTGTTAAATAAATAGACCCCATAATCAATAGCATGCAGTAGAAGCCTTTATCATTTTGACTAAATCTTTGGAGCTAATCTTTATTAACTAAAATAGACCTAATCAATAGCTGCTATCCTACGTTCATTTTTTCAGTAAAATGCCTTAAATATAGAATTCTAGAAAGTGCTACAATGCCTATAAATATCTTATGAAATTTTCTTTACCTCTTCACTCAGGCCATTCATAATCCAACTTTCTTCACCATTCCTCACTTTCATCATCTCCACTCTCTGTTGTTATTCGCATTATCCACTACTGCTCGCCACCGTTTACCTCCAAGACCATTGTTCTTTTAAAGCTTCAGGTAAGTCTAGATCCATTTTCTTTTAATATTAATTTCTTATGTCTGGTCTTCTTTGCAACACATTATTCTCTCTTTTTTAATATTGTTTGGTTAGTAAAATCCTTATATGTGTTGTCATCTTTGCAACGCCTTTTTATTTTTATTTCATCACTTTGCTAATATTTGTCAAGTGCAAGCAAGTAATACAAAATATGGAAAGCTAGGTGGAAAGTTTCATAAGAATACAAAAAAATAAGCTATGCTATTTACACACACAATGCATTTTTAATTTTAAGCTTTTGCCTCGTCTTTGTCATCATGTCCAAAAATAAAAAGAGATTCCTCTAACTTCATCATATAAATACAATTTCATGTATTGAAATAATGTATTTATCATATGAATAACTCGAAAGGGAAGGACTAGATTTATATAGGTTTACAAACATCTTTTAAATGAAATAAACATAAGAACATAGCTAACAAATATTGAATTTGTAAGCCCTAGAACTGTTAGAGATGGTTTAAGATATCATAGTTAAGTAAAATATGAGCCAATAAATCACACTACAATCGTAGAGTTATCCATGATTTTCCAATATTAAGAAAATAAAGATTCCTTGCACAAACTCCTTTTCATCGCACCTAAAAATGCTTTTATCATCTTTTATACAACCTCAACAATAGACTACAAACAAGCATGCTCAAAATACAAATTGAAAACAAACATTTTATATTTTTGAGCACCTCCATCATATTTTAGATCTTACTTGGCAATAAGGACCGCATCAGTGCTATCTATAACCTATTCAATACCGTGCTATCTACAGAAAATTGCACCGCATCGGATACAGAATTAATATACTATAGAAAATTGTACTTCATTCTAATTAGTTTAGTTGAAACATAGCCAAATTCATAGTTATTCATACGTGGTTTGTATTTAGGGTGCCTCTACACACATCAAACTGTCCTAGAATGAGTTTGCTTTACTTGTATTTTGAATATTTAGATCTTATAGTGTTTATTGTGTTTTTATTTGTGCTTATGATTTAATGGAAACTCCACTTGAAAACCATAGTTATTTGTAGTTATGTTTCAATAGCTACTCCTAAATATATGCACACAAAAATTTTGATCCATAAAATAATTGTGTTGAATTTATATGATGTCACATTTATTAATAGTAGCATGTAGTATATTAATTGGACATGTTACAGAGATAAATGTTAGAGTAGGTCCCATTGCATTAATAAAGCCCAAAATTCAGCGCTGTTGTAACATCCCAGTGTTTCGTGTCATTCGCGTCCACACATGTCGGACATGAATTACTCAAAATACCATATTGTTAATTTATATTTGGCAAAACTCAGCATATACAGTAAATAAATTAATCACAGAATCACAGATATAGAGTGATATAACAATAAGCAGCGGAAAAAAGGAATAGTAGTTCACGAAGCTACTATATATATAACATAGTTAAAACAAGATACAACAGAAGTCTTGAATACATAGAAGTCTCAATACTATAGTCAAATAACAAAATCTGAATATATCAATGGAGTCAACTGAATAACTCAAAGCTGAATAGATATAGATGGATCTACAAGCGAAGCTCCAACTCCAAAAATGAGTCTCAAATGCGGTGACACTCAGTCTGACCCGAGCATAAAGCAAAATATCAAAAAACTCGAGGCAATTCTTATATCAATAAACCCAACTCAAGTGAAATATCAACTGAAATACAAGTAACTCAAATGACGTTTAAGATACCCATCCTCTAAAGATCCGTGGAACTATCTACTATGTAGTACAATACGCTATTATAATATGTCTATAGTAAAGTAAACTATTAAAATAGCTTTAAGGCGTTACCCATATCCCCTTAATGTAGGATCTAGATTAACCATAGAGGGGAGGGGGGTTAATAGGGTTATAGCAAATTTTCTCGATATAAACGCAGAAATAAATATGCTGAAAAAAGTAAACCACACACAAAATTTACCCAGCTTCGACAACCCCTGCCTACTGCTGCATTCCCAGATTTCTATTAGAATTAAACAGTACCACACTTACAAACACTCTACTAGACTCGCAGACATTTGCTCCCGCTCACAAACACTCTACTAGACTCGCAAACATTTTCTCCCGCTCACAAACACTCTACTAGACTCGCACACCCTGCTCCCGCCTATAGAGTTTCGTTTACTCGCAAACTCTGCTCCCGCCTACAATAGAACTTTGTTTACTCGCAAACTCTGCTCCCGCCTATAGAGCTTTGCAAACTCACACACCCTGCTCACTGAACTAATTCTAACTAGACAATCTGACACGACCTAATACCTAGGTGGTGATTTACAAAGTTTTGTTTCGTAAAGTGAAAACAAAAACTTAAAACAGTTTAAAACAACTTAAAAACAAATAACCCTAATTGAAATTAAACTAAAGCCTTACATAATAAGGCCGGCCCCTTTTTTAATTCTATAACCCGTTCCCTTCTTCTTTTGCTTGGCCCGTTCCTTTGCTTGTGAGAATAATGGCGGCTTCGTCCTGTTTCTGAAATTAGGGCTTCGGCTCTTCTACTCCAAATTAGGGTATTGAAGCTGCGCCTTTTTCATGTGCTTTGTTCTCGTTTGTTCGCTCTTGGCTGCTTCGTTGTTCGATCGAGTTCGACTCCTCGCTTCGGTATGTAATTTAATCTCTTTTTCTTTACTGGTTGATGCATGAACTCGATCGTGATTCGAGTTGGATGATTTGTTCTTTGTTATGCTCGAACTCGAATGAATTTGCCGGTGATGATCCTAGGGTTTATATAGGACTAAAATTTCTATTTTTGCGTTCGTATAAAATCATTTGAATTTGTCATATTATTCATCACGGCCACTTGATTTTGTTTCGATGATTGAGATGTTTTCTGACTTGATCAAAAACGTATATTGATGGTCACGGCTTTGCTTGGCCACCACGGTATTTAATTCTGACTTGTTCAACTTCGATTTTTGCTGGCATTTTTGGTTTGAGCTAGTTGCCTTGGTCATCACGGTTTGATTTGACTTGACTTCTGCCATGTTTTGATTACGTAAATTTTTGGTTTCGTGAATTTCTTCGTTCATCTTGTAGTCTTCATCTTTGGCCATTTGTGTTGGGCATTTCCATATGATGTTTGTCACTGTTGTATTATTGATTCTGTTTGCTCGGTTACTGATGCATACACGAACTGTTGCTCGAATTGTCACTTCATATGCATATGTCTCTGTTCCCCATGTTGCAACTGCTTGTTGTAACTTGAAACTGTTTTGCCAATTCGAATTGCACTTGCACACTCCATGTTGCATTACTGTATACTTTTGGTCATGTTGTACTTCTGGTTGGTCACTTGATTCACATGTGCACTGCCTGTTTGAAGTTGTAGCATGTCACTGTGATGTTTTCATTTGCTTGAGTTTTAACTGTGCTCGAGCTCTGTCCATACTTGCCTTTGTGGTCTTCACTATGTTCATGATGGTTTCTGTGCACTTTTGTGCTTTGAGTCAGTTTCATTGTTTTAGTTTCATTGTTGCTGTGTTATCATCATGTTGGTTTGACTTGAACTCGGTTCACTTGAACTGTCACTGCTTGTTATACATGCAGCTGAATCATGCCTGAAGTCGTTGCCTTGTTTCACTGTCCACCTGTATCATGCTTGGCTTTGTGTAGTTGATGTTGTACACTGTCTTGTGCATTGCCCCATTCACTGTTGCTGTGCAGTTTCTATGCCTTGCTTGGTCTCTGTTCTTTGTTCATTGGTCAAAGCTTGGTCATTGCACTGCCGAACTTGATTCACTTCATGTATGGCTGTTCTGATTTGTTGAAGCTTTGAAATGCTTCATTGTTTCATGCATTGTTGTAACTGTGTTGGACTTGTGATCTTCCCTGTGTTGAATCCAGTTTTTCAAAAAAAACTCGGGTTTGACCTTGTGCTCGAGAGTTGTGGCTTTTGAATATACTGCACGTGAGTTGAACCCGGCTTTTTATTTGGGTTTGACCTGTGCTCACCTATCCCTGTAAATCAATCAAGTGTATATATCGGCGTGCACGGCCTTGTGGCATATACAGTAATACACTGTGTATGTCACAAGTTGTTCGTGTATGATGAATTCAAATTTAAATTATGACGAACAACCCAAATAACTGAGGCAAATCATGTTTTAAAAAAAAATATCTTTTATTTTTGAATTGCAAAAATATTTCTTTTTCAATTTTACTGCGTTAGTTTATACTTTTGCAGATTGCTCAGATGCTGGATTCAAATTGGAATGCAGTTGAAGATAGAAATATGAGTGTGAGTGATATGTAGTGAGGTGAATTGTAAATATGAAATGTGATATGTAAATATGAAATGTGATATAATTGTAATCAAAGTTGTATAGTTATAGTGAGAGCTTGAAATTGTACTATTCAAAAATATAATAAATATTTATTTGAATAAAATATCTATTTGAATTCAAATTCTGTGTAATTTATTTTATTTAACAAATATTTATTTAAACTGTGAATAATAGAATAGTATATTAACAAATACATTTAAACGAATGTATATATGTTTATTATCATCAAACAAAAATCATATAAGCGCAAAGCGCATATTCAACAATCTCCCCCTTTTGATGATAACAAACATATATTTAAGATTTTGAATGTATTAAATGTATTTAATTGATCGTTCAATTTTCTACCCCTATTTAAATGCTTCCTCTCTACACAATACTCCCCCTACATATATGCATACAAATAAAAATATGTAAATGAGCCTATATGCAAATGGAAAATTATTTGACCTTTGCTTGATTCTATTTGACAAAATCTTAACTTTTCTCTCCCCTTTTTGTTATCAGCAAAAGAATAACAATGTTATAAAATAGGGATGAAGTGATAGACATGAATCAAACATTTAACTCAATTGAATATAAATATCAAATTTCAATAAAACTCAAACAAAAATCATAATTACCCTTGTCAGGCGCATATTCCACTTTCAGAAGTGATGCGAATAAAATCATAAAAATCATACAGTTCTGTGTATTTGTGGTATATTTATTTCAGGAAATTTGAATATCTACTAACCATGCACAACCGTTAGGACTTTTAAATGAGATTAGTAGTATTCCAATTTAATTTAAAAATGAAATCAAGTATCTTCTAACCACTCATGACCGTGAGGACTTTTAAATGGGACTAGAATCAACTTGTCTATTAAATCAATTAAATTTGATATGCGTTCCATACATGCATAACCGTGAGGACTTTTAAATGAGCATGGAAGCACATAATCAAAAATCCAAGTAATTCACCCATGCATAACCGTGAGGACTTTTAAATGAGAGTGAATACTTTGGATATTTATTTTTAGTGCTAAATATAATAAATTGAAGCACAAATAATTTCCTTCACATATTTAAAGATATTGAAGAACAAATGATTTCCTTTGTAAACTACCACAAATTTACATATTATGTGTAATTTTGATGAGTGATGGTCGATAGAAAGATGATAGAAATAGAAATGATCATGGAATTTTTACCCAACAAAAAGTTTTTATAACTCTTGTTATGAAATTCTAAAGAAATTTTCTAATTATACTTTCTCGAGTTATAATATATGATAAATATCAACACTCATCACTTTTTCAATCACTATTCATCTTTTCGATAATCAAAGGGAGTTAGATTAGTCAAAATAGTCATTTAAAATCAAATTCAAAAATTATAAAATCAATTTTTCAAAAATGACTAATCTGTAAATATGGTCCAACATGATTTTCTCGAGGGGGTTTTATAAGAAAATTTTCTGCTCTTTGAAAATTATTTCAAGTGAAGAATATGCAGATATTTTCTTTGAAAAACGATGCAGCAAATGAATGTTTTAAAAATTAATCACGTTACACTAATAATTTTTCTATCAACTATATTATCAGTGTAATCTGCATCTGAATTTCTTTTTCACCCCAGAATATTCACTCGTTGGATTAATTTACAAGGACCAAATTGTGAAGTTTTAACAAGCTATCTCAGAATGAAATTTGAAATGAAGCCATGTTAACACTCAAACAAATATCATAGTGTTAATTTCAAAAACCGTAGGATGAACAGTTATACTCATGAGTAATCAACAGTCAATCAACATCATAATTATTTCAAAAACAATTTCTTGAAGTTCAACAATTTCTGTGAGGACCCGCAAATCCATACTCCTTAAATATACACTAATCTCCATAGATTAATTCAAGATGAACAGAAATACGAATCCTCAATGTTTTAAGAAAAAGAAAACGACAGAAGAAGAGAGAAAAGATAGAAAATAAAGAGAAAAGAAAATAGAAAATAGAAAATAGAACGGAACGGAACAGAAAACAACAGAACAACAACAGAATCTCACAATCGCAGCGGAACAACATATAATAAATAAATGAATAATCTTTAAACAAAGAACTATATCAGTTATTACATTTTATACATTACATTACATTACATTACATTACATCAGAGTGTACAACTACAAACAACAACAAATAGCGGAAAAAGAAATACTATATACTAGTAATATGCTATGCCATCCAGCTTGCCTCCAGCAACTCCAGAATATCCTGATAAACCTTATCTCTTGACTGCCCGTGTGGAAATGGGTGGGCACCCAGAGTTTAGGAAGGAAAACAATAAACTCCGAGTCAGTTATGTGGCTGGTGTGAGAACTCAAAACAGTTTATTTATCTTTAAAATCAAAATAGAGGAATATTTTTAAAGTCAATTCGCAATGCTTTTAAAAATGAGACTACCATAAAGCCTCCCGCACACACACACATGCAAACGCAGAATTAGAGGAGATTTCTCCTTATGATAGTCAAAGATGCTTGATACGCATTTAAAAGAACATTTGATATTATTACTAGTGCATAGTGTAGGAAAAATCATTTCGAAAATAAAGATATAAATCTTAGCCAACATAGACATTTCAAACTATGCCTACTATGGCTACCATCTAAACAGTGGTGACCACCATAAGTAAATGGCAGGTTCTACAACTAAATCCGTACAAGATTGTATTGGGAATTGGATTTCCAACGAATGGTCAGGCCAAGGAACTTCCCATTCCCACATGAGAACGCCTCTGGAAGGACGTCCCCGAGAACGAAACCGGATCTCTGCCAACACAACGCCGGGTTACCCCTAACTGGGTAACAACTGACACGAGTATGCCATCCCCCGGTCCTTTGGGACCTTTAACCGAGCGCTCGTCATCAACATCACACAATCATAAATAAAGTGTTTCCACATGAGTAAGTATCTGGGCTCCATACCATGATACCACCCTTTTCCAGAAGGAAATGCACATACCCTAAAGGGAGCTACCCCTCATAACCTTGCCGCATCTTTCCTGTTTTGACCATTCCGAGGTGTGAGGCTCGACGAAGTCACGTCCACAAAGACATACTTTATACAAAAGTTGTGTTTTGGGTCAACAAATGATCATAGAAATGATCATAAAGATAAACGATCAAACAAATGATCTTATCACAAATGATCAACACAATGATCATTTCACAGCAACACTCAGCATGTCACATTACCAAATCGAGAATATATCGCTGATAACCATCAACTACATAACCTCTGAGCTCATACGTCTTAGAGAAGGGTGTTAGGCTAAGAGAATAAATTCTCCGCCACCAACAGAAATATATTTGAAAGAAATCAGCTTTATATCTCAATTTGTAATGTCAGACATACAATCCATACAAGTCTGTTCCGGGCTCGAACAGAACCGAAGGCACTTACAAAGAAGTCCTTGCAATTCGGATATCCACAATCCTGATCGGATTCCCCATCACATATGGAGAACTCTATACCGGAGCAACTCGGTGCAGAGTCAATCGACAGGTCATCCTATCGCTCTGGCAAATACCCGGTCTTCAACACCCGTCATCAATGCTATCCATTACGTCGTATCACTATTCGGAATGGGTAATCCGAATAACGAGCGCAATAATTTAAAAATAAGCGTGGCATTCAAATCCAAGCAAATCACAACAAATACCTTTCAAAGGTAAATATTGATAGTCGGTTATTGAACTATCAATGGATACGCACACATCACCAGATTCCAAATAATTTTCCAAATTATTTATTTCCCAAAAATATCTTTACTTGATATATAATTTTCACACTTCAAAAATAAATCAATATTTATTTTTAAACGAATTCCACTTTCTTTTATAAATTCCATAGTGAATTTATATTTCACAATATCTACCGATATACGATTTCAATAGGTTTCAAATATTTATTTTCAATTTATCTTCAAAAAGATAAATTCTCAAAATATTCACTTTATATTGGAAAACATTTCCATGCTTACTTAATAAGTAATTCTCAATCCATTTATTTTCAACACTTGGAAAATATTCAATATACTTAAATCGAGATTAAGTATATATTTCACTCTTTAAGGAAATCATTCTCTTAACCATATTTATTTGGGTCAAAACGAATGTTGCGTAAAACATTGTTACGACAACCCAAAATCACTAGTATAGGGATTCAAAATTAAAATAGATATATAAATCCCAATACTATACAAAACATTTCCTTTCGGAAATCATTTACTATAACAACAGTGTTCTAGTCCACCCTTTCCTTCTATTTCTCGAAAAAGTCTATTTCAACAATGAATGTTGAAATCTATGGTTTCGAATCTCAACACATTTTAAAACATCGTTAGATCGTTTTAATTTTTTTTTAAACATCTCATTCAAAACAATTTCTTTAACATATTATTCACTATTCAAAAACGTGAATATACTTGTTAACCAATTTCATCATTTCTATTCATTTTATATTAAAGGATTATTCACTGTATAAAACATGAATATAACTCCATAAATAAGTTATAAAAATTAACCTATCAAAATAAGTCGTTTGCGGATTTATAAAACAACGTTTATAAATTCCATTTCTATTTATCTTATAAAAACTTCCTTCTATAAATCTCCTTTATTAACCCATTTCAATTTATAACTCAATTATAAACCAAAGGTTCATATTATAAGTTAAATGCTTATAAAACGATTATTTTACAAAATAGTTCTTTTTAAGACTTTCCAAATTATAAATCTTATAACTTATAAGATTCGTTTATTTAACCAAATCTATTCTTTTAATAACTTTATAAATTTTATAAACCTACTGCTTATAAAATTCCATTTATGACTTCACTGTTTATAATTTTATAAATTTCATTCATTTATGAAATTTATTCACAATTCATTCTAACCCTTATAAAAACTCGTTTTATAATTCCAATACTTTAATTTATAAATATCAATTTATAAATCCTTATAATTTCATCATTTCTGATTTATAAAATAATCAAATTTTATAAATCCTATTTTTAACTTTTCACTATAAATTCAAAAATCCCAATTTAAACTATTTTTATAAAATTATTAACCCCATATTTCTCAAAAATCAATCTTTAACTGTATTTCTCAAAAATCATAATTTTTATAACTTTAAAAGTATAACGTTTATTTATTTATAATGGATCAATTCCAAAAATATTTTATAACTTATACTTTCAAAAATCACTTTAAAATTATTTTAAAATCCCAAAATTTGGTCCAATGATGCTACATACCAAATAGTCAATCACGACAACAACGATATCATATATCGATATGATAATCAACGAATATCAAAATATCCGAAATCAAATAAATACTGTTGAGGAATCCAGTTGGATCCCTCCAACCTGTTTTCCTGCATCCTCAAACATTAGCACAATACCAATTCCGCTCCAGTACGAAATTATCGCGGTTTATAGGATTTAAAATATTATCCGCTTAATAGACGGCGCAATAGGGTCTCATCCGCTATACAAATGCGGGAAATAAATAACTGCAATATATACATATGCCAATATATATATATTGCTATTATATATAATACCAATTTCACTGTTTATGAAATATTCGCGGTATATGTTTTTAATAAATAACAACCGCGTACTAACGGCGCATAATGTCAATTTTAACAATCAATAGATAACAATCATCATTCAAACATGCATTCAAGTATTTTAAATATAACTATTTAACATTAAAATCGAAACTGATTCGATTGAGTGAGAAGTTCTCACCTTGATTTCAATTTCGTTTTAGCGATTTATTTCGAATAAAATTAAACGCACGTTTAATTTTATCCAAAATTTTCGCTAACTCCAAACGACTCCAATCCAAATCCAAAGCGTAGTGCTCGTCCATACGATTCCAACGCTTCCTGTTTCACGCGTTTTCAACCTAGTATGAAAAAGATATGCATATTTGAAGTTACACGAATTTTTATTTATAAATTACAACATATAATTTCTTTTTAAAACTAACTTTTTAATCAGGGCCGTAGGATTTCTGAAGCAAAATCGTGGCCGTCCTTTCTTTCATCTTCTTCCCCAGTTAGATGTCGCGACCGTGAACCCATAGAAGCCGACCTAGGGCTCTAAATCACGGCCTCTATGATCACCTACATCTTGATCAACAACTACCACTTCAAAGAGCATCACAAACTCCACCATCTCCAACCGACCGCACGTGTACGGCCTCCCCAATGCTTCGGAATTCGCGCACGTAACGGTGACGAACGTGCCCCACTTTCTCCCTCCACATCGCACCATTCTCCATCACAACCGTATGGATTGGAAGCCCTCATCTAGATCTAGAAGTTTGTAGTTGACAACATTTGATGATAGTGAGCGGATTTCGAGAAAATTGAGGAGAAAGGATGGAAATTTTCGGCCTTTGAATGTTGCTGGCTGCGGCGGTAGAATATTAGGGTTTTATTTATTTATTTTTAATTTGTGAAGAGAGTATGGCCTATTTATAGGAAATCGAACGAAACATTATTCATTCCGGAATTTCCAAACTCCGATTTACGCGCGGTGACCAGCGTTTCTAGGGTTTACCCCACGTTTCGGACACAATGGAACAGGTTTTGGAAGCTAATTCGGTCATCTGTGCGAGTTATGGCAATAAACGTTCAATTTAAATTAAACTGATTTAAACGATTTTCTAGGCGTTTTAGCTTGCACCGGAGAAACGGTAAATCCGATTGACACGAAATTTGAAACCATGCAATAATATCACATTACGGATCCGATGAAACTGGTTTCGTCGAAATCCGAGACTTTTTGAAAAATGGCTATTTTAACTCGCCAAATTAATATTGAAACAATTTCGATGCGTTTCGAGCTGCCACGATCAAACTATAACTCCGATTGCTACCAAAATTGAAATCCTATAATAACTAACTATTACGGATCTAATGGAACTAGTTTCGTCCAATTCTGAGACTGTTCAAAAATTGACTAATTTCACTAGTCGATTAAATATTAAAATATTCAATTTTCACAAATTAACTCTTAATTCGATTTTAAAAGTTCTAAAATATCATCCTAACTTCAATATGATAAAATAAAACTTTACAAATCATTTTCAATCATATTTTACCCAATTTTCAATTATTTCCATAATTTAACATATTAAATTATCGATTTAATTATTCAATTAGATCCAATTATTCGAAATAAAATTTATTCGACTTATAAATTCACTAACTAATATTTAAAATTAATTAAATATTCAAATTTTAATTAATAGAAATTCTGGGTCGTTACAATCTTCCCCCCTTAAAAGAATTTCGTCCTCGAAATTATTAAGTAAGAAAAGTTACAGAATCTATTAACTTTCCCAAAATCCATAGTTAAACTTCTTACAATACTTTACTAAGTTTCCAAATCATACTTAGTTATCTTTTCAAAAACAACTACTATTGTTTAACTTTCAACTCCAAAATCAAAGTTAAAGTTTTCAAAATTTTCCCAATTTTTCTCAAAATTTTTCTAATGCCTTAAATTTTCGGAAAAATTCGCTGGAGTCTCCTTTGCGCGGCTCGATCCGAAAAAAAATGACAGTATATATATCACAAATATACATCTCATCAAGTAATGAGGCATCCCGCAGGGAAAAAAATGTAAAAGTACGGTATGTAATCCGAGATATGTACCTTATATTTTATTAGCAAGCATATACGGCTAATATAGCACGAAAGCGAGCTCCAAATGCGAAGCAAACGCGATCCGCACCTACTAAACACTCAACAAACAACATGAGAATATGTATATATGAAAATAATCTCAACATACATCATATAGCAACATAATAACTATACATGCCAACATAGCAAATGCAACAAAACAACAAATGCAAACATCAACCAACTATCATCCAACAAATTCATAACCAATAAATATTCATTCATATTCAAGTTGGTTCACTTTCAAATCAAATTCAATTCTATTTAAGATTCACTTAACTTTCAATTGGATTTCAATTACTTTAGCTTTCAATTTCATTAATATTTAATGAATTATATACAATCAACCAACAATCATATAACAACCAATGTATATTAATTACAACCAAATTTTCCTTTGCTTATATTCATTCAATTTGGTTTAACACCATCACTTTCAATTGGTTTAATTAAATTGATTTTCATTCAATCCATTCATTCAATTCAATTACAAAAGTTGAATTTCATTTACATAACTTAAGTTCACATTTATCACTTAACTCTATTAATTTACTTTGATACCAATATCAACTTCATTCAACAATTCTTAAGTTATATTTCATTTCAAACATTATCTGTTTTTCTTAACTTAAATTCCCACTTATAAAGAAATTTAGATTCCAATTTTAAGTAAATTTCCATTTAACTTTAAATTCATTTTTATTTACAACTCATATTCATAAATATATTCATATAGTTTCACTTCTTATATATATAAGTTTGTTTCACAATTGTAAATCACTTTAATTATAATTCAGTTCTTATAATTCTTTTGCTTATACAATTATTCTTTTACTTAGATTATTCAAACAACTAAACAATCAACTTATATACACTTTAATAATTCTGAAAAATTATTCCTTTATATATAAAATATAATCAAGGTAAAATTATTTCATTTACCCAATTTCAAACAATACTATGTCGAATTGTTCTATTCAAGTGTTTATAAACCCCTTCGGCATAGTTTTGGAGACACCGCTGATGAAAGTTCATATGCCACTCAATAAACCAATCATCACAATATAAAACAATTTTATATTCACTAACAAATACGCACTCATAGCTATTATTACACTCAAACTCATTCTAGAGTACTACTGACACTATCTCTAATGAGTAATACCCAACAGAACCATGGTTGTCGCTTAACCATATGCTCTGATACCACCTGTGACGAACGAGTGGTCACAACCGGTAGGCTTTTCAACCATCCCAGCCCCACCGTGGCTTACACTGATATCCCAAACTTGCTTTTACGGCCGCCCTTTCAAATGTCACGGCTTCGCCTAACCAACCCCGTAAAGAGGACTTGTGGGGGTAAGAGTCTCCCATTCGCCACCAAACCGCGAAGCGAGAACCCCCCCATCACATATCACCTAGCATAAGCAAGACTGGTGTGAGAACTCAAAATAGTTTATTTATCTTTAAAATCAAAATAGAGGAATATTTTTAAAGTCAATTCGCAATGCTTTTAAAAATGAGACTACCATAAGGCCTCCCGCACACACACACATGCAAACAAATGAGACTACCATAAGGCCTCCTGCAAACACACATGCAAACGCAGAATCGGAGGAGATTTCTCCTTATGATAGTCAAAGATGCTTGATATGCATTAAAAAGAACATTTGATATTATTACTAGTGCATAGTGTAGGAAAAATTATTTCGAAAATAAAGATATAAATCTTAGCCAACATAGACATTTCGAACTATACCTACTATAGCTACCATCTAAACAGTGGTGACCACCATAAGTAAATGGCAGGTTCTACAACTAAATCCGTACAAGATCGTATTGGGAATTGGATTTCCAACGAATGGTCAGGCCAAGGAACTTCCCATTGCCACATGAGAACGCCTTTGGAAGGACGTCCCCGAAACCAAACCGGATCTCTGCCAACACAAGGCCGAGTTACCCCTAACTGGGTAACAACTGACACGAGTATGCCATCCCCCGGTCCTTTGGGACCTTTAACCGAGCGCTCGTCATCAACATCACACAATCATAAATAAAGTGTTTCCACAAGAGTAAGTATCTGGGCTCCATACCATGATACCACCCTTTTCCAAAAGGAAATGCACATACCCTAAAGGGAGCTACCCCTCATAACCTTGCCGCATCTTTCCTGTTTTGACCATTCCGAGGTGTGAGGCTCGACGAAGTCACGTCCACAAAGACATACTTTATACAAAAGTTGTGCTTTGGGTCAACAAATGATCATAGAAATGATCACAAAGATAAACGATCAAACAAATGATCTTATCACAAATGATCAACACAATGATCATTTCACAGCAACACTCAGCATGTCACATTACCAAATCGGGAATATATCACTGATAACCATCAACTACATAACCTCTGAGCTCGTACGTCTCAGAGAAGGGTGTTAAGCTAAGAGAATAAATTCTCCGCCACCAACAGAAATATATTTGAAAGAAATCAGCTTTATATCTCAATTTGTAATGTCAGACATACAATCCATACAAGTCTGTTCCGGGCTCGAACAGAACCGAAGGCACTTACAAAGAAGTCCTTGCAATTCGGATATCCACAATCCTGATCGGATTCCCCATCACATATGGAGAACTCTATACCAGAGCAACTCGGTGCAGAGTCAATCGACAGGTCATCCTATCGCTCTCGAAAATACCCGGTCTTCAACACCGGTCATCAATGTTATCCATTACGTCGTATCACTATTCGAAATGGGTAATCCGAATAACGAGTGCAATAATTTAAAAATAAGTGTGGCATTCAAATCCAAGAAAATCACAAAAAATACCTTTCAAAGGTAAATATTGATAGTCGGTTATTGAACTATCAATGGATATGCACACATCACCAGATTCCAAATAATTTTCCAAATTATTTATTTCCCAAAAATATCTTTACTAGATATGTAATTTTCACACTTCAAAAATAAATCAATATTTATTTTTAAACGAATTCCACTTTCTTTTATAAATTCCATAGTGAATTTATATTTCACAATATCTACCGATATACGATTTCAATAGGTTTCAAAAATTCATTTTCAATTTATCTTCAAAAAGATAAATTCTCAAAATATTCACTTTATATTGGAAAACATTTCCATACTTACTTAATAAGTAATTCTCAATGCATTTATTTTCAACACTTGGAAAATATTTAATATACTTAAATCGATATTAAGTATATATTTCACTCTTTAAGGAAATCATTCTCTTAACCATATTTATTTGGGTCAAAACGAATGTTGCGTAAAACATTGTTACGACAACCCTGTTAACCCCGTTTGATCAAACGAGTTAAGGCCTGGGCCGACTCATCAACTTAAGGATCTTACCGACTCAGTGGGCCTACGACTCAAGGTAATTCACGACTCAAAGGTAGAAGCGACTCAATAAGTTAGCGAGTTAAGACCTGAGACGACCCACAACTTAAAGAAGCAGAGCGACTTAAGGAGTGGTCCGACTCAATAAGTAACCGACTTAACAAGTTAACGACTCAAGGGAGTTACACGACTTAACGAGTCAGGGATTGGTCGACCTAAAGGAGTCAACAGCTTGCGGAAGTGAACGACTTACGACATATAGTTGTCTACGACTTAACGGTTTAAGAAAGAAGGGATGGATCACGACTTAAGGCCTTCACGACTTATGGTTTTTACGGCTTAAGGAAATCCACGGCTCAAGGACGGGATGGGTTAACGAATCAAGATAACTGCCTAAGCCCTAAGAAGGATACCGACTTACGACTCATTCTGAGTCGTTCACCACCCAGGCAAATGAGGGTAAGTTTGGTACAACTACTTAGCACGCAGCCTCCTGACTCGTACACGGTTCAGAACTTGTGCTATCACCTAAAATAAACGAGCCTACCAGTTAAGCAACGACCCACGACCTAACTTGAGTCGACCACGACCTAAAACTACTGAGTTAAAATCCAATGCCGTGAAAACTTATGCCGGATCATCTTAGTGCATTGGCGACTTAAGACTTATGATATGAATTCAGACAAGCTTGCCTCTACTATATCGTGGACTTGACTCGGTAGGTCGGCCACGACTTATCTTAAGTCGGCCACGACTTAGGACTTGAAAATAATTCAGCCCAGAAGTGTTCCCTATAAATACAGCCCTAACTCCAACTAGCGGGGGACTTTTGGCTCATTCTTTCCAAGCACCGATACTCTGCTGCATTCCAAACCAACTCGATACTCAATGCTTTTAAGACACGTAGAACGCTATCAACAACTTCAAGAAGGAATCTCGTACATCCAACATGGATTTGAAGGCTTTCTCTTACATTGAAGTTTAAGCTACTCGTTAAAAGTGTTTAGTAATTCAAATTGTATTGTACTTGAGAAGAATTGTATCGACTTGTAACGAAATCATCAATAAAGATATTCAGAGTGGACGTAGGCTTAATCATAAGCCGAACCACTATAAAGACTGCTGTTATTTACTGTTTTTCTGCAGCTTTCTGCTCATACTCTGTTCCCGAATCATCGGGTGGTGCTTTCATAACTACACTTTACACACCGGGGTGTTAGCGTTTAAATTTTAGCGTTAACAAACCCAAAATCACTAGTATATGGATTCAAAATTAAAATAGATATATAAATCCCAATACTATACAAAACATTTCCTTTCGGAAATCATTTACTATAACAACAGTGTTATAATCCACCCTTTCCTTCTATTTCTCGAAAATGTCTATTTTAACAATGAATGTTGAAATCTATGGTTTCGAATCTCAACACATTTTAAAACATCGTTAGATCGCTTTAATTTTGTTTAAAACATCTCATTCAAAACAATTTCTTTAACATATTATTCACTATTCAAAAACGTGAATATACTTGTTAACCAATTTCATCATTTCTATTCATTTTATTTTAAAGGATTATTCACTGTATAAAACGTGAATATAACTCCATAAATAAGTTATAAAAATTAACCTATCAAAATAAGTCGTTTGCGGATTTATAAAACAACGTTTATAAATTCCATTTCTATTTATCTTATAAAAACTTCCTTCTATGAATCTCCTTTATTAACCTATTTCAATTTATAACTCAATTATAAACCAAAGGTTCATATTATAAGTTAAATGCTTATAAAACGATTATTTTACAAAATCGTTCTTTTTAAGACTTTCCAAATTATAAATCTTATAACTTATAAGATTCGTTTATTTAACCAAATCTATTCTTTTAATAACTTTATAAATTTTATAAACCTACTGCTTATAAAATTCCATTTATAACTTTACTGATTATAATTTTATAAATTTCATTCATTTACGAAATTTATTCACAATTCATTCTAACCCTTACAAAAACTCGTTTTATAATTCCAATACTTTAACTTATAAATATCAATTTATAAATCCTTATAATTTCATCATTTCTGATTTATAAAATAATCAAATTTTATAAATCCTATTTTTAACTTTTCACTATAAATTCAAAAATCCCAATTTAAACTATTTTTTTAAAATTATTAACCCCATATTTCTCAAAAATCAATCTTTAACTGTATTTCTAAAAAATCATAATTTTTATAACTTTAAAAGTATAACGTTTATTTATTTATAATGGATCGATTCCAAAAATATTTTATAACTTATACTTTCAAAAATCACTTTAAAATCATTTTAAAATCCCAAAATTTGGTCCAATGATGTTACATACCAAATAGTCAATCACGACAACAACGATATCATATATCGATATGATAATCAACGAATATCAAAATATCCGAAATCAAATAAATACTATTGAGGAATCCAGTTGGATCCCTCCAACCTGTTTTCCTGCATCCACAAACATTAGCACAATACCAATTCCGCTCCAGTACGAAATTATCGCGGTATATGGGATTTAAAATATTATCCGCTTAATAGACGGCGCAATTGGGTCTCATCCGCTATACAAATGAGGGAAATCAATAAATGCAATATATACATATGCCAATATATATATATATTGCTATTATATATAATACCAATTTCACTGTTTATGAAATGTTCGCGGTATATGTTTTTAATAAATAACATCCGCTTACTGACGGCGCATAGTGTCTATTTTAACAATCAATAGATAACAATCATCATTCAAACATGCATTCAAGTATTTTAAATATAACTATTTAAAATTAAAATCGAAACTGATTCGATTGAGTGAGAAGTTCTCACCTTGATTTCAATTTCGTTTTAGCGATTTATTTCGAATAAAATTAAATGCGCGTTTAATTTTATCCAAAATTTTCGCTAACTCCAAATGACACCAATCCAAGTCCATAGTGTAGTGCTCATCCATACGATTCCAACGCTTCCTGTTTCGCGCGTTTTCGACCTCATATGAAAAAGATATGCATATTTGAAGTTACACGAATTTTTATTTATAAATTACAACATATAATTTCTTTTTAAACCTAACTTTTTAATCAGGGCCGTAGGATTTCTGAAGCAAAATCGTGGCTGTCCTTTCTTTCATCTTCTTCCCAAGTTAGATGTCGCGACCGTGAACCCATAGAAGCCGACCTAGGGCTCCAAATCACGGCCTCTACGATCACCTACATCTTGATCAACAAATACCACTTCAAAGAGCATCACAAACTCCACCATCTCCAACTGACCGCACGTGTACGGCCTCCCCAATGCTTCGGAATTCGCGCACGTAACAGTGACGAACGCGCCCCTCTTTCTCCCTCCACATCGCACCATTCTCCATCACAACCGTATGGATTGGAAGCCCTCATCTAGATCTAGAAGTTTGTAGTTGACAACATTTGATGATAGTGAGCGGATTTCGAGAAAATTGAGGAGAAAGGATGGAAATTTTTGGCCTTTGAATGTTGGTGGCGGCGGCTGTAGAATATTAGGGTTTTATTTTATTTTTTTAATTTGTGAAGAGAGTATGGCCTATTTATAGGAAATCGAACGAAACACTATTCATTCTGGAATTTCCAAACTCCGATTTACGCGCGGTGACCAGCGTTTCTAGGGTTTACCCCGCGTTCCGGACACAATGGAACAGGTTTCGGAAGCTAATTCGGTCATCTGTGCGAGTTATGACAATAAACGTTCAATTTAAATTAAACCGATTTAAACGATTTTCTAGGCGTTTTAGCTTGCACCGGACAAACGGTAAATCCGATTGACACGAAATTTGAAAACATACAATAATATCACATTACGGATCTGATGAAACTGGTTTCGTCGAAATCCGAGACTTTTTGAAACATGGCTATTTTAACTCGCCAAATTAATATTAAAACAATTTCGATGCGTTTCGAGCTGCCACGATCAAACGATAACTCCGATTGCTACGAAAATTGAAATCCGATAATAACTAACTATTACGGATCCAATGGAACTAGTTTCGTCCAATTCTGAGACTGTTCAAAAATTGATTAATTTCACTAGTCGATTAAATATTAAAATATTCAATTTTCACAAATTAACTCTTAATTCGATTTTAAAAGTTCTAAAATATCATCCTAACTTCAATATGATAAAATAAAATTTTACAAATCATTTTCAGTCATATTTTACCCAACTTTCAATTATTTCCATAATTTAACATATTAAATTATCGATTTAATTATTCAATTAAATCCAATTATTCGAAATAAAATTTATTCAACTTATAAATTCACTAATTAATATTTAAAATTAATTAAATATTCAAATTTTAATTAATAGAAATTCTGGGTCGTTACAATTTCTTAAAAAAACTTTTTAGTAACTTTCACATGAAATCGTGCAAATTTACAAGCAGTGACCAAAATGTCAAAACAACTATATCTATGTGTAGCATGAGTAACCATCATTTGACCGAACAAATTTATATGGATTAGTTCAAAGTTGAAAATCTGATTGGCCATCATTTAAGCACAAATCAAGGTCATAAATAAGAACTAGTCATGTAGGATCATATCAAGTAAGTCCGAATCAGTCAAGCATCATAATTACTCCAAGTAATTCTATTTAAAGATGATTGGTCAATATTTAAAAAAAAATCATAGAATCAAAATCATCATCTTTTGTTCATCTCAATATTGGCTGATTTTAATTTAGGGTATGGTGTAGATAATCACATTTAATATATCGTTAAAAACAATTTTACCTGTTTTACCTTTACGATAATTTTTCGTTGTTGTCCATTGTGATTCTGTCACCTTTATACAAGGCTAAGGAACTTTGCTTTGTCGCCCGTTGTGTTTCTGGAACAGCAAAAATCCAGAGACCACTGTTGTTGTTCCTTAGCCTGCCACCACACCGACACGATGAAAGATTTATGTGACCTATTTGTTTTTATAGGTCCATGATTGTTAGTGGCAGAATATGAAAAATATGTTTGTGTAGACCCAAAACTATTTATATATGTTCCATTTGGCACCCAAATTTGTTTGACTTTCAAAGATTTTATATTTGTGCCTTTTGGAACCCAAATCGGTATAGTTTTCACATGTTTGGGTCTATACCAACAATTATTTTGATTGTGTCCAAATTTTCTATAAATTGTGCACATTGAATTTTCTTGATTAATCAAATTTCTAACATATTCAGAATGAGTATATCTAAGTCCTTGTCTATCAATATTGACAGTTTGTTTTCCTATTAACATATTCAACGATTTTTCACTTTTGGAAAAATTTTCTAAAGTCGTTGACAATTGTTGGACTTTTGTTTTTAAAGATTCATTTTCTTTCAACAATTGAGTGCACCTTTTAATAGAATTTTCTCTTCTACTATTTTCAATTTTTAGAATCAGAATTTCATTTTCAAGTGATTTCATTTTAATTTCTGATTTTTTAATTTCTTCTTCAAATGTTGGACACTTATCACACTTAGGATCCTACTTTGATAGGTTTTAACTAGTTGGTCAAGTTGTTCATTTAATTCTATCAAAGTGTCTTTTTGTGATTCAAGTTTAGCGTATTTTTCCCTAAGTCGTTCAATACAACCATTTACTTTGTGGAAATAAATAAGTAATTCAGAGTGAGTAAGTTTTGATACCTCGCTTGGCTCGTCGTCGTCGCTATCGGTTACATTCCCATGAAGGCTCATATCTGCTTTCTCACTTTCACTGCTATCGCTTTTATTCCACGTGGCTGCAAAATTCCTTTTTGAATTCTTCATTAGTAATGCCAGCTCGGCTGCTTCATCATCATCACAACTGCTATTTACCGATCATGTTAAGCATACTTCTTTAACTGAGTCGGTTGTGGAGGACTTCTCATTGCTGTTGACTTTTGCACCATATATTGCATCGAGAGTTTTCCAAATTTTCTGTGCATTTTCACAATGAGAGACGAAATAAAAATTATCACGATTAATATGAGAGTATAATATATGCATAGCAAGAGCATTAATCGAGATAATTTCCTTATTTGATATATCACACTCATTTTCAATAATATCCCAACATTTAATATTAACAGATTTTAAATAAAATTCCATTTTCAATTTCCAATTCAAAAAATCTGTTCCATCGAAAATAGAAGGAATAATATTGAAACGACCCTCATCAACAATATTATTTGGTGGATTCATGACTCTAGAGTTAAAAACAAAATACCAGGCTCTGATACCACTTGTAGGATCTAGATTAACCCTAGAGGGGGGGTGAATAGGGTTATAGCAAATTTTCTTGATATAAACGCAGAAATAAATATGCTGAAAAAAGTAAACCACACACAAAATTTACCTAGCTTCGGCAACCCCTGCCTACTGCTGCATTCTCAGATTTCTATTAGAATTAAACAGTATCACGCTTACAAACACTCTACTAGACTCGCAGACATTTGCTCCCGCTCACAAACACTCTACTAGACTCGCACACCTTGCTCCCGCCTATAGAGTTTTGTTTACTCGCAAACTCTGCTCCCGCCTACAATAGAACTTTGCTTACTCGCAAACTCTGCTCCCGCCTATAGAGCTTTGCAAACTCGCGCACCCTGCTCACTGAACTAATTCTAACTAGACAATCTGACACGACCTAATCCCTAGGTAGTGATTTACAAAGTTTTGTTTCGTAAAGTGAAAACAAAAACTTAAAACAGTTTAAAACAACTTAAAAACAAATAACCCTAATTGAAATTAAACTAAAGCCTTTTATAATAAGGTCGGCCCCTTTTTTAATTCTATAACCCGTTCCCTTCTTCTTTTGCTTGGCCCGTTCCTTTGCTTGTGAGAATAATGGCGGCTTCGTCCTGTTTCTGAAATTAGGGCTTTGGCTCTTCTACCCCAAATTAGGGTATTGAAGTTGCGCCTTTTTCGTGTGCTTTGTTCTCGTTCGTTCGCTTTTGGCTGCTTCGTTGTTCGATCGAGTTCGACTCCTTGCTTCGGTATGTAATTTAATCCCTTTTTCTTTACTGGTTGATGCTTGAACTCGATCGTGATTCGAGTTGGATGATTTGTTCTTTTTTATGCTCGAACTCGAATGAATTTGCCGATGATGATCCTAGGGTTTATATAGGACTCAAATTCCTATTTTTGCGTTCGTATAAAATCATTTGAATTTGTCATATTATTCATCACGGCCACTTGATTTTGTTTCGATGATTGAGATGTTTTATGAATTGATCAAAAGCGTATATTGATGGTCACGGCTTTGCTTGGCCACCACGGTATTTAATTCTCACTTGTTCAACTTCGATTTTTGCTGGCATTTTTGGTTTGAGCTAGTTGCCTTGGTCATCACGGTTTGATTTGACTTGATTTCTGCCATGTTTTGATTATGTAAATTTTTGGTTTCGTGAATTTCTTCGTTCATCTTGTAGTCTTCGTCTCTGGCCATTTGTGTTGGGCATTTCCATATGATGTTCGTCACTGTTGTATTATTGATTCTGTTTTCTCGGTTACTGATGCATACACGAACTGTTGCTCGAATTGTCACTTCATATGCATATGTCTCTGTTCGCCATGTTGCAACCGCTTGTTGTAACTTGAAACTGTTTTGTCAATTCGAATTGCACTTGCACACTCCATGTTGCGTTACTGTATACTTTTGGTCATGTTGTACTTTTGGTTGGTCACTTGATTCACATGTGCACTGCCTGTTTGAAGTTGTAGCATGTCACTGTGATGTTTTCATTTGCTTGAGTTTTAACTGTGCTCGAGCTATGTCCATGCTTGCCTTTGTGGTCTTCACTGTGTTCATGATGGTTGATGTGCACTTTTGTGCTTTGTGTCAGTTTCATTGTTTTAGTTTCATTGTTGCTGTGTTATCATCATGTTGGTTTGACTTGAACTCGATTCACTTGAACTGTCACTGCTTGTTATACATGCAGCTGAATCATGCCTGAAGTCGTTGCCTTGTTTCACTGTCCACCTGTATCATGCTTGGCTTTGTGTAGTTGATGTTGTACACTGTCTTGTGCATTGCCCCATTCACTGTTGCTGTGCAGTTGCTATGCCTTGCTTGGTCTCTGTTCTTTGTTCATTGGTCAAAGCTTGGTCATTGCACTGCTGAACTTGATTCACTTCATGTATGGCTGTTCTGATTTGTTGAAGCTTTGAAATGTTTCGTTGTTTCGTGCATTGTTGTAACCGTGTTGGACTTGTGACCTTCCCTGTGTTGAATCCAGTTTTTCAAAAAAAACTCGGGTTTGACCTTGTGCTCGAGAGTTGTGACTTTTGAATATACTGCACGTGAGTTGAACCCGGCTTTTTATTTGGGTTTGACATGTGCTCACCTGTCCCTGTAAATCAATCAAGTGTATATATCGGCGTGCACGGCCTTGTGGCATATACAGTAATACACTGTGTATGTCACAAGTTGTTCGTGTATGATGAATTCAAATTTAAATTATGACGAACAACCCAAATAACTGAGGCAAATCATATTTTAAAAAAAATTATCTTTTATTTTTGAATTGCAAAAATATTTCTTTTTCAATTTTACTGCGTTAGTTTATATTTTTGCAGATTGCTCAGATGCTGGATTCAAACTGGAATGCAGTTGAAGATAGAAATATGAGTGTGAGTGATATGTAGTGAGGTGAATTGTAAATATGAAATGTGATATGTAAATATGAAATGTGATATAATTGTAATCAAAGTTGTATAGTTATAGTGAGAGCTTGAAATTGTACTATTCAAAAATGTAATAAATATTTATTTGAATAAAATATCTGTTTGAATTCAAATTCTGTGTAATTCATTTTATTCAACAAATATTTATTTAAACTGTGAATAATAGAATAGTATATTAACAAATACATTTAAACGAATGTATATATGTTTATTATCATCAAACAAAAATCATATAAGCGCAAAGCGCATATTCAACACTTAACACATTTTATATTTTCCCATGGTCTATACAGTACCGTAATATCCTCCGTAGGTTGTTAGAGGGCACTTCATAGGTATGGTACAAAACAAATTCTTAGCGGGCTCGATATGGTAGGTGACACGGCACGACTAGGCAATGCCTGGGTAGATACACCAATTACACTTCCAGGCTGTTAGTAATGCATAGCTGCAGATACCGCCTAACTCGATCCACACTCCCAATAAATCCGAGGGTGCACCTAATCAGTCACAAAGTAATAGAATGGTATCGAAGAAGTGTGTCCGATCGGAGGAGCTACCTCACTAGGCCCATTTATTGCTCCTGTTTTAGCCACTTTAAGCTAACTCATGGGAGTCGGGTCCACGTAATTACCTCAAATAGAATCATCACCAACCATCCTACTTCATTCTGGAATCTCCACTACGTACATGGTTGTTAAAGTGGTTTTCGGTATCGGCAGAGAGTATGACAATAACCGATCCCGGTCTCTTTAACAACCAAACATTATTATAACACAGCGGTCATTTCTAAATATCATTTCCATATCCAAAATATCATATCCATTTCAAAACCATATCAATACGAGATCATTATTTACTTAAAATATATCCATTTCCAAAAATCATAGTACTTTCCAAAATAATAAATCTTTCTAATTTATAAACCTTTGAAACCATAACGCTTTGGAAATCATAACACTTTGAAAATAGAACTTTGGAAATCATAATACTTTGGAAATCACGACACTTTGAAAACATAACTTTGAAATCAGAAAACTTTCCTCTTAAATAGTTTAGATATTAATAATAATATATATATAATAAAACAGTTTATATAATAAAATAATTTATATGTAAAAATAATTATAAGTTAAAATAGTTTATATTAAATTAATTAGTATATTAAAATAGTTTATATTAAAAATAGGTTATATATTAAAATAATTTATATATATTAAAATAGTTATAAATTAAAAATAGTTTATATATATTAAAATAATTTATATATTAAAATAGTTTATATATTAAAATAGTTTATATATTAAAATAACTTATGAAATAAAATATTTATATATATATATATATTAAAAATGCTTTATATAATAAAATAATTTCCTCAAGATTCACAAATCAATTCAAATCAACTCAAATTCCAAAAATCCCATTTAAATCAAATCTCAACTCATCCATTTCAATTCAAACCTCAATAAACCATTTTATATCGATTTCAAATATAGATTTGAATCATAATTTTAAATCGATTCAATTTCAATAGATTTCAAAACTTTAAATATTCAAACATTTACAATAACTAAACTTTTTGAAAAATTTATATATATTTCGAATTTAATTTATCATTATTTAATATTGAAATATTCACTTCTTTAATCCAATAATATTTAAATAAAACTTTAAATTACCATTTAAATAAACTAATTATTCCCTTCGATTTATTTAAACTTGAAAACATTCATTTAATCACTTAAATCAAAATCAAGTTATAAAATCGTATCTTTAAAATCTCAATGCAGTAACTTGGAAATCAATTTAAATTTATCTTTCCAACCTTAATTTATTAAAATTATATAAAAATCTGTTTTTAAATATAAATTTTTAAATAAATACTTAAACATAACATATACAAATTAAATTAAATTTTATTAAATTAAAGCTTATTATTAAATTTATTTTTATATTAAAACATATTTAGCTATATTTAAAAATAGAAAAATTATTAAAAAATCGTAAAATTAATAAATTTCAATACTAACTTATAATTTTAGAATTTTCAAAACATATAATTTTTAAATCTAAAAATTTAAACATATATAAAATATTTAAAATCAATATTTGCATAAAACCATATATATTTCTTTTCAAAACGCTGAAAATCATTTAATATATATATATATATATATATATATATGCATATATATGTGTATATGTGTATATATGTTTATATATGTATGTATGTATATGCATATATATATATATATATGTAGACAAACGGTGTCTGTATATAATTTTCTATCCTACGGTCAAATGATACAGATATTTATTATTTCAATCCGCACTTTAAATATCTATTGGTATATATCATTGAAACCCGCTATTCCAAATTCAATGTCAATGAAAATCGCTTGGGTTTATCATTTCAACCTATAAAGATTTTATCCTATTCTACAAGATCGTTTGGATATATATCATTTCAACCCATAGGGAATTCTAAACTAATAGGGAACTTGTAGAGTGAGAACAAATATGATAAAATATAACATATCAATAACATGCATATATCATCAATAACAGATAAAATATAACAATAGATCATGGTGTTAGATGTCACTGGTGAAAAGTTACAGATAATGGCATATCATATATATAGCAATTAAATAACTAGCAATATCTTATTTCAATTGTCGTTTCAAATGAAATCAAATTTAATAAATATAAGAATGTTAATCGTAAGTGATTGCTCACCTTTCGAGGCTAGAAATGAATGGGAATGAAATGAGTTACGAATCCAAGAACAAATTCCAAAGCGAAGCAAAATTGGCACAAATTTGACGAAAAAGGCTGATAGTAAGGAATCGTGAAACAATCAGAATCAGCTTGATATGAATTGAACTAAATATATGTGTGTGTGTGTGTGTGTGTGTATATTTCAAAAAATCAAATTAAAACATATATAAAAGTAGAATCTATGTATATTTTCAAATCACTATTTAACTTGACGCTTATGGAATAAAATTTCAATATATATATTTTTTAGAAACCAAATTAATTTATACTCATTTATATAAATTAATATACATACATACATATATATACAACTTATATTATAAACTTTAGAAATATATGTTATGAAATATAACAACACTGCTATAAATATATATGGTCAAATTGTGACGCCCCACCCCTATACTCATAATAACAAAGGTTATTATAAGGAATAACGTCTGCTATTGCGAAGAATAAGGCTTGTTAGAAGCGACCATCCGTAAGTTATGTCTTAGACGAGTATTGTTTATATTGATAGAAGTTGTGTTAATTACTCCCAAAGATATATATTCAATCCAAATCTAAAACGAAACTACGGTGGCTAATGAAAAATTCAGAACAGCTCATAATAACAACAACATAAATATGTATCATCACATCAGAACAGAAATATCAGATATATAGTGGAACACAAGTCTGGATACATGCTACAACAATCGATAGTTCACATGAACCAAATGTACATATACAAAGACATCAACACATATATGAGATGATAGTCAATACACCAAAAGTACACCTCGAAGACTAGACAAAAGATGAAGTGAAATCCCAAAAGCTGAAGCAGCAACTGAATCAAAGATAGCGACTATCCTAAAATAACTCGGTCTGATCCAAGTACTATTTAAAAGAAAATAATAAACGGATCAGTCTAATTTAAACTTCAGAATTAAATGTATGATAAACAACACTTAAGAAAATAATTATAATCTTGAATGAGATTATATAGCATATATAATCAACATAGTTTAAATGAAGAAATCTCAATTTAAACTCCATCAAAATCAGCTTTTAAATTCCCAATTGAATTCAAAACAACAATACGCAAATTTATAATCTCGAATGAGACTATACACAAAATTATAGTCTCGGGTGAGACTATACATCATAGTAATCAACATAGTTTAAAGAAAGAAATCCCATTAAACATCATCAAAATCAACTTTCAAATTCACAATTGAATTTAAAACAGCAATACGCAGAATCTAGAAATCAAAATAAGATAACTAGAAAATCAACATAAAAGATGGATCGATCCCAGCAGATGGCGAGTTTTAGCTACGCCTCACGTGCATCTCATATGGCCGAAGCCTACAAAATACTATATTTTTAGTGCCCAACAAATGACCCGAAGGTCCAACATATGACCCGAAGGTCCAACAGATGACCCGAAGGTCTAGTACTAGTAATTGACCTGAAGGTCCATCATATGACCCGAAGGTCCAGCATGGTGGCTCGAAAGCCAAATAAAATCATCAAAATCATCAAACAACAAATATTTCAATTAACGAGTCCGCAATTAATCGAAATGGTAAAAGTGTGGTTCCATACAAACGCACTTTTGCTATATCGTTTAAATCTCTTTATCGTTTTTTTGAAAGTGCGAAATTGTGTATTTTATATAAATAACATTTTACGTTCTTAAACAGACAAATCCGAAATTAAGCGAATCGGTAAAAGTGAGAGTTCATAGTCCTCAATTTTGCTGAAACATTTAAATCGCTTCCTCACTCCTTTGAAAGCGCATACTATAATTTTTTTGAAAACAAATTTATTTTAAAACGATTTGTAAAACACGTGATTAAAATAGCAACAACTATAGCAATTTCGACGAGGAAATTGCGCTTCACAAAACACCGTAAAAACGGATACCAAATCAGCGTTGCGGGATAACCGCTTAAAAATTCACTTTAAATTGACGGTTACTGAAGTCAAAACAACAGTAATTTTTATTCGTCAAAAAACTCATTAAAACAACATGCTTCAAAAATATAATACCGGCGTAAAAGTTCCGTTATAAAGACAACGACAACAAAATATGGTTTAAAATGTAAAACCGGTTCAACGTAAATTAATGCGGTAAACTGCACTACTGCATACTCAACAAAATATTGCACTGAAAAATGACATTTACATGCAAGCGAGAAGTAAAAGCTGGCATAACAATTAAATGCACGCATGAAATAAATGGGCATAGTTTTTGTGAAATGCACTCACGTTCATTTATGAGCTGGCCACGAAATTTTTACGCAACACGTATTACACGCACGCAATACGTTCTGGGCTTTTATGTTTTACACTTGTACTAAAATATACACGCATGAAGGAACGAAATACCTGGGTAAACACTGAAATGCACATGGCATGCACGTACACCATTTGATACACGCTAATAAAATATAAACTAAACTAGATTTTCCAGTGTAACATACAACCCGGTTATACTACTATATGCCTGAACTAATTAAATGTGAAATAAAGTAACTTGTACTCATTTCTTTTCTTTTCTTTTTCTCATGCAACACGAAATGGCCTGATAAGCAACAATTTTATTCTCGCATGCACTAATGCTTTTGAACCAAACATCAATATGGCTTGACTACCTACTTTCGTTTTCTTTCGTTTTTTTCTTTTTCATTTCTCGTGTAATACTTGTTCACACTTCACGTGCACGTGCTACCTTATGCGCACAAAAAATGCAAGCCTGGTACTCTTCTGTGTGTTATATGCATTGATACAAAAATGGTCTGCATGAAGAAAAAGAATTAGAAAGTTACACGTACACATGAATGCAAAAATATAATCTAGAGTAAACCCCCACCATCAAGAATAATTTGAACGCATGCATGTGTTTCTTTTTTTTTGTACACTACACGTTGCCTTAACAAGGCATGTTGCCTGAACACTATTTCCCTTTATAGAGAAAGCTTGATAATGAAAATTAATAAAATAACATGCACGTAAGTAATCTATGTACGCATGGATGAGCAAAAATATAGATGAAGTTGATAAAATAATTTTCATGCGTGAAAAAAAATTGTTTTTTTTTTTCACGCATGAAAATTATAACAAGCTGGCTATGCACGTAAGAAATAAATTTTCGCACGTCAAAGAACCATTCATGCTATTGCTGTTTTCCTTCAGTTGAAAACTTTGCAAGAAAGTAGCTTACGGTTTAACAAGCACTGAAAATATTCCCAATCCATAAAAGTCTGAAAATGGCCAAAGAGCTGGATTTATCAATTACTAAATATATGGCTGTTGAATTTATATACCACTGCAAAATAACAACATAGTAAGTATATGAGGTTATGCATGCATGTGATTTTCCATCGTATTTGGCAAAAATAAAATTGCTAAAACAAGATGCTCTGGCCAATAAATTTTCCACGCAAACGAATAAATTAGCAAAGTGAGTTTTAAACTCAATTTTAACTCGCTTCCAAAGTCAGCTAGCAACTAGAATCTCTTGGAGCGAATTCAACTGCCATTAATGTTTTACAAAGCTTCAACAAGAACGAAAAATGCAAGCTACTCCCAATGACACAAAATGAAGAACTTTTCTTTTCTATAAGTGTACATGTCAAAAAATATTGTGTTGGCAATGTTTTGGTACCAAAGCATTAAATGTAGAACGTGCTTCGGTAAGAATAAAGGACGTGCTGCAGAGTGTGATGATGGAAGTAAAGTGATTTCAACTTTATGACAGCAAAGAAAATAATGTTCACAAATTTGCTTTATAAAATTGGTGACAGCAATGCAAATTGCGTTCACATTTGTCTTAGACTTATGAGACAGCAAATGGCAAGTGTAAAATGTTCAAACATTGTTTATAAAATTGGTGACAACCAAGAAAATGTTTCACTTTTGTTTTGTAAAAAGGCATGCATGCCAGCCAAAGCAAAGGTTTCCAAACTATTGTGTTCACGGCAAGACAAAATGTGTCCTTCTTTTTTTTTAAATTGTCTCATGTGAAGACTTAAATGTAAATATAACACATCCTAGTTATTACTTCCATTGAGCTATCACCAAAATATACACTGACTTAGAAATGGATTTCAATTTTTTCTTTTCAATTTAAAATTTCTATTTAAAATTTTTATTACGACGGTAATAAAATTACGGTCGTTACACAAATATATGAGAACCAACTTAATACTATATATAATAATGTAACATAGTAAACTTATGTGCAGTTCTTATAATCAAACTAATATAAAATCTACACATTTTTAAACATATATAAACTGACACATATTAAAATTTTAAAACAAAACCCATAATGCAAGCTATACAAACAAACATACACACACATACACACACGCATATATATATATATATATATATATATATATATATATATATATATATATATATATATATATATATCATATACACATAATATAACTTGTGTAATTTACATACAGCAAGTAGGTCATAAACTTTTATAAACTTATATATTCACAAACAGATTATCCAAAGCCAAGAAATACAAATATACAACTTATGTCAAAATGTATAACACATATAAAGTTTATAACTTACACAGACTCATTCATAAGTAAATATAGACCAATATATATATATATATATATATATATATATATATATATATCTTAAACATATTTCACGTGAAAGGGCAAACGAGCAAATTGGCAAATGTTGGCTGGTGTTGGTGCTTTAGGTGGAGGTAAGGAGGGACAAGGTGGAGCACGTGCAAGCGGCTGTTGGCCATTAGAAATATGGCTGGTGGTGGAGTATGGGCATGGGTGCAGGCTCACGGTTGGCTGGAGAGAGAGTGGAAGATGCAAGTGGAAGGGGAAGGGAGAGATGCATGGGTGGTGGAGGTTGCAAAGTGGGGCATTCTGCTTGGGTTGGGAGGTGGAGTGACTGGGCTCGGCTAGGTGAGGGTGGAAGATGGTTCGGAGGATTGGGCTCGTCAGTGGGTACTCGCGTGAGGTAGAGGGGACCGAATGTGATGGTGAAGGGAAGCCGTTGTCATTGCTAAAGGTTGGCTAGTTTCAAAAACACGAAAACAAACTATAATATGTAAAATATATTTTCAAAGAAGTGACAGAACTAAAGAGATAGGAAGGAAGAAACTAACCGGATATGAAAATGAAATAGCAATTAAATTTGAAAAGGTGGAATAATAAAAGCCACAATTTGAATTGGTGGATGTATTAAAAGCTGAAGGCTGTTGGTATTACAAGGTATATAAATGAAGGGCCACACCAAATCCAAAAGCCAAATTGCGGAATTGATATAGAAATCGTTCCGTAGATTTCGCCGTCTTTCGGATTCCAAAACACACAAACGAATATACTCCGCGGATCATCGCGACGAGACGATTAAAACGATACACAGATATCATTGATAGAATTATCCTATCAAAAGTCGATATTGGTACCGAAAATGCTGTTAAATTGTCGAAAATAAGATAGACGGAGCAATAGCAATCCAAATTTGACGAAACGAGATATGACGTCTCACTCAGAAATGATTTACAAATTTATTATATAAAAACATTCAGGTTTAGGAAACATTTTATTATCATTAAATATTAATTGATTTAAATTTTAAATAAAATTACACAACAAAATAAACTTCCATATTTTCTAATAAAAAATATCATTTGCTATGTTTAAGTAGACGCATTTCAAATATTAAATTTTTATTTCAAATTCAATTATTTAAAATTTCACAAAATTTCAGTTAATTTCATTATTAAAACAGTTAAAATTTACGGGTCGTTAAAGCTGTAATTCTTTAAAGTTAATGCACACATGGTTCAATACTTCTTCATATATTAGAAACATAAAAATTTAAACTAGCAAAAAATGGCGAAGTTCAAGGACAATTCGAAACCTACACTATAAATGTTGTCACAAGGTTGTGCTAATATTTTCAAAATGACAAATTTGACATCATTTTTCATTAGTTATTTCCTTTTGTGACGTTCGACACATAATTTACATTTTTTTATGGTTTTTTTTAATAATACAAGCTTATAGAATAATAATCATCAGCGATGAAATAAATCTTCATTTTATTGATTATTTTATATTTCAAAGCTTTCTTTCTTGCATGCCGTTTGTATGTCAATTTGCAATTACAAATCATGTACTTTTCTTATATATATATATATATATATATATATATATATATATATAGACACACACACACACACACACATACACACACACTTAAATTTCTGAAGCATATGTTATTTATACTACTTAAATGCACGCACGTGCGTGCCATTATGACTTAAATATAATAGTTTTGGTGTAACCCTTTTTTGCTACCAGCGTGAACTTCCTCAAATGCCTCTCGATAAATATTACCAAATGTTAATATCACTTAAAAATAGAATTCAACAATTTTTTTTTTACAAATTCAAAAGCCCTCTTACATATATTATCAAACTTAATATTACTTAAAATAGGATCTAAAAGTTAAACTTTATATATATTTTCGCTCTTTATTAATTGATAGCAGAAACAAAAATTCAACTTAATAAAAAATTGAATGTTTCAACTTAAAAATAAAAAGTCAAACTAACTACGCAATAAGATTCTAACACAAAATCATGTATAAATATTTATGAAAATCATTTCCATTGAATACGCTAGCCACGTATAATTTGTAAAAAAATTAACTTATCTGCAAAGCGTATGCTATTGCCGCAACACTGGTATATATGGGTCATAGGAAACGTGGACAGGAAAAAATGTACTGCATATTTCTTGGTAGTAAAGGAAAAAACAATAAATTTCACAACGTTTCAAAGCAATGTAGGACTGGACTGCTCTGATGCTTCACCTTCCACTTTTATCAAACACTACCTTATAAACCCCAAATTTAAACTTGCTATGCTTACAAACCCTAATTTTACACCGCATTCAGTCTCTAAAATTTCAAACGACCCCCCCACAAGCAACAATGAATTCCTAGGTTGGAGAGAGAAGAGGAAGATGATTACTTGTCGATTCAAGTTAAAAGGAAGGAGAATCAATAACTTCTAGAAGACGCAGGAAAAGGCAGTTGATGATCGGGTTTGTTGGCAAAACAATTAATCGGTGTGGAGACAGCGAGGACTTTAGGGTACGTTTCTCAGTTTTGGGTTGATACAGAACTTGTATCTATGTTTGGCTTATAACGTAATTTTAGAATTTTTTTTATTTTTTTTTCATTTTTTGGTGAGTTACTTTGTTTTATCTCAGTTGATACCTGTGTTGGTTTAGGTATGCTAGAATTTTTCCTTTTGATAACATAAATAATCTTCTTCTTGATGATGCATACCAGGTATAGAATGTTAAGTATGTCCTTTTAATAGACATTAAGTTGGCATAAACGCATAAACACTTCCATAGAAATTACATAATGGAGACTGGCATTGAAGATCCACGTTATGTTACTCTCATATGATGTTTGAATATATTTTCCTATGTTATACCACTTGATGTCACTAGAAGCAAAATACAGTTTCAACCATTATATTTTTTGTTTGCTATCAAAGTAGAAAACAATAAAGGGAATTATCCTTATCTAGTGACTCTTTTATTATTTTCTTGTGTCAAGAGAATTTTGGCATATATGTCTCAATTAAAACTGCACACTATTGATGGCAATACATGTAATTTGTGTTGTGTTACGTGGTATCCTGTCTTTGTTAAATTCTAATCCGACATATGTTTTATTATCAGACATTATCTTATTATTTTTGTTTGTGTGTATTTAAACTGAAGAATAGAGATTTTAGGTTGATGCTTGTTAACATAAAAAGTCAGACGCTAACACCCCGATGCAAATAGAGATTTGAATGAAAGCACCACCCGTTAACACGGGGAACAGAAAAAGCAGTAATTCACTGAAAAAGCAGTAAGAGACACAGAGTTTATAGTGGTTCGGCTTATGATCAAGCCTACGTCCACTTCAATCCTTCTTTATTGCTAGTATGATTACAATCCTTTACAGTTTCCTTCAATTACAATTCACTTCAAAAGACAAGTAGCTAGAAAAACTTCGATGCAAGAGAATTCTCCGAATTCATGGTTGAATGTGTTGAATCTCATTTGAAGTTGATTGAAGCTTCTTGTGAGTTTCAAGTGTTGGAGTAAGGCTTGGTTTGAAGATGGCAGAGTCTCGATGCTTTGAAGAAAATGATCGGAAAAGTCCCCCTCATGTTGGAGCTCATGCCGTATTTATAGAGAGTTTTGGATGGAGCTATAGGTCGCGCGCGACCTAGGATATACCATAACTCGTTCGCGAGTTAGGAAGATACGAGTCACGACTTAACAGGCTCGTACCTAATAATTTGGTAGATCTCTCCTGCCTCCGGGAAAGTGGCTCTATTTATTCTCTAAGTATTAGGTCGTGAGCGACTTAAGTCAGGTCATAGGTCGGTAGGTCGGGCGCGACCTAAGGTCACAGTAGAATAGGGTAGCGTAGTTCCTGATCCTTTCTCAAATGAACTAAGGAGTTAGGCGACTTAGGGATAAGCCTGTTATAACTTAGGTCGTGGCCGACTTAAGTCACGAGCGACTTAGTGGTTGTGGGACCTCGGTTTTTGCAGAAGATGTTAGGTCGCTGTTGCTTTAGCACTTTAGGTCGCTGAGTGTTTAGGCCGTTAGGTCGCTGACTCCATGAGTCGCTTATTAGTTAAATCGCTGCTCCCCTTAAGTCGCTCACCCCTCTTAAGTCGTTAAGTCCTTAAGTCGTCCAACCCTCTTAATTCGTTAACCCCCTTAAATCGCTTACCCTTTGAGTCGCTGTTTCACTTCAGAAATTAAGTCGCTTAGCCCGCTTCATATGTTAAGCCGCCAATTCCTTTGTGTCACTGAGTCGCTGAACATACGAGTTAACATTTGCCCCTCTAAGTACATGCCTAGGTCATAGGTCGTGTGCTTCAATCTAGTCCCTAAGTCGTGAGCGACACAAGAAGCTTGTTAACTCGCGCGTCCATCCATCTTCTCCTCTACTTCCAATATAAGCCGATAAGTCGCTTCTCCCTCTTTACTTTATTGCTTATCATTCTGCCGCCATTGTTGCATCCGAGCTCAAAAGTTAACACAAAATCCTCCTCTTTGCATCCTTGACCGCTATTTCAACATCACGTTTAGGTAATTCCGATCATCTTTCCATTGTGTTTTCCACCAACCCCTCCATAACCATTTCAATACAGTTTTTGTTTCCATGCGGTGAGATTACACCCTGATTCGTCCTCTGACCATCGTCAACTATTGGCAATTGCCTTAAAAAATGAATCGGCTTAGGATCTTATGGAGTTATTTGGCAGGTGTTTGAATTCGTGTAGTTAGTAATAGTTTCTAGAAATTTGGAGGAGGTGATGGGATCTTAGATGTTTGGAGGAGACGAAGAAACACTTGGTTAACGGGTTAGTGGATTTTGGGTTTAGACATGGTGCTTCAAACGACACAATGGTGGATAAACACGTGGCGAAGTGTAATTGGTGAGTAGTAGGGCTTATTGGTTCCAACGGGAGATAGCCTTGGATCGCTGCATCATCCAGAAACGACCTAAGGAACCCAGGCGACTTAAAGATCCTCGCGACTTAGCAGATTTGGCCGATCTGACAATTTTTGCGACTTAACCTTTAGGTCGTATGAGCGACTTAGCCTCTAGGTCCTCAACGCGACTTTCCTTTGGGTCGTGAACGACTTAAACTTTAGGTCATGGACGACTTAACCTTTAGGTCGTGGATGACTTTAACCTTTAGGTCATGGACGACTCAGCACTTGGACAATTTTTCACTGCTGAATTGTTTCTTCCATCCTAGATCAATTTCAACCCATCCTGTTAAGTCGTGAACGACTTAGGACTTAGAGAACTTCTGGACTGCGACTAAATGGCTTGAACAAAACTTGAAAACTTCGAGATGTTGATAGAACTTGATTGTACTTCCAACTCGAACTTTAAACTGCCGAAATAACTTGCATGACTTTGCTATGCTTTCTTAACAGATTATACCAAATTTGATGCTAATAACCTGTTAAATACAACATTTGCAGAAAACTAGGGCGAATATACTACCACTGATTGTCCACATCAAATGACAGATTAGTCGATAATGGATAATTAACTTAAAGAAATTGTATGAAATGCTGTGAATCAACAAACTCAAGTGAAGCATTAAAACAATGTTAATCAACTAAAGTCGATTTGTTTGCATTAATATTGCACTTATATTTGGTCTTAAAGCGACAAGTCTTGAAATATTGCAATTGACACATGTTTAATTTCCATTATATTTGCTTGTTGCTTTGTTAGCTCTACATAGCACTTCACATATTTAGGAAACGTGCACCTTCATGTTTGAATATCCAGTTGTTTATGTAGAATGGCTTCACATCAAGAAGAAGCGGTAGCTCAAGCTGGAGAGACCTTTCCGACAGCTATTCCCGTAGTGAATCCTCCAGAAAGAACTCCGACTACCTTAACCCAAAGAGCATTTAACCAGTTACGCATCCAATTTGGCCTTGCTGAGAGTGATGCTCTACTTCCCGGGCCGAGTGATACTGCCGATAATCAACCTTATGGTTTTGTAGCAGTCAATCGCCAGATGTGCCAAAGTGGAGCAATTCCTCCTTTTAACGATTTTCTTCGAACGCTTCTTCTTCGGTTGACCATCTCTCCGTTTCAACTATATCCCAATGGCTATGCTATCCTGATGGGGTTATGTGTTTTATTTAGGAGAACACTAGATCATTTGCCGAGCTTCGAAGAAATTTGCTGCTTATGCTCATTTGCTAAGAATAAAGATCATCCCTCCATTACTGTTGTAAGAAGCGCTAGGAATCGTAAACTCATTACCGATCTTTCCGAAAGCGCACATGGCTTCTTGAATCAGTTTTTCTTTGTTCGCTGCCCCCAAGGGTTTTATGCTATCTGAAGAGTAGGAAGTAAGATTACCTTCTTATTATTTTTTCCATTCTTGAGCTTTTTGAGATTTGAGTTGCTAAGTGCTAATTTTACTCTTTCCTTTTCCAGCACTTCCTCCCCCCTCTAGAGATCCAGGCCACAAGCAAATTTTTGAAAGACTGAATGCCGTGGCTGCTGAGGAAAGGAGTATAAAATTTCTATTGAAGGATGCTATTCTACATCAGTTTGGACTTCTACATTCTTCCCGCTCTACACAACCTCACGAAGTCCCTGATTCCCTAGCTAAGGCATTAGATGCCCTAGTTTCTACTGACGAACCCGTACCGAGGGAACTTACAACTGTGGCTTCGTTGGTAAAATGTTCTACTCCAACTGTCATTGCGGGACCATCTTGTAAACTTGCTCTTGCCCCAGTTATCGAAGAAGAAGAAGATCTTCAACAAACCGGGAAGACTACAGATGAAGGAGTTGAGGTGAAGAGCCCTGTTGAACACAGTGGTAATGACACTTTCGAAGGGTTGAGCGACTTTATGGTTACGTCTCAAGAACTCTTTAAAGATGATCTGTCCCCTGCTAAAATTGTATCTCCAGTGGTTGAAGCGACGTCAGCTCTTCAACAAACTCCTCCAGCTCAAGAATCAACATTGGCTGTAAAATCTGTCACCACCCCCAACTGAGGAGTGGTTCGTAGTTCGGCACGTGTAGTTTGCACACACCACACACACTTAGGATTTACTGGCACTGATATGCACTTAACTCCTTGCAATTTGAAAATTCTCAAGTTATGCTTCTTTTTCAATTTCAGGTTCTTCAATGGGGCGAAGTGGCTTGTATTATGATGACTTTAAGCAGTATGGCAGGCGCAGTCAATATGATTACAGGCGCTATCTTCCCCCTCATAGGGAAACTGATGAGGAGAGGGCTGCTCGAAAAGCTCAGGAGAGAAGAGCATACGAAGAACGGTACGGGAGAGGGGAAGAACGTCGTGACTCTTCCCACAGAGAGGATGATTCCCTTAAACGGAAATCCTATGACGACAAAGGAAAAAGCCACGCCGCCGAAGGTTCGAGCAAACGGACCAAGCACGATGAAAAATCATCATCTGACATTCCTAAAGAGCCCATTGCTTCGGTGCCTCCTCAATCTCCCGCTCTCGCTCGACATTCAGACGATCATTGGCAGGCCCTCATATCAGGTCGGACCAGGCCTAGCTACTCTTCAAAGTCGATTTCCAAACTGGTGCTTGAAGGGAGTTCGCTTTGATCTTGATCTAGTTCCAATCGACAAACCAGCCATGTTGCGAAATTTTGACGCTGTCAAGCTTGATATTGAGAGAATGTCGAATTGGCATAAACTTGTTGACGAACTCCATAGAGTGAACCATGCGAACCTTGAGGCTATGTTGACCATGGAGAATGATAATCAGAATGGCAAAAGGCTCTTGATCAACATGACGCAGAGATGAGGAGCATCGCCGCTTATAATGAAAATCTTGAAGCGGAAGTTGGAAAGCTTAAAGAGGAGCTTGCTACGTCCTCCACTTCCTATTCTCAAAGGGAAAGTGTGCTTCTACAGCAAGTGCGGGATGCTCATGCTAGCCAACGAGAGGCCGAAGATAAACTCATGCGGCAGTAAAAGGTTATAGAAGATTATCGCGCTGAAGTTGCACAGTTGCGACAACAGACCAGCTCTCAGAACCTCGAAATTGAGACGTTGAAAACTCGACTTGCTACAGTTGAGAAAGAGCGTGATGAGGCTGTTGCCGGTAAAATTGCAGCTGAAGAAGCTCATCAAGCCACCAAAGCCGATGTCAGTTCGACATTATTCGACTTCTACTTGCAAAGTGTCCTAGTGCATGGCAGTCTAGCATTTTTGGGCCCCAAATATGAAATCACTTTGGCTGAAGTATGGGAAGTTGCGCTTGATATGCTTAAAGACGTTGGGTATGCCGAAGAAGAACTCGAGGCACATTAACTGGATGATGGAGCTCGTGCAGCCCTTGCTAGAGGAAAAGAAAAACTCGCTAGAGAGCGTGCTGGGATGATGAAAGAAGCACCATCAATTTCCCCTGTCCCTCCTTCAATTTCGACCGACATTGACATCACAGGCTTCGGTTCTCATTCTCCGTCCCCTGCTAAAGTTATAACTTAGATTACAAGTGCACAGGGTGGAGATGAAGGCGAAGAGAGCACCGAAGCACAAGCTTATGAGGTTGACATTAGGAAGCCCACTTCTCCAGGTAATATTAACGTCGAATCAGGTCAAGTGGATTACGCATTTGTTTCGGCCGAGCTTGATGAACTCATTGCTTATTACATAAGACTCGATGAGCCGTTATCTCCTCTCTTCGTGGGAGATACTAATATTTTTTGCTTCTCTTCTGTAGTGAAAATGCCCAGTGTCGTAGAAACTTCTCCTCCACCAGCTGTTCCTCCTCCAACCTTTCAAATTACTCCTACTTCCCAACCGGGATCGTAGGAAGAATTAATAGGAGCCCTTTAAGACTTGGACGATCCAACCGCCTCGCAGGAGAAGAAGGCCGAAGGACTTGAAGGAGGCGAAGTATCTCCGGAGAGAACCCTTTCTGATGACATAAAATTGTCTGCTCTTGTCACCCCAGGAAGTGAGTCTTCTTCAAGAAGGAGGAAGCATACAACTTCAAAGAAGAAAGGGAGAACCATTTCTGCTACTGAAAAGGAAACGGAAGTTGATCCAGCACTAGCTCTCTCTCCTTCTCCCCCAACTCTCCCAAGTCGGCTTGAAAAATTGCCTATTAAACCAGGTGAAGGCTCTAAAGGTGGTGGGAGAAAGAAGTGATGGGCCCCGTTTCCCTACTTTTCTTTACTTTTTTCTTTTTTGCATGTATTGGCCGGAGATTGTGCGGGTACCGGCCCCCACTTTTCTTTATCCTGAAACATGTACCTGTATAAAATTTTCGTAGTATTGAATAAAATGTTCCTTTTACCTATACAAACTTCTATCTGGATTTGAGAATACATTTATTCTTTATTTTATACAAGTTCATCGTTTCCTTTGTGTGATATTGCAATGAGCCTATGGTATGTTGTTTGAGCATTGTTTCCATTCTTGTACTTATGGTGTGCTGCCCCCATACCATGGTTTATTGCAATCTCTTTCACATTGGCAAAGTTTTTTAGAGAACAATTCCTCTATTTCAAGAAGACTTATACTTTTTCTTTAGAGAGCAGCTTTACCATTTGAAGGAGGCTTGCATCTGTACTTTATAGGATAATATTTCCATATTAAGGAAATATTATTCGTATTTAGTAGGATGTGCCTCATTTTGGAGTTTTTTATCTTTTCTTTTTTTTTTGCGAAGTTTTTACCCTTCGCTTTTTGGGGAAAATCACTTTTATTTTGAGTGAATTTTCTTTCGCGGTAAAGTGGGCTTTGACTTGCTTGTGCCTCTTGTAAGAGGGCTTTTTGTTTGATTGTGCCTCTGGGAAGAGGGCTTTTTGTTTGATTGTGCCTCTGGGAAGAGGGCTTTTTGTTTCTGCCTCTTGGAAGAGGCTTTTATCTTTTCCCTGTTAGCTGGGAAGCGGGCCTCCGAAGAGGGCTTTCCACATTTCGACTCGTGTGAAGTTTTATTTCAGATCACGGTGAAATATGTGCCTCTGAGTAGGGCCTTTACCTGTAAGTTTGGAGTTTCTTCCTCTTAGTTGGATGGATTCACGGGGCGGACACAAGTGTCATGTGCCACCGATCAGTCCGCAACTTTATGTCGAGAAAGAACTCTCTTTTTCTGGTGAGGCCCGCTCGAGGTCTTTTGGCATTTCAACTATGGTGAAATGGGCCTCCGAAGAGGGCTTTTTACATCTCAGCACTTGTGAAGTTTTATTTCAGATCCTGGTGAGATGTGTGCCTCCGAAGATGCCTGGAAGTTTCTTCCTCATGGTTGGTTGGATTCACGGGCCGAGCGCAAGTTACTTGGACGTTTGTTTACGTAGATTGTCTCAACTACTGAACGAGCGCCTTGCCTTCCACTTGGGAAAGTGCCTCCGGTCGTCTCATGGACTCACGGGGCGACGCAAGTTACTTGGACGCTTGTCTACGCAAACTGTCTCAACTAGTAAACAAGCACTTTGCCTTCCTGTTGGGAAGGTGCTTCCAATCATTCCGTACCATGTTGAGAAAGTCTTCTGGCATGCCCCATTTGAGGTCTTTATCCTCCGAAGAGTTGTGCCTCCGAAGAGGGCTTGTGCCTCCGAAGAGGCCTTTTACTGTTTGATGCTTGCCCACCCATGTCTCTTTGCTATCTAATCATATCGGCGATCCCGTAATCTTTTCCAAATATCATCCCCTTTTAGTTGCCAACAATTTTCCTTATCCAAAGAAATATACTCCATAGTTAAGTGAGTTGGTGGTGGTAGACACATGCTATTTAACCGGATGCTCATTTGTATAAACATTCGCAGTTAGTTAGAAATGGCCCACTTCCAGCCACATCGCAAACTTTTGTTCGAAGCACTTCTTTCGTAAGATTTGAGTATGGAAATTTTGAATGGTTTAGCATTTGCTTGCTGGGTGATGTCGGAGATCGCTTGGTCTTGCAATGGGTAAGCTTTTTTTTATGGCCTGCATTACTAAATCGACATTTTAGTAACACAATTAACGTATTTTATATGTCGAAATAAAACAAAGCAGTCTATAATAGTAAAGCACACAAGATTTATAGTGGTTCGGCCAAGAACTGGGCCTACATCCGCTTTATAGCTCTTATTATTCACTTGCACTGACTTTACAACGGTTTTCATTACAAGAATCATACATTCATCATTCTTTTAAAATATTTCATTAAAGCCTTTAAGTAAAATATGGGCGCAAATGATTGCTGTTCCAAGCTCTTGGAATTGGGTCTCCTTCGACAGTTACAAGTTTGAATGTGCCATCAAGAAGTTTTTGGCCTATAACATACGGCCCATCCCAGTTTGGTCCAAGCACGCCTGTAGGTGTCATAATTCTTTTTAAGATTAGATCCCCCACTTCAAAGCTGCGCCAACGAACTTTGGAATTGAAGTGCCTGGCTATTCTTTGATGGTAAGCTGCAGTTCTGAGTTCAGTTTCTTCCCTTTTCTCATCAAGGAAGTCAAGGGCTTCAAGCTGCAGCTTTTCATTTTCGGCTTGACTAAAATGGATTCTTCAATGTGAAGGGACCTCTATTTCTACCGGAATCATTGCCTCTGATCCATATGCCAATGAAAATGGAGTGTGCCCCATCGCAGTTTTATGCGTAGTTCAATATGCCCATAGTGCTAGCGGAAGTTTATCGACCCAACCACCTTTTGCTTTTTCCAGCTGTTTTTGATGGTTGATTTGATTATTTTGTTTACTGCTTCCACTTGCCCATTTGCCTGCGGATGACCCACTGCTGAGAAACTTTTCTGGATCTTGAATTTTTTGCAAAAATCTTGGAACTCTTCACTTTCAAATTGGGTTCCATTGTCCATGATTGTCTTTTGAGGCACTCCATACCTGCAAATGATATTCTTAGTTACAAAGTTTATCATTTTCTTAGAGGTAATAGTAGCTAAGGGTTCAGATTCAGCCCATTTAGTAAAATAATCCACAGCAACAATAGCATATCTGATTCCGGATTTTTGCAGTTGGCAAAGGCCCGATGAGATCCATTCCCCAAATAGCAAATGGCCATGAACTGACCATCTGCGTTATCTCAGTGGAAGGTGCTCTTGGGATTTTTGCAAATCTCTGGCATCGGTCACATTTTCGGGCGTAACTCGCGGCATCACGATTAATATCCGGCCAAAAATATCCATAACGGAGAATTTTCTTCGCTAAAGTTTGACCCCCTGAATGGTCTCCACACTCTTCTCCGTGTACCTCAGTTAGAATTGTCTCAGCTTCTTCCTTGGTCACACATCGGAGTAATGGCATTGAGAATCCCCGCCTATACAATCGGCCATCTTGAATTACAAATCTGGATGCTTTTCTTAACAACTTCTGCCTTTTTCTTAGGTTTTCTGGTAGAGAGCCGTCGCGCAGGTATTCCAATATCGGAGTCATCCATGATTCTCGCTACTGTGATACAATCATGATCCAGTCAATATCCATTTCATCAATGCTTGGAGTTGACAGGACTTCTACAGGAACTAATCCCAATAATTGAGCTTCCCCGGTGCTCGCATATTTTGCGAGGGAATCTGCCTCCGTATTCTCTTCCCGGGGAATATGCCTTATTGTGTAATGGTCGAAATCATCAAGAAGCTCCCAGGCCTTGGGCAAATATGTGGGTAGGTTCCCTCCTTTGGCTTGAAACTCTTTCTTGACTTGACACACGATAAGCTGTGAATCACTGAAGATCTGTAATGCCATGATGTTCAGTTCTTTAGCAATTCTTAAACCGGCAATAAGAGCTTCATACTCTGCTTCATTGTTTGTCGAAGGGAATTCCAATCTTAAAGCATAACACAGTGACCGTCCTTCAGGGGTTTCGAGTACAACCCCGGCCCCAGAACAGTAATCGTTTCTTGCGCCATCAACATTCAATTTCCACCGGATTGAAGGATTATCGGTCACCACATCCCCACTATCGCCTTTGTCTGTGCACTCTGCAATGAAGTCTGCCAAAGCTTGTCCATTGATTGCTCTTCGGGGGTGATAAGTGATGTCATATTGGCTGAGTTCGATATTCCATTTCAAAAGACGACCCGAAGTTTCAGGACGAAACAGGACTTGCTTCAAGGGCTGATCGGTGAGGACTTTGATGGGATGAGCTTGGAAATATGGCCTCAATTTTCTTGATGCAATTAATAGACAATAAGTGAGCTTTTCCAACTTTGAGTAGTTCAATTCTGCCCCAGTGAATCTCTTGCTGATGTAGTAGACTGGGCGCTGAATTTTCGCATCCTCCCGTATCAAAGCTGCGCTGAGGGCTTGAGACGAGATTACCAAATATACAAAAAGATCTTCACCATTGTCAGGCTTAGAAAGTATAGGAGGTGTTTCCACATGACGAATCAGCTCATCGAAAGCTTTCTGGCATTTAGGAGTCCAGTCAATGTTTTTTCTTCCTTTCTTTAGAGCATCGAAGAATGGAATGCATTTATCAGTAGCTTTGGAAATGAACCGACTCAAGGCAGCAACTTTTCCATTGAGACTTTGCAATTCCTTCTTCGTTCTAGGAGCTTTGACTTCTCTTAAGGCAGTTATCTGAGCAGGATTAGCTTCAATGCCCCTTGCACTCACAATGAAACCCAGAAACTTTCCAGATTCTACTCCAAATGAACACTTCAAAGGGTTTAGCTTCATACCGTACTTTCGGAGGATTAAGAACATTTCTGCCAAGTGATCCATGTGGTCCACTGCTTTCTTTGACTTTACCAGCATATCATCGACATAAACTTCCATAGTCTTGCCAATCTGCGGTTTAAACATGGCATTCACAAGTCTTTGGTAAGTTGCCCCTGCATTCTTAAGTCCGAAAGGCATGACTCTGTAACAGTAGAGACCAACATTGGTGATAAAGCTCGTGTCCTCCTGATCTGGCTCATCATCATGATCTGGTTATATCCGGAATAGGCATCCATAAAAGATAACAATTCATACCCTGCCGTTCCATCCACAAACTAGTCAATCCTGGGTAACTGGAAGCAGTCTTTGGGGCAGGCTTTGTTTAGATCGGAAAAGTCAATGCACACTCTCCATTTCCCATTAGCTTTTTTAACCAGTACTGGATTTGAGACCCAATTCGGATAAGTAGATTCCCTGATAAAACCATTCTCCATGAGCCGACCAACCTACTCTTTCAATGCTGCTGACCTTTCAGGACCTTGAGTTTTTCTTTTCTGCTTTACCGGTGTAAACTTTGGATTCGATATTCAAGGTATGCACCGCAATTTTTGGAGATATTCCGCACATATCGGCATGAGTCCAGGAGAATACATCCAGATTTGCTTTCAAAAATGATATCAAAATATTTTGAACCATTGCATTAAGCTGCGAACCAACATTCAACACTTTATTCGGGTCAACAGGTACCGTGACTGTCACTTCAACTGGTACCACTCTATTTTCCCCTGCACTGGCTTTTCTTGGATCCATCTCTCTTCGTGCACCGCTATGTTCGCCTGTGCAGGGTCCACCCTGTAATTGCTACAAGGTTAATTCTTTGATGCGGACTGGGGCTGCCGCATCTTTTCCCATTTCTCTCTTCCTCGATTCACGCAACTCTGTAGGATAACATTCTCGTCCAGCATTCTGATCCCCTTTTACCACACCGACTCCATTATCTGTGGGGAATTTTATGGTCAGACACCATGGGGCAAGAATTGCTTTAAACGCTGCCAGAGTTGGTCGGCCTACTAAGGCATTGTAGGCAGAAAATTCTTCAACAATAACAAAGGTCTGTTTTCGAGCCACTTTTCTCTGCCCCTCTCCAAGCTCTACGAACAAATCAATAGTCCCAATTGGCTGTTTCGGCTCACCAGTAAAACCAGCAATCTTTAGTGATGAAGCTTGAACATTAGCCATAGGAATCTTCATTTGATCAAAAGTCTTCTTGAAGAGAATGTTGCATGAAGCTCCACAATCAACTAGAACTCTATCCATGGTAGCTGGCCCAATACCAGCGGAGATGACCGAAGGATCAATGGTAGGAGCTTCAACACCCATCGAATCCCCAGTACTGAATATAATGTCATCATTAAAGGTTTTCTGCTGCTTCAGGGGCGCAGTATCTTCTAACACAAAAACACTTTCATCTGCTGGTGCATACTTCAAAGCACGGGCGTATCATTCCATCCCACCCCAACTCCTGCCAGCTGGGTGAGGGCCTCCTGTAACCACATTTATAACAGGCCTCTCTGATTCATGAGCTGCCGCCTTCTCATTCGAGCCAGGACAATGAACAGGAACTTGTTGTCCTTGAGTTGACGAGGTTGGGCCATTTTTGTTCCTTCTTACATATTGTTGGAGCTTGTTTTGCTTCAATAGTTCCTCAATTACCTCCTTTAAGTGACGGCACTTGTTAGTATCATGCCCGGGCTGGTTATCGAACTGGCAAAACCTTCCATTCTTCTCATCTCTTCCATTAACTCTTTGCCTAGCTGGTGTGGGAAATTCAACCGTGTCTTTGTTTGCAAAGTAGATGTTTTTCGGGGTATCAGTCAGAGGGGTAAAGTTGAAGGGACGTCCTTTCTTTGCATCTCCTTGCTTCTTCTGGGCATCGTTCCCCCTCTTCTGATTGCCAGATTCCTTCTTATTCGGAGCAGCATTACTATTTCCAGCCCCTGTCGATACCACCTTAGCTGGTGCTTGGAGGCTCTCCAGACACATGAATTCATCGGCTTTCTTATAAAATTTGTCAAGTGAATTTGGTTCCTTCATTTTCAACCATTTACCGAACTCACTTGTCTTATCAATAGCCTTCATCAGGTACGTCAAAATCATTCTCGGCTCCGCATTGTCCACTTCAGCCAGAGCTATATTGAAGCAATTCAGGAAAGCTCTAATGGATTCTCCAGGATTCTGCTCCAAGCTGGATAACGACATTATATCCTTCGCCTTTGACGCATATAATCGAAACTGTTCCTTGAATTTCCGGGTCAAATCAGAAAATTAGTCTACCGATCGGAATGGCAGCTTTGTGAACCAAAGTAAAGCAACTCCTTCCAGGTATACCGGATAATACCGGCATTTGATTTCATCAGAGGCTCTGGCACCCGTCATGTGCCAATCATACTTATACAGAAACTCATTAGGATCGCTCGTTCCCTTGTAAGCTGGAATAGTTGGTGGGACAAATTTCCTTGGGAATTCTGCCTTCAGGATTTTTTCCGTGAATGGAGTCTTGCTCGGATCAAAACCCCATTCTTTCTCATCTTCGTTTCTCTGCATACTTTCTTTCATAATCGGACGAACCATGCCTGAGAAATACTCTTCATCATTCTAAGGCTCAGCGGGACAAACATCAGCTATTCTCTCCGAATTTTGCCTTGACAATCGCTCACGGAGAGTCGGTTGCGGTCCCTATCCTCCGGCTTGGGGAGGTGTCCTTTCCACTGGATCAGCCGCCCTTTGAGGGATATTTCTTCCTTCCACATTCTGCACTTCATCAGCAAGATTTCCCTCTTTAGACACTGGTTGACGGTTTGCCTCAATTAAAGCATTCAACCTTTCCATTCTGGGCTTCCATTTGCCGATGTAGCCCTGATACAACGGCATCTAGCTCTGCTCGTGTAACTCTAACAGTTGGAGTTGTTTGACTTAAAGGAGGAGAGATTGTAGTAGTTTCGCGAACATCATCAGATCTAACAGACTTGCGCTTCCTTCCTGGAGCCATTATTTCAGATAAACTCCTGGTTTTTAGGGAGATATTTTCTACAAATTTCTGTGAAGCTATGATGATAGTATCCTGAGTTCAATTCTCAGTGAAAGCACCAAAAATGTTAAAGTAAAAAGTCAGACGCTAACACCTCGATGCAAATAGAGATTTGAATGAAAGCACCACCCGTTAACACGGGAAACAAAAAAAGCAGTAATTCACTGAAAAAGCAGTAAGAGACACAGAGTTTATAGTGGTTCGGCTTATGAACAAGCCTACGTCCACTTCAATCCTTCTTTATTGCTAGTATGATTACAATCCTTTACAGTTTCCTTCAATTACAATTCACTTCAAAAGACAAGTAGCTAGAAAAACTTCGATGCAAGAGAATTCTCCGAATTCATGGTTGAATGTGTTGAATCTTATTTGAAGTTGATTGAAGCTTCTTGTGAGTTTCAAGTGTTGGAGTAAGGCTTGGTTTGAAGATGGCAGAGTCTCGATGCATTGAAGAAAATGATCGGAAAAGTCCCCCTCATGTTGGAGCTCATGTCATATTTATAGATAGTTTTGGATGGAGCTATAGGTCGCGCACGACCTAGGATATACCATAACTCGTTCGCGAGTTAGAAAGATACGAGTCACGACTTAACATGCTCGTACCTAATAATTTGGTAGATCTCCCCTGCCTCTGGAAAGCGGCTCTATTTGTTCTCTAAGTATTAGGTCGTGAGCGACTTAAGTCAGGTCATAGGTCGGTAGGTCGGGCGCGACCTAAGGTCACAGTAGAACAGGGTAGCGTAGTTCCTGATCCTTTCTCAAATGAACTAAGGAGTTAGGCGACTTAGGGATAAGCCTGTTATAACTTAGGTCGTGACCGACTTAAGTCACGAGTGACTTAGTGGTTGTGGGACCCCGGTTTTTGTAGATGATGTTAGGTCGCTGTTGCTTTAGCACTTTAGGTCGCATAGTGTTTAGGCCGTTAGGTCGATAACTCCATGAGTCGCTTACTAGTTAAGTCGCTGCTCCCCTTAAGTCGCTCACCCCACTTAAGTCGTTAAGTCCTTAAGTCGTCCAACCCTCTTAAGTCGTTAACCCCCTTAAGTCGCTTACCCTTTGGGTTGCTGCTTCACTTCAGAAGTTAAGTCGCTTAGCCCGCTTCATATGTTAAGCCGCCAATTCCTTTGTGTCACTGAGGCGCTGAACATACGAGTTAACAATGCTAATACTACATATGCATCTGACTACTTTCTACTGTTACCATTCATGCTTCAATTGGCAATTAACTAGCTAGCATCACTATTTTGTGTTTAATTTTGAGAAGCTAGCTACACCGTTGACACTTGGTGATATCAATTCTTGTAACTCATGTTGTGCTAGTTAGTAATCAGCTGTTCTATTATCCAAGTAACACATGTTTTTTATTATTAAATGTTATATTATCATTTTTATTTGTGTTTAACTATGTTGAAGTAAATAAAGAATAAAGTTTTTGAATTGATTTATATAGCAGCATGCACATCTTAATACTGATTAAATTTATTTAAAACGGTTCATAAGGAAAAAATTTCATTGCCGGGACTTGAACCCGGGTCTCTCGGATGAGAGCCAAGTATCCTAAACAACTAGACTACAACGGATTTGATAATTTTATTGTTTCCTTAATAATCCACATTATATATATATATATTACTTTAGTTTCAAAAAACTAATAATTTTGACAGTAGACGATGTAGAGACCGTTTTCATTCACATCTATAATATTTGTAAACTCAAATGTTTTAGAAAAACATAATTTGATCGGTTAATGGATCATATTTGGTTTGATTGATCTCAATCCATTTTTCTTTGCAATATAAGAAATTCGATCATTTATCAAGTCATGCATTATGCACAGTTAAATACAAACCTGAATATGTAAAGATCCAACGGACAAACAAATATTTTGTCCATAATTGTTGCCTATCGAATAACAAGTAATAAACCAAAGCAATAATAATAATTTATTTTCTTTTACAAAGTAAAAAATAGAATTGATATTTTGAACTAATATGTGAAACAATGAACCAAAATGGTTCATGATAAATCGTGTGTGTGTGTGTATACACTGCTTTTACTACTATTTTATTTTATTTGGAAGTTATCTGCCGTACTTCACACATTTTATCCTTTTAGCTTTCAATCTACAGTGTTGCTATATTCGTAGTTTATGCGTAGTTTGTAAAACAAGAAATTGTAAAGCATATTATTATCGATATCTACTTGAAAAGGTCAAACAAAGTACCACTATGCCTTGACATGTTGCTATAATCATAAAAGTCATTGTCTTTTATTTATCTGAAAATATATGTGAAGTTCGACATGTTCTCTAAAAAAGCACAGTGATTAGTCTAAAGAAAAAAGGCAATCCGTCTGTCTATTTATTATACAATGCAAATGTTTCACTTTAGCAAAGCATTTTTTACACTACTAGAAACACTCTTGTGTAAATTTATAGAAATTAAATCTTTCTTATTAGTTGCAAAAGTAAAATTGAAGATCCTATTTAGCATGATCTTCTTTCTCATTTTGTCCGATATTCGCACATATTTATTTGACAATGACTACGTGTTTAAGTACTAAAATGTTTATAATGAATTTTGATTTTTATTAAAATAATACCTTATGTACGATGTTAATTCATATTTATTTTTATGTGCATGTCATCGCATGTACCAAAGTATATTATGTATTGCTTTCTTTCACGAAGACCAAGCTGGTGTTCATTATTAGTTCATTTAATAATTTAACAATGGACTTTCTTTATATATGATACTTAGTGTATGAACTAGTGAATATGGGATAGGAAACATGGATTAAAGAGCTATTTCTCTCGGATTTCTTTCTACGAGCCATTAGGTTATCTCCTTTCAATTTCACTTTGGCAATTATCGTTATTTTTGTTGTATGATTCATTGCACCTTCTACGTTGCCAAGTCAAAAGTTCTATGTTGAACACAAACACCTTCCTTTTTTGTATATTAAACCAAAAATTTCCGTTTGAATATAACAAACAAACAAGTAGTTAAATGCTTTTCAACCAAAATAAAAGGGGTCTTTGAATAAAAATTTAGTTTCTAAGAGCTGAGAGTACATGGATGGTTGTATTAAAAAATTAGGGTCTTTGAATAAAAATTTAGTTTCTAAGAGCTGAGAGTACATGGATGGTTGTATTAAAAAATTGGGGTCTTTGAATAAAAATTTAGTTTCTAAGAGCTGAGAGTACATGGATGGTTGTATTAAAAAATTAGGGTGAGAGAGGCTCGAACTCTCGACCTCAGGATTGTTCAAGTAAAGCTATGAGACCTACACGCTAGCCAACTGCACCACCACGCCATATGTTAATTTTGATTTTCAAGCTTCATAGTTTCTATGGATTTCATCTTATAAAATGAAGAAACATAATAAATTAACTTTTCACGTCATTAGGGAGACCATATTCGACCCGCTAGGTTGATTTTAAGTTAAAAAGGTGAAAATGGTTTAAAGAAAACATTTTTTTGAAAGCCAAACCGAAGTAACAAAATATTTTTTAGTTAATTCGATTTAACAAAAACCTAAGTATCGTATTCTATGGTCAGAATGTTCAACATAGACAACTCGATGATTTTTAAATGATGATTTTCAAATTAACTTCATAATATAACCATATTCAAGATAATATAGTCAAAAAAATTAGAAGAAACAAATTAAATTGGCATTAATTTCTAAATAAAACCAGGTGGTGATGAAGTTGGGGTCGAAGATGTTGGCCGCGAGAAGTTGTCTTCGTCTTCTTCTTTGAGACAACGAGCTTTCTTCGAGGAGGCATGGCACAAGCAAGAGTACATAAAATTGAAAATTTACTGTGGTGGAAAGAAATAATAGGGTAAACACTTTTTCAATGATTGAAGAGGGCAAGCGTTTGGCCAACATAAAAACATAGACCTGGTAAAATGAAGTGGGAAAGGATAAGGGCATTGGTAAAATTGAGATTAAGTAAAATAGAGTCCTTAATACAGTGCATTTAGCACCATTCCAAAAGAAATTCGGTTAGCATTAATCATTTCTTAATTTTTCATTTCTCTAAAATCGCTTAAATTCCTTTCTTATATTTAGCTCTAATTCTTATCCGAGTTTTACATTCTGAGTAATGTAATTGTATTGACTTTTTCATTTTAATTCTAGTTTAAGTTTTACATTCCAAATATATGTTGTTATTTTTCTCTCTCGACCTTTTTGATATTAAAATTTTACGATTACGAATGCAGGTTCATGATGTAATACTCGAAAATGGCATGATATCGGAGCCACATTTTTTTATTGTGGATTTAAATATATGCTAAAAATTTAAAAGCTAGTATGTTGAATTGTCAAGATATTTAAATTTAGAAAAACAAGTAAATTTATTAGCATTGATACATACTCAATGGTTAAAATGATTTGAAATTGAACCTTCCAAAGTTTAAAAAGTCAAAAGCAAATTAAAATTGCATGTACTCATGAGTCCTACTAAAAATATCATTTTGATGTATGTATTAAATTAAAAAAAAAATCGATGAATGGTATATTAATAAACATACGTGGTTCTTGTTATTTATATTTCTTTGTTTTTTGATTGAGTGTCCAAATTTAAAGTGACGTTCTTAATGTGCTAAAGATAAGTTGTTAAAACTTATGTTTTCATGTAAGAATATAACATAATAGTTGGATGTATTTGAAATGCTTGTTTGCATTTAGTGGTATTGAAAATCATGATGTGTATACAATTTTGGAGTGCATGACCTAACCTAGAAGAATTATGGCCGACGAACGCGAAATGACTTCAAAGTGCAAACAAGTGACCTTTCGCAATGATCTTTCTTCACTTGTTTAAGTAATGACCTACCATGTTAGCACCATATCTTAATAACAATGGAGAGGTCCAGGAAGCTTTCAACTATGTTACAACCTTTTCGAAACCAAGAAAATACCCTTCCGATAGTGATGAAAGCCTTCAAGGATGAATGGAAAACGATTGGATACCCAGTGGCGGAAGGAAGATTCAAGTGAAAGCTTAAAAAGAGAACATCATCACTTTTTGCAAGTATTGGGAATGTACCTTCCGAACACGTTTGGACATCTTTTCATGCTTATCTAACACATCTACAACAACACGAGGGACATTCTTATAGTTTTCGATGGAGACAAAGGCATTCAGTCTTATTCGAAAGCAACATTAGAGGGGTGCTCTTGATTCAACAACGACGGAAGGTCATAAAGACATCCCTTTGACTAAGTCGAAAGGACTGATGCGAAAAGATCCAGCCCGCACCTATATATAAGATTCTATGGGTGTTGTTTAGGGATCCAATTCATGACTCCCATACTTGTACTTTTCATAGGCTTATAAATCATAATTTTTAAATTAATTTGGGGATTTCACTAACTTGTAATATCCAAGTCATTATATTCGTACAATTTATCAATAAAGTGAATACATGACACCTTCAAATATGAAGTCTTATTTGCTGCTTACATATGATTTCAATTAGGATTACACGCAAATCAATCCCTTTCGAAGGTGTTACCATTGAAGGCATAGGACCCTTTCGACTCGATTAAATTTCTGTTGTTCCTACTAGGTTACAACTTTGGGATACTCCAACTAACCCAAAAGGGTTTTCGAAGGGATCATTCACTCCTTTAACTTTGTTTTGAGGTGTTGACAAGAGTTTTTGTTAACAGATGTTTTAATCTTAAAATATTATTTATGCTATTGTTTTTATGAAAAACGAGATAACCTTGCATTTTATAGTGCTTTAGTTTTGAGAAGCTCTAATAACTTTGACAATTAGATGACAAAGTGATTAATTTTGCACTTGTATCCTTACCATTCTATAGACTAGATGTTTCAAATGAACATGATAATTCTTAAATTAGATATTTTATAGAAACATAATTACTTGCATTTGGATGATTTTATATTATACGCAATCATCTAGGAAATTTATTGAAGATTTTCCCCATCATTCACTAAGGGAAAAGCTTACTATGAGTTAGCAATCATTTGCACCAAGATATTGATGATTTTTCTGTATTTTTGACTTTCAATTTTTATTGCTTCTCGTGTATGCACTATATCAAAATAAACTTAAATAGAAAGAAAGGATAAGGAGAAGAAAGAAGGAAAAAAGAAAAATAATCATAAACTTCATTTTGTCTTTTATTTAGCTAAAAATACATGTGCAGTTCAACACTCTCTAAAAAACACAGTGAATTAGTCTATAGAAAACAAAAAAGCTATCTATCTATAATGCCAACATTTCACTTTAGTGAAGTTTTTTTACACTACGAAAAATACCGTTGTGTAAATTTGTAGAAATCAAAATTTTCTTATTAGTTGCAAAAGAAAAGTTCAAGATCCTGATTTTGCATGTTTTTCTTTCTCACTTTCTCTGATATTCTAACATTTTCATTTGACTATGACTTCATGTTTAAATACTAAATGTGTAGATTGACTTTTGTTTATTATTAAAAAAACCTTACGTGCGATATCAATTAATATTTATTTTTTATGTGCGCGTGCATTTCATATACCAAAGTATCTTATGTATTTTTTTCTTTCACATAGACCAAGCCGGTGTTTCACTGTTAGTTTATTTAATAATTTAACAATGGACACTCTTAGTAGGTAATGCTTGGTCTAGATTTAGTCTTTGTTTGAAGTGATAGTTTGCAGGAGTGAGAACTTAGGATGGGTCAAATATTTTGGATCTAATAATTGTGGTAATTGGTTACCTCAATATATTACAATGTTATTCTTTCTATAGCTATAGAAACGAATTCATTGCAAGTAGCCTTAGTTATTAATAAAAAATATATTAGGACCGTGTTGTATGATTGGAGAAAAACCAAAAACTCAAAATTCCCCATTCTACCAATAAATATACAATTTTCTTATAAGTACACATTTCAAGTAGATTTTCAATCTGGTCAGGCCTAAGTTGATTGTAAAAAATATCATGTAAAATTCTTAAAGAAAACAAAACTTAAATTTATAAGTTGGATCTTACAAAATCAAATTGATTATGGAGCCACTAAATATTGAATTTATTATTTATTATTGATTATATTGCGTTGGTGGATTTCATTGTATACTATTTATTTATTGTTTTGTCATGTTTCTAAGGATAGTCGATGAGCAAAGCTTGTTTTTGTTACTAGTTGCAAGTTAAAACATAATTAGTGTATGGTATTGATAACATTTCTTACAATACAGTGAACAATGCATTGTGTAGTGGCCTTCGAATGAAATTTATATTCTAAAAGGCTATGACCAAGGCATAAACGATGGGCCAAAATAGCATAATGCTTCACCTAATAGTTATGTTCCTATCCTTTTATTATGCATGAAAATAGTTGAAATGCAAAAGGCACTCAACAAAGTAAATATAAAGTCTTAAATATTAATGATTGTAAACGAGTATACTGCAATGTCTCGTGTAGTAATTACATGTCATAAACACTGTAGTTTTCTCATTGCACCAATCATATACTATTTGAGTTCAAGTAAAGTAACTTGGTCTTCTTTCCATATAGGTAGGGGAAGTTCTTATTGAAGATGAATTTGTATTGGAAAACAGGCTTAAAACTATTGGATACTTTTGGTATGGAGCTCTAATCTTCTTCATAGAAAGCTCTTATTTTTCTACTTATGATATACCTATTGCTTGTATCAATTTGATTATTAAAATTGACATGTCAATTTATATATATCCTCAATTAATTAGCCATAATTTTATCAAGGGTAGAGAAATAAATGGCCATATCAATAAAATGCATATCAGCGATCATCTCCTAGAAGCCAAGCAACATCCTTGTAGCAGTACGTGATAAAATCTTTGATAAAGAAATAAAAGTTCTGCATCCTGTTGAAACCAGAATCCATACGTTGGTTTTGCTAGTGTATCTTTGCAACTATCATATGATTAGGAAAAATATTTGCCCCTAATATCCTCAAACTTCTAAAATAACTTCCTATTATTGCTAGATTCCAAATTTACCAACCCAACTCTGTGAAATATACTTGGAAGAATAACAACTAACAGATGCACCAATCTTACACCTGTATTTGTCCCTGGTGCACCTCTTTCCAGCTTCTTAGTAGAGTGGCAATCTTCCTAGTAAGATGCCATCAACTTGTTTAATCAAGCAGTAGTTATGTTTTGTAATTCCTTATGGTACACTAGTTTAAATTCCTTTATAGTATTTATTAACACATAAACATCAACTTCACACATATTATACGTTAGGTGGAGTATAAAGTTGTGACAACCAGTAGGTGCAGTGTTGGTAAGGTGAGTTTCAAGTTGTGCTATTTTTGTAGATTTAAATATGGAAACCTACACCTGATTTTGCTGACAACTTGGCACATCATATTTTACAAATCCCTATTTGTTAATTGTTAATACAGTACAGTTCTGTTAATATTTTTTGACTTTTTTCATTATCATCAACAGCAATAAACTACTATGTTTGGCTAATACTGGATCAAACAGTTAAATAATTTTAACTTGATATTTTTTAGCAGGTGAATAAATACTTTCTTATTTGTTGAGATGTGCTCGAGATGTAACTTCTGTGTAACAGTTAATGATAATGCTGCCACCCGAGTACAACATCCAACTATAGGGTGATTTTGCATTCTCAAAGAAACAAAGTAGATAGCATTGAATCGTAATTAACACATTTTGTTACATATTCCAAGACAAGGCTTTAAATCTAATGTATTGGTAGCCACATTCAATTTGGGTTTGTGCATTTAGCCTACAGGTTTAAAGCACCTAAATTCAAATTCACCTAAAATAAAGTTCAAGTATAACATCTAGGTCAAGTGGGGTAGTCATCATAAAATAGGATTGAACTTGAAAAAGGAAAAGGAAAGGAAAAAAGGTTCAGACTTTGGACTACCAAGAAATTTTAGAAACAAAATTTTCCACCCACTTATTTAGTTCTTCCTTTAGTTATTAGCAATGAAGTGCACTCCTTATTCTTTCTGTTTCTTGCTGCCTTATAATATATGCATTTCCTGCAAAAAGATGGCTTAAAGGCACTGTCCTTTTTTTTGCAATGTAATGTGCCCCATACATTTTCAAAACTTATTAGTGAACGTCGATACATTTTTGTTGATAACAACAAACTTTTTGATTTCAAATTATGAATAAGTTGACAAAGGCGAAGTGGTCTAAATCTTAGAGCATATGGAAAAAAATAGATGATGACTAGGATCTTCTAGTCGATATAGATTAGGCTTGTCAACGGATGCTTTCGGATGCGGATAGTGCCGCATCTGCATCCGCATTTGAAATCATTTTCGAATATCTGATATCCACGTTCGTGGATACAGATGGATATCGATAATTATCCTATCCGCTAACGACCAATAAATCAAGAATAGTAAAAGGAAAATTTTAGTTTAACATAAATGTGTTTCAATCCCATTGGTTAAAGAAATGTTCAAAATTAACAATGATAATAAATAGTTACGAGCAGTTAATAAGCATTAAGCGCATATAATACAAACTACTAACTTAATAAAATAATAAATAAATAACTTCCACTTCACTAAATACACATAATTTGAACTATAATTTTGACAAAAATCGAATGGATAATTTTCAAATGTGGATATCTTCATATCCGCATCCGCATTTGTTTTTCGAATATCAAATATATATCTGCTTTTTGGATGCGGATGCGGACGGATTTCGAATGTTTCGAGTATCCATTGACAGCCCTAATATAGATGTTCTTTGTTTTTCTTGATAGAAAATAGTTTTATTGTTCATAAGTTTCTTGAAAGCGGTGCCTAACTTTATTACATGTATGCTGGGGCCATGAATAAACCCCTCAAGGCCATAGCCTTGAAGTGCAGTTTTAATTTGGAGTTTCATAATAGATAATTGTCATATTCAAGATGAATAATTATCAATTGGCTTTGAGGACTGATCGCTATTTTGATGAGCCTCTCAGTTGCAGTTTCTAACTGCTGTGTATTGGCAGAACTTTCTGATGTTGCCGCGTTGCTGTTATCGCCAGTCATGGTGAACTTCGGCAAGAATCAGTCTGAAAAGAGAGGATTAGGAAATGAGCAGATTCGAGAACTTCTTTGACAGTTAAGAACCAGGTTAGATGTTGCCAAGCTTAGATGATGAGTCTTCTCTGATAAGTTTCTGGCACGACACTTGCTTTTCTTGATAATTTGATTAAGTTCTTGATTTTGCTTTGATTTTTCTTCTTTGAATTTTTGAATTTACTTGAGTTTGGTTGCAGCCGAAACCTTGTTTCTGGTACGACGCAGAACTATGATAAATTCTTGGTAAAAACCCAAATGATGAGATGAATCTCTGATGGATTCTGATTATCAAATGGTGATGATTAATTTGATGATAATCGGTTTTCTTTTATTATTTTCTTTCACAAGTAAAAAGAATTTTGATGCGTGTAAGCCTTGAATAGCTCTGAAACCATATTATGATTTGATGATAATTTTATTAAAGAAATGGAGAGATTGAAAATGAAGCAAATGTTATTGTATTGAATAGTTTCTCTAAATTACATACGAACTGTATTTATACAGTCGAAATAGGCTTTAGGCTTTTATACCCACAATCGCTTATTAGCTTATTGCAAAGCAAAATATGAGACAACCAATCTCGTTCATTCTGTTACTTTGACTACTAGACTTCAGAGAAATTTAATTACATCCCAAAATGCGTGATGTACGCTATTGATGTGCGTCTAAGTATTTTATTGCATCCTTTTAAGTTTTTGCAAAGGGAGGCATGTTTACACAAGTTATTGTTTCTTCATTTTAAAATGGTTTATGTTTTGTTGATATTAATCTACTTGGTTTATGTCTGTTATGACTTTTTGCACCTCCACCGCAATGACTCTGCCGAGCGTTTTAACCACACAAATAGTTCGATACTTTCTCTAAAAAAGCACAGTGATTAGTCTAAAGCAAAAAAAAAGCAATCTATCTGTCTATTTATTATACAATGCAAATATTTTACCTTAGCGAAGCATTTTTTACACTACTAGAAACGCTCTTGTGTAAATTTATAGAAATAAAATCTTTCTTATTAGTTGCAAAAGTAAAGTTCAAGATCCTAATTAGCGTGATTTTCTTTCGCATTTTGTCCGATATTCGGACATATTTATTTGACAATGGCTACGTGTTTAAGTACTAAAATGTTTATAACGAATTTTGATTTTATTAAAATAATACCTTATGTACGATATTAATTAATATTTATTTTTTATGTGTATGTCATTGCATGTACCAAAGTATCTTATGCATTACTTACTTTCAAGAAGAGCAAGCTGGTGTTCATTGTTAGTTCATTTAATAATTTAATAATGGAATTTCTTTATATATATGATACTTAGTGTATGAACTAGTGGAATGTGGTATAGGAAACATGGGTTAAAGAGCTATTTCTCTCTGTTTTCATTTATGAGTCATTAGGTTATCTCATTTCAATTTCACTTTGGTAATTATCGTTATTTTTGTTATATGATTCATTGCACCTGTCTCTATTAAACCAAAAATTTCCTTTTGAATATAACAAACAAACAAGTAATTAAATGCTTTTCAACCAAAATAAAAGAGGTCTTTGAATAAAAATTTAGTTTCTAAGAGCTGAGAGCACATGGATGGTTGTATCAAAAAATTGGGGTGAGAGAGGCTCGAACTTTCGACCTCAGGATTACTCAAGAAAAGCTATGAGACCTATGCGCTAGCCAACTGCGCCACCACCCCATGTGTTAATTTTTAATTTCAAGTTTTATAGTTTCTATGTATTTCATTTTATAAAATAAAGAAACATAATAAATTAACTTTTCACATCATTAGGGTGACCATATTCGATCCGTTAGGTTGATTTTAAGTTAAAACAGTGAAACTGGTTTAAAGAAAACATTTTTTTTGAAAACCAAACCGAATTAACAAAATATTTTTCAGTTAATTCGATTTAACAAAACACTAAGTATCGTATTCTATGGTCATAATGTTCAACATAGATAACTCGATGATTTTTAAATGATGATTTTCAAATTAATTTCATAATATAACTATATTCAAGTTACTATATTCAACAAAATGAGAAGAAAAAATTAAATCGGCATTAATTTCAAAATAAAACCAGGCCATGATGAAGTTGGGGTCGAAGATGTTGGCCGCGAGAAGTTGGCTTCATCTTCTTCTTTGAGACAGCGGGCTTTCTTCAAGGAGGCATGGCACAAATGCGAGTACATAGAATTGAAAATTTACTGCGGCGAAAAGAAAAACTAGGGTAAAAGCATTTTCGGTGAATGAAGAGGGCAAGTGTTTTGGCCAAGATAAAAGACATAGACCTGGTAAAATGAAGTGGGGAAGGATAAGGGTATTGGTAAAACGGAGATTAGGTAAAATATAGTCCTTAATGAAGTGCATTTAGTACCACTCCAAACGAAATTTGGTTAGCATTAATCATTTCTTAATTTTTCATTTCCTTAAAATCGCTTAAGTTCCTTTCATATATTTAGCTCTAATTCTTATCCGAGTTTTACATTCTAAGTATTGTAATTGTATTGACTTTTTCATTTCGATTCTAGTTTGAGTTTTACATCCCAAATATATGTTGTTTGTCATTGTTATTTTTTTTCTTTCACCTTTTTTGATATTAAGATTTTATGATTATGAACGTAGGTTCATGATGTAATACTCGAAAATGGCATGATATAGGAGCCACATTTTTATTATTATGAATTTAAACATATGCTAAAAACTTAAAACCATATATGTTGAACTGTCAAGATATTTAAATTAAAAAAAAAAGTAATTTATAAGCATTGATACGTACTCAATGGTTAAAATGATTTGAAATTGAACCTTCCAAAGTTTCAGAAGTCAATGAAAATTATAATTGGATGTACTCATGCGTCCCACTAAAAATATCATTTTGATGTATTTACTAAATTTAAAAAAAAATTGAAATTGATGAATGGTATGTTAATAAACATACTGGTTCTTATTATTTATATTTCTTTGTTTTTTGATTGAGTATCCATATTTGAAATGACGTTCTTAATGTGCTAAAGATAAGTTAAAACTTATGTTTTCATGTAAGAATATAACATAATATTTGGATGTATTTGAAATGCTTGTTTGCATTTAGTAGTATTCAAAATCATGATGCGTATACAATTTTGGAGTAATGACCTAACCTAGAAGGACTATAACTGATGAAAGCGAAATGACTTCAAAGAGCAAACAATACAGATATGTAACCATTTTTCGTTATAAAACAAGCTGAGATATGATGTATTATATTGTCAATGACGGTGTGAGATATTTTTCTAATAGTGTTGGAATAAGGAAATTAATTTACTTTAAAAATTATTCGACAAATATGTTATACACTGGCTTTGCTAGTTATCAAAATCGAGCAATATATAGTATGATACACTTGCTATGTGCTCCATTTTCATTTCTCATACAGATGAATTCATTCATTTGGTTTTGGCAAATAGTTTGGAGGGTATGATAGGTAAATTGAGAAATTTTGGAATCATCTTCATTATTCTTGACACTCTTAGAAGGTGATGCTTGGTCTAGATTTAGTCTTTGTTTGAACTGATAGTTTGCAGGAGTGAGAACTTAGGATGGGTCAAATATTTGGATCTAATAATTTTGGTAATTAGTTACCTTAATATATTACAATGCAATTCTTTCTATAACTGAAGAAATGACTTCGTTGCAAGTTACCTTAGTAATTAATAAAAAAAAAATTAGGATCGTGTTGTATGATTGCGGAAAAGCCAAAAACTCAAAATTCCCCATTCAACCAAGAAATATACAATTTTCTGATATGTACACATTTCAAGTTGATTTTCAATCTTGTAGCCCTAAGTTGATCGTAAAAAATATAATGTAAAACTTTTAAAGAAAACAAAACTTAAATTTATAAGTTGGATCTTACAAAATCAAATTGATTATGGAGCCACTAAATATTGACTTTATTATTTATTATTGATTATATTGCGTTGCTTGATTTCATTTTATGTTATCTATTTATTGTTTTGTCATGTTTCTAAGGATAGTGGATGAGCAAAGCTTGTTTTTGTCACTTGTTGCAAGCTAAAACATAGTTAGTATATGGTAATGATAACATTTCTTACAATACAGTGAACAATGCATTGTGAAGTGGCTTCGAATGAAATTTATATTCTAAAAGGCTATGACCAAGACACAAACGATGGGCCGAAATAGCATAATGCTTCACCTAACAGTTATGCTCCTATCCTTTTATTATGCATGAAAATAGTTAAAATGAAATACAAAAGGCACTCAACAAAGTAAATATAAAGTCTTAAATATTAATGATTGTAAACGAGTATAATGCAATGTCTCGTGTAGTAATTACATGTCATAAACACTGTAGTTTTCTCATTGCACAAATCATATACTATTTGAGTTCAAGTAAGGTGTAATGATCCTGAATTTTGAACAATTTAAATTGAAAATATTTAATTAATTTTAAATATTTGAATGATGGTTTAAATTGAATTTCCAATATAACAATGAATTTGGCGATTAAATACTAAAAATTTAATCTATTGAGAGTTGAATAAAAATTTGAATATTCAAATTTAAGCTGATTAAAAATATTTCAAAGGCCTAGAAAATTCACACTAATAATACTAAAGATAATAAAAGCTTCAGGATTTAAATTTGGAAGTGATTCGTCCAGTTTTGGAATTTTAACGTTTAAATTGAAATTAAAAACAGCTTTCCGAGGCACAGTTTCGGAATTCAACGAAATCAGTTCCATTGGGTCCGTAATATTGAATTATTACCGGATTTCAATTTTCGTGGCGTTCGGAGTTGATATGTGAGCATACGGCATCTAATCGCGTTGGAATTCGTGTTGAAACCAAATTGTATTTGAGAAGAAATAAAAAAAAACAAGAAAAAAAAATTAGATTGCAAAATCTCTAGTACACTGCTATGTATCCTCTCTCTGCAAAATCGCGTACCTTCAGCCACCCTACTCTGTACGCTTGGCATCGCGTACGCTGTCTCTTCTTTTTTATTTTCGCCCTCCCTCCATCATTTCAGATTTCATACGAAAAGAAAAAAAAAGACGAAAAATGGCTGCCGTTCCTTTTCCTTCGTCTTCCTTCAACAATTAGGGCTTTTTCAGTGAAGTCGCCGCCTTTGGTCGCTTGTCTTCTCCTTCGTTCCCAATTAGGGTTAGTAAAGCGCTGCTCCGAGTTGGTTTTGATCGCGTCCTCCTCGTCAACGAAGGTGAGTATTTTTAGCTAATCACATCTGATTTGCTCGGGTTTCAATGTTCGAATTTTACGATTTTCGTTCGTATCTTGTTGTTGGTTCATTTCACTCGCCGTTCGATTTATGTTGTTCTATTGACGACTGCTCTGACCTTGAAGTGTTCGATTTTCCTTGGTTTAATATTCATCTGACTTCGGGCTTGATTTGTTCAACTTGAAATTGTTTAGTGAATTCACTTAATACTGTCACATGCTACTTGATCGATTTACTTGCTGATTTGAGTTGGAACTATCTTCGGCCATATTGATTTTTGAAACCCACTGTTTGATTTTTCTTTCTCTTGAAACTGCCATTGAAAAAAAAATGATTATTCGACCTGGATTTAGTTGAAATTTGGCTTTGCAATTATTTAGAATTGACCCCAGTCTACTGTATTACCAGTTGCTTTGAGTCTTCACTGCAACCATATTCTCACTACTTCATGTACCTTATCCATATTATGCTGTTTTGTTCTCTGCCATGAATGGCTTTGCTTGATTTTATTCACTGTCTCATTGCAGTTATCTTGGTTCAAAACTGATAATTGCTATTGGCATTTTATTTTGCTTATTACTGTGTTGCCTTATCTTATGTACACTCGTGTTGAGTCATTTCGCTTGACTTTTGCATCACTGTATGTAGTTCATTGAAGTGATGCCTTGTTGATGCTATGTTGTAAATTTTTTTTTTCTCTGGCATATTAGTGTACATGTCTGATAGCACTGTCCAGTCTCACAGTTACATAACTGTTGTATCTTTTGGAATTTGGTTTTTGTGTTTGAAATGCTGGGCATAGTCTTGCTTAATTCTTGCCAATACATTCACATATGTGTTGAGTCACTGACTTGATCCTCTGCCCTTTTGTTTCAGTTTGATATACACCCTTAACCTGTTGCACTATAACTACACATGTGAATAAGCACTTTGCATTTTCGAAATGCTTTACTTCCTAGATGTATGCTTGGGTAATTGTTTTTGAAAATATTAGATGTTTATTATTATTATTTTTTGACTGGTTTGAGCTTGTCACTGGGTTGCACTTGCTTGACCTAGTTTGGTAGTTGCACTTTGCATTTATGTGCTTACTGTCCCATGTACTTGTGATCAGTTTTATGGCAGTTCCTTTTCGTCGCATTTTTGGATTTTTCTGACTTGAGCTTGAATATTTGCCGTGCCTTTGCGTTCATGTGGTGGCTGCATTTCCGTTGCAGTTTTGCCCTTGAATGTTTGTGGTGGCTGCAGTGCTTTTTGTTGAGATTTTTCCCTTGGTTGCATTGCAGTGATGCACTGATTTCATTTGCAGTTAGATTGTTGTGCCTTGTACTGACTCCCTTGTATTCAAGTGGAGGCTGCAGTCTTGTTTGCAGTCTTCCCTTGATTTGCTGCAGTCGTGTTGAGTCATGATAGTTGTGACTTGACCGTTGCATTTTGTGATTGCCGATGACATGTATCTATATACCTGTTGCCAGTTGCCTTCATACTGATGGGTACTGATGCTTTGTGTCCTATAATATTGGTGTTGTGGTGCCATATTTCGGAGCCCTCACCTCATTTTGCTATTTCCTTTTGCACACGGGTTTGAACTGTAGCCATGACCCTGTCCACTGCTGCATTTTTGTTGCACCTGTAGTTGTGTTGCTTCTGTACATTTGCATTTTTTTGTCACTTGTTAGGAACTGACGCCTTCCATTGATGTCTTGACTTCTTGCATTTGGTGGCAGTTTGCTACTTCCTGAATGTTGCAGTGTTGTTTTATTCACTTGGTGGCATTTTGTTGCTCACCATTTACACTGTGCAGCCTTACCCCTGCTGCATTCGTTTGATTGTTGTATTTGGGTTTTCGGCTGCAGTTTGTTGTCATTTTTCCTTGACCCCTTTGGCATTTCTCTGCCTTGTTCGAACTTGCCAGGTTACTATTGCTTGAGACAGTCAACCACTTCGATTCACTTAGTCGAAGCTTTTCACTACTGTCACTTGTTTATTGCATTTGTTGGCACCGTGAATTCTTGAGCATTGGTCTTCGTGCCTTGTTGCTATTTCTGTATATGCTGTTGTGGCGAGGCAGTGCACGCAAGCGTGTACTGCAGCCACACAGTATTGAATTTAATTTATATTTCTATTGATTTTAAGTCATTGATTTCTTTGCATATTTCATATGCCGTATTGGCGAGGCCGTGCACGCATGCGTGTACGGCAGCCAATCAGTTGTTTTTTTAGTAACTTTTCAATTAGTTAAATTGATTTGATTTAAATTGATGATTTTGGTTTAAACTTCCGTTTAGGCAAATTTTGATGCTTTTCTAAATTATCTTTTTAAAAGAAAAAAAATCTTTTCATCTATCTTCCTTGATAGTTTTGAATTAACTGATTTGTTGTTTAACACTGTTAAGTGTTATATTTACCGTTATCCGATTTCTTTGTTAAGAGGATCAGATAGGTAAATTTATCTTTGACTGTCGTCTAATTTCTGTTTAATTATTATTGCCTCTATGCACTAATAACTGAGTTTGAATTAGACTGAACCGTGTATTATTTTCTTTTGAATGTAATACTTGGGTCAGACCGAGTATTTTTACAGCTTGAAGATTTTCAGGCAGCGAAGTTAGAGAGAGAGGGGAATTACCGCATCGCTATAGTTCTTCAAGAGATTTTTCTTGTACTTAATAAAAATTGTTTCCGCTGTATAAATTTAAATGTATTGTATAACTCTGATATTTGTATATAAAAGAAAAGTTCATTTATGAGAAATATGATTATTATTCTATGATTCTGTGACTGATTCTGTTTTAAATGTTATAAACTAAATAACAATCCGTCATTTTGAACGTTTCTAGTTGGTTTAATTACTGACTAGGGGCGATCAGAGCGGCGGGTCGTTACAAAAGTGGTATCAGAGCCAGGTTTATACAAAGCTCAGTTTATGATGTTTAATATGAATGGTTACTAGAATCACTTTGAAGAAAGTGTTTCCAAATCTAAAGAAGTTTAAAATTGTTTTCTTTGAAATAAAAGGTATTTTGAAAATTAGAATCTTTTCGGAAATTCCCCTCTCTAAATGTGAGTTTGCGATAGTTCTCTTCGGTGAGGTCTCATTAGATTTGAGTTTCAATCGTTCGGGAACTCTTTATCGAATTTTTGAGAGTTATGGAAAATGAAATATAAGTTAAGTGAATTAATGAATTGGTTTAAATTGGTTTAAATCAAATATTTTGAATATCTCCAAAATAACTGTGAAATAAAATGACATGTTGATTTGGTTATAACCAAGAGAATTATTGAACTATAACTTGGAAATTTGATTCTGAATTCTTTTGAAAAATTGATTTCAAATGTTGTGAAGAATGATTTAGTAAATAAATGGATTATAAGTATTTAACTTATAATATGAACTTTTGGTATATAACTGAGTTATATAAATTGAATTGAATTAATAAAGGAGATTATAAATCGAAGTTTTATAAATAGAAATGGAATTTCTAAAGATGTTTACAAATTCCGCAAACGACTTATTTTGATAAGTAAATTGTTACAACTTATTAAAGGAGTTATATCTACGATTTTGGACATCGAATTATCCTTTAAGTTAAATATTGTGATAATTAGAGGTTGGTTGGGAATTTTATTCAAATTTTGGACAGTGAATATATTATTAAATAAATCGGATATGTCTTGGGAAAATGATTGAATAATCCGACCTTTGCTAATAAGGATTGCAAAATTTTGAAGGGAAATCTATTTGTCAACTTAACTGTATGAATAAAACCAGTTTTGATGTAAAGCTTATGTTTCAAGTTTAGACTAATGCCTAAAATAGTTAATGTGGAGATATAAATCTAATGGAACCAAGTCGATGAATGGTTAATTTACTAAAGAACTAGTTGACTATTTTGGAAATAGAAAGTAAATGCAAAGTTCAAATGGGATTTAGATTTCAAATTTGATATCTGTCAATATGAAAATCTATAATATATTTAATAGATTCAGTGATGAATTTGAACTTGAACGGGCAGAGAATCAAGTTAAATGGAAAACTTAATATTGGAAAATTTGAAGTTGGTTTAAAACCAATATTGTGAAATGTATGCAGAATTCAAACTATGAATTAAGTCGAAGTTGAAAAACTTAAATGGGAATGTTTTTGGGGAAATAATATTATGAAATGAAGTTAATCCATTTTTAAGCTGTTTTAAAATGTGTTAAGAATCGAAAGCATAGATTTCAACATCTATTGTTGAAATAGACGTTTTCGAGAGAAATGAAAGGAAATGGTGGACTATAACATGTTGTTATAGTAAATGATTTCCAAAAGGAAATGTTTTATTTAGTATTGGGATTTATGTATCTATCTTAAATTCGAATCCCTATACTAGTGATTTTGGGTCGTCGTAACGACGTTTTACGCAACATTCGTTTTGACTCAAGTTAATGTGTTTGAAAGAATGATTTCCTTTAAAAATGAAATATATATACTTAACTATGGTTTAAGTATATTGAATATTTTCCAAGTGTTGAAAATAAATGGATTTGTGAATTACTTATTATTGAATAAGTATGGAAATATTTTCCAATATGAAGTGAAAGGGTTAAAATGTTATCTTTTGAAGATAAATTGAAAAATGAATATTTGAAATTTGTTTCAAATGGCTAAGTGTGGAAAATTATATATCTTGTAAAGATATTATTTTGAGAAATATGAACAATTAGTTCAACTTGGAAATTTTCAGAAATGATTGAATCTTGAGTTAAATTGAGTTTAACTTTGACACCAAAAACAATATAAGTTAAACTTTGAATTTTGAATGATCGATTTGGATTGTATGTCTAACATTTTGAATTGATGACATATCAATTGATCTCTATTAAATATATATCTGTTGGTGGTGGACAATTTATTCTCTTAGCTTAACACCCTTCTCTGAGACATACGAGCTCAGAGGTTATATATCGATAGACATCAATTATGTGTTGAGAATTGACGATGTAACGTGAAATCCAAATCGAATGTGAAGTCGATAATGAATTGGATTATGAATATGAATTGGGTTTAAGATAACCTTAAATTTTCAAATCGACTTAGAGGAAAATTTTAAATGGATAATGAAATGGAAAATTTGTGAATCCTCTATTTGTTATGGATATGAAATATTGTGGTTTTCAGAACGTATATATGAGAATACGATAAATTCGAAAACCATTAGTTTGGAAAAGAAATTGTTATGGAAAACTTATGTAAGTACATGAGTATGATATGTACGAACTATGAAATGAAGTACTGTGCATGTATGATATTATGTTTTCCAAACTGAGGATATGGAAAAGTACCATCCATTTAAAATTGGAGAAGGTATTGGAACTCGATATGAGTGTCCATTTGAAATTCGTAGCTACGTAGAATTTCCATATGTGGAATGTCCATTCGGACTAAAATCCCCCACGATGGATCATCGTGTTTGGGATCGGGAACTAGCGGAATTCGAGGGGCGAGATGCCTATGGGTACAAGCGACTCTACTGGGGTAGTAGCGTAACCGCCGGGTATACCGCGATCTAGATGATATGAAATAGCGTAATTCGAGAGGCGAGATGCCTAGGTTTACAAGCGACTCTACTGGGATAGTAGCATAACCGCCGTGTAAACCGCGATCTGATGGTATAGCGTAATTCGTGGGGCGAGATGCCTACAGTTACAAGCGATTCCACTGGGATAGTGGCACAACCGCCGAGTAAACTGCGATCTATGCAACAACCATGGCGAAATTCAAGAGATGTGAAATCTATAGTTTACAAGCGATTCTACTGGGATAGTAGCGGAACCGCCGGGTAAACTGTGATCCATGGGGGAACGTGCTTTCCATATCCATTTTTTTAAAAGAATTTTTAAAAGTATTTTCACTGGGAATTGAAGCAAGTATATTTAGTACTTAGAGATTTTTAGTCCTGCGCCTGGCCAGCGTATGCCTAAAGTCTGTAAGAACGACAATAGACTTGTTAAATTTCGAGTTAGCAAGTATTTTCGAACTTTAGATGGCAAATCAATAATCTGGAATTAAAAATTGCATAATTCCAACCTAATAAATTAAGGAAGAGGATTTTTGAGATATTTTGAAAGTCCACATCTTTGGAAAAGTTGTACTATGTAGATTTTTAATAAGAATTTCAAATTTAAAATTTGGGTTTTGTAAGTTGAAAACTTTAGTAAAAGACTTTTGCGTCTTGATTGTAGAAATCAGTAAAACAAATGGAATGAATTCTATACTTATTTATTTTTAATAAGTTATAAACTTGATAAAATTGAGTAGGGTATAAATATTACTGAAATTTTAACAATCATTTTTTCCTTACTTGTAATTTCGGGACGAAATTCTTTTAAGGAGGGGAGATTGTAACGATCCTGAATTTTGAACAATTTAAATTGAAAATATTTAATTAATTTTAAATATTTGAATGATGGTTTAAATTGAATTTCCAATATAACAATGAATTTGGCGATTAAATACTAAAAATTTAATCTATTGAGAGTTGAATAAAAATTTGAATATTCAAATTTAAGCTGATTAAAAATATTTCAAAGGACTAGAAAATTCACACTAATAATACTGAAGATAATAAAAGCTTCAGGATTTAAATTTGGAAGTGATTCATCCAGTTTTGGAATTTTATCGTTTAAATTGAATTTAAAAACAGCTTTCCGAGGCACAGTCTCGGAATTCAACGAAATCAGTTCCATTGGGTCCGTAATATTGAATTATTACCGGATTTTAATTTTCGTGGCGTTCGGAGTTGATATGTGAGCATACGGCATCAAAACGCGTTGGAATTCGTGTTGAAACCAAATTGTATTTGAGAAGAAATAAAAAAAAATAAGAAAAAAAAATTAGATTGCAAAATCTCTAGTACACTGCTATGTATCCTCTCTCTGCAAAATCGCATACCTTCAGCCACCCTACTCTATACGCTTGCCATCGTGTACGCTGTCTCTTCTTTTTTATTTTCGCCCTCCCTCCATCATTTCAGATTTCATACGAAAGAAAAAAAACGAAAAATGGCCGCCGTTCCTTTTCGTTCGTCTTCCTTCAACAATTAGGGCTTTTTCAGTGAAGTCGCCGCCTTTGATCGCTTGTCTTCTCCTTCATTCCCAATTAGGGTTAGTAAAGCGCCGCTCCGAGTTGGTTTTGGTCGCGTCCTCCTCGTCAACGAAGGTGAGTACTTTTAGATAATCACATCTGATTTGCTCGGGTTTCAATGTTCGAATTTTACGATTTTCGTTCGTATCTTGTTGTTGGTTCATTTCACTCGCCGTTCGATTTATGTTGTTCTATTGACGACTGCTCTAACCTTGAACTGTTCGATTTTCCTTGGTTTAATATTCATCTGACTTCGGGCTTGATTTGTTCAACTTGAAATTGTTTAGTGAATTCACTTAATACTGTCACATGCTACTTGATCGATTTACTTGCTGATTTGAGTTGGAACTATCTTCGGCCATTTTGATTTTTGAAACCCACTTTTTGATTTTTCTTTCTCTTGAAACTGCCATTGAAAAAAAAAAGATTATTCGACCTGGATTTAGTTGAAATTTGGCTTTGCAATTATTTAGAATTGACCCAGTTTGCTGTATTACCAGTTGCTTTGAGTCTTCACTGCAACCATATTCTCACTACTTCATGTACCTTATCCATATTATGCTGTTTTGTTCTCTGCCATGAATGGCTTTGCTTGATTTTATTCACTGTCTCATTGCAGTTATCTTGGTTCAAAACTGATAATTGCTATTGGCATTTTATTTTGCTTATTACTGTGTTGCCTTATCTTATGTACACTCGTGTTGAGTCATTTCGCTTGACTTTTGCATCACCGTATGTAGTTCATTGAAGTGATGCCTTGTTGATGCTATGTTGTAAATTTTTTTTTTCTCTGGCATATTAGTGTACATGTCTGATAGCACTGTCCAGTCTCACAGTTACATAATTGTTGTATCTTTTGGAATTTGGTTTTTGTGTTTGAAATGCTGGGCATAGTCTTGCTTAATTCTTTCCAATACATTCACATATGTGTTGAGTCACTGACTTGATCCTCTGCCCTTTTGTTTCAGTTTGATATACACCCTTAACCTGTTGCACTATAACTACACATGTGAATAAGCACTTTGCATTTTCGAAATGCTTTACTTCCTAGATGTATGCTTGGGTAATTGTTTTTGAAAATATTAAAATGTTTATTATTATTATTTTTTGACTGGTTTGAGCTTGTCACTGGGTTGCGCTTGCTTGACCTAGTTTGGTAGTTGCACTTTGCATTTATGTGCTTACTGTCCTGTGTACTTGTGATCAGTTTTATGGCAGTTCCTTTTCGTTGCATTTTTGGATTTTTCTGACTTGAGCTTGAATATTTGCCGTGCCTTTGCGTTCATGTGGTGGCTGCATTTCCGTTGTAGTTTTGCCCTTGAATGTTTGTGGTGGCTGCAGTGCTTTTTGTTGAGATTTTTCCCTTGGTTGCATTGCAGTGATGCACTGATTTCATTTGCAGTTAGATTGTTGTGCCTTATACTGACTCCCTTGTATTCAAGTGGAGGCTGCAGTCTTGTTTGAAGTCTGCCCTTGATTTGCTGCAGTCGTGTTGAGTCATGATAGTTGTGACTTGATCGTTGCATTTTGTGATTGCCGATGACATGTATCTATATACCTGTTGCCAGTTGCCTTCATACTGATGGGTACAGATGCTTTGTGTCCAATAATATTGGTGTTGTGGTGCCATATTTCGGTGCCCTCACCTCATTTTGCTATTTCCATTTGCACACGGGTTTGAACTGTAGCCATGACCCTGTCCACTGCTGCATTTTTGTTGCACCTGTAGTTGTGTTGCTTCTGTACATTTGCATTTTTTTGTCACTTGTTAGGAACTGACACCCTCCATTGATGTCTTGACTTCTTGCATTTGGTGGCAGTTTGCTACTTCCTGAATGTTGCAGTGTTGTTTTATTCACTTGGTGGCATTTTGTTGCTCACCATTTACACTGTGCAGCCTTACCCCTGCTGCATTCGTTTGATCGTTGTATTTGGGTTTTCGGCTGCAGTTTGTTGTCATTTTTCCTTAACCCCTTTGGCATTTCTCTGCCTTGTTCGAACTTGCCAGGTTGCTGTTGCTTGAGACAGTCAACCACTTCGATTCACTTAGTCGAAGCTTTTCACTACTGTCACTTGTTTATCGCATTTGTTGGCACCGTGAATTCTTGAGCATTGGTCTTCGTGCCTTGTTGCTATTTCTGTATATGCTGTTGTGGCGAGGCAGTGCACGCAAGCGTGTACTGCAGCCACACAGTATTGAATTTAATTTATATTTCTCTTGCTTTTAAGTCATTGATTTCTTTGCGTATTTCATATGCCGTATTGGCGAGGCCGTGCACGCGTGCGTGTACGGCAGCCAATCAGTTGTTTTTTTTAGTAACTTTTCAATTAGTTAAATTGATTTGATTTAAATTGATGATTTTGGTTTAAACTGCCGTTTAGGCAAATTTTGATGCTTTTCTAAATTATCTTTTTAAAAGAAAAAAAAATCTTTTCATCTATCTTCCTTGATAGTTTTGAATTAACTGATTTGTTGTTTAACACTGTTAAGTGTTATATTTACCGTTATCCGATTTCTTTGTTAAGAGGATCAGATAGGTAAATTTATCTTTGACTGTCGTCTAATTTCTGTTTAATTATTATTGCCTCTATGCACTAATAACTGAGTTTGAATTAGACTGACCCGTGTATTATTTTCTTTTGAATGTAATACTCGGGTCAGACCGAGTATTTTTACAGCTTGAAGATTTTCAGGAAGCGAAGTTAGAGAGAGAGGGGAATTACCGCATCGCTAAAGTTCTTCAAGAGATTTTTCTTGTACTTAATAAAAATTGTTTCCGCTGTATAAATTTAAATGTATTGTATAACTCTGATATTTGTATATAAAAGAAAAGTTCATTTATGAGAAATATGATTATTATTCTGTGATTCTGTGACTAATTCTGTTTTAAATGTTATAAACTAAATAACAATCCGTCATTTTGAACGTTTCTAGTTGGTTTAATTACCGACTAGGGGCGATCAGAGCGGCGGGTCATTACATAAGGTAACTTGGTCTTCTTTCCATATAGGTAGGGGAAGTTCTTATTGAAGATGAATTTGTATTGGAAAACAGGCTTGAAACTATTGGATACTTTTGGTATGGAGCTCTAATCTTCTTCATAGAAAGCTCGTGTTTTTCTAGTGATGATATACCTATTGCTTGTAAGAATTTGATTATTAAAATTGACATCTTAATATATTTATATCCTCAATTAATTAGCCACAATTTTACCAAGGGTAGAGAAATAAATTGCCATATCAATAAAAATACATATCAGCAATTATCTCCTAGAAGCCAGGCAACATCCTTGTAGCAGTGTGTGATAAAATCTTTGATAAATAAATATAAGTTCTGCATCCTACTGAAACCAGAATCCATATGCTGGTTTTGCCGGTGTATCTTTGCGACTATCATATGATTAGGACAAATGTTTGCTCCTGATATCCTTAAACTTCTAAAATAACTACCTATTATTGCTATATTCCAAATTTATCAACCCAAATCAGTGAAATATAATTGGAAGAATAACAACAGATGCACCAATCTTACACCTGTGTTTGTCCCTGGTGCACCTCTTTCCAGCTTCTTAGTAGAGTACCAATCTTCATAGTAAGATGCTATCAACTTGTTGAATGAAGCAGTTGTTACGTTTTGTAATTCCTTGTGGTATACTAGTTTAATTTCCTTTATAGTATTTATTAACACATTAACAGCAGCTTCATACGTAGTAAACTTTAGGTGGGGTATAAAGTTGTGACAGTGTTGGTAAGGTGAGTTTCAAGCTGTCCTTTTTTTGCAGATTTAAATACAGAACAGTCTCAACTTACTCCTGATATCCCTATTTGTTAATTGTTAATACAATACAATTCTGTTAATGATTTTTCACCTTTTTTTTCTTTATTATCAACAGCAACAAACTATTATGTTTGGATAATACTGAATCAAACAGTTAAATAATTTTAACTTGATATTTTTTAGCAGGTGAATAGATATTTCCTTATTTGTTGAAGACATGCTCAAGATGTAACTTCTAACTGTGTAACAGTTAATGATATTACTGCCACCCAATTACAATATCCAACTAAGGTGTGACTTTGCATTCTCAAATAAACAAGGTAGATAGCATTGGATCGTAATTAACACATTTTGTTACATGTTCCTAAACAAGGCTTTAAATCTAATATATTGGTAGCCACATTCAATTGGGTTAGTGCATTTAGCCTATAGGTTTAAAGCACCTAAAATAAACTTCAAGTATATCATCGAGGTCAAGGGGTGTAGTCATCATAAAATAGGATTGAACTTGAAAAAGGAAAAGAACAGGAAAAAAAAGTTCAGACTTTGGACTACAAAGAAATTTTAGAAACAAATTTGTCCACCTACTCATTTAGGTTTTTCTTCTGTTATTAACCATGAAGTGCACTCCTTATTCTTTCTGTTTCATGCTGCCTTGTAATATATGCATTTCCTATAAAAAGATGGCTTAAAAATGTTATATGTCTAGTGTACCAAAAGAGATAGCACGCTACAATAAACTCGTCGCACAAGTTTATCAATTAGAATTCCACTGCGCTGGAATTCTGTATTAGATAATTGTAACTACATGTTACGTTGTAAATAAATTACAACAATAACGTTATACTATTGTAAGAAATAGTACAACTTATAAACGGAAAGATTACAGAGAATCTAACCAGTATATATAGGAAATTCCTTCTGAGGCTTGTCGTAACAATTTCCTTAAGAATTTTATTTCAAAATTCTCCCAAGATACAACAGACGTAATCTGCACGAGATTGTAATGAGTATGTCAACTCTGTGATATATATATATATATATATGGAATATCGAGCAGTAGAGCAAAGAAGCAGAAGAAATTAGATTGGAATGGGATGAGAATGTGATCAGTATTCTCTCCTATTTATAATTTCGTCCGCATCCCTTAAAACAGTCGCGTCCGCTTGACGGGTCGCACCCGTTTGCCTTTTGGTCGCTGCTGTTTGTTAACGGGCCGCACCCGCCTGCTACTGGTCGCATCTGCTTGCGTCCAACGGTACTGTTTCGCACCCACTTGTACCGCCTGCACCTCTACAGTCGGATCGCATCTGTTCGCCCACGTCCGCTTCAATCGGCTCGCGCCTGTTTGCTTCTAACGGGTCACACCCGCTACTGTTTGCGCCTATTCAACCCGCGTCCGCTTATGAACAGTCATGTCCGTTCGTATAGCCTGTAAGTGCTATGAAGCCCGGTCCAGTTTGTAGTAAAAATACGAGTATCATATTAGACCCAAACCCAAACCCGACCCGGCCCGGTTCGGTAGGACGGACGGCGGCGGCGCGCGCGCGTGTGTGTGGTGGAGATGCATGATCTCCCTCCTCACAACGAAGCATACATTTGGGTGCCCCTGGCCCCAACACCTTCATTGCAAAGCCATATATAAACTAGTATGGCTTAAAAATTTTGGCGATGTGGGACTTTATGTATGTTTCATTCATTTTGTTCTTTTAGGAATTCCAACAATCCCCCATATGAATGATAATATACATATCCCCCACACAAAGCGAAATATCACCGAGTACATATGGAATAATGCTTTATCGTGGATAAGTAGATATTTCACTTTGAACTTTCCCTAGTTAAAACTTATCGGATCTACTTGGCTAATCGGTGAATTATTTCATCTTGAACCGTCGGCCTTTATTGTATATCCAGTCAATAAGCTTTACGGAGCATTGATTCCCTTCTCATCCAATCTCTTGGTTGTGTTCATTTTGGTCCTGAACAATTTTTTGGTTCTGCGAGTGTTTTTAGAGAATAAAAGCCATTTAATATTCTCATAGAGCCGACCCAGCTCACACTAACATAGGTGATCGCAACCATTAAGAGTATCCTACATATACCCCACTTGTTATTTCCAAGATATGGTCATCATTAAAAAACATAGTTTTAACCTTTACATACTTCTGTAGGCATGCCTTTATGATGTGCACCATAGAAATGGAGTTGGACTATGTCCATGCAAATGCATTACGTCTTGAGTTGTTCAGAACTGGTTTGCCTATTGATCCTAGTCCGTGGGATCTCCAGTCGCTAGGATAGGTTTCCGTATAAGATAACTCTTTGTGGTTTAGGCTTTTAAACCCATTCCCCTCGATGCGCAGTCAATTTTCTCTCTTGATAAACCTTTAGTAAATGGATCCGCTAGGTTATCATTTGTTCTTACATAATCAATGGAAATTGTTCCATTTGAGAGTAATTGCCTAACTGTGTTATGGCATCGACGAATATGTCATGACTTTCCATTATACACAAAGTTGTGCGCTCTACTTAGCGTAGCTTGGTTATCACAGTGTATACATATGGCCGGTATAGGTTTAGGCCAGAATGGAATATCTTCCAAAAAGTGACGAAGCCATTCTACTTCTTCGCCTGCTTTATCTAATGCAATGAACTCCGATTCAATAGTGGATCGAGCTATGCATGTTTGTTTAGTAGATTTCCATGACACTGCTGCCCCTGCTAGGGTAAAGACATAACCACTCGTTGATTTTGATTCCTCTGAATCTGCAATCCAGTTTGCATCACTATATCCTTCTAAGATGGCAGGATATTTTCCATAATGTAAGGAATAGTTAGTCGTATTTTTTAAATATCCAAGCACTCTCATTAGTGCTTTCCAGTGTTCCTTCCCTGGATTGCTTGTATACCTGCTCAAGCGACTTACTGCATAAGCTATATCCGGTCTTGTGCAATTCATGAGATACATGAGACATCCTATTACACGAGAATATTCCAGTTGCATTACACTCTCATTAGTGTTTTTATGCAGTACTTCTGATGGATTAAAAGGTGTATTTACTCCTTTAATTCCAAAATTTTGAAATCTTTCAATCACTCTTTCTACATAATGTGATTGAGATAACTCAATTCCATTAGGTGTTCTCATTATTTTTATTCCCAAAATAACATATGCAACACCCAAGTCTTTCATGTCGAAATTGTTGATCAACATTTTCTTTATGGTCTCAATTACCTGAGTATTTGGACCGAATATTAGCATATCGTCCACATATAGACACATCATCACATATGATTGTCCAAGTTGTTCATAATAAACACATTTGTCACATTCATTTATACGAAAACCATTTCTCATCATGACACTATCAAATTTTGCGTGCCATTGCTTTGGAGCTTGTTTTAGTCCGTATAATGATTTGACTAATCTACAGACTTTGTTTTCATTTCCATTGGAAATAAATCCCTCGGGTTGCTCCATGTAAATCTCCTCATCGAGATTTCCATTTAAGAATGCTATTTTTACATCCATTTGATGAATCTCTAGATTATAGATGGATGCAATTGCTATTGGCATTCTTATAGAGGTTATTCGTGTTACCGGCGAATATGTATCAAAAAAGTCTACTCCTTCTTTTTGACGATATCCTTTGGCTACTAATCTGGCTTTATACTTGTCGATAGAGCCATCTGCTTTCATTTTCTTCTTGAAAATCCATTTGCAGCCAATTGGTTTTATTCCTGGTGGATTATCAACAATTTCCCAAGTTTTATTACTTAGAATTGAATCAATCTCACTTTGGATTGCTTCTTTCCAACATGAGGACTCAGAAGATGACATTGCTTCCTTGTACGTTTGAGGTTCGTGCTCTAATACATATGTAAAAAAGTCCGAACCAAATGTTTTGGAAGTTCTAGCCCTTACGCTTCTTCTTGGTTCAGCATCCTCAATTTCATGATGAGTTTCATCTTCATGCGAATCGTTCGATTCTTCCCTTGTCCTTTTTGGGACATTATTTCCCTCATTCCTTTTATGCGTAAACACATCTTCAAAGAATGAGGCATCTCTTGATTCCATGATTGTATTTACATGAATATCAGTTATATCAAACTTGAATACCAAAAATCTGTAGGCACTACTATTTTGGGCTGGCCCAAGATAATAACAATCTACTGTTTTTGGTCCAAGTTTGACTCTCTTGGGAGGCGGAACTGGAACTTTTGCCAAGCACCCCCACACTTTGAGGTATTTAAAGCTTGGTTTGTGTCCTTTCCATATCTCATATGGAATTGTTCCCGTTTATTGTGAGGAACTTTGTTTAATATGTGATTAGACATATTTAAGGATTCCCCCCACAAGTTCGTCGGTAGACCAGAAGTTAAAAGCATGGCAGTAATCATGTCTTTTAACGTTCTATTCTTCCTCTCGGCTACACCATTTTCTTGTGGTGAATATGGAGCTGTTGTTTGATGAATTACACCATTTTCAGCACAGAACTGTTCAAAGGGTGATTCATATTCTCCAACTCGATCAGATCTTAGTATCTTGATCTTTTTATTTAACTGATTTTCTACCTCAGCCTTGTATTTTATAAACGCTGTTATTGCTTCATCTTTACTATTTAAAAGATATACATAGCAATATCGCGTATAATCGTCAATAAAAGTAATGAAATACTTTTTCCCACCTCTTGTAGGTAGTGATTTAAAATCACATAAATCTGTATGTACCAAACCTAATGGTTCGGTTCTTCTGTCAACAGATTTAAATGGTTGTTTGACCACTTTTGCTTCTACACATGTCTCACATTTGTAGTTCTTATCTACTTGGAATTTTGGAATTAATCCCAAGTTTGATAATTTCTTCATTTTTCGGAAGTTTATGTGTCCTAATCTATCGTGCCATAGTAAAATTTCGTGCTCAAGCAAGTAAGATACTTCAATTTTATTAATAGCACGATCAGAATACATAGATTTATTGCCGATAACGGCTACGTTTGCCTTAAATAGGCCATCACATAAATAACCCCTTCCGAGATACATTCCAGCTTTGAACAGAACCATCTTGTCTGATTCAAACACAATTTTGAATCCTTTCTTTGATAGCACTGAGCCGGAGAATAGATTCTTGCGTATGTCTGGAACATGAAGCATGTCATTTAATTTGACAGTTTTTTCAGAAGTGAACTTGAGAATAACTGTGCCACTGCCTTCGATCATGGAAACTGCAGAATTACCCATGTAGAGTCTTTCTTTCTTATCAAATTTCTGGTATGTTGAAAACATGGATTTTTCAAAGCAAACATGACAAGTAGCTCCTGTGTCAACCCATCATTGGTTAGGGTTCTGAACCAAATTGCATTCAGAAATAACCGCTGAAAAGGTGGACCTATCCATTTTCATGTTGTCAACTGTTGCCATCTCTGTTTTAGTATAAAACAGTAAAATTCTTAAGATGTTATATGTCTAGTGTACTAAAAGAGATAGCACGCTACAATAAACTCGTCGCACAAGTTTATCAATTAGAATTCCACTGCGCTGGAATTCTGTATTAGATAATTGTAACTATATGTTACGTTGTAAATAAATTACAACAATAACGTTATACTATTGTAAGAAATAGTACAACTAACAAACGGAAAGATTATAGAGAATCTAACCAGTATATATAGGAAATTCCGTCCGAGGCTTGTCGTAACAATTTCCTTAAGAATTTTATTTCAAAATTCTCCCAAGATACAACAGACATAATCTGCACGAGATTGTAATGAGTATGTCAACTCTGTGATATATATATGGAATATGGAGCAGCAGAGCAAAGAAGCAGAAGAAATTAGATTGGAATGGGATGAGAATGTGATCAGTATTCTCTCCTATTTATAATTTCGTCCGCATCCCTTCAAACAGTCGCGTCCGCTTGACGGGTCGCACCCGTTTTCTTTTTGGTCGTTGCTGTTTGTTAATGGGTCGCACCCGCCTGCTACTGGTCGCATCTGCTTGCGTCCAACGGTACTATTTCGCACCCGCTTGTACCGCCTGCACCTCTACAGTCGGATCGCATCTATTCGCCCGCGTCCGCTTCAATCGGCTCGCGCCTGTTTTCTTCTAACGGGTCGCACCCGCTACTGTTCGCGCCTATTCAACCCGCGTCCGCTTATGAACAGTCATGTCCGTTCCTATAGCCTGCAACTGCTAAAAAGCCCGGTCCAGTTTGCAGTAAAAATACGAGTATCATATTAGACCCAAACCCAAACCCAAACCCGACCCGGCCCGGTTCGGTTCGGTAGGACGGACGACGGCGCCGCGCGCGCGTGTGTGTGGTGGATATGCATGATCTCCCTCCTCACGACGAAGCATACATTTGGGTGCCCCTAGGCCCCAACACCTTCTTTGCAAAGCCATATATAAACTAGTATGGCTTAGCAATTTTGGCGATGTGGGACTTTATGTATGTTTCATTCATTTTGTTCTTTTAGGAATTCCAACAATCCCCCACATGAACGATAATATACATATCCCCCACACAAAGTGAAATATCACAGAGTACATATGGAATAATGCTTTATCGTGGATAAGTAGATATTTCACTTTGAACTTTCCCTAGTTAAAACTTATCGGATCTACTTGGCTAATCGGTGAATTATTTCATCTTGAACCGTCGGCCTTCATTGTATATCCAGACAATAAGCTTTACGAAGCATTGATTCCCTTCTCATCCAATCTCTTGGTTGTGTTCATTTTGGTCCTGAACAATTTTTTGGTTCTGCGAGTGTTTTTAGAGAATAAAAGCCTTTTAATATTCTCATAGAGCCGACCCATCTCACACCAACATAGGTGATCGCAACCATTAAGAGTAACCTACATATACCCCACTTGTTATTTCCAAGATATGGTCATCATTAAAAAACATAGTTTTAACCTTTACATACTTCTGTAGGCATGCATTTATGTTGTGCACCATAGGAATGGAGTTGGACTATGTCCATGCAAATGCATTACGTCTTGAGTTATTCAGAACTGGTTTGCCTATTGATCCTATTCCGTGGGATCTCCAGTCGATAGGATAGGTTTCCGTATAAGATAACTCTTTGTGGTTTAGGCTTTTAAACCCATTCCCCTCGATGCGCAGTCAATTTTCTCTCTTGATAAATCTTTAGTAAATGGATCCGCTAGGTTATCATTTGTTCTTACATAATCAGTGGAAATTGTTCCATTTGAGAGTAATTGCCTAACTGTGTTATGGCATCGACGAATATGTCATGACTTTCCATTATACACAAAGTTGTGCGCTCTATTTAGCGTAGCTTGGTTATCACAGTGTATACATATGGCCGGTAAAGGTTTAGGCCAGAATGGAATATCTTCTAAAATGTGACGAAGCCATTCTGCTTCTTCGCCTGCTTTATCTAATGCAATGAACTCTAATTCCATAGTGGATCGAGCTATGCATGTTTGTTTAGTAGATTTCCATGACACTGCTGCCCCTTCTAGGGTAAAGACATAACCACACGTTTATTTTGATTCCTCTGAATCTGCAATCCAGTTTGCATCACTATATCCTTCTAAGATGGCAGGATATTTTCCATAATGTAAGGAATAGTTAGTGGTATTTTTTAAATATCCAAGCACTCTCATTAGTGCTTTCCAGTGTTCCTTCCCTGGATTGCTTGTATACCTGCTCAAGCGACTTACTGCATAAGCTATATCTGGTCTTGTGCAATTCATGAGATACATGAGACATCCTATTACACGAGAATATTCCAGTTGCATTACACTCTCATTAGTGTTTTTATGCAGTACTTCTGATGGATTAAAAGGTGTATTTACTCCTTTAATTCCAAAATTTTGAAATCTTTCAATCACTTTTTCTACATAATGTGATTGAGATAACTCAATTCCATTAGGTGTTCTCATTATTTTTATTCCCAAAATAACATCTCAACACCCAAGTCTTTCGTCTCGAAATTGTTGATCAACATTTTCTTTATGGTCTCAATTACTTGAGTATTTGGACCGAATATTAGCATATCGTCCACATATAGACAGATCATCACATATGATTGTCCAAGTTGTTTATAATAAACACATTTGTCACATTCATTTATACGAAAACCATTTCTCATCATGACACTATCAAATTTTGCGTGCCATTGCTTTGGAGCTAGTTTTAGTACGTATAATGACTTGACTAATCTACAGACTTTGTTTTCATTTCCTTTGGAAATAAATCCCTCGGGTTGCTCCATGTAAATCTCCTCATCGAGAATTCCATTTAAGAATGCTGTTTTTACAACCGTCTGATGAATCTCTAGATGATAGATGGATGTAATTGCTATTAGCATTCTTATAGAGGTTATTCGTGTTACCGGCGAATATGTATCAAAAAAGTCTACTCCTTCTTTTTGACGATATCCTTCGGATACTAATCTGGCTTTATACTTGTCGATAGAGCCATCTGCTTTCATTTTCTTTTTGAAAATCCATTTGCAGCCAATTGGTTTTATTCCTGGTGGAATATCAACAATTTCCCAAGTTTTATTACTTAGAATTGAATCAATCTCACTTTGGATTGCTTCTTTCCAACATGAGAACTCAGAAGATGACATTGCTTCCTTGTACGTTTGAGGTTCGTGCTCTAATACATATGTAAAAAAGTCCGAACCAAATGTTTTGGAAGTTCTAGCCCTTACGTTTCTTCTTGGTTCAGCATCCTTAATTTCATGATGAGTTTCATCTTCATGCGAATCGTTCGATTTTTCCCTTGTCCTTTTGGGACATTATTTCCTTCACTCCTTTTATGCGGAAACATATCTTCAAAGAATGAGGCATCTCTTGATTCCATGATTGTATTTACATGAATATCAATTATATCAGACTTGAATAACAAAAATCTGTAGGCACTACTATTTTGGGCTGGCCCAAGATAATAACAATCTAATGTTTTTGGTCCAAGTTTGACTCTCTTGGGAGGCGGAACTGGAACTTTTGCCAAGCACCCCCACACTTTGAGGTATTTAAAGCTTGGTTTGTGTTTTGCCATATCCCATATGGAATTGTTCCCGTTTTATTGTGAGGAACTTTGTTTAATATGCGATTAGACATATTTAAGGCTTCCCCCACAAGTTCATCGGTAGACCAGAAGTTAAAAGCATGGCAGTAATCATGTCTTTTAATGTTCTGTTCTTCCTCTCGGCTACACCATTTTGTTGTGGTGAATATGGAGCTGTTATTTGATGAATTATACCATTTTCGACACAGAACTGTTCAAATGGTGATTCATATTCTCCACCTCGATCAGATCTTAGTATCTTGATCTTTTTATTTAACTGATTTTCTACCTCTGCCTTGTATTTTATAAACGCTGTTATTGCTTCATCTTTACTATTTAGAAGATATACATAGCAATATCGCGTATAATCGTCAATAAAAGTAATGAAATTCTTTTTCCCACCTCTTGTAGGTAGTGATTTAAAATCACATAAATCTGTATGTACCAAACCTAATGGTTCGGTGCTTCTGTCAACAGATTTAAATGGTTGTTTGACCATTTTTGCTTCTACACATGTCTCACATTTGTGTTTCTTATCTACTTGGAATTTTGGAATTAATCCCAGGTTTGATAATTTCTTCATTTTTGGAAGTTAATGTGTCCTAATCTATCGTGCCATAGTAAAATTTCGTGCTCAAACAAGTAAGAAACTTCAATTTTATTAATAGCACGATCAGAATACATAGATTTATTGCCGATAACGGCTACGTTTGCCTTAAATAGGCGATCACATAAATAACCCCTTCCGATATACATTCCAGCTTTGAACAGAACCATCTTGTCTGATTCGAACACAATTTTGAATCCTTTCTTTGATAGCACTGAGCCGGAGATCAGATTCTTGCGTATGTCTGCAACGTGAAGCACGTCATTTAATTTGACAGTTTTTCCAGAAGTGAGCTTGAGGATAAATGTGCCACTGCCTTCGATCATGGAAACTGCAGAATTACCCATGTAGACTCTTTCTTTCTGATCGAATTTCTGGTATGTTGAAAACATGGATTTTTCAGAGCAAACATGACAAGTAGCTCCTGTGTCAACCCACCATTGGTTAAGGTTCTGAACCAAATTGCATTCAGAAATAACCGCTGAAAAGGTGGACCTATCCATTTTCAAGTTGTCAACTGTTGCCATTTCTGTTTTAGTATAAAACAGTAAAATTCTTAAGATGTTATATGTCTAATGTACCAAAAGAGATAGCACGCTACAATAAACTCGTCGCACAAGTTTATCAATCAGAATTCCACTGCGCTGGAATTCTGTATTAGATAATTGTAACTATATGTTACGTTGTAAATAAATTACAACAATAACGTTATACTATTGTAAGAAATATTACAACTTATAAACGGAAAGATTTACAGAGAATCTAACCAGTATATATAGGAAATTCCGTCTGAGGCTTGTCGTAACAATTTCCTTAAGAATTTTATTTCATAATTCTCCCAAGATACAACAGACGTAATCTGCACGAGATTGTAATGAGTATGTCAACTCTGTGATATATATATGGAATATCGAGCAGTAGAGCAAAGAAGTAGAATAAATTAGATTGGAATGGGATGAGAATGTGATCAGTATTCTCTTATATTTATAATTTTGTCCGCATCCCTTCAAACAGTCGCGTCCGCTTGACGGGTCGCACCCGTTTGCCTTTTGGTCGCGGCTATTTGTTAATGGGCTGCACCCGCCTGCTACTGGTCGCATCTGCTTGCGTCCAACGGTACTGTTTCGCACCCGCTTGTACCTCTACAGTCGGATAGCATCTGTTCGCCCGCGTCCGCTTCAATCGGCTCGCGCCTGTTTGCTTCTAACGGGTCGCACCCGCTACTGTTCGCGCCTATTTAACCCGCGTCCTCTTATGAACAGTCATGTCCGTTCGTATAGCCTGCAACTGCTAAAAGTCTTGCAGTAAAAATACGAGTATCATATTAGACCGAAACCCAAACCCGACCCGACCCGACGGACGGCGGCGGCGCGCGCGTGTGTGGTAGAGATGCATGATCTCCCTCCTCACAACGAAGCATACATTTGGGTGCCCCTAGGCCCCAACTCCTTCATTGCAAAGCCATATATAAACTAGAATGGCTTAGCAATTTTGGCAATGTGGGACTTTATGTATGTTTCATTCATTTTGTTCTTTTAGGAATTCCAACAAAAAATGTTGTCTTGTTTTTTGCAATGTAACGTGCTCCGTACTTTTCAAAACTTCTAAGTGAAGGTCGATACATTTGTTGATAACAACAAATTTTTTGCTTCCGGTGGATATAGATGTTCTCCTTTTTTTCTTTACAGAGAGTAGTTTTATTGTTCATGACTTGCTTGAAAGCAGTGCCTGATATTACATGTATGCTGATCGTGCAACATGGCTTGTCATATTTGGATATCATATTTGGATTGAACAACGATTGTAGTAGTATTTTGGGAACTCTATAGTACTACTCTAACGAATACATGTTTGTCTAAGACATGTTCTATTTCCATGTAGACCAAATGACAAGTGTCACCACCGTAATGTTACATAAACTAGACTTCAGGAAAATTTAATTACATCCCATTTGCAAATGTGTGATGTTGTGCGTTATTGATGTGTGTCTTAAGTATTTTATTGCATCTTTTAATGCTTTTGCAAAGGGAGACATGTTTATGCAAGTTATCGTTTCTTCATTTTAAATGGTTTATGTTTTGTTGATATTAATCTATTTGAATTGGTATGAAATCAAGGAACATAATGTATGGAAGTTGCAAGTTATTGTTACAAGAAAAATCGCTATAGCAATGAGTATGTAAATTAGGTCTCTGTTTTTTCTAAATTAGAAAGCGCAAACTGGCTTGCAGTTTTCAGATAGAAAGTGCAAGTAAATTTGCGCTTTTCAAAAATTTCAAAATCAGAAAACTGCAAGTTAACTTGCATTTTCTTTCAGAAAGGTGCAAGATACTTTGCATTTTATATTTTTCAAAATATGGATCAAATTTCATTTCTGCAGGGACTTTTCTTATGGCACCATAAAAAACAGGAACCTGTAGCTCTTTTCTTGTGTTTTTAACACTCAATAGGGCATAAAGAAGTGATAATACCAACCAACATTTTTAATTTAGCAAAGTTAAAATAATTCTTACATAAATACAGCAAAACTTAGTCTTTTTCTTTGTTCGATCATTTGTACTATGAATTAATGAACGACCGTTACCATATATTTACTATTTATTTTGATTTTCATCCATGTTGTTTTTCTTTTTATAATTTGGGAAACAATACATCAAATAAATCACCTTGTTCATCCTTCTTTTTCGTAAAATCCATTTAGTTATAAATTCATCTTTTGAATAAAAACTCATAGACAATGGTTTCATACATGACACAACAATGTTTTATCAACTGCTCTTTATTATTTCTACTTTTAAATTCAAACAATTTGAAAGCGAAATTGATCGATTTCAAGATAATGGTTTGTTGGATTTTTAACTAGAAATAATAAAAAGCGCGATGGCACAACTGATAATTTAGCAAACACTTTGCTCACAGCCTAAATTTCGGGCAAAAAGAAAATGAACAAAAGATATGTTTATCCCACGTATGAAGGTATAGAAGCCTAAGAGCCCAATACCACATGATGCAAACTAGGTATATAAATAGCCTTATGTAGGCAGAGACTGATTCTAGATACTATAACCTATGTGGGATTAAATAGATACCCTTTAATCAAGCTGTTAGACCATTAAATTTGTTGCTATGGGGAGGCTCTAACCATTGGGCTGCGGCTATCTTTATTGGTCAATGCTTTTCTGTTAACCTTAGTTTTTCAACTAAGCCTGCCAATGGATATCCAAAAAATCTAAAATCCATCTCCATCCCACTACAACAAAACAACCATTTTACAACGGCAATGCCCGTTGTAATATGGATTTCGCAACGGGCAATGCCCGTTGTAATACATGATATTGCAACGGTTTCTGAACGTTGCAAAATAAATGCAAATTTAAAAAAAAAAATTACAGCGGCATCCATGCATAGTATAACATCTAATAATTTAGAAGTAAATAAATTACAATGGCATTTAGAAGTAATCTTTAATAATAATTGTAATGCCTTTGGCGTCACACTTTTTTGGTATCACCGTGAACTACCAAAAATGCCCCTCTATAGTATGAACAAATCTTATTAGTCCTTAAAAATAGGATCTACCAGTTAAACTTGTTCGATATTAACAAATCTTAATATCCTCTAAAAATAGCATCTAACAGTTAAACTTTTTTACAAATTCAAAATATCCATCTACACTTAAGATTAGGATCTAACAAATAAATATTTTTTCTTTAATTAACCATAAATTCGTTGTTTATAATTAATAATACAAATAAAATTCAAACTAATAATAAAAATTAGATGTTTCGACTTAGAAATAAAAGTTTACATTAGCTACATATTATGTCAATGTAAAAACATGGCTAAATATTTATGAAAACCATTTTTTTTGAACAAGTTAATGAAAAATAATTCATGTGCGAGGCACATGCCATTATCACGCGCGAAGCGCGTGCCCTAGTGCTCGTAAATAATAATTACAACTCCATGCATAGTATAGCATCTAATAATTACAGCAACATTCACTTATTAAAACTCCTAATAAGTTGATGTCAAATATGCTTTTAGTGTGTACCATAGATTTCTCTTAAGTTAGCACTCCTTTCATATGTAGATATCCTACTGCTTTCATCAGCATACACCTGTATATTATCAGAATGATAGCCATTAAATACATAATTTCACATGGTAAGAGGATAATAATAACCTCTTAAGCAGAAAGAGACGTCAAAATATTAGCAAACTCACCTTGCAAATTAGTACTTGGAAAAGCCCTAAATAGCTTGGTATAGTATAGCTACACGTGCAATCAAGCCACTGCATTTGGAGGCAGGCTCCTCCATAAACTCTTTGAATAGAATCGGCCTTGAAAAATATTAAATTCCTTCCAATAAACTAAAGCCAAATAATTATAAGAAACAAAATAATGTAACAATCAATAATCAGCGAAAATCCATTACGCTAATCGCATAAAAGACTTGTAACCAAGAAAAAGATAATGAATTGGTTTATCACAATCAGGCAAGTATAAATTAAACCCGTTAAACCTCATCTTTCGCGACAATCAATAAAACTAAATAATGTCTTTCTGCATCACTTGTAATATTTTTGGTTACCGAACTTAGAAATGCCCAACCCACCAAAAAGCAGCAACTGCAAAAGTAACAAATGTAAAATAGCAGACAACATAGGAGCCAAAGGGAAGTTCAATGTCACAATAAGCATCTACATCTAACTCTACCCAACATGTAGCAGAAACTTTTTCACAAATCTCGACACATGCTAAAGGACACAGTGCATCAGTCTACTCAAAACCAACATGGTGTAGAGCATGTAAGCAATAAGAAATCTAAGAAAAGCAAATAGAAAAAGGAAATTCCAACCTCTACTAGTAAGTGATTTGAAGTCCCCTCCTTCCCTAATTCAGAAGCTTCTACTGAGCAAGAGGACTTCATTCTTGCCCATGCTGAATTTGTGAATGATACTGAATTTGTACAACAAGTATCATAAAATATTATTGAACTGCCTGAAGAACCTACATCAAACATATCATATGCCAAATATGTTTCATCTAACCTAGAGTATGAGAAGGATATACAAGTAACCAAGCCACTACCAGCAACAACAATGAGCCCCTTAAAATATTTACAAGGGCTAGAAAATAAGGTAAATGAATTTTATTTCCTGAAATATAAGAGGGATTAATACTGATTTTAAAATGAGTCAAGTATTAACTATTGGTCTATTGGAGAATAACTATCTGCTGATAGGATTAGTCAGTTAGTGCTGAAAATTGACAAAAACCAGGACCACATTCACAACAATGACCGTGGAACAAAGGGGAGAATTCTGTTACCATGGGACAAATTGTTATGGAATGTTATTGTTATTAGTAAATCAGAGCAACAAGTAACATGTACCCTTTAAAATATGAGAGGATATGTAATGACTCTAACTCTTATGTATGCCAGTAACTTGTTTCAGCAGGGAGTTTTTATGGCAAGAACTATCAAATCTTTCAAGTGTTATTGATGGTGAATGGTTACTAATAGGACACTTTAATAATGTTCTTAACCCTAAGGTCAAGAAAAAGGGACTTCCAGTACCCTTCTCTCATCTTATGGGGTTTAAAAATTGCTTACTCTAATGTGGCATCACTGAAGTAAACATTCAGCGATTTCAATTCACTTGGGGAAGACTACGGGTAGTAGCCACACATATAGGCAAAGTATTATTTAATTGTACCTTCCTACAACACTTCCAGAATTTTATAGCTACAACCATTTCATCTAAATTCAGTGACCAAGATCTCATCATCATTAAACTTCATACACAAGATGTTCACAACAAGAAAATTCCCTTCAGAGATATAACTAGCTGGCATTTGACAACTGGATATGAAGAACAAGTTGAGCCGATTTTTGCTCACGCTACTTGGGTTACTAAGTTCAGAAATTTATCACCAAACCGAGAAGAATGAAACAAAATCCTAAAGCATGGAATAGAACAAGAGGAAAAGACCATGACTCTCTTAATTCTCTTGAGTCGACATATAATGATAAGTTGATTGCTTCAGAGGATGTATATGCTTTTGAAGATTTAATTGATATGGGAACAACAAGGAAAATGTTGAACATTACGTAATATGCAAAAAGGTGAATTCAAAATTTTCAATTGAAAAAGACATAATATGAGAACTGTTATATACATTTGAGAGAAGATGAAGTTGTAGGGCATTAATGATTTCGGGGTATAATTTGATGTAAAATTCATGATGAAAAATTGAATCGATAATATTAGGTAGTTGAAAATGTGTACCTTATTGTTTCCAGTTTTGTATTTTTGAAATTATAGGACTCAAAGTGTGACGACCCGGAATTTTCAAGCATTTAAAATCAGAATATTATATTGATTTTAAATATTCAATAGAGTATGTTAACGCTTACAATTGAACGCTAACACCCTGTGTCTGAAGTGTGAATGTGAAAGCACCACCCGATGGTTCAGGAACAGAATATCAGCTAAAATAACAGAAAATGCATTAAGAGACAACGATCTTATAGTGGTTTGGCTTAAGGAGTAGTCTACGTCCACTTTAAGTATCTTTATTACTGATCATGTTACAAAACGATACAATGCTCTTCAAGTACAAATCTCTTTAGTTAAAAAACACTTTGAGCAAGTAGCTTAAGCTTCGATGTAGATGAAAGTCTTCGAATCCATGTCGGAGTGTGAAAGTCTTTCAAAGTAGCTTGTAGTGTTCTTCGAAACTTCAAGTATAGAGTCAGTTTAGAAATTGGCAGAGTATCGGCGCTTGAAGAGATTGTCCAAAAAGTCCCTTCAAAGTTGGAGATGGTCATGTATTTATAGAGAATTCTGGGCAGAAATTATTGCCAAGTCTTAAGTCGTGGCCGACTTAAGATAAGTCATCGTCGACTTAGGATAAGTGGTGGGTCGTTGGCGGGTTAAGGCATCAGGAGTTATGACTTAGCTGGCTCGCTTATGTCCTTTAGCACTAACGATAGGTACTAGCGACTTCAGGAAAGCGGCACGGTCAAAACCTCTAAGTACAAGGTCGTTACCGACTTATGCCAGGTTATAGGCCGGCAGCGACTTAGGGATAGGTCATAAGTCACGTTTCCGAGATAAGGTTTAACTGGGTTGCTGTGTCTACTGAGTACAAGTCTTGTGTCGCAAACGAGTTAGTAGGCACCGGTTTAAGTAACACAACATTGGATTTGCCTTTGTGCTTAGGTCGTGAGCGACCTAGCATAAGTTGTAAGTCGGCCATGGCTTAAGTGAAGTTGCTTTGGGCCTTTCATGTCTTGAGTCGTTAGGTCCGCCATCTCTTGAGTCGTTAAGTTGCGTCATTGCTTAAGTCGCTAAGTTGATAACTCGATGAGCCGCTCATCCTTTGAGTCACTGTCTCCCTTGAGTTGTTGAGTCGGTAACTACCTTAAGGTATTAAGTTGGTAACCGTTCAAGGCTGTTGAGTCGGTAACCCTTCAAGACTGTTGAGTCGGTAACCCTTCTCTTAACCCGCTAAGTCATGGCTTCCTTAAGTCAGTAGGTCGTTAAGCCGTTGTACCCTTAAGTATTCTTCCTTTTGAGCCGCTGAGCATAGGGGTTAACATTTGCCCCTCGAAGTACACGCCTAATGGTTAGGTCGTGTGCTTCGATATCCTTTAACCCGTCCCCCTCTAAGTCGATAAGTCGTGTGCGACCTAAAGGTTAGGTCGTATGAGCCGCTTCAGGCCTCTCTACTATAAGTCGTCTATCCCCTCCTTTCTTTTCATTGCCTGCCTCTTCATTTGTTTTTGCTGTTAAATCTTTCCTGAGCTTCCAAAGGCGATTTCGATTCAATCAGTCAACGATTAATCTTGAGATTACATCGTGTAAGTGATATTGCTTTCTTCTCCTGATCCTTTACCATCTCTGATTCGTGAATTCCATTTTTCTCCATTCTAACCCACCTCTCCACACAATGCGTCATCGTGAATTTTCGATAGTTAACGAACTCTACTTGGCTTGATTTTGGTTTAAACGTTTGATTGGTGGGCTTCAATGCTTCAAGCTAATCGATTTTCGAGTTGCGTTGGAGTGACAGGCATTGAATTTGTGGTGATTTAGTTTTTGGATGATTCGTCATCAGGTGAAAATTAGGGCTTGTGTTGGTGGAGAGGCTAACGGGTTAGCGGGTTAAGAAGGTGAAGGGTTTCTGATTAGATGGGCGTTTTGTCGATTGAGTGAAGTGAAATGCTGATTTGGAGACGACTCAGTAATTTTAGGCGACCTATAACCCTTCACGACTTAACTAGATACGACATAAGCTTTGAGTCGCGACCGAGCTAAGACTTAAAGAAATTCTCATCACTTTGAAACGAAACCTTTTCTCCTCAACACGCTTTGCGGCTTATAGGACCAACGATTTAAGGAGCCAACGACTTTACTTGCAAGAAATCTTTTAAGTCATGGACGACTTAACTTTTAGGTCGTGGATGACTCAGCCTTTAGGTCGTGGACGACTCATCACTTGAACAATCTTTTACTTGCCGAATTGTTTCCTTTAGCCTAAGCCAATTGCATCCCACGCTGTTAGGTCGTGAACGACTCATGACTTGGAGAACTTTTGGACTGTGACTCAATGACCTGAACAAAATTTGAAAACTTAGAGATGTTGATAGAACTTGATTGTATTTCCAATTTGAATTGCCAGGATAAACTGCTTGAACTTTGTTGCGTTTCTTTACAGACTACACCAGTTTTATTGCTATCAACCTGTTAAACACAACACTTGCAGAAAAATGGGACAAATATACATGTCACTGATCGCCCACATCAAATGACAGATTAGTCGACATAGAACATAATCAACTTTAAAGAGATTGTATGTAATGCTGTGAATCCAACTCAAATGAAATATTAAAGCAAAGCATTGTTTGACTGAAACTGATTTGTTTGCATCAACACTACACTTGTACATAGATTTAAAACAACAAACTTTGAAACTTTAAAGTTGACAAATGTATGTTAGTTCAATTTCAGTTATATCCGTTTATTGCTTTATTAGTTTTACACAGCACTTCACACATTTAGGAAACGTGCACCTTCTCGTTTGAATATCCAGTTGTTTATGTAGAATGGCCTCACATTAAGAAGAAGTAACGGAACAAACTGGAGAGGCTCTTCCAATAGCTGCTCCCCTGACCACTCCACCGGAAAGAGTCTCAACTTCCTTAAGTCAACGAGCGTTTAATCTATTACGCACCCAATTTGGCATTGTTGAAACGGATGCTATATTGCCCGGGCCAAATGATTTTGCTGATAGACCTCCTCACGGCTTCGTTGCTGTCAACCGCCAAATGTGCTTGTGCGGTGCTATTCCTCCCTTCAATGACTTTCTTCAACAGTTTCTACTTCGATTGACCATCTCTCTGTTCCAACTGCACCCTAATGGTTATGCCATTCTGATGGGGTTGTGTGTTTTATTCATGAGAACTTTGGGTCGACTACCGAGTTTAAATTTGTTATTTATGTTCTTTCACAAAGACTAAAGATCATCCCTCCATTGTTATTATAAGAAGCGCTAGGAATCGCAAACTCATCACTGATCTTTCCGTAAGCGTTCATGGCTTCTTAAATTAGTTTTTCTTCGTTCGCTGCCCCCCAGGGTTTTACACCATCTGGAGAGTAGGAAGTAAGATTACCTGTTTCTATTTTTGAATGCCTGAATTTTTCGAGATCTGAGTTGCTAAGTGCTAATTTCACTCTTTCCTTTTTCAGCGCTTCCTCCCCCCTCTAGAGATCCAGGCCACAAGCAATTTTTTTAAAGACTGAATGCCGTGACCGCAGAAGAGAGAAGTATAAAGTTTTTATTGAGGGATGAATTTTTACATCAGTTTGGACTTCTGCATTCTTCTCGCTCTACACACCCCCATGAGGTTCCAGACTCCCCATCTAAAGCATTAGATGCCACAGTTTCTACTGACGAACCCATACCAAAAGAATCTGCCTCCGAGGCTTCTCTAGTGAAGTTCTCTACTACTGCCGACGTTGCGGGGTCGTCTGGAAAATTCGCACTTGCCCCAGTCATTGTTGGGCGAATTCTCACCCAGAAGATCTCAAAACCAAGAAGCCACAGTTTCACTCGGGTTCGCAATCTCCACTTCATTCAGCACGACCAATCACCTTCCCATTCGGCCTTGACTCATTCGGCCTTGACACATTCGGCCTCCACCTCATTCGGCCTCCACCTCATTCGGCTTCCTTTCCACCACCGGTCCAAGCAGACAACACCGAACCAACTTCCAAAGCCACCACCGAATCAACATTCCCCTCTACTGCCGAACCAGAGGGATGCTGCCCCATGCCGAACCAACCCATCAACAAGGCCACCACCGGACCAAACGAGCACCGAACCACCTAACTACCACCGGTCCATACCTACCACCGATCCAAAGCCCAATGCCGAACGAAGCTCTGCCGAACCAGGTGATTGCCAGTCCAGATTGTCTCAGCCCGGGCCCACCAGCAGCTATATACCTCCAAGACCCCTGCCCCCTGCCTCATTCTATAAATAGAGGGGTAGGGGTACAACAATGGCGGACAAGTTTGAGAGCTCAAGCAAGGAAGGAACTTTCAAACTACTTTCATATATACGAAGCATTGTACTTGTAATCTGAAAGAAAGAAGATAATAACATATAAAGTGGACGTAGGCACATTCTGGCCGAACCACTATAAATCCGCGTGTCTTTTACATTTCAGCCCCTACTTCTTTTATATTTACATACTCATCTAAAATCATTGAAAATCACATATAATCAACTAAATAATACGACTTGGAGGTGTTTGTCCATTTTTTGTGCAAACATTTTTGGTGCTTTCATTGAGAGTTGAACTCAAGCTTCAGCTTCTCCCACTCAACCTTCTTCTTAACAACATCGCTCGTTACTTAGAAATCATGCCTTCCAAACAGAGAAAGGATGTTAACGAAGGAAAGAACATCGCAACTAGCAGCCTTCCAGATCCAGCAATCGCAGATCAGCCCACTTCAACAGCAGTACCAGATGAAAATCAGGAAAATCCAACTGGTCCCGCAACGGAAAAGCCAATCACTAGGGCAGATCTGGACAGGGTTGTGGCTGAAGTAACTAACCGCTTCACATCCCAACAAGAAACTTTGGTGGACCAACTCATGTCACGCTTAAGGGATGCTGAAGAGTCCAACCGCAACACTGAATCATGGGGTGAATCCCAATCTGGAGGATCTCGGAGGCAACAAAGGTCTTCCCTCTTCGAAGAAGCTATCAACAGGAACAACAATGATAGGGGCCGCGCCCGGACTCAGCCCGAATTCCGACTCGAGGAAGCGCTTGGAACCGAACCCAGTGGGGGAGGCACCAGGCGAGGATCGGATGTAGCTGAGCCAGTCATGCCACCTAATCATAGAAACCCCGCTGAACGGAGCCGAGCTAGGACCCAGCCCGAAGTTGACCCCATGGATATGCTCGAAACAGAACCCCACAGGGGAAGATCAAGGCAGGGAGCAACTGTAGCTGGTCCTAGCGTGCATCTGAGCAGCCAGAGACAACCACTGGATAATGCTAGAAGTGATAGACTATACCATCCCTACAGGTCATCTGGACGAGATAGATCCCGCAGGGAAGAACCAAGCTCGTTTTTGTCCGCTCCAAATTCTGACGAACGAATGGCACGATTATTCAGAGAATGTGTCCAACGGGAGCAAAGGGACCGGGGAATAGGCGCTAGGGTCACCAGCCCCTTTACCCGAAACATCGAAACTGCCATCACTCCCCGGGAATGGAAAATGCCAACCATGGAACCTTACAAAGGAACTTCCGACCCCATCGTACACTTACAAAGATACACCCAGCATATGCTCATGAGTGGAGCAACAGAAGGAGTATTATGTAAATGCTTTTCGCTATTCCTAGCAGATCTAGCTACCTCCTAGTTCTGCCATCTACCCCAAGGATCCATCAGCTCATGGGAGATGTTGAAAGAAAGGTTTATTAGCCAGTTCCGCATCCATGTGGAACAACCCAAGGATGCTTATTCTCTATCCAATGTCAAACAGAAATCCGGAGAGACGCTGCAACAATATCTAACACGGTTCAACGCCGCAGCGGCAGCAGTTCAAGATGCCGATGAAAAACTCACTCTAATGGCCCTCTGTAGTGGTGTACATCCAGACACCAAGTTTGCCAGAAGATTAACTAAGGAAAAACCAGCTACCTTGCCTGATTTCTTCCATGAAGCTGGAAAGTATATGAGACTTGAAGACGCTGCTACGGAGAGGCAGTCAGGGCAACAAGGCAAGATAGTTCAGGACAAGGTTCCCACTGCGGCTAAGGACGCTCGAAGAAATGAATCTAGAGACAATGCTGGGGGCAGGAAGGTCGAAAAGCGCCAATATCGACCAGGACCGAGATTTGACTCCTACACTCCTTTGAATGAAACAATCGAAAACATCTTCCTAGCCACTCAGGGCGAACTCGGATACAAGCGCCCCCCGCACAAGAAAGAATCAGATAACGCACTCAAGTCTGGAAAGTTCTGTCGCTTCCACGAATCCCACGGGCATGACACCAATGAATGCCACCATCTTCGGGATTTGATCGAAGAACACATTAGAAGAAGAAGGCTGGAACGCTATGTGAAAGGTCAGAACAGGACACCAACTCCTGTTAATGAGAACTCAAAGCAACCCCTCCCAGAAGTAGGCGGAGGGAGTCGCAACAATCACAACACCAGTGGCTCTAGTCAAGAGAAGATAGTGGTCCTTACCATCTCGGGAGGACCACACATCGCCGACAGAAGTTGGGCAGAGATGGAAAGGTATGGCAAGTCGCTTAGAAATGCAGAATGCTATGTTAACTCCATCACGGAAGAACGCCACCCGAAACGAAAAGAGAGCGACGACATCATATTCAATAGGCGTGATTTTGAAGGAAGACAGTACCCACATATGGATCCTATGGTCATCTCTGCCTGGTTCGGTCCAGCTAAAGTTTTTCGAATTCTAATAGACACAGGAAGCTCCGTAAATATCCTATTCAAACATGCTTTCGACAAAATGAAGTTATCAATGAAGGATGTATCCCTCTGTGACAAACCACTGCACGGTTTCACTGGAGATGCAAAAATGCCCCTCGGCCAACTTGACCTCTTCGTCGAAATAGGAAGTCATCCCCGCTCCGTTGTGCGAAAACAAACGTTCGTACTAATAGAAAACCACTCGGCTTACAACGCCTTCTTGGGAAGACCAGCCTTGTCTGACTTCCAGATTGTATTAGCCCCCTGGTGCCTGAAAATGAAATTTCCAACAGACAACGGAGTAGGAGAAGTAGAAGGAGATCAAGATGCTGCCCGAGACTGCTACGTAACTGAACTTCGCAATAACCGTAGAAAGAATAAAGGAAAAGATGCAGAGACTACTCTCTGCATGAAAAGCTTGGAGGCATAGCAACTAAAGAAAGCCCCTCCTCTTCGATACACAAGCGATCCCTTCAATGAACTAGACCCCAGGGATAAAGAGGAGGAGGCTACCGCCGAGCCTGCAGAGGCTATGGAATTCGTATCTATAGACAAGCACGATTCAAGTAAACTATTAAAAGTCGGATCTCAGCTAAAAACGGAGTTGAAAGATCAACTCATTGACTTTCTCCGCCACAACTTAGATGTATTTGCGTGGACCCATGCCGATTTGACAGGAATCTCCCCCGACATAGCATGCCACATGCTGAACATCGATCCCACCAAGGTACCAGTAAAGCAGAAAAAGAGGAGCATGGGGGCAGAGCGATCGGCAGCCCTTGATGAGGAAGTAAAGAATCTACTTGCTAATGGCTTCATACGGGAAGCCATCTACCCAGAATGGATCGCTAACCCAGTGCTAGTAAAAAAGGCCAATGGAAAGTGGCGAACATGTATTGACTTCTCCAATCTGAATGACGCTTGCCCAAAAGATTGCTTCCCACTTCCCCGAATTGACCAACTTATGGACAACACAGCCGGACACGAACTCCTATCTTTTATGGATGCATACTCCGGATATAACCAGATTCCCATGCACGCTCCTGATCAAGACCACACTAGCTTCATCACCGACCGCGGACTATATTGTTACAAAGTCATGCCTTTTGGACTCAAAAATGCCGGAGCTACCTATCAGCGCCTCGTCAACAAGATGTTCGCGGAACTAATAGGACGAACTATGGAAGTGTATGTGGATGACATGTGGGTAAAGTCCAGGAAAGCCGACGACCATGTAAGCCACCTGGGCGAGATGTTTCAAGTACTTCGCCGATATGGAATGAAGCTGAATCCTCTAAAAGTGCTCCTTCGGAGTATCTTCGGGAAAATTCTTAGGATTTATCGTCCACGCCAGAGGAATCGAAGCAAACCCTGAACAAATCCGGGCTCTAAAAGAAATAAGGATACCCTCCACTCGAAAAGAAATGCAGAGCCTAAACGGAAAGGTGGCCGCCCTAAGCAGATTCATTTCCAAGGCAACTGACAAGTGTGTCCCTTTCTTCGAAGCTCTTAAGAAAGACAAAGGGAGATTCGAGTGGACCGATGAATGCTTAAAAGCCTTCCTCAACCTAATCGAACACCTTCAGAGACCACCAGTACTCTCAACTCCAAATGAAGGTGAAGTGTTATACCTATACCTCGCTGTATCATCTCATGCTCTAAGCGCCGCCTTGGTAAGAGAAGAAGACCGCACACAACGCCCGGTTTACTTTGTAAGTAAGAGATTTACAGGGGCAGAGGCCAGATATCCTAAACTAGAGAAATTAGCATATTGTTTATTGATCGCGTCACGAAAACTGCGACACTACTTCCAGTCTCACTCCATCAGGGTTCTAACCGATCAACCGCTAAGACAAGTGCTCCATCGTCCTGACACTTCTGGGCGACTCCTCAAATGGTGCATCGAACTAAGTCAGTATGATATCACCTACCATCCTCGCACCGCTATCAAAGGACAAGCCATGGCCGATTTCATTGCCGAATTCACCACCAACGAAGGCAAGGAACAATCCGAAGTAGCAAAAAACATCAAGTGGAACCTCTTTGTAGATGGAGCATCGAACGAACAAGGCTCGGGGGCAGGAATTGTGATCATCACCCTCAGGGGAAGAAAGTTGTACTATGCATTAAGGTTGGAGTTCACGGCCACTAACGACGATGCTGAATATGAAGCAGTAATAGTGGGATTGGAGCTTGCCCTGGAAATTGGAATCAATTCCTTATGTCTTCATAGTGATTCTCAGCTTATCGTAAACCAGGTACTAGGAGAATTCCAGACTCGAGGAGAACGACTCACAGCATACCTAAAGAAAACCAAACTGCTGCTCGATCAATTGGACCACTATCTAATCAAACATATTCCTCGAGAAGAGAACCAAGAGGCAGATGAACTTGCAAAGCAAGCTAGTATGAAGAATAGCACCATTTTCGGAACACTAGCCATCTCAAGGCAGCTAGCCCCAAGTTTCAAACCAGTAAATCTGGTAACTGCAATCGAAGAAGGAACCTGGATGACTCCCATCCGGAAATATTTGCAAGATGGCACACTGCCCGACAGGCGTGACGAAGCCAAGAGGATCTTGAGGAAAGTTCCCCACTACACGATACAAGAAGGCATCCTCTATCGGCATGGCTTCTCTGGCCCCTTATTGAGATGCGTCGCTGGAAGGGAAGCCAAGGAGATCTTATCAAACATCCATCAGGGAGGATGCAGAGATCACACTGGGGGGCAGACTTTGGCAAGGAAGATACTCCGATATGGATATTACTGGCCCACACTAAACAAAGACGCTCTAGACTTCATCAAGAAATGCGACAGATGTCAGAAATTTGCCAAGATTCCTCGACTGCCCACAAATGTAATTACTCAAAAGACCAGCCCTTGGCCCTTTGCTGTATGGGGAATTGACTTAATTGGCGAACTGCCAACGGGCCGAGGCGGAGCCAAATATGCTGTAGTGGCAGTCGATTATTTCACCAAATGGGTGGAAGCAGAACCTCTAAATAAAATATCTTCATCAAAAGTTATAAACTTCTTGATCAAAAATATTCTGTGCAGGTACGGAGTCCCACTCAAGATCATATCAGACAACGGACTCCAGTTTGACAGCGAAGAGTTTGCCGACTGGTGCCAAGAGCATGGAATTCATAAAAGCTTCTCATCAGTAGCTTATCCTCAGGCAAACGGACAAGTTGAAGCTGTCAACAAAATTCTCAAAACCCTAATCAAGAAGAAACTTGAAAAGTCAAAAGGCGCTTGGGTGGACGAACTTCCTACGGCACTATGGGCATACCGCACGTCTTTCAGAACATCAACGGGACATACTCCTTTCTCCTTGGCATATGGATCGGAGGCAATGCTCCCAGTTGAGACTATTGTGCCTTCTCGCCGTAGGATCCACTACAACCCAGAAGAAAACGAAGAACTCCTCCTCATGTCTTTGGATCTGATTGTGGAAAGGAGAAACGATGCAGCACTTAAAGCAGCAGCTCACAAACAAAAGGTGGCAGCGCTATACAATTCCAAAGTCAAGCATCGCAGCTTACAAGAAGGAGATCTTGTCCTCAGGCGAATCTTTCCGCGCCCCGGGGCACTAGACCCCATCTGGGACGGACCGTATGTAATTCATAAAGATCTCCACAACGGAGCTTATATTTTGTCAACAGTGGACGGAGAGGTGTTCCAGAGGGCATGGAACATCCGACACCTCCGTCGATACTTTTCTTAACTTGTACTGCCCATATGAAGTGAATTAACAAAGAGAATCAGTGGACGTAGGCACTTTCGTGCCGAACCACTTTAAAAAATCTTGTCGCTTTTTAGCTTGTTCCTTTATGTCTTGGCTACTTGTTAAGTTTTATCCCTTTCTGTTGAACAAAATCCTATGGCATCTCCACTCAAGACGCACCGCGGCCTCATCTGGACTAGGCCTAACAGGTACGCTACGATTCTATGCACTCGCCAATGAGACACTTTTGCTCCAGCATCCCTCTGCTGCGGGTTAACTCACTGCGCGGCTGCCCTCAAAGCCAACAGTAATGAGCCGATTATAAGTCATCATAAAGGCCGACTATAGCCGATGGCAGCTCATTACGGCGTTCGGCTCGCCGGCAACTGTGAACCTACTTTAAGCCCCAACATAAGGTGTGGCCAGCCAGGGGTAGTTCACGGCCAACGGCACCCACGCTAGCCGGCCACGGTAAATCGAATAATACCCACGATTACGGACCATAATGGTTCGGGTAGTTACCGTGCGCGATCTCGGCTCCGATGTGTCTTAAGCGCGGCTGTGGTAAAAAAGAAAACTCCCCGCGGAGGCGTAAGATGGGTGACAAATGTCTCCAAGACCCACAGCTAGGGAAAGTGACTACAAAACCCGTTTGCCACGAACTTAAGCACATCGACGGCCTTCCGTGACTGGAAGTTTTACTTTTACTATATTTCCATTTCATTTAAATACTTTTCTCCTATCCTGTATAACAAACTCTAAAGTACAGGAAACCAAATAGGAAGCATTCGCTCATGAGAAACTAAGTCTGCATACTGGGTGGCAGGGTACTCAGCTATATCCGTGAACAGTTACATAAGACACTCTAAGCTACCGCCTGCGAATAAAACATAAAGGGCGGTACTCTCTTTTCTTGTACATAAATACGTAACTATAGCTTGTTCGTACAATAACATTGCAACACATGAAATTATATTTCTAGCAAAAAACTTAGCATCAAACACAACTAGAATCACAGGCATATACATAGTTATATTTCTCACGCAGCACATCAAGATGACAACATCATTTAAACATAACAACATCAGCTTATATTATAAAATCACACGAAGTTATTCTTTGCAAATAATATTATTATATTTACATGTCAATGACTAACGTAAACAGTGATAAAAAGAAATAAAAAGGTGGCAGCCGCGTCCACCAACTTCCCCAGTCTACTTAGCCGCAGGATCAGAGCCCCCAGCATGTGGATCAGGAGTCCCACCTGTCCAGTTCAGAAGAGGAATTCATTAAACGAACGATCAAGTTATGAAAACACGGAAAGGAAAGAAAGGGAAAAGAATAACTCACCAGCATCCGCCGCTTGATCCTCATCATCCAACTGCACGCCCGCTTCCTCTACAGCAAGCAGCCACATCCCCTCCTTCACCGCCGCTTGCTCCTCCTTCGAGAACTGGGCAGTAACCGCATCCAAATTGAAAGCCTCTCCGCCTTCCTTACCCGCGTTCACCCTGGCCTCCTCAAAAGCCTGGAGATACACCTTGCCCATCACCCGAGGGTAATCGTCCATCCAAGACAAGCCGCCCTCCTTCCAAGTGTGGAAGTACATGTCCTGCAGCATCTCATCCATCATCCCCTCATTCTCCTCAAACTCCCTCACCCGGGCCTCGGAAGCTTGCAACTTGGCGACGACAATGTCCCTCTCTGATTGGTATCTCAAGCAGTCATCCTGGAGAGACCTCCTCATTTCCTCCTCCTTTAACTTGAGGGACCTCCTCATCTCCTCCATCTCCTCCTTCAACTCGGCCTGAGCCATCTCCGCAGCCTCGAGCCTCCCAGACAACTCCTCTACCCGCTCAAGATCCGCATTTCGAACCTCGTCCACCGTCGTAATGGCCATGTTAATCCGTTCCCTGCAGGCGACCTCCATCTTCCGTAATTCCGCCCTACTGGCCTTCTCCATCGTCTCTTTCAGCCGCTTGGAGGCTTCCTCATGCTGGGAAATCTGGATGGCTTGATCGGCGAGCTGCTTGGCCTGATCGGCAACTTTTAACCTCAACCGAATATTAGCACTCCCGATCTCTTCCCCGGCCTTGGCCAATTTAGCATGATGCTCCATTAACTTCTTGGTCTCTGCGGCCACCCGATCGATGTTAGCCTTGGCTTCGTCCCCCATGGTGACTACCCGTGTAGTAAGTAAATCAAGATCTAAAGACTTGGCCTCGTCCAGCACTCTTACCATGGGGTTGCGGGGAAGGAGGTGCTCGCCCGTGGCCTCATCAAATGAGATATCCTGAAAGCTCGGATCTAAATCAGGATGACCGGCAAAAGGGTCACGAGGCACGGGGCGAGGAACATCAGGACGCCTTATACGAATAACAGTTGGGCTCTTGAAAGGAGGATGAGGGGGGCCGGATTCCGTGCTCTCCTCCGTAGTATCACGAGGAGGCTGAGTAGGAAGCTGCGAACCAGGGGAAGACTCAAATAAGGAACGGCTCCGCTTCTTTTTCCGAATGCCCTCTTCAATGACCCCAAGAAGAGGGCGATAACTGACTACATCCCCAGTGCGACCAGTAGAGGGTTTCGCAGAAGCTCTCCTCGACTTAAACTGCTCAAGGTGGTGTCGAACGTCCGACGTTTTAACCACCTGGCCTGCCCCTGGAATAAAGAACAAGTGTTATGAACATACAATAATCCACAGTTCGAAAAATGTGTTAAGTTAAAAGGAAAGAAAAGTGAGAAGACACATCTATTATACAAACCCGGCGGAGGAGTGGGATACTGCAATAAGTCCTGGATCTCATTCCAGGACGGAAGTGAACCGTAAAAAATTTCTAAGTCCCTATCGAAAATGGAATCGGCAGAGGCAAAAGTTCACCTTGCATCGCCGGAATCGCCCTAGCTGAGGAACCCTTAGAGGATGGGTCAGTGCCAGCCACAGCTTTGCCGGTTTCCTTTGCCTTCTCCGTTTCCGACTCTCCCTCCGACTCCCCGAAGGCCCGACGGAGAGCCTCATCCAGTTCAAGGTCTTGCTCAGAGGTTAGGGCACCGACGCCACTACCACCTTGACCGTCGACATCTCCTCCACCCTCCGACCCTTCTCCAACCTCGCCTCCTTCCTCCTCTTCTACACCTTCCTCCTACGGGACAGTCGGAAAAGTACTTGGAGAAGGGCCATCAGACTTCTTCAGTTTCTTCCCCCCGACAACGGGAAGCTCTGCAAAAGGCTCCCTCTTACCGCTCTTCACCATAGCCCCCTCCTTAGCTTTAGCAGCCTTCTCCTCAGCCGTGTCTCTTTGCTTAACCACGGACTGGTGCGGTAAGATCAAATTATACTCCAAGAGGGTTGCATTCCTGATCAAGAAGGAGGCCGACCGGTCCCGTGCCGGAATAGCCTTTAGTTCAGCAGCCATTCGCACCAAGGAATCATCCTCCACGACTGCAATACCACCTGTCGCTAGCCAGAAATAGAAGCATGTCAGAAAAAACACTACAGTCAAAACATGGAAAGTATAAATGAAATCCATCTTACAGCCGGAAGTGAAAAGGCGGAAAGAAACAGCATCGTCCTTGATGAAGAACCACTCTTTCTTGAACATGGTAAACTTGGAATATAAGTCCAGGACTGGTTTGAAGGGCACGGCTGCTTCCAGACTAATATACGGAGACCCCTTCTTATAGCCTCTCAGGTTGTACAAATATCGAATTTCCCGGTTAGAAGGAGGACGCCCGTACCTCCTCTGGAAGATAACAAAAAGGCTCACCAGAATGGCATAAGAGTTAGGCTGAAGTTTGAAGGGAGCCACCTTCAAATACGTGGTGAAGCTTACTATCCAAGCGTTGATAGGAGGGATAGCACCGCACATGCAATGGTATCTGCTATAAGCAAAGTAGCCTTCGGGAGGATTATACGGCATCACTCCATCTCCCGGCAGCAGCATAAGAGCCCTGTCTATCCCGAAGGAACGGGATATGACGTCAAGTTGCTCCTCCTTTAGGGAGCTAGGAAAGCAATCAGGGGGGAGATCAGAAGTTCCTGTGGACCATATCCATCCACTAATGACCTCGGAACAGGTCGATGTTGCCCGGATCCTGGTTGGGCTGGGGGCACAGAAGAAGGCTCTCCCCCATCCTTGGATTTCCGTCTGTCTGATCGTGTTTCTGCCTTACGAGTCATTTATCTGCATGCACAAAAGTGAAAAACATGACGTTAGAACGAAAGTATAAGCAAGCAAGCATACATAAGTCCAGAATACGAGGTTCATTCGGCACTGGGGTCCTAAGTCCATTCGGTAGTACAAGTCTTAAGTTCATTCGGTAGTACAAGTCTTAAGTTCATTCGGTGGTACATGTCCAAGTTCATTCGGCACTAAGGCCTTAAGCTCATTTGGCATTTGAGATCTTACGTGTGCATTCGGCATTCTGAACCATTCGGTAATAAGAGGCATTCGGCAATAGGGTACATACCTGATTCGGTAGAAGATTGATTCGGTAGAAGATTGGTTCGGCAGAAGATTGGTTCGGCAGAAGACTTGGTTCGGTAAGGAAAAACCAAAGGGGGGTGTAGCCTCTATATATAGGCGAGCTCAGGACCGCCGAACCAGCTGGTTCGGCCCACCGAATAGAAACACCGGACCAATACCAAACGTACCGAACCAAACGAATACCGAATGAACCCATCCATGCCGGACCAACCAAAGGACCGAATGAAGCTATCTCCACCAGCGAAAACCAGGAACAGGGGGCACGCAGGCTCCTCACTCAGATAAGTACCGAACTCTAGAACTAGCTAATAAAATAAGGATTATGATAACAATGAATAAGTCGTAAAACTCTCACTAACATGGATTAATCGTTTACACGTGTACACGACCACGAATGGTCCATAGGCACGCTCCGAATGGTTATTAACCCTATCGTCGTGGGAATTTACACTTTGACACGCCTTTTTAAACTCATGGATGAAACGAATATTTGATTCTGGTAATTATGAAATGGCTAAGCTACTTACACATGTACGGGGTCGCGAACGATCCCTAGGCATGCTCTGAGCTAGCGATAAACCATCTTGACAAACGATCCAAGGATCCACTCTGACATGAACCTGGCATCGATGATGCTAAGCCCCTTGGGGGCTCACTCTCCCGTCCCAAACGGCTCAGTTCAATTAAAATATTCCGATCACGAACGGTTGTTATTTAAAATCACGCTAAAACTATAAATTCCTTTGCAGGACATCAGCAGGATACGAACATCCAGCCCATGGCGTTACCAAACAAGCCTTTCTACCACAAGGAAACAAAGCGCGACACATGCGAGCACGTGCCCCACTTTGGGGGGAAAATGTTGGGCGAATTCTCACCCAGAAGATCTCAAGACCAAGAAGCCACAGTTTCACTCGGGTTCGCAATCTCCACTTCATTCAGCACGACCAATCACCTTCCCATTCGGCCTTGACACATTCGGCCTCCACCTCATTCGGCTTCCTTTCCACCACCGGTCCAAGCAGACAACACCGAACCAACTTCCAAAGCCACCACCGAATCAACATTCCCCTCTACTGCCGAACCAGAGGGATGCTGCCCCATGCCGAACCAACCCATCAACAAGGCCACCACCGGACCAAACGAGCACCGAACCACCTAACTACCACCGGTCCATACCTACCACCGATCCAAAGCCCAATGCCGAACGAAGCTCTGCCGAACCAGGTGATTGCCAGTCCAGATTGTCTCAGCCCGGGCCCACCAGCAGCTATATACCTCCAAGACCCCTGCCCCCTGCCTCATTCTATAAATAGAGGGGTAGGGGTACAACAATGGCGGACAAGTTTGAGAGCTCAAGCAAGGAAGGAACTTTCAAACTACTTTCATATATACGAAGCATTGTACTTGTAATCTGAAAGAAAGAAGATAATAACATATAAAGTGGACGTAGGCACATTCTGGCCGAACCACTATAAATCCGCGTGTCTTTTACATTTCAGCCCCTACTTCTTTTATATTTACATACTCATCTAAAATCATTGAAAATCACATATAATCAACTAAATAATACGACTTGGAGGTGTTTGTCCATATTTTGTGCAAACAGTCATTGAGGAAGAAGAGCCTCAGGAATATCCCCAACATTCACAGAAGTCTGGTGATGAAGAAGCCGGGAAAACAAGCCCGTTCAAGCAGAGCGGGGACGACACTTTTGAAGGGTTGAGCGACCTGTTTGTCACTTCACATGAGCTCTTTAAAGACGACCCTATTACTACTAGGGTTTCCTCTTCAGTAGTTGAAGCGACTTCTACTTTGCAACAAACTCCGTCGACCCAAGAGTTGACGTTAACTACTACCCCCACGATTCCTCTGCGATCGAAGAGTGGTTCATAGTTTGACGCACGTAGTTTGCACATCACGCACACTTAGAACTTCTCGGCACTTTCATGCACTTAGCTCTTTGTACTTTGAAGATTCTAAAGTTACGCTTCTTTTTCATTTTCAGGTTCTCCAATGAGGCGAAGTGGTTTATATTACGACGACTTCAAGCAATACGGAAAGCGTGGTCAGTATTACTATAGGCGCTATCTTCCCACTTATAGGGAAACTGATGAAGAGAGGGCTGCTCGAAAGGCTCAGGAGAGACGTTCTTATGAAGAACGCTATGGAAGAGGGGATGAGCGGTACGATTATTCCCATAGAGAGGGTGATTCCCATAAACGTAAATCTCATGATGACAGAGGGAAGAGCCACATGGTTGATGACCCAAGCAAACGGGCTAAAGTTAGTGAGCAATCAGTGCCTGCAATTTCTGAGAAGACCACTGCTCCCATTCCTTCTCAATCTCCTGCACCTTCCCTTACCGATATCTAGACAATCATCAACATGCCTTCATATCAAGTTGGGCCAGGTCCAGCTACTCTCCAAAGCCGGTTTCCACAATGGTGCTTGAAGGGGGTTCGCTTTGATCTCGACTTAGTTCCAATTGACAATCCTGCCATGTTGCGAAATCTTGATTCCGTTAGACTTGATATTGAGAGAATGTCGAGCTGGCAAAAACTTGTTGACGAACTCCAGAGAGCGAACCATGCGAACCTTGAAGCTATGTTGACCATGGAGAATGATAAATCTGAATGGCAAAAAATTCTCAATGAACATGACGCAGAGATGAGGAGCATCATTGACTATAACGAAAAGCTCGAAGCGGAAGTTGGAAAACTTAAAAGAGGAGCTTGCTACTTCCTCTACTTCCTACCACCAGAGGGAGAAAGTGCTTCAGGAGAAAGTGCGGGACGCTCATGCTGCTCAGAGGGTTGCCGAAGATAGGCTCGAGGTGCAAAACAGAATTAACTATGGTCATACTGCCGATATTGCTGAGCTTCGAAAGAAAACTAGCTCCCAGGAGATGGAGATCGAAATGTTAAAACTACAACTCTCCAAGATTGAAAGAGAGCGCGATGAGGCAGTGGCCGACAAAATTGCAGCTGAAGAAGCTCATCAAGCCACTAAAGCCGATGTCAGTTCAACATTATTTGAATTCTATCTGCACAGCGTCCTGCGGCGCGGTAGTCTCGCCTTTCTCGGTCCCAAATATGAAATTACTCTGGCTAAAGTATGGGAGGCCACACTTGACATGCTCGGTCCTAAAGGTGTTAGCTACGTCGAATCAGCTCTTGAGGAGCATTACTTGGATGACGAAGCTCGCGCCGCTCTTGTCAGGGGAAAAGAACAACTTGCAAAATTAAGAGCCGAAATGGCAGAAGGGGAACATTTAGGAAAAACTACTTCAACTGATCTAGTTCAGCCTTCACCTTCGGCCGAAATCGACATTGTCGGCTCCAGTTCTCATTCTCCACCCCCTACCAAAGCTATCACAGAAGGTGCAACTGTCCATAACGGAGATGAAAGCCAAGAGAGCGGTGAAGCGCTGGGTTTTGAGATTGACATAGCAAAGCCTACTCCGCCAGGTAATCCTAATGCTGATCTTGCTCAAATAGACTGCTCATTTGCTTCCTATGAGTTTGATGAGGTTCTTGACTACTTCCTGAATCTCAACGAGCCTTTATCTCCTCTCTTTACTGACTTTAACTCCTTTTCTTTTGTAGAGAAAGTGTCGAGCATCGTTTAGACTCCCCCTCCTTCAGCTATTCCTCCCCCGCCTCTCCAGGTCACCCCTCCATCCGCCTCTTAACCCAGGTCGCAAGAGGAGAAAATAAAGGCTCTCCGAGACTTAGATGATCCTAATGCTTCACAGGAACATGGGGGAGAAGGGCTTGGAGAAGACAATTATTCCCCGGAGCGAACCATTTCCGATGATATAAAATTGTCTGCTCTTTTTACTCCGGGAAGCGAGTCTTCTTCGAAGAGGAGGAGGAAGAGTAATACTTCTAAGAAAAGAAAAAGCATTTCCGTTACTGAAAAGGAAGCGGAGGTTGATCCGGAAGTAGCCCTCTCTCCTTCTTCCCCAATTCTCCCAAGACATCCTGAAAAACTACCTATTAGGTCAGGTGAAGGCTCCAAAGGTGGTGGTAAGAAGAAGAAGTGATGAACCCTTCTTCCCCTTCCTTGTTTTTACTTTTTGCTTTTAGCTTTTTGTTTGTACTGACCGGACGTTGTGCGGGTACCGGCCCCCGCTTTTATTTTATTTTGAAACCTGCATATCTACATAATTTTCATAACGTTGAATAAATGTACATAATTTTCATAACGTTGAATAAAATGATTCTCTTGCTTGTACAAACTTCTGTCTGTGTTTGAGAATGCATCTATTCTTTTTTTTTATATGTAAGTTTCTTTATATAATATTACAGTGAGCTTGTGGTATGTTGTTCGGGTGTTGCTTTTACCAATGCAGCCATACCGTATTGCCCCCATACCATAAGCTCATCATAATATTTCCAATCTCGAGGGGACTTCTACTCCTATATTTGGCGAATAATTATTCCATATTTGTGGAAATATCATTTCACCCTAAACAGAGTACACCTCGTTTCATATAAGTTTTTACGCTTCAACCTTCAGAGATATCACTTTTTCTTTTGCATATATACATTTTTACAAAATGAATTCTCCTATGTGGTAAAGCGGGCCTCCGAAGGGCACTTTAACTTTTTTGAGGAAGAGTATTTTCAAGAATAGATGAACCAATCTTCCTTTGAAAGCTAAAGTGTGCCTTAAAAGAGGGCTTACCTCTTTTTTTTATTGCAAAGTTTTTGCACTCCTCCTTTTCTTTTTCTTTTTGAAAAAAGTCACTTTTGCTTTGGCTAGTGAGTTTCACTTCATAGTGCAGTGGGCCTTTCGAAAAGAAAAAGGGGTTTCACCCTGCTTGAGCCTCTGATGAGAGTTTTTGATTATGCCTCTGGGAAGAGGTCTTTTTGTTTGATTGTGCCTCTGGGAAGAGGTCTTTTTGTTTGATTGTGCCTCTGGGAAGAGGTCTTTTTGTTTCTGCCTCTTGGGAGAGGCTTTTATCTTTTCCCTGTTCGTGGGGAAGCGGGCCTCCGAAGAGGGCTTTTCACATTTCGAATCGTGTGAAGTTTTATTTCAGATCATGGTGAAATGTGTGCCTCTGAGTAGGGCTTGTGCTTGGAAGTTTGGAGCTTTTTTCTCTTAGTTGGATGGATTCACGGGGGTGTACCACCGATCAGCCCGCAACTTTATGTCGAGAAAGAACTCTCTTTTTCTGGCGAGGCCCGCTCGAGGTCTTTTAGCATTTCAACTATGGTGAAATGGGCCTCCGAAGAGGGCTTTTCACATTCCAGCACTTGTGAAGTTTTATTTCAGATCTCGGTGGAACGCGTGCCTCCGAGTCTACCTGGAAGTTTCTTTCTCATGGTTGGCCGGATTCACGGGGCGAGCGCAAGTTACTTGGACGTTTGTTTACGTAGATTGTCTCAACTAGTGAACGAGCGCCTTGCCTTCCACTTGGGAAGGTGCCTCCAGTCGTCTCATGAACTCACGGGGGGGACGCAAGGTACTTGGACGCTTGTCTGTGCAAACTGTCTCAACTAGTAAACAAGCGCTTTGCCTTCCTGTTGGGAAGGTTCTTCCGATCATTCCATACCATGTTGAGAAAGTCTTCTGGCATGCCCCGTTTGAGGTCTTTATCCTTCGAAGAGTTGTGCCTCTGAAGAGGACTTGTGCCTCCGAAGAGGTCTTTTGCTGTTTGATGCTTGCTCGCCCATGTCTCTTTGCCATCAATTCATGTAGGCGATCCCCGTTATCTTTTCCAAATATCATCCCTTTTTAATTGCCAATAATTTTCCTTATCCAAAGAAATATACTTCATAGTTAAGCGAGTTGGTGGTGGTAGACACATGCTATTTAACTGGATGCTCGTTTGTACAAACATTTGCAGTTAGTTAGAAATGGTCCACTTCCAGCCACATCGCTAACTTTTGTTCGAAGAACTTCTTTCGTAGGATTTGAGTATGGAAATTTTGAATGGTTTAGCATTTGCTTGCTGGATGATGTCGGAGATCGCTTGGTCTTGCGATGGGTAAGCTTTGTTTTTATGGCCTGCATTATTAAATCGACATTTTAGTAACACACTTAACGTATTTTATATGTCGAAATAAAACAAAGCAGTTTATAGTAGTAGAGAACACAAGATTTATAGTGGTTCGGCCAAAAGCTAGGCCTACATCCACTTTATAGATTTTCATTATTCACTTGCTTTACAATTGGTTTCAATACAAGAATCATATATTCCTAATTCTTTACAACATTTCAACAAAGCTTTTAAGTAAAATATGGACGCAAATGATTGCTGTTCCAAGCTCTTGGTATTGGTTCTCCTTCGACAGTTGTGAGTTTGAATGTGCCATCAAGAAGTTTCGTGCCTATTACATATGTCCCCTCCCAGTTTGGCCCAAACACACCTGTGGCTGTCATAATTCTCTTCAGGACTAGGTCCCCAACTTCATAGCTGCGCTGACGAACTTTGGAATTGAAGTGCTTGGCTATCCTTTGCTGATGGGCTGCAATTCTAAGCTTAGCCTCTTCTCTTCTTTCATCAAGGAGGTCAAGCGCTTCCAATTGCAGTTTTTCATTCTCATCTTGATCAAAATGGATCCTTCTGTGTGAGGGAACTTCCGTTTCCACTGGAATTATTGCTTCTGATCCGTATGCCAATGAAAATGGAGTATGCCCAGTCGCAGTTTTGTGCGTAGTTCTGTATGCCCATATTGCAAGTGGTAACTTATCGACCCAACCACCTTTTGCTTTTTCTAGCTGCTTTTTGATGGTTGATTTGATGATTTTGTTTACTGCTTCCACTTGCCCGTTTGCCTGCGGATGAGCCACTGCTGAGAAGCTTTTTCGGATCTTGAATCGTTTGCAGAAATCTTGGAATTCCCCACTTTCGAACTGCATACCATTGTCTGTGATTATCTTCCGAGGCACACCATACCTGCAAATGATATTTTTAGTCACAAAACTTATCATTTTCTTAGAGGTAACAGTAGCCAATGGTTCAGCTTCAGCCCATTTGGTGAAATAATTAACAACAATGATAGCATATTTAATCCCCGATTTGGCCGTCGGCAAAGGCCCAATGAGATCTATTCCCCAGATGGCAAACGGCCATGGACTGACCATTTGTGTTAGCTCAGTGGAAGGTGCTCAAGGAATTTTGGCAAATCTCTGGCATTTATCACACTTTCGGGAATAGTCAGCAGCATCTCGATTAAACTCTGGACAAAAATATCCATAACGGAGAATTTTCTTTGCTAAAGTTTGACCTCCTGTATGATCTCCACACTCCCCTCCGTGTACCTCAGTTAGAATTGTCTTGGCTTCTTCTTTAGTTACACAGCGGAGTAGTGGCATTGAAAATCCCCGTCTGTACAATCTGCAATCCTGGATCATATATCTAGAGGCTTTCCTTAACAGCTTCTGTCGTTCTTTTGAACTTTCTGGCAAAGTACCATTGAGAAAATATTCAAATATCGGAGTCATCCATGATTCTTGCTCTTGGGATACATTCATAATCCAATCAACATCCATTTCATCTGTGCTTGGAGCTAACAAGACTTCGACGGGAACTAATCCCAATAGTTGAGCTTCACCGGTACTTGAATACTTTACGAGAGAATCTGCCTTCATGTTCTCTTCTTGGGGTATATGGCTTATTGAATAACGGTCAAAATCTTCAAGAAGCTCCCAGGCTTTTGATAAATAGGCGGGTAGATTCCCTCCTTTAGCTTGAAATTCCTTCTTGACTTGGCAGACAATAAGCTGAGAATCACTGAAGATCTGCAATGCCTTGATGTTTAGTTCTTTAGCGATCCTTAAACCAGCGATGAGAGCTTCATATTCTGCTTCATTATTGTTAACCCTAACTCGTTCACAAGTTAAGGCATGTACGACTCAAGGCATGTACGACTCAAGGCATGTACGAGTTAAAGGATACACGAGTCAGCAACTTCCTACGACTTAAAGACCTCTACGAGTTAGCAAGCTTACGAGATAAGCGGCCTACGAGTTAAGGAGTACCCGAGTTAAGCTACTTGCGAGATAAGCCTTTACGAGTTAGCAGATCTACAAATTAGCAAGTGTACGAGTGAAGATCTTCCACGAGTTAATCCTCCACGAGTTAAGCCTCTACGAGTTAATCCTCCATGAGTTAAGCCTCTACGAGTTAATCCTCTGCGAGTTAAGATCTTCTACGAGTTAGCAGGCATACGAGTTAAGAAAAGCTAACGACTTAAGGTCTTTACGACTTAAGGAAATGGATGGCCTACGACTTAATGATAACTGCAGTTTGTACGACTTAAGACCCTTACGACTTAAGGAAGTTACAGCTTAACGGGTTAAAGCTTGAACGAGTTAACAAGAGTTACGACTTAAAGAGGATACGACCTAAAGACACACCTCTTAACTCGTCTGCAATTAGTTAAGTCGACTACGACTTACGACATAGAAAGAGTCGTATACGACTTAAGAAAGGAAATTAGCAATTGCAGCCAGATAACTCGTACACGACTTAGAACTTAGGGATGGGTTCAAAAAAGGGGGAACTGCCATAGACTCAGCTCAGTGACTCGGGGACGACTTACCTTAAGTCGAACACGACTTATCTTAAGTCGGCCACGAGTTAGGACTTTGCACTTTTTTCGCCCAGAACTCTCTATAAATATGCAACCATCTCCAACATGCAGGGGACTTTGGGGGGGGGGGCTCATTTTCTTCAAGCGCCATTACTCTGCCGAATTCCAGACTACTTCGAAGCTTTTTAGATACAACAAACTTCTAAAGGAACTCCATGAAGGAATCATCCACATTCGCCATGGATTTGAAGATGATTGTCAACACCAAAGCTTGAGCTACTTGTTTTACATATCCTATCACTTGAAGTGTGTTGTAATTGAAAGATCTTGTAAAGGATTGTAATCAAACTAGTGATAAAAAGATTAAAGTGGACGTAGGCTGGATTATAAGCCGAACCACTATAAATACTGTGTCTCTTACTGTTTTTCTGCATACTTTCTGCTTATTTCTGTTCCCCGTACGAACGGGTGGTGCTTTCACAATCACATCTTATACACCAGGGTGTTAGCGTTTAAATTTGAGCGTTAACATTTTGGTGCTTTCACTGAGAATCGAACTCAGGACATCTATCATCATTGCTTCAGAAAGATTTGTAGATAAAGTTTCTTTAAGAACCAGAAGTCTATCCGAAATCATGGCTCCTGGAAGGAAAAGTAAATCTGTGAGATCTGCAAACGTTCAAGAGGGAACCTCCGCTTCCCCAACACCAAATCAAGCTACTCCAACTGTTGGGGTTACGAAAGCAGAGTTGGATGCCGCAATTTTGGGGTTGAACAGACAGATACATGCTCAAAACGTGCAAATGGAAGCCCAGAATGCCCAAAACGCCTTAATCCTGAATAAGTTGAACGATTTGCTCGGGGCAAACCGTCAATCAACAGCTAATGAAAGGAATTTTGCCGGTAATATTCATGAAACTGAAGAAAGGAATGTTTCCGAAAGGGACACTAACCCCGCTGAGCAAATACTTCCTGAGGTTGGCGGATCTAGGGCTCGCAATGATGAAGAATATCTCTCTGGAATGGTTCGCCAAATTATGAAGGAGAGCATGCAAAGAGTCGAAGATGAGAAAGAATGGGGCTTTGCTCCAAGCAAGACTCCATTTACTGAAAAAATTCTAAAGGCTGAATTCCCACGAAAATTTGCTCCTCCAACTATCCCAGCTTATAGGGGGACAAGTGATCCAAACGAATTTCTGTATAAGTATGATTGGCATATGACGGGTGCCCGAGCCTCAGATGAAGTAAAATGCAGATATTTCCCTGTATATTTGGAAGGCGTAGCTCTGCTTTGGTTCACAAAACTACCTGTCCGGTCCATCGATCAGTTTTCAGACCTAACCAGGAAATTTAAAGAGCAATTTAGGCTATATGCTTCAAAGGCAAAGGACATCATGTCGTTATCCGGTTTGGAACAGAATCCGGGGGAAACTATCAAGTCTTTTTTAAATCGCTTTAATATAGCGTTAGCTGAGGTGGATAATGCAGAACCCCGCATGGTCTTGACCTATTTGATGAGGGCCATAGATAAATCTAGTGAGTTTGGAAGATGGTTGAATATGAAGGAACCAAGCTCTCTCGTAAAGTTCTACAAGAAAGCAGACGAGTTCATGCGTCTGGAGAGCCGCCCTGTATCGACAAAAGCAGCATTGGAAAAGGTTGAAGCTAACACCAATGCTCCACGCAAAAATGAGTCTGTGGGACAGAAGAGGGAGAACAACAATGGAAAACAACAGAATAATCAGAAGAAGCATAGATCCTTCAAACCATCAGAATACACACCTTTGTCAGATACTCCAGAACGAATCTACCTGGCTACCAAAGATTCTGTCAATTATCCTAAACCCCCAGTCTTGAGAACCGGGAAAAAAGCTGTGCAAAGTGGAAGGTTCTGTCGCTTCCATAATCAGCCCGGTCATGATACTGATGACTGCCGTCAATTGAAGAATCTAATTGAAGAATTGTTAAGGGAAAATAAACTACAACAATTTGTGAAGAAGAATGATAATAATAATCCTGCTTCGTCGAATCAAGGACAGCAAACTCCTGCTCATCAATCTGGGACTAATGGCAAAGATGCAGGTTTTGAGTCTGGAAGGCCTGTTATCAATATCATTACAGGCGGACCTCACCCAGCGGGCAGAAGCTGGGGTGAGATGGAAAGGTATTCCCGGGCCCTGAAATATGCACCGGAGGAAGAAAGTGTTTTTGTTCTAGAAGACACTACGCCTTTGAAGCAACGAAAGACATTCAATGATGACATTGTATTCAAAACCAGGGATTCCATCGGTATTGAAGCCCCAACCTTGGATCCTTTGGTCATCTCGGCTGGCATTGGGCCAGCCATCGTCAGAAGGATTCTTATCGACAGCGGCGCATCCTGTAATATCCTCTTTAAGAAAACCTTCGACCAGATGAAGATTCCTATGGTTGAAGTGCAGGCATCATTGCAAAAAATTGCTGGCTTCGCAGGGGAGCCAAAGCAACCAGTAGGAACCATTGACCTGCTTGTGGAACTCGGAGAAGGAGAAAGAAAAGTAGTTCGCAAGCAGACTTTTGTGATAGTAGATGAATTTTCTGCTTATAATGCTTTCTTTGGTCGACCTATTCTTGCTACATTCAAAGCTGTCCTTGCCCCATGGTGTCTTACTATTAAATTCCCTACAGACAATGGGGTAGGAGTTATTAAAGGAGACCAGAACGCTGGGCGAGAATGTTATATGACAGAGCTGCGAGAAACAAGGAAGAGAGAAATGGGAAAAGATGCGGCAACCCCAATCCGCATCAAAACACCAACCCTATAGCAACTACAGGGCGGACCCTGCACTGGCGAGCATAGCGGGGCACGAAAAGTGATGGATCCTAGAAAGGCCAGTGCGGGGGAGAGTAGGGTGGTACCAGCAGAAACAACGATACCGGTGCCCGTTGATCTGAAGGACCCAAACAAGGTGCTGAATGTGGGTTCACAACTTAATGTGTCAGTTCAGAATGCCTTGATATCTTTTTTGAAAGCAAACCTGGATGTTTTCGCTTGGACCCATGCCGATATGTGCGGAATATCCCCAGAAGTTGCGGTACATGCTCTGAATATTGACCCAAAATTCACGCCAGTAAAGCAGAAAAGAAGAATCCTAGGTCCAGAAAGGTCGACAGCATTGAAAGAGGAAGTTGACCGGCTCATGGAGAATAATTTCATCAGAGAATCTACCTATCCAAATTGGGTTTCAAATCCAGTGCTGGTTAAGAAAGCCAACGGTAAATGGAGAGTATGCATCGACTTTTCAGATCTAAACAAGGCCTGTCCCAAAGACTGCTTCCCATTACCCAGGATCGATCAACTGGTAGATGGAACAGCGGGTCATGAATTGTTGTCTTTTATGGATGCCTACTCCGGATATAATCAGATCATGATGCATGAGCCAGATCAGGAGGACACAAGCTTTATCACCGATGTCGGTCTTTACTGTTACAGAGTTATGCCCTTTGGGTTGAAGAATGCGGGGGCAACATACCAAAGACTGGTCAATGCTATGTTCAAACCGCAGTTGGGAAAGACTATGGAAGTTTACGTTGATGACATGCTAGTAAAATCTAAGAAAGCAGTGGATCACATCGAACACTTAGCAGAAATGTTCGCAATCCTCCGAAGATACGGAATGAAGCTTAACCCTTTAAAATGTTCTTTCGGGGTAGAATCTGGAAAGTTCTTGGGTTTCATCGTGAGCGCTAGGGGCATTGAAGCTAGTCCAGCTCAAATCACTGCTTTAAAAGAAGTTAAAGCTCCTAAAACAAAGAGGGAATTGCAAAGTCTCAATGGAAAAATTGCCGCCTTAAGTCGGTTCATATCCAAAGCTACTGATAAATGCATTCCATTCTTCGACGCTCTAAAGAAAGGAAAGAAAAACTTTGACTGGACTCCCGAATGCCAGAAAGCTTTTGAAGAATTGATTCAACATATGGAAAAGCCTCCAATACTTTGTAGGCCCGGCGATGGCGAGGATCTTCTTATATACTTGGCAGTTTCATCTCATGCTTTAAGTGCAGCGCTGGTACGGGAAGACAAAAGGATTCAACATCCAGTTTACTATATCAGCAAAAGACTCACTGGGGCAGAAATGAATTACTCCAAGTTGGAAAAACTCGCCTATTGTCTATTGATTGCCTCAAGAAAGTTGAGGCAATATTTCCAGGCACATCCTATCAAAGTCCTCACTGATCAACCTTTAAAGCAAGTCTTGTTTCGCCCCGAGACTTCGGGCCGCCTTTTAAAGTGGAATATTGAATTGAGCCAATATGACATCACTTATCATCCTAGAAAAGCGATCAACGGACAAGCTTTGGCAGATTTTATTGCAGAATTTACAGACAAGGGTAACAGCGAGGAAGAAACAATCGAGAACTCCCCAATCCAATGGAAGTTATTTGTAGATAGCGCAAGAAATGATTACTGTTCAGGTGCTGGAATTGTTCTTGAAACTCCTGAAGGCCGGTCATTATGCTATGCGCTAAGATTAGAATTTCCTTCAACAAACAATGAAGCAGAATATGAAGCTCTGATTGCTGGTTTGAAAATTGCTAAAGAACTAAACATTCGAGCGTTACAGATCTTCAGTGATTCTCAGCTTATAGTATGCCAAGTCAAGAAGGAGTTTCAAACGAAAGGAGGAAATCTGCCCGCTTATGTGTCAAAGGCTTGGGAACTTTTATGTGAATTCGACCATTACACGATAAGTCATATTCCTCGAGAAGAAAACATGAAAGCAGATTCTCTCGCAAAATACTCAAGTTCTGGCGAAGCCCAGTCCTTAGGGTTAGTTCTAGTGGAAGTTTTGTCAAATCCAAGCATTGATGAAATGGATATCGATTGGGTTATGAGTATGTCGCAAGAGCAAGAATCATGGATGACTCCAATAACAAAGTATCTACTCAATGGCTCTTTACCAGAAAACTCTAAAGAACGACAAAAGCTACTGAGAAAAGCTTCTCGATATATAATCCAGGATGGTCAATTATACAGACAAGGATTCTCAATGCCACTACTTCGATGTGTATCCAAAGAAGAAGCCAAAATAATCCTATCAGAGGTACATGGAGGAGAATGTGGGGATCATTCAGGTGGTCAAACTTTAGCAAAGAAAATTCTCCGATATGGATATTTTTGGCCAGAAATTAATCGAGATGCTGCAGATTACTCTCGAAAATGTGATAGATGTCAAAGATTTGCCAAAATTCCTAGAGCACCTTCTACTGAACTCACACAAATGACCAGTCCGTGGCCGTTTGCAATTTGGGGAATAGATTTGATCGGACCTTTACCAACCGCCAAATCTGGAATCAAATATGCCATTGTTGCTGTAGATTATTTCACTAAATGGGCTGAAGCTGAACCATTGGCAACCATCACCTCCAAAAAGATGATAAATTTTGTGACTAAGAATATCATTTGCAGATACGGTGTGCCTCAAAAGATAATTACAGATAATGGTACTCAATTTGAAAGTGAAGAATTCCAAGATTTTTGTAAACGATTCAAAATCCTGAAAAGCTTCTCAGCAGTAGCTCATCCGCAGGCAAACGGGCAAGTGGAAGCAGTAAATAAAATTATCAAGTCAACCATCAAAAAGCAACTTGAAAGAGCTAAGGGTGGTTGGGTCGATAAGCTACCACTAGCACTATGGGCATATAGAACTACCCACAAAACTGCAACTGGGCATACTCCGTTTTCATTAGCATACGGGTCGGAAGCAATGATTCCGGTAGAAACAGAGATCCCTTCACATAGAAGAATCCACTTCAGTCAAATGGAAAATGAAAAGTTGCAATCTGAAGCACTAGATCTTCTTGATGAGAAAAGAGAAGAAGCAGAACTCAGAGTTGCAGCTCATCAACAAAGAATAGCCAGACATTTCAATTCTAAAGTTCGCCAACGCAGCTTTGAAATCGGAGATCTAGTCCTGAAAAGAATTATGACCGCGACAGGTGTGTTTGGGCCCAATTGGGAAGGACCGTATGTGATAGGTCAGAAGCTTCTTGACGGCACATTCAAACTCACTACTGTTGAAGGAGATCAAATTCCAAGGGCATGGAACAGCAATCATTTGCGTCCATATTTTACTTGAAATTCTTGTTGAAATATTGTAAAAAGAATTGTGAATGTATGATTCTTGTAATTGAAAGCAATTGTAAAACTGATGAAAGTGAATGATGAATGAATATAAAGTGGATGTAGGCCCGGATTTTTGGCCGAACCACTATAAATCTTGTGTTCCTTACTTTTATTACATGTTTGCTTTATTTTCGATATAAAAAGTACATAGAATGTATTGCTAAAATATCGATTTAAATTTTTGCAGACAATGGAAGTAAAACTTGCACATAATAAGACCGAGCAATTCACTCCATCATTCAACAAACAAATTTCAAGTCATAAAAAACCCGAATTCAAATCCTAGATAGGAAATATTTCAATTGAACGGCTAATGATTTCGTAAAAACGAGCCCTTGCTAATAAATTGAGATTGTTTGAACAAACAAACATCCAATTAGGAAGCTAGTGCCCGTTCTCACGAACTTGCCTGTCAATGAAGTATACTTCCTTGGATTAAACCAGCTACTTGCAAAAAGGGGGAAATGACGACTTGGAAAGGAAAAATAGAGGAATTGAAAGGCATAAGCAAGAAGACGAGGAAACAACCAAAATCCATCATCAGCAACACAAATCCTCTTCAGAGGCACAACTCTTCGGAGGATAAAAGGCCTCTAATGGGTCATATGCCACAAAAAAGAAAGTTCTCTACTCAATAAAAAAGATTGGAGGAGTCATGACCCTCCAACCATGAGAGAGCAACTTCCAGGCAATGAAAACCCTCTCTGAGGCACATTTCACCAGGAGTTGAAGTAGTTACTCTTCGGAGTGTCACTTCACCAAAGTTGAAATGCAAATAAAATAAAGACCTCTTCGGGGGCACATTTCACCAAGAGTTGGGGTAGTTACTCTTCAGAGTTTCACTTCACCAAAGTTGAAATGCAAATAAAATAAAGACCTCTTCGGAGGCATATTTCACCAGGAGTTGAAGTGTAACAGCCGCTCTTCGGAATTTCACTTCACCGGAGTTGAAAGACAAACAAAATAAAGACCTCTTCGGGGGCACATTTCACCAAGAGTTGGGGTAGTTACTCTTCAGAGTTTCACTTCACCAAAGTTGAAATGCAAATAAAATAAAGACCTCTTCGGAGGCATATTTCACCAGGAGTTGAAGTGTAACAGCCGCTCTTCGGAATTTCACTTCACCGGAGTTGAAAGACAAGCAAAATAAGGGCCTCTTCGGAGGCACAATCAAGAAGAAAGACCTCTTCGGAAGCCCACGTTTCGCCGAGATTGAAATAAAACTTCCAAGTGTTGAAACGTGGAAAAGCTTTCTAAGGCAAAACTCTTTGGAGGTACACGTTTCGCCGAGATTGAAATAAAACTTCCAAGTGTTGAAACGTAAAAAAATCCCTCCGTAGAGGTACAACTTTCCATATATAAAAAAAAAAAAAAAAAAAGGGGAAGAAGAGAAGAGAAAAGGAGTTAAAGTACCCTTCAGAGGTCCGCTTTGCTACATAAAAGAAATCACTCGGTAAAAAAGAAAATGTACTTAAGCAAAAAAGAAAGAAGTGATTTCTTCAAAGGACAAAGCGCGTAGAAACTCATATGAAGGGGGTTGCACTCTACAAGAATTCTTTTTAAGATAAAAATAAAATAGTTATTCTTTAGCAAATAAGAGTGCAAGTCCCCTTGAGGTATAGAATATTGCAGCATACTTATGGAATGGGGGCAATATAGTATAATTACACACGATATGGTATAACTAAACCAGCAAAAGGTAACGCTCAAGTAACATACCATAAGCTCGCTGCAATATCAAATAAACTCATGCCAAAACGAATAACAAATGTATTCTTTAATTCAAACAAAAGTTTGTACAAACGAGGAATCATTTTATTCAATTACAATGCAGGTACAGGTTTCAAAATAAAGAAAAGCGGGGGCCGGTACCCGCACAATTCTCGGCCAGTACATGCAAAACACAAAAAACTAGAAACTGAAGATCTTCACTTCTTTTTGCTGCCTTTAGACCCTTTACCCGGCCGAATGATCAGCTTATCAGGGCGGTCGGTGGGCATAAGGGAAGTGGGAGAGGAAGGCGCAACCGGTCCAGCTTTCAGCTCCTCTTCAGTGGTGGTGACTATCTTCCCCCTCCTCTTTGGTGTCCCACGCTTCTTTTTTCTTCTTTTTGAGGAAGACTCACTCCCGGGAGTGACAAGTTTAGATAGAACAATCTCGTCAGAGGGAGTTCGCTCTGAAGATGTGTCACCTCCCTCAGGCCTTTCATCTTTCTGCTCTTGTGAAGCAATGGGATCATCCAAGCCGTGAAGAGCCTCTATTTGTTCTTCTTGTGACCCAGGTTGCGAGGCAGAAGGAGGCGCCACTTGAAGAGATGGAGGAAGGATCACCGGGGGAGAAGAAGCTTGAGTTTGGCTCGGTGCTTTCTCTGCAAAGGAGAAAAAACTTAAAATATCAGTATCTTTCGAAAAGAGAGGGGATGACGGCTCGTCAAAAGTCGGGAATTCATTGACATTTGAAAAATAATCAAGAAGATCGTCAAGTTCACAAGGAGCGAACGAGCAGTTCACCACTTGGGCTGGTCCGATGTCAAGTTTACCTGGGGCAGTTGGATCTCTGAGACTGATTTCATATCGCTGTGCTTCGTTGCTTTCACCACCTTCATCCCCGCCTTGTGCACTTGTAGTCTCAGTTACTGTCTTAGTTGCAGGCGGAGTATAGGAGCTAGAACCCGTGATGTCAACCACAGGAGAAACTGGAGGTTGGACAGAGGAAGTAAGCGTTAATTCCTTTCCAGAACGTTCCTCTTCCGCCATTCCAGTTCTCATCCTGGCAAGTTGTTCTCGCCCCTTCGCAAGAGCAACGCGAGCTTCCTCATCCAGGTAACGCGCCTCAAAATCTTCATCGCCATACCCGGCGTCTTTAAACATCTTAAGAGCAGCTTCCCACACCTCGGCCAGGGTGATTTCATACTTAGGGACAAGAAAAGAGAGGCTGCCGCGTCCCAAGACACAGTGTAAATAAAAATCGAATAAAGTCGAATTGATATCGGTTTCCATGGTCTGAGCAGTTTCTTCGGCTGCAATTTTGCCAGCCATGGCCTCATCTCGATCTTTTTCGGTCTGAGCAAGTTGGGCTTTTAGCGCTTCAATCTCCATGTCCCGGGCGCTCAGTTTATTCTGCAACTGGGTGACATCAGTGCGGTGGTTCTCTACAGCTTGTTCTAACCTCTCAGCTTTAGCTTCAGCGTCCCTCTGGCTGGCGTGCGCATCTCGCACTTGTTTTTGCAATACCTCTTCTCTTTGGGTGTAAGTATTAGTAGAAGAGGCAAGATCATCTTTGAGCTGCTTTACTTCAGCTTCGAGTTTTTCATTGTATTCGGCTATCTCCTTCATCTCAGCGTTGTGTTGATCAAGAATCTTCTGCCATTCTGATTTGTCATTTTCCATGGTCAGCATTGCTTCGATGTTAGCCCGATTAACTCTTTGAAGTTCATCAACCAGCTTTTGCCATCCAGACATTCTATCGATATCAAGCTTGACAGCATCGAGATTTCTGTACATAGCTTCTTTGTCAATGGGGACCAAATCAAGGTCGAAGCGTACCCCCCTCAAACACCAGTTCGGGAATCGGCTCTGCAAAGTCGGGGGGCCCCTTTCAACATGGTATGAAGGCCTGTTGAGAAGTGTTTGGATGGCACTTCCTTCAAGAGCAGGAGATTTGGAAGGGATGTCGATAGAAACTGAGGCTCCAGGTCTCTCAGATGTCACGGGCACGTGCTCCTCGCCAAGTTTGGTCCGCTTTCTCGAATCCTCAATATGGCTCTTCCCCCTATCATCGTGCGTTTTACGTTTATGGGAATCATCATCCCTTGGGAAGGATTCATGTCGCGTGCCCGCTCCCTCATGACGTTCTTCATACCTTCTCCTCTCTTCAGCTTTTCGCGCAGCTCTCTGCTCATTGGTCTCTCTGGGATCGGTATAGTATTGCTTGTAATCATAGCTGCCACGCCCTCCATAGCGTCGAAAGTCTTTGTAATAAGAACCGCTGCCGCTGCGCCCCATAGAGGAATCTGAAAAGGCAAAAATAGCAAGTCTTAGAAACTTCCGGAGAAAAGAAGTTAAATGTGAACAAATGCCAAAAAATCCTTAGTTGTGTGTGAAGTGCAAGCTACTCGCGTTGGACTAACGAACCACTCCTCTGTTGGGGGGAAGTGATAGATTTCACTGTTGATGACAATTCTTGAGATGAAGGAGTAAGAGTCTGTTGGAGGGCAGATGTTGCTTCAATCGTCGGAGGTATAGCTTTACCATGAGCAGGGTCTTCTTTAAAGAGCTCTTGGGAAGTAACAATTATGTCGCTTAAATCCCCAAAGACGTCATCACCGGCATGCCCAACTTGATTCCCTCCATCATCTCCTTTGTCAGCACTCTCCCTGGTTTGGGAAAGGGGCTCCTCTTCTTCTTCAATAATGGGAGCAAGTGCGGGCTTTTCGGAGGGTCCCGTATCGTCTCTGGGAGTAGAGCACTTTACTAATAAGGTTTCTGCAGAAATTTCTCCTCGTATGTGCTCTTTAGTGGAGATCGGAAGATCAGGAGTTTTCACCGGAGAGTCAGGAACCTCCGTTGGAGCTTCACGAGGCCGAGTAAAGCGAGAGAGATGGAGGAGTCCGTATTGATGTAGAAGTTCATCGTTTAGCAGAAACTTTATGCTCCTCTCTTCTACCGGCACGGCACTTAATCTTTCAAAAATTTGCTTGAGACTTGGGTCCCTAGCAGGAGGTGGTAGTGCTAAAAACAGAGAAAGAATGAAATTAGCAGCTGAGAGTTCAGATCTCGAGAAAGTTTCAGAACGGAAAAAGTAGAGACAGGAAATCTTACTTCCCACTCTCCAGATGGCATAAAACCCTGGAGGGCAGCGAACGAAGAAAAACTGATTCAAAAATCCGTGAGCGCTTTCGGAGAGATCAGTAATAAGTTTGCGATTTCGAGCGCTTCTTACAACCACAATGGAGGGATGGTCTTTAGTTTTCGTGAATGAGCAAAAATAGCAGATCTCCTCGAAGCTTGGTAACCGATCCAAAACTCTCCTGAATAGAGCACATAACCCCATCAAAATGGCATAGCCATTGGGGTGTAATTGGAATGGAGAGATAGACAACCGAAGCAGAAGCTGTTGGAGAAAGCCGTTAAAAGGAGGAATCGCCCCACTTAAGCACATTTGGCGATTGACTGCAACAAAGCCGTAGGGAGGATTGTCAGCAGTGTCATTTGGCCCCGGAAATAAGGTGTCAGCATCATCAATGCCAAACTGAATGCGCAGTTGGTTAAACACCCGCTGATTCAAAGTTGTGGGTGTTCTCTCCGGAGGGTTGTCTATAGGGATGGCTACTGGAAAGACATCTTCAGCCTGACCCATCGGCTCTTCTTGATGAGAAGTCATTCTACACAAGCAACTGGATGTTCAAATGCGAAGGTGCACGTTTCCTAAAAAGTGTGAAGTGTCGTGCAAAGCTAATAAAATAATAATAATAACAAGTAAAGATAACTGGAATTAAACTGGTTGACGATTGATTGACTATGATAATTTCGGAACTTGTTATTTAAAGCTCAAGCACAATATTAATGCGGGCTGGTCAGTTTCAATTGACTAATCTAGTGCTGCTTTAATATTCCACTTGAAATTGGTAGCACCTCATTCACATGATTTATTTAAGTTAATTATATATCATTAACTAATCTGTCGTTCGATGTGGACAATCAATGACAGTATATTCGTCCCAGTTTTCTGTGAATGTTGTATTAACAGGTTGTTAGCTTGCGAGTCAAAGTAATTTGTAAAAGAAGGCATCAAAGTTCAACAGTTCAACATCACTGCAACAATTCAAGGTTTAAGCAGATCCTAAAAAAAAAAAAACAAGTGCTAAGTCGTATCGGACTCAAGTACTAAGTCAAAACCGACTCAAGTACTGAGTCGTAACCGACTCAAGGGATGAGTCGTTCCTATCCTCAGCCATCAAACACATCAAGCTGCTTATCCTCTAAGTCCTAAGTCGTAACTCGGGGAACAGGAGAAAGGCTCTGATCCAAAACAACTAGAAATCCTCCAAGTCTTAACCCGGCTATGGCTCATGGAAATCGCTAAGTCACATGGAAGAAGCTGAGTCATATATGAGACGATCCCTTGTTATTTTCAATCAACCTATTCGACCAACTCGCCTCCCTTTCAAATCTCTTAACCTGTTCATCCTTGGCTTCTTCAGCAGCGACAACCTTAACCCGTTACACTATGAATCGCCCCAAAGCGCGAATCACCATAGGCCAAATCAGATGAATTTTAGTTCATCGGTAATCAATTCAAATAGAATTCGCAGGGTTTGAATGGGGCAAACCAAAGATGAAGAACTGAGTACATAAAGTAACAATGGTTAACGGTCGAAGTTTGAAGCAAGATCTCTTACGATTGTTTGATGCTAGAAAGAATCGGAGATGAATCGGGTCGAAATCGCCTCGGAGAGCCTGAAGATGCGTTAATGGCAGAAAGCAGTTTAAAAGGTTAAGTGATGAGAAGAAGGACGACTCAGGCTTTTATATCTGGAAAGGTTGGGATTTGAAACGACATGACCGAGTTATGATAAGTCGAAGCACACGACTTACGATTTAAGCGTGTGCTTCGAGGGGCAAATGTTAACCCTAACTCGTTCACAAGTTAAGGCATGTACGACTCAAGGCATGTACGACTCAAGGCATGTACGAGTTAAAGGATACACGAGTCAGCAACTTCCTACGACTTAAAGACCTCTACGAGTTAGCAAGCTTACGAGATAAGCGGCCTACGAGTTAAGGAGTACCCGAGTTAAGCTACTTGCGAGATAAGCCTTTACGAGTTAGCAGATCTACAAATTAGCAAGTGTACGAGTGAAGATCTTCCACGAGTTAATCCTCCACGAGTTAAGCCTCTACGAGTTAATCCTCCACGAGTTAAGCCTCTACGAGTTAATCCTCTGCGAGTTAAGATCTTCTACGAGTTAGCAGGCATACGAGTTAAGAAAAGCTAACGACTTAAGGTCTTTACGACTTAAGGAAATGGATGGCCTACGACTTAATGATAACTGCAGTTTGTATGACTTAAGACCCTTACGACTTAAGGAAGTTACAGCTTAACGGGTTAAAGCTTGAACGAGTTAACAAGAGTTACGACTTAAAGAGGATACGACCTAAAGACACACCTCTTAACTCGTCTGCAATTAGTTAAGTCGACTACGACTTACGACATAGAAAGAGTCGTATACGACTTAAGAAAGGAAATTAGCAATTGCAGCCAGATAACTCGTACACGACTTAGAACTTAGGGATGGGTTCAAAAAAGGGGGAACTGCCATAGACTCAGCTCAGTGACTCGGGGACGACTTACCTTAAGTCGAACACGACTTATCTTAAGTCGGCCACGAGTTAGGACTTTGCACTTTTTTCGCCCAGAACTCTCTATAAATATGCAACCATCTCCAACATGCAGGGGACTTTGGGGGGGGGGCTCATTTTCTTCAAGCGCCATTACTCTGCCGAATTCCAGACTACTTCGAAGCTTTTTAGATACAACAAACTTCTAAAGGAACTCCATGAAGGAATCATCCACATTCGCCATGGATTTGAAGATGATTGTCAACACCAAAGCTTGAGCTACTTGTTTTACATATCCTATCACTTGAAGTGTGTTGTAATTGAAAGATCTTGTAAAGGATTGTAATCAAACTAGTGATAAAAAGATTAAAGTGGACGTAGGCTGGATTATAAGCCGAACCACTATAAATACTGTGTCTCTTACTGTTTTTCTGCATACTTTCTGCTTATTTCTGTTCCCCGTACGAACGGGTGGTGCTTTCACAATCACATCTTATACACCAGGGTGTTAGCGTTTAAATTTGAGCGTTAACAATTATTTGTCAAAGGAAATCCTAGTCTCAGTGCATAACATAGCGATCGCCCTTCTGGGGTTTTAAGGACAACCCCTGCTCCAGAACAGTAATCATTCCTTGCGCCATCGACATACAATTTCCATTGGATTGGGATGTTATCAGTGGCTTCTTCCTCACTATCACCTTTATCCGTACATTCTGCGATGAAATCTGCTAAAGCTTGTCCATTGATTGCTTTCCGGGGATGATAAGTGATGTCATATTGGCTGAGTTCAATATTCCATTTCAAAAGGCGGCCCGAAGTCTTAGGACGGAATAAGACTTGCTTTAGAGGTTGATCAGTGAGGACTTTGATGGGATGAGCTTGGAAATACGGCCTCAATTTTCTTGATGCGATCAACAAACAATAGGCGAGCTTTTCCAACCTTGAATAGTTCATCTCTGCCCCAGTGAATCTTTTGCTGATATAATAGACTGGGCGTTGAATCCTTGCGTCTTCCCGTACCAACGCTGCACTGAGAGCATGAGATGAAATTGCCAAATATGTGAAGAGATCTTCACCATTGTCAGGCTTTGAAAGTATCGAAGGCACTTCCATAAGACGAACCAACTCATCAAATGCTTTCTAACATTCAGGAGTCCACTCAAAGTTTTTTCTTCCTTTCTTCAGAGCATCAAAGAATGGAATGCATTTGTCAGTAGCTTTTGAAATGAACCAACTCAAGGCAACAAACTTTCCATTGAGACTTTGCAATTCCTTCTTCGTTCTAGGAGCTTTGACCTCTCTCAGGGCAGTGATCTGAGCATGATTAGCTTCAATGCCCCTAGCGCTCACAATGAAACCCAAAAACTTTCCGAACTCCACTCCAAATGAACATTTCAAGGGATTAAGCTTCATTCTGTACTTTCGTAGTACTGCAAACATCTCTGCCAAGTGATCCATGTGGTCCACTGCTTTCTTAGACTTCACTAGCATATCATCAACATAAACTTCCATTTTCTTGCCAATCTGCGGTTTAAACATGGCATTAACAAGCCTTTGGTAAGTTGCCCCCGCATTCTTGAGTCCGAAAGGCATGACCTTCTAGCAGTAGAGTCCAACATCTGTGATGAAGCTTGTGTCCTCTTGATCTGCCTCATGCATCATAATCTGGTTGTTAACGTAAAAATCAGATGCTAACACTCAGTGTAAGTGTAGTGGATCTGAAAGCACCACCCGTTAACACGGGAATCAGAGAGAAACAGTAATTCACAAAAAATGCAGTAAAGAACATAGAGTTTATAGTGGTTTGGCCTATAATCAAGCCTACGTCCACTTCAATCCTTTCTTATTGCTGATTTGATTACAACTTGTTTCAATCTTTTTCAAGTACAATTTACTTCAAAAGGCAAGTAGCTAGAAAAACTTCGATGTGATAAAGTTCTTCGAATTCATGATTGAATGTCTTTAATTTCTGTTTGAAGTTGATCTAAGCGTCTTGTGTATGATTGGAATGTTGGAGTGTAGATTGGCTTGAAGACAGCAGAGTCTTGATGCCTTGAAGAAAATGATCCAAAAGTCCTTTGAAAGTTGGAGATGGCAATGTATTTATAGAGAATTCTGGGCAGGAAACATTACCAAGTCCTAAATCGTAACCGGTCGAAGTTGGGTCGTGGACGACTTAAACTAAGTCGTGGGTCGGTTGCGACCTAAATGCTGGGTCGAGACTCCGGAAAGGCATCCTTGCTGAACTCTGGATATATCACTAGTCCTGAACCGTGTACGAGTAATGAGGCTGCGTGCTAAGTAACTGCATCGGACTTGCCTTCCTTTGCCTGGGTCGTGAATGACCTAGCATAGGTCGTAAGTTGGTAGCGACTCAACTGTAGTTCTTGATCTTGTCCCTGTCCTGAGCAGTTAGGGCGGCAACCTTCTTGGATAGTTAGATCGGCATCTATCTTAGGCCAGCATCCATGTTAGATCGGTAACCTACCTAAGCCTTGAGTCGGTATCCCCTTAAATCTTAGGTCGGCATCCCTGTTAAGACTTAGGTTGGTAACCTTGTTAAGGCATTAGGTCGGCATCCCTCTCAAGTCTGTTAGGTCGGTATCCCTCTTAGGGCTTAGGCAGTTAGATCGGCATCCATGTTAGGTCGGCAACCTTTTGGGTCGGTAACTTTTAAGTCGCTGTGTCATGGCCGGGGCGGAGTTAACATTTGCCCCTCGTAGTATACGCCTAATGGTTAGGTCGTGTGCTTCGATATCCTCTAACCCGTCCACTCTCTAAGTCGGTAGGTCGCGTACGACCTAAAAGTTAGGTCACACGCGCCGCTTCAGTTCTCACCACTGTAAGGTATAAGTCATTCATCTTCTTCTTCCTCTTCATTACTTGCTTCTTCGCTTGATTCGGCCATTAAAATTCTCCTGAGCTTCCAAAGGCAATTTCACTCCAATCAATTACTGATAACCTTTGCTATTCATTGCGTAAGTAAACCTTCTTCTTCCTCGATCATAGATTACTGTTGGTTCATGAATTCCATCACTCAAACTTAAACCGCCTCCTTGTATAATGTTTCATCACGAATCGCATTACATCTATAGATGATGAAGCTTAGGTTGCTCGGTTTGGCTTTAAATGACCGATGAGACGATGAAGATGGTTTACCGCTTCAGGCTAGTCAATTTTGATTTGCGTTAGGATTGCAAGGTGCTGAACTCGTAGTGGTTTCGAACTGGTTTTATGGATGATCCGATAACATGAAACAACATGAATGGAATGAGGGTTTTTTGTGGATGGTGCGGCTATCGGGCTAACGGGTCGAGTGGATTGAGATATCGGCCTGGATTCGACCCAGCATTTTTTGGGCGACCTATCTTTTGGCCGACCTAATTTGATACGATCTAAACCTTTAATCGTGGCCGAACTAGCACTCGGGGAAATTTTCCGACCTAATCCTTAAATCGTGGCCGAACTAGCACTTGGGGAATCTTGCACCACTTTTTGAACCGGAGCCTTTCTCCTTACTACTCCTCACGACCTAAAGAACCGCCGATTTAAGGAATCAGAAACTTATCTTAACTTGCGAGAGATTCCTTGGGTCACAGCCGAGTTAACACTTGGATGCCCAACTCGAATTCTCACTTAAAAGCATAATTCCAACTTGAATACTTTACTTGATCTGCTGGACTGAGTTGCTTAAATCCTAGATTGTTTTAACTTTGTTGCCTTATTTCACATATCACATTAACTTATAGGCTAACAACCTGCTGAAAACAACAATCACAGAAAACTAAGGCGAATATACTGCCATTGACTGCCCACATTAAATGACAGATTAGTCGACATAGAGTAATCAACTTAAACACACTGTATGAAATGCTGTGAACCAATCAACTAAAGTGAAATATCAATGCAAAGCATCGCTATCTTGAACTGATTTGTTTGCATCTACATTTCACTTTCATATTTAAAACAAACCCTGGACTTTATAACTGACAAATGCTTGCTAGTTTTTACTTCAGTTATATTCGCTTATTGCTTTGTTGATTTTACACAACACTTCACACATTTTAGGAAACGTGCACCTTCACGTTTGAATATCTAGTTGTTTGTGTAGAATGACTTCCCTCCAAGAAGAAGAAGTGGTAGCTCAAGCGGGAGAGACCTTTCAGACAGCTGTTCCCATAGAGAATCCTCCAGAGAGAACTTCGACTATCCTAACTCCGAGAGCGTTTATTCAACTATGTACTCAATTTGGTTTTGCTGAAAATGATGCCCTACTTCCCAGGCCAAATGATACTGCCGACAGTCCTGCCCCCGGTTTTGTCGCAGTCAATCGTCAAATGTGCCTAAGCGGGGCGATTCCTCCCTTTAACGACTTCCTTCGAACCCTTCTCCTTCGGTTGACAATCTCTCCGTTCCAACTTCATCCTAATGGCTACGCCATCTTGATGGGGTTGTGTGTTTTGTTTAGGAGAAATCTTGATCGCTTGCCAAGTTTTGAAGAAATTCGCTACTTATGCTCGTTTGCAAAGAGTAAAGACCATCCTTCCCTTATTATTGTGAGAAGTGCTAGAAACCGCAAGCTTATTTCTGATCTTACCAAAAGTGTTCATGGATTTTTGAACCAGTTTTTCTTTGCTCGCTGCCCCCTAGGGTTTTATGCCATCTGGAGAGTAGGAAGTTAGATTACCTGTTTCTATTTTCTCCATTTTCAAACTTTTTCGAGATCCGAACTACCAATTGCTAATTTCATTCTTTGCCCTTTTCAGCACTTCCTCTTCCTTCTAGAAATCCAAGCCATAAGCAAGTTTTTGAAAGATTAAGTGATGTGACTGCTAGAGAGAGAAGTATAAAGTTTTTGTTGAGGGACGAATTTTTGCATCAGTATGGACTTTTACACGCTTCTCGCTCTACACACCCCCATGAGGTTCCAAACTCCCCATCTAAAGCATTAGATGCCCCAGTTTCCACTGACGAACCCATACCAAAAGAACCTGCCTCCGAGGCTTCTCTGGTGAAGTGCTCTACTATTGTCGATGTTGCGGGATCGTCTGGCAAATTCGCACTTGCCCCAGTCATTGAGGAAGAAGAGCCTCAGGGATCTCCCCCACATTCACAGAAGTCTGGTGAAGAAGTCGGGAAAACAAGCCTTGTCAAGCAGAGCGGGGACGACACTTTCGAAGGGTTGAGCGACCACTTTGTCACCTCATAGGAGCTCTTTAAAGACGCCCTGTCACTACTAGGGTTTCTTCTTCAGTAGTGGAAGTGACTTCATCTTTGCAACAAGCTCCGTCGACCCAAGAGTTGACGTTAACTACTACCCCCAAGATTACTCCGCAATCAAAGAGTGGTTCGTAGTTTGATGCGCGTAGTTTGCACATCACACACACTTAGAACCTTTCGGCACTTTCATGCACCTAACTCTTTGTACTTTGAAGATTCTAAAGTTACGCTTCTTTTCTCTGAAGACTTTTAAGACTTGTCTTTTTTTTTTCAGATTCCCCAATGAGGCGAAGTGGTTCATATTACGACGACTTCAAGCAATATGGAAAGCGTGGTTAGTATGACTGTAGACGCTATCTTCCCACTTATAGGGAAACTGATGAAGAGAGGGCTGCTCGAAAGGCTCAGGAGAGACGTTCTTATGAAGAACGCTATAGAAGAGGGGATGAGCGGTACGATTCTTCCCACAGAGAGGGTGATTCCCATAAATGTAAATCCCATGATGACAGAGGGAAGAGCCACATGGCTGATGACCCAAGAAAACGGGCTAAAGTTAGTGAGCAATCTGTGCCTGCAATTTCTGAGAAGACCACTACTCCCATTCCTTCTCAATCTCCTGCCCCTTCCTGTACTGATATTCAGACAATCATCAATAGGCCTTCATATCAAGTTGGCCCAGGTGCAGCTACTCTCCAAAGCTGGTTTCCACAATGGTGCTTGAAGGGGGTTCGCTTCGATCTCGACTTAGTTCCAATTGACAAGCCTGCCATGCTGTGAAATCTCGATGCACTCAGACTTGATATTGAAAGAATGTCGGGCTGGCAAAAGCTTGTTGACGAGCTTCAAAGGGTAAACCGTTCAAATCTCGAGGCCATGCTTACTATGGAAAATGACAAAGCTGAATGGCAGATGGTTCTTGAGCAGCATGATACCGAGATGAGGAGCATCACTACTTATAATGAAGAGCTTGAAGCGAAAGTCGAAAAGCTCAAAGAAGAGCTCGCCACTTCTTCTACTTCCTACACTCAAAAAGAAGAAGTGCTTCAGAAACAAGTGAGAGATGCTCATGCCGGCCAAAGAGACGCCGAAGACAGGCTCAATGTGCAAAAAAGAATCAATGAGGGCAATATTGCTGATATTGCAGAGCTTCGGAAGAAAACCAGCTCCCAAGAGGCGGAGATTCAAATGCTAAAGCTTCGACTCTCCAAAGCTGAAAGAGAGCGTGATGAGGCCGTTGCCAGTAAAATTGCAGCTGAAGAATCTCATGAGGCAACGAAGACCAGCATCAGCTCGACGTTATTTGATTTCTACTTACATAGCGTCTTGAGGCGCGGTAGTCTCGCCTTTCTAGGTCCCAAATATGAAATTACTCTGGCCGAGGTGCGAGAGGCCGCACTTGATATGCTTGGTGCTAAAGGTGCTGGCTATGACGAATCAGAGCTTAAGGAACATTATCTAGATGACGGAGCTCGACTCACGGGAGTGTATCACCGATCACGGTGAAATGTGTGCCTCTGAGTAGGGCTTTTGCCTGGAAGTTTGGTGTTTCTTTCTCTAAGTTGGACGGATTCACGGGAGTGTATCACCGATCAGTCCGCAACTTTATGTCGAGAAAGAACTCGCTTTTTTTGGTTAGGCCCGCTCGAGGTCTTTTAGCATTTCAACTGTGGTGAAATGGGCCTCCGAAGAGGGCTTTTCAGGTTTCAACACTTGGAAGTTTTATTTCAATCTCGGTGAAATGTGCGCCTCTGAGTAGGGCTTTTGCCTGGAAGTTTGGAGTTTCTTTCTCTCAGTTGGACGGATTCACGGGAGTGTATCACCGATCAGTCTGCAACTTTATGTCGAGAAAGAACTCTCTTTTTCTGGCGAGGCCCGCTCGAGGTCTTTATCCTCCGAAGAGTTGTGCCTCTGAAGAGGGCTTGTGCCTCCGAAGAGGTCTTTTGCTGTTTGATTCTTGCCCGCCCATGTCTCTTTGCCATCTATTCATGTCAGTGATCCCCGTTATCTTTTGCAAGTGTCATCACTTTTTAGTTGCCAATAATTTTCCTTATCCAAAGAAATATACTTCATAGTTAAGCGAGTTGGGGGTGGTAGACACAGGCTATTTAACTGGATGCTTATTTGTACAAACATTCGTAGTTAGTTAGAAATGGTCCACTTCCATCCACATTGCTAACTTTTGTTCGAAGCACTTCTTTTGTAGGATTTGAGTATGGAAATTTTGAATGGTTTAGCGTTTGCTTGCTGCGTGATGTCGGAGATCGCTTGGTCTTGCGTTGGGTAAGCTTTGTTTTTATGGCCTGCATTATTAAATCGACATTTTGGTAACACAATTAACGTATTTTATATGTCGAAATAAAACAAAGTAGTTTATAGTAGTAGAGAACACAAGATTTATAGTGGTTCGGCCAAAAGCTGGGCCTACATCCACTTTATAGCTTTTCATTATTCACTTGCTTTACAATTGCTTTCAATACCAGAATCATATATTCGTAATTCTTTTACAACATTTCAGCAAAGCTTTTAAGTAAAATATGGACGCAAATGATTGTTGTTCCAAGCTCTTGGGATTGGTTCTCCTTCGACAGTTGTGAGTTGGAACGTGCCATCAAGAAGTTTCGCGCCTATAACATACGGCCCCTCCCAGTTTGGCCCAAACACACCTGTGGCTGTCATAATTCTCTTCAGGACAAGGTCCCCAACTTCAAAGCTGCGCTGACGAACTTTGGAATTGAAGTGCCTCGCTATTCTTTGCTGAAGAGCTGCAATTCTATGCTTTGCCTCTTCTCTTCTTTCATCAAGGAGGTCAAGTGCTTCCAACTGCAATTTTTCATTCTCATCTTGATCAAAATGGATCCTTCTGTGTGAGGGGACTTCAGTTTCCACTGGAATTATCGCTTCTGATCCGTATGCCAATGAAAATGGAGTATGCCCAGTCGTAGATTTGTGGGTGGTTCTGTATGCCCATAGTGCAAGCGGTAACTTATCGTCCCGACCACCCTTTTCTTTTTCCAGCTGCTTTTTGATGGTTGATTTGATGATTTTGTTTCCTGCTTCCACTTGCCCGTTTTCTTGGGGATCAGCCACTGCTGAGAAGCTTTTTCGGATCTTGAATCGTTTGTAGAAATCTTGGAACTCCTCACTTTCAAAATGGGTACCATTGTCTGTGATTATCTTCTGAGGCACACCATACCTGCAAATGATATTTTTAGTCACAAAAGTTATCATTTTCTTAGAGGTAATAGTAGCCAATGGTTCGGCTTCAACCCATTTAGTGAAATAATCAACAGCAACGATAGCATATTTAATTCCCGATTTGGCAGTCGGCAAAGGCCCAATGAGATCTATTCCCCAGATGGCAAACGGCCATGGATTGACCATTTGTGTTAGCTCAGTGGAAGGTGCTCTAGGAATTTTGGCAAATCTCTGGCATTTATCACACTTTCGAGAATAGTCAACAACATCCTGATTAATTTCTGGCCAAAAGTATCCATAACGGAGGATTTTCTTTGCTAAAGTTTGACCACCTATATGATCCCCACATTCCCCTCCGTGTACTTCAGTCAGAATTGTCTTCGCTTCTTCCTTTGTCACGCATCGGAGTAATGGCATTGAAAATCCTCGTCTGTACAAACGACCATCTTGAACTATATATCTGGAGGCTTTCCTCATCAGCTTTTGTCGTTCTTTTGAACTTTCTGGCAAAGAACCATTGAGTAAATATTCAAGTAGATATTCTGTCATCCATGATTCTTGCTCTTGGGATACATTCATAATCCAATCAACATCCATTTCATCTATGCTTGGAGCTGACAAGACGTCGACGGGAACTAATCCCAATAGTTGAGCTTCACCGGTACTCGAATACTTTGCGAGAGAATCCACCTTCATGTTCTCTTCTCGGGGTATATGGTTTATTGAATAACGGTCAAAATTTTGAAGAAGCACCCAGGCTTTTGATAAATAGGCGGGTAGATTCCCTCCTTTAGCTTGAAATTCCTTCTTGACTTAGCAGACAATAAGCTGAGAATCACTGAAGATCTGCAATGCTTTGATGTTTAATTCTTTAGCGATCCTTAAACCAGCGATGAGGGCTTCATATTCTGCTTCATTATTTGTCGAAGGGAATTCTAGTCTCAGTGCATAACATAGAGATCGCCCTTCTGGGGTTTCAAGGACAACCCCTGCTCCGGAACAGTAATAATTCCTTGCGCCATCGACATACAAATTCCATTGGATTGGGATGTTATCAGTGGCTTCTTCCTCACTATCACCTTTATCCGTACATTCTACGATGAAATCTGCTAAAGCTTGTCCATTGATTGCTTTCCGGGGATGATAAGTGATGTCACATTGGCTGAGTTCAATATTCCATTTCAAAAGAAGGCCCGAAGTCTCAGGACGGAATAGGACTTGCTTTAGAGGTTGATCGGTGAGGACTTTGATGGGATGAGCTTGGAAATACGGCCTCAATTTTCTTGATGCGATCAACAAACAATTGGCGAGCTTTTCCAACCTTGAATAGTTCATCTCTGCCCCAGTGAATCTTTTGCTGATATAATAGACTGGGCGTTGAATCCTTGCGTCTTCCAGTACCAACACTGCACTGAGAGCATGAGATGAAATTGCCAAATATACGAAGATATCTTCACCATTGTCAGGCTTTGAAAGTATCGGAGGCACCTCCATATGACGAACCAACTTATCAAATGCTTTCTGACATTCAGGAGTCCACTCAAAGTTTTTTCTTCCTTTCTTCAGAGCATCAAAGAATGGAATGCATTTGTCAGTGGCTTTCGAAATGAACCAACTCAAGGCAGCAACCTGTCCATTGAGACTTTGCAATTCCTTCTTCGTTCTAGGAGCCTTGACCTCTCTCAGGGCAGTGATCTGAGTTGGATTAGCTTCAATGCCCCTAGCGCTCACAATGAAACCCAAAAACTTTTCGGACTCCACTCCAAATGAACATTTCAAGGGATTAAGCTTCATTCTGTACTTTCGGAGTACCGCGAACATCTCTGCCAAGTGATCCATGTGGTCCACTGCTTTCTTAGACTTCACTAGCATATCATCAACATAAACTTCCATTGTCTTGCCAATCTGTGGTTTAAACATGGCATTAACAAGCCTTTGGTAAGTTGCCCCTGCATTCTTGAGTCCGAAAGGCATGACCTTGTAGCAGTAGAGTCCAACATCTGTGATGAAGCTTGTATCCTCTTGATTTGGCTAATGCATCATAATCTGGTTATATCCGGAGTATGCATCCATAAAAGATAACAATTCATGCCCTGCCGTCCCATCCACCAACTGATCGATTCTGGGAAGCGGGAAACAGTCTTTGGGGCAGGCTTTGTTCAGATCTGAAAAGTCAATGCATACTCTCCACTTTCCGTTAGCTTTTTTAACCAGCACTGGATTTGATACCCAATTTGAATAAGTAGATTCTCTGATGAAACCGTTCTCCATGAGCCGATCCACTTCTTCTTTTAACGCTGCCGTCCTCTCAGGACCCTGAGTTCTTCTTTTCTGTTTCACGGGTGTAAATTTGGATCGATGTTCAGAGTGTGTACTGCAATCTCTAGGGATATTCCACACATGTCAGCATGAGTCCAAGCGAATACATCCAAATTAGCCTTCAAAAATGAAATCAGAACATTCTGAACTGTTGTGTTGAGTTTTGAACCCACATTAAGCACTTTGTTTGGGTCCTTTGGGTCAACGAGTACCGGCACCGTTACCTCTACCGGTACTACCCTATTATCCTCCGCACTGGCTTTCCTTGGATCCATCTCTCTTCGTGCGCGACTGTATTCACTAGTGCAGGGTCCACCCTGTAATTGCTACAAGGTTGGTTCTTTGGTGCGACTGGAGCCCCCACACCTTTTCCCATCTCTCTTTTCCTTGATTCACGCAGCTCTGTAAGATAACATTATCGCCCCACATCTTGGTCTCCTTTAATCACACCAACTCCGTTATCCGTGCGGAATTTTATAGTCAGACACCATGGAGCAAGAACATCTTTGAATGCAGCAAGAGTTGGTCGGCCTAAAAAGGCATTGTAGGCAGAGAATTCTTCAACAATTATGAAGGTTTGGTTTCAAGCCACCTTCTTCATTCCTTTTCCAAGTTATACAAACAAATCTATGGTCCCAATCGGCTGTTTGGGTTCTCCAGCAAACCCAGCAATCTTAAGTGATGAAGCTTGAACGTCAGCCATTGGAATTTTCATTTGATCAAAGGTCTTCTTGAAGAGGATGTTGCATGAAGCTCCACAATCAACTAGAACCCTTCTCACAGTTGCCGGCCCAATACCAGCGGATATGACCAAAGGATCTATGGTCGGAGCCTCGATACCCAAAGAATCTCTGGCGCTGAATACAATATCATTTGTGGAAGTCTTTCGTTGCTTTAAAGGCGCATCATTTTCTAAAACAAAAACATTCTCTTCAGCTGGTACATGCCTCAAGGCCAGGGCATACCTTTCCATCTCGCCCCAGCTTTTGCCTGCTGGGTGAGGTCCTCCAGTTATTATATTGATGACAGGTCTTTCCGATTCATGTTCTACGGACATCTCACTTGAGCCAGGATGGTGAGCAAGAACTTGTTGTCCTTGAGTCGACGAGGCTGGGGCATTTCTATTCCTTTTCACATACTGCTGGAGTTTGTTTTCCTTCAAGAGTTGTTCAATTACCACTTTCAACTGCCGACATTCGTTGGTGTCATGGCCGGGTTGGTTGTGGAATCGACAGAACCTTCCACTTTTTTCCATCTTATTCCCAACTCTCATTTTAGGTGGTGTCAGATAATTGACATCATCCTTGGTCGCAAAGAAGATGTTCTCAGGGGTATCGGTCAAGGGTGTGAAATTGAAAGGACGACCTTTCTTAGCATCTCCCTGTTTCTTTCCACCATTATTTCCCCTTTTCTGAGTGTTAGGTTCTTTCTTGTTCGAAGCACCACCATTGTTCCCGGCTTCCACTGATACCACCTTAGCCGGTGTTTGGAGGCTCTCCAAGCGCATGAATTCATCCGCTTTCTTGTAGAATTTGTCAAGTGAGTTTGGTTCTTACATTTTCAACCATTTTTCAAATTCACTCGATTTGTCAATCGCCCTCATCAAGTATGTTAGGACCATGCGTGGCTCAGCATTATCTACCTCAGCCAATGCTATGTTAAAACGATTCAAAAATGATCTGATGGATTCCCTTGGATTTTGCTCTAGACTTGACAGCGACATTATATCCTTTGCTTTTGAAGCATACAATCGAAATTGCTCCTTGAACTTCCTGGTCAAATCGGAGAACTGATCAATGGACCTGACTGTCAGCTTTGTAAACCACAATAGAGCCACATCTTCAAGATAAACCGGGAAATATCGACATTTGATTTCACCAGACGCTTTGGCACCCGTCATATGCCAGTCGTACTTGTACAGAAACTCGTTAGCATCACTCGTCCCCTTGTAGGTCGGAATAGTAGGGGGAACGAATTTCCTTGGGAACTCTGCCTTCAAGATCTTTTCAGTAAATGGAGTTTCGCTTGGAGCAAAACCCCACTCTTTCTCATCTTCATCTCTTTGCATATTTTCCTTCATGATTTGGCGAACCATACCCGAAAAATATTCTTCATCATTTAGAGGCTCTGGAGGGCAAACATCAGCCACTCTCTCTGAATTCTGTCTTGACAATCGTTCACGGAGGGTCTGCTGCGGCCCTGATCCTCCAGCTTGGGGAGGAGTCCTTTCCACAGGGTCTGCGGCTCTTTGAGAAATGTTTCCTTCAACATCCTGAACTCCCACAGTAGGGTTCCCATCATTATTAACCAGTTGACGGTTTTCCCCTAGTAGATCATTCAACTTACTTAAGATCAGGGCGTTCTGGGCATTCTGAGCTTCCAATTGTGCATTCTGGGCATTCAATTGTTGATTCAACCCCAAAACTACGGCGTCCAATTCTGCTCGCGTAACTCCAACAGTTGGAGCTGCTTGACTTGAAGGAGGATAGGTAGCAGTATTCTCTTGAACATTGTCGGATCTTACAGAACTTCGATTTCTCCCACGACCCATTATTTCCAGTAAACTTCTGATTTTAAAAGAAATCCTTTCAACATACCTTTGCGGAGCAATGATGGAAGTATCTTGAGTTGGGTTCTCAGTGAAAGCACCAAAAATGTTAACGTAAAAATCAGACGCTAACACCTCAGTGCAAGTGTAGTGGATGTGAAAGCACCACCCGTTAACACGGGAATCAGAGAGAAATAGTAATTCACAAAAAATGCAGTAAGGAACACAGAGTTTATAGTGGTTCAGCCTATAATCAAGCCTACGTCCACTTCAATCCTTTCTTATTGCTGATTTGATTACAACTTGTTACAATCTTTTTCAAGTACAATTTACTTCAAAAGACAAGTAGCTAGAAAAACTTCGATGTGAGAAATTTCTTCGAATTCATGATTGAATGTCTTGAATTTCAGTTTGAAGTTGATCTAAGCGTCTTGTGTGTGATTGGAATGTTGGAGTGTAGATTGGCTTGAAGATAGCAGAGTCTTGATGCCTTGAAGAAAATGATCCAAAAGTCCTTTGAAAGTTGGAGATGGCAATATATTTATAGAGAATTCTGGGCAGGAAACATTACCAAGTCCTAAATCATAACCGGTCAAAGTTGGGTCGCGGACGACTTAAACTAAGTCGTGGGTCGGTTGCGACCTAAATGCTAGGTCGAGACTCCGGAAAGGCATCCTTGCTGAACTCTGGATATACCACAAGTCCTGAATCGTGTACGAGTTCAGAGGCCGTGTGCTAAGTAGCTGCATCGGACTTGCCTTCCTTTGCCTGGGTCGTGAACGACCTAGCATAGGTCGTAAGTCGTTAGCGACTCAAGTATAGTTCGTGATCTTGTCCCTGTCCTGAGCAGTTAGGGCGGCAACCTCGTTGGGTAGTTAGATCGGCATCTATCTAAGGCCAGCATCCATGTTAGATCGGTAACCTACCTAAGCCTTGAGTCGGTATCCCCTTAAATCTTAGGTCGGCATCCTTCTTAAGACTTAGGTCGGTAACCTTGTTAAGGCATTAGGTCGGCATCCCTCTCAAGTCTGTTAGGTCGGTATCCCTCTTAGGGCTTAGGCAGTTAGATCGGCATCCATGTTAGGTCGGCAACCTTTTGGTTCGGTAGCTTTTAAGTCGCTGAGTCATGGTCGGGGCGGAGTTAACATTGGTTATATCCGGAGTATGCATCCATAAAAGATAACAATTCATGCCCCACCGTCCCATCCACCAACTGATCGATCCTGGGCAGCGGGAAGCAGTCTTTGGGGCAGGCTTTATTCAAATCTGAAAAGTCAATGCATACTCTCCATTTTCCGTTAGCTTTTTTAACCAGCACTGGATTTGATACCCAATTTGGATAAGTAGATTCTCTGATGAAACCGTTCTCCATGAGCCGATCCACTTCTTCCTTCAACGCTGCCGTCCTCTCAGGACCCTGAGTTCTTCTTTTCTGTTTCACGGGTGTAAACTTGAATCAATGTTAAGAGTGTGTGCTGCAATCTCTGGGGATGTTCCACACATGTCAGCATGAGTCCAAGCGAATACATCCAAATTTGCCTTCAAAAATGAAATCAGAACATTCTGAGTTGTTGTGTTGAGCTGTGAACCCACATTCAACACTTTGTTTGGGTCCTTTGGGTCAACGGGTACCGGCACTGTTACTTCTACCGGTACTACCCTATTCTCCCCTGCACTGGCTTTCCTTGGATCCATCTCTCTTCGTGCGCCACTATATTCACCAGTGCAGGGTCCACCCTGTAATTGCTACAAGGTTGGTTCTTTGATGCGGAATGGAGCCGCCGCACCTTTTCCCGTTTCTCTTTTCCTCGATTCACGCAACTCTGTAAGATAACATTCTCACCCCGCATCTTGGTCTCCTTTAATCACACCAACTCCATTATCTGTGGGGAATTTTATAGTCAGACACCATGGGGCAAGAATAGCTTTGAATGCAGCAAGAGTTGGTCGGCCTAAAAAGGCATTGTAGGCAGAGAATTCTTCAACAATTATATAGGTTTGCTTTGGAGCCACCTTCCTCAACCCTTTTCCAAGTTTCACAAACAAATCTATGGTCCCAATCGGCTGTTTCGGTACCCCAGCAAACCCAGCAATCTTAAGTGATGAAGCTTGAACGTCGGCCATTGGAATTTTCATCTGATAAAAAGTCTTCTTGAAGAGAATGTTGCGTGAAGCTCCACAATCAACTAGAACTCTTCTCACAGTAGCCGGACCAATACCAGCGGATATGACCAAAGGATCTATGGTAGGAGCCTCGATACCCAAAGAATCTCTGGCACTGAATACAATATCATCAGTGGAAGTCTTTTGTTGCTTTAAAGGTGCATCATTTTCTAATACAAAAACATTCTCTTCAACCGGTACATGCCTCAAGGCCCGGGCATACCTTTCCATCTTGCCCCAGCTTTTGCCTGCTGGGTGAGGCCCTCCAGTTATTATATTGATGACAGGTCTTTCCGACTCATGTTCTACGGCCTTCTCACTTGAGCCAGGAGGGTGAGCGGGAACTTGTTGTCCTTGAGTCGACGAGGCTGGGGCATTTCTATTCCTTTTCACATACTGTTGGAGCTTGTTCTCTTTCAAGAGTTGTTCAATTACCTCTTTCAAATGACGACATTCGTTGGTGTCATGGCCAGGTTGGTTGTGGAACCGGCAGAACCTTCCACTTTTTTCCATCTTGCTTCCAACTCTCATTTTAGGTGGTGTCGGATCATTGACATCATCCTTGGTCGCAAAGAAGATGTTCTCAGGGGTATCGGTCAAGGGTGTGAAATTGAAAGGACGGCCTTTCTTAGCATCTCCTTGTTTCTTTCCACCATCATTTCCCCTTTTCTGAGTGTTAGGTTCTTTCTTGTTCGAAGCAGCACCATTGTTCCCAGCTTCTACTGATACCACCTTAGCCGGTGTTTGGAGGCTCTCCAAGCGCATGAATTCATCCGCTTTCTTGTAGAATTTGTCAAGCGAGTTTGGTTCATTCATTTTCAACCATTTTCCAAATTCGCTTGATTTGTCAATCGCCCTCATCAAGTATGTTAGGACCATGCGTGGCTCAGCATTATCTACCTCAGCCAATGCTATGTTAAAACGATTCAAAAATGATCTGATGGATTCTCCGGGATTTTGCTCTAGACTTGACAGCGACATTATATCCTTTGCTTTTGAAGCATACAATCAAAATTGCTCCTTGAATTTCCTGTTCAAATCGGAGAACTGATCAATGGACCTGACCGGCAGTTTTGTGAACCACAATAGAGACACACCTTCCAGATATACCGGGAAATATCGACATTTGATTTCATCAGTCGCTCTGGCACCCGTCATATGCCAATCGTACTTATACAGAAACTCATTAGGATAGCTTGTCCCTTTGTATGCTGTAATAGTAGAAGGAACGATTTTTCTTAGGAATTCGGCCTTCAAGATTTTCTTAGTAAACGGAGTTTTGCTTGGAGCAAAACCCCATTCTTTCTCATCTTCATCCCTTCGCATACTTTCCTTCATAATCTGACGAACCATGCCTGAGAAATACTCTTCATCATCTAAAGGCTCTGGAGGGCAAACATCAACCATTCTCTCTGAATTCTGTCTTGACAACCGTTCACGGAGGGTCGGCTGCCGTCTTGATCCCCCAGCCTGGAGAGGTGTCTTTTCCACAGGGTCTGCTGCTCTTTGAGAAACGTTCCCTCCTTCAACATCTTGAACTCCCGTAGTAGGGTTTCCATCATTATTAACCGGTTGACAGTTGGCCCCAAGTAGATCATTCAACTTACTTAAGATCAGGGCGTTCTGGGCATTCTGAGCCTCCAACTGTGCATTCTGGGCATTCAATTGTTGATTCAACCCCAAAACTACGGCGTCCAATTCTGCTCGCGTAACTCCAACAGTTGGAGCTGCTTGACTTTAAGGAGGAGAGGTAGAGGTATTCTCTTGAACATTGTCGTATCTTACAGAACTTCGTTTTCTCCCAGGAGCCATTATTTCCAATAAACTTCTTGTTTTAAAAGAAATCCTTTCAACAACTTTTTGAGAAGCAATGGTGAGAGCAACCTGAGTTCAATTCTCAGTGAAAGCACCAAAAATGTTAACCTTAAAATTGAACGATAACACCCCGGTGTGTGAAGTGTGAATGTGAAAGCACCACCCGATGGTTCGGGAACAGAATATCAGCTAAAATAACAGAAAATGCAGTAAGTGACAGCGATCTTATAGTGGTTCGGCTTAAGGAGTAGCCTACGTCCACTTTAAGTATCTTTATTACCGATCTTGTTACAAAACGATACAATGCTCTTCAAGTACAAATCTCTTTAGTTACAAAACACTTTGAGCAAGTAGCTTAAGCTTCGATGTTGATGAAAGTCTTCGAACCCATGTCGGACGTGTGAAAGTCGTTCAAAGTAGCTTGTAGTGTTCTTCGAAACTTCAAGTATAGAGTCGGTTTAGAAACTGCCAGAGTATCGGCGCTTAAAGAGATTGTCCAAAAAGCCCCCTCAAAGTTGGAGATGGTCATGTATTTATAGAGAATTCTGGGTAGAAATTATTGCCAAGTCTTAAGTCGTGGCCGACTTAAGATAAGTCATGGCCGACTTAGGATAAGTCGTGGGTCGTTGGCGGATTAAGGCATCAGGAGTTATGACTTAGCTGGCTCGCTTATGTCCTTTAGTACTAATAGATAGGTACTAGCGACTGCAGGAAAGCGGCACGGTCCAAACCTCTAAGTACAAGGTCGTTACCGACTTAAGCCAGGTTATAGGCCGGCAGCGACTTAGGGATAGGTCATAAGTCACGTTTCCGAGATAAGGCTTAACTGGGTTGCTGTGTCTACTGAGTACAAGTCCTGTGTCGCGAACGAGTTAACAGGAAGCCATTTAAGTAACACAACATTGGATTTGCCTTTATGCTTACGTCGTGAGCGACCTAGCATAAGTTGTAAGTCGGCCATGGCTTAAGTGAAGTTGCTTTGGGCCTTTCATGTCTTGACTCGTTAGGTCGGCCATCTCTTGAGTCGTTGAGTTGCGTCATTTCTTAAGTCGCTAAGTTGATAACTCGATGAGTCGCTCATCCTTTGAGTCACTGCCTCCCTTGAGTTGTTGAGTCGGTAACTACCTTAAGGTATTAAGTCGGTAACCCTTCAAGGCTGTTGAGTCGGTAACCCTTCAAGGCTGTTGAGTCGGTAACACTTCTCTTAACCCTCTAACTCATGGCTTCTTTAAGTCGGTAGGTCGTTAAGCCGTTGTACCCTTAAGTCTTCTTCCTTTTGGGCCGCTGAGCATAGGGGTTAACAGAGTAATTTTAACTGAATTCAAATATCATAATTTATTTGATAATTTAATTATTGAATTAAATAATTTGAAGTTGGGAAAATTATTGAATCTAGAATTTTAAGCTGATTAAAAATTAGCTGAAGGCTTATAAAATTTATATTGATAATACTGAAGACAATAGAAGCGTTAAAATTGAAATTAACAGTGATTTGTTCAGTTTTGGAATTTTATAGTTTAAATTGAATTTAAAATAGATTTCCGAGGCACAGTCTCGGAATTTGGCGAAACCAGTTCCATTGGGTCCGTAATATTGTATTATTATCGGATTTCAAATTTTGCAGTAATTGGAGTAATTGTATGAGCGCACGGTATATAAACGTCTTGGGATAATTATTCGAAACGATTTGAAAAGAAAGTATAATATATTCATTGTCAGTCAAAGCTGTATCAACACTCAGCCGAAATTATTTCACGTCACAAATTTAGCTTTCATTTCAAAATCTCTATAGGTCTGCAAAATTCTTCTGCAAGCCACCTTCTTCTTTAAAACATTTCGGCCGAGCATTCTCTTTTTATTTTATTCAAATAAATCGAAATATTTCACGAAGCAATGGCGACTTTCGAGACTTGCATTCGAAACCGTGTTTCTTTATCAATTTCTCTATTCCCAATTCGATTCAAAACCCTAGAAGCTTTCTTTGGAAAATTTAAATGGCTGAGAGGAACATCCCTCATTCGACTTAAAAACATAATCACGACTTCATACTCTTCTCTGTTCGAGTGAAATAATTCGAATAGCAAATCAAAGCAACGTCAATATCTTCATTTCCCAGTAGAATCGCGATCGCCATCGCGAGTGGTGCTCTGGCAAGATTTTCATCGCCTTGAGGAGGACGTGTCGCGAGCTGTGGCGTGAGTTGGGGAGGGGCGACTGATGCTCGCGATAGGGAAGGCAACCCTGATCGATTTAGAGGTGATCGATATCAGAGGGGAGCTAGGGCTTGGCGATGATTAGGTGTGTGTGCTCGGGTATCATCTCGGTTAGGTAATTTAAAAATAAAATTTTATTCCAGTTAAGGAAGTTTAAAAATCCGTGAACTCAATTTGTACATTGTTAATTATCAAGATATATGTATATAGCTTAGTATATCGTTTTCTGTAAAGAATGTTTACTGCTACTGTTTAGTTTTCTATATTGTAGAATTTAAATTTATATATTGGTACTTATGTATGCAGTAAATTATAGTTGCAGATTATATATATATATATATATATATATATATATATATAAATATACATAGAAAATTGTGAGGGATTAGATTTGTCTATATAAATTATTTCTTTTGAGTATACAAAAGTTTCAAAATAATATATTCATTTGCCATTCCAATTCACTGTTGTATTTGGGTGGTTAACTCATCTAATAAAACTTATTTAATTTTTCATTTGCCAAGACTAATTTATTTAAAGGAGGTTTTGTTTAAAATAAATTGTTAATTTATTAAATGATAATGAATTGACTGATTATTTCAAATATTAATAAAACCTTATAATACTTGTACAAAGTCAAATTCTGAAAAGAAAACAAGCCGGTTGGTATGGATTACAAACAACAAATCAAAGGTGAGTTAATCTCACTCAGTTGAGTTTAAATTTAAATTTAAATGATTAAATTTAAATAATCGATTGTATGGTTAAATTGATTGATGTGATATAGTATAGTATAGTTTGAAATTGGCATATTATGTGATGCTAACGTCTGTGGATGCAGGGAAAACAGGTTGGAGGGATCCAACTGGACCCCTCAACTTTATTTAATTTTTAATATTCTCTGTTCTGAATATTTGATATCCTGTAATGAATTATGTGGTAATATTGAATGCTATGGATTGATTGTTATAATCGAGCAATAATGAATTACCAAATATATAATTTGAGTTTGGGGATGAAAATAAAAGAAGTGAAATTGTAAGTAAAGTAATTATAGAAAGTTGAATAAATTTATGAATGAACTGGAAAGGAAATAAGTGGCTTTAAAATTTTAATAAATAAATCTTGAGTATGGGAAGAAAATTTAAATAAACAGAGAGTTAATGAAAACTTAAATTTCAATGTTGTTGTTTAAAAGAACAAAACACCTCTTTTAAATTGAGGATTTAAATTATTTAATAAGAATAAAGAAGAAATTGGGAATAACCTGAAATTTGTATATTTCAGCTAAAGGATTTAAAAATCAAACTGAAAATAATAATAAAGTCCATAATTAATGAATTTCGAAATGAACTGATAAGTAAAGAAATTTATTTCAAATGGAATAAACTGGGAATCAATTTGGAAAATTGATTTAAGTGATTTAGATTGGAAATTTCTCTCTGAATAACCAAGTACGTTTTTAAAGTAATTTTTTTTTAAATATAAATTAAAAGTTTAAAGATGTTTTAAGAAGTATGTCTTGAAATTTACTATTTCTAGATATTTAAATTCTTAAGTAAGTATTTCCTTTTAATCTATTATAGCAATAATTATTTTAATCTATTATGGCAATAATTATTTAAAGAGTGACTTAGTATTTTATTTTTAAAAGTGAAATCTAGTTTTATATTTTATTTAGTAACATTATTTTCAAATATTCATATAGTATGTATTTTTAACAAATCATTGAAGTAGTTTAACTTAAATGTTATAAAGTATATTTCTAAGTAAAGTGTTTTAAATAATTTTAAAAATCTAGTTTTATGCTTGGTGATTTTAGAGGAGATAGAAAATATTTGGAAAAAAAATTTGATTTTTGAAAAGAAAGAATGTTTTGAAACTGTTTTCAAAGGATTGAAAATAGAAATATATCTTGCGAAGATATTTTGGGATAAATAAATAATTTGGGAAATTATTTATTGTTTGATGGATGTTTGTGAATACAAATTGATAGTTAAATCACCGACTATAAATATTGGCCAAACACGTTGATCATTTCGAAGAGACCGGGATCGAGATTTATTTTCTCGAAAACCACTTCGATCCGGTTTGTACGTTTCGTGTAAACGATTTTGGATTCGAAGATGGAGCAGTGAAGTGCAAGGGCTAATCGCTACTAATCCTGAGGGTATTTCCAAAATGGATGTAGTAGGAATAGTGCCTTCGGTTCCGTTCGAACCCGGGGCGGACTTGTATGGATGAATGCTTGCGAAACATCCTCAGGTGGACGATGGGCATTCTAAGGGATATGTTCTAAAAAGGTAACGCTTAGCCTCAAGCCTCATCAAATGGGAATGGATGAAAATCAGGGGATATGCTGCAAGGCTTTGTGGGTAGCCCCCACTGGAGGGTGAGGTCATCCCTGTCTAGATGTTCCTTTTATTTCGTCTTAGTGGACGGTTGCTGATCCCAACCGCGGGGTGATCTTGCTCGGGACTGTCCAGTAAGGGATGGTTCTGGTCTTGTGTTGCAGGGGAGTTAGGGTGGCTCCTCCGTACGCTGATCTAGACCAGGTACTGTGGCAGGTAGTACCCCAGTGCCTAGCCATTAGTTGGAATCCATTTTCCATACGCGCCCATACGGTTTTGATTGTGCCCAACTATTGCTGAAACGTGAGATGCAAGCATTTCAGCTAGATTCTATTTTACTTTCTATAGACACTATTATAATATTAGAGGACTTTAATAAAAATGTTTTAGCTATCGTAAGGTAAAAACCCGACATGTTTATTTGTGGCGTGGTCTTACGAGATGCTTTTGTTTTCAAAGGAGTTTTGAAACTATAATAATCAATTGGGTGTGATTTTCTCACGCTGGTATTCCAGACTGAATCAGGGTTATTTAACTGTAATGCTCGGGCCAGACGGAGTATTATAGGATACAGGAGATGCTGTGGAGCTCAGGAGACGAGCTGGATGACGATACATATATTCGTACTTGTGTTATATATATATATTCCGCTGTTTGAGTTGTTGAGTATCCATTGTATGATATTGATGTAATATATAAACAGAGATATTTGATGTTGAGTAAAGATTATTTATTATCTATTATATTTTAGTCCGCTGCGATGGTTAGATTCTGTTATTGCTTTCTATTTTCTTTTTCTACCTCTTCTTCTTTAACCCAAATGGTTCGCATTTCTGTACAACTTGAGTTGATTTAGATAGAATAGTGTTAACTCAAGGGGTACGGATTTGCGGGCTGTTACACTTGGTATCAGAGCCAGGTTGGTGATAACCTTGGCTCTGGTGGGAAATTACTCAAATAGAGTCAATAGTACTCTAGGATGAGTTTGAGCGTATAAATAAATATGAGTGCGTATTTGTTAGTGAATATAAAATGGTTTTATATTGTGTTGATTGGTTTATTGAGTGGTTTATGGATTCTGGTCAATACGAGTAATTAACCTTATTGATAGGGATCTCTAAACACTTGAGTAGAACAATTCGACACAGTATTGTTTTAAAATAGGGTAAATGAAATAATTTTACCCAATTTTTTTTTTTGTATATGAAAATTATAATTTTTGTAAAGTACTATAGTATTTGGATGCTTGATTGTTAAGGAATGATAATATTAAACTATTAACACTATTGTGAAGAAATTGAAAAGGAAATTGGAACTTATAACCAAAGTTAAGGAAATAAATTTATATAACAAAATGGAACTGGAACTATAGATTATAAATGTAATTTATAAATTGAAATAAACTTCATATATGAATGAGATTTGTTAAATGTAAATTGTAAAGGTGATTATAATTTTGAGATAAAATTTCAGAGAATGTTTGAATATAGATTCAAAGGAATTGCAATTTGGGATTTTTGGGAAAAAAAGTCCTTTGGATTTGAAAATGGTTTCCAAAAGATATAGAGTAATAGTATTAATTTGGAAATATTTTGAGTTGTATTTGAAATCTTGTGAGATTTGGAAATTTAAAATATTTGAAAGGTTGTTAGAGGGATAAAAGCACCCAACTCTCTATAGTTGCTGGAAAATAATTCCGATGGCGATCGCGACATCATCGGTGTTCATTTTCGAGTTTCCAAGAGAGGAATTTCTACCTCAATATTTTAAATTGGAATTGTTTGCGAATTGGGTTTGGTTTGAAATTTAAAGGGCTAAATGAATTTGCCAAAGAATTTTGGATATAGTTGATTTCAAAGGTGATTTTGAAATTTTGGGAAATCGTGTAAACTCTGGAATCTTATTTAAAATGTTTATGGAATAATAAAAATATATTGGATAAACAAAAGGTATAATTCCGAATTAAAAAGTAACATGTGAATGAGATTGATTGTAAATAAATGAAATATGATATAAATGGATTGTGACTTATAAAGTTGGAAGTAAAATAAATAGGCTGAAAAGATATCCAGTTGTTAATAAGTGGAAAATAAATTGGATAAGGATTGGAATTGGAATAAATAAATCAGAATAACTTATAAAAGAAGGAATAATACATGGAATAAAAATATGCTTGAGTTATAAATAAGTGTAAAACTCGAGTTAAAAATAAAAGATGAACATATTCAAGCCTATAATGAATGGAATAGTGTAAACAATAAGTTGTGACTATAAAATTTGAAAAGTGAGATAGAAAACCCAAAATAAATATTTTGATGAACTGAAAAAAATAAAATAATAATAAAAAATCCAACCTTGAATTATAAAATAAATTTAAACTTAAGAGAATTAAATGAAGAGATTTTGAGATTTAAATTAAAGTATTGAATTATAAATTAAGGAAAACTAAGTAGATAATAAATTAGATAACGAAATATATAATGATAACCAATGTAGCTAAGAAAAAGCTGAATTGGTGAGTTAATATTGAAGTTTTGAAATAAAAATCAAGTTATAAATCAAATTCGACTTAAATCGTTGGTGAAGAAAATATAATTGAAAGTGGCCTTGCAATTAATTAAATGAATTGAGAATGAAATTGCATTGTGAGTTAATAAAAGTGGATGGAAATTTTAAAAGTGAATGGTAGAATCAGAAATTGAGTTATTAATTAAGATTTAACTTGAAGCATTAACAAATTAGATTTAATTGAGAAAGAGTTCACTTGTAAAGTGAAAATGAGCTTAAGTATAAAATTTGAATAAATTGAGGCAGATTAACTTAAGCTGAATGAATGAAGGAGAGTTGAATTGAATTCAACTTGAACAAAGTTTAATAATATTGGATTGATTTTAAATCAAGTGAAAATAAATTTGAATCGAAATAGAATTTGGTGGGTTATAAATAATATTCAAGGAAATGAAAATTTCATAATGGATTGAGTGGATAAACTAATTATATTGAATAAATAAATTTATGGAATAAAGAAGAATCAAATGGAAGTGAACTTAAGTTTGAAGTGAAATAAATTGAGTAAATTAACTTAAGTTAAGAATAATTAGAAGCTCGACTACGAGTAAAATTGGAAGACCATTAAGTTGAAGCTTAGTTTGAAATAATTCGGGAATGGTTAGTAATGTGTAAGTTTGGAATGGGTCGAGCTAGATAAATGGTCATGAATGAATTAAAATAAAAAGGAAATTTAATCGGTATTGAAGACGAATCTAAGATGTTAATAGTTTTGTATGAACTAGTTTGGTTAATATAAGGAAATACAAGTGAATGGATTCAAATTTAAAATGCAATGAAAATGAGAATATATAGATTGTGAATAAATTTAAAAAAATGGAGTAGAATTTAGTGTAAATTGAGTTAAAATCCATTTAAATTGGTTATAAAACATAAAGACTTATTTATTCACTTAGATCTCGTCAAATTGTATAGAATAAATTGTCATTGGATGTAAATGGAAGTAATTAAAATTATATGAATTAATAGGAGTAAAAAATAAATTGATTCTGAGATCAATTAAATTAAATATGAGTTCGTTTTGCTTAAAAATAAATTAAATGTAAGCGATTGAGTTAAAAACCATTCAAATTGATGAAGTTGTATACGAATGGATTGGAAACCATTCAAATTGAATGTAAATGGTTTATAAATTAATTGAAGCAGTTGAATTAGCAAGAAAATTGTATAAGTTGCTTACGGAAAATGTTGGATGTGCAATTCTTTAGAATCCATATGTTTTAACCATTGCAACTAAGTGAAATATAGTTAAACTGCATATATTTGGCACTTACATGTTTAATTTGAGTAAGTACAGGTACCTGGAAGCCGTGTGGCTGGATTTGGTAGTGCTATTTGCTAAAAATAATAAGCCGCTTGCTTAAAATGCTAAATAAGGTACGCCTACGCAATAAAAATAGGAAATATGAACTGTTTTTGGTTTTTCCGACCGTGTGGGTCCATGTATATATATTTATCTCTTTTGTCAAATTTCAAAAGCTCCTCCGTACAAAGGGGACTCTGCCAAAAAATTTTAGAAATTTTGGGAGTTAGAAAATTTTTGAAAATTTTAGAAAATTGTGTTAACGACTATCGAATCCAAATTGGAAACTAAAATAAATTAGCAAAGGAAACCAATTTGAAGTAATGATATGAATTAGTTATTTATGAAAAATAAAATTTAAATATTCAGAGTTAAAGATAACTTGAATTCATATGGAAATGAAAGAATCAATTTGAATAGAAATGGATATAAATTAAAGTGGTAAAGTGAAAATAAATGTAAGAAACATATAAAATGCTTATGTTAACTTAAGTAAGGAATGGTGAATTTCTTAATTGGAAATTGATAATATAAATATATTCCAAGTTAGTATTTGAATGAATAGATATTGGCATTTTGTGAAAAAGTCGATAAAATGTTTTAGGATATTGTGATTGGATATTAGTACTAAGCAGAATATGCAGGTAATCTAAATGGAAAAGAGAATTGATTTTGATTTCAGAAGATAAATTTGAATTGCCCGACAAAAGGTATGTATTTAAATTTGGTATGAAATTTGACTGGGATTTGGATTTGGATTGAGCCACTAGGTTTTTTGTTTACTTTTTGGATTTGGGAGGCCGTAGAGCCATTTTGTAGTTGTACCGAGTCAGCCGCGCAAAGGAGACGCTGGCGAAATTTGTCGGGAATTTAGGGAGTTAGAAAATTTTTGAGAAAATTGTGATAAATTAAAATTTGAATTTAAGTTTAAATTTAAACTGATAAGTAGGTGATATTGTTTGGGACTTATGGATAAGTTTGAAAGGTTAGAAAGGAAATTGGGGTGTCTTTGATAAAAATATTGTTTTGGCAAGTTGTTAAAAACCGTTTGGGTTTGAAAAGATAGTAAATGGGTTATGGATCATTCTTCCTAACTAGTAATTTCGGGGACGAAATTCTTTTAAGGGGGAGGAATGTGACGACCCGCAATTTTCAAGCATTTAAAATCAGAATATTTAATTGATTTTAAATATTCAATAGAGTAATTTTAACTTGAGTTCAAATATCACAATTTATTTGATAATTTAATTATTGAATCTAGAATTTTAAGCTGATTAAAAATAAGTTGAAGGCTTATAAAATTTATATTGATAATACTGAAGACAATAGAAGCGTTAAAATTGAAATTAACAGTGATTTGTTCAGTTTTGGAATTTCATAGTTTAAATTGAATTTAAAATAGATTTCCGAGGCGCAGTCTCGGAATTTGACGAAACCAGTTCCATCGGGTCCTTAATATTGTATTATTATCGGATTTCAAATTTCGTAGTAATTGGAGTAATTGCGTGAGCGCACGGTATATAAACGTCTTGGGATAATTATTCGAAACAATTTGAAAGGACAATATAATATATACATTGTCGGTTAAAGCTGTATCAACACTCATCCGAAATTATTTCACGTCACAACTTTTAGCTTTCATTTCAAAATCTCTATAGGTCTGCAAAATTCTTCTACAAGCCACCTTCTTCTTTAAAACATTTCGGCCGAGCATTCTCTTTTTATTTTATTCAAATAAATCGAAATATTTCACGAAGCAATGGCGATATTCGAGACTTGCGTTCGAAACCCTGTTTCTTTATAAATTTCTCTATTCCCAATACGATTCAAAACCCTAGAAGCTTTCTTTGGAAACTTTAAATGGCTGAGAGGAACATCCCTTGTTCGACTTAAAAACCTAATCGCGACTTCATACTCTTCTCTGTTCGAGCGAAATAATTCGAATAGCAAATCAAAGCAACGTCAATATCTTCATTTCCCAGTAGAATCGCGATCGCCATCGCGAGTGGTGGTCTGGCTAGATTTTCATCGTCTTGAGGAGGACGTGTCACGAGCTGTGGCGTGAGTTGGGGAGGGGCGACTGATGCTCGAGATAGGGAAGGCAACCCTGACCGATTTAGAGGTGATCGATATCAGAGGGAAGCTAGGGCTTGGCGATGATTGGGTGTGTGTGCTCGGGTATCATCTCGGTTAGGTAATTTAAAAATAAAATTTTATTCCAGTTAAGGAAGTTTAAAACTCCGTGAACTCAATTTGTTCATTGTTAATTATCAGGATATATGTATATAGCTTAGTATATCGTTTTCGGTAAAGAATGTTTACTGCTACTGTTTAGTTTTCTATATTGTAGAATTTAAATTTATATATAGATACTTATGTATGCAGTAAATTATAGGTGCAGATTTTTTATATATATATATAATACATAGAAAATTGTGATGGATTAGATTTGTCTATATAAATTATTTCTTATGAGTATATAAAAGTTTCAAAATAATATATTCATTTGCCATTCCAATTCACTGTTGTATTTGGGTGGTTAACTCATCTAATAAAACTTATTTAATTTTTCATTTGCCAAGACTAATTTATTTAAAGGAGGTTTTGTTTAAAATAAATTGTTAATTTATTAAATGATAATGAATTGACTGATTATTTCAAATATTAATAAAACCTTATAATACTTGTACAAAGTCAAATTCTGAAAAGAAAACAAGCCGGTTGGTATGGATTGCAAACAACAAATCAAAGGTGAGTTAATCTCACTCAGTTGAGTTTAAATTTAAATTTAAATGATTAAATTTAAATAATCGATTGTATGGTTAAATTGATTGATGTGATATAGTATAGTATAGTTTGAAATTGGCATATTATGTGATGCTAACGTCTGTGGATGCAGGGAAAACAGGTTGGAGGGATCCAACTGGACCCCTCAACTTTATTTAATTTTTAATATTCTCTGTTCTGAATATTTGATATCCTGTAATGAATTATGTGGTAATATTGAATGCTATGGCTTGATTGTTATAATCGAGCAATAATGAATTACCAAATATATAATTTGAGTTTGGGGATGAAAATAAAAGAAGTGAAATTTTAAGTAAAGTAATTATAGAAAGTTGAATAAATTTATGAATGAACTGGAAAGGAAATAAGTGGCTTTAAAATTTTAATAAATAAATCTTGAGTATGGGAAGAAAATTTAAATAAACAGAGAGTTAATGAAAACTTAAATTTCAATGTTATTGTTTAAAAGAACAAATCATTTATTTTAAATTGAGGATTTAAATTATTTAGTAAGAATAAAGAAGAAATTGGGAATAACCTGAAATTTGTATATTTCAGCTAAAGGATTTAAAAATCAAACTGAAAATAATAATAAAGTCCATAATTAATGAATTTCGAAATGAACTAATAAGTAAAGAAATTTATTTCAAATGGAATAAACTGGGAATCAATTTGGAAAATTGATTTAAGTGATTGAGATTGGAAATTTCTCTCTGAATAACCAAGTACGTTTTCAAAGTAATTTTTTTTTAAATATATATTAAAAGTTTAAAGTTGTTTTAAGAAGTATGTCTTGAAATTTACAATTTCTAGATATTTAAATTCTTAAGTAAGTATTTCCTTTTAATATATTATAGTAATAATTATTTTAATCTATTATAGCAATAATTATTTAAAGAGTGACTTAGTATTTTATTTTTAAAAGTGATATCTAGTTTTATATTTTATCTAGTAACATTATTTTCAAATATTCATATAGTATGTACTTTTAACAAATCGTTGATGTACTAACTTAAATGTTATAAAGTATATTTCTAAGTAAAGTGTTTTAAATAATTTTAAATATCTAGTTTTGTGCTTGGTGATTTTAGAGGAGATAGAAAATATTTGGAAAAAAATTTGATTTTCGAAAAGAAGATGGTTTTGAAACTGTTTTCAAAGGATTGAAATTAGAAATATATCTTGCGAAGATATTTTGGGATAAATAAATAATTTGGGAAATTATTTATTGTTTGATGGATGTTTGTGAATATAAATTGATAGTTAAATCACCGACTATCAATATTGGCCAAACATGTTGATCATTTCGAAGAGACCGGCATCGAGATTTATTTTCTCGAAAACCACTTCGATCCGGTTTGTACGTTTCGTGTAAACAATTTTGGATTTGAAGATGGAGCAGTGAAGTGCAAGGGCTAATCGCTACTAATCCTGAGGATATTTCCAAAATGGATGTAGTAGGAATAGTGCCTTCGGTTCCGTTCGAACCCGAGACAGACTTGTATGGATGAATGCTTGCGAAACATCGTCAGGTGGACGATGGGCATTCTAAGGGATATGTTCTAAAAAGGTAACGCTTAGCCTCAAGCCTCATCAAATAGGAATGGCTGAAAATCAGGGGATATGCAGCAAGGCTTCGTGCGTAGCCCCCACTGGAGGGTGAGGTTATCCCTGTCTAGATGTTCTTTTATTTCGGCTTAGTGTGCGGTTGCTGATCCCAACCGCGGGGTGATCTTGCTCGGGACTGTCCAGTAAGGGATGGTTCTGGTCTTGTGTTGTAGGGGAGTTAGGGTGGCTCCTCGGTACGCTGATCTAGACCAGGTACTGTGGCAGGTGGTACCCCAGTGCCTAGCCATTAGTTGGAATCCATTTTCCATACGCGTCTGTACGGTTTTGATTGTGCCCAACTAGTGCTGAAACGTGAGATGCAAGCATTTCAGCTAGATTCTATTTTACTTTCTATAGACACTATTATAATATCAAAGGACTTTAATAAAAATGTTTTAGCTATCGTAAGGTTAAAAACCCGACATGTTTATTTGTGGCGTGGTCTTACGAGATGCTTTTGTTTTCAAAGGAGTTTCGAAACTATAATAATCAATTGGGTGTGATTTTCTCACGCTAGTATTCCATACTGACACGGGTGTTATTTAACTGTAATGCTCGGGTCAGACCGAGTATTATAGGATACAGGAGATGCTGTGGAGCTCAGGAGACGAGGTAGATGACGATACGTATATTCGCACTTGTGTTATATATATATTCCGCTGTTTGAGTTGTTGAGTATCCATTGTATGATATTGATGTAATATATAAACAGAGATATTTGATGTTGAGTAAAGATTATTTATTATCTATTATATTTTAGTCCGCTGCGATGGTTAGATTATGTTATTGCTTTCTATTTTCTTTTTCTACCTCTTCTTCTTTAACCCAAATGGTTCGTATTTCTATACAACTTGAGTTGATTTAGGTAGAATATTGTTAACTCAAGCGGTACAGATTTGCGGGCTGTTACACAAAGACCCTTGCAAATGTTACAGTATCAAGCGTAATAATCGACGAAGAGTTGTTAATACCAACTCCAACCTGCATGATTATTTCTTTAAATGGTTAAGTTAATACCTCCAGTTCCAATCATTACCGCTTGACTTTTACATCTGCCTCACCTATCGTGCCTTACAACATCATCAAAACTGCACATCAGTGCACCAACTTCACCATCCATACCACCACAAGCACCAACAACCTGCCTCCTACCTCTCCGTCCTCTATACTTCCCCCTGATTCACTTGAAACTTCTGCACTTCACAGTGCCATGACCAATATCAGTCATACCACAGTACCGGCAATAGTTCAAATAATAATCCATACCATCGACAAACCTCCATCCACTGTCATTTCCCTGTTGCCATTACAACAATCATCTTCCTGACCCAAATACAGTCCAACCCTTACCATAAATCATTGACATCCACAAACTACTCCACCAACGTCTCACAACTGTGTTACCACTTCTGATCACATCTAAAACTTCAGAAACATCCACCTTCCCTTCCACAATAGCAACACTTGCCTGCTGCCACCTCCTCCAACCAAAAAGTCCCCAAAACCAATCAGAGCAGCAGCTCGAAACCCCACAGTAGGAACGAGCAACCAAAACCCTACCCTTCCACTCAACTCACAATCGAATTCCTCCTCCAAACTTCAATCGCCATTTCAACCTCTTCGAGCACATAGTTAAACCAAATGTCCATCAATACGAACCTCTCTACAATTCACTGACTCCCAAAAAAATACCACCGCGACCAGACATCACGAAAACATTCGCATCTCATCTGAAACTATCAGCAACCTCCATCATCTCTACAACCATCCTCCTAATCACTGTTGCCTCGCCACATCAAATCGCAAAACCCTATCGCTTGCTGGAATTCGAACAACCCAAGTTGAACCCAAATCGCCTACAGCTTAATTCCTCGAAACCACCTCATCGTGAACCAACCACAACATCAAACGCAGACGAAATTGGAAGTTTTAATTTTGGTTTTGAGAAAGTAATTTTGATTTTGAGGAGATTGTGGAAATCGACTTTTGTTCATAGCGATTGATTTCGTTTGATTTAAAAAAAATTAACAAGAAAACGATCTCCTTTTACTCGATCCAATTAGAGAAGCCGTGTATAAGAAGAGAGCATCGATCGACATTCGATCGAGTAATTGAAGACGACAACTTCAATTTTTCCCCAAGCCCTAATTTCGAGCAAAGAGGAACGAGCGGCCAACATTTTTACAGAGCAATAGAGGAACGAAATAAAATAAATAAAAGGCCGACCTTGTTTTTTTTAATTGAAAATTAGGGTTTTGATGGGTATCTATTACAACGGACGTTTTTAGCCCGTTGAAAAATTGGCACCTATTACGACGAGCCTGAATGGAACGTTGTAATAGCCTCCTATTACAACGGGAAACCGATGCCCGTTGTAAAAAGGGAGTTGTATATGGCATCTTTTACAACGGGCCTGAATGGACCGTTGTAATAGTCTTCTATTACAACGGGGAACCAATGCCCGTTGTAAAAAAAGGCATTGTAACAGGGTATTTTTATTGTAGTGTCCGTATCTCAAAACCAAATAAATATCCGATGTACAAAAATAATAGATACAAACGTGGATATGAAGACATCCGCGTTCAAATTATCCATTCATTTTTTTTTTCAACATTATAATTTATATTATGCAAATAATTTTATACTATAAGGTATAAGGTATGTAATTTTTTTTTAACTAATAGTATGTGGTATTCCCATCTTTTGATTATGCATAAATATAGTTAAAACAAAATCTAAAAAGGTACTCAACAAAATAAATATAAAAGTCTATTTTTCAATGATCGCAAACGAGTTGTAACGATCCTGAATTTTTGAACAATTTCAATTGAAAATATTTAATTAATTTTAAATATTTGAATGATAATTTAAATTAAATTCCCAATATAACCATGAGTTTGGCGATTAAATTTTTAAAATGTAATCTATTGAAAGTTGAATAAAAATTTGAATATTCAATTTTAAGCTTATTAAAAATATTTCATAGGCTTAGAAAAATCGTATAAATAATACTGAAGATAATAAAAGCTTCAGAATTGAATTTGAAAATAATTTGTTCAGTTTTGAAAGTTTATTGTTTAAATTGAATTTAAAAATAGCCTTCCGAGGCACAGTCTCGGAATTTAACGAAACCAGTTCCATTGGATCCGGAATATTGAATTATTACCGGATTTCAATTTTCGTGGCGTTCGGAGTTGTTATGTGAGCATACGACATTAAAACGTGTCAAAGAAAATTATCAAAAACAAATTGAATTTTAAAACAATAAAATGAAACATAACAAAAAAAATAAAATAAGAGAAAGATTGCAAGATCTTTTGGTACACTGCTATGTATCACCTCTGCAAAATCGCATACCTATCAGCCACCCTACGGGGAGAAAAAAAAATATCACCCTACCCTGTACGTTTGGTCCTTTCCCTTTTATTTTATCTTCATTCATTTGAAAACCTAAATCTAAAAATATAAACATACGAAAGCAAATTAATGGCGGCCTCGTTTCTTCGTCCCCCTTCCAAAATTAGGGTTATTCAAAATTGAAGGCGCCGGCGACAACTTCGTTCGAGTTTGATTCTTCCTTCGTCAACTTCGCTCGCATCTTCCTGTTCGTTCATCTTCAAGCTCGCGTGCTCCTCGTTCGACTAAGGTGAGTAATTAAATTTACTCACATCTAAAATTAAACTGTCTAGCTTATTTAAATCTTGCGATTTAGTGATTTCCTCTGTTGTTTGGATTTTGATGTTGCTGTTTTCTCGGTCTTAAATCAAATTCATAAAAAAAAATTGATGCTTGCGATTTTTGTGACTGGTTCACTCTTATGACTTTGATGATTTAGAAATGTTCGAACTCCTTTTGCCATTACGGCTTGACTTTCAATTTGATTTTGATTTTGATGTGAATTCATCTGGAAATTGCGTTGTTTTGTTTTGATTTCGTGATAACTTTGGCTTTGAATCCTTTTGCTTTGAGAACTTAACTTCGTTATGCCTTTGACCATTTGTTGTTGGTTTGAGGTGTACATGTGCTGGGTTGTAGCTTCGAGCTCTGCATAGTACTTATGTGTGAGTCATGTTGCTGTTGAGGTTTTGTATTCTCGAATTTGCATTGTGCGTGACCTGATGCCTTTTTGTTTTGGAAAGAGTAGCCTATGTATTAAATGTAAGTGACAGACTATGTATTAGGAGCATGAAAATTTGAAACCTATCTACTATTTTATAAAGTTAGTCTGTATGTAATAGGAAGCATGAACAACCACAAAGTTTTAAATTAGTTATTCATATACCCCTACCTATCTTGCTGTACTTGGTTTTCCAACAAAATTTTTACAAGCTAAGATTCAATCTATACTTACTTCCTTTCATTATGACCTGAACTTCACTTATTCACTTATTGGTCTCCATTGGCATATTGGGCAGTTTGATCTGTTGTACTGGTGTATGGTTTTAAATTATGAACTTTTCTCTGCTCTTGGTCATTCACTTGTTAAGGCTGATGCAGTTGTATTGATGGTTGCATCTGAGTTTTTGTTGCAGTCTTGTGATCTTGAGGTGGCTGCATTTTTAATTGCAGTTTGCCCTTGAATTTAAAATGGGGCTGTAGTTTCATTTCTATGAAAATTTTACACCTGTTGACGTGTGCAGCCATGAGTTGTTAAGAAACTTGTTTCTTGAGTTGTTTGAGTATATGCAAACTGTTGCATTTCAACCTTGCCATGATGCATCAGTTTTATTTCAGTTTTACAACTTTGTATACTTGTGGTGGCTGCAAATTTTTAATTGCAGTTTACCCTTGTACCACTTGCTGTTCCAATCTTTGGATTTCACTATTACTGTTTGGTTCATTTGTCATTCGAATCGATGATGTTCATTGGCTTTAGTGTTGTGGTGCCATAATCCTGGTGCCCTCACCCCCTTCTATCTTGTAGTTTCCCCTGCAACTTTTGTTTGCGTAACGAATATGCAAATACACTTTGCTGTGTCGCTGCTGCATTACCTTATCTTTAAGCATTTATGATCTACTTATTTAAGTGAAAAAAAAAATTTATTTCGAGTTGAATTATTAAAACACTTGAGTTTCACTGTGGCTTGGGCTCTTGATGTAGCTCGAATTGTTTGGTTTACTTATCTGTATATATATGCATACATACATTCGTATGTGTGTATGCATGTATGGTTGACCATTTGTTCGAGTTATGCTTTGTCTTATTGTATTTGCACTGTGCTCTGTTGTTGTCTGGACCTTTGCATCTTTTCCGTGATTCATCACTTGAGTCTGCACTTGCCATGCTATAACTTGTTTCTTGTTCATGTATGCATCCCAGTCATACTTGTTGTCAGAGTAGTTTGCACTGACCGGTGCACTACTGCATTCATGTCATGTTGCTCCACGTACATTGAGCACTTCATTTGATTCACCACTGCATTTCCAGTTGCAGTTCACCTGATTACATATGTATGGTGTCTTGCATGCACGTATATAAGTATGCATGTTTCTACTGCATTGTATAAGTTTACCTATTACTCTTGCAGTGTATTGATACTCATGTCTGCACTTTGATTCATGTTGCATTCCACCGTGTTTGGTCCACCCTTGCGCTTTTTTGTTCGCCAGTTCTGTTGTGTGCCAATATTTGTGATTTCTCTTCAAGGTTGCATTTCAACCCAGTTGCCTTTGTTAACCATGCTGCTGCCTATATTTGCATATTTGTTGCCTTGTTTTGGGCCAAGTGGCACTATAATCTGGTTAGGATTTGAGCATCACTAATCTAATATGCATTGGATTTGTTTTTCTAATTTCACCTGAGTTGAACCCGACTTTTTCTTGGGTTTGACCTTGTGTTCATCTATGAGTTTTCATAGAGCTTTTGTGTAATACCTCACTGCATTGGCGAGGTAGTGCACGCGTGCGTGTACTGCAGCCAATCGATATTGATGTGTTAAATGATATTTCAATTATTTGAATTGATTTGATTTAAAATGATGACTTTGCTGTTAATTGCCTTTTAGGCAATTTTGATGTTTTTCTAAATTATCCTCATCAATAATCCCTTCATCTATCTTTGTTGATAATTTGAATTTACTGATTTATTGTTAAACACTGTTAAGTGTTATATTTACCATTATCCGATTTCTTGTAAAAGGATCGGATAGGTGAATTTATCTTTGACTGTCGTCTAATTGCTATTTGATTATTATTGCCTCTATGCACTAATAACTGAGTTTGAATTAGACTGACCCGTGTATTATTTTCTTTTGAATGTAATACTCGGGTCAGACCGAGTATTTTTACAGCTTGAAGATTTTCAGGCAGCGAAGTTAGAGAGAGAGGGGGATACCGCTTCACTTTAGTTTCTTTTCAGGATTTTTGTACTTAAAAGATTATATTCCGCTGTATGAATGAAATTCATTGTATAAACTCTGATGTATAAAAGAAAAGTTCATTTATGAAAAATATTATTATTCTGTGATTCTGTGGCTGATTCTGTTTAAACTCTATAAACTAAATAACAATCCGTCATTTTGAACGTTTCAAGTCGGTTTAATTACCGACTGGAGGCGGTCAGAGCGGCGGGTCGTTACAAAAGTGGTATCAGAGCTTTAGTTTACACAAAGCTTAATTTATGGCGTTTAATATGAATAGTTACTAGAATCACTGTAAAGAAAGCGTTTTTCAAATCTAATGAAGTATAAAATTGTTTTCTTTGAAAATAAAAGGTATTTTGAAAATTCAAATCCTTTTCGGACAACCCCCCTCTCTTTTGTAGCTCTCTAAATTTAGGTTTGCGAAAGTTTCTCTTCGGTAAGGTCTCCTTAGATTTGAGTCCCGATCATTCGAAGACCCATTATCGAATTGCTGAGATTTATGAAAGAATAAAATATAAGTTAAGTGAATTGATGAATTGGTTTAAATTAAATATTTTGAATATCTCCAAAGTAATAATTGAGAAATAAAATGACATGTTAATTTAGTTATAACCAAGGGGATCATTAAACTATAATTTGGGAATTTGATTCTGAATTCTTTTGAAAATTGATTTCAAATGTTGTGAAGAACGATTTAGTAAATAAATGGATTATAAGTACTTAACTTATAAATGGACTTTTGGTATATAATTGAGTTATATAAAATTGAATTGAATTAATAAAGGAGATTTATAAATCGAAGTTTTATAAATAGAAATGGAATTTACAAAGATTGTTTATAAATTCAAAACCAATTGAATTTGATAAATGAAACATGGAAGTTATTAAAGGAGATATATTCGTGATTTTGGATAGCGAATTATCCTTTAAGTTAAATATTGTGATGATAAAAGTTGGTTAGGAATTATATCCACGATTTTGGACAGTGGATAATTCTGAATTAAATGCGTAGAATATTGAAATTGGTTAACGAAGTATATTCACGATTTTGGACAGTGAATATATTATTAAATAAAACGGATATGTTTTAGGAAAGTGATATTATGAAATGAAGTTAATCGATTTAAAGATGTTATCGAATACATGGATTTCAACATTCATTGTCGAAATAGACGTTTTCGAGAGAAATAAAAGGAAATGGTGGACTATAACACTGTTGTTATAGTAAATGGTTTTCGAAAAGGAACTGTTTTATATAGTATTGGGATTTATATATCTATCTTAAATTCGAATCCCTATACTAGTGATTTTGGGTCATCGTAACGATGTTTTACGCAACATTCGTTTTGACTCAAATAAATGTGTTTAAAAGAACGTTTTCCTTGAAGAATGAAATATATACTTGATTATGATTTAAGTATATTGAATGTTTTCCAAGTGTTGAAAAAAAATTGATTTGTGAATTACTTATTATTAAATAATTATGGAAATGTTTTCCAATATGAAGTGAATGTTTTGAGATTTTATCTTTTAAAGATAAATTGAAAATGAATATTTGAAATCGATTTGAAAATCGTATATTCAGGGATATTTTGGAAATGTAAATTCACTATGGAATTTATAAAAGAAAGGGAAATTTTTTAAAAATAAATATTGATTTATTTTTGAAGTGTGGAAATAAATTTAAGGATTTTGAACGCAAGTTTAAAATAAATCGGTAAGGATTTATTTGATTGATTTAAATGAGCCATTTTAAGTTTAAAATGGATAAATATTTGGAAATGTTTCCGTTTAAGGAAATTGATTTGAAATTTGTTTTCAACGATTGAAAGGTGAAAAATAATTTGAATTTTTTTTTCAAATGGTTAAGTGTGGAAAACTATATATCTGGTAAAGATATTTTTGGGAAAGTTTGAAGTTGGTTTAAAATCAATATTGTGAAATGTATGCGGAATTCAAACTATGAATTAAGTCGAAGTTGAAAAAGTTAAATGGGAAATTTGAACAATTATTTCAACTTGAAATTTTTCAAAAAGATTGAATCTTGAGTTAAATTGAGTTTAACTTCGACCCTAAAAACAATATAAGTTGAGCTTTGAATTTTGGATGGTCGATTTGGATTGTATGTCTAACATTGTGAATGGACGACATAGCAATTGATCTCTATTAAATATATATTTGTTTGGTGGCGGAGAATTTATTCTCTTAGCTTAACACCCTTCTCTGAGACGTACGAGCTCAGAGGTTATATATCGATAGACATCAACTATGTGTTGAGAATTTACGATGTAACGTGAAATCCAAATCGAGTGTGAAGTCGATAATGAATTGAATTATGAATGTGAATTGGGTTTAAGATAACCTTAAAATTCTAAATCGACTTAGAGGAAAATTTTAAATCGGTAATGAGATGGGAAACTCATGAATCCTCTATTTGTTATGGGTATGAGATATAGAGGTTTTCGGAACTTACATATGAGAATGTAGTAAACTCGAAAACCATCAGTTTAGAAAGTAATTGGTATGGAAAACTTGTGTAAGTTTACATAGGTATGATATGTACGAAATGTGTAATGAAGTACTATCTATGTATGATATTATGGTTTCTAAACTGAGGATATGGAAAAGTACCTTCCATTTAAAATTTGTGAAGGTTGTTGGAACTCGATATGAGTGTCCATTTGAAAATCGTAGCTACGTAGAATTTCCATAAGTTGGTGTGTCCATTTGGACTAGAATCCCTCGCGATAGATCATCGTGATGGGATCATATTGGTTTTGATGTCTGCTAGCGTAATTCGAGGGGCGAGATGCCTATGGTTACAAGCGATTCCACTGGGATAGTGGCGTAACCGCTGTGTAAACCGCGATCTAGATATACTGGGGTGATAGCGTAATTTGAGGGGCGAGATGCCTACAGTTACAAGCGATTCCACTGGGATAGTGGCGCAACCGCCGAGTAAACTGCAATGTAGACGCCAAAGCGTAATTCGAGGGGCGACATGCCTACGGTTACGAGCGATTCTACTGGGATAGTAGCGTAACCGCCATGTGGACCGCGATCTAAGGCGACAACCATGGCGAAATTCAAGAGATGAGAAATCTACAGTTACAAGTGATTCTACTGGGATAGTAGCGGAACCGCCGGGTAAACTGTGATCCATGGGGGAATGTGCTTTCCATATCCATTTTTAAAAGAATTTTTAAGTATTTTCACTGGGAATTGAAGCAAGTATATTTAGTACTTGGAGAATTTTAGTCCTACGCCTGGCCAGCGTATGCCTAATGTCTTTAAGAACGACGATAGACTTGTTAAATTTCGAGTTAGCAAGTATTTTCAAACTTTAAATAGCAATTCAGTGGTTTGAAATTAAAATTACATAATTCCAACCCAATAAACTAAGGAAGAAGATCTTTTAAATATTTTGAAAGTCCACAGCTTTTGGCAAAGATATAGTATGCAAATCTTTAGCATGAAGAATTTTAAGTTTAAATCTGAGTTTAGTAAGCCGGAAATTTTGGGAAAAGACTTTTGCGTCTTGATTGTAGAAATCAATAAAAAATATATATTAAATTAATCAACAAAGCTAGTGAGACAAAACAAATGAACTCATTTATTTTTTAATAAGTTTCAAACTTGATAAAATTGAGTAGGGTATAAATATTAGTGAAATTTTAATAGTCATTTTTCCTTACTTGTAATTTCGGGACGAAATTCTTTTAAGGAGGGGAGATTGTAATGATCCTGAATTTTTGAACAGTTTAAACTGAAAATATTTAATTAATTTTAAATATTTGAATGATAATTTAAATTAAATTCCCAATATAACCATGAATTTGGCGATTAAATTTTTAAAATGTAATCTATTGAAAGTTGAATAAAAATTTGAATATTCAATTTTAAGCTGATTAAAAATATTTCAAAGGCTTAGAAAAATCGTATTAATATTACTGAAGATAATAAAAGCTTCAGAATTGAATTTGAAAACAATTTGTTCAGTTTTGAAAGTTTATTGTTTAAATTGAATTTAAAAATAGCCTTCCGAGGCACAGTCTCGGAATTCAACGAAACCAGTTCCATTGGATCCGGAATATTGAATTATTGCCGGATTTCAATTTTCGTGGCTTTCGGAGTTGTTATGTGAGCATACGGCATTAAAACGTGTCAAAGAAAATTATCAAAAACAAATTGAATTTTAAAACAATAAAATAAAAATAAATTGAAACATAAAAAAAAAAATAAGAGAAAGATTGCAAGATCTTTTGGTACACTGCTATGTATCACCTCTGCAAAATCGCATACCTATCAGCCACCCTACGGGGAGAAAAAAAAATTTATCACCCTACCCTTACGTTTGGTCCTTTCCCTTTTATTTTATCTTCGTTCATTTGAAAACCTAAATCTAAAAATATAAAACATATGAAAGCAAATTAATGGAGGCCTCGTTTCTTCGTCCCCCTTCCAAAATTAGGGTTATTCAAAATTGAAGGCGCCGGCGACAACTTCGTTCGACTTCGATTCTTCCTTCGTCAACTTCGCTCGCATCTTCCTGTTCATTCGTCTTCAAGCTCGCGTGCTCCTCGTTCGACTAAGGTGAGTAATTAAATTTACTCACATCTAAAATTAAACTGTCTAGCTTATTTAAATCTTGCGATTTAGTGATTTCCTCTGTTGTTTGGATTTTGATGTTGCTGTTTTCTCGGTCTTAAATCAAATTCATAAAAAAAAAATGATGCTTGCGATTTTTGTGACTGGTTCACTCTTATGACTTTGATGATTTAGAAATGTTCGAAATCCTTTTGCCATTACGGCTTGACTTTCAATTTGATTTCGATTTTGATGTGAATTCATCTGGAAATTGCGTTGTTTTGTTTTGATTTCGTGATAACTTCGGCTTTGAATCCTTTTGCTTTGCGAACTTAACTTCGTTATGCCTTTGACCATTTGCTGTTGGTTTGATGTGTACATGTGCTGGGTTGTCGCTTCGAGCTCTGCATAGTACTTATGTGTGAGTCATGTTGCTGTTGAGGTTTTGTATTCTCGAATTTGCTGTGTGCGTGACCTGGTGCCTTTTTGTTTTGGAAAGAGTAGCCTATGTATTAAATGTAAGTGACAGGCTATGTATTAGGAGCATTAAAATTTGAAACCTATCTGTACTATTTTATAAAGTTAGTCTGTATGTAATAGGAAGCATGAACAACCACAAAGTTTTAAATTAGTTATTCATATACCCCTACCTATCTTGTTGTACTTGGTTTTCCAACAAAATTTTTACAAGCTAAGATTCAATCTATACTTACTTCCTTTCATTATGACCTGAACTTCACTTATTCACTTATTGGTCTCCATTGGCATACTGGGCAGTTTGATCTGTTGTACTGGTGTATGGTTTTAAATTATGAACTTTTCTCTGCTCTTGGTCATTCACTTGTTAAGGCTGATGCAGTTGTATTGATGGTTGCATCTGAATTTTTTTTGCAGTCTTGTGATCTTGAGGTGGCTGCATTTTTAATTGCAGTTTGCCCTTGAATTTAAAATGGGGCTGCAGTTTCATTTTTATGAAAATTTTACAGTTGTTGACGTGTGCAGCCATGAGTTGTTAAGAAAATTGTTTCTTGAGTTGTTTGAGTATAAGCAAACTGTTGCATTTCAACCTTGCCATGATGCATCAGTTTTATTTCAGTTTTACAACTTTTATACTTGTGGTGGATGCAAATTTTTAATTGCAGTTTACCCTTGTACCACTTGCTGTTCCAATCTTTGGATTTCACTATTACTATTTGGTTCATTTGTCATTCAAATCGATGATGTTCATTGGCTTTAGTGTTGTGGTGCCATACTCCTGGTGCCTTCACCCCCTTCTATCTTGTAGTTTCCCCTGCAACTTTTGTTTGCGTAATCAATATGCAAATACACTTTGCTGTGTCGCTGCTGCATTGCCTTATCTTTAAGCATTTATGATCTACTTATTTAAGGAAAAAAAAATGATTTCGAGTTGAATTATTAAAACACTTGAGTTTCACTGTGGCTTGGGCTCTTGATGTAGCTCGAATTGTTTGGTTTACTTATCTATATATATATGTATGCATACATACATTCGTATGTGTGTATGCATGTATGGTTGACCATTATTCGAGTTATGCGTTGTCTTATTGTATTTGCATTGTGCTCTGTTGTTGTCTGGACCTTTGCATCTTTTCCGTGCTTCATCACTTGAGTCTGCACTTGCCATGGTATAACTTGATTTCTTGTTCATGTATGCATCCCAGTCATACTTGTTGTCAGAGTAGTTTGCACTGACCGGTGCACTACTGCATTCATGTCATGTTGCTCCACGTACATTGAGCACTTCATTTGATTCACCACTGCATTTCCAGTTGCAGTTCACCTGAGTACATATGTATGGTGTCTTGCATGCACGTATATAAGTATGCATGTTTCTACTGCATTGTATAAGTTTACCTGTTACTCTCGCAGTGTATTGATGCTCATGTCTTCACTTTGATTCATGTTGCATTCCACCGTGTTTGGTCAACCCTTGCTCTTTTTTGTTCTCCAGTTTTGTTGTGTGCCAATATTTGTGATTTCTCTTCAAAGTTGCATTTCAACCCAGTTGCCTTTGTTAACCATGCTGCTGCCTATATTTGAATATCTGTTGCCTTGTTTTGGACCAAGTGGCACTATAATCTGGTTAGGATTTAAGCATCACTAATCTAATATGCATTGGATTTGTTTTTCTAATTTCACCTGAGTTGAACCCGACTTTTTCTTGGGTTTGACCTTGTGTTCATCTATGAGTTTTCATAGAGCTTTTGTGTATTTCCTCACTGCATTGGCGAGGCAGTGCACGCGTGCGTGTACTGCAGCCAATCGATATTGATGTTTTAAATGATATTTCAATTATTTGAATTGATGTGATTTAAAATGATGACTTTGCTGTTAATTGCCGTTTAGGCAATTTTGATGTTTTTCTAAATTATCCTCATCAATAATCCCTTCATCTATCTTTGTTGATAATTTGAATCTACTGATTTATTGTTAAACACTTTTAAGTGTTATATTTACCATTATCCGATTTCTTGTAAAAGGATCGGATAGGTGAATTTATCTTTGACTGTCGTCTAATTGCTATTTGATTATTATTGCCTCTATGCACTAATAACTGAGTTTGAATTAGACTGACCCGTGTATTATTTTCTTTTGAATGTAATACTCGGGTCAGACCGAATATTTTTACAGCTTGAAGATTTTCAGGCAGCGAAGTTAGAGAGAGAGGGGGATACCGCTTCATTTTAGTTTGTTTTCAGGATTTTTGTACTTAAAAGATTATATTCCGCTGTATGAATGAAATTCATTGTATAAACTCTGATGTATAAAAGAAAAGTTCAGTTATGAAAAATATTATTATTCTGTGATTCTGTGGATGATTCTGTTTAAACTCTATAAACTAAATAACAATCCGTCATTTTGAACGTTTCAAGTTGGTTTAATTACCGACTGGAGGCGGTCAGAACGGCGGGTCGTTACACGAGTATACTTGGGTATCCCATTTAGTTGTTATATGTCCTAAACGCTATAGTTTGCTCAGTACGCCAATCATATAGTACTTATTATGTTCAAGTAGCTTAACTTGATCTTCTTTCCATATAGATAGGGGAAATTGTTCTTGTTAAAGATTAATTTATGTTGAAAACATGATTAAAACTATTGGCTTAGATAGTTTCAGTATGTAACTCTAATCTTCTTCATACAAAGGTGTTACTTATCTATTGATGATATATCTTGTGCTTGTATCAATTTGATCATTAAAATTGACATCTTAATTTCTTCCATTTATTAGCCATAAATTTATCATGTTGAAAATAGGGTAGAGAGATAAATAAAAACCAATAAAAATACATATTTGTAATTAGCTCTTAGAAGTTCACCAGCATCCTTGTAGCCGTACGCGATGAAATCTTTGATAAATAGATATAATTTCTACATCGTACTAAAACCCGTATCTATATGTTGGTTTTGCTAGTGTGCATATATGCAATTACCAAATGATTAAAATAGATGTTTGTCCTTGATGTCCTTAAGATTACAAAGTAACTACCTATAATTGCAATATTTCAATTTTATCGACCCCAACTTAGTGAAATATACTTAGAAGAACGAAAACTAACAAAAAGTATCTCTTTCTAGCTTGTTGGTGGTAACAGTCTTCTAAGTAAGATGTCGTTAACACATTGAATAAAGTAGTAGTTATGTTTTGTGATTCCTTGTGGTACTTGTTTAATTTTATGTATAGTTTTTACTAACACATTAGTAGCTACTTTGTAACGGTCCACCTTTTTGTCCCTTAAATGTCGACACTAATACATCCACGATATTTACGTGTCAAACAACAAAGTGTCGGAAAGATAGATTGTTAGGACAAAAAGAAAAGGAAGAAGAAAAAGAACAAGAGAGAAGAAAATGAAACATATGAATCTCTAAAAAGAACGATAACATATAATATCAATACATAATACAAAGTGCTACTTTAAAATACATAGTATTTTAGAGTCTCAATCCTAAACGCTATCATCATCCAAGACAGTTATAACATCCTATCCTCACAATGGTTGATATACATACTAGTAGACCATTGGAAATAAGAATACTACAGTAGGTGAAAGTATCCAGCTCGTCTCGTCGAGCTTCAAAGAATATCCAACAAAAATCTATCTTCGTCAAACCACTTGAAAGAGCGCTTAAGGAATTAAGAAAAAGATTAAACCATGATGCAGACATAAGTATGGTGTGAGAAATTCATAAAATATGTGTACACCATATAACAGTAACTTTTGAGACTAACCGAATCATCAGAATGGTTTTGCCTTAAAAAGAACCAAATCATCTGATAAGTAAATATGACGATATGATAGATAATGTTTAGAGTGTAGAATATAAATGAGAAAATAGTTGTGCTGCACGTACAAAACAACAAGACCAAAAATTCATCGATTCAACCTTTAATTGACATGGATCGGAATGTATTTTATTTACCAAAACCACTTCAGGACTAAGATATATGTTCTATCTTTTGAAAGTGGATCTGTTCGACATGTTGAGAGCCATGTGGAGGTTCGTGATTTGTTCGAGATATTAGAATCCATTTTGGGATTCGTGATCTGTTTGAGTTAAGGCTCGTGTATTAGGATATTGAAGATGGCTTCACCATCGATGTATGACTAAAGACAAAGTACGACGCACAATCTAGGGTTTTGTTTTGCTAACCCATTGGATGTACATCAACGCCAAATCAAGAGATGATTTTGATTCGTTGGCCTGTGGGATTTGATGATACTTAGATAAACAATAATAAATAAATGATGGAAAATATGTAATATATATATTGAATTTTAAATTTCTAAAAAATCTAGAATCAGATTTTATAGCTTACGATTTTTTTTAAATATTGAAATGGTTGAAAAAAATCTAATTTTTTGACCAAAATCTTCTATAACTATAAGTTAATTTTAGAAAATTTAAGACCTAATTTTTGAATCATAGTTTATTTTATTTAAATTTTAAATTCTTTTAATGATTAAAAATATTAAATAATTACTGGAAAAATTATTTACAGTTATTAAAAATTATAATTTATATAATTATACATTTTAAAAATATTAGTAGAATTTTTGTATGATATGGTTATATAGTTTAGTGTTAGTCATGTAAATAGATTAACTGATATATTTATATATGTATAAATAAATTAATAAAATAATAATAATTGAAATAAAATAATTTTGTTTTTGTGCATCAAATTTATTATAGAAAAAAGATTCTTTTATTATTATTATACACATAACCAATCAATATATGTGATAACAACAATACCTATAGGAATCTCACATGACTAACAATTCAATAATAAGTACACACATATACATATGAATAATATTGAGTTACATAGGTTATCCATCATATATAAAACTAAATACTTACCTAAACTAAAGCCCTTAAGTAAACCTTATAATGATGAGTTTCCTTTCTCTTGAAACCTTTCCGATTTGTCAAATTGCAAGTCTTTGAATCGTGACCCTTTGCCATCGTATAACTATTAATTTGAGTTTAGTTGAGTTAGAACACTAAGAGTTTTAATTTGTCCAGCAAGATAGAGAGAGGAGGTTGCCAAAAGGTCTTCTAAGTTTGAGGATTGAGATGCTTATATAGAGGAGAAGGTGGAGATATTTTAGGATCAATATCCTACATCATCTCTTATTAATTCTCTTCCATCTTAACCCTCTATCTCCAGGCATTTATTGCACCATCTTATGGTTCATGTTGCCTCATTTTGGTCGAAATTTCCAGCCCCTTTCATGGGCTTTAAACACATTTTAAGCCCAAGTAAATATTAATAATTAAATTTAATTTAGTTGTTTTTTGATAACTCAAATCGATCGATATATTTATAATTATATACAATAATATTTATTCCTCAAATCATATTCAAAATTTTATAATTAATATTTCATAAATATTAATTAATTTAATTACTTTATAACAATTATAAACTAATTAAATCATTTGGTTTAAAAAGAATTTATCATTCTGGTTGTGTGATGCGTAGATGTAAATTCGGTCGGCGATTAACATCGAACTATTCGAATGTTAATGTTAATACGTCACTTAGCAGGTGGTGTCACATTTTGGCCAAATTCATCGCTTACTTATTTTCAGTAAAATCCAATTTTACTTTATTTTGCGGTATCCGGTTGCGATATTTATTTACACCAATTCTCTTCGTCAAAACTATATCACTTTGAACTTTATAATTTGGTAATGGTCAAATTCCTATTCATACATATTCCACTCTATAGTCCAAATACAAAGTCTTTGGTTCAATAATAATAATAATTATTTACCGAAATACTCTGGCCATAGATTTGAGTTTGAGTTTATTTGAGTTAACCGTGAAACTAACTCCATATAACTGAGGAGACATATCCTCTCTGAATAGTGCTTCACTTCCAATGCTTCCATAAGACACTACTATAACCACTCGATGGAACGTTATGCCATGATTTAATGATAATCAAAGTGAAGATTTCATATTAAAGATCCATAGTATATTCAAGTCGAGAGAATTGTGTAAATCAGTTACATTGATATTTTGTTTGACACTAGTTATAGGAACCAACAGAAAACTATTGAGTGAGTACTTCCATAGTTATTATTAGTACGTAACTTCTAGGTGACCCCGACAACCATGAGTAATACGCTGCCCCATTTGGGGAGCATTACGTACTCTAGTCTCAATGAACACATAGATATCCAATCTCGATGCATCTTGATTAGGAACATTTAAAATGGAATATTTATTTTTATTGTGATAAGTTACTCACGGTTACAACATTTATAATCACTATCACAAAACATATCATTTATGAATTTTCCATTAAATATGCTTTTGAATAAATTAGTTAACTAATATAACACATTATATCAAGTATATAATAGAAAGAAAAACATATTTTATTTCAAACAAGATTGATTACCAAGGTAGATATATGTAGCAAATTACATAATTGCCCCTAGGGAAAACCCTTAACTCTGTCATAACACCCACTCGCAAAATCGAAAGGTTTCTATATATTTCTTATAGTTTTGAGAAAAAAAATAAAAATCTATTGGGAGATTATTAGAAAAATGAATGGTAACATTTAACTTTTTCAATATTGTAAGATATATGTTATACATGTTAAAGTAATCTATTGAGATAAATTTGTGTTGCCATTAAAATTTATAAAATGTTTATCTGTTAAGATATACAAATGAACTAAACTAAAGATCGACAAAGAAATGTAAAATATTACATTTAAATCTTTTTGCATGTTGTCACTTCAAGACCCACACAAAGCCAATTTGTACAATAACTAAAACATTCGTTCCTCGGTCGCTTAACTGTTTATTTGTACAATACCGCATATTGTCTTCTGAGTGTCAAACTCTAATAAAAATGCAAGAATATAGATATTTGACCCATATTCAATTGATTATAAATGTTATACGGTAAACGGTCACAATTCATAATGTACAAAACTTCATTGAAATTAGTTCATTGGAAATAAGCAAATAAACCATGATGAAAAATCATTTATTCAATATGATTGGTTACAATAAGGATCTCATTCTGATTGTTAGACCATTTTGCAAAGAAAAGTGAATGTATTAGCGTGGAGAGTAAGTGATCACTTCTACTTCATAAAGAGATATCGAAAACAAAAATTGTACAAAATACTATAAGATATTATGAAATTAGAAATGTGATTTCTATCCCAATTATGTTATAGTATAGAAAATTGTTCTCTTTAATGATTATTTATATAAGAAACTTGACTAAAAATCTCAACCGTAAACTAGTTTAACATATTTCTATTATGTTGAATTAGGTTAAATTGCTTAAATGATCGGTTTGTATATTTTTACTTCTTGGGCCATGTTTTTACAGATTTTGTCAGTTTTTAGTTTGTTAATAAATAATGCTTTGGTAGCAAAAATTAACGTGCATTAGTTTGTATAAAATAATTTGTACCAAGTTATTTTATTAGTGAATTATTATAAAATAAATTCTATAAAATTTATGTATAGTTTATTTTTGTTTAATTTGAGTAAAGTTCAAATTATTTATATGGAAAAATCATATAATTCAATGTATCATCTTCTAAGAAAGTACCAGAATTTGCGCGTCAAAATTAAAGCAGAATAATATCTGAAATGTGATCGAATTTATGAAGCTTTTTTATGATCGAAATGAAACCGGTAAGTGAGACAGATATGATCTATAGCTAATTCCGATGGAATATTAAAGCAAACCCACAAGATATAAAAAATTTAAGATAAAAATGAATCACATTGATAAACAACTTGGATAGTTATGGAAATAGTAGCGCTTTGCGGAAGCTTTTATCGACGGATCTTTGTCACCCTGTTATCCCGCCTTTTGGCAAGGCCGAGATACCCAAGGAAATGACTAGAAAATAAGGGTCACATGTCCTCAATTTTGAATGATTGTTGGTTTACTACAAATATCGATGGATTTTGTCCGAGTCCGGATCGGGCTACAATTGATAAGACACGTCAAGCGAAGATGTGGAAACCAACATTCCAAATTTAAAGGCAATCCGAGTTCATATGCTCAAGTTATTGCCAATGGAAAGTGGAGAAGACAACCCTAGTTCGAATCGATCAGAAGAAGTTTTGGTTCGGATCCATAAGGTAGCCTCACGATCGAATCCAAATACCATGCATTGGTTCGAATCCATCCTCCCAGAGCCTTGCCTCGAATCCGTGAAGAGCTCCTTTGCATCGACTCCATCGGGCAAGCCCTCACTTCGAATCCATCCAAAGCCTTCCCTAGTTCGAATCCATCAAGTCACCTCTTCCTTCGAATCCATCCCAATGGCCTTCTTTCGAATCCCTCAAGGCGAGATACCTCGAATCCATGGGATCACTCCACTTCGTATCCATCAGGTTGAAATCCTTCGAGTCTATGAAGTCACTCCACTTCGCTTACATCAGAGCATATGAGTTCGTATCCATCAGATGGCCTCGCCTCGAATCCATCGAGCAAGTCTCGGTTCAAATGCACGAGACATAATCTCGCTTCGAATCCATCAAGGAGGAGACATTCGAATCCATGCAGTTGATTCACTTCGAATCCATCGTTGAAGCATATGATCGAATCCATCATTTCCCCCCCGCTTCGACTCCACGCATGCTACCTCGAATCCACTAAGTCAAGGCGGCTAAGATGGTGGATTCGACCCTATGGATTCGACCCTAAGGAATCGATTCGAGCCAAGCTTGTTGGCCGAAAGCGCAATCTTGAATCGATCATAACTTGAGATCTACAAGTCCAAATTCTATGAAATTTTCACAGAAGCTTGCATATACATAGAAGAATGTCCACGCCAAGTTTCATCACGATTGGACATTTTTTGATCGATTCGAACCAAGGGTCGAATCGATCCCAAAGTGGGCCCGGATCTCCAGAATTCGGCCATGTGGGCCCCCCACACGTGCCAGAAGTGGTCTCCCCGAATTTTAGGCAAAATATCAGCCTCCAGCACTTATAAATAGAGCCCCTGGTCATTCAGAAAAGGGATCGGAGAATTTTATAGATAAAGCACGTCTAGACGCTGCCGGAATTGCTTCAGAGCACCACCGCTGCCTTTGATTTCGAATTTTGGCTTACTACTTGCTGTACTTAGACAATGAAAAGTTTTATTCTCCGAATATCAAGCAATAAAGTAACCAAACTTCATAGTGGACGTAGGCAAATCGTCGAACCACTCTAAATCGTTGTCTCTTGTGCAATTTACTTCCTGCTATTTGGAGTTTTTGTTAGATAATCCACGTTTTAATTTACTTTCTTCATTTATTATCTCTTCAAAAACTTCCGATGAGTGTTGTGCCCAATTTTGACACAAACACTTTGGTGCTTTCACAGAGAAAACCCAGCTTTTCTCCTGCTCCTTGGATCCATCTTCGATACCAGATTGCATAAATCTAAGAGGGAGATCCAGACCTCATATTCAGATTCCTTCCGTTCTATTCAGATTTGCTAAAAGTCTAGGAAAGGATTCAACGCTTCAAGATGTTGAGTACAGGAACCACTTCAAACATTGGTTATCAAGAAGGTCGGGATAGGCAAAATCCCACATAGCTACAATCTACCAGTCAAGATGCTGCTGGGCATACGGATCAGTCAGGTCTGGTCACAAGACAAGAGTTCCAGGCGTTACTCCAGGAACTAACCCAAAGCTGACAACAGCTAACTGAGCAGTTGCGCGCTAACGCTGAGTTGACCAATCAAATAATCGCCAAAAGCGAAGAAGATCCCGAAGGGATCAAGCTCCTCATTCTTCCATCGAAAGCTCTGCTTCATCTAACTACAATAACAGGTCTACCCATCCCAGGATAGACGGAAACCATGCGCAAGCTGCTGACTATCAACAGGCGTTAACCGTTGGGCAAAGAAGAGTTGGCCCATCTACCAGCTTCCATACTGGACCCTCCTCCCGAGGAGGCACTATTCCACAATACACTGCAGATGATCGAGCTCCTACAGCCGCTACAGTTGACATAGGGGTTGATACCGGAGATCACTCCAATCAAAATTATCATCAGCAGGGACATGCTCCAGAGCCATATGTCCCAGAAGACGTCGAGCAAAGGAGGCGAGATACGGATCGTCGACAGCGCCCGATCCCACCTCGCACTGTGGAACCCGACCACACTTTGGCTCACCACACACAGAATGTTCCAATACTAGACTTCTCAGCCATGGTACGACAAATGATTCGCGAGAGTCAAGGCCTAACAAATGACGATTGGGGAATCTCCCGAAGTCATACCCCGTTTACTGATGACATATTGTATGCTGAACCTCCTCGGCGATTCAGAATTCCAACCCTTCCTATGTATGAAGGAAATTCCGACACAAATCGACATATTTTGAAATACGAACGGTCGATGACTGCTGCGAGAGCCGATGACGCAGTAAAGTGCCACACTTTTCCCATTTCCTTAGTGGGAATTGCGACGATGTGGTTTACTCGATTACCGCCATGGTCTATTTCTTCATTTGATCAGTTAGCTACTAAGTTTGTTGAGAAGTTTCGCATGCATATTGCCCGACCTAAAGATGTTAATACCTTATCAAGTGTCACTCAAGCTCCCGGAGAAACACTTAGACGATATTTGGAGAGATTCAATGCTGCATGCGTAGAGATCACCAACCCCAATGATAATTCAAGTTTAATGGCTTTGACTAAAGGAATCGACCCTGATTCCGAGTTTGGAAATTGGTTAGCTGGAAAGCCTCCCGCATCGTTGGACCGTTTCTATTCCAAAGCCGCTCAATTCTTGAGGCGAGAGGATGCGAAACAGTCTAGGAAGCAGGATGATGCAAGGCCCAACAATGAAGGGATTCAGAGTAATGTTGTGGTTAAACAATCCGAAGAAAGTTCAGGAAAAGTCTAGTTGAATATTCAAAATAAACAGACTCAATGGTCGAGAAACGGTGATAACCGAAGCAAGAAGCAAGACCAGAATCGTGGTCTGAGGCGTAGGGCCGCAATGTTTGACAGTTATACACCGCTTAACACGTCGCTGGAAAACGTATACTTACAGACTCGTAATACTATGCAATACAAGAAGCCTGCTCCGAAGACTTCGTCGGAAAGGCAGATTCAAACAGGAAAATTCTGTAGGTTTCATGAAAGTTATGGGCACAATACCAATGAGTGTAGACATTTACAAGACCTCATTGAAAAGTTGATCAAAGAGAGAAAGTTGGACCAGTTTGTTCAGGCGCCGCAGTCTGGTGGAGCGGGCACATCTAATCAAATCGAACGCAGAATCAGGAAAGACAAGGTGAACCTACTCGTACGGGCGGAAGGTTGGTTATCAATACAATAAGTGGTGGTCCCCATCCAGCAGACAGAAGCTGGAGATAAATGGAGTCATATGCGAGCTCGATCAGGCATGTGGACTTTGAATGCTATAGTAACTCAGAAGACAGAACACCGGCTAAACAACAAAAGACGATGGCTGATGAAATTGTATTTAGAAATCGAGATGCCGATAAAGTCGAATCTCCCACAATTGACCCATTAGTCATATCCGCTCAAGTCGGTCCTGCTTGGATGAAGAGGATCTTGGTAGACAATGGAAGTTCCATGAACATACTGTTTAAAAGAGCATATGATTTAATGAAGATGGAAGCTAAAGACTTAAAACCTTGTCAATCACGAGTCCGTGGCTTCAACGAAAGTGCGACAACACCAACCGGAATGGTTGAATTGCCGGTGGAGTTGGGAGTGGGAGAATGCGGAAGAGTTCGGATGTTGCAATTTCTTGTCTTGGATATACCTTCCCCGTACAATGCCTTTTTGGGCCGACCGGCCCTTGCTGAATTTAGGGCTGCTATTTCCCCATGGTGTCTAACCCTGAAGTTCCCTACTAACCACGGGATAGGAGTTGTACAAGGAGATCAGGCTGTTGGGAGAGCTTGTTATGTTGCTGAGCTGCGGGAGGCGCAGCGAATAGAAAACGGAAAGGGCGTAGAGGAATCTCTCTGCGTCCGTTTTACTAACGATTGACAACTAGCGCCTGGGCCTCGGCCTAGGCACCACAACCAATTCCAAATGGACCTTGATCTAAGGGACAATGATAATAAAGAAGAATCTACGGAAAGTCAAGCTTCTCCGGCCGATCTAACCATTGATGTCCCGATTGACCATGATCACAATGACTCGAGAATGTTGAAGATTGGGTCTCAGCTTAACAGAGAGACACAACAGGAATTGGTTAATTTTCTCCGGGCGAATCTCGACGTATTCGCTTGGACACACTCTGATATGTGTGGAATTTGGCCGGACATCGCGAGCCACACTTTGAACATTGACCCGCGGTATATCCCGGTCAAGCAGAAAAGACGTGGTATGGATCCAGAGAGATCTGCCGCCCTGAAAGAAGAGGTCGATAAGTTGAAATCAAATGGGTTCATTAGAGACGCTTTATACCCAGAGTGGGTGTCCAATCCCGTGCTTGTCCGGAAATCAAACGGGAAATAGAGAACGTGTATAGATTACTCTGACCTGAATAAAGCCTGCCCGAAAGACAGCTTTCCGCTTCCCCGAATCGATCAACTGGTAGATTCAACCGCCGGACATGAATTATTATCCTTCATGGATTCTTACTCAGGTTACAATCAGATACCCATGCAAGTACCCGACCAAGAGCACACAAGCTTCGTAACCGACTTGGGATTGTACTGCTACGAGGTCATGCCTTTTGGGTTAAAGAATGTTGGTGCAACTTATCAACGCTTAGTCAACCGGATGTTTGCCGATCAAATTGGGAAGACTATGGAGGTTTATGTAGATGACATGTTGGTGAAATCGCGATACTCTGATGATCATGTCAAAGTCTTGGAGTCAATGTTCAATATCCTTCGGAAATACGGGATGAAGCTTAATCCACTAAAATGCCATTTCGGAGTCACATCCAGAAAATTCCTTGGGTTCATTGTCAATGCTCAAGGAATAGAGGCCAATCCTGAGAAGATCTGGCCTATCAGAAATCTTCAAACTCCGAGAACCATAAAGCAAGTTCAGAGTCTTAATGGGAAAGTTGCAGCACTGAGCAGGTTTATCTCAAAGTCGACCGACAAATGCATTCCCTTCTTCGATTTGATTCGAAAAGGGAAAAGAAACTTCGAATGGACTACAGAATGTGAGGGCGCATTTCAATCGCTAATCAAACATCTTTCCGTACCACCAGTCCTGTCAAAGCCTGTAGATCATGAACAGTTATATCTCTACCTGGCGATATTTGAAAATGCAATCAGTGCTGCATTAATTCGGGAGGAGGACCGAGTGCAAAAACTGGTCTACTACGTGAGTAAACGATTGACCGAAGCCGAAAGAAATTATCCAAAGCTTGAAAAGTTGGCATATTGCCTAGTCATTGCCTCGAGGAAGCTCCGTCCATATTTCCAGGCTCATCCTATTACTGTGTACACCGATCAGCCGTTACGACAGGTCCTCACGCGGCCTGAGACGTCTGGTAGGTTACCGAAGTGGAACATCGAACTGAGTCAATTCGACATCACTTATACTCCAAGAAGGGCCATTCACGGCCAAGTCCTAGTAGATTTTATAGCCGAATTCACTGTTTCCGAAGACTTGCCCGAGACCAGCAAATCTCCCGAATACATCTAGAAGTTGTACACCGATGGTGCGTCAAACGATCGGTGCTCAGGAGCTGGGGTAGTGCTTGAAACCCCCGAGGGACGATCCATATGTTATGCTTTAAAGTTCGAGTTCCGTGCTACCAACAACGAAGCCGAGTACGAAGCTTTACTTACCGGACTAAAGCTTGCCCATGATCTAAAAATCATCGCTGTAGAGGTCTACTGCGATTCCCAGTTGGTGGTATGTCAAGTTCGAGGAGAATATCAGGCCAAAGACCGAAGATTAGCCGCTTATCTAACTCGAGTTTTGGGGATGCTTGATCAATTCGATTACTATGCCATTTTCTACATATCCCGAGAGCACAATCAAAAAACTGATTCGTTGGCAAAGTTGGCAAGTACGGGTGAGGCTCAGCAATTGAGGGTTGTACCGGTTGAAACCCTATCCTCTCTGAGCATTGATCAAAGGGAGACTGATTTCACATTTGAAGCTACCTCCAATAAGGAGTCATGGATGACTCCTTATCGAGATTATATCGAACGTGGTGCATTGCCCGAGCAACGAAGCGAGAAAAGACAAGTTCTACGAAAGGCCTCACGATTTGTTATTCAAAATGGAATCATGTACCGGAGAGGATACTCTGTTCCTCTCCTCCGATGTATCGCGCACGGTGAAGTCAAACGAGTGTTACACGATGTACACGAAGGAGAACGTGGAGATCACACTGGGGAAAGCACTTGCAAAGAAAATACTTCGATATGGGTATTGTTGGCCTACTGTTAACCGTGATGCTGCAGACTATGCTAGAAAATGTGACAAATGCCAGAAACACGCTCGAATTCCTAGAGCCCCGCCTACTGAGATAACCCAAATCGTCAGTCCTTGGCCATTTGCGGTATGGGGAATAGATATCATCGACACATTGCCTATGGCCAAAGGTGGCGCGAAGTATGCCATCGTCGCAGTTGATTATTTCACCAAATGGGCCGAAGCTGAACCCCTTGCGACAATTACGACAAAGAAAGTAATCAACTTTGTAGTACGTAATATCATCTGCCGTTTTGGTCTCCCACATACCATCGTCACCGATAACGGAACCCAATTCGACAGTGCTGAATTCAAGAATTTCTGTCAACGTTTCCACATCCACAAGAAATTCTATGCAGTAGCGCACCCTCAAGCAAATGGTTAAGTTGAAGCTATTAATAAAGTTATCAAGTCCATTCTAAAGAAGCGACTGGAAAAAGCTGGGGGCACGACGAACTTCCTATGGCATTATGGGCCTATCGAACGACTCATAAAACTGCAACCGTTCATACCCCGTTTTCTCTATCTTATGGTTCTGAAGCCGTTATTCCAATCGAAATGGAAGTGCACTCTCATCGTGTAACGTATTATGATCCGAAAACAAATGCCATATTACTTGCTGAATCTTTGGATTTACTCGATGAGAAGCTCGAAAAGGCTGATTTGAGGGCAGCCGCATATCGAAGTCAAGTCGCCCGACTGTACAATGCCAAGGTCCGTCCGCGAAACTTCGAACCCGGCGATCTCATACTCAAAAGGGTCTATCCGGTTCCTTCGCACATGAGGCCAAATTGGGAAGGGCCGTATGTGATTTCACAAAAGCTCGGAGATGGCACGTTCAAATTATCGACCGTTGACGGTCTTACCTTGCCGAGAGCTAGGAATAGCGAAAGTCTTCGTCGCTACTACATATAAATGACTTTACTTATTTATTTTCTGTCAATTTATTCCTTTGCAGTTTATTCTAGCATTTCGAGATTTAAATTTGTAATAAGGCAACTGACTTTGCCATATTTTCTCGTTACATCAATAAAATGCCATCTCTTCGAGCCAGAGCTGTGATTCACTAAATATGACGTACAATATCACAATGCACGGAGAGCTAAGTTCCATCACGCGGTGGGGTTTATTCAAATAGGGAGTGACTGTGATACGACCGGTCACTCGCTAAGTGAAATCCGAGCTCGGGGGCAGAACACTACATCAACATTCATAGGGATTGATACACGACAATCCCTCCTCTAACTCAAAATTCCCAAAGTGCGAATTGGGGTGTAAACTTCAACTCTCGGTTCTCGGAGCGCGGACCGGAGTATAAATCCATCGCTCCCAGAGTGCGAGCTAACTTCAAATTCCCAGAGTGAGAATTGGAGTGTAAACTTCAACTCTCGGTTCCCAGAGCGCGAACCGGAGTATAAATCCATCGCTCCCAGAGTGCGAGCTAACTCCAAATTCCCAGAGTGGGAATTGGAGTGTAAACTTCAACTCTCGGTTCCCGGAGCGCGAACCGGATTATAAATCCATCGCTCCCAGAGTGTGAGCTAACTCCAAATTCCCAGAATGCGAATTGGAGTGTAAACTTCAACTCTCGGTTCCCGGAGCGCGAACGGGAGTATAAATCCATCGCTCCCAGAGTGCGAGCTAACTCCAAATTCCCGTAGCGCGAATTGGAATATAAACTTCCACTTTTGGTTCCCGGAGTGCGAGCCAGAATATAAAACTCTATCTCCAAATTCCCAGAGTGCGAACTGGAGCATAAACACCAACTCTTGGTTCCCAGAACGTGAACCGGAGTGTAAATTACCAACTCCAAATTCTCGGAATGTGAATTCGAGTATAAACGTCAATTACAGGTTCCCGAAGAGCGAACTAAGTCATAAACATTGATAATTAATAAGTTCCCAGAATATGGGCCGAACTGTTAATTGCAATTTGTGTTAAGTCCCCGAAGTGTGGACATGTATTCAAGGCTTACGACATATGTGAGCACCAGCTAATCAATGCAATACTTAAGCAAAAGAGAAAAGAGTTGTTTTTCATTTTATCAACAAACAAAAAAAGGGGTTTGATTACATGATAAAACCAAAAAAAAATTCCATAAAGTGGGTGCCGAGTCCACACTTATACACGGCCTAAAAAAGGAGAAGTAAAAAGAATTGCCATTTCACAACCGCATGGTAAAACGAGAAGTTCACTCCTTTTTCTTCCGTGGTCTCTTCTTCAGAGTTGAGCCGCTAGACCCACTACCCAGTTTCTTGCGAGGTTTTTTGTCCTTCTTTGGAGCATCCTCAGGATCTGGCATAATATCCACGTCTTCATCAGAGCTGGAAGGGATAGAGATCCTTTTGTGAGGACGAACCGGAGGTAGAGAGGCCATAACAGGTGGTGAAGCTTCGACACTAGAAGTTATAGCTGTGCCGGCGAGAGAAGTAACCATTAAAGGAGTTAAGCTTGGTGGAGCGACTTCACCTCCGGAACCACCAGCCGTCGTCACTGCAGCCATTTCAGCACTTATCTCGGCAAGGATTTCTTCTTCTCGGGAAGATCGAGCAGCGCTGGACACATTGACAGTCGGCATAAACGAGCTAAAAGTTTGAGCAACTCCACCCATTGCAAAGGAAGGATCGGTAAAGGGTTCACAAGGTTGCTTGAGAAGCTCCTCAATCATCTGAACATCAAACGACATTGAACTTCCCTCTCCCATCTCGCCGGTTACAGCAGCAGTTGTAATAGCCTCAGTAACGACGACTCCTTGCATTGGTTGCGAAGTTTGTGGTATTGGAAGTGCTGGCGCATCACTATCAGTCACTGGTCGAAAAGAAATGAGAATAATTAGTCAAATGATCTGTTCCAAGTTCGACATTCTAGAAACACTTAAGCAACATTTGAAATACCTTCTTTGCCTCAGCTAGGTGATGAGACGAGTTCGAAAACGGTAGTTGCACCAAGAGACAGTTCCGGTCGATCCGGGTTATAAGCAGGAACAACATGTGGACCAACTGTAGCGGTAACTCCAAACGAGGTCGGGGAATCAAATGAAACATCCTTACTATAATGTGCAACTCCAGAACCCTCGCCAGTCTCCACATGGTGAAAACCAAGTCTCTCTCTCTCAGCGGAAATCATCGCTTCATGGAGAAGTTTCCTTTCTCCTTGCTTAACAAGCGAGACTCAAGTTCAAATTCATCCACGGTGCCTTCAGGGAGAGATGCTTTCTTGTTCGCCACCAATTTTCTCCAAGCACCGAGTAGAAGCGTAGAATAATCTCCGAGCCATGAGAGATTCCTGTGCTCAAGCACATTCGCATTGTAAGTGTGGAGAAGATCATCAAACTCGGCTTCTACTCCGAATATCTCTGCTTGAACTCTCCCTTCCACTTCTGCCTCCACCGCTTCAACTTTAGCAACCGCCGCGTCTCGCTCAGCTCAGAGAGACACGGCTTGCTCGCACGCTTCTTGTGCGGCCATGTTAGCGTCATCTTTTTCCTTGCTCAAGTCGGCAAACTTGGCCTTCAATTCCTCAAGCTCTTTGACCTCCGCATCCCGCTCGGCCTCAACATTTTTATACCGATGGCTAAATCTTCAACTAAAGTGCAATGCGCTTGTTGCATCTTCCCCATCTCAGCTAGTGTCTCATCGACCTTTTTTAGCGACTCCATTTCGGCTTTACGAGAAGATTCCATTTCAGATTGAAGTATGTCAACAATACGGTTCTTCTGAGCCAAGTCTGCTTCCAGTTTCTCAATAACTTTGGCTCGTTCGAAGGCTACTTTCGAAGCTTTAATCGCCGCCTTATACCATTCTTTACACTGAGCATAAAAATCACGGGTATAGCTGAGGGCGGTGCTCACAGCCTCTTCCGGAATTCTTTTGAGATTGGGTGGAAAGATATAAGCGTCGAAGCATATTTCTGGAAAATCTTTCTTCAGTTGAGCAATTCTTATAGCCCCTTCACCAGACGGTTCAAGAGGGGCCTCCTCCACAGTTACGGTCGTAGCCGTATCATTCCTTGAACGATGTGGACCAGGTTTTGAGAATTGTTGAGATGGCTGTTGTCGCGAAGGTTCGACTGCAGGTGCGTGGCCTCTGATGGCGGAGGAGAACGAGAGGGTGAACGGTACCTTCGGTCCCTATCAGAACGATCCTGGCTAGAATAATATCGGGAATGGTCCCTTTCACGATGCTCTTACTCGTAGTACCTTCGTTCACGATCGTGGTCAGAATCCCTATGACGAGACTCGTAATAAGATGAAGAATGATGCACTCGCCGAAGTCTATCAAGTGTAGAAGGACGATCCGACATGGCGCCTATAAAGAAGAAACAATTCGGTTAAGTACCAAGAAAAAGCACTGCAATGCATATGGAAGTCGTGAAGTGTTGTGAAAAGTGTATAAATGCGCAAGACCCCCGACCAACCAGAAGCGTCGATTACACTAACAGGTAAAGATTCGCTTATATCAAGCGCTCCCCAGAGCTCTTCCAACCCGGACCCGTGGTTGAGAGATATGTAGTCCGGAATGGGAATATCGTCCAGCCCTATGAAAAGGTCTCCGGACTGGCGAGGAGAGGCGCTGGAAACAGTAACCCCAGGTTTGGAACGGGTTACGACTACAGACTTCCATCTCGTAAACTTAGGTACAACAGCCTTGCCTTTCTGACCCTCTTCTATTCGGGAATGGTCGGCTGCTATCTCAGTGTCCGTGGGCGTTCTTTCATCGTCCCTCACTTCTCTTATCACAACGCCAAGTTTTCTTTTTGCCACTTTCTTCTTCCTCAGGGCCGATTTCGTCAATCCTTCAACTATAATACTTCGGCCCATCTCAATCAAACCCAATGTCCTTAAGTTATCGTCGGTCAATAGCAAGTCTATGTGCCTTGAGTCATGTGGAACCCTTTGCAAGCTTTGAACGACGCCTCTATAATGCCCACCGGTAGGTCTCGAAATGATGGCTGCAAGAATAGCAGAGTATTAGTGTAAAGTATTAAAAGTGGCCACTCAAAAACGAATTATGATACTTACGTCTGGATAACCATCTCCTGGCAAACCCTGGGGGGCATCGAACAAAAAACCACTCGTTCTTGAAATAACTAAGCCTGGTCCAGGCCCCAGTCACAACCTGACAGTTCCTGACCGCCTCCAGAAAAGTGAAAGACGGGCTATCACCCCTACTCTTGAAATTGAATATGTTCCTGATCTCGTTAGGTCTTGGCGGGCGAAAAAGGCAATCCATAAATATGACAAAGACGCTGTTCAGTAGTGCATGCCTGTTGGGATGGAGTTGTGAAGGAGCGATTCCTAAATACGATAGCATCTCTCTGATGTATTGGTTAAAAGGAGGAAGAGATCCAGCCGCGCAGGCATGACGGTAGAAGGCAGTATATCCTTCAGGTGGGTTGTGTGGTCTGTCACTAGCACTAGGTAATAAAACATCGTCCAGGGATATGTTATGTTTCGAACATATCCGGCCCAATAGAGACCCCGAGATATTGGACTAGACAGAATCGACAAGATCTTTGATAAATATGGTCTCCGGCAATTCATCCGGTGCCAGATCTAGGACTTCAGGAGGGATTTCCGGAATCTCAAGCGCTGGAAGAGGCGAGCTTTGTGCTTCTTGTTGTTGAGAACTCGAAGATTCCATAATTAACTAACTCACCAGAAAGCGGCGTTAAATACATAAAAAGCCCATGCATTCCCCCGGTGCAAAGTGTATGAGTATGTCGTGCAGTGCAAGTGCTATGCAAAACTTAAGCAGATTTTACAGGTTGAAACGAGATGTCCGAACGATGAAACTTTGGAATTTGAGAATGAAAACGACCATCATCGCTGACCGTCACTTTCACGCCACCCAGATGCTACTTACCAATCCAAGTATAAATTCGTTATATTTTGTTTAAGTCATGGTGCTATCGACGAGCTCCAAAGGGAAGGTCAAGTAAATTTTGATTATGCAAGGCCGAAGCTCGCCGGAGTCAAGTATGCTAAAAATTCAGTGAGTTCGTCAAAGTTCAACTTGAAATTGGTCGTAGTTCAGATATTGGAGCAAATCAGAAGAGTGGAAGTCCCAGAAGCAAGAACGTTCGAATCGATCGACTCGAATCGACACGAGTCGAATCGATGAACTTCTAATCGGTACGCCCCAACTCCATGTAGTTCGACTCGATGAAACCTTGGGATAGAGGAGCAGTTCGAATCCATGAAGCCCTACATTAATTCGAATCGATCAAAGTTGAGCCCCTTCGAATCGATCAGCATATCATTACTTCGAATCGATCAATATTAAGCCCCTTCGAATCGATCAGAATATCATTACTTCGAATTGATCAATATTAAGCCCCTTTGAATCAATCAGAATATCGTCATTTCGAATCGATCGCCACGAGCCTTTTTTCTTTTTCTTTTATAACCATCGATTCGAAGCTATGCATTCAAAAACGACTCGAATCGCTCATTCTTGGATCGATGCGAGGCAACAAAAGACGACACTCTGATCGATACGACTCGAATGGCCTCACTCCTCAGTTCCATCGAGTCGAACCACCTCGTGCAGATCCCACCACTCCTCGTAATTTTCTAGAAAAAAAGGTCGAATCGATGTCAAAGACTTCCAGTTCTATCATTCCTTGCTCGGCTTGATCCATCAGTTACCTGATTTAGTGAAATCACAAGGGAAAGCATAAAGAAATTCGATCGATTCATGGAAGACGCGCTTGTTCTAAGCTCTGGAAGATCGATTCGAAGAAGAAGATACAGGAACGGTGAAAAGTAAAAAGTGAAAAAAGTGCCCAGCCTCACGTATTTATATGGATTCCAGGAAAGGAACGGGACGGTTCGTCTCCTGGTCAAAATGACCGACCCCAACCGGTCACGTGCTGGTCGATTCGAACAAGCCACCTTCGAATCCATCACGTTCGAACCCACTGCGTTCGAATCCATCACAGCGTAGAGCCGTTACTTCGAATCCATCGCATGGCTAAATCCATACTTCACTTCGAATCCATTGCCTTCCTATCTTTTACACAATCGAATCCATCCCAACTTAATCGGTGCGAGGCATCATCGATTCGAGGAAGCACTAAGCAGAGGCAAGACAATCGATTCGAACATACGTGACTTCGAATCCAACAAGACAGCATCGATGCGGAGTGTCATCGATACGAAGCACTTGAACGAGGACTGAGTTGAAAAATCCTATCGATTCGAAGTACCAATTCCATAACCATCAATTCCATCGATTCGAAACGCTATCGATTCGAACAAACATGCTTCGAATCCAATAGACACCATCGATGAGAACGAACGTTGTGCTTCGATATGAAAAATTACTTGTCTACCTTTTACACCGATTCAGGAGAGGATCGATACAAGAGGATGATCATAGACGATCATAACAACAATGTATTAACCCGAATCTCAAATCGGTTCAGGAGAGGATCAATGCAGAATTCGGTAACAAACCAAACTGGCAACAACTTGCAATCACGCAACGTTAGCCAAAGTCAAGGTGATACACATATGCACATATGTTTAACTAATATTTGATCTTTATCATTCACAGGGATCAGATATCCATCTTGTCATGATTTCAACGACGAACAACCGATCACAATCACACGACAGTTGATAACAACAATAAAGAATACAGCTTTCAACAGAGCATGTCTTAATTGTCTAGCGTTAGATTGTAGATTTTCAAAGCACGTCATGTTTACACAAGACGTACTTTGGGGGGCAAATGTTATCCCGCCTTTTGGCAAGGCCGAGATACCAAGGAACTGACTGGAAAATAAGGGTCACATGTCCTCAATTTTGAATGATTATTGGTTTACTACAAATATCGATGGATTTTGTCCGAGTCCGGATCGGGCTACAATTGATAAGACACGTCAAGCGAAGATGTGGAAACCAACGTTCCAAATTTCAAGGCAATCCGAGTTCATATGCTCAAGTTATCGCCAATGGAAAGTGGAGAAGACAACCCCAGTTCGAATCGATCAAAAGAAGTTTAGGTTCGGATCCATAAGATAGCCTCACGATCGAATCCAAAAACCATGCATTGGTTCGAATCCATCCTCCCAGAGCCTTGCCTCGAATCTGTGAAGAGCTCCTTTGCTTCGACTCCATCGGTCAAGCCCTCACTTCGAATCCATCCAAAGCCTTCCCTAGTTCGAATCCGTCAAGTCACCTCTTCCTTCTAATCCATCCCAATGGCCTTCTTTCGAATCCCTCAAGGCGAGATACCTCGAATCCATGGGACCACTCCACTTCGTATCCATCAGGTTGAAATCCTTCGAGTCTATGAAGTCACTCCACTTCGCTTACATCAGAGCATATGAGTTCGTATCCATCAGATGGCCTCGCCTCGAATCCATCGAGCAAGTCTCGGTTCAAATGCACGAGACATAATCTCGCTTCGAATCCATCAAGGAGGAGACATTCGAATCCATGCAGTTGATTCACTTCGAATCCATCGTTGAAGCACATGATCGAATCCATCATTTTCCCCCGCTTCGACTCCACGCATGCTACCTCGAATCCACTAAGTCAAGGCGGCTAAGATGGTGGATTCGACCCTATGGATTCGACCCTAAGGAATCGATTCGAACCAAGCTTGTTGGCCGAAAGCGCAATCTTGAATCGATCATAACTTGAGATCTACAAGTCCAAATGCTATGAAATTTTCACAGGAGCTTGCACATACATAGAAGAATTCCACGCCAAGTTTCATCACGATTGGACATTTTTTTGATCGATTCGAACCAAGGGTCGAATCGATCCCAAAGTGGGCCCGGATCTCCATAATTTGGCCATGTGGGCCCCCCACACGTGCCAGAAGTGGTCTCCCCGAATTGTAGGCAAAATATCAGCCTCCAGCACTTATAAATAGAGCCCCTGGTCATTCAGAAAAGGGATCAGAGAATTTTAGAGATAAAGCACGTCTAGATGCTGCAAGAATTGCTTCAGAGCACCACCGCTGCCTTTGATTTCGAATTTTGGCTTACTACTTGCTGTACTTAGACAATGAAAAGTTTTATTCTCCGAATATCAAGCAGTAAAGTAACCAAACTTCATAGTGGACGTAGGCAAATCGTCGAACCACTCTAAATCGTTGTCTCTTGTGCAATTTACTTCCTGCTATTTGGAGTTTTTGTTAGATAATCCACGTTTTAATTTACTTTCTTCATTTATTATCTCTTCAAAAACTTCCGATGAGTGTTGTGCCCAATTTTGACACAAACACACCCAAATCATAAAGAGATAACTTGGATTGGAAACAAGACGGAATTGAAATCAAAACACAATAACACAAGATATTCCACCCAAGCACCCACTTTATTTATTCATAAATTTTTTTTGCAATTAATAGAACAAAGCTAAAGTAAAAAAACACCATTGAATCAATAACCAAATTGAGAAAGGGAGTAAATATCTACATGGCTAAAATTGTGGGAGAAGAAGAACAAAGATGGAGGAGATAAAATTAGCAAATAGATTTTCCACCACATTTTTACACTCTCTTCTAGTCTCTATATATATAATCAATTACTTAATGCCCAAGCAAACATTAGATGGCAAAAAATAACTTGCTTAACCAATTAGAGAGAGAAATAAAAATACTCAAATATGCCTATTAATTAGGGGGAAACAAAGTCTTCTCTTTCTTTTGCATATTTATTTCCCTCTATTTGTGATTTCGTATCACCAAAATTTAACACTTCACCTTGATGCAAAATAACATATCTTCAACATATCAAGCCTGCTATATCTAGATCGATCATAAATCCTCATATCTCAATCACATTAAATTACAAAAATCAATCACCGCCTGCAAGTGATGCATCTCCCACATGAGGTGCACTACATAAATCCAGTCTCAAAAACGTTTGTAATACCACAAAGATCTTCGTCTTGTCTTTGTGTATTTTGCAATTCGACGGCCGTCCATCACTTGATCTGAGATCATTACCTGATCACTATCGATCCCTCGAGCATCATCAACATGAAGGCTCATGTCTAAAATATGATTCTCAATGGTGGAATCATAAGCAGTGACCACATTAACCTCTCCACATTACCGTGGACAGGGTCCTTCAACCGTTATTCGCTTTCCATTGTCGAGCACAGAACAAACCAAGCTATAAAGGCTTAAGCTATAAAGGTTTCCTTCTTCCAATACTCATCTCGTCCTTACACGACCATCTTTCTACACTCTCAAAAATCCACCTTGAGTCTCGTAAGTGCAACCACGACAATCCAACTGACCGAGAGAAATAAGATTATACGAACAAGTGGGTACATGTCTTCACTCCAGAGACTTCTCTAACCACATCGTCATGCATACGAAACCAGATAGATCCAGGGCCGGCCCAAGTAATTTGGTTGCCCTAGCCCCGATTTCAAGTAATATAACAAAGAAATACGCACCTTGCCAGGAATTGAACTTGGGTTGCCCCATTGAGCAAACAGCACAACTACCACTACACCACATACTCAAATAGCAATGTTTTTATACAAAATATTTTTATGTTCATAAAATGCTAAACCACCACTACCACCAACTGTTGCCCCTACCGGATCCGATGCCCTAGGCGACCGTCTTGCTCGCCTTGCCTTAGGCCGGGTCTGGATAAATCCAATACCACAAATCGGTAGCTCTCCATTCGATGTCCTAATCATGCCTACACTCCTTTCATAAGAAGAAAAACAATTCACATCTCTACAAATATGAAAACTGGCTCCCGAGTTTATTCTCCAAGGCTTATTTTCACTAAAGAGGACATCACAAGAAGCATCACTATCGGTACCTTCAGCAAAACCTGCATGTGCATCACTACTAGTATCACCATGCACAACCTTTTTTTGGTCTCTTTTATAAGCATAACGCTTGCTGTGTATGTGACCTTTCTTACTACAATAATAACAAGTGATAACACCTTTACCATTAGTGTCCTTCCAAATTGTATCTTTCTTTGAGTCCCTTGCCACCATGTCTCAATTTGAATTGATATCATACTTGAGCCTTTTCTTTTAAGCTCCTAGTTCAAAAGACTGCTTCAAACAGTATTCAGAGAGATAGTTCCATTAGCATTGGAATTACTTAATGAAACAACCAATGTTTCCCAACTTTCTAAAAGCGAACTTATTAATAAAAGAGCCTGTAACTCATCATCAAAATTGACCATCACATTTGCAAATTGATTTATTACATCTTGAAATTCATTCAGATGCTCTCCAACAGACTTCTCTTCATCTAATCTCAGTTGTACCAACTTTCGAACCAGAAAAGCCTTACTAGTAGCACCCTTTGACTCATACAAAGATACCAACTTGTCTCACAAATCCTTTATGGATTTACAACTAGCCACATGGTGGAAAACTGAATCATCAAGATACTGGCGAATCAAAACAATCGTCTTCTTATCCATCTTATTCCATTTTCCCTCGTCTACATCAAAGGGCTTCTTTCCATATCCATCAATCAGATCGTTGAGGTACATAACATCCTCTATCTTAGGCTTCCAAATACCTCAATTTTTCCGATCAAAAATAGTCATCATCAAAAACGAAATCATATCCTACACCAATAATTTTTGAAACAAAAATTACTCTAAGATTAGTGATGATTTGTGCTTCGATATCAAACTGTTATGGAAATAGTAACACTTTGCGGAAGCTTTTATCAACGGATCTTTATCATCCAAATCACAAAGAGATAACTTGGGTTGAAAACAAGACGGAATTGAAATCAAAACGCAATAACACAAGATATTCCACACAACCACCCACTTTATTGATTCACCAAAATTTTGTTTACAATTAATAGAACAAAGCTAAAATAAACAAAATACCATTGAAGCAATAACCAAATTGAGAAAGGGAGCAAATATATATATGGCTAAAATTGTTGGAGAAGAAGAACAAAGATGGAAAAGAGAAAATTAGCAAATAGATTATTCACCACACTTTTACACTCTCTTCTTGTCTATATTTATATAATCAATTACTTAAGGCCCAAGTTAACATTAGATGGTAAAAATTAATTTGATCAACCAATTAGAGAGATAAATAAAATGCTCAAATATGCCTATTAATTAGGGGAAACAAAATCTTTTTTTCGTTTGCATATTTATTTTACGCTATTTGTGATTATGTATCACCAAAATTTAACAGACTATCTATCTAATTTTTCCATCAAAGACGAGGGAAGTCCTTTTTAATTGCCCAGTGAAGACAAAGAACTCTTAGAGGGTTTTAGCTCTGACCTTCCACTAAATTCTAATCTCGAACTCCAAATGAATCTGAGACTATTATGGTTGCTCGTCTCCATATCCGTGGTTACTTCCTGACGTCCAAAATATCCATATTCAAAAATTATTATTCACTTAAATCTGCTAAAATTGATACTTTTAGAAGCCTAATAGGGAATAAATCAGAGTTACCAACTTAAATTTTTAATTTAGCGAACTTTTCTTAACAGCCTTAATTTTAGGCTAGAAGAAACAAACAAATTTGTGTTCCACGTATGCAAGGGAGGGAAACCTAAGAGCCCAATACCACATGTTGTCAAACATGCATATAAGTAGCCTTATATATGCAGAGATCCATTCTCTCATATTGTGACCCACAATGTGGGTTTGAGTGGATACACTTTAATCAAGTTGTTGACCATTAGATTTGCTGATATAGTTCTAGCCGTTCGACTGAGCTATGTTAAGCTTAGCCTCCAACCATGTAGCAACATAACATTGTCCAGACTTAATTGAAGTGAACTCCTTATTCTCCTTGTCTCATAGTGTCTTATAATATATGCATTTCTTATATAAAGCAGGCTTAAAAGATATCGACCTATTTTTTACTGTAATGTCCTCTGTACTTTTTTTTTGAATTTACTTTGTTTAGGTTAATACATTTGTTGTTAACAATGAATCTTATGACTTTAGATGATCACTATGATCATAAAGCACATGAAAAGTAATACAAGATGACTGGGATCTTCCAGTGGATATTGATGTTCGATTTTTTATGTGACAGCCCGCAAATCCGTACCCCTTGAATCAACATTATTCTACCTCTATTAACTCAAGTGGCACAGAATTACGAACCATTAGGGTTAAAGAAGAAGGGATAGAAGAAGAAGAAGCTAAACAATATCAGAATCTCACAGTCGCAGCGGAATAAAATATAATAGTAAATATAGATCTTTACACAAAATGAAATCTATACCAGTTTTATACATCACATCATCAGAGTATCTCATACATCAAACATTACCATTTAGACATACCATACAATCACAGCAGCGGAATATATATATATATATATGGGTACAGATAATACGTCTCGGACACTAGCTCCTCTCCTGCTCCATAGCATCCTGTCCTGAACAAATAATACTCGGTCTGACCCGAGCATTATAATGGAATAACACCCGAGTCAGTCTGGAATACCAGCTGATAATAATGCATCCAAATTGATTATTAAAGTTTCAAAATCCTTCGAAAACAAAAGCATCTCGTAAGACCACGCCACAAATAAACATGTCGGGTTTTTACATTACGATAGCTAAAAACATTTTTATAGAAATCCTCTGATATTATAATAGGGTCTATTTACAAATACTTATAAAATAGCCGAAATTGTTACATCTATTAAATTCCAGCTACTAGCCACAAAAGTGAGTAATACAAACAAAACTCATAAGAGGCTCGTAGGGAGAATGGATTTACAACAATGACTAGGCACTGGGGTACCACCTGTCACAGTACGGGGCCTAGATCACCGTACCGAGGACCACTCCCGATCCCCTGCAACACAAGGCCGGACCCATCCCTTACTGGACAGTTCCGAATAAGATCACCCTGTGGTTGGGATCAGCAACCGCACCACTAAGCCGAAAATAAAAAGGGACATCTAGACAGGGATGACCTTACTCTCCAGTGGGGGCTACCCATGAAGCCTTGCTGCATATCCCCTGATTTTCAGTCATTCCCGGTTGATGAGGCTTGAGGCTTAGCGTTACCTTTAGAACGTTTCACTTAGAATGCCCATCGTCCGCCTGACGATGTTTCGCAAGCATTCGTCCATACAAGTCCGTCCCGGGTTCGAACGGAACCGAAGGCACTACTCCTACTGCATCCATTTTGGAAATATCCTCAGGATTAGTAGCGACTAGCCCTTGTACTTCACTGCTCCATCTTCGAATCCAAAATCGTTTACACGAAACGTACAAACCGGATCGAAGTGGTGTTCGAGAAATAAATCTCGATCCCGGTCTCTTCGAATAGATCAACGCATTTGTCCAATATTGATAGTCGGTGATTTAACTATCAATTAACTTTCACAAACATCCATCACACAATAAATAATTCCCACATTATTTATTTGCCTCAAATATCTTTAAAAGATATATTTTCAAATTTTCAAAGCTCATTTGAAAACAATTTCCCATAGTTCTTCCTTTACAAGGTAAATCCTTTACCATATATTCCCATTGGAGATAACCAAGTTCAAAAACATTTAAATTTAAAACAGTTAAAACATTTAATACTGAAATATACTTTAAAATACCTAAATTTACTTCTAGTTACTTACTCAAAAATATAAATTTAAAATAAGTGAAGTAAAACTATTTATTAAGATCTAAACTTGATTTTTACATAAAAGTTTAGTTAAACTAAACTTAAAGGTAGAGTTTTAACAAGAATTCATAATAATTCAAATAACTTTATTCAAAACTAGCCGTTAAATAAATCCATTTGTAAAAATAATTACTAAGATACTCATACAAATTTACTATTGCTAATTTATTAATAGTTACTTTTAAAGTAATAATTTTCAAAAAAACACTCTTTAAAACAAGTTTGAACTTTAGACTTCCTTTAATAAAATCTGTTTAAAACTCGAACTAGGTTTTCCCAGGGAAACTCATTTCCACTTAAACATCCCAGAAATCCTTCTTATAATTTATGTCGATTTATTCAGTTCAGATTTATGATTTAATAATCATAAATTTACTTTCCACGTTTAAATAACTTCTTATGAAGCCTAACCACATTTCCATTCCCGGGAATTTACTTTCAAAGTGTAGGTTTTAAAAAATTTCTTTTTAAATAAACTATTACAAACTATTTAATGAAATCATATTTAATTTCCAGGAAACATTATTATCATAATACCCTTTCGTTATTTTTAACAATTTATAATTTCTTATTCACGTTTATCACCAGAATTTCCATACCTTCACATTTACCAACTAATACATATTCCACTTTATTTATATTTCCCAAATTTCCAAATTTCATTCTTCACCCAACCGAGATTCCAATTCATTATTTCTCACTTTCTTTATTTCTTTATAAACCAAATTTGTTAAATTTTATTTCTTAAAATTCTGTGTGAATACTTATCCAGCGATATCATAGAACAATTTAATTCAGGGTTATCAATCTCAATATATAAACAGGTTACATCATCAATTATAAAATGATTACTATTGGGTGAGGAATCCAATTGGACCACTCCAACCTGTTTTTCCCTGCATCCACAATTATTAGCACAACAATACATATATATAAATCAATCCAGGCTGATATAATTAAACATTTCAACCAATCACACAATCATTTAAATATTAACTACTTAATCCAGCAAACATTCCATATGTGAGTGAGATTAACTCACCTTGGGTTTCAGCGAGCGTTCGAAATTTAAATTAAACCGAACGACGTTCGATTTAACTCAAATTTCTACTTGCCCGGAATGATTTCCGAACCGCACCACTACGTAGTACGTGCTTCTGCGATTCCGGCATCGCCAATTTCGTCTAAATATGACAACTTATGTTCAAGTTACAGATTATTAAAGTTTGAATAGTAATTTACAACAAATTACTTTTTTTTTATTAATTACCAAAACAAGGGCCCTTCCTGTACACCATCTTCCTCATGCACACGAGCATCAGGGAAAGCCGAACCCAATCATTCGAACTAGGGTTCGAAATCACCTTGCCTACGATCGATTTGAATGCGATCGGAACCCGGCACCTTGAAGCTCAACGCCACCTCCTCCCCCACCCCGCGCGCGCGAGAGCTCGGTGCTCCCCCCCCCCCCCCCGAGCACAAAACCACTTCGAACGGCCAGCTTCAAGCAAGGATTTCTAGCGATCCATCACGCTAAAACTCATCTCACCCGTTGGATTTGAAGTTCTCCTCGTCCTCTACAACATTCCAGTTGGAAGAATTTCGAATATATGCGGGGATTTGGAGATTTGGGAGGAAGAACGATAATCGTTTTCGGCCGTAGAAAGGTTAGAGGTAGCGGCTCATTCTGAAGCTAGGGTTTGAGAGATTAAATATGTATATATAATAGTTTTAATATTATTTAATTAATAAAATTCCCAGTTTAACAGTTTATGCATACGACCTCCAAACTACGCGTTCCGACAGGCAATTCTAGGGTTTTTCCACGTTCCGGACACAATGGAATAGGTTTCGTAAGCTAATTCGGTCGTATGCGTGAGTTACGGATTTAAACGATCAATTTAAAATTAAATCGGTTAAATCAATTTCGATGCGTTTCGAGCTGCCACGGTCAATCGACAACTCCGATGGCTATGAAAATTGAAATCTGATAATAACTAACTATTACGGATCTAATGGAACTAGTTTCGTCAAATTCAAGACTGTGCCCCGGAAGGCTATTTTAACTCGTCTATTAAATCGGGCGATTCTCAAAATTGACGAAAACACTTTAAATTTCACTTTTGAAATTTTAATGACTTAACAATAAATCATATAAAATTTATAAACACAATAAAAATCATTCCGGCTCATTCCGGACCAAAATCAGATTAAATTGCATTTTAAAATATTAAATTCATTTTTAAATTGATATAAAATTACAAATATTAATTTATCAACTTTAAAATTCATCTAAAATACCCACCACACTATATACACTCAAATAACTCAAAAATGAATTTTTAAAACCATTCTTATCACTATTCACATCCAAATTTACCCTTTTATCTAAATCCCGAATATCTAATTATATTTTTCCATTATTCAAATTCAACCTGAATTACTATAATTAAAAATTATAGCTTATTTCATTGATTGAACCCGAATCCATCCATTTCAAAATCAATTAAGAATCCACATTAAACATTTAAAACGAATTTAATGTTCAAATTCAATGGCTTAAAATTAGGGGATGTTACATTTTATTTCCTTGACAGCGATAATAGTTGGGTAAGTTTGGCTCATATCCCTAATATGTTTCAAAATAGAGAAAATATTCTTCCCAAACTAAACTTACATTTTCGTCCCTTATTTTCAAATTCACGCACGCAAAAAGACCCAAATACCCTTTATGTTTTTAACATTTAAAACGCGTATAACTATATGTAGAAAAATCGGATTAACATACCGTTTTCATCAAAAAATCACAAATTTTATGATCTTTAAAATGAGATCCTTTGTTGATACCAAATATTCATATTTGTAGTAAATGTGCAATTATTTCATATATTGGCAGACAATTCAGCAAATTTTGTACACTTTCTATTTTTTTTCAAATTTACAATATTTTCAAATGATTGCAGATATTTCTGCAACTATATGGTATAGCTGCAGAAATGTCTGCAACTATTGCATGTAGTTGCAGTAAATTCTGCAACTATATGGTATAGCTGCAGAAATGTCTGCAACTATTGCATGTAGTTGCAGTAAATTCTGCAACTATATGGTATAGCTGCAGAAATGTCTGCAACTATTGCATATAGTTGCAGACATTTCTGCAACTATTGCATATTTGTAGAAATGCAACTATTGCATATACTTGCAGAAATGTCTGTAACTATTGCATATAGTTGCAGTAGTTGTAGAAATTTCTGCAACTATTGCATAAAGTTGCAGTAGTTGTAGAAATTTATGCAACTATTGCATATAGTTGAAGACATTTCGCAACTATTGCATTACATATGGATGCATAAATGTCTACAACTATTTCATATAGTTGCAGAAATTTCTCCAACTATTTTATATAGTTGCAGAAATTTCTGCAACTATTGCGTGCAATTGCAGACATGTCTGCAGTAATTGCATAAAATTGCTGAATTATTTGCAGCTATTGCATATAATTGCAGACATTTCTACAGCTATTGCATATCAGACATTTTTGCAACTATTGCATATAATTGTAGACATGTTTGCAACTATTGCATATAGTTGCTGAATTGTCTGGAACTTTTGCGTATAATTGCAGTCATTTCTGCAACTATTGTGTATAATTGCAGTTTTTCGTTGAAATCGAGAAAGCCGAGCTCGCCATTGAAGAAGAAGATGAAATCAAGAAACATATGTTCGCCAATGAAGAAGAAGATGAAATCAAGAAAGATAAAGTCGTTATTAAAATCAATCGTGCAAGAATCGGAGGGGTATTTTAGGGGAAAAACAGCCGAAATGAAAAACAGAGACCTGAAAAATTATGTTTTCATACGGGAGGTGTTTTAGTGAATTAAGTTTGCTTTTAGGGATGCGAGCCTAATATTCACTAATAGTTTTATTATTCACTGCTTGAAAGGAGTGTCTGATTTTACTACATGTATTTATATGTTTGTTGACAACACTACATTGCTTGTCATATGTGATTATCGAATGTGGATTGAACAACAATTGTAGTAGTATTTTGGGAACTCTATTGTGACGACCCAGAATTTTAAGCCTTTAAAATCGGAATATTTAATTGATTTTAATATTTAAAAGTTAATGTTTAACTTGAACTCAAATATCACCATTTATTCGGTAATTTAATTATTAAATTAAACAATTTGAAGTTGGGTAAAATGTTGAATCTGGAGTTTTAAGCCTGTAAAAATAATTTAAAGGCTTGTAAAATTTATATTGATAGTGTTGAGGATAATAAAAGTTTTAAAATTTAATTTAACACTGATTTGTTCAGTTTTGAAATTTTATCGTTTAAATTGAATTTAAAAGTAAGCCTTCCGAGCCACAGTATCGGAATTCGACGAAACCAATTCTGTTGGATCCGTAATATTGTATTATTATCGGATTTCAGTTTACGTAGTGATTGGAGTTGTTATGTGAGCATAAATATATAAACGTGTTGAAGTTTACATCGGAGATGTAATATAATAACTGAATCCAAAAAGCTATCTTCTCTATACGATCGAATTAGGACTCGGAACCTTTTCCATTGCGTTCATAATATGGGTTTAACATTATAAGCGCCTAGCGGTACGCTTAGTTAGGAGTTTGGGATTTCGAGTTACGAGAATGAGATATTTTGGTTATAAAAATAAAATAATAATAATAATAATAATAATAATAATAAATCAAATCTACATTTCAAGCCGACCTAGCCTTATCCAGCCACCTTAATCCTATTTTCGCCACCCTATCATCTGACTATAGCCGCCTTCAATTTTTTTTTAAAAAACCATATCTGTCTTCCTTTGATTCATTTTCAACAGAAGAAAAAATGGAAACCCTCTCTTACTCAATTCAAAGAAAACTTAACTCCTCTCTATTTCAAATCGAAATCCTCCTTAAAAAAGAAACTAAAAGTAAAATCAAATTCTATCGGCAGCAAGAATCGAACGAAACTTCTCCTTTCCAGTAAATTATTCCTAAAAATCGAAGCTTTCCCTCTTCGATACGACTCAGAAAATCAAATTCGAGAATAAAAGGCTTTCGCGTGTCTTCAAAACATCGAGCGACGTCGAGATAGTGGAAGCGTGTTTGGGAGCGAGGCGATTCGATTGAGGTCATGTTCGATTCAAAATCATGGAAAGGGCTTAGGGTAGTGCTTCAACATCTAAGACGAGGCAAGCGAAAGCTTGGAGGAGCTGGATTCGTTTCGATTGGGATTGGAGGAGTCGCGATGGACTTCGTAACTCGAGGTGCTGAGGTTTGAGCTAGGGTTTGAGGGGAGGCATGTCACGGAAGTCGAGCTCTCCGGGGTGTAGCTATCAGGTGGTTTTTGTTTTATTGTTTTTTTAATTTAATTTAGTATATGTAAAAAAGTTATAAAAGAAAATTTTATTTTACAGAAATGTTTATAACACAAATTTTCATTTTTTTAGTTTACATTCTGGTAGGATTTTAAAATTGGCAGTAAAATACAAAACAATTTGTTTTAAATGTTTAATCAGTTATATATGTTACAGCTAGTTATATTAATTCACCTATTTGGTACTAAATGGGTTTGATATATATGGACTAAAAGAAAGAAAAAAATGTTATATATATACTTTAACTTACTAATCAATTTCAATTTATATATTATGATTTATATTATGATGGTTTAACCTGTTTTATTAATTCATTGAGTTATGTTAGCTCAAAAATAAAATAGTTATGAAGAAAAATTAGTTTAAGTAATGGTATATAAGGATTTTAAATACCAAAGGATTTTATAAAAAAAGCTAGATTTTTGAATCTATAAATTTTACAAAAATAGTGTATGTCTAGAAATTTATTTATTTAATTAACTTATTTAATTATTTGGTTACTAAAATAATCTATTAAAAAGGGAATTAGTTTAAAATTAAATTAAATTATTTAAAATGGAATCACTAGTTAGTTGAATTATCAAATGGAAATTTAATTGTTCAATTGACTTGGATATTAATAAAAACATCTAATGTTTATTCAAGGTCTAAAGTCAGTGTGAAAACGAGCCAACATTGAAGTGGATTGGAAACTAAAAGGGCAAAGGTGAGATTATCTCACTCAGTTAAATTTAAATGATTAAATTTAAATAATTGTTTGAATAGTTGTGTAACAACCCGCATATTTATCGATTTTATATTTAAATATTTTATTTAAATATAACATCGTTCGTCGGATTTTAGTCCGAAAACCTACTATTTGCAAACAGTCAAATCAGGACTCGAGACTACTTCCATTGAGTTCAAAACGCCGTTTGCAACCTTTTTAATTACAAACTTCGATATGTTTGGAGCTAGCAAAAAATTGTACCTTTTTCACTTAGGGTTTGGGTTTGGGTTCAGCCCACTAGCCAACTTATCAACCCCACTCCACTCCGTTTCTCTTCATTCATTCCTCATTTCCTAACACTCTCAAGCTCAAGAGAATAATGGGGGAAGAGATTGGAAATGGAAATTCCTAAGCCCTAGCTTCATTTGCAAATCCAACTTTTAGCTCCAAATTTTAAGAGAAGCCATTAGTAAGCATCTCCTTCTTCTTCTCCAACTCATTCTCCTTTCAATTTCAGAATTTTCTAAACCTAACATAAAAAAAAAATATTTTAGTTGTAAGCTTAGATTGAAGCTTCTTGAGTTGTTATTGAAGAGGAATTGATCTTAGCTTGTTTTAAAAGCTTCTCCTTCATTAATTTGGGTTCAAAGGTGAGATTTTTATCTCACGTCTAAGTCTATGATTATCTATGCTTGTCAGGTATGAATTCCTAATACTTATTCGTGTGCATTTGGTTTTGAATTGGATTGGTTTTATGAATATTCAAATTTTTAGTGTTTTGAGTTCAAATCTTCAAAAATCATAGCTTTATTGTTTGAACATGTTTTTGGTGATGCATCGTGAAGCTTATAGGGCCGGGTAGTCGATTGACATAAATCCCTAGTGTCCGTTGCTCGCGCGGTTGCATTTTGGAGAAGATTGCATCTTCTTTTCATAAGCTAAGAAAACAGCCTTGGTGCCAGTCAGACGACTGGTTTTGAAATTCAGTCGACTGGCTGTAGCACATAGGCATTCCGAAGGCAAATTCTAGAGGCTCGGGTCCTCTGTTTCCCTGCAATCAGTCGACTGGATTTTTAGGTCAGTCGACTGACTGCAGGAAATGAAATTTTCATGTTTTTGCTTCAGTCAATTGACTGCAGAGGGCCAGTCGACTGATTTGCTCCTATTTGCCTATTGTGCCTATTCGTGCATATTTTTGCTCGGTTTCCAAATTTAATCGATTCGTGATTATCCGATTTGTTGATTTTCATTTATTATTGACTTTTATGTCTTTTATATCGGGATTTTTGAGAATATCCATTTTGATGGATTTGATATCGATTTATTGGAATTAATTCACGCCTTCTTATGTGAATTTTTATGATTTGATTGTTCTATAATCATTTTTGTGATTTGTCACCTTAAAAATATAAAGGTTTCAATACTAGTAGTAAATATCAAAACTCTTTCCTCAAAACGATTTCAACTCTATTTTCAATGCCAAACTCGTTTATAAAACCGTTTTCCAATCTATTAGTATATACAAACCTTTACCTCACTCGTATGAGAAATCTAATTAAACGACTTAGTAAAACAAGTGGTATGAAACGCTTGCGTTTACTTCGTCGGTTAATTCTTGGACTTGTTCGATTGAAACTCTAGTGACAATTTTCTAGTGGAGACCTACAATTTGTTCGCAAATATTTAAGTTAAGCTAGTGGTTATGGGACATGAAGCTAAACTCATATATTTACTAGCTTACTATAATTGACACTTCTTGATGATCGATGATGATCGTTTTAGGGTTTAGACAAGCAAGGTGCGATGTCTCTTTGTCCTTATGGAGGGCTGTACCTCATTTTAATGAGCTCCGTCTCATTCCTCGCATGGGTCGTATCTTTCCAGATACGTCGATGTTTACTTCTCGTATGGGTCGTACCTATTTAGGTTCGTCGATGCTTGTTTACGCATGGGTCGTACCTATTTAGGTGCGTCGATGTTTGTTTACTTCGTGGAGCAATCAGCTCAATAAGTCGGGACATGGGGCGTATCTTTCTAGGTGCGTCGATGTTCATCTATACATGGGGCGTGTCTTTCTAGGTGCGTCGATATTCGACTTTGCATGGGGTGTATCTTTCTAGGTGCATCGATGTTAGACATTACATGCGGTGTATCTTTCTAGGTGCATCGATGTTTAATTATGCATGGGGCGTATCTTTCGAGGTGCGTCGATGCTAGAGCATAGGGCGTATCTTTCTAGGTGCATCGATGTTCGACTGTGCATGGGGCGTGTCTTTCTAGGTGTGACGATGTCCAGTTTATGGGATTGGCCATCCTTTTATTGTGATTTCTGGATTTCTAATTGATGATTTCTGGAATTTATGTTTCACCACCTTTTTCTGTTGGCATTGATATGTATGTCATTCATTGTGGCTTGGTGAATTAAATAAAGAATTTGACATTCTTTTTGATGCTATGAAATTCTTGAGATATTTGTATGATTTTAGTTGACTATCTTTGTATACTTGTCGCAGTATGACATTTTTGGTTATCATACGTTTTTATTACATCTCTTCTTACATCTCATTTTATCTGATGATTATAGCTAGACTGATCCGTTTATTATTTTCTTCTTAAATAATACTCGGGTCAGACTGAGATTTTACAGGTGCTTCCTCTTGACTTCCTATCTGGAATCATCATCTGACTTTTGGCTAACTACTCTAGTTTAGTAGTTTTTGGTTGTATACATTTGATATTTAGAACCCTTGGTGTATACATATTTTGATGTCTTGCCCTTGTAACTATTCTTTTGTGATATTGTGGATCTTATTTGACCACTACTCTAATGAACACTATCATGTGTTATATTCATATCTATTTCCGCCTTCGTGATATGAATTGTCCGTGACTGATTTGTGTTTTATTTATTTCTATATTTGTTTCTGAAAATTATATATAGCCACTGTGTGGTAGCTTTGAGTTTGTATCGGTATGTCGGATTTCCTCTTGAAATGAAATGCATACTAAATTATCTGACATATCAGTGCTCGCACAAAGAAATTACACGGATGGTCGCTCCTCAACAGCCTTATTCTCCGTGCTAGTTGACGGCATTACACCGTAGTGTTCTTGGCTGGCGTGGGTATAGAGGTGGGGCGTCACAGGTTGAATTGATCGATGTGCAATAGTATGATATATTTTGGGAATTGGTATTATACGTTGTGCTAACGTCTGTGGATGCAGGGAAAACAGGTTGGAGGGATCCAACTGGACCCCTCAACATTTATTTAAATTATTTAATATCCTCTATTGTGATTATTTGATATACTATGATAAATTATATTGGAATATTGAATGCTATGGTTTGATTGGATATAATTGGGTATAATGAATTACCAAAAATATATGAATTGGATTTTTGAAATTGAAAATAAAAGAAATGAATTTGTTAGTAAAATAATTATAGAATAAATTTAAGAATGAATTGGAAAAGAAATAAAGTGACTTTAAAATTCTGATAAATAAATCTTGAGTATAAAAAGGAAATTTGAATAAACAGAAAGTTAATGAATTTTAAAATTCAGTGTTATTATTTCAAAAGAACAAAACATTTATTTAAAATGTAAGATTTAAATTATTGAAAAGAATAAAGAAGAAATTGGGAATAACCTGAAATTTGTATATTTCAGTTAAAAAGGTTTAAAATCAAACGGAAAATAATAATAGTAATAAAGTCCATAATTAATGAATTTTGAAATGTACTAAGTAAGTAAAGAAATTTATTTCGAAGCGAGTAAATTGGAAATCAAGTTGGGAAATTGATTTGAGTGATTGAAGTTGGAATTTTTATCTGGATAACCAAGTACGTTTTTAAAGGAAATTTTTAAATATAAGTTAAAAGTTTTAAAGTTATTTTAAAAAGCATGTTTTAGAAAATTTATTATTTCTAAATGTTTAAATTCTAAAGTAAATATTTTTCAAATCTATTATTGTAATAATTATTTAAAGGTGACATGGTATTTTGTTTTTAAAAGTGAAAACCTAGTTTTATATTTATAAAGTAACCTTATTTTCAAATATTCGTATAGTATGTATTTTTAATTAATTATTGAAGTAGTTTTTAACTTAAACGTTTTAAAATATATTTCAAAGCAAAGAGTTTTAAATTATTTTAAAAATCTAAAGTTTTGTGCTCGGTGATTTCAGTGGAAATAGAAAATACTTGGAATTTATTCTGAGAAAGGAGGATAGTTTGAAATTGGTCTTCAAAAGGGTTTGAAAAGTGGAAATATATCTTGTGAAGATATTTTTGGGATTAATAAATAATTTGGGAAATTATAATTTGATTGATGGTTGTTTGTGAATATTGATTGATAGTTAAATCACCGACTATCAATATTGGCCAAATGCGCTGATCGTTTCGAAGAGACCAGGATCGGGATTTATTTCTCGAAAACCACTTCGGTCCGGTTTGTACGTTTCGTGAAAACGATTTTGGAACTGAAGGTGGAGCAGTGAAGTGCAAGGGCAAGTCGCTACTAATCCTGAGAATATTTTCAAAATGGATGTAGTAGGAATAGTGCATTCGGTTCCGTTCGAAATCGGGATGGACTTGTATGGATGAATGCTTTAGGAACATCGTCTGGTGGGCGATCAGATGTTATAAAAAGGTAACGCTTAGCCTCAAGCCTTATCAACTGGGAATGACTGAAAATCAGGGGTTATGCAGCAAGGCTAGGTGGGTAGCACCCAAGCAGGGTGAAGTCATCCCTGTCTAAATGTCCCTTTTTATTTCGGCTTAGTGGTCGGTTGCTGATCCCAACCGCGGGGTGATCTCACTCGGGATTATCCAGTAAGGGGTAGTCCCGGCCTTGTGTTGTAGGGGAGCGGGCGTATTCCTCGTTACTGTAATATAGGCCACGTACTGTGACAGGTAGTACCCCAGTGCCTAGTCATTAGTTTGAAATCCGTTCTCCCTACGAGCCTTGTACGAGTTTTGTTTCTATTACCCACTTTGTGGCTAGTAGCTGGAATTTAATAGATGCAACAATTTAGGCTATTTTATACGTATTTGTATATAGACCCTATTATAATATGAGAGGATTTCTATAAAAGTGTTTTAGCTATCGTAAGGTAAAACCCCACATGTTTATTTGTGGCGTGGTCTTACGAGATGCTTTTGTTTTCAAAGGATTTTTGAAACTTTAAAAATCAATTGGTTGTGATTTTCTCACGTTGGTATTCCAGACTGACTCGGGTATTATTTAACTGTAATGCTCGGGTTAGACCGAGTATTATAGGATACAGCATATGATGCTATGGAGCTCAGGAGACGAGCTGGATGACGATACGTACTTCGTACTTGCTTATATATATTCCGCTGTGTTGAGTAGTTGTGTATCTAGTTGCATGTTATTGATGTTGAGTTGTGATTGATGTACTCTGATGATGTATGTATAAAACAGATATAGTTTTCTTTTGTGTAAAAATCTGTTATTATATATTATATTTTATTCCACTGCGATGGTTAGATTCTGTTGTTGTTTTCTATTTTCTTATTCTACCTCTTTTTCTTTAACCCAAATGGTTCGTATTTCTGTACAACTTGAGTTGATTTAGGTAAAATATTGTTGACTCAAGGGGTACAGATTTGCGGGTCGTTACAATTGGTATCAAAGCATAGGTTGGAGATAACCTTGGCTCTGGTGGGTGAATACTCATTTAATAGAGTTCATAGTACTCTAGAATGAGATAGAGTGTATTAATAGATATGAGCGCGTATTTGTTAGCGAATATAAAATTGTTTTATATATTGTGTTGATTTATCGGTTGAGTGTTTATGGATTCTGGTCGATATATGGGATGCCATGTCATCGATAGAGATTTCTAAACTCTTGAACAAGTTAAACCGACACAGTATTGTTTTAAATAGGGTAAATGAAATAATTTTACCCAAAATTATTATGTATATAAAGAAAATATTTTTCGTAAATTATTATAGTTATATATGGATGTTTGGTTGTTAGAAAGCGATAATATTAAATTATTATCATTGTATGATATTTGAATAAGAAATTAAAATAATAACAAGAGATTAAGGAATAAATTAATAAATGAAATTTGTGAATGTGATTCATAATTGAATAAGGAATTGAACTCATAATTAAAAAACTAAGAAAACAAATTCATAAACAAATGAGATTTGTAGATATAAACTAAACGTGAATTATAGTGTGATTAATTATTAAAGCAAGATAAAATTCCAAAGTAATGTTTGAATATAAACTTAGAGAGTTTGGAATTTGGGAATTTGGGAATTTAAGTTCCTTTGAATTTGATAATGTTTCTCAAAAGTGGGGAAGATAATATATTGAGAAATATTTTTGAATCGGATGTGAAATCTAGGGAGATTTGGAATTTAAAAATATTGGAAGGGTTTTAAAAGAGAGAAAAGCATTGAATTCTTTATGGTCGCTGGAAAATAATTCCGACGATGATCGCGACATCATTGGTGTTCATTTTCGAGTTTCCAAAAAGGGATTGCTGCCAGAATGTTATGGATTAAAGTTTGATGGAAGAATTTGGTTGATTTTGAAAATGAAGGAATAGTTTGGTTAGATATATATGTTTTCAAAATTGAATGTTGAACTTAAACATGAAAAAAAATTAGTCGAGTTGGACTAAATAAAACAAAGTTTAGAGATTTAAAATTTGTAAGTAACTGATTAATTAATATAGTATACAAATGAAATGAAATTCAATATTGTATGATGCTTGATTTAATGGTGTAAAAATAAGCGTAGAATAAGTTCAAATGGACTAAAAATAATTAATGTTGGAAATAAAATTTATTGGTTGAAAATGAATTTGTGAATGAATATATGGGTCAACTATTGAACTGACAAAGTAAAGTTGATATTAATAGGAAGAAATTGGAAATTTTAATCCGGGAAGTAAAATTTAGCTTAAGTGTATGAAAGTGAAGAGAATATATTTGGATTTAATTTGAGATAAGTTAAATAAATTGAAATTTGAAATTAAATTGGATATAAAGTAGAAAGGTAAAATGATTATAATTGTGAAATGAATATTTATACCTTACGTTGGTAAGTGATATATATGATTTGGAATTTTGGTTATAAGATGAAATGACTCAAATGAGCAATATAAGCTTTTAAGTAAATAAATAAGTTTTGAACCCATATATTGAGAAATAAAGTTTAGTTAAATTTGGATTGAATTGAATCAAAATTCAGTTGTGTCATGAATGATATTAAATGGAATTAAACCCTTGCTTGACTAAATTCAAAAAGAATGGTGTGTAGCTAGATTTAACTGGAGGTAAGCTAAATAAAATTTGGGTTGAAATAATTTCAGTCGAGTTATAGATTTATTGAATGGAATGAAATTCTTACTTAAATAAAAGAATGTAAATTAGGCAAGTATTGACTTAAAATGAATAAACTTCGGAAGCTTATAAAAGAACTGAAACATTGAGAAATATATATATATATATATATATATATATATAAATACACATACCTATATTAATTTTAATATACCCAGAATAAACAGAAATAGGTATATATGTATATAACCCCTAGTTAAAAGTAAAATGTGAATATAATTGATTGTAAATAGATGGGGAAGAGTGAATATTAATAAGTGAGTAGTTTATAAAAATTTAATAAAATAAAATAAATAAATAAGCTGGAATAAGAATATTGTATTTTGAGATAAAAATCCAAACTTGGGATATAAAATAAGATTGAACTCAAGGAAATCAAATAAAATGATTTTATAAAATGATTTTCAAGATAAATGAAAAAGAAAATCAAGTACGGGATTATAATTGGAAGTGTTGTTGAATGAAAATTGAATTGGATTGAAATGGATATGGTGTGAAATATAAACAAATCCAATTCAAGCATAAATTGAATGGCCTTATTATTAATAAATTCAACAATGATTTGTCAATGTAAATTAAAATTTAAAATGGATAAAAGCATAAACTAATCGAATAAATTAGTGAAATGGTTGGATTTGATCAAAGGAAAAGCAAATCAAAGATTGTGAATAGATAATTGAGTTTGGAAATGAAGCTTGAGTTATAAATAGAAATTCAACTTAAAATTTTAAGTGAATTAAATATGAATTGAGTTGTAGGGAATTGGATTAAAATAAAAATGATTTGAGATAAAAATAAATCCAATTCGAGTATGAATAAATTAAAAGTGAGTGTGAACTTAAGTTATGAAATGGTAGTGAATTGAAGTAAATTAACTTAAGTTTAAAGTTAATGCAAGCATGGGAAGATGTCGAGTATAATAGAATGGTTTGGAATCAAGTTTAAATTGAGTGTGAATCAATTTAAATGGTTATAAAGCTTAAGTAATTATTTATTCACATTAATATCGTCGAATTGCATAAGAAATGGATCCTTTGATGTAAAACAGAGTTAGATCAATTGTATAAGTTGTTAGAAGTGAAATGAGATGATTTTGGCATCGATTGAAATGAATATGAGTTCGTTTCGTCAAAAAACAAAGTGATGGATTGAATGGAATGGTATGTAATTTGGATGCAAACAAATTAAAACTAGTGTCGAAACCTTGTATATGTACTTATGAATGTATATCACATGCATTACTTATGAAATCTACGTGTTAGCTATTTGAATATAAGTGAAATGTTATTAAATTGTACGTATTTAGTACTTACATGTTTAAATTGAGTAAGTACAGGTACCTGGAAGCTGTGTGGCTGGATTTGGTCATGCTAGATTCTAAAAATATAAGCCGCTTGCTTATAAATGCTAAATAAGGTACGCCTATGCAATAAAAATAGGAAATATGAACTGTTTTTGGTTTTTCCGACCGTGTGGGTCGATGTATATATATTTATATCTTTTGTCAAATTGCAAAAGCTCCTCCGTACAAAGGAGACTCTGCCAAAATTTTCCAAAAATTTTGGGAGTTAGAAAATATTTTGAAAATTTGGTAAAATTTTGTTAACGACAAAACGGTTTCAAATTGGAAATTAAAATAAATTAGTAAATGAAACCAATTTAAAATAAGGACATGAACTGGTCATAAATGAAAAATAAAATTCAATATTTAGAGTTAAAAATAAATTGAATTCATATGGTAATGAAAGAACTAAATTGAATGGAAGTAGATATAAAATAAAATGGCGAAGTGAAAATAAATATAAGAAACATATTAAATGCTTATACCAAACTTAAGAAAGGAATAGTAAATTCTTAATTGGAAATTGATAATACAAATATATTCCAAGTTAATATTTGGATGGATAAATATTATCATTTGGTAGGGAAGTCGATAAAATGTTTTTGAAATGTTGTGATTAGATATTATTGCTAAGTGGAAAATACAGGTATTATGAAGGAAAAGAAAAATGGGTTTTTATTTCAGAAGATAAATTTGAATTGCTCGACAAAAAGGTATGTGTTTAAATTTCTATATGAAACTGGATTGGGTTTTTGGATCTAGCCGCTTGGCTTTTTGTTTTCTTTTGGAATTTTGGAGCCCGTAGAGGCCTTTTGTAGTTGTACCGAGCTAGCCGCGCAAATGAGACGCTAGCGAAATTTTTCGAAAATTTAGAGAGTTAGAAAAATTTTGAGAAAATTTTGATAATTCAAAATTTGGTTTTAAGTTGAAACTTGAATAATTGAGTAATAGTATTGTTTGCAAATTATGGAAGTTTGGGAAGTTAGTAAGAATGGCAATGGGTCTTTTACAATAAGATAGTTGGTAGGATGCTAAATTGTTTGGTTTTGGGGATAAGCAAATCAGGTATTAGGCCATTCTTCCTAACCAGTAATTTTGAGGACGAAATTCTTTTAAGGGGGGAGGAATGTGACGAGCCGGAATTTTTAAGCCTTTAAAATCGGAATGTAACAACCCGCTATTTTGGACCATTCAAATCGGCAATAAAATAATACATATCCGACTTGAATAATTCAAAATACCGAATTGTTAATTAAAATTTGGCAAAACTTAAAATATACAGTAAATAAATCAATCACAGATCACAGAATAATATAATGCAGCGGAATAGATAAAGAATAGTAGTTCATGAAGCTACTATATACATCAGAGTTATAAAAATACAACCGAATAGTTCAAATGTAGTGAAGTCTCCAATGTAACAGATGACTTCTCTGAACCAATCAACTGGAAAGGCTGGAATCCGAATCGATAGTTGGATTTCAAAATGAAGCTCCGAACTCCAAAGGTGAGTCTCAAATGCTGTATCACTCAGTCTGACCCAAGCGTAAAGCAAAACACAAAACACTCGAGTCAGGATTAACATTCTTATATCAATAAATCCAACTCAAGTGAAATATCAACTGAAATACAAATAACTTAAAGGATGTTTGGGATAACCATCCTCTAAGGGTCCATGGAACTTTCTACAAGGTAGAAATATACACTATAACACCATGGTCATTTCTGCTTAATTTATACTTCAAAACCAAATCTCATTTTCACTTAAAATAGTATTTATATATACTAAATAATTTATACAGTAAAGTATTTTCAATTTCCTCAACTTAACAAATCGTTCCAACATCCACCCGACCTTCCCATTCAATTAAATTCAATCTCAATTTATCAATTTAAATTCAACTCAATTTCTAAAATAACCACTTAAATTTTATCGATCTCAAATTCGGATTTATAATCACAAATACCCCTTTATATTTCCATATATTTCAAAACTTTAAGTATTCAACGTTTCATCTAAATTTTCATTAAATTTAGTTTTCTAAATACTAAATTCAAATTTAGTTCAACCTAATTTTTACTTTAATTCAATTTAGTTGCTAAATAACAAATTCAACTACGTTGATTTCAAATACAGAACTGAATCTCAACATAAACCATTTAAATTCCAGTATAGTTCAAGGCTTTAATATTTTAATGTTCTATATAACAGTTTCATATAGATCTCGATTTAACCTCATTATTATTTATTCTTGAAATACTCCCTTACTAGATTCAATATCATTTAAGTAACCTTGAATTACATTTTACTCAATATTTTCATTAATTTATTTAAACGTGAAATATTCATTAAATCACTTAAATCAAAAATCCAGTTATAAAATCATACCTTTTAAAGTTTCCATTCAAAAATTTCAAATCGATTTAATTAAATAAATCCTTATTTAAATACCATTTTGATAAACCCAAATTTATCTCCCAATCTCAATTAGTCTATTTATTACAAGAGAATCTATTTGAAATACAGATTTACATAAATACTTAACCATATTATATGTATTAAATCAATCTAATTTAAATCAAATATTACTACTAAATCTATATATACAATTTTCATTTATATAATATCTTAAGAATCAAATTTATTAAACCATATATTTCTTTCGAAAATTATAGAAATTATTTTCAAAATATTTATATGGACCAACGGTGTCTGTATATATTTCCTATCATATAGTCAAGTGCAACGGCTATTTATCATTTCAATCCGTATACTAAATATATACGGGTGGATATCATTTCAACCCGTAATCCCAAATTCAATTAAATGAAAATCGCTTGGGTCTATCATTTCAACCCATAACGAAATTTTCCTATTCTAAAGTCCGTTCGGGTATGTATCATTTCAACCAATAGTGAATTCTATATTAACAGGGAACTTACAGGGTGATAACAGATATGATAATAATATAACAACAGGCATGTATCATCAGAAATTAAATAAAGTGTAAACAATAGGATATGGTGTCATATCCCATAAGTGAACAGTTACAAATAATAGCATATATAACAATTTAAATGACTATAGCATCATATTTCAATTGTCGTTTCAATTGAAATCAAATTTAACAAATAAAAGAATGTTAATCAAGAGTGATTGCTCACCTTTCGAGGCTAGAGAGATAGACAATGAAGTTGAGTTACGAAACCCAAGCACGAATCTCAAAGCAAAGTAAGCTTGGCATGAATCGACGCTCAAAGCTGATAAAAGAAATCGATGGGAACAAATCAAATTAGCTCGATAAAAATTTAGGCGAGATGTAATTTATACTATTATCCTTCTTAAACCCAATATTCAAATTAAAAATATATGCATACATTTTACATAAATCCCACATTTAAATATATATATATGTACACTTTGAAATCAAACATATACACACACTACATTATATTTTAAATCAATACACACACACACACACCCTAATATATATATATATTCTAATGCATAAGGCAGTGAAAACCAGATTTAGTAAACCAACCATTTATAAATTTGAAACCATATGTATTGTCGAAATAAATAAATACTTATATAACTTACTATACTATAATAAAATTATTTATACTCAATAAAACACATAGAAAAAACTTATAAAATGTCAACTGCAAATCTATCACTATATACGACTTACATTATCTCAATACCTCATAATATATTACTGTACATAACCTATATCAACCAAAAAGAACAAAAGTTGACTATTGTTTCTAAAATATGGGCATAAACATAGTTGCTCATGTATAAACTGAACTAACTCTTATATAACCAGAAACATATTATAGTTATAAATATACATATATATTCATACGTGCTTAAAAAATTTCAAAACGTCAATAAAACTAACTATTGACTCATAACATCCTGTACAACCAGTTGTATAACAAATATATGATATATACTCATCTTAAAATAGTAAACTATAGAATGAAAAAACAAAGCAGCCTGGATATAATACATATATATGTGACGCACCGGATGTTCAAAATACAGCTATCTTAAACTCATATAATATAAACTTTACATATATAATAACTCGTATTAACACATATCATAAAATTTAGTATAAACCTTATAGTATATAAATAACTTACTTTATATACTAAATAGAACCTATGCAAGTTAAAATATGTAAGCTAATATAGGCTGCAGGCATTTTTAAAAAGAATCAAAATACATTATATACTTAAACAACAATAAATTATGTACACAGTACATATTAAAAATTAACTTAGTTTTACTATACATATCATATAATAATAATATATATATATAAAACAAAAACCGATTTATACAAACAGACATATTGAAGAATAACATATCAAACTTATGTAAACTTTATATATACACAAAATGTCACTTCTACTAACATATATACACTGTCAAACTCATATATTACTAACATTTACATTGGAAAACTGACATAAATCATTTATACCAAAAATCCTTTTTTTTCATAACATATTTTATAAACGTAACATACCTAGCTGTTAACAAAACATATTTTGTATAAATATATACTTTGCCAAAATATATAATAATACTATAAAAGCTATATATTTTATATGCAGAAACCATATAGCCTGCATATACCTAACACAAACAACTAATATATAGATAATAATTTGTACAACATAAACTTATCCAATTATGCATAAATCATATATACATACCGAAAAATAAATATGTATTTTGAAAACCTATTTCAAACTTATAAATGAAAACTTAAAATAACCAAGTAGATTATATATATACGCTCTAAAACCAACTCACCAGGATACTTGAAATCTTGTATAGAATAAAATATACATATAAATCTATGTTTTAACAAACCTTTCATATGCTTGAATATATATAAAGCTGCAAGTATAAGAAATAAATATAATATATAAAGAAATACTTACATATAAAGAATGAAAGAAGAGAGGAAACAATTGTGGGTAATCGAGCATGCGGTGAACGCGTGGAGCAAAGAGGAATGAAGGGAAGAGTTTTTTCCAGAGAATGAAAAGAAGAAGTAGAGATATGCTTATCATGGGCAATATATATGCGTTGTTCATATATATTTTTTCATATAATTAGTACAAGTTACGCTAAATTTATACAGAAAGTAACGTATCTAAATTTATACGTTACTTATTTATTCTCTACCTATTAATTTATACATTACTTTTTTATTCTCTACCTATTAATTTGTACTATTTATTCTCTACCTATTAATTTATACTATTTATTCTCTACCGATTAATTTATATGTTTTATTCTCTACCTATTAATTTAAACGTTTTATTCTCTACCTATTAATTTATAATATTTATTCTCTACCTATTAATTGATACGTTACTTATTTATTCTCTACCTATTTATTTATACTATTTATTCCCTACCTATTAATTTATACTATTTATTCTCTACCTGTTAATTTATACGTTACTTATTCTCTACCTATTAATTTATACGTTACTTATTTATTCTCTACCTATTTATTTATACTATTTATTCCCTACCTATTAATTTATACTATTTATTCTCTACCTATTAATTTATGCGTTACTTATTTATTCTCTACCTATTTGTTTATACTATTTATTCTCTACCTATTAATTTATATTATTTATTCTCTACCTATTAATTTATACGTTACTTATTTATTCTCTACCTATTTGTTTATACTATTTATTCTCTACCTATTAATTTATACTATTTATTCTCTACCTATTAATTTATACTATTTATTCTCTACCTATTAATTTATAAGTTTTATTCTCTATCTTTTAATTTATACTATTTATTCTCTACCTATTAATTTTATTGAAAATTATTAAAATTTTATGGGTCCTTACACTCTCCCCCACCCAAAACTTTTCGTCCCCGGAAAGGAAGGAGGTAGGAGAATAGAACTACCAGAAATAAAAGTAGATTGAAAGTCAGGGGTAAATAATTGACTTAACTATATTAATTTTACTTGAGATATTCATGCTTTTCAAAACCCATTTGAAAACTTCTTGCTTCCTTTACAAATACCATTTATATGTTTAAATAACACCTTTATAAGTACATGAAAACTATTTGAAAAAATATATTTACATCATTAGTTATATTTAAAGAAGCTATTTGAAAACATTAAATCCATAACTCATGAAAATTTTAATTTATGTCAAGATACTTTTCATATATTATCAATAAATTAATAATTATTTTCTTTAAATATGTTTTATTTAGCTAATAACTTCAAAAATATTTATATCACTAAAATTTTCTATTAACCAACGTAGTATACAGATAAGAAATATTTAAAAGATTATATTCAAAAAGGAAAGGAAGGTAGATTCTGGAAACGGAATATAGGCGAACAACTAAAGCTGAGAAGATAAGGTAGATTCAAAGAATAGAATCGGGCACAAACCATAAGAGTTTCAATCTCAAATATTAACACTAAATTTCTTTGTTGAAAAATACTTTTATCCTTATACCAAAATAAATCTTTTCTTTCGAAAATACTTCTATAACTCGATGTTTCGACAAGTTTATCCTCGTTCTTGCAGATTCTGGCCATGCGTTGATCAGGCGCAAAGCTAGAATTCTTCAAGTACTTAGTAGACTTGTTTCAACACCTAGTGAAAATACTTGAAAAACCTTTAAAACCGATATGGAAAGTACAATCCAAACAAAACAACCAAACCAAAACCTTTGTCCGACCATGGTTCGCAGATACACAATGGTTACGCCTGGATCCCCCAGGAAACAATACATATCCGTAAGCTTTCTCAACCCTGCGAGTTACGCCATGATGACTAGTAGAGTGCAGGATACACAATGGTTACCCCTGGGTCCCCCAGGAAACAATCCGTACCCCTAGGTTGTCTCAGCCAGGCAGTTTCTCTACTATTCGCGACCAACACAGATTGCAGGATACACAATGGTTACGCCTGGATCCCCCAGGAAACAATCCGTACCCCTAGGCCAGACTCAGCCAGGCAATTGCGCTATGCAGTCGCGAGAGAAAAAAAACCCATGGGTTACGCCACGGTGGGAACACTCGAGTATTACATCCGGAAAACCAAAAACCAGAGTGAATAATATCGATAGAATGAATCCACGATGTGGCCACAAAGCGGATATCAAGCAGAAGGCACTTTCCATATCTTTACTTCGAAATATATATCATATAGTACCTTTTCAAATCACTTTCAAATATCATACTTATATAAAGTCCATATATATATATATATATATATATATATATATATATATATATGATTCCATTTTTCCCAAATCGAATACTTTCCAAAATCAATAGTAGATCAAATCATACTTATATAGACTTAGATTATATAAAATCTCTTTCCAAATTGAGTACCTTTCAAATCAATAGATTTCAAATCAACTTAATACTTATACAATCCATTTTATATAAGTTCGACCACTCCCAGATCAAGTGCTTAATAATACAAGGTTCTCAAATTTTAAATCATTTCAATATCAATTCAGTTTCAAAATCATATTTGATTTTACCCAATTTTCTTCCAAATTAAATATCTAAATTTCAATGTTCCCAAAATAATAGGTTTAGAAAATTATCCCATTTTCCAAATTAAAATAATTCAAGTCAAACAAATTCATTCCCAAAAATCACCATATAAGTACTGGTTTTTAATTCCAATTTAATTTCAAAACCAAATATTTTCCCAAAATCAATTATACTCAAAATGGTTTCCAAATTTATAATTATCCTTTTTTTTTAAAACTTTTAAACTATCTATTTCTATGTGAAATATCCAATTTATCTTTCTGAAAACCATTATTTAACTATTTTTTTTCAAAACATTTCAAAACTAAATTTATATTCTTTATCAAACATTTTATACTCTTCGAAATTTCTTAGCTTTGAAAATTTAATCTCGATTTAGAAATGTTCGAACATTCAAAATAGTTAGGGAAATCAAATTTTCAATTCAAGAGTTGAAAATCAACAATAAATCAATAAATCAATTATTAAATCCGAAACTCGAGGACTGAACACCGGTCTCATTTTAAATTGTTTCAAATATATACTTATATCTTCCTAAAATACCAAATTATACTTCGGAATTTGAAATCAAAAATAGTTTTACAAAATCACTTGCATAGCGAAGCTATTAAAGTGGCCTCTCCCCCACTCTGAAACTCGAAAATCAACGTCGATGATGCGTGCACTCATCACCGAAATTATTTTCCAACGACATAAGTGAGTTCTGGACTTCTATTTTCTTGAAAACTTCTTTGAAATTTCTTCAAAATTATTGGAATTCATTTGAACTCATTTAAAACATTTCTTATTCGGAAAAATACTTTTAAATCGTACTATTTTTATATATTTTCCAAAATCTTAAAACCAATTTCAAAATACCGAAATTCAATTCTCGAATTTCAAATTTAACTCTACAGTTATAAATCATTTTATATAATTCAATTTCTTATAATTTTTCAAAATATCAAATCCTTTCAAAACCTTTTTATATAGAATAACATTTCTTATTCACTTTATATATATAGGTATATAATCCTTATCGAAAACATTTTCACTTTTATATAAAAAAATCATAGTTATCAAAATAAAATTTCGATATAAACAATTTCAAAAATACAAACAAAACCCGATTTTCAAAGGATGATTCAAGAATGGATTTCAGAACAAAGATAGAGATTTAATTTAGAGGAACACCAATCAATAGAATCCTGATTCGAAGATAGACTCGATCGAAGATGAGATAATTAAATTACAAAATAGAAGATGAATATACTTCTATAAATCGGGCGACCTTTACCGGTCAACCATGATTCCACAATTAGATCGGTGTTGAATTCTGAGGCAATTCGACATTCGATCGCCAGAGATATAGAATTCGGCATAACAAGATATAGCAGCATCGTAAACCAAGGATACAGAAATCTTCGGTGAGTCAATGCCAATTGAAAAGGAGTTTTCACCCCCTTTACAAATCATTCAGTGGAGTTATGGGATACTCTAGAATCAAACAAATATAAATAGGGAGAGACATAATGAATTTCGGAACCGAGGGACATTCCAAAATTCAAAGGAAATTGAGTCAGAATGGAAGAGATTCAACTCGAACAAAAGTGATTCTGCAAATAAATTTACCATATATGCTAAGTTTTGCCTAGAGCCAAAGCTCTGATACCAACTGTAACGACCCGCTATTTTGGACCATTCATATCGACAATAAAACCATACATATTCGACTTGAATAATTCAAAATACCGAATTGTTAATTAAAATTTGGCAAAACTTAAAATATACAGTAAATAAATCAATCACAGATCACAGAGTAATATAATGCAGCGGAATAGATAAAGAATAGTAGTTCATGAAGCTACTATATACATCAGAGTTAGAAAAATAAAACCGAATAGTTCAAATGCAGTGAAGTCTCCAATGCAACAGATGACTTCTCTGAACTAATCAACTGGAAAGGCTGGAATCCGAATCGATAGTTGGATTTCCAAATGAAGCTCCGAACTCCAAAGGTGAGTCTCAAATGCTGTATCACTCAGTCTGACCCGAGCGTAAAGCAAAACACAAAACACTCGAGTCAGGATTAACATTCTTATATCAATAAATCCAATTCAAGTGAAATATCAACTGAAATACAAATAACTTAAAGTATGTTTGGGATAACCATCCTCTAAGGGTCCATTGAACTTTCTACAAGGTATAAATATACACTATAACACCGTGGTTATTTTAGCTTAATTTATACTTCAAAACCAAATCTCATCTTCACTTCAAATAGTATTTATGTATACTAAATAATTTATACAGTAAAGTATTTTCAATTTCATCAACTTAACAAATCGTTCCAACATCCACCCGACCTTCCCATTCAAATTAAATTCAATCTCAATTTATCAATTTAAATCCAACTCAATTTCTAAAATAACCACTTAAATTTTATCGATCTCAAATTCGGATTTATAATCACAAATACCCCTTTATATTTCCATATATTTCAAAACTTGTATTCAACGTTTCATCTAAATTTTCATTCAATTTAGTTTTCTAAATACTAAATTCAAATTTAGTTCCACCTAAATTTTTACTTTAATTCAATTTTGTTGCTAAATAACAAATTCAACGACGTTGATTTCAAATAAAGATCTGAATCTCAACATAAACCATTTAAATTCCAGTATAGTTCAAGGCTTTAATATTTTAATGTTCTATATAACAGTTTCATATAGATCTCGATTTAACCTCATTATTATTTATTCATGAAATACTCCCTTATTAGATTCAATATCATTTAAGTAACCTTGAATTACATTCTACTCAATATTTTCATTAATTTATTTAAACGTGAAATATTCATTAAATCACTTAAATCAAAAATCCAGTTATAAAATCATACCTTTTAAATTTTCCATTCAAAAATTTCAAATCAATTTAATTAAATGAATCCTTATTTAAATACCATTTTAATAAACCCAAATTTATCTCCCAACCATAATTATTCTATTTATTACAAGAGAATCTATTTGAATTATAGATTTCCTCTTAAAGTTTGTTGAGATGCCTTTCGTATTTGAAGTGTCGAGTGAGTCGAGAATTCAGCAGAGTATCGGCGCTTAAAGAGATCAGCCAAAAGTCCCCTTAAAGTTGGAGATGGCAACGTATTTATAGAGAATTCTGGGCAGGAAACATTACCAAGTCCTAACTCGTAACCGACCTAAGTTGGGTCGTGGACGACTTAAACTAGGTCGTGGGTCATTTGCGACTTAACTGCTGGGTCGAGACTTCCTCCGGCATGAGTATTGTGGCAGCGGACTATAACTTAGCGGCTTTAGGTCGTGGACGACTTAAGCTAAGTCGTGAGTCACAGTTTAACTGATAAGCTTGCTAAAGTCTTAACTCGTTGACGAGCTAGGAGGCCACCGTGTTAAATAAGTAGCAGCGTTTCATTTGCTTAAGTCGTTCACGACACACGCTAGGTCGTAGGTTGCAGACAGCTTTAAGTCTTGAACTCATTTCCCTCTTAAGTCGTGCCACCTCTTGAATCGTTAAGTCATCCTATCCTTGAGTCGTAGAAACCGTTAAATCGTAGACTTCCGTATGTCGTAAGTCGGTGGCGACTTAAGCATAGGTCGTGGACCTTTCTCTGTTCTGGGCAATTAGATCGACAACCTCCTTAGGTAGTTAGATCGGTAATTTACTTAAGACTTAGGTCGGCATCCCTGTTAAGTCTCAGGTCAACTTCCTTGTTAAGTCTTAGGTCGATAACCTTGTTAAGGCATTAAGTCGGCATCCCTCTCAAGTCTGTTAGGTCGGTATCTCTCAATGAGTCGCATACCAATTAGGTCGTTGCTCTTGTTAAGTTGTAAGCCTTTTTGAGTCACTGATCATAGGAGTTAACATTTGCCCCTCGAAGTACACGCTTAAGTCATGAGTCGTGTGCTTCGATCTAGCTCCTGAGTCGTGAATGAGTCAAAGAGGCTTGTTAACTCGTTCGTCCTTCCATCTTCTCCCCTGCCTCCTACATAAGTTGTTAAGTCACCTCTTCCTTCTCACTTTACTGCTTTATCATTCCTCTCCGCCATTAGCGACCTCTCAACTTTCTGAAGGCGAGCCCAAGCTAGTTAATCAGCAATCCATCCTTTCCATTACATTGCGTAAGTGATCTTGAATTCTAACCCAACTGCGACTATTGCTAAGACATGAATTTTCACTTCCTGTTCCCAAATCACCTACGCATGTCTTACCTAGCTTTTGTGATCGGTTCCAATCACCATTGGCTACGTTGCCGTTGCGATTCTCAAGATTGTCGCATCGCGCTTGATTTATGGCGGCTTCATGATGGTTCGGATTGGTGTTTGATAAGCTGATGGGGTGAATGGATAATAGGCTTAGTTGAGGGGATGATGGATTGATGTTATTTAGGCGATAACGGGTATTGGGTTGGAGTGGAGTCAACTGGTTGAGGGGATGACTTGAAATTCTCACGGCTTAGTTAGTTTTTGAATCTACGGACTTAGGAATTTCCTGCAATCTCAGCTGCACACGACTTAGCTTTAGGTCGTATTGATTTCCTGACGACTTAGGACTTAGGTTATACGAGCGACTCAACCCTTTGGATTCTTAACACGGCCTACCTTTTAGACCGTGAACGACTTTGAACTGGGATGTGAACTACTGCCGTGTCTTGCATACCACTTACGACTTGAACAACCTGGGAACTTCAAACTTTTGATATAACTTGATTGTATCCCCAATTTGAATTGCCAGGATAGACTACTTAAACTTTGTTGCATGTTAAACTTTGCTGCATTCTCTCACAGATTACTTTTGACTTGCAAGCTAACAATCTATTCAATACATTATGTACAGAAAATTGGGACGAATATACTGCCACCGACTGTCCATATCAAATGACAGATTAGTCAACATAGAGTAATCAACTTAAACATACTGTATGAAATGTTGTGAACCAATCAACTAAAGTGAAATATCAATGCAAAGCATGGCTATCTTGAACGGATTTGTTTGCATCTACATTTCACTTTCATATTTAAAACAACAAACCCTGGACTTTATAACTGACAAATGCTTGCTAGTTTTTATTCCAGTTATATTTGCTTATTGCTTTGTTGATTTTACACAACACTTCACACATTTTAGGAAACGTGCACCTTCATGTTTGAATATCCAGTTGTTTGTGTAGAATGACTTCCCTATAAGAAGAAGAAGTGTTAGCTCAAGCGGGAAGAGAGACCTTTCAGATAGATGTTCCCATAGAGAATCCTCCAGAGAGAACTTCGACTATCCTAACTTCGAGAGCGTTTATTCAGCTATGTACTCAGTTTGGTTTTGCTGAAAATGAAGCCCTACTTCCCGGTCCAAATGATACTGCCGATAGTCCTCCCCCCGGTTTTGTCGCAGTCAATCGTCAAATGTGCCAAAGCGGGGCGATTCCTCCCTTTAACAACTTCCTTCGAACCCTTCTCCTTCGGTTGACAATCTCTCCGTTCCAACTTCATCCTAATGGCTACGCCATCTTGATGGGGTTGTGTGTTCTGTTTAAGAGAACTCTTGATCGCTTGCCAAGTTTTGAAGAAATTCGCTACTTATGCTCGTTTGCAAAGAGTAAAAACCATCCTTCCCTTATTATTGTGAGAAGTGATAGAAACCGCAAGCTAATTTCTGATCTTACCGAAATTGTTCATGGATTTTTGAACCAGTTTTTCTTTGCTAGCTGCCCCCAGGGTTTTATGCCATCTGGAGAGTAGGAAGTAAGATTGTCTGTTTCTATTTTCTCCATTTTCAAACTTTTCGAGATCCGAATTACCAATCGCTAATTTCATTCTTTGCTCTTTCTAGCACTTCCTCTCCCCTCTAGAGATCCAAGCCATAAGCAAATTTTTGAGAGATTAAGTGCTGTGACTGCTAAAGAGAGAAGTATAAAGGTTTTGTTGAGGGACGAATTTTTGCATCAGTATGGACTTTTACGCGCTTCTCGCTCTACACATCCCCATGAGGTTCCAGACTCCCCACCTAAAGCATTAGATGCCCCAGTTTCTTCTAACGAACCCATACCAAAAGAACCTGCCTCCGAGGCTTCTTTGGTGAAGTGCTCTACTACTGTCGATGTTGTGGGGTCTTCTGGCAAATTCGCACTTGCCCCAGTCATTGAGGAAGAAGAGCCGCAAGGATCTCCCCAACATTCACAGAAATCTGGTGAAGAAGTCGGGAAAACAAGCCCTGCCAAACAGAGCGGGGACGACACTTTTGAAGGGTTGAGCGACATCTTTGTCACCTCACATGAGCTCTTTAAAGACGACCCTGTCACTACTAGGGTTTCTTCTTCAGTAGTGGAAGCGACTTCTTCTTTGCAAAAAGCTCCGTCGACCCAAGAGTTAACGTTAACTACTACCCCCACGATTCTTCCGTAATCGAAGAGTGGTTCGTAGTTTGATGCGCGTAGTTTGCACACCACACACACTTAGAACCTTTCGGCACTTTCATGCACCTAACTCTTTGTACTTTGAAGATTCTAAAGTTACGCTTCTTTTGTCTGAATACTTTTAAGACTTGTCTCTTTTTTTTTAAGTTTCAGATTCTCCGATGGGACGCAGCGGCTCTTACTATGATGACTTTCAGCGCTACGGGAGGCGTGGTCAATATGACTATAGGCACTACCTTCCTGTTCACAGAGAAACTGGCGAAGAGAGAGCCGCTCGAAAGGCTCAGGAGAGGGGGGCTCAAGAAGAGCGTTATGAGAGAAAAGGAAGGGAGGAGCACCATGATTCTTCCCAGAGAGGAGATGACTCTCACAAGAGAAAGTCGCATGATGACCGGGGAAAAAGTCATATGGTTGAGGACCCAAGCAAGCGTGCCCGGCACGGTGAGAAGCATGCATCTACAACTCCTGAAAAGGCCACTGCCCCCGTCTCAATTGACATCCCTTCTGGCTCTCCTGCTCTTGGGAAGACAAACATTCAGACAATAGTCAACATGCCTAAATTCCAAATTGGACCAGGCCCGGCCACTCTGCAAAGCTGATTCCCACACTGGTGCCTGAAGGGAGTGCGGTTCGATCTTGACTTAGTCCCCATTGACAAACAAGCAATGCTGCAAAATCTTGATGCTGTTAGGCTTGATATCGAGTGGATGTCAGGGTGGCAAAAGCTTGTTGATGAGCTCCAGAGGGTCAACCGTGTGAATATAGAGGCTATGCTAACCATGGAAAATGATAAGGCTGAGTGGCAGAAAATTTTAAGTCAGCACGATACCGAAATGAGGAACATTGCTGATTACAGCGAGAAGATTGAAGCGGAAGTTGAAAAACTTAAGCAAGAGCTTGCTACTTCTTCTACCTCATATAACCAAAAAGAAGAAGTACTTCAGAAGAAAGATCGCGATGCTCACGCTGCTCAGCGACATGCCGAGGCGCAACTTGAGGCTGAGCAGAAAACAACGGGAAGGTATCGTGCTGACGTTGCAGAGTTAAGGGAGAAGGTCAACTCCCAGGATTTAGATATTATGAGGCTAAAGGCCCAATTATTAAAGACCGAGAAGGAGCGCGATGAAGCTATCGCTGGAAGGCAGGCTGCCGAACAGTCGCATGAGGCGACTAAAACCAATATCAGCTCCACTTTATTTGACTTCTATGTACATAGCGTTATGGGGCGCGGGAGCCTTTCATTCTTAGGACCGAAGTATGAGATTACCCTGGCCGAGGTTTGGGAGTCAATTCTTGACATGCTTGGAGGTACAGGCGCCGGCTATGCTGAAGCATCTCTTGCGGAACACTTTCTAGATGACGACGCCAGAGCTGCCCTAGCCCGAGGAAAAGAGCAGCTCGCCAAAGCACGAGCTGAGGAAGGGGAGCAGCACTTTGTGAAAGAAGCACCATTAACTGCCCCCGTCCTTCCTTCAGTTTTGGCCGATGTTGACATCACAGGCTCTGGTTCTCACTCTCCATCCCCTGTTAAAGTTACAACTGAGATCACAAGCACGCAGGGTGGAGATGAAGGCGAAGAGAGCACCGAAGCACATGCTTATGAGGTTGACATTAGGAAGCCAACTTCTCCAGGTAACTCTACCGTTAATCTTGCCCAAGTGGACTGTTTGTTTGCTCCTCAAGAGTTTGACGAACTTTTTGATTATTTCTTAAATCTCAATGAGCAGCTATCTCCTTTCTTCACGGGTGGTACTAATATTTTTGGCTTTTCTTCTTCTGTAGCAAAAACGCCAAGTGCCACACAGACTTCTCCTTCTCCAGCTGTCCCTCCTCCATTCCCTCAAGTCACTCCTATTTCCCAGCCGGGATCACAAGAAGAATTGATAAGAGCCCTTCAAGGGTTGGATGATCCAATCGCTTCGCAGGAGCAGAAGGGCGAAGGACCTGAAGGAGGTGACAAATCCCCGGAGCGTACTATTTCTGATGACGTAACACTGCCTGCTCTTGTTACTCCGGGAAGTGAGTCTTCTTCAAGTAAGAGGAGGAAGCGTTCCACTTCCAAGAAGAAAACGAAAAGCATTCTTGTTTCTGAATAGGAAGCGAAGGTTGATCCGGCAGTAATCCTCTCTCCTTCATCCCCGACTCTTCCAAGTCGTCCTGAAAAACTGCCTATTAGGTCAGGTGAAGGCTCAAAGGGTGGTGGCAAGAAGAAGTAAGGGACCCTGCTTCGATTTATTTTACATTTTTCTTTTTGCATGTACTAGCCGGAGATTGTGCGGGTACCGGCCTCCGCTTTTCTTTTTCTTTTTATTTTGAAACCTGTACCTGTACAAAATTTTAACAGTATTGAATAAAATGATTCTTTTTGTTTGTACAAACTTATGTCTGTATTTGAGAATGCATTTACTATTCATTTTTGTACAAGTTTCTTTGTACGATATTGAAGTGAGCTTGTGGTATGTTGTTCGAGCACAATTCTTACCAATGTGGCTATACCATGCTGCCCATATACCATAAGCTCATTGCAATATTTTCGACATTGAAGGGACTTGTACTCTTATTTTCTGGAGAATAATTATTCCATACTTGGAGGAATATTATTCTTGCTCGAAATAGAGTACAACTCACCCCATATGAGTTTCTACGCTTCAACCTTCGAAGATATCACTTTTTCTTTTGTGCATACACACATTTTTACAAAGTGAATTCTCCTATGTGGTAAAGCGGGCCTCTGAAGGGCACTTTAACTTTTTGAGGAGGAGTATTTTCAAGAATAGATGAACCAATCTTCCTTTGAAAGCTAAAGTGTGCCTTTAAAGAGGTTTTTTTTTTATATTACGCCTCAGTGGAGGGTTTCTGATCTTTGTTTTGCATTTCTGACGAAATGCTTCTTTGAAAAGTTGTACCTTTGAGGAGGGCTTTCTCACGTTTCAACACTTGGAAGTTTTATTTCAATCTCGGTGAAACGTGTGCCTCTGAAGAGGTCTTTCTGTTTGATTGCACCTCTGGGAAGAGGTCTTTTTGTTTGATTGCGCCTCTGGGAAGAGGTCTTTTTGTTTGATTGTGCCCCTGGGAAGGGGTCTTTTTTTTGATTGTGCCTCTGGGAAGAGGTCTTTCGTTTCTGCCCCTTGGGAGAGGCTTTTATTTTTTCCCTGTTCGCTGGGAAGCGGGCCTCCGAAGAGGGCTTTTCACATTTCGACTCGTGTGAAGTTTTATTTCAGATTACGGTGAAATGTGTGCCTCTGAGTAGGGCTTTTGCCTGGAAGTTTGGAGTTTCTTTCTCTTAGTTGGACGGATTCACGGAAGTGTATCACTGATCAGTCCGCAACTTTATGTCGAGAGAGAACTCTCTTTTTCTGGTGAGGCCCGCTCGAGGTCTTTTAGCATTTCAACTGTGGTGAAATGGGCCTCCGAAGAGGGCTTTTCACGTTTCAACACTTGGAAGTTTTATTTCAATCTCGGTGAAACGTGTGCCTCTGAGTAGGGCTTTTGCCTGGAAGTTTGGAGTTTCTCTCTCTTAGTTGGATGGATTCACGGGAGTGTATCACCGATCAGTCCACAACTTTATGTCGAGAAAGAACTCTCTTTTTCTGGCAAGGCCCGCTCGAGGTCTTTATCCTTCGAAGAGTTGTGCCTCTGAAGAGGGCTTGTGCCTCCGAAGAGGTCTTTTGCTGTTCGATGCTTGCTCGCCCATGTCTCTTTGCCATCTATTCATGTCGGCGATCCCCGTTATCTTTTGCAAGTATCATCCACTTTTAGCTGCCATTAATTTTCTTTATCCAAAGAAATTTACTTCATAGTTAAGCGAGTTGGTGGTGGTAGAAATAGGCTATTTAACAGGATGCTCGTTTGTACAAACATTCGTAGTTAGTTAGAGATGGTCCACTTCCATCCTCATCGCTAACTTTTGTTCGAAGCACTTCTTTCGTAGGATTTGAGTATGGAAATTTTGAATGGTTTAGCGTTTGCTTGCTGGGTGATGTCGGAGATCGCTTGGTCTTGCGATGGGTAAGCTTTGTTTTATGGCATGCATTATTAAATCGACATTTTAGTAACACAATAAACGTATTTTATATATCGAAATAAAACAAAGCAGTTTATAGTAGTAGAGAACGCAAGATTTATAGTGGTTCGACCAAAAGCTGGGCCTACATCCACTTTATAGCTTTTCATTATTCGCTTGCTTTACAATTGCTTTCAATACAAGAATCATATATTCATAATTCTTTTACAACATTTCAGCAAAGCTTTTAAGTAAATATGGACGCAAATGATTGCTGTTCCAAGCTCTTGGGATTGGTTCTCCGTCGACAGTTGTGAGTTTGAACGTGCCATCAAGAAGTTTCGTGCCTATAACATACGGCCCCTCCCGGTTTGGCCCAAACACACCCGTGGCTGTCATAATTCTCTTCAGGACTAGGTCCCCAACTTCAAAGCTGCGCTGACGAACTTCGGAATTGAAGTGCCTGGCTATTCTTTGCTGATGAGCTGCAATTCTAAGCCTAGCCTCTTCTCTTCTTTCATCAAGGAGGTCAAGTTCTTCCAATTGCAATTTTTCATTCTCATCTTGATCAAAATGGATCCTTCTGTGTGAGGGGACTTCAGTTTCCATTGGAATCATCGCTTCTGACCCGTATGCCAATGAAAATGGAGTATGCCCAGTTGCAGTTTTGTGGGTGGTTCTGTATGCCCATAGTGCAAGCGGTAACTTATCGACCCAACCACCTTTTGCTTCTTCCAGCTGCTTTTTGATGGTTGATTTGATTATTTTTTTTTACTGCTTCCACTTGCCTGTTTGCCTGCGGATGAGCCACTGCTGAGAAGCTTTTTCGGATCTTGAATCGTTTGCAGAAATCTTGGAACTCCTCACTTTCAAACTGGGTACCATTGTCTGTGATTATCTTCTGAGGCACACCATACCTGCAAATGATATTTTTAGTCACAAAACTTATCATTTTCTTAGAGGTAATAGTAGCCAATGGTTCAGCTTCAGCCCATTTAGTGAAATAATCAACAACAACGATAGCATATTTAATCCCCGATTTGTGCAGTCGGCAAAGGCCCAATGAGATCTATTCCCCAGATGGAAAATGGCCATGGACTGACCATTTGTGTTAACTCAGTGGAATGTTCTCTAGGAATTTTGTCAAATCTTTGGCATTCATCACACTTTCGGGAATAGTCAGCAGCATCCTGATTAATTTATGGCCAAAAGTATCCATAACGGAGGATTTTCTTTGCTAAAGTTTGACCACCTGTATGATCCCCACATTCCCCTCCGTGTACTTCAGTTAGAATTGTCTTGGCTTCTTCTTTAGTTACACAGCGGAGTAATGGCATTGAAAATCCTCGTCTGTACAAACGACCATCTTGAACTATATATCTGGAGGCTTTCCTTATCACCTTCTGTCGTTCTTTTGAAATTTCTGGCAAAGTACCATTGAGCAAATATTCAAATATCGGAATCATCCATGATTCTTGCTCTTGGGATACATTCATAATCCAATCGACATCCATTTCATCTGTGCTTGGAGCTGACAAGACTTCGATGGGAATTAATCCCAATAGTTGAGCTTCACCAGTGCTTGAATACTTTGCGAGAGAATCAGCTTTCATGTTCTCTTCTCGGGGTATATGGTTTATAGAATAGCGGTCAAAATCTTGAAGAAGCTCCCAGGCTTTTGATAAATAGGCGGGTAAATTCCCTCCTTTAGCTTGAAATTCCTCTTTGACTTGGCAGACAATAAGTTGAGAATCACTGAAGATCTGCAATGCCTTGATGTTTAGTTCTTTAGCGATCCTCAAACCAGCAATGAGGGCTTCATATTCTGCTTCATTGTTTGTCGAAGGGAATTCTAGTCTCAGCGCATAACCTAGCGATCGCCCTTCTAGGGTTTCAAGGACAACCCCTGCTCCGGAACAGTAATCATTCCTTGCGCCATCGACATACAATTTCCATTGGATTGGGATGTAATAAGTGGCTTCTTCCTCACTATCACCTTTATCCGTACATTCTGCGATGAAATCTGCTAAAGCTTGTCCATTGATTGCTTTACGGGGATGGTAAGTGATGTCATATTGGCTGAGTTCAATATTCCATTTCAAAAGATGGCCCGAAGTCTCAGGACGGAATAGGACTTGCTTTAGAGGTTGATCAGTGAGGACTTTGATGGGATGAGCTTGGAAATACGGCCTCAATTTTCTTGATGCAATTAACAAACAATAGGCGAGCTTTTCCAACCTTGAGTAGGTCATCTCTGCCCCAGTGAATCTTTTGCTGATATAATAGACTGGGTGTTGAATCCTTGCGTCTTCCCGTACCAACACTTCACTGAGAGCATGAGACGAAATTGCCAAATATATGAAGAGATCTTCACCATTGTCAGGCTTTGAAAGTATCGGAGGCACTTCCATATGACGAACCAACTCATCAAATGCTTTCTGACATTCAGGAGTCCACTCAAAGCTTTTTCTTCCTTTCTTCAGAGCATCAAAGAATGGAATGCATTTGTCAGTAGCTTTTGAAATGAACCGACTCAAGGCAGCAACCTTTCCATTGTGACTTTGCAATTCCTTCTTCGTTCTAGGAGCTTTGACCTCTCTCAGGGCAGTGATTTGATCAGGATTAGCTTCAATGCCCCTAGCGCTCACAATGAAACCCAAAAACTTTCCGGACTCCACCCCAAATGAACATTTCAAAGGATTAAGGTTCATTCTGTACTTTCGGAGTACTGCGAACATCTCTGCCAAGTGATCCATATGGTCCACTGCTTTCTTAGACTTCACTAGCATATCATCAACATAAACTTCCATTGTCTTGCCAATCTGCGGTTTAAACATGGCATTAACAAGCCTTTGGTAAGTTGCCCCTGCATTCTTGAGTTCGAAAGGCATGACCTTGTAGCAGTAGAGTCCAACATCTGTGATGAAGCTTGTGTCCTCTTGATCTGGCTCATGCATCATAATCTTATTATATCTGGAGTATGCATCCATAAAAGATAACAATTCATGCCCTGCCGTCCCATCCACCAACTGATCGATCTTGGGCAGCGGGAAACAGTCTTTGGGCCAGGCTTTGTTCGGATCTGAAAAGTCAATGCATACTCTCTATTTTCCGTTAGCTTTTTTAACCAGCACTGGATTTGATACCCAATTTGGATAAGTAGATTCTCTGATGAAACCGTTCTCATGAGCCGATCCACTTCTTCTTTTAATGCTGCTGTCCTCTCAGGACCCTGGGTTCTTCTTTTCTGTTTCACAGGTGTAAACTTTGGATCAATGTTCAGAGTGTGTACTGCAATCTCTGGGGATATTCCACACATGTCAGCATGAGTCCAAGCGAATACATCCAAATTTTCCTTCCAAAACGAAATCAGAACATTCTGAACCGTTGTGTTGAGTTGTGAACCCACATTCAGCACTTTGTTCGGGTCCTTTGGGTCAACGGATACCGGCACTGTTACCTCTACCGGTACTACCCTATTCTCCCTTGAACTGGCTTTCCTTGGATCCATCTCTCTTCGTGCGGCACTACATTCACCAGTGCAGGGTCCACCCTGTAATTGCTACAAGGTTGGTTCTTTGGTGCGGACTAGAGCCGCCACACCTTTTCCCATCTCTCTTTTCCTTGATTCACGCAGCTCTGTAAGATAACATTCTCGCCCCGCATCTTGGTCTCTTTTAATCATGCCAACTCCATTATCCGTGGGGAATTTTATAGTCAGACACCACGGGGCAAGAACAACTTCGAATGCAGCAAGAGTTGGTCGGCCTAAAAAGGCATTGTAGGCAGAGAATTCTTCAACAATTATAAAGGTTTGCTTTCGAGCCACTTCCTCGGTCCTTTTCCGAGTTCTACAAACAAATCTATGGTCCCAATCGGCTGTTTGGGTTCTCCAGCAAACCCAGCAATCTTAAGTGATGAAGCTTGAACGTCAGCCATTGGAATTTTCATTTGATCAAAGCTCTTCTTGAAAAGAATGTTGCATGAAGCTCCACAATCAACTAGAACTCTTCTCACAGTAGCCGGCCCAATACCAGCGGATATGACCAAAGGATCTATGGTAGGAGCCTCGATACCCAAAGAATCTCTGGCACTGAACACAATATCATATGTGGAAGTCTTTTGTTGCTTTAAAGGCGCATCATTTTCTAAAACAAAAATATTCCCTTCAACTGGTACATGCCTCAAGGCCCGGGCATAGCTTTCCATCTCGCCCAGCTTTTGCCTGCTGGTTGAGGCCCTCTAGTTATTATATTGATGACAGGTCTTTCCGATTCATGCTCTACGGCCTTCTCACTTGAGCCAAGATGGTGAGTGGGAACTTGTTGTCCTTGAGTTGACGAAGCTGGGGCATTTCTACTCCTTTTCACATACTGTTGGAGCTTGTTTTCTTTCAAAAGTTGTTCAATTACTTCTTTCAACTGACGGCATTCGTTGGTGTCATGGCCGGGCTGGTTGTGGAACCGGCAGAACATTCCACTCTTCTCCATCTTATTTCCCACTCTCATTTTAGGCGGTGTCGGATAATTGACATCATCCTTGGTTGCAAAGAAGATGTTCTCAAGGGTATCGGTCAAGGGCGTGAAATTGAAAGGACGGCCTTTCTTAGCATCTCCCTGTTTCTTTCCACCATCATTTCCCCTTTTCTGAGTGTTAGGTTCTTTCTTGTTCGAAGCAGCACCATTGTTCCCGGCTTCCACTGATATCACCTTAGTCGGTGTTTGGAGGCTTTCCAAGCGCATGAATTCATCCGCTTTCTTGTAGAATTTGTCGAGCGAGTTTGGTTCTTTCATTTTCAACCACTTTCCAAATTCGCTTGATTTGTCAATCGCCCTCATCAAGTATGTTAGGACAACGCGTGGCTCAGCATGATCTACCTAGGCCAATGCTATGTTAAAACGATTTAAAAATGATCTGATGGATTCTCCTGGATTTTGCTCTAGACTTGACAGCGACATTATATCCTTTGCTTTAGAAGCATACAATCGAAATTGTTCCTTGAATTTCCTGGTCAAATCGGAGAATTGATCAATGGACCTGACTGGCAGCTTTGTAAACCACAATAGAGCCACACCTTCAAGATATACCAGGAAATATCGACATTTGATTTCATCAGACGCTCTGGCACCCGTCATATGCCAGTCGTATTTATACAGAAACTCGTTAGGATCACTCGTCTCCTTGTAAGCCGGAATAGTAGGGGGAATGAATTTCCTTGGGAACTCTGCCTTCAAGATCTTTTCAGTAAACGGAGTTTTGCTTGGAGCAAAACCCCACTCTTTCTCATCTTCATCTCTTCGCATATTTTCCTTCATGATTTAACGAACCATACCCGAAAAATACTCTTCATCATTTAGAGGCTCTGGAAGGCAAACATCAGCCACTCTCTCTGAATTCTGTCTTCACAATCGTTCACGGAGGGTCGGTTGCGGCCCTGATCCTCCAGCTTGAGGAGGTGTCCTTTCCACAGGGTCTGCGGCTCTTTGAGAAATGTTCCCTTCAACATCCTGAACTCCCACAGTAGGGTTTCCATCATTATTACCCGGTTGACGGTTTGCCCCAAGTAGATCATTCAACTTACTTAAGATCAGGGCATTCTGGGCTTCCAACTGCGCATTCTGAGTATTCAATTGTTGATTCAACCCCAAAAATTACGGCGTCCAATTCTGCTCGCGTAACTCCAACAGTTGGAGCTGCTTGACTTGAAGGAGGAGAGGTAGCAGTATTCTCTTGAACATTGTCGGATCTTACAGAACTTCGTTTTCTCCCAGGAGCCATTATTTCCAATAAACTTCTAGTTTTAAAAGAAATCCTTTCAACAGACCTTTGCGGAGCAATGGTGGAAGTATCCTGAGTTGGGCTCTTAATGAAAGCACCAAAAATGTTAACGCTTAAAATCGAACGCTAACACCCCGGTGTATATAGAGATTGAGTGAAAGCACCACCCGTGAACACGGGAACTAAAAACAAGTAGAAAAGTCACAGAGAAAGCAGAAAAGACAACGGTTTTTATAGTGGTTCGGCTTCGGGTAAGCCTACGTCCACTTTAATCCTCTTTATTACTGAATCAATTACCACTTTACAACAATCTTCAATTACAATACTGATGAGACAAACAACTAGAACTCCGATGTAGAAGAATTCTTTGAATCCATGTTGATTGCGTTAGATTTCCTCTTAAAGTTTGTTGAGATGCCTTTCGTATTTGAAGTGTCGAGTGAGTCGAGAATTCAGCAGAGTATCGGCGCTTAAAGAGATTGGCCAAAAGTCCCCTTAAAGTTGGAGATGGCAACGTATTTATAGAGAATTCTGGGCAGGAAAACATTACCAAGTCCTAACTCGTAACCGACCTAAGTTGGGTCGTGGACGACTTAAACTAGGTCGTGGGTCGTTTGCGACTTAACTGCTGGGTCGAGACTTCCTCTGGCATGAGTATTGTGGCAGCGGACTATAACTTAGCAGCTTTAGGTCGTGGACGACTTAAGTTAAGTCGTGAGTCACGGTTTAACTGATAAGCTTGCTAAAGTCTTAATTCGTTGACGAGCTAGGAGGCCACCGTGTTAAATAAGTAATAGCGTTTCATTTGCTTAAGTCATTCACGACACACGCTAGGTCGTAGGTTGCGAATAGCTTTAAGTCGTGAACTCATTTCCCTCTTAAGTCGTGCCACCTCTTGAATCGTTAAGTCATCCTGTCCTTGAGTCTTAGAAACTGTTAAGTCATAGACTTCTCTATGTTGTAAGTCGGTGGCGACTTAAGCATAGGTCATGGACCTTTCTCTGTTCTGGGCAATTAGATCGGCAACCTCCTTAGGTAGTTAGATCGGTAACTTACTTAATCCTTAGGTCGGCATCCCTGTTAAATCTTAGGTCTGCATCCCTGTTAAGTCTTAGGTCGGTAACCTTGTTAAGGCATTAAGTCGGAATCCCTCTCAAGTCTGTTAGGTCGGTATCTCTCAATGAGTTGCATATCAATTAGGTCGTTGCTCTTGTTAAGTCGTAAGCCTTTTTGAGTCACTGATCATAGGAGTTAACAGCCATCAACTTGTTGAATCAAGCAGCGGGTACATTTTGTAATTCCTTGTGGTATGCTGTTTAATTTTCTTTATAGTATTTGCTAACACATTAACAACTTCATACGTATTATACATTAGGTGGGGTGTAAAGTTGTGACAACCGATAGGTGCAATGTTAGTAAGGTAAGTTTCATGTTGTACTTTTTTTGCAAATTTAAATACAAAATAGACTCAACTTACTCCTGATTTTGTTGACAAGTTGGCACATCATATTTTACAAATCCCTATTTGTTAATTGTTAATACAGTACAATTCTATTAATGATTTTTTAACTTTTTCCCTTTATCATCAACAAAACAAACCACTATGTTTGGATAATACTGGATCAAACAGTTAAATAAATTTAACTTCATATTTTTTAGCAAGTGAATAGATATTTTCTTATTTGTTGAAGATGTGCTCGAGATGTTACTCTAACTGTGCAACTGTTAATGATATTGCTGCCACTTGAGTACAACATCCAACTAAGGTATATATGTGAGATTGGAATCAGTGAAGCGCGTGTTCATGCAAATGCGTTGGAGTGTCGAAACACAATAGAGAAGAGGTTTATTATTCATAACTTGCTTGAAAGATGTGCTTATTTTGCTACATGTATGCTAATAGTGCTACGTGGCTTGTCATATTTGGTTATCATATTTGGATTGAACAATGATTGTAATAGTATTTTGGAAACTCTATAGTACTACTATAACGAACATATGTTTGTTATAGATATGTTCTATTTCCACATAGACCAAATGACAATTGGATGCATCCCCTGTATGGTTGAAGGTTAGTTATAGTGTCACCACCGTAATTGATGTGCACGTAAATGTGCACATTTTTATCGCCATATTTAATCTATTTAAATTAAATAAATGATCATATTGGGTATTTTAACTTGTTTTAACCAAAATTCACATTAATTCCAAATTGTCACACATTCATCTTCATACAAGGGTGAAATGGTCATTTTTGTGCATTTATTAAATTGTGAAAATTTATTTAGAATTTTCTATGTTTTTTGTAGGAAATTTGGTGACTTTCACAAGTGGTTTCATGAAGATGTGCATGCACAAAATCAATACAAAGGAATGAAGATGAAAATAATTCAAAGTGAAGATCATGGAGGACCCCACCTACCCACCTACCTTAATGTACAAATTAAAGGATAATGTACATGCTTATTGATTTAATGTCTTCATGTACATTTAAGTGGGGATTAAAACATGCTAATGATAACTTGGCCTCCACACTTTCTCATGGGCATTTGGGGCATTCCCCAAAAATAGGAATTAGGGTTTTAAACTTGTATATATACCCCTTATGTTTCATGTAACATGATCTCTTCTCTTAGTCTCTCTTAGGCCTCCTTCTCTTTAGTTTAGTTTAGAAAATAAATCAATTCTCTCTTTCTTTCCATGGCTACTTAGCCATTTCTTCTCTTATGTAATTCTTTTCTTTTATGCAATGTTAATTATTGTTTCTTTTTAATTACATGTTCATTTCCTTTTATGCAAGTAGTGTAGATTTTCCTTTATGCAATTGGAATAGTTTTCCATTTCACTTTGCTCTCTTTTCCTTTTCTTTTTCTCTTATGTTGCAAGCTACATTTGTTCATAAGATAACAAATATGAGAGGCTAAACCCCTTCAATTTAGGGGTAATGAAGCTCTCTAATCATGTAGCTTCAACTTAATTTGATGTTTATGCTCTCTTTTTATGCTTCATGAGAATGAATGAAGTGGTTTAATGATGTTGTTTAGCTTTGAATTTGATAGTCTATGTTGTTTATAACAAATAGGCTATGCTTAAACAAACAAAACACAAATTGCCTTTTCATCTACATATGATTATGGCAAAGAAGTGATTGTTGAAATTGAAATTTGATGGCTTATATTTCTAATTAATGGTTAATAGGCCATGCTTAAAATAAATTTTGCTTTTAACTTTGTTGTCATATTTTATGAGATTTAAAAGTGTATTAGTGGTTGTGTTATAGTTTGATGGTTTATATTGAGCTAATTAATAGCACAAATATACCATACTTATGATAAGCACATCAACTAATTCACTAATGACAAGAAAAGAGAGATCATAACTTCATTTTGTTGATTTATGTGATCTAGAGAGTGGAAATTGCCTCTAAATTGTCTTAACACTCTCATATATTTATCTATTTTCTTTTGTCATTTTTCTTCTTTTTCTTAGTTAATCACTCTTCCAACTTTGGTTAATTTGATTGAGTAGAATTTTAAAATCATCAATTCCCTGCGGATCGACCCGTATTCGCCACGTGCTACATTCGTACACCGTGCGCTTGCGGTTATTTTTAATTTAAATTCGTTCGACGGTTTTCTAACTTGATAGAATTTCCGTTGGCGAACAGTAATGTTACAATAACTGGACATCATAGAAATTTAATTACATCCCATTTGCAAATGTGTGATGTACGTTACTGATCTGTGTCTTAAGTATTTTGTTGCATCTTTTTAAGTTTTTGCAAAGGGATACATGTTTACGCAATTTATTTTTTATTCATTTTAAAATGGTTTATGTTTTGTTGATATTAATTTACTTGAATTGCTATGAAATGAAGGAAAACATGAGCATATATAGTTTTGATGGTTACTTAATCTTCAAATTCTTTGAGTTGTTTGGATGCTATTTATTTGTTGTTGTTATCTAAAAAACATGCTTATATTACAATTAGCCTTCTTCTTTGAGACAACAAGCTTTCTTCGGGGAGGCATGGCATAAACGCGAGTACATAAAATTGAAAATTTACTGCATTGAAAACAAAAACTAGGGTAAAAACTTTTTCGGTAAATGAGGAGGGCAACTGTTTGGCCAACGTAAAAAAATAGACCAGGTAAAATGAAATGGGAGAGGATAAGGGCATTGGTAAAATGGAGATTAGGTAAAACAGAGTCCTTAAGTCAGTACATTAAGAACCACTACAAAAGAAACTCGGTTAGCATTAATCATTTCTTAATTTTTCATTTCTCAAAATCGCTTAAATTCCTTTCATATATTTAGCTCTAGTTTTTATCCGTGACTTACATTCTGAGTAATGTAATTGTATTGACCTTTTCACTTTAATTCTAGTTTGAGTTTTACATTCCAAATATATATTGTTTGTCATTGTTATTTTTTTCACCTTTTGATATTAAATTTCCATGATTATGAACATAGGTTCATGACGTAATACTAAAACATTGCACGATATAGGAGCCATATTTTTTATTATTGATTAAATATATGTTAAAAACTTAAAACCATATATGTTGAATTGTCACGATATTTAATTTTTTTTTTAAAATAGTAAATTTATAGGCATTGTTACATGCTCAGGTTAAAATGATTTGAAATTTAACTTTCCAAAGTTTCAAAAGTCAATGAAAATTAAAATTACACGTACTCATGTGTCCCACTAAAAAATATCATTTTCATGTGTTTACTAATTTTTTTTAAAATTGAAATGTATGAGTGGTATGTCAATAAATGTATGTGGTTATTGTTATTTATATTTCTTTGTTTTTTTGATTTGGGAGTCCAAATTGAAAATGACATTCGTAATGCGCTATAGAAAAGTTGTGAGAACCTATGTTTTCATGTAAGAATATAACATAGTATTTGGATGTATTTGAAATGCTTGTTTGCATTTAGGAGTATTGAAAATCATGACACGTATACAATTTTGGAGTACATGACCTAACCTAAAAGGATTATAATCGATGACAGGGGAAAGACATCAAAGTGCAAACAATGCAGATATGAACCATTTTTTGTTATAAAACAAGCTGAGATATGATGTATTATATGGTCAATGAAGGGGTGAGATCTTTTTATAATAGTGTTGGAAAAAGGAAATTAATTTATTTGAAAGATTGTTCAACGAATATGTTATACACTGGCTTTGCTAGTTATCAAAATCAAGCAATATAGTTTGATGTGCCTGCTATGTGCTTGATTGTCATTTCTTATACATATGAACTCATTCATTTGGTTTTGGCAAATACTTTGGAGGGAATTGTAGGTAAATTGAGGAATTTTGAAATCATCTTCCTTATTTTTGGCACTCTTAGTTGTTGGAAATGAAACTTCGGTTGAGTCGTGTACTCTATCACTATCTTGAAGATGTTTTGGCGTTCTGCTCAGGGGTGCAAGCAGTCAAACAAGCGCTGCCGTAGATATGAGGATGTATCAATTCTTTGTCAATCAGATGCAAGCTGGAGTAGCTATAAGAGCAGTTGGAGGAAATATTGTGAATGTTGGAAGAGCTAATCCCGTAGCCCCCGTTGGCAGTAGCTATACTTAAATGAGTAGGGATTACATCAGTTTTGGTAGGAAGTCATTTTCTGGAATAGAGGATTTTTTCAAAGTGTAAAATTAGTTATTGCACCGTGAAAGAATTTTCACTAACTTGGATTAGATGATGAGCAGAAGAGAAGACTTTTTTTATGACAATTGTAGGGTGTAGCACTTTATTAGTGAAATAGTGTTACTATGGGAGTTTCCGAGGAAGATTTGAGTTAGGAAAAAATTCAAAGCAGATTTGAAGAGATGTTCTTATCTGATGTTGCTAAGTTAGTATTGCTGAGAAAGTCCATAGACTTAGTGCAAGGTGAGATGTCGGTGATTGAGTATGCTTGGTGTTTGATGATTTGTCCAAATTCAGATGTGCTACCATTGAAACCATCTTTAAAAGAAACAAGAAGTTTATTCAGGAGTTAAAACCCAAGATTGCCATGGCGATTGTGCCACATCTCTGTGATCCAAGTACAGTTATAGTGGAGAAGACAATCAGGAATGAAGAGGTACTTTATACTTATAGGAAGGAGAAGTAGGTTGGAACTCTGGATTCTGTAGGCAAGAAGAGGAAATCCTTTGAGAAGAAAGGAACTCAGGAAAAAAGGAGCTGCCAAGAAATGGAGGGCCGACATAGTTTGCTTCACGTGCGACATGAAAGGACAATATGCTCGTGAAAGTCAAACTGGAAAAAGGAAGAAGGTTGCAGATAAGAAAGGAGCGAAGTACTTCAACTGTGACCAAATTGGACACTATAAGAATCAATTTGCAGAACCAGTCAGAGTGAACAAGGGAAAGATTTTTTCTTTGGAACCATCTTCTTTTAGACCAAATGCTGCTGGGAAGGGAAAGACTATGATGGAAGGTACGTTTTTGATTCATAGTACACTAGTTATGGTACTATTTGATACAGGTGCGTTGCATTCATTTATATCTCAGTGTTTGGTAGATAAGTTATGTTTAGAGCCCTCATACCTTACTTTCTTAAGGGTTTCGAATCCCATAGGAGGGTATGCAACTCTGAGGATGAGACGAGACCGGTTAGAACCTGAATTGTTAGGTCATAAGTTCACATGAAGTTTGTATGTTTTTGATTTCATAGGCTTTGGGATCATTTTGGGTATGGATTGATCAGATAGGTACAGTACTAGGATATTTTTCCAGGATAAGGAATTATCGCTAAGACACCCCAACAGTCATAACCGAGTTATATACTCGATGTAGAAGTTAGACTCAAATGCATGTGCTTTGCTGAACGCAATGTAATTAGAAGAAGAGTTGAATCGGATTTTAGTAGCAAGAGAGTTTGAAGATATTTTTGGGCCATTCATAGGACTACCATCGACTTACAAATTGCATTTAGAGTGACCAACTTACGAATGTATTACAATGCAATACATGGTCTAAAACAAATAAACATATAAGTGACCAACTCAGAATCTTCTAAGTAGTTGAAATTGGGCACTTGCATGGGGTATAGAAACATCATATAACATGCAATTAGAATTATTAATAAGTATATATTATATTTCTATTTGTCAACGTTCAATTCAGTTTGTTTATATATGTTAATTGACAAACATTTTATCAATCGCAAATTTATCATTGTTGATAATCATAACATTATAGTATATGTTCTTACAATATTAGAAAGGTTAAAGGTTACCATTTCATTTTGCTAATAAATCCTCCACTATTCTTTTATATTTCTCCAAACACTAACATGAAGCATAGAAGTCTTTCAACTTTACTAGTGGTTGTTAGGACTTGTTTGTTTTGATATTATAACCTTGAGTTTGCTCAACAAATCATAGCCCCACAAACGATGGATAACTCCTTATTGGTTCTATCATATACAACTCGTAACCCATTTTCCTTGTTCTAATCTCATTTAGACCTTGAGTTTTCTCAACAAATCGAAAGAGATTATTCACTCATACCTACCATATCGTGATGGCCTATGTATAGTATATATACCATGAGTTTGCTCAACAAATACATGTAGTTATCTTACCCCATCAGTTCAATATATTAATAATACTACGAATAACATCCCTAGCTTGAGTTTGCTCAACATATGGTAGAGGACAACATTATACTGAAGATTCGTAATCTTCAATATATATATTGAGTGATATTGACTTATAGAATAATATATTTCTTATGAAATACCCGAGTGATTCAAGTGTCAGACATATCAGAAATCATGATATATGTACATTTACATATGTATTTATTTCTCAAGTCTATTTGGGTTTGTTTAATGTTCCACATATAGTTTATACCCATATCATATAAGTTTTATTATTGCATAACTTTTATATTTCATATTATTTATATGATAATCTTACGTATAATATATAATTAGTTAAATCTTATCTAATTAATTATCATTAATTAACTCTTTAATTAATTTAAATTAGGATTCCAATATAACTTTGAAACTGGATATATCTACTATAACGTTTATAGTGTACGCTATTACCTTTATAGTGTAACACCAATATATCATATATATGTGCATTTTATTTAATTAATTAACCTCTAATTATTTTATTCAATTAATTTTTCTTATTAAAATAATTTAAAATTTTATCTTGTATACATACATGCATATTTATGTTATCTTAAACATTTTAAAATAGCATAACATATATCAACATATGTAATACATGCATATATGCATTAATTAATCAACATATTTAATTTATTTATTTTATTAATATTATTAATAAATTTAAAGTTTGAAATTATTATATAAATACTTTCAAACATTTCGAAAATATCATTATCCTTTCAAACATTTTTAAAAATTTGTATTGTTATAATTTTTATAGTAAATATGTTTTATTTTAAATTTAACTATTACATTTAAAATATTTCCCATTAATTTTCAAAACGATTTTGAATATTAGCCCAAGGCCCAAAATAAGTTGGGCCTTTTCTATTAGAAGCAACCTTTGGGCTCACTTCACCTCCCGGCCAGGCTAGTAACCCGGTAGGACTTTGTACTTGGTCACCCAATTCCAATCCTAAACATTAACTTTCTAGACACCATGCTAAGTGGGAAAGCTTAATTAGTTAGTCCTAATATGACTAATTAGACCGCATAGGCTATTGGGCTCTAATACCATTGTTGGAACTGGAATAGCTCGTAGCGGAAGTTATGGATGAATTTTAAAATTTTACCCTATTGGATCATTTACTGGGCCTATGATGTCTAACTGAATTAGAACATTTCTAAATTTCATTTAAATAAAATTATTTATTTAATTTAAACTCAATATATTAAGATATGAAATTAATTTTATCTGATTTAATTTGTACATAAATGTATCATATACATACAAGTGTAAGCGCATGTGTAACATAATAATCCGTGAAAGGTATAATATGCCCATATGTAGATGTTAGGATTTGCAGCACAACACACATATTAGCTCATTTTGTATGTCATATATGTTGTCCAAATACGTGCATTTATATGTGTTACAATATGTGTGTAAGTCTTTATACACACACACACACAAATATATGTATAAATTATTATACATAATATATTAACATAAAATATATATATATATATATATATATATATATAAAGAGAGAGAACAATTATTAAAATTATTTATAATTCAAAATTAACTTATTTTTGCAAACATAATAATTTTAGTATTTTAATTTGTATATATTATGAACAAAATAATGTTTTCATCCATAAATAATTAACATAAAATAATATATTGATGAAAATTCCAATTTTACAATTTTTGAAAATCTGGGTCATAAAATAGAGCTTAGAAAAAATCCAAAGATTTTTCAAAGTTGAACTACTATTTTTACAACAAATATATTGAGTTCGGCAATAATTATTTAATATGAAATATATATTATTAAAAATTAAAATTTTAAAAGTTTAAAAACTATAGGATCATGAATGAATGGTTATGAAAATTTTTAAAGAATTTTTCAACTAAATTATTATGTTTAATAAATCATAAACATTTTCCAAAATAATATTAATTATTAAAAATAATAAACTTTATTGAAAAATTCCTAATTTTTTCTATATGTTTCTAAAACGATTATATTATTTTTAAATATAAAGTTAAATTTTTAATGTAATAATTATTTGATATATGATAAACGATTAAAAATTCAATAAATGTTAATTTAAAAATATGAATATATGTATGGTAATTATTTTTCGAATTTGTAAATTCATATTATATATAAATAAGTGTACTAACTTTTTTAAACATTATATATATATTTATATATCTCTTATATGCGTATATGCTATTATGAGAGAAGTACACAGTAATATATATATATATATATATATATATATATGAATTTATTAATAAATATATATAAAACAATTATTAATGAAAAAATTGATTTTGTATAGTAAACAACATTTGTCTATACATATATCAAATAGTATAATAAAAAATTATATACACAACCAAACTGATTTGTGACAACCAGATCTACTTACAAAATCTCACATACCTAAACATATAGTAGCAATATTTTAAACAGATATGAAATTTATCATCATAGGATCATTAAACATAATTTAATTACTATAATATGAATTAGAATTACCAATTTAATGATGCTTTTGAATCCACATTGAAGCAATGACTTCCCTTCCTTTTACCGTTCTTGATTCGTCAGATTGTAAGTCTGGAATCACCGATCTTTTACTATTGAATAATAATATTTTAATTTGAAATATATTTAGGGAATTTGGAGTGGATTGAGAGCCATGTTTTAACGAGCAATATATAAGGTAATGGCATCCAAAAAGACTAGTAATTGTTTTTAGATACACACACACACACACACACACACACACACACACACATATATATATCTGTATGTGTGTGTATAGGGTTGTATTAGAGAGAAATGAGGAACTTTTTTTACCCATTCTCATTTTATCTCAACTCATTATCTCCAAGCTAATTCCATATGTTTTAGCCACCCTTAGAACTTCCCAAAATCTAAATTTTGTAGCCCTAATGATGGGCCTTAAATCCATCTAAGCCCATGCCAAAATTATATGCAATTAAATCTTAGTCGCTTGTCGATATTGTATATCGATCGATATATTTATAACCGTTATATATATATATAATTATTTATTTCTCAAATAATATTCAAAGGTTATAATTAATATTCAGTTAAAAATTATTATTTTAATTAATTTATAGCAATTATAAACTAATTAAATCGCTCGGTCTTAAGAGAATTCATCATTACGGCTGTGTAACTCTTGGGTGTAAATTTGGTCGGCGGTTAACATCGAACTATTCTAATGTCAACGTTCACATGTCACTTAGAAGGTGGTGTGACATTGTGGAAAAATTTATCTCTTACCCATTTTTGGTAAAATCAATTTTCAGTTGAATAAGCGTTACCCAGTTGTGACATTTGTTTACACCAATTCTCTTCGTCATAACTACATCACTTTGGACTAATGGAATTTTGAAATAGCCAAAATTCCAACCTCATACACGTCCAACCTTATAGTCTAAATACAAAGTCCTTGGTTCATAAATAATAATAATTATTAACCAAAATGCTCTAGCCAGAGGCTTTGACTTTAAGTTGACTGTGATACTAACCGCATATAACCGAGGAGACGAAATCCTCTCTTGAATTGTGCTTCACTTCCAATACTTCCACTCGACCCAACTATAATCACTCGATGGATGCCATGCCATGATTTGGCTATAATTAAAGTGGAGCTTTCATATTAAAGATCCACATTATTCTTAAGTCGAGAAAATTGTGTAAATCAGTCACCTCGATATTTTCTATTTGACCTTAGTTATATTAACCAACAGAAAACCATCGAGTGAGTCGTTCTGTAGTTATCCAATAACTGTTAGTACGTAACCCCTAGGTGCCCTCAGTAGTTATGAGTAATACACTGTCCAACATTTGGAGAGTGTTATGTACCCAAGTCTCAACGGATACATTGATATTTAGTCTCGATGCATCTTGACTAGGAATATTTAAAACGATATATTTGTTTCGTTAAGACATTTTACTCACGGTTACAACACTTTGTAACTACTATCATAAAATATACCATTTATGGATTTTTCTACTAAATATACTTTTAATCAAGTTAATTGATTAATACAATCACGTTATATCAAGAATATAATAGAAAGAAAATTCCTTTTATTTTGAACAAAATTGTTCAACGAGTTAGATATATGTAACAAATTACATAATTGGTCCTAGGGCATACTCCTAACTCTATCATAAGAGCCGTAAGGATCTAGAGTTCTCAGTTAGAGATAGAGTTTTCATTAAAGTATCACCAACGAAGGGTTTGGTATTATTTCGAAAGTCAGGGAAATTGGCACCGAGATATGTTGGACCATTCCCAATTATAGAGAGGATCGGAAAATCGCATATAGAGTAGAATTGCCGAGCAGCTTGGTAGGTTTCCATAGTTTATTTCATTTGTCTCATCTTTGTAAGTATATGCATGATCCAGAGACTACTATTCCTCGACTACATTGGAAGATTTAATATAGAACCGGATCTGACCTCTATTTAGAAACCAGTTCCGATTGTAGTGAGAGATGAGAAGATGTTAAGAAACATGACAGTCAAGTTGGTGAAAGTTTAGTGGAGCGATGGCAAGTAAGACTGTACTTGGGAGACAGAAGACAGAATTAGGGATACTTATCCTATCCGCTTTAAGGGTATGTTGTATATTTACTTTATATAGACCGTTTCATAATCAGGTAGGCTAGTATGGTAGTTAGATGATGTTATAGATGATTGCCATGCTTAGTATATAGTCCTTGCTAAATTTAGAGGACGAAATTCTTTAAAGAGGGGTGCCTGTAATACTCCTAATTTAAATAGCATTATTCAAGAGATTTAATTGAATAAATTAAATAGAATAATATAAAGATTAGAGTGATTAGGGAATTAAGATTTGATCTAATTAGGGTTGTGCCTCAACTAAGTGGATTTCTAAGAATGATTTATAAGTTAAATACTTAAGAGAATAGGACAATGGTAATACGGGACTAGTCGAACCCCGTAACCCTAAAACCCTCACAACCTTTTCATTCTCATTACAAAAATAAAACATAAACAAAAGGAAAATAAGCCCAACAATAACCTTGAGGAGAAGAAAAGCAAAATCCAATTAGAAATCTAGATTCAAAATAGGAAGATTAAAGCAAGAACAAAGTTCAAGTTCCTTATCTAAACATAGTCAATAATTATCTAAATTCAATTTCATGGTTTAAAACCGTTTTGATGGATGACTAATGATATGCTTTGAGCATACGCCATGTATAATTTAAACAAGATTTTTTTGGGATAATGTAAACCAATTTTAAGGTTAAAATCGTGCAAATTGATTTATGAACGCCATGATGTTTGAATATTTTATGTAGAACATTATTTCGGTGATGGGTTTCAATTTCATAATATTTCAAGCTATGGATAACTAATTATGAATTTTGAATGGATGAAATAGATAAATTTGGGTTTGAATTATTTAAGACAAATAAGTAATGTTTTCAGGCTAGAAATTTATATATGTTAGAAAACACATTAAAACTGAATAATTATGATTTTTTGGGATTTTTCCTAAGTTTTTTATTATGCCTATTAAATTATTTAAGTTAGAGGACTTATATGTTTTAAATGTTTTATTATGTGGAAGGGCTCATTTTTCAAAAAGACTTCATTGGTTAATTGATGAAATCGGAAGCCTTTTAGGAAAGAATTCTTGATAGAAAACTAGCAACTAATTATATTTGACAAATTAGGCAAGCTAGGAAAAAGAAATTACTTTGAAAGGCATAAAAATTTGTTTTGTTTCGAATTACAACTTCGCCACTTCCATTTGCTAGCATCCGCCACCATACTTTCGCTAATGACATTTCACACCCATTCGAAACCAATGCACAAGGTATCAAGCTATTGATATGTAGTATATTGGAGAAAGGAGGAAGGTACTGTGTTGAAGGAGTGCTTTCGAAGGGGTTGAAGCCATTTTTATAAGCTATCTTCCTTTGTTTTTTAAGAAGCTTTCGAAAGAGTTGCCGCATTTTGAACTCATTCGATACCGTGCTGCCGCATTTATACTTTGGATTAGTTAAAAGCTTCTTTTCTTCATAGACTTGTAACAACGAGTTCGAAAGGAAGGCTTTCGCCTTATTAACATTATAGCCTCCTTCCAATGCTTTCAAAAGTGTCCTTTTAGCCACTTTTATAGATGGTTTTGGTGGCAATGGTTTTGAAAGAATGGTTTTGAAGTTATCCTCTTCCTTAATTCTTTTCATAAGATTAATGCTTTCGAAAACAAAGCTTTCATTTTTTCTCTTTGACCCAGTAGTTATACTTGATGTACAACCCAATGATTCAAAAGGGATACTTTGAAATGGTTTCGAAGTTATGCTTCCATACATTCTACTTGAGCTAAATGCCTTTGAAAGGTAAGTTTAAGTGTTTTGAAAGATACGTTTTTAATGGGTTTGAAAGAGAAGGTCTAAGATTTTAGGTAATGCTTTCGAAAGGGAGAGTGATTGAGGGTATCAAAGAGAAAGTGTCATTTTCAAAGGCAAAACCCATGGTAGTATGAAAGAGTATTGAAATGGTATTTAACTTTGGAATTTTTAATGAAGCTTTCCTTGCCAAAGGTAGTGTGTTAAGGGTATTAACCATGTATCCTTAGAAAAATGATTACAAGGAATTAAATCATAGATATGCATATTATTATGTTTTGATCGGTTATTATGTGTGCTTCTATAAACATATTCACTTTATAATTAACCCATAACTGCATTTTCGGGTGTTAAGGGCAGAATATCCAGCTTGGTTGACCTAGTAGGGAATATACATTGATTTAAATCCTATGAGTAGAATTGCATCTAGGAGGTCAGACATACCAGAATATAGGATGCACAAGGGCTGATCAAAGGATTTTTGATTTAGATTGGTTCTTTGTAAGCGCGTGAAAACTGTGTAGGGAAATTGTTGTTGGCAATGGCCAATAGGTTCTTAGTGATCCCATGTAAACTATGTCCTGAACAAGTTATTGAAAGAGATCAATAGGTCCATATGATCCCATATAAACCATGACATGAAAGATGTTATTGGAGAATCCAATAGGTTCATAGCGACCCTATGAAAACTATGATCAGATAATGTTATTGGTAGACACTAATACGTATTTATTGATCTCATGAAAACTATAAAACTGGGCAGATAGTCCGTAAGTTTGGACCAGGTCAGTAGTCGGCCCATGAAACTAATAAGTTAATAGCGACTCTAGAAACTATAATTTATACAGATAGTCAGGTAAATGAAGATAGGCAATCTAGGGTATATTGCACGTTAGCATATCATCATGATGCATTTTACTAATTTATTTCTTAACCATTGCGGATGCAGGTGCACAATATATGGTTATTATAAATTGGGTTAGGATACTAGTGAGGGGAAAACCTATCTCGCTAAGCAGCGTGGTCTCACTAGATATCTATATGGTTCAAGATGATAGGTTATTATTCAAATTAAACTTTTGCTTAACTTGAAGTTTATGTTTTCCTTCAAATATGGGGTGCTCAATTGATTTTGAGTAGTTTGAGAGCTAAGAATTTCAAGTTCTCCTTTAGATGAATAAGCTTCCGGAGACATGTAGGAGGCAAGCTAGCTATTAGGAGTTTTTTCTATTTGATTTCGGTATGTTTTGGATGTAATGGCAAACTTGTTTAGTGCCTATATTTAGTATCTTATGAACCAAGAGGGCATCTTCACACATCGCTCTTGGAGTATTTTCTAAAGCTGTAATTTCCATGAACGTTACTTACATATGAGATTATGTAATGAATCTAAAATGCTACTATAATGAAATTATAAATTTGTTTTAAATTGAGTCAATTTTTTTCATATTGATATGTTTCTAGTAAATCAATCTGTTTAACGTTACCACATTTGGTCACTAACATTTAATAACTATAGATGACTATTGCATTCGTATCAGTTAACTTTGGGTCTCCAAATGGGGATGTTACAATTTCTAACCAAATGTATAGTAATCTTTGAAGATAGTGCATTTAGTGTAGAATTGGATAGTCTTCCTCATTTTACTAAACAAGTTATCACCCCTACTTCTTGCTCTTCTAAAGCAAAGATAGGTGTAGGGCTAATGTTAATGGGTTTAAGTTCCAATTGTCTGGATCATAAGATTAATCTTTCTTCTTATCCATGATTCTTGAAGCCTCCAATCTTAACATTTATTTTTCATATAGCTTATAATCATTAACATTTTCATGAGTGAATCCAACCAATTGTGGATTTTAAGATCCTTCCTCATACTTTTGATTTTGCTAAGCGTTGTGCTGTAGAGTCCAAGGTTAGCTTGGAATGGAATAGGTATAAGGGAAAGTAATGTTGGGAATTTAACAAAGTCGAAAGTTCGAGCCCTCCTTCTAGTGCTAGAAATGTTAACAAGAAATCGTGTAAACACTCAAAAACAGGATTGGAGGAGTGAACGACCTATTCGAAACCACTTTCAAAATGGTTGAAGTAATATAAAGTTGTGACCTAAGCGGATCTAAAAGGGGTTTTAATCGAGTCGAAAGAGTCATACTCCTTCAAAAGGTTCCCTTTCGATAGCCATTGATGTGTGTATTCCATAACCGAAACCATATACAAGCAGCGAATCATATTCCATGCATTCAAAAGTACGATCAATTTTCTTTATTGATAATTTTCTTGAATACAACGGCTTAAGTATTACATTAACTGAAATTCCCCAATCCAATTTTCAAATTAGGATTTACAAACTCCAGAAAAGAATAAGTGTGGAAAGAATGAAAATTTGTATCCCCCAAATGACAACCCTTGGGTCTTATTTATAGGCGTAGGCTAGACCCTTTTACATCAGTCGCCTTAATGACCTTCCACCACTGTTGGATCCATGATGCCTCTCTAATGTTGCTTTCGAGTAGCATTGGATGCCTTCGACTCCACCGGAAGGTATGTGAGTGACTCTTATTCTTGATTAATGCGGAAGCCAATCTTCTGACACTTGCGGATACAACGCTGGTCACATGTTAAACTGGATGGGGAGGCTAGCCTTTGTAAATCTATGCTTCCGAATGGGTTTTTTGGTAGAATCTTCCCCTATGGAAGGTGGATAGTGGCAAGGTCGGCCGTTTTAAAGGGGTTGACATATGCGGAAGGGGTATGTCAAAGGAAGCCCTTATTTTCCTCCCTTGTAGAAGTATTCGATGCTTGTAGTGCCAATTTAGCAACTTCAATTCTTTCGGAGGTGTAGTACTCCTTTGATACCTTCGGAAGGTAGCTTCCACTGATGTAGTTGTCTCCTACAAAACCCCTTTCAATGTATGCAGAATGAACCATTGCGACAGCGATCAGTTGAAGAGAAAGGGTAATTTTGTCCCCTTTCGCCTCTTTGAAAGCCAATGGTTCATCTAATACTGCAGAATCATCCCTTCGACTCTTTCGAAAGGCCTTGCTATTGCCATTGTTCTTCAAGAATCTTTCTTTCCTATTCTTTTAGGCTTTGACAGGGTTGAAGTGATTTTCGATGATAATATATATAAATATAAATTTATATAGTTATATATATATATATTAAAGATTATGAATTCTGTAACGGACCTCTAGCTCAAGTGGTTAGGGTATGACGCTTTAGATAGAGGTTCAAATATCACTCATGTTACTGAAATAAAGATTATGAATTCATAATATAAAAGTTGTTTTCTACTATTTATATACTAACTGATTATTTGATACTCCTTGGTTGTTGATCTACCTTAAGCTTGGAATGTTATGTGTAGTATTATTAATATATTGACTAGTCAAAGTAGGATAAATTCAAGTATTTGTTGATCTTCTTCAAGGTACGTGCATTATATTTAGACCCCCACCAAATGGTGGGTAAAATGAATAACCACCCTTGATTTTTTGACCTTCATCAAGGTTGAGATGAGATTAGGTTAAAGTCTACAAGTTAGGAGTTGTATATGATATAATCGATAAAGTATTATACATCGCTTGTGGGCCTATGAAATATAGTTGTATATGAAGCGAGTCCTAACATGCACTAAAGTAATCGAAAGGTTTTTGTATAGTTTCAATGGTCTAGTCGGAGAATTATAAGAAAATGAAATAATAACGTTTAACCTTTTTAATATTTTAAGATTGCTATACTATTTAAAATAATATACTTAGATAAATTTGTGCAATTTATTAAATGCTTATCAGTTAAGACATACAAATGAACTAAACTACAAATTGATAAAGAAATATAAAATATACTTACTTTTGAATCCTTTCTCATGTTGTCATGTCAAGACCCATGTACTAGCCAATTTGAACAATCATTAATACAATTGTGCCTCAATCGTTCTATTGTTTGTTTATATAATACTGTGCGTTGTCATCTATGGGTGTCGAATTCTAATAATAATGCAAGAAAATGAAAGCTAACCCATATTCAATCATATATAAATGTTATATAGTGAATGATCATGGTTTGTCAAATACAAAAAATTCAATGAAATTGATAGAGGTATGCATTTAACCGACTTAACCGACACTGACCGAACCAATTTAATCAATAATTTTAATTAACCGATGTATTGGCTAACCAACCGACCATAACTGAATATTTTTAGTCCAGTTAATGGTAAACAATACTTGGTCTTTGATTTAATAGTTAACTAACCGGAAAAAATTAAGTTTGTAGAATGAAATGGTAGCCTAGAAACAATCGATTTATAAACGATGCATACCCAAACCAAATTATTAGTTAACTGCCCTAATATTCCCCTTTATAAATCTTATCCAAATCTCATTTCCAAATAAAATTAAAAAAAGGCGAAAAATCAAAACCTATATCCAGTATACTTGCCCATCTCTTTTTCTAAACACCGTTCTTAATCGTGGCGCTTCATGATGTCAGTGACGATGACTACCACAATCGAGTTGTTGCTGTAAATAATGGCATTAAGAAGTAAATGAAAGACTATGAGTATACTTTTTATAGAATTAATTCTTAAGTTCTAAATTGACTCATCAAATTTGGGTTCTAAACAAAAAATCATCTAATTTATTAAGTTCTACCATTAATTTGTCCTTTCTAGTTTGTTACATGTCGATTTAATTATATGCTATACTATGTATACTATTCCAGATGTATTGTATGCTATACTATGTATACTATTCTAGATGTAGTGTATTTGTAATTCTATAATCTTATACTGATTACTGTATAAGTAAAAATATTTTTATAAATAATTTACGGTAATATGATAGAGATTTAAAATTATCTTATACTGAATTTGCAACACTTATAGTAATATGATTATAGTAATCACATGCTGATTTATAGCAATATTTTAACTAATTTAGCAATTTACAGCCAATTTATAGTAATATGTTGAATTGTATTTGTTTTATTTTTGTCTATTTTTGTCTATTAAATTTTGATTCATTCTTTTTTTCTTATATAGTACTTACTAAAGATTAATATTTAAGGTTAATCCATTACAAAAAATTTAGTATCATAATTTTCTTATAATAATATTTTGAGCAGTATCTATAAAATTGGTTGTTATGTAACTATGAAGTGTTTTCAGTTGATTTTATTTCAAGTTGGTCATATAACATTTTAATAACTTGATTGGTTTGTTGTTCTGCTTCTACATCCTTCTACATATAACATGCATATCGTGTTCGCATATATGCATATTCCAATCCCACTACTTTATTACATAACTATGTAGTATTATTTAATGTTTTAGGAATGTCGATAGTTAAGTTTTGGTTTTTTCTTCTTCATCTTCATCAATAGTTTGGTTTTAAGGCTTTCATCTTCACTATCAATACCTTTTTTTGCTAATGCGGCTTCTATATTTTTCAAAAGGTCGTATTACAAGGCAACGCTAGTTGTATAAATTGGTTATCATTGTTTCAATCAAGAAAGAGAAAATTGTTTTATAATTATCTTTTCACTTTTAGTTGAAATTTAAAAAATTTCAACTCGTATATTTTAATGTCCCGGAAATTTTCGACTTTCGAAAATTCAATATCGATACTCACTTTATCGACTGCCGAGAAATCGAAGGCCGGAAACCCGAAATGTTATGGTTTAAGAAAAGAAAAGAGAGAAGAAGAGATAAGAAGATAAGAAGATAGAGAGAAAAGAAAATAGAAAATAGAACGGAACAGAACTGAACACAACAACAACAGAATCTCACAATCGCAGCGGAACAACATATAATAATAAATGAATAATCTTTAAACAAAGAACTATATCAGTTATTACATTTTATACATTACATTTCATTACATCATATCATCAGAGTGTACAACAACAAACAACAACAAGCAGCGGAAAGGAAATACTATATACTAGTAATACGCCATGCCATCCATCTTGCCTCCAGCAACTCCAGAATATCCTGATAAACCTAACTCTTGACTGCCCGTGTGGAAATTTGTGGGCACCCAGAGTTTAGGAAGGAAAACAATAAACTCTGAGTCAGTCATGTGACTGGTGTGAGAACTCAAAACAGTTTATTTATCTTTAAAATCAAAATAGAGGAATATTTTTAAAGTCAATTCGTAATGCTTTTAAAAATGAGACTACCATAAGACCTCCCACCACACACACAATGCAAACGCAGACTTGGAGGAGATTTCTCCTTATGATAGTCAAAGATGCTTGATACGCATTAAAAGAAACATTTGATATTATTATTAGTGCATAGTTTATAAAACGATTTCGAAAGTAGAATATAAATCTTAGCCAGCATAGGTACCATTATATTATGCCTACTATAGCTACTTCTTGAGGAAGCAAGTTCTACAACTAAAACCGTACAAGTCACGTATTGTTTCTTTGGATTTCCAACGAATGATCAGGCCAAGGAACTTCCCATTGACACATGAGAATGCCTCTGGATGGACATCCCCGAGAACCAAACCGGATCTCTACCAACACAAGGCCGGGTTACCCCTAACTGAGTAACAACTGACCGAATATGCCATCCCCCGGTCCTTTGGGTCCTTTCAACCGAGCGCTCGCAATCAATTCACACAATCATAAAGTGTTTTCAACATGAGTAAGTATCTGGGCTCCATACCATGATACCACCCTTTTCCAGAAGGAAATGCACATATCCTAAAGGGCGCTACCCCTCATAACCTTGCCGCATCTTTCCTGTTTTGACCATTCCGGGGTGTGAGGCTCGACGAAGTCACGTCCACAAAAACATACTTTATACAAAAGCCATGCTTTGGGTCAACAAATGATCATAGAAATGATCACCAGGATAAACGATCAAACAAATGATCCTATCACAAATAATCAACACAATGATCATTTCACAGCAACACTCAGCATGTCACATTACCAAATTGGGAATATATCGCTGATAACATTCAACTACATAACCTCTGAGCTCGTACGTCTCAGAGAAGGGTGTTAAGCTAAGAGAATAAATTCTCCGCCACCAACATAAATATATTTGAAAGAAATCAGCTTTATATCTCAATTTGTAATGTCAGACATACAATCCATACAAGTCTATTTCGGGCTCGAACAGAACCGAAGGCACTTACAAAGAAGTCCTTGCAATCCGGATAATCTCTAATCACGTCCAGACTTCCCATCACATAGGGAGTCTCTATACCGTAGCTACTCGGTGCAAAGACAATCGACGAGTTGTCCTTTCGCTTTCAAAAATATCCGGTCTTCAACACCGGTCATCAATGCTATCCATTACGTCGTATCACTATTCAGAATGGGTTATACGACCCCATGGTCCTTTCCCGGTTAACCCGAATAGTGAGCACTTATTCAAAAATAAGTGTGGCATTCAATTCAAACAAATCACATCAATTACCCATTCAAAGGGAAATATTGATAGTCGGTTATTGAACTATCAATGGATATGCACAACATCACCAGATTCCAAATAATTTTCCAAATTATTTATTTTCCAAAATATCTTTACAAGATATATAATTTTCACACTTCAAAAATAAATCAATATTTATTTTTAAACAAATTCCACTTCCTTTTATAAATTCCATAGTGAATTTATATTCCAAAATATCCATGCATATACGATTTCAATTATTCATTTCAATTTATCTTCAAAAAGATAAATTCTCAAAATATTCACTTTATATTGGAAAACATTTCCATACTTATTTATTAATAAGTAATTCACAAATTTTATTTATTTTCAACACTTGGAAAATATTCAATATACTTAAATCGAAATTAAGTATATATTTCATTCTTTAAGGAAATCATGCTCTTAAACATATTTATTTGGGCCAAAACGAATGTTACGTAAAACATCGTTACGACAACCCAAAATCACTAGTATAGGGATTCAAAATTAAAATAGATATATAAATCCCAATACTATACAAAACATTTCCTTTCGGAAATCATTTACTATAACAACAGTGTTATAGTCCACTATTCCCTTTTATTTCTCGAAAACGTCTATTTCAACAATGAATGTTGAAATCTATGGTTTCGAATCTCAACACATTTAAAAACATCGTTAGATCGTTTTAATTTCTATTTAAAACATCAAATCTAACATTTTCTTTAACATATTATTCACTATTCAAAAACGTGAATATACTTCGTTAACAAATTTCATCCTTTTATTCATTTTATTTCAAAGGATTATTCACAGTTAAAACGTGAATATAACCCCATTAATAGGTTTCAACAATTTACTTATCAAAATAAGTCGTTTACGGATTTATAAAACAACGTTTATAAACTCCATTTCTATTTATTTTATAACAACTCCTTTTATAAATTCCTTTATTAACCTATTCAATTTATAACTCAATTATAAAACAAAGGTTCATATTATAAGTTAAATACTTATAACTTATTTATTTGCAAAAATCATTCCTTTGAACTTCATAATTATAAATCCTATAACTTATAAGATTCAATTATTTATTCAAATATATTCTTTAATAACTTCACAAAATTTATAAATCTTACTATTTATAAATTTCATTTATAACTTCACCATTTATAATTTTATAAATTCCATTCACTTATGCAATCCATTTTCACTTCATTCAAACCCTTATAAAAAAACTCGTTTTATAATTCAAATGTTTTAATTTATAAATATCAATTTATAAATCCTTTATAAAATCAATTTATACTATTATTTTAAAACATCTTTAATCTCCTTTATAATTTCATCATTCTCTTGATTTATAAAATAATCAAATTTTATAAATCCTATTTTTAAACTTTTTATAATAATTCAAAAATCCAATTTAAACTATTTTATAAAAACATTAACCCATATTTCTCAAAAATCAATCTTTAACCGTATTTCTCAAAATCATAATTTTTATAACTTTAAAAATTATAACGTTTTTTTATTTAAAATGGATCAGTTCCAAAAATATTTTATAAACGTATACTTTCAAAAATCACTTTAAAATCATTTTAAAATCCCAAAATTTGGTTCAATGATGCTACACACCAAATAGTCAATCACGACAACAACGACATCATATATCGTATAGGATAGTCCATCAAATATCAAAATATCTGAAATCAAATAAATACTGTTGAGGAATCCAGTTGGATCCCTCCAACCTGTTTTCCTGCATCCAAAAACATTAGCACAATACCAATTCCGCTCCAGTACGGAATTATCGCGGTATATGGGATTTAAAATATTATCCGCTTAATAGACGGCGCAATAGGGTCTCATCCGCTATACAAATGCGGGAAATCAATAACTCCAATATATACATATGCCAATATATATATATTGCTATCATATATAATGCCAATTTCACTGTTTATGAAATATTCGCGGTATATGTTTTTAATAAATAACATCCGCTTACTAACGGCGCATAATGTCTACTTTAACAATCAATAGATAACAATTATCATTCAAACATGCATTCAAATATTTTAAATCTAACTATTTAAAATAAAATCGAAAATGATTCGATTGAGTGAGAAGTTCTCACCTTGATTTCAATTTCGTTCTAGCGATTTATTTCGAATAAAATAAAACGCGCGTTTAATTTTGCACGAAATTTTCACTAACTCCAAACGACTCCAATCCAACTACATATCGTAGTGCTCGTCCATACGATTCCAACGCAACTGGTTTCGCGCATTTTCGACCTCGTATGAAAAAGTTATGATTTTTAGAAGTTTACACGATTTTATATAAACTAAATTTACAACTTTCTTTTATAACTTTTAACCTACATTCAAACACAGCCACAAGATCCCATCTCCTTGCATCATGACCGTCCCCTGCTTCTCCCCCAAATTCACGTTACTTCTACAGGAAATTAGCACGCACCATAGAACCCATCTTCATGAAACTAGGGTTAATTTATACTCCATCATCACCAACATATATCTCGATCAGAGAGTTCCATTTGAATGCCTTCGACGAGAGCTACCCACGGCTGCAAGCATAGAGAGCTCGGCCCCCTACATCATCTCGAAATGCGTGCACAACCCCAGGCCGTCGGCCCCACTTTCCTCCCCCTCTGACGCTCCAAACACGATCATCTCCGTATGGATCTAAAGCTCTCTTCATGCTCTACAAGTTTCATGTTGAACACTTTCTCTAAATGTTTATGGATTGGAGGTAATTAAGAGGAGAAGAGAAGAAAATTCTGGCCATTGATAATAAGGGGGGTGGCGGCTGCAGTTTTTGACCTAGGGTTTCTAATTTTTTGCAAATTATGAAGAGGGGAGGGGCTTTTATAGAAAATTCGCTCGACACTATTCATCCCGGATTTTCCGAACTCCAAACGAAGCGTGCCGGTTGGCGTTTCTAAGGTTTACCCCACGTTTCAAACACAATGGAACATGTTTCGGGAGCTAATTCGGTCATCTATGCGAGTTATGGCAATAAACGTTCGATTTTAAATTAAACCGATTAAACGGTTTTCTAGGCGTTTTAGCTTGCACCGGACAAACGGTAAATCCGATTGACACGAAATTTGAAACCATACAATAATATCACATTACGGATCCGATGAAACTAGTTTCGTTAAAATCCAAGACTTTTTGAAAAATGGCTATTTTAACTCGCCAAATTAATATTAAAACAATTTCGATGCGTTTCGAGCTGCCACGATCAGACGACAACTCCGATTGCTACGAAAATTAAAATCCGGTAATAACTAACTATTACGGATCCAATGGAACTAGTTTCGTCCAATTCCGAGACTGTTCAAAAATTGACTATTTTCACTAGTCGATTTAAATATTAAAATATTCAATTTTCACAAATTAACTCTTAATTCGATTTTAAAAGTTCTAAAATATCATTCTAATTTCAATATGATAAAATAAAATTTTACAAATCATTTTCAATCATATTTAACTCAATTTTCAATTATTTCCATAATTTCACATATTAAATTATTGATTTAATTATCCAATTAAATCCAATTATTCGAATTAAAATTTATTCGACTTATAAATTCACTTCTTAATATTTAAAATTGATTAAATATTCAAATTTTAATTACTAAAAATCCTGGGTCGTTACAATCTTCCCCCCTTAAAAGAATTTCGTCCTCGAAATTATCAAGTAAGAAAAGTTACAGAATCTATTAATTTTCTCAAAATTCATAGTTAAATTTCTTACTAAATCTTTACTAAGTTTTCAAATCATACTTAGTTATCTTTTCAAACCAAACTACTATTGTTTAACTTTCAATTCCAAATCAAAGTTAAAGTTTTCAAAATTTTCCAATTTTCTCAAAAAAAAATTTCCTAACGCCTTAAATTTTCAGAAAAATTCGCCATAGTCTCCTTTGCGCGGCTCGATCCGAAAAAAAATGACAGTATATATATCACAAATATACATCTCATCAAGTAATGAGGCATCCCGAAGGGAAAAAGTATAAAAGTACGATATGTAATCCGAGATATGTACCTTATATTTTATTAGCAAGCATATACGGCTAATATAGCGCGAAAGCGAGCTCCAAATGCGAAGCAAACGCGATCCGCACCTACTAATCACTCAACAAACAACATGAGAACATGTATATAGACAATAGTATCGATATACAACATATAGCAACATAATAACTATATATGCCAACATAGCAAATGCAACAAAACAACAAATGCAAACATCAACCAACTATCATCCATAACCAAATCAATATTCATTTATATTCTCATTAATATTCAATGAAATGGTTTTCAATTTAATCACATTTGATTCATTAACAGCGGATGTTCTTACTAACATTCATTTTCTATTAGTTTATTTTCACTAATTCATATTCAAGTTGGTTCACTTCCAAATCAAATTCAATTCTAATTAAGATTCACTTAACTTCCAATTGAATTTCAATTACTTTAGCTTTCAATTTCATTAACTCTTAATGAATTATATACAATCAGCTAACAATCATATAACAACCAATGTATATTAATTGCAACCAAATTCCTTTGCTTATATTCATTCAATTTGGTTTAACAACATCACTTTCAATTGGTTAACATTCAATCCATTTATTCAATTCAATTACAAAAGTTGAATTTCATTTACATAACTTAAGTTCACATTTATCACTTAACTTTATTAATTTACTTTGATACCAATATCAACTTCATTCAACATCACTTAAGTTATACTTCCATTTTATAAACATTATTTGTTTTTACTTAACTTAAATTCCCACTTATAAAGAAATTCAGATTCCAATTTTAAAGTAAATCTCCATTTAACTTTAAATTCATTTTTATTTACAACTCATATTCATAAATATATTTATATAGTTTCACTTCTTATATATATAAGTTTATTTCACACTTGTAAATCACATTAATTATAATTTCATACTCATAATTCATTTGCTTCTACAATTATTCTTTATTTGGATTATTCAAACAACTTATTCAATAACCAGACAATATACATTTTAATAATTTTGAAAAATTATTTCTTCATATATAAAATATAATCAAGGTAAAATTATTTCATTTACCCAATTTAAAACAATATCGTGTCGGTTTATCTTGTTTAAGAGTTTAGAAACCCCTATCTACGATAGTTAGCTAGACTACATCGACTGGAATCTATAAACAATCAACCGATAAGTCAACACAATACAAAACAATTTATATTCACTAACAAATACGCTCTCATAGCTATTATTACACTCAACTCATTCTAGAGTACTACTGACTCTATCTCTAATGAGTAATACCCAACAGAACCATGGTTGTCGCTTAACCATATGCTCTGATACCAAATGTAACGTCCCGGAAATTTTCGACTTTCGAAAATTCAACATCGATACTCACTTTATCGACTGCCGAGAAATCGAAGGCCGGAAACCCGAAATGTTATGGTTTAAGAAAAGAAAAGAGAGAAGAAGAGATAAGAAGATAAGAAGATAGAGAGAAAAGAAAATAGAAAATAGAACGGAACAGAACTGAACACAACAACAACAGAATCTCACAATCGTAGCGGAACAACATATAATAATAAATGAATAATCTTTAAACAAAGAACTATATCAGTTATTACATTTTATACATTACATTTCATTACATCATATCATCAGAGTGTACAACAACAAACAACAACAAACAGCGGAAAGGAAATACTATATACTAGTAATACGCCATGCCATCCATCTTGCCTCCAGCAACTCCAGAATATCCTGATAAACCTAACTCTTGACTGCCCGTGTGGAAATTGGTGGGCACCCAGAGTTTAGGAAGGAAGACAATAAATTCCGAGTCAGTCATGTGACTGGTGTGAGAACTCAAAACAGTTTATTTATCTTTAAAATCAAAATAGAGGAATATTTTTAAAGTCAATTCGTAATGCTTTTAAAAATGAGACTACCATAAGACCTCCCACCACACACACAATGCAAACGCAGACTTGGAGGAGATTTCTCCTTATGATAGTCAAAGATGCTTGATACGCATTAAAAGAAACATTTGATATTATTATCAGTGCATAGTGTATAAAACGATTTCGAAAGTAGAATATAAATCTTAGCCAGCATAGGTACCATTATATTATGCCTACTATAGCTACTTCCTGAGGAAGCAGGTTCTACAACTAAAACCGTACAAGTCATGTATTGTTTCTTTGGATTTCCGACGAATGATCAGGCCAAGGAACTTCCCATCGCCACATGAGAATGCCTCTGGATGGACATCCCCGAGAACCAAACCGGATCTCTACCAACACAAGGCCGGGTTACCCCTAACTGAGTAACAACTGACCGAATATGCCATCCCCCGGTCCTTTGGGACCTTTCAACCGAGCGCTCGCAATCAATTCACACAATCTTAAAGTGTTTTCAACATGAGTAAGTATCTGGGCTCCATACCATGATACCACCCTTTTCCAGAAGGAAATGCACATATCCTAAAGGGCGCTACCCCTCATAACCTTGCCGCATCTTTCCTGTTTTGACCATTCCGGGGTGTGAGGCTCGACGAAGTCACGTCCACAAAAACATACTTTATACAAAAGCTATGCTTTGGGTCAACAAATGATCATAGAAATGATCACCAGGATAGACGATCAAACAAATGATCCTATCACAAATAATCAACACAATGATCATTTCACAGCAACACTCAGCATGTCACATTACCAAATTGGGAATATATCGCTGATAACATTCAACTACATAACCTCTGAGCTCGTACGTCTCAGAGAAGGGTGTTAAGCTAAGAGAATAAATTCTCCGCCACCAACAGAAATATATTTGAAAGAAATCAGCTTTATATCTCAATTTGTAATGTCAGACATACAATCCATACAAGTCTATTACGGGCTCGAACAGAACCGAAGGCACTTACAAAGAAGTCCTTGCAATTCGGATAATCTCTAATCACGTCCGGACTTCCCATCACATAGGGAGTCTCTATACCGTAGCTACTCGGTGCAAAGACAATCGACGAGTTGTCCTTTCGCTTTCAAAAATATCCGGTCTTCAACACCGGTCATCAATGCTATCCATTACGTCGTATCACTATTCGGAATGGGTTATACGACCCCATGGTCCTTTCCCGGTTAACCCGAATAGTGAGCGCTTATTCAAAAATAAGTGTGGCATTCAATTCAAACAAATCACATCAATTACCCATTCAAAGGGAAATATTGATAGTCGGTTATTGAACTATCAATGGATATGCACAACATCACCAGATTCCAAATAATTTTCCAAATTATTTATTTTCCAAAATATCTTTACAAGATATATAATTTTCACACTTCAAAAATAAATCAATATTTATTTTTAAACAAATTCCACTTCCTTTTATAAATTCCATAGTGAATTTATATTCCAAAATATCCATGCATATACGATTTCAATTATTCATTTCAATTTATCTTCAAAAAGATAAATTCTCAAAATATTCACTTTATATTGGAAAACATTTCCATACTTATTTATTAATAAGTAATTCACAAATTTTATTTATTTTCAACACTTGGAAAATATTCAATATACTTAAATCGAAATTATGTATATATTTCATTCTTTAAGGAAATCATGCTCTTAAACATATTTATTTGGGCCAAAATGAATGTTACGTAAAACATCGTTACGACAACCCAAAATCACTAGTATAGGGATTCGAAATTAAAATAGATATATAAATCCCAATACTATACAAAACATTTCCTTTCGGAAATCATTTACTATAACAACAGTGTTATAGTCCACTATTCCCTTTTACTTCTCGAAAACGTCTATTTCAACAATGAATGTTGAAATCTATAGTTTCGAATCTCAACACATTTAAAAACATCGTTAGATCGTTTTAATTTCTATTTAAAACTTCAAATCTAACATTTTCTTTAACATATTATTCACTATTCAAAAACGTGAATATACTTCGTTAACAAATTTCATCCTTTTATTCATTTTATTTCAAAGGATTATTCACGGTTAAAAACGTGAATATAACCCCATTAATAGGTTTCAACAATTTACTTATCAAAATAAGTCGTTTATGGATTTATAAAACAACGTTTATAAACTCCATTTCTATTTATTTTATAACAACTCCTTTTATAAATTCCTTTATTAACCTATTCAATTTATAACTCAATTATAAAACAAAGGTTCATATTATAAGTTAAATACTTATAACTTATTTATTTGCAAAAATCGTTCCTTTGAACTTCATAATTATAAATCTTATAACTTATAAGATTCAATTATTTATTCAAATATATTCTTTAATAACTTCACAAAATTTATAAATCTTACTATTTATAAATTTCATTTATAACTTCACCATTTATAATTTTATAAATTCCGTTCACTTATGCAATCCATTTTCACTTCATTCAAACCCTTATAAAAAAACTCGTTTTATAATTCAAATGTTTTAATTTATAAATATCAATTTATAAATCCTTTATAAAATCAATTTATACTATTATTTTAAAACATCTTTAATCTCCTTTATAATTTCATCGTTCTCTTGATTTATAAAATAATCAAATTTTATAAATCCTATTTTTAAACTTTTTATAATAATTCAAAAATCCAATTTAAACTATTTTATAAAAACATTAACCCATATTTCTCAAAAATCAATCTTTAACCGTATTTCTCAAAATCATAGTTTTTATAACTTTAAAAATTATAACGTTTATTTATTTAAAATGGATCGGTTCCAAAATTTTTTTATAAACGTATACTTTCAAAAATCACTTTAAAATCATTTCAAAATCCCAAAATTTGGTTCAATGATGCTACACACCAAATAGTCAATCAGGACAACAACGACATCATATATCGTATAGGATAGTCCATCAAATATCAAAATATCTGAAATCAAATAAATAATGTTGAGGAATCCATTTGGATCCCTCCAACCTGTTTTCCTGCATCCAAAAACATTAGCACAATACCAATTCCGCTCCAGTACGGAATTATCGCGGTATATGGGATTTAAAATATTATCCGCTTAATAGACGGCGCAATAGGGTCTCATCCGCTATACAAATGCGGGAAATCAATAACTCCAATATATACATATGCCAATATATATATATATTGCTATCATATATAATGCCAATTTCACTGTTTATGAAATATTCGCGTTATATGTTTTTAATAAATAACATCCGCTTACTAACGGCGCATAATGTCTATTTTAACAATCAATAGATAACAATTATCATTCAAACATGCATTCAAATATTTTAAATCTAACTATTTAAAATAAAATCGAAACTGATTCGATTGAGTGAGAAGTTCTCACCTTGATTTCAATTTCGTTCTAGCGATTTATTTCGAATAAAATAAAACGCGCGTTTAATTTTGCACAAAATTTTCACTAACTCCAAACGACTCCAATCCAACTCCATAGCGTAGTGCTCGTCCATACGATTCCAACGCAACTGGTTTCGCGCATTTTCGACCTCGTATGAAAAAGTTATGATTTTTAGAAATTTACACGATTTTATATAAACTAAATTTACAACTTTCTTTTATAACTTTTAATCTACATTCAAACACAGCCACAAGATCCCATCTCCTTGCATCATGACCGTCCCCTGCTTCTCCCCCAAATTCACGTTACTTCTACAGGAAATTAGCACGCACCATAGAACCCATCTTCATGAAACTAGGGTTAATTTATACTCCATCATCACCAACATATATCTTGATCAGAGAGTTCCATTTGAATGCCTTCGACGAGAGCTACCCACGGCTGCAAGCATAGAGAGCTCGGCCCCCTACATCATCTCGAAATGCGTGCACAACCCCAGGCCGTCGGCCCCACTTTCCTCCCACTCTGACGCTCAAAACACGATCATCTCCGTATGGATCTAAAGCTCTCTTCACGCTCTACAAGTTTCATGTTGAACACTTTCTCTAAATGTTTATGGATTGGAGGTAATTAAGAGGAGAAGAGAAGAAAATTCTGGCCATTGATAATAAGGGGGGTGGCGGCTACAGTTTTTGACCTAGGGTTTCTAATTTTTTGCAAATTATGAAGAGGGGAGGGGCTTTTATAGAAAATTCGCGCGACACTATTCATCCCGGATTTTCCGAACTCCAAACGAAGCGTGCCGGTTGGCGTTTCTAAGGTTTACCCCACGTTCCGAACACAATGGAACATGTTTCGGGAGCTAATTCGGTCATCTATGCGAGTTATGGCAATAAACGTTCGATTTTAAATTAAACCGATTAAATGGTTTTCTAGGCGTTTTAGCTTGCACCGGACAAACGGTAAATCCGATTGACACGAAATTTGAAACCATACAATAATATCACATTACGGATCCGATGAAACTGGTTTCATTGAATTCCGAGACTTTTTGAAAAATGGCTATTTTAACTCGCCAAATTAATATTAAAACAATTTCGATGCGTTTCGAGCTGCCACGATCAGACGACAACTCCGATTGCTACGAAAATTGAAATCCAGTAATAACTAACTATTACGGATCCAATGGAACTAGTTTCGTCCAATTCTGAGACTGTTCAAAAATTGACTATTTTCACTAGTCGATTTAAATATTAAAATATTCAATTTTCACAAATTAACTCTTAATTCGATTTTAAAAGTTCTAAAATATCATTCTAACTTCAATATGATAAAATAAAATTTTACAAATCATTTTCAATCATATTTAACTCAATTTTCAATTATTTCCATAATTTCACATATTAAATTATTGATTTAATTATCCAATTAAATCCAATTATTCGAATTAAAATTTATTCGACTTATAAATTCACTTCTTAATATTTAAAATTAATTAAATATTCAAATTTTAATTACTAAAAATCCTGGGTCGTTACATATATAATATTCATATCTTGATTGTTTGATAAATGTAGCAAAAATTTTAATTGGAAATACTGTTAAAATACAGCAAAGAAATTGTTTTGGGTCTATTCCTTCATTGTTTTAGCTGCAATGACCTGAAATTTAATCGCTATTTAAATGGATATTTAATTATATTTTCAAATAATTAATGAACTAATTTTTATTTAACAAATAAAACTATTTTAAATAATAACTAATGATGATAATATCATTTTAAAAATTTGTTTACCAATATATAGCGTTTGTAAAGAAATAGAAAATGTGATCGGAAATTATTTTCCGAGATATTGACTTTTCATCGTTTAAATGCTATCTAAAATGTTATAGTGATATTGTAAATACTTATATACACATTACAAACTATTTTAACATGGTGTGTACATGTATATATATATACATATTTTCTACTCAAGTATATAAACATATAAGATTAAAAAAGATTTTATTTATTAAAAATATGTATACATAACATATAAAAAACATACCATTTTCAAGTCAAAGTACTTGAGATCATGGCATGAGTAGTTGGATTAGGGGGGAGTACACGTGAGGATGAAAATTAGTGGAAAGGGATGTTGGTGTATGCATACAAATATATTTAATTATAAGCACTTATACATTTTTAATTATTTTCCCGAGCCAAAATATACCACTGCTCATTCATGTTTCTCATTTTACAACCTCCATCTTCATTATGGAAAATTCTACGAGCTTCAATAAACATCCATGGCTTCCTTTTACAAAATTTAAAGTACGAAAAAAATCACTCTTTTTGCTAAAATATCCTCTTTAATTAGTAAAAGCACTTCTACTTGCTTTACAACCCTCCTCTTCTAAAATAAAAACACTCAAACTCCCCAAGCCTACATGGCTAAGCCAAAACTCAATACGGTCGAGCCCAAAGCCCAAAGCCAACATGGCCAAGCCCATTTAAGGTGTTCGAACATCAAAAGTTTCAATTTTTTGCAATATCCTAAGTTGTTTTTAGCAAAAGTTCACCTTGAATCACTAAATTAGGGGTGAGTAAAAATATTGTTTTTATAAAATAAAATAACTTAATATATATGAACTATATGTTGTGAAAATATAATAGTTGGTGTGTTGAAATATCATTTTGTTTTAATGGCATATGACTATAAGTTTGTGGTTGAGCTTGGATTGGTGATTTAGTTGTTAAATGATATGTTTGGATATGGATATGTGAATGGTTGATTAGGATATGATGGTATGATGTTTATGAAACAAAAATCATGTGTATGTGATGAAAATGTTGTGAAGTTAGCACCTTTCAATGTCGCAAAAGACTTGAAATCCGAATTGGAAACAAAAGCTTGTTTTCTAATATATATTTTTTGAATTTTTTAAATTTTTTTCCAAGTTTTCACTTTTATTTTAAGTTTTTAAAACTCTTCCATTTGTGTTTCAAACATATAATAGCAAAGGTTAAAGTGGTATTTTCACCTAGAAATCAATTCTAGTGAACTACGCTCATAACGATAGTCTTTATGGATGCACTTCCGAAAATTTCACGATCTCAAGTTTTGAAATGTTAGTTTGGATTGTTTTGGAAAACTCTTTTCAAACTAATTACGTATGTAAAAAAATTAAGTTTGAATTATTTAATAATTTATTTACTTAATTTCTTAATTAGGGTAATTATTATTTAATAAATTAATTAAGTAATTAGGTTAAGTAATTAGAGTTTAAGAAATTATTAACCCAGTTAATTCTTTTTAATTAAGGATTATTAAATAATTATTAATTAATAAAAAAGAAAATTAATTTTTATTTAATCAAGTTTATTTACTTTAATTAATTATTTAACTAATTATTATTTAATTAAAGATTAATTATCCACTTAATTGGGGTTTAATTTCTTAAAGAATGTTATTTAATTAAAGTTCAATTATAAATAATTTTTAATTAATTAAACTTCAAAGTATGATTTTTGATTTAATTAAGATCAATTAAGTTTTAAACTTATTATTTAGTCAAGGTTTATTTGTTTTAAAATTCCTTCAAAACTCTATCAGTTATTTATTTTTAACCAACTTTCTTGTCTAAATAAGTTGTTTAAATCAAAGGATCTCGTGTCTATCACAAATACCGCACTTTGGGTATAGGTTATTTATTTTTAACCAACTTTCTTTTCTAAGTAAAGGCATGGTCCAAGATGAAGAATTTGAAGTGCAAATGCTATTTGGTACTAATCCTGAGGGTGATTCCAAAGTGGGTGTAGCGGAGATAGTGCCTTTGGTTCGTTTATCTCTTGAATGATTTGTATGGATGAATGCCGACATTGTGTCAACACTGGAAGGCAATGTTAGCATTCGAAGTGGAAATGATAAAATAAAGGTAAACTAGCCTCAGGCTGTGACGACCCAGAATTTTTGAGCTATTGAATTTGGAATATTTAATTGATTTTAAATATTTTAAAGTTAATTTTAACTCGAATTCAAATACCACCAATTATTTGATAGTCAAATTATTGAATTCAATAAGTTGAAGTTGGGTAAAATGTTGAAACTAGAGTTTTAAAGCCTGTTAAAATAATTTGAAGGTTTGTAAAATTTATATTAATAACACTGGAAGTAATAGAAGTTGTAAAATTGAAATTTATCAGTGGTTTGTCCAGTTGAAAATTTTATATCGTTTAAATTGAATTTAAAAATAGCCTTTCGAGACACAGTCTCGGAATTAGACGAAACCAGTTTCATTGGATCCGAAATATTTAATTATTTCCGGATTTCAAATTTCGTAGTGCTAGGAGTTGTCATGTGACCGTACGATAAATAAACGCGTGGAGTTTATATCGAAAATTTCAAATTTAACTAAGTATATATATATATATATATATATATATACACACACACACATCCGGGTCAACCTCAACAGAAATTTATTCACATCAGAGTCAAGTCTTAACCGACAAGCATCGTACCCAAACCCCTCCTTCACGCTGTAGTCACGTCTTTCCCTTTTCCCATCAGATCTTTTACAACTCTTTTCAAAATCACTGCCAACTTCTTTTGTACGCTCCCTTCTCCTTAATCACTTCCTTCTTCTTACTTTCATAGCCGATTTAATAATCAGCCGAAGCCCCTTTTCGTTCTTTCATTTATAAACCTAAATAAAAATGGCAGAGGAAAAAAAAATATTGACTTTATCTGGATCGCAAGCCCCTTTCCTCCTTGCAGTTCAAATCGACAACGAATCGAACATAAAAAAAAATCAAATCAAAATAAATCGTGCGCCGATTCGATCCTTAGTCGCGATTCAATCATTGTTTGGGGCGAGCGAGCATATCAGATTCCTTCGAAATTTTTGAAGCCGAGTGTTACTGAAACCCTTCTCATGCTTTTCGAACTGATGTTAAGGCAAGCTCGAGTCTTCAAGCAAAAGGGGTTTCGTTGGGTCTTGTCGCCGCATTTCGATTGTAAGCGATCGTGTAGGGTAGGGATCGAGGCTTCGGGGTGTGCCTCATTGGTGGCTGCATTCATTCGCGATGGATAGAGAGGAAGCGGTGTAATTTGGGCAGTAGGGTTTCTCTCATGATGCTGGGCGAAGTCATGGTTTCGATTCGAGTGAGTGGAGGTATTATTTTTATTTAAATTTTTGAATGATTCATACAGAAAGTAAATAGAATTTATAATAGGGTTTAACTGCATTTATATATACATGTATTTTGATTTAAATATATTTAAGCAGACAATAATTAATTTGGGCAGTAGGGTATTTTCTTTTTCTTTTTAAATCTATATTTATAATTGAATAGATTAAGAAAAAAACATATCTTAACCCTCTGGTTTAGATTTAAATTTATATGAGTTGGATTTATACAGTTTTCTGGTATATGCTGTTTCAGAATAAAAAAATTGCAGAAAAAGAAAAAAAAATCATGTTTTGTTTATTTACAAAAGGAAGTATAAATATAAATATATTATATACATATGTGTATATAGTTAAGGAAAGTTTGTACAAGGAAAGATAAAATAAACAATGCACAGTAATAATATACATGTATAGGATTTTGGGGAAAAAGAAATAAAATTTATATGAGAATTTAAGGTTTGTGTAAAATTAGATTTTAAAACCGATGTAGATTATTTTGGGAATAAACTAAAATATATATTTACAATGGGAAATTTTATTTGATTATTTGCTGGAAATTTTATATAAGTTGAAGCAGAAAGTTTTATTCACAAAAGGAATTTTACAATACTGTTTAGGGTAATTAATGTATTTAATAAACTTATTTAATTTAGCTTAGTTACTGGAAATTTATTTTTGATAAGTTTGAATATTAATAAATCATACAAATTGTTTATTCAAGGTCAAAAATCTGAAAAAGAAACCAAGTCGGGTTGGAATGGATTGTACAAACAAAGCAAAGGTGAGTTAATCTCACTCAGTGTAAATTTAAATTTAAATGATTAAATTTAAATAATTGTTTGAATGGTTGAAATTGATTGATTGATGTGCTATAGAATGATATATTCTGAAATTAGTAAATAATGTTGTGCTAACATTTGTGGATGCAGGGAAACAGGTTGGAGGGATCCAACTGGATTCCTCAAATTTATTAGATTATTTAATATTCTGTGTGATGAATATTTGATATCCTGTGATTGTTTTATGGATAATTGGAATATTGGATAGTATGGTTGGATGGAATAACTCAGTATAAAGAGTTACCAAAATCTATGGAATTGGATTTTTGAAAGGTAATAAAAGAGTAAAATTTTAAGTAAATAATTCTAGTAAATTGAAATAAATTGAACAATGAAGTGAAAATAAAATAAAATAGAGTGATTTATAAACTCTAACAAAATATGGAATATGAGGAAATTGAATTAACAAAGGAATAATAAATTCTGGAACTTAAGTGAATAAAAGTCATTATTTTAAATGTAAGGATTAAATTTAAAGGTAAAGAAAGGAAATTGAGGAATCTGAATTTGGTATTTTTCAGTTTAAAGATTTTAAAACATAAATTGGAAATTAAATCTAAAGTTAATAAATTTTGAAATAAATGAAGTAAGAGAATTTATTTCATGGTAAAGTAAATGGAAATCAATTGTAAAATTTATTTAGGTGTTGAAATTTAAATTTAAAGTGAAGAGAGATTTTGGGACTTTATGACTGGGTTATAAAGTGAAATAAAATGTCGGTGGATATTTTATAAATTCAAGGTAAGAATTTATTAAAGGAATGGGGATTTGTTTAAAAATAAATGGTGATGTATTTTTAAGAAATGGGAAAGAGAATAGGATTTCCCTGGATAGCCAAGTATGGTTTTCAAAAATATTTAAAGTTTTTAAGATCGTTTTAAAAAGCAGGTTTTGGAAAGTTTATTATTTCTAAATCTAAATTTTTAAAGCAAGTATATTTTTCTAAATCTATTATTGAAATAACTATATAAAGTAACTTGGTATTGAGTTTAAAAGAGGAAATTTAGTTTATATTTTATAAATTGTCTTATACAAATTATTTTGTTAGTATATTTATTTTAATAAAATATTTAAGTTATAATTTTAAAAGTTATAAGTATATTTTATAAAAAAAATGTTTTTAAATTATTTTAAACTTAAGTGTTTGTACTTGGCGTTCCAATGGAAATAATAATTGGGAATGTACCCTGGGAAGGGAAAACGGGTTTTGAAACTGTTTTCAAAAGGGGTTGAAAATTGGAAATATATATCTCGGGAAGATTTTTTGGGATTAATAAATAATTTGGGAAATTATTTATTGGTTGATGGATGTTTGTGAATATTAATTGATAGTTAAATAACCGACTATCAATATTGGACAAATGCGTTGATCGTTTCGAAGAAACCGGGATCGAGATTTATTTCTCGAAAACCACTTCGATCCGGTTTGTACGTTTCGTGCGAAAAACGTGTTCGGAGTCGAAGATGGAGCAGTGAAGTGCAAGGGCTAGTCGCTACTAATCCTGAGGATATTTCCAAAATGGATGTAGTAGGAATGGTGCCTTCGGTTCCGTTCGAACCCGGGACGGACTTGTATGGACGAATGCTTGCGAAACATCGTCAGGTGGGCGATGGGCATTCTAAGTGAAACGTTCTAAAGGTAACGCTTAGCCTCAAGCCTCATCAAATGGGAATGACTGAAAATCAGGGGATATGCAGCAAGGTTAGGTGGGTAGCACCCAAGCAGGGTGAGGTCATTCCAGTCTAGATGTCCCTTTTTATTTTTCGGCTTAGTGGTGCGGTTGTTGATCCCAACCGCGGGGTGATCTCACTCGGGACTGTCCAGTAAGGGATGGTTCCGGCCTTGTGTTGCAGGGGATGAAGGGAGTAATCCTCGGTACGGTGATCTAGGCCCCGTACTGTGACAGGTGGTACCCCAGTGCCTAGTCACTAGTTGGAAATCCATTCTCCCTATGAGCCTTGTACGTGTTTTGTTTGTATTACCCACTTTTGTGGCTAGTAGCTGGAATTTAATAATGTAACAATTTCGGCTATTTTATAAGTATTTGTATATAGACCTTATTATAATATCAGAGGATTTCTATAAAATTGTTTTAGCTATCGTAAGGTAAAAACCCGACATGTTTATTTGTGGCGTGGTCTTACGAGATGCTTTTGTTTTCAAAGGATTTTTGAAACTTTAATAATAAATTGGGTGTGATTTCTCACGCTGGTAATCCAGACTGACTCGGGTGTTATTTAACTTTAATGCTCGGGTCAGACCGAGTATTATAGGATACAGGATATGATGCTGTGGAGCTCAGGAGACGAGCTGGATGACGAAACGTACTCTCGTACTTGTATATTTATATACGTATTTCGCTGTGTTGAGTTGTTGTGTACCCATTGTATGATATTGATGTTGAGTTGTGACTGATGTATTCTGATGATGTAATGTATGTAAACAGATATATTTGATTTTGAGTAAAGATTATTTACTATCTATTATATTTCATTCCGCTGCGATGGTTAGATTCTGATGTTGTTTTTGTTTTCTCTTCTTCTACCTCTTCTTCTTAAACCCAAATGGTTCGTATTTCTGTGCAGCTTGAGTTAATTGTTGTAGAATAGTGTTGACTCAAGGGGTACGGATATCCGGGTCGTTACACTTGGTATCAGAGCTTAGGTTGGCGACAACCTAGGCCTTGGTGGAAATTACTCAAGTAGAGTCCGTAGTACTCTATAATGAGTTTGAGTGTATTAATAGATATGAGCGCGTATTTGTTAGTGAATACAAAACGGTTTTATATTGTGCCGATTGGTTTATTGAGTAGTTTATGGATTCTGGTCAATACGAGTAATTAACGTTATTGATAGGGATCTCTAAACACTTAAATAGAACAATTCGACATAGTATTGTTTTAAATAGGGTAAATGAAATAATTTTACCTGAATTATTTTTGTATATAAAAGATAAATTTTTTTGTAAAGTATTATAGTATTTGGATGCTTGATTGTTAAGGAATGATAATAATTAAATTCTTAACACTATTGTGTAGCAATTGAAAACTTATAACCAAAGTTGGAGAATAAATTTATATAACAAATGGAATTTGAAATATAGATTATAAATGTAATTTATAAATTGAAATAAACTTCATATACAAATGAGATTTGTAAATGTAAACTGTAAAGGTGATTATAATTTTGAAATTGAAATGAGATAAAATTCCAGAGAATGTTTGAATATAGATTTAAAGGAATTGCAATTTGGAATTTTTGGGAAAAACCTAAATTCCTTAGGATTTGGAAATGGTTTTCAAAGTTTTGGAGAAATAATAGTGGTATTATTTCGGGAATATTTTTGAATTGAATATGGAGAGATTTGGGGTTTAAAATATTTGGAATGTTTTAAAGAGATAAAAGCATTTAATTCTCTTTCGGTCGCTGGAAAATAACTTCGGTGATGACTGCAGCATCGTCGATGTTCATTTTCGAGCTTCTAAAAGGGAGATTGCTTCCAAATTGTTTTAAAATGAAATTGGCTGTGAATTGGGTTTGATTTTGAAATTCAAAAAGATAATTGAGTTTGCCAAAAGATTTTGGGGTGTAGTTGATATCAAAGTGATTTTGAAATTTTTGAAATTGTTTAGAACTCTAGAATCTTATTTAAAATGTTTATGGAACAATAATAAAAATATATTGGCTAAATAAAATGTATAATTCCGGGTTAAAGGTAAAGATGTAAATGGGATTGATTATTAATGGATAAAAGAATGGATATAAATAAGTTGTGAGTTATAAAAATTGGAAGTGGAATATATAAGCCAAAATAAGATAGTTTTGAATTCTGGGAAGTGAATAAAATCCAAAACTTAAATTATAAAATAGATTGAACTCCACTAAAGTAGTTAAAGTGATTTTGATATAAAAAAATCACATATTGGGTATAAAATTTGAATAAACTAATTGATAATTAATTGATAAATGAAATATGGAAATGGAACTTAAATTGGCTAAATGGAACTTGAATTAGTTAAATAAAAATTTGAACTGTAAATAAATAATAGAATTTGAAAGTGAAGTTTGAGTTATAAATATACATTCAGCATGGAATTGTAAGTAAATTAAAAATGAAGTGAAGCTGTTTGGAATTGAATTACAATAGAAATGATTTGAATTGCCAATAAAATCCAATATGAATATAACAAGTTAAATATGTGCATAGATATTATTTTGATAAATTGAGAATGTGAATTAGCAATTTGAATTGGATAGAATTTGATGAGAATCAAATGTAACAGAATTGAACTTAACTTATGCAATTTGAATAAATCGAAGTAAAACCACTTAAGATGGTAGCTAATTGAAGCTTGGCTTCAAAAGCCATTAAATAAAAGTTTGGGTTGAATTAATGGTATATAGGGCATGGAAGATTGTCGAGATTAAATAAAAAGGTTTTGGAATGAAAATTTGGCGAATTTGAAATAAAATGCAATTGGATGAGGGGTGAATAAATTAAAATGGAATGGAATTAAATGTAAATTGAATTGGAATCGATTTAAATGATTATAAGCTTAGGTGACCATTTATTTGTATGAGAATAAATTGTCTTTTGTCGAAAATGAGAATTAAATATATTAGATGAAGTGATAAAAGTGAAATAGATTGATTTTAAATCAATTAAATTTGATATGAGTTGTTTCGATTGAAAATGGATTGTATGCAAACAAGTGAGTGTAAGTCACTTAAATACGATAAAGTGGTTTGAAAATTTGTTGAAAGCAATTGAATTAGCTTTAAAACCATATAAATTGCTTATGAAAATTGTTTATGTACATTAGTTATGTAATGCATGTGTTTAACTATTGAAAATAAGTGAAATTATATATATATAGCACTTACATGTTTGAATTGAGTAAGTACAGGTTCAGGGAAGCCGTTTGGCTGGATTTGATTGCGCAATTTGCTAAAATAAATTGCTGCTTGCTTAAAAATGCTAAAATAAGGTACGCCTACGCAATACAAATAGGAAATATGAACTGTTTTTCTGTTTTCCGACCGTGTGGGTCGATGTATATTGATTTCCGGCCTGAGGCCGATGTATATATGTTTTTGTGCATCCTGCGATATCGCAGAAGTCCCTCCGTACAAGGGAGACTCTGCCAAAATTTTCCGTAAATTTTGGGAGTTAGAAATTTTTTTTTTGAAATTTTTGAAAATTTTCACAAATAACAAATGATTTAAATTAGTTAAGCACATAGAACTGGAACTGAATATTTAAGTGTAATTTACAATGTGTAATTGTAAAGTAAGTGAAATCGAAGGAACTAAAGAAGTAAAGTGTAAATAAACTTTTAACTGAGGCTTAAATTAATTAGTAAGTGAAACTAATACAATATTCGAAGTAGAAGCCAAATGGAATTCAAATAGAATTGTAAGGGCAAAGTGAATAAAACTGAATGGAAAAAAAAATTAAAAAAAAATGAACTTCAACAGTAAAGTGAAAATAAATATAAGAAGTATGTAAACCATTTATATTGAACTTAAGGGATGAAAAATGAAATTCTTAAGTAAATTTAGTATTGAGAAAATTATTCTAAGTTGATAATTGAATAAAGATTTAAAACTGGAAGTAGTGACAGGGGAAATTGTGAATAAGTGAATAAAAATCAAAATGAATGTGAATAAAGGAGAATATGTATAGCTAAAAATAAATTGGGCTTAATACGTAGAATGTACGTATATTATTTATTCGCATAGCAATGATCCAGAATTCGAGCACAGAATTTCGAGATAAATTTATCGATCCGAGTTAGAATTTTTCACTCGATTTTCGACGGCGAACCTGGATATGGAGTTTTGATTGATTCTGGAAATTCTCTATCGTAGTTTATGGCTATGTAAGGAGAATGACGATTTCTGATCAAGAAACCAAATCTGAGTCCGCACTAGGAAGTCGGGTGGACGATACTAGTTCGGAAGTGAAATTATGTGATCGAGTAAGCGATCGGATTTGGTATTGCGTACGAATGATATGTGTGCATCGTACGGGCTTAAATAAAGCAAATGTTGAAACTTTTGTAAAAGAAATGCAAAATGATTTTGAATGTTGTGGAGGGACATTATTGTTATAACAGGATATACAGGTGTTTTAAAAGCAGAAGGAAATTGATGTTTGATTTAAGAAGTTAAAATTTGAATGGCCCGACAAAAAGGTATGTGTTTAAAATTTCTATATGAAATTTGATTGGGTTTTTGATCGAGCCACTTGGCTTTTTGTTTTCTTTTGGATTTGGGAGGCCGTAGAGCCATTTTGTTGTTGTACCGAGCTAGCCGCGCAAAGGAGACGCTGGCGAAATTTTTCGGAAATCTAGGGAGTTAGAATTTTTTTGAAAAGCTTGATGATTTAAAATTTGAATGTAAATTTAAATTTGAAATGATAAGTAAGTAATGCTGTTTGGAACTTATGGATAAGTTTGAAAGGTTAGAAGAGGGTTGGTGTGTCTTTGATAAAAAGATTTATTTGAGCAAGTTGTTAAAAACTATTTGGGGTAAGAAAATAGTAAATGAGTTATGGGTCATTCTTCCTAACTAGTAATTTCGGGGACGAAATTCTTTTAAGGGGGGAGGAATGTGACGACCCAGAATTTTTGAGCTATTGAATTTGGAATATTTAATTGATTTTAAATATTTTAAAGTTAATTTTAACTCGAATTCAAATACCACCAATTATTTGATAGTCAAATTATTGAATTCAATAAGTTGAAGTTGGGTAAAATGTTGAAACTAGAGTTTTAAAGCCTGTTAAGATAATTTGAAGGTTTGTAAAATTTATATTAATAACACTGGAAGTAATAGAAGTTGTAAAATTGAAATTTATCAGTGGTTTGTCCAGTTGAAAATTTTATATCGTTTAAATTGAATTTAAAAATAGCCTTTCGAGACACAGTCTCGGAATTAGACGAAACTAGTTTCATTGGATCCGAAATATTTAATTATTTTCGGATTTCAAATTTCGTAGTGCTAGGAGTTGTCATGTGACCGTACGATAAATAAACGCGTGGAGTTTATATCGAAAATTTCAAATTTAACTAAGTATATATATATATATACACACACACACACATCCGGGTCAACCTCAACAGAAATTTATTCACACCAGAGTCAAGTCTTAACCGACAAGCATCGTACCCAAACCCCTCCTTCACGCTGTAGTCACGTCTTTCCCTTTTCCCATCAGATCTTTTACAACTCTTTTCAAAATCACTGCCAACTTCTTTTGTACGCTCCCTTCTCCTTAATCACTTCCTTCTTCTTACTTTCATAGCTGATTTAATAATCAGCCGAAGCCCCTTTTCGTTCTTTCATTTATAAACCTAAATAAAAATGGCAGAGGAAAAAAAAATATTGACTTTATCTGGATCGCAAGCCCCTTTCCTCCTTGCAGTTCAAATCGACAATGAATCGAACATAAAAAAAATCAAATCAAAATAAATCGTGCGCCGATTCGATCCTTAGTCGCGATTCAATCATTGTTTGGGGCGAGCGAGCATATCAGATTCCTTCGAAATTTTTGAAGCCGAGTGTTACTGAAACCCTTCTCATGCCTTTCGAACTGATGTTAAGGCAAGCTCGAGTCTTCAAGCAAAAGGGGTTTCGTTGGGTCTTGTCGCCGCATTTCGATTGTAAGCGATCGCGTAGGGTAGGGATCGAGGCTTCGGGGTGTGCCTCATTGGTGGCTGCATTCATTCGCGATGGATAGAGAGGAAGCGGTGTAATTTGGGCAGTAGGGTTTCTCTCATGATGCTGGGCGAAGTCATGGTTTCAATTCGAGTGAGTGGAGGTATTATTTTTATTTAAATTTTTGAATGATTCATACAGAAAGTAAATAGAATTTATAATAGGGTTTAACTGCATTTATATATACATGTATTTTGATTTAAATATATTTAAGCAGACAATAATTAATTTGGGCAGTAGGGTATTTTCTTTTTCTTTTTAAATCTATATTTATAATTGAATAGATTAAGAAAAAAACATATCTTAACCCTCTGGTTTAGATTTAAATTTATATGAGTTGGATTTATACAGTTTTCTGGTATATGCTGTTTCAGAATAAAAAATTTGCAGAAAAAGAAAAAAAAATCATGTTTTGTTTATTTACAAAAGGAAGTATAAATATAAATATATTATATACATATGTGTATATAGTTAAGGAAAGTTTATACAAGGAAAGATAAAATAAACAATGCACAGTAATAATATACATGTATAGGATTTTGGGGAAAAAGAAATAAAATTTATATGAGAATTTAAGGTTTGTGTAAAATTAGATTTTAAAACCGATGTAGATTATTTTGGGAATAAACTAAAATATATATTTACAATAGGAAATTTTATTTGATTATTTGCTGGAAATTTTATATAAGTTGAAGCAGAAAGTTTTATTAACAAAAGGAATTTTACAATACTGTTTAGGGTAATTAATGTATTTAATAAACTTATTTAATTTAGCTTAGTTACTGGAAATTTATTTTTGATAAGTTTGAATATTAATAAATCATACAAATTGTTTATTCAAGGTCAAAAATCTGAAAAAGAAACCAAGTCGGGTTGGAATGGATTGTACAAACAAAGCAAAGGTGAGTTAATCTCACTCAGTGTAAATTTAAATTTAAATGATTAAATTTAAATAATTGTTTGAATGGTTGAAATTGATTGATTGATGTGCTATAGAATGATATATTCTGAAATTAGTAAATAATGTTGTGCTAACATTTGTGGATGCAGGGAAACAGGTTGGAGGGATCCAACTGGATTCCTCAAATTTATTAGATTATTTAATATTCTGTGTGATGAATATTTGATATCCTGTGATTGTTTTATGGATAATTGGAATATTGGATAGTATGGTTGGATGGAATAACTCGGTATAAAGAGTTACCAAAATCTATGGAATTGGATTTTTGAAAGGTAATAAAAGAGTAAAATTTTAAGTAAATAATTCTAGTAAATTGAAATAAATTGAACAATGAAGTGAAAATAAAATAAAATAGAGTGATTTATAAACTCTAACAAAATATGGAATATGAGGAAATTGAATTAACAAAGGAATAATAAATTCTGGAACTTAAGTGAATAAAAGTTATTATTTTAAATGTAAGGATTAAATTTAAAGGTAAAGAAAGGAAATTGAGGAATCTGAATTTGGTATTTTTCAGTTTAAAGATTTTAAAACATAAATTGGAAATTAAATCTAAAGTTAATAAATTTTGAAATAAATGAAGTAAGAGAATTTATTTCATGGTAAAGTAAATGGAAATCAATTGTAAAATTTATTTAGGTGTTGAAATTTAAATTTAAAGTGAAGAGAGATTTTGGGACTTTATGACTGGGTTATAAAGTGAAATAAAATGTCGGTGGATATTTTATAAATTCAAGGTAAGAATTTATTAAAGGAATGGGGATTTGTTTAAAAATAAATGGTGATGTATTTTTAAGAAATGGGAAAGAGAATAGGATTTCCCTGGATAGCCAAGTATGGTTTTCAAAAATATTTAAAGTTTTTAAGATCGTTTTAAAAAGCAGGTTTTGGAAAGTTTATTATTTCTAAATCTAAATTTTTAAAGCAAGTATATTTTTCTAAATCTATTATTGAAATAACTATATAAAGTAACTTGGTATTGAGTTTAAAAGAGGAAATTTAGTTTATATTTTATAAATTGTCTTATACAAATTATTTTGTTAGTATATTTATTTTAATAAAATATTTAAGTTATAATTTTAAAAGTTATAAGTATATTTTATAAAAAAATGTTTTTAAATTATTTTAAACTTAAGTGTTTGTACTTGGCGTTCCAATGGAAATAATAATTGGGAATGTACCCTGGGAAGGGAAAACGGGTTTTGAAACTGTTTTCAAAAGGGGTTGAAAATTGGAAATATATATCTCGGGAAGATATTTTGGGATTAATAAATAATTTGGGAAATTATTTATTGGTTGATGGATGTTTGTGAATATTAATTGATAGTTAAATAACCGACTATCAATATTGGACAAATGCGTTGATCGTTTCGAAGAAACCGGGATCGAGATTTATTTCTCGAAAACCACTTCGATCCGGTTTGTACGTTTCGTGCGAAAAACGTGTTCGGAGTCGAAGATGGAGCAGTGAAGTGCAAGGGCTAGTCGCTACTAATCCTGAGGATATTTCCAAAATGGATGTAGTAGGAATAGTGCCTTCGGTTCCGTTCGAACCCGGGACGGACTTGTATGGACGAATGCTTGCGAAACATCGTCAGGTGGGCGATGGGCATTCTAAGTGAAACGTTCTAAACGTAACGCTTAGCCTCAAGCCTCATCAAATGGGAATGACTGAAAATCAGGGGATATGCAGCAAGGTTAGGTGGGTAGCACCCAAGCAGGGTGAGGTCATTCCAGTCTAGATGTCCCTTTTTATTTTTCGGCTTAGTGGTGCGGTTGTTGATCCCAACCGCGGGGTGATCTCACTCGGGACTGTCCAGTAAGGGATGGTTCCGGCCTTGTGTTGCAGGGGATGAAGGGAGTAATCCTCGGTACGGTGATCTAGGCCCCGTACTGTGACAGGTGGTACCCCAGTGCCTAGTCATTAGTTGGAAATCCATTCTCCCTACGAGCCTTGTACGAGTTTTGTTTGTATTACCCACTTTTGTGGCTAGTAGCTGGAATTTAATAATGTAACAATTTCGGCTATTTTATAAGTATTTGTATATAGACCCTATTATAATATCAGAGGATTTCTATAAAATTGTTTTAGCTATCGTAAGGTAAAAACCCGACATGTTTATTTGTGGCGTGGTCTTACGAGATGCTTTTGTTTTCAAAGGATTTTTGAAACTTTAATAATAAATTGGGTGTGATTTCTCACGCTGGTAATCCAGACTGACTCGGGTGTTATTTAACTGTAATGCTCGGGTCAGACCGAGTATTATAGGATACAGGATATGATGCTGTGGAGCTCAGGAGACGAGCTGGATGACGAAACGTACTCTCGTACTTGTATATTTATATACGTATTCCGCTGTGTTGAGTTGTTGTGTACCCATTGTATGATATTGATGTTGAGTTGTGACTGATGTATTCTGATGATGTAATGTATGTAAACAGATATATTTGATTTTGAGTAAAGATTATTTACTATCTATTATATTTCATTCCGCTGCGATGGTTAGATTCTGATGTTGTTTTTGTTTTCTCTTCTTCTACCTCTTCTTCTTAAACCCAAATGGTTCGTATTTCTGTGCAGCTTGAGTAATTGTTGTAGAATAGTGTTGACTCAAGGGATACGGATATCCGGGTCGTTACATAGGCCCTATCAAGGGTAATGACTAAAACATGCAAGATGCAGCAAGGCTAGGCAGGTCGCCCCCGTTATGGTAAGGTCATCCCTATCTAGAGTCTCTACTATCAACTCATGTATGCTTCAGTATGGTTTCTGAACCCTACCAAGGGGTGATCTTATTCAGTACTATCCAGTAAAAGGCAAGCTGTTCTTGTGGTGGAAGTGGTTGGTACGTTTGACCTTAGTTCATGAATTAAAGGTGTACTATGCAGGAAGTAGCCCAGTATCCTAGCCATTGTATGAAATCCATTCTCTAATAATTATTGTACGGATTTAGTTGTACAAAAATATGTTGGAGTATGAGATGCAAGCATCTCAGTATGTTCATTATTATTTAAATATCCTAGACCTTATCATAATATCATTTGACTTCTATTAAAGTGTTTTGGTTATTGTAAGATAAAAACACATTCGCTTTTGTATGCGGCATGGTCTTACGAGATATCTTTGATTTTCAAAGTGTTTTTTAAAGTAAAATTTAAGTTGTCTTGAGTTTACTCACACTAGACTCGTGCCTAACCTGGTTTTTTATCTTTTTTTCCAAAAAAAATTTGGTACTCAAATTTGTATGAGTAGCCATGTAATCTAGGTTTCTTATAGAAGCATTTTCCAGGAGCTGGAGCAGGTGGCCTCACCGTTACCTAGTTATTATCTTATTCTGCCGTGTTTATGTATGATTTATGTATTTTGTATGGGCAGGTAGCTATAACTATCCAGTTGAAGGTAGTAATTTAATGTCTCTGATGTATTATTATTATGAAAATGACTACGTAATATTCTATGTTATATAATGTTCTGATTCATGGTGAGATTCTATAATTGTGTAGTTTCTTCGTATCTTACCTTTTCTTCTACTCTTAATGACTTGTCTTTTGAGTGAGAAAGGTGATTCGTTCCAATTTGTTATCAAAGCTTAGGTTAAGCAACCATCTGTGCTTTGGGTTGAGGTCTACTTCAAGAGTGCGTATTTGTAATTTTTACTCATACATACATACGTACATATATATATACATGATAGATAGATCAGCTTGATAGGTTTGATTAGTACGCTTCTTTCAAAATTTATCTTGTCCAAATATTCTAAGAATTATTTTACTATATCCAGGGAATAAAACATTAGTAATACTGGTAGATGAGGTAGGGAAGCAGGTATCACTATGACTACAATTGGTCGAACACCAAATTATGGAGGAGTTCGAATTGCCCATGAAGCAACGCCAGAGCATCCAAGAGTGAATTTGGAAACCTTATGCAAGGATTATACATCCTTGGAGGGAAACTGTTTAAAGGAACTAAGTCTATCATAGAAGTGCAAGCTTGGTTGTGTCTTACGAAAAGATTTCTAAAGGTCTTGGTTTATCCAGTGAAGAAAAAAGGTTCTTAGTAGCATGGAAACTACAAGAGCGAGTAGCAACTTGGTGGGACTCAATACTACAAATATTGCAGAAGAAGTGTTTTCATAGGCCCAATTTAAAGATGTTTTTAAATGCCAATTCTTGCCAACAGCAGGAATGATCAGGATTTATAGGAACTTCATAAACTTGAAGCATATAGATCTTCTATAGCAAAATATGAGACAAAGTTCAATAAGCTATCTTGCTTTGGACCAGAATTGATCTACACCTCATTAAAGAAAAATTAGATGTTTGCTTTGGGTTTGAGAGAAGAGTGCCATGAGAAAATGACTGCTCACGTTAAAGGTACTTTTACAGATTTAGTTGATATGGCTCTGAGGTACGAGGCCTTTGAAAAGAAGAAGCCTACTTTAGTAGCACTAACCAATGGAAATATGAGTGGTAATAATTCAAATAAAAGGAAGATCAATCTAGGAGATAATGAGAGGGAAAAGTTCAAGAATATTAGTTATTACCTTTGCAAGAAGAAATGCCATATTTCAAGGTCCTGTCCGAAACATAAAGCTTATAAGTAGAAAAGTGGACCTATCTCTCCAATGGTCCTAAAGTCGGTTTGTTTAAATTTGTCATCAACTGAGCCATATGATTAAAGGCTGCCCATGCATAAATAAGTCGTAGCCAGCTAAGGTGTATGCCATTAAGAATGAACCGTCGACTTCGATGGATGTGAAGGAGAAAGGCGCCCTTGAATGTACCTTACTGATTAATGGTATTTTTATTCGAGCACTATTTGATACTGGTGCTTCTCATAGTTTTATCTCTTTAGAATCAGTAGGTAAATTTCATCTAATCCGAAGTATGATAGAAAATCCTACGTATGTGTCTAACCATATAAGTGGTGTAACCCATTTGAATATGATTTGTAAGAATGTGCAAATTTCCTACCTTTCTTATCACTTTTCTTGTGATCCCATATGTCTTAGACTTTAAGGGATTTGATATTACTTTGGGATCAGAGTGGAATGAATTAGAAAAGAAAATTAATGACCTATTAAGAAGAGGACTAATTAGTACTAGTCATTCAAGCTTTGGATCAGCTGTGGTGTTTGTGACTAAGTCTGATGGATCTTTAAGGTTGTGCAAGGATTATAGGGAGTTGAGTAACCTAACAATTAGGAACAAGCATCCCTTGCTCTGCATCGATGATCTTTTTAATCAACTTTGTGGAGTATGGTGTTTTCTCAAATGAATATAGCTACTGGATTTCACCAATATAGGGGTATCTAAAAATAATATACCCTTAACCGCGTTTACAGGTCCTGACTATTTCTTTTAGTGGTTGGTTTTTCCTTTCATGCTAACTAATTCACCTTCATATTTCGTAGACCTCATGAACCATGTTTACCAAGATGTTCTTAATAAGTTTGAGTTAGTTTTCATCGATGAGATCCTTTTCTACTCCAAATCCAAGGAGGAGCATAAACATCATTTGAAAGTGATGTTGGAAATTGAGGAGACATGTCCTAAAGGTGAAATTTTATAAGTGCCATTTTTAAAAATCAAAGATAAGATTCATAGGAGATGTGTGACAAGAGAAGGTATTTTAGTAGACCCAACGAAGGTGGAAGCTATTTAGAAATGGAAGCAACTTCGGACTCCTATCAAGATTCGCAGTTTCTTAGGTTTGCTTGGGTACTATAGGAAGTTTATTCAAGATTATTTTAAGATTTCCTCCCATTTGACTAAGCTGACTAAGAAGGAGGAGAAGTTTGTATGGACTACAAAGTGTGAAAAAGCATTTCTGGAAATGAAGAAAAGATTGACCAATGCACCATTTTCGACTGTTCCAGATGGAAATAGTGTATTCACGGTTTAAACAGATGCTTGTGGAGTGGGACTAGGTGCTTTTCTGATGCAGCATGGTAGAGTGATTACTTATGCAAGAAGATGGTTGAAGCATCATGAGAAAAACTATGCTACGCATGACCTAGAGTTGCTAGCTGTGGTCTTTGCATCAAAAATGTAGAGACATTACTTAATGGGTAAGGATCCTCCTATTACTCGTAGTTTGTTTCTAATCTTTAGATATTCTAGGAGTAAATTTCTTTATTTAATTAGGTGTATCTTTTTACTCGAAAGGATTTGAACCTGAGGCAACAGAGGAGGTTGGAGATTCTAGCGCCTTACGACTTAGATATTTTTGTACGCCAGGAAAGGCTAAAGTGATGGCGGATGCCTTAAGCAGGAATGTTGTTTTGACTCTTTTGTAAGTTACCCAATCACATTAGGAAAGGATTATGAGAAAATAGAGGAGGGATGAAATACTGGAGGGATTAATTCAAGGATTCAAATGTGTGGACGTTCGGATTTTGAAATCGATAGTTGAGGTGCTTTAAGGATGAACGGACGATTGTGTGTTCCAGATATGGAAGTGTTGAGGCAGGAAGTTTTGTCTAAATGTTACAAATGTAAGTTAAGTATATATCCAGGAGTTCACAAGATGTATCAAAACATGAAAAGAGTATTATGATGGCCGCGAATGAAAAATGACATTTCATTCTATGTTAACAGATGTTTGCGCTGCCTATAAATCAAAGTTGATCATCAGAAGATAGCTGGGTTACTACAAACATTGGAAATATCTAACTGGAAATGGGAAATGATGTCAATGGATATAAGTAATGGTTTACCTAGAACCAGAAAAGGAAATGATGGAGTATGAGTTATCGTGGATCGGCTAACGAAGAGCGCATATTTTATTTTGGTAGTACCAATAAGGACCGTTGCTTCTTTAGCTGAAATTTTTATAAGGAAGATAGTCAGGTTGCATGGAGTTCCTATGAGTATAGTAAGTGGTTGTGACCCCATATTTACTAGTCAAGTTTTGGAAGCATTGCAAATAACTTTGGGAACAAAGTTGAGCTTAAGCACAGCATACCACCCCAAACAAACGGACAGACGGGAGCGAGTGAATCAGATTCTAGAGGATCTCTTGAGAGCGTGTATTCTAGATTTTAGTGGATCATAGGAGGATCATCTTCTTTCAGTTAAGTTCTCCTATAACAATAACTTCCAAGCAAGAATTGGTATGGCACCTTATGTAGCCCTATATGGATGACCGTGCAAATCACCATATTGTTGGGTTGAGATGAGAGATAAACTAGCACTTGGGCTAGACATGATCCGGGAAGCTTCTGAAAAATTTGCAGTGATTAAGAAAAGAATAAAAGAAGCCCTAGATTGCTAAAAGAGTTATGTGGATAAGAGGTGAAGAGATTTCGAATTTGTGGTAGGATTCTTGGTGTTCGTAAACCTTTCACCATAAGAGCAGTTGTTAGATTTTGAAAAGCTAGAAAATTAGCTCCTAGGCATGTTGTACCCTTTTGTATTCTTAAAAGAATCGAACCACTTACTTATAGGGTCGAGTTGCTAGTGAGATTTGTAGGTGTACGTAATGTGTTCCATGTCTCATTACGGAAAATATATTCATGACACATCTTTGATTGTGGAGCCATTGGTTTAAGACAATTAGAGATAGAACCGAACCTAACAGTGGTTAGACATCTAGTTTATGATGTGGATCAGGATGAAAGGATATTTCACTATAAGGTTGTGCGACTATTAAAGATTCAACGGAGTGAGGATCCAAGCAATTGCACTTGGGATAATGTGGATCATATGAAAGAAGCCTATCCCGAGTTGTTGTTAGGATAACTAGTCATAATTTGTATGTATAGTGTATGCTTGTTTGCTATCGATGCTTAGTGCATGTCTTTGTATATGTTTTATGATATGAATATGTAGCTTTTTGGTAGCTTGAATTATCTCTTTGTTTGTTAATTTCAGGGTAATATTCTTTTAAGTGGGGAGAGTGTAGCGGCCCAGAATTTTATCGCTATTTAAATGAATATTTTATTGTATTTTTAAATAATTAATAAATCAATTTTTATTAACAAATAAAACTATTCTAAATAATAAGTAATGATGATAAAATCATTTTCAAAATATATATAGTACATAAAGAAATAGAAAACATGATTAGAAATTATTTTCCGAAATATTGATTTTTCTTCAACTAAAAGTTATCAGTGAAATCATAGCACTATTGTAAACACTTATATGCACATAACAAACTATTTTGACATGTTGTGTATATGTATATATGCATGTACATATTTCCTTCATAAGTGTATAATCATATATGATAAAAAAGATTTTATTTATTAATACACACACATAACATATAAAAAAATATATCTTTTTCAACTTCAAGTACATGAGATTATGGCATGAGCAGTTGGATGAGAGGGGGGGGGGGGGAGTACTGCAAGGATGGAAATGAGGGAAAAGGGATGGTGGTGCATGCATACATATATATTTAATTATAAGAACTTATACATATTTAGTTATTTTCCTAAGCTTACATATACCACTACTCTTTCGTATTTCTCATTTTACAACCCCAACTTCATTTCAAAATTTCCTAAGAGATTGAATAAACTTCCATGGCTTCATTTCATAAAATTTAAAATAAGAAAAAATCATCTTTTTGCTAAAGTCTCCTCTTTAGTTCCCAAAAACACTTATACAAGCTCTACAACCTTCTTTTTCCAAAATACGAGTACTCAAACTCCCTAAGCCTACATGGCCAAAGGCAAACTCAATATGGCTGAGCCCAAAGCCTACGTGGCTGAGCCTATTTAAGGTGTTCGAACATCTAAAGTTTCAATTTTTGAAAGATCCTAAGTTGTTTTCAAGTTTTAGCAAAAGTTTGCCTTGAATTAGTAAGCCACGGTGCGTAACATCTTGTTTTTGGAAAATAAAATAACTTGATTTTGATGAACTATATGTTATGGAAATATAGTGGTTGTTATGCTGAAATATCATGTTGTTTTATGGCCATATGATTACAAGTTTATGGTAGAGCTTGGACGTGTGATTTAGTTGTTAAACAATATGTTTAGATACAGATATATGAATGGTTGATTATGATATGATGGTAGTGTGTTTGTGAAGAAAAAACTAAGTATATGTGATGAAAATGTTGTGAAGTTAGCACCTTTAAATGTCGCTAAGGACTTGAGATCCGATTTGGAAACAAAAGCTTGTTTTCTAGTTTTTTTGAATTTAGTAAACGTTTTTCCAAGATTTCACCTTTTGTTTAAGTTGTCAAAACTCTTCCATTTGTGTTTCAAATATCGTAGCTAGAGTTAAAGCGTGTTTTCACCTAGAAATTAATTGCAGCGAACCGCACTTACAGCTATAGTCGCCATGGATGCAGTTTAAAAAATTTCATGATTTCAAGTTTTAAAGTGTTTTCTTGGGATTGTTTTTGAAAACACATTTCAAACTAATTAAGTAAGTCAAAAGTTTAAGTTTGAATTACATCATAATTTATGTATTTAATTTATTAATTAGGGTAATTATTATATAGTTAATTAATTGAGTAATCAAGTTAAGTAATTAGAGTTTAAGAAATTATTAACCATGTTAATTATTTTTAATTATATTTTTAAAAAATGATTAACTAAGATAAAGTAAAATTTATTTCTATTTAATAATCAAGTTTATGTACTTCAATTAATTATTTATTTACAGCCAATTGTTTAATTAAAGGTTAATTATCCACTTAATCGGGGTTAAAAGAATGTTATTTAATTAGTTCGATTATAAATAATTTTTAATTAATAAAATTTTAAAGTATGTTTTTTGATTTAATTAAGATTAACAAAGATTAGTTAAGTTTTAAACTTATGATTTAGTTAAGGTTTATTTATTTTATATTTCTTTCAAAGCTCTATCAGTTATTTATTTTTAACCAACTTTCTTGTGTAAGTAAATTGTTTAACCAAAGGATCTCATATCCATGCTGTTAACCCTCTTCTTTCAACGACCCTGCGACCTAGAGAAAGTAGCGACCTAGCGACTCAACTAGTCAGCGACCTACAGAACTCAGCGACCTAAAGGATTGAAAGGTCCATCGACCTAAAGATATCAACGACCCAGAGACCTAAGGGTTGAACGATCTAGCAAGTTAGTAAGGGGAGCGACCTAACAGGGATAAAGTTCTGCAGCAAGCTAAGGTGAAACGACCTAACAAAGCAAGCATTACGACCTAACGGACTAATGGACCAACAACGGGTTAATGACCTAAAGTGTGAACGAGTTAACTTAGACGCGAACTAACAGGAATGAAGCTCTCTAACGACCTAGCAACCTAGCGAGCTATACAAAGCCGAGGTAACTTGTCTTCCTTATGTCGTTCCTTCTCTAGGTCGCCCATGATCTATGACTTGTTAGAATGGTCAAAGGTGCTCCTGTTAGGCCATAAACCATGTCTACTAAGTCGCCCATGACCTACGGCCTATACCTAAGCCGCTCGCAACCCAAACAAACCAAAGGAGCTTCCTATGCCGCTTCCTAGCTAGGTCGGCCACGACCTATGACTTTCTAGCTTCTCCAGTACGATCAAGTGTACCATGTATAAGCCGTAAATGACTCCTACTAGGTCGCGGGCGACCTACGACCTATCCAAGGTCGTTTGCGACCTACGACCTAATGCCGAACTCTCCTATAAATACCCCACCTACTCCAACTAAAAAGGGATCTTTTTTAGCTCATTTCCGGAACGCCGATACTCTGCTGAATTCTCGATTCACTCGACACTTCAAACACAAAGGACATCTCAACAAACTTCAAGAGGAAATCTAACGCAATCAACATGAATTCAAAGACTTCTTCTATATCGGAGTTCTAGTTGTTTGTCTCATCAGTGTTGTAATCAAAGATTGTTGTAAAGTTGTAATTGATTCAGCAATAAAGAAGATTAAAGTGGACATAGGCTTAACCTGAAGCCGAACCACTATAAAACTGTTGTCTTTTACTGCTTTCTCTGTAACTTTTCTACTTGTTTCTAATTCCCATATTCACGGGTGGTGCTTTCACTTATTCTCTACATACACCGGGGTGTTAGCGTTCAATTTTAAGCGTTAACATTTTTGGTGCTTTCACTGAGAACCCAACTCAGGCTATCTTCGTCATTGCTTCGCAAAAGTTTGTTGAAAGAATCTCTCTCAAAACCAGAAGTCTGTCAGAGATAATGGCTCCTGGAAGAAAGCGTGGATCTACAAGACCTAGCAATATCCATGAAAATACCGCTACTTCTCCTTCGTCAAGTCAAGCAGCACCAAGTGTCAGAATTACACGAGCGGAGTTAGATGCCGCAGTTTCTGGATTATACCAGTAGATGGAGACTCATAATGCTTTATTGCTTGAGTGGTTAAATGCATCGCTCGGAGCTTACCGTCAACCGGTGAATAATGAAGAAAACCTTGCAGATGATGTTCATAATCCTGAAGAGAGGAATATTCCTCAAAGAGCTAGCCCCGCCAAGGAAACACCTCCTCAAGATGGAGGATCGAGACCACAGCCAACTCTCCGTGAACGTTTGTCCAGACAAACTTCCGAGAAAATGACTGAAGTCAGTCCTGCTGATCCTTTAAATGATGAGGAATATCTTTCGGGAATGGTGCGACAAATTATGAAAGAAAGCATGCAGAGGGATGAAGATGAGAAGGAATGGGGATTCGCCCCGAGCAAAACTCCGTTCACTGAAAAGATTCTAAAGGCGGAATTCCCAAGGAAGTTTGTTCCTCCTACCATCTCGGATTAAGGGAACAAGCGACCCCAGTCAATTCCTGTATAAGTATGATTGGCACATGACTGGTGCTAGAGCGCCCGTTGAGATCAAATGCCGGTATTTTCCGGTATACTTGGAAGCAGTGGCTCTGCTCTGGTTCACAAAGCTTCCGGTCCGATCCATAGACTAGTTCGCCGATTTGACTCGGAAGTTTAAAGAGTAATTCAGGTTGTATGCTTCAAAGGCAAAGGATATTATGTCACTGTCAAGCTTGGAACAAAATCCTGGGGAATCTATCAGGTCTTTCTTAAACCGCTTCAACATAGTTTTGGCTGAAGTGGACAATGCAGAACCACGGATGGTCTTGACATACTTGATGAGGGCAATCGACAAATCAAGCGAATTTGGGAAGTGGATGAAGATGAAAGAACCGAATTTGCTTGAGAAATTCTATAAGAAAGCTGATGAATTCATGCGCTTGGAAAACCTTCGAGCACCAGTTAAAGTGGCATTGACAGAGGTTAAGAATAATACTACCGGTCCTACCAAAAAGGAATCCGGGAGTCAGAAAAGAGAGAATAATGGTGAGAAGAAACAGAAAAATATGAAGAAACCTCGCTTCTTAGAACCTTCAGATTTCACTCCTTTGACTGACACTCCGGAGAATATCTTTTTTGCTACCAAAGATGCAGTGGAATATCCTAAACCGCCGGAGATGAGAGTTAACAAAAAAGCTACTCAAAGTGGGAGATTTTGTCGATTTCATAATCAACCCGGTCATGATACCAACGAATGTCGCCATATGAAAAGTTTAATTGAAGAACTATTGAGCGAGAACAAGTTACAGCAATATGTTAAGAGAAGTAGAAATGACTCAACTTCATCCACTAAGGGCCACCTGTTTGCGCCAAAATTGGTCACAAACATTTTGGTGCTTTCACTGAGAAGGCAACTAGCACCCGCTACATCGGATTTGAAGAGTTTGAGGAATTTGGATTTGGAAGACAATGACTAGGCAGAATAGCAGAAGGCTAAGGGATGAGAGAAGCCAACAAGGAGGAAGTCAACAAGCATCCTCCGGAGGTGAGGAAGGACATGCTTCGGTCTACATAACTCGGGATGAAATGGAAGCTATGGCCAATTCTTTGCAGGAGAGATTGTTGAAAAGTCAACAGGAAATGATGCAAACCTTCTTGGAACAAATGAGAGCTGCAGGGATGCAGAACTTAGGAACAGCTACAGCAACTGCGGATGTAGGACAAGGAGCTAGGGTTGTGGAACCCAATGAAGGACAGGATACGGAACCAGAAGGCAATCAACAAGGGCTTGGGGGCAGGCCCACAGAATTCAATGCAGGAGAACCTTTGGGAGGAAGTCAACAAGCTAGAGCTAACGTTGCTGCTAGTGAGCCACACGAGGAATATGTACCAGAGTTCCCTCGGGGGCATGGGGGGCAACCCCTACCAGACAATATAGGATTAGTAGAAATGATCAGGAAGACTGTGCGAGGTGGTTTGACAAACGGAGATTTGGAAGGAGTGAATAGAAGTCCATTCGCTCGGGAGATAAGAATGGCTCAGAATCCACCTAAGTTCAAGCTACCTAGCGTGGAGGTATATGATGGTAAGACGGATCCAACAGATCACTTAATGAGGTACACCAGACACATGGAGGTGCTGGGGGCATCAGAGGAAGTGATGGCCCGATGTTTCCCTTTGTATTTGAAGGACTTAGCTGCAATGTGGTTTAGGCAGCTGGAAGAAGGATCTATCAGGACTTGGAAGGAATTAGTGGAAAAGTTTCTGGGACAGTTTCGGGTTCACGTCAAGAGGCCGAAGAACGTGATGACTTTAACATCGGTGAAGCAAAGGATGGACGAATCGCTTAGAGCTTTTCTAACTCGATTCAGTGCGGCAGTCGCTTCGGTGGATCGGCCTGGTCCATCAATGGTTTTAATGGCAGCAGTATCAGGAGTCAAGGAGAAGTCGGATTTCAAGGTATCTCTGATACGAGATCCCCCGCAAAATCTCGACGAATTCTTTCATGAGGCAGAAAGGTTCCTTCGGCAAGAAGATGCAAGTACGGATTTAAAGTTGAAGAAGGCTAATGCAATCGAGGTTGGAGCGGTATCCAAAAATGGTTTGGATAAGGATAAAGGAAAAAGGAAGTTAGATGACGACTCTGGAAACGCTAGGAAGCGATGGAAGGATCCAAAGTTTTCCACATACACAGGATTGAACGAGACGCTGGAGCGGATATACCTGGAAACTCGGAATCGCCTTCCCTACCGAAGGCCGGCTAGGAGGGAACCAACAGAGCGGGAAAGGACATCAGGAAGGCACTGTCTCTTCCATGATCTGGATGGACATGATACCAACAGCTGCAGGCACCTAAAGGATATAATCGAGGAGCATGTAAGGAATGGGCAGTTACAGCAATACGTTGGAACTCGGGATGCAACGGTGGAGCAGGAGCAACCACCGACCACCTCACGCCATGATGATGGGAGGCCCAGGGATGATCGTCGATTGATCATCCATTGACCAGGATAATATGGAATAAGTAGCAAGCTACTAGCAAACGGTAAAGTCATTTACACATGTACGGGGACGGAGATAGCCCCTAGGCATGCTCTGAATGATGATAAACCGGGATGCTATGGTTTGTGAAATTTATTTCTTGCTTTTAGATTGGACATTGCTTTTCTTTATTGGATTTGGTTTTGGAGCTTGGATTGAGCTCCTGGTTTTTCTTGCTTTTTTATTTGGATTTTCCTTTGGATGATTGTTTTTGGTTTTGGATGCTGGTTTGGATTTCTGGTTTGGATTTGAATTTTGGATTTGGATTTGGATTTTGGATTTGGATTTCGGATTTGAATTTCGGATTTGGATTTTGGAATAAATTTTGGTTGGACTTTTATCTGGTTTTTGATAAATGGTCGTCGGGTATGGATTATGCCTGGCAAGGGATGAGTCACTTTACCCAAACAAGGAAGATTGACTCATTCAGGTCGTCAAGTATGGACAATGCTTGGCAAGGGTCAGGAGTGACCAGGATTCGGCCTAGGACTTAGGCCTTCTATTATCATTTATTATTTTCAGGTCGTCGAGTATGGACTATGCTCGGCAAGGGTCCGGAGAGATCAGGATTCGGCTTAGGACTTAAGCCATGGCATTTTACAGCACCCAGGGACACTGGGCCAAGGTCGTTAAGTATGGATTGCGCTTGGCAAGAACCCGGAGAGGTTGGCTCAACGTCCAGGGACACTGGACCAAGTTCGTCAAATATGGATTGCGCTTGGCAAGAGCCCGGAGAGGTTAACTCAACGTCCAGGGACACTGGACCAAGGTCGTCAAATATGGATTGCGCTTGGCAAGAGCCCGGAGAGGTTAACTCAACGTCCAGGGACACTGGACCACAGTCGTCGGATGTGGATCATGCTTAGCAGGAACCCAGAGAGGTTATGGATTTGGATATCGACCCGGAGAGTTCCTGGCTCCGGTTATTGGCTATTGGATAAGGATGGATTGGAACTTGGTTGTCGAGTTCGAATGGATACAGAATTGGCTAAGGCTTTGGCTATTGGATATGGAATTGGACATCGACTCGAAGCAGTCAAGGACGATATACTCTGGCAATATGGCTTTGGACTTTGGATATTGGATTCGTAATTATTCAAAACACACCTTGTTATCACAAGGCATGTTTTGGGGGGCAAAATGTTATCCCATTTTTTGGTCAAAACTGGAATATCAACAAATTGGCAAGGAATTATGGATATCAGGACTGGAGATAAGGCTACGATGGATATCGTCAAAATTTTGCTGAACTGCGATCGGGACGAAATTGATTGGAAATGATGATAAGGACTATGAAAGGCTATGTTCCAAATTTCAGGTTAATCGGAGTTCGTATGAAGGAAATATGATGGATTCAAGGTAGGAATAGTACGTAGTTCGAATCCATCAAAAAGGGGATAAAGTGACGCTCGGTTCGAACCGATCAGGTTCGAACCCATCAGGATTCGAACCCATGAGGTTCGCATCGATGACGCTTCGAATCGATGGGAACTAGATGGGTTTGAAAGGAGTAGCTTCAATGCAATGGACTCGAAGATGGTGGATTCGAACGATAGGTATGGATTCGAAGATCATGGATTCGAAGATGAAGATGGACTCGAAGAAGGTAATGGATTCGAAGTATACATGGATTCGAAGATGAAGATGGACTCGAAGAAGGAGATGGATTCGAAGTGGACATGGATTCGAAGAAGGAGATGGAGTCGAAGTGGACATGGATTCGAAGAAGGAGATGGAGTCGAAGTAGACATGGATTCGAAGAAGGAGATGGAGTCGAAGTCGACATGGATTCGAAGAAGGAGATGGAGTCGAAGTAGACATGGATTCGAAGAAGGAGATGGATTCGAAGTGGACATGGATTCGAAGAAGGAGATGGATTCGAAGAGGACATGGATTCGAAGATGATGGATACGAAGCAAGGGACATGGATTCGAAGGACGAGGATTCGAAAGGGATGGATTCGAAGAGGATGGACTCGTAGGATATGGACTCGAAGGAGGCGGCTTCAGAAAGCATGGATTCGAAGAGCATGGGTTCGAAGGGTATGGATTCGAAGGAGTCGGCCCTATGGGTTCGAAGGGGATGGTTTCGAAATAGATGGTTTCGAAGCATGGGTTCGAACCATTCAGGACGCACGAATTCTTGAACTTGGATCGATCATATCTTCCAAACCGTTGATCCAAATGCAATGAAATTTTTACAGGAGCTTACATACATGTTGAAGAATGTTCACACCAAATTTCAGCTCAATTGGATGGATTCTTGATCGATTCGAACGTCACTTCGAATCGATCCCTAACTGGGCACGGATTCCGAGAACACGGGCCTGTGGGCCCCCCTCACGTGCCAAGCAGCCTCCCCAGGTTTTAGGCGGGATTTCAGCCTTCCACGCCTATAAATAGAGCCCCTGGTCATTCAGAAAAGGGGTCGGAAGATTTGGAGAGAAGAGGCATGCCCGGATGCTGCTAGAATCATTCCATAGCTTCATTACCGCTATTTTCTTCAGATTTGGTCATTACTACTGTTGAAATCGCTTGTAACCTTGAAGGATAGTTAATAAAAAGAAAAAAAATTTGGAGTGTATGTAGGCCGGAGATAGCCGAACCACTATAAAACCTGTGTTTCTGTTCTTTACTTTTGGATTGTTGTCTATTATTTGCTAAGATTTGTTATTTGTGTTTGAATATCACTAATTTATATTCATACACCGGTGCTTTCACGGTATTGGGTGTTTGTGACCAATTTTGGCCACCAACTTCCTGCTCATCCATCTGGCTCGGGTGAGAGGAATACCGTGCATGAATCGGAAAGGCCTGTTATCAATGTGATTACAGGAGGTCCTCACCCAGCAGGTAGAAGCTGGGGCGAGATGGAAAGATATGCCCGTGCCTTGAAGTATGCACCAACAGAAGAGAGTGTTTTAGTGCTAGAAGACGTTGCACCTTTGAAGCAGCAGAAAACTTTCAATGATGATATTGTGTTCAAACCCAGGGACTCTATGGGTGTTGAAGCTCCAACCATGGATCCCATCTCTACAGGCATTGGGCCGGCTACAGTGAGAAGAGTGCTTGTAGATTGCGGCGCTTCTTGCAACATTCTCTTCAAAAAAATGTTCGACCAAATGGAAATTCCAATGGTCGATGTTCAAGCCTCATCTCAAAAAATTGTTGGGTTCACTGGGGAACCGAAGCAACCAATTGGAACTATTGACTTGTTCGTCGAGCTTGGAGAGGGGCAGAAAAAGGTGGTTCGAAAACAGACTTTTTTAATTGTTGATGAAATTTCTGCCTACAATGCCTTTCTATGCCGACCAGCTCTTGCGGCTTTTAAAGAAATTCTCGCCCTGTGGTGCCTCACTATGAAATTTCTCATGGATAATGGCATTGGAGTTATTAAAGGGGATCAGAATGCCGGGCGAGAATGTTATCTAATAGAGTTGCGTGAAGCAAGGAAGAGAGAGATGGGAACAGATGCGGCAGCCCCAGTCCGCATCAAAGAACCAACCTTGTAGTAATTACAGGGTGGCCCCTGCACTGGCGAGCATAGCGGGGCACGAACAGAAATGGATCCCATAAAAGCTAGTGCAAAGGAGAATAGAGTGGTGCCAGTGGAAGTAACGGTGCCGGTACCTGTTGACCCGAAAGATCCGAACAAAGTAGTAAATGTGGGTTCGCAACTTAATGTGGCGGTTCAAAATTCCTTAATATCATTCTTGAAAGTGAATCTGGATGTATTCGCTTGGACTCATGCTGATATGTGCGGAATATCCCCAGAAATTGCAGTACATACTCTGAATATTGATCCGAAGTTTACACCCGTGAAACAGAAAAGAAGAACCCAGGGTCCTGAAAGGTCAGTAGCATTGAAAGAAGAGTTAGACCGGCTTATGGAGAATGGTTTCATCAGGGAGTCTACTTATCCGAATTGGGTTTCAAATCCATTACTGGTTAAGAAAGCTAATGGAAAGTGGAGAGTATGCATTGACTTCTCAAATTTAAACAAAGCCTGCCCCAAAGACTACTTCCTATTACCCAGAATAGATCAGTTGGTGGATGGAACAGCTGGCTACAAATTGTTATCTTTCATGGATGCTTACTCCGGATACAACCAGATTATGATGCATGATCCGGATCAGGAGGACGCAAGCTTCATCACCGATGTCGGTCTCTACTGCTATAGAGTCATGCCCTTTGGACTTAAGAATGCAGGGGCAACTTACCAATGACTTGTCAATGCTATGTTCAAACCGTAAATTAGCAAAACTATGGAAGTTTATGTTTACGATATATTGGTGAAGTCAAAGAAAGCGATAGACCATATGGATCACTTGGCGGAAATGTTTGCAATCCTCCGAAAGTATGGAATGAAGCTTAATCCTTTGAAATGTTCGTTTGGGGTGGAGTCTGGAAAATTTCTAGGTTTCATTGTGAGTGCTAGGGGCATTGAAGCTAAACCTACTCAGATTGCTGCCCTAAAAGAAGTAAAAGCTCCTAGAACGAAGAAGGAATTGCAAAGTCTTAATGGAAAAGTCGCTGCCTTGAGTCGATTCATTTCCAAAGCTACTGATAAATGCATTCCATTCTTTGATGCACTGAAGAAAGGAAGGAAGAATTTTGACTGGACTCCTGAATGTCAGAAAGCTTTCGATGAATTGATTCGTCATATGTAGACGCCTCCAATACTTTCTAAGCCCGACGATGGTGAGGATCTTTTCGTATATTTGGCAATCTCATCTCATGCTCTTAGTGCAGCGTTGGTATGGGAAGCAAGAATTCAGCGCCCATCTATTATATCAGCAAGAGATTCGCCGGGGCAGAGATGAATTATTCAAAGTTGGATAAACTCGCCTATTGTCTACTGATTGCATCAAGAAAGTTGAGGCAGTATTTCCAAGCTCATCCTATCAAAGTCCTCGCTAATCAACCTCTAAAGCAAGTCCTGTTTCGTCGTGAGACATCAGGTCGTCTTCTGAAGTGGAATATTGAACTTAGCCAATACGACATCACTTATCATCCCCGGAGAGCAATCAATGGACAAGCTTTGGCAGATTTCATCGCAGAATGTACAGATAAAGGTGATAGTGAGGAAGAAGTGACTGACAATCCCCCAATTTGATGGAAATTATATGTTGATGGTGCAAGAAACGATTACTGTTCCGGAGCTGGGTTGTGCCTGAAACCCCTGAAGGGCGGTCGTTGTGCTATGCATTGAGATTGGAACTCCCTTCGATAAACAATGAAGCAGAATATGAAGCTCTTATGGCCGGCTTGAGAATTGCTAAAGAATTGAATGTCAAAGTGTTGCAGATCTTCAGTGATTCACAGCTTATTGTATGTCAAGTTAAAAAAGAGTTTCAAACTAAAGGAGGAAATCTGCCTGCCTACTTGTCAAGAGCCTGGGAACTTCTCGATGATCTTGACCATTATACGATAAGTCATATACCCCGGGAAGGGAACATGAAGGCACATTCTCTCGCAAAGTAAGCAAGCACTGGTGAAACTCAATTATTGGGATTAGTTCCTGTGGAAGTCCTGTAATCTCCAAGCACTGATGAGATGGATATTGACTAGATCATGACTATATCTCAAGAGCAAGAATCATGGATGACTCCGATAATGGAATATCTGCTCAACGGTTCTCTAACAGAAAGTTCAAAAGAACGACAGAAGTTGCTAAGAAAATCCTCCAGATACACAATTCAAGATGGCCGATTGTACAGGCGGGGATTCTCAATGCCATTACTCCAATGTATGACCTAGGAAGAAGCTAAGACAATTCTAGCTGAAGTACACGGAGGAGAGTGTGGAGACCATTCAGGTGGTCAAACTCTAGCAAAGAAAGTTCTCCGTTATGGGTATTTTTGGCCAGATATTAATCGTGATGCTGCAAGCTATGCCCAAAAATGTGACCGATGCCAGAGATTTGCAAAAATCCCAAGAGCACCTTCCACTGAGATAACACAAATGGTCAGCCCATGGCCATTTTCTATTTGGGTAATAGATCTCATCGGGTCTTTGCCAAGTGCCAAACCCGGAATCAGATATGTTATTGTTGCTGTTGATTATTTTACTAAATGGGCTGAATCTGAACCTTAGCTACTATTACCTCTAAAAAGATGATAAACTTTGTAACTAAGAATATCATTTGCAGGTATGGTGTGCCTCAAAAGATAAGCACAAACAATGGAACCCAATTCGAAAGTGAAGAGTTCCTAGATTTTTGCAAGCGATTCAAGATCCAAAAAAGCTTCTCCGCAGTGGCTCATCCGCAGGCAAACGGGCAAGTGGAAGCAGTAAACAAAATTATCAAATCAACCATCAAAAAACAGCTGGAAAAAGCGAAAGGTGGTTGGGTCGATAAGCTTCCACTAGCACTATGGGCATATAGAACTACCCACAAAACCGACCGGGCACACTCCATTTTCATTAGCGTATGGATCAGAAGCAATTATTTCGGTGGAAATAGAAGTCCCTTCACATAGAAGAATTCATTTCAACCAAGCTGAAAACGAAGAGTTGCAAGTTGAAGCACTTGACTTCCTTGATGAGAAAAGGGAAGAGGCTTAGCTTAGAATTGCAGCTCATCAGCAAAGAATTGCCAGGCATTTCAATTCCAAAGTTCGCCAACGCAGCTTTGAGATTGCAGATCTAGTCTTCAAAAGGGTCATGACAGCAACAGAAGTGTTTAAGCCAAACTGGGAAGGGCCATAAGTCATAGGCAAAAAACTTCTTGATGGCACTTTCAAACTGAAAACTGTCGAAGGAGATCCAATTCCAAGAGCTTGGAACAACAATCACTTGCGTCCATATTTTACTTGAAAAGCTTTGCTTAAATTTTTAAAAAGAATTATGAATGTATGATTCTTGTATTGAAAGCCATTATAAAGCCAGTGCAAGTGAATAATAAGAACTATAAAATGGATGTAGGCCCAGTTCTTGGCCGAACCACTATAAATCTTGTGTTCTCTACTATAATAAACTGCTTGTTTTATTTCGATATATAAAGTACTTCAATTGTATTGCTAAAATGTCGATTTAATATTGCAGGCTATTAAAAAAAAGCTGACCCATCATAAGACCAAACGATCCTTGAAATCACTCAACAAATGAATGTCTAGCCACAGAAATTCCAGATTCAAATCCTATATAAGAAGTGCTTCAAGCAAATAGTTAGTAGTTCCGCCAGAGGTAGACCCTTCCTAACTAATTGTGATCGTTTATGCAAACAAACATTCGATTAATTAGCCTGTGTCTGACCCTGCGAACTCATTTAACAATGAAGTACACTTCTTTGGATAGAATAAGCTACTTGCAAAAGAAAGGAATGTGCACTTGGAAATGATAACAGGGAACCGCTGATATGAGCAAATGGCGAAAAGACATGGGCAAGCAGGCAGCAAATAGCAAAAGACCTCCTCGGAGGCACAAGCCCTCTTCGGAGGCACAACTCTTTGGAGGATAAAGACCTCTAATGGGACTTGCCATAAAAAGAAAGTTCTCTTTCTCAACAAAAAGTTGTGGACCGATCGGTGGCACATGACACTCGTTAACTAGCGGAGAATGTTTGTGCAAACAAACAATCCAAGTAACTTTGTGTCTGCCCCCTGAATCCGTCCAACCGAGAGAAGGAAACTTCCAGGCAAAGTCCCTACTCGAAGGCACGTATTCCATCGAGATCTGAAATAAAACTTCACAAGTGCTGGAATGTGAAAAGCCCTCTTCGGAGGCCCATTTCACAATAGTTGAAATGCTAAAAGACCTTTAATGGGACTTTCCAGAAAAAGAAAGTTCTCTTTCTCGACAGAAAGTTATGGACTGACCGGTGGCACAGGACACTCGTTAACTAGCTGAGAACATTTGTGCAAACAAACATTCCAAGTAACTTGTGTCCGCCCCGTGAATCTATCCAACCGAGAGAAGGAAACTTCAAACTTCCAGGCAAAAGCCCTACTCAGAGGCGCACATTTCACCGTGGCCTAAAATAAAACTTCACACGAGTCGAAATGTGAAAAGCCCTCTTCGGAGGCCCGCTTCCCAGCGGACATGGAAAAAATAAAAGCCTCTTCCCAGAGGCAGAAACAAAAAAGCCCTCTCCCTAGAGGCACAATCACACAAAAAAGCCCTCTTCCCAGAGGCACAATCAAACAAAAATCCCTCTTCCCAAAGGCACAATCAAACAAAAAGCCCTCTTCCCAGAGGCACAATCAAACAAAAGCCCTCTTCGGAGGCACAAGCAGGTCAAAACCCTTTTTCGGAGGCCCACTTTACCACGAAGGAAAATTCCTTTGCCAAAATAAAAGTGACTTTCTCGAAAAGTGAAGTGTAGAAACTTCACGACAAAAAAGAAAAAAAAAGGACTTCTCCAATACGCGCATTCTACTAAATCAGAAAAAATATTTCCTTAAAATGGAAATATTATCCTGTATAGTACAAATGCAAGTCTGCTTCAAATGGAAAAGTTGTTCTATAAAGAAAGAGTACAAGTCTTCTCGAAACAGAAGAGTTGTTCTCCAAAATTTTGCCAATGTGAAAGAGATTGCAATAAACCATGGTATGGGGGTAATATAATATAGTTACAGAAATAAAAACAATGCTCAAACAACATACCATAGGTTTACTGCAACATCACACAGAGAAAATAAAGAAACTTGTATGAAAGAGAAGAATAAATGCATTCTCAAATACAGACAGAAGTTTGTACAAGTAAAAGAATCATTTTATTCCATGCTATAAATTTTTTATACATATGCAGGTTTCAAAACAAAAGAAGGCGAGGACCGTTACCCGCATAATTTCCGGTCGACACAAGTCTTTACATATACAAACAAAAAAGTTAGGCGAAAAGCATAAGTCCCAAACCCATCATTTCTTTTTCCTGCCACCTTTCGAGCCTTCACCTATCCGAATGATCAACTTTTTGGGCCGGCTTGTGAGAGTAGGGGAAGAAAGAGGAAGGGGGTGCAATTGGACCCTCTTCTTCTTTTTCTTCACCGATAGAAGCTTCCTTCTTTTACTTTGAGACTTCGCGTTTCCCCCCTCTTCTTAGAAGAAGACTCACTACCCGGAGTGAAAAGAGCGGACAATTTTATGTCATCAGAAGCAGTCTGCCCGGAGTTCTCTCCCCTTCTTCAGGTCCTTCATCCTTTTGTTCCTGAGAAGCAACAAGATCATCCAAGTCCCGAAGAGCTTCTATCAGCTCTTCTTGCGACCCCGGTTGAGAGACAGAAGGAGGAGTAATCTGAAGAGAAGGAGGGGGACAGCTGGAGGAGGGGAAGTTTGAACAATACTTGGTGCTTTCTCTATAGGAGAAGGAAGGTTAAAGTCAGTATTCCTCATAAAAAGAGGGGATAATGTCTCATCAACACTTAAGAAATAAACGAGAAGCTCATCGAACTCGGTCGAAGCAAACAAGTAGTCCACTTGAGCGAGATCGACACTGAGGTTACCTGGAGAAGTAGGTTTTATTATGTCGACTTCAAAAGCTTGTGCGTCAATAGGCTCATCTCCAGTGCGGGCGATGGCTTTTTCAATAACAGTTTGAGCAGGAGGTGGAGAATGGGAACTGGAGCCAGCAATATCGATGTCGGCTGAAATTGAAGGTAGAACTGGGTCGGTTAAGATTGTCTTTCCTAAATGTTCTCCTTTTATCATTGCGGTTCTCTCTTTGGAGAGTTGCTCCTTTCCCCTGGCAAGAGCGGCACATGCATCATCATCTAGATAATGCGCCATTAGATCTACTTTGGCATATCCGGCTCCTCCAAGCATATCAAGTATGGCCTCCCACACTTTGGCCAAAGTAATTTCATATTCTGGTCCCAAAAACTTAAGGCTACCGCGCCCCAGAACACTATGGATATAAAACTCGAATAGATTGAAGCTGACATCGGCTTTAGTTGCCATATGAGATTCTTCGGCTGCAGCTTTGTCGGCAATAGCTTCATCACGCTCCTTTTCAGCTTTAGAAAGTCGAGTTTTTAGCAATTCAATTTCCAGGTTCTGGGAGTTAGTCTTTTCTCGTAGGTGAGCAACGTCGGCTCGGTAGCTATCCACAACCTGTTGCTGTGCTTCAAATTTAGCTTCGGCATCTCTCTGTGCCGCATGAGCATCTCTCGCTTTCTTTTAAAGCACTTCTTCTCTCTGAGAGTTGGAAGTGGAAGAAGTGGCGAGCTCTTCTTTAAGTTTTTCAACTTCTGCTTCAAGCTTCTCATTATAAGTGGCTATGCTCCTCATTTCCGCGTCATACTGCTCAAGAGTTTTCTGCCATTCAGATTTGTCGTTTTCCATTGTTAGCATGGCCTCAAGGTTTGCACGGTTTACCCTCTGAAGCTCGTCGACAAGCTTTTGCCAAACCGACATTCTATCAATACCGAGTTTGACGGCATCAAGATTGCGCATCATAGCTTGCTTGTCTATCGGGACCAAATCAAGGTCAAAGCGCACTCCCTTCAAGCACCAATGCGAAAACTGACTTTGAAGAGTGGCCGGGCCTTGTCCAACCTGATATGAGGGCCTGCCAATAATTGTTTGAATATCAGTACGAGTAAGGGTAGGAGATTGAGAAGGTACAGGAGCAGCGGGCCTTTCAGGAAGTTCGGACGTCGGCTTTTCGCCATGTTTGGCCGTTTTACTCGCATCTTCAAGGATGTGGCTTTTCCCTTTATCACCACGGGATTTCCGTTTATGAGAATCATCTTCCCTCTGGGAAGAATCATGTCGCTCTTTCGTGGCGTTCTTCGTAGGCGCGCCTTTCACGAGCTCTTCTTGCAGCTCTTTCTGCGTCAGTCTCCCAGGAGGAAGGAAGATTCCTCTTAGGGTCATAAGAACCGCGCTTCCCATAACGCTGGAAATCGTCGTAGTAAGAGCAACTTCTTCCCATTGGAGAATCTGAAAATGAAGAAAAGATAAACTCAGAAATCTTGAAAGCAAGAAAGTTGAACGCATATAAGTGCTGAAAAGTCCTTAGTGTGTGTATCGTGCAAACTACGTGCATCGAATCACGAACCACTCCTGGGTTGGGAGGTCATGATGGATTTAACAGCCAGTGTCAGCTCTTGGGCTGATGGAGTTTGTTGACGAACGGATGTCGCTTCAAATTCTTGAGAAGTAAATTTAGCCATGATAGGATCATCTTTAAAAAGCTCCTGTGAAGTAATCATCAGGTCGCTCAACCTCTCAAAAGTATCATCACCGCTGTGCCTGGCGGACTCCCCCTCCCAGTTCCTTCGTCACCAGATTTCCCGGATTGTTGGGAAGGTTCCTCTTCTTCGATGACCGGGGCAAGTGCTAGTTTGCCGGATGACCCCGTAACATCAATTGAAGTAGAACACTTTACCAACGAAGCCTCAACAGTATGATCTTTCGGCGTAAGTCCTTCGACGGAAACTGGGGCATCCAATGTCTTTATTGGAGAGTCGGGGACTTCATGAGTTTTGGTAGAACGAGAAGGGTGCAAAAGCCCGTATTGATGCAGAAGTTCATCTTTCAGCAAAAAGTTAATACTTCTTTCTTCAACCGACACGGCACTTAATCTATCAAAAGTCGTCTTGTGACTGGGATTTCTAGAGGGAGAAGGAAGTGCTGTAAAAGAAAAGAATGAAGTTAGCACTTAGCAATTTGGATCTCGAAAAAGCTTAAACGGAAAGGACGGGGATGAGCAATATTACTTCCTTTTCTCCAGATGGCATAAAACCCTGGGGGCGGCGAACGAAGAAGAATTGATTCAGAAAACCGTGAGCACTTTCGGAAAGATCGGTGATAAGTTTACGATTTCTGGCACTTCTCACGAGTATAATGGATGGGTGGTCTTTATTCTTTGCGAATGTGCATAAGTAGCAGATTTCTTCGAACCTCGAAAGACGGTTAAGCGTCCTCCTAAATAAAATACACAATCCCATCAGGATGGCGTAGCCATTGGGATGCAGTTTAAAGGAAGAGATGGTTAGTCGGAAAAGGAGTTGATGAAGAAATTCATTGAAAGGAGGAATGGCACCACAAAGGCACATCTGACGGTTGAGGGCGACAAAACAGCGGTATCATTTGGTCCAGGAAGTATAGCATCCGCTTCGGCAATCCCAAATTGAATACGTAATTGGTTGAATGCCCGCTGACTCAGGGTAGTTAGAGTTCTTTCCGGAGGATTATCTAATGGGTCGGCTATCGGGAAGACTCCTTCAGATTGGTTGATTATCTCTACTTGAGAAGACATTCTACACAAGGAACTGGATATTCAAATATGAAGGTGCACATTTCCTAAATGTGTGAAGTGTTATGCCGAACTAATAAAATGACAAGCAAATATAACTGAAATTAAACTAACAAGCATTTGTCAGTTACAAAGTTTCAGGTTTTGTTGTTTTAAGTCCAAATGCAAGTGCAGTATTAATGCAAACAAATCAGTTTTAATAGATTAATATTGCTTTGCATTAATACTTCGCTTGAATTAGATGATTCATAGCACTTCATAAAATTTCTTTAAGTTGATTATCTTTTATCGACTAATCTGTCATTCGATGTGGGCAATCAATGATAGTATATTCGCCCTAGTTTTCTGCAAATGTTGTGTTCAGCAGGTTATTAGCTTACAAGTGAATATAATCTGTAAAGAAGTGCATCAAAGTTCAAACAGTTTAAGTCCAGACAGTTTAAAGTTCAAGCAGTTCATTCTAGTAGTTCAAGTCAGAAGTACAATCAAGTTCTATCAAAATTCTGAAGCTTTCGAGTTTTGTTCAAGTCCTTAAGTCACAATCCGAGTCAAGAAGTGCTCTAAGTCCTAGGTCGCTCACGACCTAACAGGTTGGGTTGCAATTGGTCTAGGTTGCAAGAAGCCACTCGGCAGTGAAAAATTGTTTGTCCTAAGTCGTCCGTACGACCTAGGCACTAAGTCGTTCACACGACCTAAAGATTAGGTCGCTCACGCGATCTAAAGTTTAAGTCGCTATCTCAACCCTATTTTGGGTCGTAAGGATCCTTAGGTCACGCCGTTTCTTTAAGCCGGTTGCCGAGTTAAGTCTCATGATTCACGTCTCGAACCGCTAAAGCCCTAAGTCATTCAAGGCTCCTAAGTCGAGCACGACCTAACTACCCTTAACTCTCTAACTCTGCTTCTCTCAGCAAATCACCTAACCCGTTAACCCAATAACTTGTTAGCCTCTCTACAATAAAATCCACCATATCTCCATGCCACCAGAGCATCCAAAACCAACACGAATTGCCTCAGATCCATCACAAACCCGATATACTGTTGTACTCTCGTGAATCACAGCGACAATGTGTCCAAAAACGGTCAAACGTAAATCGTGACATGATCCACGGCGAAATGCAGCATGCAAAATCGGGATAGGGTCGAAAACTGGGGGTTTCACAATTCGATGGTGGTCGTGGTTGAATAATGGTCGAAATTCACTTACGTAATGAGATTGAGGAGATGATGATCAAATCAACAGGTAGATTGGCTTCAAAAATTCTCGAGCTCAAAGATAGTAATGGCGGCAGCAGAATACAATAAGGTGAAGGAAGAAGAAAACGGCCTAATGGCTTATATAAGGGAGAGAAAGGAACATGAATCGACACGAGCGACCTAACTCCTTCACAAGTCACCCGCGACCTAACGATCTAAGCTAGAACGGGTTAAAAGATATCGAAGCACACGACCTAACTCTTAGGCGTATACTTCGAGGGGCAAGTGTTAACCCTCTTCTTTCAACGACCCTGCGAACTAGAGAAAGTAGCGACCTAGCGACTCAACTAGTCAACAACCTACAGAACTCAGCGACCTAAAGGATTGAAAGGTCCATCGACCTAAAGTTATCAATGACCCATCGACCTAAGGGTTGAACGACCAAGCGAGTTAGTAAGGGGAGCGACCTAATAGGGATAAAGTTCTGCAGCGAGCTAAGGTGAAACGACCTAACACAGTAAGCAATACGACCTAACGGACTAATGGACCAACAGCGGGTTAATGAACTAAAGTGTGAACGAGTTACCTTAGACGCGACCTAACAGGAATGAAGCTCTCTAATGACCTAGCGACCTAGCGAGCTATACAAAGCTGAGGTAACTTGTCTCCCTTATGTCGTTCCTTCCCTAGTTCGCCCACGATCTATGACTTGTTCGAATGATCAAGGGTGCTCCTTTTAGGCCGTAATCCGTGTCTACTAAGTCGCCCATGACCTACGGCCTATACCTAAGTCACTCGCGACCCAAACATACCAAAGGAGCTTCCTAAGCCGCTTCCTACCTAGGTCGGCCACGACCTATGACTTCCAAGCTTCTCCAGAACGATCAAGTGCACCATGTATAAGCCGTAAACGACTCCCACTAAGTTGCGGGCGACCTACGACCTATCCAAGGTCGTTTGCGACCTACGACCTAATGCCGAACTCTCCTATAAATACCCCACCTACTCCAACTAAAAAGGGATCTTTTTTGGCTCATTTCCGAAACGCCGATACTCTGCTGAATTCTCGATTCACTCAACACTTCAAACACAAAGGACATCTCAACAAACTTCAAGAGGAAATCTAACGCAATCAACATGAATTCAAAGACTTCTTCTACATCGGAGTTCTAGTTGTTTGTCTCATCAGTGTTGTAATCGAAGATTGTTGTAAAGTTGTAATTGATTCAGCAATAAAGAAGATTAAAGTGGACGTAGGCTTAACCTGAAGCCGAACCACTATAAAACTGTTGTCTTTTAGTACTTTCTCTGTAACTTTTCTACTTGTTTCTAATTCCCGTATTCACGGGTGGTGCTTTCACTTATTCTCTACATACACCGGGGTGTTAGCGTTCAATTTTAAGCGTTAACACATGCTACTAAATAGCCACATGAATTAATTTTTTCGTAATAAAACGTTGACACATTTTATTGGAAGTAAGTCAACTTGTAACTATCATAAATAAAGCACTTTAGGGACATGATGAATACAAGGGAGTTAATTTCGATAAGCGGGTCATAATAATCTAAGCATATGGAATGTATGTCCATATGTAAATCTTATACCCTTATAGTAGAATGGTCCACTATAAACAACTTGACCCTTTTAAATTATCGAACGGTGGTTTGGGGAGACCAAGATCGGGTATGAGTTGTTATCCAAAAACCACTTTGAACCAACGTAAGCATTCAAATTGTAAATAGTAAAGGCAAGGTCCAAGATGAAGACTTTGATGTGAAAGGGCTATTTGCTATTAACCTTGAGGGCTATTCCAAAATAGGTGTAGTGGAGATAGTGTCTTTGGTTTGTTCATCTACTGAATAACTAGTATGGATGAATGCTGACATTCTGTCAACATCTCGAAGGCAATATTAGCATTCTAAATGGCAATGCTATAATAAAGATAAACCTAGCCTCAGGTGTAACAACCCTGTATTTTATGATTATACTAATTGTATATTTTAATTATTTATATTCAATTTCTTGATTTAAAAAACTTTATTTTATTTATAAAATGAATAAATTTTTCTATTTTAAATATATATTTTGATTTTACATTAATTATAATTCCAAACACGAATAAATAGAATATTTTCCAAAAATATGAATCTTGTTCAATATGGTCAAACTTTGACTTTCGAATTTAAAATTTAAATATTTGAATTTTATAATTTCATCTTTTATCATGAAAATAAATTAAACTTCAAGAATACTGCTTTGGTTTCGTTGAAACTTGATTTATATTGTGAAAGTTATGCTTTTTACAATATTGTGTAAATTGTTTTTTTTAACAAAATTGTTTATTTAATTTATATAAATAATATTTTTGTTTGCCATATCTTGTTCTAATTTGTGTATATATGTGTAATATGACTTGTTATATATATATATATTTTAAAACATTTTAAAAGTATAGTTGTAATTTTCAAATGTTTGTTGTATTTTGCTTTCAATTTTAAATTCTAGTTTTAATATAATAACAATTTTCTTTGTTTATTTCTATTTTTCCTAAAAATATTTATTTACTTTATTCTTCACTTTATTTTGTTCTCCTTTTCTATTTTAATTACTGAATATTATTTAGTTTATTTTGATTTAAAAGAAATAGAAATTCCAAGGGACAAAAGCCCTTTCATTTTCTATGACTTTTCATGTACTTGTCTCTTCATTTTCTTTTACCCTTTCACTTCATTACTTGGCCATCCATTTCTTTTGCCTAGCCGTGTATTCCTCTTCATCTTTTCACGTGAAAAATACTTTCTCACATCTCAAACTCACGGCCAAAATAAAATAGTAAGTCATAGCTTCTTCTTTTCACATTTTTCTCTTCTTTTCCATTGAATTTTACCTTCCTCTAGTATAGCTCGGCCCCTACTCCATCAACTTCACTGACCATCACCTCCACCATCTACAGCAGCAACCATCAGCCTCTTCTCTGACCAAGTACAGGCTGTGCCTCCTTCCGATGCTTGTGCCATAAAAATTTGAAAAACCCTTCCAAATTTGCATAGTCGAGCCTTGATTCCACCTAACCCCTTCATAGTTGCTTCAGCCACCTCCATAGCCGCCACCACCTAATGTTCACCACCTCTGACCTTCAGCTTCGGCTCTGACCTGACATGTACAAGCATGGCTGAGCCCCACATGACCCAAGGCTGAGCCTTGTTAAGCTCAAAACTCCACTCCTCTTTGCCGTGTCCCTTTATCTTCTCCATGTTGCAAATTCTACCTTCTTCACCACTTCTAGCCGCACCTATATTATCCAAACACGAGTCTATTGCACCATCATGGCCGAGCATAGTGTCTCCTAAGACCAAGCATTGGATTGATTAAGGCAAGGTCAAGTTACTTTGCTCTTTATTGCTTCCTATTTTCAATTTGTTTATATGTATTTTGTATTGAATATTCATGAGTATATTGTTTGTTTTTATAGGCTGTTTACAAGATAATATCTTGGCTCTCTCCACTCACTCGAATCAATGTCATGCTGGGTCGTGCTCTCTGGATTTATTTTGTGTAGTTTGATTTGCTAACACCAGCGTAAAGAGGTGAGTATTCAATCATGACATTTATACTTATAGAATTAAGAATTGATAGCAAGTGAATGTGTAGGATTGTTATATGTGTAGAAATTATTACATCATGTTATACCTGCCTGTGATGTGAATCATATGATGTTAACCCTGTTTATACACCTATAATATCATCTAATACTGCCATATGTTGCTATACTGTTTATTTATATCTGTTTATCACACTGCAAGTTCCCTATAGAATAGAATCACTATGGATTGAAATGATACATACCCGAACGGACTTTAGGATAAGGAAAAATAGTTATGGGCTGAAATGATAGGCCCGAGCGATTTTCATTTTTTTCATTTAACTTGGGATTGTCGATTTGAAATGATAGAACCTAGATTTTTCTTTGTAAATTACAGATTGAAATGGTATATTAACTGTATCACTTGACTTACGTTAGAAAATTTTATACAGACCCGTGTTATTTTATATAAAGTTTTTCTGAAATTTTAAGTATTTTAAAATTTTATACTATGATATTTTGATTAAATTGGATTCAAAATAATTTTTATAAAGTGTTAGTTATTTTTCTATAAGTTAAATATGTTAAATAAATAAATTGTAAAGCTAATTTAAATTATAAATTGATTTTAAAATTTGTGATGTTTTTAAAAAAATGGAGTTCAGTTAAGTAAATAAAATATGATAATTTGATTAAATTTGAATTTAAAACGAATTAATGAAGTGTTATTGATTTTTCTATGAATTAAAATGATTAAATAAATGAATGTTTAAAAGTGTAATTTGAAATATAACTTAACTCAGAAATGTGAAATTTGGTTTAAGAATAAAAGTTAAGTTAAGTAAATTAAAATGGAGATTAAGTTTATATTTTAATGGTAATTAAATTTAAGTGTTAAGTTAATTTTTAAAAATGTAAAGAATAGAAAATTATGCACTTGAATTTAATTATTTAGAATAATTTGATTTTATGTATAAATTTTACATTATAAAAATCATAAGTTAAAGGGCATTTAAACGAACATTTTTGAGTCGGAAAATATAATTTTATAAGTTAAAACGGTTAAATTTGAAGTTTAATTGTTGCTGAAATTGTATTGAAAAGCTGGAAATTAAATCAACAGCACTTCAGAAAAGCTATCATTTGTGAAGTTAACTTAAAATATGTTGTAAGTGATATTACAGAACTTTGTAAGTGTTGTGGTTGATACAAATGAACTAAAGGCTAAAATTAACTAAGAGCTACTATAGCACTTGGTAAGTGTTGTAGTTGCAGAAACTAAAACTAAAATCAGAATTTAATAAAAGAGCTAGTGCAGCACTTGTTAGTGCTGCAGTTGGCTGAAATGAGATTTTTGAACTAAAACTGAACTATTACATCAGTTTTAAAATGCTGCCTTTACTAAATTTCATTGTTTTCAAATGTAACTTACCATAGCATTTCTAAGTGGTCGAAAGCAGAAATTTCACTGTATTAATGTATTTAAGTGAATAAATGAACTCTGAAAAGGCTAAAATTTTAGGAATTTAATATTTGATTTGAAGGTATAATGATTCCACCTTTTTATGGTTTAAATGAATGATGTTAATTCGAAATTATAAATCTTTTGGAAATTTAATTACGGGTACACTTCTGTGTATGCCTTGTGATTTTTGGATGTACACCTTCAATTTGAGAGTGTGACTAGAGGTGAGCGATTGCTGTAGCTCTACGCTACACTAGCCACATTAGCACTGTTATTTGCACAGTTTACTTTACTATAGGCATTTCTATGATAGCATTTATTACTGTTTAATTGATGGTTCAAAGGATCCTTAGAGGATGGGTGAATCCAAGCATCCTTTAACTTATCATGCATTTCTACTACAATTCACTTGAGTTGGTTTACATTGTGTATGTGCTGACTCGAGTGTTTTGTGTTTTACTTTACACTCGGGTCAGCCAGAGTATTCACAGCATTGGATTTCTCTTTCTGGAGCTAGGAATCGCTAGTGGTTCTGCTTATCTAGTTATCTATCTACTCTAGTTTCAATTGTTCTATTTCAGCTCTTGTATTAGTAGACTTTTATGTATTTGCGATCTCTATTATGTTTGTTTTCAGACTGATATTATGTGTTTTGTTTTGAGACTTTGATATTGTAGCTTCATAAACTACTATGGTATTTTTAATTTCCGCTGCGAGTTATTCTGATATTTCTGTGTCTGTGATTCTGTGGTTGCTTTCATTTGCTCCAAAGTTTATTACAATATGATATTTTGAATTATTCAAGTCTGACATGTGTGGATTATTATCGATATGAATGGTCCAAAATATTTGGTTGTTACATCAGGCCTCATCAACAACGAATAACTAAAACAAGGGAGATGCAACAAGTCTAAGTAGGTCTCTCCATTAGGGTAAGGTCACCCTTATTTAGAGTCCCCGCTATCATCTCATGTATGCTTCGATATGGTTGGTGATCCCAGCCAAGGGTTGATCTTTTTAGTACTATCCAGTAAAGGGTAAGCCTGTCTTGTGTTGGTAGCAGTCGATAAGTTTGACTTTGGTACACAAATCTAGAGGTGTATTGTGAAGGACGGTGCCCCAATCATTATATGGAATCCATTCTCCAATAAGTACCATATGTGACGCAACGGTAATTCGAAAAAACAGCTGAAACTGTGAAAGTAGCAATCGGTGGATTGAGAAATGCTGAAAGGCCCAAATTCGTTGATCCGAAGATACTGAATTCTAGCTATTTCTGACACGTTGATCGGGCACAATACCGTGAAGAGAGATTTACAATTCTTCGGGCGTTGATCAAGCGCACTTGATTCCGCGAATTGGCTTCAACGAACGTTGATTCGAGCGCACTCGAATACCGTAGGTGGAGATAGGAGATCACACTCAACTATCGATTTAATGAAAGCACAAAGCTATCAAACAAGAATTTCATTCAAAATGAACCAACCTACAACTGACCCGTCCATGCCTATTTATAGGCTTACAATATGTACACGACTCATCTGCGCGACTTAGCATAGGTCGGCCACGACCTACCAACGAACGACTCAACATCAGAGACAGGCGACTTAACAGACCCAAAAGACCTAAAAACACATGGGTTACGACCTATACAACCCCACGACTTAACAGTTACAACATAAAAAATAACACGACTTAACGACTTAAAAGAATGACACGACTTAACACGACCCAGGTCGCACAGTACAAATAAAATTACACGACCTACGACCAAAGTAAGGTCGTTAACGACATAATTTGTACAATACACAGAATACAACACACGAGTTAACAACATACCAAAGTACAACACAATGACTTACGACTCATCATAGGTCGTGAATGACCTAACATCATCCAGCAGCGACTTAATGGACTTCACGCGACCTTCTTCTGGAGCGACTTAAGCAAGATCTTTTGCGACCTGCTGACAGTAGCTCGTTCTCGTTAGGTCGCTGAAGTGGCTTGTCATAGCATGGCACTATCTCGTTAGGTCGTAAACAATTAGGTCGCGTATTTGCTAGGTCGCGAGATCGGGCCATCTCCTCCTCTGGTTCCTGGTTAGGTCGTGAGCGACCTAAGGACCGGTTAGGTCGTGAGCGACTTAACGATAGTGCAATTTCCGTCCCTCTTAGCTTGCCATCCTCTAGTCGCAATGCATGCTCAGTCTCGTTAGTTCGTGAGCAACTTAAGGAACATGAGTTAGCTTCAAGCGGGGCTGCATCATCCTTCCCCGTTTACAGAAATTCGACCTCGAATTTTCACCATCTTCTTCCATAACAATTTCATTTCCATGATATGGAATTAAGTATTTGACGTTGAAAACATCAAAAGTATGAACATCATCTGGTAACTTCAATTGATACGCATTCTTATTGATTTTCTTCAAAATTTCTACTGCACCAATTTTTCGCGCCTTCAATTTATTGTACATTCCCTCCGGAAAACGATCTTTTGTCAACACTACGTAAACCAAATCACCTTCGTTAAATTCAACACTGCGTAAACCAAATCACCTTCGTTTTTCAAATCTACAGTTCGCTTATACTTCTCGTTCGACTTCTCCAATCATTACTGCACGATTCTATGACATTCCGTCAAACCATCAACAAAACCAGCAGCTCGTTTAACTGTCCCCTCCAGTTGTGGTATTATCGTTATACCCAACGGTTCTTTTGGTAAGCTTGAATAAACAATATGAAATGGACTCAAACCTGTACTACGATTCACCGCATGATTATGAGCAAACTCAGCCTGACATAACTTCATGTCCCAGCTTTTCAGATTATCTTTCACCAGGCACCGTAGTAAATTTCCCAACGATCTGTTCACAACCTCCGTCTGTCCATCAGTTTGCAGATGGTAAGCGCTACTAAATTTCAGCTTCGTTCCGACCATCTTCCACGAACTTAACCAAAAATGACTCAGAAAACGAGTATCTCTATCCGACACAATAGATTCTGGCAACCCATGAAGTCGATAGATCTCTTTGAAAAATAACTGAGCAACATGAACAGCATCCGCCGTCTTCTTACAAGCAATAAAATGGGGCATTTTCGAAAATCGGTCAACTACCACATAAATGGAATCGTTAACCCTTTGAGTTCTAGACAACCACAAAACAAAATCCATACTCACATCAAACCAAGGTTTAGTCGGTACAGGTAACGGCATATATAATCCTGCATTGGTCGATGTTCCCTTCGAAACCTGACAGATATGACATCTCCCCACAAACCGTTCAACCTCTTTCCTCATTGACGGCCAAAAGTAAGATTGAGAAATCAAATGCAACGTGCGATCCCGTCATACATGTCCTTCCTCATGCAACTCCTTGATAATCTTCATTCTCAAGCTGCTATCTTGTATACATAATCGATTTCCTTTAAACAGAAAACCATCCGCTAACACAAATTCATCAGCACCCCCCTCCTTGACTTTTTTAACAAATTTCATAAAGTAAGGATCTTCTTCAATCAGCTATGGCAATAATTCCAAACCTGTCACCTCAACTTTCATTGTCGTCAATAAATGACTCCTCCTACTCAAAGCATCAGCCACACGATTCGTCACCCCTGACTTGTGTTTCACGACAAAAGTAAACTGCTGCAAATAGGCAATCCACGATGCATGCCTTGCTCAAATCTTGTCTTGCCCTTGTAAATGCATTAACGCCTCTTGATCAGTGTAAAGAACAAACTCTTTTTGAAATAGATAGTGCCTCAAGTGTTTAACAGCTTGTACAATAACATAAATTTCCACATCGTAAGTGCTATATCTCAATTTGGCTCCAGACAGCTTCTCACTAAAATATGAAATTGGTCGCCCCTTCTGACTCAACACCCCTCCAATCCCAACCTTAGATGCATCTGTATGTAGCTTGAACAATAACTGAAAATCTGGTAAAACAAGAATTGGTGCTGTCGTCAAAAGTTCTTTGATCCGCTCAAAAGCAACCCCTGCTTCCTCCGTCCAAGAAAACTGCTTCCCTTTCATACAATCAGTAACTGGTGCCATCACGCTACTGAAGTATGAAATGAATCTTCGGTAGAATGACGCTAGCCCATGAAAACTTCTCACTTCTGTTATTGTCCTCGGCTGTTGCCAATTTCTGACTGCCTCAACTTTATTCTGATCCACCTGGATATGTCCTTCTGATATAACATATCCCAAAAATAATACACTCTTCACCATAAGCACACATTTCTTTGTTGCAGCATAAAATTGTTCCTGTCGTAGTACCATCAACACTTCTCTCAGATGATGCAAGTGTTCCTCTGGACTCCCACTGTATGTCAGAATATCATCCAAATACATCACCACGAATGTCCCAATAAATGGTCTAAAGATTTGGTTCATCACCCGCATAAACGTACATGGTGCATTCGAAAGACCAAACGGCATTACCAGCCATTCATACAACCCTTCTCTCGTCTTGAATGTTGTCTTCCACTCATCTCCTGGTCCAATTCGAATTTGATGATATCCGCTCTTCAAATCAATCTTCGAAAAGATAGTAGCCCCGCTCAACTGATCTTGCAAATTATCCAACATGGGCATTTGGAATCTGTACCTCACAGTGATTTTATTCAGCGCTCGACTATCGGTACACATCCTCCACGTTCCATCCTTCTTCAGCACCAATAGGGCTGGAACCGCACAAGGACTTAGACTTTCCTCCACATGCCCTTGTTCTAGCAATTCTTCCACTTGCCTTCGCAACTCCTCATGTTCCTTCGGACTCATCCGGTAATGTGGTCGATGTGGAAACACAGCTCCTGGAACAAGATCTATCTGATGTTGAATATTCCTCAACGGTGGTAATTCCGTTGGCAGCTCCTCAGGAAATACATCGTCAAATTCTTCCAGCACTGCCTTCACTTCTTCAGGAATTTCAACCACTTCATTACACTCTCGTCCAATCAACAAAAAGACTTCAGGCTCCTCTTCAACTTCTTTAACAAACTCCTTCAAAGATAGAAAAGTTTTCAGCTCTTCAATCTCCTCCAACTTGCTTTCCTTCTGTTGTTGCTTCTTGCGAACTAAAGTGATTTTAGTACCTTCAAACATGAAACTGTAGCTATTAGCACGACCATCATGTTGCACTGCTCTATCAAACTGCTATGGTCTGCCCAACAACAGATGACACACATCCATGTCCACTACATCACACCAAATTTCATCTTTGTATTTCTTACCAATCGAAAAATTAACACAAGCTCTTAGTCCAACTTTCACCTCACCACCCTTCCTCAACCATGCTAACTTGTACGGTTTATGCTTCTCAGTTTTCAATTCCAACTTCTTCACTGCTTCAGTAGAGATAATATTGTCACAACTCCCAGCATCAATAACAAACTTGCAAACTCTTCCCAGAATAGTGCATGTAGACAGAAATGTGTTTTTCCTCAACCAGCTATTTTCTTCCTCTTGCTTGGGTGTCAAGCAACTTCTCCTCATCATCAATGAATATCCTTCATCTCCCGACAACAAGTCTTCCTCCTCAACCGGTAATGAATTTGAACATTCTGCATCTTCATCATCATCCTCAACTTCTGCCTTCATTGCTCGTTTCTTCGGCTTTGGACATTCATTGCTTTTATGACCCAACTCCTGACAATTATAACATTTGAAACAATTGTTAACCTTTGCCTTCTCAGCCTCCTTCACCACTGGCTTACTGACAGATTTAGGAATATTAGAACATCCACTAGCACCCTTCACTTGATTGTTGGAATTAGTAAACACACTACCTCCACGCCTTCCCTGCTTCTCCCAAGCCAACGCCTTTTGGTGTGCTTCCGCCACAGATCTTGGATCAAACATATTAACCATATCCTAGATCTGCATTCGCAACCCTCCAACAAATCTTGCAGTCAACTGTTCTTTTGTCTCCATAATATCATTCCGGGCAATGAGTTGGTAAAATTCATCTTCATAATCATTAACTGACTTCGTCCCCTGCCTTAGATTCTGCAATCTCTGGTACATAAGTGATTGATAGTTGTAAGGTAAAAATGTAGCTCTCATCATCTTCTTCATCTTATCCCAAGCAACAACCTTCGACTTTCCCATCCGTTCTCGTGTGAGTTTGGTTTGCTGCCACCACACCAAAGCTCTCCCCCTCAACCTTGTAGCAACCAACTTCACTCGACGATTTTTCGGAACCTCCTTGAAATCAAAGATCTATTCAACATTTGACAACCAGTCCAAAAATCTTTTGCAACCATTCCTCCTTTGAATTAGGGAATTTCTGTTTTCATCCCTGATTCCCAACGTCGATCTTCATCAATCTCCAGATACTGACGTCATCCCTGATCTTGATCTCGGAAATGAACACTTCCTCTATCACCTTCAAAGTCCTCATCAAAATCTGATGTATATCGTTGTCGATCACGTCCACCAACATCTCTACCCCTTCCACTTGTACCACCAACATCCCTTTGATCTTCATTCCTCCTATCACGATCATCAAAATTCCTACTACGATTATCAGCACTTCTGTGATCATGACTTTCTCTCCTCTCCTGATCTGAATGTTGTGAGATTCTACTTCCTCCATGGCACGATTTAGGTGAATTTCTTCTTCTACTTTGATTCATCTCGAGCATCATTCTTTCCAACTGACCAATGCCTTCATCAAACTTCTCATGCATGCGTTGTTCCATTTGATCGGCCTCTTCTCTTCCATACAATGCTTCAATATTTTGATGGCGGTTAGCTCTCTTTGGTGGCATGATTGATCTTCACAATTCTTCAACAAAACAACTTCAAACTTCAATTGCACGGCTATACCTAGCTCGGCTCCAACTCAACTTCAACAAAACAAAGCCACGGCTCAACTAGCTCGAACGAGATGAACGACCTAAGGCTTAGGTCGGCTCGGTTTCAAATAAAGCACGGCTCAAACACAGTTCAACAAACAGGGCACGACTCAAGTTTAACACCTTGGCGCGCAAACTTCCCACAAGCAAAAATCCATAGACCCTTCAAATTTTGATCCAAAATGATATGGATCAAAAACCCCAAACTTGTTGCAACAAACGATGAACACGATGAACAACAAACTTCAACTTCAAACTCGGTTCCAAGTCGCGGCTTAGCAATGATTGGCTAAGTCTAGCTCTGATACCAAATTAACGCAGCGGTAATTCGAAAAAACAGCTGAAACTGTGAAAGTAGCAATCGGTTGATTGAGAAATGTTGAAAGGCCCAAATTCGTTGATCCGAAGATACCGAATTCTAGCTATCTCTCACACGTTGATCGCGCACGACACCGTGAAGAGAGATCTACAATTCTTCGAGCGTTGATCAAACGCACTTGATTCCGCGAATTGGCTTCAACGAACGTTGATTCGAGCGCACTCGAATACCGTAGGTGGAGATAGGAGATCACACTCAACTACCGATTTAATGAAAGCACAAAGCTATCAAACAAGAATTTTATTTAAATTGAACCAACCTACAACTGACTCGTCCATGCCTATTTATAGGCTTACAGTATGTACACGACTCATCTACGTGACTTAGCATAGGTCGGCCACGACCTACCAACGAACGACTCAACATCAGAGACAGGCGACTTAGCAGACCCAAACGACCTAAAAACGCACGGGTTACGACCTATACAACCCCGCGACTTAACAGTTACAACACAAAAAATAAACGACTTAAAAATAACACGACTTAACGACTTAAAAGAACGACACGACTTAACATGACCCAGGTCGCACAGTACAAACAAAATTACACGACCTACGACCCAAGTAAGGTCGTTAACGACATAATTTGTACAATACACAGAATACAACACACGAGTTAACAACATACCAAAGTACAACACAACGACTTACGACTCATCATAGGTCGTGAACGACCTAACATCATCCAGCAGCGACTTAATGGACTTCATGCGACCTTCTTCTGGAGCGACTTAAGCAAGATCTTTTGCGACCTGCTGACAGTAGCTCGTTCTCGTTAGGTTGCTGAAGTGGCTTATCATAGCATGGCACTATCTCGTTAGGTCGTAAACCATTAGGTCGCGTATTTGCTAGGTCGCGAGATCAGGCCATCTCCTCCTCTGGTTCCTGGTTAGGTCGTGAGCGACCTAAGGACCGGTTAGGTCATGAGCGACTTAACGATAGTGCAATTTCCTTCCCTCTTAGCTTGCCATCCTCTAGTTGCAATTCATGCTCAGTCTCATTAGTTCGTAAGCAACTTAAGGCACATGAGTTAGCTTCAGGCTGGGCTGCATCAATATGGATTTAGATATATTCAAGTATGTTGAAATGTGAGATGCAAGCACTTCAACTATGTTCTATTTTACTTAAAACCGTAGACATTATTATGATAGCACTGGATTTCTATCTAAAATGTTCAGGTTACCATAAGTAAAAGCCCATCTGTGTTTAAGTGTGGCGTGGTCTTACGAGATACCTTTGATTTTCAAATCATTTATTAAAAGTAAAATTTAAATTGTCTCGAGTAAACTCACTAGACCAATGTCTAACCCGGAGTTTTATTTTCTTTTCCTAAAACTCTTGGGCAATCAAATTTGTATAAGTAGCCAAGTGATCCAAGTTTCTTATGGAAGCATTTTGAAGGAGCTAGAGCAAGTGGCTATGCTGTTAGCTAGTTATTATCTTATTCTGCTGTGTTTATGTACGATTTATGTATTTTTGTATGGGCAGGTAGCTATAACTGTCCAGTTGAAGATTGTAATGTATTTTCTCTAATATATTGTTATTGTGGGAATGACTATGTAATATCCTATGTTATATTCTATATGTTGTTCTGATTCGTGGTAAAATTCTGTAATCGTGTAGTTTCTTCTTTTCTTTCATTTTCTTTTACCCATAATGACTCGTCTTTCAGAGTAAAAAAGGCGGTTTGTTACATTAACTTTATTATACACCTAATTTAATATAAGACACGTAGTAGGAAGATAGCATATTTGGAGGTTTATTGATCATTTTAATTGGTGTGTGAGTTTTTCAGTTAGAGTGTTGTATTATTAATGTAAAAACATATATTATTTCTCAACTTGAATCCTCCTTTTGAATTAATGATGCATAACAGCATATTAATCTTCAAATATTTTATTGAATATGTTATTGATGCTTAGATATTTATAGTTTAATTTCATTAAAATCATATATTAGCATGTGTTAGCACTAAAATTTGAACGCTAACACCCCGGTGTATGAGTTATAGTTGTGAAAGCACCACCCGATAACTCGGGAACAGATTACAAGCAAATGATAACGGAAAAGCAGTAAACAACAACAATTTTATAGTGGTTCGGCTTAATGGTAGAGCCTACGTCCACTTTAAGTACTTTTATTGATGATCTCGTTACAAGCTGATACAATTCTTTCCAAGTACAATACACTTTGAGTTACAAGTCACTTGGAACAAGTAGCTTAAACTTCAATGAAGATTAGAGTCTTCAAATCCATGCTGGATGTGTGTGATCTTTTCTCGAGTTTGTAGCGTTCTTCGTGTCTTGAGAGCTTTAAGTGTTGAATTGGTTTGGAATGCAGCAGAGTAACGGCGCTTGAAGAGAATCAGCCAAAAGTCCTTTGAATGCTCGATGTGGTCATGTATTTATAGGCAAATTTCTAGGCTGGAATTGTCAAGTCATGAGTCGTGACCGACTCAAGATGAGTCGTAAGTCGTGACCGACTCAGGATGAGTCGTATGTCGTAGGCGACTCAACTGGTTGAGCCCAGACTTCGTATCAGAGCGTCTCTGGTCCTTTGCATATAGCACAAGTCCTAACTCGTCTGCGAGTTAATAGGTCGTGGTCCAAGATGAGGCGACATTGGATTTCTACTTAGTAGCTTTAAGTCGTGGACGACTCAAGCTAGGTCGTGAACAACCTATCATAGGTCGTAGGTCGGTCCTTTGCTGTTTTGGGATTTTAGTCAGTTAGGTCATTTGACACCTTAGGTCGTTGAGTCGTTAGAGAACTTGAGTCGGTCTATCCCATATACCGTTAATCCCTTGAGTCGCTCTACTCCTCTAAGTCGCTTTAAGTTTTAACTCGTTGGCTTGTTGAGTCGGTAGCTTCCTGAGTCGGTAGCTTGTTGAGTCGGTTGCCTGTTGAGTCGGTAGCCTGTTGAGTCGGTAGCCTGTTGAGTCGGGGATCCCTTCTGAACCGTTAAGAACCTTAAGTCGTGAGTCGGCCCAGACCTTGACTCGTTGCCTAAACAGAGTTAACATTTGCCCCTCGAAGTTCACGCCTAAGTCGTAGGTCGTGTGCTTCGACTCATCTTAACTCGTGTGCCGATTCAACTGCCACTGCTCAAAGCTATAAAAGACTTGAGTCGTTCCCCTTACTTCCTTCTTCTTATTTCTTATCCTTTGAACCGTGTCTGCCATTAACGCATCTTCGAGCTTTTAAAAGCGATTCCAACCTGATTTATTTTCGATCACCTTTAGCATCACACCGTGTAAGAGATTTTGCATCTTTTTTCAATTGCTGATGTTTGCTGATCTCCGCCTCTTTTTTTCCCTTTGATCCTTGCGAATACTATTACATCGGACATTGATGGATTAAAGGCAGGCGGTTTGATCTTACTTGTAACGATTCTAGATTTGAGGCGACCTAGTGATGCGATGGAACTGGGGTTAACCATTGCGAGGTTGTTGGGTTATCGGGTTATGGATTAGATGGTTAATGGGTTAGGAGTTAGATGGTTAATGGGTCAGATTGATTCGAACATCGCCGTAGGTTTGACTCGGCTATTTTTGTATGATCCAGCGACCTTTGTGATTTAACCATGATATGACTCAACATGCTCCATGACCTAAGCCTTGAGTCGTGGCCGAGGCAAAACCCTTGAGTCATGGCCGAGATAAAACCTTTGAGTCGTGGCCGAGATAAGACTTGGAGATTTCCTTATTATTTTGAACCAGAGCTTCTTTACCATACTCCACGACCTAAGCCTTGAGTCGTTGCCGAGATAAGACTTGGAGATAATCCCCTTATTTCTACGACTCATGACTTAGGGCACTGCCGACTCAGAACTTTTGAACCGTTGACGAGTTATGACTTGTGTGAATTCTGTTTGAACTTTGGACCATTGCATTAACTTTGAACTGTTGAATTTTATTGCATTCATTCACAGGTTATTTTGACTTGCAGGCTAACAACCTGTTCAATACAACATTCACAGAAAACTAGGACGAATATACTGTCATTGATTGCCCATATCAAATGACAGATTAGTTAATAACAGATAATTAACTTAAACAAATCGTGTGAACGAAGTGCTATCGATTTCAAGTAGAATATTAAAGCAACACTGAAACAATCAATTGAAACTGACCAGCCTGCACTAATATTATGCTTGAACTCTAAATTAACAAGTTCTGAAATTACCATAGTCGATCAATTGTCAACCAGTTTAATTCCAGTTATATTTACTTGTTATTTTCATTAGTTTTGCACAACACTTCACACTTTTAGGAAACGTGCACCTTCGCATTTGAACACCCAGTTGCTTGTGTAGAATGGCATCTCAGCAAGAAGAACCGATGGGCCAGGCTGAAGATGTCTTCCCAGTAGCCAACTTGTTGGATAATCCTCCGGAGAGAACTCCCACCACTCTGAATCACCGGGTGTTTACTCAACTGCTCACCCAGTTTGGCATTGCCGAAGCTGATGCCTTACTGCCGGGGCCAAACGATACTGCAGATAGGCCCCCTTCTGGCTTTATTGCTGTCAACCGCCAAATGTGCTTGAGCGGTGCCATACCACCTTTTAATGACTTCCTTCGGCAGTTCCTGCTTCGATTATCTATCTCTCCATTCCAATTGCACCCCAATGGCCATGCCATTCTGATGGGGTTATGTGTGCTTTTTAGTAAAGTTCTAGACCGATTACCGAGCTTTGAGGAAATCTGCTACCTCTGCCCATTCACAAAGATTAAAGATCATCCCTCTATCGTAATCATAAGGAGTGCTCGAAACCGAAAACTTATCACCGATCTTTCTGATAGCGTTCATGGATTTCTAAATCAGTATTTCTTTGTTCGTTGCCCTCCAGGGTTTTATGCCATCTGCAGAGTAGGAAGTAAGATTTTCCTGTTTTTATTTCTCCATTCTTGGGCTTTCCGAAATCTGAGTTGCTAAATGCTAACTTGGCTTCTTTATTCTTTTCTGTTTTAGCGCTTCCTCCTCCCTCTAGAGATCCATGCTATAAACAAATTTTCGAGAGATTGAACGCCGTGACGGTAGAAGAGAGGAGTATCAAGTTTTTGTTAAATGATGAATTTCTACATCAATACGGGCTTCTTCATTCCTCTCGCTCTACTCAACTTCGTGAAGCTCCAACTGAAATTCCCGATTCTCTGGCGGGAACTCCTGATGCCCCGGTCTCTATTAAAGAGCACATGCAGGGAGGAACCTCTATAGAAACTTCACTAGTGAGATGTTCAATTCCGAAGGACGTTGCGGGGCCGTCTGATAAGTCTGCACTTGCCCCAGTTATCGAAGAGGAAGAAACTCCACGATCTTCCGGAAGATCTGCCGACGAAGGAGTTAAGAAAGCAAGTCCCAAAAAACATGATGGCGATGATGTTTTTGAGGGGTTGAGCGATTTAATTGTGACTTCTCAAGAACTTTTCAAAGATGATGTTTCCAAAACCATCTCTTCTGTAATCGAGGCGACATCTTCTCTACAAATGTCAACTCCTCCTACTCAAGTTATCACTACCTCTATTCCACAGAGTGGTTTGTAACTCGATGCGTGTAGTTTACACGTTACACAACACTTAGGATTTTTTCATCACTTCTACGCACTTATCTTCTTATACTTTAAAGATTTATAAAGCTTATTGCTTTTATTCCAGATTCTCTTATGGGGCGCAGCGGCTCGTACTATGATGATTTCCAGCGCTACGGGAGGCGTAGCCAGTATGATTACAGGCGTTACCTCCCTTCTTACAGAGAATCGGATGAAGAGAGGGCCATCAGGAAAGCCGACGAGAGACGAGCATATAAAGAACGTCACCGAAGGGAATAAGAAAGACACGACCCTCCCCACAGAGATGATGATACTCAAAAGAGAAAAGCTCACGATGTGAGAGGTAAAGGTCACATAGACGATTCTTCTAGCAAGCGGGCTAGAACTACCAAAGAAACAATGCCGACAGCTTCTAAACATGTTCCTGCTCAATCTCCTGCTCCCGTTCGCTCCGACATTCAAGCAATCATTAACCGGCCCGCATACCAAGTTAGGCAAGGTCCTCCCACTCTTCAAAGTCGATTCCCTCAGTGGTGCCTGAGAGGGGTTCGGTTTGATCTCGACTTGGTTCCTCTCGACAAATCGGCTATGCTGCGAAATCTTGATACTGTCAGGACCGATATCGAAAGAATGTCAAACTGGCAAAAACTTGTCGATGAGCTTCAAAGGGTTAACCGAGCCAATCTCGAGGCCATGCTCACAATGGAGAACGATAAAGCTGAGTGGCAGAAAACTCTCGAACAGCATGACGCCGAAATGAGAAGTATTGCTTCCTATAACGAAAAGATGGAAGCGGAAATGGAAAAGCTTAAGGAAGAATTAGCTACTTCATCAGCTTCCTATTCTCAAAAGGAGAGCATGCTTCAGCAACAAGTACGAGATGCGCATGCCAGTCAAAGGGCAGTCGAAGATAAGCTTGCATACAAGGAGAAGGTCATAGAAGAATATCGTGCTGAAACTGTACAACTGCGAGAACAGACCGGCTCTCAAAGCTTGGAGATAGAGTTGTTAAAAACTCGACTTGCTATGGACGAAAAGGAGCGTGATGAGGCTGTTGCCGGTAAACTTGCGGCCGAAGAGGCCCATCAAGCAACCAAGGCTGACATTAGTTCCACATTATTTGATTTTTATCTGCACAGCATTTGGGGCGTGGCAGCCTTGCCTTTTTAGGGCCCAAGTATGAAATCACACTGGCTGAAGTTTGGGAGGCAGCACTTGATATGCTCGGTGGTAAAGGTGCTGGATATGCTGAGTCAGCCCTTGAAGAGCATTATCTTGACGATGAAGCCCGCGCTGCTCTTGCCAAAGGAAAAGAGCAACTTGCTAGAGCGCGGGCTGGGATGGCGGAAGAGGAGCGTTCTGAAAAAGGAGTACCGCCTACTGCCTCTGAACGTCCTCTAGTTTCTTCGGAAGTTGACATCGCAGGTTCCAGTGCTCATTCACTGCCTCCTACAAGAACCGGGGTAATTACCCCTACTGATGAAGAGGCTTTGGAGGACATTGGGGCTCAAAATTATGAGATTGAACTGACGAAGCCAACATCTTCAGGTAATTTCGACATTGGTCCGATTCAGGTGGATTGTCTGCTTATTCCTCAAAAATTTAATGAGCTTCTCGATTACCACTTGAATCTCGATGAACCCATATCTCCCTTATTTTGGTAAGATACTAACATTTTCAATTTCTCTTCTTCTACAGTTGAAACAACAAGTGCTGTGCAGACTTCGCCTTCTCTGGTTATTCCTCCTCCATCTCTTCAGGTGACTCCTCCTTCTGCTTCACAACCCGGGTCACAAGAGGAGAAAATTGAGGCTCTTCATGGCTTGGATGACCCTATTGCTTCGCAGGAGCAAAAAGATGAGGGACTTGAAGGAGGCGAGATCTCTCCGGAGCGGACTCCTTCTGACGACGTAGTTTTGTCCGCTCTCGTTACTCCAGGGAGTGAGTCTTCTTCGAAGAGAAGAAAGAAGCATTGGACATCGAAGAAGAGGGGGAAGAAAATTATCACCACTGAAGAGGAACCGGAAATTGCACCAGTTGCACCTCCCTCCCCTTCTTCCCTTATGCCTTCAGACCGACCTGAAAGACCTGAAAAGCTAACCATTCGGCCGGGTAAAGGGTCTAAAGGCGGCAAGAAGAAATGAAGAGTTGGGCTTTTTGATTCCTCTTTTGTGTAATGGTTGGATGTTGTGCAGGCACCGGCCCCTGCTTTTTTATTTTGAAACCTGTATCTGCAATATCTGCAATTGAATAAAATGATCCTTTATTTGTACAGACTTTTGTTCGGATTTGAGAATGCATTTATTATTCATTTTTGCACAAGTTTATTTTTATGATATTGCGGTGAGCTTGTGGTATGTTGTATGAGCGTACTTTACCGACGTAGCCATACCATTTTGTATGTAACTATACCATGTTGCCCCCATACCATGAGCTTACTGCAATATCGTATACTTTGAGGGGACTTGCACTCTCATTTTCTAAAGAATAATTACTTCATTCTCGAAGAGAATTTTCGTAAAGTGCAACTTCCTTCATATAAGTTTTTACGCTTTGTTCTTCGAAGAAATCACTTTTTCCTTTTACGTATGTATACATTTTGCCAAGTGAATTCTTCTATGTGGTGAAGCGGGCCTCTGAAGGGTACTTTAACTTTAATTCTTCCTTTGAAAGTTAAAGTATGCCCTTGATGAGGTTTTTTTTTTTTTTTTTTTTTTAAGATAGAAATTTGTGCCTCTGAGGAGGGATTTCTTCACGTTTCAACACTTGGAAGTTTTATTTCAATCTCGGTGAAACGTGGGCTTCTGAAGAGGTCTTTCCTTTGAATTGTGTCCCCGGGAGGGGGTTGTACCTCTAAGGAGGGATTTTTCACGTTTCAACACTTGGAAGTTTTATTTCAATCTCAGTGAAACGTGTACCTCCAAAGAGTTGTGCCTTCGAAGAAAGCCTTTTCACGTTTCAACACTTGGAAGTTTTATTTCAATCTTGGTGAAACGTGGGCGTCCAGGAAGGTCTTTATTTTGTTTTGCATTTCAACTTTGGTGAAGTGAAATTCCGAAGAGCGGTTGTTACACTTCAACTCCTGGCGAAATGTGCCTCCGAAGAGGGCTTTTATTTTGTTCGCATTTCAACTCTGGTGAAGTGAAATTCCGAAGAGCGGTCATAACACTTCAACTCCTGGTGAAATTGGCCTCCGAAGAGGGCTTTTATTTTGTTTGCATTTCAACTCTGGTGAAGTGAAATTCCGAAGAGCGGTCATAACACTTCAACTCCTGGTGAAATGTGCCTCAGAGAGGGTTTTCATCGCCTGGAAGTTACTCTCTCATGGTTGGAGGGTCATGACTCCTCCAATCTTTTTTGTTGAGTAGAGAACTTTCTTTTTTGTGGCGTATGACCCATTAGAGGTCTTTATCCTCCGAAGAGTTGTGCCTCCGAAGTGGACTTGTGCTGTCGATGATGGCTTTGGTTGTTCCTCTGTTCACTTGCTTATGCCTTTTCAATGATCCTCTCCCCCCCCCCTCTTTTTTTTTTTTTACAAGTAACATGTTTAATCCAAGGAAGTGTGCTTCATTGTCAGGCAATTTCGTGAGAACGAGCACTAGCTTCTTAATTGGATGTTTGTTTGTTCAAACGATCTCAATTTATTAGCAAAGACCCGTTTCTGTCGAAATCATAGGCCGTTCAATTAAAGTACTTCCTATCTAGGATTTGAATTCGGGGCTCTCGTGACTTGAAGTTTGGCGAGAACCACTTGGTCTTTTTATGTGCAAGTTTCACTTCCATTGTCTACAAAAATTCAAATCGACATTTCAGCAATACATTCTATGTACTTCTTATATCGAAAATAAAGCAAACATGTAATAATAATAAGGAACACAAGATTTATAGTGGTTCGGCCAGGAAATTGGGCCTACATCCACTTTATATTCTTTCATTATTTACTTGCATCAGTTTTACAATTGCCTTCAATTACAAGAATCATACATTCATAATTCTTTTTACAATATTTCAACAAAATTTTCAAGTAAAGTATGGACGCAAATGATTGCTGTTCCATGCCCTTGGAATTTGATCTCCTTCAACAGTGGTGAGTTTGTATGTGCCGTCAAGAAGCTTTTGACCTATGACATATGGTCCTTCCCAATTTGGCCCAAACACACCTGTCGCTGTCACAATTCTCTTCAGGACTAGGTCTCCAATCTCAAAGCTGCGTTGGCGAACTTTGGAATTGAAATGTCTGGCTATTCTTTGCTGATGAGCTGCAATTCTGAGATTAGCCTCATCTCTTTTTTCATCAAGGAGATCTAGCGCTTCAAGCTGTAGCTTTTCGTTTTCTGCTTGATTGAAATGGATTCTTCTGTGTGAAGGGACTTCTATTTCTACCGGAATCATTGCCTCTGACCCGTATGCCAATGAAAACGGGGTGTGCCCAGTCGCAGTTTTGTGAGTGGTTCTGTATGCCCATAGTGCCAGTGGTAGCTTATCGACCCAACCACCTTTTGCTCCTTCAAGTTGCTTCTTGATGGTTGACTTAATAATTTTGTTCACGGCTTCCACTTGCCCGTTTGCCTGCGGATGAGCTACTGCTGAGAAGCTTTTCCGGATTTTGAATCGCTTGCAAAAATCTTGGAATTCTTCACTTTCAAACTGAGTTCCATTGTCTGTAATTATTTTTTGAGGCACACCGTATCTACAAATGATGTTTTTAGTCACAAAACTTATCATCTTCTTTGAGGTGATAGTAGCCAGTGGTTCAGCTTCTGCCCACTTAGTAAAATAATCTACAGCAACAATGGCATATTTAATTCCAGATTTGGCAGTTGGTAACGGTCCTACAAGGTCTACCCCCATACTGCAAACGGCCATGGACTGACCATCTGTGTGAGTTCAGTGAAAGGAGCTCTAGGAATTTTGGCGAACCTTTGACATCTGTCACATTCTTGAAAATACTTTGCTGCATCTCGATTAATTTCTGGCCAAAAATATCCGTACCGGAGAATTTTCTTTGCTAATGTTTGGCCACCTGAATGATCACCACATTCTCCTCCGTGTACCTCTGCTAGGATTGCTTTAGACTCTTCCCTGGATACACATCGAAGTAATGGCATTGAGAATCCCCGTCTGTATAACTGGCCATCCTGGATTACGTATCGTGAGGCTTTTCTCAGTAGCTTTTGTCGTTCTTTTGAGTTCCCTGGTAAGGATCCATTGAGCAGATATTCTATTATCGGAGTCATCCATGATTCTTGTTCTTGAGACATGCTCATGATCCAATCAATGTCCATCTCATCAATGCTAGGAGTCGACAGGACCTCTACTGGAGTTAGCCCCAGAAATTGAGCTTCGCCTGTGCTTGAATACTTTGCGAGAGAATCTGCTTTCATGTTTTCTTCTCGAGGAATGTGACTTATCATGTAATGATCGAAATCACACAGGAGTTCCCAAGCCTTTGACAAGTAGGCGGACAGATTCCCCCCTTTTGCTTGGAATTCCTTTTTAACTTGGCATACAATAAGCTGAGAATCACTGAATATCTGTAACGCTCGGATGTTTAATTCTTTAGCAATCCTTAAGCCAGCGATAAGGGCTTCGTATTCTGCTTCATTGTTTGTTGAAGGAAATTCCAATCTTAGTGCATAGCATAATGATCGACCTTCATGAGACTCAAGTACAACTCCGGCTCCAGAACAGTAGTCGTTTCTCGCACCATCGACATATAACTTCCACTGGATCGGGGAATTGTCGACCGTTTCTTCCTCACCGTTACCCTTACCTGTAAATTCTGCAATGAAATCCGCTAAAGCTTGTCCATTGATTGTTTTCCGGGGATGATAAGTGATGTCATACTGACTGAGTTCAATATTCCACTTTAGAAGACGACCCGAAGTTTCAGGGCGAACTAGGACTTGCTTTAAAGGTTTATCAGTGAGGACTCTGATAGGATGAGCTTGAAAATATTGCCTCAACTTCCTAGATGCAATTAGTAAGCAATAGGCGAGTTTTTCCAACTTAGAGTAATTCATCTCTGCCCCAGTGAGTCTTTTGCTGATATAGTAAACTGGATGTTGAATCCTTTTGTCTTTCCGTATCAGCGCTGCACTTAAAGCATGAGATGATACTGCCAAGTATATAAGAAGATCCTCGCCATCGCCAGGCCTAGAAAGTATTGGAGGCGTCTCCATATGGCGAATCAATTCATCAACGGCTTTTTGGCATTCGGGAGTCCAATCAAAGTTTTTCTTTCCTTTCTTTAGGGCGTCAAAGAATGGGATGCATTTATCTGTGGCTTTGGAAATGAATCGACTCAAGGCGGCAACTTTTCCATTGAGACTTTGCAATTCCTTCTTTGTTCTAGGGGCTTTGACTTCTTTTAATGCAGTAATTTGAGCTGGACTGGCCTCAATGCCCCTAGCGCTCACGATGAAACCTAAAAACTTGCCGGATTCCACTCTAAATGAACATTTTAAAGGATTGAGCTTCATTCCGTATTTTCGGAGGACAGCGAACATGTCTGCTAAGTGTTCTATGTGATCCAGTGCTTTCTTAGACTTTACTAACATGTCATCGACGTAGACTTCCATAGTCTTGCCCAGTTGCGGTTTGAACATAGCATTAACGAGCCTTTGGTATGCTGCCCCTGCATTCTTCAACCCTAAGGGCATAACTCTGTAGCAGTAAAGACCAGTGTCGGTGATAAAGCTTGTGTCCTCCTGATGTGGCTCATGCATCATGATCTGGTTATACCCGGAGTAAGCATCCATAAAAGATAACAATTCGTGTCCTGCTGTTCCATCTACCAGTTGGTCGATTCTGGGTAATGGGAAGCAGTCTTTGGGGCAGGCCTTGTTTAGATCTGAAAAATCGATGCATACTCTCCATTTTCCGTTGGCTTTCTTAACCAGCACTGGATTCTAAACCCAATTCGGATAAGTAGATTCTTTGATAAAGTTATTCTCCATGAGCCGATCAACTTCTTCTTTTAATGCCGCTGACCTTTCTGGACCTTGAGTTCTCCTTTTCTGCTTCACAGGTGTAAATTTTGGATCCATATTTAGAGCATGCACTGCAACTTCTGGGGATATTCCGCACATATCGGCATGAGTCCAAGCAAAAACATCCAGATTTGCCTTTAGAAAAGATATTAAGATATTCTGAATTGACGCATTAAGTTGTGAACCCACATTCAACACTTCGTTTGGGTCCTTTGGGTCAACAGGTATTGGTATTGTCGTTTCCACCGGTACCACTCTATTTTCCCCAGCACTGACTTTTCTAGGGTCCATTTCTTTCCTTGCTCCGCTGTGCTCGCCAGTGCAGGGTCCGCCCTGTAATTGCTACAAGGCTGGTTCTTTGATGCGGACTGGGGCTGCCGCATTTTTTCCCATTTCTCTTTTTCTGGTTTCTCGTAGTTCTGTCAGATAGCACTCTCGCCCAGCATTTTGATCACCTTTTATAACCCCTACTCCATTGTCTGTAGGGAATTTAATAGTGAGGCACCACGGGGCAAGAACAGCTTTGAACGCTGCCAGAGTTGGACGACCAAGGAAAGCATTGTAAGCAGAAAATTCGTCGACAATCACAAAAGTTTGCTTGCGGACCACTTTTCTCTCTCCTTCTCCAAGTTCCACAAACAAATCAATGGTCCCTACCGGCTGCTTTGGCTCCCCAGTGAAACCAGCAATTTTCTGCGATGAGGCTTGCACATCGGCTATAGGGATCTTCATTTGGTCGAATGTTTTCTTAAAGAGAATATTGCAGGATGCGCCACAATCAATGAGAACTCTTCTGACAATAGCTGGCCCGATACCAGCCGAGATGACTAGAGGATCTAAGGTTGGAGCTTCAATACCTACGGAATCCCTAGCTCTGAATACAATATCATCATCGAAAGTTCTTTGTTGCTTCAAGGGCGTAGCACCTTCCAAAACAAATACATCTTCCTCGGTCGGTACATACTTTAAAGCTCGGGTATACCTTTCCATCTCACCCCAGCTCCTGCTTGCTGGGTGAGGTCCTCCTGTAATGACATTAATAATGGGCCTTCCAGATTCATGCCCTGCAGCCTTCTCAATCGTCCTAGGCTGTTGAGTAGGAGTCTGTTGCCCCTGACTAGATGAAGCAGGATTGTTGTTATTCTTTTTCACAAATTGCTGCAGTTTGTTTTCCCTTAGCAACTCTTCAATCAGATTTTTCAACTGGCGGCATTCGTCGGTCTCGTGACCGGGTTGATTATGGAAGCGGCAGAACTTCCCACTCTGTATAGCCTTTTTCCCGGTTCTTAGAGGAGGAGGTTTAGGAAAGTCAACAGAATCTTTAATGGCAAGGTAGATACGTTCCGGCGTATCTGATAAAGGAGTATACTCTAATGGCTTGAAGGATCGGGGCTTCTTCAGATTACCCTGTTTCTTCCCATTGTTATTTTCCCTCTTTTGCCCTGCAGATTCATTCTTGCATGGAGCAACAGTGTTATCTTCAGCTTTTTCCAACACTGCCTTTACCGGTACGGGGCGGCTCTCTAAGCGTATGAATTCATCTGCTTTTTTATAGAATTTTTCAAGGGAATTTGGTTCCTTCATGTTTAGCCATTTCCCAAACTCGCTTGACTTGTCAATACCCTTCATCAGATAAGTCAATATCATTCGCGGTTCTGCATTGTCCACTACAGCTAGCGCTATATTAAAGCGGTTTAAGAAAGATCTGATAGTTTCCCCTGGATTCTGTTCCAAACTTGACAGTGACATGATATCCTTAGCTTTTGAGGCGTATAGTCTGAATTGCTCCTTGAACTTCCGAGTTAAGTCAGAAAACTGATCGATAGATCGGACTGGAAGTTTGGTGAACCAAAGCAGAGCTACACCTTCGAGATACACAGGAAAATATCGGCACTTTATTTCATCAGAGGCTCTGGCACCAGTCATGTGCCAATCATATTTGTATAGGTATTCGTTCGGATCACTTGTCCCCCTGTAAGCTGGAATGGTTGGAGGGACAAACTTCCTTGGGAATTAAGCCTTTAAGATTTTCTCAGTAAATGGAGTCTTACTTGGGGCGAAACCCCATTCTTTCTCGTCTTCAACCCTCTGCATACTCTCCTTCATGATTTGTCGGACCATTCCAGAAAGATACTCCTCATCATATCGAGTTCTAGATCCATCAACCTCTGGAAGTGTTTGTTCAAAGGGGCTAGCAGCCCTTTCAGAAGCATTTCTTTCTTCAGCATCATGAAGGTTGCCAGCAAAATTCCTCTCATTACCAGCTGGTTGACGGTTTGCCCCAGGCAAATCGTTCAACCTATTTAGAATTAGGGCATTCTGGGCGTTTTGAGCCTCGAGTTGTGCATTTTGGGCATTGATCCGTTGGTTCAGCCCTAAAATTGCAGCATCCAGCTCTGCCTTTGTAACTCCGACAGCTGGAGTGGCTTGATTCGATATAGGGGAAGCGGAGGTTCCTTCTTGAATATTCCCAGATCTGACAGATCTACTCTTCCTTCCAGGAGCCATAATCTCGGATAGACTTCTGGTCTTCAAGGAAATTCTCTCTACAAACCTCTGTGAAGCAATGATGATAACTCGCCTGAGTTCAGCTCTCAATGAAAGCACCAAAAATGTTAACACTAAAATTTGAACGCTAACACCCCGGTGTACGAGTTATAGTTGTGAAAGCACCACCCGATAACTCGGGAACAGATTACAAGCAAATGATAACGGAAAAGCAGTAAACAACAACAATGTTATAGTGGTTCGGCTTAATGGTATAGCCTACGTCCACTTTAAGTACTTTTATTGATGATCTCGTTACAAGCTGATACAATTCTTTCCAAGTACAATACACTTTGAGTTACAAGTCACTTGGAACAAGTAGCTTAAACTTCAATCAAGATTAGAGTCTTCAAATCCATGCTGGATGTGTGTGATCTTTTCTCGCGTTTGTAGCGTTCTTCGTGTCTTGAGAGCTTTAAGTGTTGAATTGGTTTGGAATGCAGCAGAGTAACGACGCTTGAAGAGAATCAGCCAAAAGTCCTTTGAATGCTCGATGTGGTCATGTATTTATAGGCAAATTTCTAGGCTGGAATTGTCAAGTCATGAGTCGTGACCGACTCAAGATGAGTCGTAAGTCGTGACCGACTTAGGATGAGTCGTATGTCGTAGGCGACTCAGCTGGTTGAGCCCAGACTTCGTATCAGAGCGTCTCTGGTCCTTTGCATATAGCACAAGTCCTAACTCGTCTGCGAGTTAATAGGTCGTGGTCCAAGATGAGGCGGCGTTGGATTTCTACTTAGTAGCTTTAAGTCGTGGACGACTCAAGCTAGGTCGTGAACGACCTATCATAGGTCGTAGGTCGGTCCTTTGCTGTTTTGGGATTTTAGTCAGTTAGGTCATTTGACACCTTAGGTCGTTGAGTCGTTAGAGAACTTGAGTCGGTCTATCCCATATACCGTTAATCCCTTGAGTCGCTCCACTCCTCTAAGTCTCTTTAAGTTTTAACTCGTTGGCTTGTTGAGTCGGTAGCTTCCTGAGTCGGTAGCTTGTTGAGTCGGTTTCCTGTTGAGTCGGTAGCCTGTTGAGTCGGTAGCCTGTTGAGTCGGGGATCCCTTCTGAACCGTTAAGAACCTTAAGTCGTGAGTCGGCCCAGACCTTGACTCGTTGCCTAAACAGAGTTAACAGCATGTTTACTTCATCATAATATCATATGTAAATTTGTTCATCACGATAATATCATATGATAACCGATGTTTTGAACTTAATGGACATTTTACTTACTAAATGAATATGTTGAATTGAAAAGACTTATAGCTACTGAATGGACAATTTGAACTGAATGGATTTTTGTCATAACAAAAGGATATTTTGCATTCATGTATAATGCTATGTGCATAGATTTAATTCTTGGTGGTTGCGAAGTATGAACCGATGTTTTTTTGTCTATCAATTATGAATTGATGTTGTATCCTTCGTGAACTCAAACATGGGATCATTTCTTTCTTTCTTATTATTTAGAACATTCAAAATGGAGCAGCTATTGTTTAATCTTTAATTATGAAATAACTATAAAACGATATTGTATTATGAGCGGAAAAACTATAAATTTGTAACCATGTACTTGTTTTTTTATGTCTGAAATGATCTTGGATATGATTACATACATTGTTTATGTATGTGACAATATTTTGTTGTTTTCACATTGCTTAGTGTGTGATATTGTATGGCAATGTTCTATTCTGTGTATTACATGCATTTCTCATGTATGACAACAATGAACTAAGTATTTTTTTAATGTGTGATATTTTGTGCGTGATAATTTGTTTGATGTCTGAAATGGCTACGATAGTGTTTAGTGTGTATGATAATGTTTTGTTTTGTGGACATTATATTACACACAAAACGCGTATGATGTATTTGTAAATTAATATTTTATAGTCGTTTTGTTGCACCAGTAAATTAACAATGTTCAGTGTACATGATGTTGCCACTATAATATACCTGTAAATTAAAATGAAGTAGTGGTAGCAATGTTATACTATGTTTTAACGGCTATAAATTGGATGTTGTATTATTGGAAAACTTTCACTGAAGCTATATATTGATTTCTACATGGTCGGTTAATAATTGTTAATAGGTTAATAATCTGTTAACTGATCTATTGGTTAACCATTTAATTATAATGGCTAATCGATTAATTAACGGTTAATCGCGGTTAATTATTAATCAGATCGGTCGGTTAAAGCCTACCAGAATTAACCGACTTTCAATTAACCGAACCATTGGTATCCAACGGTTAACCTGCTTTTTTAAATGATTCATTCTGCTAACTGACCATGCCCGTCCTAAAAATTAATTCATCGAAAATAAGAAAATTAACCATAATGCAAAATCATCTATTCAAAACGATCTATTCCTATAAGGATCACATTTTGAGTGTATAGAAAAGGAATTCCATATATACCTAAAAGTTAATAAAATTCAATCTCAAAGTTACACCTCCTTATGATATATAATGATGTATCGATAAACAGTTTCAGACTTTGTTGGACAAAGAATGATTGATGATGAGTGAAGTTGAGTTAACTTCTTTTTGTACGGTCATGTACTTGAGAATAAACACATAAGGTTAAAATGTATTTAATCTAAAGCATAGCTTATGAGATCATTAAAGATAAGTGTTGGACTTAGGCCGCACATAGTAGGTTAAATGGGTAAATTTCAAATAAAATTGTCATTATAGATCTTGTTGGACCTATGAAATCAAAAGTTATTTAGATCTGATATAAATTAATTTTGAATAAAATACTTATTTTATTTTATTTGAAAACAAAATTTTATTTTGATTTTGCATTTGTATTATATAGTACGTACATGTGTATCATTAGACACACACACACACACATATATACATACATACATACACACATATGCAATATATACAGTGTACATGGTTTAACATGTTTGTATATAAATGCTGTGATTTATACCGCAACAGACAAGTTTGCTCCTTCATGTACGCATGTGTTGTTGCCAAATACACAAACACACATAATTCATGCAATATAAAATTATATTTATAATAGTATAAATGTTTATGTATATATACGTTTTGAAATAATAATATTTATAAATACCAATAATTTTAAATTTAAATGTAAATTCAAATTTCAAATCAAGAACTTGATTTTAAAATATTTTATAAATTCAAATTGAAAACTACAAAATTATATTTAATATATATACACACACATACAAATTTCTTCATTTTAATGAATATATATATATATATATATATATAAATTAATGCTTAATATCAAACATAAAAGAATGATAAATATATACATACATATATGTATGTATGTATGTATGTATGTAAATACATGCATGTTTTCATATATATACTTTCGGCCATAACAAAATTAATTTCTTTTAAACATACTATTTTAAATTTGTTATTTTGATTAATACAAATTTTCGTATCGAAATTTTTGTACATATATTCGAAAATTTGATTTCACAACATGTAAGATTTTGTGTTTATTATACACATATATATAGTGGAATATATATAGAACCTTTGTCTCCGTGGTTTGGCGCTTCGACTTTGGTGTGAGAGGTCACAGGTTCGAAACTTGCGTAGTGTGATTCAAACATATATTGACATTTAGTATATTGTATACTACCTTAGACTTGTAGTGCTAACTTTTACTACCATCAATGTACCATATTTAAAAAAAATATACATATATATTTCATATTAAGTTAATTCGTTATGTTTCAAAAAATAAACATAATTTATACATTGTTTTATAAATTTATATATATGTATATTTATATAAGTAATATTTTTTAATTTCATGTTTTATCATGCATATGATTTTGCTAAATATTATTTGATATATATTTATATTGACACATTAAAAATCAAATTTTGTTATAAATCGTTTATAAAATTTATTATTTAAATTCAGAAATTATTATTATTATTTAATTTTTTGACTTTTCTAGTCGAGATCTATATATGAATATGTATATATATATAACCTTGTTACGCATATACATATTCACATCCAGTGTTGACAACACATATATATAGGGATTCTTGATACCAAGATCTAAACTAAAAATATAGGGTTTTGGTTAATTATCAGATAAACATATAAAATTTAAAATAGATTAGTTACATTGACAATAGCCTAATTAGTACATGTTGAATGCTAAATTGATCTGCTTGAACCCGAATTCAAATCCTTTCAGGGACAACTGCCAAACTAAAAGCACTACACACCATTGTCGAAATTTTGATTTGATTGTTTGTTTTGAAGATTCAATTAATGGAGGTATGGTTTCTGTAATATTTTTTTCCACCGGAGGATGTGGTATTAGTAGAAACAAAGAGTGACAGATGAGGGGTTAAGGGTTTTTGAATAGTAGAGAAAGAGATTAGTAAAAAAATTATCCGGATCCACAAATATCTCTATCAATTTAAAGTCCTTTTAAATCAAATCCAACCATGTTGTTTGCCGACCTATGACTGGCCATCCTTGCCACAATATGGGCATTCATGCTACTTCAAGCCCGATAAAAAAAGAACATTTAAATCTAATTTGAACGTACATCGAAATTGTATATCAATACATGTGTAGGAAACTTTTATATACACAATCTTTTCACAAATCAAATAAAATTTAATAATTAATATTTCACAAATATTAATTAATTTAATTAGTTCATAACAATCATAATTTAATTAATCCAAATGGCAGTCGGAGTATTCAACATTTCGGTTATGAGACAATTAGGTGCACAACTAGCCAGCGATTAATATTGAACAACTTAAATATTAGCATTTAAATGTCTCTTTAGTTAGTTCTATGACATTATGTCTAAATTTATCGCTTACATAACTTTGATAAAATACAATTTCACTTATTTTAAGCGGTACCCGGTAGTGACAATTGTTTACACCAATTCTCTTCATCAAACTATATCACATTAGGACTTATGGAATTTTGAAATGGTCAAAATTCCAATATCATCCACATTGACTTTATTCCCATCATATTGGATGTCATTCCACAAACTGCCTTCCTAGGTCATCAATCGTTTGGATAGAACCAGAAGATCCTTCATATGGAATGGCGGCGGTGCCAAAAGGTTGGTCAACTGGAATAGTGTCTGCTTGCATCAAAATCATGGAGGCCTGGGTATCCCCGATCTCAGAGACTTCAATATCGCTCTTCTAACCAAATGGCTTTGGAAATGTCTCTCCCCTGAAACACTTCATTTGGAAGGACCGGATTCTCTCTTTGCACTATCATTCTAAAAGCCACCTAATCCTTCACTGTCCACCATACAGGAAAATTCGCCTTTTTGGTCTGGAGTGATTCAAGTCATCCCCCGAGTTAAATCTCTGTTCCATATGGCCATTGGTGATGGCAATAGTTGTGCTTTTTGGCTCGATACATGGCTTGACCAACTTCCACTTGCCAAAGTTTTGCAACACCTCTTCCTTCACTCGTCCACCCCGTCGAGCACAGTTAGTGAATGTGTAAATCTTGGTCCATATGCCCTCTGCCCTTCTTCTCTTTTCAGCCCTGATACTTTTTCTGACCTTATATCTGCTTCCAACATTCTTCAATCCCTTCATCTCTCTTCCTTTCCTGACCGTGTTGTTTGGGCGCCAGCACCTACGAAAGGCTTCACTGTTGCCTCTTGCTATGCCTTTCTGATCAACCCAGGTCGCTCCTAGTGCTTTCCTAGTCTTTGGAAAAGTCCCATTCCGCCTCGTATCGCCTTCTTCCAATGGTGCCTAGTTCATAACCGCATCAATACTAAAGATCGTCTCAACCGTCTTCATATTCTGGTGGATCCAGCTTGTGTCTTCTACTCTGATCAGATGGAAAGCATTCCGCATTTGTTCAGAGACTGCGATTTTTCTTACTCGGTTTGGGCTGCTTCAAGTGCCCATGTCCTTGGATTCGTTCCGGAACCGCCGGTCATCTTTGACCATTGGCAATATAACTCCCAAAACCATAATTTGGACGTCTTCATTGCTATTTTCTATTGGTGTATATGGAAAGAGCGAAATGCATGTGTGTTTGGCAAACCTAAATCTCATCTCGTGGGTATTGGTAGACGTATCTCTTACCTATTCAGCATTTTTACAGGTTGCAGTTTATCAACTCCATGTAGACTTCGCATCCCTCATCGCAGTTCATCGCCAGTGGATTCCCAAGGTAGCAGTTCTGATTTCCCTCCTGGCCGCAGTTAGTTGTTGGTGGTCTCGGACTTCTCTCTGATTATATTTTGCTGATGTGTTGGGTCTATTCTTTTCACTAGTTTGTTTCATGATATCAGTGCTGATACTTAAACTTCATTCTGGCGCTAGCGATCAAGTGTGTTGATCGACTTGTATCTCTCTTTATATATATATATATGCTATTAATCGGCTGTGTAGTATCACGCTACACACCCGTCTTGCTCTAAAAAAATAAAAATTATTATCAACCAAACCACTCTAACCAGTGATTTTGACTTTGAGTTGAATGTAGTTAGCCATGATTCAAACTCTACATAACCGAGGAGATGAATTCTCTAACGAATAATATTTCACTTGCAATGATTTCATTCAACTTAATCATAATTATTTGGTGGACATCGTGATTTAACTATAATCAACGCAGAGTTTTCAGATTAAAGCTTAACAGTATTCTCAAGTTGAGAGCATTGTGTATTTTTGTCACATCGGTATTTTCTGTTTGACCTTTGTTATATCTACTAATAAAAAACTATCGTGTGAGTCACTCAATAGTCATCCAATGGCTATCAGCATGTAACCCCTTAGTGGCCCAACGGCCACCACTTCAAAAACACAGCACCTTACCAAAGCCAAATGATGACAGCGGGGTATCGATAAAGGACGTATTGATGCTATATCGACACCATATATGGCGTCGGTAAATTTAAGATTGGAAATATTTTTTCGACGCCATATAGATGTCTTGTGTATGGTATTTATCAACGTCTTATCGATGACTTATCAATCCCATATTTCTGATGCTATTGCGACACCTTGATGACAACAATTTATATTATGTAACTTGGATTTTCCAATGTCTAGTTAAATTGTTAAATTCAGAACTTTTTTGGATGCCCTAGCGATGCCTTACTGACATCTTACTGATACCACAGATGAAACAAATTTGTAGCATTTTTGCTGCGTTTCAAACCTCAAGCATACATTCACATATATATAATATATTCATCTCACTATCATCAAAATACCAACCAAATATCATTATAATATTATCTCAATACCATCACAATACAATGCATATTACCCAACATAATAATAACATAAACATTATCCGACATCATAATATCCAAACAATATAATCTAATATAAACAAAATATCCAACCAATACCATCAAAGTACAAACAAAATATCTAGGCGGTACGTTACAATATATACGACCAAACATCCAAACAATAATAACACAAATACGCTCTACTCCCTCGAACCATGGCCACCATCACCATCTCCATCTCCATCTCCATCAGCACCACCATCACCATCACCATCACCAGAATTGCCAACATTTGGAAAGCATCGCAAAAATGCATCCTTAAGAAATCGGAGCTACTTCTCTAGCTTATCGACATGTGACTTCAACAATTGGTTTTCTTCTTTTACAACATCACTAGTTGTGGTAGCTCTATCCAATGATGATCTCTATAATTTAACCAAATCTATTTGTTGTAACAATTAATTTTTATTTCAACTATTGTTTTTATTTATTGAAAGAAATTTTCTAAACTTCCATTAATCATATATTTGTTTAATTAATTAAGCAATTTAACTTATGTGTTTGTTTAATTTATCGAGTGATTTAAAATTAATCTATATCTCTTGTTTAATTGGTTAAAACAAAATTTAAAACTAACACGGTTATTTATACATATGTTTAATTGAGTGATTTAACATATACATTTGTTTAATTTACTGTCTGATTTAAAAAATCTATAATTTAACTCAATAAACTCTTATATAATTTATTGTAACAAATTTTTTAATTTAACCTATACATATAATTTATTGAGTGATTTAACTTATACAAACACACTCTAATTTAATTTATTAAAATAAAATTTGTAATTTAACACAATTATATATACATTTTTGTAATTAAATGAGTGATTTAATTTGTATATTTATTTAATTTATTTTGTGATTTAAAATTTTTATATCTCCTATTTCATTTAGTAAAACGAAATCTATAATTTAAGCTAACTAAATATTTATTAAATTTATTTAGTGACTTAACTTATATATTTTAACTCAAACTTAATTTATTTTTAAAATGATAACTTTTTGGATACATACAACATACATGTGGTTCTTGTGATTTCAGATAGCAACTTAGTTATACTAAGCATTCATATAAAAAAATATGTGTACATGTGGTTCTTGGGATTTAACACCAATGTATACATTATATAGTATACTGTGTATTTGTATGGTTTTGTATACATATATACTTATTATCATATTATGTATATAATAAATGTTTAAGCTATTACGTGCCCTTGAAATATTGCAGTAGTTGGGCTTATGTTCTTTACTTTTTGCAGTAGCTCTATTGAGTGCGTGGAGTACAACTTTTCCCACTTCCCTTGTTATCTCCACACCTTGACTCTAAAGCTCCTCAATCCTAACCCGATATTCTACCTATTCGGCATTTTACATATTCATTAGAAATATATATATGTATATACATAAATATTTTTTATATACATGTATAGATATTGCAAACTCGGTGGAAGCATGATTTACACAACTATTGGTGATGGACCCATTCGATGACTCAGTCCTATGAGTGCTACAAAAGAGTTACCAAGATAAAGGCGCATTGTGCTACCCTCATACTGAAATTCGAATTAAGTATAGAACTATATAAGCCTATTTTAATTTATTTAAAATGTTAAATAAATTTAATAAATAAATATGTACCAGATGTTACGATGATCTGCGTATGATCAGGAGCCTTCGGTATGCAATCTAGGATTTCTGTTCCTGCATTTGAAATTTTCTTGAATTTTCTATCTCCCAATGTTGGAAGAACTGCTCCTATATCTTTTGGGCAAGGGATGGATGCTTCTTTCCACTTCTACACATACCATATGTCCACTCACGGTATTTCTTGGACAATAAGGTTGACCAAGCCTTATGCACTAGCTCTTCGTGAACACCAACTTTCCAAAAGAATTTCCACTGCAAATGAAAATTGGCTATATTATACACAAAATAATATACATATTTATATAATATGTTACGCAATAAAATTATTTTATCACAAATTCTTCAAACATGACCTTATTATCTTCACTGGGAGTGTCACCAAATGTAGGCCAGAATACCGTGATCCGTGCAAGTAAGCCATAACGGATGGCATCAAATGCGGCCGCTGCTGATATCATATCTATATGCATACATGAATGTATTATTATTTTATTAGTAAATTATTGTATACATGTATGCATGTGTGTGTGAGTGTATATGCATTTGTGTATGTGATTGTATGTGTTTATGTATGTATCCGATGTATATGTGAGTGTACATGTATGTAAGTGTACATGTATGTGTATGTAACTACTCATCCCGATCCTCACTCTCTAGGGAAGACATTGAGTCGAGACATGGATATGGAAGAGTCCATCTTAGACACATGAGTGGATGGACCGGTACCATCCACAAGAGCATCAGGAACATCGACAGTCTTAATGAATGTTGACATCATATTTGCATTGTGTCTGTCATGATGTGATGACTGTGAGCTACCATGACCTGATAGTGAGCCATTACAGCTATGTCAGCATTGATTAGACATATTCATTATAATAACACATATACAGATATATATATATATATAATAAAATAAATAATAACAAATCCATTTTCATATTATAGACTTAGCATGAAAAATAAATAAAACAATCTTTAAATAAATTATACATAAGCTACCAACTGTCAGCATCATTTACAATATTATCGCCACACTCATGTTCATTTACTTCGATGTCATCATCATCAACATCAACCTTGACATCTTCATATAATTAAACTCGATTAAATACTTTATTGTTAAGTGGTCTTATTCATCAGCAACTTCTATTATTTAGAGTATTTCGTTGTCCTCTAGATCATTACGGCTGATTATCGGTTATGATCATACCCTCTTGAATGACCATCTAAGTTTTGTTTTAATAACCGCCCAACAGTCATTCTTGTTGTTATTCATGGCAAGATAAGACATATAATAAAATTTTGTTGCTTGCGTCACTTACACAAATGGTTATTTCCTTTGTATGGTCCTTTTTGGTTTATCTCAATAATAAGATAATCTTTATGCATACGATATACTCCTACATTTGGATTAGTATCAACAAAATTACATTTGAATTAAAATGTTTATCTCTAGTATTGCAGAATAAGCGAGATCAATTATTTTCTATAACACTCCACAATAATCTAGTAAATCATCACTTCGTTTATTCGCTTTAACACAAATACTATGATCGAAAGTTTTGTAAATAGCTCCATTCACATACGAGATTGGGCATTTTTTGTAATTCGTCATTGGACCAAACACAAGATTTTATAATAAATTTCATCGATTTCTTTATCAACAACCTATCGCATTAGAATAATACATACCAATATACATAATAGTTAAACCATTTCATACTAAGTTCATTCAATAATTATGTACACACATGCATGCATATTTCCAAAACCAAGCCTCTAATCCTTTACTCGGTTGAACCTTTGGATTTTGTTCCAAATTGACCGTTAGACAATAGATATTGTTAAGATGTACATTATTCATCTATATAACATAGTATTGATAGTAAATAAATAGATATTGTTTTATCTAATAATATCTGATAATTCTTCACAGTTTAGAAGCATCACTATTCTAGCTATGACAATCTCTTTACATGTCTGAAAACTTCCATCCTTTAATTTATCCAATGGACATCAAAAATAGAAAGAGAAACATCATATGATTCATCCATATCATCATCATTATGAGGAAGTGTGTTTGAATTTAGCTTAACATGATCTTCATAAAAAAATATAAAAAAATATGCATGCTTCTTCAACAATGTATGCTTGACATATTGAACCTTCAATGCTAATTTTGTTTCACCTTTTTGAAGGTAATCAAGGTACCTTCGTATCAAAGAGTTATCAATTATACATTTACTATTTTGATTTTAAAAAATATAACTCTTAATTATATTTTCTGGACTTCTAAAAAGGATACATCTATCTATATTGCACCGGACATCGCATTAAATCTCAGTTAGTGGTTGTACGGGTAGATGTTCTATGTAGTTTGAATACTCTAGGAGGAAATATTTTTATATTTTACATAATAATTTGGGTATATCCATTTTCATTTTTTGGAAATCGCTTTTATTATGTGTGGTTGAGCACTACTCTCAGTAATAGAAATCTAGACTTTCGAAGGTGAAATCCTCTTAAATCAATCGGGAAAAGATTCTCTAAGAAAAAATGACAATTGTGAATTTTTATTTCGACAGTTGAAGATCCTTCTTATCAACACTTCTTCTCATGTTAGAAGAAATTCCATCTGAAAACCTCAAATTTTAAACCCACTCTAATATTTTTTGAAATGCCTATTTTCCAACTCATAATAAGCAAGGCATATGAAATTTGTTTTTTTTTTTGCTATTAATTTTAAACTTAGGATGATTATAGTATAACGCGATTTCTTTTCTTGACTTCAAATCATCTTTTGTTTTTCATTTAACTTTATTATTTTGTTAAATAAGTTCTCGTACACATCTTTCACGCTATGCACTGCATCTATATTGTGTAGAAGTTTATGATTTTTCTAATAATACTCCCAAAATACACTTTGTTCACACCAATTGGGATACTCTCCTTTACATTGAATTTTGGGCTTCCTATCATGGGTATTTTAGGATAATCTTGCACAGCTTGTACACTTCTTTTCTACTCAGAATGAATGGTGGCTCTAAAGTAATAGTTATGTTTCTTCTGAAATTTTTTATTAAAACAAAAATGACCATTTACGTGTAAAAACCGTCGATATCGACCCACCAACATTGTTCACCACCATATTTTAGCCTAAATGATTCTGTCTAATCCATGCAAATAGGACAAGTGAATTTTTTCACTAGTACTCCATCCATAAAGCATCTCATACATAGGAAACTTACTTACTATCCACAACAAAGAAGCAAACATTCTAAAGCTCTTTTTATTTGTGATGTCTTACTTAATAATCTTAGTCCATAGCTTTTTGAACTCCTCAACCAAAGACGATAGTACACGTCCTCCTCTTTTTCATCTCATTGTCATTCACTATGCCATCGAATGTGTCTAGCTATAGAAGTAGATGCATATGACCTTTTCAATCTCGATGTAGTAGAAAAATGATGCATTCTGGTAAAAGGTACGCCACTTCTAGTGGTTTTCATCGATTTATATCTAGGTTGTTTATAGAATTTACATAGCATCAAACTTTTATCTTACTTCTAATAGGTCATGCATCCACCTAATTTTTTCATAAGGAAATCCAACAGTGGAGACCTCTCTTTTAAGGGAGTACCAGTTCTCTACCAATGCATTGTTAGGTGGAAGTATTTCTTTTAACAAGCTAAGAATAGCATTCATTAGGTTTACTGGTTCATTGTATTTGGATTGTATAGTGATTAACCTAGATGTTGTTGCCAAGTGTGTCATCTTACAACCTTTATAAAATGGTCATTTCGATGCTTCTAACAAATTAAAAAAATTCGCTTCCAATCCAATATCTTCCTCCAAATCTGGTTCTTTTGTCCATATATTTGGACCTGCAACATCATGAACCATTTCAGTCATTTTATTTTCTTCAATAAGGGGTTCATTGCAATCCATATTAATATTTATTCTTTCTTTCTGTACTATGTGATCTTTTCGCTATGGTATATCCACACAAGTTAGTCTAGCATAAGATTATATTAGTTTAAATGTTATAACATGGTATAAAACTCTTTAAGTTTCAAGCAACGACATTTCGAACATGGACATCAAACTCCTCTCATATTAGTGCTATCACTAGATGCCACTTTCAATATTGAATCAACGTTATTTGTAAAGAGCAATGGTATCGTTCTTCTATTTGTATCTCTAATGCATATCCAAATTCGATCATTCAAATAATCTATCTTCTATATTATACATGTACACAAATTTTACATTATATTTCAATGGTGATATTTTGTTCTTAATTTAAATAATGTTATTATTTTTATAAATATTTTAAATAACAATATTAATTTTTTTCTTAGTTTAATAATATTGTTAGTTTTGTTATTGATTTAAATAATATTATTAGTTATATTATTATTTTATATAACATTATTAATTTTATTATTATGTAATTTCATTAACATTATTAATACATTGAATAACATCATTAATTTAGTTATAAAACAATGGAATTCACAAACAATTTCAATGCTATATAACCTAGAAGTTTCAACACTTATTTAAATGGTTGGCCATCCTTCTTTCCACTACAAACACAATGATATATATGTTTCATAAATCATTTTAAATTGATCGATTAAAAAAATTTTGGTAGCGCTTCCCCCTATTCCCTGTGTCATATGTAAAAGAGCGTACATTGGGAACAAGAAGGAAGTGTCATCGAAATTTCAATAACCGTTTAGTTTGAAATATTGATTTTTGAAATATAAATACCATTATGTTTATAACTTGTCCTACACTGGGACAAATCCGATAAATAACATATCAAATGAATACTAATTTTCATTTTATTTAAAAAGCGAATATGTAAATAAAAATCATACGCGGTACTTATTGGACGGGCCCAAATTAAAGACATCTACATTGTTTCATCAATAATACCATATCAATAATGATGACTTGATCTAATAATTTCAAACAAATACCAATGACATCTCAAATCATATACGAATTATCATACCAACAACCTATGTGGATTATCATATACCAATGAATCTATATCATATAATATTGCATAGAAATCGAACCGGAATAATAAATCATACTATCAGAACCTTGAGTGATTACTAGGAGTGGGAAATGGGGCTTTGCAGTGGTGTCGAGCGGGGAATAAGCGACGACGTTCGAAATCGATGGGATAAGGGCTTCGAAGTGGGGCTTGCATGGTCAAGGGGGAGGGAAAAGGGGAGGTTGAAGACTGGGGCTTGCGTAGCAGAGGGGAAGGCCAAAGGGGAGGTTAGAGGCATGCATGGATGGCAATGGGGAGGCAGGGGGGATGTGGGATCTTACGTCGTCGAGGGGGAGCTCGAAGGGGATATGCGACTAGGAGGATGGGATATGTGGCTTAAGCTTTGCAGCGACATTGAGCGTGGAGGAGGCATCGGCATTCGAAGTCGACGTTGACATAGGCTTCAAAGTGGAGCTTGCATGGCTGAGGGGGAGGGTAAGGGAAGTTTTGAGGTTGGGGCTTACATGGCCTAGAGGGAAGCCAAAGGGGATCCTAAAGGCCGTGGCAGGTAGGTATGGTCGAGGGGGAGACTGAGGCTTATGTAGCTGGAACGAGGCTGGAGAGTTAGAGGTAGGCATGCGTCGAGATGGGGGGGGGGGAGCTGGAGCCTAGAAGAGGAGGAAGCGATTGTGTGGGCAAGGTGAGTTTTCTTATGAAATAAATTATGTGTGGAATAAGGAAAGAGAATGATGTGTTGGAGGGTATGAGGGAGTAGATGCCACATCGACACGATAAAAGGGGCACAGACATGGAATTGGTAATTTTGCTTAGAAACTGTTTTAACTATGCCATACCGACATCCCATCGATGCCAAGTCCATTGGCGTCAGCCAGGCATCCGTAATGTTTAGTAGGTAAATACATAGCTTTCTAATAGTGCATGAGTAATGCATGGTCTAACATTTGGAGAGCGTAGTACAGTATAGTCCCAATGGATACATCAATATACAGTCTCAAAACATATTAACTAGAAATATTTAAAATTATGTATTTATTATATTGTGGTAAACTGCTTATGGTTGCAACACCATGTAATTACTATCGCAAAACAGGCCATTTATTATTTTTCTGCTAACTATACTTAAAATAAATTATCATTTAATTTGACACATTATAACAATGGTCCGTCATCACCAGCCCGCTTCTCTTCAAATCCCAGGCCCGGCCCAGTTTCAGACGAAGCCCAAAACCGTTAAGCAATGGCCTAGCAAAAATAATGGTCATTTTAGACCCGTACCCGGTCCCGTCGGACAGCGACGGCGCACGTGTGGTGGAGATGCATGATCTTCCCCCCCACAACGAAGCATACATTTGGGAGCCCCAGGCCCCCAACCTACTCATGAGAAAGCCATATATAAACCAATATAGCTATAAATAATTTGGCGATGTGGGACTTTGTATATTTCATTCATTTTATTTTTTCTTTAGGAATTCCAACAACTATATATGAATCTAATTGTTGGTGGATTGGTGCTTAATGAATCAATATATTTTGTTTCTCATTTTCTTGTATTAGGCACATAGTTCTTTATACTACATTTCCAATGCTAGTTAGTACTTAACTAACGTCGCTTTCATTAGGTAAACAATATCTTATTATCTTTAAACAAAGTTTTATTCATTGTTAGATTCTATGTGTATGACCATACACTAGTATAATGAACCAAACTGTGTGTGCACCAATTAATCATCTGCTCCTCTATTCGAGCAATGGATGGTTGAGTAGTATGCAAGTTCTCATACTCATGTTGAAGCTTGAAATTGATAGTGGAACTAATCAAAGCATTTTGAACATCACTACTAGTAAAAGGGAACTAATTTCATAGAATTTCAACGTGTCTGATATTTCATTGCAAAAACACCCTTTTAACTCTTCACGTTATCGACACTAGGAAACACCACATATGGAAGCACTGATAACACCACCACCCCCAACCAATGCATTGTGAGTGAAAAGAACCGGTTCATGCCTATCGCGAATGTGGTCCGAATCATGCGGAAGGTTCTCCCACCACATGCCAAGATATCGGACGATGCTGAGGAGGTGATCCAGGAATGCGTGTCCGGGTTCATCAGCTTCTTCATGAGCGAGGCCAACGACAAATGCAAGCTTGAGCAGCGCAAGATCGTTACCGCTGAAGATGTGCTCTGGGCCATGAACAAGCTCGGTTTTAACAACTATTTTGAGATTCTCACCCTCTTCCTTCAAAAGTATCGTACCATGGAAGGAGATAACCGTAGTTCCATTAGAGGCGAACCTTCATCTTTGAGAAGGAGCAGTGGCTCCTTGTTAACCCCACCTCGGTGATGACTCGCCGACCTAGTAACTTATCATGAAAACCGACCTAACTGAGTAGGGCATAAGAGGCATGCCGGCCTAACCTCTTAAGAAGCATGCCGACTTAATGCTCAGAAGACGGTTCCGACTCAGCATGTGTACCGACCTATCTACCCAAATTAGTGGCCGACCTAAATGTCGAAAGTAAATCGGTTTACACTTGAGTCGGAACCTCGGCAACCCGGCGATGACCTAGGGGATAAAGGAGAAGGAGGTGTTAAAACTTAACACATAGCACGTTAACTCAGCAACGACCTAGGACTTTAGATTCGAAGCCAGGGGAACATGCGCCTCCCATTTAAACCGTAGGCCGTGAATAGGTGGGAAAGGGCGACCTACGACCTAGCCTAACCCGGAGTCGACTCACGATCCAACTCATTTCGGCCGCTGCTTACAACTTGACACCAAGAATCCCTATAAATACACGACTATCTCCAACTTTCAACGGACTTTTGGATTATATATTTTCAAGACATTGAAACTCCACTATCTTAAAAGCAATCTACACTCCATCACTTCAAGCACACGTAAGACACTTAGATCAACTTCGCATAGGAATTCAACACATTCAATCATGAATTCGAAGAACCCTGTCACATCGAAGTTTTCCCTAGCTACTTGTTTCTTTTTGAATTGAATTGGATCGTAATTGAAGGAGATTGTAATAAGTTGTAATCCGATCAGCAATAAAAAGGATTGAAGTGGACGTAGGCTTGATCATAAGCCGAACCATTATAAACTCTGTGCTCATTTACTGCATTTTCTGTTACTTACTGTTATTTCTTGATTCCCTATTCACGGGTGGTGCTTTCACATCGTTTCTACACACACCGAGGTGTTAGCGTCAGATTTTCACGTTAACATTTTTGGTGCTTCCACTGAGAAGATTGAACTCAGGAAACTTCAACTATCGCTCCGCGAAGGATTGTTGAAAGGATTTATTTTAAAACCCGAAGTTTATTGGAAATAATAGCTCCTGGGAGAAAACGAAGTTCTGCAAGACCCGACAATGATCAAGAGAATACTGCTACCTCTCCTTCTTCAAGTCAAGCAGCTCCAACTGTTGGAGTTACTCGAGCAGAGTTGGACGCAGTGGTTTTGGGATTGAATCAACAATTGAATGCTCAGAATGCGCAATTGGAAGTCCAGAATGCCCAGAATGCCTTGATTTGGGATAGGTTAAACGCCCTGCTTGAGGCAAATCACCAACGACAGGATAATGAAACAATCTGTGCTGAAGATGCCCGTGACCCCCAAGTGAAAGGTATTCCTCAAAGAGCAGACAACACCACTGCAAGGGCACCTTCCCAAGCTGAAGGGTCAAGGCCACAACCAACTTTTCAAACTTCCGAAAGGGTGGCTAACTTCTGCCAGGCAAAGTCTCAAAACGATGAGGAGTACCTATCAGAAATGGTCCGCTCAATCATGAAGGAAAGCATGTGGAGGCATGAGGATGAAAACGATTGGGGGTTCGCTCCGAGCAAGACTCCGTTCATCGAAAGGATTCTAAAGGCGGAGTTTCCCAGGAAATTTGTGCCTCCTACCATCCCGGCCTATCGAGGGACAAGTGACCCTAACCAATTTCTATACAGATACGATTGGCATATGACTGGGGCACGAGCATCGGATGAGATTAAATGCTGATATTTTCGGGGTGGCTTTGCTTTGGTTCACCAAGCTACCGGTTCGATCCATAGATCAATTCTCTGATTTAACCCGAAAATTCAAAGAACAATTCAGATTGTATGCGTCTAAGGCAAAAGATATAATGTCACTGTCCAGTCTAGAACAAGCACCCGGAAACCCATCATGTCTTTTTTGAGCCGTTTTAATATAGCCTTAGCCGAGGTAGGCAACGCGGAGCCCCGAGTGATCCTAACATACTTAATGCGGGCCATCGACAAGTTAAGTGAATTCGGGATGTGGCTCAAAATGAAGGAACCAAACTCACTCGAGAAGTTTTATAAAAAGGCCGACGAATTCATATGCCTAGAAAACCTCTCGATACCAGTAGAAGCAGTGGTGGCCGAAATCAAGAATGACGATGTCATTTCTAACAATAGAGGATCTGGAAACCAGAAAAGGGAAAGTGATGAAGGAAAGAGGCAGGGAAATAAGAAGAAACCTCGACGTTTTAACCCTTCAGATTTCACACCCTTAACTGATACACCGGAAAAAATCTTCTTGGCAACAAAGGATGTTATCAAGTACCCTAAACCACCTGAGATGGGAAGAGGGGCAGTGCAAAATGGGAAATTCTGTCGATTTCACAACCAACCCGGTCATGATACTGATCAATGTCGCCAGTTAAAGAGTGTGATTGAAGAATTGCTGAAACAGAATAAACTTCAACAATATGTGAAGAAAGTCAAAATTGACCCAACCTCGTCCACTCAGGGGCAACCATGTCCTCCTTACCGACCCACTTCAAGCAACAGAACAACAAAGCAAGAATCTGCGAAGCTGGTCATTGACTAACACGTGAATCGCAAAATCATGGAATAACATTCATTTACACCCATATTTTACTTAATAACGTTGCTTAACTTTGTAAAATGATCATGAATGTATAATTCTTGTGTTGTTAACCACTGTAAATGTGATGTGAATCGGCAATGAGCAATTATAAATCTTGTATTCTTTAATGCCGTTAAAATGCCTGTATCATTTCGATATGCAAATATTACTAAAAATCTCGATTTAGTATTGCAGACTATCGAAATAAAGCTTGCTCATCCAACACATCACAAAGCAAAGCGATCCCTACAAATCATGGAATAAACGGATGGCAAGTGAAAAATGTTCCGAATTCAAGTATTTCGAAAGAAGTGCAATTTGCAAACAATTGAGGACTCCATCAAAAAGGGCACCTTTCTAATAAGAAAGTTCTGAGCCTTTGCTAACCAACCACGATCGTTTGTGTAAACGAACATCTGGTGGAGCAGCTTGCATCTACCCCATGGATTCATTCAGCAATACGGCACATTTCTTTAGAAAAAACAAACGAAAGAACGGGACATGTACTAAGTAATTGTGAGGAATTGCTAAGAAGCACAGGGTATAAAGACACAAGCGCCAACGCTACTCTTTAGAGTCCAAAGTACTCTTTAGAGTCCAAATGCTTCTCTTCGGAGACCCAACGCTACTCTTTGGAGTCCAAAGTACTCTTTAGAGTCCAAATGCTTCTCTTCGGAGACCCAACGCTACTCTTTGGAGTCCAAAGTACTCTTTAGAGTCCAAATGCTTCTCTTCGGAGACCCAACACTAGTCTTTGGAGTCCAAAGTACTCTTTAGAGTCCAAATGCTTCTCTTCGGAGACCCAACGCTACTCTTTAGAGTCCAAAGTACTCTTTAGAGTCCAAATGCTTCTCTTCGGAGACCCAACGCTACTCTTTGGAGTCCAAAGTACTCTTTATAGTCCAAATGCTTCTCTTCGAAGACCCAATGCTACTATTTAGAGTCCAAAGTACTCTTTAGAAGTCCAAATGCTTCTCTTCGGAGACCCAACGCTACTCTTCAGAGTCCAACGCTACTCTTCAGAGTCCAACGCTACTCCTCAGAGTCCAATGCTACTCTTTAGAGTCCAAATCAAAGACCTCGAGCGGGGCAAACCAGAAAAAGAGATATCTTTCTCGATACAAGGTTGCAGACTGATCGGTCGATACACTCCCGTGAATCTGTCCAACCGAGAGAAAGAAACTCCAAACTTCCAGGAAGTAACCCTACTCAGAGGCACACATTTCACCGAGATTGAAATAAAACTTCCAAGTGTTGAAATGTGGAAAGCCCTCTTCGGAGGCCCGCTTCCCAACGAACAGGGAAAAATAAAAACCTCTTCCCAGAGGCAGAAATGAAAAGACCTCCTCCCCGGGGCACAAGCAAGCAGAAAGACCTCTTCAGAGGCACACGTTTCACCGAGATTGAAATAAAACTTCCAGGTGTTGAAACGTGAAAAAGCCCTCCTCGGAGGCACAACTCTTCGGAGGCACACGTTTCACCAAGATTGAAATAAAACTTCCAAGTGTTGAAACGTGAAAAAGCCCTCCTCAGAGGTGCAACTTTTCAAAGAAGCCATCTTCAAAGGCACACTTTAACTCTCAAAGGAAGAACGATCCACCTATTCTGGAAAATTATCTTCCTCGAAGAAGTTAAAGTACCCTTCAAATACCCGTTTTACCACATAGAAGAATTCACTTGATAAAATGTGTATATGCATAAAATAAAAAGTGATATCTTCAAAGGATGAAGCGTAAAAACTTATTTGGAGGGAGTTGTACTCTGTTTTTTAACGAAATAATATTCCTCCAAGTATGGAATGATTATTCTCTAAAAAATAAAAGTACAAGTCCCCTCAAAATATAAAATATTGCAACGAGCTTATGGTATAGGGGCAACATGGTATAACTACATCGGTAAAATTGCGCTCGAACAGTATACCACAAGCTCACTGCATTATCGTGCAAAGAAACTTGTACAAAAGTGAATAATAAATGCATTCTCAAATACAAACAAGAAGTTTGTACAAATAAAGGATCATTTTATTCAATTCTATTACAATTTCTTACAGATACGAGTTTCGAGATAAAGAAAGCGGGGGCCGGTACCCGCACAATCCCCGACCAGTACGTGCAAAAAACAAAAAGCTAAAAACTGGAATCTTCATTTCTTCTTGCCACCTTTGGACCCTTCACCCGGCTGGATGGTTAGCTTTTTGGGTCGATCTTTAGGCATGAGGGAAGAAGGAGAGGGAGGTACAACTGGTTCAACTTTCGGTTCCTCTTCAGTAGCAATGATGCTCTTCCTCCTCTTCTTTGATATTCCGCGCTTCTTTTTCCTCTTTGAAGAAGATTCACTACCTGGAGTAACAAGTTTAGACAAAGTTATGTCATCAGAAGGAGTCCGCTCCGGAGATATCTCACCTCCCTCAAGTCCTTCGTCCTTTTGCTCTTGCGAAGCAGCTGGGTCATCCAAGCCCCGAAGGGCACCTATTATTTCTTCCTGTGATCCTAGATGAGGAGTAGGAGTGATTGGGGGAGGCAGAGGAACAGTAACTGGAGGTGGAGAAGTTTGAATAACGCTCGACGCTTTCTCTACAAAGGAAAAGTTAAAAGTGTCAGTATTTCCCGCAAAAAGAGGAGACAATGGCTCGTCGAGATTCAAGAAATAATCAAGAAGCTCGTCAAATCCGTAAGAAACTGGCAAGTTGTCCCCATGAGCATTATTAGGGTTACTTGGAGAAGTTGGTGGTATCACATCAACTTCGTGGTCTAGAGCTTCAGCACTCTCTAGTGGCTCATCTACGGCTTGTGTAATTATGGCTCCGTTATCAGCTTTAGTAGGAATCGGTGTATGAGAGCTAGAACCAGCAATGTCAACATCGACTGAAGTTGAAGGAGGGACAGGGGCAGTCAAAGTTGTTTCTTTTTCTTGGTGCTCTTCCCCCATCATTTCAACTCGCGATCTAGCAAGTCGCTCCTTCCCTCTAGCAAGAGCTGCGCGAGCTTCGAAGTCTAAATAGTGCGCCTTTAGCTCCTCTTCAGTGTACCCAGTGCCTTTAAACATATCAAGCGCGGCTTCCCATACTTCAGCTAGGGTAACCTCATATTTGGGACCCAGAAATGCAAGACTGCCACGCCCTAACACACTTTGCAAATAGAATTCAAATAATGTCGAGCCGATGTCAGCTTTGGTAGCTTCATGAGCTTCTTCAGCTGCAATTCTACCAGCAATAGCCTCATCTCGCTCTCTTTCGACTTTAGATAGTTGAGCTTTCAATTTTTCAATTTCCGCAACCTGAAAGCTGGTTCGCCCTCGTAACTGAGTAATATCAGTACGGTAGCCCTCTACAAGTTGCTCCAGCACATCAGCCTTAGCCTCGGCATCCCTTTGCGCAGCATAAGCATCCCGCACCTGCTGCTGGAGAACACTCTCCCTTTGAGAATAAGAAGTGGAGGAAGTGGCAAGCTCCTCTTTGAGTTTCCCAACTTCCTCTTCAAGTTTTTCATTATAACCAGCAATGCTCCTCATTTCTGCATCATGCTGCTTAAGGGTCTTTTGCCATTCGGTTTTGTCATTCTCCATGGTCAGCATAGCTTCGAGATTGGCCCGATTCACCCTTTGGAGCTCATCAACACGTTTTTGCCAATTTGACATCCTCTCAATGTCAATCCTGACGGCATCAAGGTTCCGTAACATGGCATTTTTATCTATGGGAACTAGGTCACGGTCGAAGCGAACTCCTTTTAAGCACCAATTTGAAAATCGGCTTTGGAGAGTGGCTGGACCTGGTCCAACTTGGTAAGAAAGCCTGTTGATAATTGCCTGGATATCAGCACGGGAAGGGGCATGAGACTGAGAAGAAGTAGGAGCAGTAATCTTTTCAGAAGTTGCAGGCTTTGGTTCCTCACTGACTTTAGCCCGTTTACTCGGGTCATCAGTTATGTGACTCTTCCCTCTATCATCGTGAGATTTGCGTTTGTGGGAGTCACCCTCTTTGTGGGAAGAATCGTATCGGTCATCCGGTCTTCCATAACGTTCTTCATGGGCACATCTCTCCCGAGCCTTCCGAGCGGCCCTCTCTTCATCAATCTCTCTGTGACAGGAAGATAGCGCTTATAGTCATACTGGCCGCGTCTCCCGTATCGCTGGAAGTCATCATAATACGAGCCGCCTCGCTTCATTGAAGAACCTGAAATTGGAAAAAGCACAACTTTAGAATTTTTTGAAAGTGTGAAAAGCTAAGTGTGTAAGATGTCAAAGAATCCTAGTCATGTGTGATGTGTAAACTACACGCGCTGAACCACGAACCGCTCGTCAGTCGAGGGGTAACAACAGGTTTTATAGCTAACGGCAATTCTCCGGATGAAGGGGTCTGTTTAAGGGCAGAAGTTGCTTCAACTGTCGGAGATATAACTTTGGTAACAGCAAGGTCATCTTTGAAGAGCTCTTGAGAGGTGATCATTATGTCGCTCAAATCTTTGAAGATGTCATCACCGCCATGCTTAGTGGAGCTCCCTCCATCAACTCCTTTCTCAACGTTCTCCCCGTTCTGAAGAAGAGGTTCCTCTTCTTCAATGATTGGCGTAAGTGCAGGCTTATCGGAGGGCCCCGCAGCGTCTTTCGGAGTCGAACATTTCACTAGCGAGGCCTCAATGGTAGTTTCTCCCTGCACAGGCTCTTTAGCAGGAGGTGGGGCATCTGGAGTTTTAGCTGGAGAATCCGGGGCTTCGTGAGGATGCGTAGAGCGAGAAGTATGTAGAAGCTCGTATTGATGCAAAAATTCATCCCTCAACAAAAACTTGACGCTTCTCTCTTCTACGGCCACGACACTCAATCTATCAAAAGTCTTCTTATGGACCGGATCTCTAGAGGGGAGAGGAAGTGCTGAAAAGAGGAAAGAATGAAATTAGCAATTGGTAATTTGGATCTCGATAAAGCTTGAAAATGGAGAAAATGGAAACATGTAATCTTACTTCCTACTCTCCAAATGGCATAAAACCCTAGGGGACGGCGAGCAAAGAAAAATTGGTTCAAAAATCCATGAACGCTTTCGGTAAGATCAGAAATAAGTTTGCGGTTTCTAGCACTCTTCACAATTATAAGGGAAGGATGATCTTTACTCTTTGCAAACGAGCATAAGTAACGAATTTCTTCAAAACTTGGCAAGCGATCAAAAGTTCTTCTAAACAAAACACACAACCCCATCAAGATGGCGTAGCCATTTGGATGAAGTTGGGACGGAGAGATTGACAACCGAAGGGGAAGAATTCGAAGAAAGTCATTAAAAGGAGGGATCGCCCCGCTTAAGCACATTTGACGATTGATTGCAATAAAATCATGGGGAGGATTGTCGGCAGTATCACTTGGCCCAGGGAGTAGGACATCACTTTCAGTAAAACCAAATTGAGTACGCAGCTGAGTAAATGCTCTCGGAGTTAGAATAGTTGAGGTTCTCTCTGGAGGGTTCTCTATCGGAAGAGCTGTCGGAAAAGTTTCTTCCTCTTGAGCTGCCATTTCTTCTTGATGGGAAGTCATTCTACATAAACAACTGGATATTCAAACATCAAGGTGCACGTTTCCTAAAATATGTGAGGTGTTGTATAAAATTAACAAAGCAATATGAAAACTAGCAAGCATTTGTTAGTTATGAAATCCATGGACTATTGTTTTAAGCCTAAATATGCAAGTATAATGTTGATGCAGACAAATCGGTTCAAATTGTTAATACTTTGCATTGGTATTTAACTTTAGTTGATTGATTCACAAGCATTTCATGCAATGTAATTAAGTTGCTTATCTTGTCTCGACTAATCTGTCATTTGATGTGGGTAGTCAATGGCAGTATTTTCGTCTTGGTTTTCTTTGTTTGTTATTTTCAACAGGTTGGCAACTTATAAGTTAATGCGGTCTGTGAAATAATACAATGAGATTCAAGCAAATTTAAAGTTGGGGAAGTTCAAAATTTAGGAAACTTAGTTCAGCGGTTCAAGTCAAATACTCAAAGTGGGTCTATGCTCCTAAATGTCAACACGTCCAAAGCTTAAGTATTAACTCGGTTACGATTTAAAAGTCTTTCGTGAGATAAGGCTAGGTCGGTAGCGGGTCGGAGTCTAAGCAGTTTAATTCGGCAACTCAGTACTCTAGGTCGCAAGGGAGAGATAAGAAGGCAAGCTCCGATTCGAAAGGTAGGAACTTCGTATTAACTCGGTCACGATTCAGGCCTTAAAGTTTAGATCGGCAAGTTTCCTTCAAGCATTATCTCAGCCACGACTTAAGGTCACTTAAGAGCCAGGTCGGCCAAGGGCTAAGCCACCCAAATTCACTAATTCGCTCCCGAGCCAACATCCCACGGCATTCAACCCGTTAACCCAATAACCATTCCATCAACAGCCGCCTTCATTCATGCCGACCAATCACCCAATAATGCGATCCAAAATTGTCACAAATTCGATGCCATGCCATCAGAGATCATCTAGCTTGAGGTAATAAACTGCCTTCGTTGTATCAATGATCACCTCGAGCAACCTACGCCTTGTCGATTATAAGTATGATGGATTTTGTGATGGGACGTCGTGCAAAGGAACGATTCGAGTTCGAGCAACAAGGTTTACGAATCGACAGTGACCTACAATCGGAAGAAGAATGAGGTTACCTATGCGATCAACGGTAGAGATTATCGGTGACTGGTTGGAATAGAATCGCCTTTAAGACTTTGAGGATGCTTCAATGGAGGAATCAAGCAGGAAAACAAGTGACGAAGAAGAAGAAGGAATGCCAACTTATGCTCCACAGTGGAACACTTTGGGCGGTGTACGCGGTATAACTGTTAGGTCGCACACGACCTACCAACCTAAGAAGGGACGGGTTAAGGGCAATCGAAGCACACGACCTAATCCTTAGGCGCATACTTCGAGGGGCAAATGTTAACCCCACCTCGGTGATGACTCGCCGACCTAGTAACTTATCATGAAAACCGACCTAACTGAGTAGGGCATAAGAGGCATGCCGACCTAACCTCTTAAGAAGCATGCCGACCTAACCTCTTAAGAAGCATGCCGACTTAATGCTTAGAAGACGGTTCCGACTCAGCATGTGTACCGACCTATCTACCCAAATTAGTGCCGGCCTAAATGTCGAAAGTAAATCGGTTTACACTTGAGTCGGAACCTCGGCAACTCGGCGATGACCTAGGGGATAAAGGAGAAGGAGGTGTTAAAACTTAACACATCCCACGTTAACTCAGCAACGCCTAGGACTTGAGATTTGAAGCCAGGGGAACATGCGCCTCCCATTTAAACCGTAGGTCGTGCATAGGTGGGAAAGGGCGACCTACGACCTAGCCTAACCCGGAGCCGACTCACGATCCAACTCATTTCGGCCGCTGCTTACAACTTGACACCAAGAATCCCTATAAATACACGACTATCTCCAACTTTCAAGGGACTTTTGGATCATATATTTTCAAGACATTGAAACTCCACTATCTTAAAAGAAATCTACACTCCATCACTTCAAGCACACGCAAGACGCTTAGATCAACTTCGCACAGGAATTCAACACATTCAATCATGAATTCGAAGAACCCTTTCACATCAAAGTTTTCCCTAGCTACTTGTTTCTTTTTGAATTGAATTGGATCGTAATTGAAGGAGATTGTGATAAGTTGTAATCCGATCGGCAATAAAAAGGATTGAAGTGGACGTAGGCTTGATCATAAGCCGAACCATTATAAACTCTGTGCTCATTTACTGCATTTTCTGTTACTTACTGTTATTTCTTGATTCCCGTATTCACGGGTGGTGCTTTCACATCGTTTCTACACACACCGAGGTGTTAGCGTCAGATTTTCACGTTAACACTCCTCGATCTTGAATCCTTATGGAAGTGAAGCGGCGGATCCCTATGGGGTTCAGTATCATAATATTAATAATCAGCAGTATGGAATTTATGATGGTGTTAATATGGGAAACTATTACTATGCTACGTCTAGTTATGGTGGATCCGCTGTTCCAGGTGGTGGTGGAAGTGGAGGAACTAGTGGAACTTCTCACCAGTCTGATTCAATTGATGGATTTCATTCTGCTACTAGTTACAAGTAGTCAATGACGTTATTTGTATGCGAGGGTAGTGAATGACTGTGTGTGAACTGTGTAATGGTTTCGTCTACAGCTTTAAATTTGTTTTCTGAGGACTTCAATGTTGTTGAATAAAATTGGCTACTGGCTGTTGCCACTTTGCTGTGTCAAAATTTGGATTTTTTTACAGCAAACTTCCATATTATACATAGATGCCTAAAAATTCTCATAAGGGCTATGCTAACTAACCAAATTACAATTTGACTACAGTATAAAATACATTAGTGTGCGTTCGTTGGGTAAACATAAAAAAAAATTATTTACATGAGTAATTTTTATTATTTGGGTGCATATTTTTGTATAGTTGGTATGGATTATTTGACTTTGTAATTATTGAATTTATGTTTTTTAATGAATGAAACTATTTTTAGTGGTTAGGCAGTTGTTTATTAGGACTGTAAACTATGAGTTAACCTAGAGTTTTTAACCTTCATGGAGAAACCTTCCTAAGTCGTTATTGATGTAGGTGTACTGTCATTTGGAGATTTTACCTATGTTAACCTATGTTAAACATTCTATGTACCGCGTTTATTGGAGACTATATAACTCTGGATTATTTTCGATATTTATATTCTTTTTCTTTCCACGGTGAGAATAAATGCACAAAACATTAGTTTTTTTATGTTAGTCTCTATAAATGTAACTTCAAAGACCCGATGACTTATACTACTTGGCATAACCTGAGTTCAAACAGCTTTGGATCAGTGTGTCCTAGAGTGCAGGCTGTCACAATTAGTATCGGAGCTTAGATCGTGCGATTCCTACAAAGTTAGGGCATATGAGAGTGTATTTTTAATTTTCTACAATATGTATACATACATACATACATATATGTACACACACACATATGTATGTACGTATGTATGTATGTAAATACATACATACATATACATATACATATACATATATATACATATATGTATATGTATGTATGTATAGATATATATGATCTCGCTACATCCATATATATTTTGACTTATATGGTAGTAATTAGCTTGTCCTATATATAAGCAAACAATTGTTATTTATGATAATTGTTAAGATTATAATTGTGGATGTGAAAAATAAATCCATCACATTTATCATAATTAATTTACTCCATAAATGCAACGACCCACTATTTTGTACCATTCAAATTCGACAATAAATTAAAACTTGTCAAACTTGAAGAGTCCAAAACAATAGATTGTAAATAAATTTGGGGCAAATGAAATCAAAATACAGAATCACAGACACAAAAAATCAGAATACTAGTAGCGAAATTTAAAAATAACTTAGTGGTTCATGAAGCCACTATCAACAGTCCCAAAATAAGTATAAACTACATAGTATTAAGCCAAATATAGTTTGAAATCTCCACAGAAAATCTCAATGTTAAATTGTCTTGATACAAGGGCTAAAATAAAAACTGAACAGAAACTTGGAAGCAGCTTGAAAATGGATAATCTTCAGAAGTCCTAGCTCCGGAGAAAGAGGTCTGAACTGAAACTCCGGCAGACCCGAGCGTATAATAAAACATAAACACTCGAGTCAGGACATACATACTTATACAGTGTAAGATCATTCAAGTGAATTGTAATATAAATATAAGTAATTTAAAGAATGCTTGGGACCGCCCATCCTCTAACGATCCGTTAAACTATTTACTATATAGTAATACTTCGTTATTATAACAGTGTCTATTAGTAAAATAAACTTACTTTAAAATAGCATTAAGGAGTGACCCAATATTCCCCTTAACACATAATATATTCTCGTAGTCTATTAATCTCCCCCGTACTGGGCATCGTCAGAGGGCACTCCATAGGTATGGAATAAAACCAAAATCGTATAAGGCTCGCTAGGTAGGTGACAAGGCATAACTAGGCAATGCCAGGGTAGATATACCAATTACGCTTACGAACCGGTGGTAGCGCGTAGCTGCTACTACCGCCCACCTCGAACAACACTCCCAATAAAAGGTGTGCACCAAACAATAACAAAGTAATAGAATGACATACGAAGAAGTGCATCCGATAAGAGGTGCTACCTCCTTAGCATGTCAACCGCTCCTGTTTTAGCCACCTTATGCCAACTCACGGGAGTCGTGTCGACGTACATACCTCAAAGAATCGTCACCAACATCCTCTCCATTCTGGAATCTCCATCGCGTACACGGTTGTCAAAGTGGTTTTTGGTATCGACAGAGAGTACGCCCATATCCTATCCCGGTGTCTTTAACAACCAACGTTATTATTTCCCGTAGTTATAAAATACAAAATATTTTATATTTCAATCAAAATACCACATTTAAAACAATTTAAAGGCGAAGTTATAATTCTTACAAAATCCCATATAAATCCCAATGGTTTAGCCTTAGTTCATTTGTATCAACTACATCACTTGCGCAGTGCGGTAATATCCTTTACAACAGATTTGATTAAAATTAAATTTTTAGACTTCAATATAATTTCAACAATAATTAACCTTAAATTAAACCAATTTAGCTTATATAATCATAATTCCCACCTTTGAATAGTCATTTAAATTACTCAATAATTTATGGTTATTATAAAGTAAAATTTTCAAAGTATATATCTAACTTCTCTATACTTTATTTATTGAAATCAAGTGTAAAATTCTCTATAAATTTTACTTAATAATTAAGTTCAATAACCACTTCAAAAATGAAACTTAATTTCTAATCACTTCCTAACTTACCTTTTCTAAACCCCTTTACATTTCTAAATTGGTTATATTTCAACTTCCATTTTTAAAGTATTCACTTTATTTAACTATTTAATTCATAGACAACTTTACCCTTTATTTATTTACTTATATTCAAATTTATGCCAAAACATCATAATTTATTTTTCAACTTGAGTTCCATTTTATTTTACGAATCAAAATTTACAAAATAATTTATACTTAAAATTCTGAACATTTATTTATTTACATTTTAACTTGTATAATATCACTATACCTATAAGAATCATTTTTAATCCCATTTTTACACAAAATATTATAAAATTCTAATTTAAAAATATTTAATATTTCCAGAAAATATATATATATATATATATATATATATATATATATATATAACCACGGGTCTGTATAATATTTTCTAACCTAGGTCAAGTGATACGGATAATTTATCATTTCAATCCGTAATTTACAAAAAAAATTCGGGTTCTACCATTTCAAACCCGCAATCCCAAGTTAAATAATAAATAAATAAATGTCGTTCAAGCCTTTCATTTAAGCCCGCAACGATTCTATTCTACAGTGAACTGGCAGTGTGATAAACAGTAAATAAATAAATAGTGTAACAGCATAAATAAATAGTATATAATATAACTGATGATGTGTAGGTTTAATAACAGGATTTTTAACATCATCAATTTTTATCATAGTCAAATGAAATAAAATCATTCTACAATTACACTTGTTATTAATTTATAGTTATATAAGTACGTTTGTCAGGTGAGAATACTCATGATTACGAAGCTGAAGATTTTGATTCAAAACTACGGTAACCTCACCGGAAACAGTGTACAGCATGCACGATCAAATATTCGAAGATGAGGCAAACTGATTTCGATCTTGAAACAAGAAAAATAACTAAACTAAGTACGCGAATTTAATTATGGACAAAGCAAATTTTTTAAATAAAACAAAATTGCAACGATCTTTAAAAAAAAGGTTAATCGACCAAATTTGCTCGACAACTTCACCACCCAACTTGACTCATCATAACCAAGGCTCTGCCTACGTGTTTCTCTGAAACATGTAATCACTAAAACAGTGATATATTTTCATATAGGCTGTACAAAACAAAGTTGGTGAACTTTGGTTTCTAGAGTTTAGACAACTCGTCACTGGGCTCGGCACAGATATTATTATATTTACTAATTTCTCTCCTCCTTTTTTTTTAATTTTTTCCAACATATTCACATTTTAAAACTCATGTATGCATGCACGGTAGGAAATTTTTTTAGGAAAATTTGGGCCAAATGTGGTGCAACATATATACCCAAACTTTAATCATACAGGTGGCATGGTCTGAACATTTTCATGCATGGGTTTCTTCTCCCTTTTTTCTTTCGTATTCTTTTTTAAAAAAATGCAGAGGTGGAGGATGTAAATTTTTCAAGGGTTTGGCACGGTGGCCATCCTATCGGGGTGCGGCAATGGTGGTAGAGGCTGCGCTGGATGGTGGAGTAGGGTAGGGTCCGGTCATGAAGGAGGAGGAGTAGATGAGTCATGCAAAGGAGGTGAAGAGTCGAACATATGGATTTTCACAGCGAACATATAAAGAAGACAAGGAAAAAAAATAAAAGAAGAAAGGAAGAGAAAATATAGGGCGGCCATACCTAAATGAAGCTCACACAAGAAGATGAATAATGAACAGATGCAGTGAAATTTTTTTTTTGAACGCGTATTGGAATATATAAGAGTTGAAATGTATAAAATGCAGCTAACGTGGAAGGTGATATTTCGCGTGGATTTGTAATTGAAGCCGAAATAATTGCATGATTGGAATATATACATAGGGTAGTTTGCGTGAATCAAGAAGGTAAAAGCGTCTAGTAATGTTATGCCAAAAATTATTGCAATGGTAACTGTGACCACATATTCAAAAGAACGTGCATTGATTGATAACGGAATGGCAAGAAAGATTGGAGCAATATTTGCAATGGGCATTACTTTTAAATCAGTGGAGATTGCGTGAATTAAGGGGAAAGAAATGGCAAGAACAATATGTTTACATGGTAAGGAGCATGAAATTTTGAACGTTACCCTTTTTTGAAAATAAAAAAACTTGCGTTGATGATTGATTTTAAAGGATGAAAATTGCCTTGATAGATTAAATAAGGAACGCACGAATTAAGGATATGAATGTTTAAGAAGAGAGATTTTGTTTGAACGGGTTTTATTATTAAAAGTGAGGTGGCGTTGATAACGGCAAGAAAGATGGAAATCAATATTTGCTTGAAACGTCTACAGATTTAATTCTTTATTTGTAGCTAAGATAATAATTTAAAGAATGCGCACTATAAACGCATTTCAAATCAAACATACACCCAAAATATAACGAAAATAACGTATTTAAATTTATACGCTTTCTTGTTTACGTTACTTATGTACGTTTAAAGAGTATTTTATTAAATACGTACTATTTATACCACTAATTTCATCAAAACGGGTATAAACGTGCACATTAAAACGTTCATTTTATAAATCTTATCTACACTATAAATTTTAAAATTTTATTACTAAATTAAAACATGATTTGCTTACATCCTTTTGATTCATTCACCATTTACTAAGAACTGATGTATGTAAGTAAAATATTAATTAGTTAGTTTTAAAAAGTAAAAAATCCATTTTAAAAGAACAAAATGTGAAAAAATGTTGTTCCGAATATATTTAGATAAAGAATTGAAAATTTGAATTCAAGATTTAAAATTTCGATAAACATTAAACTTAACCAAATAAGAATCATAGAATTTTCTTATATTAATAAAATCTTGGGTGATTATTGATAATTAAATTTTAAAATTCAAGTTTTTGAAAAATAAAGTCTCAAAGTTTATAAATAAAAGAATAAAATATTCGTTAAAATCTTTGGGCTGTTACACTCTCCCCCACTCAGAACTTTTCGTCCTCGAAAAGAAACAAAGGAAGATAAGATAATAGAGCAAAGTACCTAAAACAAATAATTCCGGATTCGAAGCACGAATGTTCTCCTCCGCTTCCCAGGTGCAATCCCGTTCATCAGTGCTCTACTGCACTTTAACCAAGCGGACAGATTTTCTTCTTAGCTGTTTCGTATCTCGATCGACGATACGAAGTGGCTTCCTCTCAATAGTCAGATTAGGCTCGATATCCAAACTATCAAGAGCAGAAGGCTGGATAATAAGAGATGGATCGTGTAAACAGCGTCGAAGGTGGGATACATGGAATACATTGTGTATTCCAGCAAATTTCTCGAGCAACTCCATTCGATAAGCAGGAGACCCAATCCTTTCCAAGATGCGGAATGGACCGATGAACCTAGGAGCAAGCTTCCCTCTACGCCCAAACCGAACCACATTTCTTAAGGAGGAGACCTTAAGAAAAACTAAATCACCAACCGCAAACTCCAAACTCCTTCTACGACAGTGTACTTCTTCTGCCTATCCTGAGCAATCCTTAACCTTCTCTTAATCTCCTAGACTTTCTCCGAAGCTTCCAAAATCATATCGGGACCAAGGACCAAGCGATTTTCGGATTCAATCCAACAGGATGGAGATCTACAGGGTGGCCCGTAAAGAGCAGCAAACGGGGACATCTCAAGATTAGCCTGAAAAGATAGAATGAGATTGATAGGGGATTAAGATAAGATAAGACAGAGGATTGGAATTTATACTTGATAACTATTGTTATAGGTGAATTCCAAAGGATGGAGATGATCTTCCCAAGATCCTCCATAATCCAAAATACAAGCACGCAGAAGATCCTCTAGAATCTGATTCACCCTTTCTATTTGACCGTCAGTCTGTGGGTGGTAAGCGGTGCTCAGATTCAGATGAGTACCCAGGGATTCTTGGAAAGCTTTCCAAAATTGACTAGTGAAGATAGGGTCTCGATCACAAACAATGCTAAGGGGAACGCCATGGAGCCGAATGATCTCCTTCATATAAATCTCAGATAAGCTCAAAGCCGTACGGGGAGACTTGACCGGAATAAAATGAGCGGACTTGGTCAGACTATCCACGATAACCCATATGCTCTCATTTCCCCTCCTAGATCTCGGTATACCATCGATAAAATCCATAGAAACTTCCTCCCACTTCCAATCGGGAACCTCCAGAGGCTGCAACCAACCCGGTGTCTTTTGATGATCCGCCTTGACTTGTTGACAAGTCGCGCACCTACTAACAAAGACAGAGACATCGCGCTTCATACCCCTCCACCAATAGAGCTTCTTCAAATCCTGGTACATCTTTGCTACCCCAGGATGAATGGAAAGTCTGGATTGATGATGTTCCCGAAGTAACTCTTGCCTCAAGCCATCAACTTTCGGGACAAAAATCGTATTATTAATCCTCAAAATCCCTTCATCATCAATCTGAACTCCACTACCATCAGAATTCGTACCGCCTCTGCTACGAACATTCTCCTTCATACTTCTAAGCATCACATCCTCATCCTTCTTAGCCTTGATATGATCCAAACGAGGAGAAGAAACAATAAGCTAACATAACAAGGACTTCTTTCTACTCAATGCGTCCGCCATAACATTAGCTTTCCAAGGGGTATAGTTTATGTCAAGATCGTAGGAAGAAAGAAACTCGAGCCACAAAACTTTTCTATGATTCAAATCCTTCTAGGTGAAGATATATTTCAAAGATCGATGATCGGTGAAAAAGTCAAACTTTGCCCCCAAGAGATGATGTCTCCAAAGCTTCAACGCAAAGACAACAGCCAGCAATTCTAAATCGTGAGCAGTGTAATTTTCCTCATGGTTCTTCAACTGACAACTAGCATAGGCAATCACCTTCCCATCTTGCATCAATACCGCTCCCAAACCCTAGCGACAAGCGTCGGTGTATACCGTCAATCTCTCATTTCCATTCGGAACGGTAAGCACTGGTGCGGAAGTAAGCTTATTCTTTAACTCTTGGAATGCCGCTTTACACTTATCGCTCCAAACAAACTAAGCATTCTTCCGAGTTAGTGCAGTGAGGGGTGCAGAGATCCGAGCGAAGTTCTCCATGAATCTCCAATAGTAACCGGCAAGGCCCAGAAAACTGCGAATATTAGTCGGAGTCTTAGGTTCTTCCTAATCTTTGATCGCGGTGATCTTGACTGGATCAGCAGAAACTCCTTCACTAGAGACAATATGTCCGAGAAATCGGACTTCCTCCTCCCAGAAATGATATTTAGAGAATTTAGCTTTTAACTGGTGACTCCTAAGGGCCCCCAAGACAAAGCTCAAGTGAGATTTATGCTCTTCCTCAGTCCTAGAGAACACCAGGATATCATTAATAAAGACTAGAAAATTTTTATTGAGAACATCGCGAAAGACACGATTCATCAAGTCGACAATGAAGGCGGGAGCGTTAGTCAACCAAAAAGGCATAACTAGCCATTCAAAGAACCCGTTCTCAGTACGGAAAGCGGTTTTGGGAATGCTCTCCTCAGCAACTGTAAGCTGGAGGAAACCCGTTGCCAGATCAAGCTGAGAGAAAACAATAGCTCCATAGAGCTGATCAAACATACCATTTATGCGAGGCATCGGATATATGTTCTTCATAGTAAGCTTATTCAGCTCCCTATAATCAACACACATCCGGAGGGAACCATCCGACTTGGTAACGAAAACTACGGCTGCTCCCCATTCTGAAAAGCTAGGTTCGATCAGACCTTTAGAGGACAAGTCTTCGATTTGTTTCCTTAATTCAATCTTCTCCGGGGGTGTCATTCTTCTGGGTGGAAGAACTACGAGTCGTGCTCCAGGAATAAGGTCGATCTAGAATTCAATTTCTCGCTTCGGAGGTAAGGAAATGATTTCCCCAAATACGTCGGGAAATATTCTAACCATAGGTGTGGACTCAATATCAACAGGAAAAGTATCCAGAGAGTAAATGAAGCTACCAGTGAAATACTAGGCCAAACTACACTGGATCTTTAAGAAATTTCCAAAACCATCCTTAAGGGAAACAATTCGAGCACTACACGAGATACGAGAATCATGGCTATCTAACCAATCACCCCCAAGCTGTAGATCGAAACCGTCAATCACGAAAACATAGAAGTCACCGGTGAACCGATAGCTATCATGGAAGATTTTCACATTCCTACAAACCTTACTAAAGTTCGCAGGACCGTCGATAGGGTTTGAAACACATAGAGGCACAGAGGAAAACTCAGGAGAAAGGAGATTCTCAAATTTATTACAGAAGTCTACCGAGATAAAACTATGGGAAGCTCCGGTATCAAAGAGAACCCGTACAGGAAAATAACACAAGGTAAAAGAACCCTAGAGTGTACCTTGAGAATCGCTAAGAGCGAGAGCAGGCACAGGTGCAGGCTGTAGAGCTGGAGAGGATGCAGAAGTGACAGCGAAAACCCCTAATGCCTTGCCCTTCTTTTGTGTAGGGCAGTCTCTCTTGAAATGTCCCGGCTGAAGGCAAATGTGGCAAAGGTCTCGCCTAGTCGACCAAGCAGGAGGTGGAATCGAAGCACCCAAGGTAGGACAACCATTAGCGTGGTGTCTTTTCTGATCGCATCGGTTGAAAGTAATGGTAGATAGATCCACAGGCTGCCTCTGGGATGACGAAGACGATCCCAACCCTGGAGTCCTATTCTTATTCTCCTATTGATGCTAAAAATTGGGCTTCCTCTTCTTGGAACTTCCAGAATACTGAGATGGCACAGGCTGGGTAGCTGGAGGAGCCCTGGAGGTAGGATTCTCATACCGGATAGGCATGTCCATCAGAGCTGTAAATGTATCATGCACATGGGCAATGAGGCGATCGTAATACTCGGGGAGTGCACCAGCGATAAATTTCTCATTCTTCTTCAGCGGGGTGTCTATCAGATTAAGGCCATATTGTGATAGCTCATTAAACTTTCTCTCATACTCGGTAAAGGACATATCGCCCTGCTTCAAATCCATAAAGTGTCGATATAGCTGAGACTTACCCGCTTCGGGCATCCATTTCGCGAGGAAGGCATCCCTAAAGCACGATAAGAGATATAAGATAGATTTCAAAAGGGAGGAAACTGAACCACACTTGGTCAACCGAAAAAAAGATACCTAAATTGTTCCCAAGTGATGTCAGTCTCAGTAGTGTGATCTGTAATGGACAGCCGCCAATCCAAAGTTGCTCCTTTAATTGCCAAGTTGATAATTGTCGCTGCTGGGCATTAGTGATTTCGAGACCGGAGAAGATTCTGTCCAAGTCTCTCAGCCACTGTTGAGCTTTTATGATACTTTCAGACCCTGTGAACTTGGTTCCACCAAGCTCGGTATATTCTTTGCAAATCTTAGAGAACCAAAATGGGGCAGCGGGGGCAGGAGCTGGGTCAGCACCTCGTCCCATTCCTTTGGTATTTCCTTGATTCATCCTGAGAAATCAAGAATGAATTTAAGAACAGAGGAAAAATAGAGGCAAATATATATTAGATAGGATAAAGTTTAACTAAGACAGGCATTTCACAAAGGACCCAACTATAAGATGGAGGAAGGGAAAGAAGTAGTTAGAAAATTTTATTTCAAAATAAGAAAGTTTTTATATCAAAATACTTCTTCGAAAATCTTTTTGAAAATCATTTTATATTATAAAAGTACGTTCTCTCACAAGGAAAGAATTCTAGATTTGACTTCACACATTCTAGGGTATTTCTACCCTATCTCTAATAAGTTTTGCTCCTCAGGCTATGGTTTTCCTAAAAACCAAAGCTCAGATACCAACTGTAACGACCCACTATTTTGTACCATTCAAATTCGACAATAAATTAAAACTTGTCAAACTTGAATAGTCCAAAACAATAGATTGAAAATAAATTTGGAGTAAATGAAATCAAAACGCAGAATCACAAACACAGAAAATCAGAATACTTGTAGCAGAATTTAAAAATAACTTAGTGGTTCATGAAGCCACTATCAATAGTCTCAAAATAAGTATACAGAACATAGTCTTAAACCAAATATAGTTTGAAATCTCCATAGAAAATCTCAATATTAAATTGTCTTGATACAAGGGCTAAAATAAGAACTGAACAGAAACTTGGCAGTATCTTGAATAGGGATAATCTTCAGAAGTCCTAGCTCCAGAGAAAGAGGTCTGAACTGCAACTCAGGCTGACCCGAGCGTAAAATAAAACATAAATACTCGAGTCAGGACATACATACTTATACAGTGTAAGTTAATTCAAGTGAATTGTAATATAAAGGCAAGTAACTTAAAGGATGCGTAGGACCGCCCATCTGCTAAGGATCCGTTAAACTATTTACTATATAGTAATACTTCCTAATAAACTTACTTTAAAATAGCGTTAAGGAGTGACCCAATATTCCCTTTAACACATAATATATTCCCATTGTCTATACAGTATCGTAATCTCCCCCGCACTGGGCGTCGTCAAAGGGCACTCCATAGGTATGGTACAAAACCAAAATCGTATAAGGCTCGTTAGGGTAGGTGACACGGCACAACTAGGCAATGCCAGGGTAGATATACTAATTACGCTTCCAAACCGGTGGTAGCGCGTAGCAGCTACGACCGCCCACCTCGAATAACACTCCCAATCAAAGGTGTGCACCAAACATTACAAAAGTAATAGAATGGCATACGAAGAAGTGCGTCCGATAAGTGGTGCTACCTCCTTAGCCCGCCAATCGCTCCTATTTTAGCAACCTTATGCCAACTCATGGGAGTCGGGTCCACATACATACCTCAAAGAATCGTCACCACCATCCTACTTCATTCTGGAATCTCCACTGCGCACACGGTTGTCAAAGTGGTTTTCAGTATCGACATCGAGTATGCCCATATTCAATCCCGGTCTCTTTAACAACCAATGTTATTATGTCCCGTGGTTATAAAATCCAAAATAGTTTATATTTCAATCAAAATACTACATTTAATACTATTTAAAGGTGAAGTTATAATTCTTACAAAATCCCATATAAATCCCAAAGGTTTAGCCTTTGTTCATTTGTATCAACTACAACACTTGCGTAGTGCGGTAATATCCTTTACAACAGATTTGATTAAAATTAAATTTTTATACTTAAATATAATTTCAACAATAATTAACCTTAAATTAAACCAATTTGGCTTATATAATCATAATTTCCACCTTTGAATAGTCATTTAAATTACTCAATAATTTATGCTTATTACAAAATAAATTTTTCAAAATATATATCTAACTTCTCTATACTTTATTTATTGAAATCAAGTGTAAAATTCTCTATAAATTTTACTTAATAATTAAGTTCAATTACCACTTCAAAAATAAAACTTAATTTCTAATCAATTCCTTAACTTACCTTTTCTAAACCCCTTTACATTTCTAAATTTGGTTATATTTCAACTTCCATTTTTAAAGTATTCACTTTATTTAACAATTTAATTCATAGACAACTTTACCCTTTATTTATTTACTTATATTCAAATTTATGCCAAAACATCATAATTTATTTCTTAACTTGAATTCCATTTTATTTTACAAATCAAAATTTACAAAATAATTTATACTTAAAATTATGAACATTTATTTATTTACATTTTAACTTATATAACATTCTAATTTACAAATCCTATTTTTTTTTAAAAATTTATAACATTCTAATTTAAAAATATTTAATATTTTCAGATAAAATATATATATATATAACCATGGGTCTGTATAATATTTTCTAACCTAGTTCAAGTGATACGGATAATATATCATTTCAATCCGTAATTTACAAAAAAATCCGGGTTCTATCATTTCAAACCCGCAATCCCAAGTTAAATAATAAATAATAAATAAATAAATGTCGTTCAGGCCTATCATTTCAGCCCGCAACGATTCTATTCTACAGTGAACTGGCAGTGTGATAAACAGTAAATAAATAAATAATGTAGCAGCATAAATAAACAGTATATAATATAACTAATTATGTGTAGGTTTAATAACAGGATTTTTAACATCATCAATTTTTATCACAGTCAAATGAAATAAAATCATTCTACAATTACACTTGTTATTAATTTACAGTCATATAAGTACGTGTGTCAGGTGAGAATACTCACATTTACGAAGCTGAAGATTTTGATTAAAAACTACGGTAACCTCACCGGAAACAGCGTACAGCAGGCACGATCAAAAATTGGAAGATGAAGCAAACTGATTTCGATCTTGAAATAAGAAAAATAACTAAACTAAGTATGCGAATTTAATTATGGACAAAGGAAAAATTTTAAATAAAACAAAATTGGAACGAGCTTTAAAAAAAAGGTTAATCGACCAAATTCGCTCGACTACTTCACCACCCAACTTGGCTCATCATAACCAAGGCTCTGCCTATGCGTTTCTCTGAAACATTTAATCACTAAAACAGTGATATATTTTCATATAGGCTGTACAAAACAAAGGTAGTGAACTTTGGTTTCTAGAATTTAGACAACTCATCACTGGGCTCGGCCCAGACATTGTTTTATTTACTAATTTCTCTCCTCCTTTTTTTTATTTTTTTTCCAACATATTCACATTTTAAAACTCATGTATGCATGCACAGTAGGAAATTTTTTTAGGCAAAACTGGGCCAAATGTGGTGCAACATATATACCCAAACTTTAAACATACAAGTGGCATGGTCTGAACATTTTCATGCATGTGTTTCTTCTCCCTTTTTTATTTCGTATTATTTCTTAAAAAAAATTGCAGAGGTGGAGGATGTAAATTTTTTCAAGGGTTTGGCACAGCGACCATCTTATCGAGGTGCGGCAGTGGTGGTATAGGCTGCGCTTGATGGTGGAGGTGGGTAGGGTCCGGTCATGAAGAAGGAGGAGTAGATGAGTCGTGCAAGGGAGGTGGAGAGTCGAGCATATGGATTTTCACAACGAACATATAAAGAAGACAAAGAAAAAAAATAACGAAGAAAGGAAGAGAAAATATGGGGCGGCCATACCTGAATGAAGCTCACGCAAGAAGATGAATAATGAACAGATGCAGTGAATTTTTTTTTTGAATGCGAATTGGAATATATAAGATTTGAAATGTATAAAATGCAGCTGACGTGGAAGGTGATATTTCGTGTGGGTTTGAAATTGAAACCGAAATAATTGCGTGATTGGAATATATACGTAGGGTAGCTTGCGTGAATCAAGGAGGTAAAAGCGTTAAGAAATGTTAAGCCAAAAATTATTGCAATGGTAACGTTGACCACGTATTCAAAAGAACGTGCATTGATTGATAAAGGAATGGCAAGAGAGATTGGAGCAATATTTGCAATGGGCATTAATTTTAAATCAGGGGAGATTGCCTGGATTAAGGGGAAAGAAACGACAAGCAAAATATGTTTACATGGTAAGGAGCATGAAATTTTGAACGTTACCCTTTTTTTAAAATAAAAAAACTTGCGTTGATGATTGAGTTTAAAGGATGAAAATTGCCTTGATATATTAAATAAGGAACGCACGAATTAAGGATATGAATGTTTAAGAAGAGAGATTTTGTTTGAACGGGTTTTATTATTAAAAGTGAGGTGGCGTTGATAACGGCAAGAAAGATGGAAATCAATATTTGCTTGAAACGTCTACGGATTTAATTCTTTATCTATAGCTAAGATAACAATTTAAAGAATGCGCACTATAAACGCATTTCAAATCAAACATACACCCAAAATATAATGAAAATAACGTATTTAAATTTATACGTTTTCTTGTTTACGTTACTTATATACGTTTAAAGAGTATTTTATTAAATACGTATTGTTTATACCACCAATTTCATCAAAACGGGTATAAACGTGCACATTAAAACGTTCATTTTATAAATCTTATCTACACTATAAATTTTAAAATTTTATTACTAATTTAAAACATGATTTGCTTACATCCTTTTGATTCATTTACCATTTACTAAGAACTGATGTATGTAAGTAAAATATTAATTACTTAGTTTTAAAAAGTAAAAAATCCATTTTAAAAAAACAAAATGTGAAAAAAATGTTTTTCCGAATATATTTAGCTAAAGAATTGAAAATTTGAATTCAAGATTTAAAATTTCAATAAACGTTAAACTTAACCAAATATGAATCATAGAATTTTCTTATATTAATAAAATCTTGGATGATTATTGATAATTAAATTTTAAAATTCAACTTTTTTAAAATTAAAATCTCAAAGTTTATAAATAAAAGAATAAAATATTCCTTAAAATCTTTGGGCTGTTACAATAAATAAATGCTATTATAGTTTCCATATACTAGCTAGCAGTATTAAATAAATTGTGGGTCTAATGGTGAATAGTGGAAGAGCAGTACATTGGATCCATGTAAAGTAAGTGTGTTGTTGACAAGGCATCAATATATAGTTAGACTATGAGTTAACCGTTTTTATCGAAGCAAGGCTAAAACCAACGCATTTAAAGAAATAATATATATAGTTAGACTAGTGTAAATTAGATTGTTTTCATATACTCCAATTTAAGTGTTAAACAATTAAAAATGTTTTCTAAATAAATATTATTAAATGGAATAAAATGATTAAAAGATGTTTTAAAATATGTTAAGGATCGAAACCACAGATTTCAACATTCATTGTTAAATAGACATTTTCAAGAAATAAGGAAACGATGGACGATAAGACTGTTGTTATAGTATGTGATTTCGAAAGGAAATGATGTTGTATAGTATTGGGATTTATATACCTATCTAATTTTCGAATCCCTGTACTATTAATTGTGGGTTGTCGTAACGATGTTTTACGCAACATTAGTTTTGACCCAAATAAATGTGTTAAGAGAATGTTTTCCATAAGAATAAAATATACTTAATCGTGATTTAAATATATGTAATATTTTCTAAGTGTCGAAAATAAATTGTTTTGTGAATTACTTATTATTAAATAAGTAAATAGAAATGTTTTCCAATATAGAAGTTGAAATGGTTTGAAATATATCTTTTTAAAGATAATTTGAGGTGAATATTTGGCAAATAAATTAATTAATAAAAGATTAATTAAAAAGGGCCCAGTGATTGTTATGGTGCTGAATATTTGTTTGCTTGCTTTGATATTTAAATAACCGACTAACAGACTTCGTTAAATTTTAGTTTCTCGACTTGATGTGGGAACTATTTAGTCGTATGCTTAGTATGTAGCCTTCTGTGTAGGCTTGATTATCCATTGTGTTGAGGATGTTGATTCGTATAGTGCGGAGTATTACTCCAATCTATCGAGCTTCCTTCTTGGCCCGAAGGATAGAAAGTTGAAAGTTGGATACGTGATAAGTCTATGAGACTTAGTTGCTATGTGATGTTGAGAAACGCTTTTGCATTGTTGGTGCGAAGAGTCTGAGATCAGATTTATCTGAAAACCACTTCAGACCAATGTATATGCGACGATTGTGCAAGTTGCTTGTGAAGATATTAATATCCTGGAGTTTCATAGTGGGGGACTGCTTGTTGATCATTTGGGGTTAAAATCCCAACATACATCCACTAGCCATGGTCTCTTCATTTATGAAATATCCAATGTGAGGACTATTCGGTACTAATCCTAGGGATTTCCCGACAGGATGTGGTAGGAAAGTGCCTTCGGTTTGTCATGTTCCTGGACAACTTGTATGGATGTTTGTCTAACATTGCATTTCTATATATTACGTACATTGGTTTTTCCAAATGTACATCAGTGGTGGCGGAGAAGGCAACTTCTCTTAGCTTAACACCCTTCTTGTCACGTATGAGCTTAAGGGTTGTATTTTCGTGGAAGGCAATTAGTAGTCAATAGAAATGGCCATGTGGCATTCTAAGTGATGTGATTGTGCTTTGTGAAAGGTAATCGTTACCTCTAGCCTCATCAACCGGAATTGACCAAAACAGGGTTAGATGCAGTAGGGCTAAGTGGGTCAGTCCCATTTGGATATGATCATCCTCTTCTAGATATATCTTTACACGCTGTGACGTCGTGTATCTGATTATTGTGGTTTGTATGCTATGAGGGCCCTCAGTAAAGGTCAGTAATGACTGGAGGATGATATATTTGGTACCATCCAGTTATAGAGGTGGGCCGGTCTTGTGTTGGTAGAGGATCCTTAGTAATGATCCTCGGTATATTTTTCTAGAGATGTACTGCCGGAAGGTAGTCCCTTCACCTGGTCATTTGTATGGAAATCCAAACTCCACTACGTGTTTGCCATTTTGATTGTATTACCCAATTGGGCTATATGATGGAATTTAATCAATGTAACAATTGCGGCTATGATTAATATTATTTGTATGTAGTAGACACTACTATAATATAACATGAGATTTGATATGATATGTTTTAGTTATCGTAAGGTAAAACATGTCCGTATTTATGTGTGGACTTGTCTTACGAGATACTTTTGTTTTGAAGACTAAGGAAAAGTTTGGTAATTTGATAAATTCAGTTGAGTGTGTTCTCATGCTGGTTTGCCAGACTGATCCGGGCGTTCCTCCCTTTCAATGCTCGGGTCAGACCGAGTATATTTACAGGTCTAGGTTTGATGCCTTTGGAGCTTTAGCATGGGAGCTGGCGATCTTCATTTTCGTATACACGTACTTGTTTTGATTATCCGTTGTGCTTTGTTTGTTGTTGTATATTATCGGCAATTGTGAGGACGGGTTATTATAATTGTCCAAGCTGATAACTATTGATTGATTATTGAACTCTGATTGATGTGTATATATATACAGTTTCTGTTTTATAAAGATCATTGATATGATATTATATATTTTCCGCTGCGATGTAAGATTCTGTATTGTTCTTTTTGGTTCTATCTTCTCTCTTTCTTCTCTTCTCTTCTTCTCTCTTCTTTTCTTTCTCTTAAATTTCCGTCAGTTTGTGCTTTTTGGGTCGTACATGTGTGGATTATTGTCGATTCAAAGGGTACGATTTGCGGGTCGCCACATCAAGTAATATGATAAACATATAAAAATTCTATGAAACCACGCCACTAAACGTGGAATGGATTTTTATCTTAAAAGAACAATATCCACAGATGAAAAAATGTAAAATTAATCATAATGACAATCTGATCAATAAGAATAATCACATATAGGATCAAAATCCAAACTTTGAGAATGGACGCAAATAATTAAACATCAAGAAGATCTTCAATCACTTCTCAATGAAATGAAGAAAACACTTCAAAGATTGGAATCAACAATATGGAAATGAATTTTCCAACAATAACTAGAAGGCTGCACCCCATACTGGAAGTATACTTCTAGAAATATACATGAGAACTTCAACGGTTCTTAGAAACCTCCAAACTGTATCCGGCTGATAGTTACTGAGTATCCGAGTATTTCACATCTCAATGCGCACAACCAAATCCCATCTAGAGTGGATTTGGAAAATACCATAACGAAAGCAACCCCACATAGCAAGGCCCCCACAAGCTATTTGGGTTTAGTCATTTGCAACAAAGGATAACAAAGCATAACTGAGGAACACATCATCTTAGAGTGATGAAATACAAAGAAGATAGTAGAATAGAATAATAAAGTGATTTGTGTATATGAATCAAATTGCACACACTTATCACCAATAAACGAATCAAACTTTTAAAACATTTGATTCACATTTGGGCTAGATTTTCACATTTCAAATATTGTAAAACATTTTCTAAATACTCTTTGAAATATTCTTCTAAAAGGAAAATTAAAAATACTAAGTGTGTTAAAACAAGGGTCGAAAATAAATGTCATTAAAACATTGCTTACCATAAACCCAAAACAATTTAGACTTATTTTTTTTAAACAATCCCATTTAAACAATTCAAATAGAATGTCTTAATTATTTCCAACCAAACAACGGTGTGAGCAACACAAGGATGTAAATGAACTAATATTGATGAGAAACCCCCTTACGGTCTTTCTACAAATGTTCCCTGCAAAAACAATGGTTATGAACAAGATAAATAGTTATATGGATCCACTGCAAATTAGATAATGTGCATCTGTTTTCGAAAACGGGAATTCGACCAAACAATTAATCAAACAACAATATACTAACATCCAACCATACAACAATGATCTATAGCACATGAATATTATATAGTTTATTTAAAGGTGAGTTAACTTATCAAAATTTCAGTTATCTCCGGTGCGTTTCGGCTTGAGCTAAAATCAAATGTCGTTGGTATTATCATAATATTCCACTAGCTCCAGTTCCAACCATTTCAATTCCAAAACGTAGATAATGATTTCACAAGTCTGACGCCATACGCCCTTACAAGGAAGCCCTGTTGTAACATCCCGTACTTGAAGGCCCAAAACTAATGGCTAAGTATGCTGCAATCATTCATAGTTATAATCCTCGACATCCAAATACGGCGATGCTAGATACATTAATACACAGATCAAAAGAATATGGAAAATTTTTAGCAAATTAAAACACATTTCAGCATTCTATTCAAAACATTTCATGTTCAGTACATAATCCCATAGCGTACGCCATGTTCAAAAAAATATAATTATTACACATACGCCAAGTGTAACATATGAAATGCCCCCTTGGTTGATCAAAGTATACTAAGGCAATAAAACCAGTTTGCGTTTACATTTAAAATACACAATGGAAAAAAACTCTAAATAACTAGAATTCCTCCTCCATGTCTCCAGAAACTTTTTTCGTCTGAGAAGAGAACTTAGAAACCCTAAACCTCGGACTATTCAAAATCAATTGAGTATCCTAGATTTTAAGGGGAAAACAAAAACTTTGAGTCAAACATAAAGTCTGGTATGAATAATATTCTAACTTCTCAATCCTTTTAGATATCTAGTGAGTCCACGCTGCTTAGTGGAATGGGTTTTTCCCTCACTAGTATCCTAAAATCTTTATAAAACCATATATTGTGCTCCTGCATCCACAATGGTTAAAACTTAGCATTTCAAAATATTAAGATGATATGCATTCATATAAAAACTTTCTACATTTTCCATCCCATGTTTAATTGACTACTTGTCATATTTATAGTTTATAGAGTCACCATTAACCTATTAGTTTCATGGCTTATTGATAACCTTTCGATATTTCATGGACTCCTTGTCCTAATTCATAGTTTTTATGAGATCACTCAGAACCTACTGACCCCTGCCAATGATGTAGTAATTTCATGGGTTCTCCCTAAACCTATTGGCGCTCCCAATAACTTATTTCTCACCCTAATTTTCATTGGTTGACTCGGAACCTTTTGACATCCGTTAATAACATAGTCGGGATATAGTTTTCATGGTTTCACTACAAACCAATTGGCTCATGGCAACCATTTTTAAAGCATAGTTATCATGGGATCACTATGAACCTATTAGTTATTCCAATAACTTCCAAATCATAGTTTTCACGAGTTTACTATGGATATGTCTCCCCGACAACTTCAAGGTTTAAGCATCCTATGTTCTGGTGTCCCAGACTTTCTGGATGCAATTCTACTCATTAAGGAGCTTAATCAATCTGTATTCACTATTGGGTTAACCTAGTTGCTTCTTTTACGCTTTATCCCTAAAATGCAGTTATAGGTCCATTATAATGTGAATATCTTCATACTGTAAAAAGAAAATATAATAAAAAAACAATACCACTCCTGTGGGTTTAAGGTCGTTGAAATAATTTTCATATAAAATATGGTTAATTCCTTTAACCTATTAATTTATCAAGGAAGCACTTCTTTAAATTTACATACTTAAAATCTATTCAAAGTTCCTTTATTTAGACAAGGGGTTTTCCTTTAAAAATGAATCTGGGTTACAAAGCCTTTTGAAACCTTCGAAACCTTGCTTTCAACCTCTTTGGATGAATCATCTTCAGAACATTAGGATTTTGCCTTTCGAACACTTTAAAATTGTGACGACCCAAACTCGATGTCCAATAAACGACATCAAATTCGCATCGTCGGAGCTTATAACAACAATTAGATGAATATAAAACAGCGGAACAGAATCAATGTCATAAATAATATCACTGTTACAACATCAACTTAATATCCATACTATAACAGAGTACATAGTACATACACCACAATCTCCAAATACAACATCATGATAATACAACAATGATCATATATCCAAAAATCCTCAAATGAAAGAGATGACTACGAACTCCCAAAAGCTAAACACCTGTAATCTCCAATAGCTCCTAAGATATATCCAAGATAAGAGCTCCAAAATATTGCTACTCCAAAATATAGAAACCTGCTACTAGGCTGCCCGTGTGAAAATAATGGGCACCCAGAGTTTAGGAAAGAAAACAATAAACTCCGGATCAGTCATGGGACTGGTATGAGTAAACAAGACAGTTGTATTTAAATAAACAAGATTTATAAAAGAATTTTCGGAATGCTTTTAAAAATGGAACTACCATAAGACCTCCCGCCACACACACAATGCAAACGCAGAATTGGAGGAGATTTCTTCTTATGACAGTTAAATATGCTTGATACGAGAAAAGAATTCTTTGATATTATTACTAGTGCACAGTGAAGAAAACATTTCAAAAATAGAATATTAATCTTATCCAACATAGACATTCCGAACTATGCCTACTATAACTATCATGTTTTGTGGCAGGTTACCGCCACGTTGCATGACAGGTTTTACAACTAAAACCGTACAGGGTTTCGTATTGTTTCTTTGGATTTCCAACAAATGGTCAGGCCAAGGAACTTCCATTGCCACATGAGAATGCCTCTGGATGGACATCCCCGAGAACCAAACCGGATCTCTGCCAACACAAGGCCGGGTTACCCCTAACTGGGTAACTACTAACACGAGTATGCCATCTCCCGGTCGTAACCAACCTTTAACCGGGGCCCCAGCAACAAATCACAAAATCATATATATATATCTGCGATATCAACATAAGTTAAATATCTGGGCTCCATACCATGATACCACTTCTATCCAGAAGGAAATGCACATACCCTAAGGGGTGCTACCCCCAATAACCTTGCCGCATCTTTCCTGTTTTGACCATTTCGGGGTGTGAGGTCCGACGAAGTCACGTCCACAAAAACACGCTTTATACAAAGTCATGCTTTGGGTCAACAAATGATCATAGAAATGATCACAAAGATAGACGATCAAATAAATGATCCTATCACGAAAAATCAACACAATGATCATTTCACAACAACACTCAGTATGTCACATTACCAAATTGGGAATATATTGCTGATAACCTTCAACTATATAACCTCTGAGCTCGTACGTCTCAGAGAAGGGTGTTAAGCTAAGAGAATAAATTCTCCGCCACCAACAGAAATATATTTGAAAGAAATCGGCTTTATATCTCAATTTGTAATGTCAGACATACTATCCATACAAGTCTGTTCCGGGCTCGAACAGAACCGAAGGCACTTTCAAAGAAGTCCTTGCAATTCGGATATCCACAATCCTGATTGGATTCCCCATCACATATGGAGAACTCTATTCCGGAGCAACTCGGTGCAGAGTCAATCGACAGATCATCCTATCGCTCTCGTAAATACCCGGTCTTCAACACCGGTCTTCAAATGCTATCCATAACGTCGAATCACATATTCGAAATGGGTTATATGACACAAAGGTCCTTTCCCGGCTAATTCGAATAGTGGGTGTCAAATTTCAAAACATGTGGATGTCATTCACAAATATTCACAGGTTCGATGTGGGTTTCGGATAACCAACTGAAATCCGATACCCTGTCGCATCGAAGTTTAAATGCCATTTTACAGACAACAGGGCTTTCACATCAATACAAAACAATCATAATCACAGTGCAATAACATGGCAATTACATCATACAAAATTACGAACAGAACAAAGATGATATCAATATAAGTTAACAACAAATAGTTAATTATTTACAAATCAAAGTGAATGGGATAAATTAACCAAATAATTATTTTATTGATTATTCAATCAATGATTTATTATTCTTAATGATAATTGAATTTATCTTAATCATCTTGATACATTGATTTTTCCTTAATTAGTTATTTTAATTGACTGCCAATTTAAATTAATTAACTTGCTTTATCTAATCAATAAATGCTTAATTATAAATTTATTTGAGTACTTAATTATTTATTAAATCAATTTTAATTACAAACTTTAAATCATTCTAAATTTAACTATTGATAAAAATTATTTACCTTAATTTCCATTTTTGAAAATCTGTTCTATGCTTTTAAAAATTAATTTATTGTTACATTTGAATTTAATGTAAATTAATTTAAAGTTCTTCTTTTAAAATTTAATCATTTAATTAAAGAATTAACAATCCTAAAACATTTGTTAAATAATTTAACTTAACTAAATTTATATTATTTTCATTGCAACACAAAATCCTCTTGAAGATTTCTAAATGGGCTTAGCCCATCATAAACAACCCATGTACAAAGGTCTCGAGCCCATCCCCTTCCTCTTCTCACTCCCCAGTTTCTTATCTCCTCTCAGTTTCTTTTTTTTTTTCTTCTTTAAGTTAAAGACCTTAGCTAATAAAAATAGCTTCAGGAAAAACTCGTTCGAACATGAGTATCCACTCGAAGCAAACCAAGAAAAAACTTGAGTTCCTCACCGAAGCCACACGCACTTCTACTCGAGTATCAACTCGAGTAGCTACTGCAGAACTCCCTGATACGAGACCCACTGCGTGCACGTGCACACCACCACGCCAACGTTCTGGAGATCACCAATGACTCCGGCAAGTCACTAACATCCCATATATTCGAAATCGACCATCAATTCGAAGGCATCGGCTCGAAATCAAAATGTAGCCTTTCGCTCGAAAAACTGCAGTTGACCCATCCAACTTAAACGCCCCGCCGCTGCTCCTAATACCACCAGAGCGCCGCGACCTTAACCACATCATGTCAACGACCTATGCTAACCTCCCCCTCAACCTCGATGAACTCGATCACCACTAGGTGATGAAATCATCATGTCAACAGTCCTGCGCAAAAGCTCAACCATAACCCTAGTTTTCATTCGAATTCAAAATTGATGCAATAGAAATTTTTTTCAACATTTTTCCCGAACTCAACGATGAACAATCTTGCTTTAAGCAAAATCTTAGCATACGATTTTGATTCTATCACCAGATAATGATCAAAGTGCTATTTTTGTTCATATCCAAACTGCACGTGTAATACCAAATTAAAAATTCTCATTTTTGTTGTATAAATCATGATCTATAGTAAGAATTTAAGTTATTAACTTGGATTGGCTTTTTATAATACTTGAATTTATCACAATTTTCCTTTGATTGCCTGTAGATCAAATTAACAGTAGTATATCTCTTCTCATCATATTGAAACAGTTTTTTTTTTTTTTAAAACTTGCTTACAGATTTAATTGCTTGATTGATTTAAGACTTTTATTACTTAACAATATTCCAATGTAAATAAATCAAATTCTTTGAATGAATAATCAAATGCTATGATAGTTACAGAGAAATGAAATGCAGAGCATACAAAATACTCTTTATAAACTGAAGCATATATTTAAACAGCTTATAAATAAAATTTAAACTGTTTAAATAGATTTAAGCTTTTAAAGATTATTTTACTCACTTGTTTGTTTTGAAACAGAAAGTACTATGGTTTCTTTACAACAGATTTGCAGAAGTTTGCAGATGTTTTGCAGAGCATACAAAATCAGGTTTTTGTTTTTGTTTTCCTGAAACTAAAACAGAGAATGAATTTTGTAAAATCAACATGCACAATCCTACATTCATCATTCACTCAATGTTTTTGTGAGCAAACCAAGGACTGACTTCACTACAGGGTCCAAGCATACACAGCAACAAAGAAAAATTAAAAGAAACTGGGGTTTACTCACTTGTTTGTTTTGAAACAGAGACTATTTTTGTTTCTTTTTAACTGCAGTTTGCTTCTTCTTATTTTCTGTTTTAATCACCTGAATGCTTTTGAATTTATGAAATATGATGTTTTTATTTTTTTTAGGTTTGCAGAAGTTTGTTGAATGAAATTACTAAGGCAATTTCCATGTATATAAGGAGGTAGGCAGGTTTTTAAAGCAAAGTACTGAAGCATTATTTACATAGTGGCTTTATACAGGTTGTTGTACTTTCACATGCTTTTCTCCTTCCTCCCAAAGGTGGCTGAGGAGTAAACATTTAATACAAGCATGTATTTGCAGTTAAGGTCTTACTTGTTGTTACTTGAGTACATGGCATTAAATGAAGCATTAAATGGAAGCATGTAGTGTTTCATGCTTTATATATTTTCAGCATGCTATTTGTTTTTCTTTTTCCTGTAAGTACTATCTTCATATAATTTTTTTTTTCTATTTAAAATACTTACTTTCCTAGTTTACTTTATAAAATAAAAGTGTTTTGTTTTATTTTGCTAATTGTAAGAGTTTGTTTTATTTTATTTTATTTTCTTTTACTTACATATTCTAGTTGACTAGTTTGTAGTTACTTTGCTAATTTCAGCATATTTTGTTTTGTTTTAGGTTCTTAGACTTACCTGATTTAATTTAGTAACATGTTTATTTGTTTGAATGTTTTACTTTCTTGCATTTTCTTTTATAGGTACAGTTCATATGTTTTTATATTTTTTTATAAGTGTTATTTTGTTTGATTTGTTTATAAGTTTATATTGCTTAAATGTTAGATTACTTGTTTATTTGTTTAATTATTCATAGGTTTATTTGTTTATTTGTTTGAATGTTTACCTGTTAGATTATAATTATGTGATTTGAATTTTTAAAATTTTATCATAACTTACTTTAACAATTTTTAAATTCTTTTTAAAAGTTTTAACTAAAAACACTAAACTTTGTTCATATTTTATTTCTTTATAACTTTTCAATTTGAATTTCAAAAAAAGTTTCAAATATATTACTAAATTTTAAATTCAAAATTTTCGGGATATTACAAAAATCTTTCTTTCGAAAGCTTTCTAATGTGTTAGTTTATTACTGTTTAACTATTGAAGCATAGCTTCGATACCATTTGAAAGTACGCCTTTCGAAACCACTGAAAGTGGCTCTTTTGAAACATTGGGTTTATATTTAAAATATCATTTGGATCAAAGTGAACATGGACGAAAGTACCCATTTCGAAACCTTCCTTTATAATATAAAATTACTTAGGGAAAATACGATGGTGTCGATTCCATCCTTTCGAAAGCTTATACTATATAATTAAAAATGTATGAAGGTTGGCTTCGGAACCCCTTTCGAAACCATGCCTTCGAAACTGTTAACACCCTTTCGAAAGCTATGGGAAGTGGCTTACATTTAACAACGAAGATTACCTTTTGAAAGCATTGATATCTTCAATACCTTTGAAAGGTACAAGGTTGCAGATGGGTTTCGACTTGGTCAAAACTACCTCTTTCGAAAGAATTAATTTGAAAGCTTAGCAACTCCTTCAAAAGCTACTTCGTTAAAAAGGCGGCAGCTCTCCTTCGAAAGCTTGTTTCAAAATACCCATTCACAAGCATTTGTTTCGAATCCTTTGAAACCACTTTGTAAACAAGCAAGCGCTTTTCTTTAGAAAACAAAACAAAGGTATCGACCCCATCTGAAGCTACGTTTCGATACCCTACCTTCTTCCTTCTCCAATCCACTGACTACCATCTTAGTGATACCATGTTTATTGGTTTTGGCCCCATCGGTTTTGACCTAATTGGTATCGGAAGGTTTGAGTCGATAGGATCCTTGCGGAAGTGGCGGAACCTAGTTTTCTGAGTAAAAATTTGTTTTTACCAAATAAAGTAATCTTTTTGTAACTAGTTTACCTATATGTAAACACTTGATTAATTACCTTAAACTTTCAAATTATTTTTTAGATAATGGCAACATTTTCTTAGATCTAAAAACTGAATAACATAACAAATAAGCCCTTCCCATTTAACATCAATTAAATCATTTAGGTCCTCCTTTCAAAATAATTTAATTTCCTCAATAAATCTCTTAGTAAAAATCCCAAAAATCACAGAAGTTCACTTTTAATATGTTATCTAACATATATAAATTTCAAACCCAAATTCATCATATAACAACCACAAATAATTTTTAAACCCAATAATATATGTTTTCCTTTAAAAATTCAATATTATTTCTACACGACTTGAAAAATTATAAAAATTGAAAAAAAAAATCCAAAATTATATTTCTCATAACATATAATTTTTCCACGACATTTAAAAATCATTTAACAACCACAAATAATTCATTATTATATAACAACCACAAATAATTTTTAAACCCAATAATATATGTTTTCCTTTAAAAATTCATTATTATTTCTACAAGACTTAAAAAATTATAAAAATTGAAATAAAACTCCAAAATTATATTTCTCATAACATATAATTTTTCCATGACATTTAAAAATCATTTACTCTTAGTTTTGGCAATATAGTGATATTTAAATCATTGGATTAAATCAAACATATTATGAATCCAAGATATCATCATATTGGATCAAATCTTAAATCCAAAATCAAATGACCATAAAAATCAAAATAGAGATGTTTTAATTATTATTCGTGTTAGATTGGATAAGGAAATTGTAGAGTAATTTGAAATTGATTCTTCTAGCTTGAATCATAAGCTTAAATTTAATTTGTTCTCTTCACTTCTTACTCCTTATTGTCGTCTCTCATTTTCTTTTGTTTACATTTTTTCTTATAATAAAATGAATATGAATAATGTGCTAACGTGAGATAAGGGGGAGATAATATAGGATGGCTATTTACTCTAATTCCCTTATGTTTATTTAGTTAACACTTAACCTTTTATGATCCATTCATTTTAATAAGCATGATCACTAAATTCATTCACCAATCTCAATCTCCTTATCATTCTAGATTATTCTATTTAATTTATCTAATTAAATCTCCTGAATAATGTTATTTAAAATTAGGGGTATTACACCCGCCTCCGCCGAACCCATAACCATCGACCTCGCCCTCTATCTCGTCATCGATGCCGAGATCTAAACCAATGAAAATGTGGCTATCGAACCCCTTTTCTGGCTGCCTCAAATCATCATTATTCAATCAAACAAGTCAAATTACTCCGCTCCCGTAGCCGAACAATTTTCTAGTTGGAACTTTTGCCTAAAACGGCCTCTGGTGATTATGGTTGTGTGGGCCGTTGGATGGAGGTTATATTTTGCAGAGCTTGGGTTTTACTTTAGGTTTGGCCAAAAAATGAGAGGGTTAGGATCCATATATAGCTATTCTCACCGACACTGTTCACATCCCGAAACCACGAACTCCAATCAAGGCGTGCTTATTGGAATTCCTTGCTAATTGCCCTTGTTTCGACCATAATGGAACTATTATAGGGATCTAATTCCATTGTATATAGAAGTTAGCATTTTAAAATCCAATTATATTATTTCAATTCTCTAAAATTATTTGTTATACATTTAGAACTTGCATGGTCACATAGTACGTCCAATCTTTACGAAGCTCGTCAGTGTACAACAATTTACTAGTCCGGATCCAATGGCACTGGCTTTGTCAAAATCGAAGACATTGCTTCAAAATGATAATTTCACACATTTTAAATGTTGTTTTACATTTTCGATCAAATTATCAACATTTATCCAATCTATTTAATTATTGTAATTAAATTTAAAAATTCAATTCACAATATTATTTACTAATTAAAAGGAGTTAAATAAAATTATTAAATCCATGTAGTAAATATTTAATTCACAAATTCAAATGTGATCTCTTTATATGAATATAAGTTATTGAATTTCAAAATCCAATTATTTAAATATTTAAAATTAATTAAATATTTAAAATCAAATGACCTAAATTCTGGGTTGTTACATTTCCCCCTTAATAAAATTTCATCCTTGAAATTTCAAAGAAATAAAATGACTCCAAAAACTTGAGTTTAAAACTATTAATTAAAATGAGTTATTAAATTCTTAAAGTTCCTTAAATTATGGAAAATTTCGTTAGCACCTCCTTTGCCCGACTTGATTGGAAAAACTTACAAATTGCCATTATGGGCCCCTAACCAACAAAAGAAAACAAAAGCCAATTGACCCCCCATATTCGAGTCATATCACCGATCAATTCCAATTTCTAAATCTACTACATACCATTTTGGGTTTGATTTTTATTTTTTTGCAACTTACTTAGTATCTCGATACTAATGCAGGTGCATAGGAAATCAAGTTGAATCTCTTGCTTACTTGTACTTACATAATCCAAAAGAGAGCCAGATCGATAAAAAAGCAATACACTAGCTATCTCTATCATAAGTTAAAATAGCATAAGCAATGTAACAATTACAGACAACAAGTCAAAATGATGCAACAAATAATAATGATGCAATTCTACATGCGAAAACTAGCATGATTTAAATTTACATGCAACTCTAATAAATAAAGCCACATTCAACCAAAAGCAACATATCAAACATATGCAACAAAATATAGAGAATACTCCATAATCAAAAATAAAAATCCAATCTTTTCAAGAGATAATTTTAGAACTGAATCCCCAGGTTTTCTATTTAATTTTTTCAAAACTCTTTAAAAAGTGGAATATATCAAAACTATTTCCAATAATGACTAAAAGGGTGCACGACCTCCTTTCCTAGCATGGATAACTCTAAATAAAATATGGAGCCTATAGTGGCATTTTGGTATCTTCTAAACACAATAGAGCAAACTAATATTGCTGACGAGTCCCAAAATAGAGAAACTTCCAATCGTCTTTGGTTTTAGCCATTTGAAATAATAAATAAAAATATTTGTAAAACACTTGGAAAATATTTATCGGGACATATTCCAAACTCTTAATGAAATAATAATATTTCTCACATAATAATATTTCTCACATACTTCAAATCATGCTATTATTATTTCTTTCTATAATCATTCCAAAAATTCTTTTCAAAACGGTTTCAAAACCACGAGGATTTATGTCCTAATAAACAACCAATCCAAAAATCATTGTTTATAAATTCAAACTTTATAAACCATGGTATATAAATCACATAACTAATCAATCAAATCCTATCAAGTCAAATTTCGTATAGGAATAAACTAACACTTAACTACACCAATTTTTAACCATACTAGTTTTTCTAGAATTTATTAGTTTCTTAACTACACCAATTTTTCTAAATCAGTTAAAAATTTCATTCAGTATTTTATTCAATAATAAAATTATTTATGAATTATTTCATAAATCATAAATATTTTATAAAGACATTTCAACGAAACTAAGCCAACTTTATATACTTTTATAATACCCTTTTAGATCCTAAGAGTATGTGTAAAATATTATTTTCATTTCACTTTTTCAAAATTTAGATGAAAGCCCAGACAAATATAGGTCTCTTAAAATCGAGTCAATATTTTAACCTCTTTAACTTAGAGTGTTATAATGAAAGATGTTTATGGGTTGGCCCAATAACACCAAATAGTTCACACTATTGAAATGTTTTAACCAAAAGCTTTGGTTTTAATAAAACAATGTCCATTAAAACCTCCCCATCTAATTTAACCGATTTTAAACTTTATGCTGAATTATCCATTTTTCTATTTAAGGGTAAAAAATTATTTATCAAATCATCCATTTATCAAAAATACCGTTTATTTTGAGATCAATTCCTTTTAAGCGAACTTAATAACTAAAATGTAATGACCCAGAATTTTGGATAATTAAAATAGGGATAATTAATTGATTTTATGTATTTAAAAGTTAATTTGTAAACTTGAATTTCAAATATAACTATTTATCGATGATTTAATTATTGAATTAAATGATTGAAAATTGGGTAAAATATAAAATCTTGGTTTTTAAGCTTGTTAAAAATAATTTAAAGGCTTATAAAATTTATATTTTAAACACGGAAGTTAATAAAAGAGTTAAGGTTTATTCAGTTTTAAAAATATATCGTTTAAATTGACATTTTAAAAATAGCATTCCAAGGCATAATATGGGATTTCAAGGAAACCAGTACCATTAGATCCATAATAGTGTATTTTTATTGGATTTCAAATTTCGTACCATTTGGAGTAATTGTTTGGCCGCACGGAATTAAAACACGCTGAAATCTATATCGAAAATTCAATATAATGGCTGGGTCCAAAAAGATATCTTCTCTGTACGATTGAATTACGACTCGAAACATTTTCCATTGCATTCGAAATTGGGGAATAACATTATAAATGTCTAGCGGCACGCATAGATAGGAGGTCGAAACTTTAAGCTGCGGATCGAGACGATTTCAATATATATATATATATATATATATATATATATATATATATATATATATATATATATTGATTGACACTATATTCACATCGAAGCTTTTTCATTTCTATTCACGTCATTGTACACCATCAATGTAGCAAGCATTCAAAACATTTTCCTTCTTATCAAATGTCACTTTCCCCCTTCTTTTTCATAACAGCCGAAAAAAGAGAATTCAAACTTAAAAAAATGGAGACCCGGAGAGGAAACAATGTTTGCTGCTTCACATTTTCGCACTCCACGGTGGCTGCCTCGTCTTCTTTTAGGTATGTCACTTTGCAAAGAAACGGAATTGAGTTCCTTAATTCGAAATTATACAAGCTCCATCACTTATCAATGTTTCCAAATAGTCCGTAATACACTCTGATAGTTGGGTTTAGTGCTCGAACGATTTATGGAAACGATAAGGGGAGATGAGTGCACGTCGAAGGCGATTGCAAGGGGAAAGTGGTGAATCTCATCGCATGCATGAAGGAGGGTGAAGTCCTTTTAGGCTGTTGCCTTGGTGGTCGCTCGCTTTGGGTTTCACGCATGTGTAGATGGGAGTTGCGGCGACAGGAAATTATGTGTCTCGAGCTTGATGAGGCAGGCAACAGTGGAAAGGTTGATTTTGCAGTTGGTCGTGACATGGAGGAAGGATACGATGGGCTTTAGCCAAAGGGTTGTTTGTAGAGGTATAGGGTAATTTTATCCTTTATTGAATTTAACATATATATACACATCTAGGAAAACAAAAAAGGATTTTTTATTTTTTTATAGTAGTGTAACATTTTTTTTTGCTATTTACTGTAATTGGAACAAAAAATCAACTTCTATAATTGATTTGTTTGAATTAAATAACTAGATGGTTAATTTAAATTGTAATCGTAATTTATTTTATTCAAATTTTCATATATAAGGTTAAAACCGAGCATGATGTGCGCAAAAGAGTCAAATTTGGATCGATCGGCAAATTCAAAAAAAAAAAGATAAGATAACCTCACTCGAATTTGGATTGCCATAGTCAATTTTAAATAATTAAAATTCATTATTGATTAATGGATTGAATTGATAATTATTATAGGTGGATCTATTATTATATATAGTGATATAGATACATATATATATATATATATATATATATATATATATATATATATATTGGAGTGATTGATATTCTCGTGTTATATAGCGGATGAGATCCTATGCTCCCCGCATAACAACGGGATGACCTATACACCGCGATATCCCCCTCGAAGTGGGATTGGTATTTTTATATTGTATTAACATCTGTGGATGCAGGGAAACATGTTGGAGGAATCCAACTAGATTCCTCAAAAGTGTTGAAATGTATTTCATATTCAGGGATATGTATTATCTGAATAATCTATGATAGATTACTGGAGGATTGGATTTATTAAATGTTATGATATTGCTGGGTGTATTTTGGAATTTTAAAATTTCAAGAACATGAATGTGGGATTTTTTTTAAACAGAAATAAAAGGAAGAATTCAAACAAAATATTTATAGAAAAGTTGGACAAATTAAATGATATGGAGTTGGAAAAATAAATAATTGATTTTTTAAAATTTCATTTAATAATCCTAAAAATGGGAAAAAAATAGAGATCTTGTATAAATGTGAATTAAAGGGTTTTTAAAGAATAGAACTTGAGCGATGTTGTTTTAAGTAATAAAAGAATGTATTTTTATATTATGAGATTTAAATAGTTGAAAAAAATAGAAAGGGAATTTTGAAAATAGAAATGTGGAATTGATTTTTCAAATTGAAATAAGTTTTTAAACCATAAAGGGAAGTGAGATCTGAAATGTCTGTCACTGGAATATAATGGGGAATAAATTTAAAAATGTAATTTTATTTTGAAAATCGATTTAAAATCGATTAAACTTATGAAATATTTTTAAACTTGAAAATGAGACTATGGGATTTATAAACGAGGTTTATAAATAAAGGGAAGTAATTATCAACGGATAATTTGAAATTATAAATTCATAGTGGGAACTTATAAGAAGATGAATAAATCATTGTAAAAATAAATAGTGGTTTATTTTTAGAAATGTAAGGAAGAAAATTTGCGGGATTGAAACGTAAATTAAAACTGAAAGTAAATCGAGAGGGATATATGAATGGTTAGATGGGCTATATTGAAGTGAGAATGTATTTCTAAGAAGTTAAGTATATTTTCCATGAAAGAGTTTTCAGTATTACTTAGAAAGTTTAAAGGTGTTTTAAAAGAATGGTTTTTAGAAAAAATTATTATTTAATTATTTTTAAAAATTTTAAAGCAAACATTAAGTTAGTTATAGTAGTAAATCATTATTAAAGGATAATTGGTGTTATTATTTTAAAAAGGGTAAATATTCAATATTAATATTTCATATAATAGCTTTATTTTAAAAGTATTTTTGGCTAAAGTTTTATTTGGAGAATTATTATAGAATTTCATAAATATTATTTTGAATAAAGTTATTTAAGTAGATTTATTTTAAATATTTTAAGTATGTATTTTTGGATAAAGTAATTTAATTTATTTAAAATATAAATTAAATAAGACTGGTTGTTTCTCAGTGGAGATAAAGTATTTGGTTGAATGATTGTTTGTTTGATAGTTAAATAATCGGCTATCAAATCTGGACCAAAATATAACTTTGGAAATATCTATAAGAAGTATGGGAACTATATGGTACTGTTACCGTTCGAGGTGCTCTAATATATGTATAAAACCATTCGTTCTTCTAAAACATTGGTAAGTAAATCCGTTCACTAAACGGTTCGCGGGTGATCTCCGATCTTGTCTTCGTCTATTTATTTCCTAAAGAACCGTCATTGAGCTACCGAAAATATCTAACGTTGTTTCAAAGAGACCGGGATCGTATTTGTGATTCGAAAACCACTTCGATCCAACGAGTACGTTCTCGAAAGGAAGACAAGAGTATGGGGTCGAGATGGAGTAGTGAAGTGCAAGGGTTAATCACTACTAATCCTAAGGGTGATTCTGAAATGGATGTAGTAGGAATAGAGCCTTCGGTTCCGTTTGGACCAGAAACAAACTTGTGTGGATGAATGCTATCAGAACATTGTCATTGGAGGACAGTGGGCATTCTAAGTGAATGTTTCTAGAAAGGTAATCGTAGCCTCTAGCCTCATCAACGAGAATGACTAAAAATCAAGGGAGATGCAGAAATGCTAAGGGGGTAGCACCCAAGTAGGGTATGTCTATCACCTTTTTAGATAATCTCAGGTATTACCACTGCATGTGAAAGGAGCTTGGAAAGGGTGGGAACACAAGGGGCGATAGCATATTTGGTCTATTCAGGTTAGGATTGTCCGGTCTTGTGTTGTAGGGGGTCTGGAGTGGCCGTCGGTATGGTGTTTCTAGACAAGTGACAGGTGGTACCCCAATGCCTAGTCATTCTGTTGGAATCCATTCTCCAATAATCGCCGTATGGTTTGGATTGTGCCCAACTATGCTGGAACGTGAGGTAAAATCATTTTAGCTATTTGAATAAGTATTTGTACTTAGACAATATTACAATATCTGTGGACTTTGATATAAATGTTTTGGTTATCGTAAGGTAAAAACCCGACATGTTTATTTGTGGTGTGATCTTACAAGATACCTTTGATTTTCAAAGAATTTTGAAAATCTAATAATTCAATTTGAGCGTGATTTCTCATGCTAGTTTTTCCTGACTAACTCCGGTGTTATTTTATTATAATTCTCGGGTCAAATCGAGTATTACGGATATAGGATAGGGTGCTATGGAGCTCAAGAGATGAGCTGGATGACGAGACGTATCACACGTACTTGGCGTACAATCCGCAGTATATTGTAAGCTGTATAGTCAGCTTTTGTGAGGACAAGTTATTATAACTGTCCAGTATTGTGCTATTGTTTTGTATTGTACTCTGATGATGTAATGTATAGAATCAGCTATAGTTCTTTTTGTATAAAGATCAATTGTTATCTGTTACATAGTTTTCCGCAACGATTATGAGATTCTGTTTTGTTATTTCTTCTTTTTCTACCTCTTTCTTCTTTTTCCTAACGATCCGGTATTTCCGGCATTCGACTGTTCGATATGTAATACAGTGGATGTATTAATGTTGATTTTTCGACGGTTGAAAATCCGGGTCATTACACTTGGTATAGAGCTGAATGTTAAGTGAGAACCTTGGATCTGGTGGGGATTGCTCAGTAGCACCCTAGAATGAGTTTGAGTGTATTAATAAATATGAGAACGTATTTGTTAGTGAATATAAAAAAATTCATATTGTGTTGATTGATTTGTTGAGTGGCTTATGGATTCTGGTCTATACGAGTAATTAACGTTATTGATAGGAATCTCTAAACACTAAAACAGAGCAATTCGACACAGTATTGTTTTAAATAGGGTAAACGAAATAATTTTACCTAAACCATTTTTATATATAAAATGAATAACTTTTGTAAATTATTATAGTATATATATGGTTGCATGGTTGTTAGAAAATGATAATATTAAATTATTATCATTACTATTGTGGTAATTGAAAATAAAAGTTTGATAGTATAACCAAAAGTTAAGAAAAATTAATTCATATAACGGAATGAATTTGTAGATATAGGGTTATAATTGTGATTTATAATTTTAAATAGAATAAAACTCCATAAGAATATTTAAATATAGATCCAAAGGATTTTAAATTTGGGAGTTTGGAAATTTAATATCCTTTGATTTTGAAATGTTTTTTGGAGTGTCGAAAAAATAAAAGTGATATTATTTGGAGGAAATATTTATGAATTGGAAATAAACCTTTGAGAATTGGAATAAAAATATTTTAAAATGGTTTTTAAGGGGAAAAAAGCACTGAACTCACTTCGGTTGCTAAAAAATAATTTCGGTGATGACTGCAGCATCATCAGTGTTCATTTTTGAGTTTCCAAGAGAGGAATTGCTACATGAACTTTTGGAATTGGTGTTTGTTTGCACAATTGGTTTGGCAGAAAGGATTGTTTGACATACAAATAAATTCCGTATAGGTATGATTCAAAAATGAATTGGAAAATTAAGTAGTGTTTTAAAATTCTAGAATTTTATTTAGAAACGTGTTATGGAATATGGATAAGTTTGGAAACTGATAAAAATCTGAAATTTGAATTAAAATGGAAATTTACTCGAACTGAGTTAAATAAGAAAAATTTGAAAATAAGCCTAAGTAGGCCAACTGGGAATAATTATTGAAATAGAAATTTATAAAGTAGGAAAATAAATTAGTGAATGAACCAATTGATTTGATTTGTAAGTAAATTAAATTTAAAATTGAATATTGGAATGATATTTAATTTAAATTGTATTAAGTAAAGTAATATTGGAAAATTAGTTCGAGTAGGCTAAATAAAATAAAAAGTTTGGAAATAAAAATTGATTGAGATATAAATAAATAAGTTAATGGAACTAATTAAGGGAATTGGTTAATTAAATATGGTTTGAGAGGAGGTCAGTAAAATTCAATATTAAAAAATTAGAAGGTAAATTGAATTCAAATGGAAATGAAAATGCAAATTGAATAAAAATGGATATAAACTTCAGTGGTGAAGTGAAAATAAATGTAAGGATTAGTATAAAATATTTATATTGAACTTAAGAAGTTGATGGTAAAATTCTTAAGCAAATTTGGTATTAGAAATATACTAAGTTAATATTTGAACGAAGATTTAATAAAAGTTGAATGAAAGGATAATTGAGAATAATTGAATAGAAATGTAAGTAAATGTGAATAGAAAGAAATCGATATAAATAATAATAAATTGGGAATTTATACGTAAGTTGTACGTATAATTTTTTATTCGTATAACGATTTGATCCAGATTCGAATATAGAATTTCGAGATAGTCATATCAATCCAAGTTGGGATTTTTCACCCGATTTTCGTTGGTGAGACGACCCGACTTCTTACCATAGAAAATCGCATCATCTTTAAGAAAGAATGGGATGGAAAAGAGAAAAGACAGAGAAGAAGAAAGAAACAAGATCGGAGTCTAAACAACGGAACGAATAAATTATATTAATCACATAATACTTTACATAGTATCATATACATCAGAGTTACACGGCTAAACAACACATACTAGACAGCTATAAACACCTGTTAGTTATTACAACACAAAGACAAACAACTCAGAGAACACACAGCGGAATACTCTATAGCTATACGCAGAAGCCTCCTGCTCCATTTGCTCCTTCAGATTTCGTCAAGCCAACCTAAAATCCTAACCTGAATCCCTTGGCTACTCGTAAAAATTTGAGTACCCAAGAATTTAAGAAAAACAGAATAAACTCCGGGTTAGACATGGGTCTGGTGTGAGTAAACGGTTAAAGTTGCTTTACTTTAAAAACCTTTTGAAAGAAAAGGTATCACGTAAGACTTACCACACATAAACATGGAAAAGTTTTTACCTTACGCTAACCAAAACATTTGATAGGAAATTCAGTGATATTATAATAGTGTCTAGGGTTTTCAAGTAAATAAGAAATAGCCGAAATTGTTACATTCATTAAATTCCAGCTACTAGCCACAAAAGTGGGTAATACAATCAGAACCATTGGCGCTTATTGGATTTTGGATTCCATACAAAGGCAGGGCTACTGGGGTACCGCCCGTCACAGTACGTGGCCTAGATTACCGTACCGATGATTACGCACGCTCCCCTGCAACACAAAGCCGGACTCATTCCTTCCTGAACAGTTCAAAATAAGACAACCCCGGCGGATGTAGCTATTCAACCGCCCGCACAGCCGAAATAAAAGGGACCTCTAGACAGGGGTAAATCTTACTCTCAAGTGGGGGCTACCCACGAAGCCTTGCTGCACCTCCCCTGTTTAAGCCATTCCCGATTGATAAGGCTTGAGGTTACGATTACCTTTAGTGAACACATCACTTAGAATGCTCTTTGTCCACCTGACGATGTTCTGAAAGCATTCAATCCATACAAGTTCGTTCCGGGTTCGAACGAAACTGAAGGCATTATCTCGTTACACTCATTTTTGGAATCACCCTCAGAGTTAACAACAATAACCCTTGCACTCTGAACCACCATCTCGAACCTATAAGTACTATTCCGTCAACTCATTACGGAATGACCCACAGAGTTATACTGACGTATAGTCCATACACCTCGAGTCTTCACAAAGCTCCACTTTGATTCACGACCTAACGTTTAATTGGAATCGTTGTGGTTTTCGGATATCCAAATATGGAAACCCGATTCCGGTCTCATCGAAATCCATAGCGTGTCTTTTAAGTCTATGCTGTTTTAATTTTTTTAAAACAATTCAATACAGTATCTATATACACACAGATAGATAACTCACAAATCACAATTGATAATCAACATTATCAGATAACAGGTAATCCACATTATCCATATCAAATAGATATTCCCTATATCAACATCACAATAGATAACCTATGTTAACATCACAATACAATCAAACATCCATACCACACAACCATACTTAACTCTTTACTGAGATCACAAAGCATTCAAGACAATCAATGTCATCCATTCATACATAAGCAATGATTTACTCATACCACAATATAATTAATTTAAAATGTATTAAATTAACTATTTCTATCTCTAACTAATTTAAAGTGAATTAAATTAATTACTTCATCTCTTAATTTATTTAAAATTAATTAAATCAATTATCTTCATCACAATAAATCTTGCTTACTTATTCTTCAATTAAACAAATTAATTAATCATCATCCTAATTAATCAACCTTGATTAATTAACTCTTAATAAAGTAATTAATCCTTAATTATTTTCATTAATCATCTCAATTAATGAACCTTAATTAATTACTTCCATTAATTAATTTAACTTTAATTAATTACATTATTTCTTAATCAATTATAATAATTTATCATGCTTAAATTAATCAACTTTAATAAATCAACTTTAATAAATTTATTGATTTATTACACCAAGTAATAAACCTTTAAATACTTTATCAAGTAATTATCAATTTAAAATTACTTCTCAATCAGTAATTTTACTTATCTCAATTACCTCCTGTAATTTAGCAATTTCTTATCTTAAGTAATTACCTTATAAAATTTATTAAGTAAACATACTTAATCATTTATCATGTGAATATATTAATTAATTAACAATTTAATTAACTGAACTTGATCACATTCATCTCATAAAACAAAATTGAGTAATTCATTCCTTAATTATTCTTTTACCAAATTAATCTTCAATTAACTGATTAAATCATTAATTATTAATTAATAAATCTTATTTATTAATCAATTCTTTAATACAAAGTAATTAATCACTAATTACTTTTATAATTAATTAATTAACCTTAATTAACCAATTAATTATCTATTAATCATTAATTCATAAAACTTAATTATTAATTAACAACGTTATTTACAAATTAATTAATCCGTAACTATAATTAATCAATCCTTATTTATAATTATTTAGCCTTTAATAATAGTTAATTAATTCTTAATTAGCTTGTATTATAGATTAATAACCTTTTAATTGTTAATAAAAAAACCAAATTATTACTTAATATAACCTTTATTAAGTATTAATTAATTACCATTTTAATTAACCCTTAATTACTTAATTAATAAGTAATTACAATTTAATTAATCATTAGTAATTAATTAAATCATCATAATTATTAGTTAATTAATTTAATAATCATGTTTAATTAATTACTTAATTAACCGCTTTAAAATAATAATTAAATTAATTAACCAAACTTAAAATTCTTAATCAACTTAATTAATTACAAATCATTAACACTTAATTAAATATTTAAGATAAAACATTATCTTAAATTAACCTTGAAACAAAACTTTACTTAACTTAATCATTAACTTGAAATATAAAGGAATCATTAATTATCTACCTTTAATTATTAATTAACAATCATTAGTTTCATGTTAATAAATTACTTTTAACTTTAATTGTTAATTAATACATCATTATTCACTAATAAATTTAAATAAAATATTTCCTTATGATTTCCCTTTTTGTTTCAAAATAAGTTTGTGAAAATAACCTTAAGTTTTTAACTTAAAACATTTAAATTCATCCATACAAATTCATTTATAAAAACAAATCAATTTAAAGAAATAAGTTCCTAGAAATAACTTTAGCTTAATTATTTAAAGTTTTAAAACTTACTTTATTTTATTTTTAAAGCTAGTTAAACATTTCTTTTTCTCTGGGTTTAACCCATGAACTTGGACTAAAAACCAGTACTCCATCTTTTCATTTCAAAACTGTTAAACTCAACAGTTAAACCGAGCTTGCTAAAGACCCCAGAAAGAACTCGAAGTAAAACCAAAAAAACACGCGAGTTTCCCCCAAGTCAACTACCCTTTCCAAAACCAAACTGACATGACATGCCACCGTGCAACCTACACCACCCTCGGTGATCTTCCGATCATCAAACAAACCTCCCACACATCCATGGTCGCTCCAGCAACCCATCATGGACATCGAAACATCAGCATACGCCATGATACCAAATCGAACCCTACGGTTGATAACTGGAAATCAAGCTACTACCAGAAATAGCCTCGCCCAAACCCCTCTGACCATCGAAGGTTGAACTACCACGTCCATGCCTTGCCGCCCCAAGATACTACCTTTTCCCCAAGTCTCATGACACTCGATCCAACAGTGGATAAGTAGTGAAACCATTATTCCAACTCAACTAAAATAGGTTTAAAAACCTAAATTACCACGTCGCCGTAGCCACGACCGTCAGAAACTTAACCTTCGATTTTTTTCTGAACCTCCATTACCTCCTCCAACAAAAATCCCGACTACCCTAAACCTTGTAATCATCAGAATTCACTCGAAATCCCAATTCCATAAAATCCCCAAATTCTCACACCTTACTTTATTTAAAATCTTGATTTTGATTTTAAAAATCATAACTTTCTGCATCAATTCAACTTATATATGTAAATCAGAGAATTGTGTTAGTTAATTTCTAACATATTTATAAAAAAATTACCGTAACCTTTTCTTCCCAGTTACTACATATATATAAACATGTTTAACTATTTTTAGATCCTTGTTCATACTTAAACAAACTTAATTTGTTTGAGAAAAACTCAGGCCCATCAGAGATCAGGGATGAAGGAAATAGAATTTGATCAAAATTTTACTCTGAACCATTAAACAGAGGGGTGACATGCATCTACGAGGCATGCACACTTAAATAAAATCACATTCACAGAATTATACACATGCAGTCATCATCTTCACAAAGATTTTATAAGCAACAACCATAAATCAACTTAAGTTTTTTTTTTAAAATTAAATGTTTACTCACCTTTTAAGTAGATGCAGAGGTGATAAAACTGGAAACTTGTAAAACAGTTTGAACTTGAAACGTGAAACTTTGAAAAGCTTTTGAACACTTGAACTTCAAAACTGAAAAGCTTGATAAACAATGCTTCTAGTTTCTTGCTTACATCTTTCTGGTTTGAAGCCTCTGGTTTGGAAAAACTTTGTTTGACAGGTTTGAACATTACAGGTTTGCTTAAACTTATAAAACATAATGTTGCAGGCTTGTAAAGATTACAAATATTGGTTTGAGGAAATAAAGTTTCAGGCTTTGTTTTGAGCATTTGTTTGAATTGAGGAGTAGAGGCAGGCATGGGAAAATTTGTACAGGTAACAAAATTTGCAAATTTGTTTTGAGGAGGATTTTGATTTGAACATGGTTTGAATTGAACAGCTTCAGATTTTCATGAATATTCAAGTTTTCTTTTTCAAGAATGAACAAAAGTTTTTAAAGAAAAAGAAAATGGAGAGAAAGGGTGATTATATAGGCAAGTTTCAGATTTAATTAAATTAAAAAGAAAATAGAAAAGCACATGTACACTTGTCTCAGTCTCATGCATGTGTCAACACTTGTTAACAAAGTGTTTTCAAAACAAAACATTTGTAAAAATTGAGTTTATTCTAACTCTAAAGAAATTTAAAAGCATTTTAAATTAATTTCCAAATTAACAATAATGTTTTCTTAATTTTAAAAATACTTCCTAATTAAATATCAAATAAACAAATACACTTATACATTTATAAATGTATGCTAATTTATATAAGTACAATCTTTAAATAGAACATAAAATAAAAATCAATTATAATTTAAGTAAAGTTATATACAATATTTCAAACTTATTTTTAAAAGATGCTATTTCAAAAAGGCTTGTATTTATTCTTATTAAATAAATACAGATCCAAATTTCCAAATTTCTGTAAAACAAATCTTATTTTAATAAAAACATTATCTATATATTTTAAAACCAAACTATATTAGTAATATGTATGTATATCCTTTAAATTCAAATTTATATTCATTTTCAAAGTCAAATTAAAAAGTCAAATCTAAAATATATTTAAATAAAATATATTTAAATAAATATAAACATTTATTTTTAAATAAGCTTATTATTATTTAAAAATAATATATCCTATTTTAAAATCAATTTAAAATACACAGATATAAATATTTAAGCATACTTATAAATTTTGAAAACAATATACCAATTTATAACCAAAATTAAAATATTACTTGGTTAATTATCTTTGAAAATAACAATTTTATCAATTTCAAATAATTAAATAAGAGATTATCAACATTTTAAACTCCTAGAAATTCCGGGATATTACTGTTGGCTAACCCTGAATATGGATTTTTGACTTATCCGAAAATTCTCTATCATATTGTACGACTATGCAAGGAGAATGACGGTTTCAGATCAAGAAAACAGATCCAAATCCGTATTAGAAAGTCATGTGAACGATACTAGTTTGGAAGTGAAATTGTGTGATCGAGTGAGCGATCGGATTTCATATTGCGTACGGATGACATATGTATATCGTACGACATAATTAAAGCAAATATTGGAAATTTTGAAAAGAGAGAAGTAAAAGTTTATAAATTGTACGATTGAACACTATTGGTAGATAAGGTGCAAGTACTTAAAAACAAAAGGAAGAATTGATGTATTCAACTTTAGAAGATAAATTTGATTGTCCGACAAAAGTTATGTGTTTAGATTACCATATGAAATTTGATGGTTTTACGATCTAGCCTCTTGGCTTTTGTTTTCTTTTGAAATTTGGGGGTCGTAGAGGCAATTTTGTAGTTGTTTCGATCAAGCCGCACAAATGAGACGCTGGCGAAATTTTTCAAAAATTTAAGGAGTTAGAAAAAGCTAGAGAAGTTTTTGGTAATTTAAAATTTGGTTTTAAATTATAATTTGAATGGTTGAGTAAGAAATATTGATTAGAAGCTATGGATGAGTTTGGAAAGTTCGTAAGAGTGATAATATTTCTTTAATAAAAAAATTGGTTTTGGGAAATTGTTTGAAACAGATGGGTTTGGGAAAATAGTTAGCGGGTTTGGACCATTCTTCTTACCTAGAAATTTCGAGGATGAAATTCTTATAAGGGGGAGGAATGTTACGACCCAAAATTTTGAATATTTGAAATTCGAATATTTAATTGATTTTAAATATTTAAAAGTTAATTTTTAAATTTGAATTTCATATATAATTATATATCGATGATTTACTTATTGAATTAAATGATTGGAAATTGGGTAAAATATGAAATCTTGGTTTTTAAGCTTGTTGAAAATAATATAAAGACTTATAAAATTTATATTGATAATGCTGAAGATAATAAAAGTGTTAAAATTGAATTTAATAATGATTTGTTCAGTTTTAAAAGTATGTTGTTTAAATTGACATTTAAAAATAGCTTTCCGAGGCACAGTCTCGGATTTCGACAAAAACCAGTTCCATTAGATCCTTAATTGTGTATTATTATCAAATATCAAATTTCGTAGTGTTTGGTGTTACCGTTTGGCCGTAAGGAATATAAATGCGCTAAAATCTATATCGAAAATTCAATATAATAAACGGATCCAAAAAGCTGTCTTTTCCATACGATCAAATTAGGACTCGAAACATTTTCCATTGCTTCTGAAATAAGGGCATAACGTTATAAATGTCTAGCAGCATGCCTCGATAGAAGGTCGAAATTTTAAGCCATGGACCGAGATGATTTTAATTTTAATTTATATATATATATATATATATATATATATATTGATTTACATTATATTCACATCAGAGCTTTTTAATTTCTCTTCACATCACTGTACGCCTTCACTGTAGCAAGCATTCAACGCATTTCCCTTCTTTTCAAATATCACTTTCCCCTTTCTTTTTCATAAGAGCTGAAAAAAAGAGAATTCAAACTAAAAAAATGGAGACCGGGAGAGGAAACAACGTTTGCTGCTTCACATTTTCACACTCCATGTTAGCGGCCTCGTCTTCTTTTAGGTCCGTCACTTAGCAGAGAAATGGAATCAAGTTCCACAATTCGAAATTTAACAAGCTCCGTCAGTTATCAATATTCCCAAATAGTACGTAATCCACTCTAATACCTGGGTTTAGAGCTCCAACGATTTGCGGCAATGATAAGGGAGGTAACTGCGCGTCGAAGGCATTTGCTGTGGGGGAAGTGGCGAATCTCGTCACACACGTGGAGGAGGGAGATGTCCTTGTGGGCTGTCACGTTGGTGGACGCTCGCCTTGGGTTTCACGCGTGTGTAGATGGGAATAGCGGCGGTAGGAAATGATGCATCTCGAGCTTGATGAGGCGGGTGACAGTGGGAAGGTTGATTGTGCGATTTCTCACAACATGGAGGGAGGGTACGGTGGGCTTTGGCCAAAGGGTTGTTTGTAGAGGGATAGGATCATTTTATCTTTTATTGAATTTAATATATATACACATCTAAGTTATGAAAACAGAAAAATAATTTTTTTTACAATAAGGTAACATTTTGTTTTTGCTATTTACTATAATTGGAGAAAAAAATCATCATCGATAAGTAATTGTTTGAATTAAACAACCAATTTCTTAATTTAAATTGTAATCATAATTTATATTATTCGAATTTTCTTATACAAGGTTAAAATTGAGCATGATGTGTGCAATAGAGTCAAATTGGGATCGATCGGCAAATTCGAAAAAAATAAAGGTAAGTTAACCTCACTCAAATTTTGGATTGTCATAGTCAATTTTAAATAATTAAAATTTATTATTGATTAATGGACTGAATTGATAATTATTATCAATGGATTTGTTTATATATATTGGAGCGATTGATATTCCTGCATTATATAGCGGATGAGACCCTATGCGCCCCGCATAATAGCGGATAACCCTATACACTGCGATATCCTCCTCGAAGTGGGAATGGTATGTTTATATTGTATTAACATTTGTGGATGCAGGGAAACAGGTTGGAGGAATCCAACTGGATTCCTCAAAATTGTTAAAATTTATTTCGTATTCAGGGATATGGTTTATTTGAATAATCTGTGATAGATTATCGAAGGATTGAATTTATTAAATGTTATGATATTGCTGGGTGTTTTCAGAATTCTAAAATATCAATAATATGAATATGGGATGTTAACGTAAAAATCAGACGCTAACACCCCGGTGTATGCAGAGTAAGTGTGAAAGCACCACCGTTAACACGGGAATTAGAAACAAGCAGAAATTAACAGAAAAGCGGTAAAAGACACAGTTTTTATAGTGGTTCGGCTTATGGTCAAGCCTACGTCCACTTTAATGTTCTTTATTGCTGACTCAAGTACAATTCTTTACACTTAACTCCGATTGCAACACACTTAGACAAGTAGCTCAAACTCCGATGTAGAAGAATCCATTGAATTCATGTTGAATGTGTTAGATTTCCTCTTGAAGTTTGTTGAAGCGTCCTTGGTGTTTGGAGTGCTTGGAGTAGTGTTTGAGTCGAGAGAGCAGCAGAGTATCGGCGTTCTGAAAATCAGCCAAAAGTCCCCTTCAAGTTGGAGCTAGTGCCGTATTTATAGGAGAGTTCGGAGTTAGGTCGTTGGTTATAGGTCGTTGGCGACCTTAGATAGGTTGTAGGTCGTGGGGCGACCTAGTGGTAGTGACCTAAGCTTTACGGCTTAACTAGAACACACTTGATCTCTTCCGAATGAAGTAGTAGGTCGTGAACGACCTAGGGGAGTAGATGGCGACCTTAAAACGCTGAGACATCCAATGCAGCGACCTAGGCTAAGTCGTTAACTTGTTATGTCACTTAACTCATTAGGTCGTTAAGCCGTGGCTTCACTTAGGTCGTAGGTCGCTATCTGTTAGGTTGCTTTGTAGTGTTCCACCTTTTAAGTCGCTGAAGCTTTTAGGTCACTGAGGACTGAAGTCACTAGGTCGTTTGAGATGGTAGGTCATGTGGTTCTTAGGTCGCTAAGTCACTTCAGACTTTAGGTCGCTAAGTATTAGGTCGTTAGATCCACTTCATTGGTTAGGTCGCTTACTTCCTGTAAGTTGTTAACTCGTTGGGCCGTAAGGTCGCGAACTCCTCTCGGCAGTTAGGTCGAACACATAGCTAAGTCGCTAGGTCGTGGACTCCTTTAGGTCGCTGAACTTATTAGGTCGTTGAGCAGTTTTATTCCATAGGTCGTTAGGTCGTTCCACTTCTTAGATCATTAGGTTGTTTTCAAAACGGAGTTAACCCTTGCCCCTCGAAGCACTCGCCTAGGTCGTAGATCGCGTGCTTCGATCTAATCCCGCTAGGTCGTGAGCGACCTAAGAGATGACTTAACTCGTACACCCATTTGCCTCTGCCTTATATAGCTTTTAGCTCGTTTCTTTCCCTTAACTGCTCCGATAACCTTCTTCGCCATTAACGATTTTTCGAGTCTTCAAAAGCGAACATGTTTCAATCGAGTTGTCGATTCATCCTTACTTTCACATCATGTAAGTTAATTCGATCTTTTATCCATCTCTCAATTACAGTCGAACCACAAATTTTCACTTTCTGCCCCCAGTTTAATATCCATACATCGTGTTCCACTTTCGAGCCATGCTGTGATCGGTTTTCGATCGCAACTGGCTATGCTGTTATTGTGATCCACGAGTATTCAGCAGGGCGTTGGATTTGTGATGATTTGGATGATAACGGGTTATCGGGTTATAAGCTAATGAGATAGCGAGTCATTGATTGGAGAGGAGACAGTGGGTTAAGGAGATAACTTGAAATCGCTGAGTTACACCAGAAGCGACTTAGGGATTCTGAACGACTCAAAATCCTTGCGACCTAACTGATTTGCATGACTTACGAATCGACTGACCTAAGAAGCCTTGCGTCCTGGATGAAAACTGAACGACCTTTGAATTCATGACTTAACTTTTAGGTCGCGCGAGTATTTGAACGACATAGGACTTAGCTAGATTCATACTCCCTTGAACTATTTGATTTAACCTCGCCAGAATAGCATATGAATTCCAAACAGGACGACTTAAGGGAGGCCCGACCTATGCTAGGTCGTTTTAGCGACTTATGAGATGAACAGAACTTGAACATTTGCAAAATTCGGCAGAAACTGATTATATTTCAACTTTGAACTGCTAGAACGAGATGTTTGGATAAATTGTACCTCTTCATAGACTTCATTAACTTTAATGCTAATAACCTGCTAAACAAAACATTTGCAGAAAAATGGGACAAATATACTTGCCACTGATCACCCACATCAAATGACAGATTAGTCGATAAAAAGGTTAATCAACTTAAAGAAATTGTATGAAATGCTATGAATCAACAAATTCAAGTGAAGTAGTAAAGCAATGTTAATCAACTAAAGCCGATTTGTTTGCACCAATACTGCACTTGTATTTGGACTTAAAGCGACAAGTCTTGAAATTTTATAATTGACACATGTTTATTAGTTTAATTTCAGCTATATTTACTTGTCACTTTGTTAGTTTTACACAACACTTCACACATTTAGGAAACGTGCACCTTCACATTTGAATATCCAGTTCCTTGTGTAGAATGTCTTCTCATCAAGAGGAAGTGGTAGAACAAACTAGAGAGGCATTCCCGATAGCCGATCCACTGGTCAACCCCCCAGAAAGAACTCCAACTACTTTGAGTCATCGGGTGTTCAATCAGTCATGCACCCAGTTTGGGATTGCAGAAGTAGACGCTATTCTCCCTGGGCCAAATGATTTTGCTGATAGTCCTCCCTTCGGCTTTGTCGCTGTTAACTGCCAAATGTGCCTTTGTGGTGCCATTCCTCCTTTTAATAATTTTATCCAACAACTCTTTCGCCGGTTGGCCATCTCTCCTTTTCAATTGCACCCCAATGGCTATGCCATCTTAATGGGATTATGCGTTCTATTCAGAAGGACGCTTGACCGTCTCCCAAGTTTTTGAAGAAATCTGCTATTTATGCACATTTGCGAGAAATAAAGAACATCCTTCCATCATACATGTGAGAAGCACCAGAAATCGCAAGCTTATCGCTTATCTCTCTGAGAGCGCTCATGGTTTCCTGAATCAATTCTTCTTTGCCGTTGCCCCCAGGGATTTTATGCTGTCTGGAGAGTAGGGGGTAAGCTTACTCATCCCCGTTCTTTCCTTTTCTGAGCTTTCCGAGGTCCGAATTACTAAATGTTAACTTCGTTCTCTGCTTTTACAGTTCTTCCTCCTCCTTGAAGAGACTCCTGCCACAAGTCAACTTTTGAGAAGCTAAATTCAGTGACAGCTGAGGAGAGAAGCATCAAATTTTTGCTGAGAGACGAGTTTCTACATCAATTTAGACTCCTACACTCTTCTCTCTCTACTCAGCCTTATGAAGTTCTCGACTCTCCAGGCAAGACACAAGATGCCCCCGTTTCTGCTGGGGAACCTATATCGAAAGAACCTACTTCCGAGGCTTCCCTGGCGAAGTGCTCTATTTCTACTGATGTTGCGGGGTCATACGGCAAACTTTCACTTGCCCCGGTCATTGAAGAAGAAGAAGAACCTTAAGAACCTCCTCAACACTTAGAGAAATCCGGTGACGAAGGAGCTGAAAAAACGAGTCTCGCCAAGCAGAGCGGGGATGTCATTTTTGAAGGGTTGAGCGATCTGATGATCACTTCACAGGAGCTCTTTAAAGACGACCCTGTTTTTGTTAGAGTTATCTCTTCAGCAGTTGAAGCAACATCCACTTTACAATAGACCCCGTCAGCTCAAGAGTTGACGTTAGCTATAAAACCCATCATTTCCCCGTAACCGAGGAATGGTTCGTAGTTTGACGCACGTAGTTTGCACGTTACACACACTTAGGATTTTTTAGCATTATGATGCACTTATATGCACTTTACTTTAAAGATTCTCAAGCTTTGCCTCTTTCCCATTTTCAGGTCTTTAAATGGGCGACACTCTTATTACGACGACTTTCCGAGCTACGGGAGACGCGGCTCTTTTGATCCCAAGAGTTATCTTCCTTCTCATAGTGAAACTGACGAAGAAAGAGCCGCACGAAAAGCTCGTGAAAGGCGTGCCCACGAAGAACGCCATGAAAGATGGGACGAGCGACACGATTCTTCCCAGAGGGAAGATGATTCTCGTAAACGGAAGTCACGTGATGACAAGGGGAAAAGTCAGGCTGCCGAAGATATGAGTAAAAGAGTCAAACATGGCGAAAAACCAGCATCCGAGATTTCTGAACAACCTGCTGCTCCTATACTGTCTCAATCTCCTGCCCTGGCATGTACTGATATTCAAACAATCATTGGTAGGCCTCCATATCAAGTTGGTCCAGGACCAGCTACTCTTCAGAGTCGATTCCCGAACTGGTGCCTGAAAGGAGTGCGCTTTGATCTTGACCTGGTCCCGATCAATAAGCAGGCTATGCTGCGCAACCTTGATGCCGTCAAACTTGATATTGAGAGAATGTCAGGTTGCAAAAGCTTGTCGATGAGCTCCAGAGGGTAAATCGCGCAAATCTTTGCCATGTTAACAATGGAAAATGACAAATCTGAGTGGCAGAAGATTCTTGAACAACATGACGCGGAAATGAGAAGCATTGCTACTTATAATGAAAAGCTTGAAGCGGAAGTTGAAAACATAAATAATAGCTTGCCACTTCCTTCACTTCTTATTCGCAAAGGGAGCAAGTGCTTCAACAACAAGTGCGAGATGCTCATGCCGCTCAAAGAGATGCCGAAGATAGGCTTGATATGCAAAAAAGAATTAATGAGGGCCATATTGCTAACATCGCAGAGCTACGAAAGAAGACTAGCTCCCAGGACGTGGAGATCGAAATTCTAAAACTTTAACTCTCTAATGCCGAAAGAGAGCATGATGAGGCTGTTGCCGGCAAAATTGCAGCTGAAGAGTCTCATGAGGCAACGAAAGCCAACATCAGCTCAACATTATTTGATTTCTACTTGCATAGCGTCCTGGGGCGCGGTAGTCTCTCCTTTCTAGGCCCCAAATATGAAATAACTCTGGCTGAAGTATGTGAGGCCATACTTGACATGCTCGGTGGTGCTGGCTATGATGAGGCGGATTTAGAGGCAAACTATCTTGATGACGATGCATGCGCCGCTCTTGTCAGGGGAAAGGAGCAACTTGCCAAAGAGAGAGCCGGAATGGCAGAAGGAGAACATGTACGGAAGGCAACTTTAACCGACCCAGTCCAACCTTCGGTATCGACATTGTTGGTTCCGATTCCCATTCTCCGCCTCCTACTAAAGCTATCACTGAGGGTGCAACCACTCACAATGGAGATGAGAGTCAAGAGAGCGGTGACGCGTGGGGCTTTGAAGTTGACATAGTAAAGCCTGCTTCGCCAGGTAACCTTACTGCTGATCTTGCTCAAGTGGACTGCTCGTTCGCTTCACATGATTTTAATGAACTTCTTGATTATTTTTTAAATCTCGACGCGCCACTAACTCCTCTCTTTATGAGAGATACTGACTTTAACTTCTTTTTTTCTGTAGAGAAAGCATCGAGCACTGTTCAGACTTCCCCTCCTCCAGTTATTCCTCCTCCGTCTCTTCAGGTCACTCCTCCTTCTTCCTCTCAACCGGGATCACAAGTGGAGCAAATAGAAGCTCTCCGAGACTTGGACGATCCCATTGCTTCACAAGAACATAGGGGAGAAGAACTTGAAGAGGGTGAGAAGACTCCGGAAGCAACTGGTTCTGACGATATGCCATTAACCACACTTTTCACTCCAGGAAGCAGGTATTCTTCTAAGAAGAGGGGAAAAAGTGGAGTCTCAAAGAAGAAGAAGGAAGCTTCATCCGGCGACGAAAAAGCAGAAGAAAGTCCAATTGTTTCCCCTTCTCCTTCTTCCCCTACTCTTACAAGCCGGCCCAAGAAGTTGATCATCCAGCCAGGCGCAGGCTCAAAAGGTGGAAGGAAGAAGAAATGATGGCTTTGGTCATGTGCTTTTTATCTCGCTTTTTGCTTTTTTCTTGTATATAAGCTTGCGTTGACTGGAGATTGTGCGGGTACCGGTCCCTGCCTTCTTTTATTTTGAAACCTGCGCATGTATGTAAAAAAAATTATAGTACGGAATAAAATGATTCTTTTACTTGTACAAACTCCTGTATGTATTTGAGAATGCATTTATTCTCCTTTTTATATATATATAAGTTTCTTTATTTTCTCTGTATGATGTTGCAATAAACCTATGGTACGTTGCTTGAGCATTGTTTTTTATTTTTATGACTATATTATATTGCCCCCATACCATGGTTTATTACAATCTCTTTCACATTGACAGAATTTTGAAGAACAATTCTTCTGTTTTGAGAAGACTTGTGTTCTTTCTTTAGAGAACAACTTTTCCATTTGAAGGAGGTTTGCATCTGTACTTTATAAGATAATATTTCCATTTTAATGAAATATTTTTCTGACTTAGTAGAGTGCGCCTCATATTGGAGAAGCTTTCTCTCTTTTCTTTTTGTTGCGAAATTTTTACACTTCACTTTCGGAGAAAGTCACTTTTATTTTGGCAAGTGAATTTTCCTTCGTGGTAAAGTGGGCCTTCGAAAAAGGGCTTCGACCTGCTTGTGCCTCCGAAGAGGGATTTTGTTTGATTGTGCCTCTGGGAAGAGGGCTTTTTGTTTGATTATGCCTCTGGGAAGAGGGATTTTTGGTTGTGCCTCCTGGGAGAGGGCTTTTTTGTTTGTGCCTCCGGGGAGAGGGCTTTTTTGTTTCTGCCTCTGGGGAGAGGCTTTTATCTTTTCCCTGTCCGCTGCGAAGCGGGCCTCCGAAGAGGGCTTTTCACATTTCGACTCGTGTGAAGTTTTATTTCAGATCACAGTGAAATGTGTGCCTCTGAGTAGGGCTTTTGCCTGGAAGTTTGGATTTTCCTTCTCTCGGTTGGATGGATTCACGGGGTGGACACAAATTAATGAGTGTTAATTGCCACCGATCAGTCCACAACATTCTATCGAGAAAGAGCTCTCTTTTCTGGCGAGGCCCGTTAGAGGTCTTTATCCTCCAAAGAGTTGTGCCTCCGAAGAGGGCTTTTCACATTCCAGCACTTGTGAGTTTTATTTCAGATCTCGGTGGAATGCATGCCTCTGAGTAGGGCTTTTGCCTGGAAGTTTGGAGTCTCCTTCTCTCGGTTGGATGGATTCACGGGTCGGACACGAGTGTTCTATACCACCGATCAGTCCACAACTTTCTATCGAGAAAGGGCTCTCTTTTTCGGGCGAGGCCCATTAGAGGTCTTTGTCCTCCGAAGAGTTGTGCCTCCGAAGAGGGCTTGTGCCTCCGAGGAGGTCTTTTGCTGTTTGATGCCTGTTCACCCATGTCTTTTCGCCATTTTCTCATATCAGCGGTTTCCTGTTATCATTTCCAAGCGCACATTCCTTTCTTTTGCAAGTAGCTTATTCTATCCAAAGAAGTATACTTCATTGTTAAATGAGTTCGCAAGGGTAGAAACAGGCTAATTAATCGAATGTTTGTTTGCACAAACGAACACAATTAGTTAGGAAGGGTCTACTTCTGGCGGAACCACAAACTGTTTGCTCGAAGCACTTCTTATACAGGATTCGAATCTGGAATCTTTGTGGCTAGATATTCATTTGTTGAGTGATGTCAGGGATTGCTTGGTCTTATGACGGGTATGCTTTATTTTAATGGTCTACAGTGTTAAATCGACAATTTAGCAATATAATTGACGTACTTTATATATCGAAATAAAACAAGCAGTTTATAATAGTAAAGAACACAAGATTTATAGTGGTTCGGCCAAGAACCGGGCCTACATCCACTTTATAGTTCTTATTATTCACTTGCATTGGATTTACAATGGCTTTCAATACAAGATTGATACATTCATCATTCTTTTCAATATTTCATTAAAGCCTTTAAGTAAAATATGGGCGAAAGTGATTGTTGTTCCAAGCTCTTGGAATTGGATCTCCTTCGACAGTTGTTAGTTTGAAAGTGCCATCAAGAAGTTTTTTGCCTATGACATACGGCCCTTCCCAGTTTGGCGCAAACACTCATGTTGCTGTCATGACCCTCTTCAAGACTAGATCTCCAATCTCAAAGCTGCGTTGGCGAACTTTGGAATTGAAGTTCCTGACAATTCTTTGCTGATGGGCTGCAATTCTGAGCTGAGCCTCTTCCGTTCTTTCATCAAGGAAGTCAAGTGCTTCAAGTTGCAACTCTTCATTTTTTGCTTGGTTGAAATGAATTCTTCTATATGAAGGGACTTCTATTTCTACCGGAATCTTTGCCTCTGATCCATATGCCAATGAAAATGGAGTGTGCCCCATCATAGTTTTATGTGTAGTTCTATATGCCCATAGTGCTAGTGGAAGCTTATCGACCCAACCACCTTTCGCTTTTTCCAGCTATTTTTTAATGGACGATTTGATAATTTTGTTTACTGCTTCCACTTACCCGTTTGCCTGCGGATGAGCCACTGCTGAGAAGCTTTTCTGGATCTTGAATCGCTTGCAAAAATCATGGAACTCTTCACTTTCAAATTAGGTTCCATTGTCTGTGATTATATTTTGAGGCACACCATACCTGCAAATGATATTCTTGGTTACAAAGTTTATCATCTTTTTAGAGGTAATAGTAGCTAATGGTTCAGATTCAGCCCATTTAGTAAAATAATCAACAACAATAATAACATATCTGATTCCGGATTTGGCAGTTGGCAGAGGCCCGATGAGATCTATTCCCCAAATAGCAAATGGCCACGGAATGACCATTTGTGTTATCTCAGTGGAAGGTGCTCTTGGGATTTTTGCAAATCTCTGGCATCGGTCACATTTTCGGGCGTAACTTGCAACATCACGATTAATATCTGGCCAAAAATACCCATAACGGAGAATTTTCTTTGCTAGAGTTTAACCACCTGAATGATCTCCACACTCCCCTCCGTGTACTTCAGTTAGAATTGTCTCAGCATCTTCCTTGGTCACACATCGAAGTAATGGCATTGAGAATCCCCACCTATACAATCGGCCATCTTGAATTATGTATCTGGAGGCTTTTCTTAACAACTTTTGCCGTTCTTTTGAGTTTTCTGGTAGAGAACGGTTGAGCAGATATTCCAGTATCGGAGTCATCCATGATTCTCGCTCCTGTGATATAGTCATGATCCAGTCAATATCCATCTCATCAATTCTTGGAGCTGACAAGACTTCCACAGGAACTAATCCCAATAATTGAGCTTCGCCAGTGCTTGCATATTTTGCGAGAGAATCTACCTTCATGTTTTCTTCCCGGGGTATATGATTTATCGTATAATGGTCAAGGTCATCGAGAAGCTCCCAGGCTCTTGACAAGAAAGAGGGCAGATTTCCTCCTTTAGTTTGAAACTCTTTCTTGACTTGACATACAATAAGCTGTGAATCACTGAAGGTCTGCAACATTTTGACATTCAATTCTTTAGCAATTCTCAAACCGGCAATAAGAGCTTCATACTCTGCTTCATTATTTGTCGAAGGGAATTCCAATCTTAAAGCATAGCACAATGACCGCCCTTCAGGGGTTTCAAGCGCAACCCCAGCTCCGGAACAATAATCGTTTCTTGCGCCATCAACATACAATTTCCTTCGAATTGGGGGATTATCAGTCACTACTTCCTCATTATCACCTTTGTCTATACATTCTACGATAAAATCTTCCAAAGCTTGTCCATTGATTGCTCTCCGGGATGATAAGTGATGTCGTATTGGCTGAGTTTAATATTCCACTTCAAAAGGCAACCAGAAGTCTCAGGGCGAAAGAGGACTTGCTTTAGAGGCTGATCAGTGAGGACTTTGATTGGATGAGCTTGAAAATACGGCCTCAATTTTCTTGATGCAATCAGTAGACAATAGGCGAGCTTTTCCAACTTCGAATAATTCATCTCTGCCCCAGTGAATCTTTTGCTGATATAATAGACCGGGCACTGAATTTTTGCGTCTTCCCGTACCAACGCTGCACTGAGAGCATGAGACGAGATTGCTAAATATACAAAAGATCTTCACCATTGTCCGGCTTAGAAAGTATTGGAGGCGTTTCCATATGATTGATCAACTCATCAAAAGCTTTCTGGCATTCAGGAGTCCAATCAAAATTCTTCCTTCCTTTCTTCAGTGCATCAAAGAACGGAATGCATTTATCAGTAGCTTTGGAAATGAATCGACTCAAAGCAGCGACTCTCCCGTTAAGACTCTGTAGTTCCTTCTTTGTCCTAGGGGCTTTGACCTCTCTTAAGGCAGCAATTTGAGCAGGATTAGCTTCAATGCCCCTAGCACTCACAATGAAACCCAAGAACTTTCCAGACTCCACCCCAAACAAACATTTCAAAGGATTAAGCTTCATTCCATACTTCCGGAGGATTGCAAACATCTCCGCCAAGTGATCCATATGGTCTCCCGCTTTCTTTGATTTCACTAACATATCGTCAACATAAACCTCCATAGTTTCGCCAATCTGCGGTTTGAACATAGCATTGACGAGTCTTTGGTAAGTTTCCCCTGCATTCTTAAGTTCGAAGGGCATGACTCTATAGAAGTAGAGACCAACATCGGTGATGAAGCTTGTGTCCTCCTAGTCCGGCTCATGCATCATAATCGGGTTATATCCGGAGTAAGCATCCACGAAAGATAACAATTCGTGTCCCGCCGTTCCATCCACCAACTGATATATTCTGGGTAACGGGAAGCAGTCTTTGGGGTAGGCTTTGTTTAGATATGAGAAGTCAATGCAAACTCTCCATTTCCCATTAGCTTTCTTAACCAGTACTGGATTTGAAACCCAATTCGGATAAGTAGACTCCCTGATGAAACTGTTCTCCATAAGTCGGTCTACCTCTTCTTTCAATGCTGCTGACCTTTCAGGACCCTGGGTTCTTCTTTTCTGTTTTACCGGTGTAAACTTTGGATCAATATTCAGAGTATGTACTGCAATTTCTGGGGATATTCCGCACATATCAGCATGAGTCCAAGCGAATACATCCAGATTTGCCTTCAAGAATGATATTAAGGAATTTTGAACTGTCACACTAAGCTGTGAACCCACATTCACCACTTTGTTCGGATCTCTCGGGTCAGCAGGTACTGGCACTGTTACTTTAACTAGCACCACTCTATTCTCCCCTGCACTAGCTTTTCTAGGATCCATTTCTCTTCGTGTCCTGTTATGCTCACCAGTGCATGGTCTACCCTGTAATTGCTACAAGGTTGGTTCTTTGATGCGGACCGGGATTGCCGCATCTTTTCCCATCTCTCTCTTCCTTGCTTCTCGCAACTCTATTAGATAACATTCTCACCTAGTGTTCTGATCTCCTTTAATAACTTCAACTCCATTATCGGTGGGGAATTTCATAGTAAGGCACCATGGGGCGAGAATTGCCATAAAAGCTACAAGAGTTGGTCGGCCTAGGAAGGCGTTGTAGGCAGAAAGTTCATCAACAATTACAAAAGTCTGTTTCCGAACCACCTTTTCTGCCTCTCTCCAAGCTCTACGAACAAGTCGATAGTTCCAATGGGCTGCTTCGGTTCCCCAGTAAACCCAACAATCTTCTGAGATGAAGCTTGAACATCAGCCATCGGAATTTTCATTTGGTCAAAAGTCCTTTTGAAGAGAATATTGCAAGAAGCGCCGCAATCTACAAGCACTCTTCTCACAATAGCTGGCCCAATGCCTGCAGAGATGACCAAGGGATCCATGGTTGGAGCTTCAATACCCATAGAGTCCCTGGCTTCAAACACAACACCATCATTGACAGTTTTCTGCTGCTTCAAAGGTGCAGCATCTTCTAGCATAAGAACACTCTCTTCTGCAAGTACATATTTCAAGGCACGGGCATACCTTTCCATCTCGCCCCAGCTCCTGCCCGCTGGGTCAGGCCCTTCTGTAATCACATTAATAACAGGCCTTTCTGATTCATGCACAGTGTTCCTTTCACCCGAGCCAGATGGATGAGCAGGAAGTTGCTGACCCTTCGTACACGAAGTTGGGTCATTTCTACTTATCTTAACATACCGCTGCAACTTGTTCTCTCTCAATAGTTCTTCAATTAAAATTTTCAGATGGCGACATTCATTGGTATCATGACCGGGTTGATTATGAAACCGACAAAATCTCCCACTCTGAGTAGATTTTTTGCTAACTCTCATCTCAGGCGGTTTTGGATACTCTATTGCATCTTTGGTAGCAAAAAAGATATTCTCTGGGGTGTCAGTCAAAGGAGTGAAATCTGAAGATCTTAAGAAGCGAGGTTTCTTCATATCTTTCTGTTTCTTCCCACTATTATTTTCCCTTTTCTGACGTCCGGATTCCTTCTTGGTAGAAGCAGTAATATTATTCTTAACCTCTGTCAGTGCCACTTTAACCGGTGCTTGAAGGCTTTCCAAGCGCATGAATTCATCAGCTTTCTTATAGAATTTCTCAAGCGAATTCGGTTCTTTCATCTTCAGCCACTTCCCAAATTCGTTTGATTTGTCGATTGCCCTCATCAAGTATGTCAAGACCATCCGCGGTTCTGCATTGTCCACTTCAGCCAGAGCTATGTTGAAGCGGTTCAAAAAAGATCTAATAGATTCCCCAGGATTTTATTCCAGGCTTGACAGTGACATGATATCCTTTGCATTCGAAGCGTACAGCCTGAATTGCTCTTTAAACCTCCGAGTCAAATCGCCAAACTGGTCTATGGATCGGACCGGAAGCTTTGTGAACCAAAGTAGAGCCACCCCTTCCAAGTATACCAGAAAGTATCGGCATTTAATCTCATCAGATGCCCTAGCACCAGTCATGTGCCAATCACACTTATACAGAAATTGATTAGGGTCACTAGTTCCCTTCTAAGATGGAATGGTAGGAGAAACGAACTTTCTTGGAAATTCTGCCTTCAAAATCCTTTCAGTGAACGGAGTCTTGCTCGGAGCGAACTCCCGTTCTTTTTCATCCTCTTCCCTTTGCATACTTTCTTTCATGATCTGTCGAACCATTCCAGAGAAATATTCTTCGTCATTCAGAGGTTCAGCAAGACAAACATCGGCCATCTTCTCAGAAGCTTGCCTTGACAATCGCTCACGGAGAGTTGGTTGCTGTCCTGATCCCCCAGCTTGGGGAGGCGTCTCTTCGGCAGGGCCAGTTGACCCTCGAGGAACATCTCTTCCTTCAACATCACGAGCATTATCAGCAAAGTTCTGTTCATTATTCACCGGTTGACGATTAGCTCCGAGCAGAGCATTCAACTTTTCCATCATTAGATTACTTTGGGCCTCCATTTGCTGATATAGCCTAGAAACTACAGCATCTAGTTCTGCTCGTGTAACTCCAACAATTGGAGTTGTTTGACTCAACGGAGGAGAGGTGGCAGTATTCTCACGAACATCATTGGATCTAACAGGTCCGCATTTTCTTCCAGGAGCCATTATTTCGGACAGACTTCTAGTCTTGAAAGAGATCATTTTCACAAACTTTGGTGAAGCAATGATGAAGGTATCCTGAGTTCAACTCTCAATGAAAGCACCAAAAATGTTAACGTAAAAATCAGACGCTGATACCCCGGTGTATGCAGAGTAAGTGCGAAAGAACCAGCCGTTAACACGGGAATTAGAAACAAGCAGAAATTAACAGAAAAGCAGTAAAAGACACAGTTTTTATAGTGGTTCGGCTTATAGTCAAGCCTACGTCCACTTTAATGTTCTTTATTGCTGACTCAAGTACAATTCTTTACAATTAACTCCGATTGCAACACACTTAGACAAGTAGCTCAAACTCCGATGTAGAAGAATCCATTGAATTCATGTTGAATGTGTTAGATTTCCTCTTGAAGTTTGTTGAAGCGTCCTTGGTGTTTGGAGTGCTTGGAGTAGTGTTTGAGTCGAGAGAGCAGCAGAATATCGGCGTTCTGGAAATCAGCCAAAAGTCCCCTTCAGGTTGGAGCTAGTGCCATATTTAGAGGAAAGTTCGGGGTTAGGTCGTTGGTTATAGGTCGTTGGCGACCTAAGATAGGTCATAGGTCGTGGGGCGACCTAGTGGTAGCGACCTAAGCTTTACGGCTTAACAAGAACATACATGATCTCTTCCGAATAAAGTAGTAGGTCGTGAACGACCTAGGGGAGTAGTTGGCGACCTTACAACGCTGAGACATCCAATGCAGCGACCTAGGCTAAGTCGTTAACTTGTTATGTCGCTTAACTCATTAGGTCGTTAAGCCGTGGATTCACTTAGGTCGTAGGTCGCTACCTGCTAGGTCGCTTAGTAGTGTTCCACCTTTTAAGTCGCTGAAGCTTTTAGGTCGCTGAGGACTGAAGTCACTAGGTCGTTTGAGATGGTAGGTCATGAGGTTCTTAGGTCGCTAAGCCACTTCAGACTTTAGGTCGCTAAGTATTAGGTCGTTAGGTCCACTTCATTGGTTAGGTCGCTTACTCCCTGTAAGTTGTTCACTCGTTGGGTCGCAAGGTCGCGAACTCCTCTCTGCAGTTAGGTCGAACACATAGCTAAGTCGCTAGGTTGTGGACTCCTTTAGGTCCCTGAACTTATTAGGTCGTTGAGCAGTTTTATTCCATAGGTCGTTAGGTCGTTCCACTTCTTAGATCGTTAGGTCGTTTTCAAAACGGAGTTAACATGGGATTATTTTTAATGGGAAATAAAAATAATAATTCAAAAAGAAATATTTATAGAAAAGATGGATAAATTTAAAGGAAACAAAATTGGAAAAATAAATAGTTGATTTTTTAAAATTTCGTTTAATAATCCCGAAAATGGAAAAAATGGAGATCTTGAATAAATGTGAATGAAAGGGTTTTTAAAGAATAGAACTTGAGCTATGTTGTTTTAAGTAATAAAAGAATGTATTTTTAAATTTTGATATTTAAATAGTTGAAAAAATAAAAAGGGAATTTTGGAATAAAAACGTGAAATTGATGTTTCGAATTTAAATAATTTTTACACCATAAAGGGAAGTGAGATCTAAAATGTGTGGCTTTGGAATATAACGGGGAATAAATTTAAAAATGGAATTTTATTTTGAAAATCGATTTTGAATCGACTAAATGTTGTGAAACAGTGTTAAAGGGTAAAATGAGACTATGGGATTTATAAGTGAGGCTTATAAATAAAGGGAAGTAATTATTAGTGGATAATTTGAAATTATAAATTCATGGTGGCAATTTATAAGAAGATGAATAAGTCCTTTTAAAAATAAATAGTGGTTTATTTTTAGAAATGCGAGGAAGAAAATTTACGGGATTGGAACGTAAATTAAAATTGGAAGTAAATCGAGAGGGATTTATAAATGATTAGATGGGCTATACTGATGTGGGAATGTATTTCTGAGAAGTTAAGTATATTTCCAAAGAAAGAGTTTTCAGTATTACTTAGAAAGATTAAAGGTGTTTTGAAAGAATGGTTTTTAGAAAAAATTATTATTTAATTGTTTTTAAAAAATTTAAAGTAAACATTAATTTAGTTATAGTAGTAAATTATTATTACAGGTTAAATCGGTATTATTATTTTAAAAAGGGTAACTATTCAATATTAATATTTTGTATAATAGCTTTATTTTAAAAGTAGTTTTTGTTAATGTTTTACATGGCGAATTGTTATAGAATTTCATAACTATTATTTGGAATAAAGTGATTTAAGTAGCTTTATTTTAAATATTTTAAGTGTATATTTTTGGATAAAGTAATTTAATTTATTTAAAATCTAAATTAAATAAGACTGGGTGTTTTTCAGTAGAGATAAAACATTTGGTTGAATGATCGTTTATTTGATAGTTAAATAACCGACTATCAAATCTGGATCCAAATATAACTATGGAAATATATAATGAAGTATGGGAATTATATGGTATAGTTACCGTTCGAGATGCTCTACTTTACGTTTAAACCCATTCGTTCTTCTAGGATGTTGATAAGGAAATGTGTCTACTAAACGGTTAGGGGGTGATCTTCGATATTACCTTTGTCTTTTTATTTCCTAAAGAACCGGGGTTGATTTTACCGAAAATAATGAATGTTGTTTTGAAGAGACCGAGATCAGATTTGTTATCCGAAAACCACTTCGATCCAACGAGTATGTTATCGAAAGGAAGACAAGAGTGTTTGGTCGAAGATGGAGCGGTGAAGTGCAAGGCTAATCGCTACTAATCCTAAGGGTGATTCCAAAATGGATGTAGTAAGAATGGTGCCTTCGGTTCCGTTCGGACCGGGAACGGACTTGTATGGATGAATGCTACCAGAACATTGTCTTTGGAGGACAATGGGCATTCTAAGTGAATGTTTCTAAAAAGACAATCGTAGCCTCTAGCCTCATCAATCATGAATGACTAAAAATTAGAGGAGATGCAGCAAGGCTAAGTGTGTAGCACCCAAGTAGGGTATGTCTGTCACCTTTCTAGATATCCTCGGATATTATCACTACATGTGAAAGAATCTCGGAAAGGGTGGGAACACCCATGGTGATAGCATATTTGGTCTATTCAGGTTTGGAATAAATCGGTCTTGTGTTGCCGGGGATTGGAAGTGGTCCTTGGTACTTTGTTTCTAGACAGGTACCATGGCAGATGGTACCCCAGTGCCTAGTCATTCAGTTGGAATCCATTCTCCAAGAAGCATTGTGTAGTTTTGATTGTGTCCAACTATGCTGGAATCTGAGGTGCAAGTATTTTAGCTATTTGAATAATTTTTTGTACTTAGACACTATTATAATATCTGATGATTTTGATATAAAATATTTTGGTTATCATGAGGTAAAAACCCGGCATGTTTTTTTGTGGTGTGGTCTTACGTGATACCTCGGATTTTCAAAGGATTTTGAAGCTTTAATAATTCAATTTGAGTGTGATTTCTCAGGCTGTTTTTTTCAGACTGGCTTAGGTGTTATTTTATTATAATGCTCGGGTCAGATCGAGTATTAAAGATACATGATAGAATGCTATGGAGCTCGGTAGACGAGCTGGATGACGAGACATATCACACGTACTTAGTGTATAATTCATCGTGCATTGTAAGCTGTATAATCAGCTTTTGTGAGGACAAGTATTATAATTGTCCGTATTGTGCTATTTTTTTGTGTTATAATCTAATGATGCAATATATAAAATCATTTATAGTTATTTTTGTATAAAGATCAATTGTTATCTATTATATATTGTTCCACTGCGATTGTGAGGTTCTGTTTTGTTATTTCTTCTTCTTCTGCCTCTTTCTTCTTTTTACCTAATGATCTGGTATTTCTAGCATTCGATTATTCCGCATGTAATACAATGGACGTATTGATGTAGATTTTTCGAAGGTCGAAAATCTGAGACATTGCAAAATACGGGGTTTTATTCCAAATCTCCTTTTTGGAAACATTCCACAACTATTTCTATATGAAATAACTTCAAAAATTTATTCATTACACTTTAGGTTCATTCAAATTTGAACTTATTTCGATTAACAATGATAAAGAGAATAATTTACAAAGTGCCCGACAACGTAACCCTATGCAAACATTTGACGGTCGCTTACAGGATTATTCAGATTACTACAAAACTAATCTGGACTATTTCCTCCAAATTATCTTAAAGAAAATGCATTCCACTTAAAATTTCTCTTCTAAAATATTTATATTTAGAAATACTTCCACACATTACTACTACATATTTTATTTCGAAAACCTTTCGAAATTATTTCAAACGATTCCGAGAATTAAATTCAAAAATTCTTTTTAAAAGGCGTTTTATAAATCAAATTTATATAATGTTACCTTTATATAAAATTATCTCATATTATAACAACTTTCCTTTATTATAATCAAATTTTCTCAAATATTTATCAAGCGTTTTTCTTACCATTTAGATTGTGATAAACAACTTTTATCAAATGTTCATTTTTAACTTATCATTATAATCGAACACATTATAGTCAAATTATGAAACTTAATTCACAATCGATTTTAACAAAAAATGTATGAAAATAAGATGAGAATAAATAATCAGCAATCAACAAATGACAATCAACGCTACTAATTTAATTGAGCATGTCTGATCAAACAATAAACACTCATAAACTCTAGGAGAACAGATTAATGGCCAACAAAAAATAGTCGGTGCTCTTATTTTGATCTAGCACGACTCATCAAAATAGTGATAATAAATAAATATTATGACATTCAAACAAACAAACACACTCTATAACTATATAAATTTTGAAAATCTTTCCTTTATATGTATAAAAATACAAACTAGGTTAAAGTATTTTATTTACCAATTTTCAAAAGTCAATATCATGTCATTTTCCTTGTTCAAATGTTTAGAAGTCTCTATTAACATCGTGATGTCCCATGTCTCGACCAGAATTCATAATCAAATCAATAGGCCAATTAACAAAATACCCTTCTACAACATTAACAAATATGCTCTCATATATATAATACTCTCAAACTCATTCTAGGGTGTCAATTACCCTATCTCTATTGAGTCAAACCCTACCAAACCCAAGATTCTCACTTAAACTTCGGCTTTGGTACCAAATTATAACAACCTGCCTTTTTGACCATCGAAAGACGACACCGAATACATCCACGGTATTCAAATGTTGAACATCTAATCATTCGAATGATAGATTGTTGGAGTAAAATAATAAGAAAAGAAACAAAGAACAGAGGAAATAAAATCTCACAGCGGAAACGATAATATATAATAAAATAAAGATAATATAAACCGCCACTCCAAAATACACGGCACACCAGAGTTAAAATAAACCTTACGAGTAAGGACAGTTACTGCCTGACCTTACAATTGCTGATATATATATATATATATATATATATATATATATATATATAATGTTGTGGTAATAAAAATACTATGACAGGCGAACATCCAAATCTACTACATGAGCTCCATGTCCCACCAACTACAACGTGGAAATATACTCGGTTTGACCTAAGCATTATAATAAAATAACAGTCATATAGTTTGAAAAACTAACGTGAGAAAACTTAAGTAATATGACGAACATATAAAAATTATATGAGACCATGCTACAAAATGTAGAATGAGTTTTTATCTCACAAGAACAACATCCATACACGAAGAAATGGAAAACAAATCAGAACAATAATCCAGTCAAGAAGAATGATCATAAATAGGATCAAAATAAAAAATTGAAGAATGGATGCAAATGTTAAAACATCGAGAAGACATCTATTTACTTCTCCATGAAATAAAGAAAATAATTCAAAGATTTAAATAAACAACAAGGAAAGGAATTTCCAACAATGACTAGGAGGATGTGCCCCTTTAACAGAAGTATACTTCTTAAAATATACTTAAGAACTACGTTGGCTCTTAGAAACCTCCAAGCTGGACCTCACTAATTGTTACCGAGTATTCTAGTATTTCACATCTCAATGTGCACAACCGAATCCAATCTAGAGTGGATGTGAAGATACCCTAATGGGAGCAACCGCATATGGTTTGGCCCTACACTCTATTTGGGTTTAGTCATTTCCAACAAAGGATAGCAAAGCTCTAATGAGCTATACATCATCTTAGAGTAATGAAATACAAAAAAGGCAACATAATCGAAATCAACAATCGATTAATCAACTATTGGGAATAACAAAGTGATTTTTGTATAGGAATTAAATAACATACACTTACCACTAATAAACTAATCAAAGTTTTCAAAATTTGATTCACGTTTGGGCTTGATTTTCACATTTCAAATATTGTAAACCACTTTAAAAATAGTTTTTGAAATATTCCTTTAAAACGACAAATTATAATACCAAGTGTATTAAAACAATGATCAGAAACTAATGTCATTAAAACATTGGTTGCTATAAACCCAAAAAAATTACACTTAGTTTTAGTTTTAAACAATCCCATTTAAAGATTTTTTTCATCTATAGATTATCATTTATAAATTCAGAAAAAATATATTACCCCGTAAGATAATAAATCAATGTAAGTAACGTTATAAATTTAAAACAATGTTAATTTATCCTAATGATAATTTATGTACAACTCTTTTATAAAATTAAAACCACATTAAGTTTCCTAAAAGAAAATAAATTTTTTAAAACCTTTTATAACTTTTAAAATAGCATTAACTATCCCTAAAGATAATTAATCCCATTTATTATCTTTTTAATAAGCCAAACAATTATCTTTAGAACACCTTTGTTAAATTAGTTCATTAACTTTGAAACACTATATCAGTTAAATAACTTTTAAAACACCATTAATTATAATTATTAATTAAATCCAAACATCATTATCTAAATTAATTAATTAGATTCAAACATCAATAATTAAAATATTTAATTAAATCAAAATATCACAAATTAGAATGATTTACTTAATTCACATATCATTAGTTAAAATGATTAAGTAGATTCAAACATCATTAATTAAAAAGATTAACTAAATTTAAAACATCATTAATTAAAATGATTAATTAAACCCAGATATCACTAATTAAGATAACTAAATAAATCAAATATCATTAACTAAAATAATAAATTAAACTCAAATATCATTAATTAAAATGATTAATTAAACTTAAGTATCATTAGTTAAAATGATTAATTAAACCCGAATATCAATAACTAAAATGACTAATTGCATTAAGATATCATTAATTAAAAATATTTAATAAAATTCAAATATAATTACTTAAAATGATTAATTAAATTCAAATCTCATTAATCAAAATGATTAATTAAATTTAAACATCATTAGTTAAAATGATTAACTAATTCAAATATCATTAATCAAAATGATTATTTAAATTTAAACATCATTAATCAAATTGATTAATCTACATTGTGAAAGTACAAGCTCAAGACACTACACATAAAAGTTTAGGGGATGACATTAAATAAGTGATGGTATAGTGGAAATCACTATATTGACATTTAACAATTCAAACAGAATGTCACAATTATTTTCAACCAAACAGTGGCATAAGCAATGAAAGGATGTAAATAAATTAATATTGGTGAGAAACCATATTAGGGTCACTCTACAAATGTTCCCTGCAAAAATAATGGTTACGAATAAAATAAATAGTTATATGGGTTCGCAGCAAATTAGATAACATATAATCCGTTCTCCAAAACGGGAATCCAAATAAAAAATTAATCAAACAACAATATACTAACATCCAAGCATACAATAATAATCTATAGCATCATAGATATTATATAGTTTATTTAAATGTGAGTTAACTCATCGAAACTTCAGTTATCACCGAAGTGTTCCGCTTTGAACTAAAATTGAACGTCTTTCAGTTTTAGCATAAAATTCCATTAGCTCCAATCCCAACCAATCCAATTCCAAATTTCAGATATTGATTCCATGAGTCCACCGCCACTGACTGTGTCAAATCCGACCTTCAATGAAATAGTTATTGAGTTTACAAGGTCTTGAATTAATTAAATTAATTAATTATCAATCACACCAATCACCAAAGCTAATCCATCTGAAACCCTAATCTATCTCATCATCAAAGACTCAGCCGTGCTTTTCTACTTCTTGACACCATGATTTTTCAGTTCCGCGCCGCCGCTTTTGATGAATTTACGCTGCAGTAGGCCCATAGGGGGATGCCCTCCCTCCGCCAAACCCATAGCCACCGGTCTTGCCCTTCATCTCGCCGTTGATGTTGATATCTAAACCAAAGAAAACTTCACCGTCAAACCAATTTTTTGGCCGCCTCGAGCCACCAAGTCGATCCAATCAATCAAATTACTCTGCTCCCTAGTGGAATAATTTTCTAGTTGGAACCTTTCCCTAAAACCGCCTTTGATGGTCGTGGTTGATGTGGGCAGATAGATGGAGGTTATAATGTCGATGGAAAAGGTTTTATTCTAGGTTTAGCCAAAATATGAGAGGGTTGGGATCCTTATATAGCTATTATCACAGACATTATTCACCCTCCAATACATTGAACACTAATCAAGGCATTCTCACTGGCATTACTAGCTAATTATCCTATTTCGAAAACAATGGAACTATTATTGGGACCTAATTTCATCAGTTATTGAATTTAGCATTTCAAAATCAAATTATATTATTTTAATTTGCTAAAATTAATCATTATACATTTCAAACTCACACGATCACATAGTACGTCCAATCATCACGAAACTCATCGATGTATGATAAATTATTATTCTAGATCAATGGGACTAGTTTCGTCAAAATTCAAGAAAGTGCCCCAAAATGAGAATTTCACAGATTTTAAACATCGCTTTATATTTTTGATCCAATTATCGTGTCACGGCCCGCCCTTTCGATCTTCAAAAATCGACATAAATACGCCTATCGTATAATATGGCAAATGGTCGAGTGCCGGAAAGACAAATTGTTGAAGGAAAGGAAGTCCGTAGAAGAAGAAGAAAACTAACAAAATAGAATGTCACAGAGGACAGAATAATATATAATATCAATAGCACTTTTCATAAATCAAAACTGTAATATACATATCTCACATTAGAGTACATAAATCAATAATTATCAGCATGGACAGTTATAACAACCTAACATCGCAATTTATGGTAATTTCAACAGAAAGCTGCAGCAGAATAAAACAAGTACAAGAATACGTCTTGGACTCCAGCTCATCTCCTAGGCTCCATAGCATCCTAACCTGAACTTGAAATACTTGGCCTGACCCGAGCATAATAATAAAATTACACACGAGTCGGTCTGGAAAACTAGCGTGAGAAAACACAGTCAATTTGAATTATTAAAGTTTCAAAATCCTTTGAAAATCAAAGGTATCTCGTAAGACCACGCCACAAATAAACATGATGAGTTTTAACCTTACGATAAACAAAACATTTCATGTCAAAATCCTCTGATATTATAATGGTGTCTAAGTACAAATACTTATTCAAATTGCTGAAATTGTTACATTAATAAAATTACAGCATATTAGGCTCTATAATCAAAACCGTAAAGGCACGTATTGGAGATTGGATTCCATACGAATGACTAAGCACTGGCTTACCACCTGTCACAGTACACATCTAGAATAGCGTACCGAGGACCATGTCGGGATCCCATGCAACACAAGACTGGACTATCCCTGACATGGATAGACCGAATATGCTATCACCCTAGGTGTTCCCACCCTTTTCCGAGCCCCTTCCATGAATTATAGTAATAATATCCAGGGTATCTAGAAAGGTGATAAACATACCCTACTTGGGTGCGACCTACTTATCCTTGTTGCATCTCCCCTGATTTTCAGTCATTCCCGGTTGACGAGGCTAAAGGCTACAATTACCTTCTAGATAGATTTCACATAGAATTCTCATTGTCCTCCAGTGACAGGTACTGATAGCATTCATCCATACAAGTTTGTGCCGAGTTCGAATGGAACCGAATGCACTATTCCTACGACATCCATTTTGGAATTACCCTCAGGATTAGTAGCGATTAGCCTTTGCACTTAACTACTCCATCTTTGACTCCATGCTCTTGTCCTCATTTCCAAAACATACTCATTGGATCGAAGTAATTTTCGGATAACAATTCCGAACCCGATCTCTTCGAAAGAACGTTCGATATTTTCCGGTAAACTCAACCCCGATTCTTTAGGAAATAAACAGACGAAAGTAAGATCAGAGATTACCTCCTCACCGCTAGTGGATGGATTTCCTTACAAAAGTCCTAGAAGAAGGAAACAAGTTTATACGTATAGTATAACACCTCGAACGGTAAATGTACCATATAATTCATGTATTTCTCTTAGATATTTCCAAAGTTATATTTAGGTCCAGAATTGATAATCGGTTATTTAACTATCAAATAAATAATCAATTCAACCAAACACTTCATTTTCACTGATAATACCAAGTCTTATTTAATTTAAATTTTAAATAAATTAAATCTCTTTATCCAAAAGTATATACTTATCTTATCAATTTAGTATATTCACAAATCATCCTTTTCAAAAATATTTGAAACCCTTTTAAAATATTATGGAAAGTACCACTGCGGTATCAGACCATGGATCAAAGCTTATTCGTTACGTCTCTATCCCAGAGAAATCCAAAACATAACTGCAAGCACTCACAACCTCCTATTTACGCCATGCGCGTCTATCAATTATTCCCGAAAACTTTATTTAAAATTTATCTCAAATAATGCTTGTAAGCTCTAAAATAAATTTTCTTGTTTAATCTTGATAAATATACGTAAATAAAGGTTATTATACAAAGTCATATTAATATTGATAAATTATCCCTTTAAAACAAAAATGCCGACTATTTCTTAATAATAATAAATCGTTAACAATCATTATAATGTGACTAATAAATAATTAATTATTCTTTAAACAATATAAAACACTTAAATAGCAATTTCTAGAATATTTTAACACTTTTAAAAAAATTACCCAGTTAATAATTATAAATTTACTTTTTAAAACAAACCCAGTGTCTAGATTTCAATTCTGTTTCGTAAATTTGGAAATCTCACTCGAACTCTGGTTTACCCAATTTTATTCTTAGTTCCCAAATCCACTTCTATCTTTCAAAAATATTAAAATATCAATTTTAAACCCTTCGTATTTAAACAAGTACCACTTAAGCATTTATTATTTAAATATCCTTTTTATATACTTTTATTCCAAAATCCTGTTCACGATATCCCGATTTAGTTAAGTACAAATTTCAAATTTTTTATCCAATTTATTAAACTAAATTTTTTTTATAAACATTTTTCTTCAAAAATCCCTTTTAATTTTCTTTTCAAATTCAAACCATATATTATATTATTAGTATTTTAAAATACCAAAACCAAGGCCAAAACAACCATAACATCCAATCAATATGAATCCTACAGTAATCTATCACAGATTATTCCAACAAAACATATATCACTATATATGAAATTAAATTCATCATTTTTGAGGAATACAGTTGGATCGCTCCAACTTGTTTCCCAACATTTACAGATGTTAGCACAACATAAAAATAACAATTCTGCTTCGAGGTGGAATATCGCGATATATAGGGTCATCCGCTATTATGCGGGCGCCTAGGGTCTCAACCGCTATATATATGCAGGAATATCAATCACTCCAAAATATATATACTACTATATATGATATCACATTCGACTGATAAAAATGCATCAATTTAACCAATCAACCATTAATTAATTTTAACTATTTAAAATTAAAGCCAGTATCCAAAATCGAGTGAGATTAAGTCACCTTAAGTTTTAATTCACCAAATGTCCAAATTAAAATTAAATCGAAGGCGTTTGACTTATCCTAAAATTTTCGCTAGCTCCGTTTGACTCTAGATATATTCCACTGCATAGCGCTCGTCGTTGTGATTCTGTCTCGTTGGTTTCATCTAATTTCGACCTCGTATGACAAATATATGCATTATTAAATATTTGGATATAATTTATAATAATACATTTCTTTTTTATTATTTTAACCTAGAATAATCGGGCCCGTTGATTTGGCTTCAAGAAGTCACGGCGACCACTTTTATTCTCCTTCAATTGCTTTTGTTCGAGCATCAGAAACCCAATGTCATGTTCATCCGTCCCCTTGCCAAGTCCTCCTTCGTGAGCCAGAGCCTGATCGAGCACACTAACCGAAGAAACTCACTCCAATTCACCGCTGCATAAATTCACGCGATGCTCGGCCACCCACAGCACTCCAAAAAGCCACTGAATGAGCAATGAACGGACCCCCTAACGCCTCCGATCGACGACGATAACATAAATCCACCGTTGAATTAGAAGATCGCGTCGAGCTCTATAACTTTTGTGGTTGAGAGTTTCCCATATAGAGGCGTGGATTTGGAGATCGGAGGGAAGAAAGATAGGAAGGGTTTCGACCATTAATCTCGTTCGTGGCGGCTATGCGAAGATGACATAGGGTTTACTGTTGGAAACGTGTGTGTGTGTGTAAACGCATATGAATTATTTAATATTATTTCCAATTTGAACGTGCTTTTTCAAACAAACTCCAAATTAGACGTGCCGCCTGGAATTTATAATATTTTACCCCTATTACATACAAAATGGAACATGTTTCGAGGCTTAATCCGATCATATGTGGAAGATGGCCTTTTGAACCGAATTTAAATAATAAATTTTCGATTTTTATTTCAACGCGTTTCTATCCAGTACGACCAAACGTTACCTCCAAATGCTATGAAATTTGAAATCCAATAATAATAACTATTACGGATCCAATAGAACTGGTTTCGTCGAATTCCAAGGCTGTGCCACGGAAGGCCATTTTAACATGCCGATTAAATTAGGTGATTTTCAAAATCGACGGAATCATTTCAAATTTCTATTTTTAGAGCGTACGAACTATATTATAAATCAGTGGAATTTGTATTAATATTAGAAATCATTCTAATTCATTTCAAATCAAAATTCAATTATTTACACTATTACCATATATTAAATTTCACTGTTAAATAAATATATAAATTTCAAACTTTAAAATTATCGACTTTTAATCCCATTCAAAAATCTAATATTATGATTCTAATCCCAATAGAATTTAGATAGACTTAAAAATCATTTTTGTTCACGTTTAACTCCAAATTCACAAATCATTCCAATTGTTAATTAAATTTATATTTAACCAAATCCAATTTATCACTATATTTTGAAATATTAAACTATTTCGCCGATTCTTCCGTATTCAAAATCAATTAATAATTCAAATTCAACATTTAAAATAAACTAAATTTAAAATTAAACTACCAAAATCTCGGGTCGTTACATTCCTCCTCCTTATAAAAATTTTGTCTCCAAAATTGCTAATGTAGGAAAAATGCTCCTAAACCCATTTACCTTTCTAAAACCCACTTTTTACAATCCTACATTTACTTCTGTAAACCCTTTAGTTTTATGCAAAACAATTAGCTTTCATTTCGGACTCAATACCCTTGGTTTCTAGTACAATTCAAAAACCAACTTTTCTATATAACAAAAATTTTCAAAAATTTTCTAACACCCTAAATTTTAAAAAAAATTAACAGCATCTCCTTCGTACATAAGGCCTTTTACAATATCACAAGAGAGATAAAAATATATACATCGACCTACACGGTCGAAAAATGAAATACATACCAATATATAATCATTTCTTTATTTTATTTCGTACGCGTACCTCGTATTAGCGTTATTAAGCGAGCAGCTTATTTTATATGCATTTACACAACCCTAATCTATCCAATAGCCTCCTGTACCTGTACTTATTCAAAATTAGCACATAAGTTTTCATAAAGTTGAAATTTTAATAACATTTCATTTATTTAAGTGGTTAAAGATTTGAACTTCATAACCCAAACATGCCAATCATATATATTACAAACAAAAAAATTTAGGTTCCAACGCTAATTTAATTTCCTTCCCATGGAACATATATCATTTCATTCAATTCAAAATGGTTTACAACCGAATTTATTGTATTCATTTCATATTTACAACATCCTAGCTCGTATTCATTTCAAATTGATTTATATGTGGTTTACTTGCATAAATTCACTTCCATTCAATTTCAAATTGATTCACAATCAATTTATTTCCATTCCATTTATATTCACTTTCATTAAGTGCAAATCCATTTTATTAAACCCCAATTTATTCCTTTTTAAATTGATGCTAAGTCAATTTTTCTAATTTTCATTTGATTTCCATTCAAGTTATCTAACAAACTTTGTTTGCTTCATTTTTTTATCAAACACATTCCAACCTATGTTAGTTTTATTAATGAATCATTTCATAATAATCACTTAAGTTAAGTTTCTATCGCAACCCAATTCTATTTCCTTTTAAATTGATTCATTCAATTTATTTGCTTTCTTTTACTTAGTATACCTAATTTATACTATCACAAGGAAATCATTTCATACATTCGATTCATGAAAAATTTATAATATCATAGTTCATACAATTGCACTTCTATTAATTTTACTTCCAACTTATTTTACATCTTTTCCATTTACTTTCATTTTATTCACATAGTGCTATTCACTTCATTTTATAGTGAACGACATTCCATTTCAAGCTATTTTATTTATAAACCATTTTATAAAATTACTTCTAAGGTTTATTATAGACAATCCATATCACTGCTTAAGTTATATTCAATTTTAGAACTTAAGTTCACACCGCACTATGCTCCAAAATCATATTCAATTCATTTACTCTTACATTAAATTCACTTCTTGTTATCAAATATTTAACCATTTTAAATTGGTTATACATTTTCACTTCCTCGGTTTAATAAGCTATACCACTTATTTATTTGCAATTTCTTTAATTTCCACTTAAGTTTACTTGCATTCTATATTTATAACATATAGTTATATAATCACTCCACCATTCATATTTATATTCAATTTACTCCATTCTAATTCACTCTCTATTTTAAAATTCAAATTTTGAATTTCCGTTCTTTCTATAACATCACCATTTTCATGAAGGTTTACCATTCTATTTCTCCATTCACAAGTTCAAAAACGTATTAACTTAAAATCCCATTTTACTCACTTGAGCTCATTTAGATTTTATAGTCATAACTTTGGACTATACACATCACTTAATAGCTTAAGTGCATTCATTCCATTCCATAATTGTAACTATAATTACATTTCCATTTTACATTTCTACTTTATATTCCATTCGATTCAAATCCAATTCTCAATTTTATTTAACTTATCTTATGTTATATTTCAACCTATCTTGTTCACTTTAATTTACTCAAGTTAAATTTTAGTTCCAGGATTAAAAGTTTCATTTTCCTTTCTTGCCTATATAACCTTCAATTTATAAGTTCAATACCGACTTTATCCTGACTTCATATATAATTTAAATGAAAATGCTAGAATTCAATTACCCGGTATTATTTCAAATCATTTTGAAATCGCAAATAACATATACTCCCTTTGGTATATCAAACCATACTTCTGGATTTTCAAAACAACTTGATTTTCCCAAAAATAATTTCCCATTCAGAATTTCCAAAACAAACTTGCCTATCAAATAAGTCAAAGAAGATAATCTTAGTCAACCACTACGGTGGCAATCCATCACTTAAAAACTCAAAAATGAACACCGATGATGTGACCATCATCACCAAAATTATTTTTCAGCAACTATAGTGAGTTCAGTGCTTCCTTACTTCCAAATTTCATTTTAAAACAATTTCTTTATTCAGGAATATCTCCAAAATAATATCATTATTGTTCCTTTCAAACACTTTGGAAGATATTTCAGAAAAATTAAGATATATAAATTGCCAAACATTTAGTTCAACCCTAATTTAAAACATTTTCTAAAATTTCAAACATTTAAAAATTTCCAACACTTGATTTAAATTCATTTTAACCCATTTTCCAAAATTCCTGGGATTTAAATTCTGATTTAAACCAATTTTAATTATATTCCTTTGTATAAATTTCTATTTGGTTATATACATAAAATTTTAAATTTAATCAACTTATTTGATTATAATAATAACAACCAAACATTCCAAGCATATACACTATAATAATTTCGAAAAAATATTTCTTTTATATCAAATATAATTTTTGGGTAAAATTATTTCACTTACCCACTTTAAAACAATACTATGTTGGTTTAGCTTGTTTAAGAACTTAGAAACCCCTGTCGATATAGTTGTACTTCTCGTACCGACCAGAATTTATAAATACTCAATCGATAAGCCAACACAATATAAAAACATTTTATATTCACTAATAATTATGCGCTTATATCTACTAATACACTCAACTCATTCTAGAGTATTACCGACTCTATCTCTAAGTAATTTCACCAAAGCCTAGGTATATCGCCAACATAAGCTATGATACCTCAATGTCACCACTCGCCCTTTCGATCCTTTAAAATCCACATAAATACGCTCATCGTATAACTTGCCAAACGATCGAGTGCAGGAAAGAGAGATTGTAGAGAGAAAAGATAGTAAGTGGAATAAGAAGAAAACTAACAAAAAAGAATCACACAGCGGATAAGATAATATATAATATCAATAACTCTTCGTACAATTCAAAATTGTAATATACATATCTTACATCAGAGTACGTAAATCAACAACAAACCACCTGGACAGTTATAACAACCTGCCCTCACAAATTCTGACAATTTCAACAAAACACTACAGGAAAATAAAACAAGTACAAGAATACATCTCGGTCTCCAGCTCGTCTCCTGAGTTTCATAGCATCCTAACCTAAGCCTGAAATACTTGATTTGACCTGAGCATTATAATAAAATAACACCCGAGTTAGTCTAGAAAACCAGCGTGAGAAAACATAGTCAATTTGAATTATTAAAGTTTCAAAATCATCTGAAAATCAAAGGTATCTCGTAAGACCACTCCACAATAAACACGACGGGTTTTTACCTTACGATGACCAAAACATTTCATAACTTATAGTAGTGTCTAAGTACAAATACTTATCCAAATAGCTGAAATTGCTACATTAATTAAATTCCAGCATACTAGGCTCTACCATCAAAATCGTAAAGGCGTGTATTGGAGAATAGATTTCATATGAATGACTAGGCACCGGGGTACCACCTTTCGTAGTACATGTCTAGAACAGCATACCGAAGACCATGCCGGGATCCCCTACAACACATGACTCGACTACCGCTGACCTGGATAGATCGAATATGTTATCACCTCGGGTGTTCCCACCCTTTTTCGAGCTCCTTCCATAAATCTTAGTAATAATATCCGAGGTTATCTAGAAAGGTGATAAACATACCCTACTTGGTGCAACCCACTTAGCATTGCTGCATCCCCCTTGATTTTCAGTCATTCCCGGTTGATAAGGCTAGAGGCTACGATTTCCTTTTAGAAAGATTTAATTAGAATGCTCATTGTCCTCTAATGACAATGTATTGATTGCATTCATCCACACAAGTCCGTTCCGGTTTCGAACAGAACCGAAGGCACTATTCCTACTACATCCATTTTGGAATTTCCCTCAGGAATAGTAGCGATTATCCCTTTCACTTCACTACTCCCTCTTCAACTACGTGCTCTTGTCTTATTTCGAAAACATACTCTTTGGATCGAAATGTTTTCGAATAACAAATCCGATCCAGGTATCTTCGTAACAACGTTCAATATTTCCTGGTAAACTCCACCCCGGTTCTTTTGGAAATAAACAGATGAAAATAAGATTGGAGATCACGTCCTAACCATTAGTGGACGAATTTCCTTATAAACGTCGTAGCAGAACGAAAGAAGTTTATACGTACAATATAGCACCTCGAATGGTACCTATGCCATATAATTCATGTATTTCTCCTAGATATTTCCAGTTATATTTAGGTCCAAATTTGATAGTCGGTTATTTAACTATTAAATAAATAATCAATTCAACCAAACACTTCATTTTCACCGTAAACACCAAGTCTTATTTAATTTAAATTTTAGGTAAATTAAATCTCTTTATCCAAAAGTATATACTTACCTTATCGAATTTAGTATATTCACAAATCATCCTTTTCAAAAATATTTGAAACCCTTTTAAAAATATTATGGAAAGTACCATTGTAGTATCAAACCATAAATCACAGCTCAATTTTCACATCTCTATCCTAGAGAAATCTAAAACTTAATTGCAGGCAGTCACTGCCTTTGATTTACGCCATGCATACCATTACTTCCTGAAAACTTTATTTAAAAAATATCTCAAATAATGCTTGTAAGTTCTAAAATAAAATTTCATGTTTAATCTAGGCCAATACAATTAAATAAAGGTTATTATACAAAGCCATATTAATATTAATAATTTATCCCTTTAAAACAAAAATGCTGACTATTTTTTAAATAATAATAAATCTTTAACAATCATTTTGAACTGACTAAGTAATAATTAATTGTGCTTTAAACAATTCAAAATACTTAAATAACTAATTTCCAGAATATTTTTAACACTTTCAAAAAAATTACCCAGTTAATAATTGAAATCCTCTTTTTAAAACGAACCCAACGTCTCAATTTCAATTTCGTTTCGTAAATTTGGAAATTTCACTCGAATTCCAGTTTACCCAATTTTATTCTTATATCCCAAATCCACTTCTATCTTTCAAAATTATTAAATTCTCGATTTTAGACCCTTTGTATTTAAACAAGTACCACTTAAGCATTTATTATTTAAAAATCCTTTTATATACATTTATTCCAAAATCCTATTCACAATATCCCGATTTAGTTAAGTACAAATTTCAAAACCATTTATTTTATCTAGTTTATTAGCCCAAATTTCTTTATAAACATTTTTCTTCAAAAATAGCTTTTAATTTTCTTTTCAAATTGAAACCACTTTTTATATTATTGGTATTTTGAAATGCCAAAACCAAGGCCAAAACAAGCATAGCATCTAATCAATATAAATCCCACAATAATCTATCACAGATTTTTCTGACAGAACATATATCACTATATATGAAATTAAATTCAACATTTTTGAGGAATCTAGTTGGATCCCTCCAACCTATTTCCCTGCATTCACTTATGTTAGCACAAAATAAAAATACCAATTCCGCTTTGAGGTGGAATATCTTGGTATGTAGGGTCATCTGCTAATATACGGGACGCACAAGGTCTCATCCGCTATATATATGTGGGAATATCAATCACTCCGATGTATATATATATAATATCACATTCAACTGATAAAAATGCATCAATTCAACAAATCAATCATGAATTAATTTTAACCATTTAAAATTAAAGCCAACAGCCCAAAATTGAATGAGACTAACTTACCTTGAGTTTTGATTCGCTAAACGCCCAAATTTTAAATTAAATCGAACATGTTGGATTTAACCTAAAAATTTTGCTAGCTCTAATTGACTCTAGATCTGTACTGTGTGGTGCTCATCGCTGCGATTCTATCGCCACTTGTTTCATCCAATTACGACCTCTTATGACAAAGATAGGCATTTTTGAAGATTTGGGTATAATTTAGAATAATAACTTTTTTTTATTTTAACCTAGAATAATCAGGCCCGTTGGTTTGGCTACAGGAAATAATGCTTACTAATCATTGGGGATACTAATGTACTTTTGAATAAATTTGACATAGCTCATTGGGGATATCAACGCATATCATTGTGAGATGTTATAAATTTAAAGGGAGATTACCTAATTGGGAATACCAATAGACATAGGCTAAACATATGGGTAATATGAATTAAATTATTGAGTGACGGGTTCATATTTATCGTAGAAAAACTATGGGACATGAGATGTATAGTCTACATCAAGCCGGAGAAGGATATCCTCCAATGGCTATTGAAGGGTTTATAGTCATCCTGGGATAACTATGGGATACGTGATGGATAGTCAACATAATTTTAAATAATGAAATGTGTGCGATGGATAGTCCATATTACTTTGATAATGAAATCATTGGTGATGTGTAGTCAAAATGGTAGGGGATGGGTAATCCATAGAATTAATATACGCGAGATGGGCAGTTCACATAAGTATATGACGAATAGTCAATGAAAACTTAGGTAGGTAGTCTAATAACTTGGAAATGGTAATCCAGTGTATATCGTATGTTTGCATATCAGTATATTATTATGTTATGAACATTGTCGATGCAGGAGTATAATATATGGTCGAGATGTTTTGGTTAAGAAACTAGTGACGGGAAATTCGTTTCGCTTACCGGCATGGTCTCACTATATATCTATTTGGCTCGAGATGGTAGGTAATTATTCACACTAGACTTTTTTTCTGATCCAAAGTTTTTGTTTTTCCCCTTGAACTCTCGGGTACTCATTTGAGTAGGTCGAGAGTAAGGGTTTTTAGGTTTCAATTAGATGAATGAATTTTCGAAGACGTGCAGAAGGTAATCTAACTATTAGGAGCTTTATCTATTTCCGCTGTGTTTTTCCGTTTGAATATATAAGGACTGAAGATTCTTACTATCAAGTAGTAGTGGTAGACATTGATCAACCCATGTGGCATCTTCATATTTCGCTCTTGGATTATTTCGTGATAGTTATATTTTCTATGAACGAGGAATCATGAATGGGATTATGTAATGGATATGAATTCATAATTTGAATTGGAATGTAAAAGTTATTTCTGAATTGTGTTTGAAATTTTTTCATATTCAAGAGCTTCTGATTATTAATATGATTAACATACCCACATTTTGTCGTCCGGAACTAATCACTATAGATGACTGCAACATTCGTAACGGTTAATTTTAGACCTCGGAATGGGCCATGTTACACGATCCCTCACTATGGATCAGTACTGATCCATAGTCCTTTGCCCTGGCTTGGTCCGGGCCTTTGCTTCGATGCTCTAGTCTCCTTTTAAACCATTTCTCTTCCTTTTCTTCAATGATGAGGTACTATCAGACTCTAAATTGGAAGGTTTTCTGTCCATCTTGCTTCTACTGTGGTTGTTTGTCAATCAATTCAACTTGTCAAAGCTCTGCTTCATTTACTGATTCAGTTCGCTGAGACTTTCCTGGAGCCTATCTTCCATTTGCTTCATCATACTGTCCATCTCAACCCCAGTAATCACATCTGTGAGTTTCTAAACTTCATTAGCGGTTGGCTTTACAACCGCTTCAACATAGTGGGAACTAGCACTTTCAACATTCTCAACACCACGTGAAGTGGTGGATCAATCTCTTCTAGGAGCCATGGTAGAAAGCACATGCGCATATTTTATGATAGTCCGAATATTAATAATCACAAAAATGAAGAAAGCTGGGTCTATCTCTTGGATATATGCAATCCAATAGTAAATGATGGATCCAAACAGAATGAATCTGCTCTCGGTGAAAGCACCAAAATGTGGCACAAACACCCAAGAAATTATTAAAGAATAAGATAGAAGAAAAATAAATGAAAATGAGTAAGTAACAAGACACCAACGTTTATAGTGGTTTGCTAAGTCGTTGCCTAGGTCCACTTTAGATTTTCGTTGATTATCTTACTTCTTACAAGTACATTTCTTAAGGTTTGGTACCACTCACAGGCAATTACAAGAAATATATTAAAATTGCAAGGAAGTGAAAAAAACCCATTAAAATGAACCCTTAGCCTCTTATTTATAGTTGTTGATTAACGAGAAATACTCTACCATGTCCTCCTCCATGATCTCCATTATCTAGCAGCAGCTGGCCTTAAAAAAATATGTTTGAGGACCCGTTTCTTCGGCTCTCGAAAATCGACGCTAATACATACTCCATATTCACATGCCGTCAAAACCAAGTGCCGAAGAAGTGTATTCTTAAGGGTAAGAAAGAAAAATAAAGACACGATAGAATCTCACGTATGTTTTTTCAGTAAAATATTTACAACGGAAATTAAAATACATTTATCAGAGTTAAAACATGGACAGTTATAATTTCTGTCCTTACAAATGCAGAATAATATAGTACAAGAGTGTGGTGGAAATAGACAAAAATCTTGAGTAAAATCTTCTGACTCCATGCTTTGAGCTTCATCCAGATATCTTCTAAACTAAACCTGACAACTAAGCTGCCTAGGAATAATTAGGGCACCCGGAGTTTAAGGGAAAGGAAAATAAACTCCGGGTCAATCATGGGCTGGTGTGAGAACTCAAAATACACATTTTGAAAACAAAAAGGTATCTCATAAGAACATGCTACACACAAACATGGAATGGGTTTTTACCTTATGATAACCTAATCATTTTACGTAAAATCACTTGATATTTTTTAATAACATATATTTGAAAACATTTGCAAGTAAACTTATCAATCTTAGCCGAAATTGTCACCATTATTAAATTCCAACATACTAGGCTCTAAAAAGAAAATGGAAGGCTCTTATTGGAGAATGGATCTCCGCATAAATGGCCAGGTTAAGGGACTACCTTCCGGCAAGACATCTCTAGAGGAATGTACCAAGGCAAAGAACACTTGCCCTTTACCAACATAAAACCGACCTACCTTTCTCATTAGATAGTACCGAATATGTCATCACCCCGTTCGTTACTGACCTATCCGAGGGCCCTCACAGTATACATCCACAATAATATAAACTCGAACGTCATAGTAGGTAGAAATATAACTGTAGGGGGATAATCATATCCTAATGGTTGCGAACCACAAAGCCTTGCTGCATCTACCTTGTTTCGACCTTTTTCGAGTGTGAGGCCTAAAGTAACGATTACGTTTTACTTTGCACATTTCACTTTGAATGCCATATCGCCATTCCGTCAATCATTATTGACTTCCACAAATATATAACCTTCGAGCTCATAAGTCTCAGAGATGGGTGTTAAGCTAAGAGAAGTTGCCTTCTCCGCTACCAAACCGATGTACGGTTGTAAAGTCATCGATGAAATCTCAAGAATGTAGTGCCAGATATTCATCCAGACAAGTTTGTTCTAGGATTGAATGAAACCGAAGGCGCTCTCCTACCACACCCTGTCGTGAATTATCCCTACGATTAGTAGCGAAAAGTCCTTGCAACCCAAGGAGTTTCGGAAATGAAGGGACCACTGCACTTTAGTATTTGGGAGCTAACCAGAATTATCAACAAGTAGTTCTTTCACCCTGAGAATTCTCGGTCTTCATCCTTCATTTTCTTTATCATGTCTTCATTTTTTGAATGCATACATCGGTACTAAGTGGTTTTCAAATAGGGATTTACCCCAGATCGACCCTTGTTTCTTCGAACCAATCATCGTTAAAAAAGTTTCTCTGAATAAGGATTCTTTCTTTAATTGATTAATTTCTTTTTATTAAAATCTCTTTTGGAGATATATATTTTTAAGATATTCTTTTAGGTATATACGGAATCGCTAAACCTCACTTATCAAAATCCTTTAATTAGTTAGAACCCTTTTCAATGTTGGAAAAATTCCAAAATATTCACCATTTCACTTAGGAAATCATTTCCAATTATTTCATTTAAATCCTAACGATGATTTCTTAATTCAAAACTCATAACTTTGATTGAGTTAAGACCAAGTTTTATAGGATGTTAATCCAAAACCAGTAAATATTAAATGAGCAGAATCTAAAGAAATCATCTAATTTTACTCAATATTAATTCCCGTATTCAACAAATACTATAGGCGGAATAATGATGAAATAACATTTTAAATTCCATGAATAGTACAAGTTCCCTCTTCAGGATTTAACACCAAGTGTAAGAAGATCATCACTATGCAATCGAAGTTGTATTCAATTTGGAAAATTTAAATCTTTTTATACTTAACTCGTTTCTGACATGTCGACCTTATCTATCCCTCACACGGGAAAGACTCCAGGTGTTCTAGAACGTTGGTTGCTTCTGAACATCTCCTTAGTTTAAGTACCTCACATTCGAATCTTACGAATAGAAAAATCCAGTCTACTCATCGGCTTTTAGAGCCAAGATTAAACCATTTAATTATAATAGCTTTTCTTTATACATCTTTTTAAATTCTTTTTATACGAACTATAAAACTTTAAAATCATTATTAAAACACTTAATTATCCATTTGAAAACATTTATAAAAGACTTGGAAAAGATTTGTTATGTTTAAAGCTATATTTCGAATGTTATAGAAAAATACCGCGGAAAAGTGATGCGGAAAGTGCTCTTTTAAGCTATACTGATCAGAACAACTTTTTATTATTTGAAAATCCATTTTTATTACTCAAACCACTTTTAAAATATTTTAATAGATTTCTAAGATTTATTCCACATTTTAAACAAATTTAAAATATCACTTTCAAAGAAATCCAGTTTTGGATTCCAAACTACAATACCGCTATTTTTCAAAAACTTGTTTTACTCATATTTCAAAATCTACTTATCAAAATCTCGATTTTCTTTCTTCGTTGGAAAAATATGGATATAATAGTTCAAAAAATTATTATCTCGAAGAATTTCGAGATATATTCCATCTTTTACATTTCCTTGACTTTTACAGCGCCAAATTGCGAACTGCCATTACACGATGCGCCTATTTTTAACTAAAATTTTCATTTCTTTTCAAACTTCGCCAAAACCCATTTAAATTTTCATAAAATAATTCAAACTGATTTTAAACCATTTTTAAAGTGGTTTAACATTCCATACACATCATTTCATTAATTCAAGAAATGTGATTTCCTTTGTGCTTATCGACGTGTATTTCTGTGACTTGCATATATATTCAATATTCATATGAAAACATCCAAACTTGATGATCAATGCATATTTAACATCCATTTACAAACATCACATCACATCGTCGTTAAAATATAATATAATAGTTTAGGAGTTCTCACCTTGACTTTTCAAAGATTTATTAAAAATTCTCTATAGCTCCGCTACTCCGTTTTTGAAACTCGGTAATCTTCGAAGTTTAGGTCCTAGATGCTTTAACCATAGCTTGAGATGGATTAGGGGTGCATGGCCTAAGGTGGAGTGAAGAAGTGGCTCGACCTATGATAAAGTGGGGCGGAGATTGTGAAGAACAAAGAGAAAAGGTGGAGATTCGGGTTTGTTTTGAGGTTTTTAAGTATGTATAACTATATATTATAATTTAAATTATTTTTTAAATAAATTTTGACATAATTTCTCTCAGGAAGGAATCCATTAAAGTGGAAGACAATGCTTAGAAAATATGAAGAAGAAATGAAAATTAAGAGCATAGGGTAGGGTATTTATAGGAAAAGAAAAGTGTAAAAGTATCCATGCATACATCATTATTTTCATCGCCATTATATCGCTTCACTAACACACCTTCCCCCACCTAAGCATGGAAATCACCCCTTCCATGTGCTCATCACTTCCATCATCTCATGTATGAATATGTTGACTAAAGTCTGCTTAAGGAGTAAGAAATCTTAAAATATATTATATATTTTTGTATTATATTTTTATACTTAATTATTTTAGCATATATATGTTTATGTGCATGTTATAATGTGCATATGACATATAAATGTATGTATATGTAAGTACATAACACTTCAAATGTCTTCGAATAACTTTTGTTCGTTAAACCGTTGAAATCTGGAGAACTAATTATCGGTTACATTTTCAGTTATTTATTAACGTACATATATTTGTAAACAAAATTCAAAAATAAACTTCTTATCATTTTAAACTAACTAAAATGATCATATTTGAATTATAAAACCACATAAATTAATATAAAAATTGTTTACAAAAATTGCCTTTATACCGATAAAGCGATATCCATTTTTTCTTATATTTTCAAAGAAAATACATCCCTTTATAAAATCGTTATAAATGATTCATTATCACTTCATAACTATTCAAAAATAATTATCGTCATTTAAAATAATTATTTAGATAATTAAAACAATTATTGAATCATTAAATCTCTTTTTAAATTGGATAAATCAATTATTTAAATACAACGTCATTTTATTGGTACAAATTTCGAGGAAAATATTTCATTTAAATATTTATTCAAAATAAGATTATTATTACTTATTATCACTTGAAACAATATTATCCTTTTTATTTGCAAATTAAAAATAAATCCAATTTATTAAAGTGATAAATTATCGGGTCGTTTCAGGCTCCCTTCTATAAAGAATTTCATCCCCGAAATTACCCAAAACAAAAACCCAAAGGTTTTGCCTAAAATATTCATTTCTAAACTTACATTTATACGATGTATATAAATCACTTGTACACAATATTTGATTCAAATTTACAACTTTACTTTCGAATTAGCTTTGATCCCTCAATCCTCTATTGTAGACTCTGACAAGGATTTCTGATTAGAATTTTAGTTTTCCTTGCATAGCTCTCAACTATGATAGAAAACTCAAGTAATCCAACCATAAACCCTTATCGATGTTCGTCCTCAAGAATCGAGCGACAAATCCTTTTTTGGATACATGTCAAACACTTCAAAGTTCTATACTCAAATCTTAGATTAAATTGTGCATTGAAATAATCAATATACTTCATGTGTATTTAATAATCTTTCCAAAAAAAATATATGAAAACATTTCGTAAAACTTTCATTCTTTATTAAAACTTTTATAAAGATACTTATTTATACATAACCATTTTTCATTTTTATTTTCAATTATTTCAACTTAAAAAACACATTACTTTTCGAAAGTTAAATATCATTTTATTTAACCATAATACATTTCTAAACGTATCTTAATGGTTTCTAGAAAATTATTTTCTGAATAATTCATTAAATTAATAAATCACCATAAATTTCTTTTGACCAATATTAAATGTGAAAACATTCTTTATTTAGTTTAAACTTTCTTTGTCAATTAATATTCCCTTATTGATTAAACTTCCTACATATATATATTCTCTTTATTTATACCAATTTTAATACTTAGAAAATGTATTTATATATTTATTCAAATGTTATAAGTATATTTAACAGCTTTTCTTACTTTAAAATACAATCAAAGTGATTAAATCAATTATTACCAAAACATTTTTATAATGATCTTCTCTTTTTCTTTATAATTCGAACCCGTAACATATCTATCATTGTACAAAAGATTCTAATATTTGTTATTATCTTCAAAATCCCGTTATTAGAGATCTAAATATACTCATAAGATTTATTCCAAAGTGTCATTCGAGGGTTTAAAAATAGATGTTGCTAAAACGTCGTTTACTACAAAACCAAAACTATTCATTAATAACTATAAATATTTATTTTAAAGATCGATACTGATGAAAAGTTAGGCAACATCATATTATAAATTCTCACATGCTTACAACATTTAAATTTTTGAAAGCTTGGGTCCAAAAAGAAAAATTCCCTTCCCTTCCTTACTCTAATACAATTCAAAACACCAAATCAAAAATAAACATCCCATCCATACTCATACATACTAGACTTATCCTTAATTCCCCAAACGTTATTCTTATTCTTCCATGTCCAAAGATAATGGTGGACTCTAACATCTTAGGTCAATCATCACTTCCCTTCTTCTTCTCCATAGCTATCCAGTTCATCGTCAGCCTCATTGCCATCATCGTCCTCTATCTCTCCCATTATCTAGGGCAAACATGGCTTGTTCCATGGGACACGTCCCATGCCGACTGGCATTCTTGGAATGACTCCTCCTCCTTCTAACTCCTCCAAGACTTGCATGTTTTCTTCCCAAGGGTTCTCAAATTCTTCGATCCCCTCCTCTTCTTCTTCTACTTCTGTTGCTTCTTCATTGTTGCTTTCTATCTCGTTCCAGTTTATGTATGAACTGGGTAATCCCTCCAACCATATGACACGTTCCCCATCCATATCCCATATTACATTGCTACATTCACTTGATATAATAGCTTCAGGGTCTTCCATCGGCCTTGATTCTTCCTCCAAGAGCTCTATTTCCTTCTCCACGGGTTCTGATTCTTCTTCCATCAGCTCAATTGGTTCCAAAATGGAGCTAGCGGGATCTTCTATCCAATTTCCCCTAAGGCCTGTCGGGGTTCATCTTCGCAAGAAATCATAATTGCTTCTAGAGCTAGGGGCGGTATAAGCATTCTGGCCACAAGACATCCATCTTCACCCCTCTGAATGTATGTGGCATATTCTCCTTCAATCGAAAACCCACCATTGCTAGGCGAAGATTCTGGTTGCACCTCTTCGTTGCTATAGAGAATAATGTGGCTATCCTTCTCACCCTAATCCGCTCAAGAGGACTCCCCTTTCGTGAAATTTCCCCCTTATAGTTTCTACAAGGTAAATAATTTATTCTTTTAGACTTAAGTAGTAGGTAGTCGACAGCATATTCTTAGGTAGAGAGGTTTGGTCAATACTCATAAATGTTTCGAGATTTATTTCTAAAGATGGCTTTTATGTATAAAATGTTTATTTCTTTGAAAACTCTTTGAAAATTTTACCAAAATATCCTTTTCTTTTCAAATACATACATACATACATACACATATATATATTTAGATAAATATAAAACCAAATTCATTTGTATATTTTATTAACAAATAAGCGCTCATACACACATACACACTCTCTCGAACTCATTCTAAGGCATTACTAATCCTATCTCTAATGAGTTACTCATCGTAGTGCACTACTAACCCTATCTCTGATGAGTATTTTACCCCTATCAGGCCTAGGTATTCGCTCAACCTAAGCTCTGAAACCACGATGTGAGGACCCATTTCTTCGACTCTCGAAAATCAATACTAATACATCCTCGGTATTCACATGCCGTAAATTCAAGTGCCGAAGAAGTGGATTCTCAAGGGTAAGAAAGGAAAATAAAAGACAGAACAAAATCTCACATATGTTATTTTAATAAAAACTTTATAGCGGAAATTAAATACATTTATAATAGTTAAAACATGTACAGTTACAAATTTCTGCCCTTGTAAATGCGGAACACTATAGCATAAGAGTGTAGTGGAAATAGACAAAAATCTTCAGTAAAATCTTCCGACTCCTTGTTTTGAGCTCCATCCAGATATCTTCTAAACTAAACCTGACTACCACACTGCCCAAGAAAATTTAGGGCAATCAGAGTTTAAGGGAAAGGAAAATAAACTCTGGGTCAGTCATAAGACTGTTATAAGAACTCAAAATACGCACTTTGAAAACAAAAAGGTATCTCATATGACCACGCTGCAAAAAAACACAGAATAGTTTTTTTACCTTATGATAACCAAATAATTCATGCATAAAATCACTTGATATTATTTTTAATGACATATCTTTGAAAACATTTGCAAGTAAACTTATCAATCCTAGCCAAAATTGCTACCATTATTAAATTCCAACATATTAGGCTCTATAAACAAAATAGCAGGCTCTTAATGGAGAATGAATTTCCATACAAATGACTAGGTGAAGGGACTACCTTCTGGCAGTACATCTCTAGAGGAATGTACTGAGGCATAGAACATTTGCCCTCTATCAACATAAGACCGACCTACCTTTCTCACTAAATGGTACTGATTATGTCATCACATCGGTCGTTACTGACCTCTCCAAGGGCCCTCACAGCATACATCCATAATAATTTAAACCTAAATATCATAGCGGGTAGAAATATATCTAAAAGAAGATGATCATATCCTAATGGTTGCGAACCACATAGCCTTGCTACATCTACCCTTTTTTTGGCCATTTCCAGCTGTGAGGCCTGAGATAATGATTACCTTTTACTTTACACATTTCACTTTGAATGCCACATTGCCATTCCATCGTTCACTATTTACTTCCATAAAAATACAACCATCGAGCTCATGCGTCCCAAAGAAGGGTGTTAAGCTAAGAGAAATTACCTTCTCCGTCACCAAATAGATATATGGTTATAAAGGTCAACGATGAAATCTCAAGAATGCAGTCTCAAACATTCATCCATACAAGTTCGTTCTGGGATTGAATGAAACTGAAGGCACTCTCCTACCACATCCTATCGGAAATTATCTTAGGCTTAGTAGCGAAAAGTCCTTGCAACCAAAAGAGTTTTAGAAATGAAGGGACTACTACTACTTTAATATTTGGGAGCTAACCAGAATTATCTACATGTCTCCTTTCACCAAAAAATCTCCAGTCTTCATCCTTCATTTTTTATCATGTCTTCATTTTTTGAACGCATGGATCGGTTCAAAGTGGTTTTCAAATAAGGATTTACCTCAAATTTGACCCTAGTCCCTTCGAACGAATCATCGATAAAAAAAGTTCCGTGAACAGGGAATCAGTCTTTAATTGGTTAAGTTCTTTTTATCAAAATCTCTTTTGGAGATATATATTTCTAAGAAATTCTTTCCGGTATATACAGAATCATGAATCCTCTCTTATCAAATCCTTTGATTACTTAAAACCCTTTTTAATCTTGAATAATTCCAAATTTCATTTTTCTACTTAGGAAAGCATTTCCTCATTATTTCATTTAAATCTTAATAGAGATTTCTTAATTCAAACCTCATTATTTTGATTGAGTTAAAACCATGTTGTCTAGGATGTTAATCCAAAACCAAGTAATATTAAATGAGCAGAATCTATAGAAACCATCTAATTCTACTCATTATCAATTCCCGTAGTCAACAAATACTGTGGATGGAATAACGGTGAAATCACCTTTTAAATTCCATGAATAGCATGAATTCCCTCTTTGGGATTTAACACCAAGTGAAAGAAGATCTCTCTATACAGTGAAAGTTGTATTTAAAGTTGAAATTTTAAATTTTTTATACTTAACTCGTTTCCGACGTTTCGACGTTAACTATCCCACGACTAGGAAGAGGCCAGGTGAGCCAGGGCACTGGTTGCTCCTGAACATCTCCTTAGTTTAAGCACTTCACATCCGGATCTCATGAATAGAAAAATCCAGTCTACTCATCAGCTTTTAGAGCCAAGATTAAACCACTTAATTATAATAGCTTTTCTTTAAACATTTATTCAAATTCATTTAAACGAGCTATAAAACTTCCAAATCATTATTAAACACTTAATCATGAATTCGAAAAAATTATAAAAGACTTGCAAAAGATTTGTTAAATTTGAAGCTATAATTCAAATATAAAGGAAAAGTGCTGCAGAACGTGCTCTTTTAAGCTATATTGATCAAAACGACTTTTTATTTTTTGAAAAATCATTTTTACTACTCAAATCAATACATTTTAAAAGATTTATTCCACATTTTCAAACAATTTTAAAATATTATTTCAAAGAAATCCAATTTTGGATTCCGAACTGCAAAACCGCGATTTTTCCACAACTTGTTTTACTCGTATTTGAAAATTTAATTATCAAAATTTCAATTTTTTTATTTGTCGGAAAACTATGGATATAATCAAAGAATTCCAAGCTGTACTCCATATATTTTACAATTGTTTGACTTTTACGGCGCGAAATTAAGCAAACTATCATTATGTGACGCTTCTATTTTTAACTAAGTTTTCCATTTCTTTTCAGACTTCACCAAAACACTTTCAAATGTTTACAAAACATTTTAAACTATTTTTAAGTGGTTTAAAATTTCATACACGCCATTTCATTAATTCAAGGAAAGTGATTTCCTTTGTGCTTATCGACGTGTATTTCTGTGGCATACATATATATTCAATATTCATATCAAAATATCAAAATTGAATGATCAATGCATATTAAACATTCATTTACATACCTCGTATCATCATCAAAATATAATATAATAGTTTAGGAGTTCTCACCTTGAGTTTTCAACGGTTAATTAGAAAATCGCTATAGCTCTGCTATTCGGTTTTCGAAGCTCACTATTCTTCGGATTTTAGCTCCTAGATGCCTTAAATAAAGTTTTGGGTGGCTTTGGGGTGCACATCTTAGGGTGGAGCAAAGAAGTGGCTCGACATATGATGAAGTGGGGTGGAGATTGTGAAGAACAAAGTGAAAAAGTGGAGTTTCGGGTTTGTTTTGAGGTTTTTTAGCATATATAACTATATATAATAATTTAAATTCTTTTTGAAATAAATTTTGAAATTATTTCTCTTAGGATGGAAGCAATTAAAGTGGAAGACAAAACTTAGAAAATATAAAGAAGAAGAAGATGAATGAAAATGAAGAGAAGAGGATAGAGTATTAATAGGAAAAGAAGAGTGTAACAATGTGTGCATCATCATCTTCATCACCATTATATGGCTTCACCAACATACCTCCCCTTCCCTAGGCATGCCAATCATCCCACCATGTGCCCATCACTTTCATCATCTCATGTATGCATATGTTGACTTATGTATGCTTAAGGAGTAAGAACTCTTAAAATATATTATATATCTTATATTATATTTTTATACTTAATTATTTTGGTGTATAAATGTTTGTGTGCATGCCATCATGTGCATGTGACATACACACACACACACAAACATTTAGCTGCATAAGACTTTGAATGTCACCAAACAACTTATATTCGTTAAATCGTTGAAACCTAAAGAACCGATTATCGTCACATTTTCACTTATGTATTAATTTACATATATATGTAAAAAAAATTCAAAATAAATTTCTTATCATTTTAAACGAATTAAAATGATCATATTCGAATTATAATACCATATAAATTAATATTAAAAATTATTTACAAAAATTGCCTTTATACCGATAAAGTGATATCGATTTTTCCTTATATTTTCAAATAAAATATATCTCCTTCTAAAATTATTATAAATGATTTATTATCACTTCATAACTACTCAAAATTAATTATCGTCATTTAAAATAATTATTTGGATAAATAAAATAATTATTGAATCATTAAATCTATATTTAAATTAAATAAATTAATTATTTAAATACAATTTCATTTTATTGATATAAATTTCGAGGAAAATATTTCACTTATACATTTATTCAGAATAAGATTAATATTATGTATTATCGCATGAAACATGTTAACCCTTAATTCTCTACGACCTAAGAAACGTACGACCCAAGGAGCTGGTACGAGTTAAGACTTAACGAGTTAAGGATATGTACGACTTAAAGCCTCTACGACTCAAGAAGCCTACGACCTAAGATCTGCAACTGAGGGAATGTTACGAGTTAAGTACCCTAACGAGTTAAGGCCTATATGACTTAAGAAAATGAACGGCCTACGACTTAAAGGTTGTGCGACTTTAAATATGATACGACCTAATTACAGCTACGGTTGAACGACCTAAGACTTCAGGGACAAGTTCAATACCATGCTGAAATGAGATAACTCGTTGACGAGTTACGACCAATGATGAGTCGTGTACGACTCATGCTAGCATCAAGAAAGTTGCGTTTGGTTAACTCGTGAACGACTTATCACTTTGGACCAAGCCGTGAGCTAACTCAGTAGGTCAGCCGCGTGTTAACATGAGACGACTCACCATGACTCGTCCACGACCTAAAGTTACTAAGTCGCAGCCCGCTATCATTATACTTATATCAAAGAGGAATGACTCGGGGACGAATTAAGACTTGTGCTATATTCAGAGGATCGAAGGCGCTCTCGTACGAAGCTGGGGTTCAACCTGTTGAGTCGTCCACAACCCAACCTGACTCGGCTACGAGTTAACGATGAGTCGGGTACGACTCACGACTCAAGGCCGAAAACTCCAATAAATACATGACCACTTCCAACATTTGGGGGGACTTTTGGCCAATCATTTCAAGCGCCAATACTCTGCCGAATTCTCAACTTACCCGACACTTCAAGTTCGAAGGACATCTCAACTAACTTCAAGGGAAAATCAAACGCAATCTACATGGATTCGAAGAATTCTTCTCTACCAAAGTTCTAGTTGTTTGTCTCGTCATAATTGTAATTGAAGATTGCTGTAAAGTTGTAATCGGTTTAGCAATAAAGAGAATTAAAGTGGACGTAGGCTTGCTTTGAGCCGAACCACTATAAAATCGTTGTTATTCACTGCTTTTTCTATGACTTTCTGCTTATACTCTGTTCCCGAATCATCGGGTGGTGCTTTCACAACTACACTTTATACACCGGGGTGTTAGCGTTCAAATTTTAGCGTTAACATTTTTGGTGCGTTCACTGAGAACTGAACTCAGGCAATTCGTCATCATTGCTCCACGGAAGTTTGTTGAAGTAACCTCTCTGAAGACTAGAAGTTTATCATAAATCATGGCTCCGGGGAGAAGGAGTAGATCTGTTAGATCTGGAAATGTTCAAGAGGGAACCTCCGCTTCCCCAGTACCTAGTCAAGCCACTCCACCTGTTGGAGTTACAAAAGCGGAGTTGGATGCTGTAATCTTAGGGCTGAACCAGCAGATAAATGCCCAAAGTGCACAATTGGAAGCTCAGAACGCCCAAAATGCCCTAATTTTGAATAAGTTGAATGACTTGCTTGGGGTAAACCGTCAACCAACGGGTAATGAAAGGAACTTTGCTGGCAACATTCATGAGGATGAAGAAAGAAACATTCCTGAGAGGGCTGCTAGCCCCTTTGAGCGGACATTTCCTGAAGTTGGTGGATCTAAAGCTCGAAATGATGAGGGATATCTTTCTGAAATGGTTCGAAAAATCATGAAGGAAAGCATGCAAAGGAATGAAGATGAGAAGGTATGGGGTTTCGCTCCACGTAAAACCCCGTTTACCGAAAGAATCTTAAAGGCTGAGTTCCCAAGGAAGTTCGTCCCTCCAACTATCCCAGCTTACAAAGGAACAAGTGATCCGAACGAATTCTTGTATATGTATGATTGGCACATGACAGGTGCCATAGCTTCTGATGAAATAAAGTGCCGATATTTTCCTGTATATCTAGAAGGTGTAGTTCTGCTTTGGTTCACCAAGTTGCCAATCCGGTCTATAGATCAGTTTTCTGACTTAACCCGGAAATTCAAGGAGCAGTTCAGACTATACGCTTCAAAAGCCAAAGATATTATGTCGTTGTCAAGTTTAGAGCAGAATCCAGGTGAAACTATCAGATCTTTATTGAATCGCTTTAATATAGCGCTGGCCGAGGTAGACAATGCAGAACCACGGATGATCTTGACCTATTTGATGAGGGCCATCGACAAGTCGAGCGAATTTGGAAAATGGCCTAACATGAAGGAACCAAATTCCCTTGAAAAATTCTACAAGAAAGCAGATGAGTTCATACGTCTGGAAAGCCGTCCTGTACCGGTAAAGGCAGCATTGGAAAAAGATGAAGATAATGTTGTTGCCCCACGCAAGAATGAATCTGTAGGACAAAAAAGGGAAAATAATGATGGGAAGAGACAGAAAAATCGAAAGAAGCCTCGTTCCTTCAAGCCATCGGAATATACCCCTTTATCAGATACGCCGGAGTGTATTTACCTTGCAACTAAAGATTCCGTTGATTATCCTAAACCTCCCGTTCTGAGAACCGGGAAAAAAGATGTACAAAGCGGAAAGTTTTGCCGCTTCCATAATCAACCCGGTCATGATACCGATGAATGCCGCCAATTGAAAATTTTGATTGAAGAATTGATAAGGGAAAACAAGCTGCAGCAATTTGTGGAAAAGAATAGCAACTATCCCGCTTCGACTAGTCAGGGGCAACGAGCTCCTGCTCATCAACCCAGGACAAGTGAGAAGACTGCAGGGCATGAATCCGGAAGACCTGTCATCAATGTCATTACGGGAGGACCTTACCCAGCAGGCAGGAGCTGGGGTGAGATGGAAAGGTATACCCGAGCTTTGAAGTATATACCGACCGAGGAAGACGTATTTGTTTTGGAAGGTGCTATGCCCCTGAAGCAACAAAAAACTTTCAATGATGATATTGTGTTCAGAGCCAGGGATTCCGCAGGTATTGAAGCTCCTACCTTGGATCCCTTAGTCATCTCGGCTGGTATCGGGCCAACTATTGTCAGAAGAGTTCTCATTGATTGTGGCGCATCCTGCAATATCCTCTTCAAGAAAACATTCGACCAAATGAAGATCCCTATGGCTGATGTGCAAGCATCATCGCAGAAAATCGCTGGCTTCACTGGGGAGCCAAAACAGCCAATAGGAACCGTTGATTTATTTGTGGAACTTGGAGAAGGAGAAAGAAAAGTGGTCCGCAAGCAAACTTTTGTGATTGTCGACGAATTTTCTGCTTATAATGCTTTCCTTGGCCGTCCAACTCTCGCAGCATTCAAAGCTGTTCTGGCCCCATGGTGCCTCACCATTAAATTTCCCACAGATAATGGGGTGGGAGTTATAAAAGGGGATCAAAATGCTGGGCGGGAGTGTTATCTGACAGAGCTACGAGAAACAAGGAAAAGAGAGATGGGAAAGGATGCGGCAACCCCAGTCCGCATCAAAGAACCAGCCTTGTAGCAATTACAGGGCAGACCCTGCATTGGCGAGCACAGCGGAGCACGGAAAGAGATGGATCCTAGGAAAGCCAGTGCAGGGGAGAATAGAGTGTTACCAGTGGAAACGACAATCCAGTACCTGTTGACCCAAAGGACCCAAACAAGGTGTTGAATGTGGGTTCACAACTTAATGTGTCAATTCAGAATATCCTAATATCTTTTTTAAAGGCAAATTTGGATATTTTTGCTTGTACTCATGCCGATATGTGCGGAATATCCCCAGAAGTTGCAGTACACGCTCTAAATATTGATCCAAAATTTACACCTGTGAAGCAGAAAAGGAGAACTCAAGGTCCAGAAAGGTCAGCAGCGTTAAAAGAAGAAGTTGATCGGTTCATGGAGAATAATTTTATCAAAGAATCTACCTATCCGAATTGGGTTTCAAATCCAGTGCTGGTAAAGAAAGCCAACAGAAAATGGAGAGTGTGCATCGATTTTTCAGATCTAAACAAGGCATGCCCCAAAGACTTCTTCCCATTACCCAGGATCGATCAACTGGTAGACGGAACAGCGGGACACGAATTGTTATCTTTTATGGATGCCTACTCTGGATATAACCAGATCATGATGCATGAGCCAGATCAGGAGGACACGAGCTTTATCACCGACGTTGGTCTTTACTGCTAGAGAGTTATGCCCTTCGGGCTGAAAAATGCAGGGGCAACATACCAAAGACTTGTTAATGCTATGTTCAAACCGCAATTGGGCAAGACTATGGAAGTCTATGTCGATGACATGTTAGTAAAGTCTAAGAAAGCAGTGGATCACATAGAACACTTAGCAGACATGTTCGCAGTCCTCCGAAAATACGGAATGAAGCTCAACCCTTTAAAATGTTCATTTGGAAGTGAATCCTGAAAGTTTTTAGGTTTCATCGTGAGAGCTAGGGGCATTGAGGCTAGTCCAGCTCAAATTACCGTTCTAAAGGAAGTCAAAACTCCTAGAACGAAGAAGGAACTGCAAAGTCTCAATGGAAAAGTCGCCGCCCTGAGTCGGTTCATTTCCAAAGCCACAGATAAATGCATCCCATTCTTTGACGCCTTAAAGAAAGGAAAGAAAAACTTCGATTGGACTCCCGAATGCCAAAAAGCCTTTGATGAATTGATTCGCCATATGGAAACGCCTCCAATACTTCCTAGGCCTGGTGATGGCGAGGATCTTCTTATATACTTGGCAGTATCATCTCATGCTTTAAGTGCAGCGCTGATACGAGAAGACAAGAGGATTCAACATCCAGTTTACTATATCAGCAAAAGACTCACTGGGGCAGAGATGAATTACTCTAAGTTGGAAAAACTCGCATATTGCCTACTGATTGCATCCAGGAAGTTGAGGCAATATTTCCAAGCTCATCCTATCAAAGTCCTCACTGATCAACCTTTAAAGCAAGTCCTGTTTCGCCCTGAGACTTCGGGTCGTCTTCTAAAGTGGAATATTGAACTCAGTCAATATGACATCACTTATCATCCCCGAAAAGCAATCAACGGACAAGCTTTAGCGGATTTCATCGCAGAATTCACAGATAAGGGTAACAGTGAGGACGAAACGATCGACGATTCCCCAATCCAATGGAAATTATATGTCGATGGCGCGAGAAACGACTATTGTTCCGGATCCGGAGTTGTACCTGAGACCCCTGAAGGTCGATCATTATGCTATGCACTAAGATTGGAATTTCCTTCAACAAACAATGAAGCAGAATACGAAGCCCTTATCGCTGGCTTAAGAATTGCTAAAGAACTAAACATCCAAGCGTTACAGATCTTCAGTGACTCTCAGCTTATTGTATGCCAAGTCAAGAAGGAATTCCAAGCGAAAGGGGGAAATCTGCCCGCCTACTTGTCAAAGGCTTTGGAACTCCTAGGTGATTTCGATCATTACATGATAAGTCACATTCCTCGAGAAGAAAACATGAAAGCAGATTCTCTCGCAAAGTACTCTAGCACAGGCGAAGCTCAATTTCTGGGGTTGACTCCAGTGGAGGTCCTGTCGGCTCCGAGCATTGATGAGATGGATATTGATTGGATCATAAGCGTGTCTCAAGAGCAAGAATCATGATGACTCTAATAACAGAATATCTGCTCAATGGCTGTTTACCGGAAAATTCAAAAGAACGAAAGAAGCTACTGAGGAAAGCCTCTCGCTATATAGTCCAGGATGGCTAGTTATACAGACGGGGATTCTCAATGCCGTTACTTCGATGTGTATCCAGGGAAGAGTCCAAAACAATCCTAGATGAAGTGCATGGGGAAGAATGTGGTGATCATTTAGGTGTTCAAACTTTAGCGAAAAAGATTCTCCGATACGGATATTTTTGGCCAGAAATTAATCGAGATGCAGCAGACTATTCCCGAAAATGTGACAGATGCCAAAGATTCGCCAAAATTCCCAGAGCTCCTTCCACTGAACTCACACAGATGGTCAGTCCATGGCCATTTGCAATATGGGGGATAGACCTTGTAGGACCGTTACCAACTGCCAAATCTGGAATTAAATATGCCATTGTTGCTGTAGATTATTTTACTAAGTGGGCAGAAGCTGAACCACTGGCTACTATCACCTCAAAAAAGATGATAAGTTTTGTGACTAAAAGTATCATTTGCAGATATGGTGTGCCTCAAAAAATAATTACAGACAATGGTACTCAGTTCGAAAGTGAAGAATTCCAAGATTTTTGCAAACGATTCAAAATCCAAAAAAGCTTCTCAGCAGTAGCTCATCCGCAGGCAAACGGGCAGGTGGAAGCAGTAAATAAAATTATCAAGTCAACCATCAAGAAGCAGCTTGAAAGAGCGAAAGGTGGTTGGGTCGATAAGCTACCACTAGCACTATGGGCATACAGAACTACCCACAAAACTGCGAGTGGGCATACTCCGTTTTCATTGGCGTACGGATCAGAGGCAACGATTCCGGTAGAAACAGAGGTCCCTTCACATAGAAGAATCCATTTCAATCAAGCGGAGAATGTAAAACTACAGCTTGAGGCACTAGATCTCCTTGATGAAAAAAGAGAAGAGGCTGAGCTCAGAATTGCATCTCATCAGCAAAGGATAGCTAGACATTTCAATTCCAAAGTTCGCCAACGCAGCTTTGAAATTGGAGATCTAGTCCTAAAGAGAATTATGACAACGACAGGTGTGTTTGGGCCAAATTGGGAAGGACCATATGTCATAGGTCAGAAGCTTCTTGACAGCACATTCAAACTCACTACTGTCGAAGGAGATCAAATTCCAAGAGCTTGGAACAGCAATCACTTGCGTCCATACTTTACTTGATAGCTTTGTTGAAACATTGTAAAAAGAATTATGAATGTATGATTCCTGTAATTGAAAGCGATTGTAAAACCGATGCAAGTGAATAATGAAAGACTATAAAGTGGATGTAGGCCCAAATTCTTGGCCGAACCACTATAAATCTTGTGTTCCTTATTATTATTACATGTTTGCTTTATTTTCGATATAAAAAGTACATTAAATGTATTACTGAAATGTCGATTTAAATTTTTGCAGGCAACGAAAACAAAACTTGCACATTACAAGACCAAATGATTCTTGTTATCATTCAACAAACAAATTCCAAGTCAAAAAATTCCCGAGCTTAAATCCTAGATAAGAAGAGCTTCAATTGAACGGTCAATGATTTCGCCGAAAACGGGCTTTAGCTAATAAATTGAGAAGTTTGAACAAACAAACATCCGATTAAGAAGCTTATGTCCGTTCTCGTGAACTGGCCTAGCAATGAAGTACACTTCTTTGGATTAAACAAATTACTTGTAAGAGAAGGGTGTGCAGGCTTAAAAAAAATAAAAAAAATATAGAGGATCACTGAAAAGGCAATAAGCAAGTGGACAAGGAACAACTAAAGCCCTCTTCGGAGGCACAAGTCCTCTTCGGAGGCGCAACTCTTCGGAGGATAAAGACCTCTAACGAAGCATATGCCGTAAAAAAGAAAGTTCTCTACTCAACCAAAAAAGATTGGAGGAGTCATGACCCTCCAACCATGAGAGAGTAACTTCCAGGCAATCTTCGGAGGCCCATTTCATCAGGAGTTGAAGTGTTACAACCGCTCTTGGAATTTCACTTCACCAGAGTTGAAATGTAAAACAAAATAAAAGCCCTCTTCGGAGGCCCATTTCACCAGGAGTTGAAGTGTTACAACCGCTCTTCGGAATTTCACTTCACAAGAGTTAAAATGTAAAATAAAAATAAAAAATAAAAGCCCTCTTCGGGGGCCCATTTCACCAGGAGTTGAAGTGTTACAACCGCTCTTCGGAATTTCACTTCACCAGAGTTGAAATGTAAAACAAAATAAAAGCCTTCTTCGGAGGACCATTTCTCTAGGAGTTGAAGTGTAACAACCGCTCTTCGGAGTTTCACTTCACCGGAGATGAAATGCGAAAAAAAAAGAGAGCCTCTCCCAAGGGGCAGAAACAGAAAGACCTCTTCCCAGAGGCACAATAAGACTGAAAGACCTCTTCCCAGAGGCAGAAATGAAAAGACCTCCTCCCGGAGGCACAATCAAGCAGAAAAGACCTCTTCGGAGGCACACGTTTCACCAAGATTGAAGTAAAACTTCCAAGTGTTGAAACGTGAAAAAGTCTTCCTCAGAGGTGCAACTTTTCAAAGAAACAAAAATCAAGAAGCCCTTTACTGTGGCAAGTAAAAAAAAAAAAATCCTCATTAAGAGCACACTTTAACTTTCAAAGGAAGAGTGAATTACTTGTTCTCGAAAATTCTCTTCCTCAAAAAGAAGTTGAAGTGCTTTACAAATACCCGCTTTACCACATAGAAGATTTCATTCAATAAAATGTGTATATGCACAAAATAAAGAGTGATATCTTCGAAAGTTGAAGCGTAGAAACTTATTTGTGCTCTATTTTTTAATGAAATCATATTCCTCCAAATTTGGAATAATTATTCTCTAAAAAATAAAAGCACAAGTTCTTCATAAAATAAAATATTACAATGGGCTTATGGTATAGGGGCAGCATGGCGTAACTACATCGGTAAAATTGCGCTCGAACAATATATACCACAAGCTCACTGCAATATCGTACAAAGAAATTTGTACAAAAATAGTAAATGCATTCTCAGATATAGACAGAAATTTATACAAAGAAAAAGAATCATTTTATTCAACACTATTCTATATACAGGTACAGGTTCCAACAAAAGAAAAGCGGGAGGCCGGTACCCGCATAATATCCGGTCATTACAAGCTTCAATACATGCAAAAGGCAAAAACTAAACAAGGAAGGAAAAGCAAGGTTCATCACTTCTTCTTTCTCCCACCACCTTTTGAGCCTTCGCCTGGTTTAATTGGTAGCTTCTCGCGCCGGCTTAAAAGAGTTGGGGAAGAAGGGGAAAGAGGAGCCACCGGAGTAACTTTCAAATCTGTTTCTGTGATCAAAATACTCTTCCTCTTCTTCTTCGAAGATGTGCGCTTCGCTCTCCTCTTTGAAGACTCACTTTTCGGAGTAATGAATGCGGACAGTTTTGTATCGTCAGAAGTAGTTCGATCTGGAGAGACTTCGCCTATCTCGAGTTCTTCTCCTTTTTGAGAAATAGCAGGATCGTCCAGACCCTGAAGAGCTCCTATCTTTTCTTCCTGTGATCCTGGTTGAGAAGTAGGAAGGGGAGTAACTTGAGAAGACGGAGGAATAATTGCTGCAGGAGGCGAAGTTTGCACAGCACTTGGTGTTTCAACTGCAGAAGAAGAGAAGTTAAAAATATTAGTATCTCCCGAAAAGAAGGGAGATATGGGTTCGTCAAGATTCAAGAAGTAATCGAGAAGCTCATCAAACTTTTGAGGAGCAAGCAGGCAATCCACCTGAATCGGACCAATGTCAAAGTTACCTGAAGATATTTGCTTCGCTGGTTCAATCTCATAATTTTGAGCTCCAATATCCTCCAAAGCCTCATCATCAGTAGGGGTAATTACCCCGTTTCTTGTAGGAGGCGGAGAATGAGCACTGGAACCTGTGATGTCAACCCAGGAGAAACTAAAGGACGAACAGAGGTAGCAGGTGGTAATTCTTTTCCAGAACGTTCCTCTTCCGCCATCCCAGTCCGCACTCTGGCAAGTTTCTCTTTTCCCTTCGCAAGAGCAGCACGAGTCTCCTCATCTAGATAGCGCGCCTCAAGCTCTTCCTCGTTATACCCGGCGCCTCTGAACATGTCGAGAGCGGCTTCCCACACTTCAGCCAAGGTGATTTCGTATTTAGGACCGAGAAAAGAGAGACTGTCGTGCCCCAAGACGCTGTGCAAGTAAAAGTCGAATAGATTTGAACTGACGTTGGCTTCCATGGCTTGAATAGATTCTTCAGCTGCGATTTTACCAGCCATGGCCTCATCTCGTTCTTTTTCAGTTTCAGCAAGTTGAGCTTTTAACGCTTCAATCTCCATGTCTTGGGCGCTCATTTTACTCCGCAACTGAGCGACATCAGTGCGGTAATTCTCTACGACCTCTTCTAGCCTCTCAACTTTAGCTTCGGCATCTCTTTGGCCAGCATGTGCATCCCGCACTTGTTTTTGTAGCACCTCTTCTCTTTGAGTGTAAGTGTTAGAAGAGGATGTAAGATCGTCTTTAAGCTGCTTGACTTCAGCTTCAAGTTTCTCGTTATACTCGGTTATGTTTTTCATCTCGATGCTGTGCTGGTCAAGAATCTTCTGCCATTCCGACTTATCGTTCTCCATAGTTAGCATCGCCTCGATATTGGCCCGATTGACCCTTTGGAGTTCATCAACAAGCTTTTGCCATCCAGACATTCTTTCAATATCAAGTCTGACGGCATCAAGATTTTGGTACATGGCTTCTTTATCAATGGGGACTAAATCAAGATCGAAGCGCACCCCCTTCAAGCACCAATTCGAGAATCGGATCTATAGGGTCGGTGGGCCCCTTTCAACACGATATGAAGGCCTATTAAGAAGTGTTTGAATAGCGCTTCCTTCAAGAGCAGGGGATTTGGAAGGAATGTCGATAGAGATGGGAGCGTCAAACTTTTTAGATATTGCAGATGCGTGCTTCTCACTAGATTTGGCCCGCTTGCTCGGGTCCTCAACAATGTGGCTCTTCCCCCGACCATCATGTGTTTTACGTTTGTGAGAGTCATCGCCTCTTGAAGGAGACTCATGTCGCACATCTATCCTCTCATGACGTTCTTCATATTCTCTCCTCTCTCTAGCTTTTCGAGCAGCTCTCTGCTCATCGGTTTCTCTGGGACCAGTAAGGTAGCGTCTATAATCATAGTTGCCACGCCCTCCATAGCGCTGAAAGTCTTTATAGTAAGAGCCGCTGCCGCTACGCCCCATTGAAGGATCTGAAAGGCAAAAAGACAAGTCTTAAAAGCCTTTAGATAAAAGAAGTCAAACACAAACAAGTGCTGAAAAATCCTAAGTGTTGTGTAATGTGTAAACTACACGCATCAAGCTACAGACCACTCTGTGGAGTAGAGGTGGTGATAACTTGAGTAGGAGGAGTTGGCATTTGTTGTAGAGAAGATGTTGCCTCGATTACAGGAGAGATAGTTTTGGAAACATCATCTTTAAAAAGTTCTTTTGAAGTCACAATTAGGTCGCTCAACCCCTCAAAAACATCATCACCATCATGCTTTTTGGGACTTGCTTTCTCAACTCCTTCGTCAGCAGATCTCCCGGAAGATCGTGGAGGTTCTTCCTCTACGATAACTGGGGCAAGTGTCGACTTGCTAGACGGCCCCGCAACATCAGTGAGAGTGGGGCACTTCACCAGTAAAGTTTCAGTGGAGGGATCTTTTGGCATAAGCTTTTCAGCCTCCGTTGGAGAATCGGGAACTTCACAAGGCTGAGTGGAACGAGAAGGGTGAAGGAGTCCGAACTGATGAAGGAATTCGTCATTCAACAGAAATTTTATGTCCCGCTCTTCAATTGGGATCGCCATGAGCCTCTCTAAAGTTGGCTTGTGGCTGGGATCTTTAGATGAAGGGGGAGCGCTGAAATGGAAAAACAAAGTTAGCACTTGATAATTCAGAATTCGCAAAACTCAAAGAATAGAAGAAGTAGAGATAGACGATCTCACTTCCTTTCCTTCACAAAGCATAGAACCCCGGGGGGCATCGAACAAAGAAGAACAGGGTCAGGAACCCATGAGTAGTGTCGGGAAGGCCAACGATTAATATGCGGTTTCGGGCACTTCTCACAACGGTAATGGAAGGATGATCTTTGGTCCGGGTAAAGGAGCATAAGTAACAGATTTCGTCAAAGCCCGGAAGTCGATTAAACGTTCTCCCAAATAACACGCACAACCCCATTAGGATGGCATAGCCATTGGGGTGTAGCTGGGATGGAGAAATGGCCAGTCGACGAAGAAGATGCTCGAGAAAGTTGTTGAAAGGAGGGTGGCCCCGTTCAGGCACATTTGTCGATTAACTGTCACAAAGCCGGGAGGTGCTACGTCGGCAGTATTACTTCTTTCGGGAAGAATAGCATCTGATTCAGCAATGCCAAACTGACCACACAACTGGCGAAAAACTTTGTATGATAGTGTGGTAGGGACTCTTTCGGGAAGATTGGCTAGTGAAGCTGGAATAACAGTTGCCTCCCCAGTCTGAACCGTTGTATCCTCCTGCTGAGAGGTCATTCTACACAAGCAACTAGATATTCAAATGTGAAGGTGCACATTTCCTAAAAGTGTGGAGTGTCGTGCAGAACTAATAAAAATGACAAGTAAATATAACTGGAATTAAACTAGTTGATGATTGATCGATTGTAAAAATTTCAGAACTTGTTGATCTAAAGTTCAAGCATAATATTAGTGCACGCTGGTCGATTTCAATTGACTATTTCAGTGTTGCTTTAATATTTTTCTTGAAATTGATAAGTTGAAAGCACTTCATTCACACAATTTATTTAAGTTAATCATCTGTTGTTAACTAATCTGTCATTTGATGTGGGCAATCAACGGCAGTATATTCGTCCCAATTTTCTGTAAATATTGTATCAAACAGATTGTTAGCTTACAAGTTAAAGTAATCTGTAAAAGACTGCAGCAAAGTTCAATAGTTCAAAATCCATACAACAGTGCAAGTGCTAAGTCGAAGACAACTCAAGTACTAACTCGGCGACGACTTAAGCACTAACTCGCCTACAACCTTGGGATTATGAGGCGAATAAAGTTAAGCCGTTTCAATCTTAAGTCGTCAATGCATTAGGTCGGCTATGCTCTAAGTCGTAAGTCAATGAACAGAAGGAGGGCTCCGGTTCAAAAACAACAAGAAATCTTCTAAGTTCTAACTCGGTCACGACCCATGACTTAAGTCGCAAAACTTGCTAGGTCGGATTAAAGTTAATTGCAAAGGCCACTGGGTCGCATGGAAGTTGCTAAGTCGTACATGGGGCAATCTCCCACTCTATTCGGCCAACTCGCTTCCCCCTCTAACTCTTAACCCGTTAATCCAATGGCCTCTCCAACAGCAACAACCTTAACCCTATCACACTACAGGATTGCCTCGAATGGCGAATCGCCATAAGTCAAATCAGACAGACCTAAGTTCATCAGCGATCAATCCAACAAAACTCATAGGGCTCGAAGGGGCGAACCGGAGGCGGAGAATTAAGCGCGTAAGGTGATAATGATCAACGATCGAAGAGAGAGAAGAAATCGCTTACGATTGTGTGTTGCTAGAGAGGATTGGGTGTAAATTGGGTCGAGATCGTCTTTAAAGGTTTAGAGAATGTGGTAATGGCGGAAATGGCTTAAGGATAAAGTGATGAGAAGGAGAAACGACTCAAGCATTTTATAGTTCGAGACAGTAAAACTTGAGCCGGTACGTACGAGTTAGGATGAGTCGAAGCACACGACCTATGACATAGGCATGTACTTCGAGGGGCAAATGTTAACCCTTAATTCTCTACGACCTAAGAAACGTACGACCCAAGGAGCTGGTACGAGTTAAGACTTAACGAGTTAAGGATATGTATGACTTAAAGCCTCTACGACTCAAGAAGCCAACGACCTAAGATCTGCAACTGAGGGAATGTTACGAGTTAAGAAACCTAACGAGTTAAGGCCTATATGACTTAAGAAAATGAACGGCCTACGACTTAAAGGTTGTGCGACTTTAAATATGATACGACCTAATTACAGCTACGGTTGAACGACCTAAGACTTCAGGGACAAGTTCAATACCATGCTGAAATGAGATAACTCATTGACGAGTTACGACCAATGATGAGTCGTGTACGACTCATGCTAGCATCAAGAAAGTTGCGTTTGGTTAACTCGTGAACGACTTATCACTTTGGACCAAGCCGTGAGCTAACCCAGTAGGTCGGCCGCGTGTTAACATGAGACGACTCACCATGACTCGTCCACGACCTAAAGTTACTAAGTCGCAGCCCGCTATCATGATACTTATATCAAAGAGAAATGACTCGGGGACGACTTAAGACTTGTGCTATATTCAGAGGATTGAAGGCGCTCTGGTACGAAGCTGGGGTTCAACCTGTTGAGTCGTCCATGACCCAACCTGACTCGGCTACGAGTTAACGATGAGTCGGGTACGACTCACGACTCAAGGCCGAAAACTCCTATAAATACATGACCACTTCCAACATTTGGGGGGACTTTTGGCCAATCATTTCAAGCGCCAGTACTCTGCCGAATTCTCAACTTACCCGACACTTCAAGTTCGAAGGACATCTCAACTAACTTCAAGGGAAAATCTAACGCAATCTACATGGATTCGAAGAATTCTTCTCTACCAAAGTTCTAGTTGTTTATCTCGTCATAATTGTAATTGAAGATTGTTGTAAAGTTGTAATCGGTTTAGCAATAAAGAGAATTAAAGTGGACGTAGGCTTGCTTTGAGCCGAACCACTATAAAATCGTTGTTATTCACTGCTTTTTCTGTGACTTTCTGCTTATACTCTGTTCCCGAATCATCGGGTGGTGCTTTCACAACTACACTTTATACACCGGGGTGTTAGCGTTCAAATTTTAGCGTTAACAAAACAATACTATATTTTTTATCTTCACAAATTAAAAATAAATCCAATTTATCAAAGTGATAAATTGGAGGGTCGTTTCAATATGGCCATGTCAGCAGGCAGCTATGGATTAGTACCAATCCATGTGCATGGATCAGTACCGATCCGTAAGATTATTTTATGTATCCTTCTTATTATGTTGGGATAAAGAGATATATCATTAGCTACGTGTTTCCTAACTTGTTTGCATTCTTATGAACTTGATTTGAGTCTAAATGATGCATTGGTGGAGGCGCAGAGTTGTTGATTTCAAATGCTTGCGGCGTTTGATAGCAAATGATAGACGATCGATCTATAAAGCTTGGAGTAGGCTTCTTGCATAAAGACTTGGTAGTAGGAGGAAATTTAAGCTTTTCTAAGGGGATTCTATAGACCGGTACCTATCCATAGTGTTAACTCCTATGATCAGCGACTTAGTGACACAAAGAAGTAAGCGACCTACGAGATAAGGACTTAATGACCTAACATAGGTAGCGGGCTAAGCGACCTAACTTCTGAAGTGGAGAAGCAACTTAAGAAGGTTAGCGACTTAACAACTTATGCAACTCAGCGACTCAATGAGTTAATGAATCAACAACGGGTTAGCTACTTAGCACTCAAGCGACTTAACACTCAAGCGGCTTAACAGGTAACGACTTAAGGAGAGCAGCGACTTAAAGGAGTAGATGGACCAGCGACTTAGTGACCTATTGAGTTACCGACCTAACGTCTTAAAAGGTTATGACCTAACTACCTAAAAGAATGGTCCGCGACTTAACGACCTAAAGCTGGACGACCTAACTACCTAAAAGAATGGTCCACGACTTAACGGCCTAAAGGTGGGCGACCTAACCGCCTAAAAGAATGGGATGACCTAACGACCTAAAGGTTAACGACCTAATGGCTTAAGTTCCCTGCGACCTAAAGAGTTAAAGCGGCAACGACCTAATGATTTGATAACCTATTTTAGGTCATTCACGACTTAATACTTGGCGAAAAAACTATGCCGCTTCCTTATAAGTCGCTAAGTCCTACCCGTTGGTTTGTATGGACGAGTGCAGGCCATTTAGGTCGTAACTTGTATTTCTTTAGCCCGCCAACACTTCTTTAGGTCGCCCACACTTCTTAAGGTCGCTCACGACCTTCCTTACGTCGCTCATGACCTAAGGCCTGTCCAAAATTCTCTATAAATACACCCTAAGCTCGAACATGAAGGGGACTTTTTCGATCATTTTCTTCAAAGCATCGATACTTTTCCATCTTCAAGCCGAGCCTTACTCCAACATTCGAAACTCACAAGAAGCTTCAGTCAACTTCAAACAGGGATTCAACATATTCAATCATGAATTCGGAGAATTCTCTTGCATCGATGTTTTTCTAGCTGCTTGTCTTTTGAAGTGAATTGTAATTGAAGGAAATTGTAAAGGATTGTAATAATATAAGCAATAAAAAAAGGATTGAAGTGGACGTAGGCTTGATTATAAGCCGAACCACTATAAACTTTGAGTCTCTTACTGCTTTTTTCAGTGAATTACTACTTTTCCTGATTCCCGTGTTAACGGGTGGTGCTTTCATTCAATCTCTATTTGCATCGGGGTGTTAGCATCCGACTTTTTACGTTAACATTTTCGGTGCTTTCACTGAGAACCCAACTCAGGATACTGTCATCATAGCTTCACGGAAATTTGTAGATTGGATCTCTCTAAAAACCAGGAGTTTATCAGAAATAATGGCCCCCGGAAGAAAACGCAAGTCTGTGAGGTCCGACGATGTTCGCGAGACTACTGCCACTTCTCCTCCTTTAAGTCAAACAACTCCAACCGTCGGAGTAACACGGGCAGAGCTGGATGTCGTGGTATCTGGGCTACATCAACAAATGGAAGCTCAAAATAACATAATGATGGAAAGGTTGAATGCTTTATTTGAGGAAAACCGCCAACCAGCAACTAAGAAGGGAAACCATGCCGATGAAGTGTAGAATGTGGAAGGAAGGAATATCCCTCATAGGCCAGTTGACCCAGTGGAGAGGATACCTCCCCAAGCCGGAGGATCAAGGCCGCAACCAACCCTCCATGAGCGATTGTCAAGGCAAAATTCAGAGAGAATGGCTGGTGTTTGTCCCGCTGAGCCTCAAAATGATGAAGAGTATTTCTCAGGCATGGTTCATCAGATTATGAAGGAAAGTATGCAGAGAAATGAAGATGAGAAAGAATGGGGTTTCGCTCCGAGAAAAACACCATTCACTGAAAAGATCTTGAAAGCAGAGTTCCCAAGGAAGTTTGTCCCTCCAAATATTCCAGTTTACAAGGGAACGAGCGATCCTAATGAGTTTCTGTATAAGTATGATTCGCACATGACGGGTGCCAGAGCCTCTGATGAAATCAAATACCAATATTTTTCGGTATACCTGGAAGGAGTTGCTTTACTTTGGTTCACAAAGCTGCCGGTCCGATCGATAGACCAATTTTCTGATTTGACTCGGAAATTCAAGGAACGGTTTCGATTGTATGCGTCAAAGGCAATGGATATAACGTCGTTATCTAGCTTGGAGCAGAATCCTGGAGAATCCATTAGAGCTTTCTTTAATCGCTTCAATATAGCTCTGGCTGAAGTGGACAACGCAGAGCCAAGAATGATTTTGACATACCTAATGAAGGCTATTGATAAGACGAGTGAGTTCAGGAGGTGGTTAAAAATGAAAGAACCGAATTCGGTTGAAAAGTTTTATAAGAAAGCCGATGAATTCATGCGCCTAGAAAGCCTCCAAGCACCGGCTAAGGTGGTATCGACAGAGGCTGGAAATAGTAATGTTGTTCCGAATAAGAAAGAATCTGGCAATCAAAAGAAAGGGAATGATGGTCAGAAGAGGCAAGGAGATTCAAAGAAAGGTCGTCCCTTCAACTTCACCCCTCTGACTGATACCCCGGAGAACATCTACTTTGCGAACAAAGACACGATCGGATTCCCCGTGCCAGCTAAGAAAAGAGTTAATAATAAAGTTGAGAAGAATAGAAGGTTTTGCCGGTTCCATAACCAACCCGGGCATGATACTAACGAGTGTCATCACTTGAAGGAGGTAATTGAGGAACTATTGAAGGAAAACAAGCTCCAGCAATATGTAAAAAGGAGAAAGAATGGCCCAACTTCGTCAACTCAAGGACAACAGGTTTCTGTTCATCGTCCTAGCTCAAGTGAGAAGGCAGCAGCTCATGAGTCAGAGAGGCCTGTTATAAATGTGGTTACAGGGGTCCCTCACCCAGCGGGCAGGAGTTGGGGCGAAATGGAAAGATACGCCCTTGCTTTGAAGTATGCACTGGCAGATGAAAGTGTTTTTGTGTTAGAAGATGCTGCGCCCCTGAAGCAGCAGAAAACCTTTAATGATGACATTATATTCAGTACTAGGGATTCGATGGTTGTTGAAGCTCCTACCATTGATCCTTTGGTCATCTCAGCTGGCATTAGGCCAGCTACTGTGAAAAGAGTTCTGGTTGATTGTGGAGCTTCATGCAACATTCTCTTCAAGAAGACTTTTGATCAGATGAAGATTCCAATGGCCGACGTTCAAGCTTCATCACTAAAGATTGCTGGTTTTACTGGAGAGCCGAAACAGCCAATTGGGAATATCGATTTATTCGTAGAGCTTGGAGAGGGGCAGTGAAAAGTGGCTCGAAAACAGACCTTTGTTATTGTTGAAGAGTTTTCTGCCTATGATGCCTTCCTAGGTCGACCTACTCCGGTAGCATTCAAAGCTGTTTTTGCCCCATGGTGTCTGACCATAAAATTCCCCACAGATAATGGAGTCGGTGTGGTGAGAGGGGATCAGAATGCTGGGCGTGAATACTATCTTACAGAGTTGCGTGAAACGAGGAAGAGAGAAATGGGAAAAGATGCGGTGGCCCCAGACCGCATCAAAGAATCAACCTTGTAGAAATTACAGGGTGGACCCTGCATAGGCGAACACAGCGATGCACGAAGAGAGATGGATCCCAGAAAAGCCAGTGCAGGGGAGGATAGAGTGGTACCAGTTGAAGTGACAGTACTGGTACCTGTTGACCCGAAAGACCCGAACAAAGTGTTGAATGTGGGTTCGCAGCTTAATGCAACGGTTCAAAATGTTTTGATATCATTTTTGAAAGCAAATCTGGATGTATTCGCTTGGACTCATGCCGATATGTGTGGACTATCTCCAGAAATTGCAGTGCATACCTTGAATATTGATCCAAAGTTTACACCGGTAAAGCAGAAAAGGAGAACTCAAGGTCCTGAAAGGTCAGCAGCATTAAAAGAAGAGGTTGATCGGCTCATGGAGAATGGTTTTATCAGGGAATCCACTTATCCGAATTGGGTTTCAAATCCAGTACTGGTTAAAAAAGATAATGGGAAATGGAGAGTGTGCAGTGACTTTCCAGATCTAAACAAAGCCTGCCCCAAGGACTGCTTCCCTTCACCCAGGATTGACCAGTTGGTGGCTGGAACGGCGGGGCATGAATTGCTATCTTTTATGGATGCCTACTCCGGATACAACCAGATCATGATGCATGAGCCAGACCAGGAAGCTTTATCACTGATGTTGGTCTCTGCTACTATAGAGGCATGCCTTTTGGACTTAAGAATGCGGGGGCAACTTACCAAAGACTTGTTAATGCCATGTTTAAACCACAGATTAGCAAGACTATCGAACTTTATGTCGATGATATGCTGGTAAAGTCAAAGAAAGCAGTGAACCACATGGATCACTTGGCAGAGATGTTTTCGATCCTACGAAAGTACGGTATGAAGCTGAATCCTTTGAAGAGTTCATTTGGGGTAGAATTTGAAAAGTTTCTGGGTTTCATTGTAAGTGAAAGGGGCATTGAAGCTAATCCTGCTCAGATAACTGCCTTAAGAGAAGTCAAAGCTCCTAGAACGAAGAAGGAATTGCAAAGTCTCAATGGAAAAGTTGCTGCCTTGAGTCGGTTCATTTCCAAAGCTACTGATAAATGCATTCCATTCTTTGATGCTCTAAAGAAAGGAAGAAAAAACTTTGACTGAACTCCTGAGTGCCAGAAAGCTTTCGATGAGCTGATTTGTCATATGGAAACGCCTCCTATACTTTCTAAGCCTGACAATGGTTAAGATTTTTTTGTATATTTGGCGATCTCGTCTCATGGCCTCAGTGCAGCTTTGGTACGGGAGGATGCGAAAATTCAACGCCCGGTCTACTACATCAGCAAGAGACTCACAGGGGCAGAATTGAACTATTCAAAGTTGGAAAAGCTCGCTTATTATCTACTGATTGCATCAAGAAAATTGAAGCCATATTTCCAAGCTCATCCCATCAAGGTCCTCACCGATCAGCCTTTGAAGCAAGTCATGTTTCGTCCTGAGACCTCGGGTCGTCTTTTGAAGTGGAATATTGAGCTCAGTCAATATGACATCACGTATCATCCTCGGAAAGCAGTCAATGGACAAGCTTTGGCAGACTTCATCGCGGAATGTGCAGACAAAGGTGATAACGAGGAGGTGGTAGCCGATAATTCCCCAATTCTATGAAAATAGTATGTCGATGGCGCAAGAAACGATTACTGTTCTGGGGCTGGGGTTGTGCTTGAAACCCTGAAGGACGGTCACAGTGTTATGCACTAAGATTAGAATTTCCTTCGACTAATAATGAAGCAGAGTATGAAGCTCTCGTTGCTGGCCTGAAGATTGCTAAAGAACTGAACATCAAGGCATTGCAAATCTTCAGTAATTCACAACTTATTGTGTGTCAAGTCAAGAAAGTGTTTCAAACCAAATGAGGAAATCTGCCCGCTTACTTGTCAAGAGCTTGGGAGCTTCTCGAGGACCTGGACCATTATACAATAAACCATATACCTCGGGAAGAAAATATGAAGGCAGATTCCCTCGCAAAGTATGCAAGCACTGGTGAAGCTCAATTATTGGGATTAGTTCCTGTGGAAGTCCTGTCAACTCCAAGCATTGATGAAATGAATATTGACTGGATCATGACTATATCACAGGAGCGAGAATCATGGATGACTCTGATATTGGAATACCTGCGCGACGGTTCTCTACCAGAAAACCCAAGAGAACGGCAGAAGTTGTTAAGAAAAGCATCCAGATTTGTAATTCAAGATGGCCGATTTTATAGGCGGGGATTCTCAATGCCATTACTCCGATGTGTGACAAAGGAAGAAGCTGGAACAATTCTAACTGAGGTACACGGAGGAGAGTGTGGAGACCATTCAGGAGGTCAAACTTTAGCAAAGAAAATTCTCCGTTATGGATATTTTTGGCCGGATATTAATCGTGATGCCGCGAGTTACGCCCGAAAATGTGACCGATGCCAGAGATTTCCAAAAATCCCAAGAGCACCTTCCACTGAGATAACACAGATGGTCAGTCCGTGGCCATTTGCTATTTGGGGAATGGATCTCATCGGGCCTCTGCCAACTGCAAAATCCGGAATCAGATACGCTATTGTTGCTATAGATTATTTTACTAAATGGGCTGAATCTGAACCCTTAGCTACTATTACCTCTAAGAAAATGATAAACTTTGTAACTAATAATATCATTTGCAGGTATGGAGTGCCTCAAAAGATAATCACCGACAATGGAACCCAAATTGAAAGTAAAGAGTTCCAAGATTTTTGCAAAAAATTCAAGATTCAGAAAAGTTTCTCAGCAGTGGCTCATCCGTAGGAAAACGGGCAAGTGGAAGCAGTAAACAAAATTATCAAATCAACCATCAAAAAACAGCTGGAAAAAGCAAAAGGTGGTTGGGTCGATAAACTTTCGCTAGCACTATGGGCATATAGAACTACACATAAAACTGCGACGGGCCACACTCCATTTTCATTGGCATATGGATCAGAGGCAATGATTCCGGTAGAAATAGAGATCCCTTCACAAAGAAGAATCCATTTCAATCAAGCCGAAAATGAAAAGCTACAACTTGAAGCCCTTGACTTCCTTGATGAAAAATGGGAAGAAGCTGAGCTCAGAATTGCGACTCATCATCAAAGAATAGCCAGGCACTTCAATTCCAAAGTTTGCCGACGCAGCTTTGAAGTTGGGGATCTAATCTTAAAAAGAATTATGACACCTACGGGCGTGCTTGGACCGAACTGGGAAGGGCCGTATGTTATAGGCCAAAAACTTCTCGATGGCACATTCAAACTTGTAACTGTCGAAGGAGACCCAATTCCAAGAGCTTGGAACAACAATCATTTGCACCCATATTTTACTTAAAGGCTTTAATGAAATATTGTAAAAGAATGATGAATGTATGGTTCTTGTATTGAAGGCCATTGTAAAGTCAGTGCAAGTGAATAATAAGAACTATAAAGTGGATGTAGGCCCAGCTCTTGGCCGAACCACTATAAATCTTGTGCTCTTTATTATTATAGACTGCTTTGCTTTATTTCGATACATAAAATACGTCAATTATATTACTAAAATGTCGATTTAATAATGCAGGCCATAAAAACAAAGCTTACCCATCACAAGACCAAGCAATCCTTGATATCACCCGACAAGCAAACGCTAAGCCATTCAAAATTTCCATACTCAAATCCTACGAAAGAAGTGCTTCGAACAAAAGTTAACGATTCGGCTGGAAGTGGGCCATTGCTAACTAACTGTGAATGTTTGTACAAACGAGCATCCAGTTAAATAGCCTGTGTCTGCCACCACCAACTCTCTTAACTATGAAGTATATTTCTTTGGGTAAGGGAAATTGTTGGCAACTAAAAAGGGAATGGTATTTGGAAAAGATAACGGGGGGATCGCCGATATGAATAGATGGCAAAGAGAAATGGGCAAGCAAGCATCAAACAGCAAAAGACCTCTTCGGAGGCACAAGCCCTCTTCGGAGGCACAACTCTTCGGAGGATAAAGACCTCAAACGGGGCATGCTAGAAGACTTTCTCAACAAGAAAGATTGGTATGGAATGACCGGGAGCACCTTCCCGACTAGAAGGCAAGGCGCTTGTTAACTTGCTGAGACAGTTTGCGCAGACAAGCGTCCAAGTAACTTGCGTCCGCCCCATGAATCTATACGATGATCGGAGGCACCTTCCCAAGTGGAAGGCAAGGCGCTTGTTCACTAGTTGAGAAAGTCTACGTAAATAAGTGTCCAAGTAACTTGCGTCCGCCCCGTGAATCTAGCCAACCATGAGGAAGAAACTTCCAGGTAGACTCGGAGGCATGCATTCCACCGAGATTTGAAATAAAACTTCACAAGTGCTGGAATGTGAAAAGCCCTCTTCGGAGGCCCATTTCACCATAGTTGAAATGCTAAAAGACCTCGAGCGGGCCGCGCCAGAAAAAGAGAGTTCTTTCTCGACATAAAGTTGCGGACTGATCGGTGGCACAGAACACTTTGTGTCCGCCCCGTGAATCCATCCAACTAAGAGAAATAAGCTCCAAACTTCCAGGCAAAATCCCTACTCAGAGGCACACATTTCACCGTGATCTGAAATAAAACTTCACACGAGTCAAAATGTGAAAAGCCCTCTTCGGAGGCCCGCTTCCCAGCGAACAGGGAAAAAATAAAAGCCTCTCCCAAGAGGCAGAAACAAAAACACCTCTTCCCAGAGGCACAATCAAACAAAAAGACCTCTTCCCAGAGGCGCAACCAAACAAAAAGACCTCTTCCCAGAGGCACAATAAAAACTCTCTTCAGAGGCTCAAGCAGGTTGAAACCCCTTTTTCGAAAGGCCCAATACACTATGAAGTGAAATTCACTTGCCAAAGCAAAAGTGACTTTTTTCAAAAAGTGAAGTGTAAAAACTTTGCAACAAGAAAAAAAAGAAGGAGAAAACTCCTCCAATATGAAGTACATTCTACTAAGCTAGAAAAATATTTTCTTGAAACGGAAATATTATCCTATAAAGTACAAATGCAAACTTTCATGAAATGGATGAGTTGTTCTCTAAAGGAAGGGTACAAGTCTTCTTGAAATAGAAGACTTGTTCTCCGAAACTTTGCGAATATGAAAAAGGATTGCAATAAACCTATGGTATGGGGGCAATACAGTATAGTCATCACAAAAATGAAGACAATCCTCAATAAACATACCATAGGTTTACTGCAACCTCACATAAAGAGGATAAAGAAACTTGCATAAAAACAGAAAGTAAAAGCGTTCTCAAATACAGACACAAATTTGTATAAGTAAAAGAACCATTTTATTCCATACTATGAGAATTTTATACATATGCAGGTTTCAAAGTAAAAGAAAGCGAGGACTGGTACCCGCACAATCTCCAGTCAACACAGGCTTATATACATACAAAAAAGAAAAAAAGTAAAGCAAAGAAGGGAAAGCGGGACTCATCGCTTCTTTCTCCCACCACCTTTAGAGCCTTCACCTGGCTTAATAGGCAATTTTTCAGGTCGGCTTGGGAGAGTTGGGGAAGAAGGAGAGAGAGCTAGTGCTGGATCAACTTCCGTTTCCTTTTCAGTAACAGAAATGCTTCTCCCTTTCTTCTTTTGAAATTGTATGCTTCCTCCTCCTCTTTGAAGAAGACTCACTCCCCGGAGTGACAAGAGTACACAATTTTATGTCATCAGAAAGGGTTCGCTCTGGAGATTCTTCGCCTCCTTCAAGTCCTTCGGCCTTCTGCTCCTGCGAAGCGATTGGATTATCCACGTCTTGAAGGGCTCCTATTAATTCTTCCTGCGATCCCGACTGGGAAGTAGGAGTGATTTGGAAGGATGGAGGAGGAATAGCTGGAGGAGGAGAAGTTTCTATGACACTAGGCGTTTTCGCTATAGAAGAAAAGTAAAAAGTATTAGTATCTCCCACGAAGAGAGGAGATAACGGCTCATCAAGTCTTAAGTAATAAGCAAGAATTTCAGCAAGCTTGGCTGAAGCAAATGAGTAATCCGCTTGACCTGGTTCGACGTTAATAATACCTGGGGAAGTGGGCTTCCTAATCTCAACTTCATAAGCTTGTGCTTCGGTGCTTTCTTCGCCTTCATCTCCGCCCTATGCACTTGTAATCTCAGTTTTGACTTTAGAAGGGGACGGAGAATGGGAACCGGAGCCTGTGATATCAACGTCGGCTGAAATTGGAGGAGGGACAGGGGCAATTAATGGTGCTTCTTTCTCTGGATGCTCCTCTCTCATCATCCCAGCACGCTATCTAGCGAGCTGCTCTTTTCCTCTGGCAAGGGCTGCACGAGCTCCGTCATCCAGATAATGTGCCTCGAGTTCTTCTTCGGCATACCCAGCATCTTTGAGCATATCAAGCGCAGCTTCCCATACTTCAGCCAAAGTGATTTCATATTTGGGGCCCAAAAATGCTAGACTGCCACGCCCTAGGACACTTTGCAAGTAGAAGTCAAATAATGTCGAACTGATATCGGCTTTAGTGGCTTCATGAGCTTCTTCAGCTGCAATTTTACCGACAACAGCCTCATTGCACTCTTTCTCAACTATAGCAAGTTGAGTTTTTAATGTCTCAATTTCGAAGTTTTGGGAGCTGGTATGTTGTCGTAACTGTGCAACTTCAACGCGATAATCTTCTACAACCTTTTCCTACCACTTGAGTTTATCTTCGGCCTCTCGTTGGCTAGCATGAGCATCCCGCACTTCTTGCTGAAGCACACTTTCCCTTTGAGAGTAGGAAGTGGAGGAAGTAGCAAGCTCCTCTTTAAGTTTTCCAACTTCCGCTTCAAGCTTTTCATTATAAGCGGCGATGCTCCTCATCTCTGCATCATGTTGATCAATAGTATTTTACCATTCAGATTTATCGTTCTCCATGGTCAACATAGCCTCAAGTTCGCGCGATTCACTCTCTGGAGTTCGTCAACAAGTTTCTGCCAATTCGACATTCTCTCAATATCAAGCTTGACAGCATCAAGATTTCGCAACATGGCTGGTTTGTCGATTGGAACCAGATCAAGATCAAAGCGAACTCCCTTCAAGCACCATTTTGGAAATCGGCTTTGAAGAGTAGCTGGGCCTGGTCCAACCTCATATGAGGGCCTGCCAATGATCGTCTGAATGTCGGTACGAGCGAGAGCAGGAGATTGAGGAGGCACCGAAGCAATGGGCTCTTTAAGAATGTCAGATGATGACTTTTCACCGTTCTTGGTCCATTTGCTCGAATCTTCGGCAGCGTGGCTCTTTCCTTTGTCATCATGGGATTTTCGTTTGAGGGAATCACCCTCTCTGTGGGAAGAGTCATGACGTTCATCCCCTCTCCCGTACCGTTCTTCATATGTTCTTCTCTCCTGAGCTTTTCGAGCAGCCCTCTCTTCATCAGTTTCCCTATGAGGGGGAAGAGAGCGCCTGTAATCATATTGACTGCGCCTTCCATACTGCTTAAAGTCATCATTATACGAGCCACTTCGCCCCATTGGAGAACCTGAAATTTAAAAAAAGAAGCATAACTTGAGAATATTCAAATTGCAAGGAGTTAAGTGCATATAAGTGCTGAAAATTTCTAAGTGTGTGCAACGTGTAGACTACGCACGTTGAACTACAAACCACTCCTCGGTTGTGAAGGAATGATGGGTGTAGTAGCTAACATCAACTCTTGAGTCGACGGGATCTGTTGCAAAATAGAAGTTGCTTCAACCACTGAAGAGGAAACCCTAGTGGCAACAGGATCATCTTTGAAGAGTTCATGTGAGGTGATAAACAGGTCGCTCAACCCTTCAAAAGGGTCGTCCCCGCTCTTCTTGGCAGGACTTGTTTGCTCCGCTGTCACCGGACTTCCTTGAATGTTGGGGGGATTCTCGAGGCTCTTCTTCTTAAATGACCGGGGCAAGTGCAAATTTGCCAGATGACCCCGCGACATCAGTAGAAGTAGAGCATTTCACCAGAGAAACTTCAGGAGCAGGATCTTTCAGTGTAGGCTCCTCAACAAAAACTGGGGCATCCGGTGCCTTAGCCGGAGAATCAGGAACTTCGTAAGGCTGAGTAGAGCGGGAAGGGTGTAAGAGTCCGAATTATTGAAGGAACTCGTCTCTTAACAAAAACTTGATACTTCTCTCCTCAGCCGCCACAACGTTAAGCCTCTCAAAAGTGTGCTTGTGGCTTGGATCTCTACAAAGAGGAGGAAGGACCGCAAAAGTAGAAAGCGAGGTTAACATTTAGCAATTTGGATCTCGCAAAGCTCAGAAGAGGAAAGAATGGGTATAAACAAGCTTACCCCCTACTCTCCAGATAGCGTAGAATCCCTGGAGGCAACGGACAAAGAAGAACTGGTTTAGGAAACCATGAGCGCTATCAAGGAGATCGGTGATAAGCTTGCGTTTCCTTGCGCTCCTTACATATATAATGGAAGGATGGTCTTTGTTTCTCGCAAATGTGCACAAATAGCAAAATTCTTCAAAGCTTGGGAGGCGATCAAGCGTCCTTCTGAAGAGAACGCATAATCCCATCAAAATGGCATAGCCGTTGGGGTGCAATTGAAAAGGAGAAATAGCCAGTCGGCGAAGGATTTGTTGGAGAAAGCCGTTGAAAGGAAGAATGGCTCCAAAAAGGCACATTTTCCGATTAACGGCAACAAACCCAAAGGGAGGACTGTCAGCATAATCATTTGGCCCAGGGAGAATAGCACCTCCTTCTACAATCCTAAATTGGGCACGTAACTGGTTAAACATCCGGTAACTCAGGGTGGTTGGAGTTCTTTCTGGTGGGTTGACCAGTGGACCAGCCATCGGAAGGGCCTCTCCAGTTGGTACTGCTCCTTCTTCTTGATGAGAAGCCATTCTACATAAGCAGCCGGATATTCAAATATGAAGGTGCACGTTTCCTAAATGTGTGAAGTGTTGTGAAAAACTAGTAGATTGACAAGCAAACATGATTGAAATTAAATTAATAAACATGAAAAATTTCAGGACTTGTCCGAATACAAGTGCAGTATTGATGCAAAAAATCAGCTCTAGTTGATTAACATCACTTTACTACTTCACTTGAATTCGTTGATTCGCAACATTTCATACGATTTCTTTAAGTTGATTATATTTTATCGACTAATCTTTCATTTGATGTGGGCAATCGGTGGCAGTATATTCGCCCTAGTTTTCTGCAAATGTTATATTTAACAGGTTATTAGCATCGAATTTGGTATAATCTGTTAAGAAAGCATAGCAAAGTCATGCTAGTTGTCTTGGCAGTTCAAAGTTCAAATCTAAAGTACAACAAAGTTCAAATAATTCAAAGTTCAAGCAATTCAGAGTTTAGGCAATTCAGTCCGGCAGTTCAAGTTAAGCACTCAAGTTGAGATTATGCTTCTAAGTGTGAATTCGAGTTGAGCATCCAAGTACTAAATCGTCCATGACCTAAAAGATTTCTTACGAGTTAAGTTAAGTCGTTGGTCCTTTAAATCGTGAGAGAAAAGGCTTCATTTCAAAGTTACGTGAATTTCTCTAAGTTCTACCTCGGCTGCGACTCAAGGTTTATGTCGCGTCTAGTTAGGTCGGTCAAAAGTTAAGTCGCGAAGGTTTATAGGTCGAAGGTTTATAGGTCGCGAAGGTTTATAGGTCGAAGGTTTATAGGTCGCGAAGGACTATAGGTCGAAGCTTTATAGGTCGCTCAAAATTGCTGAGTCGTGTCCAAGCTAATGTCTTACTTCACTCAACCGGGAAACCTCTAATCTAATTGGTAACTCGTCATCCTTTTAAACCCGTAAACCCAATTAACCACGAATCCTTTCCTCTGCTCAAACCTCTAAAAAGCATCATCTTCTCCTTCGTATCTCCAAGAACCATTACTAAACCTCTCGGATTCAAAGCATTTATTAGCTTCGAAGCTAATCGCTAGCAATTCGACAGGAATCAAAGGGCAAATTCGAATATCAAATCGCAACATAACAACAGAAATTGTGTGGACATGGTCATAGTGGAATCGACGACAAACGCAGCAAGCAAAAGCTCGAGATTACCTAAATTCGCTGATAGAATCAACGGTTGAAAGAAGAAAAAGATTTTGTGTTAAGTCTCTAAGCCTGAAAGTTTGGTTAATGGCGGCTTGGAATGATAGAACAGATGAAATGAAGAAGAAGCGAGCCAAGTGATTTATATGGCGAGAAAAGAGGAAGGCATATCGTCGCACGACCTGGTGAACCCAATGAGTCGCCCACGACTTAGGGACTAAGTCGAAGCACACGACCTACGACCTAGGCGTGTACTTCGAGGGATAAATGTTAACTCCTATGTTCAGCGACTCAGTGACACAAGGAAGTAAGCGACCTACGAGATAAGGACTTAACGACCTAACATAGGTAGCAGGCTAAGCGACCTAACTTCTGAAGCGGAGAAGCGACTTAAGAAGGTTAGCGACTTAACAACTTATGCAACTCAGCGACTCAACGAGTTAATGAATCAACAGCGGGTTAGCGACTTAGCACTCAAGCGACTTAACACTCAAGCGGCTTAACAGGTAACGACTTAAGGAGAGCAGCGACTTAATGGAGTGGATGGACCAGCGACTTAGTGACCTATTGAGTTACCGACCTAACGTCTTAAAAGGTTATGACCTAACTACCTAAAAGAATGGTCCGCGACTTAACGACCTAAAGCTGGACGAACTAACTACCTAAAAGAATGGTCCGCGACTTAACGACCTAAAGGTGGGCGACCTAACTGCCTAAAAGAATGGGACGACCTAACGACCTAACGACCTAAAGGTTAACGACCTAATGGCTTAAGTTCCCTACGACCTAAAGAGTTAAAGCGGCAACGACCTAATGATTTGATAACCTATTTTAGGTCATTCACGACTTAATACTTGGCGAAAAAACTATGCCGCTTCCTTATAAGTCGCTAAGTCCTACCCGTTGGTTTGTATGGACAAGTGTAGGCCATTTAGACCGTAACTTGTATTTCTTTAGCCCGCCAACACTTCTTTAGGTCGCCCACACTTCTTAAGGTCGCTCAGGACCTAAGGCCTGTCCAAAATTCTCTATAAATACACCCTAAGCTCCAACATGAAGGGGACTTTTCAGATCATTTTCTTAAAAGCATCGATAATTTGCCATCTTCAAGCCGAGCTTTACTCCAACATTCGAAACTCACAAGAAGCTTCAGTCAACTTCAAACAGGGACTCAACATATTCAATCATGAATTCGGAGAATTCTCTTGCATCGAAGTTTTTCTAGCTGCTTGTCTTTTGAAGTGAATTGTAATTGAAGGAAATTGTTAAAGGATTGTAATCATATAAGCAATAAAAAAAGGATTTAAGTGGACGTAGGCTTGATTATAAGCCGAACCACTATAAACTATGTGTCTCTTACTGCTTTTTTCAGTGAATTACTGCTTTTCCTGATTCCCATGTTAGCGGGTGGTGCTTTCATTCAATCTCTATTTGCATCGGGGTGTTAGCGTCCGACTTTTTACGTTAACACATAGGCATGGATATGGATCACTACCGATCCGTCAAAGTGATGGATCGTGCTTTATTTATTTTGGAATTGCTTTGTTTTTATCTCGTCATCTTAATTGTACTTAATTTATGGACTCCACGGCTATCTGTCTAGGCCTCTTGCCTTGATAGCTATCAAGTTCTATTCGTCAAGTCGGTTGTGACGATCGTAATTTTCTATAATTTAACATTGTTAATTTTATTAAATGTTTGTTATCTAATATTGGAAAAACAAAAAATTGTGATTCATTAGCGAAATAATAACTTAAATAAGATGTAATAATGCTAATCGAAGTTAAATATTAACTATTTGAATGAAGTTACAATTAATGGAATTAATGTAAATGTTATACAAGGCTATAAATCGAATATAAGAAAACAAACGTAAATATTGAATTAATTAATGAACTAATATATATTGAATGGTAATTGAATAAAATCAATGTTTAGTAACAAGTTATAGCATTGGTTTGGGATGATAAACTTATAAAAATGTGAGAGTTAACGATAATAATTATTATAAGTTAATCATTTATTTAGTCCATCAAATAAAAATTTGTAATCAATTGCAATGAATCTCAATTCAATGTTATATTAATGTAAATTAAGAAAATAATTGAAAATAATGTTAATTCTATTCATAATATGGGAATTGGTTGAATGAAAATAATGGATATCAAAATTTATTAATTTATTGGAATTTAAACTTAATAATTGGATTAATTGCAATTAAATGAAACACAATGAAATTAAGGCTAACACTGAGATTGATAAATTAATCAACTCTCAATTGGTATCTAAATTTGTTTAAACTAGTGTAAATGATTAAGAAATTTCAAAATGATGAAATTTGTTAATTACAGAGTTGAAATTAAAACCTGATTTAATTAATCAATTATTTATTTATTTAATTAACTGGAAAATAGGCATTTTGGCCCCTGACTTGGATTTCGACGAAAGTATTTTCATCGGAACCGTAAAGGTGAATTATTGTAGGATTTCAAGTTTCGTAGCGATCAGACTTGTCGTTAGATCGTACGGACTCGAAAAGCTAGAAATTAATTGAAATCACTTTGAAATAACTTGACTTTGGCATAAACTCTTCATACGATGGAATTTGGACTTGAAACATGTTCCATTGCGTTTAAATTATTTAAAAACATCTATTTTGATATATGGGCTGGCCTATTTTCGTTTCAAAGTCGAAACGGGCTTTTCGGGCCATTTATCGTTCATTGTGTAAATCAATCTTGCCTGTCTATTTTATTTTTGGCCTTGTCTATAAATTCCTCATTATAAAGCCTATCCTATTTCTTATGTTTATTATTCTACATGTACAATTCCAATTGCTCCTCCTCTTTCTCAATGGCAGACAAACCCTAAATTCCCAATTGCAAATTTCAAAATCAAATTCAAATCGAAATTTCAAAATCCACAAACTATATCATATTTTATATCATCGAAAAGCACTCGACGAGCACATCTCAGATATGTAATTCGTTTTCCAATCTGAATCTCTATTTGTCCAGAATTTTGAGTACAAATCGCGGCCGTTCATCGCGCAACGATCGTCCTTGTCTGATCGCATAATTGAATTGTGGGTATTTTAGAGGGGTCTGAGGGGAGTCAATCTGAGTGGTTCGTATGGAGAGTTGATGGCTGGATCATCGGCAATTGGTGGATTAGGGTTTCGTTTGATGGTGACGGCCGGCATGAATTTGTTGTCGATCGTGGTTCTATGGCACCGCATGGGTTCGTACTGGGGTCGCGTGATGCCACGGCGACCATGGGTGGCAACACGCGTGGCCGCGACTGGCCTAGGAGCGAGGCAATCGTGAGTAGCGATGGCGGCCTGCAGCTTTCCTCATTCGTGCGTAGGGTTGAGCTTTAGGAGATCTCGGTAACATGGCGGTAGGGTGTTGGTCTAGGCCTTTGTTTTTTTGTCATTTCCTTGTATTTCAATTTAAATTTTACTTCAAACGTTCTAACATGAATAACTTTTACATACGAGGTTGGTTTTGGGCGCAGTTTTCTCAGTTGGGATCGTATTAAAATTCCAGACATTTTGACACTTGTTTGGATAGATTCTGAAACCTTTCAAATTTGGGTTTAAATTCAATTTCAATTCAAAAGGTGAGTGTTTTAACCCACTCGCAACTTCTAAAATTTCTTATGTTTGTTAAATGGATTTATGATGTGATTAGAAATTTATTAATGACTGTTTGGCATATTTCTAATCATCATCTCAGTTAAATTGAATTTATTGAATTAAATTGTTATTTAGTTTATTGTTGCATATAAACAGCCAGTTAAGTTGTTATTTAATTTATTATTGAATATAAAGTGCCAGTAAATACCTGTTATTTATTATTTGTTTTATATTGATGTTATTGTTTGAATTGGATGATGATTGTGATAAATGTTTGATGATTGATATTGGATGAATGGATGTTGTATATTATGTTGTTATAAATTGCAAGTTGCTATGGATTTTATTTCATTGGGATTGCGGATTGAAATGATTTATAACTGTATTTATGTTTTAAATTATGGATTGAAATGATAAATATCTTTATCACTTGGCCATAGGATAGAAAATTATATACAGACACCGTGGTCTATATATAAAAATATTTTGAGATGATTTATATGGTTTGTAAAGAAACATATGGGTTATATAATTATTGATTTCAGATGTAATATAAATGTCATTTTATTATTGATTTTTAACTTTGTGTAAATTTGTTTTGAAATATAAAATAAGCCAATTAATAAAGTTGATTGTTTTATATAATATGGTTAAGTATCTGTTTAAATTATATTGTATATAGAGTTTATAATGAGTTAAATAAAATTAAAGTTGGAAGATAAATATGAAATTGATTTGAATTAAATTATTTAAGAATTACACTTGAATATATTGATTTGAAATTTAAATAAAATTGAGATTTTAAAGGGTATGATTTTTATAACTTGATTTTGGTTTAGAGTGATTTAAATGAATATCACGTTGATTTAAATGAATATATCAAGTTAAATAAATTGAAGGAATATCCAGTTATTTGAAGTTGAAAAGTTTTACTTAAATGATATTGGATTTATTGATTAAACATATCAAATATAAATAATAGTAATGGAATTTGATATATATGAAATTATCGAAGAACTAGTTTTGAAACGGCGGAATATTTAAAGCTTTGAAATATATGGAAATTGAAACGGTTTATTTGGGGGTTCAAATCTGTATTCGGAATTGATTTGTGAAATTGAAGAAGTTATTTTATTTATAAAGTAATTTAATATTTAAGCCATTTAAGTGGTGTAGTTATGTTTCAAGGTTATGTGCTTCAAAGTATTACGATTTGAAAGTGTTATACTTTAAGTGTTTTGATTTCGAAGTGTTATAACTTTGGAAGTGCTATGATTTCGGAAAGAGGATATATTTGAAACAAAAATGATACTATATTGATTTTGGTTTATATAAAAATGATATCATATTGGTTTGGTTTTTAAAAAGGAAATGATATCGTATTTATATGGTTTTGAAATGGATATTATATTCCGGTTATGAAATATAAATTTCTTTTGAAATGAACGCGGTGTTATAATAATGTTTGGTTGTTAAAGAGACCGGGATCGCATGTTGTCATACTCTCTGCCAACTTCGAAAACCACATTAATAACCGTGTATGTGATGGAGATTCCAGAATGAAGTATGATGGTGGCGGCGTTCCTTTGAGGTATATACGTGGACCCAACTCCCGTGGGTTGGCATAAGGTGGCTAAAACAGGAGCGATTGACGAGCTAAGAAGTTAGAACCTTTTATCGAACACACTCCTTTGATACCATTCTATTACTTTGTGATTGATTTGGGCCTTTTTTGACTTTAGGGGTGTGGTTCGAGGTGGGCGGTAATAGCGGCTATATGTTACCAACGGTCCGGAAGCGTAATTGGTATATCTACCCTGGCATTGCCTAGTTGGGTCGTGTCACCTACCCTAACGCGCCTTGTATGAGTTTGATTTGTGTCGTAACTATGGAGTATCCTCTGGTAGCCTCCCGATCGGGAGGTATTACGACACTGTATAGACTATTGGCACAATTACGTGTTAAGGGGAATATTGGGTCGCTCCTTAACGCTATTTAAAAGCAAGTTTATTTTGCTATTAGACATTATTATAATAGCGAAATATTACTATATAGTAAATAGTTTAATGGATCCTTAGGAGATGTGAATCCCGAGCATCTCTGAAGTTACTACACTCACATTAGACACTGGATAGGAGATGTCAAATCCCGTAAACATCTCTGATGCCGTTCCACTCATATTATTTATTGTTGACTTAACTTACATAAGATCTTTTAGTTCTGACTCGAGTGTTTTGTCTTTTCAATTCGCTCGGGACAGTCTGAGCATTTCAGGATTCGAAGACTTTATTTCTAGAGGACGAGGACGAAGATTTTATAAATATTATATATTATAGTATTCCACCGCATTCATACTGTTCCGCCGCATTATTATTTATTATTCTCTGGTATGTGTAACTTTATTTGTGTTGTATATGTATAATCAAATGTTTTGTAAAACAGCCTCATGAACTTTTATTTGATTATTATATTTTGTGGTTCCGCTGCAAGATACTGTTTTGTTTTTTCTTTCTCTGCTTTTTCTTATTCACCCCAATAACAATCCACCCTTCTGTATAGTTTGAGTCTGACGTGTGTGGTTTATCGTCGATTTAAACGTACAAAAGGCGGGATGTTACATCAGCCTTGATACTTTCTGGTCATAAGGTTGGATAACAATGTTTTTCAAAGCATTACTTATATTACAATATAAAAGCACATACAATAAATAAAATACAAATCCAAAAGTGTATTTTCTTTCGAATAATATTTATTTAACAAGAGTTTAGTTATTTAATAAATTACACAATTCCCCTAGGGCGCTCTTAATTCTACTGGGATCAAACTCTCGACCTCGTTGGTGGAAGTCCTTAAATAACTAAACTACTTATGAGAGGCTATCCAAATGTATGAACTGATTATTTTGTATTTTATAATTTGTGATTTATTATTAGATATATTTTCAATGAGTAATAATGAATTTTGTACATTTTGAGTACATCTATGGTCGTCGAGATATTAAAGCCATCAAAGATTCTAAAACTATCTTAAGAATTAATCCAAATAAAATTCCAAGGTTAGCCTTTTTCCTGATGGTTCTATAAAAGAATATTTATCCCACAAAGAAATAATTTAATTGGCACAATTGTTTGAAATAATAAATGATTGTACTCATAGGATGGTTTAATGGGAGCAGTGTAGTTAAATAAATAAATGTCGCCAGTTAGGGTCCTCGTAATGGCAATGGTATATCATCATATGATTTACCAAGAGTGCATTTGGGATTCATCACAGATTCCCTTAAAGTTTACAAGCACAAACTTGTCCTTTGCTGTTTTCGAAAATAAATCATGCATAGAGAAAAATTATAATAATTGGTTTATGCTAAATGCAAGCAGTGAGATTTAATCATACATGTAACTGAGCTTAGGAAAAATGCAAGATCTTAGGCTTATAGTTTGTACTTTTCCCATACTAGTTGCTCATGTTCTCGAGAAATCCATTGCTTGTATTTTATGGACAAATGCGATGTAGGGGGTGAACCTAACTTGGCTCCTTAAGTACATTGATCGACTTATTACATTATTAGAGTCATCCGCAGTACTGATTGACCTTAGAGTATGTTATTGTGTATGTTCCATGATTAGATATGTGTCTACCCCTTTGCCTGCAAAAATTTCTTTTAATGTTAGAGGTTGCATCAGCTAGAGATTTTAATATTTGATGACTAGGTTAGATGTAAAATATGCACGTATTCATGTTTACGATTATGATGTGTGAAACTGAGCACATATAAGAAGTTAACAATGTTTGATATGCATATGAATCCACACAAATTTCAAAACTGTTGATTTTTCCGCTATTACTTGTTTAATTTGTTTAACTTTACATACAAGAAGTTAACAACGTTCGATATGCATATGAATCCACACAAATTTCAAAACTGTTGATTTTTCCGCTATTACTTGTTTAATTTGGTTAACTTTTGGAATTTGTAGAATGTGCATAAACTTACAGTATCTATTTCTAGTTATTTTGGCTTTTCAATCTCATTTTTTGTTCATTATAATTAAAAGTGGGTGGAACGTAATCAAAAATTAGATGGGAAATCAAAGAGCCATTTTACATAATCATAAACATAGATGCCAAATTTTGCCCTTGAAAACGAGTTTTTAAATGCATGCCTGCATGTATGCATGCATGTGCATGTGTGCATGCATGTCACATCAAGCACACGATTGTAAAAACCCTAAAGGTAAGAAACGGAAAAGTTCGATATATTCCCTCAAATTTAGTATCCTTTCATCCTCTACTTAGTTTTTTTTCAAATGAAAATCCAAATTAAGAGACTTATCTCATGTGGAACCATAATACTCATATTTCATCTTAATACAGTGGCGTATAAAGGAAGGAATTTTAAACTCAAATTTCTTACCAATTTTTTTATTGAGATGATTGGCCATTTAAGTACAACGAGAAATATAAAGAGAAATTTAGAGCGATAAAGTTAAGATATAGTTTAACTTTTGGATATATTCTAATTAAGACGTTGAGTAAAAAGTTTGTGTGTATAGAAATCTCTTTTTTGGAATGTTATGCCTCCTCTGTTAGTTTAGACAATGAAGAAAAAATCTAAATCTTTCGATTATTTAATCATATTATTTCATTTAAAAATATTATATCATTTATAATATGAATGATCAATGTGTCGAACATTGCATAAAAATTAGCAAGTGAAATATGCAAGGTAAACCAACTGTAGAATATAACATGTATAGGAGTGAGCATTTGGTTGGTTCAGTTGGGCCGATAATGAAAATTGTTAAATTGAATCAAAACCAATAAAAATGAAAATCAAATCAATCGAATTAATTTTGGTTGGTTATCATGTTCAATCAAATTAAAATTATCTCACATTTCATGTTTGGAATACTCTTTGTACTTTAAAATAATACATAAAATATTACTGTAGTATTTTTATGCTTTTTAATACTAATTTTCACATATATATGATACTAAAAATTTATTTGGATAACTAAGATAATATAAAAAATCAATAAAGTTTTAGTGATTTTGCAGTACAATAAAAGTTCGATTAATTTGGTTCAACCAATAATCGAACTAATTTATTATACGGATCGGTTATATGATAATCTAGTTTCAAAGCCAAACCAAACAGTATAAATAAGTGGAAATTAGGGCGGCAACCCTATTTTGAAATGTTATATAAGTTTCCCTTCCAAAGTCTTCCCAACTTTTGATGTCCTTATTTCTTCATCTCTTCTTTCTTCGTTAAAATCAATTTTAAAATTTCAATCCGAATCGTCAAAATTGTATCTATAATTAAGATCATCTTCGTAGTCAATCAATATCGACATCATAGAATCATACAAACAAGATCATGTTCGATCTGATTCATCAAATTGTCGATATTATTTTCATCAAATTATGTACGAGGGTATATCTTCATTTTCATATCATGTTTAGTAAATTGATTATGATTAAACAATTGCTTCAATGTTCCTTGTTTTCATTTTTGTGGTTTTTTAGAAATAGATTCGATTTTATTAATATATATTGTATTAAGAATGTATACAAAGTTAACGTTGTTAAGAATGATATGGATCGTGTCACACTATTTTTTCATGTGAAGGTTGCACAGTTCATATTCATGCTTCTCCTAAATTCAATCTTCTATGTATTTTTTTCATTAAAACTATGCAACCTATTCATTCATATGGAGCTGGCATTGTTGATGTTAATCATCGACCGGTTTTTAGCAATTTGGTTAAGAAGGTGGTTGCTGATTTTATTTGATCGAATCCTTTAATGCAGACAAAAGATATTGTTCATTCATTTAAGACTGAGTACAATATTGTTTTAAGTTAGTAGTATATGTACATTGGTAAGAGATTTTCTCTTAAAGAAATCCTGTGGAATAATTTGCATTCCTACCATCATTTGAAATCTTTACGTGAAGCTGTTTTTGTTTGCAATCCCAAAAGTATTATTGAACTTCAAGGTCATCCTACAAGCCTTGAATTTGAGAGGGTTTTTATTGGGTATAAAGCATGCAAATACGGGTTTGGCTATTGTTGTCCTTTAATTTTTCTTGATGAGACTTTCATGAAAGATAGTGGACAAGATAGTATAATGTTTAATACTACTAAAAGTGATAATCAAGGTATGACATAGTCTTAAACTTTTTTTTGTATTTTTAACTTGTTTAGTTATTTGAAAATTTAAGCATGTCAAATATTTGCTTGGTAAATATTTTCTCGGCAAAATATTTGATATTTCTATGCTGTTGTAGTTTGGATATGTTCAACAATTTTTACTTTATGAATATGACATATTTATTTTTTTATTAGGGATTTTTTTCCACTAGCCGTGGTTATTGTGTTTAGTGAAGATGAACCTACTTGACATTAGTTTTTAACAAAGCATGGTGAAATGTTATATGACGATGATCATGCTTTCACCTTTGTATTCGATCGGCATCCTGGTCTTTTGCTTGCCATTCCTAAAGTTTTCCCAGATTTAGCTCATGGTTCTTATTACTATCATTTAAAGAATAATTCAAAGATTTTTTTAACGAAAAAATGTTTCCAAGGCAAAATGAAATGGATCATTTCTTTGTTTTTTTAATGTTGCCCATACTGCTACATTATATGTATTTAATCATGATTTTTTTGAGTTTAGGATTGTTGGTGGGGTTGTAGTAGCAAGTTTTTTTAAATGGTTTGACTTTTGAAAAGCTTGATAATGTTTTTTGTTGGAAATCATTATGAGGAAATGAGTTCTAACTGTTCTAAAAGCTTTAATCATTGGATTTTAGAGGAAAGACATTTACCTATCACCGGATGTTTGTAAAGGAATTTGTATGAATGCGAAGTATTCGAGGGTAAATATTTGACCTGCTTATATGTGCTATTGTGGAGGTAAAGACCGTTTTCTTGATGAGTTTGAAGTGACTGAGGCAAATGGAGATGTCCTTCTGGTTGGAATTATGGACATAATGGAATGTGATGAAAAAAGAAAGATAATGTTGTGGGTGATGGCGTTGATAGAGTTTTAGAGCAAGTATTATTTACGGTGTTTGGGTAAAAATTAAATAATATAACAAAATGATGTGATTGGAAAAGGATCATTAGATGTTGGAAACAAATCTTGTACAATCAGTTCTGCAACATTTCAAACAAAACATTTCATTATTGATGTCATTGAATCAGTAGTTTGATGTTTTGTAGAATAGCAAATGTTAAAGGGTAAATATTTGACAAGAAAATTTCTGCCCCGCTTATATTTTTGTTATGAATATTTAGTAGCTTTGAGTTTTATTTCAAATTTCAGCGGTTGCTCATTTGATTTTTTCTTTGTAAATATCACACAATCAGTTCTGCATCATTTCAAACAGAACTGTCCAATATTGATGTCGTTGAATCAGCAGTCTAATATTTTGAAGAGTAGTAGAAAAATAATTGTCTCGCAAATGTTGACCTACATAATATTTCTCACAGCATAGATTTGTCTGTTATGTTTTGCAGAATAATCTATATTATGTATGAAGCAAAATAATCTTTGCCATTATCAATTTTACGTGCAAACAAATCTACTAATTTCAACCAACCAACATTCAAATTGCATATGTCAAATATTTGCTTTAACAATTTTACATGTAAATGAACTTTTAAATTCAAACAGCCAACATACATAATTGGAAAACTAAGAATTTTAATTTCTTTGCTTAATTTTTTTTCCTCCATGTGGTGTACTATTACTTTTAGTTCATTTTTATCAGTCTCTTCATGTCATAAACTGGCATGTACTCTACATAGCAATCCACTGTGGCGATTCGAGTGCAAGCTACTTCTCCTTATATAAATTTGCAATTCATGACCATGTTTTTTGTGATTCTAGGGTTTCAAATTCGATTTCGATTAGTTTCAATTCACATCAATGATTAGTTATTGATCAAACGATGGTTTGATTGAAGAAACTGAAAATGATTAATGTTCGACAAGGTTTTTTTATTCTCGATTAAATGAGACAATGGAGTTTTGCAGGCGGATTAGTACTTGGTTTAAAAGCAGGATGCAATTTGGATTTTAAGGCTTGAAGGGATGTAGGCCTAATTTATTTTAAAGAGAGGAATGTGGGTCAATATGTCCCCTAAAATAAACTAGTTTGGTTGGCCCAACCTCTCTATACAAAGCATGGTGTGGTGCTAGTTTTAAAAATATTAAAATACTTCAAAATATTAAAATTATATTACACGCACATGCACACACATAGATATATATATATATATATATATATATATATATATACATACATATATATATATCTTGGAAGCATAATCTTTTGGTTTGACCACGCTAAAATTGCCCTCTATATATAACCCCATAAAAAATTCAAACAAAACTAAAATAAAAAAGGTAACGAAAAATATATTAAAAATACAGCCTTAGCATCCTAAACGATAGATCAATCTCCAAATTATCATTGTACAATTTTAGCTCTCAATTTCTATTTCCGTAGTTTATTCAGTTTCCTAGTCAAATTTTCTTGTTTCACAATTTATTCAGTGTCCTATTCAAATTTTATTGTTGATCGAATATATCAATTCATCCATTTGTTAGATATTTGGTAGATAAATCGGGTATTTTATCCTCTTCCTTATAGTACAAAGCGTTCACCTTTTTTGATTTCGATGATTTATAATTTGTTTTATGTAATTGTATTAAAATCCTTGTTAAATAAATAGACCACCTAATTAATGGCATGCAATAGAAGCCTTTACCGTTTTAACTGAATCTTTGGAGCTAATCTTTATTAACTAAAATAGACCTAATTATGCTATCCTACCTTTATTTTTTCAGTAAAATGCCTTAATATAGGATTCTAGAAAGTGCTGCAACACCTATAAATATCTTATGAAATTATCTTTACCTCTTCACTTCTGCCATTCACAATCCAACTTTCTCCACCATTCTTCACTTTTGTCATTCTCCATTCTCCGTTGTTATTCGCATTATCCACTACTGCTCGCCACCGTTTACCTCCAAGACCATGTTCTTTTAAAGCTTCAGGTAAGTCGAGATCCATCTTCTTTTAATATTAATTTCCTATGTCCGATCTTCTTTGCAGCACATTATTCCCTCTTTTTTAATATAGGCTTGTTAGTAAAATCCTTACATGTGTGGTCTTCTTTGCAACGCCTTTTTATTTTTTATTTCATCACTTTGCGAATATTGTTAAGTACGAGCAAGTAATACATAATTTGAAAGGCTAGGTGGAAAGTTTCATAAGAACACAAAAAATAAGCTATGCTATTTACACACACAATGCATTTTTAATTTTAAGCTTTGCATCGTCTTTCTCATCATGTTCGACAATAAAAAGCGATTCCTCTAAGTTTATCATATAAATACAATTTCATGTATTGAAATAATGTATTTATCATATGAATAACTCGAAGGGAAGAACAAGATTGATATAGGTTTACAAACATCTTTTAAAATGAAACAAACATAAGAATTTAGCTAACAAATATTGAATTTATAAGCACTTGTACTTTTAGAGATGGTTTAAGATATCATATTTGAGTAAAATATGAGCTAATAGATCACACTACAACCGTATAGCTATCCATGATTTTCTAGTATTTAGCAAATAAAGATTCCTTGCACAAACTCTTTTTCATCGCACCTAAAATGCTTTTATCATCTTTTATACATCTTTAACAATAGACTACAAACAAGCATGCTCAAAATACAAATTGAAGACAAACATTTTATATTTTTGAGCACCTCCATCGTATTTGAGATCTTACTTGACAATAAGGACCGCATCAGTGCTATCTACAACCCATTCAATACCATGTATCTACAGAGAATTGCACCGCATTAGATGTAGAATTAGTGTACTATAGAAAATTGTACTTCATTCTAATTAATTTAGTTGAAACATAGCCAAATTCATAGTTATTCACACGTGGTTTGTATTTAGGGTGCCTTTGCATACATCAAACTATCCAAGAATGAGTTTGATTTACTTATTTTTTGAATATTTAGATCTTATTTTGTTTATAATATTTTTATTTGTGCTTACAATTTAATGGAAACTCCACATTTGAAAACCATTATGATTTCTAGTCATGTTTCAAAAGCTACTCCTAAATATATGCACACAAAATTTTTGATCCATAAAGTAATTGTGCTGAATTTTGATGATGTCACATTTACTAATAGTAGCATGTTGTATATTAATTGGACATGTTACAGAAATAAATAATATTAGGTCCCAATGCATTAATAAATCCCAAAATTCAACGTTGTTGTAACATCCCGGTATTTTACGTCGTTTGCATCCACACATGCCGGACTTAAATTGCTTAAAATATCAGATTGTTAATTTATATTTGCCAAAAATCAGCATATATGATAAATAAATCCAGCACAAAATAACAAAAATAGAGTAATATAACAAATAAGCAGCATAAACAAAGGAAGAGTTGTTCATGAAGCTACTATATATATAACATAGTTAAAACAAGATACAACAGAAGTCTTGAACATATAGAAGTCTCAATACAATAGTCAAATTACAAAATCTAAATATATCGCTGGAGTCAACTGAATAATTGAAAGCTGAATAGATATAGATGGATCTCCAAGCGATGCTCCAACTCCAAAGGCATGTCTCAAATGCTGTGACACTCAGTCTGACCCGTGCATAAAGCAAAACACAAAAAGTGTAACAGCCCGCAAATCTGTACCCCTTGAATAAACACTATTCTACCTCTATTAACTCAAAAGGCACTGAAATACGAACCATTAGGGTTAAAGAAGAAGAGATAGAAGAAGAAGAAACTAAACAATATCAGAATCTCACCGTCGCAGCGGAATAAAATATAATAATAAATATAGAACTTTACACAAAATGAAATCTATTACTGTTTTATACATCATATCATCAGAGTATCTCATACATCAACAATCTCAAATCAGATGTGCCATACAATCACAGCAACGGATATATATATAGGTACGTATAATACGTCTCGGACTCCAGCTCCTCTCCTGTTCCATAGCATCCTGACCTGAACATATAATACTCGGTCTGACCCGAGCATTATAAATAACACCCGAGTCAGTCTGGAATACCAGATGATATTAAATATGCATCCATCTTGATTATTAATGTTTCAAAAATCCTTTGAAAATCAAAAGCATCTCGTAAGACCATGCCACAAATAAACATGTCGGGTTTTTACCTCACGATAGCTAAATCACCTTTTATAGAAATCCTCTGATATTATAATAGTGTCTATTTACAAATACTTATAAAATAGCCGAAATTGTTACATGATTAAATTCCAGCTACTAGCCACAAAAGTGGGTAATACAAACAAAACTCGTACAAGGCTCGTAGGGAGAATGGATTTCCATCAATGGCTGGGCTACTGGGGTACCGCCCGTCACAGTACGGGGCCTAGATCACCATACCGAGGATTACTCCCTTCATCCCCTGCAACACAAGGCCGGAACCATTCCTTACTGAACAGTCCCGAACAAGATAAACCCCGTGGTTGGCGCGACCAACCACCCACTAAGCCGAAATAATAAAAAAGGGACATCTAGACTTGGGAAATATCTTATCCTACTTGGGCATGACCCACCTAAACTTGCTGCACCTCCCCTGTTTTAGCCATTCCCGGTTGATGAGGCTTGAGATTACACGTTACCTTTAGAACGTTTTCACTTAGAATGCTCATCGTCCACCTGACGATGTTTCGCAAGCATTCGTCCATACAAGTCCGTCCCGGGTTCGAACAGAACCGAAGGCACTACTCCTACTACATCCATTTTGAAAATATCCTCAGGATTAGTAGCGACTAGCCCTTGCACTTCATTGCTCCATCTTCGACTCCGAACACGTTTTTCGCACGAAAAGTACAAGCCGGATCGAAGTGGTTTTCGAGAAATAAATCTCGATCACGGTCTCTTCGAAATGATCAACGCATTTGGCCAATATTGATAGTCGGTGATTTAACTATCAATTTATATTCGTAAACATCCATAAGCATCCATCACACAATAAATAATATTCCACATTATTTATTTGCCTCAATATCTTTACGAGATATATTTCCAAAGTTTCAAAACTCATTTGAAAACAACTTCCCAAAATTCTTCCTTACAAGGTAAATCCGTTACCATATATTCCCATAGGAAATAACCAAGTTCAAAACAATTTAAATTAAACAGTTAAAATATTTTGTACTGAAATGTACTTTAAAATATGCAAATTTACTTCTAGTTATTTACTCAAAATATAATTTCGAAATATTTAAAGTAAAACTATTTTATAAGATATAACTTGATTTAAAATGAGGTTTTAGTTAAACTAAATTTCAAAATAGAGTTGAAAAAGGCTTAATACTAATTTCAAATAATTTAGGTCAAAACTAGCCTTTTTAAAACAATAATTTTCCAAACACTCATTTATAACAAGTTTTAAACTTAAATTCACTTTTAATAAAATCTGTTTAAAACTCAAACTTGGTGTTTCCCAGCGAAACTCATTCCTACTCAAATATCCCAAAAATCCTTCTTATAAATTCTGTCAATTTATTTAGATTCAGATTTAAGTTTAATAACATAAATTTACTTTCACATTTATCAACTGATAACGTTTCTCTTTGTTTACCATTCCAGATTTACCACATTTCAAATTTCATTCAAAATAGATTTCAAATTTTAATTCCTTTAAACTCATTATTTAACAATACTTTTATTTCTTTAAAATTCAATTTATCCATTTATAATTAATTATGGATTTATAATTTGCCCTGCAATACTCCAATACAATTTTATTTCAGTTTTCCATCCAAGCAGATTCTAATTCTTATATTCCTTTAAATTCCTTAATTATTGATTTCTTAATTTCTTCTGAAAACCCAATTTAATTTCTTTATAATTTAAAACTCCAAATTTCTTTATAATTAACATTCTAGGTTTGTAGTTTACACCACAATATCACAATACAATTTAATTCCAAATTTATCAATCGCAATATATAAACAGGCATCATCATCAATTATAAAAATAATTACTACATTGTGAGGAATCAAGTTGGATCCCTCCAACCTGTTTTTCCTGCATCCACAAATATTAGCAAAACACTATAAATATATATCAATCCAGGCTGATATAAATAAACATTTCAACCAATCACACAGATATTTAAATATTAACTATTTAAATCAGCTAACATTCCAGATGTGAGTGAGATTAACTCACCTTGAGTTTCGGCGAGTGTTATCCCATTTTTTGGACAAAATTGGAATATCAATGTTGTGTGCGTTTCCACCACGACCAGGAGCAAAAAGAAGCATTCGGCATCTCATTCGGCATAGCCCATTCGGAATTGAACTTCAAAGAGCTCGTCCGGCACTCCCACCATTTCCCATCTCCCTGAGTTATCCGGTAATGGCTCATTCGGCATTCTCTAGTAGGAAGGGTCACTCGGCATTTCCATTCGGTAGTTCCACCGGACCAACCACCGATCCACGAGGCTACCGAACCAAACTTCCCCCCATGCCGAATGTAGCCTCACCGGATCAACCACCCTCTACCAAACAACCGAACCCAGTGACCACCGGACCACCGAACCATACTTCTACCACCGAACGTACTCCACACATCCCAACGCCGAACCAACTGCCTCACGACCCACAACCGAACCACCATCGCCGGACCATTCATGGCCGGACCAACACAACCGAGCCTACCACATCCCTCCTCACCGAATGAATCTCCATCCCACTCCATCACCGGTCCAAGTTCCATACCAAATGAAAGCACGGCCGAACCGAAGAATGCCGAACCAAAGTTGCCAGTCCAGATTGCTTCAGTCCGGGCCCACCAGCAGCTATACACTTCCAAGACCCCTGCCCCCAGCCTCACTCTATAAATAGAGGGGCAGGGGTACAACAATGGGGGACAAGTTTGAGAGCTCAAACCTGGAAGGAACTTTCAAACAACTTTCATATACTTGTACTACAAGCTTTGTACTTGTAATCGGATTGAAAAAGGAGAATAACATATAAAGTGGACGTAGGCACACTTTGGCCGAACCACTATAAATCTGTGTGTCTTTTACAGTTTGGTCCTTGCTTTTTACATATTTGCATAAACCACCTAGATCACTACGAACAACATAAAATCAACTAAATCATACAACTTGGAGCTGTTTGCCCATTTTGTACAAACATCTTTGAGTTATTTGCTGAGATCTGTGATTTGTGTTTGAATATTGCTGACTTATATTCATACACTGGTGCTTTCACGACTTTGGGTGTTTGCGGCCATTTTTCACGCAAACATTTTGGTGCTTTCACTGAGAACCAGCTCCCGCTACATCGGATAGAGGTTTAGATTTGGAAGACGATGACTAGGCAAAACAGTAGAAGGCTAAGGGCTGAGAGAAGCCAACAAGGAGGAAGTCAACAAGCATCCTCCGGAGGTGAGGAAGGACCGGCTTCGATCTACATAACCCGGGATGAAATGGAAGCCATAACAAATTCACTGCAAGAGAGGTTGCTGAAAAGTCAACAGGAAATGATGCAAACTTTCTTGGAGCAAATGAGAGCTGCAGGGATGCAGAATTTAGGAGCAGCTACAACGGCTGTGGATGCAGGACAAGAAGCTAGGGTTATGGAACCCAATGAAGGACAGGATACGGAGCCAGGCGGCAATCGACAAGGGCTTGGGGGCAGGCCCACAGGATTCAACACAGGAGAACCTTTGGAAGGAGTTCAACAGGCTAGAACCAACGTTGCTGCTAACGAGCCACACGAAGAGTATGTACCGGAGTTCCCTCGGGGGCAACCCCCGACAGATAACGGTGGATTGGTAGATATAATCAGGAAGACTGTGCGAGGTGGTTTGACCAACGGAGACTTGGAAGGAGTAAACAGGAGTCCGTTCACCCGGGAAATAAGGATGGCTCAGAATCCACCTAAGTTCAAGCTACCTAGCGTGGAGGCATACAATGGCAAGGAAGACCCTACGGATCACTTGATGAGATACACCAGACACATGGAGGTGCTGGGGGCATCGGAGGAGGTGATGGCCCGATGCTTCCCTTTGTACTTGACGGACTTAGCTGCAATGTGGTTCAGGCAGCTGGAAGAAGGATCTATCAGGACTTGGAGGGAATTGGTGGAAAGGTTTTTGGGACAGTTTCGGGTTCATGTCAAGAGACCGAAGAATGTGATGACATTGACGTCGGTAAGGCAAAGGATGGATGAATCGCTTAGAGCTTTTCTAACTCGATTCAGTGCCGCAGTTGCTTCGGTGGATCGGCCCGATCCATCGATGGTTTTAATGGCAGCAGTATCAGGAGTCAGGGAGAACTCGGATTTCAAGGTATCTCTGATACGAGATCCCCCACGGAATCTCGACGAATTTTTTCATGAGGCAGAAAGGTTCCTTCGACAAGAAGATGCGAGTACGGATTTAAAGCTGAAAAAGGTTAATGCAGTTGAAGGGGGAGGACCATCCAGCAATGGTTCGGATAAAAACAAAGGAAAAAGGAAGTTGGACGATGATTCTGGAAATGCTAGGAAGCAATGGAAGGATCCAAAGTTTTCCACATACACAGGATTGAACGAAACACTGGAACGGATATACCTGGATACTCGAAATCGCCTTCACTACCGGAGGCCGGCTAGGAGAGAACCAACAGAACGGGAAAGGACATCAGGAAGGCACTGCCTCTTCCATGATTTGGATGGACACGACACCAACAGCTGCAGGCACTTAAAGGACATAATTGAGGAACATGTAAGGAATGGACAACTGCCACAATATGTTGGACCTCGGGATGCAACGGCGAGGCAGGAGCAACTGCCGCCTACCTCAAGCTACGATGGTGGGAGGCCCAGGAATGATGGTCGGTTGATCGTCCCTTAACCAGGTTAATATGAAATAAGTAGCAAACTATTGGCAAGCAACCAAGTCATTTACACATGTACGGGGACGGAGATAGCCCCTAGGCATGCTCTGAATGATGATAAACTGCGACGCTATGGTTTGTGAAATTTATCTTTTTCTTTTGGATTGGACAATGCTTTTCTTTTTGGTTTTCGGTTTTGGAGCTCGGATTGAGCTCCTGGTTTTTTCTTGCTTTTTGGTTTGGATTTTCCTTTGGATGATTGTTTTCGGTTTTGAATACTGGTTTGGATTTCTGGTTTTCTGGATTTTGGATTTGGATTTTGGATTCTTGATCTGGATTTTGGATTTGGATTTTGGATTTAGATTTTGGATTGGATTTTGATTGGATTTTTATCTGATTTTTGATAAACGGTCGTCGGGTATGGATTATGCCTGGCAAGGGGTGAGTCACTTTGCCCGAACATGGTAAATTGACTCATTCAGGTCGTCGAGTATGGACTATGCTCGGCAAGGGTCCGGAGAGACCAGGATTCGGCTTAGGACTTAAGCCATGGCATTGTACAGCGTCCAGGGACACTGGACCAAGATCGTCAAGTATGGATTACGCTTGGCAAGAACCCGGAGAGGTTAGCTCAATGTCCAGGGACACTGGACCAAGATCGTCAAGTATGGATTACGCTTGGCAAGAACCCGGAGAGGTTTGCTCAACGTCCAGGGACACTGGACCAAGATCGTCAAGCATGGATTACGCTTGGCAAGAACCCGGAGAGGTTGGCTCAACGTCCAGGGACACTGGACCAAGATCGTCAAGTATGGATTACGCATAGCTCAACGTCCAGGGACACTGGACCAAGATCGTCAAGTATGGATTACGCATGGCTCAACGTCCAGGGACGCTGGATCACGACCGTCAGGTGTGGATTGTGCCTGGATCACGACCGTCAGGTGTGGATTGCGCTTGGCAAGAGCCCGGAGAGGTTATAAATTTGGACATGGACCCAAAGAGGTCCTGGATTCGGTTGTTGGCCATTGGATAAGGATGGTTTGGGACTCCGTTGTCAAGTTCGGATGGACATGGAATTGGCTCAAGCTTTGGTTATTGGATTTGGAACTGGATATCGACTCGGAGCAGTCAAGGATGATCTACTCTGGCAATATGGCTATTGACATTGGATATTGGATTCGGGACTATTCAAAACACGCCTTGTTATCACAAGGCATGTTTTGGGGGGCAAAGTGTTATCCCATTTTTTGGACAAAATTGGAATATCAATGTTGTGTGCGTTTCCACCACGACCAGGAGCAAAAAGAAGCATTCGGCATCTCATTCGGCATAGCCCATTCGGAATTGAACTTCAAAGAGCTCGTCCGGCACTCCCACCATTTCCCATCTCCCTGAGTTATCCGGTAATGGCTCATTCGGCATTCTCTAGTAGGAAGGGTCACTCGGCATTTCCATTCGGTAGTTCCACCGGACCAACCACCGATCCACGAGGCTACCGAACCAAACTTCCCCCCATGCCGAATGTAGCCTCACCGGATCAACCACCCTCTACCAAACAACCGAACCCAGTGACCACCGGACCACCGAACCATACTTCTACCACCGAACGTACTCCACACATCCCAACGCCGAACCAACTGCCTCACGACCCACAACCGAACCACCATCGCCGGACCATTCATGGCCGGACCAACACAACCGAGCCTACCACATCCCTCCTCACCGAATGAATCTCCATCCCACTCCATCACCGGTCCAAGTTCCATACCAAATGAAAGCACGGCCGAACCGAAGAATGCCGAACCAAAGTTGCCAGTCCAGATTGCTTCAGTCCGGGCCCACCAGCAGCTATACACTTCCAAGACCCCTGCCCCCAGCCTCACTCTATAAATAGAGGGGCAGGGGTACAACAATGGGGGACAAGTTTGAGAGCTCAAACCTGGAAGGAACTTTCAAACAACTTTCATATACTTGTACTACAAGCTTTGTACTTGTAATCGGATTGAAAAAGGAGAATAACATATAAAGTGGACGTAGGCACACTTTGGCCGAACCACTATAAATCTGTGTGTCTTTTACAGTTTGGTCCTTGCTTTTTACATATTTGCATAAACCACCTAGATCACTACGAACAACATAAAATCAACTAAATCATACAACTTGGAGCTGTTTGCCCATTTTGTACAAACATCTTTGAGTTATTTGCTGAGATCTGTGATTTGTGTTTGAATATTGCTGACTTATATTCATACACTGGTGCTTTCACGACTTTGGGTGTTTGCGGCCATTTTTCACGCAAACAGCGAGCGTCCGAAATTCAAATTAAACCGAACGACGTTCGATTTAACCCAAATTTCTACTTGCTCAGAATGGATCCGGATCTGCACCACTGCGTAATACGCGCTTCTGTGATTCCGGCGATGCAAATTTCGTCGAAATCTGGCGTCATACGGAAAAGTTATTCAAATTTAAAGATTGGAACTTATATTTAAAACAAATCTCTTTTTTTTTATGTTACCAGAGAAAAAAGCGGCCGACCTCTTCTTCCATCTCTCAACTACACGCACGCGACACAGAAGTATTTGAACCCATCGTCACCATTTAGGGCTCGAAATCGCCGCCACACACATCGAATCCAACTCGATCGGGAAGCACCGCATCGAAGGCCTCCGCTAGCACCACCCACGGCCCAATCCTCGTCGAACTCGGTCGAACCTAGGCGACGCAGCAGTCTCCCAAACGCGTGACAAACGTGATGACCCCACGCCTTCCACGTTGCGCTAAACTCCATCACCACCATACACATCGTAGATCTCAAAGCCCTCTTCGATTCTCCAGTTGATAATTTCTTCAATTGAAACATTGATTGATCGATAAGTGCAGATGAAATCAAGAGGGTTTCGGCCATTGGTTACTAATAGAAAGGCGACCTACGTTTTGGCTAGGGTTAGAGATATTTAATATATATATAAATAATAGTTTTAATATTATTTTAATCTCGTGCTTCAAATTTTAACGATCAATGCAAACGAACTCCAATTCTCGCGTACTAACAAGCGTTCCTAGGGTTTTTCCACGTTCCGGACACAATGGAACATGTTTCGTAAGCTAATTCGGTTGTATGCATGAGTTACGGAATTAAACGATCGATTTTAATTTAAATCAATTAAAACGATTTCGATGCGTTTCGAGCTGCCGGGGTCAAACGACAACTCTGATTGCTACGAAAATTGAAATCCAATAATAACTAACTATTACGGATCCAATGAAGCTGGTTTCGTTGAATTTCGAGACTGTGCCCCCGAAGGCTATTTTAACTCGTCTATTTAATCAGGCGATTTTCAAAATTGACGAAAACGCTTAAAATTTCGCTTTTAAAATTTTATTAACTTAACAATAATTCATATAAAACTTATATACACATTAAAAATCATTCTGGCTCATTTCAGACCAAAATCTGATTAAATTGCATTTTAATGATATTAAATTCATTTTTAAATTAATATAAAATCCCAAATATTAATTTATCAACTTTAAAATTCTTCTAAAATTCTCACCACGCTATTTACACTCAAATAACTCAAAATAAATTTCTAAAACCTTTTTTATCACTATTTACATCCAGATTTACTTTTATTTAAATTCCGAATCAAATTATTATTTTCCCATTATTTAAATTCAACCGGAATTACTATAATTAAAAATTATGGCTGATTTCACTGATTGAACCCAGATCCATTCATTTCAAAATCAATTAAGAACGCACATTAAACATTTAAAACAAAATAAATGTTCAAATTCAACGGCTTAAAAATACGGGATGTTACATTCCTCCCCCTTATAAAAATTTCGTCCCCAAAATTTGTTAAGGTAGAAACTATGCTCAAACTCACTTACTCATCCTAGTTGGTTAGTTAAAAGCTTATATTCACTTTCCAAAATTCTTTAGTTAAATCCCCAAACTCATTTGCTTTATTTGTACTCAAAAGCTTTTGTTTCACCTTATTTCAAAAATAACTTTCCAAGTTATTAAATTTTTCCAAAAACCCCAAAAATTTTCTAACTCCCAAAATTTCCAAAAAAATTTGGCAGTCTCCCTTGTACGGAGGAGCTTTCGCGATATCGCGATACAGATAAATATATATACATCGACCCACACAGTCGGAAACTAAAATATATCACAATATATATATCATTTTCCCAATTATATTTGCGTAGGTGTACCTTTTTAGCAAATTTTAATAGCAACCGGCTAATATTTAAGCATATATGCGCTCCAACTCTCTCGAACGCCTCCCGCACCTGTACTTACTCAACAAACTCATCAGTTTTCAATGATATGCACATTTTAACAACATTTCCAATATAAATGTAAGCCAACATATCAATTTCATAATCCATTCAACAATTTTGCATGATCTCATAAGTAAACCACTTTTGATAACATGCACAAAGTTCCCTTTTCTAATGCCAATTACCATTTTATTTCACACAAAGGATTTACAAACAAGTTTCGCCATTCCAATTCATACTTTACACAATTTTTGAATTGATTCACCAGGCAAATTTTATTTCAATTTGCAACATTTGCATTTCTATTATGATTCACTTATATTTATACTCAAACCCATTTATTAAGATTTTAGCCCATTCTACTTCCATCCAAACTAACTTCATTTTATTTCACTTGAATGATTTACATTCAAGTTTACTATATACCATTCATATTTATTACAATCGCTTCATTTCTATTTCAACATGATTAACATGTGCTTTACTAACATCAATCTATTCCATTTCAATTCCAAGATTATTTACAAACCAATTTTATTTTCAATTTTGAAACATTTTCATTTCTTTTATAATTGCATTTTCATTCTGATGCAAAAATTGCTTAATAACATTTCAATCCATTCCAATTAATTGAAAAATCAATTATTTGCTTACTTTAAACTATTTATCTTCATTTACCACAATTCGATAAATTTACAATGCAAATTGGCATGTTATTCATGGAATAACCCATTACTTAAGCTCATAATAGTTTTAAAATTAATTCCCACCTAGATTCATATTAATTTATTCAAAAATCAATTCAATTGTTGTTTAAACAACTAAATTCTGAATACATTCAAATATTCATGTCATTCAAGTCAAAAATAATCACTACTTAAGCTCTTATCCATTACAATTAATTCTAGTTTATAGTTATATTTTTTTTCATTTGGAATTATTCATATTTATTAACCCAAACAAATTCATCATTTCTTTATTCATCTTAAGTTTATTTTTATTATATTATTATTATTTTTAAAACCAAGTCTTGATTTTCATATTTCAAATCCATTATTCAACTTAAGTTTACTTTTATCATTCCATCTTATTTACAACTCATATATTCTTTCTTTCTCACAATTACAATCTTAAAAGTCATTTGCTTGCATCCAAATTTTATTTTGCAAACAAATTTAATTTAAAGCTATTTTCATAAGCCTAAAAATAACCATCTCATCATCTTTCTTAAATGATTTCAATTCCATAATATCTCAATTTGTTTCCATTTTAATTGATTCTTACCAAATCAAACCATTTACAAATTTTAATCCCACTAGCTTAAACATTCAGCTTAACCACAATTATTTAATTTGCTTAAGCTTTCTTTACAATATCTCCATTATCTTCTTATAAATCAAATTTTTATTTTCATTTGATTCTCATCCAAATCAAATTCCAATTCATTTACAAAATTTAATGCACTTTGCCTATTTATTAAATCCATTTTAGACTTATTTTATTAGCAAAGAAACCACTTTAAATCATTTCACTCATTTGAATCTATTTACAATTCAAACCATCATTATTATAACTTAATTCCATTCATATTTATTCACAACACAATTGAATCTTGTTTTTAATTAAATCCAAGTCCATCCCAATTCCACTCGATTGAAGTTAAATTCAATTCAATGTAGTTGTAATTTTCCATATACAAGTTCAAAACTTATTTACTAACTTAAGTTCATTCACTTCTTTTATAACTCACTTTACCTTATCTTAATCCACATGTCATTTGAGATTAAGTTTGAATCCACCATACAATTCCACTACTTCCCATTTGTTATTATAATCTCACTTTCAATTTATAAGTTCTCCAACTTATTTATTTAGAAGTTTATATTGCTCATTTGTATTCATTTACATCTTATAATCACAATTTCAAATTCTATATATATGTACCTCCGAATTCTTAAGGATACAAATTTCTTTCATTTACCTTCTTACACAATATTAAATCCTCAATCTCAAATTATAAGTATACAGCTTAATAACCTATGGGTACAATCCATTTCACAACGACCCACAATTTCAAGGCCAATGTTGGGCGAATTCTCACCCATGGGATCACGAGACCAAGAGGCATTAGCTTCCATGCCGAACCACAGCTTCTCCATTACCTAGCCGGACCAACACCACCGAATCAACCCAACACAAGACCAAAGCTTCTTTCAACCCAACACCGAACCAAACCCCTCCCACTGATTGCCGAACCAAACACCGGTCCACATGCCACCGAACCAGACTTCTTCACCAATCGCCGAACCAACATGCCTCCAAGCCCCTCTATAACCGAACCAACCCACGTCCATGTTACCACCGAACCATGCTGCTACCGGACCAACTCTATCTACCATTACTGAACCAAGCTTCGCCGAACCAGATATACCAGACCAGATTGCTTCAGCCCAGGCCCATCAGCAGTTATATACATCCAAGACCACTGCCCCCAGCCTCACTCTATAAATAGAGGGGCAGGGGTACAACAATGGCAGACAAGTTTGGGAGCTCAAGCACGGAACGAACTTTCAAACAACTTTCAAATACTTGTATACAAAGCTTTGTACTTGTAATCTGAAAGAAAAAGGAGAATAACATATAAAGTGGACGTAGGCACGTTCTGGCCGAACCACTATAAATCTGTGTGTCTTTTACAGTTTAGTCCCTGCTTTTTATATATTTGCATAAGTCACCCAAATCATTGAAAACCGCATAAAATCAACTAAATCATACGACTTTGAGGTGTTTATCCATTTTTTGCGCAAACATTTTTGGTGCTTTCACTGAGAACTTGGAACTCGAAGCTTCAGCTTCCCTCATTCAACCTTCTTTCCCAAATAGCACCCTTCATTGCCTAGGAAACATGACTTCCAGGCCGAGAAAAGACGCCAACAAGGGAAAGAACATCACAAATAGCAGCATTCCGGATCCAGTAATCACAGATCAAGAGAATCATCCCATTCCAATAGCAGTACCGAACGAGGATCAGACAAACCCGACAGCCCCTGCCACAGAACAACCGGCAGTAATTACTAGGGCAGATCTAGACAGAGTTGTGGCTGAAGTAACTAACCGCTTCGCATCCCAACAAGAAGCTTTGGTAAACCAACTCATGGCACGCTTGAGGGATGCCGAAGAATCCAACCGCAACACTGAATCATGGGGTGAGTCTCAATCTGGAGGATCTCGGAGACAACAAAGGTCTTCCCTCTTCGAAGAAGCTATCAACAGGAAGAACAATGATAGGAGCCGCGCCCGGACTCAGCCCGAACTCCGACTCGAGGAAGCGCTTGGAACCGAACCCAATGGGGGAGGCACCAGGCCAGGGTCGGATGTAGCTGTGCCAGTCATGCCGCCTAATCATAGAAACCCCGCTGAACGGAGCCGAGCTAGAACCCAGCCCGAAGTTGACCCCATGGAAATGCTCGAAACAGAACCCCACAGGGGAAGATAAAGGCAGGGGCCAACTGTAGCTGGTCCTAGCATGCATCCGAGCAGCCAAGGACAGCCACTGGATAACGCCAGAAGTGATAGACTATACCATCCCTACAGTTCATCTGGACGAGATCGATCCCGCAGGGAAGGACCAAGATCTTTCTTATCTGCCCCATATTCTGATGAGAGGATGGCACGATTGTTCAGAGAATGTGTACAACGGGACCAAAGAGATCGTGGGATAGGTGCGAGGGTAACTATCCCTTTCACCCACGATATTGAAATTGCCATCACCCCCCCAGAGTGGAAAATGCCGACAATGGAACCATACAAGGGAACCTCTGACCCCGTTGTACACCTGCAAAGATACACACAGCATATGCTCATGAGCGGAGCAACGGAAGGAGTGTTGTGTAAATGCTTTCCGCTATTCCTAGCAGACCTAGCTACCTCCTGGTTCTGCCATCTACCCCAAGGATCTATCAGCTCATGGGAGATGTTAAAAGAAAAGTTCATTAGCCAGTTCCGCATTCATGTGGAACAACCCAAGGATGCTTATTCTCTATCTACTGTCAAACAGAAATCCGAAGAGACGCTGCAACAATATCTAACCCTGTTCAACGCCGCAGCGGCCGCAGTCCAAGATGCCGATGAGAAACTCACCCTAATGGCCCTCTGTTGCGGTGTGCACCCAAATACCAAGTTTGCCAGAAGACTAACTAAAGAAAAACCAGCTATCTTGCCCGATTTCTTCCATGAAGCTGGGAAGTACACGAGACTCGAAGAGGCTGCCACTGAAAGGCAGACAGGACCACAGGCTAAGACGGCTCATGGAAACGCCACGGCCGCAGCGAAGGACATTCGGATAAACGACTCCAGAGACAATACAGGGGGCAAGAAGGGAGAAAAGCGCTTGTACCGACCGGACCGAGATTTGACGCTTACACTCCCTTGAATGAAACAGTCGAGAACATCTTCCTGGTCACCCAGGATGAACTCACATACAAACGCCCCCGTACAAGAAAGAGTCAGATCGCGCAATCCAGTCCGGAAAATTCTGCCGTTTCCACGAGTCTCATGGGCACGATACCAATGAATGCCGCCATCCCCGAGACCTAATTGAAGAACATATCAGGAGAAGGAGGCTGGAACGTTATGTAAAGAACCAGGATAGGACTCCAGCTCCCACCAAGGAAAACCCAGGGCAGCTCCACCCAGAGACAGGCGGAGGAAATCGTAACACCAGCGGTTCCAGCCAAGAGAAGATAGTGGTCCGTACAATATCTGGAGGGCCACACATCGCCGACAAGAGCTGGGAAGAAAATGGAAAGGTATGGAAACTTACTCAGAAGCAAGGGAAACTGCGTCAATTCTGTTATGGAAGAACGCCGCCCTAAGCGGAGGGAAAATAATGACATCACATTCAGTGGGCGCGACCTAGAAGGAAGGCAATACCCTCATATGGATCCTATGGTCATCTCTGCCTGGTTTGGCCCAGCTAAAGTTTTTCAAATCCTAGTAGACACTGGAAGCTCAGTGAATATTATGTTCAAGCATGCTTTCGACAAAATGAAGCTGTCAATGAAGGACGTGTCTCCCTGCAATAAACCGCTACATGGTTTCACTATAGAAGCAAAGATGCCCCTCGGACAATTGGATCTCTTTGTTGAATTGGGAAGTCACCCCCGCTCCGCCGTTCGGAAACAAACATTTGTGCCAATAGACAACCACTCGGCCTACAATGCCTTTTTGGGAAGACCGGTCTTGTCCGACTTCCAAATCGTCCTCGCCCCATTGTGCCTGAAGATGAAGTTCCCAATGGACAATGGAGTGGGAGAAGTAGAAGGGGATCAAGACGCCGCTCGGGACTGCTATGTAACCGAACTTCGCAATAATCGCAGGAGAGATAAAGGGAAAAATGCAAAGACTATTCTCTACATGAAAAGCTTGGAAGCATAGCAACTAAAGAAAGCCCCTCCTCTTCGGTATACTAGTGATCCTTTCAATGAATTAGACCCCAGGGACAAAGAGGAGGAGGCCACCGCCGAGTCTGCAGAGGCTATGGAATTCGTATCTGTAGACAAACGCGATCCAAGTAAACTGCTGAGATTCGGATCTCAGTTAAAAAGAGAATTATAGAATCAAATCATTGATTTTCTTCGCCACAACATAGATGTATTTTCATGGACGCACGCTGATATGACCGGAATCTCCCCGTGCATAGCATGCCACGCACTAAACATCGATCCTGCCAAGGTACCGGTAAAGCAAAAGAAGAGAAGTATGGGGGCAGAACGATCAGCAGCCCTCGAGGAAGAAGTAAAGAACTTACTTGCCAACGACTTCATACGTGAAGCCATCTACCCGGAATGGATCGCCAACCCGGTACTGGTAAAGAAAGCTAATGGGAAGTGGCGAACATGCATCGATTTCTCCAACTTAAATGACGCTTGCCCGAAAGACTGCTTCCCACTCCCTCGAATCGACCAACTCGTGGACAGCACTGCCGGACACGAACTTTTATCCTTTATGGACGCATACTCAGGATATAACCAGATCCCTATGCACGCCCCCGACCAAGACCACACTAGCTTCATTACTGACCGAGGATTGTACTACTACAAGGTAATGCCGTTCGGACTTAAAAACGCAGGAGCTACTTATCAGCGCCTCGTCAACAAGATGTTTGCAGAACTAATAGGACAAACTATGGAAGTTTATGTGGACGACATGCTGGTAAAATCGAGGAAAGCCAATGACCATATAAACCATCTGGACGAGATGTTTCAAGTACTTCGCCAATATGGAATGAAGCTGAACCTTCTAAAGTGCTCCTTCGGAGTATCATCAGGAAAGTTTTTGGGATTCATCGTTCATGCCAGGGGGATTGAAGCAAACCCCGAACAAGTCCGGGCCTTGCAAGATATCAAGATACCATCCACTCGAAAAGAGATGCAAAGCCTAAACGGAAAAGTGGCCGCCCTAAGCCGGTTCATCTCTAAAGCAACTGCTAAATGCATTCCTTTCTTCGAAGCCCTGAAGAAAGACAAAGGAAGATTTGAATGGACCGATGAGTGTTCAACAGCCTTCCTTAACCTAATCGAACACCTCCAGCGGCCTCTGGTACTCTCAACTCCTAATGAAGGCGAAGAACTATACCTATACCTTGCTGTGTCACCACATGCCCTAAGCGCCGCTTTGGTAAGAGAAGAAAACCGCACACAACGGCCAGTGTACTTCATAAGCAAAAGGTTCACAGGAGCAGAAGCCGGTATCCCAAACTCGAGAAACTGGCGTACTGTTTACTAATCACATCAAGGAAGCTGCGACACTATTTCCAATCTCATCCCATCAGAGTCCTAACCAACCAACCATTGAGGCAAGTGCTCCATCGTCCTGACACCTCTGGGCGACTGCTCAAGTGGGGCATCGAGTTAAGCCAATATGATATCACCTACCATCCTCGCACTGCCATCAAGGGACAAGCCGTAGCCGATTTCATCGCCGAATTCACTATCAACGAAGGCAGGAGCCGCCTGAAATAACAAAGGACATCAAATGGAGTCTCTTTGTGGATGGAGCATCGAACGAACAAGGCTTTGGGGAAGGCGTTGTGATCATCACTCCCAGGGGAAGAAAGCTGCGTCACGCACTAAGGCTGGAATTCGCTGCCACCAACAATGATGCCGAATATGAAGCAGTAATAGCCGGATTAGAGCTCGCCCTGGAGATCGGAGTCAGTTCCTTATGTCTTCATAGTGATTCACAACTCATCGTAAATCAAATACTAGGGAGTTCCAGACTCGAGGAGAGCGGCTCACGGCATATCTGAAAAAGACCAAGCGGCTGCTCAATCAATTGGAGCACTACTCGATCAAACACATTCCTCGAGAAGAAAATCAAGAGGCCGACGTGCTGGCAAAACAAGCTAGCATGGGAGATGATACCACTTCTGGAGCAATAACTGTCTCAAGGCTACTAACCCCGAGCTTCGAGCAAGTAAATCTAATAGCTGCAACCGAGGAAGAAACATGGATGACCCCTATCCGGGAATACTTACAAAACGGCACCCTACCCGACGGGCGAAATGAAATTAAGAAAATTCTAAGGAAAGCTTCCCGCTACACGATACAAGAAGGCATCCTCTATCGGCGCGGCTTCTCTAACCCCTTATTGAGGTGCGTTGCTAAGAGAGATGCCAAGGAAATTCTATCCAATATCCACCAGGGAAGTTGTGGAGACCGCACCGGAGGGCAGACCCTGGCAAAGAAGATACTCCAATATGGGTATTTCTGGCCCACCTTGAACAAAGATGCTTTAGACTTCGTCAGAAGATGCGACAGATGTCAGAAATTTGCTAAGATTCCCCGACTACCAACCAATGAAATTACTCAAATGACCAGCCCTTGGCCCTTTGCAGTATGGGGAATTGACTTAATTGGCGAACTGCCAGCAGGCCGAGGCGGAGCCAAATATGCTATAGTGGCGGTTGACTATTTCACCAAATGGGTGGAGGCGGAAACACTAAATAAAATATCTTCGACAAAAGTTGTCAACTTCTTGGTCAAAAATATTCTGTGCAGGTACGGAGTCCCACTCAAGATCATATCAGACAACGGACTTCAATTTGACAGCGAAGAATTTTCCGACTGGTGCCAAGAGCACGGAATTCATAAGAGCTTCTCATCCGTGGCTTATCCCCAGGAAAATGGACAAGTCGAAGCTGTCAACAAGATTCTCAAGACTCTAACTAAGAAGAAGCTTGAAAAGTCAAAAGGCGCTTGGGTGGACGAACTTCCTACAGCACTTTGGGCCTACCGCACATCTTTCAGAACATCAACAGGGCATACTCCTTTCTCTTTGGCATACGGATCAGAGGCAATGCTCCCAGTTGAGACTATTGTGCCTTCCCACCGTAGGACCCACTATAGCTCAGAAGAAAACGAAGAACTCCTCCACATTTCTTTGGATCTAATTGAGGAGAGAAGGAATGATGCAGCACTCAAAGCAGCAGCTCACAGACAAAAAGTGGCAGCACTATACAACTCCAAAGTCAAACATCGCAGCTTACAAGAAGATCTTATCCTCAAGCGAATCTTTCACCGCCCAGGAACGCTGGATCCAATCTGGGACGGACCATATGTAATTCATAAAGATCTCCACAACGGAGCTTACATTTTGTCAACAGTGGACAGAGAGGTGTTCCAGAGGGCATGGAACATCCGACACCTCCATCGATACTTTTCTTAACTTGTACTGCCCATATGAAGTGAATTAACAAAGAGAATCAGTGGATGTAGGCATTTTCGTGCCGAACCACTTTAAAAAACTTGGCTCTTGTTAACTCGTTCCTTTATATCTTGGCTACTTGTTAAGCTATATCCTTTGCTGTTGAACAAAATCCTTTGCAGATGACATTTCAATTCAGAGCTTCACAAGACAACTCCACCTGGACAAAATCTAACAGGTACGCTATGATCCTATGCCCTCGCCAATGAGACACTTTGCTCCGGTATCCCTCTACCGCGAGTTAACTCATTGTTTGCCTCGGCCCTTAAAGCCGACTGTAATAAGCCGAGTATAAGCCACAGAGAAGGCCGATTATGCCATGGCAGCTCATTACAGCGATTCGGCTCGCCGGCAACTGTGAACCGATCATAAGCCCCAACATAAAGTGTGGCCAGCCAGGGGCAGTTCACAGTTGAGGATCGACCCCCACGCTAGCCGGCCACAGTAAATCGAATAATACCCACGATTACGGGCCATAATGGCCCGGGTAGTTACTGTGCGCGATCGGCTCCGATGTGTCTTAAGTGCGACTGTGGTAAAAAAGAAAACTCCCCGTAGAGGCGTAAGATGGGTGACAAATGTCTCCAAGACCCACAGTTAGGGAAAGTGACTACAAAACCCGTTTTCCACGAACTTAAGCACATCGACGGCCTTCCGTGACTGGAAGTTTTACCTTTTCCTATATTTCCATTTCATTTAAAACTTTTCTCCTATTCTCCGTAACGGTGCTTGAAAGTACAGGACATGAAATAGGGAACGCTCGCTAATGGGAACAGAAACTTACAACCGGATGACGAGACACTCAACAGCATTGCGTGCTTAGTCTTACAGGGCACACAAAGTTGAAGTCCACAGCCGGAACATGAAGGACGGTACCTTCCACTTTTATACATTAATGTATAGCTGCAGTTCATATTCATACATCACACTAACATTGCAAAACATTAAATTATATTACAAGCAGAAGCTTAGTGTCAAACACAATCAAATCACAGGCATATGCATGGTTATATTTCTTATACAATGCATCAAAAGCAATGACAGCATTCAAAATATAACAAAATCAGCTCGTGTTATAAAATTACGTAGAGTCGTTCACTGACATAATTACAACCCGAAAATACACTAATGTTTTTGACTAAGTATGGACAGGAAAGTCAAGAAAACCAAAAACTGTACGGATCGGATCAAGTAGTCAACTGCATCAGTGCTCCACCCCCATCTCACTAGCTCTCTGAATCTACTTGACAGTAGGATCGGAGCTCCCAGCATGTTGACCAGAAGTCCCACCTGTCCAATTCAGAAAAAGAGTCCATTAAAACCGGAAACGAACGATCAAGTTATGAAAAGCTAAAAAGGGAAAACTCACCAACACCTTCTTCTTGGTCCTCATTCCCCAACTGCACACCTACTTCCTCCGCAGCGAGTAGCCGCATCCCCTCCTTCACCGCTACCTTCTCCTCCTTTGAAAACTGGGCGGTAACCATATCCAAACTGAATGCCGCTCCACCTTCCTTATCTGCATCGGCCCTGGCCTCCTCCAAAGCCTGGAGATATATCCTGGCCATGACCAAGGGATAGTCATCCATCCAGGATAGATTACCCTGCTTCCAGGTACGGAAGTACATGTCCTGCAGCATCTCATCCATCGTCCCCTCATTCTCCTCAAACTCCCTCTCCCGGGCCTCGGAGGACAGTAACTTAGCGACGGCAACATCCCTCTCCCGCCGGTATCTCGAGCACTCAGCCTGAAGGGATCTCCTCATCTCCTCCGTCTCTTCTTTCAACTTGGCTTGAGCAAGTTCTGCAGCTTCAAGCCTCCCAGATATTTCTTCAACCTGCTCGAGATCCGCCCTCCTAACCTCATCAACCGTGGTAATGGCCATGTCAATGCGTTTCTTGCAAGCGGTCTCCATTTTCCGCATCTCGGCTCTGCTAGCCTCCTCCATGTTCTACTTCAGTCGTCGGGAGTCGGCTTCATGCTGCGAAATCTGAATAGCCTGATCGGCAAGTTGCTTGGCCTGATCAGCGACCACTAACCACAGCCTTATATTGGCACTCCCTATCTCCTCCCTGGCCTTGGCCAATCGGGCGTGATGTTCCATTAACTTCTTGGCCTCCTTCGCGGCCCGGTCGATGTTGGCCTTGGCTTCGTCCCTCATAGCAGCTATCCGAGTAGTGAGCAGATCCAGATCTAGGGACTTAGCCTCATTAAAAACCCGAACCATGGTATTGCGGGGGAGAAGATGCTCGCCCGTGGCCTCGTCAAATAAGATATCCTGAGAGCTGGGGTCCAAATCCGGGTGGCCGACAAAGGGATTGCGGGGCACGTCGGGACGTTTTATGCGGATAACGGTAGGATTTTCAGACGGATGCGGGGAGGGAATATATCAGTGTCCTCCTCCGTGATATCATGAATAGGTTGAGGTGGAAGCTGCGGACCGGGTGAAGATTCAAATAAGGAGCGACTCCTCTTCTTTTTCTAAATACTCTCTTCAATGACCCCAAGAAGAGGACGGTAGCTAACTACGTCTCCTGGATGGCTAGTGGGAGGCTTAGGTTTGGCAGAGGCTCTAAGTAAATTGTATTGTTCAAGGCGGTGTCGAACGTCTGAAGTTTTGGCCACCTCGCCGCCCCTGTAATAAAGAACAAGTGTTACGAACAAACAATGGTCCATAATTCAAGAAATATGTTAACTTAAAAATAATGAGAAGGCATGTCTGCTATACAAACGCTGCGGAGGAGTACAATACTGCAATAAGTCCTGAATCTCAGTCCAGGACGGAAGCGAACCATAAAATGTTCCTAAGTCCCTATCATAAATGGAGTCTGCGGAAGTCAAAAGTTCACCTTGAATCGCTGGAGTCGCCTTAGCTGTAGAACTCTTAGAGAATGGATCGGCACCAGCCCCAGCCTTGTCAACCTCCTTCGCCTTCTCCACCGAGGCTGATCCTTCCTCCAACCCCTCGAAAGCCTGGCGGAAGGCATCATCCGTCCACTCCTGGATCTCCCCTGCCTGCTCAGAAGACAAAGCCCCGGCACCACTACCACCCCGTCCTTCACCTTCTCCATCTCCTCCGCTCTGCTCCACGCCTCTTTCCTCCTCTCCACCTTCCTCCTTCGGAATGTATGGACATGTGCTGGGAGAAGGTCCATCAGACTTCTTAAGTTTCTTACCCCCAACGACTGGAGGTATCGAGAAAGGTCTCCTCTTGCTACTCTTCGCAGTAGCCCCATCCTTAGCTTTAGCCGCCCTCTCCTCGGCTGTATCTCTCTGTTTAACCATAGATTGACGTGGCAGAATCAGGTTGTACTCCAGGAGAGTGGCATTCTTGATCAGGTAGGAAGTCGACCTATCCCTTCCCGGAATGACCTTTATTTCAGCAGCCATTCGCGCCAAGGAACCATTTTCCACGACCGTAAAGCCACCTGTTGCTAGCAAGAAATAAAAGCATATAAGATGAAGCATTGCGATCGGGACGAGGAAAATATAAATGAAGTTCAACTTACAGCCGGAAGTGAAAAGGCGGAAAGAAACAGTGTCATCCTTAATGAAGAACCATTCTTTCTTGAACATACTGAACTTCGAGTACAAATCCAGAACAGGCTTGAAGGGCACGGCCGCTTCCAAGCTGATATATGGAGACCCCTTCTTGTAGCCTCTCAGGTTGTACAGATACCGGATTTCCCGGTTGGAAGGGGGACGCCCATATTTCCTCTGAAAGATGACGAAAAGACTCACCAGAATGGCGTAGGAGTTAGGCTGAAGCTGGAACGGAGCCACCTTCAGATATGTGATAAAGCTAACTATCCAAGCGTTGAGAGGCTGGATAGCACCACACATGCAATGATATCTGCTGTACGCAAAATATCCTTCAGGAGGGTCATATGGCATAACCCCCTCTTCCGGCAACAGCATAAGAGCACTGTCAATCCCGAAGGAACGAGAAATGACATCAAGTTGCTCCTCTTTGTGGGAGCTCGGAAAGCAATCGGGAGGAGAGTTCAGAAGCTCTTGGGGACCATACCCATCCACTAACGACCTCGAGGCAGGTCCATGTCGCGCCGGTCCTGGTTGGGCTGGGGGCACGGAAGAAGACTCTCCTCTATCCTTGGACTTCTTACTATCTGATCGAGTTTCCGCTTTGCGAGACATTTATCTGCGACACCGGAAAAGCATATTGTTAGAACAAGGAATATGGAAATACAAGCAAACAAGTTCAAAGCACAAAGATTGAAGATTAAAGTCCATTCGGCATTGAAAGCCTTTAAGTTCATTCGGTAAAACGAGGCGAGGGTTCGTTCGGCACTACACTCCCCAAGCTCATCCGGTGATAATTCCATTCGGTAGTCGAACGCATTATCTCATTCGGCATTCAACCCTCAGGCTCATTCGGTTCGTCCGATAAAATGTATGATAATCCTTCATTCGGTACACAAGGTCCCGAGTACATTCGGTAGTACAGTACAGAAGTTCATTCGGCGGCAAAGGGTCTCACCTGGTTCGGCTAACACTTTGATTCGGCAAAGATGAGAATTTGATTCGGCAAAATATTTGTCTCGGTTGGTAAGGAATAACGAAGGCGAGTGGCCCCTATTTATAAGCGACCACCAGCGACCGAACCAGATGGCTCGGCGCTTAAAACCGAACGAGATTATCCCATTAAAACAAAGCATGACATATGTTAAACATATGACCTGCTTTGGGGGGCAAATGTTGGGCGAATTCTCACCCATGGGATCACGAGACCAAGAGCCATTAGCTTCCATGCCGAACCACAGCTTCTCCATTACCTAGCCGGGCCAACACCACCGTATCAACCCAACACCGGACCAAAGCTTCTTTCAACCCAACACCGAACCAAACCCCTTCCACTGATTGCCGAACCAAACACCGGTCCATCCACTGCCGAACCACATTCCACCGAACCAGACTTCTTCACCAATCGCCGAACCAACATGCCTCCAAGCCCCTCTATAACCGAACCAACCCACGTCCATGTTACCACCGAACCATGCTGCTACCGGACCAACTCTATCTACCACTACTGAACCAAGATTCGCTGAACCAGATATGCCAGACCAGATTGCTTCAGCCCAGGCCCATCAGCAGCTATATACATCCAAGACCCCTGCCCCCAGCCTCACTCTATAAATAGAGGGGCAGGGGTACAACAATGGCAGACAAGTTTGAGAGCTCAAGCACGGAAGGAACTTCCAAACAACTTTCAAATACTTGTATACAAAGCTTTGTACTTGTAATCTGAAAGAAAAAGGAGAATAACATATAAAGTGGACGTAGGCACGTTCTGGCCGAACCACTATAAATATGTGTGTCTTTTACGGTTTAGTCCTTTCTTTTTATATATTTGCATAAGTCACCCAAATCATTGAAAACCGCATAAAATCAACTAAATCATACGACTTTGAGGTGTTTGTCCATTTTTTGCGCAAACAGCCAACTTACATTTTAATTTCACCCAAATCAATTTAATTCTAAGTCCAATTTATTTAACTTATCCAAGTTATATTCAAATTTTCTACTTACTTCAATATATTTTATTCACTTCCAATTACTCAAGTTAAAATTTTTAATTCCAAGATTAAAATTTTCCTTTCTTCCTTCTTATTAATATCTACTTCACTTGATAAGTTCAATAGTTAATTCATTTCAACTTTACACATTATTTAATTAGAATTTTCCCGGAATTCATTTTACTCGGTTTTTATTTCAAAACCATTTTGAAACAAAAATCAACACATTCCCATTTGATATTCAAATCAAATTTTCAGATCTCTAAACAACTTAGTTGTATCAAAACAATTTCTCCATTGTGAATTTTCCAAAACACTTGTTATATCCAACAAGCCCCAAACAATACCATAACCAAATATTAGGGAAGCAATCCATCACTTTAAAAACTCGAAAATGAATTCTAATGATGTGGCCAGCATCATCAGGATTATTTTCCAGCGACTGAAGTGAGTTCAATGCTTCTTACTTTTCTAAATTAATTTCAAAACAGTTTCCATTTAAAAATATTTCCCAAAACAATATTCCAACATTGCCTTCGAACACCTTCAAAACTCAACAAACATTTCAAACTTTCCCAGTATTTTAAATTTCCAAACTTTTATTTTTATTTTATTTAAAATCCTTTCCAAAACTTCCGGGATTTAAATTCTGGCTGGGTTTAAATTAATTATTCTCTTTTGTATACTGTATACTCATGGAATTTATTTGGTTATATCCATTTCACATTTTAGATTAACTTTTAGATCCTTATTTACTTATTGTATTAACACCCAATCAACCAAAAATATATATATAATAATTTCATATTTCTTTTATATCAAACTATAATTTTGGGTAAAATTATTTCATTTACCCACCTTTAAAAACAATACTATGTCGGTTTATCTTGTTTAAGAGTTTAGAAACCCCTGTCGATACGGTTGTACTTCCCGCGCCGACCAGAATTCATAAACACTCAACCGGTAAATCAACACAGTACAAAAACAATTTTATATCCACTAACAAGTACGCTCTCTTAGCTATTATTACTCTTAACTTATTATAGAGTACCATTGACTCTGTTTAATGAGTAATTTTCCCACCAAAGCCTAGGTTGTCGCCAACCTAAGCTCTGATACCAAGTGTAACAGCCCGCAAATCCGTACCCCTTGAATAAACACTATTCTACCTCTATTAACTCAAAAGGCACAGAAATACGAACCATTAGGGTTAAAGAAGAAGAGATAGAAGAAGAAGAAACTAAACAATATCAGAATCTCACCGTCGCAGCGGAATAAAATATAATAGTAAATATAGAACTTTACACAAAATGAAATCTATTACTGTTTTATACATCATATCATCAGAGTATCTCATACATCAACAATCACAAATCAGACCTACCATACAATCACAGCAGCGGATATATATAGGTACATATAATATGTCTCGGACTCCACCTCCTCTCCTGCTCCATAGCATCCAGACCAGAACATATAATACTCGGTCTGACCCGAGCATTATAATGAAATAACACCCGAGTCAGTCTGAAATACCAGCTGATATTAAATATGCATCCAACTTGATTATTAAAGTTTCAAAAATCCTTTGAAAATCAAAAGCATCTCGTAAGACCACGCCACAAATAAACATGTCGGGTTTTTACCTTACGATAGCTAAATCACTTTTTATAGAAATCCTCTGATATTATAATAGTGTCTATTTACAAATACTTATAAAATACCCGAAATTGTTACATGATTAAATTCCAGCTACTAGCCACAAAAGTGGGTAATACAAACAAAAATCGTACAAGGCTCGTAGGGAGAATGGATTTCCATCAATGGCTGGGCTACTGGGGTACCGCCCGTCACAGTACGGGGCCTAGATCACCGTACCGAGGATTACACCCTTCATCCCCTGCAACACAAGGCCGGAACCATTCCTTACTGAACAGTACCGAACAAGATAAACCCCGTGGTTGGCGCGACCAACCACCCACAAAGCCGAAATAATAAAAAAGGAACATCTAGACAGGGGAAATATCTTGTCCTACTTGGGCATGACCCATCTAACCTTGCTGCACCTCCCCTGTTTTAGCCATTCCCGGTTGATGAGGCTTGAGGTTACCGTTACCTTTAGAACGTTTTCACTTAGAATGCCTGTCGTCCACTTGACGATGTTTCGCAAGCATTCGTCCATACAAGTCCGTCCCGGGTTCGAACGGAACCGAAGCACTACTCCTACTACATCCATTTAGGAAATATCCTCAGGATTAGTAGCGACTAGCCCTTGCACTTCACTGCTCCATCTTCGACTCCGAATACGTTTTTCGCACGAAACGTACAAACCGGATCGAAGTGGTTTTCTAGAAATAAATCTCGATCCCGGTCTCTTCGAAAGGATCAACGCATTTGGCCAATATTGATAGTCGGTGATTTAACTATCAATTTATATTCATAAACATCCATAAGCATCCATCACACAATAAATAATATTCCACGTTATTTATTTGCCTCAATATCTTTACAAGACATATTTCCATAGTTTCAAAACTCATTTGAAAACAACTTCCCAAAATTCTACCTTACATGGTAAATCCTTTACCATATATTCCCATAGGAAATAACCAAGTTCAAAACAATTTAAATTAAACAGTTAAAATATTTTGTACTGAAATATACTTTAAAATGTGCAAATTTACCTCTAGTTATTTACTCAAAATATAATTTCAAAATATTTAAAGTAAAAGTATTTTATAAGATATAACTTGAATTAAAATAAGGTTTTAGTTAAACTAAATTTCAAAATAGAGTTGAAAAAGGCTTAATACTAATTTCAAATAATTTAGGTCAAAACTAGCCTTTTTAAAACAAAAATTTTCCAAACACTCATTTATAACAAGTTTTAAACTTAAATTCACTTTTAATAAAATCTGTTTAAAACTTAAACTTGGTGTTTCCCAGGGAAACTCATTCCTACTCAAATATCCCAAAAATCCTTCTTATAAATTCTATCAATTTATTTAGATTCAGGTTTAAGTTTAATAACATAAATTTACTTTCACATTTATCAACTGATAACATTTCTCTTTGTTTAGCATTCCAGATTTACCACATTTCAAATTTCATTCAAAATAGATTTCAATTTTAAATCCTTTAAACTCATTATTTAACAATATCTTTTATTTCTTTAAAATTCAATTTATCAATTTATAATTAATTATGGATTTATAATTTACCCTGCAATATTCCAATACAATTTTATTTCAGTTTTCCATCCAAGCAGATTCTAATTCTTATATTCCTTTAAATTCCTTAATTATTAGTTTCTTAATTTCTTCTGAAAACTCAATTTAATTTCTTTATAATTTAAAACTCCAAATTTCTTTATAATTAACATTCTGGGTTTGTAGTTTACACCATAATATCACAATACAATTTAATTCCAAATTTATCAATTGCAATGTATAAACAGGCATCATCATCAATTATAAAAATAATTACTACATTGTGAGGAATCCAGTCGGATCCCTCCAACCTGTTTTTCCTGCATCCACAAATATTAGCAAAACGCTATAAGTATATATCAATCCAGGCTGATATAAATAAACATTTCAACCAATCACACAGATATTTAAATATTAACTATTTAAATCAGCTAACATTCCAGATGTGAGTGAGATTAACTCACCTTGAGTTTCGGGGAGCGTCCGAAATTCAAATTAAACCGAACGACTCTCGATTTAACCCAAATTTCTACTTGCCTGGAATGGATCCGAATCTGCACCACTGCGTAATACGCGCTTCTGCGATTCCGGCGCCATAAATTTCGTCGAAATCTGGCGTCATATGGAATAGTTATTCAAATTTAAAGATTTGAATTTATATTTTAAAAAAATCTCTTTTTTTTATGTTACCAGAGAAAAACGCGGCCGACCTCTTCTTCCATCTCTCAACTACACGCATGCGACACAGAAGTATTTGAACCCATCGTCACCATTTAGGGCTCGAAATCGCCGCCACACACATCGCATCCAACTCCATCGGGAAGCACCGCATCGAAGGCCTCCGTGAGCACCACCCACGGCCCCATCCTCGTCGAACTCGGTCGACCCTAGGTGACGTAGCAGTCTCCCAAACGCGCGACAAACGTGATGACCCCACACCTTCCACGTTGCGCAAAACTCCATCACCACCGTACACATCGTAGATCTCAAAGCCCTCTTCGATTCTCCAGTAGATAATTTCTTCAATTGAAACGTGGATTGATCGATAGGTGGAGATGAAATCAAGAGGGTTTTGGCCATTGGTTACTAATAGAACGGCGGCCTGCGTTTTGGCTAGTGTTAGAGATATTTAACATATATATATATATATATATATATATATATATATAGTTTTAATACTATTTTAATCTCGTGTTTCAAATTTTAACGATCAATGCAAACGAACTCCAATTCTCATGTACTAACAGGTGTTCCTAGGGTTTTTCCACGTTCCGGACACAATAGAACACGTTTCGTAAGCTAATTCGGTTGTATGCGTGAGTTACGGAATTAAACGATCAATTTTAATTTAAATCGATTAAAACGATTTCGATGTGTTTCGAGCTTCCGGGGTCAAACGACAACTCCGATTGCTACGAAAATTGAAATCCAATAATAACTATCTATTACGGATCCAATGAAACTAGTTTCGTCGAATTCTGAGACTGTGCCCCGGAAGGCTATTTTAACTCGTCTATTTAATCGGGCGATTTTCAAAATTGACGAAAACGCTTAAAATTTCGCTTTCAAAATTTTATTAACTTAACAATAATTCATATAAAACTTATATACACATTAAAAATCATTCTGGCTCATTTCAGACCAAAATCTGATTAAATTGCATTTTAATAATATTAAATTCATTTTTAAATTAATATAAAATCCCAAATATTAATTTATCAACTTTAAAATTCTTCTAAAATTCTCACCACGCTATTTACACTCAAGTAACTCAAAATAAATTTCTAAAACCATTTTTATCACTATTTACATCCAGATTTACTTTTATTTAAATTCCGAATATTAAATTATTATTTTCCCATTATTTAAATTCAACCGGAATTACTATAATTAAAAATTATAGCTGATTTCACTGATTGAACCGGAATCCATTCATTTCAAAATCAATTAAGAACGCACATTAAACATTTAAAATAAAATAAATGTTCAAATTCAACGGCTTAAAAATACGGGATGTTACAAAACATTCGAGTCCGGATTAACATTCCTATATCAATAAATCCAACTGAAGTGAAATATCAACTAAAATATAAGTAACTCAAAGGATGTTTGGGATACCCATCCTCTAAGGATCCATGGAACTATTTACTATGTAGTACAATGCGTTATTATAATGTGTCTATAGTAAAATAAAATATTAAAATAGCGTTAAGGCGTTACCCATATCCCCTTAACACATTTTACATATTCCCATAGTCTATACAGTACCGTAATCTCCTCGGTATTGGAGATCGTCAGAGGGCACTCCATATGTATGGTATAAAACAAACTCGTAGTATGATCGATATGGTAGGTGACACGGCACAACTAGGCAAATCCATGGAAGATATACCAATTACATTTCCGGGCTGTTGGTAATACATAGCCACAGCTACTGCCCAACTCGATCCACACTCCCAAAAAATCGAACGGTGCACCCAATCAATCACAAAGTAATAGAATGGTATCGAAGAAGTGTGTCCGATTGGAGGAGCTACCTCACTTGGCCCGTCAATTGCTCCTGTTTTAGCCACCTTAAGCTAACTCATAGGAGTAAGTTCTATGTAAATACCTCAAACAGATTCGTCACTAACCATCCTACTTCATTCTGGAATCTCCACCGCGTACACGGTTGTTAAGGTGGTTTTCAGGATTGGTAGAGAGTATGACAATAACCGATCCCGGTCTCTTTGACAACCAAACGTTATTATAACACCACGGTCATTTCAAAATTTTATTTCCATATCAAAAGTATCATATCCATTTCAAAACCATATCAATACGAGATCATTATTTACTTAATGTATATCCATTTCCAAAAATCTTAGTATTTTCCAAAATTACAACTCTTTCTAATTTATAAACCCTTGAAACGATTACACTTCGAAAATCATCACTTTGAAAACATAACTTTGAAATCATAATACTTTCCTCTTAAACAATTTAGATATTAATAATATTGTATATATAATAAAATAGTTTATATGATAAAATAGTTTATATGTAAAAACAATTATAAGTTAAAATAGTTTATATTAAAGTAATTAGATATTAAAATAGTTTACATTAAAAATAGTTTATATATTAAAATAATTTATATATATTAAAATAGTTATAAATTAAAAATAGTTTATATTAAAATGATTAGTATATTAAAATAATTTTATATTAAAAAAGTTTATATATATTAAAATAGTTTATATATTGAAATAGCTAATAAAATAAAATGTTTATATATATATATATATATATTAAAATTCTTTATATAATAAAATAATTTCCTCAAGATTCACAAATCAATTCAAATCAACTCAAATTCCAAAAATCCCATTCAAATCAAATCTCAGTTCTTCCATTCAATTCAAACCTCAATAAACCATTTTATATCAATTTCAAATATAGATTTGAACCAAAATTTTAAACCGATTCAATTTCAACAAATTCAAAGCTTTAAATATTAACACATTTACAATAACTAATTTTTTTTTGATAAATTCATATATATTTCGAATTCTACTTTGCCATTGTTTAATATTGAAATATTCACTCGGTCAATCCGATAACATTTAAATAAAACTTTAAATTACCATTTAAATAAACTAATTATTCCCTTCGATTTATTTAAACTTGAAATATTCATTTAATCGCTTAAATCAAAATCAAGTTATAAAATCATATCTTTAAAATCACAAATCAATGAGTTTCAAATCAATTTAAATTTATCTTTCCAACCTTGTTTTATTAAAATTATATAAAAACCTATTTTTAAAATATAAATTCTTAAATAAACACTTAAACATAATATATACTAATTAAATTAAATTTTATTAAATTAAAGATTACTATTAAATTTATTTTTATATTAAAACTTATTTATCTATATTTAAAAATAGTAAAATTATAAGAAAATCTTAAAATTAATAAATTTCAAAACTAACTTATAATTTTAGAATTTTCAAAACATATAATTTTAGAATCTAAAAATTTAAACATATATAAAATATTTAAAATCAATATTTATATAAAATCATATATATTTCTTTTCAAAACCATGAAAATCATTTTAAAATATATGTATATACAGACCAACGGTGTCTGTGTATAATTTTCTATCCTATAGTCAATTGATGTAGGTATTTATCATTTTAATCCTCAATTTAGATATCTACGGGTATATATCATTTCAATCCGCAATCCCAAATTCAATGTCAATGAAATTCGCTTGGGTTTATCATTTCAACCCATAACGATTTTCTCCTATTCTACAAGTTTGTTCCTGTATGTATCCTTTCAGCCCATAGAGAATTCTAAACTAACAGGGAACTTGTAGAGTAAGAACAAATATGAGAAAATATAACATATCAATAACATGCATATATCATCAATAATAGATAAAGTATAAATAATATATCATGATGTCAGATGTCACAGGTGAACAGTTACAAATAATGCCATATCAAACATATAGTAGTCAAATTACTAGAAACAACATATTTCAATTATCGTTTCAAATGAAATCAAATTTAATAAATATAAGAATGTTAATCGTGAGTGATTGCTCGCCTTTTGAGGCTAGAGATGAACAAGAATGAGATGAGTTACGAACCCATGCATAAATTCCAAAGCAAAGCAAAATTGGCATGAATTAGACAAACAAAGCTGATAATAAGGAATCGATGAAACAATCGGAATCGGCTTGATACGAACTGAACTAAATATATGTATATATATGTTTGTCTATATATTTTCAAAAAATCAATTTAAAACATATATATGTATATTTTTCAAATCACTATTTAAGTTGATGCTTATGGATTAAAATTTCTATATATTTATATATTTTTTAGAAACCAAACAAATGTATACTCGTTTATATAAATTTTTATATATTTATAAACATATACAGCTCATATTATAAACTTTATAAATACGGGTTATAAAATATATCAACACTACTATAAATATATATGGTCAAACATAAGAGAACCGACTTAATACTATATGTAATAATGTAACATCTATATAGTAGACTTATGCAGAGATCTTGTGATCAAACTATTAAAAAAATCTAAAAAAAATTAAACATACATAAACTAACACATATAAAAATTTTAAAACAAAACCCATAATGCAAGCAATACAAACAACACACACACACACAAACATATATATACTAACATATACACAAAGATATATACATGTCTATCTAGCATACAGATAACATAACTTAAATAATTAATATATGGCAAATAGGTCATAAACTTATATAAAATTATATATTCACAAACAGATTATCCAAAACTCAGAAATACTAATATAAAACTTACATAAAAATGTATAACACATATAAAGTATATAACCTATATATATATAACTTACACAGGCTCATTCATAAATAAAATATAAATCAATATATATACCTTATACATGTTTCACGTGAAAGGGCAAACGAGCGAATTGGCAAATGGTGGCTCGTATCGATGCTTTAGGTGGAGGCAAGGAGGGACATGGTGGAGCACGTGCAAGCGGCTGCTGGCCACTAGAAATATGACTGGTGGCGGAGTATGGGCATGGGTGCGGACTCGCGGATGGCTGGAGAGAGAGTGGGAGAATGACGTGGCGAAGGGGAAGGGAGAGATATGTGGGATGGTGGAGGTTACGAAGTGGGGCACTATGCTTGGGTTGGGAGGTGGAGTGACTGGGCTCGGCTAAGTGAGGGTCGAAGATGGTTTGGAGGCTTAGGCTCGGTAGTGCGTACTCGTGTGAGGTATAAGGGTCCGAATGTGACGGAGGAAGGGAAGTTGTTGTCATTGCTAGAGGTTGGCTAGTTTCAAAAATACGAAAACAAACTACAATATGTAAAATATATTTTCAAAGAAGAGACATAAATAAAGAGATAGGGAGGAAGAAACTAACTGTTAACTCCTCTTCGTTAGCGACCTAACTACAGCAGCGACCTACGACCTATAGGGAGCTGTGATTTAACGACTCACAAAGATAACGACCTAATGGTATCAGCGACCTAAGGGGATCTAACGACCTAGTGCTCCAGCAACCTAAAGGCCAGAGCGACCTAACGAGTCAACAAGACGAGCGACCTAACGGTTCGAGCATTCGGCGACTTAACAAATAGAGAAGGAGACAACCTAGCGACCTAATGGTTTAACGAGCTAAGCTATAAGTCGTGTTAACTTAGGTCGCAACACCATACCATTCAACATACTTAGGTTGCCTCTCTTCTTAGGTCGCACACGACCTACCACTTGTCATCTTACTCAGTCAAACTCGATGCATCCTATCAAGCCACAAACCATACCACGTAGGTCGCTCGCGACCTACGTCTTACCATAGACTGTCACCAACCTATAACCCGCTAACCCGTTCCAGACTAGAGGGCACCCTCGTGCTACTGTAATTCTGAAATTGCTCACGACCTAAGATAGGTCGCTCACGACCTAAGGGCATTGCATTAGAAGGCCGCCTTCTCTAAGCCGCTACTGGTAAGGTCGCTTACGACCTAGAACTTGTTGAAACGAGCTTGCATGTTCTTATGGAAGGGGGACCAGTGCTTCTTAGGTCGGCTACAACCTACGACCTTACTTAGGTCGGTCACGACCTACGACCTAACTCCGAAAAATGCCTATAAATACGACCTTAGTTCCAACTAGGAGGGGGACTTTTGGCTCATTCATTTCAAGCGCCGTTACTCTGCTGCATTCTGAACTACTTCAACACCTTCAAGGAACTTCACGAAGAAATCAAACATTTCTAACATGTGTTCAAAGATTTGGATCGACATTGAAGTTTAGGCTACTTGTTCTAAGTCACTTGAAACTCAAAGTGTGTTGTAATCAAAGTGTAACTGCATTGACTTATAATCAAATCGTCAATAAAGATATTCAAAGTGGACGTAGGCTCTCTCTTAAGCCGAACCACTATAAAATTGCTGTTGTTTACTGTTTTTTCACTATTATCTGCTTATAATCTGTTCCCGAGCTATCGGGTGGTGCTTTCACGATCTCACTTCATACACCGGGGTGTTAGCGTTCAAATTTTAGCGTTAACATTTTTGGTGCTTTCACTGAGAACTGAACTCAGGCGAGTTATCATCATTGCTTCACAGAGGTTTGTAGAGAGAATTTCCTTGAAAACGAGAAGTCTATCCGAGATTATGGCTCCTGGATGGAAAAGTAGATCTGTCAGATCTGGGAATATTCAAGAGGGAACCTGTGCTTCCCCTATATCGAATCAAGCCACTCCAGCTGTCGGAGTTACAAAGGCAGAGCTGGATGCTGCAATCTTAGGGCTGAACCAACAGATAAATGCCCAAAATGCACAATTCGAGGCTCAGAATGCCCAGAATGCCCTAATTCTGAATAGGTTGAACGATTTGCTTGGGGCAAACCGTCAACCGGCAGGTAATGAAAGGAATTTTGCTGGCAACATTCATGATGCTGAAGAAAGAAATGCTCCTGAAAGGGCTGCTAGCCCCTTTGAACAAACACTTCCAGAGGTTGGTGGATCTAGAACTCGACATGATGAGGAGTATCTTTCTGGAATGGTCCGACAAATTATGAAAGAGAGTATGCAGAGGGTTGAAGACGAGAAAGAATGGGGTTTCGCCCCAAGTAAAACTCCGTTTACTGAGAAAATCTTAAAGGCTGAATTCCCAAGGAAGTTTGTCCCACCAACCATTCCAGCTTACAAGGGGACAAGTGATCCGAACGAATTCTTATACAAGTATGATTGGAACATGACAGGTGCCAGAGCCTCTGATGAAATAAAGTGCCGATATTTTTCTGTGTATCTCGAAGGTGTAGCTCTGCTTTGGTTCACCAAACTTCCAGTCCGATCTATAGATCAGTTTTCTGACTTAACCCGGAAATTCAAGGAGCAGTTCAGACTATACGCCTCAAAAGCCAAGGATATCATGTCACTGTCAAGTTTGGAGCAGAATCCAGGAGAGACTATCAGATCTTTCTTAAACCGCTTTAATATAGCGCTAGCTGAGGTGGACAATGCAGAACCGCGAATGATATTGACTTATCTGATGAAGGGTATTGACAAGTCGAGCGAATTTGGAAAATGGCTAAACATGAAGGAACCAAATTCCCTTGAAAAATTCTATAAAAAAGCAGATGAATTCATATGCTTAGAAAGCCGTCCCGTACCGGTAAAGGCAGTGTTGGAAAAAGATGAAGATAACACTGTTGCTCCACGCAAGAATGAATCTGTAGGGCAAAAAAGGGAAAATAACAATGGGAAGAAGTAGAGTAATCTGAAGAAGCCCCGATCCTTCAAGCCATCAGAATATACTCCTTTATCAGATACGCCGGAGCGTATCTACCTTACCACTAAAGATTCTGTTGACTTTCCTAAACCTCCTCCTCTAAGGACCAGGAAAAAGGCTATACAGAGTGGGAAGTTCTGCCGCTTCCATAATCAACCCGGTCACGAGACCGACGAATGCCGCCAGTTGAAAAATCTGATTGAAGAGTCGCTAAGGGAAAACAAACTGCAGCAATTTGTGAAAAAGAATAGCAACAATCCTGCTTCATCTAGTCGGGGGCAACAGACTCCTACTTATCAGCCCAGGACGAGTGAGAAGGCTGCAGAGCTTGAATCTGGAAGGCCCATTATCAATGTCATTACAGGAGGACCTCACCCAGCAGGCAGAAGCTGGGGTGAGATGGAAAGGTATACCCGAGCTTTAAAGTATGTACCGACTGAGGAAGATGTATTCGTTTTGGAAGGTGCTACGCCCTTGAAGCAACAAAGAACTTTTGATGATGATATTGTGTTCAAAGCTAGGGATTCCGCAGGTATTGAAGCTCCTACCTTGGATCCCCTAGTCATCTCGGCTGGTATCGGGCCAGCTATTGTCAGAAGAGTTCTCATTGATTGTGGCGCATCCTGCAATATCCTCTTCAAGAAAACATTCGACCAAATGAAGATCCCTATGGCTGATGTGCAAGCCTCATCGCAGAAAATTGCTGGTTTCACTGGGGAGCCAAAGCAACCGGTAGGAACCATTGATTTGTTTGTGGAACTTGGAGAAGGAGAGAGAAAAGTGGTCCGAAAGCAAACTTTTGTGATTGTCAACGAATTTTCTGCTCACAATGCTTTCCTTGGCCGTCCAACTCTCGCAGCATTCAAAATTGTTTTGGCCCCGTGGTGCCTCACCATTAAATTCCCCACAGATAATGGAGTGGGAGTTAAAAAAGGGGATCAAAATGCGGGGCGAGAATGTTATCTAACAGAGCTACGAGAAACCAGAAAAAGAGAAATGGGAAAGAATGCGGCAGCCCCAGTCCGCATCAAAGAACCAGCCTTGTAGCAATTACAGGGCGGACCCTGCACTGGCGAGCACAGCGGAGCAAGGAAAGAGATGGACCCTAGAAAATTTAGTGCAGGGGAAAATAGAGTGGTACCGGTGGAAACGACAATACCAATACCTGTTGACCCAAAGGACCCAAACAAGGTGTTGAATGTGGGTTCACAACTTAATGCGTCAATTCAGAATATCTTAATATCTTTTTTAAAGGCAAATCTGGATGTTTTTGCTTGGACTCATGCCGATATGTGTGGAATATCCCCAGAAGTTGCAGTGCAAGCCCTAAATATTGATCCAAAATTTACACCTGTGAAACAGAAAAGGAGAACTTAAGGTCCTAAAAGGTCGGCGGCATTAAAAGAAGAAGTTGATCGGCTCATGGAGAATAATTTTATCAAAGAATCTACCTATCCGAATTGGGTTTCAAATCCCGTGCTGGTTAAGAAAGCCAACGGAAAATGGAGAGTATGCATCGATTTTTCAGATCTAAACAAGGCCTGCCCCAAAGACTGCTTCCCATTACCCAGAATCGACCAACTGGTAGACGGAACAGCGGGACACGAATTGTTATCTTTTATGGATGCTTACTCCGAATATAACCAGATCATGATGCATGAGCCAGATCAGGAGGACACGAGCTTTATCACCGACGTTGGTCTTTACTGCTACAGAGTTATGCCCTTCGGGCTGAAGAATGCAGGGGCAACATACCAGAGACTTGTTAATGCTATGTTCAAACCGCAACTGGGTAAGACTATGGAAGTCTACATCGATGACATGTTGGTAAAGTCTAAGAAAGCAGTGGATCACATAGAACACTTAGCAGACATGTTCGCAGTCCTCCGAAAATACAGAATGAAGCTTAATCCTTTAAAGTGTTCATTTGGAGTGGAATCCGGCAAGTTTTTAGGTTTCATCGTGAGTGCTAGGGGCATTGAGGCCAGTCCAGCTCAAATTACTGCATTGAAAGAAGTCAAAGCCCCTAGAACAAAGAAGGAATTGCAAAGCCTCAATGGAAAAGTCGCCGCCTTGAGTCGGTTCATTTCCAAAGCCACAGATAAATGCATCCCATTCTTTGACGCCCTAAAGAAAGGAAAGAAAAACTTCGATTGGACTCCCAAATGCCAAAAAGCCTTTGATGAATTGATTCGCCATATGGAAACGCCTCCAATACTTTCTAGGCCTGGCGATGGCGAGGATCTTCTTATATACTTGGCAGTATCATCTCATGCTTTAAGTGCAGCGCTGGTACGAGAAGACAAAAGGATTCAACATCCAGTTTACTATATCAGCAAAAGACTCACTGGGGCAGAGATGAATTACTCTAGGTTGGAAAAACTCTCCTATTGCCTACTAATTGCATCTAGGAAGTTGAGGCAATATTTTCAAGCTCATCCTATCAGAGTCCTCGCTGATCAACCTTTAAAGCAAGTCTTGTTTCTCCCTGAGACTTCGGGTCGTCTTCTAAAGTGGAATATTGAACTCAGTCAGTATGACATCACTTATCATCCCCGAAAAGCAATCAATGGACAAGCTTTAGCGGATTTCATCGCAGAATTCACAGATAAGGGTAACAGTGAGGAGAAAACGGTCGACGATTCCCCAATCCAATGGAAGTTATATGTCGATGGTGCGAGAAACGACTACTGTTCTAGAGCCGGAGTTGTACTTGAGACCCCTGAAGGCCGATCATTATGTTATGCACTAAGATTGGAATTTCCTTCAACAAACAATGAAGCAGAATACGAAGCCCTTATCGCTGGCTTAAGGATTGCTAAAGAATTAAACATCCGAGTGTTACAGATATTCAGTGATTCTCAGCTTATTGTATGCCAAGTCAAAAAGGAATTCCAAGCAAAAGGGGGGAATCTGCCCGCCTACTTGTCAAAGGCTAGGGAACTCCTGGGTGATTTCGATCATTACATGATAAGTCACATTCCTCGAGAAGAAAACATGAAAGCAGATTCTCTCGCAAAGTATTCTAGCACAGGCGAAGCTCAATTTCTGGGGTTAACTCCGGTGGAGGTCCTGTCGACTCCTAGCATTGATGAGATGGACATTGATTGGATCATGAGCATGTCTCAAGAGCAAGAATCATGGATGACTCCGATAACAAAATATCTGCTCAATGGATCCTTACCAGGGAACTCAAAAGAACGACAAAAGCTACTGAGAAAAGCCTCTCAATATATAATCCAAGATGGCCGATTATACAGACGGGGATTCTCAATGCCATTACTTCGATGTGTATCCAGGGAAGAGTCCAAAGCAATCCTAGCGGAGGTACACGGAGGAGAATGTGGTGATCACTCAGGAGGCCAAACATTAGCAAAGAAAATTCTTCGATACGGATAGTTTTGGCCAGAAATTAATCGAGATGCAGCAGAGTATTCCCGAAAATGTGACAAATGCCAAAGATTCGCCAAAATTGCTAGAGCTCCTTCCACTGAACTCACACAGATGGTCAGTCCATGGCCGTTTGCAATATGGGGGATAGACCTTGTAGGACCATTACCAACTGCCAAATCTGGAATTAAATATGCCATTGTTGCTGTAGATTATTTTACTAAGTGGGCAGAAGCTGAACCACTGGCTACTATCACCTCAAAGAAGATGATAAGTTTTGTGACTAAAAACATCATTTGCAGATACGGTGTGCCTCAAAAAATAATTACAGACAATGGTACTCAGTTTGAAAGTGAAGAATTCCAAGATTTTTGCAAGCGATTCAAAATCTGAAAAAGCTTCTCAGCAGTGGCTCATCCGCAGGCAAACGGGCAAGTGGAAGCCGTGAATAAAATTATTAAGTCAACCATCAAAAAGCAACTTGAAAGAGCAAAAGGTGGTTGGGTCGATAAGCTACCACTGGCACTATGGGCATACAGAACCACTCACAAAACTGCGACTGGGCACACCCCGTTTTCATTAGCATACGGGTCAGAGGCAATGATTTCGGTAGAAATAGAGGTCCCTTCACATAGAAGAATCCATTTCAATCAAGCAGAAAACGAAAAGCTACAGCTTGAAGCGCTAGATCTCCTTGATGAAAAAAGATATGAGGCTAGTCTCAGAATTGCAGCTCATCAGCAAAGGATAGCCAGACATTTCAATTCCAAAGTTCGCCAACGCAGCTTTGAGATTGGAGACCTAGTCCTGAAGAGAATTATGACAGCGACAGGTGTGTTTGGGCCAAATTGGGAAGGACCATATGTCATAAGTCAGAAGCTTCTTGACGGCACATTCAAACTCACTACTGTTGAAGGAGATCAAATTCCAAGGGCATGGAACAGCAATCATTTGCGTCCATACTTTACTTGAAAATTTTGTTGAAATATTGTAAAAAGAATTATGAATGTATGATTCTTGTAATTGAAGGCAATTGTAAAACTGATGCAAGTAAATAATAAAAAAAATATAAAGTTGATGTAGGCCCAATTTCCTGGCCGAACCACTATAAATCTTGTGTTCCTTATTATTATTACATGTTTGCTTTATTTTCGATATAAAAAGTACATAGAATGTATTGCTGAAATGTCGATTTAAATTTTTGCAGACAATGGAAGTGAAACTTGCACATAATAAGACCGAGTGATTCTCGCCAAATTTCAAGTCACAAAAGCTCCGAATTCAAATCCTAGATAGGAAGTACTTCAATTGAACGGCCTATGATTTCGACAGAAACGGGCCTTTGCTAATAAATTGAGATCGTTTGAACAAACAAACATCCAATTAAGAAGCTGATGCTCGTTCTCACGAACTTGCCTGACAATGAAGTACACTTCCTTGGATTAAACAAGTTACTTGTAAGAAAAGGGAATGAAAGCTTTAACAAAAAAAAAAAAAAGAGGATCGCTGAAAAGGCATAAGAAAGTGGACAAGGGAACAACCAAAGCCATCACCGGCAGCACAAGTCCTCTTCGGAGGCGCAACTCTTCGGAAAATAAAGACCTCTAATGGGTCATACGCCACAAAAAAGAAAGTTCTCTACTCAACAAAAAAGATTGGAGGAGTCATGACCCTCCAACCATGAGAGAGTAACTTCCAGGCGATGAAAACCCTCTCTGAGGCACATTTCACCAGGAGTTGAAGTGTAACAACCGCTCTTCGGAATTTCACTTCACTAGAGTTGAAATGCAAACAAAATAAAAGCCCTCTTCGGAGGCCCATTTCACCAGGAGTTGAAGTGTTACGACCGCTCTTCGGAATTTCACTTCACCAGAGTTGAAATGCAAACAAAATAAAGCCCTCTTCGGAGGCACATTTCGCCAGGAGTTGAAGTGTAACAGCCGCTCTTCGGAATTTCACATCACCAAAGTTGAAATGCAAAACAAAATAAAGACCTTTCTGGAAGTCCACGTTTCACCAAGATTGAAATAAAACTTCCAAGTGTTGAAACGTGAAAAGGCTTTCTTCAAAGGCACAACTCTTTGGAGGTACACGTTTCACCAAGATTGAAATAAAACTTCCAAGTGTTGAAACGTGAAAAATCCCTCCTCAGAGGTACAACCCCCTCCCGGGGACACAATCAAAAAGAAAGACCTCTTCGGAAGCCCACGTTTCACCGAGATTGAAATAAAACTTCCAAGTGTTGAAACGTGAAAAGGCTTTCTTCAAAGGCACAACTCTTTGGAGATACACGTTTCACCAAGATTGAAATAAAACTTCCAAGTGTTGAAACGTGAAAAATCCCTCCTCGGAAGTACAAATTTCTATTTTTTAAAAAAAAAAATATCCTCATCAAGGGCATACTTTAACTTTCAAAGGAAGAGTGATTTACCTATTCTAGAAAATAACCTTCCTCAATAAAAAAAAGAAAAAAGAAAGAAAGTTAAAGTACCCTTCAGAGGCCCGCTTTACCACATAGAAGAATTCACTTGGCAAAATGCGTACATAAGCAAAAGAAAAAAAAAGTGATTTCTTCGAAGGACAAAGCGTAAAAACTTATATGAAGGAAGTTGTACTCTACGAAAAATTTCTTCAAGAATGAAGTAATTATTCTTCAGAAAATAAGAGTGCAAGTCCCCTCAAAGTATAAAATATTGCAGCAAGCTTATGGTATGGGGGCAGCACGGTATAGTTACATACAAAATGTTATAGCTACATCGGTAAAATACGCTCAAACAACATACCACAAGTTCACCGCAATATCATATAAATAAACTTGTGCAAAAATGAATAATAAATGCATTCTCAAATTCAAACAAGAGTCTGTACAAATAAAGGATCATTTTATTCAATTGCAGATACAGGTTTCAAAATAAAAAGCAGGGGCCGGTGCCTGCACAACATCCGACCATTACACAAGAAAGGAATCAAAAAGCCCGAAGCCCGACTCTTCACATCTTCTTACCACCTTTGGACCCTTTGCCCGGCCGAATGATTAGCTTTTCAGGTCTATCTATAGGCATAAGGGAAGAAGGAAAGGGAGGTGCAACCGGTGCAACTTCTGGTTCTTCTTCAGTAGCAATGATTTTCTACCCCCTCCTCTTCGATGTTCCGTGCTTCTTTCTTCTCTTCGAAGAAGACTCACTCCCTGGAGTAACAAGAGCGGACAAAACTACGTCATCAGAAGGAGTCCGCTCCGGAGAGATCTCGCCTCCTTCAAGTCCCTCGTCCTTCTGCTCTTGCGAAGCGATAGGGTCATCCAAGCCATGAAGAGCCTCAATTTGCTCCTCTTGTGACCCGGGCTGTGAAGCAGAAGGAGGAGTCACCTGAAGAGATGGAGGAGGGATACCCGGAGGAGGTGAAGTCTGCACAGCACTTGGTGTTTCAACTGCAGAAGAAGAAAAATTAAAAATATTAGTATCTCCCCAAAAGAAGGGAGATATGGGTTCGTCGAGATTCAAGAAGTAATCGAGAAGCTCATCAAACTTTTGAGGAGCAAGCAGGCGATCCACCTGAATCGTACCAATGTCAAAATTACCTGAAGATGTCTGCTTCGTTAGTTCAATCTCATAATTTTGAGCCCCGATATCCTCCAAAGCCTCATCAGTAGGGGTAATTACCCCGGTTCTTGTAGGAGGCAGCGAATGAGCACTGGAACCTGTGATGTCAACTTCAGAAGAAACTAAAGGGCATTCAGAAGTGGTAGGTGGTATTTCTTTTTCAGAACGTTCCCCTTCCGCCATTCCGGCCCGTACTCTGGCGAGTTGCGCTTTTCCCTTGGCAAGAGCGGCGCGGGCATCATCATCGAGATAATGCTCTTCAAGAGCTGTCTCGGCATAGCCAGCACTTTTACCACCGAGCATATCGAGTGCTGCCTCCCAAACTTCAGCTAGTGTAATTTCATACTTAGGGCCTAGAAAGGCAAGGCTGCCACGCCCCAAAATGCTGTGCAGATAAAAATCAAATAATGTGGAGCCAATGTCAGCTTTGGTTGCTTGATGGGCCTCTTCGGCCGCAAGTTTACCAGCAACAGCCTCGTCACGCTCCTTTTCGGCCATAGAAAGTCGAGCTTTTAACATCTCTATCTCCAAGCTTTGAGAGCCGGTCTGTTCTCGCAGCTGTAAAGTTTCAACGCGATATTCTTCTATGACCTACTCCTTGTGTGTAAGCTTATCTTCGACTGCCCTTTGACTGGCATGCGCATCTCGTACTTGTTGCTAAAGCATGCTCTCCTTTTGAGAATAGAGAGTAGACGAAGTAGCTAATTCTTCCTCAAGCTTTTCTACTTCCGCTTCCAGCTTTTCATTATAGGAAGCAATACTTCTCATTTCGGCGTCATGCTGTTCGAAAGTCTTCTACCACTCAGCCTTATCGTTCTCCATTGTGAGCATGGCCTCGAGATTGGCTCGGTTAACCCTCTGAAGCTCGTCGACAAGTTTTTGCCAGTTCGACATTCTTTCAATATCGGTCCTGACAGTATCAAGATTTCACAGCATAGCTGATTTGTCAAGAGGAACCAAGTTGAGATCAAATCGAACCCCTCTCAGGCACCACTGAGGGAATCGACTTGGACCTTGCCCAACTTGGTATGCGGGCCGGTTGATGATTGTTTGAATGTCGGAACGAACGGGGGCAGGAGATTGAGCAGGAACATTTTGAGAAACTGTCGGCATTGTTTCTTCAGTAAGTTTAGCCCGCTTGCTAGAAGAATCTTCCATGTGACCTTTACCTCTCTCATCGTGAGTCTTTCTTTTTTGGGTATCATCATCTCTGTGGGGAGGGTCATGTTTTTCTTGTTCTCTTCGGTGACGTTCTTCATATGCTCGTCTCTCGTCTGCTTTCCTAATGGCCCTCTCTTCATCCGATTCTCTGTAAGAGGGGAGGTGACGCCTATAATCATATTGGCTACGCCTTCCGTAGCGCTGGAAATCATCATAGTATGAACTGCTGCGCCCCATTGGAAAATCTGGAATAAAAATAATAAGCTTTAGAAATCTTTAAAGTATAAGAAGATGAATGCGTAGAAGTGTTGAAAAATCCTAAGTGTTGTGTAACGTGTAAGCTACATGCATCAAGTTACAGACCACTCTGTGGAGTAGAGGTAGTGATAACTTGAGTAGAAGGGGTTGACATTTGTTGTAGAGAAGATGTCGCCTCAATTACAGAAGAGATAGTTTTGGAAACATCATCCCTAAAAAGTTCTTGAGAAGTGACCATTATGTCACTTAAACTCCCAAAAATATCGACTCCAAGATCAACGTTCTTATCATTATGAGGAAGGGACTCATCTTCTTCAGTTATGGGGGCAAGTGCAGGCTTTTCAGATGGCTCCGCATCATCCCTTGGAGTGGAACATTTTACTAGTGAAGTTTCTATAGAGGTTCCTCCCCGCATGTGCTCTTTAATAGAGACCGGGGCATCAGGAGTTTTCATCGGAGAATCGGGAACTTCAGTCGGAACTTCATGAAGTTGAGTAGAACGGGAAGAATGTAAAAGCTCAAGCCGATGAAGAAGTTCATCTGTCAATAGAAATTTTACGCTCCTCTCTTCCGCAGCCACAATGCTTAGCCTCTCGAAGACTGGTTTATGACTGGAATCTCTAGAAGGAGGAGGAAGTGCTGTAAAAATAAGGAATGGAATCAGCATCTAGCAATACGAACCATGAAAAACTTAAAATGAAATTGAAGAGAGAAGGGAAAAAAGATCTCACTTCCTATTCTCCAGTCTGTGTAAAATCCTGCAGGGCAACGAATATAGAAGAATTGGTTCAAAAAACCATGTGCACTCTCCGGCAAATCCAAAATTAGTTTACGGTTCCTCGCACCTCTTACAAGTACAATCGAAGGGTGGTCCTTGTTCTTCGCAAAAGTGCACAGGTAACAGATTTCCTCAAAACTCGAAAGACGGTCAAGAGTTCTCCTGAACAGAACGCACAATCCCATCAAAATGGCATAGCCATTGGGATGCAGTTGGAAAGGAGAGATCGTCAGTCGAAGAAGGATTTGTTGAAGAAATTCATTAAAGGGAGGAATTACTCCACTTAAGCACATTTGGCGATTAATGGCAACAAAACCGGAAGGTGGTCTATCAGCAAAATCATTTGGTCCAGGGAGTAAAACTTCTGCCTCGGCAATACCAAATTGAACGCATAATTGATTAAGCACCCGCTGTTTCAGAAGGGTAGGAGTTCTTTCCGGAGGGTTCTCTAGTGGAATAGCAATCGGAGGAGCCCCTTCGACGTGTTCTAGCATCTCTTCTTGTTGTGACGTCATTCTATACAAGCAACTGGATGTTCAAATGTGAAGGTGCACGTTTCCTAAAAGTGTGAAGTGTTGTGCAAAACTAATAAAAATAACAAGCAAAATAACTGAAATTAAACTAATTGGCAACTGATTGATTGTGAGATTTCAGGACTTGTTAATTTAAAACTCAAGTGCAGTGTTAATTCAAACAAAATTTTAGCTTTGCTTTAACACTTCATTTGAGTCGGTTGATTCACAGCATTTCACTCACGCAGTTCATTTAAGTTGATTATTCTTTATCGACTAATCTGTCATTCGATGTGGGCGGTCAGTGACAGTATATTCGTCCCATTTTCCTGCAAATGTTATGTTTAAACAGGTTGTTAGATTAAAAGTTAGAGCAATCTGCAAAGGAATGTAATGAATTTCAAATGATTCAAGTCCAAGCAGTTCAATCAAATTCTCTCAAAAATTTCACAAGTCCTAGGTCGTCCAACGACCTAATATATGTCAGAGCTCTTTTAGGTCGCATTGTGCAAGTTAAGAGGTTCAAAGCAATGCGGATTTGTTCAAGTCCTAGCTCGGCCGCGACCTAAAGCCTATGCCGCAAAGAAGTTAGGTCGTTGATTTGTTAAGTCGTTCTGCTTAGAATTCATGTGCAAATTTGTTAAGACCTAGGTCGGCCGCAACCTAACTAACCCAGCAGTTCGAAGCAACGTGCTTTCACCTAAGTCCTAGGTCGCGAGAGTCCTAGGTCGCGAGGTTCTATAGGTCGCGCAGGTTCATGGGGCGGTTCTAATAGGATCTTGAGCAAGCTCCTGCTCAAGCTAAAAACCTCGCTTCCCTCACCAATCACCTTCTTCTCCACTAACCCAGTAACCTGTTATTAACTACACATAGAGATCCATCATCCTCTTCGTGAAATTCATCATTCCTACATACCACCGAATCATCCAGGAATCAATTCGAAGCATCTCTGATCCATCATGGATTCAACTCATTGTTGTACTTTCGAAAATCGCAACTAATGGCGATCAAAATCGACCATAACTTAAAAAAAATGACGAAGTACGACGTACAAAATTGTTCTGGGATGGAAATTCGTGGTTTGATGGTAATCATGGGATGGATAGAGATTAAGTGTACTTACACAATATGATAGCAGGGATGAAACGGTGGATGATTAAACTCAAATTTGCTTTTGAAATCACAAAGTTCTGTTAATGGCTGAATGGAATATTAAAATAGATGAGGTGAAGGAGGAACGACCTAAGCTATTTATACCCCGGAGGAGTGAAATGCGAATCGGCACACACGACCTAGTTGCCTCGATAGGTCGCTTGCGACCTAACAACTCATCAGAGCACGAGTTAAGAAGATCGAAGCACACGACCTACGACCTAGGCGTATACTTCGAGGGGCAAATGTTAACTCCTCTTCGTTAGCGACCTAACTACAGCAGCGACCTACGACCTATAGGGAGCCGTGATTTAACGACTCACAAAGATAACGACCTAATGGTATCAGCGACCTAAGGGGATCTAACGACCTAGTGCTCCAGCGACCTAAAGGCCAGAGCGACCTAACGAGTCAACAAGACGAGCGACCTAACGGTTCGAGCATTCGGCGACTTAACAGATAGAGAAGGAGACAACCTAGCGACCCAATGGTTTAACGAGCTAAGCTATAAGTCGTGTTAACTTAGGTCGCAACACCATACCATTCAACATACTTAGGTTGCCTCTCTTCTTAGGTCGCACACGACCTACCACTTGTCATCTTACTCAGTCAAACTCGATGCACCCTATCAAGCCACAAACCATACCATGTAGGTCGCTCGCGACCTACGTCTTACCATAGACCGTCACCAACCTATAACCCGCTAACCCGTTCCAGACTAGAGGGCAACCTCGTGCTACTGTAATTCTGACATTGCTCACGACCTAAGATAGGTCGCTCACGACCTAAGGACATTGCATTAGAAGGCCGCCTTCTCTAAGCCGCTACTGGTAAGGTCGCTTACGACCTAGAACTTGTTGAAACGAGCTTGCATGTTCTTATGGAAGGGGGGCCAGTGCTTCTTAGGTCGGCTACAACCTACGACCTTACTTAGGTCGGTCACGACCTACGACCTAACTCCGAAAAATGCCTATAAATACGACCTTAGTTCCAACTAGGAGGGGGACTTTTGGCTCATTCATTTCAAGCGCCGTTACTCTGCTGCATTCTGAACTACTTCAACACCTTCAAGGAACTTCACGAAGAAATCAAACATGTCTAACATGTGTTCAAAGATTTGGATCGACATTGAAGTTTAGGCTACTTGTTCTAAGTCACTTGAAACTCAAAGTGTGTTGTAATCAAAGTGTAACTGCATTGACTTGTAATCAAATCGTCAATAAAGATATTCAAAGTGGACGTAGGCTCTTTCTTAAGCCGAACCACTATAAAATTGCTGTTGTTTACTGTTTTTTCACTATTATCTGCTTATAATCTGTTCCCGAGCTATTGTGTGGTGCTTTCACGATCTCACTTCATACACCGGGGTGTTAGCGTTCAAATTTTAGCGTTAACACTAACCGAAGATGAAAATGAAATAGCGATTAAATTTGAAAAGGTGGAATAACAAAAGCTGCAGATTGAATTGGTGGATATATTAAAAGCTGAAGGCTGCTGGTATTTCATGGTATATAAATGAAGGGTCACGGAAAATCCAAAGGCTAAATTGTGGAACCAATATGGAAATCGTTCCACAGATTTCGCCGTCTCACGGATTCCAAAATACGCAAATGAATATTTCATGGAGATCAGCACGACGAGACGATCAAACCGGTACACAAATATCAGTGATAGGATCATCCTACCAAAAGTCAATATTCGGTATCGAAAATGCTGCTAATTTGCCGAAAATAAGATAGATGGAGCAATAGCAATCCAAATTTGTCGAAATGAAATATAACGTCTCACTCAGAAGATGATTTATAAATTTATTATATAAAAATATTAAGGTTTGGAAAACATTTTACGATCATCAAATATTAACTGATTTAAATTTTAAATAAAATTGCAGAGCAATATAAACTTCCATGTTTTCTAATGAAAATTTACCATTAACTATGTTTAAGTAAACGTATTTCAATTGTTAAATTAAATCTTAACTATTTCTAAATTCATATTTATTTATTCATTGTTTTATTATTCAATTTATCTAAACTAACATTTCCTATAATCATAAATTAGGTGTATAAACATTTATTATAACCATTCAAATTTTATTTAAAATTCATTTAACATTATCATACACTGTACTATTCAATTGCATATTCAACTTCTGAATAATTTGGGTAAGTTATATATATTGGAATGAATTAGAGTATTATATAAGTAAAAATTCCCTAATTTAACTATTTGAAGTTTAAATATATATTCTAAATTTCTGGACTTCAATGTTTATACTTGAAATCATCCTTTAACAAAAATTTAAGAGTTAAATTTCTAGTTTACTTCAAACCATTTAGAGATAAATGTATACATATATATTATATACATCAAATCTAATCCATAAACATATAACTGTCTATATAATACAACAAGTCATATTTAAGAAATTTAAATCAAATTCATTTTCCAAAACAAAAGTGTGGCAAAGCTACTATGTAACGACCCGCCTTTTTGGACAGTTTAAACCGACGATCAAATACACATGTCGATCCCAAACCATTCAAAAGGGCATATGGTTATTGGGGTAAATAAGAAAATAAAAGAAAGAGAAATAAAGGAAATGAAACAACACAGAAACTCGCAGCGGAACGATAAAATATAATAGCCAAATAAACAGTTCATGAAGCTTTTTACCATACTTTGACAATTATTTATACAACATTTATCAGAGTTATACATATACAACAGAAGAATTAAAATAATGCAGCAGATAGCATGATGCAATGGTAATAATAGTAATAGTATACCAAATCTTCGTCTTCATCCTCCAGAATAAATCTTCAAAAATATGTAAAACCCAGGACTGACCCGAGCGTAATGAAAAGACAAAACACTCGAGTCAGGACTAAAATATCCTTATGAAAGTTAAATCAATCGTAAATAAATATGAGTGTAACAGCGTCATAGATGTTTACGGGGTTTGACATCTCATATCCAGTGTCAACGTGCGTGCAATAACTTAAGAGATGTTACGGGATTTTCCATCTCTTAAGGATCCGTTAAACTATCTACTATGTAGTAATGTACGCTAAGTAGATAATGCCTATCAGTAATATAAAGTATCAAAATAGCATTAAGGCGTTACCATAATCCCCCTTAACATATTTTTATAATGCCATAGTCTATACAACACCATAAGCCCCATCGTAAACTGGTGGTTATCAGAGGGTACCCCATAGGTATAACACAAAACATAACTAGTGGTCGCGAATAGGATAATCAGTATGACAAGGTACATGAGGCGATACCAACTAGTTTACTAGTGGTTGCGTGATCCGGACTGATCTTGAGCATAGCCAGCAGCCACCCCAACACCGCGAAACAACACTCCTAAATCAAGGGGTGCACCCAAATCGAATCACAAATGTAATATATATGGTATCGAAGAAGTGTGTCCGCTAGAGATGGTGAACCTCAATGGCCCGGCGCGGCTCCTGTTTTAGTCATGTCAGGGGTCATCCAATAGCGTTCGCTTTCTCCAATCAACGCGTTCACCAAACCATTCACTTCATTCTGGATCAACACTCCGCGTATAATAATTATTAAAGTGGCGTTCGGTATCGACAGAGAGTATGTCGATTTCTGATCCCGGTCTCTTTAATAACTACGTATTATTATACCGTTTGCTCTTTTACATTTCAAATCGATTCATAATGATGTCAAAATATCATATTCGCTTCAAAAATCAAATCCATTTCAAATATCATCGTATCTGTGCAAATGTAAGATTCCTTTTCAAAAATCATTTTCCGCATCAATATCTCATTTCGATTTCAACATCATTTCCAATTTCAATTTAGGTTGCAACTTCATTTAATCCAATTCATATTCAAATTCAAGATTTAAACATAAACATTTCACCTTATTAACCAGCTTGAAATTTGTAGAAAATAGTTTAAGTAGTTTAAAAGTAGTTTTAAATAATTAAAATAGTAAAAGATACTTAAAATCTAAAAGTGGATTTAAAATAGATAAATTATTTTAAAATAATTTAAATTGGGTTAAGTAGATTTAAAATAGATTAAAATAATTTAAGTATTCAAAAATGGTTTATATAACTGAGTAATTTGGAAAACAAATAAAACAGCTTCAAAAGCGAACCATTTCAATTATAACTTCCCAATTCAAAACAATTTCAATTTCCCTTCTACCGATTCAATTTCTATTTCGATTCAATCAATGTCAAACTTTGACTTCAAATTTATTAAATTTTATATTCACTTTCAATTAATTCAATTTCAATTTATATCGATTTGGAGCTTGATTTTCAAAATATCCATTTATAGCACTTAACAAAATTTTCCATCAATATTCAAGTTTAAATCCAAATTTCAAATATGATTCAATTCCAAGCTCGATTTCAAAATATCATGTTTATATCACTTTTACTTAGTAACATTCAAAGCTCGAATTAAGGTTCAATCTTTAAACAAATCAATTTTCGAAATTCAATCATATCCCCATTTTAAATTCCAAAGTCTCCACTTTAATTATTTAACGATTTCTTTTAACCAAAATTTATTTCAACATTCCAAACTCAATTTTTCGATAAATTCGATTTCTATAAATTGGTTTCTATTTAAATTTTAAATCAAAACATTTAAATAAATTTCAAATCGACGATTTTTAAAATTATTAATTCAGCCAATTCGGTGTCCGTATATAAGTTTCTATCCTATGGCCAAGTAATTAATTATTTCAATTAAATGTCAGGGATGAATACATATCACTTAAACCAAATCACAGTTTCTTATGTATGCATAACAGGATATATATAAGCAAATAAACATACAAACATTTAAATATCAACCAATAACATCCATCGAAATACATCATCCAATAAACAATACAATTCATGGCAATTTCATTGTTATCAATGTCAGGTAATTTAATCGCAATTCAATTTTAATTTCAATTTAACTGTCAATTTGATTTCCAATGGTTAATTCAAATGAGAATCCATATGATGACTAAATTTTATCAAACAACGACAAATAAAATTCATATCACTTCATAATATTAAACTTAACAACCATAAAGATATTCAATATTTTGTGAGCGTTATAAAACACTCACCTTGATTTCAATGTAGTTCCAGCGTTTTATTTCGAATAAAATTAAACGAGCGTTTAATTTTACCCGAAATTTTCTCTACCTCCAAACGATTCCAATCCAGCTCCATTGCGTAGTGCTTGACAAAACGAACCCAACGCACTTCGTCTCATCAGTTTTCGACCTCGCATGAAAGAGATACAGCTTTTTAAAGTTTACAAAATCTTTAATATAATTAATTTACATTTCTTTTTCTTTTTTCTTTTTTTTTAAACCTCATCAAATCTGGGCCGTCCACTGAAGCTTCTCCATCTCCAGGTTGCGCGTGTTGCCTCCCCATCTTCCTTACGTACGAGAAGAACCCAACATCACGTTCTAGGGCTTAAGGCCGCTCCCTCCACGTCGCTCGAAACTCCCACTCCACCACCACGCTGAAGACCATCACCAGGGCCACCTTCGGCTACAATAGCTTGGTGCTCGGCCCCCCTACTGCATGCAAAACGATGTTGAACGGCCGGCGTTCTCGAGCCAATTGCCGTTGATTCGCCTCACCAAATTCGATCATCACCGTTGAATCTGTGGCTCTCATTGAGCTCAACGATTTTGTAGTTGAACACTTTTTGAAATTTTCAACGGATTGGGAGAAAAATGGGGAGGAACGAGGAAAATTTCTGGCTGTGGGTTTCTATGGAGGCGGCTGAACAAAAAGAGTTAGGGTTTTGATAATTTTGTAAAGAAGATGGTGCTTTATAGAAAATATTTTCAATTTACTATTCATCCGATTTTCCGAACTCCGAATCTCGCACGGTGACGACGTTTCTAGGGTTTAACCCGCGTTTCAGACACAATGGAACAGGTTTCGAAAGCTAATTCGATCATCTGTGCGAGATACGGCAATAAACGATCAAATTTAAATTAAACCGATTAAATGAATTTCTATGCGTTTTCGCTCGCCCCGGACAAATGGTAAATCCGATTGACACGAAATTTGAAACCTTAAAATAATGTGACATTACGGATCCGATGAAACTGGTTTCGTTGAAATCCAAGATTGTTTGAAAAATGGCTATTTTAACTCGTCAATTAAATATTAAAACAATTTCGTTTCGTTTCGAGCTGCTACGGTCAAACGAAAACTCCGATTGCTACAAAAATTGAAATCCGATAATAACAAACTATTACGGATCCAATGGAACTAGTTTCGCCCAATTCTAAGACTGTTCGAAAATTGGCTAATTTTCAACCGATAATTAAATATTAAAATATTCAATTTTCACAAATAAACTTTTAATTCAATTTTAAAAGTTCTACAACATCATTCTAACTTTAATATGATAAAATAAAATTTTACAAATCATTTTTAATCATATTAATCCCGTTATTCAATTATCCAATAAATCCCAATTTTAAAATCTTATTAACTCTTATTATAATCCCGATATAACTTACATTCACTTTGGAAACCAATTTGAATCATATTAAATCAAATTTCAATTATTCACTCTATTTTCATATATTAAATTTCAATATCAAATTAATCATATCAAATTCGAAATTTAATTATTCAAACATTTGTAATATTAAATTTAAACAAATTTGATTATTCTTAAATCGCTATCTTTTGAAATATTCAAAACGAACTTATAAAATTAACAAATTCAAATTATAGAACAAACATTTTCATTAAAACAGTTATTTAATTCTCGTTATTCAATTATTCAATAAATTCCAAATATTAAATTTAAACAATTTAATTGTTCAATATTTGACGGGTTCCAATATTGGATTTTTAAATAAAAATTTCTTTATCAGTCGATTTACTATATTACATCAAATGAATTCCACATTATTATTTAACTACAGTTAGAGATAATGCACTCAACTAATATATAAACTTTCATTTCAATTGCAATTGGTTCACAAATTCAATTCGACTAACTAAATGAATAGGTAACTTAAATAATCATCACCGTTAACTTTTAACTATTTATAAGTTTATTATGTTCAAACAAGCGTCACAATTACCTATACAATACAAATTCATTCAATTACCTTTGACTTCATATTATTTAATTGATTTGGGATTTCATTCAATTCATAAATAATTAACTTAAATAAAATTTGTTGCATTTCATTCTAGTTATTATTATTCCAAACGACTTACAAATTTTTTTCTAAGCACTAAATCACGAAATCTTTTAAATTAGCTATTTTAATTATCAAAAATTTATGGGTTGTTTACATGCTAAATGGTCTCTCCATTCTGAAAATCAGAAATGAATGTCGATGATGCTGTAGTCATTACCGAAATTATTTTTCAATGACAAAAGAAGAGAGCACTAATATAAAACCTTTAAATTCTTTGGAAACGATTTCTACTCGAAAATATTTTTAAATAATTGTTAACGCTAAAATTTGAGCGCTAACACCCCTGTATGTAAAGTGTAGTTGTGAAGTAATTCCTCCCTTTAAGGTATTTGTAAGGTACTCGAACTAGGTCGTAAGTCATCGAAGAGTCATCTTACTGCAGCATGGTATTGAACTTGTCCTTTAAGTCTTAGGTCGTAACGTCTTTAAGTCGTGGACTTTCTTAAGTCGTAACGTTCCCTAAGTCGCTTAGGTCTTAATTCTATTAGGTCGTTAGTTCTTAACTCGCGAGCTTTTAACTCGCAGGCTCTTTAACTCGTGCACTTCCCTTAAGACATGACATATCTTAAGTCGCAGAGGCTTTAAGTCGTAGACTTCTTGGTCCGTTGAGTTGCTGTTTCCCTTGAGTCGTAGAAACCTTAAGTCGTGGATGCCTTAGGTTGGTAAGTCGTCAGTCCCTTAAGTCGTCCATCCTCTTAAACTGTTAAGTCGTGGACTTCTTTAAGTCATTAAGTCCCTCAATACCTTAACTCGCTAAGTCGTTGTACTTTTTGGTTGTTAACTCGTGTTATCTCTTAGGTCGTTAGCAAAGCGGAGTTAACATTTGCCCCTCGAAGCATACACGTAGGTCGTAGGTTGTGTACTTCGACTTAATTCTGTAAGGTCGTGAGCGACCTAAGGGATAGGCTAACTCGTGCGTCCATTCACTTTCCTCTTCTTCCTCTATATAGCCTACTAACCCGTTTCCTCCTTCTTTACTGCTTCAATATCCTTTTCCGCCATTAGCGAGTTTTCAAGTTTTCGAAGGCAAATTCAAGATAATCGATCAACAGTTCATCTTTTCCATTACATTTCCATTATACTGTAAGTGAACTTGATCCCTAAACCAACTGCGACTATTTCTTAAACACCAATCTTTTACCACCTGACCCCAAATCATCTTCGTATGCCCTGCCTGGCTTTTGAGTCAAGTTGCGATCGATTACAATCACCGTTAGCTACGTTGCCATCGCGATTCATAAGATTATAGCACCTCACTAGACTTATGGTGACTTCATGATGATTTGGATCGATGTTTGATGAGTTGATGGGGTGAATGGATAACGGGCTTAGTTGAGGGAATGATGATTTGATGTTATTTAGGCGATAACGGTTATCGGGTTGGAGAGGGGTTAGTTGGTTGAGGGGATAACTTGAAATTCTTACGACTTAGCTTGCTTTCGAATCGACCGGCTTAGGTTATACACGACTCAACTTTTAGGTCATGTTAATTTCCTGACGACTTAGGACTTAGCCAGATTCATACTATCTTGATTTGAAGCTTTGCGACTTTAACCTTTAGGTCGTGGACGACTTATCCTTTAGGTCGTGGACGACTCAGCATATGGACAATCTTTTACTGCCGAATGGTTTCCTAAGCAAATTTCATCCCTCTGTTAGGTTGTGAACGACTTAGGGCTTAAAGGATTTTTGGACTGTGACTAAGTGGCTTGAACAAAAATTTGTAAACTTCAAGATGTTGACAAAACTTGATTGTACTTCCAATTTGAATTGCCAGAATATACTGCTTGAACTTTGTTGCATTTCTTTACAGATTATTCTAACTTTAACGCTATCAACCTCTTAAACACAACACTTGCAGAAAAATGGGACAAATATACTGCCATCGACTGCCCATGTCAAATGACAGATTAGTTAATAACAGATAATTAACTCAAAAAAATTGTGTGAATGAAGTGCTTTCATCAGTTTCAAGTAAAATATTATAGCAATACTGAAATAGTCAATTGAAACTGACAAGCCTGCACTAATATTACGCTTAAACTTTATATTAACAAGTTCTGAAATTTTGTAATCGACCAATCATCGACTAGTTTAATTCCAGTTATATTTACTTGCTATTTTTATTAGTTTTGCACGACACATCACACTTTTTAGGAAACGTGCACCTTCACAATTGAATATACAGTTGCTTGGGTAGAATGACTTCTCAGGAAGAAGATACAACGGTTCTGACTGGAGAGGCAACTGTAATTCCGGCTCCTCTGGTCAATCCTCCCGAAAGAGCCCCTTCTACATTATCGTACAGAGTTTTCCGCCAATTGTGCGCTCAGTTCGGCATTGCTGAATCAGATGCCATTCTTCCCGAGAGAAGTAACACTGCTGACATAGCACCCCCTGGCTTTGTAACGGTCAATCGACAAATGTGCCTGAGTGGGGGCGTTCCTCCTTTCAATGACTTTTTTCAACAACTTCTTCGTCAATTGGCCATCGCCCCTTCCCAATTACACCCCAATGGTTATGTCATTTTAATGGGGTTGTGTGTACTGTTTAGGAGAACGCTTGATCGACTCCCAAGCTTTGACGAGATTTTCTTCCTATTCTCTTTCACCAGGACTAAAGGTCACCCCTCTATTACTGTCGTGAGAAGTGCTCGAAATCGTAAATTGATCATCGGTCTTCCTGATAGTGCTCATGGGTTTTTGACTCAATTTTTCTATGTCCGTTGCCCCCCGGGGTTTTATGCTGTGTGGAGAGAACGAAGTAAGATCATTTACCTTTACCTCCTTTATATTCTGAGTCTTTTGAAGTTCGAATTGCCAAGTGTTAACTTCGTCATCACTTCTTTTCTTTTATTTCAGTGCTTCCCCCTCCTTGTAGAGATCCCAGTCACAAGCCAACCCTGAAGAGGCTTGTAGCAGTACTGGTTGAAGAACGGAATATGAAATTTTTGTTAAACGACGAATTCCTTCATCAGTTCGGACTTCTTCACCCTTCTCGCTCCATACACCCCTGCGAGGTTCCAGACTCCCCACCTAAAGCACCAGATGCTGTGGTTTCTACAGACACATCCATACCAAAAGGACCTGCTCCCGAGGCTTCGCTAGTGAAGTGCTCCACTTCGGTTGATGTTGTGGGGCCATCTGTCAAACTTGCCCCGGTTATTGAGGAAGAAGAGCCCCAGGGATCTCCCCGACTGTCACAGAAATCTGGCAAAGAAGCCGAAAAAACCAGCCTTTCCAAGCAGAGCTGGAATGATACTTTCGAAGGGTTGAGCGACCTCTTTGCCACCTCGCAAGAGATCTTTAAAGATGATCCTATCACTACCGGGGTTTCTTCTTGGTAGTTGAAGCGACTTCTGTCCTACAACAGACTCCGTCGACTCAGGAGTTGACGCTAACTATTACACCCACAACCACTCCACAATTAAAGAGTGGTTCGTAGTTTGATGCGCGTAGTTTGCACGCCACACACACTTAGAATTTTTTTTGGCACTTTTATGCTTCTGACTTTTTGTACTTTGAATAATTCTAAATTCTAGCTCTTCTTATTTCAGATTCTCCGATGGGGCGCAGCGGGTCCTACTATGACGATTTCCAGCGCTACGGGAGGAGTAGCCAATATGATTACATGCGTTACCTTCCTTCTTACAGAGAATCTGATGAAGAAAGAGCCGCTCGAAAGGCTCAAGAGAAGAAGGCTCAAGAGGAGCGTTACGAGAGAAGAGAGAGGAAGGAGCGCCACGACTCTTTGCAGAGAGGCGACGATTCCCATAAAAGAAAATCCCATGATGACAGACGAAAAAGTCATATGGTTGAAGATTCGAGCAAGCGAGCCCGACATGGTGAGAAGCACACCTTTACAACTCCTAAAAAGGTTACTACTCCTGCCTCGCTCGACATTACTTCCGGCTCTCCTGCTTTCGGGAAGGCAGACATCCAAACAATAATTAGTAGGCCCAAATTCCAAGTCGGACCGGGTCCAGCCAATTTGCAGAGTCGGTTTCCACAGTGGTGTCCGAAGGGAGTAAGGTTTGACCTTGACTTGGTCCCCATTGACAAGTCTGCTATGTTACGATACCTCGATGCCGTCAAGCTTGATATCGAGAGGATGTCGAACTGGCAAAAACTTATTGACGAGCTCCAAAGGGTTAATCGTGCGAACATAGAGGCCATGCTCACTATGGAAAACGATAAAGCCGAGTGGCAAAAAGTTCTTGAGCAACACGACACTGAGATGAGGAGCATTGCTTATTATAATGAAGAGCTTGAAGCAAAAGTTGAAGAATTGAAACAAGAGCTTGCTGCTTCCTCTACTTTCTATTCTCAAAAAGAAGAAGTGCTCCTAAAACAAGTAAGAGATGCTCATGCCAGCCAAAGGGATGCCGAAGACAGGCTTGAAGTGCAGAAAAGAATTAGTGAGGGCTATGTCGCTGATATTGAAGAGCTTCGGAAGAAGAATAGCTCCCAAGAGGTGGAGATTCAAATGCTCAAGCTTCAACTTTCTAAAGCCGAAACGGAGCATGATGAGGCCGTTGCCGGCAAAATTGCAGCAGAAGAATCTCACGAGGCAACGAGGGCCAACATCAGCTCAACATTATTTGATTTCTATCTGCATAGCATCTTGGGGCGCGGTAGCCTCGCCTTTCTAGGCCCCAAGTATGAAATTACACTGGCTGAAGTTTGGGAGGCCGCACTCGATATGGTCGGTGGTAGCGGCGCTGGCTATGCTGAGTCAGCTCTTGAGGAGCACTATCTTGATGATGATGCTCGTGCCGCTCTCGCTAGGGGGAGAGAACAGCTTGCAAAATTAAGGGCCGAAACAACGGCAGGAGAATATTCAGGAAAAGTCATCTCAACTGCTCCAATTCAACCTTCTCCTTCAGCCGAAATTGACATTACAGGTTCTAGTTCTCATTCCCCATCTCCTACTAAAGTTACCACTGATATCACAAGCATACAAGGTGGAGATGAAGGCGGCGAGAGTGCCGAGGCACAGGCTTACGAAGTTGACGTCAGGGAACCTACTTCTGCAGGTAACCCTACGGACAATCTTGGCCAAGTAGACTGCTCATTTGTTTCTTACGAACTTGATGAGCTTTTTGACTACTTCTTGAATCTCAGCGAGCCATTGTCTCCTCTTTTTACTGACTTGAACTTTTTTCCTTCTACAGAGAAAACGTCGGGCACTGTTCAGGCTTCTCCTCCTCCAATTATTCCTTCCCCGCCTCTTAAGGTCACTCCTCCTTCTGCCTCGCAACCCGGGTAACAAGAGGAGCAAATAGAAGCTCTTCACGGCTTAGATGATCCCGTTGCTTCTCAAGATCCGAAAGGAGAAGAAACTGAAGGAAGCGAGAGGACTCCAGAACCAACTGGCTCCGACGCTGAACCGTTATCCAAACTTCTTTCTCCAGGGAGTGGGTCTTCCTCCAAGAAGAGAGGAAAGCAGGGAGTTTCCAAGAAGAAGAAGAAGAAGGGATCTTTAACTGGCGAAGAAGACACGGAAGAAAGTCCGACCGAGCCCCTTTCTCCTTCATCCCCTACCCTCACAAGCCGGCCTAAAAAGTTGGTCATTCGGCCAGGTGCGGGCTCAAAAGGTGGGCGGAAGAAGAAATGATGGTTCTGGTTCTGTGGCTTTCATATCGCCTTTTGCCTTTTTTGCATGTACTGACCGGAAATTGTGCGGGTACCGGCCCCCGCTTTTCTTTTTCTTTTTTTACTTTGGAACCTGTACATAAAATAGTTTTGAATAAAATGATTCTTTTTCTTTGTACAAATTTCTGTCTGTATCTGAGAATGCATTTACTATTCATTTTTGTACAAGTTTCTTTGTACGATATTGTAGTGAGCTTGTGGTATATATTGTTCGAGCGCAATTTTACCGATGTAGTTATGCCATGCTGCCCCTATACCATAAGCCCATTGTAATACTTTATATTATGAGGAACTTGTGCTTTTATTTTTTAGAGAATAATTATTCCACATTTGGAGGAATATGATTTCATCAAAAAATAGAGCACTAATAAGTTTCTATGCTTCAACCTTCGAAGATATCACTTTTTATTTTGTGCATATACACATTTTATTGAATGAAATCTTCTACGTGGTAAAGCGGGTATTTGACCATTCAATTGAAGCACTTCTTATCTAGGATTTAAATTCGGGAATTTTGTGACTTGGAATTTGTTTGTTGAATGGTAACAAGAATCACTTGGTCTTGTAATGTGCAAGTTTTATTTTCGTTGCCTGCAAAAATTTAAATCAACATTTCAGTAATACATTTAATGTACTTTTCATATCGAAAATAAAGCAAACATGTAATAATGATAAGGAACACAAGATTTATAGTGGTTCGGCCAAGAATTTTGGCCTACATCCACTTTATAGCCTTTCATTATTCACTTGCATCGGTTTTACAATCGCTTTCAGTTACAGGAATCATACATTCATAATTCTTTTTACAATATTTCAACAAAGCTATCAAGTAAAGTATGGGCGCAAGTGATTGCTGTTCCAGGCTCATGGAATTTGATCTCCTTCGACAGTAGTGAGTTTGAATGTACCGTCAAGAAGCTTCTGACCTATGACATATGGTCATTCCCAATTTGGCCCAAACAAACCTGTCGCTGTCATAATTCTCTTTAGGACTAGATCTCCAATCTCAAAGCTGCGTTGGCGAACTTTGAAATTGAAATGTCTGGCTATCCTTTGCTGATGAGATGCGATTCTGAGCTCAGCCTCTTCTCTTTTTTCATCAAGGAGATCTAGTACCTCAAGCTGTAGTTTTTCATTCTCCGCTTGATTGAAATGGATTCTTCAATGTGAAGGGACCTCTGTTTCTACCGGAATCATTGCCTCTGATCCATATGCCAATTGAAACGGGGTATGCCCAGTCGCAGTCTTGTGGGTAGTTCTGTATGCCCATAGTGCTAGCGGTAGCTTATCGACCCAACCACCTTTTGCTCTTTCAAGTTGCTTCTTGATGGTTGACTTGATAATTTTATTTACTGCTTCCACCTGCCCATTTGCCTGCGGATGAGCTACTACTGAGAAGCTTTTTCGGATTTTGAATCGTTTGCAAAAATCTTGGAATTCTTCGCTTTCGAACTGAGTACCGTTGTCTGTAATTATCTTTTGAGGCACACCATACCTGCAAATGATATTTTTAGTCACAAAACTTATCATCTTTTTAGAGGTGATAGTAGCCAGTGGTTCAGCTTCTGCCCATTTAGTAAAATAATCTACAGCCACAATGGCATATTTAATTCCAGATTTGGCAGTTGGTAACGGTCCTACAAGGTCTATCCCCCATATTGCAAACGGCCATGGACTGACCATCTGTGTGAGTACAGTGGAAGGTGCTCTAGGAATTTTTGCGAATCTTTGGCATCTGTCACATTTTCGGGAATAGTCTGCTGCATCTCGATTGATTTCTGGCCAAAAATATCCGTATCGGAGAATCTTCTTTGCTAAAGTTTGACCACCTAAATGATCACCACATTCTCCCCCATGCACCTCAGCTAGGATTGTTTTGGACTCTTCCCTGGATACACATCGAAGTAACGGCATTGAGAATCCCTGTCTATATAATTGGCCATCCTGGACTATATAGCGACAGGCTTTCCTCAGTATCTTCTTTCGTTCTTTTGAATTTTCCGGTAAAGAGCCATTGAGAAGATATTCTATTATTGGAGTCATCCATGAGTCTTGCTCTTGAGACACGCTCATGATCCAATCAATATCCATCTCATCAATGCTTGGAGCCGACAGGACCTCTACTGGAGTCAACCCCAGAAATTGAGCTTCGCCTGTGCTAGAGTACTTTGCGAGAGAATCTGCTTTCGTGTTTTCTTCCCGAGGAATATGACTTATCATGTAATGGTCAAAATGACCCAGGAGTTCCCAAGCCTTTAACAAGTAGGCAGGCAGATTTCCCCCTTTCGCTGGGAATTCCTTCTTGACTTGGCATAAAATAAGCTGAGAATCACTGAAGATCTGTAATGCTCGGTTGTTTAGTTTTTTAGCAATTCTTAGGCCAGCGATAAGAGCTTCGTAATCTGCTTCTTTGTTCGTTGAAGGAAATTCCAATCTTAGTGCATAGCATAATGACCGACCTTCAGGGGTCTCAAGTACCACTATGGCTCCAGAACAGTAGTCATTTCTCGCGCCATCAACATATAACTTCCATTGGATTGGGGAATCATCGATCGTTTCCTCCTCACTGTTACCCTTATCTGTGAATTCTGCGATGAAATCTGATAAAGCTTGTCCGTTGATTTCTTTTCGGGGATGATAAGTGATGTCATATTGACTGAGTTCAATATTCCACTTTAGAAGATGACCCGAAGTCTCAGGGCGAAACAGGACTTGCTTTAAAGGTTGATCGGTGAGGACTTTGATAGGATGAGCTTGGAAATATTGCCTCAACTTCCTTGACGCAATCAGTAGGCAATAGGCGAGTTTTTCCAACTTGGAGTAATTCATCTCTGCCCCAGTGAGTCTTTTGCTGATATAGTAAACTGGATGTTGAATCCTCCTGTCTTCTCGTATCAGTGCTGCACTTAAAGCATGAGATGATACTGCCAAGTATATAAGAAGATCCTCACCATCGCCAGGCCTAGAAAGTATTGCAGGCGTTTCCATGTGGAGAATCAATTCATCAAAGGCTTTTTGGCATTCGGGAGTCCAATCAAAGTTTTTCTTTCCTTTCTTTAGGGAGTCAAAGAATGGGATGCATTTATCAGTGGCTTTGGAAATGAACCGACTCAAGGCGGCGACTTTTCCATTGAGACTCTGCAATTCCTTCTTCGTTCTAGGAGCTTTGACTTCCTTTAAGGAGGTAATTTGAGCTGGACTAGCCTCAATGCCCCTAGCGCTCACGATGAAACCTAAGAACTTTCCAGATTCCACTACAAATGAACATTTTAAAGGGTTAAGCCTCATTCCGTATTTTCGAAGGACTGCGAACATGTCTGCTAAGTGTTCTATGTGATCCACTGCTTTCTTAGACTTTACTAACATGTCATCGACGTAGACTTCCATTGTCTTGACCAATTGCGGTTTGAACATAGCATTAACAAGTCTTTGGTAGGTTGCCCCCGCATTCTTCAGCCCGAAGGGCATAACTCTATAGCAGTAAAGACCAACATCGGTGATAAAGCTCGTGTCTTCCTGATCTGGCTCATGCATCATGATCTGGTTATATCCGGAGTAGGCATCCATAAAAGATAACAATTCATGTCCCGCTGTTCCGTCTACCAGTTGATCGATCCTGGGTAACGGGAAGCAGTCTTTGGGGCAGGCCTTATTTGGATCTGAAAAATCGATGCACACTCTCCATTTTCCATTGGTTTTCTTGACCAGCACTGGATTTGAAACCCAATTCGGATAGGTAGATTCTTTGATAAAGTTATTCTCCATGAGCCGATCAACTTCTTCTTTTAATGCTGCTGACCTTTCTGGACCTTGAGTCCTCCTTTTCTGTTTCACAGGTGTAAATTTTGTATCAATATTCAGAGTGTGTACTGCAACTTCTGGGGATATTCCTCACATATCGGCATGAGTCCAAGCAAAAACATCCAAATTTGCCTTTAAAAAAGATATTAAGATATTCTTAATTGACACATTAAGTTGTGAACCCACATTCAACACCTTGTTTGGGTCCTTTGGGTCAACAGGTACTGGTATTGTCGTTTCCACAGGTACCACTCTATTCTTCCCTGCACTAGCTTTTCTAGGATCCATCTCTTTCCGTGCTCCACTGTGCTCGCCAGTGCGGGCTCCGCCCTGTAATTGCTATAAGGCTGGTTCTTTGATGCGGACTGGGGTTGCCGCATCCTTTCCCATTTCTCTTTTCCTTGTTTCTCGTAGCTCTGTCAGATAACACTCCTGTCCAGCATTTTGATCCCCTTTTATAACTCCCACTCCATTATCTGTGGGAAATTTAATGGTGAGGCACCATGGGGCTAGAACAGCTTTGAATGCTGCGAGAGTTGGACGGCCAAGGAAAGCATTATAAGCAGAAAATTCGTCGACAATCACAAAAGTTTGCTTGCGGACCACTTTTCTTTCTCCCTCTCCAAGTTCTACAAGTAAATCAACGGTTCCTATCGGCTGTTTTGGCTCCCCAGTGAAGCCAGCGATTTTCTGCGATGAGGCTTGCACACCAGCCATAGGGATCTTCATTTGGTCGAATGTTTTCTTGAAGAGGATATTGCAGGATGCGCCACAATCAATGAGAACTCTTCTGACAATAGCTGGCCCGATACCAGCCGAGATGACTAAGGGATCCAAGGTAGGTGCTTCAATACCTGTGGAATCCCTGGCTCTGAACACAATATCATCATTGAAAGTTCTTTGTTGCTTCAGGGGCGTAGCACCTTCCAAAACAAAGACATCTTCCTCGGCTGGTACATACTTCAAAGCTCGGGTATACCTTTCCATCTCACCCCAGCTCCTGCCTGCTGGGTGATGTCCTCCCGTAATGACATTGATAACAGGCCTTCCGGATTCATGCCCTGCAGTCTTCTCACTTGTCCTGGGTTGATGAGCAGGAGCACGTTGCCCCTGACTAGACGAAGCGGGATTGCTGTTCTTCTTTTCCGCAAATTGCTGCAGCTTGTTTTCCCTTATCAATTCTTCAATCAAAATTTTCAATTGGCGGCATTCATCGGTATCATGACCGGGTTGATTATGGAAGCGGCAAAACTTCCCGCTTTGTATAGCTTTTTTCCCGGTTCTCAAAACGGGCGGTTTAGGATAATCGACAGAATCTTTAGTGGCAAGGTAAATGCGCTCTGGCGTATCTGATAAAGGGGTATATTCAGATGACTTGAAGGAACGAGGCTTCTTCAGATTTTTCTGTTTCTTCCCATCGTTATTTTCCCTTTTCTGTCCTACAGGTTTACCCCAAGCAAATCGTTCAACTTATTCAAAATTAGGGCATTTTGGGCATTCTGGGCCTCCAATTATGCACTTTGGGCATTTATCTGCTGGTTCAGCCCTAAGATTACAGCATCCAACTCCGCTTTTGTAACCCCAACAGATGGAGTGGCTTGATTAGGTACTGGGGAAGCGGAGGTTCCCTCTTGAACATTTCCAGATCTAACAGATCTACTCCTTCTCCCCGGAGCCATGATTTCAGATAAACTTCTAGTCTTCAGAGAGATTACTTCAACAAACTTTCGTGGAGCAATGATGATAATTCGCCTGAGTTCGCTTTTCAGTGAAAGCACCAAAAATGTTAACGCTAAAATTTGAGCGCTAACACCCCGGTATGTAAAGTGTAGTTGTGAAAGCACCACCCGATGATTCGGGAACAGAGTATAAGCAGAAAACTGCAGAAAAAACAGTAAACAGCAGCAGTTTTATAGTGGTTCGGCTTATGATCAAGCCTACGTCCACTTCAATCCTTTTTATTGCTGACTGGATTACAACTTATTACAATATCTTTCAATTACAATCCAACTCAATTCAAAAAGACAAGTAGTTATAGAAGACTTCGTCATGACAGAGTTCTTTGAATCCATGATTGGATATGTCGAATCTTTGTGCGAAGTATGGTCTAGAAATCTTGCGTGAGTTTGTAGTGATGGAGTTTAGATTGTCTTGAAGATAGTAGAGCCTTGATGTCACTAGGAGAATGATCCAAAAAAGTCCCTTGAACGTTGGAGGTGGTTGCGTATTTATAGGTGCGATCCTGGGCAGTAATTTTTCTTTCAAGTCATGAGTCGTGCACGACTCATGTAGAGTCGTAAGTCGCGCTCGACTCAAGGTCCAAGATTCAGCAGGCAGTGGAGTAAGTGGTGTGGTTCTGAGCTTTTCTTTGTTCATTTGAAGTCCTAACTCGTTCGCGAGTTAAGAGGTCACGGTTTAAAGTGAGGCAGTGCTAAAATCTTGGCTCTGCGGTTTTAGGCCGTGTACGACTCAAACTAGGTCGTAAGTCATCGACGAGTCATCTTACTGCAGCATGGTATTGAACTTGTCCTTTAAGTCTTAGGTCGTAACGACTTTAAGTCGTGGACTTTCTTAAGTCGTAACGTTCCCTAAGTCGCTTAGGTCTTAATTCTGTTAGGTCGTTTGTTCTTAACTCGCGAGCTTTTAACTCGCAGGCTCTTTAACTCGTGCACTTCCCTTAAGACATGACATATCTTAAGTCGCAAAGGCTTTAAGTCGTAGACTTCTTGGTCCGTTGAGTTGCTATTTCCCTTGAGTCGTAGAAACCTTAAGTCGTGGATGCCTTAGGTTGGTAAGTCGTCAGTCCCTTAAGTCGTCCATCCTCTTAAATTGTTAAGTCGTGGACTTCTTTAAGTCATTAAGTCGCTCAATACCTTAACTCGCTAAGTCGTTGGTTAACTCGTGTTATCTCTTAGGTCGTTAGCAAAGCGGAGTTAACAATAATATACCCTTAAATTTTAAAATCAAATTTTCAAAAATACCGGAAATTTAAATATCAAATTCTTAGTTTTAAATTCATTTCAATTCCAAATAAATTTATAAACCATGTTTATATTTTCATTATTTATATCATGAGGCAATATTCTGGTTTACAAAATAATAAATGAAAATCAAATATTATCATTTCTAACAACCAAGTCATTTAACTATCTAATTTCAGAAAATTTATATTTATATATATAATCATACAAAATTGATTGTGTCAGTTTTCTTTGTTCAAGTGTTTTGAAATTCCTATCGATAGCGTTGATCACACGAATCAATCGAAACCCAAATCAATATTAACAACTCAAATAACACAATATATAAAATATTTTTATATTAATTTCAAATACACTCCCTCACACGATGATACAAGAATGGATTATATAGAAAAAGGATTCGAATTTAGAGGAATTCTAATTAGATAGAATTCTAACAAGAAGATAGGATTGAATGGGAGATGAGATAATTAAAGTACAAAAGAGAAAAGAATTCGGGCATAGCTAGAGATAGCAACATCTAAACGGATGACACAGAAATCTTCGATGAACCGATGCCTGTTGTAAATGAGTTTCATCCTTTATAAATTAAATAGTGGAGCTATACGATGCTCCAGAATCAAGAAGATACGAATAGGGAGAGGAAAGAATGGATTTTGGAGCCAAAGGGAATGTTCCAAAATTCAAAGGAAATCCGAGGCAAAGAGGAAGGAATTCAAGCTCGAACGAAGATAATTCCGTAATTTAATTTAATTTAATCTATATGCTAAGTTTTATCTAAAACCAGAGCTCTGATACCACATGTAACATCCCGGTATTTCATGCCATTCACATCCACACATGTCGGACTTGATTTGCACAAAACATTAGATTGTTAATTTATATTTGGCAAAATTCAGCATATATAGTAAACAAATCAATCACAAAATCACAAACATTGAGTAATATAACAATAAGCAACAGAAACAAAGGAATAGTAGTTCATGAAGCTACTATATATATAACATAGTTAAAACAAGATACAATAGAAGTTTCGAATACATAGAAGTCTGAATACAATAGTCAAATTACAAAATATGAAAATATCACTGGATTCAACTGAATAAATGAATGCTGAATAGATATAGATGGATCTCCAAGCGAAGCTCCAACTCCAAAGGTGAGTCTCAAATGCTGTGACACTTAGTCTTATCCGAGCATAAAGCAAAACACAAAATACTCAAGTTAGGATTAACATTCTTATATCAATAAATCCAACTCAAGTGAAATATCAACTGAAATACAAGTAACTCAAAGGATGTTTGGGATACCCATCCTCTAAGGATCCATGGAGCTATATACTATATAGTACAATACGTTGTTATAATGTGTCTATTGTAACGACCTAATTTTTCGACGCCCGAAAGTCGACATCAATACGTCCACTATATTAAATGCCGAACAATCGAATGCTAGAAAACCAAACAATTAGGGTTAAAGAAGAAAAAGATAGAAGAAGAAATAGAAACAATATCAGAATATCACATTTCACAGTGGAACAAATATAATAGATAAATGAATAATCTGTTAACGTAAAAATCAGATGCTAACACTCCGGTGTAGATTGAAGTTGAGCGAAAGCACCACCCGTGAACATGGGAACTAAAAACAAGTAGAAAAGTCACAGAGAAAGCAGAAAAGACAACAGCTTTTATAGTGGTTCGGCTTAGGGCAAGCCTACGTCCACTTTAATTCTCTTTATTACTGAATCGATTACAACTTTACAGCAATCTTCAATTACAATTCTAATGAAACAAACAACTAGAACTTTGATGCAGAAGAATTCTTTGAATCCATGTAGATTGCGTTAGAATTCCTCTCGAAGTTAGTTGAGATGCCTTTCAAACTTGAAGTATCGAGTGAGTTGAGAATTCAGCAGAGTATCGGCGCCCAAAGAGATTGGCCAAAAGTCCCTTTCATGTTTGAGGTAGGTTGGTATTTATAGGAAAATTCTCCCCTTAGGTCGTAAGTCGTGACCGGTTTAAGGTAAGTTCGTGGCCGACTCATCTGGCCCTCCATGGTTTCACAAAGGTTTGTTTGTATAAGTCCCAGGTCGCCCCCGAGTCAACACGACCTTATATCAGTAGTTCAGCATCAGGCTTACATTTAGTAGCTTTAGGTCGTGGACGACTCAAGCTAGGTCGTGAGTCGTGAACAAGTTAACTGGCAAGTTGCAAGTCACGGCTTAACTGGTAAGTCCTGGATCATGTACGAGTTAAGAGGCCACTGTGCCAAGTAGCTGCGTTGAACTTGCTTTCCTTTGCTTGGTCATGAACGACTTAACATAGGTCATAGGTCGGTTGCGACTTAGGTCGGTAGCTATTTTAGGTCGGTAGCTATCTTAGGTCGGTAGCTATTTTAGGTCGGTAGCTATCTTAGGTCGGCAACCCTGTTAAAGTATTAGGTCGGCATCATTCTTAACCTGTTAGGTCGGTATCCATGTTAAAGTATTAGGTCGGCATCCTTTTGGGTCGGTAATCTTTCAAGTCGTTGAGCCATGGCCGGGGCGGAGTTAAAAATTGCCCCTCGAAGTATACGCCTACTGGTTAGGTCGTATGCTTCGATATCTTCTAACCCGTCTACTCTCTAAGTCGATATGTCGTACGCGACCTAACAGTTAGGTCGTACATGCCGCTTCAGATCCTTCCACTGCAAGGTATAAGTCACATCTTCTCCTTCCTTCTTATTACCTTCTCTCTTGTTCGATTCTGCCATTAACAATTTTCCTGAGCTCCAAAAGACGATTTCACTCCAATCAATTACTGACAACCTTTGCTACTCATTGCGTAAGTGATTCTGCTCTTCGCTTGATCCCTTATTGTCATCGATTCACGAATTCCATTCAAACCAAACCCACCCCTTGCGCACTGCTTTATTGCAAATCTCATTACACCTGTAGTTTGTGAGCCCGAGTTAGCTTGGTTTTGGCTTTAAATGATCGATGAGATGATGAAGATGGTTTACTGATTCAGGCTAGTTGATTTTGATTCGCGTCAGGATTGCAAGGTGTTGAATTCGTAGCGGTTTTGAATTGGTTTATTGGATGATCCGACAGCATGAATGAAACAGCTTGAATGGAATGAGGAGCGGCTAATGGGTTAACGGGTTGAGTGGAGTGAGGTACTGACATGGACGTGACCCAGTGATTTTGGGTGACCTAACCTTTGGCAGACCTAATCCTTAAATCGTGGCCGAGTTAACCCTTGGGGGAAAAACTGCCGACCTAATCTTCTACCGATCCAACCCTTAAACCGTGGCCGAGTTAACCTTTAAACCGTGGCCGAGTTAACCTTTAAACCGTGGCCGAGTTAACCTTTAAACCGTGGCTGAGTTAAGCCTTGGGGAATTTCGCACCACTTTTTTGAACTGGAGCCTTCCTCTTTACTACTCCTCATGACTTAAAGAACCACCGATTTAAGGAATTGGAAACTTTAATCTTAACTCGCGAGAGATTCCTTGAGTCGCAGCTGAGTTAACACTTGGATGCCCAACTTGAATTCTCACTGAAAAGCATAGTTCCAATTTGAATTCTTAAATTGATCTACTGTACTGAACTGCTTAAATCCTGGATTGTTTTAACTTTGTTGCTTTATTTCACAGACCACATTGACTTGTAGGCTAACAACCTGCTGAAAACAACAATCACGAAAAACCAAGGCGAATATACTGCCATTGACTGCCCACATCAAATGACAGATTAGTCGACATAAAGTAATCAACTTAAATACACTTTATGAAATGCTGTGAACCAATCAACTAAAGTGAAGTATTAATGCAAAGCATCGCTAAGTTGTACTGATTTGTTTGCATCAATATTACACTCGCATATTAAAACAACGAATCCTGGACTTTATAACTGACAAATACTTGCTAGTTTTTATTCAAGTTACATTTGCTTATTGCTTGATTGATTTTACACAACACTCCACACACTTTAGAAAACGTGCACCTTCATGTTTGAATATCCGGTTGTTTGCATAGAATGACTTCCCATCAAGAAGAAGAAGCGGTAGCTCAGGCGGGAGAGACCTTTCAAACAGCTGTTCCCATAAAGAATCCTCCAGAGAGAACTTCGACTATTCTAACTCCGAGAGCATTTATTCAGCTACGTACTCAATTTGGTTTTGCTAAAAATGATGCCCTACTTCCTAGGCCAAATGATACTGCCGACAGTCCTCCCCCTGGTTTAGTCGCAGTCAATCGTGAAATGTGCTTAAGCGGGGCGATTCCTCCCTTTAATGACTTCCTTCAAACCCTTCTCCTTCGGTTGACAATCTCCCCATTCCAACTTCATCCTAATGGCTACTCTATCTTGATGGGGTTGTGTGTTTTGTTTAGGAGAACTCTTGATCGCTTGCCAAGTTTTGAAGAAATTCGCTACTTATGCTCGTTTGCAAAGAGTAAAGACCATCCTTCCCTTATTATCGTGAGAAGCGCTAGAAACCGCAAGCTTATTTCTGATCTTACCGAAAGTGTTCATGGATTTTTGAATCAGTTTTTCTTTGCTCACTGGCCCCCAGGGTTTTATGCCATCTGGAGAGTAGAAAGTAAGATTACCTATTTCTATTTTCTCCATTTCCAAATTTTTCGAGATCTGAATTACCAATTGCTAATTTCATTATTTGCTCTTTTCAGCACTTCCTCTCCCTTCTAGAGATCCAAGGCATAAGCAAATTTTTGAAAGATTGAGTACCGTGGCCGCGGAAGAGAGAAGTATAAAATTTTTGTTGAGGGATGAACTTTTGCATCAGTAAGGGCTTTTACACATTTCTCGTTCTACACATCCTCATGAGGTCCCAGACTCCCCGGCTAGAGCATTAGATGCCCCAGTTTCCACTGACGAACCCTTACCAAAAGAAACTACCTTCGATGCTTCTCTGGTGAAGTGTTCTACCGCTGTTGATGTTGCGGGGTCATCTGGCAAATTCGCACTTGCCCCAATTATTGAGGAAGAAGAGCCTCAGGGATCTCCCCGACATTCACAGAAGTCTGGCGAAAAAGCCGGGAAAACAAGTCCTGTCAGGCATAGCGGAGATGATACTTTCGAAGGGTTGAGCGACCTTTTTGCCACCTCACAGGAGATCTTTAAAGACGACCCTGTAACTACTAGGGTTTCTTCTTCAGTAGTGGAAGCGACTTCTTCTTTGCAACAAGCTCCATCGACCCAAGAGTTGACGTTAACTACTACTCCGACGATTACTCCGCAATCAAAGAGTGGTTCGTAGTTTGATGCGCGTAGTTTGCACATCACACACACTTAGAACCTTTCAGCACTTTCATTCACCTAACTCTTTGTACTTTGAAGATTCTAAAGTTACATTTCTTTTCTCTGAAGACTTTTAAGACTTGTCTCTCTTTTTATTTCAGATTCTCCAATGGGACACAGCGGCTCTTACTATAACGACTTTCAGCGCTACGGGAGGCGTAGTCAATATGATTATAGGCGCTACCTTCCCATTCACAGAGAAACCGATGAACAGAGAGCCGCTTGAAAGGCTCAGGAGAGAAGGGCTCAAGAAGAGCGTTATGAGAGAAAAGAAAGGGAGGAGCACCATGATTCTTCCCAGAGAGGTGACGATTCTCACAAGAGAAAGTTGCATGATGATCGGAGAAAAAGCCATATAGTTGAGGACCCAAGCAAGCATGCCCGGCATGGTGAAAAGCATGCTTCTACAACTCCTGAAAAGGTCACTGCCCCCGTCTCACTTGACATTCCTTCTGGCTCTCCTGCTCTCGGGAAGACAGACATTCAGACAATAATCAGCAGGCCTAAATTCCAAGTTGGATCAGGCCCGGCTACTCTGCAAAGCCGGTTCCCGCACTGGTGCCTAAAGGGAGTGCGGTTCGATCTCGACATGGTCCCTATTGACAAGCCTTCCATGCTGCGAAATCTCGATGTCGTCAGGCTTGATATTGAAAGGATGTCGAACTGGAAAAAGCTTGTTGACGAGCTTCAAAGGGTAAACCGTGCGAATCTCGAGGCCATGCTTACTATGAAAAATGACAAAGCTGAATGGCAGAAGGTTCTTGAGCAGCATGATAACAAGATGAGGAGCATCACTACCTATAATGAAGATCTTGAGGCGAAGGTCGAGAAACTTAAAGAAGAACTCACCACTTCTTCTACTTCTTACACTCAAAAAGAAGAGGTGCTTCAGAAACAAGTGAGAGATGCTCATGCCGGCCAAAGAGACGCCGAAGACAGGCTTGAAGTGCAAAAAAGAATCAATGAGGGCTATATTGCTGATATTGCAGAGCTTCGGAAGAAAACTGACTCTCAAGAGGCAGAGATCGAAATGCTTAAGCTTCAACTCTCCAAAGCTGAAAGAGAGCGTGATGAGGCCGTTGCCGGTAAAATTGCAGCTGAAGAATCTCATGAGGCAACGAAGGCCAGCATTAGCTCGACATTATTTGACTTTTACCTGCACAGCATCTTGGGGCACGGTAGTCTCGCCTTTCTAGGTCCCAAATATGAAATTACTCTGGCTGAAGTGTGGGAGGCCGCACTTGACATGCTTGGCGGTGAAGGTGCTGGCTATGCCGAATCAGCTCTTGAGGAGCATTACTTGGATGACGATGCTCGCGCTTCTCTCGCCAAGGGAAAAGAACAACTTGCAAAATTAAGTGCTGAAATGGAAGAAGGGGAACAGTTAGGAAAAACTACTTCAACTATTCCAATCCAGCCTTCTCCTTTGGATGAAATCGACATTATTGGCTCCAGTTCTCATTCTCCATCCCTGGTCAAAGTTACAACCGAGATTACAAGTACACAAGGTGGAGATGAAGGTGAAGAGAGCGCCGAAGCACAGGCTTATGAGGTTGATATCAGGAAGCCGACTTCTCCAGGTAACTCTAATGTTAATCTTGCCCAAGTAGACTGCTCATTTGCTTCTTATGAGTTCGATGAGCTTCTCGACTATTTCCTGACCCTCAATGAGCCTTTATCTCCTCTCTTTACTGACTTTAACTTCTTTTCTTCTGTAGAGAAAGCATCGAGCATTGTTCAAACTTCCCCTCCTCCAATTATTCCTCCTTCGGTTCTCCAGGTCACTCCTCCTTCCGCCTCTCAACCCGGGTCGCAAGAGGAGCAAATAGAAGCTCTTCATGGCTTAGATGATCCTATTGCTTCTCAAGAACATGTGGGAGAAGGGCTTGGAGAAGGCAATGAGTCTTTGGAGCGAACCACTTCTGATAACATAAAATTATCTGCTCTTGTTACTCCGGGAAGTGAGTCTTCTTCAAGGAGGAGGAGGAAGCGTGTCACTTCCAAGAAGAGAAGGAAACACATTCTTGTTTCTGAGGAGGAAGCGAAAGTTGATCGGCAGTAACCCTTTCTCCTTCATCCCCGACTCTCCCAAGCCGTCCTGAAAAGTTGCCTATTAGGTCAGGTGAAGGCTCTAAGGGTGGTGGCAAGAAGAAGTAAGGTGTCCTGCTTCGATTTATCTTTACTTTTTGCTTTTTGCATGTACTGACCGAAGATTGTGCGGGTACCGGCCTCCGCTTTTTTTTTCTTTTTATTTTGAAACTTGTACCTGTACAAAATTTTGACAGTATTGAATAAAATGATTCTTTTTGTTTGTACAAACTTCTGTCTATATTTGAGAATGCATTTACTATTCATTTTTGTACAAGTTTCTTTATATGATATTGCAGTGAGCTTGTGGTATGTTGTTCGAGCGTAATTTTACCAACGTAGCTATACCATGTTGCCCCTATACCATAAGCTCGTTGCAATATTTTATACTTTTAGGGGATTTGTACTCTTATTTTTCTGGTGAATAACTATTCCATACTTGGAGGAATACTATTCTGCTAAAAATAGAGTACAGCTCACTCCATATGAGTTTCTACGCTTCATCCTTCGAAGATATCACTTTTTCTTTTGTGCTTTCACACATTTTTACCGAATGAATTTTTCTATGTGGTAAAGCGGGCCTCTGAAGGGCACTTTAACTTCTTTTTGAGGAAGAGTATTTTCGAGAATAGAAGAACCAGTCTTCCTTTGAAAGTTAAAGTGTGCCTTTGAAGAGGGCTTCTTCTTTTCTTTTTTTTTATTGCGCCTCGGTGGAGGGCTTTTGATCTTTGCTTTGCATTTCTGGTGAAATGCTTCTTTGAAAAGTTGTACCTCTGAGGAGAGCTTTTTCACGTTTCAACACTTGGAAGTTTTATTTCAATCTCGGTGAAACGTGTGCCTCCGAAGAGTTGTGCCTCCGAGGAGGGCTTTCCACGTTTCAACACTTGGAAGTTTTATTTCAATCTCGATGAAACATGTGCCTCCGAAGAGGTCTTTCTGTTTGATTGCACCTCTGGGAAGAGGTTTTTTGTTTGATTGTGCCCCTAAGAAAGGGTCTTTTTGTTTGACTGCGCCTCTGGGAAGAGGTCTTTTGTTTTTGCCCCTTTGGAGAGGCTTTTATTTTTCCCTGTTCGTGGGGAAGCGGGCCTCCGAAGAGGGCTTTTCACATTTCGTCTCACGGGAGTGTATCACCGATCACGGTGAAATGTGTGCCTTTGAGTAGGGTTTTTGCCTGGAAGTTTGGAGTTTCTTTCTCTCGGTTGGACGGATTCACAGGAGTGTATCGACCGATCAGTCCGCAACTTTATATTAAGAAAGATCTCTCTTTTTCTGGTTTAGCCCGCTCGAGGTCTTTTAGCATTTCAACTGTGGTGAAATGGGCCTCCGAAGAGGGCTTTTCAGGTTTCAACACTTGGAAGTTTTATTTCAATCTCTGTGAAACGTGTGCCTCGGAGTAGGGCTTTTGCCTGGAAGTTTGGAGTTTCTTTCTCTCGATTGGACGGATTCACGGGAGTGTATCGACCGATCAGTTCGCAACTTTGTATTGAGAAAGATCTCTCTTTTTCTGGCTAAGCCCGCTCGAGGTCTTTATCCTCCGAAGAGTTGTGTCTCTGAAGAGGACTTGTGCCTCCGAAGAGGTCTTTTGCTGTTTGATGCTTGCTCGCCCATGTCTCTTTGCCAGTTATTCATGTCGGCGATCCCCGTTATCTATTGCAAGTTTCATCCCTTTTTTAGTTGCCAGCAATTTTCCTTATCCAAAGAAATATACTTCATATTTAAGCGAGTTGGTGGTGGTAGACACAGGCTATTTAACTCGTTGTTTGTTTATTCAAACACTTGCAGTTAGTTAGAAATGGTCCACTTCCATCCGCATTGCCGACTTTTGTTCGAAGCACTTCTTTTGTAGGATTTGAGTATGGAAATTTTGAATGGTTTGATGTTTTCTTGCTTAGTGATGTTGGAGATCGCTTGGTCTTGCGATGGGTAAGCTTTGTTTTTATGGCCTGCATTATTAAATCGACATTTTAGTAACACAGTTAACGTATTTTATATGTTGAAATAAAACAAAGCAGTTTATAATACTAGAGAACACAAGATTTATAGTGGTTCGGCCAAAAACTGGGCCTACATCCACTTTATAGCTTTTCATTATTCACTTGCTTTACAATTGCTTTCAATACAAGAATCATATATTCATAATTCTTTTACAACATTTCAGCAAAGCTTTTAAGTAAAATATGGACGCAAATGATTGCTGTTCCAAGCTCTTGGGATTGGTTCTCCTTCGACAGTTGTGAGTTTGAACGTGCCATCAATAAGTTTTGCGCCAATAACATATGGCCCATCCCAGTTTGGCCCAAACACACCTATGGCTATCATAATCCTCTTCAGGACTAAGTCCCCAACTTCAAAGCTGCGCTGACGAACTTTGGAATTGAAGTGCCTGGCTATTCTTTGCTGGTGAGCTGCAATTCTAAGCCTTGCCTCTTCTCTTCTTTCATCAAGGAGGTCAAGTGCTTCCAATTGCAATTTTTCATTCTCATTTTGATCAAAACTGATCCTTCTGTGTGAGGGGACTTCAGTTTCCACTGGAATCATCGCTTCTGATCCGTATGCCAATGAAAATGGAGTATGCCCAGTCGCAGTTTTGTGGGTGGTTCTGTATGCCCATAATGCAAGCGGTAACTTATCGACCTAACCACCTTTTTCTTTTTCCAGCTGCTTTTTGATGGTTGATTTGATGATTTTGTTTACTGCTTCCACTTTCCCGTTTGCCTGCGGATGAGCCACTGCTGAGAAACATTTTCGGATCTTGAATCGTTTGCAGAAATCTTGGAACTCCTCACTTTCAAACTGAGTACCATTGTCTGTGATTATCTTCTGAGGCACACCATACCTGCAAATGATATTTTTAGTCACAAAACTTATCATTTTATTAGAGGTAATAGTAGCCAATGGTTCGGCTTCAGCCCATTTAGTGAAGTAATCAACAGCGACGATAGCATATTTAATCCCCGATTTGGCAGTCGGCAAAGGCCCAATGAGATCTATTCCCCAGATAGCAAACGGCCATGGACTGACCATTTGTGTTAGCTCAGTGGAAGGTGCCCTAGGAATTTTAGCAAATCTCTGGTATTTATCACACTTTCGGGAATAGTCAGCAGCATCCTGATTAATTTTTGGCCAAAAGAATCCATAACGGAGGATTTTCTTTTCTAAAGTTTGACCAACTGTATGATCCCCACATTCCCCTCCGTGTACTTCAGTCAGAATTGTCTTTGCTTCTTCCTTTGTCATGCATCGGAGTAATGGCATTGAAAATCCTCGTCTGTACAAAAGACCATTTTGAACTATATATCTGGAGGCTTTCCTCATCAGCTTCTGTCGTTCCTTTGAACTTTCTGGCAAAGAACCATTGAGTAAATATTCAAGTATCAGAGTCATCCATGATTCTTGTTCTTGGGATACATTCATAATCCAATCAACATCCATTTCATCTGTGCTTGGAGCTGACAAAACTTCGACGGGAACTAATCCCAATAGTTGAGCTTCACCAGTACTTGAATACTTTGCGAGAGAATCCGCCTTCATGTTCTCTTCTCGGGGTATATGGTTTATTGAATAACGGTCAAAATCTCGAAGGAGCTCCTAGGCTTTTGATAAATAGGCGGGTAGATTCCCTCCTTTAGCTTGAAATTCCTTCCTGACTTGGCAAACAATAAGTTGAGAATCACTGAAGATCTATAGTCCCTTGATGTTTAGTTCTTTAGCGATCCTTAAACCAGCGATGAGAGCTTCATATTCGGCTTCATTGTTTATCAAAGGGATTTCTAGTCTCAGCGCATAACATAGCGATCGCCCTTCTGGGGTTTCAAGGACAACCCCTGCTCCAGAACAGTAATCATTTCTTGCGCCATCGACATACAATTTCCATTGGATTGGGGCGCCATCAGTGACTTCTTCCTCACTATCACCCTTATCCGTACATTCTGCGATGAAATCTGCCAAAGCTTGTCCATTGATTGCTTTTCGGGGATGGTAAGTGATGTCATATTGGCTGACTTCAATATTCCATTTCAAAAGACGGCCCGAAGTCTCAGGACGGAATAGGACTTGCTTTAGAGGTTGATCAGTGAGGACTTTGATGGGATGAGCTTGGAAATACGGCCTTAATTTTCTTGATGCGATCAACAAACAATAGGCGAGCTTTTCTAATCTTGAATAGTTCATCTCTACCCCAGTGAATCTTTTGCTGATATAATAGACTGGGCGTTGAATCCTAGCGTCTTCACGTACCAACACTGCACTGAGAGCATGAGACGAAATTGCCAAATATATGAAGAGATCTTTACCACTGTCAGGCTTTGAAAGTATCGAAGGCACTTCCTTATGACGAACCAACTCATCAAATGCTTTCTGACATTCAGGAGTCCACTCAAAGTTTTTTCTTCCTTTCTTCAGAGCATCAAAGAATAGAATGCATTTGTCAGTAGCTTTGGAAATGAATCGACTCAAAGCAGCAACCTTTCCGTTGAGACTTTGCAATTCCTTCTTCGTTCTAGGAGCCTTGACCTCTCTTAGGGCAGTGATCTGAGCTAGATTGGCTTCAATGCCCCTAGCGCTCACAATGAAACCCAAAAACTTTCCGGACTCCTCCCAAAATGAACATTTTAAGGGATTAAGCTTAATTATGTACTTTCGGAGTACTGCGAACATCTCTGCTAAGTGATCCATGTGGTCCACTGCTTTCTTAGACTTTACTAGCATGTCATAAACATAAACTTCCATTGTCTTGCCAATCTGTGGTTTAAACATGGCATTGACAAGCCTTTGGTTAGTTGCCCCTGCATTCTTGAGTCCAAAAGGCATGACATGTAGCAGTAGAGTCCAACATCGGTGATGAAGCTTGTATCCTCTTGATCTGGCTCATGCATCATAATCTATTTATATCTGGAGTATGCATCCATAAAAGATAACAATTCATGCCCTGCCATCCCATCCACCAACTGATCGATCCTGGGCAGCGGGAAATAGTGTTTGAGGCAGGCTTTGTTCAAATCTGAAAAGTCAATACATACTCTCCACTTTCCGTTAGCTTTTTTAACCAGCACTGGATTTGATACCCAATTTGGATAAGTAGATTCTCTGATAAAACCGTTCTCCATGAGCCGATCCACTTCTTCTTTTAATGCTGCCGTTCTCTCTGGACCCTGGGTTCTTCTCTTCTGTTTCACAGGTGCAAACTTTGGATCAATGTTCAGAGTGTGTACTACAATCTCTGGGGATATTCCACACATGTCAGCATGAGTCCAAGCGAATACATCCAAATTAGCCTTCAAAAATGAAATCAGAACATTCTGAACGGTTGTGTTGAGTTGCGAACCCACATTAAGCACTTTGTTTGGGTCCTTTGGGTCAACGGATACCAGCACTGTTACCTCTACCGGTACTACCCTATTCTCCCCTGCACTGGCTTTCCTTGGATCCATCTCTCTTCGTGCCCCACTGCATTTGCTAGTGCAGGGTCCACCCTGTAATTGCTACAAGGTTGGTTCCTTGATGCGGACTGGAGTCGCCGCACCTTTTCCCATTTCTCTTTTCCTTGATTCTCGCAACTCTGCGAAGTAACATTCTTGCCCCGCCTCTTGGTCTCCCTTAATCACACCAACTCCATTATCTGTGGTGAATTTCAGAGTCGGACACCATGGGGCAAGAACAGCTTTGAATGCAGCAAGAGTTGGTCGGCCTAAAAAGGCATTGTAGGCAGAGAATTCTTCAAAAATTATAAAGGTTTGCTTTCGAGCCACCTTCCTTAATCCTTTTCCAAGTACTACAAACAAATATATGGTCCCAATCGGCTGTTTGGGTTCTCCAGCAAACCCAGCAATCTTAAGTGATGAAGCGTGAACGTCGGCCATTGGAATTTTCATTTGATCGAAGGTCTTCTTGAAGAGGATGTTGCATGAATCTCCACAATCAACTAGAACTCTTCTCACGGTTGCCGGTCCAATACCAGCGGATATGACCATATGATCTATGGTCGGAGCCTCGATACCTAAAGAATCCCTGGCACTGAACACAATATCATCTGTGGAAGTCTTTTGTTGCTTTAAAGGCGCATCATTCTCTAAAACAAAAACATTCTCTTCAGCTGGTACATGCCTCAAGGCCCGGGCATACCTTTTCATCTCGCCCCAGCTTTTGCCTACTGGGTGAGGTCCTCCAGTTATTATATTGATAACAGGTCTTTCCGATTCATGCTCTACGGCCTTCTCACTTGAGGCAGGACGGTGAGCGGGAACTTGTTGTCCTTGAGTTGACGAAGCTGGGGCATTTCTGTTCCTTTTCACATACAGCTGGAGTTTGTTTTCCTTCAAAAGTTGTTCAATTACCTCTTTCAACTGACGGCGTTCGTTGGTATCATGGCCGGGTTGGTTGTGGAACCGACAGAACCTTCCACTTTTTTCCATCCTAATCCCAACTCTCATTTTAGGTGGTGTCGGATAATTGGCATCATCTTTGGTCGCAAAAAAGATGTTCTCAGGGGTATCGGTCAAGGGTGTGAAATTGAAAGGACGGCCTTTCTTAGCATCTCCTTGTTTCTTTCCACCATCATTTCCCCTTTTCTGAGTGTTAGGTTCTTTCTTATTCGAAGCAGCACCATTGTTCACGGCATCCACTGATACCACCTTAGCCGGTGTTTGGAGGCTCTCCAAGCGCATGAATTCATCCGCTTTCTTGTAGAATTCGTCAAGTGAGTTTGGTTCTTTCATTTTCAACCATTTTCCAAATTCATTCGATTTGTCAATCGCCCTCATCAAGTATGTCAGGACCATACGTGGCTCAGCATTATCTACCTCAGCCAATGCTATGTTAAAGCGATTCAAAAAAGATCTGATAGACTCTCCCGGATTTTGCTCTAGACTTGACACTGACATTATATCCTTTGCTTTAGAAGCATACAATCGAAATTGCTCCTTGAATTTCCTGGTCAAATCGGAGAATTGATCAATGGACCTGACTGGCAGCTTTGTAAACCACAGTAGAGCCACACCTTCGAGATATACCGGGAAATATCGAAATTTAATTTCATCGGACGCCCTTGCACCATTCATATGCCAGTCGTACTTATACGGAAACTCGTTAGGATCACTCGTCCCCTTGTAAGCCGAAATAGTAGGGGGAACGAATTTCCTTGGGAACTCTACCTTCAAGATCTTTTCAGTAAATGGAGTTTTGCTTGGAGCAAAACCCCACTCTTTCTCATCTTCATCTCTTCGCATATTTTCCTTCATGATTTGACGAACCATACCCGAAAAATACTCTTCATCATTTAGAGGCTCTAGAGGGCACACATCAGCCACTCTCTCTGAATTCTGTCTTGACAATCGTTCACGGAGGGTCGGCTGCTGCCCTGATCCTCCAGCTTGAAGAGGAGTCCATTCTACAGGGTCTGCGGCTCTTTGAGAAATGTTCCCTTCAACATCCTGAACTCCCACAGTAGGGTTCCCATCATTACTAACCGGTTGACGATTTGCCCCTAGCAGATCATTCAACTTACCCAAGATCAGGGCATTCTGGGTATTCTGGGCTTCCAACTGCGCATTCTGAGCATTCAACTGTTGATTCAACCACAAAACTACGGCGTCCAACTCTTCTCGTGTAACTCCAATAGTTGGAACTTCTTGACTTGAAGGAGGAGAGGTAGCGGTATTCTCTTGAACATTGTCGGATCTTACAGAACTTCGTTTTCTCCCAGGAGCCATTATTTCCAATAAACTTCTAGTTTTAAAAGAAATCCTTTCAACAGACCTTTGCGGAGCAATAGTGGAAGTTTCCTGAGTTGGGTTCTCAGTGAAAGCACCAAAAATGTTAACGTAAAAATCAGACGCTAACACTCCGGTGTAGATTGAAGTTGAGCGAAAGCACCACCCGTGAACACGGGTACTAAAAACAAGTAGAAAAGTCACAGAGAAAGCAGAAAAGACAACAGCTTTTATAGTGGTTCGGCTTAGGGCAAGCCTACGTCCACTTTAATTCTCTTTATTACTGAATCGATTACAACTTTACAACAATCTTTAGTTACAATTCGGATGAAACAAACAACTAGAACTTTGATGCAGAAGAATTCTTTGAATCCATGTAGATTGCGTTAGATTTCCTCTCGAAGTTAGTTGAGATGCCTTTCAAACTTGAAGTATCGAGTGAGTTGAGAATTCAGCAGAGTATCGGCGCCCAAAGAGATTGGCCAAAAGTCCCTTTCATGTTTGATGTAGGTTGGTATTTATAGGAAAATTCTCCCCTTAGGTCGTAAGTCGTGACCGGTCTAAGGTAAGTCGTGGCCGACTCATCTGGCCCCTCCATGGTTTCACAAAGGTTTGTTTGTATAAGTCCCAGGTCGCCCCTGAGTCAACACGACCTTGTATCAGTAGTACGGCATCGGGCTTACATTTAATAGCTTTAGGTCGTGGACGACTCAAGCTAGGTCGTGAGTCGTGAACGAGTTAACTGGCAAGTCGCAAGTCACGACTTAACTGGTAAGCCCTGGATCGTGTACGAGTTAAGAGGCCACTATGCCAAGTAGCTGCATTGAACTTGCTTTCCTTTGCTTGGGTCGTGAACGACTTAACATAGGTCATAGGTCGGTTGCGACTTAGGTCGGTAGCTATCTTAGGTCGGTAGCTATCTTAGGTCGGTAGCTATCTTAGGTCGACAACCCTGTTAAAGTATTAGGTCGGCATCCTTCTTAACCTGTTTGGTCGGTATCCATGTTAAAGTATTAGGTCGGCATCCTTTTGGGTCGGTAATCTTTCAAGTTGTTGAGCCATGGCCGGGGCGGAGTTAACATAATCTTTAAAACAAAAGCACTATATCGGTTTATACATCACATTATCAGAGTTTACAACAACAAAACAGCGGAAAAGAAATAATGTATGCTAGTGATATGCCTCGCCATCTAGCTTGGCTCTAGATCTCCACAGCATACTTTCCCGACTTCGCTCCAGAATAATGATAACCTGACTCTAGGCTTCCCGTGTGGTAAATCGTCGGCACCGAGAGTTTAGAAAAGGAATAGTAAACTCTAGGTCAATCATGGGATTAGTGTGAGACCTTAAAAATAGTTATTTTCACAAAGAAAGGAAAAGAAATCTTCTATGCTTTTAGAAAATGAAACTACCATAAGGCCTCCCGCTACACACACAATGCAAGCACACAATTGGAGGAGATTTCTCCTTATGATTGTCAAACATGCTTGATACGCGAAATTCTTTTTAATATTATCATTAGTGCATAGTATGGAAAACATTTCGAAAGTATAATATAAATCTTAGCTAGCATACACATTTCGTAGTATGCCTACTATAGCTACCATGTTCAATAGCAGGTTACTGCCACATTCCATGGTAGGTTATACAACTAAAACCATAAAGGGCACGTACTGTTTCTTTGGATTTCTAACAAATCGTCAGGAAACTAACTTCCAATGCCACATGGGTACGCCTCTGGAGGGATGCCCTGAGAACATAACCAGCTCTCTGCCAACACAAGGCCGAGTTATCTCACGCTTCCGCTGCAATGAAGCAATAGCTAGATAACTCCCACACGAGTATGCCATCCCCGGTCGTTATCGACCTTTATCCGAGGATCCACAACCACAAAGTAATAAATTTGCAGCAACCACATAGGTTAAATATTTGGGCTCCATACCATGATGCCATCTTTTTCCAAAAGGAAATGGGCATACCCTGAAGGCTCTACCCTCAAAACGACAACCTTGCTGCATTCTTCCTGTTTCGACCGTTTTCGGGGTGTGAGGTCCGACGAAGTCTCATCCACAAAGCTACGCTTTTCACAAAAGCCATGCTTCGATCAACAAATGATCATCAACACTTCTTATGCCACATTACCAAATTGGGAATGCATCACTAGTAAATATCAACTATATAACCTCTGAGCTCGTACGTCTCAAAGAACGGTGTTAAGCTAAGAGAATAAATTCTCCGCTACCAACAAAAATGTATTTGATAGAAACCTGCTTTACATCTCAAAGTGTAACGTCAAACACACATCCATACAAGTCCGTCCCAGGTTCGAGCGGAACTGAAGGCACTTCAAAGAAACCCTTGCAAATCCGGATATTCATTAATCACGACAGAACTCCCCATCACAAAGGGTGATAAAATCTCTATACTGGAGAAGCTTAGTGTAGAGACATTCGATAGGTAATCCTTACGTTTTCGAAAATACCCGGTCATCAACCACCATCTTCAAATGCAATCCCATTTCGTTGTATCATTATTCGAAATGAGTTTTATGACACAAAGTCCTCTCCGGGCCAACCCGAATGACGAGCGCTTATTTTAAAAATAATTGTTGCATTCAGATTCGAATAAATCACAACAAATTTCCACTTTGATCTTTTAAACAAAAGATTCATCACAAAGGTTTGATGTGGTTTTCGGATAACCATTTAGAATTCGACCCCTAGTCACATCGAAATTCAAATGCCATTTAAAGGCCAATATTGAAAGTCGATTATTTAACTATCAATCAATATCCACAGTAATCACCAAATTTTAAATAATTTTCTCCCAATTATTTATTTTCAAATTATCTTCGCAAGATATATTTTCACACTTCAACCTTTTGAAAACAAATTTCAAATCACTTTCCTCACGTGGAATAAATTTCCAAACATAATGTATTTCCACTGAAAATTTTGCCGAGTCTGAATACTTTAAAAAGTATTTTAAATTACTTATCCAAAAATATACATATTTAGAAACATTTTAAAAAAACTATTTTATTTTAAACATTGTTATGATTTATATCAACATCTCACATAAAACTCAAGTCCAAATAATTTTTTAAAAATAAAATTATTAGATAAAGTGCAATTATTAAAATAACCATTTTCTAAATCAAATACCAACTTAATCTTTAAAATACCCATTTCTAAAATCAACTTAATAATATTTAATTTAAAGGTTTAAAAATAATTTTCGAAAATAATTTCTCCAACGATATTCTTTCTAAAACCAATTCTAGAACTTTTAATTTATACTTTAAAAGCCACTTTGAAAACATACTCGATTTTCCAGAGAAAATATACTTTCCATTTCAAAATGGTCCATTTAAATCAATTAATAAATCCTTCTTGATTTATTTTACTTTACATTCCAAATCCGTAAATTTCTTTCCACACTTTTAAAAATAACCCAATATTTATTTTTAAAACAAATTTCCCTTTCCATTATAAATTCCCATTTTGAATTCTAATTTCCAACCACTGATTTACGTTTTTAAATAAATCGATTTCCAAATATTCACTTTCAAACACCAACTCAAATTCCAAATTGATTGTCAAATTTATTTCAAACACCAAATCAAATTCCAAATAGTTTTCTAAAATCACTACCTTTTAAAATAAATTCCTTTATTTTTCCCAAAATATTTAAAATCCGAATTTTAAATAATGATGGTAGAGTTATTCAGGACATTAGAATGGCGATTAAATTCTTCAACTATTAAACAATATTACTTAAAATCCTTTTATTAAAATCTTTCCCATATTTTTGGAATTAATTCGATAGGATTTCAAAATTCAATCTTTACCCCTTTAAATTCCTCCTTTTAAATTCACCCAATTCTTCTAAAAGAATTTACTTAAAATTATCTGCTTTAATTTCCAAAAATCTAATTTTATATTTCTGTTATCATACGATACCAAAAATATATACGGCTAAACCGTAGCCTTCAACGATCTCAATCACAAATATAATCATACACAGATTATAAATAAATCAACACGCAACATTGAAGCAAATTTAAATATTTGAGGAATTCAATTGGATCCCTCCAACCTATTTCCTGCATCCACAGATGTTAGCACAACAATTAAATACCAATTCCACTTCGAGATCGAATGTCGCAGTATATGGGATTATAAAACATCATCCGCTATTATGCGGCGCATAGGGTCTCATCCGCTGTATAAATGTGGGAAATCAATCACTCGAAATACACTCACACACACACATACTATCACAATCCAACAATCAATCAATAACTGAAATTTTCAATTATTATAATTTGAGTGAGAAGATCTCGCCCTTGCCCTTTCTATTTGCAACCAAATCCAATTCTGACTTGATTTCACAGTTTTGACCTTGCATAACAATTATATGATTTTATTAATAGTCGAAATAAATTGAACAATTCAATTTACCATTTTATAATTGACTTAATTAATAATTAGTTTAAACTAATTCCTTTTAAATAAAATATTTTCTAGTAACAAAAATAATTACATTAGTTAAAATGTGTGTGTATATATATATTTATTATTTTCTTTTCAGTAAATAAACAAAGAAATCTTCTTAATTGTAAAAATTAAATACTGAGTTATAAATATATTTATATTATTTCCTTTCCAAACTTATATGCATGCATTCATATATATGTGCTAAATTAAATTTAAATCAAATCTGTTTAAACCTTTTTGTTAATTCACGGTTTGAAAATAACAACTTAAAATTCAAAAAAAACTACTTAAAATTTAAAATTTCCTTTACTGTAATACTTCCTGTATATAAATATATACATACAAATATTAGGAAAAATAATAATACCTAACTGCACAATTCCCCTTGTTCCATGAAATTGTCAGGAACCCAACGCCAACGACCGGAGTCGACCAAATCTCCACCCATCGCCCTCGCACATGCCACCATGCCACATGTTGCAGCCACGCCATCGATTAACATCCTATGTTATTCCAGAGCATCACCTCCATCACACATCATCCAAACGCCACCGCCTCGTCGTACTTGTGTTGTCGCGTGCATCGCGAACATCACGTTTCTCACGCGATAACCCTAGCAACCACGCGCACGTTCGATTGTCGTCATCCCATCACCTCGGCACCGCACATATAGACTTCAACTTCGCCAACACCTAGCTCCACCCTCAGACACTTGCGCATGCGAGCGCGACTCCTCCATTTCGATTTCGAGCAGCTTGCCTTCGTTTTTTTCGCAAATCAATTTGATTGGCACTTTATCTTTCGAATTTGAGAAGAGTGGAAAATGGGAACAAACAATTGGGGATAAAAATCAAAGCTCGGATGCCATTGTAATTTGAAGCTCCTGTGTTTTAATTTGAATGAAATGGTCACATTCGTTTTTCTATTTTTTACCTTCGAATGAGATATTTAAAAAATTTATAAATGACGCGTGTTATTAATTTCTGCCAAGTGTTAGAAACGATATGAAACGTGTTAAAATTTATCAGTTACATGAGAATATTTGTATTCATTTAATTTAAATTCAATTTCAAATTGAAATTGCTTCGATAAATGCAACTTACAATATTGAGCCCCAATCAGGACGTGCCGTGCATGTTTATAAAGTAATACACCCATTCCGAAGCAATGGAAAAGGTTCTAAGTCCAAATTCGATCGTATGGAGAAGATAGCTTTTTTTGGAACCAGTTATTAAATTAAATTTCGATAAAAATTTTAGCGTGTTTGCTTATCGTACGGCGAAACGATCACTCCAAACACTAACTAAATTGAAATTCGATAATAATACATTATTACGGATCCAATGGTACTGTTTTCGTCGAATTCCGAGACCTGCTTTGGAAGGCTATTTTTAAATATCGATTTAAACGATATAAATTTAAAACTAAACAAAACATTTTCAATTTAACTTCCAAAGCTTCCATTATCTTCGGTATTCTCAATACAAATTTTCTAAGCCTTTGAAATATTTTTAGCCGGCTTAAAAATCAAGATTCAATATTTTACCCAACTTCGATAAATTTAATTCAATAATTTAATTGCCAAATGGTTAGTGTGATTTGAAATTCAAGTTTAAATTAACTTTCAAATATTTAAAATCAATCAAAAATTTCAATTTCAAACATTCAAAATTTTGGGTCGTCACATCTATGGTAGAGTAAACTATTAAAATAGCGTAAGACGTTACTCATATCCTCCTTAACACATTTTATATATTCCCATAGTCTATACAGTACCGTAATTTCCTCCGTACTAGAGGTCGTTAGAAGTTATGGGCTCGATATGGTAGGTGGCATGACACGACTAGGCAATGCCAAGATAGATATACCAATTACACTTCCAGGCTATTGGTAAGCATAGCCCCAGCTACCGCCAACTCGATCCACACTCCCAAAAAATCCGAGGGTGCACCCAATCAATCACAAAGTAATATAATGATATCGAAGAATTGTGTCTGATCGAAGGAGCTACCTCACTTGGCCTGTCAATTGCTCCTATTTTAGCCACCTTAAGCTAACTTATGGGAGTCAGGTCCACGTAAATACCTCAAACAGAATCTTCACCAACCATCCTACTTTATTCTGTAATCTCCACTGCATACACGATTGTTAAAGTGGTTTTGGTATTAGTAGAGGGTATGACAATAAGTGATCACGATCTCTTTAACAAGCAAACGTTATTATAACAACATGGTAATTTCCAAATATCATTTCCATATCCAAAATATCACATCCATTTCAATGCGAGATCATTATTTACTTAAAATATATCAATTTTAAAAAATCATAGTACTTTCCAAAATTGTAACTCTTTCTAATTTATGAACCTTTGAAACTATAACACTTTGGAAATCATAACACTTTGAAAACATAACTTTGAAATCATAACAGTTTCCTCTTAAATAGTTTAGATATTAATAATAGTATATATATAATAAAATAGTTTATATGATAAAATAGTTTATATGTAAAAATAATTATAAGTTAAAATAGTTTATATTAAAGTAATTAGTATATTAAAATAGTTTATATTAAAAATAGTTTATATATAATAAAATAATTTATATATTAAAATAGTTTATATATTAAAATAACTTATAAAATAAAATATTAATGTATATGTATATTAAAACGCTTTATATAATAAAATAATTTCCTTAAGATTCACAAATCAATTCAAATCAACTCAAATTCCGAAAATCCCATTTAAATCAAATCTCAGTTCTTCCATTTCTATTCAAACCTCAATAAACCATTTTATATCAATTTCAAATATAGATTTGAACCATAATTTTCAACCGATTCAATTTCAATAGATATCCAAGCTTTAAATATTCAAATATTTAAAATAACTAAAGTTTTTGATAAATTCATATATATATCAAATTCAACTTTACCATTGTTTAATATTAAAATGTTCACTTAGTCAATCCAATAACATTTGAATTAAACTTTAAATTATCATTTAAATAAACTAATTATTCCCTTCAATTTATTTAAAATTGAAATATTCATTTAATCGCTTAAATCAAAATCAAGTTATAAAATCATATCTTTAAAATCTCAATTCAATAAGTTTCAAATCAATTTAAATTTATCTTTCCAACCTCAGTTTGTTAAAATTAAAAAAAAAATCTATTTTTAAAATATAGATTTTTAAATAAATACTTAAACATAATATATATACTAATTAAATTAAATTCTATTAAATTAAAGTGTAAGACGCGGATTTTCAAGCCTCAGCTAATTGGATAATTATCTGATTTAATTATTGAAATTGCTAATTTATAAATTGAACAAATAAAATGAGATAATCTCCTTTATTAATTATTTAAAATTTAGTAAAATTGTTTAATAATAATAATGTGGTGTTTTTAAATATAGTTATAATAGATAAATAAATTTTAAATAGATTATTAATTACAAATTGAATATGGGATGGTTTAATATATATATATATATATATATATATATATATATTTGAGTTGATTTTTAATTGAATTTGAATTTGGATTTAAATTTGAAATATAAAAGATATATTAGACTAGTATAATTATTTTTAAGAGTATAATTGGAATTTTTACCATTTTCTTTTAATTGTATATTGGTAAATAAAAGAGGTAGTTTAAATATTAATACACTTAAGATATTTTTAAGTACACAACTGAATTTTAAATGTAATATAAATATAATATAAATTTATATATAAAAAGGATTATATATTTCCTTTTGAAGCTTTATGTATAAATATAAAGCATTTAAAAGATATGTTAATATAATACTTAAATCAATTTAACAAATGTGAGCTAAGGAATTCATCTAATTACAAGTGTAAAAAAATGTAACATGATTTTAATAAGTATCTTTAACCTCTTTTTATTTTTAAAATGATTAATAAATGAGAAAACTATGTTATATAAACATCTCCATACTCCTCCTTAGTTTCTTTTATGAGTTGATTCTCTAAAACAAGACCTAGAAAAGAATGAAACTAGAACGAAACCAAACTAAAAAAAGAAGAGAAGAGAGATCAAAAGAATATCAAGGTAAATTCAACAAATCAAAACAAACTTAAGAACAAGCAACAGATCGAACTCCTCAACCTGAAGCAAACAAAAGCATAAGTGTAAAGTTCAAATGTATCTCAAACATTAGTAAGCAGTAATTCAGATATCATCCCAATCAGAAGCTTCTGTTCTTACCGATCAATCTTGTTGCGGTTCAAAGCAGAGAAGAAAAATCAAGTGCAATTCATCAAGAATTTGTGTACTCTGCTCCTCTGTTCTAGTAGTCGGTGAGTAATCTCTGGAATTTGGGATAGTTTGATCTAGCATATGAAAATTTTTAAAGCATGTCATGAATTATGTTGTGCCTATTGTTCAAAAATGATTTTTATATAGGTATATATGTGATAATATTATCTGGAACAAGAAAAGCAAGCCTCTGTTTAAACATAACAGGTTCTAAAACCTATATCAAAAATTCAAATCATCCTATTAAATGATCGTTAGGCTTTGATCTCTAAGTGAGAAGTGTTTGTATGTTTAAAACTTCATTTTTAAATTTTTATTCAAGTGCAAATGTTCAGTAGATATTTCAGAAATAAAATTTTACAGTGAAGAACAAAAACATGTCAGAAAATCTAGTATCCAAATATCAAGATTTAATTATATAAACAAAAAAGATCTGGAAAATGATGATTTTTGATATATAAATCTTGATTTTTAAGTTTACAAATAAGGTGAATTTTCGGGTTGGTCGGAATGAGAACTTTATTCGATTTCAAGTGAACGGCGTGGGATTGGGCTCCGCAATTTGGACTGGAGGCGGTCAGTGGGTTGTGGATCACTGGAAAAATGGTGATTGAATTTTCTGATGAACGGGACAGCTAGTCGTTGACAAAGTAGGGTTTCGATGATTGGTCTGTGTGATCGATATTTGAGGTATTCGCGACGCCGTGAGAAGGCTGGAAGCAATCACGACCTGAGGAATCGATTTACCATGTCGAGGCGATGCTTTGGTACGATCGACGATGGTACTCGGGGACGAAATCATCGGTGGATGATTGTTTTCGTCGGAGTGTTGGGTTTCTAGTTTGGCTGGAAAATCAATTTTCGACAGGTTGATTCGATCAGGTTTTTTGGTGGTCAAAGGACTTGCTGGGCTCGGAGGGGATGAGTATGGATGGTCGGAGGCATGGTCATTGTCCAGGATATGGTGTGCATGTACACCGTGATACGGTGTGCAGGTGGGTGGAAGAACAAGAAGAAGAAGAGGAAGGAAGGAGAGTACGAAGGGGTAGTTTTGCTCGAATGTTATATCAGGGGAATGGTAGGTTTTACTCGAGATTTGACCCGAGTGTTTTGATATGTGGCTCGGGTATTTTTCTTTAGGCGATTAGGTAGGCTTTAATTTTAAAGTTTTAAAACAAAGAAAATTGAATCCAGTTTTCAAAACAAGTTAAAATGAATAAGTTCTCACAGCCAATATTAAACAGGTTTCAAATATAATATATTAAAAACTTTAATAAGAAGTGTTTTGACTAAATTAATTTCAAAGCTTTTGGATTTCAGATAATTTTATTGATGAACTAAGTAATTAACTTAAGTATGTGGATTATCCTAGTTATTTAAGATTTTACAAATTGAAATATAATCTATTAGTTTAAATTAATGGATAGTAAATTACTTAGTATAAGTAATTAAAGAATAATTATTGAATGAAATTCATTAAAGGATAGTTAATTATTTAATGAGATAATTTAAAGTACATAAATGAATTGTAATTAGTTAAAGATAATTAACTAATGAAAGTATAAATAAATGAATTGTAATTAGTTAAAGATAATTAACTAATGAAAGTAACTAAGGGTTAGTTTATTTAACTTGAGTGGTTTGGATTATTACCGGGTTGAAATGGTTAAGAGATGATTAATTACTTAATGTAAGTAATTAAAGGATTAATTTGTTAAGGGTTAATTAAATAAATTAGTAATTAAAGGCTAAATTAATTAATGATCAAGGTTAATTAATTGAGGAATTGACCAATGGGATAATTACTTGATGAAAGTAATTAATGGTAAATTACTTAAGGAAAGTAATTAAGAATTAATTACCTAGTGTAATTAATTAAAGGGTTGATTAATTAAGGAAATTAATTAAGGGACGGTTAATTAATGAGTATGATTAATTAGGGGATAATTAATCAATGTAAGTGGTAGATGGATAATTAATTTGAGTAATTAATGAAGGTAAAATGTAATAAGTCATTGTTAATTACTTTATAAGAGTAATTAAGGGATTATTTAATGTGATAAGGGAAGGCTAATTAATTTGTGTAATTAATTGAGAATTAATTACTTATTGTAATTAAAGGATAATTAATCAAGGATGATTGATTAAAATGGATATTTAAAAGATGGTTAATTAATTGATTTGTAATTAATTAATGTTAAGTAAAGGTAATCCAAGTGATTAAAGTTAGTTATTAATTTGATTAGAGATAAATTTAAATAATTTTGGAAATGATCAATCTTGCTTATGAATGATGTAAATGCCTTGAATTGGTTGATATTTTTGATATGAAATCTTTTCTGATATGATATGTTTGGGTGGACGGTGATAGTATGGTTATCTATCGTTGATGAATTGCTGTGTATAAAAGTGACATCCTGTATATAAAGTTGAATTGTATCTCACTTGAATAACTTGGGTTAAAGATGGTATTGAATTCGAAGAAACCAGGGTCGGGTATTAGTAAATACCCGAACCCACTTCGATTTGTAACCTATAATGATTCTTTATAGATTGAAATGTGAAATCAATAGGTTGGAACGGAATAATATTGTTACTCCCCACCTCAATACTCACACTAGCCAAGACACTACGGAGTAATGCCGTCAACCAGTACGAAAAATAAGGCTGTTGAGGAGCGACCATCCGTGTAATTGCTTTGTGCGAGCACCGATATGTCAGATATTATAACATGCATTTCATTTCAAGAGGAAATCCGACATTCTGATATAAACTCAAAGCTATTACACAGTGGCTGTGTGGTCTTTGGAAACAAATATAGAAATAAACATAACATAAATTAGTCACACATATCCATATCACAAAGGCGGAAATAGATGTGAATATAACACATAGAAGCGTACATCAGAGTAGTGGTCAAACAAGATCCACAATATCACAAAAGAATAGATACAAGTGCTATACTAAAGAATATGTATACATCAAGGAGTCTCTATCTCAAAGGTATAACAACAAAACTACCAATCCAATGTAGTTAGACAAAAGTCAGATGATGACTCATGATAAGGAGTCAAGAAGAAGCACCTGTAACATCTCGATCTGACCCGAGTATTATTTAATGAGAAAATAATAAAAGGATCGTCTAGCTATAAATATCAGATAAAATGAGATAGAATAAGAGATATGACGAAAACGTATGATAACAATTATGCCATACTATGAAAAGTATACATTTAACAACAACAAAAATCATACAATACCTCAAAAATCCATAACATCAAAAAGAATGTCATATTCTTTACCATATTCACCAAATCACAAATATTGGCTAACATATCAATACCAATCATAAAAATTGGTGAAACCCAAATTCTAGAAATCATCAATTAGAAATCCAGAAATCACAAAAAAAAAGGAGGAGGCCTATCATAAACGGGAGCACAAAAACTCTCCAACACGTGTGTCACAAATATGAAACTATCCCATGGTCGTTGGCCATAGAGCCGGTGCAACGACGTAGTACAACGGTACGCCCGAGGAACCTAAAACTCGAATAATTAGGAACAACGACGTAGTACAAACGGTACGCCCGATGAACCTGATAAGCCGGAACAACGACGTAGTACAACGGTACATCTAATGAGCCGAACTCCATAAAAGAACATGGATCGCTAGCCCACAAGAATGAGTCAAAACTCCAAAGAATGTATAGGTCGATAGCCTATAAAAGAAATGAGATGAAACTCAATAAAACGAAGTATAGTACCCTGCATGGACAAAGAGACATCGCATATCGCATGTCTAATCACAAAATGATCATCAATGATCAATAAAAAGTGTGGATTACAATAAGCTAGTAAATAAATGAGTTTAGCTTCATGTCCCATACCCACTGGCTTAACTTAATATTCACGAACAAATTGTAGATCTCCACTCATAATATTGTCACAAGAGTTTCAATCGAACAAGTCCAAAAATTAACCGACGTAGTCAATGCAAGCGATTCATACCACTAGGTTTACAAGGCCGTTTAATTAGATTTCTCAAATGAATGTGGTAAAGGTTTGTGTATATTAATAGATTGGAAAATGGTTTTAGAAACAAGCTTTGTATTAAAAATAGAGCTGAAATCATCTTTGAGAAAGAGTTTGAATATTTACTACTATTATAGAAACCTTTGTATTTAAAAGTGACAAACCATAGAAATGATTGTAAACACAATCAAATCACCAAAATTCACATGTGAAGACATGAATTAAATCCAAAGAAATCATACCAAATCCATCAAAATGGATATTCCCTAAAAATTCGAAAATAAAAGTCATCAAATTCGTATAAATGATAACAACCACTTGGATAATCATGAATCGATAAAAATTGGAATTTCAAGCAAAATAGGCAAATTGGGATGAAGAAGCAGGTCAGTCGATTGGACATTGAGTTCAGTCGATTGGCCCAATGCTTGGAAAACTCTCGGATTCCAGGTCAGTCGACTGGAATCAGAGCGCCAGTCGGCTGGAACCTTTTTTCCAGTATTTACAGCCTAGTCCCCAAAGGGGCAAGAATCCAAACGGAGCCGATCGATCGAGCAATTTCAACTAGGGATTTATGCCACGCGACCACCCAGTCCTATAGGCTCTTCGACTCACCCCAAAGACATGTTCAAGCATCAAAGCTAAGGTTTTTAAAGATTTAACTTCAGAAAACCAAAAATTGGAATGTTCAACAAATCAATTCAAATCAAAAGCAAATGAACATGAATATATGTTTGGAATTCATACCTAACCATAATGATAGTTATAGACACGGTGTGAGATAAAAATCTCACCCTTTACACAAAACAAAGAAGGAGAAGCTTGAAAACAAAGGAGGGTCAACCACTCTTCAATCTCAACTCTAAAAGCCCCAATCTAAGATAATAAGCAATGTTTCCAAAATTAAGTTATAGGAAATTTATGGAATTGGAGAGAGATTGAGATGGAGAAGAAGAAGGAGTGCTTACCTAAGCTTCTCTTTGAATTTGGAGCTAAAACTTGGATTTGCTAAAGAAACTAGGGTTTAGGATTTTAATTTCCAATCTCCTCCACCATTTTTGCTAAATCTTGAGTTGTAGGAAATATTATGAAGGAATGAAGAGGAGTGGAGTGGAGTTGGGTTGATATGTTAGGTTAATGGGCTGAAACCCAAACCCAAAACCCTAAGTGAAAAGGTCGAAAATTTAGCTAGCTCCAAACATATCGACGTTTATACTCAAAAAGGTCGCAAATGCCATTTTGAACTCAATGAAAGTGGTCTCGAGTTTGCAAAAAGTAGCTTTTCGGACATAAATTCGACTTACGATGCTATATTTAAATATACAATCGTAAAATATGCAGGTTGTAATAGACTCTCCTCCTTAAAGAAATTGCGTCCTCGCAATACTTAAGAAGAAAATATAAAAAGTAACAACCATAAAATCATATCAACACAAAAGAAATTTGAAACAAGAAGTTCACCTCAAAGAGCAAGAGAAAGTAAGTCTGGATGTGTCCGCTCGATGAATTCTCTAGATTCCCAAGAGCAATCCTTAGGATTTAAGGACAATTGAACTTTCACAAGAGGGACATCTTAATTTCGAAGGCGTTTTACTTCCGATGCAATAATTCTAATAGGATGTTGCTCATAAGTAAAATTAGGCGAAACTTCAATTTCATCCACAACATCAGGCTCAAGAATATAATCAAAATCTCAAAGGCATTTCCGCAATTGAGAGACACGGAATGCGTCATGAATAGCAGAAAACTGAGCCGATAACAAAAAGGCGATAAGCCACCGAACCAATACGTTCGGTGATGGGAAATGGACAAATATATCGAGGTGTTAATTTTCCCGATCGACTAAAACGTACAACACCCTTCATAAGGGAAACACGAATAAACACAAAATCTCCCACAGAAAATTCTAATTTCCTCCTTTGGTTATCGTCATAGGATTTTGGCCTACTTTGAGCTTCTTTCATCCTATGGCGAATAAGGTCAATCTATGATGTGGAATCACGAATAAAATCAGGACCTAAAACCGGCTTCTCACCGGCATCAAGCCAACAAGAAGGAAATCGGCATGGCCTTCCATATAGTGCCTCGAAAGGTGTCATACCAATACTAGATTGGAAGCAATTATTATAGGAAAACTCAACAAGAGAAATGTGATCTTCCCAACTCCCACCAAAATCATGAGCACATACACGAAGAAGATCTTCAAGAATTTGATTCACACGCTCGGTTTGTCCATCGGACTGAGGGTGATAAGCGGTGCTAAAATTAAGCTTCGTTCCCAAAGCTTTTTGAAGACTCTTCCAAAATACACTAGTAAACAATGGATCACGATTACTAATAATAGAAGTAGGAACCCAATGAAATTTAACAATTTCTTTAATAAAGAGTTTAGCCAAAGAGGTACGGTCCGATTGGACCGAACGGGAATAAAATGGGCGGATTTTGTTAGTCTGTCAACTATCACCCATAGGCTACCATGTCCCGAACGAGAACGGGGAAGGCCATCAATAAAATCCATGGAAATTTGATCCCATTTCCAAATTGGAATGTCCAAAGGTTGCAACAACCCACTGGGCCTTTGATGCTCAGCCTTAACGAGTTGGCAAGTCATACAACGCTTAACAAAGTTAGCAATATCGAATTTCATTCCATCCCAATAATAAAGTCGCTTCATATCCGCGTATATTTTGCTACTATCGGGATGTATGGTAAATTTAGAACGATGAGAATCTTCTAAAATGTCTTTACGAAGATCACTAATATTTGGCACGATAAGTCTACCAAATTTTCAAATGCCACCACAAGCATCAATATCAAAATCTTTCAAACCTTCAATATCAAATTTATCCCTACAATTTTGGCTAAGAAGATCCAATTCGGGATCCAGCTTTTTAGCTACAAGAATGCAGTCCAAAAGAGAAGGATGAGCCTCAAGACTACATAAAACAAGAGATGCACATAAATTGGATTCACGATCTCGAATCTCACAAGTGGATAGAGTCTCGACATCATTCCATTCAGATATCATCATGGAAACAACCGCTTGTTGCTTACGACTAAGGGCATCGGCAACACGATTCCCCTTTCCGGGAGTGCAAAGATTATCAAGATCATAAGATGCAAGAAATTCGAGCCAACGTTGTTGACGCGAATTAAGTTCCTTTTGAGAAAATAAATACTTCAAAGATTTATGATCAGTGTAGAGAATAAATTTTTCTCCCAAAAGATAACGGCGCCAAATTCTAAGGGCGAAAACAATAGCCGCGAGCTCTAAATCATGTGTGGCATATATAGTCTCGGCCAGCTTTAATTGCCTAGAAGCATAAGCAATAACACGATCCCTTTGCATAAGAACGGCTCCTAAACCAACATGACTACAATCGGCATAAAAAATAAAATCTTGGTTCCCTTCATGAATCACAAGAATAGGAGCATCAGAAAGGAGTTCCTTTAATTTCTGAAAAGAAGCTTCACATTTGCTCGACCAAATGTATCTAACTCCTTTCTTTGTCAAGCTAGTAAGAGGCATGGCAATTTTAGAAAAGTCCTTTATGAACCGACGGTAATAACCCGCCAATCCAAGAAAGCTAAGAATTTTTGACGCACTCTCCGGTCTCTTCCAATCTTGAATCGCTTCAATCTTTGAAGGATCTATGGAAATTCCGAATTCAAAAATAATTTGACCAAGAAATTTCAGATGAGATTCCCAAAAGTGGCACTTAGAAAATTTTGCTTTCAATTGATTACTCCTAAGAGTTTCCAACACAATCCGAAGATGTTTTTCATGCTCTTGCTTGGTTTTAGAATAAACAAAAATATCATCTATAAAGATGAGAACAAATCGATCGAGGAAGTCCTTGAAAACTTGATTCATAAGATCCATAACATGTACGGAATAATGTTAAAGGAATGTTATCCTATGCAATACGAAGCTGATGAAAACTGGTTGCTAAGTTCAACTGTGAAAAGACTCTAGCACCGCTAAGTTGATCGAATAGATCATCAATCCGAGGTAAAGGATATTTATTCTTAATGGTAAGATCATTAAGCTTGTGGTAGTCAACGCAAAGCCTAAGTGTACCATTGGATTTCTTCACAAAAATAGCCGAAGCTCCCCAAGGAGAGGAACTAGAGCGAATAAATTGCTTCACCTCCAATTCGGATAATTGTCTATGCATCTCTTCATTTTCCTTATTGGACATACAATAAGGAGGGTAATAGGTACAGCTCTAGGAATTAGATTAATTCAAAACTCAATGTCTCTCTTAGGGGGTAATCCAAAAACAGGCTCAAATATGTCGAGAAATTCACAAACAACGCGAATGACAGAAATGACATCCTCCTCATCATCATTATCGTCATTATGAGGATATAAAGAATATAAAGATGCTTCCAAGTTGGAATCCGAATCTTTAAGAACAATAGAAATCTGCTTAACAGATTGAGGATGTCGAATATGAATAGTCCGCTCAGGACATAGGATATGGGCTTCATAACGGTTAAGCCAATCCATTCCCAAAATCATTCCGAAGCCTAAGTAACGCATGACATGCAAATCGGCTCGGAAAGAAAAATCACACAAAATAATCTTGACATCTTTACAAAGCATACTAAGTGTTGCAGATCCACCAACCGGATTCCCAATTCTCAAAGAAGTCATTAAAGCCATAATACTTAAAGAAGAAGTATCAACAAGTTCTTCTGATATAAAAGAATGGGATGCACCCGTATCAAATAGAACTCGAATAGGTTGGTCACGAAACATAATAATGTCATCAAGGATAGAATGAGAAATACCTTGACCACGAGAAGTGTTACTAGGGGCTTGCACAACATTTAGCTTTCCCTCCTTCTTGCTTTGAAATTTGGGACATGAAGATATAAGATGTCCCAAATTTTTGCAACAGCGAAAAAAGAGAGGCTTCGGACATCTATTAGCATAATGGTCCTTAGAACCACAATTGTAGCATTGCCCACTACTAGGGGTAGGAGTCTTTGCTACCGAAGCTGCTTGCTTCCCTTTCTTGTGAGGATTAGGGCCTTTGAATTTAATAGGCCTTTTCTTGTTGTTATGGAAGCTCGTTTTGGTACCCACAACTTCAACATCACTCTACCTATTCGCCTCTTCAAGTCGAAGAGCGATATCAACAAGCTGATCAAAAGCAACTTCTAATTTTAGAAGTAATGGCTTTTTGAGATTCTTATTCAAACCATAGACGAACCTTTGATTTTTCTTTAATGGGGTATTTATATATTCAACCCCGTATTTAGAAAGAGATTCGAAAGATGCGATGTAGTCCATCACAGAAGATTCACCTTGAACAAGGTCTATGAAACGCAGGGCCAAAGTTACTTCTTCAGCTTCCGGCACAAATTTTAATTCGAATCGTTCTCGGAATTGCTCCCAAGTAAGATCTTCTTTAATAATTTCAGAAGTCAGAAACTCATATCAATCTAATGCTCTTTCTTGGAGCATGCTAGAAGCCACTTGGACTCGATGAAGATCAGTCAGATTCATGCGAGTAAAGATGCGATCGCATGTTCTAAGCCAAGCTTGGACTTCAATAACGCTTTCAGAACCCTTGAATGTCTTCCCACCCAAGTTGGTACAATCACTGCACAAGTGTGCAAATCCGAATTTTGGGTGAGTAGGCTTTGGAATGGGTCCAACAGCTTGAGCATTCTTTATAAGATCAAGAAGTTGTTGAGCTGACATAAATACTCCATCCTGAGGAGTAGCACTTGACCGATCGACACTATGACGACCGGGTCTAACCATTTCTCTCATTTAAGAAAGAAAGAAGAAGAAAAATTATTCTCAAAATGAATATCAAACAATAATGATTGATAAAACATGCATCACAAAGAAAATAGGATAGAACGGGTCAAGTGACTCGAATAAAACCCTAAGGCATGACTCCTAAGATGGACTTAGGACGATGATCCTTGTTAAATTATTCTACATTATTTCGAAGTTTGGCTCTGATACCAAGCTGTGACGCCCCACCTTTGTATTCACACTAGCCAAGAACACGATGGAGTAATGCCGTCAACTAGCACGAAGAATATGGTTGTTGAGGAGCGACCATCCGTGTAATTGCTTTGTGCGAGCACCGATATGTCAGATAGCATAACATGCATTTCATTTTAAGATGAAATTCGAGATGCCGATGCAAACTCAAAGCTACTACACAGTGGCTATGTGGTCTTCGAAAACAAATATAGAAATAAACATAACATAAATCAAGCATAGATCTCCATATCACAAATGCGGAAATAGATATTAATATAACATATAGAAGTGTACATCAAAGTAGTGGTCAAACAAGATCCACAATATCACAAAAGAATAGATACAAGTGTTAGACAAAAGAATTTGCATACATCAAGGAGTCTCTATCTCAAAGGTAAAACAACAAAACTACCAATCTAATGTAGTTAGACAAAAGTCAGAAGATGATTCCTGATAAAGAGTCAAGCAGAAGCACCTGTAACATCTCGGTCTGACCCGAGTATTATTTAATAAGAAAATAATAAGCGGATCAGTCTAGATATAAATATCAGATAAAATGAGATAGAATAAGAGATATGACGAAAATGTTCGATAATAATTATGCCATACTTTGAAAAGTATACATTTAACAACAACAAAAATCATACAATACCTCAAAAATCTCATAACATCAAAAAGAATGTCATATTCTTTACCATATTCATCAAACCACAAATATTGGCTAACAATCAATGCCAATCATAAAAATTGGTGAAACCCAAATTCCAGAAATCATCAAGTAGAAATCCAGAAATCACAAAAAAAGGGGGAGGTCTATCATAAACGGGAGCATGAAAACTCTTCAACACATGTATCACAAAGGGGACGCTATCTCATGGTCGCTAACCATAGAGCCGGTGCAACGACGTAGTACAATGGTACGCCTGAGGAACCTGAAACTCAAATAATTCAGAAAACCGACTTAGTACAACGGTACGCCCAATGAACCTGCTAAGCTGGAACAACGACGTAGTACAACGGTATGTCCGATGAGCCGAACTCGATAAAAGAACGTGGGTCGCTAGCCCACAAAAATGAGTTGAATCTCCAAAGAATGCATAGGTCATTAGCCTATAAAAGAAATGAGATGAAACTCAGTAAAACGAGGTGTAGTACCCTACGTGGACAAAGAGACATCGCATAACGCAAGTCTAATCACAAAATGATGATCAATGGTCAATAAAAGTGTGGATTACAATAAGCTAGTAAATAAATGAGTTTAGCTTCATGTCCCATAACCACTGGCTTAACTTAAATATTCATGAACAAATTGTAGATCTCCACTCATAAAATTGTCGCAAGAGTTTCAATCGAACAAATCCAAAAATTAACTGACGAAGTAAACACAATTGTTTCATACCACTAGTTTTACTAAGCCGTTTAATTAGATTTCTCAAATGAATGAGGTAAAGGTTTGTGTATACTAATAGAGTGGAAAATGGTTTTAGAGACAAGCTTTATATTAAAAATAGTGTTGAAATCATCTTTGAGAAAGAGGTTTAATATTTACTACTAGTATAGAAAACTTTGTATTTAAAAGTGACAAACCATCGAAATGATTGTAAACACAATCAAATCACTAAAATTCACATTCGAAGACGTGAATTAAATCCAAAGAAATAGATGCCAAATCCATCAAAATGGATATTCCCCAAAAATCTCGAAATAGAAGTCATCAAAGTCGTATAAATGATAACAACAACTTGGATAATCATGAAACGATAAAAATTGGAATTTCAAGCAAAATAGGCAAATTGGGATGAAGCGGCGGGTCAATCGACTGGATACCAAGTTCAGTCAACTGGCCCAATGCCTGGAAAACTCTCGGGTTCCAAGTCAGTCGACTAGACTCAGAGCGCCAGTCGGCTGGAACCTGTTTTCCAGTATTTCCAACCTAGTCCCCAAAGGGCCAAGAATCCGAACGGAGCCGATCGATCGAGTAATTGCAATTAGGGATTTATGCCATGCGACAACCCAGTCCTATAGGATCTTCGACTCACCCCAAAGACATGTTCAAGCATCAAACCTAGGATTTTTAAAGATTTAACTTCAAAACACCAAAAATTGAAATGTTCACCAAATCAATTCAAATCAAAAGAAAATGAACAGGAATAGATGTTAGGAATTCATACCCAACCATAATGATAGTTATAGACATGGATGTGAGATAAAATCTCACCTTTTATACAAAACAAGGAAGGAGAAGCTTGAAAACAAAAGAGGATCAACCACTCTTCAATCTCAACTCTAAAAGCCCCAATCTAGGATAATAAGCAATATTTCCAAAATTATGTTATACGAAATTTCTGAAATTGGAGAGAGATTGAGACGGAGAAGAAGAAGGAGATGCTTACCTGAGCTTCTCTTTGAATTTGGAGCTAAAACTTGGATTTATTAAAGAAACTGGGGCTTAGGATTTTAATTTCTAATCTCCTATACCATTTTTTCTAAAGCTCGAGTTGTAGAAAATATTATGAAGAAATGAAGAGGAGTGGAGTGGAGTTGGGTTGATATGTTTGGTTAATGGGATGAAACCCTGATGCAGCCCGGGTTGAAAAATTCTTTGGTCGCAAGCGACCTAACAAGCTCGAAGGACGCGTGCGACCTAACAGTGCGAGAGAAATCGAGCTAAGAAAGAAAGGAGAAGCAACTTCAACCACCAACGACCTATGTGTAAGGTCGCACAGCGAGATACGACCTAATGAAGGTCGTGAACGACCTTGTGAGGCAACAGGACTATGTAGTTGCAGTGGATATGAGATGGGCAACAAGACACCTGAGCGAGATAGCATTCCAACGACCTAACTAGGTCGTACCTTCATTCCAACGACCTAACTAGGTCGTGCATTCACTTGAGCCGCTCCCCTGCTTAAGTCGCTCATATTTTAGGTCGCGAGAAGTCATAAGTCGCTAAGTCGCTGCAGGGAGTCTTCAGCAGGTCGCTCAAGCCTGTGTTGTAAACACAGTTAAGTCATTGGAAACCTTAAGTCGTAGGTCGGCAAGTAGTTAGGTCGGCCATGTGTGTATGGTGATGTAATAAGTTGAGTCGCTGTACTTTTTAAGTCGCTCCAGTTTTGTGTCGTGTCTGTCTTTGGGTCGTTATGGTTGTAACTCGAGTCAGTTAGGTCGCGTGTGTTGTATTGATAGGCTATGCGATGATGTAACGTTTGGAGTGTTGTTTTGATTAGGTCGCATAAGACCTAAGTAAGTCGTAGGTCGCGTGGCGACTTATGGTGAGTCGTTCGATGTTAAGTCGCCGCCGACCTATGCTAAGTCGTGTATGCGAGTCTTGTACATATTTTAAGCCTATAAATAGGCATGGTGTTGGTCATTTGTAACTCGGTTCCTTTTGAATAAAATTCTTCTTTTGTTAGCTATGTGCTTTCATCTAAATTGGTAGTTGACTGTAATCTCCTATCTCCACTTACGGTATTCGAGTGCGCTCGAATCAACGTTCGTTGAAGCCAATTCGCGGAATCAAGTGCGCTTGATCAACGCTCGAAGAATTGTAGATCTCTTCCACGGTATCGTGCGCGATCAACGTGTCAGAGATAGCTAGAATTCGGTATCTTCGGATCAACGAATTTGGGCATTTCAGTATTCATCAATCCACCGATTGCTACTTTCACCGTTCCATCTAATTTTCCGTAATTCCGCTGCGTCAGTTTGGTATCAGAGCTAGACTTAGCCAATCATAGCTAAGCCGAGCCTTGGAGCCAAGGAGTTTGAAGTTTGGTGTTCACCATGTTCTTTGTGAAGCTGCAACAAGTTGGAAGCTTTCGATCCATTTCATTTTGGGTCAAAGATTGAAGGGTGTTTGAAGTAAGCCAAGTTGGGTAGAGCCGTGCATTGTTGCGGAAGTTGTTCAAGGCCAAGTTGCGTTGAAGCCGAGCCGAGAATCGAAGCATCATTTTGGTATCATTTGTTTGAAGTATTCAAGCCGAGAGTTTGTGTTGAAGTGTTGAGCCGAGCTAGGGGGTAGCCGTGTATTGTTGAAATTTGTGAAGTGGTGTTTTATTGGTTAAAGTATTTGTGATTGTTTACTCATGCCACCAAGAAGAGCTAACCGCCATCAAAATATTGAAGCATTGTATAGAAGAGAAGAAGCTGAGCAAATGGAACAACGTATCAATGAGAAGTTTTATGAAGGTATTGGAAAGTTAGAGAAATGATGAATGACTTGAATCAAAGTCAAAGGAGAAGGTCGCCAGTCTCAAACCATGGAGGAAACGGAGTTTCACCATCGGTTACGGAAGCGAGAAGGGTGTCACCACAATATTTTAGAGAAAGAAGAGAAACATCAATTTCGTCGAAAGGAGATCACCATGATTATAGACATGAAGAGAGAGGAACTCCACGTGAGTTTGAAGATGAGCCATATAGAGATGAAGAGAGACATAGTAGAAGGGACATGCATGATCGAAGGGATGTTGATGGTCGAGATCGATATAGAGATACATTTGATTTTGATGAAGATGGTGATAGAGCTAGCATTCATTATCGAGATCGAGACCAAGTTCGAAATTCATATCGGGATGTAGATGATGATCGACGATGGGAGTCGGGTATGAAGATGGAAATTCCTGAATTTAAAGGTGGAATGGTAGCAAAAGAATTTTTTGATAGGTTGTCTAATGTTGAAGAGATCTTTGATTTCAAGGAGGTTCCTGAGCATAGAAGAGTGAAGTTGGTTGCTACTAGGTTGAGGGGAAGACCTTTGGCATGGTGGCAACAAACTAAACTTACAAGGGAGAGAATGGGAAAATCAAAGGTTGAGTCTTGGGATAAGATGAAGAAGTTGATGAGAGCTAGATTTTTACCTTACAACTATCAATCACTTATGTACCAGAGATTACAGAATCTAAGGCAGGGGACGAAGTCAGTTAATGATTACACAGATGAATTTTACCAAGTCATTGCTAGAAATGATATTATGGAAACAGAAGAACAACTAACTGCTAGGTTTGTTGGAGGGTTGAGAATACAGATCCAGGTTATTTTGAACATGTTCGATCCTAGATCAGTTGCAGAAGCACATCAGAAGGCGTTGGCTTGGGAGAAGCAGGGAAGGCGTGGAGGTGGTGTGCTTACAAATACCAACAATCAAGCGAAGGGTGTTAGTGGAAGTTCTAATGTTTCTAAATCTATCAATAAACCATTAGTAAAGGAGGCTTAGAAGGCAAAGGTCAACAACGGTTTCAAATGTTACAATTGCCAGGAGATGCGTCATAAAAGCAATGAATGTCCGAAGCCAAAGAAACGAGCAATGATTGCTGAGATTGAGAATGAGGATGAAAATGCAGAATGTTCTAATTCATTACCGGTTGAGGAGGAAGACTTATTGTCGGGAGATGAAGGGTATTCATTGATGATGAGGAGAAGTTACTTAGCACCGAAGCGGGAAGAGGAAAACAGCTGGTTGAGGAATAACATTTTTCAGTCTACAAGCACTATTCTGGGAAGGGTTTGCAAGTTTGTTATTGATGCTGGAAGCTGTGACAATATTATCTCTATGGAAGCAGTGAAGAAGTTGGAATTGAAAACTGAGAAGCATCCTAAACCGTACAAGTTAGCATGGTTGAGGAAGGGTGGTGAGGTGAAAGTTGGACGAAGGGCTTGTGTTAATTTTTCAATTGGGAAGAAATATAAAGATGAAATTTGATGTGATGTAGTTGACATGGATGTGTGTCATCTGTTGTTGGGCGGACCATGGCAGTTTGAGAGCAGTACAACATGATGGTCGTGCTAATAGCTACAGTTTCATGTTTGAAGGTACTAAAATCACTTTAGTTCCCAAGAAGCAACAACAGAAGGGAAGCAAGTTGGAGGAGATTGAAGAACTGAAAACTTTACTATCTTTGAAGGAATTTGTTAAGGAAGTTGAAGATGAGCCTGAAGTCTTTTTGTTGATTGGACGTGAGAGTAATGAAGTGGTTGAAATTCCTTAAGAAGTGAAACCGGTGTTGGAAGAATTTGACGATGTATTTCCTGAGGAGCTACCAACGGAGTTACCACCGTTGAGGGATATTCAACATCAAATAGATCTTGTTCCAGGAGCTGTGTTGCCACATAAACCACATTACAGGATGAGTCCGAAGGAACATGAGGAGTTGCGAAGGCAAGTGGAAGAATTGTTAGAACAAAGGCGTGTGCAGGAAAGTTTAAGTTCTTGTGCGGTTCCAGCCTTGTTGGTGCCGAAGAAGGATGGAACGTGGAGGATGTGCACCGATAGCCGGGCGCTGAATAAGATCACTGTCAGGTAAAGATTCCCCATGCCAAGGTTGGATGATTTGCTAGATCAGTTGAGCGGGGCTAATATATTTTCGAAGATTGATTTGAAGAGCGGGTATCATCAAATTCGAATCAAACCAGGAGACGAATGGAAGACTGCATTTAAAACCAGGGAAGGATTATATGAATGGTTGGTTATGCCATTTGGTCTTTCGAATGCACCAAGTATGTTTATGCGGGTGATGAATCAGATTTTTAGACCATTTATTGGGAAATTCGTGGTGGTGTATTTCGATGATATTCTGATGTACAATGGAAGTTCAGATGAACACGTGCATCATCTGAGAGAAGTGTTGATGGTACTACGACAGGAACAATTTTATGCTGCAATGAAGAAATGTGTGTTTATGGCTAGAAGTGTTTTATTTCTGGGATATGTTGTGTCAGGAGAAGGTATCCAGGTGGACCAGAATAAAATTGAAGCAGTCAGAAATTGGCCACAGCCGAGGACAATTACGGAAGTGAGAAGTTTTCATGGGCTAGCGTCATTCTACCGAAGATTCATTCCACACTTCAGTAGCGTGATGGCACCAGTTACTGATTGTATGAAGGGGAAACAATTCTCTTGGTCGGAGGAAGTTGGGATTGCTTTTGAGCGAATCAAGAAACTGTTGACGTCAGCACCAATTCTTTTATTACCAGACTTTCAGTTGTTGTTTGAGCTACACACTGATGCATCTAAGGTTGGGATCAGAGGGGTGTTGAGTCAGAAAGGGCGTCCTATTACATATTTCAGTGAGAAGTTATCAGGGGCAAAGATGAGATATAGTACATATGATGTAGAATTCTATGCTGTTGTACAAGCTATCAAGCATTGGAGACATTATCTATTTCAGAAAGAGTTTGTTCTTTATACTGATCATGAGGCGTTGAAACATTTGCAAGGGCAGGACAAGATTTCAGCAAGGCATGCATCGTGGATCGCCTATTTGCAGCAGTTTACTTTTGTTGTGAAGCACAAATCTAGGGTAACAAATTGTGTAGCTAATGCTTTAAGTAGGAGGAGCCATTTATTGACGACAATGAAGATAGAGGTGACAGGTTTTGAATTATTTCCCGAACTGCTTGAAGAAGATCCTTACTTTATGAAATTTGTTGAAAAGGTCAAGCTGATGAATTTTTGTTGGTGGATTGTTTTCTGTTTAAGGGAAATCGATTATGTACACCAGATAGCAGTATGAGAATGAAGATTATCAAGGAGTTGCACGAGGAAGGACATGTAGGAAGGGATCGCACAATACAGTTGATTTCTCAATCTTACTTTTGGTCGTCAATGAGGAAAGAGGTTGAAAGATTTATGGAGAGATGTCATATCTGTCAAGTTTCGAAGGGAACAGCGACCAATGCAGGATTATATATGCCGTTACCTCTACCGACTAAACCTTGGGTTGATGTGAGTATGGATTTTGTTTTGGGGTTGCCTAGAACTCAAAGGGGGAACGATTCCATTTATGTGGTGGTTGACCGATTTTCGAAAATGGCACATTTTATTGCTTGTAAGAAGACGGCAGATGTTGTTCATGTTGCTCAGTTATTCTTCAAAGAGATCTACCGACTTCATGGGTTGCCAGAGTCTATTGTGTCTGATAGAGACACTCGTTTTCTGAGTCACTTTTGGTTAAGTTTGTGGAAGATGGTCGGAACAAAGCTGAATTTTAGTAGCGCTTATCATCCGCAAACTGATGGACAGACGGAGGTGGTTAATAGATCGTTGGGAAACTTATTAAGATGTCTTGTGAAGGACAATTTGAAGAGCTGGGATTCGAAATTGTGCCAAGCGGAGTTTCCTCACAACCATGCGGTTAATCGAAGCACAGGCTTCAGTCCATTTCAGGTTATTTATTCGACAATTCCAAAGGGACCGTTGGATCTAACAACAGTGCCATATCAGAAGGGAGTTGTTAAGCGGGCTAGTGACTTCGTTAATGAGTTACAAGAGTGCCACAGAACTGTTCATGACCGGTTGCTTGCATCAAATGAGAAGTATAAACCACTGGCGGATAAGAAGCGGAGAAGGGTAAATTTCAAGGAAGGTGATTTGGTTTACGCAGTTTTGACAAAAGATCGTTTTCCAGTAGGAACGTATAATAAACTTAAAGCTCGAAAGATTGGTCCTATAAAGATTGAAAAACGGATCAATGAAAATGCTTACAGGTTGAAGTTGCCGGAGGATGTGTACACTTCTGACGTATTCAATGTTAAACACCTTATACCTTACTATGGAGATAAACCTTTAAATTCGAGGACGAATTTTTCTCAACCAGGGGAGGATGATGCAGCCCGGGTTGAAAAATTCTTAGGTCGCGAGCGACCTAACAAGCTCGAAGGACGCGTGCGACCTAACGGTGCGAGAGAAAGCGAGCTAAGAAAGAAAGGACAAGCAACTTCAACCGCCAATGACCTATGTGTAAGGTCACACAGCGAGATACGACCTAATGAAGGTCGTGAACGACCTTGTGAGGCAACAGGACTATGCAGTTGCAGTGGATATGAGATGGGCAACAAGACATCTGAGCGAGATAGCATTCCAACGACCTAACTAGGTCGTACCTTCATTCCAGCGACCAAACAAGGTCGTGCATTCACATGAGCCGCTCCCCTGCTTAATTCACTCATATTTTAGATCGCGAGAAGTCATAAGTCGCTAAGTCGCTGCCGGGTGTCTTCGGTAGGTCGCTCAAGCCTGTGTTGTAAATACAGTTAAGTCGTTGGAAACCTTAAGTCGTAGGTCGGCAGGTAGTTAGGTCGGCCATGTGTGTGTGGTGATGTAATAAGTTGAGTCGCTGTACTTTTTAAGTCACTCCAGTTTTGGGTCGTGTCTGTCTTTGAGTCGTTACGTGTTGTAACTCGAGTCAGTTAGGTCGCGTGTGTTGTATTGATAGGCTATGTGATGATGTAACGTTTGGAGCATTGTTTTGATTAGGTCGCATACGACCTAAGTAAGTCGTAGGTCGCGTGGCGACTTATGGTGAGTCGTTCGATGTTAAGTCGCCGCCGACCTATGCTAAGTCGTGTATGCGAGTCTTGTACATATTGTAAGCCTATAAATAGGCATGGTGTTGGTAATTTGTAACTCGGTTCCTATTGAATAAAATTCTTCTTTTTTTAGCTGTGTGCTTTCATCTAAATTGGTAGTTGACAGTAATGTCCTATCTCCACTTACGGTATTCGAGTGCGCTCGAATCAACGTTCGTTGAAGCCAATTCACGGAATCAAGTGCGCTTGATCAACGCTCGAAGAATTGTAGATCTCTTCCACGGTATCGTGTGCGATCAATGTGTCAGAGATAGCTAGAATTCAGTATATTCGGATCAACGAATTTGGGCATTTCAGTATTCATCAATCCACCGATTGCTACTTTCACTGTTCCATCTAATTTTCTGTAATTCCGCTGCGTCAAACCCAAACCCAAAACCCTAAGTGAAAAGGTCGAAATTTTAGCTAGCTCCAAACATATCGATTTTTATACTCAAAAAGGCCGCAAATGCCGTTTTGAACTCAATGGAATTGGTCTCGAGTTCTAATTTGACTGTTTGCAAAAAGTAGCTTTTCGGGCTTAAATTCGACTAACGATGCTATATTTAAATAAAATATTTAAATATACAATCGTAAAATCTGCAGGTTGTTACAAATATGGACGTTGAAACTAAGGGATTGATTTGTGAAATAAGCATTGACTAAAAAATGGTGAACTTGTAAAGCAGTATGAGTTACCCGAGTTTTAAATAGTCAATATGCATTGGTATTTATTGAGTTTACTCACGCTGGTTTCCAGCCTGACCCGGGTGTTACTTTGATGTAATGCTCGGATCAGACCGAGTATTGTAGATTTTCAGGTAAGGACGTTCTAGAACTCAGGAGGCGAGCTGGATGGCAGGAACGTATGGAGTGTATTCCGTTGTGATATTTTGTAGTTATCTGGGACAAGTGATTTTAGTTGTCCAATCTTTTGTGTAAATGTGTAACTCTAATGTATTAAAATGTAAATTGACAAGTATAGATTTCCTTTATATAACTACTATTTTATTTGATATTATATTTTGATCCACTACGAATGTGAAAATCAGTATTTTGGTGTTACTGTTTCTTCTTCTACTATCTCTTTTCTTCTCTTTCCTAACTATCTAGAATCTTCAGTATCGGAAATTCCGGACTGTTACATAAAGCTTATTATTAAATTTATTTTTATATTAAAATTATTTATCTATATTAAAAACTAGTAAAATTATAAGAAAATCTTAAAATTAATAAATTTCAAAACTAACTTATAATTTTAAAATTTCCAAAACATATAATTTTAAAAATCTAAAAATTTAAACATATAAAAAATATTTAAAATCAATATTTATATAAAGGGGTTTTTAGGCACAAGGAAGAAGTTGCAAAAAAATTTAGTCTCAAGGACAAGAAGTTTGTTTTTTAGGCTGAAGAACACTTTTAGTGCAAATTACAGAATGATAGTTGTAACTATCATTTTCAGTTTACACTAAAAAAAGTCCTTCAGACTAAAAAGCAAACTTGCTGTCCCTAGGACTAATTTGTTTCGAAACTTCTTCCTTGCGCCTATTTACCTGTTATACAAAACCATATATATATATTTCTTTTCAAAATCCTGGAAATCATTTAAATATAGGGGTTTTTAGGCTGAAGGAAAAAGTTGAAGAAAAATTTAGTTTTAGGGACAAGAAGTTTGCATTTTAGGCTGAAGGACACTTTTTACTGTAAATCGCAGAATGATAATTCTAACTATCATTTTCTGTTTACACTAAAATGTGTCCTTCAGGCTAAAAAGAAAACTTGTTGTCCCTTAAACTAAAAACTTTTGCAACTTTTTCCTTGTGTTTATTTTCCTGTTATATACATACATATACATATACATATATATATATATATATATATATATAGACACACACACACATGCAGACCAACGGTGTTTGTGTATAATTTTCTATCGGACGGTCAAGTGATACAAATATTTATCATTTCAATCCGCAATTTAAATATCTATGGGTATATATCATTTAAACCCACAATCCCAAATTCAATGTCAATGAAAATCGCTTAGGTTTATCATTTCAACCCATAATGATTTTCTTCTATTCTACAAGATCGTCGGGTATGTATCATTTCAACCCATAGGGAATTTTACACAAACAAGGAACTTGCAAAGTGAGAAAAATATGATAAAATATAACATATCAATAACGGGCATATATCGTCAATAACTGATAAAATATAAATAACAGATCATGGTGTTAGATGTCACAGGTGAACAGCTACAGATAATGGCATATCATCATATATATAGTAGTTAAATAAGTAGCAACATCATATTTCAATCGTCGTTTCAAATAAAATCAAATTTAACAAATATAAGAGTGTTAATCGTGAGTGATTGCTCACCATTCGAGGCTACAGATGAACAAGAATGAGATGAGTTAAGAATCCAAGCATAAATTCCAAAGCGAAGCAAAATTGCCACGAATTTGATGAACAAAGCTGATAATAAGGAATCGATGAAATAATTAGAATCATCTTGATATGAATTGAAATAAATATAAGTGTGTATATATATATATTTATATATATATATATATATATATTTCAAAAAATCAATTTAAAACATATATAAAAGTAAAATCTATGTATATTTTCAAATCACTATTTAACTTGTTGCTTATGGAATAAAATTTCTATATATATATTTTTTAGAAACCAAACTAATGTATAATCATTTATATAAATTAATATATATAAACATGTACAACTCATATTATAAATTTTAGAAATATATGTTATAAAATATATCAACATTGCTATAAATATACATGGTCAAATATAAGAGAACCAACTTAATACCATATATAATAATGTAACATCTATATAGTAGACTTGTGTATAGATCTTATAATCAAACTAATATAAAATCTACACATTTTTAAACATATATAAACTGACACATATTAAAATTTTAAAACAAAACCCATAATGCAAGCTATGCAAACTAACACACATACGTACACACACACACATACATACTGACATATACACAAAGATATGTATACATGACACATACATACTGACATATACACAAAGATATGTATACATGTCTAACATACAGATAATATAACTTATATAATTTATATATAGCAAATAGGTCATAAATTTTTATAAACTTATATATTCACAAACAGGTTATCCAAAACTCAGAAATACAAACATACAACTTATATCAAATGTATAACACATATAAAGCATATAACTTATATATATAACTTACACATAGTCATTCATAAGTAAAATATAAACCAATATAGATACCTTATACATGTTTCACGTCAAAGAGCAAATGAGGGAATCAGCAAATGGTGGCTGGTTTCGGTGCTTTAGGTCGAGGCAAGGAGGGATAGGTTGGAGCACGGGCAAGCGGCTGCTGGCCAATAGAAATATGGTGGAGGAGTATGGGCATGGGTGTGGGCTCATGGTTGGCTGGGGAGAGAAAGAGAGTGGGAGATGGAAGTGGCGAAGGGAAAGGGAGAGAGGCGTGGGATGGTGGAGGTTGCGAAGTAGGGCACTATGCTTGGGTTGGGAGGTGGAGTGACTGGGCTCGGCTAAGTGAGGGTGGAAGATGGTTCGGAGGCTTGGGCTCGGAAGTGGGTATTCGCATGAGGTAGAGGGGACCGAATGTGATGGTGGAAGGGAAGCTATTATCATTGCTAGAGGTTGGGTAGTTTCAAAAATACGTAAACAAACTATAATATGTAAAATATACTTTCAAAGAAGAGACAAAACTAAAGAGATAGGGAGGAAGAAACTAACGGGAGATGAAAATGAAATAGCAATTAATTTTGAAAAGGTGGAATAACAAAAGCTGTAGTTTGAATAGGTGGATATATTAAAAGATGAAGGCTCTTGGTAATAGTATATAAATGAAGGGTCACGGGAAATCCAAAAGCCAAATTGCGGAACCGATACGAAAATCGTTCTGTAGATTTCGCCGTCTTTCGAATTTCAAAACACACAAATGAATATATTACGGAGAGCAGCATGACGAGATGATCGAAATGGTACACAGGTATCAGTGATAGGATCATCCTATCAAAAGCGGATATTCAGTATCGAAAATGCTGCTAATTTGCCGAAAATTTGATAGATGGAGCAATAGCAATCCAAATTTGATGAAATTGAGATATGATGTCTCAATCGGAAGATGATTTAAAAATTTATTATATAAAAATATTTAGGTTTAAAAAAAAATTTGTTATCGTCGAATATTAACTGATTTAAATTTCAAATATAATTACGCAACAAAATAAACTTCCATATTTTCTGATGAAAATTTATCATTAGCTATGTTTAAGTAGACGTATTTCAAATATTAAATTTTTATTTCCAAATTCAATTATTTAAAATTTCATTAAATTTCAGTTAATTACGTTATTTAAACAGTTAAAATTTATGGGTCGTTACAGTTGTAATTCTTTAAAGGTAGTGCAGACATGGTTCAATACTTTTTTGTATATAAGAAACATACAAAATTGAAATTGCTAAAATGGCAAAATTCAGGGACAGTTCGGGACCTACACTATAAATGTTGTCTACAAAGCTGTGCTAATATTTTCAAAATGACAAATTTGATATCATTTTTCATTAGTTATTTCCTTTTGTGATGTTCGACACATGCACTACAAGACGCACAGTGTATTCCCACGGAGCCTTCCAATGGCCTCTAATGTCATTCACCAACGTCTTCCAACGTCTAGTGTTTTCTCGTATATTTTATTAGTTAAAAACTGTAGGACGTTGGTAGAAGTTGGAATCTGGACTTTGGCGGCCGTTGAATGACGTTGGAAATCCGTGAGCAAAACAGAAACCCAGCTTTTTCTTCCGCATTCGGCTGAAACCTATTTCCCCCCTTCCAAATTCCCAACTTTGCTCCGATTCCGACGCCCATACTGCTCCGACGATCAACGGCTCCTCTGACGACTCCAAGCCTCCTTCTCGTCCTCTTTAACTCCCTAATCTCTCGAGAAAAGGTATAAACCTTTATCCCTATATTTAATTAAATTTGTTAAATTAGTGTATTAAATATTTGTATTGCCTTATTGTATGTATAATCTAGTTTATTGATGCATAATTTATGTTATTAACTTATGTATTGCAAGATTATATATATTTAAGTTTGTGTTAACAATAGAATAATGTGCATACAATTATTTTTAGGTTTGTTTGGAAACGTTAGTTGTTAGTGAGCATACAATTAGTTTATGTATTTTAGAAAATTTCAAAAATGATATTTTATATTCATGAAACCCTTAGAGTGTCTTTCAGCCCCGTTTGATAAGTATTGTATATGATCTTTATGTGGATATTCGTTTTTTAACAGAATGGACATCTATATTCATCGTATACAACATTTGTTGGATTTGTCCCTGTATTGGACAAGTTACGAACACAATAACGTAATTAAATATCGTAAAACATTTCATTTTAAATGGCTCATAGAATTTCGACAGCGCTTCATTTATGTTCCCTGTGTACACGCAAATGTGTACTGTTCAGGTATCTAAAGGGAAGTGTTGTCGAAATTTTGTTGAATCGTTTAAATTGAAATGATTTAGGCGATTTAATTACGTTATTGTATTTGCAATGGGAAGTAGGATGACCCATCGACAAAGTGCCAATGATCTATTAATATAAAATTCACCAATAATATTTTTTTTAATAAAATGTCAATTTTTTAAATTTATATCGTACTTTTTAATTATATACGTAGGTAAATGGACAATTATTTTACTGATTGAAGCTGGATGTACAAAAAAATAAGGGTCGAAAATAGAGGCTCAATAAGTGAACAGTTTAATAACGGTGTTCGCGTATTTATTGATTTCGCTTTAAGTAATAAAAGAAACGACGAAGAAATCCGTTGTCCATGTGCTAAATGCAAAATGTTAAAGCATTTGATACCAGATTTGGTTAGAGTTCATTTGCATCAATACGGTTTCATGCCGAACTATTTGGTTTGGGATCGTTATGGAGAACCGTTAGCATCTAATCGTGTACAACTGAGGAGGTAGTGTGTACTGAAATTGATACGACGAATCTCGTATAACATATGGTTGAAGATGCTGCATGGTCAATGTTTCATGTTCCTTAATTAATTGACGACGATGGTAATGCTGAAGAAGAACCAAATATTGAGGCAAAAAAATACATGATATATTAGACGCCGCAAAGAAACCCTTTTGGGAAGGCCGCATAAGCGGAACCCAATTATCAGTAACTGCTGAATACATTGCGGTGAAATCAAAATACAACTTCACAGAAGCTGGATTTACAGCTGTTGTACAAGATGCGAAACGGCATATGCCTCCCAATAATTTAATGTGCGAAAATCATTATGAAGTAAAAAAATGATGTCAGCTTTTGGTTTACCGTATCATAAAATAGATACATGTCTAAACGGTTGCATGTTGTTTCGGAAAGAAGATATCAACCTTAGAAATTGTAAAATATGTAATCGGGAAATGTACAAATCAAGAAAGAAAAAAGGAAAGGAAGTCCCGTATAAACGTATGCATTATTTACCAATTACTCCTAGACTTCAAAGGTTATATGCGTCTTCTGTAACCGCACAACATATGAGATGACATAGTGTTAGAACACGGGAAGAAGGTACGTTAACACACCCAGCTGATGGGGAAGCATGGAAGCATTTTGACCATAAATATCCTGATTTTGCATCCGGGAGTCGTAATGTTCGACTTGGTTTATGTACAGATGGATTTTCACCATTTTCTCAGTTTGGTTCTAAATATTCGCCATGGCCTATTGTTGTCACACCTTATAATTTACCTCCATGGATGTGTATGAAAACTCCATATATGTTTCTCACAGTTGTCGTCACTGGTCCTAATGATCCGACACAAGGGATCGATGTTTATTTACAACCTTTGATTGAAGAATTAAAAACACTGTGGTACACGGAGTAGAAACATACGATATTTCCAAAAAAAACTTTCGCATGTATGCTTCTTTGATGTGGACAATCAGCGATTTTCCTGCTTATGCAATGCTTTCAGGTTGGAGTACGGCTGGTCGTCTTGCTTGTCCGTACTGCATGGAAGATACACGAGCATTTTCTTTACCTCATGGAAAGAAAATTTCATGGTTTGACTGTCATCGATGTTTTCTTCATATTAATCATCCTTTTAGAAGAGATAAGAAAAACTTTACAGCTAGTATACATGAAACTTGAGACCACCTACGGTTTGGTCAAGCGAAGATATTTATGAACTTGTAAAGGATTATCCAAAGACACATGAAACCGGAGAACAAATTGAAATTCAAGGTAAATCATTGATTCATAACAGGTGCAAACAAAGCATATTTTGTGATTTGCCTTATTGGAAAAATCTCCTGATTCGTCATAATATTGACGTGATGCATAATGAGAAAAATATGTTTGATAATGTTTTTAATACAATTTTGAATGTCAAGGGGAGGACGAAAGATGATTTGAAATCAAGACGTGATATCGAAATAATATGTAATCGTCCTGAGCTTCATGTAAAGCCAAATGACACAAAAAAGCCAAAAGCTTGCTATGAGCTAGACAATAATCAAGTTAAAGTACTTTTAAAATGGGTGGAAGGACTAAGATTCCTGGATGGTATATCTTCTAATATTCGTAGATGTGTCGACTATAAAAACAATAAACTTAGCGGGATGAAAAGTCATGATTGTCATGTTATGATGGAAAATTTATTACCCGTCGCTTTTAAAGAACCGTTGCCCGTAAAAGTTTGGACTGTTGTAACAAAACCTAGTCTTTTTTATAAAGAGATTTGTTCTAGTACATTAAAAGTTGATCGTCTACGTAAACTTGAGGAAGAAATCCCGATATTGCTCTACAAAATGGAAAAAGTATTTCCTCCAGGTTTTTTCAATGTTATGAAACATTTACCTATTCATCTTCCATTAGAAGCACGTCTTCGAGGGCCCGTGCAATATGGATGGATGTATCCATTTGAAAGGTATTTAAATCATCTATAAAAAAGTGAGACAGAAAGCTCGGGTTAAAGGTTAGATTTGCAAATCATACATCGAAGAAGAAGCTTCATTTTTTTCTCTTATTATTTTAGTGACCAATGATCATATTGTTATCCCGCCTTTTGGTAAGGCCGAGATACCAAGGAACTGGCTGGAAAATAAGGGTCACATGTCCTCAATTTTGAATGATTGTCAGTTTACTATGAATATTGATGGATTTTGTCCGAGTCCAGATTGCGCTACAATTGATAGGACATGGCAAGATAGATCATAAAAGTCCGCATCTCAAATTTCAAGTCAATCCGAGTTCGTATGCTCAAGTTATGATGGATTCGATTTAATGAACCTTGCTCGGTTCGAATCCATCGCCCCTTCATTAGTTCGAACCCATTAAGTTTGAACCCATCAGAGCAGGTACCATGTTCGAATCGATAGGTAGAAATATCGTTCGAATCCATCAGCCAGTGCTTGCTTCGACTCCATCGGCTTCGACTCCATTTGCTTCGAATCAATCACGATGGCCTGCCTTCGAATCCATGATGCTGCCTCTCTTCGTATCCCTCAAGGTTGAAGAGTTCGAATCCATAGAGTTGCTATACATCTAACCCGTCCTGCACCTTGCCTCGAATCCATACCCTAGAGTCCATCAAAGAAGTATCTCTCAAATATCCATATTGAAGCAACTTCGAATCGATCCACAGTCACGTATTTGGATCGATTCGAATAAGAACCAGCTCCATCGATTCGAAGCATTCCTTCGAACCCACTTTGTCAACGCAGCTAAAACCTAGGACTCAACTCATTCAACTCGACGAAAAATAGGGATCAACTCGAAGTACGCGCACCACGTCACAGGAGCATGGATTCGACCCCATGGGTTCGAACCATATCGATTCGAACGAACCCATAGGTCGACTCCTTGATCCAAATGCCATGAAATTTTTACAGGAGCTCACATATACATAGAAGAATGGCCACGCCGATTTTCATCGCGATTGGACACTTTTTTGATCGATTCGAACCAAGGGTCGAATCGATCCCAAAGTAGGCCCGGATCTCCAGAATTCGGCTAGGTGGGCCCCCCCCACGTGCCAGAATTGGTCTTCCCGAATTTTAGGAGAAATATCAGCCTCCAGCACCTATAAATAGAGCCCCTAGTCATTCAGAAAGGGGATCGGAGAATTGTAGAGAAAAAGCACGACTAGACGCTGCCAGAATTGCTTCAGAGCACCACCGCTGCCTTTGATTTTAAATTTTGGCTTACTAGCTGTACTCTGACATCAAAAGTTGTATTCTCCGAATATCGAGCAATATAGTAACAAAACTTCATAGTGGACGTAGGCAAAACGCCGAACCACTCTAAATCGTTGTCTCTTGTGCAATTTACATCTTGCTAATTGAAGTTTTTGTTAGATAATCCACGTTTTAATTTACTTTCTTTATTTATTATCTCTTCAAAAACTTCCGACGAGTGTTGTGCCCAATTATGACACAAACACTTTGGTGCTTTCACTGAGAAAAAACCTAGTTTTATCCTCCTGCTCCTTGGATCTATCTTCGATACCGGATTGCATAAATCTAAGAGAAAGATCCAGACCTCATATTCAGATACCTTCCGTTCTATTCAGATTTGTTAAAAGTCTAGGAAAGAATTCAACGCTTCAAGATGGTGAGTACAAGAACCACTTCTAACATTGGTGATGAAGAAGGTCGGGATAGGCAAAATCCCACACAGCTACAGTCCGCCAATCAAGATGTTGCTGGGCATACGGATCAGTCAGGTCCGGTCACAAGACAAGAGTTCCAGACGCTACTCCAGGAATTAACCCAAAGCCGACAACAGCTAACTGAGCAGTTGCACGCTAATGCTGAATTGACCAAACAATTAAATCGCCAAAAGCGAAGAAGATCCACAAGGGATCAAGTTCCTCATTCTTCCACCGAAAGCTTCGCTTCATCTGATTACAATAACAGATCTACCCATCCTAGGCTAGACGGAAATCATACGCAAGCTGCTGACTATCAACAGGCGTTAGCCGTTGGGCAAATAAGGGTTGGCCCATCAACCAGCTTCCATACTGGACCCTCATCCCGAGGAGGCACCATTCCACAACACACTGCAGATGATCGAGCCGCTATAGCCGCTGCAGTTGACATAGGAGTTGATGCTCGAGATCACTCCAATCAAAATTATCATCAACGGGGACAGGCTCAAGAGCCATATGTCCCAGAAGACATCGAGCCAAGGAGGCGAGATGCGGATCGTCGACAGCGCCCGATCCCACCTCGCACTATGGAACCCGACCATACCTTGGCTCACCACCCACAGAATTTTCCAATATCGGACTTCTCAGCCATGGTACGACGAATGATTTGCGAGAGTCAAGGCCTAACAAATGACGACTGGGGAATCTCCCGGAGTCATACCCCATTTAATGATGACATATTGTATGCTGAACCTCCTCGGCGATTCAGAATGCCAACCCTTTCCATGTATGAAGGAAATTCCGACCCAAATCAACATATTCTGAAATATGAATGGTCGATGACCGCTGCGAGAGCTGATGACGCGGTAAAGTGCCGCAGTTTTCCCATTTCCTTAGGGGGAATTGCGACAATGTGGTTTACAAGATTACCGCCACGATCTATCTCTTCGTTTGACCAGTTAGCTACTAAATTTGTTGAACAATTTCGCATGCATATTGCCCGACCTAAAGATGTTAATACCCTATCAAGTGTCACCCAAGCTCCCGGAGAAATACTTAGACGATATTTGGAGAGATTCAATGCTGCATGCACAGAGATCACCAACCCCAATGATAATTGCATTCTAATGGCTTTGACTAAAGGAATCGACCCTAATTCCGAGTATGAAAATTGGTTAGCCGGAAAACCTCCCGCATCGTTGGACCGTTTCTATTCCAAAACCGCTCAATTCTTGAGGCGAGAGGATGCGAAACAGGCTAGGGAGCAAGACGATGCAAGACCCAGCAGTGAAGGGATTCAGAGTAATGTTGCGGTTAAACAATCCGGAGAAAGTTCAGGAAAAGTCGAATTGAATGTCCAAAATAAACAGACTCAACGATCAAGAAACGGTGATAACCGAAACAAGAAGCAAGACCAGAACCGCGGTCCGAGACGTAGGACCGTAATGTTTGACAGTTATACACCGCTTAACACGTCACTGGAAAACGTATACTTACAGACTTGTAATACTATGCAATACAAGAAGCCTACTCCGAAGCCTTCGTCGGAGAGGCAGATTCAAACAGGAAAGTTCAGTAGGTTTCATGAAAGTTATGGACATAATACCAATGAGTGTAGACATTTGCAAGACCTCATTGAAAAGTTGATCAGAGAAAGAAAGTTGGACCAGTTTGTTCGGGCGCCGCAGTCTGGTGGAGCGGGCCCATCTAATCAAAATCGAACGCAGAATCAGGAAAGACAAGGTGAACCCGCTCGCACGGGTGGAGGTTGGTTATTAATACAATAAGTGGTGGTCCCCATCCAGCAGACAGAAGTTGGAGAGAAATGGAGTCATATGCTAGCTCAATCAGGCATGTGGACTTTGAATGCTATAGTAACTCGGAAGACGGAACACCGACTAAACAACAAAAGACAATGGCCGATGAAATCGTGTTTAGAAATCGAGATGCCGATAGAGCGAGGCTCCCACAATTGACCCGTTGGTCATATCCGCTCAAGTTGGTCCTGCTTGGATGAAGAGGATCTTAGTAGACAGCGGAAGTTCCGTAAATATATTGTTTAAAAGAGCATATGATTTAATGAAAATGGAAGCTAATGACTTAAAGCCTTGTCAATCATGAGTCCACGGCTTCAACGGGAGTGCAACGATACCAACCGGAATAGTTGAATTTCCAGTAGAGTTGGGAGCGGGAGAATGCCGAAGAGTTCGGATGTTGCAATTTGTTTTCTTAGATATTCCTTCCCCGTACAATGCTTTTTTAGGCCGACCGGCACTTGCTGAATTTAGGGCTGCTATTGCCCCGTGGTGTTTAACTCTGAAGTTCCCTACTGACCACGGGATAGGAGTTGTACAAGGAGATCAGGCTGCCGGAAGAGCCTGTTATGTTGCTGAGCTGCGAGAGGCACAGAGAAAAGAGAAAGGAAAGGGCGTAGAGGAATCTCACTGCGTCCGTTTTACTGACGATTGACAATTAGCTCCTGGGCCACGGCCTGGGCAGCACAACCAATTCCAAAAAGATCTTGATCCAAGGGACAATGATAATAAAGAAGAATCTACGGAAGATCGGGCTTCTCCGGCCGAGCTAACCATTGATGTCCCGATTGACGATGATCATGATGACTCGAGAACGTTGAAGATTGGGTCTCAGCTTAACCAAAAGACATAACAGGAATTGGTTGATTTTCTCCGGGCGAATCTTGACGTTCGCGAGCCACACCTTGAACATTGACCCGCGGTATACCCCGGTCAAGCAGAAAAGGCGTAGTATGGATCGAGAGAGATCTGCTGCCCTGAAAGAAGAGGTCGATAAGTTGAAATCAAATGGGTTCATTAGAGACGCTTTATACCCAGAATGGGTGTCCAATCCCGTACTTGTCCGGAAACCAAACGGAAAATGGAGAACGTGTATCGATTACTCCGACCTGAATAAAGCTTGCCCGAAAGACAGCTTTCCACTCCCCCGGATCGATCAACTGGTAGATTCAACCGCCGAACATGAATTGTTATCCTTCATGGATGCTTACTCAGGTTACAACCAGATACCCATGCATGTACCGGATCAAGAACACACAAGCTTCGTAACGGACTTGGGGTTGTACTGCTACAAGGTCATGCCTTTTGGATTAGAGAATGCCGGCGCAACTTATCAACGCTTAGTCAACCGAATGTTTGCCAATCAGATTGGAAAGACTATGGAGGTCTATGTAGATGACATATTGGTAAAGTCACGATACTCTGGTGATCATGTCAAAGACTTGGAGTCAATGTTCGATATCCTCCGAAAATACGGGACGAAGCTTAATCCACTAAAGTGTCATTTAGGAGTCGCATCCGGAAAATTCCTTGGGTTCATTGTCAATGCCCGAGGAATAGAGGCCAACCCCGAAAAGATCTGGCCTATCAGAAATCTCCAAACTCCAAAAACCGTAAAACAAGTTCAGAGTCTTAATGGAAAAGTCGCAGCACTGAGCAGGTTTATCTCAAAATCGACCGACAAATGCATTCCCTTTTTTGATTTGATTCGAAATGGGAAACGAAATTTTGAATGGACTGCAGAATGTGAGGGAGCATTTCAATCGCTAATCCAACATCTTTCTGCACCACCAATCCTTTCAAAGCCAGTAGATCATGAACAGTTATATCTTTACCTGGCAGTATCAGAGAATGCAATCAGTGCTGCATTAATTCGGGAGGAAGACCAAGTGAAAAAGCCGGTCTACTACGTGAGTAAACGATTGACCGGAGCCGAGAGAAATTATCCAAAGCTTGAAAAGTTGGCATATTGCCTAGTCATTGCTTCGAGGAAGCTCCGTTCATATTTCCAGGCTCATTGTATTACTGTGTACACCGACCAACCCTTACGACAGGTCCTTACGCGGCCAGAGACGTCTGGTAGGTTGCTAAAATGGAACATCGAACTGAGTCAATTCGACATCACTTATACTCCAAGGAGAGCCATTCACGGCCAAGTCCTAGCAGATTTTATAGCCGAATTCACTATCCCTGAAGACTTTCCAAGACCAGCAAATCTCCCGAATACATCTGGAAGTTGTACACCGATGGTGCGTCAACCGATCGGTGCTCAGGAGATGGGGTAGTGCTTAAAACCCCCGAGGGACGATCCATATGTTATGCTTTAAAGTTCGAGTTCCGTGCAACCAACTACGAAGCCGAGTACGAAGTCCTACTTACCGGGCTAAAGCTTGCCCGTGATCTGAAAATCATTGCTGTAGAGAACTACTGCGATTCCCAGTTGGTAGTATGCCAAGTTCGAGGAGAATATCAGGCCAAAGACCGAAGATTAGCTGCTTATCTAACTCGGGTTCTAGAGATTCTTAACCAATTCGATTACTATGCCATTTTCTACATACCCCGAGAGCACAATCAAAAGGCTGATTCATTGGCAAAGTTAGCGAGTACGGGAGAGGCTCATTGTTCCGATTGAAACCCTATCCTCTCCAAGCATTGATCAAAGGGAGATTGATTTCAAATTTGAAGCTACCTCCAATAAGGAGTCGTGGATGACCCCTTATCGAGATTATATCGAACGTGGTGTATTGCCCGAGCAACGAAGCGAGAAAAGAAAAGTTCTACGAAAGGCCTCACGATTCGTTATTCAAAATGGAATCATGTACCGAAGAGGATACTATATTCCTCTCCTCCGGTGTATCGCGCACGATGAAGTTAGACGAGTCTTACGCGACGTACACGAAGGAGAATGTGGCGATCACACTGGGAGGCAAGCGCTCGCAAAGAAAATACTTCGATATGGGTATTACTGGCCTACCGTTAATCGCGATGCTGCAGACTATGCTAGGAAGTGTGACAAATGTCAGAAACACGCTCGAATTCCTAGGGCTCCTCCTACTGAGATAACCCAAATGGTCAGTCCTTGGCCATTCGCGATATAGGGAATAGATATCATCGGCACATTGCCTCTGGCCAAAGGTGGCGTGAAGTACGCCATCGTCGCAGTTGATTATTTCACCAAATGGGCTGAAGCTGAACCCCTTGCAACAATTACAACAAAGAAAGTAATCAACTTTGTAGTACGTAACATCATCTGCCGTTTTGGTCTCCCACATACTATCATCACCGATAATGGAACTCAATTCGACAGTGTTGAATTCAAGAATTTTTGTCAACGATTCCACATCCATAAGAAATTCTCTACAGTAGCGCACCCTCAAGCAAATGGTCAGGTTGAAGCTGTTAATAAAGTTATCAAGTCCATTCTAAAGAAGCGACTGGAAAAAGCCGAGGGCAAATGGGTCGACGAACTTCCTATGGCACTATGGGCCTATAGTACGACTCATAAAACTGCAACCGGTCATACCGCGTTTTCTCTATCTTATGGTTCTGAAGCCGTTATTCCGGTCGAAATGGAAGTGCATTCTCATCGTGTAACGTATTACGATCCGAAAACAAATGCCATATTACTTGCTGAATCTTTGGATTTACTCGATGAAAAGCGCGAAGAGGCTGATTTGAGGGCAGCCGCATATCGAAATCGAGTCGCCCGACTATACAACGCCAAGGTTCGTCCGCAAACCTTCGAACTCGGCGATCTCGTACTCAAAAGGGATTATCCGGTCCCCTCACACATGAAGCCATATTGGGAAGGGCCGTATGTAATTTCACAAAAGCTCGGAGATGGCACGTTCAAATTATCGACAGTCGACGGTCTTACTTTGCCGAGAGCTTGGAATAGCGAAAGTCTTCATCGCTACTACATATAAAAAACTTTACTTATTTATTTTCTGTCAATTTATTCCTTTGCATTTTATTCTAGCATTTCAGGATTTAAATTTGTAATAAGGCAACTGACTTTGCCATATTTTCTCGTTTCAGCAATAAAATGCCATCTCTTCGAGCCAGAGTTGTGATTTACTCAATATGACATACAATATCACAATGCACGGAGAGCTAAGTTCCATCACGCGGTGGGATTTATTCAAATAGGGAGTGACTGTGATACGACCGGCCACTCGCTAAGTGAAACCCGAGCTCGGGGGCAGAACACTACATCAACATTCACAGGGATTGATACACGACAATCCCTCCTCCAACTCTAAATTCCCAGAGTGTGAATTGGAGTATAAACTTCAACTTTCGATTCCCGGAGCGCGAACCGGAATACAAATCCATCGCTCCCAGGGTGTGAGCCAACTCCAAATTCCCAGAGTGTGAATTGGAGTATAAACTTCAACTTTCGGTTCCCGGAGTGTGAACCGGAGTATAAATCCATCACTCCCATGGTGTGAGCCAACTCCAAATTCCCAGAGTGTGAATTGGAGTATAAACTTCAACTTTCGGTTCCCGGAGTGTGAACCGGAGTATAAATCCATCGCTCCCAGAGTGTGAGCTAACTCCAAATTCCCAGAGTGTGAATTGGAGTATAAACTTCAACTTTCGGCTCCCGGAGTGTGAGCTAACTCCAAGTACCCAGAGTGTGAATTGGAGTATAAACTTCAACTTTTGGTTCCCGGAGTGCGAACCGGAGTATAAATCCACCGTTCCCAGAGTGTGAGCCAACTCCAAATTCCCAGAGTATGAATTGGAGAATAAACTTCAACTCTCGGTTCCCGGAGCGCGAACCAGAGTATAAGTCTAAATTCCCGGAGCACGAATTGGAATATAAAACTTTATCTCTAAATTCCCAGAGTGTGAACTGGAGTATAAACATTAAGTACAAGTTCCCGAAGAGCGAACTAAGTCATAAACACTAATATTAATAAGTTCCTGGAATATGAATCAACGCAATACTTGAGCAAAAAAGAGAAGAGTTGTTTTTCATGTTATCAACAAATAAAGAAGAAGTTCGATTACATGATAAAACTAGAAACAATTCATAAGTGGGTGCCGAATCCACACTTATACACGGCCTACAAAAGGAGAAAAAAAAATAATAATGGCCCTTTCGCAACTGCATGGTAAAACAAGAAGTTCACTCTTTCTTCTTCCGGGGTTTCTTCTTCGGAGTTGAGCCACTAGATCCACTGCCCGGCTTCTTGCGGGATTTCTCGTCTTTCTTTGGAGCATCCTCAGGATCTGGCATGATATCCACGTCTTCCTCAGAGCTGGAAGGGATAGAGATCATTTTTTTTGAGGACGAGCCGGAGGCGGGGAAGCCGTAACAGGTGGCAAAGCTTCGACGCTAGAAGTTATAGTTGTGCCGGTGAGGGAAGTAACAATTGAAGGAGTTAAGCTCGGTGGAGCAACATCGCCTCCGAAACCACCAACTGTCGTCACCGTAGCCATTTCGGCGCTTATCTCAGTAAGAATTTCTTCTTCTCGGGAAGATCGAGCAGCGCTGGAAACACTGGCGGTCGGCATAAACGAGCTAAAAGTTGGGGCAACTCCACCCATTGTGAAGGAAGGATCAGGAAAAGGTTCACAGGGTTGCTTGAGAAGCTCCTCAATCATCTGAACATCAAACGACATCGAACTCCCCTCTCCCATCTCGCTGGTAACGGCAGTGGTTGTGATGGCCTCAGTAACAATGGCTCCTTGCATTGGCTGCGAAGTTTGTGGTATTGGAAGTGCTGGCGCATCACTTTCAGTCACTGATTAAAAAGAAAAGAGGATAAATAGTCAAATGATCGGCTCCAAGTTCAAAATTCCAGAAACACTTAAGCAACATTTAGAATACCTTCTTTGCTGCGGCTCGGTGATTGGACAAGTTCAGAAACGGTAGATGTACCGAGAGACAGTTCCGGTCGATCCGGGTTATAAGCAGGGATAACCTGTAGACCGACTGTAGTGGTGACTCCAGATGAGGTTGGGGCATCAACTGAAACATTCTCACTATAATGTGCGGCTCCAGAACCCTCACCAGTCTCCATATGGTGAAAACCAAGTCTCTCTCTCTCTCAGCGGAGATCATCGCATCATGGAGAAGTTTCCTTTCCTCTTCGCTCAACAAGCGAGATTCAAGTTCAAATTCGTCTACGGCGCCTTCAGGGAGAGATGCTCTTTTGTTCGCCACCAATTTTTTCCAAGCACTGAGTAGAAGCGTAGAATAATTTCCGAGCCACGAGAGATTCCTGTGCTCAAGTACATTAGCATTATAAGTGTCGAGAAGATCGTCAAACTCAGCTTCTACTCTAAATATCTCTGCTTGAACTCTCCCTTCTACCTCTGCCTCCACCGCTTCAACTTTAGCAACCGCTGCGTCTCGCTCATCTCGGAGAGACACAGCTTGCTCGCATGCTTCCTGTGAGGCCGTATTAGCGTTATCTTTTTCCTTGTTTAAGCTGGCGACTTTAGCTTTTAACTCCTCAAGTTCTCTGACCGCCGCATCTCGCTCGGCCTCAACATTCTTGTATCGATGGCCTAAATCTTCAAATAAAGTACAATGCGCTTGTTGCATTTTCGCCATCTCAGCCAGTGCCTCGTCGACCTTCTGTAGCGACTCCAGTTCGGCCTTGCGAGAAGATTCCGTTTCAGATTGAAGTACGTCAACAATGCGGTTCTTCTGAGCCAAGTCCGCTTCCAGTTTCTCAATAACTTTGGCTCGTTCGAAGGCTACTTTCGAGGCTTTAACAGCCGCCCTGTACCATTCTTTATACTGAGCATAAAAATCCCGGGTATAGCTGAGGGCGGTGTTCATGGCCTCTTCGGGAATCCTTTTGAGATTGGGTGGAAAGATATAGGCATCAAAGCATATCTCTGGAAAGTCTTTTTTCAACTGAGCAATTCTAATAGCTCCTTCACCAGATGGTTCAAGAGGCGCCTCCTCCACGGTTACGGTCGTAGCCGTATCAGTCCTTGAACGATGTGGACCAGGTTTAGAAATTTGTTGAGATGGTTGTTGCTGCGATGGCTCGACTGCAGGTGCTTGGCCCCTGGATGGCGGAGGAGAACGAGAGGGTGAACGGTACCTTCGGTCCCTATCAGAACGCTCCTGGCTAGAATAGTATCGGGAATGGTCCCTATCGCGATGCTCTTGCTCATAATACCTCCGCTCACGATCTCGGTCAGAATCCCTACGGCGAGACTCATAATAGGATGAAGAATAGTGTACTCGCCGAAGTTTATCAAGTGTAGAAGGACGATTCGACATGGCACCTGTAAAAATGGAACAATTCGATTAAGTACCAAGAAAAAGCACTGCAATGCGTGTGGAAGTCGTGAAGTGTTGTGAAAGGTGTATAAATGCGTAAACCCCCCGACCAACCAGAAGCATGGATTACACTAACGGGTAAAGGTTCGCTTATATCAAGCGCTCCCCGGAGCTCTTCCAACCCGGACCCGTGGTGGAGAGATACGTAGTCCGAAATGGGAATATCGTCCAACCCTGTGAAAAGGTCTCGGGACTGGCAAGGAGAGGCGCTGGAAACAGCAACCCCAGGTTGGGAACGGGTTACGACTACGGACTTCCATCTCTTAAACTTAAGTACAGCAGCCTTGCCTGTCTGGCCCTCTTCTATTCGGGAAAGGTCGGCTGCTATCTCAGTGTATGTGGGCGTTCTTTCATCATCGCTTATATCTCTTATCACAACGCCAGGTTTTTTTTGCCACTTTCTTCTTCTTCCTCGAGGCCGATTTCGCAAAACCTTCAATTACAATACTCTGGCCCATTTCAATCAAACCCAGTGTCCTTAAGTTATCATCGGTCAACAGCAAATCTATGCGCCTTGGGTCGCGGGGAACCCTTTGTACGCTTTGAACGACGCCTCTATAATGCCCACAAGTAGGTCTCGAAATGATAGCTGCAAGAATAGCAGAGTATTGGCATAAAGTATTAAAAATGACCATTCAAGAACGAATTATGATACTTACGTCTGGATAACCATCTCCTGGCAAACCCTGGGGGGCATCGAACAAAAAACCACTCGTTCTTGAAATAACTAAGCATGGTTCAGGCCCCAGTCATGACCTGACAGTTCCTAACCGCCTCCAGAAAAGTAAAAGACGGGCTATCACCCCTACTCTTAAAGTTAAAAATATGTCTGATCTCGTTAGGTCTTGGCGGGCGAAAAATGCAATCCATAAATATGACGAAGACACTGTTTAGTAATGCATGCCCGTTGGGATGAAGCTATGAAGGAGCGATTCCTAAATATGACAGCATCTCTCGGATATATTGGTTAAAAGGAGGAAGAGATCCAGCCGCACAGGCATGACGGTAGAAGGCAGTATATCCTTCAAGAGGGTTGTGAGGTCTATCACTAGCACTAGGTAATAAAACATCGTCCAGAGATATGTTATGTTTCGAACATATCCGGCCCAACAGAGACTCTGAGATATTGGATTGAACAGAATGACAGGATCTTCGATAAATATGGCCTCCGGCAATTCATCCGGGGCCGGATCTACGACTTCAGGAGGGATGTCCGGAATCTCAAGCGCTGGAAGAGGCGAGCTTTGTGCTTCTTGTTGTTGAGAACTCGAAGACTCCATAATTTACTAACTCACCAGAAAGCGGCGTTAAATACATAAAAAAACCCATGCATTCCCACGATGCAAAATGTATGAGTATGTCATGCAATGCAAGTGCTAGGCAAAAAATTTAAGCAGATTCTACAAGATGAAACGAGGTGTCCGAATGACGAAACTTTGGAATTTGAGAATGAAAACAACCGTCATCGCTGACCGTCACTTTCACGCCACCCAGATGCTACTGGCCAATTCAAGTATAAATTCGTTATATTTTGTTTAAGTCATGGTGCCATCAACGAGCTCCAACAGAGAGGTCAAGTCAAATTCGATTATGCAAGGCCGAAGCTCGTCGGGGTCAAGTATGCTAAAGTTCATTAAGCTCGTCAAAGTTCAACTTGAAATTAGTCATAGTACAGAAGTTGGAGCCAATCAGAAAATCAGAAGTTTCAGATGTTCAAACGTTCGAATCGATCGACTCGAATCGATACGAGTCGAATCGAAGACGTTCGAATCGATACACTTCGGCTCCATGATGGTCAACTCGGTGAAGCGTTTGAATGAAAAAACCTTTTGAATCCATATAACCTGCGTGGCTTCAATCGATCAATATTGTGCACCTTTGAATCGATCGAAGTAACACTACTTCGAATCGATCGATTCGATGCCTTCTTTCTCCTACAATCATCGATTTGAAGCCTTCTCCTTGATATCGATTCGAAATTGTCATTCATAGATCGATGCGAAGCAAGGAAGGAAGATAACATCCATCATTGCTTACACTTCTCCCTGGCAACACATAGGATCGATACGACTTGAACAAATTCGTTCCCCAGATCCATCCAGTCAACCCATTTCGGATCTCCCTATTCCCCAAGGTTTTCGAAAGGAAGAATTCGAATCGATGATAAATTTCCAGTTTCGTCATTCTACAGTCGAATCGATCCCTTAAATTACCTAATTGGATTCGTTTACAGACAAAGACTTGATGGAATTTTATCGATTCGAATGCAAAGACACAGTGGTTTCTTGCTTTGAAGGATCGAGCTGAGGAAATAGCAACAGTAAAACGTAAAAAGTAAAAAGTAAAAGTGATGATGGCCTTGGGTATTTATATGGGTTCCACAGAAAATGCGTGACTCTTCGACTCCCGGTTGTGTTTACTTCCTACCACCGGTCACTCACCATACCCCATCGATTCAAACAATCGCTCAATAACCCACTGCGTTCGAATCCATCACAGCGTAGAGTCGTTACTTCGAATCCATCAGACGGCTGAATCCATACTCCACTTCGAATCCATTGCCTTCCAATCTTTTACACAATCGAATCCATCCTAGCTTAATCGATGCGAGGCATCATCGATTCGATGAAGCACTGAGCAAAGGCAAGACTATCAATTCGAACATACGTGACTTCGAATCCATCAAGACAGCATCGATGTGAAGCGTCATCGATACGAAGCACTTGAATGAGGACTGTGTTGAAAAATCCTATCGATTCGAAGTACCTATTCCATAACCAGCAATTCCATCGGTTCGAAACCCTATCAGTTCGAACAAGCGTGCTTCGAATCCATTAGGCACCATCGATGAGAATGAATACAACGCTTCGATATGAAAAATTACCGGTCTACCTTTTACACCGATTCAGGAGAGGATCGATACAAGAGGATGATCATAGATGGCTATAACAACAATACTTTAACCCGAATCTCAAATCGGTTCAGGAGAGGGCCGATGCAGAATTCGATAACAAACCAAAACTAGCGACAACTAGCAATCGCGCAACGTTAACCAAAGCCAAAGCGGTACATATATCTACATGCGTATGACTAACACTTGATCTTTAACGTTTACAGGGATCAAATGTTCACCGCGTTATAGTTACGACAGCTGATGACTTTCATAAAAGCAAGTCCTGATTGTCCAACATGAAACTGTAATTTCACAAAGCACGTCATGTATAAACAAGACGTACTTTGGGGGGCAAATGTTATCCCGCCTTTTGGCAAGGCCGAGATACCAAGGAACTGGCTGGAAAATAAGGGACACATGTCCTTAATTTTGAATGATTGTCAGTTTACTACGAATATTGATGGATTTTGTCCGAGTCCAGATTGAGCTACAATTGATAGGACATGGCAAGATAGATCATAAAAGTCCGCATCTCAAATTTCAAGTCAATCCGAGTTCGTATGCTCAAGTTATGATGGATTCGATTTAATGAACCTTGCTCGGTTCGAATCCATCGCCCCTTCATTAGTTCGAACCCATCAAGTTCGAACCCATTAGAGCAGGTACCATGTTCAAATCGATAAGCAGAAATATCGTTCGAATCCATCAGCCAGTGCCTGCTTCGACTCCATCGGCTTCGACTCCATATGCTTCGAATCCATCACGATGCCCTGCCTTCGAATCCATGATGCTGCCTCTCTTCGTATCCCTCAAGGTTGAAGAGTTCGAATCCATAGATTTGTTATACCTCTAACCCGTCCTGCTCCTTGCCTCGAATCCATACCCTCGAGTCCATCAAAGAAGGATCTCTCAAATCCCCATATTGAAGCAACTTCGAATCGATCCACGGTCACGTATTTGGATCGATTCGAATAAGAACCAGCTCCATCGATTCGAAGCATTCCTTCGAACCCACTTTGTCAACGCAGCTAAAACCTAGGACTCAACTCATTCAACTCGACGAAAAATAAGGATCAACTCGAAGAGCGTGCGCCACGTCATAGGAGCATGGATTCACCCCATGGGTTCGAACCATACCGATTCGAACGAACCCATAGGTCGATTAGAACCAACCAGCATGTCGAAAATCCCCAACGTGAATCCATCATATCTCTCAATCCCTTGATCCAAATGCCATGAAATTTTTACAGGAGCTCACATATACATAGAAGAATGGCCACGCCAATTTTCATCGCGATTGGACACTTTTTTGATCGATTCGAACCAAGGGTTGAATCGATCCCAAAGTGGGCCCAGATCTCCAGAATTCGGCCAGGTGGGCCCCCCACATGTGCCATAATTGGTCTTCTCGAATTTTAGGAGAAATATCGGCCTCCAGCACCTATAAATAGAGCCCCTGGTCATTCAGAAAGGGGATCGGAGAATTGTAGAGAAAAAGCACGACTATACGCTGCCAGAATTGCTTCAGAGCACCACCGTTGCCTTTGATTTTAAATTTTGGCTTACTACTTGCTGTACATTGACATCAAAAGTTGTATTCTCCGAATATCGAGCAATAAAGTAACAAAACTTCATAGTGGACGTAGGCAAAACGCCGAACCACTCTAAATCGTTGTCTCTTGTGCAATTTACTTCTTGCTATTTGAAGTTTTTGTTAGATAATCCACGTTTTAATTTACTTTCTTCATTTATTATCTCTTCAAAAACTTCCGATGAGTGTTGTGCCTAATTTTGACACAAACACATATCATTTGAAAGTGCTACGCGTAATGATGAAGGCATTGATCAAGATGATTGTCAAACGACCTTATCAATTTTTAAAATACAAGGTCGGCCTGCTGGTGCTTGTGCGGAAATATGGTTGGATGATAGAGATTATCATGTTGCAGACACATATGTTCTTCTCAACTGTGCCGAAGTTGCACCGTTTGTTAGGTAATTTACTTTATATATATATATATATATATATCATCAACACGTGTGTATACACAAATATATGCACACACGTGTATCTTAATCATAATGCAACATTTGTTATATAATTGCAGTATTTACGAATCACCACATCCTAATGGCGATATCGGCAAAGAACTCACTTCTTGGTTTTCTAAGTACATTTTTGATATAACAAATTGTGATGTAGACGAAGGATTGAAACATTTAGCTATGGTACCAAAGAGGAAAGTGAAGACCTATCCAATATTCTTTGTCGATGGATATAAATTTAATACCAAAGAATACGGTGTCGAAAAATTAACTAACAATACCGGTGTATTTGTTAAAGGTAGTGATGATCCAAATGATCATATAAAAGATTTTATGGCATGCTAACCCAGGTTTTGCAATTGACGTATTTCACACGACCCGCGGAAGAAGTATTTTTGTTTAAATGCAACTGGTTCAGTAACATTCCAGATTCTGGAATCAATGTGCACCCAAAATATAATCTTATAGAAATAAAACATACTTCACGTAAATACGATCCTTTTGTACTTGCCAAACAAGCTCTTCAAGTTTATTATGCTTCTCACCCATCTCCAAGAAGAGATAAAATAGATTGGTCGGCTATTTTTAAAACAAAGGTAAGGTTTACATTTGATGGACGGAATATTCCCGAAGAACAAGCTTACCAAGCAGATATCGAGGAAAATAGAGGAATAATAATAACCGATGATCAAACAGATTTTGGACCTCTAAACGATGAATCACATGCATTAACTGAAGCATTTGAGAGTACAGAGGAACAAAATATAGAGGACGAAACAGAGTCTGAATCCGAAAATGACGAGGATTGATCAACTATCTACATTTTGAGAAGGTAAATTTATATTTTTTAAACATTATCCTGTTTTCATTAAAAATGAAATGGTATGCTAATATATGATATGTATCACATCTCGTTTTTATGTTACTCCATAATGTATGTTTTACATATAGCCATTTTATTTTCTGTTATAATGTTTGTTTGTAACATGTATTATATAGGTATGTCGCCACATAGACATTCTGGGTCTCCCTCTTCCTCACAAAGAGGGCATGCTCATCCGAATGGTGGTGATGGTGGTGGTCCATCACAGGAGCTACGGCGTCCTGTGGTGTGGCTAAAGCCAAAAGCAGATCAAACGTAAGTATTAAATTTCAAAATTAAATTTCATTTTCGTACAATCTATTCTGAAAATATATAGTAGTCATGAAATATTAAAGGTCTTTTCTCTGTTTAAACACAGTGGTTTCTCTTTGGAGCCGACTCAAGTAGTTCTATATATATCTCGACGGGCGCACATGGGTCGTATGACCGAACGTTGGCCTAAGTGGACATTCATTCCATATAATGTTAAAGAGACTATTTGGCACGATTTTTTGGTATGTCACTTTATATATTAGGAACATGTTATATCAATTATGTTTACATTATTTATAAAAGCTGTATAACTATTATTTTGTAAAACGTGCAGGTGGAAGTGGACCTTCAGGACGCTGATATTTCAGTCGTATATCGCCACTGCTGCAGTAAAGTCGCAAAGAACTACCGGGAAATAGTAAGCAGCTTAAAAACAACGGGAAAGAAGCCTCAGTGGATGAGCGCAGCTGTGTGGGATGATCTTGTGAAATGGTGGGGAAACGAGGAGTTTCAGGTAAATTTATCACATGTTTGATTTAAATTCTTCTACGCAAATACTAAGTAGAAATGTTAAACAATTTTTGTTTTTAAATTATACAGAGGCAGTCGGAGAGGAACTCGGCCAATAGGAGCAAGAACCCTGTCACACATCGTGGTGGTTCCAAGTCATTTCAGCATCACCGAGAGGACTTGATATATTTATTAATTATGATAATAATTTAAAGATTTTATGTTCTAAGTTGTAGATAATGAAAAATGTATATATAATATATATGTATATGGACATATTTCAGGAGAGACAGCATGGTGGTGCTTCTGTGAGTTATTGGGATGTTTTCACGCATACTCATGCCTTGAGCCAGGTCGACGAAGCAGGCACCGTTTCATACTCCTGGGATCACGATGCCAAAGCGCAATCCGCATATGTAAGTAACATAATGACTTAACACTTATATAAGTTAATTAAAATAACGTTATCTAAATTCAACTTATTTTGCATAACAACAAAAGTTTCAACAAGCATGGACTTCCATTCTCGAGGGCTCTGGGCGCGATGAGTTGACCGCCGATAAGGAGGACGCTATTTTTGAGTCTGTCATGAATCCATCGGCACATGGCAGACGCTTTGGTTTTGGGTATCAATCGGTAATAACTTTAACTTAAATTTTAAAATAATTATTCTGAACCAACGGTTGCACATTGTGATGGATTATAGTAAACACGAATTACAATTATTAAGCACTAATAATTTAAATTTTACTTACAGGCTAAGACGACTCAGATTGAGTACTAGAGGGCTCAAGATAAGGAGGAGATTTCACAGCTCAGAGCCCAGGTCGTCGCGCTCGAGGAACGCAATATCCACACCGAAGCCAAGAGGGAAGAGCTGAACAGGCGTCTTACGGAGTTTATGGAGCAATACGGCTGGTTTCCGTCTTCTGGTGGTTCTGGAAGAGAGTGATTTCAGGTATGATTTGATTTATTTTGATATGGACATGTATATTTGGAGAGTGTGAGGATTTGATACATTCTGATGTCTTGGATGTTGGTTTGGATGTGATTTTTGAGATGTTGACGTAGTAATTTGGATATTGTTGGATTGGGCGTTATGTTGGATGTTGATGTTGGATGGTTTATGTTGTTTATATTGATTTGTATTGTGTATATTGATTAGTATATATGCTTATTACTTGGATTTACTATTATGACTGATTATATGTGAGATATGTTGTTGTATATGTGCTCAAAATTGAGCTTTTTATGAGATATACGATGTTGAAGGTGGCCGGAAGCATGCGTTGTTGGTTCTGTAAAAAAAACCAAGATTTCCAACGTCTTCCAACGTCCAACGACGGCTTACTGTCACATTCATTCCAACGTCTTACAACGTCCTCCATCGGATCTTCCAACGTCTATTTGGTCAACATCTTCTTCCACGTGGACAACTTGAACGTTGGAAGACGTTGGTATATGCGCGTTGGTTTCGTAGGTTAACATTGGATGCCATGGAAATGTATATCAACGACGTTTCCAACGTCCAACAACGGCTTTCCAACGGCCGCCAACGTCTGACCGCCGTTGGAATGCACCCTGTGTCTTGTAGTGATAATTTGCAATTTTTTTAATAATACAAGCTTATCGAATACTAATCATCAGCGATGAAATAAATCTGCATTTTATTGATTATTTTATATTTAAAAGCTTACTTTCTTGCATGCCATTTGTATGTCAATTTTCAATTACAAATCACATTTTTTTCTGTTACACACACACATTCTTGCATTTCTGAGACATATGTTATTTATACTATTTAAATGCATGCACGTATGCGTTCTATTAGGACTTAAATATAATAGTTTTGGTGTAGCACTTTTTGCTAACAACGTGAACTTCCTCAAATGCCTCTCGATAAATATTACCAAATGTTAATATCACTTAAAAATAGAATCCAACAATTCTTTTTTTTACAAATTCACAAGCTCTCTTACATGTATTATCAAACTTAATATCACTTAAAAATAGAATCTAAAATTTAAACTTTATTTACATTTTCGCTCTTTATTAGTTGATAGCAGAAACAAAAATTCAACTTAATAAAAAATTGAATGTTTCAACTTTAAAATAAAAATTTAAACTAAATACACAATAAGATTCCAACGCAAAGCCATGTCTAAATATTTATGAAATTTATTTTTATTGAATATGCTAGACACATATAATTTGTAAAAAAATTGATTTACCCGTGAAGCTTGTGCTATTGCCGCATCTCTGGTGTGTCTATGAGTCGTACAAAACGTGGACTTCCAAATGTACTGCATATTTGTTGGTAGCATAGGAAAAAATAATAAATTTCACAACTTTCAACGCAATGTACTGCACTGCTATGATCCTTCATCTTCCACTTTTATCAAACACTACCTCGTAAAGCCCCAAAATTTGAACTTGCTATGCTTATAAACCCTAAATTTACACCACATTCAGTCTCTAAAATTTCAAACGAACCCCCCACAAGCAACAACGATTTCCTAGATTAGAGAAAGAAGAGAAATATATTACTTGTCTATTCAAGTTAAAAAGGAAGGAGAATCAATAACTTTTAGAAGACGCAGGAAAAGGTAGTTGATGATCGGGTTTGTTGGCAAAACAAGTAATCGGTGTGGAGACAACGAGGATTTTAGGGTACGTTTCTTAGTTTGGGGTTGGTACAAAACTTATATTTATGTTTGTCTCATAACGTAATTTTAGAATTTTTTTTCATTTTTTTTTTCATTTTTGGTGCGATACAATGTTTTATCTCAGTTGATGCCTGTGTTGGTTTAAGTATGCTAGAATTTTGCCTTTTGGTAACATAGATAATTTTCTTCTTGATGATGCATACCAGGTACAGTTGATATATAGAATGTTAAGTATATCCTATTAATATAAATTAAGTTGGCATAAACACTTCCATAGAAATTACATAATGGAGACTGGCATTGCAAATCTACGATATGTTACTCTCATAGGATGTTTGAATATATTTTCCTATGTTTTACCACTTGATATCACTATAAGCAAAAAACGGTTTCAACCATTATATTTTTTGTTTGCTATCAAAGTAGAAAAGAATAAAGGGAATTATCCTGATCTAGTGTCTCTTTTATTATTTTTTTGTATCAAGAAAAGTTTGGCATATATGTCCCGATTAAAACTGCACACTATTGATGCCAATATATGTAAAAAAAAAATTGTGTTACGTGGTATCCTGTCATTGTTAAATTCTAATCCCACATGTTTTATTATGAAACGTTATCTTATTATTTTTGCTTGTGTGTATTTATATTGAAGAATAGAGATTTTAGGTTGATGCTAATACTGCATACGCATCTGACTACTTTCTACTGTTACCCATCATTCTTCAGTTGGCAATTAACTAGCTAGCATCACTATTTTGTGTTTAATTTTGAGAAGCTAGCTACACCATTGACATTTAGTGATATCAATTCATGTAACTCATGTTGTGCTAGTAGCAAGCAGCCATTTTATTATCCAAGTAACACATGTTTTTATTATTAAATGTTATATTATCATTTTTATTTGTGTTTAACTATGTTGAAGTAAATAAAGAATAAAGTTTTTAAGTTGATTTATATCACAACATGCACATCTGAGTACTCATGCTGTGTTTAAATTGATTTAAAATGGTTCATAAGGAAAAAGTTCCATTGTCGGGACTTAAACCCGGGTCTCGCGGGTGAGAGCCGAATATCCTGACCAACTAGACTACAACGGATTTGTTAATGTTATTGTTTTCTAAATAATACACATTATTTATATATATATTACTTTAGTTTCGAAAAGCTAATAATTTTGACAGTAGACAGATGTAGAAACGCGTTTTCATTCACATCTATAATACTCTATAATTCAAATGTTTGAGAAAAACATAATTTGATCGGTTAATGGATCAGATTTGGTTTGATTGATCTCAATCCATTTTTCTTTGCAATATAAGAAACTCGATCATTTATCCAGTTATGAATTATGAACAGATAAATACAAACCTAAATATGTAAAGATCCAATGGATGAAAAAATATTTTGTCCGTAATTGTTACCTATCGAATAACAAGTAATGAACCAAAACAATAATAATAATAATTTATTTTCTTTTACAAGTATTAAAATAGAATTGATATTTCAAACTAATATGTGAAACAATGAAAAAAAATGGTTCATGGTAAATCGTATCCACTAAAGTACATTATTTATTGTGTGTTTGTGTGTATATACATTCACACTGCTTTTACTACTATTTTATTTTATTTTGAAGTTATCTGTCGGGCTTCACACATTTTATCCTTTTAGCTTTCAATCTATAGTGTTGCTATATTCGTAGTTTTATGTGTAGTTTGTAAAACAAAAAATTGTAAAACATATTATTATCGATATCCACTAGAAAAGGACAAACAAAGTACCACTGAGCCTGAAAGCCTGGACATGTTGCTATAATCATAAAAGTCATTATGTCTTTTATTTAGCTGAAAATATATGTGTAGTTCGACATGTTCTCTAAAAAAGCACAGTGATTAGTCTAAAGAAAAAAGTAGGCAATCTGTCTGTCTATTTATTATACAATGCAAAATGTTTCACTTTAGCGAAGCATTTTTTACACTACTAGAAACACCCTTGTGTAAATCTATAGAAATAAAATCTTCCTTATTAGTTGCAAAAGTAAAATTCAAGATTCTATGTAGTGTGATCTTCTTTCTCATTTTGTCCGATATTCGAACATATTTATTTGACAATGACTACGTGTTTAAGTACTAAAATGTTTATAACGAATTTTGATTTTTATTGAAATAATACCTTATGCATGATATTAATTTATATTTATTTTTTATATGCATGTCATTGCATGTAGCAAAGTATCTTATGTGTTTCTTTCTTTCATGAAGACCAAGCTGGTGTTCATTGTTATTCATTTAATAATTTAACAATGGACTTTCTTTATATATGATACTTAGTGTACAAACTAGTGAAATGTGGGATAGGAAACATGGGTTAAAGAGCTACTTTAAAATAAATAGCATTTTAGAGTCACAATCCTAAACACTATCATCAACCCAGACAGTTTTAGCATCCAATCCTCACAATCGCTCATATATATACTAGTAGAGCAGTGGAAATAAGAATACCATGGTATGTAAAAGCATCCAGTTCGTCTCCTCGAGTTTCAAAGAATATCAAAAGAGAACCTGTCTTTGTCAAACCACTCGAAAGGGCACTCGATGAATTATGGAAAAAATAAAACCATGAGACATGCACAATTCTTATATGAGAAACTCATGAAATTTATGCACCATATAACAATAACTTTTGAGACAAACCGAAATCATCAGAATGGTTTTGCCCTCAAAAGAACCAAATCGTTTGATAAGAAAATATGGTGATATAATTGGTAATGTCTAGAGTGTAGAATATAAATGAGAAAATAGTTGTGCTGCATGTACAACACAACAAGACCGAAAATTGATCGATTCAGCCTCGAATGGACATGGATCAGTAATTGTTTTATTTTTCAAAACCACTTCAGGACTAAGATACGTGTTTTGTTTTTGAAAGTGGATCTGTTCGAGATGCTGAGACCCATGTAGAGGTTCGTGACTTGTTCGGGATGTTGGAATTCATTTTGGGATTCATGATCAGTTCGAGTCATGGCTCGTGTATTGGGATGTTGAACATGACTTCACCATCGGTATATGACTAAAGAATAGTAGGATGCATAATCCGAGGGTTTAGCTAACCCATTGGATGTTTTTGATATATTGGCCGGTGGGATTTGAAGATACTTAGATAAACAGTAATAAATAAATGATAAAATATATATAATATATATTTTGAGTTTTAAATTTGTAGAAAATTTAGAATCATATTTTATAGCTTACGGAAAAAATTAAGATTTTTCTAAGTCAAAATATTATTTTTATTAATTAATTACTTTTGTCCTAATTAAAAATGTTGTTTTTTTAAATATTTACAATGGCTGAAAAAAAATCTAATTTTTTGACCAAAATCTTCTATAATGATAAGTTATTTAAGACCTAATTTCTGAAACATAATTTATTTTATATAAAATTTTAGTTCGTGTAAGGATTAAAGAATACTAAAATATTAAATAATTACTGGAAAAATTATTTATAGTTACCAAAAATTATAAGAAAGGTGGAACTCAGTGCACGAGGCTTCCGCATGATAGCAGGCTCTGGGAGGTCGATTGTACGCAGCCTTTCCCTCGCTTTGCGAAGAGGCTGTTTCCCGACTCGAACCCTTGACGCCCAGATCACCAGTCGGGTGACCTTACAGTTACCGAAAATTATAACTTATATAATTACGCATTTTAAAAATATTATTTGAAAGTTTGTATGATATAGTTATATGGTTTAGCATTAGTCATGTAAATAGATTAACTAACATATTTATATATGTATAGATAAATTAATAAAATAATAATAAATGAAATAAAATAATTTCGGTCGTGTACATTAAATCTATTATAAAAAAGGTTTTTTTATTATTATACACATAACCAATTAGTACATGTGATAACAACAATACCTATAGGAATCTCACCCGACTAATAATTCAATAATAACAGTATATATATCTTTCTTTAATAATAATTATAATATCTTTAGTGTCACACTTTTTTTATTGACGTGAACTAACAAAAATGCCCTTCTGTATATTATCCAATCCTAATCACTTAAAAATAAAATCTAATATTAAACTTCTTTTACAAATTCAAACGCCCCTAAAAGTAGGATCTAACCATTAAACATGCTTAACAAGTTTAAAACGCCTCTAAAATAGGATCTAAAATCAAACTTCTTTTACAAATTCAAAATACTTTTTTTACAAATACACAAAGCTTAGTATCACTTGAAAATAAAAATCATCTTTTGACTAATTTAAACATATATAATTTAAAAGGAAAACAATCCACGCGGGAAGCGCTGCCGTAACATTCGAATATATATATATATATATATATATATATATATATATATATATATATATATATATATATATATATATATATATATATATATATAGATACACACATTTACATACATACATACATATATGTAAATATATATATAGACACATACATATGAATAATATTGAGTTATGCAGAGATTATGCATCAAATATAAAAATAAATGCTTACCTAAACTAAAGCCCTTAATTAAACCTTGTAATGATGAGTTCCTTTTCTCTTGAAACCTTCTCGAATTGCAAGCCTTTGAACCATCGGCCCTTTGCCATCGAATAGCTATTGATTTATGTTTAGTTGGAACATTGTGAGGTATAATTCGACCAGCAAGATAGAGAGAGGAGACGGCCAAAAAGACTTCTAAAGGTTGAGGATAGGGATGATTATATAGAGGAGAAGATGGAGATATTTTAGGATCAATATCCTATATCTCTTACCAATTCTCTTCCATCTTAGCTCTCCATCTCCAAGCCTTTATTGCAACATCTTACGGTTCATATTGCCTTCATTTTGGTCGAAATTTCCAGCCCCTTTCATGGGCTTTAAACCCATTTTAAGCCCAAGTAAACATTAATAATTAAATCTAATTTAATTATTTATCGATATCTCAAATCGATCGATATATTTCTAACTATTATAAATATATGCAATAATATTTATTTCTCGAATCATATTGAAAATTTTATAATTGATATTTCATAAATATTACTTAATTTAATTAATTTACAACAATTATAAACTAATTAAATCATTTGGTCTAAAGAGAATTCATCATTCCGGTTGTATGACCCATAGATGTAAATTCGGTCAGTGATTAACATCGAACTATTCGAGTGTTAATGTTCATACATCAATTAGCAGGTGGTGTGACATTTTGTCTCAATGGATACATAGATATCCAATCTCGATGCATCTTGACTAGGAACATTTAAAATGGTATATTTATATTTTCATTGTGATAAATTACTCATGGTTACAACACTTCATAAGTACTACCACAAAACATATCATTTATGAATTTTCCATTAAATATGCTTTTAGATAAATAAATTAATTAATATAACACATTATATCACGTATATAATAGAAAGAAACACACATTTTATTTCAAACAAGATTGATTGTCAAATTAGATATATGTAATAAATTATATAATTGCCCCTAAGGCAAACGCCCAACTCTATCATAACACCCACTAGAGAAATCGAAAGGCTTCTATTTATTTCCGACGGTTTTGAGAAAACATAAAAATCAATTGGAATATTATTAGAAAAATGAAATGACAACATTTAACCTTTCTAATATTGTAAGATTATATATTATACAAATTAAAGTAATCTACTTAGATAAATTTGTGCAACCATTAAAATTTATAAAATGTTTATATGTTAAGGTATATAAATGAACTAAACTAAAGATCGACAAAAAAATTTAAATATTACCTTTAAATCTTTTTGCATGTTGTCACTTCAATACCCACGCAAGAGCCAATTTGTATAATAACTAAAACATTCATGCTTTAGTCGTTTAACTATTTGTACAATACCATTATCATCTTTTATGCGTAAAACTCTAATAACAATGCAAGAATATGGATATTTGACTCATATTCAATCACATATAAATGTTATACGGTTGTTAACTCCTTTGTTCAGCAATTCAGCAACACAAAGGAATTGGCCACTTAACACGTGAAGCAGCGACGTAAAGGGTTGGACGACTTAATGAATTAACAGCTTAAGAGAGTTGGACGACTTAAAGGCTTAACGGCTTAAGAAGGGTGAGCGACTTAAGGTGGCCAACAACTCAACAGGCAAACGACTTGAGAGACTGCCGACCCAACTGTTTAACGACCTACCTTTTGAAGTAAGGAGGCAACTTTTGAAGGTTAGCGACCTAACGACTTATGCAACTCAGCGACTCAACGAGTTAGTGAATCAGCAGCGGGTCAGCGACTTAGCGCCCAAGCGACTTAAGAGAAGATACGACCTAACAACTTACAGAAGTGGGTGGCTTAACGACCTAAAGGTAAACGACCTAATGACATAAGTTCCCTGCGACCTAAAGGGTTAAAGCGGCAGCAACCTAATGCTTTCACTGCCTATTTCAAGTAGCTTACGACTTAGTACTTAGTGATTAAACTAAGCCGCTCTCCATAAGTCGCGAGGATCTACCACTAATTTCTGATGGCCAAGTACGAACCGGTTACTTCATAACTCGTGTCCCGTTAACTCGCTGATGGACTGTGGACTGTCTTAAGTCGTAACCCGCAACTTACGACCTACTTTAAGTCGTACACGACTTAAAGCCTGTGCAGAAATCCCTATAAATAGGCCATATACTCCAACATAGGGGGGATCCTTTTGGCTCACTTTCGAAGCGCTAATACTCTGCTGTTCTCAACTCAAACAACACTTCAAGCATTCCAAGCATCAAGGACATTACGACAAACTCGAAGAGATAATATACATCATTCAACATGGATCCAAAAGATGATTCTATAGCAAAGTTTGATCTATTAGTCTAAATTGTATTGTAATCGAAGAAAGTTGTATCAGTTGTACTTGATTCAGCAATAAAGAGATGTAAAGTGGACGTAGGCTTGACCATAAGCTGAACCACTATAAAAACTGTGCCTTTCATTATTTTTCTGATATTTTTCTGCTTATTTCTGATTCCCATGTCAACGGGTGGTGCTTTCACACTTACATTACTTGCATCGGGGTGTCAGCGTCTGATTTTTACGTTAACATTTTTGGTGCTTTCACTGAGAACCCAACTCAGGTTACTGTCATCATAGCTTCACAGAAGTTTGTTGAAAGGATTTCTCTGAAAACCAAAAGTTTATCAGAAATAATGGCTCCAGGAAGGAAGCGCAAGTCTGTTAGATCTGATGATGTTCGCGAGACTACTGCAACCTCTCCTCCTTTAAGTCAAACAACTCCAACTGTCAGAGTTACACGAGCAGAGCTAGATGTCGTTGTATCCGGGCTACATCGGCAAATGGAAGCTCAAAATAACCTAATGATGGAAAGGTTGAATGCTTTATTTGAGGCAAACCGCCAGACGGCAGCTAAGGAGGGAAACCTTGCCGATGAAATGCAGAATGTGGAAGGAAGGAATATCCCTCCAAGGCCAGCTGATCCAGTGGAAAGGACATCTCCCCAAGCCGGATGATCGGAGCCGCAACCAACCCTCCGTGAACGATTGTCAAGACAGAATTCGGAGAGAATGGCTGATGTTTGTCCCATTGAGCCTCAAAATGATGAAGAATATTTCTCAGGCATGGTTCGCCAGATTATGAAGGAAAGTATGCAGAGAGACGAAGATGAGAGAGAGTGGGGTTTCGCTCCGAGCAAAACTCCATTCACTGAAACGATCTTGAAAGCAGAATTCCCAAGGAAGTTTGTTCCTCCAACTATTCCAGCTTACAAGGGAACGAGCGATCCTAATGAGTTTCTGTATAAGTATGATTGGCACATGACGGGTGCCAGAGCCTCTGATGAAATCAAGTGCCGGTATTTTTCGGTATACTTGGAAGGAGTTGCTTTACTTTGGTTCAAAAAGTTTCCGATCCGGTCGATAGACCAATTTTCTGATTTAACTCAGAAGTTCAAGGAACAGTTTCGACTGTATGCGTCAAAGGCAAAGGATATAATGTCGTTATCCAGCTTAGAGCAGAATCCTGGAGAATCCATTAGAGCTTTCTTGAATCGCTTCAATATAGCTTTGGCCGATGTGGATAATGTAGAGCCACGCATGATTCTGACATATTTGATGAGGGCGATTGATAAATCAAGTGAATTTGGAAAGTGGTTGAAAATGAAAGAACAAAATTCACTAGACAAGTTTTATAAAAAAGCCTATGAATTCATGCGTCTGGAAAGCCTCCAAGCACCGGCTAAGGTGGTATCGAAAGGGGCCGGAAATAGTAATGCTGCCCCGAATAAGAAGGAATCTGGCAATCAGAAGAGGGGGAACGATGGTCGGAAGAGGCAGGAAGATGCAAAGAAGGGTCATCCCTTCAACTTCACCCCTCTAACTAATACCATGGAGAACATCTACTTTGCAACCAAGGACACGGTCGAATTCCTTGAACCAGCTAAGCCAAGAGTTAATAGGAAAGCTGAGAAGAATGGAAGGTTTTGCCGTTTCCATAACCAGCCCGGGCATGATACTAACGAGTGCCGTCACTTAAAGGAGGTAATTGAGGAACTATTGAAGCAAAACAAGCTCCAACAATATGTAAGAAGGAACAAGAATGGCCCAACCTCGTCAACTCAAGGACAACAAGTTCATGTTCATTGTCCTGGCTCAAGTGAGAAGGTGGCAGCCCATGAATCAGAGAGGCCTGTTATAAATGTGGTTACAGGAGGCCCTCACCCAGCTGGCAGGAGTTGGGGCGAGATGGAAAGATACGCCCGTGCTTAGAAGTATGCACCGGTAGATGAAAGTGTTTTTGTGTTAGAAGATGCTGCACCCCTGAAGCAGCAGAAAACTTTTAATGACGACATTATATTCACTACCTGGGATTCAATGGTTGTTGAAGCTACTACCATTGATCCTTTGGTCATCTTCTCTGGCATTGGGCCAGCTACTGTGAAAAGAGTTCTGGTTGATTGTGGAGCTTCATGCAACATTCTCTTCAAGAAGACTTTTGATCAAATGAAGATTCTTATGGATGATGTTCAAGCTTCATCACTAAAGATTGCTGGTTTTACTGGTGAGCCGAAACAGCCAATTGGGACTATTGATTTGTTCGTAGAGCTTGGAGAGGGGCAGAGAAAAGTGACTCGAAAACAGACCTTTGTTATTGTTGAAGAATTTTCTGCCTATAATGCCTTCCTAGGCCGACCATCTCTGGCGGCATTTAAAGCAATTCTTGCCCCATGGTGTCTGACCATAAAATTCCCCACAGATAATGGATTCGGTGTGGTGAAAGGGGATCAGAATGTTGGACGAGAATGTTATCTTATAGAGTTGCGTGAATCGAGGAAGAGAGAAATGGGAAAAGATGCGGCAGCCCCAATCCGCATCAAAGAATCAACCTTGTAGCAATTACAAGGTGGCCCCTGCACAGGCGAACATAGCGGTGTACGAAGAGAGATGGATCAAAGAAATGCCAGTGCAGGGGAAAATAGAGTGGTACCAGTTGAAGTGACAGTCCCGGTACCTGTTGACCCGAAAGACCCGAATAAAGTGTTAAATGTGGGTTCGCAGCTTAATGTAACGGTTCAAAATGTTTTCATATCATTTGTGAAAGCAAATCTAGATGTATTCGCCTGGACTCATGCCGATATGTGCAGAATTTCTCCATAAGTTGCGGTGCATACCTTGAATATTGATCCAAAGTTTACACCGGTAAAGAGGAAAAGAAGAACTCAAGGTCCTGAAAGGTCAGCAGCATTGAAAGAAGAGGTTGATGGCTCATGGAGAATGGTTTTATCAAGGAATCTACTTATCCGAATTGGGTCTCAAATCCAGTACTGGTTAAAAAAGCTAGTGGGAAATGGAGTGCGCGCATTGACTTTTCAGATCTAACAAAGCCTGCCCCAAAGACTGCTTCCCGTTACCCAGGATTGACTAGTTGGTGGATGGAACGGCGGGGCATGAATTTATATCTTTTATGGATGCCTATTCCGGATATAACCAGATCATGATGCATGAGCCAGATCAGGAGGACACGAGCTTTACCACCGATGTTGGCCTCTACTACTACAAAGTCATGCCTTTCGGACTTAAGAATGCAGGGGCAACTTACCAGAGACTTATTAATGACATGTTTAAACCACAGATTAGCAAGACTATGGAAGTTTATGTCGATGATATGCTGGTAAAGTCAAAGAGAGTAGTGGACCACATGGAACACTTAGCAGAGATGTTCTCAATCCTCCGAAAGTACGGAATGAAGCTGAACCCCTTGAAGTGTTCACTTGGTGTAGAATCTAGAAAGTTTCTGGGTTTCATTGTGAGTGCAAGGGGCATTGAAGCTAATCCTGCTCAGATAACTACCTTAAGAGAAGTCAAAGCTCCTAGAACGAAGAAGGAATTGCAAAGTCTCAATGGAAAAGTTGCTGCCTTGAATCGGTTCGTTTGCAAAGCTACTGATAAATGCATTCCATTCTTCGATGCTCTAAAGAAAGGAAGAAAAAACTTTGACTGGACTCCTGAATGCCAGAAAGCCTTCATTGAGCTGGTTCGTCATATGAAAACGCCTCCTATACTTTCTAAGCCTGACAATGGTGAAGATCTTTTTGTGTATTTGGCAATCTCATCTCATGCCCTCAGCGCAACTTTGGTACGGGAGGATGCAAAAATTCAGCGTCCGGTCTACTACATTAGCAAGAGATTCACTGGGGCAGAATTGAACTATTCGAGGTTGGAAAAGCTCGCCTATTGTCTACTGATCGCATCAAGAAAGTTGAGGCCATATTTCCAAGCTCATCCCATCAAAGTCCTTATCGATCAGCCCTTAAAGCAAGTCCTGTTTCGTCCTGAGACTTCGGGTCGTCTTTTAAAATGGAATATTGAACTCAGCCAATATGACATTACTTATCATCCCCGGAGAGCAACCAATGGACAAGCTTTGGCAGACTTCATCGCAGAATGTACTGACAAAGGTGATAGTGAGGAAGTAGTGACCGATAATCCTTCAATCCGATGGAAATTGTATGTCGATGGCGCAAGAAACGATTATTGTTCCGGGGCCGGGGTTGTGCTTGAAACCCCTGAAGGACGGTCACTATGTTATGCTTTAAGATTGGAATTCCCTTCGACAAACAATGAAGCAGAGTATGAAGCTCTTATTGCCGGTTTGAGAATTGCTAAAGAATTGAACGTCAGGGCATTGCAGATCTTCAGTGATTCACAGCTTATCGTGTGTCAAGTCAAGAATGAGTTTCAAACCAAAGAGGGGAATCTGCCCGCCTACTTGTCAAGAACCTGGGAGCTTCTCGAGGACCTAGACCATTATACAATAAACCATATACCTCGGGAAGAAAACATGAAGGCAGATTCCCTCGCGAAGTATGCAAGTACCGGTGAAGCTCAATTATTAGGATTAGTTCCTGTGGAAGTCTTATCAACTCCAAGCATTGATGAAATGGATATAGACTGGATCATTACCATATCTCAAGAACAGGAATCATGGATGACTCCAATAAAGATTATCTGCTCAATGGATCTACACCAGAAAGTTCAAAAGAACGTCAAAACTGTTAAGAAAGGCTTCAAGGTATATAATTCAAGATGGCCGATTATTGCGACGAGGATTTTCAATGCCATTACTCCGATGTGTGACTGAAGAAGAAGCTAAGAAAATTCTTGCTGGGGTACATGGAGGGGAATGTGGAGATCATACAGGTGGTCAAACTTTAGCAAAGAAAATTCTCCGTTATGGATACTTTTGGTCGAATATTAACTGAGATGCTGCAGACTACTCCCGAAAGTGCGACAAATGCCAGAGATTTGCTAAAATCTCAAAAGCACCTTCCACTGAAATAACACAAATGGTCAGTCCGTGGCCATTTGCTATTTGGGGAATGGATCTCATCGGGCCTTTGCCAACTGCAAAATCCGAAATCAGATATGTTATTGTTGCTGTGGATTATTTTACTAAATTGGCTGAATATGTACCCTTGGCTACTATTACCTCAAAGAAAGTGATAAACTTTGTAACTAAGAATATCATTTGCAGGTATGGAGTGCCTCAAAAAATAGTCACAGACAATGGAACCCAATTTGAAAGTGAAGAGTTCGGAGATTTTTGCAAAAAATTCAAGATCCAGAAAAGTTTCTCATCAGTGGCTCATCCGCAAGCAAACGGGCAGGTGGAAGCAGTAAACAAAATTATCAAATCAACCATCAAAAAACAGCTGGAAAAAGCAAAAGGTGGTTGGGTCGATAAACTTCCGCTAGCATTATGGGCGTATAGAACTACACATAAAACTGCGACGGGACACACTCCATTTTCATTGGCATATGGATCAGAGGCGATGATTCCAGTAGAAGTAGAGGTCCCTTCACATAGAAGAATCCATTTCAGTCAAGCCGAGAATGAAAAGCTACAGCTTGAAGCCCTTGACTTCCTTGATGAGAAAAGGGAAGAGGATGAGTTCAGAACTGCAGCTTACCAGCAAAGAATAGCCAGGCACTTCAATTCCAAAGTTCGTCGGCGTAGCTTTGAAGTGGGGGATCTATCTTAAAAAGAATTACGACACCTGCAGGCGCGCTTGGACCAAACTGGGAAGGGCCATATGTTATTGGCCAAAAACTTCTTGATGGCACATTCAAACTTGTAACTGTTGAAGGAGACCCAATTCCAATAGCTTGGAACAGCAATCATTTGCGCCCATATTTTACTTAAAAGCTTTAATGAAATATTGTAAAAGAATGATGAATGTACGATTCTTGTATTGAAAGCCGTTGTAAAATCAGTGCAAGTGAATAATAAGAGCTATAAAGTGGATGTACGCCCAGTTCTTGGCCCAACCACTATAAATCTTGTGTTCTTTACTGTTATAACCTGCTTTGTTTTATTTTGACATATAAAATACGTTAGTTGTATTACTAAAATGTCGATTTAATAATGCAGGCCGTAAAAACAAAGCTTACCCGTCATAAGACCGAGCAATCTTCGGCATCACCCTACAGGCAAACGCTAAGCCGTTCAAAAATTTCCACACTCAAATCCTACGAAAGAAGTGCTTCAAACAAAAGTTAGCGATTCGGCTGGAAGAAGGCCATTGCTGACTAACTGTGAATGTTTGTACAAACGAGCATCCATTTAAATAGCCCGTGTCAACCGCCACCAACTCGCTTAACTATGAAATACACTTCTTCGGATAAGGGAAATTGCTGGCAACTAAAAAGGAAGGGTATTTTAAAAAAATGTAACGGGGATCGCCGATATGAATAGATGGGAAAGAGACATGGGCGGGCAAGCATCAAACAGCAAAAGACCTCTTCGGAGGCAAAAGCCCTCTTCGGAGGATAAAGACCTTAAACGTGGAATGCCAGAAGACTTTCCCAACATGGTATGGAATGATCGGAAGCACCTTCCCGACAGGAAGGCAAAGCGCTTGTTTACTAGTTGAGACAATTTGCGTAGACAAGCGTCAAAGTAAGTTGCGTCGTCCCCGTGAGTCCATGAGACGACCGGAGGCACCTTCCCAAGTGGAAGGCAAGGCGCTCGTTCACTAGTTGAGACAATCTACGTAAACAAACGTCCAAGTAACTTGCGCTCGCCCCGTGAATCCAACCAACAATGAGGAAGAAACTTCTAGGCATCCTCGGAGGCACACATCTCACCGGGATCTGAAATAAAACTTCACAAGTGCTGAGATGTGAAAAGCACTCTTCGGAGGCCCATTTCACCATAGTTGAAATGTCAAAAGACCTCGAGCAGGCCGCGCCAGAAAAAGAGAGTTCTTTCTCGACATAAAGTTGCGGACTGATCGGTGGCACAGGACACTTGTGTCCGCCCCGTGAATCCATCCAACTAAGAGAAAGAAAATCCAAACTTCCAGGTAAAGGCCCTACTCAGAGGCACACATTTCACCGTGATCTGAAATAAAACTTCACACGAGTCGAAATGTGAAAAGCCCTCTTCGGAGGCCCGCTTCCCAGCGAATAGGGAAAAGATAAAAGCCTCTCCCAAGAGGCAGAAACAAAAAGCCCTCTTCCCAGAGGCACGATCAAACAAGAAGCCCTCTTCCCAGAGGCACAATCAAACCAAAAGACCTCTTACCAGAGGCGCAAGCAAGTCAAAGTCCACTTTACTGCGAAAGAAAATTCACTCAAAATAAAAGTGATTCTCTCCGAAAAGCGAAGTGTAAAAAAAAAAACACTTCGCAACAAAAAAGAAAAGAGGAAAAACTCCTCCAAAATGAGGCACATCCTATTAAATACGGAAAATATTTCCTTAAAATGGAAATATTATTCTATAAAGTACAGATGCAAGCCTCCTTCAAATGGAAAAGTTTTTCTCTAAAGAAAGAGTATAAGTCTTCTCGAAATAGAGGAATTGTTCTCTAAAAACTTTGCCAATGTGAAAGAGATTGCAATAAACCATAGTATGGGGGCAGCACACTATAAGTACAAGAATGGAAACAATGCTCAAACAACATACCATAGGCGCATTGCAATATCACACAAAGGAAACGAAGAACTTGTATAAAATAAAGAATAAATGTATTCTCAAATACAGACAGAAGTTTGTATAGGTAAAAGGAACATTTTATTCAATAATAGGAAAATTTTATACAGGTACAGGTTTCAGGATAAAGAAAAGCGGGGGCCGGTACCCGCATAATCTCCGGCCAGTACATGCAAAAAAGCAAAGAGTAAAGAAAAGTAGGGAAAGCGGGGCTCATCACTTCTTTCTCCCACCACCTTTAGAGCCTTCACCTGGTTCAATAGGCAATTTTTCAAGCCGACTTGGGAGAGTTGGGGGAGAAGGAGAGAGAGATGGTGCTGGATCAACTTCCGTTTCCTTTTCAGTAGCAGAAATGCTTCTGCCCTTCTTCTTTAAAGTTGTACGCTTCCTCCTCCTTCTTGAAGAAGACTCGCTCCCCGAAGTGACAAGAGCAGACAATTTTATGTCATCAGAAAGGGTTCGCTCCGGAGATACTTCGCCTCTTTCAAGTCCTTCGGCCTTCTGCTCCTGCGAAGCGGCTGGATCGTCCAAGTCTTGAAGGGCTCCTATTAATTCTTCTTGCGATCCCGGCTGGGAAGTAGGAGTAATTTGAAAAGTTGGAGGAGGAACAGCTGGAGGAGGAGAAGTTTCTATTAGGCACTTTCTCTACGGAAGAAAAGAGATTATAATCAGTGAAGAGAGGGGATAAAGGCTCATTGAGATTTAAAAAATAATCGAGAAGCTCATTAAACTCGGTCGAAGCAAACAAGCAGTCCACTTGGGCAAGATTAACAGTAGAGTTACCTGGAGAGGTCGGCTTCCTAATGTCAACTTCATAAGCTTGTGCTTCGGTGCTCTCTTCACCTTCATCTCCACCCTGCACGCTTGTAATATCAATTATAACTTTAGCAGGGGACGGAGAATGAGAACCGGAGCCTGTGATGTCAACATCGGCCGAAATTGAAGGAGGAACAGGGGCAATTCATGGTGCTACTTTGTCTTGATGCTCCTCTCTCATCATTCCAGCACGCTCTCTAGCGAGTTGTTCTTTTCCTTTGGCGAGGGCTGCACGAGCTCCTTCATCCAAATAATGTGCCTCGAGTTCTTCTTCAGCATACCCAGCATCTTTAAGCATGTCAAGCGCAGCTTCCATACTTCAGCCAAAGCGATTTCATATTTGGGGCCCAAAAATGCAAGACTGCCACGCCCTAGGACACTTTGCAAATAGAAGTCGAACAATGTAAAACTGACATCGGCTTTAGTGGCTTGATGAGCGTCTTCAGCTGCAATTCTACCAGCAACAGCCTCATCGCGCTCTTTCTCAACTATAGCAAGTCAGGCTTTTAATATCTCAATTTCTAGGTTCTTGGAGCTGGTCTGTTGTCGCAACTGTGCAACGTCGACGCGATAATCTTCTACAACCTTTTCCTGCCACTTGAGTTTATCTTCGGCCTCTCGTTGGCTAGCATGAGCATCCCGCACTTGTTGCTGAAGCACACTTTCCCTTTGAGAATAGGAAGTGGAGGAAGAAGCAAGCTCCTCTTTAAGTTATCCAACTTCCGCTTCAAGCTTTTCATTATAAGCGGCAATGCTCCTCATTTTTGCGTCGTGTTGATCAAGAGTCTTTTTCCATTTGGATTTATCGTTCTCCATGGTCAACATAGCCTCAAGGTTCGCGCGGTTCACTCTCTGGAGTTCGTCGACAAGTTTCTGCCAATTCGACATTCTCTCAATATCAAGCTGGACAGCGTCAAGATTTCGCAACATGGCTGGTTTGTCGATTGGAACCAGATCAAGATCAAAGCGAACTCCCTTCAAGCACCAGTTTGGAAATCGACATTGAAGAGTAGCTAGGCCTGGTCCGACCTGATATGAGGGCCTGATCGTCTGAATATCGGTACGAGCGAGAGCAGGGGATTGAGGAGGCACCGAAGCAATGGGCTCTTTAGGAATGTCAGGTGAGGACTTTTCATCGTGCTTGGTCCGTTTGCTTGAACCTTCGGCGACGTGGCTCTTCCTTTTGTCATCATGGGATTTCCGTTTAACGGAATCATCCTCTCTATGGGAAGATTCACTACGTTCTTCCCCTCTCCCATACCGTTCTTCGTATGCTCTTCTCTCCTGAGCTTTCCGAGTAGCCCTTTCCTCATCAGTTTACTTGTGAGGGGGAAGATAGCGCCTGTAATCATATTGACTGCGTCTGCCGTACTGCTTAAAGTCGTCATAATACGAGCCACTTCGCCCTGTTGAAGAACCTGAAATTGAAAAAGAAACATAACTTGAGAATTTTCAAATTGCAAGGAGTTAAGTGCGTATCGGTGCCAATAAATCCTAAGTGTGTGTGGTGTGTGCAAATTACACGCGCCGAACTACGAACCGCTCCTCAGTTGAGGGGTGGTGACAGATTTTACAGCCAATGTTGATTCTTGAGCTGGAGGAGTTTGTTGAAGAGCAAACGTCGCTTCAACCACTGGAGATACAATTTTAGTAGCGGACAGATCATCTTTAAAGAGTTCTTGAGACGTAACCATAAAATCGCTCAACCCTTCGAAAGTGTCATTACCACTGTGTTCAACAAGGCTCTTCGCCTCAACTCCTTCATCAGTAGTCTTCCCAGTTTGTCGAAGATCTTCTTCTTCTTCGATAACCCGGGAAAGAGCAAGTTTACAAGATGGTCCCGCAATGACAGTTGGAGTAGAACATTTTACCAACGAAGCCTCAGTTGTAAGTTCCTTCGGTACTGGTTCGTCAGTAGAAACTGGGGCATCTAATGCCTTAGCTGGAGAATCAGGGACTTCGTGAGGTTGTGTAGAGCGGGAAGAATGTAGAAGTCCAAACTGATGTAGAAACTCATCCTTCAACAGAAACTTTATACTCCTTTCCTCAGCAGCCACGGCATTCAGTCTTTCAAAAAATTTGCTTGTGGCCTGGATCTCTAGAGGGGGGAGGAAGTGCTGAGAAAGGAAAGAGTAAAATTAGCACTTAGCAACTCAGATCTCAAAAAGCTCAGGAATGGAAAAAATAAGAAGCAGGTAATCTTACTTCCTACTCTCTAGATAGCATAAAACCCTGGAGGGCATTGAACAAAGAAAAATTGATTCAAGAAGCCATGTGCGCTTTCGGAAAGATCGGTAATGAGTTTGCAATTCCTAGCACTTCTTACAACAGTAATGGAGGGATGATCTTTATTCTTAGCAAATGAGCATAAGCAGCAAATTTCTTCAAAACTCGGCAGACGATCAAGAGTTCTCATAAATAAAACACATAACCCCATCAGGATAGCATGGCCATTGGGATGTAGTTGAAACGGAGAAATGGTTAACCGAAGGAGAAGCGTTCGAAGAAAATCGTTAAAAGGAGGAATTGCTCCACTTAGACACATCTGGCGATTGACTGCGACAAAACCACGAGGTGGACTGTCGGTAGTATCATTCGGTCCGGGAAGTAGAGCATCACTCTCAGCAAGACCAAACTGAATGCGTATTTGGTTAAATGCTCTTTGGATTAAGGTAGTCGGAGTTCTTTCTGGAGGATTCACTACAGGAATAGCTGTCTGAAAGATCTCTCTTGCTTGAGCTACCACTTCTTCTTGATGTGAAGCCATTCCACATAAACAACTATATATTCAAACATGAAGGTGCACGTTTCCTAAATGTGTGAAGTGCTGTGTAAAGCTAACAAAGTAACAAGCAAATGTAGTTGAAATTAAACATATGTCAATTGCAATATTTCAAGACTTGTCGCTTTAAGTCCAAATATAAGTGTAATATTAGCGCAAACAAATCAACTTTAGTAGGTTGACATTGTTTTAATACTTCACTTGAGTTTTTTGATTCACAGCATTTCATACAATTTCTTTAAGTTAATTATCCTTTATCGACTAATTTGTCATTTGATGTGGGCAATCAGTGACAGTGTATTCGTCCTAGTTTTCTGCAAATGCTGTATTTAACAGGTTATTAGCATCAAATTTGGCATAATCTGTTAGGAAAGCATAGCAAAGTCATGCAAGTTATTTCAGCAGTTCAAAGTTCGAGTTGTAAGTACAATCAAGTTCTATCAACATCTCGAAGTTCTCAAGTTTTGTTCAAGCCATGTAGTCACAGTCCAAAAGTTCTCTAAGTCCTAAGTCGTTCACGACCTAACAGGATGGGTTGAGATTGATCTAGGCTGGAAGAAACAATTCGGCAGTAAAAAATTGTCCAAGTCCTGAGTTGACCATGACGTAAAGGTTAAGTCGTCCATGATCTAAAGTTGAAGACGTTCACGACCCAAAGGAAAAGTCGCGTTAAGGACCTAGAGGCCAAGTCGCTCATACGACCTAGTGGTTAAGTTGCAAAAATTGATAGATCGGCCAAATCTGCTAAGTTGCAGGGATCTTTAAGTCGCCTGGGTTCCTTATGTCGTTTCTGGATGATGCAGCGGTCCAAGCCTATCTCCCGTTGGAACCAATAAGCCCTACTACTCACCAATTACACTTTGCCACGTGTTTATCCCCCATTGTGTCGTTGAAGCACCATGTCTAAACCCAAAATCCACTAACCCGTTAACCGAGTACCTCTTCGCCTCCTCCAAATTTCCAAATTTCCAGAAAACATTGCTAACTACATAAATTCAAACACTTGCCAAATAACACCGTAAGATGTCAAGGTCGACGATGGTCAGGGGACGAGTCGGGGTGTAATCTCACAACATGGAAACAAAAATTGCATTGAAATGGTTATGGAGGAGCTGGTGGCAAACACAATGGATAGATGATTAGAATTACCTAAATCTATTGTTGAAATAGCGATCAAGGATGCAAAGGGGAGGATTTCGTGTTAACTTTTAAGCTCGGATGCAACAATGGTGGTAAAGTGATTAGCAGAAAGGTTAAGAGGAAGAAGAGACTTAACGGCTTATATAGAAAATAGAGGAGAAGATGGATAGATGCGCGAGTTAAAAAGCTTCTTGACTCGCCCACGACTTAGGGACTAGGTCGAAGCACACTACCTATGACCTAGGGATGTACTCCGAGGGGCAAATGTTAACTCATTTATTCAGCAATTCAGCAACACAAAGGAATTGGCGACTTAACACATGAAGCAGCGACGTAAAGGGTTGGACGACTTAACGACTTAACAGCTTAAGAGAATTGGATGACTTAAAGGCTTAACGGCTTAAGAAGGGTGAGTGACTTAAGGTGGCGATGCAGCACGACCTAAGGGTTCATTGGGTTTATGTCATTCACTGGGAGTAGGTCGGCCACGACCTAAGGAGAGCGCTATAGACCAAGCATGACATACCACGGACTTAAGTCGTTCGGAGCCTTTAGTTCGTGTACGACCTAAGGCTATAAGGGGAGCACTACGAGATAACAAGGTCGCAACACGAGTTGAGAAGGCGCAAGTGTTTAGGTCGACTACGATCTTACGAGTATAACGAAGAAGGAGCTACGACCTAAGCTAAGTCGTTAGCCGAACTACCGATCTATGATAAGCTAAGGCGCATGAAGATGGGCTTGAAGATGAATCTTAAGTCGCAGCGTACTTAAGTCGTGAGTCGTTGTATGGTTAATTCGTTATGTGTTTGTAGTTTCTTGAGTCGTGAGTCGTTAGGTCGTATACAACCTAACTGTTGTAAACATGTGAGTGTGTGGTGATGTAATATGTTGAGCCGTGTGAGTTAAGTCGTTGCCGATTTAAGTTGAGTCGTATGTTGGTCATGTGTATATATGAGTCGGTTATGTTGTTCTTAAGTCGGAAGGTTTCTTAAGTCGGTTGTGTGTTAGGTCGTACTTAGTTAAGTCGGCCATGTTTTGAGTCGTTTGCATTGTGCTGTGTTGTAAAGAGATTGGGTCGCCATAGTAATAAGTCGTTACCGACGTAGTTAAGTCGTAAGTCGTATACGACTTAAGGTCTGGGTCAAAACTCTATAAATAGGGAGTGAGTTGTACATTTGAAGGTTGTTGATTTTGGAATAAAATTTCTTGTTTGATTGCTGTGTGCTTTCATCCTAAATTGGTAGTTGAGTGTAATCTCCTATCTCCACTTTCGGTTATTCGAGTGCGCTCAAATCAACGATTGTTGAAGCCGATTCGCGCAATCAAGTGCGCTTGATCAACGCTTGAAGAATTGAAGATCTTCTTTCACCGTATCGTGCGCGATCAACGTGACGAGGATATCTTGAATTCGGTATCTTTGTGATCAACGAATTTGGGCATTTCAGTATTTCTTAATCCACCGATTGCTACTTTCATCGTGATATTAATTTTCTGTTAATCCGCTGCGTCAGTTTGGTATCAAAGCGACTCTTAGCCAACCATAGCTAAGTCGATCTTGAGCCGAAGTTTGAAGTTTGTGTTCATTGTGTTCATATTGAAGTTGCAACAAGATTGAAGTATTTGATCCATAGCCTTTTGGATCAAAGTGTGCTAAAGTGTTTGAATTTGTGGGGAAGATTTTTGCGCGCCAAAGTATTGAAGTGGGTTTTGAGGCCGAGCCGAGTCAAGCATAGGCCGTGCCTTGTTCTTGTGTTGAAGTGTTGGAGTTGTGCTTTGTTAAGAAGTCGAGAGACCTAAGCCTTAAGTCGAAGCAAGCTTGTGCTAGCTAGTGGGGGCCGAGCCTAGTTAAAGTGGAGTTTGAGCGTGCAAACTTTTGAAGTTGAAGTTTTTTGTCTAAAGATTTTTATTTTTTTGAAGTTTTGATTTGTTGAAGTGTTTGAAGTTCAATCATGCCACTGAGACGAGCTCAACGTCATCGCAATATTAATGCCTTGTATGGAAGAGAAGAAGCTGATGAAATGGAGCAACGAATCCACGAGAGTTTTACTGAGAAGTTGAATGAAGGAATTGGTCGATTAGAGAGAATGTGCTTGAAATGAATCAAAGTAGAAGAAGAGTTTCACCTGAATCGAACCATGGGGGAAGTAGAGCTTCGATACATTCAGATCAAGTGAGAAGAGAAGATCAAGATCATAGAAGTGTTGATAATCGTGATAGGAATGTTGATCGAAGGAGTGGTAGTAGAGATGTTGGAGGTCGTGATCGACATCGATATACTTTAGACTTTGATGAGGAGTTTGATGGTGAAAGAGGAAGTGTTCATTACCGAGATAGAGATCCAACACGACGTCAGTATCGAGATGTAGTGGATGATCGTCGATGGGAATCGGGTATGAAGATGGAAATTCCTGAATTTAAAGGTTGGATGGTTGCTGAAGAATTCTTAGACTGGTTGTCAAATGTAGAGGAGATCTTTGATTTCAAGGAGGTTTCGGAGAATCGTCGAGTGAAGTTGGTTGCTACTAGGTTGAGGGGAAGAGCTTTGGCATGGTGGCAGCAAACTAAACTTACGAGAGAGAGAATGGGGAAGTCAAAGGTTGAGTCTTGGGATAAGATGAAGAAGTTGATGAGGGCTACATTTTTACCTTACAACTATCAATCACTTATGTACCAGAGGTTGCAGAATCTAAGGCAGGGGACGAAGTCAGTTAATGATTATGCAGATGAATTTTACCAACTCATTGCCAGGAATGATATTATGGAGACAGAAGAACAGCTGACTGCCAGATTTGTTGGAGGGTTGCGAATGCAGATCCAGGATATGGTTAATATGTTCGATCCAAGATCTGTGGCAGTGGCACATCAGAAAGCGTTGGCTTGGGAGAAGCAGGGAAGGCGTGGAGGTGGTGTGTTTACTAATTCCAATAATCCAGTGAAGGGTGCCAGTGGAAGTTCAAGTGTTTCTAAACCTATCAGTAAACCAGTTGTGAAGGAGGTTGAGAAGGCAAAGGTTAATAGCAGTTTCAAATGTTATAATTGTCAGGAGTTGGGTCACAAAAGCAATGAATGTCCGAAGCCAAAGAGGAGAGCAATGGTTGCAGAGGTTGAAGAAGAGGACGTGGAAGCTGAATGTTCCAATTCACCTTATGATGAGAAGGAAGAAGAATTGTCCGGAGATGAAGGGTGTAATTTAATGATGAGGAGAAGTTATTTGGCACCAAAACGAGAAGAGGAAAACAGTTGGTTGAGGAATAACATATTTCAGTCCACATGCACTATCCTGGGAAAGGTTTGCAAGTTCGTCATTGATGTTGGGAGTTGTGACAATATTATCTCTACTGAAGCAGTAAGGAAGTTGAACTTGAAAACTGAGAAGCATCCTAAACCGTACAAGTTAGCATGGATAAGGAAGGGTGGTGAAGTGAAGGTTGGACGAAGAGATTGTGTGAATTTTTCAATTGGGAAGAAATACAAAGACGAAATTTGGTGTGATGTTGTAGACATGGATGTGTGTCATCTGTTGTTGGGCAGACCATGGCAGTTTGATAGAGCAGAACAACACGATGGTCGTGCTAATAGTTATAGTTTCATGTTTGAAGGTATTAAGATTATTTTAGTTCCTAAGAAGCAACAACAGAAGGAAAGCAAGTTGGAGGAGATTGAAGAGCTCAAAACCTTATTATCTTTGAAGGAGTTTGTTAAAGAAGTTGAAGAGGAGCCGGAAGTCTATTTGTTGATTGGACGAGAGAGTCATGAAGAGGTTGAGATTCCAAAAGAAGCGAAGGCAGTTTTGAAAGAATTTGAGGATGTATTTCCAGAATAGTTGCCTAAGGAGTTACCGCCACTGAGAGACATTCAACATTAAATCGATCTTGTTCCAGGAGCAGTATTACCGCATAGACCACATTATCGAATGAGTCCGAAGGAACATGAAGAGTTACGAAGGCAGGTGGAAGAGTTGTTAGAGCAGGGACGTGTTCAGGAAAGCTTGAGTCCTTGTGCAGTACCAGCTTTGTTGGTGCCGAAGAAGGATGGAACATGGAGAATGTGTATCGATAGTAGAGCTTTGAACAAGATTACTGTTCGCTACAGATTTCCTATGCCAAGATTGGATGACTTGCTGGATCAGTTGAGTGGGGCTACTATCTTTTCGAAGATTGATTTGAAGAGCGGATATCATCAAATTCGAATTAGACCTGGAGACGAATGGAAGACAGCCTTCAAGACGAGAGAGGGGTTATACGAATAGTTGGTTATGCCATTTGGTTTATCAAATGCACCTAGTACATTCATGCGGGTGATGAATCAAATCTTTAGACCATTCATTGGGAAGTTCGTGGTGGTTTATTTCGATGATATTATGATATATAGCAGGAGTATGGAGGAGCATGTTCAACATTTGAGGGAAGTACTGATTATTCTTCGTGAGGAACAGTTTTATGCCGCAACAAAGAAATGTGTGTTTATGGCGAGGAGTGTTTTTTTTCTAGGGTATGTTGTGTGAGGAGAAGGTATACAGGTGGACCAGAATAAAGTTGAAGCAGTCAGGAATTGGCCATAGCCAAAGACAATTACGGAAGTGAGAAGTTTTCATGGGCTAGCGTCATTCTACCGAAGATTCATTCCACACTTCAGTAGCGTGATGGCTCCGGTTACTGAGTGCATGAAAGGGAAACAGTTCATACGGTCAGAGGAAGCGGGGGTTGCTTTTGAGAAGATCAAGGAACTATTGACGACAGCACCAATTCTTGTTTTACCAGATTTTCAGTTGTTGTTTGAATTCCATACTGATGCGTCGAAGGTGGGAATTGGTGGAGTCTTGAGTCAAAGTGGGAAACCCGTTTCTTATTTCAGTGAGAAGTTATCAGAGGCAAAGATGAGGTATAGCACGTACGATGTGGAGTTTTATGCAATTGTTCAAGCTGTGAAGCACTAGAGACACTATCTATTTCCGAAAGAGTTTGTTCTTTACACTGATCATGAGGCATTAAAACATTTGCAAGGGCAAGATAAGATTTCAGCAAGGCATGCATCATGGATTTCTTATCTTCAGCAGTTTACTTTTGTCGTGACACATAAATCAGGAATTACGAATCGTGTAGCAGATGAATTGAGCAGGAGGAATCACTTGGTGACTACAATGAAGGTTGAGGTGACAGGGTTTGAATTATTGCCAGAATTGTTTGAGGAGGATCCTTACTTTGCAAAGTTCATTGAGAAAGTTAAGGATGGGAGTTCTGATGAATTTGTGTTGATTGATGGTTTCTTATTTAAGGGGAATCAATTGTGTGTACCGGATTGTATTTTGAGAATGAAGATTATCAAGGAGCTTCATGAGGAAGGACATGTGGGTACAGACCAAACATTGCAGTTAATCTCTCAATCCTACTATTGGCCATCGATGAGGAAGGAAGTTGAAAGGTTTGTTCAGAGATGTCATGTTTGTCAAGTTTCGAAAGGAACAGCTACAAATGCGGGTTTGTATATGACTTTACCTATACCTACAAAACCATGGGTGGACACTAGCATGGATTTCGTATTGGGTTTGCCGAGAACGCAAAGGGGAAATGACTCGATATATGTTGTGGTGGACCGTTTCTCGAAGATGGTACATTTTGTTGCTTGTAAGAAGACGGCGGATGCTTTTCATGTTGCTCAGTTATTTTTCAAGGAGATCTATCGACTTCATGGATTGTCAGATCTATTGTGTCGGATAGGGATACTCATTTCCTGAGTCACTTTTGGTTAAGTTTGTGGAAGATGGTGGGAACGAAGTTAAACTTTAGCAGCGCTTATCATCCGCAAACAGATGGACAGACAGAAGTTGTTAACAGATCGTTGGGAAATTTGTTACGATGTCTTATGAAGGACAATCTGAAGAGTTGGGACATGAAGTTATGCCAAGCAGAGTTTTCCCATAATCATGTAGTGAATCGTAGTACGGGATTCAGTCCATTTCAGATTGTATATTCAAATTTACCAAGGGGACCGTTGGATTTAACGGTAGTACCACAACCGAAGGGGACGGTTAAACGAGCTGTAGATTTTGTTGATGGATTGACTGAATGTCATAAAATCGTTCAGAAATGATTGGAGAAAGCAAATGAGAAATATAAGCAGACCGCAGACTTGAAGCGACGAAGTGTTGAATTTAACGAAAGATATTTGGTTTATGCTGTGTTAATGAAGGAACGTTTTCCAGTAGGCACTTATAACAAGTTGAAAGCCAGGAAAATTGGTCCTGTAGAAGTTGTGAAACAGATTAATAAAAATGCTTATAAGTTGAAGTTGCCGGAGGATGTATACACTTCTGACGTGTTCAATGTTAAGCATCTTGTGCCATATTATGGGAATGAACAATCCGATGTGGAAGAATTTACAAATTCGAGGACGAATTTTTCTCAACCAGGGGAGGATGATGTAGCATGACCTAAGGGTTCATTGGGTTTATGTCGTTCACTGGGTGTAGGTCGGCCACGACCTAAGGAGGGCGCTATAGACCAAGCATGAACTAACACGGACTTAAGTCGTTCGAAGCCTTTAGTTCATGTACGACCTAAGGCTATAAGGGGAGCAATACGAGATAACAAGGTCGCAATACGAGTTGAGAAGGCGCAAGTGTTTAAGTCGACTACGATCTTACGAGTATAACGAAGAAGGAGCTATGACCTAAGCTAAGTCATTAGCCGAACTACCGATTTATGATAAGCTAAGGCGCATGAAGATGGGCTTGAAGATGAATCTTAAGTCGCAGCGTACTTAAGTCGTGAGTCGTTGTTTGGTTAATTCGTTATGTGTTTGTAGTTTCTTGAGTCGTGAGTCGTTAGGTCGTATACGACCTAACTGTTGTAAACATGTGAGTGTGTGGTGATGTAATATGTTGAGCCGTGTGAGTTAAGTCGCTGCCGATTTAAGTTGAGTCGTATGTTGGTCATGTGTATATATGAGTCGGTTATGTTGTTCTTAAGTCGGAAGGTTTCTTAAGTCAGTTGTGTGTTAGGTCGTACTTAGTTAAGTCGGCCATGTTTTGAGTCGTTTGCATTGTGCTGTGTTGTAAAGAGATTGGGTCGCCATTGTAATAAGTCGGTACCGACTTAGTTAAGTCGTAAGTCGTATACGACTTAAGGTCTGGGTCAAAACTCTATAAATAGGGAGAGAGTTGTACATTTGAAGGTTGTTGATTTTGGAATAAAATTTCTTGTTTGATTGCTGTGTGCATTCATCCTAAATTGGTGGTTGAGTGTAATCTCCTATCTCCACTTTCGGTTATTCGAGTGCGCTCGAATCAACGATTGTTGAAGCCGATTCGCGGAATCAAGTGCGCTTGATCAACGCTTGAAGAATTGAAGATCTTCTTTCACCGTATCGTGCGCGATCAACGTGACGAGGATAGCTAGAATTCAGTATCTTTGTGATTAAACGAATTTGGGCATTTCAGTATTTCTCAATCCACCGATTGCTACTTTCATCGTGATATTAATTTTCTGTTAATCCGCGGCGTCAGGTGGCCAGCGACTCAATAGGAAAACGACTTGAGAGATTGCCGACCCAAATGTTTAGCGACCTACCTTCTGAAGTAAGGAGGCAACTTTTGAAGGTTAGCGACCTAACAACTTATGCAACTCAGCGACTCAACAAGTTAGTGAATCAGCAGCGGGTCAGCGACTTAGCGCCCAAGCGACTTAAGAGAAGATACGACCTAACAACTTACAGAAGTGGGTGGCTTAACGACCTAAAGGTGAATGACCTAATGGCATAAGTTCCCTGCGACCTAAAGGGTTAAAGCGGCAGCGACCTAATGCTTTCACTGCCTATTTCAAGTCGCTTACGACTTAGTACTTAGTGATTAAACTAAGTCGCTCTCCATAAGTCGCGAGGATCTACCACTAATTTCTGATGGCCAAGTATGAACCGGTTACTTCATAACTCGTGTCCCGTTAACTCGCTGAAGGACTGTGGACTGTCTTAAGTAGTAACCCGTAACTTACGACCTACTTTAAGTCGTACACGACTTAAAGCCTGTATAGAAATCCCTATAAATAGGCCATATGCTCCAACATGGGGGGGATCCTTTTGGCTCACTCTCGAAGCGCCAATACTCTGCTGTTTTCTTAACTCAAACAACACTTCAAGCATTCCAAGCATCAAGGACATTACGACAAACTCGAACATATAATATACATCATTCAACATGGATCCAAAAGATGATTCTATAGCAAAGTTTGATCTATTAGTCTAAAGTGTATTGTAATCGAAGAAAGTTGCATCAGTTGTACTTGATTCAGCAATAAAGAGATATAAAGTGGACGTAGGCTTGACCATAAGCTGAACCACTATAAAAACTGTGCCTTTCCTTATTTTTCTGATATTTTTCTGCTTATTTCTGATTCCCGTGTCAACGGTTGGTGCTTTCACACTTACATTACTTGCATCGGGGTGTTAGCGTCTGATTTTTACGTTAACAATGGTAATCGCATATATCATTTTTATTTGTGTTTAACTATGGTGAAGTAAAAAAAGAATAAATGTTTTAATTTGGTTTATGTTACAATGCATGCACATATGAATACTTTTTATTAACACGTTTTGTACTTCATTTTGATTGGCATATGGGTTAACATCAAATTGTATGTTGTTTAATTTTTAGAGGCTAGCTCCAAACAATAATTTTTAATATGCATGATCATTGGTATTGCTTTATTTGAAAGAAGGGAAGCTAAGGAACTGATACTGCTTTATTTCGAAGAAGGGAAGCCAAGCCAAGCACCACTATGTGAGATAGCTTGGTTTTGCGAAGCGAAGCAAAACGTTTCATTAGGAAAATGTTCCGTTGCAGGGACATGAACCTAGGTCTCGTGGGAGGCGAGTATCCTAACCAACTGGACTTCAACGGATTTGATGACTAAAATTGTCACGACCCGAATTTCAGCGTCCGAAAATCGACATTTATACTTCATCCATATTCGAATGCCCAACAACACAGCGGAAAAGGAATGACTAATTTTATTGATACAACAATGGATACAATATCTGATACAAATGAATATCAATATCAGAGCCAAGATATAACAGCGGAAAGATAACACCAGCAGCTGAACAATACCACCAATATGGTCTTCCAAAGGACATAAAGAAAGATAGAATCCAAGACTGCATTCAAATCCAATGTTCCAAAGATCTCCAATCCAATAAGCTTGAACCACCATCAAGTTGTATTAAGCAAATTAAGTCAGTCCGCAGAATGTTTAAGTGAAACAAATGCGATCCCGAATCCACAAATTCCAAAGATTGCCAAACAGAAAGCTGAAGGCTACCGAATCTAGATCTACTAGCCAATTATCTGAAAATTTGACTCTAGGCTGCCCGTGTGGAAAATTGTGGGCACCAAGAGTTTAGAAATGGAACAATAAACTCTAGGTCAGTCATGAGACTGGTGTGACGAAAATAGTTTATCTTTAGTAAAAGAAAACAAAAGGAATTTAAAAGAAATCTACAATGCTTTTTGGAAAATGAAACTATCATAAGGCCAACATCCACATTCTCGAGCAGAGCCCAGTTTCTTCATTTTCCTTTCCTTTTCAACTTTGTTTAGTTTTAAATCTTAAAACCGCTACGCCGCTTGCTAACAACCCGTAGACAAACTCGAGCCCAAACTTGTTTTCCGCGAGAGCAAACCCGAGATAAATCTTTTTTTTTCAAACACAAAAACTTCCTCCAGACTTCAACGTGCACGTGTGCACGTGCACACAACCTCCGATCGACTCTGGTCCTTGTCGAGACCACCAGCAACACGTCGACGATCAACACCTTCGATCGCGACCACCTGAGCATCGATACGAACGTGAAATCGAAGTTGAACATTTAAACACCCAACCTGGAACCAACTTTCTTGACAAAATCATCTTGCCGACGACAAACCTGACCTCGATCATCCACGCCGACCACATCATAGATTCACTTCGACCTCTAGCTTCTATCCCCACTGGACCGGTCCACTCTGGTTCCACCACGACGACGAACTTCCTCTTCAATCCCCGATGAGCAAAACCTGGTTTAAAACCCTACATGGCCAACGTTTAGCCACCACGGTGGTTTAAAAATCCATCTAGTATTTTTTCTAGGTTCGCCAACCTCCAAGCTTCCTCCAACCTTAACCCCGACCATCCTTTCCATGCCGATCGCCGGAAGTTGGCAAAAACTCGAAATTCGTTCAACTCACATGTTCTCGTGATATACTAAATTAAAAATCATGAATTTCATTTTAAAAATCATGGTTTTCGATGTCAAACCCAGTGATATAGGTGAATCAAGAGAATGTAACACTTGGATTTTTACACAATTTTGAATTTCACTGTAAATATTATTCCCAGTCTAATTTTCTTCATTTTTAAATCTTAAAATATTTTTAAAAGTTAGATCTTGGATATACAAATGAATTTCATTCAGATCTTAAAGCCTAACATGGATTAGAGAAGAAGGATTTTATTTTTTAAACAGGTTTGAAGCCTGTAAACTTATAACAGAGGAACATTGTAACAACCCTAGTTTTAACAATTTATTTTATTTTAATTATTCAAATTTGAAATAATATTCTTATAGATTAGGTTTAACAATATAGTTAAATATTTAATTTGGAGATATATTTTATAAAATTTTGTATGCCAATAAAATTAAATAATAACTGTAAAATTTTAAGCTATTTTTGAACTGTTAAATTTCGCGTTTAAAAGACGCGTCAATTATAGGGTATAAGTGACGTAATAAAACGTGTGTTTTCAAAACGATATTTTCACAGAAATTTTTGATGTTTTAGTTTGCGTCTGTTTAACGTAGTGTAAAAATCATATTTTCATATATTTTTGGATTTAAAATATCAGTCAGTGATTTTCTACCAAACGTTACTTTGTTTTAACTGACCGTTTGACTTTAAATAAATTTGTATACGTTTTCATCCCAAAAGCCTTGCATAATTCTTGTCGTTTCTTTTAAATTCAATCGGAATACAAATCAAATCTCGTACCACTAATCTAGCACAATGGTGTGAACGTTTTCACTGCCTTTTTCAGTTCAAAGCAAATGAGAATTTGCTCACTGGTAACGTTATCTCTTGAACACTGCTTCCTTTGATCTCGCCTAAAACCAAGTCCTTGTATCTGCAAAACGTTCATATACGTTTGCAAACATTTATTCATTTGCCTTTCCTCCTTGCATTTATCACGCATGCAATTAAAATTTACGTTCGAACATTTTTCTCTGGAAACATTCGAGTCTGCTTAATTCATCCATTCCTTGTTCAAGCATACTACAAAATCCAGATCCTCAAATCACGCATTGATAACGTTTCCTGCTTTATTGCTTTAATCACGTGAATAAGCATTTAACAAAAGAAACTGAAAGCATAACGCTCGTCCTCCCTTTAATTCATACGAAACATTTGCATTCAAATTTAAATCATGCAGTGATTAACGCACGTAATACTATTAATAGCGTTCGAAACTGTATCAACGCGTGATATTCTTTTCTCACGTTCAGACCTTGCCTATAAATATACTAACCTCATCATTTTCCCTCTGCATCTCAATTACTCTGCTTCTTCTCGTGAATCTATCAGGTAAACAGTTTATATTATTTGCTTTTCTTTGTTCAGATATTTCTCCCTTCCTCTTTCTCGAAATTTTTGTTCTATCTGTGCCTTGCTCGGCCATTTCTATCATGTTTGTGCCATGCCTAAGGTGCCTGTACATTCATTCCTATATTAATTTATAAGCTAGTCTTGTGCATACCAGTGAGTGAAGCAGAGAGACTTTGGGTGCACCTAGAGAAATAGAACTGAAATGCTGAAATGCACTAGTGATGAGTTTGCATTTAGGAAGTAAGGAGGGTTGACATTTCATTTTGGGCAGAGATAAGAATACTGAGATGCATTTTATGACTGAGTGAGTTAGATGCGTGCATTTGTCATAGACTTGTCTGCATATTTTACACAAAGTTTTGGGTTATAAGTGCAAAACCTAGTGGGGATGGGATTGACTTGGCTGAAGAATGAAGAAAGGTAAAATCACAGAGCAACAGAAAGGAGAGGAGTTCAGTAATACAAGGGTCTAGCCTATAAATGCTTTGAGTAGTGTGTGTGAAAAGTTGTTTGTATAAAAACTGATCATGTGCAGTGATGTGCACATTTGAGGTGTTGGAGTAGTGCACATGTGCACGTTTGTGCATAGGCATATCAAAGCCTGTTCAAATGCGCAAAGTGTAGGGCCGCATCGAAGAGAAAAAAATAGGGAGAGAAACTGGAATTTGTTGATGTTAGTAGTTGAAAGAGGAGTGCATAATTTACTCGAAGATTTTACATATTTTCTCGAAGAACTTTGGTTTCGACTCGGTATAGTGCATGAAGGGTGGGGTCTTCTGTCTGGTACAATTTGTAAAGCCTGGGAAGTTTTAGATTTCAGATGAATTAAACTGTAAAGCTATATTGTAAAAAAAAAACTAAGTTAAACTTGCAGTAGAAGATGAATTCAAGTAGTGGAATCGAAGTTGAAATAAATTAGGCAACAAAAAAAAAATGTTTGGCGAGAGTTTTCAGTAGGGAAGAGAAGAAAGGTGTGCACGTGTACATGGATATGTCGCGGCCTATAGGAGAAAACTCCACCATTTTTGCTTTGGTCTGCCTCTAGGAGATTTTGTCGTAATTTTAGTGATTGGCACGGTTCATGTTTTTGGTAATGTTTTGGTCGTTGTACACGGTAGAGTGGTCGAGCAAGTCAGACAAAAAAAAAAAAAAAAATTCCTCTCTATTTTTAAATTTTTCTTTGACCATAAATTCTAAAGTCGCGTATTCAAAATATTTAATCTTGTTCTAGATTTGAATCTACACGACGTCCGAGAATTTTGATCGTTACCCTCTGTCAGCCCTTATCGGTGAATTGTCGTTTTTGAATTCAAATTTTCTGCAACATCCAAGTGAGTATTTCTCACCAGACATACGTATATATATTTTGGTAAATTATCGCAAGTGTATGTGTAGAATTTTATTTCACTATTATCTGTCTGTAGTGTAACGTAGAATGATGAACCCCATTTTTGACACCTCATCGGTTATTTATCTGTTGTGTTATTTCTGCAGTTATATTATTAAATGTTTATTTACAGTTTAATTTCATCACTGCAAGTCCCCTGTTAAATTTAGAAAAATTATGGGCTGAGATTTTTGGCCTAACTGATGTTTGTTAACTACTTGAATTTTTTGGGATTGCGGGTTCGAAATGATAGAACCCGGGGTTTTAAATCTACGGATTGAAATGATATAAATCCGTTTCACTTGACCTAGGCTAGAAAATCTTATACAGACCCGTGGTATATAATATTTTCTGAAATTAATTTAATTTATTTTAAATTGGAAATTGATGATATTTTGATTTAAATTATATAAAGGATTTTTATAAGATTTATAATGGTTTAAAAATGGGTAGATGATTTATAAGATTTTGGAATATAACTTATTTTGAAATTCTGGTTTTTGTAAAAGAAATATTTCAGTTAATAAAATAATAAAAGAATAAGTTATATTAGGAAATGATTGGTCAAGTTAAAATCATTACAGCATTTAAATGCTGTCTTTTTGAAATTGGACTATTTAAACCCGTAACCTTAGATAGCATTTCCTAGGTGCTGCAGTAGTTGAAATTTGATTTATTTAAAAATCTATGAAAATTTATTTTGGGAATAAGTTAAATTTTGGAATTTAAATATGTAATAAATAAAAGAATTTAGAAATTGACTTTGGATAGTTTAAAGGAAGAAATTGTTTCTAAATTTGTCAAAGGCAATAAATTCCAAATAAAATTTGAATAAGTGAAATGGTATATTATCAAATGAAATGTTTTAATCAAAGATTTGATATTGAAGGTATTTGAAATATATTTGACGTGTAAAGTATATATACCACTTTTAAAACTATGACCACGGGTTATAATAACGTTTGGTTGGCAAAGAGACCGGGATCGGATATGGACATACTCTCTGTCGATACCGAAAACCACTTTGACTAACAGTGTACGCGGTGGAGATTCCAGAATGAAGTAGGATGGTGGTGACGGTTTCTTGAAGGTAAATACGTGGACCCGACTCCCGTGAGTTGGCATAAGGTGGCTAAAACAGGAGCGATTGACGGATTAATGAGGTAGCTCCTCTGATCGAACGCACTTCTTTGTATACCATTCTATTACTTTTGTGATTGTTTTGGGTGCACGCTTGATTTGGGAGTGTTGTTCGAGGTGGGCGGTAGCTGCGGCTACGCGTTACCATCGGTCCGGAAGCGTAATTGGTATATCTACCCTGGCATTGCCTAGTTGTGTCGTGTCACCTACCATAGCGAGCCTTGTACGAGTTTGGTTTTCTCCCGTAGCCCGTGTGGTATCCTCTAGTGGCTTCCCGATCAGGAGGGACTATGATATTGGATGGACTACTGGGACTATTACGTGTTAAGGGCTATATGGGTAACCCCTTAATGCTATTTAAAAGTAAGTTTATTTTAACATAGACATTATTATAATAGCGCAATATACTACATAGTAAATAGTTTAACGGATCCTTAGAGGATGGGCGATCCCAAGCATCCTTTAAGTTACTTGCTCTATATTACAGTACACTTGATTTAGCTTACATTATATAAGTATGTATGTCCTGACTCGAGTGTTTTGTTTTATTGTACGCTCGGGTCAGCCTGAGTTGCAGCTTCAGTTTCTTTCCGGAGCTAGGACCACTCATAGATCATTCTTGCTGTTGGAAGCTTTTCATCCTTATCTTTTATGTAATTCAAGACATTTGATGACTCTATATCTATTTATGTTTTAAAATTGTATTGAAGTTTATAAACAATGTAATTCTGTTTGGTAAAAGTTTTAAGTGGCTTCATGAACCACTGTATTATTTTATATTCCGCTGTGAGATTCTGATATCTGTGTCTGTGATTCTGTGTATTTGATTTCATTTTTTCCTTACAATCTATTGTTTTGAACTATTCCAGCTCGACATTTATCTAATTATTGTCGAATTCGAATGGTACAAAATAGTGGGTCGTTACAGTTGGTATTAGAGCCAGGTTTAAACCATAACCTAAGGAACAAAAACTCATTAGAGATAGAGTAGCAATACTCTAGAATGAGTGAAGTCAAATTCCAGAATCTTTTCCTATGAGAGAACGTATTTTTAAAAGTATAAATGATTTTTCAAAAGGATTGTAAAAGAAGTATTTTTAATATAAAACTTCCTATTTTTCCAACTACTTCTTCTTTCTATTCGAGCTTTTTTTAGTTGCTTAATTTTATCTTATCCTAGAATATCTTAATATTTTTCCTCTATCCTTAGAATCCATCCTTAATCTTTCAGGATGAATAGAAGAAATAATCGAGGTCGAGGGCAAGCTGCTCCTCCTCCTGCTGCCCCAGTCCGATTCACTAAATTATGTAAGGACTATGTTGAGCTAGGTGGCACAAAATTTATGGGTTCTGAAACCATCATAGAAGCTCAACAATGGCTTCGAGATCTAGAAAGGATTTTCTCATGTCTCGAAATTACTAATGCCTAGCAGAGGCAACTCGCAGCCTGGCAAATGAAGGGCGCTGCCTTGAATTGGTGGCTATCCATTACTGCTCAGACAAATGAGGCTGACCTCACTTAGGAGCAATTTAGGGAGGCCTTTCTGGCCAAGTGGATGCCCGAAGCAGGCAAGTCTCAGCTCTATAGAGACTTCATGGATCTTAAGAAAGGCAATATGACCTTCACGGAGTATGAGAGGAAGTTTAACGAACTCTCACAATATGGCTTGAACCTGATTGATACCCCACTCAAGCTGAACGAGAAGTTTATCGCCGGAGCTCGCCCCGAGTTCTATGATCGACTCACTGCACATGTTCACGGGTCCTTCACGGCGTTGATGGATATGGCTCTCCGATATGAGAACCCTACATCCAAGGCCACTCCTGCTGCTCCTTCTGCATCAGCCCAGTTCTCTGGAAACCCAAGGAAGAGGAAGTCAAATTTCTTCCGTAATAAGAAGAACAAGAATCAAGGGCTAGGTTCAGCATCATCATCTTCTGCTTCAGCAAGGCCACCTGTGGATCTATCCACCATCACTTGCCACAGATGCCACCAGAAAGGACACTTTGCTAATCGTTGTCCTACTTTGGGTGCTGCCATTCCACAACCAGCTCAGTTTGCTAGGAGAGATCTTTGTTATATCTGCCTCCAGCCGGGACATTACAAGAAGGACTGTCCCACTCAAAAGAGGGGCACAACATCCGGGGTCTTTGCAGTGACTTCTGCATCATCTACAGCTCCACAGCCGGCACCTGCACCCGCACCTGCTCCAAACGATTCTCAAGGTACACTCCAGAGTTCCTTTACCTTGTATTTTTTTCCTGTAAGAGTTCTCTTCGATACCGGAGCTTCCCACAGCTTCATTTCGTCAGATCTCTGTGATAGATTTGAACATCTCCTTTCTCCTGAATATTCTTCTGTGCCTTTATGTGTCTCAAACCCCATCGGTGGTCCTGCGAACCTTAATAATGTTTGTAGGGACGTGAAACTCTTCTTTGGGAGTTATCGTTTTACTGGAGACTTTTATGTTTTGGGTTTCGACGCTTTCGATCTTCTACTCGGAGGCGATTGGTTAGATAGGCATTGTGCAGAAATCTCTTGTAGTTCTCGTACTGTTGCTCTTAAAGATGATATAGGGAATCCATTAGAGATCCAGTGTAAATTGCCTCAGGAGTTTGCTGGTAGTTTCATTTATTCTCTCGACACTTTCCCAGATGATATCCATTCGACCCCTGTAGTCAAACTTTTTCCCGACGTGTTTGGTGAAGTCACTTCTTTACCTCCAAAACGGGAAATTGATTTCCGTATCGATCTTATCCCTGGAGCTCGACCTGTAGTCCTTCCACCAAGAAGAATGGCACCACGAGAGAAGAGCGAATTAAGGAATCAGATTCAAGACTTATCTTCCAAAGGTCTGATCAGACCGAACTTCTCAGAATGGGGAGCAGTTGTTGTCTTTGTCACAAAATCTGATGGTTCCCTCAGGATGTGTGTTGATTATAGGGAACTCAACAAGCTCACCATGAAGAACAGATATCCTATGCCTCGCATAAACGATATGTTCGATCAACTCTATGGAGCAACTGTTTTCTCTCAGCTTGATTTAGCCACAGGTTTCCATCAACTTAGAATTGCTGAGGAGAGCATCCCCAAAACTGCTTTCCGAACTGAGAATGGTTTCTTTGAATGGCTAGTTATGCCTTTTGGCTTGACTAATGCTCCTGCCTTCTTCGTAGACTTGATGAATCGTGTCTTCCGCGATGTGCTGAACAAATTTGTCCTCGTCTTTATTGATGACATCCTTATCTTCTCCAAGTCTGAGGAAGAACATAAAGTCCATTTGAAGTATGTTTTAGAGACTCTTCAGAATCACCAATTAAAGGCTAAGTTCTCTAAATGTCATTTCTGGGAAGAAGAAGTCCGTTTCCTCGGACACATTGTCTCTAAAGAAGGAGTTTCTGTTGATCCAGTCAAGATTGCTGCAATTAAATATTGGGAAGAACCTAAGACTCCTACTGATATCCGCAGTTTTCTAGGCCTTGCCGGCTACTACCGAAGGTTCATTGAGAACTTCGCTCGGATTTCGGCACCTCAGACTGCTCTAACTCGGAAGAATGTTAAGTTTGTATGGAACAGTAAGTGTAAAGCTGCTTTCCAGGAATTAAAGGATAAGCTCACCTCCGCACCAGTACTTACTGTACCAGATGGAAGTGAAAGATTAACGGTTTCTACCGATGCTTGTAGAGAAGGTTTGGGAGCAGTACTAATGCAAGATGGGAAAGTAATTGCATATGCTAGTCGTCAGCTGAAGACACATGAAGCTAATTATGTGGCTCACGATCTAGAATTGCTGGCGGTTGTCTTTGCCCTTAAGCTTTGGAGGCACCATCTCTTGGGAGCTAAGTTTGATCTCTTCACCGATCATAAATCTCTGAAATATATCTTCACCCAGAAGGATTTAAACCAGAGACAAGTACGATGGCTCGAGTTTCTTTCTTCTTATGATCTCGACATCAACTATACTCCCGGGAAAGCTAATGTAGTGGCAGATGCGCTGAGCAGGAAGAAATCTTTGTTGTGTCAGCTCATTGTTTCTTCCCCTCTTTTGGACCGTATCGTGGCTAAACAAGATGAAGACGAGATGCTTAGGCGTATGAAGGGAAGTGTTCATAACAGGATTCGTGGTAGTAGTCGTGATGGTAGTGGAGCTCAGATTGACGATAAAGGGATTTTAAGGATCAATAATCGGATTTGTGTCCCGAACGTTGATGGTTTGAGGCAGGAATTACTTCGGGAACATCACCAGTCCCGACTTTCCATTCATCCTGGCGTAGCAAAGATGTATCAGGATTTGAAGAAGCTCTACTGGTGGAAAGGTATGAAGCGCGATGTCTCTATCTTTGTGAGTAGATGTGCGACTTGTCAGCAAGTCAAAGCTGACCATCAGAAGTTACCCGGTTTGTTGCAGCCTTTGGAGATTCCAAACTGGAAGTAGGAACAAGTTTCTATGGATTTTATCGATGGTTTACCGAGATCCAGAAGGGGAAATGAGAGCATTTGGGTTATTGTGGATAGACTGACTAAGTCCGCTCATTTTATTCCAGTCAGATCTACCCGCACAGCTTCGAGTTTATCAGAGATCGATATGAGGGAGATTGTTCGCCTCCATGGCGTCCCTCTTAGCATTGTTTGCGATCGAGACCCTATTTTCACTAGTCAGTTTTGGAAAGCATTCCAAGAGTCCTTGGGTACTCGTTTGAACCTGAGCACCGCTTACCACCTACAAACTGACGGTCAAACTGAAAGGGTAAATCAAATTCTTGAAGATCTTCTTCGTGCTTGCATTTTGGACTATGGAGGATCTTGGGAAGATCATCTCCATCTTGTAGAATTCACCTATAACAATAGTTATCAGGTATAAATTCCAATCATTTGTTCTTATTTTATCTTAGTTCTCTATCGATCTCATTCTATCTTTTCAGGCTAGCCTTGAGATGTCCCCTTTTGCTGCTTTATACGGGAGACCGTATAGATCTCCTTCTTGTTGGATTGAGTCTGGTAACCGCTTAATTCTTGGCCCTGAGATGATTTTAGAAGCTTCGGAGAAAGTAGAGGAGATTAAGAGGAGATTAAAGATTGCTCAAGATAGACAAAAGAAGTATGCTGATCGTCGTAGAAGGAAGTTAGAGTTTGATGTTGGTGATTTGGTATTTCTGAAGATCTCTCCTTTAAGAAATGTGGTTCGGTTTGGTCGAAGAGGAAAGCTGGCCCCTAGATTCATCGGTCCATTCCGTATTTCAGAGAGGATTGGATCTCTTGCTTATAGACTAGATCTACCCGAGAAATTTGCTGGAATTCACAATGTATTCCATGTATCTCACCTTCGTCGCTGTCTTCACGATCCATCTCTTGTCATCCAGCCTACTGCTCTTGATGGTATGGACATCGAACCTGACCTAACTATTGAAAGAAAGCCGCTTCGTATCGTCGATCGAGGTACGAAACAGCTTAGAAGAAAATCTGTCCCGTTGGTCAAAGTGCAATGGAGCACCGATGAGCGAGATCGCACATGGGAAACGGAGGAGAGCATTCGTGCTTCAAATCCGGAACTATTCGTTTAAGGTACTTGCTTATCTAGCTTATCTTCCTTTTGATTCTTTTTCTTTCGTTCCTTTTCGAGGACGAAAAGTTCTTGAGTGGGGGAGAGTGTAACAACCCTAGTTTTAACAATTTATTTTATTTTAATTATTCAAATTTGAAATAATATTCTTATAGATTAGGTTTAACAATATAGTTAAATATTTAATTTGGAGATATATTTTATAAAATTTTGTATGCCAATAAAATTAAATAATAACTGTAAAATTTTAAGCTATTTTTGAACTGTTAAATTTCGCGTTTAAAAGACGCGTCAGTTATAGGGTATAAGTGACGTAATAAAACGTGTGTTTTCAAAACGATATTTTCACACAAATTTTTGATGTTTTAGTTTGCGTCTGTTTAACGTAGTGTAAAAATCATATTTTCATATATTTTTGGATTTAAAATATCAGTCAGTGATTTTCTACCAAACGTTACTTTGTTTTAACTGACCGTTTGACTTTAAATAAATTTGTATACGTTTTCATCCCAAAAGCCTTGCATAATTCTTGTCGTTTCTTTTAAATTCAATCGGAATACAAATCAAATCTCGTACCACTAATCTAGCACAATGGTGTGAACGTTTTCACTGCCTTTTTCAGTTCAAAGCAAATGAGAATTTGCTCACTGGTAACGTTATCTCTTGAACACTGCTTCCTTTGATCTCGCCTAAAACCAAGTCCTTGTATCTGCAAAACGTTCATATACGTTTGCAAACATTTATTCATTTGCCTTTCCTCCTTGCATTTATCACGCATGCAATTAAAATTTACGTTCGAACATTTTTCTCTGGAAACATTCGAGTCTGCTTAATTCATCCATTCCTTGTTCAAGCATACTACAAAATCCAGATCCTCAAATCACGCATTGATAACGTTTCCTGCTTTATTGCTTTAATCACGTGAATAAGCATTTAACAAAAGAAACTGAAAGCATAACGCTCGGCCTCCCTTTAATTCATACGAAACATTTGCATTCAAATTTAAATCATGCAGTGATTAACGCACGTAATACTATTAATAGCGTTCGAAACTGTATCAACGCGTGATATTCTTTTCTCACGTTCAGACCTTGCCTATAAATATACTAACCTCATCATTTTCCCTCTGCATCTCAATTACTCTGCTTCTTCTCGTGAATCTATCAGGTAAACAGTTTATATTATTTGCTTTTCTTTGTTCAGATATTTCTCCCTTCCTCTTTCTCGAAATTTTTGTTCTATCTGTGCCTTGCTCGGCCATTTCTATCATGTTTGTGCCATGCCTAAGGTGCCTGTACATTCATTCCTATATTAATCTATAAGCTAGTCTTGTGCATACCAGTGAGTGAAGCAGAGAGACTTTGGGTGCACCTAGAGAAATAGAACTGAAATGTTGAAATGCACTAGTGATGAGTTTGCATTTAGGAAGTAAGGAGGGTTGACATTTCATTTTGGGCAGAGATAAGAATACTGAGATGCATTTTATGACTGAGTGAGTTAGATGCGTGCATTTGTCATAGACTTGTCTGCATATTTTACACAAAGTTTTGGGTTATAAGTGCAAAACCTAGTGGGGATGGGATTGACTTGGCTGAAGAATGAAGAAAGGTAAAATCACAGAGCAACAGAATGGAGAGGAGTTCAGTAATACAAGGGTCTAGCCTATAAATGCTTTGAGTAGTGTGTGTGAAAAGTTGTTTGTATAAAAACTGATCATGTGCGGTGATGTGCACATTTGAGGTGTTGGAGTAGTGCACATGTGCACGTTTGTGCATAGGCATATCAAAGCCTGTTCAAATGCGCAAAGTGTAGGGCCGCATCGAAGAGAAAAAAATAGGGAGAGAAACTGGAATTTGTTGATGTTAGTAGTTGAAAGAGGAGTGCATAATTTACTCGAAGATTTTACATATTTTCTCGAAGAACTTTGGGTTTCGACTCGGTGTAGTGCATGAAGGGTGGGGTCTTCTGTCTGGTACATTTTGTAAAGCCTGGGAAGTTTTAGATTTCAGATGAATTAAACTGTAAAGCTATATTGTAAAAAAAAACTAAGTTAAACTTGCAGTAGAAGATGAATTCAAGTAGTGGAATCGAAGTTGAAATAAATTAGGCAACAAAAAAAAATGTTTGGCGAGAGTTTTCAGTAGGGAAGAGAAGAAAGGTGTGCACGTGTACATGGATATGTCGCGGCCTATAGGAGAAAACTCCACCATTTTTGCTTTGGTCTGCCTCTAGGAGATTTTGTCGTAATTTTAGTGATTTGCACGGTTCATGTTTTTGGTAATGTTTTGGTCGTTGTACACGGTAGAGTGGTCGAGCAAGTCGGACAAAAAAAAAATTATTTCCTCTCTATTTTTAAATTTTTCTTTGACCATAAATTCTAAAGTCGCGTATTCAAAATATTTAATCTTGTTCTAGATTTGAATCTACACGACGCCCGAGAATTTTGATCGTTACCCTCTGTCGGCCCTTATCGGTGAATTGTCGTTTTTGAATTCAAATTTTCTGCAACATCCAAGTGAGTATTTCTCACCAGACATACGTACATATATTTTGGTAAATTATCGCAAGTGTATGTGTAGAATTTTATTTCACTATTATCTGTCTGTAGTGTAACGTAGAATGATGAACCCCATTTTTGACACCTCATCAGTTATTTATCTGTTGTGTTATTTCTGCAGTTATATTATTAAATGTTTATTTACAGTTTAATTTCATCACTGCAAGTCCCCTGTTAAATTTAGAAAAAATATGGGCTGAGATTTTTGGCCTAACTGATGTTTGTTAACTACTTGAATTTTTTTGGGATTGCGGGTTCGAAATGATAGAACCCTGGGTTTTAAATCTACGGATTGAAATGATATAAATCCGTTTCACTTGACCTAGGCTAGAAAATCTTATACAGACCCGTGGTATATAATATTTTCTGAAATTAATTTAATTTATTTTAAATTGGAAATTGATGATATTTTGATTTAAATTATATAAAGGATTTTTATAAGATTTATAATGGTTTAAAAATGGGTAGATGATTTATAAGATTTTGGAATATAACTTATTTTGAAATTCTGGTTTTTGTAAAAGAAATATTTCAGTTAATAAAATAATAAAAGAATAAGTTATAGTAGGAAATGATTGGTCAAGTTAAAATCTATTACAGCATTTAAATGCTGTCTTTTTGAAATTGGACTATTTAAACCCGTAACCTTAGATAGCATTTCCTAGGTGCTGCAGTAGTTGAAATTTGATTTATTTAAAAATCTATGAAAATTTATTTTGGGAATAGGTTAAATTTTGGAATTTAAATATATAATAAATAAAAGAATTTAGAAATTGACTTTGGATAGTTTAAAGGAAGAAATTGTTTCTAAATTTGTCAAAGGCAATAAATTCCAAATAAAATTTGAATAAGTGAAATGGTATATTATCAAATGAAATGTTTTAATCAAAGATTTGATATTGAAGGTATTTGAAATATATTTGATGTGTAAAGTATATATACCACTTTTAAAACTATGACCACGGGTTATAATAACGTTTGGTTGGCAAAGAGACCGGGATCGGATATGGACATACTCTCTGTCGATACCGAAAACCACTTTGACTAACAGTGTACGCGGTGGAGATTCCAGAATGAAGTAGGATGGTGGTGACGGTTTCTTGAAGGTAAATACGTGGACCCGACTCCCGTGAGTTGGCATAAGGTGGCTAAAACAGGAGCGATTGACGGATTAATGAGGTAGCTCCTCTGATCGAACGCACTTCTTCGTATACCATTCTATTACTTTTGTGATTGTTTTGGGTGCACGCTTGATTTGGGAGTGTTGTTCGAGGTGGGCGGTAGCTACGGCTACGCGTTACCATCGGTCCGGAAGCGTAATTGGTATATCTACCCTGGCATTGCCTAGTTGTGCCGTGTCACCTACCATAGCGAGCCTTGTACGAGTTTGGTTTTCTCCCGTAGCCCGTGTGGTATCCTCTAGTGGCTTCCCGATCAAGAGGGACTATGATATTGGATGGACTACTGGGACTATCACGTGTTAAGGGCTATATGGGTAACCACTTAATGCTATTTAAAAGTAAGTTTATTTTAACATAGACATTATTATAATAGCGCAATATACTACATAGTAAATAGTTTAACGGATCCTTAGAGGATGGGCGATCCCAAGCATCCTTTAAGTTACTTGCTCTATATTACAGTACACTTGATTTAGCTTACATTATATAAGTACGTATGTCCTGACTCGAGTGTTTTGTTTTATTGTACGCTCGGGTCAGCCTGAGTTGCAGCTTCAGTCTCTTTCCGGAGCTAGGACCACTCATAGATCATTCTTGCTGTTGGAAGCTTTTCATCCTTATCTTTTATGTAATTCAAGACATTTGATGACTCTATATCTATTTATGTTTTAAAATTGTATTGAAGTTTATAAACAATGTAATTCTGTTTGGTAAAAGTTTTAAGTGGCTTCATGAACCACTGTATTATTTTATATTCCGCTGTGAGATTCTGATATCTGTGTCTGTGATTCTGTGTATTTGATTTCATTTGTTCCTTAGCTATTTTACAATCTATTGTTTTGAACTATTCCAGCTCGACATTTATCTAATTATTGTCGAATTCGAATGGTACAAAATAGTGGGTCGTTACAAACATATTTCTGCTTCTAGACATGCACAGTCACATCCACATATATATACATAAATATTTGTATACATACAAGCAATTTTCATCTTTACTTCAAGCATGATTTCTTAACAAGTTAAAATCCAGATTTGAGAATAGAGAGCCTAGAAGTATTTTGATAAGTGTTCTGATCTTTTATCTGTAAATTTGAAAATAACCTGTTTGTTGTTAAATGTTGAATCTGAGTTTTCTTGCTTTGGAATTGATCTTTGAATTTGAAAACTGAGCTGTACTTTGATCATTCAAAAACTGTAAATTGCTTGATCTGGTTGAAGACATTGTTGCTTAAATTTGCTTTTGATTTTCCATTTCCAGTTTTGATTTTGTTTTGGTTAAATTTTCTCAGGTTTAATTTTTATTAGAAATGAATGAAAGGAATATGAAGATGAAGAGAAAAGTTTTAGTTTTGATATGAAAATGAATAGCCAAGCTTTCTTGTCTAAACAAAATGTTTATAAATTCAAATTGAAAGAAAGGTTTATTTTGCCACTTGTTTATGTTTACATATCACTTAATTTACACTTGTTGATTTTCAATTTACACGGCTTACAAATGTTATAAATATCCATTATATGTTATAAACCCTTGTTTCATTTAATTTGTAATTAATATTTTAAACCCCTACTTTATTCTCATTTATGAATCATGTTTGATATTTTTATCAACTAAGTATTATGTATACAAACTATATTTATTTAAAAGAAAGCAAAAAGGAAATGATCCTTTTATAAAATCTATGTTTATATTTTCAAATTTTTACTTACTATGTTTCTAAATTTTATATACTTATAAATCTTTATATATATATATATACAAACCATACTTATGTTATTATTAATTTTAAAAAGATATATATATATATATATATATATTAAAGCTTCTTATTTATCCTTGTTTCACATATTATATTTTCCAACCTTTATTAAATACATTTCCTTTTATGTATATTTATATAACTCTTTAAAGAAATTGATTTCAAAGTTTAATTGCACATTAATAAATAAACACATATATAGATTATATATATATATGGTCTTTTAAAATATAAATTTAACTTTAAATAACTTTTGAAAGTTATTTATATCCAATTCAAAATATAACTTCCAAAGCACAATAAAAAGAATTAGAAAACATATTTTTATAAATTTTAGATATAGAGTTTTAAATCCATTTTATTTTCAAAATGTTTATTTTTGAATTTCAAACCAAAATTCTTTTTATAATCTATAATTATGGAAATTTTCATATAAATTTACCAATAATTCCACAACATAATTTTCAAAAATTATATTAATCACCATATTATATTTAGCTACAATCCGGGAATATTACATAAATAATCCACGTTATATTATATATTACTTTTGTTTTCAAAAGCTAATAATTTTGACAATAGATGATGTAGAGATCCGTTTTTTTATTCATATCTATAATACTCTATAAACTAAATGTTTTAGGAAAACATAATTTGATTTTTTAATGGATCGGATTTGGTTTTGTTGATCTCAATCCATTTTCCTTTGCAATTTACGAAATTCGATCATTTATCCGGTCATGAATTATCAACCGTTTGATACAAATCTGAATATGTAAAGATCCAACAGGTGAACAAGCATTCTAACCACAACTGTTACCTATCTGAATAACTACAAATCAACCAAAGCAAAAAAAAGATAATTTATTTTCTTGTACGATGTATCGAAATAGACAACAGATTTTAATAGACTTTTGGTGAAATAAAGTCTATAGGATAGCTAAGCTCCGCAAGGGGAAAATAAGAGGTTTCAACCAAATTAAATGCATCAAAGATGACAATAATAGACTTTTGGTGAAGGACGAGGAGATAAAAAATAGATGGAGAGATTTCTTCGACAAGCTATTTAATGAAGAAGGTAATAGCACTACGATCGAGATAGAAGACTCTTCTAATGACGCCTGTAGACATTTTGTTGAAGAATTCAAGAATCTGAGGTAAATGTGGCACTAAAACAGATGAAAGCACCCAAGGCATTAAGGCCTGATGACATCCCCATTGAAGTGTGGAGATGCATTGGAGATGCAGGGATAGCCTGGCTAACTAAGTTGTTCAATAATATTTTCAAATCAAACAAGATGCCAGATGAGTGGAGGAGAAGCATACTAGTTCCAATTTTTAAGAATAAAGGAGATTTCCAAAGTTGCACAAACTATAGAGGAATTAAGCTTATGAGTCATACGATGAAGCTTTGGAAGATAATCATTGAACATCGGTTAAGAGGAATGACAAGTGTTTCAAAAAACCAATTTGGCTTCGTGCTTGGGAGGTTGACCACAGATGTGATTTTCTTGATAAGACAACTTATGGAGAGATTTTAGGGAGCAAAAGAAGGATCTAGACATGACATTTATTGATTTGGAGAAAGCTTATGACAAGGTACAGCGATAGGTGATGTGTGGGGCCCTAGAAAATAATAGAGTCTCAACAAAGTACATTACATTTATCAAGGATATGTACGATGATGCTGTGACTAGTATCAGAGCATGCAATGTTGAAACTGGTGATTTTTCTATTAATATAGGATTACATCAAGGGTCATCTTTGAATCCCTATGTTTTTGCTCTAGTGATGGATGGGGTTACAAAGGGTATACAAAGTGAAATTCCTTGGTGTATGCCATTTGCTGATGATGTTATGTTAATTGATGAAAGTAGGATTGTGGTTGATAGATAACTGAAGCTGTGGAGATAGATTTTAGAATCAAAGGGATTTAGGCTTAGCAGAACTAAAACAGAATATATGAAGTGCGGGTTCAGCGATGTTCGGTCGGAGGATGGAGATGTCACTCTGGCCGGGCAAATAGTTTCCAAGATGGAATCATTTCAATATCTAGGATCAATGTTGCAGTATAATGGTGAGACTAATGAAAATGTTAGTTTTAGAATTCGAGCGGGATGGGTGAAGTGGCGACAAGCGTATGGGATTCTTTGTGATAGGTCCCACAAAAGCTTAAAGGAAAGTTCTACAAAACAACAATCGGGCTTGCGATGTTGTATGGTGCAGAATGTTGGCCTACTAAAAGCCAACATGTCCAAAAGATAAGCGTAGCAGAGATGCGTATGTTGCGATGAAGCTGCGGTTATACAAGAAGAGACCGAATTAGAAATAATGATGTACGTGATAAACTTGAAGTAGCACAAATTGAGGAGAGGCTAATTCAACATCGCTTAAGATGGTTTGGACATCTTCAACGAAGGCCGCTTGGGGCACTTGTGTGTGTTGGAATTATAGCCACGTTGAATGCTCAAAGAGAGGTAGAGGTCGACCAAGGTTGACATGGAAGGAAATAGTAAAAATGAATTTGAAGGATTATGGTATATCCAAGGAGCTGGTGACAAATCGGAGCAAGTGGAAGTTAGTGATTCACGTACCAGAACCATGAGCGTTGAATTCCATAAGTTTTAGATTATAGGATTATGGAACAGGAGCCTAAGACGCAGGTTTAGTCTTTAACCAATATTACTATTAGTATCATTATCGCCATTAGTATTATTATTATCATTCCTCGTATACATATACATATACATATACATATACATATATGTTTTTATTTTATTTTATTTTACTTGGTTATTATTATTAATTTACGAATTTGACTTTGTTTTATTATTATTGTTGTTATAACTTTTAAATTGATTTTGTCATTTATTTTTGCGTTCCATCTTTAACCAACCCTATCTTGTTTGGGAATAATGACTTAGTTGTTGTTGTTGTTGAAGTATTAAAATAGAATTGATATTAGGAGCTAATATGTGAAATAATGAACAAAAATGATCCATGATAAATCGTATCCACTAAAGTACATTATTAGTGTATACACACACACACACACTACGTTTACTGCTATTTTATTTTATTTGGAAGTTATCTGCTGTGCTTCACACATTTTATCCTTTTTGCTTTTAACCTATAGCATAACTACATTCATTGTTTTTGTGTATAGTTTGTAATACAAATATTGGAAAGCATATTAACATTGATATTTCCTTCAAAAGGACAAACAAAGTACCACCGAGCCTGAAAGCTTGGACATGTGAAGTTAAAAAAAATGCAAGTGCAAGTATCACTAAAACTTAACCTATTTAAACGACTAATTATTCAAAATAAAAATATGTTTTATAAGAGAACCACATGTTATCACAAAATCAATTAGTAATATGTAGATCTTTTAATATTTATAAAGATAAATTATTTTAATTTCTCGATCCGAGATTATTCTCATCACACCTTCACATTTTCCATTTCCTGAGCAAGATTGCGTGTTGGTTAAGCACACATAGATTGTATCTAACATTGATACTATATCAGAGAACCACTTGTTATCACATGACCAACTAGTTATGTTAGTATTGAAATAGTATTTATCATATTAGTTTTCTGGCATAGGATTATTCTCAACACGTCTATCATGTGTGACATATCTTTAGCAAGATCTCATGTTGACTTGGGTGATGTGCACTTGCACGTCATATGTGGCCATTGAGTGCATGCAAGTCGAAGCTACTTCAATACCATGTTAGAGAATCATATGTTATCACTAAAATAATTGATTATATGAATGGTGCTCTCTTAGCCTTTGTATGGAATTCATTACATTAAAAGTCCTATATTGGATTATTCTCAACATGTTTTACTTTTACAAAATATTAGAACTGAATTGGTATCAAGTGTTGGTATGTGAAATAATAAATATTACTGCAAACTACTCTTTTAAAAAAATTCACAAATCATTAATATTATATTTTTTGTTTTATGTCGAAGAATTGTGACGTGCTCCATTGCAATATTTTCATTATTACTAGTATATTATAGCCCGTGCCGATGACATAGATCCAAATGGTATTCTGCACACAATTTATCAGTGTTACGTGGTTCGTTGTTAAATTTGCTACAAGTTGAAAATATGAAGGAAATGTGATTCAAAAAGTATTATTCAATCCATTATGACATACTGTTCCTGCATGGAATGCACATGTGCAATCATGTTCACAAACCTATAAGTGGAACGTAAATTAACATAATTATAAGAATGTTCAAGTATTTGGTTAATATAATATAAACACAGTAAATATTTGCAGTATTTAGCCACAACATTACCGTAAAACAAAATTTGAGCGCAATTACCTAATGTAACCAGATTTAACTGAAGTTGTTTAATATTAAGCAATTTTTGATATTTGATATCACAAATGAAAAAGAATGAGTGCAAAATAGAAATTTCGACATCAAAGGCTTCATGAAGAAAGTTTCAATAAAAATACATAGCATTTTAAAGGGAATATGCACTTTATATGCCAAAAGCTTAGCACTTTATTGTGAATTTTCCACAACGCTAGCAGATTCAAAAATTAACCTGGACAAAAAAACAAAATAATGTTATATAAAAATGAACAATGATTTAAACCCAATCAATTAGATGAAGGAAAAACTCATGCTGAGAGAATCATGAGAGATCCTGGTTGTTGCAAGAAAAACCATTAAACTAGGCTTAAGAGCGGAAATTATAGTATAGTAAATTAATTTACCTCCTATGTACGAAATCCCAGAATTGTAAGTGAGGATCCTCAATGCACTGGTGGAAATTGGTAAGAAGCAAAAAACCAATATACATATAAAATATAGAATGGTTGTATAGTATGTACTTAGAAAAAAATTCATATAAACAAATTCTAGGAGAAAGTATGAACGGTGGATACTATGTATACTTATAACTGGTTTTAATACTTTATAGGTCCCAAAGTTCACAATGGCTTTAAACCGAAATGAATGGTAGTGATATACTGTGGAACTATAAACATCTGCTTGTAAGCAGACATAAATCAAAGTTGTGTAGCAGTAAAAAATGCAACTATTGAAAATTGGCAAAACATATTGTAGGTCTGTTATAAAATATCTCATCACAATGTATCACTGTGTAATATTAAACATGCAACTATATATCCGGTAAATGATGTTAATTCTTCTTGTTATATGTTTGGACTTAGGACACAGTAATGTAAATTAAAGTATATGTTCAAATTTCACCTGGAAATACAATTCAGTTTTGAGTTTATATAATTTTGTTATCCACTTAAATTAATTGATGAAACAACATTAATTTTTGTAGAGATAAGCTAAGGCACATGATTAAATTCAGTAGAAATTCAATAATAGTTTCTTAAATAGCCGAGGATGAAAAACGAAAACCTCTAAATTGAATATTGATGGTTAGTGTCAAAAGCTGGCTTAAAGTAGTCTTATGAGTGTATAAGTAAGGGATGAATAATACGTTATAATATTAATTCTCCTAGTTGTTTTCTGTTGAAACTAAGGAATCTATATGGCAAAAAAATCAAATCTTCTAAATCCTTTCTGTTTAAAATTTGTCAACTATAATTGAGCCAAGTAAATAAGCATAAGTCGAGAAAAACAAAGGTGAAACTAAAAAATTATTGAAAATTTAGTTCTACCTCTTATTTTCAATTTAACATACGAAAAACACTTGTTAAAAACTTATTTCAAATTAGCTCTAAAATTACTTTTGATAATTCTATTTTTTTCTCCTTTTTTAATTTGAAATCATATTTTAACTTAATTGCAGGGTTTTACGAATAAAATTATTGTATTATTTTTTTGCCAAACAACAAATTTTTACAATTTTCACTGCAAATATCTGCAGTTTAAGAAACTCACCGTAAATAATTGTAGTTTGGTTGAAACTAAAAACAAGTGTGTTTTTTACAATATGTTAATCACATTTTGACATTGATAAGTCTCTATGTTGTTGGCATATATTTATTTGTATACAAATACACACTCTGTAAGTAGTACAAAAATTCTTATAGTTATTATTTATTTTCATTCAGAAGGCTAAGCATTTACAATATTCTTTAATAAAGATTGAAGTCTCTATAATAAGCTGTGCAAACTCACTCGTTGATATTTTAGTTTAAATTTCACCTCTGTTCCTCATCGATATATCATGTTCTACATCAGAAAGATGTTATAAAGCTATTAGTGGTATGCGCTGTAAATTACAATCAATTCTTAACTCACATCTCTTCCACCATGCAAATATCTAAGTAAGGAAATGTTCTAGTAACGTTAAAAATTATGCTAAAAGGTAAAAAGAACAAAAACATCACAATAAAATTTGTAATAGTATCAAAAATGCATCATTTTAAAGCTCCTTAATAAAGTAGCTAGTGATTCTCCTCTAGAAATATATACTGAACTTATCCATGTCAAGGATATAGCAATATTTCCACCCTAAGAAATCAATATCATTACTTTCCAAACCATTCGGTACCAAAAAATAATGATACACTACAATTTAATTGTCGATATCTAATTAAAAGAAAAGGATATAGCCATAGTTTAGTGGTAACTAATATGCAACAATAAGCCAGTTCATATAAGTAGATAAACCAAATGTTGTCATAAAAACGATGCCTCAAATTGATATTTAAAATTTGTTCTACTTGAATTGCAATAAGAGGTTTCTTTTAGTAATATCAAACATAACTGATTTCTTATTATCAAAACAATCAATTCATGTTTAGACATTCAATTTATCGATAGCCTATCGTATTTAAAACATATAAGAGTTTATGCAGATGTGAAAAAAATATACCATAAAGGCCATTTAAAATTTCATCTTTTGGTTTTCTGCTAATACTCCTCTATGGATTTAAGCAATTGATGGTGCAAAAAAAGGGATTCGGTCGGAGAACACAAAACTAACCTAGTCATGGGAAAATCAATTAATAAAAAATATATAGGAAAAACAGTATAACCAATGATTTTGATGAAGTAGATTTTGTACGATGTTTTCTTTTTTAGTGTGTACTTGTCAAACTGGAAACTTGACAGTGAGTATGTCTTTACATAGAAATGTGTAAGCCGAACAAATAACGGTATTAAGCAATTAAAAGAGGAAGAATATGACATCTTGGTCATAAATCATAGTTAGATTATTTACCAAACAAAATAATAGTGAGAAAACAAAATTTTAACAGATTGACATACTTATTGAAATCAACAGAGCTTAATGAGAACTGAAAGCTTCCACTTTGATTTTGATTCCATGATGAAATTAGGTTGGCCGATGATTCGAGATTTAATTAAAAAATGATTGGTTTGGATCGATCCAAAAAAATAAGTTATTAAATCGAGGAAAAGGGGAAATTGGGGATAAGGAAGGAGGGAACGATTAAAACTTGAGAATAGTGGACCACGATCGAAACTCCTAAGTCCAATGGAGCAGCTAGATTCATTATTTTGGGATGACGTGTTGAATGGTAAACATTTAGATATTTGCTAAGCGAGTTAAATTAATTAATCCTACATTGTCCAAAATATATTAATTGTTGTTGTGTATAACCTAAGAGACCAAGAAGGAGGTTTTTATGTAATAAATAATCAAGCTGAAATGATGTTGTGAAGTCTAATAGTAGAGCTTATGAACAGAATGGCATGCAAACCGAGGAGATAGTTTTAGCTTCTACAATATTAATAGTAATTTAAAGGGTATTTTGGGTCATTCAAAAAGACGCGATTAAATTCTATTCATGGAATTCTCATTATTAACCGTAAAGATATGCTGCTATTTATGTCGTTTGTTTTTCTTTCCTAGTATTCTGTTACAATAAACTTATTTGTTTAACAAAAAAGGAATTGCTTTGTTTGAAGTTAAATTAAGGTCGAGGCAAGCGCCAACAATCCTATAACCAACTGCAACGTGTTTGATGTTATCGTCAAAAAGCACTTCAGCCCCGTCGAAGCCCAAGAGATTACGAGTGAGAGCACCATAAAGAACAATAGTGACAACAAGGCCTTTCGAAAGTGGCGAAGGATGCTTCTGGAAGTATTGAAAGTATTATGGGATTCCGAAGGGGTCGAAGGAGGATAAAACTACCCTTCTACCAAAGTTAATCTCTTCCGAAATAGTCAGTTCCGCATGCCTAAAGGAGTTTCGCATGTGTTAAAAATTGATTTCGAATGTATCAAATGACAAGCTTCCGCATATATCAATCCCTTCAAAATGATTGGTTACGGAACTATCTACCTTATACATGAAACTACGACTTCAGTAAAAACTACCTTCCGCAACTGTGGAAAGAATCCAATGCTTCCGAAGGGGTCAACAAGAATGCCTTTCGAAACCAACCAACTAAGTGCTTCTGAAGATATTAAAAGAAGGGTTCTGTATTAATCAAGAGACTGCCTTCAATAGCCACCTTCCACAATAATCATTTGTCCATCAAGAGGTCTCCTCCATTACAAGTGACTTTTCGCAACGATCCTTCTTCACTTGTTCAAGTAATGACCTTCCATGTTAGCAACATATTTTGATAACAATGGAGATGTCCAAGAAGCTGACAACTATGCTATAACCCTTTCGCAACCAAGAAAATACCCTTGCGATAATGACAAAAGCCTCCAAAGTAAAACGATCTGATACCCAATGGCGGAAGGAAGATTAAAGTGAAAGCTAAAACAGAGAAAGCATCATGACCTTTTGCAAGCATTGGGAACGTACCTTTGGAACACGTTTGGGACATTGTTTTGTGCTTATCCAATACATCTGCAACAATATAAGGGACATTCTTATAGCTTTTGATGGAGACGAAGGCATTCAGGTCTTGTTTGAAAGCAGCATTAGAGGGGCACTCTGGATTGAACAAAGACGGAAGGTCATGAAGACATCCCTTCAACTAAGTCAAAAGGATCGAGGCTGGGTCTATAAATAAGACCCTATGGGTGTTGCTTGGGATCCAATCATGACTCCCACACTTGTACTTATCAAGAGCTTGTAAACCCTAATTTCTAAATTAATTTGGGGATTTCACTTCCTTGTAATATCCAAGCCATTGTATTCATACAAATTATCAATGAAGTGAATACATGTGCAGTTCGATGCTTTCTTTAAAAGAACATGCGGTGATTTAATCTATAGAAAACAAAAAAAGCTATCTATCTATTTATATGGTATAATGCAAATATTTCACTTTGAAGCTTTTTTACAATACGAGAAATACCGTTGTGCAAATTTGTAGAAATCAAAATTTTCTTATTAGTTGCAAAAGAAAAGTTCAAGATCCTACTTTAGCGTGCCTTTCTTTCTCACTTTCTCTGATATTCGAACAATTTCGTTTGATAATGACTACATTTTTAAATACTAAAATGTTTAGATCGACTTTTGTTTCTTATTTAAAAAACCTTGTGTATGATATCAATTAACATTTATTTTTTATGTGCACGTGCATTACATATACCAAAGTATCTTATGTATTATTTTCTTTCACGAAGACCAAGCTGGTGTTCACCGTTGGTTCTTTAAGTAATTTAACAGTGGACTTTCTTTATATATGATACTTAGTATATGAACAAGCAGAATGTGGGATAGGAAACAAAGGGTTAAAGAGCTATTTCTCTCTATTTTCTTTTTGTGAATCGTTAGGTTAGTTTCTAAAAATAACAAGTGCATATATGGTTGTTTAAAAACCTAAATTTAATTTTTAAGAATAAGAAGTGCATATATGGTTGTATAAAAATTTGAGGTGAGAGAGGCTCGAATTCTCGACCTCAAGATTACTCAAGAAAAGCTATGAGGCCTATGCGCTGGCCGACTGCGTCACCACCCCATGTGTTAATTTTGATTCAAGCTCGGCATTTATTTCAAAATAAAACCCGACTTTGATGAAGTTGGAGTCGAAGACGTTGGTTGCGAGAAGTTGGCTTCATCTTCTTCTTTGAGACGATGAGCTTTCCTCGAAGAAGCATGGCGCGAACGAAGAAAATAAAATTTAAAATTTACCATGGTGAAAAGAAAAACTAGGGTAAAAACTTGTCGACAAATGAGAAAGGTAAGCGTTTGGGAAGCATAAAAAAGTAAATATGGCAAAATGAAGTGGGGAGAGACAAGAGCTTTGGTAAAATGAAGATTAGTTAATTTTAAGTTAAAAAGGTAAATCCGTTTTGAAGAAAATAATTTTTTTGAAAACCAAACCGAATTAACAAAATAGTCTTTAGTTAATTTGATATAACAAAACCGTAAGTACCGTATTCTATGGTCAAAATGTTCAACATAGATAACTCGATGATTTTTAAATGATGATTTTCAAAATAATTTCATAATAATACCATATTCAAGATAATGCGTTCAACAAAAGCAGAAGAAAAAAACTAAATCGACATTAATTTCAAAATAAAACTTTGGTTGGAATGAATTCGGAGTCAAAAATGTTGGCTGCAAGATGTTGGCTTCATCTTCTTCTTTGAGACGACGAGCTTTCTTTGAGGAGGCATGACACAAACGAATTAAATAAAATTGAAAATTTACCATGGTGAAAATAAAAAACAGGGTAAAAACTTTTTCGGCGAATGAAAAAGATAAAACCATGTAAATGGCATGATATAGGAGCCATATTTTTTATTGTGGATTTATTATATGCGAAAAAGATAAAACCATGTAAGTTGAATCGTCAAGATATTTTAATTAAAAAAAAGTAAATTCATTAGCATTGGTACACGCCCAATGATTAAAATGATTTTGAAATTCATCTTTCCAGAGTTTCAAAATTCAGTGAAAATTAAAATTGCATATACTAAAAATATAATTTTGATGTATTTACTAAATTGAAAAAGAATGGTATGTTAATAAACATATGCGGTTATTGTTAATATATTTCTTTGTTGAGTGTCCAAATTTAAAATGACGGTCTTAATGTGCTAAAGATAATTTGCTAGAACATTTATTTTCATGCAAGAATATAACATAATATTTGGACGTACTTGAAATGCTTGTTTACATTTAGGAGCAATGAAAATCATGATGCATATACAATTTTAGAGTACATGGCCTAACCTAGAAGGACTATCACCGATGAATGAAAAATGACTTCAAAGTGCAAACAATGCAGATATGTATCCATTTTCCGTTATAAAACAAACTGAGATATGATGTATTATATGGTCAATGAAGGCGTGAGATATTTTTTTAAATAGCATTGGAAGAAGGAAATTAATTTACTTGAAAGATTATTCAACAAATTGTAGTGATTTTTTTTTAATTTGAGCGGAAGTGAATTATTTGATCAGGATCTAGCATTATCTATTTAGATATTAATGGAACTTAAAAATAAAATCAATTATGCAGTCTCACAGAAACAATAACAAAAATAAGAGACATAAAAGATTTAACGTGGTTCGGATATGAATATCCTACGTCCATGGAGACCCAACAACTTCCTTTATTTCACTAAAGAAAAAGAGTACAAAAGAGAGGGAAGAATAATGGTGGATACTCTCACACTCACTTGCACATGAGGATGAAATTCCTTTATTTAAATAATTGTATGATTTGATTTTAGTACAAATAGATGGCGTAATCTTGGTTTCCATATGTTTCCTTTGATTGATTTATTCTCTATGCCTAATCATTCATTCTTCATATAACCAATATATTGACTAATTAATTAGTTTCCTTTAAAATATCCTTCCATATACCAGCCAAATTAATTGATTTGAATGAATCAATTAATCAATTTCTTTCCTCCTTAACAAATATTTGAATCATCCAAATTTGACACTCCATCTTGATTCAAATATAAAAATCTTTCTTCATCACCTCATCATCAAGCAGTCGACATATAAGTTTTTAGGTCTAGCATCCCATGGCGCTCAAGTAACAGGTACCGAACTGATCAATTTTGAGCAATGCTCAAACTTGTCCTTTAGAAGTGACTTAGTCATCATATTTGAAGGATTATACAAAGTACTTGCTTTCTACAATTTGATCTTGCTTCGTTCTTCCTTAAGCATAAGAAAGAAACCTCTAATTTCAATGTGCTTCGTCCGTGAACTATAAGGTTGATTTTCTACAAGATGAATAGCACTCTGACTGTCTGAAAATAGCTCTACTGTCCGCTGCACCATTGAAAGATCATCCAACAATTGAAGTAAGTATAATCCTTCCTTTGTTGCTTCCACAATCGATATCAACTCTGCTTCGGTAGTCGATAAAGCTACAATAGATTGCAACTTTGATCTCCACGAAATCCAGCATATGCCAAGTATAAAAACATAGTCCGGCACTAACTTCCCAGCATCTTTATCCCAGCATAATCAGAATCACAGCATCCTCTAAGAAAGATGTCATCTACTCCACCATATAACAAGCCCACCGAAGAAGTGCCTCGAAGATATTTAAGAATTCACTTCACAGCTTCTCAATGCTCTTTGTTTGGGTTAGACATATATCGACTCACAATACTCACTGCATAGGCCAAATCTGGTCTTGTGCACATTATCGCTTACATAAGATTACCAACTGCACTACAATAAGGTATATTAGCCATATACCTCTTGTCTTCTTCCGATGAGGGAGATAAGACTTTTGACAACTTAAAATGAGAGTCTAATGGAGTGCCAACCGGTTTGGCTTTCTCCATTCCAAATCGAGCGAGGACCTTCTCGATGTACTGTGCTTGAGTGAGCCTTAACTCTCTCTGCTTCCTATCCTTGCTTATCTCCATATCCAATATTCTTTGTGCCTTTCACAAATCCTTCATGCCAAACTCTCTGCTGAGCTCCGCTTTCAACTCCGTTTTCAACTCCTTGATTCTTACCATATTCCGAGATGCAATCAACATATCATCAATATATAACAACAAATAAATCATATCACCATCACATCTCCATAGTGTAGGAGACTACTTCAGTCCACATAGAGATTTGTTGATTTTGCAAACATAGTCTGGTCTACTACTATCAATGAACTCTTCCGGCTGCTTTAAATAAATATCCTCATCTAGATCACCACGCAAGAATGCAGTTTTGACATCTAGTTGCTCTAATTCCATATCATAATGAGAAATTAATGCCAAAAGAATACGAATAAAAGTATGCTTAACCACTTGAGCAAAGATATCATGATACTCTACCCTCTTCTTTTGATCATACCCCTTTGCGACTGATCTTGCCTTGTATCTGTGATTACCATTTTCACCGTCTTTCACTCTAGTGATCCACTTGCATCCAATAGCTCTCTTTTTGGTGGGAAGGGGCACCAAATCCCAAGTATGATTTAACTACAATGATTCAATCTCCTCCTCTATAGCAACTAACCAACTGGAACTGTTAACTGATGCGACAACTTCTTTAATCACATGGCTCATCATGAAAAATATTCAAATCATATGTTGCCATATCATCGAAGTTAATATCTTCAATGCTCAATCTAATAAACTCGTTAAACCACTTAGGCTTTCTTCTTTGTCTGACAGGTCTAGGTTTTGAATGAGCTCCACCTTGAATTTGATCCTTTGTACCAACATCGATATTATCATCATCAATCACGGTGTCATCGAAAACACCATTTGGACGTCTATGGAGAGAATCAAAGGATGACTTGCTTTGTGTATGGTATTCTTCACATATCCTCTCATTGTCATCCAATGAGGAAGGCCCCACCTTCAACATAGTCTTCTCATCAAAAGTCACACGCCTGATCAGAACGATCTTCTTGCTAATATGACACCATAACCTATATCCCTTCATTCCTCTTCTATAACCTAGAAAAATACACTTGCGAGCTCTAGATTCCAGCTTCAATTTACTCTCATGCACATAAGCTGGGCAACCAAACACTTTGAGAAATGAATAGCTAGGGCTCTCTTTTCCATACTTCTTCAGAGAATTTCAATGCTATGGCAGTAAAAGGTGTGCGGTTGATGAGGAAAGCCGCCATAGATAAAGCTTCAGCCCAAAATCTCTTCTTTAATTTAGCAGACATTCTGATGCATCTTGTTCTCTCCAATAATGTTCGATTCATCCTTTCTGCAACTCCATTAGACTGGGGGTCGCCTGGTGAAGTGTAATGCCTCTTAATACCTTCAGACTCACAATAGTCGATGAATTCCTGTGATACAAATTCACCGCCATTATCTGAACAGAGAACTTTCAATTTCTTCCCTGACTACTTCTCAACCATAGTTTTGCACATTCGAATCTTGACAAAAGTTTCACTCTTTGACTGAAGAAAGTATACCCATACTTTACGAGAGAAATCATCTATAAATGAAATGAAATATCTGGCTCCACCTAAAGACTGACAAGGGGAGGGACCCTAGACATTGATATGAACATACTCCAAGACAACTTTTGCTTTATGCTCTCTTATACCAAAAGAAATCTTCGTTTGCTTTCCAAGAACACACTCTTCACAAAAACCAAGTTTTGAATGATGAATTCCATCAATCAATCCTCGTTTTCTCAACTCATCCATGCCGCGCTCACCGATGTGACCCATCCGTAAGTGCCATAATCTGAATCAACCGATGTAACGGAAGCTGATTCACCAATTACAATAGTGCCTTTTAATAGATAAAGACTTCCTGCCCTCACACCTCTCATAACAATCATGGAACCCTTCGATATGTTCATTTTTTCTCCTTCCACTACAATCTTCAACACAAGTATACTTAATGCCCCGATAGAAATCAAGCTCCTCCCAAAATCTGGTACATTCTAATCATCGCGCTACCAACACCAACCATACGGTAAGAAGCATCATTACCCATCGGAACTTCTCCTCCATCAATTTCACGGTAAGTGGAAAAACAGTTCTTATCAGGTGTCATATGATAGGATGCGCCAGAATCAATCAACCATAAATTTCTCTTTCCAGAAGAGCCAGAAGCTGTAAATACATCGGTGTCACTTTCTGTATTTGATTTCTCTGCCATAGAAGCTGATGCTTGCTTTAGATCTTTTATTCTACCTTCAAGCTTGGGACATTGTGCTATGAAGTGCGCTAGTTTCTTACAATAATGACAAGTCAAATTCTAAGGCCCCCTAGACTGAGACCGTGAAGAATTCCGTCCTCCACCTTTCTTCGACCTGTTTTAGCCTCTACCTCTTTGAACAGATAAACCTTCGGTCCCACTATTCAAACTAGTGCTCGCTAATCTGCCTCTTAATACTTCATTATGAAGACCGGCCTTTACATCAGACATGCTAGTTTTACTACGGCCATAAATCATGGAATTAACAAAAGCAGCATACTCCTTAGGTAAGGAACATAAGAGGATTACAGCTTGAGCCTCATTGGTAATATCAACTTCCGCTGCCTTCAGGTTCATAATCAAAGTCGTCAAAGCATCTACATGCTCCTTGAGATAAGCTTCAGGCTTCATCTTGAACGAATAGAGTTGTTGCTGAAGAATAATCCGATTAGTGAGAGACTTTTCTTGATATGCATCCGATAATGCATTCCATTGTTTGTTTGCCATTTTCTTCTGAGAGAATTATTTAAGAACTTCATCTAAAAGGCTCAACTGAATTGTCGTGAGAGCTTCATCTTCTATCTCTTGAAATCAGCTGCATTAATACCTTTCGATTTCTCAGGCACAAAAACAACCTTATAAGTTTTCTTCTTCTTTAATACAACCACCATCTTCATCTTCCAAGTACCAAAATCTCCTTTTCCATCAAAATGTGTTACCCCATAATTGACACAAGATCTACGAACAGACTTGATAGAGGTAGCCATTAATATCCAAACAGGAACAATAATACTAGCTTTGATACCAACTTGTAGTAAAATTTGTTTTAATTTGAGCGAAAACGAATCATTTGATCTGGATCTAGTATTGTCTATTTAGATATTAATGAAACTTAAAAATAAAATCAATTATATGGTCTCACAGGAATAACAGAAATAAGACACATAGAAGATTTGACGTGGTTCGGATATGAATATTTTACGTCCGTGCAGACCCAACACTTCTTTTATTTCACTAAAGAAAAAGAGTACAAAAGAGATGGAAGAATAACGGTGGATACTCTCACATACTCACTTGCATATGAAGATGAAATTCCTTCATTTAAATAGACTTGATAATGAAGAGTTGCTTGGAGATTAAGAAAATCAATTTTTCGATTACCCAAACAATCTTTCCAAATTGCATGATTTGATTTTAATACAAATAGAGGGCGTAATCCTGGTTTTCATATCTTTCCTTTGATTGATTTATTCTTCATATCTAATCATTTATTTCTTCATATAGAAAATATATCGACTAATTAATTGATTGACTAATTAATTAGTTTCCTTCAAAATATCATTCCATATATCGGCCAAATGAATCAATTAATCAGTTTCTTTCCTCCTTAAAAAATATTTGAATCATCCAAATTTTACACAAATATGTTGTACACTGGCTTTTCTAGTTATCAAAATCAAGCAATACATTGTTTGATACGCTTGATATGTGCTTGATTGTCATTTCTCAGATATACGAATTCTATCCTTTTGTTTTTTTTTTTGAAAAATAATTTGGAGGGTATGGTAGGTAAATTGAGAAATTTTTGGCTCATCTTCATTATTCCTGGCACTCTTATGAGGTAATGCTTGGTCTAGATTCAGTCTATGTTTGAAGTGATAGTTTGTAGGAATGATAACTTAGGCTGGATCAAATATTTGGATCTAATAATTGTTGTAATTCCTTAATATATTACAATGCAATTCTTTCTATAAATAAAAAATGAATTCGGTGCAAGTTGCCTTAGCTACTTTTAAAAACTATATTAGGACCATGTTAGCTTATGCTAATTGGGAAATGTTGTAAGATTGCAAAAAAGCCAATACCCAAAATTTCTCATTCAACCAATAAATATTCAATTTTCCCATAAGTACACATTTCGAGTAGATTTTCAATCTTGACAGTCCTCTAAGTTGATTGTAAACAATATCATTGTAAAAATCATAAAAGAAAACAAAATTTAAATTTATAAGTTGGATCCTACAAATCAAATTGATTATGGAATCACTAAATATGGGCTTTATTATTTATCATTGATTATATTGTGTTGGTTGATTTCGTCATATGCTATTTATTTATTGTTTTGTCATGTATGTAAGGATGGTGAACAAGTAAAGCTTATTTTTGTTACTAGTTGCAAGTTAAAACATAATTAGTGTATGGTATCGATAACATTTCTTACAATACAGTGAACGATGCATTGTGAAGTGGCCTATTCATGAAATTTATATTCTAAAAGGCTACTACCAAGACACAAACCATTGGCCAAAATGGCACAATGTTTCTCACCATACAGGTATGTTCCCATCCTTTTATTATGCATGAAAATAGTTAAAATGAAATGTAAAAGGTGCTCAACAAAATAAATATAAAGTCTAAATTTCAAAACGAGTATACTTCAATGTCCTATGTAGTAGTTACATGTCATAAAAACTGTAATTTTCTCATTAAGCCAATCATATACTAATTAAGTTCAAGTAAGGTAACTTGGTCTTCTTTCCATATAGGTAGGGGAAGTTCTTATTGAAGATGAATTTTTGTTGGGAAACAGGCTTAAAACTATTGGCTTAGATACGTTGGTATGGAGCTCTAATCATATTCACAGCAAGCTCTTAGTTATCTGTCGATAATATACCTTTTGCATATATTAATTAGCCACAACTTTGTCAAGACGAAAATAGGGTAGAGAAATAAATGGCCATATCAATAAAAATACATATTAGCAATTATCTCTTAGAAGCTGAGCAACATCCTTGTAGCAGAACGTGATAAAATCTTTGATAAATAAATACAAGTTTTGCATCTTATTGAAACCAGAATCCTAATAAAAACAAGCTTTTTGGTAGTACCAATCTTCCTGGTAAGATGCATTCCATCAACTTGTTGAATCAAGCAGTAGCTATGTGTTGTAATTCCTTGTGGTATACTAGTTTAATTTTCTTTATAGTCTTTATTTATTAACACATCAACAGCAACTTCACATCATCTTTTCAAATCCCTATTTTAAAATCTTCAAGGGTGCAAAGCACAAGACCATTCTGTTATTTTTTTTGTTTTTATTTTTGACTTTATTTTTTATCATCGGCAGCAGCAAAGTACCATATTTGGATAGCACCCATCAAATAGTTCAATAATTTTACCTTGATATTTTTTAGCAGGTGTGTATATATTCTTGTTATCCCACTTTTTGGTCAAAACTAGAATATCAACAAATTGGCAAGGGATGATGGATATTGGGATTGGAGATCGATTGAAAGCAAGGCGGCGATCGATGTTGTCAAAATTTGGTTGAACTCCAATCACCTAAGTTTTAGGTCATTAAGTCACGTAAGTTTTAGGTCATTAAGTTTTAGGTCATTAAGTCACCTAAGTTTTAGGTCATTAAGTCACGTAAGTCTTAGGTCGCTTCAGAAATAGGAGTTAACACTTGCCCCTCGAAGTACAGGCCTATGCCATAGGTCATGTGCTTCGATCTGTCCAAGCTAGGTCGTGAGCGACCTAAGACTTGTACTAAGTCGCGTGCCTATTCGTCTTCCCCTCTTTATCCCATATAAATTTGCTAGGTCGCTAACTCTTCCTCACTCTACTGCTCCGATCTCCCACCACCATTGACGAATTTTCAAGCTTCCAAAGACAAATTCAACCCATTCAGCCTCCGATTCATCTTTACCATTATATCCCGTAAGTGAATCCGATCCCCATCCCACCATAATTACCATTGAATCATGAATCCTTATTTTCCGACCGTAGTTCAATTCCATGTGTCGTGCTTCATTTTGAATGATTATTACGGTCGACTTTTGATCACCGTTTGACTGATTTAAGATGGCACGGCAATGTGTTGAATTTATGATGGATTGGGGATGTTTTGCATTGTTTTTGAAGTGATCAGGTGGTATGAAGGGATGGTGAATTTCATGAGGAGGACGATGAATTCCTATGTGCAGTTGGTAAAGGGTTATCGGGTTGCAGTTTGACGAGATGGAATGCGTGAGGAGGAAGTTAGCGAATCAACAGATTTGGGCGACCTAAAACTTAGGTCGTGCTGGGATTCTCGCGACCTAAGACTTAGGACTTAACTTGTTTAAACGGCAGCAGAATGACCTAAGGAATTCACGGCTTAATTTCCTTTTTCTGTGGCATAGACATTAGGTCGTGGACGAGTTGAGACTTCGGACGAAGTTTAATTTCCTTGAACCTTTTTATTTTGCATAGTGCGACTTAAGATCCCCCGACTTATGTTAGGTTGCCAGACGACCTTGGACTTTGACGAATGCCTATTGTTTTGAACTACTGGATTAGGTTGCGACCTATTGAATTAACGACTTAATTCTCTTGTGGCATAGGGTTTAAGTCGCGACCGAGTTAAGAGTTAAATGATTCGCATCGCTTTGTCTTGAGGCCTTTTCTTTCATATGCTCTACGACCTGTCTTGAAGCATAATTTCAATTTGAATGCTCGACTTGAACTGCTTTATAGATTATCTCTAATGCTAATAACCTGTTAAACATAATATTTGCAGAAAATTGGGACAAATATACTATCATTGACTGCCCACATCGAACGACAGATTAGTCGATAAAGAGTAATCAACTTAAATGAACTGTGTGAACGAAATGCTACGAACCAATGAATTCAAATGAAGTATTAAAGCAAAACTAAAATATCCAATTAAAGCCGATTCGTTCGCATTAACACTACACTTGAGTTTTATATTAACAAGTCCTGAAATCTCATAGTCGACCAATTGTCAACTAGTTTAATTTCAGTTATGTTTGCTTTCTATTTTTGTTAGTTCTGCACAACACTTCATACTTTTTAGGAAACGTGCACCTTCTTATTTGAATGTCTAGTTCCTTGTATAGAATGATTTCTCAACAAGGAGAAACAGAATCGGCTGAAGAGACTTTCCCAATTGTTACTCCATTGGTTAATCCTCCAGAGAGAATTTCAACCACACTAACATACAAAGTTTTCCGCCAACTGTGCGCTCTTTTTGGCATTGCAGAAGCAGATGCCATTCTTCCTGAGAGAAGCGATACTGCCGATATACCACCTCATGATTTTGTAGCAGTTAATCGTCAAATGTGCACGAGTGGAGCTATCCCTCCTTTTAACGACTTTCTTCAACGGCTTCTTCTCCGACTAGCTATCTCCCCCTTCCAGCTGCACCCCAATGGCTATGCTATTCTGATGGGGTTATGTGTGCTATTCAGAAGGACGCTGGATCGCCTTACGAGTTTTGATGAAGTTTGCTATTTGTGCACGTTTGCCAAAAATAAAGACCATCCCTCCATCATTCTTGTGAGAAGCGCTAGGAACCGTAATAATCGGCCTTCCCGAAAGTACTCACAGTTTTCTAAGTCAATTTTCTTCGTTCGCTGTCCTCCGGGATTCTATGCTATCTGGAGAGTAGGAAGTAAGAGCATTTATCTTTGTTCCTGATGTTTTTCTCTGAGCTTTTCATAGCCTGAGTTGTCAAATGTTAACTTTGCCTTTTACTTTTCTGCGCTTCCTCCTCCTTCTAGGGATTCCAGTCATAAACCAACTTTTGAGAGGCTTATGGCTGTGCCTGTTGAGGAGAGAAGCATTCAATTTCTGTTGAAAGACGAATTTTTGCATCAGTACGGACTTTTGCATACCTCTCACAATACACATCCTCATGAAGTCCCAGACTCCCTAGCCCAAGCATTGGATGCCCCAGTTTCTACCGATGCACCCATACCGAAAGAACCTGCCTCTGAGGCTTCCCTAGTGAAGTGCTCCACTTCTGTTGATGTCGCGTGGTCATCTGGCAAACTTGCCCCGGTCACTGAAGAAGAAGAGCCTCAGGAATCTCCTCCACATTCAAAGAAGTCTGGTGACGAAGAAGCTGGGAAAACAAGCCCTGTCAAACAGAGTGGAGACGACACTTTCGAAGGGTTGAGCGACCTGTTTGTCACTTCACATGAGCTCTTTAAAGACGACCCCGTTACCACTAGGGTTTCTTCTTCAGTAGTTGAGGCGACTTCTATCTGCAACAGACTTCGTCGACTCAAGAGTTGACGTTAACTACTACCCCCACGATTCCTCCTCGATCGAAGAGTGGTTCGTAGTTTGACGCCCGTAGTTTGCACATTACACACACTTAGAATCTTTCGGCACTTTTGTACTCCTAACTCCCTGTACTTTGAAGATTCTAAAGTTACACTTCTTTTCTCTGAAAACTTTTAAGACTTGTCTCTTCTTTTTCATTTCAGATTCTCCGATGGGACGCAGCAGCTCCTACTATGATGACTTTCAGCGCTACGGGAGGCGTAGTCAATATGATTATAGGTGCTACCTTCCTGCTCACAGAGAAACCGATGAAGAGAAAGCAGCTCGAAAGGCTCATGAGAGAAGGGCTCAAGAAGAGCGTTATGAGAGAAAAGAAAGGGAGGAGCACCATGACTCTTACCATAAAGGTGACGATTCCCACAAGAGAAAATCCCATGATGACCGGGGAAAAAGCCATATGGTTGAGGACCCAAGCAAGCGTGCTCGACACGGTGACAAGCATACTTCTACAACTCCTGAAAATTTCACTGCCCCCGTCTCACTTGACATTCCTTCTGGCTCTCCCGCTCTCGGGAAGACGGACATTCAAACAATAATCAACAGGCCTAAATTCCAAGTTGGATCAGGCCCGGCTACTCTGCAAAGCCGGTTCCCGCACTGGTGCCTGAAGGGAGTGCGGTTCGATCTTGACTTGATCCCTATCGACAAGCCTGCCATGCTGCGAAATCTCGATGCCGTCAGGCTTGATATTGAAAGGATGTCGAACTAGCAAAAGCTTGTTGACGAGCTTCAAAGGGTCAACCGTGCGAATATAGAGGCCATGCTTACTATAGAGAATGATAAGGTCGAATGGAAAAAGGTTCTCGAGCAGCACGATACTGAAATGAGAAGCATCACTACTTATAATGAGGAGCTTGAGGCGAAAGCTGAGGAACTTAAACAAGAGCTTGCTACTTCTTCTACTACATATACTCAAAAAGAAGAAGTACTTTAGAAGCAAGTTCGCGATGCTCACGCAGCTCAGCGACATGCCGAGGCACAACTTGAAGCTGAGCAGAAAACAGCGGGAAGGTATCGTGCTGAGGTTACAGAGTTACAGGAGAAAGTCAACTCTCAGGAGGTGGAAATTCAAATGCTAAAGCTTCAACTTTCCAAGACTGAAAGAGAGCGCGATGAGGCCGTTGCCGGTAAAATTGCAGCTGAAGAATCTCATGAGGCAACGAAGACCAACATCAGCTCGACACTGTTTGACTTTTACCTGCACAGCATCTTGGGGCACGGTAGTCTCGCCTTCCTAGGCCCCAAATATGAAGTTACACTGGCTGAAGTGTGGGAGGCTGCACTTGACATGCTTGGCGGTAAAGGTGCTGGCTATGCCGAATCAACTCTTGAGGAGCATTACTTGGATGATGATGCTCGCACTGCTCTTGCCAAAGGAAAGGAACAACTTGCAAAATTAAGAGCTGAAACGGCAGAAGGGGAACAGTTTGGAAAAACTACTTCAACTATTCCAGTTCAGCCTTCTCCTTCGGCCGAAATCGAAATTATCGGTTCCAGTTCTCATTCTCTATCCCCTACTAAAGTTACCACCGAGATCACAAGCATACAGGGTGGAGATGAAGGCGACGAGAGTGCCGAGGCACAGGCTTATGAGGTTGATGTCAGGAAACCGACTTCTCCTGGTAACTCTACTGTTAATCTTGCCCAAGTAGACTGCTCATCTGTTTCTTACGAGCTTGATGAGCTTCTTGATTATTTCCTGAACCTCAGCGAGCCTTTATCTCCTCTCTTTACTGACTTTAACATCTTTTATTCTGTAGAGAAAGCATCGAGCATTGTTTAAACTTCCCCTCCTCCAATTATTCCTCCTCCGTCTCTTCAGGTCACTCCTCCTTCTGCCTCACAACCAGGATCACAAGAGGAGCAAATAGAAGCTCTCCAAGACTTGGACGATCCCATTGCTTCACAAGAACACAGGGGAGAAGAAACAGAAGGGAGTGAGAAGACTCCAGAACCAACTGGTTCCGATGATGAACCATTAATTACACTTTTCTCTCCAGGTAGTGGGTGTTCTTCCAGGAAGAGAGGGAAGCATGGAGTCTCTAAGAAGAAGAAGGAGGCTTCTGCTAGCGAGACACAAGCGGGAGAAGAACCTATTGTATCCCTTTCCCCTTCCTCTCCTACTCTTACAAGCCGGCCTAAGAAGTTAACCATTCGGCCAGGCGCAGGCTCAAAAGGCGGAAGGAAGAAGAAATGATTGCTTTGGTCCTGTGCTTTTTATATCGCTTTTTGCATGTACTGGCCGGAGATTGTGCGGGTGCCGGCCTCCGCTTTTCTTTTTCTTTTTATTTTGAAACCTGTACCTGTACAAAATTTTGACAGTATCGAATGAAATGATTTTTTTCGTTTGTACAAACTTCTATCTGTATTTGAGAATGCATTTACTATTCATTTTTGTACAAGTTTCTTTATATGATATTGCAGTGAGCTTGTGGTATGTTGTTCAAGCGTAATTTTATCAATGTAGCTATACCATGTTGTATGTAGTTATACCATGTTGCCCCTATACCATAAGCTCGTTGCAATACTTTATACTTTGAGGGGACTTGTACTCTTATTTCCTGGAGAATAATTATTCCATACTTGGAGGAATATTATCTTGTTAGAAATAGAGTACAACTCCCTCCATATGAGTTTTTTATGCTTTATCCATTGAAGATATCACTTTTTCTTTTGTGCATATATACATTTTACCAAGTGAATTCTTCCATGTGGTAAAGCGGGCCTCTGAAGGGCACTTTAACTTCTTTTGAGGAAGAGTATTTTCCAGAATAGGTGAATCATTCTTCCTTTGAAAGTTAAAGTGCGTCTTTGAAGAGGGCTTCTCTTTTTTTTTATTACGCCTCAGTAAAGGGCTTTTTGATCTTTGCTTCTTTGAAAAGTTGTACCTCTGAGGAGGGCTTTTTTCATGTTTCAACACTTGGAAGTTTTATTTCAATCTCGGTGAAACGTGTGCCTCCGCAGAGTTGTGCCTTCGAGGAGGGCTTTCCACGTTTCAACACATGGAAGTTTTATTTCAATCTCAGTGAAACGTGTGCCTCCGAAGAGGTCTTTCTGTTCGATTGTGCCTCTGGGAGGAGGTCTTTTTGTCTCTGCCTCTGGGAAGAGGTCTTTTTTGTTTGATTGTGCCTCTGGGAAGAGGTCTTTTTGTTTCTGCCTCTTGGGAGAGGCTTTTATTTTTCCCTGTTCGCTGGGAAGCGGGCCTCCGAAGAGGGCTTTTCACATTTCGTTTCACGGGAGTGTATCACCGATCATGGTGAAATGTGTGCCTCTGAGTAGGGTTACTGCCTGGAAGTTTGGAGTTTCTTTCTCTCGGTTGGACGGATTCACGGGAGTGTATCGACCGATCATTCCGCAACTTTGTATCGAGAAAGATCTCTCTTTTTCTGGTTTGGCCCGCTCGAGGTCTTTTAGCATTTCAACTGTGGTGAAATGGGCCTCCGAAGAGGGCTTTTCATGTTTCAACACTTGGAAGTTTTATTTCAATCTTGGTGAAACGTGTGCCTCTGAGTAGGGCTTTTGCCTGGAAGTTTGGAGTTTCTTTCTCTCGGTTGGACGAATTCACGGGAGTGTATCGACCGATCATTCCACAACTTTGTACCGAGACAGATCTCTCTTTTTCTGGCTAGGCCCGCTCGAGGTCTTTGATTTGGACTCTAAAGAGTAGCTTTGGACTCTGAAGAGTAGTGTTGGACTCCAAAGAGTAGCATTGGACTCTGAAGAGTAGCGTTGGGTCTCCGAAGAGAAGCATTTGGACTCTGAAGAGTACTTTGGACTCTAAAGAGTAGCGTTGGGTCTCCGAAGAGAAGCATTTGGACTCTAAAGAGTACTTTGGACTCTAAAGAGTTGCGTTGGGTCTCCGAAGAGAAGCATTTGGACTCTAAAGAGTACTTTGGACTCTAAAGAGTTGCGTTGGGTCTCCGAAGAGAAGCATTTGGACTCTAAAGAGTACTTTGGACTCTAAAGAGTTGCGTTGGCGCTTATGTCTTTATACACTGCGCTTCTTAGCAATCCCTCACAATACCTTCAAGTACATGTCCCATTCTTTCATTTGTTCTTTGCTAGAGAAATGTGCCTTATTGCTGAGTGGATCCATGGGGCAGATGCAAGCTGCTCCGCCAGATGTTCGTTTACACAAACGATCGTGGTCGGTTAGCAAAGGCTCAGAATCTTCTTATTAGGAAGGTGCCTTCTTTGGTGGAGTCCTCAATCGTTTGCAAATTGCACTTCTTTCGAAATACTTGAATTCAGAGAATTTGTGACTTGTCATTTGTTTACTCCGTGATTTGTAGGGATCACTTCGCTTTGTGATGTGTTGGATGAGCAAGCTTTATTTTGATAGCCTGCAATACTAAACCGATATTTTTAGTAATATTTGCATATCGAAATGATACAGGCATTTTAACGGCATTAAAGAATACAAGATTCATAATTGCTCATTACTGATTCACATCAAATTTACAGTGGTTAACAGCACAAGAATTATACATCCATGATCATTTTACAAAGTTAAGCAACGCTATTAAGTAAAATATGGGTGTAAATGAATGATATTCCATGATTTTGTGATTCATATGTTAGTCAATGACCAGCTTGTCGGATTCCTGCTCTGTAGTTCTGTTGCCTGAGCAGGACCGATAAGCAGGACATGGTTGCCCTTGAGTGGACGAGGTTGGGTCAATTCCGTCTTTCTTCACATATTGTTGAAGTTTATTCTGTTTCAGCAATTCTTCAATCACACTCTTTAACTGGCGACATTGATCAGTATCGTGACCGGGTTGGTTGTGAAATCGACAGAATTTCCCATTTTGCACTGCACCTCTCCCCATCTCAGGTGGTTTAGGGTACTTGACAACATCCTTTGTTGCCAAGAAGATCTTTTCCGATGTATCAGTTAAGGGGGTGAAATCTGAAGGGTTAAAACGTCGAGGTTTTTTCTTATTTCCCTGCCTCTTTCCTTCATCACTCTCCCTTTTCTGGTTTCCAGATCCTCTCTTGTTAGAGATGACATCGTTATTCTTGATTTCGGCCACCACTACTTTTACTAGCATCGAGAGGTATTCTAGGCATATGAATTCGTCGGCCTTTTTATAAAACTTCTCGAGTGAGTTTGGTTCCTTCATTTTGAGCCACATCCCAAATTCACTCGACTTGTCGATGGCCCGCATTAAGTATGTTAGGATCATTCGGGGCTCCGCGTTGTCTACCTCGGCTAAAGCTATATTAAAGCGGTTAAAAAAAGACTTGATGGGTTCTCCCGGTGCCTGTTCTAGACTGGACAGTGACATTATATCTTTTGCCTTTGACGCATACAATCTGAATTGTTCTTTAAATTTTCGGGTTAAATCGGAGAATTGATCTATGGATCGAACCGGTAGCTTAGTGAACCAAAGCAAAGCCACCCCCTCTAAAAATACTGGAAAATATCGGCATTTAATCTCATCCGATGCTCGTGCCCCAGTCATATGCCAATCGTATCTGTATAGAAATCGGTTAGGGTCACTTGTCCCTCGATAGGCCGGGATGGTAGGAGGTACAAATTTCCTGGGAAACTCCGCATTTAAAATCTTTTCGGTGAACGGATTCTTTCTCGGAGCGAACCCCCAATCATTTTCATCCTCATGCCTCTGCATGCTTTCTTTCATGATTGAGCGAACCATTCCTAATAGATACTCCTCATCGTTTTGAGACTTTGCCTGGCAGAAGTTAGCTGCCCTTTCGGAAGTTTGAAAAGTTGGATGTGGCCTTGACCCTTCAGCTTGGGAAGGTGCCCTTGCAGCGGTGTTGTCTGCTCTACCTTTCTCTTGGGGGTCGCGGGCATCTTTAGCATAGATTGTTTCATTATCCTGTCATTGGTGATTTGCCTCAAGCAGGGCGTTCAACCTATCCATAATCAAGGCATTCTGGGCATTCTGGGCTTCCAACTGTTGATTCAGCCCCAAAACTACGGCGTCCAACTATGCTCGCGTAACTCCAACAGCTGGAGCTGCTTGACTTGAAGGAAGAGAGGTAGCTGTATTCCCTTCAACATTGTCGGATCTTACAGAACTTCATTTTCTCCCAGGAGCCATTATTTCCAATAAACTTCGGGTTGTAAAAGAAATCCTTTCAACAATCCTTCGCGGAGCAATAGTGAAAGTTTCCTGAGTTGGTTTCTCAGTGAAAGCACCAAAAATGTTAACGTGAAAATCTGACGCTAACACCCCGGTGTAAGTTGAAGTTGAGCGAAAGCACCACCCATGAACACGGGAACTAAAACAAGTAGAAAAATCACAGAGAAAGCAGAAAAGACAACAGTTTTTATAGTGGTTCGGCTTAGAGTAAGCCAACGTCCACTTTAATTCTTTTTATTGCTGAATCAATTACAACTTTACAACAATCTTCAGTTACAATTCTGATGAGACAAACAACTAGAACTTTGATGCAGAAGAATCCTTTAAATCCATGTAGATTGCGCTAGATTTCCTCTCGAAGTTAGTTGAAATGCCTTTCGTACTTGAGGTGTCGAGTGAGTTGAGAATTCAGCAGAGTATCAGTGCTTCAAGAGATCGGCCAAAAAGGTCCTCCCGCTAGTTGGAGTTAGGGATGTATTTATAGGTGCGGTTCTGGGCGAAATTCAATCTCCAAGTCTTAGGTCGTGCACGACCTAAGGTAGGTCGTAGGTCATAGGTCAGCCACGACATAAGGAATCACTTGTATTAGCTATATTAGAACTTGCCCTGAATAAGTCACTAGGTCGGCAGCGACCTAAGAGATGGGATTCGACTTATCTTGATTGCATTTGGTTCTCTTCTGAGCAAATTAATAGGTCGCGTGCGACCTATTATAGGTCGTGAGACGTTCGGGATTTAGGTTGCTGAGACCACTTTGCTCTTAGGTCGGTAGGCTATGGCATTACTTAAGTCGTATATGCTTTAGGTCGTTGATCCTCTTAAGTAGTCAGGTTGTGAAATCCTTAAGTTGTTAGATCGCGGCACTTCATAGGTCGCTGAAAGCACTAGGTCGCTAAAGACCTTAGGTCGCGGAGTGCTTTGTGATATTAGGTCGCGGGATGCTTTGTGATCTTAGGTCGCTGCTGTAGTTAGGTCGCCCACTTTTTAGGTCGTTAGCACCCTTAGGTCGTTACTACCTTTTAGGTCGTTAACACTCTTAGGTCGTTAGTACCTTTTAGGTCATTAAGTCACTTAAGTTTTAGGTCGTTAAGTCATGTAAGTCTTAGATCGCTTCAGAAATAGGAGTTAACACCAATTAAATAAATCCTTAACGATGTACTTCATATTTACGTTCCAAATCCGCAAATTAATTCCCACACTTCAAAAAATAAATCAACGTTTAATTTTTTTAACAAATTCCCCTTTTCATTTATAAATTCCATAGTGAATTTACACTCCAAAATATTTATGAATATACGATTTCAATTATTCATTTTCAATTTTATCTTCAAAAAGATAAATTCTCAAAAACGTTTCATTTCACATTGGAAAAAAATTTCCATACTTACTTATTAATAAGCAATTCACAAATCTATTTATTTTCTACACTTGGAAAATATTCAATATACTTAAATCAAAATTATGTATATATTTCATTTTTAAGAAAAACATTCTCTTAAAACATATTTATTTGGGCCAAAACGAATGTTACGTAAAACATCGTTACGACAACCCAAAATCACTAGTATAGGGATTCAAAATTAAAATAGATATATAAATCCCGATACTATATGAAACATTTCCTTTCGGAAATCAATTACTATAACAACAGTGTTATAGTCCACCATTTCCTTCTATTTCTCGAAAACGTCAATTTCAACAATGAATGTTGAAATCTATGGTTTCGAATCTTAACACATTTTAAAAACATCGTTAGATCGTTTTAATTCTATTTAAAACATCACATCCAAAACAATTTCTTTAACATATTATTCACTATTCAAAAACGTGAATATACTTCGTTAACCAATTTCGTCATTTCTATACGTTTTTATTTTAAAGGATTATTCACTGTCTAAAACGTGAATATAACTCCATTAATAAGTTATAACAATTTACTTATCAAAATAGGCCATTTGCGGATTTATAAAACAATGTTTATAAATTCCATTTCTATTTATTTTATAACAACTTCCTTTTATTAATCTCTTTTATTAACCTATTTCAATTTATAACTCAATTATATACCAAAAGTTCATATTATAAGTTAAATACTTATAATTTATTTGTTTACAAAATCGTTCTTTTAAACTTCCCAAATTATAAATCTTATAACTTATAAGATTCATTTATTTACCCAAATCTATTCTTCTAATAACTTTACTAATTTTATAAACGTACTGCTTACAAAATTCCATTTATAACTTCACCATTTATAATTCTATAATTTTCATTCATTTATGAAGTTCATTTACACTTCATGCTAACACTTATAAAAACTCGTTTTATAATTCAAATATTTCAATTTATAAATATCAATTTATAAATCCTTTATATAAATCAATTTATATTATTATTTTAAAACGTCTTTAAACTCCTTTATAATTTCACAATTTTATTTGATTTATAAAATAATTAAATTTTACAAACCTATATTTGAACTTTTTACAATAAATTCAAAAATCCCGATTTAAACTATTTTATAAAATCATTAACCCCATATTTTCGAAAATCAACTTTTAACTATATTTCTCAAAAATCATAATTTTTATAACATTAACATTATAATGTTTATTTATTTAGAATGAATCAGTTCCAAAAATATTTTATAAACGTATACTTTCAAAAATCACTTTAAAAAAAATCCTTTTAAAATTCCAAAATTGGCCCAATGATGCTACACACCAAATAGTCAATCGTAACAACAACGACATCATATAACTGTATATGATAATCAATCAAATATCAAAATATCTTAAATCAAATAAATACTGTTGAGGAATCCAGTTGGATCCCTCCAACCTGTTTCCCTGCATCCAAAGATGTTAGCACAATACCAATTCCATTCCAGTACGGAATTATCGTGGTATATGGGATTTATAAAATATTATCCACTTAATAGACAGCGCAATAAGGTCTCATCCACTATATAATGTAGGAAATCAACTCCAAGTACATAAATAATACCAATTTCACTGTACTGTGAAATATTCGCGGTATATGTTTTTAATAAATAACCTCCGCTTACTAACGGCGTATAATGTCTATTTTAACAATCAATAGATAACAATCATCATTCAAACATACAATTAAGAATTTTAAATCTAACTATTTAAAATTAAAATCGAAACACCGATCCGATTTGAATGAGAAGTTCTCACCTTGATTTCAATTTCGGTTTCAGCTTTTATTTCAAATAAAATTAAACGGACGTTTAATTTTACCCGAAATTTTCGCTAGATCCAAAAAACTCCAATCCAATTCCGTAGCGTAGTACTCGTCCATACGATTCCAACGCAACTGGTTTCGTACGTTTTCGACCTCGTATGAAAAAGACATGAATTTTTAAAATTACACGGATTTATATATAAAAAAGTTACAAATTTTTTTATATTTTCTAAACCTAGATTGCATCTCAGCCGTTGATCCCTTCATCTCCAAATCACAGCCGCACCCTGGAGCTTCTCCCCTACGCGTTCACCTACAGGCATCACACGCAACCGTGAACCCACTCCTTCCAAACGTTGACCAAATCTAGCCCCCTCCACGATTGACTTCAGGTCGATCGACGACCTTCATTTTGAAGCCTCTAGCGCATGATACCCTAAGCCAAAGACCGGCCGAGCTCGACCCTCTATTGGGTCTCGAAAACTATGCAAAAACGAGCACAAACGCGGGCGAGTTGTGGCCTCTACACAACGCCGTTTCCAATCTCCGCCGTTGAACTCGTAGTGCTCGATGCCATCTTCATCTTTCGTGTTGGAAGTTTCTTGAGAAAATTGATGGATTGAGAGAGATTTGAGAAAGAAGACGAAAGCTTTCTGGCCATTGAAAGAAAAAGTGGCGGCTGGCCATAGAAATTAGGGTTAGGTTTAGGGTTTCCTTTGCAAAATTGTGAATGAATTGTCCTTATATAGAAAATACTCAAAACACTATTCATTCCGGGTTTTCTGAACTCTGATTTACACGCGGTGAGCTGCGTTTCTAGAGTTTATCCCACGTTCCGAACATAATCGAACTTGTTTCGAGAGCTAATTCGATCATCTGTGTGAGTTATGGTAATAAACGTTCGATTTAAAATTAAATCGGTAAATCAAATTTCTAGGCGTTTTAGCTTGCCCAGGAAAAACGGTAAATCCGATTGACACAAAATTTGAAACCATACAATAATTTCACTTTACAGATCCAATGAAACTAGTTTTGTCCAAATCCGAGACTGTTTGAAAAATGGCTATTTCAACTCGCCAAATTAGAATTAAAACAATTTCGATGCTTTTCGAGCTGCCACGGTCAAACGAAAACTCTGATTGGTACGAAAATTGAAATCTGATAATAACAAACTATTACAGATCCAATGGAACTAGTTTCGTCCAATTCGGAGACTGTTCGAAAAATGGCTAATTTCACTAGTCGATTAAATACTAAAATATTCAATTTTCACAAATAAACTCAAAATTCAATTTTAAAAGTTCTAAAACTTCGTTCTTACTCCAATATGATTAAATAAAATTGTACAAATCATTTTCAATCATATTTAACCCAATTTTCAATTATTTCTGTAATTTCAACTATTAAATTATCGATTTAATTATCCACTTAAATCCAATTATTCGAAATAAAATTTATTCGACTATAAATCACACTTATTAATATTTAAAATTAATTAAATATAGGAATTTTAATTAATTAAAATTCTGGGTCGTTACAATCTTCCCTCCTTAAAAGAATTTCGTCCTCGAAATTAATAAGTAAGAAAAGTTACAGAATCCATTAACTTTCCCAAAACAAACTGTTCAATTTAGATTTTTACAAATCTCTTAAGTGTTTAGCTTTTCCAAAATTCATAGTTAAACTTCTTACAATAACTTTACTTATTTTTCAAATCCAACTTAGTTATCTTTTCAAACAAAACCATTGTTTAACTTTCAACTCCAAAACCAAAATTTTAGTTTTCACAAACTTTCCAAAAATTCCCAAATTTTTTCTAAAGACTTAAATTTTCAAAAAAATTCGCAATAGTCTCCTTTGTGCGGCTCCATCTGAAAAAAATGACAGTATATATATCACAAATATACATCTCATCAAGTGATGAGGCATCCCGCGGGGGAAAAGTGTAAAAGTACGATATTTAGTCCGAGGTATGTACCTTATATTTTATTAGCGAGCATATACGGCTAATACAGCGCGAAAGCGAGCTCCAAAGGCGAAGCAAACGCGATCCGCACCTACTAAACACTCAACAAACAATGATAAACATGTATATAGACAATAGTATCGATATACAACATATAGCAACATAATAACTATATATGTCAATCGTAGCAAATGCAGTAAAAGCAATAAATTCAACTAACATCCATAACCAATAAATATTCGTTCATATTCTCATTAATATTCAATGAAATGGGTTCTCAATTTAATCACATTTGATTCATTAACAGTGGACGTTTTTACTAACATTCATTTTCAATTAGTTTATATTCACTAATTTATATTCAAGTTGGTTCACTTCCAAATCAAATTCACTTAACTTCCAATTGGATTTCAATTACTTTAGCTTTCAATTTCATTGACTCAATTTCATTAATACTTAACGAATTATATACAATCAACTAACATACACTTTAATAATTCTGAAAAATTATCCCATTATATATATAAATAATCAAGGTAAAATTATTTCATTTACCCAATTTAAAACAATATCGTGTCGGTTTATCTTGTTTAAGAGTTTAGAAACCCCTATCTACCATAGTTAGCTAGACTACATCGACCGAAATCTATAAACAATCAACCGATAAGTCAACACAATACAAAACAATTTATATTCACTAACAAATACTCTCTCATATCTATTATTATACTCAAACTCATTCTATAGTACTACTTACTCTATCTCTAATGTGTAATACCCAACAGAGCCATGGTTGTCGCTTAACCATATGCTCTGATACCACATTGTAAGGACCCACAAATCCGTACTCCTTGAATAGACACTAATCTCCATTGATTAACTCAAGATGAACGGAAATACGAATTCTTAGGGTTTAAAAAAAGATAGAAGAAGAGAGAAAAGATAGTAGAACAGAACAGAAAGAAAACAGCAGAACAATATCAGAACCTCACAATCGCAGCGGAACAACATATAATAAATAAATGAATAATCTTTAAACAAAGAACTATATCATTTATTACATTACATCACATTACATTACATTATCCGAGTTTACAACAACAACAAGAACAACAAACAACGGAAAAGAAATACTATATACTAGTAATACGCCATGCCGTCCAGCTTGCCTCCAGCAACTCCTGAATTCCAGAATATCCTGATAAACCTGACTCTAGACTGCCCGTGTGGAAATTTGTGGGCACCCAGAGTTTAGGAAAGAAAACAATAAACTCCGAGTCAGCTAGGTGACTGGTGTGAGAACTAAAACAGTTTATTTTTTTTAAAAACAAATTACAGGATAATTTTAAAATAGATTCGCAATGCTTTTAAAAATGAAACTACCATAAGGCCTCCCGGCACACACACAATGCAAACGCAGACATGGGGAGATTTCTTCTTATGATAGTCAAAGATGCTTACTACGCAAAATCAAATCATTTTTGATATTATTATTAGTGCATAGTGTAGAAAAAATTTCGAAAGTAGAATATAAATCTTAGCCAACATAGGTACCATTATATTATGCCTACTATAGCTACCATATTAGATGGCAGGTTCTACAACTAAAACCGTACAAGGCTCGTATTGTTTCTTTGGATTTCCAACAAATGGTCAGGCCAAGGAACTTCCCATTGCCACATGGAAACGCCTCTGGAACGACATCCCGAGAACCAAATCGGATCTCTGCCAACACAAGGCCGGGTTACCCCTAACTGGGTAACTACTGACAGGAATATGCCATGCTCTGATCGTAACCGATCTACATCCGAGGATCCTCGATTTCCAACAACCACAAAGTAATAAGTTTGCAGCAACAACATAGGTTAAGTATCTGGGCTCCATACCATGATACCACCTCTATCCAGAAGGAATGACATACACTAAAGGGGCGCTACCCCCTAATAACCTTGCCGCATCCTTCCTGTTTTGACCATTTCCGGGGTGTGAGATCCGATGAAGTCTCGTCCACGAAGTCTCGTCCACAATGCCACGCTTTGGTACAAAGCCATGATTTGGGTCAACAAATAATCAAAGTAATGATCACAAAGATAAATGATCAAACAAATGATCATATCACAAATGATCAACAATGATCATTTCACAGCAACACTCAACATTTCACATTACCAAATTGGGAATATATCGTTGATAACCATCAACTACATAACCTCTGAGCTCGTACGTCTCAGAGAAAGGTGTTAAGCAAAGAGAATAAATTCTCCGCCACCAACAGAAATATATTTGAAAGAAATCATCTTTATCAATTTGTAATGTCAGACATACTATCCATACAAGTCTGTTCCGGGATCGAACAGAACCGAAGGCACTCACAAAGAAGTCCTTGCAATCCAGATATTCACTAATCATGTTCGGACTTCCCATCACATATGGAATTTCTATACCGGGGCCATTCTGTGCAGAAACATTCGACGGTAATCCTTCCGTATTCAAAAATATCCGGTCTTCAACACCGGTCTTCAAATGCAATTCATAACGACGTATCACATATTCGGAATGGGTTATACGACCCCAAGGTCCTTTCCCGGCTAACCCGAATAGTGAGCGCTTATTCAAAAATAAGTGTGGCATTGAAATTCAAGCAAATCTCAACAAATACCCATTCAAAGGTAAATATTAATAGTCGGTTATTGACCTATCAATGGATATGCACAACACCACCAGATTACAAATAATTTTCCAAATTATTTATTTTCCAAAAATATCTTTACAAGATATATATTTTCTCACATTTCAACCATTTGAAAACAAATTTCAAATCACTTTTCATCTTTGCCACTTTTGAAAACAAATTTCAAACATTTTCCTTACGCGGAAATAGTTTCATTTCAACATGGTTCATTTAAACCAATTAAATAAATCCTTAACGATTTACTTTATATTTACGTTCCAAATCCGTAAATTAATTCCCACACTTCAAAAATAAATCAACGTTTATTTTTTTTTAACAAATTCCCCTTTTCATTTATAAATTCCATAGTGAATTTACATTCCAAAATATTTATTAATATACGATTTTAATTATTCATTTTTAATTTTATCTTCAAAAAGATAAATTCTCAAAAACGTTTCATTTCACATTGGAAAAACATTTCCATACTTACTTATTAATAAGTAATTCACAAACCTATTTATTTTGTACACTTGGAAAATATTCAATATACTTAAATCGAAATTAAGTATATATTTCATTTTTAAGGAAAACATTCTCTTAAAACACATTTATTTGGGCCAAAACGAATGTTACGTAAAACATAGTTACGACAACCCAAAATCACTAGTATAGGGATTCGAAATTAAAATAGATATATAAATTCCAATACTATATAAAACATTTCCTTTCGGAAATCATTTACTATAACAACAGTGTTATAGTCCACCATTTCCTTCTATTTCTCGAAAACGTCTATTTCAACAATGAATGTTGAAATCTATGGTTTCGAATCTTAACACATTTTAAAAGCATCGTTAGATCGTTTTAATTCTATTTAAAACATCACATCCAAAACAATTTCTTTAACATATTATTCACTATTCAAAAACGTGAATATACTTCGTTAACCAATTTCGTCATTTCTATACGTTTTTACTTTAAAGGATTATTCACTGTCTAAAACGTGAATATAACTCCATTAATAAGTTTTAACAATTTACTTATCAAAATAGGTCATTTGCAGATTTATAAAACAATGTTTATCAATTCCATTTCTATTTATTTTATAACAACTTCCTTTTATAAATCTCCTTTATTAACCTATTTCAATTTATAACTCAATTATACACCAAAAGTTCATATTATAAGTTAAATACTTATAATTTATTTGTTTTCAAAATCGTTCTTTTAAACTTCCCAAACTATAAATCTTATAACTTATAAGATTCATTTATTTACCCAAATCTATTCTTTTAATACCTTTACAATTTTATAAACCTACTGCTTATAAAATTCCATTTATAACTTCATTGTTTATAATTCTTTAAATTTCATTCATTTATGAAGTTCATTTACACTTCATTCTAACACTTATAAAAACTCGTTTTATAATTCAAATATTTTAATTTATAAATATCAATTTATAAATCCTTTATATAAATCAATTTATATTATTATTTTAAAACGTCTTTAAACTCCTTTATAATCTCACCATTTTCTTTGATTTATAAAATAATCAAATTTTACAAATCCTATATTTGAACTTTTTATAATAAATTCAAAAATCCCGATATAAACTATTTTATAAAATCATTAACCCCATATTTTCAAAAATAAACTTTTAACTATATTTCTCAAAAATCATAATTTTTATAACATTAGCATTATTACGTTTATTTATTTAGAATGAATCAGTTCCAAAAATATTTTATAAACGTATACTTTCAAAAATCACTCTAAAAAAAATCCTTTTAAAATTCCAAAATTGGCCCAATGATGCTACACACCAAATAGTCAATCACAACAACGACGACATCATATATCTGTATATGATAATCAATCAAATATCAAAATATCTGAAATCAAATAAATACAGTTGAGGAATCCAGTTGGATCCCTCCAACCTGTTTCCTGCATTCTAAGATGTTATCACAATACCAATTCCGTTCCAGTACGGAATTATCGTGGTATATGGGATTTATCAAATATTATCCGCTTAATAGACGGCGCAATAGGGTCTCATCCACTATATAATGCGGGAAATCAACTCCAAGTACATAAATAATACCAATTTCACTGTACTGTGAAATATTCGCGGTATATTTTTTAATAAATAACCTCCGCTTACTAACGGCGTATAATGTGTATTTTAACAATCAATAGATAACAATCATCATTCAAACATACAATCAAGAATTTTAAATCTAATTATTTAAAATTAGAATCCAAACCGATTCGATTTGAGTGAGAAGTTATCACCTTGATTTCAATTTCGTTTTCAGCTTTTATTTCGAATAAAATTAAACGGACGTTTAATTTTACCCGAAATTTTCGCTAGATCCAAACGACTCCAATCCAATTTGACGTAGCGGATAATAACAAAACGATAAAGATCGATGAAAATAGCAAATGGTGGATTGAAGATATTGGAATGCCCAAATTCGTTGATCACAAAGATACCCAATTCTAGCTATCTTCGACACGTTGATCGCGCACGATACCGTGAAAGAAGATCTACAATTCTTCAAATGTTGATCAAGCGCACTTGATACCGTGAATTGGCTTCAACAATCGTTGAATCGAGCGCACTCGATTAACCGAAAGTGGAGATAGGAGATCACACTCAACTACCAATTTAAATGAAAGCACGCAGCAATCAAAACAAAGTTTTATTCAAAATCCACCACCTTCAAGTTACAACGCACGCCCTATTTGTAGCTGTTTTCAACCGGTGACTTACGACTCATAACGAATCACGACTCACGACACATGACTCATGACTCACGACTCACGACTCACGACTCAACCCCCTTATAACACAGCACACCGTCGGCCGACTTATCTACATGCCGACTTACGACTTATCACAACACAAGTTATAATGACTAAAAGAAATTACAACACATACGAATTAATCAAGCCCCAACGACATAACGGCTTTAAACGGCACGACTTAACACATTACAACACTTATACACAGATGACTTACGACTTAAGAAACTCGGACGACTTACTGCAGTAAACTCGGTAGCGACTTAGGACTTTCTGCGACTTAAGAAGCGGCATGTGAAGGAATTAGGTCGTTAACCCGTGAAACCCTGCTAAGTCGTTGCTTGTTAAGTCGTGAGCGACCTTCCTTGCCTTCCATGATGCCATCTCCCCTTTCTAGCTCGTTAACCTTCACCCTGTTAAGTCGTAAACGACTTAAAGCCTCTTGATTAGGTCATGAACAACCTTTGCCAAAACCGCGACCTAAACCCGTGGCCTTCGTCAAACGACCTATAGCTTCCATCTTAAGTCATGGACGACTTAACTCTCCCTTAAGTCGTGTACGACTTATTCCTTGGAGAATAATTGGTCGCGTATTTCCTTCTCTGGCCTGAGCTGCATCATCCTCCCCAGGTTGAGAAAAATTCGTCCTCGAATTTGTAAATTCTTCCACATCGGATTGTTCATTCCCATAATATGGCACGAGATGTTTAACATTGAACACGTCGGAAGTGTACACATCTTCCGGTAGCTTCAACTTATAAGCATTTTCATTAATCCGTTTCACGACTTCTACGGGACCAAATTTTCTGGCTTTCAACTTGTTATAAGCGCCCACTGGAAAACGATCCTTTGTTAACACAGCATATACCAAATCTCCTTCATTAAACTCAACACTTCTTCGCTTCATATCTGCGGATCTTTTATACTTCTCATTTGCTTTCTCCAGTCGCTCCTGAACGATTTTATGACATTCAGTCAACCCATCAACAAAGTCTACAGCTCGTTTAACCGTCCCCTTCGGTTGTGGTACTGCTGTTAAGTCCAACGGTCCCCTTGGCAAACTTGAATATACAATCTGAAATGGACTGTAACTTGTGCTTCTATTAACCGCATGATTATGTGCAAACTCTGCTTGGCATAACTTCATATCCCAACTTTTCAAATTATCCTTCACAAGACATCGCAATAAATTTCCCAATGACCTGTTAACCATCTCCGTCTGCCCATCGGTTTGTGGATGGTAAGCGCTACTAAATTTCAGCTTCGTTCCAACCATCTTCCACAAACTTAGCAAAAAGTGACTCAGAAAATGAGTATCTCTGTCCGAAACAATAGACTCTGGTAACCCATGTAAACGATAGATCTCTTTAAAGAACAACTGTGCAACATGAACAGCATTCGCCGTCTTCTTACAAGCAATAAAATGTACCATCTTCGAGAAACGATCCACCACAACGTATATCGAGTCATTCCCCCTTTGAGTTCTCGGCAAACCCAACACGAAATCCATGCTAATGTCTACCCATGGTTTTGCAGGAACAGGTAATGGCATATACAATCCCGCATTTGTAGCTGTCCCTTTCGAAACCTGACAGACATGACATCTACGCACAAACCTTTCCACTTCCCTTCTCATTCACGGCCAATAATAAGACTGAGAAATCAACTGCAATGTTCGATCTCTACCCACATGTCCTTCTTCGTGCAACTCTTTCATAATTTTCATTCTCAAGCTACAATCTGGTATGCACAATTGATTTCCCTTGAATAAGAATCCATCTACCAATTCAAATTCATCAGTACTCTCATCCTTGACTTTCTCAGCAAACTTCGTAAAGTAAGGATCTTCTTTAATCAACTTTGGCAATAGTTCAAACCCCGTCACTTCAACTTTCATTGTCATCAACAAATGATTCCTCCAGCTCAATGTATCGGCTACACGATTCGTCATTCCTGATTTATGTTTCACAACAAACGTAAATTGTTGCAGACAAGCAATCCACGATGCATGCCTTATTGAAATCTTCTCCTGCCCTTGTAAGTCCTTCAAAGCTTCATGATCCGTATAAAGAACAAATTCCTTCTGAAACAGATAATGTCTCCAGTGCTTTACTACTTGAACAATTGCGAAAAACTCCACATCATAAGTGCTATATCTCAACTTAGCTACAGACAACTTCTCCCTGAAACAAGCAGCTGGTCTTCCCTTCTGACTCAATATCCCACCAATCCCAACCTTCGAAGCATCAGTATGTAACTCAAACAACAACTGAAAATCCGGTAAAACTAGAGTTGTTGCTGACGTCAATAGTGTCTTGATCTTCTCAAAAGCAACCCCTGCTTCCCCTGACCATGCAAACTTCTTTCCTTTCATGCAATCGGTTATAGGTGCCATCACACTACTAAAATGTGGAATGAATCTTCGATAGAAAGATACCAATCCATGAAAACTCCTCACTTCGGTAATTCTCTTTGGCTGTGGCCAACTCCTGACAGCTTCCACTTTATTTTCATCCACCTAAATACCTTCCTTCGATAGAACATATCCCAGAAATAAAACATTGTCCGTCATAAACACGCACTTCTTTGCTGCTGCATAGAACTGCTCTTGACGTAGAATCAACAGTACTTCTCGCAAATGCTGGACATGTTTTTCCATACTCCCACTGTAGATCAAAATATCATCAAAGTAAACAACCACGAACTTCCCAATGAATGGTCTAAAAATCTGGTTCATCACTCTCATAAAAGTACTCGGCGCATTCGATAAACCAAACGGCATAACCAACCATTCGTATAATCCTTCCCTGGTTTTAAAAGCAGTCTTCCATTCATCACCCGGTCTAATACGAATCTGATGGTATCCACTTTTCAAGTCAATCTTTGAGAGCACAACAGCTCCACTCAACTGGTCAATCAAATCATCAAACCTTGGCATAGGAAATCTGCATCTCACAGTGATCTTGTTTAGAACCCGACTGTCCGTACACATCCTCCACGAACCATCCTTCTTGGGTACCAATAAAGCAGGCACTGCACAAGGACTCAAGCTCTCCTGAACACGCCCCTATTCTAACAACTCCTCCACCTGGCTCCTCAGTTCCTCATGCTCCTTAGGACTCATTCGATAATGTGGCCTGTGTGGTAATACTGCCCCTGGCACAAGATCTATCTGATGTTGGATATCCCTCAACGGTGGTAACTCCGTTGGTAACTCTTCAAGAAACACATCACTGAATTCTTCCAATATTGGCTTTACTTCTTCAGGAACTTCAACCGATTTAGTAGCTTCACGTCCAATCAACAAAAATACCTCTGGACTCTCCTCTACTTCTTCAATAAATTCCTTCAAAGTCGATAAAGTCTTCAGCTCCTCAATCTCTTCTGACTTGCTTTCTCCTTGCCGTCTCTTCTTTGGAACCAAAATGATCTTAACACCTTCAAACATAAAGTTGTAGCTATTGGTCCGACCGTCATGCTGCACTGCTCGATCATACTGCCATGGTCTTCCCAAAAGCAAATGACAAACATCCATCTCCACAACGTCGCACCAAATCTCGTCTTTATACTTCTTCCCAATGGAAAATGGAACTCGAACTCGCCTGTCCACCTTCACCTCTCCTCCTTTTCTCAGCCATGCTAACTTGTAAGGATTTGGATGTTTCACCGTTTTCAGCTTCAACTTCCTTACAGCTTCAGTAGAAAGTATATTGTCACAACTTCCTGCATCAATCACAAATTTGCAAACCTTCCCCAGAATAGTGCACGTTGACTGAAAGATGTTACTCCTCAACCAACTAGCCTCTTCTTCTTGCTTGGGTATTAAACAAGACCTCCTCATCATTAGATTACAGCCTTCATCTCCTGATGCAACATCCTGTTCATTTTCCTCAACTGGACTAGAATTACCTTCACCAACATCTTCTCCTTCAACTTCAGCAATCATCGTTTGTTTCTTCGGCTTTGGACATTCATTACTCTTGTGACCCACTTCCTAGCAATTGTAACATCTGAAACTGTTGTTGACCTTTGCCTTCGCAGCTTCATTCACAACTGGTTTACTGACAGCTTTCGAAACATTGGAACTCCCACTAGCACCTTTGTTCTGAATATTGGAACTGGTAAACACACCACCTTCACGTCTTTCCTGCTTCTCCCAAGCCAACGCCTTTTGGTATGCTTCCACCATAGATCTTGGATCGAACATATTAACCATATCCTGGATCTGTATTCGCAACCCTCCAACAAATCTAGCAGTCAGCTGTTCCTCGGTCTCCATAATGTCATTTCGAGCAATCAGTTGATAAAACTCATCAGCATAATCATTAACAGTCTTCGTCCCTTGCCTCAGGTTCTGTAACCTCTGATACATAAGTGACTGATAATTGTAAGGTAAAAATGTAGCTTTCATCAGTTTCTTCATCTTCTCCCATGATTCAATCTTCGACTTCCCCATCCGTTCTCGTGTAAGTTTGGTTTGCTGCCACCACGCCAAAGCTCTACCTCTCAATCTAGTAGCAACCAACTTCACTCGTCGATTTCCCGAAACCTTTTTGAAAACAAAGATCTCTTCAACATTAGACAACCAATCAAGAAATTCTTCAGCTACCATTCCAACCTTTAACTCTGGAATTTCCATCTTCATACCCGATTCCCATCGTCGATCATCATCTATATCCCGATAAGAATTTCGAACTTGGTCTCGGTCTCGATAAAGAATGCTAGCTCTATCACCCTCTTCATTACAATCAAATGTATGTCTATATCGATCTCGACCATCAACATCCCTTCGATCACGCATGTCTCTTCGACTATGTCTCTCTTCATCTCTATATGGCTCATCTTCAAACTCACGTGGAGTTCTTCACTCTTCATGTCCATAGTCATGGTGATCTCTCCTTGATGAAATTGAGGTTTCTCTTCTCTCTCTAAAAGATTGCGGTGATACCCTTCTCGCTTCCGTAACCGATGGCGAAACTCGGTTTCCTCCATGGTTCGAGATTGGTGATCTACTCCTTTGATTTTGATTCAAATCATTCATCAACTTCTCTAACTTTCCAATGCCTTCATCAAATTTCTCATTAATGTGTTGCTCCATTTGCTCGGCTTCTTCTCTTCTATACAACGCTTCAACATTTTGATGACGATTAGCTCTCCTTGGTGGCATGATTGAATCAACACAAACACTTCAAAACTTCACAAATCTTCAACACAACTCCAACAAGCACGGCTCCAATTTCAACCAATGATACCAAACTGATGCACGGCCCAAACTCAACACAAGGTTATGTTCGACCTTCACTTCAAACTCTTCTCCAAAAATTCAAACACTTTCCAGACTTTGATTCAAAATGAAATGGATCGAAAGCTTCTAACTCGTTGCAACTTCAAGATGAACACGATGAACACCAACTTCAAACTCCTTGGCTCCAAGTCTCGGCTTAGCTATGATTGGCTAAGTCTCGCTCTGATACCAAACTGACGCAGCGGATAATGACAAAACGATAAAGATCGATGAAAATAACAAACGGTGGATTGAAGATACTGGAATGCCCAAATTCGTTGATCACAAAGATACAGAATTCTATCTATCTTCGACACGTTGATCGCGCACGATACCGTGAAAGAAGATCTACAATTCTTCGAACGTTGATCAAGCGCACTTGATACCGTGAATTAGCTTCAACAATCGTTGAATCGAGCGCACTCGATTAACCGAAAGTGGAGATAGGAGATCACACTCAACTACCAATTTAAATGAAAGCACACAGCAATCAAAACAAAGTTTTATTCAAAATCCACCACCTTCAAGTTACAACGCACGCCCTATTTATAGCCGTTTTCAACCGGTGACTTACGACTCATCACGACTCATGACTCACGACTCAACCCCCTTACAACACAGCACACCGTCGGTCGACTTATCTACATGCCGACTTACGACTTATCACAACACAAGTTACAATGACTTAAAGAAATTACAACACATACGATTTAATCAAACCCCAACGACATAACGGCTTAAAACGACACGACTTAACACATTACAACACTTATACACAGACGACTTACGACTTAAGAAACTCGGACGACTTACTGCAGCAAACTCGGTAGTGACTTAGGACATTCTGCGACTTAAGAAGCGACATGTGATGGAATTAGGTCGTTAACCCGTGAAACCCTACTAAGTCGTTGCTTGTTAAGTCGTGAGCGACCTTCCTTGCCTTCCATGATGCCATCTCCCCTTTCTAGCTCGTTACCCTTCACCCTATTAAGTCGTGAACGACTTAAAGCCTCTTGATTAGGTCATGAACAACCTTTGCCAAAACCGCGACCTAAACCCGTGGCCTTCGTCAAACGACCTATAGCTTCCATCTTAAGTCTTGGACGACTTAACTCTCCCTTAGGTCGTGTACGACTTATTCCTTGGAGAATTATTGGTCGCGTATTTCCTTCTCTGGCCTGAGCTGCATCATCCTCCCCAGGTTGAGAAAAATTCGTCCTCGAATTTGTAAATTCTTCCACATCGGATTGTTCATTCCCACAATATGGCACGAGATGTTTAACATTGAACACGTTAGAAGTGTACACATCTTCCGATAGATTCAACTTATAAGAATTTTCATTAATCCGTTTCACGACTTCTACAGGACCAAATTTTCTGGCTTTCAACTTGTTATAAGCGCCCACTGGAAAATGATCCTTTGTTTACACAGCGTATACCAAATCTCCTTCATTAAACTCAACACTTCTTCGCTTCATACCTGCGGATCTTTTATACTTCTCATTTGCTTTCTCCAATCGCTACTGAACGATTTTATGACATTCAGTCAACCCATCAACAAAGTCTACAGCTCGTTTAACCGTCCCCTTCGGTTGTGGTACTACTGTTAAGTCCAACGGTCCCCTTGGCAAACTTGAATATAAAATCTGAAATGGACTGTAACCTGTGCTTCTATTAACCGCATGATTATGTGCAAACTCTGCTTGGCATAACTTCATATCCCAACTTTTCAAACTATCATTCACAAGACATCACAATAAATTTCCCAACGACCTGTTAACCATCTCTGTTTGCCCATCGGTTTGCAGATGGTAAGAGCTACTAAATTTCAGCTTCGTTCCAACCATCTTCCACAAACTTAGCCAAAAGTGACTCAGAAAACGAGTATCTCTGTCCGAAACAATAGACTCTGGTAACCCATGTAAAGGATAGATCTCTTTAAAGAACAACTGTGCAACATGAACAGCATCCGCCGTCTTCTTACAAGTAATAAAATGTACCATCTTCAAGAAACGATCCACCACAACGTATATCGAGTCATTGCCCCTTTGAATTCTCGGCAAACCCAACATGAAATCCATGCTAATGTCTACCCATGGTTTTTGCAGGAACGGGTAATGGCATATACAATCCCGCATTTATAGTTGTCCCTTTCGAAACCTGAATGACATGACATCTACGCACAAACCTTTCAACTTCCCTTCTCATTCACGGCCAATAATAAGACTGAGAAATCAACTGCAATGTTCGATCTCTACCCACATGTCCTTCTTCGTGCAACTCTTTCACAATTTTCATTCTCAAGCTACAATCTGGTATGCACAATTGATTTCCCATGAATAAGAATCCATCTACCAATACAAATTCATCAGTACTCTCATCCTTGACTTTCTCAACAAACTTCGTAAAGTAAGGATCTTCTTTAATCAACTCTGGCAATAGTTCAAACCCCGTCACTTCAACTTTCATTGTCATCAACAAATTATTCCTCCTGCTCAATGCATCGGCTACACGATTCGTCATTCCTGATTTATGTTTCACAACAAACGTAAATTGTTGCGGATAAGCAATCCACGATGCATGCCTTGTTGAAATCTTATCATGCCCTTGTAAGTGCTTCAAAGCTTCATGATCCGTATAAAGAACAAATTCCTTCTGAAATAGATAATGTCTCCAATGCTTTACTGCTTGAACAATTGCGAAAAACTCCACATCATAAGTGTTATATCTCAACTTAGCTCCAGACAACTTCTAGCTGAAATTAGCAACTGGTCTTCCCTTCTGACTCAATACCCCACCAATCCCAACCTTCGAAGCATCAGTATGTAACTCAAACAACAACTGAAAATCCGGTAAAACTAGAATTGGTGCTGACGTCAATAGTGTCTTGATCTTCTCAAAAGAAACCCCTGCTTCCCCTGACCATGCAAACTTCTTTCCTTTCATGCAATCGGTTATAGGTGCCATCACACTACTAAAATGTGGAATGAATCTTCGATAGAAAGATACCAATCCATGAAAACTCCTCACTTCGGTAATTGTCTTTGGCTATGGCCAACTCCTGACAGCTTCCACTTTATTTTCATCCACCTGAATACCTTCCTTCGATAGAACATATCCCAGAAATAAAACATTGTCCGTCATAAACACGCACTTCTTTGCTGCTGCATAGAACTGCTCTTGACGTAGAATCAACAGTACTTCTCGCAAATGCTGGACATGTTTTTCCATACTCCCACTGTAGATCAAAATATCATCAAAGTAAACAACCACGAACTTCCCAATGAATGGTCTGAAAATCTGGTTCATCACTCTCATAAAAGTACTCGGCGCATTCGATAAACCAAACGGCATAACCAACCATTCGTATAATACTTCCCTGGTTTTAAAAGCAGTCTTCCATTCATCACCCAGTCTAATACGAATCTGATGGTATCCACTTTTCAAGTCAATCTTTGAGAACACAACAGCTCCACTCAACTGGTCAATCAAATCATCAAACCTCGGCATAGGAAATCTGTATCTCACAGTGATCTTGTTTAGAGCCCGACTGTCCGTACACATCCTCCACGAACCATCCTTCTTGGGTACCAATAAAGCAGGCACTGCACAAGGACTCAATCTCTCCTGAACACGCCCCTGTTCTAACAACTCCTCCACCTGCCTCCTCAGTTCCTCATGCTCCTTAGGACTCATTCGATAATGTGGCCTGTGTGGTAATACTGCCCCTGGCACAAGATCTATCTGATGTTGGATATCCCTCAACGGTGGTAACTCCGTTGGTAACTCTTCAGGAAACACATCACTGAATTCTTCCAATACTGGCTTTACTTCTTCAGGAACTTCAACAGATTTAGTAGCTTCACATCCAATCAACAAAAACACCTCTGGACTCTCCTCTACTTCTTCAATAAATTCCTTCAAAGTCAATAAAGTCTTCAACTCCTCAATCTCTTCTGACTTGCTTTCTCCTTGCTGTCTCTTCTTTGGAACCAAAATGTTCTTAACACCTTCAAACATAAAGCTGTAGCTATTGGTCTGACCGTCATGCTGCACTGCTCGATCATACTGCCATGGTCTTCACAAAAGCAAATGACAAACATCCATCTCCACAACGTCACACCAAATCTTGTCTTTATACTTCTTCCCAATAGAAAATGGAACTCGAACTCGCCTGTCCACCTTCACCTCTCCTCCTTTTCTCAGCCACGCTAACTTGTAAGGTTTTGGATGTTTCTCCGTTTTCAGCTTCAACTTCCTTACAGCTTCAGTAGAAAGTATATTGTCACAACTTCCTGCATCAATCACAAATTTGCAAACCTTCCCTAGAATGGTGCACGTTGACTGAAACATGTTACTCCTCAACCAACTAGCCTCTTCTTCTTGCTTCGGTAGTAAACAAGACCTCCTCATCATTAGATTACATCCTTTATCTCCTTACGCAACATCCTGTTCATCCTCCTCAACTGGACTAGAATAACCTTCACCAACATATTCTCCTTCAACTTCAGCAATCATCGTTTGCTTCTTCGTCTTCGGACATTCATTACCCTTGTGACCCACTTCCTGGCAATTGTAACATTTGAAACTGTTGTTGACCTTTGCCTTTGCAGCTTCATTCACAACTGGTTTACTGACAGCTTTCGAAACATTGGAACTCCCACTAGCACCTTTGTTCTGAATATTGGAACTGGTAAACACACCACCTCTACGTCTTCCCTGCTTCTCCCAAGCCAACGCCTTTTGGTGTGCTTCCGCCACAGATCTTGGATCGAATATATTAACCATATCCTGGATTTGTATTTGCAACCCTCCAACAAATCTAGCAGTCAGCTGTTCCTCTGTCTTCATAATGTCATTTCGAGCAATCAGTTGATAAAACTCATCAGCATAATCATTAACAGTCTTCGTCCCTTGCCTCAGGTTCTGTAACCTCTGATACATAAGTGACTGATAATTGTAAGGTAAAAATGTAGCTTTCATCAGTTTCTTCATCTTCTCCCATGATTCAATCTTCGACTTCCCAATCCGTTCTCGTGTAAGTTTGGTTTGCTGCCACCACGCCAAAGCTCTACCTCTCAATCTAGTAGCAACCAACTTCACTCGTCGATTTCCCGAAACCTTTTTGAAAACAAAGATCTCTTCAACATTAGACAACCAATCAAGAAATTCTTCAGCTACCATTCCACCCTTTAACTCTGGAATTTCCATCTTCATACCCGATTCCCATCGTCGATCATTATCTATATCTCGATAAGAATTTCGATCTTGGTCTCGATCTCGATAATCAATGCTAGCTCTATCAACCTCTTCATTACAATCAAATGTATGTCTATATCGATCTCGACCATCAACATCCCTTCGATCACACATGTCTCTTCGACTATGTTTCTCTTCATCTCTATATGGCTCATCTTCAAACTCACGTGGAGTTCTTCTCTCTTCATGTCCATAGTCATGGTGATCTCTCCTTGATGAAATTGATGTTTCACTTCTATCTCTAAAAGATTGCGGTGATACCCTTCTCGCTTCCATAACCGATGGCGAAACTCGGTTTCCTCCATGGTTCGAGATTGGTGATCTCCTCCTTTGATTTTGATTCAAATCATTCATCAACTTCTCTAACTTTCCATTTCCTTCATCAAATTTCTCAATAATGCGTTGCTCCATTTGCTCGGCTTCTTCTCTTCTATACAACGCTTCAACATTTTGATGACGATTAGCTCTCCTTGGTGGCATGATTGAATCAATACAAACACTTCAAAACTTCCCAAATCTTCAACACAACTCCAACAAGCACGGCTCCAATTTCAACCAATGATACCAAACTGATGCACGGCCCAAACTCAACACAAGGTTATGTTCGGCCTTCACTTCAAACTCTTCTCCAAAAATTCAAACACTTTCCGGACTTTGATTCAAAATGAAATGGATCAAAGCTTCTAACTTGTTGCAACTTCAAGATGAACACGATGAACACCAACTTCAAACTCCTTGGCTCCAAGACTCGGCTTAGCTATGATTGGCTAAGTCTCGCTCTGATACCAAACTGACGCAGCGGATAATAACAAAATGATAAAGATCGATGAAAATAGCAAACGGTGGATTGAAGATACTGGAATGCCCAAATTCGTTGATCACAAAGATACCGAATTCTAGTTATCTTCGACATGTTGATCACGCACGATACCGTGAAAGAAGATCTACAATTATTCGAACATTGATCAAGCGCACTTGATACCGTGAATTGGCTTCAACAATCGTTGAATCGAGCGCACTCGATTAACCGAAAGTGGAGATAGGTGATCACACTCAACTACCAATTTAAATGAAAGCACACAACAATCAAAATAAAGTTTTATTCAAAATCCACTACCTTCAAGTTACAATGCACGCCCTATTTATAGCCGTTTTCAACCGGTGGCTTACGACTCATCACGACTCATGACTCACGACTCAAGACTCACGACTCACGACTCAACCCCCTTACAACACAGCACACCGTCGGCCGACTTATCTACATGTCGACTTACGACTTATAACAACACTAGTTACAATGACTTAAAGAAATTACAACACATACGAATTAATCAAGCCCCAACGACATAACGGCTTAAAATGACACGACTTAACACATTACAACACTTATACACATACGACTTACGACTTAAGAAACTCATACGACTTACTGCAGCAAACTCGGTAGCGACTTAGGACTTTCTGCGACTTAAGAAGCGGCATGTGAAGGAATTAGGTTGTTAACCCGTGAAACCCTACTAAGTCGTTGCTTGTTAAGTCGTGAGAGACCTTCCTTGCCTTCCATGATGCCATCTCCCCTTTCTAGCTTATTACCCTTCACCCTATTAAGTCGTGAACGACTTATAGCCTCTTGATTAGGTCATGAAAAACCTTTGCCAAAACCGCTACCTAAACCCATGGCCTTCGTCAAACGACCTATAGCTTCCATCTTAAGTCGTGGACGACTTAACTTTCCCTTAAGTCGTATACGACTTATTCCTTGGAGAATTATTGGTCGCGTATTTCCTTCTCTGGCCTGAGCTGCATCACAATTCCATAGCGTAGTGCTCGTCCGCACGATTCCAATGCAACTGGTTTCGTGCGTTTTCGACCTCGTATGAAAAAGATATGAATTTTTAAAGTTACATGAATTTATATATATAATTTACAAATTTTTTTATATTTTCTAAACCTAGATTGCATCTCAGTCGTTGATCCCTGCATCTTCAAATCACAGCCGCACCCTGGAGCTTCTCCCCTACGCGTTCACCTGCAGGCATCACACGCAACTGTGAACCCACTCCTTCCAAACGTTGACCAAATCTAGCCCCCTCCACGATTGACTTCAGGTCGATCGACGACCTTCATTTCGAAGCCTCCAGTGCATGCTACACAACGCCGTTTCCAATCTCCACCGTTGAACTCGTAGTGCTCGATGCCATCTTCATCTTTCGTGTTGGAAGTTTCTTGAGAAAATTGATGGATTGAGAGAGATTTGAGGAAGAAGACGAAAGCTTTCTAGCCATTGAAAGAAAAAGTGGCGGCTGGCCATAGAAATTAGGGTTAGGTTTAGGGTTTCCTTTGCAAAATTGTGAATGAATGGCCCTTATATAGAAAATATTCAAAACACTATTCATTCCGGGTTTTCTGAACTCCGATTTACGCGCGGTGACCGACGTTTCTAGGGTTTATCCTGCGTTCCAAACACAATGGAATGTGTTTCGGGAGCTAATTCGATAATCTGTGCGAGTTATGGCAATAAACGATCAATTTAAAATTAAATTGATAAATCAAATTTCTAGGCATTTTAGCTGGTCCAGACAAACGGTAAATCCGATTGACACGAAATTTGAAACCATACAATAATATCACTTTACGGATCCGATGAAATCGGTTTTGTCGAAATCCGAGACTGTTTGAAAAATGGCTATTTTAACTCGCCAAATTAGAATTAAAACAATTTCAATGCGTTTCGAGCTGCCACGGTCAAACAGAAACTTCGATTGCTACGAAAATTGAAATCCGATAATAACAAACTATTACGGATCCAATGGAACTAGTTTCGTCCAATTCCGAGACTGTTCGAAAAATGGCTAATTTCACTAGTCGATTAAATATTAAAATATTCAATTTTCACAAATAAACTCTAAATTCAATTTTAAAATTTCTAAAACATCGTTCTAACTCCAATATGATTAAATAAAATTTTACAAATCATTTTCAATCATATTTAACCCAATTTTCAATTATTTCTGTAATTTCAACTATTAAATTATCGATTTAATTATCCAATTAAATCCAATTATTCGAAATAAAATTTATTCGACTATAAATCTCACTTATTAATATTTAAAATTAATTAAATATACGAATTTTAATTAATAAAAATTCTGGGTCGTTACACTAACCGGAGATGAAAATGAAATAGAAATTAAATTTGAAACGGTGGAATAACAAAAGCTGTAGTTTGAATTGGTGGATATATTAAAAGCTGAAGGCTGTTGGTATTACACGGTATATAAATGAAGGGTCATGGGAAATCCAAAAGCCAAATTGCGGAACCGACACGAAAATCGTTTCGTAGATTTTGCCATCTTTCGAAATTCAAAATGCACAAACTAATATACTACGGAGACCAGCATGACGAGACGATCAAAACGGTACACAGATATCAGTGATAGGATCATCCTATCAAAAGCCGATAATTGGTACCGAAAATGCTGCTAATTTGCTGAAAATAAGATAGACGGAGCAGTAACAATCCAAATTTGACGAAACGAGATATGATGTCTCACTCAGAAGATGATTTACAAATTTATTATATAAAAATATTCAGGTTTGGAAGACATTTTGTTATCATCAAATATTAACTGGTTTAAATTTTAAATATAATTACACAACAAAATAAACTTCCATATTTTCTGGGAAAATTTACCATTAGCTTTGTTTAAGTAGACGTATTTCAAATATTAAATTTTTATTTCCAAATTCAATTATTTAAAATTTCATAAAATTTCAGTTAATTACGTTATTAAAACAGTTAAAATTTATGGGTCGTTACAGTTGTAATTCTTTAAAGTTAGTGCACACATGGTTCAATACTCCTTCATATATAAGAAACATACAAAATTTAAACTTGCTAAAAATGGCGAAGTTCAAGGACAATTCGAAACCTACACTATAAATGCTATCTACAAGGCTGTGCTAATATTTTCAAAATGACAAATTTGATATCATTTTTCATTAGTTATTTCTTTTTGTGATGTTTGGCACATAATTTACAATTTTTTAATAATACAAACTTATCGAATAACAATCATCAGCGATGAAATAAATCTTCATTTTATTGGTTGTTTTATATTTAAAAGCTTGCTTTCGTGTTATATGTCAATTTTCAATTAAAATCATGTATTTTTTTGTTATACACACACACATTCTTGCATTTCTGAAACATATGTTATTTATACCATTTAAATGCACGCATGTACTACGTGCCATTAGGACTTAAATATAATAGTTTTAGTGTAACACTTTTGGCTACTAGCGTGAACTTCCTCGAATACCTCTCGATAGATATTACAAAATGTTAATATCGCTTAAAAATAGAATCCAACAATTTTTTTTACAAATTCATAAGCCCTCTTACATATATCAAACTTAATATCACTTTAAAATAGGATCTAAAAATTAAACTTTATATACATTTTCGCTCTTTATTAATTGATAGCAGAAACAAAAATTCAACCTAATAAAAAATTGAAATTTTCAACATAGAAATAAAAATTCAAACTAAACACACAATATGATTCTAATGCAAAGACATGTCTAAATATTTGTGATTGAATATGATAAACATATATAATTTGTAAAAAATTAATTTACCCATGAAGTGTGTGCGATTTGTACAACATTGGTGTGTATGGGTCGTAGGAAACGTGGACTTCCAAATGTACTGCATATTTCTTGGTAGTATAGAAAAAAAAAATTCACAACGTTCAAAGCAATGTAGGCCTGCACTGCTATGATCCTTCATCTTCCACTTTTATAAAACGCTACCTCATAAAGCCCCAAATTTAAATTTGCTATGCTTACAAGCCCTAATTTTACACCGCATTCAGTCTCCAAAATTTCAAACGAACCCCCCACAAGCAACAATGATTTCCTAGATTGGAGAAAGAAGAGAAAGATGATTACTTGTTGATTCAAGTTAAAAAGGAAGGATAATCAATATCTTTCAGAAGACGTAGGAAAAGGCATTTGATGATCGGGTTTATTGGGAAAACAAGTAATCGGTGTGGAGACTGCGAGGAGTTTAGGGTACATTTCTCAGTTTTGGGTTGATACAGAACTTATATTTATGTTTGTCTTATAACGTAATTTTAGAATTTTTTTTCTTTTCATTTTTTGGTGCGATACTTTGTTTTATCTCAGTTGATACCTGTGTTGGTTTAGGTATGCTAGAATTTTGCCTTTTGGTAACATAGATAATTTTCTTCATGATGATGCATACCAGATAATGGTTGATACATAAAATGTTAAGTATGTCCTTTTAATAGACATTAAGTTGGCATAAACACTTCAGTAGAAATTACATAATGGAGACTAACATTGAAGATACATATTATGTTACTCTCATAGGATGTCTAAATATATTTTCCTATGTTTTATCACTTGATATCACTATAAGCAAAAAATAGTTTCAACCATTATATTTTTTGTTTGCAATCAAAGTAGAAAAGAATAAAGTGAATTATCCTGATCTAGTGTCTCTTTATTATTATTTTGTATCAAGAAAAGTTTGGCATATATGTCCCGATTAAAACTGCACACTATTGATGCCAATACATGTAATTTGTGTTGTGTTACGTGGCATCATGTCATTGTTAAATTCTAATCCGACATATGTTTTATTATCAAACATTATCTTATTATTTTTGTTCGTATGTATTTATATTGAAGAATAGAGATTTTAGGTTGATGCTAATACTGCATATGCATCTGACTACTTTCTACTGTTATCATTCATGCTTCAGTTGGCAATTAACTAGCTAGCATCACTATTTTGTGTTTAATTTTGAGAAGCGAGCTACACCGTTGACATTTGGTGATATCAATTCATGTAACTCATGCTGTGCTGGTTAGTAATTAGCCGTTCTATTATCCAAGTAACACATATTTTTTATTATTAAATGTTATATTATCATTTTTATTTTTGTTTTACTACGTTGAAGTAAATAAAGATTAAAGTTTTAAATTGATTTGTATAGCAGCATGCACATCTGAATATTCATGTTGTGTTTAAATTGATTTAAAATGGTTCTAAAGGAAAATTTCCGTTGCCGGTACTTGAACCTGGGTCTCTCAGGTGAGAGCCGAGTATGCTGACCAAAAGACTACAATGGATTTGATAATTTTATTGTTTGCTAAATAATCCATGTTATATATATATATATATTACTGTAGTTTCAAAAAGCTAATAATTTTGACAGTAGACGATGTAGAGACGCGTTTTCATTCACATCTATAATATCTGTAAACTCAAATACTTTAGAAAAACTTAATTTGATCGGTTAATGGATCAGATTTGGTTCAATTGATCTCAATCCATTTTTCTTTGCAGTATAAGAAATTCGCTCATTTATCCCGTCTTGAATTATGAACAGTTAAATACAAACTTGAATAGTGTTTCCCAAGGGATTGACCAGGCAACTTAGTACTCGGCTTGACCACTGCTCGGCCTCCCAGGAAGGTTCGGCATCTAAAGGGTACTCCGCTACCCAAGAACGTTCGGCCAAAGTGAACGGTCGGCCTCTAAGGAGTACTCGGTGTAAAGTGTGTTCAACATTCATAAGAACACTCGGCATCATAGGAACGCTCGGCATCAGAAGAGCGCTCGGCGAACCTAGATTGTTCGACATCCCAAATCAGTTCGGAAAAAGATATCGTTCGGCAACCAGAACGCGTTCGGCATCTAGGAGCGTCCGGCATCGAGAGATCGTTCGGCACTGAGTGCAGTTCGGCCAAAGAAAGTTGTTCGGCATTGAACGCCGTTCGGCCAAAGAAGATCGTTCGGCCATCAAAGTTTGTTCGGCCTCCCAGGTACGTTCGGCATAGGAACGTTCGGCATCCCCGAACGTTGGCCAACAAGTTGTTCGGCATCCCAGCCTCATTCAACCTACATCCCTCACTCAACGGCTTACCTTGTTCGGCACAAAGAGAAGGGCTCAGCATACCTCGTTCGTCATGAAAAGGAAGGCTCGGCATACCTCGTTCTATATAAAGAGGAAGGCTCGGCATGCCTCGTTCGGCCTCTCTGGTTCGGCGCATAGTACTTACGCTACTTGGACCGAGCTATTCCGCCACCTAGCCCACCAGGGAAGTCCAACCCACATTCGTCTATAAATAGAGGGGCAGGGGCACAAAGAAAGGGATCAGATTTCAGAGATCACATGGGAGACTCTGCCTCAACCAAACCTCATCCAAGACTTCTACTTTTATTTCGCAATTGTATTCGAATGCTTAAAAGCGGATTGTATCTGTAATCAAGTTAAAAGTGAAGAAATAAAGGATCAACTTCAAAGTGGACGTAGGCTACAATGCCGAACCACTATAAATTCTGTGTTCTTGTCTCTTCCTTTTTAATTTATGTTCTCTTCTCTATTTTAATTTATCTTCTTCATTAACCTCTCTACACAAACTCTCTAAGGGTGTTAGTGACCAATTTTGGCGCTAACATTTTGGTGCTTTCACTGAGAACCGAATTCTCGGGTTGTGAGGATCTACTTTGTGGCTACTGGATTGCATAAATCCCCCGAAGAAGATCCGTAATTATTCATAAGGCATATGTTGATCCTACTCAGAGTTACAACCAATGACTCTACCATGGGAAGACCGTGAACAAGATCGACCTCCCAAAATGTAGATGCCCGTGAAACCGCTAGTGTTCAACAACTTGGACCTAACGATCAACAAGCAATTCGAGGCACGGGGCCCTCCAGCCAAACCAAGCGGAAGCTATTTCACAAGAAGAATTGAATGACTTGATAAAAGAGCTTACGGAAAGCAGTAGGCAACTCGCTGAGCAAATGCAAGTTAATGCTGACCTCATGGCCCGACTTGCTCAACAGGAGCATCAGAATGCTGGAGGTAGCCCTGCCTCCTACTCTGAAGATGATAGCTCAACTTCAGCTGATGAACCTCCCAAGCGTAGATGCCGCAAGGATGAAGATGACCAAGCAGGTGCCACTGATCGCTCTACTAGAAATCAAGCCCATGGAGCGGAACCCAACCTTCCTCCTACCATACAAACCCTGGATTTGACAGCTATGGTCAGGCAGTTGATGAGAGAGAATCAAGGTTTGACTAATGAAGATTGGGGAATGTCTAAGAGTCATACTCCCTTCATAGATACCATTCTACAGGATGAATACCCAAGGAAGTTTAACATGCCCGCCATACCCGCCTATGAAGGAAAAACTGACCCTAGACAACATGTAATGAGGTATGGATGGATGATGGATTCAGCAAGGGACAACGACGCAACTAAGTGCAGGTGCTTTCCAATAACTCTGTCCGGAATTGCCACCATGTGGTTCACTCGACTTCCTCCACGGTCAATCTCAAACTTCGACGAATTAGCAAGGAAATTCATAGAACAATTCAAGATACATGCCACTCGACCCAAGGATGTGATGTCCTTATCAAGCGTGACCCAAGCTCCTGGAGAATCACTGAAAGTATACTTGCAGAGATTTCATGTTGCCGCTACTGAAGTGAGCAATCCAAACAACCACGCGATTTTGATGGCAGTAATGCGTGGAGTGGATCCAGACTCTGAATTTGGGGATTGGTTGGCGGGAAAGCCACCAGCTACGTTGGAACGTTTCTATTCGAAAGCCCACCAGTTCATAAGGAGGGAAGAAGCTCGGTGGATAAGGAAAGACAAGGCACCAGGATCCGTTCAGGAGTCTGTAAAGGGCAACATCGCCATGAAAGCAACCAATGATAACCCTGGAAAGACTCAGGCCAGCGTCCAAAATAAGCCCGGGCGGTCTAAGGGAACTGGAAGTGGAAATCCTGGAAAGAAGAAGGAAACAGGGAGATGGAAGTCATGGATCCCAACCTACAACGAATACATTCCACTGGATGCATCTCTTGAAAACATCTACTTATCGACCTGCAATACTTTTCAATACAAAAAACCACGCCCTAAGGAATCAACAGAGAAGCAAAGGCGGACTGGAAAGTATTGCCGCTTTCATGAGTCTTATGGGCACAACACAGACGAATGCAGGCATCTCCATGACGCTATTGAGAAATTTATTGGGTAGAAGAAGCTGCAGGAATTCGTCAAAGATATGCCAGAAGGAAGACAAGAGACTTCAGACCCCGGACGTGGCCCGGCTCTACACTAACCAGAGCAACCTACTCGAACTGTGGGAAGATTGATTATTAACACAATTGTTGGTGGACCTCATCCTGCGGATAAAAATTGGCAGGAAATGGAGCGATATGCTAATTCCTTGAGACATACAGAGCATGAGTGCTGTTCAAATGTGGAGGATGGAACTCCCGCAAAGCAGCAACGCACGATGCACGACGATATTGTATTCAGGAATAGAGACGCGGATAAGGTGGAAGCTCCCACCATCGATCCATTGGTCATATCCGCAACCATCGGACCGGCATTCGTAAGGAGAATCCTGATTGATTGCGGAAGTTTCGTTAACATCATCTTCAAGAAAGCGTATGACCAAATGAAGCTGGAGACTAAGGATTTGAAACCATCTAAAGCCCAAATCCATGGCTTTAACGGCGCAGCCACAGACGCAGTAGGGTACGTGGAGTTACCAGTTGAACTGGGACAAGGTGAACGCAGGAGAGTGCGAATCCTACCATTCATAGTGCTGGATGTTGATTCACCATACAATGTGTTTTTGGGACGACCAGCCCTCGTAGATTTCAAGGCAGCCTTGGCCCTGTGTTGTCTCACACTGAAATTCTCGACAGACAAAGGAGTTGGCGTAGTGCATGGCGACCAAGCAACCGGACGTGCATGTTACGTGGCTGAGCTGAGAGAGGCCCAGCGCAGAGAAAAGGGGAAGACTGCGGACAGCATCGTCCGCATCCCGAATTTTGATGATTGACAATTAGCGCCCGAGCCCTGGCTCGGGCGACATTCTCGGATCGTTGGAGACATAGATCCGAGAGATGACAAAGGGGAACCCAGGGAACCAGACGCAGCACCGGCCGAACTAACAATTGATATTCCAGTTAGCCACAGCGACCCGACACGAGTTCTTAAAATTGGGTCACTGCTCGATCCCCTAATGGCAAAGAATTTATCTGATTTTCTCCGAGCGAATCTTGATGTCTTCGCCTGGACACACTCTGATATGCGTGGTATTTCCCCTGCAATTGTGAGCCATATGTTGAATATAGACCCGAAACACGTACCTGTGAAGCAAAAAAGGAGAGGCATGGACCTGGAGAGGTCTACAGCTCTCAAAGAGGAGGTGGATAAACTCAAAGCCAATGGGTTTGTCCGCGACGTCCTCTACCCGGAAAGGGTGTCCTACCGTGTGTTGGTAAAGAAAGCAAACGGGAAATGGAGAACCTGCGTTGACTATTCTGATTTAAACAAAGCATGCCCGAAGGATAGCTTCCCGCTACCACGAATTGATCAACTGGTCGATTCAACAGCAGGGCATGAGTTATTGTCATTTATGGATGCATACTCTGGATACAACCAAATTCCGATGCACATCTCAGACCTAGAACACACCAGCTTTGTCACAAATGTTGGGTTATACTGCTATGTAGTGATGCCCTTCGGACTGAAGAACGCCGGAGCAACTTACCAGCGTCTGGTAAATCGAATGTTCAAAGATCAGATTGGAAGAACAATGGAAGTCTATGTGGATGACATGCTTGTGAAGTCACGGTAGTCAAACGACCACATTCGAGACTTGGCGGAAATGTTCAATATACTAAGGCACTATAGGATGAAGATCAATCCTTCAAAGTGTTCATTCGGCGTGGCATCAGGGAAGTTCTTGGGATTCATTGTGAATGCACGAGGAATTAAAGCTAACCAGGAAAAGATCCAGGCCATCCGAGATATACAGGCACCTAGAACAATAAAACTGGTACAGAGCTTGAACGGAAAAGTAGTTGCGCTCAGTCGATTCATATGCAGAGCCACAGATAAGTGCGTTCCTTTCTTCGATGTCATAAAGAAAGGGAAGAGAAACTTCGAATGGATGACTGACTGCGAGGAAGCATTCCGAGCCCTGGTAAGACACTTGGAAAGTCCTCCAGTGTTGTCAAAACCAGTAGACCACGAGACGTTGTACGTATATTTGGCCGTGTCTCAACACGCTATCAGTACAGCCCTAGTTCGCGAAGAGCACAAGGTTCAAAGGCCGGTGTACTATGTTAGTAAACGACTGACGAGGGCAGAAAAGAATTATCCAAAGATCGAGAAACTTGCCTATTGCCTGGTGATTGCATCACACAAGCTTCGTCCCTACTTTCAGGCGCACTCAACCAGTGTTTACACCGACCAACCCTTGCGACAGGTACTCCAACGACCGGAAACTTCCGGTAGGATGCTAAAGTGGAACATCGAGTTAAGCCAGTTTGATATCACCTACCTGCCGTGAAGGACAATCCAAGGGCAAGCATTAGCTGACTTCGTTGCTGAGTTCACCATTTCAGATGAACCGAGTGAAAATCACAAAGTAATCCCTCCTGTCCGATGGAAGATGTTCACTGACGGGGCATCTAACGACCGTTGGTCGGGAGCTGGGATAGTTCTGATAACTCCCGAAAACCGATCGATTTGCTACGCTTTGAAGCTCGAATTTACAGCGACAAATAACGAAGCCGAATACGAAGCACTGATTGCTGGCTTAAGACTTGCCAATGAACTGAGGGTAAAGTCCATCGAAATCTTCTGCGACTCACAGCTGGTGGTATATCAGGTACGAGGAGACTACCAAGCGAAAGGAAAGAGGCTGGCTCCTTACTTTGTTCGAGTCCGGGAGCTACTAGTAAACCTGGAATATTATGACATTTCGCATGTCCCGCGTGAACAGAACAGGGAGGCCGACTCGTTGGCTAGATTCACGAGTACTGGCGATGCACAACAGATGGGATTGTTTCCTGTCGAGACTCTGCTTGCTCCCAGTATAGACATGATGGAGATAGATCTCGTCTTGGAGACCGAACTCGAAAGGGGATCATGGCTCACCCCGATCAAACAATACTTGCTATACGGGGACTTACCTGAGAAAAGAAGCGAAAGACGCCAAGTCCTTCGTAAGGGTTCGCGTTATGTAATGCAAAACGGGGTAATGTATCGGAGGGGATTCTCGACCCCCCTACTCCGGTGCGTGGCCCATGATGAGGTAAAACGGGTGTTGGAAGAAGTCCATGAGGGAGAATGTGGTGATCATACCGGGGGGCAAACTTTGGCGAGGAAAATCCTCTGCTATGGATATTATTGGCCGACTGTAAATCGGGATGCTGCAGACTATGCGAGAAGATGCGACAAATGCCAGATATATGCAAAGATACCGAGAGCTCCTCCAACGGAACTCACACAAATGGTTAGTCCCTGGCCATTTTCAATGTGGGGAATCGACCTAATTGGATCTCTGCCTATAGCCAAAGGAGGTGCGAAATATGCAATAGTGGCTGTCGATTATTTCACCAAGTGGGCGGAAGCAGAGCCAATGGCCACTATCACCACCAAGAAAGTAAATAATTTCGTTGTACGAAATAACATATGTCGTTTTGGCCTCCCACGGACCATCATAACGGACAATGGAACTCAATTCGAAAGCAAGGAATTCAAAGAGTTCTGTCAGAGGTATGGCATTGAGAAAAGGTTCGCAGCAGTTGCCCAACCGAAGGCGAATGGGCAGGTAGAAGCCGTCAATAAAATCATCAAGTCCATATTGAAGAAGCGTTTGGAAAAGGCTAGAGGCAAGTGGGTGGATGAACTCCCAACGACGCTTTGGGCCTATAGAACTACCCACAAGACCGCGACTGGCCACACACCATTAGCACTGGTGTACGGCACGGAAGCCGTCATACTCGCAGAACTTGAAGTTCCGTCACACCAGGTAACCTATTACGATCCTGCGTCAAACCGGGATCTCTTATTGGAATCATTAGACTTCATTGATGAGAAGCGCGAAGAAGCTGATTTGAGAGCAGCCTCATACAGACACCGAGTCGCTAGATATTATAATGGAAAAGTCCAGCCAAGAACTTTTAGTGTGGGGGGTCTCGTTTTGAAACGAGTCTTTCCAACCCCTTCGCACATGAATCCCGCATGGGAAGGTCCATACGTCATCGAACGGAGGCTTGGAGAAGGAACTTTCAAGCTAACGACCGTCGATGGTGCGACACTCCCCCGAGCATGGAACAACGAGCATTTGCGGCGTTATTACACTTAGTCTATTTCCTTTATGCGGTAGTTGCATTTATTTCCAGTATGCTTTCTTCTTGGCATGTAATAAGATAATCTAGCTTGTTTTCATCAATAAAGGCTTGAAGCCATCTTTTCCATGAATGACCAATGTCTCTTCGTATGATATTCCTATGACGCGCAATTAAAAATTATGATATCCTGGCTAGCGTACGAACGCTTATAATAAATGACAAAAAATCCCCAAGTCCCCGGAGTGCGGACTGGAGTACTCTAAGTCCCCGGAGTGCGGACTCGAGTATAAACGATTAAAAATCTCCAAGTCCCTGGAGTGCGGACTGGAGTAATCTAAGTCCCCGGAGTGCGGACTCGAGTATAAACGATTAAAAATCTCCAAGTCCCCGGAGTGCGGACTGGAGTACTCTAAGTCCCCGGAGTGCGGACTCGAGTATAAACGATTAAAAATCTCCAAGTCCCCGGAGTGCGGACTGGAGTACTCTACGTCCCCGAAGTGCGGACTCGATTATAAACGATTAAAAATCTCCAAGTCCCCGGAGTGCGGACTGGAATACTCTAAGTCCCCAGAGTGCGGACTCGAGTATAAACGACAAAAATCTCCAAGTCCCCAGAGTGCGGACTGGAGTACTCCAAGTCCCCGGAGTGCGGACTCGAGTATAAACGACAAAAATCTCCAAGTCCCCGGAGTGCAGACGCGAGTATAAAGGATTAAAAATCTCCAAGTCCCCGAAGTGCGGACTGGAGTACTCTAAGTCCCCAGAGTGCGGACTCGAGTATAAACGATTTGAAATCCCCAAATACCCATAGCGCGGACTGGAGTACTCTAAGTCCCCAGAGTGCGGACTCGAATACAAATGACTCGAAATCTCCAAGTCCCCGGAGCACGGACTGGAGTACCCGAAGTCCGGTGTATAGACTTAATTACAAGCAGTTCAGACCTCCGAGTTCCTCGAATAGGAACTACGACGCAAATGACTTGGATATGTCAAGTCCCCAACATAAGGGATATGAAATATTCTAAGTGCCAGAAGCACCAAGTGGAGATTAATCAAATCCAGGGAAGCTCCCAAGCCATGTAAAGACGAACCAAGAAGTCTAAGTTACCATAACAATTCAGATTTCAATCACAACCATAAAGGAAGCTGAATAATAAAAGTCTTTTGAGAAGACAAAAGTGAAGATCCAATTTTATTCACAAAAAGCTTCCCGCTACAAAAACGCTCCGAAGTCCGGAGCCAGCAACCCATTTACACAGTCTACAAAAATTAGTACATGGCTTAAACTAGTTCTCGTTGAACGGAGGCGACAGTCATTTCTTGTGTTTCTTTGACATCTTCCCGGATGGTTCCTTCCCAGAGCGCTTACTCTTGGAATCCATCCCTGACGGAGGGGTGACGACCGAAGACGTTGGGGGAACATCCATGGGCTGGGACTTGCCAGGAAGAATGACCTTCAATGGTTTTTTCAGAGGATCGTCCAGGTCCACTCCACACGGCTCGACCTTGACTGAAGTCGTATCTCTTTTCTCTTTCTCGAGCCGTTCCTTCATGCTCAACTCGGATGTGTGCTCAGAGGCGCCTGTGATTTCTATTTCAAAACTCTCCGAGGAAGATTCGGATTTGCCTTCATCAAGCGCCCCGATTACTTGAGCATCTGGAACAGGATCCCCGCCAGCTTGAGTAGCGTCACTCGCCTTTTTCTCCACCTCCTTGGCGGCATCACTCCTCGGAGTGGGCTCGGGGTCAGAACAGCCTGCGCAGAAATCACAAAAAAAAGAACAAGTGTTAGAACACAACAACTTCTGGGGGAACGAGAAAGATCTTTGTGAAGCACAGAGGTTACTCACCAGATGCCGGTGGGTTCTCAGTCATCAGGGGGGTCTCACCCTCCGGGATGGGAGATAAAACATGAATGCCAAGCCCGGGGGCTTCCAGGTCATAGCCAACGTGCTGCTCGAAGGGGTCAAGTATTGGCCGACTGGCCGATTGAGTAGGCATACGAACTGGGGGCACGAAGCCGGAAGAGTCGATAGCCACCTCTTTCCCTTTCCTGAAGGGAGAGCCTTCGCTATAGAGGGCTTTAGCCGCTGATAAATCTGAAGGCTCCTTCCCCCTCAGGAATTCTTTTATCAATGCTTCTTCGTCGACCTCATCGGCGCCACTCTCAATCTTCCTAATCTAAATCAGGGTCTCCCATGCCTCGGCCAATGACTCAAGGTAGTCGTCGCCCAGAAAAGTTAGATCTCGATGCATGAGAACTCGGGCATTGAACTCAGCGATGAGCGGGTCGAATTCGGTCTTTATCTCCTCCCTGCCTTCTTCCCTGGCCGCCTCGAGGCGAGAGTCGATGTCGACAGTTGCTGCACTTTTACCTTCCTCACAGGCCTCATTCCTCAATGCCCCAATTTTGGAGAGTTCGTCTTCAAGTTTCCCCTTTAAGAGCCGGGTGGCGACGATCTCATCACAATAGTGCTGTGCCTCAACCTGGGCGGCCACTTTCTCTTCCTTCTCCTTATTGAGTTGCTCCTCGAGCTCCTTAACTCGCCTATTAAGCACATCTCGCTCCTTCTGAACGGAGTCTTTCTCCAAAGCTAATGCCCCACACCGTTGAACCGCTTCATCGAGCTCTTTCTTATGAGTCAATTCAAGCCGAGAGACTGCCTCGACGGTATCTTTATCATTCAGATGAGCAGCATCAAGCTCGGACTTGTAAGTAGCCAGCTCTTCGTCCTGGGCCTTAATGATATCCATGTCATGAATAGCTTCAAGCTTTAGGCGGTCAATTTCGTGTTGGCGCTCCATAGAGACTTCAGAAAGTTTCTCAGCCAGATGGACGAATGCGTCATGTTGCACGTAGACGTCATTGGTACAGGCGATAGCATTTTGTTTGACATTTTCGGGAATAGGATGAATCGCCGGGAGGAACTTTAACCCACCAAAAAAAATCTTTGGAAACTAAGCCTTAAGTTCGTTCAATCTCTCCGACACTGTTGGGTCTGTTACGGGAGCGGGAGGAGACGGCTTTGAAAGTTCGCCCTTCCTATGAGAATCTCGGAAGTGCCGGGTAGAAGAAGAGTCAGAGTGTTGGTCCCGGGGAGCATCAGAATGCGACCTCTTATGGCCACGTTTGTCTTTGCTTCGCTCCTGATAAGAAGAGGTCTCATGGTGGTGTTCGGGCTGATAATAAGTTTTCTTCCGGGATGACGAGTCCCGGGCATGATAATCTCGGTCGCTGTCGCTGTCTCTATCTCGGCGCTTCCCAAGTCCCGACCAGACTGGCGTAAAGTCGACGAAACGCGAAGGCGGTCGTATCCGTGAGAGCACCCCATGTCACCTGCGATCAAACAATAGTGAATTAGCGAGAGAGCAGAATGGTGAAAGAAAAGTAGGTGCAAAGTGAAATGCATGTGTCTTTGTGTGTCCTAGTGCTACCCCCCGACGGACCAGTGGCTTTGCTAACGGGAGTCTTTTCCCTTTGGATCGGGGCCGGGACACCCGCATCGCCCCTGACGGGCGAGCGAAACTTAAACAGCTCCGGGTCGTTAAAATCATAGTTGAGCAAGTCGTCGGGAATGGAGAGGTTCGATAAGCCCTTCAGAGAACTTTCAACGCGCTGTGAAGAAGCCTCTTTCTCTGGCCGAATATGCGTAACTTTGGAAGTCCCACCAACTTTCTCCTTCCTCGACTTGCACGCCAGCTTCTTTTTCCCCTTCGAAGGGGAAGATGACGTTTCAATATCATGAACTTCGGCTGCAGAGCCTAAATCCTCACCTTGCTTTTCAGGTGGCTCGCCTGGAATTTCCCCTTCTGCCGGAGCCTCAAGAGAAGGGCGAACGGATGATTCAGGCAGTTTTTCCCCCCTGAGGTGTACGGGCTTGGGAAGCAAGGTGCCCTCTGGAAGACTAACCCGGCGGCCAGGGGCTAGCAAACGGAACTTTGATAGTGACTCATTGGAAATGAGGGCTCAGATATCTCGCTCTTCAGCAGGAAGAGCTTTAATGGCGTCGACAGCATCGGAGTACCCCCGACCCTCGGGACGGGGGACGAGATCTGAAAAAATAGAACAATGAGTTAGGAGAAGTTCAACCTCAATCGGGAACAGACATCAACTCGGAGAAAAGACTTACTTCCTTCAACCCACCGCCTCGCAAAGCCTTGGGGGCAGCGCACGTAAAACCACTCCTGTTTGTACAGAGCGAATTTGCTACTCCACGCGCTAGTGAAAAGTTGGCACTTCCGATGTGGCTCAAGAAACATGTAAGAGGGGCTTTCTCCCCGTTTCTTGGTCATATAGATGTACCTTATATCGCCGGGAGTTGGAGGCCTGGAGAAGACAGCCATGAAAAGCATGTACGTGCCATAAATGAAAGCGTGACCATTTGGATGAAGTTGAGACAGGGCGACGTCCAGATACTGAAGCACGTCGCGAAGGAATAGACTGAATGGTGGCACGCTACCAACCCAGCACATGAACTTGCTACACGCCGTATATCCCACTGGGGGCAGATGTGGGCGGTCACGCCCCGACGGAACGAGCACGTCAGCAAACGGAATGCCATGAGTAGAACATATCCGCTTAAGAGCGGCCTCAGTGACTCTCGAAGCCTGTGAGTCAACTGGGTCATCCAGTAAAATCGACGATTCCAAAATATCGGGAGCCTAGTCATGAGCGGGAGAAACTGATGGGTCAGTTGTGTCGAGGGTCGTTCGCTTAGAAGACGGCCCAGGTTTGTCGAAAAGGGTAGCAGAACTGGATCTTTTGGACATCTTGAATAAATAGCAGACCCAACCAAGCACCTGTGTGAACTGTACTCGAAAAAATAATCGACGTTAGAACTAACAATGCAGATAACCCCCCCCCCCCCCCCCCCCCCCGTGTGGTGTGTGAACTAGTGCAGTCAATCGTGCATAAGCATTTAATATAACATCAAGCCTAAAAACATCACTTCCGAAAACCGTCATCGCTGACCGTCTCCAAAAGCCTTCTGAATAACGACTGCAGTAAGACACTAGAGGTAATTGTCTGATTATGCCAAGTAAAGACCAGTTATGAAATTGGGCAAGGAGAGTATATTCGGCATTTATGATTGGATCGGCATCTATGTTTGTCCGGCCTAAGCCATGTTCGGCAATTATGTTTGGTTCGGCATCTATGTTTGTCCGGCCTAAGCTATGTTCGGCAGTTATTTTTGGCTCGGCATCTATGTTTGTCCGGCCTAAGTTGTGTTCGGCAGTTATGTTTGGTTCGGCATGGTCAGTTTGGCATCTATGTTTGTTCGGCTTAAGTCATGTTCGGGCGGTAGAGTATGTTCGGCACTTATGTATTGTTCGGCTAATATCGCTCGGCACGATTGGTTCGACATTTATAGTTGTCCGGCATTGCCATGGTTCGGTACTGTCCGTTCGGCCAAATTGACGTTCGGCAAAGCAATCGTTCGGCCAAACTCCCCTACGGCCGTAACAACATTCAACATCCTCCAACGCTCGGCACCCCTCCCATATTCCTTCTTCCATCTGGTTCGGCACAAGAAAATTATGCCGAACTACAACGTCTCTCCCAAACAACACAAACCCTATGAGGTGATCATCCCTCACCACTCCTCCCTGCCTCAAGTTGCTCGGCCATGGGAATATCCAAATCAAGGTTTGGATCATCCACCCGCATAGCCCGTACAACCTCCATTCTAGCCTAAGCCAATTGTTCGAAACTTATCTGGGAAAGAAGTTAGATGAAGGGATTTTACCTAATTCGTGGATCGAACGTTAGAAAGGGCTGAGAAGTACGTAGAGTCAAATGGCAGGGGTATTTCGAAATTGCAGTGGTCGAAGCAAAGTAAAGAAAAGAGGAGGAAGAAGAAGGAGACGGGTTTTATAGGGGGAAGAGGAAGTCGAAGAGGTCCTGACCGGCTCTACCGGTCAAAACAATATCGACCGATCACCTCAGTTCGTTCGGCTTGGGCCAACTTGGGTCTTCCAGCACTTGTCTCGTTCGGCTCGACTGGTCGGCATACAAAGTCACACAGGGAAATGTATATCGTTCGGCTTTTTCCTACTATGCCCGGCCTTCCCTACTGCATTCGGCCAAGAGAGCTTTAAAACAAGGATGATGACCATGGTTTGATCAAAGCTTATCACGTTCGGTCACGTAACACACTTTGGGGGGCAAGTGTTTCCCAAGGGATTGACCAGGCAACTTAGTACTCGGCTTGACCACTTCTCGGCCTCCCAGGAAGGTTCGGCATCCAAAGGGTACTCGGCTACCCAAGAACGTTCGGCCAAAGTGAACGGTTGGCCTCTAAGGAGTACTCGGTGTAAAGTGTGTTCAGCATTCATAGGAACACTCGGCATCATAGGAACGCTCGGCATCAGAAGAGCGCTCGGCGAACCTAGATTGTTCGACATCCCAAATCGGTTCGGACAAAGATATCGTTCGGCAACCAGAACGCGTTCGTCATCTAGGATCGTCCGGCATCGAGAGATCGTTCGGTACTGAGTGCTGTTCGGCCAAAGAAAGTTGTTCGGCATTGAACGCCGTTCGGCCAAAGAAGATCGTTCGGCCATCAAAGTTTGTTCGGCCTCCCAGGTACGTTCGGCATAGGAACGTTCGGCATCCCAGAACTTTCGGCCAACAAGTTGTTCGGCATCCCAGCCTCATTCAACCTACATCCCTCACTCAACGGCATACCTGTTCGGCACAAAGAGGAGGGCTCAGCATACCTCGTTCGGCATGAAAAGGAAGGCTCGGCATACCTCGTTCGATATAAAGAGGAAGGCTCGGCATGCCTCGTTCGGCCTCTCTGGTTCGGCGCATAGTACTTACGCTACTTGGACCGAGCTATTCAGCCACCTGGCCCACCAGGGAAGTCCAAACCACATTCGTCTATAAATAGAGGGGCAGGGGCACAGAGAAAGGGATCGGATTTCAGAGATCACAGGGGAGACTCTGCCTCATCCAAACCTCATCCAAGACTTCTACTTTTATTTCGCAATTGTATTCGAATTCTTAAAAGCAGATCGTATCTGTAATCAAGTTGAAAGAGAAGAAATAAAGGATCAACTTCAAAGTGGACGTAGGCTACAACGCCGAACCACTATAAATTCTGTGTTCTTGTCTCTTGCATTTTAATTTATGTTCTCTTCTCTATTTTAATTTATCTTCTTCATTAACCTCTCTACACAAACTCTCTAAGGGTGTTTGTGACCAATTTTGGCGTAAACAAATATGTAAAGATCCAACGGACGAACAAATATTTTGTCCACAATTGTTACCTATCGAATAACAAGTAATCAACCAAAGTAGTAGTAGTAGTAATAATAATAATAATAATAATAATAATAATAATAATAATAATAATTTTCTTTTACATAGTATTAATATAGAATTGATATTTTGAACAAATATGTGAAACAATGAACAAAAATGGTTCATGATAAATCGTATCCACTAAAGGACATTATTATTGTGTGTGTGTGTGTGTGTGTACACACACGCTGCTTTTACTACAATTTTATTTTATTTGGAAGTTATCTGTCGTGCTTCACACATTTTATCCTTTTAGCTTTCAATCTACCGTGTTGCTATATTCGTAGTTTATGTGTAGTTTGTAAAACAAAAAATTGTAAAGCATATTATTATCGATATCTACTTGAAAAGGACAAACAAAGTACCACTGAGTTTGAAAGCCTGGACATGTTGCTATAATCATAAAAGTCATTATGTCTTTTATTTAGCTGAAAATATATGTGTAGCTCGACACGTTCTCTAAAAAAGAAAATGATTAGTCTAAAGATAAAAAGGCAATCTTTCTTTCTATTTATTATACAATGAAAAATGTTTCACTTTAGCGAAGCATTTTTTACACAACTAGAAACACCCTTGTGTAAATTTATAGAAATAAAATCTTCCTTATTAGTTGCAAAAGAAAATTCAAGATCCTATTTAGCGTGATCTTCGTTCTCGTTTTGTCCGATATTCAAACATATATATTTGACAATGACTACGTGTTTAAGTACTAAAATGTTTATAACGAATTTTGATTTTTATTAAAATAATACCTTATGTACGATATTAATTTATATTTATTTTTTATATGCATGTCATTGCACGTACCAAAGTATCTTATCTATTACTCTTTCATGAAGACCAAGCTGGTGTTCATTGTTAGTTCATTTAATAATTTAACAATGGACTTTCTTTATATATGATACTTAGTGTATGAACTAGTGGAATGTGGGATAGGAAACATGGGTTAAAGAGCTATTTCTCTCCGTTTTATTTTTATGAGTCATTAGGTTATCTCCTTTCAATTTCACTGTGGCAATTATCGTTATTTTTAAATTGATATTTTTTAGCAGGTGGATAAATATTTTCTTATTTGTTGAAGATGTGCTCGAGATGTAACTTATGTGTAACAGTTAATGGTATTGCTGCCACCCGAGTACAACATCTAACTATAGGGTGATTTTGCATTCTCAAATAAACAAAGCAGATAGCATTGAATCGTAGTTGACACATTTTGTTACATATTCCAAGACAAGGCTTTAAATCTAATGTATTGGTAGCCACATTCAACTTGGGTTCGTGCATTTAGCCTATAGGATTGAAGCATCTAAATTCATATTCACCTAAAATAAAGTTCAAGTATAACATCTAGGTCAAGGGGGGTAGTCATCATAAAATATGATTGAACTTGAAAAAGGAAAAGGAAAGGAAAAAAGGTTCAGACTTTGGACTACCAAGAAATTTTAGAAACAAAATTTTCCACCCATTCATTTAGTTCTTTCTTTTGTTATTAGCCATGAAGTGCACTCCTTATTCTTTATGTTTCTTGCTGCCTTATAATGTATGCATTTCCTGCAAAAAGATGGCTTAAAGACACTGTCCTTCTTTTGCAATGTAATGTTCCCCATACATTTTCAAAACTTGTTAGTGAAGGTCGATACATTTGTTGATAACAACAAATTTATTGATTTCAGGTTATGAAGAAGTTGACAAAGGCGAAGTGGTCTAAGTCTAGAGCATATGGAAAACTAATAGATGATGACTAGGATCTTCTAGTAGATATAGATTAGGTTTGTCAACGGATGCTTTCGGATGCGGATAGTGCCGCAACTGCATCCGCATTCGAAATCATTTTCGAATATAAGATATCCACGTTCGCGCATACGGACGGATATCGATAATTATCCTATCCGCTAATGACCAATAAATCAAGAATTGTAAAAGGAAAATTTTAGTTTAACATAAATGTTTTTCAATCCCATTGGTTAAAGAAATGTTAAAAATTAACAACGATAATAAATAGTTTTGAGCAGTTAATAAGCATTAAGCGCATATAATACAAACTGCTAACTTAATAAAATAATAAAAGAATAACTTTCACTACACTAAATACACATAATTTGAACTATAATTTTGACAAAAATCGAATGGATAATTTTCAAACGTGGATATTTCCATATCCGCATCCGCATTCTTTTTCGAATATCGAATATTTATCTGCTTTTTGAATGCGGATGTGGACGGATGTCGAATTTTTCGAGTATCCATTGCAGCACTAATATAGACGTTCTTTGTTTTTCTTGATAGAAAATAGTTTTATTGTTCATAAGTTTCTTGAACGCGGTGCCCGACTTTATTACATGTATGCTGATAGTGCTGCATGGCTTGTCATGTTTGGTTATCATATTTGGATTGAACAACGATTGTAGTAGTATTTTAGGAACTCTGTAGTACTACTCTAAAGAATACATGTTTGTCTTAGATATGTTATATTTCCACATAGACCAAATGACAATTGAATGCATCCCCCGTATGGTAGAAATGTGGATTGAATGTACTCTAGAGATGGCATGGTTTTCTTTGATGTGATCACTGCTACTACTGATTCATATTCTTCATCAAGATCATTTAGAATGGTTAAAAATTGTTCTATGTTTGATACTTTGTGGCATGCTGCTTCTAACATGTCACATGTCACATTGATCTTTGATAGATAATCTTTCATTGGTAAGTTGCCTTTCTTGATGTTTTGCAACATACCTTTGCAGCTGATTGTGTATCGAAAATTCTCTCAACAGTACCCCATATTTCATTAGATGTTCTACAGCTAAGAACCAGAGATAAGTTAGTACTAATAGATGATAATAACCATGAACTTATAAGTCTGTCTTGTCTATGATATTTTGTGTATTCGTCATTGCTAATCACATTGTTTTCTTGATTAGTTATAAACCTTGGAGGGACAGAGATGGTGCCAAGAATAAACCCCTCAAGGACATAGCCTTGAAGTGCAGTTTCAATTTGGAGTTTTCATAATAGATAATTGTCATATTCATAATGAATAATTATCAATTGGCTTTGAGGACTGATCACCATTTTGATGAGCCTCTCAGTTGCAGTTTCTATCTGTTGTGTATTGGCAGAACTTTCTGATGTTGTCGTGTTGCTGTTATCGCCAGCCATGGTGAACTTCGACAAGAATCAGTCTGAAAAGAGAGGATTAGGAGATGAGCAGATGCAAGAACTTCTTTGACAGTCAAGAACCAGGTTAGATGCAGCCAAGCTTAGTTGATGAGTCTTCTCTGATAAGTTTTTGGCACGACACTTGCTTTCCTTGATAATTTGATTAAGTTCTTGATTTTTCTTTGATTTTTCTTCTTTGAATTTTTGAATTTGTTAGAGTTTGGTTGAAGCCGAAACCATGTTTCTGGTACGGCCCAGAACTATGATAAATTCTTGATAAAAACCCAAATGATGAGATGAATCTCTGATGGGTTCTGATTATCAAATGATGATGATTAATTTGATGATAATCAGTTTTCTTTTTTTTTAGTTTTCTTTTACTAGTAAAAAGAATTTTGATGCGTATAAGCCTTGAATAGCTCTGATACCATATTATGATTTGATGATAATTTTATTGAAGAAATGAAGAGATTGAAAATGAAGCAAATGTTATTGTATTGAATAGTTTCTCTAAATTACATACGAACTGTATTTATAGAGTCGAAATAGGCTTTGGGCTTTTATCTCCGCAATCGCTTATAAGCTTATTGCAAAGAAATATACGAGAAAACCAATCTCGTTCATTCTGTTACTTTAAATACTAGACTTCAAAGAAATTTAATTACATTCCAAAATGCGTAATGTACGCTATTGATGTGTGTTTAAGTATTTTATTGCATCCTTTTAAGTTGTTGCAAAGGGAGGCATGTTTACACAAGTTATTGTTTCTTCATTTTAAAATGGTTTATGTTTTGTTGATATTAATCTACTTGGTTTATGTCCATTATGTCTTTTTGCACCTCCACCGCATTGACTCTGCCGAGCGTTTTAACTGCATAAGTAGTTCGACACTTTCTCTAAAAAAGCACTTTGATTAGTCTAAAGAAAAAAAAGCAATCTATCTATCTATTTATTATACAATGAAAATATTTCACCTTAGCGAAGCATTTTTTACACTACTAGAAACGCTCTTGTGTAAATTTATAGAAATAGAATCTTCTTATTAGTTGCAATAGTAAAATTCAAGATCCTATTTAGCATGATTTTCTTTCTCATTTTGTCCGATATTCGGACATATATATTTGACAATGGCTTCGTGTTTAAGTACTCCATGCATAGTATAGCATCTAATAATTATAGCAGCATCCATGAATAGTAGTAAATAATAATTTAAAAGTAAATCACTTTTTACAACTCCTAATAAGTTGATGTCAAATATGCTTTTAATGTGTACCATAGAATTCTCTTAAGCTAGCACTCCTTTCATATGTAGATATCCTACTACTTCCATCAGCATACACCTGTATATTATCAGAATGATAGCCATTAAATACATAATTTGACATGGTAAGAGGATAATAATAACCTCTTAAACTGAAAGAGACATCAAAAATTTAGCAAATTCACCTTGCAAATTAGTACTTGGAAAAGCGCTAAATAGTTTGGTATAGTATAGCTACACATGAAATCAAGCCACTGCATTTGGTGGCAGGCTCCTCCATAAACTCTTTGAATAGAATCAGCCCTGAAAAATATTAAATTCCTTTCAATAAACTAAAGCCAAACAATTATAAGAAACAAAATAATTCAACAATCAGCGAAAATCCATTACACTAATCGCATAAAAGACTTGTAACCAAGAAAAAGATGATGATTTTGTTTATCACAATCAGGCAAGTATAAATTAAACCCATTAAACTTCATCAGCTAAAAATTCCAAATTCAATTCTTTCGCGACAATCAATAAAACTAAATAATACCATTTCTGCATCACTTGTAATATTTTTGGTCGCCGAACTTAGAAATGCCCGACCCACCAAAAAGCAGCAACAACAAAAGTAAAAATGCAAAATAGCAGACAACATAGGAGCCAAAAGGGAAGTTCAATGTCACAACAAGCACCTACATCTAACTCTACCCAACACGTAGCGTAAATTTTTTTCACAAACCTCAACACATGCTAAAGGACAAAGTGCATCAGTCTACTCAAAACCAACACGGTGTAGAGCATGTAAGCAATAAGAAATATGAGAAAAGCAAACAGAAAAAGGAAATGCCTACCTCTACTAGTAAGTGATTTGAAGTCCTCTCCTTCCCTAATTCAGAAACTTCTACTGAGCAAGAGGACTTCATTCTTGCCCATGATGAATTTGTGAATGATACTGAATTTGTACAACAAGTATCATAAAATATTATTGAAAAGCCTAAAGAACCTACATCAAACATATCATATGCCAAATATGTTTCATCTAACCTAGAGTATGAGAAGGATATACAAGTAACCAAGCCACTACCAGCAACAACAATGAGCCCCTTAAAATATGTACAAGGGCTAGAAAATAGGGTAAATGAATTTTATTTCCTGAAATATAAGAGGGATTAGTACTGATTTTAAAATGAGTCAAGTATTAACTATTGGTTTATTGGAGAATAACTATATGCTGATAGGATTAGTCAGTTAGTGCTGAAAATTGACAAAAACCAGGACCACATTCACAACAATGACCATGGAACAAAGGGGAGAATTCTGTTACCATGGGACAAATTGTTATGGAATGTTATTGTTATTAATAAATCAGAGCAGCAAATAACATGTACCCTTCAAAATATGGGAGGATATGTAATGACTCTAACTCTTATATATGCCAGTAACTTGTTTCAGACAGGGAGTTTTTTATGGCAAGAACTAACAAATCTTGCAAGTTTTATTGATGTGCATGGTTACTAATAGGGCACTTTAATAATGTTCTTGACCCTAAGGACAAGAAAAGGGGACTTCCAGTACCCTTCTCTCATCTTATAAGGTTTAAAATTTGCTTACTCCAATATGGCCTCACTGAAGCAAACATTCAACGATTTTAATTCACATGGGGAAGACAAGGGGTAGTAGCTACACATATAGACAAAGTATTATTTAATGATCCTTTCTACAACACTTCCAGAATTTTACAGCTACAACCATTTCATCTGCATTGAGTGACCCTGATCTCATCATCATTAAACTTCATGTAACAACCCATAAATTTTAACGGTTTTTAATAACGTATTTAACTGAATTTTTGAGAAATTTTAAATAATAATATTTTGAAATAAAAATTTAATGTGTGGATTACGTATAATTAAATATAAGTAGTGAATGAATAAGAAAACATATAAATTTTGATTACGTTACTTGTTAATTAATTTGGACGTACGTTCGTTTTAATTATTGCATCTATTGTACGCACTCTTTGATTTCATATCTTAGCTGTTAAAAATCAAATCAGCACGTGCATTTGAAAAAAACGAATTAAAACCTGCGTCCAATTCACGTGTAAAACTTTCCACGTTTATTTGTGTCTCCGTATTTAATAGGAATAAAAATCATTGATTTCCTGACCGTTTCAAAATCTCTTCCCATCTTCATTTTTTGCAACGCGGTTCAGATCTGAAAAAAGGGTAATGGATAACGATCTGAAATTTTAGACCAATTTAAAATTAATTTTTTTTAAATATTGAATAAAATTTGGTAGAAACAAAAATGATGGGAATAATAATAGTTTATATGAGATTTATAATTTGAATTAAAAATAACAAATGTTATGAATTTGATAATAATTGTTAATAGTAAATATTGATCTATTGAATAAAATTAAAGAGGAAACAATAGTTCAATTGTATTGTTGTAATTCAAATAAGTTAACCTCTAATAAATGAACTAAAATTGGTAACTAATGTATATGTTGAGTTATGTGAAATTATTAAGTAATGTTTAATTTATTATTAATAAAAAGAAGTAGACAAGCACCATTGTCCAAGTGGTTAATTGATTCGGCTTGGTGCAGGATGTCACTAGTTCAAAACTCACTTTCGAACGTTAATTTGACATGGGATATGTTGTCCCATTGATTTGTTGTATATAAAGTAGCAGTTTAAAAAAAAAGTAGTTGAATTAGATTTTTATTTGATTTTAATACGAAATTAATATTTGTATTTGTTGAAATCTTTCCATTAAGGAAAGAGAATGTATTAAAATGAACATTTAATTTGGTAGTTAACATAATAATATTTTATTTATAAGATTTAAAAGAGAAAATTATTTCAAAAATTTTTCCAAATATAACAATTATTATAAGAAAGATATTTTGGAATAAAAGTAACAGGTTGTATTCTGTGAATTCACAATTTTTTTATTTACTGTAAAGCAGTAAATAGTTGTTATTATTTTATATGTTAATTTAATGATTTAAAAGTTAATATGGTTTCAATTGGGAATAATATTTATTTTGACGTCAAATAATAAATTTATCTGTGGCCTTGCATTCCAAGTGGGAAAGAAATCATTTCCCTAGACGTTCAATTTCTTTTAAATCTAGTTTTGACAAGTTACGTGTAAATTTCTGCGCTTTCCTTTTTCCTCATTTTTATAATAGGAATAAAAATTCGCGTAGCAGTTTCAAGTAAATTTATTTCTCTTTAGAAGTTTAAAATTCGTTTCAAGATTGTTTGAAATTCACATGTATAAATGTCTCTTCTTTTCCATTTACTCCTTTGCAATTAATAGGAATAAAATCTTTGATTTTCCTTACCATTCAAACGAAATTCTTTTATTTCTTTAATGTTCCTATACCATTAATTAGTACGTTTCTTTATTTAATCTATCCAACGCTATTATGTCCTAAATCAAATATCACGCGCAAATTCCTCCTGACAGGAATTATTTCCTACCGTTTCTCCAAGCAATCAATACTAGTTTCATTTAAATACTCAATCATGTACGCAAATAATTTTCACCACCTTCCCATTTTATAAATATTTCTTGCGTTTTAATCAACGCATTGACTTCCTAATAAATTTTAAATGTACAAAATGTTTGCCAAAGATTTCTTGCCGTTTCCTTTTGCTAAATTCACGCAATCAATACCACTGTAAATATTCACCCAAATCTTTCTTGCCTATATTCTCACACCTCAATCAATGCAATCGTGTATAATTGATTTAAATTTATTTCTTGCCTATATTCTCTCACTTCAATCAATGCAATCGTGTACAAATACAAGCCTCGTACACAAATAGTTTTCAATTGCATCACAACACTTTCTTCATTTCTTCTTGCGTGCGTGGGCTCTGAAGGTATAACATCCATTTTCTTCCTTTTATTTTATATATTTTTTTTACATCCTTTGCTTCTCCCCTCCCTGTCCTCTGCTTCCAATATATTTGACAAATCCGTATTTATATTTCAACTCGCGTTCACAAATTTTCACATTATAATAGTCTCTATTTAATGGATATTTTAGCATAAAACTATATCTACATATTTTTTTATGTTTAATGCTTATGTGAATTTTAAGCCAACTTTTCAGAGACGTATATATATGTTAGTCTTATATCTTATTTGTTATTATAAAATATTAGCAACATGCATATTTTGAAAATATAATTAGATTTTTATTCTTGTTCGAATATAACATATATTAGTATGGCAGCCGAGTGTTGTAAAAGCATTAGTGATTTATGTTGTAAAACTAAAAATTTAAATGTATAATTTTCATCTCAATTCTAGTGTATATATATAAAGTATGTTTCGTTTTTTTCCCTTTTCTATAGTGCTTTCATAATGTATGGTCTATATATATATATATATATATTGATTTTCTCAGTATATGCTTTGAATTTTGAGTAAACAATATATAAATATGTTTTTTTAAAATGCGTGTTTTAAATAAGTGATGATTTTTATATATATTATGCCTATATTTTATTTTGTGTGTGTGTGTTTAAATGTAATATTGATTTAAGGGGAAAAACATTTATGTGTTTAAATTTAAGTATTGATTTTTCAATAATATGATGATGTTTTGTTTTAATATGTATTTTAAATTTAATATCAGTTTCAAACAATGTGAATATTTTATTTGAATATCCGTCTTAAATTAAATTTATTGAGATTTTAAGGAAATTTAAATAACACATAATATATACTCTGTTTATATCAAACCGATTGATTTTTTTTCATCGATTTCTATCTATCAGCTTTGTCATCAAATTCGTGTCAATTTTGCTTTGCTTCAAAGTTCGTATTGGGATCCATAACTGACCTCATTATCGTTCTTCTCTAGCCTCGAAAGGAGAGCAAACACTCACGATTAACGTTCTTGTATTTTATTAAATTTGATTTCAATTGAAAAGACAATTGAAATATGATGTTGTGGTCATTTAAATTGTTATATATATGCTATTTTCTATAACCGTTCACCTGTGGGATATGACACAATATCCTGTTGTTTATATTATATTTTTATTGATGATATATGTCTGTTATTTTATTGTATTATCTGTTATCACTCTGCAAGTTCCCTGCAGTTTAGAATTCACTATGGGTTTAAATGATACGTACCCGAACGAACTTTTGGATAGAAGAATTTCGTTATGGGTTGAAATGATAAACCCAAGCGATTTTCAATTAAATTGAACTTAGGATTGCGGGTCAAAGTGATATCTACCCGTATATTTAAATTTCGGATTGAAATGATAAATATCCATATCCCTTGACCATAGCGTAGGAAATTATATACAGACATCGTTGGTCCATATATATATAAATGTTTTGAAAATAATTTCTATGGTTTGGGAAAGAAAAATATAGTTTTAATAAAGACTGATTCTTAGAATATTATGTGTATAAAAATAAAAGTTTTATGTATAGACCTAATAATAATATTTAATCTAACTGAGATTGATTTAATACATATAATATGTTTAAGGATTCGTTTAAATTTATATTTCAAAATAGATTTGGTAAAATTTTGAATAAGCTAGAGTTGAGAAGATAAAGTTGAATTAATTAGAAATGGTATTTAATTAAGAATTATATTCAATTAAATCGATTTGAAACTATTGAATTCGGGATTTAAGATATGATTTTATAACTTGGTTTTGGTAAAAGGAATTAAAAAGATATTTTAAATTTAAATAGATTTAAGGAAATATTCTGTAAAATGAAATCTAAGGCTATTTAAATGATACTGAACTTGCTAAGTGGATATTTCCTGACTAAATAATAATGATGAAGCTAAATCAAGATCTATATGAAACTGTTAGATTTAACTTTAAAATATTGAATATTAAAGCTTTGAATATAACGAAAGTTTAAATGGTTATTGGGAGCTGAACTGAATTAATGAATTGAGCTTTGAATAAATGGGAATTTGGAACTTGAGTGATTAGAATCAATTTGTGTAGTTGAGGAAATTTCAAATACTTTACTTTATAAATTATTTAATATATATATATACTATCTTGGAAAATAGATATATTTGAAAGGGAAATGATGTTTTGATTTTGAAGTCTAAATAAAATTAAATGACCACGGTGTTATAGTGTATATTTCTACCTTGTAGATAGTTCCATGGACCCTTAGAGGATGGTTATCCCAAACATCCTTAAGTTATTTGTATTTCAGTTGATATTTCACTTGAGCTGGATTTATCGATATAAGAATGTTAATCATGACTCGAGTGTTTTGTGTTTTTGCTTTACGCTCGGATCAGACTAAGCGATACAGCATTTGAGACTCGCCTTTGGAGTTTCGAGCTTCGTTTGAGGATCCAACTATTGATTCAGCTTTCAGCTCTTTCGGTTGATTCGTTCGGAGAGGTCATCTGTTCGTACTAGAGACTTCACTGTATTTGACATATTCTGTTGTATTTTTATTTCTAACTCTGGTATTTATATAGTAGCTTCATGAACTACTATTTATCTATTCCGCTGCATTACTTTATATTACTCTGTGTCTGTGATTCGGTGGTTGATTTATTTACTATATATCTGAGTTTTGCCAAATTTTAATTAACAATTCGGTATTTTAAATTATTCAAGTCGGACATGTATGGTTTTACTGTCGATTTGAATGGTCCAAAATAGCGAGTCGTTACAGTTCATACATAAGATGTTCACAATAATAAAATTCCCTTCAGAGATATAAATAGTTGGCATTTGACAACTGGATATGAAGAACAAGTTGAGCCAGTTTTTGCTCATGCTGCTTGGGGTACTAAGTTCAAAAATTTATCACCAAACTGAGAAGAATGAACCAAATCCTAAAGCATGGAATAGAATAAGAGGAAAAGACCCTGACTCTCTTGATTCTCTTGAATCGACATATAATGATAAGTTGCTTGCTTCAGATAATAATACAGAGGATGTATATGCTTTTGAAGATTTAATTGATATGGGGAACAACAAGGAAAATGTTGAACACTATGTAATATGCAAAATGGTGAATTCAAAATTTTCTATTGAAAAAGACATAGTACGAGAACTGTTAGATACATTTGAAAGAAGATGAAGTTGTAGGGCACTAATGATTTCAGGCAATAATTTGATGTAAAATTCATAATTAAAAATTGAATTGATAGTATTGGTAGTTGAAAATGTGTACCTTCTTATTCTTTCCAGTTCTGTATTTCTGAAATTGTAGGACTCAAAGACCCTTGCAAATGTTACAGTATCAAGCGTAATAATCGACGAAGAGTTGTTAATACCAACTCCAACCTGCATGTTTATTTCTTTAAATGGTTAAGTTAATACCACCACTTCCAATCATAACTGCCTGACTGTTACATCTGACTCACCAATCGTCCCCTACAACATCCTCAAAACTGCACATCAGTGCACCATCTTTACCATCCATACCACCACAAGCTCCAACAACCTGCCTCTGACCTCTTTGACCTCTATACTTCTCCCTGATTCACCTGAAACTGCTGCACTTCACAGTGCCATGACCAATATCAGTCATACCACGGTACCAACCATAGTTTAAATAATAATCCACATCATTGACAAACCTCCATCCACTGTCACTTCCATGTTGCCATTACAACAATCATCTTCCTGACCCAAACACAGTCCAACCCTTACCATAAATCATTGACATCCACAAACTGTTCCACCAACGTCTCACAACTGTGTTATCACTTCTGATCACATCCAAGACTTCAGAAACATCCACCTTCCCTTCCACAACAGCAACACTTGCCTGCTACCACCTCCTCCGACCCAAAGATCCCCAAAACTAATCAGAGCAGTAGCTCGAAACCCCATAGCAGCAATCATACCTGAACAAGCAACCAAAACCCCCTCCTTCAACTCAACTCACGATCGAATTCCTCCTCCAACGTTCAATCGCCATTTCAACCTCTTTGAGCACATCGTCAAACCAAATATCCATCAATACGAACCTCTCTACAATTCACTGACTCCCAAAAAATACCACCGCGACCAGACATCACGAAAACATTCGCATCTCGCCTGAAACTATCAGCAACCTCCATCAGCTCTACAACCATCCTCCTAATCACTATCGCCGCACCACATCAAATCGTAAAACCCTATCGCTTGTTGGAATTCGAACAACCCAAGTCGAACCCAAATCGCCTGCAGCCTAATTCCTCGAAACCACCACATCATGAACCAACACAACATCAAACGCAAACGAAATTGGAAATTTTAGTTTCGGTTTTGAGAAAGTGATTTTGATTTTGAGGAGATTGTGGAAATCGACTTTTGTTCTTGGCGGTTGATTTCGTTTGATTTAAAAAAAAATTAACAAGAAAACGATCTTTTTTTACTCGATCCAAATTAGAGAAGCCGTGTGTAAGAAGAGAGCATCAATCGACATTCGATCGAGCAATTGAAGACAGCAGCTTCAATTTTTCCCAAAGCCCTAATTTTGAGAAAAGAGGAACGAGCGGCCAACATTTTTACAGAGCAATAGAGGAACAAAATAAAAGAAATAAAAGGTCGACCTTGTTTTTTAATTGAAAATTAGGGGATTTGATGGGCATCTATTACAACGAACGTTTTTAGCCCGTTGTAAAATTGGCACCTATTACAATGAGCCTAAATGGACGTTGTAATAGCCTTCTATTACAACGGGCAACCGATGCCCGCTGTAAAAAGAGGGTTGTATATGGCATCTTTTACAACGGGCCTGAATGGACCGTTGTAATAGCCTTATATTACAATGGACAACCAATACCCGTTGTAAAAAAGGGCATTATAACAGGGTATTTTTATCGTAGTGCCCGTATCTAAAAACGAAATAAATATCTGATGTACAAAAATAATAGATACAAATGTGAATATGAAGACATCCGCATTCAAATTATCCATTCGGTTTTTTTCAACGTTATAATTTATATTATGCAAATAATTTTATACTATAAGGTATGTATTTATTGTTTTTTTAACTAATAGTATGTGGTATTCCCATCTTTTGATTGTGCATAAAAATAGTTAAATAAATTCTAAAAAGGTGCTCAACAAGATAAATATAAAAGTCTAATTACCAACGATTGTAAACGAGTATATGATGGAGTAATTACCTCGTTCGAAGCATCAGCCGCGACTCACCACTCAAAACCCATCGCCACTTCTCCACGACACATCGCCACTACCCACGACTCATTCACAAACCACGACCTATTCCCACTTCCCAACCCGCGACCTACATCACATCCCTACGACATATCCCGCGACACATCCCACGGCATCATTACCTACGACACATCCCAATCCCCAATTGCCAAAACCCTAAGTCGCGAACGAATTCCACGATTCAATTCCTCACCGACCCCACCTCCCTCCAAAACCGTAAGTCACGAACGACTTACCCTTCCCCGACTCATCCATAGGCGCGCGCGAGATTATGCTGAGTCGCGAACGAGCTATGGACATTCTTAGTAAGTCGCGAAGTTCCTTGCCGCCTTCCCTTAACCCATACGAAGAGTTCGAATGATATACTGAGTCGCTGATGATTATTTTAAGTCGCGAACGACATAGGTATTGAGTCGCTGATAATCAATAAGTCGCGGCCGATCCATTTTTTTGAGTCGCGAACTACACATGAAACTTCTGCTAAGTCGCGAGTCTTTGTTAAGTCGTTACCGAGTTATCCCTTGAGTCGTAGCCGAAATAACAAGAAGTCACCGCATTTTCTTTAAGTCATGGCTCGTATTGTTTAAGTCGCTACATTTTGTTAAGTCGTGTATTGTTTGTATTGTAATTTTCTTAAGTCTTTTGTGTTGAGTCATAAACCCTATAAATAGGGTTGTAATGTCATTGTAAGGAAGGGGTTGAAATTTGAATAAAATTCTTCTTTTGTTAGCTTTGTGCTTTCATTAAATTGGTAGTCGAGTGTTTGATCTCCTATCTCCACCTACGTCATTCGAGTGCGCTCGAATCTTCGTTTGTGAAGCCGATTCACGGAATCTTGTGCGCAAGATCAACGTTGAAGAATCGTAGATCTCTTTCCCGGTATCTTCGGATCAACGAGTCAGAGATAGCTAAAATTCGGTATCTTCGGATCAACGAATTTGGGCATTGCAGTATTTTCAAATCACCGATTGCTACATTCCATCGATTTCATTGTATCCTTAATATCCGCTGCGTCAGTTTGGTATCGGAGCCAGACTTAGCCAATCATACCTAAGCCGTGTTTGGAGTTTGGAGTTTGTGTTCGTCGTGTTCATATTGAAGTTGCAACAAGTTTGGGTGTTTGATCCATAATCATTTGGATCAAAGTGTGGGAAAGGTGTTTGAATTTGCGTGGGAGAGTTTACACGCCAAAAGTGAAGTTCGAAGCAAGCTTGAAGCCGTACTAGTTGATTTGAATTGTAGTTGTGGAGTTGTTTTGTTTGAAGATTTTTGAAGTCAAATTTGTTGAAGTTTGATTTGTTGAAATTTGGAGATTTGTTGAATTATTTGTTTGAAGTTCAATCATGCCTCCGAGACGAGCTCAACGTCATCGTAATATTAATGCCTTGTATGGAAGAGAAGAGGCCGATGAAATGGAGCAACGAATCAACGAGAGTTTTACTGAAAAGTTGAATGAAGGAATTGGTCGATTAAAGAGAATGATGCTTGAAATGAATCAAAGTAGAAGAAGAGTTTCACCTGAATCAAACCATGGGGGAAGTAGAGCTTCGATAAATTCAGATCGGGAGAGAAGGGAAGATCAAGATCATAGAAGTATTGATAATCGTGATAGGAATGTCGATCGAAGGAGTGGTAGTAGATATGTTGGAGGTCGTGATCGACATCGATATACTTCAGATTTTGATGAGGAGTTTGATGGTGATAGGGGAAGTGTTCATTATCGAGATAGAGAGCAAACACGATGTCAGAATCGTGATGTAGATGATGATCATCGATGGGAATCGGGAATGAAGATGGAAATTCCTGAATTTAAAGGTGGAATGGTTGCTGAAGAATTTTTGGATTGGTCATCTAATGTTGAGGAGATCTTTGATTTCAAGGAGGTTCCTAAAGATCGTCGAGTGAAGTTAGTTGCTACTAGGTTGAGGGGGAGAGCTTTGGCGTGGTGGCAGCAAACTAAACTTACGAGAGAACGGATGGGGAAGTCAAAGGTTGTTGAGTGGGATAAGATGAAGAAAATGATGAGAGCTACATTTTTGCCATACAACTATCAATCACTTATGTACCAGAGATTGCAGAATCTAAGGCAGGGGACGAAGTCAGTTAATGATTATGCAGACGAATTTTACCAACTCATTGCTAGAAATGACATTATGGAGACAGAGGAACAGCTGACTGCTAGATTTGTTGGAGGATTGAGGATGCAGATCCAGGATATGGTTAATATGTTTGATCCAAGATCTGTGGCGGAAGCACATCAAAAGGCGTTGGCTTGGGAAAAGCAAGGAAGGCGTGGAGGTGGTGTGTTTACTAATTCTAACAATCAAATGAAGGGTGTCGGTGGAAGTTCTAATGTTCCTAAGGTTGTTGCCAAACCTGTAGTAAAGGAGGGTGAGAAGGCAAAGGTTAACAATAGTTTCAAATGTTACAATTGCCAGGAAGTGGGTCATAAAAGCAACGAGTGTCCGAAGCCGAAGAAGAGAACTATGATAGCTGAAGTTGAAAGTTAGGATGCTGTTGAAAGTGAAGATAGTCTAGTAGAGGAGAATGAACAGGATATCGCATCGGGAGACGAAGTGTGTAATCTAATGATGAGGAGGTCTTGTTTAACACCAAAGCAAGAAGATGAAGCTAGTTGGTTGAGAAGTAACATCTTTCAGTCGACATGCACTATATTGGGGAAAGTTTGTAAGTTTGTAATTGATGCAGGAAGTTGTGAAAATATTATTTCTACAGAAGCGGTGTGAAAATTGAAATTGAAAACGGAAAAACATCCAAATCCTTATAAGTTAGCGTGGCTGAGAAAAGGAGGAGAGGTGAAGGTGGATAGGCGAGTTCGAGTTCCATTTTCTATTGGGAAGTAATATAAAGACGAGATTTGGTGTGATGTAGTTGAGATGGATGTTTGTCATTTGCTTTTGGGAAGGCCATGGTAGTATGATCGAGCAGTGCAACATGATGGTCGGACCAATAGTTATAGTTTTATGTTTGAAGGCGTTAAGATTATTTTAGTTCCGAAGAAGAGACAACAGGGAGAGAGTAAATCTGAGGAGATTGAAGAGCTAAAAACTTTGCTATCGTTGAAAGAGTTTGTTAAAGAAGTTGAAGAGGAGCCTGAAGTCTATTTGTTGATTGGACGAGAGAATCATGAAGAGATTGAAATTCCAGAAGAAGCAAAGCCGGTTTTGAAAGAATTTAAGGATGTATTTCCAGAAGAGTTGCCCAAGGAGTTACCGCCACTGAGAGACATTCAACATCAAATCGATCTTGTTCCGGGAGCAGTATTACCGCATAGACCACATTATCGAATGAGTCCGAAGGAACATGAGGAGTTGCGAAGGCAGGTGGAAAAGTTGCTTGAGCAGGGACGTGTGCAGGAAAGTTTGAGTCCATGTGCTGTGTCGGCTTTGTTAGTACCGAAGAAGGATGGAACGTGGAGGATGTGCACTGACAGTCGAGCATTGAATAAGATTACGATGAGATATAGATTTCCAATGCCAAGGTTGGATGACTTGCTAGATCAGTTGAGTGGGGCAACTATCTTTTCGAAGATTGATTTGAAGAGTGGTTATCACCTAATTTGGATTAGACCGGGAGACGAATGGAAGACAACCTTCAAGACGAGAGAGGGGTTGTACGAATGGTTGGTTATGCCATTTGGTTTATCAAATGCGCCTAGTACGTTCATGCGGGTGATGAATCAAATCTTTAGACCATTCATTGGGAAGTTCGTGGTGGTTTATTTCGATAATATTTTGATATATAGCAGGAGTATGGAGGAGCATGTTCAACATTTGAGGGAAGTGCTGATTATTCTTCGTGAGGAACAATTTTATGCTGCTACGAAGAAATGCGTGTTTATGACGCATAGTATTTTATTTCTGGGTTATGTTGTGTTAGGAGAAGGTATACAGGTGGACAAGAATAAAGTTGAAGCAGTCAGGAATTGGCCACAGCCAAAAACAATTACGGAAGTGAGAAGTTTTCATGGGCAAGCGTCATTCTACCGAAGATTCACTCCACACTTCAGTAGCGTGATGGCTCCAGTTACTGATTGCATGAAAGGGAAACAGTTTGCATGGTCAGAGGAAGCGGGGGTTGCTTTTGAGAAGATTAAAGAACTATTGACGACAGCGCCGATTCTTGTTTCACCAAATTTTCAGTTGTTGTTCGAATTGCATACCAATGCGTCGAAGGTGGGAATTGGTGGAGTCTTGAGTCAGAGTGGGAAACCCGTTGCTTATTTCAGTGAGAAGTTATCAGGAGCAAAGATGAGGTATAGCACGTACGATGTGGAGTTTTACGCAATTGTTCAAGTTGTTAAGCATTGGAGACACTATCTGTTTCAGAAAGAATTTGTTCTGTACACTGATCATGAGGCGTTGAAGCATATGCAAGGGCAGGAAAAGATTTCAGCAAGGCATGCATCGTGGATTGCCTATTTACAGCAATTTACTTTTGTTGTCAAACACAAGTCTGGGGTGACGAATCGGGTAGCTGATGCTTTGAGTAGGAGGAGTCATTTATTAACAACAATGAAAGTTGAAGTAACTGGGTTTGGATTATTGCCAGAACTGATTGAAGAAGATCCTTACTTTGCAAAGTTTGTTGAGAAAGTTAAGGATGGGAATACCGATGAATTTGTATTGGTTGATGGATTCTTATTCAAGGGGAATCGATTATGCATTCCAGATTGCAGCTTAAGAATGAAGATCATCAAAGAGTTACATGAAGAAGGCCATGTAGGCAGAGATCGTACGTTGCAATTAATTTCTCAATCTTATTTTTGGCCGTCAATGAGAAAAGAGGTAGAGAGATTTGTGGAACGATGTCATATTTGCCAGGTTTCGAAGGGAACGACTACGAATGCGGGGTTATATATGTCGTTACCTGTACCGACTAGGCCTTGGGTTGATTTGAGTATGGATTTTGTTTTGGGGCTGCCTAGAACTCAAAGGGGAAACGATTCCATTTATGTGGTGGTTGATCGATTTTCAAAAATGGCACATTTTATTGCTTGTAAGAAGATGGCAGATGCTGTTCATGTTGCTCAGTTGTTCTTTAAAGAAATTTATCGTTTACATGGGTTACCAGAATCTATTGTGTCGGATAGAGATACTCGTTTTCTGAGTCACTTTTGGCTAAGTTTGTGGAAGATGGTCGGAACGAAGCTGAATTTCAGTAGTGCGTACCATCCGCAGACGGACGGACAGACCGAAGTTGTTAACAGATCCTTGGGAAATCTGTTGCGATGTCTTGTAAAGAACAATCTGAAGAGTTGGGACATGAAGTTATGCCAAGCAGAGTATGCTCATAATCATGCGGTGAATCGTAGTACAGGATTCAGTCCATTTCAGATTGTATATTCAAATTTACCCAGGGGACCGTTGGATTTGGCAGTAGTACCACAACCGAAGAGGACAGTTAAACGAGCTGCTGATTTTGTTGATCGGTTGACGGAATGCCATAGAATCGTTCAGGAACAATTGGAAAAGACAAATGAGAAGTATAAACAAATGACGGATAAGAAACGAAGAAGTGTTGTCTTCAAGGAGGGTGATTTTGTTTACGCGGTACTAACGAAAGATCGTTTTCCAGTTGGAGCTTACAATAAGTTGAAAGCACGAAAGATTGGTCCATTAGAAATCCTGAAGAAGATCAATGATAATGCATATCGGTTAAAGTTGGCGGAAAATATTCATACTTCTGATGTTTTCAATATCAAACACTTAGTTCAGTATTATGGGGAGGAACTTGATGAAATTGACGAGAGTGTGAATTCGAGGACGAATTCTTTCCAACAAGGGGAGGATGATGGAGTAATTACCTCGTTCGAAGCATCAGCGGCGACTCACCACTCAAAACCCATCCCCACTTCTCCACGACACATCGCCACTACCCACGACTCATTCACAAACCACGACCTATTCCCACTTCCCAACCCGCGACCTACATCACATCCCTACGACATATCCCGCGACACATCCCACGGCTTCATTACCTACGACACATCCCAATCCCCAATTTCCAAAACCCTAAGTCGCGAACGAATTCCACGATTCAATTCCTCACCGACCCCACCTCCCTCCAAAACCCTAAGTCGCGAACGACTTACCCTTCCCCGCCCCATCCATAGGAGCGCGCGAGATTATGCTGAGTCGCGAACGAGCTATGGACATTCTCAGTAAGTCGTGAAGTTCCTTACCGCCTTCCCTTAACCCATACGAAGAGTTCGAATGATACACTGAGTCGTTGATGATTATTTTAAGTCGCGAACGACATAGGTATTGAGTCGCTGATAATCAATAAGTCGCAGCCGATCCATTTTTTTGAGTCGCGAAATACACATGAAGCTTCTGCTAAGTCGCGAGTCTTTGTTAAGTCGTTACCGAGTTATCCCTTGAGTTGTAGCCGAGATAACAAGATGTCACCGCATTTTCTTTAAGTCGTGGCTCGTATTGTTTAAGTCGCTACATTTTGTTAAGTCGTGTACTGTTTGTATTGTAATTTTCTTAAGTCTTTTGTGTTGAGTCATAAACCCTATAAATAGGATTGTAATGTCATTGTAAGGAAGGGGTTGAAATTTGAATAAAATTCTTCTTTTGTTAGCTTTGTGCTTTCATTAAATTGGTAGTCGAGTGTTTGATCTCCTATCTCCACCTACGTCATTCGAGTGCGCTCGAATCTTCGTTTGTGAAGCCAATTCACAGAATCTTGTGCGCAAGATCAACGTTGAAGAATCGTAGATCTCTTTCCCGGTATCTTCAGATCAACGAGTCAGAGATAGCTAAAATTCGGTATCTTCGGATCAACGAATTTGGGCATTGCAGTATTTTCAAATCACCGATTGCTACATTCCATCGATTTCATTGTATCCTTAATATCCGCTGCGTCAGTATACTTCGGTATCCCATGTAGTTGTTATATGTCCTAAACACTATAGTTTGCTCATTACGCCAATCATATAGTACTTATTAAGTTCAAGTAGCTTAACTTGGTCTTCTTTCCATATCGATAGGGGAAGTTGTTCTTGTTAAAGATGAATTTATGTTGAAAACATGATTAAAACTATTGGCTTAGATAGTTTCAGTATGTAACTCTAATCTTCTTCATAAAAAGGTGTTACTTATCTATTGATGTTATATTTTGTGCTTGTATCAATTTGATCATTAAAATTGACATCTTAATTTCTTCCATTTATTAGCCATGAATTTATCATGTTTAAAATAGGGTAGAGAGATAAATAAAAACCAATAGAAATACATATTTGTAATTAGCTCTTAGAAGTTCACCAGCATCCTTGTAGCCGTACGCGATGAAATCTTTGATAAATAGATATAATTTCTACATCGTACTAAAACCCGTATCTATATGTTGGTTTTGCTAGTGTATATATGCAATTACCAAATGATTAAAATTAGTGTTTGTCCTTGATGTCCATAAGATTATAAAGTAACTACCTATAATTGCAATATTTCAATTTTATCGACCCCAACTTGAAATATACTTAGAAAAACGAAAACTAACAAAAAGTATCTCTTTCCAGCTTGTTGGTGGTAACAGTCTTCCAAGTAAGATGTCGTTAACACATTGAATCAAGTAGTAATTATGTTTTGTGATTCCTTGTGGTACTTGTTTAATTTTCTGTATATTTTTTATTAACACATTAGTAGCTACATTGTAACGGTCCACCTTTTTGTCCCTTAAATGTCTACACTAATACATCCATGATATTTACGTGTCAAACAACAAAGTGTCGGAAAGATAGATTGTTAGGACAAAAAGAAAATGAAGAAGAAAAGGAACAAGAGAGAAGAAAATGAAACATATGAATCTCTAAAAAGAACGATAACATATAGTATCAATACATAATACAAAGTGCTACTTTAAAATACATAGTGTTTTAGAGTCTCAATCTCAAACGCTATCATCAGCCCAGACAGTTATAACATCCTATCCTCACAATGGTTGATATACATACTAGTAGACCAGGAAATAAGAATACTATGGTAGTTATAAGTTTCAAAGCAATTTAAATTTATCTTTCCAATCTTAATTTATTAAAATTATATAAAAATCTTTTTTTAAATATAAATTTTTAAATAAATACTTAAACATAATATATATTAATTAAATTAAATTTTATTAAATTAAAGCTTATTATTAAATTTACTTTTATATTAAAACTTATTTAGCTATATTTAAAAATAGAAAAATTATCAGAAAATCCTAAAATTAATAAATTTCAAAACTAACTTATAAGTTTAGAATTTTCAAAACATATAATTTTTAAATCTAAAAATTTAAACGTATATAAAATATTTAAAATCAATATTTATATAAACCCATATATATTTCTTTTCAAAATCCTGAAAATCATTTAAATACATATATATGCATATATATATATATATGTGTGTGTGTGTGTATATATGTGTGTGTGTGTATATGTATATATATGCATATATATATGTATGTATGTAGACCAACGGTGTCTGTATATAATTTTCTATCCTATGGTCAAGTGATACAGATATTTATTATTTCAATCCGCAATTTAAATATCTATGGGTATATATCATTGAAACCCGCAATTCCAAAATCAATGTCAATGAAAATTGCTTGGGTTTATCATTTCAACCCATAACGATTTTATCCTATTCTACAAGATCGTTTGGGTATGTATCATTTCAACCATAGGGAATTCTAAACTAATAGGGAACTTGTAGAGTGAGAACAAACATGATAAAATATAACATATCAATAACAGGCATATATCATCAATAACAGATAAAATATAACAACAGATCATGGTGTTAGATGTCACAGGTGAACAGTTACAGATAATGGCATATCATATATATAGCAGTTAAATAACTAGCAACATCATATTTCAATTGTCGTTTCAAATGAAATCAAATTTAATAAATATAAGAATGTTAATCGTAAGTGATTGCTCACCTTTCGAGGCTAGAGATGAACGGGAATGAGATGAGTTACGAATCCAAGAACAAATCCAAAGCGAAGCAAAATTGGTACGAATTTGACGAACAAAGCTGATAGTAAGGAATCATGAAACAATCAGAATCAGCTTGATATGAATTGAACTAAATATATGTGTATATATATATATTTCAAAAAATCAATTTAAAACATACGTAAAAGTAGAATCTATGTATGTTTTCAAATCACAATTTAACTTGACGCTTATGGAATAAAAATTTTATACATATATTTTTTAGAAACCAAATTAATGTATAGTCATTTATATAAATTAATATATATACATACAAACATACATACATACATACATATACAACTTATATTATAAACCTTAGAAATATATGTTATAAAATATAACACCACTGCTATAAACATATATGGTCAAATTGTGACGCCCTACCTCTATACTCACAATAACAAAGGTTATTATAAGGAATAACGTCTGCTATTGTAACGAATAAGGCTTGTTAGAAGCGACCATCCGTAAGTTATGCCTTAGACGAGTATTGTTTACATCGATAAGAGTTGTGTAAATTACTCCCAAAGATATATATTCAATCCAAGTCTAAAACGAAACTACGGTGGCTAATGAAAAATTTAGAACAACTCATAATAACAACATAAATATGTATCATCACATAAGAACAGAAACATCAGATATATAGCGGAAAACAAGTCTGGATACATGCTACAACAATCGATAGTTCACATGAACCAAACGTGCATATACAAAGACATTAACACATACATGAGATGATAGTCAATACACCAAAAGTACACCTCGAAGACTACACAAAAGATGGAGTGGAATCCCAAAAGCTGAAGTAGCAACGGAATCAGAAATAGAGACTATCCTGAAATAACTCGGTCTGACCCGAGTATTATTTAGAAGAAAATAATAGACGGATCAGTCTAATTTAAACATCAAAAATAAGTGTATGATAAACAACACGTAAGCAAATAATTATAATCTCGAATGAGATTATGTAGCATATATAATCAACATAGTTTAAATGAAGAAATCTCAATTTAAACTCCATCAAAATAAGCTTTTAAAATCCCAATTGAATTCAAAACAATAATACGCAAATTTATTATCTCGGATGAGACTATACACAAAATTATAGTCTCGGGTGAGACTATACAACATAGTAATCAGCATAGTTTAAAGGAAGAAATCCCATTAAACATCATCAAAATCAACTTCCAAATTCACAATTGAATTCAAAACAGCAATACGCAGAATCTAAAAATCAAAATAAGATAACTAAAAAATCAACATAAAAGATGATCGATCCCAGCAGATGGCGAGTTTTAGCTACGCCGCACATGCATCTCATATGACCGAAGCCTACCAAGTACCACATTTTTGACGCCCAACAAATGACCCGAAGGTCCAACATATGACCCGAAGGTCCAACAGATGACCCGAAGGTCTAGTACTGGTAATTGGCCCGAAGGTCCATCATATGACCCGAAAGTTCAGCAGAGTGGCTCGAAAACCAAATAAAATCATCAAACAACAAATATTTCAATTAACGAGTCCGGAATTAACCGAAATAGTAAAAGCGTGGTTTCATACTCCGCACTTTTGCTAAATTGTTTAAATCTCTTCATCGTTTCCTTGAAAGTGTGAAATTGTGTATTTGATATAAATAACATTTTACATTCTTAAATGGACAAGTCTGGAATGAAGCGAATAAGTGAAGTGAGGGTTTATAGTGCTCAATTTTGCTGAAGCGTTTAAATCGCTTCCTCACTGCATTGAAAGCGTAAACTGTAAAAATTTTGAAAACAATTTTATTTTAAAACGATTTGTAAAACACGTGATTAAAACAGCAACAACTATAGCAATTTCGACGAGGAAATTGCGCTTCACAAAACACCGTAAAAACGGATACCAAATCAGCGTTGCGGGATAACCGCTTAAAAATTCACTTTAAATTGACGGTTACTGCAGTCAAAACAACAATAATTTTTATTCGTTAAAAATCTCATTAAAACAACATGCTTAAAAAATATAATACCGGCGTAAAAGTTCGGTTATAAAGATAACGACAACAAAATACGTTTTAAAACGTAAAACTGGTTCAACGTAAATCAATGCAGTATACTGCACTACTACATACTCAACAAAATATTGCACTGAAAAATGACATTTGCATGCAAGCCAGAAGTAAAAGCTAGCATAACAATTAAATGCATGCATGAAATAAATGGACATAGGTTTTGTGAAATGCACTCACGTTCATTTATGAGCTGGCCACGAAATTTTTACGCAACACATATTACACGCACGCAATACGTTCTGGGCTTTTGTGTTTTACACTTGTACTAAAATATACACGCATGAAAGGAACGAAATACCTGGGTAAACACTGAAATGCACATGGCATGCATGTACACCATTTGATACACGCTAATAAAATATAAACTAAACTGGATTTTCCAGTGTAACATGCAAACCCGGTTATACTACTATATGCCCTGAACTAATTAAATGTGAAATAAAGTAACTTGTACTCATTTCTTTTCTTTTTTTTTTGTCATGCAACACGAAATGGCCTGATAAGCAACGGTTTTGTTCCCGCATGCACTAATGCTTTTGAACCAAACATCAATATGACCTGACTACCTACTTTCGTTTTTTTTTCCTTTTCATTTCTCGTGTAATACTTGTTCACACCTCACGCGCACGTGCTACCTTATTCACACAAAAAATGCAAGCCTGGGTACTATTACGTGTATTATATGCATTGATACCAAAATGGTTTGCATGAAGAAAAATAATTAGAAAGTTACACGTACACATGAATGCAAAAATATAATCTAGAGTAACCTCACCATCAAGAATAATTTGAACGCATGCATGTGTTTTTTTTTGTACACAACACGTTGCCTTAACAAGGCATGTTGCCTGAACACTATTTCCCTTTGCAGAGAAAGCTTGATAATGCAAATTAATAAAATAACATGCACGTAAGTAATCTATGCACGCATGAGTGAGCAAAAATATAGATGAAGTCGATAAAATAATTGCTCAAGTCAATTTTTTTTTTTTTTTTTTTCACGCATGAAAATTAGAACAAGCTGGCTATGCACGTAAGAAATAAATTTTTGCACGTCAAAGAACTATTCATGCTGTTGCTGTTTTCCTTCAGTTGGAAACTTTGCAAGAAAGTAGCTTACGTTTTTAACAAGCACTGAAAATATCCCCAACCCATAAAAGTCTGAAAATGGCCAAATATCTGGATTTATCAATTACAAAATATATGGCTGTTGAATTTATATACTACTGCAAAATAACAACATAGTAAGTATCTGAGGTTTTGCATGCATGTGATTTTCCATCATATTTGGCAAAAGTAAAGTTGCTAAAACAAGATGCTCTGGCCAATAAATTTTCGACGCAAATGAATAAATTAACAAAGTGAGTTTTAAACTCACTTTTAACTCGCTTCCAAAGTCAGTTAGCAACTAGAATCTCTTGGAGTGAATTCAACTGCCATTAATGTTTTACAGAGCACCAGGAAGAACGAAAAATGCAAGCTACTCCCAATGACACAAAATGAAGAACTTTTCTTTTCTATAAGTGCACAGGTCAAAAAAATATTGTGCTCGCAATGTTTTGGTACCAAAACATTAAATGTTGAACGTGCTTCGGTGAGAATAAATGACGTGCTGCAAAGTGTGATGATGGAAGTAAAGTGATTTTAACTTTATGACAGCAAAGAAAATAATGTTTACAAATTTGCTTTATAAAACTGGTGACGGCAATGCAAATTGTGTTCACATTTGTTTTAGACTTATGAGACAGCAAATGGCAAGTGTAAAATGTTCCAACATTTTTTATAAAATTGATGACAGCCAAGCAAATGTTTCACTTTTGTTTTGTAAATAGGCATGCGTGCCAGCCAAAGCAAAGGTTCCCAAACTATTGTGTTCACGTCAAGACAAAATGTGTCCTCCTTTTTTTTTTAAATTGTTTCATGTGAAGGCTTAAATGTAAATATAACACATCCTAGTTATTTACTTCCATTGAGCTATCACCAAAATATACAATGACTTAGAAATGTATTTCATTTTTTTTTTTCAATTTTAAATTTCTATTTTAAATTTTTATTACGACGGTAATAAAATGACGGTCGTTACACAAATATAAGAGAACCAACTTAATACTATATATAATAATGTAACATAGTAGACTTATGTGCAGATCTTATAATCAAACTAATATAAAATCTACACATTTTTAAACATATATAAACTGACAAATGCAAGCTATACAACCAAACATACACACACATACACACACACTGACATATGCACAAAGACATATGTGTGTGTATATATATATCTAACATACACATAATATAACTTATATAATTTATATATAGCAAGTAGGTCATAAACTTTTATAAACTTATATATTCACAAACAGATTATCGAAAGCTAAGAAATACAAATATACAACTTATATCAAAATGTATAACACATATAAAGTATATAACTTACAAAGACTCATTCATAAATAAAATATAAACCAATATATACACACACACACACACACATATTTCACGTGAAAGGGCAGACGAGCAAATCGGCAAATGGTGGCTGGCGTGGGTGCTTTAGGTGGAGGTAAGGAGGGACAAGGCGGAGCACGTGCAAGCCGCTGTTGGCCATTAGAAATATGGCTAGTGGTGGAGTATGGGCATGGGTGCAGGCTAGCGGTTGGCTGGAGAGAGTGGAAGATGCAAGTGGCGAAGGGGAAGGGAGAGATGCATGGGTGGTGGAGGTTGCAAAGTGGGGCATTCTGCTTGGGTTGGGAGGTGGAGTGACTGGGCTCGGCTAAGTGAAGGTGGAAGATGGTTCGGAGGATTGGGCTCGTCAGTGGGTACTCGCGTGAGGTAGAGGGGACCGAATGTGATGGTGGAAGGGAAGCTGTTGTCATTGCTAAAGGTTGGCTAGTTTCAAAAACACGAAAACAAACTATAATATGTAAAAATATATTTTCAAAGAAGTGACAGAACTAAAGAGATAGGAAGGAAGAAACTAATCGGAGATGAAAATGAAATAGCCATTAAATTTGAAAAGGTGGAATAATAAAAGCTGCAGTTTGATGGTATTACATGGTATATAAGTGAAGGGTCATGGAAAATCCAAAAGCCAAAATGCGGAACTGATACAGAAATCGTTCCGTAGATTTCGCCGTCTTCCGGATTTCAAAACATAAAAACGAATATACTTTGCGGATCAGCACGACGAGACGATTAAAACGATACACAGATATCATTCATAGGATTATCCTATCAAAAGTCAATATTGGTACCGTAAATGCTGCTAAATTGTCGAAAATAAGATAGACGGAGCAATAACAATCCAAATTTGACGAAACGATATATGACGTCTCACTCAGAAATGATTTATAAATTTATTATATAAAAACATTCAGGTTTAGGAAACATTTTATTATCATTAAATATTAATTGATTTAAATTTTAAATAAAATTACACAACAAAATAAACTTCCATATCTTCTAATAAAAATTATCATTTGCTATTTTTGAGTAGACGCATTTCAAATATTAAATTTTTATTTCAAATTCAATTATTTAAAATTTCACAAAATTTTAATTAATTTAATTATTAAAACAGTTAAAATTTACGGGTCGTTAAAGCTGTAATTCTTTAAAGTTAATGCACACATGGTTCAATACTTCTTCATATATGAGAAACATACAAAATTTAAACTTGCTAAAAATGGCGAAGTTCAAGGACAATTTGAAACCTACACTATAAATGTTGTCACAAGGTTGTGCTAATATTTTCAAAATGACAAATTTGATATCATTTTTCATTAGTTATTTCCTTTTGTGATGTTCGACACATAATTTACAATTTTTTATGGTTTTTTTAATAATACAAGCTTATAGAATAACAATCATCAGCGATGAAATAAATCTTCATTTTATTGATTATTATATTTCAAAGCTTTCTTTCTTGCATGCCGTTTGTATGTCAATTTGCAATTACAAATCATGTATTTTTCTTTTATATATATATATATATATATATATATATATATATATATATATATATATATATATATAACGCTTAAATTTCTGAAGCATATGTTATTTATACTACTTAAATGCACGCACGTAGTGCGTGCCATTATGACTTGAATATAATAGTTTTGGTGTAACACTTTTTTGCTACCAGCGTGAACTTTCTCAAATGCCACTTGATATATATTACCAAATGTTAATATCACTTAAAAATAGAATCCAACAAATTTTTTTTACAAATTCAAAAGCCCTCTTACATATGTTATCAAACTTAATATTACTTAAAATAGGATCTAAAAATTAAACTTTATATACATTTTCGCTCTAGCAGAAACAAAAATTCAACCTGATAAAAAATTGAATGTTTCAACTTAAAAATAAAAAGTCAAACTAACTACGCAATAAGATTCTAACACAAAAACATGTCTAAATATTTATGAAAATCATTTCTATTGAATATGCTAGCCACATATAATTTGTAAAAAAATTAACTTATCTGCGAAGCGTATACTATTGCCGCAGCACTGGTATGTATGGGTCATAGGAAACGTGGACAGGAAAAAATGTACTGCATATTTCTTGGTAGTACCGGAAAAAATAATAAATTTCACAACATTCAAAGCAATGTAGGACTGGACTGCTCTGATGCTTCATCTTCCACTTTTATCAAACACTACCTCATAAACCCCAAATTTAAACTTGTTATGCTTACAAACCCTAATTTTACACCGCATTCAGTCTCTAAAATTTCAAACGACCCCCCCACAAGCAACAATGATTTCCTAGATTGGAGAGAGAAGAGAAAGATGATTACTTGTCGATTCAAGTTAAAAAGGAAGGAGAATCAATAACTTTTAGAAGACGCAGGAAAAGGCAGTTGATGATCGGGTTTGTTGGCAAAACAAGTAATCGGTGTGGAGACAGCGAGGAGTTTAGGGTACCTTTCTCAGTTTTGGGTTGATACAGAACTTGTATCTATGTTTGTCTTATAACGTAATTTTAGAATTTTTTTTCTTCATTTTTCGGTGAGTTACTTTGTTTTATCTCAGTTGATACCTGTGTTGGTTTAGGTATGCTAGAATTTTTCCTTTTGATAACATAAATAATCTTCTTCTTGATGATGCATACCAGGTATAGAATGTTAAGTATGTCCTTTTAATAGACATTAAGTTGGTATAAACGCACAAACACTTCCATAGAAATTACATAATAGAGATTGGCATTGAAGATCCACGTTATGTTACTGTCATATGATGTTTGAATATATTTTCCTATGTTTTACCACTTGATATCACTAGAAGCAAAATACAGTTTCAACCATTATACTTTTTGTTTGCTATCAAAGACAAAAAAGAATAAAGGGAATTATCTTGATCTAGTGTCTCTTTTATTATTTTCTTGTATCAAGAAAAGTTTGGCATTTATGTCCCAATTAAAACTGCACACTATTGATTCCAATACATGTAATTTGTGTTGTGTTACATGGTATACTATCTTTGTTAAATTCTAATCCGACGTATGTTTTATTATCAGACATTATCTTATTATTTTTGTTTGTGTGTATTTAAACTGAAGAATAGAGATTTTAGGTTGATGCTAATACTACATATGCATCTGACTACTTTCTACTGTTACCATTCATGCTTCAATTGGCAATTAACTAGCTAGCATCACTATTTTGTGTTTAATTTTGAGAAGCTAGCTACACCGTTGACACTTGGTGATATCAATTCATGTAACTCATGTTGTGCTAGTTAGTAATCAGCTGTTCTATTATCCAAGTAACACATGTTTTTTATTATTAAATGTTATATTATCATTTTTTTTGTGTGTTTAACTATGTTGAAGTAAATAAAGAATAAAGTTTTTGAATTGATTTATATAGCAGCATGCACATCTTTATACTCATGCTGTGATTAAATTGAATTAAAACGGTTCATAAGGGAAAATTTCCATTGCCGAGACTTGAACCCGGGTCTCTCAGCTGAGAGCCGAGTATCCTAACCAACTAGACTACAACGGATTTGATAATTTTATTGTTTCCTAAATAATCCACATTATATATGTGTGTGTGTGTTACTTTAGTTTCAAAAAACTAATAATTTTGATAGTAGACGATGTAGAGACGCGTTTTCATTCACGTCTATAATATCTGTAAACTCAAATGTTTTATAAAAACATAATTTGATCGGTTAATGGATCATATTTGGTTTGATTGATCTCAATCCATTTTTCTTTGCAATATAAGAAATTCGATCATTTATCCGGTCATGAATTATGAACAGTTAAATACGAGCCTGAATATGTAAAGATCCAACGGATGAACGAATATTTTGTCCATAATTGTTGCCTATCGAATAACAAGTAATAAACCAAAGCAATAGTAATAATTTATTTTCTTTTACAAAGTATTAAAATAGAATTGATATTTCGAACTAATATGTGAAACAATGAACAAAAATGGTTCATGATAAATCGTGTGTGTGTATACACTGCTTTTACTACTATTTTATTTTATTTGGAAGTTATTTGCCGTACTTCACACATTTTATCCTTTCAGCTTTCAATCTACAGTATTTCTATATTCGTAGTCTATGCGTAGTTTGTAAAACAAGAAATTGTAAAGCATATTATTATCGATATCTACTTGAAAAGGACAAACAAAGTACCACTGAGCCTTGACATGTTGCTATAATCATAAAAGTCATTGTCTTTTATTTATCTAAAAATATATGTGTAGTTCGACATGTTCTCTAAAAAAGCACAGTGATTAGTCTAAAGAAAAAAGGCAATCCGTCTGTCTATTAATTATACAATGCAAATGTTTCACTTTAGCGAAGCATTTTTTACACTACTAGAAACACTCTTGTGTAAATTTATAGAAATTAAATCTTTCTTATTAGTTGCAAAAGTAAAGTTCAAGATCCTATTTAGCATGATCTTCTTTTTCATTTTGTCCGATATTCGCACATATTTATTTGACAATGACTACGTGTTTAAGTACTAAAATGTTTATAATGAATTTTGATTTTTATTAAAATAATACCTTATGTACGATGTTAATTCATATTTATTTTTTATGTGCATGTCATTGCATGTACCAAAGTATATTATGTATTGCTTTCTTTCACGAAGACCAAGCTGGTGTTCATATTAGTTCATTTAATAATTTAGCAATGGACTTTCTTTATATATGATACTTAGTGTATGAACTAGTGAATATGGGATAGGAAACATGGATTAAAGAGCTATTTCTCTCGGTTTACTTTCTACGAGTCATTAGGTTATCTCCTTTCAATTTCACTTTGGCAATTATCGTTACTTTTGTTGTATGATTCATTGCACCTTCTACGTTGCCAAGTCAAAAGTTCTATGTTGAACATAAACACCTTCATTTTTTATATATTAAACCAAAAATTTCCATTTGAATATAACGAACAAACAAGTAGTTAAATGCTCTTCAACCTAAATAAAAGGGGTCTTTGAATAAAAATTTAGTTTCTAAGAGCTGAGAGTACATGGATGGTTGTATTGAAAAATTGGGGTAAGAGAGGCTCAAACTCTCGACCTCAGGATTACTAAAGAAAAGCTATGAAACCTACGTGCTAGCCAACTGTGCCACCACCCCATGTGTTAATTTTGATTTTCAAGCTTCATAGTTTCTATGGATTTCATCTTATAAAATGAAGAAACATAATAAATTAACTTTTCACGTCATTAGGGAGACCATATTCGACCCGCTAGGTTGATTTTAAGTTAAAAAGGTGAAACTGGTTTAAAGAAAACATTTTTTGAAAACCAAATCGAAGTAACAAAATATTTTTCAATTAATTCGATTTAACAAAACCTTACGTATCGTATTCTATGGTCAGAACGTTCAACATAGACAACTCGAAGATTTTTAAATCATGATTTTCAAATTAATTTCATAATATAACCATATTCAAGATAATATATTCAAAAAAATTAGAAGAAACAAATTAAATTGGCATTAATTTCAAAATAAAACTAGGTTGTGATGAAATTGGGGTCGAAGATGTTGGCCGCGAGAAGTTGTCTTCGTCTTCTTCTTTGAGACAACGAGCTTTCTTCGAGGAGGCATGGCACAAGCAAGAGTACATAAAATTATCAATTAATTTAACATATTAAAAAAACCTTACGTGCGATATCAATTAATATTTATTTATTATGTGCGCGTGCATTGCATATACCAAAGTATCTTATGTATTTTTTTCTTTCACATAGACCAAGCCGGTGTTTCACTGTTAGTTTATTTAATAATTTAACAGTGGACTTTCTTTATATGAGACTTAGTATATGAACAAGCAGAATGTGGGATAGGAAACACGGGTTAAAGAGCTATTTCTCTCTATTTTCTTCTTATGAATCATTAGGTTAGTTTCTAAGAATTACACGTGCATATATGGTTGTACAAAAACCTAAATTTAATTTCTAAGAAAAACAAGTGCATATATGGTTGTACAAAAACATTGGGTAGGAAACAAGGGTTAAAGAGCTATTTCTCTCTATTTTCTTTTTATGAATCATTATGTTAGTATCTAAGAGTAACAAGTGCACATATGTTTGTATAAAAACCAAAATTTAATTTCTAAGAATAACAAGTGCATATATGTAACGAAACGGGTTTTGCCCGCTCGAAAATCGACATCCATACTTCATTCGTACTCCAATGCCGTAGATTCGATCGTTCAAATCCGATTCGCCGGAGCTTATAACATAATTAAGTAAACATCACAGCGGAATAAAAGAATAATACATTGATATACAGCTTTAATGCAATATCTGATACAACAGATGATCCAATAGATATCAATATACATCAGGGATACAATAAAATAGCAGCGGAAAAGAAAAATAGATAACACTAGTAGCGGAACAAAATAACTCTAAGATAGTCTTCAACGAAGAACTCCAAATCTGAACTCCATCTCCAAGAACCAATCCAGCGATAGCTCGAACTCCCCATAACAATGCACCAAGCTAAGCAAGACTGGTGCGAACCAAAGACTGAACTATCTCTAGATAAACTACTGAACCTAACTATCTGAAAAACCCAACTCTAGACTGCTCATGTGGAAATTAGTGAGCACCCAGAGTTTAGGAAAGGAACAATAAACTCTGGATCAGTCATGGGACTGGTGTGAGTAACAAAAACAGTTTATCTTTTAAAACAATCAACAGGAGAATTTTAAAATAAATTCGCAATGCTTTTTGAAAATGAAACTACCATAAGACCTCCCACCACACACACAATGCAAACGCAGACTTGGAGGAGATTTCTTCTTATGATAGTCAAACATGCTTAATACGTAGAAAATTTCTTTGATATTATTATTATAAGTGCACGGTGCAGAAAAGCATTTTGAAAGTAGAATATAAATCTTAGCCAGCATAGGTACCATTATATTATGCCCGCTATAGCTACCATATTAGATGGCAGGTTCTACAACTAATACCGTACAGGGATTCGTATTGAAGATTGGATTTCCAACAAATGGTCAGGCCAAGGAACTTCCCATTGCCACATGGAAACGACTCTGGAAGGACGTCCCGAGAACCTAACCGGATCTCTGCCAACACAAGGCCGGGTTACCCCTAACTGGGTAACAACTGACACGAGTATGCCATCCCCCGGTCCTTTAGGACCTTTAACCGAGCGCTCAATAATCAACATCACACTATAGTAAATAGAGTGTTTTCCACATGAGTAAGTATCTGGGCTCCATACCATGATGCCACCCTTTTCCAGAAGGAAATGAACATACCCTAAAGGGGCGCTACCCCCTAATAACCTTGCTGCATCTTTCCTGTTTTGACCATTCCGGGGTATGAGGCTCGACGAAGTCTCGTCCACAAAGCTACGCTTTGGTACAAAGCCATGCTTTGGGTCAACAAATGATCAAAGTAATGATCACAAAGATAAATGATCAAACAAATGATCAAACAATGATCATTTCACAACAACACTTAGCATGTCACATTACCAAATTGGGAATATATCGCTGATGACCTTCAACTACATAACCTCTGAGCTCGTACGTCTCAGAGAAGGGTGTTAAGCTAAAAGAATAAATTCTTCGCCACCAACAGAAATGTATTTGAAAGAAATCTGCTTTATATCTCAAAATGTAATGTCAGACACATAATCCATACAAGTCTGTTCCGGGTTCGAACAGAACCGAAGGCACTTCCAAAGAAGCCCTAACAATCCGGATAATCCCTAATCACGTCCGGATTTCCCATCATATATGGAGATCTCTATACCGGGGATCAGCCAGTGCAGAGACAATCGACAAGAAATCCTTTCATTTTTGAAAATATCCAGTCTTCACCACCAGTCTTCAAATGCAATCCATACATCATGTCACTATTCGGAATGGGTTATATGACACAAAGGTCCTCTCCCGGCTAAACCGAATAGTGAGCGCAATATTTCAAAAACATATGGACATTGGGTTTTCAATTAAGTCACAACTTAAAACCCAAAAACTTTCTTTCAATGGTTAAACAATTTACGATTTCAAATCTTTAGACAAAAAGATTTATTTCACAAAGATCAATTCATAGATTTCCAAAACAATTTCATTTCTATAGGATTAACCCATTAAATCTTTAAATCAAAGATATTTAAATCAAAGATTTAACTTATAGTTTCAAACCGTTTCCAAAACTTGGAAGTCATTTTCAATTTCAAACTTGAAATTCTTTTTAGCACAAATTGGACGTTCATTTCTTATGTGAAAGCCTTTATTATGTGAAAACAAACAGTTTCGTTTCAGAGAAATCCAATTAATTTACATGAGTTAAAGTTCTCAATTTATGTTCATATTTCCAAATTATTACATTTTAAAATGATTTAACCCATATATAACTGGTATAACATCTCTAACCCCTAGTTTCAAATTATAGAATTCAGTTTCACATTTTGAATTTAAATTTAAATCAAATTATTTAAATTTCAAACTTTATCCAGTTATTCAAAAATAAATTTCATCTTTGAAATTTCATTTCAAAAGCTTTTCACATTTAACCCGATTCCATTTCAAACTATTTGAATTTAAAAAATTCAAATTCAAAACTATTTTCAAAAATCTGTGACTTAATCGTTTTCCTCGTGAAATCCATATTTGTGTGTGTATAAGTGTGGTCTAGGGGTTTAACACAATAGTGCAACATCATTCAATCATCATAGATCAAAACACAGAAATGTAATTGATAAGCGATATAAATTATAACGCTCATCGCCCATTCACAGATTCACAGACAATATACAGATGCAAATAAATATACACAGCTCAATCTACAGAACAAAATATCACAAATCAGATAGGATAATCAATTCAAGGCATCACATATAATACGATCATTCATAAGTAATTCAAGTATCCAATAATCATTTATAAACAGGATTTATTAATCGTTTAATCCTATGTAATTCAATTTATCTCCAATTAAATTAATTACTTATGAATTTATTATCCAATTCTGATTAGATTATTTTCATTAAGTAATTATATTTAAATCATTTATAATTGATTATCTAATTTATTTAATCCAATAAATCATTAATATTAATCACTTTAAATCAATTACTTAATAATCCTTAGTTAATTATCCTTATTAACTAATAATATTTCTTAATCACTTTCTTAAGAAATTATCTTAGATTAATTCATTATCAATCATTTCTAATTATAAATTAATCTAAATTATTTATTTATAAATTAAATAAATCATTCTTTAATTACCATATTAATTAAATCATTTTATTACCTTAATTATCTCTAAGATAACAAATTTCTTTATTAATGATTTCATTAATCATTTAAGTGTAATTTAAACATTACACTTTTAAATTAAAATCAAATTTAGTTCCAGATTTCAAAATTTGATTCAACTGGTCTAAGTTCTTTCTTTACAAGTCAAAAATTCCATTTAAATTCACATTCCATTTTAACCTTTAAAATACTTTAAAAGTTTAAACAAGTTAAGAATTTATTTACTAACAACTAATTTGATTTAACTTTGATTTTAAACTTTAAATAAATAAAAAAAATCAAACTTCATTTTAAAACTTTAAGATTCAAAAGTTTATTTGAATCTAAACTCCATCCTAGATTTAAACTTTGTTTAAATCTAACTCACAATTTAAGTTTCATTTAAATTTGTTTTAAATTCAAATTTCCTTTTCAATACTTAAGCATCTTTAAGTAATTCAAAACAATTTTAATTTCATTTTTATTGCCAAACTAAATTTTCAAATCTGAACTTGAATTTATGTTTATACTTTGAAATTTTTAAATTTAGATTTAGCAACAATTTTATAGCATTCTACTTCATAAAAGTCACGGCCCATCCCATTCCTGGTCCACTTCTCTTCTCGGCCCAACTCCTCTTTACTTTTCTTTCCCTTCCTTCTCTATCTCGTTACCTACCTGCTACTAAAATGTGATACACGAACAAACCGTGCATGTGCACCAGGGCTCGGACCATCTCCGACCAACCCCATCCCCTTCGACCAGTCAATCACGATCCCCCTGATGAACTCGATCTCCCAGAACACTCAATATCGCCACCGATAAAAAAAAAAGAGTACTCGATCGAACTGGAACGAAAATGGTCACCAAGCAAACGCCTCGCATCACCTCGCCTTGCCACCAGCGACTAAGCAACTCCGACCGAAGCAACTTCACCCACTCACGTCTCTCCTCCCACAGTCCGGTCAAGCTCGATCAACTAGTGGTGGAGGAAACACTTCCTCCCCGTCCTCAACCAAAACAACTGCTAAAACCCTAAACTCGCTTCAACCCACCAATTCACGCAATAAGAAAATTATCTGATAATTTTCTTGAAGTCACTGATTAGTAGACTAGCTTCGAACCAAGTCTCAACATTTAAAATTGAATGAATTGTTAGAAATTGAAAAAAAAACAGATTTTGTTCAAACGTGAGTTTCCCTTGGAACACTTGATTTAAAATCATCATATTAATCTTAAAAATCATGTCTTTGTATACTTATTCGAATTATAAAATCAAATCTATGGTTTTACTTGTTTGAATTTATCACATGATTTTTTTTTTGCTTGTACTGCAAAACAAGTACACAGAGTCCAATGTTTTCATTCTTTAGCTCAAACAATTTTTTTTTTCTTCAGAGGCATATACACACCCATTTACTGATATGCATCATCAACCTGTACACATATGAGCACACTGGTGTACATTCAAACAAGTTACCAAACTCACTCATTTCATTCATCATTACAGAGCACAATTTTTAAGATAAAAGGTTGGGTTTTTAAGGAGAGTTGCTCACCTGGTTTTGTTGAAAGCAGAGACAAGATTTTGAATTGCTTTTGACTTGCATCTAGAACAACTTTGATTTTTAAGTAGTTATACAGGTTTGCTTGACGAGGTTGAATTTTGTTTTTGCATTTTTAAACTGAGAATGATTTGTTTGCTCCAGATTGAAGCTTGTTTCAGGTTTGAAGCTCTAACCTGATTCCTTTCTCTTTTTGTCTTTTTTTTCTTTTCTTTTGCTCAGTTTAAAATGAATGAAAACTGAAATGATGTTGTTTTGTGATGTGTTGAAATGTATATAGGAAGAAATGAAGTGTACAGGTTATAACAATTTGTACAAAGTGATGATCTATATTGTAACAGTGATCTAATATTTTGTACAAGGAAAATAGGATATTTTCTTGGGTTAGAGGTTGATGTATACTTGCATTTGTTGCCTTGTACCATGTTTAAAATTTCCTTTCCTCTTTAGTTCGGCTGTACAAAGCTTGCTTGGTGGCTAATGAAATTTGCTTGTGTACAAAAGATATTGTGTACTAGAGATATAGTTGATTTCGGCTGAAGCTTTGTTTTTGCAGTTTATTCTTGCCTTCCATATCTCTTTTATTTGCTTGTTTCGGCTGACAATACTTGTTTTATATTTGTACTTTATTTTATTTCTTTGCTTTGTTTTTATAAGCTTATGCCTAACTTCTTTTATTATGTTTTGTTTGTACTTACTTTGTCTCGGCTGAAAACATTTATTTGTTTGAACACTTTATTTGCATTGCCTAGCTTGTTCTGATTTGGTGGCTGGAGATATCTTGTTTTATGCTGAAGAGATGTTGTGATGGCTTGTATAAATGATGTTGTACAATATACTTATCTCTTTTGCCTCTGTTTGTACATACTTATATCTATATTAGGTTTCTTTGACTATGCTAAGTCTGATTTCGGCTGAAATGATTTGTTTGTGTTAAGATAATTCATCATTAATGCAAGCCAAGTCACATATTTTTACATTTATTTTTCAAACCATTTATATAAGATTTTAAATTCAAATAATTTAACACATTTTTATTTGAACTCGGGGATACTCGCATCAATTCATCGATACATTTCATGAATATAAATTCAAAAGTTCAATTAATTATCAATTTAAACTAAATTAAAATCCGAGGTCGTTACAGATTTCCCCCCTTAAAAAGAATTTCGTCCTCGAAATTCGCTGGAGAGAGATAATGAAGATAGATGAAAGATAGAGAAATATCTTTTCAGATCAAACTGGATATTTATTATGCATTTGGTAAGCCAAATCAGAATATCAACAACAGATACAAGAAATTATAATAGAATTTCAAATTTGGTTTTACACGAAATCGATTTATCCATACAATTCAAATTATTCTTCATATTCTATTAATCAATTTAACTTAATTTAAAATTCCCAATTTATTCAAAATTTCTAATTTATTCAAAATTTCTAATTTATTCAAAATTTCTAATTTATTCAAAATTTCCAATTTCCAATTCATAAAAGTTTACATCTAAAACTGTAAAGAAATCGATGAAGATACGAAGTAAGATCTTCTACAACGATTCATAGGGCATCACCGCAACGAACTTCTTTCTGGAGTTGTCACGAATCAATCAAAAGAATTTGGAACGAATCAAAGGAAATTGATAAGAAAGTTTGTTTCCACTGTTACAGGGTATTGACCATTTATAGTGATATTCCCCTGTCCCCTATCTCGTTCTCTTCTTGCACTTATACTTACTATCAGTGGATAGCAAGAGAATTTACTGAGGCACTCGAACGGATATATTAAGGATTACTCATTCTAGGGTTTACTTCACCCTATCTATAATGAGCTACTTAACGTGTTATACTCCTGAGCTAAAGTTCAACCTTAGCTCCGATACCAAAATGTAACGAAACGGGATTTCCGTCAGCAGCGACCGGTAGGCTTTTCAACCATCCTAGCCCCACCGTGGCTTACACTGGTATCCCAGACTTTGCTTTTACGGCCAGCCTCTCGACTGTCACGGCTTACGCCTAACCAACCCCGCAAAGAGGCCGTGTGGGGGCAAGAGTCTCCCGTTCGCCGCCAAACCACGAAGCGAGAATCCCCCATCACATTTCACTAAGACAAACAAGTCACGTCCACAAAGCCACGCTTTGGTACAAACCCATGCTTTGGGTCAACAAATGATCAAAGTAATGATCACAAAGATAAATGATCAAACAAATGATCATATCATAAATGATCAAACAATGATCATTTCACAGCAACACTTAGCATGTCACATTACCAAATTGGGAATATATCGCTGATGACCTTCAACTACATAACCTCTGAGCTCGTACGTCTCAGAGAAGGGTGTTAAGCTAAAAGAATAAATTCTTCGCCACCAACAGAAATGTATTTGAAAGAAATCTGCTTTATATCTCAAAATGTAATGTCAGACACACAATCCATACAAATCTGTTCCGGGTTCGAACAGAACCGAAGGCACTTCCAAAGAAGCCCTTGCAATCCGGATAATCCCTAATCACGTCCGGATTTCCCATCACATATGGAGATCTCTATACCGGGGATCAGCCAGTGCAGAGACAATCGACAAGAAATCCTTTCGTTTTCGAAAATATCCGGTCTTCACCACTGGTCTTCAAATGCAATCCATACGTTGTATCACTATTCGGAATGGGTTATATGACACAAAGGTCCTCTCCCGGCTAAACCGAATAGTGAGCGCAATATTTCAAAAACATATGCACATTGGGATTTCAATTAAGTCACAACTTAAAACCCAAAAACTTTCTTTCAGTGGTTAAACAATTTACCATTTCAAATCTTTAGACAAAAAGATTTATTTCACAAAGATCAATTCATAGATTTCCAAAACAATTTCATTTCTATAGGATTAACCCATTAAATCTTTAAATCAAAGATTTAACTTATAGTTTCAAACCGTTTCCAAAACTTGGAAGTCATTTTCATTTTCAAACTTGAAATTCTTTTTAACACAAATTGGACGTTCATTTCTTATGTGAAAGCCTTTATTATGTGAAAACAAACAGTTTCGTTTTAGAAAAATCCAATTAATTTACACGAGTTAAAGTTCTCAATTTATGTTCATATTTCCAAATTATTACATTTTAAAATGATTTAACCCATATATAACTGGTATAACATCTTTAACCCCTAGTTTCAAATTATAGAATTCAGTTTCACATTTTGAATTTAAATTTAAATCAAATTATTTAAATTTCAAACTTTATCAAGTTATTCAAAAATAAATTTCATCTTTGAAATTTCATTTCAAAAGCTTTTCACATTTAACCCGATTCCATTTCAAACTATTTGAATTTAAAAAATTCAAATTCAAAACTATTTTCAAAAATCTGTGACTTAATCGATTTCCTCGTGAAATCCATATTTGTGTGTGTATAAGTGTGGTCCAGGGGTTTAACACAATAGTGCAATATCATTCAATCATCATAGATCAAAATACAGAAATGTAATTGATAAGCGATATAAATTATAACGCTCATCGCCCATTCACAGATTCACAGATAATATACAGATGCAAATAAATATACACAGCTCAATCCACAGAACAAAATATCACAAATCAGATAGGATAATCAATTCAAGGCATCACATATAATACGATCATTCATAAGTAATTCAAGTATCCAATAATCATTTATAAACAGGATTTATTAATCGTTTAATCCTATGTAATTCAATTTATCTCCAATTAAATTAATTACTTATGAATTTATTATCCAATTCTGATTAGATTATTTTCATTAAGTAATTACATTTAAATCATTTATAATTGATTATCTAATTTATTTAATCCAATAAATCATTAATATTAATCACTTTAAATCAATTACTTAATAATCCTTAGTTAATTATCCTTATTAACTAATAATATTTCTTAATCACTTTCTTAAGAAATTATCTTAGATTAATTCATTATTAATCATTTCTAATTATAAATTAATCTAAATTATTTATTTATAAATTAAATAAATAATTCTTTAATTACCATATTAATTAAATCATTTTATTACCTTAATTATCTCTAAGATAACAAATTTCTTTATTAATGATTTCATTAATCATTTAAGTGTAATTTAAACATTACACTTTTAAATTAAAATCAAATTTAAATTTAGTTCCAGATTTCAAAATTTGATTCAACTGGTCTAAGTTCTTTCTTTACAAGTCCAAAATTCCATTTAAATTCACATTCCTTTTTAACCTTTAAAATACTTTAAAAGTTTAAACAAGTTAAGAATTTATTTACAAACAACTAATTTGATTTAACTTTGATTTTAAACTTTAAATAAAAAAAAATCAAACTTCATTTTAAAACTTTAAGATTCAAAAGTTTATTTGAATCTAAACTCCATCCTAGATTTAAACTTTGTTTAAATCTAACTCACAATTTAAGTTTCATTTAAATTTGTTTTAAATTCAAATTTCCTTTTCAATACTTAAGCATTTTTAAGTAATTCAAAACAATTTTAATTTCATTTTTATTGCCAAACTAAATTTTCAAATCTGAACTTGAATTTATGTTTATACTTTGAAATTTTTAAATTTAGATTTAGCAACAATTTTATAGCATTCTACTTCATAAAAGTCACGGCCCATCCCATTCCTGGTCCACTTCTCTTCTCGGCCCAACTCCTCTTTACTTTTCTTTCCCTTCCTTCTCTATCTCGTTACCTACCTGCTACTAAAATATGATACACGAACAAACCGTGCATGTGCACCAGGGCTCGGACCATCTCCGACCAACCCCATCCCCTTCGACCAGTCAATCACGATCCCCCTGATGAACTCGATCTCCCAGAACACTCAATATCGCCACCGATAAAAAAAAAGAGTACTCGATCGAACTGGAACGAAAATGGTCACCAAGCAAACGCCTCGCATCACCTCGCCTTGCCACCAGCGAATAAGCAACTCCGACCGAAGCAACTTCACCCACTCACGTCTCTCCTCCCACAGTCCGGTCAAGCTCGATCAACTAGTGGTGGAGGAAACACTTCCTCCCCATCCTCAACCAAAACAACTGCTAAAACCCTAAACTCGCTTCAACCCACCAATTCACGCAATAAGAAAATTATCTGATAATTTTCTTGAAGTCACTGATTAATAGACTAGCTTCGAACCAAGTCTCAACATTTAAAATTGACTGAATTGTTAGAAATTGAAAAAAAAAAACAGATTTTGTTCAAACGTGAGTTTCCCTTGGAACACTTGATTTAAAATCATCATATTAATCTTAAAAATCATGTCTTTGTATACTTATTCAAATTATAAAATCAAATCTATGGTTTTACTTGTTTGAATTTATCACATGATTTTTTTTTTTGCTTGTACTGCAAAACAAGTATAAAGAGTCCAATGTTTTCATTCTTTAGCTCAAACAATTTTTTTTTCCAGAGGCATATACACACCCATTTACTGATATGCATCATCAACCTGTACACATATGAGCACACTGGTGTACATTCAAACAAGTTACCAAACTCACTCATTTCATTCATCATTACAGAGCATAATTTTTAAGATAAAAGGTTGGGTTTTTAAGGAGAGTTGCTCACCTGGTTTTGTTGAAAGCAGAGACAAGATTTTGAACTGCTTTTGACTTGCATCTAGAAAAACTTTGATTTTTAAGTAGTTGTACAGGTTTGCTTGACGAGGTTGAATTTTTCTTTTGCATTTTTAAACTGAGAATGATTTGTTTGCTCCAGATTGAAGCTTGTTTCAGGTTTGAAGCTCTAACCTGATTCCTTTCTCTTTTTGTCTTTTTTTTCTTTTCTTTTGCTCAGTTTAAAATGAATGAAAACTGTAATGATGTTGTTTTGTGATGTGTTGAAATGTATATAGGAAGAAATGAAGTGTACAGGTTATAACAATTTGTACAAAGTGATGATCTATATTGTACCAGTGATCTAATATTTTGTACAAGGAAAATAGGATATTTTCTTGGGTTAGAGGTTGATGTATACTTGCATTTATTGCCTTGTACCATGTTTAAAATTTCCTTTCCTCTTTAGTTCGGCTGTACAAAGCTTGCTTGGTGGCTAATGAAATTTGCTTGTGTACAAAAGATATTGTGTACTAGAGATATAGTTGATTTCGGCTGAAGCTTTGTTTTTGCAGTTTATTCTTGCCTTCCATATCTCTTTTATTTTCTTGTTTCGGCTGACAATACTTGTTTTATATTTGTACTTTATTTTATTTCTTTGCTTTGTTTTTATAAGCTTATGCCTAACTTCTTTTATTATGTTTTGTTTGTACTTACTTTGTCTCGGCTGAAAACATTTATTTGTTTGAACACTTTATTTGCATTGCCTAGCTTGTTCTGATTTGGTGGCTGAAGATATCTTGTTTTATGCTGAAGAGATGTTGTGATGGCTTGTATAAATGATGTTGTACAATATACTTATCTCTTTTGCCTTTGTTTGTACATAGTTATATCTATATTAGGTTGCTTTGACTATGCTAAGTCTGATTTCGGCTGAAATGATTTGTTTGTGTTAAGATAATTCATCATTAATGCAAGCCCAGTCACATATTTTTATATTTATTTTTCAAACCATTTATATAAGATTTTAAATTCAAATAATTTAACACATTTTTATTTGAACTCGGGGAAACTCGCATCAATTCATCGATACATTTCACGAATATAAATTCAAAAGTTCAATTAATTATCAATTTAAACTAAATTAAAATCCGAGGTCGTTACAATATATGATTGTATAAAAACTTGGGGTGAGAGAGGATTGAACACTCGACCCCAGGAATACTGAAGAAAAGCTCTGAGACCTACGCACTAGCCTACTGCGCCACCGCCCCATGTGTTAATTTTGATTCAAGCTCGACATTAATTTCAAATAAAACCCTACTGTGATGAAGTTGGAGTCGAAGACGTTGGCTATGAGAAGCTGGTTTCATCATCTTCTTTGAGACGACGAGCTTTCCTCGGGGAGGCATGGCGTGAACGGAGTAAATAAAGTTGGAAATTTACCATGGTGAAAAGAAAACCAGGTAAAAGCTTTTTCGACAAATGAAAATGGTAAGTGTTTGGGCAACATAAAAAAATAAATGTGGTAAAATGAAGTAGGGAAAGATAAGAGCATTGGTAAAATGAAGATTAGGTAATTTTAAGTTAAAAAGGTATACCGTTTTAAAGAAAACAATTTTTTGAAAACCAAACCGAATTAATAAAATTATTTTTAGTTAATTGGATTTAACCAAACCGTAGGTACCGTATTCTATGGTTAGAATGTTCAACATAGATAACTCGATGATTTTTGAATGATGATTTTCAAATTAATTTCATAATATAACCATATTCAAGATAATGCTTCAACAAAATCAGAGGAAAAAAAATTAAATCAACATTAATTTCAAAATAAAACTACTAGAATTTGAGAATGTTTTGGATTGAATGATATTTGAGTAGATAGAATCGAAGAAAATGTGCATTTATTAATAAATAATGATGTTGAGTGCAAAAGATACAATACTCATATGCAATAAGAAGCTTATATACATAAATTACAGCATTGGGCCATCTTGGGTTTTCGGGTTAAACCAGTATATTTGATATTTTGATATATAAAAATATATGAGATAACATGTGACCGCATTATTCTTCACTTCCCTCCTCAAACCAATATTAGGTTTAGGGTTTCTCTGGCGATTTCAGATCTACGGCGGCGATCAAAAATCATGCCGTTCATCTTCGATTCTTCACAAAAGTTCTTCATTATATTACATAAGAGAGTAGATTGATCCTATCTACTTCAATTTGGAGTAGTTGTCTCTGAGAGTTCAGACTTTTTCTGAATGTTAGATCTGTATGCTTCCTCTGTTGATTTGGCTTTATTCTGTCGGAAGTTACGTCACCGAGAGAATCGCCTGTAGCAGCTTCATCAATTTGAGGCTACCGAGTCTGAACACTCAACCTCTTGCTGGATGTCAAATCTATGTGTTTTTCCCCTTTCTCTACCTTCAACCTGACTTGAAACTTTAAAAAAATTCTTGCTAACAATGCTTTAGCTAGTATGTCGGCACTTTGGTAAGTCGAAGGTATGTGATTGACCTATAAATTTCCCCTTTGAATTTTCTCGTGGATAAAATACAGATCAATTTTGATGTGTTTTGTTCGTGCATGCAATATTGGATTAGCTGTTATATACACGGTACTTTGATCATCACATCATAATATTGGTTTGACTGCTAATTTGATCTGTAATTCTTCCAGTAGAGATTGTAACCAAATTATCTCTACCGTGACACTTGCAACACTCCTATACTCTGCCTCTATGCTTGATCTTGATATAATAGTTTGTTTCTTAGAACATCTTGACACCAGATTATCTGCAACGTCAATATAGTTTCCAGTTACAGACTTTCTATTATCAATGTCAGTAGCCCAATCTGCATCTACATATGTTGTGATATTTAAGTTGTTGCAACTTTTAAAAGTTAGTCCAAAATCTGCAGTTCCTTTAAGATATCCGAGATTCCTTTTTACTGCTTTCCAATATTCATCATGTGGTTCCTGCATAAATTGTAAAACTTTGGTAACACTGAATGAAATATCTGGTCTAGTTATATTAGTGTATTATATAGCTCCTACAATACTTCTATATTGTTGAATATTTGATATGGTTTCTCTCTGTTTTTGGGCAGTTGTTGATTACTGATCATAGGAGTAGGATGTGGTTTTGCCTCATGCATCTTTGATCTGACAAGTATTTCTCTGAAATATTTCTTCTGGCTCAACAATTTTTCTATGTTTGATTTTCTGTTAACTTTAATACCCAGAAAGTAGTTGAGATTGCCAAGGTCTTTAATAGTCTTTAATAGAAAATTACTTGTTGAGATATTGTTTAATTTTGTTGATCTCTTTTGTGTCATCACCTGTTATAATCAAGTCATCAACATATATTAGACATAAATAACATGGTTGTCGTAAATTTTGACAAACAGTGAGTTATCTGATTGATAGCCTAGAGTAGTCAAAGTGGCTTTCAGTCCATCAAACCATACTCTTGGTGCCTATTTCAAACCATATATGGCCTTGTTTAACTTGCACACATGATGATCATCATGTTTATATCCCTGTGGTCGTTACATGTAAATTTCTTCATGTGGAATGCCATTTAAAAATGCATTATTAACATTCGATTGCCTTATATCTCAGTTTTAAACTTAGAGCAATTGTGAGAAAAAACCTGATAGTTGTTGGCTTCACCACTGGTGAAAATGCTTCAATAAAGTCAAATCCATATTGTTGAGTATATCCGTTAGCAACCAGTCTTGCTTTATATCTAGATATTATTCCATCTGGATTTTTCTTCAATTTATAGGTCCTTTACATCCTATTATATGTTTGTTTGCTGGAAGATGCACTAGACTCCATGTTTTATTCTTTATGAGTGCTTGATATTCTTCATTCGTTGTCTTCCAGTTTTCATCTTTACAAGCATGCTCAAATGATTCAGGCTCATCAATATTTACTGTTTCTATGTAGATTTTTGGTTTGATATCACACTCTTAGACCTTGTTATCATATGATGGCCTGTTCTGGTTGGTAATTCAGTGTCTATAGATGCTGAATTGTCATCCTAATTAGCGTTGTCCAAAATTTGTTCTTGATGACTATTATTATTGATGCCTTGATTTTGATTGCTTGATACAACAGGCCACTGAGCATGCATATCAGGCTGCTCTTCTGTTCCATGACATGTTTCAGATAACACTCTGTGTTGTGGTTCAGAGACTCCAGCCTTCTTCTCAATCTCAGTCTGATTCCTTGTTTCAGTATACACAGGTAAGTTTGAAATAGATATTCTTGGATTGTATATTTTTTGTGTGGTTTTAACATTTGTACAGGCAAAAGGAAATATTTTTTCATTAATAACCACATGTTTACTTATAAATATTTTTCAGTTTTACCCAAACATTTGTACACTTTCCGTTTGCTTGCATAATCTAGAAATGTGTGTGGGTGAGATCTGAAATCTAATTTGTGTTTGTAATATGGCCTTAAATATGGAAAACATAGACACCCAAATGTCCTTAGACTATCATAATTGGGTTTGATTCCCATGAGTTTTTCCATTGAACTTACTCCTTTTAGTACTTTTGTTGGGAGTATATTAATCAAATATATAGAAGTACTAAAAGAGTCAGGCCAGAACTTTAAAGGTAGGGATGTATGAACAAGTAAGGTTAACCCTGTTTCGACTATGTGTTTGTATTTTCTCTCAACAAGGTCATTCTGCTCAGAGGTATAGGGACATGTAGTCCTATGTATTATACCTTTGTCTAAAAATTTTTTTCAAGTGATTTATATTCACTAACACCATCACTTTGCGTGATTTTAACTTTGTGGCAAGTTTTCTTTTCAGCCTGTGTGACAAAGTATATGACCACATTATAAACTTCTGCCTTAATTTTCAGGAAGTATATCCATGTGCATCTAGTATGTGCATCAACAAAAGATATATAGTATTTATAGCCATAATCAGAACTATGGGTGCAGGACCCCAAAGATTCATGGCAACCAATTCTAATGGCATCTTGTATTCAATTGTGGAGTCTGCAAAAGCTAATTTTGTGACTTTTGCCCATTTGATAGTAGGTACACAAATATGGTAAAGAATCAAAAGAAATTTTATTTTCTTTTAGAACCTGTTTGACAACACTTGCATTAGGATGACCTAACTTGTATAGGAAGACAAAACTTTTAATGCCATTGTATTTTTATTGTTTTCATTAGATGACATTTCATTGTTATTACAACACTTTACTTTCAACAGGATTTCTACAATTAGTTAAAGTAAACTTGTATCAACCATTCACTGCATCACTCTGCAAAAGTTTTTCACTAGTTATTATGTCTTTAACTAAGCAGTATTTAGGTTATAATTCAAAGTAAACATTATTGTCATGTGCAAATTGAGAAATACTCATAGGATTTTTCTTTACTATTGGAACTCTTAATAAATTATTGAGATATAATTGCCTTTCACCTTTGATATGTGCTTACCATCTCCCATGAATATGGACTGTTTACCTCTATATTCCTTGTTGCCTAGATTTAAGTTGTCAAGATTGCTTGTCAAGTGATTGGTTGCTCTTGAGTCTAGGTACCATGCCTTATCTTGTATATGTTCAGGCTTTGTATTTTCATCCTGGTACCGATTCTTGTTGCACCAGATTGTTTGTTAGGTTCTTGCTGAACCTGTGCTAAGTTTGCACTGTAGTTGCAATTTCTTTGACTGTTTGAGTTTGTCCTGGAATATAGTTAGCATTGAACTTGAAATAACACTTTGGTGCAATGCGACCAACTTCTTCGCATATTTAACATTTTGGCTTCTTACCACCACTCCATCTCCCTCTGCCTCTACCTCTTGTGGTGGACTTCCCCATTTGATACTGTTGATTGGCATAATTTTGGTTTCTGATTTTATTATTTGAAGCATAGTTAATAAACATGTCAGTGTCTATGGGTTTTTTGAAGTCCAATCTTCCTTCATGTGCAAGGAGAATGGAGTGGACATACTCAATTGATGGTACAGTTTTTTGAGAAAACACAGCCTCATACTCGTCACCTAAACCAGTTAGAATAGTCAACACTTGTTTAGTATTGAAAACTTTATGCCCCACAGCTTCATGCATATCACATATGTTCTTGACTTTTTCCATATAGTCTCTCAATGTTTGACCGTCTTTCTTTATACTTTGTAACTGCCTTTTGTAATGCATCACTCCGGCTACAGACCGAGTATTGAAAATTCTTTCAACTGTCAGCCAGATTTCATTAGCAGTTCTACAACCAATTACTTGATACAGCAATTTCACATTTATTGATGAAAGTAGCCATGAATTTATAAGACTGTCTTGCCTTTGATATTTTGCATATTCTTCACTACTTACCATCTTATTTTCTTGATCAGTGATTAATCTGAGAGGAACAATAGTGCCAAGAACAAATCCTTCCAAACCATACCCTCTAGCTGCAGTTTCAACTTGTATTTTCCAGAAGAGAAAATTGTCTTCCTCGGGTTGACCAGTGATGAGTTGGGTTTAGGGGCTAATGATGGCTTTCAGAAAGCTTTCTGCAATTGCTGAGGCTTGTTGAGTTGGATTAGGAGCATCATTAGATGTTGCTGAACTATTTTCTGCCATGCTGAAGTTTCTTGAATCAAGAAAAGCACTTGAAAGATCAGAAAACAAAACAGGGAATAGCAAGAAATCTTGTTCCTACAGAAATCAGGTATGTTGCAACTAGGTTTAAATGATGAGGTCGAATCTGATAAACCAGTGGCATGACACCTACTTTTTTCTATTTCGATGAGATTCTTGATTTCTTGACCGGGCTTTAATTTTCTCAAGCTAAGATTTGATCTGGGAAGGGGACTGTGCAGGCAGGCTTCCCTTGGTGAGGCAATAGTCTCTGGAGACAAATTTTGCACTGTCCAGATGATGAAATGTTGCTGATGGGTATTTAATCTCCAAATATGAGGTTTCTGTGATGGAGAATAGTATTTCTTCTTCTTTTTGAGGATTTTAAAGCATTTTTGTCTTGTATGGCGCGATACCATTTAGAATTTGAGAATTTTTTGTATTGAATGATATTTGAGCAGATAGAATTGAAGAAAATGTGCTTTTATTGATGAATAATGATGTTGAGTACAAAAGGTACAATACTCGTATGCAATACAGAAGCTTATATACAAAAATTACAGTATTGGGCTATCTTGGGGTTTCGAATTAAACCTGCATATTTGATATATCGATATATAAAAACATATGAGATAACATACGACCGCATTATTCTTCATTAAAACGTTGGCTGCGATGAAGTTGGAGTCGAAAACATTGGCTGCAAGAAGTTGGCTTCATCTTATTCTTTGAGACGACGAGCTTCCTTTGAGGAGGCATGACGCGAACGGAATAAATAAAACTGAAAATTTACCGCAGTGAAAAGAAAAACTGGGCAAAAACTTTTTCGACGAATGAAAATGTTCAATGTTTGGGCAACAAAAAAAAAATAGACGTAGTAAAAAAAGTGGAGAAGGATTAGGGCATTGGTAAAATGGAGTCCTTAATTCGGTGCATTTAGCACCACTCCAAAAGATACTCGGTTGGCATTAATCATTTCATATTAAAATTTCTTAAATTCCTTTCATATATTTAGCTCTAATTCTTATTTGAGTTTTCCAATGTTGACGTTTTCATGTTAATTCTAGTTTGAGTGTTACGTTCCAAATATATGTTGTTTGTCACTGTTCTTTTAATTCTTTTTTTTTAATATTTAATGTTTATGATTATGAATGTAGGTTTATGATGTAATACTCGAAAATGGCATTATATAGAAGCCACGTTTTTTATTGTGGATTTAACATATGCTAAAAACTTAAAACCACGTAAGTTGAACTGTCAAGAAATTTAAAAAAATAAATAAATTCGTGAGCATTGGATACACCCATGGTTAAAGTGATTTTGAAATTCAACTTTCCAAAGTTTGAAAATTTAGTGAAAATTAATATTTCATGTACTCATGTGTCCGACTAAAAATAACATTTTGATGTATTTACTGTTATACGTATAGTATACCAAAACAAAGACGAATCAATTATAAACTTGTCTCACAAGTTTACAACTCAGATTTCCACTACTCTGGAATTATGTATTAGTTATTTTAACACCAAGTATGTTGTAATTAATTACAATAACAAAGTAACAACTATAGCAATAATAACTATAGTGCTAAATCAAACGTTATGCTATTTAAAGAAATAGTACAACGCAGAAAGAAAACGATATATATATATATATATATATATATATATATATATATATATATATATATATATATATATATATATATATATATAAATCAACTAGAAATCTAACCGGTTGAAGGAGGAAATTACGTTTGAGGCTTGTCCTTACAATTTCCTTAAGACTTTATTCAAAGTCTCCCAAGATACAACAGACGTGATCTGCTCGAGATTGTAATGAGTATGCCAACTCTGTGATATATTGTATAGAGTAGTAGAGAAGAAGAAGTAGAAGAAAATTGGAATCGAATGAGAATGTGATCAGTATTCTCTCCTATTTATAAGTTCCTCCGCGTCCTTTCAAACAGTCGCGTCCGCTTGACGGGTCGCACCCGTTGCCTTTTAGTTGCTACTGTTCGTTAATGGGTCACACCTGCCTGCTACTTGCATCCGCTCGTGTCGCACCTGCTTCTGTTCGCCCGCGCTTCTTCAGTCGGGTCGCACCTGCTTCTGTTCGCCCGTGCCTCTTCAGTCAATCCGCGTCCGCTTCCGCTTTCGAACAGATACACACCTGTTCGTATAGTCTGAAACTGTCAGAAAACCCGGCTCAGTTTTGCAGCAAAAATAGGATCACACCAAACCCAAACCCGAGCCTGGCCCGGCTCGGTAGGACGGACGGCGACGGCGCCCGCGCGTACGTTGGTGATGCATGATCTCCCTCCTCACAACGAAGCAAATAATTGTGTGCCCCAAGGCCCCAACCCCTTCATTGCAAAGCTGTTAATATACTAGAATAGCTTTGCAATTTTTGACGATGTGGGACTATGTTATTTTTGTTCAATTTAGTATTAGGAATTCCAACAATCCCCCACATGAATGATAATATTCATATCTGCACACAAAGCGAAATATCACAGAGTATATATGGAATAATGCTTTATCGTGGATAAGCAGATATTTCACTTTGAACTTTCCCTAGTTTAAACTTGTCAGATCTACTTGGCTAATCGGTGAATTGTTTCATCTTGCACCGTCGGCCTTTATTGTGTATCCAGACAATAAGCTTTACGAAGCATTGATTCTCTTCTCATCCAATCTCTTGGATGTGTTCATTTTGGTCCTGCGCACATTTTGGTTCTGTGAGTGATGGAGAATTTAAGCTTTAATATTCTCATAGGGCCGGCCCAACTCACACTAACATAGGTGATGGCAACCATTAATAGTATCCTACATATACCCCACTTGTTATTTTCAAGATATGGTCATCATTAAAAAACATAGTTTTAACCTTTAACCACTTCTGTAGGCATGCATTATATTTTGCACCATAGAAATGGAGTAGGACTAAGTCCAAACAAATGCATTGCTTCTTGAGTTACTCATAACTGGTTTGTCTATTGAACCTAGTCCTAGGATCTCCAGTTGCTAGGAAGGTTTCCGTATAAGGTAACTCTTGTTGGTTTAGGCTTTTAAACCCATTCCCCTCGATGTGCAGTCAATTTTCTCTCTCGATAAACCTTTAGTAAATGGATCCGCTAGGTTATCATTTGTTCTCACCTAATCAATGGAAATAGTTCCATTAGAAGGTAACTGCCTAACTGTGTTATGGCGACGACGAATGTGATGACCTGGTATTTTAAACAATATCAATTTAATAATCTGAAATAAAAATTAAATTGATTTGATAATCTTTGTAATAAGATTTGAATTAATTTAATAATCCAATAAAATAAATAGTTAATTGATAGATTTTATCTTTTTAAATCTAATAATTGTTTTATACTTACAATGTATATAGAATATGTATATATTGAAAATAGATCTTGTTTTAATCTAATAAATAAATAAATCCCGTGTCTATAAAAATATATATATCTTTAGTAAAAAAATTGGGAATTTTGATTTTATTTAAAAGTTAAACTTTTTAAAGGTTAATCAATAAATGAAACATGGTTTTAAATTGATAAGATAAAAATTTAATTCGTTTAAATTGGTTTATTTGATATTAAGTTTTTAAAAGTATAATAAATAACTTTATGATTTTAAATACACAAGGTAAATATTGAAATGATTTAAAATATGTTTTAACTCTGTTAACGCTTAAATTTGAACGCTAACACCCCGGTGTGTGAAGTGTAGTCGTGAAAGCACCACCCGATAGATCGGGAAAGAATTACAAGCAAGTAATAACGGAAAAGCAGTAAACAACAGCAATTTTATAGTGGTTCGGCTTATGGGTACAGCCTACGTCCACTTTAAGTACTTTTATTGATGATCTCGTTACAAGTTGATACAATTCTTCCCAAGTACAATTCACTTTGAACTACAAGAAACTTAGAACAATTATTTTAAACTTCAATGGAGATGAGAGTCTTCGAATCCATGTTGGATGTACGTGATCTCTTGTTGAAGTTGTTTGTAGCGTTCTTAGTGTCTCGAGAGCTTCAAGTGTTGAATTGGTTTGGAATGCAGCAGAGTATCAGCGCTTGAAGAGAATGAGCCAAAGGTCCTCTTCATGTTGAATGTGGCCTTGTATTTATAGGCAAACTGTTTAGGCTGAAATTGCCAAGTCATGAGTCGTGACCGACTCATGATGAGTCGTGACCGACTCATGATGAGTCGTGAGTCGTCTGCGAGTCACCTCTTTGCAGCATGATTTTGAACTTGCCTCTGAGCCTTGTGTCGTGCGTCGACCTATCTTTTGAGCCGTAGGCTTTCCTGAGTCGTGCCATCCTTAACCCATCGAATCTCCTTAAGTCGTAGCGGCCTCTTGAGTCGTTCATCTCTTGAGTCGCTGATTCCTATGAGTCGCTGACTGCCTTATCTGTTGAGTCGGCCTAAGTTCCAGTGGGGTTAACATTTGCCCCTCGAAGCACGCGCCCGAGTCGTAGGTCGCGCGCTTCGACTTATCTTAACTCGCTTGTGCCGACTCATGCCCTACTTCCTTGGTATAAAATGGATGAACCGTCACTTCTATCTTCTTCTTCCTTTATCAATCTCTTGAGTCGTGTTCCGCCATTAACACATCTCCAAGCTCCCAAAAATAATTTCAACTCGAATTAGCACCCAATCCTCTCTAGTCAACATACAATCGTAAGCGATTTCTTCCCTTTCTTCGATCGTTGATCATTATTGTCTTACACGCTTAATCCTTCGCTTCCGATTTGCCTCTTCGTGTCTTACGAGTTTTGTTGGATTTGATTGTTGATGAACTTAGGTCTGCTTGATTTTACTCGCGGCGATCCATCATTCGAGGCGATTCTGTATTGTGATAGGATTAAAGTTACTATTTTTGGAGATACCATTAGGTTAACGGGTTATGGGTTAGGATCCGAAGATAGGACTTGGAGATAGGTCATTGGGTTATCATGGGGTAGGAGGGAAACGAGTTTTGGAGTTGTATGGTAGATAGGCCAATCAGAGTAAAACACTACCCCTGATGCGACTTAATAATCTTGAACGACCTAAAACCCTTTGCGATTCAACTCTGGACCGGCTCACCAACCTTCACGACACAAGACTTGAGTCGGGGCCGAGACATCACGACACAATGCTTGAGTCGGGGCCGAGACATCACGACACAATGCTTGAGTCGGGGCCGAGACATGTCTTGATGAATTTTTCATAATTCTGAGCTGACATCTATTCTCTTTTATGACTCGTGACCTAAGTATTGCTGAGTCGTCTTCGACTTAGTCCTTGAGTCGTCTACGACTTAATACTTGCACTTTTAAACTCCACTTGAACCTTGAACTGCTGCTTGAATCTTTTACAGATTGCTTTAACTTGTAAGCTAATAACCTGTTAATATAACATTCACAGAAAACTGGGACGAATATACTGTCATTGATTGCCCACATCGAACGACAGATTAGTTAATGATAGATGATTAGCTTAAATAAATCGTGTGAACGAAGTGCTATCGATTTCAAGTGGAATATTAAAGCAGCACTGGATTAGTCAATTGAAACTGACCAGCCCGAATTAATATTATGCTTGAGCTTTAAATAACAAGTTCCGTAATTACCGTAGTCAATCAATCGTCAACCAGTTTAATTCCAGTTATCTTTACTTGTTATTATTTTTTTTATTAGCTTTGCACGACACTTCACACTTTTTAGGAAACGTGCACCTTCGCATTTGAACATCCAGTTGCTTGTGTAGAATGACCTCTCATCAAGAAGAGCCGATGGGCCAGGCTGAAGATGTCTTCCCAGTAGCCATCCCTATAGACAACCCTCCGGAGAGAACATCCACAACTTTGAATCAGCGGGTGTTTAATCAACTGCGCGTCCAGTTTGGCATTGATGATGCTGACATCTTATTTCCGGGGCCAAATGACACCGCGGATAGGCCCCCTCTTGGCTTTGTTGCTGTTAATCGCCAAATGTGCTTGAACGGCGCTATTCCTCCCTTTAATGACTTTCTCCAACAGTTCCTGCTTCGGTTGTCTATCTCTCCATTCCAATTACACCCCAATGGCTACGCCATTCTGATGGGGTTATGTGTTCTATTTAGGAGAGTTTTGGATCGATTACCAAGCTTCGGGGAGATCTGCTATTTTTGCTCATTCACGAAAACTAAAGACCATCCCTCCATCGTGGTTATAAGAAGCGCTCGAAACCGCAAACTTATTACTGATCTCTCCGAAAGCGCTCACGGATTTTTGAATCAGTTTTTCTTTGTTCGCTGCCCTCCAGGGTTTTATGCCATCTGGAGAGTGGGAAGTAAGATTTCCTGTCTTTACTTTTTCCGTTTTGAAACTTTCTCGAGATCTGAACTCTCAATTGCTAATTTCATTCTTTTCCTGTTTTAGCACTTCCACCCCCTGCTAGGGACCCAAGTCTTAAGCAAATTTTTGAAAGATTAAATGCCGTGCCGGTAGAAGAGAGGAGCATAAAGTTTCTGCTAAACGATGAATTTTTACATCAATACGGACTCCTCCATCCCTCTCGCTTTACTCGGCCTCGTGAAGCTCCAACGGAGGTTCCTGATTCTCCGGTGAAAACTCCTGATCTTCCGATCTCCACTAAAGAGCACATGCGAGGAGAAATTTCTGCAGAAACCTTACTAGTAAAGTGCTCTACTCCAAGAGACGATACGGGACCCTCCGAAAAGCCTGCACTTGCTCCCATAATTGAAGAAGAAGAGGAGCCCCTTTCCCAAACCAGGAAGAGTGCTGACAAAGGAGCTGATGGAGGAAATCAGGTTGGGCATGACGGTGATGACGTTTTTGGGGATTTAAGTGACATAATCGTCACTTCCCAAGAGCTCTTTAAAGATGACCCTGCCTGTGGTAAAACTGTACCCCCGATGATTGAAGCGACATCTGCTCTCCAACAGACTCCAACTCCTTTATCCCAAGAATTGTCACCGACAGTGGGACCTATTACTTCCCCCCAACTGAGGAGTGGTTCGTTAGTCCAACGCGAGTAGTTTGCACTTCACACACAACTAAGGATTTTCCAGCACATTTATACACTTATCTTCTCATACTTTAAAGATTTCTAAAGCTTATCTTTTCTTATTTCAGATCCTTCAATGACACGCGGCGGATCATATTATCAGGATTTCCAACGCTACGGGGGGCGTGGTCAATACGATTATAGGCGTTACTTTCCCTCCTACAGAGAATCTGACGAAGAAAGGGCTGCCCGAAAGGCTCATGAAAGGAGGACTGAAGAAGAACGCCGCGAAAGAAGGGAGAGAGAAGAGCGCCATGATTCTTGGCAAAAAGGCGATGACTCCCACAAGAGAAAAACTCATGACGATCGAGGAAAAGGTCACATGAGTGAAGACTTAAGCAAACGAGCCCGTCACAGTGAAAAGCAGGCCTCTACTACTCCTGAGAAAGTTACTATTCCTGCCTCACTCGACATTCCTTCCGACTCTCCTGCTCTTGGGAAATCAGATATTCAAACGATAATTAACAGGCCCAAATTTCAAGTTGGACCGGGTCCTGCCACTCTGCAGAGCCGATTTCCTCAATGGTGCCTTAAGGGGGTGAGATTCGACCTAGACTTGGTCCCCATCGACAAGTCTGCTATGTTGCGCAATCTTGATGCAGTCAAGCTCGATATCGAGAGGATGTCAAACTGGCAGAAGCTTGTCGATGAGCTTCAAAGAGTTAACCGTGCCAACATAGAGGCTATGCTTACTATGGAAAACGATAAGGCCGAATGGCAAAAGGTCGTTGAGCAACACGACACCAAGATGAGGAACATTGCTTCTTACAATGAGGAGCTTGAAGCAAAAGTCGAGGAATTGAAACATGAGCTTGCTGCTTGCTCTACTTCATATTCTCAGAAAGAAGAAGTGCTCCTGAAACAAGTGAGAGACGCTCACGCTAGCCAGAGGGATGCCGAAGACAGGCTCGAAACACAAAAAAGAATCAGTGAAGGCTATGTCTCTGATATTGCTGAGCTTCGAAAGAAAAACAACTCCCAGGAGGCGGAGATACAAATGCTTAAGCTTCAGCTTGCCAAAACTGAAAGGGAGCGCGATGAGGCTGTTGCCGGCAAAATCGCAGCCGAAGAATCTCATGAGGCGACCAAAAACAGCTTCGGCTCAACATTATTCGACTTCTACTTGCATAGCGTCTTGGGGCGTGGAAGCCTCGCTTTTCTTGGTCCTAAGTATGAAATCACTTTAGCTGAAGTATGGGAGGCCGCTCTTGAGATGCTTGGTGCTGAAGGTGCTGGTTATGACGAATCAGCCCTGGAAAGGCATTATTTTGATGATGACGCTCGCACTGCCCTTGCCAAGGGAAAGGAACAACTTGCCAAATTAAGAACTGAAGTGACGGAAGGGGACCGGCTGGGGAAAACCACTTCAACTACTCTAGTCCAGCCACCTTCTTCGTCTGAAGTCGACATTATTGGTTCCAGTTCCCATCTTGCATCTCCCACCAAAGTTACCACTGAGATTACAAGCATACAGGGTGGAGACGAGGGTGATGAGAGCGCTGATGCGCAAGCTTATGAAGTCGATATCAGGAAACCAGCTTCTCCAGGTAATTTCACTGTTAATCTCGCTACTGTCAATTCTGCTCAAGCGGGTTACTCATTTATTTCGCATGAGTTTTGTGAGCTCCTTGGCTATTTTCTCAACCTTGATGAGCCTTCATCTCCTCTCTTTACTGACTTCATTGGTGAACCTTCATCTCCTCTCTTTACTGACTTTAACCTCTTTTCTTCTGTAGAAAAAGTATCAAGCACTGCTCAAATCTCTACTTCTCCGGTAATCCCTCCTCCATCTCTTCAGGTGGCTCCTCCTTCTGCTTCGCAGCCTGGATCACAGGAGGAACAAATAGAGGCTCTCCATGGCCTGGATGATCCCATTGCTTCGCAAGAGCAGAAAGATGAGGGACTTGAGGGAGGTGACATATCTCCGGAGCGGACTCCTTCTGACGATATAACTCTATCTAAACTTGTCACTCCAGGAAGTGAGTCTTCCTCAAAGAGGAGAAGGAAGCAAGGAGCATCAAAGAGGAGAGGGAAGATAATCACTGCCACTGAAGAGGAGCCAGAAGTTGGGCCAGCTGCGCCTACCTCTCCTTCCTCCCTTATACCCACTGGTCGACCTGAAAAGCTGGTCATTCGGCCGGGTAAAGGGTCCAAAGGCAGTAAAAAGAAGTGAAGACTTTAGCTTTTTGTCTTTTGTATGAACTGGCCGAGAGTTGTGCGGGTATCGGCCCCCGCTTTTATTTTGAAAACCTGTATCTGCATTATAGTTGAATAAAATGATTCTTCGTTTGTACAAACTTCTGTTTGAATTTGAGAATGCATTTACTATTTTTTTTATTTTTTTGCACAAGTTTATTTACACGATATTGCAGCGAGCTTATGGCATGTTACTTGAGCGTTACCTTTTGCTGATTTGGCTATACCATATTGTGTGTAATTATACTATATTGCCCCCATTCCATAAGTTTGCTGCAATATTCTATACTTCGAGGGGACTTGCACTCATATTTGCTAAAGAATAATTATTTTATTCTTTAAAGAAAATTTTTGTAGAGTACAACTCCCTTCGTATAAGTTTCTACGCTTTGTCGTTCGAAGAAATCACTTTTTTTTTTTTTTGCTTATGTGCATATTTTACCAAGTGAATTCCTCTATGTGGTAAAGCGGACCTCTGAAGGGTACTTTAACTTCTTTTCTTTTTCTTCTTTTTTTATAGTAGGTAAATTACTCTCCCTTTGAAAGTTAAAGTACGCTTTTGATGAGGATTTTTTTTATGCAAAGTTGCACCTCTGAGGAGGGATTTTTCACGTTTCAACACTTGGAAGTTTTATTCCAATCTCGGTGAAACGTGTACCCCCAAAGAGTTGTGCCTTTGAAGAAAGCCTTTTCACGTTTCAACACTTGGAAGTTTTATTTCAATCTTGGTGAAACGTGGGCTTCCGAAGAGGTCTTTCTTCTTGATTGTGTCCCCGGGAGGGGGTTGTACCTCTAAGGAGGGATTTTTCACGTTTCAACACTTGGAAGTTTTATTTCAATCTTGGTGAAACGTGTACCTCCAAAGAGTTGTGCCTTCGAAGAAAGCCTTTTCGCGTTTCAACACTTGGAAGTTTTATTTCAATCTTGGTGAAACGTGGGCTTTCAGGAAGGTCTTTATTTTGTTTTTGCATTTCAACTTTGGTGAAGTGAAATTCCGAAGAGCGGTTATTACACTTCAACTCCTGGCGAAATGTGCCTCCGAAGAGGGCTTTTATTTTGTTTACATTTCAACTCTGGTGAAGTGATATCCCGAAGAGCGGTCATAACACTTCAACTCCTGGTGAAATGGGCCTCCGAAGAGGGCTTTTATTTTTTGGCATTTCAACTCTGGTGAAGTGAAATCCCGAAGAGCGGTCATAACACTTCAACTCCTGGTGAAATGGGCCTCCGAAGAGGGCTTTTATTTTTTGGCATTTCAACTCTGGTGAAGTGAAATCCCGAAGAGCGGTCATAACACTTCAACTCCTGGTGAAATGTGCCTCAGAGAGGGTTTTCATCGCCTGGAAGTTACTCTCTCATGGTTGGAGGGTCATGACTCCTCCAATCTTTTTTGTTGAGTAGAGAACTTTCTTTTTTGTGGCGTATGACCCATTAGAGGTCTTTTATCCTCCGAAGAGGACTTGTGCTGCTGATGGTAGCTTTGGTTGTTCCTCTGTTCACTTGTTTATGCCTTTTCAGCGATCCTCTCTCTCTTTTTTTTTTTAAAGTTTTCATTCCCCTTTTCTTGCAAGTAGCTTGTTTAATCCAAGGAAGTGTACTTCATTGCCAGGCAAGTTTGTGAGAACGGGCACTAGCTTCCTAATTGGATGTTTGTTTGTTCAAACAATCTCAATTTATCAGCAAGGGCTCGTTTCTATCGAAATCATTAGCCGTTCAATTGAAGTATTTCCTATCTAGGATTTGAATTCGGGGTCTTTGTGACTTGAAATTTATTTGTTGAATGATGGTGAGAATCGCTCGGTCTTATTATGCGCAAGTTTTATTTCCATTGTCTGCAAAAATTTAAATCGATATTTCAGCAATACATTTTATGTATTTTTATATCGAAAACAAAGCAAACATATAATAATAATAAGGAACACAAGATTTATAGTGGTTCGGCCATGAAATTGGGCCTACATCCACTTTATATTCTTTCATTATTTACTTGCATCAGTTTCACGATTGCTTTCAACTACAAGAATCATACATTCATAATTCTTTTTACAATGTTTCAACAAAATTTTCAAGTAAAGTATGGACGCAAATGGTTGCTGTTCCATGCCCTTGGAATTTGATCTCCATCAACAGTGGTGAGCTTGAATGTGCCGTCAAGAAGCTTCTGACCTATTACATATGGTCCTTCCCAATTTGGCCCAAACACACCTGTCGCGGTCATAATTCTTTTCAGGACTAGATCTCCAATTTCAAAGCTGCGTTGACGAACTTTGGAATTGAAATGTCTGGCTATCCTTTGCTGATGAGCTGCAACTCTGAGGTTAGCTTCATCTCTTTTTTCATCAAGGAGATCCAGCGCTTCAAGTTGTAGCTTCTCATTTTCTGCTTGATTGAAATGGATTCTTCTGTGTGAAGGGACCTCTGTTTCAACCGGGATCATTGCTTCCGATCCGTATGCTAACGAAAAAGGAGTATGCCCAGTTGCAGTTTTGTGAGTAGTTCTGTATGCCCATAGTGCAAGTGGTAGTTTATCGACCCAACCACCTTTTGCTCTTTCGAGTTGCTTTTTGATGGTTGATTTGATGATCTTGTTCACTGCTTCCACTTGCCCGTTTGCCTGCGGATGAGCTACTGCCGAAAAGCTTTTCTGGATTTTGAATCGTTTGCAAAAATCCTGGAATTCCTCGCTTTCAAACTGAGTACCATTGTCTGTGATTATTTTCTGAGGCACACCGTATCTGCAAATGATATTCTTGGTCACAAAGCTTATCATTTTCTTAGAAGTGATAGTAGCCAATGGTTCAGCTTCAGCCCACTTAGTAAAATAATCAACTGCAACAATAGCATATTTAATCCCTGATTTAGCAGTTGGTAGCGGCCCAATGAGATCCATTCCCCAAATTGCAAATGGCCATGGACTGACCATCTGTGTGAGTTCGGTAGAAGGTGCTCTAGGAATTTTGGCATATCTTTGGCATTTGTCACATTTTCGGGAGTAATCTGCAGCATCCCGATTAATTTCTGGCCAGAAATATCCGTATCGGAGAATTTTCTTTGCTAATGTTTGACCACCTGAATGATCACCACATTCTCCTCCATGCACTTCAGCTAGGATTGTTTTGGACTCTTCCCGGGATACACATCGAAGCAATGGCATTGAGAATCCCCGTCTGTACAATCGGCCATCCTGAATTACATAGCGAGAGGCCTTCCTTAGTAGCTTTCGTCTTTCTATCGAGTTTTCTGGCAGAGAACCTCTGAGTAGGTAATCCAGTATTGGAGTCATCCATGACTCTTGTTCTTGAGATACATTCATAATCCAGTCTATATCCATCTCGTCTATACTTGGCGCTGAAAGGACTTCTACAGGGACCAATCCCAATAGTTGAGCTTCACCAGAACTTGAATACTTTGCGAGGGAATCTGCCTTCATATTCTCTTCCCGGGGAATATGGCTTATTGAATAATGATCGAGTTCACATAGGAGTTCCCAAGCCTTTGACAAGTAGGAGGGCAAGTTTCCACCTTTTGTTTGGAATTCCTTCTTGACTTGGCATACAATAAGCTGAGAATCACTGAAGATCTGTAATGCTCGAATGTTTAGCTCTTTAGCGATTTTCAGACCTGCAATAAGAGCTTCATATTCTGCTTCATTGTTTGTTGAAGGAAATTCCAGTCTTAGTGCATAACATAATGATCGACCTTCAGGAGTTTCAAGTACCACTCCGGCTCCAGAACAGTAGTCATTTCTTGCGCCATCAACATACATCTTCCACTGGATTGGGGAATCATTGATCGCTTCTTCCTCACCATTATCTTTCTCTGTGAATTCTGCAATGAAATCAGCTAAAGCTTGTCCGTTGATTGCTTTTCGGGGGTGATAGGTGATGTCATATTGACTGAGTTCAATGTTCCATTTTAGAAGGCGACCCGAAGTTTCGGGGCGAAATAGGACTTGCTTTAGAGGTTGATCAGTGAATACTTTGATAGGATGAGCTTGGAAATATTGCCTCAGTTTCCTTGATGCAACTAGTAGGCAATAGGCGAGTTTTTCCAACTTGGAGTAATTCAGCTCTGCCCCAGTGAGTCTTTTGCTGATATAGTAAACCGGATGTTGAATCCTTTTGTCTTCCCGTATCAGCGCTGCACTTAGAGCATGAGATGATACTGCCAAGTATATGAGAAGATCCTCACCATTGCCTGGCCTAGAAAGTATTGGAGGCGTTTCCATATGACGGATCAACTCATCGAAGGCCTTTTGGCATTCGGAAGTCCATTCAAAATTCTTCTTTCCTTTTTTCAGGGCGTCAAAGAATGGGATGCATTTATCAGTGGCTTTGGAAATGAACCGACTCAGGGCGGCGACCTTTCCGTTGAGACTCTGCAATTCCTTCTTTGTTCTAGGAGCTTTAACTTCTTTCAAGGCAGTAATTTGAGCTGGACTAGCCTCAATGCCCCTAGCACTGACGATGAAGCCTAAGAACTTTCCGGACTCGACCCCAAATGTACATTTCAGAGGGTTAAGTTTCATTCTGTATTTCCGGAGGACTGCGAACATTTCTGCTAAGTGTTCAATGTGATCCGCTGCTTTCCTGGACTTCACTAACATGTCGTCGACGTAGACTTCCATAGTTTTGCCCAATTGCGGTTTGAACATAGCATTAACAAGTCTTTGGTAGGTTGCCCCTGCATTTTTCAATCCGAAGGGCATAACTCTGTAGCAATAAAGTCCAACATCTGTAATAAAGCTTGTATCCTCCTGATCCGGCTCATGCATCATGATTTGGTTATAACCGGAGTAGGCATCCATGAAAGATAACAATTCATGTCCCGTAGTTCCGTCTACCAGTTGATCGATCCTGGGTAATGGGAAGCAATCTTTGGGGCAAGCCTTGTTTAGATCAGAAAAATCGATGCACACTCTCCATTTTCCATTAGCTTTCTTGACCAACACAGGATTTGAAACCCAATTCGGATATGTAGATTCTTTGATGAAGTTATTTTCCATGAGTCGATCAACTTCTTCTTTTAATGCTGCTGACCTTTCTGGACCTTGGGTTCTTCTTTTCTGTTTAACTGGCGTAAACTTTGGGTCAATATTCAGAGCGTGTACTGCAACTTCTGGGGATATTCCACACATATCGGCATGAGTCCAAGCAAAGACATCCAGATTTGCTTTCAGGAAAGATATCAAGATATTCTGAATTGACACATTAAGCTGTGAACCCACATTCAACACCTTATTTGGGTCCTTCGGGTCAACAGGTACCGGAACTGTCGTTTCCACCGGTACTACTCTATTCTCCCCTGTACTGGCTTTTCTGGGATCTATTTCTTTCCGTGCCCCGCTGTGCTCGCCAGTGCAGGGTCCGCTCTGTAATTGCTACAAGGCTGGTTCCTTGATGCGGACTGGGGTTGCCGCATCCTTTCCCATTTATCTTTTTCTTGACTCTCGCAGCTCTGTCAAGTAACATTCTCGCGCAGCATTTTGATCCCCTTTTATAACTCCTACTCCATTGTCAGTAGGGAATTTAATAGTGAGGCACCACGGGGCTAGGATAGCTTTGAATGCTGCGAGTGTTGGACGGCCAAGAAAAGCATTATAAGCAGAATATTCATCGACGATCACAAAGGTTTGCTTTCGGACCACTTTCCTTTCTCCTTCCCCAAGTTCTACAAACAGATCGATGGTTCCTACTGGTTGCTTTGGCTCCCCAGTGAAGCCAACGATTTTCTGTGATGAGGCTTGCACATCGATCATAGGGATTTTCATCTGGTCAAATGTCTTTTTGAAGAGGATATTACATGATGCTCCGCAGTCAATGAGGACTCTTCTGACAATGGCTGGTCCAATACCAGCCGAGATGACCAAGGGATCTAAAGTAGGAGCTTCAATACCTGTAGAATCTCTGGCTCTGAAAATAATATCATCGCTGAAAGTTTTCTGTTGTTTAAGGGGCGTAGTGTCTTCTAGAACAAAGACGTCTTCTTCGGCTGGAGCATATTTCAAAGCCCTGGAATATCTCTCCATCTCACCCCAACTCTTGCCAGCTGGGTGAGGTCCTCCTGAAATGACATTGATAACGGGCCTTCCAGATTCATGCCCCGTAGCTTTCTCACCTGCCCCAGGCTGATGAACAGGAGCCCGCTGCCCCTGACTCGACGATGCAGGATTGTTGCTATTCTTTTTCACGAATTGCTGCAACTTGTTTTCTCTTAGCAACTCTTCAATCAGATTTTTCAGCTGGCGGCATTCATCAGTTTCATGACCTGGTTGATTGTGGAAGCGGCAGAATTTCCCACTCTGTATGGCTTTTTTCCCGGTTCTCAAAGGGATAGGTTTAGGGAAATCGACGGAATCTTTAGTGGCCAGGTAGATGTGCTCCGGTGTATGTGATAATGGAGTATATTCTGATGGCTTGAAGGATCGGGGCTTCTTCAGATTACCCTGTTTCTTCCCATTACTATTCTCCCTTTTTTGCCCCACCGATTCATTCTTGCGTGGAGCGACAGTGTTGTCTTCTGCTTTTTCCAACACTGTCTTTACTGGTAAAGGACGGCTTTCCAAGCGAATGAATTCATCTGCTTTTTTGTAGAACTTTTCGAGAGAGGTTGGCTCCTTCATATTTAACCATTTCCCAAATTCGCTTGACTTATCAATAGCCCTCATCAGATAAGTCAATATCATTCGTGGTTCAGCATTGTCCACCTCAGCCAGTGCTATATTGAAGCGGTTCAAGAAGGATCTGATAGACTCACCAGGATTCTGCTCTAAACTCGATAGTGACATAATGTCCTTGGCCTTCGAAGCATATAGTCTAAACTTCTCCTTGAATTTTCTGGTCAAGTCTGAAAACTGATCGATAGATCGGACTGGCAACTTGGTGAACCACAGTAAAGCCACGCCTTCCAAGTATACGGGGAAATATCGGCACTTTATTTCGTCGGAGGCCCTGGCACCTGCCATGTGCCAATCATATTTATACAAGAACTCGTTCGGATCACTTGTCCCTTTGTAAGCTGGAATAGTCGGAGGGACAAACTTCCTTGGAAATTCCGCCATCAAGATTTTTTCAGTAAACGGAGTTTTACTTGGGGCGAAACCCCATTCCTTCTCATCTTCAACCCTTTGCATACTTTCTTTCATGATCTGCCGGACCATTTCAGAAAGATATTCCTCATCATGCCGAGTTCTAGATCCACCAGCCTCAGGGACTGCCTGCTCAAAGGGACTAGTAGCCCTTTCCGGAGCATTCCTCTCACTAACATCATGAATGTTTGCCCCAAGTAAATCGTTCAACTTATTCAGAATCAGAGCGTTCTTGGCACTTTGAGCCTCTAATTGTACATTTTGGGCGTTTATCTGCTGGTTTAGCCCTAGAATCACAGCATCCAACTCCGCTTTCGTAACTCCAACAGACGGAGTGGGTTGATTAGGTACAGGGGAAGCGGAGGTTCCCTCTTGAATGTTTCCAGATCTGATAGATCTACTTTTCCTTCCAGGAGCCATAATCTCAGATATACTTCTGGTTTTCAAGGAAATTCTTTCTTCAAATCTCTGTGAAGCAATGATGACAGTTGTCCTGAGTTCAATTCTCAGTGAAAGCACCAAAAATGTTAACGCTTAAATTTGAACGCTAACACCCCGGTGTGTGAAGTGTAGTCGTGAAAGCACCACCCGATAGATCGGGAAAGAATTACAAGCAAGTAATAACGGAAAAGCAGTAAACAACAGCAATTTTATAGTGGTTCGGCTTATGGGTACAGCCTACGTCCACTTTAAGTACTTTTATTGATGATCTCGTTACAAGTTGATACAATTCTTCCCAAGTACAATTCACTTTGAACTACAAGAAACTTAGAACAATTATTTTAAACTTCAATGGAGATGAGAGTCTTCGAATCCATGTTGGATGTACGTGATCTCTTGTTGAAGTTGTTTGTAGCGTTCTTAGTGTCTCGAGAGCTTCAAGTGTTGAATTGGTTTGGAATGCAGCAGAGTATCAGCGCTTGAAGAGAATGAGCCAAAGGTCCTCTTCATGTTGAATGTGGCCTTGTATTTATAGGCAAACTGTTTAGGCTGAAATTGCCATGTCATGAGTCGTGACCGACTCATGATGAGTCGTGACCGACTCATGATGAGTCGTGAGTCGTCTGCGAGTCACCTCTTTGCAGCATGATTTTGAACTTGCCTCTGAGCCTTGTGTCGTGCGTCGACCTATCTTTTGAGCCGTAGGCTTTCCTGAGTCGTGCCATCCTTAACCCATCGAATCTCCTTAAGTCGTAGCGGCCTCTTGAGTCGTTCATCTCTTGAGTCGCTGATTCCTATGAGTCGCTGACTGCCTTATCTGTTGAGTCGGCCTAAGTTCCAGTGGGGTTAACAAACTCAAGTTTAAATTTAAATAAAAATAAAAATAAGGTTTATTTTGATATAGTGTGATAAAATAAATAATTTATTAATGAAAAATAACAATTTCTTTTATAAGTTATTTATAGTTATCAATTTTGTTATTTTTAAAAATATAATAATATATTGTTTTTAATAAATAGATTTTAATAAAAATAATTGTTTTTCCAAAATTTAATTGTGTAGTAATATTTGTAAATAAACTTAATTTCAAAATTTAATTTGAACTTGAATTCAAAGCTTTTAAAATTTAAAGTACAAATATTTTTAAATTTGTCTTGATTTTTGAAATATTTGTATAAGCTTTATTTTATAAATAAAATTGGATTTATAAATTTTAAAATTTTCTACGTATAAATAATACATGTTAACTAATTAATTAAACAAAGATTTACAATTATCTTGTATTAACATCTAACTAAATACAATTAACTTTTAATTATAAAGACTAATTACTTTATAAGACAAGTGTAACATCTTAAGGCCTTATATAACACATGTTAAATGTTAAAATAAGGATTACGACAAATGCTAAATCTATGACAAGCATCATTTTTAAAACTTTAATTTTTCTTTATTTTTTAAATTACATTTTCATTTATACAAAACTCTTTTATTTCCTTAACCCATCTCTTTTCTATTTTCCTAAATTTAAAGTCAAAAAGACAATTAAAACAAATCTGAAAATAAAATAAACATCTTCAACAAAAATCTGAAAATCATCTCCAAAATCCTGAAAATCAGATGCATGAAATCAAAGCAAGAAATCCTGCATCTCTTATTCAAGCAAACCTGCATATTTTTCAAATATGAAAGCATCTACATTTCCTTCTATTTGGAGGCAAGCATGCAAGTGTAATCTGGAGCCAATGCAAAACAAGATTTAAAGTTTACAGAATTAAAGAAGCAAGCAGTTCAAATTTAAGCTAAGCAATTCAAAAATGGGTATTGCAGTTTCCAGTTTTTCAACAAGCTTTTGCAAAAACCAATTGAGGCTCTGCCTTCTGAATTTTTAAGGTGAGTAACTTTATTTTTAAAATTTAAGTATAAAATATGGTTGCTATTATTTCTGTGGTTAAATTTGTAGTACGTATATTTGAAGATGAAGTCTGCAGTATGCATGTTTTGTTCCCATATAAGTATCCACTGTTTAAATTTAGTTTCCCTGTGTTAGATTTAAATTCATTTTTCTCTTCAAACAATTGTTAATATGACTTAGTTTATAAACAAAAGATTGTGTGATTTATCATGGATTAATGCTTTAAAAACTTATTTAAGCTAAAATTTATCTGAGTATCTCTGGAAATTAAAAAAAGAAAGAAACAGCAGTTGATTGTTATACAAAGTGAAAATCAAACTTTATAAATGATGAATTCAGTAATATAAAATGGAAACACAAAGCAAAATATGAATTTCAATACAAAAGTCATAATTTATAGGTTAAGGAAAATGGTGTAATTCTGTAAAGAATAAAAAAGGGAAATTAGGGGTTTTCTGATGATCTATCAATATTGAGGGATCGCGGTTCATTTTGTGGGTAGGGGAGTTATCAATAAAGTTGGGAAAAATAGCTGATATTGATGCAAATCAACATGGAAACTATGGTGATGATTTTCTACCTGTAGCCCTAGTTTTGTTTGGACATTTTGTTGTGGTCGATACAACCTTCAGGGATGACCGAGTGTCATGGGCCTCTGGGAGGTGGTTACTGAAGTGTAGGAGAAGCTGTGGCCGGTGGTGGGAGTTTTCTGGTAGACGGAGCACCGAGGGGGAAACGATGACAGGTTTGAAGGGATTTTGGTATTTCTGGTTCCAGGTTTGGAATTAAGACTCGAATTTGATTTCGAGTTGTGGAGGGAAGATTGATGGTCGTGTTGGAATGAGGTGTTGATCGTCGTTGTTGGGAAGCCACCGGAGGTGGATGATGATGACTGGAGGCACGGTGCACGTGCACCGTGCAATTTTTGAGTTCTGATAACTCTAGGTATTGTAGTGTTTTTGAACTCGAGTATTACTCGAGTGTTTGTCGTGCCTTGCTCGAAGGAATGGACCTGATGACTCGAAGCTGGGAATAGGATAGCTCGGGTAAAAGTGGAATAGCTGTTTTTATTACAGAAACCTGATGACCTAGTTTTAAAATTCAAAATAAAATTTAAACCCTGGATTTAAATGAAAATTATGTTTTAAGTACAAGTTTTAAATCTGAGTTATGTTTAAATCTCTTATGTATTATAGTCTTAAATGATTTTGAATCTTATAGGTTTTTTAAATTTTGAAAGTGGTTTTCAGTTTTTAAAAAAGAAGAGGAAAACTTGACAGTTTTCTGGAAATTGAATTTCATTTTGAAAATCTGAAACCTAATTTAAAACAGCAGTTTGAATTTAAATTTTAAGTTCAGTTTTTCTTAAGACCATTGAATCTTCAGGTTTTTAAAAATGAATTTATATTTTAAATAAAGAGTTTTAAAATCAAGGTTTAAATCAAAAGTTTAATTCAAGTTTAAATCAAATGATTTAAATAAGGAATGGGTTAAAGTGTCTTGAATTTAAAATCTGGATATTTGAATAAGTTTAAAATTTTTGAATGTTTTCAAACAAGTTTAAATTTAAATTGTTTGTTAGAGGTAAATTTGTTTTCAAAACAAATATTTAAACTTGATTCTTTTTGAATAAATTCTTTATAAAAGGTTTATAAATGAAAGTTAAATGATTTGTTAACTTGAATTTGCAATTTAAATAGTAATTCACTTAAAAACTTAATTTGTAAATAAAATTAAGTAAATTAAGGCTTATCCTATATAAGTTTTAAAATGTAAGTAATAAATGTTATTTACATTTATTTTAAAGGATTATAAATGGAATTTAAATTGGTTAATGCTTAAATAAATATCATTTTGAATTTGAGATTCAAAATGGAATTTGAATTTAAATTTTAAAATGCAATGACCTAGTACACTTTAACATCTATAAAATCATTAATAAGAAATGGATTTTTCTTCGAAATTATTGAAGTATTAAAATGATCATATGAATAAGATAAGTAAGGAATGTCTTATTCATTTTAATGTATAAATTTATAATTTAGATTAGTTTATAATTAAGAAAAGTAATTAAAAGAATGATAAATAGTTAATGAAGGTCATTAACTATGGATTATTTAGTGATTAATTAATATGATTAATTTTTAATAATTAATTAGATTAATTAATTAATGATAATCAATTGTGAAAATTATTTAAGTTTAATTACTAAATGGAAGTAATTAAGACATTAATTACTTAATGTAATTAATGGAGTTTATTGTGTTTGGATTAAATTAATTAATTAAGTTTAATTAATTTTAAACATTGGATTTGATAATAATTACTTGATGTAATTTATGGAGTAAAATTACTCAGTGAAGTAATTAAAGATAATTAATGGATGTAATTAGTGGATGACGTTGGGATCGTGAAAGTAATTTGGATTAAATTATTTTGTATAATTAATTAAGGGATTAATTAAGAAATTAATTAAAGGGTAATTAATTTGATAAGTAATTAAGGGTGGTTAATTACTGAATGTAATTAAGCAAAGGTGATTAATGATTATGGATTAATTAAGGTTAATTAATGAATGAAATTAATTTAAATAAGTAATTAATTAAATATAATTAAGGATCATTAATTAATATAATTAATAATGTAATTAAGATTGATTAATCAAGATTAATTAATCAATAATAAGTGATTAAATGTAATTAATTAATTGTAATTAATTAAGGTTAAATGTAATTAATTATAGTTAATTAATTAATGAAGTAATTAAAGGTTAATTACTATATTTGGTTTAGAGTAATTAATTTTGTGAAATTAATTTAAAAATAATTAATCAAAGGTGATTAATTAAGTTGATTAACTAGAGGTTAATTAATTAGATAATTTGTAATTAATTAATGGTGATGTAAGCAAGATTTATATTGATGTAGTAATTAATTTAATTCATTTTAAATTAATTAGAGATGATGTAATTAATTTAATTCAATTTAAATTAATTATAGATAGTATAATTATAGGTCATTGCTTATGAATGGATGATATTGGTTGCCTTGAATGGTTTAAATCTCAGCTATGAGATTAGTAATGTTGAGTGATATGGATGCATTGGTTGCATTATGATGATGATATGGATTATCTTTTGATAATGATAATGTGGATTATCTGTGTTTATGATAATTATTTGTTGTAAATTTGTGAATTATCTATCTGTGTGTATATAGATAATGTAATTGAATTGTTTTAAACTCTAAAACAACTTGGACCTAAAAGACACACTTTGGATTTCGATGAGACCGGGATCGGGTTTCCATATTTGGATATTCGAAAACCACATCGATCCAAATTAAAGATAGGTCGTGTATCTTATGAGAAGAGTGAAGACTCGAGGTGTAAGGATTATCCGTCAGTATAACTCTAGGGTTGATTCCGTGATGAGTTTGACAGAAATAGTACTTACAAGCTCGAGATGGAGATTCAGAGTGCAAGGTTTATCGTCGTTAACTTTGAGGGTGATAGAAAAACGAGTGTAACGAGATAATGCCTTTGGTTTCGTTCGAACCCGGAATGAACTTGTATAGATTGAATGCTTTCAGAACATTGTCAGGTGGACGATGAGCATTCTAAGAGATGTGTTCTCTAAAGGTAATCGTAGCCTCAAGCCTCATCAAATCAACCGGGAATGGCTAAAACATGGGAGGTGCAGCAAGACTAAGTGGGTCATGCCCAAGTAGGACGAGATTTCCCCCTGTCTAGAGGTCCCTTTTTATTCGGCTTAGTGGGCGGTTGGAATTGCGCACCAACTACGGGGTTGTCTTGTTCGGAACTGTTCAGTAAGGAATGGTTCTGGCTTTGTGTTGCAGGGGAGCGGGATTACTCCTCGGTACGTTGATATAGACCACGTACTATGACGGGCGGTACCCCAGTAGCCCTGCCATTGTATGGAATCCAAAATCCAATAAGTGCCAACGGTTTTGATTGTATTACCCACTTTTGTGGCTAGTAGCTGGAATTTAATAGATGTAACAATTTCGGCTATTTCATATTTACTTGAAAACCCTGGACCTATTATAATATCACTGGATTTCCTATCAAATGTTTTGGTTAGCGTAAGGTAAAAACTTTTCCATGTTTATGTGTGGGAAGTCTTATGCGATACCTTTCTTTTCAAAAGGTTTTTGAAAGTTAAGCAACCTTAACCTGTTACTTACACCAGACCCATGTCTGACTCGGAGTTTATTTCTGTTTTTCTCAAATTCTTGGGTACTCAAATTTTTACGAGTAGCCAAGGGATTCAGGTTAGCTTTGGCGAACTATGGAGGAGCAATGGAGCAGGAGGCTTCTTATATATAGTTTTCCACTGTGTTTGGTATCTCGTGTTATATGTTAAGTTTTATTGCGTTGTAATAACTAGACAGGTGTTGATAACTGTCTAGAATGTGTTGTATTATCTGTGTACTCTGATAATTGTGTTGTACTATATAATATTTTATGTTATTAATATAATTTATTCGTTCCGCTGTTTAGATTCTGATGTGTGGTTACTTCTTTCTTCTCTTCTTCTCTTTTCTATCCCTTTCTTTTTTATTAATTATGCGTCATTCTATGGAGACGGATGGCGGGTCGTTACAACGAATGTGGTCATGATTTTCCATTATACACAAAGTTTTTCGCTCTACTTAGCGCTACTTGATTATCGCAGTGAATACATATGGCCGTTACAGGTTTGGGCCAAACGGAATATCTTCTAAGAATTGACGAAGTCATTCTGCTTCTTCGCCTGCTTTATCTAATGCGATAAATTCAGATTCCATAATGGATCGAGCTATGCATGTTTGTTTAGTAGATTTCCATGACACCGCTGCTCCTACAAGGGTAAAGACATAGCCACTTGTGGATTTCGATTCCTTTGAATCTGCGATCTAGTTTGCATCACTATATCCTTCTAAAGACCACAGGACATTTTCCATAGTGTAAGGAAAAATTAGTGGTATTTTTTAAATATCTCAACACTCTCATTAGTGCTTTTCAGTGTTCCTTCCCTGGGTTACCTGTATATCTGCTTAGTCGACTTACCGCATAAGCGATATCTGGTCTAGTGCAAATATACATTAATCATCCTATCACAGGAGAGTATTCCAGTTGCATTACACTCTCATTAGTGTTTTTATGCTGTACTTCTGATGGATTAAAAGGTGTTCTCACTCCTTTAATTCCATAGTCTTGGAATTTTTCAATCACTTTGTCTACATAGTATGACTGAGACAATTCAATATCATTAGCTGTTTTTATTATTTTGATTCCTAAAATAATGTCTGCAACTCCTAAGTCTTTCATATCGAAATTGTTGATTAACACCTTGTTTATGGTCTCTATTACTTTAGTGTTAGGACCAAAGATTAACATATCGTCTACATATAAACAAATCATAACGTATGATTGTCTAACTTGTTTGTAATAAACACATTTATCACATTCATTTATACGAAAACCATTTTTCATAATGACCTTATCAAACTTTTCGTGCCATTGTTTTGGAGCTTGTTTGAGTCCGTATAGTGATTTTACTAACCGACATACTTTATTTTCATTTCCTTTAGAAATAAAACCTTCACGTTGCTCCATGTAAATCTCCTAATCGATATCTCCATTTAAGAATGTTGTTTTTACATCCATCTGATGAATCCCTAGATTATAAATTGATGCAATTTCTATTAACATTCTTATAGAGGTTATTCGTGTAACCATTGAATAGGTATCAAAGAAATCTACACCTTCTTTTTGACGATATCCTTTGGCTACTAATCTGGCTTTACATTTATCAATAGAGCCATCTGGTTTCATTTTCTTCCTAAAAATCCATTTGCAACTAACTGGTTTTATTCCAAGCGGAATATCAACTATTTCCTAAGTTTTATTGCTTAGAATTGAATCAATCTCACTTTGGATTGCTTTTTTCCAACCTGAAGATTCAGAAGATGACATTGCTTCCTTGTACGTTTGAGGTTCGTGTTCTAACATATAAGTTAAAAAATCCAAACCAAATGTCTTGGAAATTCTTACCCTTACGCTTCTTCTTCATTCAATTTTCTCAATCTCATGATGAGTTTCATCTTCGTGTAAATTGCTTGATTCTTCTCTTGTCCTTTTAGGGACATTATTCCCTTCATTCCTTTATGCGGGAACACGCCTTCAAAGAATGAGACATCTCTGGATTCCATGATTGTATTTACATGAATATCAACTATATCAGACTTGAATACCAAAAATCTATAGGTACTACTATTTTGGGCTGACCCTAGATAATAACAATGTACTGTTTTTGGTCCAAGTTTGACTCTCTTGGGAGGCGGAACTAGAACTTTTGCCAAGCACCCCCACACTTTGACGTATTTAAAACTTGGTTTGTGTCCTTTCCAAATCTCATATGGAATTGTTTCTGTTTTATTGTGAGGGAGTTTGTTTAATATGTGATTAGACATATTTAAGGCTTTCCCCCACAAATTCGTCGATAGACCAGAGGTTAAAAGCATGACATTAATCATGTCTTTTAACGTTGTATTCTTCCTCTCGGCTACACCATTTTGTTGTGGTGAATATGAAGCTCTTGTTTGATGAATTATATCATTTTTCGGCATAGAACTGTCCAAATGGTGCTTTATATTCTCCACCTCGATCAGATCTAATTATCTTGATCTTTTTATTTAACTAATTATCTACCTCGCCTCATAATTTATAAATGATGTAATTGCTTCATGTTTACTATTCAAAAGATATACATAGCAATATCACGTATAATCGTCAATAAACATGATAAAATACTTTTTTCCACCCCTTGTAGGTAATGATTTGAAATCACATAAATTTGTTTGAACCAAACCTAGTGGTTCGGTGCTTCTATTAACATTCAGATACAACTGTCGAGAAGTTGGACTGGTCTACTTCCATGTTTTCTACTATATTTGCCTCTTTTGGTGCGTTCCATTTTGTGTCTGCAATCTTTAGCAGCATGTCCAACCTCTCCAGAAACCCAGCACTCGCCATTAAAAATTTTGGTTTGTTTGTTGTCTTTTGATTTGTTGTCTGGAGCTTTCCTTTTCTTCTGGAAATTCTTCTTTTTGTTTTTGGTCTTTGACCCTTCAGTCACAAATGCCTCCTCACTTGGTTTTGCAACTCCACGGTTATCTGCCTCAATTTTTAATCGGACGATGAGATTCTGTAAAGAGATTTCCTTCTTTTTATGCTTTAGATAGTTGCAGTAATATCTCCACGACGGCGACAGTTTTCCCATGATGGGTTCAACCAAAAACACTCTCCAATCTTATGACCTTCCGCTTCGAGTTCATGAATGATGATTTGCAGTTCATGCAATTGAACAGTCACCGGTTTGGAGTCAATCATCTTGTAGTCCATGAATTTGTCCACAATGAATTTCATAAGACTGATATTTTGCGTCTTGTACTTCGTGGCAAGTGTGTTAACCCCGTTTGATCAATGAGTTAAGACCTGAGACGACTCACGACTTAAAGAAGCAGAGCGACTTAAGGAGTGGCCCGACTCAATAAGTAACCAACTTAACAGGTTAACGACTCAAGGGAGTTACACGACTTAATGAGTCAGGGATTGGTCGACCTAAAGGAGTAAACAGCTTATGGAAGTGAACGACTTACGACATATAGGAGTCTACGACTTAACCGTCTAAGAAAGAAGGGATGGATCACGACTTAAGGCCTTCATGAATTAAGGTTCTTACCGACTCAATGGGGCTACGAATCAAGATAATTCACGACTCAAGGGTACAAGCGACTCAACAAGCTGACGAGTTAGAATTCAAGGCGGCTTAAGAGAAGCGGAACCACTAAACGAGTTACCGACTCAACAAATTGAGGAGTTACGCGGGTCGCAGAATCGTGCAACCTACGACCTACCTTGAGTCGTCAGCGACTCAAGGAAGCGACTCACGACTCACGACTCAGCATGACTCACCTACAACCTAAAACCACTGAGTCGTAGCCGACAGTCACAATGCTTATGTCAAAGAGAGTTGACTCGTGAGCGACTCATGACTTGTAATTCTGAAGAAGTGAACCATTGAGGAACCAAGGGCTTAGTCAGATAAGTCGGCCTAAGACCTCCTAACTCGTGAACGAGTCAAGAATTGCATCCAGATGAACGAAGACAAACTTAATACTGCTTCGCCTATGCCGCTGCCTGCTAACTCATGATCCTTAAGTCGGGCGCGACTTACGACTTTCCTTAAGTCGGTCGCGACTTATAACTTAGGCGAAAATTCCTGTCCAGATTTCTCTATAAATACAACATTAGCTCCAATTTTCAGGAGGACTTTTGGCTGACCATTTCAAGCGCCGATACTCTGCAGAATTCTCTACTCATTCAACACTTCAAGTACTCCAAACACCAAAGACACTACGACGATCTCCAAGAGGAAATCTACATCATTTCAACATGAATTCGGAAGATTATTCTCTATCAAAGTTTGATCTACTGGTCTAAAGTGTGTTGTAATTGAAGATTGTTGTTAAGTTGTAATCAAATTCAATAATAAAGAGAGTTAAAGTGGATGTAGGCTTACTCTAAGCCGAACCACTATAAAAATTGTTGTCTTTTCTGCTTTTTTCTATATTTTCTCTATTTGCTTGTAGTTCCCGTATACACGGGTGGTGCTTTTATCCAGCCTTATTTCACACCGGGGTGTTAGCGTCTGTTTTTCACGTTAACATTTTTTGGTGCTTTCACTGAGAACTGAACTCAGGGTATTGCCATCATTGCTTCACCAAATTGTGAGGAAAGAATCTCCGTTAAGACCAGAAGTATAACAGAAATTATGGCTCCCGGAAGGAAGCGTAGATCTGCCAGATCTGATGATGTTCAAGAGAACACTGCTACTTCTCCTCCTCTAAGTCAGACAACTCCAACTGTGGGAGTTACACGAGCAGAATTAGACGCTGTGGTTTTGGGATTGAATCAACAATTAGAGGCTCAGAATGCTCAGAATACCTTGATATTGAATAAGCTAAATGATTTGCTCGAGGCTAATCGTCAGCCAGCAAATAAAGAAGGAAACTCTGCTGATAGAGCTCAGGGTGTTAGAGGAATACTTCTCAAAGGGTGGTAGGCCCCGTTGAAAGGCCACTTCCGCAGGATGGAGGATCGGGACCTCAACCGACCCTTCGTGAACGATTATCAAGGCAGAACTCTGAAAGAATGGCTGACGTTTTCCCCGTAGGGCCTGTGGATGATGAAGAGTATTTTTCAGGGATGGTCCGTCAAATCATGAAAGAAAGTATGCGAAAGGACGAGGATGAGAAAGATTGGGTATTTGCTCCAAGCAAAACTCCATTCACTGAGAGGATTCTGAAAGCTGAATTCCCAAGAAAATTTGTTCCGCCCACTATTCCGGCTTACAAAGGAACAAGTGATCCTAACGAATTTCTGTATAAATATGACTGGCATGTGACTGGCGCCAGCACATCCGATGAGATTAAATGCCGATACTTCCCGGTGTATTTGGAAGGAGTAGCTTTATTATGGTTTACCAAGCTGGCAGTTAGATCCATTGATCAGTTCTCGGACTTAACTAAGAAGTTCAAGGAGCAGTTTCGGTTGTACGCCTCTAAAGCAAAGGACTTAATGTCATTGTCAAATCTGGAGCAAAACCAAGGGGAATCCACCAAGTCGTTTCTGAATCGATTCAACATAGCTTTGGCCGAGGTTGATAATGCTGAGCCACGCATGGTTTTAACATACTTGATGAGGGAAATTGATAAATCGAGCAAGTTTGGAGAATGGTTGAAAATGAAAGAACCAAATTCACTCGATAAGTTCTATAAAAAAGCCGATGAGTTCATGTGCCTAGAAAGCCTTCAAGCACCGGCTAAAGTGGCATCAACAGAAATTAAGAATGATAGTAACGCTCCAGACAAAAAGGAATCCAATGCTTAGAAAAGGGGGAACGACGGCAGAAAGAAACAAGGGGATGCAAAGAAGGGTCGGTCTTTCAACTTCACACCTTTGACTGATACCCCTGAAAATATCTTCTTTGCAACCAAAGATAATATCAGTTATCCTACGCCACCTAAGATGAGGATTGGAGGTAAAATGGAGAAAAGTGGAAGATTCTATCAGTTTCACAATCAGCCTGGTCATGACAATAACGAATGTCGACACTTGAAAGAAGTAATTGAGCGACTGTTGAAAGAGAACAAGCTCCAACAGTATGTTAAAAGGGATAGGGACACAACAACCTCATCGGTCCAGAGGCAACAAGTCCCCGCTTACCATCCAAGCTCGAGTGAGAAGGCCGTAGAACATGAGTCAGACAGGCCTGTCATTAATGTGATAACAGGAGGTCCTCACCCGGCAGGCCGAAGATGGGGTGAGATGGAAAGGTATGCTCGTGCACTGAAGCATGCACCCTCAGAGGAAAGTGTTTTTGTGTTAGAGGATGCTGCGCCATTGAAACAACAAAAAACTTTCCCTGATGACATCATATTTAGCACCAGGGACTCTATGGGTATTGAAGCCCTACGATAGATCCTCTGGTCATTTCTGCCGGTATTGGCCCGGCCACTGTGAGAAGAATTCTGGTCGATTGCGGGGCTTCGTGCAATATTCTCTTCAAGAAAACTTTTGAACAGATGAAGATACCAATGGCTGACGTTCAGGCTTCGTCATTGAAAATTGATGGCTTCACTGGGGAGCCAAAGCAGCCGATTGGGACTATAGACTTGATTGTAGAGCTCGAAGAGGGGCTGAGAAAGGTAGCTCGAAAGCAGACCTTTATAATTGTTGAAGAATTTTCTGCTTATAATGCTTTCTTGGGCCGAACGACTCTGGGTGCATTCAAAGCTGTTCTCGCCCCATGGTGTCTAACTATAAAATTTCCCACTGATAATAGAATTGGGATAATTAAAGGAGATCAGAACGTGGGACGAGAATGCTATCTTGCAGAGCTACATGAAACAAAGAGGAGAGAAATGGGAAAAGATGTGGCGCCTTCAGTCCGCATCAAAGAACGAACCTTGTAGCAACTACAGGTTGGTCCCTGCACTGGCGAACATAGCGGTGCCCGGAGAGAGATGGATCCAAGAAAAGCTAGTGCAGGGGAGAATAGAGTAGTGCCGGTACCCATTGACTTAAAGGACCCAAACAAGGTGCTGAATGTGGGTTCACAACTCAACACTACAGCTCAGAATATTCTGGTCTCGTTCTTGAAGGCAAATTTAGATGTATTCGCATGGACTCATGCCGACATGTGCGGAATATCACCAGAGATTGCGGTACACACTCTGAACATCGATCCAAAGTTCATGCCAGTAAAACAGAAAAGAAGAACTCAAGGTCCAAAGAGGTAAGCAGCGTTGAAAGAAGAAGTCGATCGACTCATGGAGAATGATTTCATCAGAGAATCTGTTTACCCAGATTGGGTCTCAAATCCTGTCCTGGTTAAAAAGGCTAATGGGAAGTGGAGAGTATGCATTGACTTCTCAGATCTGAATAAGGCTTGCCCCAAAGACTGTTTCCCGCTGCCTAGAATTGATCAGTTGGTGGACGGAACGGCGGGACACGAATTGTTGTCTTTTATGGATGCTTACTCCGGGTACAATCAGATCATGATGCATGAGCCAGATTAGGAGGACACGAGCTTCATAACGGATGTTGGTCTTTACTGCTACAAAGTCATGCCCTTCGGACTCAAGAATGCGGGGGCAACTTACCAAAGGCTTGTTAACAACATGTTTAAACCGCAGATCGGAAAGACAATGGAAGTTTATGTCGATGATATGTTGGTAAAGTCAAAGAAAGCAGTGGACCACATGGATCACTTGGCGGAAATGTTCACGGTCCTCCGGAGATACGGAATGAAACTTAACCCGTTGAAATTTTCATTCGGAGTGGAGTCCGGAAGGTTTTTGGGATTTATTGTGAGCGCTAGGGGCATTGAGGCTAATCCTGCTCAAATCACTGCCTTGAAGGAGGTCAAAGGTCCTAGAACAAAGAAGGAACTGCAGAGTCTTAACGGAAAAGTTGCTGCTTTGAGCCGATTCATTTCTAAAGCTACTGATAAATGCATTCCATTCTTTGACGCTCTAAAGAAAGGAAGAAAAAACTTTGACTGGACTCCCGAGTTCCAGAACGCATTTGATGAGTTGGTTCGTCATATGGATGTGACTCCAATGCTCTCAAAGCCCGATAATGGTGAAGATCTCTACATATATCTGGCAATATCATCTCACGCTCTGAGTGCAGCATTGGTTCGAGAAGATACAAGGATCCAGCGACCAGTCTATTACATTAGTAAAAGATTCACTGGGGCAGAGATGAATTACTCGAAGTTGGAGAAACTTGCCTATTGCCTATTGATTGCATCACGGAAATTGAGGCCGTATTTTCAAGCTCATCCCATCAAAGTCCACACTGATCAACCTCTGAAGCAAGTCCTGTTTCGCCCTGAAACTTCGGGCCGTCTTTTAAAGTGGAATATTGAACTCAGTCAATATGACATCACTTACCATCCCCGAAGAGCTATCAACGGGCAAGCTTTAGCAGACTTCATTGCTGAATGCATAGGTAAAGGTGATAGTGAGGAAGAGGAAACTAATGACATCCCGGTGAAATGAAAATTATACGTTGATGGCGCAAGGAATGACTACTGTTCTGGGGCAGGGGTTGTCCTTGAAACCCCTGAAGGACAATCATTGTGTTATGCACTGAGGCTGGAATTTCCTTCCACTAATAAAGAAGCAGAATATGAAGCTCTCATTGCAGGTTTGAGAATCGCTAAAGAGCTAAATATCAGAATATTACAGATCTTCAGTGACTCTCAGCTTATCGTATGCCAAGTCAAGAAGGAATTCCAAGCTAAAGGAGGAAATTTACCCGCTTATTTGTCAAAGACCTGGGAGCTTCTTGAAAATTTTGATCATTATTCAATAAACCATATTCCCCAGGAAGAGAATATGAAGGCAGATTCCCTCGCGAAGTATTCAAGTACTGGTGAGGCTCAACTATTGGGATTAGACCCCGTAGAAGTCCCGTCAGCACCAAGTACAGACGAGATGGATGTTGACTGGATTATGAATGCATCTCAGGAACAAGAATCATGGATGACTCCAATACTGGACTATCTACTCAGAGGTTCTTTGCCAGAAAATTCGAGAGAAAGACAGAAGCTTCTAAGGAAAGCCTCCAGATATATAGTCCAAGACGGCCGATTATACAGGCGGGGTTTTTCAATGCCATTACTCCGATGTGTAACTAAAGATGAAGCCATGAAAATTCTAACTGAAGTACACGGAGGGGAATGTGGAGATCACACGGGTGGTCCGACATTAGCAAAGAAAATTCTCCATTATGGGTATTTTTGGCCGGAAATTAATCAAGACGCCGCTGTATATTCTCGGAAATGTGACAAGTGCCAGAGATTCGCCAAAATTCCTAGAGCACCTTCCACTGAGCTAACACAGATGGTCAGTTCGTGGCCATTTGCCATTTGGGGAATGGATCTCATTGGGCCATTACCAACTGCCAAATCAGGATTAAATATGCGATTGTTGCAGTTGATTATTTTACTAAATGGGCCGAAGCTGAACCTTTGGCTACTATTACCTCTAAGAAAATGATAAATTTTGTGACTAAAAATATCATTTGCAGGTATGGTGTGCCGTAGAAAATAATCACACACAATGGTACTCAATTTGAAAGTGAGGAATTCCTGGACTTCTGCAAACGATTCAAAATCTAGAAGAGTTTTTCAGTAGTGGCCCATCCGCAGGCAAACGGGCAAGTGGAAGAAGTAAACAAAATCATCAAATCAACCATCAAAAAGCCGCTGGAAAAAGCGAAAAGTGGCTGGGTTGACAAGTTACCGCTTGCACTATGGGCATACAGAACCACCCATAAAACTGCGACTGGGCATACACCATTTTCGTTGGCATATGGATCAGAAGCAATGATTCCAGTGGAAACTGAAGTCCCCTCACATAGAAGAATCCATTTTGATAAAGATGAGAATGAAAAACTGCAACTGGAAGCACTCGACCTCCTTGATGAAAGAAGAGAAGAGGCTAGGCTTAGAATTGCAGCTCATCAACAAAGGATAGCCAGGCACTTCAACTCCAAAGTTCGTCAGCGCAGCTTTGAAGTTGGGGACCTAGTCCTGAAGAGAATCATGACAGCCACAGGTGTGTTTGGACCAAACTGGGAAGGGCCATATGTTATAGGCACGAAGCTTCTTGACGGCACATTCAAACTCACAACTGTCGAAGGAGAACCAATTCCAAGAGCTTGGAACAACAATCATTTGCGTCCTTATTTTACTTGAAAGCTTTGCTGAAATATTGTAAAAAGAATTGCAAAAATATGATTCTTGTATTGAAAGCAATTGTAAAGCAAGTGAATAATGAAAAACTTTAAAGTGGATGTAGGCCTAGTTTTTGGCCGAACCACTATAAATCTTGTGTTCTCTACTATTATAAACTGCTTTGTTTTATTTCAACATATAAAATACATTAATTGTGTCATTAAAATGTCGATTTAATAATGCAGGTCATGAAAGTAAAGCTTACCCATCCCAAGACCGAGCAAACACACACTAAACCATCAAAAATTTCCATACTCAAATCCTACAAAAGAAGTGCTTCAAACAAGAGTGAGCAATGTGGGTGGAATTGGACCATCTCTAACTAACTATAAATGTTTGAACAAGCAGCCAGTTAAGCAAAATGTGTCCACCACCACCAACTCACCTAACTGTGAAGTATATTTCTTTGGATAAAGGAAATTATTGGCAACTAAAAAGTGTTGACACTTGCAAAAGACAAGGAGGATCGCCAACATGAGTGGATGGCGAAAGAGACATGGGCGAGAAAGCATCAATCAACAAAAGACCTCTTCGGAGGCGCAAGCCCTCTACGGAGGCACAACTCCTCGTAGGAGAAAGACCTCGAGTGGGCCTAGCCAGAAAAAGAGAGATCTTTCTCGTTACAAAGTTGCGGAACGATCGGTCGATACACTCCCGTGAATCCGTCCAACCGAGAGAAAGAAACTCCAAACTTCCAGGCAAAAGTCCTACTCAGAGGCACACGTTTCACCAAGATTGAAATAAAACTTCCAGGTGTTGAAACATGAAAAAAGCCCTCTTCGGAGGCCCATTTCACCACAGTTGAAATGCTAAAAGACCTCGGGCGGGACAACCAGAAAAAGAGAGATCTTTCTCGATACAAAGTTGCGGAATGATCGATCGATACACTCCCGTAAATCCGTCCAACCGAGAGAAAGAAACTCCAAACTTCCAGGCAGTAACCCAGCTCAGAGGCACACATTTCATCATCGGTAGATACACTCCCGTAAAATGAAATGTGAAAAGCCCTCTTCGGAGGCCCGCTTCCCAGCGAACAGGAAAAATAAATGCCTCTCCCATGGGGCAGAAACCAAAAAGACCTCTTCCCAGAGGCACAACAGAAACAGAAAGACCTCTTCCTAAAGGCAGAAATGAAAAGACCTCCTCCCGGAGGCACAAGCAAGCAGAAAGACCTCTTCGGAGGCACACGTTTCACCAAGATTGAAATAAAACTTCCAAGTGTTGAAACGTGAGAAAGCCCTCCTCAGAGGTGTAATTTTTCAAAGGCACACTTTAACTCTCAAAAGAAGAATGATCCACCTATTCTGGAAAATTCTTTTCCTTAAAAAGGAGTTAAAGTACCCTTCAAATACCCGCTTTACCACATAGAAGAATTCATTCAGTAAAATGTGTATATGCACAAAAGAAAAAGTGATATCTTCGAAGGATGAAGCGTAAAAACTTATTTGTACTCTGTTTTTTAACGAAATAATATTCCTCCAAGTATGGAATAATTATTCTTTAAAAAATAAAAGTACAATTTCCTCATAAAATAAAATATTGCAATGAGCTTATGGTATAGGGGCAACATGGTATAACTACATCGGTAAAATTGCGCTCGAACAGTATACCACAAGCTCACTGCAATATCGTGCAAAGAAACTTGTACAAAAGTGAATAATAAATGCATTCTCAAATTCAAACAAGAAGTTTGTACAAATAAAGGATCATTTTATTTAATTCTATTACAATTTCTTACAGATACAAGTTTCGAAATAAAGAAAACGGGGGCCGGTACCCGCACAATTTCCGGTCAGTACATGCAAAAAAGCAAAAAGCGATATGAAAGCCACAGAACCAGAGCCATCATTTCTTCTTCCGTCCACCTTTTGAGCCCACGCCTGGCCGGATAACCAACTTCTTAGACCGGCTTGTAAGAGTAGGGGATGAAGGAGAAAAGGGCTCAGTCGGACTTTCTTTCGTTTTTTCTTCGCCAGTTGAAGATCCCTTCTTCTTCTTCTTGGAGACTCCCTGCTTTCCTCTCTTCTTGGAGGAAGACCCACTCCCTGGAGAAAAAAGTTTAGCTAATGGTTCATCATCGAAACCAGTTGCTTCTGGAGTCTTCTCACTCCCTTCAGTTTCTTCTCCTTTGTGTTCTTGTGAAGCAATGGGATCGTCTAAGTCTTGGAGAGCTTCTATTTGCTCCTCTTGTGATCCCAGTTTCGAGGCAGAAGGAGGAGTCACCTGAATAGATGGAGGAGGAATAATTGGAGGAGGGGAAGTTTGAATGATGCTCGACGTTTTCTCTACAGAAGGAAAAAAGTTCAAGTCAGTAAAAAGAGGGGATAAAGGTTCGTTGAGGTTCAAGAAGTAGTCAAGAAGCTCATCAAGCTCGTAAGAAACAGATGAGCAGTCTACTTGGGCAAGATTAACAGTAGGGTTACCTGCAGAAGTCGGTTTCCTGACATCAACTTCGTAAGCCTGTGCCTCGGCACTCTCGTCGCCTTCATCTCCACCTTGTATGCTTGTGATCTCGGTGGTAACTTTAGTAGGGGATGGGGAATGGGAACTGGAACCGATGATATCAATTTCGGCTGAAGGAGAAGGTTGAATCGGAGCAGTTAGGATAGCCTTTCCAAAATGTTCCCCTACCGCCATTTCGGCTCTTAATTTCGCAAGCTGTTCTCTTCCCCTGGCGAGAGCAGCGCAAGCATCGTCATCAAAATAATGCTCCTCAAGAGCTGATTCGGCGTAACCAGCACCCTTACCGCCAAGCATATCAAGTGCGGCCTCCTACACTTCAGCTAAAGTAATTTCATACTTGGGGCCTAGAAAGGAGAGGCTACCGCGCCCCAAGACGCTATGCAGGTAGAAGTCAAATAATGTTGAGCTGCTGTTGGTCCTCGTTGCCTCATGAGATTCTTCAGCTGCAATTTTGCCGGCAACGGCCTCATCACGCTCTCTTTCAGCTTTGGAAAGTTGAAGCTTAATCATTTGAATCTCCGCCTCTTGGGAGCTGGTTTCCTTTCGAGGCTCTGCAATATCGGCAATATAGCCCTCACTGATTCTTTTTTGCACTTCGAGCCTGTCTTCGGCGTCTCTTTGGCTGGCATGAGCATCTCTCACTTGTTTTAGGAGCACTTCTTATTCTTGAGTATAGGAAGTAGAGGAAGTAGCAAGCTCTAATTTAAGTTCCTCAACTTTTGCTTCAAGATCTTCATTGTAAGTAGCGATGCTCCTCATTTCAGTATCATGTTTCTTAAGAACCTTTTGTCATTCAGCTTTATCATTCTCCATAGTGAGCATGGCCTCTATATTTGCACGGTTAACCCTTTGGAGCTCGTCAACAAGCTTTTGCCAGTTCGACATCCTTTCAATATCAAGCTTGACGGCAACGAGATTTCGTAACATGGCAGACTTGTCAATAGGGACCAAGTCAAGGTCGAACCTCACTCCCTTCAGGCACCACTGTGGAAACCGGCTTTGCAGAGTGGTTGGGCCCGGTCCAACTTGAAATTTAGGCCTGTTGATTACTGTTTGAATATCTGTTTTCCCAAGAGCGGGAGAGCCAGAAGGAATGTCAAGCGAGACGGGGGCAGTAACCTTTTCTGGAGTTGTAGAGGTATGCTTCTCAACATGTCGGGCTCGCTTGCTTGAATCCTCAACAATATGACTTTTTCCTCGGTCATCAAGGGATTTTCTCTTATCGGAATCGTCGCCTCTCTATGAAGAATCGTGGCGCTCCTCCCTCTCTCTTCTTTCATAACGCTCCTCTTGAGCCCTCTTCTCTTGAGCCTTTCGGGCGGTTCTTCCTTCATCGGATTCTCTGTAAAAGCGGAGGTAACGCCTATAATCATATTGGCTACGCCTCCCGTAGCGCTGGAAGTCATCATAGTAGGATCCGCTGCGTCCCATCGGAGGATCTGAAATAAAAAGAGATAAGTTTTAGAATTCTTCAAAGTACAAAAAGTCAGAAGCATAAAAGTGTCAAAAGATTCTAAGTGTGTATAATGTGCAAACTACGCGCATCGAACTACGAACCACTCTTTAATTGTGGAGTAGTTGTGGGTGTAGAAGTTATCATCAACTCTTCAGTTGACGGAGTCTGTTGCAGAATAGAAGTCGCCTCGACTACTGAAGAAGAAACCCCGGTAGTGATAGGATCATCTTTAAAGATCTCTTGCGAGGTGGCGAAGAGGTCGCTCAGTCCTTCGAAAGTGTCGTCCCTGCTCTGCTTACAGGGCTGGTTTTCTCGGCTTCTTCATCACCAGACTTCTTTGAATGCGGAGGAGATTCCCGAGGCTCTTCTTCTTCAGTAACCGGGGCAAGTTTGTCAGATGACCCCGCGACATCAACAGAAGTGGAGCACTTCACTAGAGAAGCCTCAGAAGCAGGTTCTTTTGGTATGGATGCGTCAGTAGAAACGGGGGCATCCGACGCTCTAGCCGGAGAGTCTAGGACTTCATGGGGGTGTGTAGAGCGAGAGGTATGCAAAAGCCCGTATTGGTGCAAAAATTCATCCCTCAACAAGAATTTTACACTTCTCTCTTCCGCGGCCACGGCACTAAGTCTCTCAAAAACTTGCTTATGGCCTAGATCTCTGGATAGGGAAGGAAGTGCTAAAAAAGGAAAGAGTGGAATTAACGATTAACAACTCAAAATTCGAAGAGTTCGGAAATAGAAAATAGAAGCAGGTAATCTTACTTCCTACTCTCCAGATGGCATAAAACCCTAGGGGGCAGCGAACGAAGAAAAACTGATTTAAAAATCCATGAGAACTTTCGGGTAGGTCAGTCACGAGTTTGTGATTCCTAACACTCCTTATGACGACAATGGAGGGATGGTCTTTAATCTTGGTGAAAGAACATAAGTAACAAATTTCTTCAAAGCTCGGTAACCGACCCAGGGTTCTCATGAATAAAACACACAACCCCATCAGAATAGCGTAACTATTGGGGTGCAGTTGAAACGGGAAGATAGTCAATCGAAGTAGAAATTGCTGAAGGAACTCGTTGAAGGGAGGAATAGCACCGAACAAGCACATTTGGCGGTTGACAACGACAAAACCGCAGGGAGGGCTATCAGCAAAATCATTTGGCCCAGGCAATATAGCATCCGTTTCAACGATGCCAAACTGAGCGCGCAATAAGCTAAACGTCCGGTAGTTTAAAGAAGTTGAGACTCTTTCCGACGGAGAATCCGGTGGAGCAGCTGTTGGAAGAGCCTCTCCAATCTGTTCCGTTACTTCTTCTTGATGTGAGGCCATTCTACATAAGCAACTGGATATTCAAATTTGAAGGTGCACGTTTCCTAAAAGTGTGGAGTGTTGTGCAGAACTAATAAAAATAAACAAGTAAATATAACTGGAGTTAAGCTCGTCGACAATTGATGGGCTATCAAATTTCAGGATTTGTTAATTTGAAGTTCAAGTACAGTGTTAATGCAAACAGGAAAGTTTAGTTGACTATTCCAATGTTTCCTTGATACTTTGCCTAAATTCGTTGTTTTAAAGCACTTCGTTCACACAATCTGTTCAAGTTGATTAATTGTTATTAACTAATCTGTCATTTGATGTGGGCAGTCAATGGCAGTATATTCGTCCCAATTTTCTGTAAATGTTGTATTAAACAGGTTATTAGCTTGCAAGAGTGACCTGTGAAAAAATGCAACAAAGTTTAACAAGTTAAGGTCCAAACAATTCAGCACTCAGGCAGTTTATTTCAGCAAATCAAGTTAAAGTTCAAGGTTCAAACAAAATTGTCAACTGCAACAACTTAAGCGTTGACTCGGCGACGACTTGAGTGTTAGCAACGACTTAAGAAATTCTTCCTACGGGTTAAATCAAATTATTGGTTATCTGTCTGACTCGTCCACGACCTAAGGATTACGAGGCGAGTTAAGTTAGGTGTTTCAATCTTGGATTGTTGGTGCCTTAAGTCGGCCATGCTCTAAGTCATAAACCATGGAAAATAGAAAAGGCTTCAGTCTGAGGCAACGTGAAATTCTCCAAGTCCTATCCCGGCTACGACTTAAGACTTGTGTCATGAAGGTTGGGAAGTCGGCCAAAGGATAAGTAGCGATGGTTATTGAATTGCTCAAAATTACTGCGCTCAAGATTACTGGATCGCGTCCAAGCTAGCATCACGTTTCCTTCAACCGACCAACCTCTTCTCAAGTTAGTAACCCGTTATCCTCCTAACTCCTAACCCATTATCCTTCTAACCCCTAACCCGTTATCCTCCTATCTCCTAACCCGATAACCCATACAAGACCGTATCATCTCCTCTAAATTCATGGATCAACTGACTCGAAATATAAAAACCCATCGTCTCCTCCTTGCAAATTGTCTAAAAACTCAAATCAAACCGCTCCAAGCTTGTCAGAAATCAGTCATAACATGGCCCGAAATAAAGCACGGTGCGAGGATTTGGATTGAGGTTAAGAAATGGGAAGTCCATGATCAAAGGGTAACTGTAATTGCGAAATAGAGCGGGCGATGGGTTTACTTACGTAGCGTAATGATGAAGATTGTAGGAATTTGGTTGGAAATGAGGTGAGCTGGATGAACTCGACTCTGAAAGCTTCGAAGGTTGCTAATGGCAGAAGTAAACATTTAAGCAGGAAGGTGAAGTAGAAGGAGCGACTTTAGCCTTTTATACACCAGGACAGTGGAACTCGAAACAGCACACGCGGGTCAAGGGAAAGTCGAAGCACGCGACCTACAACTTAGGCGCACACTTCGAGGGGCAAATGTTAACCCCGTTTGATCAATGAGTTAAGACCTGAGACGACTCACGAATTAAAGAAGCAGAGCAACTTAAGGAGTGGTACGACTCAATAAGTAACCGACTTAACAAGTTAGCGACTCAAGGGATTTACACGACTTAACGAGTCAGGGATTGGTCGACCTAAAGGAGTAAACAGCTTACGGAAGTGAACGACTTATGACATATAGGAGTCTACGACTTAACGGTCTAAGAAAGAAGGGATGGATCACGACTTAAGGCCTTCACGACTTAAGGTTCTTACCGACTCAATGGGTCTACGACTCAAGATAATTCACGACTCAAGGGTACAAGCGACTCAACAAGCTGACGAGTTAGAATTCAAGGCGGCTTAAGAGAAGCGGAACGACTCAACGAGTTACCGACTCAACAAATTGAGGAGTTGCGCGAGTCGCAGAATCGTGCAACCTACGACCTACCTTGAGTCGTCAACGACTCAAGGAAGCGACTCACGACTCAGCATGACTCACCTACGACCTAAAACCACTGAGTCGTAGCCGGCAGTCACAATGCTTATGTCAAAGAGAGTTGACTCGTGAGCGACTCATGACTTGTAATTCTGAAGAAGTGAACCATTGGAACCAAGGGCTTAGTCAGATAAGTCGGCCCAAGACCTCTTAACTCGTGAACGAGTTAAGACTTGCATCCAGATGAACGAAGACAAACTTAATACCGCTTCGCCTATGCCGCTGCCTGCTAACTCATGATCCTTAAGTCGGGCACGACTTACGACTTTCCTTAAGTCGGTCGCGACTTATAACTTAGGCGAAAATTCCTGTCCAGATTTCTCTATAAATACAGCATTAGCTCCAACTTTCAGGAGGACTTTTGGTCGACCATTTCAAGCGCCGATACTCTGTAGAATTCTCTACTCTTTCAACACTTCAAGTACTCCAAACACCAAAGACACTACGACGATCTCCAAGAGGAAATCTACATCATTTCAACATGAATTCAGAAGATTATTCTCTATCAAAGTTTGATCTACTGGTCTAAAGTGTGTTGTAATTGAAGATTGTTGTTAAGTTGTAATCAAATTCAATAATAAAGAGAGTTAAAGTGGATATAGGCTTACTCTAAGCCGAACCACTATAAAAATTGTTGTCTTTTCTGCTTTTTTCTGTATTTTCTCTATTTGCTTGTAGTTCCCGTATACACGGGTGGTGCTTTCATCCAGCCTTATTTCACACCGGGGTGTTAGCGTCTGTTTTTCACGTTAACAAAGTGCATTCCAATGTGATTTTGCCGTCTTTAGAGGATGATACCCTTTGTATAGCACCTTGTCGAGACAATTCAGAATATAGTTTCTGCATAAAAAATCGAAATGCTTACATATATCAACATCTGATTCCTTGCCTGGTGTAGGAATCGGCTCCTCCTCCTCGAGATACCGTTGCAGACTGAGTGTGGTGAGATAAAATAGCATTTGATTTTGCCATATTATGACGTCATCAACATCTCCTTTGAACGGATCAAGCCTGTTGTAAGTAGTAGCATTTGTTGATAGTTCAACTATTGCCATCTTGAAGCGAAAACAAGAAAGTCTTAAGATTTTATACGTCTAGTATACCAAAACAGAGACGAATCAATAATAAACTTGTCTCACAAGTTTACAACTCAGATTTCCACTACTCTGGAATTTTGTATTAGTTATTTTAACACCAAGTATGTTGTAATTAATTACGACAAAAAAGTAACAACTAACAATAATAACTATAGTGCTAAATCAAACGTTATACTATTTAAAGAAATAGTACAACGCAGAAAGAAAATGATATATATATATATATATATATATTTATATATAAACTAGAAATCTAACCGGTTGAAGAAGGAAATTACGTCTGAGGCTTGTCGTAACAATTTCCTTAAGACTTTATTCAAAGCCTCCCAAGATACAACAGAAGTGATCTGCTCAGGATTGTATTTAGTATGTCAACTCTGTGATTTATTGTACAGAGCAATAGAGAAGAAGAAGTAGATGAAAATAGGAATCGAATGAGAATGTGATCAGTATTCTCTCATATTTATAATTTCGTCCGCATCCCTTCAAACAATCACGTCCGTTTGACGAGTCGCACGCCTTGCCATTTAACTGCTACTGTTCATTAACGGGTCGCACCCGCCTGCTACTCGCATCCGCTTCCGAATAGATCCACACCTGTTCGTATAGCCTGCAACTGTTAGAAAACCCGGTCCAATTTTGCTGTAAAAATAGGATCATACCAAACCCGTGCCCAGTTCGGTCGATCAGACGAACGGTGGCGGCGCGCGTGTGGTAGTGATGGATGATCTTCCTCCTCACAACGAAGAAAACATTTAGGAGCCCCAAGGCCCCAACCCTTTCATTGCAAAACTATTAATATACTAGAATAGTTTTGCAATTTTTGAGGATGTAGAACTTATTTTCATTCAATCTAGTATTAGGAATTCCAACATTTACTAAACTAAAAAAGAATGGTATGTTAATAAACATATGCGGTTATTATTAGTTATATTTCTTTGTTGTTTGATTGAATATTCAAATTTAAAATGACGTTCTTAATATGCTAAAGATAAGTTGCTAGAACTTATATTTTCATGTAAGAATAGAACATAATATTTGGACGTATTTGAAACGCTTGTTTGCATTTAGGAGTAACGAAAATCATGATGCACATACAATTTTGGAGTACATGACCTAACCTAGAAGGACTATAACTGAAGAAAGCAAAATGACTTTAAAGTGCAAACAATGCAGATATGTAACCATTTTTCGTTATAAGACAAGCTGAGATATGATGTATTATCGTTATAAGACAAGCTGAGATATGATGTATTATATTTTCAATGACGCCGTGAGATCTTTTTTTAATAGCTTTGGAAGAAGGAAATTAATTTACTTGAAAGATTATTAAACAAATATGTTATATGCTGGCTTTGCTAGTTATCAAAATCAGAGCAATATATAGTATGATACACCTGCTATGTGCTTGATTGTCATTTCTCATACATATGAATTCTTTCATTTGGTTTTGGAAAATAGTTTGGAGGGTATGGTAGGTAAATTGAGAAATTTTGGAATCATCTTCATTATTCTTGGCACTCTTAGTAGGTAATGCTTGGTCTAGGTTTAGTCTTTGCTTGAAGTGATAGTTTGCAGCAGTGAGAACTTAGGATGGGTCAAATATTTGGATCAAATAATTGTGGTAATTGGTTACCTTAATATATTACAATGTTATTCTTTCTATAGCTATAGAAATGAGTTCATTGCAAGTTGCCTTAGTTATTAATAATAAATATGTTAGGACCGTGTTGTATGATTAGAGAAATGGAAAAAACTCAAAATTCCCCATTCAACCAATAAATATACAATTTTCTTATAAGTACACATTTCAAGTAGATTTTCAATCTTGTCAGGCCTAAGTTGATTGTAAAAAATATCATGCAAAATTCTTAAAGAAAACAAAATTTAAATTTATAAGTTGGATCTTACAAAATCAAATTGATTATGGAGCCACTAAATATTGACTTTATTATTTACTATTGATATATTGCGTTGGTGGATTTCATTGTATGATATTTATCTATTGTTTTGTCATGTTTCTAAGGATAGTCGATGAGAAAAGCTTGTTTTTGTTACTAGTTGCAAGTTAAAACATAATTATGTATGGTACTGATAACATTTCTTACAATACAGTGAACAATGCATTGTGTAGTGGCCTTCGAATGAAATTTATATTCTAAAAGGCTATGACCAAGACACAAACGATAGGCCAAAATAGCATAATGCTTCACCTAACAGTTTTGTTCCTATCCTTTTATTATGCATGAAAATAGTTGAAATGCAAAAGGCACTCAACAAAGTAAATATAAAGTCTTAAATATTAATGATTGTAAACGAGTATACTGCAATGTCTCGTGTAGTAATTACATGTCATAAACACTGTAGTTTTCTCATTGCACCAATCATATACTATTTGAGTTCAAGTAAAGTAACTTGGTCTTCTTTCCATGTAGGTAGGGGAAGTTCTTGGTCTTCTTTCCATATAGGTAGGGGAAGTTCTTATTGAAGATGAATTTGTATTGGAAAACAGGCTTAAAACTATTGGATACTTTTGGTATGGAGCTCTAATCTTCTTCATAGAAAGATCTTATTTTTCTACTGATGATATACCTATTGCTTGTATCAATATGATTATTAAAATTGACAACTCAATTTATATATATCCTCAATTAATTAGCCACAATTTTATCAAGGGTAGAGAAATAAATGGCCACATCAATAAAATACATATCAGCGATTATCTCCTAGAAGCCAAGCAACATCCTTGTAGCAGTACGTGATAAAATCTTTGATAAATAAATAAAAGTTCTGCATCCTGTTGAAACCAGAATCCATATGTTGGTTTTGCTAGTGTATCTTTGAAACTATCATATGATTTGGACAAATATTTGCCCTTGATATCCATAAACTTCTAAAATAACTACCTATTATTGCTAAATTCCAAATTTACCAACCTAACTCAGTGAAATATGCTTGGAAGAATAACAACTAACAGATGCACCAATCTTACACCTGTGTTTGTCCCTGGTGCACCTCTTTCCAGCTTCTTAGTAGAGTGGCAATCTTCCTAGTAAGATGCCATCAACTTGTTTAATCAAGTAGTAGTTATGTTTTGTAATTCCTTGTGGTATACTAGTTTAATTTCCTTCATAGTATTTATTAACACATTAACAGCAGCTTCACACATATTATACGTTAGGTGGAGTATAAAGTTGCGACAACCAGTAGATGCAGTGTTGGTAAGGTGAGTTTCAAGTTGTGCTATTTTTGTAGATTTAAATGTGGAGACCTACTCCTGATTTTGCTGAGAACTTGGCACATCATATTTTACATATCCCTATTTGTTAATTGTTAATACAGTACAGTTCTGTTAATGATTTTTTGACTTTTTTTCTTTATCATCAACAGCAACAAACTACTATGTTTGGCTAATACTAGATCAAACAGTTAAATAATTTTAACTTGATATTTTTTAGCAGGTGAATAAATACTTTCTTATTTGTTGAGATGTGCTCGAGATGTAACTTCTGTGTAACAGTTAATGATATTGCTGCCACCCGAGTACAACATCCAACTATAGGGTGATTTTGCATTCTCAAATAAACAAAGTAGATAGCATTGAATCGTAATTAACACATTTTGTTACATATTCCAAGACAAGGCTTTAAATCTATTGTATTGGTAGCCACATTCAATTTGGGTTCGTGCGTTTAGCCTACAGGTTTAAAGCACCTAAATTCAAATTCACCTAAAATAAAGTTCAAGTACAACATCTAGGTCAAGGGGGGTAGTCATCATAAAATAGGATTGAACTTGAAAAAGGAAAAGGAAAGGAAAAAAGGTTCAGACTTTGGACTACCAAGAAATTTTAGAAACAAAATTTTCCACCCACTCATTTAGTTCTTCCTTTAGTTATTAGCAATGATGTGCACTCCTTATTCTTTCTGTTTCTTGCTGCCTTATAATATATGCATTTCCTGCAAAAAGATGGCTTAAAGGCACTGTCCTTTTTTTTGCAATGTAGTGTGCCCCATACATTTTCAAAACTTATTAGTGAAGGTCGATACATTTTTGTTGATAACAACAAACTTTTTGATTTCAGATTATGAATAAGTTGACAAAGGCGAAGTGGTCTAAATCTTAGATCATATGGAAAACTAATAGATGATGACTAGGATCTTCTAGTTGATATAGATTAGGTTTGTCTACGGATGCTTTCGGATGCGGATAGTGCCGCATCTGCATCTGCATTCGAAATCATTTTCGAATATCAGATATCCATGTTCGCGGATACGCACGGATATCGATAATTATCCTATCCGCTAACGACCAATAAATCAAGAATTGTAAAAGAAATTTTTTAGTTTAACATAAATGTGTTTCAATCCCATTGGCTAAAGAAATGTTAAAAATTAACAATGATAATAAATAGTTTCGAGCAATTAATAAGCATTAAGCGCATATAATACAAACTACTAACTTAATAAAATAATAAATGAATAACTTTCACTTCACTAAATACACATAATTTGAACTATAATTTTGACAAAAATCGAATGGATAATTTTCGATTTTGGATATCTTCATATCCGCATCCGCATTTGTTTTCCGAGATTTCGAATGTTTCGAGTATCCATTGACAGTCCTAATATAGATGTTCTTTGTTTTTTCTTGATAGAAAATAGTTTTATTGTTCATAAGTTTCTTGAAAGCGGTGCCTAACTTTATTACATGTATGCTGGTGCCAAGAATAAACCCCTCAAGGCCATAGCCTTGAAGTGCAGTTTCAATTTGGAGTTTTCATAATAGATAATTGTCATATTCAAGATGAATAATTATCAATTGGCTTTGAGGACTTATCACACTTTTGATGAGCATCTAAGTTGCAGTTTCTAACTGCTGTGTATTGGAAGAACTTTATGATGTTGCCATGTTGCTGTTATCGCCAGTCATAGTGAACTTCGGCAAGAATCAGTCTGAAAAGAGAGGATTAGGAAATGACCAGATGCAAGAACTTCTTCGACAGTCAAGAACCAGGCTAGATGCAGCCAAGCTTAGATGATGAGTCTTCTCTGATAAGTTTCTGGCACGACACTTGCTTTTCTTGATAATTTGATTAAGTTCTTGATTTTTCTTTGATTTTTCTGCTTTGAATTTTTGAATTTTTTAGAGTTTGGTTGCAGCCGATACCTTGTTTCTGGTACGACACAGAACTATGATAAATTCTTGATAAAAAACCAAATGATGAGTTGAATCTCTGATGGATTATGATTATGAAATGATGATGATTAATTTGATGATAATCGGTTTTCTTTTTTTATTTTCTTTTACTAGTAAAAAGAATTTTGATGCGCGTAAGCCTTGATATTATGATTTGATGATAATTTTATTAAAGAAATGGAGAGATTGAAAATGAAGCAAATGTTATTGTATTGAATAGTTTCTCTAAATTACATACGAACTGTATTTATACAGACGAAATAGGCTTTGGACTTTTATACCCGCAATCGCTTATTAGCTTATTGCAAAGCAAAATACGAGACAACCAATCTCGTTCATTCTGTTACTTTAACTACTAGACTTCAGAGAAATTTAATTACATCCCAAAATGCGTGATGTATGCTATTGATGTGCGTCTAAGTATTTTATTGCATCCTTTTAAGTTTTTGCAAAGGGAGGCATGTTTACACAAGTTATTGTTTCTTCATTTCAAAATGGTTTATGTTTTGTTGATATTAATCTACTTGGTTTATGTCCGTTATGACTTTTTGCACCTCCACCACAATGACTCTGCTGAGTGTTTTAACCGCACAAATAGTTCGACACTTTCTCTAAAAAAGCACAGTGATTAGTATAAAGCCAAAAAAAGCAATCTATCTGTCTATTTATTATACAATGCAAATATTTCACCTTAGCGAAGCATTTTTTACACTACTAGAAACGCTCTTGTGTAAATTTATGGAAATAAAATCTTTCTTAATAGTTGCAAAAGTAAAGTTCAAGATCCTATTTAGCGTGATTTTCTTTCTCATTTTGTTCGATATTCTGACATATTTATTTGACAATGGTTATGTGTTTAAGTACTAAAATGTTTATAACGAATTTTGATTTTTATTAAAATAATACCTTATATACGATATTAATTAATATTTATTTTTATGTGCATGTCATTGCACGTACCAAAGTATCTTATGCATCACATACTTTCACGAAGAGCAAGCTGGTGTTCATTGTTAGTTCATTTAATAATTTAACAATGGATTTTCTTTATATATATGATACTTAGTGTATGAACTAGTGGAATGTGGGATAGGAAACATGGGTTAAAGAGCTATTTCTCTCTGTTTTCATTTTATGAGTCATTAGGTTATTTCATTTCAATTTCACTTTGGTAATTATCGTTATTTTTGTTGTATGATTCATTGCACTTTTCTCTATTAAACCAAAAATTTCCTTTTGAATATAACAAACAAACAAGTAATCAAATGCTTTTCAACCAAAATAAAAGAGGTCTTTGAATAAAAATTTAGTTTCTAAGAGCTGAGAGCACATGGATGGTTGTATTAAAAAATTGGGGTGAGAGAGGCTCAAACTCTCGACCTCAGGATTACTCAAGAAAAGCTATGAGACCTACGCACTAGCCAACTGCGCTACCACCCCATGTGTTAATTTTTAATTTCAAGATTTATAGTTTCTATGGATTTCATTTTATGAAATAAAGAAAAATAATAAATTAACTTTTCACATCATTAGGGGGACTATATTCGATGCGTTAGGTTGATTTTAAGTTAAAAAAATGAAATTGGTTTAAAGAAAACATTTTTTTTGAAAACCAAACTGAATTAACAAAATATTTTCCAGTTAATTCGATTTAACAAAACCCTACGTATCGTATCAGTTAATTCGATTATTAGCATTGATACATACTCACTGATTAAAATGATTTGAAATTGAACCTTCCAATGCTTCAGAAGTCAATGAAAATTATAATTGCATGTACCCATGTGTCCCGCTAAAAATATCATTTTGATGTATTTACTAAATTTAAAAAAAAAATTGAAATTGATGAATGGTATGTTAATAAACATATGTGGTTCTTATTATTTATATTTCTTTGTTTTTTGATTGAGTGTCCAAATTTGAAATGACGTTCTTAATGTGCTAAAGATAAGTTAAAACTTATGTTTTCATGTAAGAATATAACACAATATTTGGATGTATTTGAAATGCTTGTTTGCATTTAGTAGTATTCAAAATCATGATGCGTATACAATTTTGGAGTACATGACCTAACCTAGAAGGACTATAACTGATGAAAGCGAAATGACTTCAAAGAGCAAACGATACAGATATGTAACCACTTTTCGTTATAAAACAAGTTGAATATGATGTATTATATTGTCAATGACGGTGTAAGATCTTTTTCTAATAGTGTTGGAATAAGGAAATTAATTTACTTGAAAAATTATTCGACAAATATGTTATACACTGGCTTTGCTAGTTATCAAAATCGAGCAATATATAGTATGATACACCTGCTATGTGCTCGATTGTCATTTCTCATACATATGAATTCATTCATTTGGTTTTGGCAAATAGTTTGGAGGGTATGATAGGTAAATTGAGAAATTTTGGAATCATCTTCATTATTCTTGACACTCTTAGTAGGTGATGCTTGGTCTAGATTTAGTCTTTGTTTGAACTGATAGTTTGCAGGAGTGAGAACTTAGGATGGGTCAAATATTTGGATCTAATAATTGTGGTAATTAGTTACCTTAATATATTACAATGCAATTCTTTCTATAACTAAAGAAATGACTTCGTTGCAAGTTACCTTAGTAATTAATAAAAAAGAATATTAGGACCGTGTTGTATGATTGCAGAAAAGCCAAAAACTCAAAATTCCCATTCAACCAAGAAATATACAATTTTCTAATAAGTACACATTTCAAGTAGATTTTCAATCTTGTCAGGCCTAAGTTGATCGTAAAAAATACAATGTAAAATTTTTAATGAAAACAAAACTTAAATTTATAGACAAGCACCATTGTCCAAGTGGTTAAGTATTTCGGCTTTGGTGCGAGAGGTCACAAGTTCGAAACTTGCTTTCGAACGTTTATTGACATGAGATATGTTGTCTTAATGATTTGTTGTATATAAAGTACCATTTCAAAAAAAAAAAAAACATAAATTTATAAGTTGGATCTTACAAAATCAAATTGATTATGGAGCCACTAAATATTGACTTTATTATTTATTATTGATTATATTGCGTTGCTTGATTTCATTGTATGCTATCTATTTATTGTTTTGTCATGTTTCTAAGGATAGTGGATGAGCAAGGCTTGTTTTTGTCACTTGTTGCAAGCTAAAACTTAGTTAGTATATGGTATAGGTAACATTTCTTACAATACAGTGAACAATGCATTGTGAAGTGGCTTCGAAATTTATATTCTAAAAGGCTATGACCAAGACACAAACGGTGGGCCGAAATAGCATAATGCTTTACCTAACAGTTATGTTCCTATCCTTTTATTATGCATAAAAATAGTTAAAATGAAATGCAAAAGGCACTCAACAAAGTAAATATAAAGTCTTAAATATTAATGATTGTAAAGGAGTATACTGCAATGTCTCATGTAGTAAATACATGTCACAAACACTGTAGTTTTCTCATTGCCCAATCATATACTATTTGAGTTCAAGTAAGGTAACTTGGTCTTCTTTCCATATAGGTAGGGGAGTTCTTATTGAAGATGAATTTGTATTGGAAAACAGGCTTAAAACTATTGGATACTTTTGGTATGGAGCTCTAATCTTCTTCATAGAAAGCTCTTATTTTTCTACTGATGATATACCTATTGCTTGTATCAATCTGATTATTAATATTGACATCTCAATTTATATATATCCTCAATTAATTAGCCATAATTTTATCAAGGGTAGAGAAATAAATGGCCATATCAATAAAAATACATATCAGCGATTATCTCCTAGAAGCCAGGCAACATTCTTGTAGCAGTACGTGATAAAATCTTTGATAAATAAATATAAGTTCTGCATCCTACTGAAACCAGAATCCATATGCTGGTTTTGCCAGTGTATCTTTGCGAGTATCATATGATTAGGACAAATGTTTGCTCCTGATATCCTTAAACTTCTAAAATAACTACCTACTATTTCTATATTCCAAATTTATCAACCCAAATCAGTGAAATATAATTGGAAGAATAACAACAGATGCACCAATCTTACACCTGTGTTTGTCCCTGGGTGCGCCTCTTTCCAGCTTCTTAGTAGAGTACCAATCCTCATAGAAAGATGCCATCAACTTGTTGAATCAAGAAGTCATTATGTTTTGTAATTCCTTGTGGTATACTAGTTTAATTTCCTTTATAGTATTTATTAACACATTAACAGCAGCTTCATACGTATTAAACTTTAGGTGGGGTATAAAGTTGTGACACTGTTGGCAAGGTGAGTTTTAAGCTGTCCTTTTTTTGCAGATTTAAATACAGAACAGTCTCAACTTACTCCTGACTTTGCTGACAAGTTAGCACATCGTATTTTACAAATCCCTATTTGTTAATTGTTAATACAGTACAATTGTGTTAATGATTTTTCACCTTTTTTTTCTTTATTATCAACAGCAACAAAATATTATGTTTGGATAATACTGGATCAAACAGTTAAATAATTTTAACTTGATATTTTTTAGCAGGTGAATAGATATTTCCTTTTTTGTTGAAGATATGCTCAAGATATAACTTCTAACTGTGTAACAGTTAATGATATTGCTGCCACCCGAGTACAACATCCAACTAAGGTGTGATTTTGCGTTCTCAAATAAACAAGGTAGATAGCATTGAATCGTAATTAACACATTTTGTTACATGTTCCTAAACAAAGCATTAAATATAATGTATTGGTAGCCACATTCAATTTGGGTTAGTGCATTTAGCCTATAGGTTTAAAGCACCTAAATATTCAAATTCACCTAAAATAAACTTCAAGTATATCATCGAGGTCAAGGGGTGTAATCATCATAAAATAGGATTGAACTTGAAAAAGGAAAAGAAAAGGAAAAAAAAGGTTCAGACTTTGGACAACCAAGAAATTTTAGAAACAAATTTGTCCACCCACTCATTTAGTTTTTTCTTCTGTTATTAGCCATGAAGTGCACTCCTTATTCTTTGTGTTTCATGCTGCCTTGTAATGTATGCATTTCCTATAAAAAGATGGCTTAAAGATGCTGTCTTGTTTTTTGGAATGTAACGTGCTCCGTACTTTTCAAAACTTCTAAGTGAAGGTCGATGCATTTGTTGATAACAACAAATTTTTTGCTTCTGGTGGATATAGATGTTCTTTTTTTTTTGCTTTGCACAGAATAGTTTTATTGTTCATGACTTGCTTGAAAGCAGTGCCTGATATTACATGTATGTTGATCGTGCAACATGGCTTTTCATATTTGGTTATCGTATTTGGATTGAACAATGATTGTAGTAGTATTTTGGGAACTCTATAGTACTACTCTAACGAATACATGTTTGTCTAAGATATGTTTTATTTCCACATAGACCAAATGACAAGTGAATGCATCCCCTGTATGGTGGAAGGTTAGCTATAGTGTCACCACCGTAATGTTACATAAACTAGACTTCAGGAAAATTTAATTACATCCCATTCGCAAATGTGTGATGTTGTGCGTTATTGATGTGTGTCTTAAGTATTTTATTACATCTTTTAATGCTTTTGCAAAGGGAGACATATTTACGCAAGTTATCATTTCTTCAATTTAAAATGGTTTATGCTTTGTCGATATTAATCTATTTGAATTGGTATGAAATGAAGGAACGTAATGTATGGAAAGCGCAAGTTATTGTTACAAGAAAAATAGCTATAGCAATGGGTATGTAAATTAGCTCTCTGTTTTTTCTAAATTAGAAAGCGTAAACTGGTTTGCAGTTTTCAGATAGAAAGTGCAAGTTAATTTACGTTTTTCAAAAATTTCAAAATTTTAAAATCAGAAAACTGCAAGTTAACTTGCATTTTCTGTCAGAAAGATGCAAGATACTTTTTGTTTTTTATTTTTCAAAATATGGACCAAATTCATTTCTACATAGACTTTTCTTATAGCAGCGTAAAAAACAGAGACATGTAGCTCTTTTCTTGTGTTTTTAACACTCAGGGCATAAAGAAGTGATAATACCAACCAAAATTTTTAATTTAGCAAAATTAAATAATTGTTACATAAATACAACAAAAGTTAGTCTTTTGATTTGTTCGATCATATGTACTTTGAATTAATGAACGACCGTTACCATATATTTACTATTTATTTTGATTTTCATCCATGTTGTTTTTCTTTCTATAATTTAGGAAACAATACATCAAATAAATCACCATGTTCATCCTTTTCTTTTTCGTAAAATCCATTCAGTTATAAAACCGCCTTTTGAATAAAAACTCATAGACAATGGTTTCGTACATGACACAACAATGTTTTATCAACTGCTCTTTATTATTTCTACTTTTAAATTCAAACAATTTGAAAGCGAACTTGATCGATTTCAAGATAATGGTTTGTTGGATTTTTAACTAGAAATATTAAAAAGCGCGATGGCACAACCAATAATTTAGCAAACACTTTGCTCACAACCTAAATTCGAAAAAGAAAATGAACAAAAGATATGTTTATTCCACGTATGAAGGTATAGAAGCCTAAGAGCCCAATACCACATGCTGCAAACTATGTGTACAAATAGCCTTATGTAGGTAGAGACCAATTCTAGATACTATAGCCTATGTGGGATTAAATAGATACCCTTCAATCAAGCTGTTAGACCATTAAATTTGTTGCTATGGAGAGGCTCTAACCATTGGCTGCAACTATCTTTACCGGTCAATGCTTTTCTGTTAACCTTAGTTTTTCAACTAAGTCTGCCAATGGATATCCAAAAAATCTAAAATCCATCTCCATCCCACTACAGCAAAACAACCATTTTACAATGGGCAATGCCCGCTGTAATATGGATTTCATAACGGGAATGCGTCCGTTGTATTAGGCCACATTGTAATAGGTCGAGCATATTTTACAACGGGCAATACCCGTTGTAATATGGATTTCGCAACGGGCAATGATACATGATATTGCAAAGGTTTTTGACCGTTGCAAAATAAATGCAAATTTAAAAAAAATTACAGCAGCATCCATGCATAGTATAGCATCTAATGATTTAGAAGTAAATAAACTGCAGCAGCGTTTAGAAGTGATAAATAATAATTACAACTCCATGCATAGTTTAGCATCTAATAATCACAACAGCATCCATGAATAGTAATAAATAATACTTAGAAGTAAATCACTTTTTACAACTCCTAATAAGTTGATATCAAATATGCTTTTTATGTGTACCATAGAATTCTCTTAAGCTAGCACTCCTTTCATATGTAGATATCCTACTGCTTCCATCAGCATACACCTGTATATTATCAGAATGATAGCCATTAAATACATAATTTGACATGGTAAGAGGATAATAATAACCTCTTAAACTGAAAGAGACATCAAAAAATTAGCAAATTCACCTTGCAAATTAGTACTTGGAAACGCCCTAAATAGCTTGGTATAGTATAGCTACACGTGAAATCAAGCCACTGCATTTGGAGGCATGCTCCTCCATAAACTCTTTGAATAGAATCAGCCCTGAAAAATATTAAATTCCTTTCAATAAACTAAAGCCAAACAATTATAAGAAATAAAATAATTCAACAATCAACAATCAGCGAAAATCCATTACACTAATCGCATAAAAGACTTGTAACCAAGAAAAAGATAATGATTTTGTTTATCACAATCAGGCAAGCATAAATTAAACCCGTTAAACCTCATCAGCTAAAAATTCCAAATTCAATTCTTTCACGACAATCAATAAAACTAAATAATACCATTTCTGCATCACTTGTAATATTTTTGGTCATCGAACTTACGAATGCCCGACCCACCAAATAGCAGCAGCTGCAAAAGTAATAAATGAAAAATAGTAGACAACTAAGAGCCAAAGGGAAGTTCAATGTCACAACAAGCATCTACATCTAACTCTACCCAACATGTAGCAGAAATTTTTTCACAAACCTTAACACATGCTAAAGGACAAAGTGCATCAGTCTACTCAAAACCAACATGGTGTAGAGCATGTAAGCAATAAGAAATCTGAGAAAAGCAAACAGAAAATGGAAATGCCTACCTCTACTAGTAAGTGATTTGAAGTCCTCTCCTTCCCTAATTCAGAAGCTTCTACTGAGCAAGAGGACTTCATTCTTGCCCATGCTGAATTTGTGAATGATACCGAGTTTGTACAACAAGTATCATAAAATATTGTTGAACAGCCTGAAGAACCTACATCAAACATATCATATGCCAAATATGTTTCATCTAACCTAGAGTATGAGAAGGATATACAAGTAACCAAGCCACTACCAGCAACAACAATGAGCCCCTTAAAATATTTACAAGGGCTAGAAAATCAGGTAAATGCATTCTATTTCCTGAAATATAAGAGGGATTAATACTGATTTTTAAATGAGTCAAGTATTAACCATAGGTTTATTGGAGAATAATTATCTGCTAATAGGATTAGTCAATTAGTGCTGAAAATTGACAAAAACCAGGACCACATTCACAACAATGACCGTGGAACAAAGGGGAGAATTCTGTTACCATGGGACAAATTATTATGGAATGTTATTGTTATTAATAAATTAGAGTAGCAAATAAAATGTACCCTTCAAAATATGGGAGGATATACAATGACTCTAACTCTTATGTATGCCAGTAACTTGTTTCAGGCAGGGAGTTTTTATGGCAAGAACTAACAAATCTTGCAAGTGTTATTGATGGTGCATGGTTGCTAATAGGGAACTTTAATAATGTTCTTAACCCTAAGGACAAGAAAAGGGGACTTCCAGTAACCTTCTCTCATCTTATAGGGTTTAAAATTTGCTTACTGCAATATGGCCCCACTGAAGCAAACATTCAACGATTTCAATTCACTTGGGAAAGACAAGGGGTGGTAGCCACACATATAGACAAAGTATTATTTAATGATACTTTCCTACAACACTTCCAGAATTTTATAGCTACAACCATTTCATCTACATTGAGTGACCATGATCTCATCATCATTAAACTTCATACATAAGATGTTCACAACAAGAAAATTCCCTTCAGAGATATAAATAGTTGGCATTTGACAACTGGATATGAAGAACAAGTTGAGCCAGTTTTTGCTCATGCTACTTGTAAAGGCCCGCAAATCCGTACCCCTTTGAGCTGGCCAAATTCACCACACTTCAGCTCAAAGTGGAACAAAAATACGAGTCTTCGGGTTAAAGAAGAAAGAGGTAGAAGAAGAAGAACAAAAACAACATCAGAATCTCACATCGCAGCGGAATAAAATACAATAGATAGAATACATATTTAATCCAAAGAATCTGTACTATCATATATACATACATGCCATATCAGAGTACATCAATCAGTCATACAGAGATAAATAATATATGATCATACACAGCGGAAATAATAGACAAATACGGAAATACGTTCCATCATCCAGCTCGTCTCCTGAGCTCCAGCATATAACCTGAACCTGTTTAACTCGGGTCTGGCCCGAGCATCATATAAAAAACACCCGGGTCAGTCTGGAAAACTAGCATGAGAAATCACACTCAATTGGATTATTAAAGTTTCAAAAATCCTTTGGAAACAAAAGCATCTCGTAAGACCACGCCACAAATAAACATGTCGGGTTTTTACCTTACGATAGCTAAAACACTTTTTATAGAAATCCTCTGGTATTATAATAGGGTCTATATACAAATACTTATAAAATAGCCGAAATTGTTACATGATTAAATTCCAGCTATTAGCCACGGAGTGGGTAATACAAACAAAGCTCGTACAAAGCTCGTAGGGAGAATGGACTTCCATTAATGGCTGGGCTACTGGGGTACCGCCCGTCATAGTACCTGGCCTAGATCAGAGTACCGAGGAGTACACCCACTCCCCTGCAACACAAGGACGGAACCATTCCTTACTGAACAGTCCCGAACAAGATAACCCCATACTTGGGCATGACCCACCTAACCTTGCTGCACCTCCCCTGTTTTAGCCATTCCCGGTTGACGAGGCTTGAGGCTAAGCGTTATCTTTCAAGAACGAGTTCCACTTAGAATGCTCATCATCCACCTGACGATGTTCTGAAAGCATTCAATCCATACAAGTCGCCCTGGGTCTGGGCAAACCGAATCACCGTCTTCAACTCTTTACGGTCTTCATTCGTAATTGTTCAAACCGGATCGAAGTGGTTTTCGGATAATTAAATCCGATCCCAGACACTTCGAAAGGATCAGCGCATTGTCCAATATTGATAGTCGATTATTTAACTATCAATTAATCATACACAAGCAACCATCAAATAATTTCCTCAAATTATTTATGTCAAATATCATTCCGATATTATTCCCGTTTTAACGCATTTGAAATAAATTTTCAAAGTCCTTTATTTCCATGAAATCACTTAAATAATTTCTCATACACACTCAATTTGATTTAACCCTTGAAAATATTTCTTATTTTCTCATTCCCTTCTCAAAAATCAATTTATATTGCTTATCAATTCTCAAACTCAATTTCTTCACTTAATAAGATTTCTTCTAAATCTTATCTCACTTAATAACTCCCTTATCATCACAAGAGGATCATTAATTGGATTTTATAAACATTTTGAAGACATATAGATTTATAAAATAAGTAATATTAAATATATAAAAAATTTATATCTAGTTATTTATAAGTTTCAAAGCTGGTTTTAGAAAATTAGAGTTTATTACAAATAATTGCTAAGCCTTCAAAAATAACTAATTTGAAATATTTTAAATTCAAACATGATTTATTAAACCTATATAGTATAGTAATTTAAAAATATTCCTTTTAAAATAACTTTATAATTTAGGAAATCCAATATCTATCTATAAATGCCTCTTGTCCACAATTCACTTCTTACTTTCGGAAATTTTCTACTATTTCCATTTCAAACAAATTTATAACTCAATATAAGTTCACCCTGACTTATCCTTACCAATATACACTGATATTTTCCTATCTCGTTTATAAACTCCATTTATAAATTTATAAAATCTCTTTGAGTTCACTTTATTTATAAAGATAGTTTTATTTAAGAATTCCACCTTAATAATTTATTTCTTTTATATAAATTTTCATATTGCACTTTAAATAAATTCCATTCATTACTTAATACAATTCCTTTTTATTTCTTAATAAAAATCTCTTATTTGTACTTCTTAACAACATTTTCTTTTTATTCTTAAATAAAATTTTTACTTGTTGATTACAATAATTCTTCCAGTGATTAATATATGAAATTTTCCCAAAAACTCAACTTTAACCAATTTCAGTTTATAAGATGCTTTTATTATTATTTTTCTTCATTCTCGAGTTGAAGTTTCAAATTCCAATAATATTTTCTATTTGAGTTTTATTTAACTTCTTTAAATTAATTTATCAATGGTAGTAAAATTTCAAATTTCAGCTTCTTTGTTATTCAATAGTTAATAATTCAATTTATATACAAGGCCACCCATCTCAATTTATCATTTGGTCACAGAACAACATATATATAAGATAAAATAAATATCTTTGAGGAATCCTGTTGGATCCCTCCAACCTGTTTCCCTGCATCCACAGATCTTAGCACAAATAAAATACCAATTCCACTTCAATGGTGGAATATTGCAGTATATGAGATTCATATATTATTATCCACTATTATGCGGCATATAAGGTCTATTTAATTATCCACTAATTTCAACCATCATTCAAGCAATTCAACAATAAATTTAAATTCAACAATTTAAATTTAAATTCAACTGAGTGAGATTAACTCACCTTTGATTTAATTGTTGCAATCCTTCCCAATCTCGACCCGATTCCCCGATTTTTGACCTTATATAAACAATTATATGATTTTATTAGTATTCAAACAAATCGAACAATTTATTACCGTTTAAATAATTTTATTCTTTAACCCTAATAATTTAATTTTTACTAATGGTTTATTTTAACAAAAATTAAATTCTTAAACTAACTCTCCTTTTTAAAAAAAATCTTTTAGTACTAAAGTGACTAAGTAATTTACTTGACCGTACTTAATTACCTGAATAAATTATTCCCAGTAATTAAAATGGATATAGGTGTATATACTTTATTTCTCACTTAGGAATTACATATATATATATATGTTTATATAAGTAATCCATATGGATTTAAAAATCAAATTCTTATATTTTCCCAAAATAATCCCTGTATTTTCCATATATATTAAAATTGAAACAAGATTAACTTAATAATTTAAACAACCCGCTTAACAAATTAACTTATTATTTTATTGTATATTTTTTTTTAGTATATACATATATACAATTTCCAGTTTAAATATTCAAATTAAATTAAAACCCTAAATACATCTTCACTGTAAAATCTAAATTTGAATTTCAAAAATAAACAAAGATATACCTCACTAGTTGAACTACGGCCACCTCGCGAGCACACTTTGCCGACGCATCCTCGAACAAGACTCACGCGACCGACCCTCCTTCCTGCATGCGACCACGTCGCCCTAACCTTCGCGGCTTCGTCGCCTCGTCCAACCCTAACGACAGCACCCTCTACGCGCGCGACTTCCACTTCACCGAGCTCGAGAACAAGCGCTCCCCTCCTTCCCTAATCGATTGATTCGCCGATTACAAGCTAGGGTTTTTCTTGTATGCCGAAACTGGGTTTTGAGGAAGGTAATAATGAAAATGAAGGAAGACGACGTTTAAGGAAATAGAAGAAGATGGATTTTGGTTTCAATTGAAGTAGAAAATGAGAAGGGAAAGAAGTGGAAGGAGGTAGCGGTTTTGAAACGAACGAAGTCTTCATTTCAATGCTTAGCTGCTCTGATGATTTTTTTTTATGAACGAAAAGGGAAGACCGTGATTTAATTGAGGGGAAAGAAGGCGTATAGGAGAAGGTTGTAATGATTTGATGTAAGGTATTTTGAATTAAAATGATTAATTATTGTTTAAACGTTTCTATTTCGTACGCTCACAGAAGACTCCGAAAATTACGAAATTTGAAATCCGGCAATAATTCAATATTACGGATCCAACGGAACTGGTTTCGTCGAATTCCGAGACTGTGTCTCGGAAGGTTATTTTTAAATGTCAATTTAAACGATACAGATTTAAAATTAAAAGAACGACAGTTAAATTCAATTTTAATCCATCTATTACTTCCAATATTATCAATATAAATTTTATAAGCCGTTAAAATATTTTCAACAAGCTTACTATACTAGATTTTATATTTTACCCAATATCTAATTACCACTTTAACAATTAATTAATTCAATAGGTCGTTATATTTTAAATTTTGAATTCTTTTTATTAAATAAACAGCTTTCCATATTCAAAATCAAATTATAATTCAAATTAAATATTTAAATTCATTTTAAATATCACAAATTAACTGTTGAAAAAGACGAGTCGTTACATTCCTCCCCCCTTAAAAGAATTTCGTCCCCGAAATTACTAGTTATGAAGAATGGTCCAATATCCGTTACTATTTTTTTTCAAAACCAACAATTCAACAACATTTTTTTAATAAAAGACGCATTACCCTTCTTATTAACTTTCCAAACTTTTCCCTAGTTTCAAACTATAATATTTGTTTAACCATTCAAGTTTCAATTAAAACCAAATTTTGACTTATCAAAATTTTCTCAAAATTTTTCTAACACCCTAAATTCTCGAAAATTTTTGCCAGCATCTCCTTTGCACGGCTAGCTCGGTACAACTACAAAATGGCTCTACGGCCTCTCAAAAACTCAAAAGAAAACAAAAAGCCAAGTGGCTCGATCAAAATCCCAATCAATTTCCATATAGAAATTCAAACACATAACTTTTTGTCGAGCATTTCTTATTTATCTTCTGAAATCAAAATCAATTCTCTTTACCTTTATATTACCTGCATATCTTACACAACAATATGTCCAATCACAATATTCAAAAAAACATTTTATCGACTTCCCTATAAATGTCAATATCTATTCATTCAAATATTATTTTAGATTGTTTATGCAATATCAATTCCCAATTGAGAATGCATCATTCCTTACTTAAGTTAGTATAAGCATTTATGTGTTTCTTGTATTTATTTTCATCTTACCACTTTAGTTTGTATCCTTTCCTATTCAATTGATTCTCCCATTTTCATATGAATTCAATTTATCTATAACTCTGCATATTTAAATTCTATTTTTCATTTATATCAAATTCATGTCATTATTTTAAATAAGTTTCATTCACTAATTTATTTCCATTTTTGAAAACATTTGTCGTTAACAAAATTTTTAAAAACTTCCAAAAATTTTCTGATTCCCAAAATTTCTGAAAATTTTTGGCAGAGCCCCTTTGTACGGAGGAGCTTTTGCAATTTAACAATAGATATAAATATATATACATCGACCCACACTGTCGGAAAAACCAAAAACAGTTCATATTTCCTAGTTTTTAGTGCGTAGGCGTACCTTAGTTAGCATTTTTAAGCAAGGGGCTTATTTAATTTAAGCATATGAGCTCCAAAATCTGGCTAAACAGTCTTCTGGTACCTGTACTTACTCAATTTAAACATATAAGTAACATATTTATGAAATTGACAACATTTCATTCATTTAATCAGCTACAGCAATCAAAATCATAAGCAATGCAATATAAATAACTTCATAACAAATTTATATAGTTTCCAAACTAGTTCCATTTGTTTATAACTGACACAAATACCGTTTGCATTCAACTTTAAGTGGGTTACAACACATTTACTTAACTCCAATCCATAATTATGCCCAAACAAACCCATTTGCAATTTAATTGATTTCAAAAACCAATTTCTGCTTCTTAACAATTCAAAACCATATTTCATAAACAATTATACGCGAATCAAGTCTTATAAACAAGCAATAAGGTTTCCAGATTAATTCAGTTGCTTTTACTTGATTTATATCATCCTATCCAATTCGGAATGATTTTCACATCATTCTTTTATTCAATTCATTCTTAATCCGAACTATTTTGTATTCATGGCAATTTATTCAAAAATCAAGTTTATTTACTTCTATTATTTAACTTTCATAACTTAAGTTTATTTCATTTGCCCAAAAATTCTTTTCCAATTTAATTTGATTTTATTCAAATCTCTTTCATTTACTTCTTAGCTCAATTAATTATTTCATTTAAAAATTTCAATTCCCATGTTCGATTCATTCTCGAACTTATTTAACTTATTAAAAGACTACTTTCACTTTATTTATACACAATTGGATTTTGTTTGCACTTCTAACCATTATATTTAATCCAATTTCATTTTATTTGATAACTAATTCGAGTTGAATTTTATATTTATAATTCAATATTTGATTTTTAGCTTCAAAAATCTCTTCACTTAAATTTCTTTGCTTCAATTCTATTTTGGTAGTTCAGGTTTGGATTTCTATTCATTTCCCAAATTCAAACAATTATATTTGAATTATTTATTCCATCTTAATTTTATAAGTCCACTTCTTATTTATCTTCACACTTCCATTTATTTACAGTTAACCACATTCCCATTTTATTTTACTTCGGGTTTATACATTTTTACTTAGCCAAGTATATATTTTTATTTCAACGCTTCCGAATTCTTTTATAAGCTATCGAAGTCTTATTAATTCAAATTCACATTTTTACTTAACTCAGCTTACATTAAACTCAACCTCATTTCATTATTATGAATTTTACTCAAGTGAGAGTTTATTACTATATCATCTACATCTCAATTTAATTCATCTTCATTCAAATTCAAACATTAGCTTAGCTTAAGATAATCCCAATTCAATCAAAGTTCTCAATCCAATTAAATTTGCTATTCACTATCCAATCACATCCAAAGTTTAAGGTACTTTACCAATCCATTTTATTCAATGAACTTTCACTTTCTTCGAAATCACCTTTCCATAAATTTTAAATCTTAAGTTAATTTTATTTATTGGAACTTCTTACTTAAATTCATTTCCAATTTATTTGATACTCAATTAGATCAAATCCCATGTGATTTAATTAGTCATTCTAAATTTGTTAAGATAATATCCAAGGCCAATTTATTCCATCCATACTTGATTTGGGTTTTATTTGTAAATTCAAACTATCTTTACTTTAGTCCAATTCATAACACTTGTGATTCATATTTAATTTGACTTACCATTTCAATCGAATTTCTATTTATAACTCGGGTTCCATCACCTAATCCCATTTTTAATTCAAATTTCAATTTAATTCAAATTGTAACGACCCGCCTTTTTGGACAGTTTAAACCGACGATCAAATACATATGCCGGTTCCAAACCATTCAAAAGGGCAGATAGTTATTGGGGTAATTAAGAAAAGAAAAGAAAGAGAAATAAAGGAAATGAAACAACACAGAATCTCGCAGCCGAACGATAAAATATAATAGTCAAATAAACAATTCATGAAGCTGTTTGCTATACTTTGACAATTATTTATACAACATTTATCAGAGTTATACATATACAACAGAACAATTAAAATAATGCTGCAGATAGCATGATGCAAGGGTAATAATAGTAATAGTATACCAAATCTTCGTCTTCATCCTCCAGAATAGATCTTCAAAAAATCTGAAAAAAATCAGGACTGACCCGAGCGTAATGAAAAGACAAAACACTCGAGTCAGGACTAAATATCCTTATGAAAGTTAGATCAATCGTAAATAAATATGAGTGTAATGGCGTCATAGATGTTTACGGGGTTTGACATCTCTTATCCACTGTCAACGTACGTGCAATAACTTAAGAGATGTTACGGGATTTTCCATCTCTCAAGGATCCGTTAAACTATCTACTATGTAGTACAATACGCTAAGTAGATAATGCCTATCAGTAATATAAAGTATCAAAATAGCGTTAAGGCGTTACCACAATCCCCCTTAACACATTTTTATAATTCCATAGTCTATACAGCACCGTAAGCCCCACCGTAAACTGGTGGTTATCAGAGGGTACCCCATAGGTATAACACAAAACAAAACGTAGTTGTCGCGAATAAGATAATCAGTATGACAAGGTACATGAGGCGATACCAACTAGAATACTAGTAGTTGCGTGATCCGGACTGATGTTGAGCATAGCCAGCAGCTACCCAAACACCGCGAAACAACACTCCCAAATCAAGGGGTGCACCCAAATCGAATCACAAATGTAATAGATATGGTATCGAAGAAGTGTATCCGTTGGAGGTGGCGAACCTCAATGGCCCGGCGCGGCTCCTGTTTTAGTCATGTTAGGGGTCATCCAATATCGTTCTCTTTCTTCAATCAACGCGTTCACCAAACCATCCACTTCATTCTGGATCAACACCCCACGTATAATAGTTATTAAAGTGGTTTTCGGTATCGACAGAGAGTATGTCCATATCCGATCCCGGTCTCTTTAAATACTACGTATTATTACAACGTTGCCTCTTTTACATTTCAAATCGATTCATAATTGATATCAGAATATCATATTCTCTTCAAAAAAACAAATCCATTTCAAATATCACCATAGTTATTCAAAATGTAAGATTCCGTTTCAAATTCATTTTTCGCATCAATATCTCATTTCTATTTCAATATCATTTCGAATTTCAATTTAGTTTGCAACTTCATTTAACCCAATTCGTATTTAAATTCAAGATTTAAATATAAACATTTCGCCTTATTGTCCAACTTAGAATTTTAGAAAATAGTTTTAAGTAGTTTAAAAGTAGTTTTAAATAATTAAAATAGTTAAAAATACTTAAAATCTTAAAACGGATTTGAAATAGATAAATTAGTTTAAAATAATTTAAATTGGGTTAAGTAGATTTAAAATAGATTAAAATAGTTTAAGTATTCAAAAATGGTTTATATAACCGAGAAATTTGGAAACAAAATAAAACAGCTTCAAAACCAGTCCATTTCAATTATAACTTCCCAATTCAAATCAATTTCAATTTTCATTCCACCGATTCAATTTCGATTTCAATTCAAATCAATGTCAACTTTGACTTCAAATTAATTCAATTTTACATTCACCTTTAATTTATTCAATTTCAATTTATATCGATTTGGAGCTTGATTTTTCAAAATATCAATTTAAAACACTTAACAAAATTATCTTTCAATATTCAAATTTAAAACCCAATTACGAATATGATTCAATTTCAAGCTCAATTTCGAAATATCTTTTTATCGTTTTTACTTAGTAATACTCAAAGCTCGAAATAATGTTCAATCTTTAAAACAAATAAAGTTTCGAAATTCAATATTATCCAAATTTTAAATTTCAAAGTCTTAACTTAAATTATTTAACAATTTCTTTTAATCAAAATTTATTTCAACATTCCAAACTCAATTTTTCGGTAAATTCAATTTCTATAAATTTATTTCTATTTATAACTTTTAAATCCCAACATTTAAATAAATTTCAAATCAACGATTTTAAAAATTATTAATTTAGCCAATCCGGTGTCCGTATATAATTTTCTATCCTATGGCCAAGTAATTATTTGTTTCAATTAAATGTCAGGGATGAATATATATATCACTTAAACCAATCATGGTGTCATATGTATGCATAATAGCTTATATATAAGCAAATAAGCATCCAAACATTTAACTATCAACCAATAACATCCATCGACATACATCATCCAATAGGAAATACAATTCATGGCAATTTCATAGTTATCAATGTCAGGTAATTTAATCGCAATTCAATTTCAATTTCAATTTAACTGTCAATTTAATTTTCAACGGTTAATTCAAATGACAATTAAATTCTATCAAACAATGACCAATAAAATTCATATCACTTCAAAATATCAAATTTAACTAGCATAAAGATATTCAGTATGTTGTGAGCGTTATAAAACACTCACCTTGATTTCAATGTGGTTCCAGCGTTTTATTTCGAATAAAATTAAACGAGCGTTTAATTTTACCCGAAATTTTCAGTAGATCCAAACGACTCCAATCCAGTTCCATAGCGTAGTGCTCGTCAATACGATCCCAACGCACTTCGTTTCGTCCAAAACGGACCTCGCATCAACAAGTTATGATATTTAGAAGTTAATACGAATTTAAATACAAATTAAATTCAACTTTTATTTAAATTTTTATATACCCAACTCACATCTTCCGTCCATTTTCTTCTTGAAACATCTGGGCCGTGCCGCTTATCCATCTCTCTTACGTTCGCCCATGCCCAGGGTTACAAGAACCCATAGCCGCCGATACACAACGAATTATCGCGGACAACTCGAGCTAGCTGGAGGCGATCGGAGATCGGCGCCTCGAAGCTCGCAACGCGAGCTACTAACGACCAGAAGGCGGTGGAGCTCGGCCCCCCCGGCGTCTCGAATTTCGTGCGAACACAAGGTCGAACGCGGCCATATTGGTGATGCAGTGGTGCACCATTTTCCATCATCCCCGTATGGATTGAAAGCTCTCTTCGAGCTCTAGAAGTTTCATGTTGGAGGTTTCTGATAAAAGAGGATGGATCGGAAAAGATAAATGGAAGAAAATTGCAAATTTCTGGCCTTTGAATCTATAGTAGGCGGCCGGCCATTTTCTAGGGTTGGGGTTTTATTTAAAAAAAAGAAACCAATGAAGTGCTTTTATAGAAACCGACGAACACTATTCATCCCGGGTTTTCGAACTCCGATTTACGCGCGGTGGCCGGCTTCCAAGGGTTTATCCCGCGTTCCGAACACAATGGAATATGTTTCGAAGGCTAATTCGATCATATGTGAGAGTTATGAAAATAAACGATGTTAACGCAAAAATTTGAACGCTAACACCCCGGTGTGTGAAGTGTAGTTGTGAAAGCACCACCCGATGATTCGGGAACAGAGTATAAACAGAAAACCGCCGAAAAAGCAGTAAACAACAGCGATTTTATAGTGGTTCGGCTTAATAGTTTGCCTACTCCACTTTAAATATCTTTATTGATGATTTTGTTACGAGCCGATACAATTCTTCCCAAGTACAATACACTTTGAATTACCAAACACTTTGAACAAGTAGCTTAAACTTCAATGTAAGTGAAAGTCTTCCCCTCCATGTCGGATGTATGAGATTCCTTCTTAAAGTTATTGGTAGCGTCCTACGTGTCTTGAATGCTTTGAGTGTAGAGTCGGTTTGGAATGCAGCAGAGTACTTGTGCTTGAAATGAATGACCCCCCCCCCCCAAAATCCCTTTTCTAGTTGGAGCTAGGGTCGTATTTATAGGCATTTCTCGGAGTTAGGTCGTAACTCATACACGGCTTATGATAAGTCGTAACTCGTAGCTGACTCATGGTAGGTCGCGGCCGACCTACTGGGTTTAGCTCATGGCTTGGTCCAAAGTTATGCACCCATTTGAATGAATGATACCAGTTCTAAGTCGTTCACGAGTTAACCAAATGCAACTTCCTTTATGCTAGCATGAGTCATACACGACTCATCATCGGTCGGAAGTCGTCAACGAGTCATCTTATTACAGCATGGTATTGAACTTGCCTCCAAGTCTTATGTCGTGAACGACTTATCTGCAGTTATAAGTCAGCAGCGACTTAAGTGTTGTTGACTCTTCCTTTTAGTGCTTTGAGTCGTCACTCCTTTAGGTCGCTAGGTCGTAACGTCTTTAAGTCGTGGACTTTCTTAAGTTGTGACATTCCCTAAGTCGTTTAGGTCTTAACCTGTTAGGTCGTTAGCTCCTTAACTCGTAAGCATTTAACTCGCAGGCTCTTTAACTCGCAGGCTCTTTAACTCACAGGCTCTTTAACTCGTGGGCTCTTTAACTCGTAGACTCCTTAATTTGCAGGCTCTTTAACTCGTAAGCTTTTAACTCGCAGGCTCTTTAACTCGTGGGTGAAACGGGGTTAACAATTGCCCCTTGAAGCACACGCTTAAGTCGTAAGTCGTGTGCTTCGACTCATCAAAACCTGGGCGCACCGATTCGAGTTCCAGCGCCTCCAGATATAAAATGCTTGAGTCGTACCTCCTATCTCACTCTTCTCATTACTTATCCCCTGAGCCATTCCTGCCATTCTCACGTCGTCAAGCTTTCAAAGGCGATTTCGACCCAATTTTACTTCCAACCATCTCTAGCTTCACACCACGTAAGCAACTTTCTCTTGTTCCCAATCGCTGATCACCATCATCGATCTCCGCCCACGATTTACATCCTTGAGCCATGCAAATACTGCTGCATGGATCATTAGTGGACTTAAGGCTATTTGATTTGATTCAGGATAACTCGCGATTTATAACGATTTCATAGTGTGATAAGATTAAGGTTGAGGACTATGAAGTCACTGGACTAATGGGTCAGGAGAAAAAAGCTTGTGGGTTAGGAGAAAAGACTAACGGGTTAGGAGAAGAAGTTAACGGGTTAGGAGTGAATCGTTGTTTTGAGTATGATTCAGCAGTCTTATGCGACCAAGTATCCTCTGCGACATAGCAACCTTTACGACTCAAGCCTTAAGTCGTAGCCGAGTTAAAGCTTGAAATCTTGAGTCGTGGCCGTGTTAGTACTTAGGAAATTTCCCACTGCTTTTCCACTAGAGTCCTTCCTCTGTTTCACAACCTTTGACCCAAAGCACTGCCGACTTAGAACATCATTGACTTAAAATTGAAGCAACCCAAACTGATTCGCCCCTTAATCCTTAACTCATGGGCAAGTTAGCCAGAAAACCAATGGCCTGACTTAACCCATAAGAAATTAAAAGGAAAATCTTTGAGTCGTTGGCGAGTCATGACTTGTATGAATTTTGTTCGTACTTTGAACCGTTGCATGGACTTTGAACTGTTGAACTTTATTGCATTCATTCACAGGTCACTTTAACTTGCAAGCTAACAATTTGTCCAATACAACATTTACAAAAAATTGGGACGAATATACTGCCATCGACCGCCCACATCAAATTACATATTAGTTAATAACAGATAATTAACTTAAATAAATTGTGTGAACGAAGTGCTTTCAACTCATCAATTTCAAGTAAAATATTAAAGCAACACTGAAATAGTCAATTGAAACCGACCAGCCTGCACTAATATTATGCTTGAACTTTAGATTAACAAGTTCTGAAATTTTGTAGTCGATCAATCGTCGACTAGTTTAATTCCAGTTATATTTATTTGTTATTTTTACTAGTTCTGCACGACACTTCACACTTTTAGGAAACGTGCACCTTCACATTTGAATATCCAGTTGCTTGTGTAGAATGACTTCTCAGGAAGAAGATACAACAGTTCAGACTGGAGAGGCAACTGTTATTCCGGCTCCACTAGTCAATCCTCCCGAAAGAGCCCCTACCACGCTATTATACAAAGTTTTTCTCCAGTTGTGTGCTCAGTTTGGCATTGCTGAATCAGATGCCATTCTTCCCGAGAGAAGTAACACTGCCGACATAGCACCCCTTGGCTTTGTAAAGGTTAATCGACAAATGTCCCTGAGTGGGGGCGTTCCTCCTTTCAATGACTTTTTCCAACAACTTCTTCGTCAATTGGCCATCGCCCCATCCCAATTACACCCAATGGCTATGCCATTTTAATGGGGTTGTGTGTACTGTTTAGGAGGAAGCTTGCTCGATTCCCAAGCTTTGACGAGATTTGCTTCCTATGCTCTTTCACCAGGACTAAAGATCACCCCTCTATTACTGTCGTGAGAAGTGCTTGAAATCGTAAATTGATCATCGGTCTTCCTGACAGCTCTCATGGGTTTTTGACTCAATTTTTCTATGTTCGCTGTCCCCGGGGGTTTTACGCTGTATGAAGGGAAGGAAGTAAGATTAACCATTCTTACTTCATTTGTTATTCGACTTTTGCGAGACTGAATTGTTAAGTGTTAACTCCGCTTCTTTTTTATTTTCAGCGCTCCCCCCTCCTTCTTGGGATCCTAGTCATAAGCCAACTTTCGAGAGGCTCAAGGCCGTGCCAGTTGAGGAGAGAGACATTCAATTTCTGTTGAAAGACGAATTTTTGCATCAGTACGGACTTTTGCATACTTCTCGTTCTACACATCCTCATGAAATCCCAGACTCCCCGGCTAGAGCGTCGGATGCCCCAGCTTCTACCGACACATGTATACCAAAAGGACCTGCTCCCGAGGCTTCACTAGTGAAGTGTTCAACTCCGAAAGATGCTGCAGGGCCATCTGACAAGCCTGCACTTTCTCTAGTGGTTGAAGAAGAAGAGCCCCTTCATCAAACCGGGGAGAATGTTGAGGAAGGAGTCGATGGAGGGAGCCTGGTTAGGCACGATGGTGATGACATCTTTGGGAGTTTAAGTGACATAATGATCACCTCTCAAGAGCTCTTTAAAGATGACTCTGCCAGTGTCAAAGTTATATCTCCGGCGATTGAAGCGACATCCGTCCTTAAATAGACTCCTTTATCCCAAGAGTTGCCATTAGCTATAAAACCTGTCGTTACCCCTCAACCGACGAGCGGTTCGTAGTCCAGATTGACGCGTTTAGCTTACACATCACACATGACTAGGATTCTTTGACATCTTATACGCTTAGCTCTTCATACTTTCAAAAAATTCTAAAGTTGTGCTTTTTCCAATTTCAGGTTCTTCAATGAAGCAAGGTGACTCGTATTATGATGACTTCCAGCGATACGGGAGACGCGGCTAGCATGATTATAAGCGCTATCTTCCTGTTCACAGAGAGACTGATGAAGAAAGGGCCGCTCGGAAGGCTCGGGAGAGACGTGCCCATGAAGAACATTATGGAAGACCGGATGACCGATACGATTCTTCCCACAAAGAGGGTGACTCCCACAAACGCAAATCTCATGATGATAGAGGGAAGAGTTACATAACTGATGACTCGAGTAAACGGGCTAAAGTCAGTGAGCAACCAATGCCTGCAACTTCTGAAAAGATTACTGCTCCTATTCCTTCTTAGTCTCCTGCCCCTTCCCGTACTGATATTCAGGCAATCATTAACAGGCCTTCTTACCAAGTTGGACCAGGTCCAGCCACTCTCCAAAGTCGATTTCCAAATTGGTGCTTAAAAGGAGTTCGCTTTGACCTTGACCTGGTTCCCATAGATAAAAATGCCATGTTACGGAACCTTGATGCCGTTAAAACTGACATTGAGAGGATGTCAAATTGGCAAAAACTTGTTGATGAGCTCCAAAGGGTGAACCGGGCCAATCTCGAAGCTATGCTGACCATGGAGAATGAAAAACCGAATGGCAAAAGACCCTTAAGAAGCACGATGCAAAAATGAGGAGCATTGCCGATTATAATGAAAAACTTGAAGCGGAAGTTGGGAAACTCAAAGAGGAGCTTACCACTTCCTCCGCTTCTTATTCTCAAAGGGAGAGTGTGCTCCAGCAGCAGGTGCGGGACGCTCATGCTGCGCAAAGGGATGCCGAGGCCAAGGCTGATGGGCTGGAGCAAATTGTAGAGGGCTACCGTACTGATATTACTCAGTTACGAGAGCAAACTAGCTTTCAGGTTGCAGAAATTGAAAAATTGAAAGCTCAACTATCTAAAGTCGAAAGAGAGCGAGATGTGGCTATTGCTGGTAGAATTGCAGCTGAAGAAGCTCATGAAGCTACCAAAGCTGACATCGGCTCGACATTATTTGAATTCTATTTGCAAAGTGTGTTAGGGCGTGGCAGTCTTGCATTTCTGGGTCCCAAATATGAGGTTGCCCTAGCTGAAGTATGGGAAGCCGCGCTTGATATGTTTAAAGGCACCGGGTACACTGAAGAGGAGCTAGAGGCGCACTACTTAGACTTTGAAGCCCACGCAGCACTTGCTAGAGGGAAGGAGCAACTTGCTAGGTCGTGAGTTGAAACAATGGGGGAAAAGTATCAATAAAAGGAAACAACTTTGATTGCCCCTGTCCCTCCTTCAACTTCAGTCGATGTTGACATTGCTGGTTCTAGCTCCCATACACCGATTCCTACCAAAGCTGATACCGGAGCCATAATTACACGAGCCGTAGATGAGCCACAAGAGAGTGCTGAAGCTATAGACTACGAAATTGATGTGATACCACCAACTTCTTCAGGTAACCCTAATAATGCTCAGGGGGACAACTTGCCAGTTTCTTACGGATTTGACGAGCTTCTTGATTATTTCTTGAATCTCGACGAGCCATTGTCTCCTCTTTTTGCGGGAATTACTGACATTTTTAACTTTTCCTTTGTAGAGAAAGCGCCGAGCGTCATTCAAACTTCTTCACCTCCAGTTACTGTTCCTCTGTCTCCCCCAATCACTCCTACTCCTCATCTGGGATCACAAGAAGAAATAATAGGTGCCCTCCGGGGCTTGGATGACCCAGCTGTTTCGCAAGAGCAGAAGGACGAAGGACTTGAGGGAGGTGAGATATCTCCGGAGCGGACTCCTTCTGATGACATAATTTTTTCAAAACTTGTTACTCCGGGAAGTCAGTCTTCTTCAAAGAGGAGAAAGAAACGCGGAACATCAAAAAGGAGGAGGAAGAGCATCATTACTACTGAAGAGGAACCGGAAGTTGAACCAGTTGTACCTCCCTCTCCTTCTTCCCTCATGCCTATAGATCGACCGAAGAAGTTAACCATCCGGCCGGGTGAAGGGTCCAAAGGTGGCAAGAAGAAATGAAGATTCCAGTTTTTAGCTTTTTGTTTTTTGCACGTACCGGTCGGGGATTGTGCGGGTACCGGCCCCTGCTTTTCTTTTACTTTTTACTTTGAAACCTGTACCTGTATAAAATGTTAACAATATTGAATAAAATGATTCTTTTTCTTTGTACAAAATTCTGTCTGTATCTAAGAATGTATTTATTATTCATTTTTGTACAAGCTTCTTTGGACGATATTGTAGTGAGCTTGTGGTATACTGTTCGAGCGCAATTTTACCGATGTAGTTATACCATGTTGCCCCTATACCATAAGCTCGTTGCAATATTTTATATTTTGAGGGGACTTGTACTTTTATTTTGTAGAGAATAATTATTCCATGTTTGGAGGAATATTATTTCATTTAAAAACAGAGTACAACTTCCTCCAAATAAGTTTTTACGCTTCATCCTTCGAAGATATCACTTTTTCTTTTGTGCATATACACATTTTACCAAGTGAATTCTTCTATGTGGTAAAGCGAGCATCTGAAAGGTACTTTAACTTCTTTTTGAGGAAGATAATTTTTCGGAATAGGTGGATCATTCTTCCTTTGAGAGTTAAAGTGTACCTTTGAAGATGGCTTCTCTTTTTTTTTTCTTTTTTCTTTTTTTTTTCATATGCCACAGTAAAGGGCTTTTTTGATTTTTGCTTCTTTGAAAAGTTGCACCTCTGAGGAGGGCTTTGGTCTCTGAAGAGAGGCATTTAGTCTCCGTAGAGAAGCATTTTGCCTCCGAAGAGGGCTTCGGTCTCTGAGGAGAAGCATTCGATCTCCTTAGAGAAGCATTTTGCCTCCGAAGAGGACTTCGGTCTTTGAGGAGAAGCATTCCGAAGAGGGCTTCGGTCTCTGAGGAGAAGCATTCGGTCTCCGTAGAGAAGCATTTTGCCTCCGAAGAGGGCTTCGGTCTCTGAGGAGAAGCATTCGGTCTCCGTAGAGAAGCATTTTGCCTCCGAAGAGGGCTTCGGTCTCTGAGGAGAAGCATTCGGTCTCCGTAGAGAAGCATCTTGCCTCCGAAGAGGGCTCTTTCTTCCGATTTTACCTCTGGGGAGAGGCTTTTCGTTTGATTGTGCCTCTAGGAAGAGGTCTTTTCATTTCTGCCTCTGGGAAGAGGTCTTCTTTGTTTAGTTGTGCCTCTGGGAAGAGGTCTTTTTGCTTCTGCCCCTTGGGAGAGGCTTTTATTTTTCCCTGTTCGTTGGGAAGCGGGCCTCCGAAGAGGGCTTTCCACATTTCAACACCAGGAAGTTTTATTTCAATCTTGGTGATATGTGTGCCTTCTGAGTAGGGTTACTGCCTGGAAGTTTGGAATTTCTTTCTCTCGGTTGGACAGATTCACGGGAGTGTATCGACCGATCATTCCGCAACTTTGTAACGAGAAAGATCTCTTTTTCTGGTTGGCCCGCTCGAGGTCTTTTAGCATTTCAACTGTGGTGAAATGGGCCTCCGGAGAGGGCTTTTTTCACGTTTCAACACTTGGAAGTTTTATTTCAATCTCGGTGAAACGTGTGCCTCTGAGTAGGGCTTTTTCCTGGAAGTTTGGAGTTTCTTTCTGTCGGTTGGACGGATTCACGGGAGTGTATCGACCGATCATTCCGCAACTTTGTAATGAGAAAGATCTCTCTTTTTCTGGTTGGCCCGCTCGAGGTCTTTTAGCATTTCAACTGTGGTGAAATGGGCCTCCGGAGAGGGCTTTTTTCACGTTTCAACACTTGGAAGTTTTATTTCAATCTCGGTGAAACGTGTGCCTCTGAGTAGGGCTTTTGCCTGGTAGTTTGGAATTTCTTTCTCTCGGTTGGACGAATTCACGGGAGTGTATCGACCGATCATTCCGCAACTTTGTAACGATAAAGATCTCTCTTTTTCTGGTTAGGCCCGCTCTAGGTCTTTCTCCTCCGAAGAGTTGTGCCTCCGTAGAGGGCTTGTGCCTCCGAAGAGGTCTTTTGCTGATTGACGCTTGCTCGCCCATGTCTCTTTTGCCATTCATTCACGTTGGTGATCCCCGTTGTCTTTTGCAAGTGTCAACACTTCTTATTTGCCAATGATTTCCCTTATCCAAAGAAACATACTTCATAGTTAAGCAAGTTGGTGGTGGCAGACACAGGCTATTTAACTGGTTGTTTGTTTGCTCAAACATTTGCAGTCAGTTAGAGATGGTCCACTTCCATCCGCATCGCTCACTTTTGTTTGAAGCACTTCTTTTGTAGGATTTTGTTATGGAATTTTTGAATGGCTCAGTGTTAGATTGCTGGATAATGTCAAGGATTGCTCAGTCTCGTGACGGGTAAGCTTTGTTCTTATGGCCTGCGTTATTAAATCGACATTTTAGTAACACAGTTAACGTATTTTATATGTCGAAATAAAACAAAGCAGTTTATAATAGTAGGGAACACAAGAGTTATAGTGGTTTAGCCAAAAACTGGGCCTATATCCACTTTATAGCTCTTTGTTATTCGCTTGTTTTGCGATTGCTTTCAATAGAAGAATCATATATTTGTAATTCTTTTACAATATTTCAGCAAAGCTTTTATAGTTTTTGAAATCATATTTTCAAGTAAAATATGAATGCAAATGGTTGCTGTTCCAAGTTCTTGGAATTGGTTCTCCTTTGACAGTTGTGAGTTTGATTGATTATATTAGCAACTCCTTGGTGCCATCTTTAAGCATGCATCATCTTCTTTTGCTGGCGGGTAGTTTTAACCAAAGAAATATACTCCAGCCAAATCACTATTTGTTTGCTTAGAGTACTTCTTATTTAGGATTCGACCCTGGAATTTTGTTGTTTAAAACTTTCTTTTGAGTGCTACCAAGGGTTGTTTGGTATTGCCTGCAAATTTAGATCGACATTTTTAGTGATACTTTCAGAGTACTTTACATATCGAAATAAATCAAGCGACTTGTAATAATAGAGAAAACAAGACTTATAGTTTCTATTATTTATTTGCCCTGTTTTTACAATGGCTTTTGATACAAGAATGATACATTCAGCACTCTTCTATAAATTTGTAACAAGGCGTTTAAGTAAAATATGCAAGCGATTGCTGTCCCAGGCTTTTAGGAATCGAATCTTCGGCATGAGAGGACTAGATGGCAGCATCTTTCAGAATCGAAATCTCCTTTCATTTTGAGGACTTCCTTGAGGCATGAGCATGTCTTCCTGTCTCATCCAATTTTTTCCTGCCGGGTGAGGGCTTGCCGTGATGACACTGATAATAGGCCCTTCATCTCCCTGCGCTACAGTTCTTTTATATGAGCTGCATTATTGAGCGGGAACTAGCTGCCCCTTAGAGGATGAGGAGAGGTCATTTCTATCTTTCTTCACATATTGTTGCAGTTCATTCTGCTTCAGCAATTCTTCAATCCCTTTCTTTAACTGGCGACATTGGTTAGTACCATGGCCAGGCTGATTGTGAAATTGATAGAATTTTCCATTGCCTGGCGCGCCCCTCCCCATCAGAGGTGGTTTGGGGTACATGACAACGTCTTTTGTTGCCAAGAAGATATTCTCCGGAGTGTCAGTCAAGGGAGTGAAGTCGGAGGACTTAAAGCGCCGAGCTTTTTTCGAGACTTTCTGCTTTCTCCTACCTTCATTCTCCTTTTTCTGTTCGATCATCTCCGACATGTATTCCTCATCATTGTGAGGATTCCAGGGATAGTCATCGACTATTCTTTCAAAAGTTCGCCTTGACAAACGTTCGTGGATAGTTGGTCGTGGCCATGAACTTTCCACTTGGGGGAATGTTCCAATGGTAATGCCAGTTGCCCGTTGAGGGGTATTCCATCCCTCCGAAACATGAGCCTCTTTGGCGATGGTTTTTATATCACTTTCTAGTCGTTGAACCTCCTCTTGCAATGCATTCATCTTGTCGAGTATCCTTTTGCTCTGGACTTCCATGTGTTGATATAATCCATACACCACGACATCTAATTCAGCCCTTGTGACTCCAATACTAGAAGCTGTTTCACTTAGCGTGGGAAAAGCAATGGCATTGCTACAAGTTCCTTCAAACCTCAAAAATTTACGTTTCCTTTCAGAAGTCATGATTTCTGTTAGACTTTTGGTTCGGAGAAAAATCTTTTCCACAAGCTTTTGTTGAGAAATGGTGGAAGTTTTTCTGAGTTCAATTCTCAGTGAAAGCACCAAAAATGTTAACGCTAAAATTTGAACGCTAACACCCCGGTGTGTGAAGTGTAGTTGTGAAAGCACCACCCGATGATTCGGGAACAGAGTATAAATAGAAAACCGTCGAAAAAGCAGTAAACAACATCGATTTTACAGTGGTTCGGCTTAATAGTTTGCCTACGTCCACTTTGAATATCTTTATTGATGATTTCGTTACGAGCCGATACAATTCTTCCCAAGTACAATACACTTTGAATTACCAAACACTTTGAACAAGTAGCTTAAACTTCAATGTAAGTGAAAGTCTTCCCCTCCATGTCGGATGTATGAGATTCCTTCTTAAAGTTATTGGTAGCGTCCTACGTGTCTTGAAAGCTTTGAGTGTAGAGTCGGTTTGGAATGCAGCAGAGTATCCGTGCTTGAAAAGAATGACCCCCCCAAAAGCCCTTTTCTAGTTGGAGCTAGGGTCGTATTTATAGGCATTTCTCGGAGTTAGGTCGTAACTCATACACGGCTTATGATAAGTCGTAACTCGTAGCTGACTCATGGTAGGTCGCGGCCGACCTACTGGGTTTAGCTCATGGCTTGGTCCAAAGTTATGCACCCATTTGAATGAATGATACCAGTTCTAAGTCGTTCACGAGTTAACCAAATGCAACTTCCTTTATGCTAGCATGAGTCGTACACGACTCATCATCGGTCGTAAGTCGTCAACGAGTCATCTTATTACAGTATGGTATTGAACTTGCCTCCAAGTCTTATGTCGTGAACGACTTATCTGCAGTTATAAGTCAGCAGCGACTTAAGTGTTGTTGACTCTTCCTTTTAGTGCTTTGAGTCGTCACTCCTTTAGGTTGCTAGGTCGTAACATCTTTAAGTCGTGGACTTTCTTAAGTCGTGACATTCCCTAACTTGTTTAGGTCTTAACCTGTTAGGTCGTTAGCTCCTTAACTCGTAAGCTTTTAACTCGCAGGCTCTTTAACTCGCAGGCCCTTTAACTCGCAGGCCCTTTAACTCGCAGGCTCTTTAACTCGTAGACTCCTTAACTTGCAGGCTCTTTAACTCGTAAGCTTTTAACTCGCAGGCTCTTTAACTCGTGGGTGAAATGGGGTTAACAAACGATCGATTTTAAATTAAATCGATTAAACAAATTTCTAGGCGTTTTGGCTTGCCCTGGACAAACGGTAAATCCGATTGACACGAAATTTGAAATCTTACAATAATATCACATTATCGATCCGATGAAACTTGTTTCATCGAAATCCGAGACTGTTTGAAAAATGACTATTTTAACTCGTCAAATTAATATTAAAACAATTTCGATGCGTTTCAAGCTGCCACGGTCAAACGAAAACTCCGATTGCTATGAAAATTGAAATCCGATAATAACAAACTATTCCGGATCCAATGGAACTAGTTTCGTCCAATTCTGAGACTGTTCGAAAATTGGCTATTTTTCAGTCGATAATTAAATATTAAAATATTAAATTTTCACAAATTTACTTTTAATTCAATTTTAAAAGTTCTACAACATCATTCTTACTTTAATATGATAAAATAAAATTTTACAAATCATTTTTAATCATATTAAACCCGTTATTCAATTATCCAATAAATTCCAATTTTAAAATCTTATTAACTCTATTAAAATCCCAATATAACTTACATTCACTTTGGAAACCAATTTGAATCATATTAAATCAAATTTCAATTATTCACTCTATTTTCATAAATTAAATTTCAATATCAGATTAATCATATCAAATTCGAAATTTAATTATTCAAACATTTGTAATATCAAATTTAAATAATTTTGATTATTCAATAATTCATTATCTCTTGAAATATTGAAATTGAACTTATAAGAATCAACTTTTAAAACCAATTCACAATTTAGAACACTATTTTCATTTTATAGTTATTCAATTATTCAATAAGTTTTAAATATTTAATTTAAACAATTTACCTCTTCAATATTCAATAATTTTGATTTTAAATAGATTTCACTTATCAATCAATTACTCTATTATACCCAATGAATTCAACATTCATTACCCTATCCAACTATTGATTGCAATGGCATTCACTAAGTAGCATTTATTTTTCATTACTTGGATAATTATTGTTGCAATTCATTCTAGTTATTATTATTCCAAACGAATTACAAATTTTTTTCTAACATTAAATCAAGAAATCTTATTAAATTAGCTATTTTAATTATCGAAAATTTACGGGTCGTTACACTCTCCCCCACTCAAAACCTTTCATCTCCGAAAAGGAAAAGAAAGGAAAATGAACTAAGTATAGAATTCAAAATTAGCTATAATTTATTCAAAGTTACCAACTTATAAAACAATGAAATTCCATTTATAAAGTCATAACTATGCTTCCACTAAGTTACTCCGAACCGCTTTCTAACTTTAAAAGTTAGTTATCAAAACAAGTTATAAAAAAAAAATTAAAAATTGAAAAATTTTCTAACACCTGGATTTTACGGAAAATTTCGGCAGAGTCTCCTTTGCGCGGCTCGATCGGAAAAAAAATGACAGTATATATATCACAAATATACATCTCATCAAGTAATGAGGCATCCTGCAGGGAAAACAAGTGTAAAAGTATGGTATGTAATCCGAGATATGTACCTTATATATTATTAGCGAGCATATACGGCTAATATAGCGCGAAAGCGAGCTTCAAATGCGAAGCAAGCATAATCCGCACCTACTAAACACTCAACAAACCATGAGAAACATGCATATATGAAAATAATATCAATATACATCATATAGCAACATAACAACTACATATGCCAACATAGCAAATGCAACAAAGCAACAAATGCAACCATCAATCAACTATCATCCAACTATCATCCAACGAATCCATAATCAATCAATATAAATTCACTTCTCATTTATATTTATTCACTTGGTTTTCAATTTTAATCACAGTTGATTCATTAACGTTGGATTTTACTAACATTCATTCTTAGTTCAATTAGTTAACATTCACTAATTTATATTTACATTAGTTCACATCCAATTTGAATCAAATTAAATTCTTTTAAATTCATTTAGCTTCTAATTTGATTTCAATGATTTATAGCTTTCAATTTACACTTAATGAATTATATACAATCAACTAACAATCATATAACAACCAAATCATACCCAACATAACCAATTTATTAATTTTACATTCAGTTTGGTTTATCTCTTTTATATATATCCTGTTATATAATTTTAAAAGAATCATTTTATATTTGGCATCATAAATTTCCAATATTAACTTTTAATTAAGTCCGTAAGACGTACATATATCATCTGTAAGCAATATCAATCTAATCGCTTATTCGATAAAACAATTTCACTTCCAAACTAGTATCGTTCACACGACTCTCTAGTGCGGACTCAGATTTGTTTCCTTGGTTGGAAACTGTTACTCTCCTTGCATAGCCATATGCTATGATAGAGAATTTCAGAATCAAATTAAAAATCCATATCTAGGGTTCGCCGTCGAAAATCGAGTGAAAAATCCTACTTGGATCGATATAAATCATCTCGAAATTTTGTGCTCGAATTTGGATCAAATCGTTATGCGAATAAAATAATATACGTACAATCTCACGTATTACCTTCCAATGGATTTCTATCCAATTTATCTATACTAAATTATTTTATTGACTTCTATTTTTTTTTTCCACTTAATTACTCACAATCCATTATTCAGTTAGTATATTCATTTCTTTACATAGCATATTCTTTAACATTATCTTTTCTTAAACATCATATCAAAGAATTTGCTTACTCAAGTTCATTTTAAACATTCTATATAATTTAATTAAACTCAATTTCCTTTCCCGATTGATTCTTAGCCAAATCCTTTTGTTTACATTTACTCCATATTCATAGTTTCAGTTAATACAAATTTATTTGTGGAACATTTTATTAATCATCACTTTAGTTTATAGTCATTCCATAAAAGTCTAACTTCTCATATATGACTTTTCTTTGTTTACATTTATCTTAAAGGTTACAAATTCAATATTTTTTTTTTCTATGCAATTTATATTTATTTTCTATAACCAATTTACAAAAGATATTATACAATTCATTTGTCTTCTTTCTTAAGTTCACTTACTTGTTCCATTTATCCATTCATCATTTCATGTTATATTTAAGTATATAACCTTTTTATCACAACCAAAATTTTCATTTATATACATTTTAATTCCTTTTGAGTTTTCCTTACTTGTATACTTCAATTATTTTCAGGTTCTGTTTATTTGTACAACATCTCATTACATATCCAAAACATCATTTCAAATTCTTAATACTTGGTAAGTCATATTATATGTTATTAGAATGCAAATTTTGTATTATAGAAATTTATAGAATTTCATTTTACTTAATTAGAATGTTCACAAATTTGATTTGTTTAAATCCTCTTTACCTCTCAACTTTAAAGGTACACTACAACTCTAAAGTTTTCCCAAAACATAAGCTTAGATATCTTAATCCTCTTATTTTATAAATTCTGGTTATTCACATTTTATTCCAATAATTTGAAAATTTCTAATTAACATAACTTAGAATTTTAAATGCCCGGTTCTTTTCAAATCGTTTGAAATAAACATATATACTTATATCTTTAATATATCAAATCATACCTTTGGAGTTTAAACCAAAACCCATTTACCCAAAATAATTTCGAAGAAAAGCAAAGCTTCTTAGGAGTCTCCCTCACTTTGAGACACGAAAATGAACGTCGATGATGCTGCGCAGTCATCACCGAAATTATTTTCCAGCGACATAAGAGAGGAGTACTGAATTCATTCCTTCTTAAAAATCTTTTCAAAATATTTGTCATAAATATTTTCCAACTAATATCACAATATATTTTCTTCAAAGCATTGAAAACCATTTTTCAAGATCTCCGGGTCTTAAATTCAATATTTTCCATTTTAAATCTATTTTAATTTATAAGTCACCTTTATAAAATATTCTTATAGGATTTTCTTTCTTAAAACATTTCACAAGTGTTTTATCATTGTTCATTTTGTAATACACCTTATTTATTAATTTACAATATCCAATTAATGATAATAATCAATATTTTCATTCCTAACAACCAGGTAAGCTAGATAAGTCACGATAGCTTCTGAAAATTTTCTTTATATACAAAATATAATTAGAGCAAAATTATTTCATTTACCCAATTTCAAAACAATACTATGTCGAATTGTTCTGTTTAAGTGTTTAGAGATCCCTATCAATGACGTTAATTACTCGTATTGACCAGAATCCATAAGCCACTCAACAAATCAACCGACACAATATAAAACATTTTATATCACTAACAAATACGCTCTCTAATATATATACACTCAGCGACTCATCATAGGGTATTAGTACCCTATTTATAAAGAGTCAGACCCCACAAAGCTAAGGTTATCGCTAAACCAAAGCTCTGATACCAACTGTAACGACCCGCCTTTTTGGACAGTTTAAACCGACGATCAAATACATATGCCGGTTCCAAACCATTCAAAAGGGCAGATGGTTATTGGGGTAATTAAGAAAAGAAAAGAAAGAGAAATAAAGGAAATGAAACAACACAGAATCTCGCAGCGGAACGATAAAATATAATAGTCAAATAAACAGTTCATGAAGCTGTTTGCTATACTTTGACAATTATTTATACAACATTTATCAGAGTTATACATATACAACAGAACAATTAAAATAATGCAGCAGATAGCATGATGCAAGGGTAATAATAGTAATAGTATACCAAATCTTCGTCTTCATCCTCCAGAATAGATCTTCAAAAAATCTGAAAAAAACTCAGGACTGACCCGAGCGTAATGAAAAGACAAAACACTCGAGTCAGGACTAAATATCCTTATGAAAGTTAGATCAATCGTAAATAAATATGAGTGTAATGGCGTCATAGATGTTTACGGGGTTTGACATCTCTTATCCACTGTCAACGTGCGTGCAATAACTTAAGAGATGTTACGGGATTTTCCATCTCTCAAGGATCCGTTAAACTATCCACTATGTAGTACAATACGCTAAGTAGATAATGCCTATCAGTAATATAAAGTATCAAAATAGCGTTAAGGCGTTACCATAATCCCCCTTAACACATTTTTATAATTCCATAGTCTATACAGCACCGTAAGCCCCACCGTAAACTGGTGGTTATCAGAGGATACCCCATAGGTATAACACAAAACAAAACGTAGTTGTCGCGAATAAGATAATCAGTATGACAAGGTACATGAGGCGATACTAACTAGGATTCTAGTAGTTGCGTGATCCAGACTGATGTTGAGCATAGCCAGCAGCTACCCCAACACCGCGAAAGAACACTCCCAAATCAAGGGGTGCACCCAAATCGAATCACAAATGTAATAGATATGGTATCGAAGAAGTGTGTCATCTAGAGGTGGCGAACCTCAATGGCCCGGCACGGCTCCTATTTTAGTCATGTCAGGGGTCATCCAATATCGTTCTCTTTCTTCAATCAACGCGTTCGCCAAAACATCCACTTCATTCTGGATCAACACCCCGCATATAATAGTTGTTAAAGTAGTTTTCGGTATCGACAGAGAGTATGTCCATATCCGATCCCGGTCTCTTTAATAACTACGTATTATTACACCGTTGGCTCTTTTACATTTCAAATCGATTCATAATTGATATCAAAATATCATATTCTCTTCAAAAAACAAATCCATTTCGAATATCACCATAGTTATTCAAAATGTAAGATTCCTTTTCAAATTCATTTTTCGCATCAATATCTCATTTCGATTTCAATATCATTTGGAATTTCAATTTAGGTTGCAATTTCATTTAACCCAATTCGTATTTAAATTCAAGATTTAAATATAAACATTTCACCTTATTGACCAGCTTAGAATTTTAGAAAATAGTTTTAAGTAGTTTAAAAGTAGTTTTAAATAATTAAAATAGTTAAAAATACTTAAAATCTTAAAACAGATTTGAAATAAATAAATTAGTTTAAAATAATTTAAATTGGGTCAAGTAGATTTAAAATAGATTAAGTATTCAAAAATGGTTTATATAACCGAGAAATTTGGAAACAAAATAAAACAGCTTCAAAACCAATCAATTTCAATTATAACTTCCCAATTCAAATCAATTTCAATTTCCATTCCACCGATTCAATTTCGATTTCAATTCAAATCAATGTCAACTTTGACTTCAAATTAATTCAATTTTACATTCACCTTTAATTTATTCAATTTCAATTTATATCGATTTGGAGCTTGATTTTTCAAAATATCAATTTATAACACTTAACAAAATTATCTTTCAATATTCAAATTTAAAACCCAATTACGAATATGATTCAATTTCAAGCTCAATTTTGAAATATCTTTTTATCGTTTTTACTTAGTAATACTCAAAGCTCGAAATAATGTTCAATCTTTAAAACAAATAAAGTTTCAAAATTCAATCATATCCAAATTTTAAATTTCAAAGTCTCAACTTAAATTATTTAACAATTTCTTTTAATCAAAATTTATTTCAACATTCCAAACTCAGTTTTTCGATAAATTCGATTTCTATAAATTAATTTCTATTTATAACTTTTAAATCCCAACATTTAAATAAATTTCAAATCAACGATTTTAAAAATTATTAATTTAGCCAATCCTGTGTCCGTATATAATTTTCTATCCTATGGCCAAGTAATTATTTATTTCAATTAAATGTCAGGGATGAATATATATCACATAAACCAATCATAGTGTCATATGTATGCATAACAGGTTATATATAAGAAAATAAACATCCAAACATTTAACTATCAACCAATAACATCCATCGACATACATCATCCAATAGCAAATACAATTCATGGCAATTTCATAGTTATCAATGTCAGGTAATTTAATCGCAATTCAATTTCAATTTCAATTTAACTGTCAATTTAATTTTCAACGGTTAATTTAAATGACAATTTATATGACAATTAAATTCTATCAAACAATGACTAATAAAATTCATATCACTTCAAAATATCAAATTTAACTAGCATAAAGAAATTCAGTACGTTGTGAGCGTTATAAAACACTCACCTTGATTTCAATGTAGTTCCAGCGTTTTATTTCGAATAAAATTAAACGAGCGTTTAATTTTACCCAAAATTTTCAGTAGCACCAAATGACTCCAATCTAGTTCCATAGCGTAGTGCTCGTCAATACGAACCCAATGCACTTTGTTTCGTCCAAAACGGACCTCGCATCAACAAGTTATGATATTTAGAAGTTAATACGAATTTAAATACAAATTAAATTCAACTTTTATTTAAATTGTTATATACCCAACTCACATCTGCCGTCCATTTTCTTCTTGCAACATCTGGGTCGTGCCCCTTATCCATCTCCCTCACGTTCGCTCATGCCCAGGGTTACAAGAACCCATAGCCACCGATACACAACGAATTATCGCGAACAACTCGAGCTAGCTGGAGACGATCGAAGAGCGGCGCCTCGAAGCTCGCAATGCGAGCTACTAACGGCCAGAAGGCGGTGGAGCTCGGCCCACCCGTTGTCTCGAATTTCGTGCAAACACAAGGTCGAACGCGGCCATATTGGTGATGCAGTGGTGCACCATTTTCCATCATCCCCGTATGGATTGAAAGCCCTCTTCGAGCTCTAGAAGTTTCATGTTGGAGGTTTCTGATAAAAGTGGATGGATCAGAAAAGATTAATGGAAGAAAATCGCAAATTTCTGGCCTTTGAATCTATAGGAGGCGGCCAGCCATTTTCTAGGGTTAGGGTTTTATTTAAAAAGAAGAAACTAATGAAGTGCTTTTATAGAAAATGACGAACACTATTCATCCCGGGTTTTCGAACTCCGATTTATGCGCGGTGACCGGCGTTCCTAGGGTTTATCCCGCGTTTTGGACACAATGGCATAGGTTTCAAAGGCTAATTCGATCATATGTGAGAGTTATGAAAATAAACGATCGATTTTAAATTAAACCGATTAAACAAATTTTTAGGCGTTTCGGCTTGCCCTGGACAAACGGTAAATCCGATTGACACGAAATTTGAAATCTTACAATAATATCACATTACGGATCCGATGAAACTGTTTCGTTGAAATCCGAGACTGTTTGAAAAATGACTATTTTAACTCGTCAAATTAATATTAAAACAATTTCGATGCGTTTCGAGCTGCCACGGTCAAACGAAAACTTCGATTGGTACGAAAATTGAAATCCGATAATAACAGACTATTACGGATCCAATGGAACTAGTTTCGTCCAATTCTGAGACTGTTCGAAAATTGGCTATTTTTCAGTCGATAATTAAATATTAAAATATTCAATTTTCACAAATTTACTTTTAATTCAATTTTAAAAGTTCTACAACATCATTCTTACTTTAATATGATAAAATAAAATTTTACAAATCATTTTTAATCACATTAAACCCGTTATTCAATTATTCAATAAATTCCAATTTTAAAATCTTATTAACTCTATTAAAATCCCAATATAACTTACATTCACTTTGGAAACCAATTTGAATCATATTAAATAATATTTCAATTATTCACTCTATTTTCATAAATTAAATTTCAATATCAGATTAATCATATCAAATTCGAAATTTAATTATTCAAACATTTGTAATATCAAATTTAAACAATTTTGATTATTCAATAATTCATTATCTCTTGAAATATTGAAATTGAACTTATAAGAATCAACTTTTAAAACCAATTCACAGTTTAGAACACTATTTTCATTTTACAGTTATTCAATTATTCAATAAGTTTTAAATATTTAATTTAAACAATTTACCTGTTCAATATTCAATAATTTTGATTTTAAATAGATTTTACTTATCAATCAATTACTCTATTATACCCAATGAATTCAACATTCATTACCCTATCCAACTATTGATTGCAATGGCATTCACTAAGTAGCATTTATTTTACATTACTTGGATAATTATTGTTGCAATTCATTCCAGTTATTATTATTCCAAACGAATTACAAATTTTTTTCTAACATTAAATCACGAAATCTTATTAAATTAGCTATTTTAATTATCGAAAATTTACGGGTCGTTACACAAATACAACTGTATTTTATTTTCAGTTTAATTCAATTTACTTCCATTCACATGACTTAAATTAATTTCAATCTACTTTAAGTTTTATTTCTCAATTTCATTTAAAATCTACTAATTTATCCTTTCCAAATCATTAATTAAATTTCAAGTTTTAAATTTTAATCCAATTTAAATTCCATCTTTAACTTTTGCTTTAAATTTTAATTCCAAAATTCAACATTTAATGTTTTCCTTGATTAGATAACTATTTAAATTTAATTATCTCATTTGTCAAACATATTATCATCCAAACATCCAGGTTATAATAATTTCAGAAAATATTCCTTTTATATCAAAATATATTTTGGATAAAATTATTTCATTCACCCACTTTTGAAAATCAATATTGTGTTGAATTTCTCTATTTAAGTGTTTAGAAACCCCTTCGATGAGGTTTTCGAGGCTGTGCCGACGAAGGTTCATATACCACTCAATAAATCAATCAACACAATATAAAACCATTTTATATTCACTAATAAATACGCGCTCATATCTATTAATACGCTCAAACTCATTCTAGAGTACCATTGACTCTATTTTCTAATGGGTAATTTCCCACCAGAGCCAAGGTTCTCGCTTAACCATTCGGCTCTGATACCAAGTGTAAAGGCCCGCAAATCCGTACCCCTTTGAGCTGGCCAAATTCACCACAATTCAGCTCAAAGTGGAACAAAAATACGAGTCTTCGGGTTAAAGAAGAAAGAGGTAGAAGAAGAAGAACAAAAACAACATCAGAATCTCACATCGCAGCGGAATAAAATACAATAGATAGAATACATATTTAATCCAAAGAATCTGTACTATCATATATACATACATACCATATCAGAGTACATCAATCAGTCATACATAGACAACTACTATATGATCATACACAGCGGAAATAATAGACAAATACGGAAATACGTTCCGTCATCCAGCTCGTCTCCTGAGCTCCAGCATATAACCTGAACCTGTTTAACTCGGTCTGACCCGAGCATCATATAAACAACACCCGGGTCAGTCTGGAAAACCAGCGTGAGAAAGCACACTCAATTGGATTATTAAAGTTTCAAAAATCCTTTGGAAACAAAAGCATCTCGTAAGACCATGCCACAAATAAACATGTCGGGTTTTTACCTTACGATAGCTAAAACACTTTTTATAGAAATCCTCTGATATTATAATAGGGTCTATATACAAATACTTATAAAATAGCCGAAATTGTTACATGATTAAATTCCAGCTACTAGCCACAGAGTGGGTAATACAAACAAAACTCGTACAAGGCTCGTAGGGAGAATGGACTTCCATCAATGGATGGGCTACTGTGGTTCCGCCCGTCACAGTACCTGGCCTAGATCAGAGTACCGAGGAGTACGCCCGCTCCTCTGCAACACAAGGCCGGAACCGTTCCTTACTGAACAGTCCCGAACAAGATAACCCCGTGGTTGGCGCGACCAAACACCCACTAAGCCGAATAAAAAGGGACATCTAGACAGGGGAAAATCTTATCCTGCTTGGGCATGACCCACCTAACCTTGCTGCACATCCCCTGTTTTAGCCATTCCCGGTTGACGAGGCTTGAGGCTAAGCGTTACCTTTCAAGAACGAGTTCCACTTAGAATGCTCATCGTCCACCTGACGATGTTCTGAAAGCATTCAATCCATACAAGTTGCCCTGGGTCTGGACAAACCGAATCACTGTCTTCAACTCTTCACGGTCTTCATTCGTAATCGTTCAAACCGGATCGAAGTGGTTTTCGGATAATTAAATCCGACCCCGGATTCTTCGAAAGGATCAGCGCATTGTCCAATATTGATAGTCGGTTATTTAACTATCAATTAATCATACACAAGCAACCATCAAATAATTTCCTCAAATTATTTATCTCAAATATCATTCAGATATTATTCCCATTTTAACCCATTTGAAATAAATTTTCAAAGTCCTTTATTTCCATGAAATCACTTAACTAATTTCTCATACACACTCAATTTCATTTAACCCTTGAAAATATTTCTTATTTTCTCATTCCCTTCTCAAAAATCAATTTATACTTTGCTTATCAATTCTCAAACTCAATTTCTTCACTTAATAAAATTTCTTCTAAATATTATCTCACTTAATAACTCCCTTATCATCACAAGAGGATCATTAATTGGATTTTATAAACATTTTGAAAACATATAGATTTATAAAATAAGTAATATTAAATATATAAAAAATTTATATCTAGTTATTTATAAGTTTCAAAGCTGGTTTTAGAAAATTAGAGTTTATTACAAATAATTGCTAAGCCTTCAAAAATAACTAATTTGAAATATTTTAAATTCAAACATGATTTATAAAACCTATATAGTATAGTAATTTAAAAATATTCCTTTTAAAATAACTTTATAATTTAGGAAATCCAATATCTATCTATAAATGCCTCTTGTCCACAATTCACTTCTTACTTTCGGAAATTTTCTACTATTTCCATTTCAAACAAATTTATAACTCAATATAAGTTCACCCTGACTTATCCTTACCAATATACACTGATATTTTCCTATCTCGTTTATAAACTCCATTTATAAATTTATAAAATCTCTTTGAGTTCACTTTATTTACAAAAATAGTTTTATTTAAGAATTCCACCTTAATAATTTATTTCTTTTATATAAATTTTCATATTTCTCTTTAAATAAATTCCATTCATTACCTAATACAATTCCTTTTTATTTCTTAATAAAAATCTCTTATTTGTACTTCTTAACAACATTTTCTTTTTATTCTTAAATAAAATTTTTACTTGTCGATTACAATAATTCTTCCAGTGATTAATATATTAAATTTTCCCAAAAACTCAACTTTAACCAATTTCAGTTTATAAGATGCTTTTATTATTATTTTTCTTCAATATCGAGTTGAAGTTTCAAATTCCAATAATATTTTCTATTTGAGTTTTATTTAACTTCTTTGAATTAATTTATCAATGGTATTTAAATTTCAAATTTCAGCTTCTTTGTTATTCAACAGTTAATAATTCAATTTATATACAAGGCCACCCATCTCAATTTATCATCTGGTCACAGAACAACATATATATAACATAAAATAAATATCTTTGAGGAATCCAGTTGGATCCGTCCAACCTGTTTCCCTACATCCACAGATGTTAGCACAAATAAAATACCAATTCCACTTCAATGGTGGAATATTGCAGTATATGAGATTCATATATTATTATCCACTATTATGCGGCATATAAGGTCTATTTAATTATCCACTAATTTCAACCATCATTCAAGCAATTCAACAATAAATTTAAATTCAACAATTTAAATTTAAATTCAACTGAGTGAGATTAACTCACCTTTGATTTAATTGTTGCAATCCTTCCCAATCTCGACCTGATTCCTCGATTTTTTACCTTATATAAACAATTATATGATTTTATTAATATTCGAACAAATCGAACAATTTATTACCGTTTAAATAAATTTATTCTTTAACCCTAATAATTTAATTTTTACTAATGGTTTATTTTAACAAAAATTAAATTTTATAAAAAATCTTTTAGTACTAAAGTGACTAAGTAATTTACTTGAACGAACTTAATTACCTGAATAAATTATTCCCAGTAATTAAAATGGATATAGGTGTATATACTTTATTTCTAACTTAGGAATTACATATATATATATGTTTATATAAGTAATCCATATGGATTTAAAAATCAAATTCTTATATTTTCCCAAAATAGTCCCTGTATTTTCTATATGTATTAAAATTGAAACAAGATTAACTTAATAATTTAAACAGCCCGCTTAACAAATTAACTTATTATTTTATTGTATATTTTTTTAGTATATTCATATATACAATTTCCAGTTTAAATATTCAAATTAATATAAAACCCTAAATACATCTTCACTGTAAAATATAAATTTGAATTTCAAAAATAAACAGAGATATACCTCACTAGTCGAACTACGGCCACCTCGCGAGCACACTTCGCCGACGCAGCCTCGAACAAGACTCACGCGACCGACCCTCCATCCTGCATGCGACCACGTCGCCCTAACCTTCGCGGCTTCGTCGCCTCGTCCAACCCTAACGGCAACACCCTCTATGCGCGCGACTTCCACTTCACCGAGCTCGAGAACAAGCGCGCCCCTCCTTCCCTCATCGATTGATTCGCCGATTACAAGCTAGGGTTTTTTTTTCGTATGCCGAAACTGGGTTTTGAGGAAGGTAATAATGGAAACGAAGGAAGACGACGTTTAAGGAAATAGAAGAAGATGGATTTTGATTTCAATTGAAGCAGAAAATGAAAAGGGAAAGAAGTGGAAGGAGGTAGCGGTTTTGAAACGAACGAAATCTTCGTTTCAATGCTTAACTGCTCTGATGATTTTTTTTATGAACGAAAAGGGAAGACCGTGATTTAATTGAGGGGAAAGAAGGCGTATAGGAGAAGGTTGTAATGATATGATGTAAGATATTTTGAATTAGAATGATTAATTATTGTTTAAAAGTTTCTATTTCGTACGCTCACAGAAGACTCCGAAAATTACGAAATTTGAAATCCGGCAATAATTCAATATTACGGATCCAACGGAACTGGTTTCGTCGAATTCCGAGACTGTGTCTCGGAAGGTTATTTTTAAATGTCAATTTAAACGATACAGATTTAAAATTAAACGAACGACAATTAAATTCAATATTAATCCATCTATTACTTCCAGTATTATCAACATAAATTTTATAAGCCGTTAAAATATTTTCAACAAGCTTACTATACTAGATTTTATATTTTACCCAATATCTAATTACCACTTTAATTATTAATTAATTCAATAGGTCGTTATATTTTAAATTTTGAATTCTTTTTATTAAATAAAACAGCTTTCCATATTCAAAATCAAATTATAATTCAAATTAAATGTTTAAATTCATTTTAAATATCACAAATTAACAGTTGAAAAAGCCGGGTCGTTACACTACTTGGGGTATTAAGTTCAGAAATTTATCACCAAACTGAGAAGAATGAAACAAAATCCTAAAGCATGGAATAGAAGAAGAGGAAAAGACCCTGACTCTCTTGATTCTCTTGAATCGACATATAATGATAAGTTGCTTGCTTCAGATGATAATACAGAGGATGTATATGCTTTTGAAGATTTAATTGATATGGGGAATAACAAGGAAAATGTTGAACACTACGTAATATGCAAAATGATGAATTCAAAATTTTCTATTGAAAAAGACATAATATGAGAACTATTAGATACATTTGAAAGAAGATGAAGTTGTAGGGCATTAATGATTTCAGGCAATAATTTGATGTAAAATTCGTAATGAAAAATTGAATCGATAGTATTAGGTAGTTGAAAATGTGTACCTTCTTATTGTTTCCAGTTCTGTATTTCTGAAATTGTAGGACTCAAAGACCCTTGGAAATGTTCAATATCAAGCGTAACAATCGACGAAGAGTTGTTAATACCAACTCCGACCTGCATGTTTATTTCTTTAAATGGTTAAGTTAATACCACCACTTCCAATCATAACTGCCTGACTATTACATCTACCTCACCTATCGTCCCCTAAAACATCCTCAAAACTGCACATCAGTGCACCTGCTTTACCATCCATACCACCACAAGCTCCAACAACCTGCCTCCGACCTCTCTGACCTCTATACTTCTCCCTGATTCACCTAAAACTGTTGCACTTCACAGTGCCACGACCAATATCAGTCATACCACAGTACCAACTATAGTTCAAATAAATACCATCGACAAATCTCTATTCACTGTCACTTACCTGTTGCCATTACATCAATCATCTTCCTGACCCAAACACAGTCCAACCCTTACCATAAATCATTGACATCCACAAACTATTCCACCACTGTCTCACAACTGTGTTATCACTTCTAATCACATCCAAGACTTTAGAAACATCCACCTTCCTTCCACAATAGCAACACTTGCCTGCTACCACCTCCTCCGACCCAAAAGTCCCCAAAACCAATCAGAGCAGCAGCTCGAAACCCCACAACAGCAATCATATGTGAACAAGCAACCAAAACCCCCTCCTTCCATTCAACTCACGATCGAATTCCTCCTCGAACCTTCAATCGCCATTTCAACCTCTTCAAGCACATCGTCAAACCAAATGTCCATCAATACGAACCTCTCTACAATTCATTGACTCCACCGCGATCAGACATCATGAAAACATTCGCGTCTCGCATGAAACTATCAGCAACCTCCATCATCCCTACCACCATCCTTCTAATCACTGTCGCCTCACCACATCAAATCGCAAAACCCTATCGCTTGCTGGAATTCGAATAACCCAAGTCGAACCCAAATCACCTACAGCCTAATTCCTCGAAACCACCACATCGTGAACCAACCACAACATCAAACGCAGACGAAATTTGAAATTTTAATTTCGGTTTTGAGAAAATGATTTTGATTTTGAGGAGATTGTGGAAATCGACTTTTGTTCTTGGCGATTGACTTCATTTGATTTAAAAAAATTAACAAGAAAACGATCTCTTTTTACTCGATCCAAATTAGAGAAGCCGTGTGTAAGAAGAGAGCATCGATCGACATTCGATCGAGCAATTGAAGACGGCAGCTTCAGTTTTTCCCAAAGCCCTAATTTCGGGCAAAGAGGAATGAGTGGCTGTTGAGTCAAGACTTTTATAGAGTTTTGATTTCTGACAAATAAGGCGATTGATTTCTGACAAACAAGGCGATCGACAAAAACAAGGTCAATAGAGCTATATATGGTACTCTAGATTATAGGTTGATTATTTGTTGTTGTAATAGTAATAAATTTGTTAAAATCTATCCTCAAATAATCATGCATATCAAGGGAATCAATATATATACGAATAATTTATAAGTTGCATGCAGTTGCACAATTCAATGTGCAATTTAACAGGCACCGGTCGACCGGTCAATATAGGTGCGGTCGACCGTTCCTGTGTAAATTGCACAGTGAACGTGCACACATGCACATAACGTATATATATATTTGAATTCCTGTCTACCGGTCCATTTTTGACCTGTCGACCGTTTTTAAACAGAAAGCAACTTTTCCAAAAGACACTTCTCTTCTCCAAATGTTGCATCTCCTATCTTTCATCAATGATCATAACTCTTAATGGCAACTGTTCACAAAGAGTTACAACTATTTTTCTCTATATATACTCATCTAAATCATTGATTCAAACACAAGTTTTTACAACGATTTCATATATTCTTTTAATCTAATCTCTGATCTCAATACTGTATTATAAAAGCTCTAAATTATTTATTGAATCTTTGAAACTATTTCATATCCTTTGATTCAATAATATACTTTCCTTAATCTTTTCAAAACATCATATCGCATACTTTGAGGATAAGATTATAGGAAGGGTGTACTGCTAGTGACAAATCCGTGTTTTCAAGAACACAAGTTGTCAACAACAATTGTATTTGTTCTTTTGTTGAAGTCCTCTGTGTTGTAAGAGGCAAGTGTTGAAGTCCTCAGTGTATTAGAGGCGTGAAATCCCGTTCGGTTGTTCGGGTATTGTAAACCTGTTCCTCCGGGTGAAGCGAGGTAGTTAATAGTGAAAATCCAGATAGAAGTCTGGGACTGGACGTAGGACGGTGCTCCGAACCAGTATAAAAATCTCTGGTGTGATTTTTTTCTATTTTCTATTTACAATGCTATTATCATCTATTTCTGCATTTGTATTGTAATCCATATTACACGATCCGTGTATACTATATTATCACATATAATTGTATACACACCGCACTTTCAATTGGTATCAGGTCCCAGGTTAAAAGTAGTCAAAGAAGATTTAAGTAGAGCAGAGTTTGAACGAGATATGTTAAAAGATGAGAAGAAAATATTAGAAGAAGAACTTGAAAATATTCAAGAATCATCATCTAATGTTGACTCTCAAATATCTCTTTTGAGTCAAGAAATAGAAGCTCAAAAAGAGAAAAATAATGCTCTCACTACTGAAAATCATGAACTTAAAGCAAAAGTCAAAATTCTAGACCTAGAAAAAGCTAGTTTACAAACAAAGTTTGATGACATTACTCAAAATGTTTCTAACTTTAACAAAGGTCGAGAAAATTTGACTAAAATCATTGAAAGTTCACAATCTATTTCAGATAAACAAGGTTTGGGATATAACAAACATGAAACTAAGAAACATCTTAGAAATAAAAGGAAGAAGAAAGTACAAAAAACTGAAGCTAAGAAAAATCTTAGTTTATTATATTTCAAACCAAAACCAATAGTGAAATTTCAAAAGAAAGATGTCAAGACTATCAAAATATGGGTTCCTAAAACAAATAACAATTTGATTAGGAACAAATACATTCAGCAATTCATGAATACTGTGCATCTTAATAATAATTATATATATAAAGGGGATACCGGACCCATATGGGTTTGGACTCCTAAGACCTAACTCTTAGGACCCTATAAAAAGTGGGTACCATGGACTTAATTCTATTTTTTGCAGGACCTACTAAAGAAAAGAGGAAAATGGATATTCTGGTTGATATACTCCTATATTATTCCATTATCTATTATTCCTTTTTGTCGATGACAAAGGGGGAGAAAGTGCTAACAATTATTTGCAGGAATATATATATATAAGACAAAATCTTAGGAGGAGATCACATATTCAGGGGGAGATTCAGAACTTCAGATATATGTTGTCATCAATCAAAAAGGGGGAGAATGTTGAGTCAAGACTTTTATAGAGTTTTGATTTCTGACAAATAAGGCGATTGATTTCTGACAAACAAGGCGATCGACAAAAACAAGGTCAATAGAGCTATATATGGTACTCTAGATTATAGGTTGATTATTTGTTGTTGTAATAGTAATAAATTTGTTAAAATCTATCCTCAAATAATCATGCATATCAAGGGAATCAATATATATACGAATAATTTATAAGTTGCATGAAGTTGCACAATTCAATGTGCAATTTAACAGGCACCGGTCGACCGGTCAATATAGGTGCGGTCGACCGTTCCTGTGTAAATTGCACAGTGAACGTGCACACATGCACATAACGTATATATATATTTGAATTCCTGTCTACCGGTCCATTTTTGACCTGTCGACCGTTTTTAAACAGAAAGCAACTTTTCCAAAAGACACTTCTCTTCTCCAAAGGTTGCATCTCCTATCTTTCATCAATGATCATAACTCTTAATGGCAACTGTTCACAAAGAGTTACAACTATTTTTCTCTATATATACTCATCTAAATCATTGATTCAAACACAAGTTTTTACAACGATTTCATATATTCTTTTAATCTAATCTCTGATCTCAATACTGTATTATAAAAGCTCTAAATTATTTATTGAATCTTTGAAACTATTTCATATCCTTTGATTCAATAATATACTTTCCTTAATCTTTTCAAAACATCATATCGCATACTTTGAGGATAAGATTATAGGAAGGGTGTACTGCTAGTGACAAATCCGTGTTTTCAAGAACACAAGTTGTCAACAACAATTGTATTTGTTCTTTTGTCGAAGTCCTCTGTGTTGTAAGAGGCAAGTGTTGAAGTCCTCAGTGTATTAGAGGCGTGAAATCCCGTTCGGTTGTTCGGGTATTGTAAACCTGTTCCTCCGGGTGAAGCGAGGTAGTTAATAGTGAAAATCCAGATAGAAGTCTGGGACTGGACGTAGGACGGTGCTCCGAACCAGTATAAAAATCTCTGGTGTGATTTTTTTTTTATTTTCTATTTACAATGCTATTATCATCTATTTCTGCATTTGTATTGTAATCCATATTACACGATCCGTGTATACTATATTAGCACATATAATTGTATACACACCGCACTTTCAGTGGCCACTATTTTTACAGAGCAATAGAGGAACGAAATAAAAGAAATAAAAGGCCGATCTTGTTTTTTTAATTGAGAATTAGGGTTTTCATGGGCATCTATTACAACAGACGCTTTTAGCCCGTTGTAAAATTGGCACCTATTACAACGAGCCTGAATGGACCGTTGTAATAGCCTTCTATTAGAACGGGCAACCGATGCCCGTTGTGAAAAGGTGGTTGTATATGGCATCTTTTACAACGGGTCTGAATGGACCGTTGTAATAGCCTTCTATTACAACGGGCAACCATTGCCCGTTGTAAAAAAGGACATTGTAGTAAGATATTTTTGTTGTAGTGTCCGTATCTGAAAACAAAATAAATATCTGATGTACAAAAATAATAGATACAAATGTGATATGAAGACATCCGCATTCAAATTATCCATTCGGTTTTTTTCAACATTATAATTTATATTATGAAAATATTTTTATACTATAAGGTATGTATTTACTATTATTATTAACTAATAGTATGTGGTATTCCCATCTTTTGACTATGCATAAAAATAGTTAAAATAAAATCTAAAAAGGTACTCAACAAAATAAATATAAAAGTCTAATTTTCAATGATTGTAAACGAGTATACTTCGGTATCCCATGTAGTTGTTATATGTCCTAAACACTATAGTTTGCTTATTACGCCAATCATATAGTACTTATTAAGTTCAAGTTGCTCAACTTGGTCTTCTTTCCATATAGATAGGGGAAGTTGTTCTTGTTAAAGATGAATTTATGTTGAAAACATGATTAAAACTATTGGCTTAGATAGTTTCAGTATGTAACTCTAATCTTCTTCATAAAAAGGTGTTACTTATCTATTGATGATATATCTTATGCTTGTATCAATTTGATCATTAAAATTGACATCTTAATTTCTTCCATTTATTAGCCATAAATTTATCATGTTGAAAATAGGGTAGAGAGATAAATAAAAACCAATAAAAATACATATTCGTAATTAGCTCTTAGAAGTTCACCAGCATCCTTGTAGCCGTACGTGATGAAATCTTTGATAAATAGATATAATTTCTACATCGTACTAAAACCCGTATCTATATGTTGGTTTTGCTAGTGTATATATGCCACTACCAAATGATAAAATTAGTGTTTGTCCTTGTGTCCTTAAGATTATAAAGTAACTACCTATAATTGCAATATTTCAATTTTACCGACCCGACTTAGTGAAATATACTTAGAAAAACGAAAACTAACAAAAAGTATCTCTTTCTAGCTTGTTGGTGGTAACAGTCTTCCAAGTAAGATGTCGTTAACACATTGAATCAAGTAGTAGTTATGTTTTGTGATTCCTTGTGGTGCTTGTTTAATTTTCTACATAGTTTTTATTAACACATTAGTAGCTACATTGTAACGGTCCACCTTTTTGTCCCTTAAATGTTGACACTAATACATCCACGATATTTACGTGTCAAACAACAAAGTGTCAGAAAGATAGATTGTTAGGACAAAAAGAAAAGGAAGAAGAAAAGGAACAAGAGAGAAGAAAATGAAACATATGAATCTCTAAAAAGAACGATAACATATAATATCAATACATAATACAAAGTGCTACTTTAAAATACATAGTATTTTAGAGTCTCAATCCTAAACGCTATCATCAGCCCAGACAGTTATAACATCCTATACTCACAATGGTTGATATACATACTAGTAGACCATTGGAAATAAGAATACTACGGTAGTTATAAGTTTCAAATCAATTTAAATTTATCTTTCCAACCTTAATTTATTAAAATTATATAAAAATCTGTTTTTAAATATAAATTTTTAAATAAATACTTAAACATAATATATACTAATTAAATTAAATTTTATTAAATTAAAGTTTATTATTAAATTTATTTTTATATTAAAACTTATTTAGCTATATTTAAAAATAGAAAAATTATTAGAAAATCCTAAAATTAATAAATTTCAAAACTAACTTATAATTTTAGAATTTTCAAAACATATAATTTTTAAATCTAAAAATTTAAACATATATAAAATATTTAAAATCAATATTTATATAAAACCATATATATTTCTTTTCAAAACCCTGAAAATCATTTAAATATATATATATGCATATATATATATATGCATATATATATATGCATAAATATATATATGTAGACCAACGGTGTCTGTATATAATTTTCTATCCTATGGTCAAGTGATACAGATGTTTATTTTTTCAATCCGCAATTTAAATATCTATGGGTATATATCATTGAAACCCGCAATTTCAAATTCAATGTCAATGAAAATCGCTTGGATTTATCATTTCAACCCATAACGATTTTATCATATTCTACAAGATCGTTTGGGTATGTATCATTTCAACCCATAGGGAATTCTAAACTAATAGGGAACTTGTAGAGTGAGAATAAATATGATAAAATATAACATATCAATAACAGGCATATATCATCAATAACAGATAAAATATAACAACAGATCACGGTGTTAGATGTCATAGGTGAACATTTATAGATAATGGCATATCATATATATAGCAGTTAAATAACGAGAAACATCATATTTCAATTGTCGTTTCAAATGAAATTAAATTTAATAAATATAAGAATGTTAATCGTAAGTGATTGCTCACCTTTCGAGGCTAGAGATGAACGGGAATGAGATGAGTTACGAATCCCCGAACAAATTCCAAAGCGAAGCAAAATTGGCACGAATTTGACGAACAAAGCAGATAGTAAGGAATCGTGAAACAATCAGAATCAGCTTGATATAAATTGAACTAAATATACGTGTGTGTATATATATATTTCAAAAAATCAATTTAAAACATATATAAAAGTAGAATCTATGTATATTTTCAGATCACTATTTAACTTGACGCTTATGGAATAAAATTTCTATATATATATATTTTTTAGAAACCAAATTAATGTATACTCATTTATATAAATTAATATATATACATACATATATACATACATATACAACTTACATTATAAACTTTAGAAATATATGTTATAAAATATAACAACACTGCTATAAATATATATGGTCAAATTGTGACGCCCCACCTCCATGCTCACAATTACAAAGGTTATTATAAGGAATATCGTCTGCTATTGCGAAGAATAAGGCTTTTTAGAAGCGACCGTCCGTAATTTATGCCTTAGACGAGTATTGTTTACATCGATAGGAGTTGTGTAAATTACTTCCAAAGATATATATTCAATCCAAATCTAAAACGAAACTACGATGGCTAATGAAAAATTCAGAACAACTCATAATAACAACAACATAAATATGCATCATCACATAAGAACAGAAATATCATATATATAGCAGAAAACAAGTCTGGATACATGCTACAACAATCAATAGTTCACATGAACCAAATGTACATATACAAAGACATCAACACATACATGAGATGATAGCCAATACACCAAAAGTACACCTCGAAGACTAGGCAAAAGATGGAGTGAAATACCAAAAGCTGAAGCAGCAACTGGATCAGAGATAGCGACTATCCTGAAATAACTCGGTCTGAACCGAGTATTATTTAAAAGAAAATAATAAACGGATCAGTCTAATTTAAACTTCAGAAATAAGTGTATGATAAACAACATTTAAGAAAATAATTATAATCTCAAATGAGATTATACAGCATATATAATCAACATAGTTTAAATGAAGAAATCTCAATTTAAACTCCATCAAAATCAGCTTTTAAATTCCCAATTGAATTCAAAACAGCAATACGCAAATTTATAATCTCGGACGAGACTATACACAAAATTCTAGTCTCGGGTGAGACTATACAACATAGTAATCAACATAGTTTAAAGGAAGAAATCCCATTAAACATCATCAAAATCAATTTCCAAATTAACAATTGAATTCAAAACAGCAATACACAGAATCTAGAAATCAAAATAAGATAACTAGAAAATCAACATAAAAGATGGATCGATCCCAGCAGGTGGCGAGTTTTAGCTACGCCGCACGTGCATCTCATGTGGCTGAAGCATACCAAGTACTATATTTTTAGCGTCCAAAAAATGACCCGAATGTCCAACATATGACCCAAGGTCCAACAGATGACCTGAAGGTCTAGTACTGGTAATTGACCTGAAGGTCCGTCATATGACCCGAAGGTCCAGCAGGGTGGCTCGAAAGCCAAATAAAATCATCAAAATCATCAAACAACAAATATTTCAATTAACGAGTCCGGAATTAACCGAAATAGTAAAAGTGTGGTTTCATACTCCGCACTTTTGCTAAATCGTTTAAATCTCTTTGTTGTTTCCTTGAAAGTGCGAAATTGTGTATTTTATATAAATAACATTTTACGTTCTTAAACGGACAAGTCCGGAATTAAGCGAATCGGTAAAAGTGAGGGTTCATAGTCTGCAATTTTGCTGAAGCGTTTAAACCGCTACCTCACTACTTTGAAAGCGCAAACTATAAAATTTTTGAAAACAATTTTATTTTAAAACGATTTGTAAAACACGTGATTAAAACAACAACAACTATTGCAATTTCGACAAGGGAATTGCGCTTCACAAAGCGCCGTAAAAATGGATACCAAATCAGCGTTGCGGGATAACCGCTTAAAAATTCACTTTAAATTGACAGTTACTGAAGTCAAAACAACAGTAATTTTTATTCGTCAAAAATCTCATTAAAACAACATGCTTCAAAAATATAATACCGGCGTAAAAGTTCCGTTATAAAGATAACGGCAACAAAATACGTTTTAAAACGCAAAACTGGTTCAACGTAAATTAATGCAGTAAACTGCACTACTATATACTCAACAAAATATTGCACTAAAAATGACATTTGCATGCAAGCGAGAAGTAAAAGCTGGCATAACAATTAAATGCTCGCACGAAATAAATGGGCATAGTTTTTGTGAAATGCACTCACATTCATTTATGAGTTGGCCACGAAATTTTTACGCAACACATATTACACGCACGCAATACATTCTGGGCTTTTATGTTTTACACTTGTACTAAAATATACATGCATGAAGGGATGAAACACCTGGGTAAACACTGAAATGCACATGGAATGCACGTACACCATTTGGTACACGCTAATAAAATATAAACTAAACTAGATTTTCTAGTGTAACATGCAAACCCGATTATACTACTATATGCCTGAACTAATTAAATGTGAAATAAAGTAACTTGTACTCATTTCTTTTTGTTTTTTCCTCATGCAACACGAATGGCCTGATAAGCAACAGTTTTATTCTCGCATGCACTAATTGTGACGCCCCACCTCTATACCCACGCTAGCCAAGGACACTACGGTGTAATGCCATCAACTAGTACGGAGAATAAGGCTGTTGAGGAGCGACCATCTTTATAATTGCTTTGTGGGAGTATCGATATGCCAGATAAAAATATAACTTTTCATCTCAAGAGGAAATCCGACATACCGACATAAACTCAAAGCTACTACACAGTGACTATATGTAATCTTCGGAAACAAATGTAGAAATATCATAACACAAATCAGTCACAGATATCCATATCACAAAGGTGGAAATAGATATGAATATACAACACTTAAAAGTGTTTATCAGAGTAGTGGTCAAACAAGATCCATAATAACGCAAAAAAATAGATACAAGTGCAAGACAAAAGAATATGCATAGATTAAGGAGTCAATATCATAAATGTATACAACAAAAACTACTAATCTAAAGTAGTTAGCCAAAAGTCAGATGATGGTCCGATAAAAAGTCAAGCAGAAGCACCTGTAAAACCTTAGTCTGACCCGGATATTATTTAAGAAGAAAATAATAAACGGACTAGTCTAGTTGTAATTATCAGATAAAATGAGATATAAGAAGAGATATAATAATAAAACGTATGATAACCAAAAATGTCATACTACGACAAGTATACATTAGAAAATCCACAAAAGTCATACAATATCTCAAGAATCTCATAGCATCAAAAAGAATGTCATATTCTTTAGTTAATTCACCAAGCCACAAAAAAAATGACATACATATCAATGCCAATTGTAAAAGTTGGTGAAACATAAATTCCAGAAATCAGTAATTAGAGATCCATAAATCACAAGAAAAGGACGGCCAATCCAAAGTGGGAGCATGAAAACTCACCAACACGTGTATCACAAAACAAATCAAAACATCGATGCAGTACAAACGGTATATCCAATGAACCGAAAAGCCGAGACATCGATTAGTACAAACGGTACATCAGATGAATCGAAACATAAAACAATTCAGAACATCGACACAGTACAAACGGTACGTCCAATGAACCGAAAAGCCGAGACATCGATGTAGTGCAAACGGTACATCAGATGAATCGAAACATAAAACAATTCAGAACATCGACGCAGTAAAAACGGTACGTCCAATGAACCGAAAAGCCGAGACATCGATGCAGTACAAACGGTACATCAGATGAATCGAAACACATTAAAAGTACATGGGTCGCTAGCCACAAAGGAATGAGACGAAGCTCAATAAAATGAGGTACAATCCTCCACGTGGAAAAAGAGACATCGCACATTGCTAGTCTAAACCATAAAATGATCATCATGGATCATCAAGAAGTGTCAATTACACTAAGCTAGTAAATATATAAGTTAGGTCGATGTCCCACAACCACTAGCTTAACTTAAATATTTACGAACAAATTGTAGATCTCCACTAGAAAAATTTTCACAAGAGATTCAATCGAACAAGTCCAAGAATTAACCGACGAAGTAAACGCAAGCGTTTCATACCACTTGTTTAACTAAGCCGTTTAATTAAATTTCTCATACGAATGACGTAAAGGTTTGTATATACTAAAAGATTGGAAAACGGTTTAAGAAACGAGCTTTGTAATAAAATAGTGTTGAAATTGTTTTTGATGAAAGAGTTTTGATATTTACTTCTAGTATAGAAAACATTTATATTTTTAAAGTGACAAATCACAAAAATGATTATAGAACAATCAATCACGAAAATTCACATTCAAAGACGTGAATAAAATCCAAAGAAATCGATACCGGGTCCATCAAAATGGATATTCCCAAAAATCCCGAAGAAAATGTCATCAAAGTCGATAATAAATGATTGCAACAAATCGGAATCAACACGAATCGATAAAATTGGAATTCTTAAGCAAAATAGGCAAACAGGCAAAACACAGCAGATTCAGACGTCTGAAATAGGTGGTTCAGACGTCTGAATCTCGAAAATTAGAAGTTTTCCAGAACGTAATTCAGACGTCTGAACCAAATGTTCCAGACGTCTAAAATAGGTGTTTTTAGCCTATTTCCTTTCTGTTTGAAATCGAGCCAATTCAGACGTCTGAAATTGGAATTCAGAGCATTTCCTGAAACTCGACCAAAAATGGCCAAATGAATATCGGAAGCGATCGGACGAGCAAATAACGACTAAGGATTTACGCTACGCGACAACCCAGCCTTAACGGCTCTTCGATACGCCTCAAATATCAATATCCAAATATCCAAAATAGGATTTCCATAGATTTTGATTTCAAAACACCAAAAATTGGAATATACACCAAATAAATCCAAACCAAAATCAATTGCACAAGAATAAGTGTTAGGAGTTCATACCTAACAATCGTAGATAATTATAGACTAAGATATGAGATAAAAATCTCACATTTGAACCCAAAACAAATGAAGAAGAAGCTATAGAGCAAAGGCAAGGACAATCACTCTTCAATTCCAACCCAACAAGCTTGAATCTAAGCTAAAAAGAGAAATATTTCCTAAGTTAGGTTTAGGAATTTCTGAAATTGACAAGAGAATGAGTTGGAGAAGAAGAAGATGAGGCTTACCAAAGCTTCTTATATTGATTTGGAGCTAAAACTTGATTTGTAAATGGAAACTAGGGCTTGGAGTTTTAATTTCTCATTCCTTTCTCCATTGTTGCTAAAGGTTGAGTATTAGGAAAATTATGAAGGAACGGAGAGAAGAGGGGGTGAAGCTTGGGTCTAAAGGGCTGAAACCAAACCAAAGTCCTAAGTGAAAAAGTAGCAAAATTCCTCTAACTCCAAACATATCGAAGTTTATACTCAAAAAGGCTGCAAACGGTATTTTGAACTCAAAGGAAGTGGTCTCGAGTTCTAATTCGATTGTTTGCAAAAAGTAGCTTTTCGGACTAAAATCCGACTAAAAAATGCAAGCCTGTGTACTCTTCCGTGTATTATATGCATTGATACAAAAATGATTTGCATGAAGAAAAAGAATTAGAAAGTTACACGTACACAGGAATGCAAAAATATAATCTAGAGTAACCCCCACCATCAAGAATAATTTGAACGCATGCATGTGTTTTTTTTTGTACACAACACGTTGCCTTTACAAGGCATGTTGCCTGAACACTATTTCCCTTTGTAGAGAAAGCATGATAATGCAAATTAATAAAATAATACGCACGTAAGTAAGCTATGCACGCATGAATGAGAAAAAATATAGATGAAGTTGATAAAATAATTGCTCAAGTCAATTTATTTTTTCGCGCATGAAAATTAGAACAAGCTGGCTATGCACGTAAGAAAAAATTTTTTGCACGTCAAAGAACTATTCATGCTATTGCTGTTTTCCTTCGGTTGGAAACTTTGCAAGAAAGTAGCTTAGCTTTTTAACAAGCACTGAAAATATTCCCAATCCATAAAAGTCTGAAAATGGCCAAATATCTGGATTTATCAATTACTAAATATGTGGCCGTTGAATTTATATACTACTACAAAATAACAACATAGTAAGTATCTGAGGTTATGCATGCATGTGATTTTCCATCATATTTGGCAAAAATAAAGTTGCTAAAACAAGATGCTGTGGCCAATAAATTTTCCACACAAATGAATAAATTAGAAAAGTGATTTTTAAACTCACTTTTAACTCGCTTTCAAAGTCAGTTAGCAACTAGAATCTCTTGGAGCGAATTCAACTGCCATTACTATTTTACAGAGCTTAAGGAAGAACGAAAAATGCAAGCTACTCCCAATGACACAAAATGAAGAACTTTTCATAAAGGACATGCTGCAAAGTGTGACGATGGAAGCAAAGTGATTTCAACTTTATGACAGCAAAGAAAATAATGTTCACAAATTTGCTTTATAAAATTGGTGACAGCAATGCATATTGCGTTCACATTTGTTTTAGACTTATGAGACAGCAAATGGCAAGTGTAAAAGTTCCAACATTGTTTATAAAATTGGTGACAACCAAGGAAATGTTTCACTTTTGTTTTGTAAATAGGCATGCGTGCCAGCCAAAGCAAACGTTCCCAAACTATTGTGTTCACAGCAAGACAAAATGTGTCCTCCTTTTTTAAAAAAAATTGTTTCATGTGAAGGCTTAAATGTAAATATAACACAGCCTAGTTATTTACTTCCATTGAGTTATCACCAAAATATACACTGACTTAGAAATGGATTTCATTTATTTTTTTCCAATTTTAAATTTCTATTTTAAATTTTTATTACGACGATAATAAAATCAGGGTGGTTACACAAATATTAGAGAACCAACTTACTACTATATATAATAATGTAACATAGTAGACTTATGTACAGATCTTATAATCAAACTAATATAAAATCTATACATTTTTAAACATATATAAACTGACACATTAAAATTTTAAAACAAAACCCATAACGCAAGCTATACAAACAAACACACACACACGCTGACATATGCACAAAGACACACACACGCATATATATCTAACATACACCTAATATAACTTATATAATTTATATAAAGGAAATAGGTCATAAACTTGTATAAACTTATACATTCACAAACAGATTATCCAAAACTAAGAAATAAAAATATACAACTTATATCAAAATATATAACACATATAAAGTATATAACTTACACAGACTCATTCATAAATAAAATATAAACCAATATATATATATATGTATGTGTGTATATATATATATATATATATATATATATCTTATACATGTTTAATGTGAAAGGGCAAAGGATCAAATCGGCAAATGGTGGCTGGTGTCGGTGCTTTAGGTGGAGGTAAGGAGGGACAAGGTAGAGCACGTGCAAGCGGCTGCTGGCCAATAGAAATATGGCTGGTGGTGGTGTATGGGCATGGGTGCGGGCTCGCGGTTGGCTAGAGAGTGAGTGGAAGATGCAAGTGGCGAAGGGGAAGGGAGAGGTGCGTGGGTGGTGGAGGTTGCGAAGTGGGGCACTCTGGTTGGGTTGGGAGGTGGAGTGACTGGGCTCGGCTAAGTGAGGGTGGAAGATGGTTCGGAGGATTGGGCTCGTCAGTGGGTACTCGCGTGAGGTAGAGGGGACCGAATGTGATGGTGGAAGGGAAGCTGTTGTTATTGCTAGAGGTTGGCTAGTTTCAAAAACACGAAAACAAACAATAATATGTAAAATATATTTTCAAAGAAGTGACAGAACTAAAGAGATAGGAAGGAAGAAACTAACCGGAGATGAAAATGAAATAGCAATTAAATTTGAAAAGATGGAATAATAAAAGCTGCAGTTTGAATTGGCGGATATGTTAAAAGCTGAAGGCTGTTGGTATTACACGGTATATAAATGAAGGGTCACGGGAAATCCAAAATCCAAATTGCGGAACTGATACAGAAATCATTCCGTAGATTTTGCCGTCTTCCGGATTCCAAAACACACAAACGAATATACTCCGCGGATCAGCACGACAAGACGATTAAAATGATAGACAAATATCATTGATAGGATTACCCTATCGAAAGTCGATATTGGTATTGAAAATACTGCTAATTTGCTGAAAATAATATAGACGGAGCAATAACAATCCAAATTTGACGAAACGAGATATGACGTCTCACCCAGAAATGATTTACAAATTTATTATATAAAAACATTCAGGTTTAGGAAACATTTTATTATCATTAAATATTAATTGATTTAAATTTTAAATAAAATTACACAACAAAATAAACTTCCATATTTTCTGATAAAAATTATCGTTTGCTATGTTTAAGTGGACGTATTTCAAATATTAAATTTTTATTTCCAAATTCAATTATTTAAAATTTCATAAAATTTCAGTTAATTTCATTATTAAAACAGTTAAAATTTACGGGTCGTTACAGCTGTAACTCTTTAAAGTTAATGCACACATGGTTCAATACTTCTTCATATATAAGAAACATACAAAATTTAAACTGCTAAAAATGGCGAAGCTCAAGGACAATTCGAAACCTACACTATAAATGTTGTTACAAGGTTGTGCTAATATTTTCAAAATGACAAATTTGATATCATTTTTCTTTAGTTTTTTCCTTTTGTGATGTTCGACACATAATTTACAATTTTTATGGTTTTTTAATAATACAGGCTTATAGAATAACAATCATCAGCGATGAAATAAATCTTCATTTTATTGATTATTTTATATTTAAAAGCTTTCTTACTTGCATGCCGTTTGTATGTCAATTTGCAATTACAAATCATGTATTTTTCTTATATATATATATACACATACTTAAATTTCTGAAGCATATGTTATTTATACTACTTAAATGCACGCACGTAGTGCGTGCTATTATGACTTAAATATAATAGTTTTGGTGTAACACTTTTTTGCTACCAGCGTGAACTTCCTCAAATGCCTCTCGATAAATATTACCAAATGTTAATATCACTTAAAAATAGAATCCAGCAATTTTTTTTACAAATTCAAAAGCGCTCTTACATATATTATCAAACTTAATATTACTTAAAAAAAAGGATCTAAAAATTAAACTTTATATACATTTTTGCTCTTTATTAATTTATAGCAAAACAAAAATTCAACCTAATAAAAAATTGAATGTTTCAACTAAAAAATAAAAAGGCAAACTAACTACGCAATAAGATTCTAACACAAAAGCATGTCTAAATATTTATGAAAATTATTTTCATTGAATATGCTAGCCACATAAAAAATTAGCTTACCTATGAAGCGTATGCTATTGCCGCAACACTGGTATGTATGAGTCATAGGAAGCATGGACTTCCACATGTACTGCATATTTCTTGGTAGTACAGGAAAAAATAATAAATTTCACAACGTTCAAAGCAATGTAGGACTGGACTGCTCTGAATCTTCATCTTCCACTTTTATCAAACACTACCTCATAAACCCCAAATTTAAACTTGCTATGCTTACAAACCCTGATTTTACACCGCATTCAGTCTCTAAAATTTCAAACGAACCACCCACAAGCAACAATGATTTCCTAGATTGGAGAAAGAAGAGAAAGATGATTACTTGTCGATTCAAGTTAAAAGGAAGGAGAATCAATAACTTTTAGAAGACGCAGGAAAAGGCCGTTGATGATCGGGTTTGCTGGCAAAACAAGTAATCGGTGTCGAGATAGCGAGGAGTTTTGGGTACGTTTCCCAGTTTTGCGTTGATACATAACTTGTATCTATGTTTGTCTTGTAACGCAATTTTAGAATTTTTTTATTTTTTTTTCATTTTTTGGTGAGTTACTTTGTTTTATCTCAGTTGATACCTGTTTTGGTTTAGGTATGCTAGATTTTTTCCTTTTGATAACATAAATAATCTTCTTCTTGATGATGCATACCAGGTATAGAATGTTAAGTATGTCCTTTAAATAGACATTAAGTTGGCATAAACGCATAAACACTTCCATAGAAATTACATAATGGAGACTGGCATTGAAGATCCGTGTTATGTTACTCTCATAGGATGTTTGAATATATTTTCCTATGTTTTACCACTTGATAACACTAGAAGCAAAATACAGTTTCAACCATTATATTTTTTGTTGATAATGGGGTTTGCTGGCAAAACAAGTAATCGGTGTGGAGATAGCGAGGAGTTTAGGGTACGTTTCTCAGTTTTGCTTTGATACAGAACATGTATCTATGTTTGTCTTATAACGCAATTTTAGAATATTTTTTCTTCTTCATTTTTTGGTGAGTTACTTTGTTTTATCTCAGTTGATACCTGTGTTGGTTTAGGTATGATAGAATTTTTCCTTTTGATAACATAAATAATCTTCTTCTTGATGATGCATACCAAGTATAGAATGTTAAGTATGTCCTTTAAATAGACATTAAGTTGGCATAAACGCATAAACACTTCCATAGAAATTACATAATGGAGACTGGCATTGAGGATCCACGTTATGTTACTCTCATAGGATGTTTGAATATATTTTCCTATGTTTTACCACTTGATATCACTAGAAGCAAAAACAGTTTCAACCATTATATTTTTTGTTTGCTATCAAACTAGAAAAGAATAAAGGGAATTATCCTGATCTAGTGTCTCTTTTATTATTTTCTTGTATCAAGAAAAGTTTGGCATATATGTCCCAGTTAAAACTGCACACTATTGATGACAATACATGTAATTTGTGTCGTGTTACGTGGTATCCTGTCTTTGTTAAATTCTAATCCGACATATGATTTATTATCAAACATTATCTTATATTTTTGTTTGTGTGTATTTAAACTGAAGAATATAGATTTTAGGTTGATGCTAATACTACATATGCATCTGACTACTTTATACTGTTACCATTCATGCTTCAGTTGGCAATTAACTAACTAGTCAGTAATCAGCTGTTCTATTATCCAAGTAACTCATGCAGAGATTAAATTGATTTAAAACGGTTCATAAGGAAAAATTTCCGTTGCCGGAACTTGAACCCGGGTCTCTCGGGTAAGAGCCGAGTATCCTGACCAACTAGACTACAACAGATTTGATAATTTTATTGTTTCGTAAATAATCCACATTATATATATATATATATATATATTACTTTATTTTCAAAAAGCTAATAATTTTGACAGTAGACGATGTTGAGATGCGTTTTCATTCACATCTATAATATCTGTAAACTCAAATGTTTTAGAAAAACATAATTTGATCGGTTAATGGATCATATTTGGTTTGATTGATCTCAATCCATTTTTCTTTGCAATATAAGAAATTCGATCATTTATCCAGTCATGAATTATGAACAGTTAAATACAAACCTGAATATGTATAGATCCAACGGACGAACAAATATTTTGTCCATATTTGTTGCCTATCGAATAACAAGTAATAAACCAAAGCAATAATAATAATTTATTTTCTTTTACAAAGTATTAAAATAGAATTGATATTTCGAACTAAAATATGTAAAACAATGAACAAAAATTGTTCATGATAAATCGTGTGTGTATGTACACTGCTTTTACTACTATTTTATTTTATTTGGAAGTTATCTGCCGTGCTTCACACATTTTATCCTTTTAGCTTTCAATCTACAGTGTTGCTATATTCGTAGTTTATGTGTAGTTTGTAAAACAAGAAATTGCAAAGCATATTATCGATATCCACTTGGAAAGGACAAAAAATGTACCATTGAGCCTTGACATGTTGCTATAATCATAAAAGTCGTTGTCTTTTATTTATCTGAAAATATATGTGCAACTCGATATGTTCTCTAAAAAAGCACAGTGATTAGTCTAAAGAAAAAAGGCAACCCGTCTGTCTATTTATTATACAATGCAAATGTTTCACTTTAGCGAAGCATTTTTTACACTACTAGAAACACTCTTGTGTAAATTTATAGAAATTAAATCTTTCTTATTAGTTGCAAAAGTAAAGCTCAAGATCCTATTTAGCATGATCTTCTTTCTCATTTCGTCCGATATTCGCACATATTTATTTGACAATGACTACGTGTTTAAGTACTAAAATGTCTATAACAGATTTTGATTTTTATTAAAATAATACCTTATATATGATATTAATTCATATTATTTTTTATGTGCATGTCATTGCATGTACCAAAGTATATTATGTATTGCTTTCTTTCACGAATACCAAGCTGGTGTTCATTATTAGTTCATTTAATAATTTAACAATGTACTCTCTTTATATATGATACTTAGCGTATGAACTAGTGAATATTGGATAGGAAACATGGATTAATGATCTATTTGTTAACGCTGAAAATTGAACGCTAACACCCCGGTGTAGATTGAAGTTGAGCGAAAGCACCACCCGTGAACACGGGAACTAAAAACAAGTAGAAAAGTCACAGAGAAAGAAGAAAAGACAATAGTTTTTATAGTGGTTCGGCTGAAGGTAAGCCTACGTCCACTTTAATTCTCTTTATTGCTGAATCAATTACAACTTTACAACAATCTTCAATTACAATTCTGATGAGACAAACAACTAGAACTTTGATGCAGAAGAATTCTTTGAATCAATGTAGATTGCGTTAGATTTCCTCTCGAAGTTAGTTAAGATGCCTTTCGAACTTGAAGTGTCGAGTGAGTCGAGAATTCAGCAGAGTATCGGCGCTTAAAGAGATCAGCCAAAAAGTCCACTTCATGTTTGAGGTAGGTTGGTATTTATAGGAAAATTTCCCCCTTGGGTTGTGAGTCGTGACCGACCTATGGCAGGTCGTGGCCGACTTATCGGGCCAAAACCCATTGTTTCACATAGGTTCACTTGTATAAGTCCCAGGTCACCCCCGAGTCGACACAACCTTGTATCAGTAATACGGCATCGGGCTTACATTTAGTAGCTTTAGGTCGTGGACGACTCAAGCTAGGTCGTGAGTCGTGAATGAGTTAACTGGCAAGTCGTAAGTCATGGCTTAACTGGTAAGTCCTGAACCGTGTACGAGTTAAGAGGCCACTGTGCTAAGTAGCTGCATTGAACCTGTCTTCCTCTGCTTAGGTCGTGAACGACTTAACATAGGTCGTAAGTCGGTCGCGACTCAAGTGTAGTTTGTGATCTTGTCCCTGTCTTGAGCAGTTAGGACGGCAACTTCCTTGGACAGTTAGATCGGCATCTACCTTAGGCCAGTATCCATGTTAAACCGGTAACCCACCTAAGCCTTAGGTCGGTACCCCCTCAAATCTTAGGTCGACATTCTTGTTAAGTCGGCATCCTCTAAGGCACTAGGCCGGTACCCGTGTTAGGTCGGTAGCCATCTTAGGTCGGTACTTCTGTTGGGGCATTAGGTCGGTATCCCTCTTAGGCCTTAGGTAGTTAGATCGGCATTCATGTTAGGTCGGCAACCTTGTTAAAACTTAGATCGGTAACCTTGTCAAGGCATTGAGTCGGCATCTCTTTTAAGTCTTAAATCGGTAACTTTTTAGGTCGCTGAGTCATGGCCGAGGCGAGGTTGACATTTTTCCCTCGAAGTATACGCCTAATGGTTAGGTCGTGTGCTTCGATGTCCTTTAACCCGTCTCCCTTTAGGTCGGTAGGTCGTACGCGACCTAATAGTCAGATCGTACGCGCCGCTTTAGATCTCTCCACTGCAAGGTATAAGTCACATCTCCTTCTCCCTTCTCATTTCCTACTCTCTTGCTTGATTCTGCCATTAAAAAATTTTCCCGAGCTTCAAAAGGCGATTTCACTCCAATCAATTACTGACAATCTCTGCTGTTCATCGTGCAAGTAAACCTTCTTCTTCGATCATAGATTACTGTTGCTTCATGAATTCCGTCACTCAAAGTTGAACCGCCGCCTTGTATAATGCTTCATCACGAATCCCATTACACTTACGGTTGATGAAGCTTAGGTTGCTCGGTTTGGCTTTTTAAATGACCGGTGAGACGATGAAGATGGTTTACCGATTCAGGCTAGTTGATTTTGATTTGCGTTAGGATTGCAAGGTGTTGAATTTGTAGTGGTTTCGAATTGGTTTATCGGATGATCCGATAGCATGAAATAGCATAAATGAAATAAGGGTTTTTTGGTTGAGGGAGTGGCTATCGGGTTAACGGGTTGGGTGGAGCGAGATACTGGTCGAGGGGACGGCTCGAAATTCTCACGGCTTAGTTAGTTTCTGAATATACCGACTTAGAAATTTCTTGCAACCTCGGCTGCACACGATTTAGCTTTTAGGTCGTATTGATTTCCTGACGACTTAGGACTTAGGCTGTACGAGCGACTCAACCCTTTGGATTCTTAACTCGACCTATCTTTTGGCCGACCTAATTTGATACGATCTAATCCTTAGATCGTGACCGAACTAGCACTTGGGAAATTCACCGACCTAAGCCTTGAATCGTGGCCGAACTAATACTTGGAGAAATTCGCCGACCTAACCCTTGAACCGTGGCCGAGCTAACACTTGGAGAAACTTGCCGACCTAACCTTTGAACCTGGCCGAACTAACACTTGGAGAAACTTGCCGACTTAGCCTTTAAATCGTGGCCGAATTAACACTTGGATGCCCAATTCGAATTCTCACTTAAAAGCATAATTCCAATTTGAATTCTTAACTTAATCTACTGGACTGAACTGCTTAAATCCTGGATTGTTTTAACTTTGCTGCCTTATTTCACAGATCACACTAGCTTGTAGGCTAACAACCTGCTGAAAACAAAAATCACTGAAAACCAAGGCGAATATACTGCCATTGACTGCCCACATCAAATGACAGATTAGTTGATATAGAGAAATCAACTTAAAAACACTGTATGAAAAGCTGTGAACCAATCAACTAAAGTGAAATATCAATGCAAAGTATCGCTAACTTGAACTGATTTGTTTGCATCAACATCGCACTAGCATATTAAAACAACGAACCCTGGACTTTATAACTAACAAATACTTGCTAGTTTTTATTCCAGTTATATTTGCTCATTGCTTGATTGATTTTACACAACACTCCACACATTTTAGGAAACGTGCACCTTCATGTTTGAATATCAAGTTGTTTTTGTAGAATGACTTCCCACCAAGAAGAAGAAGTGGTAGCTCTAGCGGGAGAAATCCTTTAGACAGCTGTTCCCATAGAGAATCCTCCAGAGAGAACTTCGACTATCCTAACTTCGAGAGCGTCTATTCAGCTACGTACTCAATTTGGTTTTGCTGAAAACGATGCCCTACTCCCCGGGCCAAATGATACTGCCGACAGTCCTCCCCCGGTTTCGTCGTAGTCAATCGTCAAATGTGCCTAAGCGGGGCGATTCCACCTTTTAACGACTTCCTTCGAACCCTTCTCCTCCGGTTGACAATCTCTCCGTTCCAACTTCATCCTAATGGCTACGCCATTTTGATGGGGTTGTGTGTTTTGTTTAGGAGAACTTTTGATCGCTTGCCAAGTTTTGAAGAAATTCGCTACTTATGCTCGTTTGCAAAGAGTAAAGACCATCCTTCCCTTATTATTGTGAGAAGTGCTAGAAACCGCAAGCTTATTTCGGATCTTACCGAAAGTGTTCATGAATTTTTGAACCAGTTTTTCTTTGCTCGCTGCCCCCCAGGGTTTTATGCCATCTGGAGAGTAGGAAGTAAGATTACCTGTATCTATTTTCTCCATTTTCAGACTTTTTCGAGATCTGAACTACCAATTTCTAATTTCATTCTTTGCTCTTTTCAGCACTTCCTCTCCCCTCTAGAGATCCAAGCCATAAGAATTTTTTTAAAAGATTGAGCGCCGTGGCCGCAGAAGAGAGAAGTATAAAATTTTTGCATCAGTATGGACTTTTGCATGCTTCTCGCTCTACACACCCTCATGAGGTTCCAGACTCCCCGCCTAAAGCATTAGATGCCCCAGTTTCCACTGACGAACCTTTACCAAAAGAAACTGCCTCCGAAGCTTCTCTGGTGAAGTGCTCTACTACTGTCGACGTTGCGGGGTCGTCTGGAAAATTCACACTTGCCCCAGTCATTGAGGAAGAAGAGCCTCAGGGACCTCCCCGAATTTACTGAAGTCTGGTGAAGAAGTCGGGAAAACAAGCCCTGTCAAGCATAGTGGGGACGACACTTTCGAAGGGCTAAGCGACCTCTTTGTTACCTCACAGGAGCTCTTTAAAGACGACCCTGTCACCACTAGGGTTTCTTCTTCAGTAGTGGAAGCGACTTCTTCTTTGCAACAAGCTCCGTCGACTCAGGGGTTGACATTAACTACTAGCCCCACGATTACTCCGTAATCGAAGAGTGGTTCGTAGTTTGATGCGCGTAGTTTGCACATCACACACACTTAGAATGTCACTTTCATGCATCTAACTTTTTGTACCTTGATAACTCTAAAGTTATACTTCTTTTCTCTGAAGGCTTTTAAGACTTGTCTTTTTTTTAAATTTCAGGTTCTCCAATGGGATGTAGTGGCTCTTACTATGACGACTTTCAACGCTACGGGAGGCGCAGTCAATATGATTATAGGCGCTACCTTCCCATTCACAGAGAAACCGACGAAGAGAGAGCCGCTCGGAAGGCTCAGGAGAGGAGGGCTCAAGAAGAGCGTTATGAGAGAAAAGAAAAGGAGGAGCACCATGATTCTTCCCAGAGAGGTGACGACTCTCACAAGAGAAAGTCACATGATGATCGGGGAAAAAGCCATATGGTTGAGGACCCAAGCAAGCGTGCCCGGCACGGTGAGAAGCATGCTTATACAACTCCTGAAAAGGTCACTGCCCCCGTCTCACTTGACATTCCTTCTGGCTCTCCTGCTCTCGGGAAGACAGACATTCAGACAATAATCAGCAGGCCTAAATTCGAAGTTGGATCAGGCCCGGCTACTCTGCAAAGCCGGTTCCCGCACTGGTGCCTAAAGGGAGTGCGGTTCGATCTTGACTTGGTCCCTATTGACAAGCCTGCCATGCTGCGAAATCTCGATGCCGTCAGAATTGATATTGAAAGAATGTCGAACTAGCAAAAGCTTGTTGACGAGCTTCAAAGGGTAAACCGTGCGAATCTCGAGGCCATGCTTACTATGGAAAATGACAAAGCTGAATGGTAAAAGGTTCTTGAGCAGCATGATACTGAGATGAGGAGCATTACTACTTATAATGAAGATCTTGAAGCGAAGGTCGAGAAGCTTATAGAAGAACTCGCCACTTCTTCTACTTCCTACACTCAAAAAGAAGAATGCTTCAGAAACAAGTGAGAGATGCTCATGCCGACCAAAGAGACGCCGAAGACAGGCTTGAAGTGCAAAAAAGAATCAATGAGGGCTATATTGCTGATATTGCATAGCTTCGGAAGAAAACTGACTCTCAAGAGGCGGAGATCGAAATGCTTAAGCTTCAACTCTACAAAGCTGAAAGAGAGCGTGATGAGGCCGTTGCCTGTAAAATCGCAGCTGAAGAATCTCATGAGGCAACGAAGACCAGCATCAGCTCGACATTATTTGACTTCTACCTGCATAGCATCTTGGGGCGCCGTAGCCTCACCTTTCTAGGTCCCAAATATGAAATTACTTTGGCTGAGGTGTGGGAGGCCGCACTTGATATTCTTGGTGCTACAGGTGTTGGCTGCGTCGAATCAGCTCTTGAGGAGCATTACTTGGATGACGAAGCTCGCGCCGCTCTCGCCAAGGGAAAAGAACAACTTGCAAAATTAAGAACTGAAATGGCAGAAGGAGAACGTTCAGGAAAAACTACTTCAACTATTCCAGTTCAGCCTTCACCTTCGGTCGAAATCGACATTGTCGGTTCCAGTTCTCATTCTCCATCCCTGGTTGAAGTTACAACTGAGATCACAAGCACACAGGGTGGAGATGAAGGCGAAGAGAGCGCCGAAGCACAGGCTTATGAGGTTGATATCAGGAAGCCGACTTCTCCAGGTAACTCTACTGTTAATCTTGCCCAAGTAGATTGCTCATTTGCTTCTTATGAGTTCGATGAGCTTCTTGACTATTTCTTGAACCTCAATGAGCCTTTATCTCCTCTCTTTACTGACTTTAACTTCTTTTCTTCTGTAGGGAAAGTGTCGAGCATTGTTCAGACTCCCCCTCCTCCAACTATTCCTCCTCCGCTTCTCCAGGTCACTCCTTCGTCCGCCTCTCAACCCGGGTCGCAAGAGGAGCAAACAGAAGCTCTTCATGGCTTAGATGACCCTATTGCTTCTCAAGATCCGAAAGGAGAAGAAACTGAGGGGAGTGAGAAGACGCCAGAACCAACTGGTTCCGATGATGAACCGTTAACTAAACTTTTCTCTCCAGGGAGTGGGTCTTCTTTCAAAAAGAGATGGAAGCAGGGAGTCTCTAAGAAGAAGAAGGAATCTTCAGCCGGCGAGGAAAAAACAGAAGAAAGTCCAATTGTGCCCCTTTCTCCTTCGTCCCTTACTCTTACAAGCCGGCCTAAGAAGTTGACCATCCGGCCGGGCGCAGGCTCAAAAGGTGGAAGGAAGAAGAAATGATGGATTTGGTTCTGTGCTTTTTATATCGCTTTTTGCTCTTTGCATGTACTGACCGGAGATTGTGCGGGTACCGGCCTCCGCTTTTCTTTTTTTCTTTTTATTTGAAACTTGTACCTGTACAAAATTTTGACAGTATTGAATAAAATGATTCTTTTTGTTTGCACAAACTTCTGTCTGTATTTGAGAATGCATTTACTATTCATTTTTGTACAAGTTACTTTATATGATATTGCAGTGAGCTTGTGGTATGTTGTTCGAGCGTAATTTTACCAATGTAGTTATACCATGTTGCCCCTATACCATAAGCTCATTGCAATATTTTATACTTTGAGGGGACTTGTACTCTTATTTTCTGGAGAATAATTATTCCATACTTGGAGGAATATTATTCCACTCAAAATAGAGTACAGCTCGCTCCATATGAGTTTCTACGCTTCAACCTTCGAAGATATCACTTTTTCTTTTGTGCATACACACATTTTTACCAAGTGAATTCTCCTATGTGGTAAAGCGGGCCTCTGAAGGGCACTTTAACTTCTTTTCGAGGAAGAGAATTTTCAAGAATAGAAGAACCAGTCTTCCTTTGAAAGATAAAGTGTGCCTTTGAAGAGGGCTTCTCTTTTTTTTTTTTTACGCCTCGGTGGAGGGCTTTTTGATGCTTGTTTTGCATTTCTGTCGAAATGCTTCTTTTAAAAGTTGTACCTCTGAGGAGGGCTTTTTCATGTTTCAACACTTGGAAGTTTTATTTCAATCTCGGTGAAACGTGTGCCTCCGAAGAGTTGTGCCTCCGAGGAGGGCTTTCCACGTTTCCACACTTGGAAGTTTTATTTCAATCTCGGTGAAACGTGTGCCTCCGAAGAGGTCTTTCTGTTTGATTGCTCCTCTGGGAAGAGGTTTTTTGTTTGATTGTGCCTCTTGGAAGGGGTCTTTTTGTTTGATTGTGCCTCTGGGAAGAGGTCTTATGTTTCTACCCCTTGGGAGAGGCTTTTATTTTTCCCTATTCGCTGGGAAGCGGGCCTCCGAAGAGGGCTTTTCACATTTCGTCTCACGGGAGTGTATCACCGATCACGGTGAAATGTGTGCCTCTGAGTAGGGTTTTTGCCTGGAAGTTTGGAGTTTCTTTCTCTCGGTTGGACGGATTCACGGGAGTGTATCAACCGATCAGTCCGCAACTTTGTATCGAGAAAGATCTCTCTTTTTCTGGTTTAGCCCGCTCGAGGTCTTTTAGCATTTCAACTGTAGTGATATGGGCCTCCGAAGAGGGTTTTTCACGTTTCAACACTTGGAAGTTTTATTTCAATCTCGGTGAAACATGTGCCTCTGAGTAGGGCTTTTGCCTGGAAGTTTGGAGTTTCTTTCTCTCGCTTGGATGGATTAACGGGAGTGTATCAACCGATCAGTCCGCAACTTTGTATCGGGAAAGATCTCTCTTTTTCCGGTTTAGCCCCCTCGAGGTCTTTTTCCTCCGAAGAGTTGTGCCTCTGAAGAGGGCTTGTGCCTCGAAGAGGTCTTTTGATGTTTGATGCTTGCTCGCCCATGTCTCTTTGCCATCTATTCATGTTGGTGATCCCCATTATCTTTTGCAAGTGTCATCCCTTTTCGGTTGCCAATAATTTCCCTTATCCAAATAAATATACTTCATAGTTAAGCCATTTGGTGGTGGTAGACACAGGCGATTTAACTGGTTGTTTGTTTGTACAAACATCTGCAGTTAGTTAGAAATGGTCCACTTTCATCAACGTCGCTAACTTTTGTTCGAAGCACTTCTTTTGTAGGATCTGAGTATGGAAATTTTGAATGGTTTAGCGTTTGCTTGCTGGGTGATGTCAGAGATCGCTTGGTCTTGCGATGGGTAAGCTTTGTTTTTATGGCCTGCATTATTAAATCGACATTTTAGTAACACAATTAACGTATTTTATATGTCGAAATAAAACAAAGCAGTTTATAATAGTAGAGAACACAAGATTTATAGTGGTTCGGCCAAAATTTGGGCCTACATCCACTTTATAGCTTTTCATTATTCACTTGCTTTACAATTGCTTTCCATACAAGAATCATATATTTGTAATTCTTTTACAACATTTCAGCAAAGCTTTCAAGTAAAATAGGGATGCAAATGATTGCTGTTTCAAGCTCTTGGGATTGGTTCTCCTTCGACAGTTGTGAGTTTGAATGTGCCATCAAGAAGTTTCGCGCCTATAACATATGGCCCTTCCCAGGTTGGCCCAAACACACCTATGGCTGTCATAATTCTCTTCAGGACTAAGTCCCCCCCTTCAAAGCTGCGCTGACAAACTTTGGAATTGAAGTGCCTGGCTATTCTTTGCTGGTGAGCTGCAATTCTAAGCCTAGCCTCTTCTCTTCTTTCATCGAGGAGGTCAAGTGCTTCCAATTGCAATTTTTCATTCTCATCTTGATCAAAATGGATCCTTCTGTGTGAGGGGACTTCAGTTTCTACTGGAATCATTGCTTCTGATCCATATGCCAATGAAAATGGAGTATGCCCAGTCGCAGTTTTGTGGGTGGCTCTGTACGCCCATATTGCAAGTGGAAACTTATCGACCCAACCACCTTTTGCTTTTTCCAGTTGCTTTTTGATGGTTGATTTGATGATTTTGTTTACTGTTTCCACTTTCCCGTTTGCTTGCGGATGAGCCACTGCTGAGAAGCTTTTTCGGATCTTGAATCGTTTTGCAGAAATCTTGGAACTCCTCACTTTCAAACCGAGTACCATTGTCTGTGATTATCTTCTGAGGCACACCATACCTGCAAATGATATTTTTAGTCACAAAACTTATCATTTTCTTAGAGGTAAGAGTAGCCAATGGTTCGGCTTCAGCCTATTTAGTGAAGTAATCAACAGCAACGATAGCATATTTAATCCCCGATTTTGGCAGTCGGTAAAGGCCCAATGAGATCTATTCCCCAGATAGCGAACGACCATGGACTGACCATTTGTGTTAGCTCAGTGGAAGGTGCTCTAGGAATTTTAGTGAATCACTGGCATTTATCACACTTTTGGGAATAGTCAGCAGCATCCTGATTAATTTCTGGCCAAAAGTATCCATAACGGAGGATTTTCTTTGCTAAACTTTGACCACCTGTATGATCCCCACATTCCCCTCCGTGTACTTCAGTCAGAATTGTCTTAGCTTCTTCCTTTCTCACGCATCGGAGTAATGGCATTGAAAATCCTCGTTTGTACAAACGACCATCTTGAACTATATATCTGGAGGCTTTCCTCATCAGCTTCTGTCGTTCTTTTGAACTTTCTGGCAAAGAACCATTGAGTAAATATTCAAGTATTGGAGTCATCCATGATTCTTGCTCTTGGGATACATTCATAATCCAATCAACATCCATTTCATCTGTGCTTGGAGCTGACAAGACTTCGACGGGAACTAATCTCAATAGTTGAGCTTCACCAGTACTCGAATACTTTGCAAGAGAATCCGCTTTCATGTTCTCTTCGTGGGGTATATGGTTTATTGAATAACGGTCAAAATTTTGAAGAAGCTCCTAGGCTTTTGATAAATAGGCAGGTAGATTCCCTCCTTTATCTTTAAACTCCTTCTTGACTTGGCAGACAATAAGTTGAGAATCACTGAAGATCTGCAATGCCTTAATGTTTAGTTCTTTAGCGATCCTCAAACCAGCAATGAGGGCATCGTATTCTGCTTCATTGTTTGTCGAAGGGAATTCTAGTCTCAGCGCATAACATAGCGATCGCCCTTCTGGGGTTTCAAGGACAACCCCTGCTCCAGAACAGTAATCATTCCTTGCGCCATCGACATACAATTTCCATTGGATTGTGATGTAATCAGTGGCTTCTTCTTCACTATCACCTTTATCCATACATTCTGCGATGAAATCTGCTAAAGCTTGTCCATTGATTGCTTTCCGGGGATGGTAAGTGATGTCATATTGACTGAGTTCAATATTCCATTTCAAAAGACGGCCTGAAGTCTCAGGATGGAATAGGACTTGCTTTAGAGGTTGATCAGTGAGGACTTTGATGGGATGAGCTTGGAAATACGGCCTCAATTTTCTTGATGCGATCAACAAACAATAGGCGAGCTTTTCCAACCTTGAATAGTTCATCTCTGCCCCAGTGAATCTTTTGCTGATATAATAGACTGGGCGTTGAATCCTTGCGTCTTCCCGTACCAACACTGCACTGAGAGCATGAGACGAAATTGCCAAATATATGAAGAGATCTTCACTACTGTCAGGCTTTGAAAGTACCGAAGGCACTTCCATATGACGAACCAAGTCATCAAATGCTTTCTGACATTCAGGAGTCCACTCAAAGTTTTTTTTCCTTTCTTCAGAGCATCAAAGAATGGAATGCATTTGTCAGTAGCTTTGGAAATGAACCGACTCAAAGCAGCAACCTTTCCATTGAGACTTTGCAATTCCTTCTTCGTTCTAGGAGCCTTGACCTCTCTCAGGACAGAGATCTGAGCTGGATTAGCTTCAATGCCCCTAGCGCTCACAATGAAACCCAAAAACTTTCCGGACTCTACTCCAAATGAACATTTCAAGGGATTAAGCTTCATTTTGTACATTCGGAGTGTTGCGAACATCTCTGCCAAGTGATCCATGTGGTCCACTGCCTTCTTAGACTTTACTAGCATATCATCAACATAAGCTTCCATTGTTTTGCCAATATGTGGTTTAAACATGGCATTAACGAGCCTTTGGTAAGTTTCCCCTGCATTCTTGAGTCCGAAAGGCATGACCTTGTAGCAATAGAGTCCAACATCTGTGATGAAGCTCGTATCCTCTTGATCTGGCTCATGCATCATAATCTGGTTATATCCGGAGTATGCATCCATGAAAGATAACAATTCATGCCCTGTCGTCCCATCCACCAACTGATCGATCCTGGGCAGCGGGAAACGGTCTTTGGGGCAGGCTTTGTTCAAATCTGAAAAGTCAATGCAAACTCTCCACTTTCCGTTAGCCTTTTTCACCATCACTGGATTTGATACCCAATTTGGATAAGTAGATTCTCTGATGAAACCGTTCTCCATGAGCCGATCCACTTCTTCTTTTAACGCTGCCGTTCTCTCAGGACCCTGGGTTCTTCTTTTCTGTTTCACAGGTGTAAACTTTGGATCAATGTTCAGAGTATGTACTGCAATCTCTGGGGATATTCCACACATGTCAGCATGAGTCCAAGCGAATACATCCAAATTAGCCTTCAAAAATGAAATCAGAACATTCTGAACTGTTGTGTTGAGTTGTGAATCCACATTAAGCACTTTGTTTGGGTCCTTTGGGTCAACGGGCACCGGCACTGTTACTTCTACCGGTACAACCCTATTCTCCCCTGCACTGGCTTTCCTTGGATCCATCTCTCTTCATGCGCCACTACATTCGCCAGTGCAGGGTCCACCCTGTAATTGCTACAAGGTTGGTTCTTTGATGCGAACTGGAGCCGCCGCACCTTTTCCCATTTCTCTTTTCCTTGATTCTCGCAACTCTGCAAAGTTACATTTTCGCCCCGCATCTTGGTCTCCCTTAATCACACCAACTCCGTTATCTGTGGGGAATTTTAGAGTCAAACACCATGGGGCAAGAACAGCTTTGAATGCAGCAAGAGTTGGTCGGCCTAAAAAGGCATTGTAGGCAGAGAATTCTTCAATAATTATAAAGATTTGCTTTCGAGCCACCTTCCTCAGTCCCTTTCCAAGTTCTACAAACAAATCTATGGTCCCAATCGGCTGTTTGGGTTCTCTAGCAAACCCAGCAATCTTAAGTGATGAAGCTTGAACGTCAACCATTGGAATTTTCATTTGATCAAAGGTCTTCTTGAAGAGGATGTTGCATGAAGCTCCACAATCAACTAGAACTCTTCTCACAGTTGCCGGCCCAATACCAGCGGATATGACCAAAGGATCTATGGTCGGAGCCTCAATACCCAGAGAATCCCTGGCACTGAATACAATATCATTTGTGGAAGTCTTTTGTTGCTTTAAAGGCGCATCATTTTCTAAAACAAAAACATTCTCTTCAGCTGGTACATGCCTCAAGGCCCGGGCGTACCTTTCTATCTCGCCCCAGCTTTTGCCTGCTGGGTGAGGTCCTCCAGTTATTATATTGATGCCAGGCCTTTTCGATTCATGTTCTACGGCCTTCTCACTCGAGCTAGGACGGTGAGCGGGAACTTGTTGTCCTGGAGTTGACGCGGTTGGGGCATTTCTATTTCTTTTCACATACTGCTGGAGCTTGTTCTCTTTCAAAAGTTGTTCAATTACCTCTTTCAACTGACGACATTCGTTGGTGTGATGGCCGGGTTGGTTGTGGAACCGGCAGAACCTTCCACTTTTTTCCATCTTAATCCCAATTCTCATCTTTGGTGGTGTCAGATAATTGACATCATCCATGGTCGCAAAAAAGATGTTCTCAAGGGTATTGGTCAAGGGTGTGAAGTTGAAAGGACGGCCTTTTTTAGCATCTCCCTGTTTCTTTCCACCATCATTTCCCCTTTTCTGAGTGTTAGGTTCTTTCTTGTTCGAAGGAGCACCATTGTTCCCGCCTTCCACTGATACCACCTTGGCCGGTGTTTGGAGGCTCTCCAAGCGCATGAATTCATCCGCTTTCTTGTAGAATTTGTCAAGCGAGTTTGGTTCTTTCATTTTCAACCATTTTCCAAATTCACTTGATTTATCAATCGCCCTCATCAAGTATGTTAGGACCATGCGTGGCTCAACATTATCTACCTCGTCCAATGCTATGTTAAAAAGATTCAAAAATTATCTGATAGATTCTCCCGGATTTTGCTCTAGACTTGACAGCGACATTATATCCTTTGCTTTAGAAGCATAGAATCGAAATTGCTCCTTGAATTTCCTGGTCAAATCGAAGAATTGATCAATGGACCTGGCTGGCAGCTTTGTAAACCACAGTAGAGCCACACCTTCCAAATATACCGGGAAATATCGACATTTGATTTCATCAGATGCTCTGGCACCCGTCATATGCCAGTCGTACTTATATAGAAACTCGTTAGGATCACTCGTCCCTTTATAAGCCGGAATAGTAGGGGGAACGAATTTCCTTGGGAACTCTGCCTTCAAGATCTTTTTAGTAAATGGAGTTTTGCTTGGAGCAAAACCCCACTCTTTCTCATCTTCATCTATTCGCATATTTTCCTTCATGATTTGGCGAACCATACCCGAAAAATACTCTTCATCACTTAGAGGTTCTGGAGGGCAAACATCAGCCACTCTCTCTGAATTCTGTCTTGACAATCGTTCACGGAGGGTCGGTTGCGGCCCTGATCCTCCAGCTTGGGGAGGAGCCCTTTCAACAATCCTTCGTGGAGCAATGGTGGAAGTTTCCTGAGTTCAACTCTCAATGAAAGCACCAAAAATGTTAACGCTGAAAATCGAACGCTAACAACCCGGTGTAGATTGAAGTTGAGCGAAAGCACCACCTGTGAACACGGGAACTAAAAACAAGTAGGAAAGTCACAGAGAAAGAAGAAAAGACAACAGTTTTTATAGTGGTTCGGTTGAAGGTAAGCCTACGTCCACTTTAATTCTCTTTATTGCTGAATCAATTACAACTTTACAACAATCTTCAATTACAATTCTGATGAGACAAACAACTAGAACTTTGATGCAGAAGAATTCTTTGAATCCATGTAGATTGCGTTAGATTTTCTCTCGAAATTAGTTGAGATGCCTTTCGAACTTGAAGTGTCGAGTGAGTCGAGAATTCAGCAGAGTATCGGCGCTTAAAGAGATCGGCCAAAAAGTCCACTTCATGTTTGAGGTAGGTTGGTATCTATAGGAAAATTTTCCCCTTGGGTTGTAAGTCATGACCGACCTATGGCAGGTCATGGCCGACTTATCTGGCTAAACCCCATGGTTTCACATACGTTCACTTGTATAAGTCCCAGGTCGCCCCTGAGTCAACACAACCTTGTATCAGTAATACGACATCGGGCTTACATTTAGTAGCTTTAGGTCGTGGACGACTCAAGCTAGGTCGTGAGTCGTGAACGAGTTAACTGGCAACTCGAAAGTCATGGCTTAACTGGTAAGTCCTGAACCGTGTACGAGTTAAGAGGCCACTGTGCCAAGTAGCTGCATTGAGCTTGTCTTCCTCTGCTTAGGTCGTGAACGACTTAATATAGGTCGTAAGTCGGTAGCGACTCAAGTGTAGTTCGTGATCTTGTCCCTGTCTTGAGCAGTTAGGACAGCAACTTCCTTGGACAGTTAGATCGGCATCTACCATAGGCCAGTATCCATGTTAAATCGGTAACCCACCTAAGCCTTAGGTCGGTACCCCCTCAAATCATAGGTCGGCATTCCTGTTAAGTCGGCATCCTCTAAGGCACTAGGCCGGTACCCGTGTTAGGTCGGTAGCCATCTTAGGTCGGTACTTCTGTTGGGGCATTAGGTCGGTATCCCTCTTAGGCCTTAGGTAGTTAGATCGGCATTCATGTTAGGTCGGCAACCTTGTTAAAACTTAGATCGGTAACCTTGTCAAGGCATTGAGTCGGCATCTCTTTTAAGTCTTAAATCGGTAACTTTTTAGGTCGCTGAGTCATGGCCGAGGCGGAGATAACACTATTTCTCTCGGTTTTCTTTCTACGAGTCATTAGGTTATCTCCTTTCAATTTCACTTTGGCAATTATCGTTATTTTTGTTGTATGATTCATTTCACCTTCTACGTTGCCAAGTCAAAAGTTCTATGTTGAACACAAACACCTTCCCTTTTTATATATTAAACTAAAAATTTCCATTTGAATATAACAAACAAACAAGTAATTAGATGCTTTTCAACCAAAATAAAAGGGGTCTTTGAATAAAAATTTAGTTTCTGAGAGCTGAGAGTACATGGATGATTGTATTGAAAAATTGGGGTGAGAGAGGCTCGAACTCTCGACCTCAGGATTACTCTAGAAAAGCTATGAGACCTACGCGCTAGCCAACTGCGCCACCACCCCATGTCATAATTTTGGTTTTCAAGCTTCATAGTTTCTATGGATTTAATCTTATAGAATGAAGAAACATAATAAGTTAACTTTTCACGTCATTAGGGTGACCATATTCGACCCGTTAGGTTGATTTTAAGTTAAAAAGGTGAAACTGGTTTAAAGAAAGCATTTTTTTTGAAAACCAAACCAAAGTAATAAAATATATTTCAGTTAATTCGATTTAACAAAACCCTAAGTATCGTATTCTACGGTCAGAATGTTCAACATAGACAACTCGATGATTTTTAAATGATGATTTTCAAATTAATTTCATAATATAACCATATTCAAGATAATATATTCAACAAAATTATAAGAAAAAAATTAAATTGGCATTAATTTCAAAATAAAACCAGGTTGTGATGAAGTTGGGGTCGAAGATGTTGGCCGCGAGAAGTTGTCTTCGTCTTCTTCTTTGATACAACGAGCTTTCTTCGAGGAGGCATGGCACAAGCATGAGTACATAAAATTGAAAATTTACTGCGGTGGAAAGAAATAATAGGGTAAAAACTTTTTCAATGATTGAAGAGGGCAGGTGTTTGGCCAACATAAAAATATAGACCTGGTAAAATGAAGTGGGAAAGGATAAGGGCATTGGTAAAATTGAGATTAAGTAAAACAGAGTCCTTAATACAGTGCATTTAGCACCATTCCAAAAGAAATTCGGTTAGCATTAATCATTTATTAATTTTTCATTTCTCTAAAATCACTTAAATTCCTTTCTTATATTTAGCTCTAACTCTTATCCGAGTTTTACATTCTGAGTAACGCAATTGTATTGACGTTTTCATTTTAATTCTAGTTTGAGTTTTACATTCCAAATATATGTTGTTATTTCTTTCTCTCGACTTTTTTGATATTAAAATTTTATGATTACGGACGCAGGTTCATGATGTAATACTCGAATAAAGCTCGTTAAATTTAGAAGCATGTATGTTGAATTGTCAAGATATTTAAATTTAGAAGAAAAAAGTAAAGTTATTACCATTGATACATACTCAATGGTTAAAATGATTTGAAATTGAACCTTCCAAAGTTTAAAAAGTCAAAAGAAAATTAAAATTGCATGTACTCATGAGTCCTACTAAAAATATCATTTTGATGTATGTATTAAATTTAAAACAATGAAATCGATGAATGGTATATTAATAAACATATGTGGTTCTTATTTTTTATATTCTTTGTTTTTTGATTGAGTGTCCAAATTTAAAATGACGTTCTTAATGTGCTAAAGATAAGTTGTTAAAACTTATGTTTTCATGTAAGAATATAACATAATATTTGGATGTATTTGAAATGCTTGTTTGCATTTAGTGGTATTGAAAATCATGATGTGTATACAATTTTGGAGTGCATGACCTAACCTAGAAGAATTATGGCCGACGAACGCGAAATGACTTCAAAGTGCAAACAAGTGACCTTTCGCAATGATCTTTCTTCACTTGTTTAAGTAATGACCTTCCATGTTAGCACCATATCTTAATAACAATGGAGAGGTCCAGGAAGCTTTCAACTATGTTACAACCTTTTCGAAACCAAGAAAATACCCTTCCGATAGCGACGAAAGCCTTCAAGGATGAATGGAAAACGATTGGATACCCAATGGTGGAAGGAAGATTCAAGTGAAAGCTTAAAAAGTGAAAACATCATCACTTTTTGCAAGTATTGGGAATGTACCTTCCGAACACGTTTGGACATCTTTTCATGCTTATCTAACATATCGACAACAACACGAGGGACATTTTTATAGTTATCGATGGAGACAAAGGCATTCAGGTCTTATTCGAAAGCAGCATTAGAGGGGCGCTCTTGATTCAAAAACGATGGAAGGTCGTAAAGACATCCCTTTGACTAAGTCGAAAGGACTGATGCGAAAAAGATCCATCCCGCACTTATAAATAAGATTCTATGGGTGTTGTTTAGGGATCCAATTCGTGACTCCAATACTTGTACTTTTCATAGGCTTATAAATCATAATTTTTAAATTAATTTGGGGATTTCACTTACTTGTAATATCCAAGCCATTATATTCGTACAAATTATCAATAAAGTGAATACATGACACCTTCAAATACATGAAGTCTTATTTGCTGCTTACATATGAATTCAATTAGGATTACACGCAAATCAATCCCTTTCGAAGGTGTTACCATTGAAGGCATAGGACCGTTTCGACTCGATTAAATTTCTGCTGTTCCTACTAGGTTACAACTTTGGGATAATCCAACAAACCCAAAAGGGTTTTCGAAGGGATCATTCACTCCTTAACTTTGTTTTGAGGTGTTGACAAGATCTTTTGTTAACAGATGTTTTAATCTTAAAATATTATTTATGCTATTGTTTTTATGAAAAACGAGATAACCTTGCATTTTATAGTGCTTTAGTTTTGAGAAGCTCTAATAACTTTGACAATTAGATGACAAAGTGATTAATTTTGCACTTGTATCTTTACCATTCTATAGACTAAATGCTTCAGATGAACATGATAATTCTTAAATTAGATATTTTATAGAAACATAATTACTTGCATTTGGATGATTTTATATTATACGCAATCATCTAGGAAATTTATTGAAGATTTTCCCCATCATTCACTAAGGGAAAAGCTTACCATGAGTTAGCAATCATTTGCACCAACATATTGTTGATTTTTCTATATTTTTGGCTTTCAATTTTTATTGCGTATCGTGCATGCACTATATCAAAATAAACTTAAATAGAAAGAAATGATAAGGAGAAGAAAGAAGGAAAAAGGAAAAATAATCATAAACTTCATTTTGTCTTTTATTTAGCTAAAAATACATGTGCAGTTCAACGCTCTCTAAGAAAACAAAGTGAATTAGTCTATAGAAAACAAAAAAGCTATCTATCTATTTATATGATATAATGCCAACATTTCACTTTAGTGAAGTTTTTTTACACTACGTGAAATACCATTGTGTAAATTTATAGAAATCAAAATTTTGTTTTTAGTTGCAAAAGAAAAGTTCAAGATCCTGATTTGGCGTGTTTTTCTTTCTCACTTTCTCTGATATTCTAACATTTTCATTTGACTATGACTACATGTTTAAATACTAAATGTGTAGATTGACTTTTGTTATTAAAAAAACCTTACGTACGGTATCAACTAATATTTATTTTTTATATGCGCGTGCATTGCATATACCAAAGTATCTTATGTATTTTTTTCTTTCACATAGACCAAGCCGGTGTTTCACTGTTAGTTTATTTAATAATTTAACAGTGGACTTTCTTTATATATGATACTTAGTATATGAACAAGCAGAATGTGGGATAGGAAAGAAGGGTTAAAGTGCTATTTCTCTCTATTTTCTTCTTATGAATCATTAGGTTAGTTTCTAAGAATAACACGTGCATATACGGTTGTACAAAAACCTAAATTTAGTTTCTAAGAATAACAAGTGCATATATGGTTGTACAAAAACATTGGGTAGGAAACAAGGGCTAAAGAGCTATTTCTCTCTATTTTCTTTTTAGGAATCATTAAGTTAGCTTCTAAGAGTAACAAGTGCACATATGTTTGTATAAAAACCAAAATTTAATTTCTAAGAATAACAAGTGCATATATGATTGTATAAAAACTTGGGGTGAGAGAGGATTGAACACTCGACCCCAGGAATACTGAAGAAAAGCTATGAGACCTACGCACTAGCTTACTGTGCCACCACCCCATGTGTTAATTTTGATTCAAGCTCGACATTAATTTCAAATAAAACCCTGCTGTGATGAAGTTGGAGTCGAAGACGTTGGCTATGAGAAGCTGGCTTCATCATCTTCTTTGAGACGACGAGCTTTCCTCTAGGAGGCATGGCATGAACGGAGTAAATAAAGTTGGAAATTTACCATGGTCAAAAGAAAAACTAGGTAAAAACTTTTTCGACAAATGAAAAAGGTAAGTGTTTGGGCAGCATAAAAAAATAAATATGGTAAAATGAAGTGGGGAAAGATAATAACATTGGTAAAATGAAGATTAGGTAATTTTAAGTTAAAAAGGTAAAACCGTTTTAAAGAAAACATTTTTTTTGAAAACCAAAACGAATTAATAAAATTGTTTTCTGTTAATTCGATTTAACCAAACCGTAGGTACCGTAATGGTTAGAATGTTCAACATAGATAACTCGATGATTTTTGAATGATGATTTTCAAATTAATTTCATAATATAACTATATTCAAGATAATGCTTCAACAAAATCAGAAGAAAATAAAATAAATCGACATTAATTTCAAAATAAAACTACTAGAATTTGTGAATGTTTTGTATTGAATGATATTTGAGCAGATAGAATCGAACAAAATGTGCTTTTATTGATAAATAATGATGTTGAGTGCAAAAGATACAATACTCATATGCAACAAGAAGCTTATATACAGAAATTACAGCATTGGGCCAACTTGGATTTTCGGGTTAAACCCGCATATTTGATATTTTGATACATAAAAATATATGATAACATACGACCGCATTATTCTTCACTTCCCTCCTCAAACCAATATTAGGTTTAGGGTTTCTCTGGCGATTTCAGATCTATGGCGGCGATCAACAAATCATGCCGTTCATCTTCGATTCTTCACAAAAGTTCTTCATTATATTACATAAGAGATTAGATTGATCCTATCTACTTCAATTTGGAGCAGTTGTCTCTGAGAGTTTGGACTTTTTCTGAATGTTAGATCTATATGCTTCCTCTGTTGATTTGGCTTTATTCTGTCGGAAGTAACGTCACTGAGAGAATCGCCTGTAGCAGCTTCATCAATTTGAGGCGACCGAGTCTGAACACTCAACATCTTGCTGGATGTCAGATCTATGTGTTTTTCCCCTTTCTCTACCTTCAACTTGGCTTGAAACTTTAAAATATTTCTTTCTAACAATGCTTTGGTTAGTATATCGACACGTTGGTAAGTCGAAGGTATGTGATTGACCTATAGATTTCCTCTTCGAATTTGCTCGTGGATAAAATACAGATCAATTTCGATGTGTTTTGTTCGTGCATGCAATATTGGATTAGCTGGTATATACACGGTACTTTGATCATCACATCATAATATTGGTTTGACTGCAAATTTGATCTGTAATTCTTTCAGTCGAGATTGTAACCAAATTAACTCTATTGTGACACTTGCAACACTCATATACTCTGCCTCTGTGCTTGATCTTGATATAGTAGTTTGTTTCTTAGAACACCATGACAACAGATTATCTTCAACGTCAATATAGTTTCCAGTTACAGACTTTCTATTATCAATGTCAGTAGCCCAATCTGCATCTACATATGCTGTGATATTTAAGTTGTTGCATCTTTTCAAAGTTAGTCCAAAATCTGCACTTCCTTTAAGATATCCGAGAATCCTTTTTACTGCTTTTCAATATTCATCATGTGGTTCCTGCATAAATTGTAAAACTTTGGTAACGTTGAATGAAATATCTGGTCTAGTTATATTAGTGTATTATATAGCTCCTACAATACTTCTATATTGTTTAATATTTCATATGGTTTCTCCCTTTTTTGGGCAGTTGTTGATTACTGATCATGGGAGTAGGCTGTGGTTTTGCCTCATGCTCTTTGATCTGACATGTATTTCACTGAAATATTTCTTCTAGCTCAACAATATTTCTATGTTGATTTTCTGTTTACTTCAATACCCAGAAAGTAGTTGAGATTGCCAAGGTCTTTAATAGTCTTCAATAGTCTTTAATAGAAAAAATAGTCTTTAATAGTCTATAATTAGCAACCAGTCTTGCTTTATATCTAGACATTATTCTATCTGGATTTTTCTTCAATTTATAGGTCCTTTACATCCTATTATATGTTTGTTTGCTGGAGGATGCACTAGACTCCATGTTTTATTCTTCATGAGTGCTTGATATTCTTCATTCGCTGTCTTCCAGTTTTCGTCTTTACAAGCTTGCTCAAATGATTCAGGCTCATCAATATTTACTGTTGCTGTGCAGATTTTTGGTTTGAATATCCACTCTTAGACGTTGTTATCATATGATGGTCTGTTCCGGTTGGTAATTCAGTGTCTATAGATGCTGAATTGTCATCCTCATTAGTGTTGTTCAAAATTTGTTCTTGATGACTATTATTATTGATGCCTTGATTTTTATTGCTTGATACAACAGGTGACTGAGCATGCATATCAGGCTGCTCTTTTGTTCCATGACCTGTTTCAGATAACACTCTGTGTTGTGGTTCAGAGTCCTGCCTTCTTCTCAATCTCAGTCTGATTCCATGTTTCAGTATACACAGGTAAGTTTGAAATAGATATTCTTGGATTGTATATTTTTTGTGTAGTTTTAACATTTGTACAGGAAAAAGGAACTAATTTTCCATTAATAACCACATGTTTACTTATAAATATTTTTCAGTGTTATCCAAACATTTGTATCCTTTCCGTTTGGTTGCATAACCTAGAAATGTGTGTGGGTGAGATCTGAAATCTAATTTGTGTTTGTAATATGGCCTTAAATAGGGAAAACATAGACACCCAAATGTCCTTAGACTATCATAATTGGGTTTGATTCCCATGAGTTTTTCCACTGAACTTACTCCTTTTAGTACTTTTGTTGGGAGTCTATTAATCAAATATATAAAAGTACTAAAAGAGTCAGGCCAGAACTTTAAAGGTAGGGATGTATGAACAAGTAAGATTAACCCTGTTTCAACTATGTGTTTGTATTTTCTCTCAACAAGGTCATTCTGCTTAGAGGTATAGGGACATGTAGTCCTATGTATTATACCTTTGTCTAAAAAAATTGTCAAGTGATTTATATTCACTAACACCATCACTTTGAATGATTTTAACTTTGTGACAAGTTTGCTTTTCAGCCTGTGTGATAAAGTATATGACAACATTATAAGCTTCTGCCTTAATTTTCAGGAAGTATATCCATGTGCATAGTGTATACATCAACAAAAGATATATGGTATTTATAGCCATAATCAGAACTAATGGGTGCAGGACCCCAAAGATTCATAGCAACCAATTCTAATGGCATCTTATATTCAATTGAGGAGTCTGCAAAAGATAATTTGTGACTTTTGTCCATTTGATAGTAGGTACAGAAATATGGTAAAGAATCAAAAGAAGTTTTATTTTCTTTTAGAACCTGTTTCACAACGCTTGTATTAGGATGACCTAACTTGTATAGAAAGACAAAACTTTTAATGCCATTGTATTTTTATTGTTTCAGTAGGTGACATTTCATTATTATTACAACACTTTACTTTCAGCAGGATTTCTGCAATTAGTTAAAGTAAACTTGTATCACCCATTCGCTGCATCACCCTGCAAAAGTTTTTCAGTAGTTAGTATGTCTTTAACTAAGCAGTATTTAAGATATAATTCAAAGTAAACATTATTGTCATGTGCAAATTGAGAAATACTCATAAGAATTTTCTTTATTCTTGGAACTCTTAATAAATTATTGAGATAGAATTGCCTTTCACCTTTGATATAAGCTTACCATCTCCCATGAATATGGACTGTTTACCTCTGTATTCCTTGTTGCCTAGATTTAAGTTGTCAAGATTGCTTGTCAAGTGATTGGTTGCTCCTGAGTCTAGGTACCATGCCTTATCTTGTTTATGTTCATGCTTTGTATTTCATCCTAGTACCGATTCTTGTTGCACCAGATTGTTTGTTAGGTTCTTGCTGAACCTGCGCTAAGTTTGCACTATAGTTGCTATTTCTTTGACTGTTTGAGTTTGTCTTGGAATATAGTTAGCATTGAATCTGAAATAACACTTTGGTACAGTGCGACCAACTTCTTTGCATATGTAACATTTTGGCTTGTTACCACCACTCCATCTCCCTCTGCCTCTACCTCTTGTGGTGGACTTCCCCCTTTGATATTGTTGATTGACATAATTTTGGTTTCTGATTTTATTATTTGAAGCACTGTTAATAAACATGTCAGTGTCTATGGTTTTCTTGAAGTCCAATCTTCCTTCATGCGCAAGGAGAATGGAGTGGACATACTCAATTGATGGTAGAGTTTTTTGAGAAGACACAGCCTCAAACTCATCACCTAAACCAGTTAGAATAGTCAACACTTGTTTAGTATTGAAAATTTAATGCCCCACAGCTTCAAGCATATCACATATGTTCTTGACTTGTGCCATATAGTCTCTCATTGTTTGACCGTCTTTCTTTACACTTTGTAACTGCCTTTTGTAATGAATCACTTCGGCTGCAGACCAAGTATTGAAAATTCTTTCAATTGTCAGCCAGATTTCATTAGCAGTTCTAAAACCAATTACTTGATGCAGCAATTTCACATTTATTGATGAAAGTAGCCATGAATTTATAAGACTATCTTGCCTTTGATATTTTGCATATTCTTCACTACTTACAGTCTTATTTTCTTGATCAGTGATTAATCTAAGAGGAACAACAATGGTGCCAAGAATAAATCCTTCCAAACCATACCCTCTAGCTGCAGTTTCAACTTGTATTTTCCAAAAGAGGTAATTGTCTTCCTCGAGTTGAGCAGTGATGAGTTGGGTTTGGGGGCTAATGATAGCTTTCATAAAGCTTTGTGCAATTGCCGATGCTTGTTGAGTTGGATTAGGAGCATCATCAGATGTTGCTGAACTATTTTCCGCCATGCTGAAGTTTCTTGAATCAAGAAAATTGCTCGAAAGATCAGAAAATAAAACAGGGAAAAGCAAGAAATCTTGTTCCTACAGAAATCAGGTATGTTGCAACTAGGTTTAAATGATGAGGTCGAATCTGATAAACAAGTGGTATGACACCTACTTCTTTTCTGTTTCGATGAGATTCTTGATTTCTTGACCGGTTTATAATTTTCTCAAGCCAAGATTTGATCTGGGAAGGGGACTGTGCAGGCAGGCTTCCCTTGGTGAGGCATTAGTCTCTGGAGACAAATCTTGCACTGTCCAGATGATGAAATGTTGCTAATGGGTATTTAATCTCCAAATGATGAGGTTTCTTGTGTGGCTCGATACCATTTATAATTTGAGAATATTTTGTATTGAATGATAGAATTGAAGAAAATGTGCTTTTATTGATGAATAATGATGTTGAGTACAAAAGATACAATACTCGTAAGCAATACAGAAGCTTATATACAAAAATTACAGTATTGGGCTATCTTGGGGTTTCAAGTTAAACCTGCATATTTGATATACTGATATATAAAAATATATGAGATAACATAAGACCGCACTATTCTTCATTGAAACGCTGGCTGTGATGAAGTTGGAGTCAAAAAAATTGGTTGCAAGAAGTTGGCTTCATCTTCTTCTTTGAGACGACGAGCTTTCTTTGAGGAGGCATGATGCGAACGGATTAAATAAAACTGAAAATTTACCGCGGTGAAAAGAAAAGCTAGGCGAAATTTTTTTCGACGAATGAAAATGTTCAGTTTTTAGGGAGCTGAAAAAAATAGACGTAGTAAAAAGAAGTGGGGAAGGATTAGGGCATTGGTAAAATGGAGTCCTTAATTCGATGCATTTAGCACCACTCCAAAAGAAACTCGGTTGGCATTAATCATTTCTTATTAAAATTGCTTAATTCCTTTCATATATTTAGCTCTAATTCTTATTTGAGTTTTACAATGTTGACCTTTTCATGTTAATTCTAGTTTGAGTTTTACATTCCAAATATATGTTGTTTGTCATTGTTCTTTTAATTCATTTTTTTAACATTTAATGTTTATAATTATGAATGTAGGTTTATGATGTAATACTCGAAAATGGCACTATATAGAAGCCACGTTTTTTATTGTGGATTTAGCATATATATGCTAAAAACTTAAAACCACGTAAGTCGAACTATCAAGAAATTTTAAAAAATAAATAAATTCGTGAGCATTGGATACACCCATGGTTAAAGTGATTTTGAAATTCAACTTTCCAAAGTTTTAAAATTTAGTGAAAATTAAAATTGCATGTACTCATGTGTCTGACTAAAAATAACATTTTGATATATTTACTGTTATACGTCTAGTATACCAAAACAAAGACGAATCAATAATAAACTTGTCTCACAAGTTTACAACTCAGATTTCCACTACCCTGGAATTCTGTATTAGTTATTTTAACACCAAGTGTGTTGTAATTAATTACAACAACAAAGTAACAACTATAGCTATAATAACTATAGTTCTAAATCAAACGTTATACTATTTAAAGAAATATTACAACGCAGAAAGAAGACGATATATATATATAAAAATATATAAATCAACTAGAAATCTAACCGGTTGAAGAAGGAAATTACGTTTAAGGCTTGTCCTATCAATTTCCTTAAGACTTTATTCAAAGTCTCCCAAGATACAACAGACATGATCTGCTCGAGATTGTAATGATTATGTCAACTTTGTGATTTATTGTATGGAATGGTAGAGAAGAAGAAGCAGAAGAAAATTGGAATCGAATGAGAATGTGATCAGTATTCTCTTCTATTTATAAGTTCCTCCGCGTCCTTTCAAACAGTCGCGACCGCTTGATGGATCGCACCCGTTGCCTTTTAATTGCTACTGTTCGTTAATGGGTCGCACCCGCCTGCTACTTGCATCCGCCCGCGTCGCACCTGCTTCTGTTCGCCCGTGCTTCTTCAGTCGGGTCGCACCTACTTCTGTTCTCCCGTGCCTCTTTAGTCAATCCACGTCCGCTTCCACTTTTGAACAGATTCGCACCTGTTCGTATAGTCTGCAACTGTTAGAAAACCCGACTCAGTTTTGCAGTAAAAATAGGATCATACCAAACCCAAACCCGAGCCTGGCCCGGCTCGGTAGGACGGACGACGGCGGAGCCCACGCGTGTACGACGGTGATGTGTGATCTCCCTCCTCACAACGAAGCAAATAATTGGATGCCCCAAGGCCCCAACCCCTTCATCGCAAAGCTATTAATATACTAGAATTGCTTTGCAATTTTTGAAGATGTGGGACTATGTTATTTTTGTCAATTTAGTACTACGAATTCCAACATTCCCCCACATGAATGATAATATTCATATCCCCCACACAAAGTGAAATAGCATAGAGTTTATATGGAATAATGCTTTATCGTGGATAAGCAGATATTTCACTTTGAACTTTCCCTAGTTAAAACTTATCGGATCTACTTGGCTAGTCGTTGAATTGTTTCATCTTGAACCATCGGCCTTTACTGTGTATCCAGACAATAAGCTTTACGAAGCATTGATTCTCTTCTCATCCAATCTCTTGGTTGTGTTCATTTTGGTGCTGAGCACATTTTGGTTCTGATAAAGAATTTAAGCTTCAATATTCTCATAGGGCCGACCCAGCTCACACTAACATAGGTGATCGCAACCATTAAGAGTATCCTACATATACCCCACTTGTTACTTTCAAGATATGGTCATCATTAAAAAACATAGTTTTAACCTTTAACCACTTCTGTAGGCATGCATTATATTTTTCACCATAGAAATGGAGTAGGACTAAGTCCAAACAAAAGCATTGCTTCTTGAGTTACTCATAACAGGTTTGCCTATTGAACCTAGTCTGTGGGATCTTCAGTTGCTAGGAAGGTTTCTGTATAAGGTAACTCTTGTTGGTTTAGGCTTTTAAACCCATCCCCCTCGATGTGCAGTCAATTTTCTATCTCAATAAACCTTTAGTAAATGGATCCGCTAGGTTATCATTTATTCTCACCTAATCAATGGAAATAGTTCCATTAGAAAGTAAATGCCTAACTGTGTTATGGCGACGACGAACGTGTCGTGATTTGCCATTATACACAAAGTTTTTCGCTCTACTTAGCGCTGCTTGATTATCGTTGTGAATACATATGGCCATTACAGGTTTGGGCCAAATGGAATATCTTCTAAGAATTGACGAAGTCATTCTGCTTCTTCGCCTGCTTTATCTAATGCGATAAATTCAGATTCCATAGTGGATCGAGCTATGCATGTTTGTTTAGTAAATTTCCATGACACTGCTGCACCTGCAAGGGTAAAGACATAACCACTTATGGATTTTGATTCCTCTGAATCTGCGATCCAGTTTGCATCACTATATCCTTCTAAAGACCGCACGACATTTTCCATAACGTAAGGAAAAATTAGTGGTATTTTTTAAATATCTCAACACTCTCATTAGTGCTTTTCAGTGTTCCTTCCCTGGGTTACTTGTATATCTGCTTAGTCGACTTACCGCGTAAGCGAAATTTGGTCTAGTGCAATTCATGAGATACATTAATCATCCTATTACATGAGAGTATTGTAGTTGCATTACACTCTCATTAGTGTTTCTATGCAGTACTTCTGATGGATTAAAAGGTGTTCTCACTCCTTTAATTCCATAGTCTTGGAATTTTTCAAGCACTTTGTCTACATAGTGTGACTGAGACAATTCAATATCATTAGATGTTCTTATTATTTTAATTCCTAAAATAACGTCTGCAACTCCTAAGTCTTTCATATCGAAATTGTTGATTAACATCTTGTTTATGGTCTCTATTACTTTAGTGTTAGGACAAAAGATTAGCATATCGTCTACATATGAACAAATCATAATGTATGATTGTCCAACTTGTTTGTAATAAACACATTTATCACATTCATTTATACAAAAACTATTTTTCATCATGACACTATCAAATTTTTCGTGCCATTGTTTTGGAGCTTGTTTGAGACCATATAGTGATTTTACTAACGGACATACTTTGTTTTCTTTTCCTTTAGAAATAAAACCCTCAGGTTGCTCCATGTAAATCTCCTCATCGATATCTCCATTTAAGAATGCTGTTTTTACGTCCATCTGATGAATCCCTAGATTATAAATTGATGCAATTGCTATCAACATTCTTATAGAGGTTATTCGTTTAACCGTTGAATAGGTATCAAAGAAATCTACACCTTCTTTTTGACGATATCCATTGGCTACTAATCTGGCTTTACATTTATCAATAGAGCCATCTGGTTTCATTTTCTTCTTAAAAATCCATTTGCAGCCAATTGGTTTTATTTCAGATGGAATATCAACTATTTCCTAAGTTTTATTGCTTAGAATTGAATCAATCTCACTTTGGATTGCTTCTTTCCAACATGAAGATTCAGAAGATGACATTGCTTCCTTGTACGTTTGAGGTTCGTGTTCTAACATATAAGTTAAAAAATCCGAACCAAATATCTTGGAAGTTCTTACCCTTACGCTTCTTCTTGATTCATCTTCCTCAATCTCATGATGAGTTTCATCTTCGTGTGAATTGCTTGATTCTTTTCTTGTCATTTTAGGGACTTTATTCCCTTCATTCCTTTTATGTGGGAACACGCCTTCAAAGAATGAGGAATCTCTAGATTCCATGATTGCATTTAAATGAATATCAGTTATATCAGACTTGAATACCAAAAATCTATAGCGCTACTATTTTGGGCTGGCCCTAGATAGTAACAATCTACTGTTTTTAGTCCAAGTTTGACTCTCGTGGGAGGCGGAACTGGAACTTTTCCCAAGCACCCCCATACTTATACGTATTTAAAACTTGGTTTGTGTCCTTTTCAAATCTCATATGGAATTGTTTCTGTTTTATTGTGAGGGAGTTTGTTTAATATGTGATTTGACATATTTAAAGCTTTCTCCCACAAATTCATCGGTAGACCAGAGGTTAAAAGCATGACATTAATCATGTCTTTTAACGTTCTGTTCTTCCTCTCGGCTACACCATTTTGTTGTGGTGAATATGGAGCTGTTGTTTGATGAATTATACCATTTTCGGCATAGAACTGTTCAAATGCTGCTTTATATTCTCCACCTCGATCAGATCTCAATATCTTGATCTTTTTATCTAACTAATTATCTACCTCAGCCTCGTAATTTATAAATGATGTAATTGCTTCATCTTTACTATTCAAAAGATATACATAGCAATATCATATATAATCGTCAATAAACATGATAAAATACTTTTTCCCACCACTTGTAGGTAATGATTTGAAATCACATAAATCTGTTTGAACCAAACCTAGTGGTTCAGTGCTTCTATTAACAGATTGAAATGGTTTTTTAACTATTTTTGTTTCTACACATGTCTCACATTTGTAGTTCTTATCTACTTGGAATTTCGGAATTAATCTAAAGTTTGATAATGTTTTAATTTTTCGAAAATTTATGTGTCCCAATCTATAATACCATAGAAAAATTCATGCTCAAGCAAGTAAGAGACTTCAATTTTATTAAAAGCACAATTAGAATACATAGTTTTATTACCGATAATGGCTACATTTGCCTTAAATAGGCCATCACATAAATATCCCCTTCCGATATATATTGCAGCTTTGGACAGAACCATCTTGTCTGACTCAAACACCATTTTGAATCATTTCTTTGATAGTACTGAGCCAGAGATCAGATTCTTGCGTATGTCTGGAATGTGGAGCACGTCATTGAATTTGACAGTTTTTCCAGAAGTAAATTTAAGGATTACTGTGCCACTGCCTTCGATCATGGATATTACAGAATTACCCATATAGAGTTTTTATTCGTGATCAAATTTCTGGTATGTAGAAAACATGGATTTGTCAGAGCAGACATGACGAGTAGCGTCTGTGTCTACCCACCATTGGTTAGGATTCTGAACCAAATTGCATTCAGATACAACTGCTGAGAAGCTGGACTCGCCTACTTCCATGTTGTCTACTATATTTGCCTCTTTGTTGCGCCCCTTTTTGTGTCTGCAATCTTTAGCGGCATGTCCAACCTTTCCAGAAACCTAACACTCGCCATTAAAAATTTTGGTTCGTTTGTTGTCTTTTGATTTGTTGTCTGGAGCTTTCCTTTTCTACTGGAAATTCTTCCTTTTGTTTTTGGTCTTTGACCATTCAGCTACAAATGCCTCATCGCTTGGTTTTGTAGCTTCACGGTTATCTGCCTTAATTTTTAGTCGGACGATGAGAATCTGTAAAGAGATTTCTTTCTTTTATGCTTTAGATAGTTGCGGTAATCTCTCCATGATGACGATAGTTTTCCCATGATGGCTTCAACCAAAAACACTCTCCAACCTTATGACCTTCCGCTTCGAGTTCATGAATGATGAATTGCAGTTCATGCAGTTGAACAGTCACCGGTTTGGAGTCAATCATCTTGTAGTCCATGAATTTATCAACAATGAATTTCTTAAGACTAATATTTTGCATCTTGTACTTCGTGGCAAGTGCATTCCAGAGTGCTTTTGCTATCTTTAGAGGCTGATATACTTTGTATAGCACCTTGTAGAGACAATTCAGAATATAGTTTCTGCATAAAAAATCGAAATGCTTACATATATCAACATCTGATTCCTTGCCTGGTGCAGGAATCGGTTCCTCCTCCTCGAGATACCGTTACAGACTGAGTGTGGTGAAATAAAATAGCATTTGATTTTTCCATGTTATGAAGTCATCAACATATCCTTTGAACGGATCAGGCCTGTTGTGAGTAGTAGCCTTTGTTGATAGTTCAACAGTTGCCATCTCGGTTGAAGCGAAAACAGGAAAGTCTTAAGATTTTATACGTCTAGTATACCAAATCAGAGATGAATCAATAATAAAATTGTCTCACAAGTTTATAACTCAGATATCCACTACTCTGGAATTCTATGTTAATTATTTTAACACCAAGTATGTTGAAATTAATTATGACAACAAAGTAACAACTATAGCAATAATAACTATAGTGCTAAATCAAACGTTATACTATTTAAAGAAATAGTACAACGTAGAAAGAAAATGATACATACATACATACATACATACATATATATATATAAATCAACTAGAAATCTAACCGGTTGAATAAGGAAATTATGTCCAAGGCTTGTCGTAACGATTTCCTTAAGACTTTATTCAAAGCCTCCCAAGATACAACAAACGTGATCTGCTCGAGATTGTAATGAGTATGTCAACTCTGTGATTTATTGTACAGAGCAGTAGAGAAGAAGAAGTGGAAGAAAATAGGAATCGAATGAGAGTGATCAGTATTCTCTCATATTTATAATTTCATCTGCATCCCTTCAAACAGTCGTGTCCGCTTGACGAGTCGCATCCCTTGCCATTTAACTGCTACTGTTCGTTAACGGGTCGCACCCGCCTGCTACTCGCATCCACTTCCGAACAGATCCGCACCTGTTCGTATAGCCTGCAACTGTTCGAAAACCCGGTCCAGTTTTGCTGTAAAAATAGGATCATACCAAACTGGAGCCTGGTTCAGTCGATCAGACGGACGGTAGCGGCGCGTGTGTGGTGGTGATGAATGATCTCCCTCCTCACAACGAAGCAAACATTAGGGTGCCCCAAGGCCACAACCTTTCATTGCAAAACTATTAATATACTAGAATAGCTTTGCAATTTTAGACGATGTAGGACTTATTTTCATTCAATTTAGCATTATGAATTCCAACATTTACTAAACTAAAAAAGAATGGTATGTTAATAAACATATGCGATTGTTGTTAGTTATATTTCTTTGTTGTTTGATTGAATGTTCAAATTTAAAATGACGTTCTTAATATGCTAAAGATAAGTTGCTAGAACTTATATTTTCATGTAAGAATATAACATAATATTTGGACGTATTTGAAATGCTTGTTTGCATTTAGGAGTAATGAAAATCATGATGTGCATACAATTTTGGAGTACATGACCTAACCTAGAAGGACTATAACTGAAGAAAGCAAAATGACTTCAAAGTGCAAACAATGTAGATATGTAACCGTTTTTCGTTATAAAACAAGCTGAGATATGATGTATTATATTTTCAATGATGCCGTGAGATCTTTTTTTAATAGCGTTGGAAGAAGGAAATTAATTTACTTGAAAGATTATTCAACAAATATGTTATATACTGGCTTTGCTAATTATCAAAATCAGAGAAATATATAGTATGATACACCTGCTATGTGCTTGATTGTCATTTCTCATACATATGAATTCTTTCATTTGGTATTGGCAAATAGTTTGGAGGGTATGGTAGGTAAATTGAGAAATTTTGTATTCATCTTCATTATTCTTGGCACTCTTAGAAGGAAATGCTTGGTCTAGATTTAGTCTTTGTTTGAAGTAATAGTTTGCAGGAGTGAGAACTTAGGATGGGTCAAATATTTGGATCTAATAATTGTGGTAATTAGTTACCTTAATATATTACAATGGTATTCTTTCTATAGCTGTAGAAACGACTTCATTGCAAGTTTCCTTAGTTATTAATAAAGAATATATTAGGACCGTGTTGTATGACTGGAGAAAAGCCAAAAAGTCAAAATTCCCCATTCAACCAATAAATATATAATTTTCTTATAAGTACACATTTCAAGTACATTTTCAATCTTGTCAGGCCTAAGTTGATTGTAAAAAATATCATGTAAAATTCTTAAAGAAAACGAAAATTAAATTTATAAGTTGGATCTTACAAAATCAAATTGATTATGGAGCCACTAAATATTGACTTTATCATTTATTATTGATTATATTGCGTTGGTTGATTTCATTGTATGCTATTTATTTATTTATTTGTCATGTTTCTAAGGATAGTCGATGAGAAAAGCTTGTTTTTGTTACTAGTTGCAAGTTAAAACATAATTAGTGTATGGTATTGATAACATTTCTTACAATACAGTAAACAATGCATTGTGAAGTGGCCTTCGAATGAAATTTATATTCTAAACGGCTATGACCAAGATACAAATAATGGACCAAAATAGCATAATGCTTCACCTAACAGTTATGTTCCTATCCTTTTATTATGCATGAAAATAGTTAAAATGAAATGTAAAAGGCACTCAACAAAGTAAATATAAAGTCTAAATATTAATGATTGTAAAGGAGTATACTGCAATGTCTCGTGTAGTAATTACATGTCATAGACACTGTAGTTTTCTCATTGCACCAATCATATACTATTTGAGTTCAAGTAAGGTAACTTGGTCTTCTTTCCATATAGGTAGGGGAAGTTGTTATTGAAGATGAATTTTTGTTGGAAAACAGGCTTAAAACTATTGGATACTTTTGGTATGGAGCTCTAATCTTCTTCATAGAAAGCTCGTATTTTTCTACTGATGATATACCTTTTGCTTGTATCAATCTAATTATTAAAATTGACATCTCAATTTATATATATATCCTCAATTAATTAGCCACAATTTTGTCAAGGGTAGAGAAATATATTGCCATATCAATAAAAATACATATCAACGATTATCTCCTAGAAGCCAAGCAACATCCTTGTAGTAGTACGTGATAAAATCTTTGATAAATAAATAAAAGTTCTGCACCCTGTTGAAACCAGAATCCATATGTTGGTTTTGCTAGTGTATCATTGCAACTATCATATGATTAGGACAAATGTTTGCCCCTGATATCCTTAAACTTATAAAATAACTACCTATTATTGCTAAATTCCAAATTTACCGACCCAACTCAGTGAAATATACTTGGAAGAATAACAACTAAAAGATGCACCAATCTTACACCTGTGTTTGTCCCTGGTGCACCTCTTTCCAGCTTCTTAGTAGAGTGGCAATCTTCCTCGTAAGATGCCATCAACTTGTTTAATCAAGCAGTAGTTATGTTTTGTAATTCCTTGTGGTATACTAGTTTAATTTCCTTTATAGTATTTATTAACACATTAACAGCAGCTTCACACGTATTATACCGTAGGTGGAGTATAAAGTTGTGACAATCAGTAGGTGCAGCGTTGGTAAGGTGAGTTTCAAGTTTTGTAATTCTTTCTGTTTCTTGCTGCCTTAATATATGCATTTCCTGCAAAAAGATGGCTTAATGGCACTGTCCTTTTTTTGCAATGTAATGTGCCCCATACGTTTTCAAAACTTGATAGTGAAGGTCGATACATTTTTGTTGATAACAACAAATTTTTTGATTTCAGATTATGAATAAGTTGACAAAGGCGAAGGGGTCTAAATCTTAGAGCATATGGAAAACTAATAGATGATGACCAGGATCTTCTAGTTGATATAGATTTGGTTTGTCAATGGATGCTTTCGGATGAGGATAGCGCCGCATCTGCATCGGCATTCGAAATCATTTTCGAATATCAGATGTCCACGTTCGCGGATATGGACGGATATCGATAATTATACTATCCGCTAACGACCAACAAATCAAGAATTGTAAAAGGAAAATTTTAGTTTAACATAAATGTTTTTCAATCCCATTGGTTTAAGAAATGTTAAAAATTAACAATGATAATAAATAGTTTCGAGCAATTAATAAGCATTAAGGGCATATAATACAAACTACTAACTTAATAAAATAATAAATGATTAACTTTCACTTCACTAAATACACATAATTTGAACTATAATTTTAACAAAAATCGAATGGATAATTTTCAAATGTGGATATCTTCATATCCGCATCCGCATTTGCTTTCCGAATATCAAATATTTATCTGCTTTTTGGATGCGGATGCGGACGATTTCGAATGTTTCGAGTATCCATTGACAACCTAATATAGATGTTCTTTGTTTTTCTTGATAGAAAATAGTTTTATTGTTCAGAAGTTTCTTGAAAGCGGTGCCTGACTTTATTTCATGTATGCTGGTGCCAAGAATAAACCCCTCAAGGCCATAGGCTTGAAGTGCAGTTTCAATTTGGAGTTTTCATAATATATAATTGTCATATTCAAGATGAATAATTATCAATTGGCTTTGAGGACTGATCACTATTTTGATGAGCCTCTCAGTTGCAGTTTCTAACTGCTGTGTATTGGCAGAACTTTCTGATGTTGCCATGTTGCTGTTATCGCCAGTCATGGTGAACTTCGGCAAGAATCAGTCTGAAAAGAGAGGATAAGGAAATGAGCAAATGCAAGAACTTCGTCGACAGTCAAGAACCAGGTTAGATGCAGCCAAGCTTAGATGATGAGTCTTCTCTGATTAGTTTCTGGCACGACACTTGCTTTTCTTGATAATTTGATTAAGTTCTTGATTTTGCTTTGATTTTTCTTATTTAATTTTTGAATTTGTTAAAGATTGGTTGAAGCCGAAACCTTGTTTCTGGTACGGCACAGAACTATGATAAATTCTTGATAAAAACCCAAATGATGAGATGAATCTCTAATGCGTTCTGATTATCAAATGATGATGATTAATTATTGATAATCGGTTTTCTTTTTCTGTTTTCTTTTACTAGTAAAAAGAATTTTGATGCGTGTAAGCCTTGAATAGCTCTGATACCATATTATGATTTGATGATAATTTTATTGAAGAAATGGAGAGATTGAAAATGAAGCAAATGTTATTGTATTGAATAGTTTCTCTAAATTACGTACGAACTGTATTTATGCAGTCGAAATAGGCTTTGGGATTTTACTCCCACAATCGCTTATTAGCTTATTGCAAAGCAATATACGAGAAAACCAATCTCGTTCATTCTGTTATTTAACTACTAGACTTCATAGAAATTTAATTACATCCCAAAATGCGTGATGTACGCTATTGATGTGTCTAAGTATTTTATTGCATCCTTTTAAGTTTTTGCAAAGGGAGGCATGTTTACACAAGTTATTGTTTCTTCATTTTAAAATGGTTTATCTTTTGTTGATACTAATCTACTTGGTTTATGTCTGTTATGACTTTTTGCACCTCTACCGCAATGACTCTGCCGAGCGTTTTAACCACACAAATAGTTCGACACTTTCTCTAAAAAAGCACAGTGATTAGTCTAAAAGAAAAAAAGCAATCTATCTGTCTATTTATTATACAATGCAAATATTTCACCTTAGCGAAGCATTTCTTACACTACTAGAAACGCTCTTGTGTAAATTTATAGAAATAAAATCTTTCTTATTAGTTGCAAAAGTAAAGTTCAAGATCCTATTTAGCGTGATTTTCTTTCTCATTTTGTCCGATATTCGGACATATTTATTTGACAATGGCTACGTGTTTAAGTACTAAAATGTTTATAACGAATTTTGATTTTTATTAAAATAATACCTTATGTACGATATTAGTTAATATTTATTTTTATGTGCATGTTATTGCATGTACCAAAGTATCTTATGTATCACTTTCTTTCACGAAGACCAAGCTAGTGTTCATTGTTAGTTCATTTATAATTTAACAATGGAATTTCTTTATATATATGATACTTAGTGTATGAACTAGTGGAACGTGGGATAGGAAACATGGGTTAAAGAGCTATTTCTCTCTGTTTTCATTTTATGAGTCATTAGGTTATCTCATTTCAATTTCACTTTGGTAATTATCGTTATTTTTGTTGTATGATTCATTGCACCTTTCTCTATTAAACCAAAAATTTCCTTTGAATATAACAAACAAACAAGTAATTAAATGCTTTTCAACCAAAATAAAAGAGGTCTTTGAATAAAAATTTAGTTTCTAAGAGCTGAGAGCACATGGATGGTTGTATTGAAAAATTGGGGTGAGAGAGGCTCGAACTCTCGACCTCAGGATTACTCAAGAAAAGCTATGAGACATACGCGCTAGCCAACTGCACCACCACCCCATGTGTTAATTTTTAATTTCAAGATGTATAATTTCTGTGAATTTCATTTTATAAAATAAAGAAACGTAATAAATTAACTTTTCACATCATTATGGTGACCATATTCGATCCGTTAGGTTGATTTTAAGTTAAAAAAGTGAAACTGGTTTAAATAAAACATTTTTTTTGAAAACCAAACCGAATTAAGAAAATATTTTTCAGTTAATTCGATTTAACACAACCCTAAGTATCGTATTCTATGGTCAGAATGCTCAACATAGATAACTCGATGATTTTTAAATGATGATTTTCAAATTAATTTCATAATATAACCATATTCAAGTTACTATATTCAACAAAATTAGAAGAGACAAATTAAATCGGCATTAATTTCAAAATAAAACCAGGCCATGATGAAGTTGGGGTCGAAGATGTTGGCCGCGAGAAGTTGGCTTCATCTTCTTCTTTGAGACAACGAGCTTTCTTCGAGGAGGCATGGCACAAACGCGAGTACATAAAATTGAAAATTTACTGCGGCGAAAAGAAAAACTAGGGTAAAAGCTTTTTCGGTGAATGAAGAGGGCAAGTGTTTTGGCCAACATAAAAGATATAGACCTGGTAAAATGAAGTGGGGAAGGATAAGGGTATTAGTAAAATGGAGATTAGGTAAAACAGAGTCCTTAATAAAGTGCATTTAGCACCACTCCAAAAGAAATTTGGTTAGCATTAATCATTTCTTAATTTTTCATTTCTTTAAAATCGCTTAAGTTCCTTTCATATATTTAGCTCTAATTCTTATCCGAGTTTACATTCTGAGTAATGTAATTGTATTGACTTTTTCATTTTGATTCTAGTTTGAGTTTTACATTCCAAATATATGTTGTTTGACATTGTTATTTTTTTCTTTCACCTTTTTTGATATTAAAATTTTATGATTATGAACGTAGGTTCATGATGTAATACTCGAAAATGGCATGATATAGGAGCCATATTTTTTTATTATGAATTTAAATATATGCTAAAAACTTAAAACCATATATGTTGAATTGTCAAGATATTTAAATTAAAAAAAAAAGTAATTTATAAGCATTGATACATACTCAATGGTTAAAATGATTTGAAATTGAACCTTCCAAAGTTTCAGAGGTCAATGAAAATTATAATTGCATGTACTCATGTGTCCCACTAAAAAATATCATTTTGATGTATTTACTAAATTTAAAAAAAAATTGAAATTGATGAATGGTATGTTAATAAACATATGTGGTTCTTATTATTTATATTTCTTTGTTTTTTGATTGAGTGTCCAAATTTGAAATGACGTTCTTAATGTGCTAAAGATAAGTTAAAACTTATGTTTTCATGTAAGAATATAACATAATATTTGGATGTATTTGAAATGCTTGTTTGCATTTAGTATTATTCAAAATCATGATGCATATACAATTTTGGAGTACATGACCAAACCTAGAAGGACTATAACTGATGAAAGCGAAATGACTTCAAAGTGCAAACAATACAGATATGCAACCATTTTTCGTTATAAAACAAGCTGAGATATGATGTATTATATTGTCAATGACGGTGTGAGATCTTTTTCTAATAGTGTTGGAATAAGGAAATTAATTTACTTGAAAAATTATTCGAAAAATATGTTATACACTGGCTTTGCTAGTTATCAAAATCGAGCAATATATAGTATGATACACCTGCTATGTGCTTGATTGTCATTTCTCATACATATGAATTCATTCATTTGGCTTTGGCAAATAGTTTGGAGGGTATGATAGGTAAATTGAGAAATTTTGGGATCATCTTCATTATTCTTGACACTCTTAGTAGGTGATGCTTGGTCAAGATTTTGTCTTTATTTGAATCGATAGTTTGGAGGAGTGAGAACTTAGGATGGGTCAAATATTTGGATCTAATAATTGTGGTAATTAGTTACCTTAATATATTACAATGCAATTCTTTCTATAACTAAAGAAATGACTTCGTTGCAAGTGCTGTATGATTGCGGAAAAGCCAAAAACTCAAAATTCCCCATTCAACCAATAAACATACAATTTTCTAATAAGTACACATTTCAAGTAGATTTTCAATCTTGTCAGGCCTAAGTTGATCATAAAAAATATCATGTAAAATTTAAAAAAAACAAAACTTAAATTTATTAGTTGGATCTTACAAAATTGAATTGATTATGGAGCCACTAAATATTGACTTTATTATTTATTATTGATTATATTGCGTTGCTTGATTCCATTGTATGCTATCTATTTATTGTTTTGTCATGTTTCTAAGGATAGTGGATGAGAAAAGCTTGTTTTTGTCACTTGTTGCAAGCTAAAACATAGTTAGTATATGGTATTGATAACATTTCTTACAGTACACTGAACAATGCACTGTGAAGTGGCCTTCGAATGAAATTTATATTCTAATAGGCTATGACCAAGACACAAATGGTGGGCCGAAATAGCATAATGCTTCACCTAACAGTTATGTTCCTATCCTTTTATTATGCATGAAAATAGTTAAAATGAAAAGCAATAGGCACTCAACAAAGTAAATATAAAGTCTTAAATATTAATGATTGTAAACGAGTATACTGCAATGTCTCTCATGTAGTAATTACATGTCATAAACACTGTGGTTTTCTCATTGCACCAATCATATACTATTTGAGTTCAAGTAAGGTAACTTGGTCTTCTTTCCATATAGGTAGGGGAAGTTCTTATTGAAGATGAATTTGTATTGGAAAATAGGCTTAAAACTATTGGATACATTTGGTATGGAGCTCTAATCTTCTTCATAGAAAGCTCTTATGTTTCTACCGTTGATATACCTATTGCTTGTATGAATTTGATTATTAAAATTAACATCTTAATATATATATCCTCAATTAATTAGCCACAATTTTATCAAGGGTAGAGAAATAAATGGCCATATCAATAAAAATATATATCAGCGATTATCTCCTAGAAGCCAGGCAACATCCTTGTAGCAGTACGTGATAAAATCTTTGATAAATAAATATAAGTTATGCATCCTAATGAAACCAGAATCCATATGTTGGTTTTGCTAGTGTATCTTTGCAACTATCATATGATTAGGACAAATATTTGCTCCTGATATCCTTAAACTTCTAAAATAACTACCTATTATTGCTATATTCCCAATTTATCAACCCAATTCAGTGAAATATACTTAGAAGAATAACAACTAACAGATGCACCAATCTTACACCTGTGTTTGTCCCTGGTGTACCTCTTTCCAGCTTCTTAGTAGAGTACCAATCTTCCTAGTAAGATGCCATCAACTTGTTGAATCAAGCAGTAGTTACGTATTGTAATTCCTTGTGGTATACTAGTTTAATATCCTTTATAGTATTTATTAACGCAATAACAGCAGCTTCATACGTATTAAACTTTAGGTGGGGTATAAAGTTGTGACAACCCGTAGGTGCTATGTTGGAAAGGTGAGTTTCAAGTTGTATTTTTTTTGCAGATTTAAATACAGAACAGTCTCAACTTACTCCTGGTTTTACTGACAAGTTGGCACATCATATTTTACAAATCCCTATTTGTTAATTGTTAATACAGTACAATTCTATTAATGATTTTTTGACTTTTTTTCTTTATCATCAACAACAACAAACTACTATGTTTGGATAATACTGGATCAAACAGTTAAATAATTTTAGCTTGATATTTTTTAGCAGGTGAATAAATATTTTCTTATTTGTTGAAGATGTGCTCGAGATGTAACTTCTGTGTAACAGTCAATGATATTGCTGCCACCCGAATGATTTTGCATTCTCAAATAAACAAGGTAGATAGCATTGAATCGTAATTAACACATTTTGTTACATATTCCTAGACAAGGCTTTAAATCTAATGCATTGGTAGCCACATTTAATTTGGGATAGTGCATTTAGCCTATAGGTTTAAAGCGCCTAAAATAAACTTCAATTATATCATCTAGTTCAAGGGGGTAGTCATCATAAAATAAGATTAAACTTGAAAAAGGAAATGAAAAGGAAAAAAGGTTCAGACTTTGGACTACAAGGAAATTTTAAAAACAAATTTGTCCACCCACTCATTTAGGTTTTTCTTCTGTTATTAGCCATGAAGTGCACCCCTTATTCTTTCTGTTTCATGTTGCCTCATAATATATGCATTTCCTACAAAAAAGATGGCTTAAAGATACCGTCCTGTTTTTTGCAATGTAATGTGCCCCATACATCTTCAAAACTTCTTAGTGAAGGTCGATACATTTGTTGATAATAGCGAATTTTTTGATTTCAGATCACGAAGAAGTCGACAAAGGAGAAATGGTCTAAATCCTAGAGCATATGGAAAACTAATAGATGATGACTAGGATCCTCCAGTGGATATAGATGTTCTTTTTTCTTTTTTTCTTGACGGAGAATAGTTTTCTTGTTCATGACTTGCTACATGGCTTGTGATATTTGGTTATCATATTTGGATTGAACAACGATTGTAGTATTTCGGGAACTCTATAGTACTACTTAACGAATACATGTCATAGATATATTCTTTTTCCCCATACACCAGATGACAATTGAATGCATCCCCTCTCTAGCAGAACGTTAGCTATAGTGCCACCACCGTAATGTTATTGTTGGGAATAATGAACTTCGGTTGAGTGCACGTTGTCACTATTTTGAAGACGTTTCGGTGCTTTGCTCGAAGGTATAAAGCAGTTTTAAAAAAACAAACGTCGTCGCCCTAGGATAAAACAACCTCTCTAACCTAAATAAATATCAATCTGTATGCACTGACAAAGTCGATTTTTATTTGCACTTTGAAACATTGCTCAAGGTGTTCAGTTTTGTTGAAGGTAGAAGAAAAAGAAAAATGTCTTTTATTCCTATCATTTCTCTTCTATTTATATATCATTTAAATAGGCAGAATGGAAATTGTATACGTTACTAAAGTGATGGAATGTTAATGTATTTCAATTTATTTTCATTTAAAACAATATTGTAATACCATTAGCTTTTGTAACGGCTCAACAATAATATCACATAAATATATTACCGTAGTGCAAGTGTAACGACTCAATTATAATAATGATTCATAAATATATTACAGTTATAAACTTACAAAAGCTCAATTATAATAATGGTTAATAAATAAATTACCATCAACCCATTTTTTATTTAACTTTCTTAATAAATTCACTTCATAAACAAAACATTTCCAACAATCCCCCCGTTGGATTTAAAAAATATATTTTTCGAGATGTTTCTGAAAACATAAGATTGTGCATAATCAAAGGTGTCTTTCGACTTGAACTTTACATAGTGGATAAGATTCAGTTTTTACTAGAGTAACATGTAGTTTTGAACAAGGTTTTAAATCTCGGATTTTACACACGTCTCGTCTCGAAGAATTTAGAGAGCTTATCTCATATCGAGTGAGATCTCGAACGAGATGAGTGCATCTCGGTCGTCCATCTCGAATTTACATCTCGGTTTCTAAAATTCTTTTCGGAGTTATCTTGGAGTATATGTCATGTCGATAATTAATTTTCATACACCTAAATTTATAATACTAGTCACTAACTTAAGGAAAACACTATGCACTTACCTTGAATATATCACATGCTTATCATTAGTAATTTAGTATGGAAAAATATCACTTGTACAATGTAAATAAACAAATAAACTAGATTTCATGAATAATATTGCATATAATGTCATATGAGATAAAGTAGACAAGAAATAAACCAAAGCATATGCACCTTTACTTTGTTTGATCATTCACCTAACTTTTCTACATAATATAATGTCTCATTTCTATCTTTTATGATTTATAGTACCGCAAGGGAAACCTTAATTTTATAACTTTAAATACAAAAGTCTACAAGTAGAACTAATATATTCTATGTCTGATTATATTGTTTAATTATTAGCAAACAAAATCTCATTAAGCAACTAATAACATAGATATTTCAAACAAACGTAGAAAATAGCATATATAGTACAAACAATTTTCAAACATTTAGTAATTTTATAATAAAAGCAAAAAAAATGATGTACGAATGAACATGTAACCATCAAATGAAATTAATAGATGAAATAGAATTCATTTATTACTTAATAATAAGCCTTGTGGAAAAAAATTATAGCAGCAAAGACTAAATGAAATCAAGTTGGGAATCCATTTGGAACATAAAGTTAAATATGTGAAGCCACTACAAAAGAATTTTGAATTCCCTACGCCAATTGGGTGTAGGGAAGGCGTAGGGAAGCGAATTTCCCTACGCCACCTCTACGCCAAAAAAGAAGTCGGAAAAATGTGCGTCGCAAAAATTCCCTATGCGTTAACTATGCCTTTTCCCTACGCATTCCCTACGCCGGGTTCCATACGCGTTACCTACGCCATATTTCCCACGCATTCTCTACGCCAGGTTCCATACGGTTTACATACGTCGGATTCCATACGCGTTACCTACGTCGTATTCTCTACGCCTTACCTACGCCATATTCCATACGCTTTACCTACGCCGGGTTCCATACGCGTTACCTACGTCAGATTCTCTACGCCTTACCTACGCCATATTCCATACCCTTTCCTACAAATTCCATACGCCTTCCCTATGCCACCGTACATTAAAAATTCAATATGATCTTATTGAATTCACATTCGTCTACCTCATATATCGCCATAAAATCTAATAAAACCGAACATCAACAACAGAAAACATCAAATAAATTATATAACCACATACAAAAATCATAACTATGTCTCATTAAAAACATTAATATAGAATGCATATCATGGTCAAATTACATAAACTTGTTACAGAATGTGTTTGAAATACATCACGTCCAACAAACAATAAAATAAAGTTGCTACATAGCTCCAGCATAGTTGTTTCATCTAATTCAAATATCATACAATGTACGTTATAAAAATAGAACATCAAACCCACAACCAAAATAGGAATAACCCACGAAGTTGGTCGTATCTCTGATCCTTGCTCCCACCTCAACCCCCGTATAAACTCCTGCACAGAACTCATCTCCTGCTGCATGGAACTTAAATCCCCTTGTAGTTTGTTAATAGTGGCATTCATTTCTTGATTTTTACTCCTTAGCTCTTCTACTTACTTCTCAAGTTTCTCTTTGTCATGTGAAACTCCAAAACGAGCAGTATATGTATTGTCTCTGTACATCTGCACGTAAATTATCTAATCACATTAGCAAAATGTATAACTATTCGACTTTTATTTTCCTAACTTATAATTTCATAAAGAAATGAAAGAACTAGTCATGAAAATATGTCGACAGTACAATGTATATAGAAGCCTATGTCTCAAGTACATAGATTCTTGCATTTGTGTAATGTGGTGTTGCATGGACAGGGACGACCCTTATAAAACCATGTAGAGCATAGAATCATTTACCATGAGTTCTACCATTTATCTCACAATCTTTCTTCAGACTAATCAAATTTTGTTTGTACAGATACATGCAATAAATCATCAACAGACAAACAAAAACAATGCTAATCCAGACGAAAACTAGTAAACAGATTAGGACACTAACAAAGCAAAACAGAATCATGACTGCTAAGCAGATAGATAAACTAGAAGAAAATTTTAGCAATATTCAAACAAGACAGACAGTACAATACAAAAAAAGCACGCATAGAAAAATGTTCATGCTTCCTTGCTGTTAATTTAAATTGTTGTTGTTCTTGCCTGGCAAACTGTACACATTTAGCTAGAATTAATTGCATAACTGTACGCATAGCATGTCCCATCTTATCATGTTGCGTAGCCTATCTTCACTTTACTAGTTAATGCATGTAGCCTTAGTTGTATTTACAATTGTGCAACTGTTCACATTTAACTAGAATTAATGGCAAACTGTACACATTTAGCCTTAGTTAATGCATGTAGCCTTAAGTTGTATTTCCTATTGTGCAACTGTAGCCATAGTTGTATTTCCAATTGTTTCGTACCTCCCTATTCTTTGAAGTAGTTCACAGCTTTGCCTTTTAATTTTTTTCTTTTTACGATAAGGGATGCACATCCCCATTGTTGATTGTTGCACCGTTTTAATGGTTACAGCTGAATTTGATTATTATTTTTTTAGTTTGTGTTAACCCCGTTTGATCAATGAGTTAAGACCTGAGACGACTCACGACTTAAAGAAGCAGAGCGACTTAAGGAGTGGTCCGACTCAGTAAGTAACCGACTTAACAAGTTAGCGACTCAAGGGAGTTACACGACTTAACGAGTCAGGGATTGGTCGACCTAAAGGAGTCAACAGCTTACGGAAGTGAACGACTTACAACATATTGGAGCCCACGACTTAACGGTTTAGGAAAGAAGGGATGGATCATGACTTAAGGCCTTCACGACTTAAAGTTCTTACCGACTCAATGGGTATACGACTCATTGTAATTCACGACTTAAGGGTAGAAGCAACTCAACAAGCTGGCGAGTTAGAATTCAAGGCGGCTTAAGAGGAGCGGAACGACTCAACGAGTTACCGACTCAACAAATTGAGGAGTTGCGCGAGTCACAGAATCGTGCAACCTATGACCTACCTTGAGTCGTCAATAACTCAAGGAAGCGGCTCACGACTCAGCATGACTCACCTACGACCTAAAACCATTGAATCGTAGCCCGCAGCCACAATGCTTATGTCAAAGAGAGTTGACTCGTGAGTGACTCATGACTTGTATTTCTGAAGAAGTAAACCATTGAGGAACCAAGGGCTTAGTCAGATAAGTCGGCCATAACCTCTTAACTCGTGGACGAGTTAGGACTTGCTCTATATCCAGAAGACCGAAGGCGCTCTGACACCAAGCATGAACTCTACCAGCTGAGTCGCCCACGACCCAACTTAACTCGGCCACGGGTTATCATGAATCGAGCACGACTTACGATCCAAAGGGAAGATTTTTCTATAAATAGCGACCTACCTCAAACATGAAGGGGACTTTTTTGGGCTCATTCTTTCCAAGCACCGATACTCTGCTGCATTCCAAACCGACTCGACACTCAAAGCTTTTAAGACACGTAGAACGCTATCAACAACTTCAAGAAGGAATCTCATACATCCGACATGTATTTGAAGGCTTTCTCTTACATTGAAGTTTAAGCTACTCGTTCAAAGTGTTTAGTAATTAAAAGTGTATTGTACTTGAGAAGAATTGTATCAACTTATAACGAAATCATCAATAAAGATATTCAGAGTTGATGTAGGCTTGATCATAAGCCGAACCACTATAAAGACTGCTTTTATTTACTGTTTTTCTGTAGCTTTCTGCTCATACTCTGTTCCCGAATCATCGGGTGGTGCTTTCACAACTACACTTTACACAACGCGGTGTTAGCGTTTAAATTTCAGCGTTAACATTTTTGGTGCTTTCACTGAGAATTGAACTCAGGCGAATTATCATCATTGATCCACGAAAGTTTGTTGAAGTAATCTCTCTGAAGACTAGAAGTTTATCTGAAATCATGGCTCCGGGGAGAAGGAGTAGATCTGTTAGATCTGGAAATTTTCAAGAGGGAACCTCCGCTTCCCCAGTACCTAATCAAGCCACTCCACCTGTTGGGGTTACAAAAGCGGAGTTGGATGCTGTAATCTTAGGGCTGAACCAGCAGATAAATGCCCAAAGTGCACAATTGGAGGCTCAGAATGCCCAAAATGCCCAAATTTTGAATAAGTTGAACGATTTGCTTGGGGTAAACCGTCAACCAACGGGTAACGAAAGGAACTTTGCTGGCAACATTCATGAAGCTGAAGAAAGAAACATTCCTGAGAGGGCCGCCAGCCCCTTTGAGCGGACATTTCCTGAAGTTGGTGGATCTAAAGCTCGAAATGATGAGGGGTATCTTTCTGAAATAATTCGACAAATCATGAAAGAAAGCACGCAGAGGAATGAAGACGAGAAGGAATGGGGTTTCGCTCCAAGTAAAACCCCATTTACCGAAAGGATCTTAAAGGCTGAATTCCCAAGGAAGTTCGTCCCTCCAACTATCCCAGCTTACAAGGGAACAAGTGATCCGAACGAATTCTTGTATAAGTATGATTGGCACATGACAGGTGCCAGAGCTTCTGATGAAATAAAGTGTCGATATTTTCCTGTATATTTGGAAGGTGTAGCTCTGCTTTGGTTCACCAAGCTACCAATTCGGTCTATAGATCAGTTTTCTGACCTAACCCGGAAATTCAAGGAGCAGTTCAGACTATATGCGTCAAAAGCCAAAGATATCATGTCGTTGTCAAGTTTAGAATAGAATCCAGGGGAAACTATCAGATCTTTCTTGAATCGCTTTAATATAGCGCTGGCCGAGGTAGACAATGCAGAACCACGAATGATTTTGACCTATCTGATGAGGGCCATCGACAAGACGAGCGAATTTGGAAAATGGCTTAACATGAAGGAACAAAATTCCCTTGAAAAATTCTACAAGAAAGCAGATGAGTTCATACGCCTGGAAAGCCGTCCTGTACCGGTAAAGGCAGTATTGGAAAAAGATGTAGATAACATTGCTGCTCCACGCAAGAATGAATCTGTAGGACAGAAAAGGGAAAATAACGATGGGAAGAAGCAGAAAAATCTGAAGAAGCCTCGTTCCTTCAAGTCATCAGAATATACTCCTTTATCAGATACGCTAAAGCGCATTTACCTTGCCACTAAAGATTCTGTCGATTATCCTAAACCTCCCGTTTTGAGAACCGGGAAAAAAGCTGTACAAAGCGGGAAGTTTTGCCGCTTCCATAATCAACCCGGTCATGATACCGATGAATGCCGCCAATTGAAAAATTTGATTGAAGAATTGATAAGGGAAAACAAGCTGCAGCAATTTGTGGAAAAGAATAGCAGCAATCCCGCTTCGTCTAGTCACGGGCAACGAGCTCCTGCTCATCAACCCAGGACAAGTGAGAAGACTGCAGGGCCTGAATCCGGAAGGCCTGTTATCAATGTCATTATGGGAGGGCCTCACCCAGCAGGCAGGAGCTGGGGTGAGATGGAAAGGTATACCCGAGCTTTGAAGTATGTACCGACCGAGGAAGATGTATTTGTTTTGGAAGGTGCTATGCCCCTGAAGCAACAAAGAACTTTCAATGATGATATTGTGTTCAGAGCCAGGGATTCCACAGGTATTGAAGCTCCTACCTTGGATCCCTTAGTCATCTCGGCTGGTATCGGGCCAGCTATTGTCAGAAGAGTTCTCATTGATTGTGGCGCATCCTGCAATATCCCCTTCAAGAAAACATTCGACCAAATGAAGATCCCTATGGCTGATGTGCAAGCCTCATCGCAGAAAATCGCTGGCTTCACTGGGGAGCCAAAACAGCCAATAGGAACCGTTGATTTGCTTGTAGAACTTGGAGAGGGAGAAAGAAAAGTGGTCCGCCAGCAAACTTTTGTGATTGTCGACGAATTTTCTGCTTATAATGCTTTCCTTGGCCGTCCAACTCTCGCAGCATTCAAAGCTGTTCTGGCCCCATGGTGCCTCACCATTAAATTTCCCACAGATAATGGAGTGGGAGTTATAAATGGGATCAAAATGCTGGGCGGGAGTGTTATCTGACAGAGCTACGAGAAACAAGGAAAAGAGAAATGGGAAAGGATGCGGCAACCCCAGTCCGCATCAAAGAACCAGCCTTGTAGCAATTACAGGGCGGACCCTGCACTGGCGAGCACAGCGGAGCACGGAAAGAGATGGATCCTAGAAAAGCCAGTGCAGGGGAGAATAGAGTGGTACCAGTGGAAACGACAATACCAGTACCTGTTGACCCAAAGGACCCAAACAAGGTGTTGAATGTGGGTTCACAACTTAATGTGTCAATTCAGAATATCTTAATATCTTTTTTAAAGGCAAATTTGGATGTTTTTGCTTGGACTCATGCCGATATGTGTGGAATATCCCCAGAAGTTGCAGTACACGCTCTGAATATTGATCCAAAATTTACACCTGTGAAACAAAAAAGGAGGACTCAAGGTCCAGAAAGGTCAGCAGCATTAAAAGAAGAAGTTGATCGGCTCATGGAGAATAACTTTATCAAAGAATCTACCTATCCGAATTGGGTTTCAAATCCAGTGCTGGTCAAGAAAGCCAACGGAAAATGGAGAGTGTGCATCGATTTTTCAGATCTAAACAAGGCCTGCCCCAAAGACTGCTTCCCGTTACCCAGGATCGATCAATTGGTAGACGGAACAGCGGGACATGAATTGTTATCTTTTATGGATGCCTACTCCGGATATAACCAGATCATGATGCATGAGCCATATCAGGAGGACACGAGCTTTATCACCGATGTTGGTCTTTACTGCTATAGGGTTATGCCCTTCGGGCTGAAGAATGCGGGGGCAACCTACCAAAGACTTGTTAATGCTATGTTCAAACCGCAATTGGGCAAGACTATGGAAGTCTACGTCGATGATATGTTAGTAAAGTCTAAGAAAGCAGTGGATCACATAGAACACTTAGCAGACATGTTCGCAGTCCTTCGAAAATATGGAATGAAGCTTAACCCTTTAAAATGTTCATTTGGAGTGGAATCCGGAAAGTTCTTAGGTTTCATCGTGAGCGCTAGGGGCATTGAGGCTAGTCTAGCTCAAATTACCGCCTTAAAGGAAGTCAAAGCTCCTAGAACGAAGAAGGAATTGCAGAGTCTCAATGGAAAAGTCGCCGCCTTGAGTCGGTTCATTTCCAAAGCCACTGATAAATGCATCCCATTCTTTGACGCCCTAAAGAAAGGAAAGAAAAACTTTGATTAGACTCCCGAGTGCCAAAAAGCCTTTGATGAATTGATTCGCCACATGGAAACGCCTCCAATACTTTCTAGGCCTGGCGATGGTGAGGATCTTCTTATATACTTGGCAGTATCATCGCATGCTTTAAGTGCAGCGCTGATACGAGAAGACAAGAGGATTCAACATCCAGTTTACTATATCAGCAAAAGACTCAATGGGGCAGAGATGAATTACTCCAAGTTGGAAAAACTCGCCTATTGCCTACTGATTGCATCAAGAAAGTTGTGGAAATATTTCCAAGCTCATCCTATCAGAGTCCTCACCGATCTACCTTTAAAGCAAGTCCTGTTTCGCCCTGAGACTTCGGGTCGTCTTCTAAAGTGGAATATTGAACTCAGTCAGTATGACATCACTTATCATCCCCGAAAAGCAATCAACGGACAAGCTTTAGCGGATTTCATCGCAGAATTCACAGATAAGGGTAACAGTGAGGAGGAAACGATCGATGATTCCCCAATCCAATGGAAGTTATATGTTGATGGCGCGAGAAATGACTACTGTTCTAGAGCCGGAGTTGTACTTGAGACCCCTGAAGGTCGATCATTATGTTATGCACTAAGATTGGAATTCCCTTCCACAAACAATGAAGCAGAATACGAAGCTCTTATCGCTGGCTTAAGAATTGCTAAAGAACTAAACATCCTAGCATTACAGATCCTCAGTGATTCTCAGCTTATTGTATGCCAAGTCAAGAAGGAATTCCAAGCGAAAGGGGGAAATCTACCTGCCTACTTGTTAAAGGTTTGGGAACTCCTGGATGATTTCGACCATTACATGATAAGTCATATTCCTCGAGAAGAAAACACGAAAGCAGATTCTCTCGCAAAGTACTCTAGCACAGGCGATGCTCAATTTCTGGGGTTGACTCCAGTGGAGGTCCTGTCGGCTCCAAGCATTGATGAGATGGATATTGATTGGATCATGAGCGTGTCTCAAGAGCAAGACTCATGGATGACTCCAATAACAGAATATCTGCTCAATGGCTCTTTACCGGAAAATTCAAAAGAACGAAAGAAGCTACTGAGGAAAGCCTCTCGCTATATAGTCCAGGATGGCCAATTATACAGACAGGGATTCTCAATGCCGTTACTTCGATGTGTATCCAGGAAAGAGTCCAAAACAATCCTAGCTGAGGTACATGGAGGAGAATGTGGTGATCATTTAGGTGGTCAAACTTTAGCAAAGAAGATTCTCCGATACAGATATTTTTGGCCAGAAATTAATCGAGATGCAGCAGATTATTCCCGAAAATGTGACAGATGCCAAAGATTCGCAAAAATTCCTAGAGCATCTTCCACTGAACTCACACAGATGGTCAGTCCATGGCCATTTGCAATATGGGGTATAGACCTTGTAGGACCGTTACCAACTGCCAAATCTGGAATTAAATATGCCATTGTGGCTGTAGATTATTTTACTAAATGGGCAGAAGCTGAACCACTGGCTACTATCACCTTTAAAAAGATGATAAGTTTTGTGACTAAAAATATCATTTGCAGGTATGGTGTGCCTCAAAAGATAATTACAGACAATGGTACTCAGTTCGAAAGTGAAAAATTCCAAGATTTTTGCAAACGATTCAAAATCCGAAAAAACTTCTCAGCAGTAGCTCATCCGCAGGCAAACGGAAAGGTGGAAGCAGTAAACAAAATTATCAAGTCAACCATCAAGAAGCAACTTGAAAGAGAAAAGGGTGGCTGGGTCGATAAGCTACCACTAGCACTGTGGGCGTACAGAACTACCCACAAGACTGCGACTGGGCATACTCCGTTTTTATTGGCATACGGATCAGAGGCAATGATTCCGGTAGAAACAGAGGTCCCTTCACATAGAAGAATCCATTTCAATCAAGCGGAGAATGAAAAACTACAGCTTGAGGCACTGGATCTCCTTGATGAAAAAAGAGAAGAGGCTGAGCTCAGAATCGCATCTCATCAGCAAAGGATAGCCAGACATTTCAATTCCAAAGTTCGCCAATGCAGCTTTGAGATTGGAGATCTAGTCCTAAAGAGAATTATGACAGCGACATGTGTGTTTGGGCCAAATTGGGAAGGACCATATGTCATAGGTCAGAAGCTTCTTGACGGCACATTCAAACTCACTACTGTCGAAGGAGATCAAATTCCAAGAGCCTGGAACAACAATCACTTGCGCCCATACTTTACTTGATAACTTTGTTGAAATATTGTAAAAAGAATTATGAATGTATGATTCCTGTAATTGAAAGCGACTGTAAAACCGATGCAAGTGAATAATGAAAGACTATAAAGTGGATGTAGGCCCAAATTCTTGGCCGAACCACTATAAATCTTGTGTTCCTTATTATTATTACATGTTTGCTTCATTTTCGATATGAAAAGTACATTAAATGTATTACTGAAATGTCGATTTAAATTTTTGCAGGCAACGAAAATAAAACTTGCACATTACAAGACCAAGTGATTCTTGTTATCATTCAACAAACAAATTCCAAGTCACAAAATTCCCGAATTTAAATCCTAGATAAGAAGTGCTTCAATTGAACGATAAATGATTTCGCCGAAAACGGGCTCTAGCTAATAAATTGAGAAGTTTGAACAAACAAACATCCAATTAAGAAGCTTATGCCCGTTCTCACGAACTGGCCTAGCAATGAAGTACACTTCTTTGGATTAAACAAACTACTTGTAAGAGAAGGGAGTGTGAGCTTGAAAAGAAAAAATAGAGGATCGCTAAAAAGGCATAAGCAAGTGGACAAGGAACAACTAAAGCCCTCTTCGGAGGCACAAGTCCTCTTCAAAGGCACAACTCTTCGGAGGATAAAGACCTCTAACGAGGCATATGATGCAAAAAAGAAAGTTCTCTGCTCAACCAAAAAAGATTGGAGGAGTCATGACCCTCCAACCATGAGAGAGTAACTTCCAAGCAATCCTCGGAGGCCCATTTCACCAGGAGTGGAAGTGTGACAGCCGCTCTTCGGAGTTTCACTTCACCGGAGTTGAAATGTAAAACAAAATAAAAGCCCTCTTCGGAGGCCCATTTCACCAGGAGTGGAAGTGTGACAGCCCCTCTTCGGAGTTTCACTTCACCAGAGTTGAAATGTAAAACAAAATAAAAGCCCTCTTCGGAGGCCCATTTCACCAGGAGTTGAAGTGTGACAGTCGCTCTTCGGATTTTCACTTCACCGGAGTTGAAGTGTTAAACAAAATAAAATCCCTCTTAGGAGGCGCATTTCGCCAGGAGTTGAAGTGCAACAGCCGCTCTTCGGAGTTTCACTTCACCAGAGATGAAATGCAAGAAAAAAAAAAGAGAGAGCCCCTCCCAGGGGCAAAAACAGAAAGACCTCTTCCTAGAGGCACAATAAGACAAAAAGACCTCTTCCCAGAGGCAGAAATGAAAAGACCTCCCCCCGGAGGCACAATCAAGCAGAAAAAACCTCTTCGGAGGCACACGTTTCACCAAGATTGAAATAAAACTTCCTGTTGTTGAAACGTGAAAAAGTCTTCCTCAGAGGTGCAACTTTTCAAAAAAAAATAAAAAATAAAAATTCAAGAAGCCCTTTACTGTGGCAAGTAAAAAAAAAATCCTCACTAAAAGCACACTTTAACTTTCAAAGGAAGAATGAATTACTTGTTCTAGAAAATTCTCTTCCTCAAAAAGAAGTTGAAGTACCTTACGAATACCCGCTTTACCACGTAGAAGATTTCATTCAATAAAATGTGTATATGCACAAAATAAAAAGTGATATCTTCGAAGGTTGAAGCGTAGAAACTTATTTGTGCTCTATTTTTTAATGAATTCATATTCCTCCAAATGTGGAATAATTATTCTCTAAAAAAATATATATATAAATAAAAGCACAAGTCCCTCATAAAATAAAATATTATAATGAGCTTATGGTATAGGGGCAGCATGGCATAACTACATCGGTAAAATTGCGCTCGAACAATATATACCACAAGCTCACTGCAATATCGTGCAAAGAAACTTGTACAAAAATAAATAGTAAATGCATTCTCAGATACAGACAGAAGTTTGTACAAAGAAAAAGAATCATTTTATTCAACACTATTTTATATACAGGTACAGGTTCCAAAGTAAAAAACAAAAGAAAAGCGGGGGGCCGGTACCCGCACAATTTCCGGTCAGTACATGCAAAAAAGGCAAAAAGCGATATGAAAGCCACAGAACCAGAGCCATCATTTCTTCTTCCGCCCACCTTTTGAGCCCGCACCTGGCCGAATGACCAACTTTTTAGGCCGGCTTGTGAGGGTAGGGGATGAAGGAGAGAGGGGCTCGGTCGGACTTTCTTCCGTCTCTTCTTCGCCAGTTAAAGATCCCTTCTTCTTCTTCTTCTTGGAAACTCCCTGCTTTCCTCTCTTCTTGGAGGAAGACCCACTCCCTAGAGAAAGAAGTTTGGATAACGGTTCAGCGTCAGAGCCAGTTGGTTCTGGAGTCCTCTCGCTTCCTTCTGTTTCTTCTCCTTTCGGATCTTGAGAAGCAACGAGATCATCTAAGCCGTGAAGAGCTTCTATTTGCTCCTCTTGTGACCCGGGTTGCGAGGCAGAAGGAGGAGTGACCTTAGGAGGCGAAGAAGGAATAACTGGAGGAGGAGAAGCCTGAACAGTGCCCGACTTTTTCTCTGCAGAAGGAAAAAAGTTCAAGTAAGTAAAAAGAGGTGGAAATTGCTCACTGAGATTCAAGAAGTAGTCAAAAAGCTCATCAAGTTCGTAAGAAACAAATGAGCAGTCTACTTGGGCAAGATTGTCAGTAGGGTTACCTGCAGAAGTCGGTTCCCTGACGTCAACTTCGTAAGCCTGTGCCTCGGCACTCTCGCCGCCTTCATCTCCACCTTGTGTGCTTGTGATATCAGTGGTAACTTTAGTAGGAGATGGGGAATGAGAACTAGAACCGATAATGTCAATTTCGGATGAAGGAGAAGGTTGAATTGGAGCAGGTGAGATGATTTTTCCTGAATATTCTCCTGCCGTTGTTTCGGCCCTTAATTTTGCAAGCTGTTCTCTCCCCTTAGCGAGAGCGGCACGAGCATCATCATCATCAAGATAGTGCTCCTCAAGAGCTGACTCAGCATAGCCAGCGCCGCTACCACCGAGCATTTCGAGTGCGGCCTCCCAAACTTCAGCCAGTGTAATTTCATACTTGGGGCCTAGAAAGGCGAGGCTACCGCGCCCCAAGATGCTATGCAGATAGAAATCAAATAATGTTGAGCTGATGTTGGCCCTCGTTGCCTCGTGAGACTCTTCAGCTGCAATTTTGCTGGCAACGGCCTCATCACGCTCCATTTCAGCTTTAGAAAATTGAAGTTTAAGCATTTGAATCTCCGCTTCTTGGGAGCTGGTTTTCTTCCGAAGCTCTGCAACATCAGCAATATAGCCCTCACTGATCCTTTTTTGCACTTCGAGCCTGTCTTCGGCATCCCTTTGGCTAGCTTGAGCATCTCTCACTTGTTTTAGGAGCACTTCTTCTTTTTGAGAATAGGAAGTAGAGGAAGCAGCAAGCTCTTGTTTCAGTTCTTCAACTTTTGCTTCAAGCTCTTCATTGTAAGAAGCAATGCACCTCATCTCAGTGTCGTGTTGCTCAAGAACTTTTTGCCACTCGGCTTTATCGTTTTCCATAGTGAGCATGGCCTCTAGGTTCGCACGATTAACCCTTTGGAGCTCGTCAACAAGTTTTTGCCAGTTCGACATCCTCTCGATATCAAGCTTGACGGCGTCGAGGTTTCGTAGCATAGCAGACTTGTCAATGGGGACCAAGTCAAGGTCAAACCTTACTCCCTGTTAACGCTAAAATTTGAACGCTAACACCCCGGTTTATGAAGTGAGATCGTGAAGGCACAACCCGATAACTCGGGAACAGATTATAAGCAGATAATAGTGAAAAAACAGTAAACAACAGCAATTTTATAGTGGTTCGGCTTAAGAGATAGCCTACGTCCACTTTGAATATCTTTATTGACGATTTGATTACAAGTCAATGCAGTTACACTTTGATTACAACACACTTTGAGTTTCAAGTGACTTTGAACAAGTAGCCTAAACTTCAATGTCGATCCAAATCTTTGAACACATGTTTGACATGTTTGATTTCTTCGTGAAGTTTCTTGAAGGTGTTGAAGTAGTTTAGAATGCAGCAGAGTAACGGCGCTTGAAATGAATTAGCCAAAAAGTCCCCTTCTGGTTGGAACTAAGGTTGTATTTATAGGCATTTCTCGGAGTTAGGTCGTAGGTCGTGACCGACCTAAGTTAGGCCGTAGGTCGTGACTGACCTAAGATGCACTGGCTTCTCTTTCACAAGAACACGCATGCTGGTTTTCACAAGTATTAGGTCGTGAGCGACCTATCATAGGTCGTAGGTCGCAAGCTTTTTCCTGAAGATGGTTGGATAGCATTGCACTTAACTCTGGAACGAGCTAGTAAGCAGTAGGTCGTGGTCGACTTAACAGATCAGGGTATAAGTGAAGCGGCATAGGGATTTTATTTCATCTGCTTAGGTCGCAAGCGACCTACTATAGGTCGTTAAGTCGTTATCCTTTTTAAGTCGCTCCATACTTTAGGTCGGTACATATCTTTAGGTCGTGTTGTACATTCTGTAGTTAGGTCGTTCCACCTTTAGGTCGTAAGGTCGCTAAGGCAATTATGTCATTAGGTCGTTGAGGCTATTAGGTCGTCAAGTCCTCTTAGGTCGTTGGGCTGCTGAGTTATAGGTCGTGGAGTTTTAGGTCGTTATGTTTTAGGTCGCGGCAGAAGTAGGAGTTAACATTTGCCCCTCGAAGTGCAGGCCTATGCCATAGGTCGTGTGCTTCGACTTAATTTTGCTAGGTCGTGAGCGACCTAAAACATATACTAACTCGCGCGTCTGCTTGTCTTCTTCTTTCAGCCCCATATAAATTCGTTAAGTCGCTACTCCCTCTTTACACACCTGCTTCAATTTCCTGTGCCACCATTAACAGAATTCTACGATTTTAAAGACAAATTCAAGTTAACCATTCAGAGATTCATCGTTGCTATCAAATTACGTAAGTATCTTCGATCTTTATCCATTCCATGGTCACCATCGAACCACGAACTCTAACTTCCAAACCCCAGACCAATTTTGTGAGTCGTGCTTCACTTTGAGTCAGGTTGTGATCAATTTTTGATCGTCTCTGGTTACTGTTGTTGTTGTAATTCACGAACGCACAGTAGTGAGTTAGATTTATGATAGATCGGAGATATGTTGAATTGGTTTTCGAGTGATTTGGTGGTATGAGAAGATGACGAACTTCATGAATAGGATGATGGATTTCGTGATGTTGGCGTTAATGGGTTAATGGATTCTCAGCTACACGGGTAACGGAGGAGATGACATGGCAGCGTGTGAATGGAGGATCGACCTTAGGGCTGTCTGCTTGAATACTAACCATGCGACCTAAATTCTTAGCGATCAAACTTTGTAATGACCTAAGTTCTTGCGGCATTGATTTTAGGTCGTGGCCGACCTTAGACTTGAATTCCTGTGGCACAGAAGTTAGGTCGCTGCCGACCTAGTACTTGGATGGTTTGCTCATGAACGTTGAACCGAACGACCTAACAGCTTAGCAACTTTTCACCTTTGAATGACTGCATAGGGACTTAACACATCAACGACCTATCTTTTGTGACATAAGCTTTAGGTCGCGGCTGAGTTAGGACGAACAGATTTGCATTGAGCGACTTAAGTTAACCCCGACCTAGGTTAGGTCACCAGACGACCTAGGACTTGACAAATTTGCACATGAATTCCAAGCAGCACGACTTAACAAATTAACGACCTAACTCCTTTGTGGCATAGGCTTTAGGTCGCGGCCGAGCTAGGATTTGAACAAATGCGCATTGCTTTGAACCTCTTAACTTGCACAATGCGACCTAAAAGAGCTCTGACCTATATTAGGTCGTTGGACGACCTAGGACTTGTGAAATTTTTGAGAGAATTTGATTGAACTGCTTGGACTTGAATCATTTGAAATTCATTACATTCCTTTGCAGATTGCTCTAAATTTTAATTTAACAACCTGTTTAAACATAACATTTGCAGAAAAATGGGACGAATATACTGTCACTGACCGCCCACATTGAATGACAGATTAGTCGATAAAGAATAATCAACTTAAATGAACTGTGTGAGTGAAATGCTGTGAATCAACCGACTCAAATGAAGTGTTAAAGCAAAGCTAAAATTTTGTTTGAATTAACACTGCACTTGAGTTTTAAATTAACAAGTACTGAAATCTTACAATCAATCAGTTGCCAATTAGTTTAATTTCAGTTATTTTGCTTGTTATTTTTATTAGTTTTGCACAACACTTCACACTTTTAGGAAACGTGCACCTTCACATTTGAACATCCAGTTGCTTGTATAGAATGACGTCTCAACAAGAAGAGATGATAGAACACGTCGAAGGGGCTCCTCCGATTGCTATTCCACTAGAGAACCCTCCGGAAAGTACTCCTACCCTTCTGAAACAGCGGGTGCTTAATCAATTATGCGTTCAATTTGGTATTGCCGAGGCAGAAGTTTTACTCCCTGGACCAAATGATTTTGCAGATAGACCACCTTCCGGTTTTGTTGCCATTAATCGCCAAATGTGCTTAAGCGGAGTAATTCCTCCCTTTAATGAATTTCTTCAACAAATCCTTCTTCGACTGACGATCTCTCCTTTCCAACTGCATCCCAATGGCTATGCCATTTTGATGGGATTGTGCGTCCTGTTCAGGAGAACTCTTGACCGGCTTCCGAGTTTTGAGGAAATCTGTTACCTGTGCACTTTTGCGAAGAACAAGGACCACCCTTCGATTGTACTTGTAAGAGGTGCGAGGAACCGTAAACTAATTTTGGATTTGCCGGAGAGTGCACATGGTTTTTTGAATGAATTCTTCTATATTCGTTGCCTTGCAGGATTTTACACAGACTGGAGAATAGGAAGTGAGATCTTTTTTTCCCTTCTCTCTTCAATTTCATTTTAAGTTTTTCATGGTTCGTATTGCGAGATGCTGATTCCATTCCTTATTTTTACAGCACTTCCTCCTCCTTCTAGAGATTCCAGTCATAAACCAGTCTTTGAGAGGCTAAGCATTGTGGCTGCTGAAGAGAGGAGCGTAAAATTTCTATTGACAGATGAACTTCTTCATCGGTTTGAGCTTTTACATTCTTCCCGTTCTACTCAACTTCATGAAGTTCCGGCTGAAGTTCCCGATTCTCCGATGAAAACTCCTGATGCCCCAGTCTCTATTAAAGAGCACATGCGGGGAGGAACCTCTATAGAAACTTCACTAGTAAAATGTTCCACTCCAAGGGATGATGCAGAGCCATCTGAAAAGCCTGCACTTGCCCCCATAACTGAAGAAGAGGAGTCCCTTCCTCATACTGATAAGAACGTTGATCTTGGAGTTGATATTTTTGGGAGTTTAAGTGACATAATGGTCACTTCTCAAGAACTTTTTAGGGATGATGTTTCCAAAACTGTCTCTTCTGTAATTGAGGCGACATCTTCTCTACAACAAATGTCAACCCCTTCTACTCAAGTAATCACTACCTCTACTCCACAGAGTGGTCTGTAACTTGATGCATGTAGCTTACACGTTACACAACACTTAGGATTTTTCAGCACTTCTACGCATTCATCTTCTTATACTTTAAAGATTTCTAAAACTTATTATTTTTATTCCAGATTCTCCAATGGGGCGCAGCAGTTCATATTATGATGATTTTCAGCGCTACGGGAGGCGTAGCCAATATGATTATAGGCGTCACCTCCCTTCTTACAGAGAATCGGATGAAGAGAGGGCCATCAGGAAAGCAGACGAGAGACGAGCATATGAAGAACGTCACCGAAGAGAACAAGAAAGACATGACCCTCCCCACAGAGATGATGATACCCAAAAAAGAAAGACTCCCGATGAGAGAGGTAAAGGTCACATGGAAGATTCTTCTAGCAAGCGGGCTAAACTTACTGAAGAAACAATGCCGACAGTTTCTCAAAATGTTCCTGCTCAATCTCCTGCCCCCGTTCGTTCCGACATTCAAACAATCATCAATCGGCCCACATACCAAGTTGGGCAAGGTCCTCCCACTCTTCAAAGTCGATTCCCTTAGTGGTGCCTGAGAGGGGTTCGATTTGATCTCGACTTGGTTCCTCTCGACAAATCGGCTATGCTGCGAAATCTTGATACTGTCAGGACCGATATTGAAAGAATGTCGAACTGGCAAAAACTTGTCGACGAGCTTCAGAGGGTTAACCGAGCCAATCTCGAGGCCATGCTCACAATGGAGAATGATAAGGCTGAGTGGCAGAAGACTCTCGAACAGCATGACGCCGAAATGAGAAGTATTGCTTCCTATAATGAAAAACTGGAAGCGGAAGTAGAAAAACTTAAGGAAGAATTAGCTACTTCGTCTACTCTCTATTCTCAAAAGGAGAGCATGCTTCAGCAACAAGTACGAGATGCGCATGCCAGTCAAAGGGCAGTCGAAGATAAGCTTACACACAAGGAGAAGGTCATAGAAGAATATCGCGCTGAAACTTTACAGCTGCGAGAGCAGACCGGCTCTCAAAGCTTGGAGATAGAGATGTTAAAAGCTCGACTTGCTATGGCTGAAAAGGAGCGTGACGAGGCTGTTGCTGGTAAACTCGCGGCCGAAGAGGCCCATCAAGCAACCAAAGTTGACATTATCTCCACATTATTTGATTTTTATCTGCACAGCATTTTGGGGCGTGGCAGCCTTGCCTTTCTAGGCCCTAAGTATGAAATTACACTAGCTGAAGTTTGGGAGGCAGCACTCGATATGCTAGGTGGTAAAGGTGCTGCCTACGCTGAGACAGCTCTTGAAGAGCATTACCTCGATGATGATGCCCGCGCCGCTCTTGCCAAGGGAAAAGAGAAACTTGCCAGAGTACGGGCCGGAATGGCGGAAGGGGAACATTCTGAAAAAGAAATACCACCTACCACTTCTGAACGTCCTTTAGTTACTTCCAAAGTTGACATTACAGGTTCCAGTGCTCATTCGCTGCCTCCTACAAGAACCCGGGTAATTACCCCTACTGATGATGATGCTTTGGAGGATATCGGGGCTCAAAATTATGAGATTGAACTAACGAAGCAAACATCTTCAGGTAATTTTGACATTGGTCCGATTCAGGTGGATCGCTTGCTTGCTCCTCAAAAGTTTGATGAGCTTCTCGATTACTTCTTGAATCTCGATGAACCCATATCTCCCTTCTTTCGGGGAGATACTAATATTTTTAATTTCTCTTCTTCTGCAGTTGAAACACCAAGTGCTGTGTAGACTTCACTTCCTCCGGTTATCCCTCCTCCGTCTCTTCAGGTGACTCCTCCTTCTGCTTCACAGCGCGGGTCACAAGAGGAGCAGATTGAGGCTCTTCATGGCTTGGATGACCCTATCGCTTCGCAAGAGCAGAAAGACGAGGGACTTGAAGGAGGCGAGATCTCTCCGGAGCGGACTCCTTCTGATGACGTAGTTTTGTCCGCTCTTGTTACTCCAGGGAGTGAGTCTTCTTCGAAGAGAAGAAAGAAGCACGGACCATCGAAGAGGAGGGGGAAGAAAATCATTGCTACTGAAGAAGAACCGGAAGTTGCACCGGTTGCACCTCCCTCTCCTTCTTCCCTTATGCCTGTAGACAGACCTGAAAAGCTAATCATTCGGCCGGGCAAAGGGTCCAAAGGTGGTAAGAAGAAGTGAAGAGTCGGGCTTCGGGCTTTTTGATTCCTTTTTTGTGTAATGGTCGGGTGTTGTGCAGGCACCGGCCCCTGCTTTTTCATTTTGAAACCTGTATCTGCAATTGAATAAAATGATCCTTTGTTTGTACAGACTCTTGTTTGAATTTGAGAATGCATTTATTATTCATTTTTGCATAAGTTTATTTATATGATATTGCGGTGAGCTTGTGGTACGTTGTTTGAGCATACTTTACCGATGTAGCTATACCATTTTGTATGTAACTATACCATGTTGCCCCCATACCATAAGCTTGCTGCAATATTGTATACTTTGAGGGGACTTGCACTCTTATTTTCTGAAGAATAATTACTTCATTCTTGAAGAAATTATTCGTAGAGTACAACTTCCTTCATATAAGTTTTTACGCTTTGTCCTTCGAAGAAATCACTTTTTTTTTTTTTTCTTATGTACGCATTTTGCCAAGTGAATTCTTCTATGTGGTAAAGCGGGCCTCTGAAGGGTACTTTAACTTTCTTCCTCTTTTTTTTTTAAGGAAGGTTATTTTCTAGAATAGGTAAATCACTCTTCCTTTGAAAGTTAAAGTATGCTCTTGATGAGGATTTTTTTTAAAAAAAATAGAAATTTGTACCTCTGAGGAGGGATTTCTCACGTTTCAACACTTGGAAGTTTTATTTCAATCTTGGTGAAACGTGTACCTCCAAAGAGTTGTGCCTTTGAAGAAAGCCTTTTCACGTTTCAACACTTGGAAGTTTTATTTCAATCTCGGTGAAACGTGGGCTTCCGAAGAGGTCTTTCTTTTTGATTGTGTCCCCGGGAGGGGGTTGTACCTCTGAGGAGGGATTTTTCACGTTTCAACACTTGGAAGTTTTATTTCAATCTTGGTGAAACGTGTACCTCCAAAGAGTTGTGCCTTTGAAGAAAGCCTTTTCACGTTTCGACACTTGAAAGTTTTATTTCAATCTCGGTGAAACGTGGGCTTCCAGAAAGGTCTTTCTTTTTTGTTGTGTCCCCGGGAAGGGGTTGTACCTCTGAGGAGGGATTTTTCACGTTTCAACACTTGGAAGTTTTATTTCAATCTTGGTGAAACGTTTACCTCCAAAGAGTTGTGCCTTTGAAGAAAGCCTTTTCACGTTTCAACACTTGGAAGTTTTATTTCAATCTCGGTGAAACGTGGGCTTCCAGAAAGGTCTTTATTTTGTTTTGCATTTCAACTTTGGTGAAGTGAAATTCCGAAGAGCGGCTGTTACACTTCAACTCCTGGTGAAATGGGCCTCCGAAGAGGGCTTTTATTTTGTTTGCATTTCAACTCTGGTGAAGTGAAATTCCGAAGAGCGGTTGTTACACTTCAACTCCTGGTGAAATGTGCCTCAAAGAGGGTTTTCATCGCCTGGAAGTTACTCTCTCATGGTTGGAGGGTCATGACTCCTCCAATCTTTTTTGTTGAGTAAAGAACTTTCTTTTTTTGTGGCGTATGACCCATTAGAGGTCTTTATCCTCCGAAGAGTTGTGCCTCCGAAGAGGACTTGTGCTGCCGATGATGGCTTTGGTTGTTCCCTTGTCCACTTGCTTATGCCTTTTCAGCGATCCTCTTTTTTTTTTTTCAAGTAACTTGTTTAATCCAAGGAAGTGAACTTCATTGTCAGGCAAGTTCGTGAGAACGAGCATCAACTTCTTAATTGGATGTTTGTTTGTTCAAACGATCACAATTTATTAGCAGAGGCCCGTTTCTGTCGAAATCACAGGCTGTTCAATTGAAGTACTTCCTATCTAGGATTTGAATTCGGAGCTTTTGTGACTTGAAATTTGGCGAGAATCACTTGGTCTTATTATGTGCAAGTTTCACTTCCATTGTCTGCAAAAATTTAAATCGACATTTCAGCAACACATTCTATGTACTTTTTATATCGAAAATAAAGCAAACATGTAATAATAATAAGGAACACAAGATTTATAGTGGTTCGGCCAGGAAATTGGGCCTACATCCACTTAATATTTTTTATTATTTACTTGCATCAGTTTTACAATTGCCTTCAATTACAAGAATCATACATTCATAATTCTTTTTACAATATTTCAACAAAATTTTCAAGTAAAGTATGGACGCAAATGATTGCTGTTCCATGCCCTTGGAATTTGATCTACTTCAACAGTAGTGAGTTTGAATGTGCCGTCAAGAAGCTTCTGACCTATGACATATGGTCCTTCCCAATTTGGCCCAAACACACGTGTCGCTGTCATAATTCTTTTCAGGACTAGGTCTCCAATCTCAAAGTTGCGTTGGCGAACTTTGGAATTGAAATGTCTGGCTATCCTTTGCTGATGAGCTGCAATTCTTAGATTAGCCTCATCTCTTTTTTCATCAAGGAGATCTAGCGCTTCAAGCTGTAGCTTTTCGTTTTCTGCTTGATTGAAATCTCTTCTTTCAATGCAGTAATTTGAGCTGGACTTGCCTCAATGCCCCTAGCGCTCACGATGAAACCTAAAAACTTGCCGGATTCCACTCCAAATGAACATTTCAAAGGATTGAGCTTCATTCCGTATTTTCGGAGGACTGCGAACATGTCCGCTAAGTGTTCTATGTGATCCACTGCTTTCTTAGACTTTACTAACATGTCATCGACGTAGACTTCCATAGTCTTGCCTAATTGCTGTTTGAACATAGCATTAACAAGTCTTAGGTATGTTGCCCCTGCATTCTCTAGCCCGAAGGGCATAACTCTGTAGCAGTAAAGACCAATGTCGGTGATAAAGCTCGTGTCCTCCTGATCTGGCTCATTCGTCATAATCTGGTTATATCCGGAGTAAGCATCCATAAAAGATAACAATTCGTGTCCCGTTGTTCCGTCTACCAGTTGATCGATTCTGGGTAATGGGAAGCAGTCTTTGGGGCAGGCCTTGTTTAGATCTGAAAAATCGATGCATACTCTCCATTTTCCGTTGGCTTTCTTAACCAGCACTGGATTTGAAACCCAATTCGGATAGGTAGATTCTTTGATAAAATTATTCTCCATGAGCCGATCAACTTCTTCTTTTAATGCCGCCGACCTTTCTGGACCTTGAGTTCTCCTTTTCTGTTTCACAGGTGTAAATTTTGGATCAATATTTAGAGCATGCACTGCAACTTCTGGGGATATTCCGCACATATCGGCATGAGTCCAAGCAAAAACATCCAGATTTTCCTTTAAAAAAGATATTAAGATATTCTGAATTGACACATTAAGTTGTGAACCCACATTCAACACCTTGTTTGGGTCCTTTGGGTCAACAGGTATTGGTATTGTCGTTTCCACTGGTACCACTCTATTTTCCCCTGCACTGACTTTTCTAGGGTCCATCTCTTTCCTTGCTCCGCTGTGCTCGCCAGTGCAGGGTCCGCCCTGTAATTGCTACAAGGCTGGTTCTTTGATGCGGACTGGGGCTGCCGCATTCTTTCCCATTTCTCTTTTTCTGGTTTCTCGTAGCTCTGTCAGATAACACTCTCGCCCAGCATTTTTGATCCCCTTTTATAACTCCTACTCCATTGTCTGTAGGGAATTTAATAGTGAGGCACCCCGGGGCAAGAACATCTTTGAACGCTGCCAGAGTGGGACGACCAAGGAAAGCATTGTAAGCAGAAAATTCGTCGACAATCACAAAAGTTTGCTTGCGGACCATTTTTCTCTCTCCTTCTCTAAGTTCCACAAACAAATCAATGGTTCCTACCGGCTGTTTTGGCTCCCCAGTGAAGCCAGCGATTTTCTACGATGAGGCTTGCACATCAGCCATAGGGATCTTCATTTGGTCGAATGTTTTCTTGAAGAGGATATTGCAGGATGCGCCACAATCAATGAGAACTCTTCTGACAATAGCTGGCCCGATACCAGCCGAGATACTAAGGGATCCAAGGTAGGAGCTTCAATACCTGCGGAATCCCTAGCTTTGAACACAATATCATCATCAAGAGTTTTTTGTTGCTTCAAGGGCGTAGCACCTTCCAAAACGAATACATCTTCCTCGGTCGGTACATACTTTAAAGCTCGGGTATACCTTTCCATCTCACCCCAGCTTCTACCTGCTGGGTGAGGTCCTCCTGTAATGACATTGATAATGGGCCTTCCAGATTCATGCCCTGCAGCCTTCTCACTCGTCCTAGGCTGATGAGTAGGAGCCTGTTGCCCCTGACTAGATGAAGCAGGATTGTTGCTATTCTTTTTCACAAATTGCTGCAGTTTGTTTTCCCTTAGCAACTCTTCAATCAGATTTTTCAGCTGGCGGCATTCGTCGGTCTCGTGACCGGGTTGATTATGGAAGCGGCAGAACTTCCCACTCTGTATAGCCTTTTTCCCGGTCCTTAGAGGAGGAGGTTTAGGAAAGTCAACAGAATCTTTAGTGGCAAGGTAGATACGCTCCGGCGTATCTGATAAAGGAGTATATTCCGATGGCTTGAAGGATCAGGGTTTCTTCAGATTACTCTGCTTCTTCCCATTGTTATTTTCCCTTTTTTGCCCTAAAGATTCATTCTTGCGTGGAGCAACAGTGTTATCTTCATCTTTTTCCAACACTGCCTTTACCGGTACGGGACGGCTTTCTAAGCGTATGAATTCATCTTCTTTTTTATAGAATTTTTCAAGGGAATTTGGTTCCTTCATGTTTAGCCATTTCCCAAATTCGCTCGACTTGTCAATACCCTTCATCAGATAAGTCAATATCATTCGCGGTTCTGCATTGTCCACCTCAGCTAGCGCTATATTAAAGTGATTTAAGAAAGATCTGATAGTCTCACCTGGATTCTGCTCCAAACTTGACAGTGACATGATATCCTTGGCTTTTGAGGCGTATAGTCTGAACTGCTCCTTGAATTTCCGGGTTAAGTCAGAAAACTGATCTATAGATTGGACTGGAAGTTTGGTGAACCAAAGCAGAGCTACACCTTCGAGATACACAGGAAAATATCGGCACTTTATTTCATCAGAGGCTTTGGCACCTGTCATGTGCCAATCATACTTGTATAAGAATTCATTCGGATCACTTGTCCCCTTGTAAGCTGGAATGGTTGGAGGGACAAACTTCCTTGGGAATTCAGCCTTTAAGATTTTCTCAGTAAACGGAGTTTTACTTGGGGCGAAACCCCATTCTTTCTCGTCTTCAACCCTCTGCATACTCTCTTTCATAATTTGTCGGACCATTCCAGAAAGATACTCCTCATCATGTCGAGTTCTAGATCCACCAACCTCTGGAAGTGTTTGTTCAAAGGGGCTAGCAGCCCTTTCAGGAGCATTTCTTTCTTCAGCATCATGAATGTTGCCAGCAAAATTCCTTTCATTACCTGCCGGTTGACGGTGTGCCCCAAGCAAATCGTTCAACCTATTCAGAATTAGGGCATTCTGAGCCTCGAATTGTGCATTTTGGGCATTTATCTGTTGGTTCAGCCCTAAGATTGCAGCATCCAGCTCTGCCTTTGTAACTCCGACAGCTGGAGTGGCTTGATTCGATAATGGGGAAGCGGAGGTTCCCTCTTGAATATTCCCAGATCTGACAGATCTACTTTTCCTTCCAGGAGCCATAATCTCGGATAGATTTCTGGTTTTCAAGGAAATTCTCTCTACAAACCTCTGTGAAGCAATGATGATAACTCGCCTGAGCTCGATTTCTCAGTGAAAGCACCAAAAATGTTAACGCTAAAATTTGAACGCTAACACCCCAGTGTATGAAGTGAGATCGTGAAAGCACCACCCGATAACTCGGGAACAGATTATAAGCAGATAATAGTGAAAAAACAGTAAACAACCGCAATTTTATAGTGGTTCGGCTTAAGAGATAGCCTACATCCACTTTGAATATCTTTATTGACGATTTGATTACAAGTCAATGCAGTTACACTTTGATTACAACACACTTTGAGTTTCAAGTGACTTTGAACAAGTAGCCTAAACTTCAATGTCGATCCAAATCTTTGAACACATGTTTGACATGTTTGATTTCTTCGTGAAGTTTCTTGAAGGTGTTGAAGTAGTTTAGAATGCAGCAGAGTAACGGCGCTTGAAATGAATCAGCCAAAAAGTCCCCTTTTGGTTGGAACTAGGGTTGTATTTATAGGCATTTCTCGGAGTTAGGTCGTAGGTCGTGACCGACCTAAGTTAGGCCGTAGGTCGTGACTGACCTAAGATGCACTGGCTTCTCTTTCACAAGAACACGCATGCTGGTTTTCACAAGTCTTAGGTCGTGAGCGACCTATCATAGGTCGTAGGTCGCAAGCTTTTTCCTGAAGATGGTTGGATAGCATTGCACTTAACTCTGGAACGAGCTAGTAAGCAGTAGGTCGTGGTCGACTTAACAGATCAGGGTATAAGTGAAGCGGCATAGGGATTTTATTTCATCTGCTTAGGTCGCAAGCGACCTACTATAGGTCGTTAAGTCGTTATCCTTTTTAAGTCGCTCCATACTTTAGGTCGGTACATATCTTTAGGTCGTGTTGTACATTCTGTAGTTAGGTCGTTCCACCTTTAGGTCGTAAGGTCGCTAAGACAATTATGTCATTAGGTCATTGAGGCTATTAGGTCGTCAAGTCCTCTTAGGTCGTTGGGCTGCTGAGTTATAGGTCGTGGAGTTTTAGGTCGTTATGTTTTAGGTCGCGGCAGAAGGAGGAGTTAACACTCCCTTCAGACACCACTGTGGAAACTGAGTGGCTGGACCCGGTCCAACTTGGAATTTGGGCCTACTAATTATTGTTTGGATGTCTGCCTTCCCGAGAGCAGGAGAGCCGGAAGGAATGTCGAGCGAGGCAGGAGCAGTAACCTTTTCAGGAGTTGTAAAGGTGTGCTTCTCACCATGTCGGGCTCGCTTACTCGAATCTTCAACCGTATACTTTTTCCTCTGTCATCATGGGATTTTCTTTTATGGGAATCGTCGCCTCTCTGCAAAGAGTCGTGGCACTCCTCCCTCTCTCTTCTCTCGTAACGCTCCTCTTGAGCCTTCTTCTGTTGTGCCTTTCGAGCGGCTCTTTCTTCATCAGATTCTCTGTAAGAGGGAAGATAACGCCTGTAATCATATTGGCTACGCCTCCCGTAGCGCTGGAAATCATCATAGTAGGACCAGCTGCGCCCCATCGGAGAATCTGAAATAAAAAGAACTAAATCTTAGAATTCTTCAAAGTATAAAAAACCAGAAGCATAAAAGTGCCAAAAAATTCTAAGTGTGTGTGGCGTGCAAACTACGCGCATCAAACTACGAACCACTCTTTAATTGTGGAGTGGTTGTGGGTGTAATAGTTAGCGTCAACTCTTGAGTCGACGAAGTCTGTTGCAGGACAGAAGTCACTTCAACTACCGAAGAAGAAACCCCGGTAGTGATAGCATCATCTTTAAAGATCTCTTGCGAGGTGGCAAAGAGGTCGCTCAACCCTTCGAAAGTATCGTCCTTGCTCTGCTTGGCAAGGCTAGTTTTTTCGGCTTCTTCGCCAGATTTCTGTGACAGTCGGGGAGACCCCTGGGGCTCTTCTTCTTCAATAACAGGGGCAAGTTCGACAGGTAACCCCGCACATCAACCGAAGTGGAGCACTTCACTAGCGAAGTCTCGGGAGCAGGTCCTTTTGGTATGGATGTGTCTGTAGAAACCAGAGCATCTGATGCTTTAGGTGGGGAGTCTGGAACCTCGCAGGGGTGTGTGGAGCGAGAAGGACGAAGAAGTCCAAACTGGTGAAGGAATTCGTCGTTCAGCAAAAATTTCACATCCCGTTCTTCAACCGGTACTGCTACAAGCCTCTTCAGGGTTGGCTTGTGACTGAGATCTCTACAAGGAGGGGGAAGTACTGAAATAAAAGAAAAGAAATGATGACGAAGTTAACACTTGGCAATTCGAACTTCAAAAGACTCAGAATATAAAAGAGGTAAAGGTAGATGATCTTACTTCCTTCTCTCCACACAGCGTAAAACCCCGATGGGCAACGGACATAGAAAAATTGAGTCAAAAACCCATGAGCGCTGTCAGGAAGACCGATGATCAGTTTACGATTTCGAGCACTTCTCACGACAGTAATAGAGGGGTGATCTTTAGTCCTGGTGAAAGAGCATAGGAAACAAATCTCATCAAAGCTTGGGAATCGATCAAGCGTCCTCCTAAACAGTACACACAACCCCATTAAAATGGCAAAACCATTGGGGTGTAATTAGGATGGGGCGATGGCCAATTGACGAAGAAGTTGTTGGAAAAAGTCATTGAAAGGAGGAACGCCCCCACTCAGGCACATTTCTCGATTGACCGTTACAAAGCCAGGAGGCGCTATGTCAGCAGTGTTACTTCTCTCGGGAAGAATGGCATCTGATTCAGCAATGCCAAACTGAGCGCACAATTGGCGGAAAACTCTGTACGATAAAGTACAAGAGGCTCTTTCGGGAGGATTGACCAGAGGAGCAGGAATTACAGTGGCCTCTCCAGTCTGAACCATTGTATCTTCTTCCTCAGAAGTCATTCTACACAAACAACTGGATATTCAAATGTGAAGGTGCACGTTTCCTAAAAGTGTGAAGTGTCGTGCAAAACTAATAAAAATAGCATGTAAATATCACTGGAGTTAAAATAGTCGACGATTGGTCAACTACAAAATTTTAGAACTTGCTAATCTAAAGTTCAAGCATAATATTAGTGCAAGCTGGTCGGTTTCAATTGACTATTTCAGTGTTGCTTTAATATTTTACTTGAAATTGATGAGTTGAAAGCACTTCGTTCACACAATTTATTTAAATTAACTATCTGTTATGAACTAATCTGTCATTTGACGTGGGCAGTCGGTGGCAGTATATTTGTCCCATCTTTCTGCAAGTATTGTGTTTAACAGGTTGATAGCGTCAAAGTTAGAATAATCTGTGAAGAAACACAACAAAGTTCAAGCAGTTTATTTCAGCAAATCAAGTTAAAGTTCAAGGTCCAAGCAAAATTGTCAACTGCGACAACTTAAGTGTTGTCTCGGCGATGACTTAAGTGTTGACTCGGCGACGACTTAAGTGTTGACTCGGCGACGACTTAAGTGTTGGCAACGACTTAAGAAATTCTTCCTACGGGTTAAATCAAATCATTGGTTATCTGGCTAACTCGTCCATGACCTAAGGATTACGAGGCGATTAAGTTAGGTCGTTTCAATCTTGAATTGTTAGTGTCTTAAGTCGGCAGTGCTCTAAGTCGTAAACCATGGAAAATAGAAAAGGCTTCAGTCCGAGGCAACGTGAAATTCTCCAAGTCCTATCCCGGCTATGACTTAAGACTTGTGTCGTGAAGGTTGGTAAGTCGGTCAAAGGATAAGTCGTGATGGTTATTGAATCGCTCAAAATTACTGCGCTCAAGATTACTGGATCGCGTCCAAGTTAACCTCATGCTTCCTCCAACCGACCAACCCCTTCTCAGAACTCCTAAACCTTAACCCATTATCCTCCTAAACCTTAACCCATTATCCTCCTAAACCTTAACCCGTTATCCTCCTATCTCCTAACCCGATAAGCCATACAAGACAATCTCATCTCCTCTAAATCCATGAATCAACTGACCCGAAATATAAAAACCCATCGTCTCCTCCTTGCAAATCGTCCACAAACTCAAATCAAACCGCTCAAAGCTTGTCAAAAATCAATCATAGTGTGACTCGAAATGAAGCATGGTGCGAGGATTTGGATTAGGGTTAGAGAATGAGAAGTCCAACTCCATGATCGAGGGATAACGGTAGTTGTGAAATTGAGCGGGCAATTAGTTTACTTACGTAGTGTGACGACGAGGATCAAAGAAATTTGATTGATGATGAGATGAACTGGTTGAGTTCGTCTTTGAAAGCTTCGAAGATTGTTAATGGCGGAAATAAACGCTGAAGTAAGAAAGTGAAGAAGAAGGGGCGACTTAAGCCATTTATACACTGGAGCGATGGAATGCGAATCGGCATCAGCCGACCTAGTCTCTTCCTTAAGTCCTTCGCGACCTAACAACCCATCAGGACACGAGCTAAGAAAGTCAAAGCACGTGACCTACAACTTAGGCATGCACTTTGAGGGGCAAATGTGAACCCCGTTTGATCAATGAGTTAAGACCTGAGACGAACCACGACTTAAAGAAGCTGAGCGACTTAAGGAGTGGTCCGACTCAGTAAGTAACCGACTTAACAAGTTAGCGACTCAAGGGAGTTACACAACTTAACGAGTTAGGGATTGGTCGACCTAAAGGAGTCAACAGCTTACGGAAGTGAACGACTTACAACCTATAGGAGTCTACGACTTAACGGTTTAGGAAAGAAGGGATGGATCACGACTTAAGGCCTTCACGACTTAAGGTTCTTACCAACTCAATGGGTCTACGACTCATTGTAATTCACGACTTAAGGGTAGAAGCAACTCAACAAGCTGGCGAGTTAGAATTCAAGGCGGCTTAAGAGGAGCGGAACGACTCAACGAGTTACCGACTCAACAAATTGAGGAGTTGCGCGAGTCACAGAATCGTGCAACCTATGACCTACCTTGAGTCGTCAATAACTCAAGGAAGCGGCTCACGACTCAGCATGACTCACCTACGACCTAAAACCATTGAATCGTAGCCCGCAGCCACAATGCTTATGTCAAAGAGAGTTGACTCGTGAGCGACTCATGACTTGTAATTCTGAAGAAGTAAACCATAGAGGAACCAAGGGCTTAGTCAGATAAGTCGGCCATAGCCTCTTAACTCGTGGACGAGTTAGGACTTGCGCTATATCCAGAAGACCGAAGGCGCTCTGACACCAAGCATGAACTCTACCAGCTGAGTCGCCCACGACCCAACTTAACTCGGCCACGGGTTATCATGAGTCCAGCACGACTTACGATCCAAAGGGATGATTTTTCTATAAATACCGACCTACCTCAAACATGAAGGGGACTTTTTTGGGCTCATTCTTTCCAATCACCGATACTCTGCTGCATTCCAAACCGACTCGACACTCAAAGCTTTTAAGACACGTAGAACGCTATCAACAACTTCAAGAAGGAATCTCATACATCCGACATGGATTTGAAGGCTTTCTCTTACATTGAAGTTTAAGCTACTCGTTCAAAGTGTTTAGTAATTCAAAGTGTATTGTACTTGAGAAGAATTGTATCAACTTATAACGAAATCATCAATAAAGATATTCAGAGTGGACGTAGGCTTGATCATAAGCCGAACCACTATAAAGACTGCTGTTATTTACTGTTTTTCTGCAGCTTTCTGCTCATACTCTGTTCCCGAATCATCGGGTGGTTCTTTCACAACCACACTTTACACACCGGGGTGTTAGCGTTTAAATTTCAGCGTTAACAGTTTGATACTTTGAATTGCAATGGAATTATATTTCATAGGAATCATTTCAATATCGGTTTTACTTGAAAAATATATAAGTTGTTTTATATAGAAATATTGAATTCAATTCATTTGCATAAATGGATGTAAGGTTATATTCATATATACAAATATGTGATATGTTTGCTTATGTATAACAATAAACTGACATCAAACCATATTACATTTTGTTAAAACTGGAGTTCACCTTAGTTTTTAAAAAAAACACATATACCTATAACACCAGCAAGCAAAGGATCCCTTCATTCTAATTTATAAAATTTTGCAGTAAACACTTGCATTTACTGGGCCTCAACAAGTTTCTCAATCATATCAGCATCATCCCTTAAAATCACACACTTCCTTATCAACATACACAACCTCCTCCATCACTATCAACATACACTTCGCTAAAATTTTCATGCTAATCACTTCACTAAAATTTGAATTAAAGTATATGAATACCACTGTCCCGAAAATGTCAATTTCATGTTTCATCATTGAAATCATTAGACTATAAATTTTGAACGGCTTATTCGATTATGACGATTCTGGAAAGCCTAGAACATAAGAAACAACTTTTATTTAGAGAGTATCGCAAAATTTTGACATTTACTAAGCTAAAATGCGGCTTTAAAGGGTGGGCCTGTGCATAATTGAAAAATCTGATTTGATCCTCTTTTGAAATTCCCCTATAACTTAATTTGTAATCCACGTTTTTGCAATCCGAAAGATGTTTTGAAAAGCTAGCACGCTATGTAACAATTTACTTTTAGAAACCATTAGTTAGTTTGGTGTTTTGACCGTTGTAATCTTTGTCAGAAAGCAACCTAAATATGAATGTCATGCTGCATAGGAGTACATGTGTGCATACTTACCATTCTTTATACGCAATTAATGGTTAATGTTGACTTACTCAGGAAGCTTATTTGGATGGGGATGTTGGCTAGCTTTTGCTTGCATAAAAGCAAAATACCTCGCTCAAACGCTGATAAAAAGGTACGCTTTACAGTATATCGGTATATTACGTGATATTATACTGTTTTTCCATGTTTCGGGATGTCCTATTGATTGGGATGTATATATATTGTATTTTATTGTATTCTAATTTTTTGAAATGCTCTCCGTATAAAGGAGACTTTACCAAAATTTTATTGTATTTTATTGTTGCACATCACCGTCTTTGCAACGCTAGTTCACAACTGCCTTTCAAGTGCAAAATATTTTAACAATTGCAAAATGAAGGCGTCGTTTGTTTTAAAACGTTGAAAGCTAAATATTGGACATTGATTACCGACTGCTGGATTCTGATTATTGATTATGAAATTACGAACAGTAATTTTTTTATATCTTTAAAACTTCGAGTTGGATTTAAGGTACCAACTTATGAAAGCAACATTTGAAATGAGTTATTACCCCAGGAATATTGCCAGTACCAGGTCTCCGCGTGCTTCTTGAGGAAGCAGATGTCTCACCTTCTCCAATAAGCTGCACGTATAAAAGGTTTAGCTTGTCATGATAGAGCTCTCGATCCTTAGTCGCGGTCATTTGAGCAACTCGCTCATTGTATTTGGCCTGTAATTTACATTAAGAGTTAGATATTGTACCCATGGCATAGTTTGGAATTTGTAAATTCAAATTCAAATTTTTTGTTGATTACATACAACAAACTGTTCCGAGTACTCATCAACCCATCCGCCATCTACAGAACTGTCCAGTTTCTCAACATAATGTGTTCGGATGTACACCTGCATGTATGTCGGTGTTCGACCCTGTTCTTTCTCCTGAAAAGTAAAAATAATAAGTCGCGTGTTTATTTGAATTGTATACAAATATTATTAAATAACTTAAACAATCACCATATCATTCATCCATTATACCATTGATTTAGAACCACATCTATGTGGCCTTGGATTGCTTTTGCGAGCAATTGAGTTCTTTTGGGCAAGCTTCTTGACATCTTCCTTTTCCTCAGTGGGCTAAAAACTGTTGCCATATACAAGCATTTAGCATTTTTCTTTTTATACCTTTTCATGTCTCCAACAATCCACCTATACTTCAAAGAGTACTTTTGTTCCCATAATCGTCTGACATCAGCAAAAGAAGTCGTGGGATCCCAAGAGTACAATGCTTATACAAGAATTCGAGAGTAGATTAAATGAAATGAAGAACTTAATCATGGATGGACTAAAAATGCTGTAACATCGTGAATTTCGAAATTATTATACCTTAAACTCTTCAAACCAATGATCCTTAATATTAGCAGGAACCACACTAAAGCAAGGCCAAAATGATGTTATATGGGCTTTAAGCATAGAAGATATAGTACGAGACGTCGATGCACTATTCGCGAATTCCCAGTATTAATGCACAAATTATATTAATCCTTTATTGCATTACTACAATATATGATAATTCAAAAGCTTATAAATTTTACTTACTCTCCACTCTCCCTACAATAGATGTACATGGTGCCAACTGAGGAAGTCGAGCCAGTCTGTGACATATGTCCAGATAACCCAGGGGTGCTTTCATCATGATCACCACCATCTGAAGGGGTGGGTTGTTGATCGGCGGAGGAAGGTGTTGGTTCGATCAAAGCCAAACCACGTCCACTACCACTACGACGACCACAACTACTACGACGACCACCACCACGAGAACTCATACCTGTTACAAGAATACAATATATGCAACTATATACATAAGATAAGGTAACATTTCAGAATGAAATTTGTGAACTTTACTTGAGAGAAGGTTTGAAAACATACATCAAATAGCATAGAATATAAACCAATAACTGAAAATTTTACTGTTAACTAAAAGATGAACAACTTCATCAACATAAAAGCAATCGAGCAACTTAAAACACATGCAAACCATCATCATTAAATATACATGCTACCAATCTTCATTATCATCATCACTCTCAATATTTACGCTCTCATCTTCAAGCGCACACTCATCTTCATCTACTTCGACTTGCTCATCGTCGTCTTCATCTTCTTCGATCCCATCATTAACGTCATTAATAAGAGATCCTATATCTTCTACTTCTTGTACAATCTCTAGTAGTTCGTTAGGTTCTGGATCATTTTGATACACCGTATTGCCGGTTATGATCGTGTTTGAGTGAAATGACCATCTCGGTTTTGTTTTAATAACAGCCCACCAATCTGAACGACTGTTGTCGATAGCAGGATACGGCGTAAAATAAACTTGTGTAGCTTGCGCTGCCAGTACAAATGGATCGTACCCTAAATTTTTTTTATGGTTTACTTCAATAAGAGGGTAATCCTTGTGTACGCATCTCACTCCAACATTCGGCCTACTATCAAACCATCGACATTTGAATAGAAATGTTTTTAACTCCGGCACCACCGAATAATTTAACTCGATTATTTCCTCCAGCACACCGTAATAATCTTTTATGTCATCATCGTTGCTTCCACCTTTAATACAAACTCCGCTGTTAACAGTTGTTTTTTTTCTTCCCATATTCTTCTGTGTGAAACTTAAATCCATTTATAAACATTACTGGACATATTCTGTAGCTATTATGTGGACCAAATGCAAGTCTCCTATAGCAAATGTCAGTGATGTTGTTTGTATCAACTTGTCGATTTGAATCAAGTACACAAGTTAATATATAATGAATACCTTGCGAGGTTAAAATATAGGACTTATCATACTTACATATTGTTTGAACCATCCCTCGAATTCTTTACAGAGTTCAACATTAGGATATTCACTTTCGAACTTGCCGTTTAAATCAAGCACACAAGTTAATATCTAAGGATTATTGTGTGTAGGTTGAAAAGATTGACATAAATTTAGTCAATGAATAATCAAATTATCATGGTACCTAATAAGATCAATTAATTCATTATAATTAAGAAGCACAGTTGCCTTTGCCAAACTGTAATCCTTTGTTGTAGCGAAGCCTTTAACATTCTTCCATTTACCAGATGGACGTCCTTGTTTTTTGAATACCGAGAGAACGTTATCGATTGAGTCATCCATCATATCATTTTCATTGCGATGACCACGATTGAAATTTAAATTCACGTGATCATCGAAATAACGGCTAAAAAATATGGACGCTTCTTCAATAATGTATGCTTGACAAATAGAACCTTCAACGCATGCTTTCTGTTTCACTTTTTTCTTTAGGTGACCAAGATACCTTAATATGAAAATGTATGGAAATTAAGTATAACACGTTCTATATTTAAAATTGCGTAAATAAATATAACTATCACATACCTCTCAAAAGGATACATCCATCCATACTACACTGGTCCCCGTAGTAACGCTTCAGTTGGTAGATGTACTGGTAAATGTTCCATGCAATTAAAAACTCCAGGAGGAAATATTTTCTCCAATTTACACAGTAATTTGGGTATATCTCTTTCAAGCTTCTGCAATTGACTTTTAGATACAGTTGTCGAACATATCTCTTTTGTGGTAAAAGCTCTTTAAATACTATCGGGAATAGAGTCTCAAAAAATACATGGCAATCGTGACTCTTCATACCTGACAGTACAACGTCCTTCATATCAACACATCGTTTCATATTAGAAGCAATTCCATCTGGAAACCTCAAAGAATCGACCCACTTTAGTAATTTTAAACAACGAGTCATATCCAGCTCATAACACGCAAGAACTTTGAAGTTTGGACGCATAGGATTAATCTTAAGCTCTGGACGATTGCAATAGTATTCGATATCTTTTCTTGATCTTAAATCATCTTTGGTTTTTCCTTTCACATTCATAATTGTATGAAAGAAATTCTCAAACAAATTTTTTTCAATATGCATCACATCCAAATTGTGTCGAAGTTTTAGATCTTTCCAATATGGTAATTCCCAAAATATACTCTGTTTGCACCAGTTGTGATAATCCCCTTTGCCAGGAATTTTAAGGCTCTTTGTTTCCCGTCGCGTGTAATTTTGCACAATCTTTTACAATATCAAATACCTCTTCTCCGTTCAAAAATGTAGGTGGTTGCAAACTTATAGTTTTATTTCTTTCAAAAAATTTCTTATCACGTCTAAACGTGTCATTTGTATGCAAAAATCGACGGTGGCAATCCCACCAACACTGCTTACCACCATGCTTCAGTGTAAATGCCTTTGTTGAATCCATGCACACAGGGCAAGATAATTTACCCCCCGTACTCCAGCCCGAAAGCATCCCGTACGCAGGAAAATCGCTTATCGTCCATAATAAACAAGCAATTAGTTTAAAAAAAATTCTCTTTGACACGTCGTAAGTGTCAACACCCTCTACCCACATCTTCTTCAAGTCCTCGATTAAAGGTCGCAAATAAACATCTATTCCATTTTTTGGACTTTTTGGCCCAGAGACAATTAGAGTTAAGAACATGTATGGATTTTGCATACACATCTAAGGAGGTAAATTGTAGGGTATTAAAATAACTTGCCAAGTGGAGTATTTTTGCCATACTGGCTAAAAGGTCGGAAACCATCAGTACATAAACCGAGCCTAATATTTCATGACTCCTTGGCAAAATCAGGATATTTGTCATCGAAATGTTTCCACGCTTCTCCATCTGCAGGATGACATAAAACCTCTTCCTCTCGAACTCGTTCACTAAGACATCTCATGTGCTCCGCGGTGGCATAAGATGAATACAATCTTTGCAATCTAGGAATAAGTGGAAGATAATGTAAACGAGTAAAGGGAACACCTTTACCGTTACTTTTTTTCTTTTCATATCTTCCTAAGCCACAAAACTTACATTGTGAACTGTCTATGTCCTCTTTCCAATATAGCATGCACCCACTTTGACAAGTATCTATCTTTTCGTATGGCAATCCAAATGCGGACACTTGTTTTTCTAATTTCTACCAATTTTCTGCCAATCTAGTCTGCAAACCGGATGGGACCACATCTCAAACTAAACTAAGAACATCATTCATTAGTTTTTGTGTACAGTTGTTTTTGGATTTTATAGCAACTAACCTAGAAGTCGCTGCCAATTCCGTCATTGGACATCCATCAAAAAGCGGTCTTTTTGATGCTTCTAACAAGTCAAAAAATTTCTTAGCTTTTGGATTTGGTTCTTCCTCTACATCCAACGAATTAGTCAGCAAACTTGGACCAGCGACATCAATAACCTTTTCTGTTATTCTATTTTCTACAGTAGTAGCTTCATCAAAATAAACACCAACATTTACATTATCACCCTCACCAACCACCGATGTATTAATAACATTCATCATATCTTCACCATGATGTATCCACACGTAGTAATCATCCATAAAACCGTTTTTAGTCAAATGCTTTTGTTAACGCTAAAATTTGAACGCTAACACCCCGGTGTATGAGTTGTAGTTGTGAAAGCACCACCCGATAACTCGGGAACAGATTACAAGCAGATGATAGCGGAAAAGCAGTAAACAACAACAATTTTATAGTGGTTCGGCTTAATGGAATAGCCTACGTCCACTTTAAGTACTTTTATTGATGATCTCGTTACAAGCTGATACAATTCTTTCCAAGTACAATACACTTTGAATTACAAGTCACTTAGAACAAGTAGATTAAACTTCAATGGAGATTAGAGTCTTCAAATCCATGTTGGATGTGTGTGATCTTTTCTCGAAGTTGTTTTTAATGTTCTTCGTGTCTTGAGAGCTTTAAGTGTTTGATTGGTTTGGAATGCAGCGGAGTAACAGCGCTTGAAGAGAATGAGCCAAAAGTCCTTTGAACGTTGGAGGTGGTTGCGTATTTATAGGCAAATTTCTAGGCGCTGGAATTGTCAACTCATGAGTCGTGACCGACTCAAGATGAGTCGTAAGTCGTGACCGACTCTGGATTAGTCGTAAGTCGTGGGCGACTCAACTGGTTGAGCCCAGACTTCCTATCAGATCATCTCCGGTCCTCTGTATATAGCACAAGTCCTAACTCGTCTGCGAGTTAAAAGGTCGTGGTCCAAAATGAAGCGGCATTGGATTTCTACATAGTAGCTTTAAGTCGTGGACGACTCAAGCTAGGTCGTGAACGACCTACCATAAGTCGTAGGTCGGTCCTTTGTTGTTTTGGGATTTTAGTCAGTTAGGTCATTTGACACCTTAGGTCGCTGAGTCGTTAGAGAACTTGAGTCGGTCTATCCCATACACCGTTAATCCCTTGAGTCGCTCCATTCCTCTAAGTCGCTTTAAGTTTTAACTCGTTGGCTTGTCGAGTCGGTAGCTTGTTGAGTCGGTAGCTTGTTGAGTCGGACTATTCTCTTAAGCTGCTAAGGTTACTAAGTCGTTTGTCTGTTGAGTCGTAACTAGATAGGTCGTTGATTCGGTTCATATCTTAGGTCGGTAATCAGTTGAGTCGGTGACTCGATGAGTCGTGAGGCCTCCTGAGTCGTAGATCCTTCCTGAGCCGTTAAACATCTTAAGTCGTGGCTCACCCCAGGCCTTAACTCGTTGGTTTCTTTGACTCGTGAGCTGGAACGGGGTTAACATTTGCCCCTCGAAGCGCACGCTTAAGTCGTAAGTCGTGTGCTTCGACTTATCATAACTCGGGCGAGCCGATTCAAGCTCCACCTCTTCCAGGTATAAAGCGCTTGACTCGTTCCTCCTATCTCCCACTTTTTATTTCTTATCCTTTGAGCCGTGTCTGCCATTAACGCATCTTCAAGCTCTCAAAGGCGATTCCAACCTGATTTTTCTTCGATCATCTTTAGCATCACACCGTGTAAGAGATTTTGCATCTTTTTTTCAATTGCTGATGATTGCCGATCTCCGCTTCTATTTTTCCCCCTTATCCTTGCGAATACTATTACATCGGACATTGATGGATTAAAGGCAGGCGGTTTAATCTTACTTGTAACGATTTGAGATTTGAGGCGACCTAGTGGTGTGATGGAACTGGGGTTAACCATTGCGAGGTTATTGGGTTATCGGGTCATGGATTAGATGGTTGATGGGTTAGGAGTTAGATGGTTAATGGGTCAGACGGATTCGAACATTGCCGTAGGTTTGACTCGGCTATTTTTGTATGATCCAGCGACCCTCGCGATTCAACCATGATACGACTCAACATGCTTCACGACCTAAGCCTTGAGTCGTGGCCGAGACAAAACCTTTGAGTCGTGGCCGAGATAAGACCCTTGAGTCGTGGCCGAGATAACACCTTTGAGTCATGGCCGAGATAAGACTTGGAGATTTTCTTGTTATTTTGAACCAGAGCTTCTTTAACATACTCCACGACCTAAGCCTTGAGTCGTTGCCGAGATAAGACTTGGAGATAATCTCCTTATTTCTACGACTCATGACTTAGGGCATTGCCGACTCAGAACTTTTGAACCGTTGACAAGTTATGACTTGCATGAATTCTGTTTGAATTTTGGACCATTGCATTAACTTTGAACTGTTGAATTTTATTGCATTCATTCACAGGTTATTTTGACTTGCAGGCTAACAACCTGTTCAATACAACATTCACAGAAAACTGGGACGAATATACTGTCATCGATTGCCCATATCAAATGACAGATTAGTTAATAACAGATAATTAACTTAAACAAATCGTGTGAACGAAGTGCTATCGATCCGAGTAGAATATTAAAGCAACACTGAAACAATCAATCGAACTGACCAGCCTGCACTAATATTATGCTTGAACTCTAAATTAACAAGTTCTGAAATTACCATAGCCGATCAATTGTCAACCAGTTTAATTCCAGTTATATTTACTTGTTATTTTTATTAGTTCTGCACAACACTTCACACTTTTAGGAAACGTGCACCTTCGCATTTGAACACCCAGTTGCTTGTGTAGAATGACATCTCAACAAGAAGAACCGATGGGCCAGGCTGAAGATGTCTTCCCAGTAGCCAACTTGTTGAATAATCCTCCGGAGAGAACTCCCACCACTCTAAATCAGCGGGTGTTTACTCAATTGCTCACCCAGTTCGGGATTGCCGAAGCTGATGCCTTACTGCCGGGGCCAAATGATACTGCAGATAGGCCTCCTTCTGGCTTTATTGCTGTCAACCGCCAAATTTTCTTGAGCGGTGCCATACCACCTTTTAATGACTTCATTCGGCAGTTCCTGCTTCGATTATCTGTCTCTCCATTCCAATTGCACCCCAATGTCCATCCCATTCTGATGGGGTTATGTGTGCTTTTTAGTAAAGTTCTGGACAGATTACCGAGCTTTGAGGAAATCTGCTACCTCTGCTCATTCACAAAGATTAAAGATCATCCCTCTATCGTAATCATAAGGAGTGCTCGAAACCGAAAACTCATCACTGATCTTTCTGATAGCGTTCATGGATTTCTAAATCAGTATTTCTTTGTTCGTTGCCCTCCAGGGTTTTATGCCATCTGGAGAGTGGGAAGTAAGATTTTCTTGATTTTATTTCTCCAATCTTGGATTTTTTCAAAATTTGAGTTGCTGAATGCTAACTTTGCTTCTTTTCCCTGTTTTAGCACTTCCTCCTCCCTCTAGAGATCCATGCTATAAACAAATTTTTGAGAGATTGAACGCCGTGGCGGCAGAAGAGAGGAGTATAAAGTTCTTGTTAAATGATGGATTTTTACATCAATATGGGCTTCTTCATCCTTCTCGCTTCACTCAGTCTCGTGAAGTCCCAACTGAAATTCCTGATTCTCCGACGGAAACTCCTGATGCCCCGGTCCCTATTAAAGAGCACATTCAGGGAGGAACCTCTATAGAAACTCCACTAGTGAGATGTTCAATTCCGAAGGACGTTGCGGGGCCGTCTGATAAGTCTGCACTTGCCCCAGTTATCGAAGAGGAAGAAACTCCACGATCCTCCGGAAGATCTGCCGACGAAGGTGTTCAAAAAGCCAGTTCCCAAAAAACATGATGGTGATGATGTTTTCGAGGGGTTGAGCGATTTAATTGTGACTTCTCAAGAACTTTTCAAAGATGATGTTTCCAAAACTGTTTCTTCTGTAATTGAGGCGACATCTTCTCTACAACAAATGTCAACTCCTCCTACTCAAGTTATCACTACATCTATTCCACAGAGTGGTCTGCAACTTGATGCGCGTAGTTTACACGTTACACAACACTTAGGATTTTTCATCACTTCTACGCGTTTACCTTCTTGTACTTTAAAGATTTCTAAAGCTTATTATTTTTATTCCAGATTCTCCCATGGGGCGCAACGGCTCGTATTATGATGATTTCCAGCGCTACGGGAGGCGTAGCCAGTATGATTACAGGCGTTACCTCCCTTCTTACAGAGAATCAGATGAAGAGAGGGCCATCAGGAAAGCCGACGAGAGACGAGCATATGAAGAACGTCACCGAAGGGAACAAGAAAGACATGACCCTCCCCACAGAGATGATGATACTCAAAAGAGAAAAGCTCATGATGAGAGAGGTAAAAGTCACATAGACGATTCTTCTAGCAAGCGGGCTAGACTTACCGAAGAAACAATGCCGACAGCTTCGGAACATGTTCCTGCTCAATCTCCTGCTCCCGTTCGCTCCGACATTCAGGCAATCATCAACCGGCCCGCATACCAAGTTGGGCAAGGTCCTCCCACTCTTCAAAGTCGATTCCCTCAGTGGTGCCTGAGAGGGGTTCGGTTTGATCTCGACTTGGTTCCTCTCGACAAATCGGCTATGCTGCGAAATCTTGATACTGTCAGGACCGATATTGAAAGAATGTCGAACTGGAAAAACTTATCGACGAGCTTCAGAGAGTTAACCGAGCCAATCTCGAGGCCATGCTCACAATGGAGAACGACAAGGCTGAGTGGCAGAAGACTCTCGAACACCATGACACCGAAATGAGAAGTATTGCTTCCTATAATGAAAAGCTGGAAGCGGAAGTGGAAAAGCTTAAGGAAGAATTAGTTACTTCATCAACTTCCTATTCTCAAAAGGAGAGCATGCTTCAGCAACAAGTACGAGATGCGCATGCCAGTCAAAGGGCTGTCGAGGATAAGCTTGCACACAAGGAAAAGGTCATAGAAGAATATCATGCTGAAACTGTACAGCTGCGAGAACAGACCGGCTCTCAAAGCTTGGAGATAGAGTTGTTAAAAACTCGACTTGCTATGGCCGAAAAGGAGCGTGATGAGGCTGTTGCTCGTAAACTTGCGGCCGAAGAGGCTCATCAAGCAACCAAAGCTGACATTAGCTCCACATTATTTGATTTTTATCTGCACAGCATTTTGGGACGTGGCAGCCTTGCCTTTCTAGGCCCTAAATACGAAATTACATTAGCTGAAGTCTGGGAGGCAACACTTGATATGCTAGGTGGTAAAGGTGCTGGCTACGCTGAGACAGCTCTTGAAGAGCATTATCTTGATGATGATGCCCGCGCCGCTCTTGCCAAGGGAAAAGAGCAACTTGCCAAGGTACAGGCCGGAATGGCGGAAGGGGAACGTTTTGAGAAAGAAATACCGCCTACCTCTTCTGAACGCCCTTTAGTTTCTTCCGAAGTGGACATTATAGGCTCTAGTGCTCATTCGCCGCCTCCTATAAGAACCGAGGTAATCACCCCTACTGACGATGAGGCTTTGGAAGATATCGGGGCTCAGAATTATGAGATTGAACTTACGAAGCAAACATCTTCAGGTAATTTTGATATTGGTCCGATTCAGGTGGATCGCTTGCTTACTCCTCAAAAGTTTGATGAGCTTCTCAATTACTTCTTGAATCTCGACGAACCCATATCTCCCTTCTCTCTGGGAGATACTAATATTTTTAATTTCTTTTCTTCTGCAGTCGAAACGCCAAGTGTTGTGCAGACTTCACTTCCTCCGGTTATCCCTCCTCCGTCTCTTCAGGTGACTCCTCCTTCTGCTTCACAACCCGGGTCACAAGAGGAACAGATTGAGGCTCTTCATGGCTTGGATGACCCTATTGCTTCGCAAGAGCAGAAGGACGAGGGACTTGACGGAGGCGAGATCTCTCCGGAGCGGACTCCCTCTGATGACGTAGTTTTGTCCGCTCTTGTTACTCCAGGGAGTGAGTCTTCTTCGAAGAGAAGAAAGAAGCACGGAACATCGAAGAGGAGGGGGAAGAAAATCATCACTACTGAAGAGGAACCGGAAGTTTCACCGGTTGCACCTCCCTCTCCTTCTTCTCTTATGCCTATAGGTAGACATGAAAAATTAATCATTCGGCCAGGCAAGGGGTCCAAAGGTGGCAAGAAGAAGTGAAGAGTCGGACTTCGGGCTTTTTTGACTCCTTTTTTGTGTAATGGTCGGATGTTGTGCAGGCACCGGCCCCTGCTTTTTTTTTATTTTGAAACCTGTATCTGCAATTGAATAAAATGGTCCTTTATTTGCACAGACTCTTGTTTGAATTTGAGAATGCATTTATTATTCATTTTTGCACAAGTTTATTTATATGATATTGCAGTGAGCTTGTGGTATTTTGTATGTAATTATACCGTGTTGCCCCCATACCATGAGCTTACTGCAATATCGTATACTTTGAGGGGATTTGCACTCTCATTTTTTGAAGAATAATTACTTCATTCTCGAAGAGAATTTTTGTAGAGTGCAACTTCCTTCATATAAGTTTTTACGCTTTATCCTTCGAAGAAATCACTTTTTCCTTTTGCATATGCATACATCTTGCCAAGTGAATTCTTCTATGTGGTGAAGCGGGCCTCTGAAGGGTACTTTAACTTTAATTCTTCCTTTGAAAGTTAAAGTATGCCCTTGATGAGGATTTTTTTTTAAAATAGAAATTTGTGCCTCTGAGGAGGGATTTTTTCACGTTTCAACACTTGGAAGTTTTATTTCAATCTTGGTGAAACGTGTTCCTCCAAAGAGTTGTGCCTTTGAAGAAAGCCTTTTCACGTTTCAACACTTGGAAGTTTTATTTCAATCTCGGTGAAACGTGGGCTTCTGAAGAGGTCTTTCCTTTTAATTGTGTCCCCGGGAGGGGGTTGTACCTCTATGGAGGGATTTTTCACGTTTCAACACTTGGAAGTTTTATTTCAATCTCGGTGAAACGTGTACCTCCAAAGAGTTGTGCCTTCGAAGAAAGCCTTTTCACGTTCCAACACTTGTAATTTTTATTTCAATCTCGGTGAAACGTGGGCTTCCAGGAAGGTCTTTATTTTAATTTTGCATTTCAACTTTGGTGAAGTGAAATTCCGAAGAGCGGTTGTTACACTTTAACTCCTGGCGAAATGTGCCTCCGAAGAGGTCTTTATTTTGTTTACACTTCAACTCTGGTGAAGTGAAATTCCGAAGAGCGGTTGTTACACTTCAACTCCTGGTGAAATGGGCCTCCGAAGAGGGCTTTTATTTTGTTTACATTTCAACTATGGTGAAGTGAAATTCCGAAGAGCGGTTGTTACACTTCAACTCCTGGTGAAATGTGCCTCAGAGAGGGTTTTCATCGCCTGGAAGTTACTCTCTCATGGTTGGAGGGTCATGGCTCCTCCAATCTTTTTTGTTGAGTAGAGAACTTTCTTTTTTGTGGCGTATGACCCATTAGAGGTCTTTATTCTCCGAATAGTTGTGCCTCCGAAGAGGATTTGTGTTGCCGATGATGGCTTTGGTTGTTCCCTTGTCCACTTGCTTATGCCTTTTCAGTGATCCCCCTTTTTTTTTACAAGTGACTTGTTTAATCCAAGGAAATGTACTTCATTGTCAGGCAAGTTCGTGAGAACGAGCATCAGCTTCTTAATTGGATGTTTGTTTGTTCAAACGATCTGAATTTATTAGCAAAGGCTCGTTTCTGTCGAAATTATAGGCCGTTCAATTGAAGTACTTCCTATCTAGGATTTGAATTTGGAGCTTTTGTGACTTGAAATTTTGCGAGAATCACTGGGTCTTTTTATGTGCAAGTTTCACTTCCATTGTCTGCAAAAATTTAAATCGACATTTCAGTAATACATTCTATGTACTTTTTATATCGAAAATAAAGCAAACATGTAATAATAATAAGGAACACAAGATTTATAGTGGTTCGGCCAGGAAATCGGGCCTACATCCACTTTATATTCTTTCATTATTTACTTGCATCAGTTTTACAATTGCCTTCAATTACAAGAATCATACATTCATAATTCTTTTTACAATATTTCAACAAAATTTTCAAGTATAGTATGGACGCAAATGGTTGCTGTTCCATGCCCTTGGAATTTGATCTCCTTCAACAGTGGTGAGTTTGAATGTGCCGTCAAGAAGCTTCTGACCTATGACATATGGTCCTTCCCAATTTGGCCCAAATACACCTGTCGCTGTCATAATTCTCTTCAGGACTAGGTCTCCAATCGCAAAGCTGCGTTGGCGAACTTTGGAATTGAAATGTGTGGCTATTCTTTGCTGATGAGCTGCAATTCTGAGATTAGCCTCATCTCTTTTTTCATCAAGAAGATCTAGCGCTTCAAGCTGTAGCTTTTCGTTTTCTGCTTGATTGAAATGGGTTCTCCTGTGTGAAGGGACCTCTATTTCTACCGGAATCATTGCCTTTGACCCGTATGCCAATGAAAACGGGGTGTGCCCAGTCGCAGTTTTGTGAGTGGTTCTGTATGCCCATAGTGCCAGTGGTAGCTTATCGACCCAACCACCTTTTGCTCTTTCAAGTTGCTTCTTGATGGTTGACTTAATAATTTTGTTCACGGCTTCCACTTGCCCGTTTGCCTGCGGATGAGCCACTGCTGAGAAGCTTTTCCGGATTTTGAATCGCCTGCAAAAATCTTGGAATTCTTCACTTTCAAACTGAGTTCCGTTGTCTGTAATTATTTTTTGAGGCACACCGTATCTGCAAATGATGTTTTTAGTCACAAAACTTATCATCTTTTTTGAGGTGATAGTAGCCAGTGGTTCAGCTTCTGCCCACTTAGTAAAATAATCCACAGCAACAATGGCGTATTTAATTCCAGATTTGGCAGTTGGCAATGGTCCTACAAGGTCTATTCTCCATATTGCAAACGGCCATGGACTGACCATCTGTGTGAGTTCAGTGGAAGGAGTTCTAGGAATTTTGGCGAATCTTTGACATCTGTCACATTTTCGGGAATACTCCGCTGCATCTCGATTAATTTCTGGCCAAAAATATCCGTATCGGAGAATTTTCTTTGCTAATGTTTGGCCACCTGAATGATCACCACATTCTCCTCCGTGTACCTCTGCTAGGATTGCTTTAGACTCTTCCCTGGATACACATCGAAGTAATGGCATTGAGAATCCCCGTCTGTATAATCGGCCATCCTGGATTATGTATCGAGAGGCTTTTCTCAGTAACTTTTGTCGTTCTTTTGAGTTCCCTGGTAAGGATCCATTGAGCAGATATTCTGTTATCGGAGCCATCCATGATTCTTGCTCCTGAGACATGCTCACGACCCAATCAATGTCCATCTCATCAATGCTAGGAGTCGACAGGACCTCCACTGGAGTTAGCCCCAGAAATTGAGCTTCACTTGTGCTAGAATACTTTGCGAGAGAATCTGCTTTCGTGTTTTCCTCTCGAGGAATGTGACTTATCATGTAATGATCTAAATTACCCAGGAGCTCCCAAGCCTTTGACAAGTAGGCGGGCAGATTCCCCCCTTTTGCTTGGAATTCCTTTTTGACTTGGCATACAATAAGCTGAGAATCACTGAATATCTGTAACGCTTGGATGTTTAATTCTTTAGCAATCCTTAAACCAGCGATAAGGGCTTCGTATTCTGCTTCATTGTTTGTTGAAGGAAATTTCAATCTTAGTGCATAGCATAATGATCGACCTTCAGGAGTCTCAAGTACAACTCCGGCTCCAGAACAGTAGTCGTTTCTCGCACCATCGACATATAACTTCCACGGGATCGGGGAATTGTCGACAGTTTCTTCCTCACTGTTACCCTTATCTGTAAATTCTGCAATGAAATCCGCTAAAGCTTGTCCATTGATTGCTTTCCGGGGATGATAAGTGATGTCATACTGACTGAGTTCAATATTCCACTTTAGAACACGACCCGAAGTTTCAGGGCGAAACAGGACTTGCTTTAAAGGTTGATCAGTGAGGACTTTGATAGGAAGAGCTTGAAAATATTGCCTCAATTTCCTAGACGCAATTAGTAAGCAATAGGCGAGTTTTTCCAACTTAGAGTAATTCATCTCTGCCCCAGTGAGTCTTTTGCTGATATAGTAAACTGGATGTTGAATCCTTTTGTCTTCCCGTATCAGCGCTGCACTTAAAGCATGAGATGATACTGCCAAGTATATAAGAAGATCCTCACCATCGCCAGGCCTAGAAAGTATTGGAGGCGTCTCCATATGGCGAATCAATTCATCGAAGGCTTTTTGGCATTCGGGAGTCCAATCGAAGTTTTTCTTTTCTTTCTTTAGGGCGTCAAAGAATGGGATGCATTTATCTTTGGCTTTGGAAATGAACCGACTCAAGGCGGCGACTTTTCCATTGAGACTTTGCAATTCCTTCTTTGTTCTAGGGGCTTTGACTTCTTTCAATGCAGTAATTTGAGCTGGACTGGCCTCAATGCCCCTAGCGCTCACGATGAAACCTAAAAACTTGCCGGATTCCACTCCAAATGAAAATTTCAAAGGATTGAGCTTCATTCCGTATCTTCGGAGGACTGCAAACATGTCTGCTAAGTGTTCTATGTGATCCGCCGCTTTCTTAGACTTTACTAACATGTCATCGACGTAGACTTCCATAGTCTTGCCCAGTTGCGGTTTGAACATAGCATTAACGAGTATTTGGTATGTCGCCCCTGCATTCTTCAACCCGAAGGGCATAACTCTATAGCAGTAAAGACCAGTGTCGGTGACAAAGCTCGTGTCCTCCTGATCTGGCTCATGCATCATGATCTGGTTATATCCGGAGTAAGCATCCATAAAAGATAACAATTCGTGTCCCGCTGTTCCGTCTACCAGTTGGTCGATTCTGGGTAATGGGAAGCAGTCTTTGGGGCAGGCCTTGTTTAGATCTGAAAAATCGATGCATACTCTCCATTTTCCGTTGGCTTTCTTAACCAGCACTGGATTTGAAACCCAGTTCGGATAGGTAGATTCTTTGACAAAATTATTCTCCATGAGTCGATCAACTTCTTCTTTTAATGCCGCTGACCTTTCTGGACCTTGAGTTCTCCTTTTTTGCTTCACAGGTGTAAATTTTGGATCAATATTTAGAACAGGCACTGCAACTTCTGGGGATATTCCGCACATATCGGCATGAGTCCAAGCAAAAACATCCAGATTTGCCTTTAAAAAAGATATTAAGATATTCTGAATTGACGCATTAAGTTGTGAACCCACATTCAACACTTTGTTTGGGTCCTTTGGGTCAACAGGTATTGGAATTGTCGTTTCCACCGGTACCACTCTATTTTCCCCTGCACTGACTTTTCTAGGATCCATCTCTTTCCTTGCTCCGCTGTGCTCGCCAGTGCAGGGTCCGCCCTGTAATTGCTACAAAGCTAGTTCTTCGATGCGGACTGGGGCTGCCGCATTTTTTCCCATATCTCTTTTTCTGGTTTCTCGTAGTTCTGTCATATAGCACTCTCGCCCAGCATTTTGATCACCTTTTATAACTCCTACTCCATTGTCTGTAGGGAATTTAATAGTGAGGCACCACGGGGCAAGAACAGCTTTGAACGCTGCCAGAGTTGGACGACCAAGGAAAGCATTGTAAGCAGAAAATTCGTCGACAATCACAAAAGTTTGCTTGCGGACCACTTTTCTCTCTCCTTCTCTAAGTTCCACAAACAAATCAATGGTCCCTACCGGCTGCTTTGGCTCCCCAGTGAAACCAGCAATTTTCTGCGATGAGGCTTGCACATCAGCCATAGGGATCTTCATTTGGTCGAATGTTTTCTTAAAGAGAATATTGCAGGATGCGCCACAATCAATGGGAACTCTTCTGACAATAGCTGGATCGATACCAGCTGAGATGACTAGAGGATCCAAAGTAGGAGCTTCGATACCTACGGAATCCCTAGCTCTGAACACAATATCTTCATCGAAAGTTCTTTGTTGCTTCAAGGGCGTAGCACCTTCCAAAACAAATACATCTTCCTCGGTCGGTACATACTTTAAAGCTCGGGTATACCTTTCCATCTCGCCCCAGCTTCTACCTGCTGGGTGAGGTCCTCCTGTAATGACATTAATAATGGGCCTTCCAGATTCATGCCCTGCAGCCTTCTCAATCGTCCTAGGCTGTTGAGTAGGAGCCTGTTGCCCCTGACTAGATGAAGCAGGATTGTTGTTATTCTTTTTCACAAATTGCTGCAGTTTGTTTTCCCTTAGCAACTCTTCAATCAGATTTTTCAACTGGCGGCATTCGTCGGTCTCGTGACCGGGTTGATTATGGAAGCGGCAGAACTTCCCACTCTGTATAGCCTTTTTCCCGGTCCTTAGAGGAGGAGGTTTAGGAAAGTCAACAGAATCTCTAATGCCAAGGTAGATACGTTCCGGCGTATCTGATAAAGGAGTATACTCTGATGGCTTGAAGGATCGGGGCTTCTTCAGATTACTCTGTTTCTTCCCATTGTTATTTTCCCTTTTTTGCCCTACAGATTCATTCTTGTGTGGAGCAACAGTGTTATCTTCAGCTTTTTCCAACACTGCCTTTACCGGTACGGGACGGCTTTCTAAGCGTATGAATTCGTCTGCTTTTTTATAGAATTTTTCAAGGGAATTTGGTTCCTTCATGTTTAGCCATTTCCCAAACTCGCTTGACTTGTCAATACCCTTCATCAGATAAGTCAATATCATTCACGGTTCTACATTGTCCACCTCAGCTAGCGCTATATTAAAGCGGTTTAAGAAAGATCTGTTAGTTTCCCCTGGATTCTGTTCCAAACTTGACAGTGACACGATATCCTTAGCTTTTGAGGCGTATAGTCTGAACTGCTCCTTGAACTTCCGGGTTAAGTCAGAAAACTGATCGATAGATCGGACTGGAAGTTTGGTGAACCAAAGCAGAGCTACAACTTCGAGATACACTGGAAAATATCGGCACTTTATTTCATCAGAGGCTCTGGCACCAGTCATGTGCCAATCATACTTGTATAAGAATTCGTTCGGATCACTCGTCCCCTTGTAAGCTGGAATGGTTGGTGGGACAAACTTCCTTGGGAATTCAGCCTTTAAGATTTTCTCGGTAAAAGGAGTTTTACTTGGGGCGAAACCCCATTCTTTCTCGTCTTCAACCCTCTGCATACTCTCTTTCATAATTTGTCGGACCATTCCAGAAAGATACTCCTCATCATGTCGAGTTCTAGATCCACCAACCTCTGGAGGTGCTCGTTCAAAAGGGCTAGCAGCTCTTTCAGGAGCATTTCTTTCTTCAGCATCACGAATGTTGCCAGCCAAATTCCTTTCATTATCTGCCGGTTGGCGGTTTGCCCCAAGCAAATCGTTCAACCTATTCAGAATTAGGGCATTTTGGGCATTCTGAGCCTCGAATTGTGCATTTTGGGCATTTATCTGCTGGTTCAGCCCTAAGATTGCAGCATCCAGCTCTGCCTTTGTAACTCCGACAGCTGGAGTGGCTTGATTCGATATAGGGGAAGCGGAGGTTCCCTCTTGAATATTCCCAGATCTGACAGATCTACTCTTCCTTCCAGGAGCCATAATCTCGGATAGACTTCTGGTTTTCAAGGAAATTCTCTCTACAAACCTCTGTGAAGCAATGATGATAACTCTCCTGAGTTCAGTTCTCAGTGAAAGCACCAAAAATGTTAACGCTAAAATTTGAACGCTAAGACCCCGGTGTATGAGTTGTAGTTGTGAAAGCACCACCCGATAACTCGGGAACAGATTACAAGCAGATGATAGCGGAAAAGCAGTAAACAACAACAATTTTATAGTGGTTCGGCTTAATGGAATAGCCTATGTCCACTTTAAGTACTTTTATTGATGATCTCGTTACAAGCTGATACAATTCTTTCCAAGTACAATACACTTTGAATTACAAGTCACTTAGAACAAGTAGATTAAACTTCAATGGAGATTAGAGTCTTCAAATCCATGTTGGATGTGTGTGATCTTTTCTCGAAGTTGTTTTTAACGTTCTTCGTGTCTTGAGAGCTTTAAGTGTTTGATTGGTTTGGAATGCAGCGGAGTAACAGCGCTTGAAGAGAATGAGCCAAAAGTCCTTTGAACGTTGGAGGTGGTTGCGTATTTATAGGCAAATTTCTAGGCGCTGGAATGGTCAAGTCATGAGTCGTGACCGACTCAAGATGAGTCGTAAGTCGTGACCGACTCAGGATTAGTCGTAAGTCGTGGGCGACTCAACTGGTTGAGCCCAGACTTCCTATCAGAGCGTCTCCAGTCCTTTGTATATAGCACAAGTCCTAACTCGTCTGCGAGTTAAAAGGTCGTGGTCCAAAATGAAGCGGCATTGGATTTCTACATAGTAGCTTTAAGTCGTGGACGACTCAAGCTAGGTCGTGAACGACCTACCATAAGTCGTAGGTCGGTCCTTTGTTGTTTTGGGATTTTAGTCAGTTAGGTCATTTGACACCTTAGGTCGCTGAGTCGTTAGAGAACTTAAGTCGGTCTATCCCATACACCGTTAATCCCTTGAGTCGCTCCACTCCTCTAAGTCGCTTTAAGTTTTAACTCGTTGGCTTGTTGAGTCGGTAGCTTGTTGAGTCGGTAGCTTGTTGAGTCGGACTATTCTCTTAAGCTGCTAAGGTTACTAAGTCGTTTGCCTGTTGAGTCGTAACTAGATAGGTCGTTGATTCGGTTCATATCTTAGGTCGGTAATCAGTTGAGTCGGTGACTCGATGAGTCGTGAGGCCTCCTGAGTCGTAGATCCTTCCTGAGCCGTTAAACATCTTAAGTCTGGCTCACCCCAGGCCTTAACTCGTTGGTTTCTTTGACTCGTGAGCTGGAACGGGGTTAACAGTTTTTGAACAACTTCATAAGAATGATGTTTAGTGGCTTTACACTTCTTACAAGGACAACGGATTTCTGTCATGTTTGTCTCATTGGAAGATGCCACTAACATGAACTCGGTTAAACCTCTTAAAAACTGAAATGGAATCGTTCCTCTATGCCCTACATTTTTGTACATCCAAGCTCGACGAACTTTCAAATGTTCCATCTACTGCATAATTAAGATAAGTTAGTTGAGTACTTATATTAGCTCTTTCTATGCATATTACTTTAGTTTTTTTAACTCGTATACAGAGTATACAAACTTTAAGAATAAACAACAAAATTGTACAATATATTAGCTTTATTACTCACAATACAGTAATGTGATTTGGTTCAACTTTACAAACCGAGACTGTTAATATAATGAATGAAAGGGAGATTGTATATATCTAAACTGTAGATGCATATGAATAAAATGATGTGGTAACCACACAAGTTGCATACGGCATAACTTTAGAAGAATACAAGTTTCCAATCATATGTGAAATAGAGACTTTTGATGTAAACAAAAAGTAAAAACCAATCAGATTAATCAAAATGTATGCACGTACACCAGAATAATGATATAGTCACTCTATTATAACCAAGTTTATCTAAATGCATGAATGAAGAAAATAACATTTACCTAATTATAAATGGAAAATGAACTATTGTTATCTTCTCACCTTATCCCTGTCTTTTGTCAACCGTAAGGTGCTTTCAATCAAAAGAGAGGCAAAGTCGGTAACACATTCATCGCCCGAATGGAGAAATTCATTATAAGGATACTTAAACATAGACAATGTGAATATTCACATAAATGCTAAATGTCTACCTGTAGATCTATCTGGTTGCAAATCAGTTGCCAAACAGTAAAGAAAATCACATATATTAGCTAAAGCCAAGCAAGCAGTCATTCTCACCTGAAAAGATATTTCTTTAATAAAATAAAATAATACTTAGCCTTCTCAATAAACATCAACCTAAAAATAAAATAGTATGAAATATATTTACCGAGACAGAAGGATCATGGCTATTTTCATACTGAAGATATTATGAGCTATTTTCAGAAATTAAAAATAGAATAGAGTGTTTGTTACTCATATTGAAATTACTAATAATGTTAAAATTTTGTTTCACTGTTATCATACTGCTTTTAGTTAGAATGAAATTTATTGTTCTTTCATGTATTAGCTGGTCTACATTATCATGTACTACGAGTTAACCCCAAATTATTTGAGGATGTTTCCGTCACTTATAATTAGTCTAGTGTAAATAAATCTTGCTTAGATTTATTCTAGTTTAGTTAGTTTATTTGTTGCATTATAACTGCACATGTAGACAACACTTTGATAGAGCAAAGAGCATTCACAAATGTAAATGGGACGTGTAGTGCACAGAACATTTACTTGAAATTGTAATTTTTCCTATTGGTATATGTTAACGCTAAAATTTAAACGCTAACACCCCGGTGTGTAAAGTGTAGTTGTGAAAGCACCACCCGATGATTCGCGAACAGAGTATAAGCAGAAAACCACAGAAAAAGCAGCGAATAAGAGCGATTTTATAGTGGTTCGGCTCAATAGTTTGCCTACGTCCACTTTGAATATCTTTATTGATGATTTCATTACAAGTTGATACAATTCTTCCCAAGTACAATACTCTTTGAATTACTAAACACTTTGAACGAGTAGCTTAAACTTCAATGTAAGAGAAAGTCTTCAAATCCATGTCCGATGTATGAGATCCCTTCTTGAAGTTGTTGATAGCGTTCTATGTGTTTTGAAAGCTTTGGGTATCGAGTCGGTTTTGAATGCAGCAGAGTATCGGTGCTTGGAAAGAATGAGCTAAAAAGTCTCTTTCTAGTTGGAGCTAGGGTCGTATTTATAGACATTTCTCGGAGATAGGTCATAACTCGTACACGACTCATGATAAGTTGTAACTCGTAGATGACTCATGGTAGGTAGCGGCCGACCTACTGGGTTTAGCTCATGGCTTGGTCCAAAGTTATGCACCCATTTGAATGAATGATACAAGTTCTGAGTCATTCCTGAGTTAACCAAATGCGACTTCCTTTATGCTAGCATGAGTCGTACACGATTCATCATAAGTCGTAAGTCTTAGGTCGTGAACGACTTATCTGCAGTTATAAGTTAGCAGCGACTTAAGTGTTGTTGACTCTTCCTTTTAGCGCTTTGATTCGTCACTCCTTTAGTTCGTGGACTTTCTTAAGTCGTAAGTTGTGAGCTGTGGTCGCGCACGAGTTAACTGGTCGTAGCTTCTTGTTCGCTTGCTTGAGTCGTAACTAGATAGGTCGTTGATTCGGTCCACGTGTTAGGTCGGTAATCAGTTGAGTCGGTAATCATTGTGAGTCGTGAGCCTTTCTTGAGTCGCTTGAGCAGAGGGGTTAACAATTGCCCCTCGAAGTACACGCTCAAATCACGAGTCGTGTGCTTCGACCCAGTGCCTGAGTCTTAAACGACTCAAAGAGACTCATGACTCGTTAGTCCTTCCATCTTCCCCCCTACATCGTATATAAGCCGTTGAGTCGGTCCTTCCTCCTCACTTCATTGCTTATCTGTTTTATTCGATCCTGCCATTAACGATCCTTCAAGTTTCCAGAGACGCATCCAAGCTAATCAGTCGTCAACTCATCTTTACCTTTTTATTGCGCAAGTGAATTCACTTTCGGTTCAATCCACGATCGCCATTGACTCACGAATCTGGACTCCCCATTTTCTGACTCCAATTCACTTTTGTGCCGTGTTCCATTGTGAGCCATGTTTTTGATCGATTTGCGACTGCCATCAATCATATTGTTGTCATCGTTCGTGAATCATAGTAGTGCATCATATTCGTCGCACGCTTGAAGCGATTCGAATTGGTTTTTGGGTGATTTCCGATGATGTAAGGAGAAGATAATGAATTACAGTGTCTCGAATTAGCTGGTCTGTGGGTTTGGAGGAGATGAGAAAGTTCTTAGCGGGTTAATGGGTTAGAAAGGAGTTAACTGGTTGTGGAGACGACTTAAAATTCTCACGATATAGTTGGTTTTTTGGATTTACCGACTTAGGAAGGCCTTGCAATCTCATCTGTCCACGACCTAATTTTTGGGTCGTGTTGACTTCCTGATGATTTAGGATTTAGGTCGTACGAGCGACTCAACCCTTTAGATCCTTAACACAACTTATCCTTTAGACCGTGAACGATTCAAGCCATAAGTCGTGAACGACTCAGCACTTAGGCTATTTTCCATACCGAGTTGCTTCTTGGGGCTTAACCCCTGACCGACTCAAGTAGATGGGACCTAGGCTTTAAGTCGTTGGTGAGTCAGGACTTGTGTGAATTTTGTTCGTGCTTTGAACCGTTGCATGGACTTTGAACTGTTGAACTTTATTGCATTCATTCACAGGTTGCTTTAACTTGCAAGCTAACAATCTGTCCAATACAACATTTATAGAAAATTGGGACGAATATACTGCCGTCGACTGCCCACATCGAATGACAGGTTAGTTAATAACAGATAATTAATTTAAATAAATTGTGTGAACGAAGTGCGTTCAACTCATCAATTTCAAGTAAAATATTAAAGCAACACTGAAATAGTCAATTGAAACCGACCACCTTGCACTAATATTATGTTTGAACTTTAGATTAACAAGTTCTGAAATTTTGTAGTTGATCAATCGTCAACTATTTTAATACCAGTTATATTTACTTGCTATTTTTATTAATTTTGCACGACACTTCACACTTTTAGGAAACGTGCACCTTCACATTTGAATATCCAGTTGTTTGTGTAGAATGACTTCTCAGGAAGAAGATACAATGGTTCAGACTGGAGAGGCCACTGTGATTCCTGCTCCTCTGGTCAATCCTCCCGAAAGAGCCTCTTCTACTTTATCGTACAGAGTTTTCCGCCAATTGTGCGCTCAGTTTGGCATTGCTGAATCAGATGCCATTCTTCCCGAGAGAAGTAACACTGCTGACATAGCACCTCCTGGCTTTGTAACGGTCAATCGACAAATGTGCCTGAGTGGGGGCGCTCCTCCTTTTAATGACTTTTTCCAACAACTTCTTCGTCAATTGGCCATCGCCCCATCCCAATTACACCCCAATGGTTATGCTATTTTAATGGGGTTGTGTGTACTGTTGAGGAGGACGCTTGATCGATTTTCGAGCTTTGACGAAATTTGCTTCCTATGCTCTTTCACCAGGACTAAAGATCACCCCTCCATTACTGTCGTGAGGAGTGCTCGAAATCGTAAATTGATCATCGGTCTTCCCGACAGCGCTCATAGGTTTTTGACTCAATTTTTCTATGTCCGTTGCCCCCCGGGTTTTTATGCTGTGTGGAGAGAAGGAAGTAAGATCATCTACCTTTACCTCCTTTGTATTCTGAGTCTTTTGAAGTTCAAATTGCCAAGTGTTAACTTCATCATCATTTCTTTTTTTTATTATTTCAGCGCTTCCCCCTCCTTGTAGAGATCCCTGTCACAAGCCAACTCTGGAGAGGCTTGCAGCAGTACCGGTTGAAGAACGGGATATGAAATTTCTGCTGAACGACGAATTCCTTCACCAGTTCGGACTTCTTCACCCTTCTCGCTCCATACACCCCTGCGAGGTTCCAGACTCCCCACCTAAAGCATCAGATGCCCTGGTTTTACAGACACATCCATACCAAAAGGACCTGCTCCTGAGGCTTCGCTAGTGAAGTGCTCCACTTCTGTTGATGTTGCGGGGCCATCTGTCGCACTTGCCCCGGTTATTGAGGAAGAAGAGCCTCAGGGATCTCCCCGACTGTCACAGAAATCTGGCGAAGAGGCCGGAAAAACTAGCCTTGCCAAGCAGAGCAGGGACGATACTTTCGAAGGGCTGAGCGACCTCTTTGCCACCTCGCAAGAGATCTTTAAAGATGATCCTATCACAACCGGGGATTCTTCTTCATTAATTGAAGCGACTTCTATCCTGCAACAGACTCCGTCGACTCGAGAGTTGACGCTAACTATTACACCCACAACCACTCCTCAATTAAAGAGTGGTTCGTAGTTTGATGCGGTAGTTTGCACGTCACACACACTTAGAATTTTTTCGACACATTTTATGCTTCTGACTTTTTGTACTTTGAAGAATTCTAAGATTTAGCTCTTTTTTATTTCAGATCCTCCGATGGGGCGCAGTGGATCCTACTATGATGATTTCCAGCGCTACGGGAGGCGTAGCCAATATGATTACAGGCGTTACCTCCCCTCTTACAGAGAATCTGACGTAGAAAGAGGCGCCCGAAAGGCTCAAGAGAAGAGGGCTCAGGAGGAGCGTTACGAAAGAAGAGAGAGGGAGGAGCGCCACGATTCTTCGCAGAGAGGCGACGATTCCCATAAAAGAAAATCCCATGATGACAGAGGAAAAAGTCATATGGTTGAAGATCCGAGCAAGCGAGCCCGACATGGCGAGAAGCATACCTCTACAACTCTTGAAAAGGTTATTGCCCCTGCCTCGCTTGCCATTCCTTCCGGTTCTCCTGCTCTCGGGAAGACAGACATCCAAACAATAATTAGCAGGCCCAAATTCCAAGTCGGACCAGGTCCGGCCACTTTGCAAAGTCGGTTTCCACAGTGGTGTCTGAAGGGAGTAAGGTTTGACCTTGACTTGGTCCCCATTGACAAGTCTGCCATGTTACGAAACCTCGATGCCGTCAAACTTGATATTGAAAGGATGTCAAACTGGCAAAAACTCGTTGATGAGCTCCAAAGGGTTAATCATGCGAACATAGAGGCCATGCTCACTATGGAAAATGATAAAGCCGAATGGCAAAAGGTTCTTGAGCAACATGACACTGAGATGAGGAGCATTGCTTCTTACAATGAAGAGCTTGAAGCAAAAGTTGAAGAACTGAAAAAAGAGCTTGTTGCTTCCTCTACTTCCTATTCTCAAAAAGAAGAAGTGCTCCTAAAACAAGTGAGAGATGCTCATGCCAGCCAAAGGGATGCCGAAGACAGGCTTGAGGTGCAGAAAAGAATTAGTGAGGGCTATGTTGCTGATATTGAAGAGCTTCGGAAGAAAAACAGCTCCCAAGAGGCGGAGATTCAAATGCTTAAGCTTCAACTTTCTAAAGCTGAAATGGAGCGTGATGAGGCCGTTGCTGGCAAAATTGCAGCTGAAGAATCTCATGAGGCAACGGGGACCAATATCAGCTCAGCATTATTTGATTTCTACCTGCATAGCATCTTGGGGCGCGGTAGCCTCGCCTTTCTAGGCCCCAAGTATGAAATTACTTTGGCGGAAGTTTGGGAGGCTGCACTCGATATGCTTGGCTGTAAAGGCGCTGGCTATGCTGAGTCAGCTCTTGAGGAGCATTATCTTGATGATGATGCTCGCACCGCCCTCGCCAAGGGGAGAGAACAGCTCGCAAAATTAAGGGCCGAAACAGCAGCGGGAGAATATTCAGGAAAAATCATCTCAACTGCTCCAATTCAACCTTCTCCTTCAGCCGAAATTGACATTACCGGTTCTAGTTTTCATACACCGGTTCCTACTAAAGTTGGTACCGACGCTGCAATCACACAAGCTATAGATGAGCCACAAGAGAGGGCTGAAGCTGTAGACTACGAAATTGATGTGATACCACCAACTTCTCCAGGTAACCCTAATAATGCTCAGGTGGACAACTTGCCAATTATCTACGGATTTGACGAGATTCTTGATTATTTCTTGAATCTCGACGAGCCGCTGTCTCCTCTTTTTGCGGGAAATACTGACACTTTTATATTTTCCTTTGTAGAGAAAGCATCGAGCACCATTCAAACTTTTCCACCTCCAGTTACTGTTCCTCTGCCTTCCCCAATCGGTCCTACTCCTCATCTGGGATCACAGGAAGAAATAATAGGTGCCCTTCGGGGCTTGGATGACCCAGCCGATTCACAAGAGCAAAAAGACGAAGGACTTGAGGGAGGTGAGATATCTCCGGAGCGGACCCCTTCTGATGACATAATTTTGTCTAAACTTGTTACTTCAGGAAGTGAATCTTCTTCAAAGAGAAGAAAGAAGCACGGAACATCAAAGAGGAGGGGGAAGAGCATTATTGCTACCGAAGAAGAACCGGAAGTTGAACCAGCTGCACCTCCCTCTCCTTCTTCCCTCATGCCTATAGATCGACCCGAAAAGCTAACCATCCGGCCGGGTAAAGGGTCCAAAGGTGGCAAGAAGAAATGAAGATTCCAGTTTTTAGCTCTTTGTTTTTTGCATGTACTGGTCGAGGATTGTGCGGGTACCGGCCCCCACTTTCTTTGTTTCGAAACTTGTATCTGCAATATAATCGAATAAAATGATCCTTTATTGGTACAAACTCTTGTTTGAATTTGAGAATGCATTTATTATTCATTTTTGTACAAGTTTTTTTTATATGATATTGCAGTGAGCTTGTGGTATGTTGTTTGAGCGCAATCTTACCAATGTAGTTATACCATGTTGCCCCTATACCATAAGCTCATTGTAATATTTTATCTTATGAGGAACTTGTACTTCTATTTTTTAAAGAATAATTATTCCACATTTGGAGGAATATTATCTCGTTAAAAAAAAAACAGAGCAAAAATAAGTTTTTACACTTCATCCTTCGAAAATATCACTTTTTATTTCGTGCATATACACATTTTACTGGATGAAATCTTCTACGTGGTAAAGCGGGTATTTGAATGGTGCTTCAACTTCTTTTTGAGGAAGAGAATTTTCTAGAATATGTAATTCATTCTTCCTTGGAAAGTTAAAGTGTGCCTTTGATGAGGATTTTTTTTTTCTCTTCACGTTTCAACACCTGGAAGTTTTATTTCAATCTTGGTGAAACGTGTGCCTCCGAAGAGGTCTTTCTGCTTGATTGTGCCTCCGGGAGGAGGTCTTTTCATTTCTGCCTCTGGGAAGAGGTCTTTCTGTCTTATTGTGCCTCTGGGAAGAGGTCTCTTCGAAACGGGCCTCCGAAGAGGGCTTTTATTTTGTTTTACATTTCAACTCTGGTGAAGTGAAACTCCGAAGAGCGGTTGTCGCACTTCAACTCCTGGTGAAATGGGCCTCCGAAGAGGGCTTTTACTTTGTTTTACATTTCAACTCTGGTGAAGTGAAACTCCGAAGAGCGGTTGTCGCACTTCAACTCCTGGTGAAATGGGCCTCCGAAGATTGCCTGGAAGTTACTCTGTCATGGTTGGAGGGTCATGACTCCTCCAATCTTTTTTGTTGAGTAGAGAACTTTTATTTTTTTTTGCGGCATATGCCTCGTTAGAGGTCTTTAACCTCCGAAGAGTTGTGCCTCCGAAGAGGACTTGTGCCTCCGAAGAGGGCTTTAGTTGTTCCATTTCCACTTGCTTGCGCCTTTTCAGCAATCCTCTATTTTTCTTTTCAAGTTCATACTCCCTTTTCTTACAAGTTGTTTGTTTAATCCAAAGAAGTGTACTTCATTGCTTGGCCAGTTCGCGAGAACGGGTATAAGCTACTTAATTGGATGTTTGTTTGTTCAAACTTCTCAATTTATTAGCCAGAGCCCGTTTTTCGACGAAATCATTGGCCGTTCAATTGAAGCACTTCTTATCTAGGATTTAATTTCGGGAGACATGGAATTTGTTTGTCGAATGATAACAAGAATCACTTGGTTTTGCAATGTGCAAGTTTTATTTTCGTTGCCTGCAAAAATTTAAATCGACATTTCAGCAATACATTTAATGTACTTTTCATGTCGAAAATAAATCAAACATGTAATAATAATAAGGAACACAAGATTTATAGTGGTTCGGCCAAGAATTTGGGCCTACATCCACTTTATAGTCTTTCATTATTCACTTGTATCGGTTTTACAATTGCTTTCAATTACAAGAATCATACATTCATAATTCTTTTTACAATATTTCAACAAAGCTATCAAGTAAAGTATGGACGCAAGTGATTGCTATTCCAAGCCCTTGGAATTTGATCTCCTTCAACAGTAGTGAGTTTGAATGTGCCGTCAAGAAGCTTCTGACCTATGACATATGGTCCTTCCCAATTTGGCCCAAACACACCTGTCGCTGTCATAATTCTCTTCAGGACTAGATCTCCAATCTCAAAGCTGCGTTGGCAAACTTTGAAATTGAAATGCCTGGCTATCCTTTGCTGATGAGCTGCGACTCTGAGTTCAGCCCCTTCTCTTTTTTCATCAAGGAGATCTAGTGCCTCAAGCTGTAGTTTTTCATTCTCCGCTTGATTGAAATGGATTCTTCTATGTGAAGGGACCTCTGTTTCTATCGGAATCATTGCTTCTGACCCGTATGCCAATGAAAACGGAGTATGCCCAGTCGTAGTTTTGTGGGTAGTTCTGTATGCCCATAGTGCTAGTGGTAGCTTATCGACCCAACCACCTTTTGCTCTTTCGAGTTGCTTCTTGATGGTTGACTTGATAATTTTGTTTACCGCTTCCACTTGCCCGTTTGCCTGCGGATGAGCTACTGCTGAGAAGCTTTTTTGGATTTTGAATCGTTTGCAAAAATCTTGGAATTCTTCACTTTCGAACTGAGTACCATTGTCTGTGATTATCTTTTGAGGCACACCATATCTGCAAATGATACTTTTAGTCACAAAACTTATCATCTTTTTAGAGGTGATAGTGCTAGTGGTTCAGCTTCTGCCCATTTAGTAAAATAGTCTACAGCAACAATGGCATATTTGATTCCAGATTTGGCAGTTGGTAAAGGTCCTATAAGGTCTATCCCCCATATTGCAAACGGCCATGGACTGACCATCTGTGTGAGTTCAGTAGAAGGTGCTCTAGGAATTTTGGAGAATCTTTGGCATCTGTCACATTTTTGGGAATAGTCTGCTGCATCTCGATTAATTTCTGGCCAAAAATATCCGTATCAGAGAATCATCTTTGCCAAAGTTTGACCACCTAAATGATCGCTACATTCTCCCCCATGCACCTCAGCTAGGATTGTTTTGGACTCTTCCCTGGATACACATCGAAGTAACGGCATTGAGAATCCCCGTCTGTATAATTGACCATCCTGGACTATATAGCGAGAAGCTTTCCTCAGTAGCTTCTATCGTTCTTTTGAATTTTTCGGTAAAGAGCCATTGATCAGGTATTCTGTTATTGGAGTCATCAATGATTCTCGCTCTTGAGACACGCTCATGATCCAATCAATATCCATTTCATCAATGCTTGGAGCCGATAGGACTTCCACTGGAGTCAACCCCAGAGATTGAGCTTCGCCTGAGCTAGAGTACTTTGCGAGAGAATCTGCTTTCGTGTTTTCTTCTCGAGGAATATGGCTTATCATGTACAGGAGTTCCCAAGCCTTTAACAAGTACGCAGGCAGATTTCCCCCTTTCGCTTGGAATTCCTTTTTGACTTGGCATACAATAAGCTGAGAATCACTGAAGATCTATAGTGCTCGGATGTTTAGTTCTTTAGCAATTCTCAAGCCAGCGATAAGAGCTTCGTATTCCGCTTCATTGTTTGTTGAAGGAAATTCCAATCTTAGTGCATAGCATAATGACTGACCTTCAGTGGTCTCAAGTACAACTCCGGCCCCAGAACAGCAGTTATTTCTTACGCCATCTACATATAACTTCCATTGGATTGGGGAATCATCGATCGTTTCCTCCTTACTGATACCCTTATCTATGAATTCTGCGATGAAATCCGCTAAAGCTTGTCCGTTGATTGCTCTTCGGGGATGATAAGTTATGTCATATTGACTGAGTTCAATGTTCCACTTTAGAAGAGGACCCGAAGTCTCAGGGCGAAACAGGACTTGCTTTAAAGGTTGATCAGTGAGAACTCTGATAGGATGAGCTTGGAAATATTGCCTCAACTTCCTTGATGCAATCAGTAGGCAATAGGCGAGTTTTTCCAACTTGGAGTAATTCATCTCTGCCCCAGTGAGTCTTTTGCTGATATAGTAAACCGGATGTTGAACCCTCTTGTCTTCTCGTATCAGCGCTGCACTTAAAGCATGAGATGATACTGCCAAGTATATAAGAAGATCCTCGCCATCGCCGGGCCTAGAAAGTATTGGAGGCGTTTCCATATGGCGAATCAATTCATCAAAGGCTTTTTGGCATTCGGGAGTCCAATCAAAATTTTTCTTTCCTTTCTTTAGAGCGTCAAAGAATGGGATGCATTTATCAATAGCTTTGAAAATGAACCGACTCAGGGCGGCAACTTTTCCGTTGAGACTTTGCAATTCCTTCTTCATTCTAGGTGCTTTGATTTCTTTTAAGGCGGTAATTTGGGCTAGACTAGCTTCAATGCCCCTAGCGCTCACGATGAAACCTAGGAACTTTCCGGACTCCACTCCAAATGAACGTTTTAAAGGGTTAAGCTTCATTCCGTACTTTCGGAGGACCGCAAACATGTCTGCTAAGTGTTCCATGTGATCCACTGCTTTCTTAGACTTTACTAACATGTCGTCGACGTAGACTTCCATAGTCTTGCCCAATTGCGGTTTGAACATAGCATTAACAAGTCTTTGGTAGGTTGCCCCTGCATTCTTCAGTCCGAAGGGCATAACTCTGTAGCAGTAAAGACCAACATTGGTGTTAAAGCTCGTGTCCTCCAGATCTGGCTCATGCATCATGATCTGGTTATATCCGGAGTAGGCATCCATAAAAGATAACAATTCATGTCCCGCTGTTCCATCTACCAGTTGATCAATCCTAGGTAATGGGAAGCAATCTTTGGGGCAGGCCTTGTTTAGATCTGAAAAGTCGATGCACACTCTCCATTTTCCGTTGGCTTTCTTAACCAGCACTCGATTTGACACCCAATTCGGATAGGTAGATTCTTTGATAAAGTTATTCTCCATGACCCGATGAACTTCTTCTTTTAATGCTGTTGACCTTTCTGGACCTTGAGTTCTCCTTTTCTGTTTCACAGGCGTAAATTTTGGATCAATATTCAGAGCGTGTACTGCAACTTCTGGGGATATTCCGCACATATCGGCATGAGTCCAAGCAAAAACATCCAAATTTTCCTTTAAAAAAGATATTAAGATATTTTGAATTGACACATTAAGTTGTGAACCCACATTCAACACCTTGTTTGGGTCCTTTGGGTCAACAGGTACTGGTATTGTCGTTTCCACTGGTACCACTCTATTCTCCCCTGCACTGGCTTTTCTAGGATCCATCTCTTTCCGTGCTCCGCTGTGCTCGCCAGTGCAGGGTCCGCCCTGTAATTGCTACAAAGCTGGTTCTTTGATGCGGACTGGGGTTGCCGTATCCTTTCCCATTTCTCTTTTCCTTGTTTCTCGTAGCTCTGTCAGATAACACTCCCGCCCAGCATTTTGATCCCCTTTTATAACTCCCACTCCATTATCTGTGGGGAATTTAATGGTGAGGCACCATGGGGCCAGAACAGCTTTGAATGCTGCGAGAGTTGGACGGCCAAGGAAAGCATTATAGGCAGAAAATTCGTCGACAATCACAAAAGTTTGCTTGCGGACTACTTTTCTTTCTCCCTCTCCAAGTTCTATAAGCAAATCCACGGTTCCTATCGGCTGTTTTGGCTCCCCAATGAAGCCAGCAATTTTCTTCGATGAGGCTTGCACATCAGCCATAGGGATCTTCATTTGGTCGAATGTTTTCTTGAAGAGGATATCGCAGGATGCGCCACAATCAATGAGAACTCTTCTGACAATGGCTGGCCCGATACCAGCCGAGATGACTAAGGGATCTAAGGTAGGAGCTTCAACACCTGTGGAATCCCTGGCTCTGAACACAATATCATCATTGAAAGTTCTTTGTTGTTTCAGGGGCGTAGCATCTTCCAAAACAAAGACAACTTCTTCGGCCGGTGCATATTTCAAAGCCCGGGTGAAACTTTCCATCTCACCCCAGCTCCTGCCTGCTGGGTGAGGTCCTCCCGTAATGACATTGATAACAGGCCTTCCGGATTCATGTCCCGCAGCCTTCTCACTTGTCCTGGGTTGATGAACAGGAGCTCGTTTCCCCTAACTAGATGAAGCAGGATTGCTACTATTCTTTTCCACAAATTGCTGCAGCTTGTTTTCCCTTATCAACTCTTCAATCAAAATTTTCAATTAGCGGCATTCATCGGTATCATGACCGGGTTGATTATGGAAGCGGCAAAACTTCCCGCTTTGCACAGCTTTTTTCCCGGTTCTCAGAACGGGAGGTTTAGGATAATCAACAGAATCTTTAGTGGCAAGGTAAATACGCTCCGGCGTATCTGATAAAGGGGTATATTCCGATGGCTTGAAGGAACGAGGCTTCTTCAGATTTTTCTGTTTCTTCCCATCGTTATTTTCCCTTTTCTGTCCTACAGATTCATTCTTTCGTGGAGCAGCAGTGTTATCTATAGCTTTTTCCAATAATGCCTTTACCGGTATAGGACGGCTTTCCAGGCGTATGAACTCATCTGCTTTCTTGTAGAATTTTTCAAGGGAATTTGGCTCCTTCATGTTTAGCCATTTTCCAAATTCACTTGACTTGTCAATGGCCCTCAACGGATAAGTCAAGATCATTCGTGGTTCTGCATTGTCTACCTCGGCCAGCGCTATATTAAAGCGATTCAAGAAAGATCTGATAGTTCCCCCTGGATTCTGTTCTAAACTCGATAACGACATTATATCTTTGGCTTTTGAAGCATATAGCCTGAACTGCTCCTTGAATTTCCGGGTTAAGTCGGAAAACTGATCTATAGACCGGATTGGTAACTTGGTGAACCAAAGCAGAGCTACACCTTCTAGATATACAGGAAAATATCGGCACTTTATTTCATCAGAAGCTCTGGCACCTGTCATGTGCCAATCATATTTATACAAGAATTCGTTCGGGTCGCTTGTCCCCTTATAAGCTGGAATGGTTGGAGGGACGAACTTCCTTGGAAACTTAGCCTTTAAAATCCTTTCGGTAAATGGGGTTTTACTTGGAGCGAAACCCCATTCTTTCTCGTCTTCATTCCTTTGCATGCTCTCTTTCATGATTTGTCGAACCATTTCAGAAAGATAACCCTCATCATTTCGAGCTTTAGATCCACCAACCTTAGGAAGTGTTTGCTCAAAGGGGCTAGCAGCCCTCTATGGGACGTTCCTTTCTTCAGCATTATGAACGTTGCCAGCAAAGTTCCTTTCATTACCCGTTGGTTGACAGTTTGCTCCAAGCAAATCGTTCAGCTTATTCAAAATTAGGGCATTTTGGGCATTCTGAGCCTCGAATTGTGCACTTTGGGCATTTATCTGCTGGTTCAGTCTTAAGATTACAGCATCCAACTCAGCTTTTGTAACCCCAACAGGTGGAGTGGCTTGATTAGGTACTGGGGAAGCGGAGGTTCCCTCTTGAACATTTCCAGATCTAACAGATCTACTCCTTCTCCTCGAAGCCATGATTTCAGATAAACTTCTAGTCTTTAGAGAGATTGCTTCAACAAACTTCCATGGAGCAATGATGATAATTCGCCTGAGTTCAGCTCTCAATGAAAGCACCAAAAATGTTAACGCTAAAATTTAAACGCTAACACCCCGGTGTGTAAAGTGTAGTTGTGAAAGCACCACCCGATGATTCGGGAACAGAGTATAACCAGAAAACCACAGAAAAAGCAGCGAATAACAGCGATTTTATAGTGGTTCGGCTCAATAGTTTGCCTACGTCCACTTTGAATATCTTTATTGATGATTTCATTACAAGTTGATACAATTCTTCCCAAGTACAATACACTTTGAATTACTAAACACTTTGAACGAGTAGCTTAAACTTCAATGTAAGAGAAAGTCTTCAAATCCATGTCGGATGTATGAGATTCCTTCTTGAAGTTGTTGATAGCGTTCTATGTGTCTTGAAAGCTATGGGTATCGAGTCGGTTCTGAATGCAGCAGAGTATCGGTGCTTGGAAAGAATGAGCTAAAAAGTCTCTTTCTAGTTGGAGCTAGGGTCATATTTATAGACATTTCTCGGAGTTAGGTCGTATCTCGTACACGACTCATGATAAGTCGTAACTCGTAGATGACTCATGGTAGGTAGCGGCCGACCTACTGGGTTTAGCTCATGGCTTGGTCCAAAGTTATGCACCCATTTGAATGAATGATACAAGTTCTGAGTCGTCCCTGAGTTAACCTAATGCGACTTCCTTTATGCTAGCATGAGTCATACATGATTCATCATAAGTCGTAAGTCTTAGGTCGTGAACGACTTATCTGCAGTTATAAGTCAGCAACGACCTAAGTGTTGTTGACTCTTCCTTTTAGCGCTTTGATTCATCACTCCTTTAGTTCGTGGACTTTCTTAGGTCATAAGTTGTGAGCTGTGGTCGCGCACGAGTTAACTGGTCGTAGCTTCTTGTTCCCTTGCTTGAGTCGTAACTAGGTAGGTCGTTGATTCGGTCCATGTGTTAGGTCGGTAATCAGTTGAGTCGGTAATCATTGTGAGTCGTGAGCCTTTCTTGAGTCACTTGAGCAGAGGGGTTAACAGTATACATCGCCATATTAACCTAGATTGAGAAATAAATACATAAATAAAACGAATAAACATTTTATGCATGTTATAAATATATAACCAGAATGATTCAATCGTTTTTTTTATTTTCCTTTTTATTACAATAAGTTATGGCTACTATTCATGTTCTTCAAACACAAAACATAGCATTGATTGAATGTTGCTATATCACCATGAAATAAACCTTTAATAAGCTGTATATTCCAGTTAAAAAACCGATAATTGAACACCCAATATTTGGTTGAACTAAACTATGGCCAGATCTATATATCAACAGATTAACGCAACAATTTATCAAAGTAGACAATATAGTGATCAATTATTGCCTATAGAAATTCAAATAAAAAATCCATGTGTAAAAATAAAATAGCAATCAGAAGAGGGTAAAAAAAGAAACAACAAAAACAGAAAGAAGAAGATGCTGAAATGCAGAGTATGGCATCAGGTCATTCCTTGCTAACTACAAGGATATGCTTTCCCTACACCTTCCCCAGTTTTCACGATTTCCCCAGGGTAAAAAAAGAAACAAAAAAAACAGAAAGAAGAAGAAATTAACTACAGGCATCAGGTCATTCCTTGCTAACTATAAGCATATGCTTCCCATCTTAAGCATTTCTTGCTAACTACAGTCATCAGGTCATTACTTAGGGTCCTCTTATGCAGAGTATGGCAGAGTAAATTAAATAACATTGAACAAATATGTACCACTGAACGGTGGCAGTTACTAGCGGCGGCGCGGAGGCAGCTACTAATGGTGGCGTGGAGGTAGCTACTGGCGAAGCAGATCGAAGGCAAGAGGATTTAGAGAACTGCCAACGAAATGGAGGCAGGAGGATTTAGAGAATGGAAGGACGGAGGTTTAGACCGATTAGGTTTTTGTTCTCTCTCTATCTGGAAACAATAAGAAGGAATTAGGGATAGCTAGGTTTAACAATTTGTTAAACATTTAAACCATGGCGCCCGTAGGAAATGTGTAGGGAACTGCTAACGCTTTCCCTACACCTTCCCCAGTTTTCATGATTTCCCTACACCGCGCCTACGTAGCGTAGGTATGGCGTAGGGAAATGCAGGTTGGAAAATTACCAATTCTCTTGTAGTGAGCCCCAAATTTATAGCCACAAAAAATAGGGTTAGGAAAAAAACTCAAGAAAGTGTCGGAAAAAGAACATTGAAATCGGATGTAAATTAATTTGGATCAAAAACGTAAATGAAAATCATAAAGTTAAGTGCTTACCATAATTGATGTAGATTTTATCATCTTCTTACGCTTGTCACTGCCATAAAATAAAAGACGAATATTAAATGAGATTTATATAAGAAATAAGGGTTAAAAAAGTACAATTAAGAAAGCTTAAATTAAGGTAAAGGATGAGTCAGCCCAATACGGAAAAAGAGTTGATTTTTTCCAAAATTCAACAACTCGGCCGATATCTCGCAATTAAATCTCGGCCGAGGTATCGGACGAAATACCAAAATATCGTCCGAGATTTGGGTCAGACGGGATTCAAACGAAATAGCCTGTTTCGAATCGCCCAGGCTTCAAAACCAGATCTCGGCCGAGATATCGGCCGAGATGAGCGAGATTTAAAACCTTGGTCTTGAACTCTATTCCTGACATCAGACCACACACAATCTTTCTATAGTGCAATCAAATAAGCTCGAGCATTTATGGCTATGCACGTCTATCCCAGTTTATTAAATACTCTAAGAATTTTGTCCAAAAATCCATGGGAAACGGCCACATTTCCACATTCAAACAGGTGAGTTTATCAGGAGTAATCTTGAAGGTAGATACTCCGCTCCAATTAGAGTATAGATCTCATTAAGAGTTTCTATTAACTCATCCTCTAATCACTTCAGGAATACATGCTTCTTAATCTAAAATTAGCATGTTCAACTAATATCACTTTGCAACTTGTTATTACCCATTAAACCTAGTTCTTGGGATCTCCAATAATTAGGTCGGTTTATCATTGTGCATGACTCAACAATCTAAGGGCAATAGTTCCATTCTTTTAGAAGTTCTAAGGACTTTCTCTATGGCCGGTCCTTTCGTCAAAGGATCTGTAACATTCTCATCACTACATATGTATCCACTTTAACAGCACATGAAGAGAGTGGCTCTCTGATAGTACTGTGCTTACAATGTATCTGTCGTCTTTTACCATTGTAATAACGGTTCTGTACTTTTTCAATAGCCGTGGTACTATCCCAATGGATCAACATGCTGGTATCGGTTTTTCTCATAAAGGAACCTCAGCTAGCAGTTTCTTAAGTACTCTATTTCTTCACTGGCTATGGTTTGTGATATCATCTCAGACTCCATAGTAGACTAAGCCAAAATAGTCTGTTTCTTCTATTTCCAAGAAATAGCACTTCCAGCTGTGCTAAAGATGTAGCCACTGATTGCTTTTGAATCATCAGATTAAGTATTCTAATCTGCATCGATGTAATCTTCAAGGACAGCTGAATTTTTTTCATATCGTAGCCCAAGGTTCATGATTCATTTTGTTTATCTCATGACCCTCTCAATAGCGTGCCAATGTTCTATACAATGTCTACTAGTAAACCTGCATAATAGTTCCATGACATAGGCAATGTCGGGTCTAGTACAATCAGTGGCATCCCGAAGGATGCCAATGATGCTCACATAATTAGACTTTCTTACACCTTCACCGGTGTTCTTAAATAGCTTTACACTAGGATCATATAATGTACATGCAGGTTTACAGTTAAAATAACTGTTTTTCTTTAGAATCTTCTCAAAATAGTGAGATTGATCCAAAGAAAGTCCCTTTTCAAACCTAGTAATTTTAATACCAAGGATTACACTCGCTTCAACTAGATCTTTCATATCGAAATTGGCACTTAACAATATGAATGTTTGACCCAAAAATAAGTAGGTCATATACATACAGACATACGATGGTACAAATGTCATTCTCAGATTTATAGTAAATTTATTTGTCGCTTTCATTAACTTTGAAACCATCTGAGATTATTAAGTTATTAAATTTTTCATGCCATTATTTTTGCGCATGTTTTAAGCTATATAATGATCTATCTAACATGCAAACTTTATGTTCTTGAACATGAACTAGTACATTTGGTGTATTATTAAATTATGAATAGATGCAAGTGAAATTAGTACTCAAATGGATATAATCCTAGTTACAGGTGAAAAGGTGTCAAAAAAGTTGTAGTGACCCACAGTTCTGAACCCTTTGAGTAGATACTAAATCAATCTTGTTCAACCCAAATTGTACAAAAGAGTGAATACTAGGGTAAAGAAAAAAAGATAGAGGAAAATAAACAAAAACAACAACCTAAAATCTCACAATCACAGCAAAACAAAATATAATATATAATAACAAATTTTTATATAAGAGAATCTAAATAGTTTATATACTTACAATCATCAGAGTACAACAATCAATATATCAATCTGGATAGTTATAATAGTTTGCCCTCATACAGCAGAAATATAAATCAAGTACGGTAATACGTCTCTATCATCTAACTTGCCTCCTGGGCTCCATAGCATTCTATTCTGAATCTATAAAATTCGGTCTGATCCGAGCATTATAATAAAGTAACACCGGATCAATCCAGAAAACTAGCGTGAGAAAACACACTCACTTTGAATTATTAGGGTTACCTAAATCATTTGAAAAATAAAGGTATCTCGAAGGACCGCGCCACACATAAACATGACAGGTTTTTCCCCTTATGATAACCAAAATATTTTTATAGAAAATCCAATGATATTATAATAGTGTATAAATATGAATACTTATTCAAATAGCTGAAATTGTTACATTAATTAAATTCCAGCATATTAGGCTCTACAAACAAAACCGTAAGCTCGTATCGGAGAATGAATTCCAACGAATGACTGACAGTACACCTCTAGAACAATGTACCGAGGACCTCGCTGGGACCCCCTGCTACACAAGACCGGCCTACCCCTAACCTGGATAGACCAAATATGTTACCACCCCGGTTCCCACCCTTACCATCGTGCGCTCCTTTCATGCATAACCATATCCATAATAAATAGGTTTTCGAGGACATCTAGAAAAGTGATAACATACCCTAATTGGGTGCGACGCACTTAGTCTTGTTGCATCTTCCTTGTTTTAGTCATTCCCGGTTGATGAGGCTCGAGGCTAAGCGCCACCTTTCAAGAAACAATTCTTCTTAGAATGCTCATCGTCCTCCAATGACGATGTTCTAATAGCATTCGTCCATACAAGTTACCCTGGGTCTGGACAAATCGAATCACCGTTTTCATTGTCTTCACGGTATTCATTCGTACGTTCAAACCAGATCGAAGCAGTCTTCGGATAATTAAATCCGACCCCGATCTCTTTGACACACCTAATGAAATTGGCCAATATTGATAGTTGGTTATTTAACTCTCAATAAAACATCCATAAATTGACACAAGGCTTCATTTTATAATCTCCAAAATATTTATTTCATAACATCTTCACCAAGATATATATTTAATCTCTTTCAATGTTTCTATATTTGAAAACAATTTCAACACTTGGATCCATAACAGTAGATTTCCCGTTTTCAATACTTAAAAATATTTCCAACTTCCATTTTTATAACACTTAAAAAATATTTCTATTCCAAATCTTCCTCGACTAAAAATATTTTCCAAAACCATCCTTTCAATACTTAGGGAAATATCTATACGTATAATTTCCAAAATCATTTTAAGATTTAAACTTGGAAATATTTCATAACTTATCTCATAAGTCTCCCGAATTTTTGTAAATTCTTCCTACGAATTCCAAACTTATTATACTTATTTATAATCCCACTAACCATTTATAACTTCTTTAAAAAAATTCAAATCCTTTTCGAAGTAATCGCATCTAAACGTTCGAACTTTTCTTAAGTCTATAGAATACCATTTATAAGATTTCTCTTATAAAGTCTCATCCTTAAGTTTAAAACCTGTTTACACATCTCGAAAGGATTTTATGAATAAAGTTTCAGTCATTTCAATATATATATATATATATATATATATATATATATATATAATGAGCATTTTAAAGAATAGTAGTTTATTTTATTTTACATTATTATATATTTTTTTTATTTAAATATGATTTAAGTTATTATTTAAAATATTAAACACTTTCAATAAACCATCAATAACCCATTTTAAATAAAAAAATCAATTTTCAAATCTGATTATAAAAATTTAAATTATATTTCAATGAATATTAAATATTTAAAATCTATTTTTCAAAGTATTCCAATACTAACTAGTTTAAAATTTTGTAGTTTAAATGATACAGTTTTCACTTTGGAATAACAAATTTAACTTCTTAAAAATAAAAAAATATTTTAAAATCTCAACAACCAATTTAATTTACAACTTCCTCCCGATTTCACAACATATCGATTCATTGTCTATTCCGTAACCATTCTCATTTCAAGAATAGAATCTATTGTTTTCCTCTACCCTGTTTCCATATTCTAATACAAATTCATCCATCTGACATCGAATTTCTTTATTTATAAACATCGTTTATAAATTTTTATAACCCCATTGGTTTTACCTGTTTATGAAACAAACCTTATTTATAATTTTCCATTATTTAAATTCATTTCTTATAAATTCAATTTATACTTCCCATCTATTTTTAATATTGATTTTAACTCCTTTTCATATTTCAGAATACCTATACAAACTCCTTTCTATAACTAGTTTTTTGAAGTTTCTTTTTAAGACCATTTACGAATGGTTACGTACAATCCAAAATCAATATATATATATATATATATATATATATATATTATTTTTAGTACAATTTTCTTAAAAATAATCCAATTTCCAATATAAATATTTTTATATCAAAAATCTCTTTTTAAATTCCTTTAAACTAAAAATAATAATTTATGGTATTTAAAAAGCCAAATTTAAGGCCGGTGCTAGCATAGCATCCAAAAATTCAAATCATAGCAATAATCTATAACAGATTATCTATGCACGTCATATATCACTGCACATGAAAAATAAACAATATTTTTGAGGAATCCAGTTGGATCCCTCCAACCTGTTTCTCTGCATTTACAGATGTTAATACAAAATAAAAATACCAATCCCACTTCGAGGGGGATATCGCGGTATACGGGATCATCCCCTATTATGCGGTGGGCATAGAGTCTCATCCGCTATAATGTGCGGGAATATCACTCCAACTACTAGTGTATATATACTACTATATATATCATTCAACAAGCAATAATTTATAAATTCAACAGGCTTCCAAAATTTAGTTTTCAACTATTTAAAATTTAAATTTTGGTAATCCAAATGAGTGAGAGTTTTTCTCACCTTTGATTTTCACTTTGCAATCCGTTCCAACCCGACTTGTTTACACAATTTTTAGACCTCGTATACATTTAATACGAATTAATAAACTACAAAATAAATTGATTGACGGTTAACTTAGATTAAAAATCATTTCAAATAAATTACCCTCTGCACTATCCTTAATTTTAGAGAACCAACTCGCCAACTCCTGCCTTCCAGTCAATACGACGCCGACCTCCACGCAACCATCCTCGCGAACTTCCGTCATACACTTGCGCGCTCTCCTCTACCTCATAAATTCCTCCGCGGCAAACCAAAAGAACGCAACCACTTCCCAGGTCATGCCGACCTCGCGCACTATCTACGCCCGTTGACCGACCTCGTCTAACACCGCCGCCAACGCGCACGAACCTTAACAGAAACGTGCCAAAGTCGAGCCTCTTCCCCTTCAACGTTCCTAGGAATCGCAACTCCCAATTCGTGCTCCAGAATTTCCCCTTTGCCATCGCAAACCCTAAAACTCATCGTCGCTGCCTCGACCAGACATCATCGCTCTGCTCCACCTACTCTTACTCTCCCACGCGAATGCGCCTACCTTATTCACCACATTGCCTCTGTTCGCCGCTTATTCCAGAAATTCGAATCCCTCCATCCATTGCTGGTTGCCCATCGATTCTTCCATAGTCTTCATGCTTGCGTTACCTAGCGAACCACTTCCCTCGCCCACCCGTTTGAATGCGAGCGCGTATTTTTTTCGAGAACGAAATTTGTTCTCATTTTCATTTTTTTCGACATCGATTTTGATTTCACTAAAGAGAAAGGGGAGACCTGATTTAAACAATTTTATTTTTAATCCGTTCAATTTAATTCAAGTAAGAATTCAATTCTAATTTCAAAATTCTTCCACTTCATTGCTTATATTCATATAGCAATTTCACCATTCAAATTTGTTATTGTCTCAATTTCCAATAAATCGATTTAACTTTCCTTAGGTTAAATTCAATTCACACAATCTATTTTAACCTACATAAGTTAAAATTTAATCTCAAAATTCAAATTCCATACTTTTCTTTAAATCATTCGCCATTTATAAGTTCATAACTCATTTTCTGATATTTTCTAAAACATTTAATAAGGATTTCAAAAATCAAATATTTGGTATCTACTTCAAATCACTTTAAAAGCAATTATATATATAGACACACACACACACACTCTCTTTGGTTTGCAAACCCTTCCTTTGGAATTTTCAAAATCACCTGGTTTTATTTCAAAAAAAATTCCCTTGGAAATTCTAACAACGTTTTTTTTCAACAAGAATCTCCAAGCCAATTATTTCATTAGCAATCTGTCACTTAGACACTCGAAACTGAACACCGATGATGCGTTCGTCATCATCGGAATTACTTTCCAGCGACTAAAGTGTGTTCAATGCTATAGCACTTCCAAAATCAATCTAAAACAAATTTTCTCTTCAAAAATATCTCCAAAATAATAGTACTACTATTTATCTTCAAACTTTTTAGAAATACTTTCAAAAATATCCGGGATTTAATTTTCCAAATCGTGGTTTGAATCCATTTTTAGTTTTTAATCCATTCGTATAATTCATACTTATACAATCTAATTTGGATTTATGTATATTCATTTCAATTCTTATTTTGATTACATAATATTAACCAAACACACCACTATAACAATTTTCAAAATATTATTCTCTTTTATATCAATATATAATTTGGGTAAAATTATTTCATTTACCCGATTCAAAACCATATTGTGTCAGTTTACCGTGTTTAAGTGTTTAGAAACACCTATCAATTTAGAAGCGTCACACTACTCGAACAGAATTTATATACCACTCAACGGATAAATTAACACAATATAAAACCATTTATATTCACTAACAAAATACAGGCTCATAATGTTATACCGCTATTCCATACTCAATGGAACAATTTTCGGGACCTAATTCCATTTTATGGAGAAAATCGCATTTTGGACTCGATTATTGTATTGAATTTTCGATATTACTTCTAGCGCGTTCTAACTCATATGGCAAAACGATAACTCCAAACACTACAAAATTTAAAAACTTATAATAATACATTATTACGGATCCGATGGAGTTGGTTTCGTCGAAATCAAAGACTATGCCCTGGATTTTGCTACATTCGATTTCAATAAGATAAATACAAATAAACTGGTAAGGGTTCTATTTTTTCTTTCAGCTTTACTGTTCATTTCAGGTAAATAAGGTGCGGTTCTCTCATGAATTATTCCATGCAATTTATAGAAATCAAGCAATAAACTAGACTCGTATTCTTTTCCTCTTTCAACACGAATCCTCTTAATTTTCTTATTAGATTGATTCTCAATTTCAGTTTTAAATGATTTAAACATATCAAATACATCGAGGTATACATAAGTAAAATTAGAACAGGACTCAACAAAAGTGATAAAGTAACGATGTCATGTTTAGTCAAAGTTCCATCAAGCTAACATATATCCAAGTAAATCAAATCTAAATGTTCAGAAACTCTATCAAATGATTTTTGTGGTTTCTTAGTGATTTTTTCTTTACTACAGAAGTTGCATTTATCAAAATCAGTTTGTGACATTTCAGGGATATGATATAAGGTGCTCATGTTATAAATTATATGTTTATTCACATGACATAATCTAGAGTACTAGATATTAAAATCACATAACATATAAGCAGAAGTAGACATTTTATTACATTAAACTTTCAATTTAAACAAACCATCAGTTGCGTAACCCATACCCACAAACATACCATTCATAGTGATGGTGTACATATTAGCCCCAATAGTCTATGTAAACCCTGCCTTATTAAGAAGATAACCTAAAACAAGATTCTTTCTCATATTTGGATGTGCATTATGTCTTTCAAAATGACGGTCTTTCTAGAGGTAACATCCAATCCGAGCAGCAATATCTGTGTAAGAGTCTTTCAATAACACATTCTTGTTCTTCGTCTCCATGTATGTTTTGAACATAGCACGGTCATAGCAGACATGGCATGTAGCACCAGTATCTACCTACCAACCCTCTGATCCCCCAAATAGGTGAATCTCATCAGTAATCATAGTTGTTAGAGGCTTCTCGGTAAGGTGAATCTGATTTGCGTGCCATATGACCTGATTTTCCACAGTTATAGCAAAGGAACAACTGTCCAGAGTCATTCTTTTGGGGTTGTTTCTGTTTGTTGTAGTTTTGACTAAGCTTGAGGTTCTGATTCTTAAAATTTTAGGATCAAACTGTAGCTTTCTTATTGTTGCCTATAACAGCAATCACTTCTTCCTTCATATCTTATTTACGTGACTCTTCCTCAATATGGAGGTGAATTATCAAGCTTCCCAAAAAAATTATTTAGTTTCATGTCTCAGATTATTCTTAGAATCCTTTCAACTAGGGGGTAGTTTATCTATCAAAACAACAATTTGGAATTGTTCATCAATAACCGTACATTCGGAGACGATCTCATGAGCTATTTTCTAAATTTCATTAAACTGCGTCTCTATTGACCTGTCGTCCGTCATCTGAAATTTGAGGTAGCGGCTGACGACGTATTTCTTCGCTCCAACTTCTTCTATATCATACTTCTTTTGCAGCGCCTTATAGTTTTCCTTGGTTGTCTTGTCCAAATTGTAGTAGTCATAGAGATCGTTGCTTAGGTCATTGAGTATAAAGTTCTTACAAAGGTAATCTTGCTCTATCCAATTCCGCAATTTTGGGTTTTTTTCCTACCAGATCTGCAGTTGTTGGGCATCAGTTTTAGCAGACTTTTTTGGTACTATCGGCTTTTCTGCAGTGAGCACACCAACCACCTTCCTCATCTTCAGAAAAAATTCCATATTTTGCTTCCAACCTTTGAAATGGTGGCCCTCAAAACCGAAGGGCGCAGAAGTGACCATGCGGACCTAAAACATTGAGGTCGGTGCAGCTTCATAAATAGTTGCAGAAAAATTCATTGTTGTCTGGAACATCTTCAAATTGTTGGGAACAATGAACTTCGACCGAGTCACGTACATTGTCACTCTCTTGAAGGCATTTCGACATTCTCCTCGAGGTTGCAAATATTTGTAAAAAAACAAACTTCACCTCCTCTGCGATAAAACAACCTCTCTAATCTGAAGAAATATCAACTATTTGCATTGACAAATTTGATACTGATTTGCACTCGAAAATACTGCTTGAGGTGTTTAGTTTGTTGAAGGAAGAAGAAAAATAAAAATGTCTGTTATTCTTGCCATTTCTCTTCTGTCTGTGTAACATTTAAATAAGTAGAATGAAAATTATATGCGCTACTAAAGTGATGAAATGTTAATGAATTTTAATTTATTCTCTTTTAAAACAATATTATAATATCATCAACTTTTGTAACGACTCAACAATTATATCACATAAATATATTACCCTTATGCAAGTGCAACGGCTCAATTATAATAATGATTCATAAATATATTACCATTATAAACTTGCAAAGGCTCAAATTATAATAATGGTTCACAAATAAATTTCCATGAACCAGTTATTTATTTATTTATTTTAAATAAATTTACTTCATAAGCAAAAACATTTCCAACTGTTACATAAACTAGACTTTGGAGAAATTTAATTACATCCCATTAGCAAATGTGTGATGTATGTTATTGATGTGTGCAAGTATTTTATTGCATCTTTTTAAGTTTTTGCAAAGGGAGACATGTTTACGCAAGTTATTATTTCTTCATTTTAAAATGGTTTATGTTTTGTTGATATTAATCTACTTGAATTGCTATGAAATGAAAGAAAACGTGAACATATATAGTTGTAATGATTACTTAATCTTCGAACGTATTGATTTTTTTGATTCTATTTATTTGTTGTTGTTATCTAAAAAACATGCTTATATTATAGTTAGCCTTCTTAGTTCATTAACTAGTATCATAAAAAAACACTTTCCATTGTTGGAAGTTAAAATCAGATCATTGAACAGAGTTCTAAGTATTTTAATCAATTAGACTACTACAAGTTTGGTGGTCTTACATTTTCATATATTCATATTTCATATTTCCAATTTGATTTGGTTGTCACGGCAGCCTTACATAGTTGCATTTTGTGCTACTTTGGTTTGAAAAGATAACTAACGACTTTGACTACTAGAAAAGTCGGAGATTGGACTTTGCACTTATACGTCCAACATTCCATATACTAGGTTTTCATGATCGAACTCAAATGCGATACGACCTCGGATAACTTTGAGCAGCATACCACTTCAGTGTGCACCTTAATCGGATCTCAATCATGCAATTTAAGTCGACTTTCGAATCAACGGTTCAACTGTTTATTTTCTCCGATCAAACCACAGTTCATTTACATTGCAAAATTCAACATCGTTCCAAAATATAAATAGCGATCTCCAGCATTTCGTTCTTCCTAGTTGCAAACTTCTCCAAACCACTGCAACTTTCGTCAAGTTTGCTATCACTAAACTTATATCGTTGTACACTACTACTGTGTATACAAATGTAGTTGTCCTGATGTAGTTGTGCACTACAACATGATACAATTTTGGTTGCAAAGTTTGAAGATCATCTACAGCTTGCATATCTAGAATTTTATTAAAATATTATTACGTATAAATTGTATTTAAATTCGTAAATTTTTATATAAAAAAATCCATAATTTCAAATGTTTGACTGGTTAAACCATAAAGAATTTAAACCTTGGGCCATCATGATTAGACCACGGTCCAATCATCAAAACTAATCATTTGCAATGACATAAAATGATCCAATTTAATACTTAGAGAAACGCCAATAACATCATGCATTTGCAAAAGGTGTATAATTAGGTTTCTCTAAAGTCTAGTTTACACAGAGCTCTACAACTTTGCTAAGCAACTAACTATTTGCTCATGCCTTGTTTTGACGACATGAAGCTCTTAGAGAAACTAGTATAAAAAATCATTCCCATTTACACAGTGAAACATTGTTGAAAATATGCTAAATATTTTGTTAGATTTTTCTATTCTTTCACAGAATAAACATATGATTATGTCAAAATAGGTCTTTTCCATATCCATAAACAAAACGCCAAATCTATATCCGTATATACAAATATCTGAAAATTCACACATATCCACCTCGGTGGTTAATTCTGGATATCCTAAAATATCAATATTCGAAAACTATTAACCACTTAAAATTGCTATATCTGATATTTTTAAAGGGCTTTGCACAGAAGGTCATTATTTCTGACGTTCTTATGAGAAAAATCGTTATAGCAATGAACATGTAAATTAGGTCCTTGTTGTTTCTGAATTAAAAACGCAAATTAGCTTGTAGTTTTTCGATAGAAAGTGCAAGTTAATTTGCACTTTTAAAAAAAATAAAAATTTAAAAATAAAAATTTAAAAAGTAGAAAAATGCATCTTACCTCGCGTTTTCTATCAAAAATTGCAAGATACCTTGCGTTTTCTATTTTTAAAAATAAGGACCAAATTTCATTTCTACAGGGACTTTTCTTATAGCGATATAAAAAACATGGACCAACTCTTTTATTTTATTTTTATCACTCACTAAGGCATAAAGAAGTTATAATACCGACCAAAATTTTTAAGTTGGAAAAATTAAAATAATTCTTACATAAATACATTAAAACTTAGTCCTTTTATTTGTCCAATCATTTGTACTTTGAATTAATGTACTACTGTTACCATTTATTTACTATTTATTTTCATACTAACTTATTTGGTGACATGAAAAAAAGTTCTTTTTCTTTTTTATCCATGTTATTTTTCTTTCTATCATTTGAGAAAAAAATAAATCACCTAGTTCATCATTTTTTTTCCGTAAAATCCATTCAATTATAAAAGCGTCTTTTGAATATAAATCATAGACAATGGTTTCATACATGACACAACAATGTTTTGTCAACTGCCCTTTATTATTTCTACTTTTAAATTCAAACAATTTGAAAGCGAAGTTAATGAATTTCAAGATAATGGTTTGTTGGAATTTTTTACTAGAAATAATAAAATTTCAATGATTGTAAACGAGTATACTGCAGTGTACCATGTAGTAATTACATGTCATAGACACTATAGTTTTCTCATTGTGCCAATCATATACTTTTTGAGCTCAAGTAAGGTAACTTGGTCTTGTACTCCAATTCCTTTCTTTGTGAAAAAACTTAGCAACTAGTCTAGCCTTGTATCTCCCATCATCCTTCATCTTGAACACCCACTTGCAACTTATGTCTCGACTTACTTGAGGAGGTGGTACCAAGACCCAAGTCTTGTTCTTCTTCAATAACCCTAACTCCTCTTCTAGAGTGCATATCCACTTCAAACCGTCACATGACTTCAAAGCTTCATCAAGGCCTAGTGGCTCCTCAAGAACCACATGTAGGGCATAGTCAAACTACTCACAATACCTTTCGAGCGGCCTAATAATCCAACGACTGACCCGAGTAGGTATGCTTCACCTTAACTCCTTTCAGCTCCACCTTGAACTGAACTTTCTCTAGATTCCTGCTTATCACCATCACTACTAGAAGATACATGTGGACTATTCTGTGATGTTTCATCAAATGTTTTTTCCTCGATAGCATTAACAACAACTCTACTATTTGTCTAGAACACGAGAACTTCTTCCATCTCCTTAATCCTGTCAAAATCTTCTGATGTGGTAGACAGCTTCTCCTTCGAATTGAACATAGCAGACTCATCAAAAGTAACATGTCTGGAATTAACAATCTTCTGACCAATATGGTAACAAATTAATTACCCTTTGATACCTTCGGTGTATTTCACTAGTTTGCCCTTGTATGCTTCGGCCTCGAACTTGTCATCACCCGTATTGTGAACGTACACAGGACAACCAAAAATTCGGTAGTAACCAAGACACACTGCTTTACCTCCCCACTTCTTCCTTGGAATCTTCCCATCTATGGCCGGGCAAGAAATTCGACTTATGATATGCACCGGAGTTGATAATGCCTCAACCTAAAAGCCTCTAGACAAACCCACCGCCAATCTCAAATAACAAGCCTTCTCCAGTAGAGTTCTATTCATCCTTTCCACAACCATATTGGATTATAGATCGTCGAGTATGCTGAAATGTCTCTGAATGCCATGTTATCTACAAAAGTCGATGAACTCGCTAGATACAAATTCACCACCATTATTAGATCCCAACACCTTCAACCTAGAACCAGATTGGTTCTCAACAAGCGCATTCAGTCTTTGAACTTCTCAAAACACTCTGATTTGGGCTTCATCACATAAACTCATACTTTTAAAGAAAAGTTATCAATAAAAGAGATAAAATGTAACGACCCAGAATTTTTGTCATTTGAAATTCGTATATTTAATCGATTTTAAATATTAACAAGTAAAATTTGTAAGTCGAATAAATTTTATTTCGAATATCTAGATTTAATTGGATAATTAAATCGATAACTTAATATTTGAAATTACAGGAATAATTGGAAATTGGGTTTAATGTGATTAAAATTGATTTGTAAAGTTGTGTTAAATCATATTGGAGTTAGAATGATGTTATAGAACTTTTAAAATTGAATCAAAAGTTAATTTGTGGAAATTGAATATTTTAATATTTAATTGATGAGTTTAAATAGCCATTTTTCAAATACTCTTGGATTTCAACGAAACCAGTTTCATCGGATCGATAATGTTATATTATTGTGTGGTTTCAAATTTCGTGTCAATCGGACTTACGGTTTGTCCGAAATAAATAATTCGATTCGAGTGAATTTTGAATTTTAAATAATTCGATTTGGAAAGATTTCTTTCAAATTTGATAGAATTGGCTCCTGATATATATTCCATTGCGTTCGGAATAGGGGTAAAACATTATAAACGCCAGGCGGCATGCTCGTACGGTGTTCGGAAAATTTTTGGATGAATAGTGCGCGAATATTTTCTATAAAAAGACCTCATTTATTTCATTTTGCAACAAAACGCTAGCCCTAAGCTTCAGCCGCCACTAAACAATCAATGGACGAAAATATTCATTTCTATCTCCTCCAATTTCTTCAAATCCACACGTTAATTCAAGAAATCTTCAACTACAAAGTTGAAGATCATCATGAGATCTAGGATATCAACGGTGGAGATCAAAAATCATGCCATGGATTGTCGGCAAATCGAGTTCGAATGGCGCGCGATAAGTGCGATTTCTCGTCGACGGCGGCGTTAGGTGGAGCCGCACTTGGCTCGGTGGTGCACGACATGGAGGCGCTCGAAGTGATGGCTATTGATCAACTTCCGGTCGCGTGTGGTGGCTCGGCCTCAAAAATATTCAAACGTGACAATGGGTTTCTTTGGCATGGGACATGCAGGAGCAGGAAGAAATGGAGAATGGCCGTGATATGCGTTTAGGAATGGACGGCCCAGGTGTGTTTGAGGTTAACAAAAAAATAAAAAGAAATTTGTAAATTGAATTATATTAAATCGTGTAAACTTTGAAATATTATAACTTGTTCATACGAGGTCGAAAACGCACGAAACGAATTGCGTTAGGTCCGTATTGACGAACAGTACGCGATGGAGCTGGATTGGGATTGATTGGAGCTAGTGAAAATTTGGGGGAAAATTAAACGCGCGTTTAATTTTATTCGAAATAAAACACTACGACTGTTATTGGAAACAAGGTGAGAACTTCTCACTCAATCGAAATTGTTTCGATTTAACTTTTAAATAGTTATATTTAAAATTTCTTGATTGTATTCTTGGATGATAAATTGCTATCTATTGTATTGAAATAGACCTTATACGCCATATATTAAGCGGATGTTATTTATTAAACACATATACCGCGATATTTCACCTTGATGTGGAATTGGTATTATATATGTACTTGGAGTTGATTTTCCCGCATTATATAGCGGATGAGACACTATTGCGCCGCATAATAACGGATAATATTTATAAACCCATGTACCGCTATATTCCGTATTGGAACGAGATTGGTATTGTGCTAACATCTGTGGATGCTGGGAAACAGGTTGGGGGGATCCAACTGGATTCCTCAGCGGTATTGATTTATTTACAGATATTTGTGATATATTCTGTTATCATATGATATATGATGTTTTGGATGCCGTGATTGTTATATTTAATGTTGTTGCAGCATTGGGCCTATTTTGGAAAATTAAAAATGTTAAGTAATGATTTTCAAATTTAAAAGGGTTTTAAAGTGTACGTTTTATTAAATTTTGGAATTGATTCATTTTAAATCAATAAACGTTATAATTTTAATGTTATAAAATTTATGATTTTTGAGAAAATATAGTTAAAATGTGATTTTTGAAATGTGGAGTTAATGGTTTTATAAAATAGTTTAAATTGATATTTTTGAATTATTATAAAAAGCTTGATATAAAAGGTTTACAGAAGTGATATTTATAAATTAAAATATTGGAATTATAAAATGAGTTTTTATAAGTGTTAGAATGAAGTAGGAATCAATTTCATAAATGACTGAAATTTATAGATTTATAAATTGTGAAGTTATAAAATGAATAGATTTTGTAAAATAAAAGATTTATAAGTAATTAACTTATAAATAGGATTTTGGCATTTAAATGAGATATAAATAGAATTTGTAAATTAAGGGATTTTATAAGTTGAAGTTTTTATAAAATTATATAAATGTGAATTTATAAACGTTGTTTTATAAATCCGAAATCGACTTATTTTGATAAGTTAATTATTATAGCTTATTAAAGGAGTATATTAACGATTTTGGGACAGTGGATAATCCTTTAAAATAAAATGTGTAAAAATGTTGAATTTGGGTAAACGATTCATGTTCACGATTTTGGACAGTGAATAATATATTGAAAAAAAGTTTTGGGGAAGTGATATTTTAAATAGAATTAAAACGATTTGAAGTAGTTTTAAAATGTGTTAAGGATCGAAACCATAGATTTCAACATTCATTGTTGATATAAACGTTTTTGAGAAATAAGGAAAAGATGGACTATAACACTGTTGTTATAGTAAATGATTTTCAAAAGGAAATGTTTTATATAATATTGGAATTTATATATCTATCTTAATTTCGATCCCTATATTAGTGATTTTGAGTTGTCGTAACGATGTTTTACACAACAATCGTTTTGACCCAAATAAATGTGTTTAAAGAAAACGTTTTCCTTTAAAGAATAAAATATATATACTTAATCGTGTTTTAAGTATATAGGATATTTTCTTTGTATTGAAAATAAAATGATTTGTGAATTACTTATTGTTAAATAAGCATGGAAATGTTTTTCCAATATGAAGTGAAATGTTTTGGGTTTTTACCTTTTAAAGATAAATTGAAAATGAATAAGCATTTGGAAATGTTTTCCAATATGAAATTGAAATGGTTTATAGAATATATCTTTTTAAAGATAGATTGAAGTCAATATCTGGCAAGTTATTTAATTTATGGAAGATTAATAAAAAGGGCCTAGTGATTGTTATGGTGTTGGATATTTGTTTGTTGGCCTTGAAAGTTAAATAACTGACTATTAATATTTACCTTTAAATGGGTATTTGTTGTGATTTGCTTGAATTTGAATGCTACACTTATTTTAAAATAAGCACTCGTTATTCGGTTTAGCCGGGTGAGGACCTTTGTGTCATAAATCTCATTCCGAATAGTGATATGTCGAAATGGATAGCACTTGAAGACCGGTGTTGAAGACAAGATATTTTCGAAAACGAAAGGATTACCGTCGAATGACTCTGCATCGGCTGATCTCCGATATAGTGATTTTATCACCCTTTTTGATGGGAAGTCCGGTCGTGATTAGTGAATATCCGGATTGCAAGGGCTTTTTTGGAAGTGCCTTCGGTTCCGTTCGATCCCGGAACAGACTTGTATGGATGTGTGTCTGACGTTACAATTTGAGATGTAAAGCTGGTTTCTATCAAATATATCTCTGTTGGTGGCGGAGAATTTATTCTCTTAGCTTAACACCCTTCTCTGAGACGTATGAGCTCAAAGGTTATGTAGTTGATGGTTACTAGTGATATATTCCCAAATTGGTAATGTGGCATACGAAGTGATGTTGAGCATTTTTTGATCAAAGTGTGGCTTTTGTGAAAAGCGTAGCTTTGTGGGCGAGACTTCTTCGAACCTCACACCCCGAAAATGGTCAAAACAGAAAAGAGACGGCAAGGTTATTAGGCGACAACACCCCCTTAGTGTATATTATTTCCTTCTGGATAGAGGTGGTATTATGGTATGGAGTCCTGATACTTAACCAATGTTGTTGCTGCAAACTTATTATTTTGTGGTTGTTGGTGAATCCCTAGATTTAGGTCGGTTACGACCGGTGGATGGCATATTCGTGTCAGTATTTACCCGGCTAGGGGTAACCCGGCCTTGTGTTGGCAGAGATCCGGTTAGGTTCTCGGGGCGTTATTCCAAAAGCGTACCCATATGGCAATGGGAAGTTCCTTGGCCTGACCATTTGATGGAAATCCAAACTCAAATACGCACCTTGTACGGTTTTAGTTGTAGAACCTACCATTCACTTATGGTGGTCACCACTGTTTAGATGGTAGCTATGGTAGGCATAGTTCAGAATGTCTATGTTGGCTAAGATTTATATTATATTTTCAAAAATTTTTCCTACACTTTGCACTAATAATAATAATATCAAAGAAATTTGCGTATCGAGCATATTTGACTATCATAGGGAGAAATCTCCTCCGATTCTGCGTTTGCATTGTGTGTGTGTGCGAGAGGCCTTATGTTAGTCTCATTTTCTAAAAAGCATTGCGAATCTAATTCAAAATATTTCACTGTTTGTTTTTAAAGATATAACTGTTTTAAATTCTCACACCAGTCCCATGACTGACCTAGAGTTTATTGTTTCCTTCCTAAACTCTGGGTATCCATGATTTTCCACACGGGCAGTCTAGAGTTAGGGTATCAGGTTATTCTGGAATTTGGGAGTTGCTGTAAAGATCTGGAGGCAGGCTGGATGGCTTGGCGTATCAACTAGTATATAGTATTTTATTTCCGCTGTTTGTTGTTTAAACTCTGATAATGTAATGTGATGTGATGTAATGTAATAATTGATATAGTTCTTTGTTTTAAAGATTATTCATTTATCTATTATATGCTGTTCCGCTGCGATTGTGAGATTCTGTTATTGTTTTCTGTTGCTTTTCTTTCTTTCTTCTTTTACCTTCTACCCCTTCTTTAACCCTAACGTACGGTTTTCCGGCATTCGATTGCTCGACAGTTGATACAGTGGACGTATTAATGTCGACCTTTGTGAGTCGAAAATCCCTATCATCGCATTTGGTATCATAGTATTTGGTTAAGCGACAACCTTGGCTTACTCATTAGAGATAGAGTCAGCAGTACTCTAGAATGAGTTTGAGTGAAATTATAATTATGAGCGTGTATTTGTTAGTGAATATAAAAGTGTTTTATATTGGGTTTGTTTTTCCGTTGCGCTATTTGCGAATTTTGGTCGGTACATGGGACACCATATTATCGATAGGGATTTCTAAACTCTTAAACGAGGCAAGTCGACATAGTATCATTGTAAAATAGGGTAAATGAAATAATTTTACCCAAAGCTATTTTTGTATATAAAAGAAATAAATTTTCTGTAAATATATATAAATTGATTGTTTGGTTGTTGAAAATGTAAGAATATATATAAGTAAATTAAAAGAAAAATTGTATAAGCAAATGAATTATTAAAATGAAATTATAAATAATGTGATTTATAATTGTGAAATAATCTTATATATAAGAAGTGAAACTATATGAATATATTTATAAATATGAGTTGTAAATAAAAATGAATTTGAACCATGAATTGAAATTGTTGAATATAAGAAAAAGACTTATAAATGTGAGTTATAAGTAAAAGGAAAATTTTGAAAGAATCAAAATCACTGAATTCACTACTGTTATTGGGAAATAATAAGGGTGATGACTGCAGCATCATCGATATCATTTTCGAGTTTCTGTGTGATGGATTTGCTACCATAGTAAATTGGAAAACTGAAGGTTAGTTGTGATAAACAAATTTGAAATTAAATCCAAGTTGTAATTTTTGAATATAAGTGAAATGATTTTTGAACTTATAATATGAAATAATAAAGATTTTACTTTGGTAAAGTTAAATAGAATTTACTTTAGAATTGGAATCTGAATTAGATTTATAACTGGAAATTTAAGTTAAGTTAAACAAATGGTGTTTGAAATGGAATATAACTTAAGTGATGTGTATCGAAGTAAAATAATAAAGTGAATTAAATGGATGTGAACTTGAGTTATATAAATGAAATTCAACCTTATTTGTTAAATGAATTAGCAATTGAATTGAACTAATGAATTGAATATTAATCAATTGAATGTAAATAAATTGATATGAAATAATGGATGTATGTGTTAATTCATTAAAGCTAATTAAAAGTGATGAACCAAATTGAATGAATGTAAGCAAAGTAAAGAAATTTGATAATGTTGGATATACATTGTTTGTTAGATGAAGGTTGAATGATTGTATAGAAATCCATATGAAATTGAATTAACGAAATTGAAAGCTAAAGTAATTGAAATCAAATTGGAAGTTAAGTGAATCTTAAATAGAATTGAAATTGATTTGGATGTGAACCAACTTGAATGTAAATTAGTAAATGTAAACTAATTGAATATGAATGAATATTGATTTGATTATGGATGTTATTTGAATGCTAGTTGGTTAATGGTTGGATTTATTGCTTTTGTTGCATTTGCTATATTGGCACATATAGTTATTGGTATATGTTGTATATTGACATTATTTTCATATATTCGTGTTTCTCATTGTTTGTTGAGTGTTTAGTAGGTGCGGATTGCGCATTGCTTCACATTTGGAGCTCGCTTTCGCGCTATATTTAACGTATATACTCGCTAATAATATGTAAGGTACATATATTGGATTACATATTGTACTTTTACATTTTTTTCCCTGCGGGATGCCTCATTACTTGACGAGATGTATATTTGTGATATATATATATTGTCATTTTTTTTCGGATCGAGTCGCGCAAAGGTGGATATGGCGAATTTTTTTTGAAAATTTAAGGCGTTAGAATATTTTTGAGAAAATTGGAAAATTTTGAAACGATAACTAAGTATGATTTGAAAACTTAGTAAAGTTATTGTAAGAAGTTTAACTATTGGATTTTGGAAAAGTTAAACACTTAAGTCAATTTGAAATCTAATTTTAATGGATTTTGTAACTTTTTCTTACTTGGTAATTTCGAGGACGAAATTCTTTTAAGGGGGGAAGTTTGTAACGACCCAGAATTTCTGTCATTTGAAATTCGTATATTTAATCGATTTTAAATATTAACAAGTAAAATTTGTAAGTCGAATAAATTTTATTTCGAATATCTAGATTTAATTGGATAATTAAATGATGCAGCGCAATCACCAGATTCACCTAAGGTTCTAAGTCGGCCACGACCTAATGACTTGGGTCGGCTACGAAATAAGGATACAGGAGGAGCACCACGAGATATCAAAATAGCAGCACGAGTGGAGAATGTGCGAAGCTTAAGTCGGCTGTGACTTAAGGGCTTGAGTCGGCTACGACTTAACAACGCAAGTGAAAAGGAGCTACGACTTAAAGGGTCTCTAGCTAAAGAGTTACGACCTATGGAAGAAGGTTATGTCGGCAACGACCTAAGGAAGAAGGCATGGACCGACCTAATGTTAAACCGCTTCTGGAAATAGGACGTAAGTCGCTATGGACATAATTGTTTGTAACTTTTAAGTCGTTCGTGTTTTGAGTCGTATATGATGTTGAGTCGTTGTATCTAATAAGCCGTGGTGTTTGTTGAGTCGCTATGTTCTTAAGTTGGTCATGTTTAGGTCGCGTGATGGTAGTTCTGTGTTGTGAATCGTTAAGTCACTGTGTCGGTCTGTCGTGTTGTGATGTAATTGCTTTAAGTCGTGATAAGTCGTAAATTGGCAAGGGGTTAAGTCGGTCATGTGTGTGTGGTGATGTAACTCATTGAGTCTTGTCGTTTTTAAGTCGTTGCCGACCTAAGGGTGAGTCGTAAGTCGGAAACGACTTAAGGATCTGGGTTGTAAAAAAGCTATAAATAGGGCGTGAGTTGTACATTTTGTGGTTGTTGATTTTTGAATAAAATTCTTGTTTGATTGCCGTGTGCTTTCATCTTAAATTGGTAGTTGAGTGTAATCTCCTATCTCCACTTTTGGTTATTCGAGTGCGCTCGAATCAACGATTGTTAAAGCCGATTCGCGGAATCAAGTGCGCTTGATCAACGCTTGAAGAATTGAAGATCTTCTTTCACGGTATCGTGCGCAATCAACGTGACGAAGATAGCTAGATTCGGTATCTTCGGATCAACGAATTTGGGCATTTCAGTATTCATCAATCCACCGATTGCTACTTTCATCGATCTATATCGTTTCGTTTTTATCCGCTGCGTCAAGTTTGGTATCGGAGCTAGACTTAGCGAATCATAGCTAAGCCGAGTCTTGGAGCCAAGGAGTTTGAAGTTTGGTGTTCATCGTGTTCATCTTGAAGTTGCAACAAGTTAGAAGTTTTCGATCCATATTCTTTTAGATCAAAGTGTGGAAGTTGTTTGAATTTGGCCGTGAGATTTTTGCACGCCAAAGTTTGAAAGTAAAGTGCTTGAAGCTGTGCTTGTTGAAGCCGAGCCGACCTAAGCCTAGGTCATTGCCTATTGCCGAGTTAGTGGGAGGCCGTGACTTGTTGTTCAAGTTTGGGGTTTGGAAAGTTGTGAAGTTTGAAGATTATGTTGAATCAATCATGCCGCCGAGAAGAGCTAATCGTCATCAAAATGTTGAAGCGTTGTATAGAAGGGAAGAAGCCGAGCAAATGGAACAACGCATTAATGAGAAATTTGATGAAGGCATTGGAATGTTAGAGAAGTTGATGAATGATTTGAATCAAACTCAAAGGAGGAGATCACCAGTCTAGAACCATGGAGGAAACCGATTTTCACCATCGGTTACGGAAGCAAGGAGGGTATCGCCACAATCTTTTAGAGAGAGAAGAGAAACATCATTTTCGTCAAGAAGAGTTCACCATGACTATGGACGTGAAGAGAGGAGAACTCCACGAGAGTTTGAGAATGAACCATATCGAGAAGAAGAGAGACATAGTAGAAGAGACATGCATGATCAAAGGGATGTTGATGGTCGAGATCGATATAGACGTACATTTGATTTCAATGAAGAGGGTAATAGAGCTAGCATTCATTATCGAGATCGAGAACAAGTTCAAAATTTATATAGGGATATAGATGATGATCGTCGTTGGGAATCGAGTATGAAGATGGAAATTCCAGAATTCAAGGGTGGAATGGTAGCTGAAGAATTTCTTGATTGGTTGTCTAATGTGGAACAGATTTTTGACTTTAAAGAAGTTCCTGAGCATAGAAGAGTGAAGTTAGTTGCTACTAGGTTGAGGGGTAGAGCTTTAGCATGGTGGCAGCAAACTAAACTTACACGGGAGAGAATGGGAAAGTCAAAGATTGAATCATGGGAGAAGATGAAGAAACTGATGAAAGCTACATTCTTACCTTACAATTATCAATCACTTATGTACCAGAGGTTGCAGAATCTAAGGCAGGGGACGAAGACTGTTAATGATTATGCTGATGAATTTTATCAACTGATTGCTCGAAATGACATTATGGAGACAAAGGAACAGCTGACTGCTAGATTTGTTGGAGGGTTGAGGATGCAGATTCAAGATATGGTGAATATGTTTGATCCTAGATCTGTAGCGGAAGCACATCAGAAAGCGTTGTCTTGGGAGAAGCAGGGAAGGCGTGGAGGTGGTGTGTTTACTAATTCCAACAATCAAGTGAAGGGTGTTAGTGGAAGCTCTAAAGTTCCTAAATCTATCAGTAAACCAGTTGTGAATGAAGTTGCGAAGACGAAGGTCAACAACAGTTTCAAGTGTTACAATTGCCAGGAAATGGGTCACTAGAGTAATGAAAGTCCGAAGCCGAAGAAACAAACTATGATCGCTGAAGTTGAAGGTGAGGATGTTGGGGAAGGTTATTCTAGTCCAGTTGAGGAGGATGAACAGGATATCGCGTCGGGAGATGAAGGATGTAATCTAATGATGAGGAGGTCTTGTTTAATACCGAAGCAAGAAGTAGAAACTAGTTGGTTGATGTTAACGTTTAAAATCGAACGCTAACACCCCGGTGTGTATAGAGATTGAGTGAAAGCACCACCCGTGAACACGGGAACTACAAACAAGTAGAAAAGTCATAGAGAAAGCTGAAAAGACAACAGTTTTTATAGCGGTTCGGTTTCAAGTAAGCCTACGTCCACTTTAATCCTCTTTATTACTGAATCAATTACAACTTTACAACAATCTCCAATAACAATACGGATGAGACAGACAACTAGAACTTCGACGCAGAAGAATTCTTTGAATCCATGTTGATTGCGTTAGATTTCCTCTTGAAGTTTGTTGAGATGCCTTCCGTATTTGTAGTGTTGAGTGTGTCGAGAATTCAGCAGAGTATCGACGCTTAAAGAGATCGGCTAAAAGTCCCCTCCATGCTTGAGGTAGGTTGATATTTATAGGGAAATTTCCCCCTCGGGTCGTAAGTCGTGACCGACCTATGGTAGGTCATGGCCGACTTATCTGGCCAAACCCCATGGTTTCACAAAGGTTCTCTTGTACAAGTCCCAAGTCGCCCCCGAGTCAACATAACCTTGTATAAGTAATACGACATCGGGCTTATATTTAGTAGCTTTAGGTCATGGACGACTCAAGCTAGGTCGTGAGTCGTGAACGAGTTAACTGGCAAGTCGCAAGTCATTGCTTAACTAGTAAGTCCTGAATCGTGTACGAGTTAAGAGGCCACTGTGCCAAGTAGCTGCATTGTACTTGTCTTCCTTTGCCTGGGTCGTGAACGACTTAACATAGACCGTAGGTCGATTGCGACTCAAGTATGATCTTGTCACTGTCCTGAGCAGTTAGGGCAGCAAACCCCCTAGATAGTTTGATCGGCTTCTACCTTAGACCAGCACCCGTGTTAGGTCGGTAGCTATCTTAGGTCGGTAGCTACCATAGGTCGGTAGCTATCTTAGGTCGGTATCCTGTAAGTCTTGGGTCGGCGTTCTTGTTAAAGCATTAGATCGGTACCCATGTTAAAGCATTAGGTCGGCATCCCTCTCAAGTAACTTAGTTCGGAATCCCTCTTAGGGCTTAGGCAGTTAGATCGGTATCAAAGTTAGGTCGGCAACCTTTTGGGTCGGCAACTTTTAAGTCTTAAGTCGGTAACTGTTTTAGGTTGCTGAGTCACGGCCGAGGTGGAGTTAACACTTGCCCCTCGAAGTATACGCCTCATGGTTAGGTCGTGTACTTTGATATCTTTTAACCCGTCCCCCTTTAGGTCGGTAGGTCGTATGCGACCTAACAGTTAGATCATATGTGCCGCTTCATGTCCCTCCGCTGCAAGGTATAAGTCTTCACATCTACTTCTTCCTCTTCATTCAATTCTACCATTAACATTTCCCTGAGCCCTCAAAAGCGATTTCGTTCCATCAATCACCGATAATTATTACGTAGGTAAACCTGCTTCCTTCTCGATCCCCTACTGTCATTGATTCATGAATCCCATTCAAACTTCACCCACCTCCTCGCGCAGTGCTTCATCACGAATCTTATCATACAGATAGTTGATGATCCTAAGGTGGCTCAATTCAGATTCAAACGGTTGATGAAACGATGCCGATGGGTCACTGCTTCGAGCTAATCAATCTTGATTTACGTTAGGATTGTAGGGTGTTGAATTCGTGAGGGTTTTAATCTGGTTTAATGGATGATCCGATAGCATGAAATAGCATAAATGAAATGTGGGTTTTTTGGTTGAGGGAGTGGCTATCGGGTTAACGGGTCGGGTGGAGTGAGATACTGGTCGAGGGGATGACTTGAAATTCTCACGGCTTAGTTAATTTCTGAACCTACCGACTTAGGAATTTCTTGCAACCTCGGCTGCACACGACTTAGCTTTTAGGTCGTATTGATTTCCTGACGACTTAGGACTTAGGCTGTACGAGCGAATCAACCCTTTGGATTCTTAACTCGACCTATCTTTTGGCCGACCTAATTCGATACGATCTAATCCTTAGATCGTGGCCGAACTAGCACTTGGGGAAATTCGCCGACCTAACCCTTGAATCGTGGCCGAACTAACACTTGAAGAATCCTGCACCACTTTCTTGAACCGGAGCCTTTCTCCTTACTACTCCTTACGACTTAAAGAACCACCGATTTAAAGAATCAGAAACTTAATCTTAACTCGCGAAAGATTCCTTGGGTCGCAGCCGAGTTAACACTTGGATGCCCGACTCGAATTCTCACTTAAAAGCATAATTCTAATTTGAACACTTAACTTAATCTGCTGGATTGAATTGCTTAAATCCTTGATTGTTTTAACTTTGTTGCCTTATTTCACAGACCACATTAGCTTATAGGCTAATAACCTGCTGAAAACAACAATAACAGAAAACCAAGGCGAATATACTGCCATTGACTGCCCACATCAAATGACAGATTAGTCGACATAGAGTAATCAACTTAAACACACTTTATGTAATGCTGTGAACCAATCAACTAAAGTGAAATATCAATGCAAAGCATCACTGTCTTGAACTGATTTGTTTGCATCTACATTTCACTTTCATATTTAAAACAACAAACCCTGGACTTTATAACTGACAAATGCTTGCTAGTTTTTGTTCCAGTTATATTCACTTATTGCTTTGTTGATTTTACACAACACTTCACACATTTTAGGAAACGTGCACCTTCATGTTTGAATATCCAGTTGTTTGTGTAGAATGACTTCCCACCAAGAAGAAGAAGTGATAACTCAAGCGGGAGAGATCTTTTAGACAGCTGTTCCCATAGAGAATCCTCCAGAGAGAACTTCGACTATCCTAACTCCGAGAGCGTTTATTCAACTACGTACTCAATTTGGTTTTGCTGAAAATGATGCCCTACTTCCCGGGCCAAATGATACTGCCGACAGTCCTCCGCCTGGTTTTGTCGCAGTCAATCGTCAAATGTGCCTAAGCGGGGCGATTCCCCCCTTTAACGACTTCCTTCGAACCCTTCTCCTCTGGTTGACAATCTCTCCGTTCCAACTTCATCCTAATGGCTACGCCATCTTGATGGGGTTGTGTGTTTTGTTTAGGAGAACTTTTGATCGCTTGCCAAGTTTTGAATAAATTCGCTACTTATGCTCGTTTGCAAAGAGTAAAGACCATCCTTCCTTATTATTGTGAGAAGTGCTAGAAACCGCAAGCTTATTTCTGATCTTACCGAAAGTGTTCATGGATTTTTGAACCAGTTTTTCTTTGCTCGCTGCCCCCCAGGGTTTTATGCCATCTGGAGAGTAGGAAGTAAGATTACCTGTATCTATTTTCTCCATTTTCAAACTTTTTCGAGATCCGAACTACCAATTGCTAATTTCATTCTTTGCTCTTTTCAGCACTCCCTCTCCCTTCTAGAGATCCAAGCCATAAGAAAGTTTTTGAAAGACTGAGTGCCGTGGCCGCAGAAGAGAGAAGTATAAAATTCTTGTTAAGGGATGAACTTTTTCATCAGTATGGGCTTTTACACGCTTCTCGCTCTACACACCCCCATGAGGTTCCAGACTCCCCATCTGAAGCATTAGATGCCCCAGTTTCCACTGACGAACCCATACCAAAAGAACCTGCCTCCGAGGCTTCTCTGGTGAAATGCTTAACTACTGTCGATGTTGCGGGCTCGTCTGGCAAATTCGCACTTGCCCCAGTCATTGACGAAGAAGAGCCTCAGGGATCTCCCCAACATTCACAGAAGTCTGGTGAAGAAGTCGGGAAAACAAGCCCTGTCAAGCAGAGCGGGGATGACACTTTCGAAAGGTTGAGCGACCTCTTTGTTACCTCACAGGAGCCCTTTAAAGGCGACCCTGTCACCACTAGGGTTTCTTCTTCAGTAGTGGAAGCGACTTCTTCTTTGCAACAAGCTCCGTCGACCCAAGAGTTGACGTTAACTACTACCCCTACGATTATTCCGCAATCAAAGAGTGGTTCGTAGTTTGATGCGCATAGTTTGCACATCACACACACATAGAATCTTTCGGCACTTTTATGCTCCTAACTCTTTGTACTTTGAAGATTCTAAAGTTATGCTTCTTTTCTCTGAAGACTTTTAAGGCTTTTTTATTTTATTTTTTATTTCTGATTCTCCGATGGGACGCAGCGGCTCTTACTATGACGACTTTCAGCGCTACGGAAGGCGTAGTCAACATGATTATAGCCGCTACCTTCCCGTTCACAGAGAAACTGACGAAGAGAGAGCCACTCGAAAGGCTCAGGAGAGGAGGGCTCAAGAAGAGCGTTATGAGAGAAAAGAAAGGGAGGAGCACCATGATTCTTCTCAGAGAGGTGACAGCTCTCACAAAAGAAAGTCGCATGAGGATCGGGGAAAAAGCCATATAGTTGAGGACCCAAGCAAGCATGCCCGGTACGGTGAGAAGCATGCATCTACAACTCCTGAAAAGGCCACTGCTCCAATTCCTTCTCAATCTCCTGCCCCTTCCCGTACTGATATTCAGACAATTATCAATAGGCCTTCATATCAAGTTGGGCCAGGTCCAGCTACTCTCCAAAGCCAGTTTCCACAATGGTGCCTGAAGGGGGTTCGCTTCGATCTCGACTTAGTTCCAATCGACAAGCCTGCCATGCTGCGAAATCTCGATGCCGTCAGGCTTGATATTGATAGAATGTCGAGCTGGCAAAAGCTTGTCGACGAGCTTCAAAGGGTAAACCGTGCGAATCTCGAGGCCATGCTTACTATGGAAAATGACAAAGCTGAATGGCAGAAGGTTCTTGAGCAGCATGATACGGAGATGAGGAGCATCACTACTTATAATGAAGAGCTTGAGGCGAAGGTCGAGGAACTTAAAGAAGAACTCGCCACTTCTTCTAGTTCCTACACTCAAAAAGAAGAAGTGCTTCAGAAACAAGTGAGAGACGCTCATGCCGACCAAAGAGACGCCAAAGACAGGCTCGAAGTGCAAAAAGGAATCAATGAGGGCTATATTGCTGATATTACAGAGCTTCGGAAGAAAACCGACTCTCAATAAGCGGAGATCGAAATGCTTAAGCTTTAACTCTCCAAAGCTGAAAGAAAGCGTGATGAGGCCGTTGCCGGTAAAATTGCAGCTGAAGAATCTCATGAGGCAACGAAGACCAGCATCAGCTCAACATTATTTGACTTCTATCTACACAACGTCTTGGGGCGCGGTAGTCTCACCTTTCTAGGCCCCAAATATGAAGTTACTCTGGCTGAAGTGTGGGAGGCCGCACTTGACATGCTTGGCGGTAAAGGTGCTGGCTATGCCGAATCAGCTCTTGAGGAGCATTACTTGGATGACGACGCTCGCGCCGCTCTCGCCAAGGGAAAAGAAAAACTTGCGAAATTAAGAGCCGAAATGGCCGAAGGGAACGTTTAGGAAAAACTACTTCAACTATTCCACTTCAGCCTTCGCCTTCGGCCGAAATCAACATTGTCGGCTCCAGTTCTCATTCTCCATCCCTGGTTAAAGTTACAATTGAGATTACAAGTACACAGGGTGGAGATGAAGGCGAAGAGAGCGCCGAAGCACAGGCTTATGAGGTTGATATCAGGAAGCCGACTGTTAACCCCGTTCCAGCTCACGAGTCAAAGGAATCAACGAGTTAAGGCCTGGGGTGAGCCACGACTTAAGGTGTTTAACGGCTCAGGAAGGATCTACGACTCAGGAAGCCTCACGACTCATCGTGTCACCGACTCACTAAGTTAATGACCTAAAGCTCAAAGCAACTTAAAGGGTTACAGCTCAAGGGAGTTAACACCGACTCAACTGATTACCAACCTAACATATGAACCATCTAATCCATAACCCGATAACCCAATAACCTCGCAATGGTTAACCCCAGTTCCATCACACCACTAGGTCGCCTCAAATCTCGAATCGTTACAAGTAAGATCAAACCGCCTGCCTTTAATCCATCAATGTCCGATGTAATAATATTCGCAAGGATCAAGGGGGAAAAACAGAGGCGGAGATCGGCAATCATCAGCAATTGAAAAAAGATGCAAAATCTCTTACACGGTGTGATGCTAAAGATGATCGAAAATAAATCAGGTTGGAATTGCCTTTGAGAGCTCGAAGATGCATTAATGGCAGACACGGTTCAAAGGATAAGAAATAAAAAGTGGGGGATAGGAGGAACGAGTCAAGCCTGGAAGAGCTGGAACTTGAATCGGCTCGCCCGAGTTATGATAAGTCGAAGCACACGACTTACGACTTAAGCGTGCACTTCGAGGGGCAAATGTTAACCCTGTTCCAGCTCACGGGTCAAAGGAATCAACGGGTCAAAGGAATTAAACATCCGAGCATTACAGATATTCAGTGATTCTCAGCTTATTGTATGACAAGTCAAAAAGGAATTCCAAGCAAAAGGGGGGAATCTGCCCGCCTACTTGTCAAAGGCTTGGGAGCTCCTGGGTGATTTCGATCATTACATGATAAGTCACATTCCTCGAGAGGAAAACACGAAAGCAGATTCTCTTGCAAAGTATTCTAGCACAGGTGAAGCTCAATTTCTGGGGCTAACTCCAGTGGAGGTCCTGTCGACTCCTAGCATTGATGAGATGGACATTGATTGGATTATGAGCATGTCTCAGGAGCAAGAATCATGGATGGCTCCGATAACAGAATATCTGCTCAATGAATCCTTACCAGGGAACTCAAAAGAACGACAAAAGTTACTGAGAAAAGCCTCTCGATACATAATCCATGATGGCCGATTATACAGACGGGGATTCTCAATGCCATTACTTCGATGTGTATCCAGGGAAGAGTCTAAAGCAATCCTAGCCGAGGTACACGGAGGAGAATTTGGTGATCATTCAGGTGGCCAAACATTAGCAAAGAAAATTCTCCGATACGGATATTTTTGCCCAGAAATTAATCGAGATGCAGCAGAGTATTCCCGAAAATGTGACAGATGCCAAAGATTCGCCAAAATTCCTAGAGCTCCTTCCACTGAACTCACACAGATGGTCAGTCCATGGCCGTTTGCAATATGAGGAATAGACCTTGTAGGACCGTTGCCAACTGCCAAATCTGGAATTAGATACGCCATTGTTGCTGTAGATTATTTTACTAAATGGGCAGAAGCTGAACCACTGGCTACTATCACCTCAAAAAAGATGATAAGTTTTGTGACTAAAAACATCATTTGCAGATACGGTGTGCCTCAAAAAATAATTACAGACAACGGAACTCAGTTTGAAAGTGAAGAATTCCAAGATTTTTGCAAGCGATTCAAAATCCGGAAAATCTTCTCAGCAGTGGCTCATCCGTAGGCAAACGGGCAAGTGGAAGCCGTGAACAAAATTATTAAGTCAACCATCAAGAAGCAACTTGAAAGAGCAAAAGGTGGTTGGGTCGATAAGCTTCCACTGGCACTATGGGCATACAGAACCACTCACAAAACTGCGACTGGGCACACCCCGTTTTCATTGGCATACGGGTCAGAGGCAATGATTCCGGTAGAAATAGAGGTCCCTTCACACAGAAGAATCCATTTCAATCAAGCAGAAAACGAAAAGCTACAGCTTGAAGCGCTAGATCTCCTTGATGAAAAAAGAGATGAGGCTAATCTCAGAATTGCAGCTCATCAGCAAAGAATAGCCAGACATTTCAATTCCAAAGTTCGACAACGCAGCTTTGAGATTGGAGACCTAGTCCTGAAGAGAATTATGACAGCGACAGGTGTGTTTGGGCCAAATTAGGAAGGACCATATGTCATAGGTCAGAAGCTTCTTGACGGCACATTCAAACTCACCACTGTTGAAGGAGATCAAATTCCAAGAGCATGGAACAGCAACCATTTGCGTCCATACTATACTTGAAAATTTTGTTGAAATATTGTAAAAAGAATTATGAATGTATGATTCTTGTAATTGAAGGCAATTGTAAAACTGATGCAAGTAAATAATGAAAGAATATAAAGTGGATGTAGGCCCAATTTCCTGGCCGAACCACTATAAATCTTGTGTTCCTTATTATTATTACATGTTTGCTTTATTTTCGATATAAAAAGTACATAGAATGTATTACTGAAATGTCGATTTAAATTTTTGCAGACAATGGAAGTGAAACTTGCACATAAAAAGACCAAGTGATCCTCGCCAAATTTCAAAAAAAAAAAAAGCCCCGAATTCAAATCCTAGATAGGAAGTACTTCAATTGACCGGCCTATGATTTCGACAGAAATGGGTCTTTGCTAATAAATTGAGATCGTTTGAACAAACAATCATCCAATTAAGAAGCTAATGCTCGTTCTCACGAAATTGCCTGACAATGAAGCACACTTCCTTGGATTAAACAAGTTACTTGTGAGAAAAGGGAATGAAAGCTAAGGAAAAAAAAAGAAGAAGCAGAGGATCATTGAAAAAGGCATAAGCAAGTGGACAGAGGAACAACCAAAGCCATCATCGGCAGCACAAGTCCTCTTCGGAGGCACAACTCTTCGGAGGATAAAGACCTCTAATGGGTCATACGCCACAAAAAAGAAAGTTCTCTACTCAACAAAAAAGATTGGAGGAGTCATGACCCTCCAACCATGAGAGAGTAACTTCCAGGCAATGAAAACCCTTTCTGAGGCACATTTCACCAGGAGTTGAAGTGTTACGACCGCTCTTCGGAATTTCACTTCACCAAAGTTGGAATGCAAACAAAATAAAAGACCTCTTCGGAGGCACATTTCACCAGGAGTTGAAGTGTTACGACCGCTCTTCGGAATTTCACTTCACCAGAGTTGAAATGCAAACAAAATAAAGACCTCTTCGGAGGCACATTTCACCAGGAGTTGAAGTGTAACAACCGCTCTTCGGAATTTCCCTTCACCAAAGTTGAAATGCAAAACAAAATAATGACCTTCCTGGAAGCCCACGTTTCACCGAGATCGAAATAAAACTTCCAAGTGTTGAAACGTGAACAGGCTTTCTTCGAAGGCACAACTCTTTGGAGGTACACGTTTCACCGAGATTGAAATAAAACTTCCAAGTGTTGAAACGTGAAAAATCCCTCCTCAGAGGTACAACTCTCTCCCGGGGACACAATTAAAAAGAAAGACCTCTTCAGAAGCCCATGTTTCACCGAGATCGAAATAAAACTTCCAAGTGTTGAAACGTGAACAGGCTTTCTTCGAAGGCACAACTCTTTGGAGGTACACGTTTCACCGAGATTGAAATAAAACTTCCAAGTGTTGAAACGTGAAAAATCCCTCCTCAGAGGTACAACCCCCTCCCGGGGACCCAATTAAAAAGAAAGACCTCTTCAGAAGCCCACGTTTCACAGAGATCGAAATAAAACTTCCAAGTGTTGAAACGTGAACAGGCTTTCTTCAAAGGCACAACTCTTTGGAGGTACACGTTTCACCAAGATTGAAATAAAACTTCCAAGTGTTAAAAAGTGAAAAAACCCCTCCTCAGAGGTACAAATTTCTAATTAAAAGAAAAATCCTCATCAAGAGCATACTTTAACTTTCAAAGGAAGAGTGATTTACCTGTTTTTTTAAAAAAAAAAAGAGAAGGAAGAAAGTTAAAGTACGTTCAGAGGTCCGCTTTACCACATAGAGGAATTCACTTGGCAAAATGTGTACATACGCAAAAGGAAAAAAAGTGATTTCTTCGAAGGGCAAAGCGTAAAACTTATATGAAAGGTGTTGTACTCTATGAAAAATTTCTTTACGAATGAAATAGTCATTCTACAGAAGAGTGCAAGTCCCCTCAAATATAAAACATTGCAGCAAGCTTATGGTATGGGGGCAACACGGTATAGTTACATACAAAATGGTATAGCTACATTGGTAAAGTACGCTCAAACAACATACCACAAGCTCACCGCAATATCATATAAATAAACTTGTGCAAAAATGAATAATAAATGCATTCTCAAATTCAAACAAGAGTCTGTACGAATTAAGGATCATTTTATTCAATTGCAGATACAGGTTTCAAAATAAAAAAAGCAGGGGCCGGTGCCTGCACATCATCCGACCATTACACAAAAAAGGAGTCAAAAAGCCCGAAGTCCGACTCTTCACTTCTTCTTGCCACCTTTGGACCCTTTGCCTGGCCGAATGATTAGTTTTTCAGGTCTATCTATAGGCATAAGGGAAGAAGGAGAGGGAGGTGCAACCGGTGCAACTTCCGGTTCCTCTTCAGTAGTGATGATTTTCTTCCCCCTCCTCTTCGATGTTCCGTGTTTCTTTCCTCTCTTCGAAGAAGACTCACTCCCTGGAGTAACAAGAGCGGACAAAACTACGTCATCAGAGGGAGTCCGCTCCGGAGAGGTCTCGCCTCCTTCAAGTCCCTCATCCTTCTGCTCTTGCGAAGCGATAGGGTCATCCAAGCCGTGAAGAGCCTCAATCTGTTCCTCTTGTGACCCGGGTTGTGAAGCAGAAGGAGGAGTCACCTGAAGAGGCGGAGGAGGGGTAACTGGAGGAAGTGAAGTCTGCACAGCACTTGGTGTTTCAACTGCAGAAGAAGAGAAATTAAAAATATTAGTATCTCCCCGAAAGAAGGGAGATATGGGTTCGTCAAGATTCAAGAAGTAATCGAGAAGCTCATCGAACTTTTGAGGAGTAAGCAAGCGATCGACCTGAATCGGACCAATATCAAAATTACCTGAAGATGTTTGCTTCGTTAGCTCAATCTCATAATTCTGAGCCCCGATATCCTCCAAGGCCTCATCATCAGTAGGGGTGATTACCCCGGTTCTTGTAGGAGGCAGTGAATGAGCGCTAGAGCCTGTAATGTCCACTTCGGAAGAAACTAAAGGACGTTCAGAAGTGGTAGGTGGTATTTCCTTCTCAGAACGTTCTCCTTCCGCCATTCCGGCCCGTACCTTGGCGAGTTGCTCTTTTCCCTTGGCAAGAGCGGCGCGGGCATCATCATCGAGATAATGCTCTTCAAGAGCTGCCTCCGCATAGCCAGCACCTTTACCACCTAGCAAATCAAGTGCTGCCTCCCAGACTTCAGCTAATGTAATTTCGTATTTCGGGCCTAGAAAGGCAAGGCTACCACGCCCCAAAATTCTATGCAGATAGAAATCAAATAATGTGGAGCTAATGTCACCTTTGGTTGCTTGATGGGCCTCTTCGGCCGCGAGTTTACCAGCAACAGCATCGTCACGCTCCTTTTCGGCCATAGCAAGTCGAGTTTTTAACAACTCTATCTCCAAGCTTTGAGAGCCAGTCTGTTCTCGCAGTTGTGAAGCTTCAGCGTGATATTCTTCTATGACCTTCTCTTTGTATGCAAGCTTATCTTCGACTGCCCTTTGACTGGCATGCGCATCTCGTACTTGTTGCTGAAGCATGCTCTCCTTTTGAGAATGGAAAGTAGATGAAGTAGCTAATTCTTCTTTAAGCTTTTCTACTTCCGCTTCCAGTTTTTCATTATAGGAAGCAATACTTCTCATTTCGGCGTCATGCTGTTCGAGAGTCTTCTGCCACTCAGCCTTATCGTTCTCCATTGTGAGCATGGCTTCGAGATTGGCTCGGTTAACCCTCTGAAGCTCGTCGACAAGTTTTTGCCAGTTCGACATTCTTTCGATATCGGTCCTGACAGTATCAAGATTTCGCAGCATAGCCGATTTGTCGAGAGGAACCAAGTTGAGATCAAATCGAACCCCTCTCAGGCACCACTGAGGGAATCGACTTTGAAGAGTGGGAGGACCTTGCCCGACTTGGTATGCGGGACGATTGATGATTGTTTGAATGTCGGAACGAATGGGGACAGGAGATTGAGCAGGAGCATGTTCAGAGACGGTCGGCATTGTTTCTTCGGTAAGCCTAGCCCGCTTGCTAGAAGAATCGTCCATGTGACCTTTACCTCTCTCATCGTGAGCTTTTCTCTTCTGAGTATCATCATCTCTGTGAGGAGGGTCATGTCTTTCTTGTTCCCTTCGGTGACGTTCTTCATATGCTCGTCTCTCGTCTGCTTTCCTAATGGCCCTCTCTTCATCGGACTCTCTGTAAGAAGGGAGGTAACGCCTATAATCATACTGGCTACGCCTCCCGTAGCGCTGGAAATCATCATATTACGAGCCGCTGCGCCCCATTGGAGAATCTGGAATAAAAATAATAAGCTTTAGAAATCTTTAATGTATAAGAAGATGAACGCGCAGAAGTGCTGAAAAATCCTAAGTGTTGTGTAACGTGCAAACTACACGCATCAAGTTACAGACCACTCTGTGGAATAGAGGTAGTGATAACTTGAGTAGGAGGAGTTGACATTTGTTGTAGAGAAGATGTCGCCTCAATTACGGAAGAGACAGTTTTGGAAACATCATCTTTGAAAAGTTCTTGAGAAGTCACAATTAAATCGCTCAACACCTCGAAAACATCATCGCCATCATGTTTTTTGGGACCGGCTTTTTCAACCCCTTCGTCGGCAGATCTTCCGGAAGATCGTGGAGTTTCTTCCTCTTCGATAACTGGGGCAAGTGCAGACTTATCAGACGGTCCCGCAATGTCCTTCGGAATTGAACATCTCACTAGTGGAGTTTCTATAGAGGTTCCTCCCTGCATGTGCTCTTTAATAGAGACCGGGGCATCAGGAGTTTCCGCCGGAGAATCGGGAATTTCAGTTGGAACTTCACGAAGTTGAGTACAGCGAGAGGAATGAAGAAGCCCGTATTGATGTAGAAATTCATCATTTAACAAAAACTTGATACTCCTCTCTTCTGCCGTCACGGCGTTCAATCTCTCGAAAATTTGTTTATAGCATGGATCTCTAGAGGGAGGAGGAAGTGCTAAAACAGGAAAAAATAAAGAAGCCAAGTTAGCATTTAGCAACTCAGATTTCGAAAAGCCCAAGAATGGAGAAATAAAAATAGGAAAATCTTACTTCCTACTCTCCAGATGGCATAAAACCCTGGAGGGCAACGAACAAAGAAATACTGGTTTAGAAATCCATGAACACTTTCAGGAAGATCGGTAATGAGCTTGCGGTTTCGAGCGCTCCTTATAACTACGATAGAGGGATGATCTTTAATTTTTGTGAATGAGCAAAAGTAGCAGACTTCCTCGAAGCTCGGTAATCGGCCCAGAACTCTATTAAATAGTACACATAACCCCATCAGAATGGCATGACCATTGGGGTGCAATTGGAATGGAGAGATAGATAATCGAAGCAAGAACTGCTGAAGGAAGTCATTGAAAGGTGGTATAGCACCGCTCAAGCACATTTGGCGGTTGACAGCAATAAAGCCAGAAGGGGGCCTATCTGCAGTATCATTTGGCCCCAGCAGTAAGGCATCAGCTTCGGCAATGCCAAATTGGGTGAGCAATTGATTAAACACCCGCTGATTCAGAGTGGTGGGTGTTCTCTCCAGAGGATTATCCAACAAGTTGGCTACTGGGAAGACATCTTCAGCCTGACCCATCGGTGCTTCTTGTTGAGATGTCATTCTACACAAGCAACTGGGTGTTCAAATGCGAAGGTGCACGTTTCCTAAAAGTGTGAAGTGTTGTGCAGAACTAATGAAAATAACAAGTAAATATAACTGGAATTAAACTGGTTGACAATTGATCGACTATGGTAATTTCAGAACTTGTTAATTTAGAGTTCAAGCATAATATTAGTGCAGGCTGGTCAGTTTCAATTGATTGTTTCAGTATTGCTTTAATATTCTACTTGAAATCGATAACACTTCGTTCACGCGATTTGTTTAAATTAATTATCTGTTATTAACTAATCTGTCATTTGATATGGGCAATCGATGACAGTATATTCGTCCCAGTTTTCTGTGAATGTTGTGTTGAACAGGTTGTTAGTCTGCAAGTCAAAATAACCTGTGAATGAATGCAATAAAATTCAACAGTTCAAAATTAATGCAATGGTCCAAAGTTCAAACAGAATTCGCGCAAGTCATAACTCGTCAGCGGTTCAAAAATTCTGAGTCGGCAGTGCCCTAAGTCATGAGTCGTAGAAATAAGGAGATTATCTCCAAGTCTTATCTCGGCCATGACTCAAGGTTTAGGTCGTGGAGTATGTTAAAGAAGCTCTGGTTCAAAATAAAAAAAAAAATAAAAAAAAATCTCTCGAAGTCTTATCTCGGCCACGACTCAAGGGTTTTATCTCGGCCACGACTCAAGGGTTTTATTTCGGCCACGACTCAAAGCTTAGGTCGTGGAGCATGTTGAGTCGTATCATGGTTAAATCGCGAAGGTCGCTGGATCATACAAAAATAGCCGAGTCATACCTACGGCAATGTTCGAATCAATCTGACCGACTAATCACCTAACTCCTAACCAGGTTACCTTTTAACACCATTAACCATCTAACTCCTAACCCATTAACCATCTAATCCATAACCCGATAACCCAATAACCTCGCAATGGTTAACCCCAGTTCCATCACACCACTAGGTCGCCTCAAATCTCGAATCGTTACAAGTAAGATCAAACCGCCTGCCTTTAATCCATCAATGTCCGATGTAATAATATTCGCAAGGATCAAGGGGGAAAAACAGAGGCGGAGATCGGCAATCATCAGCAATTGAAAAAAGATGCAAAATCTCTTACACGGTGTGATGCTAAAGATGATCGAAAATAAATCAGGTTGGAATCGCCTTTGAGAGCTCGAAGATGCGTTAATGGCAGACACGGTTCAAAGGATAAGAAATAAAAAGTGGGAGATAGGAGGAACGAGTCAAGCCTGGAAGAGCTGGAACTTGAATCGGCTCGCCCGAGTTATGATAAGTCGAAGCACACGACTTACGACTTAAGCGTGCACTTCGAGGGGCAAATGTTAACCCCGTTCCAGCTCACGAGTCAAAGGAATCAACGAGTTAAGGCCTGGGGTGAGCCACGACTTAAGGTGTTTAACGGCTCAGGAAGGATCTACGACTCAGGAAGCCTCACGACTCATCGAGTCACCGACTCACTAAGTTAATGACCTAAAGCTCAAAGCGACTTAAAGGGTTACGGCTCAAGGGAGTTAACACCGACTCAACTGATTACCGACCTAACATATGAACCGAATCAACGACCTATCTAGTTACGACTCAACAGGCAAACGACTTAGTAACCTTAGCAGCTTAAGAGAATAGTCCGACTCAACATCCTTAAGGAGTTACCGACTCAACGGCCTTGAAGGGTTACGACTCAACGATCTTGAAGGGTTACGACTCAGCGACTCAGGAGGGACAGCGACTCACCGGGTTATAGCCTTAGCGACTTAAAGGTAACGGCCGACTCAACGGGTTAACGACTCATGGAGTTAACAACTCATGTGGCAGACTGACCTAAGTTTTCCAACGACTCAAGTGACTTAAGATGTCTAATGACCTATTATAAGTCGCTGGCGACCTAAGCAAACAAGAAGCAAACTCAATGCCGCTTCCCTTATGTCGCTGCCTGCTGACTCATGATATTTAAGTCGGTCACGACTTACGACTCATCCTGAGTCGGTCACGACTCATGACTTAACAATTGCAGCCCAAAAATTTGCCTATAAATACATGGCCACGTCCAACATTCAAGGGACTTTTGCTCATTCTCCTCAAGCGCCGTTACTCTGCTGCATTCCAAACCAATCCAACACTTAAAGCTCTCAAGACACGAAGAACGCTACAAACAATTTCGAGAAAAGATCACACACATCCAACATGGATTTGAAGACTCTAATCTCCATTGAAGTTTAGGCTACTTGTTCTAAGTGACTTGTAATCCAAAGTGTATTGTACTTGGATAGAATTGTATCAGCTTGTAACGAGATCATCAATAAAAGTACTTAAAGTAGACGTAGGCTATACCCTTAAGCCGAACCACTATAAAATTGTTGTTGTTTACTGCTTTTCCGCTATTATCTGCTTTTAATCTGTTCCCGAGTTATCGGGTGGTGCTTTCACAACTATAACTCATACACCGGGGTGTTAGCGTTCAAATTTTAACGTTAACACCGACTTCTCTAGGTAACTCTACTGCTAATCTTGCCCAAGTAGACTGCTCATTTGCTTCTTATGAGTTCGATGAGCTTCTTGACTATTTCCTGAACCTCAATGAACCTTTATCTCCTCTCTTTACTGACTTTAACTTCTTTTTCTGTAGAGAAAGTGTCGAGCATCATTCAGACTCCCCCTCATCCAATTATTCCTCCTCTGCTTCTCCAGGTCACTCCTCCATCCGCCTCCCAACCCGGGTCGCAAGAGGAGCAAATAGAAGCTCTTCATGGCTTAGATGATCCTATTGCTTCTCAAGACCCGAAAGGAGAAGAAACTGAGGGGAGTGAGAAGACTCCAGAACCAACTGGTTCCGATGATGAACCGTTAATTACACTTTTCTCACCAGGGAGTGGGTCTTCTTCCAAGAAGAGAGGGAAGCAGGGAGTCTCTAAGAAGAAGGAGGCCTCTGCTAGCGGGACACAAGCGGGAGAAGAACCTATTGTATCCCTTTCCCCTTCCTCTCCTACAAATCGACCTAAAAAGTTAGTCATTCGGTCGAGCGAGACCTCGAAGGGTGGTAGGAAGAAGAAGTGACGGGACTGGTCTTTATGTTCTTCATTTTTCTTTTTGGCTTTTTGTTTGCACTGACCGGAGATTGTGCGGGTACCGGCCTCCACTTTCCTTTTTCTTTTTATTTTGAAACCTGTACTTGTACAAAATTTTGATAGTATTGAATAAAATGATTCTTTTCGTTTGTACAAACTTCTGTCTGTATTTGAGAATGCATTTACTATTCATTTTTGTACAAGTTTCTTTATATGATATTGCAGTGAGCTTGTGGTATGTTGTTCGAGCGTAATTTTTACCAATCTAGTTATACCATGTTGCCCCCATACAATAAGCTCGTTTCAATACCTTTTACTTCGAGGGGACTTGTACTCTTATTTTCTGGAGAATAATTATTCCATACTTAGAGGAATATTATTTTGTTCAAAATAGAGTACAGCTCCCTCCATATGAGTTTCTACGCTTCAACCTTCGAAGATATCACTTTTTCTTTTATGCATACACACATTTTTACCAAGTGAATTTCCTTTGTGGTAAAGCGGGCCTATGAAGGGAACTTTAACTTCTTTTTGAGGAAGAGTATTTTCTAGAATAGATGAACCATTCTTCCTTTGAGAGCTAAAGTGTGCCTTTGAAGAGGGCTTCTTTTTTTTTACGCCTCAGTGGAGGGCTTTTGATCTTTGTTTTGCATTTATGATGAAATGCTTCTTTGAAAAGTTGTACCTCTGAGGAGGGCTTTTTCACGTTTCAACACTTGGAAGTTTTATTTCAATCTCGGTGAAACGTGCGCCTCCGAAGAGTTGTGCCTTCGAAGAGGTCTTTCTGTTTGATTATGCCCCTGGGAAGTTGTCTTTTTGTTCGGTTGTTCCTTTGGGAAGAGGTCTTTTCTTTTTTGCCTCTGGGAAGAGGTCTTTTGTTTCTGCCTCTGGGAAGAGATCTTTTATTTTTTGCCACCGGGAAGAGGTCTTTTTGTTTCTGCCTCTTGGGAGAGGATTTCATTTTTTCCCCGTTCGCTGGGAAGCAGGCCTCCGAAGAGGGCTTTTCACATTTCATCTCACGGGAGTGTATCACCGATCACGGTGAAATGTTTGCCTCTTAGCAGGGTTTTTGCTTGGAAGTTTGGAGTTTCTTTCTCTCAGTTGAACGGATTCATGGGAGTGTATCAACCGATCAATCCGCAACTTTGTATCGAGAAAGATCTCTCTTTTTCTGGTTAAGGCCGCTCGAGGTCTTTTAGCATTTCAACTGCGGTGAAATGGGCCTCCGAGGAGGGCTTTTTCACGTTTCAACACTTGGAAGTTTTATTTCAATCTCGGTGAAATGTGTTCCTCTGAGTAGGGCTTTTGCCTGGAAGTTTGGAGTTTCTTTCTCTCAGTTGGACGGATTCACGGGAGTGTATCAACCGATCAGTCCGCAACTTTGTATCGAGAAAGATCTCTCTTTTTCTGGTTAAGCCCGCTCGAGGTCTTTATCCTCCGAAGAGTTGTGCCTCTAAAGAGGGCTTGTGCCTCCAAAGAGGTCTTTTGCTGTTTGATGCTTGCTCGCCCATGTCTCTTTGCCATCTATTCAAATCGACGATCCCCGTTATCTTTTGCGAGTGTCATCCTTTTTTAGTTGCCAATAATTTTCCTTATCCAAAGAAATATACTTCATAGTTAAACGAGTTGGTGGTGGAAGACACAGGCTATTTAACTAGTTGTTTGTTTGTTCAAACATTTGCAGTTAGTTAGAAATGGTCCACTTCCATCCACATCGCTAACTTTTGTTCGAAGCACTTCTTTTTTAGGATTTGAGTATGGAAATTTTGAATGGTTTAGCAATTGCTTGCTGGGTGATGTCGGAGATCGCTTGGTCTTGCGATGGGTAAGCTTTGTTTTTATGGCCTGCATTATTAAATCGACATTTTAGTAGCACAGTTAACGTATTTTATATGTCGAAATAAAACAAAGCAGTTTATAATAGTAGAGAACACAAGATTTATAGTGGTTCGGCCAAAAATGGGCCTACATCCACTTTATAGCTTTTCATTATTCACTTGCTTTACAATTGCTTTCAATACAAGAAACATATATTCGTAATTCTTTTACAACATTTCAGCAAAGCTTTTAAGTAAAATAGGGACGCAAATGATTGCTGTTCCAAGCTCTTGGGATTGGTTCTCCTTCGACAGTTGTGAGTTTGAATATGCCATCAAGAAGTTTCGCGCCTATAACATATGGCCCTTCCCAGTTTGGCCCAAACACACCTATGGCTGTCATAATTCTCTTCAGGACTAAGTCCCCAAGTTCAAAGCTGCGCTGACGAACTTTGGAATTGTAGTGCCTGGCTATTCTTTGCTGGTGAGCTGCAATTCTAAGCCTAGCCTCTTCTCTTCTTTCATCGAGGAGGTCAAGTGCTTCCGATTGCAATTTTTCATTCTAATCTTGATCAAAATGTATCCTTCTATGTGAGGGGACTTGAGTTTCCACTGGAATCATCGCTTCTGATCCATATGCCAATGAAAATGGAGTATGCCTAGTCGCAGTTTTGTGGGTGGTTCAGTATGCCCATAGTGCAAGCGGTAACTTATCGACCCAACCACCTTTTGCTTTTTCCAGCTGCTTTTTGATGGTTGATTTGATGATTTTGTTTACTGCTTCCACTTGCCCGTTTGCCTGCGGATGAGCCACTCCTGAGAAGCTTTTTCGGATCTTGAATCGTTTGCAGAAATCTTGGAACTCCTCACTTTCAAATTGACTACCATTGTCTGTGATTATCTTCTGAGGCACACCATACCTTCAAATGGTATTTTTAGTCACAAAACTTATCATTTTCTTAAAGGTAATAGTAGCTAAGGGTTTGGCTTCAGCCCATTTAGTGAAGTAATCAACATCAACGATAGCATATTTAATCCCCGATTTGGCAGTCGGCAAAGGCCCAATGAGATCTATTCCCCAGATGGCAAACGACCATGGAATGACCATTTGTGTTAGCTCAGTGGAAGGTGCTCTAGGAATTTTAGCGAATCTTTGGCATTTATCACACTTTCGGCAATAGTCAGCAGCATCCTGATTAATTTCTGGCCAAAAGTATCCATAACGGAGGATTTTCTTTGCTAAAGTTTGACCACCTGTATGATCCCCACAATCCCCTCCGTGTACTTCAGTCAGAATTGTCTTAGCTTCTTCCTTTGTCACGCATCGGAGTAATGGCATTGAAAATCCTCGTCTGTACAAACGACCATCTTGAACTATATAACTGGAGGCTTTCCTCATCAGCCTGTGTCGTTCTTTTGAACTTTATGGCAAAGAACCATTGAGTAAATATTCAAGTATCGGAGTCATCCATGATTTTTGCTCTTGGGATACATCCATAATCCAATCAACATCCATTTCATCTGTGCTTGGAGCTGACAAGACTTCGACGGGAACTAATCCCAATAGTTGAGCTTCACCAGTACTCGAATACTTTGCAAGAGAATCCGCTTTCATGTTCTCTTCTCGGGCTATATGGTTTATTGAATAACGGTCAAAATCTTGAAGGAGCTCCCAGGCTTTTGATAAATAGGCGGGTAGATTCCCTCCTTTAGCTTGAAATTCCTTCTTGACTTGGCAAACAATAAGTTGAGAATCACTAAAGATCTGCAATGCCTTGATCTTTAGTTCTTTAGCAATCCTTAAACCAGCGATGAGGGCTTCATATTCAGCTTCATTGTTTGTCGAAGGGAATTCTAGTATCAGCGCATAACATAGCGATCGCCCTTCTGGGGTTTCAAGGCCAACCCCTGCTCCGGAACAGTAATCATTCCTTGCGCCATCGACATACAATTTCCATTGGATTGGGACGCCATCGGTGACTTCTTCCTCACTATCACCATTATCCGTACATTCTGCGATGAAATCTGCCAAAGCGTGTCCATTGATTGCTTTCCGGGGATAGTAAGTGATGTCATATTGGCTGAGTTCAATATTCCATTTCAGAAGACGGCCCGAAGTCTCAGGACGGAATAGGACTTGCTTTAGAGGTTTATCAGTGAGGACTTTGATGGGATGAGCTTGGAAATACGGCCTCAAATTTCTTGATGCGATCAACAAACAATAGGCGAGCTTTTCTAATCTTGAATAGTTCATCTCTACCCCAGTGAATCTTTCGCTGATATAATAGACTGGGCGTTGAATCCTCGCGTCTTCTCGTACCAACACTGCACTGAGAGCATGAGGTGAGATTGCCAAATATATGAAAAGATCTTCCCCATTGTCAGGCTTTGAAAGTATCGGTGGCACTTCCATATGACGAACCAACTCATCAAATGCTTTCTGACATTCAGGAGTCCACCCAAAGTTTTTTCTTCCTTTCTTCAGAGCATCAAAGAATGGAATGCATTTGTGAGTTGCTTTGGAAATGAACCAACTCAAGACAACAACCTTTCCATTGAGACTTTGCAATTCCTTCTTCGTTCTAGGAGCCTTGACCTCTCTCAAAGCAGTGATCTGAGCTGGATTTGCTTCAATTGCCCCTAGCGCTCAAAATGAAACCCAAAAACTTTCCGGACTCCACTCCAAATGAACATTTCAAGCGATTAAGCTTCATTCTGTACTTTTGGAGTACTGTGAACATCTCTGCCAAGTGATCCATGTGGTCCACTGCTTTCTTAGACTTCACTAGCATATCATCAACATAAACTTTCATTGTCTTGCAAATCTGTGGTTTAAACATGGCATTAACAAGCCTTTGGTAAGTTGCCCCTGCATTCTTGAGTCCGAAGGACATGACCTTGTAGTAGTAGAGTCCAACATCTGTGATGAAGCTCGTATCCTCTTGATCTGGCTCATGCATCATAATCTGGTTATATCCGGAGTATGCATCCATAAAAGATAACAATTCATGCCCTGCCGTCCCATCCACCGGCTGATCAATCCTGGGCAGCGGGAAACAGTCTTTGGGCAGGCTTTGTTCAGATCTGAAAAGTCAATGCACACTCTCCACTTTCCGTTAACTTTTTTAACCAGCACTGGATTTGATACCCAATTTGGATAAGTAGATTCTCTGATGAAACCGTTCTCCATGAGCCGATCCACTTCCTCTTTTAACGCTGCCGTTCTTTCAGGACCCTGAGTTCTTCTTTTCTGTTTCACAGGTGTAAACTTTGGATCAATGTTCAGAGTGTGTACTACAATCTCTGGGGATATTCCACACATGTCAGCATGAGTCCAAGCGAATAAATCCAAATTTGCCTTCAAAAACGAAACCAGAACATTCTGAACAGTTGTGTTGAGTTGTGAAACCACATTCAGCACTTTGTTCGGGTCCTTTGGGTCAACGGATACCGGCACTGTTACTCTACCGGTACTACCCTATTCTCCCTTGCACTGGCTTTCCTTGGATCCATCTCTCTTCGTGCGGCACTACATTCACCAGTGCAGGGTCCACCGTGTAATTGCTACAAGGCTTGTTCTTTGGTGCGGACTAGAGTCGCCGCACCTTTTCCCATTTCACTTTTCCTTGATTCACGCAGCTCTGTAAGATAACATTCTCGCCCCGCATCTTGATCTCCTTTGATCACGCCAACTCCATTATCTGTGGGGAATTTTATAGTCAGACACCACGGGGCAAGAACAGCTTTAAATGCAGCAAGAGTTGGTCGGCCTAAAAAGGCATTGTAGGCAGAGAATTCTTCAACAATTATAAAGGTTTGCTTTTGAGCCACTTTCCTCAGTCCCTTTCCAAGTTCTACAAACAATTCTATGGTCCCAATCGGTTGTTTGGGTTCTCCAGCAAATCTAGCAATCTTAAGTGATGAAGCTTGAACGTCAGCCATTGGAATTTTCATTTGATCAAATGTCTTCTTGAATAGAATGTTGCATGAAGCTCCGCAATCAACTAGAACTCTTCTCACAGTAGCCGGCCCAATACCGGCGGATATGACCAGAGGATCTATGGTAGGAGCCTCGATACCCAAAGAATCTCTGGTACTGAATACAATATCATCTGTGGAAGTCTTTTATTGCTTTAAAGGCGCATCATTCTCTAAAACAAAAACATTCTCTTCAGTTGGTACATGCCTCAAGGCCAGGGCATACCTTTCCATCTTGCCCCAGCTTTTGCCTGCTGGGTGAGGTCCTCCAGTTATTATATTGATGACAGGCCTTTCCGATTCATGTTCTACGGCTTCTCACTTGAACTAGGACGGTGAGCGGGAACTTGTTGTCCTTGAGTCGACGAGGTTGGGGCAATTCTATTTCATTTCACATACTGCTGGAGTTTGTTTTCCTTCAAGAGTTGTTCAATTACCTCTTTCAACTGACGGCATTCGTTGGTGTCATGGCCGGGTTGGTTGTGGAACCATCAGAACCTTCCACTTTTTTCCATCTTAATCCCAACTCTCATTTTAGGTGGTGTCGGATAATTGACATCATCCTTGGTCGCAAAGAAGATGTTCTCAAGGGTATCAGTCAAGGGTGTGAAATTGAAAGGACGGCCTTTCTTAGCATCTCCCTGTTTCTTTCCACCATCATTTCCCCTTTTCTGAGTGTTAGGTTCTTTCTTGTTCGAAGGAGCACCATTGTTCCCGGCTTCTGCTGATGCCACCTTAGTCTGTATTTGGAGGCTCTCCAAGCGCATGAATTCATCCGCTTTCTTGTAGAATTTGTCAAGCGAGTTTGGTTCTTTCATTTTCAACCATTTTCCAAATTCACTCGATTTGTCAATCGCCCTCATCAAGTATGTTGGACCATGCGTGGCTCAGCATTATCTACCTCGGCCAATGCTACGTTAAAACGATTCAAAAATGATCCGATAGATTCTCCTGGATTTTGCTCTAGACTTGACAGCGACATTATATCCTTTGCTTTAGAAGCATAAATTCGAAATTGCTCCTTGAATTTCTTGGTCAAATCGGAGAATTGATCAATGGAACTAACTGGCAGCTTTGTAAACCACAGTAGAGCCACACCTTCCAAATATACCGAGAAATATCGACATTTGATTTCATCAGATGCTCTGGCACCCGTCATATGCAAGTCGTACTTATATAGAAACTCGTTAGGATCACTCGTCCCCTTGTAGGCCGGAATAGTAGGGGGAACGAATTTCCTTGGGAACTCCACCTTCAAGATCTTTTCAGTAAATGTAGTTTTGCTTGGAGCAAAACCCCACTCTTTGTCATCTTCATCTCTTCGCATATTTTCCTTCATGATTTGACGAACCATACCCGAAAAATACTCTTCATCATTTAGAGGCTCTAGAGGGCAAACATCAGCCACTCTCTCTGAATTCTGTCTTGACAATCGTTCACGGAGGGTTGGCTGCGGCCCTGATCCTCCAGCTTGAGGAGGAGTCCTTTCCACAGGGTGTGCGACTCTTTGAGAAATGTTCCCTTCAACATTCTAAACTCCCACAGTAGGGTTTCCATCATTATTAACCGGTTGACGGTTTGCCCTAAGTAGATAATTCAACTTACTTAAGATCAGGGCATTCTGGGCATTCTGGGCTTCCAACTGCGCATTCTGAGCATTCAATTGTTGATTCAACCCCAAAACTACGGCGTCTAATTCTGCTCGCTTAACTCCAACAGTTGGAGCTGCTTGACTTGAAGGAGGAGAGGTAGGAGTATTCTCTTGAACATTGTCGGATCTTACAGAACTTCATTTTCTCCCAGGAGCCATTATTTCCAATAAACTTCTGGTTTTAAAAGAAATCCTTTCAACAATCCTTCGCGGGGCAATGGTGGAAGTATCCTGAGTTGGCTTCTCAGTGAAAGCACCAAAAATGTTAACGTTTGAAATCGAACGCTAACACCCCGGTGTGTATAGAGATGGAGTGAAAGCACCACCCGTGAACACGGGAACTACAAACAAGTAGAAAAGTCACAGAGAAAGTAGAAAAGACAACAGTTTTTTTAGTTGTTCGGCTTCAAGTAAGCCTACGTCCACTTTAATCCTCTTTATTACTGAATCAATTACAACTTTACAACAATCTCCAATTACAATACAGATGAGATAAACAACTAGAACTTCGATGCAGAAGAATTCTTTGAATCCATGTTGATTGCGTTAGATTTCCTCTTGAAGTTTGTTGAGATGCCTTCCGTATTTGAAGTGTCGAGTGAGTCGAGAATTCAGCAGAGTATCGGCGCTAAAAGAGCTCGGCCAAAAGTCCCCTCCATACTCGAGGTAGGTTGGTATTTATAGGGAAATTTCCCCCTCGGGTCGTAAGTCGTGACCAGCCTATGGTAGGTCATGGCCGACTTATCTGGCCAAACCCATGGTTTCAGAAAGGTTCTCTTGTACAAGTCCCAAGTCGCCCCTGAGTCAACATAACCTTGTATAAGTAATACGGCATCAGGCTTATATTTAGTAGCTTTAGGTCGTGGACGACTCAAGCTAGGTCGTGAGTCGTGAACGAGTAAACTGGCAAGTCGCAAGTCATGGCTTAACTGGTAAGTCCTGAATCGTGTACGAGTTAAGAGGCCACTGTGCCAAGTAGCTGTATTGAACTTGTCTTCCTTTGCCTGGGTCGTGAACGACTTAACATAGACCGTAGGTCGGTTGCGACTCAAGTATGATCTTGTCCCTGTGCTGAGCAGTTAGGCCAGCAAACCCACTGGATAGTTAGATCTGCTTCTACCTTAGGCCAGCACCCGTGTTAGGTCGATAGCTTTCTTAGGTCGGTAGCTATCTTAGGTCGGTAGCTATCTTAGGTCGGTAGCTACCTTAGGTCGGTAGCTATCTTAGGTCGGTATCCTGTAAGTCTAGGGTCGGCGTTCTTGTTAAAGCATTAGATCGGTACCTATGTTAAAGCATTAGGTCGGCATCCCTCTCAAGTAACTTAGGTCGGAATCCCTCTTAGGGCTTAGGAAGTTAGATCGGCATCCAAGTTAGGTCGGCAACCTTTTGGGCCGACAATTTTTAAGTCTTAAGTCGGTAACTGTTTTAGGTTGCTGAGTCACGGCCGAGGTGGAGTTAGCAGTTGAGGAGTAACATCTTTCAGTCAACATGTACTATTCTGGGAAAGGTTTGTAAGTTTGTGATTGATGAAGGAAGTTGTGACAATATTCTTTCTACTGAAGCTGTGAGAAAGTTGAAGCTGAAAACGAACAAGCATCCAAATTCTTACAAGTTAGCGTGGTTGAGAAAAGGAGGAGAAGTGAAGGTGGACATGCGAGTTCGAGTTCCATTTTCTATTGGGAAGAAGTATAAAGACGAGATTTGGTGTGATGTTGTGGAAATGGATGTTTGTCATTTACTGTTTGGAAGACCATGGCAGTATGATCGATCAGCGCAGCATGACGGTCGGACCAATAGCTACAGCTTCATGTTTGAAGGTGTTAAGATCATTTTGGTTCCAAAGAAGAGACAACAAGAAGAAAGCAAGTCAGAGGAGATCGAGGAGCTGAAGACTTTATTGACTTTGAAGGAATTTATTGAAGAAATAGAGGAGAGTCTAGAGATATTTTTGTTGATTGGACGTGAAGCTACTAAATCTGTTGAAGTTCCTGAAGAAGTAAAGCCAGTATTGGAAGAATTGAAGGATGTATTTCCAGAAGAGTTGCCTAAGGAGTTACCGCCACTGAGAGACATTAAACATCAAATCAATCTTGTTCCGGGAGCAGTATTACCGCATAGACCACATTATCGAATGAGTCCGAAGGAGCATGAAGAGTTGAGGAGGCAGGTGCAGGAGTTTTTAGAACAGGGGCGTGTTCAGGAGAGCTTGAGTCCTTGTGCAGTGCCAGCCTTATTGGTACCCAAGAAGGATGGAACGTGGAGGATGTGTACGGATAGTCGGGCTCTAAACAACATCACTATGAGATACAGATTTCCTATGCCGAGATTTGATGATTTGATTGACCAGTTGAGTGGAGTTGTTGTGTTCTCAAAGATTGACATGAAGAGTGGATACCATCAGATTCGCATTAGACCAGGTGATGAGTGGAAGACTGCTTTCAAAACCAGGGAAGGTTTATACGAATGGTTGGTTATGCCGTTTGGTTTATCGAATGCACCAAGTACTTTTATGAGTGTGATAAACCAGATTTTCAGACCATACATTGGAAAGTTTGTGGTAGTTTACTTTGATGATATTTTGATTTACAGTGGGAGTATGGAACAGCATGTCTAGCATTTGCGTGAAGTACTGTTGATTCTACGTCAAGAGCAGTTCTATGCAGCAGCAAAGAAGTGCGTGTTTATGACAGACAGTGTTTTATTTCTGGGATATGTTCTATCGAAGGAAGGGATTCAAGTGGATGAAAGTAAAGTAGAAGCTGTCAGGAGTTGGCCACAGCCCAATACAATTACTGAATTGAGGAGTTTTCATGGATTGGTATCTTTCTATCGAAGATTCATTCCACACTTTAGCAGTGTGATGGCACCAGTAACTGATTTCATGAAAGGAAAGAAGCTTGAGTGGTCAGAGGAAGCAGGGGTTGCTTTTGAGAAGATCAAAACACTATTGACGACAGCACCAATTCTAGTTTTACCGGATTTTCAGTTGTTGTTTGGATTACATACTGATGCATCGAAGGTTGGGGTTGGTGGAGTTTTGAGTCAGAAAGGAACACCAGTTGCTTATTTTAGTGAGAAGTTGTCTGGAGCTAAGTTGAGGTATAGCACTTATGATGTTGTGTTTTACGCAATTGTTCAAGTCATGAAGCATTGGAGACATTATCTGTTTCAGAAAGAGTTTGTTCTTACACTGATCATGAAGCGTTGAAGCACTTACAAGGGCAAGATAAGATTTCAGCAAGGCATGCATCGTGGATTGCTTATCTGCAGCAATTTACGTTTGTTGTAAAACATAAATCGGGAATTACGAATCATGTAGCAGATGCATTGAGCAGAAGGAATCACTTGTTGACTACAATGAAGATTGAGGTGACAGGGTTTGAATTGTTGCCAGAATTGATTAAAAAAGATCCTTACTTTATGAAGTTTTTTGAGAAAGTCTAGGATGGGAGTACTGATGAATTTGTATTGGTAGATGGATTCTTATTCAAAGGGAATCAATTATGTGTACCGGATTGCAGCTTGAGAATGAAAATTGTGAAAGAGTTGCACGAAGAAGGACATGTGGGTAGAGATCGAACATTGCAGTTGATTTCCCAGTCTTGGTATTGGCCGTCAATGTGAAGGGAAGTTGAAAGGTTTGTGCGTAGATGTCATGTTTGTCAGATTTCGAAATGGACAACTACAAATGCAGGATTGTATATGCCGTTACCTGTTCCCACAAAACCATGGGTAGACATTAGCATGGACTTTGTGTTGGGTTTGCCGAGAACTCAAAGGGGGAATGACTCTATATATGTTGTGGTAGACCGTTTTTCTAAGATGGTACATTTTGTTGCTTGTAAGAAGACGGCGGATGCAGTCCATGTGGCACAATTGTTCTTTAAAGAGATCTATCGTTTACATGGGTTACCAGAGTCTATTGTTTCAGATAGAGATACTCGTTTTCTGAGTTATTTTTGGCTAAGCTTGTGGAAGATGGTGGGGACAAAGTTGAACTTCAGTAGCGCTTATCATCCGCAAACAGATGGACAGACAGAAAATGTCAACAGATCGTTGGGAAATTTGTTGCGATGTCTTGTAAAGGATAATCTGAAGAGTTGGGACATGAAATTATGTCAGGCAGAGTTTGCACATAATCATGCAGTGAATCGTAGTATGGGTTTCAGTCCATTTCAGATTGTATATTCAAATCTACCCAGGGGACCGTTGGACTTAACGGTAGTACCACAACCGAAGGGGACGGTTAAACGAGCTGTAGATTTTGTTGATGGGTTGACTGAATGTCATAAAATCTTTCAGGAGCGATTGGAGTAGTCGAATGAGAAATATAAGAGATTTGTAGATTTGAAACGACGATGTAATGAATTTAACGAAGGTGATTTGGTTTACGCAGTGTAGACAAAAGATCGTTTTCCGGTGGGAACGTACAATAAATTGAAAGCGCGGAAAATTGGTTCAGTTGAAATTTTGAAGAAAATCAATGAGAATGCATGTCAATTGAAGCTACCAGACGATGTTCATACTTCTGATGTTTTCAACGTCAAACATTTAAGTCCGTACTGTGGAAACGAGATTGTTGTGGGAGAAGATGGTGAAAATTCGAGGTCGAATTTCTGTCAACCTGGGGAGAATGATGCAGCGCAATCACCAGATTCACCTAAGGTTCTAAGTCGGCCACGACCTAATGACTCGGGTCGGCTATGAAATAAGGATGCAGGAGGAGCACCACGAGATATCGAAATAGCAGCACGAGTGGAGAATGTGCGAAGCTTAAGTCGGCTGCGACTTAAGGGCTTAAGTCGGCTACGAATTAACAACGCAAGTGAAAAGGAGCTACGACCTAAAGGGTCTCGAGCTAAAGAGTTACGACCTACGGAAGAAGGTTAGGTCGGCAACGACCTAAGGAAGAAGGCATGGACCGACCTAATGTTAAGCCGCTTCTGGAAATAGGACGTAAGCCGCTATGGACATAAGTTGTTTGTAACTTTTAAGTTGTTCGTGTTTTGAGTCGTATATGATGTTGAGTCGTTGTATCTAATAAGCCGTGGTGTTTGTTGAGTCGCTATGTTTTTAAGTCGGTCATGTTTAGGTCGCGTGATGGTAGTTCTGTGTTGTGAATCATTAAGTCGCTGTGTCGGTCTGTCGTGTTGTGATGTAATTGCTTTAAGTCGTGATAAGTCGTAAATCGGCAAGGGGTTAAGTCGGTCATGTGTGTGTGGTGATGTAACTCGTTGAGTCGTGTGGTTTTTAAGTCGTTGCCGACCTAAGGGTGAGTCGTAAGTCGGAAACGACTTAAGGGTCTAGGTTGTAAAAAAAGCTATAAATAGGGCGTGAGTTGTACATTTTGTGGTTGTTGATTTTTGAATAAAATTCTTGTTTGATTGCTGTGTGCTTTCATCTTAAATTGGTAGTTGAGTGTAATCTCCTGTCTCCACTTTCGGTTATTCGAGTGCGCTCGAATCAACGATTGTTGAAGCCGATTCACGGAATCAAGTGCGCTTGATCAACGCTTGAATAATTGAAGATCTTCTTTCACGGTATCGTGCGCGATCAACGTGACGAGAATAGCTAGATTCGGTATCTTCGGATCAACGAATTTGGGCATTTCAGTATTCATCAATCCACCGATTGCTACTTTCATCGATCTATATCGTTTCGTTATTATCCGCTGCGTCATTAAATTGATAATTTAATATATGAAATTACAGAAATAATTGAAAATTGGGTTTAATGTGATTAAAATTGATTTGTAAAGTTGTATTAAATCATGTTGGAGTTAGAATGATGTTATAGAACTTTTAAAATTGAATTAAAAGTTAATTTGTGGAAATTGAATATTTTAATATTTAATTGACGAGTTAAAATAGTCGTTTTTCAAACAGTCTCGGATTTCGACGAAACCAGCTCTAACGGATCCATAATGTCATATTATTGTATGGTTTCAAATTTCATGTCAATCGGACATAAGGTTTGTCCGGGGCAAGCTAAAACACGTAGAAATCGATTCGAGTGAATTTTGAATTTTAAATAATTCGATTCGAAAAGATTTCATTCAAATTTGATCGAATTGGCTCCCGATATATATATTCCATTGCGTTCTGAATAGGGGTCAAACATTATAAACGCCAGGCGCCACGCTTCGTTTGGAGTTCGGAAAATTTCTGGATGAATAGTGCATGAATATTTTCTATAAAAGGACCTCATTTATTTCATTTAGCAACAAAACCCTAACCCTAAGCTTCAGCCGCCACTAAGCAATCAATGGCCGAAAATATTCATTTATTTCTCCTCCAATTTCTTCAAATCCACACGTTAATTCAAGAAATCTTCAACCACAAAGTTGAAGATCATCATGAGATCTAGGATATCAACGGTGGAGATCAAAAATCATGCTATGGATTGTCGGCAAATCGAGTTTGAACGGTACGCCTATAAGTGGAGATTTCTCGTCGACGGCGGTGCTAGGTGGAGTCGCACTTGGCTCGGTGGTGCACGGCGTGGAGGCGCTCGAATTGATGGCTATTGATCAACTTCCGGTCGCGTGTGGTGGCTCGGCCTAAAAAATATTCGAACATGACAATGGGTTTCTTCGGCCTGGGACATGCAAAAGCAAGAAGATGTGGAGAATGGCCATGATTTGCATTAAAGAATGGACGGCCCAGATGTGTTTGAGGTTAAAAAAAATAAAAAGAAATATGTAAATTGAATTATATTAAATCGTGTAAACTTTGAAATATTATAAGTTGTTCACACGAGGTCGAAAATGCACAAAACAAATTGCGTTAGGTTCGTACTGACGAACACTACGCGATGGAGCTGGATTGGGATTGATTGGAGCTAGTGAACTTTTTGGGTAAAATTAAACGCGTGTTTAATTTTATTCGAAATAAAACACTGCGACTGTTATTGAAAATAAGGTGAGAACTTCTCACTCAATCGAAATTGTTACGATTTAAATTTTAAATAGTTAGATTTAAAATTTCTTGGTTGATGCTTGGATGATAAATTGCTATCTATTGTATTGAAATAGACCTTATACGCCGTATATTAAGAGGATATTATTTATTAAACACATATAGCGCGATATTTCACCTTGATGTGGAATTGGTATTATATATGTACTTGGAGTTGATTTTCCCACATTATATAGCGGATGAGACCCTATTACGCCGCGTAATTGCAGATAATATTTTATAAACCCATGTACCGCGATATTCCGTATTGGAACGAGATTGGTATTGTGCTAACATCTGTGGATGCAGGGAAACGGGTTGGAGGGATCCAACTGGATTCCTCAACAGTATTGATTTATTTACAAATATTTGTGATATATTCTGTTATCATATGATATATGATGTTTTGGATGCCATGATTGTTATATTTAGTGTTGTTGCAGCATTGGGCCTATTTTGGAAAATTAAAAATGTTAAGTGACGATTTTCAAATTTAAAAGGGTTTTAAAGTGATTTTTGAAAATATACGTTTTATTAAAGTTTGGAATTGATTCATTTTGAATAAATAAACGTTATAATTTTAATGTTATAAAATTTATGATTTTTGAGAAAATATAGTTAAAATGTGATTTTTGAAATGGGGAGTTAATGGTTTTATAAAATAGTTTAAATTGAGATTTTTGAATTATTATAAAAAGCTTTATATAAAAGGTTTATAAAAGTGATATTTATAAATTAAAATATTGGAATTATAAAACGAGTTTTTATAAGTGTTAGAATGAAGTATGAATGGATTTCATAAATGACTGAAATTTATAGATTTATAAATTGTGAAGTTATAAAATTAATAGATTTTGTAAAATAAAAGATTTATAAGTAATTAACTTATAAATAGGATTTTGGCATTTAAATGAGATATAAATAGAATTTGTAAATTAAGGGATTTTATAAGTTGAAGTTTTTATAAAATTATATAAATGTGAATTTATAAACGTTGTTTTATAAATCCGAAATCGACTTATTTTGTTAAGTTAATTATTATAGCTTATTAAAGGAGTATATCACAATCTTGGGACAGTGGATAATCCTTTAAAATAAAATGTGTAAAAATGTTGAACTTGGGTAAACGATTTATATTCACGATTTTGGGCAGTGAATAATATATTAAAGAAATGTTTTAGTGAAGTGATATTTTAAATAGAATTAAAATGATTTGAAGTTGTTTTAAAATGGGTTAAGGATCGAAACCGTAGATTTCAACATCATTGTTGAAATAGATGTTTTCGGTAAATAAGGAAAAGATGGATTATAACACTGTTGTTATAGTAAATGATTTTCGAAAGGAAATGTTTTATATAGTATTGGGATTTATATATCTATCTTAATTTCGAATCCCTATACTACTGATTTTGAGTTGACGTAACGATGTTTTACGCAACATTCATTTTGACACAAATAAATGTGTTTAAAGAAAACGTTTTCCTTTAAAGAATAAAATATATACACTTAATCGTGTTTTAAGTTTATTGGATATTTTCTATGTATCGAAAATAAATAGATTTGTGAATTACTTATTGTTAAATAAGTATGGAAATGTTTTTCCAATATGAAGTGAAATGTTTAGGGTATTTATCTTTTAAAGATAAATTGAAAATGTATAAGTATTTGGAAATGTTTTCCAATATGAAATTGAAATGGTTTAGAGAATATATCTTTTTAAAGATAGATTGAAGTGAATATCTGGCAAGTTATTTAATTTATGGAAGATTAATAAAAAGTGCCTAGTGATTGTTATGGTGCTGGATATTTGTTTGTTGGCCTTGATATTTAAATAACCGACTATCAATATTTACCTTTAAATGGGTATTTGTTGTGATTTTCTTGAATTTGAATGCTACACTTATTTTAAAATAAGCGCTCGTTATTCGGTTTAGCCCGGAGAGTACCTTTGTGTCATAAATCCCATTCCAAATAGTGATATGTCGAAATGGATAGCATTTGAAGACCGGTGTCGAAGACCGGATATTTTCGGAAACGAAAGGATTACCGTCGAATGACTCTGCATTGGATGATCTCCGATACAGAGATTTTATCCCTTTTGTGATGGGAAGTCTAGTCGTGTTTAGTGAATATCCGGATTGCAAGGGCTTCTTTGGAATTGCCTACGGTTCCGTTCGATCCCAGAACGGACTTGTATGGATGTGTGTCTGACCTTATAATTTGAGATGTGAAGCTGGTTTCTATCAAATATATTTCTGTTGGTGGCGGAGAATTTATTCTCTTAGCTTAACACCCTTCTCTGAGATGTACGAGCTCAGAGGTTATGTAGTTGATGGTTATTAGTGATATATTCCCAAATTGGTAATATGGCGTATGAAGTGCTGCTGAGCATTTGTTGATCAAAGCGTGGCTTTTTTAAAAAGCGTAGCTTTGTGGGCGAGACTTCATCGGACCTCACACCCCGAAAATGGTCAAAACAGGAAAGATGCGACAAGGTTATTAGGGGACAGCACCCCCTTAGTGTATGTCATTTCCCTCTGGATAGAGGTGGTATTACGGTATGGAGCCCTGATACTTAATCTATGTTGTTGCTGCAAACTTATTATTTTGTGGTTGTTGGTGAATCCTGGGATTTAGGTCGGTTACGACCGGGGGATGGCATATTCGTGTCAGTAGTTACCCAGCTAGGGGTAACCCGGCCTTGTGTTGGCAGAGATCCGGTTAGCTTCGTCGTGCGTCTTTCTAGAGGCATACCCATGTGGGAATGGGAAGTTCTTTGGCCTAAAAATTTGTTGGAAATCCAAACTCCAATACGCTTGTATGGTTTTAGTTGTAGAACCTGCCATTTACTTATGGTGGTCACCACTGTTTAGATGGTAGCTATAGTAGGCATTGTTCGGAATGTCTATGTTGGCTAAGATTTATATTATACTTTCGAAATGTTTTCCCACACTGTGCACTTATAATAATAATATCTGTTAACCTCGTTTTACTCAACGACTCATCTACTTAAGGACTAGACCGACTCATCTACTTAAGGAAGGTAACGACTCAACTGGTAGCGACTCGGTTAGCTGATGAGTTAAGGCTCAAGGCAACTTAGAGGGATAGGACGACTCAAGGGGTTAACGGTTCACAAGGCAGGCCGACCCAGTGCATTACCGACTAAACTGGTAGCGACTCAGTTAGCTGACGAGTTAAGGCTCAAGGCAACTTAGAGGGATAGGACGACTCAAGGGGTTAACGGTTCACAAGGCAGGCCGACTCAGTGCATTACCGACTCATCTAGACTATCGCCTCAGCGACTCAACAAGTCCACGGCTCATCATAAGAAACGACTCAAGAGGATTGACGACCTAAGAAGATAAGTCCCTAAGTCGCTTCACCAATATACCGCTACCTGATAAGTCGTTAACGACTTAACGACTCATGACTCAGAATGACTCGTCCACGACTTAAAGCCATTGAGTCGAAGTCCATTGCCACAGTGCCGATGCCAATGAGGATTGACTCGTAAGCGACTCAGGACTTAGCTTAAAATCCAGCAAAGGAATGGGCCATGGAGAAACCAAGGGCTTGGTTCGATGAGTCGGCCACGACCTAATTCGACTCGACCACGAGTCAAGTATGAGTCGAACACGACTCACGACTCGGGGCTGAAAACTCCTATAAATACATGGCCATCTCCAACATTCAAGGGACCTTTTGGCCAATCATTTCAAGCGCCAATACTCTGCTGAATTCTCAACTCACCCGACACTTTAAGTTCGAAAGACATTTCAACTAACTTCAAGGAAAAATCTAACGCCATCTACATGGATTCGAAGAGTTCTTCTCTACCAAAGTTCTAGTTGTTTGTCTCGTCATAATTGTAATTGAAGATTGTTGCAAAGTTGCAATCGGTTTAGCAATAAAGAGAATTAAAGTGGACGTAGGCTTGCCTTGAGCCGAACCACTATAAAATCGTTGTTATTCACTGTTTTTTCTATGATTTTCTGCTTATACTCTGCTCCCGAATCATCGGGTGGTGCTTTCACAACTACACTTCATACACCAGGATGTTAGCGTTCAAATTTTAGCGTTAACATTTTTGGTGCTTTCAATAAGAGCTGAACTCAGGCAAACCGTCATTATTGCTCCACGAAAGTTTGTTGAAGTAACCTCTCTGAAGACTAGAAGTTTATCTGAAATCATGGCTCCGGGGAGAAAGAGTAGATCTGTTAGATCTGGAAATGTTCAAGAGGGAACCTCCGCTTCCCCAGTACCTAGTCAAGCCACTCCACCTGTTGGAGTTACAAAAGCGAAGTTGGATGCTGTAATCTTAGGGCTGAACCAGCAGATAAATGCCCAAAGTGCACAATTGGAAGCTCAGAACGCACAAAATGCCCTAATTTTGAATAAGTTGAATGACTTGCTTGGGGTAAACCGTCAACCAACGGGTAATGAAAGGAACTTTGCTGGCAACATTCATGAGGATGAAGAAAGAAACATTCCTGAGAGGGCTGCTAGCCCCTTTGAGCGGGCATTTCCTGAAATTGGTGGATCTAAAGCTCGAAATGATGAGGGATATCTTTCTGAAATGATTCGACAAATCATGAAGGAAAGCATGCAAAGGAATGAAGATGAGAAGGAATGGGGTTTTGCTCCAAGTAAAACCCCATTTACCGAAAGAATCTTAAAGGCTGAGTTCCCAAGGAAGTTCGTCCCTCCAACTATCCCAGCTTACAAAGGAACAAGTGATCCGAACGAATTCTTGTATAAGTATGATTGGCACATGACAGGTGCCAGAGCTTCTGATGAAATAAAGTGTCGATATTTTCCTGTATACCTGGAAGGTGTAGCTCTGCTTTGGTTCACCAAGCTTCCAGTCCGGTCTATCGATCAGTTTTCTGACTTAACCCGGAAATTCAAGGAAAAGTTCAGACTATACGCTTCAAAAGCCAAAGATATTATGTCGTTGTCAAGTTTAGAGCAGAATCCGGGTGAAACTATCAGATCTTTCTTGAATCGCTTTAATATAGTGCTGGCCGAGGTAGACAATGCAGAACCACGGATGATCTTGACTTATCTGATGAGGGCCATCGACAAGTCGAGCGAATTTGGAAAATGGCTTAACATGAAGGAACCAAATTCCCTTGAAAAATTCTACAACAAAGCAGATGAGTTCATACGCCTGGAAAGCCGTCCTGTACCGGTAAAGGCAGTGTTAGAAAAAGCTGAAGATAACATTGTTGCTCCACGTAAGAGTGAATCTGTAGGACAGAAAAGGGAGAATAACAATGGAAAGAAACAGAAAAATCTGAAGAAGCCTCATTCCTTCAAACCATCGGAATATACTCCTTTATCAGATACGCCGGAGCGTATATACCTTGCCACTAAAGATTCTGTTGATTATCCTAAACCTCCCGTTCTGAGAACCGGGAAAAAAGCAGTACAAAGCGGAAAGTTTTGCCGCTTCCATAATCAACCCGGTCATGATACCGATGAATGCCGCCAATTGAAAAATTTGATTGAAGAATTGATAAGGGAAAACAAGCTGCAGCAATTTGTGGAAAAGAATAGCATCAATCTCGCTTCGACCAGTCAGGGGCAACGAGCTCCTGCTCATCAACCCAGGACAGACGAAAAGACTACAGGGCATGAATCCGGAAGGCCTGTTATCAATGTCATTACGGGAGGACCTCACCCAGCAGGCAGGAGCTGGGGTGAGATGGAAAGGTATACTCGAGCTTTGAAGTATGTACCGACCGAGGAAGATGTATTCGTTTTGGAAGGTGCTATGCCCCTGAAGCAACAAAGAACTTTCAATGATGATATTGTGTTCAGAGCCAGGGATTCCGCAGGTATTGAAGCTCCTACCTTGGATCCCTTAGTCATCTCGGCTGGTATCGGGCCAGCTATTGTCAAAAGAGTTCTCATTGATTGTGGCGCATCCTGCAATATCCTCTTCAAGAAAACATTCGATCAAATGAAGATCCCTATGGCTGATGTGCAAGCCTCATCGCAGAAAATCGCTGGCTTCACTGGGGAGCCAAAACAGCCGATAGGAACCGTTGATTTGTTTGTGGAACTTGGAGAAGGAGAGAGAAAAGTGGTCCGCAAGCAAACTTTTGTGATTGTCGACGAATTTTCTGCTTATAATGCTTTCCTTGGCCGTCCAACTCTTGCAGCATTCAAAGTTGTTCTGGCCCCATGGTGCGTCACCATTAAATTTCCCACAGATAATGGAGTGGGAGTTATAAAAGGGGATCAAAATGCGGGGCGGGAATGTTATCTAACAGAGCTACGAGAAACCAGAAAAAGAGAAATGGGAAAGGATGCGGCAGCCCCAGTCCGCATCAAAGAACCAACCTTGTAGCAATTACAGGGAGGACCCTGCATTGGTGAGCACAGCGGAGCAAGGAAAGAGATGGAACCAAGAAAAGTCAGTGCAGGGGAGAATAGAGTGGTACCAGTGGAAACGACAATACCAGTACCTGTTCACCCAAAAGACCCAAACAAGGTGTTGAATGTGGGTTCACAACTTAATGTGTCAATTCAGAATATCTTAATATCTTTTTTAAAGGCAAATTTGGATGTTTTTGCTTGGACTCATGGCGATATGTGCGGAATATCCCCAGAAGTTGCAGTACACGCCCTGAATATTGATCCAAAATTTACACCTATGAAGCAGAAAAGGAGAACTCAAGGTCCAGAAAGGTCAGCAGCGTTAAAAGAAGAAGTTGATCGGCTCATGGAGAATAATTTTATCAAAGATTCTACCTATCCGAATTGGGTTTCAAATCCAGTGCTGGTTAAGAAAGCCAACGGAAAATGGAGAGTATGCATCGATTTTTCAGATCTAAACAAGGCCTGCCCCAAAGACTGCTTCCCATTACCCAGAATTGATCAACTGGTAGACGGAACAGCGGGACACGAATTGTTATCTTTCATGGATGCTTACTCCGGATACAACCAGATCATGATGCATGAGCCAGATCAGGAGGACACGAGCTTTATCACTGACATTGGTCTTTACTGCTACAGAGTTATGCCCTTCGGGCTGAAGAAAGCAGGGGCAACATACCAAAGACTTGTTAATGCTATGTTCAAACCGCAATTGGGCAAGACTATGGAAGTCTACGTCGATGACATGTTAGTAAAGTCTAAGAAAGCAGTGGATCACATAGAACACTTAGCAGACATGTTCGCAGTCCTCCGAAAATACGGAATGAAGCTCAATCCATTAAAATGTTCATTTGGAGTGGAATCCGGCAAGTTTTTAGGTTTCATCGTGAGCGCTAGGGGCATTGAGGCTAGTCCAGCTCAAATTACCTCCTTAAAGGAAGTCAAAGCTCCTAGAACAAAAAAGGAATTGCAAAATCTTAATGGAAAAGTTGCCGCCTTGAGTCCGTTCATTTCCAAAGCCACAGATAAATGCATCCCATTCTTTGACGCCCTAAAGAAAGGAAAGAAAAACTTTGATTGGACTCTCGAATGCCAAAAAGCCTTTGATGAATTGATTCGCCATATGGAAACGCCTCCAATACTTTCTAGGCCTGGCGATGGCGAGGATCTTCTTATATACTTGGCAGTATCATCTCATGCTTTAAGTGCAGCGCTGATACGAGAAGACAAGAGGATTCAACATCCAGTTTACTATATCAGCAAAAGACTCACTGGGGCAGAGATGAATTACTCTAAGTTGGAAAAACTTGCCTATTGCCTACTAATTGCATCTAGGAAGTTGAGGCAATAGTTCCAAGCTCATCCTATCAGAGTCCTCACTGATCTACCTTTAAAGCAAGTACTGTTTCGCCCTGAGGCTTCGGGTCGTCTTCTAAAGTGGAATATTGAACTCAGTCAATATGACGTCACTTATCATCCCCGAAAAGCGATCAATGGACAAGCTTTAGCGGATTTCATCGCAGAATTCACAGATAAGGGTAACAGTGAGGAGGAAACGATCGACGATTCCCCAATCCAATGGAAGTTATATGTCGATGGCGCAAGAAACGACTACTGTTCTGGAGCCGGAGTTGTACTTGAGACCCCTGAAGGTCGATCATTATGCTATGCACTAAGATTGGAATTTCCTTCAACAAACAATGAAGCAGAATACGAAGCCCTTATCGCTGGCTTAAGGATTGCAAAAGAACTAAACATCCGAGCATTACAGATCTTCAGTGATTCTCAGCTTATTGTATGCCAAGTCGAAGAGGAATTCCAAGTAAAAGGGGGGAATCTGCCCGCCTACTTGTCAAAGGCTTGGGAACTCCTGGGTGATTTCGATCATTACATGATAAGTCACATTCCTCGAGAAGAAAACATGAAAGCAGATTCTCTCGCAAAGTACTCTAGCACAGGCGAAGCTCAATTTCTGGGGTTAACTCCAATGGAGGTCCTGTCGACTCCGAGCATTGATGAGATGGATATTGATTGGATCATGAGCGTGTCTCAAGAGCAAGAATCATGGATGACTCCAATAACAGAATATCTGCTCAATGGATCTTTGCCGGAAAATTCAAAAGAACGAAAGAAGCTACTGAGGAAAGCCTCTCGCTATATAGTCCAAGATGGCCAGTTATACAGACGGGGATTCTCAATACCGTTACTTCGATGTGTATCCAGGGAAGAGTCCAAAACAATCCTAGCTGAGGTGCATGGGGGAGAATGTGGTGATCATTTAGGTGGTCAAAGTTTAGCAAAAAAGATTCTCCGATACGGATATTTTTGGCCAGAAATTAATCGAGATGCAGCAGACTATTCCCGAAAATGTGACAGATGCCAAAGATTCGCCAAAATTCCTAGAGCTCCTTCCACTGAACTCACACAGATGGTTAGTCCATGGCCATTTGCGATATGGGGAATAGACCTTGTAGGACCGTTACCAACTGCCAAATCTGGAATTAAATATGTCATTGTTGCTGTAGATTATTTTACTAAGTGGGCAGAAGCTGAACCACTAGCTACTATCACCTCAAAAAAGATGATAAGTTTTGTGACTAAAAGAATCATTTGCAGATATGGTGTGCCTCAAAAAATAATTACAGACAATGGTACTCAATTCGAAAGTGAAGAATTCCAAGATTTTTGCAAGCGATTCAAAATCTGAAAGAGCTTCTAAGCAGTAGCCCATTCGCAGGCAAACGGGCAAGTGGAATCAGTAAATAAAATTATCAAGTCAACCATCAAGAAGCAATTTGAAAGAGCAAAAGGTGGCTGGGTCGATAAGCTACTGCTAGCACTATGGGCATACAGAACTACCCACAAAACTGCGACTGGGCATACTCCGTTTTCATTGGCATACGGATCAGAGGCAATGATTCCGGTAGAAACAGGGGTCCCTTCACATAGAAGAATCCATTTCAATCAAGCGGAGAATGAGAAACTACAGCTTGAGGCACTAGATCTCCTTGATGAAAAAAGAGAAGAGGCTGAGCTCAGAATCGCATCTCATCAGCAAAGGATAGCCGGACATTTCAATTCCAAAGTTCGCCAACGCAGCATTGAAATTGGAGATCTAGTCGTAAAGAGAATTATGACAGCGACAGGTGTGTTTGGGCCAAATTGGGAAGGACCATATGTCATAGGTCAAAAGCTTCTGGATGGCACATTCAAGCTCACTACTGTCGATGGAGATCAAATTCCAAGAGCTTGGAACAGCAATCACTTGCGTCCATACTTTACTTGATAGCTTTGTTGAAATATTGTAAAAAGAATTATGAATGTATGATTCCTGTAATTGAAAGCGATTGTAAAACCGATGCAAGTGAATAATGAAAGACTATAAAGTGGATGTAGGCCCAAATTATTGGCCGAACCACTATAAATCTTGTGTTCCTTATTATTATTACATGCTTGCTTGATTTTCGATATGAAAAGTACATTAAATGAATTACTGAAATGTCGATTTAAATTTTTGCAGGCAACGAAAACAAAACTTGCACGTTACAAGACCAAGTGATTCTTGTTATCATTCAACAAACAAATTCCAAGTCGCAAAATTCCCGAGCTTAAATCCTAGATAAGAAGTGCTTCAATTGAACGGTCAATGATTTCGCCGAAAACGGGCTTTAGCTAATAAATTGAGAAGTTTAAACAAACAAACATCCAATTAAGAAGCTTATGTCCGTTCTCGTGAACTGGCCTAGCAATGAAGTACACTTCTTTAGATTAAACAAGCTACTTGTAAGAGAAGGGAGTGCAAGCTTGAAAAAAAAAAAAAAATAGAGGATCACTGAAAAGGCGTAAGCAAGTGGACAAGGAACAACTAAAGTCCTCTTCGGAAGCACAACTCTTCGGAGGATAAAGACCTCTAACGAAGCATATGCCGTAAAAAAGAAAGTTCTCTACTCAACCAAAAAAGATTGGAGGAGTCATGACCCTCCAACCATGAGAGAGTAACTTCCAGGCAATCTTCGGAGGCCCATTTCACCAGGAGTTGAAGTGTTACAACCGCTCTTCGGAATTTCACTTCACCAGAGTTGAAATGTAAAACAAAATAAAAGCCCTCTCCGGAGGCACATTTCACCAGGAGTTGAAGTGTTACAACCGCTCTTCTGAATTTCACTTCACCAGAGTTGAAATGTAAAACAAAATAAAAGCCCTCTTCAGAGGCCCATTTCACCAGGAGTTGAAGTGTTACAACCGCTCTTCGGAGTTTCACTTCACCAAAGTTGAAATGCAAAACAAAATAAAGACCTCCTCCCGGAAACACAATCAAGAAGAAAGACCTCTTCGGAAGCCCACGTTTCACCGAGATTGAAATAAAACTTCCAAGTGTTGAAAAGTGAAAAGGCTTTCTTCAAAGGCACAACTCTTTGGAGGTACACGTTTCACCAAGATTGAAATAAAACTTCCAAGTGTTGAAACGTGAAAAATCCCTCCTCAGAGGTACAACTTTCTATGTTTCTAAAAAAAAAATCCTCATTAAAAGCACACTTTAACTTTCAAAGGAAGAGTGATTTACCTATTCTGGAAAATAATTTTCCTTAAAAAAAAAAAAAAGTTAAAGTATCCTTCAGAGGCCCGCTTTACCTCATAGAAGAATTCACTTGGTAAAGTGTGTACATAAGCAAAAGAAAAAAGTGATTTCTTCGAAGGACAAAGCGTAAAAAGTTATGTGAAGGGAGTTGTACTCTACGAAAAATTTCTTCAAGAATAAAATAATTATTCTTTAGAAAATAAGAGTGCAAGTCCCCTCGAAGTATAAAATATTGCAGCAAGCTTATGGTATGGGGGCAACATGGTATAGTTATATACAATATGGTATAGCCACATCGGCGAAAGTAATGCTCAAACAACATGCCATAAGCCCGCTGCAATATCATATAAATAAACTTGTGCAAAAATGAATAATAAATGCATTCTCAAATTCAAACAGGAGTCTGTACAAATAAAGGATCATTTTATTCAATTGTATTGCAGATACAAGTTTCAGAATAAAAAGCAGGGGCCGGTACCCGCACAATTCTCGACCAGTACATGCAAAAGACAAGAAGCTGAAAGCTGGAATCTTCATTTCTTCTTACCACCTTTGGACCCTTTACCCGGCCGAATGATTAGCTTTTCAGGTCGGTCTGTAGGCACAAGGGAAGAAGGAGAGTGAGGTGCAACTGGTGCAATTTCCGGTTCCTCTTCAGTAGCAATGATTTTCTTCCCCCTCCTCTTCGATGTTCCGTGCTTCTTTCTCCTCTTCGAAGAAGACTCACTCCCTGGAGTAACAAGAGCAGACAAAATTATGTCATCAGAAGGAGTCCGCTCCGGAGATATCTCACCTCCCTCAAGTCCCTCGTCTTTATGCTCTTGCGAAGCGATAGGGTCATCTAAGCCGTGAAGAGCCTCTATTTGATCCTCTTGTGACCCGGGCTGTGAAGCAGAAGGAGGAGCCACCTGAAGAGATGTAGGAGGGATAACCGGAGGAAGCGAAGTTTGCACAGCACTTGGTGTTTCAACTGCAGAAGAAGAGAAGTTAAAAATATTAGTATCTCCCCAAAAGAAGGGAGATATGGGTTCGTCAAGATTCTAGAAGTAATCGAGAAGCTCATCAAACTTTTGAGGAGCAAGCAGGCAATCCACCTGAATCAGACTAATGTCAAAATTACCTGAAGATATTTGCTTCGTTAGTTCAATCTCATAATTTTGAGCTCCAATATCCTCCAAAGCCTCATCATCAGTAGGGGTAATTGCCCCGGTTCTTGTAGGAGGCGGGGAATGAGCACTGGAGCCTGTGATGTCAACTTCAGGAGAAACTAAAGGACGTTCAGAGGTAGTAGGTGGTAATTCTTTTTGAGAACGTTCCTCTTCCGCCATCCCAGTCCGCACTCTGGCGAGTTGCTCTTTTCCCTTCGCAATAGCAGCGCGAGTTTCCTCATCTAGGTAGAGCGCCTCAAGCTCTTCGTCGGTATACCCGACGCCTTTGAACATGTCGAGAGTAGCTTCCCACACTTCAGCCAAGGTGATTTCGTATTTAGGACCGAGAAAAGAGAGACTGCCATGCCCTAAGACGTTGTGCAAGTAAAAGTCGAATAGAGTTGAACTAACGTTGGCTTCAATGGCTTGAATAGATTCTTCAGCTGCGATTTTACCAGCCATGGCCTCATCTCGTTCTTTTTCAGTTTTAGCAAGTTGAGCTTTTAACGCTTCAATCTCCATGTCTTGGGCGCTCATTTTACTCCGCAACTGAGCGGCATCAGTGCGGTAATTCTCTACGACCTCTTCTAGCCTCTCAACTTTAGCTTCGGCATCTCTTTGGCCAGCATGTGCATCCCGCACTTGTTTTTGTAGTACCTCTTCTCTTTGAGTGTAAGTGTTAGAAGAGGTGGTAAGATCGTCTTTAAGCTGCTTGACTTCAGCTTCAAGTTTCTCGTTATACTCGGTTATGTTTTTCATCTCGATGTTGTGCTGGTCAAGAATCTTCTGCCATTCCGACTTATCGTTCTCCATAGTTAGCATCGCCTCGATATTGTCCCGATTGACCCTTTGGAGTTCATAAACAAGCTTTTGCCATCCAGACATTCTTTCAATATCGAGTCTGACGGCATCAAGATTTTGATACATGGCTTCTTTATCAATGGGAACTAAATCAAGATCGAAGCGAACCCCCTTCAAGCACCAATTCGGGAATCGGCTCTGTAGGGTCGGTGGGCCCATTTCAACGCGATATGAAGGCCTATTAAGAAGAGTTTGAATAGCGCTTCCTTCAAGAGCAGGGGATTTGGAAGGAATGTCGATAGAGATGGGAGCGTCAAACTTTTCAGATATTGCAGATGCGTGCTTCTCGCTAGGTTTGGCCCGCTTGCTCGGGTCCTCAACAATGTGGCTCTTCCCCCAACCATCATGTGTTTTACGTTTGTGGGAGTCATCGCCTCTTGAAGAAGACTCATGTCGCACATCTACCCTCTCATGACGTTCTTCATATTCTCTCCTCTCTCTAGCTTTTCGAGCAGCTCTCTGCTCATCGGTTTCTCTGGGACCAGTAAGGTAGCGTCTATAATCATAGTTACCACGCCCTCCATAGCGCTGAAAGTCTTTATAGTAAGAGCCACTGCCGCTACGCCCCATTGAAGGATCTGAAAGGCAAAAAGACAAGTCTTAAAATCCTTTAGAGAAAAGAAGGCAAACACAAACAAGTGCTGAAAAATCCTAAGTGTTGTGTAATGTGTAAACTACACGCATCAAGCTACAGACCACTCTGTGGAGTAGAGGTGGTGATAACTTGAGTAGGAGGAGTTGACATTTGTTGTAGAGAAGATGTCGCCTCGATTACAGAAGAGATAGTTTTGGAAACATCATCTTTAAAAAGTTCTTGTGAAGTCACAATTAGGTCGCTCAACCCCTCAAAAATATCATCACCATCATGCTTTTTGGGACTTGCTTTCTCAACTCCTTCGTCAGCGGATCTACCGGAAGGTCGTGGAGGTTCTTCCTCTTCGATAACTGGGGCAAGTGTCAAATTGCTAGACGGCCCCGCAACATCAGTGAGAGTGGGGCACTTCACCAGTAAAGTTTCAGTTGAGGGATCTTTTGGCATAAGCTTTTCAGCCTCCGCTGGAGAATCGGGAACTTCACAAAGCTGAGTGGAACGAGAAGGGTGAAGGAGTCCAAATTGATGTAAAAATTCATCATTTAACAAAAACTTTATACTCCTCTCTCTGCCGCCACGGCATTAAGTCTTTCAAAAATTTTCTTATAGCATGGATCTCTAGAGGGAGGAGGAAGTGCTAAAACAACAAAAAAAGAAGCGAAGTTAGCATTTAGCAACTCAGATTTCGAAAAGCTCAAGAATGGAGAAATAAAAACAGGAAATCTTACTTCCCACTCTCCAGATGGCATAAAACCCTGGAGTACAGCGAACAAAGAAAAACTGATTTAGAAATCCATGAGCGCTTTCAGGAAGATCAGTGATGAGTTTGCGGTTTCGAGCACTCCTTATAACTACGATAGGGGGATGATCTTTAATTTTTGTGAATGAGCAGAGGTAGCAGATTTCCCCAAAGCTCGGTAATCGGTCCAAAACTCTCCTAAATAGCACACATAACCCCATCAGAATGGCATGACCGTTGGGGTGCAATTGGAATGGAGAGATAGATAACCGAAGCAGGAACTGCTGAAGGAAGTCATTAAAAGGTGGGATGGCACCGCTCAAGCACATTTGGCGATTGACAGCAATAAAGCCAAGAGGGGGCCTATTTGCAGTATCATTTGGCCCCGACGGTAAGGCATCAGCTTCGGCAATGCCAAACTGGATGCGCAATTGGTTAAACACCCGCTGATTCAGAGTTGTGGAAGTTCTCTCCGGAGGGCTACCCAATGGGTTAGCTATTGGGAAGACATCTTCAGCCTGGCCCATCGGTTCTTCTTGTTGAGAAGTCATTCTACACAAGCAACTGGATGTTCAAATGCGAAGGTGCACGTTTCCTAAAAGTGTGAAGTGTTGTGCAGAACTAATGAAGATAAACAAGTAAATATAACTGAAGTTAAGCTAGTCGGCAATTGATCAATTACTAAATTTCAGGACTTGCTAATTTAAAGTTTCAGGTATAGTGTTAGTGCAAACCGGTCAATTTCAGTTGACTATTTCAACATTGCTTTAGCACTCTACTTGTATTCGTTGGTTTAAAGTACTTCATTCACGCAATCCATTTAAATTAATTATCTTCTATTGACTAATCTGTCATTAGATGTGGGCAATCAATGGCAGTATATTCGTCCCAATCTTCTGTGATTGTTGTATTAAACAGGTTGTATACTTGCAAATTGAAGCAATCTGTAAAACTAAAGTATGCAATAAAGTTTAACAGGTTAAAGTCCAGACAATTCAATATTCAGGCAGTTTATTTCAGCAATTCAAGTCAAAGATCGAGTCAGAATTATGCTTCAAAGCAGTACAATGTGATAACTCGTCCACGTTTTAAAGGTTATGAAGCAAGTTAAGCTAGGTTGTTTATGCTCCAAGACATTGATGCCTTGAGTCACTGGTTCTCTAAGTCGTAAGGCATAGTAATGGGGAAAGATTTTAGTTCGAGGCAGTGTGAAATTCTCCAAGTCTTGTCTCGGCCACGACTCAAGACTTGTGTCGCTAGAATTGGTAGGTCGGTCCAGAGTTAACTCGTGGAGGTTATTGGGTCATCCAAAATTGCTGAGTCGCATCCGAAGCAACGTTCCATCCTCTTCGGCCAATACGCCTTCCTGCTCCTAACCCGTTAGCCATCTAACCCTTAACCCGTTATCGTCTATACAACGAAATCCACCACTTTCTCAGTAAAACCTATTATTTCTCTGCACCAACAAATCGCCCAAGACAGATTCGAATCGTCTCAGGACCATCGTACATCCAACACGTAGCTGAGCTCTCGTAAGCCGCAACAACATAGCTAATGACGATTGGAAATCAATCGCAGCTTGGCTCGAGAATGCAACGCGACGCGTGACGTTGGATTAGAATCATAGGATGGGGGATTCACGATTTAGCAGCAAACATGGTTGGATAAATATTGAATTCACTTACACAATGTAATAGCAAGGATAAGTCGTCGACTGATTAACTCGAAAACGCCTTCGAAGGTTCGGAGAAGTACTAATGGCAGATGCGACTTAAGAGATAGGTAATGAGAAGAAGGAGGTAAGAGTGACGACTCAAGTCTTTTATAGCTGTGAGCAGTGAAAGTCGAACCGGCACACGAGACAGGATGAGTCGAAGCACACGACCTACGACTTAGGCGTGCGCTTCGAGGGGCAAGTGTTAACCTCGTTTTACTCAACGACTCATCTACTTAAGGACTAGACGGACTCATCTACTTAAGGAAGGTACCGACTCAACTGGTAGCGACTCAGTTAGCTGACGAGTTAAGGCACAAGGCAACTTAGAGGGATAGGGTGACTCAAGGGGTTAACGGTTCACAAGGCAGGCCGACTCAGTGCATTACCGACTCAACTGGTAGCGACTCAGTTATCTGACGAGTTAAGGCTCAAGGCAACTTAGAGGAATAGGACGACTCAAGGGGTTAACGGTTCACAAGGCAGGCCGACTCAGTGCATTACCGACTCATCAAGACTATCGCCTCAGCGACTCAACAAGTCCACGGCTCATCATAAGAAACGACTCAAGAGGATTGACGACCTAAGAAGATAAGTCCCTAAGTCGCTTTACCTATATACCGCTACGTGATAAGTCGTTAACGACTTAACGACTCATGACTCAGAATGACTCGCCCACGACTTAAAGCCATTGAGTCGTAGTCCATTGCCACAGTGCCGATGCCAATGAGGATTGACTCGTAAGCGACTTAGAATTTAGCTTAAAATCCAGCAAAGGAATGGGCCATGGAGAAACCAAGGGCTTGGTTCGATGAGTCGGCCATGACCTAATTCGACTCGACCACGAGTCAAGTATGAGTCGAACACGACTCACGACTCAGGGCTGAAAACTCCTATAAATACATGGTCATCTCCAACATTCAAGGGACCTTTTGGCCAATCATTTCAAGCGCCAATACTCTGCTGAATTCTCAACTCACCCGACACTTCAAGTTCGAAAGACATTTCAACTAACTTCAAGGAATAATCTAACGCCATCTACATGGATTCGAAGAGTTCTTCTCTACCAAAGTTCTAGTTGTTTGTATCGTCATAATTGTAATTGAAGATTGTTGTAAAGTTGTAATCGTTTTAGCAATAAAGAGAATTAAAGTGGACGTAGGCTTGCCTTGAGCCGAACCACTATAAGATCGTTGTTATTCACTGTTTTTTCTGTGATTTTCTGCTTATACTCTGCTCCCGAATCATCGGGTGGTGCTTTCACAACTACACTTCATACACCGGGATGTTAGCGTTCAAATTTTAGCGTTAACGATATCAAAGAAATTTGCGTATCTAGCATATTTGATTATCATAAGGAGAAATCTCCACCGATTCTGCGTTTGCATTGTGTGCGTGTGCGGAAGGCCTTATGGTAGTCTCATTTTCTAAAAAGCATTGCGAATTTAATTTATAATATTTCCTTGTTTGTTTTTAAAGATATAACTGTTTTAAGTTCTCACACCAGTCCCATGATTGACCTGGAGTTTATTGTTTCCTTCCTAAACCCTGGGTGCCCATCATTTTCCACACGGGCAGTTTAGAGTTAGGTTATCAGGTTATTTTGGAATTCGGGAGTTGCTGTAAAGATCTGGAGGTAGGCTGGATGGCTTGGCATATCAACTAGTATATAGTATTTATTTTCCGCTGTTTGTTGTTGTAAACTCTGATAATGTAATGTATTGTGTTGTAATGTAATAATTGATATAGTTCTTTGTTTTAAAGATTATTCATTTATCTATTATATGTTGTTCCGCTGCGATTGTGAGTTTATGTTATTGTTTTCTGTTGCTTTCCTTTCTTTCTTCTTCTACCTTCTACCCCTTCATTAACCCTAACTGTACGGTTTTCCGGCATTCGATTGCTCGGCAGTTGATACAGTGGACGTATTAATGTCGACCTTTGTGAGTCGAAAATCCCCATCGTCACATAAAATACTTTGCTTCTCCTAGAGGAGTAGCAATCGATCCCCAAACATTTGTATGCACGTACTAAGTGCTCGCCTCGAGTATGCACGTACTAAGTACTCGCCTCGACCTATGGAGTCTAACTCCAAAAGATACTTTAGTTTGCCTGCCAAACACATACTTCTGGCAAAAGTCCATCTTGTCGAAGCTTTCTCCTTTGATAATCTTCCGTCTTTGAAGCAACTCTAAGTCCTTCTTTTAATTATGACCCTACTTGAGATGCCAAAGCTTTGTGGCATCCAATTCATGTGAACTATCTACTCCAACACATGACTCTCCACGAACTGTGGTTCCCTTCAGTAAATACAGATTTTGAAACACATCTCCTTTCATAAGAACTAGTGAACCTCTCGAAACTTTCAAATTGTCCTTCTCGATAGTTACCTTACATTCCAAAGATGCCAATTGTCCTAAAGAAATTAAGGATTTTTGAAAATGTGGAACATACCGGACACCTGTCAAAGTGCGTATGACTCCGTTAAACATCTTGATACTCACTATAACTTCACCCATTTCTCTACAACTAGCATCATTACCCATAAGAATAGAGCTTTCCTCTCATCCAACGAAATAACTAAAGTAGTCCTTATTATGCATCATATGAAAGACGCCCCCGAGTCCAACACCCAATGGTGTGGGACATTTGATACTGCTGTAGACAATACATCGTCATATACAGACTTCTCCACCGCAAATGATAAAGATCCATCTTCTTCTTCTTCTTCAAATTTGGACAATATTTTTTTCAATGATTAGGTTTCTTGTAGATAAAGTACTTCCTGTCCTTAGACTTTCCTCTCATGTCATTACCGGGGTTCCTGGACTTGGAATGCCCTCTAAAGCGACAATTCTTCTTATCATCTCTTCCTCTTTCAACAAACAGGACGTGACTACAATTTCCACCTCTACTTTCTTCACTTATCTCCTTAGCCCGATCTCTATAGCACTTAGATAGAAGGCTTGACTCCACATCTTCCACGGTCAATGTGTCTCTGGCGAAGATAAGGCTGTTAGCGAAACCTGTGTATCGCTCCAAAAGAGAACACAAAAGAATTATTGACATTTGCTCCCCATCCATCTTCAAGTCAACAGTCTTCATCTTCATCATGAGATCATCAAAGAAATTAAGATATTCCTTCACTGAAGTACCCTCTCTCATCCGCATGGTGAAAAATGTCTTTAGTAATATCAGATGGTTAGTCAGAGATTTCTTCAAGTAGAGATTTTCTAGCTTGGTCGAGATGCCCCTAACAGTGGTTTCACTGCTAATCTCTAAGAAGACATTCTCTCCCATAGCTTGCTGTAAAAGTAGTAAACGACCATTTCTCCATCTCCTTCCTTTCCGCGACCGATATGTCAGCCGTCAACTCCTCGGGGGTAAACACTACTGAATGGACTTCCTTCCTCCCTAGAATTGCCTTCATCCTCCATTGCTACTTCTCAAACTCTTTATCCCCATTCCATTTCTCAATTGCCAATTGTGATCCTGAAGTGATGTACATTACTCTCGTATAGGGACTTGTAACAATTGGGGTTGCTTTATCTCCTGCCTTAGCGTCTAAAACTCCTCTATCAACCTTGCAGCTCTGATACCAAATTGTTGGGGAAAATCCTTTCAGATGATCAGTCTAACGTAATAAAAAAACCCAACGTCGTGAAAACAACTGGGTCGTGATTGTAGTGGGCCGAAACAAACAGAAATAAACACCAGAACAGATAGTAACAGATCTACCAAATGAAGATAAAATAAATAACATCAGTATTTATAGTGGTTCTACACCACGAGGCAGTGTACGTTGACTTGGGGAGATGAGATTTTATTAGTCACTGAAAGATTAGAGTTACAAGATTGATTCATTTTTGAAGGCTATACATAAGAAGAATTAATAATACAGACAAAATTATGTAAAGTTTCAGTGCTCTAATATGGCTGCCATTTTTGTTTGATAGCTCCACTATTTATAGAGTGAAGAACTGAGGAGGTGTTGCTGCTATATAGTAGCTCAGGCATTTGGTTTGGCATCTATTTGGTTTTGCAAGATTTGGTTCGGCAATCATTACTCAAGATCTGGACCAGCTTAGCTCACAACACATCTTGTTCGACATTAGTTCCCTGAACCAAAATTATGGACTAGCATGCCCAAATACCGAATGAGATGAAAAACGCCATCACGGAATGAAAATTTTGGTTCGGTCTTCATCTCTACTTTTCACAATATAGAACGAAGCTTCTCTACTGAACGAAACTTCTCTTCCACCAAATAAACTCCACCGAACCAAATCTTTAGTCCGACATCTTCTCCATCTAACCAGACTTCTCCTTCAGCCTTCCTTAATCACCAAGCCAAAACCTCTTACCTTCTAACCGCTTTGGTTCAGCAACACGACTTAGGGTTTGGAACTCCTCCTCGAAGCTTCTCCAATGGTGACGCTTCTTCACAAATTCTAGGTATCATCTCTAACAATCTCCACCTTGATACTGAATTCCAAACAGGCCTTCCAACTTCATCTACACCTTCATACGCAAGCAATGGATACTTACCTAATGAGCACCTTGGTAGAGTACCAGTCATCCTAGTAAGATGCCATCAACTTGTTGAATCAAGTAGCAGGTACGTTTTATAATTCCTTATGGTATGATGTTTAATTTTCTTTATAGTATTTACCAACACATTAACAACAACTTCATACGTATTATACATTAGATGGGGTGTAAAGTTGTGACAACCGATAGGTGCAATGTTAGTAAGGTAAGTTTCAAGTTGTACTTTTTTTGCAAATTTAAATACAGAATAGACTCAACTTACTCCTGATTTTGTTCACAAGTTGGCACATCATATTTTACAAATCCCTATTTGTTAATTGTTCGTACAGTACAATTTTGTTAATGATTTTTTATCTTTTTTTCCCTTTATCATCAATAGCAACAAACCACTACGTTTGGATAATACTGGATTAAACGGTTAAATAAATTTAACTTCATATTTTTTCGCAGGTGAATAGATATTTTCTTATTTGTTGAAGATGTGCTCGAGATGTAACTTCTAATTGTGCAACTATTAATGATATTGCTGCCACCTGAGTACAACATCCAGCTAAGGTATATATGTGAGATTGGAATCAGTGAAGCGCGTGTTCATGCGGATGCGTTGGAGTGTCGAAACACAATAGAGAATAGGTTTATTATTCATAACTTGCTTGAAAGCAGTGCTTGAGTTCACTACATGTATGCTAATAGTGCTACGTGGCTTGTCATATTTGGTTATCATATTTGGATTGAACAACGATTGTAATAGTATTTTGGAAACTCTATAGTACTACTATAACAAACATATGTTTGTTGTAGATATGTTCTATTTCCACATAGACCAAATAACAATTGCATGCATCCCCTCTATGGTTGAAGGTTAGCTATAGTGTCACCACCGTAAAGTTACATAAACTAGACATCATAGAAATTTAATTGTTGAGTCACAGCTTCTATAAAGATTTTGATTGCTGACAACAATATTAAAGCGATCGACAAATCAAGACGTACATATGGTACTCTAGATTATAGGTTGATTATTTGATGTTATAATAGTAATAAAATTGTCAAAATCTATCCTCAAATAATCATGCACAAAATATAATATATATACATACACATTTATATAGGTTGTGCACTTTATTGTGCAACTTAACAGAGACCGGTCGACCAGTCCAAAAATGAACGGTCGACCGTTCCTGTTGAATGTGCACAATAAACGTGCACACATGTACATAACGACTATATTTTTAAAAACCTGTCTACCGGTTAGTTTTTGACCTGTCGACCGTTTTTAAACAGAGAGCAACTTCTTCCAAAAGACACATCTTTCTTCAATGGTTGCGTCTCTTCTTCTTCATCAATGATCATAACTTTTGACTGCAACTTTTCACCAAAGGTTATAACTATTTTCTCTCTATAAATACACATCAATATCATTGATTAAAATAATAAGTTTTATTAAGATTATATATGCTCTCTATCTATTCTTTGAATTCACTTGCATTCAAAAAGCTCTAAACTACTTTCATTCCTTATTGAATCATTGACACTATCTCATATATTTTGATTCAATAAGCAATATAAATTCCATAATCTTCACAAACATCATTCACAATTTGAGGATAAGATTATAGGAAGAGTGTACTACAAGTGACAAATCCGTGTTTACAAGAGCACAAGTTGTCAACAACAATTGTAATTGTTTTTTGTTGAAGTCCTCAGTATTGTAAGAGGCAAGTGTTGAAGTCCTCAGTATTGTAAGAGGCAAGTGTTGAAGCCCTCAGTGTTGTAGAGGCGTGAAATCCCGTTCGGCTGTTCGGGTAATTGTAAACCTGTTCCTCCGGGTGAAGCGAGGTTGTAATTAGTGAAAATCCAGATAGTAGTCTGGGACTGGACGTAGGACGGTGCTCCGAACCAGTATAAAAATCTCTGGTGTGATTTTTCTATTTTTTTTATTTACAATGCTATTATCATCTATTTCTGCATTTGTATTGTAATCCATATTACACGATCCGTGTATACTATATTAGCACATATAATTGTATACACACCGCACTTTCATTTGGTATTAGAGCGAGGTCATCATATAACCGTAACACAGTTATTTGATATATTCTTGTAATATGGCAAATAACGCAAGTACTAGCACTCAAAACACCACTTACACAGAAGGGAAATCGACACAAAGACCTCCATTTTTCAATGGTCTTAACTATAGTTATTGGGCAACACGTATGTCATTCTTTATGCAATCAAGTAGCTATGATGCTTGGAATGCTACTCAAAGAGAAATAGTGAATCCAACAACTGATTATTCAGAATGGACTGTGGCTGAGAAAACGGCAGCAGCCGTAAATGCAAGAGCAATAAATATGTTGTTCTGTGCATTAGACCAAAATGAATATAACCGTGTTAGTATCTGCACTACTGCATATCAAATTTGGCAAACGCTAAAAATCACTCATGAAGGTACTAACAAGGTTAAACAAGCCAAAATAGCCATGCTGAAAAGTCAATTTCAAAATTTCAAAATGAAACCGAATGAGACAATCAATGAAATGTATTCACGGTTTCAAACTATTCACCATGCACTTATTGGGTTAGGACAAAAGTATTCTGATTTTGATGTTGTTTCAACAGTCCTACATTCTCTGACTAATGAATGGGAAGGAAAAGTATTAGCAATTGAAGAAGCTAATGATCTTTCCGTCATGAAGCCAGATGAATTGATAGGAAATTTAATGTCCTATGAAGCAAATTTGCAGGCTAGAAAAGAACAGAAAGAAGAAAAGAAAAATGTAGCATTTCATGTTGAGAAAGATGAAAATGAATCAGATTCTGAAGATGAAGATTTGGCGTTCATTGCTAAAGGTTTCAAAAAATTCCTAAAATATCGAAAAGCCAGTCGCTACAATAAAAGGAAACCTGGATCAAATAAACCATCTTCATCTGCTATAGAATGTTTCAACTGCCATAAAAAGGGACACATGCAGAAGGATTGTCCAGAACAAAAGAAAAAGTCAGAAAATGACAAATTCAAATATAAGAAGGACAAATCAAAGAAACGAGCCTTCTCAGTAACATGGGATGATTCAGAGTCATCTTCATCAGAAAGTGAAAGTGATTCGGAGAATGAACAAGCTAATGTTTGTTTTATGGCAACAGAAGATGAGGTACAAATTCCTACATTTGATGAATTACTTGATATTAATGCTGAATTGATAGTCAAATATAAAGACATAAAACGTCAATTAAAAGTAGTCAAAGCAGATTTAAGTAGAGCAGAGTTTGAACGAGATATGTTAAAAGATGAGAAGAAAATATTAGAAGAAGAACTTGAAAATATTCAAGAATCATCATCTAATGTTGACTCTCAAATATCTCTTTTGAGTCAAGAAATAGAAGCTCAAAAAGAGAAAAATAATGCTCTCACTACTGAAAATCATGAACTTAAAGCAAAAGTCAAAATTCTAGACCTAGAAAAAGCTAGTTTACAAACAAAGTTTGATGACATTACTCAAAATGTTTCTAACTTTAACAAAGGTCGAGAAAATTTGACTAAAATCATTGAAAGTTCACAATCTATTTCAGATAAACAAGGTTTGGGATATAACAAACATAAAACTAAGAAACATCTTAGAAATAAAAGGAAGAAGAAAGTACAAAAAACTGAAGCTAAGAAAAATCTTAGTTTATTATATTTCAAACCAAAACCAATAGTGAAATTTCAAAAGAAAGATGTCAAGACTATCAAAATATGGGTTCCTAAAACAAATAACAATTTGATTAGGAACAAATACATTCAGCAATTCATGAATACTGTGCATCTTAATAATAATTATATATATAAAGGGGATACCGGACCCAAATGGGTTTGGACTCCTAAGACCTAACTCTTAGGACCCTATGAAAAGTGGGTACCATGAACTTAATTCTATGTTTGCAGGTCCCACTGAAGAAAAGAGGAAAGTGGATATTGGACAGTGGTTGCTCAAAGCATATGACGGGAGACAAGAGCTTACTAACAAATATTAAATACTCAGATGGTGGCTCAGTCACTTTTGGAGACAATTCAAAAGGTTATATCATCGGCAAAGGCGATGTGAGCAATTGTGGTACATCTAACTTACCTCTTATTACTAATGTCATGCTAGTTAGAAATTTAAAACACAATTTACTTAGTATTAGTCAGTTATGTGACAAGGGTTTTATAATTTCCTTTTCAAATAATAAGTGTAGTATTTTAGATAAAGATCATAATTTGGTTTTTGAAGGTTATAGAGACAGAAATATATATATTCTAAATATGAATATTAATCATAATTCAGATATGTGTCTTATGGCTAATGACAATGATCCATGGCTATGGCACAAACGTTTCTGTCATATAAACTTCAGAACTATTGACAAGCTAGCCAAAAACAATCTAGTTAGAGGACTACCCAAAATGAGTTTTAAAGTTAACAACATTTGTGATGCATGTCAATTAGGAAAATTGACCAAATCATCATTTAAATCCAAGAAAGTCATATCAACATTACAACCGCTTGAGTTACTGCACATGGATTTATTTGGACCTACTAGAGTTCAATCAATAAATCACAGTCAATATGTGCTTGTAATTGTTGATGATTTCTCTCGTTATACATGGACAATTTTCTTAAAAAATAAAAGTGATACTTTCGATCATTTCAAATCTTTCGTCAAAAGAATTCAAAAATCAAAAGGGATTAAAGTTAAAAATATAAGAAGTGATCATGGCGGAGAGTTTGAAAATAATGAATTTGAACATTTTTGTACAAAGAAAGGTATATATCATAATTTTTCGTTTCCCAGAACTCCACAACAGAACGGAGTAGTAGAACGAAAGAACCGAACTTTACAAGAATGTGCAAGAACATTATTAAATGGAACCACCTTACCAAAACACTTCTGGGCAGAAGCTGTTGCAACTGCCTGTTATGTTTTAAATCGTGTGTCCATAAGACCTCTTACCAAGAATACTCCTTATGAATTGTTTAATAAAAGAAAGCCCAAAATCTCATACTTCAAAGTTTTTGGTTCTAAGTGCTTTATTTTAAATACGAAAGACCAGCTTGGAAAATTCGATCCAAAAGCCGATGAAGGAATATTTGTCGGTTATTCGGAACGAAGTAAGGCCTATCGAATATTTAATAAACGAACCAAAACTATTGAAGAATCACTTCATGTATCTTTTGATGAAATCTATCAGCATTCTCACACAATATCAGATGATGACGAATCAATAGTCATTAATAATCCAATCATCTCAAATACTGATTCTGACTCAGAAGTAATTATTGAGAATACTCCTCAAATATGTGAATTACAATCACCACCAAGAATATTAAGAGACCATCCGGCCCAAAATATAATAGGTGAAATAACATCACATGTCAGAACAAGGAGTCAACTCAATCAAATGGGTCATGTCGCTTTTCTCTCAAATATCGAACCCAAGAATTCAAAAGAAGCTACTACAGATGATTACTGGATCATTGCCATGCAGGAAGAACTAAATCAGTTCGAGCGCAATGACGTTTGGGAACTTGTTCCGAGACCAACTTATCAGTCAGTAATTGGTACTAAATGGGTCTATAAAAATAAGGCTGACGAACAAGGAAATATCACTAAAAATAAAGCAAGATTAGTAGCACAAGGATACAATCAGGAAGAAGGTATCGATTATGAAGAAACTTTTGCACCAGTTGCTCGACTAGAAGCTATTAGAATTCTATTATCTTTTGCTTGTTATCATAATTTCAAACTTTATCAGATGGATGTCAAAAGTGCTTTTCTCAATGGATTTATCAAAGAGAATGTCTATGTCGAACAACCACCTTTATTCGTACATGAAAAATATCCTGACCATGTGTTCAAACTTAAGAAAGCTCTGTATGGTTTAAAACAAGCACCTCGTGCTTGGTATGAACGTTTACGTAGCTATCTTATTAATTCAGGATTTGAAATAGGCAAAGTCGATCAAACTTTGTTTATTAAACATTCTCGAAATGATATTCTGGTTATCCAAATATATGTAGACGATATCACCTTTGGTTCAACAAACGATAAACTCTGCAAGGAATTTGCAAGTATTATGACCAAAGAATTCGAAATGTCTCATATGGGAGAACTATCTTATTTTCTTGGACTTCAAATCAAACAACTTTCAAACGGTATTTTTATCAATCAAGAAAAATACTGTGAAAATCTTATCAAACGCTTCGGATTACAAAATACATCTGGTAAACCAACTCCTATGAGTACAACTACACATCTTGAAAAAGATGAAAGTGGTAAGAATGTTGACCAGAAATTATATCGAAGCATGATTGGTTCTCTTCTTTATCTTACAGCTAGTCGTCCAGATATATTAATGAGTGTTTGTTTATGTGCTCGTTTTCAAGCCGATCCAAAGGAATCACATTTACGAGCAGTGAAACGTATAATTCGTTATCTAAATAATACCAAAGATTTTGGTCTTTTCTATCCAAAAGAATGTCCATTTGAATTAGTATCATATAGTGATGCTGATTTTGGTGGCTCACGGACGGATAGAAAAAGTACAAGTGGTACGTGCCATTTTATTGGAAAATCACTTGTCTCTTGGTTTAGTAAGAAACAGAATTGTGTTTCACTATCAACATGTGAAGCTGAATATATATCAGCGGCTCTCGCTTGTACTCAAGTACTATATATGCAACAAACACTTCAAGATTTCGATATACATTTATCGAATTCAATTATATACTGTGATAACATGAGTGCAATAAATCTCTCTAAAAATCCAGTAAATCATTCTAGAACCAAACATATTGATATCCGTCATCATTTCCTTAGAGATAATATTGAAAAAGGTAATATACATCTTGAATATGTTCACACTGACAATCAAATAGCCGATATTTTCACTAAACCATTACTTGAATCTAGTTTTATTAAACTACGAAGAGAGCTTGGCTTAGTATCTCGGAAAGATCTAGAATAGAATAAGTAACCTTCAAACTTAGGCTATATATTTTTCAAATAATTCTTAAATTTCAGCCTATAACAAACTATACCTATTTTTATAACTTTTTTTATCTATCATTGTTTTTGTTTACGGCTAATTATCTCTAACAAATCCTATCCTCAAGTTCATTGGCAAACTTTTTTCTATATAAACGTTTGAAAAACACACTTTCATTCATTCACCTTCTTGCTGAAAATTATAAATCACCTTAAACAAGCTACCATGGCACACATTTGCGACAAATGCGCAGAGGAATCTCATATTTCTATCACTAGCTCGGAGTCGGAGGAACAATATTCTCCGATTACACCGAAACAAAGGCCGGAATGCCCTCACCATTGTTTTCGCACACCTGGCCATACTCCAACATCCAAGCGTGCAAAGAAAGCACTATTCTGCTCTCCGCGCACGAAGGCGCAAATCGATGAAATTCATCACTACCAAAAGCATCAAATTGATCTTCAACGACAACTACATTATGGTCAAAACCTACTATACCATGAACAACAACGTACTTCAACTCGTTTATCCGCTTTAGAACGAATGGCTTCATTCTTCTGCGGTTCAAACAAACACGATGTTCATGAACCAATGCCGTCAAGACCATCGACTTCAACAACTCCAAACTCTTGGGATAAAAACTATAACGAGAATGAAGGAGCTCGATATAAGTGGAGTCCGTGGGCTAAACGCATTGAAAACGACAAGAATTCTAATAACAACTCACCTTCTCATTAGAATTCCATAATGTATATTATTTTGCTTTCATATATAATTCTTGTAATACAGTATATTTTTGCAATAATAACATAATATATAATATATTAATTCGACTCGTTTTCAAAATTTTTGCCAAAAATCTGCATTTTTGCACACAGAGCCAAACCGGTCGACAGCCTAAAATATGACCGGTCGACCGTTTTGCTCTCTGGTTGAAAACGGTCGACCGGCAATACGCAGGCGGTCGACCGGTCGGCAGTTATTATTTTTTTTTATATACTTCACGTATATATTTTTGCCACCAACCCTCTTTACTTTCTACTCTCCACTGAAAATTTTCCCATTTCCAAACCCTAGTTCATATTCTCAAGCTTCACAAACTCTCAAATTCTCTTCAATGGCTCCTCCTCAGAAAAAATCAAAGAAAAGAGCAACATCAGAAACTTCTTCTCTTACTCTCTCTGCTAGAAAATGGTTAGAATCTCCGGTTGCAGTAACTAGATGGAATCAAATGACAAATTACAAATTCCATCCAGGCTCATTCATCAAATTCGACGATTTCACTGCATACGGTATTCAAAGATTAGCAAATAGATCTCGTATCTCTCCTCTTATTGATTTTTCTGTAAATAGCGTACAAATTAATCATTTGATGATTAAGCTATTTTATGCGAATATGAATTTAGAGGAATATACTCCGGAAAATCCAAATGGAGTTATTTGGTCAGTAGTATGTGGCAAACGAATCTATCTCACTTATGATAGAATTGCTTCTATTTTGGGAATACCGAATAGGGGTGAAGAGTTTTCATCCACATTTTGTGAAGTTTTTACCCGGAATAGTACGAGTCATAAATTTATAGAAGATGATAGTAACGGCACCAAATCGATTGGGCTACGACCGACTGCAAGGTTGTTACACCATGTCCTAATGCACTCTCTATTTCCTCGATTAGGAAACTATGATGCCGTTTACAAAGAGAATTTCAAGGCTCTTTATGCTATCTACGATGATATCGAAATAAATCGGGTTCACATGATTTTCGATGAAATTCTTAAGGTAAATAACTCTACTCGTCCACATTTCTTCTATAACGAGTATATTATGCGTATGTTGCTTGCATGTGGAGTCACACCCCCGGATTCGGCATATTCTACACCAAAGTGTATTGACTCCACTACTATTAAACGGATGAAGCTTCCTCCTCCATATGTTCATATTATGCCATTCGAACAATGGCAACAACGCGATACTCAAGAACAACAAGCTCCACCATCTCGTCGTCGTTCTGAAGATGTTAGATTATTGAAATCTAAATCATCTACAAGAGAATCTCTTGAAACCATCGCTCGGAATCAATTTTTACTTGAATCAAGACTAAAACGAATGGATTCGAAAATTGATAGACGATTCAATAAGGTAAAGTCATTCTTCGGCGCTATATGGGATGCTATATCATGTAGCACATCCATCTCGACCCAACATCAAGACCCCGGAAAACGTCCGGCTCCTCCAACTTTTACTTGGTCGACATCCGAGGAATCCGGTGGTACAAGCGGACAAGGTCGTGGGGACAATGACGATGATGATGACGATGACGATGACGACGACGACGATGATGATGATGATGATGATGAGGAAGAGATTCAGTCGGAATGAAGTTAGTTTGTTTTTTTTCTTTTCATTTCTTTAAAAACATATATGGCACTTGTACTAAGTAGTGTCCATCTTTTTATTCGTACTAGACTATGACTTGCATTGTACTTCATCAAAACATCCTGTGTTTGAATGTATGCATTGTTCTCTTTGGTTTATATTTTCTAGTGTTTACTCCTTTTTGTCGATGACAAAGGGGGAGAAAGGTGCTAATAATTGTCTGCAGGAAATCACATATTCAGGGGGAGATCCTATACTTGAGTTTTTATATTGTCATCAATCAAAAAGGGGGAGAATGTTGAGTCACAGCTTCTATAAAGATTTTGATTGCTGACAACAATATTAAAGCGATCGACAAATCAAGACGTACATATGGTACTCTAGATTATAGGTTGATTATTTGATGTTATAATAGTAATAAAATTGTCAAAATCTATCCTCAAATAATCATGCACAAAATATAATATATATACATACACATTTATATAGGTTGTGCACTTTATTGTGCAACTTAACAGAGACCGGTCGACCGGTCCAAAAATGAACGGTCGACCGTTCCTGTTGAATGTGCACAATAAACGTGCACACATGTACATAACGACTATATTTTTAAAAACCTGTCTACCGGTTAGTTTTTGACCTGTCGACCGTTTTTAAACAGAGAGCAACTTCTTCCAAAAGACACATCTTTCTTCAATGGTTGCGTCTCTTCTTCTTCATCAATGATCATAACTTTTGACTGCAACTTTTCACCAAAGGTTATAACTATTTTCTCTCTATAAATACACATCAATATCATTGATTAAAATAATAAGTTTTATTAAGATTATATATGCTCTCTATCTATTCTTTGAATTCACTTGCATTCAAAAAGCTCTAAACTACTTTCATTCCTTATTGAATCATTGACACTATCTCATATATTTTGATTCAATAAGCAATATAAATTCCATAATCTTCACAAACATCATTCACAATTTGAGGATAAGATTATAGGAAGAGTGTACTACAAGTGACAAATCCGTGTTTACAAGAGCACAAGTTGTCAACAACAATTGTAATTGTTTTTTGTTGAAGTCCTCAGTATTGTAAGAGGCAAGTGTTGAAGTCCTCAGTATTGTAAGAGGCAAGTGTTGAAGCCCTCAGTGTTGTAGAGGCGTGAAATCCCGTTCGGCTGTTCGGGTAATTGTAAACCTGTTCCTCCGGGTGAAGCGAGGTTGTAATTAGTGAAAATCCAGATAGTAGTCTGGGACTGGACGTAGGACGGTGCTCCGAACCAGTATAAAAATCTCTGGTGTGATTTTTCTATTTTTTTTATTTACAATGCTATTATCATCTATTTCTGCATTTGTATTGTAATCCATATTACACGATCCGTGTATACTATATTAGCACATATAATTGTATACACACCGCACTTTCATTAATTACATCCCATTTTCAAATGTGTGATGTACGTTACTGATGTGTGTCTTAAGTATTTTATTTGCATCTTTTTAAGTTTTTGCAAAGGGATACATGTTTACGCAATTTATTTTTTCTTCATTTTAAAATGGTTTATGTTTTGTTGATACTAATTTACTTAAATTGCTATGAAATGAAAGAAAACATGAGCATATATAGTTTTGATGATTACTTAATCTTCAAACACTTTGATTTATTTTGATGCTATTTATTTGTTGTTGCTAACTAGAAAACATGCTTATATTACAGCAAGCGTTCTTCTTTGATACAACAAGATTTCTTCGAGGAGTCATGGCATAACGAGTACATAAAATTGAAAATTTACTGCGGTGAAAAGAAAAACTAGGGTAAAAACTTTTTCGGTGAATGAGGAGGGCAACTGTTTGGCCAACGTAAAAAAATAGACCTGGTAAAATGAAATGGGAAAGGATAAGGGCATTGGTAAAATGGAGATTAGGTAAAACAGAGTCCATAATTCAGTACACTAAGCAAAACTACAAAAGAAACTCGGTTAGCATTAATCATTACTTAATTTTTCATTTCTTTAAAATCGCTTAAATTCCTTTCATATATTTAGCTCTAATTCTTATCCGAGATTTACATTCTGAGTAATGTAATTGTATTCACCTTTTCACTTTAATTTTATTTTGAGTTTTACATTCCAAATACATATTATTTGTCATTGTTATTTTTTTCACCTTTTGATATTTATTTTTGATGATTATGAACGTAGGTTCGTGATGTAATACTAAAAAATGGCACGATATAGGAGCCATAATTTTTATTATTGATTAAATATATGTTAAAAACTTAAAACCGTATATGTTGAATTGTCACGATTTTTTTTTTAAAATAGTAAATTTATAAGCATTGATACATGCTCAGGTTAAAATGATTTGAAATTGAACTTTCCAAAGTTTCAAAAGTCAATGAAAATTAAAATTACACGTACTCATGTGTCCCACTAAAAAATAATATCATTTTCATGTATTTACTAATTTTTTTAAATTGAAATGTATGAGTGGTTTGTCAATAAATGTATGTGGTTGTTGTTATTTACATTTCTTTGTTTTTTTCTTGATTTGAGAGTCCAAATTCAAAATGACATTCGCAATGTGCTATAGATAAGTTGTTAGAACCTATATTTTCGTGTAGGAATATAACAGAGTGTTTGGATGTATGTGAAATGCTTGTTTGCATTTAGGAGTATTGAAAATCATAACGCATATACAATTTTGGAGTACATGACTTAACCTAAAAGGATTATAACCGATGACTGCTAAAGGACTTCAAAGTGCAAACAATGCAAATATGAACCATTTTTTGTTATAAAACAAGCCGAGATATGATGTATTATATGGTCAATGAAGGGGTGAGATCTTTTTATAATAGTGTTGGAAGAAGGAAATTAATTTATTTGAAAGATTGTTCAACGAATATGTTATACACTGGCTCTGCTAGTTATCAAAATCAAGCAATATATAGTTTGACGTGCCTGCTATGTGCTTGATTGTCATTTCTCATAAATATGAACTCATTCATTTGGTTTTGGCAATTAATTTGGAGGGAATTGTAGGTAAATCGAGGAATTTTGGAATCATCTTCCTTATTTTTGGCACTCTTAGTTGTTGGAAATGAAACTTCGACTGAGTCATGTACTCTATCACTATCCTGAAGATGTTTTGGAGTTCTGCTCAAGGGTGCAAGCCGTCAAATAAGCGCTGTTGTAGATATGAGGATAATGTATCAATTCTTTTGTCAATAAGATGCAAGCTGGAGTAGTTATAAAAGCAGGTGGAGGAAATATTATAAATGTTGGAAGAGCTAATCCCGTAGCCCCAGTTGGCAATAGCTATACTTAAATGAGCGGGGACTACTTTAGTTTTGGTGGGAAGTCATTTTTTGGAATAGAGGATTTTTTTCAAAGTATAAAACTAGTTATTGCACCGTGAAAGAATTTTCACTAACATGGATTAGATGATGAGCAGAAGAGAAGACTTGTTTCATGACAATTGCAGGGAGCAGCGCTTTATTGGTGAAATAGTGTTATTGTGGGGGTTTCCGAGGAAGATTTGACTTGGGCAAAAATTCAAAGGAGATTTGAGGAGATGTTCTTATCTGAAGTGGCTAAGTTAGTATTGCTGAGCAAGTCCATAGACTTAGTGCAAGGTGGGATGTCGGTGCTTGAGTATGCTTGATGTTTGATGATTTGTCCAAATTCGGATGTGCTACCATTGAAACCATCTTTAAAAGAAACAAGAAGTTTATTCAAGAGTTAAAACCAAGATTGCTATGGCGATTGTGCCATGTCTCCGTGATCCAAGTACAGTTATAGTGGAGATGACAATCAGGAATGAAGAGCTACTTTATACTTATAGGAAGGTGAAGTAGGTTGGAACTCTGGACAATCAGGAATGAAGAGCTACATATACCAAAGTATCTTATGTATTTTTTTCTTTCACATAGACCAAGCCGGTGTTTCACTGTTAGTATATTTTATATTTTAACAGTGGACTTTCTTTATATATGATACTTAGTATATGAACAAGGAGAATGTGGGATAGGAAACAAGGGTTAAAGAGCTATTTCTCTCTATTTTCTTCTTATTAATCATTAGGTTAGTTTCTAAGAATAACAAGTGCATATATGGCTATACAAAAACCTAAATTTAATTTCTAAGAATAACAAGTGCATATATGGTTGTACAAAAACATTGGGTAGGAAACAAGGGCTAAAGAGCTATTTCTCTCTATTTTCTTTTTATGAATCATTATGTTAGTTTCTAAGAATAACAAGTGCACATATGTTTGTATAAAACCCAAAATTTAATTTCTAAGAATAACAAGTGCATATATGGTTGTATAAAAACTTGGGGTGAGAGAGGATTGAACATTCGAGCCCAGGAATACTCATGAAAAGCTATGAGACATATGCACTAGCCTACTGCGCCACCACCCCATTTGTTAATTTTGATTCAAGATCGACATTAATTTCAAATAAAACCTGGCTGTGATGAATGTAACGACCCTGAAATTCAGACCCAGTTTAAAATTTTAAAAACCGCTTATTCAATGTAGAAATTCGAATTTTCACAAAAAACTTCCGTTGCCATCCAAACTTCACATTTGGAATGCGTCTAGATAGACATAGGCGTGCGCCAAATTTCGTTGAAAAATATTGAAGTAAATTGCGCTCGTCGCATTTACATATTAGTTTAAATCTTATATGTAAATTTCCTATTGTCTGAACTCAAATATTTTTCTCGATGTTGCATAAGAAAAATATTCTGAACTTGACGGCGCATTTCGTTTCGTCAAATTTCGCTTTTAATTGCTAGCTAAAATGTTTGCTCGTGCAAATGGCTCAATAAGATTTACCACTTTGCAAACGGTGTCGAACCATCAATATCTTTATACCGTTGTGTCCATCTCGACGCGTTGATCACAACGGTATACTTATTTGTGTCAATCGGAGTTCGGCGTTGCAAATTATAATTGTTAACGGAGCGCAAACCGGTCCCTTACGCAGCAAACCGGTACCCAAACTTCCCAGCATTCAAATTTTTAGAGCCTATTCAGCTGCCTTGGGAACCCAAATAGCCACCACTTTGCAAAATCATCATTACACTGACCTCTGTACACTTTAAACCCTGTGTATATATCTCCCTTCATTTACTCCACTGCACACCAGCTCACCTCATTTATTGCTCTGCCTCAGTTTTCACTTCGAAGAAACTTGGTACGTAACATTCTTCTCTCCTCTGCATATTTCTTTCTCTCCCTCCTCCCTTTCTTCTTTCTCTATATTTTTATTTTACTGCAAATATGAAACACGGTTTCCCCAATGCAGCTCCTTCCTTCCTCCTCTCTCTCCACATTAATTTTATTTTATTTTTTACTTCAAAATGTTCCCTATTCTCCACTCCGCCTCCCCGCGCCCACAGCCCACCGGCCCCCCTGCAGCACCGCCCACGGCCCATGCAACCACTACGCCCCTACTAGCTCCGCTCCACCAACCCCTATCGGCCTCCGCCCATGAAGCTACCACCATGTACACACTTTTCCCCCAACTGCAAACCCCTGCGCCGCCTAACCCTCCACTACCGACTCACCCTCTCCCCTCCATGCATGCACGTCCCTACCCACTGCCCTGCTTGCGCCATGACCCCTGCTCGCCCCACGACCCCTGCTCGCGCCACAACCCCATGCGAGTCCCACTGCCACCCACGCACTGCCCTTTACCCACACCACGCGGCCCCGCAGCTTCACCCGCCCACACCTCGCCCCGCCTTTCCCCTATGCGGCCACACCCCTGTACCGACCCCAAGCAGCCCGGAAACCCCCCTCCCCCGCACCTTGTCTATAGTATGTGTATAAGTTATATTTGTTGCTTACATGTATATTACAATTTATAGTTTGCATACAGAATGCATTTTTGGACACAACAAGTTTTTGACAGTGGGTTTATAAGTTGTTGATTTTATAAACTTTAGATGTTTGGGTTTGCAAGTATATTTTGATTCAAACGTATAAGTTGAATTGGGTTAGTAGTGGGTTTATAGTATAAAGTAATATATCATATGTATGAGTTGTTATTATATAAAACTTTAGTTGTTCAGTAAAGTTATAAAGTAAAGTTTTATACAGCAGTTTGGTTGTGCATATTTCAGTTGAAAAAAAAGTGTAAGTGTGCATGTTTTGTTTTGATATATACAAGCTTTGGATGATGTTAGTTTAGCTTCCTATGTTGTTTATAAAGTTTAATATAGAGTATATGTCTTTGCTTGTTTTATTTGTTATATGCAATATAATGTTATGTAAAGATTTTATATAAAAATTTAAGTTTTATAAGGTACAGTTGTATAAATCATAGTTACAAAGTTACTATATGTATATATATTCGCAAAAAGTCTGTACATGCATAGTAGAGTGAGTTGAAATTTTGGTTGCTCATATTCTGTTGCTGTGATTGGTTCCAGCTACCGCTTCGGAGTCATAGGCATCCATCCGGCTTGTCATTCTATTCAGCTCTTTGCTTTGGTTTGATTATATATACAATCTATATATATTGTATCGAACAAATTGTTAATCAAATTATTTGTTGATTACAGTTGTGCTCATTTTGTGTCGTGCTTGTTAGGGTCTATTTTATCTATTCGCCTTCGTGCTTCGCCGTCATCTTCTTCAACCACGCAAGGTGAATATTTCATTCACGACTCAATCTATTATGCTATGATAATCAAGTGATAATTGTTGTTTATATTAATTTGGATGTTAAATTGTTGATTGTTGGAATTGTTGAAATAAAAATTGTAAATCGCTATGCAAGGTAAATTTGAATATTGCTAGTTTATGACAAATAGTTGTGACACTAAAATTATTATGTGATGTTGAATTTGGTTGTTAATATAAGTGAAATTTAATATGAAATTGAAATTGATATAGGATAGTCAACAATTTAAAATGGATTATATATGTTGAACTTGACCCCTTTAAATGTTGAATAAATCGTCGCGTAGAAATAGCGTTAACTACACTTTGAACCATTGAATGTATGATTGATATAGTAATTTGATAATAGACACCAAGTGGAAACCATGATAATCTTTAATCTGCATGAAACGATAGTGTGGATTCTAGGAATAATTATATTAATTTGTGTAAATAACAAATGTAAGTTAATACAATTATTTCGGGATTATTTAATAAATTGTTAAATTGTTATGTATGGTTGCTATTGCTTGTTTAATTACTTTGACATCATTCCAGTTATCACACTGCAAGTTCCCTTTGCTATGCTTTGTTTTATATTGAAAGAAATTGGGTTGAAATGATAAATACCCGAATTAAACAACTTGGCCTAGGATAGAAAATAAAAATAAGAAACCCAATTGGTCAACAAAACCATTTTCGAAATTGAAATATATTTTAAATTTAAGGAATGAACTTAACAATTTGTTTGGAAATTTAATAACGAACTTAAGGGCTTTAAGTTGAAATAAATAAATGAATTTAATCGAAATGAGATTTAGAAACAAGCAAGTTTAGAATTTAATAATTTAAATTTTTTTATTAGATTGTTAGATCTTAAAACTCGGTTTTAATCAAATAGATTTCGAACATGTATAAATTTTATTTGAAAATTTAGAAAATTTGACATAAGAGGAATACAAAATTTACTAAAGTTTTATGGATATAACTTAGTGATATTTAAATTTAAAATGATTTTTAATTTAACGAATTAATCAAATCAGGACATAGTAAATGGAAATGGACTTCTTTGATTTAAAAATTTAATTGAATCGGTAAATAAAACAAATGAAGTTTTGAAAGGGGAATTTAGTTAATAAAGTTAATTTAATCGAATTTATGATAACAGTGGATGTGAACATGAAGTGAAATGAATAGAATTTGATTTAATAATTTAAATTAAGTTTAGCATTAAAGTAAATTCGTTGATTATGAACTAAATTTAATAAGCGACATTTAGACCTTATTAAATCGAACTTGAATACTTAATTTTAAATTGTCAACTCAAATGTTTAAACGAAAAATTGCCTTTGGAAATATGTTTTAAAATATCTAAAATAAATTGAATCGTAAAATGTCAAATTTTGGAAGTCAAATTCGCACCTTAACTTTTGGACTTTGATTTGTTTAAACGATAATTTAACCGACCATCGGGTAATAAATACGTAGTTATTAAAGAGACCGGGATCGGGTATGGACATACTCTCTATCGATACCGAAAACCACTTTAATAACTATTATACGCGGAGTGTTGATCCAGAATGAAGTGGATGATGTGGTGAACGCGTTGACTGAAGGAAGAGAACGATATTGGATGACCCCTGACATGACTAAAACAGGAGCTGCGCCAGGCCATTGAGGATCGCCACCTCTAGCGGACATGCTTCTTCGATACCGTATCTATTACTTTTGTGATTCGATTTGGGTGCACCCTTGATTTGGGAGTGTTGTTTCGCGGTGTTGAGATAGTAGCTACTATGCTCAACATCAGTCCGGATCACGCAACTACTAGTATCCTAGTTGGTATCGCCTCATGTACCTTGTCATACTGATTATCCTATGCGCGACCACTACGTTTCGTTTTGTGTTATACCTATGGGGTACCCTCTGATAACCACTAGTTTACGGTGGGGTTTACGGTGCTGTATAGACTATGGCATTATAAAATGTGTTAAGGGGAATTATGGTAACGCCTTAACGCTATTTTAATATCGTACTTTACTGATTAGGCATTATCTACATACCGTATTCTATTGTATATGTAGATAGTTTATCGGATCCTTAGAGATGTTATTTATTCATCTTTGAGTTATGAACTTTATTCCCTGCACTTGATTATCCTATATAAGATTTTGAGTCCTGACTCGAGTGTTCTTTTTGTATATGCTTGGGTCAGTCTGAAGCTATCCATTTTGCTGATCAAGGTTGGTTGAAGATGCTGAAGACTTAGCATTTATCTTTATCAGTCTATTTTGATGTCCGTGTCTGTTGGACATTTATGTATTTCCTTTCAGTCACCTTTTGTTTAGACATTGTTGTACTTTATGTAGTAGCTTCATGAACTGCTATTATGACGATGTATTTTTCGCTGCATTATTCTGTGACTGTTCTGTGATTGTGTTGTTGTATTGATTCTCATTTACATTTATGTATTTATAATCCCATAATGATTCGTGTTTAGTTTTATTTAAGTTGACATGTGAGGATTATTGTCAATTTAAATGGTCCAAATATACGGGTTGTATACACAGCTAGGTGGTACTAAGTTTTCTGGATCCGAGGGTATTATCGAGGCTCGGCAATGGCTCAAAGGCTTAGAGAAGATATTCTCTGGATTGGAGATCACTGATGCTCAGAAGCGTCAGCTTGCTGCGTGGCAACTTCAGGATGCCGCGCAAAATTGGTGGGAATCTGTTACTTCTCGTATCGAGGAGAACACCATCACTTGGGCCCAGTTTAGGTATAAATTTGGTTGGATTTCATATTCTAAATTCTTCTCTCAATCTTTGAAATGTTATTTATCTAGTCTATCTTTTGACTAGGGATACTTTCTCGGCACAATGGATGCCCGCTGCTGGGAAATCCCAACTTTATAGAGCTTTTATGGATCTTAAGCAAGGCAGTATGACTTTTTCTGAGTACGAGAGGAAATTCAACGAACTCTCCAAGTTCGGCCCGGGATTGATCGATACACCACTTCTAAAGAACGAGAAGTTCATTATGGGAGCTAGACCAGAGTATTATGACTTGCTTACTGGCCACACTCACTGCACCTTCACAGAACTTGTCGACTATGCTCTTCGATATGAGGCAAAGCCTAAGGGACCCACTGCTAAGGCCCCTCCTACTCAGCCCTCTTCCAGCCAGCTCGGAAAGAGGAAGATGAACTTTGATCAACAAAAGAAAGCTTGGCAAAAGACTACAGGATTAGGGTTTGCCTAGAAAAGCCCAATCGACCTTGCTAAGATCACTTGCTTCAAATGCGATAAGAAGGGCCATTATGCTAACAGTTGTCCATCCACCGGGGCTGCTATTCCACCACCTCCTCAGATGAGGAATGATTTATGCCATGTCTGCCTCCAGCCAGGTCAATTCAAGAGAGACTGCCCATGGAGGAAGAAAGGCACACCATCAGGAGTATATGCTGTCACCACTCCTGCACCACTTCCACCACCTGCTCAGGATGACCGAGGTACCTTACGAAGTACTTTTTCATTTCGTGATTTATCTGTTAGGATATTATTCGATACTGGTGCATCTCATAGCTTCATATCTATTGATCTTTGTAATAATCTCAAATTAGAACCTACTCTTGCTACTACTTCCTTATGTGTCTCCAACCCTATTGGAGGACTTGTCAACCTCAGTCGAATTTGTAAAGAGGTTGTGCTTTTGTATGGAAGATATCGATTCACTTGGGATTTTTATGTGCTTGGCTTCATAGCATTTGACATTTTGTTGGGTGCTGATTGGTTAAGAAAATTCGATGCTGTTATTTCTTGCAAAGCTCGATCTGTTTCTCTAGTCAATGACAAGGGTCTACCGCTTGTCATCGAATGCAAATCACCTCAGAAATATGCCGAAAGCTTCATATTCTCTCTTGATGCTCACCCGGATGACCTTAGTACTACTCCTATTGTTCAGAAATTTCCCGATGTATTTAGAGAGGTCGACTCTCTACTGCCAAAGAGAGAGAGAGCGATTTCCGCATTGACCTTATTCTCGGAGCTACTCCCATAGTTCTCCCTCATAGAAGGATGGCTCCTAAAGAAAAAGTTGAACTTAAAACCCAAATTGATGATCTATTTGCTAGGTGGTACTCTCAGGAGAAGTTGTTCTGAATGGGGCGCCGCAGTCGTTTTTGTCACCAAATCTGATGGATCTCTTCGCATGTGTGTTGATTACCGGGAATTAAATAAGCGCACTCTCAAGAATCGCTATCCGATGCCTCGCATCAATGATTTATTCGAGCAGCTCCATGGAGCTAAAGTTTTCTCACAACTTGATCTAGCCACTGGGTTCCACCAATTCAAAGTAGCAGAAGATAGTATTCATAAGACAGCTTTCCGTACCGAGAATGGATTCTATGAATGGTTGGTTATGCTATTCGGTTTGACCAACGCACCTGCTTATTTCGTCGACTTAATGAATCGTGTCTTCCGTGATGTCCTTAACAAGTTTGTTCTTGTCTTCATTGATGATATTCTCGTCTCCTCCAAAGATGAGAAAGAGCATGAGACACATCTTGCTTATGTTCTGAAAACTCTCCGAAATCATCAGCTTAAAGCCAAGTTCTCTAAATGCCACTTCTGGCGAGACGAAGTATGATTCCTTGGCCATATTGTTTCTAAAAATGGGATTTCGGTCGATCCAGCTAAGATCGCCGTAATCAATGTAAGTTCTATCCTATTTGTTATTTCTATTCGATCCATCTTATTCCTTTCTAATTTGAAAACTTATCTACAGGATTGGGAGACTCCCAAAATTCCTATTGATATCCGTAGCTTCTTGGGCCTAGCCAGTTATTATCGCAGATTTATTGAGCGCTTTGCCCAGATTTCTGCCCCACTTACTGCTTTAACTCGGAAGGATGTCAAGTTTATTTGGAGTGAGAAGTGCGAATCAGCTTTTAATGAGCTGAAACGTAGGTTAACTTCAGCCCCAGTTCTTGCGGTAATTGACGGGAGTGAAGGATTAACTGTCTATACCGATGCTTGTCGAGAAGGTTTAGGCGCTGTCTTGATGCAAAATGGTAAGGTTGTTGCCTATGCTGGTCGTCAGTTGAAGACCCATGAAGTAAACTATGCAACACATGATTTAGAGCTTCTTGCAGTTGTATTTGCTTTGAAACTATGAAGGCACCATCTTTTGGGGAAAAATTTGAATTATTCACAGATCACAAGTCCTTGAGGTATATCTTCTCTCAGAAGGATTTGAACCAGCGATAAGTCCGATGGCTCGAATTCTTAGCTACATATGACTTCGACATCAATTATACTCCTGGAAAAGAAAATGTAGTAGCTGATGCTTTGAGCCGTAGCAAAGCATTGTCTTGTTGTAATCTTGTAGAAGGCATGCTATTTCAGCTTGTTATCTCCCCATCTCTTTTGGATCGCATCAAAGCTAAGCAATATGAGGACACCTTGCTCTACCGCATGATGGAGTTAGTTCTTGGTAGAGTTGGAAACGCTGACAGTAAAGTGGGAGCACAGATAGATAGTAACGGAGTTCTGAAGATTGGCAACCGTATTTGTGTTCCAAATGTTGACGGATTGAGACAAGAAGTGCTTAAAGAGAACCACCAGTCATCACTTCCATTCCATCCTGGTTTCACCAAGATGTATCGAAATATGAAGCATTTATATTGGTGGAGTGGGATGAAGAGAGATATTTCCACATATGTCAGTAGATACACCACTTTCCAGCAAGTCAAGGCCGATCACCGGAAGACGGCAGGATTACTTCAACCCCTAGAGATTCTGTGTTGGAAATGGGACCATATTTCTATGGACTTCGTTGACGGATTACCGAGGACCAGAAAAGGTAACGAGAGTATATGGGTGATTATTGATAGGTTGACCAAATCTGCTCACTTTATTCCTGTTAAGACCACTCGTATTGCTTCGAGTTTTGCCAAGATTTATATGAAAGAAATTGTTAGACTTCATGGAGTTCCATCTAGTATTGTATGCGATAGAGATCCCTTGTTCACTAGTAAATTTTGGAAGGCATTTCAGGACGTCTTGGGCATTAAACTGAATCTGAGCACAGCTTATCATCCTTAGACAGATGGCCAAACTAAGAGGGTAAATCAGATTTTGGAAGATCTGCTTCGAGCTTGCATTATTGATTTCGGTGGATCTTGGGAAGACCATCTCCATTTGGTTGAATTCACCTATAATAACAGTTATCAGGTAAATCAGAAATTTTCAATTTGAATAAGTAAAATTGAATTGAAATTTAACTATCTTTATAATCAGGCAAGTATCGATTGGCACCGTTCGAAGCTTTATATGGACGGCCATGTAAATCGCCAGCTTGTTGGATTGAGCCTGGTGATCGATTAATTCTTGGCCCAGATATGATTGTGGAAGCATCCGAGAAGGTTAATGAGATCAGAAGGAAGATGAAAACTGCATAGGATAGGCAGAAGAGCTATGCAGATAGGCGTAGAAGAGATTTAAAATTCCAGGTTGGGGATGAGGTCTTTCTTATAGTATCACCTTTGAAGAATGTTATTCGATTTGGTCGTAGAGGGAAGCTCGCTCCTAGATTTGTTGGACCATTCACTATCACTGAAAGGATTGGTACACTAGCCTACAGAGTTGCGCTGCCGGAGAAATTTGAGGGCGTGCAAAACGTATTCCATGTTTCACATCTTCGGAAGGTTGTACATGATCCATCCATGACCATTCCTATTGCTCAGTTAGATGAGGTTGATATTGAGCCGGATTTGACTATAGATAGGAGACCACTTCATATTATTGATAGGGATACGAAGTAGCTTAGAAGGAAATAAGTTAGCCTAGTCAAAGTCCAATGGAGTCCTGATGATCGTGATTGTACTTGGGAAACCGAGGAGAGTATCCGAGATTCTAATCCAGAATTGTTTGTTGAAGGTAAATTCCATTCTATATTTTTTACTTTATTCGATAATCTATTCTGTATCCATCGTATCTCTTTTATTGTTCTTCCACTCTTTCCTTTGTTCCTTTTCGGGGACGAAAAGTTTTGAGTGGGGGAGAATGTAACGACCCTGAAATTCAGACCCAGTTTAAAATTTAAAAAACCGCGTATTCAATGTAGAAATTCGAATTTTCACAAACAACTTCCGTTGCCATCCAAACTTCACATTTGGAATGCGTCTAGATAGACATAGGCGTGCGCCAAATTTCGTTGAAAAATATTGAAGTAAATTGCGCTCGTCGCATTTACATATTAGTTTAAATCTTATGTGTAAATTTCCTATCGTCCGAACTCAAATATTTTTCTCAATGTTGCATAAGAAAAATATTCTGAACTTGACGGCGCATTTCGTTTCGTCAAATTTCTCTTTTAATTGCTAGCTAAAATGTTCGGTCGTGGAAATGGTTCAATAAAATTTACCACTTTGCAAACTGTGTCGAACCATCAATATCTTTATAACGTTGTGTCCGTCTCGATGCGCTGATCACAACGGTATATTTATTTGTGTCAATCGGAGTTCGGCGTTGCAAATTATAATTGTTAACGGAGCGCAAACCGGTCCGTTACGCAGCAAACCGGTACCCAAACTTCCCAGCATTCAAATTTTTAGAGCCAATTCAGCTGCCTTGGGAACCCAAATAGCCACACTTTGCAAAATCATCATTACACTGACCTCTGCACACTTTAAACCATGTGTATATATCTCACTTCATTTACTCCACTGCACACCAGCTCACCTCATTTATTGCTCTGCCTCAGTTTTCACTTCGAAGAAACTTGGTACGTAACATTCTTCTCTCCTCTACATATTTCTTTCTCTCCCTCCTCCCTTTCTTCTTTCTCTATATTTTTATTTTATTGCAAATATGAAACACGGTTTCCCCAATGCAGCTCCTCCCTTCCTCCTCTCTCTCCACATTTTTTTTACTTCAAAATGAACCCCATGCTCCACTCCGCCTCCTCGCGTCCACAGCCCACCGCCCCCCCTGCAGCACCGCCCACGCCCCATGCAACTACTCCGCCCCTACTAGCTCCGCTCCACCAAACCCTACCGGCCACCGCCCATGCATCTACCACCACGTACATGCTTTTCCCCCCACTGCAAACCCCTGCACCGCCTACCCCTCCAGTACCGGCTCACCCTCTCTCCTCCATGCATGCACGTCCCTACCCATTGCCCTGCTCGTGCCACGACCCCTACTCGCGCCACAACCCCATGCGAGTCCCACTGCCACCAATGCACTGCCCTTCACCCACACCACGCGGCCCCGCAGCTTCACCCGCCCACACCTCGCCCCGCCTTTCCCCCATGCGGCCACACCCCTGTACCGACCACAGGCAGCCCGCAAAACCCCCCTGCACCTTGTCTATAGTATGTGTATAAGTTATATTTGTTGCTTACGTGTATATTACAATTTATAGTTTGCATATAGAATGCATTTTTGGACACAACAAGTTTTTAACAGTGGGTTTATAAGTTGTTGATTTTATAAACTTTAGATGTTTGGGTTTGCAAGTATATTTTGATTCAAACGTATAAGTTGAATTGGGTTAGTAGTAGGTTTATAGTATAAAGTAATATATCATATGTATGAGTTGTTATTATATAAAACATTAGTTGTTCAGTAAAGTTATAAAGTAAAGTTTTATACAGTAGTTTGGTTGTACATATTTCAGTTGAAAAAAAAAAGTGTAAGTGTACATGTTTTGTTCTGATATATACAAGCTTTGGCCGATGTTAGTTTAGCTTCCTATGTTGTTTAAAGTTTAATATAAAGTATATGTCTTTGTTTGTTTTATTTGTTATATGAAGTATAAAGTTATATAAAAATTTTATATAAAAATTTAAGTTTTATAAGGTACAGTTGTATAAATCATAGTTACAAAGTTACTATATGTATATATATTCACAAACAGTCTGTACATGCATAGTAGAGTGAGTTGAAATTCTGGTTTCTCATATTCTGTTGCTGTGTTTGGTTCTGGCTACCGCTTCGGAGACCTAGGCATCCATCCGGCTTCTCAATCTATTCAGCACTTTGCTTTGGTCTGATTATATATACAATCTATATACATTGTATCAAACAAATTGTTAATCAAATTATTTGTTGATTACAGTTGTGCTCATTTTACGTTGTGCTTGTTAGGGTCTATTTTATCTATTCGCCTTCGTGCTTCGCCGTCATCTTCTTCAACCATGCAAGGTGAATATTTCATTCACGACTCAATCTATTATGCTATGATAATCAAGTGATAATTGTTGTTTATATTAATTTGGATGTTAAATTGTTGATCGTTTGAATTGTTGAAATAAAAATTGTAAATCGCTATGCAAGTTAAATTTGAATATTGCTAGTTTACGACAAATAGTTGTGACACTAAAATTATTATGTGATGTTGAATTTGGTTGTTAATATAAGTGAAATTTAATATGAAATTGAAATTGATATAGGATAGTCAACAATTTAAAATGGATTATATATGTTGAACTTGGCCCCTTTAAATGTTGAATAAATCGTCGCGTAGAAATACCGTTAACTACACTTTGAACCATTGAATGTATGATTGATATAGTAATTTGATAATAGACACCAAGTGGAAACCATGATAATCTTTAATCTGCATGAAACGATATTGTGGATTCTAGGAATAATTATATTAATTTGGATAAATAACAAATGTAAGTTAATACGATTATTTCGGGATATTTAATAAATTGTTAAATTGTTATGTATGGTTGCTATTGCTTGTTTATTTACTTTGACACCATCCCAGTTATCACACTGCAAGTTCCCTTTGCTATGCTTTGTTTTATATTGAATGATATTCGGTTGAAATGATGAATACCCGAATTAAACAACTTGACCTAGGATAGAAAATAAAAATAAGAAACCCGATTGGTCAACAAAACCATTTTCGAAATTGAAATATATTTTAAATTTAAGGAATGAACTTAACAATTTGTTTGGAAATTTAATAACGAACTTAAGGGATTTAAGTTGAAATAAATAAATGAATTTAATTGAAATGAGATTTAGGAACAAGTAAGTTTAGAATTTAATAATTTAAATTTTTTTATTAGATTGTTAGGTTTAGATTAAAACTCGGTTTTAATCAAATAGATTTCAAACATGTATAAATTTTATTTGAAAATTTAGAAAATTTGACTTAAGAGGAATACAAAATTTACTAAAGTTTTATGGATATAATTAGTGATATTTAAATTTAGAATGATTTTAAATTTAACGAATTAATCAAATTAGGACATAGTAAATGGAAATGGACTTCTTTGATTTAAAAATTTAATTGAATCGGTAAATAAAAAAAATGAAGTTTTGAAAGGGGAATTTAGTTAATAAAGTTGATTTAATCGAATTTATGAAAACAATAGATGTGAACATGAAGTGAAATGAATAGAATTTGATTTTAAGTTTAGCATTAAAGTAAATTCGTTGATTATGAACCAAATTTAATAAGCGACATTTAGACCTTATTAAATCGAACTTGAATACTTAATTTTAAATTGTCAACTCAAATGTTTAAACGGAAAATTGCCTTTGGAAATATGTTTTAAATATCTAAAATAAATTGAATCGTAAAATGTCAAATTTTGGAAGTCAAATTTGCACCTTGACTTTTGGACTTTTATTTGTTTAAACGATAATTTAACCGACCATCTGGTAATAAATACGTAGTTACTAAAGAGACCGGGATTGGGTATGGACATACTCTTTGTCGATACCGAAAAACACTTTAATAACTATTATACGCAAGGTGTTGATCCAGAATGAAGTGGATGATGTGGTGAACGCGTTGACTGAAGAAAGAGAACGATATTGGATGACCCCTGACATGACTAAAACAGGAGCCGCGTAGGGCCATTGAGGATCGCCACCTCTAGCGGACACGCTTCTTCGATACCATATCTATTACTTTTGTGATTCGATTTGGGTGCACCCTTGGTTTAGGAGTGTTGTTTCGCGGTGTTGAGATAGTAGCTACTATGCTCAACATCAGTCCGGATCACGCAGCTACTAGTATCCTAGTTGGTATCGCCTCATGTACCTTGTCATACTGATTATCCAATACGCGACCACTATGTTTTGTTTTGTGTTATACCTATGGGGTACCCTCTGATAACCACTAGTTTACGGTGGGCTTTACGGTGCTGTATAGACTATGGCATTATAAAATGTGTTAAGGGGAATTATGGTAACGCCTTAACGCTATTTTAATATCGCACTTTACTGATTAGGCATTATCTACATACCGTATTCTATTGTATATGTAAATAGTTTATCGGATCCTTAGAGATGTTATTTGTTCATCTTTGAGTTATGAACTTTATTCCCTGCACTTGATTATCCTGTATAAGATTTTGAGTCCTGACTCGAGTGTTCTTTTTGTATATGATCGGGTCAGTCTGAAGCTATCCAGTTTGCTGATCAAGGTTGGTTGAAGATGTTGAAGACTTAGCATTTATCTTTATCAGTCCATTTTGATGTCCGTGTTTGTTGGACATTTATGTATTTCCTTTCAGTCACCTTTTGTTTAGACATTGTTGTACTTTATGTAGTAGCTTCATGAACTGCTATTATGACGATGTATTTTCCGCTGCATTATTCTGTGACTGTTCTGTGACTGTGATGTTGTATTGGTTCTCATTTACATTTATGTATTTATAATCCCATAATGAATCGTGTTTTGTATTATTTAAGTTGACATGTGAGGATTATTATCAATTTAAATGGTCCAAATATATGGGTTGTTACAATGAAGTTGGAGTCGAAGATGTTGGCTACGAGAAGTTGGCTTCATCATCTTCTTTGAGACGACGAGCTTTCCTCGAGGAGGCATGGCGTGAACGGGGTAAATAAAGTTGGAAATTTACCATGGTGAAAAGAAAAACTAGGGTAATAACCTTTTTGACAAATGAAAAAGGTAAGTGTTTAGGCAGCATAAAAAAATAAATGTGGTAAAATGAAGTGGGGAAAGATAAGAGCAATGGTACAATGAAGATTAGGTAATTTTAAGTTAAAAAGGTAAAACCGTTTTACATAAAACATTTTTTTTTTGAAAACCAAACCGAACTAATAAAATTGTTTTCAGTTAATTCAATTTAAGCAAACAGTAGGTGCCGTATTCTATGGTTAGAATGTACAACACAGAAAACTCGATGATTTTTGAATGATGATTTTCAAATTAATTTCATAATATAACCATATTCAATATAACGCTTCAACAAAATCAGAAGAATAAAGATAAATCACCATTGATTTCAAAATAAAACCATTAGAATTTGAGAATGTTTTGCATTGAATGATATTTGAGCAGATAGAATCGAAGAAAATGTGCTTTTATTGATAAATAATGACGTTGAGTGCAAAAGATACAATATTCATATGCAATAAGAAGCTTATATACATAAATTACAGCATTGGGCTATCTTGGGTTTTGGGTTAAACCCGCATATTTGATATTCTGATATATAAAAATATATGAGATAACATACGGCCGCATTATTCTTCACTTCCCTCCTCAAACCAATATTAGGTTTAGGGTTTCTCTGGTGATTTCAGATCTACGGCGGCGATCAACAAATCATGTCGTTCATCTTCGATTCTTCACAAAAGTTCTTCATTATATTACATAAGAGAGTAGATTGATCCTATCTACTTTAATTTGGAGTAGTTGTCTCTGAGAGTTCAGACTTCTTCTGAATGTTAGATCTATATGCTTCCTCTGTTGATTTGGCTTGATTCCGTCGGAAGTTACGTCACTGAGAGAATCGCCTGTAGCAGCTTCATAAATTTGAGGCAACTGAGTTTGAAAACTCAACCTCTTGCTGGATGTCAGATCTATGTGTTTTTCCCCTTTCTCTACCTTCAACTTGGCTTGAAACTTTAAAAAAAAATTGGCTAACAATGCTTTGGTTAGTATGTCGGCACATTGGTTAGTCGAACATATGTGATTGACCTACAGATTTCCTCTTTGAATTTGCTCACGGATAAAATACAGATCAATTTCGAAATGTTTTATTTGTGCTTGCAATATTGGATTAGCTGTTATATACACGGTACTTTGATCATCGCATCATAATACTGGTTTGACTGCTGATTTGATCTGTAATTCTTTCAGTAGAGATTGTAACCAAATTTCTCTACTGTGACACTTGCAACACTCCTATACTCTGCCTCTATGCTTGATCTTGATATAGTAGTTTGTTTCTTAGAACACCATGGCACCAGATTATCTCCAACGTCAATATAGTTTCCAGTTACAGACTTTCTATTATCAATGTCAGTAGCCCAATCTGCATCTACATATGCTGTGATATTTAAGTTGTTGCATCTTTTCAAAGTTAGTCCAAAATCTACAGTTCCCTTAAGATATCCAAGAATCCTTTTTACTGCTTTCCAATGTTCATCATGTGGTTCCTGCATAAATTTTGAAACTTTGTTAACACTGAATGAAATATCTGGTCTAGTTATATCAGTGTATTGCATAGCTCCTACAATACTTTTATATTGTTTAATATTTAATATTGTTTCTCTCTATTTTTGAGCAGTTGTTGATTACTGATCATAGGTGTAGGCTGTGGTTTTGCCTCATGCATCTTTGATCTGACAAGTATTTCTTTGAAATATTTCTTCCGGCTCAACAATATTTCTATTTTTGATTTTCTATTAACTTCAATACCCAGAAAGTAGTTGAGATTGCCAGGGTCTTTAATTGAAAATTTCTTGTTGAGATATCGTGTAATATTGTTGATCTCATTGGTGTCATCACCTGTTATAATCAAGTCATCAACATATATTAGATTATAAATAACATGGTTGTCGTAAATTTTGACAAACAGTGAGTTATCTGATTGATAGCCTAGAGTAGTCAAAGTGGCTTTCAGTCCATCAAACCATACTCTTGGTGCCTATTTCAAACCATATATGGCCTTGTTTAACTAGCACACAAGATGATCATTTTGTTTATATCCCTGTGGTGGTTACATGTAAATTTCTTCATGTGGAATGCCATTTATAAATGCATTATTAACATCCAATTGGCTTATGTTCCAGTTTTTACTAAGATCAATTGTGAGAACAAATCTGATAGTTGTTGGCTTAACTACTGGTGAAAATGTTTCAACGAAGTCACATCCATACTGTTGAGTATATCCGTTAGCAACCAGTATTCTTTATATCTAGACATTATTCCATCTGGATTTTTCTTCAGTTTATAGGTCCTTTACATCCTATTATATGTTTGTTTGCTGGAAGATGCACTAGACTGCATGTTTTATTCTTCATGAGTGCTTGATATTCTTCATTCGCTGTCTTCTAGTTTTCATCTTTACAAGCTTGCTCAAATGATTCAGGATCATCAATATTTACTGTTGCTGTGTAGATTTTTGGTTTGAATATCCCACTCTTAGATCTTGTTATCATATGATGGCTTGTTCTGGTTGGTAATTCAGTGTCTGTAGATGCTGAATTGTCATCCTAATTAGTGTTGTTCAAAATTTATTCTTGATGACTATTATTATTGATGCCTTGATTTTGATTGCTTGATACAACAGGCGACTGAGCATGCATATAAGGCCGCTCTTCTGTTCCATAACCTGTTTCGGATAACATTGTGTGTTGTGGTTCAGAAACTCCTGCCTTCTTCTCAATCTCAGTCTGATTCCATGTTTCAGTATGCACAGGTAAGTTTGAAATAAATATTCTTGGATTGTATATTTTTTGTGTAGTTTTAACATTTGTACAGACAGAGGGAAATATTTTTTCATTAATAACCACATGTTTACTTATAAATATTTTTCAGTGTTATCCAAACATTTGTATCCTTTCCGTTTGGTTGCATAACCTAGAAATTTGCATGGACGAGATCTGAAATCTAATTTGTGTTTGTAATGTGGCCTTAAATGGGGAAAACATAGACACCTAAATGTCCTTAGACTATCATAATTGGATTTGATTCCCATGAGTTTTTCCATTGGACTTACTCCTTTTAGTACTTTTGTTGGGAGTCTATTAATCAAATATATAGAAGTACTAAAAGAGTTAAGCCAGAACTTTAAAGGTAGGAATGTACGAGAAAGTAAGGTAAACACTATTTCAACTATGTGTTTGTATTTTCTCTTAACAAGGTCATTCTGCTCAGAGGTATAGGGACATGTAGTCCTATGTATTATACCTTTGTCTAAAAAAAATTTGTCAAGTGATTTATATTCACTAACATCATCACTTAAATGATTTTAACTTTGTGACAAGTTTGCTTTTCAGCCTGTGTGATAAAGTATATGACAACGTTATAAGCTTGTGCCTTAATTTTCATGAAGTATATCCTTGTGCATTTAGTATGTGCATCAACAAAAGATATATAGTATTTGTAGTTATAATCTGAACTAATGGGCGCAGGACCCCAAAGATTCGTAGCCACCAATTCTAATGGCATCTTGTATTCAGTTGTGGAGTCTGCAAAAGCTAATTTGTGAATTTCGCCCATTTGATTGTAGGTACAGAAACATGGTAAAGAATCAAAAGAAATTTTATTTTCTTTTAGAACCTATTTCACAACACTTGCATTAGGATGACCTAACTTGTATAGGAAGACGAAACTTTTAATGCCACTGTATTTTTATTGTTTTCAGTAGATAACATTTCATTGTTATGACATCACTTTACTTTCAACAGGATTTCTGCAATTAGTTAAAGTAAACTTGTATCACCCATTCACTGCATCACCCTGCAAAAGTTTTTCTCTAGTTAGTATGTCTTTAACTAAGCAGTATTTAGGATATAATTCAAAGTAAACATTGTTGTCATGTGCAAATTGAGAAATACTCACAAGATTTTTCTTTATTCTTAGAACTCTTAATAAATTATTGAGATATAATTGCTTTCACCTTTGATATAGGCTTACCATCTCCCATCAATATGGACTATTTACCTCTATATTTCTTGTTGTCTAGATTTAAGTTGTCAAGATTGCTTGTCAAGTGATTGGTTGCTCCTGAGTCTAGGTACCATGCCTTATCTTGTATATGTTCAAGCTTTGTATTTTCATCCTGGTATCGATTCTTGTTGCACCAGATTGTTTGTTAGGTATTTGCTGAACCTGTGCTAAGTTTGCAATATAGTTGCTATTTCTTTGACCGTTTGAGTTTGTCCTGGAAAATAGTTAGCATTGAATCTGAAATAACACTTTGGTGCAGTGCGACCAACTTCTTCGCATATGTTAACTCCCCTTCATTAGCGACCTAAGACCTAAAGACATGGAACGACCAAGCTATAGGAATGGTCTAGCGACTTAAAGATGTCTCGACCTAGAGAGGAGAGCGACCTATCAAGCTCAGCGACCTAAAGGTAGCTGCGACCTAAAGTGTTGCGACCTAAGACTGCCTCGACCTAAAGGCAGCAGCGACCCAAAAAGGCCACGACCTAAAAGAACAAGCAACCTAAAAAAGGGGACGATCTAATTACTGAAGTAACCCAGCGACCTAAAGGTAGCTGCGACCTAAAGTGTTGCGACCTAAAGATTGTCTCGACCTAAAGGCAGCAGCGACCTAAGGAAGGTCGTGACCTAACTACAGAAGCGACCTAACTTCTCCAGTAACACAGCGACCCATAGAATTTAGCGACCTACAGGCTCACCAAACTTACGACCTAAAACAAGTCGTACGCGACCTATCAACTCGCTGAGAAAAGAGCCTAGCACAATTGAGATAAGTCAGATCCCATCCCCTAGGTCGTTGCCCACCTACGACCTACTTTAGGTCGAAGACGACCTAGCACTTGGAGATAAAAATACTGCCCAACGACCTTACAGAGTACTTCGACCTAAGGAAGGTCACAACCTAAGAGATTCAACGACTTAAGAACTCCAGCTATGACTACAGGAAAGTTCTCACGACCTATGATAGGTCGCTAACGACCTAGGATAAGTCGCTCTTGACCTATCTGCATGAATAAAGAAGCCGCCTATGCCATGCCGCTAGGGGATAGGTAGTTTACGACCTTGGACTTGTACAAATCAGCACGTATGTTCTTATGGAAGGAAGGCCAGTGCTTTTTAGGTCGACTGCGACCTACGACCTTACTTAGGTCGGTCACGACCTACGACCTAACTCCGATAAAAGCCTATAAATACAGCCCTAACTCGAACTAGGAGGGGACTTTGGGCTCACTCTCTTCAAGCGCCGATACTCTGCTACATTCCGAACCAATCTAACACTTGAAGCTCTCAAGACACTAAGAACGCTACAAACAACTTCAAGAAGAGATCACATACATCCAACATGGATTCGAAAACTCTCATCTTCATCGAAGTTTAGGCTACTTGTTCTAAGTCTCTTGTAATTCAAAGTGTATTGTACTTGGGAAGAATTGTATCAGCTTGTAACGAGATCATTAATAAAAGTACTTAAAGTGGACGTAGGCTATACCTTTAAGCCGAACCACTATAAAATTGTTGTTGTTTACTGCTTTTCTGCTATTATCTGCTTGTAATCTGTTCTCGAGCTATTGGGTGGTGCTTTCACAACTAAAACTCATACACCGGGGTGTTAGCGTTCAAATTTTAGCTTTAACATTTTTGGTGCTTTCACTGAGAATTGAACTCAGGAAAAATTGTCATCATTGCTTCACAGAGATTTGTAGAGAGAATTTCCTTGAAAACCAGAAGTCTGTCCGAGATTATGGCTCCTGGAAGGAAGAGTAGATCTGTCAGATCTGGGAACGTTCAAGAGGGAACATCCGCTTCCCCTGTACCTAATCAACCCACTTCGTCTGCTGGGGTTACGAAAGCGGAGTTGGATGCTGTAATATTAGGGCTGAACCAGCAGATAAACGCTCAGAATGCACAATTAGAGGCTCAGAGTGCCCAAAATGCTCTAATTCTGAATAAGTTGAATGATTTGCTCGGGGCAAACAATCAACCGGCTGGCAATGGAAGGAATTATGCTGGCAACATTCATGATGCTAATAAAAGGAATGCTCCTGAAAGGGCTGCCAGTCCCTTTGAGCAAACGCTTCCAGAGGTTGGTGGATCTGGAACTCGACATGATGAGGAGTATCTTTCTGGAATGGTCCGGCAAATCATGAAAGAAAGTATGCAAAGGGTTGAAGATGAGAAAGAATGGGGTTTCGCCCCAAGTAAAACTCCATTTACTGAGAAAATCTTAAAGGCGGAATTTCCAAGGAAGTTTGTCCCTCCAACTATCCCAGCTTACAAAGGGACAAGTGATCCGAATGAATTCTTGTATAAATATGATTGGCACATGACAGGTGCCAGAGCCTCTGACAAGATAAAGTGCCGATATTTCCCCGTATACCTTGAGGGTGTGGCTCTACTGTGGTTCACCAAGTTGCCAGTCCGATCTATTGATCAGTTTTCAGACTTGACCCGAAAATTTAAGGAGCAGTTCAGACTATATGCTTCAAATGCCAAGGACATCATGTCGTTGTCGAGTATAGAACAGAATCCTGGTGAATCTATCAGATCTTTCTTGAACCGCTTTAATATAGCGCTGGCTGAGGTGGACAATGCTGAACCGCGAATGATATTGACTTATCTGATGAGGGCTATTGACAAGTCGAGCGAATTTGGGAAATGGCTAAACATGAAGGAGCCAACCTCCCTCGAAAAGTTCTACAAAAAGGCAGATGAATTCATACGCCTGGAAAGCCGTCCTTTACCAGTAAAGGCAGTGTTGGAGAAAGTTGAAGATAACACTGTCGCTCCACGCAAGAATGAATCGGTGGGGCAAAAAAGGGAGAATAATAATGGGAAGAAACAGGGTAATCTGAAGAAGCCCCGATCCTTCAAGCCATCAGAGTATACTCCATTATCACATACGCCGGAGCACATCTACCTTGCCACTAAAGATTCTGTTGATTTTCCTAAACTTATCCCTTTGAGGACCGGGAAAAAGGCTATACAGAGTGGGAAGTTCTGCCGCTTCCATAATCAACCCGGTCATGAGACCGATGAATGCCGCCAGTTGAAAAATCTGATTGAAGAGTTGCTAAGAGAAAACAAGCTACAGCAATTTGTGAAAAAGAATAGCAACAATCCTGCATCGTCAAGTCAGGGGAAACAGGCTCCTGTTCATCAGCCTAGGATAGGTGAGAAAGCTACGGGGCATGAATCTGGAAGGCCCATTATCAATGTCATTACAGGAGGACCTCACCCAGCTGGCAAGAGCTGGGGTGAGATGGAGAGATATACCAGGGCTTTGAAATATGTTCCAGCCGAAGAAGACGTCTTTGTTTTAGAAGACACTACGCCCCTGAAACAACAGAAAACTTTCAGTGATGATATTATTTTCAGAGCCAGAGATTCCACAGGTATCGAAGCTCCTACCCTAGATCCCTTGGTCATCTCAGCTGGTATCGGACCGGCCATTGTCAGAAGAGTTCTCATTGACTGCGGAGCATCATGTAATATCCTCTTCAAGAAGACATTCGACCAAATGAAAATCCCTATGGTCGATGTACAAGCCTCATCGCAGAAGATCGCTGGCTTCACTGGGGAGCCAAAGCAACCAATAGGAACCATCGATCTGCTTGTAGTACTTGGGGAAGGAGAAAGGAAAGTAGTCCGCAAGCAAACATTTGTGATTGTCGATGAGTTTTCTGCTTATAATGCTTTCCTTGGCCGTCCAACGCTCGCAGCGTTCAAATCTATCCTAGCCCCGTGGTGCCTCACTATTAAATTCCCTACAGACAATGGAGTAGGAGTTATAAAAGGGGATCAAAATGCTGCGCGAGAGTGCTATTTGACAGAGTTGCGAGAGTCAAGAAAAAGGGAAATGGGAAAGGATGCGGCAGCCCCGGTCCGCATCAAAGAGCCAGCTTTGTAGCAATTACGGGGCGGACCCTGCACTGGCGAGCATAGCGGGGCACGGAAAGAGATGGATCCCAGAAAAGCCAGTGCAGGGGAGAATAGAGTAGTACCGGTGGAAACGACAGTATCGGTACCTGTTGACCCGAAGGACCCAAATAAGGTGTTGAATGTGGGTTCACAGCTTAATGTGTCAATTCAGAATATCTTGATATCTTTCCTGAAAGCAAATCTGGATGTCTTCGCTTGGACTCATGCTGATATGATTGGAATATCTCCAGAAGTTGCAGTACACGCTCTGAATATTGACCCAAAGTTTACACCAGTAAAATAGAAAAGAAGAACCCAAGGTCCAGAAAGGTCAGCAGCATTAAAAGAGGAAGTTGGTCGACTCATGGAAAATAACTTCATCAAAGAATCTACATATCCGAATTGGGTTTCAAATCCTGTGCTGGTTAAGAAAGCTAATGGAAAATGGAGAGTGTGCATCGATTTTTCAGATCTGAACAAGGCCTGCCCCAAAGAATGCTTCCCTTTACCCAGGATCGATCAACTGGTAGATGGAACAGCGGGGAATGAATTGTTATCTTTCATGGATGCCTACTCCGGATATAACCAGATCATGATGCATGAACCGGATCAGGAGGACACGAGCTTTATCACCGATGTTGGTCTTTATTGCTACAGAGTTATGCCCTTCGGATTGAAAAATGCAGGGGCAACCTACCAAAGACTTGTTAATGCTATGTTCAAACCGCAATTGGGCAAAACTATGGAAGTCTACGTCGACGACATGTTAGTAAAGTCTAAGAAAGCAGCGGATCACATTGAACACTTAGCAGAAATGTTCGCAGTCCTCCGGAAATACAGAATGAAGCTTAACCCTCTGAAATGCACGTTTGGGGTCGAGTCCGGAAAGTTCTTAGGGTTTATCGTCATCGCTAGGGGCATTGAGGCTAGTCCAGCTCAAATTACTGCCTTAAAAGAAGTTAAAGCTCCTAGAACGAAGAAGGTATTGCAAAGTCTGAACGGAAAGGTCGCCACCCTGAGTCGGTTCATTTCCAAAGCTACTGATAAATGCATCCCATTCTTTGACGCTCTGAAGAAAGGAAAGAAGAACTTTGAATGGACTCCCGAATGCCAAAAAGCCTTTGATGAATTGATCCGTCATATGGAAACGCCTCCAATACTTTCTAGGCCAGGAAATGGTGAGGATCTTCTTATATACTTGGCAGTATCATCTCATGCTCTAAGTGCAGCGTTGATTCGGGAAGACAAAAGGATTCAACATCCGGTTTACTATATCAGCAAAAGACTCACTGGGGCAGAGCTGAATTACTCCAAGTTGGAAAAACTCGCCTATTGTCTACTAGTTGCATCAAGGAAGTTGAGGCAATATTTCCAAGCTCATCCTATCAAAGTACTCACCGATCAACCTCTAAAGCAAGTCCTGTTTCGCCCTGAAACTTCGGGTCGCCTTCTAAAGTGGAACATTGAACTCAGTCAATATGACATCACTTATCACCCCCGAAAAGCAATCAACAGACAAGCTTTAGCTGATTTCATTGCAGAATTCACAGAGAAAGGTAATGGTGAGGAAGAAGCGATCAATGATTCCCCAATCCAGTGGAAGTTATATGTTGATGGCGCAAGAAATGACTACTGTTCTGGAGCAGGGGTGGTACTTGAAACTCCTGAAGGTCGGTCATTATGCTATGCACTAAGATTGGAATTTCCTTCAACAAACAATGAAGCAGAATATGAAGCTCTTATAACAGGACTGAAAATCGCTAAAGAACTAAACATCCGAGCATTACAGATCACTATTGTATGCCAAGTCAAGAAGGAATTTCAAACGAAAGGGGGAAACCTACCCGCTTACTTGTCAAAGGCTTGGGAACTTCTGTGTGAGCTCGATCATTATTCAATAAGCCACATTCCTCGGGAAGAGAATATGAAGGCAGATTCCCTCGCAAAGTATTCAAGTTCTGGTGAAGCTCAACTATTGGGATTAGTCCCCGTAGAAGTCCTTTCAGCACCAAGTATAGACGAGATGGATATTGACTGGATTATGAATGTATCTCAAGAACAAGAGTCATGGATGACTCCAATACTGGACTACCTACTCAGAGGTTCTCTGCCAGAAAATTCGAGAGAGAGACAAAAGCTACTAAGGAAAGCCTCTCGCTATGTAATTCAGGATGGCCGATTATACAGACGGGGATTCTCAATGCCATTGCTTCGATGTGTATCCAGGGAAGAGTCCAAAACAATCCTAGCTGAGGTACATGGAGGAGAATGTGGTGATCATTCAGGTGGCCAAACATTAGCAAAGAAAATTCTCCGATACGGATATTTTTGGCCAGAAATTAATCATGATGCTGCAAGCTATTCCCGAAAGTGTGACAGATGCCAAAGATTTGCCAAAATTCCTAGAGCGCCTTCAACTGAACTCACACAAATGGTCAGTCCATGGCCGTTTGCAATTTGGGGAATGGATCTCATTGGGCCGCTACCGACTGCCAAATCAGGGATTAAATATGCTATTGTTGCAGTTGATTATTTTACTAAATGGGCTGAAGCTGAATCATTGGCTACTATCACCTCTAAGAAGATGATAAGTTTCGTGACCAAGAATATCATTTGCTGGTATGGTGTGCCTCAGAAAATAATCACAGACAATGGTACTCATTTTGAAAGCGAGGAATTCCAAGATTTTTGCAAGCAATTCAAAATCCAGAAAAGCTTTTCAGCAGTTGCTCATCCGCAGGCAAACGGGCAAGTGGAAGCAGTAAACAAGATCATCAAATCAACCATCAAAAAGCAACTTGAAAGAGCAAAAGGTGGTTGGGTCGATAAGCTACCACTTGCACTATGGGCATACAGAACCACTCACAAAACTGCGACTGGGCACACTCCTTTCTCATTAGCATACGGATCGGAAGCAATGATCCCGGTAGAAACAGAGGTTCCTTCACACAGAAGGATCCATTTCAATCAAGCAGAAAATGAAAGGCTACAGCTTGAAGCGCTAGACTTCCTTGATGAAAAAAGAGATGAAGCTAATCTCAGAATTGCAGCTCATCAGCAAAGGATAGCCAGACATTTCAATTCCAAAGTTCGCCAACGCAGCTTTGAGATTGGAGATCTTGTCCTGAAGAGAATTATGACAGCAACAGGTGTGTTTGGGCCAAATTGGGAAGGACCATATGTCATAGGTCAGAAGCTTCTTGACGGCACATTCAAACTCACTACTGTTTAAGGAGATCAAATTCCAAGGGCATGGAACAGCAATCACTTGCGTCCATACTTTACTTGAAAATTTTGTTGAAATATTGTAAAAAGAGTTGCGAATGTATGATTCTTGTAATTGAAAGCAATTGTAAAACTGATGCAAGTGAATAATGAAAAAATATAAAGTGGATGTAGGCCCAAATTCCTGGCCGAACCACTATAAATCTTGTGTTCCTTATTATTATTACATGGTTGCTTTATTTTCGATATAAAAAGTACATAGAATGTATTGCTGAAATGTCGATTTGAATTTTTGCAGACAATGGAAGTGAAACTTGCACATAAAAAGACCAAGTGATTCTCGCCAAATTTCAAGTCACAGGAGCCCCGAATTCAAATCCTAGATAGGAAGTACTTCAATTGAATGGCCTATGATTTCGACAGAAACGGGTCTTTGCTAATAAATTAAGATCGTTTGAACAAACAAACATCCAATTAAAAAGCTAGTGCTCGTTCTCACGAAATTGCCTGACAATGAAGCACACTTCCTTGGATTAAACAAGTTACTTGTAAAAAAGAAAAAAAAAAAAAAAAGAAAAAGGGGCAGAGGATCATTGAAAAGGCATAAGCAAGTGAACAGAGGAACAACCAAAGCCATCATCGGCAGCACAAGTCCTCTTCGGAGGCACAACTCTTCGGAGGATAAAGACCTCTAATGGGTCATACGCCACAAAAAAGAAAGTTCTCTACTCAACAAAAAAGATTGGAGGAGTCATGACCCTCCAACCATGAGAGAGTAACTTCCAGGCGATGAAAACCCTCTCTGAGGCACATTTTACCAGGAGTTGAAGTGTTATGACCGCTCTTCGGAATTACACTTCACCAGAGTTGAAATGCAAACAAAATAAAAGCCCTCTTCGGAGGCCCATTTCACCAGGAGTTGAAGTGTTATGACCGCTCTTCGGAATTACACTTCACCAGAGTTGAAATGCAAACAAAATAAAAGCCCTCTTCGGAGGCCCATTTCACCAGGAGTTGAAGTGTTATGACCGCTCTTCGGAATTACACTTCACCAAAGTTGAAATGCAAAAAAAATAAAAGCCCTCTTCGGAGGCCCATTTCACCAAAAGTTGAAGTGTCATGACCGCTCTTCGGGATTTCACTTCGCCAAAGTTGAAATGCAAAACAAGATAAAGACCTTCCTGGAAGCCCACGTTTCACCGAGATTGAAATAAAACTTCCAAGTGTTGAAACGTGAAAAGGCTTTCTTCGAAAGCACAACTCTTTGGAGGTACACGTTTCACCAAGATTGAAATAAAACTTCCAAGTGTTGAAACGTGAAAAATCCCTGCTTAGTGGTACAACCCCCTTCCGGGGACACAATTCAAAGGAAAGACCTCTTCAGAAGCCCACGTTTCACCAAGATTGAAATAAAACTTCCAAGCGTTGAAACGTGAAGAAATCCTTCCTCAGAGGCACAAATTTCTATCTTAAAAAAAAAAAATCCTCATCAAGGGCATACTTTAACTTTCAAAGGAAGAATTAAAGTTAAAGTACCCTTCAGAGGCCCGCTTCACCACATAGAAGAATTCACATGGCAAAATGTATACATACGCAAAAGGAAAAAGTGATTTCTTCGAACGACAAAGCGTAAAAACTCATATGAAGGGAGTTGCACTCTACGAAAATTCTCTTCGAGAATGAAGTAATTATTCTTCAGAAGATGAGAGTGCAAGTCCCCTCAAAGTATACGATATTGCAGTAAGCTCATGGTATGGGGGCAACATGGAATAGTTACATACAAAATGGTATAGCTACGTCAGTAAAGTACGCTCAAACAACATACCACAAGCTCACCGCAATATCATATAAATAAACTTGTGCAAAAATGAATAATAAATGCATTCTCAAATTCAAACAAAAGTCTGTACAAATAAAGGATCATTTTATTCAATTGCAGATATTGCAAATACAGGTTTCAAAATAAAAAAGCAGGGGCCGGTGCCTACACAACATCCGGCCATTACACAAAAAAGGAATCAAAAAGCCCAACTCTTCATTTCTTCTTGCCGCCTTTAGACCCTTTACCCGGCCAAATGATTAGCTTTTCAGGTCTTTCAGGTCGGTCTGAAGGCATAAGGGAAGAAGGGGAGGGAGGTGCATCTGGTGCAATTTCCGCTACCTCTTCAGTGGTGATAATTTTCTTCCCCCTCCTCTTCGATGTCCCATGCTTCTTTCTTCTCTTCGAAGAAGACTCACTCCCTGGAGTAACGAGAGCAGACAAAACTACGTCGTCAGAAGGAGTCCGCTCCGGAGAGATCTCGCCTCCTTCGAGTCCCTCATCTTTTTGCTCCTGCGAAGCAATAGGGTCATCCAAGCCATGAAGAGCCTCAATTTTCTCCTCTTGTGACCCAGGTTGTGAAGCGGAAGGAGGAGTCACCTGAAGAGATGGAGGAGGAATAACCAGAGAAGGCGAAGTTTGCACGGCACTTGTTGTTTCAACTGCAGAAGAAGAGAAATTGAAAATGTTAGTATCTTCCCAAAAGAAGGGAAATATGGGTTCATCGATATTCAAGAAGTAATCGAGAAGCTCATCAAATTTTTGAGGAATAAGCAGGCAATCCACCTGAATCGGACCAATGTCGAAATTACCTGAAGATGTTGGCTTCGTCAGTTCAATCTCGTAATTTTGAGCCCCAATGTCCTCCAAAGCCTCTTTATCAGTAGGGGTAATTACCCCGGTTCTTGTAGGAGGCAGTGAATGAGCACTGGAACCTGCGATGTAAACTTCAGAAGAAACCAGAGGACGTTCAGAGGTAGTAGGCGGTGCTCCTTTTTCGGAACGCTCCTCTTCCCCATACCAGTCCGCGCTTTGGCAAGTTGCTCTTTTCCCTTGGCAAGAGCGGCGCGGGCTTCATCGTCAAGATAATGCTCTTCAAGGGCTGACTCAGCATATCCAGCACCCTTACCACCAAGCATATCAAGTGCTGCCTCCCAAACTTCAGCCAGTGTGATTTCATACTTGGGGCCTAGAAAGGCAAGGCTGCCACGCCCCAAAATGCTGTGCAGATAAAAATCAAATAATCTGGAGCTAATGTCAGCCTTAGTTGCTTGATGGGCCTCTTCGGCCGCAAGTTTACCAGCAACAGCCTCATCACGCTCCTTTTCGGCCATAGCAAGTCGAGTTTTTAACAACTCTATCTCCAAGTTTTGAGAGCCGGTCTGTTCCCGCAGATGTACGGTTTCAGCACGATATTCTTCTATGACCTTCTCCTTGTAAGCAAGTTTATCTTCGACTTCCCTTTGACTAGCATGCGCATCTCGTACTTGTTGCTGAAGCATGCTCTCCTTTTGGGAAAAGGAAGTTGATGAAGTAACTAATTCTTCCTTAAGCTTTTCCATTTCTGCTTCCAGCTTTTCGTTATAAGAAGCAATACTTCTCATTTCGACGTCATGCTGTTCGAGAGTCTTCTGCCACTCAGCCTTATCGTTCTCCATTGTGAACATGGCCTCGAGATTGGCTCGGTTAACTCTTTGAAGCTCATCGACAAGTTTTTGCCAGTTTGACATTCTTTCGATATCGGTCCTGACAATATCAAGATTTCGCAGCATAGCCGATTTGTCGAGAGGAACCAAGTCGAGATCAAATCGAACCCCTCTCAGGCACCACTGAGGGAATCGACTTTGAAGAGTGGGAGGACCTTGCCCAACTTGGTATGCGGGCCGGTTAATGATTGCTTGAATGTCGGAGCGAACGGGAGCAGGAGATTTAGCAGGAACATGTTCAGAAGCTATCGGCATTGTTTCTTCAGTAAGTCTAGCCCGCTTGCTTGAAGAATCGTCTATGTGACTCTTTCCTCTCTCATCATGAGCTTTTCTCTTTTGGGTATCATCATCCCTGTGGGGAAGATCATGTCTTTATTCTTCCCTTCGGCGACGTTCTTCATATGCTCGTCTCTCGTCAGCTTTCCTGATGGCCCTCTCTTCATCCGATTCTCTGTGAGAAGGGAGGTAACGCCTATAATCAAACTGGCTACGCCTCCCGTAGTGCTGGAAATCATCATAGTACGAGCCGCTGCGCCCCATAGGAGAATCTGGAATAAAAATAATAAGCTTTAGAAATCTTTAAAGTACAAGAAGATAAGTGCGTAGAAGTGATGAGAAATCCAAAGTGCTGTGTAACGTGTAATCTACGCGCATCGAGTTACAAACCACTCTGTGGAATAGAGGTAGTGATAACTTGAGTAGGAGGAGTTGACATTTGTTGAAAAGAAGATGTCGCCTCGATTACAGAAGAGACAGTTTTAGAAACATCATCTTTGAAAAGTTCTTGAGATGTCACAATTAAATCGCTCAACCCCTCAAAAACATCATCGCCATCTTGTTTTTTGGAGCTTGCTTTCTTAACTCCTTCCCTAGTAGATCGAGGGGGTTCTTCCTCTTCAGTAACTGGGGCAAGTACAGACTTGTCAGATGGCCCCGCAACATCCTTCGGAATTGAACACTTAACTAGTGAAGTTTCTATAGAGGTTCCTCCCTGCAAGTGCTCTTTAGTGGAGACTGGGGCATCAGGAGTGCTCGTCGGAGAATCAGGAACCTCCGTTGGAACTTCATGTATTTGAGTGGAACGAGAAGGATGTAGAAGCTCAAACTGATGAAGAAGCTGTCAATAGAAATTTTGCGCTTCTTTCTTCAGCAGCCACAGTGCTTAACCTTTCAAAAACTGACTTATGGCTGGAATCTCTAGAAGGAGGAGGAAGTGCTGGAAAAATAAGGAATGGAATCAGCATCAAGCAATACGAACCAGGTAAAACTTAGAATAAAATTAAAGAGAAAAAAGATCTCACTTCCTACTCTCCAGTCTGCGTAAAATTCTGCGGGGCAACGAATGTAGAAGTATTGATTCAGGAATCCATGTGTACTCTCCGGCAAATCCAAAATAAGTTTGCGGTTCCTCGCACCTCTTACAAGTACAATTGAAGGATGGTCCTTGTTCTTCGCAAAAGTGCACAAGTAACAGATCTCCTCAAAACTCGGAAGACGATCAAGAGTCCTCCTAAACAGAACACACAATCCCATCAAAATAGCATAGCCATTGGGGTACACCTGAAAAGGAGAGATCGTCAGTCGAAGTAGGATTTGCCGGAGAAATTCATTAAAAGGAGGAATTGCTCCACTCAAGCACATTTGTCGATTAATGGCAACAAAACCGTAAGGTGGTCTATCAGCAGAGTCATTTGGTCCAGGGAGTAAAACTTCTGCCTCGGCAATGCCAAATTGAACGCATAATTGATTAAGCGCCCTCTGTTTCAAAAGGGTAGGAGTTCTTTCCGGAGGATTCTCTAGTGGAATAGCAATCGGGAAAACCCCTTCAGCGTGTTCTATCATCTCTTCTTGTTGAGACATCATTCTACATAAGCTACTGGATGTTCAGATGAGAAGGTGCACGTTTCCTAAAAAGTGTGAAGTGTTGTGCAGAACTAAAAAAAAAAAGAAATCAAACATAACTGAAATTGAACTAGTTGACAATTAATCGACTTTGATATTTCAGGACTTGTTAATATAAAGCTCAAGTGTAGTGTTAATGCGAACGAATCAACTTTAACTGGATATTTTAGTTTTGCTTTAACACTTCATTTAAATTCATTAGTTCACAGTATTTCATTCACACAGTTCATTTAAGTTGATTACTCTTTATCAACTAATCTGTCATTCGATGTGGGCAGTCAATGGCAGTATACTCGTCCCAGTTTTTTTGCAAATATTGCGTTTAACAAGTTAATTAGCATTGGAGATAATCTACAACAAAGTGCAATAGAATTCAAGGTCAAACAATTCAACCAAGTCTTCACAGAATTTCACAAGTCATAGGTCGTCCAGCGACCTAGCATAGGTCGGGGCTTCATTAGGTCGCATTGTGCAAGTTCAAGGGGTTCAAAACAATGCAAAATTGCTCAAGTCCTAGCTCGGCTGCTACCTAGAGCCCATACCGCAAAAGAATTAGGTCGTTGACATGTCGAGTCCCTCTGCAGTCATTTAGGAATCTAGGTCAACAAGTTCTTAAGTCGCACTTTAGTTCAGAGTAAGATGGTCCAGATTTGTTTAAGTGTAAGGTCAGCCGCGACCTAAGATTTCAATCATCATGGAACTTAAGTCGTTACTTTTTTAGGTCGTTATGAGGTCGCTCTGCTTTAAGTTTTATCTCATTCAAGAGGGAGTTAGATCATTAGTATTAGGTCGCATGGTTCACATTCAAACAGACACCGCTAAGGTCGATTCCCAACTCACACGCTGCCAGATCGTCACTACCATTAACCCGTTAACCCATTAGAGCCTTCCTCATCTCTTCCAAATTTATAAACCAGCTAATTTGAATCACTGTAGTTTACCATCTTCCTCCCACATCCTCACAGATCACTCGAAAAATCCAATCCAAATTGCCTCAGATCCACCATACATCGGATATACTGCTATATCCACAAGAATCACCACGATAACTCAATCAAGAGGAAAATTGAATCGTGACTTATGGGAAAAAGCAGCATACGAAAATGCATTAAGAATGACAGGTGGAATATTCGTGGTTTGATGATGGATGTGATCGAATGTTGATAGAACTCACTTACGCAATCTGGTGATGGAAAAGTTGAAAGATTGAGCTGATTAGAATCGTCCTCGAGAAGTTCAGAAGCTTGTTAATGGCAGAATGGATGCTGAAGCAGATGAAGAGGGGAGGGAGCGACCTACGGTATTTATATTCTAGGACAGTGGAACGCGAACCGACACTACGCGACCTAATTTTCTCCTTAAGTCGTTTGCGACCTAGCAATTCTTCAGAATGCGAGTTAAGAAAGTCGAAGCACACGACCTACGACCTAGGCGTATACTTCGAGGGGCAAATGTTAACTCCCCTTCATTAGCGACCTAAGACCTAAAGACATGGAACGACCAAGCTATAGGAATGGTCTAGCGACTTAAAGATGTCTCGACCTAGAGAGGAGAGCGACCTATCAAGCTCAGCGACCTAAAGGTAGCTGCGACCTAAAGTGTTGCGACCTAAGACTGTCTCGACCTAAAGGCAGCAGCGACCCAAAAAGGCCACGACCTAAAAGAACAAGCAACCTAAAAAAGGGGACGATCTAATTACTGAAGTAACCCAGCGACCTAAAGGTAGCAGCGACCTAAAGTGTTGCGGCCTAAAGATTGTCTCGACCTAAAGGCAGCAGCGACCTAAGGAAGGCCGACCTAACTACAGAAGCGACCTAACTTCTCCAGTAACACAGCGACCTACAGAATTTAGCGACCTACAGGCTCACCAAACTTACGACCTAAAACAAGTCATACGCGACCTATCAACTCGCTGAGAAAAGAGCCGAGCACAATTGAGATAAGTCAGATCCCATCCCCTAGGTTGTTGCCCACCTACGATCTACTTTAGGTGGAAGACGACCTAGCACTTGGAGATAAAAATACTGCCCAACGACCTAACGGAGTACTTCGACCTAAGGAAGGTCACAACCTAAGAGATTCAACGACTTAAGAACTCCAGCTGTGACTACAGGAAAGTTCTCACGACCTATGATAGGTCGCTAACGACCTAGGATAAGTCGCTCTTGACCTATCTGCATGAATAAAGAAGCCGCCTATGCCATGCCGCTAGGGGATAGGTCATTTACGACCTTGGACTTGTACAAATCAGCACGTATGTTCTTATGGAAGGAAGGCCAGTGCTTTTTAGGTCGACTGCGACCTACGACCTTACTTAGGTCGGTCACGACCTACGACCTAACTCCGATAAAAGCCTATAAATACAGCCCTAACTCGAACTAGGAGGGGACTTTGGGCTCACTCTCTTCAAGCGCCGATACTCTGCTGCATTCCGAACCAATCTAACACTTGAAGCTCTCAAGACACTAAGAACGCTACAAACAACTTCAAGAAGAGATCACATACATCCAACATGGATTCGAAAACTCTCATCTTCATCGAAGTTTAGGCTACTTGTTCTAAGTCTCTTTGTAATTCAAAGTGTATTGTACTTGGGAAGAATTGTATCAGATTGTAACGAGATCATTAATAAAAGTACTTAAAGTGGACGTAGGCTATACCCTTAAGCCGAACCACTATAAAATTGTTGTTGTTTACTGCTTTTCTGCTATTATCTGCTTGTAATCTGTTCCCGAGCTATCGGGTGGTGCTTTCACATCTAAAACTCATACACCGGGGTGTTAGCGTTCAAATTTTAGCGTTAACAGCATATTTAACATTTTGGCTTGTTAACATCACTCCATCTCCCTCTGCCTCTACCTCTTGTGGTTGACTTTCCCCTTTGATACTGTTGATTGGCATAACTTTGGTTTCTGATTTTATTATTTGAAGCATAGTTAATAAAAATGTCAGTGTCTATGGGTTTCTTGGAGTCCAATCTTCCTTCACGTGCGAGGAGAATGGAGTGGACATACTCAATTGATGGTAGAGTTTTTTGAGAAGATACAGCCTCATACTCATCATCTAAACCAGTTAGAATAGTCAACACTTGTTTAGTATTGAAAACTTTATGTCCTGCAACTTCAAGCATATCACATATGTTCTTGACTTTTGCCAAATAGTCTCTCATTGTCTGACCGTCTTTCTTTACACTTTGTAACTGCCTTTTGTAATGCATCACTCCAGGTGCAGACTGAGTATTGAAAATTCTTTCAACTGTCAGCCAGATTTCATTAGCAGTTCTACAAGCAATTACTTGATGCAGCAATTTCACTTTTATTGATGAAAGTAGCCTTGAATTTATAAGACTATCTTGCCTTTGATATTTTGCATATTCTTCACTATTATAGTCTTGTTTTCTTGATCAGTGATGAATCTGAGAGGAACAACAATAGTGCCAAGAATAAATCCTTCCAAACCATACCCTCTAGCTGCAGTTTCAACATGTATTTTCCAGAAGAGATAATTGTCTTCCTCGAGTTGAGCAGTGATGAGTTGCGTTTGGGGGCTAATGATGGCTTTCAGAAAGCTCTTTTCAATTGTTGAGGCTTGTTGAGTTGGATTAGGAGCATCAGCAGATGTTGCTGAACTATTTTCGGCCACGATGAAGTTTCTTGAATCAAGAAAAGTGCTTGAAAGATCAGAAAACAAAACAGGGAATAACAAAAAATCTTGTTCCTGCAGAAATCAGATATGTTGCAACTGGGTTTAAATGATGAGGTCGAATCTGATAAACCAGTGGTACGACCCTACTTCTTTTCTGTTTTGATGAGATTCTTGATTTCTTGACCGGTTTCTAATTTTCTCAAGCCATGATTTGATCTGGGAAGCGGACTATGTGCATGCAGGCTTCCCTTGGTATGGCAGTAGTCTCTGGAGACAAATTTTGCACTGTCTAGATGATGAGATGATGAAATGTTGCTGATGGGTATTTAATCTCCAAGTGATGAGTTTTCTGTGATGGAGATTAGTATTTCTTCTTCTTTCTGAGGATTTTAAAGCATTTTTGTCTTGTATAATACCATTTAGAATTTGAGAATATTTTGTATTGAATGATTTTTAAGCAGATAGAATTGAAGAAAATGTGTTTTATTGATGAATAATTACGTTGAGTACAAAAGATACAATACTCATATGCAATACAGAAGCTTATATACAAAAATTACAGTATTGGGCTATCTTGGGCTCTCAGGTTAAACCTGCATATTTGATTTACTGATATATAAAAATATATGAGATAACATATGGCCACATTATTCTTCATTGAAACGTTGGCTGCTATGAAGTTGGAGTCGAAAACATTGGCTGCAAGAAGTTGGCTTCATTTTCTTCTTTGAAACGACGAGCTTTCTTTGAGGAGGAATGATGCGAACGGATTAAATAAAACTGAAAATTTACTACGGTGAAAACGGCAAAAACTTTTTCGACGAATGAAAATGTTCAGTGTTTGGGCAGTAGAAAAAATAGACATAGTAAAAAGAAGTGGGAAAGGATTAGGGCATTGGTAAAACGGAGTCCTTAATTCGTTGCATTTAGCACCACTCCAAAAGAAAATCGGTTGGCATTAATCATTTCTTATTAAAATTGCCTAAATTCCTTTCATATATTTAGTTCTAGTTCTTATCCGAGTTTTGCAATGTTGGCTTTTTCATGTTAATTCTAGTTTGAGTTTTACATTCCAAATATATGTTGTTTGTCACTGTTCTTTTAATTCATTTTTTTAATGTTTAATGTTTACGATTATGAATGTAGGTTTATGATGTAATACTCGAAAATGGCATTATAAGGAAGCCACGTTTTGTATTGTGGATTTAATATATGCTAAAAACTTAAAACCATGTAAGTTGAATTGTCAAGATATTTAAATTTATAAAAAAAGTAAATTCGTAAGCATTGGATACACCCAATGGTTAAAGTGATTTTGAAATTCAACTTTCCAAAGTTTCAAAATTCAGTGAAAATTAAAATTGCGTGTACTCATGTGTCCGACTAAAAATAACATCTTGATGTATTTACTGTTATACGTATAGTATACCAAAACAGAGACGAATCAATAATAAACTTGTCTCACAAGTTTACAACTCAGATTTCAACTACTCTGAAATTTTGTATTAGTTATTTTAACACCAAGTATGTGGTAATTAATTACAATAACAAAGTAACAACTATAGCAATAATAACTATAGTGCTAAATCAAACGTTATACTATTTAAAGAAATAGTACACTGCAGAAAGAAAACGATGTGTGTGTGTGTCTATATATAAATCAACTAGAAATCTAACCGGTTGAAGAAGGTAATTGCGTCTGAGCCTTGTCGTAACAATTTCCTTAAGACTTTATGCAAAGTCTCCCAAGATACAACAGACATGATCTGTTCGAGATTGTGATGAGTATGTCAACTCTGTGATTTATTGTATAGAGTAGTAGAGAAGAAGAAGCAGAAGAAAATTGGAATCGAATGAGAATGTGATCGGTATTCTCTCATATTTATAAGTTCGTCCGCATCCTTTCAAACAGTCGTGTCCACTTGACGGGTCGCACCCGTTGCCTTTCAACTGCTATTGTTCATTAACGGGTCACACCAGCCTGCTACTTGCATCCGCTCGCGTCGCACCTGCTTCTGTTCGCCCGTGCTTCTTCAGTCGGGTCGCACCCGCCTGCTACTTGAATCCGCTCATGTCGCACCTGCTTCTATTCGCCCGTGCCTCTTCAGTAAATCCGCGTTCGCTTCCGAACAGATCCGCACCTATTCGTATAGTCTGCAATTGTTACAAAACCCGGCCCAGTTTTGCAGTAAAAATAGGATCATACCAAACCCAAACCCGAGCCCGGGCCGGTTCGGTAAGAAGGACGGCGGCGGTGCATGCACGTGTGCGATGGTGATGCATGATCTCCCTCCTTACAACGAAGCAAACATTTGGGTGCCCCAAGACCCCAACCCCTTCATTGCAAAGCTATTACTATACTAGAATAGCTTTGCAATTTTTGACGATGTGGGACTATGTTATTTTTGTTTAATTTAGTATTAGGAATTCCAACAATCCCCTACATGAATGATAATATACATATCCCCCACACAAAGCGAAATATCACAGAGTATATATGGAATAGTGCTTTATAGTGAATAAGTAGATATTTTACATTGAACTTTTCCTAGTTAAATCTTATCGGATCTAATCGGTGAATTGTTTCATCTTGAACCGTCGGCGTTTATTGTGTATCCAGACAATAAGCTTTAAGAAGCATTGATTCTCTTCTCATCCAATCTATTGGTTGTGTTCATTTTGGTCGCGAGCACATTTTGGTTCTATGAGTGTTATAGAGAATTTAAGCCTTTAATATTCTCATTGGACCGACCCAGCTCACACTAACATAGGTGATCGCAACCATTAAAAGTATCCTACATATACCCCACTTGTTATTTTCAAGATACGGTCAACATTAAAAAACATAGTTTTAACCTTTAACTACTTCTGTAGGCATGCATTACATTTTGCACCATAGAAATGGAGTAGGACTATGTCCAAACAAATGCATTACTTCTTGAGTTACTCATAACTGGTTTGCATATTGATCCTAGTCCGTGGGATCTCCAGTTGTTAGGATAAGTTTTCGTATAAGGTAACTCTTGTTGGTTTAGGCTTTTAAACCCATTCGCCTCGATGCGTAGTCAATTTTCTCTCACGATAAACCTTTAGGAAATGGATCCGCTAGGTTATCATTTGTTCTCACCTAATCAATGGAAATAGTTCCATTAGAAAGTAACTGCCTAACTGTGTTATGGCAATGACGAATGTATTGTGATTTTCCATTATACACAAAAAATTTCACTCTACTTAGCGCTGCTCGATTATCGTAGTGAATACATACGGTCGTTACAGTTTTGGGCCAAAATGGAATATCTTCTAAGAATTGACAAAGCCATTCTGCTTCTTCGCCTGCTTTATCTAATGCGATAAATTCAGATTTCTTAGTGGATCGAGCTATGCATGTTTGTTTAGTAGATTTCCATGACACTGCTGCTCCTGCAAGGGTAAAGACATAACCACTTGTGGATTTTGATTTCTCTGAATCTGCGATCTAGTTTGCATCACTATATCCTTCTAAGATCGCAGGACATTTTCCATAATGTAAGGAAAAATTAGTGGTATTCTTTAAATATCCCAACACTCTCATTAGTGCTTTTCAGTTTTCATTCCCTAGGTTACTTGTATATCTGCTTAGTCGACTTACCGCATAAGCGATATCTGATCTAGTGCAATTCATGAGATACATTAATCATCCTATTACACGAGAGTATTCCAGTTGCATTACGCTCTCATTAGTGTTTTTTATGCAGTACTTTTGACGGATTAAAAGGTGTTCTCACTCCTTTAATTCCATAGTCTTGGAATTTTTCAATCACTTTGTCAACATAGCGTGACTGAGACGATTCAATTCCATTAGGTGTTCTTATAATTTTGATTCCTAAAATAACGTCTGCAATTTCTAAGTCTTTCATATCAAAATTGTTGATTAACATCTTGTTTATGGTCTCTATTACTTTAGTGTTAGGACCAAAGATTATCATATCGTATACATATAAACAATCATAACGTATGATTGTCCAACTTGTTTGTAATAAACACATTTATCACATTCATTTATACGAAAATCATTTTTCATCATGACACTATCAAATTTCTCGTGCCATTGTTTTGGAGCTTGTTTGAGTCTGCATAGTAATTTTACTAACCGACATACTTTGTTTTCATTTCCTTTAGAAATTAAACCCTCAGGTTGCTCCATGTAAATCTCCACATCGAGATCTCCATTTAAGAATGATGTTTTTACATCCATCTGATGAATATCTAGATTATATATGGATGCAATTGCTATTAACATTCTTATAGAGGTTATTCGTGTAACTGTTGAATAGGTATCAAAGAAATCTACACATTCTTTTTGACGATATCCTTTGACTACTAATCTGGATTTACATTTATCAATAGAGCCATCTGGTTTCATTTTCTCCTTAAAAATCCATTTGCTATCAATTGGTTTTTATTCTAGGTGGAATATAAACTATTTTCCAAGTTTTATTACTCAGATTTGAATCTATCTCACTTTGGATTGCTTCTTTTCAACATGAAGTTCAGAAGATGACATTGCTTCCTTGTACGTTTGAGGTTCGTGTTCTAACATATAAGTTAAAAAATCCGAACCAAATGTCTTGGAAGTTCTTGCCCTTACGCTTCTTCTTGGCTCAACTTCCTCAATCTCATGATGAGTTTCATCTTCGTGTGAATTGCTTGATTCTTCTTTTGTCCTTTTACGAACATTATTCCCTTCATTCCTTTTGTGCGGGAACACGCCTTCAAAGAATGGGGCATCACTAGATTCCATGATTGTATGTACATGAATATCAGCTATATCAGACTTGAATACCAAAAATCTATAGGCACTACTATTTTGGGCTGGGCCTAAATAGTAACAATCTACTGTTTTTGGTCCAAGTTTGACTCTCTTGAGAGGAGGAACTGGAACTTTTGCCAAGCACCCCCACACTTTGACGTATTTTAAGCTTGGTTTATGTCCTTTCCAAACCCCATATGGACTTGTTTCTGTTTTATTGCGAGGGACTTTGTTTAATATGTGACTAGACATATTTAAGGCTTCCCCCCCATAAATTCGTCGGTAGACCAGAGTTTAAAAGTATGACATTAATCATGTCTTTTAACATTCTGCTCTTCTTTCGGCTACACTATTTTTTTATGGTGAGTATGAAGCTGTTGTTTGATAAATTATACAATTTTCGGCACAGAACTGTTCAAATGGTGCTTCATATTCTCCACCTCGATCAGATCTCATTATCTTGATCTTTTTATTTAACTAATTTTCTACCTCAGCCTTGTATTTTATAAATGATGTAATTGCTTCATCTTTACTAGTCAAAAGGTATACATAGCAATATCGCGTATAATCGTCAATAAACATGATAAAATACTTTTTTCCACCTCTTGTAGGTAATGATTTGAAATCACATAAATCTGTTTGAACCAAACCTAGTGGTTCGGTGCTTCTATTAATAGATTGAAATGGGTTTTTTAACTATTTTTACTTCTACACATGTCTCACATTTGTAGTTCTTATCTACTTGGAATTTCGGAATTAATCCCAAGTTTGATAATGTTTTCATTTTTAGGAAATTTATGTGTCCCAATTTATAATGCCATAGAAAAATTCGTGCTCAAACAAGAAAGAAACTTCAATTTTATTAAAAGCACGATCAAAATACATGGTTTTATTGCCGATAACGGCCATATTTGCCTTAAATAGGCCATCGCATAAATATCCCCTTCTGATATATATTGCAGCTTTGGACAGAACCATCTTGTCTGACTTGAACACCATTTTGGATCCTTTCTTTGATAGTACTGAGCCAGAGATCAGATTCTTGCGTATGTATGGAACACGGAGCACATCATTCAATTTGATAATTTTTTCAGAAGTAAACTTGAGGATTATTGTGCCACTACCTTCAATCATGGATACTGCAGAATTACCCATGCAGAGTTTTTCTTCGTGACTGAATTTTTGGTATGTAGAAAACATGGATTTGTCAAAGCAGACATGACGAGCAGCGCCTGTGTCTACCCATCATTGGTTAGGATTCTGAACCAAATTGCATTCAGATACAACTGCCGAGAAGTTGGACTCGTCTACTTCCATGTTGTCTACTATATTTGCCTCTTTGTTGAGCCTCTTTTTGTGTCTGCAATCTTTAGCGGCATGTCCAACCTTTCCACAAAGCCAACATTCGCCATTAAATTTTGGTTCGTTTGTTGTCTTTTGGTTTGTTGTCTGGAGCTTTCCTTTACTTCTGGAAATTCTTCTTTTTGTTTTTGGTCTTTGACCCTTCAGCCACAATTGCCTCCACGCTTGGTTTTGTAACTCCATGGTTATCTGCCTCAATATTTAGTCGGACTATGAGATTCTGTAAAGAGATTTCCTTATTTTTATGCTTTAGATGGTTGCGGTAATCTCTCCATGATGCCGACAGTTTTTCCATGATGGCTTCAACCAAAAACGACTCTCCAACCTTATGACCTTTCACTTCGAGTTCATGAATGATGATTTGTATGTCATGCAGTTGAACAGTCACCGGTTTGGAGTCAACCATCATGTAGTTCATGAACTTGTCTACAATGAATTTCTTAAGACTGATATTTTGCGTCTTGTACTTCGTGCAAGTGCATTTCAGTGCGCTTTTGCTGTCTTTAGAGGCTGATATACTTTGTATAGCACCTTGTCGAGACGATTCAGAATATAGTTTCTGCATAAAAAATCGAAATGCTTCCACATATCAACATCTGATTCCTTGCCTGGTGCAGGAATCGGTTCCTTCTCCTCGAGATACCGTTGCAGACTGAGTGTGGTGAGTTAAAATAGTATTTGATTTTGCCATGTTATGAAGTCATCAACATCTCCTTCATAGCAAAGCTATTAATATATTAGAATAGCTTTGTAATTTTTGACGATGTAGGAGTATGTTATTTTCATTCAATTTAGTATTGGGAATTCCAACATTTACTAAACTAAAAAAGAATGGTATGTCAATGAACATATGCGGTTATTATTAGTTATATTTCTTTGTTGTTTGATTGAATGTCCAAATTTAAAATGATGGTCTTAATATGCTAAAGAAAAGTTTGCTAGAACTTATATACTCATGTAAGAATATAACATAATATTCAGATGTATTTGAAATGCTTGTTTGCATTTAGGAGTAACGAAAATCATGAAGCGCATACAATTTTGGAGTACATTAACCATTTTTCATTATAAAACAAGTTGAGATATGATGTATTATATTTTCAATGACGCTGTGAGATCTTTTTTTAATAGCGTTGGAAGAAGGAAATTAATTTACTTGAAAGATTATTCAACAAATATGTTAAATAATGGCTTTGCTAGTTATCAAAATCTGAGCAATATATATATATATATATATATATATATATATATATATATATATATATATGTAGTATGATACACCTGCTATGTGCTTGATTGTCATTTCTCATACATATGAATTCTTTCATTTGGTTTTGGCAAATAGTTTGGAGGGTACGATAGGTAAATTGAGAAATTTTGGAATCATCTTCATTATTCTTGGCACTCTTAGTAGGTAATGCTTGGTTTAGATTTAGTCTTTGTTTGAAGTGATAGTCTACAGGAGTGAGAACTTAGGATGAGTCAAATATTTGGATCTAATAATTGTGGTAATTAATTACCTTAATATATTACAATGCTATTCTTTCTATTGCTATAGAAACGACTTCGTTGCAAGTTTCCTTAGTTATTAATAGAAAATATATTAGGACCGTGTTGTATGATTGGAGAAAAGCCAAAAACTCAAAATTCCCCATTCAACCAATAAATATACAATTTTCTCGTAAGTACACATTTCAAATAGATTTCCAATCTTGTTAGGCCTAAGTTGATTGTAAAAAATATCATGTAAAATTCTTAAAGGAAACAAAACTTAAATTTATAAGTTGGATTTTACAAAATCAAATTGATTATCGAGCCACTAAATATTGACTTTATTATTTATTATTGATTATATTGCGTTGGTTGATTTCATTGTATGCTATCTATTGTTTTTTCATATTTCTAAGGATAGTGGATGAGCAAAGCTTGTTTTTGTTACTAGTTTCAAGTTAAAACATAATTAGTGTATGGTATTGATAACATTTCTTACAATACAGTGAACAATGCATTGTGAAGTGGCCTTCGAATGAAATTTATATTCTAAAAGGCTATGACCAAGGCACAAATGATGGACCAAAATAGCATAATGCTTCACCTAACAGTTATGTTCCTATCCTTTTATTATGCATGAAAATAGTTAAAATGAAATGTAAAAGGCACTCAACAAAGTAAATATAAAGTCTAAATATTAATGATTGTAAACGAGTATACTGCAATGTCTCGTGTAGTAATTACATATCATATAGGTAACTTGGTCTTCAATCTATTCAAATTCCACCTGACATAACTTCATATCCCAGCTCTTCAAATTATCTTACACAAGACATCTCAACAAGTTTCCCTACGATCTATTCACCACTTCCGTTTGCCCATCTGTTTGCGGATGATAGGCGCTACTAAAATTCAGCTTCGTTCCAACCATCTTCCACTAGTGTCCTGATCAGAAACAATAGATTCAGGTAGCCCATGTAGTCGATACACCTCTTTAAAGAATAATTGAGCAACACGGACGACATCAGCTATCTTCTTACAAGCTATGAAATGTGCCATTTTTGAAAATCTATCCACAACAACAAATATAGAATCATTTCCCCTTTGAGTTCTAGGCAAACCCAAAACAAAATCCATGCTAATTTCAACCCACAGTTTAGTAGGCACTGGTAATGGCATATATAATCCCGCATTCATAGCTGTTCCCTTGGAAACTTGACATATGTGACATCTCTTCACAAATCTTTCAACTTCTTTTCTCATGGAAGGCCAAAAATATGATTGAGAAATCAACTGCAAAGTACGATCTCTACCCACACGACCTTATTCATGTAACTCCTTCACAATCTTCATTCGCAAACTACAATCTGGAATACATAATCGATTTCCTTTGAAAAGAAAACCATCCACTAACACAAACTCATCCGTCTTTCCCTTCTTGACTTCGTCTACAAACTTCATAAAGTAAGAATCATCAACAAACAACTCTGGAAGTACTTCAAACCCCGTCACTTCAACCTTCATTGTAGTCAATAAATGATTCCTCCTGCTCAATGCATCTGCCATGCGATTCGTAATTCCCGGCTTATGTTTCACTACAAATGTAAATTGCTGCAGGTATGCAATCCACGATGCATGCCTAGCTGAAATTTTCTCCTGCCCTTGCAGATGTTTCAACGCCTCATGATCAGTATATAACACAAACTCCTTGTGAAACAAGTAATGTCTCCAGTGTTTTACGGCTTGCACAATAGCATAAAATTCTACATCATAAGTATTATATCTCATCTTTGCTCCCGAAAGCTTCTCACTGAAATAAGCAATAGGTTGTCCCTTCTGACTCAACACCCCTCCAGTCCCAACCTTCGATTCATCAGTATGTAACTCAAATAACAACTGAAAATCCGGTAAAACTAAAATTGGTGTTGTCGTCAAAAGTTCCTTGATTCACTCAAAAGCAAATCCTGCTTCCTCTATCCATGAAAATTTCTTTCCTTTCATACAATCAGTAACTGGCGCCATCACACTACTAAAGTGTGGTATAAATCTCCGATAAAATGAAGCCAACCCATGAAAACTTCGGACTTCTATTGTTGTCTTGGGTTGTGTTCAATTTCTGATTGCTTCAACTTTACTCTCATCCACTTGAATACCCTCCTTTGACAGAACATATCCCAGAAACAAAACACTGTGCATCATGAACATGCACTTCTTCGCTGCTGCATAGAATGCTCCTGTCGTAAAATAAACAGCACTTCTCGCAAATGCTGGATATGCTCTTCCATACTCCCACTGTAGATCAAAATACCATCAAAGTAAATTACTATGAACTTCCCAATAAATGGTCTGAAAATCTAGTTCATCACTCTCATAAAAGCACTAGGAGCATTTGACAAGCCAAACGACATAACCAGTCATTCGTATAAACCTTCCCTAGTTTTAAAAGCAGTCTTCCACTCTTCACCCCGTCTAATACGAATCTGATGGTATCCACTCTTCAAGTCAATCTTTGAGAACACAACAGCTCCACTCAACTGATCAATTAAATCATCGAACCTCGACATAGGAAACCTGTATCTCACAGTGATCTTGTTTAGAGCATGACTGTCCATACACATCCTCCACGAACCATCCTTCTTCGGTACCAATAAGGCTGGCACTGCACAAGGACTCAAGCTCTCCTGAACACGCCCTTGTTTTAACAACTCCTCCACCTGCCATCTCAGTTCCTCATGCTCCTTAGGACTCATCCTGTAATGTGGCCTGTGAAGTATTACCGCCCCAGGCATAAGATCAATCTGATGCTGAATATCTCTCAATGGTGGTAACTCCTTTGGCAACTCTTCAGGAAACACATCTCTAAATTCTTCCAATACTGGTTTGACTTCCTCTGGAATTTCAACCTCCTCACTACTTTCACGTCCGATCAATAAAAATACTTCAGGCTCATCTTCCACTTCCTTAACAAACTCCTTCAAAGATAGCAAAGTTTTCAGCTCTTCAATCTCCTCCAACTTGCCTTCTTCTTGTTATCGTTTCTTAGGAACCAAAGTGATTTTAGTGCCCTCGAACATGAAACTGTAGCTGTTGGTACGACCATCATGTTGCACAGCTCTATCATACTGCCACGGTCTCCCCCATAATAGATGACATATATCCATATCCACAACATCACACCAAATTTAATCTTTATATTTCTTCCCAATCGAAAAATTTACACAAGCTCTTCGATTAACCTTCATTTCTCCATCTTTCCTCAACCAAGCTAACTTGTAAGGTTTACGATGCTTCTCAGTCTTTAATTCCAACTTCTTTACAGCTTCTGAAGGGATAATGTTATCGCAACTTCCTGCATCAATAACAAACTTGCACACCCTTTCCAAGATAATATACGTTGACTGAAAGATGTTACTCCTCAACCAACTTGAATCATCCTCTTGCTTTGGTGTCAAACAATATCTCCTCATCATCAAATTATGTCCCTCGTCTCCCGACAATAATTCTTCCTCCTCAGCTTGTGGGGAATTGGAACATTCTACTTCTGTATCCTCATCCTTGGCCTCAGCAACCATCGCTCGCTTCTTTGGCTTCGGACATTCATTGCTCTTGTGACCAAACTTCTGACAATTAAAGCATTTGATACCATTATTGACCTTGGTCTTAGAAACTTCATTGACAACTGGTTTCGCAACAGCCTTGGAAACATTCACATTGCTACTAGCCCCCTTCACTTGATTGTTGGAATTTGTAAACACGTCACCTCCGCTTCTGCCTTGCTTCTCCCAAGCTAGAGCCTTTTGATGTGCTTCAGCGACAGGTCTCGGATCAAACATATTCACCATATCTTGAATCTGCATTCTCAACCCTCCAACAAACCTAGCAGTCAACCGTTCCTCTGTCTCCATGATATCATTCCTGGCAATCAGTTGATAAAATTCATCCGCATAATCATTCACAGACTTCATTCCTTCTCTCAAGTTCTGCAATCGCTGATACATAAGAGACTGATAATAATAAGGCAAGAATTAGCCTTCATCAATTTCTTCATCTTCTTCCATGATTCAATCTTTGACTTCCCCATTCTCTCCCGTGTAAGTTTAGTTTGCTGCCACCATGCCATAGCTCTCCCCCTCAATCTTGTAGCAACTAACTTAACTCTTCGATGCTCAAGAACTTCTTTGAAGTCAAAAATTTCTTCAACATTAGGTAACCAATCAAGAAATTCTTCAGCTACCATTACACCCTTGAATTCTGGAATTTCTGTTTTCATCCCCGACTCCCATTTACGATCATCCTCTACCTCTACATATGGATTTCGCACTTGACCTCGATCTCGATAATGCATACTACCTCTGTCACCATCCTCATCAAAATCAAATGTGCTTCAATATTTATCTCGTGTATCCTCCTCTCTGTGATCATGCATGGTCCTTCTACCTTGTCTATCAATATCGGGATGTGATTCATTTTAAAACTCACGTGGAGTTCTTCTCTCCTCATGTCTGTACTCATGATGATCTCGTCTCAATGAAACTGATGATTCTCTTCTTTCTCGATAAGATTGTGGCGACACCCTCCTCGCTTCCGTAACCAATGGCGAAACTCTGTTTCCTCCATGGTTCGAGATTGGTGACCTTCTCCTTTGACTTTGATTCAAATCATTCATCAATTTCTCTAACTTCCCAATACCTTCATCAAAGTTTTCATTGATGTGTTGTTCCATTTGCTCAGCTTCTTCTCTTCTATACAACACTTCAACATTTTAATGACGATTAGCTCTCCTCGGCGGCATGATTGAATCAAATAATATTCAACAACTCGACTTAAATTTCAACAACTGAACTCTCGGCCTGATCTTCAAAATGACGCACGGCTTCAACTTGAACAAATCTCCCACAAACTTGAACAAGTTCGGCTCGGCTTTGCACAGCACTTCACTTAGCTCGGCTTTGCTCAATTTAGCTCGGCCTTGACTCTTCAAACTCTTCTCTTTGGCCACAAGGACTCGGCTTAGCTATGATTAGCTAAGTCAAGCTCTGATATCAAAACTGACGCAGCAGATTATAATGATGACAACGAAGTGAAGATTTCATGTCAAACTAATCGAAGAACGATTAGATGAAGCAACATAAATCGATGAATTGAAGGATACCGAATGCCCAAATTCGTTGATCTCCAAAAGATACCGAATTCTAGCTATCACAACATGTTGATCGCGCAAGATACCGTGTTAAAAGATCTACGATTTTTCGACGTTGATCTCGCGCACGAGATTCCGTGAATCGGCTTCAAATCCGTTGATTCGAGCGCACTCGAATACCGTAAATGGAGAAAGGAGCTCACACTCAACTTCCAATTTCAAGAGGCACAAAGCACTCAAACAAAGTTTATTTCAAAATCAAACAAGTCTACAAATGACCCAACATCCCCATTTATAGGGTTTCAACACAACACTCACATGACTCAGCCGGCCCAACCTAGGTCGTTAACGACCTAACAGTATGCGACTCAACACCAGAGACTCGCGACCTACGACCTTGGACAAACACAGGTAACAAAGACCTAACAACAATGGGACTCACAAATATACATACAACTCAATATATACAACACGAGTTACGACTTAAGGAAAATGCAATTAGAACACATTACACGAGTTAAGAAATATACGACCTAACAGTTACACGACCTAACAAAACAACTCTAGAAAGCACGGCAGTGACCTTCTGGGAGCGACCAAAGAGAATGCTTCTGGGAAATCTTCATGCGACTTAAGAATTGTAGCGGTTTAAAGCCTGAGCGACCAAACTTAGGTCGTAGCTCGTCAAGTTCTTAGTTCGAAGGGTCGGAGCTACCTAACGAAATGCGCACCGGCTTCCTTAACTCGCTAGGTCGGTCCACACAGCTTGTATACAACTTATGAATTGGTGTACTAGGTCACTGGAACGGTCTAGACTTTAAGTTGTTAGGTCGCGAACGACTTAAAATACTCGAGCGACCTAGAGCAGGTGAAACATTTGAACGACCTAAGGTACACAATCTCGAATTCACTCGATTGATACAGCGTGCTACATCAGTCTCCTGTAGTAATTACATGTCATAAACACTACAGTTTTCTCATTACACCAATCATATACTATTTGAGTTCAAGTAAGTAACTTGGTCTTCTTTCCATATAGGTAGGGGAAGTTCTTATTGAAGATGAATTTGTGTTGGAAAATAAGCTTAAAATTATTGGATACTTTTGGTATGGAGCTCTAATCTTCTTCATAGAAAGCTCTTATTTTTCTACTGATGATATACCTTTTGCTTGTATCGATCTGATTATTAAAATTGACATTTTATTTTATATATATCCTCAATTAATTAGCCATTATTTTATCAAGGGTAGAGAAATAAATGGCCATATCAATAAAAAATACATATCAGCGATCATCTCCTAGAAGCCAAGCAACATCCTTGTAGCAGAACGTGATAAATCATTGATAATTAAATATAATTTCTGCATCTTACTGAAACCAGAATCCATATGTTGGTTTTGCTAGTATATCTTTGCAACTATCATATGATTAGGACAAATGTTTGCTCCTGATATCCTTAAACTTATAAAATAACTACCTATTATTGCTAAATTCCAAATTTACCAACCCAACTCAGTGAAATATACTTGGAAGAATAACAACTAAAAGATGCACCAATCTTACACCTGTGTTTGTCCCTGGTGCACCTCTTTCCAGCTTCTTAGTAGAGTGGCAATCTTCCTCGTAAGATGCCATCAACTTGTTTAATCAAGCAGTAGTTATGTTTTGTAATTCCTTGTGGTATACTAGTTTAATTTCCTTTATAGTATTTATTAACACATTAACAGCAGCTTCATACGTATTAAACTTTAGGTGGGGTGTAAAGTTGTGACAGTGTTGGTAAGGTGAGTTTCAAGCTGTCCTTTTTTTGCAGACTTGAACAAAGAACTGTCTCAACTTACTCCTGATATCCCTATTTGTTATTGTTATTACAGTACAATTATGTTAATGATTTTTCACCTTTTTTTCTTCTTTATTATCAACAGAAACAAACTATTATGTTTGCATAATACTGGATCAAACAGTTAAATTATTTTAACTTGATATTTTTTAGCAGGTGGATAGATATTTCCTTATTTGTTGAAGATATGCTCAAGATATAACTTCTAACTGTGTAACAGATAATGATATTGCTGGCACCCGAGTCAATATCCAACTAAGGTGTGATTTTGCATTCTCAAATAAACAAGGTAGATAGCATTGAATCGTAATTAACACATTTTGTTACATGTTCCTAAACAAGGCTTTAAATCTAATGTATAGGTAGCCACATTCAATTTGGGTTAGTGCATTTAGCCTATAGGTTTAAAGCACCTAAATATTCAAATTCACCCAAAATAAACTTCAAGTATATCATCGAGGTCAAGGGGGTGTAATCATCATAAAATAGGATTGAACTTGAAAAAGGAAAAAAAAGGAAAAAAAAATGTTCAGACTTTGGACTACCAAGAAATTTTAGAACAAATTTTTCCACCCACTCATTTAGTTTTTTCTTCTGTTATTAGCCATGAAGTGCACTCCTTATTCTTTCTGTTTCATGCTGCCTTGTAATATATGCATTTCCTATAAAAAGATGGCTTAAAGATGTTGTCTTGTTTTTTGCAATGTAACGTGCTTCGTACTTTTCAAAACTTCTAAGTGAAGGTCGATACATTTGTTGATAACAACAAATTTTTTGCTTCCAGCGGGTATAGATGTTCTTTTTTTTTCTTTACAGAGAGTAGTTTTATTGTTCATGACTTGCTTGAAAGCAATGCCTGATATTACATGTATGCAGATCGTGCAACATGGCTTGTCATATTTGGTTATCATATTTGGATTGAACAACGATTGTAGTAGTATTTTGGGAACTCTATAGTACTACTCTAACGAATACATGTTTGTCTAAGATATGTTCTATTTCCACGTAGACCAAATGACAAGTGAATGCATCCCCTGTATGGTGGAAGGTTAGCTATAGTGTCACCACCGTAATGTTACATAAACTAGACTTCATGAAAATTTAATTACATCCCATTTGCAAATGTGTGATTTTGTGCGTTATTGATGTGTGTCTTAAGTATTTTATTGCATCTTTTAATGCTTTTGCAAAGGGAGACATATTTACGCAAGTTATAGTTTCTTCATTTTAAAATGGTTTATGTTGTTTTGATATTAATCTATTTGAATTGGTATGAAATCAAGGAACGTAATGTATGGAAAGTGCAAGTTACTGTTACAAGAAAAATAGCTATAGAAATGGGTATGTAAATTAGGTCACTGTTTTTTCTAAATTAGAAAGCGTAAACTGGCTTGTAGTTTTCAGATAGAAAGTGCAAGTTAATTTGCGTTTTTCAAAATTTCAAAATTTCAAAATCAGAAAACTGCAAGTTAACTTGCATTTTCTATCGGAAAGATGTAAGATACTTTGCGTTTTATATTTTTCAAAATATGGACCAAATTTCATTTCTGCAGGGACTTTTCTTATAGTAGCGTAAAAAACAGAGACATGTTGCTCTTTTCTGGTGTTTTTAACACTCAATAGGGCATAAAGAAGTGATAATACCAACAAAAATTTTTAATTTAGCAAAATTAAAATAATTGTTACATAAATACAGCAAAACTTAGTCTTTTGATTTGTCCGATCATTTGTACTTTGAATTAATGAACAACCGTTACATATCTTTACTATTTATTTTGATTTTCATCCATGTTGTTTTTCTTTCTCTAGTTTGGGAAACAATACATCAAATAAATCACCATGTTTATCCTTTTCTTTTTCATAAAATCCATTCAGTTATAAAACCGTCTTTTGAATAAAAACTCATAGACAATGGTTTCGTACATGACACAACAATGTTTTATCAACTGCTCTTTATTATTTCTACTTTTAAATTCAAACAATTTGAAAGCGAACTTGATTGATTTCAAGATAATGGTTTGTTGGATTTTTAACTAGAAATAATAAAAAGCGCGACGGCACAACCAATAATTTAGCAAACACTTTGCTCACAACCTAAATTCGAAAAAGAAAATGAACAAAAGATATGTTTATTCCACGTATGAAGGTATAGAAGCCTAAGAGTCCAATACCACATGCTGCAAACTATGTGTATAAATAGCCTTACGTAGGCAGAGACTGATTCTAAATACTATAACCTATGTGGGATTAAATAGATACCCTTCAATCAAGCTGTTAGACCATTAAATTTGTTGCTATGGAGAGGCTCTAACCATTGGGCTGCAGCTATCTTTATCGGTCAATGCTTTTCTGTTAACCTTAGTTTTTCAACTAAACTTGCCAATGGATATCCAAAAAATCTAAAATCCATCTCCATCCCACTACAACAAAACATCCATTTTACAATGGGCAATGCCCGTTGCAATATGGATTTCATAACGGTAATGCGCCCGTTGTATTAGGTCACGTTGTAATAGGTTGAGCATATTTTACAACGGGCAATGCCCGTTGTAATATGGATTTCGTAACGGGCAATGCCCATTGTAATACATGATATTGCAATGGTTTCTGACCGTTGCAAAATAAATGTAAATTTTAAAAATAAATTACAGCAGCATCCATGCATAGTATGGCATCTAATAATTTAGAAGTAATTTTTAGAAGTGATAAATAATAATTACAACTCCATGTGTAGTATAACATCTAATAATCATAGCAGCATCCATGAATAGTATTAAATAATAATTTAGAAGTAAATCACTTTTTACAACTCCTAATAAGGTGATGTCAAATATGCTTTTAATGTGTACCATAGAATTCTCTTAAGCTAGCACTCCTTTCATATGTAGATATCCTACTGCTTCCATCAGCATACACCTGTATATTACCAAAATGATAGCCATTAAATACATAATTTGACATGGTAAGAGGATAATAATAACCTCTTAAACTGAAAGAGACATCAAAAAATTAGCAAATTCACCTTGCAAATTAGTACTTGGAAAAGCCCTAAATAGCTTGGTATAGTATAGCTACACGTGAAATCAATCCACTGCATTTGGAGGCAGGCTCCTCCATAAACTCTTTGAATAGAATCAGCCCTGAAAAATATTAAATTCCTTTCAATAAACTAAAGCCAAACAGTTATAAGAAACAAAATAATTCAACAATCAGCGAAAATCCATTACACTAATCGCATAAAAGACTTGTAACCAAGAAAAAGATAACGATTTTGTTTATCACAATCAGGCAAGTATAAATTAAACCCGTTAAACCTCATCAGCTAAAAATTCCAAATTCAATTCTTTCGCGACAATCAATAAAACTAAATAATACCATTTCTGCATCACTTGTAATATTTTTGGTCATCGAACTTAGAAATGCCTGACCACCAAATAGAAGCAACTGCAAAAGTAACAAATGAAAAATAGCAGACAACATAGGAGCCAAAGGGAAGTTCAATGTCACAACAAGCATCTACATCTAACTCTACCCAACATGTAGCAGAAATTTTTTCACAAACCTCAACACATGCTAAAGGACAAAGTGCATCAGTCTACTCAAAACCAACATGGTGAGAGCATGTAAGCAATAAGAAATCTGAATAAAGCAAACAGAAAAAGGAAATGCCTACCTCTACTAGTAAGTGATTTGAAGTCCTCTCCTTCCCTAATTCAGAAGCTTCTACTGAGCAAGAGGACTTCATTCTTGCCATGCTGAATTTGTGAATGATACTGAATTTGTACAACAAGTATCATAAAATATTATTAAACAGCTTGAAGAACCTACATCAAATATATCATATGCCAAATATGTTTCATCTAACCTGGAGTATGAGAAGGATATACAAGTAACCAAGCCACTACAAGCAACAACAATGAGCCCCTTAAAATATTTACAAGGCCAAGAAAATTAGGTAAATGAATTTTATTTCCTGAAATATAAGAAGGATTAATACTGATTTTAAAATGAGTCAAGTATTAACTATTGGTTTATTGGAGAATAACTATCTCTTGATAGGATTAGTCAGTTAGTGCTGAAAATTGACAAAAACCAGGACCACATTCACAACAATGACCGTGGAACAAAGGGGAGAATTCTGTTACCATGGGACAAATTGTAATGGAATGTTATTGTTATTAATAAATCAGAGCAGCAAATAACATGTACCCTTCAAAATATGGGAGGATATGTAATGACTCTAACTCTTATGTATGCCACTAACTTGTTTCAGACAGGGAGTTTTTATGGCAAGAACTAACAAATCTTGCAAGTGTTATTGATGGTGCATGGTTACTAATAGGGCACTTTAATTCTCTTTATTGCTAAACCGATTACAACTTTACAACAACCTTCAATTACAATTATGACGAGACAAAGAACTAGAACTTTGGTAGAGAAAAATTCTTCGAATCCATGTGGATTGCGTTAGATTTTCCCTTGAAGTTAGTTGAGATGCCTTTCGAACTTGAAGTGTCGGGTGAGTTGAGAATTCAGCAGAGTATTGGCGCTTGAAGTGATTGGCCAAAAAGTCCCCTTGAATGTTGGAGGTGGTCGCCTATTTATAGTGGGCTCTGGTGTCAAGTTGTAAGTAGTAGCCGAGATGAGTTGGGTCGTAAGCCGTTGCCGAGATAAGCTAGGTCGTAGGTCGCTGCCCATCACCTATGCACGGCCTATGGTTTAAATGGGAGGCGCATATCCTTCTGGTCCCAAATCCTAAGTCCTAAGTCGCTGCTGAGTTATCGTGACGCGCATTGAACTGTCGCACTACTTCCCCCTTCGTATCTTTAGGTCGGTCACGACTTACCATGAGCCGTAAGCCGGCCACGACTCAGGAGTAGACCAACTTACTCCTAACAGCTAAGTCGGCAAACAACTTGAGTAGTTAGATCGGAAAACGCGTTAGGTCGGTAGACCTTTATAAGTCCTAGGTCGGAATCTCCTTGAACCTTAAGTCGGCATCATTTTAAAACGTTAGGTCAGAACTTTCTTTAAGGCATTAGGTCGGCATGCTTCTCAAGACCCTTAGGTCGGTATCCCTCTTAGGTCTTATGCAGTTAGGTCGGTCTTCCATGCTAAGATACTAGGTCGGCGTCCCTTCGTGTCTTGGGTCGGCATCCTTCGTTAAGTCGGCAGAGTGTTAGGTTGTTTATTATCTTGGATCGGTGAGCCACGGCCGAGGCGGGGTTAACATCGGGTGAGACTATACAACATAGTAGTCAGCATAGTTTAAAGGAAGAAATCCCATTAAACATCATCAAAATCAACTTCCAAATTCACAATTGAATTCAAAACAGCAATACGCAGAATCTAGAAATCAAAAGAAGATAACTAGAAAATCAACATAAATGATGGATCGATCCCGACAGGTGGCGAGTTTTAGCTACGCCGCAAGGGCATCTCATATGGCCGAAGCCTACCAAGTACTATATTTTTGGCGCCTAACAAATGACCCGAAGGTCCAACATATGACCCGAAGGTCCAACAGATGACCTGAAGGTCTAGTACTGGTAATTGACCTGAAGGTCCAGCAGAGTGGCTCGAAAGCCAAATAAAATCATCAAAATTATCAAACAGCAAATATTTCAATTAATGAGTCCGGAATTAACCGAAATACTAAAAGTGTGGTTCCATACTCTACACTTTTGCTAATCGTTTATATCTCTTCATCGTTTCCTTGAAAGTGCAAAATTGTGTATTTTATATAAATAACATTTTATGTTCTTAAACGGACAAGTCCAAAATTATGCGAATCAGCAAAAGTGAGGGTTCATAGTAAGCAATTTTGCTGAAGCGTTTAAATCGCTTCCTCACTCCTTTGAAAGCGCAAACTGTAATTTTTTTTAAAACAATTTTATTTTAAAACGATTTGTAAAACACGTGATTAAAATAGCAACAACTATTGCAATTTCGACGAGGAAATTGCGCTTCACAAAACACCGTAAAAACGGATACCAAATCAGCATTGCGGGATAACCGCTTAAAAATTCACTTTAAATTGACGGTTACTGAAGTCAAAACAACAGTAATTTTTATTCGTCAAAAATCTCATTAAAACAACATGCTTCAAAAATATAATACCGGCGTAAAAGTTCCATTATAAAGATAACGGCAACAAAATACATTTTAAAATGTAAAACCAGTTCAACGTAAATTAATGCAGTAAACTACACTACTATATACTCAACAAAATATTGCACTAAAAATGACATTTACATGCAAGCAAGAAGTAAAAGCTGGCATAACAATAAATGGGCATAGTTTTTGTGAAATGCACTCACGTTCATTTATGAGCTGGCCACGAAATTTTTACGCAACACATATTACACGCACGCAATACGTTCTGGGCTTTTATGTTTTACACTTGTACTAAAATATACACGCACGAAGGGATGAAATACCTGGGTAAACACTGAAATGCACATGGAATGCACGTACACCATTTGATACACACTAATAAAATATAAACTAAACTAGATTTTCCAGTGTAACATGCAAATCCGGTTATACTACTATATGCCTGAACTAATTAAATGTTAAATAAAGTAACTTGTACTCATTTCTTTTTGTTTTTTTCTCATGCAACACGAATGGCCTGATAAGCAACAGTTTTATTCTCGTATGCACTAATTGTGACACCCGACCTCTATACCCACGCTAGTTTGGTACACGAGCAACAGTTTTATTCTCGTATGCACGTACACATATTCACGAGTTTTATCTCTCCCTTGCGACCTAGAGGACTGAGTTGCCGAATTAAACTGCTTAGACTCCGACCCGCTACCGACCCAGCCTTATCTCGCGAAAGACTTTTAAATCATAACCGAGTTAATACTTAAGCTTTGGACGTGTTGACATTTAGGAGCATAGACCCACTTTGAGTATTTGACTTGAACTGCCGAACTAAGTTGCCTAAATTTTGAACTGCCCCAACTTTAAATTTGCTTGAATCTCATTGTATTATTTCATGGACCGGATTAACTTATAAGCTGCCAACCTGTTGACAATAACAAACAAAGAAAACCAAGACGAAAATACTGCCATTGACTGCCCACATCAAATGACAGATTAGTCGAGACAAGATAAGTAACTTAATTACATTGCATGAAATGCTTGTGAATCAATCAACTAAAGTTAAATACCAATGCAAAGTATTAACAATTTGAACTGATTTGTCTACATCAACATTATACTTGCATATTTAGGCTTAAAACAATAGTCCCAGGATTTGATAACTAACAAATGCTTGCTAGTTTTCATTCCAGTTATATTCGTTTATTGCTTTGTTAATTTTATACAACACCTCACATATTTTAGGAAACGTGCACCTTGATGTTTGAATATCCAGTTGTTTATGTAGAATGACTTCCCATCAAGAAGAAACGGCAGCTCAAGAGGAAGAAACTTTTCCGACAGCTCTTCCTATAGAGAACCCTCCAGAGAGAACCTCAACTATTCTAACTCCAAGAGCATTTACTCAGCTGCGTACTCAATTTGTTTTTACTGAAAGTGATGTCCTACTCCCTGGGCCAAGTGATACTGCCGACAATCCTCCCCATGGTTTTATTGCAATCAATCCTCAAATGTGCTTAAGCGGGGCGATCCCTCCTTTTAATGACTTTCTTCGAATTCTTCACCTTCGGTTGTCAATCTCTCCGTCCCAACTTCATCCTAATGGCTACGCCATCTTGATGGGGATGTGTGTTTTGTTTAGAAGAACTTTTGATCGCTTGCCAAGTTTTGAAGAAATTCGTTGCTTATGCTCGTTTGCAAAGAGTAAAGATCATCCTTCCCTTATAATTGTGAGGAGTGCTAGAAACCGCAAACTTATTTCTGATCTTACCGAAAGCGTTCATGGATTTTTGAACCAATTTTTCTTTACTCGCCGCCCCCCAGGGTTTTATGCCATCTGGAGAGTAGGAAGTAAGATTACCTGTTTCCATTTTCTCCATTTTCAAGCTTTATCGAGATCCGAATTACCAATTGCTTATTTCATTCTTTGCTCTTTTCAGCACTTCCTCTCCCCTCTAGAGATCCGGTCCATACGCAGGCTTTTGATAGATTGAGTGCCGTGGCCGTAGAAGAGAGAAGCGTCAAGTTTTTGTTGAGGGATGAATTTTTGCATCAATACGGGCTTCTACATACTTCTCGCTCTACGCATCCTCACGAAGCTCCGGATTCTCCAGCTAAAACTCTAGATGCCCCACCTCTTGCTAAAGAGCATGTGCAGGGAGAAACTACCATTGAGGCCTCGCTAGTGAAATGTTCGACTCCGAAAGATGCTGCGGGGCCCTCCGATAAGCCTGCACTTGCCCCAATCATTGAAGAAGAGGAACCTCTTCTTCAAACCGGGGAGAACGTCGAGAAAGTAGTTGATGGAGGGAGCTCCGCTAAGCATGGCGGTGATGACATCTTCGAAGATTTGAGCGACATAATGATCACCTCTCAAGAGCTCTTCGAAGATGACCTTGCTGTTACCAAAGTTATATCTCCGACAGTTGAAGCAACTTCTGTCCTTAAACAGACCCCCTCATCCGGAGAATTGCCGTTAGATATAAAACCTGTTGTTACCCCTCGACTGACAAGCGGTTTGTGGTTCAGCGCGTGTAGTTTACACATCACGCATGACTAGGATTCTTTGACATCTTACACACTTAGCTTTTCACACTTTCAAAAAATTCTAAAGTTGTGCTTTTTCAAATTTCAGGTTCTTCAATGAAGCGAGGCGGCTCGTATTATGATGACTTCCAGCGATACGGGAGACGCGGCCAGTATGACTATAAGCGCTATCTTCCTGTTCACAGAGAGACTGATGAAGAGAGGGCCGCTCGGAAGGCTCAGGAGAGACGTGCCCATGAAGAACGTTATGGAAGACCGGATGACCGATACGATTCTTCCCACAAAGAGGGTGACTCCCACAAACGCAAATCTCACGATGATAGAGGGAAGAGTCACATAACTGATGACCCGAGTAAACGGGCTAAAGTCAGTGAGGAACCAATGCCTGCAACTTCTGAAAAGATTACTGCTCCTACTTCTTCTCAGTCTCCTGCCCCTTCCCGTGCTGATATCCAGGCAATTATCAACAGGCCTTCTTACCAAGTTGGACCAGGTCCAGCCACTCTGCAAAGCCGATTTCCAAATTGGTGCTTAAAAGGAGTTCGCTTCAACCTTGACCTGGTTCCCATAGATAAAAATGCCATGTTACGGAACCTTGATGCCGTCAGGATTGACATTGAGAGGATGTCAAATTGGCAAAAACTTGTTGATGAGCTCCAAAGGGTGAATCGGGCCAACCTCGAAGCTATGCTGACCATGGAGAATGACAAAACCGAATGGCAAAAGACCCTTAAGCAGCATGATGCAGAAATGAGGAGCATTGCTGATTATAATGAAAAACTTGAAGCGAAAGTTGGGAAACTCAAAGAGGAGCTTGCCACTTCCTCCACTTCTTATTCTCAAAGGGAGAGTGTGCTCCAGCAGCAGGTGTGGGATGCTCATGCTGCGCAAAGGGATGCCGAGGCTAAGGCTGATGGGCTGGAGCAACTTGTAGAGGGCTACCGTATTGATATTACTCAGTTACGAGGGCAAACCAGCTTTCAGGTTGCGAAAATTGAAAAATTGAAAGCTCAACTATCTAAAGTCGAAAGAGAGCGAGATAAGGCTATTGCTGGTAGAATTGCAGCTGAAGAAGCTCATGAAGCTACCAAAGCTGACATCGGCTCGACATTATTTGAATTCTATTTGCAAAGTGTGTTAGGGCGTGGCAGTCTTGCATTTCTAGATCCCAAATATGAGGTTACCCTAGCTGAAGTATGGGAAGCCGCGCTTGATATGTTTAAAGGCACCGGGTACACTGAAGAGGAGCTAGAGGCGCACTATTTAGACTTCGAAGCTCGCGCAACTCTTGCTAGAGGGAAGGAGCGACTTGCTAGATCGCGAGTTGAAATGATGGGGGAAGAGAATCAAGAAAAAGAAACAACTTTGACTGCCCCTGTCCCTCCTTCATCTTCAGTCGATGTTGACATTGCTGGTTCTAGCTCTCATACACCGATTCCTACTAAAGCTGATACCGGAACCATAATTACACAAGCCGTAGATGAGCCACAAGAGAGTGCTGAAGCTCTAGACTACGAAGTTGATGTGATACCACCAACTTCTCTAGGTAACCCTAATAATGCTCATGGGGACAACTTGCCAGTTTCTTACAGATTTGACAAGCTTCTTGATTATTTCTTGAATCTCGACGAGCCATTGTCTCCTCTTTTTGCGGGAAATACTGACACTTTTAACTTTTCCTTTGTAGAGAAAGCGTCGAGCGTTATTCAAACTTCTCCACCTCCAGTTACTGTTCCTCTGCCTCCCCAATCACTCCTACTCCTCATCTGGGATCACAGGAAGAAATAATAGGCGCCCTTCGGGGCTTGGATGACCCAGCTGCTTCGCAAGAGCAAAAGGACGAAGGACTTGAGGGAGGTGAGATATCTCCGGAGTGGACTCCTTCTGATGACATAACTTTGTCTAAACTTGTTACTCCAGGAAGTGAATCTTCTTCAAAGAGGAAAAAGAAGCGCAGAATATCAAAGAAGAGGAGGAAGAGCATCATTGCAACTAAAGAGGAACCGGAAGTTGAACCAGTTGTACCTCCCTCTCCTTCTTCCCTCATGCCTAAAGATCGACCCAAAAAGCTAACCATCCGGCTGGGTGAAGGGTCCAAAGGTGGCAAGAAGAAATGAAGATTCCAGTTTTTAGCTTTTTGTTTTTTGCACGTACTGGTCGGGGATTGTGCGGGTACCGGCCCCCGCTTTCTTAATCTCGAAACTCGTATCTGTAAGAAATTGTAACAGAATTGAATAAAATGATCCTTTATTTGTACAAACTTCTTGTTTGTATTTGAGAATGCATTTATTATTCACTTTTGTACAAGTTTCTTTGCACGATATTGCAGTGAGCTTGTGGTATACTGTTCGAGCGCAATTTTGCCGATGTAGTTATACCATGTTGCCCCTATACCATAAGCTCGTTGCAATATTTTATATTTTGAGGGGACTTGTACTTTTATTTTTTAGAGAATAATCATTCCATACTTGGAGGAATATTATTTCGTTAAAAAATAAAGTACAACTCCCTCCAAATAAGTTTTTACGCTTCATCCTTTGAAGATATCACTTATTCTTTTGTGCATATACACATTTTACCAAGTGAATTCTTCTATGTGGTAAAACGGGTATCTGAAGGGTACTTTTAACTTCTTTTTGAGGAAGAGAATTTTCCAGAATAGGTGGATCGTTCTTCCTTTGAGAGTTAAAGTGTGCCTTTGAAGATGGCTTCTTTGAAAAGTTGCACTTCTGAGGAGGGATTTTTCACGTTTCAACACTTGGAAGTTTTATTTCAATCTCGGTGAAACGTGTGCCTCCGAAGTGTTGTGCCTCCGAGGAGGGCTTTTTCACGTTTCAACACCTGGAAGTTTTATTTCAATCTCGGTGAAACGTGTGCCTCCGAAGTGGTCTTTCAGCTTGCTTGTGCCTCGGGGAGGAGGTCTTTTCATTTCTGCCTCTGGGAAGTGGATTTTATTTTCCCTGTTCGCTGGGAAGCGGGCCTCCGAAGAGTGCTTTCCACATTTCAACATTTGGAGGTTTTATTTCAATCTCGGTGAAATGTGTGCCTCTGAGTACGTTTACTTCCGGGAAGATTGGAGTTTCTTTTTCTCGGTTGGACAGATTCACGGGAGTGTATCGACCGATCAGTCTGCAACCTTGTATCGAGAAAGATCTCTCTTTTTCTGGTTTGGCCTGCTCGAGGTCTTTGATTTGGACTCTAATGAGTAGCATTGGACTCTGAGGAGTAGCGTTGGACTCTGAAGAGTAGCGTTGGGTCTCCGAAGAGAAGCATTTGGACTTCTAAAGAGTACTTTGGACTCTAAAGAGTAGCGTTGGGTCTCCAAAGAGAAGCATTTGGACTCTAAGGAGTACTTTGGACTCCAAAGAGTAGCGTTGGGTCTCCGAAGAGAAGCATTCGGACTCTAAAGAGTACTTTGGACTCCAAAGAGTAGCGTTGGGTCTCCGAAGAGAAGCATTTGGACTCTAAAGAGTACTTTGGACTCTAAAGAGTAGCGTTGGGTCTCCGAAGAGAAGCGTTTGGACTCTAAAGAGTACTTTGGACTCCAAAGAGTAGCGTTGGGTCTTCGAAGAGAAGCATTTGGACTCTAAAGAGTACTTTGGACTCTAAAGAGTAGCGTTGGCGCTTGTGTCTTTATACCCTGCGCTTCTTAGCAATTCCTCACAATTACTTAGTACATGTCCCGTTCTTTCGTTTGTTTTTGCTAAAGAAATGTGCCTTATTGCTGAATGAATCCATGGGGTAGATGCAAGCTGCTCCACCAGATGTTCGTTTACACAAACGATCGTGGTTGGTCAGCAAAGGCTTAGAACTTTCTTATTAGAAAGGTGCCTTTTTTGGTGGAGTCCTCAATCGTTTGCAAATTGCACTTCTTTCAAAATACTTGAATTCGGAACATTTTTCACTTGCCATCTGTTTATTCCATGATTTGTAGGGATCGCTTTGCTTTGTGATGTGTTGGATGAGAAAGCTTTATTTCGATAGCCTGCAATACTAAATCGAGATTTTTAGTAATATTTGCATATCGAAATGATACATGCATTTTAACGGCATTAAAGAATACAAGATTTATAATTTCTCATTGCTGATGCACATCACATTTACAGTGGTTAACAGCACAAGAATTATACATTCGTGATCATTTTACAAAGTTAAGAAATGCTATTAAGTAAAATATGGGTGTAAATGAATGTTATTCCATGATTTTGCGATTCACGTGTTAGTCAATGACCAGCTTCTCAGATTCTTGCTCTGTAGTTATGTTGCTTGAACTGGGTCGGTAAGGAGGACATGGTTGCCCCTGAGTGGACGAGGTTGGGTCAATTTTGACTTTCTTCACATATTGTTGAAGTTTATTCTGTTTCAGCAATTCTTCAATCACACACTTTAACTGGCGACATTGATCAGTATCGTGACCGGGTTGGTTGTGAAATCGACAGAATTTCCCATTTTGCACTGCCCCTCTTCCCATCTCAGGTGGTTTAGGGTACTTGATAACATCCTTTGTTGCTAAGAAGATTTTTTCCAGTGTATCAGTTAAGGGGGTGAAATCTGAAGGGTTAAAACGTCGAGGTTTCTTCTTATTTCTCTACCTCTTTCCTTCATCACTTTCCCTTTTCTGGTTTCCAGATCCTCTACTGTTAGAAATGACATCGTCATTCTTGATTTCGGCCACCACTGCTTCTACTGGTATCGAGAGGTTTTCTAGGCGTATGAATTCGTCGGCCTTTTTATAAAACTTCTCGAGTGAGTTTGGTTCCTTCATTTTGAGCCACATCCTGAATTCACTTGACTTGTCGTTGGCCCGCATTAAGTATGTTAGGATCATTCGGGGCTCCGCGTTGTCTACCTCGGCTATGGCCATATTAAAACGGCTCAAAAAAGACTTGATGGGTTCTCCGGGTGCTTGTTCTAGACTGGACAGTGACATTATATCTTTTGCCTTTGACGCATACAATCTGAATTGTTCTTTGAATTTTCGGGTTTAATCAGAGAATTGATCTATGGATCGAACCGGTAGCTTGTTGAACCAAAGCAAAGCCACCCCTTCTAAATATACTGGAAAATATCGGCATTTAATCTCATCCGATGCTCGTGCCCCTGTCATATGCCAATCGTATCTGTATAGAAATTGGTTAGGGTCACTTGTCCCTCGATAGGTCGGGATGGTAGGAGGCACAAATTTCCTAGGAAACTCCGCCTTTAGAATCCTTTCGGTGAACGAAGTCTTGCTCGGAGCGAACCCCCAATCGTTTTCATCCTCATGCCTCCGCATGCTTTCCTTCATGATTGAGCGGACCATTTCTGATAGGTACTCCTCATCGTTTTGAGACTTTGCCTAGCAGAAGTTAGCCGCCCTTTCGAAAGTTTGAAAAGTTGGTTGTGACCTTGACCCTTCAGCTTGGGAAGGTGCCCTTGCAGTGGTGTTGTCTGCTCTTTGAGGAATACCTTTCACTTGGGGGTCACGGGCATCTTCAGCATAGATTGTTTCATTATCCCGTCATTGGTGATTTGCCTCAAGCAGGGCGTTTAACCTATCCAAAATCAAGGCATTCTAGGCATTCTGGGCTTCCAATTGTGCATTCTGAGCATTCAATTGTTGATTCAATCCCAAAACCACGTCGTCCAACTCTGCTCGAGTAACTCCAACAGTTGGAGCTGCTTGACTTGAAGGAGGAGAGGTAGCAGTATTCTCTTGATCGTTGTCGGATCTTGCAGAACTTCGTTTTCTCCCAGGAGCCATTATTTCCAATAAACTTCTGGTTTTAAAAGAAATCCTTTCAACAATCCTTCACGGAGCGATAGTGGAAGTTTCCTAAGTTCAATCTTCTCAGTGGAAGCACCAAAAATGTTAACGTGAAAATCTGACGCTAACACCTCGGTGTTTGTAGAAACGATGTGAAAGCACCACCCGTGAATACGGGAATCAAGAAATAACAGTAAGTAACAGAAAATGCAGTAAATGAGCACAAAGTTTATAATGGTTCGGCTTATGATCAAGCCTACGTCCACTTTAATCCTTTTTATTGCTGATCGGATTACAACTTATTACAATCTCCTTCAATTACGATCCAATTCAATTCAAAAAGAAACAAGTATCTAGGGAAAACTTCAATGTGGCAGGGTTCTTCGAATTCATGATTGAATGTGTTGAATTCCTGTGCGAAGTTGATCTAAGCGTCTTGCGTGTGCTTGAAGTGATGGAGTGTAGATTGCTTTTAAGATAGTGGAGTTTCAATGTCTTGAAAATATATGATCCAAAAGTCCCTTGAAAGTTGGAGATAGTCGTGTATTTATAGGGATTCTTGGTGTCAAGTTGTAAGCAGCGGCCGAAATGAGTTGGATCGTGAGTTGGCTCCGGGTTAGGCTAGGTCGTAGGTCGCCCTTTCCCACCTATGCACGGCCTACGGTTTAAATGGGAGGCGCATGTTCCCCTGGATTCAAATCTCAAGTCCTAGGTCGTTGCTGAGTTAACGTGCTATGTGTTAAGTTTTAACACCTCCTTCTCCTTTATCCCCTAGGTCATCGCCGAGTTGCCGAGGTTCCAACTCAAGTGTAAACCGATTTACTTTCGACATTTAGGTCGGCCACTAATTTGGGTAGATAGGTCGGTACACATGCTGAGTCGGAACCGTCTTCTGAGCATTAAGTCGGCATGCTTCTTAAGAGGTTAGGTCGGCATGCCTCTTATGCCCTACTCAGTTAGGTCGGTTTTCATGATAAGTTACTAGGTCGGCGAGTCATCACTGAGGTGGGGATAACAACTATGGTGTAATGCCGTCAACTAGCACGGAGAATAAAGCTGTTGAGGAGCGACCATCTGTATAATTGCTTTGTGCGAGTACCGATATGCCAGATAAAAATATAACTTTTCATCTCAAGAGGAAGTCCGACATACCGACACAAACTCAAAGCTACTACACAGTGGCTATATGTAATCTTCGGAAACAAATATAGAAATATCATAACACGAATCAGTCACAGATATCCCTATCACATAGGCGGAAATAGATATGAATATACAACACTTAAAAGTGTTTATCAGAGTAGTGGTCAAACAAGATCCACAATAACGCAAAAGAATAGATACAAGTGCAAGACAAAAGAATATGTATACATCAACGAGTCAATATCGTTAATGTATACAACAAAAACTACTAATCTAAAGTAGTAAGCCAAAAGTCAGATGATGGTCCGACAAGGAGTCAAGAGAAGCACCTGTAAAACCTCAGTCTGACCCGAGTGTTATTTAAGAAGAAAATAATAAACAGATCAGTCTAGCTACAATTATCAGATAAAATGAGATATAAGAAGAGTTATAATAATAAAACACATGATAACCAAAAATGTCATACTACGACAAGTATACATTAGAAAATCCACAAAAGTCATACAATATCTCAAGAATCTCATAGCATCAAAAAGAATGTCATATTCTTTAGTTAATTCACCAGGCCACTAAAAAATGGCATACATACCAATGCCAATTGTAAAAGTTGGTGGAACATAAATTCCAGAAATCAATAATTAGAGATCCAGAAATCACAAGAAAAGGATGGTCAATCCCAAGTGGGAGCATGAAAACTCACCAACACGAATCGAAACACATTAAAAGTACATGGATCGCTAGCCCACAAAGGAATAAGACGAAGCTCAATAAAATGAGGTACAATCCTCCACGTGGACAAAGGGACATCGCACATTGCTGGTTTAAACCATAAAATGATCATCATCGATCATCAAGAAGTGTCAATTACACTAAGCTAGTAAACGTATGAGTTTAGCTTCATGTCCCATAACCACTAGCTTAATTTAAATATTTACGAACAAATTGTAGATCTCCACTAGAAAATTTGTCACAAGAGATTCAATCGAACAAGTCCAAGAATTAACCGATGAAGTAAACGCAAGCGTTTCATACCACTTGTTTTACAAAGCCGTTTAATTAGATTTCTCATACGAATGAGGTAAAGGTTTGTATATACTAATAGATTGGAAAACGGTTTAAGAAACGAGCTTTGTAATAAAATAGTGTTGAAATTGTTTTTGATGAAAGAGTTTTGATATTTACTACTTGTATAGAAAACCTTTATATTTTTAAAGTGACAAATCACAAAAATGATTGTAGAACAATCAATCACCAAAATTCACATTCAAAGACGTGAATAAAATCCCAATAAATCGATACCGAATCCATCAAAATGGATATTCCCAAAAATCCCGAATAAAATGTCATCATAATCGATAATAAATGATTGCAACAAATTGGAATCAACACGAATTGATAAAAATGGAATTCTTAAACAAAATAGGCAAGCAGGCAAAACACAGCAGATTCAGACGTTTGAAATAGGTGGTTCAAACGTCTGAATCTGGAAAATTAGAAGTTTTCCAGAACGTAATTCAAACGTCTGAACCAAATGTTTCAGACGTCTGAAATAGGTGTTTTTAGCCTATTTCCTTTCTGTTTGAAATCGAGCCAATTCAGACATCTGAAATTCCAGATTCAGACGTCTAAAACTTGAATTCAGAGCATTTCCTGAACCTCGACCAAAAATGGCCAAATGAATATCGGAAGCGATCGGACGAGCAAATGACGACTAAGGATTTACGCCACGCGACAACCCAGCCTTAACGTCTCTTCGATACGTCTCAAATATCAATGTCCAAATATCCATAATAGGATTTTCATAGATTTTGATTTCAAAACACCAAAAATTGGAATATACACCAAATCAATCCAAACCAAAATCAGTTGCACAAGAATAAGTGTTAGGAATTCATACCTAACAATCGAAGATAATTATAGACTAAGATGTGAGATAAAAATATCACTTTTGAACCCAAAACAAATGAAGAAGAAGCTATAGAGCAAAGGCAAGGATAATCACTCTTCAATTCCAACCCAACAAGCTTGAATCTAAGCTAAAAAGAGAAACATTTCCTAAGTTAGGTTTAGGAATTTCTGAAATTGATAAGAGAATGAGTTGGAGAAGAAGAAGATGAGGCTTACCAAAGCTTCTTCTATTGATTTGGAGCTAAAACTTGATTTGTAAATGGAAACTAGGGCTTGGAGTTTTAATTTCCCATTCCTCTCTCCATTGTTGCTAAAGCTTAAGTATTAGGAAAATTATGAAGGGATGGAGAGAAGAGAGGGTGAAGCTTGGGTCTAAAGGGCTGAAACCAAACCAAAGTCCTAAGTGAAAAGGTAGCAAAATTCCTCTAAATCCAAACATATCGAAGTTTATACTCAAAAAGGTTGCAAACGACATTTTGAACTCAAAGTAAGTAGTCTCGAGTTCTAATTCGACTGTTTGCAAAAAGTAGATTTTTGGACTAAAATCCGACTAACGATGCCATATTTAAATAAAATATTTATACAATCGTAAAAATATGCAGGTTGTTACACTAATGCTTTTGAACCAAACATCAATGTGGCCTGAGTACCTACTTTTGTTTTTTTCTTTTTCATTTCTCGTGTAATACTTATTCACACTTCACGCGCACGTGCTACCTTATTCACACAAAAAATGCAAGCCTGGGTACTCTTCCGTGTGTTATATGCATTGATACAAAAATGGTTTGCATGAAGAAAAAGAATCAGAAAGTTATACGTACACATGAATGCAAAAATATAATCTAGAGTAACCCCCACCATCAAGAATAATTTGAATGCATGCATGTTTTTCTTCTTTTTTTGTACACAACACGTTGCCTTAACAAGGCATGTTGCCTGAACACAATTTCCCTTTGCAGAGAAAGCTTGATAATGCAAATTAATAAAATAACATGCACGTAAGTAATCTATGCACGCATGAATGATAAAAAATATAGATGAAGTTGATAAAATAATTGCTCAAGTCAATTTTTTTCTTTTCACGCATGAAAATTTGAACAAGCTGGTTGTGCATATGCACACAAGAAATAAATTTTTGCACGTTCGAAGAACTATTCATGCTATTGTTCTTTTCCTTCAGTTGGAAACTTTGCAAGAAAGTAGCTTAGGTTTTTAACAAGCACTGAAAAAATTCCCAGTCCATAGAAGTCTGAAAATGGCCAAATATCTGGATTTATCAATTACTTAATATATAGCTGTTGAATTTATATACTACTGCAAAATAACAACATACTAAGTATCTGAGGTTATGCATGCATGTGATTTTCCATCATATTTGGCAAAAATAAAGTTGCTAAAACAAGATGCTCTGGCCAATAAATTTTCCATGCAAATGAATAAATTAGCAAAGTGAGTTTTAAACTCACTTTTAACTGGCTTCCAAAGTCAGTTAGCAACTAGAATCTCTTGGAGCGAATTCAACTGCCATTAATGTTTTACAGAGCTTCAGGAAGAACGAAAAATGCAAGCTACTCCCGATGACACAAAATAAAGAACTTTTCATAAAGGACATGCTGCAAAGTGTTATGATGGAAGTAAAGTGATTTAAACTTTATGTCAGCAAAGAAAATAATGTTCACAAATTTTCTTTATAAAATTGTTGACAGCAATGCAAATTGCGTTCATATTTGTTTTAGACTTATGAGACAACAAATGGCAAGTGTAAAATGTTCCAACATTGTTTATAAAATTGGTGACAACCAAGGAAATGTTTCACTTTTGTTTTGTAAATAAGCATGCATGCCAGCCAAAGCAAAGGTTCCCAAAATATTATGTTCACAGCAAGACAAAATGTGTCCTCCTTATTTTTTTAAATTGTTTCATGTGAAGGCTTAAATGTAAATATAACATAACCTAGTTATTTACTTCCATTGAGCTATCACCAAAATATACACTGACTTAGAAATGTATTTCATTTTTTTTTCAATTTTAAATTTCTATTTTAAATTTTTACTACGACGATAATAAAATCACGGTCGTTACACAAATATAAGAGAACCAACTTAATACTATATATAATAATGTAACATAATAGACTTATGACTGATCTTATAATCAAACTAATATAAAATCTATACATTTTTAAACATATATAAACCGACGCATATTAAAATTTTAAAACAAAACCCATAACGCAAGCTATACAAATAAACATACACACACACTGACATACGCACAAAGACACACACAAACAAACACACACACACACACACACAGATATATATATCTAACATACACATAATATAACTTATATAATTTATATATAACAAATAGGTCATAAACTTTTATAAACTTATATATTCACAAACAGATTATCCAAAACTAAGAAATACAAATATACAACTTATATCGAAATGTATAACACATATAAAGTATATAACTTACACAGACTCATTCATAAATAAAATATAAACCAATATATATATATATATATATACACATGTTTCATGTGGAAGGGCAAACGAGCAAATCGGCAAATGGTGGCTGGTGTCGGTGCTTTAAGTGGAGGTAAGGAAGGACAAGGCGGAGCACGTGCAAGCGGCTGCTGGCCAACAGAAATATGGCTGGTGGTGGAGTATGTGCATGGGTGCGGGCTCGCGGTTGGCTGGAGAGAGAGTGGAAGATGCAAGTGGCGAAGGGGAAGGGAGAGATGCATGGGTGGTGGAGGTTGCAAAGTGAGGGCACGCTGCTTGGGTTAGGAGGTGGAGTGACTGGGCTCGGCTAAGTGAGAGTGGAAGATGGTTCGGAGGATTGGGCTCGTCAGTGGGTACTCGCGTGAGGTAGATGGGATCAAATGTGATGGTGGAAGGGAAGCTGTTGTCATTTCTAGAGGTTGGCTAGTTTCAAAAACACGAAAACAAACTATAATATGTTAAATATATTTTCAAAGAAGTGACAGAACTAAAGAGATAGGAAGGAAGAAACTAACCGGAGATGAAAATGAAATAGCAATTAAATTTGAAAAGATGGAATAATAAAAGCTGCAGTTTGAATTGGTGGATATATTAAAAGCTGAAGGTTGTTGGTATTACACGGTATATAAATGAAGGGTCACGGGAAATCCAAAAGCCAAATTGTGGAACTGATACAAAAATCGTTCCGTAGGTTTTGCCGTCTTCCGGATTCCAAAACACACAAACGAATATACTCCACGGATCAGCACGACGAGACGATTAAAACGATACACAGATATCATTGATAGGATTATCCTATCAAAAGTCGATATTGGTACCGAAAATGTTGCTAATTTGCTGAAAATAAGACAGACGGTGCAATAGAAATCCAAATTTGACGAAACGAGATATGGCGTCTCACTTAGAAATGATTTACAAATTTATTATATAAAAACATTATGGTTTAGGAAACATTTTATCATCACTAAATATTAATTGATTTAAATTTTAAATAAAATTAAACAACAAAATAAACTTCCATATTTTCTGATAAAAATTATCATTTGTTATGTTTAAGTGGACGTATTTCAAATATTAAATTTTTATTTCCAAATTCAATTATTTAAAATTTCATAAAATTTCAGTTAATTTCATTATTAAAACAGCTAAAATTTACGGGTCGTTACAGCTGTAATTCTTTAAAGTTAATGCACACATGGTTCAATACTTCTTCATATATAAGAAACATACAAAATTTAAACTTGCTAAAAATGGCGAAGTTCAAGGACAATTCGAAACCTACACTATAAATGTTGTTACAAGGTTGTGCTAATATTTTCAAAATGACAAATTTGATATCATTTTTCATTAGTTATTTCCTTTTGTGATGTTCGACAAATAATTTACAATTTTTTATGGTTTTTTTTGATAATACAAGATTATAGAATAACAATCATCGGTGATGAAGTAAACCTTCATTTTATTGATTATTTTATGTTTAAAAGCTTTCTTTCTTGCATGCAGTTTGTATGTCAATTTGCAACTACAAATCATGTATTTTCTTATATACACACACACACACTCTCTTAAATTTCTGAAGCATATGTTATTTATACTACTTAAATGCATGCACGTAGTGCATGCCATTATGACTTAAATATAATAGTTTTGGTGTAACACTATTTTGCTACCAGTGTGAACTTCCTCAAATGCCACTTGATAAATATTACCAAATGTTAATATCACCTAAAAATAGAATCCAACAATTTTTTTTTACAAATTCAAAATCCCTCTTACATATATTATCAAACATAATATTACTTAAAAATAGGATCTAAAAATTAAACTTTATATACATTTTCGCTCTTTATTAATTTATAGCAGAAACAAAAATTCGACCTAATAAAAAATTGAATGTTTCAACTTAAAAATAAAAAGTCAAACTAACTACGCAATAAGATTCTAACACAAAATCATGTATAAATATTTATGAAAATTATTTCCATTGAATATGCTAGCTACATGTAATTCGTAAATGAAATTAACCTACCTGCGAAGCGTATGCTATTGCCGCAACACTGGTATGTATGGGTCATAGGAAACGTGGACTTCCAAATGTACTGCATATTTCTTGGTAGTACAGGAAAAAATAATAAATTTCACAACGTTCAAAGCAATGTAGGACTGGTTTGCTCTGATGCTTCATCTTCCACTTTTATCAAACACTACCTCATAAACCCCAAGTTTAACTTGCTATGCTTACAAACCCTAATTTTACACCGCATTCAGTCTCTAAAATTTCAAACGAATCCCCCACAAGCAACAATGATTTCCTAGATTGGAGAAAGAAGAGAAAGATGATTACTTGTCGATTCAAGTTAAAAAGGAAGGAGAATCATTAACTTTTAGAAGACGCAGGAAAGGCAGTTGATGATCGGGTTTGCTGGCAAAACAAGTAATCGGTGTGGAGACAGCGAGGAGTTTAGGGTACGTTTCTCAGTTTTGCGTTGATACAGAATTTGTATCTATGTTTGTCTTATAACGCAATTTTAGAATTTTTTTATTTTTTTTATTTTTTTGTGAGTTACTTTGTTTTATCTCAGTTGATACCTGTGTTGGTTTAGGTATGATAGAATTTTTCCTTTTGATAACATAAATAATCTTCTTCTTGATGATGCATACCAGTATAGAATGTTAAGTATGTCCTTTAATAGACATTAAGTTGGCATAAACGCATAAACACTTCCATAGAAATTACATAATGGAGACTGGCATTGAAGAACCACGTTATGTTACTCTCATAGGATGTTTGAATATATTTTCCTATGTTTTACCACTTGATATCACTAGAAGCAAAATACAGTTTCAACCATTATATTTTTTGCTTGCTATCAAAGTAGAAAAGAATAAAGGGAATTATCCGGATCTAGTGCCACTTTTATTATTTTCTTGTATCAAGAAAAGTTTGGCATATATGTCCTAATTAAAACTGCATATATGTCCTAATTAAAACTGCACACTATTGATGCCAATACATGTAATTTGTGTTGTGTTACGTGGTATCCTTTCTTTGTTAAATTCTAATCCAACATAAGTTTTATTATCAGACATTATCTTATTATTTTTGTTTGTGTGCATTTAAACTGAAGAATAGAGATTTTAGGTTGATGCCAATACTACATATGCATCTGACTAATTTCTACTGTTACCATTCATGCTTCAGTTGGCAATTAACTAGCTAGCATCACTATTTTGTGTTTAATTTTGAGAAGCAAGCTACACCGTTGACACTTGGTGATATCAATTCATGTAACTCATGTTGTGCTAGTTAGTAATCAGCTGTTCTATTGCCCAAGTAACGCATGTTTTTTATTATTAAATGTTATATTATAATTTTTATTTGTGTTTAACTATGTTGAAGTAAATAAAGAATAAAGTTTTTGAATTGATTTATATAGCAGCATGCACATCTGAATACTCATGCTGTGTTTAAATTGATTTAAAACGGTTCATAAGGAAAAATTTCCATTATCAGGACTTGAACCCGGGTCTCTCGAGTAAGAGCGGAGTATCCTGACCAACTAGACTACAACGGATTTGATAATTTTATTATTTCCTAAATAATCCACATTATATATATATATATATATATATATATATTACTTTAGTTTCAAAAAGCTAATAATTTTGACAGTAGACGATGTAGAGACGCGTTTTCATTCACATCTATAATATCTGTAAACTTAAATGTTTCAGAAAAACATAATTTGATCGATTAATGGATCATATTTGCTTTGATTGATCTCAATCCATTTTTCTTTGCAATATAAGAAATTCGATCATTTATCCAGTCATGAATTATGAACAGTTAAATACAAACCTGAATATGTAAAGATCCAACGGACGAACAAATATGTTGTCCATAATTGTTGCCTATCGAATAACAAGTAATAAACCAAAGCAATAATAATAATTTATTTTCTTTTACAAAGTACAAAATAGAATAGATATTTCGAACTAATATGTGAAACAATGAACAAAAATGGTTCATGATAAATCATGTGTGTGTGTATGTACACTGCTTTTACTACTATTTTATTTTATTTGGATGTTTTCTTCTGTACTTCACACATTTTATCCTTTTAGCTTTCAATCTATAGTGTTGCTACATTCATAGTTTATGCGTAGTTTGTAAAACAAGAAATTGTAAAGCATATTATTATCGATATCTCAAGGTATGAGGTATCGTTCGAAATGCCAAATATTGGCTATCTCGTATCGCTCTCTGCGAAGGGCGAAACGAAATTAAACCCTAATTTCGTTTCGCCATCGCGTGTTTAAAAGTCGCACGAGATAAAAAGCATATACGAAACGGAAAAACAAAAGCAGTCACGAGATCGAAAAACAAAAACAATAACGATCAACAATAGAAATAATGTGAGCTTACAATAAAGAACAGATTTAATTTTGTGTGTATAAATATAGTCGAAATCGAGTAAGAAAAATTAAAAACATTACCTACTCTTAACTGTCCACTGTCTTAGGCGGCTACGGCGAATGCAATGCCAGGGCAAAGGCTCTCGGCGAAGTCGAGGAGAAGGCACAGCGAAGTTGACGAGAGGCGAAGAGCTTGACGAAGTTAAGGAGCTTGAGGAAGTCGATCGAATCGACAACGCAGGTAAGTTTTTCCAATCGCTATTTTTTTTAAATCTAGGTTGAAGAAGTTGCCGAGAGTTGCCGTGAATAATAACAATTGCTGTTCGTTATATATTATTCAGTTCACAATTGCCGTGAATAATAACAATTGCCGTTCACATATATTATCAAACCAAATAAGTCATTTCGCTATTGTTCAGTTCGTTATTGTTCAGTTCGCTATTGTAATTTCGTGAATATTATTCAGTTCGCTATTGTAATTTTGCTTCCTAAAAATAAGTCCCGGAGCAACTGATGTTGCTAAATAAGTTGAACTGGCATATGTTGGACCTAAATAAATTGAACTGACCTTATTATGCCCAGAATATCAGCCTTGAATATGATGATGACTTGAATATTGAACATCGAACATTGAATATTGAACTGGTGTTAACCCAGTTTCCTCTACGAGTTAAGGAGTCTACGAGATAAGGATCTATGACTTAAGGCCTCTACGGGTTAAAGAGTCTACGAGATAAGGTCTACGACTTAAGGCCTCTACGGGTTAAAGAGTCTACGAGATAAGGTCTACGACTTAAGGCCTCTACGGGTTAAAGAGTCTACGAGATAAGGTCTACGACTTAAGGCCTCCACGGGTTAAAGAGTCTACGAGATAGGATCTACGACTTAAGGCCTCCACGGGTTAAAGAGTCTACGAGATAGGATCTACGACTTAAGGCCTCCACGGGTTAAAGAGTCTACGAGATAGGATCTACGACTTAAGGCCTCCATGGGTTAAAGAGTCTACGAGATAGGATCTACGACTTAAGGCCTCCACGGGTTAAAAAGTCTACGAGATAAGGTCTACGACTTAAGGCCTTCACAACCTAAGAACATTACGGCCTGACGACCTAAGGTATCCACAATCTTACTAGTTAAGGGTGGCACGACTTAAGGAAGTTTACGACTCAAAAGATAAGTTGTTCACGACTTATGACGACGTACGACTTATAATGAGATACGACATAGGACTCATACTAACATCAAGGAAGGTTGCACTGGTTAACTCGTGAACGGCTTAGGACTTGTGTTATTCATCTAAATGGAAGCCTAGCCGTGGACCAAGCAGTGAGCTAATCCAGTAGGTCGGCCGCAACCTACTATGAGTCGTGAACGGGTTATGGCTCATCATGAGTCGTGTACGAGTCATGACCTAATTCCGAGAAATGCCTATAAATACGATCCTAGCTCCAACTAGAAAAGGACTTTTGGGCTCATTTTCTTCAGACACCGTTACTCTGCTGCATTCCAAACCAATCCAATCCCGCACTTGAAGCTCTCAAGACATTAAGAACGCTACAAACAACTTCAAGAAGAGATCACATACATCCAACATGGATTCTTAAACTCTCATTTTCATCGAAGTTTAAGCTACTTGTTCTAAGTCTCTTGTAATTCAAAGTGTATTGTATTTGGGAAGAATTGTATCAGCTTGTAACGAGATTATTAATAAAAGTACTTAAAGTGGACGTAGGCTATACCCTTAAGCCGAACCACTATAAAATTGTTGTTGTTTACCGCTTTTCTGCTATTATCTTCTTGTAATCTGTTCCCGAGTCGTCGGGTGGTGCTTTCACAACTACAACTCATACACCGGGGTGTTAGCGTTCAAATTTTAGCGTTAACATTTTTGGTGCTTTCACTGAGAACTCGAACTCAGGCAAGTTATCATCATTGCTTCACAGAGGTTTGTAGAGAGAATTTCCCTGAAAACCAGAAGTCTATCCGAGATAATGGCTCTTGGAAGGAAGAGTAGATCTGTCAGATCTGGGAATATTCAAGAGGGAACCTCCGCTTCCCCTGTACCTAATCAACCCACTCCGTCTGCTGGGGTTACGAAAGCGGAGTTGGATGCTGTAATATTAGGGCTGAACCAGCAGATAAACGCCCAGAATGCACAATTAGAGGCTCAGAGTGCCCAAAATGCTCTAATTCTGAATAAGTTGAATGATTTGCTCGGGGCAAACAATTAACCGGCTGGTAATGGAAGGAATTATGCTGGCAACATTCATGATGCTAATGAAAGGAATGCTCCAGAAAGGGCTGCCAGTCCCTTTGAGCAAACGCTTCCTGAGGTTGGTGGATCTGGAACTCGACATGATGAGGAGTATCTTTCTGGAATGGTCCGGCAAATCATGAGAGAAAGTATGCAAAGGGTTGAAGATGAGAAAGAATGGGGTTTCGCCCCAAGTAAAACTCCATTTGCTGAGAAAATCTTAAAGGCAGAATTTCCAAGGAAGTTTGTCCGTCCAACCATCCCAGCTTACAAAGGGACAAGTGATCCGAATGAATTCTTGTATAAATATGATTGGCACATGACAGGTGCCAGAGCCTTAGACGAGATAAAGTGCCGATATTTCCCCGTATACCTTGAAGGTGTGGCTCTACTGTGGTTCACCAAGTTGCCAGTCCGATCTATTGATCAGTTTTCAGACTTGACCCGAAAGTTCAAGGAACAGTTTAGACTATATGCTTCAAAGGCCAAGGACATCATGTCGTTGTCTAGTATAGAACAGAATCCTGGTGAATCTATCAGATCTTTCTTGAACCGCTTTAATATAGCGCTGGCAGAGGTGGACAATGCTGAACCGCGAATGATATTGACTTATCTGATGAGGGCTATTGATAAGTCGAGCGAATTTGGGAAATGGCTAAACATGAAGGAGCCAACCTCCCTTGAAAAGTTCTACAAAAAGGCAGATGAATTCATACGCCTGGAAAGCCGTCCTGTACCGGTGAAGACAGTGTTGGAAAAAGCTGAAGATAACACTGTTGCTCCACGCAAGAATGAATCTGTAGGGCAAAAAAGGGAAAATAACAATGGGAAGAAACAGAGTAATTTGAAGAAGCCCCGATCCTTCAAGCCATCAGAGTATACTCCTTTATCAGACACGCCGGAGCACATCTACCTTGCCATTAAAGATTCTGTTGACCTCCCTAAACCTATCCCTTTGAGGACCGGAAAAAAGGCTATACAAAGTGGGAAGTTCTGCCGCTTCCATAATCAACCCGGTCATGAGACCGATGAATGTCGCCAGTTGAAAATTTTGATTGAATAATTGCTAAGAGAAAACAAGCTGCAGCAATTCGTGAAAAAGAATAGCAACAATCCTGCATCGTCAAGTCAGGGGCAACAGGCTCCTGTTCATCAGCCTAGGATAGGTGAGAAAGCTACGGGGCATGAATCTGGAAGGCCCGTTATCAATGTCATTACAGGAGGGCCTCACCCAGCTGGCAAGAGCTGGGGAGAGATGGAAAGATATACCAGGGCTTTGAAATATGTTCCAGCCGAAGAAGACGTCTTTGTTTTAGAAGACACTACGCCCCTGAAACAACAGAAAACTTTCAGTGATGATATTATTTTCAGAGCCAGAGATTCCTCAGGTATCGAAGCTCCTACCCTAGATCCCTTGGTCATCTCAGCTGGTATTGGACCGGCCATTGTCAGAAGAGTTCTCATTGACTGCGGAGCATCATGTAATATCCTCTTCAAGAAGACATTCGACCAAATGAAAATCCCTATGGCCGATGTACAAGCCTCATCGCAGAAGATCGCTGGCTTCGCCGGGGAGCCAAAGCAACCAATAGGAACCATCGATCTGCTAGTAGAACTTGGGGAAGGAGAAAGGAAAGTAGTCCGCAAGCAAACATTTGTGATTGTCGATGAATTTTCTGCTTATAATGCTTTCCTTGGCCGTCCAACGCTCGCAGCGTTCAAAGCTATCCTAGCCCCGTGGTGCCTCACTATTAAATTCCCTACAGACAATGGAGTAGGAGTTATAAAAGGGGATCAAAATGCTGCGCGAGAGTGCTATTTGACAGAGTTGCGAGAGTCAAGAAAAAGGGAAATGGGAAAGGATGCGGCCACCCCGGTCCGCATCAAAGAGCCAGCCTTGTAGCAATTACGGGGCGGACCCTGCACTGGCGAGCATAGCGGGGCACGGAAAGAGATGGATCCCAGAAAAGCTAGTGCAGGGGAGAATAGAGTAGTGCCAGTTGAAACGACGGTACCGGTACCTGTTGACCCGAAGGACCCAAATAAGGTGTTGAATGTGGGTTCACAACTTAATGTGTCAATTCAGAATATCTTGATATCTTTCTTGAAAGCAAATCTGGATGTCTTCGCTTGGACTCATGCTGATATGTGTGGAATATCTCCAGAAGTTATAGTACACGCTCTGAATATTGACCCAAAGTTTACACCAGTAAAACAGAAAAGAAGAACCCAAGGTCCAGAAAGGTCAGCAGCATTAAAAGAGGAAATTGATCGACTCATGGAAAATAACTTCATCAAAGAATCTACATATCCGAATTGGGTTTCAAATCCTGTGTTGGTTAAGAAAGCTAATGGAAAATGGAGAGTGTGCATCGATTTTTCAGATCTGAACAAGGCCTGCCCCAAAGATTGCTTTCCTTTACCCAGGATCGATCAACTGGTAGATGGAACAGCGGGACATGAATTGTTATCTTTCATGGACGCCTACTCCGGATATTACCAGATCATGATGCATGAACCGGATCAGGAGGACACGAGCTTTATCACTGATGTTGGTCTTTATTGCTACAGAGTTATGCCCTTCGGATTGAAGAATGCAGGGGCAACCTACCAAAGACTTGCTAATGCTATGTTCAAACCGCAATTGGGCAAAACTATGGAAGTCTACGTCGACGACATGTTAGTAAAGTCTAAGAAAGCAGCGGATCACATTGAACACTTGGCAGAAATGTTCGCAGTCCTCCGGAAATACAGAATGAAGCTTAACCCTCTGAAATGCACATTTGGGGTCGAGTCCGGATAGTTCTTAGGGTTTATCGTCAGCGCTAGAGGCATTGAGGCTAGTCCAGCTCAAATTACCGCCTTGAAAGAAGTAAAAGCTCCTAGAACAAAGAAGGAATTGCAAAGTCTCAGTGGAAAAGTTGCCGCCTTGAGTCGGTTCATTTCCAAGGCCACAGATAAATGCATCCCATTCTTTGACGCCCTAAAGAAAGGAAAGAAAAACTTCAATTGGACTCCCGAATGCCAAAAAGCCTTTGATGAATTGATTCGCCATATGGAGACGCCTCCAATACTTTCTAGGCCTGGCGATGGCGAGGATCTTCTTATATACTTGGCAGTATCATCACACGCTTTAAGTGCAGCGCTGATACGGGAAGACAAAAGGATTCAACATCCAGTTTACTATATCAGCAAAAGACTCACTGGGGCAGAGATGAATTACTCTAAGTTGGAAAAACTCGCCTATTGCTTACTAATTGCGTCTAGGAAATTGAGGCAATATTTTCAAGCTCATCCTATCAGAGTCCTCACTGATCAACCTTTACAGCAAGTCCTGTTTCGCCCTGAAACTTCGGGTCGTCTTCTAAAGTGGAATATTGAACTCAGTCAGTATGACATCACTTATCATCCCCGGAAAGCAATCAATGGACAAGCTTTAGCGGATTTCATTGCAGAATTTACAGATAAGGGTAACAGTGAGGAAGAAACGTTCGACAATTCACCTATCCAGTGGAAGTTATATGTCGATGGTGCAAGAAATGATTACTGTTCTGGAGCCGGAGTTGTACTTGAGACTCCTGAAGGTCGGTCATTATGCTATGCACTAAGATTGGAATTTCCTTCAACAAACAATGAAGCAGAATATGAAGCTCTTATCGCAGGACTGAAAATCGCTAAAGAACTAAACATACGAGCGTTACAGATCTTTAGTGATTCTCAGCTTATTGTATGCCAAGTCAAGAAGGAATTTCAAACGAAAGGGGGAAACCTGCCCGCTTACTTGTCAAAGGCTTGGGAACTTCTGTGTGAGCTCGATCACTATTCAATAAGCCACATTCCTCGGGAAGAGAATATGAAGGCAGATTCCCTCACAAAGTATTCAAGTTCTGGTGAAGCTCAACTATTGGGATTGGTCCCCGTAGAAGTCCTTTCAGCACCAAGTATAGACGAGATGGATATTGACTGGATTATGAATGTATCTCAAGAACAAGAGTCATGGATGACTCCAATACTGGACTACCTACTCAGAGGTTCTCTACCAGAAAATTCGATAGAGAGACGGAAGCTACTAAGGAAAGCCTCTCGCTATGTAATTCAGGATGGCCGATTATACAGACGGGGATTCTCAATGCCATTGCTTCGATGTGTATCCAGGGAAGAGTCCAAAACAATCCTAGCTGAGGTACATGGAGGAGAATGTGGTGATCATTTAGGTGGTCAAACATTAGCAAAGAAAATTCTCCGATACGGATATTTTTGGCCAGAAATTAATCATGATGCTGCAAGCTATTCCCGAAAGTGTGACAGATGCCAAAGATTGCCAAAATTCCTAGAGCGCCTTCAACTGAACTCACACAAATGGTCAGTCCATGGCCATTTGCAATTTGGGGAATGGATCTCATTGGGCCGCTACCGATTGCCAAATCAGGGATTAAATATGCTATTGTTACAGTTGATTATTTTACTAAATGGGCTGAAGCTGAACCATTGGCTACTATCACCTCTAAGAAGATGATAAGTTTCGTGACCAAGAATATCATTTGCAGGTATGGTGTGCCTCAGAAAATAATCACAGACAATGGTACTCAGTTTGAAAGCGAGGAATTCCAAGATTTTTGCAGGCGATTCAAAATCCAGAAAAGCTTTTCAGCAGTTGCTCATCCGCAGGCAAACGGGCAAGTGGAAGCAGTAAACAAGATCATCAAATCAACCATCAAAAAGCAACTTGAAAAAGCAAAAGGTGGTTGGGTCGATAAGCTACCACTTGCACTATGGGCATACAGAACCACTCACAAAACTGCAACTGGACACACTCCTTTCTCATTAGCATACGGGTCGGAAGCAATGATCCCGGTAGAAACAGAGGTTCCTTCACACAGAAGGATCCATTTCAACCAAGCAGAGAACGAAAGGCTACAGCTTGAAGCGCTAGACTTCCTTGATGAAAAAAGAGATGAGGCTAATCTCAGAATTGCAGCTCATCAGCAAAGAATAGCCAGACATTTTAATTCCAAAGTTCGCCAACGCAGCTTTGAGATTGGAGACCTAGTCCTGAAGAGAATTATGACAGCGACAGGTGTGTTTGGGCCAAATTGGGAAGGACCATATGTAATAGGTCAGAAGCTTCTTGACGGCACATTCAAACTCACTACTGTTGATGGAGATCAAATTCCAAGGGCATGGAACAGCAACCATTTGCGTCCATACTTTACTTGAAAATTTTGTTGAAATATTGTAAAAAGAATTATGAATGTATGATTCTTGTAATTGAAAGCCATTGTAAAACTGATGCAAGTAAATAATGAAAGAATATAAAGTGGATGTAGGCCCAATTTCCTGGCCGAACCACTATAAATCTTGTGTTCCTTATTATTATTACATGTTTGCTTTATTTGCGATATGAAAAGTACATAGAATGTATTGCTGAAATGTCGATTTAAATTTTTGCAGACAGTGGAAATGAAACTTGCACATAAAAAGACCGAGTGATTCTTGCCAAATTTCAAGTCACAAAAGCCCCGAATTCAAATCCTAGATAGGAAGTACTTCAATTGAACGACCTATGATTTCGACAGAAACGGGTCTTTGCTAATAAATTGAGATCGTTTGAACAAACAAACGTCCAATTAAGAAGCTAGTGCTCGTTCTCACGAAATTGCCTGACAATGAAGCGCACTTCCTTGGATTAAACCAGTTACTTAAAAAGAAAAAAAAAGAGGAGGCAGAGGATCATTGAAAAGGCATAAGCAAGTGAACAGAGGAACAACCAAAGCCATCATCGGCAGCACAAGTCCTCTTCGGAGACACAACTCTTCGGAGGATAAAGACCTCTAATGGGTCATACGCCACAAAAAAGAAAGTTCTCTACTCAACAAAAAAGATTGGAGGAGTCATGACCCTCCAACCATGAGAGAGTAACTTCCAGGCGATGAAAACCCTCTCTGAGGCACATTTCACCAGGAGTTGAAGTGTTATAACCGCTCTTCGAGATTTCACTTCACCAGAGTTGAAATGCAAACAAAAATAAAAGCCCTCTTCGGAGGCCCATTTCACCAGGAGTTGAAGTGTTATAACCGCTCTTCGAGATTTCACTTCACCAGAGTTGAAATGTAAACAAAATAAAAGCCCTCTTCGGAGGCACATTTCGCCAGGAGTTGAAGTAAAACAACCGCTCTTCGGAATTTCACTTCACCAAAGTTGAAATGCAGAGACAAAATAAAGACCTTCCTGAAAGCCCACGTTTCACCGAGATTGAAATGAAACTTCCAAGTGTTGAAACGTGAAAAGGCTTTCTTCGAAAGCACAACTCTTTGGAGGTACACGTTTCACCAAGATTGAAATAAAACTTCCAGGTGTTGAAACGTGAAAAATCCCTCCTTAGAGGTACAGCCCCCTCCTGGGGACACAATTCAAAGGAAAGACCTCTTCAAGGGCACAATCAAGAAGAAAGACCTCTTCGGAAGCCCACGTTTCACCAAGATTGAAATAAAACTTCCAAGTGTTGAAACGTGAAAAGGCTTTCTTCAAAGGCACAACTCTTTGGAGGTACACGTTTCACCGAGATTGAAATAAAACTTCCAAGTGTTGAAACGTGAAAAATCCCTCCTCAGAGGTACAACTTTGTATATATATATATATAAAAAAAAAAAAGTTAAAGTGCCCTTCAGAGGTCCGCTTTACCACATAGAAGAATTCACTTGGTAGAATATGCACATAAGTAAAAGAAAAAAGTGATTTCTTCGAACGACAAAGCGTAAAAACTTATACGAAGGAAGTTGTACTCTACAAAAATTTTCTTTAAAAAGAATAAAATGATTATTCTTTAGCAAATAAGAGTGCAAGTCCCCTCGAAGTATGAAATATTACAGCAAGCTTAAGGTATGGGGGCAACATGGTATAATAGTATAGCTGCATCAGTAAAGTAATACTCAAACAACATACCATAAGCCCGTTGCAATATCATATAAATAAACTTGTGCAAAAATGAATAATAAATGCATTCAAACAGAAGTCTGTACAAACAAAGGATCATTTTATTCAATTGAAATGCAGGTACAGGTTTCAAAATAAAGAAAAGCGGGGGCCGGTACCCGCACAATTCTCGACCAGTACATACAAAAGGCAAAAAGCTAAAATGTTCGCTTCTTTTTACTGCCTTTGGACCCTTTTCCCGGCCGAATGATTAGCTTTTCAGGCCGGTCAGTTGGCACAAGGGAAGAAGGAAGGGTAGGTGCAGCTGGTCCAACTTCTGGCTCCCCTTCAGTAACAGTGATTATCTTCCCCCTCCTCTTTGACGTTCCGTGCTTTTTCCTCCTCTTTGAGGAAGACTCACTTCCCGGAGTGGCAAGTTTAGACAAAGTTATGTCATCAGAAGGGGTCCGCTCCGGAGATATCTCACCTCCCTCAAGTCCCTCGTCTCTATGCTCTTGCGAAGCGATGGGATCGTCTAAACCGTGAAGGGCTTCTATTTGTTCCTCTTGCGACCCAGGCTGAGAAGCAGAAGGAGGAGCCACCTGGAGAGACGGAGGAGGGATAACCGGAGGAGGAGAAATCTGAGCGGTGCTTGATACTTTCTCTGTAGAAGAAAAGAGGTTAAAGTCAGTAAAGAGAGGAGATGAAGGCTCATCAAGGTTGAGAAAATAGTCAAGGAGCTCATTAAACCCATGTGAAATAAATGAGCAATCCACTTGAGCGAAATTTATAGTGGAATTACCTGCAGAAGTTGTCTTTATTACGTCAATTTCATAGTCCGGGGCTTCAGCACTCTCTTGCGATTCATCTGTAACTTGAGTAATTTTGGCCCCGGTATCAGTTTGAGCGGGGATCGGTACATAAGAGCTAGAGCCAATAATGCCAGCATCGGCCGAAGTTGAAGGAGGGACAGGAACAGTCAAATTTGTTTCTTTTTATTGATGCTCTTCCCCCACTATTTCAACCCGCGATCTGGCGAGTTGCTCCTTCCCTATGGCAAGGGCTGCGCGAGCCTCAAAGTCTAAGTAGTGCACCTCCAACTCCTCTTCAGTGTACCCGGCCCCTTTAAACATATCTAGTGCGGCCTCCCACACTTCGGCCAGGGTAATCTCATACTTGGGGCCCAGGAATGCAAGACTGCCACGCCCTAATATACATTGCAAGTAGAAATCAAATAGTGTCGAGCCAATATCAGCTTTGGTAGCTTCATGGGCCTCTTCAGCTGTAATTCTACCCGCAACAGCCTCATCCCGCTCTCTCTCGACTTTGGATAACTGGGCTTTCAATTTTTCAATCTCTGCAGCCTGAAGGCCAGTTTGTCCTCGTAACTGAGTTATGTCAGTACGGTTGCCCTCTATAATCTGCTCCAACTCATCAGCCTTGGCCTCAGCATCCCTTTGCGCGGCATGAGCATCCCGCACCTGTTGAAGAAGCACACTCTCCCTTTGAGAATAAGAAGTGGAAGAAGTAGCAAGCTCCTCTTTAAGTTTCCCAACTTCTGCCTCAAGTTTCTCATTATAATCGGCGATACTCCTCATTTCTGCATCATGCTGTTTAAGGATCTTTTGCCATTCAGTTTTGTCGTTCTCCATGGTAAGCATAGCTTCGAGATTGGCCCTATTCAGCCTTTGGAGCTCATCAACGAGTTTCTGCCAAGATGACATCCTCTCAATATCGGTTCTGACTGCATCAAGGTTCCGTAGCATAGCACTTTTATCTATGGGAACCAGATCGAGGTCAAAGCGAACTCCTTTTAAACACCAATTAGGAAATCGGCGTTGAAGAGTGGCTGGACCTGGTCCAACTTGGTAAGGTGGCCTATTGATGATTGCTTGTATATCAGTAGGGGAAGGGGCAGGAGATTGAGAAGAAGTAGGAGCAGTAATCTTCTCTGAAGGCACAGGCATTGGCTCCTCAATAACTTTGGCTCGTTTGCTCGAGTCATCAGTTGTGTGACTCTTCCCTCTATCATCATGAGATTTGCGTTTAAGGGAGTCACTCTCTCTGTGGGAGGAATCATGTCGACTATCGGGTCTTCCAAAGCGTTCTTCATAATCACGTCTTTCCCGAGCCTTCCGGGCTGCCCTTTCTTCATCGGTCTCTCTATGAATAGGAGGATAGGATTGATAGCCATACTGGCTGCGTTTCCCATATCGCTGAAAGTCATCATAGTACGAGCTGCCTCGCCTCATTGGTAAACCTAAAATATAAAAAGAAGAAATAAAATTTGAGAATCCTTCAAACGTTAAAAAAAAAAGAGAGCATAAAAGTGCCAGGAATTCTAAGTGTGTGTGATGTGCAAACTACGCGCATCAATCTACGAACCACTCTTTAATTGGGGAGTAGTTGTGGGTGTAATAGATAGCGTCAACTCTTGAGTCGACGGCGACTGTTGCAAAGTAGAAGTAGCTTCAACTACTGAAGAAGAAATCCCGGCAGTGATAGGATCTTCTTTAAAGATCTCTTGTGAAGTAGCAAAAAGGTCGCTCAGTCCTTTGAAAGTATCGTCCCTGCTCTGCTTAACGGGACTGGATTTCTCAGCTTTTTCACCAGATTCTTGTGAATGATGGGAAGATCCCTGAGGCTCTTCTTCCTCGATAACCGGGGCAAGTTTGTCAGATGGCCCCGCAGCATCAACAGAAGTGGAACACTTCACTAGCGAAGCCTCAGGAGCAGGTCCTTTAGATATGGATGTGCTAGTAGAAACTGAGGCATCCAACACTCTAGCTGGGGAGTCTGGAATTTCATGAGGACGCGTAGAACGAGAAGTATGCAAAAGTCCGTACTGATGCAAAAACTCATCTTTCAACAGAAATTGAATATCTCTCTCCTCAACCGGCACGGCCTTAAGCCTCTCAAAAGTCGACTTGTGACTGGGATTCCTAGAGGGAGGAGGCAGCGCTGAAAATAAAAAGAAGCAGAGTTAACACTTAGCAGGTCAGTCTCACAAAGGCCAGATAACAAACGAAGCAAGGATGGGTGATCTTACTTCCTTCCCTCCACAGAGCATAAAACCCCGGGGGGCAACGAACGAAGAAGAACTGGGTTAGAAACCCGTGAGCAGTGTCAGGAAGGCCAACAATTAATTTGCGGTTTCGGGCGCTTCTCACAACAGTAATAGAAGGATGATCTTTGGTCCGGGTAAAGGAGCATAAGTAACAAATTTCATCAAAGCTCGGAAGTCGATCAAGTGTTCTCCTAAATAGCACACACAACCCCATTAGAATGGCGTAGCCATTGGGGTGTAGTTGGGATGGAGCAATGGCCAATTGATGAAGAAGTTGTTGGAAAAAGTCATTGAAAGGAGGAACGCCCCCACTTAGGCACATTTGTCGGTTAACTGTCACAAAGCTAGAAGGTGCTATGTCAGCAGTGTTACTTCTCTCAGGAAGAATGGCATCTGATTCAGCAATGCCAAACTGAGCACACAGCTGGCGAAAAACTTTATATGATAGTGTAGTAGGAACTCTTTCGGGAGGATTAACTAGTGGAGCTGGAAGAACAGTTGCCTCTCCCGTCTGAACTGTTGCATCTTCTTCCTGAGAAGTCATTCTACACAAGCAACTGGATATTCAAATATGAATGTGCACGTTTCCTAAATGTGTAAAGTGTCGTGCAAAATTGATAAAAATAACAAGTAAATATAACTGGAATTAAACTGGTCGACGATTGATCGACTACAGTAATTTCAGAACTTGTTAATTTAAAGTTCAAGCATAATATTAGTGCAGGCTGGTCAGTTTCAATTGACTATTTCAGTGTTGCTTTAATATTCTACTTGAAATCGATAACACTTCGTTCACACAATTTATTTAAGTTAATTATCCGTTATTAACTAATCTGTCATTTGATGTGGGCGGTCGATGGCAGTATATTCGTCCCAATTTTCTGTAAATATCATATTAAACAGATTGTTAACCCACAAGTTAAAGTAATCTGTAAAAGAATGCAGCAAAGTTCAACAGTTCAAAATCCATGCAACAGTTCAAGGTCTAAGCAGAGTTTAAAAATGCAAGTGCTGAGTCGTAGACGACTCAAGAGCTAAGTCGTAAACAACTCAAGTGATAACTCGGCAACAACTTAAGTGCTAACTCGTCTACGAGTTAAGAATTTTTCCTTCGGGTTAAGTTAAGTCGTTGGTTCTCTGGTTGACTCGTCCACGACCTAAAGGACTATGAGGAGAGACAGGATAGGTCGCTTCACTTTTGAGTCGTTGATGCCTTGAGTCGGTAGTCCTTTGAATCGTGAGTCATAAGAGAGAGACAGGACTTCAAGTCAGAAAGATACGAATTCTTCTAAGTCTTAACTCAGTTACGACCTAAAACTAATGCCTCAACTAGTCGAATAACCTTATCTCCACCCCTAAACCGATGAACCCACTAACTATTATCTCGCCTTCTCCAAACCACTAACAGCCTAAAAATAAAAATAAAATATAAATAGATTGAAACCCATTATCCTCTCCTCGCGAATTATCCAAAACCTAACCAAACTTCCTCGAGCTCACCAGCAATCGATCGTGGCAACAATCGTGATGAAGCGTGGTATAAGGAACTGGATTAAAGTTGTCAATGATGGGTCCAGATTCGCAAGTTAATGGCTATCGCGGAATCAAATGAACTGCGGATTTACTTACGCGATGCGATGATGAGGATTATAGGGACTGAATCAACGGTAGGATAAACTGGTTGAATTTGTTTCCAAATGCTTGAGGACGTGTTAATGGCAAAAATAGCTCAGGGGTAAGCAATGAGAAGAAGGAAATAGGAGGAACGACCCAAGCATTTTATACCTCAGGGAAATGGAACTCGAATCGGCACACCAGGGTTATGATGAGTCGAAGCACACGACTTACGACTTAAGGCATGTGCTTCGAGGGGCAAGTGTTAACCCAGTTTCCTCTACGAGTTAAGGAGTCTACGAGATAAGGATCTATGACTTAAGGCCTCTACGGGTTAAAGAGTCTACGAGATAAGGTCTACGACTTAAGGCCTCTACGGGTTAAAGAGTCTACGAGATAAGGTCTACGACTTAAGGCCTCTACGGGTTAAAGAGTCTACGAGATAAGGTCTACGACTTAAGGCCTCCACGGGTTAAAGAGTCTACGAGATAGGATCTACGACTTAAGGCCTCCACGGGTTAAAGAGTCTACGAGATAGGATCTACGACTTAAGGCCTCCACGGGTTAAAGAGTCTACGAGATAGGATCTACGACTTAAGGCCTCCACGGGTTAAAGAGTCTACGAGATAGGATCTACGACTTAAGGCCTCCACGGGTTAAAAAGTCTACGAGATAAGGTCTACGACTTAAGGCCTTCACAACCTAAGAACATTACGGCCTGACGACTTAAGGTCTGCACAATCTTACGAGTTAAGGGTGGAACGACTTAAGGAAGTTTACCACTCAAAAGATAAGTCGTTCACGACTTATGACGACGTACGACTTATAATGAGATACGACATACGACTCATACTAACATCAAGGAAGGTTACACTGGTTAACTCGTGAACGGCTTAGGACTTGTGTTATTCATCTAAATGGAAGCCTAGCTGTGGACCAAGCAGTGAGCTAATCCAGTATGTCGGCCGCAACCTACTATGAGTCGTGAACGGGTTATGGCTCATCATGAGTCGTGTACGAGTCATGACCTAATTCCGAGAAATGCCTATAAATACGATCCTAGCTCCAACTAGAAAAGGACTTTTGGGCTCATTTCCTTCAAACACCGTTACTCTGCTGCATTCCAAACCAATCCAATCCAACACTTGAAGCTCTCAAGACATTAAGAACGCTACAAACAACTTCAAGAAGAGATCACATACATCCAACATGGATTCTTAAACTCTCATTTTCATCGAAGTTTAAGCTACTTGTTCTAAGTCTCTTGTAATTCAAAGTGTATTGTATTTGGGAAGAATTGTATCAGCTTGCAACGAGATTATTAATAAAAGTACTTAAAGTGGACGTAGGCTATACCCTTAAGCCGAACCACTATAAAATTGTTGTTGTTTACCGCTTTTCTGCTATTATCTGCTTGTAATCTGTTCCCGAGTCGTCGGGTGGTGCTTTCACAACTACAACTCATACACCGGGGTGTTAGCGTTCAAATTTTAGCGTTAACAACTGGCATATGTTGGACCTGGCATATATTGGACTTGAATAATGAACGTGAACATTGAACTTGACTTGAAATTTTGGACTTGAACATTGAACTTTGATGACTTCGATTATTGTTTTTTAATTCATTCATATTTAATTCATTCATATTTAATTTTTGATTTAATTTTTTGATTTGGTTATTATTCGTTAATTATAATTTCAGGTACACTATGGCAAATCCGACTGAAATTGGTTGGAATTATGGTACTACGATCGATGGTAATCTTCGAAAAACAAAATGTAACTTTTGCAATAAAATAATTAATGGCGGTGGTGTGACACGTTTAAAGGATCATCTGGCAGGAGTAGGCGGCGATGTATCGGCATGTTTAATTGTCTCTAAAGAACTCAAACAGCTTATACGATCACATATCGTTCAAAAGAGAAATGAACGAAACAAAGGAAAGCTTGACAAGCAACGCTTACAAGAGGAATTAATGAGCAGACCGCAACAACTATCGGACAATGAAAATAAAGATAATGAACAATTTCGACGTGTCATACGACAAAGCAGAGATGAATTTAGAGACGAAGAGCTGCGTAGATCTCATACTGTAGGATGATCCGGTGGTGGTTCAAGTCAAACATTGCGCAGATCTAATACCGTTGGACGATCGGGTGGTGGTGATTTTGACACTAATGCTGCTGGACGGATCGACTAATATATGCAAAAATGAGGAGGTAGAACTCAACCTTCTACCAAATCTGCAATGAAAGGTATTAAAGATGCCAAAAAAGATATAGGTCGAGCAATTTCTAAGTTCTTTTTTTTCAACCATATTCCACATAATGTTGCTAATAGTCCATACTATACAACAATGGTTGATGTGATTGCAGAATGTGGTTGTGGAATTGATCCACCAACTGCATATGAAATATCACACTCGTACCTTGAAATGTAAATAGAAGAAGTTGGGCAATATATTAAAATATTGCACAGTTTCTGGGATGAATATGGTTGCACATTAATGCGTGATGGTTGGAGTACAGAGAATCGACGACAAATAATAAATTTTCTCGTGTACTCTACCCATGGAACGGTATTTATCAAATCTGTGGATGCCACAAATGAATTCCAAAGTGGAGAATATATTTGTGAATTAATGGGTAATGTCGTCGAAACAATCGGTGAAAATAGAATAGTGCAAGTTGTTACAGATAATGGAGCAAACTACAAAGCTGGCGGTCAATTATTGATGAAAAAAAGAAGACATTTATATTGGATACCATGTGTAGCACACTGCATTGACTTGATTTTGGAAGATATTTCCAAAGAGCCAGAGGTAACAACTATTATCACAAATTGTCAATTAATAATGACGTTTATATACAATCATGGTTGGTTACTTTCTATCACGAGAAAAGAGACCAACAATAAAGAATTGATTAGACCGGCAGTAACACGGTTTGCAACACATTTCATCGCACTGGACACTATTCATAAACATAAAGATGACCTGAGATGGATGATTGCTTCAAGAGAGTGGACATCAAGAGTTCTTAGACACAATACTAAAGACAAAAGAACAGCAAATATTATCTCTACACTGATTTACATCAATGCTTTTTGGACTGGTGTTGCTTCCGTCATTCTTGTTTTTGAGCTATTGGTGAAAGTTTTATGAATGGTAGATAGTGATGACAAAGCAGATATGGGATATCTTTATGAAGCAATGGATTGAACAAAAGAATCGATTAGAAAAAATGTTGGTGGAAGGCAATGCCAAAAATGGTGGGATATAATAGACAAAAGATGGGAAAGACAGTTACATCAACCTCTTCACGCCGTAGGTAATTTGTTTTATCTTATCGTCATACAAATAATGAAATATATAGCATTTCAATAATATTTTAAATCTTTCCTATATAGGTTATTTTCTTAATCCCATCATTCAATATGGCGATGCAACAAAGGCTGGAGATGTATTAAACGGATTTAACAACATCGTTGAAAGAATGGTGCCAGACATTGTAAAACAGATTGAAATCGGAAAAGAGGTAAAACTAACATATATGACATATTAAATATTTAACTTCACATCACAGATAGAAAAATGTAGAATGAAAATTGGTGCATTTGGTTTTGCAAAAGCATACGCAGCGGTAAAGACATGTTTTCCCGCTCAATGGTGGTCCATAATCGGAAGAGAGAATGCTCCAAATTTAACATGTTTAGCAATGCATATTTTAAGCCATACAGTTTCATCTTCAAACTGCGAAAGAAACTGGACTACATATTTAATGATTCATACGAAATTACGAAATAGAATAAAAATGGAAAATCTTGAAAATTTGGTATATGTGCATTAACACATGAGACTAAGAGCAAAAAATTCAAGAGGCCTCGACATTGAAGGTCAGTTGATCGATGTAGACTATATATTCCATGAAGAGGGCCCATTAGCAGAATGGACTACTGAAATTGAACCACCCTTGTTGAACAACGACCCTTGGATGACCAATACATTTAATGATGCAATCGCTGCTGTCGATGGTATACCTGCACGAGCAACAAAGAGTCAAAGTAATGAAAATAGTAGCAGCTCGTCAAATGATGATCACAGTAATGCAGGTGGAAGTGGCTTTGGTTTAACAAGTAATTATGGTATTGGTTCTAGTGATGGTGGTGAATTATATAGACCAACTCAAACATATTCAAGAAGAAGGGGTGTGAGCGGCAATCCTAACCGAAGAGATAGTAATTTAAATGTTGAATCCGGAAATCAACATGATTATGAGCACCACTATCCATATACTTCAACTGATCCACCAACCTATAGGTATTCTACTTTTGACTAAACAGTTGGTAACTCATATAGTGATATCTCGAGTGATCAAAATTGTCAAGCTACATATACAACACAAAATGACGAACCATCGTCTTTTGATAATATGATGTCGACATTTATGGTCCCAGGACAAATGCAATATGGTTATCCATCATATTATACAACACAAGACGATGAAGAAAATTATGAAACAATCCATATGTAGCTTCGAGAAATAGTTTCTATATGTAGTAGTGTTGTATGTAACATTATTATTTTATTGTATGCTATATTTCTATATGAATTTGAATCGTTTGTTGTTACGTTTTCATTAAAAATGCAAAAATCCAATATCAAGACCGAAACAAAAAACTGAAACAAGCGAAATGACCGAAACTGACCAAAACCAACAAAATTTCAAATGACCGAAACTGAGATCGAAACCGAGTTCTCAAACCTTGCGATATCAACTTGAAAAGGACAAACGAAGTACAATTGAGCCTTGACATGTTGCTATAATCATAAAAGCCATTTTCTTTATTTATCTAAAAATATATGTGCAGTTCGACATGTTCTCTAAAAAAGCATAGTGATTAATCTAAAGAAAAAAGGCAATCCGTTTGTCTATTTATTATACAATGCAAATGTTTCACTTTAGCGAAGCATTTTTTACACTACTAGAAACACTCTTGTGTAAATTTATAGAAATTAAATCTTTCTTATTACTTGCAAAAGTAAAGTTCAAGATCCTATTTAGCATGATCTTCTTTCTCATTTTGTCCGATATTCGCACATATTTATTTGACAATGACTACGTGTTTAAGTACTAAAATGTTTATAATGAATTTTGATTTTTATTAAAATAATACCTTATGTACGAGACTAATTCATATTTATTTTTTATGTGCATGTCATTGCATGTACCAAAGTATATTATGGATTGCTTTCCTTCATGAAGACCAAGATGGTGTTCATTATTAGTTCATTTAATAATTTAACAATGGACTTTCTTTATATATGATACTTAGTGTATGAACTAGTGAATATGGGATAGGAAACATGGATTAAAGCGCTATTTCACTTGGTTTTCTTTCTACGAGTCATTAGGTTATCTCCTTTCAATTTTACTTTGGCAATTATCGTTAATTAGGTTGTATGATTCATTTCACCTTCTACGCTGCCAAGTCAAAAGTTCTATGTTGAACACAAACACCTTCCTTTTTCATATATTAAACCAAAAATTTCCATTTGAATATAACAAACAAACAAGTAGTTAAATGCTTTTCAACCAAAATAAAATGGGTCTTTGAGTAAAAATTTAGTTTCTAAGAGCTGAGAGTACATGGATGGTTGTATTGAAAAATTGGGGTGAGAGAGGCTCGAACTCTCGACCTCAGGATTACTCAAGAAAAGCTATGAGACCTACGCGCTAGCCAACTGTGCCACCACCCCGTGTGTTAATTTTGATTTTCAAGCTTCATAGTTTCTACGGATTTCATCTTATAAAATGAAGAAACATAATAAATTAACTTTTCACATCATTAGGGTGACCATATTCGACCCGTTAGGTTGAGTTTAAGTTAAAAAGGTGAAACTGGTTTAAAGAAAACATTTTTTTGAAAACCAAACCGAAGTAACAAAATATATTTCAGTTAATTCGATTTAACAAAACCCTAAGTATCGTATGGTCAGAATGTTCAATATAGACAACTCGATGATTTTTAAATGATGATTTTCAAATTAATTTCATAATATAACCATATTCAAGATAATATATTCAACAAAATTAGAAGAAACAAATTAAATTGGCATTAATTTCAAAATAAAACCAAGTTGTGATGAAGTTGGGGTCGAAGATGTTGGCCGCGAGAAGTTGTCTTCGTCTTCTTCTTTGAGACAACGAGCTTTCTTCAAGGAGGCATGGCACAAGCATGAGTACATAAAATTGAAATTTACTGCGGTGGAAAGAAATAATAGGGTAAAAACTTTTTCAATGATTGAAGAGGGCAAGTGTTTGGCCAACATAAAAACATAGACCTGGTAAAATGAAGTGGGAAAGGATAAGGGCATTGGTAAAATTGAGATTATGTAAAAGAGAGTCCTTAATACAATGCATTTAGCACCATTCCAAAAGAAATTCGATTAGCATTAATCATTTCTTAATTTTTCATTTCTCTAAAATCGCTTAAATTCCTTTCTTTTATTTAGCTCTAACTCTTATCCGAGTTTTACATTCTGTTGTAACGTAATTGTATTGACTTTTTTGTTTTATTTCTAGTTTGAGTTTTACATTCCAAATATATGTTGTTATTTTTTTCTCTCGACTTTTTTGATATTAAAATTTTACGATTAAGAACGCAGGTTCATGATATAATACTCGAAAATGGCATGATATAGGAGCCACATTTTTTTATTGTGGATTAAATATATGCTAAAAATTTAAAAGCATGTATGTTGAATTGTCAAAATATTTAAATTTAGAAAAAAAAGAGTAAATTTATTAGTATTGATACATACTCAATGGTTTAAATGATTGGAAATTGAACCTTCCAAAGTTTAAAAAGTCAAAAGCAAATTAAAATTGCATGTGCTCATGAGTCCTACTAAAAATATCATTTTGATGTATGTATTAACTTTTTAAAAAAAATGAAATCGATGAATGGTATATTAATAAACATATGTGGTTCTTATTTTTTATATTTCTTTTTTTTTTGATCGAGAATCCAAATTTAAAATGGCGTTCTTAATGTGCTAAAGATAAGTTGTTAAAACTTATGTTTTCATGTAAGAATATAACATAATATTTGGATGTATTTGAAATGCTTGTTTGCATTTAGTGGTATTGAAAATCATGATGTGTATACAATTTTGGACTGCACGACCTAACCTAGAAGAATTATGGCTGACGAACGCGAGATGACTTCAAAGTGCAAACAAGTGACGTTTCGCAACGATCTTTCTTCACTTGTTTAAGTAATGACCTGCCATGTAAGCACCGTATCCTAATAACAATGTAGAGGTCCAGGAAGCTTTCAACTATGTTACAACCTTTTCGAAACCAAGAAAATACCCTTCCGATAGGGACGAAAGCCTTCAAGGATGAATGGAAAACGATTGGATACCCAATGGTGGAAGGAAGATTCAGGTGAAAGCTTAAAAAGAGAAAACATCATCACTTTTTGCAAGTATTGGGAATGTACCTTCCGAACACGTTTGGACATCTTTTCATGCTTATCTAACACATCGGCAACAACACGAGGCATAATCTTATAGTTTTCGATGGAGACAAAGGCATTCAGGTCTTATTCGAAAGCAGCATTAGAGGGGCGCTCTGATTCGATAACGACGGAAGGTCATAAAGACATCCCTTTGACTAAGTCGAAAGGACTGATGCGAAAAGATCCAGCCTGCACCTATAAATAAGATTCTATGGGTGTTGTTTAGGGATCCAATTCATGACTCCCATACTTGTACTTTTCATAGGCTTATAAATCATAATTTTTAAATTAATTTGGGAATTTCACTTGTAATATCCAAGCCATTATATTCGTACAAATTATCAATAAAGTGAATACACGACACCTTCTAATGCATGAACTCTTATTTGCTGCTTACATATATTTCAATTAGGATTACACACAAATCAATCCCTTTCGAAGGTGTTACCATTGAAGGCATAGGACCATTTCGACTCGATTAAATTTCTGTTGTTCCTACTTGGTTACAACTTTGGGATAATCCAACTAACCCAAAAGGGTTTTCGAAGGGATCATTCACTCCTTTAACTTTGTTTTGAGGCGTTGACAAGATTTTTTGTTAACAGATGTTTTAATCTTAAAATATTATTTGTGCTATTGTTTTTATGACAAACGAGATAACCTTGCATTTTATAGTGCTTTAGTTTTAAGGAGCTCTAATAACTTTGACAATTAGATGACAAAGTGATTAATTTTGCATTTGTATCTTTACCATTCTACAGACTAGATGCTTCAGATGAACATGATAATTCTTAAATTAGATATTTTAAAGAAACATAATTAATTGTATTTGGATGATTTTATATAATACGCAATCATCTAGGAAATTTATTGAAGATTTTCCCCATCATTCACTAAGGGAAAAGCTTACCATGAGTTATCAATCATTTGCACCAAGATATTGTTGATTTTTCTATATTTTTGACTTTCAATTTTAATTGCGTATCCTGCATGCACTATATCAAAATAAACTTAAATAGAAAGAACGGATAAGGAGAAGAAAGAAGGAAAAAATAAAAATAATCATAAACTTCATTTTGTCTTTTATTTAGCTAAAAATGCACGTGCAGTTCAACGCTCTCTAAAAAACACAGTGAATTAGTCTACAGAAAACAAAAATGCTATCTATCTTTTTATATGATATAATGCCAACATTTCACTTTAGTGAAGTTTTTTTACATACGAGAAATACCGTTGTGTAATTTATAGAAATCAAAATTTTGTTTTTAGTTGCAAAAGAAAAGTTCAAGATCCTAATTTAGCGTGTTTTTCCTTCTCACTTTCTCTGATATTCTAACATTTTCGTCTCAATATGACTACATGTTTAAATACTAAATGTGTAGATTGACTTTTGTTTCATATTAAAAAAACCTTACGTACGATATCAACTAATATTTATTTTTTATGTGCGCATGCATTGCATATACCAAAGTATCTTATGTATTTTTTACTTTCACATAAACCAAGCCGTGTTTCACTGTTAGTTTATTTAATAATTTAACAGTGGACTTTCTTTATATATGACACTTAGTATGTGAACAAGCAGAATGTGGGATAGGAAACAAGGGTTAAAGAGCTATTTCTCTCTATTTTCTTTTGATGAATCATTATGTTAGTTTCTAAGAATAACACGTGCATATATGGTTGTACAAAAACCTAAATTTAATTTCTAAAAATAACAAGTGCATATATGGTTGTACAAAAACATTGGGTAGGAAACAAGGGTTAAAGAGCTATTTCTCTATATTTTCTTTTTATGAATCATTATGTTAGTTTCCAAGAGTAACAAGTGCACATATGTTTGTATAAAAACCAAATTTAATTTCTAAGAATAACAAGTATATATATGATTGTATAAAAACTTGGGGTGGGAGACGATTGAACACTCGACCCCAGGAATACTGAAGAAAAGCTATGAGACCTACGCACTAGCCTACCGCGCCACCACCCCGTGTGTTAATTTTTATTCAAGCTCGACATTAAATTCAAAAAAAACCCGCTTGTGATGAAGTTGGAGTCGAAGACGTTGGCTATGAGAAGCTGGCTTCATCATTTTCTCTGAGACAACGAGCTTTCCTCTAGGAGGCATGACATGAGCGGAGTAAATAGAGTTGGAAATTTACCATGGTGAAGAGAAAAACTAGGTAAAAACTTTTTCGACAAATGAAAAAGGTAAGTGTTTGGGCAGCGTAAAAAAATAAATGTGGTAAAATGAAGTGGGGAAAGATAAGACCATTGGTAAAATGAAGATTAGGTAATTTTAAGTTAAAAAGGTAAAACCGTTTTAAAGAAAACATTTTTTTTTAAAACCAAACCGAATTAATAAAATTGTTTTCAGTTAATTCGATTTAACCAAACCGTAGGTGCCGTATTCTATGGTTAGAATGTTCAACATAGATAACTCGATGATTTTTGAATGATGATTTTTTAATTAATTTCATAATATAACCATATTCGAGATAATGCTTCAACAAAATCAGAAGAAACAAATTAAATCGACATTAATTTCAAAATAAAACAACTAAAATTTGAGAATGTTTTGTATTGAATGATATTTGAGCAGATAGAATCGAAGAAAATGTGCTTTTATTGATAAATAATGATGTTGAGTGCAAAAGGTACAATACTCATAGGCAATAAGAAGCTTATATACAGAAATTACAGCATTGGGCCATCTTGGGTTTTCTGGTTAAACCCGCATATTTGATATTTTGATATATAAAAATACATGAGATAACATATGACCGAATTATTCTTCACTTCCCTCCTCAAACCAATATTAGGTTTAGGGTTTCTCTGGCGATTTCAGATCTACGGCGGCGATCAACTAATCATGCCTTTCATCTTAGATTCTTCACAAAAGTTCTTCATTATATTACATAAGAAAGTAAATTGATCCTATCTACTTCAATTTGGAGTAGTTGTCTCTGAGGGTTCGGACTTTTTCTAAATGTTAGATCTATATGCTTCCTCTGTTGATTTGGCTTTATTCCGTCGGAAGTTACGTTACTGAGAGAATCGCCTGTAGCAGCTTCATCAATTTGAGGCGACCGAGTCTGAATGCTCAACCTCTTGCTGGATGTCAGATCTATGTGTTTTTCCCCTTTCTCTACCTTCAGCTTGGCTTGAAACTTTAAAAAAAATCTTACTAACAATGCTTTGGTTAGTATGTCGGCACGTTGGTAAGTCGAAGGTATGTGATTGATCTATAGATTTCCTCATTGAATTTGCTCGTGGATAAAATACAGATCAATTTCGATGTGTTTTGTTCGTGCATGCAGTATTGGATTAGCTGGTATATGTTATCCCGCTTTTTGGCAAAGCCGTGATATCAAAAGACTGGTCAAAAACAGAAGACAGTTCACCTCAGAGATTGATCGCACTCCCCTTCGCTATGGATAACGATGAATATTGTCCGAGTCCAGATTGGGCCAAAATCGACAAGTCATGATGAGCAAAGTCATAGGAACCAGCATTTCAAGTTTCAAGTCAATCCGAGGTCGTATGCTCAAGTTATGATGGCTTCAAGATTGAAAGAGAGGAATGTTTCTTGGTTCGAACCCATCACCTCCACGTTGATTCGAGTTCGTCCAATTCGAACCCACGTAATTCAAAACCATCCCCTGACCTTCCTTCGAATCCATCAAGACGCATGTCGCCTCGAACCCATGAGAAGTGCATTTGCTTCGAGTCCATCAAGCAAGCCTTCACTTCGAATCCATCTAAAGCACTCCCTACTTCGAATCCATCAGGGGCGCGCCTCCCTTCGAATCCATCGGAGGTGAATACGCTTCGAATCGACGACATCACCTAACCTCGAATCCATCAGCCAGTACATACTTCGAACCCATCAACTTCGACTCCATCGGCCTCGCATCCATCGGCTTCGAATCCATCCACACATTACACCACGTCACTGCCTTCGCATACAAAAGCATGGATTCGAACCATATGGATTCGAACCCATGGATTCGAACCGTATGGATTCGAACCTGTGGATTCGAACCATATGGATTCGAACCATATGGATACGAATGAATCAATAAGTGGAGTCGAAGCAAACAGGGTACACGAAGACGCAATCTTAAATAGATCATATCTCTCAATCGCATGATCCAAATGCCATGAGATTTTCACAGTAGCTTGCATACATGTTGAAGAATGTCCACACCAAATTTCGCCTCAATTGGATGCATTTTTGATCGATTCGAAGTTCACTTCGAATCGATCCCAAACTGGGCACGGACTCCGAGAACGCGGGCTTATGGGCCCCCCTCATGTGCCAGGCAACCTCCCTGAGTTTTAGGCGGGATTTTGGCCTTCCACACCTATAAATAGAGCCCCTGGTCATTCAGAAAAGGGTTCGGAGAATTTAGAGAAGAAGGATAAGCCTAAACGCTGCCAGAATCACTCCATACCACCTCCTTGGCTGCTAATTTCGAATTTAAGTCCATCTACTGCTGTAATTTGCTTAAAAACACTTGTAATCTTCAAGTATTAAGGAATAAAGTGATAAAACTTCATAGTGGACGTAGGCGCATAGCCGAACCACTCTAAATCCTTGTCTTCTGTGCAATTTACTTTTCTGTGACTTGGAGTTTTTGCTAGATAGTACTTATTTTCACTTCAAGTTTTTCATTTATTACCTCTTCAAAAACTCCCAAAGGGTGTTGCCCAATTTTGGTGCAAACATTTTGGTGCTTTCACTGAGAAGAAGAAAAAAAACCAGCTCTTTCTCCTGCTCCGTGGATCTATCTTCAATACCGGATTGCATAAATCTAAGAGGGGGATCCAGACCTCAAATTCAGATTCCTTCCATTCTTTTCAGATTTGCTAAAAATCTAGGATAGTAACCCAACCTTCAGGATGGTTAGTACAAGAACCACTTCCAACGTTGGTAATCAAGAAGGCCGTGATAGGCAAAATCCCGCACAGCTACAGTCAGCCAATCAGGATGCCGCTGGACAAATAGATCAGTCAGGTCCGGTTACAAGACAGGAGTTCCAAACGTTACTCCAGGAATTAACTCAAAGCCGACAACAGCTAACTGAGCAGTTACGTGTCAATGCTGAATTGACTAACCAACTAAACCGTCAGGGCCAAAGAAGATTCTAGAGGGACCACGCTTCGCATTCTTCCACGGAAAGCTCTGCCTCATCCGACTATGACGGCAGATCTACGCGCCCCAGGTTAGACGGAAGTCAAGCGCATGCTTCTGGTCTCCGGCAAACGTTAACTGTTGGACAAATAAGGGTTGGCCCCTCTGCCAGTTTTCATACGGGACTTTCCTCTCGAGGAGGCATTGTTCCACAGCACACTGCGGATAACCAAGCCACCGCAGTTGACACAGGAGTTGACACCCGGAATCACTCCAGTCCAAACTACCGCCAACAGGAATGTGTCCCCGAACCGAATGTCCCCGAAGACATCGAGCCAAGGAGGCGAGATTCGGATCGTCGACGGCGCCCGATCCCACCTCGCACTGTGGAACCCGACCACACCTTGGCTCGACACCCTTCGAATATGGCAACGCCTGATCTCTCAGCTATGGTCCGCCAAATGGTTCGCGAAAGTCAAGGCTTAACAAATGACGATTGGGGGATCTCTCGAAGTCACACCCCATTCACTAACGACATATTATATGCTGAGCCTCCCCGGCGATTCAGGATGCCAGCTTTGCCCATGTATGAAGGAAACTCCGACCCTAGCCAGCATATTCTGAAATACGAATGGTCAATGACCGCTGCCAGAGCTGATGATGCAGTAAAGTGCCGTAGCTTTCCTATTTCCTTAGGGGGAATTGCGACAATGTGGTTTACACGTTTACCACCACGGTCTATCTCCTCGTTTGACCAATTGGCTACCAAATTTATTGAACAATTCCGTATGCACATCGCCAGGCCTAAAGACGTAAATACTTTATCTAGTGTCACTCAAGCCCCTGGGGAGACACTCAGGCGATACCTGGAAAGATTCAACGCCGCCTGCACAGAAATCACTAACCCCAATGATAATTCAATCTTGATGGCTCTGACTAAGGGGATTGACCCCGACTCTGATTTTGGAAACTGGCTAGCTGGAAAACCTCCCGCGTCGTTGGATCGTTTCTATTCCAAAGCCACCCAATTTTTGAGGCGTGAGGATGCGAAACAATCTAGGAAGCAGGACGATGCGAGGCCTAGCAATGAAGGGGTTCAAAGCAATGTGGCGGTTAAACAGTCAGGGGAAGGCTCATGAAGAGTGCAGCTGAATATTCAGAACAAGCAAACCCAGCCAAGGAACGGCGATAATAGGAGTAAGAAGCAGGATCAGAATCGTGGCCCGCGACGTAGGGCACAAATGTTTGAAAGCTATACACCGCTGAATACGACACTGGAAAACGTATATCTACAAACCTGTAATACGATGCAGTATAAGAAGCCGACTCCGAAGCCATCATCGGAGAAACAGATTCAAACGGGGAAGTTTTGTAGATTTCACGAAAGCTATGGGCACAACACCAATGACTGCAGGCATTTGCAAGACCTTATTGAAAAGCTGATCAAAGAAAGGAAGTTGGATCAATTTGTGCGGGCATCGCAAGCCGGTGGTGTGGGCCCGTCAAACCAAAATCGTGCACAGAACCAAGAAAGACAGGAGGAGCCCGCTCGTACAAGCGGAAGGTTGGTCATAAATACAGTCAGTGGTGGCCCTCATCCAGCAAATCGAAGTTGGAAGGAAATGGAATCATACGCCAATTCGATCGGGCACGTGAGTTTTGAAAGCTGCAGCACACTTGATGAAGGGGCTCCGGCTAAGCAACAGAGGACGATGGCGGATGATATAGTTTTTAGAAATCGAGATGCTGATAAAGTCGAAGCCCCGACTATAGACCCACTAGTCATATCCGCCCAGGTTGGTCCTGCTTGGATGAAGAGGATCCTGGTAGACAGTGGAAGCTCAGTAAACATCTTGTTTAAAAGGGCATATGATCAGATGAAGATGGAAGCTAAAGATCTAAGGCCTTGTCAATATAGGATCCACGGCTTCGATGGAAGTGCTAATATACCCACCGGGATGGTAGAATTGCCAGTAGAATTGGGAAACGGAGAACGCCGCAGAGTCCGAATGTTACAATTTGTTGTCCTGGATATCCATTCACCCTATAATGCCTTTTTGGGCCGACAAGCCCTTGCCGAATTTAGGGCAGCAATTGCCCCGTGGTGTTTGACTCTAAAGTTCCCTACTGACCACGGGATTGGGGTCATTCAAGGGGATCAGGCTGCCGGGAGAGCCTGTTATGTTGCTGAACTACGAGAAGCACAAAGGAGGGAGAAAGGAAAGGGCGTAGAGGAATCTCTCTGCGTCCGCTTTGCCGATGATTAACAATTAGCGCCTGGGCCTCTGCCCGGGCACCACGACCAATTCCAGAAGGATCTTGACCCTTGAGACACTGAAGATATTGATGAATCCAAAGAAAGTCAAGCTTCCCCGACCGAGCTGACGATCGATGTTCCAATTGATGACAGTAATGATTCGAAAATATTAAAAATTGGGTCTCAGCTAAACCTGCAAGCACAACAGGAATTGGTCGAATTTCTCCAAGCGAATCTAGACGTATTCGCCTGGACGCACTCCGATATATGTGGAATCTCGTCGGACATCGCGAGCCACACTTTTAATATTGACCCGCGGTACATCCCGGTCAAGCAAAAGAGACGCGGTATGGATCCAGAGAGATCTGCCGCCCTCAAGGAAGAAGTCGATAAGTTGAAGATGAATTGGTTTATCCGAGATGCTTTGTACCCGGAGTGGGTATCCAATCCTGTACTTGTCCGCAAACCAAATGGAAAATGGAGAGCGTGCATCGACTACTCTGACTTAAATAAGGCTTGTCCGAAAGACAGTTTTCCACTTCCTCGAATCGATCAACTTGTGGATTCGACGGCCGGACATGAATTATTATCTTTCATGGACGCTTACTCTGGGTACAATCAGATACCCATGCATGTGCCCGATCAAGAACATACAAGCTTCTAACTGACCTGGGACTATACTGCTACAAGGTCATGCCTTTTGGTTTAAAAAATGCCGGAGCAACTTACCAACGCTTAGTCAACCGAATGTTTGCCGACCAGATCGGGAAAACCATGGAGGTCTATGTGGATTACATGTTGGTAAAATCACGATACTCCACTGATCATGTCAAAGACTTAGAGTCAATGTTCAATGTCCTCCGGAGATATGGGATGAGGCTCAATCGGCTAAAATGTCATTTCGGGTTCGCTTCCGGGAAGTTCCTTGGGTTTATCGTCAACGCCCGGGGAATAGAGGCCAACCCCGAGAAGATCTGGGCGATCAGGAATCTTCAAACCCCAAGGACCATAAAACAGGTTCAGAGTCTCAATGGGAAGGTTGCAGCGCTGAGGAGGTTCATCTCGAAATCAACGGATAAATGCATACCCTTCTTCGATCTGATCCGAAAGGGGAAAAGAAACTTCGAATGGACTACGGAATGTGAAGGCGCGTTTCAATCGCTAGTTCAGCATCTTTCCACACCACCGATTCTTTCAAAACCTGTTGATCACGAACAATTATACCTTTATCTGGCTGTATCTGAAAATGCTATTAGCGCTGCATTAGTTCGAGAGGAAGACCGAACACAGAAACCAGTCTATTATCTCAGTAAACGATTAACCGGGGCCGAGAGAAATTATCCAAGGCTAGAAAAATTGGCATACTGCCTAGTCATCACCTCGAGGAAGCTCCGTCCATATTTTCAGGCTCACCCTATCATTGTGTACACCGACCAACCGTTATGACAGGTCCTCGCACGACCTGAGACGTCTGGCAGGTTACTAAAGTGGAACATTGAACTGAGTCAATTCGACATCACATATGTTCCGAGGAGAGCCATACGCGGTCAAGTCCTAGCAGATTTCATTGCCGAATTCACTGTTCCTAAAGACTTAACTGAAAATAGTAACTCCCCCGAATATATATGGAAGCTATAAACTGATGGAGCATCCAACGATCGGTGCTCGGGCGCAGGGATAGTGCTTGAGACTCCCGAAGGCCGATCCATCTGCTATGCCTTAAAGTTTGATTTCCGGGCAACCAACAACGAAGCTGAATACGAAGCCTTGCTCACCGGGTTGAAGTTGGCCCGTGACCTGAGAATTATCGCTGTGGAGATTTACTGCGATTCCCAGTTGGTGGTATGCCAAGTTCGGGGTGAATATCAGGCCAAGGATCGAAGACTAGCCGCTTATCTAGCCCAGGTCGGAGAAATACTGGGTCAGTTTGATTATTATACCATTTTCTACATACCACGAGAGCGCAATCAGAAAGCCGATTCGTTGGCAAAGTTGGCAAGCACAAGCGAAACTCAACACTTGGGACTCGTTCCCGTCGAGACTTTATCCTCTCCAAGCATTGATCGAACGGAGAATGAACTCATATTTGAAGCTACCTCCGAGAGGGAATCATGGATGACCCCCTACCGAGACTACATTGAGCATGGCACACTGCCGGAACGGCGAAGTAAAAGAAGACAGATTCTTCGAAAGGTTTCACGATTTGTCATTCAAAACGAATTTATGTATCGGAGGGGATACTCTGTTCCTCTTCTCCGGTGTATCGCACATGACGAAATCAAGCGAGTGTTGCGTGAGGTGCACGAAGGAGAATGTGGCGATCACACTGGGGGGCAAGCACTTGCCAAGAAAATACTTCGATACGGATATTATTGGCCTACCGTTAACCGCGATGCTATGGATTATGCCAAAAGATGTGATAAATGCCAGAGACACGCTCGGATCCCTAGAGCCCCGCCTTCTGAAATAACCCAAATGGTCAGTCCGTGGCCATTTGCAATGTGGGGGATGGATATAATCGGTGCATTGCCTTTAGCTAAAGGGGGTGCAAAGTACGCCATAGTTGCGGTTGATTACTTCACCAAATGGGCTGAGGCTGAGCCTCTTGCAACAATTACAACAAAGAAGGTAATCAACTTCGTGGTACGCAACATCATCTGCCGGTTTGGTCTCCCGCATACTATTATCACCGTCAACGGAGCCCAATTTGACAGCGCTGAATTTAGGGACTTCTGTCAGCGATTTCACATCCATAAGAGATTCTCAACAGTAGCGCACCCACAAGCGAACGGTCAGGTCGAGGCCGTCAATAAGGTTATCAAGTCTATATTGAAGAAAAGACTGGAGAAAGCCGGGGGCAAGTGGGTTGATGAACTACCATTGGCTCTGTGGGCGTACAGAACGACTCACAAAACTACGACCGGACACACCCCTTTTTCTCTATCCTATGGCTCTGAAGCAGTTATTCCATTCGAAATGGAAGTTCACTCTCACCGTGTGACATACTACAACCCGAAAACGAACGCTATATTACTTGCTGAATCCCTAGATCTGCTTGATGAGAAGCGTGAAGAAGCCGATGTGAGGGCAGCTGCATATCGAGGACGAGTCGCTCGAATATACAACGCCAAGGTCCGCCCACGAACTTTTGAACCCGGCGACCTGGTACTCAAGAGAGTTTACCCGGTCCCTTCGCACATAAACCCAAATTGGGAAGCGCCGTATATGATTTCACAAAAGCTCAGAGATGGCACATTCAAGTTATCAACCGTTGATGGTCTCACTTTACCAAGAGCCTGGAATAGCGGAAGCCTCCGTCGCTACTACATCTGACAGGCTTTATTTATCTATCTTTTACCAATTTCTTCCTTAGCATTTTGTTTTTGCATTTTGAAATTTGAACTTGTAATAAGGCAACTGATTTTGCCATGTTTCTTTCGTTTCAGCAATAAAATGCCATCTCTTCGAGCCAAAAGTTGCGATTCACTGAAAATAACACATAATATCACGTTGCACGAAGAGCTAAATTCCATCGCACGGTGGGATTTATTCAAATAGGGAGTAACTGTAATACGACCAGTCGCTCACTAAATGAAACCCGAGCACGGGGACAAAACACAATACCAGCATTCACAGGGATTGATACACGACAATCCTTTTTCTAACTCCAACTTCCCACAGCGTAAATTGGAGTATAAACATTCCATAATTCATTCCCGGAGTGCGAACGGACTCCAACTTCCCAGAGTGCGAATCGGAGTATAAACATCAAATCCGTCGTTCCCAGAGTGTGAACGAATTCCTAAAAAGCCCAAATAGGTGTGACTGACTACCTATCGGCTAACTCCAACTTCCCACAGCGTAAATTGGAGTATAAACATTCCATAATTCGTTCCTGGAATGCGAACGGACTCCAACTTCCCAGAGTGCGAATTGGAGTATAAACATCTAGTCCAGATTCCCAAAGCGCGAATCAAAGCACGAACAATAATTCGAAGTCCCCGAAATATGGGCCGAGATGTCAACATCAACTCCCAATTCCCATAGCGTGAAGTGGAGTATGAACATCAATTCCAAGTTCCCAGAGCGCGAATCGTGTTCCAAACATCGATAACTCTCAGATTCCTGGAATGCAGGACAGATTATCGATTTCAAATTGTCATAATTCCCCAGAAGGGGGGCATATGCCCAAGACTTGCAATAAACGCAATCAGCCGCCAGAATATGAATATTATTCCCCGCAGCTAAGGGGCAAAAAGCTGAGTGTTAATCACTGGCCTAAGCGATAATGTAATCAGAGTCCAACTCATTCATTAAATCACGACACGAAGCTATATTTAAAATATTAAGCGGATAGAAGACAAATGCTGCAAGGCATTTAGGTAAAAAAAAAGAATAATTTCCCATTTCATCAGCCAACAAAAACAGGTTTGATTACAGGGCAAGTAAAGATGTTTCGATTAAGTAGAGGTCAGATCCACACATATACACGGCCCAAAAAGAACAAGAGAAAAGATAAAAGAACTGTTATCCGTAATCACATGACGAAGCGAAGGGCTCACTCTTTCTTCCTCCGGTGCTTCTTCCTCGGAGTCGAGCCGCTAGACCCACTGCCTGGCTTCCTGCGAGACTTTTTGCCTTTCTTGGGAACATCCTCCGGGTCTGGCATAATATCGACGTCTTCCTCAGAACTGGAAAGGGTAGAGATCCTTCTGTGGGGGTGAGCCGAGGGCATGGGAGCGGTAACATGTACTTGTTCAGCAACACTCGAGACGGTTGCCGTGCCACCAGGAGAAATCATCATTAGAGAAGATAAGCTTGAGGGAGCAGCGTCACAACTGGGACCAACTGTCACTGTCGTAGCCATCTCGGCACTTATCTCGGCTAAAATCTCTTCCTCTCGAGACAGTTGGGCCGCGCTAGATACGCTAGTGGTCATCACAATCGAGCTAGAAACTGGTGCATCTCCACTCTTAGCAAAAGGAAGATCGGGAATGGGGTCAAGAGGGTGACCAAATAGCTCTTCAAACATTTGAACATCGAATGACATTGAGCCTCCCTCTCCCATATCACCAACCATGGCGGCAGTTGAAATCGCCTCGGTGACAATAAATCCACGCGTAGGATATAAAGCTGAAGAAACAGGGAGCACGGGTGTGACACTCTCGGTCACTAAACAACAAAAATTAGAGCTATCAGACCAAGAAGTTCCCTCGAAAATCAATGTTTGAAGACGTAAGAAGAGTAATCAAAATACCTACTTTACCTTGCCTTGGAGCTTGAACAAGCTCGGGGACGAGAGTCTTGCCCGAAGATAGTTCCGGTTGGTCCGGATTGTAGGCTGGAATGGCTTGTGGATCGACCGCAGCAACACCTGCGGACAAAGTCGAAACAGGGACTTCAGTATTCTCGCTATGATGCATAATACCCGAACCTTCGCCGACCTCCGTTTGATGGACGCCAAATCTTTCTTTTTCAGCAAAAATTACTGCTTCATGAAGGGTTCTCCTCTCATCCTCGCTGAGCAGACGTGACTCAAGCTCAAACTCATCTAATACCCCATCCGGACAAGACATCCTCTTGTTTTCCACTAATTTCTTCCAAGCATTGTAGAGAGGCATCGAGTAATCCCCTAGCCAGGAGAGATTTCTATGTTCTAATACATTGGCATTATATGTGTCCAAGAGATCGTCGAATTCGGCCACCATCTTGAACCTCTCCGCTTGGACTCTCTCCTCCACCTCCGATTCAACCTCCTTAACCCTTGCAATTGCCGCATCACGCTCAGCTCAAAAAGATACAGCCTGCTCACACGCTTCTTGCGCGGCCACGTTCGCATCATCTTTTTCTTTATTCATGTCAGCAAACTTAGCCTTTAACTCCTCTAGTTCCTTGACTGCCGCATCCCGCTCAGCTTCAACATTCTTGTATTGATGGCCTAAGTCTTCAACTAAAGTACAATGTGCCTGTTGCATCTTCGCCATCTCAACTAATGTCTCATCAACCTTTTTTAACGCCTCGACCTCGGCCTTGCGGGAAGATTCCGCCTCAGATTGGAGTATGTCGACAATGCGACTCTTTTGAGCCAAGTCGGCTTCCAGCTTCTCGATGGTTTGGGCCCGGTCGAAGGCAGCTTTGGAAGCCTTAACAGCCGCCCTGTACCATTCTTTGTACTGAGCATAAAAGTCATGGGTATAGCTGAGCGCCGTGGTCGTAGCATCTTCGGGAATTCTTTTAAGATTGGGAGGAAAAATACAAGCGTCAAAGCAAATCTCTGGAAAATCCTTCCTCAATTGAGCGAGCCTGATAGCCCCTTCGCCAGAAGACTCAATAAGGGTCTCCTCCACGGACGTGGACGTTGCAACCTCAGTTCGAGGACGATGTGGCTCGAGCCTCAAAACTTGTGAAGACGGTTGATGTCGCAGAGGCTCGGATACCTGGACATGACTTCGGGATGGCGGAGGAGATCGAGAAGGGGAGCAATGCCTACGATCTCTGTCCGATCGTTCCTGGCTACAGTAACCGCGGTGATGATCCTTTGCATGATACTCCTGGCCATGATGCCTCCGGTCGCGATCACGATCGGGGTCTCCACGTCGAGATTCGTAATAAGCTGATGGATGATGCACTCTCCGGAGTTTGTCCAATGTAGACTGACGGCCAGCCATACTACCTGGAAAGGAGATGCGATTCAGTTAAGTACCAGGCAAAATCGATATAGCATGAGAAGTAGTCATGTAGTGTTGTGAAAGTGTATGCAAATGCGCAAAGCCCCCGACCAACCGGAAGTATCGACTGCACTAACATGTAAAAGCTCACTTATGTCTAACGCTTCCCGGAGCTCAACCAACCCGGACTTGTGATAAAGAGAAACGCATTCCGGAATGGGAACGTCATCCAGTCCTATGAAAATGTTTCCTGGTTGACAAAGAGCGGGGTCAGAAGAATTAATTCCAGGGATCAAGCGAGACACGACTGCAGACTTCCGTCTCTTAAATTTAGGAACAACAGCCTTGCCTTTTCGCTTTTTTACTGCTCGGAGAAGGTCAGCCGCTAGCCCGGTGTCAGTAGGCGTCCTCTCATCATCGCTCATTTCTCTTATCACTACACCGGTTTTCCTCTTTGCCTTCGGAGCCGATTTCGCCAATCCCTCAATGACAATACTCTGGTTCGTCTCGATTAAACCCAGCATCCTTAAGTTATCATCAGTTAAGACCAAGTCAATGTTCCGCAAATCACGCGGGATCTCTTGTAAACTTCGGATGACGTTTCTGTATCGACCATCGTCTGGCCTTGATATGATAGCTGTAAGAAAAACGCCTGACGTCAGTTCGAGTGTCAACAACGGCTATTAAAGAAGGCTTACTTGTTTTACGGCACTCACGTCTGGACAGCCATCGCCTAGCGAATCCTGGGGGGCATCAGACAAAAAACCATTCATTCTTAAAGTAACTAAGTCTGGTCCAGGCTCCCGTCACAATCTGGCAGTTTCTAACTGCCTCCAGAAAGGTGAAAGACGGACTATCACCCCTGCTCTTGAAATTGAATATATTTCTAATCTCAGCTGGCCTAGGCGGACGAAAAAGGCGATCCATGAATAAAATGAAAACACTGTTCAGCAACGCGTGCCCATTGGGATGAAGTTGTGCGGGAGCAATTCCAATGAACGATAGCATCTCCCTGATATATTGGTTAAACGGGGGGAGAGTTCCAGCCGCACAGGCATGGCGATAAAAAGCAGTGTAGCCTTCGGGTGGATTGTGAGGTCTATCATCAATTCCCGGTAGCAAAACGTCATCCGAAGATAAGATATGTTTCGAACATATCCGACCCAATAATGCTCCAGAAATATTGGATCGGACGGAGTCTATGGGATCTTCGATATGTAAGGCCTCCGGCAATTCGTCCGGAGCAGGATCTATTACTTCAGGAAGGATCTCTGGAATTTCTAGCACTGGAGGAGGCATGCATTGTAACTCTTGTTGTTCAGAACCCAAAGACTCCATAATTAACTAACTCACGAGAAAGCAGCGTTAAAATACAAGGAAAGCCCGTATATTCCCCGGCGTGAAGTATATGAATATGTCGTGCAGTGCAAGTGCATAACTAAAGCAAATTTTGCAAGATTGGAACACGGTGTCCGAACGACGAAACATTGGAATTGGAAAACGAAAACGACCGTCATCGCTGACCGTCACTTTCATGCCACTCAGATGCTACTGACCAATTCAAGTATGAATTCTTTGTATGTGTTTAAGTCATGGTGCCATCGACGAGCTTCAAAAGACAGGTCAGGTCAACTTTGATCATGCAAGGACGAAGCTCGTCGGACTCAAATATGCTAAAAATTTAGTGAGCTCGTCAGAGTTCAATTTAAAGTTAGTCGTAGTTCAGATATTGGAACAAATCAAAGGAGTGGAAGTTCCAGAAGCGAGAACGTTCGAATCGATCGACTCGATTCGACACGAGTCGAATCGATAAACTTCGAATCGGCGCGCCCCAATGCCACGTAGTTCGACTCGATGAGACCTGGGAACAGAGAGGCAGTTCGAACCCATGGAGCCCCACCTGACTTCGGACCGATCGAAGTCGAACTCCTTCGAATCCATCAAGAGCAGTTCGAATCCATGGAACTCCACCTGACTTCGAATCGATCGAAGTTAAACTCCTTCGAATCGATCAACGTATCATCGCTTCGAATCGATCGGAATATTGCTGTTTCGAATCGATCACCGCAAGCCTTTTTCTTGTTCACCTGCAATCATCGATTCGAAGCCACACATTCGAAGCCAATTCGAATCGCTCACCCCTGGATCGATACGAAACAGTGAAAGACAATACTCTGAATGATACGACTCGAATGTTTTCATTCCTCAGTTCCATCGAGTCGACCCACTTTGTTCATATCTTATCACACTTCAAGATTTCCAGAAGAAAGCGTTGAATCAATGCCAAAAAATTGCAGTGTTATCATTTTCAACTCGAATCAATCCCTTGGTTACCTGGCTTGGTTGGATTGCAAATAGAAGCTTGGAGGAATTTGATCGACTCGTGGAAAAGAACGTTTGATTTGGCTCTGAGATCGATTCAAAGAAGCAGCTAAAGCAATGGTAAAAAGGTAAAAAGAGAAAATGGAGTCGGCCTCGTGTATTTATATGGATTCCAAGGGGGATTAGTGGCGCTTCAACTCTCGGTCATTTTGACCGCTTACCACAGGTCACAACCTCATCGATTCGAACGATTACTTTCGAATCCTTTCTAAGCTTCGAGTCCATCACTGCTTCGAATCCATCACAGCTTCGAGTCCATCACTGCTTCGAATCCATCGCAGCTTCGAATCAATCACAGCTCCGACTCCCCCCCAAGCTTCGAATCCGGCAAGGCAGCATCGATACGAGGCATCATCGATTCGAAGAAGCACATGAGCAAGGGCTGGATCGAAGGTCCAATCGATTCGAAGCACGAGGTCCATCGGGGCATCGATTCGAAAGCCACCTATTTACACAAACATAACTTCGAATCCATCGAAGGCCACTGACAAAAACAGACGAGATCGCCTCAAATGTAAAAAACTACTCGTCTACCTCGTATAACGATTCAGGAGAGGATCGATACAAAAGGATAATCATAGACAACCATAAAAGCAATACTTTGACTTGAATCTTAAATCGATTCAGGAGAAAATCGATACGGAACTTAGCGGCAAACAAAAACCAACATAACTCGTGAACACACGACGTTAATAGGGATCAAACTAATACATATGCACACATATCAAACTAACATTCGATTTTAAACATTTACAGGGATCAAACACTCATCCTGTTACGACTACAACAGCCAACGACTAAGCGCAATTATACAGCAATCAATCATATCAAGGCAAAGTTACAACAATACGGCGTATGAGCCTCAGCGAAAAGAGAGCAATGGTTTTTAGAAAGAGATGGCGACTATTCAAAGCACGTCATGTTCCCACAAGACATACTTTGGGGGGCAAAATGTTATCCCGCTTTTTGGCAAAGCCGTGATATCAAAAGACTGGTCAAAAACAGAAGACAGTTCACCTCAGAGATTGATCGCACTCCCCTTCGCTATGGATAACGATGAATATTGTCCGAGTCCAGATTGGGCCAAAATCGACAAGTCATGATGAGCAAAGTCATAGGAACCAGCATTTCAAGTTTCAAGTCAATCCGAGGTCGTATGCTCAAGTTATGATGGCTTCAAGATTGAAAGAGAGGAATGTTGCTTGGTTCGAACCCATCACCTCCACGTTGATTCGAGTTCGTCCAGTTCGAACCCACGTAATTCGAAACCATCCCCTGACCTTCCTTCGAATCCATCAAGACGCATGTCGCCTCGAACCCATGAGGAGTACATTTGCTTCGAGTCCATCAAGCAAGCCTTCACTTCAAATCCATCTAAAGCACTCCCTACTTCGAATCCATCAGGGGCGTGCCTCCCTTCGAATCCATCGGAGGTGAATACGCTTCGAATCGACGACTTCACCTAACCTCGATTCCATCAGCCAGTACATACTTCGAACCCATCAACTTCGACTCCATCGGCCTCACATCCATCGGCTTCGAATCCATCTACACAGTACACCACGTCACTGCATTCGCATACAAAAGCATGGATTCGAACCATATGGATTCGAACCCATGGATTCGAACCGTATGGATTCGAACCTGTGGATTCGAACCATATGGATTCGAACCATATGGATTCGAATGAATCAATAAGTGGAGTCGAAGCAAACAGGGTACACGAAGACGCAATCTTAAATCGATCATATCTCTCAATCCCATGATCCAAATGCCATAAGATTTTCACAGTAGCTTGCATACATGTTGAAGAATGTCCACACCAAATTTCGCCTCAATTGGATGCATTTTTGATCGATTCGAAGTTCACTTCGAATCGATCCCAAACTGGGCACGGACTCCGAGAACGCGGGCTTATGGGCCCCCCTAACGTGCCAGGCAACCTCCCTGAGTTTTAGGCGGGATTTTGGCCTTCCACACCTATAAATAGAGCCCCTGGTCATTCAGAAAAGGTGTCGGAGAATTTAGAGAAGAAGGATAAGCCTAAACGCTGCCAGAATCACTCCATACCACCTCCTTGGCTGCTAATTTCGAATTTAAGTCCATCTACTGCTGTAATTTGCTTAAAAACACTTGTAATCTTCAAGTATTAAGGAATAAAGTGATAAAACTTCATAGTGGACGTAGGCGCATAGCCTAACCACTCTAAATCCTTGTCTTCTGTGCAATTTACTTTTCTGTGACTTGGAGTTTTTGCTAGATAGTACTTATTTTTACTTCAAGTTTTTCATTTATTACCTCTTCAAAAAACTCCCAAAGGGTGTTGCCCAATTTTGGTGCAAACAGTATATACATGGTACTTTGATTATCACATCATAATATTGGTTTGACTGCTAATTTGATATGTAATTCTTTCAGTAGAGATTGTAACCAAATTATCTCTACTGTGACACTTGCAACACTCCTATACTCTGCCTCTATGCTTGATCTTGATATAGTAGTTTGTTTCTTAGAACACCATGACACCAGATTATCTCCAACGTCAATATAGTTTCCAGTTACAGACTTTCTATTATCAATGTCAGTAGCCCAATCTGCATCTACATATGCTGTGATGTTTAAGTTGTTGCATCTTTTCAAAGTTAGTCCAAAATCTGCAGTTCCTTTAAGATATCCGAGAATCCTTTTTTACTGCTTTCCAATATTCATCATGTGGTTCCTGCATAAATTGTAAGACTTTGGTAACACTGAATGAAATTTCTAGTCTAGTTATATTAGTGTATTATATAGCTCCTACAATACTTGTATATTGTTTAATATTTGATATGGTTTCTTCCGTTTTTTTAGGCAGTTGTTGATTACTGATCATAGTAGTAGGCTATGGTTTTGCCTCATGCTCTTTGATCTGACAAGTATTTCTCTGAAATATTTCTTCTGGCTCAACAATATTTCTATGTTTGATTTTCTGTTAACTTCAATACCCAGAAAGTAGTTGAGATTGCCAAGTCTTAAATAGTCTTTAATAGAAAATTTCTTGTTGAGATATTATATAATATTGTTGATCTCTTTTGTGTCATCACCTGTTATAATCAAGTTATCAACATATATTAGACATAAATAACATGGTTGTCGTAAATTTTGACAAACAGTGAGCTATCTAATTGATATCCTAGAGTAGTCAAAGTGGCTTTCAGTCCATCAAACCATACTCTTAGTGCCTATTTCAAACCATATATGGCCTTGTTTAACTTGCACACATGATGATAATCATGTTTATATCCCTGTGGTTGTTACATGTAAATTTCTTCATATGGAATGACATTTAAAAATGCATAATTAACATCCAATTGCCTTATATCTTAGTTTCCACTTAGAGCAATTGTGAGAAAAAAACCTAATAGTAGTTGGCTTCACCACTGGTGAAAATGTATCAATGAAGTCAAATCCATAATGTTGAGTATATCCATTAGCAACCAGTCTTGCTTTATATCTAGACATTATTCCATCTGGATTTTTCTTCAATTTATAGATCCTTTACATCCTATTATATGTTTGTTTGCTGGAGGATGCACTAGACTTCATGTTTTATACTTCATGGGTGCTTGATATTCTTCATTCGTTGTCTTCCAGTTTTCATCTTTACAAGCTTGCTCAAATGATTCAGGCTCATCAATATTTACTGTTGCTGTGTAGATTTTTGGTTTGAATATCCCACTCTTAGACCTTGTTATCATATGATGGTCTGTTCTGGTTGGTATTCAGTGTCTATTGATGCTGAATTGTCAACCTAATTAGTGTTGTTCAAAATTTGTTCTTGATGACTATTATTATTGATGCCTTAATTTTGATTGCTTGATACTAAAGGTGACTGAGCATGCATATCAGGCTACTCTTCTGTTCCATGACCTGTTTCAGATAACACTGTGTGTTGTGGTTCAGAGACTCCTGCCTTCTTCTCAATCTCAGTCTGATTTCATATTTCAGTATACACAGGTAAGTTTGAAATAGATATTCTTGAATTGTATATTTTTTGTGTAGTTTTAACATTTGTACAGGCAAAAGGAAATATTTTTTTTTCATTAATAACCACATGTTTACTTCTAAATATTTTTCAGTGTTATCCAAACATTTGTACCCTTTCCGTTTAGTTGCATAACCTAGAAATGTGTGTGGGTGAGATCTGAAATCTAATTTGTGTTTGTAATATGGCCTTAAATAGGGAAAACATAGACACCCAAATGTCCTTAGACTATCATAATTGGGTTTGATTCTCATGAGTTTTTCCACTGAACTTACTCCTCTTAGTACTTTTGTTGGGAGTCTATTAATCAAATATATAGAAATACTAAAAGAGTCAGGCTAGAACTTTAAAGGTAGGGATGTATGAACAAGTAAGATTAACCCTGTTTCAACTATGTGTTTGTATTTTCTCTCAACAAGGTCATTCTGCTCAGAGGTATAGGGACATGTAGTTCTATGTATTATACATTTGTCTAAAACAAATTGTCAAGTGATTTATATTCACTAACGCCATCACTTTGAATGATTTTAACTTTGTGACAAGTTTGCTTTTCAGCCTGTGTGATAAAGTATATGACAACATTATAAGTTTCTGCCTTAATTTTCAGCAAGTATATCCATGTGCATAGTATGTGCATCAACAAAATTTTATATATAGTATTTATGGCCATAATAAGAATATTGGGTGCAGGACCCCAACGATTCATAGAAACCAATTCTAATGGCATCTTGTATTCAATTGTGGAGTCTACAAAAGCTAATTTGTGACTTTTGCCCATTTGATAGTAGGTATAGAAATATGGTAAAGAATCAAAAGAAGTTTTATTTTCTTTTAGAACCTGTTTCACAACACTTGCATTAGGATGACATAACTTGTATAGGAAGACAAAACTTTTAATGCCATTGTATTTTTATTGTTTTCAGTAGATGACATTTCATTGTTATTACAATACTTTACTTTCAATAGGATTTCTGCAATTAGTTAAAGTAAACTTGTATCACCCATTCACTGCATCACCCTGCAAAAATTTTTCACTAGTTAGTATGTCTTTAACTAAGCAGTATTTAAGATATAATTCAAAGTAAACATTATTGTCATGTGCAAATTGAGAAATACTCATAAGATTTTTTTTATTCTTGAAACTCTTAATAAATTATTGAGATATAATTTCCTTTCACCTTTGATATAGGTTTACCTCTATATTTCTTGTTGCCTAGATTTAAGTTGTCAATATTGCTTGTCAAGTGATTGGTTGCTCCTCAGTCTAGGTACCATGCCTTATCTTGTATATGTTCAGGCTTTGTATTTTCATCCTAGTACCGATTCTTGTTGCACCAGATTGTTTGTTAGGTTTTTTCTGAACCTGTGCTAAGTTTGCACTATAGTTGCTATTTCTTTGACTGTTTGAGTTTGTCCTGGAATATAGTTTGCATTGAATCTGAAATAACACTTTGGTGCAGTGCGACCAACTTCTTAGCATATTAACATTTTGGCTTGTTACCACCACTCTCCATCTGCCTCTACCTCTTGTGGTGGACTTCCCCCTTTGATACTGTTGATTGGCATAATCTTGGTTTCTGATTTTATTATTTGAAGCATAGTTAATTAACATGTCAGTGTCTATGGGTTTCTTGAAGTCCGATCTTCCTTCATGTGCAAGGAGAATGGAGTGGACATACTCAATTGATGGTAGAGTTTTTTGAGAAGACACAGCCTCATACTCATCATCTAAACCAGTTAGAATAGTCAACGCTTGTTTAGTATTGAAAACTTTATGCCCCACAGCTTCAAGCATATCACATATGTTCTTGAATTTTTCCATATAGTCTCTCATTGTTTGACCGTCTTTCTTTACACTTTGTAACTGCCTTTTGTAATGCATCACTCCGACTGCATACCGCGAATTGAAAATTCTTTCAACTGTCAGCCAGATTTCATTAGCAGTTCTACAACCAATTACTTGCTGCAGCAATTTCACATTTATTGATGAAAGTAGCCATGAATTTATAAGACTATCTTGCCTTTGATATTTTGCATATTCTTCACTACTTACCGTCTTATTTTCCTGATCAGTGATTAATCTGAGAGGAACAACAATAGTGCCAAGCATAAATCCTACCAAACCATACCCTCTAGCTGCAGTTTCAACTTGTATTTTCTAGAAGAGATAATTGTCTTCGTCGAGTTGAGCAGTGATGAGTTGGGTTTGGGGGCTAAGGATGGCTTTTAGAAAGCTTTCTGTAATTGTTGAGGCTTGTTGAGTTGGATTAGGAGCATCATCAGATGTTGCTGAACTATTTTCCGTCATGCTGAAGTTTGTTGAATCAAGAATAGTGCTTGAAAGATAAGAAAACAAAACAGGGAATAACAAGATATATTGTTTATACAGAAATCAGGTATGTTGCAACTAGTTTTAAATGATGAGGTCGAATCTGATAAACCAGTGTTAAGACACCTACTTCTTTTCTGTTTTGATGAGATTCTTGATTTCTTGACCGGTTTCTAATTTTCTCAAGCCGAGATTTGATCTGAGAATGGGACTATGCAGGCAGGCTTCCCTTGGTGAGGCAGTAGTCTCTGGAGACAAATCTTGCACTGTCCAGATGATGAAATGTTGCTAATGGGTATTTAATCTCCAAATGATGAGGTTTCTTGTGTGGCTCGATACCATTTATAATTTGAGAATATTTTGTATTGAACGATATTTGAGGAGATAGAATTGTAGAAAACATGCTTTTATTGATGAATAATGATGTTGAGTACAAAAGATACAATACTCGTATGCAATACAGAAGCTTATATACAAAAATTACAGTATTGGGCTATCTTTGGGTTTCAAGTTAAACCAGCATATTTGATATACTGATATATAAAAATATATGAGATAACATACGATCGCATTATTCTTCATTGAAACGCTGGCTACGATGAAGTTGGAGTCGAAAACATTGGTTGCAAGAAGTTGGCTTCATCTTCTTCTTTAAGATGACGAGCTTTCTTTGAGGAGGTATGCAGCGAACGGATTAAATAAAACTGAAAATTTACCGCGGTGAAAAGAAAAACCGGGTAAAAACTTTTTCGACGAATGAAAATGTTCAGTGTTTGGGCAGTAGAAACAAAATAGACGTAATAAAAAGAAGTGGGGAAGGATTAGGGCATTGGTAAAATGGAGTCCTTAATTTGGTGCATTTAGCACCACTCCAAAAGAAACTCGGTTGGCATTAATCATTTCTTATTAAAATTGCTTAATTCCTTTCATATATTTAGCTCTAGTTCTTATTTGAGTTTTACAATGTTGATCTTTTCATGTTAATTCTAGTTTGAGTTTTACATTCCAAATATATGTCGTTTGTCACTGTTCTTTTAATTCATTTTTTTAATATTTAATGTTTATGATTATGAATGTAGGTTTATGATGTAATACTCGAAAATGGCACTATATAGAAGCCACTTTTTTTATTGTGGATTTAACATATGCTAAAAACTTAAAACCACGTAAGTTGAACTGCAAGAAATTTAAAAGAATAAATAAATTCGTGATTATTGGATACACCCATGGTTAAAGTGATTTTGAAATTCAACTTTCCAAAGTTTCAAATTTAGTGAAAATTAAAATTGCATGTACTCATGTGTCTGACTAAAAATAACATTTTGATGTATTTACTATTGTACGTCTAGTATACCAAAACAAAGACGAATCAATAATAAACTTGTCTCACAAGTTTACCACTCAGATTTCCACTACTCTGGAATTCTGTATTAGTTATTTTAACACCAAGTATGTTGTAATTAATTACAACAACAAAGTAACAACTATAACGATAATAACTATAGTGCTAAATCAAACGTTATACTATTTAAAGAAATAGTATAACGCAGATAGGAAACGATATATATATATATATATATATATATATATATATATATATATATATATATATATATATATATAAATAAATCAACTAGAAATCCAACCGGTTGAAGAAGGAAATTACGTTTGAGGCTTGTCCTAACAATTTCCTTAAGACTTTATTCAAAGTCTCCCAAGATACAACAGACGTGATCTGCTCGAGATTGTAATGAATATGTCGACTCTGTGATTTATTATATAGAGCAGTAGAGAAGAAGAAGAAGAAAATTGGAATCGAATGAGAGTGTGATCAGTATTCTCTTCTATTTATAAGTTCCTCCGCTTCCTTTCAAACAGTCGCGTCCGCTTGACGGGTTGCACCCGTTGCCTTTTAATTACTACCGATCGTTAATGGGTCACACCCGCCTGCTACTTGCATCCGCCCACGTCGCACCTGCTTCTGTCCGCCCGTGCTTCTTCAGTTGGGTCGCACCTGCTTGTGTTCGCCCGTGCCTCTATAGTCAATCCGCGTCCGCTTCCGCTTCCGAACAGATCCACACCTGTTCGTATAGTCTGCAACTGTCAGAAAACCTGGCTCAGTTTTGCAGTAAAAATAGGATCATACCAAACCCAAACCCGAGCCTAGCCCGGCTCGGTAGGACGGACGGTGGTGGCGACCGCGCGTGTACGACGGTGATGCATGATCTCCCTCCTCAAAACTAAGCAAACAATTGGATGCCCCAAGGCCCCAATCCCTTCATTGCAAAGCTATTAATATACTAGAATAGCTTTGCAATTTCTGACGATGTGGGACTATGTTATTTTTGATCAATTTAGTATTAGGAATTCCAACAATTCCCCACATGAATGATAATATTCATATCCCCCACAAAAAGCGAAATACCACAGAGTATATATGGAATAATGCTTTATCGTGGATAAGCAGATATTTCACTTTGAACTTTCCCTAGTTAAAACTTATCGGATCTACTTGGCTAATCGGTGAATTGTTTCATCTTGAACCGTCGGGCTTTATTGTGTATCCAGACAATAAGCTTTACGAAGCATTGATTCTCTTCTCATCCAATCTCTTCGTTGTGTTCATTTTGGTCCTGAGCACATTTTGGTTCTGCGAGTGATAGAGAATTTAAGCTTTAATATTCTCATAGGGCCGACCTAGCTCACACTAACATAGGTGATCGCATACATTAAGAGTATCCTACGTATACCCCACTTGTTATTTTAAAGATATGGTCATCATTAAAAAAACATAGTTTTAACCTTTAACCACTTCTGTAGGCATGCATTATATTTTGCACCATAGAAATGGAATAGGACTAAGTCCAAACAAATGCATTGCTTCTTGAGTTACTCATAACTTGTTTGCCTATTGAACCTAGTCCGTGGGATCTTCAGTTGCTAGGAATGTTTCTGTATAAGGTAACTCTTGTTGGTTTAGGCTTTTAAACGCATTCCCCTCGATGTGCAGTCAATTTTCTCTCTCGATAAACCTTTAGTAAATGGATCCTCTAGGTTATCATTTATTCTTACCTAATCAATGGAAATAGTTCCATTAGAAAGTAACTGCCTAACTGTGTTATGGCGACGACGAATGTGTCGTAATTTGCCATTATACACAAAGTTTTTCGCTCTACTTAGCGCTGCTTGATTATTGCAGTGAATACATATGGCCGTTACAGGTTTGGGCCAAATGGAATATCTTCTAAGAATTGACGTAGTCATTCTGCTTCTTCGCCTGCTTTATCTAATGCGATAAATTCAGATTCCATGGTGGATTGGGCTATGCATGTTTGTTTAGTAGATTTCCATAACACTACTTCTCCTTCAAGGGTAAAGACATAACCACTTATGGATTTTGATTCCTTTGAATCTGCGATCCAGTTTGCATCACTATATCCTTCTAAAGACCGCATGACATTTTCCATAATGTAAGGAAAAATTAGTGGTATTTTTTAAATATCTCAACACTCTCATTTGTGCTTTTCAGTGTTCCTTCCATGGGTTACTTGTATATCTGCTTAGTCGACTTACCACATAAGCGAAATTTGGTCTAGTGCAATTCATGAGATACATTAATCATCCTATTACAGGAGAGTATTCCAGTTGCATTACACTCTCATTAGTGTTTTTATGCAGTACTTCTGATGGATTAAAAGGTGTTCTCACTCCTTTAATTCCATGGTCTTAGAATTTTCAATCACTTTGTCTACATAGTGTGACTGAGACAATTCAATATCATTAGGTGTTCTTATTATTTTTATTCCTAAAATAACATCTGCAACTCCTAAGTCTTTCATATCGAAATTGTTGATTAAAATCTGGTTTATGGTCTCTATTACTTTAGTGTTAGGAAAAAGATTAGCATATCGTTTACATATAAACAAATCATAACGTATGATTGTCCAACTTGTTTGTAATAAACACATTTATCACATTCATTTATACAAAAACCATTTTTTCATTGTGACACTATCAAATTTTTCATGCCATTATTTTGGAGCTTGTTTGAGTCCGTATAGTGATTTTACTAACCGACATACTTTGTTTTCATTTCCTTTAGAAATAAAACCCTCAAGTTGCTCCATGTAAATCTCCACATCGATATCTCCATTTAAGAATGTTGTTTTTACATCCATCTGATGAATCCCTAGATTATAAATTGATGCAATTTCTATTAACATCCTTATAGAGGTTATTCGTGTAACCGTTGAATAGGTATCAAAGAAATTTACACCTTCTTTTTGACGATATCCTTTGGCTACTAATCTGGCTTTACATTTATCAATAGAGCCATCTGGTTTCATTTTCTTCTTAAAAATCCATTTGCAGCCAATTGGTTTTATTCCAGGTGGAATATCAACTATTTCCTAAGTTTTATTGCTTAGAATTGAATCAATCTCACTTTGGATTGCTTCTTTCCAACATGAAGATTCAGAAGATGACATTGCTTCCTTGTACGTTTGAGGTTCGTGTTCTAACATATAAGTTAAAGAATCCGAACCAAATGACTTGGAAGTTCTTACCCTTACGCTTCTTCTTGATTCAACTTCCTCAATCTCATGATGAGTTTCATTTTCGTGTGAATTGATTGATTCTTCTCTTGTCCTTTTAGGGACATTATTCCCTTCATTCCTTTTATATGGGAACATGCCTTCAAAGAATGAGGTATCTCTAGATTCCAAGATTGTATTTACATGAATATCAGCTATATCAGACTTAAATACCAAAAATCTATAGGCACTACTATTTAGGGCTGGCCCTAGATAGTAACAATCTACTATTTTTGGTCCAAGTTTGACTCCCTTGGGAGGCGGAACTGGAACTTTTGCCAAGCACCCCCACACTTTGACGTATTTAAAACTTGGTTTGTGTCCTTTTCAAATCTCATATGGAATTGTTTCTGTTTATTGTGAGGGAGTTTGTTTAATATGTGATTTGACATATTTAAGGCTTTCCCCCACAAATTCATCGGTGGACCAGAGGTTAAAATCATGACATTAATCATGTCTTTTAACGTTCTGTTCTTCCTCTCGGCTACACCATTTTGTTATGGTGAATATGGAGTCGTTGTTTGATGAACTATACCATTTTCGGCATAACTCTGTTCAAATGGTTCTTTATATTCTCCACCTCGATCAGATCTCAATATCTTGATCTTTTTATTTGACTAATTATCTACCTCAGCCTCGTAATTTATAAATGATGTAATTGCTTCATATTTACTATTCAAAAGATATACATAGCAATATCGTGTATAATCGTCAATAAACATGATAAAATAACTTTTCCCACCTCTTGTAGGTAATGATTTGAAATCACATAAATGTGTTTGAACCAAACCTAGTGGTTCGGTGCTTCTGTTAACAGATTTAAACGGTTTAAAACTATTTTTGCTTCTACACATGTCTCACATTTGTAGTTTTTATCTACTTGGAATTTCAGAATTAATCCCAAGTTTGATAATGTTTTCATTTTTTGAAAATTTATGTGTCCCAATCTATAATGCCATAGAAAAATTCGTGCTCAAGCAAGTAAGAAACTTCTATTTTATTAAAAGCACAATCAGAATACATAGTTTTATCACCGATAACGACTACATTTGCCTTAAATAGGCCATCACATAAATATCCCCTTCCGATATATATTGCAGCTTTGGACAGAACCATCTTGTCTGATGTTAACGCTAAAATTGAACGCTAACACCCAGGTGTAAATAGAGATTAAGTGAAAGCACCACCCGTCAATACGGGAATTAGAAGTACGTAGAAAAGTCATAGAAAAAACAGTAAAGAGACAACAGTTTTATGGTGGTTCGGCTTCAAGTTAAGCCTACATCCACTTTAATCTTCTTTATTGCTGATTCGATTACAACTTATACAACAATCTTCGATTACAACACCACTTAGACAAATAGCAAGAGCTTTGACGCAGAAAAATCCTTCAAACTCATGTTGAATGTATTAGATCTGTTCTTGAAGTTCGTTGAAGTGTCTTTCGTGTTTGAAGTGTCGAGTGAGTCGAGAAATCAGCAGAGTATATGCGTTCCAGAAATGAGCCAAAAGGTCCACTCTTCGGTGGTGTATGCATGGTATTTATAGGAAATTTCTGGATAGGGCATAGGTCGTGAATGACCTAGGATAAGTCGTAAGCCGTGAATGACCTAGGGGTTTGGTTAGATTTGCTATAGGTTGTGGGCGACCTAGGGGTTAGGTTAGCAGTGCTATAGGTCGTGGGCGACATAGGGGTTAGGTTGTAAGTCGTGAGCGACCTAAGGAGCGTGGGTTACGGCTTAACAGGCTTGCACTTGGTTACTTGAACAAGTTGGTAGGTCGTGGTGAGCTAGGGAGAAGCGGCATAGGAAGTGGGCTCGGTGGACTTAGGTCGTGAGCGACCTAGTGAAGAGGTAGTATGCACACGACCTTACTCTATCTTACCCCTTTAGGTCGCTAACTCGCTTCATGCTTTAGGTCGCGAACTCGCTTCATGCTTTAGGTCGCTAACTCGCTTCATGCTTTAGGTCCCCAACTCGCTTCATGCTTTAGGCTGCTAACTCGCTTAAGCAGCTAGGTCGCTTAAGCAGTTAGGTCGCTAGGTCGCTTAAGCAGTAAGGTCGCTTACACTTTAATTCCTTCGGTCGCTTATCTCCTTAGGTCATTGAGTCATGAAATTGAGTAGTTAACATTTGCCCCTCGAAGTACACGTCTATGCCATAGGTCGTGTGCTTCGACCTATTTCTGCTAGGTCGTGAGCGACCCAAGAGATAAGCTAACTCGCGTGCCCATTCTCCTTTTTCTCTTTACCTTATATAAACTGTTAGCTCGTTTCTTCCTCCTTACTTAACTGCTTTGACAACCTGCTCTGTCATTAACGAACCTTCGAGCTTCCAAAGGCGAATTCAATCTAACTAGTCGTCAATTCATCTTCACCATCATATTGCGTAAGTGAATTCAATCTTTATCCAACCATGATCACCGCCAAATTGCGAACCCCTATCTTATGACCCTAGTCCAACTCCATACGTCGCGTTTCACTTTCGAGCCATGTTGCGATCGATTTTCGATCGCCATTAGCTATGTTGTTGCTGCGATTCACGAGAGCACAACAGTGCGTTGGATCTATGATGGATCTACGATGATTTGAATCAGTTTTGGATGATTTGGTGGTATGGAGAGATAATGGATTTCATTAAGAAGATGATGGATTTCATTGTGTAGGTGATAACGGGTTATCGGATCACAGGTTAACGAGATAGTGAGCTATTGAGTGGAGAGGAGTTAGTGGATTAAGGAAAGTAGGGCATAGCGGTTTTGACAAGAGATAGCTCGAGATTGTTGAGTTACGTCAGAAGCGATCTAGGGAATCTGAGCGACATAAAAACCTTTACGACCTAACAAACTTGGCTGACCTAACAAACCGACCGATTTAATAATTCTTGCGACCTAAGGGAGGCTGAACGACCTTCAAATTTGCGACCTAACTAATCGAACGACCTAACTTCTTGCGATATAACTCTTTGGTCGCGTATACATTCAAGCGACCTAGAACTTAGCCAGTTTTGCATTGCCTTGAACTTCTTGGCTCGAACAATGCGACTTAAGATAGTAGGTCGTTGGATTTCGTTTGGACGACCTAAATAATCCCCGAGCTAGCTTGAGTCGTTCCTGCGACTTAAGGACTTGAACACCTTTCAACTTGAATGAACTTGACATTGTTGAATTGAACTCTCAACTTGAACTGCCGAGATAACATGCCTAAACTTGTTGTACTTCTTTACATATTATATTAACTTTAATGCTAATAACCTGTCAAACACAACATTTGCAGAAAGATGGGACGAATATACTGCCACTGATCGCCCACATCGAATGACGTCGAGAAAGGATAATCAACTTAAAGAAATTATATGAAATGTTGTGAATCAACAAATTCAAGTGAAGTATTAAAGCAAAGCAATATTAATCAATTAAAGCTGATTTGTTTGCATCAACACTGCACTTGTATTTGGACTTAAAACAACAAACCCTGAAACTTTATAATTGACAAATGCTTGTTAGTTTAATTTCAGTTATGTTTGCTTGTTGTTTTATTAGTTTTGCACAACACTTCACACATTTAGGAAACGTGCACCTTCATATTTGAATATCCAGTTCCTTGTGTAGAATGACTTCTCAACAAGAAGAAAAGTAGGGCAAGTTGGAGAGGCCTTCCCGATAGCCAATCCATTGGATAATCCCCCGGAAAGAACTTCAACTACCCTGAATCAACGGGCGTTCAACCAACTACGTATTCAGTGCAGATGTTTACTTCCTAAGCCAAACGATACTGCTGACAGGCCACCTCTCGGTTTTGTCGCTGTTAATCGCCAGATGTGCTTGTGTGGTGCTATTCCTCCTTATAATAATTTTCCTCAACAGCTCCATCTCCGATTAACTATCTCTCCCTTCCAGTTGCATTCCAATGGCTACGCCATCCTAATGGGACTGTGTGTGTTTTTTAGGAGGACACTTGATCGTCTTCGGAGCTTTGAAGAAATCTGCTACTTGTGCACATTTGCAAAGAATAAAGATCATCCTTCTATTATTCTCGTGAGAAACGCCAGAAACCGTAAACTTATGACCGATCTTTCTGAAAGTGCTCATGGTTTTTTGAATCAATTCTTCTTTGTTCGCTGCCCCCAGGATATTATGCCATCTGGAGAGTAGGAAGTAAGATTACTTATCCCCGTTCTTTCCATTTGTGCTTTTCAAAGTCCGAGTTGCTAAGTGCTAACTTCATTCTTTACTTTTGCAGCACTTCTTCCTCCCTCTAAAGATCCGAGCCACAAGCCAACTTTTGAAAGACTAAATGCTGTGGCGGCCGAGGAGAGAAGCATTAATTTTTTGCTGAAAGACGAGTTTCTGCACCAATTCGGACTTCTTCACTCTTTCCGTTGTACTCAGCCTCATGAAGTCCCTGATTCTCCAACAGAGACACCAGATGCCCCAGTGTCCGCCGAAGAACTTATACCGAAAGAACCTACTGCTGAGGCTTCACTGGTAAAGTGTTCTGCTTCTATTGACGTTGCGGGGTCATCGGGAAAATTTGCACTTGCCCCGGCCATTGAGGAAGAGGAACCTACTTACCAATCGGGGAAGACTGCTGATGAAGGAGCTGAGGGGAAAGGTCCCGCTGGGCACGATGGTGATGACATTTTTGAGGGATTGAGTGACTTGATGATTACTACACAGGAGCTCTTTAAAGACGATACCACTACTACTGAAGTTATTTCTCCAGTAGTTGAAGCGACATCTGTCTTGCAACAAACTCCGTCAGCCCAAAAGTTGACACTTGCTGCAAAATCCATCATCACCCCCCAACCGAGGAGTGGTTCGTAGTTTGACGCGCATAGTTTGCACGTTACACATACTTAGGATTTTTCGGCACTTATATGCATTTTGCTTCTCTACTTCAAAGATTCTTAAGTTTTGTCTCTTCTTGACTTTCAGGTTCTCCAATGAGGCGAAGTGGCTCATACTAAGATGACTTCCAGCGCTACGGAAGACGATGATTCTCACAAACGAAAATCTCATGATGACAAAGGGAAAAGTCGTGTCGCTGAAGATCCGAGTAAACGGGCCAAACTTAGTGAAAAGCCAACATTTGAAATTTCTGAAAAGCCCGCTGCTCCCATCTCTTTGGAAATGCCTTCCAGCTCTCCAGCCCTTCGAAGAGCTGATATTCACACAATCATCAGTAGGCCCCCGTATCAAGTTGGACAGGGTCCGGCTACTCTTTAAAGCCGGTTTCCGCACTGGTGCTTAAAAGGAGTGCGTTTCGATCTTGATTTGGTCCCAATCGACAAGCAAGCTATGTTGCGAAATTTTGATGCCGTCAAACTCGATATTGAGAGAATGTCTGGTTGGCAAAAACTTGTTGACGGGCTTCAAAGAGTAAACCGCGCAAATCTCGAAGCCATGCTGACTATGGAAAATGATAAATCCGAGTGGCAGAAAACTCTCGATCAGCATGATGCATAGATGAAGAGCATCGCCGCTTACAATGAGAAGCTTGAAGCAGAAGTTGAAAAACTTAAAGAACAGCTTGCCACTTCTTCCACTTCCTATTTCAAAGAGAAGAAGTGCTTCAAAAACAGGTGAGAGATGCTCACGCCGGGCAAAGAGACGCTGAAGCTAAATTCGAAGCATGGCATCAAGCTGTAGAAAGCTATCGAACCGCCGTTGCTCAGTTGCGAGAAAAAACCAGCTCCCAGAACTTGGAAATTGAAATGTTAAAAGCTCGACTTTCTGAAGTTGAAAAAGAGCGTGATGAAGCTATCACCGGCAAAGCAGCAGCCGAAGAATCTCATAAGGTAACTAAAACCAATATCAGCTCTATTTTATTCGAGTTTTATATACACTGTGTCTTGGGGCGCGGTAGCCTTTCGTTTTTGGGTCCGAAGTACGAAATCACTTTGGCCGAAGTGTGGGAAGCTGCACTTGATATGCTTGGAGGCGCTGGATATGCTGAAGCAGATTTAGCGGCGCACTATCTAGATGACGATGCACGTTGTTAACCCCGTTCCAGCCTACAAGTTAAGGGGCCCACGAGTTAAAGGAGTCAACGAGTTAAGGCCTGGGATGGGCCACGACTTAAGGTGTTTAACGGCTCAGGAAGGATCTACGACTCAGGAAGCCTCACGACTCATCGAGTCACCGACTCAATAAGTTAATGACCTAAAGCTCAAAGCGACTTAAAGGGTTACGACTCAAGGGGTTAACGGTTCACAAGACAGGACGGCTCAATAATTTACCGACTCATCAAGACTATCGTCTCAACGACTCATGGTAAGCAGCGACTCAGAGTTGACAACGACTCAGTGGATCAACGACTCAACGACTTGAAGGTGCAGAGTGGCTTAACTAGTTAACGGCTCACAAGATACACCGACTCAATGCATTACCGACTCATCAAAGGTATTGCCTCAGCGACTCAACAAGTCCACGACTCATCATAAGAAACGACCCAAAGGATTGACGACCTAAGAAATGACTTAATGACTCATAACTCAGGATGACTCGTCCGCGACTTAAAGCCACTGAGTCGTATTCCGTTGCCACAATGCATGTCCCAGTGAGAATTGACTCGCCGACGACTCAGGACTTGGCTTAGAATCCAGCAAGAGAATGAGCTAGTGAGAAGACCAAATGCTTAATCAGATAAGCCGGCCACGACTCAACTTGACTCGGCCACGGCTTAGCCTGAGTCGGTCACGACTCAGGACTTGGGCGAAAAATTACTATCCAGATTTGCCTATAAATACATGGCCACCCCCAACATTCAAGGGACTTTTGGATCATTCATTTCAAGCCCCGTTACTCTGCTGCATTCTGAACTACTTCAACACCTTCAAGGAACTTCACGAAGAAATCAAACATGTCTAACATGTGTTCAAAGATTTGGATCGACATTGATGTTTATTCTAAGTCACTTGAAACTCAAAGTGTGTTGTAATCAAAGTGTAACTGCATTGACTTGTAATCAGATCGTCAATAAAGATATTCAAAGTGGACGTAGGCTCTCTCTTAAGCCGAACCACTATAAAATTGCTGTTGTTTACTGTTTTTTCACTATTATCTGCTTATAATCTGTTCCCAAGCTATCGGGTGGTGCTTTCACAATCTCACTTCATACACCGGGGTGTTAGCGTTTAAATTTTAGCGTTAACATTTTTGGTGCTTTCACTGAGAACTGAACTCAGGAGAACTATCACCATTGCTTCACAGAGGTTTGTAGAGAGAATTTCCTTGAAAACTAGAAGTCTATCCGAGATTATGGCTCCTGGAAGGAAAAGTAGATCTGTCAGATCTGGGAATATTCAAGAGGGAACCTCCGCTTCCCCTATATCGAATCAAGCCACTCCAGCTGTCGGGGTTACAAAGGCAGAGCTGGATGCTGCAAACTTAGGGATGAACCAACAGATCAATGCCCAAAATGCACAATTCGAGGCTCAGAATGCCCAGAATGCCCTAATTCTGAATAGGTTGAACGATTTGCTTGGGGCAAACCGTCAACCGGCAGGTAATGAAAGGAATTTTGCTTGCAACATTCATGAGGCTGGAGAAAGGAATGCTCCTGAAAGGGCTGCTAGCCCCTTTGAACAAACACTTCCTGAGGTTGGTGGATCTAGAACTCGACATGATGAGGAGTATCTTTCTGGAATGGTCCGAAAAATCATGAAAGAGAGTATGCAGAGGGTTGAAGACGAGAAAGAATGGGGTTTTGCCCCAAGTAAAACTCCATTTACTGAGAAAATCTTGAAGGCTGAATTCCCAAGGAAGTTTGTCCCTCCAACCATTCCAGCTTACAAAGGAACAAGTGATCCGAACGAATTCTTGTATAAGTATGATTGGCACATGACAGGTGCCAGGGCTTCTGATGAAATAAAGTGCCGATATTTTCCCGTATACTGGAAGGCGTAGCTCTGCTTTGGTTCACCAAGCTGCCAGTCCGATCTATCGATCAGATTTCTGACTTAACCCGGAAGTTCAAGGAGCAGTTCAGACTATACGCTTCAAAAGCCAAAGGTATTATGTCATTGTCAAGTTTAGAACAGAATCCGGGTGAAACTATCAGATCTTTCTTGAATCGCTTTAATATAGCGCTGGCCGAGGTAGACAATGCAGAACCACGGATGATCTTGACCTATCTAATGAGGGCCATCGACAAGTCGAGCGAATTTGGGAAATGGCTAAACATGAAGGAACCAAATTCCCTTGAAAAATTCTATAAAAAAGCAGATGAATTCATGCGCTTGGAAAGCCGTCCCGTACCGGTAAAGGCAGTGCTGGAAAAAGCTGAAGATAACACTGTTGCTCCACGCAAAAATGAATCTGTAGGGCAAAAAAGGGAAAATAACAATGGGAAGAAACAGAGTAATCTGAAGAAGCCCCGATCCTTCAAGCCATCAGAATATACTCCATTATTAGATACGCCGGAGCGTATCTACTTTGCCACTAAAGATTCTATTGACTTTCCTAAACCTCCTCCTCTAAGGACCGGGAAAAAGGCTATACAGAGTGGGAAGTTCTGCCGCTTCCATAATCGACCCGGTCACGAGACCGACGAATGCCGCCAGTTGAAAAATCTGATTGAAGAGTTGCTAAGGGAAAACAAACTGCAGCAATTTTTGAAAAAGAATAGCAGCAATCCTGCTTCATCTAGTCAGGGGCAACAGGCTCCTACTCATCAGCCTAGGACGAGTGAGAAGGCTGCAGGGCATGAATCTGGAAGGCCCATTATCAATGTCGTTACAGGAGGACCTCACCCAGCGGACAGAAGCTGGGGTGAGATGGAAAGGTATACCCGAGCTTTAAAGTATGTACCGACCGAGGAAGATGTATTCGTTTTGGAAGGTGCTACGCCCTTGAAGCAACAAAGAACTTTTGATGATGATATTGTGTTCAAAGCTAGGGATTCCGCAGGTATTGAAGCTCCTACCTTGGATCCCCTAGTCATCTCGGCTGGTATCGGGCCAGCTATTGTCAGAAGAGTTCTCATTGATTGTGGCGCATCCTGCAATATCCTCTTAAAGAAAACATTCGACCAAATGAAGATCCCTATGGCTGATGTGCAAGCCTCATCGCAGAAAATTGTTGGTTTCACTGGGGAGCCAAAGCAGCCGGTAGGAACCATTGATTTGTTTGTGGAACTTGGATAAGGAGAGAGAAAAGTGGTCCGCAAGCAAACTTTTGTGATTGTCGACGAATTTTCTGCTTACAATGCTTTCCTTGGCCGTCCAACTCTCGCAGCATTCAAAATTGTTTTGGCCCCGTGGTGCCTCACCATTAAATTCCCTACGGATAATGGAGTGGGAGTTATAAAAGGGGATCAAAATGCGGGGCGAGAATGTTATCTAACAGAGCTACGAGAAACCAGAAAAAGAGAAATGGGAAAGAATGCGGCAGCCCCAGTCCGCATCAAAGAACCAGCCTTGTAGCAATTACAGGGCGGACCCTGCACTGGCGAGCACAGCGGAGCAAGGAAAGAGATGGACCCTAGAAAAGTCAGTGCAGCGGAAAATAGAGTGGTACCAGTGGAAACGACAATACCAATACCTGTTGACCCAAAGGACCCAAACAAGGTGTTGAATGTGGGTTCACAACTTAATGCGTCAATTCAGAATATCTTAATATCTTTTTTAAAGGCAAATCTGGATGTTTTTGCTTGGACTCATGCCGATATGTGCGGAATATCCCCAGAAGTTGCAGTGCACGCTCTAAATATTGATCCAAAATTTACACCTGTGAAACAGAAAAGGAGAACTCAAGGTCCAGAAAGGTCGGCGGCATTAAAAGAAGAAGTTGATCGGCTCATGGAGAATAATTTTATCAAAGAATCTACCTATCTGAATTGGGTTTCAAATCCATTGCTGGTTAAGAAAGCCAACGGAAAATGGAGAGTATGCATCGATTTTTCAGATCTAAGCAAGGCCTGCCCCAAAGACTGCTTCCCATTACCAAGAATCGACCAACTGGTAGACGGAACAGCGGGACACGAATTGTTATCTTTTATGGATGCTTACTCTGGATATAACCAGATCATGATGCATGAGCCAGATCAGGAGGACACGAGCTTTATCACCACGTTGGTCTTTACTGCTACAGAGTTATGCCCTTCGGGCTGAAGAATGCAGGGGCAACATACCAAAGACTTGTTAATGCTATGTTCAAACCGCAACTGGGCAAGACTATGAAAGTCTACGTCGATGACATGTTAGTAAAGTCTAAGAAAGCAGTGGATCACATAGAACACTTAGCAGACATGTTCGCAGTCCTCCGAAAATACAGAATGAAGCTCAATCCTTTAAAGTGTTCATTTGGGGTGGAATCCGGCAAGTTTTTAGGTTTCATCGTGAGCGCTAGGGGCATTGAGGCCAGTCCAGCTCAAATTACTGCACTGAAAGAAGTCAAAGCCCCTAGAACAAGGAAGGAATTGCAAAGTCTCAATGGAAAAGTCGCCGCCTTGAGTCGGTTCATTTCCAAAGCCACAGATAAATGCATCCCATTCTTTGACGCCCTAAAGAAAGGAAAGAAAAACTTCGATTGGACTCCCGAGTGCCAAAAAGCCTTTGATGAATTGATTCGCCATATGGAAACGCCTCCAATACTTTCTAGGCCTGGCGATGGCGAAGATCTTCTTATATACTTGGTAGTATCATCTCATGCTTTAAGTGCAGCGCTGATACGAGAAGACAAAAGGATTCAACATGCAGTTTACTATATCAGCAAAAGACTCACTGGGGCAGAGATGAATTACTCTAAGTTGGAAAAACTCGCCTATTGCCTACTAATTGCATCTAGGAAGTTGAGGCAATATTTTCAAGCTCATCCTATCAGAGTCCTCACTGATCAACCTTTAAAGCAAGTCCTGTTTCGCCCTGAGACTTCGGGTCGTCTTCTAAAGTGGAATATTGAACTCAGTCGGTATGACATCACTTATCATCCCCGAAAAGAAATCAATGGACAAACTTTAGCAGATTTCATCGCAGAATTCACAGATAAGGGTAACAGTGAGGAGGAAACAGTCGACGATTCCCCAATCCAATGGAAGTTATATGTCGATGGTGCGAGAAACGACCACTGTTCTTGAGCCGGAGTTGTACTTGAGACCCCTGAAGGCCGATCATTATGCTATGCACTAAGATTTGAATTTCCTTCAACAAACAATGAAGCAGAATACGAAGCCCTTATCGCTGGCTTAAGGATTGCTAAAGAATTAAACATCCGAGCGTTACAAATATTCAGTGATTCTCAGCTTATTGTATGCCAAGTCAAAAAGGAATTCGAAGCAAAAGGGGGGAATCTGCCCGCCTACTTGTCAAAGGCTTGGGAACTCCTGGGAGATTTCGATCGAGTCATCACGACTCATCGAGTCACCGACTCAATAAGTTAATGACCTAAAGCTCAAAGCGACTTAAAGGGTTACGACTCAAGGGGTTAACGGTTCACAAGGCAGGACGGCTCAATAAGTTACCGACTCATCAAGGCTATCGTCTCAACGACTCATGGTAAACAGCGACTCAGAGTTGACAACGACTCAGTGGATCAACGACTCAACGACTTGAAGGAGCAGAGTGGCTTAACTAGTTAACGGCTCACAAGATAGACCGACTCAATGCATTACCGACTCATCAAAGGTATTGCCTCAGCGACTCAACAAGTCCACGACTCATCATAAGAAACGACTCAAGAGGATTGACGACCTAAGAAATGACTTAATGACTCATAACTCAGGATGACTCGTCCGCGACTTAAAGCCACTGAGTCGTATTCCGTTGCCACAATGCATGTCCCAGTGAGAATTGACTCGCCAACGACTCAGGACTTGGCTTAGAATCCAGCAAGAGAATGAGCTAGTGAGAAGACCAAATGCTTAATCAGATAAGACGGCCACGACTCAACTTGACTCGGCCACGGCTTAGCCTGAGTCGGTCACGACTCAGGACTTGGGCGAAAAATTTCTATCCAGATTTGCCTATAAATACATGGCCACCCCCAACATTCAAGGGACTTTTGGCTCATTCATTTCAAGCGCCGTTACTCTGCTGCATTCTAAACTACTTCAACACCTTCAAGGAACTTCACGAAGAAATCAAACATGTCTAACATGTGTTCAAAGATTTGGATCGACATTGAAGTTTAGGCTACTTGTTCTAAGTCACTTGAAACTCAAAGTGTGTTGTAATCAAAGTGTAACTGCATTGACTTGTAATCAGATCGTCAATAAAGATATTCAAAGTGGGCGTAGGCTCTCTCTTAAGCCGAACCACTATAAAATTGCTGTTGTTTATTGTTTTTTCACTATTATCTGCTTATAATCTGTTCCCGAGCTATCGGGTGGTGCTTTCACAATCTTACTTCATACACCGGGGTGTTAGCGTTCAAATTTTAGCGTTAACACACGTGCTGCTCTTGCCAGGGGAAAGGAGCAGCTCGCTAAAGAGCGAGCCGGAATGGTAGAAGGTGAACATTTAGGGAAGGCAACCTCTGTTGGATCATAGGTTTTCATTGTTGACAAAAATTCACGAATCTACGACTACGACATCATCCTGACTCAACGACTCAAAGTATGGTTCATATAGTTATATATTTTAACAAGAGCCATCAAATGTGTATATAGAGTCTAGTTAGTGCTTTGTTAAAATCTTTCCTCAAGAATCATCATTCACATTCAAATAAACTTGCATGCATATTTTAATCAAAATCATGTTTTCAAAAAAAGGCATGGAGCAGGGCTCGAACCCGGGTCACTAGATTGGAAGGCAAGTACTCTAACTAAATGAGCTACTGCAGTTTTGGCTTAACAGCAGAATTCAGTCGACTGAATACAATCAACCAGTCGACTGAATCTGTGCATTTTAACATAGATATGCATGTTTTTAAATTCATTCGACTGAATGATCTAAGTCAATCGACTGAACCAAATCCCGAGAGTTTTTTACACTCTGTAATCAGGCAACTGACCAAAAACGACCAGTCGACTGACCTGAACCTAACTGTCATATTTCTGAAAGGACATCTTCTTCTGCAAAGGGAAGCAACTCTTCTCTGAACGGAAATGGATGCTCCTCTTCGTCAGAACCCTTCACCAATGGCAGTAACTCTTCAACTACTATACATAGATACCCCCAAACACTTCATAATCATCGATTTCATTCTAACTCTCTAACACTCTTCTTGTGCTTTAATATTTATATTCAAACAGTGAGCATACATTTTTATTGCTTTGAATCTCCAAATTAACTTTCATAATCTTCGATTCTTAGCATTACCTTCCTTTCATATCTTCACATACACGTCATACACTTAAGGATTTGATTATAGGAAGTTTGTACCATCAGAGACAAATCGGTGTTATCAAGAACAAGCAGTGTCAAATATACTTTTGTATTTGTTGAAGTCCTGTTCTGCTGCTCAGGCGTGAAGTCCTCTTCGGCTCCTGAGGCGAAATCCTGTTCTGCTGCTCAGGGTTGTATAGACCCGTTCCTCCGGGTTAAGTGAGGGTTGTTGTAGTGAAATTCCAGAAGGAGTCTGGGACTGGACGTAGGACGGTGCTCCGAACCAGTATAAAATCTCTGGTGTCATTTTCCTGTACTGCTTTTATATTCCTTGTTATTTACTATCTATACTCTGTATTATTGTTTATCCATATTATACGGTCCTATATACTTTCATTTGGTATTAGAGCGAGGCATCTTATAACCGTTACAAAGTTATTTGATATCTTGCTAATATAGAAAACAACACCACTAATACTATTTTTGTTGAAGGTCAATCCACTGCACGACCTCCATTCTTTAATGGTTTAAACTATTATTATTGGTCTACTCGTATGAGGATCTACATGCAATCTAATAGTTTTGAATCATGGAATATCGCTCAAAATGAATATACTCTTCCTACTGGAGAGTATTCCACTTGGTCAAACACACAAAAACTAGATGCTACTGCCAATGCTAAAGCTATGAACATGTTATTTTGTGCACTAGATAGAAATGAATTTAATCGTGTTAGCATGTGTCAAGCTGCTTATGAAATATGGAGAACGCTTAAAATTACTCATTAACAAAGTCAAACAAAAAAAAATCTCCATGCTCGAAAATCAGTTTCAAAACTTTAGAATGAAACAAGATGAATCCATTAATGATATGTATTCTAGATTTCAAGATATCTATCATTCTCTATTAGGATTAGGATAAAAAATTTCTGATTTTGGTATAGTATCAAAAATCCTAAACTCTTTAACGGATGAATGGGAAAGAAAGGTCTTAGCTTTTGAAGAAGCAAACGATCTTTCAACCATGAAACCAGAAGAGTTAATAGGAAATCTAATGTCATATGAAGTGAATTTGCAGGCAAAGAAAGTTCAAGCACAAGACAAGAAGAATCTAGCGTTTCAAGCAGAACAAGATGACTCTGACTCGGATGAAGAGGATATGGCATTTATTGCTAAGAATTTCAAAAAGTTTTTGACATTCAAAAAGAATAACAAGGGTAAGAGCTACAAAAATAATTCTAGCAATAATAATAATAATAAACCATCATCATCTTTCATGGAATGTTATGAATGTCATAAGAAGGGTCATATGAAAAAAGATTGTCCAGAGAAACAGAAAAACAAATTCAAGAAGAACAAATTCAAGAAGAAAGCATTTTCTGTAACATGGGATGATTCTGATTCTTCATCATCAGAAAGCGACAGCGAGAGTGACACAGAGCAAGCAAATGTATGCTTCATGACTTCAAATGATGATGTAAGTGAACTAAGTTTTGAAGATTTAGTTGAACTTAATTCTGAACTAGTAGATTTTGTAAAACAGACTAAGAAATATAATAAGGAGTTACAAGGAAAACTAAATAGATCTGAATTGGAAATTAGTATGCTTAGAGATGAAAACAAAATTCTTGAAGAAGAACTTGAAAAATCTCAAGAATCTAATTCTAATTTAGCTTCACAACTTTCTGTGATAACTCAAGAATTAGAAATTCAGAAGAATAAAAATGATGATTTACCAGTTGAAATTAATGATTTAAAATCTAACACTAAAGTATTAGAGTTAGAAAAATCTAGTCTTAAAACTAAGCTAGAAGATATTAATAAAAATATTTCTAATTTTAATAAAGGACGAGAAAATCTTTCTAAAATAATAGAAAATTCTCAGTCTACTTCAAATAAAATGGGTTTAGGATATAATAAAACTGCTCGTAGAAATAGCACTAAATATGCTTTCATGAATAGTAAAAATGATAGTGCTAGTACTAAATTTTGAGTAAAGCCTAAATCCAATTTGTATAGAAATTCGAATACTACTATGACCTATAATGTTGATAATTTCTTTAGAAGTGCAAAATCATTGACATGAAATATGAATAAAAGTTATCTAAGTATATGGGTTCCTGTTAATTGGAAAAATAGAGAAAAATACATTGATGATTATTTTGATATGGTAGTTATAATGAAAATTATATTTATAAAGGTTCAACTACATCCAATTGGGTATGGTTTTCTAAAAAGTAGGAAATTATAAGAACCTTGGGTATCGCATGCTTTAAATGTTAATTTTTTCTGATACCTTACATTATAAGTAGTAGTTATTTTGTTTTATATTGCTCTATGTTAACACTTATGTAAAATATATTTTATATCATCATATAAACTCTCCTTTTTGTCGATGACAAAGGGGGAGAAAGATATTGCTCTCTAACACTATTTGCAGGAATAAAGCATGCAAGCACAGATTAAAGGGGAAAAAAGATTAAATAGGAATATATGGCATAGATTCAGGGGGAGAAATCTATAGCACAATTACAGGAAGATATTCAGTGAGAGAGATAAGACCAACAAACCTTGTCAAAGATTCGTTCGTAGAAAATGGAGTTGTCATCATCAAAAAGGGGGAGAATGTTGGATCATAGGTTTTGATTGTTGACAAAAATTCACGAATCTACGACTACGACATCATCCTGACTCAACGACTCAAAGTATGGTTCATATAGATATATATTTTAACAAGAGTCATCAAATATGTATATAGAGTCTAGTTAGTGCTTTGTTAAAATCTTTCCTCAAAAATCATCATTCACATTCAAATAAAATTGCATGCATATTTTAATCAAAATCAAGGTTTCAAAAAAATGCATGGAGCGGGGCTCGAACCTGGGTCACTAGATTGGAAGGCAAGTACTCTAACCAAATGAGCTAATGCAATTTTTGCTTAATAGCAGAATTCAATCGACTGAATACAATCAACCAGTCGACTGAATCTGTGCATTTTAACATACATATGCATGTTTTTAAATTCAGTCGACTGAATGATCTAAGTCAGTCGACTGAACCTAATCCTGAGAGTTCTTTACACTCTGTAATCAGCCAACTGACCAAAAACGACCAGTCGACTGGCCTGAACCTAACTGTCATATTTCTGAAAGGACATATTCTTCTGCAAAGGGAAGCAACTCTTCTCTGAACGGAAATGGACGCTCCTCTTCGTCAGAACCCTTCACCAATGGCAGTAACTCTTCAACTACTATATATAGATACTCCCAAACACTTCATAATCATCGATTTTCGTTCTAACTCTCTAATACTCTTCTCGTGCTTTAATATTTACATTCAAACAGTGAGCATACATTTTTATTGCTTGGAATCTCCAAATTAACTTTCATAATCTTTGATTCTTAGCATTACCTTCCTTTCATATCTTCACATACACGTCATACACTTGAGGATTTGATTATAGGAAGTTTGTACCATCAGAGACAAATCTGTGTTATCAAGAACACACAGTGTCGAATATACTTTTGTATTTGTTGAAGTCATGTTCTGCTGCTCAGGCGTGAAGTCCTCTACGGCTGCTGAGGTGAAATCCTGTTCTGTTGCTCAGGGTTGTATAGACCTGTTCCTTCAGGTTAAGTGAGGGTTGTTGTAGTGAAATTCCAGAAGGAGTCTGGGACTGGATGTAGGACGGTGCTCTGAACCAGTATAAAATCTCTGGTGTCATTTTACCATACTGCTTTTATATTCCGCGTTATTTACTCTCTATACTCTGTATTATTGTTTATCCATATTATATGGTCCTATATACTTTCAACCTCAACCGACCCAGTTCAACCTCCGATTTCGGCCGACATCGATATTGTTGGCTCTAGTTCCCATTCTCCACCTCCTGCTAAAGCTGTCATTGAAAGTGCAACCGCTCGCACTAGAGATGAGACCCAAGAAAGCACTTAAGCACATGACTTTGAAGTTGATGTAGTAAAGCCTACTTCTCCAGGTAACCTCAATGCTGATCTTGCTCAAGTGGGCTGCTTGTTTACTTCACATAAGCTTGATGAACTTTTTGATTATTACTTGAATCTTGACGCGCCACTTTCTCCTCTCTTTATGAGAGATACTGAATTTAACTTCTCTTCTCCTAAAGTGTAAGCGCCAAGTGTTGTTCAGACTTCCCCTCTTCCAGCTATTTCCTCTCCGCATCTTCAGGTTACTCCTCCTTCTGTTTATCAACCGAGGTCACAAGAAGAGCAGATAAAAGCTCTTCAAGGCTTGGATGACCCGGTCGCTTCACAAGAACAGAAGGCTGAGGAACCTGAAGAAGGCGAAAGAACTCCGGAGCAAACTATTTCTGATGACATAAAGTTGTCTGCACTTTTCACTCTGGGCAGCGAGTCTTCTTCAAGGAGGAAGGGGAAGCGTGGAATCTCAAAGAAAAAGAGGGATGTTTCTGCCAGCGAAGGAAAAGCAGAAGAAGATCCAATTGCAACCCTTTCTCCTTCTTCTCCTACTCTTACAAGCCGACCCAAAAAGTTAATCATCCGACCAAGTGAGAGCTCCAAAGGTGGAAGGAAGAAGAAGTGATGGGTTTGGTCCTATGTTTTTCGTCTTGCTTTTTGCTTTCTGCTTGTATATATAAAGGCTTGTGTTGACCGGAGATTGTGCGGGTACTTGTCCCCGCCTTCTTTTATTTTGAAACATGCACATGTATAAAATTTTCATAATATGGAATAAAATGATTGTTTTACTTGTACAAACTTCTGTATGCATTTGAGAATGCATTTATTCTTTTTTTTCATTCAAGTTTCTTTATTTTCTTTGTGTGATGTTGCAGTAAGCCTGTGGTATGTTGCTTGAGCATTGCTTTTATGAATGTAACTATATTATATTGCCTCCATACCATGGTTTATTGCAATCTCTTTCACATTGGCAAAATTTTGGAGAACAACTCTTCTGTTTCGAGAAGACTTGTACTCTTTCTTTGGAGAACAACTTTTCCATTTTAAGGAGGCTTGCAGCCGTACTTTAGAGAATAATTTTTCCATTTTAAGGGAATATTTCTATGATTTAGTATAATGCACCTTGTATTGGAGAATTCTTCTCTCTTTTTTTTTGTAGGAAAAATTTCTACACTTCAACTTTTGGAGATGATCACTCTTTTTCTCTTTTTTTAAAGAAAAGTAGTGAATTCTCCGGTGCGGCGAAGTGGCCTTCAAAAGAAGGCTTTGATTTGGTACTTCAATCTTCGGAGAAAAATATTCTCATTGTGGAGAGATTGACCTTTTCTTGAAAGTAGAAGTACGCCACTAAAGAGGGCTTTTCCCTTTCTTTCTTTTTACGCGGGGTAGTGGGCCTCAGAAGGGGTTTTTTGACATTTCAACTCTGGTGAAATGGGCCTCCCGAGAGGATTTTCCACATTCCAACTCTTGTGAAGTGTGTCTTCGAAGAGAGCTGTTTGCACTTCAAATCCTGGTGAAATGTGTGCCTCTGAAGAGGGCTTTTGGCATTTCAACTCTGGTGAAATGGGCCTCCGAAGAGGGCTTTTCACATTTCAACTCTTGTGAAGTGTCGACTTCAAATCTCGATGAAATGTATGCCTCCAGAGAGGGCTTTTAGCATTTCAACTCTGGTGAAATGGGCCTCAAAAGAGGGCTTTTCACATTTCAATTCTTGTGAAGTGTCTACTTCAAATCTTGGTGAAATGTGTGCCTCCGAGTAGGGCTTTTGCCTGGAAGTTCCTTTCTCATGGTTGGATGGATTCACGGGGCGGACGCAAGTTACTTAATTGGATGTTTGTTTGCACAAACGATCGCAACTAGTTAACAAGGGCCCTGTGCCTTCCAATTGGGAAGGTGCCTCCGGTCATTCCACCAATATTTTTTGGTTGAGAAAGAGAACTTTCTTTTTCTGGCATGCCCCGTTAGAGGTATTTATCCTCCGAAGAGTTGTGCCTCTGAAGAGGGCTTGTGTCTCCGAAGAGGTCTTTGGCTGTCTCCTGCCTGCTCGCCCATGTCTTTTCGCCATTTGCTCATATCAGCGATTCCCTATTATCATTTTCAAGCACACATTCATTTCTTGTGCAAGTAGTTTTTTTATCCAAAGAAGTGTACTTCATTGTTAAGTGAGTTCGCAGGGGCAGACACATGCTACTTAATCGGATGTACGTTTGCACAAACGATCATAATTAGTTAGCAAGGGCCCACCTCCGGCGGAATCACTAACTGTTTGCTTGAAGCACTTCTTATATAGGATTTGAATCTGGAATTTTTGTGGCTTAACATTCGTTTGTTGAGTGATGTCAGAGATCGCTTGGCCTTGTGATGGGTAAGCTTTGTTTCAATAGCCTGCAATATTGAATCGACATTTTAGCAATACAATTAAAGTACTTTACATATCGAAATAAAACATGCATTTTGTAATAGTAGAGAACACAAGATTTATAGTGGTTCGGCCAAGAACGGGGCCTACATCCACTTTATAATTTTTATTTTTCACTTGCACTGGCTTTACAATGGCTTTCAATACAAGAATCATACATCCATAATTATTTTACAGTATTTCAGCAAAACTTTTAAGTAAAATATGGACGCAAGTGATTGCTGTTCCAAGCCCTTGGAATTAGTCTCCTACGACAGTTGGGAGTTTGAATGTGTCATCAAGATGTTTTTTGCTTATGACATACGGCCCTTCCCAGTTTGTCCTAAACACACCTGTTGGTGTCATAATTCTTTTCAAGACTAGATCTCCAATTTCAAAGATGCGTTGGCGAACTTTGGAATTGAAGTGCCTGGCTATCCTTTGCTGATGGGCTACAATTCCGAGCTTAGCCTCTTCCCTTCTTTCATCAAGGAGGTCAAGTGCTTCAAGTTGCAGCTTTTCACTTTCAGCTTGATCGAAATGGATTCTTCTGTGTGAAGGGACTTCTATTTCCACCGGAATCATTGCTTCTGATCCATATGCTAACGAGAATGGAGTGTGCCCAGTCGCAGTTTTGTGGGTAGTTCTATATGCCCATAGTGCTAGTGGTAGCTTATCGACCCACCCACTTTTTGCTTTTTCCATCTGTTTTTTGATGGTTGATTTGATAATTTTATTTACTGCTTCCACTTGCCCGTTTGTCTGCGGATGAGCCACTGCTGAAAAGCCTTTTTGGATCTTGAGGCATACCATACCTGCAAATGATATTCTTAGTCACAAAGTTTATCATCTTTTTAGAGGTAATAGTAGCTAATGGTTCAGATTCAGCCCATTTAGTAAAATAATCAACAGCAATAATGGTGTATCTGATTCCGGACTTGGCGGTTGGCAAAGGCCCGATGAGATCTATTCCCCAAATAGCAAATGGCCATGGACCGACCATCTGTGTTATCTCGGTGGAAGGTGCTCTTGGGATTTTTGCAAATCTCTAGCATCAAACACATTTTCGGGCGTAGCTAGCAGCATGACGATTAATGTCTGGCCAAAAATACCCATAACGGAGAATTTTCTTTGCTAGAGTTTGACCATCTGAAAGATATCCACACTCTCCTCCGTGTACTTCAGCTAGAATTGTCTTAGCCTCTTCCTTGGTCACACATCGGAGTAATGGCATTGAGAATCCCCGTCTTTACAATCGACCATCTTGAATTATATATCAAGAGGCTTTTCTTAGCAGCTTCTATCGTTCTTTTGAATTTTCTGGTAGAGAACCGTTGAGAAAATATTCCATTATCGGAGTCATCCATGATTCTTGCTCTTAAGATATAGTCATGATCCAGTCAATATCCATCTCATCCATGCTTGGAGCTGACAAGACTTCCACAGGAACTAATTCCAATAATTGAGCTTCACCAGTGCTGGAATACTTCGCGAGAGAATCTGCCTTCATGTTCTCTTCCCGGGGTATATTGCTTATCGTGTAATGGTCAAAATCATCAAGAAGTTCGCAGGCCTTTGACAAGTAGGTAGGCAAATTTCCTCCTTTGGCTTGAAACTCTTTCCTGACTTGGCATACAATAAGTTGAGAATCACTGAAAATTTGTAATACTCTGATGTTCAGTTTCTTGGCAATCTTCAAGCCAGCAATAAGAGCTTCATTGTTTGTCGAAGGAATTCTAGTCTCGATGCATAGCAGAATGATCGCCCTTCAGGGGTTTCAAGCACAACCCCAGCTCCGGAATAGTAATAGTTTCTCGCACCATCAACATATAATTTCCAACGAATTGGGGTATTATCAGTCACCTCTTCCTCACTATCACCTTTATCGGTACATTCTACGATGAAATCTGCTAAAGCTTGTCCATTGATTGCTCTCCGGGGATGATAAGTGATGTCGTATTGGTTGATTTCAATATTCCACTTCAGAAGATGACCCGAATTCTCGGCGCGAAACAGGACTTGCTTCAGAGGTTGATCAGTGAGGACTTTGATAGGATGAGCTTGGAAATATGGACTCAATTTTCTTGATGCAATCAGTAGACAATAGGCGAGCTTTTCCAACTTTGGATAATTCATCTCTGCCCCAGTGAATCTTTTGCTGATATAATAAAATGGGCGCTGAATTTTTGCGTCTTCCCGAACCAACGCTCCACTGAGAGCATGAGATGAGTCTGCCAAATATACGAAATGATCTTCACATTATCCGGCTTAGAAAGTATTGGAGGCGTTTCCATATGACGAATCAACTCATCGAAAGCTTTCTGGCATTCAGGAGTCCGATCAAAGTTTTTCCTTTCTTTCTTCAGAGCATCAAAGAACGGAATGCATTTATCAGTGGCTTTGGAAATGAACCGACTCAAGGCAGCGACTTTTCCGTTGAGACTTTGCAATTCCTTCTTCGTTCTAGGAGCTTTGACTTCTCTTAAGGCAGCAATCTGAGCAGGATTAGCTTCAATGCCCCTAGCACTCACAATGAAACCCAAGAACTTTCCGGACTCCACCACAAATAAACATTTTAAAGGATTAAGCTTCATTCCGTATTTTCGGAGGACTGCGAACTTTTCTGCCAAGTGATCCATATGGTCCACTGCCTTCTTTGATTTCACCAACATATCATCAAGGTAAACTTCCATAGTCTTGCCAATCTGTGGCTTGAACATAGCATTGACAAGTCTTTCGTAAGTTGCCCCCGCATTCTTCAGTCCAAAGGGCATGACTCTGTAGCAGTAAAGACCGACATCGGTGATGAAGCTCGTGTCCTCCTGATCTGGCTCATGCATCATGATCTGGTTATATCCGGAGTAAGCATCCGTGAATGACAACAATTCATGCCCGGCTGTTCCATCCACCAACTGATCAATCCTAGGTAACGGGAAGCAGTCTTTGGGGCAGGCTTTGTTTAAATCTGAAAAGTCGATGCATACTCTCCACTTTCCATTAGCTTTCTTAACCAGTACTAGATTTGAAACCCAATTCGGATAAGTAGACTCCCTGATGAAGCCATTCTCCATGTGCCGATCTACCTCTTCCTTCAATGCTGCTGACCTTTCAGGACCCTGGGTTCTTCTTTTCTGCTTTACAGGTGTAAACTTCGGATCAATATTCAGAGTATGTACTGCAACTTCTGGGGATATCCACACATATCAGCATGAGTCCAAGCGAATACATCTGGATTTGCTTTCAAGAATGATATCAAAATATTCTGAATCGTCGCATTAAGTTAAGAACCCACATTCAGCACCTTGTTAGGGTCTTTCGGGTCAATAGCAACTGGCACCGTTACCTCCACTGGCATCACTCTATTCTCCCCTGCACTGGCTTTTCTGGGATCCATTTCTTTTCGTGCACCAATATGCTTGCCAGTGCAGGGTCCACCCTGTAATTGCTACAAGGTTGATTCTTTGATGCGGACTGGGGCCGCCGCATCTTTTCCAATCTCTCTCTTCCTTGCTTCACGCAACTCTATAAGATAACATTCTCGCCCAGCATTCTGATACTCTTTAATAACACCAACTCCATTATCCATGGGGAATTTCATAGTAAGGCACCATGGGGCGAATTGCCTTAAATGCCGAAAGAGTTGGTCGGCCTAGGAAGGCGTTGTAGGCAGAAAATTCATCAACAATTACAAAAGTCTGTTTTCGAACCACCTTTTTCTGCCCCTCTCCAAGCTCCACGAACAAGTCAATAGTTCCAATTGGCTACTTCTGTTCCCCGGTAAACCCAACAATTTTCTACGATGAAGCTTGAACATCAGCCATCGGGATTTTCATTTGATCGAATGTCTTTTTTAAGAGAATGTTTCAAGAAGCGCCGCAATCAGCAAGCACTCTTCTTACAATAGCCGGCCCAATGCCTGCAGAAATGACCAAGGGATCCATTGTAGGAGCTTCAACGCCCGTAGAGTCCCTAGTTCTGAATACAATGTCACCATTGAAAGTTCTCTGCTGCTTCAAAGGTGCAACATCTTCCAGCACAAAACATATTCCTCTGTTGGTGCATACTTCAAGGAACGGGCATACCTTTCCATCTCACCCCAGCTTCTGCCAGCTGGGTGAGGACCTCCTGTAATTACATTAATAACAGGCCTTTCTGATTCATGCGCTGCCTCCCTCTTACTCGAGCTGGGTTGATGAACAGGAACTTGTTGCCTCTAAGTTGACGAAGTTGGGTCGTTCCTGTTCCTCTTCACATACTGCTGAAGTTTATTTTCTTTCAATAGCTCCTCAATCAAGTTCTTCAAATGGCGGCACTCATTAGTATCATGGACGGGTTGATTGTGGAATGGGCAGAATCTTCCACTTTTCTCGGCATTTTTCCCAAGCATCAATTTAGCTGGTGTGGGGTATTCGACAGTATCCTTGGTTGCGAAGAAAATGTTCTGTGGGGTATCGGTTAAAGGATTGAAGTTAAAAGGTCGATTTTTCTTCGCATTTCCTTGCTTCTTCCCACCATCGTTTTCCCTCTTCTGAGTACCAGATTCCTTCTTATTTCGAGCAACATTATTATTCCCAACCCCTGTCGATACCACCTTGGCCGGTGCTTGAAGGCTTTCCAAGCGCATGGATTCATCATCTTTCTTATAGAATTTCTCAAGCGAATTCGGTTCTTTCATCTTCATCCACTTCCCAAATTCACTCGATTTGTCGATTGCCCTCATCAAGTATGTCAAAATCATACGTGGCTCTGCATTATCCACTTCAGCCAAAACTATGTTGAAGCGGTTTAAGAAAGATCTAATAGATTCTCCGAGATTTTGTTCCAGGCTGGACAGTGACATTATGTCCTTCGCCTTTGAAGCATACAATCTGAATTATTACTTGAACTTCCGAGTTAAGTCAGAGAATTGGTCTATAGATGGGACTGGTAGCTTTGTAAACCAAAGTAGAGCCACTCATTCCAAGTATACCGGAAAGTACCGGCATTTGATCTCATCCGATGCCCTGACACCTGTCATGTGCCAGTCATACTTGTACAAGAATTGATTAGGGTCGCTTGTCCCCTGATAAGCCGAAATGGTGGGGGGAGCAAACTTCCTTGGAAATTCTGCTTTCAAAATTCTCTCGGTGAACGGAGTCCTCCTCGGAGCGAATCCCCATGCTTTTCATCTTCATCCCTCTGCATGCTCTCTTTCATGATTTTTCGAACCATTCCAGAGAAGTATTCCTCATCATTTAGAGGCTCTGCGGGACAGACATCAGCCATTTTCTCGAAAGTTTGTCTTGACAATCGTTCGTTTAGGGTTGGCTACGGCCCCGATCCTCCAGCTTGGGGAGGTGTCCCTTAAACGGGACTAGCTGCCCTTTGAGGAATATTCCTCCCTTCGACATTATGAACATCATTAGAAAAGTTTTCTTCATTATTCACTAGTTGATGGTTAGCTCCGAGCAAAGTATTCAACCTTTCCAACATTAAAGTGTTTTCGGCTTCCATTTGCTGATATAGCCCGGACACCGCAGCATCTAACTCCACTCGTGTAATTCCAACACTTGGAGCTGTTTGACTTAACGGAGGAGAAGTAGCGGTATTCTCTTGGACATCACCGGATCTAGTAGATCTGCACTTTCTTCCAGGAGCCATTATCTCTGATAAACTTCTGGTTTTGAGAGAGATTCTTTCAACAAACTTTTGTTAAGCAATGATGAAAACAGCCTGAGTTGGGTTCTCAGTGAAAGCACCAAAAATGTTAACGCTAAAATTGAACGCTAACACCCCGGTGTAAATAGAGATTAAGTGAAAGCACCACCCGTCAATACGGGAATTAGAAGTAAGTAGAAAAGTCACAGAAAAAACAGTAAAGAGACAACAGTTTTATAGTGGTTCGGCTTCAAGTTAAGCCTACGTCCACTTTAATCTTCTTTATTGCTGATTCGATTAAAACTTATACAACAATCTTCGATTACAACACCACTTAGACAAATAGCAAGAACTTTGATGTAGAAAAATCCTTCAAACTCATGTTGAATGTATTAGATTTCACGACCCGTCTCCCACTACCCAAGAAGACGCATCATGAATTAAGAAAGAAAGGGATAGAAGAAGAAAGAAAGAAGAGAAAGAAGAAACAACACAAGAATCTCAACAGTGGAACGAATAAATTATATTAATAATATAAGTATTTACATAATGTACAATACCAATCAGAGATACACATCATACACATCACATATACTAGAAAGTTATAAACACCTGTCTAGTATTTACAACTCAATACAATCACAACACAGTGAACACACAGCGGAACCATATATCTACAACGCAGAAGCCTCCAGCTCCATTGCTCCTCCATTATACGTCAAAGCTAACCTGAATCCCTTGACTACTCATAAAAATTTGAGTACCCAAGAGTTTAAGAAAAAAACAAAGATAAACTCCGGGTCAGACATGGGTCTGGTGTGAGTAACAGGTTAAGGTTGCTTAACTTTAAAAACCTTTGAAAAGAAAGGTATCACGTAAGACTTCCCACACATAAACATGGAAAAGTTTTTACCTTACGCTAACCAAAACATTTGATAGGAAATCCGATGATATTATAATAGTGTCTAGGGTTTTCAAATAAATATGAAATAGCCGAAATTGTTACATTATTAAATTCCAGCTGCTATCCACAAAAGTGGGTAATACAATCAAAACCGTTGGCACTTATTGGATTTTGGATTCCATACAATGGCAGGGCTACTGGGGTACCGCCCGTCACAGTACGTGGCCTAGATCACCGTACCGAGGAGTACTCCCACTCCCCTGCAACACAAGGCCGGACCCATTCCTTACTAAACAGTTCCGAACAAGACAACCTCGCAGTTGTTTGCAACCAACTGCCCACACAGCCGAATATAAAGGGACTTCTAGACAGGGATCAATCTCGCTCTCCACTGGGAGCTACCCACGAAGCCTTGTTGCACCTCCCCTGTTTTAGCCATTCCCGGTTGATGAGGCTTGAGGCTACGATTACCTTTAGAGAATATATCTCTTAGAATGCTTATCGTCCACTTAACGATGTTCTGAAAGCATTCGATCCATACAAGTTCGTTCCGGGTTCGAACGAATCTGAAGGCATTATCTCGTTACACTCATTTTGGAATCACCCTCAGAGTTAAGGACGATAACCCTTGCACTCTGAATCACCATCTCGAATCTATAAGCACTATTCCGTCAACTCATTACGGAATCACCCACAGAGTTATACTGACGTATAGCCCTTACACCTCGAGTCTTCACAAAGCTCCATTTGGATTTACGACCTAACGTTATTTGGAATCGATGTGATTTTCGGATATCCAAATATGGAAATCCGATCCCGGTCTCATCGAAATCCAAAGCGTGTCTTTTAGGTCCAAGTTATTTTAAAGTTTAAAACAATTCAATTCAATATTATCTATATACACACAGATAGATAATCATCACAATAGATAATCAATATTATCATAACATCAGATAATCTATATTATCAACTCAAACAGATAAATCATATTATCAACTCAACGCAACCATAACATCCAAATCACACAACAACATTTATCTCATAACTGAGATCTCAACCATTCAGGGTAATAAATATCAATCATCATTCATAAGCAATGACTTATCAATCCAATCTATAATTAATTTAAAATAAATTAAATTAATTACTTCTTCCTTAATTAATTTAAAATAAATTAAATTAATTACTCATCCATATAAACCTTGCTTACATCAATTAATTACTATTAACAAGTTACCCTAATTAATCCTCTTGATTAATTACCCTTTAATAATATTCAAGTAATTACCCTCTAATTAATTTCACAAATTAATTATTCCAAACCAAACCTAGTAATTAACCTGTAATTACTTTATTAATTAATTAATTATAATTAATTACATTCATCCTTAATTAATTACATTAATTAATCTCTTCATTGACTAATTATTCTTATTAATCAATCCTTAATTATATCATTAATTATTAAAATTAATGATCTCAAATTATTTTATTTAAAATAACTCCATTAAATTAATTATCAAAACCTAAACTAATTACACTAAGTAATTAGTTATTAATTACTTACTTAAGTAATTATTCAACATACAAATTACATATTAATTACAAAGTAATTAATTTCCAAACTCCTTCAATTAAATTACATCTAGTAATTTATTTTCTTAATTACTTCATTAAGTAATTATTCATTTTTAATTACATTTGTAATTACTTCTCAAATCAACCAGTGATTAAATTAAATTAATTAACCTTAATTAATCAAAATAAAATTAATTAATTACAATTAGAAAAATAATTTTCTTAATTACTTCATTAAGTAATTATATTTAAATAATTATCAAATGATTATCATTAAATTAATTAATACAATTAATTATTAAAATTTATTACATTAATTAATTATAAAATAATACTATGTTAATGACCTTCATTAACCCATAACGAATCTTTAATTACTTTCCCAAAGTAAGCAATTAATTGAATTAATCAAAAGAAACTTATTAATTAATTTCTAATTATTAAATTAATCAAGTGAAAATTAAAAACCTAAATAATTATTAATTACTTGATTAATAATTCAATTCATTAATTAAATTAATCAAATGTTATTTAATTAATTTCTAAATAATATTTTAATCAAATTTAATTAACTTGCTTAATCTTTTAATTAATTAAATAAAACCTTTAATTATTTAATTAGTAAACCTAATTATTAATTATTTACAAAACTAAATTACCTAAATTAATTAATAAATCCTTAAGTTCAAATCAACTCAATGACAATCATTAATTTCATTAATCAATCAATTATCTTATCAAAGTAATTTAAAAGTAATTGCTTTTAAATTTTCTATATTTAATTTTAAATTAAAATGAAAATGAAATTAAACATAAACAAGGTTTTAAGTATTTAAAAATTCTTTTAGTTTTCATATCAACGAATCACTTTCTTCTTAAAGAAATTTTAGAAGAATAGTTTAACTTTGCCTATATTCAATTAAATTTAAAATATCTTAAATATTTCAAATGACATTGAAACATTTAAATTTAAATCTCATTTACATTATAACAAAAATTCAAATCATGGTTCAGATTTAAATTCAAAGATTAGATTTTAAAACCAAGTTCTAAATTTCCATTTCATATGTTATAAATTCCAAAATATTCCACTTGATAATAACATTTGAACTTATAACTTATTTTTATTCGAAGTTTCAGATTCAACTTCTAATTTTGAATTTAGGATTTTAAAACTATGATTTAACTTAAAATTTAAATCTTTATTAAATTCTTATTTCAGATCTAAAAATCACTAATATAAAAACTGTTCAGGTTTTATTATTTTATTAATTACTTTATTTTATTATTGCAAAATTTATTCAAAATCTAGAATTCAAACCTATTTGAATTCATAGTTTAATCTTACTTAAAGTTTAAATTTAAACCTGCCTTACACATTTTTAATTTTTTTTTTAAAATTCAAAAACGTGAAAACAGTTCAGGTTACAGAATTAAAATTCTACAACTATAAACTACTCGAGCCCAAACTAATTTTACTTCGAGTCATTTCACACTTTACTTCGGGTAAACCCTCATATGACTCGAGTACTGACTCGAGTAAAATCTGCAATTCCCAAACCAACAGTTCACCCAAACAGATCATCAGAAAAATGAGAGCACCATGCACATGCACGTTGGCTCTGACTATCTCCATCCAACACCAGGAACTTGAACATACCCCAAATCACCCAAACACTCTTCCCCGATCACCTGAACTACACCATCGACCTGAAAACTAAATCCAGCCTCAACCAAGAAAACTGGAAACACCATGCTTTACTAAGGCCCAAACCAGTCAACGGCCAGTGCTTCCTCCTCCGACCCTCGTTGATGTTGAAACTCCGGCCACTTCTTCGCCTTAGACCCAGCTACCCTTCCCCAAAGCCTCTTAACACTCGAACAAACATAGAGACAGTGACGATCCCATTTCGTAATTTGTTTAAAACTAGGGTTACAAATTTAATTTAATCATCGCCGCCCCTACGATCATCTTGATCACCACCAGACAATTTTCCCTCATTCCCCCATCACTCCTCAACCATCAGAGGAAAATTCAAACCCCCAGACCCTTCAGATCACCAGAGTTGATCCAAAACTCTATTTCTGGTCAAACCAGAAATGTACATACATAATCAAACTAAAAATTTTGGTTTTAGTTTTAAAAATCAAGATTCTTGATTAAGTTTCAGGTTTTATACATATATCAGTGAATTGTAATGTTTGCAAATTAACATAAATCATTGTAGCACTGTTCTTGGAGGTTTCCAGAGCATGTTTAATTTTATTTTTACTTAATTAAGTTTTTAAGCTTAAACTTATGATCATCCAAACAAATTTTTGTTTGTACACAATCCATAACGATGCTTAGATTATGAAATAGGGAATTAAAACAAAAATACTGGACTTAGATATGGGAACAGAGACATTACAGACAGTAGCATCCATGCACACATTTTACTCCAAATTCTATAGATTATTCTTAGATATCTATATATACAGAAGTTTACTGATCACCATTCATAATTATTCACAGAAATAAATCATGCAACCATGTTAAATTAAATTATTAAATCAAAAATGTTACTCACCTAGATTTAAAGAACAGAGCACCCAGATTTTTAAGCTTTGAACCTAGGTTGAAAGAAGATGCTTTACATGCTTCAGGCTTAAGAAATACAAGTTTTCTTTTATGCTTCCAAACTGAAGAATGCTTGCATTTGAAACTTCAACCAAAATTTGATGCATGCAGGCCATTTATTTCACAAAGTTGATGATTTCCAGAGATGTAAATGCAGTGTGCTTTAGGTTGGAAAGAAATGCAGTTTTGAAATGAATTTGCAAATATGTTTTTGAGGGGTTTCAGATTTTCTTTTGAAAGCCTAGAATTTGATTTTGAAGGATAGAAAAAGAGAAGGAAGGGAAAGAATATGTTTTTAAGGGCTGAAATAAATTTAACCAAATAAATAAACGAAAATAAAGATTTAATGACACTTGTCATTTTGCTTGATTTACAATTTACACATGTTGCTTAGATTTGTTAAATACTTAACACTTGTCTTGCTTAATTAAGTTATATTTTTAAATATTTATAAAGAGTTTTCTTTAATTTGTTTTATGTTTTAATGAATATGTATGATTCTCTTATTTAAGAAAAGTAAATAAAACTATTTATAAATTAAAACTCACAAAATATTTTAAAGAATCAATTAATTTGAATTTCAAAATAAGATTTCCAAATTCAAATTAATTCTTTGAAATCAAACCAAAATCAAATTTTAAAAATGAAGATTCTATTTTCCTTTTTTAATTCCTCTTTATATTTTGAAAAATAGAATATTTATTAATATGGTTTAAAATAACAAATTTACATATTTTATATGATTTATAAGGAATTATAAATCACTTTTATATTTAAATGATTTTAAATCATATGTTATCTTATATTTTAAACTTATATAAAATATACTCAATTCATATTAAATCAAATAATATTTTATTTTATTTTTAAAAAAAATAAATAAAATCAACCTTTGTTTAAATTTAAAACAAAAATTAAGCTAAGACAAATTTTAAACAATCTAATACTTATTTTTAATATTATCAAACCATATAATCACTAATTTAAATAGATTTTTAAAAGCTTAATATTAATTTAAAGCATAATTTCCTAATTACTAGATATTTTATTAGAATTTAAAAAATAAAACTTCATTTATTTGTTTTCATGTAAGTTAAATTCCAAACAAAGATAAACTATAATATATATACATATATATATATATACACATTATAATATAAACATTTATTTTTAGCTTTCAAAAGATAAAATCACAGATTAAATATTATTTATTCAGATTATTAAACCTAAACATATTTTATCAATCAATATTGTCAATATCAATTTAATTTTATATAAAGTTTATTAAATTGATATTGTCAAAAATTCCGGGATATTACATTCCTTCCCCCTTAAAAGAATTTCGTGCCCGAAATTTAAAACAATGGTAATTTAATAACCTATTTAAGATTTTTAAAACCAAGCATACATCAAACATATGCTAACAACTCTAGCAATCAATACATCCAATCAAACAAAATTAACTATCCAGACATAATTCTGGATAGAGTTTTCCTCGAGTTTCCCAAGTAAACACCGGGTTACTCACTCTATAAAAACCCAAACAATCAACTCTACTAAACTACAAAACTCCTATTCATCTAGATCTATAACTGAACAAGATATCAGACTACAGACGAGTCTGACTCAACAACCAAAATCTCCCAGAACAGCTGATTTCAAAACCATAGATAGATCATACACGTACTCCCTCAGAGATACGTGAAACACAATGAATTCCAGTTGTCCAAACTGGCAATTCAATCCAGATAATCAAACACTTATCCAAAACAGAACACAGAAGAAATCCAAAATATCTCGAAGCTAGCTTACCCAACCTTACCAAAATTTATAGCTCCTAAAAACTGAGAAATTTATCAGATCTCCAACTTCAGATCCACAAAACTCTTCGGATGATCTCGGGCTGCCTACTTCTTACCTGATCAGCTCAATCCTTGCTGATGTCACAAGAAACAAACTAGACCAATCCCAATCCATCAGAATGATCCTCCATTATCAATCAAGATCAAGAACAACTCCACACACTATCATCAGAAGAAAACAAACTTCTCCTATCCGGAAAAGAAAAGCATATGCACTCCCAAACCGCTTCCGCTGCACAACTCTGATCTGGAGTAGAAAAGAATGCTGATGAAGAACACAAGCACAACTGGACAGCATAACCAAGAGAAAATCAGAATTTCCTCAATCTTGAGTTGCTTCGCGAAATTCCATCTTAAGAAACCAACCTTCAACTCGTTGAACCACCGGTACCACTGAATCTCTAGATGAAGACAACTCTGACTTTCTTGAAAATATTCAGAAAAAATCTTCAACAACCCAAGGGAACACTCAACTATCGCAAGTAACTTTTGCGATCAACTCATACTAAGATCCAAAGAAAATTGTTCTCTCTTTACCAATCAGAACAGCTTATGCTGGTCTTACCAACCCATCGAAGAAATGGATTCTACTCTACTGCTTCTGAATTCCTTCTCCAGAAAACTGCTAAGCCAGAAAATTCTGCTGACACATTGAATACTCCGAGCTGTACTGCTGACACCAATGTCAAAGAATCCTCAATCCAAAGCTCTTGAGAAACTCGGACTTCAAACTAAACAGAAACATCCTGCTGAACTCAGCCGCAATACCAAAGCAGACTCACTTCTTTATACTTGTTCCAAAGAAATCATCTTCGGAAACATCCATAGTCATTGCATCTCATCACGCAGCTACTACTTCCCTGAGATATCAAGATATCATCACTCGCTTCTGTTCAGCTAACAGATCCAAACTCTACTCATTCAACTTCAAAGATGAATCTCCGAACCTTAACAGGTTACTTTCAGAGATCAATGAAGTCCTTATACCACCTCAAAGCTCATTCGAGACGATATTAGGTCTACGGTCTCGACAGATACACTTCCAACCAAACATACAAACTCCAATCAATCGCAGTCGTGTTATACACACCACTACCTCAATCTACCTTATAACCCATATTGGAAAACCCGAACAGGTAACCCAATAGATAGGTAGAAATATATATATATATATATATATATATATATATATATTAAAATTACAAATACGCTCTCTCAAGATAGACACCACTCCAGAGCCTAGGTATTCACTCAACCTAATGCTCCCTAAGAAAGACACACTTCAAAGCCTAGGTATTCACTCAGCCTAATGCTCTGATACCACCTTTCAAAGACCCGTCTCCCACTACCCAAAAAGACGCATCATGAATTAAGAAAGAAAGGGATAGAAGAAGAAAGAAAGAAGAGAAAGAAGAAACAACACAAGAATCTCAACCGCGGAACGAATAAATTATATTAATAACATAAGTATTTGCATAATATACAATACCAATCAGAGATACACTGCATACACATCACATATACTAGATAGTTATAAACACATGTCTAGTACTCACAACCCAATACAATCACAACACAGAGAACACACAGCAGAACTATATATCTACAACGCAGACGCCTCTTGCTCCATTGCTCCTCCATTATACGTCAAAGCTAACATGAATCCCTTGACTACTCATAAAAATTTGAGTACCCAAGAGTTTAAGAAAAAAAAACAAGATAAACTCCGGGTCAGACATGGGTCTGGTGTGAGTAACAGGTTAAGGTTGCTTAACTTTAAAAACCTTTGAAAAGAAAGGTATCACGCAAGACTTCCCACACATAAACATGGAAAAGTTTTTGCCATACGCTATCCAAAACATTTGATAGGAAATCAGATGATATTATAATAACGTCTAGGGTTTTCAAATAAATATGAAATAGCTGAAATTGTTACATTATTAAATTCCAGCTACTAGCCACAAAAGTGGGTAATACAATAAAAACCGTTGGCACTTATTGGATTTTGGATTCCATACAATGGCAGGGCTACAGGGGTACCGCCCGTCACAGTACGTGGCCTAGATCACCGTACCGAGGAGTACTCCCACTCCCCTGCAACACAAGGCGGACCCATTCCATACTGAACAGTTCCGAACAAGACAACCCCGCAGTTGTTTGCAACCAACAGCCCACACAGCCGAATATAAAGGGACTTCTAGGCAGGGATCAATCTCGCTCTCCAGTGGGAGCTACCCACGAAGCCTTGCTGCACCTCCCCTGTTTTAGCCATTCCCGGTTGATGAGGCTTGAGGCTACGATTACCTTTATTTTACACATCTCTTAGAATGCTTATCGTCCACCTAACGATGTTCTGAAAGCATTCGATCCATACAAGTTCGTTCCGGGTTCGAACGAATCCGAAGGCATTATCTCGTTACACTCATTTTGGAATCACCCTCAGAGTTAACGACGATAGACCTTGCACTCTGAATCACCATCTCGAATCTATAAGCACTATTCCGTCAACTTATTACGGAATCACCCACAGAGTTTGTAACGACCCAGAATTTTTATTAATTTAAATTTGAATATTTATTTAATTTTAAATATTAATAAGTGAAATTTTTAAGTCGAATAAATTTTATTTCGAATATTGGATTTAATTGGATAATTAAATCGATAATTTAATATGTTAAATTATGGAAATAATTGAAAATTGGGTTAAATATGATTGTAAATGATTTGTAAAATTTTATTTTATCATATTGAAGTTAGAATGATATTTTAGAACTTTTAAAATCGAATTAAAAGTTTATTTGTGAAAATTGAATATTTTAATATTTAATACACTAGTGAAAATAGCCAATTTTTGAACAGTCTCAGAATTGGACAAAACTAGTTTCATTGGATCCGTAATAGTTAGTTATTACCGGATTTCAATTTTCGTAGCAATCGGAGTTGTCGTTTGATCGTGGCAGCTCGAAACGCATCGAATTGTTTTTAATATTAGTTTGGCGAGTTAAAATAGCCATTTTTCAAAAAGTCTCGGATTTCGACGAAACCAGTTTCATCGGATCCGTAATTTGATATTATTGTGTGGTTTTAAATTTCGTGTCAATTGGATTTACCGTTTGTCCGGTATAAATTAAAACGCCTAGAAAATCATTTAAATCGATTTAAGTTAAATTGAACGTTTATAGCCATAACTCGCACAGATGTTCGAATTAGCTTCCGAAACCTGTTCCATTGTGTCCGGAACGTGGGGTAAACCCTAGAAACGTCAGTCACTGCGCGTAAATCGGAGTTTGGAATTTCCGGAATGAATAGTGTTTCGTTCGTTTCCTATAAATAGACCACCTCCCTTCATAAATTAAAAAAAAAATAAACAAACTAAAACCCTAGCCGCCACTACCATGCTCAATGGCCAGAAAACTCTCCTCTTCCCCTTCATTTATCTTTCAATCCTTCATTCGTTTCAAGAAACTTACAACTAGAAAGTGGTAGAGCTACGCGAGATCTTGAAGTTCAACGGGTATGATCGAGATTGGAGCTGTATTTTGGGAGATAATGGCCTGCGTTCGGCTATGATTGCGCACGCAATTCGAGAACAATGGTGAGGCCGAGCTCTATGCCATCTTGGCCGAGTATTGTGCTTGTCGTGCTCTTCAAAATGCAAGTCCCTGATCGGAATTTCGTCGAGTGTTGATGGCGAAAATTTAAACCCTAAATAATCAAAAATTGGTTAGGCTAAAACGTGATTATCTGGAGATGTTGCGCGTGGAAGATGGAGGAGCAGTGCACGGCCCTGATGTGTTCAAAGAAGGATCTCACGGCTATGGATGAGTTGTGGTTTAAAAAAAATTATATATTTAGGTTGTAATTTATATATAGTTTAAATTCGTGTAACTTCATAAATCCATAACTTTTTCATACGAGGTCGAAAACGCGCGAAACCAGTTGCGTTGGAATCGTATGGACGAGCACTACGCGATGGAGTTGGATTGGAGTCGTTTGAAGTTAGTGAGAATTTTGGGTAAAATTAAACGCGTGTTTAATTTTATTCGAAATAAATCGCTAAAACGAAATTGAAAACAAGGTGAGAACTTCTCACTCAATCGAATCAGTTTCGATATTATTTTAAATAGTTAGATTTAAAATACTTGAATGTATGTTTGAATGATGATTGTTATCTATTGATTTTTAAAATAGACATTACGCGCCGTTAGTAAGCGGATGTTATTTATTAAAAATATATACCGCAAATATTTCATAAACAGTGAAATTGGTATTATATATAATAGCAATATATATATATTGGCATATGTATATATTAGAGTTATTGATTTCCCGCATTTGTATAGCGGATGAGACCCTATTGCGCCGTCTATTAAGCGGATAATATTTTAAATCCCATATACCGCGATAATTCCGTACTGGAGCGGAATTGGTATTGTGCTAATGTTTGTGGATGCAGGAAAACAAGTTGGAGGGATCCAACTGGATTCCTCAACAATTTTTATTTGATTATGGATATTTTGATATTCGTTGATTATCATATTGATATATGATGTCGTTGTAGTCGTGATTGACTATTTGGTGTGTAGCATCATTGGACCAAATTTTGGGAATTTTAAAATGATTTTTTAAGTGATTTTTGAAAGTATACGTTTATAAAATATTTTTCGAACTGATCCATTTTAAATAAATAAACGTTATAATTTTTAAAGTTATAAAAATTATGATTTTGAGAAATACGGTTAAAGATTGATTTTTGAGAAATATGGGTTAATGTTTTTATAAAATAATTAAATTGGATTTTTGAATTTATTATAAAAAGTTTAAAAATAGGATTTATAAAATTTGATTATTTTATAAATCAAGAGAATGGTGAAATTATAAAGGAGATTAAAGATGTTTTAAAATAATAGTATAAATCGATTTTATAAAGGATTTATAAATTGATATTTATAAATTAAAACATTTAAATTATAAAACGAGTTTTTATAAGTGTTTGAATGAAGTGAAAATGGATTGCATAAGTGAATGGAATTTATAAAATTATAAATGGTGAAGTTATAAATGAAATTTATAAATAGTAAGATTTATAAATTTTGTGAAGTTATTAAAGAATATATTTGGATAAATAATTGAATCTTATAAGTTATAAGATTTATAATTATGAAGTTTAAAAGAACGATTTTGTAAAATAATCGTTTTATAAGCATTTAACTTATAATGTGAACTTTTGGTTTATAATTGAGTTATAAATCGAATAGGTTAATAAAGGAGATGTATAAAAAGGAAGTAGTTATAAAACAAATAGAAATAGAATTTATAAACGTTGTTTTATAAAATTCGCAAACGACTTATTTTGATAAGTAAATTGTTATAACTTATTTATGGAGCTATATTCATGTTTTAGACAGTGAATAATCCTTTAAAATGAAATGTATAGAAATGATGAAATTGGTTAACGTAGTATATTCACGTTTTTGAATAGTGAATAATGTTTTAAAGAAAATGTTTAGATTTGATGTTTTAAATAGAATTAAAACGATCTAACGATGTTTTAAAATGTGTTGAGATTCGAAAACATAGATTTCAACCTTTATTGTTGAAATAGATGTTTTCGAGAAATAGAAGGAAATAGTGGACTATAACACTGTTGTTATAGTAAATGATTCCTGAAAGGAAATATTTTGTATAGTATTGGGATTTATATATCTATCTTAAATTGGAATCCCTATACTAGTGATTTTGGGTTGTCGTAACGATGTTTTACGCAACATTCATTTTGGCCCCAATAAATATGTTTAAGAGAATGATTTCCTTAAAGAATGAAATATATACTTAATTTCGATTTAAGTATATTGAATATTTTCCAAGTGTTGAAAATAAATAAATTTGTGAATTACTTATAAATAAATAAGTATGGAAATGTTTTCCAATATGAAGTGAATATTTAGAATTTATCTTTTTGAAGATAAATTGAAAATGAATATTAGAAATCGAATTGAAGTCGTAAATTCATAAATATTTTTGGAATATAAATTCACTATGGAATTTATAAATAGAAAGGGGAATTTGTTTAAAAATAAATATTGATTTATTTTTAAAGTATTGAAAATTTTATATCTTGTAAAGATATTTTGAAAAGTAAATAACTTGGAAAATTATTTGGAATCTGGTGATGTTGTGCATATCCATTGATAGTTCAATAACCGACTATCAATATTTCCCTTTGAATGGGTATTTGATGTGATTCGTTTGAATTTGAATGCCACACTTATTTTTGAATAAGCGCTCACTATTCGGGTTAACCGGGAAAGGACCATGGGGTCGTATAACCCATTTCGAATATGTGATACGTCGTTATGAATTGCATTTGAAGACTGGTGTTGAAGACCAGATCTTTTTGAAAGCGAAAGGACAACTCGTCGATTGTCTTTGCACCGAGTAGCTACGGTATAGAGACTCCCTATGTGATGGGAAGTCTGGACGTGATTAGAGATTATCCGGATTGCAAGGACTTCTTTGTAAGTGCCTTCGGTTTTGTTCGAGCCCGGAACAGACTTGTATGAATTGTATGTCTGACATTACAAATTGAGATATAAAGCAGATTTCTTTCAAATATATTTCTGTTGGTGGCGGATAATTTATTCTTTTAGCTTAACACCCTTCTCTGAGACGTACGAGCTTAGAGGTTATGTAGTTGAAGGTTATCAGCGATATATTCCCAATTTGGTAATGTGACATGCTGAGTGTTGCTGTGAAATGATCATTGTGTTGATTATTTGTGATAGGATCGTTTATTTGATCGTCTATCCTGATGATCATTTCTATGATCATTTGTTGACCCAAAGCATGGCTTTTGTATAAAGTATGTTTTTGTGGACGTGACTTCGTCGAGCCTCACACCTCGGGAATGGTCAAAACAGGAAAGATGCAGCAAGGTTATGAGGGGTAACGCCCTTTAGGATATGTGCATTTCCTTCTGGAAAAGGGTGGTATCATGGTATGGAGCCCAGATACTTACTCATGTTGAAAACACTTTATGATTGTGTGAATTGATTGCGAGCGCTCGGTGAAAGTTCCCAAAGGACCGGGGCATGGCATATTCGGTCAGTTGTTACTCAGTTAGGGGTAACCCGGCCTTGTGTTGGTAGAGATACGGTTTGGTTCTCGGGGATGTCCATCCAGTGACATTCTCATGTGGAAATGGGAAGTTCCTTGGCCTGATCATTCGTTGGAAATCCAAAGAAACAATACGAGACTTGTATGGTTTTAGTTGTATAACCTGCCATGGAATGTGGCGCTAACCTGCTATTGAACATGGTAGCTATAGTAGGCATAAGTGCGGAATGCCTATGCTGGCTAAGATTTATATTCTACTTTCGAAATATTTTCCTACACTATGCACTAATAATAATATCAAATGTTTCTTTTTAATGCGTATCAAGCATCTTTGACTATCATAAGGAGAAATCTCCTCCAAGTCTGCGTTTGCATTGTGTGTGTGGCGGGAGGTCTTATGGTAGTCTCATTTTTAAAAGCATTGCGAATTGATTTTAAAAATATTCCTTTATTTTGATTTTAAAGAAAAATAAACTGTTTTGAGTTCTCACACCAGTCACATGACTGACTCGGAGTTTATTATTTTCCTTCCTAAACTCTGGGTGCCCACCAATTTCTACACGGGCAGTCAAGAGTTAGGTTTATCAGGATATTCTGGATATTCTGGAGTTGCTGGAGGCAAGCTGGATGGCATGGCGTATTATTAGTATATAGTATTTCTTTTTCCGCTGCACTGTTTGTTGTTGTTGTTGTTGTACACTCTGATGATATGATGTAATGAAATGTAATGTATAAAATGTAATAACTGATATAGTTCTTTGTTTAAAGATTATTCATTTATTATTATATGTTGTTCCGCTGCGAATTGTGAGATTCTGTTATTGTTCTGTTGTTTTCTTTCTGTTCTTTCTATTCTCTTTTCCCTCTATTTTCTATCGTTTTCTATCTTCTTCTGCCTTTTTCTTTTCTTAAACCCTCAGTGTTCGGTTTTCCGGCATTCGATCGCTCGGCAGTTGGTACAGTGGACGTATTGATGTCGATTTTCGGAAGTCGAAGAATCGGGCCCTGACAATGTGGTATCAGAGCATATGGTTAAGCGACAACCATGGTTCTGTTGGGTATTACTCATTAGAGATAGAGTCAGTAGTACTCTAGAATGAGTTTGAGTGTAATAATAGCTATGAGTGCGTATTTGTTAGTGAATATAAAATTGATTTATATTGTGATGATTGGTTTATTGAGTGGCATATGAACCTTCGTCAGCACGGTATGCACAACTATGCCGAAGGGGTTTTATAAACACTTGAATAGAACAATTCGACACAATATTGTTTTGAAATTGGGTAAATGAAATAATTTTACCTTGATTATATTTTTATATATAAAGGAATAATTTTTCAGAATTATTAAAGTGTATATAAGTTGATTGTTTAGCTGTTTGAATAATCTAAGTAAAAGAATAATTGTATAAGCAAAAGAATTATAAGAATTGAATTATAATTAAAGTGATTTACAATTGTGAAATAAACTTATATATATATATAAAAAGTGAAACTATATTTATGAATATGAGTTGTAAAAAAAAATGAATTTAAAGTTAAATGGAAATATAACTTAAGTGATGTTGAATGAAGTTGATTTTGATATCAAACTAAATTAATGAAGTTAAGTGATAGATATGAACTTGAGTTATGAAATGAAATTCAACTTTAGAAATTGAATTGAATTAATGGATTAAATGTTAATCAATTAAATGTGAATAATTGATATGAAATAATGAATGAAAGTGTTAATTCATTAAAATCTAATGTTATTCGAAGTTGAATAATTGAATGAAAATCAATTTAATTAAACCAATTGAAAGTGATGGTGTGAAACCAAATTGAATGAATATAAGCAAAGGAATTTGGTTGTAATTAATATACAATGGTTGATATATGATTGTTAGTTGATAGTATATAATTCATTAAGTGTTAATGAAATTGAAAGTTGAAGTAATTGAAATTCAATTGGAAGTTAAGTGAATCTTAAATAGAATTGAATTTGATTTGGAAGTGAACCAACTTGAAAATGAATTAGTGAATATGAACTAATTGAAAATGAATGTTAGTAAAAACATCCACTGTTAATGAATCAAATGTGATTTAAATTGAAAACCCAATTCATTAGTTATTAATGAGAATATGAATGAATATTTATTGGTTATGGATTATAGTTGGTTGATGTTTGCATTTGTTGCTTTTACTGCATTTGCTATGTTGGCATATATAGTTGTTATGTTGCTATATGTTGTATATTGATACTATTGTCTATATGCATGTTCTCATGTTGTTTGTTGAGTGTTTAGTAGGTGCGGATCGTGTTTGCTTCGCATTTGGAGCTCGCTTTCGCGCTATATTAGCCGTATATGCTCGCTAATAAAATATAAGGTACATATCTCGGATTACATACCGTACTTTTATACTTTTTCCCTTCGGGATGCCTCATTACTTGATGAGATGTATATTTGTGATATATATACTGTCATTTTTTTCGGATCGAGCCGCGCAAAGGAGACTATGGCGATTTTTTCCGAAAATTTAAAGCGTTAGAAAAAATTTGAGAAAATTGGAAAATTTTGAAAACTTTAACTTTGATTTGGAATTGAAAGTTAAAAAATAGTAATTGTTTTTGAAAAGATAACTGAGTATGATTTGAAAACTTAGTAAGTTATTGTAAGAAGTTTGGCTATGAATTATGGAAAGTTAATAAATTCTGTAACTTTTCTTACTTGTTAATTTCGAGGACGAAATTCTTTTTAAGGGGGGAAGATTATAACGACCCAGAATTTTTATTCATTTAAATTTTAATATTTAATTAATTTTAAATATTAATAAGTGAAATTTTTAAGTCGAATAAATTTTATTTCGAATATTGGATTTAATTGGATAATTAAATCAATAATTTAATATGTTAAATTATGGAAATAATTGAAAATTGGGTTAAATATGATTGTAAATGATTTGTAAAATTTTATTTTACCATATTGAAGTTAGAATGATATTTTAGAACTTTTAAAATCGAATTAAAAGTTTATTTGTGAAAATTGAATATTTTAATATTTAATCGACTAGTGAAAATAGCCAATTTTTGAAAAGTATCAGAATTGGATGAAACTAGTTTCATTGGATCCGTAATAGTTAGTTATTACCGGATTTCAATTTTCGTAGCAATCGGAGTTGTCGTTTGATCGTGGCAGCTCGAAACGCATCGAATTGTTTTTAATATTAATTTGGCGAGTTAAAATAGCCATTTTTCAAAAAGTCTCGGATTTCGACGAAACCAGTTTCATCGGATCCGTAATTTGATATTATTGTGTGGTTTTAAATTTCGTGTCAATTGGATTTACCGTTTGTCTGGTACAAATTAAAACGCCTAGAAAATCGTTTAAATCGGTTTAAGTTAAATTGAACATTTATAGCCATAACTCGCACAGATGTTCGAATTAGCTTCCGAAACCTGTTCCATTGTGTCCGGAACGTGGGGTAAACCCTAGAAACGTCAGTCACTGCGCGTAAATCGGAGTTCGGAATTTCCGGAATGAATAGTGTTTCGTTCGTTTCCTATAAATAGACCACCTCCCTTCATAAATTAAAAAAAATAATAAACAAACTAAAACCCTAGCCGCCACTACCATGCTCAATGGCCAGAAAACTCTCCTCTTCCCCTTCATTTGTCTTTCAATCCTTCAATCGTTTCAAGAAACTTACAACTAGAAAGTGGTAGAGCTACGCGAGATCTTGAAGTTCAACGGGTATGATCGAGATTAGAGCTGTATTTTGGGAGATAATGGCCTGCGTTCGGCTATGATTGCGCACGCAATTCGAGAACAATGGTGAGGCCGAGCTCTATGCCATCTTGGCCGAGTATTGTGCTTGTCATGCTCTTCAAAATGCAAGTCCCTGATCGGAATTTCGTCGAGTGTTGATGGCGAAAATTTAAACCCTAAATAATCAAAAATGGGTTCGGCTAAAACGTGATTATCTGGAGATGTTGCGTGTGGAAGATGGAGCAGCAGTGCACGGCCCTGATGTGTTCAAAGAAGGATCTCACGGCTATGGATGAGTTGTGGTTTAAGAAAAATTATATATTTAGGTTGTAATTTATATATAGTTTAAATTCGTGTAACTTCATAAATCCATAACTTTTTCATACGAGGTCGAAAACGCGCGTAACCAGTTGCGTTGGAATCGTATGGACGAGCACTACGCGATGGAGTTGGATTGGAGTCGTTTGAAGTTAGTGAGAATTTCGGGTAAAATTAAACGCGTGTTTAATTTTATTCGAAATAAATCGCTAAAACGAAATTGAAAACAAGGTGAGAACTTCTCACTCAATCGAATCAGTTTCGATATTATTTTAAATAGTTAGATTTAAAATACTTGAATGTATGTTTGAATGATGATTGTTATCTATTGATTTTTAAAATAGACATTATGCGCCGTTAGTAAGCGGATGTTATTTATTAAAAACATATACCGCGAATATTTCATAAACAGTGAAATTGGTATTATATATAATAGCAATATATATATATATATATATATATATATATATATATATATTGGCATATGTATATATTGGAGTTATTGATTTCCCGCATTTGTATAGCGGATGAGACCCTATTGCGCCGTCTATTAAGCGGATAATATTTTAAATCCCATATACCGCGATAATTCCGTAGTGGAGCGGAATTGGTATTGTGCTAATGTTTGTGGATGCAGGAAAACAGGTTGGAGGGATCCAACTGGATTCCTCAACAGTTTTTATTTGATTATGGATATTTTGATATTCGTTGATTATCATATTGATATATGATGTCGTTGTAGTCGTGATTGACTATTTGGTGTGTAGCATCATTGGACCAAATTTTGGGAATTTTAAAATGATTTTTTAAGTGATTTTTGAAAGTATACGTTTATAAAATATTTTTCGAACCGATCCATTTTAAATAAATAAACGTTATAATTTTTAAAGTTATAAAAATTATGATTTTGAGAAATACGGTTAAAGATTGATTTTTGAGAAATATGGGTTAATGTTTTTATAAAATAATTAAATTGGATTTTTGAATTTATTATAAAAAGTTAAAAATTAGGATTTATAAAATTTGATTATTTTATAAATCAAGAGAATGGTGAAATTATAAAGGAGATTAAAGATGTTTTAAAATAATAGTATAAATTGATTTTATGAAGGATTTATAAATTGATATTTATAAATTAAAACATTTAGGCTATAAAACGAGTTTTTATAAGTGTTTGAATGAAGTGAAAATGGATTGCATAAGTGAACGGAATTTATAAAATTATAAATGGTGAAGTTATAAATGAAATTTATAAATAGTAAGATTTATAAATTTTGTGAAGTTATTAAAGAATATATTTGGATAAATAATTGAATCTTATAAGTTATAAGATTTATAATTATGAAGTTTAAAAGAACGACTTTGTAAAATAATCGTTTTATAAGCATTTAACTTATAATGTGAACTTTTGGTTTATAATTGAGTTATAAATCGAATAGGTTAATAAAGGAGATGTATAAAAAGGAAGTAGTTATAAAACAAATAGAAATAGAATTTATAAACGTTGTTTTATAAAATTCGCAAACGACTTATTTTGATAAGTAAATTGTTATAACTTATTTATGGAGCTATATTCACGTTTTAGACAGTGAATAATCCTTTAAAATGAAATGTATAGAAATGATGAAATTGGTTAACGTAGTATATTCACGTTTTTGAATAGTGAATAATATGTTAAAGAAAATGTTTAGATTTAATGTTTTAAATAGAATTAAAACGATCTAACGATGTTTTAAAATGTGTTGAGATTCGAAACCATAGATTTCAACATTTATTATTTAAATAGATGTTTACGAGAAATAGAAGGAAATAGTGGACTATAACACTGTTGTTATAGTAAATGATTTCCGAAAGGAAATGTTTTGTATAGTATTGGGGTTTATATATCTATATTAAATTCGAATCCCTATACTAGTGATTTTGGGTTGTCGTAACGATGTTTTACGCAACATTCGTTTTGGCCCCAATAAATATGTTTAAGAGAATGATTTCCTTAAAGAATGAAATATATACTTAATTTCGATTTAAGTATATTGAATATTTTCCAAGTGTTGAAAATAAATAAATTTGTGAATTACTTATAAATAAATAAGTATGGAAATGTTTTCCAATATGAAGTGAATATTTAGAATTTATCTTTTTGAAGATAAATTGAAAATGAATATTAGAAATCGAATTGAAGTCGTAAATTCATAAATATTTTTGGAATATAAATTCACTATGGAATTTATAAATAGAAAGGGGAATTTGTTTAAAAATAAATATTGATTTATTTTTAAAGTATTGAAAATTTTATATCTTGTAAAGATATTTTGGAAAGTAAATAACTTGGAAAATTATTTGGAATCTGGTGATGTTGTGCATATCCATTGATAGTTCAATAACCGACTATCAATATTTCCCTTTGAATGGGTATTTGATGTGATTCGTTTGAATTTGAATGCCACACTTATTTTTGAATAAGCGCTCACTATTCGGGTTAACCGGGAAAGGACCATGGGGTCGTATAACCCATTTCGAATATGTGATACGTCGTTATGAATTGCATTTGAAGACCGGTGTTGAAGACCAGATCTTTTTGAAAGCGAAAGGACAACTCGTCGATTGTCTTTGCACCGAGTAGCTACGGTATAGAGACTCCCTATGTGATGGGAAGTCCGGACGTGATTAGAGATTATCCGGATTGCAAGGACTTCTTTGTAAGTGCCTTCGGTTTTGTTCGAGCCCGGAACAGACTTGTATGAATTGTATGTCTGACATTACAAATTGAGATATAAAGCAGATTTCTTTCAAATATATTTCTGTTGGTGGCGGATAATTTATTCTTTTAGCTTAACACCCTTCTCTGAGACGTACGAGCTTAGAGGTTATGTAGTTGAAGGTTATCAGCGATATATTCCCAATTTGGTAGTGTGACATGCTGAGTGTTGCTGTGAAATGATCATTGTGTTGATTATTTGTGATAGGATCGTTTATTTGATCGTCTATCCTGATGATCATTTCTATGATCATTTGTTGACCCAAAGCATGGCTTTTGTATAAAGTATGTTTTTGTGGACGTGACTTCGTCGAGCCTCACACCTCGGGAATGGTCAAAACAGGAAAGATGCAGCAAGGTTATGAGGGGTAACGCCCTTTAGGATATGTGCATTTCCTTCTGGAAAAGGGTGGTATCATGGTATGGAGCCCAGATACTTACTCATGTTGAAAACACTTTATGATTGTGTGAATTCATTGCGAGCGCTCGGTGAAAGGTCCCAAAGGACCGGGGGATGGCATATTCGGTCAGTTGTTACTCAGTTAGGGGTAACCGGCCTTGTGTTGGTAGAGATCCGGTTTGGTTCTCGGGGATGTCCATCTAGAGGCATTCTCATGTGGCAATGGGAAGTTCCTTGGCCTGATCATTCGTTGGAAATCCAAAGAAACAATACTAGACTTGTACGGTTTTAGTTGTATAACCTGCCATGGAATGTGTCGGTAACCTGCTATTGAACATGGTAGCTATAGTAGGCATAAGTGCGGAATGCCTATGCTGGCTAAGATTTATATTCTACTTTCGAAATATTTTCCTACACTATGCACTAATAATAATATCAAATGTTTCTTTTTAATGCGTATCAAGCATCTTTGACTATCATAAGGAGAAATCTCCTCCAAGTCTGCGTTTGCATTGTGTTTGTGGCGGGAGGTCTTATGGTAGTCTCATTTTTAAAAGCATTGCGAATTGATTTTAAAAATATTCCTTTATTTTGATTTTAAAGAAAAATAAACTATTTTGAGTTCTCACACCAGTCACATGACTGACTCGGAGTTTAGTATTTTCCTTCCTAAACTCCGGGTGCCCACCAATTTCTACACGGGCAGTCAAGAGTTAGGTTTATCAGGATATTCTGGATATTCTGGAGTTGCTAGAGGCAAGCTGGATGGCATGGCGTATTATTAGTATATAGTATTTCTTTTTCCGCTGCATTGTTTGTTGTTGTTGTTGTTGTACACTCTGATGATATGATGTAATGAAATGTAATGTATAAAATGTAATAACTGATATAGTTCTTTGTTTAAAGATTATTCATTTATTATTATATGTTTTTCCGCTGCGAATTGTGAGATTTTGTTATTGTTCTGTTGTTTTCTTTCTGTTCTTTCTATTCTCTTTTCCCTCTATTTTCTATCCTTTTCTATCTTCTTCTGCCTTTTTCTTTTCTTAAACCCTCAGTGTTCGGTTTTTCGGCATTCGATCGCTCGGCAGTTGATACAGTGGACGTATTGATGTCGATTTTCGGAAGTCGAAGAATCGGGCCCTGACAGAGTTATACTGACGTATAGCCCTTACACCTCGAGTCTTCACAAAGCTCCATTTGAATTTACGACCTAACGTTATTTGGAATCGATGTGGTTTTCGGATATCCAAATATGGAAATCCGATCCCGGTCTCATCGAAATCCAAAGCGTTTCTTTTAGGTCCAAGTTATTTTAAAGTTTAAAAGAATTCAATTCAATATTATCTATATACACACAGATAGATAATCATCACAATAGATAATCAATATTATCATAACATCAGATAATCTATATTATCAACTCAAACAGATAAATCATATTATCAACTCAATGCAACCATAACATCCAAATCACACAACAACATTTATCTCATAACTGAGATCTCAACCATTCAGGGTAATAAATATCAATCATCATTCATAAGCAATGACTTATCAATCCAATCTATAATTAATTTAAAATAAATTAAATTAATTACTTCTTTGTTAATTAATTTAAAATAAACTAAATTAATTACTCATCCATATAAACCTTGCTTACATCAATTAATCACTATTAACAAGTTACCCTAATTAATCCTCTTGATTAATTACCCTTTAATAATATTCAAGTAATTACCTTCTAATTAATTTCACAAATTAATTATTCCAAACCACACCTTGTAATTAACCTATAATTACTTCATTAATTAATTAATTATAATTAATTACATTCATCCTTAATTAACTACATTAATTAATCTCTTCATTGATTAATTGTTCTTATTAATCAATCCTTAATTATATCATTAATTATTAAAATTAATGATCTCAAATTATTTTATTTAAAATAACTCCATTAAATTAATTATCAAAACCTAAATTAATTACACTAAGTAATTAATTATTAATTACTTACTTAAGTAATTATTCAACATACAAATTACATATTAATTACAAAGTAATTAATTTCCAAACTTCTTCAATTAAATTACATCTAGTAATTTATTTTCTAAATTACTTCATTAAGTAATTATTCATTTTTAATTAAATTTGTAATTACTTCTCAAATCAACCAGTGATTAAATTAAATTAATTAAACTTAATTAATTAACTTAATTAATCAAAATAAAATTAATTAATTACAATTAGAAAATTAATTTTCTTAATTACTTCATTATGTAATTATACTTATATAATTCTCAAATGATTATCTTTAAATTAATTAATACAATTAATTATTAAAATTTATTACATTAATTAATTATAAAATAATACTATGTTAATGACCTTCATTAACCCATAACAAATCTTTAATTACTTTCCCAAAGTAAGAAATTAATTGAGTTAATCAAAAGAAACTTATTAATTAATTTCTAATTATTAAATTAATCAAGTGATAATTAAAAACTTAAATAATTATTAATTACTTGATTAATAATTCTATTCATTAATTAAATTAATCAAATCTTATTTAGTTAATTTCTAAATCATATTTTAATCAAATTTAATTAACTTGCTTAATCTTTTAATTAATTAAATAAAACCTTTAATTATTTAATTAATTAACCTAATTATTAATTAATTAATTAATTACAAATCTAAATTACCTAGATTAATTAATAAATCCTTAAGTTCAAATCAACTCAATGACAATCATTAATTTCATTAATGAATCAATTATCTTATCAAAGTAATTTAAAAGTAATTGCTTTTAAATTTTCTAAATTTCATTTTAAATTAAAATTAAAATGAAATTAAACTAGAACAAGGTTTTAAGTATTTAAAAACTCTTTTAGTTTTCATATTAAAGAATCACTTACTTCTTAAAGAAATTTTAGAAGAATAGTTTAACTTTACCTATATTCAATTAAATTTAAAATATCTTAAATATTTCAAATGACACTGAAATATTTAAATTTAAATCTCATTTACATTATAATAAAATTTCAAATGATGCTTCAGATTTAAATTCAAAGATTAGATTTTAAAACCAAGTTCTAAATTTCCATTTCATATGTTATAAATTCCAAAATATTACACTTGATAATAACAATTGAACATAAAACTTATTTTTATTTGAAACTTCAGATTCAACTTCTAATTTTGAATTCAGGATTTTAAAACTCTAATTTAACTTAAAATTTAAATCTTAATTAAATTCTTAGTTCAGTTCTAAAAATCACTAATATAAAAACTGTGCAAGTTTTATTATTTTACTAATTACTTTATTTTATTATTGCAAAATTTATTCAAAATCTAGAATTCAAACCTATTTGAATTCATAGCTTAATCTTACTTAAAGTTTAAATTAAAACCTACCTTACTCATTTTTAAATTTAGTTTTAAGTTCAAAAACCTGAAAATAGTTCATGTTACAGAATTAAAATTCCGCAACTATAAACTACTCGAGCCCAAACTAATTTTACTTCGAGTCATTTCACACTTTACTTCGGGTAAACCCTCATATGACTAGAGTGCAGACTCGAGTAAAATCTGCAATTCCCAAACCAACAGTTCACCCAAACAGATCATCAGAAAAATGAGAGCACCGTGCACATGCACGGTGGCTCTGACTATCTCCATCCAACACCAGGAACTTGAACATACCCCAGATTACCCAAACACTCTTCCCCGATCACCTGAACTACACCATCGACCTGAAAACTAAATCCAGCCTCAACCAAGAAACCTAGAAACACCATGCTTCACTACGGCCCAAACCTGTCAACGGCCAGTGCTTCCTCCTCCGACCCTCGTTGATGTTGAAACTCCGGCCACTTCTTCGCCATGGACCCAGCTACCCTTCCCCAAAGCCGCTTAACACTCGAACAAACATAGAGACAGTGACGATCCCATTTCCTAATTTGTTTAAAACTAGGGTTACAAATTTAATTTAATCACCTCCGCCCCTACGATCATCTTGATCACCACCAAACAATTTTCCCTCATTCCCCCATCACTCCTCAACCATCAGAGGAAAATTAAACCCCCAGACCCTTCAGATCACCAGAGTTGATCCAAAACTCTATTTCTGGTCAAACCAGAAATGTACATACATAATCAAACAAAAAATTTTGGTTTTAGTTTTAAAAATCAAGATTCTTGATTAAGTTTCAGGTTTTATACATATATCAATGAATTGTAATGTTTGCAAATTAACATAAACCATTGTAGCACTATTCTTGGAGATTTCTAGAGCATGTTTAATTTTATTTTTACTTAATTAAGTTTTTAAGCTTAAACTTATGATCATCCAAACAAATTTTTGTTTGTACACAATCCATAACAATGCTTAGATTATGAAATAGGGAATTTAAAACAAAAATACTGGACTGAGATATGGGAACAGAGACATTATAGACAGTAGCATCCATGCACACATTTTACTCCAAATTCTACAAATTATTCTTAGATATCTATATATACAGAAGTTTACTGATCCCCATTCATAATTATTCACATAAATTAATCATGCAACCATGTTAACTTAAATTATTAAATCAAAAATGTTACTCACCTAGATTTAAAGAACAGAGCACCCAGATTTTTAAGCTTTGAACCCAGGTTGAAAGAAGATGCTTTACATGCTTCAGGCTTAAGAAATACAAGTTTTCTTTTATGCTTCCAAACTGAAGAATGCTTGCATTTGAAACTTCAACCAAAATTTGATGCATGCAGGCCATTTATTTCACAAAGTTGATGATTTCCATAGATGTAAATGCAGTGTGCTTTAGGTTGGAAAGAAATGCAGTTTTGAAATGAATTTGCAAATATGTTTTTGAGGGGTTTCAGATTTTCTTTTGAAGCCTAGAATTTGATTTTGAAGGATAGAAAAAGAGAAGGAAGGGAAAGAATATGTTTTTAAGGGATGAAATAAATTTAACAAAATAAATAAACGAAAATAAAGATTTAATGACACTTGTCATTTTGCTTGATTTACAATTTACACATGTTGCTTAGATTTGTTAAATACTTAACACTTGTCTTGCTTAATTAAGTTATATTTTCAAATATTTATAAAGAATTTTCTTTAATTTGTTTTATGTTTTAATGAATATGTATGATTCTCTTATTTAAGAAAATGTAAATAAAACTATTTATAAATTAAAACTCACAAAATATTTTAAAGAATCAATTAATTTGAATTTCAAAATAAGATTTCCAATTTCAAATAATTCTTTGAAATCAAATTTAAAAATGAAGATTCTATTTTCCTTTTTTAATTCCTCTTTATATTTTAAAAAATAGAATATTCATTAATATGGTTTAAAATAACAAATTTACAAATTTTATATGATTTATAAGGAATTATAAATCACTTTTATATTTAAATGAATTTAAATCATATGTTATCGTATATTTTAAACTTATATAAAATATACTCAATTCATATTTAATCAAATATTATTTTATATTAGTTTTAAAAAAAAGAAATAAAATCAACCTTTATTTAAATTTTAAAAAAAAATTAAGCTAAGACAAATTTTAAAAAATTTAATACTTATTTTGAATATTATCAAACCATATAATCACTAATTTAAATAGATTTTTAAAAGCTTAATATTAATTTAAAACATAATTTCCTAATTACTAGATATTTTATTAGAATTTAAAAAATAAAACTTCATTTATTTATTTTCATGTAAGTTAAATTCCAAAGAAAGAAAAACTATAATATATATACATTATAATTTAACATTTATTTTTAACTTTTAAAAGATAAAATCACAAATTAAATATTATTTATTCAGATTATTAAACCAAAACATATTTTTATCAATCAATATTGTCAATATCAATTTAATTTTATATAAAGATTATTAAATTGATAATGTCAAAAATTCCGGGATATCACATTAGATCTCTTCTTGAAGTTCGTTGAAGTGTCTTTCGTGTTTGAAGTGTCAGGTGAGTCGAGAAATCAGCAAAGTATATGCATTCTAGAAATGAGCCAAAAGGTCCCCTTTTCGGTGGTGTAGGCATGATATTTAAAGTTAATTTCTGGACAGGGCATAGGTCGTGAACGACCTAGGATAAGTCGTAAGTCGTGAACGACCTAGGGGTTTGGTTAGCTGTGCTGTAAAGACCCACAATATTTACACAACTATGATATTGTGATTTAAACAAGTATAAAGTATTGAAATATATTTGTGCACACATTTGGTATGACTTAGGGGTAAATTTGGTATTTCCCAACTGTTAAAACCCTAGCCATGAGTGAATTGTAAAAAGAAAGATGTGGCCACTGTTTCATTGGACTCTCTCGTTTTCAAAACAAAAACTAAAATGGCCGAAGCCCTAGAAATCAGAATGGGGGAAAAATCATATTGCTGTATCGAATGGCGTTGGATTCGTGAGAAAAAGGGGTAAAGCTATGACAATATCTAGGGGATTGACATCTCATATAACTACGTGAGTGTTCTTAATCTTGATTTGGCAATAGGTCCTATCTCAGGCAGCCGTAGTTATATTTCTGCAAATAAATTTGTGTATATGGATGCTTTGCGTGTAGTGATGCTTGTTAATGATTGTTTGATCCTTGGTTGCTTGCATATCCATATATTGATGAAGATCAAGTCTGATTATGTTCATATCTGAACCTGAGATGATATCTATTCACTATTATGTCACGATACACTGATTTAACACTATGTATTACTGCCGAATGAATTGTTTAAGTGCACTCATACCAGACGTATCATGTCTGACCCTGTTGATTGTCTCAACAATCCCCTGAGGTGTCTTATTCAACGAGGCAGTTCGGGATGATGTTTTTACAGGTTGCTATGCACACTTGATGAGATGATGACTTAAGAGATGGAGTTAAAATGATTTATCACTGCACGTAGACGATATGAAGAAAGTATTTAAGTATTTCATTGTCATTTTACATGTATTGCTGAACTGAAATATGTATATTTTACTATGAACAGTGAACCATCATGTGTTAGATTGATATGTATATAAATCTGGAAAAGTGTTTTGTCTTATAAGTAATTGCAAGTTTGAAACTGAAACACTGGGATCGTTCAGTTTTTATATATTTTCTGAAATCTGTACTTGGAGAATAACATGTGTCAAGGCAGTATACACAAGTGTTTACACTTGTGTATATGTGCAGACCTATAGATCTGCTGAGTTTTGTGATTTAAAGGATTTTTATGGGTTTTGTTCGAGTTTCCTTTCAGAAGGTTTGGGGAAAATCTTTATAAACTTATTTTGATGGATTATTTCTATAATGCATAAGAATATATGGATCTGGAGTTTGATTTTAGTATGTAATTATCATATCTGAGAATACATATATTTATCTGTTTTTGGCAAGTTGAATGCCTTGAGTATGAAAAGCAAAGGTGATATATATATATATTTCTCTATGTTATGGTTTTCTGAGATTATGTTACTTATGGTTTTAAATGGGAGATTATATGGATCTGAATCCACACTTTTGAGATATGATCTTTAATCTGAGCATCTGAGTTTTGATAGATATGTTTTCTTTGATATAAGATGTGTATTCTGGAAAAAAGAATGAAGTTTATGGGAGATTTGGATTTATATAAGAATTTGAAATAATTTCTGAAATGAGCTTGAGAACTTACAGCCTCATGTGCTTTATATATCTGAAATGTGTTTAGTTGTTTTAACAGCATAACTTACAAGTCTGAACTATATTTATATGTTTTGGCATATCTGATGCCGTAGATCTTTGAAGGAAAAAAAATGGATTTTAATGCTTTCAAATGCATTATGATTTTTGAAATGATATTTCTATGTTAAGTGGTTGTTGCTATTTGAATCTGAATATAACATATAGCTAATACATGTTCATGTAATAGATTTTTGAATCGTATTGTGGACTTGCCATATAAATTAATATATGTGCATGCCCTTACTTTATATTTCTGAAATGAATGAGCTCAGTTTTGAATAGTTTTGCAAAAGAAAGTTAATTGGCAAACTGTTTTGATTCTCTTATGCTATATTCATAAGATTTCTGGAAATGGATTACAAGTCCATGTATTATCTTGAGACTTTTATAAAAGGAACTTGTAAGCTTCCAATTGTTTATGTTAAAAATATTTGTATGATGCAGAATGGCTTTTGTCCTTGCATCAGTGATATGTTTTCAGTTTTAAAGAAAGATAGTTGATGTAAATTAATATTTTATGTCTGAATATAACTTGCATGAATGAGAAAGAGGAAAACTCGATGACCTCATTTTTGTATAGTGGATTGGTAATCCTTTGTTTATACGTATATTTATTGATACTTTGTTGGTGCCAAGGCTTTATTGACTCTCGGATGTTGCCAGCATTGTTACTGTGTGATTTTAGGGCTCAATTTTAATTGCCTATTCATTAATATCATTGCTTGAGCTTGTGTGTTGGCGAGGCCGTGCACGCCTGTATTTATATGTGTGTGTACGTGCAGCCACACCTATAATTGTTCTATAGCAAGAGTTGAATTAAATGAAGAATATCTATGACTTTTATGATATAATCCGGAATTCTGATATTTCCATTCTGCTTGTGTATCTTTTGTGTCATATTGCAAATAATTTTCATAAAGAGGGAAATGGATTTATTTTTATATTAAAATGCTATGTGTGAATGCTTTAGCTAATTTTCTTAAACTCTGATTTAATAGCTAAAGAGATTGGTATATCTTCATATATACTAATCTATGTTTTAAGAATACACCAATATTTCTATATTGGTAATAGTGGATCCTGGTTTTGGTTTTTGAAGATAGATGACCCTGTGTTTTTATTTAGCATATTTGTTTATGCAAAAAAAAAAACAAATTAGTCTATGATTTGGCCACTAGAAAAGTTGGGTCATCTCATTTGGTATCAGAGCTATGTAGGTAGATAACATAGCAAAAAAATTTAATTTGTGTGAACTTGTTTGTATTGACTGCTTTGGTTGCATTGTTTGAATTGATTGCTTTGGATGATCTATTTGGATTACATCAATGTTAGTGATGTTTATTAGAAAATTTAAGTGAGCATTAATCCATTTTATGCAATGGCATTAAGTCCTCTGGTAGGCAGCCTAAAGTATTATAAGAATCATTTAAATCTTTAAAATGATTTGATATGGATGAAATGGATGTTTGTTGTGCATTCCTGTTTGGAGTTTTGTATGTCAGTTTTCCAAGATAAAATGTTTTGAGCATTTTTAATTCTATCCTTATTATTGTCAAGTATGGATTTAAATTATTTAGGACATAGGCAGCAAGATAGAGATCTGGCTCATGTTTATTTTCTAAATAATAAGATAGGAGATTTTCTGGGTTTTTGGTGAATTTTCTTAACAAACACCTCTGTCCATATTTTTACAATAATATAGTAGGATCATGAATGCTTAAATTATTTTGGAAAGCCCACAAACCTGTTGTAAATCTCTGTAGTAAGAAATTAAATGGATAACAAAGGACTGTACTAGAAAGTATTTATGTTTTTCTGAAACATGAATGGGTTGGAGATTTTGCAAGTAAACCCTCACTTGGCAAGGCATTAAGACCTATGAAAGGCATCCATTTAACCTTTAGTTTATTTTAACTTCTCTTTGACGTTTTGTATGCATTTTTAGTTTGACAATTTTCTGTTGTTTCTGAGATTTTGTGACTTGCATTGCCTTGCTGTTATTTAAACTATGCTTGATTATACATGATAATTTAATGATAGGATGATAATAACTGATTTATTTATATGATTATAAACCTGAGAAAATGTTTTTGGTTAAAGCATAAACTAATGAGAAAAGTAAAGTGCAAGGCAGTAAGAGGAAGGGGTCCTCTGGCTTATGGCGTGCATTTGATTGGATGATTGAGATGCAGTGGAATTTCCATATGCTAAATCTTGATCCATCATTAAGTACTCTCTGAAAATAAGGTTGAGCAATGAGTGAACACATTTTTAAAGAAAAAAATATACATATATAAATTGACTACAAGGGCCTTGTTACTGGGAACCACAGTGGCATTTCATTTTCCTAAGAAAATTTTGATCCATGCTTTAGCCAAAGGCTTGTCTCTGAAAAAAAAAACTAACTTGAAATAATATAGAAATGTGATTAATTGATGGTTATAATGTATGAATGGATGAATGTTGCATGGATGCATGAAAACTGCTTGGATTTACTGGTTAAGTACATGGTTGTAATGTATGAATGGATGAATGTTGCATGGATGCATGAAAACTGCTTGCATTTACTGGTTAAGTACATGGTTGTAATGTATGAATGGATGAATGTCGCATGGATGCATGAAAACTGCTTGCATTTACTGGTTAAGTACATGGTTGTAATGTATGAATGGACGAATGTTGCATGGATGCATGAAAACTGCTTGCATTTACTGGTTAAGTACATGGTTGTAATGTATGAATAGATGAATGTTGCATGGATGCATGAAAACTGCTTGCATTTACTGGTTAGGTACATAAAGATTTTGGGCATGACATAGTATAGTTGATACCTGCACACATGAAAGGAAAACTTAGTAATTAAACTAAGTAATTGGGTCACCTCTATCAGGTTGGGTATGAGGGAAGTTGGTATGACATAGTGGTTGGTTTGCATCAAGGTTGGGGTGTGAGTTTGCACATGGCATGTTCATGTCCAAATAGCTTGTAGTGCATTGGAAATCAAACAGTAGTTCCAGGCAGTGTGCACCAGTGCAACCATGAATGTGATATTGGACCCTTAAAAATGATATGAAATGAACTTACAAGCAGAGGTGAATATGCTAGGGGTATGGTGAGTTCTAGTATGCAGACTCAGTTTTGATGCCTTAGCTTAATGGTATGGGTGTTGCTTGTTCGTGTTTATGAGATGCTTGTGTAATTTGTGTGATGGCTGCTATGATCTCTTCAAATAAGAATTTCTGCTAAGAAATTAGTTTAAACACATGTATAAGTATTAGCAATTTACTCACTTCACTGTAAGAATGGAAAAGCATGTGTAAGTTCCCATACATCCATCTGAGTTTGCTGTTTCCAGATGCACTGAGTTGCTTGAATATGTCGCTTTCTTATTTATGTTCTGTTTGTATGTCAGTTGCAATTACCGTTGTGCTTGTTCATTTGATGATGAAACATGTTGATTGAAATTTGCTTGTGCACTCGAGTTGGCAAGGCAGTGCACGCGTGTATATTTATACACGTGTGTATTACAGCCACTCCGCAAAATTTAATGAATATTTGGGATGCTAGAACGAGAAAGAGCGAATTGTGAGGACACAATTCCAAAAAGGTGGGGTATTTGTAATGACCCACAATATTTACACAACTATGATATTGTGATTTAAACAAGTATAAAGTATTGAAATATATTTGTGCACACATTTGGTATGACTTAGGGGTAAATTTGGGATTTCCCAACTGTTAAAACCCTAGCCGTGAGTGAATTATAAAAAGAAAGATGTGGCCACTGTTTCATTGGACTCTCTCGTTTTCAAAACAAAAACTAAAATGGCCGAAGCCTTAGAAATCAGATTGGGGAAAAATCATCTTGCTGTATCGAATGGCGTTGGATTCGTGAGAAAAAGTGGGAAAGCTATGACAATATCTAGGGGATTGACATCTCATATAGCTACGTGAGTGTTCTTAATCTTGATTTGGCAATAAATCCTATCTCAGGCACCGTAGTAATATTTCTGCAAATAAATTTGTGTGTATGGATGCTTTGCGTGTATTGATGCTTGCTAATGATTGTTTGATCCTTGGTTGCTTGCATATCCATATATTGATGAAGATCAAGTCTGATTATGTTCATATCTGAACCTGGGATGATATCTATTCACTATTATGTCACGATACACTGATTTAACACTATGTATTACTGCCGAATGAATTGTTTAAGTGCACTCATACAGACGTATTATGTCTGACCTTGTTGATTGTCTCGACAATCTCCTGGGGTGTCTCATTCAACGAGGCAGTTCGGGATGATGTTTTTACAGGTTGCTATGCACACTTTGATGAGATGATGACTTAAGAGATGGAGTTAAAATGATTTATCACTGCACGTAGATGATATGAAGAAAGTATTTAGGTATTTCATTGTCATTTTATATGTATTGCTGAACTGAAATATGTATATTTTACTATGAACAGTAAAACATCATGTGTTAGATTGATATGTATATAAATCTAGAAAACTGTTTTGTCTTATAAGTAATTGCAAGTTTGAAACTGAAACACTGGGATCGTTCAGTTTTTATATATTTTCTGAAATCTGTATTTGGAGAATAACTTGTGTCAAGGCAATATACACAAGTGTTTACACTTGTGTATATGTGCAGACCTATAGATCTGCTGAGTTTTGTGATTTAAAGGATTTTTATGGGTTTTGCTCGAGTTTCCTTTCAGAAGGTTTGGGGAAAATCTTTATAAACTTATTTTGATGGATTATTTCTATAATGCATAAGAATATATGGATCTGGAGTTTGATTTTAGTATGTAATTATCATATCTGAGAATACATATATTTATCTGTTTTTGGCAAATTGAATGCCTTGAGTATGAAAAGCAAAGGTGATATATATATATTTCTCTATGTTATGGTTTTCTGAGATTATGTTACTTATGGTTTTAAATAGGAGATTATATGGATCTGAATCCACACTTTTGCGATATGATCTTTAATCTGAGCATCTGAGTTTTGATAGATATGTTTTCTTTGATATAAGATGTGTATTGTGGAAAAAAGAATGAATTTTATGGGAGATTTGGATTTATATAAGAATTTGAAATAATTTCTGAAATGAGCTTGAGAACTTACAGCCTCATGTGCTTTATATATCTGAAATGTGTTTAGTTGTTTTAACAGCATGACTTACAAGTCTGAATTATATTTATATGTTTTGGCATATCTGATGCCGTAGATCTTTGAAGGAAAAAAATGGATTTTAATGCTTTCAAATGCATTATGATTTTTGAAATGAAATTTCTATGTTAAGTGGCTGTTGCTATTTGAATCTGAATATAACATATAGCTAATAAATGTTCATGTAATAGATTTTTGAATCGTATTGGGGACTTGCGATATAAATTAATATACGTGCATGCCCTTACTTTATATTTCTGAAATAAATGAGCTCAGTTTTGAATAGTTTTGCAAAAGAAAGTTAATTAGCAAACTGTTTTGATTCTCTTATGCTATATTCATAAGATTTCTGGAAATGGATTACAAGTCCATGTATTATCTTGAGACTTTTATAAAAGGAACTTGTAAGCTTCCAGTTGTTTATGTTAAAAATATTTGTATGATGCAGAATGGCTTTTGTCCTTGCATCAGTGATATGTTTTCGGTTTTAAAGAAAGATAGGTTATGTAAATTCATCTTTTATGTATGAATATAACTTACATGAATGAGAAAGAGGAAAACTCGATGACCTCATTTTTGTATAGTGGATTGGTAATCCTTTGTTTATACGTATATTTATTGATACTTTGTTGGTGCCAAGGCTTCATTGACTCTCGGATGTTGCCAGCATTGTTACTGTGTGATTTTAGGGCTCAATTTTAATTGCCTATTCATTAGTACCATTGCTTGAGCTTGTGTGTTGGCGAGGCCGTGCACGCCTGTATTTATATGTGTATGTACGTGCAGCCACACCTATAATTGTGCTATAGCAAGAGTTGAATTAAATAAAGAATATCTATGACTTTTATGATATAATCCGGAATTCTGATATTTCCAGTCTGCTTGTGTATCTTTTGTGTCATATTGCAAATAATTTTCATAAAGAGGGAAATGGATTTATCTTTATATTAAAATGCTATGTGTGAATGCTTTAGCTAACTTTCTTAAACTCTGATTTAATAGCTAAAGAGATTGGTATATCTTCATATATACTAATCTATGTTTTAAGAAAACACCAATATTTCTATATTGGTAATAGTGGATCCTGGTTTTGGTTTTTGAAAATAGGTGACCCTATGTTTCCATTTAGCATATTTGTTTATGCAAAAAAAAAATTAGTCCATGATTTGGCAACAAGAAAAGTAGGGTCATCTCATGTGCTATAGGTCGTGGGCGACCTAGGGGTTAGGTTAGCTGTGCTATAGGTCGTGGGCGACCTAGGGGTTAGGTTGTAAGTCGTGAGCCACCTAAGGAGCGTGGGTTACGGCTTAATAGGCTTGCACTTGGGTACTTGAACAAGTTGGTAGGTCGTGGCGACCTAGGGAGAAGCGGCGTAGGAAGTGGGCTCGGTGGACTTAGGTCGTGAGCGACCTAGTGAAGAGATAGTATGCACGCGACCTTACTCTATCTTACCCCTTTAGGTCGCTAACTCGCTTCATGCTTTAGGTCGCTAACTCGCTTCGTGCTTTAGGTCACTAACTCGCTTCATACTTTAGGTCGCTAACTCGCTTAAGCAGCTAGGTCGTTTAAGTAGTTAGGTCACTAGGTCGCTTAAGTAGTTAGGTCACTTACACTTTAATTCCTCCGATCGCTTATCTCCTTAGGTCGTTGAGTCATAAAATTGAGGAGTTAACATTTGAATCAAACACCATTTTGAATCATTTTTTGATAGTACTGAGGCAGAGATCAGATTCTTGCGTATGTATGGAACATGGAGCACGTCATTCAATTTGATAGTTTTTCCAGAAGTAAACTTGAGGATTACTGTGCCACTGCCTTCGATCATGGATACTGCAGAATTACCCATACAGAGTTTTTCTTCATGATCAAATTTCTGGTATGTAGAAAACATGGATTTGTCAGAGCAGACATGACGAGTAACGTCTGTGTCTACCCACCATTGGTTAGGATTCTAAACCAAATTTCATTCAGATACAACTGCCGAGAGGTTGTACTCGTCTACTTCCATGTTGTCTACTATATTTGCCTCTTTGTTGCGTCCCTTTTTGTGTCTGCAATCTTTAGCGGCATGTCCAACCTTTCCAGAAACCCAACGCTCGCCATTAAATTTTTTGGTTCGTTTGTTGTCTTTTGATTTGTTGTCTGGAGCTTTCCTTTTCTACTGGAAATCCTTCCTTTTGTTTTTGGTCTTTGACTCTACAGCTACAAATGCCTCATCGCTTGGTTTTGTAACTCCACGGTTATCTGCCTCAATTTTTAGTCGGACGATGAGATTCTGTAAAGAGATTTCCTTCTTTTTATGCTTTAGATAGTTGCGGTAATCTTTCCATGACGGCGGCAGTTTTCCCATGATGGCTTCAACCAAAAACACTCTCCAACCTTATGACCTTCCGCTTCGAGTTCATGAATGATGATTTGTAGTTCATGCAGTTGAACAGTCACCGGTTTGGAGTCAATCATCTTGTAGTCCATGAATTTGTCTACAATGAATTTCTTAAGACTGATATTTTGCGTCTTGTACTTCGAGGCAAGTGCATTCCAGAGTGCTTTAGCTGTCTTTAGAGGCTGATATACTTTGTATAGTACCTTATCGAGACAATTCAGAATATAGTTTCTGCATAAAAAATCAAAATGCTTACATATATCAACATCTGATTCCTTGCCTGGTGTAGGAATCGGTTCCTCCTCCTCGAGATATTGTTGCAGACCGAGTGTGGTGAGATAAAATAGCATTTGATTTTGCCATTTTATGAAGTCATCAACATCTTCTTTGAACGAATCAGGCCTATTGTGAGTAGTAGCCTTTGTTGATAGTTCAACTGTTGCCATCTTGGTTGAAGCAAAAACAGGAAAATCTTAAGATTTTATACGTCTAGTATACCAAAACAAAGACGAATCAATAATAAACTTGTCTCACAAGTTTATAACTCAGATTTCCACTACTCTGGAATTCTGTATTAGTTATTTTAACACCAAGTATGTTGTGATTAATTACGACAACAAAGTAACAACTATAGCAATAATAACTATAGTGCTAAATCAAACGTTATACTATTTAAAGAAATAGTACAACGCATAAAGAAAATGATATATACATATATACATATATACATATATATAAATCAACTAGAAATCTTACCGGTTGAAGAAGGAAATTACGTCTGAGGCTTGTCGTAACAATTTCCTTAAGACTTTATTCAAAGCCTCCCAAGATACAATAGACGTGATCTGCTCGAGAATGTAATGAGTATGTCAACTCTATGATTTATTGTACAGAGCAATAGAGAAGAAGAAGCGGAATAAAATAGGAATCAATTGAGAATGTGATCAGTATTCTCTCATATTTATAATTTCGTCTGCATCCCTTCAAACAGTCGCGTTCGTTTGACGAGTCGCACCCGTTGCCATTTAACTGCTACTGTTCGTTAACGGGTCGCACCCACCTGCTACTCGCATCCGCTTCCGAACAGATCCGCACATGTTCGTATAGCCTGCAACTGTTAGAAAACTCGGTCCAGTTTTGCTGGAAAAATAGGATCATACCAAACTCGAGCCCGGTTCGGTCGATCAGACGGACGATAGCGGCGCGCGTGTGGTGGTGATGGATGATCTCCCTCCTCACAACGAAGAAAACATTTGGGTGCCCCAAGGCCCCAACCCTTTCATTGCAAAACTATTAATATACTAGAATAGCTTTGCAATTTTTGACGATGTAGGACTTATTTTCATTCAATTTAGTATTAGGAATTCCAACATTTACTAAACTAAAAAAGAATGGTATGTTAATAAACATATGCGGTTGTTGTTAGTTATATTTCTTTGTTGTTTGATTGAATGTTCAAATTTAAAATGACTTTCTTAATATGCTAAAGATAAGTTGCTAGAACTTATATTTTCATGTAAGAATATAACATAATATTTGCACGTATTTGAAATGCTTGTTTGCATTTAGGAGTAATGAAAATCGTGATGCGCATACAATTTTGGAGTACATGACCTAACCTAGAAGGACTATAAATGATGAATTATATTTTCAATGACGCTGTGAGATTTTTTTTAATAGCATTGGAAGAAGGAAATTAATTTACTTGAAAGATTATTCAAAAAATATGTTATATACTGGCTTTGCTAATTATCAAAATCCGAGCAATATATAGTATGATACGCCTGCTATGTGCTTGATTGTCATTTCTCATGCATATGAATTCTTTCATTTGGTATTGGCAAATAGTTTGGAGGGTATGGTAGGTAAATTGAGAAATTTTGGAATCATCTTCATTATTCTTGGCACTCTTAGTAGGTAATGCTTGGTCTAGATTTAGTCTTTGTTTGAAGTGATAGTTTGCAGGAGTGAAAACTTAGGATGGGTCAAATATTTGGATCTAATAATTGTGGTAATTAGTTACCTTAATATATTACAATGTTATTCTTTCTATAGCTGTAGAAACGACTTCATTGCAAGTTGCCTTAGTTATTAATAAAAAATATATTAGGACCTTGTTGTATGATGGGAGAAAAGCCAAAAACTCAAAATTCCCCATTCAACCAATAAATATAAAATTTTCTTGTAAGTACACATTTCAAGTAGATTTTCAATCTTGTCAGGCCTAAGTTGATTGTAAAAAATATGATGTAAAATTCTTAAATAAAACAAAACTGAAATTTATAAGTTGGAGCTTACAAAATCAAATTGATTATGGAGCCACTAAATATTGACTTTATCATTTATTATTGATTATATTGTGTGGGTTGATTTCATTGTATGCTATTTATTTAATGTTTTGTCATGTTTCTAAGGATAGTCGATGAGCAAAGCTTGTTTTTGTTACTAGTTGCAAGTTAAAACATAATTAGTGTATGGTATTGATAACATTTCTTACAATACAGCGAACAATGCATTGTGAAGTGGCCTTCGAATGAAATTTATATTCTAAAAGGCTATGACCAAAATACAAATGATGGACCAAAATAGCTGTTAACGCTTGAATTTGAACGCTAACACCCCGATGTATGAGTTGTAATTGTGAAAGCACCACCCGACGACTCGGGAACAGATTACAAGCAGATAATAGTAGAAAAGCGGTAAACAACAACAATTTTATAGTGGTTCGGCTTTAGGGTATAGCCTACGTCCACTTTAAGTACTTTTATTAATAATCTCGTTACAAGCTGATACAATTCTTCCCAAACACAATACACTTTGAATTACAAGATACTTAGAACAAGTAGCTTAAACTTCGGTGGAGATGAGAGTTTTCGAATCCATGTTGGATGTATGTGATCTCTTCTTGAAGTTGTTTGTAGCGTTCTTAATATCTTGAGAGCTTCAAGTGTTGGATTGGATTAGTTTGGAATGCAGCAGAGTAACGGTGTTTGAAGGAAATCAGCCAAAAAGTGCTCTTTCAGTTGGAATTAGGGGTGTATTTATAGGCTTTGCTCGGACTTAGGTCGTAGGTTGTGACCGACCTAAGTAAGGTCGTAGGTCGTCTCCGACCTATGAAGCTCCGGTTTTCCTTTTTCATGAGTAGGCGCATGTTTTTTCAACAAGTTCTAGGTCGTGCGCGACCTAACACTCAGCGGCATAGTAGAGGCGGCCTCTTTATTTACGTGTTTAGGTCGTTAGCGACCTACCCTAGGTCGTGAGTACTTTCCTGTGGCCATAGCTGATCTTAGGTCGCTGAATCCCTTAGGTCGCGAAACTTCATAGGTCGGTGGACAGTTAGGTCGCATAAAGTCTTTAGGTTGCTTGCTTGCTTATCTGGTTAGGTCGTGAAGCTTGGTAGGTCGCGGCCTCCTTTAGGTCGCAGCTCTCTGTTAGGTCGCAAAGCTTGATAGGTCGCTCCATATCTTTAGGAATTAGGTCGCTACTCCCCATAGGTCGTAGGTCGTGACAATGCTTAAGTCTTTAGGTCGCATAGCTGCTTCGTGGAGTTAGGTCGCTAATACAATTATGCCGTTAGGTCGTTGAGACCATTAAGTCGTCAAGTACTCTTAGGTCGTTGGGCTGCTGAGTTATAGGTCGCGGAGTTTTAGGTCGTGGTAGAAATAGGAGTTAACAATAGCATAATGCTTCACCTGACAGTTATGTTCCTATCCTTTTATTATGCATGAAAGTAGTTAAAATGAAATGCAAAAGGCACTCAACAAAGTAAATATAAACTCTAAATATTAATGACTGTAAACTAGTATACTGCAATGTCTCGTGTAGTAATTACATGTCATAAACGCTGTAGTTTTCTCATTGCACCAATCATATACTATTTGAGTTCAAGTAAGGTAACTTGGTCTTCTTTCCATATAGGTAGGGGAAGTTCTTATTGAAGATGAATTTGTGTTGGAAAACAGGCTTAAAACTATTGGATACTTTTGGTATGGTGCTCTAATCTTCTTCATAGAAAGCTCTTATTTTTCTGCTGATGATATACCTTTTGCTTGTATCAATCTGATTATTAAAATTGACATCTCAGTTTATATGTATCCTCAATTAATTAGCCAAAATTTTATCAATGGTAGAGAAATAAATGGCCATATCAATACATATCAGCGCTTATCTCCTAGAAGCCAAGCAACATTCTTGTAGCAGTACGTGATAAAATCATTGATAAATAGATAAAAGTTCTGCATCCTGTTGAAACCAGAATCCATATGTTGGTTTTGCTAGTGTATCTTTGCAACTATCATATGATTAGGACAAATGTTTTCACCTAATATCCTTAAACTTCTAAAATAACTACCTATTATTGCTAAATTCCAAATTTACCAACCCAACTCAGTGAAATATACTTGGAAGAATAACAACTAACAGATGCACCAATCTTACACCTGTGTTTGTCCCTGGTGCACTTCTTTCCAGCTTCTTAGTAGAGTGGCAATCTTCCTAGTAAGATGCTATCAACTTGTTTAATCAAGCAGTAGTTATGTTTTGTAATTCCTTGCGGTATACTAGTTTAATTTCCTTTATTGTATTTATTAACACATTAATAGCAGCTTCACACGTATTATACTTCAGGTGGAGTATAAAGTTGTGACAACCAGTATGTGCAGTGTTGGTAAGGTGAGTTTCAAGTTGTGCTATTTTTGCAGATTTAAATATGGAAACCTACTCCTGATTTTGCTGACAACTTGGCACATCATATTTTACAAATCCCTATTTGTTAATTGTTAATACAGTACAGTTCTGTTAATGATTTTTTGACTTTTTTTTTATCATCAACAGCAAGAAACTACTATGTTTGGCTAATACTGGATCAAACAGTTAAATAATTTTAACTTTATATTTTTTAGCAGGTGAATAAATATTTTCTTATTTGTTGAAGATGTGCTTGAGATGTAACTTCTGTGTAACAGTTAATGATATTGCTGCCACCCGAGTACAACATCCAACTATAGGGTGATTTTTCATTCTCAAATAAACAAAGTAGATAGCATTGAATCGTAATTAACACATTTTGTTACATATTCCAAGACAAGGCTTTAAATCTAATGTATTGGTAGCCACATTCAATTTGGGTTCGTGCATTTAGCCTACAGGTTTAAAGCACCTAAATTCAAATTCACCTAAAATAAAATTCAAGTATAACATCTAGGTCAAGGGGGGTAGTCATCATATAATAGGATTGAACTTGAAAAAGGAAAAGGAAAGGAAAAAAGGTTCAAACTTTGGATTACCAAGAAATTTTAGAAACAAAATTTTCCACCCACTCATTTAGTTCTTTCTTTAGTTATTATCCATGAAGTGCACTCCTTATTCTTTCTGTTTCTTGCTGCCTTATAATATATGCATTTCCAGCAAAAAGATGGCTTAAAGGCACTGTCCTTTTATTTGCAATGTAATGTGCCCCATGCATTTTCAAAACTTGTTAGTGAAGGTCGATACATTTTTGTTCATAACAACAAATTTTTTGATTTCAGATTATGAATAAGTTGACAAAGGCGAAGTGGTCTAAATCTTAGAGAATATGGAAAACTAATAGATGATGACTAGGATCTTCTAGTTGATATAGATTAGGTTTGTCAACGGATGCTTTCGGATGCGGCTAGTGCCGCATCTGCATCCGCATTCGAAATCATTTTCAAATATCAGATATCCACGTTCGCGGATACGGACGGATATCGATAATTATCCTATCCGCTAATGACCAATAAATCAAGAATTGTAAAAGGAAAAGTTTAGTTTAACATAAATGTTTTTCAATCCCATTGGTTAAAGAAATGTTAAAAATTAACAAAGATTATAAATAGTTTCGAGCAGTTAATAAGCATTAAGCGCATATAATACAAACTACTAACTTAATAAAATAATAAATGAATAACTTTCACTGCACTAAATACACATAATCTGAACTATAATTTTGGCAAAAATCGAATGGACAATTTTTAAATGTGGATGTCTTCATATCTGCATCCACATTTGTTTTCCGATTATCAAATATTTATCTGTTTTTTGGATGCCTATGCTGATGCGGATGGATTTCGAATGTTTCGAGTATCCATTGACAGCCCTAATATAGATGTTCTTTGTTTTTCTTGATAGAAAATAGTTTTTTTGTTCAGAAGTTTCTTGAAAGCGGTGCCTGAATTTATTACATGTATGCTGGTGCCAAGAATAAACCCCTCAAGGCCATATCCTTGAAGTGCAGTTTCAATTTGGAGTTTTCATAATAGATAATTGTCATATTCAAGATGAATAATTATCAATTGGCTTCGAGGACTGATCACTATTTTGATGAGCCTCTCAGTAGCAGTTTCTAACTGCTATGTATTGGCAGAACTTTCTGATGTTGCCGTGTTGCTGTTATCGCCAGTCATGGTGAACTTCGGCAAGAATCAGTCTGAAAAGAGGGGATTAGGAAATGAGCAGATGCAAGAACTTCTTCGACAGTCAAGAACCAGGTTAAATGCAGCCAAGCTTAGATGATGAGTCTTCTCTGATAAGTTTCTGGCACGACACTTGCTTTTCTTGATAATTTGATTAAGTTCTTGCTTTTTCTTCTTTGAATTTGTTAGATTTTGGTTGCAGCCGAGACCTTGTTTCTGGTACGGCACAGAACTATGATAAATTCTTGATAAAAACCCAAATGATGAGTTGAATCTCTGATGGGTTCTGATTATCAAATGATGATGATTAATTTGATGATAATCGGTTTTCTTTTTTATTTTCTTTTACTAGTAAAAAGAATTTTGATGCGTGTAAGCCTTGAACAGCTCTGATACCATATTATGATTTGATGATAATTTTATTGAAGAAATGGAGAGATTGAAAATGAAGCAAATGTTATTGTATTGAATAGTTTCTCTAAATTACACACGAACTGTATTTATACAGTCGAAATAGGCTTTGGGCTTTTATACCCGCAATCGCTTATTAGCTTATTGCAAAGCAATATTCGAGAAAACCAATCTCGTTCATTCTGTTACTTTAACTACTAGAATTCAGAGAAATTTAATTACATCCCAAAATGCGTGATGTACACTATTGATGTGTGTCTAAGTATTTTATTGCATCCTTTTGAGTTTTTGCAAAGGGAGGCATGTTTACACAAGTTATTGTTTCTTCATGTTAAAATGGTTTATGTTTTGTTGATATTAATCTACTTGGTTTATGTCCGTTATGACTTTTTACACCGCCACCGCAATGACTCTGCCGAGCGTTTTAACCGCACAAATAGTTCGACACTTTCTCTAAAAAAGCACAGTGATTAGTCTAAAGCAAAAAAAAGTAATCTATCTGTCTATTTATTATACAACGCAAATATTTCACCTTAGCGAAGCCTTTTTTACACTACTAGAAACGCTCTTGTGTAAATTTATAGAAATAAAATCTTTCTTATTAGTTGCAATAGTAATGTTCAAGATCCTATTTAGCGTGATTTTCTTTCTCATTTTGTCCGATATTCGGACATATTTATTTGACAATGGCCACAAGTTTAAGTAATAAAATGTTTATAACGAATTTTGATTTTTATTAAAATAATACCTTATGTACGATATTAATTAATATTTATTTTTTATGTGCATGTCATTGCATGTACCAAAGTATCTTATATATCACTTTCTTTCACGAAGAGCAAGTTGGTGTTCATTGTTAGTTCATTTAATAATTTAACAATGGAATTTGTTTATATGTATGATACTTGTTGTATGAACTAGTGGAATGTGGGATAGGAAACATGGGTTAAAGAGCTATTTCTCTCTGTTTTCATTTTATGAGTCATTAGGTTATCTCATTTCAATTGCACTTTGGTAATTATCGTTATTTTTGTTGTATGATTCATTGCACCTTTCTCTATTAAACCAAAAATTTCCTTTTGAATATAACAAACAAACAAGTAATTAAATGCTTTTCAACCAAAATAAAAGAGGTCTTTGAATAAAAATTTAGTTTCTAAGAGCTGAGAGCACATGGATGGTTGTATTGGAAAATTGGGTGAGAGAGGCTCGAACTCTCGACCTCAAAATTACTCAAGAAAAGCTATAAGACCTACACGCTAGCCAACTGCACCACCACCCCATGTGTTAATTTATAATTACAAGATTTATAGTTTCTATGTATTTCATTTTATAAAATAAAGAAACATAATAAATTAACTTTTCACATCATTAGGGTGACCATATTCGATCCGTTAGGTTGATTTTAAGTTAAAAAGGTGAAACTGGTTTAAAGAAAACATTTTTTTGAAAACCAAACCGAATTAACAAAATATTTTCAGTTAATTCGATTTAACAAAATTCTAAGTATCGTATTCTATGGTCAGAATATTCAACATAGATAACTCGATGATTTTTAAATGATGATTTTCAAATTAATTTCATAATATAACCATATTCAAGTTACTATATTCAACAAAATTTGAAGAAACAAATTAAATCGGCATTAATTTCAAAATAAAAGTAGGCCATGATGAAATTGGGGTCGAAGATGTTGGCCGTGAGAAGTTGGCTTCATCTTCTTCTTTGAGACAGCGAGCTTTCTTCGAGAAGGCATGGCACAAACGCGAGTGCATAAAATTGAAAATTTACTGCGGCGAAAAGAAAAACTAGGGTAAAAGCTTTTTCGGTGAATGAAGAGGGCATGTGTTTTGGCCAACATAAAAGACATAGGCAAAGACATAAAAGCTTCATATTTGCATGTATTTGAATGCTTGTTTGCATTTAGTAGTATTGAAAATCTTGATGCGTATACAATTTTGGAGTACATGACCTAACCTAGAAGGACTATAACTGATGAAAGCCAAATGACTTCAAAGTGCAAACAATACAGATATGTAACCGTTTTTCGTTATAAAGCAAGCTTAGATATGATGTATTATACTGTCAATGACGGTGTGAGATCTTTTTCTAATAGTGTTGGAATAAGGAAATTAATTTACTTGAAAAATTGTTCGAAAAATATGTTATACACTGGCTTTGCTAGTTATCAAAATCGAGCAATATATAGTATGATACACCTGCTATGTGCTTGATTGTCATTTCTCATACATGTGACTTCATTCATTTGGTTTTGGCAAATAGTTTGGAGGGCATGATAGGTAAATTGAGAAATTTTGGAATCATCTTCATTATTCTTGACACTCTTAGTAGGTGATGCTTTGTCTAGATTTAGTCTTTGTTTGAATTGGTAGTTTGCAGGAGTGAGAACATAGGATGGGTCAAATATTTGGATCTAATAATTGTGGTAATTAGTTACCTTAATATATTACGATGCAATTCTTTCTATAACTAAAGAAATGACTTCGTTGCAAGTTACCTTAGTAATTAATAAAAAACATATTAGGACCGTGTTGTATGATTGCGGAAAAGCCAAAAACTCAAAATTCCCCATTCAACCAATAAATATACAATTTTCTAATAAGTACACATTTCAAGTAGATTTTCAATCTTGTCAGGCCTAAGTTGATCGTAAAAAATATCATGTAAAATTTTTGAAGAAAACAAAACTTAAATTTATAAGTTGGATCTTACAAAATCAAATTGATTATGGAGCCACTAAATATTGACTTTATTATTTATTATTGATTATATTGCGTTGCTTGATTTCATTGTATGTTCTTTATTTATTGTTTTGTCATGTTTCTAAGCATAGTGGATAAGCAAAGCTTGTTTTTGTCACTTGTTGCAAGCTAAAACATAGTATATGGTATGATAACATTTCTTACAATACAGTGAACAATGCATTGTGAAGTGGCCTTCGAATGAAATTTATATTCTAAAAGGCTATGACCAAGACACAAACGATGGGCCAAAATAGCATAATGCTTCACCTAACAATTATGTTCCTATCCTTTTATTATGCATGAAAATAGTTAAAATGAAATGCAAAAGGTACTCAACAAAGTAAATATAAAGTCTTAAATATTAATGATCGTAAACGAGCATAGTGCAATGTCTCGTGTAGTAATTACATGTCATAAACACTGTAGTTTTCTCATTGCACCAATCATATACTATTTGAGTTCAAGTAAGGTAACTTGGTCTTCTTTCCATATAGGTAGGGGATGTTCTTATTGAAGATGAATTTGTATTGGAAAACGGGCTTAAAACTATTGGATACTTTTGGTATGGAGCTCTAATCTTCTTCATAGAAAGCTTTTATTTTTCTACCGATGATACACCTATTGCTTGTATCAATTTGATTATTAAAATTGACATCTTAATATATATAGCCTCAATTAATTAGCCACAATTTATCAAGGGTAGAGAAATAAATGGCCATATCAATAAAAATACATATCAGCAATTATCTCCTAGAAGCCAGACAACATCCTTGTAGCAGTACGTGATAAAATCTTTGATAAATAAATATAAGTTCTGCATCCTACTGAAACCAGAATCCATATGTTGGTTTTGCCAGTGTATCTTTGCGACTATCATATGATTAGGACAGATGTTTGCTTCTGATATCCTCAAAATTCTAAAATAACTACCTATTATTGCTATATTCCAAATTTATCAACCCAAATTAGTGGAATATAATTGGAAGAATAACAACAGATGCACCAATCTTACACCTGTGTTTGTCCCTGGTGCACCTCTTTCCAGCTTCTTAGTAGAGTACCAATCTTCATAGTAAGATGCCATCAACTTGTTGAATCAAGCAGTTGTTACGTTTTGTAATTCCTTGTGGTATACTAGTTTAATTTCCTTTATAGTATTTATTAACACATTAACAGCAGCTTCATACGTATTAAACTTTGGGTGGGGTATAAAGTTGCGACAGTGTTGGTAAGGTGAGTTTCAAGCTGTCCTTTTTTTTGCAGATTTGAATACAGAACAGTCTCAACTTATTCCTGATATCCCTATTTGTTAATTGTTAATACAGTACAATTCTGTTAACGATTTTTCACCTTTTTTTTTCTTTATTATCAACAGCAACAAACTATTATGTTTGGATAATACTGGATCAAACAGTTAAATAATTTTAACTTGATATTTTTTAGCAGGTGAATAGATATTTCCTTATTTGTTGAAGATATGCTCAAGATATAACTTCTAACTGTGTAACAGTTAATGATATTGCTGCCACCCGAGTACAACATCCAACTAAGGTGTGATTTTGCATTCTCAAATAAACAAGGTAGATAGCATTGAATCGTAATTAACACATTTTGTTACATGTTCCTAAACAAAGCTTTAAATCTAATGTATTGGTAGCCACATTCAATTTGGGTTAGTGCATTTAGCCTATAGGTTTAAAGCACCTAAATATTCAAAGTCACCTGAAATAAACTTCAAGTATATCATCGAGGTCAAGGGGTGTAATCATCATAAAATAGGATTGAACTTGAAAAAGGAAAAGAAAAGGAAAAAAAGGTTCAGACTTTGGACTACCAAGAAATTCTAGAAAAAAATTTGTCCACCCACTCATTTAGTTTTTTCTTCTGTTATTAGCCATGAAGTGCACTCCTTATTCTTTCTGTTTCATGCTGCCTTGTAATATATGCACTTCCTGTAAAAAGATGGATTAAAGAAGCTGTCTTGTTTTTTGCAATGTAACGTGCTCCGTACATTTTCAAAACTTCTAAGTGAACGTCGATACAATTGTTGATAACAACAAATTTTTTGCTTCCGGTGGATATAGATGTTCTTTCTTTTTTCTTTGCCGAGAATAGTTTTATTGTTCATGACTTGCTTGAAAGCAGTGCCTGATATTACATGTATGCCGATCGTGCAAAATGGCTTGTCATATTTGGTTATCATATTTGGATTGAACAACGATTGTAGTAGTATTTTGGGAACTCTATATTACTACTCTAACGAATACATGTTTGTTTAAGATATGTTCTATTTCCACGTAGACCAAATGACAAGTGAATGCTTCCCCTGTATGGTGGAAGGTTAGCTATAGTGTCACCACCATAATGTTACATAAACTAGACTTCAGGAAAATTTAATTACATCCCATTTGCAAATGTGTGATGTTGTGCGTTATTGATGTGTGTCTTAAGTATTTTATTACATCTTTTAATGCTTTGGCAAAGGGAAACTATATACACAAGTTATCGTTTCTTCAATTTAAAATGGTTTATGTTTTGTTGATATTAATCTATTTGAATTGGTATGAAATCAAGGAACGTAATGTATGGAAAGTGCAAGTTATTGTTACAATAAAAATAGCTATAGCAATGGGTATGTAAATTAGGTCCCTGTTTTTTCAAAATTGGAAAGCGTAAACTGGCTTGCAGTTTTCCGATAGAAAGTGCAAGTTAATTTACGTTTTTCAAAAATTTCAAAATTTTAAAATCAGAAAACTGCAAGTTAACTTGCATTTTCTGTCAGAAAGATGCAAGATATTTTGCATTTTATATTTTTCAAAATATGGACCAAATTTCATTTCTGCAGGGACTTTTCTTATAGCAGCGTAAAAAACAGAGACATGTAGCTCTTTTCTTGTGTTTTTAACACTAAGGGCATAAAGAAGTGATAATACCAACCAAAATTTTTAATTTAGCAAAATTAAATAATTGTTACATAAATACAGCAAAACTTAGTCTTTGATTTGTTCGATCATTTGTACTTTGAATTAATGAACGACCGTTACCATATATTTACTATTTATTTTGATTTTCATCCATGTTGTTTTTCTTTCTATAATTTAGGAAACAATACATCAAATAAATCACCATGTTCATCCTTTTCTTTTTCGTAAAATCCATTCAGTTATAAAACTGTCTTTTGAATAAAAACTCATAGACAATGGTTTCGTACATGACACAAATGTTTTATCAACTGCTCTTTATTATTTCTACTTTTAAATTCAAACAATTTGAAAGCGAACTTGATCGATTTCAAGATAATGGTTTGTTGGATTTTTAACTAGAAATATTAAAAAGCGTGACGGCACTACCAATAATTTAGCAAACACTTTGCTCACAACCTAAATTCGAAAAAGAAAATGAACAAAAATATGTTTATTCCACGTGTGAAGGTATAGAAGCCTAAGAGCCCAATACCACATGCTGCAATATATGTGTATAAATAGCCTTATGTAGGCAGAGACCGATTCTAGATACTATAACCTATGTGGGATTAAATAGATACCCTTCAATCAAACTGTTAGACCATTAAATTTGTTGCTATGGAGAGGCTCTAATCATTGGTTGCAGCTATATTTACCCGTCAATGCTTTTTTGTTAACCTTAGTTTTTCAACTAAGTCTGCCAATGGATATCCAAAAAATCTAAAATCCATCTCCATCCCACTACAACAAAACAGCCGTTTTACAATGGATAATGCCCGTTGTAATATGGATTTCATAACGGGAATGCGCCCGTTGTATTAGGCCACGTTGTAATAGGTCAAGCATATTTTACAACGGGCAATACCCGTTGTAATATGGATTTCACAATGAGCAATGCCCGTTGTAATACATCGTATTGCAACGTTTCTGACCATTGCAAAATAAATGCAAATTTAAAAAAAAATACAGCAGCATCCATGCATAGTATAGCATCTAATAATTTAGAAGTAAATAAACTACAACAGCGTTTAGAAGTGATAAATAATAATTACAACTCGATGCATAGTTTAGCATCTAATAATCACAGCAACATCCATGAATAGTAGTAAATAATACTTAGAAGTAAATCACTTTTTACAACTCCTAATAAGTTGATGTCAAATATGCTTTTAATGTGCACCATAGAATTCTCTTAAGCTAGCACTCCTTTCATATGTAGATATCCTACTGCTTCCATCAGCATACACCTATATATTATCAGAATGATAGCCATTAAATACATAATTTGACATGGTAAGAGGATAATAATAACCTCTTAAACTGAAAGAGACATCAAAAAATTAGCAAATTCACCTTGCAAATTAGTACTTGGAAAAGCCCTAAATAGCTTGGTATAGTATAGCTACACGTGAAATCAAGCCACTGCATTTGGAGGCAGGCTCCTCCATAAACTCTTTGAATAGAATCAGCCCTGAAAAATATTAAATTCCTTTCAATAAAATAAATCCAAACAATTATAAGAAACAGAATAATTCAACAATCAACAATCAGCGAAAATCCATTACACTAATCGCATAAAAGACTTGTAACCAAGAAAAAGATAATGATTTTGTTTATCACAATCAGGCAAGTATAAATTAAACCCGTTAAACCTCACCAGCTAAAAATTCCAAATTCAATTCTTCCACGACAATCAATAAAACTAAATAATACCATTTCTACATCACTTGTAATATTTTTGGTCATCGAACTTACGAAAGCCCGACCCACCAAATAGCAGCAACTGCAAAAGTAATAAATGAAAAATAGCAGACAACTAGGAGCCAAAGGGAAGTTCAATGTCACAACAAGCATCTACATCTAACTCTACCCAACATGTAGCAGAATTTTTTTCACAAACCTTAACACATGCTAAAGGACAAAGTGCATCAGTCTACTCAAAACCAACATGGTGTAGAGCATGTAAGCAATAAGAAATCTGAGAAAAGAAAACAGAAAAAGGAAATGCCTACCTCTACTAGTAAGTGATTTGAAGTCCTCTCCTTCCCTAATTCAGAAGCTTCTACTGAGCAAGAGGACTTCATTCTTGCCCATGCTGAATTTGTGAATGATACAGAGTTTGCACAACAAGTATCATAAAATATTATTGAACATCCTGAAGAACCTACATCAAACATATTATATGACAAATATGTTTCATCTAACCTAGAGTATGAGAAGGATATACAAGTAACCAAGCCACTACCAGCAACAACAATGAGCCCCTTAAAATATTTACAAGGGCTAGAAAATCAGGTAAATGAATTTTATTTCCTGAAATATAAGAGGGATTAATACTGATTTTAAAATGAGTCAAGTATTAACTATTGGTTTATTGGAGAATAATTATCTGCTGATAGGATTAGTCAGTTAGTGCCGAAAATTGACAAAAACCAGGACCACATTCGCAACAATGACCGTGGAACAAAGGGGAGAATTCTGTTACCATGGGACAAATTGTTATGGAATGTTATTGTTATTAATAAATTAGAGTAGAAAATAACATGTACCCTTCAAAATATGGGAGGATATGCAATGACTCTAACTGTTATGTATGCCAGTAACTTGTTTCAGACAAGGAGTTTTTATGGCAAGAACTAACAAATCTTGCAAGTGTTATTAATGGTGCATGGTTACTAATAGGGAACTTTAATAATGTTCTTAACACTAAGGACAAGAAAAGGGGACTTCCAGTACCCTTCTCTCATCTTATAGGGTTTAAAATTTGCTTACTGCAATATGGCCCCACTGAAGCAAACATTCAACGATTTCAATTCACTTGGGGAAAACAAGGGGTAGTAGCCACACATATAGACAAAGTATTGTTGAATGATACTTTCCTACAACACTTCCATAATTTTATAGCTACAACCATTTCATCTACATTGAGTGACCATGATCTCATCATCATTAAACTTCATACACAAGATGTTCACAACAAGAAAATTCCCTTCGGAGATATAAATAGTTGGCATTTGACAACTGGATATGAAGAACAAGTTGAGCTAGTTTTTGCTCATGCTACTTGGGGTATTAAGTTCAGAAATTTATCACCAAATTGAGAAGAATGAAACAAAATCCTAAAGCATGGAATAGAACAAGAGGAAAAGACCCTGACTCTCTTGATTCTCTTTAATTGACATATAATGATAAGTTGCTTGCTTCAGATGATAATACGGAGGATGTATATGCTTTTGAAGATTTGACTGATATGGGGAACAACAAGGAAAATGTTGAACACTACGTAATATGTAAAATGATGAATTCAAAATTTTCTTCTGAAAAAGACATAATATGAGAACTATTAGATACATTTGAAAGAAGATGAAGTAGTAGGGCATTAATGATTTCGGGCAATAATTTGATGTAAAATTCATAATGAAAAATTGAATCGATAGTATTAGGTAGTTGAAAATGTGTACCTTCTTATTGTTTCCAGTTCTGTATTTTTGAAATTGTAGGACTCAAAGACCCTTGGAAATTTTACAATATCAAGCATAACAATCGACGAAGAGTTGTTAATACCAACTCCGACCTGCATGTTTATTTCTTTAAATGGTTAAGTTAATACCACCACTTCCAATCATAACTGCCTGACTGTTACATCTGCCTCACCTATCGTCCCCTACAACATCCTCAAAACTACACATCAGTGCACCAGCTTTACCATCCATACCACCACAAGCTCGAACAACCTGCCTCCGACCTCTCTGACCTCTATACTTCTCCCTGATTCACCTGAAACTGCTGCACTTCACAGTGCCACGACCAATATCAGTCATACCATAGTACCAACTATAGTTCAAATAATAATCCATACCATCGACAAACCACTATCCACTGTCACTTACCTGTTGCCATTACATCAATCATCTTCCTGACCCAAACACAGTCCAACCCTTACCATAAATCATTGACATCCACAAACTGTTCCACCACCGTCTCACAACTGTGTTATCACTTCTGATCACATCCAAGACTTTAGAAACATCCACCTTCCTTCCACAACAGCAACACTTGCCTGCTACCACCTCCTCCGACCCAAAAGTCCCCAAAACCAATCAGAGCAGCTGCTCGAAACCCCACAGCACCAATCATACCTAAACAAGCAACCAAAACCCCCTCCTTCCACTCAACTCACGATCGAATTCCTCCTCCAACCTTTAATCGCCATTTCAACCTCATCAAGCACATCGTCAAACCAAATGTCCATTAATACGAACGTCTCTACAATTCACTGACTCCCAAAAAATACCACCGCGACCAGACATCATGAAAACATTCGCATCTCTCCTGAAACTATCAGCAACCTCCATCATCCCTACAACCATCCTTCTAATCACTGTCGCCTCACCACATCAAATCGCAAAACCCTATCGCTCTGCTGGAATTCGAACAACCCAAGTCGAACCCAAATCGCCTGCAGCCTAATTCCTCAAAACCACCACATCGTGAACCAACCACAACATCAAACGCAGATGAAATTTGAAATTTTAATATCGGTTTTGAGAAAATGATTTTGATTTTGAGGAGATTGTGGAAATTGACTTTTGTGCTTGGCGATTGATTTCGTTTGATTTAAAAAAATTAACAAGAAAACGATCTCTTTTTACTCGATCCAAATTAGAGAAGCCGTATGTAAGAAGAGAGCATCGATCGACATTCCATCGAGCAATTGAAGACGGCAGCTTCAATTTTTCCCAAAGCCCTAATTTCGAGCAAAGAGGAACGAGTGGCCAATATTTTTACAGAGCAATAGGGGACCGAAATAAAAGAAATAAAAGGCCGACCTTGTTTTTTTAATTGAAAATTAGGGTTTTCATGGGCATCTATTACAACGGACGTTTTTAGCCCATTGTAAAATTGGCACCTATTACAGCGAGCCTGAATGGACCGTTGTAATAGCCTTCTATTACAATGGGCAACCGATGCCCGTTGTGAAAAGGGGGTTGTATATGGCAACTTTTACAACAGGCCTGAATGGACCGTTGTAATAGCCTTCTATTACAACGGGCAACCAATTCCCGTTGTAAAAAAGGACATTGTAATAGGATATTTTTGTTGTAGTGTCCGTATCTGAAAACCAAATAAATATCTGATGTACAAAAATAATAGATACAAATGTGGATATGAAGACAACCGCATTCAAATTATCCATTCTGTTTTTTTCAACATTATAATTTATATTATGCAAATATTTTTATACTATAAGGTATGTATTTATTATTATTTTTAACTAATAGTATGTGGTATTCCCATCTTTTGATTATGCATAAAAATAGTGAAAATAAAATCTAAAAAGGTACTCAACAAAATAAATATAAAAGTCTAATTTTCAATGATTGTAAATGAGTATACTTCGGTATCCCATGTAGTTGTTATATGTCCTAAACACTATAGTTTGCTTATTACGCCAATCATATAGTACTTATTAAGTTCAAGTAGTTTAACTTGGTCTTCTTTCCATATAGATATGGGAAGTTGTTCTTGTTAAAGATGAATTTATGTTGAAAACATGATTAAAACTATTGGCTTAGATAGTTTCAGTATGTAACCCTAATCTCCTTCATAAAAAGGTGTTACTTATCTATTGATGATATATCTTGTGCTTGTATCAATTTAATCATTAAAATTGACATCTTAATTTCTTCCATTTATTAGCCATAAATTTATCATGTTGAAAATAGGGTAGAGAGATAAAAAAAACATTAAAAATACATATTTGTAATTAGCTCTTAGAAGTTCACCAGCATCCTTGTAGCCGTACGTGATGAAATCTTTGATAAATAGATATAATTTCTACATCGTACTAAAACCCGTATCTATATGTTGGTTTTACTAGTGTATATATGCAATTACCAAATAATTAAAATTAGTGTTTGTCCTTGTGTCCTTAAGATTATAAAGTAACTACCTATAATTGCAATATTTCAATTTTATCGACCTCAACTTAGTGAAATATACTTAGAAGAACGAAAACTAACAAAAAGTATCTCTTTCTAGCTTGTTGGTGGTAACAGTCTTCCAAGTAAGATGTCGTTAACACATTGAACCAAGTAGTAGTTATGTTCTGTGATTCCTTGTGGTGCTTGTTTAATTTTCTACATAGTTTTTATTAACACATTAGTAGCTACTATGTAACGGTCCACCTTTTTGTCCCTTAAATGTCGACACTAATACATCCACGATATTTACGTATCAAACAACAAAGTGTCAGAAAGATAGATTGTTAGGAAAAAAAGAAAAGGAAGAAGAAAAGGAACAAGAGAGAAGAAAATGAAACATATGAATCTCTAAAAAGAACGATAACATATAATATCAATACATAATACAAAGTGCTACTTTAAAATACATAGTATTTTAGAGTCTCAATCCTAAACGCTATCATCGGCCCAGACAGTTATAACATCCTATACTCACAATGGTTGATATACATACTAGTAGATCATTGGAAATAAGAATACTACGGTAGTTATAAGTTTCAAATCAATTTAAATTTATATTTCCAACCTTAATTTATTAAAATTATATAAAAATATGTTTTTAAATATAAATTTTTAAATAAATACTTAAACATAATATATACTAATTAAATTAAATTTTATTAAATTAAAGCTTATTATTAAATTTATTTTCATATTAAAACTTATTTAGCTATATTTAAAAATAGAAAAATTATTAGAAAATCCTAAAATTAATAAATTTCAAAACTAACATATAGTTTTAGAATTTTCAAAACATATAATTTTTAAATCTAAAAATTTAAACATATATAAAATATTTAAAATCAATATTTATATAAAACCATATATATTTCTTTTCAAAACCCTGAAAATCATTTAAATATATAAATATATATGCATATATATACATATGCATGTATATATATGTAGACCAACGGTGTGTATATATATAATTTTCTATCCTATGGTCAAGTGATACAAATGTTTATTATTTCAATCCGCAATTTAAATATCTATGGGTATATATCATTGAAACCCGCAATTTCAAATTCAATGTCAATGTAAATCGCTTGGATTTATCATTTCAACCCATAACGATTTTATCATATTCTACTAGATCGTTTGGGTATGTATCATTTCAACCCATAGGGAATTCTAAACTTATATGGAACTTGTAGAGTGAGAACAAATATGATAAAATATAACATATCAATAGCAGGCATATATCATCAATAACAGATAAAATATAACAACAGATCACGGTGTTAGATGTCACATGTGAACAGTTACATATAATGGCATATCATATATATAGCAGTTAAATAACTAGAAACATCATATTTCAATTGTCGTTTCAAATGAAATTAAATTTAATAAATATAAGAATGTTAATCGTAAGTGATTGCTCACCTTTCGAGGCTAGAGATGAACGAGAATGAGATGAGTTACGAATCCAAGAACAAATTCCAAAGAGAAGCAAAATTGGCACGAATTTGACGAACAAAGCAGATAGTAAGGAATCGTGAAACAATCAGAATCAGCTTGATATGAATTGAACTAAATATATGTGTGTGTATATGTATATATATTTCAAAAAATCAATTTAAAACATATATAAAAGTAGAATCTATGTATATTTTCAAATCACTATTTAACTTGACGCTTAAGGAATAAAATTTCTATATATGTATTTTTTAGAAACCAAATTAATGTATACTCATTTATATAAATTAATATATATATATATATATACATACATATATACATACATACATATACAACTTATATTATAAACTTTAGAAATATATGTTATAAAATATAACAACACTGCTATAAATATATATGGTCAAATTGTGACGCCCCACCTCTATACTAACTGTTAACTCCGCCTTGACCATGACTCACCGATCTAGTGCATCAAGAGGTTTCGACCTAACAGTTAGAAGCATGCCGACTTAAAGCTCAACAGGGGGTGCCGACCTAAGGCTCAACAGGGGGTGCCGACCTAAGGCCTAAGGGTTATGCCGACTTAACACTTCAATGAGGCTACCGACTCAACATAAATACCGACCCAACAGCCTTAGCTCATTGCCGACCTAAAATGAATGGCGACTCAATGGTTACCGACTTAATGACTCAGAAGGGACAGCGACTCAAGGGAGACCGACTTAAGATTCAAAGGGTTACCGACCTAGTAGGATTGAGAGGCATACCGACTTGAGAAATACCAAGTTAAGGCTAAAACAGTTGCCGACCTAACGTGGGTACTGGCCTAAGACTCAGAAGATACCGACTCAGTGACTTGACCGAGTTACCGATCTAATGCCCTACCAAGCTGGCGACCTAGAATAGTTGCCGACCCAAGTCACGACCGATCCAGCCCCCCAGTTATCTCGTTCACGATCCAGGACTTATCATTTGGACCGTGACTTGCGACCTACCAAGTTAACTCGTCCACGACCTAATATAAGCCCGATGCCATGTTACTGAGAAGAGGTGGTGTTGACTCGGAGGCGACCTTAGACCGGTCACGACTCACCTTAAATCGGCTGCGGCTTAACTTGAGTCGGCCACGGTTTAGGACTTGGCAAAAATTTCAGAATCAGAACTCTCTATAAATAGGCAACCACCTCCAACATTCAAAGGACTTTTGGCACATTCTCTTCATACACCGTTACCTTGCTGCATTGAGAACTTCATCAACACTTAGAGCTTTCAAGATTAGAGGAATACATCAAAGAACTTCACGAAGAAACCACACATCTTCAACATGAATTTAAGGACTTTAATCGACATTGAAGCTTAAGACTTGTTCCAAATCACTTGTAACTTGAAGTATATTGTACTTGAGAAGAATTGTATCAGCTTGTAAGGAGATTATTAATAAAAGTACTTAGAGTGGACGTAGGCTATACCCTTAAGCCGAACCACTATAAAATTGTTGTTGTTTACTGCTTTTCTGCTATTACTTGCTTGTAATTCTTTCCCGATCTATCGGGTGGTGCTTTCACAACTACACTTCACACACCGGGGTGTTAGCGTTCACATTTTAGCGTTAACATTTTTGGTGCTTTCACTGAGAATTGAACTCAGGAAAACTGTCATCATTGCTTCACAGAGATTTGAAGAAAGAATTTCCTTAAAAACCAGAAGTCTATCTGAGATTATGGCTCCTGGAAGGAAAAGTAGATCTGTCAGATCTGGAAACATTCAAGAAGGAACCTCCGCTTCCCCTGTACCTAATCAACCCACTCCGTCTGTTGGAGTTACGAAAGCGGAGTTGGATGCTGTGATTCTAGGGCTAAACCAGCAGATAAACACCCAAAATGCACAATTAGAGGCTCAAAGTGCCCAGAATGCTCTGATTCTGAATAAGTTAAACGACTTACTTGGGGCAAACAATCAACCGGCTGGTAATGAAAGGAACTATGCTGGCAACGTTCATGATGTTAATGAAAGGAATGCTCCTGAAAGGGCTACTAGTCCCTTTGAGCAGGCAGTTCCTGAGGCTGGTGGATCTAGAACTCGGCATGATGAGGAATATCTTTCTGGAATGGTCCGGCAGATCATGAAAGAAAGTATGCAAAGGGTTGAAGATGAGAAGGAATGGGGTTTCGCCCCAAGTAAAACTCCGTTTACTGAAAAAATCTTAAAGGCGGAATTTCCAAGGAAGTTTGTCCCTCCGACTGTTCCAGCTTACAAAGGGACAAGTGATCCGAATGAATTCTTGTATAAATATGATTGGCACATGACAGGTGCTAGAGCCTCTGACGAAATAAAGTGTCGATATTTCCCCATATACCTGGAAGGTGTGGCTCGACTATGGTTCACCAAGTTGCCAGTCCGATCTATCGATCAGTTTTCAGACTTGACCAGAAAATTCATGGAGCAGTTTAGACTATATGCTTCGAAGGCCAAGGACATCATGTCACTGTCGAGTTTAGAGCATAATCCTGGTGAGTCTATCAGATCTTTCTTGAACCGCTTTAATATAGCGCTGGCTGAGGTGGACAATGCTGAACCACGAATGATATTGACTTATCTGATGAGGGCTATTGATAAGTCAAGCGAATTTGGGAAATGGTTAAATATGAAGGAGCCAACCTCTCTCGAAAAGTTCTACAAAAAAGCAGATGAATTCATTCGCTTGGAAAGCCGTCCTATACCAGTAAAGACAGTGTTGGGGAAAGCAGAAGACAACACTGTCGCTCCACGCAAGAATGAATCGGTGGGGCAAAAAAGGGAGAACAATAATGGGAAGAAACAGGGTAATCTGAAGAAGCCCCGATCCTTCAAGCCATCAGAATATACTCCATTATCACATACGCCGGAGCACATCTACCTTGCCACTAAAGATTCCGTCGATTTCCCTAAACCTATCCCTTTGAGAACCGGGAAAAAAGCCATACAGAGTGGGAAATTCTGCCGCTTCCACAATCAACCCGGTCATGAGACTGATGAATGCCGCCAGTTGAAAAATCTGATTGAAGAGTTGCTAAGAGAAAACAAACTGCAGCAATTTGTGAAGAAGAATAGCAACAATCCTGCATCGTCAAGTCAGGGGCAACAGGTTCCTGTTCATCAGCCTAGGACAGGTGAGAAAGCTACGGGACATGAATCTGGAAGGCCCGTTATCAATGTCATTACAGGAGGGCCTCACCCAGCTGGCAAGAGCTGGGGTGAGATGGAGAGATATTCCAGGGCTTTGAAATATGCTCCAGCCGAAGAAGACGTCTTTGTTTTAGAAGACACTACGCCCCTGAAACAACAGAAAACTTTCAGCGATGATATTGTTTTCAGAGCCAGAGATTCCACAGGTATAGAAGCTCCTACCCTAGATCCCTTGGTCATCTCGGCTGGTATTGGACCAGCCATTGTCAGAAGAGTCCTCATTGACTGCGGAGCATCATGTAATATCCTCTTCAAGAAGACATTTGACCAGATGAAAATCCCTATGATCGATGTACAAGCCTCATCACAGAAGATCGCTGGCTTCACTGGGGAGCCAAAGCAACCAATTGGGACCATCGATCTGCTTGTAGAACTTGGGGAAGCAGAAAGGAAAGTGGTCCGCAAGCAAACATTTGTGATTGTCGATGAGTTTTCTGCTTATAATGCTTTTCTTGGCCGTCCAACACTCGCAGCATTCAAAGCTATCCTAGCCCCCTGGTGCCTCACAATTAAATTCCCTACTGACAATGGAGTAGGAGTTATAAAAGGGGATCAAAATGCTGCGCGAGAGTGCTATTTGACAGAACTGCGAGAGTCAAGAAAAAGAGAAATGCGAAAGGATGCGGCAACCCCAGTCCGCATCAAGGAACCAGCCTTGTAGCAATTACGGGGCGGACCCTGCACTGGCGAGCACAGCGGGGCACGGAAAGAAATGGATCCCAGAAAAGCCAGTGCAGGGGAGAATAGAGTGGTACCGGTGGAAACGACAGTTCCGGTACCTGTTGACCCGAAGGACCCAAATAAGGTGTTGAATGTGGGTTCACAGCTTAATGTGTCAATTCAGAATATCTTGATATCTTTCCTGAAAGCAAATCTGGATGTCTTTGCTTGGACTCATGCCGATATGTGTGGAATATCTCCAGAAGTTGCAGTACACGCTCTGAATATTGACCCAAAGTTTACGCCAGTTAAACAGAAAAGAAAAACCCAAGGTCCAGAAAGGTCAGCAGCATTAAAAGAAGAAGTTGATCGACTCATGGAAAATAACTTCATCAAAGAATCTACATATCCGAATTGGGTTTCAAATCCTGTGCTGGTCAAGAAAGCTAATGGAAAGTGGAGAGTGTGCATCGATTTTTCTGATCTAAACAAGGCTTGCCCCAAAGATTGCTTCCCTTTGCCCAGGATCGACCAACTGGTAGATGGAACAGCGGGGCATGAGTTGTTGTCTTTCATGGATGCCTACTCCCGATACAACCAGATCATGATGCATGAACCTGATCAGGAGGACACGAGCTTTATCACCGATGTTGGTCTTTATTGCTACAAAGTTATGCCCTTCGGATTGAAAAATGCAGGGGCAACCTACCAAAGACTTGTTAATGCTATGTTCAAACCGCAATTGGGCAAAACTATGGAAGTCTACGTCGACGACATGTTAGTGAAGTCTAAGAAAGCAGCGGATCACATTGAACACTTAGCAGAAATGTTCGCAGTCCTCCGGAAATACAGAATGAAGCTTAACCCTCTGAAATGTACATTTGGGGTCGAGTCCGGAAAGTTCTTAGGTTTCATTGTTAGTGCTAGGGGCATTGAGGCTAGTCCAGCTCAAATTACTGCCTTAAAAGAAGTTAAAGCTCCTAGAACGAAGAAGGAATTGCAGAGTCTCAACGGAAAGGTCGCCGCCCTAAGTCGGTTCATTTCCAAAGCCACTGATAAATGCATCCCATTCTTTGACGCCCTGAAGAAAGGAAAGAAGAATTTTGAATGGACTTCCGAATGCCAAAAAGCCTTCGATGAGTTGATCCGTCATATGGAAACGCCTCCAATACTTTCTAGGCCAGGCAATGGTGAGGATCTTCTTATATACTTGGCAGTATCATCTCATGCTCTAAGTGCAGCGCTGATACGGGAAGACAAAAGGATCCAACATCCGGTTTACTATATCAGCAAAAGACTCACTGGGGCAGAGCTGAATTACTCCAAGTCGGAAAAACTCGCCTATTGCCTACTAGTTGCATCAAGGAAACTGAGGCAATATTTCCAAGCTCATCCTATCAGGGTACTTACTGATCAACCTCTAAAGCAAGTCCTATTTGACCCTGAAACTTCGGGTCGCCTTCTAAAATGGAACATTGAACTCAGTCAATATGACATCACTTATCATCCCCGAAAAGCAATCAACGGACAAGCTTTAGCTGATTTCATTGCAGAATTCACAGAGAAGGATAATGGTGAGGATGAAGCGATCAGTGATTCCCCAATCCAGTGGAAGATGTATGTTGATGGCGCAAGAAATGACTACTGTTCTGGAGCCGGAGTGGTACTTGAAACTCCTGAAGGTCGATCATTATGTTATGCACTAAGATTGGAATTTCCTTCAACAAACAATGAAGCAGAATATGAAGCTCTTATTGCAGGTCTGAAAATCGCTAAAGAGCTAAACATTCGAGCATTACAGATCTTCAGTGATTCTCAGTTTATTGTATGCCAAGTCAAGAAGGAATTTCAAACAAAAGGTGGAAACTTGCCTTCCTACTTGTCAAAGGCTTGGGAACTCCTATGTGAACTCGATCACTATTCAATAAGCCACATTCCTCGGGAAGAGAATATGAAGGCAGATTCCTTCGCAAAGTATTCAAGTTCTGGTTAAGCTCAACTATTGGGATTGGTCCCTGTAGAAGTCCTTTCAGCACCAAGTATAGACGAGATGGATATAGACTGGATTATGAATGTATCTCAAGAACAAGAGTCATGGATGACTCCAATACTGGACTACCTACTCAAAGGTTCTCTGCCAGAAAATTCGATAGAAAGACGAAAGCTACTAAGGAAAGCCTCTCGCTATGTAATTCAGGATGGCCGATTGTACAGACGGGGATTCTCAATGCCATTGCTTCGATGTGTATCCCGGGAAGAGTCCAAAACAATCCTAGCTGAGGTGCATGGAGGAGAATGTGGTGATCATTCAGGTGGTCAAACATTAGCAAAGAAAATTCTCCGATACGGATATTTTTGGCCAGAAATTAATCGAGATGCTGCAGATTACTCCCGAAAATGTGACAGATGCCAAATATTTGCCAAAATTCCTAGAGCACCTTCTACCGAACTCACACAGATGGTCAGTCCATGGCCGTTTGCGATTTGGGGAATGGATCTCATTGGGCCGCTACCAACTGCCAAATCAGGGATTAAATATGCTATTGTTGCAGTTGATTACTTTACTAAATGGGCTGAAGCTGAACCATTGGCTACTATCACTTCTAAGAAAATGATAAGCTTTGTGACCAAGAATATCATTTGCAGATACGGTGTGCCTCAGAAAATAATCACAGACAATGGTACTCAGTTTGAAAGCGAGGAATTCCAGGATTTTTGCAAACGATTCAAAATCCAGAAAAGCTTTTCGGCAGTAGCTCATCCGCAGGCAAACGGGCAAGTGGAAGCAGTGAACAAGATCATCAAATCAACCATCAAAAAGCAACTCGAAAGAGCAAAAGGTGGTTGGGTCGATAAACTACCACTTGCACTATGGGCATACAGAACTACTCACAAAACTGCGACTGGGCATACTCCTTTTTCGTTAGCATACGGATCGGAAGCAATGATTCCGGTTGAAGCAGAGGCCCCTTCACACAGAAGAATCCATTTCAATCAAGCAGAAAATGAAAGGCTACAGCTTGAAGCGCTAGACTTCCTTGATGAAAAAAGAGATGAGGCCAATCTCAGAATTGCAGCTCATCAGCAAAGAATAGCCAGACATTTTAATTCCAAAGTTCGCCAACGCAGCTTTGAGATTGGAGACCTAGTCCTGAAGAAAATTATGACAGCGACAGGTGTGTTTGGGCCAAATTGGGAAGGACCGTATGTAATAGGTCAGAAGCTTCTTGACGGCACATTCAAACTCACCACTGTTGATGGAGATCAAATTCCAAGGGCATGGAACAGCAACCATTTGCGTCCATACTTTACTTGAAAATTTTGTTGAAACATTGTAAAAAGAATTATGAATGTATGATTCTTGTAATTGAAAGCAATTGTAAAACTAATGCAAGTAAATAATGAAAGAATATAAAGTGGATGTAGGCCCAATTTCATGGCCGAACCACTATAAATCTTGTGTTCCTTATTATTATTACATGTTTGCTTTATTCTCGATATAAAAGGTACATAGAATGTAATTGCTGAAATGTCGATTTGAATTTTTGCAGACAATGGAAGTGAAACTTGCACATAAAAAGACCAAATGATTCTCGCCTAATTTCAAGTCAAAGAGCCCCGAATTCAAATCCTAGATAGGAAGTACTTCAATTGAACAGCCTATGATTTCGACAGAAACGAGTCTTTGCTAATAAATTGAGATCGTTTGAACAAACAAACATCCAATTAAAAAGCTAGTGCTCGTTCTCACGAAATTGCCTGACAATGAAGCACACTTCCTTGGATTAAACAAGTTACTTGTAAAAAAAGGGGGGGGGGGGGGCAGAGGATCATTGAAAAGGCATAAGCAAGTGAACAGAGGAACAACCAAAGCTATCATCGGCAGCACAAGTCCTCTTCGGAGGCACGACTCTTCGGAGGATAAAGACCTCTAATGGGTCATACGCCACAAAAAAGAAAGTTCTCTACTCAACCAAAAAGATTGGAGGAGTCATGACCCTCCAACCATGAGAGAGTAACTTCCAGGCGATGAAAACCCTCTCTGAGGCACATTTCACCAGGAGTTGAAGTGTTATGACCGCTCTTCGGAATTTCACTTCACCAGAGTTGAAATGCAAACAAAATAAAAGCCCTCTTCGGAGGCCCATTTCACCAGGAGTTGAAGTGTTATGACCGCTCTTCGGAATTTCACTTCACCAGAGTTGAAATGCAAACAAAATAAAAGCCCTCTTCGGAGGCCCATTTCACCAGGAGTTGAAGTGTCGTAACCGCTCTTCGGAATTTCACTTCACCAAAGTTGAAATGCAAAACAAGATAAAGACCTTCCCGGAAGCCCACGTTTCACCAAGATTGAAATAAAACTTCCAAGTGTTGAAACGTGAAAAGGCTTTCTTCGAAGGCACAACTCTTTGGAGGTACACGTTTCACCAAGATTGAAATAAAACTTCCAAGTGTTGAAACGTGAGAAATCCCTCCTCAGAGGTACAACCCCCTCCCGGGGACACAATTAAAAAGAAAGACCTCTTCAGAAGCCCACGTTTCACCGAGATTGAAATAAAACTTCCAAGTGCTGAAGCGTAAAAAGGCTTTCTTCAAAGGCACAACTCTTTGGAGGAACACGTTTCGCCAAGATTGAAATAAAACTTACAAGTGTTGAAACGTGAAAAAATCTCTCCTCAGAGGCACAAATTTTTATTAAAAGGAAAAAAGAAAAATCCTCATCAAGAGCGTACTTTAACTTTCAAAGGAAGAGCGATTTACCTATTCTAAAAAAAAAAGAAGGGGGAAGAAGGTTAAAGTACATTCAGAGGTCCGCTTTGCCACATAGAAGAATTCACTTGGCAAAATATATACATACGCAAAAGGAAAGAGTGATTTCTTCGAAGGACAAAGCGTAAAAACTTATATAAAGGAAGTTGCACTCTACGAAAATTCTCTTCGAGAATGAAGTAATTATTCTTTAGAAAACGAGAGTGCAAGTCCCCTCAAAGTATACGATATTGCAGTAAGCTCATGGTATAGAGGCAACATGGTATAGTTACATACAAAGCGGTATAACTATGTCGGTAAAGTACGCTCAAACAACATACCACAAGCTCACCGCAACATCGTATAAATAAACTTGTGCAAAAATGAATAGTAAATGCATTCTCAAATTCAAACAAAAGTCTGTACAAATAAAGAATCATTTTATTCAATTGCAGATATTGCAGATACAGGTTTCAAAATAAAAAGCAGGGGCCGGTGCCTGCACAACATCCGACCATTACACAAAAAAGGAATCAAAAAGCTCAACTCTTCATTTCTTCTTGCCGCCTTTAGACCCTTTACCCGGCCGAGTGGTTAGCTTTTCAGGTCTTTCAGGTTGGTCTGAAGGCATAAGGGAAGAAGGGGAGGGAGGTGCAACTGGTGCAATTTCCGGTTCCTCTTCTGTGGTGATAATTTTCTTCCCCCTCCTCTTCGATGTCCCATGCTTCTTCCTTTTCTTCGAAGAAGACTCACTCCCCGGAGTAACGAGAGCGGACAAAACTACGTCGTCAGAAGGAGTCCGCTCCGGAGAGATCTCGCCTCCTTCGAGTCCCTCATCTTTTTGCTCCTACGAAGCAATAGGGTCATCCAAACCATGAAGAGCCTCAATTTTCTCCTCTTGTGACCCAGGTTGTGAAGCAGAAGGAGGAGTCACCTGAAGAGATGGAGGAGGAATAACCAGAGAAGGCGAAGTCTGCACGACACTTGTTGTTTCAACTACAGAAGAAGAAAATTTGAAAATGTTAGTATCTTCCCGAAAGAAGGGAGATATAGGTTCATCGAGATTCAAGAGGTAATCGAGAAGCTCATCAAATTTTTGAGGAATAAGCAGGTAATCCACCTGAATCGGACCAATGTCGAAATTACCTGAAGATATTGGCTTCGTCAGTTCAATCTCATAATTCTGAGCCCCAATGTCCTCCAAAGCCTCTTCAACAGTAGGGGTAATTACCCCGGTTTTTGTAGGAGGCGGCGAATGAGCACTAAAGCCTGTAATGTCCACCTCGGGAGAAACTAGAGGACGTTCAGAGATGGTAGGCGGTACTTCTTTTTCAGAACGCTCCTCTTCCGCCATCCCGGCCCGCACTCTGGCAAGCAGCTCCTTTCCCTTGGCAAGAGCGGCACGGGCCTCATCATCAAGATAATGCTCTTCAAGGGCTGACTCAGCATATCCAGCACCTTTACCACCGAGCATATCAAGTGTTGCCTCCCAAACTTCAGCCAGTGTGATTTCATACTTGGGGCCTAGAAAGGCAAGGCTGCCACGTCCCAAAATGCTGTGCAGATAAAAATCGAATAATGTGGAGCTAATGTCAGCTTTGGTTGCTTGATGAGCCTCTTCGGCCGCAAGTTTACCAACAACAGCCTCGTCGCGCTCCTTTTCGGCCATAGCAAGTCGAGTTTTTAACAACTCTATCTCCAAGCTTTGAGAGCCGGTCTGTTCTCGCAGTTGTACAGTTTCAGCACGATATTCTTCTATGACCTTTTCCTTGTGTGCAAGCTTATCTTCGACTGCTCTTTGACTGGCATGCGCATCTCGTACTTGTTGCTGAAGCATGATCTCCTTTTGTAAATGGAAAGTAGATGAAGTAGCTAATTCTTCCTTAAGTTTTTCTACTTCCGCTTCCAGCTTTTCATTGTAGGAAGCAATACTTCTCATTTCGGCGTCATGCTGTTCAAGAGTCTTCTGCCACTCAGCCTTATCATTCTCCATTGTTAGCATGGCCTCGAGATTGGCTCGGTTAACCCTCTGAAGTTCGTCGACGAGTTTTTGCCAGTTCGACATTCTTTCGATATCGGTCCTGACAGCATCAAGATTTCGCAGCATAGCCGGTTTGTCGAGGGGAACCAAGTCGAGATCAAATCGAACCCCTCTCGGGCACCACTGAGGAAATCGACTTTGAAGAGTGGGAGGACCTTGCCCGACTTGGTATGCGGGCCGGTTGATGATTGCTTGAATGTCGGAGCGAGCGGGAGCAGGAGATTAAGCAGGGACATGTTCAGAAGCTGAAGGAGTTGTTTCTTCAGTAAGTCTAGCCCGCTTGCTAGAAGAATCGTCTATGTGACTCTTTCCTCTCTCATCATGAGCTTTTCTCTTTTGGGTGTCATCATCTCTATGGGGAAGATCATGTCTTTCTTGTTCCCTTCGGCGACGTTCTTCATATGCTCGTCTCTCGTCGGCTTTCCTGATGGCCCTCTCTTCATCCGACTCTCTGTAAGAAGGAAGGTAACGCCTGTAATCATACTGGCTACGCCTCCCGTAGCGCTGGAAATCATCATAGTACGAGCCGCTCTGCCTCATAGGAGAATCTGGAATTAAAATAATAAGCTTTAGAAATCTTTAAAGTACAAGAAGATAAGTGCATAGAAGTGATGAGAAATTCTAAGTGTGTGTGATGTGCAAACTACGCGCATTAATCTACGAACCACTCTTTATTTGGGGAGTGGTTGTGGGTGAAATAGTTAACGTCAACTCTTGAGTCGACGACGACTGTTGCAAAATAGAAGTAGCTTCAACTACTGAAGAAGAAATCCCGGCAGTAGTAGGGTCATCTTTGAAGATCTCTTGTGAAGTAGCGAAGAGGTCGCTCAATCCTTCGAAGGTATCGTCCCTGCTTTGCTTAACAGGACTGGATTTCTTAGCCTTTTCACCAGATTCTTGTGAATGGTGAGAGGATCCCTGAGGCTCTTCTTCCTCGATAACCGGGGCAAGTTTATCAGATGGCCCCGCAACATCAACAGAAGTGGAGCACTTCACCAGCGAAGATTCAGAGTCTTTATCGGAGAATCGGGGACTTCCGTTGGAACTTCATGAGCATGCATAGAGCGAGAAGTGTGTAGAAGCCCATGTTGATGTAAAAATTCATCCCTCAACAGAAATTTTATGCTCCTCTCTTCTGTGGCCACGGCACTCAACCTCTCAAAAACTTGCTTATGAATTGGGTCTCTAGAAGGGAGAGGAAGTGCTGAAAGGAACAAAGAATGAAATTAGCAACTGAAAGTTCGGATCTCGAAAAAGTTTCAAAACGGAAAAAATAGAAACACTAATCTTACTTCCTACTCTCCAGATGGCATAAAACCCTGGGGGACAGCGGGCAAAGAAAAACTGGTTCAAAAATCCATGAACGCTTTCAGTAAGATCGGAAATGAGCTTGCGGTTTCTAGCACTTCTCACAATAATGAGGGAAGGATGATCTTTGCTCTTTGCAAACGAGCACAGATAACGAATTTCTTCAAAACTCGGTAGGCGATCAATAGTTCTTCTAAACAAAACACATAACCCCGTCAAGATGGCATAGCCATTGGGATGAAGTTGAAACGGAGAGATTGTCAACCGAAGGAGAAGAGTCCGAAGGAAGTCGTTAAAAGGAGGAATCGCCCCACTTAAGCACATTTGGCGATTGACTGCAACAAAACCATAGGGAGGATTGTCAGCAGTATCACTTGGCCCAGGGAGAAGAACATCACTTTCAGCAAAGCCAAATTGAGTGCGCAGCTGGATAAACGCTCTCGAAGTTAGAATAGTCGAGGTTCTCTCCGAAGGATTCTCTATGGGAACAGCTATCGGAAAAGTTTCTTCCTCTTGAGTTACCACTTCTTCTTCTCGGTGGGAAGTCATTCTACATAAACAACTGGGTATTCAAACATGAAGGTGCACGTTTCCTAAAGTGTGTGAAGTGTTGTGTAAAATCAATAAAGCAGTGAACAAATATAACTAGAATGAAAACTAGCAAGCATTTGTTAGTTATGAAATTCAGGGACTATTGTTTTAAGCCTAAATATGCAAGTAAGATGTTGATGCAGATAAATCAGTTCAGATTATTGATACTTTGCATTAATGTTTAACTTTAATTGATTGATTCACAAACATTTCATGCAATATAATTAAGTTGCTTGTCTTGTCTTGACTAATCTGTCATCTGACATGGGCAGTCAATGGCAGTATTTTCGCCTTGGTTTTCTTTGTTTGTTATTTTCAGCAGGTTAGCAGCTTATAAGTTAATGCGATCTGTGAAATAATACAATGAGATTCAAGCAAATTTAAAGTTGGGGCAGTTCAAAACTTAGGCAACTTAGTTTGGCAGTTCAAGTTAGAAACTCAAAGTGGATCTATGCTCTCAAAAAGTCAGCATGCCCAAAGCTTAAGTGTTAACTCGGCAGCGGTTTAAGAGCCAACTCGGTCACGGTTTAAGGGTTTAACTCGGCCACGACTTAGGGATTAACTTGGCTGCGGTTCAAGGTTAAATCAGTAGAAGGTTAAATCGGCAGATTTCCCCAAGGATTAACTCGGCCACAGTTTTAAGGCTTAGATCGGCAGAAGGTTAGGTCGGTAGATCTCCCTCAAGTGCTAGCACGGCCACGATTTAAGGATTGGGTCAGCCAAAAGCCAAGCCCCCTAAAATCACCAGGTCGTATCTGAATCAATACCTCGCCCCACTCAACCTGTTAACCCGTTAGCTACTCCCTCAACCAAAAAATTCTCACTTCATTTATCCTATTTCATGCATTCGGATCATCCAAGACATCAATTTGAAACCTCTGCAAAGTCAGCGCCTTGCAATCCTAGCACGAATCAAAATCAGCTAGCCTAAATCAGTAAACCATCTTCATCGTCCCATCGATCAGTCGAAATCGAACCGAGCAACCTAAACTTCACCAATTACGAAAACGATGGTATTCTTGATGGAGCATCACACAAAGAGGCGATTCGTGTTTGAGCGACAGGATTCATGAATCGACAAGTAATCTACGATCGAAAGAGAAATAGAATCACTTACGCAATGGATGGTAGAGATTATCGGTGATTAGTTGGAAGAAAATTGCTTCTAGGAATTTGAGAATACTTTAATGGCGGAATCAGGCAAGAGAGTAAGTGACAAAGAAAGAGGAAGAAAGTTAACTTATACCCTGCAATGGAAAGTTTGGAGCAACACACACGGTCTAACTGTTAGGTCGCATACGACCTACCTACCTAAGAGGGGACGGTTTAAGGGCTATCGAAGCACACGACCTAACATTTAGGCGTATACTTCGAGGGGCAAATGTTAACTCCGCCTTGACCATGACTCACCGATCTAGTGCATCAAGAGGTTCCGACCTAACAGTTAGAAGCATGCCGACTTAAAGCTCAACAGGGGGTGCCGACCTAAGGCTCAACAGGGGGTGCCGACCTAAGGCCTAAGGGTTATGCCGACTTAACACTTCAATGAGGCTACCGACTCAACATAAATACCGACCCAACAGCCTTAGCTCATTGCCGACCTAAAATGAATGGCGACTCAATGGTTACCGACTTAATGACTCAGAAGGGACAGCGACTCAAGGGAGACCGACTTAAGATTCAAAGGGTTACCGACCTAGTAGGATTGAGAGGCATACCGACTTGAGAAATACCGAGTTAAGGCTAAAACAGTTGCCGACCTAACGTGGGTACTGGCCTAAGACTCAGAAGATACCGACTCAGTGACTTGACCGAGTTACCGATCTAATGCCCTACCAAGCTGGCGACCTAGAATAGTTGCTGACCCAAGTCACGACCGATCCAGCCCCCCAGTTATCTCGTTCACGATCCAGGACTTATCATTTGGACCGTGACTTGCGACCTACCAAGTTAACTCGTCCACGACCTAATATAAGCCCGATGCCATGTTACTGTGAAGAGGTGGTGTTGACTCGGAGGCGACCTTAGACCGGTCACGACTCACCTTAAGTCGGCTGCGGCTTAACTTGAGTCGGCCACGGTTTAGGACTTGGCAAAAATTTCAGAATCAGAACTCTCTATAAATAGGCAACCACCTCCAACATTCAAAGGACTTTTGGCACATTCTCTTCATACACTGTTACCTTGCTGCATTGAGAACTTCATCAACACTTAGAGCTTTCAAGATTAGAGGAATACATCAAAGAACTTCACGAAGAAACCACACATCTTCAACATGAATTTAAGGACTTTAATCGACATTGAAGCTTAAGACTTGTTCCAAATCACTTGTAACTTGAAGTATATTGTACTTGAGAAGAATTGTATCAGCTTGTAACGAGATTATTAATAAAAGTACTTAGAGTGGACGTAGGCTATACCCTTAAGCCGAACCACTATAAAATTGTTGTTGTTTACTGCTTTTCTGCTATTACTTGCTTGTAATTCTTTCCCGATCTATCGGGTGGTGCTTTCACAACTACACTTCACACACCGGGGTGTTAGCGTTCACATTTTAGCGTTAACACTAACAATAACAAAGGTTATTATAAGGAATAGCGTCTGCTATTACGAAGAATAAGGCTTGTTAGAAGCGACCATCCGTAAGTTATGCCTAAGACGAGTATTGTTTACATCGATAGGAGTTGTGTAAATTACTTCCAAAGATATATATTCAATCCAAATCTAAAACGAAACTACGGTGGCTAATGAAAAATTCAGAACAACTCATAATAACAACAACATAAATATGTATCATCACATCAGAACAGAAATACCAGATATATAGCGGAAAACAAGTCTGGTTACATGCTACAACAATCGATAGTTCACATGAACCAAATGTACATATACAAAGACATCAACACATACATGAGATGATAGTCAATACACCAAAAGTACACCTCGAAGACTAGACAAAAGATGGAGTGAAATACCAAAAGCTGAAGCAGCAACTGAATCAGAGATAGCGACTATCCTGAAATAACTCGGTCTGACCCGAGTATTATTTAAAAGAAAATAATAAACGGATCAGTCTAATTTAAACTTCAGAAATAAGTGTATGATAAACAACACTTAAGCAAATAATTATAATCTCAAATGAGATTATACAGCATATATAATCAACATAGTTTAAATGAAGAAATCTCAATTTAAACTCCATCAAAATCAGCTTTTTAATTCCCAATTGAATTCAAAACAGCAATACGCAAATTTATAATCTCGGATGAGACTATACACAAAATTATAGTCTCGGGTGAGACTACACAACATAGTAATCAGCATAGTTTAAAGGAAGAAATCCCATTAAACATCATCAAAATCAACTTCCAAATTAACAATTGAATTCAAAATAGCAATACGCAGAATCTAGAAATCAAAATAAGATAACTAGAAAATCAACATAAAAGATGGATCGATCCCAGTAGTTGGCGAGTTTTAGCTACGCCGCACGTGCATCTCATATGACTGAAGCCTACCAAGTACTATAATTTTGGCGTCCAACAAATGACCCGAAGGTCCAACATATGACCCGAAGGTCCAACAGATAACCTGAAGGTCTAGTACTGGTAATTGACCTGAAGGTCCGTCATATGACCCGAAGGTCCAACAGAGTGGCTCGAAAGCCAAATAAAATCATCAAAATCATCGAACAGCAAATATTTCAATTAACGAGTCCAGAATTAATCGAAATAGTAAAAGTGTGGTTTCATACTCTGCACTTTTGCTAAATCGTTTAAATCTCTTCATCGTTTCCTTGAAAGTGCGAAATTGTGTATTTTATATAAATAACATTTTACGTTCTTAAACGGACATGTCCGGAATTAAGCGAATCAGTAAAAGTGAGGGTTCATAGTCCGCAATTTTGCTGAAGCGTTTAAATCGCTTCCTCACTCCTTTGAAAGCGCAAGTGTAAATTTTTTGAAAACAATTTTATTTTAAAACGATTTGTAAAACACGTGATTAAAACAACAACAACTATTGCAATTTCGTCAAGGAAATTGCGCTTCACAAAGCGCCGTAAAAACGGATACCAAATCAGCGTTGTGGAATAACCGCTTAAAAATTCACTTTAAATTGACGGTTACTTACGTCAAAACAACAGTAATTTTTATTCGTCAAAAATCTCATTAAAACAACATGCTTCAAAAATATAATACTGGTGTAAAAGTTCCGTTATAAAGATAACGGCAACAAAATACATTTTAAAACGTAAAACCGGTTCAAAGTAAATTAATGCAGCAAACTGCACTACTATATACTCAACAAAATATTGCACTAAAAATGACATTTACATGCAAGCGAGAAGTAAAAGCTGGCATAACAATTAAATGCACACATGAAATAAATGGGCATAGTTTTTGTGAAATGCAGTCACGTTCATTTATGAGCTGGCCACGAAATTTTTACGCAACACATATTACACGCACGCAATACATGTTGGGCTTTTATGTTTTACACTTGTACTAAAATATACACGCATGAAGGGACGAAATACTTGGGTAAACACTGAAATGCACATGGAATGCACGTACACCATTTGATACACGCTAAAATATAAACTAAACTAGATTTTCCAGTGTAATATGCAAACCCGGTTATACTACTATATGCCTGAACTAATTAATGTGAAATAAAGTCACTTGTACTCATTTCTTTTTGTTGTTTTTCTCATGCAACACGAATGGCCTGATAAGCAACAGTTTTATTCTCGCATGCACTAATTGTGACATCCCACCTCTATACCCATGCTAGCCAAGGACACTACGGTGTAACGACGTCAACTAGTGCGGAGAATAAGGGTGTTGAGGAGCGACCATCTGTATAATTGCTTTGTGCAAGTACCGATATGCCAGATAAAAATATAATTTTTCATCTCAAGAGGAAATCTGACATACCGACACAAACTCAAAGCTACTACACAGCGGCTATATGTAATCTTCGAAAACAAATATAGAAATATCATAACACAAATCATTCACAGATATCCATATCACAAAGGCGGAAATAGATATGAATATACAACACTTAAAAGTGTTTATCAGAGTAGTGGTCAAACAAGATCCACAATAACGCAAAAGAATAGATACAAGTGCAAGACAAAAGAATGTGCATACATTAAGGGGTCAATATCATAAATGTATACAACAAAAACTACTAATCTAAAGTAGTTAGCTAAAAGTCAGATGATGGTCCGATAAGGAGTCAAGCAAAAGCACCTGTAAAACCTCAGTCTGACCCAGGTATTATTTAAGAAGAAAATAATAAACGGACCAGTCTAGCTATAGTTATCAGATAAAATGAGATATAAGAAGAGATATAATAATAAAACGTATGATAACCAAAAATGTCATACTACGACAAGTATACATTAGAAAATCCACAAAAATCGTACAATATCTCAAGAATCTTATAGCATCAAAAAGAATGTCATATTCTTTAGTTAATTCACCAACCACAAAAAAAATGACATACATATCAATGCCAATTGTATAAGTTGGTGAAACATAAATTCCAGAAATCAATAATTAGAGATCCTGAAATCACAAGAAAAGGATGGACAATCCAAAGTGGGAGCATGAAAACTCACCAACACGTGTATCATAAAACAATTCAGAACATCGACGCAGTACAAACAGTACGTCCAATGAACCGAAAAGCCGAGACATCGATGTAGTACAAACAGTACATCAGATGAATCGAAACATAAAACAATTCAGAACATCGATGCAGTACAAACGGTACGTCCAATGAACCGAAAAGCCGAGACATCGATGTAGTAAAAACGGTACATCAGATGAATCGAAACATAAAACAATTCAGAACATTGACGCAGTAAAAAGGGTACGTCCAATGAACCGAAAAGCCGAGACATCGATGTAGTACGAACGGTACATCAGATGAATCGAAACACATTAAAAGTACATGGGTCGCTAGCCACAAAGGAATGAGATGAAGCTCAATAAAATGAGGTACAGTCCTCCACGTGGATAAAGAGACATCGCACATTGCTAGTCTAAACCATAAAATGATCATCATCAATCATCAAGAAGTGTCAGTTACACTAAGCTAGTAAATATATGAGTTTAGCTTCATGTTCCACAACCACTAGCTTAAATTAAATATTTACGAACAAATTGTAGATCTCCACTAGAAAATTTGTCACAAGAGATTCAATCGAACAAGTCCAAGAATTAACCGACGAAGTAAACACAAGCGTTTCATACCACTTGTTCAACTAAGCCGTTTAATTAGATTTCTCATACGATTGACGTAAAGGTTTGTATATACTAAAAGATTGGAAAACGGTTTAAGAAACGAGCGTAATAAAATAGTGTTGAAATTGTTTTTGATGAAAGACTTTTGATATTTACTACTAGTATAGAAAACATTTAATTTTTAAAGTGACAAATCACAAAAATGATTGTAAAACAATCAATCACCAAAATTCACATTCAAAGACGTGAATAAAATCCAAAGAAATCGATACCCAATCCATCAAAATGGATATTCCCAAAATTCCCGAAGAAAATGTCATCAAAGTCGATAATAAATGATTGCAACAAATCGGAATCAACACGAATCGATAAAATTGAAATTCTTAAACAAAATAGGCAAGCAGGCCAAACACAGCAGATTCAGACGCCTGAAATAGGTGGTTCAGACGTCTAAATCTCGAAAATTAGAAGTTTTCCAGGACGTAATTCAGACGTCTGAACCAAATGTTTCAGACGTCTAAAATAGGTGTTTTTAGCCTATTTCCTTTCTGTTTGAAATCGAGCCAATTCAGACGTCAGAAACTGGAATTCGGAGCATTTCCTGAACCTCGACCAAAAATGGCCAAATGAATATCGGAAGCGATCGGACGAGCAAATGACGACTAAGGATTTACGCCACGCGACAACCCAGCCTTAACGGCTCTTCGATACGCCTCAAATATCAATGTCCAAATATCCATAATAGGATTTTCATAGATTTTGATTTCAAAACACCAAAAATTGGAATATACGCCAAATCAATCCAAACCAAAATCAGTTTCACAAGAATAAGTGTTAGGAATTCATACCTAACAATCGAAGATAATTATATACTAAGATGTGAGATAAAAATCTCACCTTTGAACCCAAAACAAATGAAGAAGAAGCTATAGAGCAAAGGCAAGGACAATCACTCTTCAATTCCAACCCAACAAGCTTGAATCTAAGCTAAAAAGAGAAACATTTCCTAAGTTAGGTTTAGGAATTTCTGAAATTGACAAGAGAATGAGTTGGAGAAGAAGAAGATGAGGCTTACCAAAGCTTCTTCTATTGATTTGGAGCTAAAACTTGATTTGTAAATGGAAACTAGGGCTTGGTGTTTTAATTTCCCATTCCTCTCTCCATTGTTGCTAAAGCTTGAGTATTAGGAAAATTATGGAGGAATGGAGAGAAGAGGGGGTGAAGCTTGGGTCTAAAGGGCCGAAACCAAACCAAAGTCCTAAGTGAAAAAGTAGCAAAATTCTTCTAACTCCAAACATTGAAGTTTATACTCAAAAAGGTTGCAAACGGCATTTTGAACTCAAAGGAAGTGGTCTCGAGTTCTAATTCGATTGTTTGCAAAAAGTAGCTTTTCGGACTAAAATCCGACTAACGATGCCATATTTAAATAAAATATTTAAATATACAATCGTAAAAATATGCGGGTTGTTACACTAATGCTTTTGAACCAAACATCAATATGGCCTGAGTATCTACTTTCTTTTTTTTTCTTTTTCATTTCTCGTGTAATACTTGTTCACACTTCACGCGCACGTGCTACCTTATTCACACAAAAAATGCAAGCCTGGGTACTCTTCCGTGTGTTATATGCATTGATACAAAAATGCTTTACATGAAGAAAAAGAATAAGAAAGTTACACGTACACATGAATGCAAAAATATAATCTAGAGTAACCCCCACCATCAAGAATAATTTGAACGCATGCATGTATTTTTTTTGTACACAACACGTTGCCTTAACAAGGCATGTTGCCTGAACACTATTTCCCTTTGCAAAGAAAGCTTGATAATGCAAATTAATAAAATAATATGCACGTAAGTAATCTATGCATGCATGAATGAGCAAAAATATAGATGAAGTTGATAAAATAATTGCTCAAGTAAATTTTTTTTTCACGCATGAAAATTAGAACAAGCTGGCTATGAACGTAAGAAATAAATTTTTGCACGTCAAAGAACTATTCATGCTATTGCTGTTTTCCTTCAGTTGGAAACTTTGTAAGAAAGTAGCTTATCTTTTTAACAAGCACCGAAAATATTCCCTATCCATAAAAGTCTGAAAATGGCCAAATATCTGGATTTATCAATTACTAAAAATATGGCTGTTGAATTTATATACTACTGCAAAATAAAAACATAGTAAGTATCTGAGGTTATGCATGCATGTGATTTTCCAACATATTTGGCAAAAATAAAGTTGCTAAAACAAGATGCTCTGGCCGGTAAATTTTCCACGCAAATGAATAAATTAGCAAAGTGAGTTTTAAACTCACTTTTAACTCGCTTCCAAAGTAAGTTAGCAACTAGAATCTCTTGGAGCGAATTCAACTGCCATTACTGTTTTACAGAGCTTCAGGAAGAACGAAAAATGCGAGCTACTCCCAATGACACAAAATGAAGAACTTTTCATAAAGGACATGTTGCAAAGTGTGATGATGGAAGTAAAGTGATTTCAACTTTATGACAGCAAAGAAAATAATGTTCGCAAATTTGCTTTATAAAATTGGTGACAGCAATGCAAATTGCGTTCACATTTGTTTTAGACTTATGAGACAGCAAATGGCAAGTGTAAAATGTTCCAACATTGTTTATAAAATTGGTGACAACCAAGGAAATGTTTCACTTTTGTTTTGTAAATAGGCATGCTTGCCAGCTAAAGAGAACGTTCCCAAACTATTGTGTTCACAGCAAGAGAAAATGTGTCCTCCTTTTTTTTTTAAAATTGTTTCATGCGAAGGCTTAAATGTAAATGTAACACAGCCTGGTTATTTACTTCCGTTGAGCTATCACCAAAATATACACTGACTTAGAAATGGATTTCATTTATTTATTTTCAATTTTAAATTTCTATTTTAAATTTTTATTACGACGATAATAAAATCACGGTCGTTACACAAATATAAGAGAAACAACTTAATACTATATATAATAATGTAACATAGTACACTTTTGTACAGATCTTATAATCAAACTAATATAAAATCTATACGTTTTTAAACATACATAAACTGACACATATTAAAATTTTAAAACAAAACCCATAACGCAAGCAATACAAACGAACACACACACACACGCTGACATATGCACAAAGACACACACACACATATATAACATACGCATAATATAACTTATATAATTTATATATAGCAAATAGGTCATAAACTTTTATAAACTTATATATTCACAAACAGATTATCCAAAACTAAGAAATAAAAATATACAACTTATATCAAAATGTATAACACATATAAAGTATATAACTTACACAGACTCATTCATAAATAAAATATAAACCAATATATATATATATATATATATATATATATATATATATATATATATATATATCTTATACATGTTTCATGTGAAAGGGAAAACGAGCAAATCGACAAATGGTGGCTGGTGTCGGTGCTTTAGGTGGAGGTAAGGAGGGACAAGGCGGAGCACGTGCAAGCGGCTGCTGGCCAATAGAAATATGGTTGGTGGTGGAGTATGGGCATGGGTGCGGGCTCGCGGTTGGTTGGAGAGAGAGTGGAAGATGCAAGTGGCAAAGGGCAAGGGAGAGATGCATGGGTGGTGGAGGTTGCGAAGTGGGGCACTCTGCTTGGGTTGGCAGGTGGAGTGACTGGGCTCGGCTAAGTGAGGGTGGAAGATGGTTCGGAGGATTGGGCTCGTCAATGGGTACTCGCGTGAGGTAGAGGGAACCGAATGTGATGGTGGAAGGGAAGCTGTTGTTATTGCTAGAGGTTGGCTAGTTTCAAAAACACGAAAACAAACTATAATATGTAAAATATATTTTCAAAGAAGTGATAGAACTAAAGAGATAGGAAGGAAGAAACTAACCGGAGATGAAAATGAAATAGCAATTAAATTTGAAAAGATGGAATAATAAAAGCTGCAGTTTGAATTGGTGGACATATTAAAAGATGAAGGCTGTTGGTATTACACGGTATATAAATGAAGGGTCACGGGAAATCCAAAAGCCAAATTGCAGAACTGATACAAAAATCGTTTCGTAGATTTTGCTGTCTTCCAGATTCCAAAACACACAAACGAATATAATCTACGGATCAGCACGACAAGACGATTAAAATGATACACAGATATATTGATAGGATTATCCTATCAAAAGTCGATAACGGTACCGAAAATACTGCTAATTTGCTGAAAATAATATAGACGGAGCAATAGCAATCCAAATTTGACGAAACGAGATATGACGTCTCACAATGCTTATAGAATAACAATCATAATTTACAATTTTTCATTAGTTATTTCCTTTTGACAAATTTGATATCATTTTTCATTAGTTATTTCCTTTTGTGATGTTCGACACATAATTTAAAATTTTTATGGTTTTTTTAATAATACAGGCTTATAGAATAACAATCATCAGCGATGAAATAAATCTTCATTTTATTGATTATTTTATATTTAAAAGCTCTCTTTCTTGCATGCCGTTTGTATGTCAATTTGCAATTACAAATCATGTACTTTTCTTTTTTATATATAGACACACACACACTTAAATTTCTTAAGCATATTGTAACGACCCGCCTTTTTGGACAATTTAAACCGACGATCAAATACACATGCCGGTTCCAAACCATTCAAAAGGCAGATGGTTATTGGGGTAATTAAGAAAAGAAGAGAAAAGAGAAATAAAAGAAAGGAAACAACACAGAATCTTGCAGCGGAACGATAAAATATAATAGTCAAATAAACAGTTCATGAAGCTGTTTACTATACTTTGACAATTATTTGTACAACATTTATCAGAGTTATACATATACAACAGAACAATTAAAATAATGCAGCAGATAGCATGATACAAGGGTAATAATAGTAATAGTATACCAAATCTTCGTTTTCATCCTTCAGAATAGATCTTCAAAAATCTGAAAAACTCAGGACTGACCCGAGCGTAATGAAAAGACAAAACACTCGAGTCAGGACTAAAATATCCTTATGAAAATTAAATCAATTGTAAATAAATACGAGTGTAACGGCGTCAGAGATGTTTACGGGGTTTGACATCTCATATCCAGTGTCAACGTGCGTGCAATAACTCAAGAGATGTTACGGTATTTTCCATCTCTTAAGGATCCATTAAACTATCTACTATGTAGTAATGTACGCTAAGTAGATAATGCCTATCAGTAATATATAGTATCAAAATAGCGTTAAGGCGCTACCATAATCCCCCTTAACACATTTTTATAATGCCATAGTCTATACAGCACCATAAGCCCCACCGTAAACTGGTGGTTACCAGAGGGTACCACATAGGTATAACACAAAACAAAAGGTAGTGGTCGCGAATAGGATAATCAGTATGACAAGGTACATGAGGCGAAACCAACTATGATGCAGCGCGTTCTATGGAATCAACAAGACTGAAGTTTTCAAAGTCTTTAGGTCGTTTGGAGAAGGCCACGACTTTAAGTCGTTCGAGAATTTTAAGTCGCTCACGACTTAACGAACATTGCTTACGACGTAATGAGGGGACTCTAAGTCGTTCGCGACTTAACAGAGTAAAGGGTAACGAGTTTGGGAACATAGATGACACGATATGGCACCATAAAAGGCAAGGAAGGTCGTTCACGACTCAATAGGAGACAAGAGGGGAACTAAGTTTGCGACCTAACGAGTCTGTGGGTTACGACCTAAAAGAAGCACGACTTATCAACTTACGAAATAACAAGAAGAATAATGGAACACCAGGTGAAGCTTAGGTCGCGGATATACTAAGTCGTAAGCCGTGTCTTTTTGTTGTACTGGGTTGAATTTAAGTCGTAAGTCGTTAGTAACTAGTTAAGTCGTGAGTCGTGTTGAATTTTAGGTCGTCACCGACCTATGTTTTGTGTTGTAATTTGCTTTCTTTGAGTCGTCAAGTAGTTAGGTCGGCATGAATATAAGTCATTCGAATGTGTCTTGTAATTTCTTTAAGTCGTGTGCGATGATTGAGTCAGTTGAGCCGTTGTGTTGTATGTATGTGTTGGGATGTTGTGGCTTGAGTCGTGTGCATATGCGTATGTGGTAATTGAGGCGTGCAGTACCTGTTAGGTCGGCAACGACCTAGATGAGTCGTGAGTTGAGTCGGCAACGACTTAAGAGGGGATAAGTCGGCAACGACTCAAGGTCGGTGTGAAACTTCTATAAATAGGGAGTGAGTTGTAACTTTTTGGTTGATTTTTGAATAAAATTCTTGTTTGATTGCTGTGTGCTTTCATCCTAATTTGGTAGTTGAGTGTTATCTCCTATCTCCACTTTTGGTTATTCGAGTGCGCTCGAATCAACGATTGTTGAAGCCGATTCGCGGAATCAAGTGCGCTTGATCAACGCTTGAAGAATTGAAGATCTTCTCTCACGGTATCGTGCGCGATCAACGTGTCGAAGATAGCTAGAATTCGTTATCTTTGTGATCAACGAATTTGGGCATTTCAGTATCTTCAATCCAACGATTGCTACTTTCATCGATCCATATCGTTTTGTTAATTATCCGCTGCGTCATTTTTGGTATCAGAGCTTGACTTAGCCAATCATAGCTAAGACGAGTCTCGGAGCCAAGGAATTTGAAGTTTGGTGTTCATCGTGTTCATCGCGAGATTGCAACAAGTTTGGAGTTTTCGATCCATATTCTTTTGGATCAAAGTGTGGAAGTTGTTTGAGTTGATTTGTGTTGAAGTTTGAAGGCCGAGCATAACTTTGTGTTAAGTATCGGTCGTGCATCAGTTTGAAGTGTTAAGCCGTGCGTGCTTTGTTGAGTCGAAACCGACCTAACTTTGGGTCGTTGCAAAGTTGAGGCCGAGCCAAGTTGAATTGAGCCGAGATTTGTTTGACTTGTGTTGAAAGTTTTGAAGTATTTGTGAAGTTTTTGAGAAGTTTTCAATCATGCCGCCGAGAAGAGCTAATCGTCATCAAAATGTTGAAGCGTTGTATAGAAGAGAAGAAGCCGAGCTAATGGAACAACGTATTAATGAGAAATTTGATGAAGGCATTGGAAAGTTGAAGAAGTTGATAAAAGATTTGAATCAAAATCAAAGGAGGAGATCACCAATCTCGAACCATGGAGGAAACATAGTTTCTCCATCGGTTACGGAAGCGAGGAGGGTACCACCGCAATCTTTTAGAGAAAGAAGAGAAACATCAATTTCATCAAGGAGAAATCACCATGACTATGGACATGAAGAGAGAAGAACTCCATGTGAGTTTGAAGATGAGCCATATAGAGATGAAGAGAGACACGGTAGAAGAGACATGCATGATCAAAGGGATGTTGATGGTCGAGATCGATATAGACGTACATTTGATTTCAATGAAGAGGGTGATAGAGCTAGCATTCATTATCAAGATCGAGACCAAGTTCGAAATGTATATCGGGATGTAGATGATGATCGTCGATGGGAATCGGGAATGAAGATGGAAATTCCAGAATTCAAGGGTGGAATGGTAGCCGAAGAATTTCTTGATTGGTTGTCTAATGTTGAAGAGATCTATGATCTCAAGGAGGTACCTGAGCATAGAAGAGTAAAGTTTGTTGTTACTAGGTTGAGGGTGAGAGCTATGGCAAGGTGGCAACAAACTAAGCTTACGAGAGAGAGAATGGGAAAGTCAAAGATTTAATCATGGGATAAGATGAAGAAGTTGATGAGAACTACATTTCTACCTTACAACCATCAATCACTTATGTACCGGAGATTGCAGAATCTGAGGCAAGGGACGAAGACAGTTAATGATTATGTAGATGAATTTTACCAACTCATTGCCAGGAATGATATTATGGAGACAGAAGAACAACCGACCGCTAGATTTGTTGGAGGGTTGCGAATGCAGATCTAGGATATGTTTAATATGTTCGATCCAAGATCTGTGACGGAAGCACACCAAAAGGCGTTGGCTTGGGAGAAGCAGGGAAGGCGTGGAGGTGGTGTGTTTACTAATTCCAATAATCCAGTGAAGGGTTCCAGTGGAAGTTCTAATGTTTCTAAACCTATCAGTAAACCAGTGGTGAAGGAGGTTGAGAAGGCGAAGGTTAATAGCAGTTTCAAATGTTACAATTGTCAGGAGTTGAGTCACAAGAGCAATGAATGTCCGAAGCCTAAGAGGAGAGCAATGGTTGCAGAGATAGAAGAAGAGGATGTGGAAGCTGAATGTTCTAATTCATCTTATGAAGCGAAAGAAGAAGAATTATCCGGAGATGAAGGGAACAATTTAATGATGAGGAGAAGTAATTTGGCTTCGAAACAAGAAGAGGAAAACGGTTGGTTGAGGAATAACATATTTCAATCCACATACACTATACTGGGAAAGGTTTGCAAGTTCGTCATTGATGCTGGGAGTTGTGACAATATTATCTCTATTGAAGCTGTGAGAAAATTGAATTTGAAAACGGAGAAACATCCTAATCCTTACAAGTTAGCGTGGTTAAGAAAAGGAGGAGAGGTGAAGGTGGATAAGCGAGTTCGAGTTCCATTTTCCATTGGGAAGAAATATGAAGACGAGATCTGGTGTGATGTAGTTGAGATGGATGTTTGTCATTTGCTTTTGGGAAGACCGTGGCAGTATGATCGAGCAGTGCAACATGACGGTCGAACCAATAGTTATAGTTTTATGTTTGAAGGTACTAAGATTATTTTAGTTCCTAAGAAGTAACAACAGAAGGAAAGCAAGCTGGAGGAGGCTAAAGAGCTAAAAACTTTTCTATCTTTGAAGGAGTTTGTTAAAGAAGTTGAAGATGAGCCTGAAGTCTATTTATTGATTGGACGTGAGAGCGGTGAAGAGGTTGAAATTCCAGAAGAAGCAAAGCCAGTATTGAAAGAGTTTAAAGATGTATTTCCAGAAGAGTTGCCAAAGGAGTTACCGCCACTAAGAGACATTCAACATCAAATCGATCTTGTTCCGGGAGGAGTATTACTGCATAGACCACATTACCCAATGAGTCCAAAGGAACATGAGGAGTTGCGAAGGCAAGTGGAAGAGTTGCTTGAGCAGGGACGTGTGCAGGAAAGTTTGAGTCCATGTGCTGTGCCAGCTTTGTTAGTACCAAAGAAGGATGGTTCGTGGAGGATGTGCACTGACAGTCGAGCATTGAATAAGATCACTGTGAGGTACAGATTCCCAATGCCGAGGTTGGATGATTTGCTAGATCAGTTGAGTGGGGCTACTATCTTTTCGAAGATTGATTTGAAGAGCGGATATCATCAAATTCTTATTAGACCAGGAGATGAATGGAAGACAGCTTTCAAGACAAGAGAAGGGTTGTATGAATGGTTGGTTATGCCGTTTGGTATTTCGAATGCACCTAGTACGTTCATGCGGGTGATGAACCAAATTTTTAGACCATTCATGGGGAAATTCGTAGTGGTATATTTCGATGATATTCTGATATATAGTGGAAGTACAGAGGAGCATGTAGAGCATTTGCGGAAGGTGTTAATTATTCTTCGTGAAGAACAGTTTTATGCTGCAACAAAGAAATGTGTGTTTATGACGAGGAGTGTTTTATTTCTGGGGTATGTTGTTTCAGGAGAAGATATCCAGGTGGACCAGAATAAAGTTGAAGCAGTCATAAGTTGGCCACAACCGAGGACAATTACAGAAGTGAGAAGTTTTCATGGGCTAGCGTCATTCTACCGAAGATTCATTCCACACTTCAGCAGCGTGATGGCTCCAGTTACTGATTATATGAAAGGGAAACAGTTTTCTTGGTCGAAGGAAGCAGGGGTTGCTTTTGAGAAAATCAAGAAGCTGTTGACTTCAGCACCAATTCTTGTATTACCAGATTTTCAGTTGTTGTTTGAACTACACACTGATGCATCTAAAGTTGGGATCGGAGGGGCGTTGAGTCAGAAGGGACATCCTATTGCATACTTTAGTGAGAAGTTATCAGGGGCAAAGATGAGATATAGTACGTATGATGTGGAGTTTTATGCAGTGGTGCAAGCAGTGAAACATTGGAGACACTATCTGTTCCATAAGGAGTTTGTTCTTTACACAGACCATGAAGCTTTAAAGCATTTGCAAGGGCAAGATAAGATTTCAGCAAGGCATGCATCATGCATTGCTTATCTACAGCAGTTTACCTTTGTCGTGAAACATAAGTCCGGGGTGACGAATCGTGTGGCTGATGCTTTGAGTAGGAGGAGTCATTTATTAACAATGATGAAAGTTGAAGTGGCAGGTTTTGAATTATTGCCAGAGCTTATTGAATAAGATTCTTACTTTAAGAAATTTGTTGAGAAGGTCAAAGAAGGAAGTTCTGATGAATTTGTGTTGATTGATGGTTTCTTATTTAAGGGGAATCAATTGTGTGTACCGGATTGTAGCTTGCGAATGAAGATAGTAAAGGAGATCCATGAGGAAGGACATGTTGGTAGAGACCGGACATTGCAGTTAATATCTCAATCCTACTATTGGCCATCGATGAGGAAGGAAGTTGAAAGATTTGTTCAGAGGTGTCATATCTGTCAGGTTTCAAAAGGAACAACGACAAATGCAGGATTGTATATGCCGTTACCTGTACCGACTAAACCATGGGTTGATATCAGTATGGATTTCGTTTTGGGTTTGCCTAGAACTCAAAGGGGGAATGATTCTATTTGTGGTGGTGGACAGATTTTCGAAAATGACACATTTTGTTGCTTGTAAGAAGACGGCGGATGCTGTCCATGTTGCTCAGTTATTCTTTAAAGAAATCTATCGTTTACATGGGTTGCCTGAGTCTATTGTTTCGGACAGGGATACTAGATTTTTGAGTCATTTTTGGCTAAGTTTGTGGAAGATGGTGGGAACGAAGTTAAATTTAGCAGTGCTTATCACCCGCTAACTGATGGATAGACAGAAGTTGTTAACAAATCGTTGGGAAATTTGTTGCGATGTCTTGTGAAGGACAATCTGAAGAGTTGGGACATGAAGTTATGCCAAGCAGAGTTTTCTCATAATCATGCAGTGAATCGTAGTATGGGATTCAGTCCATTTCAGATTGTATATTCAAATTTACCCAGGGGACCGTTGGATTTAGCAGTAGTGCCACAACCGAAGGGGACGGTTAAACGAGCTGCTGATTTTGTTGATGGGTTGACTGAATGCCATAAAATCGTTCAGGAACGATTAGTGAAAGCAAATGAGAAATATAAGTGAGCTGCAAATTTGAAGCGACGAAATGTTGAATTTAACGAAGGTGATTTGGTGTATGCTGTGTTAACGAAGGATCGTTTTCCAGCAGGCGCTTATAATAAGTTGAAAGCCAGAAAAATCGGTCCTTTAGAAGTTGTAAAACGGATTAATGAAAATGCTTATAAGTTGAAGCTTCCAGAAGATGTGTATACTTCGGATGTGTTCAATGTTAAACATTTAATTCCATATCATAGAGAAGAACTTGTGATAGAAGAAGATGGTGAAAATTCGAGGTCGAATTTCTATCAACCGGGGGAGGATGATGCAGCGCGTTCTATGGAATCAACAAGACTGAAGTGTTCAAAGTCTTTAGGTCGTTTGGAGAAGGCCACGACTTTAAGTCGTTCGAGAATTTTAAGTCGCTCACGACTTAAGGAACATTGCTTATGACCTAATGAGGGGACTCTAAGTCGTTCGTGACTTAACAATGTAAAGGGTAACGAGTTTGGGAACATAGATGACACCATATGGCACCATAAAAGGCAAGGAAGGTCGTTCACGACTCAACAGGAAACAAGAGGGGAACTAAGTTTGCGACCTAACGAGTCTGCGGGTTACGACCTAAAAGAAGCATGACTTATCAACTTACGAGATAACAAGAAGAATAATGGAACACCAGGTGAAGCTTAGGTCGTGGATATACTAAGTCGTAAGTCGTGTCTTTTTGTTGTACTGTGTTGAATTTAAGTCGTAAGTCGTTAGTAACTAGTTAAGTCGTGAGTCGTGTTGAATTTTAGGTCGTCACCGACCTATGTTTTGTGTTGTAATTTGCTTTCTTTGAGTCGGCAAGTAGTTAGGTCGGCATGAATATAAGTCGGTCGAATGTGTCTGGTAATTTCTTTAAGTCGTGTGCGATGATTGAGTCAGTTGAGCCGTTATGTTGTATGTATGTGTTGGGATGTTGTGGCTTGAGTCGTGTACATATGCGTGTGTTGTAATTGAGGCGTGTAGTACCTGTTAGGTCGGCAACGACCTAGATGAGTCGTGAGTTGAGTTGGCAACGACTTAAGAGGGGATAAGTCGGCAACGACTCAAGGTCTGGGTCGGTGTGAAACTTCTATAAATAGGGAGTGAGTTGTAACTTTTTGGTTGATTTTTGAATAAAATTCTTGTTTGATTGCTGTGTGCTTTCATCCCAAATTGGTAGTTGAGTGTAATCTCCTATCTCCACTTTCGGTTATTCGAGTGCGCTCGAATCAACGATAGTTGAAGCCGATTCGCGGAATCAATTGCGCTTGATCAACGCTTGAAGAATTGAAGATCTTCTCTCACGGTATCGTGCGCGATCAACGTGTCGAAGATAGCTAGAATTCGGTATCTTTGTGATCAACGAATTTGGGCAATTCAGTATCTTCAATCCAACGATTGCTACTTTCATCGATCCATATCGTTTTGTTAATTATCCGCTGCGTCAAACTAGGATACTAGTAGTTGCGTGATCCAGACTGATGTTGAGCATAGCCAGCAGCTACCCCAACACCGCGAAACAACACTCCCTAATCAAGGGGTGTACCCAAATCGAATCACAAATGTAATAGATATGGTATCGAAGAAGTGTGTCCGCTAGAGATGGCGAACCTCAATGGCCCGGCGCGGCTCCTTTTTTAGTCATGTTAGGGGTCATCCAATATCGTTCTCTTTCTTCAATCAACACGTTCACCGAACCATCCACTTCATTCTGGATCAACACTCCGCGTATAATAGTCATTAAAGTGGTTTTCGGTATCGACAGATAGTATGTCCATATCCGATCCCGGTCTCTTTAATAACTACGTATTATTACACCGTTGGCTCTTTTATATTTCAAATTGATTCATAATTGATATCAAAATATCATATTCGCTTCAAAAATCAAGTCCAATTCAATTATCATCGTATCAATTCAAATGTAAGATTCCGTTTCAAAAATCAATTTTCGCATCAATATCTCATTTCGATTTCAAAATCACTTCGAATTTCAATTTAGGTTGCAACTTCATTTAATCCATTTCGTATTCAAATTCAAGATTTAAACATAAATATTTCACCTTATTAACCAGCTTGAAATTTTTAGAAAATAGTTTAAGTAGTTTAAAAGTAGTTTTAAATAATTAAAATAGTAAAAGATACTTAAAATCTAAAATGGATTTAAAATGGATAAATTAGTTTAAAATAATTTAAATTGGGTTAAGTAGATTTAAAATAGATTAAAATAGTTTAAGTGTTCAAAAGTGGTTTATATAACTGAGTAATTTGGAAAACAAAATAAAACAGCTTCAAAACCAAACCATTTCAATTATAACTTCCCAATTCAAATCAATTTCAATTTCCATTCTACCAATTCGATTTTGATTTCAATTCAAATCAATGTCAACTTTGACTTCAAATTAATTCAATTTTACATTCACCTTCAATTTATTCAATTTCAATTTATATCGATTTTTAGCTTGATTTTTCAAAATATCAATTTTTAACACTTAACAAAATTATCCTTCAATATTCAAATTTAAATCCCATTTACAAATATGATTAAATTTGAAGCTCAATTTCAAAATATCATTTAAATCGCTTTTACTTAATAATACTCATAGCTCGAATTAAGGTCAAATCTTTAAACAAATCAATTTTCGAAATTAAATCATATCCCGATTTTTAAATTCCAAAGTCTCCACTTTAATTATTTAACAATTTCTTTTAACCAAAATTTATTTCAACATTCCAAACTCAATTTTCGATAAATTCGATTTCTATAAATTGATTTCTATTTATAACTTTTAAATCAAACATTTAAATAAATTTCAAATCGACGATTTTAAAATTATTAATTTAGCCAATTCGGTGTCCGTATATAATTTTTCATCCTATGGCCAAGTGATTATTTATTTCAATTAAATGTCAAAAATGAATATATATCACTTAAATCGAATCATAGTTTCATATGTATGCATAACAGGATATATATAAGCAAATAAACATCCAAACATTTAAATATCAACCAATAACATCCATCCAAATACATCATCCAATAGGCAATACAATTCATGACAATTTCATGGTTATCAATGCCAGGTAATTTAATCGCAATTCAATTTCAATTTCAATTTAACTGTCAATTTAAATTTTCAACGGTTAATTCAAATGACAATCTATATAACAATTAAATTTTTATCAAACAACGACAAATAAAATCATAACACTTCATAATGTCGAATTTAACTAGGATAAAGATATTTAGTACGTTGTGAGCGTTAAAACACTCACCTTGATTTCAATGTAGTTCCAGCGTTTTATTTCGAATAAAATTATACGAGCGTTTAATTTTACCCGAAATTTTCACTTGCTCCAAACGGCTCCAATCCAATTCCATAGCGTAGTACTCGTCCATACGATTCCAACGCAACTTGTTTTGCAATTTTTCGATCTCGTATGACAAAGATACAACGTTTTAAACATCACATGATTTAAATTACAATTTAATTTACATTTCTATTATTTATTCACCTAACCTCCATCACAGTCGTTCGATTCATGCCTGAGGAATCTGGGCCGCACTAGCCATCTTCCATCTTCACGTGTTCGTGCCCAGGTGATGAACACGCACGGTAACCCATAGATCACGATTCTAAGGTTAACAATCGCGACCCCTACGATCGCTTGCACCCTGATCAACAACCACCACTTCGAAGAGCATCTCCTACTCCATGCTCGGCCATAACCAAGTGCAGCTCGGCCTCCCCTAGACCCTCGAAATTTGTGCCAAACTGCAGGCCTTGAAGTTCCATGATCAAGCCTTCTGGAAATAATCGATGGATTGGATGAAAATTGAGGAGAAAGATGATTTTTTTTCGGCCATTGGTTATGTTGGAGGCGGCTTGATCATGGAACTAGGGTTTGCTGAAGAACGTGCCTTTATAAACAGTTTTAATTATTATTTTAATATTAAATCCACTTATAAACCATTTTCTCAAACGATCTCCAAACAACGCGTGCCGGCTAGCATTTCGAAGGTTTACCCCACGTTCCGGACACAATGGAATAGGTTTCGAAGGCTAATTCGATCGTATGTGCGAGTTACGGAAAAAACGATCAAATTTAAATTAAAGGGATTAAACGAATTTCTATGCGTTTTGGCCTGCCTCGGACAAACGGTAAATCCGATTGACATGAAATTTGAAATATTACAATAATATCACGTTACGGATCCGTCGAAACTGGTTTCGTCGAAATCCGAGACTGTTTGAAAAATGACTATTTTAACTCGTCAAATTAATATTAAAACAATTTCGATACGTTTCGAGCTGCCACTGTCAAATGAAAACTCCGATTGTTACGAAAATTGAAATCCAATAACAACAAACTATTACGGATCCAATGGAACTAGTTTCGTCCAATTCTGAGACTGTTCGAAAATTTGCAACTTTTCAGTCGATAATTAAATATTAAAATATTCAATTTTCACCAATTTACTTTTAATTCGATTTTAAAAGTTCTACAACATCACTCTAACTTTAATATGATAAAATAAAATTTTACAAATCATTTTTAATCATATTAAACCCGTTATTCAATTATCCAATAAATTCCAATTTAAAAATCTTATTAACTCTATTATAATCCCGATATAACTTACATTCACTTTGGAAACCGATTTGAATCGTATTAAATCAAATTTCACTTATTCACTCTATTTTCATATATTAAATTTCAATATAAAATTAATCATATCTAATTCGGAGTTTAATTATTCAAACATTTGTAATATTAAATTTAAACAAATTTTATTATTCTTGAAGCACTATCTTTTGAGATATTCAAAAGCGAACTTAAAATTTTTACTTTTGAAACGAATTAAAATTATAGAACAACCATTTCCATTATACGGTTATTCAATTCCCATTATTCAATTATTCAATATGTTTTAAATATTTAATTCAAACAATTAACCTGTTCAATATTCAATATTTGATTTAAATAGATTTTACTTATCAATCAATTACACTATTATACCTAATGGATTCAACATTTATTATTATTCCAAACGAATTACAAATTTTTTTCTAACACTATATCACGAAATCTTATTAAATTAGCTATTTTAATTATCGGAAATTTACGGGTCGTTACACTCTCCCCCACTCAAAACTTTTCATCCCCGAAAAGGAAAAAAGAAGGGAAAAGTGACTAAGTATAGAATTCAACATTAGATATATTTTATTCAAAGTTACCACTTATAAAACAATGCTATTCCATTTATAAAGTCATAACCACGCTGTTAACCCCGTTTTGACCACGAGTTAAGGAGCTTACGAATCAAAGAGTCCACGAGTTAAGGCGTCCACTAGTTAAAGAGCTTACGAGTTAAGGAGCAAACGACCTAACAGGTTAAGACCTAAACGACTTAGGGAATATCACGACTCAACAGCCTTAGCTCATTGCCAACCTAAAATGAATGACGACTCAACTGATTGCCGGCTTAACGACTCAAGGTACTTCACGACTCAAGGTACTTCACGACTCAGCAAGTTACCGACTCAACAATTGAGGAGTTGCACGAGTTAAAGAATTGTGCTTACGACCTACCATGAATCGTCAGCGACTCAAGCAAGCAAACAAGGAGCTACGACTAGTTAACTCGTGCGCGACCACAGCTCACAGCTTACGACTTAAGAAAGTCCACGACCTAAAGGAGTGACGACTCAAAGCACTAAAAGGAAGAGTCAACAACACTTAAGTCGCTGCTGACTTATAACTGCAGATAAGTCATTCATGACCTAAGACTTGGAGACAAGTTCAATACCATGCTGTAATGAAATAACTCGTTGACGACTTACGACTTATGATGAGTCGTGTACGACTCATGCTAGCATAAAGGAAGTTGCATTTGGTTAACTCAGGAACGACTTAGAACTTGTATCATTCATTCAAATGGATGCATAACTTTGAACCAAGCCAGGAGCTAAACCCTGTAGGTCAGCCGCGACCTACCATGAGTCGTCTACGAGTTACGAATTATCATGAGTCGTGTACGAGTTACGACCTAACTCCGAGAAATGTGTATAAATACGACCTTACATCCAACTAGAAAGGGAGTTTGGGGGGGATCATTCTCTTCGTTACATCAAGGCTCTACTATCTTCAAGACATTCTATACTCCATCACTTCAAGCTCACGCAAGACATTTAGACCAAACTTCGCACAAAGATTCGACATATTCAATCATGGATTCAAAGAATTCTGTGGCATTAAAGTTTTCTCTAGCTACTTGTCTTTTTGAATTGAATTGGATTGTAATTGAAAGAGATTATAATAAGTTGTAATTCAGTCAGCAATAAAAAGGATTGAAGTGGACGTAGGCTTGATCATAAGCCGAACCACTATAAACTCTGTGCTCATTTACTGCATTTTCTGTTACTTACTGTTATCTCTTGATTCCCGTATTCACGGGTGGTGCTTTCACAACTATACTTCACATACCGGGGTGTTAGCGTTCAAATTTTAGCGTTAACATTTTTGGTGCTTTCACTGAGAACCGAACTCAGGCGAGTTATCATCATTGCTCCACGAAAGTTTGTCGAAGTAATCTCTCTGAAGACTAGAAGTTTATCCGAAATCATGGCTCCGGGGAGAAGGAGTAGATCTGTTAGATCTGGAAATGTTCAAGAGGGAACCTCCGCTTCCCTAGTACCTAATCAAGCCACTCCACCTATTGGGGTTACAAAAGCGGAGTTGGATGCTGTAATCTTAGGGCTGAACCAGCAGATAAATGCCCAAAGTGCACAATTGGAGGCTCAGAATGCCCAAAATGCCCTAATTTTGAATAAGTTGAACGATTTGCTTGGGGCAAACCGTCAACCAACGGGTAATGAAAGGAACTTTGCTGGCAACGTTCATGATGGTGAAGAAAGGAACGTTCCTGAGAGGGCTGCCAGCCCCTTTGAGCAGACATTTCCTGAAGTTGTTGGATCTAAAGCTCGAAACGATGAGGGGTATCTTTCTAAAATGGTTCGACAAATCATGAAAGGGATCATGCAAAGGGATGAAGACGAGGAAGAATGGGGTTTCGCTCCAAGTAAAACCCCGTTTACCGAAAGGATCTTAAAGGCTGGGTTCCCGAGGAAGTTCGTCCCTCCAACTATTCCAGCTTACAAGGGGACAAGTGATCTGAACGAATTCTTGTATAAGTATGATTGGCACATGATAGGTGCCAGAGCTTCTGATGAAATAAAGTATCGATATTTTCCTATATATTTTGAAGGTGTAGCTCTGCTTTGGTTCACCAAGCTACCAATCCGGTCTATAGATTAGTTTTCTGACCTAACCCGGAAATTCAAGGAGCAGTTCAGACTATATGCTTCAAAAGCCAAAGATATTATGTCGTTGTCAACTTTAGAACAGAATCCAGGGGAAACTATCAGATCTTTCTTGAATCGCTTTAATATAGCGCTGGCCGAGGTAGACAATGCAGAACCACGGATGATCTTGAATTATCTGATGAGGGCCATCGACAAGTCGAGCGAATTTGGAAAATGGCTAAACATGAAGGAACCAAATTCCCTTGAAAAATTCTACAAGAAAGCAGATGAGTTCATATGCCAGGAAACCCGTCCTGTACCGGTAAAGGCAGTATTGGAAAAAGCTGAAGATAACATTGTTGCTCCACGCAAGAATGAATCTGTAGGACAGAAAAGGGAAAATAACGATGGGAAGAAACAGAAAAATCTGAAGAAGCCTCGTTCCTTCAAGCCATCGGAATATACTCCTTTATCTGATACGCCGGAGCGTATTTACCTTGCCACTAAAGATTCTTTTGATTATCCTAAACCTCCCGCTCTGAGAACCGGGAAAAAAGATGTACAAAGCGGAAAGTTCTGTCGCTTCCATAATCAACCCGGTCATGATACCGACGAATGTCGCCAATTGAAAAATTTGATTGAAGAGTTGATAAGGTAAAACAAGCTGTAGAAATTTGTGGAAAAGAATAGCAGCAGTCCTGCTTCGTCTAGTCAGGGGCGACAAGCTCCTGCTCATCAACCCAGGACAAGTGAGAAGGCTACAGGGCATGAATCCGGAAGGACTGTTATCAATGTCATTACGGGAGGACCTCACCCAGCAGGCCGGAGCTGGGGTGAGATGGAAAGGTATACCCGGGCTTTGAAATATGTACCGGCCGAAGAAGATGTCTTTGTTTTGGAAGATGCTACGCCCCAGAAACATCAAAGAACTTTCAATGATGATATTGTGTTCAGAGCCAGGGATTCCACAGGTGTTGAAGCTCCTACCTTGGATCCCTTAGTCAACTCGGCTGGTATTGGGCCAGCTATTGTCAGAAGAGTTCTCATTGATTGTGGCGATTGCTGTAATATCCTCTTCAAGAAAACATTCGACCAAATGAAGATCCCTATGGCTGATGTACAAGCCTCATCACAGAAAATCGCTGGCTTCACTGGGGAGCCAAAGCAGCCGATAGGAACCATTGATTTGCTTGTAGAACTCGGAGAGGGAGAAAGAAAAGTAGTCCGCAAGCAAACTTTTGTGATTGTTGACGAATTTTCCGCTTATAATGCTTTCCTTGGCCGTCCAACTCTTGTAGCGTTCAAAGCTATTCTGGCCCCATGGTGCCTCACCATTAAATTCCCCACAGACAATGGAGTAGGTGTTGTAAAAGGGGATCAAAATGCCGGGCGGGAGTGTTATCTGACCGAGCTGCGAGAGGCAAAGGAAAAGAGAAATGGGAAAGGATGCGGCAACCCCAGTTCGCATCAAAGAACCAACCTTGTAGCAATTACAGGGCGGACCCTGCACTGGCGAGCACAGCGGAGCACGAAAAGAGATGGATTCTAGAAAAGCCAGTGCAGGGAGAATAGAGTGGTACCAGTGGAAACGACAGTACCAGTACCTGTTGACCCGAAGGAACCAAATAAGGTGTTGAATGTGGGTTCACAACTTAATGTGTCAATTCAGAATATCTTAATATATTTTTTAAAAGCAAATTTGGATGTTTTTGCTTTGACTCATGCCGATATGTGCGGAATATCCCTAGAAGTTGCAGTACACGCTCTGAATATTGATCCAAAATTTACGCCTGTGAAACAGAAAAGAAGAGCCCAAGGTCCAGAAAGGTCGGCAGCATTAAAAGAAGAAGTTGATCGGCTCATGGAGAATGACTTTATCAAAGAATCTACCTATGCGAATTGGGTTTCAAATCCAGTGCTGGTTAAGAAAGCCAACGAAAAATGGAGAGTGTGCATCGATTTTTCAGATCTGAATAAGGCCTGCCCCAAAGACTGCTTCCCATTACCCAGGATCGATTAACTGGTAGATGGAACAGCGGGACATGAATTGTTATCTTTTATGGATGCCTACTCCGGATATAACTAGATCATGATGCATGAGCCAGATCAGGAGGACACGAGCTTTATCACCGATGTTGGTATTTACTGCTACAGAGTTATGCCCTTCGGGCTGAAGAATGCGGGGGCAACCTACCAAAGACTTGTTAATGCTATGTTCAAACCGCAATTGGGCAAGACTATGGATGTCTACGTCGACGACATGTTAGTAAAGTCCAAGAAAGCAGTGGATCACATAGAATACTTAGTAGAAATGTTTACAGTCCTCCGGAAATACGGAATGAAGCTTAACCCTTTAAAATGTTCATTTGGGGTGGAGTCCGGAAAGTTCTTAGGTTTCATCGTGAGCGCTAGTTCTTAGGTTTCATCGTGAGCGCTAGGGGCATTGAAGCTAGTCCAGCTCAAATTACCGCCTTAAAAGAAGTCAAAGCTCCTAGAACGAAGAAGGAATTGCAAAGTCTCAACGGAAAAGTCGCCGCCTTGAGTCGGTTCATTTCCAAAGCTACTGATAAATGCATCCCATTCTTTGACGCTCTAAAGAAAGGAAAGAAAAACTTTGATTGGACTCCCGAATGCCAAAAAGCCTTTGATGAATTGATTCGCCATATGGAAACGCCTCCAATACTTTCTAGGCCCGGCGATGGTGAGGATCTTCTTATATACTTGGCAGTATCATCTCATGCTTTAAGTGCAGCGCTGATACGAGAAGACAATAGGATTCAACATCCGGTTTACTATATCAGCAAAAGACTCACTGGGACAGAGATGAATTACTCCAAGTTGGAAAAACTCGCCTATTGCCTACAGATTGCATCGAGGAAGTTGAGGCAATATTTCCAAGCTCATCCTATCAAAGTCCTCACTAATCAACCTTTAAAGAAAGTCCTGTTTCGCCCAGAGACTTCGGGTCGTCTTCTAAAGTGGAACATTGAACTCAGTCAATATGACATCACTTATTACCCCCGAAAAGCAATCAACGGACAAGCTTTAGCGGGTTTCATCGCAGAATTCACAGATAAGGGTAACAGTGGGGAGGAAACAATCGATGATTCCCCAATCAAATGGAAGTTGTATGTCGATGGCGCGAGAAATGACTACTGTTCTGGAGCCGGGTTTGTACTTGAAACCCCTGAAGGTCAGTCATTATGCTATGCACTAAGATTGGAATTTCCTTTAACGAACAATGAAGCAGAATACGAAGCTCTTATCGCTGGCTTGAGAATTGCTAAAGAACTAAACATTCGAGCATTACAGATCTTCAGTGATTCTCAGCTTATTGTATGCCAAGTCAAGAAGGAATTCCAAGCGAAAGGGGGAAATCTGCCTGCCTACTTGTCAAAGGCCTAGGAACTCCTGTGTGACTTCGACCACTGCACGATAAGCCATATTCCTCGAGAAGAAAACATGATAGCAGATTCTCTCGCAAAGTACTCTAGCACGGGCGAAAATCAATTTCTGGGGTTAGCTCCAGTGGAAGTCCTGTCGGCTCCAAGCATTAATGAGATGGATATTGATTGGATCATGAGCGTGTCTCAAGAGCAAGAATCATGGATGACTCCAGTAACAGAATATCTGCTCAATGGCTCTTTACCGGAAAATTCAAAAGAACGACAGAAGCTACTGAGGAAAGCCTCTCGCTATATAGTCCAGGATGGCCAATTATACAGACGGGGATTCTCAATGCCATTACTTCGATGTGTATCCAGGGAAGAGTCCAAAACAATCCTAGTTGAGGTGCATGGGGGAGAATGTGGTGATCATTTAGGTGGTCAAACTTTAGCAAAGAATATTCTCCGATACAGATATTTTTGGCCAGAAATTAATCGAGATGCAGCAGACTATTCCCGAAAATGTGACAGATGCCAAAGATTTGCCAAAATTCCTAGCGCACCTTTTACTGAACTCACACAGATGGTCAGTCCATAGCCGTTTGCAATATGGGGGATAGACCTTGTAGGACCTTTACCAACTGCCAAATCTGGAATCAAATATGCCATTATTGCTGTAGATTATTTTACTAAATGGGCAGAAGCTGAACCACTGGCTACTATCACCTCTAAAAAGATGATAAGTTTTGTGACTAAAAGTATCATTTGCAGGTATGGTGTGCCTCAAAAGATAATTACAGAAGATGGTACTCAGTTCGAAAGTGAAGAATTACAAGATTTTTGCAAACGATTCAAAATCCGAAAAAGCTTCTCAGCAGTAGCTCATCCGCAGGCAAACAGGCAGGTGGAAGCAGTAAACAAAATTATCAAGTCAACCATCAAGAAGCAACTCGAAGGAGCAAAAGGTGGTTGGGTCGATAAGCTACAACTAGCACTATGGGCATACAGAACTACCCACAAAACTGCGACTGGGCATACTCCGTTTTCATTGGCATACGGGTCAGAAGCAATGATTCCGGTAGAAACAGAGGTCCCTTCACATAGAAGAATCCATTTCAATCAAGCGGAGAATGAAAAACTACAGCTTTAGGCACTGATCTCCTTGATGAAAAAAGAGAAGAGGCTGAGCTCAGAATCGCAACTCATCAGCAATGGATAGCCAGACATTTCAATTCCAAAGTTTGCCAACGCAGCTTTGAGATTGGAGATCTAGTCCTGAAGAGAATTATGACGGCGACAGGTGTGTTTGGGCCAAACTGGGAAGGACCATATGTCATAGGTCAGAAGCTTCTTGACGGCACATTCAAGCTCACTACTGTCGAAGGAGATCAAATTCCAAGAGCTTGGAACAGCAACCACTTACGTCCATACTTTACTTGAAAGCTTTGTTGAAATATTGTAAAAAGAATTATAAATGTATGATTCTTGTAATTGAAAGCAATTGTAAAGCCGATGCAAGTGAATAATGAAAGACTATAAAGTGGATGTAGGCCCAAATTCTTGGCCGAACCACTATAAATCTTGTGTTCCTTATTATTATTACATGTTTGCTTTATTTTCGATATGAAATGTACATTAAATGTATTACTGAAATGTCGATTTAAATTTTTCCAAGCAACAAAAATAAAACTTGCACATTACAAGACCAAGTGATTCTTGTTATCATTCAACAAACAAATTTCAAGTCACAAAAGCCCCGAATTCAAATCCTAGATAGGAAGTGCTTCAATTGAACGGCCAATGATTTCGCCGAAAACGGGCTCTTGCTAATAAATTGAGATCTTTTGAACAAACAAACATCCAATTAAGAAGCTTATGCCCGTTCTCGCGAACTTTCCTAGAAATGAAGTACACTTCTTTGGATTAAACAAACTACTTGTAAGAGAAGGGAGTGTGAGCTTGAAAAGAAAAACAAAGGATCGCTGAAAAGGCATAAGCAAGTGGACAAGGAACAACTAAAGCCCTCTTCGGAGGCACAAGTCCTCTTCGGAGGAACAACTCTTCGGAGGATAAAGACCTCTAACGAGGCATATAACGCTAAAAAGAAAGTTCTCTACTCAACAAAAAAGATTGGAGGAGTCATGACCCTCCAACCATGAGAGAGTAACTTCCAGGCAATCAAAGACCTCTTCGGAGGCACATTTCACCAGGAGTTGAAGTGCAACAGCCGCTCTTCGGAGTTTCACTTCACCAGAGTTGAAATGCAAAACAAAATGAAGACCTCTTCGGAGGCACATTTCACCAGGAGTTGAAGTGCAACAGCCGCTCTTCGGAGTTTCACTTCACCAGAGTTGAAATGCAAAACAAAATAAAGACCTCTTCGGAGGCACATTTCACCAGGAGTTGAAGTGCAACAGCCGCTCTACGGAGTTTCACTTCACCATAGTTTAAATGCAAAACAAAATAAAGACCTCTTCGGAGGCACATTTCACCAAGAGTTGAAGTGCAACAGCCACTCTTCGGAGTTTCACTTCACCAAAGTTGAAATATAAAAAAAAGCCTCTCCCAAGGGTCAGAAACAAAAAGACCTCTTCCCAGAGGCACAATAAGACAGAAAGACCTCTTCCCAGAGGAAGAAATGAAAAGACCTCCTCCCGGAGGCACAATCAAGCAGAAAGACCTCTTCGGAAGCACACGTTTCACCAAGATTGAAATAAAACTTCCAGGTGTTGAAACGTGAAAAAGCCTTCCTCAGAGGTGCAACTTTTCAAAGAAACAAAAATCAAGAAGCCCTTTACTGTGGCGAGTAAAAAAAAAAAAGCCATCTTCAAAGGCATACTTTAACTCTCAAAGGAAGAATGATCCACCTATTCTGGGAAATCCTCTTCCTCAGAAAGAGGTTAAAGTACCCTTTAGATACCCGCTTTACCACGTAGAAGAATTCACTTGATAAAATGTGTATATGCACAAAGGAAAGAGTGATATCTTTGAAGGATGGAGCATAAAAACTTATGTGGAGGGAGTTGTACTCTGTTTTTTAACGAAATAATATTCCTCCAAGTAGGGAATGATTATTCTCTAAAAAATAAAAGTACAAGTCCCCTCAAAATATAAAATATTGCAACGAGCTTATGGTATAGGGGGAACACGGTATAACTACATCGGTAAAATTGCGCTCAAACAGTATACCATAAGCTCACTGCAATATCATGCAAAGAAACTTGTACAAAAATGAATAATAAATGCATTCTCAGATACAGACAGAAGTTTGTACAAAGAAAAAGAATCATTTTATTCAACACTTTTAGAATTTTATACAGGTACAGGTTCCAAAGTAAAAAGCAAAAGAAAAGCGGGGGCCGGTACCCGCACAATTTCCGGTCAGTACATGCAAAAAAGGCAAAAAGCGATATGAAAGCCACAGAACCAAAGCCATCATTCCTTCTTCCGTCCACCTTTTGAGCCCGCACTCGGCCGGATAACCAACTTCTTAGGCCGACTTGTAAGAGTAGGGGATGAAGGAGAAAGGGGCTCAGTCGGACTTTCTTCCGTTTCTTCTTCGCCAGTTAAGGATCCCTTCTTCTTCTTCTTCTTAGAAACTCCCTGCTTTCCTCTCTTCTTGGAGGAAGACCCACTCCCTGGAGAAAGAAGTTTAGCTAATGGTTCATCATCGGAACTAGTTGCTTCTAGAGTCTTCTCACTCCCTTCAGTTTCTTCTCCCTTGTGTTCTTGTAAAGCAATGGGATCGTCCAAGTCTTGAAGAGCTTCTATTTGCTCCTCTTGTGATCCCGGTTGCGAGGCAGAAGGAGGAGTCACCTGAATAGACGGAGGAGGAATAATTGGAGGTGGGGAAGTTTGAACTATGCTCGACGTTTTCTCTACAGAAGGAAAAAAGTTCAAGTCAGTAAAAAGCGGAGATAAAGGTTCGCTGAGGTTCAAGAAGTAGTCAAAAAGCTCATCAAGCTCGTAAGAAACAGATGAGCAGTCTACTTGGGCAAGATTAACAGTAGGGTTACCTACAGAAGTCGGTTTTCTGACATCAACCTCGTAAGTCTGTGCCTCGGCACCCTCGTCGCCTTCATCTCCACCGTGTATGCTTGTGATCTCGGTGGTAACTTTGGTAGGAGATAGAGAATGAGAACTAGAACCGATAATGTCAATTTCGGCCGAAGGAGAAGGCTGAAGTGGAACAGTTGAGATAGTTTGTCCCGAATATTCTCCTGCCGCTGTTTCGGCCCTTAATTTTGCAAGCTGTTCTCTCCCTTTGGCGAGAGCGGCGCGAGCATCATCATCAAGATAACGCTCCTCAAGAGCTGACTCAGCATAGCCAGCGCCTTTACTGCCAAGCATATCGAGTGCGGCCTCCCAAACTTCAGCCAGAGTAATTTCATACTTGGGGCCTAGAAAGGCGAGGCTACCGCGCCCCAAGATGCTATGCAAGTAGAAATCAAATAATGTTGAGCTGATGTTGGTCCTCGTTGCCTCGTGAGATTCTTCAGCTGTAATTTTGCCGGCAACGGCCTCATCACGCTCCCTTTCAGCTTTGGAAAGTTGAAGCTTAAGCATTTGAATCTCCGCCTCTTGGGAGCTGTTTTTCTTCCGAAGCTCTTCAATATCAGCAACATAGCCCTCACTAATTCTTTTTTGCACTTCAAGCCTATCTTCGACATACCTTTGGCTGGCATGAGCATCTCTCACTTGTTTTAGGAGCACTTCTTCTTTTTGAAGATAAGAAGTAGAGGAAGTAGCAAGCTCTTGTTTCAGTTCCTCTACTTTTGCTTCAAGCTCTTCATTGTAAGAAGCGATGCTCCTCATTTCAGTATCGTGTTGCTCGAGAACCTTTTGCCATTCGGCTTTATCATTTTCCATAGTGAGCATGGCCTCTATATTTGCACGATTAACCCTTTGAAGCCCGTCAACAAGTTTTTGCCAGTTCGACATCCTCTCAATATCAAGCTTGATGGCATCGAGATTTCGTAACATGGCAGACTTGTCAATGGGGACCAAGTCAAGGTCGAACCTCACTCCCTTCAGGCACCACTGTGGAAACCGGCTTTGCAAAGTGGCCGAGCCCGGTCCAACTTGGAATTTGGGCCTGCTAATTATTGTTTGAATATCTGCTTTCCCAAGAGCGGGAGAGCCAGAAGGAATGTCAAGCGAGGCGGGGGCATTAACCTTTTTAGGAGTTGTAGAGGTGTGCTTCTCACCATGTCGGGCTCGCTTGCTCGAATCTTCAACCATATGACTTTTTCCTCGGTCATCATGGGATTTTCTTTTATGGGAATCGTCGCCTCTCTGCGAAGAATCGTGGCGCTCCTCCCTCTCTCTTCTTTCAAACGCTCCTCTTGAGCCCTCTTCTCTTGAGCCTTTCGGGTGGCTCTTTCTTCATCGGATTCTCTGTAAGAGGGGAGGTAACGCCTATAATCATATTGGCTATGCCTCCCGTAGCGCTGGAAGTCATCATAGTAGGATCCACTACGTCCCATCGGAGGATCTGAAATAAAAAGAGCTAAATTTTAGAATTGTTCAAAGTACAAAAAGTCAGAAGCATAAAAATGCCAAAAACTCTAAGTGTGTGTAATGTGCAAGCTACGCGCATCAAACTACGAACCACTCTTTAATTGTGGAGTAGTTGTGGGTAGTAGTTAGCGTCAACTCTTGAGTTGACGGAGTCTGTTGCAGAATGGAAGTCGCTTCAACTACTGAAAGAGAAGCCCCGGCAGTGATAGGATCATCTTCAAAGATCTCTTGTGAGGTGGCAAAGAGATCGCTCAATCCCTCGGAAGTATCGTCCCTGCTCTGCTTGGCAGGGCTGGTTTTCTCGGCCTCTTCGCCAGATTTCTGTGAATATTGGGGAGATCCCTGAGGCTCTTCCTTAATAACCGGGGCAAGTTTGTCAGATGGCCCCGCAACATCAACAAAAGTGGAGCACTTCACTAGTGAAGCTTCGGGAGCAGGTCCTTTTGGTATGGATGTGTCAGTAGAAGCTAGGGTATCCGACGCTCTAGCCGGGGAGTCTGGGATTTCATGAGGATGTGTAGAACGAGAAGTATGCAAAAGTCCGTACTGATACAAAAATTCGTCTTTCAACAGAAATTGAATGTCTCTCTCCTCAACTGGCACGGCCTTGAGCCTCTCGAAAGTTGGCTTATGACTGAGATCCTTAGAAGGAGGAGGGAGCGTTGAAAGTAAAAAAGAAGCGGAGTTAACACTTAACAATTCAGCCTCGCAAATGTCGGATAACAAACGTAGTAACAAAGATGGATGATCTAACTTCCTTCCCTCCACACAGCATAAAACCTCGGGGGGCACCGAACAAAGAAGAACTGGGTTAGGAACCCATGAGCAGTGTCTGGAAGGCCAACGATCAATTTTCGGTTTCGGGCGCTTCTCACAACAGTAATAGAAGGATGATCTTTGGTCCGGGTAAAGGAACATAAGTAACAGATTTCATCAAAGCTCGGAAGTCGATCAAGCATTCTCCTAAATAGCACACCCAACCCCATTAGAATGGCATAACCGTTGGGATGTAGCTGGGATGGAGCGATGGCCAGTTGACGAAGAAGATGCTGGAGAAAGTTGTTGAAAGGAGGGATGGCCCCACTCAGACACATTTGTCGGTTAACTGTCACAAAGCCAGGGGGTGCTATGTCAGCAGTGTTACTTCTCTCGGGAAGAATGGCATCTGATTCAGCAATGCCAAACTGAGCGCACAACTGGCGAAAAACTTTGTATGATAGCATGGTAGGGGCTCTTTCAGGAGGATTGACTAGTGGAGCCGGAATAACAGTTGCCTCTCCAGCCTGAACTGTTGTATCTTCTTCCTGAGAAGTCATTCTACATAAGCAACTGGATATTCAAATGTGAAGGTGCACGTTTCCTAAAAGTGTGAAGTGTCGTGCAAAACTAATAAAAATAGAAAGTAAATATAACTGGAATTAAACTAGTCGATGATTGATCGACTACAAAATTTCGGAACTTGTTAATCTAAAGTTCAAGCATAATATTAGTGCAGGCTGGTCAGTTTCAATTAACTATTTCAGTGTTGCTTTAATATTTTACTTGAAATTGATGAAAGCACTTCGTTCACACAATTTATTTGAGTTAATTATCCGTTATTAACTAATCTGTCATTTGATGTGGGCAGTCGATGGTAGTATATTCGTCCCAATTTTCCGTAAATGTTGTATTGGACAGATTGTTAGCTCGCAAGTTAAGGTGACCTGTGAATGAATGCAATAAAGTTCAACAGTTCAAAGTCCATGTAACGGTTCAAAGTTAGGTCAGGTCATTGGTTTTCTGGCTAGCTTGCCCATGACTTAAGGATTAAGGGGCGAGTCAGTTTAAGTTGCTTCAATTTTAAATCAATGATGTTCTAAGTCGGTAGTGCTTTGGGTCAAAGGCCACGAAACAGAGGAAGGACTCCAGTGGAAAAGCAGTGGGAAATTTCCTAAGTACAAACACGGCCACGACTCAATATTTCAAAGCTTTAACTCGGCTACGACTCAGGGTTTGAGTCGTAAAGGTTGCTAAGTCGCAGAGAATACTTGGTCGCATAAGACTGCCGAATCATACTCAAAACAACGGTTCACTCTTAACCCGTTAACTCCTTCTCCTAACCCACAAGATTTTTCCTCCTGACCCATTAATCCAGTAACTTCACAATCCTTAACTTTAATCTTATCACACCACGAAATCGTTATAAATCGCGAGTTATCCTGAATCAAATCAAATAGCCTTAAGCCCACCGATGATCCATGCAGTATTATTTGCAAGGCTCAAGGATGTAAATCGTGGGAGGAGATCGATGATGGTGTGGGAAAAAGAGAAAGTTGCTTACGTGGTGTGAAGCTAGAGATGGTTGGAAGTAAAATTGGGTCGAGATCGCCTTTGGAAGCTTGAAGACGTGATAATGGCAGGAATGGCTCATGGGATAAGTGATGAGAAGAGTGAGATAGGAGGAACGACTCAAGCATTTTATATCTGGAGGCGCTGTAACTCGAATCGGCGCGCCCGGGTTATGATGAGTCGAAGCACACGACTTACGACTTAAGCGTGTGCTTCGAGGGGCAAATGTTAACCCCGTTTTGACCACGAGTTAAGGAGCTTACGAGTCAAAGAGTCCACGAGTTAAGGCGTCCACTAGTTAGCTTACGAGTTAAGGAGCTAACGAACTAACAGGTTAAGACCTAAACGACTTAGGGAATATCACGACTCAACAGCCTTAGCTCATTGCCAAACTAAAATGAATGACGACTCAACTGATTGCCGACTTAACGACTCAAGGTACTTCACGACTCAGCAAGTTACCGACTCAACAATTGAGGAGTTGCACGAGTTAAAGAATTGTGCTTACGACCTACCTTGAATCGTCAGCGACTCAAGCAAGCAAACAAGGAGCTACGACTAGTTAACTCGTGCGCGACCACAGCTCACAGCTTACGACTTAAGAAAGTCCACGACCTAAAGGAGTGACGACTCAAAGCACTAAAAGGAAGAGTCAACAACACTTAAGTCGCTGCTGACTTATAACTGCAGATAAGTCATTCATGACCTAAGACTTGGAGACAAGTTCAATACCATGCTGTAATGAAATAACTCGTTGACGACTTACGACTTATGATGAGTCGTGTACGACTCATGCTAGCATAAAGGAAGTTGCATTTGGTTAACTCAGGAACGACTTAGAACTTGTATCATTCATTCAAATGGATGCATAACTTTGAACCAAGCCAGGAGCTAAACCCAGTAGGTCAGCCGCGACCTACCATGAGTCGTCTACGAGTTACGACTTATCATGAGTCGTGTACGAGTTACGACCTAACTCCGAGAAATGTCTATAAATACGACCTTAGCTCCAACTAGAAAGGGACTTTGGGGGCGATCATTCTCTTCGTGACATCAATGCTCTACTATCTTCAAGACATTCTATACTCCATCACTTCAAGCTCACGCAAGACATTTAGACCAAACTTCGCACAAAGATTCGACATATTCAATCATGGATTCAAAGAATTCTGTGGCATTAAAGTTTTCTCTAGCTACTTGTCTTTTTGAATTGAATTGGATTGTAATTGAAAGAGATTGCAATAAGTTGTAATTCAGTCAGCAATAAAAAGGATTGAAGTGGACGTAGGCTTGATCATAAGCCGAACCACTATAAACTCTGTGCTCATTTACTGCATTTTCTGTTACTTACTGTTATCTCTTGATTCCCGTATTCACGGGTGGTGCTTTCACAACTATACTTCACATAACGGGGTGTTAGCGTTCAAATTTTAGCGTTAACACACGCTTCCACTAAGTTACTCCGAACGGCTTTCCAACTTTAAAAGTTAGTTATCAAAACAAGTTAAAAAAAATTAAAACTCGAAAAATTTTCTAACACCCGGATTTACGGAAAATTTCGGCAGAGTCTCCTTTGCGCGGCTCGATCGGAAAAAAAAATGACAGTATATATATCACAAATATACATCTCATTATGTGATGAGGCATCCCGCAGGGAAAAAAGTGTAAAAGTACGGTATGTAATCCGAGATATGTACCTTATATATTATTAGCGAGCATATACGGCTAATATAGGGCGAAAGCGAGCTCCAAATGCGAAGAAAGTGCAATCCGCACCTACTAAACACTCAACAAACCATGAGAAACATGCATATATGAAAATAATATCAATATACACCATATGGAAACATAACAACTACATGTGCCAACATAGCAAATGCAACAAACAACAAATGCATCCAACAAATCAATTATCATCCAACTATCATCCAACGAATCCATAACCAATCAATATAAATTCACTTCTCATTAATATTTATTGACTTGGGTTTCAGTTTTAATCACAGTTGATTCATTTACGTTGGATTTTACTAATATTCATTCTCAATTCAATTAGTTAACATTCACTAATTTATATTTACATTAGTTCACTTCCACTTTAAATCAAATTAAATTCTATTTAAATTCATTTAACTTCCAATTTGATTTCAATTGATTTATAGCTTTCAATTTCATTAACACTCAATGAATTATATACAATCAACTAACAATCTTAGAACATACAAATCATATAATTTTAAAAGAATCATTTTATATTTGGCATCATAAATTTCCAATATTAACTTTAATTAAGTCCGTAAGCCGTACATATATCATCCGTGAGCAATATCAATCTAATCGCTTATTCGATTACACAATTTCACTTCCAAACAAGTATCGTTCACACGACTCTCTAGTGCGGACTCAGATTTGGTTCCTTGATTGGAAACTGTTACTCTCCTTGCATAGCCATATACCATGATAGAGAATTCCAGAATCAAATTAAAAATCCATACCCAGGTTCGCCGTCGAAAATCGAGTGAAAAATCCTAACTTGGATCGATATAAATCATCTCGAAATTTTGTGCTCGAATTTGGATCAAATCGTTATGCAAATAAAATAATATACGTACAATCTCACATACTACCTTCCAATGGATTTCTATCCAATCTATCTATACTAAATTATTTATTGACTTCTATTTTTTCCACTTAATTACTCACAATCCATTATCCAGTTAGTATATTCATTTCTTTACATAGCATATTCTTTAACATTATCTTTCTTAAATGTCATATCAAAGAATTTGCTTACTCAAGTTCATTTTAAACATTCTATATAATTTAATTAAATTCAGTTTCATTTTCCAATTGATTCTTAGCTATACCAGATTCTTTTGTTTACATTTACTTCATATTCATAGTTTCAGTTGATAACAAATTTATTTATGGAATATTTTTATTAATCATCACTTTAGTTTATAGTCATTCCATAAAAGTCTAACTTCTCATATATGACTTTCCTTAGTTTACGGTTATCTCAAAGTTACAAATTCAAAAAAAAAAATCTATGCAATTTATATTTATTTTTTATAACCAATTTATAAAAGATATTATACAATTCATTTATCTTCTTTCTTAAGTTCACCTACTTGCTCCATTTATCCATTCATCATTTCATGCTATATTTAAGTATATAACATTTTATCACAACCAAATTTTCCATTTGTATGCATTTAATTCCCTTTGAGTTTTCCTTACTTGTATATTTCAATTATTTTCAGGTTCTGTTTATCTATACAATATCTCATTACATATCCAAAACATCGTTTTAACTTTTAACATTTGGTAAGTCGTGTTATATGTTATCAGAATGTAATTTTGGTATTATACAAATTTATAGAATTTTATTTTACTTAATTAGAATGTTCACAAATTTAATTTGTTTAAATCCTCTTTACCTTTCAACTTTAAAGTTTTCCCAAACAATAGCTTAGATATCTTAATCCTCTTATTTTATAAATTTTGGTTATTCACATTTCATTCAATTATCATAACTTAGAAATTTAAATGCCAGGTTCTTTTCAAATCGTTTGAAATAAACATATACAGTTATATCTTTTTTTATATCTATATAACAAATCATACCTTTGGAGTTTAAACCAAAACCCATTTACCCAAAATAATTTCGAAGAAAAGCAAAGCTTCATAGAAGTCTTCCACACTTTGAGACTCGAAAATGAACGTCGATGATGTTTCGCAGTCATCACCGAAATTATTTTCCAGCGACATAAGAGAGGAGTACTGAAGTCGTTCCTTCTTAAAAATCCTTTCAAAATACTTCCATAAACAATTTCCAACTAATATTACTATATATTTCTTCAAAGCTTTGAAAACCATTTTCAAAACCTCCGGGTCTTAAATTCAATATTTTCCAATTTAAATCAATTTTAATTTATAAGTCACCTTTATAAAACATTCTTATAGGATTTTCTTTCTCAAAACATTTCACAAGTGTTTTATCATTGTTTATTTTGTAATACAGCTTATTTATTAAATTACAATATCAAATTAATGATAATAACTAATATTATCATTACTAACAAACAGGTAAGCTAGATAAGTCACAATAATTTCTGAAATTTTTTCTTTATATACAAAATATAATTAGAGCAAAATTACTTCATTTACCCAATTTAAAAACAATACTATGTCGAATTGTTTTGTTTAAGTGTTTAGAGATCCCTATCAATAACGTTAATTACTCGTATTGACCAGAATCCATAAGCCACTCAACAAATCAACCGACACAATAAAAAACATTTTATATCACTAACAAATACGCTCTCTCATATATATACACTCAGCGACTCATCATAGGGTATTACTACCCTATTTATAAAGAGTCAGACCCCACAAAGCTAAGGTTATGGCTAAACCAAAGCTCTGATACCAACTATAACGACCCGTCTTTTTGGACAATTTAAACCGACGATCAAATACACATGCCGGTTCCAAACCATTCAAAAGGGCAGATGGTTATTGGGGTAATTAAGAAAAGAAGGGAAAAGAGAAATAAAAGAAAGGAAACAACACAGAATCTTGCAGCGGAACCATAAAATATAATAGTCAAATAAACAGTTCATGAAGCTGTTTACTATACTTTGACAATTATTTATACAACATTTATCAGAGTTATACTTATACAACAGAACAATTAAAATAATGCAGCAGATAGCATGATACAAGGGTAATAATAGTAATAGTATACCAAATCTTCGTCTTCATCCTCCAGAATAGATCTTCAAAAATCTGAAATACTCAGGACTGACCCGAGCGTAATGAAAAGACAAAACAATCGAGTCAGGACAAAAATATCCTTATGAATGTTTAATCAATCGTAAATAAATATGAGTGTAACGGTGTTAGAGAAGTTTATGGGGTTTGATATCTCATATCCAGTGTCAACATGCCTTAAATAACTCAAGAGATGTTACGCGATTTTCCATCTCTTAAGGATCCGTTAAACTATCAACTATGTAGTAATGTACGCTAAGTAGAAAATGCCTATCAGTAATATAAAGTATCAAAATAGCGTTAAGGCGTTACCATAATCCCCCTTAACACATTTTTATAATCCCATAGTCTATACAGCACCATAAGCCCCACCGTAAACTGGTGGTTATCAGAGGGTGCCCCATAGGTATAACACAAAACAAAAGGTAGTGGTCGTGAATAGGATAATCAGTATGACAAGGTACATGAGGCGATACCAACTAGGATACTAGTAGTTGTGTGATCCGGACTGATGTTGAGCAAAGCCAGCAGCTACCCCAACACCGCGAAACAACACTCCCAAATCAAGTGGTGCACCCAAATCGAATCACAAATGTAATAGATATGGTATCGAAGAAGTGTGTCCGCTAGAGATGGCGAACCGCAATGGCCCGGCGCGGCTCCTGGTTTAGTCATGTCAGGGGTCATCCAATATCGTTCTCTTTCTTCAATCAACAAGTTCACCAAACCATCCACTTCATTTCGGATCAACACTCCGCGTATAATAGTTATTAAAGTGGTTATGGGTATCGATAGAGAGTATGTCCATATCCGATCGCGGTCTCTTTAATAACTACGTATTATTACACCGTTGGCTCTTTTATATTTCAAATCGATTCATAATTGATATCAAAATATCATATTCGCTTCAAAAATCAAGTCCAATTCAAATATCATCGTATCAATTCAAATGTAAGATTCCGTTTCAAAAATCAATTTTCGCATCAATATCTCATTTCGATTTCAAAATCACTTCGAATTTCAATTTAGGTTGCAACTTCATTTAATCCAATTCGTATTCAAATTCAAGATTTAAACATAAATATTTCACCTTATTAACCAGCTTGAAATTTTTAGAAAATAGTTTAAGTGGTTTAAAAGTAGTTTTAAATAATTAAAATAGTAAAAGATACTTAAAATCTAAAATGGATTTAAAATAGATAAATTAGTTTAAAATAACTTAAATTGGGTTAAGTAGATTTAAAATAGATTAAAATAGTTTAAGTATTCAAAAGTGGTTTATATAACTGAGTAATTTGGAAAACAAAATAAAACAGCTTCAAAACCAAACCATTTCAATTACAACTTCCCAATTCAAATCAATTTCAATTTCCATTCTACCGATTCGATTTCGATTTCAATTCAAATCAATGTCAACTTTGACTTCAAATTAATTCAATTTTACATTCACCTTCAATTTATTCAATTTCAATTTATATCGAATTTTAGCTTGATTTTTCAAAATATCAATTTTTAACACTTAACAAAATTATCCTTCAATATTCAAATTTAAATCCCAATTACAAATATGATTAAATTTCAAGCTCAATTTCAAAATATCATTTTAAATCGCTTTTACTTAGTAATACTCAAAGCTCGAATTAAGGTTAAATCTTTAAACAAATCAATTTTCGAAATTAAATCATATCCCGATTTTTAAATTCCAAAGTCTCCACTTTAATTTTTTAACAATTTCTTTTAACCAAAATTTATTTCAACATTCCAAACTCAATTTTCGATAAATTCGATTTCTATAAATTGATTTCTATTTATAACTTTTAAATCAAACATTTAAATAAATTTCAAATCGACGATTTTAAAATTATTAATTTAGCCAATTCGGTGTCTGTATATAATTTTCTATCCTATGGCCAAGTGATTATTTATTTCAATTAAATGTCAGAAATGAATATATATCACTTAAATCGAATCATAGTTTCATATGTATGCATAACAGGATATATATATATAAGCAAATAAACATCCAAACATTTAAATATCAACCAATAACATCCATCCAAATACATCATCCAATAGACAATACAATTCATGGCAATTTCATGGTTATCAATGTCAGGTAATTTAATCGCAATTCAATTTAAATTTCAATTTAACTGTCAATTTAAATTTTCAACGGTTAATTCAAATGACAATCTATATGACAATTAAATTTTTATCAAACAACGACAAATAAAATCATAATACTTCATAATGTCGAATTTAACTATCATAAAGATATTTAGTACGTTGTGAGCGTTATAAAACACTCACCTTGATTTCAATGTAGTTCCAGCGTTTTATTTCGAATAAAATTAAACGAGCGTTTAATTTTACCTGAAATTTTCACTTGCTCCAAACGACTCCAATCCATTTCCATAGCGTAGTGCTCGTCCATACGATTCCAGCGCAACTTGTTTTGAAATTTTTCGATCTCGTATGACAAAGATACAACGTTTTAAACATCACATGATTTAAATTACGATTTAATTTACATTTCTATTATTTATTCACCTAACCTCCATCACAGCCGTTCGATTCATGCCTGAGGAATCTGGGCCGCACTAGCCATCTTCCATCTTCACGTGTTCGTGCCCAGGTGATGAACATGCATGGCAACCCATAGATCACGATTCTAGGGTTAACAATCGCGACCCTTGCGATCGCTTACACCCTGATCAACAACCACCACTCCGAAGATCATCTCCTACCCAATGCTCGGCCAGAACCAAGCGCAGTTCGGCCTCCCTTAGACCCTCGAAATTCGTGCCGAACTGCAGGCCTTTGGACGAGCTTTGGCGACAAACCGTAGTACTATTTTCCATCATCACCGTTGATCGCGTAGAGCTCAAGGAGATCTACAATCTTCTAGTTGAAGCCTTCTGGAAATAATCAATGATTGGAAGAAAATTGAGGAGAAAGATCATTATTTTTCAGCCATTGGTTATGTTGGAGGCGGCCTGATCATGGAACTAGGGTTTGCTGAAGAACGTGCCTTTATAAACAGTTTTAATTATTATTTTAATATTAAATCCACTTATAAACCGTTTTCTCAAACGATCTCCAAACAACGCGTGCCGACTGGCGTTTCTAAGGTTTACCCCGCGTTCCAGACACAATGGAATAGGTTTCGGAGGCTAATTCGATTGTATGTGCGAGTTACGGAAAAAACGATCAAATTTAAATTAAACCGATTAAACGAATTTCTATGCGTTTTGGCCTGCCCCGGACAAATGGTAAATCCAATTGACATGAAATTTGAAATCTTACAATAATATCACGTTACGGATCTGATGAAATTGGTTTCGTCAAAATCCGAGACTGTTTGAAAAATGAATATTTTAACTCGTCAAATTAATATTAAAATAATTTCGATGCGTTTCGAGCTACCACGGTCAAATGAAAACTCCGGTTGCTATGAAAATTGAAATCCGATAATAACAAACTATTACGGATCCAATGGAACTAGTTTCGTCCAATTCTTAGACTGTTCGAAAATTGGCTATTTTTCAGTCGATAATTAAATATTGAAATATTCAATTTTCACAAATTTACTTTTAATTCGATTTTAAAAGTTCTACAACATCATTCTAACTTTAATATGATAAAATAAAATTTTACAAATCATTTTTAATCATATTAAACCCGTTATTCAATTATCTAATAAATTCCAATTTAAAAATCTTATTAACTCTATTATAATCCCGGTGTAACTTACATTCACTTTGGAAACCAATTTGAATCATATTAAATCAAATTTCACTTATTCACTCTATTTTCATATATTAAATTTCAATATCAAATTAATCATATCAAATTCGGAATTTAATTATTCAAACATTTGTAATATTAAATTTAAACAAATTTTATTATTCTTGAATCACTATCTTTTGAGATATTCAAAAACGAACTTAATTTTTTTACTTTTGAAACGAATTAAAATTATAGAACAACCATTTCCATTATACGGTTATTCAATTACCATTATTCAATTATTCAATAAGTTTTAAATATTTTATTTAAACAATTTACCTGTTCAATATTCAATATTTGATTTAAATAGATTTTACTTATCAATCAATTACTTTATTATACCCAATGGATTCAACATTTATTATTATTCCAAACGACATACAAATTTTTTTCTAACACTAAATCACGAAATCTTATTAAATTAGCTATTTTAATTATCGGAAATTTACGGGTCGTTACACATATGTTATTTATACTACTTAAATGCACGCACGTAGTGCGTGCTATTATGACTTAAATATAACAGTTTTGGTGTAACACTTTTTTGCTACCAGTGTGAACTTCCTCAAATTCCTCTCGATAAATATTACCAAATGTTTATATCACTTAAAAATAGAATCCAACAATTTTTTTTACAAATTCAAAAGCCCTCTTACATATATTATCAAACTTAATATTACTTAAAAATAGGATCTAAAAATTAAACTTTATATACATTTTCGCTCTTTATTAATTTATAGCAGAAACAAAAATTCAACGTAATAGAAAATTGAATGTTTCAACTTAAAAATAAAAAGTCAAACTAACTACGCAATAATATTCTAGCACAAAAGCATGTCTAAATACTTTTGAAAATTATTTCCATTGAACATGCTAGTCACGTATAATTTGTAAAAAAAAATTAACTTGCCTGAAGTGTATGCTATTGCCGCAACACTGGTATGTATGGGTCATAGGAAATGTGGACTTCCAAATGTACTGCATATTTTTTGGTAGTACAGGATAAAATAATAAATTTCACAATGTTCAAAGCAATATAGGACTGGACTGCTCTGAATCTTCGTCTTCCACTTTTATCAAACACTACCTCATGAAACCCAAATTTAAACTTGCTATGCTTACAAACCCTAATTTTACACCGCATTCAGTCTCTAAAATTTCAAACGAACCCCCCACAAGCAACAATGATTTCCTAGATTGGAGAAAGAAGAGAAAGATGATTACTTGTCGATTCAAGTTAAAAAGGAAGGAGAATCAATAACTTTTAGAAGACACAGGAAAAGGCTGTTGATGATCGGGTTTGTTGGCAAAACAAGTAATCGGTGTGGAGATAGCGAGGAGTTTAGGGTACGTTTCTCAGTTTTGGGATGATACAGAACTTGTATCTTTTGTCTTATAATGCAATTTTAGAATTTTTTTTTTTTTTTTTCATTTTTTGGTGAGTTACTTTGTTTTATCTCAGTTGATACCTGTGTTGGTTTAGGTATGCTAGAATTTTTCCTTTTGATAACATAAATAATCTTCTTGATGATGCGTACCAGGTATAGAATGTTAAGCATGTCCTTTAAATAGGCATTAAGTTGGCAAAAACGCATAAACACTTCCATAGAAATTACATAATGGAGACTGGCATTGAAGATCCACATTGTGTTACTCTCATAGGATGTTTAAATATATTTTCCTATGTTTTACCACTTGATATCACTAGAAGCAAAATACAGTTTCAACCATTATATTTTTTGTTTGCTATCAAAGTAGAAAAGAATAAAGGGAATTATCCTGATCAAGTGTCTCTTTTATTATTTTCTTGTATCAAGAAAAGTTTGGCATATATGTCCCCATTAAAACTGCACACTATTGATGCCAATACATGTAATTTGTGTTGTGTTACGTGGTATCCTATCTTTGGTAAATTCTAATCGAACATATGTTTTATTATCAGACATTATCTTATTATTTTTGTTCGTGTGTATTTAAACTGAAGAATACAGATTTTAGGTTGATGCTAATACTATATATGCATCTGACTACTTTCTACTGTTACCATTCATGCTTCAGTTGGCAATTAACTAGCTACCATCACTATTTTGTGTTTAATTTTGAGAAGATAGCTACACCGTTGACACTCGGTGATATCAATTCATGTAACTCATGTTGTGCTAGTTAGTAATCAGTCGTTCTATTATCCAAGTAACACATGTTTTTTATTATTAAATGTTATATTATCATTTTTATTTGTGTTTAACTATGTTGAAGTAAATAAAGAATAAAGTTTTTGAATTGATTTATATAGCAGCATGCACATCTGAATGCTCATGCTGTGTTTAAATCGATTTAAAAATGTTCATAAGGAAAAATTTCCGCTGTTGGGACTTGAACCCGGGTCTCTCGGATGAGAGCGGAGTATCCTGACCAACTAGACTACAACGGATTTGATAATTTTATTGTTTCCTAAATAATCCACACTAGATATATATATATTACTTTAGTTTCAAAAAGCTAATAATTTTGACAGTAGACGATGTCGAGATGCATTTTCATTCACATCTATAATATCTGTATACTCAAATGTTTTAGAAAAATATAATTGGATCGGTTAATGGATCATATTTTGTTTGATTGATCTCAGATTCTCAATCCATTTTTTTTTGCAATATAAAAAATTCGATCATTTATCCAGTCATGAATTATGAACAGTTAAATACAAACCTGAATATGTAAAGATCCAACGGACGAACAAATATTTTGTCCATAATTGTTGCCTATCGAATAAAAAGTAATAAACCAAAGCAATAATAATAATTTATTTTCTTTTACAAAGTATTAAAATAGAATTGATATTTCGAACTAATATGTGAAACAATGAACAAAAATGGTTCATGATAAATCGTGTGTGTGTGTGTACACTGCTTTTACTATTATTTTATTTTATTTGGTAGTTTTCTGCCGTACTTTAGACATTTTATCCTTATAGCTTTCAATATAGAGTGTTGCTATATTCGTAGTTTATGCGTAGTTTGTAAAACAAGAAATTGTAAAGCATATTATTATCGATATCTAGTTGAAAAGGACAAACAAAGTACCATTGAGCCTTGATATGTTGCTATAATCATAAAAGTCATTGTCTTTTATTTATCTAAAAATACATGTGCAGTTCGACATGTTCTCTAAAAAAGCACAGTGATTGGTCTAAAGAAAAAAGGCAATCCGTCAGTCTATTTATTATACAATGCAAATGTTTCACTTTAGCGAAGCATTTTTTACACTACTAGAAACACTCTTGTGCAAATTTATAGAAATTAAATCTTTCTTATTTGTTGCAAAAGTAAAGTTCAAGATCCTATTTAGCATGATCTTCTTTCTCATTTTGTCCGATATTCGCACATATTTATTTGACAATGACTACGTGTTTAAGTACTAAAATGTTTATAATGAATTTTGATTTTTATTAAAATAATACCTTATGTACAATATTAATTCATATTTATTTTTTATGTGCATGTCATTGCATGTACCAAAGTATATTATGTATTGCTTTCTTTCACGAAGACCAAGCTAGTGTTCATTATTAGTTCATTTAATAATTTAGCAATGGACTTTCTTTATTTATTGTTAACGCTAAAATTTGAACGCTAACACCCCGGTGTATGAAGTGAGATCGTGAAAGCACCACCCTATAGCTCGGGAACAGATTATAAGCAGATAGTAGTGAGAAAACAGTAAACAACAACAATTTTATAGTGGTTCGGCTTAAGAGATAGCCTACGTCCACTTTGAATATCTTTATTGACGATTTGATTACAAGTCAATGCAGTTACACTTTGATTACAACACACTTTGAGTTTCAAGTGACTTAGAACAAGTAGCCTAAACTTCAACGTCGATCCAAATCTTTGAACACATGTTTGACATGTTTGATTTCTTCGTGAAGTTCCTTGAAGGTGTTGAAGTAGTTCAGAATGCAGCAGAGTAAGGGCGCTTGAAATGAATGAGCCAAAAAGTCCTTTGCTAGTTGGAACTAGGGTCGTATTTATAGGCATTTTTCGGAGTTAGGTCGTAGGTCGTGACCGACCTAAGTTAGGTCGTAGGTCGTGACTGACCTAAGATGCACTGTCTTCTCTTTCACAAGAACACGCATGCTGATTTACACAAGTTCTAGGTCGTGAGCGACCTTACCAGTAGCGGCATAGAAAAGGCGGCCTTCTAATGCAATGTCCTTAGGTCGTGAGCGACCTATCTTAGGTCGTGAAAGTTCTATAGGTCGCAGAATTCCATAGGTCGCAGCTTCCCTTAGGTCGCAGAGTTCTGTAGGTCGCAGCTTCCCTTAGGTCGCAGCTACTTTTAGGTCACTTGATAAGTTAAGTCGCTAGGCCGCTCCATCTCTTAGGTCGCTAAGGACTAAAGGTACTAGGTCGCATAAAGACTTTAGGTCGCTAGGTCGCATTATCCTTTAGGTCGCTAGGTCGCATTATCCTTTAGGTCGCATTATCCTTTAGGTCGCTCGGTCGCATTATCCTTTAGATCGCTAGGTCGCATTATCCTTTAGGTCGCTCGGTCGCATTATCCTTTAGGTCGCTAGGTCTCTTGGGTCATTGGTCTAGTTAGGTCGTTGGTCTAGTTAGGTCGTTGGTCTAGTTAGGTCGTTGGTCTAGTTAGGTCGCTCCACATTTTCCAGTTTCCAACGAAGAGGAGTTAACATTTGCCCCTCGAAGTACGTGCCTAGGTCATAGGTCGTGTGCTTCGATTCTCTTAACTCGAGCTCTGATGAGTTGTTAGGTCGCGAGCGACCTATCGAGAAAATTAGGTCGTGTGTGTCGATTCACATCTCACTTCCCTGGGGTATAAATGACATAGGTCGTTCCTCTCTCACTTCATCTGCTCTGAACTTCCTATTCGGCCATTATCAAGTTCTCAAGTTCTCGAAGGCGAATTCAACCCATTTAGCTGTCAATTTATCTTCACCAACATAATACGTAAGTGAATTCAATCTCTAACCCACGATAATCGCCATCCAATTTTGAATCCACATTTTCCGCCTCGAGTCCAATTCATGTGTGGTGCCCTATTTTGAATGATTATTGCGATCGATCTTTGATCGACGTTCGATATGTCATCGTTGTGATTCAAGAAGGCACGGTAACATTAATGGATCGGAGGTATTTGGATTTGACTCCTGGATGATTCGGTGGCATGTAGGAATGATGAATTTTTACGAGGGGATGATGGACTTGCTCATGAGTGATAACGGGTTAATGGGTTAGTGGAGAAGAAGGTGATTGGTGGAGGAAAGCGAGGTTTTTCGCTTGAGCGGGAGCTTGCTTAAGATCCTATTAGAACCGACCCATGAACCTGCGCGACCTATAGAACCTCGCGACCTAGGACTTAGGCGAAAGCGCATTGCTTTGAACTGCTGGGTTATTGGGTCTGGTGCAGAGAGGAAGTTAGGCGACCTAACGGATTTGAGTGACAAAAAATGCTTCACGACCTTAGGGCCCTTGAGACCTAAAGAACATTTTCGACCTACGTTAGGTCGCTGAACGACCTAAAACTTGTACGACCTAATTTCTGCAGCATAGGTTTTTAGGTCGCAGCCGAGTTAGGACTTGATAAATTTGCATTGCTCTAGACCCCTTTAATTTACACAGTGCGACCTAAAAGAGCTATGACCTATACTAGGTTGTTGGTCGACCTAGGACTTGTGAAATTTTTGAGAGAATTTGATTGAACTGCTTGGACTTGAATCATTTGAAATTCATTACATTCCTTTGCAGATTGCCCTAACTTTTATTTTAACAACCTGTTTAAACATAACATTTGCAGAAAAATGGGACGAATATACTGCACTGACCGCCCACATCGAATGACAGATTAGTCGATAAAGAATAATCAACTTAAACGAACTGTGTGAGTGAAATGCTATGAATCAACCGACTCAAATGAAGTGTTAAAGCAAAGCTAAAATTTTGTTTGAATTAACACTGCGCTTGAGTTTTAAATTAACAAGTCCTGAAATCTCACAATCGATCAGTTGTCAATTAGTTTAATTTCAGTTATTTCGCTTTTTATTTTTATTAGTTTTGCACAACACTTCACACTTTTAGGAAACGTGCACCTTCACACCTGAACATCCAGTTACTCATGTAGAATGACGTCTCAACAAGAAGAGATGATAGAACACGTCGAAGGGGCTTTCTCGGTTGCTATTCCACTAGAGAACCCTCCGGAAAGAACTCCTACCCTTCTGAAACAGCGGGTGCTTAATCAATTATGCGTTCAATTTGGCATTGCCGAGGCAGAAGTTTTACTCCCTGGACCTAATGATTTTGCTGATAGACCACCTTCCGGTTTTGTTGCCATTAATCGCCAAACGTGCTTAAGTGGAGCAATTCCTCCCTTTAATGAATTTCTTCAACAAATCCTTCTTCGACTGACGATCTCTCCTTTCCAACTGCATCCCAATGGCTATGCCATTTTGATGGGATTGTGCGTTCTGTTTAGGAGAACTCTTGACCATCTTCCGAGTTTTGAGGAAATCTGTTACCTGAGCACTTTTGCGAAGAACAAGGACCACCCTTCGATTGTACTTGTAAGAGGTGCGAGGAACCGTAAACTAATATTGGATTTGCCGGAGAGTGCACACGGTTTTTTGAATCAATTATTCTATATTCGTTGCCCCGCAGGATTTTACGCAGACCGGAGAATAGGAAGTGAGATCTTTTTTTCCTTCTCTCTTCAATTTCATCTTAAGTTTTTCATGGTTCGTATTGCTAGATGCTGATTCCATTCTTTATTTTTACAACACTTCCTCCTCCTTCTAGAGATTCCAGTCATAAACCAGTCTTTGAAAGGCTAAGCATTGTGGCTGCTGAAGAAAGGAGCGCAAAATTTCTATTGACAGATGAACTTCTTCATCGGTTTGAGCTTTTACATTCTTCCCGTTCTACTCAACTTCATGAAGTTCCGACTGAAGTTCCCGATTCTCCGATGAAAACTCCTGATGCCCCAGTCTCTATTAAAGAGCACATACGGGGAGGAACCTCTATAGAAACTTCATTAGTAAAATGTTCCACTCCAAGGGATGATGCGGAGCCATCTGAAAAGCCTGCACTTGCCCCCATAACTGAAGAAGAGGGGTCCCTTCCTCATACTGATAAGAACGTTGATCTTGGAGTTGATATTTTTGGGAGTTTAAGTGACATAATGGTCACTTCTCAAGAACTTTTTAGGGATGATGTTTCCAAAACTGTCTCTTCTGTAATTGAGGCGACATCTTCTCTACAACAAATGTCAACCCCTTCTACTCAAGTTATCACTACCTCTACTCCACAGAGTGGTCTGTAACTTGATGCATGTAGCTTACACGTTACACAACACTTAGGATTTTTCAGCACTTCTACGCATTCATCTTCTTATACTTTAACGATTTCTAAAGCTTATTATTTTTATTCCAGATTCTCCTATGGGGCGCAGCAGTTCATATTATGATGATTTCCAGCTCTACGGGAGGCGTAGCCAATATGATTATAGGCGTCACCTCCCCTCTTATAGAGAATCGGATGAAGAGAGGGCCATCAGGAAAGCAGACGAGAGACGAGCATATGAAGAACGTCACCGAAGAGAACAAGAAAGACATGACCCTCCCCACAGAGATGATGATACCCAAAAAAGAAAGACTCACGATGAGAGAGGTAAAGGTCACATGGAAGATTCTTCTAGCAAGCGGGCTAAACTTACTGAAGAAACAATGCCGGCAGTTTCTCAAAATGTTCCTGCTCAATCTCCTGCCCCCGTTCGTTCCGACATTCAAACAATCATCAACCGGCCCGCATACCAAGTTGGGCAAGGTCCTCCCACTCTTCAAAGTCGATTCCCTCAGTGGTGCCTGAGAGGGGTTCGATTTGATCTCGACTTGGTTCCTCTCGACAAATCGGCTATGCTGCGAAATCTTGATTCTGTCAGGACCGATATTGAAAGAATGTCGAACTGGCAAAAACTTGTCGACGAGCTTCAGAGGGTTTACCGAGCCAATCTCGAGGCCATGCTCACAATGGAGAATGATAAGGCTGAGTTGCAGAAGACTCTCGAACAGCATGACGCCGAAATGAGTAGTATTGCTTCCTATAATGAAAAGCTGGAAACGGAAGTAGAAAAGCTTAAGGAAGAATTAGCTACTTCGTCTACTTTCCATTCTCAAAAGGAGAGCATGCTTCAGCAACAAGTACGAGATGCGCATGCCAGTCAAAGGGCAGTCGAAGATAAGCTTACACACCAGGAGAAGGTTATAGAAGAATATCGCGCTGAAACTTTACAGCTGCGAGAACAGACCGGCTCTCAAAGCTTGGAGATAGAGATGTTAAAAGCTCGACTTGCTATGGCCGAAAAGGAGCGTGACGAGGCTGTTGCTGGTAAACTCGCGGCCGAAGAGGCCCATCAAGCAACCAAAGATGACATTAGCTCCACATTATTTGATTTTTATCTGCACAGCATTTTGGGGCGTGGCAGCCTTGCCTTTCTAGGCCCTAAGTATGAAATTACACTAGCTGAAGTTTGGGAGGCAGCACTCGATATGCTAGGTGGTAAAGGTGCTGGCTACGCTGAGACAGCTCTTGAAGAGCATTATCTCGATAATGATGCCTGCGCTGCTCTTGCCAAGGGAAAAGAGCAACTCGCCAGAGTACGGGCCGGAATGGCGGAAGGGGAACGTTCTGAAAAAGAAATACCACCTACCACTTCTGAACGTCCTTTAGTTTCTTCCGAAGTTGACATTACAGGTTCCAGTGCTCATTCGCTGCCTCCTACAAGAACCGGGGTAATTACCCCTACTGATGATGAGGCTCTGGAGGATATCGGGGCTCAAAATTATGAGATTGAACTAACGAAGCAAACATCTTCAGGTAATTTTGACATCGGTCCGATTCAGGTGGATCGCTTGCTTGCTCCTCAAAAGTTTGATGAGCTTCTCGATTATTTCTTGAATCTCGACGAACCCATATCTCCCTTCTTTTGGGGAGATACTAATATTTTTAATTTCTCTTCTTCTGCAGTTGAAACACCAAGTGCTGTGCAGACTTCACTTCCTCCGGTTATCCCTCCTCCGTCTCTTCAGGTGACTCCTCTTTCTGCTTCACAACCCGGGTCACAAGAGGAGCAGATTGAGGCTCTTCATGGCTTGGATGACCCTATCGCTTCGCAAGAGCAGAAAAACGAGGGACTTGAAGGAGGCGAGATCTCTCCGGAGCGGACCCCTTCTGATGACGTAGTTTTGTCCGCTCTTGTTACTCCAGGGAGTGAGTCTTCTTCGAAGAGAAGAAAGAAGCACGGAACATCGAAGAGGAGGGGGAAGAAAATCATCACTACTGAAGAGGAACCGGAAGTTGCACCGGTTGCACCTCCCTCTCCTTCTTCCCTTATGCCTATAGATAGACCTGAAAAACTAATCATTCGGCCTGGCAAAGGGTCCAAAGGTGGTAAGAAGAAGTGAAGAGTCGGGCTCCGGGCTTTTTGATTCCTTTTTTGTAACGACCCGTATTTTACGTGTCGATAAATCGTAGAATTTGCAGGACGATAGTGTTGTTTGTGTTGCTTCTAGCTTGAGTCGTTTAGGAGTTGACCCGAGTGCAAGTGATGAGTCGTGACCGACTCATAGGCATAGCTAAGTTAGGTGATGAGTCGTGACCGACTCATAGGGGACCGACTCAAGGAGGGGTAGCGGTTTAAAGTGTTGGCCGAGATAAGGATGGACCGACTCAAGAAGTTAGGCGACTCATAGGATGACCGACTCATAGAGGGCCGAGATAAGAAGTGTGGCCGAGTCAACGAGTTACGACTCATAGGGTTTGCCGAGTTAAGGAGTTAACGGGTTAAGGGTGTAGCGACTTAAGGGGTTTAGGCTTAGGTCGTGGGTAATGAGTCGGCAGGGTTTTGAGTCGTAGGGCCTGATGAGTCGTGAGTCGGCATCATAGTTGAGTCGTGAGTGTGTATTGTTGAGTCGTCGTACGACTTAGGACTTGGGGAAAACGCGGCAGTGTCTTAGGTCGGAGGCTTTTAGGTCGTGACCGACTTATGTTGAGTCGGCACTGGTCTTGAGTCGTGAGTCGGTAGGTGTTGAGTCGGTTTGGGTTTGAGTCGTATGACCTTGTGCCTTGGTGTATTGAGTCGTTGGCCTGAGTCGGTAGGCACGACTTAACGATGAGTCGTAAGTCGTTAGGCAGCTTGGTGTTGAGTCGTTGATTAGTTAGGTCGGCTCTGGTATTAAGTCGTAGGTCGGCAGGGTTGTTGAGTCGTGTGAGTGGCTTATGGTAAGTCAGCATGTGGATGAGTCGGGGACGACTCAGGAGTTGGGTCGGCGACGACCTAAGAGCGACGACTCATGGTTGATTCAGCCTATAAATAGAGGGGTTTGGCTCACTTTTTGGCACCGGTTTTTGAAGCGACGAAGTGCTGCCATTTTGAAGACTCGACTACAACATTTCTTCATCTTCTTTTCTCCATTCCAATCTAATTCTAACATCCATCCAAGATCGAAGATCGAGATCGAAGATCCAAGTGCCAAAGTTGAAGATCTTCATCCGTTCGAGCTAGAATTCATCGATTGGAGCGAGATATTGCCGGATCAAACCTTGATCTTCGCTGTCCAGATCTGAAGTGTGTAGTTTTTGTAGTGTTTGGGTGATTTGGTGAGTGGTAGTTATCTCTCACGCGGATCCAAGGGAGTATATTGGATTGGTGGCTTGTTTGAGTGTTAAAGTTAGAGATTTCATGCATTTTTCTTAGATCGAAGTCTAGATCCATGGTTTTTGAAGATGTTTACTTATGCAAGTTAGTTTAACAAGTATTAGAGACAAAACCCATGTTTTATACTTGATAGATCTATGCTAAAAACTATGGTTTCACATATGTTGGACTTTTGCTCACTTATTTACGAAATTGCCATTATAGTTGATATTGCTTATATTGCTTAATAGATCTTGTTTGAATGATTGATATTTGAATGTATGATTGATTTGATTGTTTCCAAGTTAGCTAGTAGTTGATTTGGAACAAGAGGATGAAAGAGGATTCAAAAGCTATGGAAGAAGGCTCTTGAATGGTGAAAGCTGCTTAAGGCATATGTAGCGGATGTTGAAGCTCATATGTATAGATTGGATGATGTTGAGATGGGACTTTGCTTTGATGCGATGAAGCGAAGTATGATGTGAGTCTTGGCTTAATCCAAGCAGGGATCATTCCAAGCATGTTGATAACTTGAAGAGTAGTTCAAGTTGGTTGATAATGGATTGTTCAAGAGGTAGCTTGAGCTTGTATGAGGATAGTCGTCAAGAAGGATGGCTAGGAGGCTTGGATCTCGTCGTTGTTGAAGGTTCTAGCATGCTCAAAAGCAAGAGTACATGGGGTGCCCATAACGACTACAGGTAGGTAGTCGGGACACCCAAAAGACTACAGGTAGGTAGTTGAGTACTCTGGGCAAAGTAGATAAGTCCTAGGCACAAGGCAGTGTGCGGAGTTATGGTTAGAACCGGGGTTACCATTAACCCTTGACAGATGGTCATTCAACTAACGGTGAAATCGAGGCAAGGATAACAGTGATAGCCAGAGTCATGGATGTTTGGTTGTATTATCATTCGGCTTCAAGAGCGGTGTTTTCTGGGTGCTTATCTGATCTTGGTTTAGGCCTTGGGGGTTTGTATTTGGAAAACATCGTCCTTGACTCGAGTGGTATTCGCTTTACCTTAATTGTCTATGTTGTTATGCTTGCTTCTCCTTAGTGTATGTCTGGGGCTATCACTGTAGGAAGAGGTGGAGTGGGATGGTTTGGTTCCTATTCCTTTTATCCTTTATGCTCTTTTGGTATGTTTGATAGTTAATTTACTGCTCACTAAGACTTTGTCTGACTCAAGGTTTTATGTCTCCTCTTATTACCTTGGGCTGTTCATCCATGTTGGGATGGGCAGACTAGGTAGCAGGTGACAGGTGCTGTGCTAGGAGTTCTACGATGAAGATGACGAAGACGAGCAGGAGGCTTTGCATATTAGTTTTCTTACTATATGTACTGGGTATCCGCTGCTGTATTTGGTTGAGTGATTTGTAGTGAGGCTTTCATGTATGGATTTGAGTAGATGATTGTATAAAACTACTGTGATGCTTATATGATGATGTTCTGTTCTATGGAGCTTCACTATATTATATTTCTCTATTGTATTTTATCCATGCGCTGTGAGTTGTACGATAGAGATTCTTTTGTTTTGTTTTACCCTGACTATCGTCCATGGCTGCCTGGCACGCCTTTCAGCGCATTATTTCCTTGTTTTGGTGCGGGAGTCATGGGCGGTCGTCACATTTGGTATCAGAGCTTTGGTTAATCGATTTTAGCCAACGCTCGCTGATGTAACTACGTAAGAGAGACGTAATTGTAATTTGATGGATGATTACTATATATAATATAGTAGTTTAGAAGGGTTTGAACTCCTTGTGCAGTTGTTTCTTAAGGTGTTCTAATCATTCTTATTTACAGATATTAAGGATGAGTCGAAGTGAGAGACAAGCTGCGAGGGGTAGCTGTGATGCTAGGGAAGCTGTTGATTATGCTCCTATGTTTGAGGCCATGATGACTTCAATCATGAGGAGAATACCAGCTTCAGGATCATCTGTGGATGTGGGAGTTCAAGTCCAAGCTCCGAGACCGGTGGATTTTGCCAAGCTTTGCAAGGATTATACTGCTCTTGGAGGGAAAGTTTTCTTGGGGACGGAGTCGACTATTGAGGTGCAGAGATGGATTGATGCTTGCAAAAGAATCTTTGGTGACTTAGGGATTGAGGATGCAACTAAGAGGAAGCTTGCATCGAGACAGCTTCAGGGAAGAGCTGCTGATTGGTGGAATTCTATCACCATAGATACACCAGAAGAAGAGATTACTTGGGAGCAATTCCAAGTTAGATTTGAAGCTAAGTTCATCTCTACTGCTCAGAAATCGGTCTTGTTTAAGAGGTTTGTGGAGCTCAAGCAAGGTGGGAGGCCTGTTCTTGAGTATATTTCTGAGTTCGAAGCTTTGTCTAAGTATGCCAGATCGTATATTGATTCTCCCTACCAGAAGAACGAGAAGTTTGTGACTGGTCTGGATGCTTATCTGGGAAGGCAGTTAGTGGATCATCTGGATGATCCATTTGAGAAGCTTGTGGAGAAAGCTTTGAGGCATGAGAGTTTGTTCCCTAAGGAAAGTTCTGTTGTTGCTGTAACCAGGGAAGTATCTAAACCACAGCAGAGTGGCAACAGGAAGAGGAAGCAGCAGCAACAGAAGGGTAAGGATGGCCAGAAGAAGCCGAAGAGCGAAATGACTTGCTATAACTGCCAGCAGAAGGGCCATCTTTACAAAGATTGTAAGAATCCCAAAGTGCCGGGAAAGTGTTACAACTGTGATAAGCTGGGACATATCAAGAAGGATTGTCCAGAACCGAGGAAAGATAGGCAGGTTGTGCAAGCCTATGCTTTGGAAGCTGTGCCGTCGTCTTCAAGAGTTCCTACTGTTGAAGAGAAGGGGAAGAGTGTGGTGGTTCAAGGTACTCTTTCTATTTGTGGTGTTCCAGTTAGAGTGTTATTTGATACTGGAGCGTCGCATTCTTTTATTTGTGATGAGTTGGTATGCCGGTTAGGTATGAAACCGGATATTGTTGATAGGCCATTGGTTGTGACTAATCCGGTTGGGGGTTCGTCATGTTTGTGTATGATATGCCGTGGTCTAGTTGTGTCGAGTCATGATTGCTCGTTTGTTTGTGATTGCTTTGTTCTGAACTTTGCGGGGTTCGGAATTATTTTGGGTATGGACTGGCTTAGGAAGTATGCGGCTAGGATTGATTGTGAGAGGCTTGAGGTGACAGTCGGGAATGTGGAAGGGCGAAAGGTTGTGATACGATGTAAGCATGAAGAAGGCGTCTTCATGAGCTTCATGTATTCGCTAGTTGTTCCACGGGATGGACTGTCATCGGTGCCTATTGTGAATGAGTTTGAGAATGTCTTTGAGGAAGTCAAAGGGTTGCCGCCGCATAGGGAGATCGAGTTTCGTATCGATCTAGTTGAGGGAGCCAGACCTGTTGTGATGCCTCTTAGGCGGATGGCACCGAGGGAGCAGCAAGAGCTGAAGGTGCAAGTTGATGACCTTTTGAGGAAAGGATTCATTCGGAGAAGTGTGTCCGAATGGGGTGCACCAGTTGTGTTCGCAACCAAAGCGGATGGATCGTTGAGGTTGTGTGTCGATTATCGTGAGCTGAATAAGGTGACTAAGAAGAACAAGTATCCATTGCCGAGAATAGATGACTTGTTTGATCAGCTTCACGAGGCTAAGGTGTTTTCTCAGATGGATTTGGCAACGGGATTTCACCAGTTGAGAGTGGCAAAGGATAGTGTGCCGAAGACTGCTTTCAGAACACCATCCGGGTTTTATGAGTGGCTGGTAATGCCGTTTGGATTGACTAACGCGCCAGCATATTTTGTGGATCTTATGAATAGGGTATTCAGAGATCAGTTGAATAAGTTCGTGCTTGTGTTCGTGGATGATATTTTGATTTATTCCAGAACTGAGGAAGAGCACAAGACGCACTTGAGGATTGTTTTGGAAATCTTGCGGAAACATCAGCTGAAGGCTAAGTTTTCGAAGTGTCACTTCTGGAAGAATGAAGTGAGGTTCTTAGGTCATGTTATTTCTGGAAATGGAATAGCGGTTGATCCCGCTAAGGTGGCAGCGATCCAGGATTGGGTTAGGCCTAAGAATGCATCTGATGTGAGAAGTTTTCTTGGATTAGCAGGATATTATCGTCGGTTTATCAAAGACTTTTCCAAGATAGCTGCACCGTTGACAGGATTGACGAAGAAGAACCAAGTGTTCAGATGGGATGATAAGTGTGAGCAAGCTTTCGTAATCCTGAAAGAGCGACTGACGAGCGCTCCTGTTTTGACTATTCCAAGTGGGAATGATGAGATGGTGGTTTACACCGATGCATGTGGCACTGGACTAGGAGCGGTGCTAATGCAGAAGGATAAAGTTGTTGCGTATGCAAGTCGACAACTGAAGCCGCATGAAAGGAATTATCCGACTCATGATTTGGAGTTAACGGCAATTGTGTTTGCTTTGAAGATGTGGAGACATTATCTATTGGGAGTTAGATTCGAGTTGTTTACAGATCATAAGTCGTTGAAGTATCTGTTCTCCCAAAAGGATTTAAATCTTCGACAGCAACGATGGCTAGAGTTCCTAGCATCTTATGATTTTGGTATAGCCTATACTCCAGGGAAAGGTAACGCGGTGGCTGATGCGTTAAGTCGAAGACATGCAGGATTGGGAGCCATGTTTTCGGAATGGAAGAGTCTTGAGTATTTGGCTGGATTTGATTTCAGGCCTAGATGTGAATTGGAACCTGAGATGTTGGCAAACTTATCGATAAGGCCTACTCTTGTGGAAAGAGTTGGCGAGAGCCAAAGGAGAGATGATAAGCTTGTCAAGATTATCCGTGATTTGGAATCCGGATTGGACCCGGAGAAGGATAAAGGATTCGAGGTCGATCGAGAGGGTTGGCTTCGAAAGCAAGGACGACTAGTTGTTCCCGATGTAGATGGATTGAGAGATGAAGTTCTGAGGGAGAGTCATCACTCGAAGTTGACAATTCATCCAGGTGGAAATAAGATGTATCGGGACATGAAGAGAACCTACTACTGGGAAGGTATGAAGAAGGATGTTGGAAATTTTATTTCCAAGTGTATGAATTGCCAGTTGGTGAAAGCTGAGCAGAAGAAGCCCAGTGGATTGCTTCAGCCATTGGAGGTTCCTACATGGAAGTGGGAGCAAGTGTCGATGGATTTTATTGATGGTCTACCTAGGACAAGAGCAGGGAATGAAGGGATTTGGGTCATTGTAGATCGTTTGACCAAGAGTGCAAGGTTCATTCCTGTTCGATCGACTAGGACTGCATCGAAGTTGGCTGAATTATATGTGAAGTGGATAGTTCGTTTCCATGGTGTTCCGAAGAGTATAGTGAGCGATCGAGATCCATTGTTCACTAGTAGATTTTGGAAGAGCTTCCAGGAAGTTTTGGGAACCGAGTTGTGTTTGAGTACAGCTTATCACCCTCAAACAGATGGTCAGACTGAGAGAGTCAACCGAGTTTTGGAAGATCTTCTTAGAGCATGTGTTTTGGACTTCGGAGGGTCATGGGAAGATCACCTTCATTTGGTGGAGTTTGCTTATAACAACAGTTATCAGTCGAGTATTGGTATGGCACCATATGAGGCATTGTATGGAAGACCGTGTAACTCCCCGACATGTTGGTTGGAAACTGGAGAAAAGCTGATACTTGGGCCAGAGATGATTCGACAGACTTCAGATTGTATAGAGATCATTCGGCAACGAATGAAGGCAGCCCAAGATCGTCAGAAAAGTTATGCCGATAATCGTCGTAAGGATTTGGAATTCGACGTAGGTGATATGGTTTTTGTGAAGATTTCCCCATTGAAGAATGTTGTTAGATTCGGGAAGAAAGGGAAATTGACTCCGAGATTTGTTGGACCATTTCCGATTATCGAGCGTATTGGAAAGCTCGCTTATAGATTGGAGTTACCGGAAAAGATGGCGGGTGTGCACAGTGTTTTTCATGTATCTTATCTACGGAAGTATATGCACGACCCAACTACGGTGGTTTCTGCTGATAGCTGTGAAGACTTGGAGGTTGATCCTGTTGTTTCGAGACCTCGTAAGCCGCTTCGTATTGTTGAAACCGATACGAAACAGCTTAGGAGGAAGACGATTACGTTGCTCAAGGTACAATGGAGTGATGATGTTAACGACTGTACATGGGAGGAGGAAGAGAGGATGAAGGCAGCTCATCCCGGACTCTTCGAGGTATGGCCCTAAAGTGTCGTGACATCTCATGAATTTGTAGCTTGTTCTAAGTCTTAGAATTCTGCATGCTAGGTTAGAATTGGTTGCATGGATTGTTGATTGCCATGGATGATAGGCATGCGGAATAATTTTGATTGCTGTTGTTTGCTTGGAATTTCGAGGGCGAAATTCCTAAGGGGGAGAGAATGTAACGACCCGTATTTTACGTGTCGATAAATCGTAGAATTTGCAGGACGATAGTGTTGTTTGTGTTGCTTCTAGCTTGAGTCGTTTAGGAGTTGACCCGAGTGCAAGTGATGAGTCGTGACCGACTCATAGGCATAGCTAAGTTAGGTGATGAGTCGTGACCGACTCATAGGGGACCGACTCAAGGAGGGGTAGCGGTTTAAAGTGTTGGCCGAGATAAGGATGGACCGACTCAAGAAGTTAGGCGACTCATAGGATGACCGACTCATAGAGGGCCGAGATAAGAAGTGTGGCCGAGTCAACGAGTTACGACTCATAGGGTTTGCCGAGTTAAGGAGTTAACGGGTTAAGGGTGTAGCGACTTAAGGGGTTTAGGCTTAGGTCGTGGGTAATGAGTCGGCAGGGTTTTGAGTCGTAGGGCCTGATGAGTCGTGAGTCGGCATCATAGTTGAGTCGTGAGTGTGTATTGTTGAGTCGTCGTACGACTTAGGACTTGGGGAAAACGCGGCAGTGTCTTAGGTCGGAGGCTTTTAGGTCGTGACCGACTTATGTTGAGTCGGCACTGGTCTTGAGTCGTGAGTCGGTAGGTGTTGAGTCGGTTTGGGTTTGAGTCGTATGACCTTGTGCCTTGGTGTATTGAGTCGTTGGCCTGAGTCGGTAGGCACGACTTAACGATGAGTCGTAAGTCGTTAGGCAGCTTGGTGTTGAGTCGTTGATTAGTTAGGTCGGCTCTGGTATTAAGTCGTAGGTCGGCAGGGTTGTTGAGTCGTGTGAGTGGCTTATGGTAAGTCAGCATGTGGATGAGTCGGGGACGACTCAGGAGTTGGGTCGGCGACGACCTAAGAGCGACGACTCATGGTTGATTCAGCCTATAAATAGAGGGGTTTGGCTCACTTTTTGGCACCGGTTTTTGAAGCGACGAAGTGCTGCCATTTTGAAGACTCGACTACAACATTTCTTCATCTTCTTTTCTCCATTCCAATCTAATTCTAACATCCATCCAAGATCGAAGATCGAGATCGAAGATCCAAGTGCCAAAGTTGAAGATCTTCATCCGTTCGAGCTAGAATTCATCGATTGGAGCGAGATATTGCCGGATCAAACCTTGATCTTCGCTGTCCAGATCTGAAGTGTGTAGTTTTTGTAGTGTTTGGGTGATTTGGTGAGTGGTAGTTATCTCTCACGCGGATCCAAGGGAGTATATTGGATTGGTGGCTTGTTTGAGTGTTAAAGTTAGAGATTTCATGCATTTTTCTTAGATCGAAGTCTAGATCCATGGTTTTTGAAGATGTTTACTTATGCAAGTTAGTTTAACAAGTATTAGAGACAAAACCCATGTTTTATACTTGATAGATCTATGCTAAAAACTATGGTTTCACATATGTTGGACTTTTGCTCACTTATTTACGAAATTGCCATTATAGTTGATATTGCTTATATTGCTTAATAGATCTTGTTTGAATGATTGATATTTGAATGTATGATTGATTTGATTGTTTCCAAGTTAGCTAGTAGTTGATTTGGAACAAGAGGATGAAAGAGGATTCAAAAGCTATGGAAGAAGGCTCTTGAATGGTGAAAGCTGCTTAAGGCATATGTAGCGGATGTTGAAGCTCATATGTATAGATTGGATGATGTTGAGATGGGACTTTGCTTTGATGCGATGAAGCGAAGTATGATGTGAGTCTTGGCTTAATCCAAGCAGGGATCATTCCAAGCATGTTGATAACTTGAAGAGTAGTTCAAGTTGGTTGATAATGGATTGTTCAAGAGGTAGCTTGAGCTTGTATGAGGATAGTCGTCAAGAAGGATGGCTAGGAGGCTTGGATCTCGTCGTTGTTGAAGGTTCTAGCATGCTCAAAAGCAAGAGTACATGGGGTGCCCATAACGACTACAGGTAGGTAGTCGGGACACCCAAAAGACTACAGGTAGGTAGTTGAGTACTCTGGGCAAAGTAGATAAGTCCTAGGCACAAGGCAGTGTGCGGAGTTATGGTTAGAACCGGGGTTACCATTAACCCTTGACAGATGGTCATTCAACTAACGGTGAAATCGAGGCAAGGATAACAGTGATAGCCAGAGTCATGGATGTTTGGTTGTATTATCATTCGGCTTCAAGAGCGGTGTTTTCTGGGTGCTTATCTGATCTTGGTTTAGGCCTTGGGGGTTTGTATTTGGAAAACATCGTCCTTGACTCGAGTGGTATTCGCTTTACCTTAATTGTCTATGTTGTTATGCTTGCTTCTCCTTAGTGTATGTCTGGGGCTATCACTGTAGGAAGAGGTGGAGTGGGATGGTTTGGTTCCTATTCCTTTTATCCTTTATGCTCTTTTGGTATGTTTGATAGTTAATTTACTGCTCACTAAGACTTTGTCTGACTCAAGGTTTTATGTCTCCTCTTATTACCTTGGGCTGTTCATCCATGTTGGGATGGGCAGACTAGGTAGCAGGTGACAGGTGCTGTGCTAGGAGTTCTACGATGAAGATGACGAAGACGAGCAGGAGGCTTTGCATATTAGTTTTCTTACTATATGTACTGGGTATCCGCTGCTGTATTTGGTTGAGTGATTTGTAGTGAGGCTTTCATGTATGGATTTGAGTAGATGATTGTATAAAACTACTGTGATGCTTATATGATGATGTTCTGTTCTATGGAGCTTCACTATATTATATTTCTCTATTGTATTTTATCCATGCGCTGTGAGTTGTACGATAGAGATTCTTTTGTTTTGTTTTACCCTGACTATCGTCCATGGCTGCCTGGCACGCCTTTCAGCGCATTATTTCCTTGTTTTGGTGCGGGAGTCATGGGCGGTCGTCACATTTTTTGTGTAATGGTCGGATGTTGTGCAGGCACCGGCCCCTGCTTTTTTTTATTTTGAAACCTGTATCTGCAATTGAATAAAATGATCCTTTATTTGTACAGACTCTTGTTTGAATTTGAGAATGCATTTATTATTCATTTTTGCACAAGTTTATTTATATGATATTGCGGTGAACTTGTGGTATGTTGCCTGAGCGTATTCTACCGATATAGCTATATCATTTTGTATGTAACTATACCATGTTGCCCCCATACCATAAGCTTGCTGCAATATTTTATACTTTGAGGGGACTTGCACTCTTATTTTCTGAAGAGTAATTACTTCATTCTTGAAGAAATTTTTCGTAGAGTACGACTTCCTTCACATAAGTTTTTACGCTTTGTCCTTCGAAGAAATCACTTTTTTTTTTACTTATGTATGCATTTTGCCAAGTGAATTCTTCTATGTGGTAAAGCGGGCCTCTGAAGGGTACTTTAACTTTCTTCCTTTTTTTTTGAGAAAGTTATTTTCTAGATAGGTAAATCACTTTTCCTTTGAAAGTTAAAGTATGCCCTTGATGAGGATATTTTTTTTTTGAAATAGAAATTTGTACCTCTGAGGAGGGATTTTTCACGTTTCAACACTTGGAAGTTTTATTTCAATCTTGGTGAAACGTGTACCTCCAAAGAGTTGTGCCCTTGAAGAAGGCCTTTTCACGTTTCAACACTTGGAAGTTTTATTTCAATCTCGGTGAAACATGGGCTTCCGAAGAGGTCTTTCTTTTTGATTGTGTCCCCGGGAGGGGGTTGTACCTCTGAGGAGGGATTTTTCACGTTTCGACACTTGGAAGTTTTATTTCAATCTTGGTGAAACTTGTACCTCCAAAGAGTTGTGCCTTCGAAGAAAGCCTTTTCACGTTTCAACACTTGGAAGTTTTATTTCAATCTCGGTGAAACGTGGGCTTCCGAAGAGGTCTTTATTTTGTTTTGCATTTCAACTCTGGTGAAGTGAAATTCCGAAGAGCGGTTACGACACTTCAACTCCTGGTGAAATGGGCCTCCGAAGAGGGCTTTTATTTTGTTTGCATTTCAACTCTGGTGAAGTGAAATTCCGGAGAGCGGTTGTTACACTTCAACTCCTGCTGAAATGGGCCTCCGAAGAGGGCTTTTATTTTGTTTGCATTTCAACTCTGGTGAAGTGAAATTCCGAAGAGCGGTTGTTACACTTCAACTCCTGGTGAAATGGGCCTCCGAAGAGGGCTTTTATTTTGTTTGCATTTCAACTCTGGTGAAATGAAATTCTAAAGAGCGGTTGTTACACTTCAACTCCTGGTGAAATGGGCCTCCGAAGAGGGCTTTTATTTTGTTTGCATTTCAACTCTAGTGAAGTGAAATTCCGAAGAGCGGTTTTTACACTTCAACTCCTGGTGAAATGTGCCTCAGAGAGGGTTTTCATCGCCTGGAAGTTACTCTCTCATGGTTGGAGGGTCATGACTCCTCCAATCTTTTTTGTTGAGTAGAGAACTTTCTTTTTTGTGGCGTATGACCCATTAGAGGTCTTTATCCTCCGAAGAGTTGTGCCTACGAAGAGGACTTGTGCTGCCGATGATGGCTTTGGTTGTTCCCTTGTCCACTTGCTTACGCCTTTTTCAGCGATCCTCTCCCTTTTTTTTTAAGTAACTTGTTTAATCCAAGGAAGTGTACTTCATTGTCAGGCAAGTTCGTGAGAACGAGCATCAGCTTCTTAATTGGATGTTTGTTTGTTCAAATGATCTCAATTTATTAGCAAAGGCCCGTATTTGTCGAAATCATAGGCCGTTCAATTGAAGTACTTCCTTTCTAGGATTTGAATTCGGAGCTTTTGTGGCTTGAAATTTGGCGAGAATCACTTGGTCTTATTATGTGCAAGTTTCACTTCCATTGTCTACAAAAATTTAAATCGACATTTCAGCAATACATTCTATGTACTTTTTATATCGAAAATAAAGCAAACATGTAATAATAATAAGGAACACAAGATTTATAATGGTTCGGCCAGGAAATTGGGCCTACATCCACTTTATATTTTTTCATTATTTACTTGCATCAGTTTTACAATTGCCTTCAATTACAAGAATCATACATTCATAATTCTTTTTACAATATTTCAACAAAATTTTCAAGTAAAGTATGGACGCAAATGATTGCTGTTCCATGCCCTTGGAATTTGATCTCCTTCAACAGTAGTGAGTTTGAATGTGCCGTCAAGAAGCTTCTGACCTATGACATATGGTCCTTCCCAATTTGGCCCAAACACACCTGTCGCTGTACTAATTCTCTTCAGGACTAGGTCTCCAATCTCAAAGCTGCGTTGGCGAACTTTGGAATTGAAATGTCTGGCTATCCTTTGCTGATGAGCTGCAATTCTGAGATTAGCCTCATCTCTTTTTTCATCAAGGAGATCTAGCGCTTCAAGTTGTAGCTTTTTGTTTTCTGCTTGATTGAAATGGATTCTTCTATGTGAAGGGACCGCTATTTCTACCGGAATCATTGCCTCTGACCCGTATGCCAATGAAAACGGGGTGTGCCCAGTTGCAGTTTTGTGAGTGGTTCTGTATGCCCATAGTGCCAGTGGTAGCTTATCGACCCAACCACCTTTCGCTCTTTCAAGTTGCTTTTTGATGGTTGACTTAATAATTTTGTTCACGGCTTCCACTTGCCCGTTTGCCTGCGGATGAGCCACTGCTGAGAAGCTTTTTCGGATTTTGAATTGCTTGCAAAAACCAAGTAATTCTTCACTTTCAAACTGAGTACCATTATCTGTAATTATTTTTTGAGGCACACCGTATCTGCAAATGATGTTTTTAGTCACAAAACTTATCATCTTCTTTGAGGTGATAGTAGCCAGCGGTTCAGCTTCTGCCCACTTAGTAAAATAATCTACAGCAACAATGGCATATTTAATTCCAGATTTGGCAGTTGGTAACGGTCCTACAAGGTCTATCCCCCACTTTTTCAAACGGCCATGGACTGACCATCTGTGTGAGTTCAGTGGAAGGAGCTCTAGGAATTTTGGCGAATCTTTGGCATCTGTCACATTTTCGGGAATACTCTGCTGCATCTCGATTAATTTCTGGCCAAAAATATCCGTATCGGAGAATTTTCTTTGCTAATGTTTGGCCACCTGAATGATCACCACACTCTCCTCCGTGTACCTCTGCTAGGATTGCTTTGGACTCTTCCCTGGATACACATCGAAGTAATGGCATTGAGAATCCCCGTCTGTATAATCGTCCATCCTGGATTATGTATCGAGAGGCTTTTCTTAGTAGCTTTTGTCGTTCTTTTGAGTTCCCTGGTAAGGATCCATTGAGCAGATATTCTGTTATCGGAGTCATCCATGATTCTTGCTCTTGAGACATGCTCATGATCCAATCAATGTCCATCTCATCAATGCTAGGAGTCGACAGGACCTCCACTGGAGTTAACCCCAGAAATTGAGCTTCGCCTGTGCTAGAATACTTTGCGAGAGAATCTGCTTTCACGTTTTCTTCTCGAGGAATGTGACTTATCATGTAATGATCGAAATCACCCAGGAGTTCCCAAGCCTTTGACAAGTAGGCGGGCAGATTCCCGCCTTTTGCTTGGAATTCCTTTTTGACTTGGCATACAATAAGCTGAGAATCACTGAATATCTGCAACGCTCGGATGTTTAATTCTTTAGCAATCCTTAAGCCAGCGATAAGGGCTTCGTATTCTGCTTCATTATTTGTTGAAGGAAATTCCAATCTTAGTGCATAGCATAATGATCGGCCTTCAGGGGTCTCAAGTACAACTCCGGCTCCAGAACAGTAGTCGTTTCTCGCACCATCAACATATAACTTCCATTGGATTGGGGAATCGTCGACCGTTTTCTCCTCACTGTTACCCTTATCTGTGAATTCTGCGATGAAATCCGCTAAAGCTTGTCCATTGATTGCTTTTCGGGGATGATAAGTGATGCCATACTGACTGAGTTCAATATTCCACTTTAGAAGACGACCCGAAGTCTCAGGGCGAAACAGGACTGTTAACGCTCAAATTTAAACGCTAACACCCTGGTGAATAGGATGTGATTGTGAAAGCACCACCCGTTCGTACGGGAATCAGAAATAAGCAGAAAGTATGTAGAAAAACAGTAAGAGACACAGTATTTATAGTGGTTCGGCTTATAATCCAGCCTACGTCCACTTTAATCTTTTTATCACTAGTTTGATTACAATTCTTTACAAAATCTCTCAATTACAACACACTTCAAGTGATGGGATATGTAAAACAAGTAGCTCAAGCTTTGACGTTGACAATCATCTTAAAATCCATGGTGAATGTAGATGATTCCTTCATGGAGTTCTTTTAGAAGTTTGTTAGATCTCAAAAGCTTTGAAGTAGTCTGGAATTCGGCAGAGTAATGGCGCTTGAAATTGATCAACCAAAAAAAAGTCCTTTTAATGTTGAAGGTAGGGTGGTATTTATAGGTAAAGATTATGGACTTAGGCTCGGTCTTAACTCCTCACCGACCCAGTTAAGTCGCAGCCGGCTTATAGGAGCCCTCACATGATCAAGCTGCGTTGAATTTGCACAAGTCCAAAGTCGTTACCGGGTCAAGCTAGGTCGTAGGTCGCCCCCTCTCTCTGATGCATGGCCTCCGACTTAAATGGGAAGTGCATGTTTAAATAGGTCGTTACCGATTTAAAGAATTGACGAGCTAAACGTGAACTAACTCCCCTTCACTTGCCCAGGTCGCGCTCGTCCAAGCACAGACCATGGGTCGGTCACGACACAAGTGTAAGTCGCGAACTTGTTCCACTCAGTTAGGTCGGTAAGCATGTTAAGTCCTTAAGTCGGATCGAATTAGGTCGGCAGCTTCATTAGGCAGTTAGGTCGGCGTCATGTTAAGTCGGATCCCTTGTCATTTCTTGAGTCGTTAGGCCAGTTCCTTCTGAAGCACTAGGTCGGCATCTATGTGAGGGCATTGGGTCGGCAAGTCATGCGAATGGTTAGGTCGGCCTGCTTTTTAAGCCTTAAGCAGTTAGGTCGGTATGTCCTTTAGATCGGCAGACCCTGCACAATTCTTACTCAGTTAGGTCGGCATCTCTTGGGTCGGCGCCATCTCCACGCACTAGACCTGCTGAGTCGTAACCGAGATAGGGTTAACATTTGCCCCTCGAAGTATACGCCTTAGACTTAAGTCGTGTGCTTCGAAATATCTTAGCTCGGCTTCTCTTAGGTCGGTAGATCGCGTACGACTTACCAGTTAGTGTTGTTTAACATTCCTTCACCATGAGATATAAATTAGCCCCCTTCCTCCTTTTTCTTTATTCAAACCCTTGCTCAATCCCGCCATTAAAGCACCCTCAGATCTTAAAGGCAACTTTATTCAATCGATCACAAATAATCTCTGCTACGCATCGTGTAAGTGGTTTTCCTGATTGTAATTTATTGCCGATTCACATTTCTTGTTTGTTCGAACTCGAATCGCCTCCTTGCACCGAATCGCCTCCTTGCACGACGCTTCATTATGAACCCCATCGTATTCATAGTTGATGAAACTTAGGTTATGAAGTTTTGGCTTCAGATTGGTCGTTGAGGCGATGAAGATGGTTTATCATCTTAAGCTCGATTCCGAATTGTTCAATTGGGTGATTCGGCAGCATGAGTAGAAGTGGGTGTTGAAGGAATGGCTATAGGGTTATCGGGTTTAATGCTGTGGGATGTTGGCTCGAAGGCGAGTTAGTGGGTTTAGGTGGCTTAGCCTTCGACCGATCTAGCTCTTACACGACCTTAAATCGTGGTTGAGATAATGCTTGAGAGAATTTCGCCGACCTAAACATTAAAGCTTAGATCGTGACCGAGTTAAGACTTGGAGAAATTCCTGCCTTTCGACTTGGAGCTTGCCCTCTTATCTCCCCCATGCGAACTAGAGGAAATGAGTCGCCAAGCTGAACCACCTAGATTCTGACCCGTTACCGACTTAGTCTTATCTCGCATGAGAATTTTTTGAACCGTAGCCGAGCTAACACTTGGGCTCTGGACGTATTGACACTTAGAAACATAGGCCTTCTTCAAGTATTTTGACCCGGACTTCCGACTAAGTTGTTTACATTTTGAACATTTTGAACTGTCCTAGCTTCAAGTTTGCTTGAATTCCATTGTGTTACTTTACAGATCATTCTCATTTTTAAGCTGTAAACCTGTCGAGAATAACAAACAAACAAAGAAAACCAAGGCGCATATACTGCCATTGACTGCCCGTATCGAATGACAGATTAGTCAAGACAAGATGAGAGACATGAATATATTGCATGAAATGCTGTGAATTAATTGATTATAGTAAAATATTAATGCAAAGTATCAACAATTTGAACTGATTTGTTTGCATCAACATTGTATTTGCATATTCAAACTCAAAACAAAGATTCCTGGTTTTTATAACTAACAAATGTTTGCTAGGTTTTATTCCAGTTACCTTTGCTTATTGTTTGATTGATACTTGTACAACACTTCACACACTTTAGGAAACGTGCACCTTCATGTTTGAATATCCAATTGCTTGTGTAGAATGACTTCCCATCAAGGAGAAGAAGCAGCAAGTCAAGAAGAAGAAACTTTCCCGATAGCTGTTCCTATAGAGAATCCTCCGGAAAGAACTTCGACTATTCTATCTTCGAGAACATTTATTCAGTTGCGTACTCAATTCGGCTTTGCTGAAGATGATGTCATATTTCCTGGACCGAATGATACTGCTGACAGACCTCCCTATGGTTTTGTCGCGGTTAATCGTCATATGTGCTTAAGTGGGGCGATCCCACCTTTCAATGACTCTCTTCGAATTCTTCTTCTTCGGATGTCAATTTCTCCGTTCCAACTTCATCCTAATGGTTACGCTATCTTGATGGGGTTGGGTGTTTTGTTCAGAAGAAATCTTGACCGACTGCCGAGCTTCGAAGAAATTCGCTACTTATGCTCGTTTGCAAAGAGCAAAGACCATCCTTCTCTTATCATTGTGAGAAGTGCAAGAAACCGCAAGCTCATGCTTGATCTTACTGAAAGTGTCCATGGATTTTTAAACCAATTTTTCTTTGCCCGCAGTCCCCCAGAGTTTTATGCTTCTTGGAGAGTAGGAAGTAAGATCATTTATTTCCGTCTTTCCACTTTCTTTTTTAACTCTTTTCGGGGTCCAAATTGCTAATCTCATTCTTTGCTTTTTTCAGCACTTCCCCTTCCCTCTAGAGATCCGATACATAGGCAGACTTTTGATAGACTGAGCGCTGTAGCCGCAGAAGAGAGAAGTATCAAGTTTCTACTAAGCGACGAATTTCTACATCAATACGGACTTCTCCACCCTTCTCGCTATACTCAGCTTCGTGAAGCTCCGACTGAAGTTCCCGATTCCCCGACTGAAGCATCGGATGCCCCCGTTACTATCGAACAACCCTCATCAAAAGAGTCTAACATCGAAGCTTCATTGGTGAAATGTTCCACCCCTTCCGACATTATGGGGTCATCTAGTAAGACGGCACTTGCCCCGATTGAGGAAGAAGAAGAACCTTCACAGCCTCTCGGGGGATTAGCTGATGTAGGAACTGAGAAAACAAGTCTCACCGAGCATGATGGTGACGATGTTTATGATGGGTTGAGCGACATAATAGTGACCTCACAGGAGCTTTTTAGAGATGACGTGTCTAAAACTATCTCTCCTATAGTTGAGGCGACGTCCCTTCTTCGACTAACACCAACACAAACACCAACTCCTCATACCCAAGCTATCATCACCTCTACACCAATGAGTGGTTTGTAGCTTAATGCGCGTAGCTTGCACATCACACAACACTTAGGATTTTTTGGCATTTGTTCACATTTAACTTCTTTTCTCCGGAAGTTTCTAAGACTTGCTATTTTTGCCTTTTCAGATTCCTCTATGGGGCGCAGCGGCAGCGGTTCTTATTACAAAGACTTTCGACGCTATGGAGGGCGTGGCAGCTATGATTACAAGCAATACTATACCGATCCCAGAGAGACCAATGAGCAGAGAGCTGCGCGAAAAGCTGAAGAGAGGAGAAGGTATGAAGAACGTCATGGGGGAGCGGGCACGCGACATGAATCCTTCCCAAGGGATGATGATTCCCATAAACGTAAAACGCACGATGATAGGGGGAAGAGCCATATTGAGGATTCGAGAAAGCAGACCAAACTTGGCGAGGAGCACGTGCCCGTGACATCTGAGAGACCTGGTGCCTCAGTTTCTATTGACATCCCTTCCAAATCTCCTGCTCTTGAAGGAAGTGCCATCCAAACACTTCTCAACAGGCCTTCGTACCATGTTGAAAGGGGCCCCCCGACTTTGCAGAGCCGATTCCCGAACTGGTGTTTGAGGGGGGTACGCTTCGACCTTGATTTGGTCCCCATCGACAAAGAAGCTATGTACAGAAATCTCGATGCTGTCAAGCTTGATATCGATAGAATGTCTGGATGGCAAAAGCTGGTTGATGAACTTCAAAGAGTTAATCGGGCTAACATCGAAGCAATGCTGACCATGGAAAATGACAAATCAGAATGGCAGAAGATTCTTGATCAACACAACGCTGAGATGAAGGAGATAGCCGAATACAATGAAAAACTCGAAGCTGAAGTAAAGCAGCTCAAAGATGATCTTGCCTCTTCTACTAATACTTACACCCAAAGAGAAGAGGTATTGCAAAAACAAGTGCGAGATGCGCACGCCAGCCAGAGGGACGCTGAAGCTAAAGCTGAGAGGTTAGAACAAGCTGTAGAGAACCACCGCACTGATGTCACCCAGTTGCAGAATAAACTGAGCGCCCGGGACATGGAGATAGAAGCGCTAAAAGCCCAACTTGCTCAGACCGAAAAAGATCGAGATGAGGCCATGGCTGGCAAAATTGCAGCCGAAGAAACTGCTCAGACCATGGAAACCGATATCAATTCGACTTTATTCGATTTTTATTTACACTGTGTCTTGGGACGCGGCAGCCTCTCTTTTCTTGGTCCCAAGTATGAAATCACCCTGGCCGAGGTTTGGGAAGCTGCTCTTAACATGTTTAAAGACGCCGGGTATGGCGATGGAGATTTTGAGGCGCGTTACCTGGATGAGGAAGCTCGCACTGCTCTTGCGAAGGGGCGAGAACAACTTGCCAGGATGAGAACTGGAATGGCGGAAGAGGAACGTTCTGGAAAGGAATTAACGCTTACTTCCTCTATCCAACCTCCAGTTTCTCCTGTGGTTGACATCACGGGTTCTAGCTCCTATACTCCGCCTGCAACTAAGACAGTAACTGAAACTACAAGTGCACAAGGCGGGGATGAAGGTGGTGAAAGCAACGAAGCACAGCGATATGAAATCAGCCTCAGAGATCCAACTTCCCCAGGTAAACTTGACACCGGACCAGCCCAAGTGGTGAACTGCTCGTTCGCTCCTTGTGAGCTTGACGATCTTCTTGATTATTTTTCAAATGTCAATGAATTCCCGACTTTTGATTATTCCTCAAATGTCAATGAATTCCCGACTTTTGACGAGCCGTCATCCCCTCTCTTTTCGAAAGATACTGATATTTTAAGTTTTTTCTCCTTTGTAGAGAAAGCACCGAGCCAAACTCAAGCTTCTTCTCCCCCGGTGATCCTTCCTCCATCTCTTCAAGTGGCGCCTCCTTCTGCCTCGCAACCTGGGTCACAAGAAGAACAAATAGAGGCTCTTCACGGCTTGGATGATCCCATTGCTTCACAAGAGCAGAAAGATGAAAGGCCTGAGGGAGGTGACACATCTTCAGAGCGAACTCCCTCTGACGAGATTGTTCTATCTAAACTTGTTACTCCCGGGAGTGAGTCTTCCTCAAAAAGAAGAAAAAAGAAGCGTGGGACACCAAAGAGGAGGGGGAAGATAGTCACCACCACTGAAGAGGAGCTGAAAGCTGGACCGGTTGCGCCTTCCTCTCCCACTTCCCTTATGCCCACCGACCGCCCTGATAAGCTGATCATTCGGCCGGGTAAAGGGTCTAAAGGCAGCAAAAAGAAGTGAAGATCTTCAGTTTCTAGTTTTTTGCGTTTTGCATGTACTGGCCGAGAATTGTGCGGGTACCGGCCCCCGCTTTTCTTTATTTTGAAACCTGTACCTGCATTGTAATTGAATAAAATGATTCCTCGTTTGTACAAACTTTTGTTTGAATTAAAGGATACATTTGTTATTCGTTTTGGCATGAGTTTATTTGATATTGCAGCGAGCTTATGGTATGTTACTTGAGCGTTACCTTTTGCTGGTTTAGTTATACCATATCGTGTGTAATTATACTATATTGCCCCCATTCCATAAGTATGCTGCAATATTCTATACCTCGAGGGGACTTGCACTCTTATTTGCTAAAGAATAATTATTTTATTTTTATTTTAAAAAGAATTCTTGTAGAGTGCAACACCCTTCATATGAGTTTCTACGCGCTTTGTCCTTTGAAGAAATCACTTCTTTCTTTTTTGCTTAAGTACATTTTCTTTTTACCGAGTGATTTCTTTTATGTAGCAAAGCGGACCTCTGAAGGGTACTTTAACTCCTTTTCTCTTCTCTTCTTCCTTTTTTTTTTTTTTTTTTTTTAAAAGAAGATTATTTTCCAGAATAGGTAAATTACTCTTCCTTTGTGAGTTAAAGCATGCCCCTGATGAGGATTTTCCTTTTTTGCATATGGAAAGTTGTACCTCTACGGAGGGATTTTTTCACGTTTCAACACTTGGAAGTTCTATTTCAATCTCGGCGAAACGTGTACCTCCAAAGAGTTTTGCCTTAGAAAGCTTTTCCACGTTTCAACACTTGGAAGTTTTATTTCAATCTCGGCGAAACGTGGGCTTCCGAAGAGGTCTTTCTTCTTGATTGTGCCTCCGAAGAGGTTCTTATTTTGCTTGTCTTTCAACTCCGGTGAAGTGAAATTCCGAAGAGCGGCTGTTACACTTCAACTCCTGGTGAAATATGCCTCCGAAGAGGTCTTTATTTTATTTGCATTTCAACCTTGGTGAAGTGAAACTCTGAAGAGTAACTACCCCAACTCTTGGTGAAATGTGCCTCCGAAGAGGGCTTTAGTTTTGTTTACATTTCAACTCTGGTGAAGTGAAATCCCGAAGAGCGGTCATAACACTTCAACTCCTGGTGAAATGGGCCTCCGAAGAGGGCTTTTATTTTGTTTACATTTCAACTCTGGTGAAGTGAAATCCCGAAGAGCGGTCGTAACACTTCAACTCCTGGTGAAATGGGCCTCCGAAGAGGGCTTTTATTTTGTTTACATTTCAACTCTGGTGAAGTGAAATCCCGAAGAGCGGTCATAACACTTCAACTCCTGGTGAAATGTGCCTCAGAGCGGGTTTTCATCGCCTGGAAGTTACTCTCTCATGGTTGGAGGGTCATGACTCCTCCAATCTTTTTTGTTGAGTAGAGAACTTTCTTTTTTGTGGCGTATGACCCATTAGAGGTCTTTTATCCTCCGAAGAGGACTTGCACTGCAGATGGTAGCTTTGATTGTTCCTCTGTTCACTTGCTTATGCCTTTTCAGCGATCCTCTCTCTCTTTTTTTTTTTGTTTTTAAGTTTTCATTCCCCTTTTCTTGCAAGTAGCTTGTTTAATCCAAGGAAGTGTACTTCATTGCCAGGCAAGTTCGTGAGAACGGGCACTAGCTTCCTAATTGGATGTTTGTTTGTTCAAACAATCTCAATTTATCAGCAAGGGCTCGTTTCTATCGAAATCATTAGCCGTTCAATTGAAGTATTTCCTATCTAGGATTTGAATTCGGGGTCTTTGTGGCTTGAAATTTGTTTTTTGAATGATGGTGAGAATCGCTCGGTCTTATTATGCGCAAGTTTTATTTCCATTGTCTGCAAAAATTTAAATCGACATTTCAGCAATACATTTTATGTATTTTTATATCGAAAACAAAGCAAACATATAATGATAATAAGGAACACAAGATTTATAGTGGTTCGGCCATGAAATCGGACCTACATCCACTTTATATTCTTTCATTATTTACTTGCATCAGTTTCACATTTGCTTTCAATTACAAGAATCATACATTCATAATTCTTTTTACAATGTTTCAACAAAATTTTCAAGTAAAGTATGGACGCAAGTGATTGCTGTTCCATGCCCTTGGAATTTGATCTCCATCAACAGTGGTGAGCTTGAATGTGCCGTCAAGGAGTTTCTGACCTATTACATACGGTCCTTCCCAATTTGGCCCAAACACACCTGTCGTGGTCATAATTCTTTTCAGGACTAGATCTCCAATTTCAAAGCTGCGTTGACGAACTTTGGAATTGAAATGTCTGGCTATCCTTTGCTGATGAGCTGCAACTCTGAGGTTAGCTTCATCTCTTTTTTCATCAAGGAGATCCAGCGCTTCAAGTTGCAGCTTTTCATTTTCCGCTTGATTGAAATGGATTCTTCTGTGTGAAGGGACCTCTGTTTCAACCGGGATCATTGCTTCCGATCCGTATGCTAACGAAAAAGGAGTATGCCCAGTTGCAGTTTTGTGGGTAGTTCTATATGCCCATAGTGCTAGTGGTAGCCTATCGACCCAACCACCCTTAGCTCTTTCAAGTTGCTTTTTGATGGTTGACTTGATAATTTTATTTACTGCTTCCACTTGCCCGTTTGCCTGCGGATGAGCTACTGCTGAGAAGCTTTTCAGGATTTTGAATCGTTTACAAAAATCTTGGAATTCTTCACTTTCAAATTGAGTACCATTATCTGTAATTATCTTTTGAGGCACACCGTATCTGCAAATGATATTCTTAGTCACAAAATTTATCATCTTTTTGGAGGTGATGGTTTCCAATGGTTCAGCTTCAGCCCATTTAGTGAAATAATCTACAGCAACAATGGCATATTTGATTCCAGATTTGGCGGTTGGTAATGGTCCGATCAAATCTATTCCCCAAATTGCAAACGGCCACGGACTGGTCATTTGTGTGAGTTCAGTAGAAGGTGCTCTAGGAATTTTGGCAAATCTTTGACATCTGTCACATTTTCGAGAGTAATCTGCAGCATCTCGATTAATTTCTGGCCAAAAATATCCATATCGGAGAATTTTCTTTGCTAAAGTTTGACCACCTGAATGATCCCCACATTCTCCTCCATGTACCTCTGATAGGATTATTTTGGCTTCTTCTTTGGATACACATCGAAGTAGTGGCATTGAGAATCCTCGTCTGTATAATTGACCATCCTGGATTATATATCGAGAAGCTTTTCTCAGTAGCTTTTGTCGTTCTTTAGAGTTTTCTGGTAAAGAGCCATTGAGTAGATACTTTGTTATTGGAGTCATCCATGATTCTTGCTCTTGTGACATACTCATAACCCAATCGATATCCATTTCATCAATGCTTGGATTTGACAAAACTTCCACTGGAACTAACCCTAAGGATTGGGCTTCGCCAGAACTTGAGTATTTTGCGAGAGAATCTGCTTTCATGTTTTCTTCTCGAGGAATATGACTTATCGTGTAGTGGTCGAATTCACATAAAAGTTCCCAAGCCTTTGACACATAAGCGGGCAGATTTCCTCCTTTCGTTTGAAACTCCTTCTTGACTTGGCATACTATAAGCTGAGAATCACTGAAGATCTGTAATGCTCGAATGTTTAGTTCTTTAGCAATTCTCAAACCAGCAATCAGAGCTTCATATTCTGCTTCATTGTTTGTTGAAGGAAATTCTAATCTTAGCGCATAGCATAATGACCGGCCTTCAGGAGTTTCAAGAACAATTCCAGCACCTGAACAGTAATCATTTCTTGCGCCATCTACAAATAACTTCCATTGGATTGGGGAGTCCTCGATTGTTTCTTCCTCGCTGTTACCCTTGTCTGTAAATTCTGCAATAAAATCTGCCAAAGCTTGTCCGTTGATCGCTTTTCTAGGATGATAAGTGATGTCATATTGGCTCAATTCAATATTCCACTTTAAAAGGCGGCCCGAAGTCTCGGGGCGAAACAAGACTTGCTTTAAAGGTTGATCAGTGAGGACTTTGATAGGATGAGCCTGGAAATATTGCCTCAACTTTCTTGAGGCAATCAATAGACAATAGGCGAGTTTTTCCAACTTGGAGTAATTCATTTCTGCCCCAGTGAGTCTTTTGCTGATATAGTAAACTGGATGTTGAATCCTTTTGTCTTCCCGTACCAGCGCTGCACTTAAAGCATGAGATGAAACTGCCAAGTATATAAGAAGATCCTCGCCATCGCCGGGCCTAGAAAGTATTGGAGGCTTTTCCATATGTTGAATCAATTCTTCAAAAGCTTTCTGGCATTCGGGAGTCCAGTCAAAGTTTTTCTTTCCTTTCTTTAGAGCGTCGAAGAATGGAATGCATTTATCAGTAGCTTTGGATATGAACCGACTTAAGGCGGCAATTTTTCCATTGAGACTTTGCAATTCCCTCTTTGTTTTAGGAGCTTTGACTTCTTTTAAAGCGGTGATTTGAGCTGGACTAGCTTCAATGCCCCTAGCGCTCACGATGAAACCCAAGAACTTTCCAGATTCTACCCCGAAAGAACATTTTAAAAGGTTAAGCTTCATTCCGTATCTTCGGAGGATTGCGAACATTTCTGCTAAGTGTTCGATGTGATCCACTGCTTTCTTAGATTTTACTAGCATGTCATCAACGTAAACTTCCATAGTCTTTCCCAACTGCGGTTTGAACATAGCGTTGACCAGCCTTTGGTATGTTGCCCCCGCATTCTTCAACCCAAAGGGCATAACTCTGTAACAGTAGAGACCGACATCGGTGATAAAGCTTGTATCCTCCTGATCTGGCTCATGCATCATGATCTGATTATATCCGGAGTAGGCATCCATAAAAGACAACAATTCATGACCCGCTGTTCCATCTACCAGTTGATCGATCCTGGGTAATGGGAAGCATTCTTTGGGACAGGCCTTGTTTAGATCTGAAAAATCGATGCACACTCTCCATTTACCGTTGGCTTTCTTAACTAGCACTGGATTTGACACCCAATTTGGATAGGTAGATTCTCTGATGAAGTTATTCTCCATGAGCCGATCAACTTCCTCTTTCAATGCTGTTGACCTTTCTGGACCTTGGATTCTTCTTTTCTGCTTTACGGGCGTGAATTTTGGGTCAATATTCAGAGCATGCACCACAACTTCTGGGGATATTCCGCACATATCAGCATGGGTCCAAGCGAAAACATCCAGATTTGCTTTCAAAAAAGATATCAAGGCATTCTGAACTGTCACATTGAGTTGTGAACCCACATTTAGCACCTTGTTTGGGTCCTTCAGGTCAACGGGTACCGGTATCGTTGTTTCTGCTGGTACCACTCTACTCTCCCCCGCACTGGCCTTTCTAGGATCCATCTCTTTTCGTGCCCCGCTATGCTCGCCAGTGCAGGGTCCGCCCTGTAGTTGCTATAGGGTTGGTGTTTTGATGCGGATTGGGGTTGCCGCATCTTTCCCCATTTCTCTCTTCCTTGTTTCTCGCAGTTCTGTCATATAGCATTCTCGTCCAGCATTCTGGTCTCCTTTAATAACTCCTACTCCATTGTCGGTAGGGAATTTAATAGTAAGACACCATGGGGCAAGGACAGCTTTGAATGCTGCAAGAGTAGGACGACCAAAGAAAGCATTATAAGCAGAAAATTCATCTACTATCACAAAAGTCTGCTTGCGAACTACTTTTCTTTCTCCTTCTCCGAGTTCCACTAGCAAGTCAATGGTTCCTACTGGTTGCTTTGGCTCCCCGGCGAAGCCATCAATTTTTTGCGATGATGCCTGCACTTCAACCATAGGAATCTTCATCTGGTCGAAGGTTTTCTTAAAGAGGATATTACAGGATGCGCCGCTGTCGATAAGAATCCTTCTGACGATGGCTGGCCCAATGCCGGCCGAGATGACCAAAGGATCCAAGGTTGGGGCTTCAATACCGATGGAATCCTTGGTTTTGAATACAATGTCATCGTTGAATGTCTTTCGTTGCTTCAAAGGCGTAGTGTCCTCTAGAACAAAAACATTTTCTTCCTCCGGTGCATATTTCAGGGCCCGGGAATACCTTTCCATCTCACCCCAGCTTTTGCCCGCTGGGTGAGGTCCGCCTGTAATGATATTGATAACAGGCCTTCCAGACTCAAAACCTGCGTCTTTGCCATTAGTCCCAGATTGATGAGCAGGAGTTTGCTGCCCCTGGTTCGACGAAGCAGGATTATTATTATCATTTTTCTTCACAAATTGTTGTAGTTTATTTTCCCTTAACAATTCTTCAATTAGATTCTTCAATTGACGGCAGTCATCAGTATCATGACCGGGCTGATTATGGAAGCGACAGAACCTCCCACTTTGCACAGCTTTTTTCCCGGTTCTCAAGACTGGGGGTTTAGGATAATTGACAGAATCTTTGGTAGCCAGGTAGATTCGTTCTGGAGTATCTGACAAAGGTGTGTATTCTGAAGGCTTGAAGGATCTATGCTTCTTCTGATTATTCTGTTGTTTTCCATTATTGTTCTCCCTCTTCTGTCCCACAGGCTCATTTTTGCGTGGAGTATTGGCGTTAGCTTCAACCTTTTCCAATGCTGCTTTTGTCGATACAGGGCGACTCTTCAGACGCATGAACTCGTCTGCTTTCTTGTAGAACTTTTCGAGAGAGCTTGGTTCCTTCATATTCAACCATCTTCCAAACTCACTAGATTTATCTATGGCCCTCATCAAATAGGTCAAGACCATGCGAGGTTCCGCATTATCAACCTCAGCTAACGCTATATTGAAGCGATTTAAGAAAGACTTGATAGTTTCCCCCGAATTCTGCTCCAAACCGGATAACGACATGATGTCTTTTGCCTTTGAAGCATATAGCCTAAATTGCTCTTTAAATTTCCTGGTTAGGTCTGAAAACTGATCGATGGACCGGACAGGTAGCTTTGTGAACCAAAGCAGAGCTACGCCTTCCAAATATACGGGGAAGTATCTGCATTTTACTTCATCTGAGGCTCGGGCACCCGTCATATGCCAATCATATTTATACAGAAATTCGTTTGGATCACTTGTCCCCCTATAAGCTGGGATAGTTGGAGGAGCAAATTTTCGTGGGAATTCAGCCTTTAGAATTTTTTCAGTAAATGGAGTCTTGCTCGGAGCAAAGCCCCATTCTTTCTCATCTTCGACTCTTTGCATGCTCTCCTTCATAATTTGGCGAACCATTCCAGAGAGATATTCTTCATCATTACGAGCCCTAGATCCGCCTACCTCAGGAAGTATTTGCTCAGCGGGGTTAGTATCCCTTTCGGAAACATTCCTTTCTTCAGTTTCATGAATATTACCAGCGAAATTCCTTTCATTAGCTGTTGATTGACGGTTTGCCCCGAGCAAATCGTTCAACTTATTCAGGATTAAGGCATTTTGGGCATTCTGGGCTTCCATTTGCACATTTTGAGCATGTATCTGTCTGTTCAACCCCAAAATTGCGGCATCCAACTCTGCTTTCGTAACCCCGACAGTTGGAGTGGCTTGATTTGGTGTTGGGGAAGCGGAGGTTCCCTCTTGAATGTTTGCAGATCTCACAGATTTACTTTTCCTTCCAGGAGCCATGATTTCGGATAGACTTCTGGTTCTTAAAGAAACTTTATCTACAAATCTTTCTGAAGCAATGATGATAGATGTCCTGAGTTCAATTCTCAGTGAAAGCACCAAAATGTTAACGCTCAAATTTAAACGCTAACACCCTGGTGAATAGGATGTGATTGTGAAAGCACCACCCGTTCGTACGGGAATCAGAAATAAGCAGAAAGTATGTAGAAAAACAGTAAGAGACACAGTATTTATAGTGGTTCGGCTTATAATCCAGCCTACGTCCACTTTAATCTTTTTATCACTAGTTTGATTACAATTCTTTACAAAATCTCTCAATTACAACACACTTCAAGTGATGGGATATGTAAAACAAGTAGCTCAAGCTTTGACGTTGACAATCATCTTAAAATCCATGGTGAATGTAGATGATTCCTTCATGGAGTTCTTTTAGAAGTTTGTTAGATCTCAAAAGCTTTGAAGTAGTCTGGAATTCGGCAGAGTAATGGCGCTTGAAATTGATCAACCAAAAAAAAGTCCTTTTAATGTTGAAGGTAGGGTGGTATTTATAGGTAAAGATTATGGACTTAGGCTCGGTCTTAACTCCTCACCGACCCAGTTAAGTCGCAGCCGGCTTATAGGAGCCCTCACATGATCAAGCTGCGTTGAATTTGCACAAGTCCAAAGTCGTTACCGGGTCAAGCTAGGTCGTAGGTCGCCCCCTCTCTCTGATGCATGGCCTCCGACTTAAATGGGAAGTGCATGTTTAAATAGGTCGTTACCGATTTAAAGAATTGACGAGCTAAACGTGAACTAACTCCCCTTCACTTGCCCAGGTCGCGCTCGTCCAAGCACAGACCATGGGTCGGTCACGACACAAGTGTAAGTCGCGAACTTGTTCCACTCAGTTAGGTCGGTAAGCATGTTAAGTCCTTAAGTCGGATCGAATTAGGTCGGCAGCTTCATTAGGCAGTTAGGTCGGCGTCATGTTAAGTCGGATCCCTTGTCATTTCTTGAGTCGTTAGGCCAGTTCCTTCTGAAGCACTAGGTCGGCATCTATGTGAGGGCATTGGGTCGGCAAGTCATGCGAATGGTTAGGTCGGCCTGCTTTTTAAGCCTTAAGCAGTTAGGTCGGTATGTCCTTTAGATCGGCAGACCCTGCACAATTCTTACTCAGTTAGGTCGGCATCTCTTGGGTCGGCGCCATCTCCACGCACTAGACCTGCTGAGTCGTAACCGAGATAGGGTTAACAAGGACTTGCTTTAAAGGTTGATCAGTGAGGACTCTGATAGGATGAGCTTGAAAATATTGCCTCAACTTTCTAGACGCAATTAGTAGGCAATAGGCGAGTTTTTCCAACTTAGAGTAATTCATCTCTGCCCCAGTGAGTCTTTTGCTGATATAGTAAACTGGATGTTGAATCCTTTTGTCTTCTCGTATCAGCGCTGCACTTAAAGCATGAGATGATACTGCCAAGTATATAAGAAGATCCTCGCCATCGCCAGGCCTAGAAAGTATTGGCGGCGTTTCCATATGGCGAATCAATTCATCAAAGGCTTTTTGGCATTCGGGAGTCCAATCGAAGTTTTTCTTTTCTTTCTTTAGGGCGTCAAAGAATGGGATGCATTTATCTGTGGCTTTGGAAATGAACCGACTCAAGGCGGCGACTTTTCCATTGAGAATTTGCAATTCCTTCTTTGTTCTAGGGGCTTTGACTTCTTTCAATGCAGTAATTTGAGCTGGACTGGCCTCAATGCCCCTAGCGCTCACGATGAAACCTAAAAACTTGCCGGATTCCACTCCAAATGAACATTTCAAAGGATTGAGCTTCATTCCGTATTTTCGGAGGACTGCGAACATGTCCGCTAAGTGTTCTATGTGATCCACTGCTTTCTTAGACTTTACTAACATGTCATCGACGTAGACTTCCATAGTCTTGCCTAATTGCTGTTTGAACATAGCATTAACAAGTCTTTGGTATGTTGCCCCTACATTCTTCAGCCCAAAGGGCATAACTCTGTAGCAGTAAAGACCAATGTCGGTGATAAAGCTCGTGTCCTCCTGATCTGGCTCATGCATCATAATCTGGTTATATCCGGAGTAAGCATCCATAAAAGATAACAATTCGTGTCCCGCTGTTCCGTCTACCAGTTGATCGATTCTAGGTAATGGGAAGCAGTCTTTGGGGCAGGCCTTGTTTAGATCTGAAAAATCGATTCATACTCTCCATTTTCCGTTGGCTTTTTTAACCAGCACTGGATTTGAAACCCAATTCGGATAGGTAGATTCTTTGATAAAATTATTCTCCATGAGCCGATCAACTTTTTCTTTTAATGCCGCCGACCTTTCTGGACCTTGAGTTCTCCTTTTCTATTTCACAGGTGTAAATTTTGGATCAATATTTAGAGCATGCAATGCAACTTCTGGGGATATTCCGCACATATCGGCATGAGTCCAAGCATAAACATCCATATTTGCCTCTAAAAAAGATATTAAGATATTCTGAATTGACACATTAAGTTGTGAACCCACATTCAACACCTTGTTTGGGTCCTTTGGGTCAACAGGTATTGGTATTGTCGTTTCCACTGGTACCACTCTATTTTCCCCTGCACTGACTTTTCTAGGGTCCATCTCTTTCCTTGCTCCGCTGTGCTCGCCAGTGCAGGGTCCGCCCTGTAATTGCTACAAGGCTGGTTCTTTGATACGGACTGGGGCTGCCGCATTCTTTCCCATTTCTCTTTTTCTGGTTTCTCGTAGCTCTGTCAGATACCACTCTCGCCCAGCGTTTTGATCCCCTTTTATAACTCCTACTCCATTGTCTGTAGGGAATTTAATAGTGAGGCACCACGGGGCAAGAACTGCTTTGAACGCTGCCAGAGTTGGACGACCAAGGAAAGCATTGTAAGCAGAAAATTCGTCAACAATCACAAAAGTTTGCTTGCGGACCATTTTTCTCTCTCCTTCTCCAAGTTCCACAAACAAATCAATGGTTCCTACCGGCTGTTTTGGCTCCCCAGTGAAGCCAGCGATTTTCTGCGATGAGGCTTGCACATCAGCCATAGGGATCTTCATTTGGTTGAATGTTCTCTTGAAGAGGATATTGCAGGATGCGCCACAATCAATGAGAACTCTTCTGACAATAGCTGGCCCGATACCAGCCGAGATGACTAAGGGATCCAAGGTAGGAGCTTCAATACCTGCGGAATCCCTAGCTTTGAACACAATATCATCATCAAGAGTTCTTTGTTGCTTCAAGGGTGTAGCACCTTTCAAAAAGAATACATCTTCCTCGGTCGGTACATACTTTAAAGCTCAGGTATACCTTTCCATCTCACCCCAGCTTCTGCCCGCTGGGTGAGGTCCTCCTGTAATGACATTGATAATGGGCCTTCCAGATTCATGCCCTGCTGCCTTCTCACTCGTCCTAGGCTGATGAGTAGGAGCCTGTTGCCCCTGACTAGATGAAGCAGGATTGTTGCTATTCTTTTTCACAAATTATTGCAGTTTGTTTTCCCTTAGCAACTCTTCAATCAGATTTTTCAACTGGCGGCATTCGTCGGTCTTGTGACCGGGTTGATTATGGAAGCGGCAGAACTTCCCACTCTTTATAGCCTTTTTCCCGGTCCTTAGAGGAGGAGGTTTAGGAAAGTCAACAGAATCTTTAGTGGCAAGGTAGATACGCTCCGACGTATCTGATAAAGGAGTATATTCTGATGGCTTGAAGGATCGGGGCTTCTTCAGATTACTCTGCTTCTTCCCATTGTTATTTTCCCTTTTTTGCCCTACAGATTCATTCTTGCGTGGAGCAACAGTGTTATCTTCATCTTTTTCCAACATTTCCTTTACCGGTACGGGACGGCTTTCTAAGCGTATGAATTCATCTGTTTTTTTGTAGAATTTTTCAAGGGAATTTGGTTCCTTCATGTTTAGCCATTTCCCAAATTCGCTCGACTTGTCAATACCCTTCATCAGATAAGTCAATATCATTCGCGGTTCTGCATTGTCCACCTCATCTAGCGCTATATTAAAGCGGTTTAAGAAAGATCTGATAGTCTCTCCTGGATTCTGGTCCAAACTTGACAGTGACATGATATCCTTGGCTTTTGAGGCGTATAGTCTGAACTGCTCCTTGAATTTTCGGGTTAAGTCAGAAAACTGATCTATAGATCGGACTGGAAGTTTGGTGAACCAAAGTAGAGCTACACCTTCGAGATACACAGGAAAATATCGGCACTTTATTTCATCAGAGGCTCTGGCACCTGTCATGTGCCAATCATACTTGTATAAGAATTCGTTCGGATCACTTGTCCCCTTGTAAGCTGGAATGGTTGGAGGGACAAACTTCCTTGGGAATTCAGCCTTTAAGATTTTCTCAGTAAACGGAGTTTTACTTGGGGCGAAACCCCATTCTTTCTCGTCTTCAACCCTCTGCATACCCTCTTTCATAATTTGTCGGACCATTCCAGAAAGATACTCCTCATCATGTCGAGTTCTAGATCCACCAACCTTTGGAAGTGTTTGTTCAAAGGGGCTAGCAGCCCTTTCAGGAGCATTTCTTTCTTCAGCCTCATGAATGTTGCAAGCAAAATTCCTTTCATTACCTGCTGGTTGACGGTTTGCCCCAAGAAAATCGTTCAACCTATTCAGAATTAGGGCATTCTGGGCATTCTGAGCCTCGAATTGTGCATTTTGGGCATTGATCTGTTGGTTCAGCCCTAAGATTGCAGCATCCAGCTCTGCCTTTGTAACTTCGACAGCTGGATTGGCTTGATTCGATATAGGGGAAGCGGAGGTTCCCTCTTGAATATTCCCAGATCTGACAGATCTACTTTTCCTTCCAGGAGCCATAATCTCGGATAGACTTCTGGTTTTCAAGGAAATTCTCTCTACAAACCTCTGTGAAGCAATGATGATAACTTGCCTGAGTTCAATTCTCAGTGAAAGCACCAAAAATGTTAACACTAAAATTTGAACGCTAACACCCCGGTGTATGAAGTGAGATCGTGAAAGCACCACCCGATAGCTCGGGAACAGATTATAAGCAGATAGTAGTGAAAAAACAGTAAACAACAGCAATTTTATAGTGGTTCGGCTTAAGAGATAACCTATGTCCACTTTGAATATCTTTATTGACGATTTGATTACAAGTCAATGCAGTTACACTTTGATTACAACACACTTTGAGTTTCAAGTGACTTAGAACAAGTAGCCTAAACTTCAACGTCGATCCAAATCTTTGAACACATGTTTGACATGTTTGATTTCTTTGTGAAGTTCCTTGAAGGTGTAGATGTAGTTCAGAATGCAGCAGAGTAACGGCGCTTGAAATGAATGAGTCAAAAAGTCCTTTGCTAGTTGGAACTAGGGTCGTATTTATAGGCATTTTTCGGAGTTAGGTCGTAGGTCGTGACCGACCTAAGTTAGGTCGTAGGTCGTGACTGACCTAAGATGCACTGTCTTCTCTTTCACAAGAACACGCATGTTGATTTACACAAGTTCTAGGTCGTGAGCGACCTTACTAGTAGCGGCATAGAAAAGGCGGCCTTCTAATGCAATGTCCTTAGGTCGTGAGCGACGTATCTTAGGTCGTGAGAGTTCTATAGGTCGCAGAATTCCATAGGTCGCAGCTTCCCTTAGGTCGCAGAGTTCTGTAGGTCGCAGCTTCCCTTAGGTCGCAGCTACTTTTAGGTCACTTGATAAGTTAAGTCGCTAGGCCGCTCCATCTCTTAGGTCGCTAAGGACTAAAGGTACTAGGTCGCATAAAGACTTTAGGTCGCTAGGTCGCATTATCCTTTAGGTTGCTAGGTCGCATTATCCTTTAGGTCGCTAGGTCGCATTATCCTTTTGGTCGCTCGGTCGCATTATCCTTTAGGTCGTTAGGTCTCTTAGGTCGTTGGTCTAGTTAGGTCGTTGGTCTAGTTAGGCCGTTGGTCTAGTTAGGTCGCTCCACATTTTCCAGTTTCCAACGAAGAGGAGTTAACATATATGATGCTTAGTGCATGAATTAGTGAATATGGGATAGGAAACATGGATTAAAGAGCTATTTCTCTCGGTTTTCTTTCTACGAGTCATTAGGTTATCTCCTTTCAATTTCACTTTGGCAATTATCGTTATTTTTGTTGTATGATTCATTTCACCTTCAACGTTGCCAAGTCAAAAGTTCTATGTTGAATACAAACACCTTCCTTTTTTATATATTAAACCAAAAATTTCCGTTTGAATATAACAAACAAACAAGTAGTTAAATGCTTTTCAACCAAAATAAAAGGGGTCTTTGAATGAAAATTTAGTTTCTAAGAGCTGAGAGTACATGGATGGTTGTATTGAAAAATTGAGGTGAGAAAGCCTCGAACTCTCGAACTCAGGATTACTCAAGAAAAGCTATGAGACCTACACGCTAGCCAACTGCGCCACCACCCCATGTGTTAATTTTGATTTTCAAGCTTCATAGTTTCTATGGATTTCATCTTATAAAATGAAGAAACATAATAAGTTAACTTTTCACGTCATTAGGGTGACCATATTCGACCCGTTAGGTTGATTTTAAGTTAAAAAGGTGAAACTGGTTTAAAGAAAACATTTTTTTGAAAACCAAACCGAATTAACAAAATATATTTCAGTTAATTCGATTTAACAAAACCCTAAGTATCGTATTCTATGGTCAGAATGTTCAACATAGACAACTCGATGATTTTTAAATGATGATTTTCAAGTTAATTTCATAATATAACCATATTCAAGATAATATATTCAACAAAATTAGAAGAAACAAATTAAATTGGCATTAATTTCAAAATAAAACCAGGTTATGATGAAGTTGGTGTCGAAGATGTTGGCCGCGAGAAGTTGTCTTCGTCTTCTTCTTTGTGACAACGAGCTTTCTTCGAGGAGGCATGGCACAAGCACAAGTACATAAAATTGAAAATTTACTGCGGTGGAAAGAAATAATAGGGTAAAAACTTTTTCAATGATTGAAGAGGGCAAGTGTTTGGCCAACATAAAAACATAGACCTGGTAAAATAAAGTGGGAAAGGGTAAGGGCATTGGTAAAATTGAGATTAAGTAAAACAGAGTCCTTAATATAATGCATTTAGCACCATTCCAAAAGAAATTCGGTTAGCATTAATCATTTCTTAAATTTTCATTTCTCTAAAATCGCTTAAATTCCTTTCTTATATTTATCTCTAACTCTTATCCGAGTTTTACATTTTGAGTAACGCAATTGTATTGACTTTTTCATTTTAATTCTAGTTTGAGTTTTACATTCTAAATATATGTTGTTATTTTTTCCTCTCGACTTTTTTGATATTAAAATTTTACGATTACGAACGCAGGTTCCTGATGTAATACTCGAAAATGGCATGATATAGGAGCCACATTTTTTTATTGTGGATTTAAATATATGCTAAAAATTTAAAAGCATGTATGTTGAATTGTCAAGATATTTAAATTTAGAAAAAAAGAGTAAATTTATTAGCATTGATACATACTCAATGGTTAAAATGATTTGAAACTGAACCTTCCAAAGTTTAAAAGTTTAAAAGCAAATTAAAATTGCATGTACTCATGAGTCCTACAAAAAATATCATTTTGATGTATGTATTAAATTTAAAAAAAATGAAATCGATGAATGGTATATTAATAAACATAAGTGGTTCTTATTTTTTATATTTATTTGTTTTTTGATTGAGTGTCCAAATTTAAAATGACGTTCTTAATGTGCTAAAGATAAGCTATTAAAACTTATGTTTTCATGCAAGAATATAACATAATATTTGGATGTATTTGAAATGCTTGTTTGCATTTGTGGTATTGAAAATCATGATGTGTATACAATTTTGGTGTGCATGCCTAACCGAGAAGAATTATGGCTGACGAACGCGAAACGACTTCAAAGTGCAAACAAGTGACCTTTCGCAATGATCTTTCTTCACTTGTTTAAGTAATGACTTTCATGTTAGCACCATATCTTAATAACAATGGAGAGGTCCACGAAGCTTTCAACTATGTTACAACCTTTTCGAAACCAAGAAAATACCCTTCCGATAGCGACGAAAGCCTTCATAGATGAATGGAAAAAAATTGGATACCCAATGGCGGAAGGAAGATTCAAGTGAAAGCTTAAAAAGAGAAAACATCATCACTTTTTGCAAGTATTGGGAACGTACCTTCCGAACACGTTTGGACATCTTTTCATGCTTATCTAACACATCGACAACAACACGAGGGACATTCTTATAGTTTTCGATGGAGACAAAGGCATTCTGGTCTTATTCGAAAGCAGCATTAGAGGGGCGCTCTTGATTCAACAACGACGGAAGGTCGTAAAGACATCCCTTTGACTAAGTCGAAAGAACTGATGCGAAAAGAACCGGCCTGTGACATCCCGGAATTTTGGCCTTATTATTATAATAAGTTTTTAATCAAATTTAAATAAAATATAGTATTTTCATTTATGAACAAATGAGATGTTGGACATTTGTTAATTGTATATGTGTTATAAAAGGAAATTTATAATTTCAAAATGTAAAATAGACTCTTTCAACAATATTTAAAATAAATCTGTTTTATTCAATTAAATTAAAAATTATATATTAATGACATTTAATATTAGAAATATGAGTGCAGTTAATAATAACAAGTATAATAATACAATTCTTTTCATATTAAATATAAATATAAAATACATTAGTGCAAATACATTACAAATTACATATTGGAAAAATTAAGCTTTGAATAAAAATAAGGCCAAGCAATGTTTCTAACAATAGCTTTTACAACTAAAATAAAATAAGCTTATAAATATTTAACATGAGCTTCTATATAAATATAAATACTTATAAATATGGTTATAAACATGAGCTTCTATATATTTAACATAAATATAACATAAAAGTAGGATTACAGACATAAGTTCAAAATATTGATATTAAAAAGTATGATGACATAAGAAAAACCATAATACAAACATAAGTGCAATACTATAATATGAATATAAGATATAAAAATATTGAATCTGACAAAGCAGAAATTGTATGCAAAATTAACTTGTCTGCAAACATTATTATATGTTAACATAAGTATGTTCAGACCAAACCTTCATGTATCTTTGCAAAGTAAACAAGTTTGTCAGCAAAGCATTAAAGGTGTAAACCTCTATGAAACATTTTTTGTATAAACCAAATCTGTAGATATCTTTGTATAAATGTTGTGTCAGCAAAACATTAATAGGATGTTAGCATAAATGAAAACATTAGTACAAACCCAAAAACCTGCAGCAAACATTTTGTTTATATGTTAACACAAATATGTTCAAACAAAGATCTGCAAGTATGAAATATAATACATTTTAGTACAAATACACTGCAAATATCTTTGTACCATATGTTGTGTTAGCAAGCAAATATTGATTGTGTTAACATAAGTAAAGACATAAACATTAATTAGCCACCTTAAATCTGAAACAAAATATCTTCCAGCCGAAATTCTTAATGCATCACAGGTTTTGTACAAAAACAAACAAAAAATAAAATAAAGCAAGATATTATATCAAGAGAAAGCTTGTGTAAGAAGACATCATTGTTGAAGGTTATAAATATTTGTATACATCATTTTATTCCTTAGCTCATTTGTAACTGAAAAAAAGCAAAGAAAAAAAAATAAACAAAATTTCATATTCAAAAGTCAGGAAGCAAAGAAGTTTACAGGGATTTCAAACTTCAAACTACTGTTTTCTTGCATCATCCTCTGTTTCAAGTTCCTACTACAATCTTGTGTGAGTAAAATTTAATTTTAATAATTGACTTATGAATGAATTACTGTGTTGATTATAACAATGTTCTGTTATGTTTGTAAGTTCTGGATGAACCGTATTTTGTGTTCTTCAGGTTTCTTCTCAAAATCTGAGGAAAAAGGAAACAGAGAATATTATATATATATATATATATCTTTTTTTTATAAAATCATTTCCTTTAATTAGTAACTAAACTAAATAAATTTTGTTTATGCTAAAGATATAGGTACTGTAACTTAAATTTACAGTAAAAAAAATGGAATAATGATCAAAATTCAAATTGCATAAATTGTAAATTCAAAGTTATATCTTGAAACAACATACCAAGTTATGATTTTTAAGACCCAAATTATAATTTTTAGTTAACAAGTCTGGGAGCAGTGTGATAATAAACCATTTATGCTTTCCTATGAATTTCAGATGATTCATTCAATAATTTTTGTTGAAATTCGACTTGAAGCTAGAGTAATGTTGTAAGATCACTAGAAAATTGATAAAATAATTTTCGAATGCAAGATTTGTTGAGGGGAACCAAAAGTTGGGTTATGGGTTCTGTATATTTTGGGTTTGGTTAATTGAAGCTTACGACACTATGGTGCAACCGAGTGACGCGAGGTTTTGGGAGGAGTTAAGAGGTGAGGTCGGCAAGGTTTGACCGGAGCCACGTCGCCTCTGGCGGTCGCGACGGTGAGTGCGAGGTGGTTTTTGTCCATTGTGTTCGTGGAGCAATTCGACTTTACAGTCATATTTTGATTTCGTGGTTGTCGCATTTTTCTGGGCTTTGTTTTCGAGCGAGGGGATGGAGAGTGATTGGTGGGTGGTGTCGAGGTGCAGTAACGCTGATGCAGCTCAGGCCAGAGATGAAAATACGCAACCCATAATTCTCCAAGGGATAAGTCATTCACGACCTAAGGAAGAGGTGCTAAGTCATTCACGACTTAACAGGAAACAAGAAAGGGAAGTTGCATTGAGCACACGACCTAACGAATTTGCGGGTCACGACCTAAAAGAGCACGACTTATCAACCTACGAGATAAGTTCTTCACGAGTTAACAAAACTTTAGGTCGCTCACGACCTAGTTAAGTCGTTTGAAGAGTTATGCCGCATGGAGCTTGAGTCGCGTGAAGTAATAAAGAAGTTGTGTTCTTAAGTCGATGAAGAGTTAAGTCGTGTTATGTTAAGTCGTTGTGTCTTGAGTCGTTGTGTTGTACATCTGTGAAGGTGAGTCGTTGTATGTTTAGGTCGGGTGCGTTGTATCTTAGGTCTTGTGTTGTAAATTGTTAAGTCGTTTCGTTCTTAAGCCGTTATGTCGCTGGGATTTGATTAGTTCGTATGGTTGTAATTGCTTTAAGTCGTGCTGACTTGTGTTGTGATAAATCGTAGGTCGGCATGTTGATAAGTCGGCCGACGGTGTGCTGTGTTGTAAGGAGGTTGAGTCGTTGGATGATAGGTCGCGTACGACCTAACTTAAGTCGTGAGTCGTGTGGTCTTTATGTGATGAGTCGTGGACGACTCATGATAGGTCAGGTGTGATTTCGTTGTAATGTTGATGAGTCGTAATTCGTAGGTCGTCTTGTATTGAGTCGCTGCGTGTTAAGTCGTGTAATCAGTTGAGTCGTATATGGATAGGTCGCTAGCGATCTAAGTTGAGACGTGAGTCGTGTGGTTTTATGTGATGAGTCGCGGACGACTTATGATAGATCGGTGACACTTTAAGTTGAACCGTGAGATGTTGTAGCCTATAAATAGGCATTGTGTTGGTCATTTGTAACTTGGTTGATTGTTGAACAAAATTTCGTTTTGATTGCTGTGTGCTTTCATCTAAATTGGTAATTGAGGGTGATCTCTTATCTCCACTTTCGGTTAATCGAGTGCGCTCGATTCAACGATGTTGAAGCCAATTCACGGTATCAAGTGCGCTTGATCAACGTTTGAAGAATTGTAGATCTTCTTTCACGGTATCGTGCGCGATCAACGTGTCGAAGATAACCAGAATTCGGTATCTTTGTGAAAAACGAATTTGGGAATTTCAGTATCTTCAATCCACCGATTGCTACTTTCACCGTTCCATCTAGTTTTCGTATTATCCGCTGCGTCAGTTTTGGTTTCAGAGCTAGACTTAGCCAATCATAGCTAAGCCGAGTCTTGGAGCCAAGGAGATTGAAGTTTGGTGTTCATCGTGTTCATCTTGAAGTTGCAACAAGTTAGAAGCTTACGTCCATTTCATTTTGGATCAAAGTCCGGAAAGTGTTTGAAGTTTTGGAGAAGAGTTTGAGGTGCATCATCTTGCTTGTTCAAGCCGAGTTTGAAGTTTGAAGTTGAAGTGAGTTGAGCCGAGTTGAAGTGAAGGCCGAACATAACTTCGTGTTGAGTTTGAGCCGTGCACCATTTTGGTATCATTGGTTAAAGTTAGGGCCGAACTTGTTGAATTTGTGTGAGCTAGTTGAAGTTTGATTTGTAGAAAATTTGTGAAGTTTTGAAGTGTTTGTATAGATTTAATCATGCCGCCCAGAAGAGCTAACCGACATCAGAATGTTGAGGCATTGTATAGAAGAGAAGAAGCCGAGCAAATGGAACAACGCATTAATGAGAAATTTGATGAAGGCATTGGAAAGTTAGAGAAGTTGATGAATGATTTGAATCAAAATCAAAAGAGGAGATCACCAACCTCGAACCATGGAGGAAACAGAGTTTCACCATCGGTTACGGAAGCGAGAAGGGTATCGCCACAATCTTTTAGAGAAAGAAGAGAAACATCAATTTCATCGAGAAGAGATCACGATGACTATGGACATGAAGAGAGAAGAACTCCACATGAGTTTGAAAATGAGCCATATCGAGATGAAGAGAGACATAGAAAAAGAGACATGCGTGATCGAAGGGTTGTTGATGGTCAAGATCGATATAGACATACATTTGATTTTAATGAAGAGGGTGATAGAGCTAGCATTCATTATCGAGATCGAGACCAAGTACGAAATGTATATCGGGATGTCGAAGATGACCGTCGATGGGAGACTGGTATGAAGATGGAAATTCCAGAATTCAAGGGTGGAATGGTTGCAAAGGATTTCTTGGATTGGTTGTCTAATGTTGAAGAGATCTTTGATTTCAAAGAGGTGCCGGAGAATCGTTGAGTAAAGTTGGTTGCTACTAGATTGAGAGGTAGAGCTTTAGCATGGTGGCAGCAAACTAAACTTACAAGGGAGAGAATGGGAAAGTCAAAACTGAGTCATGGGAGAAGATGAAGAAATTAATGTAGGCTACATTCTTACCTTACAATTATCAATCACTTATGTACCAGAGGTTGCAGAATCTGAGGCAAGGGACAAAGACTGTTAACGATTATGCTGATGAATTTTATCAACTGATTGCTCGAAATGACATTATGGAGAAAGAGGAACAGCTGACTACTAGATTTGTTGGAGGGTTGAGAATGCAGATTCAAGACATGGTAAATATATTTGATCCTAGATCTGTAGCCGAAGAACATCAGAAAGCGTTGGCTTGGGAGAAGCAGGGAAGACGAGGAGGTGGTGTGTTTCCTAATTCCAGCAATCAAGTGAAGGGTGTTAGTGGAAGTTCCAATGTTCCTAAAACTGTCAATAAACCAGTTGTGAATGAAGTTGCGAAAGTGAGGGTCAATAGCAGTTTCAAATGTTATAATTGCCAGGAAGTAGGTCACAAGAGTAATGAATGCCCGAAGCCGAAGAAACGAACTATGATTGCTGAAGTTGAAGGTGAGGATGTTGGGGAAAGTTATTCTAGTCCAGTTGAGGAGGATGAACAGGATGTTGCGTCAGGAGATGAAGGATGTAATCTCATGATGAGGAGGTCTTGTTTAATACGGAAGCAAGAAGAAGAGGCTAGTTGGTTGAGGAGTAACATCTTTCAGTCAACGTGCACTATTCTTGGAAAGGATTGTAAATTTGTGATTGACGCTGGAAGTTGTGACAATATTATTTCTACCGAAGCTGTGAGAAAGTTGAAGCTGAAAACAGAGAAACATCCCAATCCTTACAAGTTAGCGTGGTTGAGAAAAGGAGGAGAGGTGAAGGTGGACAAACGAGTTCGAGTTTCATTCTCCATTGGAAAGAAGTATAAAGACGAGATTTGGTGTGATGTTGTGGAGATGGATGTTTGTCACTTGCTTTTGGGAAGACCATGGCAGTATGATCGAGCAGTGCAGCATGACGGTCGGACCAATAGCTACAGTTTTATGTTTGAAGGTGTTAAGATCATTTTGGTTCCAAAGAAGAGACAACAAGGAGAAAGCAAGTCAGAAGAGATTGAGGAGCTGAAGACTTTATTGACTTTGAAGGAATTTATTGAAGAAGTAGAGGAGAGTCCAGAGGTATTTTTGTTGATTGGACATGAAGCCATTGAATCTGTAGAAGTTCCAGAGGAAGTGAAGCTGGTATTGGAAGAATTCAGTGATGTGTTTCCTGAGGAGTTACCAACGGAGTTACCACCGTTGAGGGATATTCAGCATCAGATTGATCTTGTGCCAGGGGCAGTATTACCACACAGGCCACATTACCGAATGAGTCCAAAGGAACATGAAGAGTTGCGAAGGCAGGTGGAGGAGTTGTTAGAACAGGGGCGTGTTCAGGAGAGCTTGAGTCCTTGTGCAGTGCCTGCTTTATTGGTGCCAAAGAAGGATGGTTCGTGGAGAATGTGTACAGGCTGTAGAGCTCTGAACAAGATCAATGTGAGATACAGGTTTCCTGTGCCGAGGTTTGATGATTTGATAGATCAGTTGAGTGGAGCTGTTGTGTTTTCAAAGATTGACTTGAAGAGTGGATACCATCAAATTCGTATTAGACCAGGTGATGAGTTGAAGACTGCTTTTAAAACGAGGGAAGGTTTATACGAATGGCTGGTTATGCCGTTTGGTTTGTCAAATGCTCCGAGTACTTTTATGAGAGTGATGAACCAGATTTTCAGACCATTCATTGGGAAGTTTGTGGTAGTTTACTTTGATGATATTTTGATCTACAGTGGGAGTATGGAAAAGCATGTACAACATTTGCGTGAAGTACTGTTGATTCTACGACAGGAGAAATTTTATGCTGCAATAAAAAAGTATGTGTTCATGACGCACAGTGTTTTGTTTCTGGGATATGTTCTATCGAAGGAAGGAATTCAAGTGGATGAAAGTAAAGTAGAAGCAATCAGGAGTTGGCCACCGCCAAAGACAATTACTGAAGTGAGGAGTTTTCATGGATTGGTATCTTTCTATCGAAGGTTCATTCCACATTTTAGTAGTGTGATGGCACCTGTAACCGATTGCATGAAGGAAAAGAAGTTCGAGTGATTAGAGGAAGCAGGGGTTGCTTTTGAGAAAATCAAAACACTATTGACAATAGCACCAATTCTTGTTTTACCGGATTTTCAGTTGTTGTTTGAATTACATACTGATGCCTCGAAGGTTGGGATTGGAGGAGTTTTGAGTCAGAAAAGAAGACCAGTTGCTTATTTCAGTTGAGTTTTACGCAATTGTTCAAGCAGTGAAGCATTGCAGACATTATCTGTTTCAGAAGGAGTTTGTTCTTTACAATGATCATGAAGCGTTGAAGCACTTACAAGGGCAGGATAAGATTTCAGCCAAGCATGCATCGTGGATTGCTTGTCTGCAGCAATTTACGTTTGTTGTGAAACATAAGTCAGGAGTGACGAATCGTGTAGCTGATGCATTGAGCAGGAGGAATCATTTGTTGACGACAATGAAAGTTGATGTGACGGGGTTTGAACTATTGCCAGAGTTGATTAAAGAAGATCCTTACTTTATGAAGTTTGTTGAGAAAGCCAAGGATGGGAGTGCTAATGAGCTTGTATTGGTGGATGGTTTTCTGTTTAAAGGAAATCGTTTATGCGTACCGGATTGTAGTTTGAGAATGAAGATCATAAAGGAGCTACATGAATAAGGCCATGTGGGTAGAGATCGTACTTTGCAGTTAATTTCTCAATCTTATTTTAGGCCGTCAATGAGGAAAGAGGTTTAAAGGTTTGTGCGTAGATGTCATGTTTGTAAGGTTTTGAAAGGGACAGCTACAAATGTGGGATTGTATATGCCATTACCTGATCCTACAAAACCATGGGTAGACATTAGCATGGATTTCGTGTTGGTTATGACGAGGACTCAAAGGGGAAATGACTCGATATACGTTGTGGTAGATCGTTTTTCGAAGATGGTACATTTTATTGCTTGTAAGAAGACGGCGGATGCTGATCATGTTGCTCAGTTATTTTTCAAAGAGATTTATCGACTTCATGGGTTGCCAGAATCAATTGTGTCGGATAGGGATACCAGATTTTTAAGTCATTTTTGGCTATGTTTGTGGAAGATGGTGGGAACGAAGTTAAACTTTAGCAGCGCTTATCATCCGCAAATAGATGGACATACCGAAGTTGTTAACAGATCGTTGGGAAATTTGTTGCGATGTCTTGTGAAGGACAATCTGAAGAGTTGGGACATGAAGTTATGCCAAGCAGAGTTTGCTCATAATCATGCAGTGAATCGTAGTACGGGATTCAGTCCATTTCAGATTGTATACTCAAATTTACCAAAGGGACCGTTGGACCTATCGATAGTGCCACAACCGAAGGGGACGGTTAAACGAGCTATAGATTTTGTTGATGGGTTGACCGAATGTCATAAGATCATTCAGGAACGACTGGAGAAGGCAAATGAGAAGTATAAAAGATCCGCAGATCGGAAGCGAAGAAATGTTGAGTTTAATGAAGGGATATGGTGTACGCTGTGTTAACGAAGGACCGTTTTCCAGTGGGAGCTTATAACAAGTTGAAAGCCAGAAAAATTGGTCCTGTAGAAGTTGTAAAACGGGTTAATGAAAATTCTTATAAATTGAAGCTGCCGGAAGATGTGTACACTTCCGACGTGTTCAATGTTAAACATCTCGTACCATATTATGGGAATGAACAATCCGATGTGGAAGAGTTTACAAATTCGAGGATGAATTTTTCTCAACCTGGGGAGGATGGTGCAGCTCAGGCCAAAGATGAAAATACGCAACCCATAATTCTTCAAGGGATAAGTCATTCACGACCTAAGGAAGAGGTGCTAAGTCATTCACGACTTAACAGGAAACAAGAAAGGGAAGTTGCATTGAGCACGCGACCTAACGAATTTGCGGGTCACGACCTAAAAGAGCATGACTTATCAACCTACGAGATAAGTACTTCACGAGTTAACAAAACTTTAGGTCGCTCACAACCTAGTTAAGTCGTTTGAAGAGTTATGCCGCATGGAGCTTGAGTCGGGTGAAGTAATAAAGAAGCTATGTTCTTAAGTCGCTGAAGAGTTAAGTCGTGTTATGTTAAGTCGTTGTGTCTTGAGTCATTGTGTTGTATATATGTGAAGGTGAGTCATTGTATGTTTAGGTCAGGTGCGTTGTATCTTACGTCTTATGTTGTAAATTGTTAAGTCGTGTCGTTCTTAAGCCGTTACGTTGCTGGGACTTGATTAGTTCGTATGGTTGTAATTGCTTTAAGTCGTGGTAACTTGTTGTGATAAATCGTAGGTCGGCATGTAGATAAGTCGGCCGACGGTGTGCTGTGTTGTAAGGAGGTTGAGTCGCTGGATGATAGGTCGCGTACGACCTAACTTAATTCGTGAGTCGTATGGTCTTTATGTGATGAGTCGTGGACGACTCATGATAGGTCGGGTGTGATTTCATTGTAATGTTGATGAGTCGTAATTCGTAGGTCGTCTTGTATTGAGTCGCTGTGTGTTAAGTCGTGTAATCAGTTGAGTCGTATATGGATAGGTCGCTAACGATCTAAGTTGAGTCGTGAGTCGTGTTATGTGATGAGTCGCGGACGACTTATGATAGGTCAGTGACACTTTTAGTTGAGCCGTGAGATGTTGTTGCCTATAAATAGGCATTGTGTTGGTCATTTGTAACTTGGTTGATTGTTGAATAAAATTTCGTTTTGATTGCTGTGTGCTTTCATCTAAATTGGTAGTTGAGGGTGATCTCCTATCTCCACTTTCGGTTAATCGAGTGCGCTAGATTCAACGATTGTTGAAGCCAATTCATGGTATCAAGTGCGCTTGATCAACGTTTGAAGAACTGTAGATCTTCTTTCATGGTATCGCGCGCGATCAACGTGTCGAAGATAGCTAGATTTCAGCATCTTTGTGATCAACGAATTTGGGCATTTCAGTTCTTCAATCCACCGATTGCTACTTTCACCGTTCCATCTAGTTTTCGTATTATTCGCTGCATCAGTTTTGGTATCAGAGCTAGACTTAGCCAATCATAACTAAGCCGAGTCTTGGAGCCAAGTAGTTTGAAGTTTGGTGTTCATCGTGTTCATCTTGAAGTTGCAAAAAGTTAGAAGCTTACGATCCATTTCATTTTGGATCAAAGTCCGGAAAGTGTTTGAATTTTTGGAGAAGAGTTTGAGGTGCATCATCTTGCTTGTTCAAGCCGAGTTTGAAGTTTGAAGTTGAAGTGAGTTGAGCCGAGTTGAAGTGAAGGCCGAACATAACTTCGTGTTGAGTTTGAGCCGTGCACCATTTTGGTATCATTGGTTAAATTTAGGGCCGAACTTGTTGAATTTGTGTAAGCTAGTTGAAGTTTGATTTGTCGAAAATTTGTGAAGTTTTGAAGTGTTTGTATTGATTTAATCATGCCGCCAAGAAGAGCTTACCGACATCAGAATGTTGAAGCGTTGTATAGAAGAGAAGAAGCCGAGCAAATGGAACAACGCATCAATGAGAAATTTGATGAAGGCATTGGAAAGTTAGAGAAGTTGGTGAATGATTTGAATCAAAATCAAAAGAGGAGATCACCAACCTCGAACCATGGAGGAAACAGAGTTTTGCCATCGGTTACGGAAGCGAGAAGGGTGTCGGCACAATCTTTTAGAGAAAGAAGAGAAACATCAATTTCATCGAGAAGAGATCACGATGACTATGGACATGAAGAGAGAAGAACTCCACATGAGTTTGAAAATGAGCCATATCGAGATGAAGAGAGACATAGTAGAAGAGACATGCGTGATCGAAGGGATGTTGATGGTCGAGATCGATATAGACATACATTTAATTTTAATGAAGAGGGTGATAGAGCTAGCATTCATTATCGAGATCGAGACCAAGTACGAAATGTATATCGGGATGTTGAAGATGACCGTCGATGGGAGACTGGTATGAAGATGGAAATTCCAAAATTCAAGGGCGGAATGGTTGTAGAGGAATTCTTGGATTGGTTGTATGTTGAAGAGATCTTTGATTTCAAAGAGGTGCCGGAGAATCGTCGAGTAAAGCTGGTTGCTACTAGATTGAGAGGTAGAGCTTTAGCATGGTGGCAGCAAACTAAACTTACAAGGGAGAGAATGGGAAAGTCAAAGATTGAGTCATGGGAGAAGATGTAGAAATTAATGAAGGCTACATTCTTACCTTACAATTATCAATCACTTATGTACCAGAGGTTGCAGAATCTGAGGCAAGGGACAAAGATTGTTAATGATTATGCTGATGAATTTTATCAACTGATTGCTCGAAATGACATTATGGAGACAGAGGAACAGCTGACGCTAGATTTGTTGGAGGGTTGAGAATGAAGATTCAAGACATGGTAAATATGTTTGATCCTAGATCTGTAGCCGAAGCACATCAGAAAGCGTTGGCTTGGGAGAAGTAGGGAAGTCGAGGTGGTGGTGTGTTTCATAATTCCAGCAATCAAGTGAAGGGTGTTAGTGGGAGTTCCAATGTTCCTAAAACTATCAATAAACCAGATGTGAATGAAGTTGTGAAAGCGAGGGTCAACAGCAGTTTCAAATGTTATAATTGCCAGGAAGTAGGTCACAAGAGTAATGAATGCCCGAAGCCGAAGAAACGAACTATGATTGCTGAAGTTGAAGGTGAGGATGTTGGGGAAAGTTATTCTAGTCCAGTTGAGGAGGATGAACAGGATGTCGCGTCAGGAGATGAAAGATGTAATCTCATGATGAAGAGGTCTTGTTTAATACCGAAGCAAGAAGAAGAGGTTAGTTGGTTGAGGAGTAACATCTTTCAGTCAACGTGCACTATTCTGGGAAAGGTTTGTAAATTTGTGATTGACGCTGGAAGTTGTGACAATATTATTTCTACCGAAGTTGTGAGAAAGTTGAAGCTGAAAACAGAGAAACATCCTAATCCTTACAAGTTAGCGTGGTTGAGAAAAGGAGGAGAGGTGAAGGTGGACAAACGAGTTCGAGTTCCATTCTCCATTGGAAAGAAGTATAAAGACAAGATTTGGTGTGATGTTGTGGAGATGGATGTTTGTCACTTGCTTTTGGGAAGACCATGGCAGTATGATCGAGCAGTGCAGCATGACGGTCGGACCAATAGCTACAGTTTTATGTTTGAAGGTGTTAAGATCATTTTGGTTCCAAAGAAGAGACAACAAGGAGAAAGCAAGTCAGAAGAGATTGAGGAGTTGAAGACTTTATTGACTTTGAAGGAATTTATTGAAGATGTAGAGGAGAGTCCAGAGATATTTTTGTTGATTGGACATGAAGCCATTGAATCTGTAGAAGTTCCAGAGGAAGTGAAGCCGGTATTGGAAGAATTCAGTGATGTGTTTCCTGAGGAGTTACCAACGGAGTTACCAACGTTGAGGGATATTCAGCATCAGATTGATCTTGTGCCAGGGGCAGTATTACCCACAGGCCACATTACCGAATGAGTCCAAAGGAACATGAAGAGTTGCGAAGGCAGGTGGAGGAGTTGTTAGAACAGGGGCGTGTTCAGGAGAGCTTGAGTCCTTGTGCAGTGCCTGCTTTATTGGTGCCAAAGAAGGATGGTTCGTGGAGAATGTGTACAGGCTGTAGAGCTCTGAACAAGATCACTGTGAGATACATGTTTCCTATGTCGAGGTTTGATGGTTTGATAGATCAGTTGAGTGGAGCTGTTGTGTTTTCAAAGATTGACTTGAAGAGTGGATACCATCAAATTCGTATTAGACCGGGTGATGAGTGGAAGATTGCTTTTAAAATGACGGAAGGTTTATACGAATGGCTGGTTATGCCGTTTGGTTTGTCAAATGCTCCGAGTAATTTTATGAGAGTGATGAACCAGATTTTCAGAACATTCATTGGGAAGTTTGTGGTAGTTTACTTTGATGACATTTTGATCTACAGTGGGAGTATGGAAAAGCATGTACAACATTTGCGTGAAGTACTGTTGATTCTACGAAAGGAGAAATTTTAGGCTGCAATAAAAAAGTGTGTGTTCATGACGCACAGTGTTTTGTTTCTGGGATATGTTCTATCGAAGGAAGGAATTCAAGTGGATGAAAGCAAAGTATAAGCTATCAGGAGTTGGCCACCGCCAAAGACAATTACTGAAGTGAGGAGTTTTCATGGATTGGTATCTTTCTATCGAAGGTTCATTCCACATTTTAGTAGTGTGATGGCACCTGTAACCGATTGCATGAAGGGAAAGAAGTTTGAGTGGTCAGAGGAAGCAGGGGTTGCTTTTGAGAAAATCAAAACAATATTGACAACATCACCAATTCTAGTTTTACCAGATTTTCAGCTGTTGTTTGAATTACATACTGATGCCTCGAAGGTTGGGATTGGAGGAGTTTTGAGTCAGAAAAGAAGACCAGTTGCTTATTTCAGTGAGAAGTTATCTAGAGCTAAGTTGAGGTATAGCACTTATGATGTTGAGTTTTACGCAATTGTTCAAGTAGTGAAGCATTGGAGACATTATCTGTTTCAGAAGGAGTTTGTTCTTTACAATGATCATGAAGCGTTGAAGCACTTACAAGGGAAGGATAAGATTTCAGCCAGGCATGCATCGTGGATTTCTTATCTGCAGCAATTTACGTTTGTTGTGAAACATAAGTCAGGAGTGACGAATCATGTAGCTGATGCATTGAGCAGGAGGAATCATTTGTTGACGACAATGAAAGTTGATGTGACGGGGTTTGAACTATTGCCAGAGTTGATTAAAGACGATCCTTACTTTATGAAGTTTGTTGAGAAAGCCAAGGATGGGAGTGCTGATGAGTTTGTATTGGTGGATGGTTTTCTGTTTAAAGGAAATCTTTTATGCGTACCGGATTGTAGTTTGAGAATGAAGATCATAAAGGAGCTACATGAAGAAGGCCATGTGGGTAGAGATCGTACTTTGCAGTTAATTTCTCAATCTTATTTTTGGCCGTCAATAAGGAAAAAGGTTGCAAGGTTTGTGCGTAGATGTCATGTTTTCAGGTTTCGAAAGGGACAGCTACAAATGCGGGATTGTATATGCCATTACCTGTTCCTACAAAACCATGGGTAGACATTAGCATGGATTTCGTGTTGGGTTTGCCGAGGACTCAAAGGGGAAATGACTCGATATACGTTGTGGTAGATCGTTTTTTGAAGATGGTACATTTTATTGCTTGTAAGAAGACGGCGGATGTTGTTCATGTTGCTCAGTTATTTTTCAAAGAGATTTATCGACTTCATGGGTTGCCAGAATCAATTGTGTCGGATAGGGATACCAGATTTTTAAGTCATTTTTGGCTAAGTTTGTGGAAGACGGTGGGAACGAAGTTAAACTTTAGCAGCGCTTATCATCCGCAAATAGATGGACATACCGAAGTTGTTAACAGATCGTTGGGAAATTTGTTGAGATGTCTTGTGAAGGACAATCTGAAGAGTTGGGACATGAAGTTATGCCAAGCAGAGTTTGCTCATAATCATGCAGTGAATCGTAGCACGGGATTCAGTCCATTTCAGATTGTATATTCAAATTTACCAAGGGGACCGTTGGACCTATCCATATTGCCACAACCGAAGGGGACGGTTAAACGAGCTGTAGATTTTGTTGATGGTTTGACCGAATGTCATAAGATCGTTCAGGAACGATTGGAGAAGGCAAATGAGAAGTATAAAAGATCCGTAGATCGGAAGCGAAGAAATGTTGAGTTTAATGAAGGGGATATGGTGTATGCTGTGTTAACGAAGGACCGTTTTCCAGTGGGCGCTTATAACAAGTTGAAAGCCAGAAAAATTGGTCCTGTAGAAGTTGTAAAACGGTTAATGAAAATCTTATAAATTGAAGCTGCCGGAAGATGTGTACACTTCTGACGTGCTCAATGTTAAACATCTCGTACCATATTATGGGAATGAACAATCCGATGTGGAAGAGTTTACAAATTCGAGGACGAATTTTTCTCAACCTGGGGAGGATGATGCAGCTCAGGCCAGAGATGAAAATACGCAACGCATAATTCTCCAAGGGATAAGTCATTCACGACCTAAGGAAGAGGTGCTAAGTCATTCACGACTTAACAGGAAACAACAAAGGGAAGTTGCATTGAGCACGCGACCTAACGAATTTGCGGGTCACGACCTAAAAGAGCATGACTTATCAACCTATGAGATAAGTACTTCACGAGTTAACAAAACTTTAGGTCGCTCATGACCTAGTTAAGTCGTTTGAAGAGTTATGCCGCATGGAGCTTGTGTCGCGTGAAGTAATAAAGAAGCTATGTTCTTAAGTCGCTGAAGAGTTAAGTCGTGTTATGTTAAGTCGTTGTGTCTTGAGTCATTGTGTTGTACATATGTGAAGGTGAGTCATTGTATGTTTAGGTCGGGTGCGTTGTATCTTAGGTCTTGTTTTGTAATTTGTTAAGTCGTGTCGTTCTTAAGCCGTTATGTCGCTGGGACTTGTTTAGTTCGTATGGTTGTAATTGCTTTAAGTCGTGGTAACTTGTTGTGATAAATCGTAGGTCGGCATGTAGATAAGTCGGCCGACGGTGTGCTGTGTTGTAAGGAGGTTGAGTCGCTGGATGATAGGTCGCGTACGACCTAACTTAAGTCGTGAGTCGTATGGTCTTTATGTGATGAGTCATGGACGACTCATGATAGGTCGGGTGTGATTTCGTTGTAATGTTGATGAGTCATAATTCATAGGTCGTCTTGTATTGAGTCACTGTGTGTTAAGTCGTGTAATCAGTTGAGTCGTATATGAATAGGTCGCTAACGATCTAAGTTGAGTCGTGAGTCGTGTGGTTTTATGTGATGAGTCGCGGACGACTTATGATAGGTCGGTGACACTTTTAGTTGAACCGTGAGATGTTGTAGCCTATAAATAGGCATTGTGTTGGTCATTTGCAACTTGGTTGATTATTGAATAAAATTTCGTTTTGATTGCTGTGTGCTTTCATCTAAATTGGTAGTTGAGGGTGATCTCCTATCTCCACTTTCGGTTAATAGAGTGCGCTTTCAACGATTGTTGAAGCCAATTCACAGTATCAAGTGCGCTTGATCAACGTTTGAAGAATTGTAGATCTTCTTTCACGGTATCGTGCGCGATCAATGTGTCGAAGATAACTAGAATTCGGTATCTTTGTGATCAATGAATTTGGGCATTTCAGTATCTGCAATCCACCGATTGCTACTTTCACCGTTCCATCTAGTTTTCGTATTATACGCTGCGTCAAGCGCGGTGGTGAACCGCCGTGCACGTGCACGGCGGCGGGGGAAATTCGCGTCAGGTGGACTCGAGTGAAACTCGAGTTTGATTACTTGATTCTTCGAGTTTTACCCTGGGTTGTATATGTGTGTGCTTACTGTTGTTTAAAAACTTAAGCATTATAAAAAAAAACAAAGAAACAGAAGAATTTAAGAAACAGAGAAGGAAGAAGAGAGGCAGGGGAGGGAATGCGAAAGATGCTCAGGGTTATCTCGAGTTCGACCCGAGTAATTGCATTGTTGACTTCGGGTTGTTTTAATTCCTGTAGCTTACCAATTTTGTTAAGTTAAAGTATATAGTTATGTAAGTCAAGTATTGATCAGGGATAATGTTTATAAACTAGTTAATACAAGATGGACTTTAAAGTTTTATAGAAAACAAAGAAGAGTAATTAAGTTAATTTCGAAGTAAATTAAGAATGTAATCAATTTTATAAATAATTTAATAAGTAGTTCAAAATGTAATTAAATTTGTAATTAAAGATTTTAATGATAATGTTGCATAAAATCAATTGTAATGAAGACATTAATTAATCATTTGAAGTTGATTAATTAACAAATCACAGTTAACGAATTAATTAAATAATTAATGATTGAAAGGTTAAGTTAATTAATAATTAATGATTAATTAAGCAATTAATAATAATTAAATGTATAATTGAGTTTTATAATAAATAATTAAGATTATTGATTAATAATTAATTAATTTAGTAAATGATTAATAAGTAATTAATAAATTGAAATAAGTTAATTAATTAATAATTAATTAAGCAAGAATAAAATATAATTTACTCTTAAGTATGCAATTAAGTTTAAAACAGATCAAACTTGTTGATATAAATCAATGACTCTATTTGATTGCCTCTGATGTTTATATACATACTGTGATGTTCTATGATATTTTGGATATATCTGTGATGATTGTGCATAATTTATTGTGTTAAATTGCTATATGTTTATCTGATGTTATTTATCTGTATTTAATTGCTATATGAATTCACTTGTTAAATTTAAACTGTTAAGTTAATTAGACAACTTGGACTTTAAAATGGCGTTTGGATTTCGATGAGACCGGGATCGAATATCGATTTGATATTCCGAAAACCACATCGATCCATATTAAACGTTAAGTCGTGTAATCTCAAGTGAAGATCGAGATGGTGTTTTCAGAATGCAAGGGTTATCGTCGTTAACTCTGAGGGTGATTCCAAAACGAGTGTATCGAGACAATACCTTCGGTTTCGTTCGAACCCGGAACGAACTTGTATGGATTGAATGCTTTCAGCACATCGTCAGGCGGACGATGAGCATTCTAAGAAATATGTTCTAAAACGGTAAACGCAGCCTCAAGCCTCATCAACCGAGAATGGCTAAAACAGACGATGTGCAGCAAGGTTAGGTGGGTCATGCCCAAGCAGGACGAGGTATACCCCTGTCTAGATGTCCCTTTTATTCGGCTGTGTGGGCGGTTGGTCTGCAGCCAACTGCGGGGTTATCTTGTTCGGGACTGTTCAGTAAGGAATGGTTCCGACCTTGTGTTGCAGGGGAGTTAGGGTGGCTCCTCGGTACTGTGATCTAGGCCACGTACTGTGACGGGTGGTACCCCAGTAGCCCTGCCATTGTATGGGATCCAATTTCCAATAAGCGTCGTACGTTTTGATTGTGCCCAACTATGTTGAAATGTGAGATGTAAGCATTTCAGCTATTTCTATATTTTACTTGAAAACCCTAGACATTATTATAATATCATTGAATTTCCTATAAATTTTTTTGGTTAGCTTAAGGTAAAAACTTACCCGTATTTATGTGTGGGAAGTCTTACGTGATACCTTTATTTTAAATGATTTTCAAAGTTAAGCAACTTTAACCCGTTTACTCGTACCAGACCCATGTCTGACCCGGAGTTTATATTTTTTTTTTCATAAACTCTTGGGTACTCAAATTTTTATGAGTAGCCAAGTGATAGGTATTCGGAGTATAGAGTTTTCTGGAGGAGTTGGAGCAGAAGACCGGACGTATGTATTTATCATGAGAGTGCGTATTTGTATTTTCATATAAATATATATATATACACACCTATCTAAACTTGTTGGGTTACCTGTCTAGGAGGCCAACATGAGTTCTGGGAGAAGAGGCAGAGTTAGAGCCAGTACTTCGATGGGCAATGTGCGAAGTCAAATTGCTAGAGAGGCTTTAAATCCAGCACTGTCTCAAGTTAGTTTTGCAGCCTTATGTAAAGATTTTATCGATCTTGGAGGCCAATCATTTAAAGGTTCAGAATCGACAATTGAAGTTCAAGCCTGGCTACGGTCGTGTGAGCCCATTTTTAAGAGGATGAGATTGTCGGATGACCAGAAAAGGGATATGGCATCGTGGAAATTGCAGGGAGGCGCAACATCATGGTGGGATGTTACAATTGCAAATATTCCTGAAGAAGATATATCATGGGAAAGATTTAAGGAGTTATTTGAGGAGAAGTTTATGCCTATAGCAAGGAAAACTCAATTGTACTAGGATTTTCTGAATTTGAAGCACGAAAGCATGACTTTCTGAGTATGAGACAAGATTCAACGAACTTTCATGTTATGGATCAGGACTCATTGACACTCCCCTCAGGAAGAATGAAAAGTTTGTGCAAGGATTGAGGTCCGAATTCCAGAATAAGATGACGGTGCTCTTGAAAGGATCTTTTGTTGATTTAGTTGATATGGCTTTGAGGTATGAAGATTTGATGAGCAAGAAATTAGAGGCAACGGCAACTGTTTCGAGAGGGAACTCCATTAACCCAAATAAAAGGAAGTTTAATCCACTTTGGAAAAGGCAAGCTAAGGGAAAGAAATCTGGTAGAAGTACTAACGGACCCCGTAAGTGTTATAATTGTCAGCAAATTGGACATTTGGCGGATCAGTGTTCTCAAGGAGGATCTCAGCAACAGCAACGTCAGAGTGGTCCAGGATTAGCAGTAGTCCAGAGATCGTTGTGTTTTAATTGTCGTTAACCCGGTCATATGATTAAGAATTGTCCACTTTTGCAGAGGACACTGCAGGATAAAGTTTTTGCTTTGGAAACAGGTTCATCGTTTTCTTCTCAAGGCAAAGGAGTTTTGGAAGGTACCCTGCTCTTAGATGGCAAATATATTAAAGTGTTGTTTGATTCAGGTGCATCTTTGAGTTTCATATCTTTGGAATTGGTAGAAAAGTTTTCTCTTAACCCCAGTAAGTTGGATCGAACCATTATTGTAACTAATCCTATTGGTGGAGCAACAAAATTGGATACGATCTGTAAGGACTTGAAGCTTTCTTATCTGTCCCACAGTTTCTCTTGTGACCCGTATGTGTTAAATTTTAAAGGATTTGATCTTATTTTGGGAATGGATTTGCTCGATAAGTATAAAGCAGTCCTGAATTGTGATGAGAGGACAGTTTCATTGGAGACTGATTTGGGTAGGAATGCCAAAGTGTCATGCGATAGTTCTAGATTTCACTTCAGTAGTCTTTTGCTAGGAGTTGAGACTTCTCAAGATAAAGTTGAGGAAATCGATGTGGTTCAAGATTTTCCAGATGTTTTCGAAGAAGTTAAGTGTCTTCCGCCACATCGAGAGATTGAGTTTCGTATTGATTTGATTTCAGGAGCAGTGCCGGTGATTCAGCCCAGTAGGAGAATGCCTCCTAGAGAGAGAGAAGAGTTGGTTAAGCAGACGCAAGATCTTTTGGAGAAGGGTTTGATTAGACCCAGTTTTTCTTGTTGGGGCTCTGCTGCGGTGTTTGTCACCAAATCGGATGGTTCGCTAAGGTTCTGTGTTGATTATAGAGAATTGAACAAAGTGACCATTCGAAATAAATATCCTTCTCCTCGCATCGATGATCTTTTTGACCTGCTGCATGGAGCTTCTATCTTTTCTCAACTAGATCTAGCTTCAGGTTTCCATCAATTGAGAGTAGCTGAAGATAATATTCCCTTGATAGCATTTAGGGGACCGAATTGTTTTTATGAGTGGTTGGTTATGCCATTCGGATTAACCAACGCTCTAGCCTATTTTGTTGACCTTATGAATCGAGTCTTTAGGGATGTGTTAAATAAGTTTGTTTTGGTATTCATTGATGATACTTTGGTCTACTCCAAATTGGAAGAAGAGCACAGGCATCATTTGAGGATTTTATTGGAGACTCTGAGGAAGCATGTGTTGAAGGCAAAGTTTTCAAAGTGCCATTTTTGAAAATTAGAAATTAAATTTTTAGGGCACATTGTTTCTGGTGAAGGCATTTCAGTAGATCCAGCAAAGGTTGAAACTATTTTGCAATGGAAACAGCCGGAGACACCAACGAAAGTTCGTAGTTTTCTGGGTTTGGCTGGCTACTACCGAAAATTCATAAAGGATTATTCCAAAATTTCTTCACATCTGACTAAGCTGACTAGGAAAGGAACTAAATTCAAATGGACACCTCAGTGTGAAGAAGCTTTTCAGGAATTGAAGACAAGGCTAACTAGTGCACCAGCACTTGCTATTCCGGATGGAAAGAGAAAATTTGAAGTATTTACAGATGCATGTTTAGTTGGATTGGGTGCAGTTCTGATGCAGAACGGAAGAGTTATTGCATATGCTAGTCGACAATTGAAGTCCCATGAGAAGAACTATGTTACGCATGATCTAGAACTGTTAGCTATTGTTTTTTCTTTGAAGATATGGAGACATTATCTTATGGGAGAAAAGTTTGAGTTATTCACGGATCACAAACCTTTGAAATATATTTTCTTTCAGAAAGATCTTAATTTGAGACAGCAGAGATGGGTCGAATTTTTGGCATCCTATGATCCAGATATTTTGTATACTCCGGGGAAAGCAAATGTCGTGGCTGATGCTCTTAGTAGAAATGCTGTTTTATCTCTTTTGGAAGTAGTTCCATCTCTCCAAGAAAAGATCATTGGTAAGCAAATGGAGGATAAATCTTTTGAGGAAATAATTCTTGGAACTAAATACGGTCGATATTCAGATTTCAAGATAGACGATCAGGGTGTTTTAAGGATTAATTGTCGTTTGTGTGTGCCTAATATTGATGGACTGAGGCAAGAAGTTTTAGTCGAGTGTCACCGTTCTAAATTGAATATTCACCCGGGAATTTCGAAGATGTGTAAAGATATGAGGAGAGTTTTCTGGTGGCTAAATATGAAGAAGGATGTAGCTGCTTTTGTAAATTGTTGTGCATTTTCCAGCAAGTGAAGGGAGATCAACGAAAAATCCGCCGGACTATTGCAACCTTTGGAAATTCCAGATTGGAAGTGGGAGATGACCTCGATGGACTTTATCGACGGATTTCCTAGGACCAGGAAAGGAAATGAAGGAATATGGGTTATTGTGGATCGTTTAACGAAGAGTGCCCATTTTATACCAGTTAAGGCAACTCGCACTACTGTTTCCTTGGCAGAAATTTTCTTGAAGGAAATAGATAGACTGCATGGCGTTCCTGTCAGCATAGTTAGTGACCGTGATCCTATTTTTACTAGTAAATTTTGGGAAGCTCTGCAATCAGCAATGCGAACAAGTTTGAGATTAAGTACAGCCTATCACCTCAGACGGACGGACAAACGGAAAGGCTCAATCGTATTTTGGAAGATATGCTGCGAGCTTGTGTATTGGATTTTGGTGGATCATGGGAAGACCATCTTCATCTAGTGGAATTTTCCTATAATAACAGTTATCAAGCGAGTATTAAGATTGCTCCTTATGAAGCTCTGTATGGAAGACCATGTAGATCACCATCTTGTTGGATTGAATCGAATGATCGACTTGTACTTGGACCCGATCTTATTCGTGAAGCTTCTGCGAAGGTTGAGCTTATCAAGAAAAGGATGAATGCTGCTCAAGATCGTCAGAAGAAATATGCAGATAAGAGACGAAGACCATAGGAATTTGAGATCGGAGATTTAGTTTTTATCAAAGTTTCCCCAATCAAAGGTGCTATAAGATTCGGAAAGACGGGAAAACTTGCTCCGAGATATATTGGTCCATTCCGAGTGCTGGAAAGAATTTGAACTGTAGCCTACATGATTGAATTGCCAGAACGGATGTCTGGGATTCACAATGTATTTCATGTGTCTCATTTGAGGAAATTTATTCATGACCCATCATTAGTGGTAGAACTGGTTGTTCAGGAAGATTTAGAAGTAGAACCCAACCCGACTGTGGTTAGAGATCCTGTTCAGATTGTAGATCTAGACGAGAAGCAACTCAGGAACGAAGTGGTGAAACTCGTCAAGGTGCAATGGAGTGAGGATCCCAGAGATTGTACGTGGGAAACTATTAATAGTTTTAGAAAAGCTTATCCAAATTTATGTACGGATAATTAGTAATGATGTTAGAATTGACTGTTTGATTGTTTGTTTTGTATGTATGATATCTATGTTTGGGGTGTTAATATTAAGTTTTTGAAATTAACCGTTGTTTAAATTTTGGGGACGAAATTCTTTTAAGGGGGGAGGAATGTGACATCCCGGAATTTTGGCCCTATTATTATAATAAGTTTTTAATCAAATTTAAATAAAATATAGTATTTTCATTTATAAATAAATGAGATGTTGGACATTTCTTAGTTGTACATGTGTTATAAAAGGAAATTCATAATTTCAAAATGTAAAATAGACTCTTTCAACAATGTTTAAAATAAATCTGTTTTATTCAATTAAATTAAAAATTATATATTAATGACATTTAATATCAGAAATATGAGTGCATTTAATAATAACAAGTATAATAATACAATTCTTTTCATATTAAATATAAATATAAAATACATTAGTGCAAATACATTACAAATTACATATCGGAAAAATTAAGCTTTGAATAAAAATAAGGCCAAGCAATGTTTCTAACAATAGCTTTTATAACTAAAATCAAATAAGCTTATAAATATTTAACATGAGCTTCTATATAAATATAAATACTTATAAATATGGTTATAAACATGAGCTTCTATATATTTAACATAAATATAACATAAAAGTAGGATTACAGACATAAGTTCAAAATATAGGTATTAATATAAGTATGATGACATAAGAAAAACCATAATACAAACATAAGTACAATACTATAATATGAATATAAGATATAAAAATATGGAATCTGACAAAGAAGAAACTGTATGCAAAATTAACTTGTCTGCAAACATTATTATATGTTAACATAAGTATGTTCAGACCAAACCTGCATGTATCTTTGCAAAGTAAACAAGTTTGTCAGCAAAGCATTAAAGGTGTAAACCTATATGAAACATTTTTTGTATAAACCAAATCTGCAGACATCTTTGTATAAATGTTGTGTCAGCAAAACATTAATAGGATGTTAGCATAAATGAAAACATTTAGTACAAACCCAAAAACCTGCAGCAAACATTTTGTTTATATGTTAACATAAATATGTTCAAACAAAGATCTGCATGTATGAAATATGAATACATTTTAGTACAAATACACTGCCAATATCTTTGTACCATATGTTGTGTCAGCAAGCAAATATTGATTGTGTTAACATAAGTAAAGACATAAACATTAATTAGCCACCTTAAATCTGAAACAAAATATCTTCCAGCCGAAATTCTTAATGCATCTCAGGTTTAGTACAAAAAGAAATAAATAATAGAATAAAGCAAGATATTATATCAAGAGAAAGCTTGTGTAAGAAGACATCATTGTTGAAGGTTATAAATATTTGTATACATCATTTTATTCCTTAGCTCATTTGTAACTGAAAAAAAGCAAAGAAAAAATAAACAAACAAAATTTCATATTCAAAAGTCAGGAAGCAAACAAGTTTACAGGGATTTCAAACTTCAAACTACTGTTTTCTTGCATCATCCTCTGTTTCAAGTTCCTACTACAATCTTGTGTGAGTAAACCAACTTTTTGAAATTTAATTTTAATAATTGACTTATGAATGAATTACTGTGTTAATTATAACAATGTTCTGTTATGTTTGTAAGTTCTGGATGAACTGTATTTTGTGTTCTTCAGGTTTCTTCTCAAAATCTGAGGCAAAAGGAAACAGATAATATATTATGTATATATATATATATATATATATCTTTTTTTTATAAAATCATTTCCTTTAATTAGTAACTAAACTAAATAAATTTTGTTTATGCTAAAGATATAGGTACTGTAACTTAAATTTACAGTAAAAAAAATGGAATAATGATCAAAATTCGAATTGCATAAATTGTAAATTCAAAGTTATATCTTCAAACAACATACCAAGTTATGATTTTTAAGACCCAAATTATAATTTTTAGTTAACAAGTCTGGGAGCAATGTGATAATAAACCATTTATGCTTTCCTATGAATTTCAGATGATTCATTCAATAATTTTTGTTGAAATTCGACTTAAAGCTAGAGTAATGTTGTGAGATCACCAGAAAATTGATAAAATAATTTTCGAATGCAAGATTTGTTGAGGGGAACAAAAAGTAGGGTTATGGGTTCTGTATATTTTGGGTTTGGTTAATTGATGCTTGCGACACTATGGTGCGACCGAGTGACACGAGGTTTTGGGAGGAGTTAGGAGGTGAGGTCGGCAAGGTTTGACCGGAGCCACGTCGCCTCTGGCGGTCGCGACAGTGAGTACGAGGTGGTTTTTGTCCATTGTGTTCGTGGAGCAATTCGACTTTACAGTCATATTTTGATTTCGTGGTTGTCGCGTTTTTCAGGGCTTTGTTTTCGAGCGAGGGATGGCGAGTGATTGGTGGGTGGTGTCGAGGTGCAGTAGCACGGTGGTGAACCGCCGTGCACGTGCACGGCGGCGGGGGAAATTCGCGTCAGGTGGACTCAAGTGAAACTCGAGTTTGATTACTTGATTCTTCGAGTTTTACCCTGGGTTGTATATGTGTGTGCTTACTGTTGTTTAAAAACTTAAGCTTTATAAAAATAAAAATAAAAGAAACAGAAGAATTTAACAAACAGAGAAGGAAGAAGAGAGGTAGGGGAGGGAACGCGAAAGAAGCTCAGGGTTATCTCGAGTTCGACCCAAGTAATTGCACTGTTGACTTCGGGTTGTTTTAATTCCTGTAGCTTACCAATTTTGTTAAGTTAAAGTATATAGTTATGTAAGTCAAGTATTGATCAAGGACAATGTTTATAAACCAGTTAATACAAGATGGACTTTAAAGTTTTATAGAAAACAAAGAAGAGTAATTAAGTTAATTTCGAAGTAAATTAAGAATGAATCAATTTTATAAATAATTTAATAAGTAGTTCAAAATGTAATTAAATTTGTAATTAATTTTTTTAATGATAATCTTGTATAAAATCAATTGTAATGAAGAATTTAATTAATCATTTGAAGTCAATTAATTAACAAATCATAGTTAATGAATTAATTAAATAATTAATGATTGAAAGGTTAAGTTAATTAATGATTAATTAAGCAATTAATAATAATTAAATGTGTAATTGTGTTTTATAATCGATAATTAAGATTATTGATTAATAATTAATTAATTTAGTAAATGATTAATAAGTAATTAATAAATTGAAATAAGTTAATTAATTAATAATTAATTAAGCAAGAATAAAATATAATTTACTCTTAAGTATGCAATTAAGTTTAAAACAAATCAAACTTATTGATATAAATCAATGACTCTATTTGATTGCCTCTGATGTTTATATACATACTGTGATGTTCTGTGATATTTTGGATATATCTGTGATGATTGTGTATAATTTATTGTGTTAAATTGCTATATGTTTATCTGATGTTATTTATTTGTATTTAATTGCTATATGAATTCACTTGTTAAATTTAAACTGCTAAGTTAATTAGACAACTTAGACTTTAAAATGGCGTTTGGATTTCGATGAGACCGGGATCGGATATCGATTTGATATTCCGAAAACCACATCGATCCAAATTAAATGTTAAGTCGTGTTATCTCAAGGGAAGATCGAGATGGTGTTTTCATAATGCAAGGGTTATCGTCGTTAACTCTTAGGGTGATTCCAAAACGAGTGTAACGAGATAATGCCTTCGGTTTCGTTTGAACCCGGAACGAACTTCTATGGATTGAATGCTTTCAGCACATCGTCAGGCGGACGATGAGCATTCTAAGAAATATGTTCTAAAAAGGTAAACGCAGCCTCAAGCCTCATCAACCGGGAATGGATAAAACAGGGGATGTGCAGCAAGGTTAGGTGGGTCATGCCTAAGCAGGACGAGGTATACCCTTGTCTAGATGTCCCTTTTATTCGGCTGTGTGGGCGGTTGGTCTGCAGCCAACTGCGGGGTTATCTTGTTCGAGACTGTTAAGTAAGGAATGGTTCCGACCTTGTGTTACAGGGGAGTTAGGGTGGCTCCTCGATACTGTGATCTAGGCCACGTACTGTGACGGGTGGTACCCCAGTAGCCCTGCCATTGTATGGGATCCAATTTCCAATAAGCGCCGTACGTTTTGATTGTGCCCAACTATGTTGAAATGTGAGATGTAAGCATTTCAGCTATTTCTGTATTTTACTTGAAAACCCTAGACACTATTATAATATCATTGAATTTCCTATAAAATGTTTTGGTTAGCGTAAGGTAAAAACTTACCCGTATTTATGTGTGGGAAGTCTAACGTGATACCTTTATTTTAAATGATTTTCAAAGTTAAACAACTTTAACCCGTTTATTCATACCAGATCCATGTCTGACCCGGAGTTTATATTTTGTTTTTCATAAACACTTGGGTACTCAAATTTTTATGAGTAGCCAAGTGATAGGTATTTGGAGTATAGAGTTTTCTGGAGGAGTTGGAGTAGAAGACCAGACGTATGTAGCTATCTATATAGTTCCGCTGTGTTAGTTAGTTCATGATATTTGAGATGTATATTCTGACAGATATGTATATGATAGTCATGTTGTATGATATTGTATAACTCTGATGTATATATAACTATGTAATATTTATGTTGAGGTATTATGTTTTATTCCATTCCGCTGTGAGATTCTGATGTTGTTATTCTTTCTTTCTTTTCTTTTTTATTTCTATCCCTTTCTTTCTTATTGATGACACGTCTTCCTGGGCGTAGGAAACCGGGTCCTCACACAGCCCGCACCGATAAATAAGATTCTATGGGTGTTGTTTAAGGATCCAGTTCGTGACTCCCATACTTGTACTCTTTATAGGCTTATAAATCATAATTTTTAAATTAATTTGGGGACTTCACTTGTAATATCCAAGCCATTATATTCGTACAAATTATCAATAAAGCGAATACATGACACCTTCAAATGCATGAAGTCTTATTTGCTACTTACATATGATTTCAATTAGGATTCCACGCGAATCAATCCCTTTAGAAGGTGTTACCATTGAAGGCATAGGACCCTTTCGACTCGATTAAATTTCTGTTGTTCCTACTAGGTTACAACTTTGGGATAATCCAACTAACCCAAAAGGGTTTTCGAAGGGATCATTCACTCCTTTAACTTTGTTTTGAGGTGTTGACAAGATTTTTTGTTAATAGATGTTTTAATCTTAAAATATTATTTATGCTATTGTTTTTATAACAAACGTGATAACTTTGCATTTTATAGTGCTTTAGTTTTGAGAAGCTCTAATAACTTTGACAATTAGATGACAAAGTGATTAATTTTGCACTTGTATCTTTACCATTCTATAGACTAGATGCTTCAGATGAACATGATAATTCTTAAATTAGATATTTTGTAGAAACATAATTACTTGCATTTGGATGCATTTTGTAAAAGCTCTATATTTTTGACTTTCAATTTTTATTGCGTATCGTGCATGCACTATATCAAAGTAAACTTAAATAGAAATAAAGGATAAGGAGAAGAAAGAAGGAAAAAAGGAAAATAATCATAAACTTCATTTTGTCTTTTATTTAGCTAAAAATACATGTGCAGTTCAACGCTCTCTAAAAAAACACAGTGAAGTAGTCTATAGAAAAAAAAAAGCTATCTATCTATTTATATGATATAATGCCAACATTTCACTTTAGTGAAGTTTTCTTACACTACGAGAAATACCGTTGTGTAAATTTATAGAAATCAAAATTTTGTTTTTAGTTGCAAAAGACAAGTTCAAGATCCTGATTTAGCGTGTTTTTCTTTCTCACTTTCTCTGATATTCTAACATTTTCATTTGACTATGACTACATGTTTAAATACTAAATGTGTAGATTGACTTTTGTTTCATATTAAAAAAACCTTACGTGCGATATCAACTAATATTTATTTTTTATGTGCGCGTGCATTGCATATACCAAAGTATCTTATGTATTTTTTTTCTTTCACATAGACCGAGCCGGTGTTTCACTGTTAGTTTATTTAATAATTAAACAGTGGACTTTCTTTATATATGACACTTAGTATATGAACAAGCAGAATGTGGGATAGGAAACAAGGGTTAAGGACCTATTTCTCTCTATTTTCTCCTTATGAATCATTAGGTTAGTTTCTAAGAATAACACATGCATGTATGGTTGTACAAAAACCTAAATTTAATTTCTAAGAATAACAAGTGCATATATGGTTGTACAAAAACATTGGGTAGGAAACAAGGGTTAAAGAGCTATTTCTCTCTATTTTCTTTTTATAGATCATTATGTTAGTTTCTAAAAGTAACAAGTGCACATATGTTTGTATAAAAACCAAAATTTAATTTCTAAGAATAACAAGTGCATATATGATTGTATAAAAACTTCGGGTGAGAGAGGATTGAACACTCGACCCCAGGAATACTGAAGAAAAGCTATGAGACCTATGCATTAGCCTACTGCGCCAGCACCCCATGTGTTAATTTTGATTGAAGCTTGACATTAATTTCAAATAAAACCCGGTTGTGATGAAGTTGGAGTCGAAGACGTTGGCTATGAGAAGCTGGCTTCATCATCTTCTTTGAGACAACGAGCTTTCCTCTAGGAGGCATGGCATGAACGGAGTAAATAAAGTTGGAAATTCACCATGGTGAAAAGAAAAACTAGGTAAAAAAAATTTCGACAAACGAAAAAGGTAAGAGTTTGGGCAGCGTAAAAAAATAAATGTGGTAAAATGAAGTGGGGAAAGATAAGAGCATTGGTAAAATGAAGATTAGGTAATTTTAAGTTAAAAAGGTAAAACCATTTTTTTTGAAAACCAAACCGAATTAATAAAATTGTTTTCAGTTAATTCGATTTTACCAAACCGTAGGTACCGTATTATATGGTTAGAATGTTCAACATAAATAACTCGATGATTTTTGAATGATGATTTTCAACTCAATTTCATAATATAACCATATTCAAGATAATGCTTCAACAAAATCAGAAGAAAAAAATTAAATCGACATTAATTTCAAAATAAAACTACTAGAATTTGAGAATGTTTTGTATTGAATGATATTTGAGCAGATAGAATCGAAGAAAATGTGCTTTTATTGATAAATAATGATGTTGAGTGCAAAAGATACAATACTCATATGCAATAAGAAGCTTATATACAGAAATTACAACATTGGGCAATCTTGGGTTTTCGGGTGAAACCCGCATATTTGATATTTTGATATATCTTTAATAATAGTTGTAATACCTTTGCTGTCACACTTTTTTGGTATCAACGTGAACTACCAAAAATGCCCATCTACAAATATTATTAAATATTACTATTGCTTAAAAATAGGATCTAACAGTATATTTTTTTTAACAATTCAAAACGTGTTTATCTTATTATCACTTAGAAATAGGATCTTACGAATAAATTTTTTTCAAAGTCATTTTTTACTAATTAATAACAGAAATGAAAATTTAAAGCAATATGTTAACCCCGTTTTGTCAACGTGTTAAGGCCTGGGCCGACTCATCAGATAAAGTTCTCAGCGACTCAGTGGATTTACGACTCAAGGTACTTCAAGACTCAACTGATTGCCGACTCAACGAATTGAGGAGTTGCACGAGTTAAAGAATTGTGCGACTTACGACTTAAGGAGGCAAACGGTTTACGGCTTAAGGATAGAATGACTTAATGAGTTAACAGACTAAGCGACTCACAACTCGGAGAAATCTGCGACTTAAGGCCTCTGCGACTTAAGATTTGTCATGACTCAGGGAGGTACATGAGTTAAGGAGTCTACGAGTTAAAGAGCCTGTGAGTTAAAAGCTTACGAGTTAAGGAGCTAACGACCTAACAGGTTAAGACCTAAACGACTTAGGGAATGTCACAACTTAAGGAAGTCCACGACCTAAAGAAGTGACGACTCAAAGCAATAAAAGGAAGAGTCAACAACACTTGAGTCGGTGCTGACTTATAACTGCAGATAAGTTGTTCACGACCTAAGACTTGGAGAGCAAGTTCGGTACCATGCTGTAATAAGATGACTCGTTGACGACTTACGACCTAGTTTAAGTCGTACACGACCTAAAACCACAAAGCCAAGATTTTAGTGCTGCGTCACTTTAAACCGTAACCTCTTAACTCGCAAACGAGTTAGGACTTGTATCCAGATGAACGAAGAAAAGCTCAGTTCCACTTCACCTACTCCACTGCCTGCTGACTCTTGAACCTTGAGTCGAGCGCGACCTACGACTCTCCATGAGTCGTTCAAGACTCATGACTTGCGAAAACCACTGCCTAGAATTTTCTATAAATAGAGGGATAACTCCAACATGAAGGGGACTTTTTTGGCTCATTCTTTCCAAGCACCGATACTCTGCTGCATTCCAAACCGACTCGACACTCAAAGCTTTTAAGACACGTAGAACGCTATCAGCAACTTCAAGAAGGAATCTTAAACATCCGACATGGATTTGAAGGCTTTCCCTTACATTGAAGTTTAAGCTACTCGTTCAAAGTGTTTAGTAATTCAAAGTGTATTGTACTTGAGAAGAATTGTATCAACTTGTAACGAAATCATCAATAAAGATATTCAGAGTGGACGTAGGCTTGATCATAAGCCGAACCACTATAAAGACTGCTGTTATTTGCTGTTTTTCTGCAGCTTTCTGCTCATACTCTGTTCCCGAATCATCGGGTGGTGCTTTCACAACTACACTTTACACACCGGGGTGTTAGCGTTTAAATTTTAGCGTTAACATTTTTGGTGCTTTCACTGAGAAGTTGAACTCAGGAGAATTATCATCATTGCTCCACGAAAGTTTGTTGAAGTAATCTCTCTAAAGACTAGAAGTTTATCTGAAATCATGGCTCCGGGGAGAAGGAGTAGATCTGTTAGATCTGGAAATATTCAAGAGGGAACCTCCGCTTCCCCAGCACCTAATCAATCCACTCCACCTATTGGGGTTACAAAAGCGGAGTTGGATGCTGTAATCTTAGGGCTGAACCAGCAGATAAATGCCCAAAGTGCACAATTGGAGGCCCAGAATGCCCAAAATGCCCTAATTTTGAATAAGTTGAACGATTTGCTTGGGGTAAACCGTCATCCAACGGGTAATGAAAGGAACTTTGCTGGCAACATTCATGAAGCTGAAGAAAGAAACATTCCTGAGAGGGCTGCCAGCCCCTTTGAGCGGACATTTCCTGAAGTTGGTGGATCTAAAGCTCAAAATGATGAGGGGTATCTTTCTGAAATGGTTCGACAAATCATGAAAGAAAGCATGCAGAGGAATGAAGACGAGAAGGAATGGGGTTTTGCTCCAAGTAAAACCCCGTTTACCAAAAGGATCTTAAAGGCTGAATTCCCAAGGAAGTTCGTCCCTCCAACTATTCCAGCTTACAAGGTAACAAGTGATCCGAACGAATTCTTGTATAAGTATGATTGGCACATGATAGGTGCCAGAGCTTCTGATGAAATAAAGTGTCGATATTTTCCTGTATATTTGGAAGGTGTAGCTCTGCTTTGGTTCACCAAGCTACCAATTCGGTCTATAGATCAGTTTTCTGACCTAACCCGGAAATTCAAGGAGCAGTTCAGATTATATGCTTCAAAAGCCAAAGATATCATGTCGTTGTCAAGTTTAGAACAGAATCCAGGTGAAACTATCAGATCTTTCTTGAATCGCTTTAATATAGCGCTGGCCGAGGTAGACAATGCAGAACCACGAATGATCTTGACCTATCTGATGAGGGCCATCGACAAGACGAGCGAATTTGGGAAATGGCTTAACCTGAAGGAACCAAATTCCCTTGAAAAATTCTACAAGAAAGCAGATGAGTTCATACGCCTGGAAAGCCGTCCTGTACCGGTAAAGGCAGTATTGGAAAAAGATGAAGATAACATTGCTGCTCCACGCAAGAATGAATCTGTAGGACAAAAAAGGGAAAATAACGATGGGAAGAAACAGAAAAATATAAAGAAGCCTCGTTCCTTCAAGTCATCAGAATATACCCCTTTATCAGATACGCTAGAGCGCATTTACCTTGCCACTAAAGATTCAGTCGATTATCCTAAACCTCCCGTTTTGAGAACCAGAAAAAGAGCTGTACAAAGCGGGAAGTTTTACCGCTTCCATAATCAACCCGGTCATGATACCGATGAATGCCGGCAATTGAAAATTTTGATTGAAGAATTGATAAGGGAAAACAAGCTGCAGCAATTTGTGGAAAAGAATAGAAGCAATCCCGCTTCGTCTAGTCAGGGGCAACGAGCTCCTACTCATCAACCCAGGACAAGTGAGAAAACTGCAGGGCATGAATCCGGAATGCCTGTTATCAATGTCATTACGGGAGGACCTCACCCAGCAGGCAGGAGCTGGGGTGAGATGGAAAGGTATACCCGAGCTTTGAAGTATGCACCGGCCAAGGAAGATGTCTTTGTTTTGGAAGGTGCTACGCCCCTGAAGCAACAAAGAACCTTCGATGAAGATATTGTGTTCAGAGCTAGGGATTCCACAGGTATTGAAGCTTCTACCTTGGATCCCTTAGTCATCTCGGCTGGTATCGGGCCAGCTATTGTGAGAAGAGTTCTCATTGATTGTGGCGCATCCTGCAATATCCTCTTCAAGAAAACATTCGACCAAATGAAGATCCCTATGGCTCATGTGTAAGCCTCATCGCAGAAAATCGCTGGCTTCACTGGGGAGCCAAAACAACCGATAGGAACCGTTGATTTGCTTGTAGAACTTGGAGAGGGAGAAAGAAAAGTGGTCCGCAAGAAAACTTTTGTGATTGTCGACGAATTTTCTGCTTATAATGCTTTCCTTGGCCGTCCAACTCTCACAGCATTCAAAGCTGTTCTGACCCCATGGTGCCTCACCATTATATTTCCCACAGATAATGGAGTGGGAGTTATAAAAGGGGATTAGAATGTTGGGCGGGAGTGTTATGTGACAGAGCTACGAGAAACAAGGAAAAGAGAAATTGGAAAGGATGTGGCAACCCCAGTCCGTATCAAAGAACCAGCCTTGTAGCAATTACAGGGCGGACCCCGCACTGGCGAGCACAGCGGAGCACGGAAAGAGATGGATCCTAGAAAAGCCAGTGCAGGGGAGAATAGAGTGGTACCAGTGGAAACGACAATACCAGTACCTATTGACCCAAAGGACCCAAACAAGGTGTTGAATGTGGGTTCACAACTTAATGTGTCAATTCAGAATATCTTAATATCTTTTTTAAAGCCAAATTTGGATGTTTTTGCTTGGACTCATGCCGATATGTGCGGAATATCCCCAGAAGTTGCAGTACACACTCTGAATATTGATCCAAAATTTACACCTGTGAAACAGAAAAGGAGGACTCAAGGTCCAGAAAGGTCAGCAACATTAAAAGAAGAAGTTGATCGACTCATGGAGAATAACTTTATCAAAGAAGCTAACTATCCGAATTGGGTTTCAAATCCAGTGCTGGTCAAGAAAGCCAACGGAAAATGGAGAGTGTGCATCGATTTTTCAGATCTAAACAAGGCCTGCCCCAAAGACTGCTTCCCGTTACCCAGGATCGATCAACTGGTAGACGAAACAGCAGGACATGAATTGTTATCTTTTATGGATGCCTACTCCGGATATAACCAGATCATGATGCATGAGCCAGATCAGGAGGACACGAGCATTATCACCGATGTTGGTTTTTACTGCTATAGAGTTATGCCCTTCGGGCTGAAGAATGCGGGGGCAACCTACCAAAGACTTGTTAATGCTATGTTCAAACCACAATTGGGTAAGACTTTGGAAATCTACGTCGATGACATGTTAGTAAAGTCTAAGAAAGCAGTGGATCACATAGAACATTTAGCAGACATGTTCGTAGTCCTTCGAAAATACGGAATGAAGCTTAACCCTTTAAAATGTTCATTTGGAGTAGAATCCGGAAAGTTCTTAGGCTTCATCGTGAGCGCTAGGGGCATTGAGGCCAGTCCAGCTCAAATTACCGCCTTAAAGGAAGTCAAAGCTCCTAGAACGAAGACGGAATTGCAGAGTCTCAATGGAAAAGTTGCTACCTTGAGTCGTTTCATTTCCAAAGCCACTAATAAATGCATCCCATTCTTTGACGCCCTAAAGAAAGGAAGGGAAAATTTTGATTGGACTCCCGAATGCCAAAAAGCCTTTGATGAATTGATTCGCCACATGGAAACGCCTCCAATACTTTCTAGGCCTGGCGATGGTGAGGATCTTCTTATATACTTGGCAGTATCATCTCATGCTTTAAGTGCAGCGCTGATACGAGAAGACAAGAGGATTCAACATCCAGTTTACTATATGAGCAAAAGACTCACTAGGGCAGAGATGAATTACTCCAAGTTGGAAAAACTCGCCTATTGCTTACTGATTGCGTCAAGGAAGTTGAGGCAATATTTCCAAGCTCATCCTATCAGAGCCCTCACCGATCAACCTTTAAAGCAAGTCCTGTTTCGCCCTGAGACTTCGGGTCGTCTTCTAAAGTGGAATATTGAACTCAGTCAATATGACATCACTTATCGTCCCCGAAAAGCAATCAACGGACAAGCTTTCGCGGATTTCATCGCAGAATTCACAGATAAGGGTAACAGTGGGGAGGAAACGATCGATGATTCCCCAATCCAATGGAAGTTATATGTTGATGGCGCGAGAAATGACTACTGTTCTGGAGCCGGAGTTGTACTTGAGACCCCTGAAGGTCTGTCATTATGCTATGCACTAAGATTGGAATTTACTTCAACGAACAATGAAGCAGAATACGAAGCTCTTATCGCTGGCCTAAGATTTGCTAAAGAACTAAACATCCGAGCATTACAGATCTTCAGTGATTCTCAGCTTATTGTATGCCAAGTCAAGAAAGAATTCCAAGCGAAAGGGGGAAATCTGCCTGCCTACGTATTAAAGGCTTGGGAACTCCTGGGTGATTTCGACCATTACATGATAAGTCATATTCCTCGGGAAGAAAACACGAAAGCAGATTCTCTCGCAAAGTAATCTAGCACAGGCGAAGCTCAATTTCTGGGGTTGACTCTAGTGGAGGTCCTGTCGGCTCCAAGCATTGATGAGATGGATATTGATTGGATCATGAGCGCGTCTCAAGAACAAGACTCATGGATGACACCAATAACAGAATATCTGCTCAATGGCTCTTTACCGGAAAATTCAAAAGAATGAAAGAAGCTATTGAGGAAAGCCTCACACTATATAGTCCAGGATGGCCAATTATACAGACAGGGATTCTCAATGCCATTACTTCGATGTGTATCCAGGGAAGAGTCCAAAACAATCCAAGCTGAGGTGCATGGGGGAGAATGTGGTGATCATTTAGGTGGTCAAACTTTAGCAAAGAAGATTCTCCGATACGGATATTTTTGGCCAGAAATTAATCGAGATGCGGCAGACTATTCCCGAAAATGTGACAGGTGCCAAAGATTCGCAAAAATTCCCAGAGCACCTTCCACTGAACTCACACAGATGGTAAGTCCATGGCCGTTTGAAATATGGGGGATAGACCTTGTAGGACCGTTACCAACTGCCAAATCTGGAATTAAATATGCCATTGTGGCTGTAGATTATTTTACTAAATGGGCAGAAGCTGAACCACTGGCTACTATCACCTCTAAAAAGATGATAAGTTTTGTGACCAAAAATATCATTTGCAGGTATGGTGTGCCTCAAAAGATAATTACAGACAATGGTACTCAGTTCGAAAGTGAAGAATTCCAAGATTTTTGCAATGGATTCAAAATCCGAAAAAGCTTCTCAGCAGTAGCTCATCCGCAGGCAAACGGGCAGGTGGAAGCAGTAAACAAAATTATCAAGTCAACCATCAAGAAGCAACTTGAAAGAGCAAAAGGTGGTTGGGTCGATAAGCTACCACTAGCACTATGGGTGTACAGAACTACCCACAAGACTGCGATTGGGCATACTCCGTTTTCATTGGCATACGGATCAGAGGCAATGATTCCGGTAGAAACAGAGGTCCCTTCACATAGAAGAATCCATTTCAATCAAGCGGAGAATGAAAAACTACAGCTTGAGGCACTGGTTCTCCTTGATGAAAAAAGAGAAGAGGCTGAGCTCAGAATCGCATCTCATCAGCAAAGGATAGCCAGACATTTCAATTCCAAAGTTCGCCAACGCAGCTTCGAGATTGGAGATCTAGTCCTAAAGAGGATTATGACAGTGACAGGTGTGTTTGGGCCAAATTGGGAAGGACCATATGTCATAGGTCAGAAGCTTCTTGACGGCACATTCAAACTCACTACTGTCGAAGGAGATCAAATTCCAAGAGCCTGGAACAGCAATCACTTGCGCCCATACTTTACTTGATAACTTTGTTGAAATATTGTAAAAAGAATTATGAATGTATGATTCCTGTAATTGAAAGCGAATGTAAAACCAATGAAAGTGAATAATGAAAGACTATAAAGTGGATGTAGGCCCAAATTCTTGGCCGAACCACTATAAATCTTGTGTTCCTTATTATTATTACATGTTTGCTTTATTTTCGATATGAAAAGTACATTAAATGTATTACTGAAATGTCGATTTAAATTTTTGCAGGCAACGAAAATAAAACTTGCACATTACAAGACCAAGTGATTCTTGTTATCATTCAACAAACAAATTCCAAGTCACAAAATTCCCGAATTTAAATCCTAGATAAGAAGTGCTTCAATTGAACGGTCAATGATTTCGCCGAAAACGGGCTCTAGCTAATAAATTGAGAAGTTTGAACAAACAAATATCCAATTAAGAAGCTTATGTCCGTTCTCGCGAACTGGCCCAGCAATGAAGTACACTTCTTTGGATTAAACAAACTACTTGTAAGAAAAGGGAGTGCGAGCTTGAAAAGAAAAAATAGAGGATCGCTAAAAAGGCATAAGCAAGTGGACAAGGAACAACTAAAGCCCTCTTCGGAGGCACAAGTCCTCTTCAAAGGCACAACTCTTCGGAGGATAAAGACCTCTAACGAGGCATATGCCGCAAAAAAGAAAGTTCTCTACTCAACCAAAAAAGATTTTAGGAGTCATGACCCTCCAACCATGAGAGAGTAACTCCCAGGCAATCCTCGGAGGCACATTTCACCAGGAGTTGAAGTGTGACAGCCGCTCTTCGGATTTTCACTTCACCAGAGTTGAAATGTAAAACAAAATAAAAGCCCTCTTCGGAGGCACATTTCACCAGGAGTTGAAGTGTGACAGCCGCTCTTCAGATTTTCACTTCACCAGAGTTGAAATGTAAAACAAAATAAAAGCCCTCTTCGGAGGCACATTTCACCAGGAGCTGAAGTGTGACAGCCGCTCTTCGGATTTTCACTTCACCAGAGTTGAAATGTAAAACAAAATAAAAGCCCTCTTCGGAGGCACATTCCACCAGGAGTTGAAGTGTGACAGCCGCGCTTCGGAGTTTCACTTCACTAGAGTTGAAATGTAAAACAAAATAAAAGCCCTCTTCGGAGGCCCATTTCGCCAGGAGTTGAAATGCAATAGCCGTACTTCGGAGTTTCACTTCACCAGAGATGAAATGCCAAAAAAAAAAAAGAGAGCCCCTCCCAAGGGGCAGAAACAGAAAGACCTCTTCCCAGAGGCATAATAAGACAGAAAGACCTCTTCCCAGAGGCAGAAATGAAAAGACCTCCTCTCGGAGGCACAATCAAGCAGAAAGACCTCTTCGGAGGCACACGTTTCACCAATATTGAAATAAAACTTCCAGGTGTTGAAACGTGAAAAGGTCTTCCTCAGAGGTGCAACTTTTCAAAGAAACAAAAATCAAGAAGCCCTTTACTGTGGCGAAGTAAAAAAAATCCTCACTAAAAGCACACTTTAACTTTCAAAGGAAGAATGAATTACTTGTTCTAGAAAATTCTCTTCCTCAAAAAGAAGTTGAAGTACCTTACAAATACCCGCTTTACCACGTAGAAGATTTCATTCAATAAAATGTGTATATGCACAAAATAAAAAGTGATATCTTCGAAGGTTGAAGCGTAGAAACTTATTTGTGCTCCATTTTTTAATGAATTCATATTCCTCCAAATGTGGAATAATTATTCTCTAAAAAAAAAGCACAAGTTACTCATAAAATAAAATATTACAATGAGCTTATGGTATAGGGGCAGCATGGCATAACTACATCGGTAAAATTGCGCTCGAACAATATATACCACAAGCTCACTGCAATATCGTGCAAAAAAAACTTGTACAAAAATAAATAGTAAATGCATTCTCAGATACAGACAGAAGTTTGTACAAAGAAAAAGAATCATTTTATTCAACACTATTTTATATACAGGTACAGGTTCCAAAGTAAAAAACAAAAGAAAAGCGGGGGGCCGGTACCCGCACAATTTCCGGTCAGTACATGCAAGAAAGGCAAAAGGCGATATGAAATCCACAGAACCAGAGCCATCATTTCTTCTTCCGCCCACCTTTTGAGCCCGCAACTGGCCGAATGACCAACTTTTTAGGCCGGCTTGTGAGGGTAGAGGATGAAGGAGAGAGGGGCTCGGTCGGACTTTCTTCCGCCTCTTCTTCGCTAGTTAAAGATCCCTTCTTCTTCTTCTTCTTGGAAACTCCCTACTTTCCTATCCTCTTGGAGGAAGACCCACTCCCTGGAGAAAGAAGTTTGGATAACGGTTCAGCATCGGAGCCAGTTGGTTCTGGAGTCCTCTCGCTTCCTTCAGTTTCTTCTCCTTTCGGATCTTGAGAAGCAACAGGATCGTCTAAGCCGTGAAGAGCTTATATTTGCTCCTCTTGTGACCCGGGTTGCGAGGCAGAACGAGGAGTGACCTTAGGAGGCGAAGAAGGAATAACTGGAGGAGGAGAAGCCTGAACAGTGCCCGACGTTTTCTCTGCAGAAGGAAAAAAGTTCAAGTCAGTAAAAAGAGGAGACAATGGCTCGCTGAGATTCAAGAAGTAGTCAAAAAGCTCATCAAGTTCGTAAGAAACAAATGAGCAGTCTACTTGGGCAAGACTGTCAGTAGGGTTACCTGCAGAAGTCGGTTCCCTGACGTCAACTTCGTAAGCCTGTGCCTCGGCACTCTCGCCTCCTTCATCTCCACCTTGTATGCTTGTGATATCAGTGGTAACTTTAGTAGGAGATGGGGAATGAGAACTAGAACCGATAATGTCAATCTCGGCTGAAGGAGAAGGTTGAATTGGAGCAGTTGAGATGATTTTTCCTAAATATTCTCCTGCCGCTGTTTCGGCCCTTAATTTTGCAAGCTGTTCTCTCCCCCTAGTGAGAGCGGCACGAGCATCATCATCAAGATAGTGCTCCTCAAGAGCTGACTCAGCATAGCCAGCGCCGCTACCACCGAGCATATCGAGTGCGGCCTCCCAAACTTCAGCCAGTGTAATTTCATACTTGGGGCCTAGAAAGGCGAGGCTACCGCGCCCCAAGATGCTATGCAGATAGAAATCAAAAAATGTTGAGCTGATGTTGGCCCTCGTTGCCTCGTGAGACTCTTCAGCTGCAATTTTGCCGGCAACGGCCTCATCACGCTCCATTTCAGCTTTAGAAAGTTGAAGCTTAAGCATTTGAATCTCCGCTTCTTGGGAGCTGGTTTTCTTCCGAAGCTCTGCAACATCAGCAATAAGCCCTCACTGATCCTTTTTTGCACTTCGAGCCTGTCTTCGGCATCCCTATGGCTGGCATAAGCATCTCTCACTTGTTTTTAGAACACTTCTTCTTTTTGAGAATAGGAAGTGGAGGAAGCAGCAAGCTCTTGTTTCAGTTCTTCAACTTTTGCTTCAAGCTCTTCATTGTAAGAAGCAATGCTCCTCATCTCAGTGTCGTGTTGCTCAAGAACTTTTTTCCACTCGGCTTTATCGTTTTCCATAGTGAGCATGGCCTCTATGTTCGCACGATTAACCCTTTGGAGCTCGTCAACAAGTTTTTGCCAGTTCGACATCCTCTCGATATCAAGCTTGACGGCGTCGAGGTTTCGTAACATAGCAGACTTGTCAATGGGGACTAAGTCAAGGTCAAACCTTACTCCCTTCAGACACCACTGTGGAAACCGATTCTGCAAAGTGGCTGGACCCGGTCCAACTTGGAATTTGGGCCTACTAATTATTGTTTGGATGTCTGCCTTCCCGAGAGCAGGAGAGCCGGAAGGAATGTTGAGCGAGGCAGGAGCAGTAACCTTTTCAGGAGTTGTAAAGGTGTGCTTCTCACCATGTCGGTCTCGCTTACTCGAATCTTCAACCATATGACCTTTTCCTCTGTCATCATGGGATTTTCTTTTATGGGAATCGTCGCCTCTCTGCGAAGAGTCGTGGCGCTCCTCCCTCTCTCTTCTCTCGTAACGCTCCTCTTGAGCCTTCTTCTCTTGAGCCTTTCGAGCGGCTCTTTCTTCATCAGATTCTCTGTAAGAGGGAAGGTAACGCCTGTAATCATATTGGCTACGCCTCCCGTAGCGCTGGAAATCATCATAGTAGGACCCACTGCGCCCCATCGTTGAATCTGAAATAAAAAGAACTAAATCTTAGAATTCTTCAAAGTACAAAAAACCAGAAGCATAAAAGTGCCAAAAAATTCTAAGTGAGTGTGGCGTGCAAACTATGTGCATCAAACTACGAACCACTCTTTAATTGTGGGGTGGTTGTGGGTGTAATAGTTAGCATCAACTCTTAAGTCGATGAAGTCTGTTGCAGGACAGAAGTCGCTTCAACTACCGAAGAAGAGACCCCGGCAATGGTAGGATCATCTTTAAAGATCTCTTGCGAGGTGGCAAAGAGGTCGCTCAACCCTTCGAAAGTATCGTCCTTGCTCTGCTTGGCAAGGCTAGTTTTTTCGGCTTCTTCGCCAGATTTCTGTGACAATCGGGGAGATCCCTGGGGCTCTTCTTCTTCAATAACAGGGGAAAGTTCGACAGGTAACGCCGCAACATCAACTGAAGTGGAGCACTTCACTAGCGAAGTCTTGGGAGCAGGTCCTTTTGGTATGGATGTGTTTGTAGAAACCAGAGCATCTGATGCTTTAGGTGGGGAGTCTGGAACCTCGCAGGGGTGTGTGGAGCGAGAAGGATGAAGAAGTCCGAACTGGTGAAGGAATTCGTCGTTCAGCAAAAATTTCACGTCCCATTCTTCAACCGGTACTGCTACAAGCCTCTCCAGGGTTGGCTTGTGACTGGGATCTCTACAAGGAGGGGGAAGTACTGAAATAAAAGAAAAGAAATGATGACGAAGTTAACACTTGGCAATTCGAACTTCAAAAGACTCAGAATATAAAGGGGGTAAAGGAAGATGATCTTACTTCCTTCTCTCCACACAGCATAAAACCCCGGGGGGCAACGGACATAGAAAAATTGAGTCAAAAACCCATGAGCACTGTCAGGAAGACCGATGATCAATTTACGATTTCGAGCACTTCTCACGACAGTAATAGAGGGGTGATCTTTTGTCCTGGTGAAAGAGCATAGGAAGCAAATCTCATCAAAGCTTGGGAATCGATCAAGCGTCCTCCTAAACAGTACACACAACCCCATTAAAATGGCATAACCACTGGGGTGTAATTGGGACGGGGCGATGGCCAATTGACGAAGAAGTTGTTGGAAAAGGTCATTGAAAGGAGGAACGCCCCCGCTCAGGCACATTTGTCGATTGACCATTACAAAGCCGGGGGGTGCTATGTCAGCAGTGTTACTTCTCTCGGGAAGAATGGCATCTGACTCAGCAATGCCAAACTAAGCGCACAATTGGCGGAAAACTCTGTACGATAATGTAGAAGAGACTCTTTCGGGAGGATTGACCAAAGGAGCCGGAATTACAGTTGCCTCTCCAGTCTGAACCGTTGTATCTTCTTCTTGAGAAGTCATTCTACACAAGCAACTGGATATTCAAATGTGAAGGTGCACGTTTCCTAAAAAGTGTGAAGTGTCGTGCAAAACTAATAAAAATAGCAAGTAAATATAACTGGAATTAAACTAGTCGATGATTGGTCGATTTCAAAATTTCAGAACTTGTTAATATAAAGTTCAAGCATAATATTAGTGCAGGCTGGTCAGTTTCAATTGACTATTTCAGTGCTGCTGTAATATTTTACTTGAAATTGTTGAAAGCACTTCATTCACACAATTTATTTGAGTTAATTATCTGTTATTAACCAATTTGTCATTTGACGTGGGCAGTCGATGGCAGTATATTTGTCCCATCTTTCTGCAAGTATTGTGTTTAACAGGTTGATAGCGTCAAAGTTAGAATAATCTATGAAGAAACACAACAAAGTTCAAGCAGTTTATTTTAACAAATCAAGTTAAAGTTCAAGGTTCAAGCAAAATTGTCAACTGCGACAACTTAAGTGTTGTCTCGGCGACGACTTAAGTGTTGACTCGGCGACTACTTAAGTGTTGACTCGGCGACGACTTAAGTGTTGGCAACGACTTAAGAAATTCTTCCTACGGGTTAAATCAAATCATTGGTTATCTGGCTAACTCGTCCACGACCTAAGGATTACGAGGCGAGTTAAGTTAGGTCGTTTCAATCATGAATTGTTAGTGTCTTAAATCGGCAGTGCTCTAGGTCGTAAACCATGGAAAATAGAAAAGGCTTCAGTCCGAGGCAACGTGAAATTCTTCAAGTCCTATCACGACTATGACTTAAGACTTGTGTCGTGAAGGTTGGTAAGTCGGTCAAAGGATAAGTCGCGATAGTTATTGAATCGCTCAAAATTACTGCGCTCAAGATTACTGGATCGCGTCCAAGTTAACGTCATGCTTCCTCCAACCGACCAACCCCTTCTCAGAACTCCTCAACCCTAACCCATTATCCTCCTAAACCTTAACCCATTATCCTCCTAAACCTTAACCCGTTATCCTCCTATCTCCTAACCCGATAAGCCATACAAGACAATCTCATCTCCTCTAAATCCATGAATCAACTGACCCGAAATATAAAAACCCATCGTCTCCTCCTTGCAAATCGTCTACAAACTCAAATCAAACCGCTCAAAGATTGTCAACAGTTAATCATGACGTGACTCGAGATGAAATATGGTGTGAAGATCCAGTTTGGGGTTAGAAAATTTGGAAACCATGCTCAAAGGGTAACGGTAGTCGTGCAATTGGATGAGCGAGGAGTTTACTTACGTAGTGTGATGACGAAGATTGTAGGAACTTGGTTGGCAATGAGGAAAATTGATTAAGTTCGTCTCTTAAAGTTTCGAAGGTCGTTAATGGCGGAAGTATGCAACTGAAGAGATAAAGTAATGAGAAGAAACGACCTAAGCCATTTATACCTCGGGGTAGTGGAAGATAAGTCGGCCCACGCGAGTCAAGATGAGTCGAAGTACACGACCTACGACTTAGGCGTGTACTTCGAGGGGCAAATGTTAACCCCGTTTTGTCAACGTGTTAAGGCCTGGGCCGACTCATCAGACAAAGTTCTCAGCAACTCAGTGGATTTACGTCTCAAGGTACTTCAAGGCTCAACTGATTGCCGACTCAACGAATTGAGGAGTTGCACGAGTTAAAGAATTGTGCGACTTACGACTTAAGGAGGCAAACGGTTTACGGCTTAAGGATAGAACGACTTACTGAGTTAACAGACTAAGCAACTCACAACTCGGAGAAATCTGCGACTTAAGGCCTCTGCGGCTTAAGATATGTCATGACTCAGGGGAGGTACACGAGTTAAGGAGTCTACGAGTTAAAGAGCCTGTGAGTTAAAAGCTTACGAGTTAAGGAGCTAACGACCTAACAGGTTAAGACCTAAACGACTTAGGGAATGCCCCAACTTAAGGAAGTCCACGACCTAAAGAAGTGACGACTCAAAGCACTAAAAGGAAGAGTCAACAACACTTGAGTCGCTGCTGACTTATAACTGCAGATAAGTCGTTCACGACCTAAGACTTGGAGAGCAAGTTCGGTACCATGCTGTAATAAGATGACTCGTTGACAACTTACGACCTAGTTTAAGTCGTGCACGACCTAAAACCACAAAGCCAAGATTTTTGTGATGCGTCACTTTAAACCGTAACCTCTTAACTCGCAAACGAGTTAGGACTTGTATCCAGATGAACGAAGAAAAGCTCAGTACCACTTCACCTACTCCACTGCCTGCTGACTCTTGAACCTTGAGTCGAGCGCGACCTACGACTCTCCATGAGTCGTTCACGACTCATGACTGGCGAAACCCGCTGCCTAGAATTCTCTATAGATAGAGGGCTAACTCAAACATGAAGGGGACTTTTTTGGCTCATTCTTTCCAAGCACCGATACTCTGCTGCATTCCAAACCGACTTGACACTCAAAGCTTTTAAGACACGTAGAACGCTATCAACAACTTCAAGAAGGAATCTCAAACATCCGACATGGATTTGAAGGCTTTCCCTTACATTGAAGTTTAAGCTACTCATTCAAAGTGTTTAGTAATTCAAAGTGTATTGTACTTGAGAAGAATTGTATCAACTTGTAACGAAATCATCAATAAAGATATTCAGAGTGGACGTAGGCTTGATCATAAGCCGAACCACTATAAAGACTGTTGTTATTTACTGTTTTTCTGCAGCTTTCTGCTCATACTCTGTTCCCGAATCATCGGGTGGTGCTTTCACAACTACACTTTACACACCGGGGTGTTAGCGTTTAAATTTTAGCGTTAACACAATATAAAATTAAGTTCATTCTTTAGTAATTAATTATAGAAATAAAAATTCAAACGCCCCTAAAAATAAGATCTAATAATTAAACATACTTCACAAATTCAAAACGCTTCTAAAAATATGATATAAAATTAAACTTTCTTTAAAATTCAAAATACTTCTCTACGAATATACAAATCTTATTATCACTTGAAATAAAAAATTATTTTTTTGACTGATTTAAATATATACAATTTAAAAAAAAAATCATGCGCGAAGCACGTGCCATTACACTCGTATATAAAAATATATGAGATAACATACGACCGCATTATTCTTCACTTCCCTCCTTAAACCAATATTAGGTTTAGGGTTTCTCTGGCGATTTCAGATCTACGGCGGCGATCAACTAATCATGCCGTTCATCTTCGATTCTTCACAAAAGCTCTTCATTATATTACATAAGAGAGTAGATTGATCCTATCTACTTCATTTTGGAGTAGTTGTCCTTGAGAGTTCGGACTTTTTCTGAATGTTAGATCTATATGCTTCCTCTGTTGATTTCGCTTTATTCTGTCGGAAGTTACGTCACTGAGAGAATCGCCTGTAGCAGTTTCATCAATTTGAGGCGACCGAGTCTGAACACTCAACCTCTTGCTGGATGTCAGATCTATGTGTTTTTCCCCTTTCTCTACCTTCAACTTGGCTTGAAACTTTAAAAAAAATCTTGCTAACAATGCTTTGGTTAGTATGTCGGCACGTTGGTAAGTCGAAGGTATGTGATTGATCTATAGATTTCCTATTTGAATTTGCTCGTGGATAAAATGCAGATAAATTTCGATGTGTTTTGTTGGTGCATGCAATATTGGATTAGCTGGTATATACACAGTACTTTGATCATCACATCATAATATTGGTTTGACTGCTAATTTGATCTGTAATTCTTTCAGTAGAGATTGTAACCAAATTATCTCTACTGTGACACTTGCAACACTCCTATACTCTGCCTCTATGCTTGATCTTGATATAGTAGTTTGTTTCTTAGAACACCATGACACCAGATTATCTCCAACGTCAATATAGTTTCCAGTTACAGACTTTCTATTATCAATGTCAGTAGCCCAATCTCCATCTACATATGCTGTGATATTTAAGTTGTTGCATCTTTTCAAAGTTAGTCCAACATCTGCAGTTCCTTTAAGATATCCGAGAATCCTTTTTACTGCTTTCCAATATTCATCATGTGGTTCCTGCATAAATTGTAAAACTTTGGTAACATTGAATGAAATATCTGGTCTAGTTATATTAGTGTAATGTATAGCTCCTACAATACTTCTATATTGTTTGATATTTGATATGGTTTCTTCCTTTTTTTGGGCAGTTGTTGATTACTGATCATAGTATTAGGCTGTGGTTTTGCCTCATGCTCTTTGATCTGACAAGTATTTCTCTAAAATATTTCTTCTGGCTCAACAATATTTCTATGTTTGATTTTATGTTAACTTCAATACCCAGAAAGTAGTTGAGATTGCCAAGGTCTTTAATAGTCTTTAATAGAAAATTGCTTGTTGAGATATCGTACAATACTGTTGATCTCTTTTGTGTCATCACCTGCTATAATCAAGTTATCAACATATATTAGACATAAATAAATGGTTGTCGTAAATTTTGACAAACAGTGAGTTATCTAATTGATAGCCTAGAGTAGTCAAAGTGGCTTTTAGTCCATCAAACCATACTCTTGGTGCCTGTTTCAAACCATATATGGACTTGTTTAACTTGCACGCATGATGATCATCATATTTAATCCCTGTGGTTGTTACATGTAAATTTCTTCATGTGGAATGCAATTTAAAAATGCATTATTAACATCCAATTGCCTTATATCTTAGTTTTTACTTAGAGCAATTGTGAGAAAAAACCTGATAGTTGTTGGCTTCACCAATGGTGAAAATGTTTCAATGAAGTCAAATCCATACTGTTGAGTATATCCGTTAGCAACCAGTCTTGCTTTATATCTAGACACTATTCCATCTGGATTTTTCTTCAATTTATAGGCCCTTTACATCCTATTATATGTTTATTTGCTGGAGGATGCACTAGACTCCATGTTTTATTCTTCATGAGCGCTTGATATTCTTCATTCGTTGTCTTCCAGTTTTCATCTTTACAAGCTTGCTCAAATGATTCGGGCTCATCAATATTTACTGTTGCTGTGTAGATTTTTGGTTTGATTATCCTACTCTTAGACCTTGTTATCATATGATAGCCTGTTCTGGTTGGTAATTCAGCGTCTATAGATGTTGAATTGTCATCCTAATTAGTGTTGTTCAAAATTTGTTCTTGATGAATATTATTATTGATGCCTTAATTTTGATTGCTTGATACAACAGGTGACTGAGCATGCATATCAGGCTGCTCTTCTATTCCATGACCTGTTTTAGAAAACACACTGTGTTGTGGTTCAGAGACTCCTGCCTTCTTCTCAATCTCAGTCTGATTCCATGTTTCAGTATACAAAGGTAAGTTTGAGATAGATATTCTTGGATTGTATATTTTTTGTGTAGTTTTAACATTTGTACAGGCAAAAGGAAATATTTTTTCATTAATAACCACACGTTTACTTATAAATATTTTTCAGTGTGATCCAAACATTTGTATCCTTTCCGTTTGGTTGCATAACCTAGAAATGTGTGTGGGTGAGATCTGAAATCTATATGACCTTAAATAAGGAAAACATAGACACCTAAATGTCCTTAGACTATCATAATTGGGTTTGATTCCCATGAGTTTTTCCACTGAACTTACTCCTTTTAGTACTTTTGTTGGGAGTCTATTAATCAAATATATATAAGTACTAAAAGAATCAGGCCAGAACTTTAAAGGTAGGGATGTATGAACAAGTAAGATTAACCCTGTTTCAACTATGTGTTTGTATTTTCTCTCAACAAGGTCATTCTGCTCAGAGGTATAGGGACATGTAGTCCTATGTATTATACCTTTGTCTAAAAAAAATTGTCAAGTGATTTATATTCACTAACGCCATCACTTTGAATGATTTTAACATTGTGACAAGTTTGCTTTTCAGCCTATGCGATAAAGTATATGACAACATTATAAGCTTCTGCCTTAATTTTCAGGAAGTATACCCATGTGCATAGTATGTTCATCAACAAAAGATATATATAGTATTTATAGCCATAATCAAAACTAATGGGTGCAGGACCCCAAAGATTCATAGCAACCAATTCTAATGGCATCTTGTATTCAATTGTGGAGTCTGCAAAAGCTAATTTTTGACTTTTTCCCATTTGATAGTAGGTACAGAAATATGGTAAAGAATCAAAAGAAGTTTTGTTTTCTTTTAGAACCTGTTTCACAACACTTGCATTAGGATGACCTAACTTGTATTGGAAGACAAAACTTTTAATGTCGTTGTATTTTTATTGTTTTCAATAGATGATATTTCATTGTTATTACAACACTTTACTTTCAACAAGATTTCTGCAATTAGTTAAAGTAAACTTGTATCACCCATTCATTGCATCACCCTGCAAAAGTTTTTCACTAGTTAGTATGTCTTTAACTAAGCAGTATTTAAGATATAATTCAAAGTAAACATTATTGTCATGTGCAAATTGAGAAATACTCATAAGATTTTTCTTTATTTTTGGAACTCTTAATAAATTATTGAGATATAATTGCCTTTCACCTTTGATATAGGCTTACCATCTCCCATGAATATGGACTGTTTACCTCTATATTTCTTTGTTGCCTAGATTTAAGTTGTCAAGATTGCTTGTCAAGTGATTGGTTGCTCCTGAGTCTAGGTACCATGCCTTATCTTGTATATGTTCAGGCTTTGTATTTTCATCCTAGTACCAATTCTTGTTGCACCAGATTGTTTGTTAGGTTCTTGCTGAACCTGTGCTAAGTTTGCACCATAGTTGCTATTTCTTTGACTGTTTGAGTTTGTCCTAGAATATAGTTAGCGTTGAATCTGAAATAACACTTTGGTGCAGTGCGACCAACTTCATTGCATATTTAACATTTTGGCTTGTTACCACCTCTCCATCTCCCTCTGCCTCTACCTCTTGTAGTGGACTTTCCCCTTTGATACTGTTGATTGGCATAATTTTGGTTTCTGATTTTATTATTTGAAGCATAGGTAATAAACATGTGAGTGTCTATGGGTTTCTTGAAGTCCAATCTTCCTTCATGTGCAAGGAGAATGGAGTGGACATACTCAATTGATGGTAGAGTTTTTTGAGAAGACACAGCCTCATACTCATCACCTAAACCAGTTAGAATAGTCAACACTTGTTTAGTATTAAAAATTTTATGCCCCACAGCTTCAAGCATATCACATATGTTCTTGACTTTTGTCATATAGTCTCTCATTATTTGACCGTCTTTCTTTACACTTTGTAACTGCCTTTTGTAATGCATCACTCCGGCAACAAACCAAGTATTGAAAATTCTTTCAACTGTCAGCCAGATTTCATTAGCAGTTCTACAACAAATCACTTGATGCAGAAATTTCACATTTATTGATGAAAGTAGCCATGAATTTATAAGACTATCTTGCCTTTGATATTTTGCATATTCTTCACTACTTACCGTCTTATTTTCTTGATCAGTGATTAATCTGAGAGGAACGACAATAGTGACAAGAATAAATCCTTTCAAATCATACCCTCTAGCTACAGTTTCAAATTGTATTTTCCAGAAGAGATAATTGTCTTCCTCGAGTTGAGCAGTGATGTGTTGGGTTTGGGGGCTAATGATGGCTTTCAGAAAGCTTTCTGCAATTGCTGAGGCTTGTTGAGTTGGATTAGGAGCATCATCAGATGTTGCTAAACTATTTTCCGCCATGCTGAAGTTTCTTGAATCAAGAAAAGTGCTTGAAAGATCAGAAAATAAAACAGGGAATAGCAAGAAATCTTTTTTCTATAGAAATCAGGTATGTTGCAACTTGGTTTAAATGATGAGGTCGAATCTCATAAACCAGTGGTACGACACCTACTTCTTTTCAGTTTCGATGAGATTCTTGATTTCTTGACCGGTTTTTAATTTTCTCTACCCAAGATTTGATCTGGGAAGGGAACTGTGTAGGCAGGCTTCCCTTGGTGAGGCAGTAGTCTCTGGAGACAAATCTTGCACTGTCCAGATGATAAATGTTGCTAATGGGTATTTAATCTCCAAATGATGAGGTTTCTTGTGTGGCTCGATACCATTTATAATTTGAGAATATTTTGTATTGAATGATATTTGAGAAGATAGAATTGAAGAAAGTGTGCATTTATTGATGAATAACGATGTTGAGTACAAAAGATACAATACTCGTATGCAATACAGAAGCTTATATACAAAGATTACAGTATTGGGCTATCTTATGGTTTCAAGTTAAACCTGCAAATTTGATATACTGATATATAAAAATATATGAGATAACATACGACTGCATTATTCTACATTGAAACGCTGGCTGCGATGTAGTTGGAGTCGAAAACATTGGTTGGAAGAAGTTGGCTTCATCTTCTTCTTTGAGACGACGAGCTTTGTTTGAGGAGGCATGCCGCGAACGGATTAAATAAAACTGAAAATTTACTGCGGTGAAAAGAAAACTGGGCAAAAACTTTTACGACGAATGAAAATATTCAGTGTATGGGCAGCAAAAAAAAGTAGACGTAGTAAAAAGAAGTGGGGAAGGATTAGGGCATTGGTAAAATGGAGTCCTTAATTCGGTGCATCTAGCACCACTCCAAAAGAAATTCAGTTGGCATTAATCATTTCTTATTAAAATTTCTTAATTCCTTTCATATATTTAGCTCTAATTCTTATTTGAGTTTTACAATGTTGACCTTTTCATATTAATTCTAGTTTGAGTTTTACATTCCAAATATATGTTGTTTGCCACTGTTCTTTTAATTCATTTTTTTAATATTTAATGTTTATGATTATGAATGTATGTTAATGATGTAATACTCGAAAATGGCACTATATAGAAGCCACGTTTTTTATTGTGGATTTAACATATGCTAAAAACTTAAAACCACGTAAGTTGAACTGCAAGAAATTTAAAAAAATAAATCATTCCGTGAGTATTGGATACAACCATGGTTAAAGTGATTTTGAAATTCAACTTTCCAAAGTTTCAAAATTTAGTGAAAATTAAAATTGCATGTACTCATGTGTCTGACTAAAAAAACATTTTGATGTATTTAATGTTATACGTCTAGTATACCAAAACAAAGAAGAATCAATAATAAACTTGTCTCACAAGTTTACAACTCAGATTTCCACTACTCTGGAATTCTGTATTAGTTATCTTAACACCAAGTATGTTGTAATTAATTACAACAACAAAGTAACAACTATAGCAGTATTAACTATAGTGCTAAATCAAACCTTATACTATTTAAAGAAATAGTACAACATGGAAAGAAAATGATATATATATATATATAAATATATAAATCAATTAGAAATCTAACCGGTTGAAGAAGGAAATTGCGTTGAGGCTTATCCTAACAATTTCCTTAAGACTTTATTCAAAGTCTCCCAAGATACAACAGACGTGATCTGCTCGAGATTGTAATGAGTATGTCAACTCTATGATTTATTGTATAGAGCAGTAGAGAAGAAGCAGAAGAAAATTGGAATCGAATGAGAATGTGATCAGTATTCTCTTCTATTTATAAGTTCCTCCGCGTCCTTTCAAACAGTTGCGTCCGCTTGACGGTTCGCACCCGTTGCCTTTTAATTGCTATTGTTCGATAATGGGTCACACCGCCGGCTACTTGCATCCGCCCGCGTCGCACCTGCTTCTGTTCGCCCGTGCTTCTTCAGTTGGGTCGCACCTGCTTCTGTTCGCCCGTGCCTCTTTAGTCAATCCGCTTCCGCTTCCGAACAGATCCACACCTGTTCGTATAGTCTGCAACTGTCAGAAAACCCATTTCAGTTTTGCAGTAAAAATAAGATCATACCAAACCCAAACCCGAGCCTGGGACCGGCTCGGTAGGATGGACGGCGGCGGCGCCCGCGCGTGTACGACGGTGATGCATGACCTCCCTCCTCACCACGAAGTAAACAATTGAATGCCCCAAGGCCCCAACCCCTTCATTGCAAAGCTATTAATATACTATAATAGCATTGCACTTTTTGACGATGTGGGACTATGTTATTTTTTTTCAATTTAGTATTAGGAATTCCAACAATCCCCCACATGAATGATAATATTCATATCCCCCACACAAAGCGAAATATCACAGAGTATATATGGAATAATGCTTTATCGTGGATAAACTGATATTTCACTTTGAACTTTCCCTAGTTAAAACTTATCGGATCTACTTGGCTAATCGATGAATTGTTTCATCTTGAACCGTCGGCTTTTATTGTGTATCCAGACAATAAGCATTACGAAGCATTGATTCTCTTCTCATCCAATCTCTTGGTTGTGTTCATTTTGGTCCTGAGCACATTTTGGTTCTGCGAGTGATAGAGAATTTAAGCTTTAATATTCTCATAGGGCCGACCCAGCTCACACTAACATATGTGATCGCAACCATTAAGACTATCCTACATATACACCACTTGTTATTTTCAAGATATGGTCATCATTAAAAAACATACTTTTAACCTTTAACCACTTATGTAGGCATGCATTAAATTTTGCACCATAGGAATGGAGTAGGACTAAGTCCAAACAAATGCATTGCTTCTTGAGTTACTCATAACTGGTTTGCCTATTGAACCGAGTCCGTGGGATCTTCAGTTACTAGGAAGGTTCCTATATAAGGAAACTCTTGTTGGTTTAGGCTTTTAAACCCATTCCCCTCGATGTGCAGTCAATTTTCTCTCTCGATATACCTTTAGTAAATGGATCCGCTAGGTTATCATTTATTTTCACCTAATCAATGGAAATAGTTCCATTAGAAAGTAACTGCCTAACTGTGTTATGGAGACGATGAATGTGTCGTGATTTGCCATTATACACAAAGTTTTTCGCTCTACTTAGCGCTGCTTGATTATCGCAGTGAATACATATGGCCGTTACAGGTTTGGGCCAAATGGAATATCTTCTAAGAATTGACGAAGTCATTCTGCTTCTTCGCCTGCTTTATCTAATATGATAAATTTAGATTCCATTGTGGATCGAGCTATGCATGTTTGTTTAGTAGATTTCCATGACACTACTGCTCCTGCAAGGGTAAAGACATAACCACTTATGGATTTTGATTCCTTTGAATCTGCGATCCAGTTTACATCACTATATCCTTCTAAAGACCGCAGGACATTTTCCATAATGTAAGGAAAAAGTAGTGGTATTTTTTAAATATCTCAACACTCTCATTAGCGCTTTTCAGTGTTCCTTCCCTGGTTACTTGTATATCTGCTTAGTCGACTTACCTCATAAGCGAATTATGGTCTAGTGCAATTCATGAGATACATTAACCATCCTATTACAGGAGAGTATTCCAGTTGCATTACACTCTCATTAGTGTTTTTATGCAGCACTTCTGATGGATTAAAAGGTGTTCTCACTCCTTTAATTTCATAGTTTTGGAATTTTACAATCACTTTGTCTACATAGTGTGACTGAGACAATTCAATATCATTAGGTGTTCTTATTATTTTGATTCCTAAAATAACGTCTGCAACTCCTAAGTCTTTCATATCGAAATTGTTGATTAACATCTTGTTTATGGTCTCTATTACTTTAGTGTTAGGATAAAAGATTAGCATATCGTCTACATATAAACAAATCATAACGTAGGATTGTCCAACTTGTTTGTAATAAACACATTTATCACATTCATTTATACGAAAACCATTTTTCATCATGACACTATCAAATATTTCATGCCATTGTTTTGGAGCTTGTTTGAGTCCATATAGCGATTTTACTAACCGACATACTTTGTTTTCATTTCCTTTAGAAATAAAACCCTCAGGTTACTCCATTTAAATCTCCTCATCGATATCTCCATTTAAGAATGTTGTTTTTACATCAATCTGATGAATCCCTAGATTAAATTGATGCAATTGCTATTAACACTCCTATAGAGGTTATTCGTGTAACCGTTGAATAGGTATCAAAGAAATCTACACCTTCTTTTTGACGATATCCTTTGGCTACTAATCTGGCTTTACATTTATCAATAGAGCCATCTGGTTTCATTTTCTTCTTAAAAATCCATTTACAGCCAATTGGTTTTATTCCAGGTGGAATATCAACTATTTTCTAAGTTTTATTGCTTAGAATTGAATCAATCTCACTTTGGATTGCTTCTTTCCAACATGAAGATTCAGAAGATGACATGGTTCCTTGTACGTTTGAGGTTTGTGTTCTAACATATAAGTTAAAAAATCCGAACCAAATGTCTTGGAAGTTCTTACCTTTACGCTTCTTCTTGATTCAACTTCCTCAATCTCATGATGAGTTTCATCTTCGTGTGAATTGCTTAATTCTTCTCTTGTCCTTTTAGGGACATTATTCCCTTCATTCCTTTTATGTGGGAACACGCCTTCAAAGAATGAGGCATCTCTAGATTCCATGATTGTATTTACATGAATAATAGCTATATTAGACTTGAATACCAAAAATCTATAGGCATTACTATTTTGGGCCGGCCCTAGATAGTAACAATCTATTGTTTTTGGTCCAAGTTTGACTCTCTTAGGAGGCGGAACTTGAACTTTTGCCAAGCACCCCCACACTTTGACGTATTTAAAACTTGGTTTGTGTCATTTTCAAATCTTATATGGAATTGTTTCTGTTTTATTGTGAGAGATTTTGTTTGATATATGATTTGACATATTTAAGGCTTTCCCCCACAAATTCGTCGGCAGACCAGAGGTTAAAAGCATGACATTAATCATGTCTTTTAACGTTCTGTTCTTCCTCTCGGCTGCATCATTTTGTTGTGGTGAATATGAAGCTGTTGTTTGATGAATTATACCATTTTCGGCATAGAACTGTTCAAATGGTGCTTTATATTCTCCACCTCGATCACACCTCAATATCTTGATCTCTTTATTTAACTAATTATCTACCTCAGCCTCGTAATTTAGAAATGATGTAATTGCTTCATCTTTACTATTCAAAAGATATACATAGCAATATCGCGTATAATCGTCAATAAACATGATAAAATACTTTTTCCCACCTTTTGTAGGTAATGATTTGAAATCACATAAATCTGTTTGAACCAAACCTAGTGGTTCGGTGCTTCTATTAACAGATTGAAATGGTTTTTTTTAACTATTTTTGCTTCTACACATGTCTCACGTTCGTAGTTCTTATCTACTCGGAATTTCGAAATTAATCCAAGTTTGATAATGTTTTCATTTTTCGAAAATTTATGTGTCCCAATCTATAACGCCATAGAAAAATTCGTGCTCAAGCAAGTAAGAAACTTCAATTTTATTAAAAGCACAATCAGAATACATAGTTTATTACCGATAACGGCTACATTTGCCTTAAATAGGCCATCACATAAATAACCCCTTCCGATATATATTGCAGCTTTGGACAGAACCATCTTGTCTGACTCAACCACCATTTTGAATCATTTCTTTGATAGTACTGAGCCAGAGATCAGATTCTTGCGTATGTCTGGAACGTGGAGCACGTCATTCAATTTGACAGTTTTTCCAAAAGTAAACTTGAGGATTACTGCGCCACTGCCTTCGATCATGGATACTACAGAATTACCCATACAGAGTTTTTCTTCGTGATCAAATTTCTGGTATGTAGGAAACATGGATTTGTCAGAGCAGACATGACGAGTAGCGTCTTTGTCTACCCGCCATTGGTTAGGATTCTGAACCTAATTGCATTCAGATACAACTGCCAAGAAGTTAGACTCGTCTACTTCCATGTTGTCTACTATATTTGCCTCTTTGTTGCGCCCTTTTTTGCGCCTGCAATTATTAGCGGCATGTCCAACCTTTCCAGAAACCCAACACTCTCCATTAAAAATTTTGGTTCCTTTGTTGTCTTTTGATTTGTTGTCTGGAGCTTTCCTTTTCTACTGGAAATTCTTCTTTTTTTTTTGGTCTTTGACCCTTCAGCTACAAATGCCTCATCGCTTGGTTTTGTAACTTCACGGTTATCTGCCTGAATTTTTAGTCGGACGATGAGATTCTGTAAAGAAATTTCCCTCTTTTTATGCTTTAGATAGTTGCATTAATCTCTCCATGACGGCGACAGTTTTCCCATGATGGCTTCAACCAAAAACACTCTCCAACCTTATGACCTTCCTCTTTGAGTTCATGAACGATGATTTGCAATTCATGCAGTTGAACAGTCACCGGTTTGGTGTCATTCATCTTGGAGTCCATGAATTTGTCTACAATGAATTTCTTAAGACCGATATTTTGCGTCTTGTACTTTGCGGCAAGTGCATTCCAGAGTGCTTTTGCTTTCTTTAGAGGCTGATATACTTTGTATAGCACCTTGTCGAGACAATTCATAATATAGTTTCTTCATAAAAAATCGAAATTCTTACATATAGCAACAACTGATTCCTTGCCTAGTGCAGGAATCGGTTCCTCATCCTCGAGATATCATTGGAGACTGAGTGTGGTGAGATAAAATAGCATTTGATTTTGCCATGTTATGAATTCATCAACGTCTCCTTTGAACGGATCAAGCCTGTTGTGAGTAGTAGCCTTTGTTGACAGTTCAACTGTTGCCATCTCGGTTGAAACGAAAACAGGAAAGTCTTAAGTTTTTATACGCCTAGTATACCAAAACAGATACGAATCAATAATAAACTTGTCTCACAAGTTTATAACGTAGATTTCCACTACTCTGGAATTTTGTATTAGTTATTTTAACACCAAGTATGTTGTAACTAATTACGACAACACAGTAACAACTATAGCAATAATAACTATAGTGCTAAATCAAACGTTATACTATTTAAAGAAATAGTACAATGCAGAAAGAAAATGATATATACATATATATATATATATATATATATATATATATAAATCAACTAGAAATATAACCGGTTGAAGAAGGAAATTACGTCTGAGGCTTGCCGTAACAATTTCCTTAAGACTTTATTCAAAGCCTCCCAAGATACAACAGACGTGATCTGCTCGAGATTGTAATAAGTATGTCAACTCTGTGAATTATTGTACAGAGCAGTAGAGAAGAAGAAGCGGAAGAAAATAGGAATCGAATGAGAATGTGATCATTATTCTCTCATATTTATAATTTGGTCTGCATCCCTTCAAAATGTCGCGTCCGCTTGAAGAGTCGCATCCGTTGCCATTTAACTGCTACTGTTCGTTAACGAGTCGCACCCACCTGCTACTCGCATCCGCTTCCGAACAGATCCGCAGCTGTTCGTATAGCCTGCAACTGTTAGAAAACCCGGTTCGGTTTTGCTGTAAAAATAGGATCATACCAAACTTGAGCCCGGTTCGGTCGATCAAACGGATGGTAGCGGCACGCGTGTGATGGTGATGGATGATCTCCCTCCTCATAACGAAGCAAATATTTGGGTGCCCTAAGGCCCCAACCCTTTCATTGCAAAAGTATTAATATACTAGAATAGCTTTGCAATTTTTGACGATGTAGGACTTATTTTCATTCAATTTAGTATTAGGAATTCCAACATTTACTAAACTAAAAAAGAATGGTACGTTAATAAACATATGCGGTTGTTGTTAGTTATATTTCTTTGTTGTTTGATTGAACGTTCAAATTTAAAATGACGTTTTTAATATGCTAAAGATAAGTTGCTAGAACTTATATTTTCATGTAAGAATATAACATAATATTTGGACGTATTTGAAATGCTTATTTGCATTTAGGAGTAATGAAAATCATGATGCGCGTACAATTTTGGAGTACATGACCTAACCTAGAAGGACTATAACTGAAGAAAGAAAAATGACTTCAAAGTGCAAACAATGCAGATATATAACCATTATTCGTTATAAAAGAAGCTGAGATATGATGTATTATATTTTCAATGACGCTGTGAGATCTTTTTTTAATAGCGTTGGAACAAGGAAATTAATTTACTTGAAAGATTATTCAACAAATATGTTATATACTGGCTTTGCTAATTATCAAAATCAGAGCAATATACAGTATGATACGCCTACTATGTATTTGATTGTCATTTCTCATACATATGAATTCTTTCATTTGGTATTTGCAAATAGTTTGGAGGGTATGCGTGACGCCCCACCTCTATACCCACGCTAGCCAAGAACACTACGGTGTAATGCTGTCAACTAGCACGGAGAATAAGGCTGTTGAGGAGCGACCATCCGTGTAATTGCTTTGCGCGAGCACCGATATGTCAGATAGTATAACATGCATTTTATTTCAAGAGGAAATCCGACATACCGATACAAACACAAAGCTACTACACGGTGGCTATAATAATCTTCGGAAACAAATATAGAAATAAGCATAACACAAATCAGTCACAGATAATTCGTATCACAAAGGCGGAAGAAGATATGAATATATATAACTAAAACATGAAAGTGTATATCAGAGTAGTGGTCAAAAAGATCCACAATAATACAAAAGAATAGAAACGCATGCCATACAAAAATATACAACTATGAGTCCATATCTCAAGTGTATACAATAAAGTAAACTACTAATCTAAGTAGTTAGCCAAAAGTCAGGATGAATGAATCCCTGGGGAGAAGTCAAGCAGAAGCACCTATAACATCTCGGTCTGACCCGAGTATTATTTAATAAGAAAATAATAAACGGATCAGTCTAGCTATAAATATCAGATAACATGATATAGAATAAGAGATATGGCATAAACATATGATATCCATAATGGCATACTACTATAAGTATGCAATTGAAACTCAACATGAGATTAATCAATATCACAAAAATCTTCACAAAGATCCAAAAAGGGTTTCATACCCAAAACTTGAATTCACAACAAGTCAATGACCCACGAATTCACCAAAACATAAAAATTAATAAAGCATATCAATAGAAATCACAAAAATAGGTGAAGCAAAAATTCCAGAATTCAACACACGAAATCCAGAAATCACAAGAAAGGGGGGAAGCCTATCTCACGAACGGGAGCATTAAATCTCACCAACATATGTATCACACGAAAGAGAAGATATCTCATGGTAGCTAGCCATTAATTTTTGACACACGAATGGCCCGAAGACCATGGGGAGCTACCCCACATGTACACCGAAACAAAGAGACATCGCACAATTGCTAGTCTAAATCTTAAAATGATCGTCATGATCAAAGAGAAGTGTCAATTACAGTAAGCTAGTAAATATATGAGCTTAGCTTCATGTCCCATAACCACTAGCTTAACTTAAATATTTACGAACAAATTGTAGATCTCCACTAGAAAATTGTCACAAGAGTTTCAATCGAACAAGTCCAAGAATTAACCGACGAAGTAAACGCGGGCGTTTCATACCACTTGTTTTACTAAGCCGTTTAATTAGATTTCTCATACGAGTGTGGTAAAGGTTTGTATATACTAATAGATCGAAAATCGGTTTGACAAAACGAGCTTTGTAATAAAATAGTGTTGAAATCATTTGGAGAAAGAGTTTTGATATTTACTACTAGTATAGAAAACCTTTATATTTTTAAAGTGACAAATCACAAAGAAGATTATAGGAACGATCAATCACTAAAATTCACATTCGAAGACGTGAATAAAATCCGAAGAAATCGATACCGAATCCATCGAAAGGGATATTCCAAGAATTCCCGAAGAAAATAAGTCATCAAAGTCAATAACAAATGATAACAACACATAGGGAAATAACACAAATTGATTGAATTTGGAAACTACGCAAAATAGGAGAAATAGGAAAAACAGCAACAGGTCAGTCGACCGGCTACAGAGCTCGGTCGACCGGACCCTATTCTGAAAAATCCTCGGGAAGCAGGTCGGTCGACTATGCTCTGCAGTCGGTCGACCAAACCCTGAGGCAGAGAAGTGCTTTGCACTTTGGAAGCAGGTCGGTCGGCCGACAGCAGAGCTCGGTCGGCCAGACCTGTTCCCAGTCCCTTCCTAGCCCATCGAATGAAATGGCCAATCACGACCAATTTGCAACCATTCGAGCATCGGCACTAAGGATTTATGCCTATCGACTACCCGGCCCTATGAGCTCTTCGTTGCATCACCAAAAACACATTTGAACATCAAAGCTATGATTTTTAAAGAATTGAACCCAAAACACCAAAAATTGGAATATTCACCAAATCAATCCAAACCAAAAGCAAATGCACACGAATAAGTGTTAGGAATTCATACCTAACAATCGAAGATAGTTATAGACTAAGATGTGAGATAAAAATATTACCTTTGAACCCAAACGATTGAAAAAGAAGATTAGAAGCAAAGAGGAATCAACCACTCTTCAAATCCAGCTCAAGAAGCTTGATTCTAATCTTTAAAAGAAGAACATTCCCAAAGATAGGTTTAGGAATTTATGAAATTGATAAGTGAATGAGTTGGAGAAGAAGAAGAGAAGCTTACCAATGGGTTCTTCTATTAGTTTGGAGCTAGAGTTTGATTTTCTAAAGAAAACTAGGGCTTGGAGTTTTAATTTCTCATTCCACACTCCATTGTTATAAAAGCTTGAGTAAAAGGAAAATAGAAAGTAAGTGAATGAAGAGGAGAGTGTTGGAACTGAGTTAAGTGGGGTTAATGGGCTCAGCCTAAACCAAAGCCCTAAGTACAAAGTAGCAAAAATCAACTTACTCTAAACATATCGAAGCTTATACTCAAAAAGGCCGCAAACGGCATTTTAAACTCAATGGGAGTGGTCCCGAGTCCTAATTCGACCGTATGCGAAAAGTAGCTTTTCGGAGTAAATTCCGAGTATCGATAGAATATTTAAATAAAATATTTAAATATAAAAATCGATAAATATGCGGGTTGTTACAAACTCCCCCCCTTAAAGAAATTGCGTCCTCGCAATATTTAGGAAGAAAATATAAAGCAACAACCATAAAAGCACATTCAACACAAAAGAGAATTGAAATAAAAGGTACACCTTAAAGAGCACGGGAAAGCAAGTCCGGATGTGATCGCTCGATGAACTCTCTGGATTGCCAAGAACAATCCTTAGGATTTGAAGACCATTGAACTTTCACACGCGGAACATCCTTATTTCGAAGTTGTTTGACTTCCGAAGCAATAATACGGACATGATGCTGCTCATAAGTTAAATTATGAGAAACTTCAATCTCTTCCACAACACCGGGCTCAAGAATAGAACCGGAATCTCGAAGGCACTTCTGTAATTGAAAAACGTGAAACACGTCATGAATAGAAGAAAACTGAGCCGGTAATAAAAGGCGATAAGCCACGGAACCAACACGTTCGATGATAGGAAATGGCCCAACATATCGAGGCGCTAATTTTCCCGATCGACTGAAACGCACAACACCTTTCATGGGTGAAACACGAACGAACACAAGATCTCCCACAGAAAATTCTAATTTCCTTCTTCCGTTATCGGCATAGGATCTTTGTCTACTTTGGGCTTCATTCATCCTATGACGAATAAGGTCAACCTTTTCTGTGGAATCACGAATAAAATATGGACCTAAAACCGGCTTCTCACCGGCCTCAAGCCAATAAGAAGGAGATCGGCATGGCCTTCCATAGAGTGCCTCGAAAGGTGCCATACCAATATTAGATTGGAAGCTATTATTATAGGAAAATTCAACAAGTGAAATATGATCTTCCCAACTTCCACCAAAATCAAGAACACACGCACGAAGCAGATCTTCAAGAGTTTGATTCACATGCTCGGTTTGTCCATCAGACTGGGGGTGATAAGCGGTGCTAAAATTAAGCTTCGTTCCCAAAGCTTTTTGAAGACTCTTCCAAAATCCACTAGTAAACAATGGATCACGATCACTAACAATAGAAGTAGGAACTCCATGTAATTTAACAATCTCTTTAACAAAGAGTTTGGCCAAAAGAAGAACGGTTCGGTTAGACCGAACGGGAATAAAATGTGCAGATTTAGTAAGTCTATCAACGATCACCCATAAGCTATCATGACCCGAACGAGAACGGGGAAGGCCATCTATAAAATCCATGGAAATTTGGTCCCACTTCCAAATTGGAATTTCTAAAGGTTGCAATAACCCACCCGGCCTTTGATGTTCGGCCTTAACGAGTTGGCAAGTCATGCAACGTTTAACAGAGTTAGCGATGTCAAGTTTCATTCCCTCCCAATAATAAAGTCGCTTCATATCCACGTACATTTTACTACTACCCGGATGAATGGTAAATTTAGAACGATGTGAATCTTCTAAAATATCTTTACGAAGATCACAAATATTTGGCACGATAAGTCTACCAAATCTCCGAATGCCACCATGAGAATCGATATTAAAGTCTTTCAAACCTTCAATATCAATTTTATCCTTAATATTTTGGCCAAGAAGATCCAATTCGGGATCTAGCCTTTGAGCTTCAAGAATGCGGTCTAAAAGAGAAGGATGAGCCTCAAGGCTACATAAAACAAATGATGAGCATAAATCGGATACGCGGTCGTGAATCTCACAAGTGGATAAGATCTCGAGATCGTTCCATTCGGATATCATCATAGAAACAACAGCTTGTTGTTTACGGCTAAGAGCATCGGCGACAAGATTACCCTTACCGGGGGTATAAAGAATATCAAGATCATAAGGAGCAAGGAACTCGAGCCAACGTTGTTGACGCAAATTAAGTTCCTTTTGAGAGAATAAATACTTCAAGGACTTATGATCGGTATAAAGAATAAATTTCTCTCCCAAAAGATAATGACGCCAAATCTGAAGAGCAAAAACAATAGCCACGAGCTCTGAATCATGAGTGGCATATCTAGTCTCGACAGGCTTTAATTGCCTAGAAGCATGAGCAATAACACGTTCTTTTTGCATAAGAACGACACCCAAACCAATGCGACTAGCATCGGTATAAACAATAAAATATTGATTCCCTTCAGGAATAACAAGAATAGGAGCATCAGAAAGGAGTTCTTTTAATTTCTGAAAAGAAGTTTCACATTTGTCCGACCAAATGCATTTAACAACTTTCTTTGTTAAGCTAGTGAGAGGCACGACAATCTTAGAAAAGTCTTTGATTAAACGGCGGTAATAACCCGCCAATCCAAGAAAACTACGAATCTCCGTCACACTCTCCGGTCTCTTCCAATCTTGAATCGCTTCAATCTTTGAAGGATCCATGGAAATTTCGGATTCGGAAATAATATGACCGAGAAACTTCACACGAGATTGCCAAAAGTGGCATCTAGAAAACTTTGCTTTTAAATGATTACACCTAAGAGTTTCCAACACAATCCGAAGATGCTTCTCATGTTCCTCCTTGGTTTTTGAATACACAAGAATATCATCAATAAAGATGAGAACAAATCGATCGAGAAAATCTTTGAAAACACCATTCATAAGGTCAACGAAATAAGCCGTAGCATTCGTTAGACCAAATGGCATAACAAGCCATTCATAAGATCCATAACAAGTATGGAACGATGTCAATGGAATGCTATCCTCTGCAATACGAAGCTGATGAAATCCAGTAGCTAAGTCTAATTGTGAAAAGACTCTAGCACCACTAAGTTGATCGAATAGACAATCAATACAAGGTAAAGGATATTTATTTTTGATAGTAAGATCATTAAGCTTGCCGTAGTCAACGCAAAGTCTAAGTGTACCATCGGATTTCTTTACGAAAATAGCCGAACCTTCCCAAGGCGAGGAACTAGAGCGAATAAATTGCTTCGTCTCCAATTCGGATAATTATTTACGCATCTCTTCATTTTCTTTATTGGACATACGATAAGGAGGACGAGTTATAGGTTGAGCTCCAGGGATAAGATTAATTCTGAACTCAATTGCTCGCTTAGGTGGTAATCCTAAAACGGGCTCAAATATGTCGGAAAATTCACGAACAACGTGAATAAGAGAAATAATATCTTCCTCATCATCATTATCGTCATCATGAGGATTTAAAGAGTATAACGATGCAACCAAACTGGAATCCAAATCTTTAAGATTAATAGAAATCTGCTTAACAAATTGAGGGTGTCGGAGATAAATAGTCCACTCGGGACATAGGATGCGAGTTTCATAATGGTTAAGCCAATCCATTCCCAAAATCATTCCAAAGTCTAAATAACGCATGACATGCAAAATGGCTAGGAATGGAAAATCGCACAAAATAATCTCCACATCCTTACTCAGTTGCGGATCCACCAACCGGATTCGCAATTCTTAAAGAAGTCATTAAAGCAACAACACTTAAAGAAAAAGTATCGACAAGCACTTTTGATATAAAAGAATGGGACGCACCCGTATCAAAAAGAACTCGAATAGGATGATCACGAAATAAAATAATGCCATCAAGGATAGAATGAGAAATACTTTAGCCACGAGATGTGTTGCCAGGGGCTTGAGCAACATTTAACTTTCCCTCCTTCCTGCCCTAAAGCTTGGGGCAAGAAGATAAATAATGATCCGGGCTTTTGCAATAGCGACAAGTACGAGGCTTTGAACACTTGTTCGCAAAATGGTCTTTGGAACCACAGTTAAAGCATTTCCCTTCAGTAGAGGAAAAGGTCTTTGCAACAGGAGTTGCTTGCCTCCCTTTCTTATTGGGATAAGGAACTTTGAATTTGTTTGGCCTCTTCTTGTTGTTGAAGTTTGGTTTGGAGCCCACCACTTCAACATCACTTTCCCTATCCGCCTCTTCCAAACGAAGAGCGGTATCAATGAGTTGGTCGAAGGGAACTTCTAATTTTAGAAGTAATGGCTTCTTGAGATTTTTGTTTAAGCCATAGACAAATCTTTGGTTCTTCTTCAATGGGGTGTTGATGTATTCAACCCCATATTTGAAAAGTGACTCAAAGGATGCAACATAATCAGTCACGGAGGCTTTACCCTGAACAAGGTCTATGAAACGTCGAGCCAATGTCACTTTCTCTGCTTCTGGCACGAATTTTAATTCGAAGCGTTCCCGGAATTGCTCCCAGGTGAGATCCGCTTCATTAATCTCAGAAATAAGATGTTCGTACCAGTCCAATGCTGTTTCTTGGAGCATACTAGAGGCCACCTTGGTGAAGATCAATGAGGTTCATGCGAGAAAAGATTTGATCGCATGATCTCAGCCAAGCCTGGACTTCAATAATAGTTTCGGAACCTTTAAATGGCTTCCCACCTAGGTGGTTGTAATCATTGCACAAATGTGCAAACCCAGATTTAGGGTGAGTAGGTTTCGGATTAGAACCAGCTGCTTGAGCATTCGTCACAAGGTCAAGAAGTTGTTGGGTAGTCATAAAAACTCCATCGTGGGGTAGAGCACTAGATGGTCCAGCTCTGCGACGACCAGGTCTAACCATTTCTCTTCCCTTAGAAAGAAAGAAAGATGAAGAAAATGGTTATTCACCAAATGAATATCAAGCAATCTTGATAGATAAAATAAGGAATCATAAAGAAAATAGGATGAATCGGTACGAAGACTCGAATTAAATCCTAAGGCACGACTCCTAAGAAGGACTTAGGACGATGATCCTTGTTAAATTATTCTACATTGTTCCAAAGTTTGGCTCTGATACCAAGCTGTGACGCCCTACCTCTATACCCACGCTAGCCAAGAACACTACTGTGTAATGCTGTCAACTAGCATGGAGAATAAGGCTATTGAGGAGCGACCATCCGTGTAATTGCTTTGCGCGAGCACCGATATGTCAGATGGTATAACATGCATTTTATTTCAAGAGAAAATCCGACATACCGATACAAACACAAAGCTACTACACAGTGGCTATAATAATCTTCGGAAACAAATATAGAAATAAGCATAACACAAATAAGTCACAGATGATTCTTATCACAAAGGCGGAAGAAGATATGAAATATATAACTAACACATGAAAGTGTATATCAGAGTAGTGGTCAAAAAGATCCACAATAATACAAAAGAATAGCAATGCGTGCCATACAAAAATATACAACTATGAGTCCATATCTAAAGTGTATACAACAAAGTAAACTACTAATCTAAGTAGTTAGCCAAAAGTCAGGATGAATGAATCCCTAGGGAGAAGTCAAGCAGAAGCACCTGTAACATCTCGGTCTGACCCGAGTATTATTTAATAAGAAAATAATTAACGGATCAGTCTAGCTATAAATATCAGATAACATGATATAGAATAAGAGATATGGCATAAACATATAATATCCATAATGGCATACTACTATAAGTATGCAATTGAAACTCAACATGAGATTAATCAATATCACAAAAATCTTCACAAAGATCCAAAAAGGGTTTCATACCCAAAACTTGAATTCACAACAAGTCAATGACCCACGAATTCACCAATGCACAAAAATTGATAAAGCATATCAATAGAAACCACAAAAATAGGTGAAGCATAAATTCCAGTATTCAACACACGAAATCCAGAAATCACAATAAAGAGGGGGAGGCCTATCACACGAACGGGAGCATTAAAGCTCACCAACATATGTATCACACGAACGAGAAGCTATCTCATGGTAGCTAGCCATTAATTTTTGACACACGAATGGCCCGAAGACCATGGGGAGCTACCCCACATGTGTGAGTCGAAATCACACTGAAACAAAGAGACATCGCACAATTGCTAGTCTAAATCTTAAAATGATCGTCATGATCAAAGAGAAGTGTCAATTACAGTAAGCTAGTAAATATATGAGCTTAGCTTCACGTCCCATAACCACTAGCTTAACTTAAATATTTACGAACAAATTGTAGATCTCCACTAGAAAATTGTCACAAGAGTTTCAATCGAACAAGTCCAAGAATTAACCGACGAAGTAAACGCGGGCGTTTCATACCACTTGTTTTACTAAGCCGTTTAATTAGATTTCTCATACGAGTGTGGTAAAGGTTTGTATATACTAATAGATCGGAAATCGGTTTGAGAAAACGAGCTTTGTAATAAAATTGTGTTGAAATCATTTGGAGAAAGAGTTTTGATATTTACTACTAGTATAGAAAACCTTTATATTTTTAAAGTGACAAATCACAAAGAAGATTATAGGAACGATCAATCACTAAAATTCACATTCGAAGACGTGAATAAAATCCAAAGAAATCGATACCGAATCCATCGAAATGGATATTCCAAGAATTCCTGAAGAAAATAAGTCATCAAAGTCAATAACAAATGATAACAACACATAGGGAAATAACACAAATTGATTGAATTTGGAAACTACGCAAAATAGGCGAAATAGGAAAAACAGCAACAGGTCGGTCGACCGGCTACAGAGCTCGGTCGACCGGACCCTATTCTGAAAAATCCTCGGGAAGCAGGTCGGTCGACTATGCTCTGCAGTCGGTCGACCAAACCCTGAGGCAGATAAGTGCTTTGCACTTTGGAAGCAGGTCGGTCGGCCGACAGTAGAGCTTGGTCGGCCGGACCTGTTCCCAGTCCCTTCCTAGCCCATCGAATGAAATGGCCAATCACGACCAATTTGCAACCATTCGAGCATCGGCACTAAGGATTTATACCTATCGACTACCCGGCCCTATGAGCTCTTCGTTGCATCACCAAAAACACATTTGAACATCAAAGCTATGATTTTTAAAGAATTGAACCCAAAACACCAAAAATTGGAATATTCACCAAATCAATCCAATCCAAAAGCAAATGCACACGAATAAGTGTTAGGAATTCATACCTAACAATCGAAGATAGTTATAGACTAAGATGTGAGATAAAAATATTACCTTTGAACCCAAACGATTGAAAAAGAAGATTAGAAGCAAAGGGGAATCAACCACTCTTCAAATCCAGCTCAAGAAGCTTGATTCTAATCTTTAAAAGAAGAACATTCCCAAAGATAGGTTTAGGAATTTATGAAATTGATAAGTGAATGAGTTGGAGAAGAAGAAGAGAAGCTTACCAATGGGTTCTTCTATTAGTTTGGAGCTAGAGTTTGATTTTCTAAAGAAAACTAGGGCTTGGAGTTTTAATTTCTCATTCCACACTCCATTGTTATAAAAGCTTGAGTAAAAGGAAAATAGAAAGTAAGTGAATGAAGAGGAGAGTGTTGGAACTGAGTTAAGTGGGGTTAATGGGCTCAGCCCAAACCAAAGCCCTAAGTACAAAGTAGCAAAAATCAACTTACTCTAAACATATCGAAGCTTATACTCAAAAAGGTCGCAAACGGCATTTTAAACTCAATGGGAGTGGTCCCGATTCCTAATTCGACCGTATGCGAAAAGTAGCTTTTCGAAGTAAATTCCGAGTATCGATAAAATATTTAAATAAAATATTTAAATATAAAAATCGATAAATATGCGGGTTGTTACAAACTCCCCCCCTTAAAGAAATTGCGTCCTCGCAATTTTTAAGAAGAAAATATAAAGCAACAACCATAAAAGCACATTCAACACAAAAGAGATTTGAAATAAAAGGTTCACCTTAAAGAGCACGGGAAAGCAAGTCCGGATGTGATCGCTCGATGAACTCTCTGGATTCCCAAGAACAATCCTTAGGATTTGAAGACCATTGAACTTTCACACGCGGAACATCCTTATTTCGAAGTTGTTTGACTTCCGAAGCAATAATACGGACAGGATGCTGCTCATAAGTTAAATTATGAGAAACTTCAATCTCTTCCACAACACCGGGCTCAAGAATAGAATCGGAATCTCGAAGGCACTTCCGTAATTGAAAAACGTGAAACACGTCATGAATAGAAGAAAACTGAGCCGGTAATAAAAGGCGATAAGCCACGGAACCAACACGTTCGATGATAGGAAATGGCCCAACATATCGAGGCGCTAATTTTCCCGATCGACTGAAACGCACAACACCTTTCATGGGTGAAACACGAACGAACACAAGATCTCCCACAGAAAATTCTAATTTCCTTCTTCCGTTATCGACATAGGATCTTTGTCTACTTTGGGCTTCATTCATCCTATGACGAATAAGGTCAACCTTTTCTGTGGAATCACGAATAAAATATGGACCTAAAACCGGCTTCTCACCGGCCTCAAGCCAATAAGAAGGAGATCGGCATGGCCTTTCATAGAGTGCCTCGAAAGGTGCCATACCAATATTAGATTGGAAGCTATTATTATAGGAAAATTCAACAAGTGAAATATGATCTTCCCAACTTCCACCAAAATCAAGAACACACGCACGAAGTAGATCTTCAAGAGTTTGATTCACACGCTCGGTTTGTCCATCAGACTGGGGGTGATAAGCGGTGCTAAAATTAAGCTTCGTTCCCAAAGCTTTTTGAAGACTCTTCCAAAATCCACTAGTAAACAATGGATCACGATCACTAACAATAGAAGTAGGAACTCCATGTAATTTAACAATCTCTTTAACAAAGAGTTTGGCCAAAAGAAGAACGGTTCGGTTAGACCGAACGGGAATAAAATGTGCAGATTTAGTAAGTCTATCAACGATCACCCATAAGCTATCATGACCCGAACGAGAATGGGGAAGGCCATCTATAAAATCCATGGAAATTTGGTCCCACTTCCAAATTGGAATTTCTAAAGGTTGCAATAACCCACCGGGCCTTTGATGTTCGGCCTTAACGAGTTGGCAAGTCATGCAACGCTTAACAGAGTTAGCGATGTCAAGTTTCATTCCCTCCCAATAATAAAGTCGCTTCATATCCGCGTACATTTTACTACTACCGGGATGAATGGTAAATTTAGAACGATGTGAATCTTCTAAAATATCTTTACGAAGATAACAAATATTTGGCACGATAAGTCTACCAAATCTCCGAATGCCGCCATGAGAATCGATATTAAAGTCTTTCAAACCTTCAATATCAATTTTATCCTTAATATTTTGGCCAAGAAGATCCAATTCGGGATCTAGCCTTTGAGCTTCAAGAATGCGGTCTAAAAGAGAAGGATGAGCCTCAAGGCTACATAAAACAAATGATGAGCATAAATCGGATACGCGGTCGCGAATCTCACAAGTGGATAAGATCTCGAGATCGTTCCATTCGGATATCATCATAGAATCAACAGCTTGTTGTTTACGGCTAAGAGCATCGGCGACAAGATTACCCTTACCGGGGGTATAAAGAATATCAAGATCATAAGGAGCAAGGAACTCGAGCCAACGTTGTTGACGCAAATTAAGTTCCTTTTGAGAGAATAAATACTTCAAGGACTTATGATCGGTATAAAGAATAAATTTCTCTCCCAAAAGATAATGACGCCAAATCTGAAGAGCAAAAACAATAGCCACGAGCTCTGAATCATGAGTGGCATATCTAGTCTCGACAGACTTTAATTGCCTAGAAGCATGAGCAATAACACGTTCTTTTTGCATAAGAACGACACCCAAACCAATGCGACTAGCATCGGTATAAACAACGAAATCTTGATTCCCTTCAGGAATAACAAGAATAGGAGCATCAGAAAGGAGTTCTTTTAATTTCTGAAAAGAAGTTTCACATTTGTCCGACCAAATGCATTTAACAACTTTCTTTGTTAAGCTAGTGAGAGGCACGACAATCTTAGAAAAGTCTTTGATTAAACGGCGGTAATAACCCACCAATCCAAGAAAACTACGAATCTCCGTCACACTCTCCGGTCTCTTCCAATCTTGAATCGCTTCAATCTTTGAAGGATCCATGGAAATTTCGGATTCGGAAATAATATGACCGAGAAACTTCACACGAGATTGCCAAAAGTGGCATCTAGAAAACTTTGCTTTTAAATGATTACACCTAAGAGTTTCCAACACAATCCGAAGATGCTTCTCATGTTCCTCCTTGGTTTTTGAATACACAAGAATATCATCAATAAAGATGAGAACAAATCGATCGAGAAAATCTTTGAAAACTCCATTCATAAGGTCAACGAAATAAGCCGGAGCATTCGTTAGACCAAATGGCATAACAAGCCATTCATAAGATCCATAACAAGTATGGAACGATGTCAATGGAATGCTATCCTCTGCAATACGAAGCTGATGAAATCCAGTAGCTAAGTCTAATTGTGAAAAGACTCTAGCACCACTAAGTTGATCGAATAGACAATCAATACGAGGTAAAGGATATTTATTTTTGATAGTAAGATCATTAAGCTTGCCGTAGTCAACGCAAAGTCTAAGTGTACCATCGGATTTCTTTCCGAAAATAGCCGAACCTCCCCAAGGCGAGGAACTAGAGCGAATAAATTGCTTCGTCTCCAATTCGGATAATTATTTACGCATCTCTTCATTTTCTTTATTGGACATACGATAAGGAGGACGAGTAATAGGTTGAGCTCCAGGGATAAGATTAATTCTGAACTCAATTTCTCGCTTAGGTGGTAATCCTAAAACGGGCTCAAATATGTCGGAAAATTCACGAACAACGTGAATAAGAGAAATAATATCTTCCTCATCATCATTATCGTCATCATGAGGATTTAAAGAGTATAACGATGCAACCAAACTGGAATCCGAATCTTTAAGATTAATAGAAATCTGCTTAACAAATTGAGGGTGTCGGAGATAAATAGTCCACTCGGGACATAGGATGCGAGTTTCATAATGGTTAAGCCAATCCATTCCCAAAATCATTCCAAAGCCTAAATAACGCATGACATGCAAAACAGCTAGGAATGGAAAATCACACAAAATAATCTCCACATCCTTACACAATAAACTGATTGTTGCGGATCCACCAACCGGATTCGCAATTCTTAAAGAAGTCATTAAAGCAACAACACTTAAAGAAAAAGTATCGACAAGCACTTTTGATATAAAAGAATGGGACGCACCCGTATCAAAAAGAACTCGAATAGGATGATCACGAAATAAAATAATGCCATCAAGGATAGAATGAGAAATACTTTGGCCACGAGATGTGTTGCCAGGGGCTTGAGCAACATTTAACTTTCCCTCCTTCCTGCCCTGAAGCTTGGGGCAAGAAGATAAATAATGATCCGGGCTTTTGCAATAGCGACAAGTACGAGGCTTTGAACACTTGTTCGCAAAATGGTCTTTGGAACCACAGTTAAAGCATTTCCCTTCAGTAGAGGAAAAGGTCTTTGCAACAGGAGTTGCTTGCCTCCCTTTCTTATTGGGATAAGGACCTTTGAATTTGTTTGGCCTCTTCTTGTTGTTGAAGTTTGGTTTGGAGCCCACCACTTCAACATCACTTTCCCTATCCGCCTCTTCCAAACGAAGAGCGGTATCAATGAGTTGGTCGAAGGGAACTTCTAATTTTAGAAGTAATGGCTTCTTGAGATTTTTGTTTAAGCCATAGACAAATCTTTGGTTCTTCTTCAATGGGGTGTTGATGTATTCAACCCCATATTTGAAAAGTGACTCAAAGGATGCAACATAATCAGTCATGGAGGCTTTACCCTGAACAAGGTCTATGAAACGTCGAGCCAATGTCACTTTCTCTGCTTCTGGCACGAATTTTAATTCGAAGCGTTCCCGGAATTGCTCCCAGGTGAGATCCGCTTCATTAATCTCAGAAATAAGATGTTCGTACCAGTCCAATGCTCTTTCTTGGAGCATACTAGAGGCCACCTTGGTGAAGATCAATGAGGTTCATGCGAGAAAAGATTTGATCGCATGATCTCAGCCAAGCCTGGACTTCAATAATAGTTTCGGAAGCTTTAAATGGCTTCCCACCTAGGTGGGTGTAATCATTGCACAAATGTGCAAACCCAGATTTAGGGTGAGTAGGTTTCGGATTAGAACCAGCTGCTTGAGCATTCGTCACAAGGTCAAGAAGTTGTTGGGTAGTCATAAAAACTCCATCGTGGGGTAGAGCACTAGATGGTCCAGCTCTGCGACGACCAGGTCTAACCATTTCTCTTCCCTTAGAAAGAAAGAAAGATGAAGAAAATGGTTATTCACCAAATGAATATCAAGCAATCTTGATAGATAAAACAAGGAATCATAAAGAAAATAGGATGAATCGGTACGAAGGCTCGAATTAAATCCTAAGGCACGACTCCTAAGAAGGACTTTGGACGATGATCCTTGTTAAATTATTCTACATTGTTCCAAAGTTTGGCTCTGATACCAAGCTGTGATGCCCCACCTCTATACCCACGCTAGTCAAGAACACTACTGTGTAATGCTGTCAACTAGCACGGAGAATAAGGCTATTGAGGAACGACCATCCGTGTAATTGCTTTGCGCGAGCACCGATATGTCAGATGGTATAACATGCATTTTATTTCAAGAGAAAATCCGACATACCGATACAAACACAAAGCTACTACACAGTGGCTATAATAATCTTCGGAAACAAATATAGAAATAAGCATAACACAAATCAGTCACAGATGATTCTTATCACAAAGGCGGAAGAAGATATGAAATATATAACTAACACATGAAAGTGTATATCAGAGTAGTGGTCAAAAAGATCCACAATAATACAAAAGAATAGCAATGCGTGCCATACAAAAATATACAACTATGAGTCCATATCTAAAGTGTATACAACAAAGTAAACTACTAATCTAAGTAGTTAGCCAAAAGTCAGGATGAATGAATCCCTAGGGAGAAGTCAAGCAGAAGCACCTGTAACATCTCGGTCTGACCCGAGTATTATTTAATAAGAAAATAATTAACGGATCAGTCTAGCTATAAATATCAGATAACATGATATAGAATAAGAGATATGGCATAAACATATAATATCCATAATGGCATACTACTATAAGTATGCAATTGAAACTCAACATGAGATTAATCAATATCACAAAAATCTTCACAAAGATCCAAAAAGGGTTTCATACCCAAAACTTGAATTCACAACAAGTCAATGACCCACGAATTCGCCAATGCACAAAAATTGATAAAGCATATCAATAGAAACCACAAAAATAGGTGAAGCATAAATTCCAGTATTCAACACACGAAATCCAGAAATCACAATAAAGGGGGGAGGCCTATCACACGAACGGGAGCATTAAAGCTCACCAACATATGTATCACACGAACGAGAAGCTATCTCATGGTAGCTAGCCATTAATTTTAGACACACGAATGGCCCGAAGACCATGGGGAGCTACCCCACATGTGTGAGTCGAAATCACACTGAAACAAAGAGACATCGCACAATTGCTAGTCTAAATCTTAAAATGATCGTCATGATCAAAGAGAAGTGTCAATTACAGTAAGCTAGTAAATATATGAGCTTAGCTTCATGTCCCATAACCACTAGCTTAACTTAAATATTTACGAACAAATTGTAGATCTCCACTAGAAAATTGTCACAAGAGTTTCAATCGAACAAGTCCAAGAATTAACCGACGAAGTAAACGCGGGCGTTTCATGCCACTTGTTTTACTAAGCCGTTTAATTAGATTTCTCATACGAGTGAGGTAAAGGTTTGTATATAGTAATAGATCGGAAATCAGTTTGAGAAAACGAGCTTTGTAATAAAATAGTGTTGAAATCATTTGAAGAAAGAGTTTTGATATTTACTACCAGTATAGAAAACGTTTATATTTTTAAAGTGACAAATCACAAAGAAGATTGTAGGAACAATCAATCACTAAAATTCACATTCGAAGACGTGAATAAAATCCAAAGAAATCGATACCGAATCCATCGAAATGGATATTCCAAGAATTCCCGAAGAAAATAAGTCATCAAAGTCAATAACAAATGATAACAACATATAGGGAAATAAAACGAATTGATTGAATTTGGAAACTACGCAAAATAGGCGAAATAGGAAAAACAGCAACAGGTCGGCCGACCAGCTACAGAGCTCGGTCGACCGAACCCTGTTTTGAAAAATCCTCGGGAAGCAGGTCGGTCGACTGTGCTCTGCAGTCGGTCGACCAAACCCTGAGGCAGAGAAGTGCTTTGCACTTTGGAAGAAGGTCGGTCGGCCGGCAGCAGAGCTCGGTCGGCCGGACCTATTCCCAGTCCCTTCCTAGCCCATCGAATGCAATGGCCAATCACGACCAATTTGCAACCATTCGAGCATCGACACTAAGGATTTATGCCTATCGACTACCCGGCCCTATGAGCTCTTCGTTGCATCACCAAAAACACATTTGAACATCAAAGCTATGATTTTTAAAGAATTGAACCCAAAACACCAAAAATTGGAATATTCACCAAATCAATCCAAACCAAAAGCAAATGCACACGAATAAGTGTTAGGAATTCATACATAACAAGCGAAGATAGTTATAGACTAAGATGTGAGATAAAAATCTCACCTTTGAACCCAAACGATTGAAAAAAGAAGCTTAGAAGCAAAGGAGAATCAACCACTCTTCAAATCCAACTCAAGAAGCTTGATTCTAATCTTTAAAAGAAGAACATTCCCAAAGTTAGGTTTAGGAATTTATGAAATTGATAAGTGAATGAGTTGGAGAAGAAGAAGAGAAGCTTACCAATGGGTTCTTCAATTAATTTGTAGCTAGAGTTTGATTTTCTAAAGAAAACTAGGGCTTGGAGTTTTAATTTCTCATTCCACTCTCCATTGTTATAAAAGCTTGAGTAAAAGGAAAATAGAAAGTAAGTGAATGAAGAGGAGAGGGTTGGAACTGAGTTAAGTGGGGTTAATGGGCTCAGCCCAAACCAAAGCCCCAAGTATAAAGTAGCAAAAATCAACTTACTCTAAACATATCGAAGCTTATACTCAAAAAGGTCTTAAACGGAATTTTAAACTCAATGGGAGTGGTCCCGAGTCCTAATTCGACCGTATGCGAAAAGTAGCTTTTCGGAGTAAATTCCGAGTATCGATAAAATATTTAAGTATTAAAATCGATAAATATGCGGGTTGTTACAGTATGGTAGGTAAATTGAGAAATTTTGGAATCATCTTCATTATTCTTGGCACTCTTAGTAGGTAATTCTTGGTCTAGATTTAGTCTTTGTTTGAAGTGATAGTTTGCAGGAGTGAGAACTTAGGATGGGTCAAATATTTGGATCTAATAATTGTGGTAATTAGTTACCTTAATATGTTACAATGTTATTCTTTCTATAGCTGTAGAAACGACTTCATTGCAAGTTGCCTTAGTTATTAATAAAAAAAATATTAGGACCGTGTTGTATGATTGGAGAAAAGGAAAAAACTCAAAATTCCCCATTCAACCAGTAAATATACAATTTTCTTACAAGTACACATTTCAAGTAGATTTTCAATCTTGTCAGGCCTAAGTTGATTGTAAAAAATATCATGTAAAATTCTTAAAGAAAACAAAACTTAAATTTATAAGTGGGATCTTACAAAATCAAATTCATTATGGAGCCACTAAATGTTGACTTTTTCATTTATTATTGATTATATTGCGTTGGTTGATTTCATTGTATGCTATTTATTTATTGTTTTGTCATGTTTCTAAGGATAGTCGATGAGCAAAGCTTGTTTTTGTTACTAGTTGCAAGTTAAAACATAATTAGTGTATGGTATTGATAACATTTCTTACAATACAGTGAACAATGCATGGAGAAGTGGCCTTCGAATGAAATTTATATTCTAAAAGGCTATGACCAAGATACAAATGATGGACCAAAATAGCATAATGCTTCACCTAACAGTTATGTTCCTATCCTTTTATTTTGCATGAAAATAGTTAAAATGAAATGCAAAAGGCACTCAACAAAGTAAATATAAAGTCTTAAATATTAATGATTGTAAACGAGTATTGTAATAGCCCGCAAATCCGTACCCCTTGAGTTCACACTATTCTACAACAATCAACTCAAGTTGTACAGAAATACGAACCATTTGGGTTAAAGAAGAAGAGGTAGAAGAAGAAAATAGAAAACAACATCAGAATCTAACCATCGCAGCGGAATAAAATATAATAGATAATATATAATCTTTACTCAACATCAAATGTCTCTGTTTATATATTACATCATCAGAGTACATCAATCACAGTTCAACATCACTATCATACAATTGGATACACAACAAATCAACACAGCGGAATATATTTACATAAACAAGTACGGAAATACGTATCGTCATCCATCTCTTCTCCTGAGCTCCACAACATCTCCTGTATCCTATAATACTTGGTCTGACCCGAGCGTTACAGTTAAATAACACCCGAGTCAGTCTGGAATACCAGCGTGAGATAATCACACTCAATTGATTATTAAAGTTTCAAAATCCTTTGAAAACAAAAGCATCTCGTAAGACCACGCCACAAATAAACATGTCGGGTTTTTACCTTACGATAGCTAAAACAATTTTTATAGAAATCCTCTGATATTATAATAGGGTCTATATATAAATACTTATAAAATAGCCGAAATTGTTACGTGATTAAATTCCATCTACTAGCCACAGAGTGGGTAATACAAACAAAACTCTTACAAGGCACGTAGGGAGAATGGATTTCCAACTAATGACTAGGCACTGGGGTACCACCTGCCACAGTACGGGGCCTAGATCACCGTACCGAGGAGTACGCCCGCTCCCCTGCAACACAAGGCTGGGACTACCCCTTACTGGATAATCCCGAGTTAGATCACTCCCCGGATAGGATCTTCAACCGCCCACTAAGCCGAAATAAAAAGGGACATCTAGAATGGAATGACCCCACCCTGCTTGGTGCTACCCACCTAGCCTTGCTGCATAACCCCTGATTTTCAGTCATTCCCATTTGATGAGGCTTGAGGCTAAGCGTTACCTTTAAAGAACATTTCTCTTAGAATGCCCATCGTCCCCCTGATAATGTTTCGCAAGCATTCATCCATACAAGTCCGTCCCGGGTTCGAACGGAACCGAAGGCGCTATTCCTACTACATCCATTTTGGAAATATCCTCAGGATTAGTAGCGACTAGCCCTTGCACTTCACTGCTCCATCTTCGAATCCAAAATCGTTTTCATGAAACGTACAAACCGGATCGAAGTAGTTTTTCAGAAATAAATCTCGATCCCGGTCTCTTCGAAACGATCAACGCATTTGGCCAATATTGATAGTCGGTTATTTAACTATCAATTAATATTCACAAACAACCATCCAACAATAAATAATTTTCCAATTTATTTATTAACCTCAAAATATCTTCACAAGATATATTTCTATTTTCAATCCTTTGCAAACAGTTTCAAAACCATCTTTCCTTTCAGAATAAACTTTCCCAATTATTTTCTATCTCCTCTGAAATCACCAAGCACAAAACTAGATTTTAAAATAATTTAAAACACTTTACTTTGAAATATATTTAGAACATTTATTTTAAAACTACTTCAATGATTTGCAAAAATACATACTACATGAATATTTGAAAATAAGGTTACTAAATAAAATATAAAACTGGATTTTCATTTTAAAAAAAATAAAATACTAAGTCACCCTTTAAATAATTATTGCTATAACAGATTAAAAGGAAATACTTACTTTAGAATTTAAATATTTAGAAATAGTAAATTTTTCTAAACATACTTCTTAAAACAACTTTAAACTTTTAATTTATATTTAAAAATTTACTTTGAAAATGTACTTGGTTATTCATAGAGAAATTTCCAATCTCAATCACTTAAATCAATTTTCCAAATTGATTCCCAATTTATTCCATTTGAAATAATTCTCTTTACTAATCAGTTCATTTCAAAATTCATTAATTATGGACTTTATTATTATTTTCAGTTTGATTTTTAAATCCTTTAGCTAAAATATACAAATTTCAGGTTATTCCCAATTTCTTCTTTATTATTCGTAAATAATTTAAATCCTACATTTAAAATAAAATGTTTTGTTCTTTTAAACAATAACATTGAAGTTTAAGTTTCATTAACTTTCTGTTTATTTAAATTTTCCTTCCCACACTCAAGATTTATTTATTAAAATTTTAAAGTCACTTTATTTCCTTTCCAGTTCATTCATAAATTTATTCAACTTTTCTATAGTTATATTACTTACAACTTCACTTCTTTTATTTTCATTCCCAAACTCAAATTATATATTTGGTAATCCATTATCGCCCGATTATAACAATCAAGCCATAACATTCAATATTTTTACATAATTCATTACATGATATCAAATACTCAAAACAGAGAATATTAAATAATTAAATAAAGTTGAGGGGTCCAGTTGGATCCCTCCAACCTATTTTCCCTGCATCCACAGACATTAGCATCACATATATGCCAATTTCAAATTATACTATAATATATAACATCAATCAATTCAACCACACAATCAATTATTTAAATTTAATCATTTAAATTTAAATTTAAATTCAACTGAGTGAGATTAAGTCACCTTTGCTCCTTAAATTTGTAAACCCACTTCATCTCGCCTTGATTCCACGATTATTGACCTTGAATAAACATTGGATTCATTTTGTTAATATTCGAATAAATCGAACCAATAATTTTCATTTGTTAATTAACAAATAATTTATTTAAACTAATTTTCGTTTAATAATTTGGTTTAGAAACTAAAATAAATTAAATATGTTAATATATCAAACTAATCACCTTACTAATTTTCTTTTAACATAGACCAGTAAATTTAAAAATTTTAAACTAATAAATTTTCTTCAACAAATTGTCTTTAGTAGCCCAATAATTAAATGAGTTAATTAAATAAACTAGTCACCAATTCAATTAATTTTAAGATGAACCAGTAATATTTAAAGATTTAGAGATGTATATTTATTTTATTTCTTCTTCTTTGAAACTACTTATCAAATATCTGTATAGGTTTTAAAACCCCAATTTATATAGATTTTACAACATCCTAAAATTCCTATATTTCAAACCTGTCCATATATAAATTCTTCAACATTTAAAATTTCAATTTTCAAAACCTTATCCATTTTTTTCTGTTATACTATTTACACGTAAAACTACATATATATAAAACTTTGGCTTTGCTGTAAATTTTTTATTTTCTGTATCTTTATTTTATACCTTCATTAACATTAGATTTAAAACAAAATGAAGCAACGGAAAATATACCTCACAGTCTGGACGACACAATCCCCAAATCGCGTTGAGCACGAGCTCTTACCGAATCGAGCCATCCAAATTCAAGCACGTCGCGCCTCCACTGCACGTCGCCACAGGTGTAGCTAACGCCTCGAACTCGCGAACCCCCACCTAGCCTTCATTAACGAGCGCGACCTAAACCCTAAATCATTGCTCGAACCTAACCTCACCGCCTGCTTCGTGATGAACTATGGCGCGTGAAGATGGAGACCATCATCGTGAGCCCCTTCACCTCTGTGACGACCCGAATTTCTTACCCCAGAAATCCGTTTCATCTTGAAGAAAGAAAGGGATGAGAAAATAGAAAAGACAGAGAAGAAAGAACAACAACATCAGAATCTCACAGCGGAATGGAACAAAATATAATAGATCACATAACTATCACATAATTTTACATATATCAGAGTTATACAGATCATTCAACACATACTAGATAGTTATAAATAGTTGTCTAGTTATACAAGTCAATATACTATACAACACAAAGATATCAACATAGCAGAACTATATTTATATCTATAACGCTGAAGCCTCCTGCTCCATTGCTCCTCCAGAATTCGTCAAAGCCAACCTGAATCCCTTGGCTACGCGTAAAAATTTGGGTACCCGAGAGTTTATGAAAAACACAAAAATAAACTCCGGGTCAGACATGGGTCTGGTATGAGTAACAGGTTAAAGTTGCTTAACTTTGAAAAACATTTGAAAACAAAAGGTATCACGTAAGACTTTCCATAGATAAACATGGTAAATTTTTACCTTACGCTAACCAAATCATTTAATAGGAAATTCTATGATATTATAATAGGTCTAGGGTTTTCAAGTAAATAGAAAATAGCCGAAATTGTTACATCTATTAAATTCCAGCTACTAGCCACAAAAGTGGGTAATACAATTAAAACCGTTGGCACTTATTGGATCGTGGATTCCATACAATGGCAGGGCTACTGGGGTACCGCCCGTCACAGTACGTGGCTTAGATCAACGTACCGAGGATCACTCCCGACCCCCTGCAACACAAGGCCGGAACCATTCCTTACTAAACAGTCCCGAACAAGACAACCCCGACAGTTGGAGCTCACAACTGTCCACACAGCCGATATAAAAGAGACATGTAGACAGGGGAAAATCTTGTCCTGCTTGGGTATGACCCACCTAACCTTGCTGCACCTCCCCTGTTTTAGCCATTCCCGGTTGATGAGGCTTGAGTCTACGATTACCTTTAGAGAACACATCCCTTAGAGTGCTCATCGCCCACCTGACGATGTTTTGAAAGCATTCAATCCATACAAGTTCGTTCCGGGTTCGAACGAAACCGAAGGCATTATCTCGTTACACTCATTTTGGAATCACCCTCAGAGTTAACGACGATAACCCTTGCATTCAGAATCTTCATCTTCTCTTCAGATTCACGACCTATCGTTAATTTGGAATCGATGTGGTTTTCGGACTTCCAAATATGGAAAGCCTGATCTCGGTCTCATCGAAATCCAAAACGTGTCTTTTAAGGCCAAGTTGTTTTAAAGTTTAAAACAATTTAGTTCAATTTATCCATATACACACAGATAGATAATTCACAATATCACAATAGATAATTAACATTATCATCATAAATAGATAATTAATATTATCACTACAAACAGATAATGCATATTATCATCATAACAGATAATCCATATTATCATCATACTTAAATCAAGCATCCATATTACACAGCATAAATATCACATATCCGAGATCTCAAATCATTCAAGGTAAATGATATTATCCATCCATACATAAGCAATCATATAAGCTATAATTAATTTAAAATGACTTAAATTAATTATATCATCTCTAATTAATTTAAAGTAAAGTAAATAAATTACTTTACCATTTTAAATCTTGCTTATATAATTATTAATCAGTTATCAATCAATTAATAAATCATTCACTAATTATTTGTTTCAATTAATCACACTTGATTAATTAACATTTAATTATATTCAAATAATCATCCTTTAATTATTTTTCACAAATTAATTATCTTATCCAAATATAGAAATTAACCTTAACTTGCAAACATTACATTATTTCTTAATTACACTAATTAATTACTCTTTAATTACTTATTATTGATTACTTAATCTAAATTTATCATCCCATCATTAATTATATAAATTAATGATTTCTAATTACATTTTAATTAATTCCCTGTTTTAAATTAATTACCTTAAGTAATTAATCTTCAATTAAACCACATCTATTAATCACCTCTGATTAATATCATTCAGTAATTAACTATCTTTAATTACTCATCAAATAAATTAATTACTCTTTAATTAATTTTCGCTAATTAATCCCCTTATTAATTATACAAAGAAATTTTATTCCAATTACTTTCATTATTAAATCACCCTCGGTTAATTACATCCGGTAATTATCATTAATTACTGCCCTAAGTAATTATACTTATCTCATCATTATATGAATTATTTAAATTAATTAAACTTAATTAACTAACTTAAACAATTCATATGAAACTGAATTAATTACAATGGGTAATTAATTCCTTAATTACTTCCATTACTTGACAATTCACAATTTCTTATTTTAAATAATAATTTAATTAATTATTAAAATTAATCCCATTAATTGATTATTTCATAATCTTAGTTAATAACCTTGATTAACTATTTATAATTCTTTAATTACTTTTCCTAAAGTAATTAAATAAGATTTATTATCTATTACATTTTTATTAATCTAAATAACTCATTAATTATTCCTCACTTAATTCATTAATTGGTTGCTAATCATTAATTTAAAAATTAAACCTTATTAAATCAATGATTTCTTAATTACCAATTGATTTACCTTAAATTAATTAACTTATATCTTATTTAAATAAATTTAAACTCTTAATTTCTAAGTTAATTAATTCTAGTCATTAATTATCCACTTAATAATTACAAATCCTTAAGTCTTTAAAACCTTTTTCTATTTAATGATCAATTTATCATTAAAAAGGTACTTAAGGACAATTTACTTTCAAATTTTTCTTTTAAATTCCATTTTAAATTTTTAGATTTAAAACGAAATAAAACTAACTTTAACAAAGCTTAAAAATCATTTAAAACTTTTTTATGTTACAAATTAAAGAATTATTTATCCTATAATAGAGGTTTTAAAAGAATTTAAAACCCATTTCATTTTTAAATTCTTATTGATTTAAATTTTTGCTTTATCAATAAAACTATTCAAACAATTTAAATTTTTAAAAAAACTTATTTTATTTCAAGACTAAGATTCAAATATATATTTGAATCCAGATTTGAATTTAAGTTTAAATCCCTATATTTTTTTATTTAAACTTTACCTTAAAGTTTAAACTATTTAAACCTTTTAAAAGATGTTACAACTAATTTAAAAATTTTAAAACTTAATTTATTTTTTAAACTGAGATCCAAACTTCATTGGAACCCAAACTAAGCTTTGATTTTAACTTAGTTTAATTATCTGCTTTACCTTTTTAAAACCAGGTTTAAGTTAAAAAAAACTTACAGGGTTACAACCTGTAAAGAAAATCTACCCGAGCCCTAACCCATTTTACTCTGAGTCCATCACTCGAATTTCTCGAGTTATGCTCGAGGAACTCCTCTCTACTTCTCAACCTACCCAACATTACAGACACATCACTCCGTGCACATGTCCAGCAACCTCGGTCGACTCCGACCCTCGACGACGAACTCCCCATGCCGACCAGCACCTCAACATACAAACATGATCATCAGTTCCCTCCAACCTAACTCGAAATGGAATTCGAACTAAAATTCCAAAACTGGAAACAAGAAATACAGGAACGCCTAAAACCTGTCAACGCGCCTCGACCCCGTAGCTCCGACCACCGTAAACGCTAAACTCTGGTCATGACCTTGTCCACGACCAAGCTTTCATCCATCGAAACCCCGCTGCACTCGATTCATTATAGAGGCTGGAGTGATCGATTCTTTATACATAGTAGAAATTAGGTTTAGGAAATCAAAAAGACAACCGCTGTCACCACCATGCTCAGACTACCCACTTGTCAATTTTGCTAGACACTCCGGTCATTCTTCCACCTCCAGGAAGAGCCTCGACCTCCACCTTCAAGTAGAACACCAGAGAATCACGAATTTCCATAATATGTTCAACCCAGAACCACACCTTTAACACTTAACTAAAAATAGTGATTTTGGTTTTAAAAATCATGTTGTTGTTTTAGCTTTTGATTCATATGCTTGAATCCATGATTTATGAAAATTAAATTTTAACTTATTTAAAGTTTTTACTGTTGTTAACTTGTTTCTAGAGGCCATACACACTATTTTAAGTTAAATAAAATTTTAAACTAAAATCAATGCTATAACAAACATATTTGGTTTAAGACTCAAGTTCTAACAAAGATTTGATCAAGAGATTGATTCAGGATTAGATTTAGAACGTGGGTAAATAAACATAACAGAGCACATATATTTAACAGCATGCATACATCCACAAATACACAGGAATTTGCCAATATGTATGCACATATACAAACTTATATTAGGCATTGATCAAGCAACCATATTTATACTTGAGTTTTTAAGAAAAAGGTTACTCACCTTGCTTTGAGAATGCACAAAGCTTCTTTAAAACTGGAAAAAACATGCTTTTTGCTTTGATTTCCTGCTAACATCTTGCTTTAGATTATTGAAGTAGTTTAAGTTTGTAAAAATGAAAATTTACTTATGTTTTCTGATTTTGCTTATGTTTTATACACAAAAAGAAGTGGAAGATATGTATATTTGTAAGGAAAGATTACAGGGGAAGGTAACTTCTGGGTAGCTATTTGCAGGCACCAATTATTTTCATTTTCTTATCAAGATTGGTCAGAGATATTATTATTTTTCAAATGTAGGCTGAAATGATTTTATGCATTCCGGCTGAAATGATATGTATACATCTCTAGTAGACCAAATGGTGTGCTAATATTAAATGCCACAAAGTACTTTATGTTTCAAACATATCTTATTTTGTATGTATTAAGATATTTTCTCTTTTGTCTTATTTTCTTAGCTTATTCTAACATACAAAACTCCACAGGCCTATACATACTTCTTCTTTCTTTTATTCTTACCTGTATATGCTTTTATACTTAAGTACAAAATGTTTTCCTTTGTCTAGCTTATTTATTTTATAGGTTACAAATATTTACAAACCTGGTTTGTATCTTTTTACTTGTACTTGCATATTCACTTTTGTCTTGTGTATAGATATTTATTTTGATGTGATAGATTTTTCTTTTGCTTTGTCTTGCCTATTTAGTTCACAGATTACAAACATTTCAAGCCTGGTTTGTGTTTTACTGCATGTACTTAACATTTTTATTATTGCTTTGTCTGGTTATACTTTATTTTATCTTGTTCTTAGCTTTGCATTAATTTATTTCTTTTTGGTTTTTAAACTTTAACCATTAAATACTTAATTTACTTACTATCTATTTTTACACTTATAATAATTTCATAGCTTCTCATGTTCATGTATTTAAATAAATTTTGAAATAGCAATTTCTATCCATATTAAAAATCCGTTTGTAAAAATATTACATTATCAATATAGTTTAAATATAACTCATTATTAAAATAATTCATAAAAGAATTTGTCTTCTTATTTAATAAATTACTTATTTTATTAGCTACATAAAAACAAAACAAACCTTTTTTATTTAAATTTAAACTTAAGCTAAAATTAAATTTTAAATAGTTAAGTTTTATCTTGAGTATTAAAATCATAGGGTTATTTATTTAATAGCTTAATATCAAATTAAATGCAATTTTTAATTTATCAAAAATATTAGAATAAGAAACATGCCTATATATATTAAATTTAAAACAAAGATTATCTATTTATAATATATACAGATATGTATACATTACAAATATAAAACAATTTATTAGCCTTTAAAGATAGATTATCAGTTTAAATATTTATTTTAAAGAAGATTATTAAATATAATTCAACTTTATTATTAACAATATTGTCAAATCAATTAAATTTTGACATAAATTATTAAATTGTTATTGTCAAAATTTCCGGGATATCATAGCCTCGCACGAGTATCCAGATCTGTCGCTCGACCCACCTTCGTGAGACAAGGCTCACGATCTAGTTCCCAGAAATCGAACAAATCGATTTGAATTAAGACGAGGGCATCCATTATATTCAATTCGCACTTAATTTAGAACGAGGAGAAACTTTGAATTTTGAGTTCTGTTATTGAATTGCGATTTTGGAATTTTATGGTGGACTTGGGATGTAAGGGTGAGGAGGAGAACGAAGTGAAATATCGGCATCTTATCATATTTTGTTCGGCCATGGACTTCTTCAAGCTCTCGATTTGAACCAAGGGAATAAGGAAGGGTCTCGTGTTCAAAAAGAAACATGATAAGGGATGGTGTGTTCGAGAAGGAAAAGGAAGCGTGTTGAAGACGCCTTGCTACAGTGTTCACTTATTTTTAATTCAAATTCGAATTGATTATTATCAATTAAATTTTCAGCGCGTTTATATATCGTACACACACACTAACCCCGATCAATACGAAATTTGAAATCCGATAATAATTCAATATTACGGACCCAATGGAACTGGTTTCGTCGAATTCGGAAGGCTATTTTTAAATTCAATTTATACGATATAAAATTTCAAAGCTTAACAAAACGCTTTCAAATTCAATTTTAAAATTTTTATCACCCTCAGTATTATTAATATGAATTTTACAAGCCTTCAAATTATTTTTATCCGGCTTAAAACTCCAGAATCAACATTTAGCTCAACTTCAAGTTATTTAATTCAATAATTAAATTATCAAATAAATAGTGATACTTGAATTCAAGTTAAAATTACTCTATTGGATATCTAAAATCAATTTAATATTCCGATTTTAAATGCTTGAAAATTCCGGGTCGTCACATTCCTCCCCCCTTAAAAGAATTTCGTCCCCGAAATTTCTAGTTAGGAAAAATGGTCAAATACCCGTTACTTATTCAAAACCAAACTGTTCAACATTCTATCCACTATCCTTTATTATAAGAGATCCACTACCATTTTTACGAATCTTTCCCAACTTTCCCATAGTTTCAAACAATATTACATACTCAATCATTCAAATTTCAATTTAAACCAAATTTTGATTTATCAAAATTTTCTTAAAATTTTTCTAACTCTCTAAATTTTCGAAAATTTTTGCCAGCGTCTCCTTTGCACGTCTAGCTCGGTACAACTACAAAACGGCTCTACGGCCTCCCAAATCCAAAAAGAAAACAAAAGGCCAAGTGGCTCAATCCAAAATCCCAATCAAATTTCACACGAATTTAAATACGTTCCTTTTTGTCGAGCATTTCAAATTTTTATCTTTCTGAAATCAAAATCAATTCTCTTTTTCCTTTATATTACCTGCATATCTTACACAGCAATATGTCCAATCACAATACTCAAAAACATTATATCAACTTTCTTACAAAATGTCAGTATTTATTTATTCAAATACTATTTTAGATTATATTTGTAATATCAATTTCCAATTGAGTATGCACCACTCCTTACTTAAGTTTAGTATAAACATTTTATGTGTTTCTTTATTTATTTCTGTCTTGCCACTTCAGTTTATACCTATTTCTATTAAAATTGATTCTTTCATTACCGTATGAATTCAATTTATCTTTAACTCTGAATATTTAAATTTTATTTGTCATTTAAAACTAATTTATTTCATTATTTTACATTGGTTTCATTTACTAACTTATTCTAGTTTCCAATTTGAATTCGTTTGTCGTTAATAAAATTTTCCAAAATGTTTCAAAAAAATTTCTAACTCCCAAAATTTCTGAAATTTTTTGGCAGAGTCTCCTTTGTACGGAGGAGCTTTTGCAATTTGACAAGAGATATAAATATATATACATCGACCTACACGGTCGGAAAATAGGAAAACAGTTCATATTTCCTATTTGTACTGCGTAGGCGTACCTTATTTAGCATTTTAAAGCAAGCAGCTATTTATTTAAGCAATTAGCGCAGGCAAAACCAATCAACGGCTTCCCAAAAACCTGTACTTACTCAATTTAAACATGTCAGTGTCAAATATACAAAGTATATCACTCTTTTCACTTTATTTCAATTGCCTAAACACATGCATAACATAAGCAATATGCACCAAACACATAATTTTCATAAGCAATATACCCACAATAATTTCCATAAGCAATTTATATGATTTACATAACTAATTCAATTGCTTTTATTCGCTTCCTTACCAATTTTAGTTGATAACTATGCCAATTAAATCCCGATTCATTATTATATTTAATTGCATCTCATATCCAATTTATTCACAACCCTTCACTTGCATTTCATCTCTAATTCTATAACCCAAACTCATTTGATTAATATTTCAAAGTCATATTCCATTTATTTATACTTGAAAGGAATTTATTCACAACTTAAACCATTCTTGTTTCGATTCGTTTTTTTTTTCTTTTCTTTTTTTCACCTAGCAGCATTCAGAATATATGTGTCGAGCTCTATTTATATTATCCAAATTCGATTTGTTAGTATTTCAACTATCCAAGTTCATTTTCTATTTTAGTTTGATTCTAATCCAAATCAAACTCCATTTACTAATTTAATTCAGTTAATATACTCATCCGATTTATTTTTAATCCAAACAAGCTCAATTTCAATTTGGTTCCCACTTTGAATATTGAATTAGTTTCACTTACTAATTTATTTAAGCCATAAATAAAAGTTTATTTGCAAACTTTCCTATCTTTAATTTTCTTCGAACAATTACTTCGACTTCATCTTACTCTCCATACACAATTTTAAATCAGATTTTAATAATCGTCTTCAATTCTAATTGCTTACTAATTTAAATTGCTTGTCATTCTATTTGATTCTCATAAAATTCCATCTAATTCAATTTGTCCATTCTCTTTATCCATTTTAAATTTTAATTCACCTTCTCAATTTATTTCTAAACTTATTCACTAATAACAAGACTAATTCAAATTTTATTAATACAAGGCCATTTCCAATTTATTTATACTCATTTGAGTTTATTTGCAATTCAAACCATTACTATTATTATCCAATCTTATTTTATCTTGATACATTTTTAATTATTTTTAATTTGTTAACACTTCAAGTCAAATTTTAATTAATAACTCAAGTTTCGATTCTAACGTTCACTTTTAAAATTACCATCCAATTTTATTAACTCACCATGCGATTTTATTCTCAATTCATTTAATTAATTGCAAGGCCACTTTCAATTATATTTTCTTCATCAACGATTTAAGTTGAAGTTGATTTATAACTTGAGTTCTATTTCCAATCTCCATTATTAGCTTACAATTCAGCTTCTATTTAACTACATTGAACTCCATTTACACATTTCATTATCTAATTTATTATCAATTAGTTCTTCCCTTATTTATAATCCAACACTTGATTTTAAATCTCAAAATCTCTTCATTTAATTCTCTTAAGTCCAAATTTATTTTATAATTCAAGTTTGGATTTTTATTTTATTTTTCAATTCATCAAAATATTTATTTTGGGTTTTGTATCCCACTTTTCAAATTTTATAGTCACAACTTATTATTTACACTATTCCATTCATTATAGGCTTGAATATGTTCATCTTTTATTTTTATTTTTAACTCGAGTTTTACACTTATTTATAACCCAAGCATATTTTTATTCCATGCATTATTCCTTCTTTTATAAGTTATTCTGATTTATTTATTCCAATTCCAATCCTTATCCAATTTATTTTCCATTTGTTAACAACTGGACATCTTTTCAGCATATTTATTTTACTTCAAACTTTATAAGTCACAATCCATTTCTATCATATTTCATTTATTTACAATCAATCTCATTCACATGTTACTTTTTAACTCGGAATTGTATATTTTTTTTAGCCGGTATATATTTAATTATTCCATAACATTTTTAAATAAGATTCCAGAGTTTAAACGATTTCCCAAAATTTCAAAATCACCTTTGAAATCAACTACATCCAAAATCCTTTGGCAAATTCAATTATCCCTTTAAATTTCAAAACCAAACCCAATTCGCAAACATTTCCAATTTAAAATATTAAGGTAGCAATTCCTCTCTTAGAAACTCGAAAATGAACATCGACGATGTCGCGATCATCATCGGAATTATTTTCCAGCGACCACAGAGAGTTTAGTGCTTTTATCCCTTTAACAACCTTTCAAATATTTTAAATTTCCAAATCTCACAAGATTTCAAACACAACTCAAAATATTTCCAAAATAATACTATTACTCCAAATCTTTTGGAAACCATTTTCAAACCCAAAGGAATTTAAATTTTTCCCAAAAATCCCAAATTGCAATACCTTTAAATCTATATTCAAACATTCTCTGAAATTTTATCTCAAAACTATAATCACCTTTACAGTTTACATTTAAAAAATCTCATTTGTATATGAAGTTTATTTCAACTTATAAATTACATTTATAATCTATATTTCCAATTCCATTTTGTTATATAAATTTATTTTTCAACTTTGGTTATAAGTTCTAATTTCTTATTCAATTTCTTCACAATAGTGTTAATAATTTAATATTATCATTCCTTAACAATCAAGCATCCAAATACTATAATACTTTACAAAAATTATATCTTTCATATACAAAAATAATTTGGGTAACATTATTTCATTTACCCTGTTTTAAAACAATACTGTGTCGAATTGTTCTATTCAAGTGCTTAGAGATCCCTATCAATAACTTAATTACTCGTATTGACCAGAATCCATAAACCACTCAATAAACCAATCAACACAATATAAAACCATTCTATATTCACTAAAAAATACGCGCTCGTATTTATTTATACGCTCAAACTCATTCTAGAGTACTATTGACTCTATTTCAATGAGTAATTCCCACCAGAGCCAAGGTTATCACCAACCTAAGCGCTGATACCAACTATAACGGCCCGCAAATCCGTACCCCTTGAGTTCACACTATTCTACAACAATCAACTCAAGTTGTACAGAAATACGAACCATTTGGTTAAAGAAGAAGAGGTAGAAGAAGAAAATAGAAAACAACATCAGAATCTAACCGTCACAGCGGAATAAAATATAATAGATAATATATAATCTTTACTCAACATCAAATGTCTCTGTTTATATATTACATCATCAGGGTACATCAATCACAGTTCAACATCACTATCATACAATTGGATACACAACAACTCAACACAGCGGAATATATATACATAAACAAGTAATATGTATCGTCATCCAGCTCGTCTCCTGAGCTCCACAGCATCTCCTGTATCCTATAATACTTGGTCTGACCCGAGCATTATAGTTAAATAACACCCGAGTCAGTCTGGAATACCAGCGTGATAAAATCACACTCAATTGATTATTAAAGTTTCGAAATCCTTTGAAAACAAAAGCATCTCGTAAGACCACGCCACAAATAAACATGTCGGGTTTTTACCTTACGATAGCTAAAACAATTTTTATAGAAATCCTCTGATATTATAATAGGGTCTATATACAAATACTTATAAAATAGCCGAAATTGTTACATGACTAAATTCCAGCTACCAGCCACAGAGTGGTAATACAAACAAAACTCGTACAAGGGACGCAGGGAGAATGGATTTCCAACTAATGACTAGGCACTGCGGTACCACCTGCTACATTACGGGGCCTAGATCACCGTACCGAGGAGTACGCCCGCTCCCCTGCAACACAAGGCCGGGACTACACCTTACTTGATAATTCCGAGTGAGATCACTCCATGGTTGGGATCAGCAATCGCCCACTAAGCCGAAATAAAAAGGGACATCTAGACTGGAATGACCCCACCCTGCTTGGGTGCTACCCACCTAGCCTTGTTGCATAACCCCTGATTTTCAGTTATTCCCGTTTGATGAGGCTTGAGGCTAAGAGTTACCTTTAAAGAACATATCCCTTAGAATGCCCATCGTCCCCCTAACGATGTTTCGCAAGCATTCATCCATACAAGCCCATCCCGGGTTCGAACGGAACCGAAGGCGCTATTCCTACTACATCCATTTTGGAAATATCCTTAGGATTAGTAGCGACTAGCCCTTGCACTTCAATGCTCCATCTTCGAATCCAAAATCGTTTTCACGAAACGTACAAACCGGATCGAAGTGGTTTTCGAGAAATAAATCTCGATCCCGGTCTCTTCGAAACGATCAATGCATTTGGCCAATATTGATAGTCGGTATTTAACTATCGATTAATATTCACAAACAACCATCCAACAATAAATAAGTTTCCAAATTATTTATTAACCTCAAAATATCTTCACAAGATATATTTCTATTTTCAATCCTTTGAAAATAGTTTCAAAACCATCTTTCCTTTCAGAATAAACTTTCCCAATTATTTTCTATCTCCTATGAAATCACCAAGCACAAAACTAGATTTTAAAATAATTTAAAACACTTTACTTTGAAATATACTTTAAAACATTTATTTTAAAACTACTTCAATGATTTTTAAAAATACAAACTATATGAATATTTGAAAATAAGGTTACTAAATAAAATATAAAACTAGATTGTCATTTTTAAAAAATAAAATACTAAGTCACTCTTTAAATAATTATTGCTATAATAGATTAAAAGGAAATACTTACTTTAGAATTTAAATATTTAGAAATAGTAAATTTTTCAAAACATACTTCTTGAAACAACTTTAAACTTTTAATTTATATTTAAAAATTTACTTTGAAAACGTACTTGGTTATTCAGAGAGAAATTTCCAATCTCAATCACTTAAATCAATTTTCCAAAATGATTCCCAATTTATTCCATTTGAAATAATTTTCTTTACTTATCAGTTCATTTCAAAATTCATTAATTATGGACTTTATTATTATTTTCAGTTTGATTTTTAAATCCTTTAGCTAAAATATACAAATTCCAGGTTATTCCCAATTTCTTCTTTATTCTTCTTAAATAATTTAAATCCTAAATTTAAAATAAAATGTTTTGTTCTTTTAAACAATAACATTGAAGTTTAAGTTTCATTAACTTTCTGTTTATTTATATTTTCCTTCCCATACTCAAGATTTATTTATTAAAATTTTAAAGTCACTTTATTTCCTTTCCAGTTCATTCATAAATTTATTCAAATTTTATATAGTTATTTTACTTACAACTTCACTTCTTTTATTTTCATTCCCAAACTCAAATTATATATTTGGTAATCCATTATTGCCCGATTATAAAAATCAAGCCATAGCATTCAATATTTCTAAATAATTCATTACATGATATCAAATACTCAGAACAGAGAATATTAAATAATTAAATAAAGTTGAGGGGTCCAGTTGGATCCCTCCAACCTGTTTTCCCTGCATCCACAGACATTAGCATCACATAATATGCCAATTTCAAATTATACTATATTATATCACATCAATCAATTCAACCACACAATCAATTATTTAAACTTAATCGTTTAAATTTAAATTTAAATTCAACTGAGTGAGATTAACTCACCTTTGCTCCTTAAATTTGTAAACCCACTTCATTCTCGCTTTGATTCCACGATTATTGACCTTGAATAAACATTGGATTCATTTTGCTAATATTCGAATAAATCGAACCAATAATTTCCATTTGTTAATTAACAAATAATTTACTTAAACTAATTTTCGTTTAATAATTTTGTTTAGAAACTAAAATAAATTAAATATGTTAATAGATCAAACTAATCACCTTACTAATTTTCTTTTAACATAGACCAGTAAATTTAAAAATTTTAAACTAATAAATTTTCTTCAACAAATTTTCTTTAGTAGCCCAATAATTAAATAAATTAGTCACCAATTCAATTAATTTTAAGATGAACTGGTAATATTTAAAGATTTAGAGATATATATTTTGTTGGGCGAATTTTCACCCAGAAGATCTCGAGACCAAGAAGCCACAGTTTCACGCGGGTTCGCAATCTCCACTTCATTCAGCACGACCAGTCACCTTCCCATTCGGCCTCCTCCTCATTCGGCCTCCTTCCCATCCGGCCTCTCCATGTCATACCGGACCAGAATTCATTCGGTCAGCCCCATTCGGCCACAGAGCCAACATTCCTCCATCTCCATTCGGCATACCGAACCAGGGGCACCACCGAACCAAACCTCTTCCCCACAACTGGTCCAAGAAGCACCGAACTACCTCACCACCGGTCCACACCTATCACCGGTCCACACTCACTGCCGGTCCACATCCACACCGCTACCACCGGACAACACCTACCACCGGTCCAAGCTCCATGCCGAATGAGACCTCCCTGAACCAAACAACTGCCAGTCCAGATTGCTTCAGCCCGGGCCCACCAGCAGCTATATACATCCAAGACCCCTGCCCCCTACCTCACTCTATAAATAGAGGGGCAGAGGTACAACAATGGTAGACAAGTTTGAGAGCTCAAGCAAGGAAGGAACTTTCAAACTACTTTCATATACTTATATACGAAGCATTGTACTTGTAATCTGAAAGAAAGAAGATAATAACATATAAAGTGGACGTAGGCACATTCTGGCCGAACCACTATAAATCCGTGTGTCTTTTACATTTCAGCCCCTACTTCTTTTATATTTACATACTCATCTAAAATCATTGAAAATCACATATAATCAACTAAATAATACGACTTGGAGGTGTTTGTCCATTTTTTGTGCAAACGTTTTTGGTGCTTTCACTGAGAATTGAACTCAGGGCTTCATCTTCTCCCACTCAACCTTCTTCCTAACAACATCGCTCGTTGCTTAGAAATCATGCCTTCCAAACAGAGAAGGGATGTTAACAAAGGAAAGAACATCGCAACTAGCAGCCTTCCAGATCCAGCAATCGTAGATCAGCCCACTTCAACAGCAGTACCAGATGAAAATCAGGAAAATCCAACCGGTCCCGCAACGGAACAACCAATCACTAGGGCAGATCTGGACAGGGTTGTGGCTGAAGTAACTAACCGCTTCACATCCCAAAAAGAAGCTTTGGTGGACCAACTCATGTCACGCTTAAGGGATGCTGAAGAGTCCAACCACAACACTGAATCATGGGGTGAGTCCCAATCCGGAGGATCTCGGAGGCAACAAAGGTCTTCCCTCTTCGAAGAAGCTATCAACATGAACAACAATGATAGGGGCCGCGTCCGGACTCTGCCTGAATTCCGACTCGAGGAAGCCCTTGGAACCGAACCTAGCGGGGGAGGCACCAGGCGAGGGTCGGATGTAGCTGAGCCAGTCATGCCACCTAATCATAGAAACCCCGCTGAACGGAGCCGAGCTAGAACCCAGCCCGAAGTTGACCCCATGGATGTGCTCGAAACAGAACCCCACAGGGGAAGATCAAGGCAGGGGGCAACTGTAGCTGGTCCTAGCGTGCATCCGAGCAGCCAAAGACAACCACTGGATAATGCTAGAAGTGATAGACTGTACCATCCCTACAGGTCATCTGGACGAGATAGATCCCGCAGGGAAGAACCAAGCTCATTTTTGTCCGCTCCAAGTTCTGACGAACGAATGGCACGATTATTCAGAGAATGTGTCCAACGGGAGCAAAGGGACCGGGGAATAGGCGCTAGGGTCACCAGTCCCTTTACCCGAAATATCGAAACTGCCATCACTCCCCGGGAATGGAAAATGCCAACCATGGAACCTTACAAAGGAACTTCCGACCCCATCGTACACTTGCAGAGATACACCCAGCATATGCTCATGAGTGGAGCAACAGAAGGAGTGTTATGTAAATGCTTTCCGCTATTCCTAGCTGATCTAGCTACCTCCTGGTTCTGCCATCTACCCAAAGGATCCATCAGCTCATGGGAGATGTTGAAAGAAAGGTTTATTAGCCAGTTCCGCATCCATGTGGAACAACCCAAGGATGCTTATTCTCTATCCAATGTCAAACAGAAAACCGGAGAGACGCTGCAACAATATCTAACGCGGTTCAACGCCGCAGCGGCAGCAGTTCAAGATGCCGATGAAAAACTCACTCTAATGGCCCTCTGTAGTGGTGTACATCCAGACACCAAGTTTGCCAGAAGATTAACTAAGGAAAAACCAGCTACCTTGCCTGATTTCTTCCATGAAGCTGGAAAGTATATGAGACTTGAAGACGCTGCTACAGAGAGGCAATCAGGACAACAAGGTAAGACAGTTCAGGACAAGGTTCCCACTGCAGCTAAGGACGCTCGAAGAAATGAATCTAGAGACAATGCTGGGGGCAGAAAGGTCGAAAAGCGCCAATATCGACCAGGACCGAGATTTGACTCCTAAACTCCTTTGAACGACACAATTGAAAATATCTTCCTAGCCACTCAGGGCGAACTAGGATACAAGCGCCCCCCGCACAAGAAAGAATCATATAACGCACTCAAGTCCGGAAAGTTCTGTCGCTTCCACGAATCCCACGGACATGACACCAATGAATGCCACCATCTTCGGGACTTGATCGAAGAACACATTAGAAGAAGAAGACTGGAACGCTATGTGAAGGGTCAGAACAGGACTCCAACTCTAGCCAATGAGAACTCAAAGCAACCCCTCCCAGAGGTAGGCGGAGGGAATCGCAACAATCACAACACCAGTGGCTCTAGTCAAGAGAAGATAGTGGTCCTTACCATCTCAGGAGGACCACACATCGCCGACAGAAGTTGGGCAGAGATGGAAAGGTACGGAAAGTCGCTTAGAAATGCAGAAGGCTATGTTAACTCCATCACGGAAGAACGCCACCCGAAACGAAAAGAGAACGACGACATCATATTCAGTAGGCGTGATTTGGAAGGAAGACAGTATCCACATATGGATCCTATGGTCATCTCTGCCTGGTTCGGTCCAGCTAAAGTTTTTCGGATTCTAATAGACACAGGAAGCTCCGTAAATATCCTATTCAAACATGCTTTCGACAAAATGAAGTTATCAATGAAGGATGTATCCCCCTGTGACAAACCACTGCACGGTTTCACTGGAGATGCAAAAATGCCCCTCGGGCAACTTGACCTCTTCGTCGAAATAGGAAGTCATCCCCGCTCCGTTGTGCGAAAACAAACGTTCGTACTAATAGAAAACCACTCGGCTTACAACTCCTTCTTGGGAAGACCAGCCTTGTCTGACTTCCAGATTGTATTAGCCCCCTGGTGCGTGAAAATGAAATTTCCAACAGACAACGGAGTAGGAGAAGTAGAAGGAGATCAAGATGCTGCCCGAGACTGCTACGTAACTGAACTTCGCTATAACCACAGAAAGAATAAATGAAAAGGTGCAGAGACTACTCTCTGCATGAAAAGCTTGGAGGCATAGCAACTAAAGAAAGCCCCTCCTCTTCGATACACAAGTGATCCCTTCAATGAACTAGACCCCAGGGATAAAGAGGAGGAGGCTACCGCCGAGCCTGCAGAGGCTATGGAATTCGTATCTGTAGATAAGCACGATTCAAGTAAACTATTAAAAATCGGATCTCAGCTAAAAACGGAGTTGAAAGATCAACTCATTGACTTTCTCCGCCACAACTTAGATGTATTTGCGTGGACCCATGCCGATATGACAGGAATCTCCCCCGACATAGCATGCCACATGCTGAACATCGATCCCACAAAGGTGCCAGTAAAACAGAAAAAGAGGAGCATGGGGGCAGAGCGATCAGCAGCCCTTGATGAGGAAGTAAAGAATCTACTTGCTAATGGCTTCATACGGGAAGCCATCTACCCAGAATGGATCGCTAACCCAGTGCTAGTAAAAAAGGCCAATGGAAAGTGGCGAACATGTATTGACTTCTCCAATCTGAATGACGCTTGCCCAAAAGATTGCTTCCCACTTCCCCGAATTGACCAACTTGTGGACAGCACAGCCGGACACGAACTCCTATCTTTTATGGATGCATACTCCGGATATAACCAAATTCCCATGCACGCTCCTGATCAAGACCACACTAGCTTCATCACTGACCGCGGACTATATTGTTACAAAGTCATGGCTTTTGGACTCAAAAATGCTGGAGCTACCTATCAGCGCCTCGTCAACAAGATGTTCGCAGAGCTAATCGGACGAACTATGGAAGTGTATGTGGATGACATGTTGGTAAAGTCCAGGAAAGCCGGCGACCATGTAAGCCACCTGGACGAGATGTTTCAAGTACTTCGCCGATATGGAATGAAGCTGAATCCTCTGAAGTGCTCCTTCGGAGTATCATCGGGAAAATTCTTGGGATTTATCGTCCATGCCAGAGGAATCTAAGCAAACCCTGAACAAATCCGGGCTCTAAAAGAAATAAGGATACCCTCCACTCGAAAAGAAATGCAAAGCCTAAACGGAAAGGTGGCCGCCCTAAGCAGATTCATTTCCAAGGCAACCGACAAGTGTGTCCCTTTCTTCGAAGCTCTCAAGAAAGACAAAGGGAGATTCGAGTGGACCGATGAATGCTTAAAAGCCTTCCTCAACCTAATCGAACACCTTCAGAGACCACCAGTACTCTCAACTCCAAATGAAGGTGAAGTGTTATACCTATACCTCGCTGTATCATCTCATGCTCTAAGCGCCGCCTTGGTAAGAGAAAAAGACCACACACAACGCCCGGTTTACTTTGTAAGTAAGAGATTTACAGGGGCAGAGGCCAGATATCCTAAACTAGAGAAATTAGCATATTGTTTATTGATCGCGTCACGAAAACTGCGACACTACTTCCAGTCTCACTCCATCAGGGTTCTAACCGATCAACCGCTAAGACAGGTGCTCCATCGTCCTGACACTTCTGGGCGACTCCTCAAATGGTGCATCGAACTAAGTCAGTATGATATCACCTACCATCCTCGCACCGCTATCAAAGGACAAGCCATGGCCGATTTCATTGCCGAATTCACTACCAACAAAGGCAAGGAACAATCCGAAGTAGCAAAAAACATCAAGTGGAACCTCTTTGTAGATGGAGCATCGAACGAACAAGGCACGGGGGCAGGAATTGTGATCATCACCCCCAGGGGAAGAAAGTTATACTATGCATTAAGGTTGGAGTTCACGGCCACTAACAACGATGCTGAATATGAAGCAGTAATAGTGGGATTGGAGCTTGCCCTGGAAATTGGAATCAATTCCTTATGTCTTCATAGTGATTCTCAGCTTATCGTAAACCAGGTACTAGGAGAATTCCAGACTCGAGGAGAACGACTCACAGCATACCTAAAGAAAACCAAACTGCTGCTCGATCAATTGGACCACTATCTAATCATACATATTCCTCGAGAAGAGAACCAAGAGGCAGATGAACTTGCAAAGCAAGCTAGTATGAAGAATAGCACCATTTTCGGAACACTAGCCATCTCAGGGCAGCTAGCCCCAAGTTTCAAACCAGTAAATCTGGTAACTGCAATCGAAGAAGGAACCTGGATGACTCCCATCCGGAAATATTTGCAAGATGGCACACTGCCCGACAGGCGTGATGAAGCCAAGAGGATCTTGAGGAAAGTTCCCCACTACACGATACAAGAAGGCATCCTCTATCGGCGTGGCTTCTCTGGCCCCTTATTGAGATGCGTCGCTGGAAGGGAAGCCAAGGAGATCTTATCAAACATCCATCAGGGAGGATGCGGAGATCACACTGGGGGGCAGACTTTGGCAAGGAAGATACTCCGATATGGATATTACTGGCCCACGCTAAACAAAGACGCTCTAGACTTCGTCAAGAAATGCGACAGATGTCAGAAATTTGCCAAGATTCCTCGACTGCCCACAAATGAAATTACTCAAATGACCGGCCCTTGGCCCTTTGCTGTATGGGGAATTGACTTAATTGGCGAACTGCCAACGGGCCGAGGCGGAGCCAAATATGCTGTAGTGGCAGTCGATTATTTCACCAAATGGGTGGAAGCAGAACCTCTAAATAAAATATCTTCAACAAAAGTTATAAACTTCTTGATCAAAAATATTCTGTGCAGGTACGGAGTCCCACTCAAGATCATATCAGACAACGGACTCCAGTTTGACAGCGAAGAATTTGCCGACTGGTGCCAAGAGCATGGAATTCATAAAAGCTTCTCATCAGTAGCTTATCCTCAGGCAAACGGACAAGTTGAAGCTGTCAACAAAATTCTCAAAACCCTAATCAAGAAGAAACTTGAAAAGTCAAAAGGCGCTTGGGTGGACGAACTTCCTATGGCACTATGGGCATATCGCACGTCTTTCAGAACATCAACGGGACATACTCCTTTCTCCTTGGCATATGGATCGGAGGCAATGCTCCCAGTTGAGACTATTGTGCCTTCCCACCGTAGGATCCACTACAACCCAGAAGAAAACGAAGAACTCCTCCTCATATCTTTGGATCTGATTGAGGAAAGGAGAAACGATGCATCACTTAAAGCAGCAGCTCACAAACAAAAGGTGGCAGCGCTATACAATTCCAAAGTCAAGCATCGCAGCTTACAAGAAGGAGATCTTGTCCTCAGGCGAATCTTTCAGCGCCCCGGGGCACTAGACCCCATCTGGGATGGACCATATGTAATTCATAAAGATCTCCACAACGGAGCTTATATTTTGTCAACAGTGGATGGAGAGGTGTTCCAGAGGGCATGGAACATCCGACACCTCCGTCGATACTTTTCTTAACTTGTACTGCCCATATGAAGTGAATTAACAAAGAGAATCAGTGGACGTAGGCACTTTCGTGCCGAACCACTTTAAAAAATCTTGTCTCTTTTTAGCTTGTTCCTTTATGTCTTGGCTACTTGTTAAGTTTTATCCCTTTCTGTTGAACAAAATCCTATGGCATCTCCACTCAAGACGCACCGCGGCCTCATCTGGACTAGGCCTAACAGGTACGCTACGATTCTATGCACTCGCCAATGAGACACTTTTGCTCCAGCATCCCTCTGTTGCGGGTTAACTCATTGCGCGCCTGCCCTCAAAGCCAACTGTAATGAGCCGATTATAAGTCATCATAAAGGCCGACTATAGCCGATGGCAGCTCATTACGGCGTTCGGCTCGCCGGCAACTGTGAACCTACTTTAAGGCCCAACATAAGGTGTGGCCAGCCAGGGTTAGTTCACGGCCAACGGCACCCACGCTAGCCGGCCACGGTAAATCGAATAATACCCACGATTACGGACCATAATGGTTCGGGTAGTTACCGTGCGCGATCTCGGCTCCGATGTGTCTTAAGTGCGGCTGTGGTAAAAAAGAAAACTCCCCGCGGAGGCGTAAGATGGGTGACAAATGTCTCCAAGACCCACAGCTAGGGAAAGTGACTACAAAACCCGTTTGCCACGAACTTAAGCACATCGACGGCCTTCCGTGACTGAAAGTTTTACTTTTACTATATTTCCATTTCATTTAAATACTTTTCTCCTATCCTGTATAACAAACTCTAAAGTACAGGAAACCAAATAGGAAGCATTCGCTCATAAGAAACTAAGTCTGCATACTGGGTGGCAGGGTACTCAGCTATATCCGTGAACAGTTACATAAGACACTCTAAGCTACCGCCTGCGAATGAAACATAAAGGGCGGTACTCTCTTTTCTTGTACACAAATACGTAACTATAGCTTGTTCGTACAATAACATTGCAACACATGAAATTATATTTCTAGCAAAAAACTTATCATCAAACACAACTAGAATCACAAGCATATACATAGTTATATTTATCACGCAGCACATCAAGATGACAACAACATTTAAACATAACAACATCAGCTTATATTATAAAATCACACGAAGTTATTCTTTGCAAATAATATTATTATAGTTACATGTCAATGACTAACGTAAACAGTGATAAAAAGAAATAAAAAGGTGGCAGCCGCGTCCACACTCCATCGCCAACTTCCCCAGTCTACTTAGCCGCAGGATCAGAGCCCCCAGCATGTGGATCAGGAGTCCCACCTGTCCAGTTCAGAAGAGGAATTCATTAAACGAACAATCAAGTTATGAAAACACGGAAAGGAAAGAAAGGGAAAAGAATAACTCACCAGCATCCGCCGCTCGATCCTCATCATCCAACTGCACGCCCGCTTCCTCTGCAGCAAGCAGCCGCATCCCCTCCTTCACCGCCGCTTGCTCCTCCTTCGAGAACTGGGCAGTAAACGCATCCAAATTGAAAGCCTCTCCGCCTTCCTTACCCGCGTTCACCCTGGCCTCCTCTAAAGCCTGGAGATACACCTTGGCCATCACCCGAGGGTAATCGTCCATCCAAGACAAGCCGCCCTCCTTCCAAGTGTGGAAGTACATGTCCTGCAGCATCTCATCCATCATCCCCTCATTCTCCTCAAACTCCCTCACCCGGGCCTCGGAAGCTTGCAACTTGGCGACGGCAATGTCCCTCTCTGATTGGTATCTCAAGTAGTCCGCCTGAAGAGACCTCCTCATTTCCTCCTCCTTTAACTTGAGGGACCTCCTCATCACCTCCATCTCCTCCTTCAACTCGGCCTGAGCCATCTCCGCAGCCTCGAGCCTCCCAGACAACTCCTCTACCCGCTCAAGATCCGCATTTCGAACCTCGTCCATCGTCGTAATGGCCATGTTAATCCGTTCCCTGCAGGCGACCTCCATCTTTCGTAATTCCGCCCTACTGGCCTTCTCCATCGTCTCTTTCAGCCGCTTGGAGGCTTCCTCATGCTGAGAAATCTGGATGGCTTGATCGGCGAGCTGCTTGGCCTGATCGGCAACTTTTAACCTCAACCGAATATTAGCACTCCCGATCTCTTCCCCGGCCTTGGCCAATCTAGCATGATGCTCCATTAACTTCTTAGTCTCTGCGGCCACCCGATCGATGTTAGCCTTGGCTTCGTCCCCCATGGTGACTACCCGTGTAGTAAGTAAATCAAGATCTAAAGACTTGGCCTCGTCCAGCACTCTTACCATGGGGTTGCGGGGAAGGAGGTGCTCGCCCGTGGCCTCATCAAATGAGATATCCTGAAAGCTCGGATCTAAATCAGGATGACCGGCAAAAGGGTCACGAGGCACGGGGCGAGGCACATCAAGACGCCTTATACGAATAACAGTTGGGCTCTTGAAAGGAGGATGAGGGGGGCCGGATTCCGTGCTCTCCTCCGTAGTATCACGAGGAGGCTGAGTAGGAAGCTGCGAACCAGGGGAAGACTCAAATAAGGAACGGCTCCGCTTCTTTTTCCGAATGCCCTCTTCAATGACCCCAAGAAGAGGGCGATAACTGACTACATCCCCAGTGCGACCAGTAGAGGGTTTCGCAGAAGCTCTCCTCGACTTAAACTGCTCAAGCTGGTGTCGAACGTCCGACGTTTTAACCACCTGGCCTGCCCCTGGAATAAAGAACAAGTGTTACGAACATACAATAATCCACAGTTCGAAAAATGTGTTAAGTTAAAAGGAAAGAAAAGTGAGAAGACACATCTATTATACAAACCCGGCGGAGGAGTGGGATACCGCAATAAGTCCTGGATCTCATTCCAGGACGGAAGTGAACCATAAAAAATTTCTAAGTCCCTATCGAAAATGGAATCGGCAGAGGACAAAAGTTCACCTTGCATCGCTGGAGTCGCCTTAGCTGAGGAACCCTTAGAGGATGGGTCAGTGCCAGCCACAGCTTTGCCGGTTTCCTTTGCCTTCTCCGTTTCCGACTCTCCCTCCGACTCCCCGAAGGCCCGACGGAGAGCCTCATCCAGTTCAAGGTCTTGCTCAGAGGTTAGGGCACCGACGCCACTACCACCTTGACCGTCGCCATCTCCTCCACCCTCCGACCCTTCTCCAACCTCGCCTCCTTCCTCCTCTTCTACACCATCCTCCTCCGGAACAGTCGGAAAAGTAATTGGAGAAGGGCCATCAGACTTCTTCAGTTTCTTCCCCCCGACAACGGGACGCTCTGTAAAAGGCTCCCTCTTACCGCTCTTCACCATAGCCCCCTCCTTAGCTTTAGCAGCCTTCTCCTCAGCCGTGTCTCTTTGCTTAACCATGGACTGGTGCGGTAAGATCAAATTATACTCCAAGAGGGTTGCATTCCTGATCAAGAAGGAGGCCGACCGGTCCCGTGCCGGAATAGCCTTTAGTTCAGCAGCCATTCGCACCAAGGAATCATCCTCCACGACTGCAATACCACCTGTCGCTAGCCAGAAATAGAAGCATGTCAGAAAAAACACTACAGTCAAAACATGGAAAATATAAATGAAATCCATCTTACAGCCGGAAGTGAAAAGGCGGAAAGAAACAGCATCGTCCTTGATGAAGAACCACTCTTTCTTGAACATGGTAAACTTGGAATATAAGTCCAGGACTGGTTTGAAGGGCACGGCCGCTTCCAGACTGATATACGGAGACCCCTTCTTATAGCCTCTCAGGTTGTACAAGTATCGAATTTCCCGGTTAGAAGGAGGACGCCCGTACCTCCTCTGGAAGATAACAAAGAGGCTCACCAGGATGGCATAAGAGTTAGGCCGAAGTTGGAAAGGAGCCACCTTCAAATATGTGGTGAAACTTACTATCCAAGCGTTGATAGGAGGGATAGCACCGCACATACAATGGTATCTGCTATAAGCAAAATAGCCTTCGGGAGGATTATATGGCATCACTCCATCTCCCGGCAGCAGCATAAGAACCCTGTCTATCCCGAAGGAACGGGATATGACGTCAAGTTGCTCCTCCTTTAGGGAGCTAGGAAAGCAATCAAGGGGGGAGATCAGAAGTTCCTGTGGACCATATCCATCCACTAATGACCTCGGAACAGGTCCATGTTGCCCGGATCCTGGTTGGGCTGGGGGCACAGAAGAAGGCTCTCCCCCATCCTCGGATTTCCGTCTGTCTGATCGTGTTTCTGCCTTACGAGTCATTTATCTGCATGCACAAAAGTGAAAAACATGACGTTAAAACGAAAGTATAAGCAAGCAAACATACATAAGTCCAGAATACGAGGTTCATTCGGCACTGGGGTCCTAAGTCCATTCGGTAGTACAAGTCTTAAGTTCATTCGGTGGTACATGTCCATGTTCATTCGGCGCTAAAATCCCATGCTCATTCGGCATACATACAATTCGGTCCTAATTCTCATTCGGCATACATATCATTCGGTCCTAAGTCTCATTCGGCTATCCAATACACACCGTATACATTCGGCAAACAGGACCATTCGGCAATAGGGTACATACCTGATTCGGTAGGAGATTGATTCGGTGGAAGATTGGTTCGGCAGAAGATTGGTTCGGCAGAAGACTTGGTTCGGTAAGGAAAAACCAAAGGGGGGTGTAGCCTCTATATATAGGCGAGCTCAGGACCGCCGAACCAGCTGGTTCGGCCCACCGGATAGAAACTCCGGACCAATACCAAACATACCGAACCAAACGAATACCGAATGGACCCATCCATGCCGGACCAACCAAAGGACCGAAAGAAGCTATCTCCACCAGCGAAAACCAGGAACAGGGGGCACGCAGGCTCCTCACTCAGATAAGTACCGAACTCTAGAACCTACTAACAAAGTAAAGAATATGATAACGATGGATGAGTCCTAAATCTCTCACCAATGTGGGTTAATCATTTACACGTGTACACGACCACGAACGGTCCATAGGCACGCTCTGAATGGCTATTAACCCGATCGTCGTGAGAATTTGCACTTTGACATCCTTTTTAAACTCGTAGGTTAAACGGATATTTGACTCTGATAATTATGAAATGGATAAGCTACTTACACATGTACGGGGTCGCGAACGATCCCTAGGCATGCTCTGAGCTGGCGATAAACCATCTTGACAAACGATCCAAGGATCCACTCTGACATGAACCTGGCATCGATGATGCTAAGCCCCCTCGGGGCTCACTCTCTCGTCCCGAACGACACAGTTCACTTCATCTCGAATATTTCAATCACGAACGGTCGCTATTTGAAATAACACTAAAACTGTAAATTCCTTTGCAGGACACCAACAGGATATGAACATCCAGCCCGTGGCATTACAAAACAAACCTTCCTACCACAGGGAAACAAAGCGCGACACATGCAAGCACGTGCCCCACTTTGGGGGGCAAATGTTGGGCGAATTTTCACCCAGAAGATCTCGAGACCAAGAAGCCACAGTTTCACGCGGGTTCGCAATCTCCACTTCATTCAGCACGACCAGTCACCTTCCCATTCGGCCTCCTCCTCATTCGGCCTCCTTCCCATCCGGCCTCTCCATGTCATACCGGACCAGAATTCATTCGGTCAGCCCCATTCGGCCACAGAGCCAACATTCCTCCATCTCCATTCGGCATACCGAACCAAGGGCACCACCGAACCAAACCTCTTCCCCACAACCGGTCCAAGAAGCACCGAACTACCTCACCACCGGTCCACACCTATCACCGGTCCACACTCACTGCCGGTCCACATCCACACCGCTACCACCGGACAACACCTACCACCGGTCCAAGCTCCATGCCGAATGAGACCTCCCTGAACCAAACAACTGCCAGTCCAGATTGCTTCAGCCCGGGCCCACCAGCAGCTATATACATCCAAGACCCCTGCCCCCTACCTCACTCTATAAATAGAGGGGCAGGGGTACAACAATGGTAGACAAGTTTGAGAGCTCAAGCAAGGAAGGAACTTTCAAACTACTTTCCTATACTTATATACGAAGCATTGTACTTGTAATCTGAAAGAAAGAAGATAATAACATATAAAGTGGACGTAGGCACATTCTGGCCGAACCACTATAAATCCGCCCCTACTTCTTTTATATTTACATACTCATCTAAAATCATTGAAAATCACATATAATCAACTAAATAATACGACTTGGAGGTGTTTGTCCATTTTTTGTGCAAACATATTTATTTTATTTCTTCTTCTTTGAAACTACTTATCAAATATCTGTATAGGTTTTAAAACCCCAATTTATATAGATTTTACAACATCCTAAAATTCCTATATTTCAAACCTGTCTATATATAATTTCTTCAACATTTAAAATTTCAATTTTCAAAACCTTATCCATTTTTTCTGTTTTATTATTTACACGTAAAATCTACATATATATAAAACTTTGGCTTTGCTGTAAAAAAATTATTTTATGTATCTATATTTTATACCATCATTAACATTAGATTTAAAACAAAACGAAGCAACAGAAAATATACCTCACAGTCCGGACGACACAATCCCCAAATCGCGTTGAGCACGAGCTCTTACCGAATCGAGCCATCCAAAATTCAAGCACGTCGCGCCTCCACTGCACGTCGCCGCCGGTGTAGCTAATGCCTCGAACTCACGAATCCCCCTAGCCTTCACTAACGAGTGTGGCCCAAACCCTAAATCATTGCTCGAACCTAACCTCACCGCCTGCTTCGTGATGAACTAAGGCGCGAGAAGATCGAGACCATCATCACGAGCCCCTTCGCATCGCACGAGTATCCAGATCTGCAGCTCGACCCACCCACGTTCGTGAGACAAGGCACACGATCTAGTTCCCAGAAATCAAACAAATCGATTTGAATTAAGACGAGGGCAGCCATTATATTCAATTCGCACTTAATTTAGAATGAGGAGAAATTTTGAATTTTGAGTTTTGTTATTGAATTGCGATTTGGGAATTTTATGGTGGACTTGGGATGTAAGGGTGAGGAGGTGAACGAAGTGAAATATCGGCATCTTATCATATTTTGTTCGGCCATGGACTTCTTCGAGCTCTCGATTTGAACCAAGGGAATAAGGAAGGGTCTCGTGTTCGAAAAGAAACAGGATAAGGGATGGTGTGTTCGAGAAGGCAAAGGAAGCGTGTTGAAGATGCCTTGCTACAGTGTTCACTTATTTTTAATTCAAATTCGAATTGATTATTATCAATTAAATTTTCAACGCGTTTATATATCGTGCACACACACACTAACCCCGATCAATATGAAATTTGAAATCCGATAATAATTCAATATTACGGACCCAATGGAACTGATTTCGTCGAATTCCGAGAATGTGCCTCTGAAGGCTATTTTTAAATTCAATTTAAACGATATAAAAGTTCAAAGCTTAACGAAACGCATTCAAATTCAATTTTAAAAGTTTTTGTAACAACCCGCAAATCCATACCCCTTGAATCAACATTATTCTATCTCTATTAACTCAAGTGGCACAGAAATACGAACCATTAGGGTTAAAGAAGAAGAGATAGAAGAAGAAGAAACCAAAACAATATCAGAATCTCACAGTCGCAGCGGAATAAAATATAATAGTAAATATAGAACTTTACACAAAATGAAATCTATTACTGTTTTATACATCATATTATCAGAGTATCTCATACATCAACAATCACAAATCAGACCTATCATACAATCACAGCAGCGGATATATAGGTACATATAATACGTCTCGGACTCTAGCTCCTCTCCTGCTCCATAGCATCCTATCCTGAACAAATAATACTCGGTCTGACCCGAGCATTATGATGAAATAACACCCGAGTCAGTCTGGAATACCAGCTGATAATAATGCATCCAAATTGATAATTAAAGTTTCAAAAATCCTTCGAAAACAAAAGCATCTCGTAAGACCACGCCACAAATAAACATGTCGGGTTTTTACCTTACGATAGCTAAAACACTTTTTATAGAAATCCTCTGATATTATAATAGGGTCTATTTACAAATACTTATAAAATAGCCGAAATTGTTACATGATTAAATTCCAGCTACTAGCCACAAAAGTGGGTAATACAAACAAAACTCGTACAAGGCTCGTAGGGAGAATGGATTTCCAACAATGACTAGGCACTGGGGTACCACCTGTCACAGTACGGGGCCTAGATCACCGTACCGTGGATTACTCCCTTCATCCCCTGCAACACAAGGCCGGAACCATTCCTTACTGAACAGTCCAGAACAAGATAAACCCCGTGGTTGGCGTGACCAACCACCCACTAAGCCGAAATATATAAGGGACATCTAGACAGGGGAAATATCTTGTCCTGCTTGGGCATGACCCACCTAACCTTGCTGCATATCCCCTGATTTTCAGTCATTCCCGGTTGATGAGGCTCGAGGCTAAGCGTTACCTTTAGAACGTTTCACTTAGAATGCCCATCGTCCACCTGACGATGTTTCGCAAGCATTCGTCCATACAAGTCCGTCCCGGGTTCGAACGGAACCGAAGGCACTACTCCTACTACATCCATTTTGGAAATATCCCCAGGATTAGTAGCGACTAGCCCTTGCACTTCACCACTCCATTATCGACTCCGAACACGTTTTTCGCACGAAACGTACAAATCGGATCGAAGTGGTTTTCGAGAAACGAATCTCGATCCCGGTCTCTTCGAAACGATCACGCATGTTGTCCAATATTGATAGTCGGTGATTTAACTATCAATTTATATTCATAAACACCATAAGCATCCATCACACAATAAATAATTCCCATATGATTTATTTACCCAAATATCTTTACAAGATATATTTCCAAAGTTTCAAAACTCATTTGAAAACATTTCCCAAAACTCTTCCTTTACAAGGTAAATCCTTTGCCATATATTTCCATTGGAATGACCAAGTTCAAAACATTTAGATTTTAAAACAGTAAAAATACTTTATTCTGAAATATACTTTAAAATATGTAACTTTACTACTAATTATTTACTAAAAAAAAATATTTTCAAAATATTTAATGTTAAACCATTTATTAGGATATAAGTCTTGATTTTTAAATAAGGGTTTTAGTTTAATTAAACTTATAAGTAGAGTTTTTAAAAGGGCTAATACTAATTTCAATAACTTAGTTCAAAACTAGTCTTTTGAACAAATCCATTTGTAAAAATAATTATTAAGATATTTATAAAGTTTACTATTGCTAATTTAATAGTTACTTTTGAAAATAAATATTTTCAAACACTCTTTTAAACAAGCTTGAATTTTAAAAGCTTCCTCTTTACAAAATCAGTTTAAACTCGAACTTGGTTTTCCTAGGGAACTCATTTCCACTTAAACATCACAGAAATCCTTCTCACAATTTCTGTCAATTATTTCAATTCAGGTTTATATTTTAATAACATAATTTATTTTCCCATTAATCAACTGATAACTTTTCTCTTTGTTTATCATTCTAGATTTACCAATTTTCAATTTTCATTCCAAATGGATTTTAAATTTTAATTCTTTGAAATTCATTATTTAACAATATCTTTTATTTCTCTAAAATTCAATATACCCATTTATAATTAAATTACGGTTTTATAATTTATCCATCAACATCCCAATACAATTTATTTCAGTTTTATTAATCACAACATATAAACAGATCACAACATCAATTTTAAAAATAATTATTATAATGTGAGGAATCCAGTTGGATCCCTCCAACCTGTTTTCCCTGCATCTACAAATATTAGCACAACAATATATATATCAATCCAAACTGATATAAATAAACATTTCAACCAATCACACAATTATTTAAATATTAACTACTAAAATCAGTTAACATTCCAAATGTGAGTGAGAATAACTCACCTTGAGTTCGGCGAGCGTTCGAAATTCAAATTAAACCGAACGACGTTCGATTTAACTCGAATTTCTACTTGCCCGGAATGGATCCGGATCTGCACCACTGCGTAATACGCGCTTCTGCGATTCCGGTGCCACAAATTTCGTTAATTTCTGATAACGTATGAATGAGTTTCGATTTTATAAAGTTTGAACAACAATTTTAAAACAAAATTTCTTTTGATTTTAAATTTTCTTTACCATACACAACAGGCCGTTCATTTAGCAATATAATCACGGCCGTACTACCCGTTCTTCTTCCTTCACGCGATACCCTGCTATTCGAACCCATAGCCGCTCTCAATCCTTCCAAAACGCGTATCAATTGTTCCTCATTCCATCGATCGGACCCCGCCGCCTCGGAGCATCGATCGCCACTCACCTCCGGTTAGAACGCACTGAGCTCGGTCCCCTATACAACGAGAAAAACCCACTCAAACATCAGCGATTCCGCAACGAACTCCGGCCACAACAAGAGTTCGATCCAAATCTTGACCATCGGATATAAAAAAAAGAACGTGCTCTTCGATTTTCCTGTTGAACTTTTCGTACGAAAGTTTATGGATTTGAAACAAATTGGGGAAAGAAGGGGGAACATTTCGGCCATAGGTTCTAATAAACGGCGGCTAGGTTAAGGAGAACTAGGGTTTGCAAAGATAGAGGTATATATAATGTTATTTAATATTATTTAATTAATATAATTTCTCAAGTTAACAGTTTGTGCAAACGATCTCCAATTTACGCGTTCCGACAGGCAATTCTAGGGTTTTCCCGCATTCTGGACACAATGGAACAGGTTTCGTAAGCTAATTCGGTCGTATGCATGAGTTACAGAATTTAACGATCAATTTCAAATTAAATCGATTAAAACGATTTCGATGCGTTTCGAGCTGCCACGGTCAAACAATAACTCCGATTGCTATAAAAATTGAAATACGATAATATCTAACTATTACGGATCCAATGAAACTGGTTTCGTCGAATTCCGAGACTGTGCCCCGGAAGGTTATTTTAACTCGTCTATTTAATCGGGCGATTTTCAAAATTGACGAAATCAATTGAAACTTCACTTTTAAAATCTTATCAACTTAACAATAAATCATATGAAATTTATAAGCACAATAAAAATCATTCTGGCTCATTCTGGACTAAAATCGGATTAATTTCAATATTTTAAAATATTAAATTCTCTTAAAAATTAGTATAAAATCCTAAATATTAACTTATCAACCTTAAAATTCTTCTGAAATTCCCACCACGCTATATACACTCAAATAACTCAAAATAAATTTTTAAAACTATTTTTATCACTATTTACATCCAGATTTACTTTTATTTCAATTCCAAATATTTAAATTATTATTTCCCATTATTCAAATTCAACCGGAATTGCTATAAATTAAAAATTATAGCTTATTCATTGATTGAATCCGAATTCATTCATTGCAAAATCAATTAAGAATGCACATTAAAATTTAAAACAAAATAAATGTTCGAATTCAACGGCTAAAAAATACGGGATGTTACATTCCTTCCCCCTTATAAAAATTTCGTCCCCAAAATTTGCTAGGGTAGAAAATACCCTTCAACCCATTTACTTACCCAATTTGCTTGGTTAAAAGCATATATTTACTTTCCTAAAATTCTTTAGTTAAGTCCCCAAACTCATTTGCTGTACTTATTCTAAAGCTTTAATTTTAACTTGTAACTTTCCAAGTTAATTACAAATTTTCCCAAAATCCCAAAAAATTTCTAACTCCCAAAATTTCCGGAAAATTTTGGCAGAATCTCCCATGTACGGAGGAGCTTTCGCGATATCGCGATACACACAAATATATATACATCGACCCACACGGTCGGAAACCAAAATTTATCACAATATATACATCATTTTCCCAATTATATTTGCGTAGGCGTACCTTTTAAGTAAATTTTAAAGCAAGCGGCTAAAATGTTAGCATATATGTGCTCTAACTCTCTCAAATGCCTCCCGCACCTGTACTTACTTAACAAACTCATTAGTTTTCAAAGATATGAGCATTTTAACAACATTTCCAATGTAAATACGAGCCAAACATATCCAATGCATAGCCAAACCAAACAAACTTCATCATTTAATAATGTTAACCATATTTATCAGCAATTCAAAGTTTAAATCACCTTTCAAATTACCTATTCAAGTTCAACTTCATTTTTATTTCACTTGAATGATTTACATTCAAGTTCACTATATACCATTCATATTTATTGCAATCAATTCATTTCTATTTCAATACGATTAACATATGCCTTACTTGCATTTCCTTACTTTAACTTACATTCCCAATTTGATTTAAAATCAAATTTCATTTTAAACTTGAAACATTTGCATCTCTTTCATGATCTATTTCCATTCATAAGCAAAATCACTTAATAACATGTCAATCCATTCCAATTAATTCAAAAACCAATTATTTGCTTACTTTAAACTATTTATCTTCATTTACCACAATTCGACAAATTTACAATGCAAATTTGCATGTTATTCATGGAATAACCCATTACTTAAGCTTATAATAGTTTTAAAATTAATTCCTACTTAGATTCATATTAATTTATCAAATTCTGCATGGTTCATAATCTAAGTATTCTTATTCCATTTCAATTTATTAAATCAATCCTTATTCTTACTTTTCAACTATATTAATCATCTTAAGTTTATTTTTATTATATTATTATTATTTTTATTATTTTTATTATATTTTTTTTTTAAAACCAAGTCTTGATTTTCATATTTCAAATCCATTATTCAACTTAAGTTTACTTTTATCATTCCATCTTATTTACAACTAATATATTCTTTCTTTCTCACAATTACAATCTTAAAAGTCATTTGCTTGCATCCGAATTTTATCTTGCCAACTAATTTCATTTAAAGCTATCTTCATAAGCTTAAAATAACTATCTCATCATTCTCCTAAATGATTACAATTCCATAATATCTCAATTTGTTTCCATTTTAATTGATTCCTACCAAATCAAACCATTTACACATTTTAATCCCACTAGCTTAAACATTCAGCTTAACCACAATTATTTAATTTGCTTAAGCTTTCTTTACAATATCTCCATTATCTTATTATAAATCTATTTTTATTTTCAATTGATTCTCATCCAAATCAAATTCCAACTCATTTATAAACTTTAATGCACTTTGCCTATTTATTTAATCCATTTTAGACTTATTTTATTAGCAAAGAAACCATTTTAAAATATTTCACACCTCATTATTTGTTACCACAAAATTAAATCCCATACTACAGTTGGATTTCTATTTACTTTCCAAATGTTGATCAATTGTCAAAATCCTATCCATTACAATACAAATCCCATTGAATTGTAATTCAATTTAGTCTCTAACCTAATCCATATTAGGTCTTAATTCACCTCTTCAATTCACTCTAAATTCATTTATAATATCACCCTTTTTCCCGATTATTTCATTTAGCAAAATTAAATTTTTTTTTCAATATTATTTATTACCCAACTGAAATTTAATTTCAATTCTATTATCAAAACAAATTTCAGTTTTCTCATTCATAAGTTCAAGATTTATTTGCTAATTTAAGAACTTCCACCTTTATATTCTCACCTACTTCATTGCACTTTACATTTTATTTATGGTCAAGTTTTGAATTTGCCACACCGATCAACCCTTTCCATTAATGAATTACAATTTGACTTCCATTCATAGTTTAGATTGCTTACTTAAGTCCATTTCCATTTTATATTCGCAAATTCAAATTATAACACTTAATAACTTAAGAATATGAACTTCATTATGCAATTCTAAGAAATTTACATTCCACCTTATATTCAATTCAAATTCTCAATTTTAATCTCCATATACTAGTTTAAAACATATTTACTAATTTAAGTTCATTCATTTCCCTTATATCTCACTTTACCTTGTTTCAATTTACATTTCATTTGAGATTAAGTTTGGACTTCCTATACCATTCAACTATTTCCCAATTGTGATTATAATTTCATTCTTATTTATATAAGTTCACTAACTTATTTATTTTAAAGCTCATATTGCTCATTTGAATCCATCTACATCTTATAATCACAATTTCAGAATTTACATATATGTGCATCACTGAATTCTTAAGGGTACAGATTCCTTTCATTTAACTTATTACACAATATTAAATCCTCAATCTCAAATTATAAGTATACAACTGTTGACGCTAAAATTTGAACGCTAACACCCCGGTGTATAAAGTGTAGTTGTGAAAGCACCACCCGATGATTCGGGAACAGAGTATAAGCAGAAAGTCACAGAAAAAGCAGTGAATAACAACGATTTTACAGTGGTTCGGCTCAAAGCAAGCCTACGTCCACTTTAATTCTCTTTATTGCTAAACCGATTACAACTTTACAACAATCTTCAATTACAATTATGACGAGACAAACAACTAGAACTTTGGTAGAGAAGAATTCTTCGAATCCATGTAGATTGCGTTAGATTTTCCCTTGAAGTTAGTTGAGATGTCCTTCGAACTTGAAGTGTCGGGTAAGTTGAGAATTCGGCAGAGTATTGGCGCTTGAAATGATTGGCCAAAAGTCCCCTTGAATGTTGGAAGTGGTCATGTATTTATAGGAGTTTTCGGCCTTGAGTCGTGAGTCGTACCCGACTCATCGGTAACTCGTAGCCGAGTCAGGTTGGGTCGTGGACGACTCAACAGGTTGAACCCCATCTTCGTACCAGAGCGCCTTCGATCCTCTGAATATAGCACAAGTCTTAAGTCATCCCCGAGTCATTCCTCTTTGATATAAGTATCATGATAGCGGGCTGCGACTTAGTAACTTTAGGTCGTGGACGAGTCATGGTGAGTCGTCTCATGTTAACACGCGGCCGACCTACTGGGTTAGCTCACGGCTTGGTCCAAAGTGATAAGTCGTTCACGAGTTAACCAAACGCAACTTTCTTGATGCTAGCATGAGTCGTACACGACTCATCATTGGTCGTAACTCGTCAACGAGTTATCTCATTTCAGCATGGTATTGAACTTGTCCCTGAAGTCTTAGGTCGTTCAACCGTAGCTGTAATTAGGTCGTATCATATTTAAAGTCGCACAACCTTTAAGTCGTAGGCCGTTCATTTTCTTAAGTCATATAGGCCTTAACTCGTTAGGTTTCTTAACTCGTAACATTCCCTCAGTTGCAGATCTTAGGTCGTAGGCTTCTTGAGTTGTAGAGGCTTTAAGTCGTACATATCCGTAACTCGTTAAGTCTTAACTCGTACCAGCTCCTTGGGTCATACGTTTCTTAGGTCGTAGAGAATTAAGGGTTAACATTTGCCCCTCGAAGTACATGCCTATGTCATAGGTCGTGTGCTTCGACTCATCCTAACTCGTACGTACCGACTCAAGTTTTACTGTCTCGAACTATAACATGCTTGAGTCGTTTCTCCTTCTCATCACTTTATCCTTAAGCCATTTTCGCCATTACCACATTCTCTAAACCTTTAAAGACGATCTCGACCCAATTTACACCCAATCCTCTCTAGCAACACACAATCGTAAGCGATTTCTTCTCTCTCTTCGATCGTTGATCATTATCACCTTACGCGCTTAATTCTCCGCCTCCGGTTCGCCCCTTCGAGCCCTATGAGTTTTGTTGGATTGATCGCTGATGAACTTAGGTCTGTCTGATTTGACTTATGGCGATTCGCCATTCGAGGCGATCCTGTAGTGTGATAGGGTTAAGGTTGTTGCTGTTGGAGAGGCCATTGGATTAACGGGTTAAGAGTTAGAGGGGGAAGCGAGTTGGCCGAATAGAGTGGGAGATTGCCCCATGTACGACTTAGCAACTTCCATGCGACCCAGTGGCCTTTGCAATTAACTTTAATCCGACCTAGCAAGTTTTGCGACTTAAGTCATGAGTCGTGACCGAGTTAGAACTTAGAAGATTTCTTGTTGTTTTTGAACCAGAGCCCTCCTTCTGTTCATTGACTTACGACTTAGAGCATAGCCGACCTAATGCATTAACGACTTAAGATTGAAACGGCTTAACTTTATTCGCCTCATAATCCCAAGGTTGTAGGCGAGTTAGTGCTTAAGTCGTCGCCGAGTTAGTACTTGAGTTGTCTACGACTTAGCACTTGCACTATTGTATGGATTTTGAACTGTTGAACTTTGCTGCATTCTTTTACAGATTACTTTAACTTGTAAGCTAACAATCTGTTTGACACAATATTTACAGAAAATTGGGACGAATATACTGCCGTTGACTGCCCACATCAAATGACAGATTAGTTAACAACAGATGATTAACTTAAATAAATTGTGTGAATGAAGTGCTTTCAACTTATCAATTTCAAGCAAAATATTAAAGCAACACTGAAATAGTCAATTGAAATCGACCAGCTTGCACTAATATTATGCTTAAACTTTAGATCAACAAGTTCTGAAATTTTTACAATCGATCAATCATCGACTAGTTTAATTCCAGTTATATTTACTTGTCATTTTTATTAGTTCTGCACGACACTCCACACTTTTAGGAAACGTGCACCTTCACATTTGAATATCCAGTTGCTTGTGTAGAATGGCCTCTCAGCAGGAGGATACAATGGTTCAGACTGGGGAGGCAACTGTTATTCCAGCTTCACTAGCCAATCCTCCCGAAAGAGCCCCTACCACACTATCATACAAAGTTTTTCGCCAGTTGTGTGGTCAGTTTGGCATTGCTGAATCAGATGCTATTCTTCCCGAAAGAAGTAATACTGTCGACGTAGCACCTCCCGGCTTTGTGACAGTTAATCGACAAATGTGCCTGAACGGGGCCATCCCTCCTTTCAAAAACTTTCTCGAGCATCTTCTTCGTCAACTGGCCATTTCTCCATCCCAGCTACACCCCAATGGCTATGCCATCCTAATGGGGTTGTGCATGTTATTTAGGAGAACGTTTAATCGACTTCCGGGCTTTGACAAAATCTGTTACTTATGCTTCTTTACCCGGACCAAAGATCATCCTTCCATTACCGTTGTGAGAAGTGCCCGAAACCGCAAATTAATCGTTGGCCTTCCCGACACTGCTCATGGGTTCCTGACCCAGTTCTTCTTTGTTCGATGCCCCCCGGGGTTCTATGCTGTGTGGAGGAAAGGAAGTGAGATCGTCTATCTCTACTTCTTCTATTCTTTGAGTTTTGCGAATTCTGAATTATGAAGTGCTAACTTTGTTTTTCCAATTCAGCGCTCCCCCCTTCATCTAAAGATCCCAGCCACAAGCCAACTTTACAGAGGCTCATGGCTATCCCAATTGAAGAGCGGGACATAAAATTTCTGTTGAATGACGAATTCCTTCATTAGTTTGGACTCCTTCACCCTTCTCGTTCCACTCAGCCTTGTGAAGTTCCCGATTCTCCAGCGGAGGCTGAAAAGCTTATGCCAAAAGATCCCTCCACTGAAACTTTACTGGTGAAGTGCCCCACTCTCACTGACATTGCGGGGCCGTCTAGAAAGTCGACACTTGCCCCAGTTATCGAAGAGGAAGAACCTCCACGATCTTCCGGGAGATCTACTGACGAAGGAGTTGAGAAAGCAAGTCCCAAAAAGCATGATGGTGATGATGTTTTTGAGGGGTTGAGCGACCTAATTGTGACTTCACAAGAACTTTTTAAAGATGATGTTTCCAAAACTATCTCTCCTGTAATCGAGGCGACATCTTCTCTACAACAAATGCCAACTCCTCCTACTCAAGTTATCACCACCTCTACTCCATAGAGTGGTCTGTAGCTTGATGCGTGTAGTTTACACATTACACAACACTTAGGATTTTTCAGCACTTGTTTGTGTTTGACTTCTTTTCTTTAAAGGCTTTTAAGACTTGACTTTTTGCCTTTCAGATCCTTCAATGGGGCGTAGCGGCAGCGGCTCTTACTATAAAGACTTTCAGCGCTATGGAGGGCGTGGCAACTATGATTATAGACGCTACCTTACTGGTCCCAGAGAAACCGATGAGCAGAGAGCTGCTCGAAAAGCTAGAGAGAGGAGAGAATATGAAGAACGTCATGAGAGGATAGATGTGCGACATGTGTCTCCTTCAAGAGGCGATGACTCTCACAAACGTAAAACACATGATGGTCGGGGGAAGAGCCACATTGTTGAGGACCCGAGCAAGCGGGCCAAACCTAGTGAGAAGCACGCATCTGCAATATCTGAAAAGTTTGATGCTCCCATCTCTATCGACATTCCTTCCAAATCCGCTGCTCTTGAAGGAAGCGCTATTCAAACACTTCTTAATAGGCCTTCATATCATGTTGAAAGGGGCCCACCGACCCTACAGAGCCGATTCCCGAATTGGTGCTTGAAGGGGGTGCGCTTCGATCTTGATTTAGTCACCATTGATAAAGAAGCCATGTACCAAAATCTTGATGCCGTCGGACTTGATATTGAAAGAATGTCTGGATGGCAAAAGCTTGTTGATGAACTCCAAAGGGTCAATCGGGCCAATATCGAGGCGATGCTAGCTATGGAGAACGATAAGTCGGAATGGCAGAAGATTCTTGACCAGCACAGCATCGAGATGAAAAACATAACCGAATATAACGAGAAACTTGAAGCTGAAGTCAAGCAGCTTAAAGACGATCTTACCTCCTCTTCTAACACTTACACTCAAAGAGAAGAGGTGCTACAAAAACAAGTGCGGGATGCACATGCTGGCCAAAGAGATGCCGAAGCTAAAGTTGAGAGGCTAGAAGAGGTCGTAGAGAATTACCGCACTGATGTCGCTCAGTTGCGGAGTAAAATGAGCGCCCAAGACATGGAGATTGAAGCGTTAAAAACTCAACTTGCTAAAATTGAAAAAGAACGAGATGAGGCCATGGCTGGTAAAATCGCAGCTGAAGAATCTATTCAAGCCATGGAAGCCAACGTCAGTTCAAATCTATTCGACTTTTACTTGCACAGCGTCTTGGGGCACGGCAGTCTCTCTTTTCTCGGTCCTAAATACGAAATCACCTTGGCTGAAGTGTGGGAAGCTGCTCTCGACATGTTCAGAGGCGCCGGGTATACCGAGGAAGAGCTTGAGGCGCGCTATCTAGATGAGGAGACTCGTACTGCTCTTGCGAAGGGAAAAGAGCAACTTTCCAGAGTGCGGACTGGGATGGCGGAAGAGGAACATTCTGGAAAAGAATTACCACCTACTACCTCTGTTCGTCCTTTAGTTTCTCTTGGGGTTGACATCACAGGTTCCAGTGCTCATTCCCCGCCTCCTACAAGAACCGGGGTAATTACCCCTACTGATGATGAGGCTTTGGAGGATATTGGAGCTCAAAATTATGAGATTGAACTAGCGAAGCAAATATCTTCAGGTAACTTTGACATTGGTCCGATTCAGGTGGATTGCCTGCTTGCTCCTCAAAAGTTTGATGAGCTTCTCGATTACTTCTTGAATCGTGACGAACCCATATCTCCCTTCTTTTCGGGAGATACTAATATTTTTAACTTCTCTTCTTCTGCAGTTGAAACACCAAGTGTTGTGCAAACTTCGCCTCCTGCAGCTATTATTCCTCCGTCTTCTCAAGTTACTCCCCTTCCTACTTCTCAACCAGGATCACAGGAAGAAAAGATAGGAGCTCTTCAGGGTCTGGACAATCCTGCTATTTCTCAAAAAGGAGAAGAACTCGAGACAGGCGAAGTCTCTCCGGATCGAACTACTTCTGACGATACAAAACTGTCCGCATTCATTACTTCGGAAAGTGAGTCTTCAAAGAGGAGAGCGAAGCGCACATCTTCGAAGAAGAAGAGGAAGAGTATTTTGATCACAGAAACAGATTTGGAAGTTACTCCGGAGGCTCCTCTTTCTCCTTCTTCCCCAACTCTTTTAAGCCGGCGCGAGAAGCTACCAATTAAACCAGGCGAAGGCTCAAAAGGTGGTGGGAGAAAGAAGAAGTGATGAACCTTGCTTTTCCTTCCTTGTTTAGTTTTTGCCTTTTGCATGTATTGAAGCTTGTAATGACCGGATATTATGCGGGTACCGGCCTCCCGCTTTTCTTTTGTTGGAACCTGTACCTGTATATAGATTAGTGTTGAATAAAATGATTCTTTTTCTTTGTATAAATTTCTGTCTATATCTGAGAATGCATTTACTATTTTTGTACAAGTTTCTTTGTACGATATTGCAGTGAGCTTGTGGTATATATTGTTCGAGCGCTATTTTACCGATGTAGTTACGCCATGCTGCCCCTATACCATAAGCCCATTGCAATATTTTATTTTATGAGGAACTTGTGCTTTTATTTTTTAGAGAATAATTATTCCACATTTGGAGGAATATGATTTCATTAAAAAATAGAGCACAAATAAGTTTCTACGCTTCAACTTTCAAAGATATCACTCTTTATTTTGTGCATATACACATTTTATTGAATGAAATCTTCTATGTGGTAAAGCGGGTATTTGTAAAGCACTTCAACTTCTTTTTGAGGAAGAGAATTTTCTAGAATAAGTAATTCACTCTTCCTTTGAAAGTTAAAGTGTGCTCTTAATGAGGATTTTTTTTTTTTTACTTGCCACAGTAAAGGGCTTCTTGATTTTTGTTTCTTTGAAAAGTTGCACCTCCGAGGAAGACTTTTTCACGTTTCAACACTTGGAAGTTTTACTTCAATCTTGGTGAAACGTGTGCCTCCGAAGAGGTCTTTTCTGCTTGATTGTGCCTCCGGGAGGAGGTCTTTTCATTTCTGCCTCTGGGAAGAGGTCTTTCTGTCTTATTGTGCCTCTGGGAAGAGGTCTTTCTGTTTCTGCCCCTTGGGAGAGGCTCTTTTTTTTTGGCATTTCATCTCCGGTGAAGTGAAACTCCGAAGAGCGGTTGTTACACTTCAACTCCTGGCGAAATGGGCCTCCGAAGAAGACTTTTATTTTGTTTTACATTTAAACTCTGGTGAAGTGAAATTCCGAAGAGCGGTTGTAACACTTCAACTCCTGGTGAAATGGGCCTCCGAAGAGGGCTTTTATTTTGTTTTACATTTCAACTCTGGTGAAGTGAAATTCCGAAGAGCGGTTGTAACACTTCAACTCCTGGTGAAATGGGCCTCCGAAGAGGGCTTTTATTTTTTATTTTTTATTTTACATTTCAACTCTGGTGAAGTGAAATTCCGAAGAGCGGTTGTAACACTTCAACTCCTGGTGAAATGGGCCTCTGAAGAGGGCTTTTATTTTGTTTTACATTTCAACTCTGGTGAAGTGAAATTCCGAAGAGCGGTTGTAACACTTCAACTCCTGATGAAATGGGCCTCCGAAGATTGCCTGGAAGTTACTCTCTCATGGTTGGAGGGTCATGACTCCTCCAATCTTTTTTGGTTGAGTAGAGAACTTTCTTTTTTGCGGCATATGCTTCGTTAGAGGTCTTTATCCTCCGAAGAGTTGTGCCTCCGAAGAGGACTTGTGCCTCCGAAGAGGGCTTTAGTTGTTCCTTGTCCACTTGCTTATTGCCTTTTCAGTGATCCTCTATATTTTTTTTTAAGCCTGCACTCCCTTCTCTTACAAGTAATTTGTTTAATCCAAAGAAGTGTACTTCATTGCTAGGCCAGTTCACGAGAACGGACATAAGCTTCTTAATCGGATGCTTGTTTGTTCAAACTTCTCAATTTATTAGCTAAAGCCCGTTTTCGGCGAAATCATTGACCGTTCAGTTGAAGCTCTTCTTATCTAGGATTTAAGCTCGGGAATTTTTTGACTTGGAATTTGTTTGTTGAATGATAACAAGAATCACTTTGTCTTGTAATGTGCAAGTTTTGTTTTCGTTGCCTGCAAAAATTTAAATCGACATTTCAGTAATACATTTAATGTACTTTTTATATCGAAAATAAAGCAAACATGTAATAATAATAAGGAACACAAGATTTATAGTGGTTCGGCCAAGAATTTGGGCCTACATCCACTTTATAGTCTTTCATTATTCACTTGCATCGGTTTTACAATCACTTTCAATTACAGGAATCATACATTCATAATTCTTTTTACAGTGTTTCAACAAAGCTATCAAGTAAAGTATGGACGCAGGTGATTGCTGTTCCAAGCTCTTGGAATTTGATCTCCTTCGACAGTAGTGAGTTTGAATGTGCCGTCAAGAAGCTTCTGACCTATGACATATGGTCCTTCCCAATTTGGCCCAAACACACCTGTCGCTGTCATAATTCTCTTTAGGACTAGATCTCCAATTTCAAAGCTGCATTGGCGAACTTTGGAATTGAAATGTCTGGCTATCTTTTGCTGATGAGATGCGATTCTGAGCTCAGCCTCTTCTCTTTTTTCATCAAGGAGATCTAGTGCCTCAAGCTGTAGTTTTTCATTCTCCGCTTGATTGAAATGGATTCTTCTATGTGAAGGGACCTCTGTTTCTACCGGAATCATTGCCTTTGATCCGTATGCCAATGAAAACGGAGTATGCCCAGTCGCAGTTTTGTGGGTAGTTCTGTATGCCGATAGTGCTAGTGGTAGCTTATCGACCCAACCACCTTTCGCTCTTTCAAGCTGCATCTTGATGGTTGACTTGATAATTTTATTTACTGCTTCCACCTGCCCGTTTTCCTGCGATGAGCTACCGCTGAGAAGCTTTTTTGGATTTTGAATCGTTTGCAAAAATCTTGGAATTCTTCACTTTCGAACTGAGTACCATTGTCTGTAATTATTTTTTGAGGCACACCATATCTGCAAATGATACTTTTAGTCACAAAACTTATCATCTTTTTTGAGGTGATAGTAGCCAGTGGTTCAACTTCTGCCCACTTAGTAAAATAATCTACAGCAACAATGGCATATTTAATTCCAGATTTGGCAGTTGGTAACGGTCCTACAAGGTCTATCCCCCATATTGCAAACGGCCATGGAGTGACCATCTGTGTGAGTTCAGTGGAAGGAGCTCTGGGAATTTTGGCGAATCTTTGGCATCTGTCACATTTTCGGGAATAGTCTGCTGCATCTCGATTAATTTCTGGCCAAAAATATCCGTATCGGAGAATCTTTTTCGCTAAAGTTTGACCACTAAATGATCACCACATTCTCCCCCGTGCACTTCAGCTAGGATTGTTTTGGACTCTTCCCTAGATACACATCGAAGTAACGGCATTGAGAATCCCCGTCTGTATAATTGGCCATGCTGGACTATATAGCGAGGGGCTTTCCTCAGTAGCTTCTTTCGTTCTTTTGAATTTTCCGGTAAAGAGCCATTGAGCAGATATTCTGTTATTGGAGTCATCCATGATTCTTGCTCTTGAGACACGCTTATGATCCAATCAATATCCATCTCATCAATGCTCGGAGCCGACAGGACCTCCACTGGAGTCAACCCCAGAAATTGAGCTTCGCCTGTGCTAGAGTACTTTGCGAGAGAATCTGCTTTCATGTTTTCTTCTCGAGGAATGTGACTTATCATGTAATGATCGAAATCACCCAGGAGTTCCAAAGCCTTTGACAAGTAGGCGGGAAGATTTCCCCCTTTCGCTTGGAATTCCTTCTTGACTTGGCATACAATAAGCTGAGAATCACTGAAGATCTGTAACGCTTAGATGTTTAGTTCTTTAGCAATACTTAAGCCAGCGATAAGGGCTTCATATTCTGCTTCATTGTTTGTTGAAGGAAATTCCAATCTTAGTGCATAGCATAATGATTGACCTTCAGGGGTCTCAAGTACAACTCCGGCTCCGGAACAATAGTCGTTTCTCGCGCCATCGACATATAACTTCCATTGGATTGGGGAATCGTCGATCGTTTCGTCCTCACTGCTACCCTTATCTGTGAATTTTGCGATGAAATCCGCTAAAGCTTGTCCGTTGATTGCTTTTCGGGGATGATAAGTGATGTCATATTGACTGAGTTCAATATTCCACTTTAGAAGACGACCCGAAGTCTCGGGGCGAAACAGGACTTGCTTTAAAGGTTGATCAGTGAGGACTCTAATAGGATGAGCTTGGAAATATTGCCTCAACTTCCTAGATGCAATCAGTAGGCAATAGGCGAGTTTTTCCAACTTAGAGTAATTCATCTCTGCCCCAGTGAGTCTTTTGCTGATATAGTAAACTGGATGTTGAATCCTCTTGTCTTCTCGTATCAGCGCTGCACTTAAAGCATGAGATGATACTGCCAAGTATATAAGAAGATCCTTGCCATCACCAGGCCTAGAAAAGTATTGGAGGCGTTTCCATATGGCGAATCAATTCATCAAAGGCTTTTTGGCATTCGGGAGTCCAATCGAAGTTTTTATTTCCTTTCTTTAAGGCGTCAAAGAATGGGATGCATTTATCTGTGGCTTTGGAAATGAACCGACTCAGGGCGGCGACTTGTCCATTGAGACTTTGTAGTTCCTTCTTCGTTCTAGGAGCTTTGACTTCCTTTAAAGCGGTAATTTGAGCTGGACTAGCCTCAATGCCCCTAGCGCTCACGATGAAACCTAAAAACTTTTCGGATTCCACTCCAAATGAACATTTTAAAGGGTTGAGCTTCATTCCGTATTTTCGGAGGACTGCGAACATGTCTGCTAAGTGTTCCATGTGATCCACTGCTTTCTTAGACTTTACTAACATGTCATCGACGTAGACTTCCATAGTCTTGCCCAATTGCGGTTTGAACATAGCATTAACAAGTCTTTGGTATGTTGCCCCTGCATTTTTCAGCCCGAAGGGCATAACTCATTAGCAGTAAAGACCAACGTCGGTGATAAAGCTCGTGTCCTCCTGATCTGGCTCATGCATCATGATCTGGTTATATCCAGAGTAGGCATCCATAAAAGATAACAATTTGTGTCCCGCTGTTCCGTCTACCAGTTGATCGATCCTGGGTAATGGGAAGCAGTCTTTGGGGCATGCCTTGTTTAGATCTGAAAAATCGATGCACACTCTCCATTTTTCGTTGGCTTTCTTTACCAGCACTGGATTTGAAACCCAATTCGGATAGGTAGATTCTTTGATAAAATTATTCTCCATGAGCCGATCAACTTCTTCTTTTAACGCTGCTGACCTTTCTGGACCTTGAGTTCTTCTTTTCTGCTTCACAGGTGTAAATTTTGGATCAATATTTAGAGCGTGTACTGCAACTTCTGGGGATATTCCGCACATATCGGCATGAGTCCAAGCAAAAATATCCAAATTTGCCTTTAAAAAAGATATTAGGATATTCTGAATTGACACATTAAGTTGTGAACCCACATTCAACACCTTGTTTGGGTCCTTTGGGTAAACAGGTACTGGTATTGTCGTTTCCACTGGTACCACTCTATTCTCCCCTGCACTGGCTTTCCTAGGATCCATCTCTTTCCGTGCTCCGCTGTGCTCGCCAGTGCAGGGTCCGCACTGTAATTGCTACAAGGCTGGTTCTTTGATGCGGACTGGGGTTGCCGCATCTGTTCCCTTCTCTCTTTGCCTTGTTTCTCGTAGCTCTGTCAGATAACACTCCCGCCCAGCATTTTGATCCCCTTTTATAACTCCCACCCCATTATCTGTGGGAAATTTAATGGTGAGGCACCATGGGGCCAGAACAGCTTTGAATGCTGCGAGAGTTGGACGGCCAAGGAAAGCATTATAAGCAGAAAATTCGTCGACAATCACAAAAGTTTGCTTGCGGACCACTTTTCTTTCTCCTTCTCCAAGTACCACAAATAAATCAACGGTTCCTATTGGCTGTTTTGGCTCCCCAGTGAAGCCAGCGATTTTCTGCGATGATGCTTGCACATCAGCCATAGGGATCTTCATTTGGTCGAATGTTTTCTTGAAGAGGATATTGTAGGATGCGCCACAATCAATGAGAACTCTTCTGACAATAGCTGGTCCGATACCAGCCGAGATGACTAAGGGATCCAAGGTAGGAGCTTTAATACCTGCGGAATCCCTGGCTCTGAACACAATATCATTATTGAAAGTTTTTTGTTACTTCAGGGGCATAGAACCTTCCAAAACAAATACGTCTTCCTCGGTCGATATATACTTCAAAGCTCGGGTATACCTTTCCATCTCACCCCAGCTCCTGCCTGCTGGGTGAGGTCCTCCCGTAATGACATTGATGACAGGCCTTCCGGATTCATGCCCTGCAGTCTTCTCACTTGTCCTGGGTTGATGAGCAGGAGCTCGTTGCCCCTGACTAGTCGAAGCAGGATTGTTGCTATTCTTTTCCACAAATTGCTGCAGCTTGTTTTCCCTTATCAATTCTTCAATCAAATATTTCAATTGGCGGCATTCATCGGTATCATGACCGGGTTGATTATGGAAGCGGCAAAACTTTCCGCTTTGTACAGCTTTTTTCCCGGTTCTCAGAACGGGAGGTTTAGGATAATCAACAGAATCTTTAATTGCAAGGTAAATACGCTCCGGCGTATCTGATAAAGGGGTATATTCCGATGGCTTGAAGGAACGAGGCTTCTTCAGATTTTTCTGTCTCTTCCCATCATTATTTTCCCTTTTCTGTCCTACAGATTCATTCTTGCGTGGGGCAACAACATTATCTTCATCTTTTTCCAATGCTGCCTTTACTGGTACAGGACGGCTTTCCAGACGTATGAACTCATCTGCTTTCTTGTAGAATTTTTCAAGGGAATTTGGTTCCTTCATGTTAAGCCATTTTCCTCGCTCGACTTGTCGATGGCCCTCATCAAATAGGTCAAGATCATCCGTGGTTCTGCATTGTCTACCTCGGCTAGCGCTATATTAAAGCGATTCAAGAAAGATCTGATAGTTTCACCTGGATTCTGCTCTAAACTTGACAACGACATAATATCTTTGGCTTTTAAAGCGTATAGTCTGAACTGCTCCTTGAATTTCTAGGTTAAGTCAGAAAACTGATCTATAGACCGGATTGGCAACTTTGTGAACCAAAGCAGAGCTACACCTTCCAGATATACAGGAAAATATCGGCACTTGATTTCATCAGAAGCTCTGGCACCTGTCATTTGCCAATCATACTTATACAAGAATTCGTTCGGATCACTTGTTCCTTTGTAAGCTGGGATAGTTGGAGGGACGAACTTCCTTGGGAACTCAGCCTTTAAGATTCTTTCGGTAAACGGGGTTTTACTTGGAGCGAAACCACATTCCTTCTCATCTTCATTCCTTTGCATGCTTTCCTTCATGATTTGTCGAACCATTTCAGAAAGATATCCCTCATCATTTCGAGCTTTAGATCCACCAACTTCAGGAAATGTCCGCTCAAAGGGGATAGCAGCCCTCTCAGGAATGTTTCTTTCTTCATCCTCATGAATGTTGCCAGCAAAGTTCCTTTCATTACCCGTTGGTTGACGGTTTACCCCAAGCAAGTCATTCAACTTATTCAAAATTAGGGCATTTTGGGCGTTCTGAGCTTCTAATTATGCACTTTGGGCATTTATCTGCTGGTTCAGCCCTAAGATTACAGCATCCAACTCCGCTTTTGTAACTCCAACAGGTGGAGTGGCTTGATTAGGTACTAGGGAAGCGGAGGTTCCCTCTTGAACATTTCCAGATCTAACAGATCTACTCCTTCTCCCCGGAGCCATGATTTCAGATAAACTTCTAGTCATCAGAGAGGTTACTTCAACAAACTTCCGTGGAGCAATGATGACGATTTGCCTGAGTTCAGCTTCTCAGTGAAAGCACCAAAAATGTTAACGCTAAAATTTGAACGCTAACACCCCGGTGTATAAAGTGTAGTTGTGAAAGCACCACCCGATGATTCGGGAACAGAGTATAAGCAGAAAGTCACAGAAAAAGCAGTGAATAACAACGATTTTATAGTGGTTCGGCTCAAAGCAAGCCTACGTCCACTTTAATTCTCTTTATTGCTAAACCGATTACAACTTTACAACAATCTTCAATTACAATTATGATGAGACAAACAACTAGAACTTTGGTAGAGAAGAATTCTTCGAATCCATGTAGATTGCGTTAGATTTTCCCTTGAAGTTAGTTGAGATGTCCTTCGAACTTGAAGTGTCGGGTAAGTTGAGAATTCGGCAGAGTATTGGCGCTTGAAATGATTGGCCAAAAGTCCCCTTGAATGTTGGAAGTGGTCATGTATTTATAGGAGTTTTCGGCCTTGAGTCGTGAGTCGTACCCGACTCATCGTTAACTCGTAGCCGAGTCAGGTTGGGTCGTGGACGACTCAACAGGTTGAACCCCAGCTTCGTACCAGAGCGCCTTCGATCCTCTGAATATAGCACAAGTCTTAAGTCGTCCCCGAGTCATTCCTCTTTGATACAAGTATCATGATAGCGGGCTGCGACTTAGTAACTTTAGGTCGTGGACGAGTCATGGTGAGTCGTCTCATTTAACACGCGGTCGACCTACTGGGTTAGCTCACGGCTTGGTCCAAAGTGATAAGTCGTTCACGAGTTAACCAAACGCAACTTTCTTGATGCTAGCATGAGTCGTACACGACTCATCATTGGTCGTAACTCGTCAACGAGTTATCTCATTTCAGCATGGTATTGAACTTGTCCCTGAAGTCTTAGGTCGTTCAACCGTAGCTGTAATTAGGTCGTATCATATTTAAAGTCACACAACCTTTAAGTCATAGGCCGTTCATTTTCTTAAGTCATATAGGCCTTAACTCGTTAGGTTTCTTAACTCGTAACATTCCCTCAGTTGCAGATCTTAGGTCGTAGGCTTCTTGAGTCGTAGAGGCTTTAAGTCGTACATATCCTTAACTCGTTAAGTCTTAACTCGTACCAGCTCCTTGGGTCGTACGTTTCTTAGGTCGTAGAGAATTAAGGGTTAACAACAACTTAATAACTTATGGATACAATCCATTTCACAATGACCCACAATTTCAAAGTCACTTACATTTTAATCAAATCCAAATCAATTTAATTCTAAGTCCAATTTATTTAACTTATCCAAGTTAAATTCAAATTTCCAATTCACTTTAATATATTTTATTCACTTTCAATTACTCAAATTAAATTTTAATTCCAAGACTAAAATTTTCATTTCTTACTTCTTATTAATATTAATTTCACTTAATAAGTTCAATAGTTAGTTCATTTCAACTTTACACATTATTTAATTAGAATTTTCCCAGAATTCATTTTACCCGGTTTTTATTTCAAAACCATTTTGAAATATATCAAATATATACCTATTTGATATATCAATCAAATCTCCAGATTTTTTTCCCAAAACAATTTGTTTATACCAAAACAAATTTCCCCATTTTTGGAATGTCCAAAACAACTGTTATACCCAACTAGTCCAAACAACATCATAATCAACCATTTGGTAGCAATTCATCACTTTAGAAACTCGAAAATGAATTCTAATGATGTGGCCAGCATCATCAGGATTATTTTCCAACGACTGAAGTGTGTTCAATGCTTTCTTACTTCCCAAATTCATTTCAAAATAGTTGCCATTCAAAAATATTTCCCAAAACAATATTCAAACATTGCCTTCAAATGCCTTCAAATCTCAACAAACATTTCAAACATTCCCAGGATTTTAAATTTCCAAACTTTTATTTTTATTTTATTTAAAATCTTTTCCAAAACTTCTGGGATTTAAATTCTGGCTGGGTTTAAATTAGTTATTCTCTTTTGTATACTTTATACTCATGGAATTTATTTGGTTATATCCATTTAAAATTTTAGATTCTTATTTAATTTTTAATATTAGCAACCAAACATCCAAATATATATATAATTTCAGAAAATTATTTCCTTTATATCAAAATATAATTTTGGGTAAAATTATTTCATTTACCCACCTTTAAAAATAATTCTATGTCAGTTTATCTTCTTTAAGAGTTTAGAAACCCCTATCGATACAGTTGTACTTCCCGCACCGACCAGAATTCATAAACACTCAACCGATAAGTCAACACAGTATAAAAACAATTTTATATTCACTAACAAGTACGCTCTCATATCTATTAATACGATCAACTCATTATAGAGTACTATTGACTCTGTTTAATGAGTAATTTCCCCACCAAAGCCTAGGTTGTCGCCAACCTAAGCTCTGAAACCAAGTGTAACAGCCCGCAAATCCGTACCCCTTGAATCAACACTATTCTATCTCTATTAACTCAAGTGGCACAGAAATACGAACCATTAGGGTTAAAGAAGAAGAGATAAAAGAAGAAGAAACTAAAACAATATCAAAATCTCACATTCGCAGCGGAATAAAATATAATAGTAAATATAGAACTTTACACAAAATGAAATCTATTACTGTTTTATACATCATATCATCAGAGTATCTCATACATCAACAATCACAAATCAGACCTATCATACAATCACAACAGCGGATATATATAGGTATATATAATACGTCTCGGACTCCAGCTCCTCTCCTGCTCCATAGCATCCTATCCTGAACAAATAATATTCGGTCTGACCCGAGCATTATAATGAAATAACACCCGAGTCAGTCTGGAATACCAACCGATAATAATGCATCCAAATTGATTATTAAAGTTTCAAAAGTCCTTTGAAAACAAAAGCATCTCGTAAGACCACGCTACAAATAAACATGTCGGGTTTTTACCTTACGATAGCTAAAACACTTTTTATAGAAATCCTCTGATATTATAATAGGGTCTATTTACAAATACTTATAAAATAGCAGAAATTGTTACATGATTAAATTCCAGCTACTAGCCACAAAAGTGGGTAATACAAACAAAACTCGTACAAGGCTCGTAGGTAGAATGGATTTCCAACAATGACCGTACCGAGGATTACTCCCTTCATCCCCTGCAACACAAGGCCGGAACCATTCCTTACTGAACAGTCCCGAACAAGATAAACCCCGTGGTTGGCGCGACCAACCACCCACTAAACCGAAATATATAAGAGACATCTAGACAGGGGAAATATCTTGTCCTGCTTGGGCATGACCCACCTAACCTTGCTGCATATCCCCTGATTTTCAGTCATTGCCGGTTGATGAGGCTCGAGGCCAAGCATTACCTTTAGAACGTTTCACTTAGAATTCCCATCGTCCACCTGACGATGTTTCGCAAGCATTCGTCCATACAAGTCTGTTCCGGTTTCGAACGGAACCGAAGGCACTACTCCTACTACATCCATTTTGGAAATATCCTCAGGTTTAGTAGCTACTAGCCCTTGCACTTCACTGCTCCATCTTCGACTCCGAACATGTTTTTCGCACGAAACATACAAATCTGATCGAAGTGGTTTTCGAGAAATGAATCTCGATCCCGGTCACTTCGAAACGATCACGCATGTTGTCCAATATTGATAGTCGGTGATTTAACTATCAATTTATATTCATAAACATCCACAAGCATCCATCACACAATAAATAATTCCCATATTATTTATTTACCCAAATATCTTTACAAGATATATTTCCAAAGTTTCAAAACTCATTTGAAAACATTTCCCAAAACTCTTCCTTTACAAGGTAAATCCTTTGCCATATATTTCCTTTGGAATAACCAAGTTCAAAACATTTAGATTTTAAAACAGTAAAAATACTTTATTCTGAAATATACTTTAAAATATGTAACTTTACTACTAATTATTTACTAAAAAAATATTTTCAAAATATTTAATGTTAAACCATTTATTAGGATATAAGTCTTGATTTTTAAATAAGGGTTTTAGTTTAATTAAACTTATAAGTAGAGTTTTTAAAAGGGCTAATACTAATTTCAATAACTTAGTTCAAAACTAGTCTTTTGAACAAATCCATTTGTAAAAATAATTATTAAGATATTTATAAAATTTACTATTGCTAATTTAATAGTTACTTTTGAAATTAAGTATTTTCAAACACTCTTTTAAACAAGCTTGAATTTTAAAAGCTTCCTTTTTAAAAAATCAGTTTAAACTCGAACTTGGTTTTCCTAGGGATCTTATTTCCACTTAAACATCACAGAAATCCTTCTCACAATTTCTGTCAATTATTTCAATCCAGGTTTATATTTTAATAACATAATTTATTTTCCCATTAATCAACTGATAACTTTTCTCTTTGTTTATCATTCCAGATTTACCAATTTTCAATTTTCATTCCAAATGGATTTCAAATTTTAATTCTTTGAAATTCATTATTTAACAATATCTTTTACTTCTCTAAAATTCAATTTACCCATTTATAATTAAATTAGTGTCTTATAATTTATCCATCAACATCCTAATATAATTTATTTCAGTTTTATTAATCACAACATATAAACAGATCACAACATCAATTATAAAAATAATTATCACAATGTGAGGAATCCAGTTGGATCCCTCCAACCTGTTTTCCCTACATTTACAAATATTAGCACAACAATATATATATCAATCCAAACTGATATAAATAAACATTTCAACCAATCACACAATTATTTAAGTATTAACTACTAAAATCAGTTAACATTCCAGATGTGAGTGAGAATAACTCACCTTGAGTTCGGCGAGCGTTCGAAATTCAAATTAAACCGCACGACGTTCGATTTAACTCGAATTTCTACTTGCCCGGAATGGATCCGGATCTGCACCACTGCGTAATACGCGCTTCTACGATTCCGGCGCTGCAAATTTCGTTAATTTCTGATAACGTATGAATGAGTTACGACTTTATAAAGTTTGAATAACAATTTTAAAACAAAATTTCTTTTAATTTTAAATTTTCTTTACCACACACAACAGGCCATTCATTTAGCAAAATAATCAAGGCCGTACTACCCTTTCTTCTTCCTTCACGCGATACCCTACTATTCGAACCCATAGCCGCTCTCAATCCTTCCAAAATGCGTATCAATCGTTCCTCATTCCATCGATCAGACCCCGCCGCCTCGGAGCATCGGCCACTCACCTCCGGTTAGAACAGCACTAAGCTCGGTCCCCTATACAACGAGAAAAACCAACTCGAACATCAGCGCTTCCACAACGAACTCCGGCCACAACAAGAGTTCGATCCAAATCTTGACCATCGGATATAAAAACAAAGAACGTGCTCTTCGATTTTTCCTGTTGAACTTTTCATACGAAAGTTTATGGATTTTAAAAAAATTGGGGAAAGAAGGGGGAACATTTCGGCCATAGGTTCTAATAAACCGCGGCTAGGTTAAGGAGAACTAGGGTTTGCAAAGATAGAGGTATATATAATGTTATTTAATGTTATTTAATTAATATAATTTCTCAAGTTAACAGTTTGTGCAAACGATCTCCAATTTACGCGTTCCGACAGGCAATTCTAGGGTTTTCCCACGTTCTGGACACAATGGAACAGGTTTTGTAAGCTAATTCGGTCGTATGCGTGAGTTACAGAATTTAACGATCAATTTCAAATTAAATCGATTAAAACGATTTCGATGCGTTTCGAGCTGCCACGGTCAAACGACAACTCCGATTGCTACGAAAATTGAAATACGGTAATAACTAACCATTACGGATCCAATGAAACTAGTTTCGTCGAATTCCGAGACTGTGTCCCGGAAGGTTATTTTAACTCGTCTATTTAATCGGGCGATTTTCAAAATTGACGAAATCAATTGAAACTTCACTTTTAAAATCTTATCAACTTAACAATAAATCATATGAAATTTATAAGCACAATAAAAATCATTCTGGCTCATTCTGGACTAAAATCGGATTAATCGCAATATTTTAAAATATTAAATTCTCTTATTAAATTAATATAAAATCCTAAATATTAACTTATCAACCTTAAAATTCTTCTGAAATTCCCACCACGCTATATACACTCAAATAACTCAAAATAAATTTTTAAAACTATTTTTATCACTATTTACGTCCAGATTTACTTTTATTTCAATTCCAAATATTTAAATTATTATTTTCCCATTATTCAAATTCAACCGGAATTGCTATAAATTAAAAATTATAGCTTATTTCATTGATTGAATCCGAATTCATTCATTGAAAAATCAATTAAGAATCCACATTAAACATTTAAAACAAAATAAATGTTCAAATTCAACGGCTAAAAAATACGGGATGTTACAGTTTTATCACCCTTAGTATTATTAATATGAATTTTACAAGCCTTCAAAATATTTTTATCCGGCTTAAAACTCCAGATTCAACATTTAGCTCAACTTCAAGTTATTTAATTCAATAATTAAATTATCAAATAAATAGTGATACTTGAATTCAAGTTAAAATTACTCTATTGTATATCTAAAATAATTAAATATTCCGATTTTAAATGCTTGAAAATTCCGGGTCGTCACAAGTATACTGCAATGTGTCGTGTAGTAATTACTTGTCATAAACGATGTAGTTTTCTCATTGCACCAATCATATACTATTTGAGTTCAAGTAAGGTAACTTGGTCTTCTTTCCATATAGGTGGGGGAAGTTCTTATTGAAGATGAATTTGTGTTGGAAAACAGGTTTAAAACTATTGGATACTTTTGGTATGGAGCTCTAATCTTCTTCACAGAAAGCTCTTATTTTTCTACTTATGATATACCTTTTTCTTGTATCAATCTGATTATTAAAACTGACATCTCAATTTATATATATCCTCAATTAATTAGCCAAAATTTTATCAAGGGTAGAGAAATAAATGGCCATATCAATAAAAATACATATTAGCAATTATCTCCTAAAAGCTAAGCAACATCCTTGTAGCAGTACGTGATAAAATCTTTGATAAATAAATAAAAATTCTGCATCCCGTCGAAACCAGAATCCATATGTTGGTTTTGCTAGTGTATCTTTGCAACTATCATATGATTAGGACAAATGTTTGCCCCTGATATCCTTAAACTTCTAAAATAACTACCTATTATTGCTAAATTCCAAATTTACCAACTCAACTCAGTGAAATATACTTGGAAGAATGACAACCAACAGATGCACAAATCTTACTCCTGTGTTTGTCCCTGGTGCAGCACTTTAAAGCTTCTTAGTAGAGTGGCAATCTTCCTAGCAGGATGCCATCAACTTGTTTAATCAAGCAGTAGTTATGTTTTGTAATTCCTTATGGTATACTAGTTTAGTTTCCTTTATAGTATTTATTAACACATTAACAGCATCTTCACACGTATTATACTTTAGGTGGAGTATAAAGTTATGACAACCAGTAGGTGCAGTGTTGGTAAGGTGAGTTACAAGTTGTGCTATTTTTGCAGATTTGAATATGGAAACCTACTCTTGATTTTGCAGACAACTTGGCACATCATATTTTACAAATCCCTATTTGTTAATTGTTAGTACAGTTCTGTTAATGATTTTTTGACTTTTTTCTTTATCATCAACAGCAAGAAACTACTATGTTTGGCTAATACTGGATCAAACAGTTAAATAATTTTTACTTGATATTTTTTAGCAGGTGAATAAATGTTTTCTTATTTGTTGAAGATGCACTCGAGATGTAACTTCTGTGTAACAGTTAATGATATTGCTGCCACCCGAGTACAACATCCAACTATAGGGTGATTTTGTGTTCTCAAATAAACAAAGTAGATAGCATTGAATCGTAATTAACACATTTTGTTACATATTCCAAGACAAGGCTTTAAATCTAATGTATTGGTAGCCACATTCAATTTGGGTTCATGCATTTAGCCTGCAGGTTTAAAGCACCTAAATTCAAATTCTCCTAAAATAAAGTTTAAGTATAACATCTATGTCAAGGGGGCAGTCATCATAAAATAGGATTGAACTTGAAAAAGGAAAAGGTGAGGAAAAAAGGGTTCAGACTTTGGACTACCAAGAAATTTTAGAAACAAAAGTTTCCACCCACTCATTTAGTTCTTTCTTTAGTTATTAGCCATGAAGTGCACTCCTTATTCTTTCTTTTTCTTGCTGCCTTATAATATATGCATTTCCTGCAAAAAGATGGCTTAAAGGCACTGTCCTTTTTTTTTTGCAATGTAATGTGCACCATACATTTTTTATTAGTGAAGGTCGATAAATTTTTGTTGATAACAACAAAGATTTTGATTTCAGATTATGAATAAGTTGTAAAAGGCGAAGTGGTCTAAATCTTAGAGCATATGGAAAACTAATGATGATGACTAGGATCTTCTAGTTGATATAGATTAGGTTTGTCAACGGATGCTTTCGGATGCGGATAGTACCGCATCTGCATCCGCATTCGAAATCATTTTCGAATATCAGATATCCACGTTCGCGTATACGGACGGATATCGATAATTATCCTATCTACTAACGACCAATAAATCAAGAATTGTAAGAGGAAAATTTTAGTTTAACAAAAATGTTTTTCAATCCCATTGGTTAAAGAAATGTTAAAAATTAACAATGATAATAAATAGTTTCGAGCAGTTAATAAGCATTAAGCGCATATAATACAAACTACTAACTTAATAAAATAATAAATGATTAACTTTTGCTGCACTAAATACACATAATTGAACTATAATTTTGACAAAAATCGAATGGATAATTTTCAAATATGGATGTCTTCATATCCGCATTCGCATTTGTTTTCCAAATATCAAATATTTATCTGCTTTTTGGATGCCGATGCGGACGGATTTTGAATGTTTCAAGTATCCATTGACAGCCCTAATATAGATGTTTTTTGTTTTTCTTGATAGAAATTAGTTTTATTGTTCAGAAGTTTCTTGAAAGCGGTGCCCGACTTTATTACATGTATGCTGGTGCGAAGAAAAAACCCCTCAAGGCCATAGCCTTAAAGTGCAGTTTCAATTTGGAGTTTTCATAATAGATAATTGTCATATTCAAGATTAATAATTATCAATTGGCTTTGAGGACTGATCACTATTTTGATGAGCCTCTCAGTTGCAGTTTCTAACTGCTGTGTATTGGCAGAACTTTCTGATGTTGCCGTGTTGCTGTTATCGCCATTCATGGTGAACTTTGGCAAGAATCAGACTGAAAAGAGTGGATTAGGAAATGAACAGATGCAAGAACTTCTTCTACAGTCAAGAACCAGGTTAGATGCAGCCAAGCTTAGATGACGTGTCTTCTCTGATAAGTTTCTGGCACGACACTTGCTTTTCTTGATAATTTGATTAAGTTCTTGATTTTGCTTTGACTTTTCTTCTTTGAATTTTTGAATTTGTTAGAGTTTGTTTGCAGCCGAAACCTTGTTTCTGATACGACACAGAACTACGCTAAGTTCTTGATATAAACCCAAATGATGAGGTGAATCTATGATGGGCTCTGATTATCAAATGATGATGATTGATTTGATGATAATCGGTTTTCTTTTTTATTTTCTTTTACTGGTAAAAAGAATTTTGATGCATGTAAGCCTTGAATAGCTCTGATACCATATTATGATTTGATGATAATTTTATTGAAGAAATGGAAAGATTGAAAATGAAGCAAATGTTATTGTATTGAATAGTTTCTCTAAATTACATACAAACTGTATTTATGCAGTCGAAATAGGCTTTGGGCTTTTATACCCGCAATCGCTTATTAGCTTATTGCAAAGCAATATATGAGAAAACCAATCTCGTTCATTCTGTTACTTTAACTACTAGACTTCAGAGAAATTTAATTACATCCCAAATGTGTGATGTACGCTATTGATGTGTGTCTAAGTATTTTATTGCATCCTTTTAAGTTTTTGCAAAGGGAGGCATGTTTACACCAGTTATTGTTTCTTCATTTTAAAATGGTTTATGTTTTGTTGATATTAATCTACTTGGTTTATGTCCATTATGACTTTTTGCACCTCCACCGCAATGACTCTGCTGAGCGTTTTAACCGCACAAATAGTTCGACACTTTCTCTAAAAAAGCACAGTGATTAGTCTAAAGCAAAAAACAAAAGCAATCTATCTGTCTATTTATTATACAATGCAAATATTTCACCTTAGCGAAGCATTTTTTACACTACTAGAAACGCTCTTGTGTAAATTTATAGAAATAAAATCTTTCTTATTAGTTGCAAAAGTAATGTTCAAGATCCTATTTAGCGTGATTTTCTTTCTCATTTTGTCCGATATTCGGACATATTTATTTGACAATGGCTACGTATTTAAGTACTAAACTGTTTATAATGAATTTTGATTTTTATTAAAATAATACCTTATGTACGATATTAATTAATATTTATTTTTTATGTGCATGTCATTGCACGTACCCAAGTATCTTATGTATCACTTTCTTTCACGAAGAGCAAGCTAGTGTTCATTGTTAGTTCATATAATAATTTAACAATGGAATTTCTTTATATATATGATACTTAGTGCATGAACTAGTGGATGTGGGATAGGAAACATGGGTTAAAGAGCTATTTCTCTCTGTTTTCATTTTATGAGTCATTAGGTTATCTGATTTCAATTTCACTTTGGTCATTACGTTTATTTTTGTTGTATGATTCATTGCACCTTTCTCTATTAAACAAAAAATTTCCTTTTGAATATAACAAATAGACAAGTAATTAAATGCTTTTCAACCAAAATAAGAGGTCTTTGAATAAAAATTCAGTTTCTAAGAGCTGAGAGCACATGGATGGTTGTATTGAAAAATTGGGGTGAGAGAGGCTCGAACTCTCGACCTCAGGATTACTCAAGAAAAGCTATGAGACCTACGCGCTAGCCAACTACACCACCACCCCATATGTTAATTTTTAATTTCAAGACTTATAGTTTCTATGGATTTCATTTTATAAAATAAAGAAATATAATAAATTAACTTTTCACATCGTTAGGGTGACCATATTCGATCCGTTAGGTTGATTTTAAGTTAAAAAAGTGAAACTGGTTTAAAGAAAACATTTTTTTTGAAATCCAAACCGAATTAACAAAATATTTTTCAGTTAATTTGATTTAAGAAAACCCTAAGTATCGTATTCTATGGTCAGAATGTTCAACATAGATAACTCGATGACTTTTAAATGATGATTTTCAAATTAATTTCATAATATAACCATATTCAAGTTACTATATTCCACAAAATTAGAAGAAACAAATTAAATCGGCATTAATTTCAAAATAAAACCAGGCCATGATGAAGTTGGGGTTGAAGATGTTGGCCGCGAGAAGTTGGCTTCATCTTCTTCTTTGAGACAACGAGCTTTCTTCGAGGAGGCATGGCACAAACGCGAGTACGTAAAATTGAAAATTTACTGCGGCGAAAAGAAAAACTAGGGTAAATGCTTTTTCGGTTAATGAAGAGGGCAAGTGTTTTGGCCAACATAAAAGACATAGACCCGGTAAAATGAAGTGGGGAAGGATAAGGGTACTGGTAAAATGGAGATTTGGTAAAACATAGTCCTTAATAAAGTGCATTTAGCACCACTCCAAAAGAAATTCGGTTAGCATTAATCATTTCTTAATTTTTCATTTCTTTAAAATTGCTTAAGTTCCTTTCATATATTTAGCTCTAATTCTTATCCGAGTTTTACATTCTTAGTAATGTAATTGTATTGACTTTTTCATTTTGATTCAAGTTTGAGTTTTACATCCCAAATATATGTTGTTTGACATTGTTATTTTTTCTTTCACCTTTTTGGATATTAAAATTTTATGATTATGAACATAGGTTCATGATGTATTACTCGAAAATGGCATGATATAGGAGCCACATTATTTTATTATGAATTTAAATATATGCTAAAAACTTAAAACCATATATGTTAAATTGTCAAGATATTTAAATTTAAAAAAAAGTAGTTTATAAGCATTGATACATACTCAATGGTTAAAATGATTTGAAATTGAACCTTCCAAAGTTTCAGAAGTCAATGAAAATTATAATTGCATGTACTCATGTGTCCCACTAAAAATATCATTTTGATGTATTTACTAAATTTTAAAAAAAATTGAAATTGATGAATGGTAAGTTAATAAACATATGTGGTTCTTATTATTTATATTTCTTTGTTTTTTGATTGAGTGTCCAAATTTGAAATGACGTTCTTAATGTGCTAAAGATAAGTTGAAACTTATGTTTTCATGTAAGAATATGACATAATATTTGGATGTATTTGAAATGCTTGTTTGCATTTAGTAGTATTCAAAATCATGATGCGTATACAATTTTGGAGTACATGACCTAACCTAGAAGGACTATAAGTGATGAAAGCGAAATGACTTCAAAGTGCAAACAATAAAGATATGTAACCATTTTCCGTTATAAAACAAGCTGAGATATGATGTATTATATTGTCAATGACGGTGTGAGATCTTTTTCTAATAGTGTTGGAATAAGGAAATTAATTTACTTGAAAAATTATTCGAAAAATATATTATACACGGGCTTTGCTAGTTATCAAAATCGGGCAATATATAGTATGATACACCTGCTATGTGCTTGATTGTCATTTCTCATACATATGAATTCATTCATTTGGTTTTTGCAAATAGTTTGGAGGGTATGATAGGTAAATTTAGAAATTTGGAATCATCTTCATTATTCTTGACACTCTTAGTAGGCGATGTTTGGTTTAGATTTAGTCTTTGTTTGAACTGATAGTTTGCAGGAGTGAGAACTTAGGATGGGTCAAATATTTGAATCTAATAATTGTGTAATTAGTTACCTTAATATATTACAATGCAATTCTTTCTATAACTAAAGAAATGACTTCGTTGCAAGTTATCTTAGTAATTAATAAAAAAATATTAGGACCGTGTTGTATAATTACGGAAAAGCCAAAAACTAAAAATTCCCCATTCAACCAATAAATATACAATTTTCTAATAAGTACACATTTCAAGTAGATTTTCAATCTTGTCAGGCATAAGTTGATCGTAAAAAATATCATGTAATTTTTTTAAAGAAAACAAAAATTAAATTTATAAGTTGGATCTTACAAAATCAAATTGATTATGGAGCCACTAAATATTGACTTTATTATTTATTATTGATTATATTGCGTTGCTTGATTTCATTGTATGCTATCTATTTATTGTTTTGTCATGTTTCTAAGGATAATGGATGAGCAAAGCTTGTTTTTGTCACTTGTTGCAAGCTAAAACATAGTTAGTATATGGTATTGATAACATTTCTTACAATACAGTGAACAATGCACTGTGAAGTGGCCTTCGAATGAAATTTATATTCTAAAAGGCTATGACCAAGACACAAACGATGGGCCAAAATAGCATAATGCTTCACCTAACAGTTATGTTCCTGTCCTTTTATTATGCATGAAAATAGTTAAAATGAAATGCAAAAGGCACTCAGGAAAGTAAATATAATGTCTTAAATATTAATGATTGTAAATGAGTATACTGCAATGTCTCGTGTAGTAATTACATGTCATAAACACTGTAGTTTTCTCATTGCACCAATCATATGCTATTTGAGTTCAAGTAAGGTAACTTGGTCTTCTTTCCATATAGCTAGGGGAAGTTCTTATTGAAGATGAATTTGTGTTGGAAAACAGGCTTAAAACTACTGGATACTTTTGGTATGGAGCTCTAATCTTCTTCATAGAAAGCTCTTATTTTTCTGCTGATGATATACCTTTTGCTTGTATCAATCTGATTATTTAAATTGACACCTCAATTTATATATATCCTCAATTAATTAGCCATAATTTTATCATGGATAGAGAAATAAACGGCTATATCAATAAAAATACATATCAGCGATTATCTCCTAGAAGCCAAGCAACATCCTTGTAGCAGTACGTGATAAAATCTTTGATAAATAAATATAAGTTCTGCATCCTACTGAAACCAGAATCCATATGTTGGTTTTGCTAGAGTATCTTTGCAACTATCATATGATTAGGACAAATGTTTGCCCCTGATATCCTTAAACTTCTAAAATAACTACCTATTATTGCTATATTCCAAATTTATCAACTCAACTTAGTGAAATATACTTGGAAGAATAACAACTAACAGATGCACCAATCTTACACCAGTGTTTTTCCCTGGTGCACCTCTTTCCGGCTTCTTAGTAGAGTGGCAATCTTCCAAGTAAGATGCCATCAACTTGTTTAATCAAGCAGTAGTTACGTTTTGTAATTCCTTGTGGTATACTAGTTTAATTTCCTTTATAGTATTTACTAACACATTAACAACAGCTTCACACGTATTATACTTTAGCTGGGGCATAAAGTTGTGACAACCAGTAGGTGCAGTGTTGGTAAGGTGAGTTTCAAGTTATGTGCTATTTTTGCAGATTTATATATGGAAAACCATCTCAACGTACTCTTGATTTTGCTGACAACTTAATACATCATATTTTACAAATCCCTATTTGTTAATTGTTACTACAGTACAATTCTGTTAATGATTTTTTGACTTTTTTTCTTTATCATCAACAACAACAAACTACTATGTTTGGATAGTACTGGATCAAACAGTTAAATAATTTTAACTTGATATTTTTTAGCAGGTGAATAAATAGTTTCTTATTTGTTGAAGATGTGCTCGAGATGTAACTTTTGTGTAACAGTTAATGATATTACTGCCACCTGAGTACAACATACAACTATAGGGTGATTTTGCATTCTTAAATAAACAAAGTAGATAGCATTGAATCGTATTTAACACATTTTATTACATATTCCAAGACAAGGCTTTAAATCTAATGTATTGGTAGCCACATTCAATTTGGGTTCGTGCATTTAGCCACAGGTTTAAAGCACCTAAATTCAAATTCAACTAAAATAAAGTTCAAGTATAACATCTAGGTCAAGGGGGGCAGTCATCATAAAATAGGATTGAACTTAAAAAAGGAAAGGAAAAAAGGTTCAGACTTTGGACTACCAAGAAATTTTAGAAACAAATTTTTCCACCCACTCATTTAGTTCTATCTTTAGTTATTAGCCATGAAGTGCACTCCTTATTCTTTCCGTTTCTTGCTGCCTTATAATGTATGCATTTCCTACAAAAAGATGGCTTAAAGACACTGTCCTGTTTTTCGCAATGTAATGTGCCTCATACATTTTCAAAACTTGTTAGTGAAGGTCGATACATATGTAGATAACAACAAATTTTTTGATTTCAGAATATGAAGAAGTTGACAAAGGCGAAGTGGTCTAAATCTTAGAGCATATGGAAAACTAATAGATGATGACTAGGATATTCCAGTTGACATAGATTAGGTTTGTCAACGGATTCTTTCGGATGCGGATAGTGCCGCATCTGCATCCGAATTCGAAATCATTTTCGAATATCAAATATCCACGTTCACGGATACGGACGAATATCAATAATTATCCTATCTGCTAACGACCAATAAATCAAGAATTGTAAAAGGAAAATTTTATTTTAACATAAATGTTTTTCAATCCCATTAGTTATAGAAATGTTAAAAATTAACAATGATAATAAATAGTTTCGAGCAGTTAATAAGCATTAAGCGCATATAATACAAACTACTAACTTAATAAAATAATAAATGAATAACTTTCACTGCACTAAATACACATAATTTGAACTATAATTTTGACAAAAACCGAATGGATAATTTTCAAATGTGGATGTCTTCATATCCGCATCCGCATTCATTTTCCGAATATCGAATATTTATCTGCTTTTTGGACGCGGATGCGGACGGATTTCGAATTTTTCGAGTATCCATTGACATCCCTAATATAGACGTTCTTTGTTTTTCTTGGTAGAAAATAGTTTTATTGTTCATAAGTTTCTTGAAAGCGGTGCCTGACTTTATTACATGTATGCTGATAGTGCTACATGGCTTGTCATGTTTGGTTATCATATTTGGATTGAACAACTATTGTAGTAGTATTTTGGGAACTCTATAGTACCACTCTAACGAATACATGTTTGTCTTAGATATGTTCTATTTCCACATAGGCCAAATGACAATTGAATGCATCCCCCGTATGGTAGAAATGTAGATTGAATGTACTCTAGAGATGGTATGGTTTTCTTTGATGTGATCACTGCTATTACTAATTCATATTCTTCACCAAGACCATTTAGAATGGTTAAAACTTGTTCTGTGTTTGATACTTTGTGGCATGCTGCTTCTAACATGTCATATGTCACATTGATCTTTGATAGATAATCTTTCATGCGTAAGTCGTCTTTCTTGATGTTTTGCAACATTCTTTTTTTGCCTTTGCAGCTGACTGTGTATTGAAAATCCTCTCAACAGTGCCCCATATTTCATTAGATGTTTTGCAGCTAAGAACCTGAGATAACAAGTTAGTACTAATAGATGATAATAACCATGAACTTATAAGTCTGTCTTGTCAATGATATTTTGTGTATTCCTCATTGCTAATCACTTTGCATTCTTGATTAGTTATAAACCTTGGAGGGATAGAGATGGTGCCAAGAATAAACCCCTCAAGGCCATAGCCTTGAAGTGCAATTTCAATTTGGAACTTTCATGGTAGATTATCTTCATATTCAAGATGAATAATTATCAATTGGCTTTGAGGACTGATCACTGTTTTGATGAGCCTCTCAGTTGTATTTTCTAACTATTGTGTATTGGCAGAACTTTCTGATGTTGCCGTGTTGCTGTTATCGCCAGTCATGATGAACTTCGGCAAGAATCAGTCTGAAAAGAAAGGATTAGGAAATGAGTAGATGCAAGAACTTCTTCGACAGTCAAGAACTAGGTTAGATGCAGCTAAGCTTAGATGATGAGTCTTCTCTGATAAGTTTTTGGCACGACACTTGCTTTTCTTGATAATTTGATTAAGTTCTTGATTTTGCTTTGATTTTCCTTCTTTCAATTTCTGAATTTGTTAGAATTTGGTTGCAGCCGAAACCTTGTTTCAGGTACGGCACAGAACTATGATAAATTCTTGATAAAAACCCAAATAATGAGACGAATCTCTGATGGGTTCTGATTGTCAAATGATGATGATCAATTTGATGATAATCAGTTTTCTTTTTTTATTTTCTTTTACTAGTAAAAAGAATTTTGATTCGTTTAAGCCTTCAATAGCTCTGATACCATATTATGATTTGATGATAATTTCATTGAAGAAATGGAGAGATTGAATATGAAGCGAATGTTATTGTATTGAATAGTTTCTCTGAATTACATACGTACTGTATTTATGCAGTCGAAATAGGCTTTGGGCTTTTATACCCCCAATCGCTTATTAGATTATTGCAAAGCAATATACGAGAAAACCAATCTCGTTCATTTTGTTAATTTAACTACTAGACTTCAGAGATATTTAATTACATCCCATTTTCAAATGCGTGATGAACGCTATTGATGTGTGTCTAAGTATTTTATTGCATCCTTTTGAGTTTCTGCAAAGGGAGGCATGTTTACTGTGATGACTCGGTATTTTGGCAATGTTATTTTAATAAATATTCAATCCAATTTAAATAAAAATACAAGCTTTCATTTTATAATCTGATAAGATCTTTGATTTTTATCAGTTATATTTGTGTTTGTAAATAAAGTTTTGATTTAAAATTTAAAAATAGAATCTTTCAATACTATTTAAAATAAAATCTTTCAAAATATTTAGGATAAAATCTGTCTTATTGAATCAAATTAAAGGGTTCCATATATTTGATATAATATGAATATATAAATGTAGTCTTTAATAATAATGTTTAAAAATAAGCAACCTTATGAATATTAAACTTAAGTATAAAACAAAATATATGGTTATAAACATAAACAGAAGAAAACTATAATGTAAATAAGATAAATTAGGGAAACAATGATCTGTAAAATATATTTGTATAGAATCTTTAACAAAGATGATAACAAATTTGCTGTGTAATCATGTATGCAAGAAGAAGACAAATCTAATTACATATTCAAATTATCCTGTTCTCAAATGCAAAAGAGATAAGTTATTTTAAACACAAATGCAAAATATCTTGTACAGAGAAAACAAAAGTATAATAACTAAATCACCCATATTAATTATATGTAGACACTTTTGGAAGACATGCATTTAATTAGCACACCAATTTGTCAACAAAATCTTTCAGCCGAAATGCAAGACCATTTCCCATTGCAGATTATTAAATACAAGCAAATTAAAAGCATGTGAGACTTGTACCTGTATAACCTACAAGTGTTCAAAGTTATGCTTATATTTATACACTAATTATGCTTGTATTTGTCTACAAAACTTAACAGTAAACCTAAAAAAAAAAGGAAAATAAACTTTTTTTTGCTTTGCAAACTCAATAAAATTCAACAACAAAACAAAAACAGAAAGCATTCAAGAGCAGATTCAATTGTAGCTTCTCAAACATCAGAGTATTCTCTATTCAAAGATTTTCAGGTGGGTAACCGTATCATCTTTGGAAAATTTAAATCTTGATAATTGATTCTTGAAAATCTTATGTTGTTGTATATTGTAAAACAAAGTTGTTTTGTGATGTTTGCTTATTTCTAGAATCTTTGCTATATGATATTCTTCAGTATCTTCAAGACTCTAAGCCAAGAGAAGTACAAGAATATTTATACTCTTCATATAAGAACATTTAAAACTTAGGATTTGAACTAAATAAGTTGTTTAAAACTTAAACCTATAATCTGGAAATTTGCTTAAAGGTTGACAGTGAATATAAATACTGTAATTTCAAATTTACAGTGAAAAGAAAAGGCAGATGAATGTGTAAATTTCAAATATCATAAATTGTTGATTTAATATCATTTCTTGAATAAACTTACAAAGGTAGGATTTTTAAAAATAAAAATGATAAATTTTAGGCAAATATTCAAGGTGCGATCTATTAAGAAACCCAAAATGTTATTTTATCAATTTCTGTTAATCTAATGAATTATTGATGTTGAAATATGAGGTGAAGCTAGCTTGATGATCCACGAACGCAGGAAAAATACTTGAAAAATTTTCAAATGCAATAATTTGTGGGTCGAATCAAATTTAGGGTTTGGGTTCAAGTTTTGGTCTTTGTCTAAATCGTAGCCTGTTTGCCCTCTGTGCATGATCGGGTGTCATGAAATTCAAAGGAGTGGAAGAGGAGCGTGTGGTTGTGGTGTGGATGGAATTCGAGTGTCTTTGGTGGTCGAAGTGATGTCGGTGAGGCATTTCGGATGATGGGTCATGTTTGTAGTTTTCGAGCGGGCGACCATATTCTGATTTCGAATTTTTGAAGGCAAATTGTGTTTGGATTTCAAATCTAAGCTAAATTGACGGCTTGCCTAGGGTGTTGGAGATCACCGAAGCTCGATCGTGTTGTCGTGCACGTGTACGACATGATGACCGTGTCAGCGTCGTTGATAAGAGTTCGGTCTCGAGTCGTTCCTTGAGTATGCTGGGTGGTTGCTTCGAGTTTGGGGGACGAGCGCATGAGATAGTTACCTGGTGGTTTAATTTATACTTTAGCTAAGTTTATACTTACTGGAAACAGAGTAAAGAAAGGAGAAGAAGAAGAATGAGAGGGGAAACGAGAGTGACCGGGTGAAACTGTGTGGTAGCTCGAAGTGATACTCGAAGTTTAGTAGGGGAGCTCTCGGGTTATTTCTTCAAACTGCCGTAAAAAAATAAAATAATGAAGTTAAGTAAATTTGGTTTCTACAAAAATTTAAGCATTGTAAACTAAGAAGTGTTTGGCAAGTTAAGATAAACCTTAATACAAGATTAGTTATTTTAGTTAAGTATACGTTAGTTAACAATTAAGTTTGTGGTTAGCAATAAATTTATTTTCAAAATTTAAAGAGTTTTTCTTTAAAGTGTAGTTAAATAATTAACGTTAATTAAATTGAATAATTAATATTAATTAATTATTTTAGAAAGTAATTAATAATAATTAAACTATAGTTGTAATTAGAGTGAGATTAATTAATGATTAATTGACAGATAAATTTGTAATTAACTACTTAAAGTTAATTAACTAAGGATTAGTAGTTAAGCAATTTAGTAATTTGATTAACTAATGACTAATGATCAAATAACTGGTAACTAAGGATTACTTAATTGGTAATTAAGTTGTGTTAACCAATAGTTAAGGTTTATTAATTAATGGTTAAAGAATAAATAATCTGCAATTAAGATTTATTAATTGGGTTTAAGGGTAATTAAGGGAAGGATTACCCGATTGAAATTAATTTGTTAATTAATTAAAGGTAATCTCTTGGTGATTAATTAAATATAAATACTTGATGAGATTTAGTGAAGTAATTCATAATTACAGGATGTGATAAATTAAAAGGAATTAATTAATGGGAAGTAATTAAAGGGTAATTACTTAGTAGAAGTAAATTAAAGATAAATTACTTGGAGTAATTAATCAAAGAGGATTAATAATTAAGTAAGGGGTAAATTACTTAAGTAAGTAATTACAGAGGGGTAATTACTGTTTATGGGTAAGTGGGGTTAGTTAATGGATGCAATTTATTAAGGACAATCATTCATGAAATGTGGTTAAGTATAATTACTTAATGGAAGTAATTAGATAATGATGATAATCTTAATGTAATTAGAGATGAATGATTATGGGATGGTAAATCAATTGGGTTGTAATGAATTAATAAGCAGGACTTAAAGGTAATTGATTTAATTCAATTATGGTAAATTAGACTTATTCGGGATGATGCGATTGGTTTACCTTGCTTATGTATGATTAAGTGATTGTTTAAATGCCTTGAATTGATTGATACTCCTAATATGAAATGGTTCGTAATATGATGTGTTTGGGTGGACAATGGTAATGTGTTTATTTATCAATGATGAATTGCTGAGTAAAGGTGACATCTTTAAATTAAAGTTGAATTACATTTCACTTGAATAATTTATGTTATGATGAACTGAATTCGAAGAGACTGGAGTCGGGTATTAGTTAATACCCGAAACCACCTCGATTCTTTATAAATTGGTTCGTGAAATCAATAGCGTGTAATGGAATGACTTAGGTGAATCGGACCATATGAGCTAAGTTATGACACTTGGAGATTAATGTGTGAAACAACTTGTGAAGTTGTAAATTGATATAAGTACCCCGGGTTTATATAAGTTGTATACTTTTGTATCCCATATTAGATGAGTTTACTCACGCTGGTTTCCAGCCTGATCCGGGTGTTACTTTGGTGTAATGCTCGGGTCAGACCGAATATTACAGATTTCCAGGTAGGAACGTTCTGGAGCTCAGGAGATGAGCTGGATGGCAAGGGCACATAGAATATTTCCGCTGTAATTATATTATTGTAATTCTGTGATAAATTGATTGTATATGACCATCATTTGAATATATGTGAAACTCTGATGTATTGAAATGTAATCAACAGATATAGTATTCTTTTGTAAGCTATTATTCTTTATTATATTTTATCCGCTGCGATTATGAGATGTTTAGTGTTTCTGTTCTTCTTCCTCTATCTTTTTCTTCTTTTTCTTAACTATTTGGAATTTTCGGGTTCGAAAATTTCGGGTCGTTACATTTACGCAAGTTATTGTTTCTTCATTTTAAAATGGTTTATGTTTTGTTGATATTAATCTACTTGGTTTATGTCCGCTATGACTTTTTGCACCTCCACCGCATTCACTCCGCCGAGCGTTTTAACTGCACAGGTAGTTTGACACTTTCTCTAAAAAAGCACAGTGATTAGTCTAAAGAAAAAAAAGCAATATGAAAATATTTGACCTTAGCGAAGCATTTTTTACACTACTAGAAACGCTCTTGTGTAAATTTATAGAAATAAATCTTTCTTATTAGTTGCAAAAGTAAAGTTCAAGATCCTGTTCATTTTAAAATGGTTTATGTTTTGTTGATATTAATCTACTTGGTTTATGTCCGCTATGACTATTTGCACCTCCACCGCATTGACTTTGCCGAGCGTTTTAACTGCACAGGTAGTTCGACACTTTCTCTAAAAAAGCACAGTGATTAGTCTAAAGAAAAAAAAAGCAAACTATCTGTCTATTTATTATACAATGCAAATATTTCACCTTAGCGAAGCATTTTTTACACTACTAGAAACGCTCTTATGTAAATTTATAGAAATAAAATCTTTCTTATTAGTTGCAAAAGTAAAGTTCAAGATCCTGTTTAGCGTGATTTTCTTTCTCGTTTTGTCCGATATTCAGACATATTTATTTGACAATGGCTACGTGTTTAAGTACTAAAATGTTTATAACGAATTTTGATTTTTATTACAATAATACTTTATGTACGATATTAATTAATATTTATTTTTTATGTGCATTTCATTGCATGTACCAAAGTATTTTTTTTTTGAACTGGTACTTTATATACAACGAATAAATAGGACAACATATCCCATGTCAAGCAAACATTCGAAAGCAAGTTTCGAACTTGTGACATCCTGCATCAAGCCGAATCAATTAACCACTTGGACAATAGTGCTTGTCGTACCAAAGTATCTTATGTATCACTTTCTTTCACGAAGACCTAGCTGGTGTTCTTTGTTAGTTCATTTAATAATTTAACAATGGAATTTCTTTATATATGATACCTAGCGTATGAACTAGTGGAATGTAGGATAGGAAACATGGGTTAAAGAGCTATTTCTCTCTGTTTTAATTTTATGAGTCATTAGGTTATCTCATTTCAATTTCACTTTGGTAATTATCCTTATTTTTGTTGTATGGTTCATTGCACCTTTCTCTATTAAACCAAAATTTTCCTTTTGAATATAACAAACCAGAAAGTAATTAAATGCTTTTTAACCAAAATAGAAGAGGTCTTTGAATAAAAATCTAGTTTCTAAGAGCTGAGAGCACATGGATGGTTGTATTGAAAAATTCGGATGAGAGAGGCTCGAACTCTCGACCTTAGGATTACTCAACAAAAGCTATGAGACCTACGTGCTAGCTAACTGCGTCACCACCGCATATGTTAGTTTTTAGTTTCAAGATTTATAGTCTCTATGGATTTCATTTTATATAAAATAAAGAAACATAATAAATTAACTTTTCATATCATTAGGGTCACTATATTTGATCTGTTTGGTTGATTTTAAGTTAAAAAAATGAAACTGGTTTAAATAAATAAAAAATTTGAAAACCAAACAGAATTAACAAAATATTTTTCAGTTAATTCGATTTAACAAAACCCTAAGTATTGTATTCTATGGTCAGAATGTTCAACATAGATAACGCGATGATTTTTAAATGATGATTTTCAAATTAATTTCATAATAAACCATATTCAAGTTACTATATCCAACAAAATTAGAAGAAACAAATTAAATCGGCATTAATTTCAAAATAAAACCAGGCCGTGATGAAGTTGGGGTCGAAGATGTTGGCCGTGAGAAGTTGGCTTCATCTTCTTCTTTGAGAAAGCGAGCTTTCTTCGAGGAGGCATGGCACAAATGCAAGTACATAAAATTGAAAATTTACTGCGGCGAAAAGAAAGACTAGGTAAATCTTTTTAGGTGAATGAAGAGGGCAAGTGTTTTGGCCAACATAAAGAAAGACCCGGTAAAATAAAGTAGGGAAGGATAAGGGTTTTGGTAAAATGGAGATTAGGTAAAACAGAGTCCTTAATACAGTGCATTTCGCACCACTCCAAAAGAAATTCGGTTAGCATTAATCATTTCTTAATTTTTCATTTCTTTAAAATCGCTTAAGTTCCTTTCATATATTTAGCTCTAATTCTTATCCGAGTTTTACATTTTGAGTAATGTAATTGTATTGACTTTTTCATTTTGATTCTAGTTTGAGTTTTACATCCCAAATATATGTTGTTTGTCATTGTTATTTTTTCTTTCACCTTTTTTGATATTAAAATTTTAATGATTCTGAACGTAGGTTCATGATGTAATACTCGAAAATGGCATGATATAGGAGCCACATTTTTTTTATTTATGAATTTAAATATATGTTAAAAACTTAAAACCATATATGTTGAATTGTCAAGATATTTAATTTTTTATTTAAAAAAAGTAATTTATAAGCATGGATACATACTCAATAGTTAAAATAGTTTGAAATTGTACCTTCCAATGTTTCAGTGGTCAATGAAAACTATAATTGCATGTACTCATGTGTCCCACCAAAAATATCATTTTGATGTATTTACTAAATTTTTTAAAAAAAAATTCAAATTGATGAATGGTATGTTAATAAACATATGTGGTTCTTATTATTTATATTTCTTTGTTTTTTGATTGAGTGTCCAAATTTGAAATGACGTTCTTAATGTGCTAAAGATAAGTTAAAACTTATGTTTTCATGTAAGAATATAACATAATATTTGCATGTATTTGAAATGCTTGTTTTCATTTAGTAGTATTGAAAATCATGATGATACAATTTTGGAGTACATGACCTAACCTAGAAGGACTATAACTGATGAAAGCAAAATGACTTCAAAGTGCAAACAATACAGACATGTAACCATTTTTCGTTATAAAACAAGCTGAGATATGATGTATTATATTGTCAATGACGGTTTGAGATCTTTTCCTAATAGTGTTGGAATAAGGAAATTAATTTACTTGAAAAATTATTGGACAAATATGTTATACACCAGCTTTGCTAGTTATCAAAATCGAGAAATATATAGTATGATACACCTGCTATGTGCTTGATTGTCATTTCTCATACATATGAATTCATTCATTTGGTTTTGGCAAATAGTTTGGAGGGTAAGATAGGTAAATTGAGAAATTTTGGAATCATCTTCATTATTCTTGGCACTCTTAGTAGGTAATGCTTGGTCTAGATTTAGTCTTTGTTTGAATTGAAAGTTTGCAGGAGTGAGAACTTAGGATGGGCCAAATATTTGGATCTAATAATTGTGGTAATTAGTTACCTTAATATATTACAATGCAATTCTTTCTATAACTAAAGAAATGACTTCGTTGCAAGTTACCTTAGTAATTAATAAAAAGTATATTAGGCCGTGTTGTATGATTGCAGAAAAGCCAAAAACTCAATATTCCCCGTTCAACCAATAAATATACAATTTTCTAATAAGTACACATTTCAAGTAGATTTTCAATCTTGTCAGGCCTTAGTTGATTGTAAAAATATCATGTAATTTTTTAAAGAAACCAAAACTTAAATTTATAAGTTGGATCTTACAAAATCAAATTGATTATGGAGCCACAAAATATTGACTTTATTATTTATTATTTATTATATTGCGTTGGTTGATTTCATTGTATGCTATCTATTTATTGTTTTGTCATGTTTCTAAGGATAGTGGAAGAGCAAAGCTTGTTTTTGTCACTTGTTGCAAGCTAAAACATAGTTAGTATATGTATTGATAACATTTCTTACAATACAGCGAACAATGCATTGTGAAGTGGCCTTCGAATGAAATTTATATTCTAAAAGGCTATAACCAAGACACAAACGATGGGCCAAAACAGCATAATGCTTCACCTAACAGTTATGTTCCTATCCTTTTATTATGCATGAAAATAGTTAAAATGAAATGCAAAAGGCACTCAACAAAGTAAATATAAAGTCTAAATATTAATGATTGTAAACGAGTATACTTCAATGTCTCGTGTAGTAATTACATGTCAGAAACACTGTAGTTTTCTCATTGTACCAATCATATACTATTTGAGTTCAAGTAAGGTAACTTAGTCTTCTTTTCATATAGGTAGGGGAAGTTTTTATTGAAGATGAATTTGTGTTGGAAAATAGGCTTAAAATTATTGGATACTTTTGGTATGGAGCTCTAATCTTCTTCATAGAAAGCTCTTATTTTTCTACTAATTGTTGAATGTTTTTTCAAATAAGATCCCCTACGAAGGGGGGGTCCAGGGGGGTGGCAATCCTCCAAGGTGGGGGTGCGGGGGCAACGCCCCCGCTACGGGTTCGACCTGCCCGGTAACAACCGTTTTCTAACGGTCGCGACCGTCCGCTCCAAAAGACGCCTAAACTCCCTATATATTTAAGCCTTCATCAGCGCAGAGAATTATTAATTCTTTTTCTTCTTTATAAAACTCGTCTGAAAAACTTCTGAATGTTTCTTCTGATCTGAGCAAGTAATCACAACTTTCTCGGATTAATCTCCATTGTATCCTGAAAGAAGGTTTTCGTTGTACCCGCTGGGGAAAACATTCTTGAAAGATAACGAGTTATTCGTGCCTTAGAGTGATTAGTCATACATTATACTACATTGAACAACAGTTTCAAGAATGTCTTTTGTTCAAGAATCGTCACTCAACAGAACTACAGCGCAGTCTCTTCAAGTAATGAATCAGGATCTCACCCATCTTGAAAGATTTGATGGAAATAACTTTACTCGCTGGCAGGAAACAATTTTATTTTTTCTCTAAACTATTGGTCTGAACCATATAATAAACGATGACTTAGAACCAATTCCGGAAGAAAGTACTACAGATTCTGATCAACGAAAGAAAGAGTTAAAGGAATTAAGGCAGAAGTGAAAGAATGAAGACTTTCTTTGTCGCGGGCACATTCTCAATGCACTTTCAGATTCAGTATACAGGCACACAGAACTATTGATGGCGCAAAAGCTCTATGGATGGCTCTGGATGTCAAATACCGCATTGAAGAGGCAAGTAATCAGAAGTTTTTAATAAGCAATTATATTAATTATAAGATGAATGATGATGCTGATATTGTTTCCCAAGCCCATGATTTAAATCTGCTTGTTAGTAAACTAAAGGATGTGAAAATAGAACTTCCTGAAGCATTTCAAGTAGGTGTGGTAATTGAAAAAGTGCCTAGTACTTGGAATGGCTACAAAAAGAAACTGATGCATGAAGAAAAAACACACACTCTGGAATCCCTCATATGACATTTACGTATTGAGGAAGAATCTCACAAGAGAGATAAGAAAGATGATCAGGAGACAGAAAAAGCAAATGTGATTCAGGGAGAATTCTCTAAGAATCATAGTAATGGGAAGAAAAGAAAGAACAATCCCAATAGGAATAAACATGAGAAATCTAAGAAGCCCAAAGATGATTGCTTTTACTATAAGAAACCTGGTCACTATGCCCGAGAATGCAGAATTCGCATAAGAGACGAGAAAGAAAAGAATAAACATGTTAACATTGTTGCTGATTCTGAAAATGAACCAAAAATGGTCGCTGTTGTAGAAGAAGCCAACTCTGTTGGAGTTGAAGACGGATGGTGGTTAGACACAGGTGCAACCATTCATATCTGTAACGATAAGTCACAGTTTCAGACCTATAAAGAATTCAGCGAATTAAAAGAAGTCAAAATGGGAAATGATGTTCGTGCCAGAGTTGTTGGTATTGGGAATATTACTCTGAAGTTTACTTCAGGAATGGTTCTGACTTTGGCTAACGTATTTCATGTTCCAGAAATGACTAAGAATCTAATTTCTGGAGATCGTCTCAACAAAGGAGGGTTTAAGTTAGTCATTGAATCAGATAGTGTTATTATGTCCAAAAATAATGTATTTATTGGAAAGGGGTATTCATGTAATGGAATGTTCAAAATGAATTTAATAAAATCAGTTTCTGCTTATATGGTTGAATCTTTACCCTTATGGCATGGTAGATTAGGCCATATTTACTACAATTTTGTTCGAAATATGCATAATCAAGGACTTATTTCAAAATGCAACATTGAAAATGTTGATAAGTGTGAAATATGTGTACAAGGTAAGTTAACTTGTAAATCACACAAATCAGTAAGTAGGACATCTGAATTGCTTGGACTTGTGCATACTGATGTTGTAGACTTACATAGTAAAGTATCACAAGGAGGAAACAAATACTTTGTGACATTTATTGATGATTATTCAAAATATACTTACATATACTTACTAAAAAGTAAGGATGAAGTTCTAAGAAAGTTTCTTATATATAAGGCAGCAGTTGAAAATCAATTAAATCATAAATTAAAGTGCTAAGATCCGATAGAGGTGGTGAATATAAATCAATAGAACTTTTAGAGTTTTGTGAATCTAATGGAATAGTCCATCAATTTACACCACCATATTCACCAGAATCAAATGGTATTGCTGAGCGGAAAAATAGAACAATAATTAATATGGTTAATTGTATGTTGTTAAGTTCCGGTTTATCCGATTGTTGGTGGGGAGAAGCACTTTTAAGTGCATGTTATATCTTAAACAGAATTGCTATGAAAAGAATTAGCAAAACTCCTTATGAACTATGGTATAATCGAAAACCTAATCTTAGTCGTTTAAAGGTATGGGGATGCTTGGATTATGTAAGAAAACCACATCCAGAAATGACAGTTAGGAAACAAAACATATAAATGTGTATTTATTGGATACGCCAAGAATAGCTGTGCATATAGATTTCTGAAATTAGAAACGAATGAAATTATAGAATCAATCGATGCAAATTTTTTGAGTATATGTTTAAATCTTCCTCGGAATATAATACCAAAATTCATGGTACAGCTAAAAAAAATTCATAAAGAATCGACTGCACAAAGTTTGGATACCGAACCCCGTAAAAGCAAGAGGCAAAGGGTTGAAAAGAACTTTGGACCAGAATTTTTGACATACCTAGTAGAAGGAGATATAAATGAAATCACACACCAGACTAAGATAACTCTTAGTAATGATGATGATCCACAGACTTACAGCGAAGCAATAACTTGCCGTGATGCAAGTTTTTGGAAAGATGCCATTAACGATGAGATGAATTCTATCTTGTCAAATCAAACATGGACGTTGGTTGATCTACCACTAGGATCAAAACCAATTGGGAGCAAATGGATTTTTAAAAGAAAATTAAATATCGATGGCTTTGTTAATAAATACAAAGCAAGGTTGGTTGCTAAAGGTTATAAACAGCGTCATGGTATAGATTACTTTGATACATATGCTCCAGTAGCAAGAATATTTCGATACGTTTGTTGTTATCACTTGCTTCAATTCACAATTTATTTGTCCATCAAATGGATGTAAAAAATGCGTTTCTAAATGGTGAATTAGAAGAAGAAGTGTATATGGAACAACCAGAAGGATTCGTTTTATCCGGGCAAGAGAAGAAAGTTTGTAAACTTGTAAAATCTCTTTACGGATTAAAACAAGCTCCAATGTAATGGCATGAAAAATTTAATAAAGTTATGCTATCAAAAGGATTCAAAGTAAACGAAGCAGACAAGTGTTTATATTCTATATGCAAAGATGGAATATGTGTAATTGTTTGTTTGTATGTGGCTGATATGCTAATATTTGGTTCAAGTATAGAAAGTATAATAGAAACCAAGAAATTTCTAGAATCTAATTTTGATATGAAAGATTTGGAAGAAGCTAATGTAATCTTAGGAATCAAAATAGTGAGAAAAGAAGGATCAATCTTATTGACACGATCTCATTATATTGAAAGTATCCTTAAGAAATACGACCACTTAGATCTCCCTTTAGCAAAAACGCCTATTGATCCTAGTGTCAAATTAATGAAAAATACTGGTAGATGTTGTGATCAGTTAAAATATGCTAGTGTGATTGGTAGTCTTATGTATGCCATGCATTGTACTAGACCAGATATAGCATATGCTATAGGAATTTTGTGTCGATTCACTAGTAATCCAGGAAGAGAGCATTGGAATGCAATATCAAGAATTCTAAGATTTCTGAAATGGACTATGAATTATGGTTTAATTTTCAAGGGAGAACCGACCGCACTTGAAGGTTACAACGTTGCAAGCTGGAACAGTATAGAGTCTAACTCTAAATCCACTTCAGGATGGATATTTACAATAGGTGGGGCTGCCATATCATGGAGTTCTAAGAAACAAACATGCATCTCTGACTCAACTGTGTTGGCAGAATTTATAGCACTTGCAGATGCATGTAAAGAGGCTGAATGGTTAAGAGATTTATTAATAGATATTCCAATTTGGACAAAATCTACTCCGGCTATTAAAGTACATTGTGATAGTCAAGCTACTTTGTACAAAGTAGCACAAAAGACTTACAATGGTAAACAAAGACATCTTAATCTTCGACATCAATTTATTTGAGGATTACTCAAACGAGGTGTAATTACAGTCGACTTTGTTGTATCAAAAAATAATTTAGCAGATCCTTTGACGAAAGGACTGGCTAAAGAGATGATTGCGAAAACATCAATAGGAATGGGATTAAGGTCTATGTGAATTTATTCTTCAATAGGAACCCTACTTATGTTTTGAAAAACAAACAGAGTTCAAAGGGTAAGAACAAGTTGAAGTATGAAATTGGAGTACACTAGAGTACAACAATAGATCCCATTACAAAAAGTAAATCTCTAGTGTATAATTTCCGCAAGAAAGAGGATGAAGAAAATTCTTAATGGGTTCATTTATAAGGAGGAGTGACTCGTAGAATCACTTTATTTAAAACCCACCTATATGAATGAGAAAGTTAGGCCGCTTTCTATGAGATCAGGCCGTCTCTATAGCATTCATGAAATCAGGATATTACACAAGGCCGTTTAATGCGTAGGAACAAAGAATTACACTCTATTATGAAATTAGTATTCGTGATGACTCCGGTAAGTCACTAAAAGGTCCTTGGTTCAAGACACATTCACCATAGCACCTTGAAAAACTTTGAGTTGTTTACACTAAGTGAAAGTTCAAAGCCGTAAGCTACTTTCATATATGTGCTATTTTCTACGACGAGCTTAAAATATTGGTTTTATAAGAGAAATTTTTTGAAAAAAGGTGGGGAATGTTGAATGTTTTTTCAAATAAGATCCCCTATGGAGGGGAGATCCAGGGGGGTGGCAACCCCCGAAGGTAGGGGTGCGGGGGCAACGCCCCCGCTACGGGGTTCGACCTGCCCGGTAACAACCGTTTTCTAACGGTCGCGACCGTCCGCTCCAAAAGACGCCTAAACTCCCTATATATCTAAGCCTTCATCAACGCAGAGAATTATTAATTATTTTTCTTCTTTATAAAACTCGTCTGAAAAACTTCTGTGTTTTGCTTCTGATCTGAGCAAGTAATCACAACTTGCTCGGATTAATCTCCATTGTATCCTGAAAGAAGGTTTTCGTTGTACCCGCTGGGGAAAACATTCTTGAAAGATAACGAGTTATTCGCGCCTTGGAGTGATTAGTCATACATTGAACAACACTGATGATATACCTTTTGCTTGTATCAATCTGACTATTAAAATTGACATCTTATTTTATATATATACTCAATTAATTAGCCACAATTTTATCAAGGGTAGAGAAATAAATGGCCATATCAACAAAAATACATATCAGCTATTATCTCCTAGAAATCAAGCAACATCCTTGTTGCAGTACGTGATAAAATCTTTGATAAATAAATATAAGTTCTGCTTCCTACTGAAACCAGAATCCATATGCTCGTTTTGCTATTGTATATATCTTTGCAACTATCATATGATTAGGACAAATGTTTGCTCCTGATATCCTTAAACTTTTAAAATAACTACCTATTATTGCTATATTCCAAATTTGTCAACCCGACTCAGTGAAATATACTTGGAAGAATAACAACTAACAGATGCACCAATCTTACACCTGTGTTTGTCCCTGGTGCACCTCTTTCCAGCTTTTGACTAGAGTACCAATCTTCATAGTAAGATGCCATCAACTTGTCGAATCAAGCAGTAGTTACGTTTTGTAGTTCTTTGTGGTATACTAGTTTAATTTCCTTTATAGTATTTATTAACAAATTAACAGTAGCTTCATACGTATTAAACTTTAGGTGGGGTATAAAGTTGTGACGACCAGTAGGTGCTGTGTTGGTAAGGTGAGTTTCAAGTTGTACTTTTTTTGCAGATTTAAATACAGAACAGTCTCAACTTACTCCTGGTTTTGCTGACAAGTTGGCACATCATATTTTACAAATCCCTATTTGTTAGTTGTTAATACAGTACAATTCTGCTAATGATTTTTGACTTTTTTCTTTATCATCAACAGCAACAAACTACTATGTTTGGATAATATTGAATCAAAATAGTTAAATAATTTTAACTTGATATTTTTTAGCAGGTGAATAGACATTTTCTTATTTGTTGAAGATGTACTCGAGATGTAACTTCTAACTGTGTAACAGTTAATGATATTGCTGCCACCCGAGTACAACATCCACCTAAGGTATGATTTTGCATTCTCAAATAAACACGGTAGATAGCATTGAATCGTAATTAACACATTTTGTTACATATTCCTAAACAAGGCTTTAAATCTAATCATATTTGGATTGAACAACGATTGTAGTAGTATTTTGGGAACTCTATAGTACTACTCTAATGAATACATGTTTGTCTTTGATATGTTCTATTTCCACGTAGACCAAATGACAAGTGAATGCATCCCCTGTATGGTGGAAGGTTATCTATAGTGTCTCCACTGTAATGTTACATAAACTAGACTTCAGAGAAATTTAATTACATCCCATTTGCAAACGTGTGATGTGCATTATTGATGTGTGTCTGAGTATTTTATTGCATCTTTTAAAGTTTTTGCAAAGGGAGACATGTTTACGCAAGTTATTGTTTCTTCATTTTAAAACGGTTTATGTTTTGTTGATATTAATCTACTTGAATTGGTATGAAATGAAGAAACATAATGTATGGAAAGTGCAAGTTATTGTTATAAGAAAAATCGCTATAGCAATGAGTGTAAATTAGGTCTCTGGTTTTTTTAAATTAGAAAACGCAAACTGGCTTGCAGTTTTCAGGCAGAAAATGCAAGTTAATTTGCGCTTTTCAAAAATTTCAAAATTTCACAATAAATTTAAAAATCAGAAAACTGCAAGTTACCTTGCATTTTCCGATAGAAAGGTGCAAGATACCTTGCGTTTCATATTTTTCAAAAATAGGGACCAAATTTCATTTCTGTATGGACTTTTCTAATAGCAACATAAAAAAAAAGGACCTGTAATTCTTTTCTTATGTTTTTAACACTCAATAGGGCATAAATAAGTGATAATACCAACCAAAATTTTTAATTTAGCAAAACTAAAATAATTGCTACATAAATACAACAAAACTTAGTCTTTTGATTTGTCCAATCATTTGTACTTTGAATTAATGAACAACAGTTACCATTTATTTACTATTTATTTTGATTTCATCCATGTTATTTTTCTTTCAACCATTTGAGAAACAATACATCAAATAAATCACCTTGTTCATCCTTTTCTTTTTCGTAAAATCCATTCAGTTATAAAACCGTCTTTTGAGTAAAAACCCATAGACAATGGTTTCGTACATGACACAACAATGTTTTATCAACTGCTCTTTATTATTTCTACTTTTAAATTCAAACAATTTGAAAGCGAACTTGATCGATTTCAAGACAATGGTTTGTTGGAATTTTCGACTAGAAATAATAAAAAGAACGACGGCACAACCGATAATTTAGCAAACACTTTTCTCACAGCCTAAATTTTGGGCGAAAAAGAAAATGAACAAAAAAATGTTTTATTCCACGTATGAAGGTATAGAAACCTAAGAGCCCAATACCATATGCTGCAAACTATGCGTATAAATAGCCTTACGTAGGGAGAGACAGATTCTAGATACTATAACCTATGTGGGATTAAATGGATACCCTTCAATCAAGCTATTAGATCATTGGATTTGTTGCTATGGAGAGGCTCTGACCATTGGGCTGCAGCTATCTTTATCAGTCAATGCTTTTTCAGTTAACCTTAGTTTTCCAACTAAGCCTGCCAGTGGATATCCAACAAATCTAGAATCCATCTCCATTCATATCTGAAAACCAAATAAATATTTGATGTACAGAAATAATAGGTATGAATGTGGATATGAAGGCATCCGCATTCAAATTATCCATTCGGTTTTTGTCAACACTGTAATTTATATTATGCAAATATTTTTATACTATAAGGTATGAATTTTTTTAATTAATAGTATGTGGTATTCCCATCTTTTAGTTATGCATAAAAATAGTTAAAATAAAATCTAAAAAGGTACTCAACAAAATAAATATAAAGTCTAATTTTCAATGATTGTAAACGAGTATACTTCGGTGCCCCATGTAGTTGATGTATGTCCTAAACACTATAGTTTGCTCATTACGCCAATCATATAGTACTTATTGAGTTCAAATAACTTAACTTGGTCTTCTTTCCATATAGATAGGGGAAGTTATTCTTGTTAAAGATGAATTTATGTTGGAAAACATGATTAAAACTATTGGCTTAGATTGTTTCAGTATGTAGCTCTAATCTTCTTCATAAAAAGGTATTACTTATCTATTGATGATATACCTTGTGCGTGTATCAATTTGATCATTAAAAGTGACATCTTAATTTGTTCCATTAATTAGCCATAAATCTATCATGTTGAAAATAGGGTAGGGAGATAAATAAAAACCAATAAAAATACATATTTGTAGTTAGCTCTTTGAAGTTCACCAGCATCCTTGTAGCCGTACGTGATGAAATCTTTGATAAATAGATATAATTTCTACATCGTACTAAAACCAGTATCCATATGTTGCTTTTACTAGTGTATATATGCAACTATCAAATGATTAAAATAGATGTTTGTCCTTGATGTCCTTAAGATTATAAAGTAACTACCTATAATTGCAATATTTCAATTTTAGCGACCCCAACTTAGTGAAATATACTTAGAAGAACGAAAACTAACAAAAAGTATCTCTTTCCAGCTTGTTGGTGGTAACAGTCTTCCAAGTAAGATGTCGTTAACATATTGAATCATGTAGTAGTTGTGTTTTGTGATTTCTTGTGGTACTTGTATAATTTTCTGTATAGTTTTTATTAACACATTAGTAGCTACTTTGTAACGGCCCACCTTTTTGTCCCTTAAATATCGACACTAATACATCCACGGTATTTACGTGTCAAACAGCAAAGTGTCGGAAAGATAAATTGTTAGGACAAAAAGAAAAAAAAGAAAATGAACAAGAGAGAAGAAATTAAAACATATGAATCTCTAAAAAGAACGATAACATATAATATCAAAACACAATACAAAGTGCTACTTTAAAATGCATAGTATTTTAAAGTCTCAATCCTAAACACACTATCATCAACCCAGACAGTTATAACATCATATCCTCACAATGGTTGATATACGTACTAGTAGACCATTGGAAATAAGATTACTACGATAGGTGAAAGCATCCATCTCGTCTCCTCGAGCTTTGAAGAATATCCAATGAAAACCTATCTTTGTCAAACCACTCGAAAGAGTACTCGAGGAATTAAGAAAAAGATTAAACCATGATGCAGAGTCTGGTGTGAAAAATTCATAAAATACGTATACACCATATAACAGTAACTTTTGAGACCAACCGAATCATCAGAATGGTTGTGCCCTCAAAAGAACCAAATCATCTGATAAATATGCCGATATAATAGATAATTTTTAGAGTGTATAATATAAATGAGAAAATAGTTGTGTTGCATGTACAACACAACAAGACCGAAAATTCATCGATTCAGCCTTTAATCGACATGGATCGGTAAGTGTTCTATTTATCAAAACCACTTCAGGACTAAGGTACATGTTTTGTCTTTTGAAAGTGGATCTGATCGAGATGCTGAGACCCATGTAGAGGTTCGTGATTTGTTCAAGATGTTAGAATCCATTTTAAGATTCGTGATCTGTTCGAGTTGAGGCTCGTGTGTTGGGATATTGAACATGGCTTCATCATCGATATATGACTAAAGACTGTTGGGCGGGTTTTCACCTACAACCGAATCAAGAAATGAAGGAAGCCAGGGCCGAACCAAACCCTCTCCGTGTTCCTCCCTGCACTGTCGATCCAAACCCCCTACCCATCGCCGGACCAACAAACTCCCGTTCCAGACCACCTACATGCCGAACCAGAGACCTTTCCACCTACTGCCAAATCACCATCCCTCCACTCTGCCGAACCAACTACAACCGAACCACCTACTGCCGAATCACTTTCCCTCCACTCTGCCGAACCAACCTCCACCGAACCAGCCTTTGCCGAACCAAATCTCCAACCACCCATCACCGGTCCAACCCTACTCACCACCGAACAAAACGCAAGGCGGCACCACCGAATCGAACTCCACCCAGCTACGACCGAACCATATGTGCCAGACATGATTGCTTCAGCCCAAGCCCACCAGCAGCTATATACATCCAGGACCCCTGCCCCCAGCCTCACTCTATAAATAGAGGGGCAGGGGTACAACAATGGCAGACAAGTTTGAGAGCTCAAGCACGGAAGGAACTTTCAAACAACTTTCATGTACTTGTATACAAAGCTTTGTAATTGTAATCTGAAAGAGAAGAGAGAATAACATATAAAGTGGACGTAGGCACGTTCTGGCGGAACCAATATAAATCTGCGTGTCTTTTTACAATTTAGCCTCTGTTTTTTACTTATTTGCAGAACTCACCCAAACCACTAAGAACAACACAAAATCAACTAAATCATACGACTTTGAGGTGTCCATTTTTTATGCAAACATTTTTGGTGCTTTCACTGAAAACTTGGAACTCGAAGCTTAAGCTTCCCTCATTCAACCTTCTTTCCCAATAGCACCCTTCATTGCCTAGGAAACATGACTTCCAGGCCGAGAAAAGACGCCAACAAGGGAAAGAACGTTGCAACCAGCAGCGCTCGAGATCCAGTGGATCCAGATCAACAGAACCATCCCACTACGACAGCAGTGCCAAATGTAGATCAGACAATTCCGACAGCCCCTGCCGCGGAACAACCGGCAGCAATCACTAGGGCAGAACTAGACAGAGTTGTGGTTGAAGTGACTAACCGCTTCGCATCCCAACAAGAAGCTTTGGTGAACCAACTCATGTCACGCTTGAGGGATGCCGAAGAATCCAACCGCAACACTAAATCATGGGGTGAGTCTCAATCTAGAGGATCTCGGAGACAACAAAGGTCTACCCTCTTCGAAGAAGCTATCAACAGGAACAACAATGATAGGGGCCGCGCCCGGACTCAGCCCGAACTCCAACTCGAGGAAGCGCTTGGAACCGAACCCAATGGGGGAGGCACCAGGCGAGGGTCGGATGTAGCTGAGCCAGTCATGCCGCCTAATCATAGAAACCCCGCTGAACGGAGCCGAGCTAGAACCCAGCCCGAAGTTGACCCCATGGAAATGCTCGAAACAGAACCCCACAGCGGAAGATCAGGGCCGGGGCCAACTGTAGCTGGTCCTAGCATCCATCCGAGCAGCCAAAGACAGCCACTGGATAACGTCACAAGTGATAGACTATACCATCCCTACAGGTCATCTGGACGAGATCGATCCCGCAGGGAAGAACCAAGCTCATTTTTGTCCGCTCCAAATTCTGATGAAAGAATGGCACGATTATTCAGGGAATGCGTCCGACGGGAGCAAAGGGATTGAGGGATAGGCGCTAGGGTAACCAGCCCTTTCACCCGCGACACCGAAACCGCCATCACCCCTCGAGAATGGAAAATGCCGACGATGGAACCGTACAAGGGAACTTCCGACCCCGTTGTACACTTGCAGAGATACACACAACATATGCTCATGAGCGGAGCAACGGAAGGAGTGTTGTGTAAATGCTTTCCGCTATTCCTAGCAGACCTAGCTACCTCCTGGTTCTGCCATCTACCCCAAGGATCTATCAGCTCATGGGAGATGTTGAAAGAAAAGTTCATTAGCCAGTTCCCGCATTCATGTGGAACAACCCAAGGATGCGATTCTCTATCTACTGTCAAACAGAAATTCGGAGAGACACTGCAACAATATCTAACCCGGTTCAACGCCGCAGCGTCTGCAGTTCAAGATGCCGATGAGAAACTCACCCTAATGGCCCTCTGTAGTGGTGTGCACCCAGATGCCAAGTTTGCTAGAAGACTAACTAAAGAAAAACCAGCTACCTTGCCCGATTTCTTCCATGAAGTTGGGAAGTACATGAGACTCGAAGAGGCTGCCACTGAAAGGCAGACAGGACCACAGGCTAAGAAGGCTCATGGAAACGCCCCCACCGTAGCGAAGGACATTCGGAGAAACGACTCCAGAGACAATGCAGGGGGCAAGAAGGGAGAAAAGCGCTTGCACCGACCAGGACCGAGATTTGACGCTTACACTCCCTTGAATGAAACGGTCGAGAACATCTTCCTGGCCACCCAGGATAAACTTACGTACAAGCGCCCCCCGTACAAGAAAGAGTCAGATCGCGCAATCCAGTCCGGAAAATTCTGCCGTTTCCACGAGTCTCATGGGCACGATACCAATGAATGTCGCCATCTCCGAGACCTAATTGAAGAACACATCAGGAGAAAGAGGCTGGAACGCTATGTAAAGGGCCAGGACAGGACTCCAGCTCCCGCCAAGGAAAACCCAGGGCAGCTCCACCCAGAAACAGACGAAGGAAACCGCAACACCAGCGGTTCCAGCCAAGAGAAGATAGTGGTTCATACAATATCTGGGGGGCCACACATCGCCGACAAAAGCTGGGCAGAAATGGAAATATATGGAAACTCGCTCAGAAGCGAGGGAGACTGCGTCAATTCTGTTATGGAAGAACGCCACCCTAAGCGGAAGGAAAATAATGACATCACATTCAGTGGGCGCGACCTAGAAGGAAGGCAATACCCTCATATGGATCCTATGGTCATCTCTGCCTGGTTCGGCCCAGCTGAAGTTTTTCGAATCCTAGTATACACTTGAAGCTCAGTGAATATTCTGTTCAAGCATGCTTTCGACAAAATGAAGCTGTCAATGAAGGACGTGTCTCCCTGCAACAAACCGCTACACGGTTTCACTGGAGAAGCAGAGATGCCCCTCGGACAATTGGATCTCTTTGTTAAATTGGGAAGTCATCCCCGCTCCGCCGTTCGGAAACAAACATTCGTGCTAAAAGACAACCACTTGGCCTACAATGCCTTTTTAGGAAGACCAGCCTTGTCCGACTTCCAAATTGTCCTTGCCCCATGGTGCCTAAAGATGAAGTTCCCACAGATAATGGAGTGGGAGAAGTAGAAGGGGATCAAGACGCCGCTCGGGACTGCTATGTAACCGAACTTCGCAATAATCGCCGGAGAGATAAAGGGAAGAATGCAGGGACTGCCCTCTGAAAGAAAAACTTGGAAGCATAGCAACTAAAGAAGGCCCCTCCTCTTCGATATACCAGTGATCCCTTTAATGAATTAGACCCTAGGGACAGAGAGGAGGAGGCCACCGCCGAGCCCACAGAGGCTATGGAGTTTGTATCTGTAGACAAATGTGACTCGAGTAGACTACTGAGAATCGGGTCTCAGTTAAAAACAGAATTGGAAGACCAACTCATTGATTTCCTTCGCCACAACTTGGATGTGTTTGCATGGACACACGCTGATATGACTGGAATCTCCCCGGACATAACATGCCACGCACTAAACATTGATCCTACCAAGGTACCGGTAAAGCAAAAGAAGAGAAGTATGGGGGCAGAACGATCGGCAGCCCTCGAAGAAGAAGTAAAGAACCTGCTTGCCAATAACTTCATACAAGAAGCCGTCTACCCAGAATGGATCGCTAACCCGGTACTGGTAAAGAAGGCTAATAGGAAATGGCGAACATGCATTGACTTCTCCAACCTAAATGATGCTTGCCCAAAGGATTGCTTCCCACTTCCACGAATCGATCAACTTGTGGACAGTACCGCCGGGCACGAGCTCTTATCTGTCATGGATGCCTACTCCGGATATAACCAAATCCCTATGCACGCCCCCGATCAGGACCACACCAGTTTCATCATGGACCGGGGGTTGTACTGCTACAGAGTAATGCCTTTCGGACTTAAGAACGCCGGAGCTACTTACCAGCGCCTCGTCAACAAGATGTTTGCGGAATTGATGGGACGAACTATTGAGGTCTATATGGATGACATGCTGGTTAAATCAAGAAAAGCCAACGATCATATAAGCCACCTGGACGAGATGTTCCAAGCAATCCGCCAATATGGAATGAAGTTGAATCCTCTAAAGTGCTCCTTCGGAGTATCATCGGGAAAGTTCTTGGGATTCATCGTTCATGCCAGGGGGATTGAAGAAAACCCCGAACAAGTCCGAGCTTTACAAGATATCAAGACACCATCTACTCGAAGAGAGATGCAAAGCCTAAACGGGAAAGTGGCCGCCCTGAGTAGGTTCATCTCTAAAGCAACCGACAAATGCATCCCTTTCTTCGAAGTTCTAAAGAAAGACAAAGGAAAGTTCGAATGGACTGACGAATGCTCGACAGCCTTCCTTAACTTAATCGGACACCTGCAGAGACCACCGGTACTTTCAACTCTAAATGAAGGCGAGGAACTATACCTATACCTTGCTGTATCATCCTACGCTTTGAGCGCCGCTTTGGTGAGAGAAGACAACCGCCCACAACGGCCAGTGTACTTCATAAGCAAAAGGTTCACGGGAGCAGAAGCCCGGTATCCCAAACTCGAGAAACTGGCGTACTGTTTACTAATCACATCAAGGAAGCTACGACACTATTTCCAATCTCATCCCATCAGAGTCCTAACCGACCAACCACTGAGGCAAGTGCTCTATCGTCCCGACACCTCTGGGCGAATGCTCAAATGGTGCATCGAGCTAAGCCAATATGATGTCACCTACCATCCTCGCACTGCCATCAAGGGACAAGCCATAGCCGATTTCATCGCCGAACTCACTATCAACGAAGGCAGGGAGCAGTCTGGAATATCAGAGGACATCAAGTGGAGTCTCTTTGTGGATGGAGCATCGAACGAACAAAGCTCGGGGGCAGGCGTTGTGATCATCACTCCCAAGGGAAGAAAGCTGCGTTATGCACTAAGGCTGGAATTCGCTGCCACCAACAATGATGCCGAATATAAAGCAGTAATAGCCGGATTAGAGCTCGCCCTGGAGATCGGAGTCAGTTCCTTATGTCTTCACAGTGATTCGCAACTCATCGTAAATCAAATACTAGGGGAGTTCCAAACTCGAGGAGAGCGGCTCACGGCATATCTGAAAAAGACCAAGCGGTTGCTCAATCAATTGGATCACTACTCGATCAAACACATTCCTAGAGAAGAAAATCAAGAGGCCGACGAGCTAGCAAAGCAAGCTAGCATGGGAGATGATACCACTTCTGGAGCGATAACTGTCTCAAGGCTACTAACCCCGAGTTTCGAGCAAGTAAATCTGATAGCTGCAACCGAAGAAGAAACATGTATGACCCTATCCGAGAATACTTACAAAACGGCACCCTACCCGACGGGCGAAATGAAATTAAGAAAATTCTAAGGAAAGCTTCCCGCTACACAATACAAGAAGGCGTCCTCTATCGGCGCGGCTTCTCTAACCCCTTATTGATGTGCGTCGTTGGAAGAGAAGCCAAGGAAATTCTATCAAATATCCATCAGGGAAGTTGTGGAGACCACACCGGAGGGCAGACCTTAGGAAAAAATATACTCCGATATGGGTATTTCTGGCCCACTTTAAACAAAGATGCCTTAGACTTCGTCAGAAGATGCGAAAGATGTCAGAAATTTGCTAAGATTCCTCGACTACCAACCAATGAAATTACTCAGATGACCAGCCCTTGGCCCTTCGCAATATGGGGAATTGACTTAATTGGCGAACTGCGGATGGGCCGAGGCGGGGCTAGACATGCTATAGTGGCAGTTGACTATTTCACCAAATGGGTGGAAGCGGAGCCTCTGAATAAAATATCTTCAACTAAATTTATCAACTTCTTGATCAAAAACGTTCTGTGCAGGTACGGGGTTCCACTCAGAATCATATCAGACAACGGGCTTCAATTTGACAGCGAGGAATTTGCCGACTGGTGCCAAGAGCACGGAATTGATAAGGGCTTCTCATCCGTTGCTTATCCCCAGGCAAATGGACAAGTCGAAGCTGTCAACAAGATTCTCAAGACTCTAATCAAGAAGAAGCTTGAAAAGTCAAAAGGCGCTTGGGTGGACGAACTTCCTACAGCACTATAGGCCTACCGCACTTCTTTCAGAACATCAATAGGGCATACTCCGTTCTCTTTGGCATACGGATCAGAGGCCATGCTCCCAGTTGAAACTATTGTACCTTCCCACCGTAGGATCCACTACAACCCCGAAGAAAACGAAGAACTCCTCCACATGTCTTTGGATCTAATTGAGGAGAGAAGAAATGATGCAGCACTCAAAGCAGCAGCTCACAGACAAAAAGTGCCAGTACTATACAACTCCAAAGTCAAACATCGCAGCTTACAAGAAGGAGATCTTGTCCTCAAGCGAATCTTTCCGCGCCCAGGAGCACTGGATCCAATCTGGGACGGACCATATGTAATTCATAAAGATCTCCACAACGGAGCTTATATTTTGTCAACAGTGGACGGAGAGGTGTTCCAGAGGGCATGGAACATCCGACACCTCCGTCGATACTTTTCTTAACTTGTACTGGCCATATGAAGTGAATTAACAAAGAGAATCAGTGGACGTAGGCATTTTCGTGCCGAACCACTTTAAAAAACTTGGCACTTGTTAACTTGTTCCTTTATATCTTGGCTACTTGTTAAGCTTTATCCTTTGCCGTTGAACAAAATCCTTTGTAGATGACATTTCAATTCAGAGCTTCACAACACTACTCCACCTGGACAAAATCTAACAGGTACGCTACGATCCTATGCCCTCGCCAATGAGACACTTTGCTCCGGTATCCCTCTACCGCGAGTTAACTCATTGTTTGCCTCGGCCCTTAAAGCCGACTGTAATAAGCCGAGTATAAGCCACCGAGAAGGCCGATTATGCCATGGCAGCTCATTACAGCGATTCGGCTCATCGGCAACTGAGAACCGACCATAAGCCCCAACATAAGGTGTGGCCAGCTAGGGGCAGTTCATAGTTGACGATCGGCCCCCACGCTAGCCGGCCACAGTAAATCGAATAATACCCGTGATTACGGGCCATAATGGCCCGGGTAGTTACTGTGCGCGATCGGCTCCGATGTGTCTTAAGTGCGGCTGTGGTAAAAAAGAAAACTCCCCGTAGAGGCGTAAGATGGGTGACAAATGTCTCTAAGACCCACAGCTAGGGAAAGTGACTACAAAACCCGTTTGCCACGAACTTAAGCACATCGACGGCCTTCTGTGACTGGAAATTTTACTTTTCCTATATTTCCATTTCATTTAAAACTTTTCTCCTATTCTCCGTAACGGTGCTTGAAAGTACAGAACATGAAATAGGGAACGCTCGCTAATGGGAACAGAAACTTACAATCGGATGACGAGACACTCAACAGCATTCCGTTCTTAGTCTTACAGGGCGCACGAAGTTGCCGTCCACAGCCGAAACATGAAGGGCGGTACCTTCTACTTTTATACGCTAATGCATAGCTGCAGTTCATATTCACACATCACATTTACGTTGCAAAATGAGAAAATTATACTTTAAGCAAAAAACTTGGCATCAGGCACAATCAAGTCAATAGTAACATGCATAGTTACATCACTTACACAACACAACAAAATAGAGATAACATTCCAACATAAAGGAATCATCTTATGTTATGAAATTACATAAAGTCATTCACCACAAACCATATTATTACAGTCACATCAATGTTTTGGACTAACATAAACAGCAATAATAAGAAATCAAAAGGTGACCGAATCCGGACAAGGAACCATCTGCGTCCACGCTTCGCCGTCATCCTACCAACTCTCCAAGCCTACTTAGCCGCAAGGTCGGAGCTCCCAGCATGCTGATCGGAAGCCTCACCTGTCCAATTCAGAAAAAGAGTCCATTAAACCGGCGACGAACAATCAAGTTATGAAAAGCTAAAAAGGGAAAACTCACCAACACCCGCTTCTTGGTCCCCATCCCCCAACTGCACATCGGCTTCCTCCGCAGCAAGTAGCCGCATCCCCTCCTTCACCGCTACCTTCTCCTCCTTTGAGAATTGGGCGGTAACCATATCCATCTTGAATGCCGCTCCACCTTCCTTATCCGCATCGGCATTGGCCTCCTCCAAAGCCCGAAGATATATCCTAGCCATTATCTGGGGATAGTCATCCATTCAGGATAGATTACCCTGCTTCCAGGTACGGAAGTACATACCCTGCAACATCTCGTCCATCATCCCCTCATTTTCCTCAAACTCCCTCACCCGGGCCTCGAAGGACAGCAACTTAGCAACGACAACTTCCCTCTCCGATCGATATCTCAAGCGGTCAGCCTGGAGAGTCCTCCTCATTTCCTCCATCTCTTCCTTTAGCCTAGCCTGAGCAAGCTCTGCGGCCTCAAGCCTCCCAGATAACTCCTCTACCTGCTCGAGATCCGCCCTCCGAACCTCGTCCACCGTAGCAATAGCTATGTCAATCCGCTCCTTGCAGGCGGCCTCCATCTTTCGCAACTCAGCCTTGCTAGCCTCCTCCAAGGTTTTCTTTAGTCGTCGGAAGGCCGCCTCGTGCTGGGATATCTGGATATCCTGATCGGCAAGCTGTTTGGCCTGGTCAGAAACCTGTAGCCACAACCGGATGTTAGCTCTTCCGATTTCCTCCCCAGCCCTGGCCAGTCGAGCGTGATGCTCCATTAGCCTCTTGGTTTCCTCAGCCACCCAAACGATGATTGCCTTGGCCTCATTCCCAATGGTCACAATCCGAGTAGTAAGCAAATCGAGGTCTAACGACTTAGCCTCATCAAGCACCCGTACCATGGGATTGCGGGGAAGAAGATGCTCACCCGTGACCTCATCAAAAGAGATCCTGAAAACTCGGGTCCAGATCAGGGTGGCCGGCAAATGGGTTGCGATCCAAACCAGGACGGTCTATCGGAGTGACGGTTGGATTTTCGGACGGATGGGGGGAAGGCATAAACTCAGTATCCTCTTCAGTAATATCATGGATGGGCTGGACTGGAGGCTGAGGGCCAAGTGAAGGTTCAAACGAAGATCGGCCCCTCTTCCTCCTTTTCATATCTTCTTCAATAACTCCAAGAAGAGGGCGATATCTAACTTCATCCCCGGGACGGCTGGTTGGCGGCTTTGGTTTGGCAAAAGCTTTGAGTAGATATATTGTTCGAGGCGGTGCCGGATATCTGATGACTTGGTCGCCTTACCTGCTCCTGGAATAAAAGCCAAGTGTTACGAACACACAATGATCCACAATTCAAGAAATATGTTAAGATAAAGAGAGTAAGAAGGCACATCTATTATACAAACCCTGCGGAGGAGTAGGATACTGCAATAAGTCCTGAATCTCATTCCAAGACGAAAGCGAACCATAAAATATTCCTAAGTCCCTATCGTAAATGGAGTTTGCAGAAATCAAAAGTTCACCTTGAATCGCTGGAGTCGCCGTAGCTGAAGAACTCTTAGAGAATGAATCGGTGCCAGCCCCAGCCTTGTCAACCTCATTTGCCTTCTCAACCAAAGCCGATCCTTCCTCCGATTCCCCAAAAGCTTGACGGAAAGCATCGTCCGTCCACTCATGAATCTCTCCCGCTTGCCCGGAGGTTAAGGAACCAACGCAACTACCGCTCTGTCTGTCTCCTCCTTCACCCTCACCTCTATCTTCCTCCACATCTTCTTCTCCCGGAGCAATCGGGCAAGTACTAGGAGAGGGACCATCAAACTTCTTAAGTTTCTTACCTTCAACAACGGGAGGCTTTGTAAAAGGTTCCCTCTTTCCACTCTTCACCGTGGCCCCTTCCTTGGCTTTGGCAGCCTTCTCCTCAGCCGTGTCTCTCTGCTTAACCCCGGACTGGAGAGGGGCCACCTTCAGGTAGGTAATGAAGCTGACTATCCATGCATTGATCGGAGGAATGGCCCCACACATACAATGGTATCTGATGTACGCAAAATATCCTTCAGGAGGGTCATATGGCATAACCCCCTCTCCTGGCAATAGCATACGAGCCCTGTCAATCCCGAAGGAACGAGAAATGACATCAAGCTGCTCCTCTTTGAGGGAGCTTGGAAAGCAATCGGGATGAGAGTTCAGAAGCTCTTGGGGACCATATCCATCCACTAATGACCTAGTGGCAGGTCCCTATCGCAGTGGTCCTGGCTGGGCAGGGGGCACAGCGGGAGGCTCTTTTCTGTCCGTAGATTTTCTCTTTTCCGATCTAGTTTCCACTTTGTAAGACATTTTCTGCAACATCGGAAAAACATGCTTATAAAACAAGGAGTATAGAGATATAAGCAAATAAGTGTATAAAGTGAGCCAGCATATATAAGTCTAGGATTTCACTCATGATTCAAGTATAAAAATCCATCCGGCATTAAAGGTTTAAAGATTCATTTGGTAGTACATCACATATCTCATTCGGCATAGCTCATTCGGCACTCAACACCCCAATCTCGTTCGTGTTCATTCGGCGAAAGAAAACATACCTGGTTCGGTACCAGTTTGATTCGGCACCTGCTTGATTCGGTACTTGTTTGATTCAGTACAAGGTTGATTCGGCACTCAGATTGATTCAGCTCTCTCTAAATTAGGTAAGGAATAACGAAGGGTTGTAGCCCCTATTTATAAACAAGCACGGGACAACCTGACCAGTCGGCTCAGCACCCACACCCGAATGAAGCTACACCAACGGAAAGAAAAACAAAGCGCGACACATGCAAAGCACGTGCCCCACTTTGGGGGGCAAATGTTGGGCGGGTTTTCACCTACCACCGAATCAAGAAATGAAGGAAGCCAGGGCCGAACCAAACCCTCTCTGTGTTCCTCCTTGCACTGCCGATCCAAACCCCCTACCCATCGCCGGACCAACAAACTCCCGGTCCAGACCACCTACATGCCGAACCAGAGACCTTTCCACCTACTGCCAAATCACCATCCCTCCACTCTGCCGAACCAACTACAACCGAACCACTACTGCCGAATCACCTTCCCTCCAATCTGCCGAACCAACCTCCACCGAACCAGCCTTCGCCGAACCAAATCTCCAACCACCCATCACCGGTCCAACCCTACTCACCACCGAACCAAACGCAAGGCGGCACCACCGAATCGAACTCCACCCAGCTACGATCGAACCAGATGTGCCAGACCAGATTGCTTCAGCCCAAGCCCATCGGCAGCTATATACATCCAGGACCCCTGCCCCCAGCCTCACTCTATAAATAGAGGGGCAGGGGTACAACAATGGCAGACAAGTTTGAGAGCTCAAGCACAGAAGGAACTTTCAAACAACTTTCATATACTTGTATACAAAGCTTTGTACTTGTAATCTGAAAGAGAAGAGAGAATAACATATAAAGTGGACGTAGTCACGTTCTGGCCGAACCACTATAAATCTGCGTGTCTTTTTACAATTTAGCCCCTATTTTTTACTTATTTGCATAACTCACCCAAACCACTAAGAACAACACAAAATCAACTAAATCATACGACATTGAGGTGTTTGTCCATTTTTTGTGCAAATAAAGACAAAGTACGATGCACAATCCAGGGGTTTGTTTAGTTAACCCATTGGATGTACATCAACTCCAATTCTAGAGATGTTTTCGATTTGTTGCCTGTGGGATTTGATGAATCTTGGATAAACAATAATAAATAAATGATAGAAAATTTATAATATATATTTTAAATTTTAAATTTCTAGAAAATCTAGAATCGTATTCTATTGCTTACGAAAAATTTGAGATCTTTCTAAGTCAAAATATTATTTTTATTAACTAATTACTTTCAGCTTAATTAATTTTTTTTTAAATAAACGGTTGAAAAAATCTAATTTTTTGACCAAAATCTTCTATAATGATAAGTTAATTTTAGAAAATTTAAGACCTAATTTCTAAATCATAATTTATTTTGTTTAAATTTTTAATTCGTGTAACGATTAGACAATACTAAAAATATTAAATAATTATTGGAAAAATTATTTACAGTTACTAAAAATTATAATTTATATAATTATGCATTGTAAAAATATTAGTTGAATTTTTGTATGATATAGCTATATAGTTTAGTATTAGTCATGTAAATAGATTAAGTAATATATTTATATATGTATAAATAAATTAATAAAGTAATAATAAATGAAATAAAATAATTTCGTTTTAGTGCATCAAATTTATTATAAAAAAAATTCTTTTATTATTATACACATAACCAATCAATATATTTGATAACAACAATACCTACAGGAATCTCACATGACTAACAATTCAAAAAAAAACAGTATACGCACACATACATATGAATAATATTGAATTACGTAGTTATTCATCATATATAAAACTAAATAATTACCTAAACTAAAGCCCTTAAGTAAACCTTGTAATGATGAGTTTCATTTTCCTTGAAACCTTCCCGATTCGTCAGATTGCAAGTTTTTGGATCGTTGACCCCTTGCCATCGAATAACTATTGATTTGAGTTGAGTTGAGTCAGAACACTAGGAGGTATAATTCGGCCAGCAAGATAGAGAGAGGAGGTAGCCGAAAGGTCTTCTTAAGGTTGAGGATTGAGATGCTTATATAGAGAGAAGGTAGAGATATTTTAGGATCAATATCCTACATCATCTCTTATCAATTCTCTTCCATCTTAACCCTCCATCTCCAAGCATTTGTCGCACCATCTTATGGTTCATATTGCCCTCATTTTGGTCGAAATTTCCAGCCCCTTTCATGGGCTTTAAACCCATTTTAAGCCCAAGTAAATATTAATAATTAAATCTAATTAAATTGTTTTTTGATATCTCAAACTGATCGATATATTTATAACTATATATAATAATATTTATTCCTGGAATCATAATTCAAAATTATATAATTAATATTTCATAAATATTAATTAATTTAATTAATTTATAACAATTATAAACTAATTAAATCGTTTGGTATAAAAAGAATTCATGTAACAACCCAGGGTTTTGCCTAATTTGTAATCATCATTAAACGATTATTGAGCTAGTTAATCGCTAATTGAAGTTTTCAATCGAGTGAAAATTCTTTTGAAATTCGTTAAGGAATTATGTGGGCTTTATAAGTAAAATTTTAGCCATGTTTCCTTTTTATTTTGGGCCGTGATATTATCTAAGGCCGATACCCACTCCCCTCTCCATTCCATTCGAAAACCCTAAATATTAACATACGAGAGAAATAAATGGCGGCTCGTTGTTCCTCTTTTCTTTTGCAATTTGAAATTAGGACTTTGCTGCCAATAATTGATGCTCGATCGAATGACGATTTTTGGTTCTTGGTTTGTTGTTCGGCTATCCCTTCGCGTTGCTCACGGCCGCTTCTATTGGTTCGAGTTCGTAGACAAAGGTGAGTGACATTCTTCACTCACAACTAATTTAATCTTGTTTATTCGTGAATATAATTCGAGATCCTTGATGTTTCAGCCATTCGATTTGTTTCGATGTTGATGTTTTTAAGTTTTAATTAAATTCGTATACATTGATAAATACTGTTTCAATTATACGGCTTTGGTGAATCTTTGAACTGTTCGATTTTGATAACCTCGTCTCTGGCTTGATTTTTGAACTGCATATTGTTTTCGGCTTGATTTGTCTTGACAGTATTTTTGTGATGATATTTAAGACATCTCTGTCTTTGTTCGAAGCTGCTGTACCATGTTTTTAACTAGCACGATTCTGTCTCACTGCTATGTTGGTGTTGCATTTGTGCTTGTTGACAGCGGTAATCTTTTTGCTCTGTGAATTAGTCATTGACATCTGAGTTTTCAATTGGTCTTCAGTTCGACTGTGACTTGGTTATACTCGTGACCATTTGCAGTGTTGTACCTCTGACAGAATTCATTTATACTGCCTTTAGTTCGTTGCATAGCTTTGAGTCTTTTTACTTAAGTTCTGATCAATTCCAGTTTGGTGCTTGACCATGTGCATATCCACTACTTCGTACATGCTTCAGAGACTGATATAGATATAGCCCTATCCATTGTGTACATAGTTATGTGATCTGGTTTCATAATGCATCTTTGCATTGTTTTCAAAACAATTGTAGTTTTGTTGCTGTGTCATTTGTTTTACTTGAGCTAGAGTTTTGTTGCACCTAGCTACTTGTCTGGTTTATTGCAGTTTGAATTGAACTGCATTTTCCTATTGTCTTCGACATCCTTGGACATTTGATTACTTGCGGCCTCGACTTGGTTATACATTGCATATACATTCTGATGCATGTGCACTTGTTCAAATTAGCATTGTCACGTGAACTGGTCATTTCTCTTTGGTGTAGTGCGAAATGTGCTGTATGATCGATATGAAAATTTGTGTTGCATCCCTAGAATACTTGTCCGGTTCTCCTGTGCTTCAGTGTCACCTATGTCTGTTAATTTTCACTGTGCATTAGTTTGAAATGGCAAAGCATTGCAGTTGTTGCCATTCAATTGAATTGAAGTTGCATACCCTCTAGTGCATTCCTGTATATGATTATTTCCCTTTGAAATCCCGGGTCATTGTAGTCACCTACACTTATAATTGCAGTGTGTATTTAAGAGTCTCGTGCCTTTGCGCAGTGTTGCCATACTTGAATCTTTTGTAGGCTGTGCATTACATTATATATCTGATGCAGAAATCTTTGGTCGCTGTAGTTATACCATTTGAGGCATTTGACAATTTTGTTTTATAATATGTGTGGGCAGTGAGGTGAACTTATTGGCCATTCATTGTCGCCCGGACCTGACCTTATGTGATTTCTGGGTACTGCTGTTTGCTTTGGTTTGGCTTTGCACTTGTGTTGAATCCGATATTTTGGATTTGACCTTGTGCTTGATTGTGAATTTTCATTGTGCCTTCATGTGCACTTTGTCCCTTGGATGATTACTGGGTGTATACTGTACTTGCTGTGCAGTTCCATCTTGTTCATTTTGATCTGAGTTGGTGCTATTTGTTTAAGATTCACTGAGCTTTTATGTGATTCATCACTGTAGTGGCGAGGCAGTGCACACGTCCGTGTACTGCAGCCACACAGTATTGATTTTGTGATATCTCAATTGATTGAATTGTTTTGTTTATTCAAATTCAATATTTTGAAATTGCATTTGATTTTGGTTCGTTGATTTTTGGGTATATCATCACTATAGTGGCAAGGTAGTGCACGCAAGCGTGTATTGCAGCCACATGGTATGGCTTTTATGATATTCTATTTTTTTTTGATTTATTGATCTTTTGCATATTCCATATGCTGTAGTGGCGAGACAATACACGCGTGCGTGCACTGCAGCCCTGCTCGAGTTGACATTTTAATTGATATTTCAAAATGTTTTGGATTTGTATTTTGATTGGTTAATTTGATGATTTTGTTGTTGTCTAATTGTCGATTTGATAATTGGATTATGAGTTTCTAATTATTTACTTAATAATTAGATTTTGTCGTTAATTGTCGTTTCGGCAATTCTGTTGTTTTTTTAAATTATCTTTATTGATAATCCTTTTAGTTTACCTTCATTGATAATTTGGATTTTGTAGGTTTGTTGTTTAACACTATTACGTGTTATATTTATCGTTATCCGATTTCTTTACTTAAGGATCGGATAGACGAGATTTATTGTGACTGTCGTCTATTTGTTACTTAATTATTATTGCTTCTGTGCACTAGTAACTGAGTTTGAATTAGACTGACCCGTGTATTATTTTCTTTTGAATTTAATATTCGGGTCAGACCGAGTTATTACAGGTTGTAGATATCTTGCTTTGGATTGCTGATTGAGCTATGAAGATTCTTTATATCATTTGGAGTAGTCGTTGTCATAGTATAGGAAGATACGTATTCTTGTATATTATATACGATAGTGTACATATATATGTAACTTCCAGAGTCGACGGTTGTAGTTGTATCATATGTACTGTATCACATGTATTGTAACTGACATCAGTTATTATATATATATGAGACTTTTTGTTTTATCTGTGTTCCGCATTTATATTATCTGTGTTATTATTATATTTATTGTCCTAAAATATTATGAACCATCGTAGTTCGTTTTATACTGGAATTGGGTATGTCGATGGGAGTAAATAAATAAGAGATGAAAAATAAAAATATATACTACTCCTATCGAAATAACCAATACTAGTGTAAGGCCTAACTTCGGATGGTCGCTCATATCCAGCCTTATTCTTCGTGATAACAGATAGTATTCTCTTTAATACTCTTTGTTATTGTGAGCATAGAGGTGGGGCATCACAATTCATCAGTTGTTTGACCAGTAGATGTAAATTCAGTCGGCGATTAACATCGAACTATTCGAATGTTAATGTTAATACGTCACTTAGCAGGTGGTGTCACTTTTTGGGCAAATTTATCGTTTACTTAGTTTCGGTAAAAGCATTTTTACTTTATTTAGCGGTATCCAGTTACGATATTTATTTACACCAATTCTCTTCGTCGAAACTATATAACTTTGGACTTTATAATTTTGTAATGGTCAAAATTCCTATATCATACATATTCAACTCTATAGTCCAAATACAAAGTTCTTGGTTCAACAATAATTATTATTATTGACCGAAATACTCTGGCCAGAGACTTTGAGTTTGAGTTGATTTGAGTTAACTGTGAAACTAGCTCCATATAATTGAGGAGACGATCCTCTCCGAATAGTGCTTCACTTTCAATACTTCCATTAGACTCAACTATAATCACTCGATGGAACGTCATGCCATGATTTGATGGTAATCAAAGTGGAGCTTTCATATTGAAGATCCATAGTATATTCAAGTCGAGAGAATTGTGTAAATCAGTTACATCGATATTTTATTTGACCTTAGTTATAGCAACCAACAGAAAACTATTGAATGAATCGTTCAATAGTTATTCAATAACTATTAGTACGTAACCTCTAGGTGACCCCAACAACTGCGAGTGATATACTGCCGAACATTTGAAGAGCATTATGTACTCTAATCTCAACGGACACATAGATATCCAATCTTGATGCATCTTGACTAGGAACATCTAAAATGGTGTATTTATTTTTATTGTGATAAATTGCTCATGGTTGCAATATTTTATAACCACTATCACAAAACATATCATTTATGGATTTTCCATTAAATATGCTTTTAAATAAATTAGTTAATTAATATAACACATTATATCAGGTATATAATAGAAAGAAAAACACTTGTTATTTCAAACAAGATTGATTACCAAGTTAGATATATGTAGCAAACTACATAATCCTAGGGGCAAACCCCTAACTCTATCATAACATCCACTCACAAAATCGAAAGGTTTCTGATGCAGCTCAGGGGATAAGTCGTACACGACATAAGGAGGAAGGCCGTTCACGAGTTAAGGAAGCTTCGGTTTTAAGTCTTAATTCGTTCACGAGTCAATCGGGGGAGGAAGGTCTTAAGCCAAAGGAGGAAGCTTCGGTTTTAGGTCGCTCAGAGGTTTTAGGTCGGCAACGACCTAAGAAAGAAGATTTTGGTCGGAAACGACCTAAAGGAATGCGACTGAAGGAAGATGAAGCGCATGAAGGCTAAGTCGCTACCCGGGTTATCTTCAGTAGGTCGTACACGACCTATGATGAGTCGCTATGTGTTCGTCATAAAGTTGAGTCGTAAATCGTGTGCTTGTTATACTGTTGTATTTTCTTCAACCATGAGTCGTTAGGTCGTGTACGACCTAAGTGTTGATGAGTCGGTAATACTTTAAGTCGTGCGTCTTTAAGTCGTTGTGATGTTGAGTCGTAATACGGTTGAGCCGCTGTGTTGTATACATGTGTTGTGTTGTAGTTGAGTCGTGAGTCATGAGTCGGCAACGACTTAAGGGGAGTTAAGTCGACAACAACTTAAGGGTCAGGGGTTGGAAACTTCTACAAATAGCGAGTGTGTTGTAATTTCAAGGGTGGTTAATTTTTGAATAAAATTCTTGTTTGATTGTTGTGTGCTTTCATCTTAAATTGGTAGTTGAGTGTAATCTCCTATCTCCACTTTCGGTTAATCGAGTGCGCTCGATTCAACGATTGTTGAAGCTAATTCACGGTATCAAGTGCGCTTGATCAACCTTTGAAGAATTGTAGATCTTCTGTCACGGTATCGTGCGCGATCAACGTGTCGAAGATAGCTAGAATTTGGTATCTTTGTGATCAACGAATTTGGGCATTTCAGTATCTTCAATCCACCGTTTGCTACTTTCATCGATCTATATCGTTTTGTTAATATCCGCTGCGTCAGTTTCTTTTGGTATCAGAGCTAGACTTAGCCAATCATAGCTAAGCGGAGTCTTGGAGCCAAGGAGTTTAAAGTTGTTGTTCATCGTGTTCATCATGAAGTTGAAACAAGTTAGAAGTTCTCGATCCACATTCTTTTGGATCAAAGTGTGGAAGTTGTTTGAATTTGATTTGTGTTGAAGTGTTGAGGCCGAGCCAAGTCATGTTGGAGCCGTGCTTGTTGAACTTGAGTTGAAGTATTTGTTGAAGTATTGAGAAGTTCAATCATGCCGCCAAGGAGAGCTAATCATCATCAGAATGTTGAAGCGTTGTATAGAAGAGAAGAAACTGAGCAAATGGAACAATGCATTAATGAGAAATTTGATGAAGGCATTGGAAAGTTAGAGAAATTGATGAATGATTTGAATCAAAATCAAAGGAGGAGATCACCAGTCACGAACCATGGAGGAAACCGAGTTTCGCCATCGGTTACGGAAGCGAGGAGGGTATCACCGCAATCTTTTAGAGAGAGAAGAGAGACATCAATTTCATCAAGGAGAGATCAGCATGACTATGGACATGAAGATAGGAGAACTTCACGAGAGTTTGAAAATGAGCCATATAGAGATGAAGAGAGACACAGTAGAAGAGAAATGCGTGATCGAAGGGATGTTTATGGTCGAGATCGATATAGACATACATTTGATTTTAATGAAGAAGGTGATAGAGTTAGCATTCATTATCGAGGTCGAGACCAAATTCAAAATTCATATCGAGATGTAGATGATGATCGTCGATGGGAATCGGGTATGATGATGGAAATTCCAGAATTCAAGGGTGGAATGGTAGCAGAAGAATTTCTTGATTGATTATCTAATGTTGAAGAGATCTTTGATTTCAAGGAGGTTTCCGAGAATCGAAGAGTTAAGTTGGTTGCTACTCGTTAGAGAGGTAGAGCTTTGGCGTGGTGGCAACAAACTAAACTTACGAGAGAGAGAATGGGGAAGTCAAAGATTGAGTCTTAGGATAAAATGAAGAAGTTGATGAGAGCTACATTTTTACCTTACAACTATCAATCACTTATGTACTAGAGGTTGCAGAATCTAAGGCAGGGGACGAAGTCAGTTAATGATTATGCAGATGAATTTTACCAACTCATTGCCAGGAATGATGATATGGAGACTAAAGAGCAGCTGACTGCCAGATTTGTTGGAGGGTTGCGAATGCAGATCCAAGATATGGTTAATATGTTCGATCCAAGATCAGTGGCAGAAGCACATCAGAAAGCGTTGGCTTGGGAGAAGCAGGGAAGGCGTGGAGGTGGTGTGTTTACTAATTCCAACAATAAAGTGAAGGGTGCTAGTGGGAGTTCTAATGTTCCGAAAGCTATTAGTAAACCAATTGTGAATGAAGTTGCGAAGGCAAAGGTCAACAACAGTTTCAAATGTTACAATTGCCAGGAAGTGTGTCACAAGAGTAATGAATGTCCGAAGCCGAGGAAACGAACTATGATTGCTGAAGTTGAAGGTGAGGATGTTGGGGAAGGTTATTCTAGTCCAGTTGAGGAGGATGAACAGGATATTGTGTCAGGAGATGAAGGATGTAATCTAATGATGAGGAGGTCTTGTTTAATACCGAAGCAAGAAGAAGAAGCTAGTTGGTTGAGGAGTAACATCTTTCATTCAACATGCACTATTCTAGGAAAGGTTTGTAAATTTGTGATTGACGTTGGAAGTTGTGACAATATTATTTCTACTGAAGCTGTGAGAAAGTTGAAGTTGAAGACGGAGAAACATCCTAATCCTTACAAGTTAGCGTGGTTGAGAAAAGGAGGAGAAGTGAAGGTGGACAGGCGAGTTCGAGTTTCATTTTCTATTGGGAAGAAATATAAAGATGAAATTTGGTGTGATGTAGTTGAGATGGATGTTTGTCACTTACTTTTGGGAAGACCATGGCAGTATGATCGAGCAGTACAACATGACGGTCGGACCAATAGCTACAGCTTTATGTTCGAAGGTGTTAAGATTATTTTAGTCCCAAAGAAGAGACAATAGGAAGAGAGTAAATCTGAAGAGATTGAGGAGTTGAAAACGCTATTATCTTTGAAGGAATTTATTGAAGAAGTAGAAGAGAGTCCAGAGGTATTTTTGTCGATTGGACGTGAAGCTACAGAATCCGTTGAAATCCCAGAGGAAGTAAAGCCGGTATTGGAAGAATTCAGAGATGTGTTTCCTAAAGAATTACCAACGGAGTTACCACCGTTGCGGGATATTCAACATCAGATTGATCTTGCGCCAGGGGCAGTATTACCACACAGGCCTCATTATAGGATGAGTCCTAAGGAGCATGAGGAACTGAGAAGGTAGGTGGAGGAGTTGTTAGAACAGGGGCGTTTTCAGGAGAGCTTGAGTCCTTGTGCAGTGCCAGCTTTATTGGTGCCAAAGAAGGATGGTTCGTGGAGAATGTGTACGGATAGTCGAGCTCTAAAATGGATCACTGTGAGACACAGGTTTCCTATGCCAAGGTTTGATGATTTGATTGACCAGTTGAGTGGAGCTATTGTGTTTTCAAAGATTGATTTGAAGAGTGGATACCATCAAATTCGTATTAGACCAGGTGATGAATGGAAGACTGCTTTTAAAACCAGGGAAGGTCTATACGAATGGTTGGTTATGCCGTTTGGTTTGTCGAATGCACCAAGTACTTTTATGAGAGTGATGAACCAGATTTTCAGACCATACATTGGGAAGTTTATGGTAGTTTACTTTGATGATATTTTGATCTACAGTGGAAGCATGGAAAAGCATGTCCAGCATTTGCGTGAAGTACTGTTGATTCTACGACAGGAGAAATTTTATGCTGCAACAAAGAAGTGCGTGTTTATGACGGACAGTGTTTTGTTTCTTGGATATGTTCTATCAAAGGAAGGAATTCAAGTGGACTAAAGTAAAGTAGAAGCTGTCAGGAGTTGGCCACAGCCAAAAACGATTACTGAAGTGAGGAGTTTTCATGGATTGGTATCTTTCTATCGAAGATTCATTCCACATTTTAGTAGTGTGATGGAACCTGTAACCGATTGCATGAAAGGAAAGAAGTTTGAGTGGTCAGAAGAAGCAGGGGTTGCTTTTGAGAAAATCAAGACACTATTGACGACAACACCAATTCTACTTTTACCGGATTTTCAGTTGTTGTTTGAGTTACATACTGATGCGTCGAAGGTTGGGGTTGGTGGAGTTTTGAGTTAGAAGGGAAGACCGGTTGCTTATTTCAGTGAGAAGTTATCTGGAGCTAAGTTGAGATATAACACTTATGATGTTGAATTTTATGCAATTGTTCAAGCTGTGAAGCACTGGAGACATTATCTATTTCAAAAAGAGTTTGTTCTTTACACTGATCATGAGGCTTTGAAGCATTTGCAAGGGCAGGATAAGATTTCATCGAGACATGCATCGTGGATTGCCTATTTGCAGCAGTTTACTTTTGTTGTGAAGCATAAATCTGGGGTAACGAATCGTGTAGCTGATGCTTTGAGTAGGAGGAGTCATTTATTGACAACAATGAAAGTTGAGGTGACAGGTTTTGAACTATTGCCAGAGTTGCTTGAAGAAGATCCTTACTTTATGAAGTTTGTTGAGAAAATCAAGGATGGGAGTGCTGATGAGTTTGTATTGGTGGATGGTTTTCTGTTTAAAGGGAATCGTTTATGTGTACCGGATTGTAGCTTGCGAATGAAGATAGTAAAGGAGCTTCATGAGGAAGGACATGTGGGTAGAGACCGAACATTGCAGTTAATCTCTCAATCCCACTATTGGCCATCGATGAGGAAGGAAGTTGAAAGATTCGTTCAGAGATGTCATGTTTGTCAAGTTTCGAAAGGGACAGCTACAAATGCGGGTTTGTATATGCCATTACCTGTTCCTACAAACCCATGGGTAGACATTAGCATGGATTTCGTATTGGGTTTGCCGAGAACGCAAAGGGGAAATGACTCGATATATGTTGTGGTGGATCGTTTCTCAAAGATGGTACATTTTGTTGCTTGTAAGAAGACGACGGATGCTGTTCATGTTGCTCAATTATTTTTTAAGGAGATCTATCGACTTCATGGGTTGCCAGAATCTATTGTGTCGGATAGGGATATTCATTTTCTGAGTCACTTTTGGTTAAGTTTGTGGAAGATGGTTTGAACGAAATTAAACTTTAGCAGCGCCTATCATCCACAAACAGATGGACAGACAAAATTTTTAACAGATCGCTGGGGAATTTATTGCGAGATCTTGTGAAGGACAATCTGAAGAGTTGGGACATGAAATTATGCCAAGCAGAGTTTGCTCATAATCATGCGGTGAATCGTAGTACGGGATTCAGTCCATTTCAGATTGTATATTCAAATCTGCCCAGGGGACCGTTGGATTTAGCGGTAGTGCCACAACCAAAGGAGATGGTTAAATGAGCTGTAGACTTTGTTGATGGGTTGACGGAATGTCATAAAATCGTTTAGGAACGATTGGAGAAGTTGAATGAGAAATATAAGAGATTTGCATATTTGAAACGACGAAGTATTGAATTTAACGAAGGTGATTTGGTTTACGCTGTGTTAACCAAGGATCGTTTTCCAATAGCCGCTTATAACAAGTTGAAAGCTAGAAAAATTGGTCCTGTAGAAGTTGTGAAACGAATCAATGAAAATGCTTATAAGTTGAAGCTGCCGAAGGATGTGTACACTTCTGACGTGTTCAATGTTAAGCATCTTGTACCATATTATGGAGATAGACAATCAGATATTGGAGAATTTACAAATTCGGGGACCAAATTTTCTCAACCTGGGGAGGATGATGCAGCTCAGGGGATAAGTCGTACACGACTTAAGGAGGAAGGCCGTTCATGAGTTAAGGAAGCTTCGGTTTTAATTCTTAATTAGTTCACGAGTCAATCGGGGGAGGAAGGTCTTAAGCCAAAGAAGGAAGCATCGGTTTTAGGTCACTCAGAGGTTTTAGGTGGGCAACGACCTAAGAAAGAAGATTTAGGTCGGCAACGACCTAAAGGAATGTGACTGAAGGAAGATGAAGCGCATGAAGGCTAAGTCGCTACCGGGTTATCTTCAATAGGTCGTAAACGACCTATGATGAGTCACTATGTGTACGTCATAAAGTTGAGTCGTCAGTCGTGTGCTTGTTATACTGTTGTATTTTCTTCAACCATGAGTCGTTAGGTCGTATACGACCTAAGTGTTGATGAGTTGGTAATACTTTAAGTCGTGTGTCTTTAAGTCGTTGTGATGTTGAGTCGTAATACTATTGAGCCGCTGTGTTGTATACATGTGTTGTGTTGTAGTTGAGTCGTGAGTCATGAGTCGGCAACGACTTAAGGGGAGTTAAGTCGGCAACGACTTAAGGGTCAGGGGTTGGAAACTTCTATAAATAGCGAGTGTGTTGTAATTTCAAGGGTGGTTGATTTTTGAATAAAATTCTTGTTTGATTGTTGTGTGCTTTCATCTTAAATTGGTAGTTGAGTGTAATCTTCTATCTCCACTTTCGGTTAATCGAGTGCGCTCGATTCAACGATTGTTGGAGCCAATTCACGGTATCAAGTGCGCTTGATCAACGTTTGAAGAATTGTAGATCTTCTTTCACGGTATCGTGCGCGATCAACGTGTCGAAGAGCTAGAATTCGGTATCTTTGTGATCAACGAATTTGGGCATTTCAGTATCTTCAATCCACCGTTTGCTACTTTCATCGATCTATATCGTTTTGTTATTATCCGCTGCGTCAGTTTCTATGTATTTCTGATGGTTTTGAGGAAAAAATAAAAATCTAGTGGGAGATTATTAGAAAAATGAAATGATAGCATTTAACATTTCTAATATTGTAAGATATATGTTATACTTGTTAAAGTAATCTACCGAGATAACTTTGTGCAACCATTAAAATTTATAAATTTTTTATATATAAGATATACAAATGAACTAAACTGAAGATCGACAAAGAATTGTAAAATATTACCTTTAAATCTTTTTGCATGTTGTCACTTCAAGACCCACGCAAAAGCCAATTTGTACAATAACTAAAACATTCGTGCCTCGGTCCCTTAACTGTTCATTTGTACAATACCGTGTATTGTCTTCTGAGCATCAAACTCTAATAACAATGCAAAAATATAGATATTTGACCCATATTCAATTGCATATAAATGTTATATGGTAAACGGTCACAATCCATAATGTACGAAACTTCAATGAAATTAGTTCATTGGAAATAAGCAAGTAAACCATGATGCAAAATCATTTATTCAATATGATTGGTTACAATAAGGATCTCATTCTGATGGTTAGACAATTTTGCAAAGAAAAGCGAATGTATTAGCGTGCATGTAACTTATGCATGATTGGGATATGTTAAGAGTACATTTTTGTTTTTCCATTTAATGGTTAAAAGTTGCCTTAATGCAAGTCTAGAAGCAAAGCGGTTAAAGCATTTGATGCATTAAGCAGTTACATGCATTTTTCATATGGTATATAAGGTAAATTTGTTAATATTAATGTTACTTAGTGCAAGATATGTTGATCTAAAGGTTATTATGAATGCATTTTTTTAGTTTAATGAAGAGTGAATAAAATGTTTCTTTGGTGATTTTGTTAAAAAAGAAATGAAAATCAACTCATGTTCACTTTGTGTTTTCTTAAAATATCGTATTGCTTTTAATTATTATCATGCTGACACACACATATTGCATGATCATACTATGCTTCATATCAGTTTCTTAATCTCCGCTCTCAAGCATCTGATTAATCAACCCTCTTGCTTATTCATGCCAGGATGGAAATGATTTGTTGTTGTTGCTTACTTATGAAGCTATCGAAAACTAGATATTGCAAAAGGTGAAGGCAAAAGGCAAACCATATGGCCATGGCAACAATAATTGGTGCTGGTTCAATAAATAAAAGAATTATAATATATAGTCAACCGTACTTAAATTTGTAGTTGATTTATGTATGAAATGAATTTTCATAGTTATAATAGCGCAGTGCGCTATTCAACCTATATTACCTCATGTGTCATTTAAAACATGAAACAAAACACCAATTTATGAATTGAGTCTTGACGTTTGGAAAACATAAATTTAAGTGTAATCATTAGCTATTCTTTTTGGTCCAAAAGCAAATTTGAGGCTGAAATTAAGCCCTAAAATTGGAAACTAAACACTCTTTTGAAACCTAATGGAAAATAAATTTTAGTTTCAGATATGTTTGAAACTAATGTTACATTGCATATTAGTATCAATCAATTTTTGTACTAACCAATGTATGAGGTTTCAAATGAAACACCAAAATTCTGGTTGTTCAGTTTTGATTTCAGTAGGGAACTGAATAAATCGAAACAGAAACTCCAGTTCAATAAAAAAAACTATTGAAATTCAAATATTTTTTAAAGGAAAATAAAGAACTAATTTGATTTTAATTCTATAAATATTCAAAAACTGATACTCTAACCGTGAAAACATGTGAAATCATATAATATACGAATAGCGTAACTAGAAAAGCTAAGTATAAAGTAATAAATAAAATTATGTTGGTGTTATAAATATTCATAACTAATCAGTATTGTTCACTTATATCCTACTTTTTAAACATTTTTTTCCAATTAATTTAACAAGTATATGTGTAACCATATGAAAACTAATAATGAAATATGAAATAAAAACTTGAAACGGAACTCTTGAAATTTACAATAGATTGGAATTCTTAAAATTACAAAATACCGAAATCAAGACCGAGACCGATATCTCGAACCGTGGTACTAAATTTTATACTACAACTAATCCCATACTTGAGATGTTTTGTACGAATTCTAAACTTAAAACCATTCCAAAATAGTTACCCTTTAAGAATTAAATATAGCTTTAAACTTGACTACATGGTAGTTACAACTGAGTGAATGACATGTCTCAAATGTAGTTTTGATGATTAATGAATCATATGTAAAAATGGGCAAATAGATACCTACATCAATATTTGCACAAATATAATATTTTTCCAAGAAACAAAAAAATAGCCACAACTAAAAATATGAATTCAAGGTAATCAAAAATACAAATTTACTAATGTTTGCATCTATTTGTCTTTGCTATTTATTTACATATTGAATTGTTGCAAATTGGTATACATGTAATAATTGGTTCAGTTATCATTTAAAGATAAACATGTTGTGCATCCACGCTTTTATCTAAATATAATGCCCTTTTATGGTCTGAAAGATTGCAACCATCTTATTTGTTACGAGTGTATATGCATGTCCATGTGGATCTCCACCTAATCAATTAGGTTTATCATTTTTGATGAGCACATGGTTTTGAAGTTAGTTTTAATGGTTATAGTTTCTACGTTTAGTTTCGGAAGTTTTAACATTATTCTGGTCTTCTTTTTCCGCCACAACTACTTTGATATGATATATTCTGATATAAATAGCCAATGTATATGTGTAATGCAGGATCAAATGTTACAGTATACTATTATTCTAATAACATGTATGGCATGCACACGCATGAGTAAGATATAAAAATACAATTAAGAGTTTTATAGGATATAGGTGAAGTTCAAAATTGGATTCCACGTGTCAGCTGCCATTGTATTTGCTCCACTATTACATGTTTGTATTTTAGCCAACATCAACCCTTAAATTTTCCAGCAATAAACAATATAGACGATTGTAGGGAACACAATCATTTCCCCCTGAATCAGTGAATACATGCATAGTTTTCTACCGATGATGCCTTGCACTCTAGGTATGGTTGGAATTCCATGCATGCAAAGCAAATGTGTCCTATAATTTCAACAACTTGACATATAAAAAGCCTACCCGTTGAATAAACATTGATAATCCGGTTCATATATTGACAGGTTCAACTTTTTGTAATTTGTAATCACCACTTTCATGATTGCAACACAAAAGTTCTGGAAACATGTGTAAGGACCCGATTCTTCGACTTTCGAAAACCGACATCAATACGTTCACTGTATCAACTGCCGAGCACTCGAATGCCGGAAAACCGAACACTTAGGGTTTTAAGAAGAAGAAAAAGAAAAAGATAGAAGAAGAGAGAAAAAGATAGAACAGAACAGAAAGAAAACAACAGAACAATATCAGAATCTCACAATTGCAGCGGAACAACATATAATAGATAAATGAATAATCTTTAAACAAAGAACTATATCAGTTATTACATTACAACACGTTACATTACATTATATCATCATCAGAGTGTACAACAACAAACAACAACAAACAATGCAGCGGAAAAAGAAATACTATATACTAGTAATACGCCAAACCATCCATCTTGCCTCCAGCAACTCCTAAATTCCTGATAAACCATAACTCTTGACTACCCGTGTGGAAATTTGTGGGCACCCAGAGTTTAGGAAAGAAAACAATAAACTCCGAGTCGGTCATGTGATTAGTGTGAGAACTCAAAACAGTTTATTTTATCTTCAAAACAAAATAGAGGAATATTTTTAAAGTCAATTTGCAATGCTTTTAAAAATGAGACTACCATAAGACCTCCCACCACACACACAATGCAAACGCAGACTTGGAGGAGATTTCTCCTTATGATAGTCAAAGATGCTTACTACGCAAAATCAAATCAATTTTGATATTATTATTAGTGCATAGTGTAGAAAACATTTCGAAAGTAGAATATAAATCTTAGCCAGCATAGGTACGATTATATTATGCTTACTATAGCTACCATATTAGATGGCAGGTTCTACAACTAAAACCGTACAAGTCTCGTATTGTTTCTTTGGATTTCCAACAAGTGGTCAGGCCAAGGAACTTCCCATTGCCACATGAGAATGCCTCTGAAAGGACGCCCCCGAGAACCAAATCGGATCTCTGCCAACACAAAGCCGCGTTACCCCTAACTGGGTAACTACTGACACGAGTATGCCATCCCCTGTCCATTAGGACCTTTATCCGAGCGCTCGATAACCAACATCACACAATGATAAATAAAGTGTTTCAACATGAGTAAGTATATGGGCTCCATACCATGATACCACCCCTTTCCAGAAGGAAATGCACATACCTTAAGGGGCGCTACACCCAATAACCTTGCCGCATTTTTCCTGTTTTGACCATTCCGGGGTGTGAGGTTCGACGAAGTCTGGTCCACAAAGCCCCGCTTTGGTACAAAGCCATGATTTGGGTCAACAAATGATCAAAGAAATGATCACAAAGATAAGTGATCAAACAAATGATCATATCACAAATGATCAAACAATGATCATTTCACAGCAACACTCAGCATGTCACATTACCAAATTGGGAATATATCGCTGATAACCATCAACTACATAACCTCTGAGCTCGTACGTCTCAGAGAAGGGTGTTAATCTAAGAGAATAAATTCTCCGCCACCAATAGAAATGTATTTGAAAGAAATCTGCTTTATATCTCAAATTGTAATGTCAGACATACAATCAATACAAGTCTGTTCTGGGATCGAACAGAACCGAAGGCACTTACAAAGAAGTCCTTGCAACCCAGATATTCACTAATCACGTCCGGACTTCCCATCACATATGGAATTTCTATACCGGGGCCATTCGGTGCAGAAACATTCGACGGTAATCCTTCCATTTTCAAAAATATCCGGTCTTCAACACCGGTCTTCGAATGCAATTCATAACGACGTATCACATATTCGGAATGGGTTATACGACCCCAAGGTCCTTTCCCGGTTAACCCGAATAGTGAGCGCTTATTCAAAAATAAGTGTGGCATTCAAATTCAAACAAATCACAACAAATACCCATTCAAAGGTAAATATTGATAGTCGGTTATTGAACTATCAATGGATATGCACAGCATCACCAGATTCCAAATAATTTTTCAAATTATTTATTTTCCAAAAATATCTTTACAAGATATATAATTTTCACACTTTAACCATTTGAAAACAATTTTCAAATCACTTTTCATCTTTACCACTTTTGAAAACAAATTTCAAACATTTTCCTTACGCGGAAATACTTTCGTTTCAACATGGTTCATTGAAACCAATGAAATAAGTCCTTAACGATTTACTTTATATTTACATTCAAAATCCATAAATTAATTCTCACACTTCAAAAATAAATCAACGCTTGTCTTTAAACAAATTCCCCTTTCATTTATAAATTCCATAGTGAATTTATATTCCAAAATATTTATGAATATACAATTTCAATTATTCATTTTCAATTTATCTTCAAAAAGATAAATTCTCAAAACATTTCATTTCACATTGGAAAACATTTCCATACTTATTTATTAATAAGTAATTCACAAATCTATTTATTTTCAACATTTGGAAAATATTCAATATACTTAAATCGAAATTAAGTATATCTTTCATTCTTTAAGGAAATCATTCTCTTAAACATATTTATTTGGGCCAAAATGAATGTTACGTAAAACATCGTTACGAAAACCCAAAATCACTAGTATAGGGATTCGAAATTAAAATAGATATATAAACCCCAATACTATACAAAACACTTTCCTTTCGGAAATCATTTACTATAACAACAGTGTTATATTCCACCATTTCCTTCTATTTCTCGAAAACGTCTATTTCAAAAAAGCATGTTGAAATCTATGGTTTCGAATCTTAACACATTTTAAAAACATCATTAGATCGTTTTTATTCTATTTAAAACATCACATCCAAAACAATTTCTTTAACATATTATTCACTATTTAAAAACGTGAATATACTTCGTTAACCAATTTATCATTTCTATACATTTTATTTTAAAGGATTATTCACTGTATAAAACGTGAATATAACTCCATTAATAAGTTATAATAATTTACTTGTCAAAATAAGTCGTTTGCGGATTTATAAAACAATGTTTACAAATTCCATTTCTATTTATTTTATAACATCTTCCTTTTATAAACCTCCTTTATTAACCTATTCAATTTATAACTCATTTATAAACCAAAAGTCCTAATTTAAGTTAAATACTTATAATTTATTTGTTTGCAAAATCGTTCCTTTAACTTCCCAAATTATAAATCTTATAACTTATAACATTCATTTATTTACCCATATCTATTCTTCAAAGAACTTTACAAATTTTATAAACCTACTGCCTATAAAATTCCATTTATAACTTCACCGTTTATAATCCTATAAATTTCATTCATTTATGAAATTCATTTACAATTCATTCTAACACTTATAAAAACTCGTTTTATAATTCAAATATTTTAATTTATAAATATCCATCTTATAATTCTTTTATACAAATCAATTTGTATTATTATTTTAAAACATCTTTAAACTCCTTTATAATTTCACCATTTTGATTTATAAAATAATCAAATTTCATAAATCCTATATTTCAAACTTTTTACAATAAATTCAAAAATCCCAATTTAAATTATTTCATAAAATCATTTATCCCATATTTTAAAAAATTAACTTTTAACTATATTTCTCAAAATCATAATTTTTATAACATTAACATTATGACATTTATTTATTGAAAATGAATCAATTCAAAAAAATATTTTATAAACGTATACTTTCAAAAAATCAATTTTAAAATCCTTTTAAAATTCCAAAATTGGCCTAGTGATGCTACACACCAAATAGTCAATCACGATGACAACGACATCATATATCGATATGATAATCCATCAAATATCAAAATATCTGAAATCAAATAAATACTGTTGAGGAATCCAGTTGGATCCCTCCAACGTGTTTTCCTGCATCCAAAGATGTTAGCACAATACCAATTCCGTTCCAGTACGAAATTATCGCGGTATATGGGATTTAAAATATTATCCGCTTAATAGGCGGCACAATAGGGTCTCATCCGCTATATAATGCGGGAAATCAATTCCAGGTACATAAATAATACCAATTTCACTGTTTATGAAATATTCGCGGTATATGTTTTTAAAAAATAACATCCGCTTAATAACGGCGTATAATGTCTATTTTAACAATCAATAGATAACAATCATCATTCAAACATACATTAAAGAATTTTAAATCTAACTATTTAAAATAAAAATTGAAACCGATTCGATTGAGTGAGAAGTTCTCACCTTGATTCCAATTTCGTTTTCAGCTTTTATTTCGAATAAAACTAAACGTGCGTTTAATTTTATCCGAAATTCTCACTAACTCCAAATGACTCCAATCCAATTCCATAGTGTAGTGCTCGTCCATACGATTCCAACGCAACTGGTTTCGCGCGTTTCCGACCTCGTATGAAAAAGATATGCATTTTTAAAGTTACACGAATTTTAATATATCAATTTACAACATAATTAACTATTTTTAAACCCACATCTAAATCACAGCCATTGATTTACTTTCCCTGCAATGGTGACCGCACTCTCTCTTCTCCGCCATCTTCACGTTCCCAGGTCACAAGATACGCAAGCAAGAACCCATATTTCAAAATTAGGGTTAAATTATGCAACCAAATCGAACACCTAGAACTCGATCAACTATCACCACGTCGAAGCCCTTTGAGAAAGCTACCTTCGGCCACCCCCTTGTGAAGCTCGACCTCCATCTGTGCACGCAATTCGATGATGAACAGCCACGAACGCACCCCATTATCTCCCTCCACGTCACGCCGTTCTCGATCAACTCCGTATAGATTTAAAGCTCTCTCTACGCTCTTCAACTTTGCTGTTGAACACTTTCTCTAATTGCTTACGGATTTGGAGAGATTGAGGAGGAAAGAAGATGAATTTATGGCCATTGAAGATAAACATGACGGCTGAAGCTTTAGATTAGGGTTTTGGAGAAAATGAGAAAACAAGGGGGCTTTTACAGAAAATTTACGCGACACTATTCATCCCGGAATTTCCAAACTCCAAATGAAGCGTGCCGGTTGGCGTTTCTAAGGTTTACCCCGCGTTCCGAACACAATGGAATGTGTTTTGGGAGCTAATTCGGTCATCTGTGCGAGTTATGGCAATAAACGTTCGATTTAAAATTAAATCGGTAAATAAAATTTCTAGGCTTTTAATTTGCACCGGCCAAACGGTAAATCCGATTGACACGAAATTTGAAACCATACAATAATATCACTTTACGGATCCGATAAAACTGGTTTCGTCGAAATCCGAGACTTTTTGAAAAATGGCTATTTTAACTTGCCAAATAAATATTAAAACAATTTCGATGCGTTTCGAGCTGCCACGATCAAACGAAAACTCTGATTGCTACGAAAATTGAAATCTGGTAATAACAAACTATTACGGATCCAATGGAACTAGTTTCGTCCAATTCTGAGACTGTTCGAAAATTGACTAATTTCACTAGTCGATTTAAATATTTAAATATTCAATTTTCACAAATAAACTTTTAATTCGATTTTAAAAGTTCTAAAATATCGTTCTAACTTCAATATGATAAAATAAAATTTTACAATTCATTTTTAATCATATTTAACCCAATTTTCAATTATTTCTGCATTTTCAACTATTAAATTATCGATTTAATTATTCAATTAAATCCAATTATTCGAGAAAAAAATTATTCGACTAATAAATTTCACTTATTAATATTTAAAATCAATTAAATATACGAATTTTAATTAATAAAAATTCTGGGTCGTTACAGACTTCCCCCCCCCCTAAAAGAATTTCGTCCTCGAAATTACCAAGTAAGAAAAGTTACAGAATCTATTAACTTTCCATAAATACATAATTAAACTTCTTACAAAATCTTTACTAAGGTTTCAAATCATACTTAGTTATCTTTTCAAAAACAACTACTATTGTTTAACTTTCAATTCTGTAACGACCCGCCGCTCTGACCGCCTCTAGTCGGTAATTAAACCAACTCGAAACGTTCAAAATGACGGATTGTTGTTCAGTTTATAAAGTTTAAACAGAATCAGCCACAGAATCACAGAATAATCATAATATTATTCATAAATGAATTTTTCTTGCATACATATAACAGAGTTTTATACAATGAATCAGATTTTAATACAGCGGAACAGTTATCTATATATATATATATATCTTTTAGAGTACAAAGAAAATTTTCTCGAAAAACTTTAGTGAAGTGCTTTCCCCTCTCTCTCTAACTTCACGGCCTGAAAATCTTCAAGCTGTAAAAATACTCGGTCTGACCCGAGTATTATATTCAAAAGAAAATAATACACAGGTCAGTCTAATTCAAACTCAGTTATTAGTGCATAGAGGCAATAATAATCAACAATTAGATGACAGTCAAATATAATTTACCTATCTGATCCTTTAACAAGTAATCGGATAACGGTAAATATAACACTTAACAGTGTTAAACAACAATTCAACAGATTCAGATTATCAATGAGATAGATGAAGGGATTATTGATGAAGATCATTTAGAAAACAATCAAAATTTGCCTAAACGGCAATTAACTACAAAATCATCAAAATCGGTTCAAAATATATTGAATTGGCAACAAAAAATAATTTTCATCAAAAAGAAAACATCATTTTAAACATTAAATTTGGTAGGGCTGCAGTACACACACGCGTATACGGCCTCGCCATATTTAAAATGTCAACTCCGTGGCTGCAGTTCACGCTTGCGTGCACTGCCTCGCCACTACCGTAATGAAATATGCAAAAGATCATAAATCAAAACACAATAGTATATCAATAAAAATCAATGCCGTGTGGCTGCAGTTCACGCTTGCGTGCACTGCCTTGCCACTATCGTGATGATATACTCAAAAAAAAATCAACGAACCAAAATCAATGAAGGTTCAAATATCGATTCAAAATGTCGATACTACGTGGCTGCAGTTGCACACGTACATACATGTGCACTGCCTCGCCAACTCGAGTGCACAAGGTCAAATAAAAAAAAATCAGATTCAACACAAGTACAAATGACCTCGAAACTAAACGATCGAGCAACGACAACGTAAGTGCCGAACTCAACTGAAATTAGGAAAAACAAATCCAATTGCATCAATGCGACGCCAATCACAAAGCGAAACTGCTTATAAAATGAAACTGCAGTCACAAATGAATACAAAGGCAAACTACAACAAATACTGCAGTCACCACAAGCATCACACACGAAAACAACTTAATGTAGCCACTAACCCAAATGCAACAGGGTTTTAAATGAAGGCAACAAGTATTGCATCAGTGAACAACTCAACACATGCATATACAAGAATGCAACAATGACGATGCACTGATAATAACAATGAACAGTCATGTTAGGTCATAAAAATCTGAAACGATCTTCCAAAAATCTGCAATTCATATATGAAATACTTCTTGTTCATATTACGAGAAGAGCAAGTGCGCAACTGAAGACAACACTGGGGCCAGCAGTTGCAAACTAGTTCAGAGGCATCAAAGTACCAAAGTTAAAGCCATGCTTTATAAATAAGGAGATAAATCCAAATATAACCAAGAATAAGGCAAAATATACAAAAGGGGCACAACAAATACAAACTGCACAAATGCATCTGCAGCAAGGGGATGGCAACATGCAGGCCATAGTTTCGCAATTTCAAAGACGTGCACACTCTACTAGAAGTGCACCTGACGTATACAACTGTCGAACTCAAGCAGTAACTGCAGATGGGATTAGAACCAACAGCACACAAAGGAAAAGATGAAGCAGTGCTCAATATCATCATACAGAATTTCAAGATGAACCAGACAGGAAACAACATATTGCATATATGAGACATGAATTCGTGGAGTAAAGGCATCAGTAACCCATACATGGCTGGAGATTACAAACTTAAATGAAAAACGCACATGAACGCGATGGCACAGTCCACGGCAACAGAAACAACTCAAATGCATCTATGTCATATATGATGCAGTGACCATTTACATGAATCAAGGTGCAAGACCAAACAGGCAAATCCAACAAAAAAATGAACATTGCAACTTGCTCATAGTATACACATGGATACAACTCGACCACAGTTACACATGCAGCTACCAGTGATATAAATGTATGACCAGTTTCAACCAAAAATGTACAGATGCCAACAGCTCGGGTACAAAGTGTCAACAACCACCAAACTATCGAAAGATGTAACAGTGATGAGGTAATGAAAGCTACAGGAATGGACAAATTCGAATGGCCAAAATTTCAGGGGTGACTTCAAAAATACATCAAAGCAGTAATTTAAAAATTTACAACTGCAGTTCCAAGTGACCAAAGTCAAAGTCACAAATCGAATAGTTCAAACCAGAGTCAGAGAACAAGTGCAAAGCAAAAGTCAATGTCGTGCTTTACCAAAATCGAACAATATCAAAGGCCGAAGCCATAGCATAAAATCAATTTTCCAGAAATTCGAACAAGCTAAAATCATCAACATCAACAAAATTGAATGGCCAAGAAAATAATTGACAAATTCAAACAGTTATACATGAACGAAAATCACCGAATGTAAACCCAACAACCTGAGATGGAGTTAGATGTGAGTAACTAAATTACTCACCTTTTACCGAAGCCAAAGCCCTAGCTTGAATCGAAGACGAAGAGACTAGACTCGTGCAAAAACCCTAACTTGGATTGAGCGAATGAAGATGAAGCAAACCCTAATTTCTGAAGGGAGAGGGACAAAAAAGAGCCGCCACCATTTTTTCGATTTTTAGATTAGGTTTCGAATGAGAAAAGGGGGAAAGGAGGTCTGGTATAAAATAGAAGGAGGAGACGGATTTTGCAGAGGAGATAATGTCTCTTGCGTGATTTAGGGCGTTGAACAAGGCAATTGTTACGGCATAGATTAAGGCAGTGTACTTCTTTTTTTTATATTTATTTTATTATATATATATATATATTTTTATTTTTATTTTTAAAATAAAATTTGTTTTGTATAAATCTTTTTCTTTAAATAAACTTATAAACGTTTTACAGTTCAACATCAATTTATAAGTTTACATAAATATAATTCGTAAATCCAAACTATTTTTTTTCTAAGTCATTTGTTTGAATTTAAAATACAATTTCAATATTCAATTTCAAACTTCAAAGTTAAATTCAAATTTCTATTCAACTTTAAATAGATTAAATTTAAAAATTTAATCGTCAATTCATAGTTTATTGGAATTCAATTTAAAATTATCTCAAATATTAAAAATTAATTAAATATCTTTAGTTTTAAATTGTTCAAAATTCAGGATCGTTACAATCTTCCCTCCTTAAAAGAATTTCGTCCCGAAATTATAAGTTAGGAAAAACGATTGCTAAAATCTCACCGATATTTATACCCTACATAATTTTACCAAGTTTCAAACTCGCAAATAAATATAGAATTCATTCCATTTATTTCATTTCACTAGTTTTGTTCATCAATTTCAATAATCAAGACACAAAAGTCTTTTACTAAATTTTTGACTTACAAAAACTTAGATTTTTAAACTTGAAATCTTTCATGCTAAATATTTGCATAATATATCTTATCCACCAAAATATTCAAAAAGATCTTCTTCCTTAATTCATTAAGTTAGAATTATGTAATTCTAATTTCAGATTATTGATTTTCTATTCAAAGTTTGAAAATACTTGATAACTCGAAGTTTAACAAGTCCATCGTCGTTCTCACAGACTTTAGGCATACGCTGGCCAGGCGCAAGACTAAAAATCTCCAAGTACTAAACATACTTGCTTCAACTCCCAGTGAAAATACTTTTTTTTTTAAAAATTATGTTAAAAATGGATATGGAAAGCACGTTCCCCCATGGATCACAGTTTACCCGACGGTTACGCTACTATCTCAGTAGAATCACTTGTAATCTTAGATTTCTCATCACTCTCGAATTTCGCCATGGTTGTCGACTTAGATCGCGGTCCACACGGCAGTTACACTACTATCTCAGTAGAATCGCTCGTGGCCTTAGGCATCACGCCCCTCGAATTTTGCTTCGGTTTCCAGATCGCAGTTTACTCGGCGGTTGCGCCACTATCTCAGTGGAATCGCTTGTAACTGTAGGCATCACGCCCCACGAACTACGCCAGCATCAATCACATAATCCCAAACACGATGATCCATCGTGGGGGATATCATATCAGTCCCAATGGACATTCCACTAATGGAATTCTACGTAGCTATGATTTCCAATGGACACTCCACCGAGTTCCAATCACTTTCACACATAATAAATGGAAGGTACATTTCCATATCCTCAGTTTTTAGAAAACATATGTCATATACATATAGTACTTCATTTCACATTTCGTACATATCATATCTATGTAAACCTACACAGGATTTTCATAATAATGACTTTCCAAACTGATAGTTTTCGAATTATATTCACATATATAAGTTACGAAAACTCAATTCACATTCACAACAAATAGAGGATTCCAAATTTTCCATCACGTTTAAAATTTTCCTCTAAATCGATTTGAAAATTTAAGGTTATCTCAAACCTAATTCACATTCATAATCCAATTCATTATCGACTTCACATTCGATTTGGATTTCACGTTACATCGTCAATTCTCAACACATAATTGATGTCCATCGATATAAAACCTCTAAGCTCGTACGTCTCAGAGAAGGGCGTTAAGCTAAAAGAATAAATTCTCCGCCACCACAGATATATATTTAATAGAGATCAAATGATATGTCATCAATTCACAATGTTAGACATACAATCCCAATCGACTATCCAAAATTCAAAGTTGAACTTATATTGTTTTTGGTGTCAAAGTTAAACTCAATTTAACTCAAAATTCAATTCTTTGAAAAATACCCAAGTTGAACTAATCGTTCAAATTTCTCAAAATAATATCTTTACAAGATATAAAATTTTCACACTTAGCCATTTGAAACCAATTTCAAATATTCATTTTTCAATTTATCTTTAAAAGATAAAATTTCAAACCTTTCATTTCATATTGGAAAATATTTCCATACTTATTCAATAATAAGTAATTCACAAATTCTTTTATTTTCAACACTTTGAAAATATTCAATATACTTGAATCAAAATTAAGTATATATTTCATTCTTTAAGGAAATCATTCTTTTAAACACATTTATTTGAGTTAAAACGAATGTTACGTAAAACATCGTTACGACAACTCAAAATGACTAGTATAGGGATTCAGATTTAAGATAGTTATATAAATCCCAATACTATAAACAACATTTCCTTCCGGAAACCATTTACTATAACAACAGTGTTATAGTCCACCATTTCCTTATTTCTCGAAACGCCTATTTCAACAATTGAATGTTGAAATCTATGTATTCGATAGTTAATGCATTTTAAAACATCTTTAAAACTATTAACTTTTTCAACTTCAACTTAATTCATAGTTTGAATTCTTCGTACTTTTCATAGTATTAGTTTTAAATCAATTTCAAACTTTTCAATATTAAGTTTTTCACTTAATTTAATTTTCCGCATGTTTAAATTCAAATTCATCACTGAATTTATTAAACCTATAATGGATTATCATGTTGACAACTTCAAATTTGAAATCTAAATTTCATTTGAACTTTACATTTGCTTTCTATTTCAAAAATAATCAACTAGTTCTTTAGTAAATTATTCATCGAATTGGTTCCATTAGATCTATATTTCCATATTAACTATTTTAGGCAATAGTTTTAAACTTGAAATATAAACTTCACATCAAAACTAGTTTGATTCATACAGTTAAATCAACAATTAAATCTCATTTCATAATATCATTTCCCTAAAACAGATCTGTTTTATTTAATAATATATTCACTGTCCAAAATCGTGAATATACTTTGTCAACCAATTTCATCATTTCTTCAACCTATTTTTTTATTTTTAAAGGGTTATCCACTGTCCAAAATCGTGGATATATCTCCTTTAATAAGCTACAACAATTTACTTATCAAATTCAATTGGTTTCGAATTTATAAACAATCTTTACAAATTCCCTTTTTATTTATAAAACTTCGATTTATAAATCTTTTTATTAATTCAATTCAATTCAATTTATATAACTCAGTTATATACCCAAAATCCATATTATAAGTTAAATACTTAGAATTCATTTATTTACTAATTCGTTCTTAACAACATTTGAAATCAATTTCAAAAGAATTCAGAATCAAATTCCCAAGTTATAGTTCAATAATCCACTTGATTATAACCAAATTGACATGTCATTTTATTTCCCAATTATTACTTTGGAGATATTCAAAATATTTGATTTAAACCAATTCATTAATTCACTTAACTCATATTTCATTTTTTTCATAAATCTCAATAATTCGATAATGAGTTTCCGAACGATTGAAACTCAAATCTAATGAGTTCTTACCGAAGAGAACTATCGCAAACTCACATTTAGAGAGGGGAATTTTCAAAATAATTCAAACTTTCAAAATACCTTTTATTTTAAAGAAAACAATTTTATACTTCTTTAAATTTGAAAAGCACTTTCTTTATAGTGGTTCTAGTACTATTCATATTAAACATCATAAACTGAGCTTTGAGTAAACCAAAGCTCTGATACCACTTTTGTAACGACCCGCCGCTCTGACCGCCTCTAGTCGGTAATTAAACCAACTCGAAACGTTCAAAATGACGGATTGTTGTTCAGTTTATAAAGTTTAAACAGAATCAGCCACAGAATCACAGAATAATCATAATATTATTCATAAATGAATTTTTCTTGCATACATATAACAGAGTTTTATACAATGAATCAGATTTTAATACAGCGGAACAGTTATCTATATATATATATATATATATATATATATATATATATCTTTTAGAGTACAAAGAAAATTTTCTCGAAAAACTTTAGTGAAGTGCTTTCCCCTCTCTCTCTAACTTCGCGGCCTGAAAATCTTCAAGCTGTAAAAATACTCGGTCTGACCCGAGTATTATATTCAAAAGAAAATAATACACAGGTCAGTCTAATTCAAACTCAGTTATTAGTGCATAGAGGCAAAAATAATCAACAATTAGATGACAGTCAAATATAATTTACCTATCCGATCCTTTAACAAGTAATCGGATAATGGTAAATATAACACTTAACAGTGTTAAACAACAATTCAACAGATTCAGATTATCAATGAGATAGATGAAGGGATTATTGATGAAGATCATTTAGAAAACAATCAAAATTTGCCTAAACGGCAATTAACTACAAAATCATCAAAATCGATTCAAAATATATTGAATTGGCAACAAAAAATAATTTTCATCAAAAAGAAAACATCATTTTAAACATTAAATTTGGTAGGGCTGCAGTACACACACGCGTATACGGCCTCGCCACATTTAAAATGTCAACTCCGTGGCTGCAGTTCACGCTTGCGTGCACTGCCTCGCCACTACCGTAATGAAATATGCAAAAGATCATAAATCAAAACACAATAGTATATCAATAAAAATCAATGTCGTGTGGCTGCAGTTCACGCTTGCGTGCACTGCCTTACCACTATCGTGATGATATACTCAAAAAAAAATCAACGAACCAAAATCAATGAAGGTTCAAATATCGATTCAAAATGTCGATACTACGTGGCTGCAGTTGCACACGTACATACATGTGCACTGCCTCGCCAACTCGAGTGCACAAGGTCAAATCAAAAAAAATCAGATTCAACACAAGTACAAATGACCTCGAAACTAAACGATCGAGCAACGACAACGTAAGTGCCGAACTCAACTGAAATTAGGAAAAACAAATCCAATTGCATCAATGTGACGCCAATCACAAAGCGAAACTGCATATAAAATGAAACTGCAGTCACAAAGGAATACAAAGGCAAACTGCAAAAAATACTGCAGTCACCACAAGCATCACACATGAAAACAACTTAATGTAGCCACTAACCCAAATGCAACAGGGTTTTAAATGAAGGCAACAAGTATTGCATCAGTGAACAACTCAACACATGCATATACAAGAATGCAACAATGACGATGCACTGATAATAACAATGAACAGTCATGTTAGGTCATAAAAATCTGAAACGATCTTCCAAAAATCTGCAATTCATATATGTAACACTTCTTGTTCATATTACGAGAAGAACAAGTGCGCAACTGAAGACAACACTGGGGCCAGCAGTTGCAAACTAGTTCAGAGGCATCAAAGCACCAAAGTTAAAGCCATGCTTTATAAATAAGGAGATAAATCCAAATATAACCAAGAATAAGGCAAAATATACAAAAGGGGCACAGCAAATACAAACTGCACAAATGCATCTGCAGCAAGGGGATGGCAACATGCAGGCCATATTTTCGCAATTTCAAAGACGTGCACACTCTACTAGAAGTGCACCTGACGTATACAACTGTCGAACTCAAGCAGCAACTGCAGATGGGATTAGAACCAACAGCACACAAAGGAAAAGATGAAGCAGTGCTCAATATCATCATACAGAATTTCAAGATGAACCAGACAGGAAACAACATATTGCATATATGAGACATGAATTCGTGGAGTAAAGGCATCAGTAACCCATACATGGCTGGAGATTACAAACTTAAATGAAAAACGCACATGAACGTGATGGCACAGTCCACGGCAACAGAAACAACTCAAATGCCTCTATGTCATATATGATGCAGTGACCATTTACATGAATCAAGGTGCAAGACCAAACAGGCAAATCCAACAAAAAAATGAACACTGCAACTTGCTCATAGTATACACATGGATACAACTCGACCACAGTTACACATGCAGCTACCAGTGATATAAATGTATGACTAGTTTCAACCAAAAATGTACAGATGCCAACAGCTCGGGTACAAAGTGTCAACAACCACCAAACTATCGAAAGATGTAACAGTGATGAGGTAATGAAAGTTACAGGAATGGACAAATTCGAATGGCCAAAATATCAGGGGTGACTTCAAAAATACATCAAAGCAGTAATTTAAAAATTTACAACTGCAGTTCCAAGTGACCAAAGTCAAAGTCACAAATCGAATAGTTCAAACCAGAGTCAGAGAACAAGTGCAAAGCAAAAGTCAATGTCGTGCTTTACCAAAATCGAACAATATCAAAGGCCGAAGCCATAGCATAAAATCAATTTTCCAGAAATTCGAACAAGCTAAAATCATCAACATCAACAAAATTGAATGGCCAAGAAAATAATTGACAAATTCAAACAGTTATACATGAACGAAAATCACCGAATGTAAACCCAACAACCTGAGATGGAGTTAGATGTGAGTAACTAAATTACTCACCTTTTACCGAAGCCAAAGCCCTAGCTTGAATCGAAGACGAAGAGACTAGACTCGTGCAAAAACCCTAACTTGGATTGAGCGAATGAAGATGAAGCAAACCCTAATTTCTGAAGGGAGAGGGATGAAAAGGAGCCGCCACCATATTTTCGATTTTTAGATTAGGTTTCGAATGAGAAAAGGGGGAAAGGAGGTCGGGTATAAAATAGAAGGAGGAGACGTGATTTTGCAAAGGAGATAATGTCTCTTGCGTGATTTAGGGCGTGGAACAAGGCAATTGTTACGGCATAGATTAAGGCAGTGTACTTCTTTTTTTTTATATTTATTTTATTATATATATATATATATATATATTTATTTTTAAAATAAAATTTTTTTGTATAAATCTTTTTCTTTAAATAAACTTATAAACGTTTTACAGCTCAACATCAATTTATAAGTTTACATAAATATAATTCGTAAATCCAAACTATTTTTTTTCTAAGTCATTTGTTTGAATTTAAAATACAATTTCAATATTCAATTTCAAACTTCAAAGTTAAATTCAAATTTCTATTCAACTTTAAATAGATTAAATTTAAAAATTTAATCGTCAATTCATAGTTTTATTGGAATTCAATTTAAAATTATCTCAAATATTTAAAATTAATTAAATATCTTCATTTTTAAATTGTTCAAAATTCAGGATCGTTACAAATTCTAAATCAAATTTATAGTTTTCAAAATTTTCCAATTTTTTTTTCTCAAAAATATTCTAACGCCTTCAATTTTCGGAAAAATTCGCCATAGTCTCCTTTGTGCGGCTCGATCGGAAAAAAAATGGTAGTATATATATCACAAATATACATCTCATCAAGTGATGAGGCATCCCGCAGGGAAAAAAGTGTAAAACTAGGGTATTTAATCCGAGATATGTACCTTATTTATTATTAGCGAGCATAAACGGCTAATATAGCGCGAAAGCGAGCTCCAAATGCGAAGCAAACGCGATCCGCACCTACTAAACACTCAACAAACAAATGAGAAACATGTATATAGACAATAGTATCGATATACAACATATAGCAACATAATAACTATATATGCCAACATAGCAAATACAGTAAAAGCAATATATTCAACCATCAACCAACTAGCATTCAACTAACATCCATAACCAATAAATATTCATTCATATTCTCATTAATATTTAATGAAATGGGTTTTCAATTTAATCACATTTGATTTATTAACAGTGGATGTTTTTACTAACATTCATTTTCAATTAGTTTATATTCACTAATTCGTATTCAAGTTGGTTCACTCCCAAATCAAATTCAATTCTATTTAAGATTCACTTAACTTCCAATTGGATTTCAATTACTTTAGCTTTCATTAATACTTAATGAATTATATAAAATCAACTAACAACCATATAACAACCAATGTATATTAATTACAACCAAATTTATTTGCTTATATTCGTTATTTCATATCAACTTAATTTACATTCAATTGATTAACATTTAATCCATTCATTCAATTCAATTACAAAAGTTGAATTTCATTACATAACTCAAGTTTATATCCATCACTTAACTTTATTAATTTACTTTGATACCAAAATCAACTTCATTCAACATCACTTAAGTTATATTCCATTCCAACTTTATTTGGTTTTACTTAACTTAAATTCCCACTTATAAATCAATTTCAGATTCCAATTCTAAAGTAAATTTCCATTTAACTTTAAATTCATTTTTATTACAACTAATATTCATAAATATATTCATATAGTTTCACTTCTTATATATATAAGTTTATTTCTCAATTGCAAATCACATTAATTATAATTTAATTCTTATAATTCTTTTGCTTATACAATTATTCTTTAATTTACATTATTCAAACAACTAAACAATCAACTTATATACACTTTAATAATTCTGAAAAATTATTCCTTTATATATAAAAATATAATCAAGGTAAAATTATTTCATTTACCCAATTTAAAACAATATCGTGTCGAATTATTCTGGACAAGTGTTTAGAGATCCCTATCAAGAACGCTGATCACACGTATTAACCAGAATCCATATACCACTCAACAAAGCAATCATCACAATATAAAACAATTTTTATATTCACTAACAATTATGCTCTCATAGCTATTATTACACTCAACTCATTCTAGAGTACTACTGACTCTATCTCTAATGAGTAATACCCAACAGAGCCATGGTCGTCGCTTAACCATATGCTCTGATACCACTTTGTAAGGACCCGATTCTTCGACTTTCGAAAACCAACATCAATACGTTCACTGTATCAATTACCGAGCACTCGAATGCCGGAAAACCGAACACTTAAGGTTTTAAGAAGAAGAAAAAGAAAAAGATAGAACAGACCAGAAAGAAAACAACAGAACAATATCAAAATCTCACAATCGCAGCGGAACAACATATAATAGATAAATGAATAATCTTTAAACAACGAACTATATCGGTTATTACAATACAACACGTTACATTACATTATATCATCATCAGAGTGTAAAACAATAAACAATAACAAACAATGCAGCGGAAAAAGAAATACTATATACTAGTAATACGCCAAACCATCCATCTTTCCTCCAGCAACTCCTGAATTCCTGATAAACCTTAACTCTTGACAGCCCTGTGGAAATTGGTGGGCACCCAGAGTTTAGGAAAGAATTTTTCAAATTATTTATTTTCCAAAAATATCTTTACAAGATATATAATTTTCACACTTCAACCATTTGAAAACAATTTCCAAATCACTTTTCATCTTTACCACTTTTGAAAACAAATTTCCAACATTTTCCTTACGCGGAAATACTTTCATTTCAACATGGTTCATTTAAACCAATTAAATAAGTCCTTAACGATTTACTTTATATTACGTTCAAAATCCGTAAATTAATTCTCACACTTCAAAAATAAATCAACGCTTATCTTTAAACAAATTCCCCTTTCATTTATAAATTCCATAGTGAATTTATATTCCAAAATATTTATGAATATACAATTTCAATTATTCATTTTCAATTTATCTTCAAAAAGATAAATTCTCAAAACATTTCATTTCACATTGGAAAACATTTCCATACTTATTTATTAATAAGTAATTCACAAATCTATTTATTTTCAACACTTGGAAAATATTCAATATACTTAAATCGAAATTAAGTATATCTTTCATTCTTTAAGGAAATCATTCTCTTAAACATATTTATTTGGGCCAAAACGAATGTTACGTAAAACATCGTTAAGACAACCCAAAATCACTAGTATAGGGATTTGAAATTAAAATAGATATATAAACCCCAATACTATACAAAATATTTTCCTTTCGGAAATCATTTACTATAACAACAGTGTTATAGTCCACCATTTCCTTCTATTTCTCGAAAACGTCTATTTCAACAATGAATGTTGAAATCTATGGTTTCGAATCTTAACACATTTTAAATCATCGTTAGATCGTTTTTATTCTAATTAAAACATCACATCCAAAACAATTTCTTTAACATATTATTCACTATTTAAAAACGTGAATATACTTCGTTAACCAATTTCATCATTTCTATACATTTTATTTTAAAGGACTATTCACTGTCTAAAACGTGAATATAACTCCATTAATAAGTTATAACAATTTACTTATCAAAATAAGTCGTTTGCGGATTTATAAAACAACGTTTATAAATTCCATTTATATTTATTTTATAACAACTTCCTTTTATAAACCTCCTTTATTAACCTATTCAATTTATATCTCAATTATAAACCAAAAGTCCATAATTTAAGTTAAATACTTATATTTTATTTGTTTGCAAAATCGTTCCTTTAACTTCCCAAATTATAAATCTTATAACTTATAACATTCATTTATTTACCCATATCTATTCTTCAAATAACTTTACAAATTTTATAAACCTACTGCCTATAAAATTCCATTTATAACTTCACTGTTTATAATCCTATAAATTTCATTCATTTATGAAATTCATTTACAATTCATTCTAACACTTATAAAAACTCGTTTTATAATTCAAATATTTTAATTTATAAATATCCATCTTATAATTCTTTTATACAAATCAATTTGTATTATTATTTTAAAACATCTTTAAACTCCTTTATAATTTCACCATTTTGATTTATAAAATAATCAAATTTCATAAATCCTATATTTCAAACTTTTTACAATAAATTCAAAAATCCCAATTTAAATTATTTCATGAAATCATTTATCCCATATTTTCAAAAATTAACTTTTAACTATATTTCTCAAAATCATAATTTTTATAACATTAACATTATGACGTTTATTTATTTAAACGAATCAATTCAAAAAAATATTTTATAAACGTATACTTTCAAAAAATCAATTTAAAAATCCTTTTAAAATTCCAAAATTGGCCTAGTGATGCTACACACCAAATAGTCAATCACGAAAACAATGACATCATATATCGATATAATAATCCATCAAATATCAAAATATCTGAAATCAAATAAATGCTGTTGAGGAATCCAGTTGGATCCCTCCAACCTATTTTCCTGCATCCAAAGATGTTAGCACAATACCAATTCCGTTCCAGTACGAAATTGTCGCGGTATATGGGATTTAAAATATTATCCGCTTAATAGGCGGCGCAATAGGGTCTCATCCGCTATATAATGCGAGAAATTAATTCCAAGTACATAAATAATAACAATTTCACTGTTTATGAAATATTCGCGGTATATGTTTTTAATAAACAACATCCGCTTAATAACGGCGTATAATGTCTATTTTAATAATCAATAGATAACAATCATCATTCAAACGTACATTCAAGAATTTTAAATCTAACTATTTAAAATAAAAATCGAAACTGATTCGATTGAGTGTGAAGTTCTCACATTGATTCCAATTTCGTTTTCAGCTTTTATTTCGAATAAAATTAAACGTGCGTTTAATTTTACCCGAAATTCTCACTAACTCCAAATGACTCCAATCCAATTCTATAGCGTAGTGCTCGTCCATACGATTCCAACGCAACTGGTTACGCGCGTTTTCGACCTCGTATGAAAAAATACGCATTTTTAAAGTTACACGAATTTTAATATATCAATTTACAACATAATTAACTATTTTTAAACCCCCATCTAAATCACAGCCGTTGATTTCCATTCCCTGCAATCATGACCGCACTCCCTCTTCTCCTCCATCTTCACGTTCCCAGGTCACAAGATACGCACGCCAGAACCCATATTTCAAAATTAGGGTTAAATTATGCAACCAAATCGAACACCTAGAACTCGATCAACTATCACCACATCGAAGCTTTTTGAGCAAGCTACCTTCGGCCACCCCCTTGTGAAGCTCGGCCTCCATCTGTGCACGCAATTCGATGATGAACGGCCACGAACGCACCCCATTATCTCCCTCCACATCACGCCGTTCTCGATCAACTCCGTATAGATTTAAACTCTCTCTACGCTCTTCAACTTTGCTGTTGAACACTTTCTCTAATTTCTTACGGATTTGGAGAGATTGAGGAGGAAAGAAGATGAATTTCTGGCCATTGAAGATAAACATGGCGGCTGAAGCTTTAGATTAGGGTTTTGGTGAAAATGAGAAAACAAGGGGGCTTTTATAGAAAATTTACGCGACACTATTCATCCCGGAATTTCCGAACTCCAAACGAAGCGTGCCAGTTGGCGTTTCTAAGGTTTATCCCACGTTTCGAACACAATGGAATGTGTTTCGGGAGCTAATTCGATCATCTGTGCGAGTTATGGAAATAAACGTTCGATTTAAAATTAAATCGGTAAATCAAATTTCTAGGCGTTTTAGTTTGCACCGGACAAACGGTAAATCCGATTGACACGAAATTTGAAACCATACAATAATATCACTTTATGGATCCGATGAAACTGGTTTCGTCGAAATTCGAGACTTTTTGAAAAATGGCTATTTTAACTTGCCAAATAAATATTAAAACAATTTCGATGCGTTTTGAGCTGCCACGATCAAACGAAAACTCCGATTGCTACGAAAATATTAATCCGATAATAACAAATTATTGCGGATCCAATGGAACTATTTTCGTCCAATTCTGAGACTGTTCGAAAATTGACTAATTTCACTAGTCGATTTAAATATTAAAATATTCAATTTTCACAAATAAACTTTTAATTCGATTTTAAAAGTTCTAAAATATCGTTCTAACTTCAATATGATAAAATAAAATTTTACAAATCATTTTCAATCATATTCAACCCAATTTTCAATTATTTCTGTATTTTCGACTATTAAATTATCGATTTAATTATTCAATTAAATCCAATTATTCGAAAAAAATTATTCGACTAATAAATTTCACTTATTAATATTTAAAATCAATTAAATATATTAATTTTAATTAATAAAAATTCTGGGTCGTTACAACATGACCGTTTTATAAGCTCGTACATACTATGGCAGCTCATTATTAATAAGTCGCCATGTTATGTATCAGAAAATTCATTGTTGAAACAAATTCCTAACTTATTTGTTTTTATTTACCTAGTATGTGAGATTTTGGCTGAGTTCACACAGCATCAACGGCCCTAACCATCATTAGCCCTCCAAACATCTCCCGTTTAGAAATTTAAGATAATAAAAAAAGGACAAATTTTCAAAAGAGACCAATTTTCAAAACCATTTGCAGATATATGCTAGTTTTGAAACTAATTGCATAAATATGCTAGTTTTGGCCAGCTCAGCGATGAGCTGGCCTTTTAAAAAAAAATATAACGGGGCGCATTTCAGAAATGCACCCCTTTATATTTGCACTGGCGCATCTGCAAAATGCGCTAGTGCAAATCTTTGCTGTCCAAACCTGGACAACAAACTATATTAAGCAATTCGAATTGAAATACACAAAATCGAAATTCAATTGGACAGTCTTAAATGATAGCAAGCGTTTATCAATATGCAAGCGAACAAATAAAACTACCATTAAATAAATTCCAGCATAACATAATTAAAATCCGATTACATTCGAATTAATGCAGAAGTTATAGTTCGACTACAAAAGCAAATTAATAGTAAACTAAAAATAGGATTGCTCATGGTTGAGTTGGATCGTCTTGAGAAGGTGGGGGTTGAGAAGGTCCAGCAGGTTGCGATTGGTGTGTATCCTGCCTTCTTTTAGTTCTTCGCTCTCTAATCCGCAAAGCTTGTTTGGAAGAGCTTGGCCGTGTTAATCGATTTCTAAAAAGGAGCGTGTCAATAAGTTTCTTCAAATCAAGACATCGTGGTTGGACTTCTCGTTCGGGTACTCTACCATGTCCGATATCAGATAACCTTCCTCCTACCGTCTCTAGTACATCGACCTATAAGTTGAAGTTATTTATTCAAAATTAGAAATATAATTCAAGCGAATAAACTAAAAATATCACGATAATGTGAAGATATACCACATCTCGCTCAAGCGGTGCACCGGCGGTGTATGCTCGTTCGTGAGAAGTCCGATATGCAACAATGAATCTTCGAGTAATCGACCAATACCAAGTCATGTATCTCGAAATAGGAATCGTAGGAAGCTGTTGGTGTACGATACGGTTATGTCTATCGTTCCACTGGACGATAGCAAACTCCAAATCCGACTTTGGTTCGCATGGATCAGGTATGTGTTGCTGAAGACCAAACTGTCGCATCACTCGATCAGGATTATACATTTCTACATCTCGCATGCATATGATAGGTGTCTTACAAAGCCAACTATGCATCCCACTTAGACATATCTACGGAAGATCGACTAGCACATCCTGTGTATACGGATTCCATATAACAGCTCATCTGTTAACATGTCGAGCTGGTCGCGATAGTAAGTGGCCACCTGCTTTGGAGACTCAACCCAAGTATGATTGCCATCATATTTTCTAATTTCCCACCACCCCATCAATGATTTTTTAGGGACAATTGTATGTATTCTCCAATGACAATTTTTATCAACACTACAAATCGCCGTGTACTCTGTTTTGCGGGATCTTATGGGTTTAAAAGAAAAAGAATTCTTGATGGACCACTCACTTAACCGCTGAATAAGTATTTCCTTTGTTTGAAATTGCATTCCCACTTGAAAACCAGAGTCAACACATTCCGAGGTAAAAACATCTCTAATAGGAGTTACAATTTGAATCAATGATGCCGTCATAATTTTCGCAGTACATAAATCATCTGTCAAAGGCATCTCAAATACCATATGTTCATCGTTATCATCGTCATCTTCTTCTTCCACCAAAAATGCTTCGTTATTTTCATTTTCTTTCTCATGATTAATTTCAAACTCTAGCGCTTCATTGTTAACTTCCATATTATCCATCCATGACATATCATTATCCATTGAAGCAATTTGCATACTATCTATATGTTGTGAACTACGACCTCCATCATCATTGTTAACCTCTCTAGCATTTGTAGGAACGGAGTGTAAAAATTGATCATTTGCCAATCTAGAGCTTGAACCACCGGATGCATCGTAGAACTGTGAAAAAAAGAGTATGAGATCAAAACGCTACAAATTTCAACTACTCGAATGTAAATACTTTAACAAATTACTTACTTTGTATCCACACAAGTAGGAAATACTGGACTTGGATTGCTTTGATAAGGATAACTCGGAATAGTACCAAGAATTTGAGTAGAATGTTGGTTCAAATTAGTGGTATTTGCATCTTTAAAATGTCTCAACTCCTCTTTTATTACAAATAATTCGATCATTTTCATATTAACAGAAAACATAGCGTCGACATCTTCAAAATCATTTACGTCGATAGCAGAAGATCCAGAATCAGTAACCCACTTGCTTACTAGTTTTACATCATATTCTTGTGAATTAATTTTTGTCACCCTATACACCGTTTCTTTTAGTTCATGATAGGAGCAAAAAAATTTAACATTTGAACCTTTTTTTTTACCACCGACATATACCGGTGTATTGTTTTCTTTTATAGTCAATTTTCCATCAAAGTAGCAAATTATTGGGATGAAATCCGACAGACTTCTAAAAAGAAAACATTATTAATTTTAGAATAATCAATTACTACACAAATACTAATGACATAATAAAGCATAAAAATGAAAGGATGGACATGTGAAAGTTAGAATATGAAAATACCCAAAAATTGAGTTAGGGTTTGAGTTTTTACCTTTAAATTGATGCCAAGTAGCTGATAGAAGTAATCCGACTAGTAATCCTTGTATATTTTGGAGACTTTAAGTAGATATTGATCAATTTTGGAGCTGAACTGAAGAAAGGTTTGTAATTGGAGTTTGGACTAGACTGTTTTGTTTTGAGTAATAAAAGTGAGTTGGGTATATTGCCTTTTGCATTCTGTTTTGTACAGAAAGATTTGCACTGGCGTATTTTGCAGATGCGCCAGTGCAAATATAAAGGGGCGCATTTTTGAAATGCGCCCCGTTATATTTTAAAAAAAGGCCAGCTCATCGCTGAGCTGGCTAAAACTAGCTTATTTCTGAAATTAGTTTCAAAACCAGCCTATATCTGCAAATGGTTTTGAAAATTGGTCTCTTTTGAAAATTTGTCCTAAAAAAAATGAAATAAATTTAATAGAATATTAGACTACAATCATTTTTCAAACATAGCATCGAATTATTAACAAATATTAATATTCTACTTTCATTTCATAGAAACACTTCAACTTAAAAGGACAACATGAATAACCATCCGCCTTCTATATTAAGCTCTATTATTACCCGAACCATTAAACTCAGTTGCCTACAACATGATGCTATCAAACCATTCTGATATCAGGTTATCCGACTCATTTTGGCAATAATCGACACACCCACACATGTAGCAAGTGCCTTCTCAACCTATGAAGTTCTTAGCTAGTTCCTGCTAATAACAAAAAATGGGCTTAAAGACATGCCCACTTAATAATACTTCAGGATGTAAACAACAGAACACATGCATAAAAACATCCATGCTTATTAACTACAAAATCCAATTCCTTGGCAGTATGAAACTCAGTAGTAAGCAAAAACAACTTTGTCATATTTCAATAAAGGATGCAAACGTAGAAACAGAGTAAAAAATAACTTAACCCGATAGAAATAAAGGATGGAAATACAATATCTTCAACTGCCTTTGGCCACCTGTCCTACAAAGAAAAAGGGCTATAAGCTATTAGTGCTTGATAGGTAGAGTACAAAATTTATGGTTAGTGCGGAGTTAGTCAAAACAATAGTATACCCTCAAATTGTTTGTACTGAATTATGAGAGTACAGTCAATGTAAAAAAAACTCATTGCATTTAAAGCACTCGTGTCTGTTAATTTAACACTCATAGTTATCCAACTGTGTACCCCAATCATAGGAAATATATTTAAGCTAACAGTTACTAAATGAATTTGAAAAAAAAAATCTTGAACGATGCGAATGTCCGTACATGAGTGCATATGAACAAACTTATATAGGTAAAGCAAACCTTGTGGCAAGTGTAAAAGTTAATTGGATGGTCAATTCAGTAATAAATATTGCATGCTGTTCAAACTGCTGCTCGTTAGATGGATAATATTGTAGTGATTCATTGGGAAAGTGTAACAAATAGTGCAAAACTATTTTTTTGAACCTTTTCAGAGTATTGAGTTACAAAAGAAAGCGTACTGTGCTGTAGTTCAAGCATGCCCACCTCAGTTAAACAATGTCTACTTGGCAATCCAGGTCTGTTACTTTCCCACCGTTATCATACATTACTTTCTTTAAAACGAATTGTTTATTTCTTTTTACTCAAACGTATTTTGTGTCCAGAGGCCTGACAATTATTTAAAAGGACACAATTAATGAAAAAGGTGGGCTAGGTGGGAGGTAAGATGTGATGTTAAATTCTTAACACATTTCCTTTAGCTTTAACATTCTTTTTCATTTTTCTGTTCAGCCCTTTTGCTTTCATACAATGTCTAATGATACATATAAACTCTCTTACAGCTAAACAATTTTGAATAGCTTATGAAACTAAACACAATGGCTGGACAAAGCTACAATGTTATCACGCAGGTTTTGGATACTTGTTCTAATTTAAATGTCTTAGTCATTATTGACTATATTCAATAATTCCTGAAAAATAACAATTGTGCACTGTTTCCAGTATTCTATTTTTCCTTGGATATTAATAGATTACTCATATAAGGCACTGGATCTTAATGATATTTCTTCGTATAGAGACCTTTCGAAGGTATCCCTATTCGTGTAACTCATTATTTTCCAAGATATTACAGGTTAGCTACTTCCATTTTTTTCCTCGTCTTCATGTTATCAAGATCGTTTTAGTAGCTTAATTTTGCCCTAGTTTTGTTTGTAATATTTGTCGAATCAATTCACAGTAGAATGTTTTCACAGTTGCGGTATTAATTATGAATGTTCTTGTATTTACACGATTGAAGCTAATTTCCGGGAAAGAATGATGTGATTGGTCATCTTAAACTCAATTTAAGGCTATTTGAGTCATGATTTTTTTTGACAGAATTACGAATGTATTTGATTGAATTCTTTGATTTAATTCTTTGATTAAATTCCCTAAATAACATTTGTCCATAAGCAAAAAATAAATATTCTTAACTTTATTTATCAAATTATCAGTAAGCAAAGTAACCATGTGTACAAATTAAGCGTCAATAATCATATCGAAGGTTAATTCAACAATTACTCAGCAACATTAACATTTGTACTTTAATTTACTTAAACTGAGAAAAATATCCTACAAATTAAGCATCAATAATCATACTGAAGGTTAATTCAACAATTACTCGGCAACATTAACATCTCTGCTTTAATTTATTTAAACTGAGCAAAAAATTCAGAGCAAACATAGTAGGCCATCAAACATTAAATGATGAAAAATGTTTAACAACTAAGAAAGCAAACAATGTCAAAATCAAATTTGAATGAACTGTGTTATGGCAGTGTAAACTATCGAACTATAATGAGATATGCAGATCTGCAGTTGAAAATTTAATTTGAGTATATCTCAAAATAGTGTTGAAATATGGAACTATCGAACTCAGGTGCGACAGTTTAAACTATCAAACGGTAATGGAATATGAAAATCTGGAGTTGAAAATTTAATTTGAGTACATCTCAAAATGCTGGTGAAATATGAAACTATTGAACATTGCGGTAGTTTAGATCATTTCGACCATAATTTGAGTAAATGTACACGCACAACATGAGTCTAATCGAATCATAAAGTAAATTCGAATTAGTAATTGAAAATCTAGAGTTGGCGAAAGTGTTGAAGAGGAGAACTAACTTGAAGGAGTGTGAGAGAAGATGCTAAACATGATAGCAACGATGATGGAAGGTGGTGACAGTGGAAGTTAAATTTGTAAAGAATCTGGAATGTTAGCGGTGCGGACTTAGAATTGGATTTTGTGGAGCCGATTTTGGGAAAGTAGGATAAGTGGGGAAGAAAGAGCATGTTGGGATTCATGAAGCAGGAGAGTTAATAGAATTACGAAGGGCATTTTAGAAAGTCCAAAAAGGCATGGTTGAAATCGACGACTAGAATTTACATTATTAGTAGTATAGAAGTACTTGGATGTCTATTGATTGTAACAAAGGAAAATAGGTTTTAATATGATTGCTACTATTTTGAAATATATTTCTCGGTATGCATAACTGCCCTTGTCTATATTTTAACATAATATTGCTAGATTAGCATATAAGTTGATGATTTTTTCTTACATTCCCCTAGGAAGGAACAAACATGTATAGTTGACTAGTTGTGCTTAAATGTAATGGTCAAGTTTACAGCAAAGCATGCATCAATGACTACTAGGAATTGATGTGCTTATTTTAGGTCTTCTATGATCACATGTTCTATCTATTACACCTTTTGGCACCAAGATATGAGTTCATCATTTTAGAATCCAATACTATTTCATTGGTTCCATCAAAGACCTATCAGAAGTTGAAATAATAATTCAAATTTTAAAAGAGTTTATATTCTTCAAAAGAAGAATATAATGATGACTCATTTAGCACAGCCTACCTTGCGCCAACCCTAAATAACGCAAGGTCAATACGGTACAAATTCTCTACAAGTTTGAAATATTGAACCAAGTTTCACATGATATGAGTCTACGCTATCTCAACATTACACCTACCTCCACTCTTACGTTCATTCTGTAAAATGACACCGCCCGTGATTTAGGAGCTTTCATAATTAGAAAAGAAATAGATTTGTTTTATTGCAAAGTAACAACAGTAATAGATACATAACACAATTACACGGTATGGTATTTTTATACATAAAAGATGGGCTGAATACAAAAGCCCATAATACTGATTGCAATCCGTGTGAACCCAAATGGTGCATCTGGACCGTTGATGAAAATACACGGCTGTGATATATGCTGGTGGTTGCTTCGAATTACTATCTGTGCTTTGTGAAAGAGGAAACCTTGTTTCGATTATATCATAATATGCCGCCTCAAATAAAACTAGGGTTTTATCTCCTCCTCTATTTTCATGTCGGCTGAGAAAATTTTGAGTTCATCTCGAAAGCGAATAAAATTTCTTGCTGATAAAGCTTTAGTCAGGAAGTATGCTCTTTGATAAAAGGAGGGGACGTGGTTGATGGAGAGCTTGCCGCTTCCCGTTCTCTCACGAACAAAATGAAGATCTATCTCCATGTGCTTTGTGCGAGCGTGTTGAACAGGATTCATGGATAATGATATGGCACTGAGGTTGTCGCACCAAATAGTGGGTTTCTGAGTTGAGCTGAACCCTAATTCACTAATCAGGGTTTCGATCCAAATAATTTCGGCAGCGGTGCTTGCGATGCATCTATACTCTACTTCAGTACTACTGCTAGAGATAGTGGACTGCTTCTTTGTACACCACGAGATTGGATTCTGTCCAAGGTAGATGCAGAATCCTAAGATGGATTTTCTGTCGTCAATGTCATTAGCCCAGTCTGAATCACTGTAAGCACGTATGTTTATGTCTTTGCATGTCTTTAAGTGTAAGCCATATGCCAAAGTCCCTTTGATATATTTGAGAATACGTTTTACTAAACACCAACGTTCACTTAATGGGTTTTGCATGTATTGGCACACTTTATTAACACTGAAGCATATGTCGGGTCGAGTTATAGTGGCATATTGAAGGGCTCCAACGATGCTTCGATATTGTTTGACATTCTCAATAGGTTCACCTTTGTTTTTGGACAATTGTTTGTGATTTATCATTGGGGTTGGTAGAGGTTTGGCTTTATCCATATTGGCCCTGACCAGAATGTCACTAGTGTATTGTTTTTGTGACAGAATAATCTCATCGTCTGATTTTCTTTGAATGTTAATTACCAGGAAAAATTTTAGTTCACCCATGTCTTTAATTGCAAAGTGCTTGTCAAGTAGTTTTATGACTTGATCGATATCCTGTTGATCATCTCCTGTAATGAGAATGTCATCGACGTACACCAGTATATATATACTCGTATGCTTTCTTTTCCTTGAGTATAATGAGTTATTTGACTTTGTAGCACTGAAACCTTATTGTGCAAGAGTGTTTTTTAATTTCTCATGCCATGCTATGGATGCTTGTTTTAGTCCATATATGGCCTTATGTAGTTTGCAAACAAGACCTTTACTAGTATTTGAATTATATCCTTCTAGCTGTTGCATGTAGACTTCCTCACATAGCTCACCATTCAAAAAAGCATTATGCACATCTTGTTGCTTTATTTTCCAATTTTTGTGAAGTGCTAGTGTCAACATAATTCTTATGGTTGTGGGTTTGATAACTGGGGAAAAGGTTTCTGTGAAGTCAAAACCATACTGCTGGGAATATCCTTTAGCAACTAACCTGGCCTTATTCTTAATTATGTTTCCATCTGCATCTCTTTTGATTTTATAAGTCCACCTGCACCCTACTATGTTCTTGTGTCTTGGTGGTTTGACAAGAGTCCAGGTTCCATTTTTAATTAATGCATTGAATTCTTCATCCATAGCCTTTTTCCATTTCTCATGCTTGATGGCTTCAATATATGATGTTGGCTCCACTTCAGTCTTTTATGCTGTGTATATTTTAGGCTTGAAAATCCCACTTTTAGATCTTGTGATCATGGGGTGTGTTGTTTCTGCATGCTGATCATAAGTATCTTCCAGTTGATCTTTATTGCCTGCTTCTGCATTATTTTGCTGACTATCGTTGGATGCATTATCATTCTGATCATTGTTCTGCCTATTGTTTAGCTCACTGGTATACTTCTTATCATTTGTTTCATTTGGTAGAAAGCTAGTGGTTTCATTATCTTCGTCTATGCTATACCCAGATGCAGTGCTTGATATGGATGCAGTTTTATCATTGAGCCTTTGATCATAGAGAATTTGCTGACCATTATTTTCTGCATGTTGAGATAATTCTGGAATGTGCATGATATGTGTTGTTTTACTGCTGATTTTCCTGTTATGTTTCTCCTTATCTGCAAATGGAAAAGCATACTCATTAAAAACTACATGTCTTGAAATATAAATCTTGCCTCTACTGTCCATGCATTTATACCCCTTTTGATTATGAGCATATCCTAAAAATGTGCATGGACTGGAATTGAGGCATAGTTTATGCTTGTTATATGGTCTAGTGTAAGGAAAACACAAGCACCCAAAAGTTTTTAAATGATCATACTTTGGTTTAACTTCATAAAGTTTTTCATATGGAGAAATGTTGTTTAATACTCTTGTTGGCATCCTATTAATAAGATATACTGCAGTGGAAAAGGCCTCACTCCAGTATTTTAGTGGGAGTGATGCTTGAGACAAGAGTGTTAAACCAGTCTCCACTATATGCCTGTGTTTTCTTTCCACTAAACCATTTTGTTCCGAGGTGTGGGGGCATGTAACTCTATGAAGTATTCCTTTTTGGGTAAAGAAATCTTTCAGTGTTTTGAATTCTCCCCCACCATCAGTTTGAAAAATTTGAACACATTTGTTAATTTGTTTTTCAATGTGAGTGATGAACTGTATGATAGCATCTCTAGCATCAGATTTTGCCTTGAGAAAATATATCCAAGTGTGTCTGGTGTGTGCACACACAATTGATAGATAATACCTGTATCCCTGAGTAGTATTGACTGGTGCTGGACCCCACAGATCTGCAGCAATTAACTCAAGAGGATTTTGATATATGGTTTCAGAAATAGAGAAAGGTAATTTATGCATTTTACCCATTTGACAGTGATCACATAAAAGTAAATCACACATGTTTGGAATAGAAATATCATCTTGTATTAAGATCTGTTTTACAATATTATAACTGCGGTGTCCAAGTCTACAATGGCACTTGTAAAATTTTTTTACATCATTATCATGCCTGGTACTAACATTATTAGACCATATCTTTACATTAGCAGCCTCATTATTTGCCATGTTGCTGAATTTGTACAGCCCATTATCCAGTTTACCCTGTAACAATATATTTCTAGTTAATGAATCTCTGACTAGACAGATTTTGGGGTGAAACTCAAAATACACCTTATTTTCACTCGCAAGTTGTGAAACACTAACAAGATTTTTTTTGATACTTGGTACTCTTAACAAATTATTTAGATAGAGTAAACTTGTACCTTTTATGCAGCTAGTACCAACATGTGTTATGTTTGTAGCTTCACCATTTCCCGTAAGAACAGATTGATTACCTGTGCATTCCTTGCTGCCCATGTTTAAATTCTGTAGATTGTTGGTGATGTGGTTTGTAGCACCTGAGTCTGGAAACCATTCATCAGTATTGTAGTCATTTGACTTGGCTGTTTCATCAGTGACATTATCTCCATTATTCTTTTGTTGAGTTTGAATCATATTTGCATTAACTTGCTTATTGGTATGAGATGACTGGCCATTATTAGTGTCTTCCTTGTATCTGAAATAACACTTGTTTGCCATATGTCCAAATTTCTCACAAATCTGACATTTAACTCTGTTGTTATAATTGTTTCTCCCCCTACCTCTGCCTCTTTGATTGTAACCTCCTCTCTGGGTGTGACTGTCTAGTCTGGGTTGACTAGATATACCTTTTTGATTCTTGTTCTTTGATGTAATTGCATAATTGACATTAAAATCTTCTTGCATTGACTTTCTTTGATCAATTCTTCCTTCATGAGCAAGGAGTGTTGTGTGTATGTAGTTCAGATCTAGCAGAGTTGGTTGTGTTGCTATGTATGTAATTAAAGATTCGTAATCTTGATCCAATCCATTGGTAATGACAAGAATTTGTTCATTGGTTGAGACATGATGGCCTACACCCTTCAATTTGTCACATAGGTTCTTGATTTTTGCAAGATAGTCTCTCATGGGCATATCATTCTTCCTTGCATTTTGTAGTTCCCTCCTGTAATGCATGACTCTAGCTGCTGATTGTGAACCAAAAATACGTTGAATAGCTGACCATATTTCATAGGAACTATTACATCCCACAATTTGTGACAATAAATTTTGGCTGATTGAAGATAACAGCCATGATGATAATAAATTGTCTTGCTTTTGGTACTGTTTGTATTCAGGGTTACTAATGGTTTTTCCTTCCTTGTCAGTGATAACAGGAGGTGGGACAATCTTGGTGCCATTGACATAGTCATGAAAGTCATATCCCTTTAATGCAATCTCAACTTGATATTTCCATAGAATATAGTTATCTTCGTCTAATGAAGTATTGATGACTTGACCCTTTGGCTTGATCAGGACCAGATCTGAAATCTGATGATCTCTTTGTGGATTTCCCGAAGTCCCTGATGTTACATCTTCTTCTTCAAGTGCCATGATGATTCAAGAATCTTGAAATGCCGGTTTCTTGGTGATGAGAAGTGTAATGGCGAGGCTAATCTTGGAATTAGCAGCCAAGAATCTGATCAGGATTATGTATATTACTGTTTTAGCAAAAAACAGTAATGTACATAAATGAAACAAAACTACACAACCAAAGAAGACAAAATGAGGATGTTTATCTGATTTCTTCTTTAGGATGGTGTAGAAAAGATATAGAACTGATAGAATGGATCTAAATGAGATTATGGAGAGGTATGCCTCCCCGATGATGACATCTTTCTGAGGGGAGTCGAATAATCTCAATACTTTGATTTTCTTGATTTGGTTTTTTTTGAGAGGATGCCTTTCGGCTATGATGTTCCGATACCAAATTAGAAAAGAAATAGATCTGTTTTATTGCAAAGTAACAACAGTAATAGATACATAACACAATTACACGGTATGGTATTTATATAAATAAAAGATGGGCTGAATACAAAAGCCCATAATACTGATTGCAATCCGTGTGAACCCAAATGATGCATCTGGACCGTTGATGAAAATAAACGGCTATGATATATGCTGGTGGTTGCTTCGGATTACAATCTGTGCTTTGTGAAAGACGAAACCTTGTTTCTATTATATCATAATATTCATATCTTGGGTTGATTGAAAAAGGATGACTTAAAGTACTTTATCTATTAATAGAAATGATATAATTTTCATCACTAGATCGCAAGTACTTTATTATTTTTTTGTCCCTATTATAGGTTATGGCAAATGTAGACAAAGAAGCAGATGGAATAATGGCGCAAAAGGAATTGGATTTTGCAGAACAAAAACGCATGGCGAGTAATGCTGATATTTAGGCAAGGTTTTCTAAGCTAAAAATAGGAGTGATGTTCATATTGGTATTGGTGTTGTGTATGCAATTTTCAGATCCTTGCTTTAATGTGTGGAATAAGATGATAAGGCGAATGATATTGGCTAATTACTGAACAGAGGAAGAAAACCATTGGATCTTTTACCTTATCAAAGATAAGAATTCAAAGGGATTTTGGTTCTATGGACGGTGATGCTTTAAAACTATCTCCAGCAACATTTAGTTAAATATCATATTATGTCAGTTGCTTTAGTATTGTTTTTTTGAACTGTCATTATATTATTAATAACGTGGAAACTGTAACATTCTTGTAATTTCAACATTAGTACTCTATTCTTTAATAAGAGTAGAAATGTATCATTGTCATAATTATGTAAGCAGTATTTGTAAATAATTTTGGATTTCAGATTATATATGTGTGTGTGTGTGTGTTTATTTATGTTAAAGATAATGTTTACGATGTTTGTGAATCGTTAATCAAATGTGTATGCTTCTTTTATGGAATGTGTAAATGTTACTTTTATGGTAATTAAAAAAGTTATTAAAAGTATATCTACTACATTTGTTAAGCATGGTTAAAATTAGGAATGGCAATTGGGCGGGTTAGGGCCGGTTTTTAGTGCTCCATATCCGTTTCGAATTTTTTAGAACTCGCCCCAGACCCGCCCCGTAGATCCGGTGCGGGTTTGGATTTTTGCCCCGTACCCGGAACCCGTACGTGTTAGGGTAGACCCGACCCGCCCCAAGATCCGATGAGTCTTATGTATTGATTCAAAATTGTGTACCAACTTACATATATTTATTTTTTTATACTCGTTATCACAAAATAATACATGAAATACAAATAAAAACGTGTAAGGAAATTTAGTAAAAATGATGTGTACAATAACAATTCAGAAAATATATACATATGTTATTGTATAATTATCAATGATGCAACTTAATACTCTAATTTTTTATATAGATTATTTATTGGAACATTTTAATATCATGCTAGAATCACTTATATCTAAGAAGATTAATAAATCATTATAGCGATAAAGCTGTTTCATGAGATGTTAGTAGTGCGGGTCGGGTTGGGACGGGTCAACCGAGCTTCGACCCGAAGCACTCAAGAACGGGCCATGGGTCTACCCGCCCCGATGACCCAATGGGGCAGGTCTGGATGGGCCAAAACAGGTGCGGGTCGACCGAGTTTGGACCCTGGACCCTTGCCGTTGTCATCCCTCGTTAAAATGACTACGATGATGTTTAAAAAACATCATGCTATGATTTTAACAACGTTTTGAAAATATTATAGAAATTTTGAACATAACTTCTTGTAAAGGTGCTATTTTTCACAATGTTTTTTTTTGGAAAATGATACTTTATTAACAGCATAAAAGAAAGTATATATTTCCATGATATGCCTCATTAAAACCTTACAATCCCCCTAACCTAAACGGGTGCCTTACAAGGAAAAAGAGTACATATGATTTTCATATACTAACATTACAAAACCATGACTATTGAAAACAAGTTGTTGAACGGATGGAGGAGTAAACTAACACAAGACGCACTCAAAACCATCCGTAAAATCACCTTGATCAATAGACACGAGAATACATTTACTAGAAATAAAAAAACAAATACATGAAACCAACAAGAGGACTTCACGTGAGATAAGGCATCAACTCCAACAGGATGATGAATAATCTATCTTAGGGGATAAGCATCATCCAGGAGAGAGAAAACATCTAACTAGATCTGAAGAAAAAATGGATCTAATAAAAATCCGACAACAGCCGCAAACTCCAGAATCCAGATTCGTCGATGAAGAACATAGGCAAGAATAGGAAGAGCTAATGCAGAAGCATTCGAGATGAGACCGAGTAGCTTTCATGGAGGCTGATGATGATTATGAAAGAGCGCATCGAAGCTCAGATTATCCCAGATAAGTCTCGTCTCTGAATTCATCACTTGATTTTTCAATATATAGTTCATAAGAATTTTAACCTCTTGTAAAATTAGGGTGGTTCTGACAGACTCCAGCATCTCGATTCCACTAAAAATTCTGCTGTTCCTTTCGCACCATATGTTCCAGATCAGGGAAGTGAAAGTTAAGTTGGTAATTCGTCTTAGTATAGTGTCCTTTCCCTATCTTCGTCTAATGAATTCCAAAATTTGATTAATGTCGCAATTACGATTACATTCAATCTTGGTTTTTTGCATAATATTGTCCAGTAATCTTCTCGAATATGGGCAGTTAAAAAATAGGTGATCTTTGTCCTCTAATTCATTTGAGCATAGAGTACATTTTTGATCTATATTAGAGTTCCATCTGCTAACGCGCTCCTTAGTGTTTAATTTATTCTGTATAGCCATAAGCGCACAAATAGACATTTTCGACGCACACCCTTTATCCCATATAATTTTGGTCCAGAAATGTTCTGTATACTTGTTTCTGACTTGGTTCCATGCTGATTTCGTTGAACATTGTTCATTACTGTTCGGGTTCCAGACCCAATAGTCTTTTTCCTTATGTGTTTGAATGTTAATATTATGAATAATATTATGAAATTGAGAAGGTGTATTGTCCATGCTTTGTTTCCAGTTATTATTAGAAATTAACACAGAAACTTTTGTATTATGCTCATTTACCACATCCATGGCATTCCTGCCTACTTTATTAATTAATGTGGATCCATTGATCCATGGATCAAGCCATAAATTTGTGGTTTCTCCATTAACAATATTCCTATTAATGAGACCATTGCACCACTGTCTAGCACAGAGTAATGTTTTCCAAATGAACGAAATAGTTGGATTCATAGTAGCAGATTGGAAGTTATCTTTTTTATTGTATTTATTTTTAGTCCATTTAGCCCATAGTGATTCACCATTGATAAATTTCCACAAAAGGTTAACAGCCACTGCTTTAGATAAATCTTTAATTTTCCTTATACCAAAGCCTCCTTCACTCTTAGTTTTACACACATCTTCCCAACTCATTTTATGAGCTTTAGATTTCCACAAAAAATTAGCACACAATGAGTTGATTCGTTGTATAACAGTTAATGGAAAGTGTGTAAACTGCAGCCAAAACTGAATCAAAGGGTGAATGACTGTTTTTATAAATTCAGCTCCACCACTTATATTTAGCATCGTGCTTTGCCAGTGGCTGAATTTCTTATTTATTTTGTCTATCAGCAATCCAAAATCCCTTCCTCTTAGTTTATTATTCGATAAAGGGATGCCCAAGTAAATTATTGGCAGACTACCAATGTTCAAGTTTAAAATGCTAGCTTTTGGATTTTTGTTTGTGGCACCTTTACTAAGAAATAGCATAGATTTATTGCTGTTTAATTCCAAACCTGCAATACTATTCAAATCTTGGAAGATATGCTTGATACACTTGGCATTTTTAATATAAGATTTGGTTATGATCAGAATGTCATCTGCATATATCAAGTGAGTAATCAACAGTTCTGTTGGATATATGGGTTTTATATTACCTTTGAGGAATTCCATGTCAAATTTTATAGTCAGTAGTTCCATAGCAATGGCAAATAGATACAGTGAGAGGGGGTCACCTTGCCGGAGACCTCTCGAACTGTTAATGAACCCATATGGTGTGCCTTCTATTAGAACCGAAAAAGTTGGGGTAGAGACATATTCGTAAATAAGATCCGCAAATTGGGGGGGAAAGTTCATCGATATCAGCATATGATGAATAAATTCTCTGTTGATTTTATCATACACCTTATGCAAATCAATTTTCAGACATAAATTGTTAGAATTTTATCTGTTAAAACTTCTAATAATTTCATAAGCCATAAGGGAATTTTCTGTGATTACTCTACCAGGAATAAAAGCATTCTGGTTATAAGAGATAAGATCATCCAAATATCTTTTCATACGATTACAGAGAAGATTTGCTAGAATTTTATACGACACATTGCACAATGATATCGGTCTGAAGTCAGTCATATCTATTGCATTTGGTTTTTTTGGGATAAGAGAAATAAACGTACAATTGATTTCTTTGATAATTTTCCCAGTATGAAGAATACCATTCATAGCATTGCATACATCATATTTGATTTGTTCCCAGTGGAGTTTGTAAAATTTGGAGTTGATGCCATCTGGTCTAGTGGAGCTATTGTCATTAATTTGAAAAATAGCATTTTTTACTTCCTCAAGAAGAAAGGGTCTGCATAGACTAATTTTTGCATTTTCTGACAAAATTTTCTTGTAAATTATGTCTGGAAATTGAAATGTATTTCTCGACGTAGTGAAAAGATCTGAAAAATATTTTATAGCTGAATGAGCAATATTTTCTGATGCTGATGACCAAGAACCATTGTCATTTAGGATAAGATTATTTCTCCTGCTTGATTTCATTGAATTGATTTTGGAGAAGAAAAATTCTGTAGGTTTATCTCCTTTCGTCAACCAGTTAATCTTCATTCTCTGTTCGTTTTCTGTCACAATACATCTCATAATTTCATGAATTTGATAATTTTTCGCAGTATATTCTTCTGAAAGGCTGATATTTAGAAGATCTCGCACTAATTGATTGTAGGTGTTTAGTAGCATCTTCTTTTAATTTTTCCAGTTGAGAGTATATGTTGATTTAATTTGTGGACCAAATTTTCAAAGCAGCCTTTACATTTTTTATTTTACAGAGGAGAATGTAAAGTTCATTACCTGAGAATTCCTGCTCCAACGCCATCTGAACAGTGTTCTAGTATCCTTTTTGAAGATGCCACACATTATTGTACTTGAAAGGTATGCAAGTTCTTCTCTTCTTTTAATCTACTATTTTAATCATGATAGGGGTGTGATCGCTTATGGAATGATTGCCAAAATTTATACCAAATTGGTTAAACTTATCAGTCTATAACTTATTTACAAAGACCCTGTCTATTTTACTATGTATAGTGAAATTGAGTCCTCCTCTCCATGTGTAGTGGTTTCCTGAGAAGTTTGGGTCAATGAGATTAGATTTATTAATATAATCCATGATGCAGCCCAGCCTATTGATGAAGCAGCGCAATTGATCAATGCATTGAAATCGAGTCATTTGAAGGTTTTAGGTCGCTCGCCACCTAGTGAAGAGGCCTTAGGTCGCTCACGACCTAGTGGAGGTTGCATACGAGATAACACGTCATCGGATTTGAGTTGTTCAAAGGAAGGAGCTTTGGATCGTCCACGACCTAGGGAAGGTCGCTCGCGTGTCAACGGGCTAAGCATTCGGACGTTCAAGCAACAAAACGAGTAAGCGTTCCAGTAGGTCGCTCACGACCTAAGTTAAGTCGCTCATCCCGATTAGGTCGCATGAAGTTATACAGAAGCATTCTCTTAGGTCGCTGATTTGTTAAGTCGCGGAAGAAGTTTAGGTCGCTCTGGCCATGTGTCGTTGAAGCCTTCCAGGAGCCGAGCTACTTTAAGTCGTAGATCATCGAGTCGTTATGTGTTGTATGATTGAGTCATGTGTCGTTTGTGATTTCAAATGTTAAGTCGTTCATGTATAGGTCGTAGGTCGGCCAGTGTAAGTCGTTCAGCATAATGATTGTTAACTCGTGTATGTTATGTGTGCTTAGGTCGTCATGTTGTTGAGTCGCGTGTTGATTAGGTCGCGAACTACTGTAAGTCGCGTACCAGTGTGTGTCGGAGCCTGTTAGGTCGTTAACGACCTTGTTTAAGTCGTAAGTCGTGGGGTGTTAGGTCGTGTAAACGACTTAAGGGTCTGGGTTGTAAACGCTATAAATAGCGGTTGTGTTGGTCATTTGTGGTTGTTGATTTTGGAATAAACTCTTTTTTGTTAGCTTTGTGCTTTCATTAAATTGGTAGTTGAGTGTGATCTCCTATCTCCACTTACGGTATTCGAGTGCGCTCGAATCAACGTTCGTTGAAGCCAATTCGTGGAATCAAGTGCGCTTGATCAACGCTCGAAGAATTGTAGATCTCTTTTCACGGTATCGTGCACGATCAACGTGTCAGAGATAGCTAGAATTCGGTACCTTCGGATCAACGAATTTGGGCCTTTCAGTATTTCTCAATCCACCGATTGCTACTTTCACCGTTCCATCTAATTTTCGTAATATCCGCTGCGTCAATCCATGAATTCCTGTTCACCCCTATCATTATGAGTGTCGTTATTTAGTCTATTAGTAGGGGTTAAAATAGCGATAAAATCGCCTGCCACTATCCAAGGAAGATTAATATCCATAGATTGATCAATGATATAGTTCTATAGGTCTTGTCTCCTCATTTCCTCATTAAATGCCAAAATTCATAGATTGATCATTTCCTCATTAAATCAAAATCAAGTTATAAAATCATATCTTTAAAATCTCAATTTAATAAGTTTCAAATCAATTTAAATATATATTTCCAACCTTAATTTATTAAAATTATATAAAAATCTATTTTTAAAATATAAATTTTGAATAAATACTTAAACATAGTATATACTAATTAAATTAAAGTTTTTAAGTTAATGCTTATTATTAAATTTATTTTTATATTGAAACTTATTTATCTATATTTGAAAATAATAAAATTATAAGAAAATCTTAAAATTAATAAATTTCAAAACAAACTTATAATTTTAGAATTTTCAAAACATATAATTTTAAAATCTAAAATTTAAACATATATAAAATATTTAAAATCAATACTCATATAAAATCATATATAATTCTTTTCAAAACCCTGAAAATCATTTTAATATATATACACACACCAACGGTGTCTGTATATAATTTTCCATCCTATGGTCAAGTGATATGGATATTTATCATTTCGATCTGCAACTTAAATATCGATGAGTATTTATCATTTCAACCCACAATCTCAAATTCAATGTCAATGAAATTGCCTGGGTTTATCATTTTAACCCATAACGATTTTCTTCTATTCTACAAGATCGTTCGGGCATATATCATTTCAACCCATAGGGAATTCTAAACTAACAGGGAACTTGCAGAATGAGAACAAATATGATAAAATATAACATATCAATAAAAGATAAAATATAAATAACAGATCATGGTGTGAGATGTCATAGGTGAACAGTTACAGATAATGGCATATCATATATATAGCAGTTAAATAACTAGCAACAACATATTTCAATTGTGTTTCAAATGAAATCAAATTTAATAAATATAAGAATGTTAATCATGAGTGATTGCTCACCTTTCGAGGCTAGAGATGAACGAGAATGAGATGAGTTACGAATCCAAGCACAAATTCCAAAGCGAAGCAAAATTGGCACGAATTTGATGAACAAAGCTGATAATAAGGAATTGGTAAAACAATCAGAATCAGCTTGATATGAATTGAACTAAATGTGTGTGTGTATCAAAAAATCAATTTAAAACATTTATAAAAGTAAAATCTGTATATTTTCAAATCACTATTTAACTTGACACTTATGGAATAAAATTTCTATATTATATATATATACATATACATATACATATACATTTACATATACATATACATATACATATACATATACATATATATATATTAGAAACCAAACTAATGTATACTCATTAATGTAAATTAATATATATAAACATATACTACTCATATTATAAACTTTATAAATGATGTTATAAAATATTTCAATAGTACTATATATATATATGGTCAAATATAAGAGAACCAACTTAATACTGTATATAATAACGTAACATATATATAGTAGACTTATGTATAGATCTTATAATCAAACTAATATAAAATCTACACATTTTTAAACATATATAAACTGACACATACTAAAATTTAAAACAAAACCCATAATGCAAGCTATACAAACAAACACACATATATATATATAATATAGATAATATAACTTATATATTTTATATACAACAAATAGGTCATAAACTTTTATAGACTTATATATTCACAAATAGATTATCCAAAACTCAGAAATACGAATATCCAACTTATATCAAAATGTAGAACACATATAAAGTATATAACTTATATATATAACTTTCACAGACTCATTCTTAAATAAAATATAAACCAATATATATACCTTATACATGTTTCACGTTGTTAACGCTAAAATTTAAATGCTAACACCCCAGTGCGTAAAGTGTAGTTGTGAAAGCACCACCCGATGATTCGGGAACAGAGTATGATCAGAAAATCACAGAAAAAGCAGTAAATGACAACGATTTTAAAGTGGTTCGACTCAATAGTTTGCCTATGTCCACTCTGAATATCTTTATTGATGGTTCCATTACAATTTGATATAATTCTTCCCAAGTACAATACACTTTGAACTACTAAACACTTTGAACGAGTAGCTTAAACTTCAATGTAAGTGAAAGTCCTCAAATCCATGTCGGATGCATGAGATTTCCTCTTGAAGTTGTTGATAGCGTTCTACGTGTCTTGAAAGCTTTGAGTGTTGAGTTAGTTTGGAATGTAGCAGAGTATCAGTGTTCGAAAAGAACCAGCCAAAAAGTCCCCTGAATGTTGGAGATGGTCGCATATTTATAGATGTGATTCTGGGCGGCAGCTTTTCACTCAAGTCATGAGTCGTGCACGACTCATGGAGAGTCGTGAGTCGCATTCGACTAAAGATTCAAGAGTCAGCAGGCAGTGGAGTAAGTGGTGTGGTTCTGAGCTTTTCTTTGTTCATTTGAAGTCTTAACTCGTTCGCGAGTTAAGAGGTCATGGTTTAAAGTGAGGCAGTACAAAAATCTTGGCTCTGCGGTTTTAGGTCGTGTACGACTTAAACTAGGTCGTAAGTCGTCGACGAGTCATCTTACTGCGGCATGGTGTTGAACTTGGAAATACAATTAAGTTCTACCAACATCTCTAAGTTTTCAAATTTTGTTCAAATCATTGAGTCACAGTCCAAAGAATTCTCCAAGTCATAAGTCGTCCACGACCTAAAAGTTAAGTCGTCCACGAATTAAGAGAAAGTCTTAGCTCGGCTGCAACTCAAGGCTAAGTCGTGCACAACCTAGAAGCCAAGTCGTAAAGTCTCAAGTCAAGACAAAACAAATGAAGTGCAAATGAAGCTAAGTCCTGAGTCATCCAGAAGCAAGCACAACCTAAGGGGTTAAGTCGTATGCAATTAAGGTTGTGGGGGATCTTAAGTCAGTCACTTCGAAAACTATGCAAATTGGCAAAGTCGCAAAAAAAACTTCACGATATCTCTTATCAACTCATTGATCCTTCTCCAACCCAATAACCCGTTAACCCATGTAGGACGATATCGCCTCCTCTAAATTTATGAATCAACTGAATCGAAATATGGTGACCCATTGCCTTCTCCTTGCAAGTCATTTAAAAAACTCAATCAAACTGCTTCAAGCTTGTCAGCAATCGATCATAACGCGATTCAAGAAGAAGCCTGATGTGAGGATTCGGATTGAGGTTGGAAAAGGGGAAATCCATGTTCGAAAGATAACAGTAATTGCGAAATTGGGCGAGCGATGAGTTTACTTACGTAGTGTAATGATGAAGGTGGCTGGAACTTAATTGGTGATAAGGTGAATTTATCGAATTCGTCTCTCCAACTATTCCAGCTTACAAGGGAACAAGTGATCCGAACGAATTCTTGTATAAGTATGATTGGCACATGACAGGTGCCAGAGCTTCTGATGAAATAAAGTGTCGATATTTTCCTGTATATTTGGAAGGTGTAGCTCTGCTTTGGTTCACCAAGCTACCAATTCGGTCTATAGATCAGTTTTCTGACCTAACCCGGAAATTCAAGGAGCAGTACAGACTATATGCTTCAAAAGACTCAGAATATAAAAGAGGTAAAGGTGGATGATCTTACTTCCTTCTCTCCACACAGCATAAAACCCCGGGGGGCAACGGACATTAAAAAATAGAGTACAAATAAGTTTCTACGCTTCAACCTTCGAAGATATCACTTTTTATTTTGTGCATATACACATTTTAATGAATGAAATCTTCTACGTGGTAAAGCGGGTATTTGTAAGGTACATCAACTTCTTTTTGAGGAAGAGAATTTTCTAGAACAAGTAATTCATTCTTCCTTTGAAAGTTAAAGTGTGCTTTTATTTTGTTTAACATTTCAACTCTGGTGAAGTGAAAATCCGAAGAGCGGCTGTCACACTTCAACTCCTGGTGAAATGGGCCTCCGAAGAAGGCTTTTATTTTGTTTAATATTAAGAACTGAATATCTTAATATCTTTTTCCAATACTGCCTTTACCGGTACAGGACGGCTTTCCAGACGTATGAACTCATCTGCTTTCTTGTAGAATTTTTCACGGGAATTTGGTTCCTTCATGTTAAGCCATTTCCCAAATTCGCTCGTCTTGTCGATGGCCCTCATCAGATAGGTCAAGATCATTCGTGGTTCTGCATTGCCAAACTGAGCGCACAATTGGCGGAAAACTCTGTATCATGACCGGGTTGATTATGGAAGCGGCAAAACTTCCCGCTTTGTACAGCTCTTTTTCCGGTTCTCAAAACGGGAGGTTTAGGATAATCGACCGAATCTTTAGTGGAAAGGTAAATGCGCTCTGGCGTATCTGATAAAGAGGTATATTCTGATGACTTGAAGGTGTTGAGTTAGTTTGGAATGTAGCAGAGTATCGGTGTTTGAAAAGAATCAGCCAAAAAGTCACTTGAATGTTGGAGATGGTCGCATATTTATAGATGTGATTCTGGGCGGCAGCTTTTCACTCAAGTCATGAGTCGTGCACGACTCATGGAGAGTCAGGGATTCCACAGGTATTGAAGCTCCTACCTTGGATCCCTTAGTCATCTCGGCTGGTATTGGGCCAGCTATTGTGGGAAGAGTTCTCATTGATTGTGGCGCATCCTGCAATATCCTCTTCAAGAAAACATTCGACCAAATGAAGATCCCTATGGCTGATGTGCAAGCCTCATCGCAGAAAATCGCTGGCTTCACTGGGGAGCCAAAACAACCGATAGGAACCGTTGATTTGCTTGTAGAACTTGGAGAGGGAGAAAGAAAAGTGGTCCGCAAACAAGTGAGAGATTCTCATGCCAGCCAAAGCGATGCCGAAGACAGGCTCGAAGTGCAAAAAAGGATCAGTGAGGGCTATATTGCTGATGTTGCAGAGATTCGGAAGAAAACCAGCTCCCAAGAAGCGGAGATTCAAATGCTTAAACTTCAACTTTCTAAAGCTGAAATGGAGCGTGATGAGGCCGTTGCCCGCAAAATTGCAGCTGAAGAGTCTCACGAGGCAACGAGGGCCAACATCAGCTCAACATTATTTGATTTCTATCTGCATAGCATCTTGGGGCACGGTAGCCTCGCCTTTCTAGGCCCTAAGTATGAAATTACACTGGCTGAAGTTTGGGTGGCCGCACTCGATATGCTCGGTGGTAGCGGCGCTGGCTATGCTGAGTCAGCTCTTGAGGAGCACTATCTTGATGATGATGCTCGTGCCGCTCTCGCTAGGGGGAGAGAACAACTTGCAAAATTAAGGGCCGAAACAATGGCAGGAGAATATTCAGGAAAAATCATCTCAACTGCTCCAATTCAACCTTCTCCTTCAGCCGAAATTGACATTATCGGTTCTAGTTCTCATTCCCCATCTCCTACTAAAGTTACCACTGATATCACAAGCATACAAGGTAGAGATGAAGGCGGCGAGAGTGCCGAGGCACAGGCTTACGAAGTTGACGTCAGGGAACCAACTTCTGTAGGTAACCCTACTGACAATCTTGCCCAAGTAGACTGCTCATTTGTTTCTTACGAACTTGTGAGCTTTTTGACTACTTCTTGAATCTCACCGAGCCATTGTCTCCTCTTTTTACTGACTTGAACTTTTTTCCTTCTGTAGAGAAAACGTCGGGCACTGTTCAGGCTTCTCCTCCTCCAGTTATTCCTTCCCCGCCTCCTAAGGTCACTCCTCCTTCTGCCTCGCAACCCGGGTCACAAGAGGAGCAAATAGAAGCTCTTTACAGCTTAGATGATCCCATTGCTTCTCAAGATCCGAAAGGAGAAGAAACTGAAGGAAGCGAGAGGACTCCAGAACCAACTGGCTCCGATGTTGAACCGTTATCCAATCTTCTTTCTCCAGGGAGTGGGTATTCCTCCAAGAAGAGAGGAAAGCAGGGAGTTTCCAAGAAGAAGAAGAAGAAGGGATCTTTAACTGGACGAGGTAGACAATGCAGAACCACGAATGATCTTGAACTATCTGAAGAAGGAATTTCATCATGATTTCAGTTCTTCAACTTTTGCTTCAAGCTCTTCATTGTAAGAAGCAAAGCTCCTCATCTCAGTGTCGTGTTGCTCAAGAACTTTTTGCCACTCGGCTTTATCGTTCTCCATAGTGAGCATGGCCTCTATGTTCGCACGATTAACCCTTTGGAGCTCGTCAACAAGTTTTTGCCAGTTCGACATCCTCTCGATATCAAGCTTGACGGCGTCGAGGTTTCGTAACATAGCGGACTTGTCAATGGGGACCAAGTCAAGGTCAAACCTTACTCCCTTTAGACACCACTGTGGAAACCGACTCTGCAAAGTGGCTGGACCCGGTCCAACTTGGAATTTGGGCCTACTAATTATTGTTTGGATGTCTGCCTTCCCGAGAGCAGGAGAGCCGGAAGGAATGTCGAGCGAGACAGGAGCAGTAACCTTTTCAGGAGTTGTAAAGGTGTGCTTCTCACCATGTCAGGCTCGCTTACTCGAATCTTCAACCATATGACTTTTTCCTCTGTCATCATGGGATTTTCTTTTATGGGAATCGTCGCCTCTCTACGAAGAGTCGTGGCGCTCCTCCCTCTCTCTTCTCTCGTAACGCTCCTCTTGAGCCTTCTTCTCTTGAGCCTTTCGAGCGGCTCTTTCTTCATCAGATTCTCTGTAAGAGGGAAGGTAACGCCTGTAATCATATTGGCTACGCCTCCCGTAGCGCTGGAAATCATCATAGTAGGACCCTCTGCGCCCCATCGGAGAATCTGAAATAAAAAGAACTAAATCTTAGAATTCTTCAAAGTACAAAAAACCAGAAGCATAAAAGTGCCAAAAAATTCTAAGTGTGTGTGGCGTGCAAACTACGCGCATCAAACTACGAACCACTCTTTAATTGTGGAGTGGTTGTGGGTGTAATAGTTAGCGTCAACTCTTGAGTCGACGAAGTCTGTTGCAGGACAGAAGTCGCTTCAACTACCGAAGAGGAAACCCCGGTAGTGATAGGATCATCTTTAAAGATCTCTTGCGAGGTGGCAAAGAGGTCGCTCAACCCTTCGAAAGTATCGTCCTTGCTCTGCTTGGCAAGGCTAGTTTTTTCGGCTTCTTCGCCAAATTTCTATGATAGTCGGGGAGATCCCTGGGGCTCTTCTTCTTCAATAACAGGGGAAAGTTCGACAGGTAACCCCGCAACACCAATCGAAGTGGAGCACTTTACTAGCGATGTCTCGGGAGCAGGTCCTTTAGGTATGGATGTGTCTGTAGAAACCAGAGCATCTGATGCTTTAGGTGGGGAGTCTGGAACCTCGCAAGGGTGTGTGGAGTGAGAAGGATGAAGAAGTCCGAACTGGTGAAGGAATTCGTCGTTCAGCAAAAATTTCACGTCCCGTTCTTCAACCGGTACTGCTACAAGCCTCTCCAAGGTTGGCTTGTGACTGGGATCTCTACAAGGAGGGGGAAGTACTGAAATAAAAGAAATGATGACGAAGTTAACACTTGCCAATTCGAACTTCAAAAGACTCAGAATATAAAAGAGGTAAAGGTAGATGATCTTACTTCCTTCTCTCCACACAGCGTAAAACCCCGGGGGGCAACGGACATAGAAAAATTGAGTCAAAAACCCATGAGCGCTGTCAGGAAGACCGATGATCAGTTTACGATTTCGAGCACTTCTCACGATAGTAATAGAGGGGTGATCTTTAGTCCTGGTGAAAGAGCATAGGAAACAGATCTCTTCAAAGCTTGGGAATCGATCAAGCGTCCTCCTAAACAGTGCACACAACCCCATTAAAATGGCAAAACCATTGGGGTGTAATTGGGACGGGGCGATGGCCAATTGACGAAGAAGTTGTTGGAAAAAGTCATTGAAAGGTGGAATGCCCCCACTCAGGCACATTTGTCGATTGACCGTTACAAAGCCAGGAGGTGCTATGTCAGCAGTGTTACTTCTCTTGGGAAGAATGGCATCTGATTCAGCAATGCCAAACTGAGCGCACAATTGGCGGAAAACTCTGTACGATAAAGTAGAAGAGGCTCTTTCGGGAGGATTGACCAGAGGAGCAGGAATTACAGTGGCCTCTCTAGTCTGAACCATTGTATCTTCTTCCTGAGAAGTCATTCTACACAAACAACTGGATATAAAAATGTGAAGGTGCATATTTCCTAAAAGTGTGAAGTGTCATGCAAAACTAATAAAAATAGCAAGTAAATATAACTAGACTTAAAATAGTCGACGATTGGTCAACTACAAAATTTCAGAACTTGTTAATCTAAAGTTCAAGCATAATATTAGTGCAAGCTGGTCGGTTTCAATTGACTATTTCAGTGTTGCTTTAATATTTTACTTGAAATTGATGAGTTGAAAGCACTTCGTTCACACAATTTATTTAAATTAATTATCTGTTATTAACTAATCTTTCATTTGACGTGGGCAGTCGATGGCAGTATATTTGTCCCATTTTTCTGCAAGTATTGTGTTTAACAGGTTGATAGCGTCAAAGTTAGAATAATCTGTGAAGAAACACAACTAAGTTCAAGCAGTATATTCTGGCAATTCAAATTGGAAATACAATTAAGTTCTACCAACATCTCTAAGTTTTCAAATTTTGTTCAAATCATTGAGTCACAGTCCAAAGAATTCTCCAAGTCATAAGTCGTCCACGACCTAAAAGTTAAGTCGTCCACGAATTAAGAGAAATTCTTAGCTCGGCTGCAACTCAAGGCTAAGTCATGCACAACCTAGAAGCCAAGTCGTAAAGTCTCAAGTCAAGACAAAACAAATGAAGTGAAAATGAAGCTAAGTCCTGAGTCGTCCAGAAGCAAGCACAACCTAAGGGGTTAAGTCGTATGCAATTAAGTTCGTGGGGGATCTTAAGTCAGTCACTTCGAAAACTATGCAAATTGACAAGGTCGCAAAAAAAAACTTCACGATATCTCTTCTCAACTCATTGATCCTTCTCCAACCCAATAACCCGTTAACCCATGTAGGACGATATCGCCTCCTCTAAATTTATGAATCAACTGAATCGAAATATGGTGATCCATCGCCTTCTCCTTGCAAGTCATTTAAAAAACTCAATCAAACTGCTTCAAGCTTGTCAGCAATCGATCACAACGCGATTCAAGAAGAAGCCTGATGTGAGGATTCGGATTGAGGTTGGAAAATGGGAAATCCATGTTCGAAAGATAACGGTAATTGTGAAATTGGGCGAGCGATGAGTTTACTTACGCAGTGTAATGATGAAGGTGGCTGGAACTTAATTGGTGATAAGGTGAACTGATCGAATTCGTCTCTGAAAAGCTTCGAAGATCGTTAATGGCGGAAGTAAGCACGGAAACAAGTAGGAGAAGAAGGAGCGACCTAAACCTTTTATATCTCAAGGCAAAGGAATTTGAAATGGCACACGAGTTAAGATAAGTTGAAGCACACGACATACGAATTAGGCGTGTACTTCGAGGGGGAAATGTTAACCCTCAAATTCCTCCGACTCAAAAACTGAGCGACTCAATAAGAAAACGACTCAAGGTGGGCGACGACTCAATGGGTCAAGGAGGGTACACGACTTAGGGTCACCACGACCTAACGAGCTAAGGTCCAGACGACTTAAGGAAGTCTACGGCTTAAGAGATGGCACGACTCAACAAGTCAAGAGGATGGACGACTTAAGGGACTGACGACTTACCAACTTAAGGAAGCTACGACCTAACGACTTAAAGAAAAAGACCAACTCAATACCATAAAGAAGTTGCCGACTCAGAGTACTTTATGACCTAAGGCATCCACGACTTAAGGTTTCTACGACTCAAGGGAGACAGCAACTCAACGGACCAAGAAGTCTACGACTTAAAGCCTCTGCGACTTAAGATATGTCATGTCTCAGGTGAAGTGCACGAGTTAAAGAGCCTGCGAGTTAAAAGCTTACGAGTTAAGGAACTAACGACCCAACGGAATTAAGACCTAAGCGACTTAGGTAATGTCACGACTTAAGAAAGTCCATGACTTAAAGACGTTACGACCTAAGACTTAGACGACAAGTTCAATACCATGCCGCAGTAAGATGACTCGTCGACGACTTACGACCTAGTTTAAGTCGTACACGACCTAAAACCGCAGAGCCAAGATTTTCTCTTAATTCGTGGACGACTTAACATTTAGGTCGTGGACGACTTATGACTTGGAGAATTCTTTGGACTGTGACTCAATGATTTGAACAAAATTTGAAAACTTAGAGATGTTGGTAGAACTTAATTGTATTTCCAATTCAGATGAGTTCAAGACACGTAGAACGCTATCAACAACTTCAAAAGGAAATCTCATGCATCCGACATGGATTTGAGGACTTTCACTTACATTGAAGTTTAAGCTACTCGTTCAAAGTGTTTAGTAGTTCAAAGTGTATTGTACTTGGGAAGAATTATATCAAATTGTAACGTAACCATCAATAAAGATATTCAGAGTGGACGTAGGCAAACTATTGAGCCGAACCACTATAAAATCGTTGTCATTTACTGCTTCCACCTGCCCGTTTGCCTGCGGATGAGCTACTGCTGAGAAGCTTTTTCGGATTTTGAATCGTTTGCAAAAATCTGGGAATTCTTCACTTTCGAACTGAGTACCATTGTCTGTAATTATCTTTTGAGGCACACCATACCTGCAAATTATATTTTTAGTCACAAAACTTATCATCTTTTTAGAGGTGATAGTAGCCAGTGGTTCAGCTTCTGCCCATTTAGTAAAATAATCTACAGCCACAATGGCATATTTAATTCCAGATTTGGCAGTTGGTAACGGTCCTACAAGGTCTATCCCCCATATTGAAAACGGCCATGGACTGACCATCTGTGTGAGTTCAGTGGAAGGTGCTCTAGGAATTTTTGCGAATCTTTGGCACCTGTCACATTTTCGGGAATAGTCTGCTGCATCTCGATTAATTTCTGGCCAAAAATATCCGTATCGGAGAATCTTCTTTGCTAAAGTTTGACCACTTAAATGATCACCACATTCTCCCCCATGCACCTCATCTAGGATTTTTTTGGACTCTTCCCTGGATACACATCGAAGTAATGGCATTGAGAATCCCTTTCTGTATAATTGGCCATCCTGGACTATATAGCGAGAGGCTTTCCCCAGTAGCTTCTTTCGTTCTTTTGAATTTTTCGGTAAAGAGCCATTGAGCAGATATTTTGTTATTGGAGTCATCCACGAGTCTTGTTCTTGAGACACGCTCATGATCCAATCAATATCCATCTCATCAATGCTTGGAGCCGACAGGACCTCCACTGGAGTCAACCCCATAAATTGAGCTTCGCCTGTGCTAGAGTACTTTGCGAGAGAATCTGCTTTCGTGTTTTCTTCCCGAGGAATATGACTTATCATGTAATGGTCGAAATCACCCAGGAGTTCCCAAGCCTTTAACAAGTAGGCAGGCAGATTTCCCCCTTTCGCTTGGAATTCCTTCTTGACTTGGCATACAATAAGCTGAGAATCACTGAAGATCTGTAATGCTCGGATGTTTAGTTCTTTAGCAATTCTTAGGCCAGAGATAAGAGCTTCGTATTCTGCTTCATTGTTCGTTGAAGGAAATTCCAATCTTAGTGCATAGCATGATGACCGACCTTCAGGGGTTTCAAGTACAACTCCGGCTCCAGAACAGTAGTCATTTCTCGCGCCATCAACATATAACTTCCATTGGATTGGGGAATCATCGATCGTTTCCTCCTCACTGTTACCCTTATCTGTGAAATCTGCGATGAAATCCGCTAAAGCTTGTCCGTTGATCGCTTTTCGGGGATGATAAGTGATGTCATATTGACTGAGTTCAATATTCCACTTTAGAAGACGACCCGAAGTCTTAGGGCGAAACAGGACTTGCTTTAAAGGTTGATCGGTGAGGACTCTGATAGGATGAGCTTGGAAATATTGCCTCAACTTCCTTGATGCAATCAGGTAAGCAATAGGCGAGTTTTTCCAACTTGGAGTAATTCATCTCTGCCCCAGTGAGTCTTTCGCTGATATAGTAAACTGGATGTTGAATCCTCTTGTCTTCTCGTATCAGCGCTGCACTTAAAGCATGAGATGATACTGCCAAGTATATAAGAAGATCCTCACCATCGCCAGGCCTAGAAAGTATTGGAGGCGTTTCCACGTGGCGAATCAATTCATCAAAGGCTTTTTGGCATTCGGGAGTCCAATCAAAGTTTTTCCTTCCTTTCTTTAGGGCATCAAAGAATGGGATGCATTTATCAGTGGCTTTGGAAATGAACCGACTCAAGGCGGCGACTTTTCCATTGACACTCTGCAATTCCTTCTTCGTTCTAGGAGCTTTGACTTCCTTTAAGGCGGTAATTTGAGCTGGACTAGCCTCAATGCCCCTAGCGCTCACGATGAAGCCTAAGAACTTTCCGGATTCTACTCCAAATGAACATTTTAAAGGGTTAAGCTTCATTCCGTATTTTCAAAGGACTGTGAACATGTCTGCTAAATGTTCTATGTGATCCACTGCTTTCTTAGACTTTACTAACATGTCATCAACGTAGACTTACATAGTCTTGACCAATTGCGGTTTGAACATAGCATTAACAAGTCTTTGGTAGGTTGTCCCCGCATGCTTCAGCCCGAAGGGCATAACTCTATAGCAGTAAAGACCAACATCGGTGATAAAGCTCGTGTCCTCCTGATCTGGCTCATGCATCATGATCTGGTTATATCCGAAGTAGGCATCCATAAAAGATAACAATTCATGTCCCGTTGTTCCGTCTACCAGTTGATCGATCCTGGGTAACGGGAAGCAGTCTTTGGGGCGGGCCTTGTTTAGATCTGAAAAATCGATGCACACTCTCCATTTTCCGTTGGCTTTCTTGACCAGCACTGGATTTGAAACCCAATTCGGATAGGTAGATTCTTTGATAAAGTTATTCTCCATGAGCCGATCAACTTCTTCTTTTAATGCTGCTGACCTTTCTGGACCTTGAGTCCTCCTTTTCTGTTTCACAGGTGTAAATTTTGGATCAATATTCAGAGTGTGTACTGCAACTTCTGGGGATATTCCGCACATATCGGCATGAGTCCAAGCAAAAACATCCGAATTTGCCTTTAAAAAAGATATTAAGATATTCTGAATTGGCACATTAAGTTGTGAACCCACATTCAACACCTTGTTTGGGTCCTTTGGGTCAACAGGTACTGGTATTGTCGTTTCCACTAGTACCACTCTATTCTCCCCTGCACTGGCTTTTCTAGGATCCATCTCTTTCCGTGCTCCGCTGTGCTCGCCAGTGCGGGGTCCGCCCTGTAATTGCTACAAGGCTGGTTCTTTGATGCGGACTGGGGTTGCCGCATCCTTTCCCATTTCTCTTTTCCTTGTTTCTCGTAGCTCTGTCAGATAACACTCCCGCCCAGCATTCTGATCCCCTTTTATAACTCCCACTCCATTATCTGTGGGAAATTTAATGGTGAGGCACCATGGGGCCAGAACAGCTTTGAATGCTTCCAGAGTTGGACGGCCAAGGAAAGCATTATAAGCAGAAAATTCGTCGACATTCACAAAAGTTTGCTTGTGGACCACTTTTCTTTCTCCCTCTCTAAGTTCTACAAGCAAATCAACGGTTCCTATCGGTTGTTTTGGCTCCCTAGTGAAGCCAGCGATTTTCTACGATGAGGCTTGCACATCAGCCATAGGGATCTTCATTTGGTCGAATGTTTTCTTAAAGAGGATATTGCAGGATGCGCCACAATCAATGAGAACTCTTCTCACAATAGCCGGCCCGATACCAGCCGAGATGACTAAGGGATCCAAGGTAGGAGCTTCAATACCTGTGGAATCCCTGGCTCTGTACACAATATCTTCATCGAAAGTTCTTTGTTGCTTCAGGGGCGTAGCACCTTCCAAAACAAAGACATCTTCCTCGGCCGGTACATACTTCAAAGCTCGGGTATACCTTTCCATCTCACCCCAGCTCCTGCCTGCTGGGTGAGGTCCTCCCGTAATGACATTGATAACAGGCCTTCCGGATTCATGCCCTGCAGTCTTCTCACTTATCCTGGGTTGATGAGTAGGCGCTCGTTGCCCCTGACTAGACGAAGCGGGATTGCTGCTATTTTTTTCCACAAATTACTGCAGCTTGTTTTCCCTTATCAATTCTTCAATCAAAATTTTCAATTGGCGGCATTCATCGGTATCATGACCGGGTTGATTATGAAAGCGGCAAAACTTCCCGCTTTGTACAGCTCTTTTTCCGGTTCTCAAAACGGGAGGTTTAGGATAATCGACCGAATCTTTAGTGGCAAGTTAAATGCGCTCTGGCATATCTGATAAAGGGGTATATTCTGATGACTTGAAGGAACGAGGCTGAGCTCAGAATCGCATCTCATCAGCAAAGGATAGCCAGACATTTCAATTCCAAAGTTCGCCAACGTAGCTTTGAGATTGGAGATCTAGTCCTAAAGAGAATTATGACAGCAACAGGTGTGTTTGGGCCAAATTGGGAAGGACCATATGTCATAGGTCAGAAGCTTCTTGACGGTACATTCAAACTCACTACTGTCGAAGGAGATCAAATTCCAAGAGCCTGGAACAGCAATCACTTGCGCCCATACTTTACTTAATAGCTTTGTTGAAATATTGTAAAAAGAATTATGAATGTATGATTCATGTAACTGAAAGCGATTGTTAAACCGATGCAAGTGAATAATGAAAGACTATAAAGTGGATGTAGGCCCAAATTCTTGGCCGAACCACTATAAATCTTGTGTTCCTTATTATTATTACATGTTTTCTTTATTTTCGATATGAAAAGTACATTAAATGTATTGCTGAAATATAGATTTAAATTTTTGCAGGCAACGAAAATAAAACTTGCACATTACAAGACCAAGTGATTCTTCTTATCATTCAACAAACAAATTTCAAGTCACAAAATTCTCGAACTTAAATCCTAGATAAGAAGTGCTTCAATTGAACGGTCAATGATTTCGCCGAAAACGGGCTCTAGCTAATAAATTGAGAAGTTTGAACAAACAAACATCCAATTAAGAAGCTTATGCCCGTTCTCGCGAACTGGCCTAGCAATGAAGTACACTTCTTTGGATTAAACAAACTACTTGTAAGAGAAGGGAGTGCGAGCTTGAAAAGAAAAAATAGAGGATCGCTAAAAAGGCATAAGCAAGTGGACAAGGAACAACTAAAGCCCTCTTCGGAGGCACAAGTCCTCTTCAAAGGCACAACTCTTCGGAGGATAAAGACCTCTAACGAGGCATATGCCGCAAAAAAGAAAGTTCTCTACTCAACCAAAAAAGATTGGAGGAGTCATGACCCTCCAACCATGAGAGAGTAACTTCCAGGCAATCCTCGGAGGCCCATTTCACCAGGAGTGGAAGTGTGACAGCCGCTCTTTGGAGTTTCACTTCACCGGAGTTGAAATGTAAAGCAAAATAAAAGCCCTCTTCGGAGGCCCATTTCACCAGGAGTTGAAGTGTGACAGCCGCTCTTCGGATTTTCACTTCACCGGAGTTGAAATGTTAAACAAAATAAATGCCCTCTTAGGAGGCCCATTTCGCCAGGAGTTGAAGTGCAACAGCCGCTCTTCGGAGTTTCACTTCACCAGAGATGAAATGCAAGAAAGAAAAAAAAAGAGCCCCTCCTAAGGGGCAAAAACAGAAAGTCCTCTTCCCAGAGGCACAATAAGACAGAAAGACCTCTTCCCAGAGGCAGAAATGAAAAGACCTCCCCCCGGAGGCACAATCAAGCAGAAAAACCTCTTCGGAGGCACACGTTTCACCAAGATTGAAATAAAACTTCCAGGTGTTGAAACGTGAAAAAGTCTTCCTCAGAGGTGCAACTTTTAAAAAAAAAAAAAATCAAGAAGCCCTTTACTGTGGCAAGTAAAAAAAAAAATCCTCACTAAAAGCACACTTTAACTTTCAAAGGAAGAATGAATTACTTGTTCTAAAAAATTCTCTTCCTCAAAAAGAAGTTGAAGTACCTTACAAATACCCGCTTTACCACGTAGAAGATTTCATTCAATAAAATGTGTATATGCACAAAATAAAAAGTGATATCTTCGAAGGTTGAACCGTAGAAACTTATTTGTGCTCTATTTTTTAATGAATTCATATTCCTCCAAATGTGGAATAATTATTCTCTAAAAAAAAAGCACAAGTTCCTCATAAAATAAAATATTACAATGGGCTTATGGTATAGGGGTAGCATGGCATAACTACATCGGTAAAATTGCGCTCGAACAATATATACCACAAGCTCACTGCAATATCGTGCAAAGAAACTTGTACAAAAATAAATAGTAAATGCATTCTCAGATACAGACAGAAGTTTGTACAAAGAAAAAGAATCATTTTATTCAACACTATTTTATATACAGGTACAGGTTCCAAAGTAAAAAACAAAAGAAAAGCGGGGGGGGCGGTACCCGCACAATTTCCGGTCAGTACATGCAAAAGGCAAAGAGCGATATGAAAGCCACAGAACCAGAGCCACCATTTCTTCTTCCGCCCACCTTTTGAGCCCGCACCTGGCCGAATGACCAACTTTTTAGGCCGGCTTGTGTGGGTAGGGGATGAAGGAGAGAGGGGCTCGGTCGGACTTTCTTCCGTCTCTTCTTCGCCAGTTAAAGATCCCTTCTTCTTCTTCTTCTTGGAAACTCCCTGCTTTCCTCTCTTCTTGGAGGAAGACCCACTCCCTGGAGAAAGAAGTTTGGATAACGGTTCAGCGTCGGAGCCAGTTGGTTCTGGAGTCCTCTCGCTTCCTTCAGTTTCTTCTCCTTTCGGATCTTGAGAAGCAATGGGATCATCTAAGCCGTGAAGAGCTTCTATTTGCTCCTCTTGTGACCCGGGTTGTGAGGCAGAAGGAGGAGTGACCTTAGGAGGTGGGGAAGGAATAACTGGAGGAGGAGAAGCCTGAACAGTGCCCGATGTTTTCTCTGCAGAAGGAAAAAAGTTCAAGTCAGTAAAAAGAGGAGACAATGGCTCGCTGAGATTCAAGAAGTAGTCAAAAAGCTCATCAAGTTCGTAAGAAACAAATGAGCAGTCTACTTGGGCAAGATTGTCAGTAGGGTTACCTGCAGAAGTCGGTTCCCTGACGTCAACTTCGTAAGCCTGTGCCTCGGCACTCTCGCCGCCTTCATCTCCACCTTGTATGCTTGTGATATCAGTGGTAACTTTAGTAGGAGATGGGGAATGAGAACTAGAACCGATAATGTCAATTTCGGCTGAAGGAGAAGGTTGAATTGGAGCAGTTGAGATGATTTTTCCTGAATATTCTCCTGCCATTTTTTTCGGCCCTTAATTTTGCAAGCTGTTCTCTCCCCCTAGCGAGAGCGGCACGAGCATCATCATCAAGATAGTGTTCCTCAACAGCTGACTCAGCATAGCCAGCGCCGCTACCACCGAGCATATCGAGTGCGGCCTCCCAAACTTCAGCCAGTGTAGCTTCATACTTAGGGCCTAGAAAGGCGAGGCTACCGCGCCCCAAGATGCTATGCAGATAGAAACCAAATAATGTTGAGCTGATGTTGGCCCTCGTTGCCTCGTGAGACTCTTCAGCTGCAATTTTGCCGGTAACGGCCTCATAACGCTCCATTTCAGCTTTAGAAAGTTGAAGTTTATGCATTTGAATCTCCACTTCTTGGGAGCTGGTTTTCTTCCGAAGTTCTGCAACATCAGCAATATAGCCCTCACTGATCCTTTTTTGCACTTCGAGCCTGTCTTCGGCATACCTTTGGCTGGCATGAGCATCTCTCACTTGTTTTAGGAGCACTTCTTCTTTTTGAGAATAGGAAGTAGAGGAAGCAGCAAGCTCTTGTTTCGGTTCTTCAACTTTTGCTTCAAGCTCTTCATTGTAAGAAGCAATGCTCCTCATCTCAGTGTCGTGTTACTCAAGAACTTTTTGCCACTCGGCTTTATCGTTTTCCATAGTGAGCATGGCCTCTATGTTCGCACGATTAACCCTTTGGAGCTCGTCAACAAGTTTTTGCCAGTTCGACATCCTCTCGATATCAAGCTTGACGGCGTCGAGGTTTCGTAACATAGAGGACTTGTCAATGGGGACCAAGTCAAGGTCAAACCTTACTCCCTTCAGACACCACTGTGGAAACCGACTCTGCAAAGTGGCTGGACCCGGTCCAACTTGGAATTTGGGCCTACTAATTATTGTTTGGATGTCTGCCTTCCCGAGAGCAGGAGAGCCGAAAGGAATGTCGAGCGAGGCAGGAGCAGTAACCTTTTCAGGAGTTGTAAAGGTGTGCTTCTCACCATGTCGGGCTCGCTTACTCGAATCTTCAACCATATGACTTTTTCCTCTGTCATCATGGGATTTTCTTTTATGGGAATCGTCGCCTCTCTACGAAGAGTCGTGGCGCTCCTCCCTCTCTCTTCTCTCGTAACGCTCCTCTTAAGCCTTCTTCTCTTGAGCCTTTCGAGCGGCTCTTTCTTCATCAGATTCTCTGTAAGAGGGAAGGTAACGCCTATAATCATATTGGTTACGCCTCCCGTAGCGCTGGAAATCATCATAGTAGGACCCGCTGCGCCCCATCGGAGAATCTGAAATAAAAAGAACTAAATCTTAGAATTCCACACGTAAAAGAGGAAATGAGCGAATCGAAAAACGGTAGCTGGTGTTGGTGCTTTGGGTGGAGGCAAGGAGGACATGGTGTAGCACGTGCAAGCAGCCGCTGGCCAATAAAAATAAGGCTGGTGATGGAGTATGGGCATGGGTGCGGGCTCGCGGTTGGCTGGAGAGAGAGTGGGAGATGGTAGTGGCGAAGGAGAAGAGAGAGATGCATGGGATGGTGGAGGTTGCAAAGTGGGGGGCATTGTGCTTGGGTTGGGAGGTGGAGTGACTGGGCTCGGCTAAGTGAGGGTGGAAGATGGTTCGGAGGCTTGGGCTCGACAGTGGGTACTCGCGTGAGGTAGAGGGGACCGAATGGGATGGTGGAAGGGAAGCTGTTGTCATTGCTAGTGGTTGGCTAGTTTCAAAAATATGAAAACAAACTATAATATGTAAAATATATTTTCAAAGAAGAGACAAAACTATAGAGGTAGAGAGGAAGAAACTAACCAGAGATGAAAATGAAATAGCAATTAAATTCGAAAAGGTGGAATAACAAAAGCTGCAGTTTGAAGTGGTGGATATATTAAAAGCTGAAGGCTTTTGTTATTACACGGTATATAAATGAAGGGTCACGGGAAATCCAAAAGCCAAATTGCGGAATCGATACAGAAATCGTTCCGTAGATTTCGCCGTCTTTCGGATTCCGAAACACGCAAACGAATATACTACGGAGATCAGCACGACGAGGCAATCAAAACGATATACATATATCAGCAAGAGGTCCATCCTATCAAAAGTCGATATTCGGTACCAAAAATGCTGTTAATTTGCCGAAAATAAGATAGATGGAGCAATAGCAGTCCAAATTTGATGAAATGAGATATGCACTCAGAAGATAATTTACAAATTTATTATATAAAAATACTCAGGTTTGGAAAACATTTTATTATCATCAAATGTTAACTGGTTTAAATTTTGAATAAAATTACACAACAAAATAAACTTCCATATTTTCTGATTAAAATTTACCACTAGCTTTGTTTAAGTTGACGTATTTCAAATATTCAATTTTTATTTCCATATTAAACTATTTATAATTTCATAAAATTTAAATTAATTACGTTATTAAAATAGTTAAAATTTACAGGTCATTACAACTGTAATTCTTTAAAGTTAATGCACACATGGTTTAATACTTCTTCGTATATAAGAAACATACAAAATTTAAACTTGCTAAAAATGGCGAAGTTCCAGGACAATTCGGAACCTATGCTATAAATGTTGTCTACAAGGTTGTGCTAATATTTTCAAAATGACAAATTTGATATCATTTTTCGTTAGTTATTTTCTTTTGTGACGTTCGACACATAATTGACAATTTTTTTAATAATACAAGCTTATAGAATAACAATCATCAGCGATGACATAAATCTTCATTTTATTGATTATTTTATATTTAAAAGCTTGCTTTCTTACATGCCATTTGTATGTCAATTTTCAATTGCAAATCATGTATTTTTCTATTATATATATATATATATTCTTGTATTTCTAAAACATATGTTATTTATACTATTTACACTACAAAGGAAAAGGCAATATCCGACGGTAGAAAACCGTGGCGGCCGTCGGAGGCCGTCGGAAAATACCGTAAGAAAATAAGGTGTCGGGGTGCAGTGTTTTTGACAGCTTCCGACACAACTCGCCGTTTGTATTTCCAACGGCTTTCGACAAATTCTGACACTTGTCGGATGCCGTAGGAAACCGTTGGAAAAATTGATTTGAAAGCCATCGGAAGCCGTCGGAAAATTATAACCTGAACGCCGTCGGAAATCTGCTGCATTTTTTATATTTCTGCTGCAGTATAGCATTCCATCCACATTTCTCATACAAACACTATTCCACAAATGCTGCGGAATCCAATATATAATATTCTAACCAAATATCAAAAACCAAACTATACACAATTCACCAAACAAAAAAATACATAAAAGTAAGTCAAAACATATAATCACTATCCAAACTAATGTACAATACATAATAATATCCAGAACACCAAATGTTCTATCAATTCATACATCCCCAACATCCACATAATTATACAACAAAACAGGTAAGTGTATCATAACATAGTACATAAATCAACAAGTACCTCTACCATTTACCAAATCATACAAAATAGGAAAAACTCACCGACCAAAGCAATCAATCAATCTCCTCCAGAACCTGAGCCAAGGGAAGCGTCCACCATACTGCTGCATGTACTCGGCGATACGCTAGTCTAGCAACTGTGTGGTCTCTATGGCCTGTCAACGTTTCTGCTCCTTCAGCTGCGCCGCTCTAGCTTGCAAATCTTCGATCTCAGCTAGATCGATCTGACCTCTAGTCTGCATGCCCCGTCTCTAGCTGCTGGCCTGTAATAAATATTTAATTTAGCAATGTGATCTTTATAAGTGTATGTGCTGGTATGTGATTGATTAGCAGTGTGATAATGTTATTTAATTTAGTTTATGTTGTTTATGTAAGTGTATGTGCATGTTGATAACATCTTAGATTGTGGTAACACCAAATAACTATAGTGCCAAGATTGTTGACTTATATTTTGAAAAAATATAACTTTGGCAAATTTTGGCATAAGTAAAGTAACTATATGGTAGGATGAGAGCAATAAATTTGAAATTACTCCTACATTGCCAATATATTATTTACTTACCACTTGATTGCCAAATCCATATCGTCTGCCATGCTCTGATGGATCCATAATTGACTCAAAAATAGCATCATCCTCATCCGTCGTCCGCTAATCTCGACCCATATCGGCAAGGAGTTTCTGGTGCTGCTCCATAAATTTTTCCTGCATTAATACACTAATATTATCATATCTTATTTCATTATATTTTAACAAGTAGACAATTGCTAATACTGCATAAAATGAAATATGCTTACATGGTTCTTGCTGGATTTATCGTCGTGCCAGGTATATGAAACTGTCCCTTCCGTATTTACATGCTCATAGCATGCGTATGAGTAAACATGTCCATATAGCCCACGGGACCACGCACCTCAGTTTCCTAAAATTGATTTTTACATACAATTATTATACATTTAAAATTATATAACACAAACTATTTACAATTTGCATTCAGTAAATTTACCAACTCCTGCCAATACTGCTGAAATGACTTCGACCCTCCATGATGAGTGACGAAATTTTTATTTCTGTGTGCAAAGTTTCTTTCAGACTCTGCCTGTACATTCATAATTCGATACATTATTTATCGATCATGTATATTTTTTTATATTTACTACCGGTCAAATATTTTTTAAAAATTAGTACACTTGACTTTGCCTCGTCAGTTTTCCAGTATTCTAAACATGCTTGTCATGCGCTCTCCCCCATCCAACGTGGTTTCTTACCTGATTTCTTGATTTCGGATATCGAGTCCCTATAGTTTTTACGCATCTTCTTTGTAACGACCCAGAAATTTGGTCGTTAGATTTTGAACGTTAATTCATTTTAAATGTTAAATGTGGATAATGAATTGATTTTGAAGTAAGAAGATTTTGGTTAAATCAAATTAGTTACAATATCGAGTATGGAAATTCAATTGGATTTAAATAATAATAATTAAATATTTGGCATTGGGATAATTAGTAAATCTGGATGTAAATGGTAATGAAAATGGTTTCTAAGATTTCTTTTTGGTCTTGTTTGATTTGATTTGTAATATTGAATTTTTGAATGGAATCAAAGGTCGATCGATAAGCTGAATTTGGAATTTTATATTATTTTGATAATGAAATTTAATATTTTATTAATGTAAATAATAAGATTTTTATTTAAATTGAATTAGAATGATTTCTTATGTGATTATAGATTCTATATGATTTATAATTAAGTTAGTAAAATTTTAAAAGCGAAATTTTAAGTGATTTCGACGATTTCGAAAATCGCTCGAATTAATCGACGAGTTAAAATAGCCTTTCAGGGCACAGTCTCGGAATTCGACGAAATTAGTGCTATTGGATCCGTAATAGTTAGTTATTATCGAATTTCAATTTTCGTAGCGTTTGGAGTTACCGTTTGTCCGTACGGGTGATAAACGCGTTGAAATTAAAATCGAAAATTTAATATTTTAAATCGATTCAAAAAGTTATCTTTTACATGTGACAAAATTACTTTCGAAACACGTTCCACTATTTTCGGAATACGGGTAAAATCCTTTAAACGCCTTGCGGCATGTCTAATTCGGAGTTCGTTCGAAATCTTGAATTTGGTGGAAATTAATAATAAAATATTATATTAAATCGTTTATATATATTCACGTTTTAACTAAACCCTAGCAGAGAATTGAGCCGCCGCCTTCATTAGTTTCAACGGCCATAACCCACCGACCTTTTGCATAAAATCTCTCCAAATCCACTCGTTATATCATAATTCTCCAACTAGAGAATCGAAAAATTAGTCGAGCTCTCCACAGTGGACGGTCATGATCGCGTTTAGTCAATCGACGGGGTGGTAGTTTTGGTTCAAACGTCTTGACTTCGTACACAGATTTCAAGGCTGTGGTGGCGATTAGCTACGTCGATCTTTGCTCAAGGGTCGAGGGGATGTAGGCGCGCATGTCGGTGGTCCCTGATCGATCTCGCGATGATCGAGGGGAGTGCGGCTCGATGGAGTAGCGGCGTGGGATGTGGGTTCTTCGTTCTGGAAGTGTTCGTAAGAAGGATGGGAAAGGGCGATTTTTCCTTTGTTCAATTTGAACGGCCGATGGTATTTAAAAATAAATAAAAAGATTTTAGTTTAAAATTCTATTTAACATCTTTAAAACTGAATAACTTTTGTTTGCATAGTCGGACTTCGAAGAAATTGGCGACGCTGGAACCACAGCGAGTAGCTCTACGCTGCAGTTCAGGTCTGGGATCATTCTGATTAAGTAAAAATTTAGGTTAAATTGAACGCCGTTCGATTTAATTTAAAATTGGAACGCACATCGAATTCAAGGTGAGTTTATGTCACTCACATTTGGATTGCAAGTTAGTTCAAATAGTTAATATTTAAATGATTGCTTGATTAGTTGAATGTGATAATGGTTATCATATTGGATCAATATTTATTTGTTGTGCTAACATCTGTGGATGTAGGAAAAAGATTGGAGGGATCCAACTGGATTCCTCACAATATAGAAATTATTTTCGCAATTGATGATGTATGTTATTTATATATTGTGATAGATAAATTTTGAAAATTAAATTGTGTTGTGTTATGATTGGATAAATAAAATCTGGGATTTTAAAGTATAAATAAAGTAAATTGGGATGGAAAGGAAATGATGAGGGATTTTTGAGCAATGAATTTAAGGAAATTAAATTCAAGAATTAGTTTGGAAATTGGAAGTGTTTTTGAAATAGGAATTTAAAAGGAAATGAGAAAGAGAAATATATAAACTGGGTTTATAAATGAAATGGAATATTTATCGACGATAAATATTGAAGATACAGATTTCCAGAGGGAATTACTATAAAAAGTGCGAATTTTTTTAAAATAATAGCGAGATTATTTTTAAAGGATGGGAAGTGTATTTTTCTTGGAAACTAAGCATGTTTCAAAGAAAATTTTTTGAAGTATAAACTAAAAAGTTTTGAAAGGTTTTTTTCAAATGTTTTAGAAAATTGTTATTATTATTTTTAATTATTTTTAAATGAAAGTAAATATTTATTTAAGTAATTATGTTATTTAATTATTTAAAAGGTAATTTAGTATTATGGTTTCTAAAGGGAATTTAATATAAATATTTGATATAATAACCTCATATAAAAAGGAAATTTTTTGATTTAAGTTACTTAGGAAACTTTTATAGATTTTCAAAAGTACAATTTGAATAAAGAATTTAGTAATCATATTTTTGAGTGTATTTTGGAAGTGATTTCCAGGAAATGCAAAATGTGTTTAAAAATAAAAAGGGTTTATTTTTAAAGTATTGGGAGAAATCTACGGGATTTAAATGTAAATTTGAATTGAGATAAATCCAGCAGGATTTATAAAAAGAATTCTTTGGTTTATTCTAAAATGGAAGTGTATTTCCCTGAAAAGCCAAGTACGTTTTTAAAGAAGATTTTGAGTAAAAGTTAGAAGGTTTGAAGTTGTTTTAAAAGAATGGTTTGAAGAAATTATTATTTAAGTGGTAAAAATTTTAAAAGTGAATATTTATCAAATTAGTCATGGTAGTAATTATTTTAAAGGGTTAATTAGTATTACGTTTTAAAAGAATATTTTTAATATTTATATTTTATAAAATGGATTTATTTTAAAGATATGGTTAAAGTTATTCGAAATTAGTATAGAATTTTGTAATTCCTCTTTTAAAATTTAATCTAATTTAACCTTTGTGATAACATTAGTTTATATCTTATAAAATAATCTTGCTTTAAATATGTAACCACCCGAAATTTTCAATCCCGAAAATTCCAGATAGTTATGAAAAGAAGAAAGAGATAGAAGAAGAAGAAGAAGAACGGAAACATCAACAACTCACATTCGCAGCGGATAAAATATAATAATAAATAACAGTTTACAGAATAATATTATATCGGTTAATTACATTTAATATACATCAGAGTTACGCGTATATACAGACACTGGACATAAACAAATCATGTCTCAGATACACAATAATATACTATAGCGGAAATACTCTATACACTACTGCCATCCAGCTCGCCTCCTGAGCTCCGGAACGTATCTACCTGAAAATCTGTAATACTCGGTCTGACCCGAGCATTACACCAAAGTAACACCCGGGTCAGGCTGGAAACCAGCGTGAGTAAACCCATTCAACATGGAATACCAAACAATCAACTTATATAAACCCGGGTAATTTATAACAATTTATCCAATTCACAATTTGCTATATGCAACACTTATTTCACATATAAATTCCAAAGTACCAAACTTAGATTAAATAATCCAATTGTCTTAAATCATTTTATTCCAGCCTATTGATAAATCATTTTATTCCAGCCTATTGATTTCGCAAATCAATTTATAAGAATTCAAAGTAATTTTCGGTTATTTTCCTAATATTTGATCCTGGTCCCTTCGAGTCTCATGTCATTCTAACCCAAGTGATCCAAATGAGGTACACAACATTTTATATCAGAGATATCAGCTAAATCAAACATTCAAAACCATTCAATCATCCATAAGCAAAGCTTAATAAATTTAATTTCGTCAATCCTGATTGAATTATTAACCTCAACCACTTAGATTTCTTCATTTTACATTAATTAATTTCCAATCAATTAACCTTTACCCCTCCATGTTACTCATATTGATCCTTAATAAATTACTCAAATTAATTACATTATAACCACTATTGATCGATTATCCTTAATTTAATCATACTCCTTAATTAATCTCTTTAATTAACTCGTCCCGAATTTGATTACTCTATGCAAATAATCCTTTTATTTGCTTTTATTAAATAATTATCCATTGGTTAATTATCCTTACTTAATTTAACCTTAAAATTTAAATTTAATTATTTAATCCTTAATACATCAATCCTTAATAAATTACTCTTTTAAATTTCTTACATTAAATCACTATTACTTCTAATTTCATTTAGTGATTTCCCACTTATCACCCACCCTTAATTAATGGTATCTAGTAATTATTCTTTTATATAAGTGGTTCTTTAATAATTCAAATTGAGTAATTTACTTTTAATTAAACTATCATTCTTAATTGCAGAAATTGAACACATTGATAAATCAACCCCTTATATCGATTTCTCAAATTAATTAACAAATTATCTTAATAATTAAATTAATTATTTACCCCTTACTATAATCACGTTAATCCACTATAATTCTTACTAAATAATTTATATTCATTCATTCGCATTAATTAATCATTTTAAAGACCTGTAGGAATTTCCTACTATAATCACCCGGACCGGAAATCTGTAACCAAACAATTTACCCGAGCTACTCCTAAATTTCTTCGAGTAAAACTCTACCCTACTTCAAGCAGACTAAACTTACTCGAGATAAATTCGAGTATACCATTTAAAAATGTACATTAACAACTTAAGTTGTTTAAACATTTCATATTTATGTTGTTTAAACATTCCGTATTTTTAAAAAAACTTATCTATTCAACAATGTCCACTCCAGTCTTAAAAAAAACAAGACTTTCTTCCTCTTAACTGAGCATTAGTAATTAGGTTGAGAACCCAATACTACACGTTCACGAGAGCAACCAGAAGAGACACGAGAAAATTTGAGAAAACTCACCTACCATCACCACTGTAAGCCTCCTCCTCTCGATATCGAACCACTGCTCATTGCCTCTGCATCACATCGCTTCGAAACCCACTCTCGCAACCCCATAGCCGCAGCGATAACCCCTCCTCCACGCGAAAACAGTCGCGGTTGTGCTCGCGAGCTTCCCTCCTTTACTAATTTGTTCGCTAGCAACTCATGCCAGAACTCGAGTCACCATGCTTCGCAACTGGCGTCGCTCGCCTATCGATCTCAAGTCCCAAGCATTTGCCAAAATCATCAGCCCCTAACGCGCGAAACCCTTGAAGCCGATTGAAATGAGCAACAGCTTCGAATTGATTTTGAAGAATTGCTAGGAAGAGAAGAATTCTATTATCTAGAACAAAACTTTTGGCCATTTTTTTTCTTTGAGATCGATTTCATTTTCTGTTTGTAGAATAGAGAGAGGGGATGAAGAATAAATGTCGTTTGGGTATATGGCTTCTCGAGTACGCTCCTATAAAAATATCTCTGCCTGTTTTTACTTCAATTTATATTATATTATAAAACTCCATAAACGTCCCGATAATTTCCATATAAATTTCCGAACCCCTCTTAAGAAATGCCGCGAGGCGATTACAAGGTTTTACCCGCGTTCCGAACACGATGGAACGTGTTTCGTAGCCCAAATTCGACAAGATGAGCGAGTTGCGGAAGAAAAACGATCAATTTAAAAATAAATCGATTAAAATAGTTTCTAAGCGTTTTGAGATGCCAGGGTCAAACTACAACCCTGATTGCTACGAAAATTGAAATCCAATAATAACTAACTATTACGGATCCAATGGAACTGGTTCCGTCGAATTCCGAGACTGTGCCTCGGAAGGCTATTTTTAAATATTAATTTAAACGATATATTATTAAAATTGAACGAATCACCTTTAATTTAAATTTTAACCATTCAATTATCTTCAGAATCATCCTTATAAATTTTATAAGCCTTCAAATTATTTTAAACAGGCTTCAAAATCCCAGATTCAACAATTTACCCAATTTCAATTATTAAATTCATTTCTTAAACCATATAATTCAATGATTTAATTATCAAGTAAATATCGATATCTTAAATTCAAGTTAAAATTAACTTTTAAATATTTTAAAATCAATTAACAATTCTATTTTAAATTGTTGGAAAAATCTGGGTCGTCACATTCCTTCCCCCTTAAAAGAATTTCGTCCCCGAAATTACTAGTTAGGAAGAATGTCCCATACCTGTCAACTTTTTCCCAAAACCAAACAGTTCTACAACTTAACAATTATCTTTCATAAAAACCCCCTTTATTATTCTTACTACCTCCCAAACTTTTCCACAATATCAAACGATACCCCTTTTCTCGATCATTTAAATGTCAATTTAAAACCTAATTTTTTGAAATATCAAAATTATCTCAAAATTTTTCTAACTCCCTAAATTCCCAAAAAAAATTGCCAGCGTCTCCATTGCGCGGCTAGCTCGATACTACTACAAAAGGCCTCTAGGGGCTCCCAAATTCCAAAAAGAAAATAAAAGCCAAGTGGCTACATCAAAAACCCAATCCAATATCATACGGAATCACAATACGTACCTTCCAGTCGGGCAATTCAAATTTATCTTTTAGAACCAAATCCAATTTCCTTTTTCCTTCATAACACCTGCATATTGTATTTAACAACAATATCCAATCGTAATCTTTTAAATCATTGTATACATTTTCTTACAGAAGCCTTCACATTACTTCTATTCAACTTAGTTTCATTTACTAGTTTATTTTAAGTTTCCCATTTGAAATTGTTTTGTCCTTAACCAAACATTTACAAAAAATTTCTAACTCCCAAAATTTTCAGAAAATTTTAGCAGAGTCTCCTTTGTACGAAGGAGCTTTTGCAATTTGACAATAGATATAAATATGTATACATCGACCCACACGGTCGGAAAAAGCAAAAACAGTTCATATTTCCTATTTTTATTGCGTAGACGTACCTTATTTAGCATTTAAGCAAGCAGCTTATAAATTTTAGCAATTATCATACCCAAATCTAGCCAAACGGCCTCCCTGTACTCGTACTTACTCAATTTAAATATGTAAGTGCCATATATAGAAATTTTATTAACCTAACACTTACTTTCAAAAGCCAAACACATGCATTACATAAATAACAAGCACCAAACATTTCCAATAAGCAATTTATATGTTTTAAAGCACATCTAATTGTTTCCAACCAAATTTATATGCCTTTTCATTCAATTTTAATGGTTTACACACAACTACTTGCATTTAACTCATTTTAAGCGAAACAATCTCATATTCACTTCAATTGATTCAAAAATCAATTATATCGCTTCCACTAATTCGTAGCATTTAATTTGATTAAATCTCGCTTACGTTAAACGATAATCATTTCTACGCAATTTGATAATATCCATGTGAATAATTAATTATTTAAGTTTTATAACCAATTAAAATTGATTCCAACTCAGTTTTATTTAATTCAATTCCGTTTTAATTTATTCACCAAACATACATATACATTTCATTTCATCACCTTATTGATTTCATTCAGACTATTTATTAAGCTTAGCATATTCAATATTTCTAAATTTATAACCATTTCCAAATTAATTTTATCCAAGCTTTAATTTAATAGGCTTTTATCCTTATTCGTAGCCAAGCTTCCATAAACTTTAACTTAAGTTAATTACTTTAATTTATTCCAACATCAACTTAAGTTCACTTCCATTAAATTTGATTCTCATTAAATCAAATTCCATTTAATTCAGTTAGCCCATCTCCTTCATTGTAAATTTAATCCACCTTCTCAATTTATCAAAACAATATCCAGGCACATATGCCACCGAACTTAAGTACAGTCTGATAATCCAATTCCAATTAAAGTTTGATTTAATTTTTTTTTATTCATCAGGCTTCATCCATTTATTATATAATTCCAGTGATCCCATTAATTTTTTTAATTTACTTGTTTATTTCGAATTTATTTTATTAATACAAGGCCATCACAATTTATTTCTATGCACTTGGATTTTGCTTTGCAACTCAAACTATTTCTATTATAATCACTTCTCTTATATCCAATCCACTTGCAAATCTCATTAATATTACTCAAATCACCCTTGAATTTTATTTATAATTCAAACCATCACATTTCTTTTTCAATCCAGCCCTATTTTATTTTTACAACATCACTTCTAATTTATTTCATTATTAAATCCAAGTCGAGTTCTATTTACAATTTGAATTCATTTCCAAACTCCATTATTAATTTACAATCCATTTATTAACCAAAGTGAAATTTTATTAACATACTCCATCAAGTAATTATTTTGTTAATTAGCTTACTTCCAACTTTCAAATCAATATGCGATTTTATTTCAAAGAATCGCTTCATTGAAATTTCCCGAGTCCAATTTTATTTTATAATTCCAGTTTGAAATCCCCTTTTTACTTTAAAATTTAGGAATGCCTTCAAATTTAGACAATACAATTAAAATAGCTTTTTATAAAAATATTTCTTATAACTCGATGTCTCAACCAGTCCATCGTTGTTCTCACAGAAATTCAGTCATACGTTGATCAGGCTTAGGACTGAAAATCTATAAGTACTTGGTAAACCCGTTTTCAACACCTAGTGAAAATATTTGGAAAACAATTTTATTGAAATATAGAAAACAATTTTGAAAATAGAGGAAATATTTTTTTTAGTGAGGATGCTCTGAAAATCATCACCCCCATTCCATGGTCACAGTTACATACCAGGGTTACGTTGCAGTCGCAACAAAAGTCCATGTAACTGCAGGCTCTCCGCGGCACTCTCGATTACGCCATGGAACCCACACAACAGATCACAGTTACATCCAGGGTTACGTTGTCGTCGCAGCAAAAGTCCATGTAACTGCAGGCTCTCCGCGGCACTCTGATTTTCGCTGTCGAAATGAAACTTCTCCACTCCTACATAGGTCGCAGTCTACCGAGATAAACTCAAACGCAGACTGTTGGCTCTCAGCGGCACACACGACTTCCGCAACGTTCCATAGGTCGCAGTTACATCCTGGGTTACGTTGCAGTCACAACAAAAGTCCATGTAACTGTTGGCTCTCCGCGGCACACACGACTTACGCTATGGTAAACTCAACTCATAATCCTCAGGAACTAGTTTTGTCCGGACTCCTCACAGGATCAACTTTAGAACCCCCCCTTGGGGCTCGAGGCAGCACCACCCGGTGGCACTCCTGAGAAGTTCATTTCAAGGGAGCGCCTCTTTTTTTCCAGAGTCATCATCAAAACATTTTATACTATACATATATAGTATCTTCAAATCATACACCTAGTATGATATTATACAAAGTTCCTTTACACAAAATCGATTATCCCAAAATCGATAATTCTCAAAATATGCTTTCCATAACTCAATATTGATTTTTTTCCAAAAGTCAAAAGCCTTTCTCAAAATCCTCATGAGATCCTTTATATATATTCAGATATATATATATATAAAATTTTAAAACTTTGGATCCTTACCTTCTTGTATAAACACCCTTTTATACTCCAAACACTCTCAAAAACCATAGAAATATCCAATATCCATCTTTATTCAATTCATATTTCTAAAAATATTCTTTCAGTTCAAAAGAACCATTTCATATTCCTTATTCACCTTTACATTAATCCCCATTTGGATTATTACTTCAATCCTTATCTCAGTTGGGTACTTAATCAATAACAGTTTGAACTCCAACCAATTTAGAAAAATAGCTTGAAAATTTTAAAAATAGGTAAGTAGTTGAAAAATAATTATTAGTTTGCAAAATAATTGTAAAATAGTTAACTAATTATAAAATAGTTGGAAAATAGTTAAATAGTTATAGAAATCTTAAATAATTGCGAAATAGTTGTAAAATAGAAATTAATTCGTAACTTGGTTGAAAATTAGTAATTAGTGTATACAACAGTTGTAAAATAGGTAAAGAGTTCCAAAAGTAGTGGCAAAACCAGTATAAAATAGTTTAGGTTTTAAAAAGAAAGTTGTATAGTAAATAGATAAGAAAATAGATTTAAAACTATTTATATTAAAACAATTTACATTGAAAATGGTCTAGAGTCAAAACTGTTCACTTCCCCAACAATCCAATTTAAATTTCCACTCCATTTAAATTAACCCAATCCCAATTTAATTAACTCCAATTTCCATTGGACTTGTTTCATTCCCAATTCAAATTGAATTGATTCTCAATTACCTTCCAATTTCAGATCAAATTCCATTTGATCTTTAAACTTACAACCTTAAGTATAATTTCAATTTTACACCTTCTATTTATAATCAATTACATTCACATTAACTTTTAACTTAAAATTATACATTTTATTTAGCCAATATATTTTTATTATTCCATAAACATTTAATCAAGATTCCATAGTTTTAACAAATTTCCAAATTTCAATATCACCGTAGAATTCAACTATATCCAAAATTCTTTGGCGAATCCAATTATCCCTTTGAATTTCAAAACCAAACCCAGTTCACAAACAATTCCAATTTAAAACAATTTGGTAGCAATTTCTCTTTTAGAAACTCGAAAATAAATATCGATGATGCTGCAGTCATCACCGACTTTATTTTCCAGTGACCAAAAGAGTTCAATGCTTTTATCTCACTAAAAACACTTCCAATTTTTTTTTTCCAAATCTCCCAAATTTAAAACACAAAAATATTTTTGAAATAAGACTATTCTTTCTTCCCAACCCTTGGAAACCACTTTCAAACCCATAGGAATTTTAAATTTTTCCAAAATTCCAAACCTCCAATCCATCAAATTCATATTTAAACATTACTCTGGAATTTTCATCTTACTCAATTTCAAATATTCTCTGGAATTCTATTTCAAATTATAATCTCATTTATTTGTGAAGTTTATTTCAATTTATAAATTACATTTACAATCTATATTTCAAATCCCATTTTGTTATATAAGTTTACTCATCAACTTGGTTATAAGTTTCAATTTGGTCGTATTTTATTTTACTTCTTAACTTAATTTCAATAATTTAACAACCAATCATCTAGATATTCCTTAGAAGGAAATATAGCTATATATATATATATCAAAATATATATTTCTATTAAAAATCTTTATTAGCGAATAACAAGTAGGCGCTCATATATATACACTCAACTCATTCTAGAGTTCTACGAACTCTATTAAATGAGTAATCCCTACCAGAGCCAAGGTTCTCGCTTAACCTTTTAGCTCTGATACCAAAATGTAACGGCCCGAAATTTTCAGTCCCGAAAATTCCAGATAGTTATGAAAAGAAGAAAGAGATAGAAGAAGAAGAAGAAGAACGGAAACATCAACAACTCACATTCGCAGCGGATAAAATATAATAATAAATAACAATTTACAGAATAATATTATATTAGTTAATTACATTTAATATACATCAGAGTTACGCATATATACAGACACTGGACATATACAAATCATGTCTCAGATACACAATAATATACTACAGCGGAAATACTCTATACGCTACTGCCATCCAGCTCGCCTCCTGAGCTCCAGAACGTATCTACCTGAAAATCTGTAATACTCGGTCTGACCCGAGCATTACACCAAAGTAACACCCGGGTCAGGCTGGAAACCAGCGTGAGTAAACCCATCCAACATGGAATACCAAACAATAAACTTATATAAACCCAGGTAATTTATAACAATTTATCCAATTCACAATTTGCTATATGCAACACTTATTTCACATATAAATTCCGAAGTACCAAACTTAGATTAAATAATCCAATTGTCTTAAATCATTTGATTCCAACCTATTGATAAATCATTTTTTTCCAGCCTATTGATTTTGCAAATCAATTTATAAGGATTCAAAGTGATTTTCGGTTATTTGCCTAATATCTGATCCTGGTCCCTTCGAGTCTCATGTCATTCTAACCCAAGTGATCCAAATGTGATACACAACATTTTATATCAGAGATATCAGCTAAATCAAACATTCAAAACCATTCAATCATCCATAAGCAAAGCTTAATAAATTTAATTTCGTCAATCCTGATTGAATTATTAACTTCAACCACTTAGATTTCTTCATTTTACATTAATTAATTTCCAATCAATTAACCTTTGCCCCTCCATGTTACTCATATTGATCCTTAATAAATTACTCAAATTAATTACATTATAACCACTATTGATCGATTATCCTTAATTTAATCATACTCCTTAATTAATCCCTTTAATTAACTCGTCCCGAATTTGATTACTCTATGGAGATAATCCTTTTATTTGCTTTTATTAAATAATTATCCATTGGTTAATTATCCTTACTTAATTTAACCTTAAAATTTAAATTTAATTACTTAATCCTTAATACATCGATCCTTAATAAATTACTCTTTTAACTTTCTTACATTAAATCATTATTACTTCTAATTTTCATTTAGTGATTTCCCACTTATCACCCACCCTTAATTAATGGTATCTAGTAATTATTATTTTATATAAGTGGTTTCTTTAATAAATTCAAATTGAGTAATTTACTTTTAATTAAACTATCATTCTTAATTGTAGAAATTGAACACATTGATAAATCAACCCCTTATATCGATTTCTCAAATTAATTAACAAATTATCTTAATAATTAAATTAATTATTTACCCCATACTATAATCATGTTAATCCATTATAATTCTTACTAAATAATTTGTATTCATTCATTTGCATTAATTAATCATTTTAAAGACCTGTAGGAATTTCCTACTATAATCACCCGGACCGGAAATCTGTAACCAAACAATTTACCCGAGCTACTCCTAAATTTCTTCGAGTAAAACTCTACCCTACTTCAAGCAGACTAAAATTACTCGAGATAAATTCGAGTATACCATTTAAAAATGTACATTAACAACTTAAGTTGTTTAAACATTTCATATTTATGTTGTTTAAACATTCCGTATTTTTAAGAAAACTTATCTATTCAACAATGTCCATGCCAGTCTTAAAAAAAAACAAGACTTTCTTCCTCTTAACTGAGAATTAGTAATAAGGTTGAGAACCCTATACTACACGTTCACGAGGGCAACCAGAAGAGACACGAGAAAATTTGAGAAAACTCACCTACCATCACCACTGTAAGCCTCCTCACCTCGATATTGAACCACTGCTCATTGCCTCTGCATCATATCGCTTCGAAACCCACTCTCGCAACCCCATAGCCGCAACGATAACCCCCTCCTCCACGCGAAAACAGCCGCGGTTGTGCTCGCGAGCTTCCCTCCTTTACTAATTTGTTCGCTAGCAACTCACGCCAGAACTCGAGTCACCATGCTTCCTAACTGACGTCGCTCGTCTATCGATCTCAAGTCCCAAGCATTCGCCAAAATCATCAGCCCCTGACGCGCGAAACCCTTGAAGCCGATTGAAATGATCAACAGCTTCGAATTGATTTTGAAGAATTGCTAGGAAGAGAAGAATTCGATTATCTGGAACGAAACTTTCGGCCATTTTTTTTCTTTGAGATCGATTTCATTTTCTGTTTGTAGAATAGAGAGAGGGGATGAAGAATAAATATCATTTGGGTATATGGATTCTCGAGCACGCTCCTATAAAAATATCTCTGCCTGTTTTTACTTCAATTTATATTATATTATAAAACTCCATAAACGTCCCGATAATTTCCATATAAATTTCCGAACCCCTCTTAAGAAATGCCGCGAGGCGATTGGAAGGTTTTACCCACGTTCCGAACACGATGGAACGTGTTTCATAGCCCAAATTCGATCATATGAGCGAGTTGCGGAAGAAAAACGATCAATTTTAAAATAAATCGATTAAAATAGTTTCTAAGCGTTTTGAGTTACCAGGGTCAAACTACAACCCTGATTGCTACGAAAATTGAAATCCGATAATAACTAACTATTACGGATCCAATGGAACTGGTTCCGTCGAATTCCGAGACTGTGCCTCGGAAGGCTATTTTTAAATATTGATTTAAACGATATATTATTAAAATTGAACGAATCACCTTTAATTTAAATTTTAACCATTCAATTATCTTCAGAATCATCCTTATAAATTTTATAAGCCTTCAAATTATTTTAAACAGGCTTCGAAATCCCAGATTCAACAATTTACCCAATTTCAATTATTAATTTCATTTCTTAAACCATATAATTCAATGATTTAATTATCAAGTAAATATCGATATCTTAAATTCAAGTTAAAATTAACTTTTAAATATTTTAAAATCAATTAACAATTCTATTTTAAATTGTTGGAAAAATCTGGGTCGTCACAAAATATTTTTAAAATTCATTTTTGAATAAATTGTTTAAGTAGTCTAACTTAAATATTTAAGGTATATTTCAAAATAAAGTGATTTAATCGTTTTGAAATCTAAGGTATTTGTACTTGGTGTTTTCAGTGGAAATAAATATATGGGAATTTATTCCATGAGAAGAGTGTGTTTTTGAAAACTGTTTTCAAAAAGGGGAAAAGGAAAATATATCTTGCGAAGATATTTCGAGATTAATAAATAATTTGGGTAATTATTTGTTTGATGGATGTTGTGGATGTTAATTGGTAGTTAAATAACCGACTATCAATATTGGCCAACGCGCTGATCGTTTCGAAGAGACCAAGATCGGGTTTTATTTCTCGAAAACCACTTCGATCCGGTTTGTACGTTTTCGTGAGGAAGACAAGTTCGGAGTCGAAGATGGAGCAGTGAAGTGCAAGGACTAGTCGCTACTAATCCTTTGGATGATTCCAATAAGGAGGTAGTAGGAGTAGTGCCTTCGGTTTCTTTCGAACCCGGGACGGACTTGTATGGATGAATGCTTTCGGAACATCGTCAGGCGGACGATGGGCATTCTAAGTAAAACGGTCTAAAAAGGTAACGCTTAGCCTCGAGCCTCATTAACCGGGAATGACTGAAAATCGAGAGTTATGCAGCAAGGTTAGGTGGGTCATGCCCAAGCAGGATGAGGTATGCCCAAGCAGGACGAGGTATGCCCAAGCAAGGTTAGGTTGGAAGTATTTTGAATACAAATAATTGCATATTGTTTTAAAAGTATTTCTGAAAGGAAATTGTTCCAAATAAATTGTGGGAAGGGATATAGCATTTAACTCACTTCAGTCGCTGGAAAATAACTTCGGTGATGACTTCAGCATCATCGATGTTCATTTTCGAGTTTCTAAGTGACGGATTGCTGCCAAATTGATTTGTTTAGAAAAGCTAGTTGTTTTTGAAATTTCAAAGGAAATTTGACGGAAATAAAAACCACGATTGGTTTAAATTTTTGAGAAGTGTGATTTGAGATGTTAGAGATTTCAAAATGATTTAAAACCAAAGCCGGATGTTTAAAAATCCTGATAAGATAGGTTACAAGCTTATAAATTGAGAACATTTTTAAATCAGGAAGGAAACATAAGCTTTGAATGTTGGAAATTTAAATTTAAAATGAAAAGTTAAAAATAAAATTAACGTGGATTGGGAAATAAAATTTAACTGGATTGAAATTGATTGAATTAGACTGAAAATAATATCTAGTTGTATTCGAATTAAGTTGAAATTGAATTGAGTTAAGTAAATCCGAGTTAAAATAAAATTGAATTGGAATGGGGAAAAAAATTGTTGAGTTATGGAATGGAATTAGATCCTTACTTTAAATTAATGGAAGTAAGTTAGATTAAAATAAATGAGTTAGGATAACTTATAAAAGAATTAAAAATGCATGGAATAAAAATATGCTTGAGTTATAAATAAGCGTAAATTTCGTGTTAAAAGTAAAAGAAGAATATATTCAAGCCTAGAATGAATGAGATTGTGTAAATAATAAGTTGTGACTTATAAAAAATCGAATAGTGGGATACAAAATCCTATAATAAATATTATTTGATGTTTTGGATAATGAAACGGAAATCCAAACTTGAATTATAAAATAAATTGAACTAAGAAAAATTAAATGAAATGATTTATTTGTTTTGGGATTAAAAAATCAAGTATTGGATAATAAATAGGGGGAGAATTAATTTGGCATAAAATTAGTTGATTGAATTTGTTAATGGAATTTAAATTGGTGAAGTAGAAATTGAATTGTGAGTCTATAAAATTGGGTGGAATCAGAATTTGAGTTATTAACTAAAATTTGATTTGAGGTATAATAAATTAAGGATAACTGGAAATGTTCAAATAAAAAGGAATTGGATTTAAGTGGTAATGGTTTGAATTGCAAACGAAATACAAATAAGTAGAAAAACATTGGAAATGGCCTTGTTATTAATAAGATAATTTCGGATAAATTGAGTAAGGAAATGAAAATTCATAATGGATTGAGTGGATAAGCTAATTATATTGAATAAATAAATGGATGGAATAAATAAGAATCAAATGAAAGATGGAAGTAGAACATATTGTAAAAAAAGGAAATGGAAATGAACTTAAGTTATTGACTTAAGTAAGTGTTGAATGAAAGCCGAACTCAGAATGAAGTGTGGTTTAAATAAGTTGAGAAATAGTTATTGAATGAAATAGCCTGGATTGTTTTCGAGCTAAATAAAATAGTTTGGAATAAACAAAGATGGAATGAAATGTAAATGAATGGATTGTGAATGAAATTTAAACAGAATGCGTCGAGCTAGATCAAATGGTTTTGAATGGAACCTGTTTGAATAATGAAGCTAGTTTGGTTAATAAAATGAAATGCAAGTGAACGGATTCAAATTTAAAATGCAATGAAAATGAGAATATATGGATTGTGAATAAATTTAAAAATGGAATAGAATTATAGTATAAACTGAGTTGAAATCAATTTAAATTGGTTATAAAACATAATACTTATTTATTCACATAGATCTCGTCAAATTGCATAGAATAAATTGTCATTTGATGTAAGTGGAAGTAACTAAAATTCTATGAATTGATAGGAGTAAAATAAACTGATTTTGAGATCAATTGAATTAAATATGAGTTTGTTTTGCTTAAAAAATAAATTAAATGTAAGCATGTAAGTTGTTAACCATTCGGATTAAGTGAAACAATGTGTGATTGGTTGTAAGCAATTAAAATTAATGTTGGAATATTTAAATTGCTTACGGAAAGTGTTTAATGTGCATTGCTGTTAGAATTCATGTGTTTAACTATTGCAAGTAAGTGAAATGTTGTTAAACTTCATATATTTGGCACTTACATGTTTAAATTCAGTAAGTACAGGTACCTGGAAGCCGTGTGGCTGGATTTGAGTTGCGCTAATTGCTAAAATAATAAGCCGCTTGCTTAAAAATACTAAATAAGGTATGCCTACGTAATAAAAATAGGAAATATGAACTGTTTTTTGTTTTTCCGACCTGTGGGTCGATGTACATATATTTATATCTTTTGTCAAACTGCAAAAGCTCCTCCGTACAAAGGAGACTCTGCCAAAAAAATTCAAAAATTTTGGAGTTAGCAAATTTTGAAAATTTTGGAAAATTTTGTTAACGACAAAACGATTTCAAACTGGGAATTGAAGTAAATTAGTAAATGAAACTAATTAAAAATAATGACATGAATTGGTTATAAAGGGAAAATAAAATTCAAATATTCAAAGTTAAAGATAAATTGAATTCTTATGGAATTGGGAAAACTAAATTGAATAGAAGTAGATGTAAACTATAGTGGAAGGGTGAAAATAAATATAAGAAACATATTAAATGCTTATACAACCTAAGGAAGGAATGGTGAATTCTTGATTTGAAATTGATATTACAAGTATATTCTAAGTTAATATTTGGATGAATAAATTTTGACATTTTGTAAGAAAGGCAACAAAATGTTTTGAAAGTTGTGATTGGATATTAGTGCTAAAGCAGGATATGCAGGTAATATAAAGGGAAAAGAAAAAAAATGGTTTTGATTTCTGAAGATAAATTTAAATTGCTCGACAAGAAGGTATGTATTTAAATTTTGGTATGAAATTTGACTGGGTTTTTGGATCTAGCCACTTGGCCTTTTGTTTTCTTTTGGAATTTGGGAGTCCGTGGAGGCCTTTTGTAGTTGTACCGAGCTAGCCGCGCAAAGGAGACGCTGGCGAATGTTTTTTGAAAATTTAGGGAGTTAGAAATTTTTTTGAGAAATTTTGATAATTTAAGTTTGAATGGTTGAATAAGTAAAGTTATTTGAAAACTATGGATGGTTTACGAAAGTTGGTTGACGTAATAATGGGTCTTTTATAAAAGATAGTTGGTTGGATGTTGAATTGTTTGGGTTTTGGAGATAAGTAAACAGGTATGGGACTATTTTTCTTAACTAGTAATTTCGGGGACGAAATTCTTTTAAGGGGGAAGGAATGTGACGACCCGTAATTTTTGAGCATTTGAAATCGGATTATTTAATTGATTTTAAATATTTAAAAGTTAATTTTTAACTTGAATTCCAAATATCACTATTTATTCGATAATTAAATTATTGAATTAAATAATTTGAAATTGGATAAAATATGAAATCTGAGATTTTAAGCCTGTTAAAATATAATTTGAAGGCTTATAAAATTTATATTGATAACATTGAAGATAATAGAAGTGTTAAAATTGAATCTAACACTGAATTGTTCAGTTTTGAAATTTTATCGTTTTAAATTGAATTTAAAAAAAAGCCTTCTGAGACACAGTCTCGCAATTCGACGAAACCAGTTCCATTGGGTTCGTAATATTGAATTATTATCGGATTTCAAATTTCGTATTGATCGGAGTTGTTTTGTGAGCGTACGACATATAAACGCGTTGAAATCTATATCGAATTCAATTTAAATTTATATTTATATTGGGTCAACTTCAGCTGTAATTTATATCTACATCAACTTTTATTCGTTCAGCTTTTCTTTTTTTCCAAGGCACTGTCGCCTGATATTTGTTGGCACGCCGTCTCCACTTTTCTAAACATCGTCGTCTTCTCTCTGAGGCTTTTAAATTGCTAACTCTATTATACTTCAATCCATCCTCATCTTAAACTCAAATTCACCGCTCCAATCCCTCTCTCTCGAATCGATTTTCAATGGCCGAAGACTTTCGCATACCCTTTACTTCTTCGGCCAAATTCACATCCCTTTCCCCCTCCATCCAAAATCACGAAAGTAATACATGCCTTATTTCAAATCCCTAAATTCCTTTTCCTCTTCAGAATCACGAAAACGAAAAAAAAATAAAGAGAGAAGAGGGGTTGGCATACGCGAGGGATTCGAGCGAACTTGTGAGCTTGGCGACGTCTTGAGGAAGGGGAGGTGAATCTCTAGACTCGAGCAGTGGTGAGCTCGAGCTCAATTTCGGTGATGGCCACGATTAGTGTTTTGAGTTGCGACTATTATGGGAGTACGGCGCGATTTGGGCACGTGGTTGGAGGCGATGGAGCATGCGATTTTGGGGGAAACGCGTGCAAGGCAGAGGGCTTGACGTGGGGTTTTAACGGCAAATCGAGGCAGGGACATCGCGTTCGTGTGCGATGTAGGGGAGCAGTCGCACGAATCTGGGTCTGGGTCTGAATATCGATTGTGGTTGGAGCGATCGAGTGGGGCGTGGTGGTGATACTCTCGAGATAGCCATCGAGATTTTGGGAAAGACGACTGTTAGGTATGTTCTAGCTTAGTTTAAAATTGATGTTGGATTTGAATTTTAATTCAGAAGTTTTAAATGTATAAATATAAGCACATGAAGAAAAAAAGAAAGAAAGTAATATGATGGAATGTTGTTTTCAGATTTACCTATATAGTGTATAGGAAGGAAATAAAATAAATATACATTTACATATTTTAATTTTTTTAAATTATCTTTAAATTAAGGGTTTGGTGATTAATTTATTCTATTAGAAACTATTAAAATTTATTTTTGTTACTGGGAAAATTGTCCGGAAGGAAATTTATTTAAAATATAATCATCAAGTTAAAACTAAATTATTAACTGAATATAAAATTTTAAAATGGTGGGTCGAATTGTTCGAATTTATTTCAACTATTAATAAAATTACATAAATTGTTTATTTAAGGTCAAACACCTGGAAATCCAAGGCGATATTGAAGTGGGTTGCAAACGAAAATCAAAGGTGAGTTAATCTCACTCAGCTGAATTTAAATTTAAATTTAAAAGATTAAATTTAAATAATTGTTTGACTGGTTGAATTGATTGATGTGCTATAGTATGGTATATTTTGGAATTGGTATTTTATGTTGTGCTAACGTCTGTGGATGCAGGGAAAACAGGTTGGAGGGATCCAATGGATCCCTCAACATTTATTTAAATTATTTAATACCCTCTATTGTGATTATTTGATATTCTATGATGAATTATATTGGAATATTGAATGTTATGGTTCGATTGGATATAATTGGGTATAATGAATTACCAAAAATATATAAATTGGATTTTGGAAAGGAAATGAAAGAAGTGAATTTGTAAGTAAAATAATTATAGAAATTTTGAATAAATTTAAGAATGAATTGGAAAAGAAATAAAGTGACTTTAAAATTCTAATAAATAAATCTTGAGTATGGAAAGGAAATTTTGAATAAACAGAAAGTTAATGAATTTTAAACTTCAGTGTTATTATTTAATAGAACAAGCTTTTATTTTAAATTTAAGATTTAAATTTTGAAAAGAATAAAGAAGAAATTGGGAAAATCTAAAATCTGTATATTTCTGTTAAAAGTTTTAAAATCAAATGGAAATAATAATAATAACAATAAAGTCCATAATTAACAAATTTTGAAATGAATTGAGTAAGTAAAGAAATTTATTTCAAATGGAATAAATTGGAAATCAATTTGGAAAATTGATCTAAGTGGTTGATATTGGAAATTATCCCATGATAACAAGTACGTTTTCAAAGTAAATTTTTAAATATAAATTAAAAGTTTTTAAGTTGTTTTAAAAAGCAAGTTTTGGATAATTTATTATTTCTAAATATTTAAATTCTAAAAGTAAGTATTTCCTTTGATCTATTATAGCATTAATTATTTAAAGAGTGAATTAGTATTTTGTTTTTTTTAAAGTGAAAATCTAGTTTTATATTTTATTAAGTAACCTTATTTTCAAATATTCATATAGTATGTATTTTTAACAAATCCTTGAAGTAGTTTTAACATAAATGTTTTAAAGTATCTTTTAAAGTAAAGTGTTTTAAATTATTTTAAAAATCTAGTTTTGTGCTTGGTGATACCAGAGGAGACAGAAAAATATCTGGGAAAGTTTATTTTAAAAAAGGAAGATGGTTTGAAACTGTTTTCAAAAGGTTGAAAATAGGAATATATCTTGTGAAGATATTTGAGGTTAATAAATAATTAGAGAAATTATTTATTTTTGGATGGATGTTTGTGAATGTTAATTGATAGTTAAATAACGGACTATCAATATTGGACATATGCGCCGATCCTTTCAAAGAGACCGGGATCGAGATTTATTTCTCGAAAACCACTTCGATCCGGTTTGTACGTTTTCGTAGAGAACGAGTTTGGATTCAAAGATGGAGCAGTGAAGTGCAAGGGGTAGTCGCTACTAATCCTGAGGATATTTCCAAATGGATGTAGCAGGAGTAGTGCATTCGGTTCCGTTCGAAACCGGGACGGACTTGTATGGATGAATGCTTTCGGAACAACGTCAGGTGGACGATAGGCATTCTAAGTGAAACGGTCCAAAAAGGTAACGCTTAGCCTCGAGCCTCATCAGCCGGGAATGACTGAAAATCAGGGGTTATGCAGCAAGGTTAGGTGGGTCATGCCCAAGCAGGACGAGGTATACCCCTATCTAGATGTCTCTTTATTTCGGCTGTGTGGGCAGTTGTTGGCCACAACTGTGGGGTTATCTTGTTCGAGACTGTTCATTAAGGAATAGTTCGGCCTTTGTTGTAGGGGAGCGGGCGTACTCCTCGGTACTGTGATCTAGGCCACGTACTATGACAGGTGGTACCCCAGTTGTAACGACCCGTAAATTTTCGATAATTAAAAATAGCTAATTTAATGAGATTTCGTGATTTAGAGTTAGAAAAAAAATTTGTAAGTCGTTTGGAATAATAATAAATGTTGAATCCATTGGGTATAATAGAGTAATTGATTGATAAGTAAAATCTATTTAAAATCAAATATTGAATATTGAACAGGTAAATTGTTTAAATTAAATATTTAAAACTTATTGAATAATTGAATAACCGTAAAATGAAAATAGTGTTCTAAATTGTGAATTGGTTTTAAAAGTTGAATCTTATAAGTTCAGTTTCAATATTTTAAAAGATAATGAATTATTGGATAAGCGAAATTGTTTAAATTTAATATTTGAAATTTATTGAATAATTTAATAATGGGAATTGAATAACCGTATAATGGAAATGGTTGTTCTATAATCTTAATTCGTTTCAAAGGTTAAATTTTAAGTTCGTTTTGAATATTTCAAAAGATAGTGATTTGAGAATAATCAAATTGTTTAAATTTAATATTACAAATGTTTGAATAATTAAATTCCGAATTTGATATGATTAATTTGATATTGAAATTTAATATATGAAAATAGAGTGAGTAATTGAAATTTGATTTAATATGACTCAGATTGGTTTCCAAAGTGAATATAGGTTATATTGGGATTATAATAGAGTTAATAAGATTTTAAAATTGGAAATTATTGGATAATTGAATAACGGGTTTAATATGATTAAAAAATGATTTGTAAAATTTTATTTTATCATATTAAAGTAAGAATGATGTTGTAGAACTTTTAAAATCGAATTAAAAGTAGATTTGTGAAAATTGAAAATTTTAATATTTAATTGTTGACTGAAAAATAGCCAATTTTTGAACAGTCTCAGAATTGGACAAAACTAGTTCCATTAGATCCGTAATAGTCTGTTATTATCAGATTTCAATTTTCGTAGCAATCGGAGTTTTCGTTTGACCGCGGCAGCTCGAAACGCATCGAAATTGTTTTAATATTAATTTGACGAGTTAAAATAGCCATTTTTCAAACGGTCTCGGATTTCGACAAAACCAGTTTCATCGGATCCATAACGTGATATTATCGTAAGATTTCAAATTTCATGTCAATAATATCACTTTACGGATCCGATGAAACTGGTTTCGTCGAAATCCGAGACTTTTTGAAAAATGGCTATTTTAACTTGCCAAATAAATATTAAAACAATTTCGATGCGTTTCGAGCTGCCACGATCAAACGAAAACTCCGATTGCTATGAAAATTGAAATTCGGTAATAACAAACTATTACAGATCCAATGGAACTAGTTTCGTCCAATTCTGAGACTGTTCGAAAATTGACTAATTTCACTAGTCAATTTAAATATTTAAATATTCAATTTTCACAAATAAACTTTTAATTCAATTTTAAAAGTTCTAAAATATCGTTCTAACTTCAATATGATAAAATAAAATTTTACAATTCATTTTTAATCATATTTAACCCAATTTTCAATTATTTCTGTATTTTCAACTATTAAATTATCGATTTAATTATTCAATTAAATCCAATTATTCGAAAAAAAATTATTCAACCAATAAATTTCACTTATTATTATTTAAAATCAATTAAATATACGAATTTTAATTAATAAAAATTCTGGGTCGTTACAGACTTCCCCCCTTAAAAGAATTTCGTCCTCGAAATTACCAAGTAAGAAAAGTTACAGAATCTATTAACTTTCCATAAATCCATAATTAAACTTCTTACAAAATTTTTACTAAGGTTTCAAATCATACTTAGTTATCTTTTCAAAAACAACTACTATTGTTTAACTTTCAATTCTAAATCAAATTTATAGTTTTCAAAATTTTCCAATTTTTTTTTCTCAAAAATATTCTAACGCCTTCAATTTTCGGAAAAATTCGCCATAGTCTCCTTTGCGCGGCTCGATCCGAAAAAAAATGATAGTATATATATAAGGCATCCCGCAGGGAAAAAAGTGTAAAAGTAGGGTATTTAATCCGAGATATGTACCTTATTTATTATTAACGAGCATAAACGGCTAATATAGCGCGAAAGCGAGCTCCAAATGCAAAGCAAACGCGATCTGCACCTACAAACACTCAACAAACAAATGAGAAACATGTATATAGACAATAGTATCGATATACAACATATAGCAACATAATCACTATATATGCCAACATAGCAAATACAGTAAAAGCAATATATTCAACCATCAACCAACTAGCATTCAACTAACATCCATAACCAATAAATATTCATTCATATTCTCATTAATATTTAATGAAATGGGTTTTCAATTTAATCACATTTTATTTATTAACAGTGGATGTTTTTACTAACATTCATTTTCAATTAGTTTATATTCACTAATTCATATTCAAGTTGGTTCACTCCCAAATCAAATTCAATTCTATTTAAGATTCACTTAACTTCCAATTGGATTTCAATTACTTTAGCTTTCATTAATACTTAACGAATTATATACAATCAACTAACAAACATATAACAACCAATGTATATTAATTACAACCAAATTTATTTGCTTATATTCATTATTTCATATCAACTTAATTTACATTCAATTGATTAACATTTAATCCATTCATTCAATTCAATTACAAAAGTTGAATTTTATTACATAACTCAAGTTTATATCCATCACTTAACTTTATTAATTTACTTTGATACCAAAATCAACTTCATTCAACATCACTTAAGTTATATTCCATTCCAACATTATTTGGTTTTACTCAACTTAAATTCCCACTTATAAATCAATTTCAGATTCCAATTCTAAAGTAAATTTCCATTTAACTTTAAATTCATTTTTATTACAACTAATATTCATAAATATATTCATATAGTTTCACTTCTTATATATATAAGTTTATTTCTCAATTGCAAATCACATTAATTATAATTTAATTCTTATAATTCTTTTGCTTATACAATTATTCTTTAATTTAGATTATTCAAACAACTAAACAATCAACTTATATACACTTTAATAATTCTGAAAAATTATTCCTTTATATATAAAAATATAATCAAGGTAAAATTATTTCATTTACCCAATTTAAAACAATATCGTGTCGAATTATTCTGTACAAGTGTTTAGAGATCCCTATCAAGAACGTTGATCACACGTATTAACCAGAATCCATATACCACTCAACAAAGCAATCATCACAATATAAAACAATTTTTATATTCACTAACAATTACGCTCTCATAGCTATTATTACACTCAACTCATTCTAGAGTACTACTGACTCTATCTCTAATGAGTAATACCCAACAGAGCCATGGTTGTCGCTTAACCACATGCTCTGATACCACTTTGTAAGGACCTGATTCTTTGACTTTCGAAAACCAACATCAATACGTTCACTGTATCAACTACCGAGCACTCGAATGCCGGAAAACCGAACACTTAAGGTTTTAAGAAGAAGAAAAAGAAAAAGATAGAACAGAACAGAAAGAAAACAACAGAACAATATCAAAATCTCACAATCGCAGCGGAACAACATATAATAGATAAATGAATAATCTTTAAACAAAGAACTATATCGGTTATTACATCACAACACATTACATTACATTATATCATCATCAGAGTGTACAACAACAAACAACAACAAACAATGTAGCGAAAAAAGAAATACTACATACTAGTAATGCGCCAAACCATCCGTCTTGCCTCCAGCAACTCCTGAATTCCTGATAAACCTTAACTCTTGACTGCCCTGTGGAAATTGGTGGGCACCCAGAGTTTAGGAAAGAAAACAATAAACTCCGAGTCAGTCATGTGACTGGTGTGAGAACTCAAAACAGTTTATTTTACCTTCAAAACAAAATAGAGGAATATTTTTAAAGTCAATTCGCAATGCTTTTAAAAATGAGACTACCATAAGACCTCCCACCACACACACAATGCAAACGCAGACTTGGAGGAGATTTCTCCTTATGATAGTCAAAGATGCTTACTACGTAAAATCAAATCAATTTTGATATTATTATTAGTGCATAGTGTAGAAAACATTTCTAAAGTAGAATATAAATCTTAGCCAGCATAGGTACCATTATATTATGCTTACTATAGCTATCGTATTAGATGGCAGCTTCTACAACTAAAACCGTACAAGTCTCGTATTGTTTCTTTGGATTTCCAACAAGTGGTCAGGCCAAGGAACTTCCCATTGCCACATGAGAACGCCTCTGGAAGGACGTCCCCGAGAACCAAACCGGATCTCTGCCAACACAAGGCCAGGTTACCTCTAACTGGGTAGCTACTGATACGAGTATGCCATCCCCCGATCCTTTAGGACCTTTATCCGAGCGCTCGATAACCAACATCACACAATGATAAATAAAGTGTTTGAACATGAGTAAGTATCTGGGCTCCATACCATGATACCACCCCTTTCCAGAAGAAAATGCACATACCCTAAGGGGCGCTACCCCCAATAACCTTGCCGCATCTTTCCTGTTTTGACCATTCCGGGGTGTGAGGTTCGACGAAGTCTCGTCCACAAAGCCCCGCTTTGGTACAAAGCCATGCTTTGGGTCAACAAATGATCAAAGAAATGATCACAAAGATAAGTGATCAAATAAATGATCATATCACAAATGATCAAACAATGATCATTTCACAGCAACACTCAGCATGTCACATTACCAAATTGGGAATATATCGCTGATAACCATCAACTACATAACCTCTGAGCTCGTACGTCTCAAAGAAGGGTGTTAAGCTAAGAGAATAAATTCTCCGCCACCAACAGAAATGTATTTGAAAGAAATCTGCTTTATATCTCAAATTGTAATGTCAGACATACAATCAATACAAGTCTGTTCCGGGATCGAACAGAACCGAAGGCACTTACAAAGAAGTCCTTGCAACCCGGATATTCACTAATCACGTCCGGACTTCCCATCACATATGGAATTTCTATACCGGGGCCATTCGGTGCAGAAACATTCGACGGTAATCCTTCCGTTTTCAAAAATATCCGGTCTTCAACACCGGTCTTCGAATGCAATTCATAACGACGTATCACATATTCGGAATGGGTTATACGACCCCAAGGTCCTTTCCCGGTTAACCCGAATAGTGAGCACTTATTCAAAAATAAGTGTGGCTTTCAAATTCAAACAAATCACAACAAATACCCATTCAAAGGTAAATATTGATAGTCGGTTATTGAACTACCAATGGATATGCACAACATCACCAGATTCCAAATAATTTTTCGAATTATTTATTTTCCAAAAATATCTTTACAAGATATATAATTTTAACACTTCAACCATTTGAAAACAATTTTCAAATCACTTTTCATCTTTACCACTTTTGAAAACAAATTTCAAACATTTTCCTTACGCGGAAATACTTTCATTTCAACATGGTTCATTTAAACCAATTAAATAAGTCCTTAACGATTTACTTTATATTTACGTTCAAAATCCGTAAATTAATTCTCACACTTCAAAAATAAATCAACGCTTATCTTTAAACAAATTCCCCTTTCATTTATAAATTCCATAGTGAATTTATATTCCAAAATATTTATGAATATACAATTTCAATTATTCATTTTCAATTTATCTTCAAAAAGATAAATTCTCAAAACATTTCATTTCACATTGGAAAACATTTCCATACTTATTTATTAATAAGTAATTCACAAATCTATTTATTTTCAACACTTGGAAAATATTCAATATACTTAAATCGAAATTAAGTATATCTTTCATTCTTTAAGGAAATCATTCTCTTAAACATATTTATTTGGGCCAAAACGAATGTTACGTAAAACATCGTTACGACAACCCAAAATCACTAGTATAGGGATTCGAAATTAAAATAGATATATAAACCCAATACTATACAAAACATTTTCCTTTCGGAAATCATTTACTATAACAACAGTGTTATAGTCCACCATTTCCTTCTATTTCTCGAAAACGTCTATTTCAACAATGAATGTTGAAATCTATGGTTTCGAATCTTAACACATTTTAAAATCATCGTTAGATCGTTTTTATTCTATTTAAAACATCACATCCAAAACAGTTTCTTTAACATATTATTCACTATTTAAAAACGTGAATATATTTCGTTAACCAATTTCATCATTTCTATACATTTTATTTTAAAGGATTATTCACTGTCTAAAACGTGAATATAACTCCATTAATAAGTTATAATAATTTACTTATCAAAATAAGTCGTTTGCGGATTTATAAAACAACGTTTATAAATTCCATTTCTATTTATTTTATAACAACTTCCTTTTATAAACCTCCTTTATTAACCTATTCAATTTATAACTCAATTATAAACCAAAAGTCCATAATTTAAGTTAAATACTTATAATTTATTTGTTTGCAAAATCGTTCCTTTAACTTCCCAAATTATAAATCTTATAACTTATAACATTCATTTATTTACCCATATCTATTCTTCAAATAACTTTACAAATTTTATAAACCTACTGCTTATAAAATTCCATTTATAACTTCACCGTTTATAATCCTATAAATTTCATTCATTTATGAAATTCATTTACAATTCATTCTAACACTAATAAAAACTCGTTTTATAATTCAAATAGTTTACTTTATAAATATCCATCTTATAATTCTTTTATACAAATCAATTTGTATTATTATTTTAAAACATCTTTAAACTCCTTTATAATTTCACCATTTTGATTTATAAAATAATCAAATTTCATAAATCCTATATTTCAAACTTTTTACAATAAATTCAAAAATCCCAATTTAAATTATTTCATAAAATCATTTATCCCATATTTTCAAAAATTAACTTTTAACTATATTTCTCAAAATCATAATTTTTATAACATTAACATTATGACGTTTATTTATTTAAAATGAATCAATTCAAAAAAATATTTTATAAACGTATACTTTCAAAAAATCAATTTTAAAATCCTTTTAAAATTCCAAAATTGGCCTAGTGATGCTACACACCAAATAGTCAATCACGACAACAACGACATCATATATCGATATGATAATTCATCAAATATCAAAATATCTGAAATCAAATAAATACTGTTGAGGAATCCAGTTGGATCCCTCCAACATGTTTTCCTGCATCCAAAGATGTTAGCACAATACCAATTCCGTTCCAGTACGAAATTATCGCGGTATATGGGATTTAAAATATTATCTGCTTAATAGGCGGCGCAATAGGGTCTCATCCGCTATATAATGCGGGAAATCAATTCCAAGTACATAAATAATACCAATTTCACTGTTTATGAAATATTCGCGGTATATGTTTTTAATAAATAACATCCGCTTAATAACGGCGTATAATGTCTATTTTAATAATCAATAGATAACAATCATCATTCAAACATACATTCAAGAATTTTAAACCTAACTATTTAAAATAAAAATCGAAACCGATTCGATTGAGTGAGAACTTCTCACATTGATTCCAATTTCGTTTTCAGCTTTTATTTCGAATAAAATTAAACGTGCGTTTAATTTTTCCCGAAATTCTCACTAACTCCAAACGACTCTAATCCAATTCTATAGCGTAGTGCTCATCCATACGATTCCAACGCAACTTGTTTCGCGCGTTTTCGACCTCGTATGAAAAAGATATGCATTTTTAAAGTTACACGAATTTTAATATATCAATTTACAACATAATTAACTATTTTTAAACCCCCATCTAAATCACAGCCGTTGATTTCCATTCCCCGCAATCATGACCGCACTCCCTCTTCTCCTCCATCTTCACGTTCCCAGGTCACAAGATACGCACGCAAGAACCCATATTTCAAAATTAGGGTTAAATTATGCAACCAAATCGAACACCTAGAACTCGATCAACTATCACCACGTCGAAGCCCTTTGAGCAAGCTACCTTCGGCCACCCCCTTGTGAAGCTCGGCCTCTATCTGTGCACGCAATTCGATGATGAACGGCCATGAGCGCACCCCATTATCTCCCTCCACGTCACACCGTTCTCGGTCAACTCCGTATAGATTTAAAGCTCTCTCTACGCTCTTCAACTTTGCTGTTGAACACTTTCTCTAATTTCTTACGGATTTGGAGAGATTGAGGAGGAAAGAAGATGAAGTTCTGGCCATTGAAGATAAACATGGGGCTGAAGCTTTAGATTAGGGTTTTGGTGAAAATGAGAAAACAAGGGGGCTTTTATAGAAAATTTACGCGACACTATTCATCCCGGAATTTCCGAACTCCAAACGAAGCGTGCCGGTTGGCGTTTCTAAGGTTTACCCCACGTTCCGAACACGATGGAATGTGTTTCGAGAGCTAATTCGGTCATCTGTCCGAGTTATGGAAATAAACGTCCGATTTAAAATTAAATCGGTAAATCAAATTTATAGGCGTTTTAGTTTGCACCGGACAAATGGTAAATCCGATTGACACGAAATTTGAAACCATATAATAATATCACTTTAAGGATCCGATGAAACTGGTTTCGTCGAAATCCGAGACTTTTTGAAAAATGGCTATTTTAACTTGCCAAATAAATATTAAAACAATTTCGTTGCGTTTTGAGCTGCGACGATCAAACGGAAACTCTGATTGCTACAAAATTGAAATCCGATAATAACAAATTATTACAGATCCAATGGAACTATTTTCGTCCAATTCTGAGACTGTTCGAAAATTGACTAATTTCACTAGTCGATTTAAATATTAAAATATTCAATTTTCACAAATAAACTTTTAATTCGATTTTAAAAGTTCTAAAATATCGTTCTAACTTCAATATGATAAAATAAAATTTTACAAATCATTTTCAATCATATTCAACCCAATTTTCAATTATTTCTGTATTTTCAACTATTAAATTATCGATTTAATTATTCAATTAAATCCAATTATTCGAAAAAAAATTATTCGACTCATAAATTTCACTTCTTAGTATTTAAAATCAATTAAATATATGAATTTTAATTAATAAAAATTCTGGGTCGTTACAACATGACCGTTTTATAAGCTCGTACATGCTTTGGCAGCTCATTATTAATAAGTCTCCATGTTATGTATCGAAAAATTCATTTTTGAAACAAATTCCTAACAACTTATTTGTTTTTATTTACCTAGTATGTGAGATTTCGGCTGAGTTCACACAGCATCAACGGCCCTAACCATCATTAGCCCTCCAAACATCTCCCGTTTAAAAATTTAAGATAATAAAAAAAGGACAAATTTTCAAAAGAGACCAATTTTCAAAACCATTTGCAGATATATGCTAGTTTTGAAACTAATTGCATAAATATGCTAGTTTTGGCCAGCTCAGCGATGAACTGGCCTTTTAAAAAAAAATATAACGGGGCGCATTTCAGAAATGCACCCCTTTATATTTGCACTGGCGCATCTGCAAAATGCGCTAGTGCAATTCTTTGCTGTCCAAACCTGGACAGCAAACTATATTAAGCAATTCGAATTGAAATACACAAAATCGAAATTCAATTGGACAATCTTAAATGATCGCAAACGTTTATCAATATGCAAGCGAACAAATAAAACTACCATTAAATAAATTCCAGCACAACATAATTAAAATCCGATTACATTCGAATTAATGCAGAAGTTATAGTTCGACTACAAAAGCAAATTAATAGTAAACTAAAAGTAGGAGTGCTCATGGTTGAGTTGGATCGTCTTGAGAAGGTGGGGGTTGAGAAGGTCTAGCAGGTTGCGATTGGTGTGTATCCTGCCTTCTTTTAGTTCTTCGCTCTCTAATCCGCAAAGCTTGTTCGGAAGAGCTTGGCCGTGTTAATCGATTTCTAAAAAGGAGCGTGTCAATAAGTTTATTCAAATCAAGACATCGTGGTTGGACTTCTCGTTCGGGTACTCTACCATGTCCGATATCAGCTAACCTTCCTCCTACCGTCTCTAGTACATCGACCTACAAGTTGAAGTTATTTATTCAAAATTAGAAATATAATTCAAGCGAACAAATTAAAAATATCACGATAATGTGAAGATATACCACATCTCGCTCAAGTGGTGCACCGGCGGTGTATGCTCGTTCGTGAGAAGTCCGATATGCAACAATGAATCATCGAGTAATCGACCAATACCAAGTCATGTATCTCGAAATAGGAATCGTAGGAAGCTGTTGGTGTACGATACGGTTATGTCTATCGTTCCACTGGACGATAGAAAACTCCAAATCCGACTTTGGTTCGCATGGATCAGGTATGTGTTGCTGAAGACCAAACTGTCGCATCACTCGATCAGGATTATACATTTCTACATCTCGCATGCATATGATAGGTGTCTTACAAAGCCAACTATGCATCCCACTTAGATATATCTGCGGAAGATCGACTAGCACATCCTGTGTATACGGATTCCATATAACAGCTTCATCTGTTAACATGTCGAGCTGGTCGCGATAGTAAGTGGCCACCTACTTTGGAGACTCAACCCAAGTATGATTGCCATCATATTTTCTAATTTCCCACCACCCCATCAATGATTTTCTAGGGACAATTGTATGTATTCTCCAATGACAATTTTTATCAACACTACAAATCGCGGTGTACTCTGTTTTGCGGGATCTTATGGGTTTAAAAGAAAAAGAATTCTTTATGGACCACTCACTTAACCGCTGAATAAGTATTTTCTTTGTTTGAAATTGCATTCCCACTTGAAAACCAGAGTCAACACATTCCGAGGTAAAAACATCTCTAATAGGAGTTACATTTTCAATCAATGATGCCGTCATAATTTTCGCAGTACATAAATCATCTGTCAAAGGCATCTCAAATTCCATATGTTCATCGTTACCATCGTCATCTTCTTCTTCCACCAAAAATGCTTCGTTATTTTCATTTTCTTTCTCATGATTAATTTCAAACTCTAGCGCTTCATTGTTAACTTCCATATTATCCATCCATGACATATCATTATCCATTGAAGCAATTTGCATACTATCTATATGCTGTGGACTACGACCTCCATCATCATTGTTAACCTCTCTAGCATTTGTAGGAACGGAGTGTGCAAATTGATCATTTGCCAATCTAGAGCTTGAACCACCCGGATGCATCGTAGAACTGTGAAAAAAAGAGTATGAGATCAAAACGCTATAAATTTCAACTACTCGAATGTAAATACTTTAACAAATTACTTACTTTGTATCCACACAAGTAGGAAATACTGGACTTGGATTGCTCTGATAAGGATAACTCGGAATAGTACCAAGAATTTGAGTAGAATGTTGGTTCAAATTAGTGGTATTTGCATCTTCAAAATGTCTCAACTTCTCTTTTATTACAAATAATTCGATCATTTTCATATTAACAGAAAACATAGCATCGGCATCTTCAACATCATTTATGTCGATAGCAGAAGATCCAGAATCAGTAACCCGCTTGCTCACTAGTTTTACATCATATTCTTGTGAATTAATTTTTGTCACCCTATACACCGTTTCTTTTAGTTCATGATAGGAGCAAAAAAATTTAACATTCGAACCTTTTTTTTTACCACCAACATATACCGGTGTATTGTTTTCTTTTATAGTCAATTTTCCATCAAAGTAGCAAATTATTGGGATGAAATCCGACATACTTCTAAAAAGAAAACATTATTAATTTTAGAACAATCAATTACTACACAAATACTAATGACATAATAAAGCATAAAAATGAAAGGATGGACATGTGAAAGTTAGAATATGAAAATACCCAAAAATTGAGTTAGGGTTTGAGTTTTTACCTTTAAATTGATGCCAAGTAGCTGATAGAAGTAATCCGACTAGTAATCCTTGTATATTTTGGAGATTTTAAGTAGATATTGATCAATTTTTGAGCTGAATGGAAGAAAGGTTCGGAATTGGAGTTTGGACTAGACTGTTTTGTTTTGAGTAATAAAAGTGAGTTGGGTATATTGCCTTTTGCTTTCTGTTTTGTACAGAAAGATTTGCACTGGCGTATTTTGCAGATGCGCCAGTGCAAATATAAAGGGGCGTATTTTTGAAATGCGCCCAGTTATATTTTTTTTAAAAAGGCCAGCTCATCGCTGAGCTGGCTAAAACTAGCTTATTTCTGCAATTAGTTTCAAAACCAGCCTATATCTGCAAATGGTTTTGAAAATTGGTCTCTTTTGAAAATTTGTCCTAAAAAAAATGAAATAAATTTAATAGAATATTAGACTACAATCATTTTTCAAACATAGCATCGAATTATTAACAAATATTAATATTCTACTTTCATTTCATAGAAACACTTCAACTTAAAAGGACAACATGAATAACCATCCGCCTTCTATATTAAGCTCTATTATTACCCGAACCATTAAACTCAGTTGCCTACAACATGATGCTATCAAACCATTCTGATATCAGGTTATCTGATTCATTTTGGCAATAATCGACACACCCACACATGTAGCAAGTGCCTTCTCAACCTATGAAGTTCTTAGCTAGTTCCTGCTAATAACAAAAAATGGGCTTAAAGACATGCCCACTTAATAATACTTCAGGATGTAAACAACAGAACACATGCATAAAAACATCCATGCTTATTAACTACAAAATCCAATTCCTTGGCAGTATGAAACTCAATAGTAAGCAAAAACAACTGTGTCATATTTCAATAAAGGATGCAAACGTAGAAACAGAGTAAAAAATAACTTAACCCGATAGAAATAAAGGATGCAAATATAATACCTTCAACTGCCTTTGGCTACCTGTCCTACAAAGAAAAAGGGCTATGAGCTATTGGTGCTTGATAGGTAGAGTACAAAATTTATGGTTAGTGTGGAGTTAGTTAAAACAATAGTATACCCTCAAATTGTTTTGTACTGAATTATGAGAGTACAGTCAATGTAAAAAAAACTCATTGCATTTAAAGCACTCGTGTCTGTTAATTTAACACTCATAGCTATCCAACTATGTCCCGAATCATAGGAAATATATTTAAGCTAACAGTTACTGAATGAATTTGAAAAAAAAAATCTTGAACGATGCAAATGTCCATACATGAGTGCATATGAACACCTTATATGGGTAAAGCAAACCTTGTGGCAAGTGTAAAAGTTAATTGGATGGTCAATTCAGTAATAAATATTGCACGCTGTTCAAACTGCTGCTCGTCAGATGGATAATATTGTAGTGATTCATTGGGAAAGTGTAACAAATAGTGCAAAACTATTTTGTTGAACCTTTTCAGAGTATTGAGTTACAAAAGAAAGCGTACTGTGCTGTAGTTCAAGCATGCCCACCTCATTTAAACAATGTCTACTTGGCAATCCAGGTCTGTTACTTTCCCACCGTTATCATACATTACTTTCTTTAAAACGAATTATTTATTTCTTTTTACTCAAACGTATTTTGTGTCCAGAGGCCTGACAATTATTTAAAAGGACACAATTAATGAAAAAGGTGGGCTAGGTAGGAGGTAAGATGTGATGTTAAATTCTTAACACGTTTCCTTTAGCTTTAACATTCTTTTTCATTTTTATGTTCAGGCCTTTTGCTTTCATACAATGTCTAATGATACATATAAACTTTCTTGCAGCTAAACAATTTTGAATAGCTTATGAAACTAAACACAATGGCTGGACAAAGCTACAATGTTATCATGCAGGTTTTGGATACTTGTTCTAATTAAAATGTCTTAGTCATTATTGACTATATTCAATAATTCCTGAAAAATAACAATTGTGCACTGTTTCCGGTGTTCTATTTTTCCTTGGATTTAATAGATTACTCATATAAGGCACTGGATCTTAATGATCCTTCTTCGTATAGAGACCTTTCGGAGGTATCCCTATTCGTGTAACTCATTATTTTCCAAGATATAATAGGTAAGCTACTTCCATTTTTTTCCCTCGTCTTCATGTTATCAAGATCATTTTAGTAGCTTAATTTCGCCCTAGTTTTGTTTGTAATATTTGTCGAATCAATTCACTGTAGAATGTTTTCACAGTTGCGGTATTAATTATGAATGTTCTTGTATTTACACGATTGAAGCTAATTTTCGGGAAAGAATGATGTGATTGGTCATCTTAAACTCAATTTAAGGCTATTTGAGTCATGATTTTTTTTGACAGAATAACGAATGTATTTGATTGAATTCTTCGATTAAATTCCCTAAATAACATTCGTCCATAAGCAAAAATAAATATTCTTAACTTTATTTATCAAATTATCAGTAAGCAAAGTAACCATGTGTACAAATTAAGCGTCAATAATCATATCGAAGGTTAATTCAACAATTACTCAGCAACATTAACATTTGTACATTAATTTACTTAAACTGAGAAAAATATCCTACAAATTAAGCATCAATAATCATACTGAAGGTTAATTCAACAATTACTCAGCAACATTAACATCTCTGCTTTAATTTATTTAAACTGAGCAAAAAATTCAGAGCAAACATAGTAGGCCGTCAAACATTAAATGATGAAAAATGTTCAACAACTAACAAAGCAAACAATGTCATAATCAAATTTGAACGAAATGTGGTGTGGCAGTGTAAACTATCGAACTATAATGAGATATGCAGATCTGTAGTTGAAAATTTAATTTGAGTATATCTCAAAATAGTGTTGAAATATGGAACTATTGAACTCAGGTGCGGCAGTTTAAACTATCAAACGATAATGGAATATGAAAATATGGAGTTGAAAATTTAATTTGAGTACATCTCAAAATGCTGGTGAAATATGAAACTATTGAACATTGCGGTAGTTTAGATCGTTTCGACCATAATTTGAGTAAATATACACGTACAACATGAGTCTAATCGAATCATAAAGTAAATTCGAATTAGTAATTGAAAATCTGGAGTTGGCGAAAGTGTTGAAGAGGAGAACTAACTTGAAGGAGTGTGAGAGAAGATGCTAAACATGATAGCAACGATGATGGAAGGTGGTGACAGTGGAAGTTAAATTTGTAAAGAATCTAGAATGTTAGCGGTGCGGACTTAGAATTGGATTTTGTGGAGCCGATTTTGGGAAAGTAGAATAAGTGGGGTAGAAAGAGCATGTTGGGATTCATGAAGCAGGAGAGTTAATAGAATTACGAAGGGCATTTTAGAAAGTCCGAAAAGGCATGGTTGAAATCGACGAGTAGAATTTACATTATTAGTAGTAGAGAAGTACTTGGATGTCTATTGATTGTAATAAAGGAAAATAGGTTTTAATATGATTGCTACTATTTTGAAATATATTTCTCGGTATGCATAACTGCCCTTGTCTATATTTTAACATAATATTGCTAGATTAGCATATAAGTTGACGATTTTTTCTTACATTCCCCTAGGAAGGAACAAACATGTATAGTTGACTAGCTGTGCTTAAATGTAATGGTCAAGTTTACAACAAAGCATGCATCGATGACTACTAGGAATTGATGTGCTTATTTTAGGTCTTCTATGATCACATGTTCTATCTATTACACCTTTTGGCACCAAGATATAAGTTCATCATTTTAGAATCCAATACTATTTCGTTGGTTCCATCAAAGACCTATCAGAAGTTGAAATAATAATTCAAATTTTAAAAGAGTTTATATTCTTCAAAAGAAGAATATAATGATGACTCATTTAGCACAACCTACCTTGCGCCAACCCTAATTAACGCAAGGTCAATATGGTACAAATTCTCTACAAGTTTGAAATATTGAACCAAGTTTCACATGATATGAGTCTACACTATCTCAACATTACACCTACCTCCACTCTTACGTTCATTCTGTAAAATGACACCGCCCGTGATTTAGGAGCTTTCATAATTAGAAAAGAAATAGATTTGTTTTATTGCAAAGTAACAACAGTAATAGATACATAACACAATTACACGGTATGGTATTTATATACATAAAAGATGGGCTGAACACAAAAGCCCATAATACTGATTGCAATCCGTGTGAACCCAAATGATGCATCTGGACCGTTGATGAAAATACACTGCTGTGATATATGCTGGTGGTTGCTTCGAATTACTATATGTGCTTTGTGAAAGAGGAAACCTTGTTTCGATTATATCATAATATGCCGCCTAAAATAAAACTAGGGTTTTATCTCCTCCTCTATTTTCATGTCGGCTGAGAAAATTTTGAGTTCATCTCGAAAGCGATTAAATTTTTTTGCTGATAAAGCTTTAGTCAGGAAGTCTGCTCTTTGATAAAAGGAGGGGACGTGGTTGATGGCGAGCTTGCCACTTCCCGTTCTCTCACGAACAAAATGAAGATCTATCTCCATGTGCTTTGTGCGAGCGTGTTGAACTGGATTCATGGATAATGATATGGCGCTGAGGTTGTCCCACCAAATAGTGTGTTTCTGAGTTGAGCTGAACCCTAATTCACTAATTAGGGTTTCGATCCAAATAATTTCGGCAGCGGTGCTTGCGATGCATCTATACTCTGCTTCAGTACTGCTCCTAGAGATAGTGGACTGCTTCTTTGTACACCACGAGATTGGATTCTGTCCAAGGTAGATGCAGAATCCTGAGATGGATTTTCTGTCGTCAATATCATTAGCCCAGTCTGAATCACTGTAAGCAAGTATGTTTATGTCTTTGCATGTCTTTAAGTGTAAGCCATATGCCAAAGTCCCTTTGAGATATCTGAGAATACGTTTTACTGCGCACCAATGTTCACTTAATGAGTTTTGCATGTATTGGCACACTTTATTAACACTGAAGCATACGTCGGGTCGAGTTATAGTGGCATATTGAAGAGCTCCAACGATGCTTCGATATTGTTTGACATTCTCAATAGGTTCACCTTTTTTTAGGACAATTATTTCTGATTTGTCATTAGGGTTGGTAGAGGTTTGGCTTTATCCATATTGGCCCTGACCTGAATGTCACTAATGTATTGTTTTTGTGACAGAATAATCTCATCGTCTGATTTTCTTTGAATGTTAATTCCCAGGAAAATTTTTAGTTCACCCATGTCTTTAATTGCAAAGTGCTTGTCAAGTAGTTTTATGACTTGATCGATATCCTGTTGATCATCTCCTGTAATGAGAATGTCATCGACGTACACCAGTATATATATACTCGTATGCTTTCTTTTCCTTGAGTATAATGAGTTATCTGACTTTGTAGCACTGAAACCTAATTGTGCAAGAGTGTTTTTTAATTTCTCATGCCATGCTCTGGATGCTTGTTTTAGTCCATATATGGCCTTATGTAGTTTGCAAACAAAACCTTTACCAGTATTTGAATTATATCCTTCTGGCTGTTGCATGTAGACTTCCTCACATAACTCACCATTCAAAAAAGCATTATGCACATCTTGTTGCTTTATTTTCCAATTTTTGTGAAGTGCTAGTGTCAACATAATTCTTATGGTTGTGGGTTTGATAATTGGGGAAAAGGTTTCTGTGAAGTCAAAAGCAGAGGAATAACCTTTAGCAACTAACCTGGCCTTATTCTTAATTATGTTTCCATCTGCATCTCTTTTGATTTTATAAGTCCACCTGAACCCTACTATGTTCTTGTGTCTTGGTGGTTTGACAAGAGTCCAGGTTCCATTATTAATTAATGTATTGAATTCTTCATCCATAGCCTTTTTCCATTTCTCATGCTTGATGGCTTCAATATATGATGTTGGCTCCACTTCACTCTTTTGTGATGTGTATATTTTAGGCTTGAAAATCCCACTTTTAGATCTTGTGATCATGGGGTGTGTTGTTTCTGCATGCTGATCATATGTATCTTCCAATTGATCTTTATTGCCTGCTTCTGCATTATTTTGCTGACTATCGTTAGATGCATTATCATTCTGATCATTGTTCTACCTATTGTTTAGCTCACTGGTATACTGCTTATCATTTGTTTCATTTGGTAGAAAGCTAGTGGTTTCATTATCTTCGTCTGTGCTATACCCAGATGCAGTGCTTGATATGGATGCAGTTTTATCATTGAGCCTTTGATCATAGAGAATTTGCTGACCATTATTTTCTGCATGTTGAGATAATTCTGGAATGTGCATGATATGTGTTGTTTTACTGCAGATTTTCCTATTATGTTTCTCCTTATCTGCAAATGGAAAAGCATACTCATTAAAAACTACATGTCTTAAAATATAAATTTTGCCTCTACTGTCCATGCATTTATACCCCTTTTGATTATGAGCATATCCTAAAAATGTGCATGGACTGGATCTGAGGCATAATTTATGCTTGTTATATGGTCTAGTGTAAGGAAAACACAAGCACCCAAAAGTTTTTAAATGATCATACTTTGGTTTAACTCCATAAAGTTTTTCATATGGAGAAATGTTGTTTAATACTCTTGTTGGCATCCTATTAATAAGATATACTGCAGTGGCAAAGGTCTCACTCCAGTATTTTAGTGGGAGTGATGCTTGAGACAAGAGTGTTAAACCAATCTCCACTATATGCATGTGTTTTATTTCCACTAAACCATTTTGTTCTGAGGTGTGGGGGCATGTAACTCTATGTAGTATTCCTTTTTGGGTAAAGAAATCGTTCAGTGTTTTGAATTCTCCCCCACCATCAGTTTGAAAATTTTTAACACATTTGTTAATTTGTTTTTCAGTGTAAGTGATGAACTGTATGATAGCATCTCTAGCATCAGATTTTGCCTTGAGAAAATATATCCAAGTGTGTCTGGTGTGTGCACACACAATTAATAGATTATACCTGTATCCCTTAGTAGTATTGACTGGTGCTGGACCCCACAGATCTGCAACAATTAACTCAAGAGGATTTTGATATATGGTTTCAGAAATAGAGAAAGGTAATTTATGCACTTTACCCATTTGACAGTGATCACATAAAAGTAAATCACACATGTTTGGAATAGAAATATCATCTTGTATTAAGATCTGTTTTACAATATTATAACTACAGTGTCCAAGTCTACAATGCCACTTGTAAAAATTTTTTACATCATTATCGTGCCTAGTACTAACATTATTAGACCATATCTTTACATTAGCAGCCTCATTATTTGCCATGTTGCTGAATTTGTACATCCCATTATCTAGTTTACCCTGTAACAATATATTTCTAGTTAATGAATCTCTAACTAGACAGATTTTGGGGTGAAACTCAAAATACACCTTATTTTCACTGGCAAGTTGTGAAACACTAACAAGATTTTTTTTGATACTTGGTACTCTTAACAAATTATTTAGATAGAGTAACCTTGTACCTTTTATGCAGCCAGTACCAACATGTGTTATGTTTGTAGCTTCACCATTTCCCATAAGAACAGATTGATTACCTGTGTATTCCTTGCTGCCCAAGTTTAAATTCTGTAGATTGTTGGTGATGTGGTTTGTAGCATCTGAGTCTGGAAACCATTCATCAGTATTGTAGTCATTTGACATGGCTGTTTCATCAGTGACATTATCTCCATTATTCTTTTGTTGAGTTTGAATCATATTTGCATTAACTTGCTTATTGGTATGAGATGACCGGCCATTATTAGTGTCTTCCTTGTATCTGAAATAACACTTGTTTGCCATATGTCCAAATTTCTCACAAATCTGACATTTAACTCTGTTGTTATAATTGTTTCTCCCCCTACCTCTGCCTCTTTGATTGTAACCTCCTCTCTGGCTGTGACTGTCTAGTGCGGGTTGACTAGATATACCTTTTTGATTCTTGTTCTTTGATGTAATTGCATAATTGACATTAAAATCTTCTTGCATTGACTTTCTTTGATCAATTCTTCCTTCATGAGCAAGGAGTGCTGTGTGTATGTAGTCCAGATCTGGCAGAGTTGGTTGTGTTGCTATGTGTGTAATTAAAGATTCGTAATCTTGATCCAATCCATTGGTAATGACAAGAATTTGTTCACTGGTTGAGACATGATGGCCTACACCCTTCAATTTGTCACATAGGTTCTTGATTTTTGCAAGATAGTCTCTCATGGGCATATCATTCTTCCTTACATTTTGTAGTTCCCTCCTGCAATGCATGACTCTAGCTGCTGATTGTGAACCAAAAATACGTTGAATAGCTGACCATATTTCATAGGAACTATTACATCCCACAATTTGTGACAATAAATTTTGGCTGATTGAAGATAACAGCCATGATGATAATAAATTTTCTTGCTTTTGGTACTGTTTGTATTCAGGGTTACTAATGGTTTTTCCTTCCTTGTCAATGATAACAGGAGGTGGGACGACCTTGGTGCCATTGACATAGTCATGTAAGTCATATCCCTTTAATGCAATCTCAACTTGATATTTCCATAGAATATAGTTATCTTCGTCTAATGAAGTATTGATGACTTGACCCTTTGGCTTGATCAGGACCAGATCTGAAATCTGCTGATCTCTTTGTGGATTTCCCGAAGTCCCTGATGTTACATCTTCTTCTTCAAGTGCCATGGTGATTCAAGAATCTTGAAATGCCGGTTTCTTGGTGATGAGAAGTGTAATGGTGAGGCTAATCTTGGAATTAGCAGGCAAGAATCTGATCAGGATTATGTATATTACTGTTTTAGCAAAAAACAGTAATGTATATAAATGAAACAAAACTGCACAACCAAAGAAGACAAAATGAGGATGTTTATCTGATTTCTTCTTTAGGATGGTGTAGAAAAGATATAGAATTGATAGAATGGATCTAAATGAGATTATGGAGAGGTATGCCTCCCTGATGATGACATCTTTCTGAGGGGAGTCGAATAATCTCAATACTTTAATTTTCTTGATTTGGTTTTTTTTTGAGAGGATGCCTTTCGGCTATGATGCTCCGATACCAAATTAGAAAAGAAATAGATTTGTTTTATTGCAAAGTAACAACAGTAATAGATACATAACACAATTACACGGTATAGTATTTATATACATAAATGATGGGCTGAATACAAAAGCCCATAATACTGATTGCAATCCGTGTGAACCCAAATGAAGCATCTGGACCGTTGATGAAAATACACGGCTGTGATATATGCTGGTGGTTGCTTCGGATTACAATCTGTGCTTTGTGAAAGAGGAAACCTTGTTTCGATTATATCATAATATTAATATCTTGGATTGATTGAAAAAGGATGACTTAAAGTACTTTATCTATTAATAGAAATGATATAATTTTCATCACTAGATCGCAAGTACTTTATTATTTTTTTGTCCTTATTATAGGTTATGGCAAATGCAGACACAGCAGCAGATGGAATAATGGAGCAAAAGGAATTGGATTTTGCAGAACAAAAACGCATGGCGAGTAATGCTGATATTTAGGCAAGGTTTTCTAAGCTAAAAATAGGAGTGATGTTCATATTGGTACTGCTGTTGTGTATGCAATTTTCAGATCCTTTCTTTAATGTGTGGATTAAGATGATAAGGCGAATGATATTGGCTAACTACTGAACAGAGGAAGAAAAGCATTGGATCTTTTACCTTATCAAAGATAAGAATTCAAAGGGATTTTAGTTCTATGGACGGTGATGCTTTAAAACTATCTCCAGCACCATTTAGTTAAATATCATATTATGTCAGTTGCTTTAGTATTTTTTTTTGAACTGTCATTATATTATTAATAACGTGGAAACTGTAACATTCTTGTAATTTCAACATTAGTACTCTATTCTTTAATAAGAGGAGAAATGTATCATTGTCATAATTATGTAAGCAGTATTTGTAAATAATTTTGGATTTCAGATTATATATGCGCGTGTGTGTGTTTATATATGTTAAAGATAATGTTTACGATGTTTGTGAATCGTTAATCAAATGTGTATGCTTCTTTTATGGAATGTGTAAATGTTACTTTTACGGTAATTAAAAAAGTTATTAAAAGTATATCTACTACATTTGTTAAGCATGGTTAAAATTAGGAATGGCAATTGGGTGGGTTGGGGCTGGTTTTTAGTGCTCCATATCCGTTTCGAATTTTTTAGAACTCGCCCCAGACCTGCCCCGTAGATCCGGTGCGGGTTTGGAATTTTTCCCCTTACCCGGAACCCGTACGTGTTAGGGTAGACCCGACCCGCCCCAAGACCGGATGAGTCTTATGTATTGATTCAAAATTGTGCACCAACTTACATATATTTATTTTTTATAATCGTTATCACCAAATAATACATGAAATACAAATAACAACGTGTCTAAGGAAATTTAGTAAAAATGATGTGTACAATAACAATTCAGAAAATATATACATATGTTATTGTATAATTATCAATGATGCAACTTAATACTCTAATTTTTTATATAGATTATTTATTGGAACATTTTAATATCCATTCTAGAATCACTTATATCTAAAAGATTAATAAATCATTATAGCGATAAAGCAGTTTCATGAGATGTTAGTAGTGCGGGTCGGGTTGGGACGGGTCAACCGAGCTTCGACCCGAAGCACTCAAGAACGGGTCACGGGTCTACCCGCCTCGATGACCAGATGGGGCAGGTCTGGATGGGCCAAAACAGGTGCGGGTCGACCGGGTTTTGACCCTGGACCCTTCCCGTTGTCATTCCTCGTTAAAATGACTACGATGACGTTTAAAAAACATCATGCTGTGATTTTAACAATGTTTTGAAAATATTATAGAAAATTTGAACATAACTTCTTGTAAAGGTGCTATTTTTCACAATGGTTTTTTTGGAAAATGATACTTTATTAACAGCATAAAAGAAAGCATATATTTCCATGATATGCCTCATTAAAACCTTACAATCCACCTAACCTAAACGGGTGTCTTACAAGGAAAAAGAGTACATATGACTTTCATATACTAACATTACAAAACCATGACTATTGAAAACAAGTTGTTGAATAGATGGAGGAGTAAACTAACACAAGACGCACTCAAAACCATCCGTAAAATCACCTTGATCAATAGACACGAGAATACATTTACTAGAAATAAAAAACAAATACATGAAACCAACAAGAGGACTTCACGTGAGATAAGGCATCAACTCCAACATGATGATGAATAATCTATCTCAGGAGATAAGCATCATCCAGGAGAGAGAAAACATCTAACTAGATCTGAAGCAAAAATGGATCTAATAAAAATCCGACAACAGCCACAAACTCCAGAATCCAGATTCGTCGATGAAGAACATAGGCAAGAATAGGAAGAGCTAATGCAGAAGCATTCGAGATGAGACCGAGTAGCTTTCATGGAGGCTGATGATGATTATGAAAGAGCGCATCGAAGCTCAGATTATCCCAGATAAGTCTCGTCTCTGAATTCATCACTTGATTTTTCAATATATACTTCATAAGAATTTTAACCTCTTGTAAAATTAGGGTGGTTCTGACAGACTCCAGCATCTCGATTCCACTAAAAATTCTGCTGTTCCTTTCGCACCATATGTTCCAGGTCAGGGAAGTGAAAGTTAAGTTGGTAATTCGTCTTAGTATAGTGTCCTTTCCCTATCTTTGTCTAATGCATTCCAGAATTTGATTAATGTCGCAATTACGATTACATTCAATCTTGATTTTCTGCATAATATTGTCCACTAATCTTCTCGAATATGGGCAGTTAAAAAATAGGTGATCTTTGTCCTCTAATTGATTTGAGCATAGAGTACATTTTTGATCTATATTAGAGTTCCATCTGCTAACGCGCTCCTTAGTGTTTAACTTATTCTGTATAGCCATAAGCGCACAAATAGACATTTTCGGCGCACACCCTTTATCCCATATAATTTTGGTCCAGAAATGTTCTGTATACTTGTTTCTGACTTGGTTCCATGCTGATTTCATTGAACATTGTTCATTACTGTTCGGGTTCCAGACCCAATAGTATTTTTCCTTATGTGTTTGAATGTTAATATTATGAATAATATTATGAAATTGAGAAGGTATATTGTCCATGCTTTGTTTCTAGTTATTATTAGAAATTAACACAGAAACTTTTGTATTATGCTCATTTACCACATCCATGGCATTCGTGCCTACTTTATTAATTAATGTGGATCCATTGATCCATGGATCAAGCCATAAATTTGTGGTTTCTCCATTAACAATATTCCTATTAATGAGACCATTGCACCACTGTCTAGCACGGAGTAATGTTTTCCAAATGAACGAAGCAGTTGGATTCATAGTAGCAGATTGGAAGTTATCTTTTCTATTGTATTTATTTTTAGTCCATTTAGCCCATAGTGATTCACCATTGATAAATTTCCACAAAAGGTTAACAGCCACTGCTTTAGATAAATCTTCAATTTTCCTTGTACCAAAGCCTCCTTCACTCTTAGTTTTACACACATCTTCCCAACTCATTTTATGAGCTTTAGATTTCCACAAAAAATTAGCACACAATGAGTTGATTCGTTGTATAACAGTTAATGGAAAGTGTGTAAACTGCAGCCAAAACTGAATCAAAGGGTGAATGACTGTTTTTATAAATTCAGCTCCACCACTTATATTTAGCATCTTGCTTTGCCAGTGGCTGAATTTTTTATTTATTTTGTCTATCAGCAATCCAAAATCCCTTGCTCTTAGTTTATTATTCGATAAAGGGATGCCCAAGTAAATTATTGGCAGACTATCAAAGTTCAAGTTTAAAATGCTAGCTATTTGATTTTTGTTTGTGGCACCTTTACTAAGAAATAGCATAAATTTATTGCTGTTTAATTCCAAACCTGCAATACTATTCAAATCTTGGAAGATATGCTTGATACACTTGGCATTTTCAATATAAGATTTGGTTATGATCAGAATGTCATCTGCATATATCAAGTGAGTAATCAACAGTTCTGTTGGATATATGGGTTTTATATTACCTTTGAGGAATTCCATGTCAAATTTTATAGTCAGTAGTTCCATAGCAATGGCAAATAGATACAGTGAGAGGGGGTCACCTTGCCGGAGACCTCTCGAGCTGTTAATGAACCCATATGGTGTGCCTTCTATTAGAACCGAAAAAGTTGGGGTAGAGACACATTCGTAAATAAGATCAAAAAAGTGGAGGGGAAAGTTCATCGATATCAGCATATGATGAATAAATTCTCTGTTGATTTTATCGTACACCTTATGCAAATCAATTTTCATACATAAATTGTTAGAATTTTTTCTGTTAAAAATTTTGATCATTTCATAAGCCATAAGGGAATTTTCTATGATTGCTCTACCAGGAATAAAAGCATTCTGGTTATAAGAGATAAGATCATCCAAATATCTTATCATACGATTACAGAGAAGATTTGCTAGAATTTTATACGACACATTGCACAATGATATCGGTCTGAAGTGAGTCATATCTATTGCATTTGGTTTTTTTAGGATAAGCCAAATAAACGTACAATTGATTTCTTTGATAATTTTCCCAGTATGAAGAATACCATTCATAGCATTGCATACATCATATTTGATTTGTTCCCAGTGGAGTTTGTAAAATTTGGAGTTGATGCCATCTGGTCTAGTGGAGCTATTGTCATTAATTTGAAAAATAGCATTTTTTACTTCCTCAAGAAGAAAGGGTCTGCATAGACTAATTTTTGCATTTTCTGACAAAATTTTCTTGTAAATTATGTCTGGAAATTGAAATGTATTTCTCGACGTAGTGAAAAGATCTGAAAAATATTTTATAGCTGAATGAGCAATATTTTCTGATGTTGATGACCAAGAACCATTGTCATTTAGAATAAGATTATTTCTCCTGCTTGATTTCATTGAATTGATTTTGGAGAAGAAAAATTATGTAGGTTTATCTCCTTTCGTCAACCAGTTAATCTACATTCTCTGTTCGTTTTCTATCGCAATACATCTCATAATTTCATGAATCTGATAATTTTTCGCAGTATATTCTTCCGAAAGGCTGATATTTAGAAGATCTCGCACTAATTGATTGTAGATGTTATTAGCATCTTCTTTTAATTTTTCCAGTTGAGAGTATATGTTGATTTTATTTGTGGACCAATTTTTCAAAGCAGCCTTTACATTTTTTATTTTACAGAGGAGAATGTAAAGTTCATTACCTGAGAATTCCTGCTCCAACGCCATCTGAACAGTGTTCTAGTATCCTTTTTGAAGATACCACACATTATTGTACTTGAAAGGTATGCAAGTTCTTCTCTTCTTTTAGTCTACTATTTTATTCATGATAGGGGTGTGAACGCTTATGGAATGATTGCCAAAATTTATACCAAATTGGTTAAACTTATCAGTCCATAACTTATTTACAAAGACCCTGTCTATTTTACTATGTATAGTGAAATTGAGTCCTCCTCTCCATGTGTAGTGGTTTCCTGAGAAGTCTGGGTCAATGAGATTAGATTTATTAATATAATCCATGATGCAGCCCAGCCTATTGATGAAGCATCGCAATTGATCAATGCATTGAAATCGAGTCATTTGAAGGTTTTAGGTCGCTCGCGACCCAGTGAAGAGGCCTTAGGTCGCTCACGACCTAGTGGAGGTTGCATACGAGATAACACATCATCGGATTGGAGTTGTTCAAAGGAAGGAGCTTTGGATCGTCCATGACCTAGGGAAGGTCGCTCACGTGTCAACGGGCAAAACATTCGGACCTTCAAGCAACCAAACGAGTAAGCGTTCCAGTAGGTCGCTCACGACCTAAGTTAAGTCGCTCATCCCGATTAGGTCGCATGAAGTTATACAGAAGTTTTCTCTTAGGTCGTTGATTTGTTAAGTCGCGGAAGAAGTTTAGGTCGCTCAGGCTATGTGTCGTTGAAGCCTTCCTAGAGCCGAGCTACTTTAAGTCGTAGATCATCGAGTCTTTATGTGTTGTATGATTGAGTCATGTGTCGTTTGTGATTTCAAATGTTAAGTCGTTTATGTATAGGTCGTAGGTCGGCCAGTGTAGGTCGTTCAGCATAATGATTGTTAACTCGTGTATGTTATGTGTGCTTAGGTCGTCATATTGTTGAGTCGCGTGTTGATTAGGTCGCGAACTACTGTAAGTCGCGTACCAGTGTGTGTCGGAGCCTGTTAGGTCGTTAACGACCTTGTTTAAGTCGTAAGTCGTGGGGTGTTAGGTCGTGTAAACGACTTAAGGGTCTGGGTTGTAAACGCTATAAGTAGCGGTTGTGTTGGTCATTTGTGGTTGTTGATTTTGGAATAAACTCTTTTTTGTTAGCTTTGTGCTTTCATTAAATTGGTAGTTGAGTGTGATCTCCTATCTCCACTTACGGTATTCGAGTGCACTCGAATCAATGTTCGTTGAAGCCAATTCGTGGAATCAAGTGCGCTTGATGCACGCTCGAAGAAATGTAGATCTCTTTTCACGGTATCGTGCACGATCAATGTGTCAGAGATAGCTAGAATTCGGTATCTTCGGATCAACGAATTTGGGCCTTTCAGTATTTCTCAATCCACCGATTGCTACTTTCACCGTTCCATCTAATTTTCGTAATATCCGCTGCATCAGTTTGGTATCTGTTAACCCCATTCCAACCTACGAGTTAAAGGAGTTAACGACTTAAGGCCTGGGACGAGCCACGACTTAAGGTGTTTAACGACTCAGGAAGCCTCACGACTCAGGAAGCCTCGCGACTCATCGAGTCACCGACTCAAGGAGTTAATGACCTAAAGCTCTAAGCGACTTAATGGGTTACGACTCAAGGGGTTAACGGTTCACAAGGCAGGACCGACTCAATGCATTACCGACTCATCAAAGGCTTTGCCCTAGCGACTCAACAGGTTCACGACTCATCATAAGAAACGACTCAAGAGAATTGACGACCTAAGAAATGACTTGATGACTCATAACTCAGGATGACTCGTCCGCGACTCAAAGCCACTGAGTCGTACTCCGTTGCTACAATGCATGACCCAGTGAGAATTGACTCGCCAACGACTCAGGACTTGACTTAGAATCCAGCAAGAGAATGAGCTAGTGAGAAGACCAAATGAGCCGGCCACGACTCAACTTGACTCGGCCACGGCTTAGCCTGAGTCGGTCACGACTCAGGACTTGGGCAAAAAACTTCTATCCAGATTTGCCTATAAATACATGGCCACCCCCAACATTCAGGGGACTTTTGGCTGATTCATTTCAAGCGCCGTTACTCTGCTGCATTCTAAACTGCTTCGACACCTTCAAGAAACTTCATGAAGAAATCAAACATGTCAAACATGTGTTCAAAGATTCGGATCGACATTGAAGTTTAGGCTACTTGTTCAAAGTCACTTGAAACTCGAAGTGTGTTGTAATCAAAGTGTAACTGCATTGACTTGTAATCAAATCGTCAATAAAGATATTCAAAGTGGACGTAGGCTATCTCTCAAGCCGAACCACTATAAAATTGCTGTTGTTTACTGTTTTTTCACTATTATCTGCTTATAATCTGTTTCCGAGTTATCGGGTGGTGCTTTCACGATCTCACTTTATACCGGGGTGTTAGCGTTCAAATTCAAGCGTTAACATTTTTGGTGCTTTCACTGAGAATTGAACTCAGGCGAGTTATCATCATTGCTTCACAGAGGTTTGTAGAGAGAATTTCCTTGAAAACCAGAAGCCTATCCGAGATTATGGCTCCTGGAAGGAAAAGTAGATCTGTCAGATCTGGGAATATTCAAGAGGGAACCTCCGCTTCCCCCATATCGAATCAAGCCACTCCAGCTGTCGGAGTTACAAAGGCAGAGCTGGATGCTGCAATCTTAGGGCTGAACCAACAGATAAACGCCCAAAATCCACAATTCGAGGCTCAGAATGCCCAGAATGCTCTAATTCTGAATAGGTTGAACGATTTGCTTGGGGCAAACCGTCAACGAGCAGGTAATGAAAGGAATTTTGCTGGCAACATTCATGATGCTGAAGAAAGAAATGCTCCTGAAAGGGCTGCTAGCCCCTTTGAACAAACACTTCCAGAGGTTGGTGGATCTAGAGCTCGACATGATGAGGAGTATCTTTCTGGAATGGTCCGACAAATTATGAAAGAAAGTATGCAGAGGGTTGAAGACGAGAAAGAATGGGGTTTCGCCCCAAGTAAAACTCCGTTTACTGAGAAAATCTTAAAGGCTGAATTCCCAAGGAAGTTTGTCCCTCCAACCATTCCAGCTTACAAGGGGACAAGTGATCCGAACGAATTCTTATACAAGTATGATTGGCACATGACAGGTGCCAGAGCCTCTGATGAAATAAAGTGCCGATATTTTCCTGTGTATCTCGAAGGTGTAGCTCTGCTTTGGTTCACCAAACTTTCCGTCCGATCTATCGATCAGTTTTCTGACTTAACCCGGAAGTTCAAGGAGCAGTTCAGACTATACGCCTCAAAAGCCAAGGATATCATGTCACTGTCAAGTTTGGAGCAGAATCCAGGGGAGACTATCAGATCTTTCTTAAACCGCTTTAATATAGCGCTAGCTGAGGTGGACAATGCAGAACCGCGAATGATATTGACTTATCTGATGAAGGGTATTGACAAGTCGAGTGAGTTTGGGAAATGGCTAAAGATGAAGGAACCAAATTCCTTTGAAAAGTTCTATAAAAAAGCAGATGAATTCATACGCTTAGAAAGCCGTCCCGTACCGGTAAAGGCAGTGTTGGAAAAAGCCGAAGATAACACTGTTTTTCCACGCAAGAATGAATCTATAGGGCAAAAAAGGAAAAATAACAACGGGAAGAAGCAGAGTAATCTGAAGAAGCCCCGATCCTTCAAGCCATCAGAATATACTCCTTTATCAGATACGTCGGAACATATCTACCTTGCCACTAAAGATTCTATTGACTTTCCTAAACCTCCTCCTCTAAGGACCGGAAAAAAGGCTATACAAAGTGGGAAGTTCTGCCGCTTCCATTATCAACCCGGTCACGAAACCGACGAATGCCGCTAGTTGAAAAATCTGATTGAAGAGTTGCTAAGGAAAAAAAACTGCAGCAATTTATAAAAAAGAATAGCAACAATCCTGTTTCATCTAGTCAGGGGCAACAGGCTCCTACTCATCAGCCTAGAATGACTGAGAAGGCTGCAGGACATGAATCTGAAAGGCCCGTTATCAATGTCATTACAGGAGGACCTCACCCAGCGGGCAGAAGCTGGGGTGAGATGGAAAGGTATACCCGAGCTTTAAAGTATGTACCAACAGAGGAAGATGTATTCGTTTTGGAAGGTGCTACGCCCTTGAAGCAACAAAGAACTCTTGATGATGATATTGTATTCAAAGCTAAGGATTCCGCAGGTATTGAAGCTCCCACCTTGGACCCCTTAGTCATCTCGGCTGGTATCGGGCCAGCTATTGTCAGAAGAGTTCTCATTGATTGTGGCGCATCCTGCAATATCCTCTTCAAGAAAACATTCGAGCAAATGAAGATCCCTATGGCTGATGTGCAAGCTTCATCGCAGAAAATCGCTGGCTTCACTGGGGAGCCAAAACAGCCGGTAGGAACCATTGATTTGTTTGTGGAACTTGGAGAAGGAGAGAGAAAAATGGTCCGCAAGCAAACTTTTGTGATTGTCGACGAATTTTCTGCTTACAATGCTTTCCTTGGTCGTCCAACTCTGGCAGTGTTCAAAGCTGTTCTTGCCCCGTGGTGCCTCACTATTAAATTCCCTACAGACAATGGGGTGGGGGTTATAAAAGGGGATCAAAATGCTGGGCGAGAGTGTTATCTGACAGAGCTACGGGAAACCAGAAAAAGAGAAATGGGAAAGAATGCGGCAGCCCCAGTCCACATCAAAGAACCAGCCTTGTAGCAATTACAGGGAGGACCCTGCACTGGCGAGCACAGCGGAGCAAGGAAAGAGATGGACCCTAGAAAAGTCAGTGCAGGGGAAAATAGAGTGGTACCAGTGGAGACGACAATACCAATACCTGTTGACCCAAACAAGTTGTTGAATGTGGGTTCACAGCTTAATGTGTCAATTCAGAATATCTTAATATCTTTTTTAAAGACAAATCTGGATGTTTTTGCTTGGACTCATGCCGATATGTGCGGAATATCCCCAGAAGTTGCAGTGCATGCTCTAAATATTGATCCAAAATTTACACCTGTGAAACAGAAACGGAGAACTCAAGGTCCAGAAAGGTCGGCGGCATTAAAAGAAGAAGTTGATCGGCTCATGGAGAATAATTTTATCAAAGAATCTACCTATCCGAATTGGGTTTCAAATCCAGTACTGGTTAAGAAAGCCAACGGAAAATGGAGAGTATGCATCGATTTTTCAGATCTAAACAAGGCCTGCCCCAAAGACTGCTTCCCATTACCCAGAATCGACCAACTGGTAGACGGAACAGCGGGACACGAATTGTTATCTTTTATGGATGAATACTCCGGATATAACCAGATCATGATGCATGAACCAGATCAGGAGGATATGAGCTTTATCACCGACACTGGTCTTTACTGCTACAAAGTTATGCCCTTCGGGTTGAAGAATGCAGGGGCAACATACCAAAGACTCGTTAATGCTATGTTCAAACCGCAACTGGGCAAGACTATGGAAGTCTACGTCGATGACATGTTAGTAAAGTCTAAGAAAACAGTGGATCACATAGAACACTTAGCAGACATGTTCACAGTCCTCCGGAAATACAGAATGAAGCTCAATCCTTTAAAATGTTCATTTGGAGTGGAATCCGGCAAGTTTTTAGGTTTCATCGTGAGCGCTAGGGGCATTGAGGCCAGTCCAACTCAAATTACTGCATTAAAAGAAGTCAAAGCTCCTAGAACAAAGAAGGAATTGCAAAGTCTTAATGGAAAAGTCGCCGCCTTGAGTCGGTTCATTTCCAAGGCCACAGATAAATGCATCCCATTCTTTGACGCCCTAAAGAAAGGAAAGAAAAACTTCGATTGGACTCCCGAATGCCAAAAAGCTTTTGATGAATTGATTCGCCATATGGAAACGCCTCCAATACTTTCTAGGCCTGGCGATGGCGAGGATCTTCTTATATACTTGGCAGTATCATCTCATGCTTTAAGTACAGCGCTGATACGAGAAGACAAAAGGATTCAACATCCAGTTTACTATATCAGCAAAAGACTCACTGGGGCAGAGATGAATTACTCTAAGTTGGAAAAACTCGCCTATTTCCTACTAATTGCATCTAGAAAATTGAGGCAATATTTTCAAGCTCTTCCTATCAGAGTCCTCGCTGATCAACCTTTAAAGCAGGTCCTGTTTCGCCCTGAGACTTCGGGTCGTCTTCTAAAGTGGAATATTGAACTAAGTCAGTATGACATCACTTATCATCCCCGAAAAGCAATCAATGGACAAGCTTTAGCGGATTTCATCGCAGAATTCACAGATAATGGTAACAGTGAGGAGGAAACGGACAACGATTCCACAATCCAATGGAAATTATATGTTGATGGTGCGAGAAACGACTACTGTTCTGGAGCCGGAGTTGTACTTGAGGCCCCTGAAGGCCGATCATTATGCTATGCGCTAAGATTGGAATTTCCTTCGACAAACAATGAAGCAGAGTACGAAGCCCTTATCGCTGGCTTAAGGATTGCTAAAGAATTAAACATCCGAGCGTTACAGATATTCAGTGATTCTCAGCTTATTGTATGCCAAGTCAAAAAGGAATTCCAAGCAAAAAGGGGGAATCTGCCCGCCTACTTGTCGAAGGCTTGGGAACTCTTGGGTGATTTCGATCATTACATGATAAGTCACATTCCTCGAGAAGAAAACATGAAAGCAGATTCTCTCGCAAAGTATTCTAGCACAGGCGAAGCTCAATTTCTGGGGTTAACTCCGGTGGAGGTCCTGTCGACTCCTAGCATTGATGAGATGGACACTGATTGGATCATAGCATGTCTCAAGAGCAAGAATCATGGATGACTCCGATAACAAAATATCTGCTCAATGGATCCTTACCAGGGAACTCAAAAGAACGACAAAAGCTATTGAGAAAAGCCTCTCGATATATAATCCAGGATGGCCGATTATACAGACGGGGATTCTCAATGCCATTACTTCGGTGTGTATCCAGGGAAGAGTCCAAAGCAATCCTAGCGGAGGTACACGGAGGAGAATGTGGTGATCATTCAGGTGGTCAAACATTAGCAAAGAAAATTCTCCGATACGGATATTTTTGGCCAGAAATTAATCGAGATGCAGCAGAGTATTCCTGAAAATGTGACAGATGCCAAAGATTCGCCAAAATTCCTAGAGCTCCTTCCACTGAACTCACACAGATGGTCAGTCCATGGCCGTTTGCAATATGGGGGATAGACCTTGTAGGACCGTTACCAACTGCCAAATCTGGAATTAAATATGCCATTGTTGCTGTAGATTATTTTACTAAGTGGGCAGAAGCTGAACCACTGGCTACTATCACCTCAAAGAAGATGATAAGTTTTGTAACTAAAAACATCATTTGCAGATACGGTGTGCCTCAAAAAATAATTACAGACAATGGTAGTCAGTTTGAAAGTGAAGAATTCCAAGATTTTTGCAAGCGATTCAAAATCCGAAAAAGCTTCTCAGTAGTGGCTCATCCGCAGGCAAACGGGCAAGTGGAAGCCGTGAATAAAATTATTAAGTCAACCATCAAAAAGCAACTTGAAAGAGCAAAAGGTGGTTGGGTCGATAAGCTACCACTGGCACTATGGGCATATAGAACCACTCACAAAACTGCGACTGGGCACACCCCGTTTTCATTAGCATACGGGTCAGAGGCAATGATTCCGGTAGAAATAGAGGTCCCTTCACATAGGAGAATCCATTTCAATCAAGCAGAAAACGAAAAGCTACAGCTTGAAGCGCTAGATCTCCTTTATGAAAAAAGAGATGAGGCTAATCTCAGAATTGCAGCTCATCAGCAAAGGATAGCCAGGCATTTCAACTCCAAAGTTCGCCAATGCAACTTTGAGATTGGAGACCTAGTCCTGAAAAGAATTATGACAGCGACAGGTGTGTTTGGGCCAAATTGGGAAGGACCATATGTCATAGGTCAGAACCTTGTTGACGGCACATTCAAACTCACTACTGTTGAAGGAGATCAAATTCCAAGGGCATGGAACAGCAATCTTTTGCGTCCATACTTTACTTGAAAATTTTATTGAAATATTGTAAAAGGAATTATGAATGTATGATTCTTGTAATTGAAGGCAATTGTAAAGCTGATGCAAGTAAATAATGAAAAAAATATAAAGTGGATGTAGTCCCAATTTCCTGGCCGAACCACTATAAATCTTGTGTTCCTTATTATTATTACATGTTTGCTTTATTTTCGATATAAAAAGTACATAGAATGTATTACTGAAATGTCGATTTAAATTTTTGCAGACAATGGAAGTGAAACTTGCACATAATGGGACCCAGTGATTCTCGCCAAATTTCAAGTCACAAAAGCTCCAAATTCAAATCCTAGATAGGAAGTACTTCAATTGAACAGCCTATGATTTCGACAGAAACGGGCCTTTGCTAATAAATTGAGATCGTTTGAACAAACAAACATCCAATTAAGAAGCTGATGCTCGTTGTCACGAACTTGCCTGGCAATGAAGTACATTTCCTTGGATTAAACGAGTCACTTGTAAAAAAAAAAAAAAAAAAAAAAAAAAAAAAAAGAGGATCACTGAAAAAGCATAAGCAAGTGGACAAGGGAACAACCAAAGCCATCATCGGCAGCACAAATCCTCTTCGGAGGCACAACTCTTCGGAGGATAAAGACCTCTAATGGGTCATACGCCACAAAAAAGAAAGTTCTCTACTCAATAAAAAAGATTGGAGGAGTCATGACCCTCCAACCATGAGAGAGTAACTTCCAGGCGATGAAAACCCTCTTTGAGGCACATTTCACCAGGAGTTGAAGTGTAACAACCGCTCTTCGGAATTTCACTTCACCAGAGTTGAAATGTAAACAAAATAAAAGCCCTCTTCGGAGGCCCATTTCCCTAGGAGTTGAAGTGTTACGACCGCTCTTCGGAATTTCACTTCACCAGAGTTGAAATGCAAACAAAATAAAGACCTCTTCGGAGGCACATTTCACCAGGAGTTGAAGTGTAACAGCCGCTCTTCGGAATTTCACTTCACCAAAGTTGAAATGCAAAACAAAATAGAGACTTCTTTGGAAGCCCACGTTTCACCGAGATTGAAATAAAACTTCCAAGTGTTGAAACGTGAAAAGGCTTTCTTCGAAGGCACAACTCTTTGGAGGTACACGTTTCACCAAGATTGAAATAAAACTTCCAAATGTTGAAACGTGAAAAATCCCTCCTCAGAAGTACAAATTTCTATTTTAAAAAAAAATATCCTCATCAAGAACATACTTTAACTTTCAAAGGAAGAGTGATTTACCTATTCTAGAAAATAACCTTCCTCAAAAAAAAAAAAATGGAGGGGAAGAAAGTTAAAGTACTCTTCAGAGGCCTGCTTTACCACATAGAAGAATTCACTTGGCGAAATGCATACTTAAGCAAAAGGGAAAAAGTGATTTCTTCGAAGGACAAAGCGTAAAAACTTATATGAAGGAAGTTGTACTCTACGAAAAATTTCTTCAAGAATGAAGTAATTATTCTTCAGAAAATAAGAGTGCGAGTCCCCTCAAAGTATAAAATATTGCAGCAAACTTATGGTATGGGGGCAACATGGTATAGTTACATACAAAATGGTATAGCTACATCGGTAAAGTACGCTCAAACAACATACCACAAGCTCACCGCAATATCATATAAATAAACTTGTGCAAAAATGAATAATAAATGCATTCTCAAATTCAAACAAGAGTCTGTACAAATAAAGGATCATTTTATTCAATTGCAGATACAGGTTTCAAAAAAAAAAAAGGCAGGGGCCGGTGCCTGCACAACATCCGACCATCACACAAAAAAGGAATCAAAAAGCCCGAAGTCCGACTCTTCACTTCTTCTTACCACCTTTGGACCCTTTGCCTAGCCGAATGATTAGTTTTTCAGGTCTATCTATAGGCATAAGGGAAGAAGGAGAGGGAGGTGCAACCGGTGCAACTTCCGGTTCCTCTTCAGTAGTGATGATTCTCTTCCCCCTCCTCTTCGATGTTCTGTGCTTCTTTCTTCTCTTCGAAGAAGACTCACTCCCAGGAGTAACAAGAGCGGACAAAACTACATCATCAGAGGGAGACCGCTCCGGAGAGATCTCGCCTCCTTCAAGTCCCTCGTCCTTCTGCTCTTGCGAAGCGATAGGGTCATCCAAGCCATGAAGAGCCTCAATCTGTTCCTCTTGTGACCCGGGCCGTGAAGCAGAAGGAGGAGTCACCTGAAGAGACGGAGGAGGGATAACCGGAGGAAGTGAAGTCTGCACAGCACTTGGTGTTTCAACTGCAGAAGAAGAGAAATTAAAAATATTAGTATCTCCCCGAAAGAAGGGAGATATGGGTTCGTCGAGATTCAAGAAATAATCGAGAAGCTCATCAAACTTTTGAGGAGTAAGCAAGCGATCCACCTGAATCGGACCAATGTCAAAATTACCTGAAGATGTTTGCTTCGTTAGTTCAATCTCATAATTCTGAGCCCCGATATCCTCCAAAGCCTCATCATCAGTAGGGGTGATTACCCCGGTTCTTGTAGGAGGCAGCGAATGAGCACTGGAACCTGTAATGTCCACTTCGGAAGAAACTAAAGGACGTTCAGAAGTGGTAGGTGGTATTTCTTTCTCAGAACGTTCCCCTTCCGCCATTCCGGCCCGTACCCTGGCGAGTTGCTCTTTTCCCTTGGCAAGAGCGGCGCGGGCATCATCATCGAGATAATGCTCTTCAAGAGCTGTCTCAGCGTAGCCAGCACCTTTACCACCTAGCATATCGAGTGCTGCCTCCCAAACTTCAGCTAATGTAATTTCATACTTAGGGCCTAGAAAGGCAAGGCTGCCACGCCCCAAAATGCTGTGCAGATAGAAATCAAATAATGTGGAGCTAATGTCAGCTTTGGTTGCTTGATGGGCCTCTTCGGCCGCGAGTTTACCAGCAACAGCCTCGTCACGCTCCTTTTCGGCCATAGCAAGTCGAGCTTTTAGCATCTCTATCTCCAAGCTTTGAGAGTCGGTCTGTTCTCGCAGCTGTAAGGTTTCAGCGCGATATTCTTCTATGACCTTCTCCTGGTGTGTAAGCTTATCTTCGACTGCCCTTTGACTGGCATGCGCATCTCGTACTTGTTGCTGAAGCATGCTCTCCTTTTGAGAATGGAAAGTAGATGAAGTAGCTAATTCTTCCTTAAGCTTTTCTACTTCCGCTTCCAGTTTTTCATTATAGGAAGCAATACTTCTCATTTCGGCGTCATGCTGTTCGAGAGTCTTCTGCCACTCAGCCTTATCGTTCTCCATTGTGAGCATAGCCTCGAGATTGGCTCGGTTAACCCTCTGAAGCTCGTCGACAAGTTTTTGCCAGTTCGACATTCTTTCAATATCGGTCTTGACAGCGTCAAGATTTCGTAGCATAGCTGATTTGTCAAGAGGAACCAAGTCGAGATCAAATCGAACCCCTCTCAGGCACCACTGAGGGAATCAACTTTGAAGAGTGGGAGGACCTTGCCCAACTTGGTATGCGGGCCGGTTGATGATTGTTTGAATGTCGGAACGAACGGGGGCAGGAGATTCAGCAGGAACATTTTGAGAAACTGTCGGCATTATTTCTTCAGTAAGTTTGGCCCGCTTGCTAGAAGAATCGTCCATGTGACCTTTACCTCTCTCATCACGAGTCTTTCTTTTTTGGGTATCATCATCTCTGTGGGGAGGGTCATGTCTTTCTTGTTCTCTTCGGTGACGTTCTTCATATGCTCGTCTCTCGTCTGCTTTCCTGATGGCCCTCTCTTCATCTGATTCTCTGTAAGGGGGGAGGTGACGCCTGTAATCATATTGGCTACGCCTCCCGTAGCGCTGGAAATCATCATAATATGAACTGCTGCGCCCCATTGGAGAATCTGGAATAAAAATAATAAGCTTTAGAAATCTTTAAAGTATAAGAAGATGAATGCGTAGAAGTGCTGAAAAATCCTAAGTGTTGTGTAACGTGTAAACTACACGCATCAAGTTACAGACCACTCTGTGGAGTAGAGGTAGTGATAACTTGAGGGGAAGGAGTTGACATTTGTTGTAGAGAGGATGTCGCCTCAATTACAGAAGAGATAGTTTTGGAAACATCATCTTTGAAAAGTTCTTGAGAAGTCACAATTAAATCGCTCAACCCCTCGAAAACATCATCGCCATCATGTTTTTTGGGACTGGCTTTCTCAACTCCTTCGTCAGCAAATCTTCCGGAAGATCGTGGAGTTTCTTCCTCTTCGATAACTGGGGCAAGTGCGGACTTGTCGGACGGCCCCGCAACGTCCTTCGGAATTGAACACTTCACTAGTGGAGTTTCTATAGAGGTTCCTCCCTGCGTGTGCTCTTTAGTAGAGACCGGGGCATCAGGAGTTTCCGTCGGAGAATCAGGAATTTCAGTTGGGACTTCACGAAGCTGAGTGAAGCGAGAGGAATGAAGAAGCCCATATTGATGTAAAAATCCATCATTTAACAAGAACTTTATACTCCTCTCTTCTGCCGCCACGGCGTTCAATCTCTCAAAAATTTGTTTATAGCATGGACCTCTAGAGGGAGGAGGAAGTGCTAAAATAGGAAAAAAAGAAGCCAAGTTAGCGTTTAGCAACCCAGATTTCGAAAAGCCCAAGAATGGAGAAATAAAAGCAGGAAAATCTTACTTCCTACTCTCCAGATGGCATAAAACCCTGGAGGACAGCGGACAAAGAAGTACTGATTTAGAAATCCATGAACGCTTTCAGGAAGATCGGTGATGAGCTTGCGGTTTCGAGCACTCCTTATAACTACGATAGAGGGATGATCTTTGATTTTTGTGAATGAGCAGAAGTAGCAGATTTCCTCAAAGCTCGGTAATCGGCCCAGAACTCTACTAAATAGCACACATAACCCCATCAGAATGGCATGACCATTGGGGTGCAATTGGAATGGAGAGATAGATAGTCGAAGCAGGAACTGCTAGAGGAAGTCATTGAAAGGTGGTATGGCACCGCTCAAGCACATTTGGCGGTTGACAGCAATAAAGCCAGAAGGGGCCCTATCTGCAGTGTCATTTGGCCCCGGCAGTAAGGCATCAACTTCGGCAATGCCAAACTGGATGAGCAATTGGTTAAGCACCCGCTGATTCAGAGTTGTGGGAGTTCTCTCCGGAGGGTTATCCAACAAGTTGACTACTGGGAAGACATCTTCAGCCTGGCCCATCGGTTCTTCTTGTTGAGATGTCATTCTACACAAGCAACTGGGTGTTCAAATGCGAAGGTGCACGTTTCCTAAAAGTGTGAAGTGTTGTGCAGAACTAATGAAAATAACAAGTAAATATAACTGGAATTAAACTGGTTGACGATTGATCGACTATGGTAATTTCAGAACTTGTTAATTTAAAGTTCAAGCATAATATTAGTGCAGGCTGGTCAGTTTCAATTGACTGTTTCAGTGTTGCTTTAATATTCTACTTGAAATCGATAGCACTTCGTTCACACCATTTTTTTAAGTTAATTATCTGTTATTAACTAATCTGTCATTTGATATGGGTAGTCGATGACAGTATATTCGTCCCAGTTTTCTGTGAATGTTGTATTGAACAGATTGTTAGCCTGCAAGTCAAAATAACCTGTGAATGAATGCAATAAAATTCAACAGTTCAAAGTTAATGCAATGGTCCAAAGTTCAAGCAGAATTCATACAAGTCCTAACTCGTCAACAGCTCAAAAATTTTGAGTCGGCAGTGCCCTAAGTCGTAAGTCGTATAAAAAGGGAGAAGCTCTGGTTCAACTCAAGGCTTAGGCCGTAAGTCGTAAGTCGTGAGTCGTGAGTCGTAAGCCGTGAGTCGTAAGTCGTATCTTGGCCACGACTCAAGGCTTAGGCCGTGGAGCATGTTGGGTCGGATCATGGTTGTTGGATCATACAAAAATGACCGAGTCGTACCAAAAGCAGTATTCGAATCAATCTGACCAACTAATCACCTAACTCCTAAACCAGGTTGCCTTCTAACCCATAAACCATTTCACTCCTAACCCGTTAATCTTCCAATTTTTAACCCATTAACCCAATAAAACTCTCAATAAACAACCCCGGTCTTATCACGCCGCTAAATCACCTCAAGACGAAAATCATCAGATCAAACAACCCTACATCCATTGATGGTTAGAATGACCAAACTCGCAAGACTCGAGGGAGTAAAATGAAGGTAGGGATAGAGCGCATAGTTTAACGATGATCGATAATCGGAAGGGAAGCAAGATTGCTTACGTAATGTGGTGTCAAAGATGATCAGAGGAGAGTCGAGTTGGAATCGCCTGTGAGAACTTAGAGGTGCGTTAATGGCGGATGCGGTTTAGAAGATCGCTGATAAGAAGTGGGAGATAGGAGGAACGAGTCAAGCGTTTTATATCCGGAAGAGCTGAAACTCGAATCGGCACGCCCGGGTTATGATAAGTCGAAGCACACGACTTACGACTTAAGCGTGTGCTTCGAGGGGCAAATGTTAACCCCGTTCCAGCCTACGAGTTAAAGGAGTTAACGAATTAAGGCCTGGGACGAGCCACGACTTAAGGTGTTTAACGACTCAGGAAGCCTCACGACTCAGGAAGCCTCGCGACTCATCGAGTCACCGACTCAAGGAGTTAATGACCTAAAGCTCAAAGCGACTTAATGGGTTACGACTCAAGGGGTTAACGGTTCACAAGGCAGGACCGACTCAATGCATTACCGACTCATCAAAGGCTTTGCCCCAGCGACTCAACAGGTTCACGACTCATCATAAGAAACGACTCAAGAGAATTGACGACCTAAGAAATGACTTGATGACTCATAACTCAGGATGACTCGTCCGCGACTTAAAGCCACTGAGTCGTACTCCGTTGCTACAATGCATGACCCAGTGAGAATTGACTCGCCAACGACTCAGGACTTGACTTAGAATCCAGCAAGAGAATGAGCTAGTGAGAAGACCAAATGAGCCGGCCACGACTCAACTTGACTCGGCCACGGCTTAGCCTGAGTCGGTCACGACTCAGGACTTAGGCAAAAAACTTCTATCCAGATTTGCCTATAAATACATGGCCACCCCCAACATTCAGGGGACTTTTGGCTGATTCATTTCAAGCGCCGTTACTCTGCTGCATTCTAAACTGCTCCGACACCTTCAAGAAACTTCATGAAGAAATCAAACATGTCAAACATGTGTTCAAAGATTCGGATCGACATTGAAGTTTAGGCTACTTGTTCAAAGTCACTTGAAACTCAAAGTGTGTTGTAATCAAAGTGTAACTGCATTGACTTGTAATCAAATCGTCAATAAAGATATTCAAAGTGGACGTAGGCTATCTCTCAAGCCGAACCACTATAAAATTGCTGTTGTTTACTGTTTTTTCACTATTATCTGCTTATAATCTGTTCCCGAGTTATCGGGTGGTGCTTTCACGATCTCACTTTATACACCGGGGTGTTAGCGTTCAAATTCAAGCGTTAACAGTATCAGAGCTAGAGTTAGCCAATCATAGCTAAGCTGAGTCTTGGAGCCAAGCAGTTTGAAGTTGGTGTTCATCGTGTTCATCTTGAAGTTGCAACAAGTTAGAAGCGTCTGATCCATTTCATTTTGGATCAAAGTTGGAAAGGTGTTTGAGTTTGAGCCGAGTTGGGTAGAGCCGTGAATCACTTGTTTAAGCCGAGAGTTTGAAGTGTAGACCGAGTTTGTAATGAAGTGTTGAGCTGGTGTGAGCTAGTTGAAGTTTGATTTGTAGAAGATTTGTGAAGTTTTGAAGTGTTTGTGTTGATTTAATCATGCCGCCGAGAAGAGCTAACCGTCATCAAAATGTTGAAGCGTTGTATAGAAGAGAAGAAGCCGAGCAAATGGAGCAACGCATTAATGAGAAATTTGATGAAGGTATTGGGAAGTTAGAGAAATTGATGAATGACTTGAATCAAAGTCAAAGGAGAAGGTTGCCAGTCTCGAACCATGGAGGAAACAGAGTTTCGCCATCGGTTACGGAAGCGAGGAGGGTGTCGCCACAATCTTTTAGAGAAAGAAGAGAAACATCAATTTCATCAAGAAGAGATCACCATGGATATAGGCATGAAGAGAGAAGAACTCCACATGAGTTTGAAGATGAACCTTATCGAAATGAAGAGAGACATAGTAGAAGAGACATGTGTGATCGAAGGGATGTTGATGGTCGAGATCGATATAGACGTACATTTGAGTTGGATGAAGAGGGTGATAGAGCTAGCATTCATTATCAAGATCGAGACCAAGTTCGAAATTCATATCGGGATGTAGATGATGATCGTCGATGGGAATCGGGTATGAAAATGGAAATTCCAGAATTCAAAGGTGGAATGGTTGCAGAAGATTTGTTGGATTGGTTGTCTAATGTTGAAGAGATCTTTGATTTTAAAGAGGTTCCAGAGAATCGTCGAGTGAAGTTGGTTGCTACTAGGTTGAGGGGTAGAGCTATGGCATGGTGGCAGCAAACTAAACTTACACGGGAGAGAATGGGGAAGTCGAAGATTGAATCATGGGAGAAAATGAAGAAGCTGATGAAGGGCACATTCTTACCTTACAATTATCAATCACTCATGTATCAGAGGTTGCAGAATCTGAGGCAAGGGACGAAGACTGTTAATGATTATGCTGATGAATTTTATCAAGCAATTGCTCAAAATGACAGTATGGAAACAGAGGAACAATTGACTGCTAGGTTTGTTGGAGGATTGAGAATGCAGATACAGGATATGGTGAATATGTTTGATCCTAGATCTGTGGCTGAAGCGCACCAGAAAGCGTTGGCTTGGGAGAAGCAGGGAAGACGAGGAGGTGGTGTGTTCACAAGCTCCAATATTCAGAACAAAGGTGTTAATGGGAGTTCCAATGTTTCTAAAGCTGCCAATAAACCAGTTGTGAATGAAGTTGTAAAGGCAAAGGGCAACAACAGTTTCAAATGTTACAATTGCCAGGAAGTGGGTCACAAGAGTAATGAATGTCTGAAGCCGAAGAAGCGAACTATGATTGTTGAAGCGGAAGGTGAGGTTGTTGGTGAAGGTTATTCTAGTCCAGTTGAGGAGGATGAACATGATGTTGCGTCGGGAGATGAAGGATGTAATCTAATGATGAGGAGGTCTTGTTTAATACCGAAGCAGGAAGAGGGAGCTAGTTGGTTGAGGAGTAACATCTTTCAGTCAACATGCACTATTCTGGGAAAGGTTTGTAAATTTGTGATCGACGCAGGAGTTGTGACAATATTATTTCTACCGAAGCTGTGAGAAAGTTGAAGTTGAAAACGGAGAAACATCCTAATCCTTACAAGTTAGCATGGTTAAGAAAAGGAGGAGAGGTGAAGGTGGACAGACGAGTTCAAGTTCCATTTTCTATTGGGAAGAAGTATAAAGATGAGATCTGGTGTGATGTCGTGAAGATGGATGTTTGTCACTTGCTTTTGGGAAGACCATGGCAGTATGATCAAGCAGTGCAGCATGACGGTCGGACCAATAGCTACAGCTTTATGTTTGAAGGTGTTAAGATCATTTTGGTTCCAAAGAAGAGACAACAAGGAGAGAGCAAATCAGAGGAGATTGAGGAGCTGAAGACTTTGTTGACTTTGAAGGAATTTATTGAAGAAGTAGAGGAGAGTCCAGAGGTGTTCTTGTTTATTGGACATGAAGCTACTGAATCTGTTGAAGTTCCAGAGGAAGTAAAGCCATTATTGGAAGAATTCAGAGATGCATTTCCTGAGGAGTTACCAACGGAGTTACCACCGTTGTGAGACATACAACATCAAATTGATCTAGTGCCAGGTGCAGTTTTACCACATAGGCCACATTACAGGATGAGTCCGAAGGAACATGAGGAGTTGCGAAGGCAAGTGGAAGAATTACTAGAACAAGGACATGTGCAGGAAAGTCTAAGTCCTTGTGCGGTTCCAGCATTGTTGGTACCTAAGAAGGATGGTTCGTGGAGAATGTGTACCGATAGTCGGCATTGAACAAGATTACTGTTCGCTACAGATTTCCTATGCCTAGACTGGATAACTTGCTAGATCAATTGAGTGGATCTGCTATGTTTTCAAAGATTGATCTTGAGAGTGCTTATCATCAAATTCGAATCAGACAAGGGGACGAATGGAAGACAGCATTCAAGACGAGGGAAGGATTGTATGAGTGGCTGGTTATGCCGTTTGGTCTATCGAATGCACCAAGTATGTTCATGAGGGTGATGAATCAAATTTTCAGGCCATACATTGGGAAGTTTGTGGTAGTTTATTTTGATGATATTCTGATCTATAGTGCTAGTACAGAAGAGCATATTGAGCATTTGCGGAAGGTGTTAATTATTCTTCATGAAGAGAAGTTTTATGCAGCAACAAAGAAGTGTGTGTTCATGACTCGAAGTGTTTTATTTTTGGGGTATGTTGTATCTGAGAAGGGTATCTAGGTGGATCAAAGTAAAGTTGAAGCTATTAGAAATTGGCCACAGCCCAGGACTATCACTGAAGTTAGAAGTTTTCATGGGTTGGCATCATTCTACCGAAGATTCATTCCACACTTCAGTAGCATGATGGCACCAGTTACTGATTGTATGAAGGGAAAGTAATTTTTATGGTCAGAGGAAGCAAGATATGCTTTTGAGCGGATCAAAGAACTTTTGACGACAGCACCAATTCTTGTTTTACCAGAATTTCAGTTATTGTTTGAATTACATACTGATGCTTCAAAAGTTGGGATTGGTGGAGTTTTGAGTCAGAAGGGAAGACCAGTTGCTTATTTCAGTGAGAAGTTATCTGGAGCTAAGTTGAGATATAGCACTTATGACATGGAATTTAACGTAATTGTTCAAGCTGTGAAGCACTGGAGACATTATCTGTTTCAGAAGGAGTTTGTTCTTTATATGGATCATGAAGCTTTGAAGCATTTGCAAGGGCAGGATAAAATTTCAGCTAGGCACGCTTCATGGGTCACGTATCTACAGCAGTTTACTTTTGTTGTTAAGCACAAATCAGGGGTGACGAATTGTGTAGCAGATGCATTAAGTAGGAGGAATCATTTGTTGACGACAATGAAAGTTGAAGTGACAGGGTTTGAACTATTGCCAGAGTTGATTGAAGAAGATCCTTACTTTACGAAGTCTGTTGAGAGAGTCAAGGATGGGAGTACTGATGAATTTGTGTTGGTGGATGGTTTTCTGTTTAAAGGAAATCAATTATGCGTACCAGATTGCAGCTTAAGAATGAAAATTATGAAAGAGTTGCACGAAGAAGGGTATGTGGGTAGAGATCGAACATTGTAGTTGATTTCTCAGTCTTATTATTGGCCGTCAATGAGAAGGGAGGTTGAAAGGTTTGTGAGTGGATGTCATGTTTGTCAAGATTCGAAAGGGACAACTACAAATGCCGGATTGTATATGTCATTACCTGTTCCTACAAAACCATGGGTGGACATTAGCATGGATTTCGTGTTGGGTTTGCCGAGAACTCAAAAGGGGAATGACTCTATATATGTTGTAGTGGATCGGTTTTCGAAAATCGCACATTTTGTTGCTTGTAAGAAAACGGCGGATGCAGTTCATGTAGCACAATTGTTCTTCAAACAGATATATCATTTACATGGTTTACCAGAATCTATTGTTTCAGACAGGGATACCAGATTTCTAAGTCATTTTTGTCTAAGCTTGTGGAAGATGGTGGGAACAAAGCTGAATTTTACCAGTGCTTACCATCCGCAAACTGATGGGCGAACGGAGGTGGTTAACAGATCGTTGGGAAATTTGTTGAGATGTCTGGTGAAAGATAATCTGAAAAGTTGGGATGTGAAGTTATGTCAGGCAGAGTTTGCTCATAATCATGCGGTGAATCGTAGTACAGGATTCAGTCCATTTTAGATTGTTTATTCAAACTTGCCAAAGGGGCCATTGGATTTAACGGCAATACCACAATCAAAGGGGACAGTTAAACGAGCTGCTTATTTTGTTGATAGTTTGACGGAATGTCATAAAATCGTTCAGGAACGATTGGAGAAGGCGAATGAGAAGTATAAACGATCTGCAGATTTGAAGCGAAGAAATGTTGAATTTAATGAAGGAGATTTAGCATATGCTGTGCTAACGAAGGATCGTTTTCCAGTGGGAACTTATAATAAACTTAAAGCTTGAAAAATTGGTCCTGTAGAGATTGTGAAACGGATCAAGGAAAATGCATATAGGTTGAAGCTGCCGGAGGATGTGTATACTTCTGATGTGTTTAATGTTAAACATTTAATAACTTATTATGGGAATGAACAGTCCAATGGGGAAGAATTATTAAATTCGAGGACGAATTTTACCCAACCAGGGGAGGATGATGCAGCCCAGCCTATTGATGAAGCAGCGCAATTGATCAATGCATTGAAATCGAGTCATTTGAAGGTTTTAGGTCGCTCGCGACCTAGTGAAGAGGCCTTAGGTCGCTCACGACCTAGTGGTGGTCGCATACGAGATAACACATCATCAGATTGGAGTTGTTCAAAGGAAGGAGCTTTGGGTCATCCACGACCTAGAGAAGGTCGCTCGCGTGTCAACGAGCTAAGCATTCGGACCTTCAAGCAACCAAACGAGTAAGCGTTCCGGTAGGTCGCTCACGACCTAAGTTAAGTCGCTCATCCCGATTAGGTCGCATGAAGTTATACAAAACTTTTCTCTTAGGTCACTGATTTGTTAAGTCGCGGAAGAAGTTTAGGTCGCTCAGGCCATGTGTCGCTGAAGCCTTCCTGGAGCCGAGCTACTTTAAGTCATAGATCGTTGAGTCGTTATGTGTTGTATGATTGAGTCGTGTGTCGTTTGTGATTTCAAATGATAAGTCGTTCATGTATAGGTCGTAGGTCGGCCAGTGTAGGTCGTTCAGCATAATGATTGTTAACTCGTGTATGTTATGTGTGTATAGGTCGTCATGTTGTTGAGTCGCATGTTGATTAGGTCGCGAACTACTGTAAGTCACGTACTAGTGGGTGTCGGAGCCTATTAGGTCGTTAACGACCTTGGTTAAGTGGTATGTCGTGGGGTGGTAGGTCGTGTAAACGACTTAAGGGTCTGGGTTGTAAACGCTATAAATAGCGGTTGTGTTGTTCATTTGTGGTTGTTGATTTTGGAATAAACTCTTTTTTGTTAGCTTTGTGCTTTCATTAAATTGGTAGTTGAGTGTGATCTCCTATCTCCACTTGCGGTATTCGAGTGCGCTCGAATCAACGTTCGTTGAAGCCAATTTGCGGAATCAAGTGCGGTTGATCAACGCTCGAAGAATTGTAGATCTCTTTTCACGGTATCGTGCGCGATCAACGTGTCAGAGATAGCTAGAATTCGGTATCTTCGGATCAACAAATTTGGGCCTTTATGTATTTCTCAATCCACCGATTGCTACTTTCACCGTTCCATCTAATTTTCGTAATATCCGCTGCGTCAATCCATGAATTCCTGTTCACCCCTATCATTATGAGTGTCGTTATTTAGTCTATTAGTAGGGGTTAAAATAGCGTTAAAATCGCCTGCCACTATCCAAGGAAGATTAATATTCATAAATTGATCAACGATATAGTTCTATAGGTCTTGTCTCCTCATTTCCTCGTTAAATGCCAAAATTCATAGATTGATCATTTCCTCATTAAACCAAAATCAAGTTATAACATCATATCTTTAAAATCTCAATTTAATAAGTTTCAAATCAATTTAAATATATATTTCCAACCTTAATTTATTAAAATTATATAAAAATCTATTTTTAAAATATAAATTTTGAATAAATACTTAAACATGGTATATACTAATTAAATTAAAGTTTTTAAGTTAATGCTTATTATTAAATTTATTTTTATATTGAAACTTATTTATCTATATTTAAAAATAGTAAAATTATAAGAAAATCTTAAAATTAATAAATTTCAAAACTAACTTATAATTTTAGAATTTTCAAAACATATAATTTTAAAATCTAAAATTTAAACATATATAAAATATTTAATATCAATACTCATATAAAATCATATATAATTCTTTTCAAAACCCGGAAAATCATTTTAATATATATATACACACCAACGGTGTCTGTATATAATTTTCTATCCTATGGTCAAGTGATATGGATATTTATCATTTCGATCTGCAACTTAAATATCGATGGGTATTTATCATTTCAACCCACAATCTCAAATTCAATGTCAATGAAATCGCCTGGGTTTATCATTTTAACCCATAACGATTTTCTTCTATTCTACAAGATCGTTCGGGTATATATCATTTCAACCCATAGGGAATTCTAAACTAACAGGGAACTTGCAGAATGAGAATAAATATGATAAAATATAACATATCAATAACAGATAAAATATAAATAACAGATCATGGTGTGAGATGTCATAGGTGAACATTTACAGATAATGGCATATCATATATATAGCAGTTAAATAACTAGCAACAACATATTTCAATTGTCGTTTCAAATGAAATCAAATTTAATAAATATAAGAATGTTAATCATGAGTGATTGCTCACCTTTCGAGGCTAGAGATGAACGAAAATGAGATGAGTTACGAATCCAAGCACAAATTCCAAAGCGAAGCAAAATTGGCACGAATTTGATGAACAAAGCTGATAATAAGGAATTGGTAAAACAATCAGAATCAGCTTGATATGAATTGAACTAAATGTGTGTGTGTGTATCAAAAAATCAATTTAAAACATTTATAAAAGTAAAATCTGTATATTTTCAAGTCACTATTTAACTTGACACTTATGGAATAAAATTTCTATATTATATATATACATATACATATACATATACATATACATATACATATACATATACATATACATATACATATACATATACATATACATATACATATACATATACATATACATATACATATACATATACATATACATATACATATATATATATTAGAAACCAAACTAATGTATACTCATTAATGTAAATTAATATATATAAACATATACAACTCATATTATAAACTTTATAAATGATGTTATAAAATATTTCAATACTGCTATATATATATGGTCAAATATAAGAGAACCAACTTAATACTATATATAATAACGTAACATATATATAGTAGACTTATGTATAGATCTTATAATCAAACTAATATAAAATCTACACATTTTTAAACATATACAAACTGACACATACTAAAATTTAAAACAAAACCCATAATGCAAGCTATACAAACAAACACACATATATATATATATATAACATATAGATAATATAACTTATATATTTTATATACAACAAATAGGTCATAAACTTTTATAGACTTATATATTCACAAATAGATTATCCAAAACTCAGAAATACGAATATCCAACTTATATCAAAATGTAGAACACATATAAAGTATATAACTTATATATATAACTTACACAGACTCATTCTTAAATAAAATATAAACCAATATATATACCTTATACATGTTTCATGTAAAAGAGGAAATGAGCGAATCGAAAAACGGTAGCTGGTGTTGGTGCTTTGGGTGGAGGCAAGGAGGACATGGTGTAGCACGTGCAAGCAGCTGCTGGCCAATAAAAATAAGGCTAGTGATGGAGTATGGGCATGGGTGCGGGCTCGCGGTTGGCTGGAGAGAGAGTGGGAGATGGTAGTGGCGAAGGAGAAGAGAGAGATGCACGGGATGTTGGAGGTTGCGAAGTGGGGGGCATTGTGCTTGGGTTGGGAGGTGGAGTGACTGGGCTCGGCTAAGTGAGGGTGGAAGATGGTTTGGAGGCTTGGGCTCGACAGTGGGTACTCGCGTGAGGTAGAGGCGACCGAATGGGATGGTGGAAGGGAAGCTATTGTCATTGCTAGTGGTTGGCTAGTTTAAAAAATATGAAAACAAACTATAATATGTAAAATATATTTTCAAAGAAGAGACAAAACTAAAGAGGTAGAGAGAAAGAAACTAACCGGAGATGAAAATGAAATAGCAATTAAATTCAAAAAGGTGGAATAACAAAAGCTGCAGTTTGAAGTGGTGGATATATTAAAAGCTGAATGCTGTTGTTATTACACGGTATATAAATGAAGGGTCACGGGAAATCCAAAAGCCAAATTGCGGAATCGATACAGAAATCGTTCCGTAGATTTCGCCGTCTTCCGGATTCCAAAACACACAAACGAATATACTATGGAGATCAGCACGACGGGGCAATCAAAACGATATACATATATCAGCAAGAGGTCCGTCCTATCAAAAGTCGATATTCGGTACCAAAATGCTGTTAATTTGCCGAAAATAAGATAGATGGAGCAATAGCAGTCCAAATTTGATGAAACGAGATATGTACTTAGAAGATAATTTACAAATTTATTATATAAAAATATTCAGGTTTGGAAAACATTTTATTATCATCAAATGTTAACTGATTTAAATTTTGAATAAAATTACACAATAAAATAAACTTCCATATTTTCTAATGAAAATTTACCACTAGCTATGTTTAAGTTGACGTATTTCAAATATTCAATTTTCCAAATTAAACTATTTATAATTTCATAAAATTTAAATTAATTACGTTATTAAAATAGTTAAAATTTACAGGTCATTACAACTGTAATTCTTTAAAGTTAATGCACACATGGTTTAATACTTCTTCGCATATAAGAAACATACAAAATTTAAACTTGCTAAAAATGGCGAAGTTCAAGGACAATTCGGAACCTATGCTATAAATGTTGTCTACAAGGTTGTGCTAATATTTTCAAAATGGAAAATTTGATATCATTTTTCGTTAGTTATTTTCTTTTGTGACGTTCGACACATAATTGACAATTTTTTTTAATAATACAAGCTTATAGAATAACAATCATCAGTGATGACATAAATCTTCATTTTATTGATTATTTTATATTTAAAAGCTTGCTTTCTTACATGCCATTTGTATGTCAATTTGCAATTGCAAATCATATTTTTTCTGTTATATATATATATTCTTGTATTTCTAAAACATATGTTATTTATACTATTTACACTACAAAGGAAAAGGCAATATCCGACGGTAGAAAACCGTGGCGGCCGTCGGAGGCCGTAGGAAAATACAGTAGGAAAATAAGGTGTGGGGGTGTAGTGTTTTTGACGGCTTCCGACACAACTCGCCGTTTGTATTTCCAACGGCTTTCGACAGATTCCGACACTTGTCGGAAGCCGTCGGAAACCGTTGGAAAAATTGATTTGAAAGCCGTAGGAAGCCGTTGGAAAATTATAACCTGAAAGCCGTCGTAAATCTGCTGCATTTTTTTATATTTCTGCTGCAGTCTAGCATTCCATCCACATTTCTCATATAAACACTATTCCACAAATGCTGCGGAATCCAATATATAATATTCTAACCAAATATCAAAAACCAAACTATACACAATTCACCAAACAAAAAAATACATAAAAGTAAGTCAAAACATATAATCACTATCCAAACTAATGTACAATACATAATAATATCCAGAACACCAAATGTTCTATCAATTCATACATCCCCAACATCCACATAATTATACAACAAAACAGGTAAGTGTATCATAACATAGTACGTAAATCAACAAGTACCTCTACCATTTACCAAATCATACAAAATAGGAAAAACTTACCGACCAAAGAAATCAATCAATCTCCTCCAAAACCTGAGCCAAGGGAAGCAGCCACCATACTGCTGCATGTACTCGGCGATACGCTGGTCTAGAAACTGTGTGGTCTCTATGGCCTGTCGACGTTTCTGCTCCTTCAGCTGTGCTGCTCTAGCTTGCAAATCTTCGATCTCTGCTAGATCAATTTGACCTCTAGTCTGCATGCCCCGTCTCTGGCTGCTGGCCTATAATAAATATTTCATTTAGCAATGTGATCTCTGTAAGTGTATGTGCTGGTATGTGACTGATTAGCAGTGTGATAATGTTATTTAATTTAGTTTATGTTGTTTATGTAAGTGTATGTGCATGTTGATAACATCTTAGATTGTGGTAACACCAAATAACTATAGTGACAAGATTGTTGACTTATATTTTGAAAAAATATAACTTTGGCAAATTTTGGCATAAGTAAAGTAACTATATGGTAGGATGAGTGCAATAAATTTGAAATTACTCCTACATTGCCAATATATTATTTACTTACCACTTGATTGCCAAATCCATATCGTCTGCCATGCTCCGATGGATCCATAATTGACTCAAAAATAGCATCATCCTCATCCGTCGTCCGCTAATCTTGACCCATATCGGCAAGGAGTTTCTGGTGCTGCTCCATAAATTTTTCCTGCATTAATACACTAATATCATAATATCTTATTTCATTATATTTTAACAAGTAGACAATTGCTAATACTGCATAAAATGAAATATGCTTACATGGTTCTTGCTGGATTTATCGTCGTGCCAGGTATACGAAACTGTCCCTTCCGTATTTACATGCTCATAGCAAGCGTATGAGTAAACATGTCCATATAGCCCACGGGACCACGCACCTCAGTTTCCTAAAATTGATTTTTACATACAATTATTGTACATTTAAAATTATATAACACAAACTATTTACAATTTGCATTCGGTAAATTTACCAACTCCTGCCGATACTGCTGAAATGGCTTCGACCCTCCACGATGAGTGACGGAATTTTTATTTCTGTGTGCAAAGTTTCTTTCAGACTCTGCCTGTACATTCATAATTTGATACATTATCTATCGATCATGTATATTTTTTGATATTTACTACCGGTCAAATATTTTTTAAAAATTAGTACACTTGACTTTGCCTCGTCGGTTTTCCAGTATTCTAACCATGCTTGTCATACGCTCTCCCCCATCCAACGTGGTTTCTTACCTGATTTCTTAATTTCGGATATCGAGTCCCTATAGTTTTTACGCATCTTCTTTGTAACGACCCAGAAATTTGGTCGTTAGATTTTGAACTTCATTTTAAATGTTAAATGTGGATTATGAATTGATTTTGAAGTAAGAAGATTTTGGTTAAATCAAATTAGTTACAATATCGAGTATGGAAATTCAATTGGATTTAAATAATAATAATTTAATATTTGGCATTGGGATAATTAGTGAATCTGGATGTAAATGGTTATGGAAATGGTTTCTAAGATTTCTTTTTGGTCTTGTTTGATTTGATTTGTAATTTTGAATTTTTGGATGGAATCAAAGGTCGATCGATAAGCTGAATTTGGAATTTTATATTATTTTGATAATGAAATTTAATATTTTATTAATGTAAATAATCAGATTTTGATTTAAATTGAATTAGAATGATTTCTTATGTGATTATAGATTCTATATGATTTATAATTAAGTTAGTAAAATTTTAAAAGCGAAATTTTAAGTGATTTCGACAATTTCGAAAATCGCTCGAATTAATCGACGAGTTAAAATAGCCTTCCGGGGCACAGTCTCGGAATTCGACGAAATTAGTTCTATTGGATCTGTAATAGTTAGTTATTATCGAATTTCAATTTTTGTAGCATTTGGAGTTACCGTTTGTCCGTACGGGTGATAAACACGTTGAAATTAAAATCGAAAATTTAATATTTTAAATCGATTCAAAAAGTTATCATTTACATACGACCAAATTACTTCCGAAACACGTTCCACTATGTTCGGAATACGGGTTGTTAACGCTCAAATTTAAACGCTAACACCCTGGTGTATAGGATGTGATTGTGAAAGCACCACCCGTTCGTACGGGAAACAGAAATAAGCAGAAAGTATGCAGAAAAACAGTAAGAGACACAGTATTTATAGTGGTTCGGCTTATAATCCAGCCTACGTCCACTTTAATCTTTTTATCACTAGTTTGATTACAATCCTTTACAAAATCTTTCAATTACAACACACTTCAAGTGATGGGATATGTAAAACAAGTAGCTCAAGCTTTGATGTTAACAATCATCTTCAAATCCATGGTGAATGTAGATGATTTCTTCATGGAGTTCTTTTAGAAGTTTGTTAGATCCCAAAAGCTTTGAAGTAGTCTGGAATTCGGCAGAGTAATGGCGCCTGAAATTGATCAACCAAAAGTCCTTTGAATGTTGGAGGTAGGTTGGTATTTATAGGCAAAGATTTTGGACCTAAACTCGGTCTTAACTCCTCGCCGATCTAGTTAAGTCGCGGCCGACTTATAGGAGCTCTGATATGGTCAAGCTGTGTTGATCCTTCTTCGCTGAATTTGCACAAGTCCTAAGTCGTCTCCGACTTAGACTAAGTCGCCTCTGGTCTAACGCGCTACGCCTTAAATGGTTGAACCGCTTCTCCCTTCATCTCTCTGGATCGGTCGCGATTCATCGTAGTTAGGTCGGCACCATGTGAGGCATTGGGTCGGCAACCATGCTAAGTCGGACCCCTTTCTAATTAGCTAGGTCGGCCACCCTCTAATTAGTTAGGTCGGTTATTTCTTTAAGTCCTGAGCTATTTTAGGTCGGTCATTCTTGTTAACACATTAGGTCGGCATAGCCCTAGGTCGGCGTAGCCTTTAAAGCATTAGGTCGGTAAGCATGTTAAGTCCTTAAGTCGGATCGAATTAGGTCGGCAGCTTCATTAGGCAGTTAGGTCGGCGTCATCTCCACACACTAGACCTGCTGAGTCGTAACCGAGATAGGGTTAACATCTGCCCCTCGAAGTATACGCCTTAGACTTAAGTCGTGTGCTTCGAAATATCTTAGCTCGGCTTCTCTTAGGTCGGTAGATCGCGTACGACTTACCAGTTAGTGTTGTTTCGCATTTCTTCACCGTGGGATATAAACTGGCTCTCTTCCTTCTTCTTCTTCACTTAATTTCTTGCTCGATTCCGCCATTAAAGTGCTCCTGAGTTCCTTAAGGCGATTTCATCCCACCTGATCACCAGTAACTTCTAAACTTTAGTGCGTAAGTGATTCTTCTCCTCTTATGACTGCAAATTACCATCAATTCACGAATTATGTCGCTCAAATTCGAATTGCCTCCTTGCACGATGCTTCATCGCGAATCCTATCATGTTTACAGTTGATGAAACTTAGGTTGCCCGATTTCGGCTTCAGATGATCGTTAATACCATGAAGGCGGTTGATCGCTTCAGGCTCGATGATCTCCAATGGCTGGGCATTGAACTTGTGACAATCTCAGTTTGCTTTGTTGGATGATTGGTTGGTGTGAATGAAGGTGGCTGTTGATGGGAAGGTTATTGGGTTAACGGGTTGAATGCCGTGAGATGGTGGTTTTCAGGGAATTTGAGTGACTCAAATTTCTGCCGACTTAAACTTTAAAACTTGAATCGAAGCCGAGTTAATCGCTCGGTGGAACTTGCCGACCTAAGCCTTTGAACCGCGGCCGTGTTAATACTTGGAGAGATCCCTATCTGTCGCTTGCAACTTAGATGACTGCCGAGTTAGGGAACTAACAAACCGGCTTTAACTTGTAAGAGATCCTTAGGTCGTGACCGGGTTAACACTTGAGCATCTAACCTGAGTAGCCGAATCATATCGCTTAGTTAGGACTTAAGCATCTGATCTCTTACCGTCTTAGTTTTATCTCGTGGGATTTTTTAGACCGTAGCTGGGTTAGGACTTTAGCCCTGAACGTGCTGACACTTAGGAGCATTGGCCTTCCTCGAGCACCTGATTTGTACTTTGAACTGTTCCAACCTTGAATTTGCTTGAATCTCATTGCATTACTCCACAGATTGTGTTAACTTGCCAACCTGTCGAAAATAATAAACAAAGAAAACCAAGGCGAAAATTTTGCCATTGACTGCCCACATCAAATGACAGATTAGTTGAGACAAAGTAATTAACTTAAATGCATTGTATGAAATGCTTGTGGATCGATCAACTAAGGCCAAATATCAATGCAAAGTATGAACAATTTGAACTAATTCGTTTGCATCAATGTTGTGCCTACATATTCAGACTTAAAACAATGACCCCTGGATTTTCACAACTAACAAATGCTTGCCAGTTTTTTTTTTTTTTTTTTTTTTTTTTTTTTTAATTCCAGTTATATTTGTTTATCGTCTTGTTGATCTTACACAACACCTCACACATTTTAGGAAACGTGCACCTTGATATTTGAATATATAGTTGTTTATGTAGAATGACTTCCCATCAAGGAGAAGAAGCAGCAAGTCAAGAAGAAGAAACTTTCCCGATAGCTGTTCCTATACAGAATCCTCCGGAAAGAACTTCGACTATTCTATCTTCGAGAACATTTATTCAGTTGCGTACTCAATTCGGCTTTGCTGAAGATGATGTCATATTTCCTGGACCGAATGATACTGCTGACAGACCTCCCTATGGTTTTGTCGCGGTTAATCGTCATATGTGCTTAAGTGGGGCGATCCCACCTTTCAATGACTTTCTTCGAATTCTTCTTCTTCGGATGTCAATTTCTCCGTTCCAACTTCATCCTAATGGTTACGCTATCTTGATGGGGTTGGGTGTTTTGTTCAGAAGAAATCTTGACCGACTGCCGAGCTTCGAAGAAATTCGCTACTTATGCTCGTTTGCAAAGAGCAAAGACCATCCTTCTCTTATCATTGTGAGAAGTGCAAGAAACCGCAAGCTCATTCTTGATCTTACTGAAAGTGTCCATGGATTTTTAAACCAATTTTTCTTTGCCCGCAGTCCCCCAGAGTTTTATGCTTCTTGGAGAGTAGGAAGTAAGATCATTTATTTCCGTCTTTCCACTTTCTTTTTTAACTCTTTTCGGGGTCCAAATTGCTGATCTCATTCTTTGCTTTTTTTAGCACTTCCCCTTCCCTCTAGAGATCCGATACATAGGCAGACTTTTGATAGACTGAGCGCTGTAGCCGCAGAAGAGAGAAGTATCAAGTTTCTACTAAGCGACGAATTTCTACATCAATACGGACTTCTCCACCCTTCTCGCTATACTCAGCTTTGTGAAGCTCCGACTGAAGTTCCCGATTCCCCGACTGAAGCATCGGATGCCCCCGTTACTATCGAACAACCCTCATCAAAAGAGTCTAACATCGAAGCTTCATTGGTGAAATGTTCCACCCCTACCGACATTATGGGGTCATCTAGTAAGGCGGCACTTGCCCCGATTGAGGAAGAAGAAGAACCTTCACAGCCTCTCGGGGGATTAGCTGATGTAGGAACTGAGAAAACAAGTCTCACCGAGCATGATGGTGACGATGTTTATGATGGGTTGAGCGACATAATAGTGACCTCACAGGAGCTTTTTAGAGATGACGTGTCTAAAACTATCTCTCCTATAGTTGAGGCGACGTCCCTTCTTCGACTAACACCAACACAAACACCAGCTCCTCATACCCAAGCTATCATCACCTCTACACCAATGAGTGGTTTGTAGCTTAATGCGCGTAGCTTGCACATCACACAACACTTAGGATTTTTTGGCGTTTGTTCACATTTAACTTCTTTTCTCCGGAAGTTTCTAAGACTTGCCATTTTTGCCTTTTCAGATTCCTCTATGGGGCGCAGCGGCAGCGGTTCTTATTATAAAGACTTTCGACGCTATGGAGGGCGTGGCAGCTATGATTACAAGCAATACTATACCGATCCCAGAGAGACCAATGAGCAGAGAGCTGCGCGAAAAGCTGAAGAGAGGAGAAGGTATGAAGAACGTCATGAGGGAGCGGGCACACGACATGAATCCTTCCCAAGAGATGATGATTCCCATAAACGTAAAACGCACGATGATAGGGGGAAGAGCCATATTGAGGATTCGAGAAAGCGGACCAAACTTGGCGAGGAGCACGTGCCCGTGACATCTGAGAGACCTGGTGCCTCAGTTTCTATTGACATCCCTTCCAAATCTCCTGCTCTTGAAGGAAGTGCCATCCAAACACTTCTCAACAGGCCTTCATACCATGTTGAAAGGGGCCCCCCGACCTTGCAGAGCCGATTCCCGAATTGGTGTTTGAGGGGGGTACGCTTCGACCTCGATTTGGTCCCCATCGACAAAGAAGCTATGTACAGAAATCTCGATGCTGTCAAGCTTGATATCGATAGAATGTCTGGATGGCAAAAGCTGGTTGATGAACTTCAAAGAGTTAATCGGGCTAACATCGAAGCAATGCTGACCATGGAAAATGACAAATCAGAATGGCAGAAGATTCTTGATCAACACAACGCTGAGATGAAGGAGATAGCCGAATACAATGAAAAACTCGAAGCTGAAGTAAAGCAGCTCAAAGATGATCTTGCCTCTTCTACTAATACTTACACCCAAAGAGAAGAGGTATTGCAAAAACAAGTGCGAGATGCGCACGCCAGCCAGAGGGACGCTGAAGCTAAAGCTGAGAGGTTAGAACAAGCTGTAGAGAACCACCGCACTGATGTCACCCAGTTGCAGAATAAACTGAGCGCCCGGGACATGGAGATAGAAGCGCTAAAAGCCCAACTTGCTCAGACCGAAAAAGATCGAGATGAGGCCATGGCTGGCAAAATTGCAGCCGAAGAAACTGCTCAGACCATGGAAACCGATATCAATTCGACTTTATTCGATTTTTATTTACACTGTGTCTTGGGACGCGGCAGCCTCTCTTTTCTTGGTCCTAAGTATGAAATCACCCTGGCCGAGGTGTGGGAAGCTGCTCTTAACATGTTTAAAGACGCCGGGTATGGCGATGAAGATTTTGAGGCGCGTTACCTGGATGAGGGAGCTCGCGCTGCTCTTGCGAAGGGGCGAGAACAACTTGCCAGGATGAGAACTGGAATGGCGGAAGAGGAACGTTCTGGAAAGGAATTAACGCTTACTTCCTCTGTCCAACCTCCAGTTTCTCCAGTGGTTGACATCACGGGTTCTAGCTCCTCTACTCCGCCTACAACTAAGACAGTAACTGAAACTACAAGTGCACAAGGCGGGGATGAAGGTGGTGAAAGCAACGAAGCACAGCGATATGAAATCAGCCTCAGAGATCCAACTGCCCCAGGTAAACTTGACACCGGACCATCCCAAGTGGTGAACTGCTCGTTCGCTCCTTGTGAACTTGACGATCTTCTTGATTATTTTTCAAATGTCAATGAATTCCCGACTTTTGATTATTCCTCAAATGTCAATGAATTCCCGGCTTCTGACGAGCCGTCATCCCCTCTCTTTTCGAAAGATACTGATATTTTAAGTTTTTTCTCCTTTGTAGAGAAAGCAACGAGTCAAACTCAAGCTTCTTCTCCCCCGGTGATCCTTCCTCCATCTCTTCAAGTGGCGCCTCCTTCTGCCTCGCAACCTGGGTCACAAGAAGAACAAATAGAGGCTCTCCATGGCCTGGATGATCCCATTGCTTCGCAAGAGCAAAAAGATGAGGGACTTGAGGGAGGTGACATATCTCCGGAGCGGACTCCTTCTGACGATATAACTTTATCTAAACTTGTCACTCCAGGAAGTGAGTCTTCCTCAAAGAGGAGAAGGAAGCAAGGAGCATCAAGGAGGAGAGGGAAGATAATCACTGCCACTGAAGAGGAGCCAGAAGTTGGGCCAGCTGCGCCTACCTCTCCTTCCTCCCTTATACCCACTGGCCGACCTGAAAAGCTGGTCATTCGGTCGGGTAAAGGGTCCAAAGGCAGTAAAAAGAAGTGAAGACTTTAGCTTTTTGTCTTTTGTATGAACTGGCCGAGAGTTGTGCGGGTATCGGCCCCCGCTTTTATTTTGAGAACTTGTATCTGCATTATAGTTGAATAAAATGATTCTTCGTTTGTACAAACTTCTGTTTGAATTTGAGAATGCATTTACTATTTATTTTATTTTTTGCACAAGTTTATTTACACGATATTGCAGCGGGCTTATGGTATGTTGTTTGAGTATTACTTTACTGATGCAACTATACTATTATACCATGTTGCCCCCATACCTTAAACTTGCTGCAATATTTTATACTTTGAGGGGACTTGCACTCTTATTTGTTAAAGAATAATTATTTTATTCTTTAAAGAAAATTTTGGTAGAGTACAACTCCCTTCGTATAAGTTTTTACGCTTTGTCGTTCGAAGAAATCACTTTTTTCGTTTGCTTATGTGCATATTTTATCAAGTGAATTCCTCTATGTGCTAAAGCGGACCTCTGAAGGGTACTTTAACTTCTTTTCCTCTTTTTTTTTTTTTTTTTTTTTACAATCATTTTCCATAGTGGGCAAATTACTCTTCCTTTGAAAGTTAAAGTACGCTTTTGATGAGGATTTTTTTTTATACAAAATTGTACCTCTGAGGAGGGATTTTTCACGTTTCAACACTTAGAAGTTTTATTTCAATCTCGGTGAAACGTGTACCCCCAAAGAGTTGTGCCTTCGAAGAAAGCCTTTTCACGTTTCAACACTTGGAAGTTTTATTTCAATCTCGGTGAAACGTGTGCTTCCAAAGAGGTCTTTTCTTTTTCTTGATTGTGCCTCCGAAGAGGTTCTTATTTTGCTTGTCTTTCAACTCCGGTGAAGTGAAATTCCGAAGAGCGGCTGTTACACTTCAACTCCTGGTGAAATATGCCCCCGAAGAGGTCTTTATTTTATTTGCATTTCAACCTTGGTGAAGTGAAACTCTGAAGAGTAACTACCCCAACTCTTGGTGAAATGTGCCTCCGAAGAGGGCTTTAGTTTTGTTTACATTTCAACTCTGGTGAAGTGAAATCCCGAAGAGCGGTCATAACACTTCAACTCCTGGTGAAATGGGCCTCCGAAGAGGGCTTTTATTTTGTTTACATTTCAACTCCGGTGAAGTGAAATCCCGAAGAGCGGTCATAACACTTCAACTCCTGGTGAAATGGGCCTCCGAAGAGGGCTTTTATTTTGTTTACATTTCAACTCCGGTGAAGTGAAATCCCGAAGAGCGGCTGTTACACTTCAACTCCTGGTGAAATATGCCCCCGAAGAGGTCTTTATTTTATTTGCATTTCAACCTTGGTGAAGTGAAACTCTGAAGAGTAACTACCCCAACTCTTGGTGAAATGTGCCTCCGAAGAGGGCTTTAGTTTTGTTTACATTTCAACTCTGGTGAAGTGAAATCCCGAAGAGCGGTCATAACACTTCAACTCCTGGTGAAATGGGCCTCCGAAGAGGGCTTTTATTTTGTTTACATTTCAACTCCGGTGAAGTGAAATCCCGAAGAGCGGTCATAACACTTCAACTCCTGGTGAAATGGGCCTCCGAAGAGGGCTTTTATTTTGTTTACATTTCAACTCCGGTGAAGTGAAATCCCGAAGAGCGGTCATAACACTTCAACTCCTGGTGAAATGTGCCTCAGAGAGGGTTTTCATCGCCTGGAAGTTACTCTCTCATGGTTGGAGGGTCATGACTCCTCCAATCTTTTTTGTTGAGTAGAGAACTTTCTTTTTTGTGGCGTATGACCCATTAGAGGTCTTTTCTCCTCCGAAGAGTTGCGCCTCCGAAGAGGACTTGTGCTGCTGGTGGTAGCTTTGGTTGTTCCTCTGTTCACTTGCTTATGCCTTTTCAGCGATCCTCTTTTTTTTTTTTTTTTTTTTTCAAGTTTTCATTCCCCTTTTCTCGCAAGTGGCTTGTTTAATCCAAGGAAGCGTACTTCATTGTCAGGCAAGTTCGTGAGAACGGGCACTAGCTTCCTAATTGGATGTTTGTTCGTTCAAACAATCTCAATTTATTAACAAGGGCTCGTTTCTATCGAAATCATAAGCCGTTCAATTGAAGCATTTCCTATCTAGGATTTGAATTCGGGGCCTTTATGACTTGAAATTTGTTTGCTGAATGATGGTGAGAATCACTCGGTCTTATTATGCGCAAGTTTCATTTCCATTGTCTGCAAAAATTTAAATTGACATTTCAGCAATACATTTTATGTATTTTTATATCGAAAACAAAGCAAACATATAATGATAATAAGGAACACAAGATTTATAGTGGTTCGGCCATGAAATTGGGCCTACATCCACTTTATATTCTTTCATTATTTACTTGCATCAGTTTCACAATTGCTTTCAATTACAAGAATCATACATTCATAATTCTTTTTACAATGTTTCAACAAAATTTTCAAGTAAAGTATGGACGCAAGTGGTTGCTGTTCCATGCCCTTGGAATTTGATCTCCATCAACAGTGGTGAGCTTGAATGTGCCGTCGAGAAGCTTCTGACCTATTACATATGGTCCTTCCCAATTTGGTCCAAACACACCTGTCGCGGTCATAATTCTTTTCAGGACTAGATCTCCAATTTCAAAGCTGCGTTGACGAACTTTGGAATTGAAATGTCTGGCTATCCTTTGCTGATGAGCTGCAACTCTGAGGTTAGCTTCATCTCTTTTTTCATCAAGGAGATCCAGCGCTTCAAGTTGCAGCTTTTCATTTTCTGCTTGATTGAAATGGATTCTTCTGTGTGAAGGGACCTCTGTTTCAACCGGGATCATTGCTTCCGATCCGTATGCTAACGAAAAAGGAGTATGCCCAGTTGCAGTTTTGTGAGTAGTTCTGTATGCCCATAGTGCAAGTGGTAGTTTATCGACCCAACCACCTTTTGCTCTTTCGAGTTGCTTTTTGATGGTTGATTTGATGATCTTGTTCACTGCTTCCACTTGCCCGTTTGCCTGCGGATGAGCTACTGCCGAAAAGCTTTTCTGGATTTTGAATCGTTTGCAAAAATCCTGGAATTCCTCACTTTCAAACTGAGTACCATTGTCTGTGATTATTTTCTGAGGCACACCGTATCTGCAAATGATATTCTTGGTCACAAAGCTTATCATTTTCTTAGAAGTGATAGTAGCCAATGGTTCAGCTTCAGCCCACTTAGTAAAATAATCAACCGCAACAATAGCATATTTAATCCCTGATTTAGCAGTTGGTAGCGGCCCAATGAGATCCATTCCCCAAATTGCAAATGGCCATGGACTGATCATCTGTGTGAGTTCGGTAGAAGGTGCTCTAGGAATTTTGGCATATCTTTGGCACTTGTCACATTTTCGGGAGTAATCTGCGGCATCCCGATTAATTTCTGGCCAAAAATATCCGTATCGGAGAATTTTCTTTGCTAATGTTTGACCACCTGAATGATCACCGCATTCTCCTCCATGCACTTCAGTTAGGATTGTTTTGGACTCTTCCCGGGATACACATCGAAGCAATGGCATTGAGAATCCTCGTCTGTATAATTGACCATCCTGGATTATATATCGAGAAGCTTTTCTCAGTAGCTTTTGTCGTTCTTTAGAGTTTCCTGGTAAAGAGCCATTGAGTAGATACTTTGTTATTGGAGTCATCCATGATTCTTGCTCTTGCGACATACTCATAACCCAATCGATATCCATTTCATCAATGCTTGGATTTGACAAAACTTCCACTGGAACTAACCCTAAGGATTGGGTTTCGCCAGAACTTGAGTATTTTGCGAGAGAATCTGCTTTCATGTTTTCTTCTCGTGGAATATGACTTATCGTGTAATGGTCGAATTCACATAAAAGTTCCCAAGCCTTTGACACATAAGCGGGCAGATTTCCTCCTTTCGTTTGAAACTCCTTCTTGACTTGGCATACTATAAGCTGAGAATCACTGAAGATCTGTAACGCTCGAATGTTTAGTTCTTTAGCAATTTTTAAACCAGCGATCAGAGCTTCATATTCTGCTTCATTGTTTGTTGAAGGAAATTCTAATCTCAGCGCATAGCATAATGACCGGCCTTCAGGAGTTTCAAGAACAATTCCAGCACCTGAACAGTAATCATTTCTTGCGCCATCTACAAATAACTTCCATTGGGTTGGGGAGTTCTCGATTGTTTCTTCCTCGCTGTTACCCCTGTCTGTAAATTCTGCAATAAAATCTGCCAAAGCTTGTCCGTTGATCGCTTTTCTAGGATGATAAGTGATGTCATATTGGCTCAATTCAATATTCCACTTTAAAAGGCGGCCCGAAGTCTCAGGGCGAAACAAGACTTGCTTTAAAGGTTGATCAGTGAGGACTTTGATAGGATGAGCCTGGAAATATTGCCTCAACTTTCTTGAGGCAATCAATAGACAATAGGCGAGTTTTTCCAACTTGGAGTAATTCATTTCTGCCCCAGTGAGTCTTTTGCTGATATAGTAAACTGGATGTTGAATCCTTTTGTCTTCCCGTACCAGCGCTGCACTTAAAGCATGAGATGAAACTGCCAAGTATATAAGAAGATCCTCGCCATCGCCGGGCCTAGAAAGTATTGGAGGCGTTTCCATATGTTGAATCAATTCTTCAAAGGCTTTCTGGCATTCGGGAGTCCAGTCAAAGTTTTTCTTTCCTTTCTTTAGAGCGTCGAAGAATGGAATGCATTTATCAGTAGCTTTGGATATGAACCGACTTAAGGCGGCAATTTTTCCATTGAGACTTTGCAATTCCCTCTTTGTTTTAGGAGCTTTGACTTCTTTTAAAGCAGTGATTTGAGCTGGACTAGCTTCAATGCCCCTAGCGCTCACGATGAAACCCAAGAACTTTCCAGATTCTACCCCGAAAGAACATTTTAAAGGGTTAAGCTTCATTCCGTAACTTCGGAGGATTGCGAACATTTCTGCTAAGTGTTCGATGTGATCCACTGCTTTCTTAGATTTTACTAGCATGTCATCAACGTAAACTTCCATAGTCTTTCCCAACTGCGGTTTGAACATAGCATTGACCAGTCTTTGGTATGTTGCCCCCGCATTCTTCAACCCAAAGGGCATAACTCTGTAACAGTAAAGACCGACATCGGTGATAAAGCTTGTGTCCTCCTGATCTGGCTCATGCATCATGATCTGATTATATCCGGAGTAGGCATCCATAAAAGACAACAATTCATGACCCGCTGTTCCATCTACCAGTTGATCGATCCTGGGTAATGGGAAGCTGTCTTTGGGACAGGCCTTGTTTAGATCTGAAAAGTCGATGCACACTCTCCATTTACCATTGGCCTTCTTAACCATTACTGGATTTGAAACCCAATTTGGATAGGTAGATTCTCTGATGAAATTATTCTCCATGAGCCGGTCAACTTCCTCTTTCAATGCCGTCGACCTTTCTGGACCTTGGATTCTTCTTTTCTGCTTTACTGGTGTGAACTTTGGGTCAATATTCAGAGCATGTACCGCAACTTCTGGGGATATTCCGCACATATCGGCATGGGTCCAAGCGAAAACATCCAGGTTTGCTTTCAAAAAAGATATCAAGGCATTCTGAACTGACACATTAAGTTGTGAACCCACATTCAGCATCTTGTTTGGGTCCTTCAGATCAACGGGCACCGGTATCGTTGTTTCTGCTGGTACCACCCTACTCTCCCCCGCACTGGCCTTTCTAGGATCCATCACTTTTCGTGCCCCGCTATGCTCGCCAGTGCAGGGTCCGCCCTGTAGTTGCTATAGGGTTGGTGTTTTGATGCGGATTGGGATTGCCGCATCTTTTCCCATTTCTCTCTTCCTTGTTTCTCGCAGTTCTGTCATATAGCATTCTCGTCCAGCATTCTGGTCTCCTTTAATAACTCCTACTCCATTGTCGGTAGGGAATTTAATAGTAAGACACCATGGGGCAAGGACAGCTTTGAATGCTGCAAGAGTAGGACGACCAAAGAAAGCATTATAAGCAGAAAATTCATCTACTATCACAAAAGTCTGCTTGCGAACTACTTTTCTTTCTCCTTCTCCGAGTTCCACTAGCAAGTCAATGGTTCCTACTGGTTGCTTTGGCTCCCCGGCGAAGCCAGCAATTTTTTGCGATGATGCCTGCACTTCAACCATAGGAATCTTCATCTGGTCGAAGGTTTTCTTAAAGAGGATATTACAGGATGCGCCGTTGTCGATAAGAATCCTTCTGACGATGGCTGGCCCAATGCCGGCCGAGATGACCAAAGGATCCAAGGTTGGGGCTTCAATACCGATGGAATCCCTGGCTTTGAATACAATGTCATCGTTGAATGTCTTTCGTTGCTTCAAAGGCGTAGTGTCCTCTAGAACAAAAACATTTTCTTCCTCCGGTGCATATTTCAGGGCCCGGGAATACCTTTCCATCTCACCCCAGCTTTTGCCCGCTGGGTGAGGTCCGCCTGTAATGATATTGATAACAGGCCTTCCAGACTCAAAACCTGCGTCTTTGCCATTAGTCCCAGATTGATGAGCAGGAGTTTGCTGCCCCTGGTTCGACGAAGCAGGATTATTATTATCATTCTTCTTCACAAATTGTTGTAGTTTATTTTCCCTTAACAATTCTTCAATTAGATTCTTCAATTGACGGCAGTCATCAGTATCATGACCGGGCTGATTATGGAAGCGACAGAACCTCCCGCTTTGCACAGCTTTTTTCCCGGTTCTCAAGACTGGGGGTTTAGGATAATTGACAGAATCTTTGGTAGCCAGGTAGATTCGTTCTGGAGTATCTGACAAAGGTGTGTACTCTGAAGGCTTGAAGGATCTATGCTTCTTCTGATTATTCTGTTGTTTTCCATTATTGTTATCCCTCTTCTGTCCCACAGACTCATTTTTGCGTGGAGCATTGGCGTTAGCTTCAACCTTTTCCAATGCTGCTTTTGTCGATACAGGGCGACTCTCCAGACGCATGAACTCGTCTGCTTTCTTGTAGAATTTTTCGAGAGAGCTTGGTTCCTTCATATTCAACCATCTTCCAAACTCACTAGATTTATCTATGGCCCTCATCAAATAGGTCAAGACCATGCGAGGTTCCGCATTATCAACCTCAGCTAACGCTATATTGAAGCGATTTAAGAAAGACTTGATAGTTTCCCCCGGATTCTGCTCCAAACCGGATAACGACATGATGTCTTTTGCCTTTGAAGCATATAGCCTAAATTGCTCTTTAAATTTCCTGGTTAGGTCTGAAAACTGATCGATGGACCGGACAGGTAGCTTTGTGAACCAAAGCAGAGCTACGCCTTCCAAATATACGGGGAAGTATCTGCATTTTACTTCATCTGAGGCTCGGGCACCCGTCATATGCCAATCATATTTATACAGAAATTCGTTTGGATCACTTGTCCCCCTATAAGCTGGGATAGTTGGAGGAGCAAATTTTCGTGGGAATTCAGCCTTTAGAATTTTTTCAGTAAATGGAGTCTTGCTCGGAGCAAAGCCCCATTCTTTCTCATCTTCGACTCTTTGCATGCTCTCCTTCATAATTTGGCGAACCATTCCGGAGAGATATTCTTCATCATTACGAGCCCTAGATCCGCCTACCTCAGGAAGTATTTGCTCAGCGGGGTTAGTATCCCTTTCGGAAACATTCCTTTCTTCAGTTTCATGAATATTACCAGCGAAATTCCTTTCATTAGCTGTTGATTGACGGTTTGCCCCGAGCAAATCGTTCAACTTATTCAGGATTAAGGCATTTTGGGCATTCTGGGCTTCCATTTGCACATTTTGAGCATGTATCTGTCTGTTCAACCCCAAAATTGCGGCATCCAACTCTGCTTTCGTAACCCCGACAGTTGGAGTGGCTTGATTTGGTGTTGGGGAAGCGGAGGTTCCCTCTTGAATGTTTGCAGATCTCATAGATTTACTTTTCCTTCCAGGAGCCATGATTTCGGATAGACTTCTGGTTCTTAAAGAAACTTTTCCTACAAATCTTTCTGAAGCAATGATGATAGATGTCCTGAGTTCAATTCTCAGTGAAAGCACCAAAATGTTAACGCTCAAATTTAAACGCTAACACCCTGGTGTATAGGATGTGATTGTGAAAGCACCACCCGTTCGTACGGGAAACAGAAATAAGCAGAAAGTATGCAGAAAAACAGTAAGAGACACAGTATTTATAGTGGTTCGGCTTATAATCCAGCCTACGTCCACTTTAATCTTTTTATCACTAGTTTGATTACAATCCTTTACAAAATCTTTCAATTACAACACACTTCAAGTGATGGGATATGTAAAACAAGTAGCTCAAGCTTTGATGTTAACAATCATCTTCAAATCCATGGTGAATGTAGATGATTTCTTCATGGAGTTCTTTTAGAAGTTTGTTAGATCCCAAAAGCTTTGAAGTAGTCTGGAATTCGGCAGAGTAATGGCGCCTGAAATTGATCAACCAAAAGTCCTTTGAATGTTGGAGGTAGGTTGGTATTTATAGGCAAAGATTTTGGACCTAAACTCGGTCTTAACTCCTCGCCGATCTAGTTAAGTCGCGGCCGACTTATAGGAGCTCTGATATGGTCAAGCTGTGTTGATCCTTCTTCGCTGAATTTGCACAAGTCCTAAGTCGTCTCCGACTTAGACTAAGTCGCCTCTGGTCTAACGCGCTACGCCTTAAATGGTTGAACCGCTTCTCCCTTCATCTCTCTGGATCGGTCGCGATTCATCGTAGTTAGGTCGGCACCATGTGAGGCATTGGGTCGGCAACCATGCTAAGTCGGACCCCTTTCTAATTAGCTAGGTCGGCCACCCTCTAATTAGTTAGGTCGGTTATTTCTTTAAGTCCTGAGCTATTTTAGGTCGGTCATTCTTGTTAACACATTAGGTCGGCATAGCCCTAGGTCGGCGTAGCCTTTAAAGCATTAGGTCAGTAAGCATGTTAAGTCCTTAAGTCGGATCGAATTAGGTCGGCAGCTTCATTAGGCAGTTAGGTCGGCGTCATCTCCACACACTAGACCTGCTGAGTCGTAACCGAGATAGGGTTAACACGGGTGAAATCCTTTAAACGCCTGGCGGCATGTCTGATTCGGAGTTCGTTCGAAATCTTGAATTTGGTGGAAATTAATAATAAAATATTATATTAAATCGTTTATATATATTCACGTTTTAACTAAACCCTTGCAGAGAATTGAGCCGCCGCCTTCATTAGTTTCAACGGCCATAATCCTCTGACCTTCTACATAAAATCTCTCCAAATCCACTCGTTTATTTCACGATTCTCCAACTAGAGAATCGAAGAATTAGTCGAGCTCTCCGCAGTGGACGGTCATGATCGCGTTTAGTAAATCGATGGGGTGGTAGTTTGGGTTCAAACGTCTTGACTTCGTGCACAGATTTCAAGGCTGTGCTGGCGATTGGCTACGTCGGTCTTTGCTCAAGGGTCGAGGGGATGTAAGCGCGCATGTCGGTGGTCCCTGATCGATCTCGCGATGATCGAGGGGAGTGCGGCTCGATGGAGTAGCGGCGTGGGATGTGGGTTCTTCGTTCTGGAAGTGTTCGTAAGAAGGATGGGAAAGGGCGATTTTTCCTTTGTTCAATTTGAGCGGCCGATGGTATTTAAAAATAAATAAAAAGATTTTAGTTTAAAATTCTATTTAACATCTTTAAAACTGAATAAGTTTTGTTTGCATAGTCGGATTTCGAAGAAATTGGCGACGCTGGAACCACAACAAGTAGCTCTACGCTGTAGTTCAGGTCTTGGATCATTCCGATTAAGTAAAAATTTAGGTTAAATTGAACGCCGTTGGATTTAATTTAAAATTGGAACACACATCGAATTCAAGGTGAGTTTATCTCACTCACATTTGGATTGCAAGTTAGTTTAAATAGTTAATATTTAAATGATTGCTTGATTGGTTGAATGTGAAAATGGTTATCAGATTGGAACAATATTTATTTGTTGTGCTAACATCTGTGGATGTAGGAAAACAGATTGGAGGGATCAACTGGATTCCTCACAATATAGAAATTATTTTCGCAATTGATGATGTATGTTATTTATATATTGTGATAGATTAATTTTGAAAATTAATTGTGTTGTGTTATGATTGGATAAATAAAATCTGGGATTTTAAAGTATAAATAAAGTAAATCGGGATTGAAAGGAAATGATGAGGGATTTTTGACCAATGAATTTAAGGAAATTAAATTCAAGAATTAGTTTGGAAATTGGAAGTGTTTTTGAAATAGGAATTTAAAAGGAAATGAGAAAGAGAAATATATAAACTGGGTTTATAAATGAAATGGAATATTTATCGACGATAAATATTGAAGATATAGATTTCCAGAGGGAATTACTATAAAAAGTGCGAATTTTTTTAAAATAATAGCGAGATTATTTTTAAAGGATGGGAAGTGTATTTTTCTTGGAAACTAGGCATGTTTCAAAGAAAATTTTTTGAAGTATAAACTAAAAAGTTTTGAAAGGTGTTTTTCGAATGTTTTAGAAAATTGTTATTATTATTTTTAATTATTTTTAAGTGAAAGTAAATATTTATTTAAGTAATTATGTTATTTAATTATTTAAAAGGTAATCTAGTATTATGTTTTCTAAAGGGAATTTAATATAAATATTTGATATAATAACCTCATATAAAAAGGAAATTTTTTGATTTAAGTTACTTAGGAAACTTTTATAGATTTTCAAAAGTACAATTTGAATAAAGAATTTAGTAATCATAATTTAAGTGTATTTTGGAAGTGATTTCCAGGAAATGCGAAATGTGTTTAAAAATAAAAAGGGTTTATTTTTAAAGTATTGGGAGAAATCTACGGGATTTAAATGTAAATTTGAATTGAGATAAATCCAGCAGGATTTATAAAAAGAATTCTTTGGTTTATTCTAAAATGGAAGTGTATTTCCCAGAAAAGCCAAGTACGTTTTTAAAGAAGATTTTGAGTAAAAGTTAGAAGGTTTGAAGTTGTTTTAAAAGAATGGTTTCAAGAAATTATTATTTAAGTGGTAAAAATTTTAAAAGTGAATATTTATCAAATTAGTTATGGTAGTAATTATTTTAAAGGGTTAATTAGTATTATGTTTTAAAAGAATATTTTTAATATTTATATTTTATAAAATGGATTTATTTTAAAGATATGGTTAAAGTTATTCTAAACTAGTATAGAATTTTGTAATTCCTCTTTTAAAATTTAAACTAATTTAACCATTTTGATAACATTAGTTTATATCTTATAAAATAATCTTGGTTTAAATATGTAACGACCCGAAATTTTCAATCTCGAAAATTCCAGATAGTTATGAAAAGAAGAAAGAGATAGAAGAAGAAGAAGAACGGAAACATCAATAACTCACATTCGCAGCGGATAAAATATAATAATAAATAACAGTTTACAGAATAATATTGTATCAGTTAATTACATTTAATATACATCAGAGTTACGCATATATACAGACACTGGACATATACAAATCATGTCTCAGATACACAATAATATACTACAGCGGAAATACTCTATACGCTACTGCCATCCAGCTCGCCTCCTGAGCTCCAGAACGTATCTACCTGAAAATCTGTAACACTCGGTCTGACCCGAGCATTACATCAAAGTAACACCTGGGTCAGGCTGGAAACCAGCGTGAGTAAACCCATCCAACATGGAATACCAAACAATCAACTTATATAAACCCGGGTAATTTATAACAATTTATCCAATTCACAATTTGCTATATGCAACACTTATTTCACATATAAATTCCGAAGTACCAAACTTAGATTAAATAATCCAATTGTCTTAAATCATTTTATTCCAGCCTATTGATAAATCATTTTATTCCAGCCTATTGATTTCGCAAATCAATTTATAAGAATTCAAAGTGATTTTCGATTATTTTCCTAATATTTGATCCTGATCCCTTCGAGTCTCGTGTCATTCTAACCCAAGTGATCCAAATGAGATACACAACATTTTATATCAGAGATATCAGCTAAATCAAACATTCAAAACCATTCAATCATCCATAAGCAAAGCTTAATAAATTTAATTTCATCAATCCTGATTGAATTATTAACCTCAACCACTTAGATTTCTTCATTTTACATTAATTAATTTCCAGTCAATTAACCTTTACCCCTCCATGTTACTCATATTGATCCTTAATAAATTACTCAAATTAATTACATTATAACCATTATTGATCGATTGTCCTTAATTTAATCATACTCCTTAATTAATCTCTTTAATTAACTCGTCCCGAATTTGATTACTCAATGCAAATAATACTATTATTTGCTTTTATTAAATAATTATCCATTGGTTAATTATCCTTACTTAATTTAACCTTAAAATTTAAATTTAATTACTTAATCCTTAATACATCAATCCTTAATAAATTACTCTTTTAAATTTCTTACATTAAATCATTATTACTTCTAATTTTCATTTAGTGATTTCCCACTTATCACCCACCCTTAATTAATGGTATCTAGTAATTATTCTTTTATATAAGTGGTTTATTTAATAAATTCAAATTGAGTAATTTACTTTTAATTAAACTATCGTTCTTAATTGCAGAAATTGAACACATTGATAAATCAACCCCTTATATCGATTTCTCAAATTAATTAACAAATTATCTTAATAATTAAATTAATTCTTTACCCCTTACTATAATCACGTTAATCCACTATCATTCTTACTAAATAATTTATATTCATTCATTTGCATTAATTAATCATTTTAAAGACCTGTAGGAATTTCCTACTATAATCACCCGGACCGGAAATCTGTAACCAAACAATTTACCCGAGCTACTCCTAAATTTCTTCGAGTAAAACTCTACCCTACTTCAAGCAGACTAAAAATACTTAAGATAAATTCGAGTATACCATTAAAAATGTACATTAACAACTTAAGTTGTTTAAACATTTCATATTTATGTTGTTTAAACATTCCGTATTTTTAAAAAAACTTATCTATTCAACAATGTCCACGCTAGTCTTAAAAAAAAACAAGACTTTCTTCCTCTTAACTGAGCATTAGTAATAAGGTTGAGAACCCAATACTACACGTTCACGAGAGCAACCAGAAGAGACACGAGAAAATTTGAGAAAACTCACCTGCCATCACCACTGTAAGCCTCCTCACCTTGATATCGAACCACTGCTCATTGCCTCTCCATCACATCGCTTCGAAACCCACTCTCGCAACCCCATAGCCGCAGCGATAAACCCTCCTCCACGCGAAAACAGTCGCGGTTGTGCTCGCGAGCTTCCCTCCTTTACTAATTTGTTCGCTAGCAACTCACGCCAGAACTCGAGTCACCATGCTTCGCAACTAACGTCGCTCGCCTATCGATCTCAAGTCCCAAGCATTCGCCAAAATCATCAGCCCCTAACGCGCGAAACCCTTGAAGCCGATTGAAATGAGCAACAGCTTCGAATTGATTTTGAAGAATTGCTAGGAAGAGAAGAATTCGATTATCTAGAAGGAAACTTTCGGCCATTTTTTTTTCTTTGAGATCAATTTCATTTTCTGTTTGTAGAATAGAGAGAGGGGATGAAGAATAAATATCGTTTGGGTATATGGCTTCTCGAGTACGCTCCTATAAAAATATCTCTGCTTGTTTTTACTTCAATTTATATTATATTATAAAACTCCATAAATGTCCCGATAATTTCCATATAAATTTCCGAACCCCTCTTAAGAAATGCCGCGAGGCAATTACAAGGTTTTACCCGCGTTCCGAACACGATGGAACGTGTTTCGTAGCCCAAATTCGACAATATGAGCGAGTTGCGGAAGAAAAACGATCAATTTTAAAATAAATCGATTAAAATAGTTTCTAAGCGTTTTGAGTTGCCAGGGTCAAACTACAACCCTGATTGCTACAAAAATTGAAATCCTATAATAACTAACTATTACGGATCCAATGGAACCGGTTCCGTCGAATTCCGAGACTGTGCCTCGGAAGGCTATTTTTAAATATTAATTTAAACGATATATTATTAAAATTGAACGAATCACCTTTAATTTAAATTTTAACCATTCAATTATCTTCAGAATCATCCTTATAAATTTTATAAGCCTTCAAATTATTTTAAACAGGCTTCGAAATCCCAGATTCAACAATTTACCCAATTTCAATTATTAAATTCATTTCTTAAACCATATAATTCAATGATTTAATTATCAAGTAAATATAGATATCTTAAATTCAAGTTAAAATTAACTTTTAAATATTTTAAAATCAATTAACAATTCTATTTTAAATTGTTGGAAAAATCTGGGTCGTCACATTCCTTCCCCCTAAAAGAATTTCGTCCCCGAAATTACTAGTTAGGAAGAATGTCCCATACCTGTCAACTTTTTCCCAAAACCAAACAGTTCTACAACTTAACAATTATCTTTATAAAAACCCCCTTTATTATTCTTACTACCTCCCAAACTTTTCCACAATATCAAACGATACCCTTTTTCTCGATCATTTAAATGTCAATTTAAAACCTAATTTTTTGAACTATCAAAATTATCTCAAAATTTTTCTAACTCCCTAAATTCTCGAAAATTTTTGCCAGCGTCTCCTTTGCGCGGCTAGCTCGGTACTACTACAAAAGGCCTCTAGGGGCTCCCAAATTCCAAAAAGAAAATAAAAGCCAAGTGGCTACATCAAAAACCCAATCCAATATCATACAGAATCACAATACGTACCTTCAAGTCGGGCAATTCAAATTTATCTTTTAGAACCAAATCCAATTTCCTTTTTCCTTTATAACACCTGCATATTCTATTTAACAACAATATCCAATCGTAATCTTTCAAATCATTGTATACATTTTCTTACAGAAGCCTTCACATTACTTCTATTCAACTTAGTTTCATTTACTAGTTTATTTTAAGTTTCCCATTTGAAATTGTTTTGTCGTTAACCAAACATTTACAAAAAATTTCTAACTCCCAAAATTTTTAGAAAATTTTGGCAGAGTCTCCTTTGTACGGAGGAGCTTTTGCAATTTGACAATAGATATAAATATGTATACATCGACCCACACAGTCGAAAAAAGCAAAAACAGTTCATATTTCCTATTTTTATTGCGTAGGCGTACCTTATTTAACATTTAAGCAAGCGGCTTATAAATTTTAGCAATTAGCATACCCAAATCTAGCCAAACGGCCTCCCTGTACCTGTACTTACTCAATTTAAATATGTAAGTGCCATGTATAGAAATTTTATTAACCTAACACTTACTTTCAAAAGCCAAACACATGCATTACATAAATAACAAGCACCAAACATTTCCAATAAGCAATTTATATGTTTTAAAGCACATCTAATTGTTTCCAACCAAATTTATATGCCTTTTCATTCAATTTTAATGGTTTACACACAACTACTTGCATTTAACTCATTTTAAGCGAAACAATCTCATATTCACTTCAATTGATTCAAAAATCAATTATATCGCTTCCACTAATTCGTAGCATTTAATTTGATTAAATCTCGCTTACGTTAAACGATAATCATTTCTACGCAATTTGATAATATCCATGTGAATAATTAATTGTTTAAGTTTTATAACCAATTAAAATTGATTCCAACTCAGTTTTATTTAATTCAATTCCGTTTTAATTTATTCACCAACCATGCATACGCATTTCATTTCATCACCTTATTGATTTCATTCAGACTATTTATTAAGCTTAGCATATTCAATATTTCTAAATTTATAACCATTTCCAAATTAATTTTATCCAAGCTTTAATTTAATAGGCTTTTATCCTTATTCGAAGCCAAGCTTCCATAAACTTTAACTTAAGTTAATTACTTTAATTTATTCCAACATCAACTTAAGTTCACTTCCATTAAATTTGATTCTCATTAAATCAAATTCCATTTAATTTAGTTAGCCCATCTCCTCATTGTAAATTTAATCCACCTTCTCAATTTATCAAAACAATATCCAGGCACATATGCCACCGAACTTAAGTCCAGTCTGATAATCCAATTCCAATTAAAGTTTGATTCAATTTTTTTTTATTCATCAGGCTTCATCAATTTATTATATAATTCCAGTGATACCATTAAATTTTTTAATTTACTTGTTTATTTCGAATTTATTTTATTAATACAAGGCCATCTCAATTTATTTCTACGCACTTGGATTTTGCTTTGCAACTCAAACTATTTCTATTATAATCACTTCTCTTATATCCAATCCACTTGCAAATCTCATTAAATATTACTCAAATCACCCTTGAATTTTATTTATAATTCAAACCATCACATTTCTTTTTCAATCCAGCCCTATTTTATTTTTACAACATCACTTCTAATTTATTTCATTATTAAATCCAAGTCGAGTTCTATTTACAATTTGAATTCATTTCCAAACTCCTTTATTAATTTACAATCCATTTATTAACCAAAGTTAAATTTTATTAACATACTCCATCAAGTAATTATTTTGTTAATTAGCTTACTTTCAACCTTCAAATCAATATGCGATTTTATTTCAAAGAATCGCTTCATTGAAATTTCCCGAGTCCAATTTTATTTTATAATTCCAGTTTGAAATCCCTTTTTTACTTTAAAATTTAGGAATGCCTTCAAATTTAGACAATACAATTAAAATAGCTTTTTATAAAAATATTTCTTATAACTCGATGTCTCAACCAGTCCATCCTTGTTCTCACAGAAATTCAGTCATACGTTGATCAGGCGTAGGACTGAAAATCTATAAGTACTTGGTAAACCCGTTTTGAACACCGAGTGAAAATACTTGGAGAACAATTTTATTGAAATATAGAAAACAATTTTGAAAATAGAGGAAATATTTTTTTTTTTTTAGTGAGGATGCACTAAAAATCATCACCCCCATTCCATGGTCACAGTTGCATACCAGGGTTACGTTGCAGTCGCAACAAAAGTCCATGTAACTGCAGGCTCTCCGCGGCACTCTCGATTATGCCATGGAACCCACACAACAGATCACAGTTACATCCAGGGTTACGTTGCCTTCGCAGCAAAAGTCCATGTAACTGCAGGCTCTCCGCGGCACTCTGATTTTCGCTGTCGAAATGAAACTTCTCCACTCCTACATAGGTCGCAGTCTACCGAGATAAACTCAAATGCAGACTGTTGGCTCTCAGCGGCACACACGACTTCCGCAATGTTACCATAGGTCGCAGTTACATCCTTGGTTACGTTGCAGTCACAACAAAAGTCCATGTAACTGTTGGCTCTCCGCGGCACACACGACTTACGCTATGGTAAACTCAACTCATAATCCTCAAGAACTAGTTTTGTCTGGACTCCTCACAGGATCAACTTTAGAACCCCCCCTTGGGGCTCAAGGCAGCACCACCCGGTGGCACTCCTGAGAAGTTCATTTCAAGGGAGCGCCTCTTTTTTTTCCAGAGTCATCATCAAAACATTTTATACTATACATATATAGTATCTTCAAATCATACACCTAGTATGATATTATACAAAGTTCCTTTACAAAAAATCGATTATCCCAAAATCGATAATTCTCAAAATATGCTTTCCATAACTCAATATTGATTTTTTTCCAAAAGTCAAAAGCCTTTCTCAAAATCCTCATGAGATACTCTATATATATTCAGATATATATATATATATATAAATTTTTAAAACTTTGGATCCTTACCTTCTTGTATAAAACACCCTTTTATACTCCAAACTCTCTCAAAAACCATAGAAATATCCAATTTCCATCTTTATTCATTTCATATTTCTCAAAATATTCTTTCAGTTCAAAAGAACAATTTCATATTCCTTATTCACCTTTACATTAATCCCCATTTGGATTATTACTTCAATCCTTATCTCAGTTGGGTACTTAATCAATAACAGTTTGAACTCCGACCAATTTAGAAAAATAGCTTGAAAATTTTAAAAATAGGTAAGTAGTCAAAAAATAATTATTAGTTTGCAAAATAATTGTAAAATAGTTAACTAATTATAAAATAGTTGGAAAATAGTTAAATAGTTATAGAAATCTTAAATAATTGCGAAATAGTTGTAAAATAGAAATTAATTTGTAACTTGGTTGAAAATTAGTAATTAGTGTATAAAACAGTTGTAAAATAGGTAAAGAGTTCCAAAAGTAGTGGCAAAACCAGTATAAAATAGTTTAGGTTTTAAAAAGAAAGTTGTATAGTAAATAGATAAGAAAATAGATTTAAAACTATTTATATTAAAACAATTTACATTGAAAATGGTCTAGAGTCAAAACTATTCACTTCCCTAACAGTCCAATTTAAATTTCCGCTCCATTTAAATTAACCCAATCCCAGTTTAATTAACTCCAATTTCCATTGGACTTGTTTCATTCCCAATTCAAATTGAATTGATTCTCAATTTCCTTCCAATTTCAGATCAAATTCCATTTGATCTTTAAACTTACAACCTTAAGTATAATTTCAATTTTACACCTTCTATTTATAATCAATTACATTCACATTTACTTTTAACTTAAAATTATACATTTTATTTAGCCAATATATTTTTATTATTCCATAAACATTTAATCAAGATTCCAAAGTTTTAACAAATTTCCAAATTTAAATATCACCTTAGAATTCAACTATATCCAAAATTCTTTGGTGAATCCAATTATCCCTTTGAATTTCAAAACCAAACCCAGTTCACAAACAATTCCAATTTAAAACAATTTGGTAGCAATTTCTCTTTTAGAAACTCGAAAATAAACATCGATGATGCTGCGTCATCACCGACTTTATTTTCCAGTGACCAAAAGAGTTCAATGCTTTTATCTCACTAAAAACACTTCCAAATTTTTTTTTCCCAAATCTCCCAAATTTCAAACACAAAAATATTTTTGAAATAAGACTATTATTTCTTCCCAACCCTTGAAAACCACTTTCAAACCCATAGGAATTTTAAATTTTTCCAAAATTCCAAACCCCCAATCCATCAAATTCATATTTAAACATTACTCTGGAATTTTCATCTTGCTCAATTTCAAATATTCTCTAGAACTCTATTTCAAATTATAATCTCATTTATTTATGAAGTTTATTTCAATTTATAAATTACATTTACAATCTATATTTCAAATCCCATTTTGTTATATAAGTTTACTCTTCAACTTGGTTATAAGTTTCAATTTGGTCGTATTTTATTTTACTTCTTAACTTAATTTCAATAATTTAACAACCAATCATCTAGATATTCCTTAGAAGGAAATATATCTATATATATCAAAATATATATTTTTATTAAAAATCTTTATAAGCAAATAACAAGTACGCGCTCATATATATACACTCAACTCATTCTAGAGTTCTACGAACTCTATTAAATGAGTAATCCCTACCAGAGCCAAGGTTCTCGCTTAACCTTTCAGCTCTGATAACAAATGTAACGACCCAAAATTTTCAACCCCGAAAATTCCAGATAGTTATGAAAAGAAGAAAGAGATAGAAGAAGAAGAACGGAAACATCAACAACTCACATTCGCAGCGGATAAAATATAATAATAAATAACAGTTTACAGAATAATATTATATCAGTTAATTAAATTTAATATACATCAGAGTTACGCATATATACAGACACTGGACATATACAAATCATGTCTCAGATACACAATAATATACTACAGCGGAAATACTCTATACGCTACTGCCATCCAGCTCGCCTCCTGAGCTCCAGAACGTATCTACCTGAAAATCTGTAATACTCGGTCTGACCCGAGCATTACACCAAAGTAACACCCGGGTCAGGCTGGAAACCAGCGTGAGTAAACCCATCCAACATGGAATACCAAACAATCAACTTATATAAACCCGGGTAATTTATAACAACTTATCCAATTCACAATTTGCTATATGCAACACTTATTTCACATATAAATTCCGAAGTACCAAACTTAGATTAAATAATCCAATTGTCTTAAATCATTTTATTCCAGCCTATTGATAAATCATTTTATTCCAGCCTATTGATTTCGCAAATCAATTGATAAGAATTCAAAGTGATTTTCGGTTATTTTCCTAATATTTGATCCTGGTCCCTTCGAGTCTCATGTCATTTAACCCAAGTGATCCAAATGAGATACACAACATTTTATATCAGAGATATCAGCTAAATCAAACATTCAAAACCATTCAATCATCCATAAGCAAAGCTTAATAAATTTAATTTCGTCAATCCTGATTGAATTATTAACCTCAACCACTTAGATTTCTTCATTTTACATTAATTAATTTCCAATCAATTAACCTTTACCCCTCCATGTTACTCATATTGATCCTTAATAAATTACTCAAATTAATTACATTATAACCACTATTGATCGATTGTCCTTAATTTAATCATACTCCTTAATCAATCTCTTTAATTAACTCATCCCGAATTTGATTACTCTATGCAAATAATCCTTTTATTTGCTTTTATTAAAGAATTATCCATTGGTTAATTATCCTTACTTAATTTAACCTTAAAATTTAAATTTAATTACTTAATCCTTAATACATCAATCCTTAATAAATTACTCTTTTAAATTTCTTACATTATATCATTATTACTTCTAATTTTCATTTAGTGATTTCCCACTTAACACCCACCCTTAATTAATGGTATCTAGTAATTATTCTTTTATATAAGTGGTTTCTTTAATAAATTCAAATTGAGCAATTTACTTTTAATTAAACTATCATTCTTAATTGCAGAAATTGAACACATTCATAAATCAACCCCTTTCATCGATTCCTAAAATTAATTAACAAATTATCTTAATAATTAAATTAATTATTTACCCCTTACTATAATGACGTTAATCCACTATCATTCTTACTAAATAATTTATATTTACTCATTTGCATTAATTAATCATTTTAAATACCTGTAGGAATTTCCTACTATAATCACCCGGACCGGAAATCTGTAACCAAACAATTTACCCAAGCTACTCCTAAATTTCTTCGAGTAAAACTCTACCCTACTTCCAGCAGACTAAAATTAATCGAGATAAATTCGAGTATACCATTTAAAAATGTACATTAACAACTTAAGTTGTTTAAACATTTCATATTTATGTTGTTTAAACATTCCGTATTTTTAAAAAAACTTATCTATTCAACAATGTCCACGCCAGTCTTAAAAAAAAACAAGACTTTCTTCCTCTTAACTGAGAATTAGTAATAAGGTTGAGAACCCAATACTACACGTTCACGAGAGCAACCAGAAGAGACACGAGAAAATTTGAGAAAACTCACCTGCCATCACCACTGTAAGCCTCCTCACCTCGATATCGAACCACTGCTCATTGCCTCTGCATCATATCGCTTCGAAACCCACTCTCGCAACCCCATAGCCGCAGCGATAATCCCTCCTCCACGCGAAAACAGTCGCGGTTGTGCTCGCGAGCTTCACTCCTTTACTAATTTGTTCGCTGGCAACTCACGCCAGAACTCGAGTCACCATGCTTCACAATTGACGTCGCTCGCCTATCGATCTCAAGTCCCAAGCATTCGCCAAAATCATCAGCCCCTGACGCGTGAAACCCTTGAAGCCGATTGAAATGAGCAACAGCTTCGAATTGATTTTGAAGAATTGCTAGGAAGAGAAGAATTCGATTATCTGGAATGAAACTTTCGGCCATTTTTTTTCTTTGAGATCCATTTCATTTTCTGTTTGTAGAATAGAGAGAGGGGATGAAGAATAAATATCGTTTGGGTATATGGCTTCTCGAGTACGCTCCTATAAAAATATCTCTGCCTGTTTTTACTTCAATTTATATTATATTATAAAACTCCATAAACGTCCCGATAATTTCCATATAAATTTCCGAACCCCTCTTAAGAAATGCCGCGAGGCGATTGCAAGGTTTTACCCACGTTCCGAACACGATGGAACGTGTTTCGTAGCCCAAATTCGATCATATGAGCGAGTTGCGGAAGAAAAACGATCAATTTTAAAATAAATCGATTAAAATAGTTTCTAAGCGTTTTGAGTTGCCAGGGTCAAACTACAACCCTAATTGCTACGAAAATTGAAATCCGATAATAACTAACTATTACGGATCCAATGGAACCGGTTCCGTCGAATTCCGAGACTGTGCCTCGGAAGGCTATTTTTAAATATTAATTTAAACGATATATTATTAAAATTGAACGAATCACCTTTAATTTAAATTTTAACCATTCAATTATCTTCAGAATCATCCTTATAAATTTTATAAGCCTTCAAATTATTTTAAACAGGCTTCGAAATCCCAGATTCAACAATTTACCCAATTTCAATTATTAAATTCATTTCTTAAACCATATAATTCAATGATTTAATTATCAAGTAAATATCGATATCTTAAATTCAAGTTAAAATTAACTTTTAAATATTTTAAAATCAATTAACAATTCTATTTTAAATTGTTGGAAAAATCTGGGTCGTCACAAAATATTTTTAAAATTCATTTTTGAATAAAATGTTTAAGTAGTCTAATTTAAATATTTAAGGAATATTTCAGAATAAAGTGATTTAATCGTTTTGAAATCTAAGGTATTTGTACTTGGTGTTTTCAGTGGAAATAAATATATGGGAATTTATTCCATGAGAAGAGTGTGTTTTTGAAAACTGTTTTCAAAAAGGGGAAAAGGAAAATATATCTTGCGAAGATATTTCGAGATTAATAAATAATTTGGGTAATTATTTGTTTGATGGATGTTGTGGATGTTAATTGGTAGTTAAATAACCGACTGTCAATATTGGCCAGTGCGCTGATCGTTTCGAAGAGACCTTGATCGGGTTTTATTTCTCGAAAACCACTTCGATCCGGTTTGTACGTTTTCGTGAGGAAGACAAGTTTGGAGTCGAAGATGGAGCAGTGAAGTGCAAGGGCTAGTCGCTACTAATCCTATGGATGATTCCAATAAGGAGGTAGTAGGAGTAGTGCCTTCGGTTTCTTTCGAACACGGGACGGACTTGTATGGATGAATGCTTTCGGAACATCGTCAGGTGGACGATGGGCATTCTAAGTGAAACGTTCTAAAAGGTAACGCTTAGTCTCAAGCCTCATCAACTGGGAATGACTGAAAATCAGGGGATATGCAGCAAGGCTAAGTGGGTAGCACCCATTAGGGTGAGGTCAACCCTGTCTCGATGCCCCTTTTTATTCGATTTAGTAGTACGATTGCTGATCCCATCCGTGGGATGATCTTACTCTGGACTATTCAGTAAGTGGTAGTCCCGTCTTGTGCTGCAAGGGATTTAGGGTGGATCCTCGGTACGCTGATCTAGACTAAGTACTGTGACAGGTGATACCCCAGTGCCTAGTCATCAGTTGGAAATCCATTCTCCCTACGTGCCTTTACGATTTTTGTTTGTAGAACCCACTTTATGGCTAGTATGCTGGAATTTAATCATGTAACAATTTCAGCTATTTTAATAAGTATTTGTATATAGACACTATTATAATATCAGAGGATTTTGATAAAAAGTGTTTTGGCTATCGTAAAGTAAAAGCTCGACATGTTAATTTGTGGCATGGTCTTATGAGATGTTTTTGTTTTCAAACGGATTTTGAAACTTTAATAATCAATTTTGATGTATTTTCCTCACGCAAGTATTCCAGACCGACTCGGGTGTTATTTCATTATAATGCTCGGGTCAGACCGAGTACTATAGATTATAGGAAAGGATGCTGGGAGCTCAGGAGAGGAGCTGGAGTCCGAGACGTATTAACCGTACTTGTTTATGTCCGCTGCTGTGATTGTTGAGTTGCCAGCAAGTTGTGAGGCAGGTTGTTATAACTGCCAGGCTGGTAATTGCTGTTTTGTCTGTGTGTTACTCTGATGATGTATATAAAACATATATGTTTTCATTTTGTGTAAAGATCTGATATTAACTATTATATTTTGTTCCGCTATGATTGTGAGATTCTGTTATTATTTAGTTCCTTCTTTCTAATATCTTCTTTCTTTTCCCTCAACTATCGGTTTTTTCTGACACTCGATCGTCGGCATATTATACTGTGGCGTATTTTGTGTCGATTTTCAAGGGTCGAGAAGGGTAGGTCGTCACACTTGGTATCAGAGCTTAGGTTGGCGACAACCGTGGCTCTGGTTGGAAAATTACTCATTAAACAGAGTCTATAGTACTCTATAATGAGGTTAGTGTATTAATAGCTATGAGAGCGAACTCGTTAGTGAATAAAAAACTATTTTTATACTGTGTTGACTTATCGGTTGAGTGTATATGAATTCTGGTCAGTACGGGAAGTACAACTGTGTCCATAGGGGTTTCTAAACTCTTAAATAAGATAAACCAACATGGTATTGTTTTTAAAGTGGGGAAATAAAATAATTTTACCCAAAATCATATTTTGATATAAAAGAAATAATTTCTGAAATTATTATATATTTGGATGTTTGGTTGTTAATATTATAATCAAATAAGATAAACCGACATGGTATTGTTTTTAAAGTAGGAGTAGTGCCTTCGGTTCCGTTCGAAACCGGGACGGACTTGTATGGATGAATGCTTTCGGAACATCGTCAGGCGGACGATGGGCATTCTATGTGAAACGGTCTAAAAAGGTAACGCCTAGCCTCAAGCCTCATTAACCGGGAATGACTGAAAATCGGGAGTTATGCAGCAAGGTTAGGTGGGTCGTGCCCAAGCAGGACGAGGTATACCCCTGTCTAGATGTCCCTTTATTTCGGCTGTGTGGGCAGTTGTGGCCACAACTGTGGGGTTATCTTGTTCGGGGCTGTTCATTAAGGAATAGTTCCGACCTTGTGTTGCAGGGGAGCGGACGTACTCCTCGGTACTGTGATCTAGGCCACGTACTGTGAATGGTGGTACCCCAGTTCCTAGTCATTAGTTGGGAATCCATTCTCACTACGTTCCTTGTACGAGTTTTGTTTTTATTACCCACTCTGTGGCTAGTAGCTGGAATTTAATGAATGTAACAATTTCGGCTATTTTATAAGTATTTGTATATAGACCCAATTACAATATCAGAGGATTTTAATAAAAAGTGCTTTAGCTATCGTAAGGTAAAAACCCAACATGTTTATTTGTGGCGTGGTCTTACGAGATGCTTTGTTTTCAAAAGAATTTTTGAAACTTTAATAATCGATTGAGTGTGATTTCTCACGCTGGTATTCCAGACTAACTCGGTTGTTATTTAACTATAATGCTCGGGTCAGACCGAGAATTATAAGATACAGGATATGATACTATGGAGCTCAGGAGACGAGCTGGATGACGATACGTACTTTCGTACTTGTTTTATATATATATTCCGTTGTGTTGATTTTCTGTATATCCAGTTGTTGCTATTGATGTTGAACTGAGATTGATGTACTCTGATGATGTAATATATGGACAAATATATTTGATTTTTGAGTAAAGATCATTCATTATCTATTATATTATATTCCGCTGCGATGGTTAGACTCTGATGTTGTTTCCTATTTCTTCTTCCACCTCTTCTTCTTTAACCCTAATGGTTCGCATTTCTGTTCAACTTGAGTTGATTGATGTAGAATAGTGTTGAATCAAGGGGTACGGATTTGCGGGTCATTAAACTTGGTATCAGAGCTTAGGTTGGTCATAACCTTGGCTCTAGTGTGAATTACTCATTTAAATTAGAGTCTGTAGTACTCTAGAATGAGTTTGAGCGTATTAATACATATGAGCGCGTATTTGTTAGTGAATATAAATTGTTTTAATACTGTGTTGATTGGTTTATTTAGTGGGATATGAACCTTTGTCGGCATAGTCTGGACAACTGTATCGAAGGGGTTTCTAAACACTTGAATAGAACGGTTTGACACGGTATTGTTTTAAATGTGGGTGAATGAAATAAATTTTACCTAAAAATATATTTTGATATAAAGAAATTTTTTTGTAAACTATTTTAGTTAATATACGGTTGCTTGGATATTAGGAAGAATAATATTAAAGTATTATCATTGTTAAGAGGAAATTTAATTAGAAATTGAAAGTATAACTAAAGATTAAGGAAAATAAATTCATTTATAAAAGGAAGTTTATAAATATAAATTATCAACATGATTTATAAATTGAACTATGATCAAATGGGAATTTATACAAATGAATTATAGTTAAAATTGATTTAAGCAGGATTTGGAAATTTAAATTCCGGAGATTTGGAATTATTTTGAAGGCAAATAATTGCATATTGTTTTAAAAGTATTTCTGAAAGGAAATTGTTCCAAATAAATTGTGGGAAGGGATATAGCATTTAACTCACTTCAGTCGCTGGAAAATAACTTCGGAGATGACTGCAGCATCATCGATGTTCATTTTCGAGTTTCTAAGTGACGGATTGCTGCCAAATTGATTTGTTTAGAAAAGCTAGTTGTTTTTGAAATTTCAAAGGCAATTTGACGGAAATAAAAACCACGATTGGTTTAAATTTTTGAGAAGTGTGATTTGAGATGTTGGAGATTTCAAAATGATTTAAAACCAAAGCCGGGTGTTTAAAAATCCGGATAAGATAGGTTTCAAGCTTATAAATTGAGATGATTTTTAAATCAGGAAGGAAACATAAGCTTTGAATGTTGGAAATTTAAATTTAAAATGAAAAGTTAAAAATAAAATTAACGTGGATTGGGAAATAAAATTTAACTGGATTGAAATTGATTGAATTAGACTGAAAATAATATCTAGTTGTATTCGAATTAAGTTGAAATTGAATTGAGTTAAGTAAATCCGAGTTAAAATAAAATTGAATTGGAATGGGGAAAAATTTTTGTTGAGTTATGGAATGGAATTAGATCCTTACTTTAAATTAATGGAAGTAAGTTAGATTAAAATAAATGAGTTAGGATAACTTATAAAAGAATTAAAAATGCATGGAATAAAAATATGCTTGAGTTATAAATAAGCGTAAATTTCGTGTTAAAAGTAAAAGAAGAATATATTCAAGCCTAGAATGAATGAGATTGTGTAAATAATAAGTTGTGACTTATAAAAAATCGACTAGTGGGATACAAAATCCTATAATAAATATTATTTGATGTTTTGGATAATGAAAGGGAAATCCAAACTTGAATTATAAAATAAATTGAACTAAGAAAAATTAGATGAAATGATTTATTTGTTTTGGGATTAAAAAATCAAGTATTGGATAATAAATAGGGGGAGAATCAATTTGGAACAAAATTAGTTGATTGAATTTGTTAATGGAATTTAAATTGGTGAAGTAGAAATTGAATTGTGAGTCTATAAAATTGGGTGGAATCAGAATTTGAGTTATTAACTAAAATTTGATTTGAGGTATAACAAATTAAGGATAACTGGAAATGTTGCCAAATAAAAAGGAATTGGATTTAAGTGGTAATGGTTTGAATTGCAAACGAAATACAAATAAGTAGAAAAATATTGGAAATGGCCTTGTTATTAATAAGATAATTTCGGATAAATTGAGTAAGGAAATGAAAATTCATAATGGATTGAGTGGATAAACTAATTATATTGAATAAATAAATGGATGGAATAAATAAGAATCAAATGAAAGATGGAAGTAGAATTTATTGTAAAAAAAAGAAATGGAAATGAACTTAAGTTATTGACTTAAGTAAGTGTTGAATGAAAGCCGAACTCAGAATGAAGTGTGGTTTAAATAAGTTGAGAAATAGTTATTGAATGAAATAGCCTGGATTGTTTTCGAGCTAAATAAAATAGTTTGGAATAAACAAAAATGGAATGAAATGTAAATGAATGGATTGTGAATGAAATTTAAACAGAATGCGTCGAGCTAGATCAAATGGTTTTGAATGGAACCTGTTTGAATAATGAAGCTAGTTTGGTTAATAAAATGAAATGCAAGTGAACGGATTCAAATTTAAAATGCAATGAAAATGAGAATATATGGATTGTGAATAAATTTAAAAATGGAATAGAATTATAGTATAAACTGAGTTGAAATCAATTTAAATTGGTTATAAAACATAAGTACTTATTTATTCACATAGATCTCGTCAAATTGCATAGAATAAATTGTCATTTGATGTAAGTGGAAGTAATTAAAATTCTATGAATTGATAGGAGTAAAATAAACTGATTTTGAGATCAATTGAATTAAATATGAGTTTGTTTTGCTAAAAAAATAAATTAAATGTAAGCATGTAAGTTGTTAACCATTCGGATTAAGTGAAACAATGTGTGATTGGTTGTAAGCAATTAAAATTAATGTTGGAATATTTAAATTGCTTACGGAAAGTGTTTAATGTGCATTGCTGTTAGAATTCATGTGTTTAACTATTGCAAGTAAGTGAAATGTTGTTAAACTTCATATATTTGGCACTTATGTGTTTAAATTGAGTAAGTACAGGTACCTGGAAGCCGTGTGGCTGGATTTGAGTTGTGCTAATTACTAAAATAACAAGCCGCTTGCTTAAAAATACAAAATAAGGTACGCCTACGCAATAAAAATAGGAAATATGAACTGTTTTTTGTTTTTCCGACCGTGTGGGTCGATGTACATATTTATATCTTTTGTCAAATTGCAAAAGCTCCTCCGTACAAAGGAGACTCTGCCAAAAAAATTCGAAAATTTTGGGAGTTAGCAAATTTTGAATATTTTGGAAAATTTTGTTAACGACAAAACGATTTCAAACTGGGAATTGAAGTAAATTAGTAAATGAAACTAATTAAAAATAATGACATGAATTGGTTATAAAGGGAAAATAAAATTCAAATATTCAAAGTTAAAGATAAATTGAATTCTTATGGAATTGGGAAAACTAAATTGAATAGAAGTAGATGTAAACTAAAGTGGAAGGGTGAAAATAAATATAAGAAACATATTAAATGCTTATACGAACCTAAGGAAGGAATGGTGAATTCTTGATTTGAAATTGATATTACAAGTATATTCTAAGTTAATATTTGGATGAATAAATTTTGACATTTTGTAAGAAAGGCAATAAAATGTTTTGAAAGTTGTGATTGGATATTAGTGCTAAAGCAGGATATGCAGGTAATATAAAGGGAAAAGAAAAAAAATGGTTTTGATTTCTGAAGATAAATTTAAATTGCTCGACAAGAAGGTATGTATTCAAATTTTGGTATGAAATTTGATTGGGTTTTTGGATCTAGCCACTTCGCTTTTTGTTTTCTTTTGGAATTTAGGAGTCCGTGGAGGCCTTTTGTAGTTGTACCGAGCTAGCCGCGCAAAGGAGACGCTGGCAAATGTTTTTTGAAAATTTAGGGAGTTAGAAAATTTTTTGAGAAATTTTGATAATTTAAGTTTGAATGGTTGAATAAGTAAAGTTATTTGAAAACTATGGATGGTTTACGAAAGTTGGTTGAGGTAATAATGGGTGTTTTATAAAAGATAGTTGGTTGGATGTTGAAATGTTTGGGTTTTGGAGATAAGTAAACGGGTATGGGACCATTCTTCTTAACTAGTAATTTCGGGGACGAAATTCTTTTAAGGGGGAAGGAATGTGACGACCCGTAATTTTTAAGCATTTGAAATCGGATTATTTAATTGATTTTAAATATTTAAAAGTTAATTTTTAACTTGAATTCCAAATATCACTATTTATTCGATAATTAAATTATTGAATTAAATAATTTGAAATTGGATAAAATATGAAATCTGAGATTTTAAGCCTGTTAAAATATAATTTGAAGGCTTATAAAATTTATATTGATAACATTGAAGATAATAGAAGTGTTAAAATTGGATCTAACACTGAATTGTTCAGTTTTGAAATTTTATCGTTTTAAATTTAATTTAAAAATAGCCTTCTGAGACACAGTCTTGCAATTCGACGAAACCAGTTCCATTGGTTCGTAATATTGAATTATTATCGGATTTCAAATTTCGTATTGATCGGAGTTGTTTTGTGAGCGTACGACATATAAACGCGTTGAAATCTATATCGAATTCAATTTAAATTTATATTTACATTGGGTCAACTTCAGCTGTAATTTATATCTACATCAACTTTTTTCCGTTCAGCTTTTCTTTTTTTCCAAGGCATTGTCGCCTGATATTTGTTGGCACGCCGTCTCCACTTTTCTAAACATCGTCGTCTTCTCTCTGAGGCTTTTAAATTGCTAACTCTAGTACACTTCAATCCGTCCTCATCTTAAACTCAAATTCACCGCTCCAATCCCTCTCTCTCGAATCGTTTTTCAATGGCCGAAGACTTTCGCATACCCTTTACTTCTTCGGCCACAATTCGCATCCCTTTCCCCCTCCATCCAAAATCACGAAAGTAATACATGCCTTATTTCAAATCCCTAAATTGCTTTTCCTCTTCAGAATCACGAAAACGAAAAAAAAAATAAAGAGAGAAGAGGGATTGGCATACGCGAGGGATTCGAGCGGACTTGCGAGCTTGGCGACATCTTGAGAAAGGGGAGGTGAATCGCTAGAATCGAGCAGTGGTGAGCTCGAGCTCAATTTCGGTGATGGCCACGATTAGTGTTTTGAGTTGCGACTATTATGGGAGTACGGCGCGATTTGGGCACGTGGTTGGAGGCGATGGAGCATGCGATTTTGGGGGAAACGCGAGCAAAGCAGAGGGCTTGACGTGGGGTTTTAGCGACAAATCATGGAAGGGACATCGCGTTCGTGTGCGATGTAGGGGAGCAGTCGCACGAATCTGGGTCTGGGTCTGAATATCGATTGTGGTTGGAGCGATCGAGTGGGGCGTGGTGGTGATGCTCTCGAGATAGCCATCGAGGTTTTGGTAAAGACGACTGTTAGGTATGTTCTAGCTTAGTTTAAAATTGATGTTGGATTTGAATTTTATTCAGAAGTTTTAAAAGTATAAATATAAGCACATGAAGAAAAAAAGAAAGAAAGTAATATGATGGAATGTTGTTTTCAGATTTACCTATATATGTGTATAGGAAGGAAATAAAATAAATATACATTTACATATTTTAATTTTGTTAAATTATCTTTAAATTATGGGTTTGGTGATTAATTTATTCTATTAGAAACTATTAAAATTTATTTTTGTTACTGGGAAAATTGTCCGGAAGGAAATTTATTTAAAATATAATCATCAAGTTAAAACTAAATTATTAACTGAATATAAAATTTTAAAATGGTGGGTCGAATTGTTCGAATTTATTTCAAATGTTAATAAAATTACATAAATTGTTTATTTAAGGTCAAACACCTGGAAATCCAAGGCAATATTGAAGTGGGTTGCAAACGAAAATCAGAGGTGAGTTAATCTCACTCAGCTGAATTTAAAATTTAAATTTAAAAGATTAAATTTAAATAATTGTTTGAATGGTTGAATTGATTGATGTGCTATAGTATGGTATATTTTGGAATTGGTATTTTATGTTGTGCTAACGTCTGTGGATGTAGGGAAAACAGGTTGGAGGGATCCAACTGGATCCCTCAACATTTATTTAAATTATTTAATACCCTCTATTGTGATTATTTGATATACTATGATGAATTATATTGGAATATTGAATGCTATGGTTCGATTGGATATAATTGGGTATAATGAATTACCAAAAATATATAAATTGGATTTTGGAAAGGAAATGAAAGAAGTGAATTTGTAAGTAAAATAATTATAGAAAATTTGAATAAATTTAAGAATGAATTGGAAAAGAAATAAAGTAACTTTAAAATTCTAATAAATAAATCTTGAGTATGGAAAGGAAATTTTGAATAAACAGAAAGTTAATGAATTTTAAACTTCAGTGTTATTATTTAATAGAACAAGCTTTTATTTTAAATTTAAGATTTAAATTTTGAAAAGAATAAAGAAGAAATTGGGAAAATCTAAAATCTGTATATTTCTGTTAAAATTTTTAAAATCAAATGGAAATAATAATAATAACAATAAAGTCCATAATTAACAAATTTTGAAATGAATTGAGTAAGTAAAGAAATTTATTTCAAATGGAATAAATTGGAAATCAATTTGGAAAATTGATCTAAGTGCTTGATATTGGAAATTATCCCATGATAACAAGTACGTTTTCAAAGTAAATTTTTAAATATAAATTAAAAGTTTTTAAGTTGTTTTAAAAAGCAAGTTTTGGATACTTTATTATTTCTAAATATTTAAATTCTAAAAGTAAGTATTTCCTATGATATATTATAGCATTAATTATTTAAAGAGTGAATTAGTATTTTGTTTTTTTTTTAAAGTGAAAATCTAGTTTTATATTTTATTAAGTAACCTTATTTTCAAATATTCATACAGTATGTATTTTTAACAAATCCTTGAAGTAGTATTAACATAGATGTTTTAAAGTATCTTTTAAAGTAAAGTGTTTTAAATTATTTTAAAAATCTAGTTTTGTGCTTGGTGATACCATAGGAGACAGAAAAATATCTGGGAAAGTTTATTTTGAAAAAGGAAGATGGTTTGAAACTGTTTTCAAAAGGTTGAAAATAGAAATATATCTTGTGAAGATATTTGAGGTTGATAAATAATTAGAGAAATTATTTATTTTTGGATGGATGTTTGTGAATGTTAATTGATAGTTAAATAACGGACTATCAATATTGGACAAATGCGCTGATCGTTTCAAAGAGACCGGGGTCGAGATTTATTTCTCGAAAACCACTTCGATGTGGTTTGTACGTTTTCGTAGAGAACGAGTTTGGATTCAAAGATGGAGCAGTGAAGTGCAAGGGGTAGTCGCTACTAATCCTGAGGATATTTCCAAATGGATGTAGTAGGAGTAGTGCATTCGGTTCCATTCGAAACCGGGACGGACTTGTATGGATGAATTCTTTCGGAACAACGTCAGGTGGACGATAGACATTCTAAGTGAAACGGTCCAAAAAGGTAACGCTTAGCCTCGAGCCTCATCAGCCGGGAATGACTGAAAATCAGGGGTTATGCAGCAAGGTTAGGTGGGTCATGCCCAAGCAGGATGAGGTATACCCCTATCTAGATGTCTCTTTATTTCGGCTGTGTGGGCAGTTGTTGGCCACAACTGTGGGGTTATCTTGTTAGGAACTGTTCAGTAAGGAATAGTTCGGCCTTTGTTGTAGGGGAGCGGGCGTACTCCTCGGTACTGTGATCTAGGCCACGTACTGTGACAGGTGGTACCCCAGTTGTAACGACCCGTAAATTTTCGATAATTAAAAATAGCTAATTTAATGAGATTTCATGATTTAGAGTTAGAAAAAAAATATGTAAGTCGTTTGGAATAATAATAAATGTTGAATCCATTGGGTATAATAGAGTAATTGATTGATAAGTAAAATCTATTTAAAATCAAATATTGAATATTGAACAGGTAAATTGTTTAAATTAAATATTTAGAACTTATTGAATAATTGAATAACCGTAAAATGAAAATAGTGTTCTAAATTGTGAATTGGTTTTAAAAGTTGAATCTTATAAGTTCAGTTTCAATATTTCAAAAGATAATGAATTATTGGATAAGCGAAATTGTTTAAATTTAATATTTGAAATTTATTTAATAATTTAATAATGGGAATTGAATAACCATATAATCGAAATGGTTGTTCTATAATCTTAATTCGTTTCAAAGGTTAAATTTTAAGTTCGTTTTGAATATTTCAAAAGATAGTGATTTGAGAATAATCAAATTGTTTAAATTTAATATTACAAATGTTTGAATAATTAAATTTCGAATTTGATATGATTAATTTGATATTGAAATTTAATATATAAAAATAGAGTGAATAATTGAAATTTGATTTAATATGACTCAGATTGGTTTCCAAAGTGAATATAGGTTATATTGGGATTATAATAGAGTTAATAAGATTTTAAAATTGGAAATTATTGGATAATTGAATAACGGGTTTAATATGATTAAAAAATGATTTTTAAAATTTTATTTTATCATATTAAAGTAAGAATGATGTTGTAGAACTTTTAAAATCGAATTAAAAGTAAATTTGTGAAAATTGAATATTTTAATATTTAATTATCGACTGAAAAATAGCCAATTTTCGAACAGTCTCAGAATTGGACGAAACTAGTTCCATTGGATCCGTAATAGTTTGTTATTATCGGATTTCAATTTTCGTAGCAATCAGAGTTTTCGTTTGACCGCGGCAGCTCGAAACGCATCGAAATTGTTTTAATATTAATTTGACGAGTTAAAATAGCCATTTTTCAAACAGTCTCGGATTTCGACAAAACCTATTTCATCGGATCCGTAACGTGATTTTATCATAAGATTTCAAATTTCGTGTTAATCGGATTTACCGTTTGTACGGGGCGAGACAAAACGCTTAGAAATTAGTTTAGATCGATTTAATTTAAATTGATCGTTTGTCGCTGTAATTCTCACATACTAACGAATTAGCTTCCGAAACCTGTTCCATTGTGTCCGGAACACGGGATAAACCCTCGGAACGCCGGTCACCATGAGAGATTTGGAGTTCGAAAAATTGGGTATGAATAGTGTTCATCAGCTTCTATAAAAGGACCCTTAATTCATATCATTTGGTCCAAAACCCTAAAATTGTTCAGCCGCCACCTTCTTATAGATCAATGGCTGAAACACACTCTTCTTCTTCCTCAATTATCTCTTCATCCATCAACATTTACAAGAAACTTTCAACATGAAACTTGTAGAGCTCGTCGAGAGCTTCGATTTCAACGGCTACGATCGGAATTGGAGCGACAGGGTGGGAGCTACGGGGCCGTGTATGGATGCAGTTCGGCACGCAAATTGAGAGAGGTGGAGAGGCCGAGCTTGATGCTCTTCTGGCCGAAGGTGGAGGGTGGTGAGGAGCTTTGTTTGGCACTTCCTGATCGAACTCCGGGTCAACGAGGTGGTGGCAATGTTTAACCCTAGATGGAAGCTTGGTGGGTTGTTTTGCGTACGCAACCTGGAAGTTTCAAACATGAGGAACGAGAAGCAAAGGGAGCGGCCTTGATCTGGAAACAAGGAAATGCACGGCTATGATGGCTAGGGTATTAAGAAAAAAAAAAGTGTTGTAAAATTATATATATATATAATTCGTGCAACTTTAAAAATTCATATCTTTTTCATACGAGGTCGAAAACGCACGAAACCAGTTGCGATAGGTTCGTATGGATGAGCACTACGCTGTGGAATTGGATTGGATTCGTTTGGAGCTAGTGAAAATTTTGGGTAAAATTAAACGCCCATTTAATTTTATTCGAAATAAAACGCTGGAACTGCATTGAAATCAAGGTGAGTGTTTTAAACGCTCACAACGTACTAAATATCTTTATGCTAGTTAAATTTGGCATTATGAAGTGTTATGAATTTTATTTGTCATTGTTTGATAAAATTTAATTGTCATTTGAATTCACCGTCGAAAATTTAATTGACAGTCAAATTGAAATTAAAAATTGAATTGCGATTAAATTACCTGACATTGATAACTATGAAATTGCCATGAATTGTATTATTATCGGATGATGTATTTTGATGGATGTTATTGGTTGATATTTAAATGTTTGGATGGTTATTTGCTTATATATACTTTTATGCGTACATATGATACTGTGATTTAATTTAAGTAATATATATTCATCCCTGACATTTAATTGAAATAAATAATTACTTGGCCATAGGATAGAAAATTATATACGGACACCGAATTGGCTAAATTAATAATTTTTAAAATCGTCGATTTAAAATTTATTTAAATGTTTGATGTAAAAGTAATAAATAGAAATCGAATTTATCGAAAATTTGAGTTTGGAATGTCGAAATAAATTTTGGTTAAAGAAATTGTTAAATAAATTAAGTGGAGACTTTGGAATTTTAAAATCGGGATATGATTGAATTTCGAAATTTGATTTGTTTTAAAGATTGAACCTTGATTCGAGCTTTGAACATTACTAAGTAAAAGTAATATAAAAATGATATTTTGAAATCGAGCTTGGAATTGAATCATATTTGAAATTTAGATTTAAACTTGAATATTGATAGAAAATTTTGTTAAGTGTTATAAATGGATATTTTGAAAATCAAGCTAAAAATCGATATAAATTGAAATTGAATAAATTTAAGGTGAATGTAAAATTGAATTAATTTGAAGTCAAAGTTGGCATTGATTTGAACTGAAATCGAAATTGAATCGGTAGAATGGAAATTGAAATTGATTTGAATTGGGAAGTTATAATTGAAATGGATTGGATTTGAAGCTGTTTTATTTTGTTTCCAAATTACTCGGTTATATAAACCATTTTGAATACTTAACTATTTTAATCTATTTTAAATCTACTTAACCCAATTTAAATTAATTTAAACTAATTTTTCTATTTCAAATCCGTTTTAAGATTCTAAGTAATTTTAACTATTTTAATAATTTAAAACTACTTTAAACTACTTAAAACTATTTTCTAAAATTCTAAGCTAGCCAATAAGGTGAAATGTTTATATTTAAATCTTGAATTTAAATGCGAATTGGGTTAAATGAAGTTGCAACCTAAATTGAAATGCGAAATGATTTTAAAATCGAAATGAGATATTGATGCGAAAATGATTTTTGAAACGGAATCTTACATTTGAAAGGATACGATGATATTTGAAATGGATTTGATTTTTGGAAGCGAATATTATATTTTGACATCAATTATGAATCGCTTTGAAATGTGAAAGAGCCAACGGTGTAATAATACGTAGTTATTAAAGAGACCGGGATCGGATATGGACATACTCTCTGTCGATACCGAAAACCACTTTAATAACTTTTATACGCGGAGTGGTGATCCAGAATGAAGTGGATGGTTTGGTGAAAGCGTTGACTGAAGAAAGAGAACGATATTGGATGACCCCTGACATGACTAAAACAGGAGCCGCGCCGGGTCATTGAGGTTCGCCACCTCTAGCGGACACACTTCTTCGATACCATATCTATTACATTTTTGATGCGATTTGGGTGCACCCCTTGATTTGGGAGTGTTGTTTCGCGGTGTTGGGGTAGCTGCTGGCTATGCTCAACATCAGTCCGGATCATGCGACTACTAGTATCCTAGTTGGTATCGCCTCATGTACCTTGTCATACTGATTATCCTATTCGCGACCACTACATTATGTTTTGTGTTATACCTATGGGGTACCCTTTGATAACCACTAGTTTACGGTGGGGCTTACGGTGCTGTATAGACTATGGCATTATAAAAATGTGTGAAGGGGTATTATGGTAACGCCTTAACGCTATTTTGATACTTTATATTACTGATAGGCATTATCTACTTAGCGTACATTACTATATAGTAGATAGTTTAACGGATCCTTAAGAGATGGAAAATCCCGTAACATCTCTTGAGTTATTGCACGCACGTTGACACTGGATATGAGATGTCAAACCCCGCAAACATCTCTGACGCCGTTACACTCATATTTATTTACGATTGATTTAACTTTCATAAGGATATTTTAGTCCTGACTCGAGTGTTTTGTCTTTTCCTTACGCTCGGGTCAGTGCTGAGTTTTTCAGATTTTTGAAGATCTATTCTGGAGGATGAAGACGAAGATTTGGTATACTATTACTATTATTACCCTTGCATCATGTTATCTGCTGCATTATTCTAATTGTTCTGTTGTATATGTATAACTCTGATAAATGTTGTATAAATAATTGTCAAAGTATAGTAAACAGCTTCATGAACTGTTTATTTGACTATTATATTTTATTGTTGCGCTGCGAGATTTTGTGTTGTTTTATTTCCTTTATTTCTCTTCTTTTCTTTTCTTATTTACCCCAATAACTATCTGCCCTTTTGAATGGTTTGGAATCGACATGTGTATTTGATCGTCGATTTAAATTGTCCAAAAAGGCGGGTCGTTACAGTTGGTATCATGGCTTTGGTTTAGCGATAACCTTAGCTTTGTAGGGTCTGACTCTTTATAAATAGGGTAGTAATACCCTATGATGAGTCGTTGAGTGTATACATATGAAAGAGCGTATTTGTTAGTGATATAAAATGTTTTTTGTTGTGTCGGTTGGTTTGTTGAGTGGCTTATGGATTCTGGTCAATACGAGTAATTAACGTCATTGATAGGGATCTCTAAACACTCGAACAGAACAATTCGACATAGTATTGTTTTTAAATTGGGTAAATGAAATAATTTTGCCCTAATTATATTTTGTATATAAAGAATTTATTTCAAAATTTATTGTGATCTATCTAGCTTATTTGGTTGTTGGAAACGATAATATTGATTGTTATCATCAATTGGATATTGTGTTTTAATAAATAAGGCTTATTGAAAAATAAACAATAATAAAACAACTTGTGGAATAGATTAAAGGTGACTTATAAATCCTATTTTAAAATAGATTTAAAGGTGACCCGCAAATTTTCGATAATTAAAAATAGCTAATTTAATGAGATTTCGTGATTTTGAATTAGAAAAAAATTTTGTAAGTCGTTTGGAATAATAATAAATGTTGAATCCATTGGGTATAATAGAGTAATTGATTGATAAGTAAAATCTATTTAAAATCAAATATTGAATATTGAACAGGTAAATTGTCTAAATTAAATATTTAAAACGTATTGAATGTTAACGCTTAAATTTGAACGCTAACACCCCGGTGTGTGAAGTGTAGTTGTGAAAGCACCACCCGATAGATCGGGAAAGAATTACAAGCAAGTAATAACGGAAAAGCAGTAAACAACAGCAATTTTATAGTGGTTCGGCTTATGGGTACAGCCTACGTCCACTTTAAGTACTTTTATTGATGATCTCATTACAAGTTGATACAATTCTTCCCAAGTACAATTCACTTTGAACTACAAGAAACTTAGAACAAGTATTTTAAACTTCAATGGAGATGAGAGTCTTCGAATCCATGTTGGATGTACGTGATCTCTTGTTGAAGTTGTTTGTAGCGTTCTTAGTGTCTCGAGAGCTTCAAGTGTTGAATTGGTTTGGAATGCAGCAGAGTATAATGCAGCAGAGTATCGGCGCTTGAAGAGAATGAGCCAAAGGTCCCCTTCATGTTGAATGTGGCCTTGTATTTATAGGAAAACTGTTTAGGCTGAAATTGCTAAGTCATGAGTCGTGACCGACTCATGATGAGTCGTGACCGACTCATGATGAGTCGTGAGTCGTCTGCGAGTCACCTCTTTGCAGCATGATTTTGAACTTGCCTCTGAGCCTTGTGTCGTGCGTCGACCTATCTTTTGAGCCGTAGGCTTTCCTGAGTCGTGCCATCCTTAACCCATCGAATCTCCTTAAGTCGTAGCGGCCTCTTGAGTCGTTCATCTCTTGAGTCGTAAACCTAATGAGATACTTAAGGACTTTGAATGGATGAGTCGTGATCAGATGAGTCGGTCTTTGATGAGTCGGAGCTCGAATGAGTCGTTGGATCGGTACTGTACCTTTAAGGCGCTAACTCACTGAGTCGTTGCTATCAATGAGTCGTTGACCTATTGAGTCGGCAATCCCTGAGTCGCTTCATCAGTTGATTCGCTGATTCCTATGAGTCGCTGACTGCCTTATCTGTTGAGTCGGCCTAAGTTCCAGTGGGGTTAACATTTGCCCCTCGAAGCACGTGCCTGAGTCGTAGGTCGCGCGCTTCGACTTATCTTAACTCGCTTGTGCCGACTCATGCCCTACTTCCTTGGTATAAAATGGATGAACCGTCACTTCTATCTTCTTCTTCCTTTATCAATCTCTTGAGTCGTGTTCCGCCATTAACACATCTCCAAGCTCCCAAAAATAATTTCAACTCGAATTAGCACCCAATCCTCTCTAGTCAACATACAATCGTAAGCGATTTCTTCCCTTTCTTCGATCGTTGATCATTATTGTCTTACACGCTTAATCCTTCGCTTCCGATTTGCCTCTTCGTGTCTTACGAGTTTTGTTGGATTTGATTGTTGATGAACTTAGGTCTGCTTGATTTTACTCGCGGCGATCCATCATTCGAGGCGATTCTGTATTGTGATAGGATTAAAGTTACTATTTTTGGAGACACCATTAGGTTAACGGGTTATGGGTTAGGATCCGAAGATAGGACTTGGAGATAGGTCATTGGGTTATCATGGGGTAGGAGGGAAACGAGTTTTGGAGTTGTATGGTAGATAGGCCAATCAGAGTAAAACACTACCCCTGATGCGACTTAATAATCTTGAACGACCTAAAACCCTTTGCGATTCAACTCTGGACCGGCTCACCAACCTTCACGACACAAGACTTGAGTCGGGGCCGAGACATCACGACACAATGCTTGAGTCGGGGCCGAGACATCACGACACAATGCTTGAGTCGGGGCCGAGACATGTCTTAATGAATTTTTCATAATTCTGAGCTGACATCTATTTCTTTTATGACTCGTGACCTAAGGATTGCTGAGTCGTCTTCGACTTAGTCCTTGAGTCGTCTACGACTTAATACTTGCACTTTTAAACTCCACTTGAACCTTGAACTGCTGCTTGAATCTTTTACAGATTGCTTTAACTTGTAAGCTAATAACCTGTTAATATAATATTCACAGAAAACTGGGACGAATATACTGTCATTGATTGCCCACATCCAACCACAGATTAATTAATGATAGATGATTAACTTAAATAAATCGTGTGAACGAAGTGCTATCGATTTCAAGTGGAATATTAAAGCAGCACTGGATTAGTCAATTGAAACTGACCAGCCTGCATTAATATTATGCTTGAGCTTTAAATAACAAGTTCCGAAATTACCGTAGTCAATCAATCGTCAACCAGTTTAATTCCAGTTATCTTTACTTGTTATTATTTTTTTATTAGCTTTGCACGACACTTCACACTTTTTAGGAAACGTGCACCTTCGCATTTGAACATCCAGTTGCTTGTGTAGAATGACCTCTCATCAAGAAGAGCCGATGGGCCAGGCTGAAGATGTCTTCCCAGTAGCCATCCCTATAGACAACCCTCCGGAGAGAACATCCACAACTTTGAATCAGCGGGTGTTTAATCAACTGCGCGTCCAGTTTGGCATTGATGATGCTGACATCTTATTTCCGGGGCCAAATGACACCGCGGATAGGCCCCCTCTTGGCTTTGTTGCTGTTAATCGCCAAATGTGCTTGAACGGCGCTATTCCTCCCTTTAATGACTTTCTCCAACAGTTCCTGCTTCGGTTGTCTATCTCTCCATTCCAATTACACCCCAATGGCTACGCCATTCTGATAGGGTTATGTGTTCTATTTAGGAGAGTTTTGGATCGATTACCAAGCTTCGGGGAGATCTGCTATTTTTGCTCATTCACGAAAACTAAAGACCATCCCTCCATCGTGGTTATAAGAAGCGCTCGAAACCGCAAACTTATTACTGATCTCTCCGAAAGCGCTCACGGATTTTTGAATCAGTTTTTCTTTGTTCGCTGCCCTCCAGGGTTTTATGCCATCTGGAGAGTGGGAAGTAAGATTTCCTGTCTTTACTTTTTCCGTTTTGAAACTTTCTCGAGATCTGAACTCTCAATTGCTAATTTCATTCTTTTCCTGTTTTAGCACTTCCACCCCCTGCTAGGGACCCAAGTCTTAAGCAAATTTTTGAAAGATTAAATGCCGTGCCGGTAGAAGAGAGGAGCATAAAGTTTCTGCTAAACGATGAATTTTTACATCAATACGGACTCCTCCATCCCTCTCGCTTTACTCGGCCTCGTGAAGCTCCAACGGAGGTTCCTGATTCTCCGGTGAAAACTCCTGATCTTCCGATCTCCACTAAAGAGCACATGCGAGGAGAAATTTCTGCAGAAACCTTACTAGTAAAGTGCTCTACTCCAAGAGACGATACGGGACCCTCCGAAAAGCCTGCACTTGCTCCCATAATTGAAGAAGAAGAGGAGCCCCTTTCCCAAACCAGGAAGAGTGCTGACAAAGGAGCTGATGGAGGGAATCAGGTTGGGCATGACGGTGATGACGTTTTTGGGGATTTAAGTGACATAATCGTCACTTCCCAAGAGCTCTTTAAAGATGACCCTGCCTGTGGTAAAACTGTACCCCCGATGATTGAAGCGACATCTGCTCTCCAACAGACTCCAACTCCTTTATCCCAAGAATTGTCACCGACAGAGGGACCTATTACTTCCCCCCAACTGAGGAGTGGTTCGTTAGTCCAACGCGAGTAGTTTGCACTTCACACACAACTAAGGATTTTCCAGCACATTTATACACTTATCTTCTCATACTTTAAAGATTTCTAAAGCTTATCTTTTCTTATTTCAGATCCTTCAATGACACGCGGCGGATCATATTATCAGGATTTCCAACGCTATGGGGGGCGTGGTCAATACGATTATAGGCGTTACTTTCCCTCCTACAGAGAATCTGACGAAGAAAGGGCTGCCCGAAAGGCTCATGAAAGGAGGACTGAAGAAGAACGTCGCGAAAGAAGGTAGAGAGAAGAGCGCCATGATTCTTGGCAAAAAGGCGATGACTCCCACAAGAGAAAAACTCATGACGATCGAGGAAAAGGTCACATGAGTGAAGACTTAAGCAAACGAGCCCGTCACAGTGAAAAGCAGGCCTCTACTACTCCTGAGAAAGTTACTATTCCTGCCTCACTCGACATTCCTTCTGACTCTCCTGCTCTTGGGAAATCAGATATTCAAACGATAATTAACAAGCCCAAATTTCAAGTTGGACCGGGTCCTGCCACTCTGCAGAGCCGATTTCCTCAATGGTGCCTTAAGGGGGTGAGATTCGACCTAGACTTGGTCCCCATCGACAAGTCTGCTATGTTGCGCAATCTTGATGCAGTCAAGCTCGATATCGAGAGGATGTCAAACTGGCAGAAGCTTGTCGATGAGCTTCAAAGAGTTAACCGTGCCAACATAGAGGCTATGCTTACTATGGAAAACGATAAGGCCGAATGGCAAAAGGTCGTTGAGCAACAGGACACCGAGATGAGGAACATTGCTTCTTACAATGAGGAGCTTGAAGCAAAAGTCGAGGAATTGAAACATGAGCTTGCTGCTTCCTCTACTTCATATTCTCAGAAAGAAGAAGTGCTCCTGAAACAAGTGAGAGACGCTCACGCTAGCCAGAGGGATGCCGAAGACAGGCTCGAAACACAAAAAAGAATCAGTGAAGGCTATGTCTCTGATATTGCTGAGCTTCGAAAGAAAAACAACTCCCAGGAGGCGGAGATACAAATGCTTAAGCTTCAGCTTGCCAAAACTGAAAGGGAGCGCGATGAGGCTGTCGCCGGCAAAATTGCAGCCGAAGAATCTCATGAGGCGACCAAAAACAGCTTCGGCTCAACATTATTCGACTTCTACTTGCATAGCGTCTTGGGGCGTGGAAGCCTCGCTTTTCTTGGTCCTAAGTATGAAATCACTTTAGCTGAAGTATGGGAGGCCGCTCTTGAGATGCTTGGTGCTGAAGGTGCTGGTTATGACGAATCAGCCCTGGAAAGGCATTATTTTGATGATGACGCTCGCACTGCCCTTGCCAAGGGAAAGGAACAACTTGCCAAATTAAGAACTGAAGTGACGGAAGGGGACCGGCTGGGGAAAACCACTTCAACTACTCTAGTCCAGCCACCTTCTTCGTCTGAAGTCGACATTATTGGTTCCAGTTCCCATCTTGCATCTCCCACCAAAGTTACCACTGAGATTACAAGCATACAGGGTGGAGACGAGGGTGATGAGAGCGCTGATGCGCAAGCTTATGAAGTCGATATCAGGAAACCAGCTTCTCCAGGTAATTTCACTGTTAATCTCGCTACTGTCAATTCTGCTCAAGCGGGTTACTCATTTATTTCGCATGAGTTTCATGAGCTCCTTGGCTATTTTCTCAACCTTGATGAGCCTTCATCTCCTCTCTTTACTGACTTCATTGGTGAACCTTCATCTCCTCTCTTTACTGACTTTAACCTCTTTTCTTCTGTAGAAAAAGTATCAAGCACTGCTCAAATCTCTACTTCTCCGGTAATCCCTCCTCCATCTCTTCAGGTGGCTCCTCCTTCTGCTTCGCAGCCTGGATCACAGGAGGAACAAATAGAGGCTCTCCATGGCCTGGATGATCCCATTGCTTCGCAAGAGCAGAAAGATGAGGGACTTGAGGGAGGTGACATATCTCCGGAGCGGACTCCTTCTGACGATATAACTCTATCTAAACTTGTCACTCCAGGAAGTGAGTCTTCCTCAAAGAGGAGAAGGAAGCAAGGAGCATCAAAGAGGAGAGGGAAGATAATCACTGCCACTGAAGAGGAGCCAGAAGTTGGGCCAGCTGCGCCAACCTCTCCTTCCTCCCTTATACCCACTGGTCGACCTGAAAAGCTGGTCATTCGGCCGGGTAAAGGGTCCAAAGGCAGTAAAAAGAAGTGAAGACTTTAGCTTTTTGTCTTTTGTATGAACTGGCCGAGAGTTGTGCGGGTATCGGCCCCCGCTTTTATTTTGAAAACCTGTATCTGCATTATAGTTGAATAAAATGATTCTTCGTTTGTACAAACTTCTGTTTGAATTTGAGAATGCATTTACTATTTATTTTATTTTTTTTTGCACAAGTTTATTTACACGATATTGCAGCGAGCTTATGGCATGTTACTTGAGCGTTACCTTTTGCTGATTTGGCTATACCATATTGTGTGTAATTATACTATATTGCCCCCATTCCATAAGTTTGCTGCAATATTCTATACTTCGAGGGGACTTGCACTCATATTTGCTAAAGAATAATTATTTTATTCTTTAAAGAAAATTTTTGTAGAGTACAACTCCCTTCGTATAAGTTTCTACGCTTTGTCGTTCGAAGAAATCACTCTTTTTTTTTTTTTTTTTTTTTTTGCTTATGTGCATATTTTACCAAGTGAATTCCTCTATGTGGTAAAGCGGACCTCTGAAGGGTACTTTAACTTCTTTTCTTTTTCTTTTTTTTTTATAGTAGGTAAATTACTCTCCCTTTGAAAGTTAAAGTACGCTTTTGATGAGGATTTTTTTTATACAAAGTTGCACCTCTGAGGAGGGATTTTTCACGTTTCAACACTTGGAAGTTTTATTTCAATCTCGGTGAAACGTGTACCCCCAAAGAGTTGTTCCTTTGAAGAAAGCCTTTTCACGTTTCAACACTTGGAAGTTTTATTTCAATCTTGGTGAAACGTGGGCTTCCGAAGAGGTCTTTCTTCTTGATTGTGTCTCCGGGAGGGGGTTGTACCTCTAAGGAGGGATTTTTCACGTTTCAACACTTGGAAGTTTTATTTCAATCTTGGTGAAACGTGTACCTCCAAAGAGTTGTGCCTTCGAAGAAAGCCTTTTCGCGTTTCAGCACTTGGAAGTTTTATTTCAATCTTGGTGAAACGTGGGCTTTCAGGAAGGTCTTTATTTTGTTTTTGCATTTCAACTTTGGTGAAGTGAAATTCCGAAGAGCGGTTATTACACTTCAACTCCTGGCGAAATGTGCCTCCGAAGAGGGCTTTTATTTTGTTTACATTTCAACTCTGGTGAAGTGATATCCCGAAGAGCGGTCATAACACTTCAACTCCTGGTGAAATGGGCCTCCGAAGAGGGCTTTTATTTTTTGGCATTTCAACTCTGGTGAAGTGAAATCCCGAAGAGCGGTCATAACACTTCAACTCCTGGTGAAATGGGCCTCCGAAGAGGGCTTTTATTTTTTGGCATTTCAACTCTGGTGAAGTGAAATCCCGAAGAGCGGTCATAACACTTCAACTCCTGGTGAAATGTGCCTCAGAGAGGGTTTTCATCGCCTGGAAGTTACTCTCTCATGGTTGGAGGGTCATGACTCCTCCAATCTTTTTTGTTGAGTAGAGAACTTTCTTTTTTGTGGCGTATGACCCATTAGAGGTCTTTTATCCTCCGAAGAGGACTTGTGCTGCTTATGGTAGCTTTGGTTGTTCCTCTGTTCACTTGTTTATGCCTTTTCAGCGATCCTCTCTCTTTTTTTTTTAAGTTTTCATTCCCCTTTTCTTGCAAGTAGCTTGTTTAATCCAAGGAAGTGTACTTCATTGCCAGGCAAATTTGTGAGAACGGGCACTAGCTTCCTAATTGGATGTTTGTTTGTTCAAACAATCTCAATTTATCAGCAAGGGCTCGTTTCTATCGAAATCATTAGCCGTTCAATTGAAGTATTTCCTATCTAGGATTTGAATTCGGGGTCTTTGTGACTTGAAATTTGTTTGTTGAATGATGGTGAGAATCGCTCGGTCTTATTATGCGCAAGTTTTATTTCCATTGTCTGCAAAAATTTAAATCGACATTTCAGCAATACATTTTATGTATTTTTATATCAAAAACAAAGCAAACATATAATAATAATAAGGAACACAAGATTTATAGTGGTTCGGCCATGAAATTGGGCCTACATCCACTTTATATTCTTTCATTATTTACTGCATCAGTTTCACGATTGCTTTCAACTACAAGAATCATACATTCATAATTCTTTTTACAATGTTTCAACAAAATTCTCAAGTAAAGTATGGACGCAAATGGTTGCTGTTCCATGCCCTTGGAATTTGATCTCCATCAACAGTGGTGAGCTTGAATGTGCCGTCAAGAAGCTTCTGACCTATTACATATGGTCCTTCCCAATTTGGCCCAAACACACCTGTCGCAGTCATAATTCTTTTCAGGACTAGATCTCCAATTTCAAAGCTGCGTTGACGAACTTTGGAATTGAAATGTCTGGCTATCCTTTGCTGATGAGCTGCAACTCTGAGGTTAGCTTCATCTCTTTTTTCATCAAGGAGATCCTGCGCTTCAAGTTGTAGCTTCTCATTTTCTGCTTGATTGAAATGGATTCTTCTGTGTGAAGGGACCTCTGTTTCAACCGGGATCATTGCTTCCGATCCGTATGCTAACGAAAAAGGAGTATGCCCAGTTGCAGTTTTGTGAGTAGTTCTGTATGCCCATAGTGCAAGTGGTAGTTTATCGACCCAACCACCTTTTGCTCTTTCGAGTTGCTTTTTGATGGTTGATTTGATGATCTTGTTCACTGCTTCCACTTGCCCGTTTGCCTGCGGATGGGCTACTGCCGAAAAGCTTTTCTGGATTTTGAATCGTTTGCAAAAATCCTGGAATTCCTCGCTTTCAAACTGAGTACCATTGTCTGTGATTATTTTCTGAGGCACTCCGTATCTGCAAATGATATTCTTGGTCACAAAGCTTATCATTTTCTTAGAAGTGATAGTAGCCAATGGTTCAGCTTCAGCCCACTTAGTAAAATAATCAACTGCAACAATAGCATATTTAATCCCTGATTTAGCAGTTGGTAGCGGCCCAATGAGATCCATTCCCCAAATTGCAAATGGCCATGGACTGACCATCTGTGTGAGTTCGGTAGAAGGTGCTCTAGGAATTTTGGCATATCTTTGGCATTTGTCACATTTTCGGGAGTAATCTGCAGCATCCCGATTAATTTCTGGCCAGAAATATCCGTATCGGAGAATTTTCTTTGCTAATGTTTGACCACCTGAATGATCACCACATTCTCCTCCATGCACTTCAGCTAGGATTGTTTTGGACTCTTCCCGGGATACACATCGAAGCAATGGCATTGAGAATCCCCGTCTGTACAATCGGCCATCCTGAATTACATAGCGAGAGGCCTTCCTTAGTAGCTTTCGTCTTTCTATCGAGTTTTCTGGCAGAGAACCTCTGAGTAGGTAATCCAGTATTGGAGTCATCCATGACTCTTGTTCTTGAGATACATTCATAATCCAGTCTATATCCATCTCGTCTATACTTGGCGCTGAAAGGACTTCTACAGGGACCAATCCCAATAGTTGAGCTTCACCAGAACTTGAATACTTTGCGAGGGAATCTGCCTTCGTATTCTCTTCCCGGGGAATATGGCTTATTGAATAATGATCGAGTTCACATAGGAGTTCCCAAGCCTTTGACAAGTAGGAGGGCAAGTTTCCACCTTTTGTTTGAAATTCCTTCTTGACTTGGCATACAATAAGCTGAGAATCACTGAAGATCTGTAATGCTCGAATGTTTAGCTCTTTAGCGATTTTCAGACCTGCAATAAGAGCTTCATATTCTGCTTCATTGTTTGTTGAAGGAAATTCCAGTCTTAGTGCATAACATAATGATCGACCTTCAGGAGTTTCAAGTACCACTCCGGCTCCAGAACAGTAGTCATTTCTTGCGCCATCAACATACATCTTCCACTGGATTGGGGAATCATTGATCGCTTCTTCCTCACCATTATCTTTCTCTGTGAATTCTGCAATGAAATCAGCTAAAGCTTGTCCGTTGATTGCTTTTCGGGGGTGATAGGTGATGTCATATTGACTGAGTTCAATGTTCCATTTTAGAAGGCGACCCGAAATTTCGGGGCGAAATAGGACTTGCTTTAGAGGTTGATCAGTGAGTACTTTGATAGGATGAGCTTGGAAATATTGCCTCAGTTTCCTTGATGCAACTAGTAGGCAATAGGCGAGTTTTTCCAACTTGGAGTAATTCAGCTCTGCCCCAGTGAGTCTTTTGCTGATATAGTAAACCGGATGTTGAATCCTTTTGTCTTCCCGTATCAGCGCTGCACTTAGAGCATGAGATGATACTGCCAAGTATATAAGAAGATCCTCACCATTGCCTGGCCTAGAAAGTATTGGAGGCGTTTCCATATGACGGATCAACTCATCAAAGGCCTTTTGGCATTCGGAAGTCCATTCAAAATTCTTCTTTCCTTTTTTCAGGGCGTCAAAGAATGGGATGCATTTATCAGTGGCTTTGGAAATGAACCGACTCAGGGCGGCGACCTTTCCGTTGAGACTCTGCAATTCCTTCTTTGTTCTAGGAGCTTTAACTTCTTTCAAGGCAGTAATTTGAGCTGGACTAGCCTCAATGCCCCTAGCACTGACGATGAAGCCTAAGAACTTTCCGGACTCGACCCCAAATGTACATTTCAGAGGGTTAAGTTTCATTCTGTATTTCTGGAGGACTGCGAACATTTCTGCTAAGTGTTCAATGTGATCCGCTGCTTTCCTGGACTTCACTAACATGTCGTCGACGTAGACTTCCATAGTTTTGCCCAATTGCGGTTTGAACATAGCATTAACAAGTCTTTGGTAGGTTGCCCCTGCATTTTTCAATCCGAAGGGCATAACTCTGTAGCAATAAAGTCCAACATCTGTAATAAAGCTTGTATCCTCCTGATCCGGCTCATGCATCATGATTTGGTTATAACCGGAGTAGGCATCCATGAAAGATAACAATTCATGTCCCGCAGTTCCGTCTACCAGTTGATCGATCCTGGGTAATGGGAAGCAATCTTTGGGGCAAGCCTTGTTTAGATCAGAAAAATCGATGCACACTCTCCATTTTCCATTAGCTTTCTTGACCAACACAGGATTTGAAACCCAATTCGGATATGTAGATTCTTTGATGAAGTTATTTTCCATGAGTCGATCAACTTCTTCTTTTAATGCTGCTGACCTTTCTGGACCTTGGGTTCTTCTTTTCTGTTTAACTGGCGTAAACTTTGGGTCAATATTCAGAGCGTGTACTGCAACTTCTGGGGATATTCCACACATATCGGCATGAGTCCAAGCAAAGACATCCAGATTTGCTTTCAGGAAAGATATCAAGATATTCTGAATTGACACATTAAGCTGTGAACCCACATTCAACACCTTATTTGGGTCCTTCGGGTCAACAGGTACCGGAACTGTCGTTTCCACCGGTACTACTCTATTCTCCCCTGTACTGGCTTTTCTGGGATCCATTTCTTTCCGTGCCCCGCTGTGCTCGCCAGTGCAGGGTCCGCTCTGTAATTGCTACAAGGCTGGTTCCTTGATGCGGACTGGGGTTGCCGCATCCTTTCCCATTTCTCTTTTTCTTGACTCTCGCAGCTCTGTCAAGTAACATTCTCGCGCAGCATTTTGATCCCCTTTTATAACTCCTACTCCATTGTCAGTAGGGAATTTAATAGTGAGGCACCACGGGGCTAGGATAGCTTTGAATGCTGCGAGTGTTGGACGGCCAAGAAAAGCATTATAAGCAGAATATTCATCGACGATCACAAAGGTTTGCTTTCGGACCACTTTCCTTTCTCCTTCCCCAAGTTCTACAAACAGATCGATGGTTCCTACTGGTTGCTTTGGCTCCCCAGTGAAGCCAACGATTTTCTGTGATGAGGCTTGCACATCGATCATAGGGATTTTCATCTGGTCAAATGTCTTTTTGAAGAGGATATTACATGATGCTCCGCAGTCAATGAGGACTCTTCTGACAATGGCTGGTCCAATACCAGCCGAGATGACCAAGGGATCTAAAGTAGGAGCTTCAATACCTGTAGAATCTCTGGCTCTGAAAATAATATCATCGCTGAAAGTTTTCTGTTGTTTAAGGGGCGTAGTGTCTTCTAGAACAAAGACGTCTTCTTCGGCTGGAGCATATTTCAAAGCCCTGGAATATCTCTCCATCTCACCCCAACTCTTGCCAGCTGGGTGAGGTCCTCCTGAAATGACATTGATAACGGGCCTTCCAGATTCATGCCCCGTAGCTTTCTCACCTGCCCCAGGCTGATGAACAGGAGCCCGCTGCCCCTGACTCGACGATGCAGGATTGTTGCTATTCTTTTTCACGAATTGCTGCAACTTGTTTTCTCTTAGCAACTCTTCAATCAGATTTTTCAGCTGGCGGCATGCATCAGTTTCATGACCGGGTTGATTGTGGAAGCGGCAGAATTTCCCACTCTGTATGGCTTTTTACCCGGTTCTCAAAGGGATAGGTTTAGGGAAATCGACGGAATCTTTAGTGGCCAGGTAGATGTGCTCCGGTGTATGTGATAATGGAGTATATTCTGATGGCTTGAAGGATCGGGGCTTCTTCAGATTACCCTGTTTCTTCCCATTACTATTCTCCCTTTTTTGCCCCACCGATTCATTCTTGCGTGGAGCGACAGTGTTGTCTTCTGCTTTTTCCAACACTGTCTTTACTGGTAAAGGACGGCTTTCCAAGCGAATGAATTCATCTGCTTTTTTGTAGAACTTTTCGAGAGAGGTTGGCTCCTTCATATTTAACCATTTCCCAAATTCGCTTGACTTATCAATAGCCCTCATCAGATAAGTCAATATCATTCGTGGTTCAGCATTGTCCACCTCAGCCAGTGCTATATTGAAGCGGTTCAAGAAGGATCTGATAGATTCACCAGGATTCTGCTCTAAACTCGATAGTGACATAATGTCCTTGGCCTTCGAAGCATATAGTCTAAACTGCTCCTTGAATTTTCTGGTCAAGTCTGAAAACTGATCGATAGATCGGACTGGCAACTTGGTGAACCACAGTAAAGCCACGCCTTCCAGGTATACGGGGAAATATCGGCACTTTATTTCGTCGGAGGCCCTGGCACCTGTCATGTGCCAATCATATTTATACAAGAACTCGTTCGGATCACTTGTCCCTTTGTAAGCTGGAATAGTCGGAGGGACAAACTTCCTTGGAAATTCCGCCTTCAAGATTTTTTCAGTAAACGGAGTTTTACTTGGGGCGAAACCCCATTCCTTCTCATCTTCAACCCTTTGCATACTTTCTTTCATGATCTGCCGGACCATTTCAAAAAGATATTCCTCATCATGCCGAGTTCTAGATCCACCAGCCTCAGGGACTGCCTGCTCAAAGGGACTAGTAGCCCTTTCCGGAGCATTCCTCTCACTGACATCATGAATGTTGCCAGCATAGTTCCTTTCATTTCCAGCTGGTTGATTGTTTGCCCCAAGTAAATCGTTCAACTTATTCAGAATCAGAGCGTTCTGGGCACTTTGAGCCTCTAATTGTACATTTTGGGCGTTTATCTGCTGGTTTAGCCCTAGAATCACAGCATCCAACTCCGCTTTCGTAACTCCAACAGACGGAGTGGGTTGATTAGGTACAGGGGAAGCGGAGGTTCCCTCTTGAATGTTTCCAGATCTGATAGATCTACTTTTCCTTCCAGGAGCCATAATCTCAGATATACTTCTGGTTTTTAAGGAAATTCTTTCTTCAAATCTCTGTGAAGCAATGATGACAGTTGTCCTGAGTTCAATTCTCAGTGAAAGCACCAAAAATGTTAACGCTTAAATTTGAACGCTAACACCCCGGTGTGTGAAGTGTAGTTGTGAAAGCACCACCCGATAGATCGGGAAAGAATTACAAGCAAGTAATAACGGAAAAGCAGTAAACAACAGCAATTTTATAGTGGTTCGGCTTATGGGTACAGCCTACGTCCACTTTAAGTACTTTTATTGATGATCTCATTACAAGTTGATACAATTCTTCCCAAGTACAATTCACTTTGAACTACAAGAAACTTAGAACAAGTATTTTAAACTTCAATGGAGATGAGAGTCTTCGAATCCATGTTGGATGTACGTGATCTCTTGTTGAAGTTGTTTGTAGCGTTCTTAGTGTCTCGAGAGCTTCAAGTGTTGAATTGGTTTGGAATGCAGCAGAGTATAATGCAGCAGAGTATCGGCGCTTGAAGAGAATGAGCCAAAGGTCCCCTTCATGTTGAATGTGGCCTTGTATTTATAGGCAAACTGTTTAGGCTGAAATTGCTAAGTCATGAGTCGTGACTGACTCATGATGAGTCGTGACCGACTCATGATGAGTCGTGAGTCGTCTGCGAGTCACCTCTTTGCAGCATGATTTTGAACTTGCCTCTGAGCCTTGTGTCGTGCGTCGACCTATCTTTTGAGCCGTAGGCTTTCCTGAGTCGTGCCATCCTTAACCCATCGAATCTCCTTAAGTCGTAGCGGCCTCTTGAGTCGTTCATCTCTTGAATCGTAAACCTAATGAGATACTTAAGGACTTTGAATGGATGAGTCGTGATCAGATGAGTCGGTCTTTGATGAGTCGGAGCTCGAATGAGTCGTTGGATCGGTACTGTACCTTTAAGGCGCTAACTCACTGAGTCGTTGCTATCAATGAGTCGTTGACCTATTGAGTCGGCAATCCCTGAGTCGCTTCATCAGTTGAGTCGCTGATTCCTATGAGTCGCTGACTGCCTTATCTGTTGAGTCGGCCTAAGTTCCAGTGGGGTTAACATTGAATAATTGAATAACTGTAAATGAAAATAGTATTCTAAATTGTGAATTGGTTTTAAAAGTTGAATCTTATAAGTTCAATCTCAATATTTCAAAAGATAATGAATTATTGGATAGGCGAAATTGTTTAAATTTAATATTTGAAATTTATTGAATAATTTAATAACGGGAATTGAATAACCGTATAATGGAAATGGTTGTTCTATAATCTTAATTCGTTTCAAAGGTTAAATTTTAAGTTTGTTTTGAATATTTCAAAAGATAGTGATTTGAGAATAATCAAATTGTTTAAATTTAATATTACAAATGTTTGAATAATTAAATTCCGAATTTGATATGATTAATTTGATATTGAAATTTAATATATGAAAATAGAGTGAATAATTGAAATTTGATTTAATATAATTCAGATTGGTTTCCAAAGTGAATATAGGTTATATTGGGATTATAATAGAGTTAATAAGATTTTAAAATTGGAAATTATTGGATAATTGAATAACGGGTTTAATATGATTAAAAAATGATTTGTAAAATTTTATTTTATCATATTAAAGTAAGAATGATGTCGTAGAACTTTAAAATCGAATTAAAAGTGAATTTGTGAAAATTGAATATTTCAATATTTAATTATCGACTGAAAAACAGCCAATTTTCAAACAGTCTCAGAATTAGACAAAACTAGTTCCATTGGTTCCATAATAGTTTGTTATTATAGGATTTCAATTTTCGTAGCAATCGGAGTTTTCGTTTGACCGCGGCAGTTCGAAACGCATCGAAATTGTTTTAATATTAATTTGACGAGTTAAAATAGCCATTTTTCAAACAGTCTCGGATTTCGACGAAACTAGTTTCATCGGATCCGTAACGTGATATTATTGTAAGATTTCAAATTTCGTGTTAATCGGATTTACCGTTTGTCCGGGGCGAGCCAAAACGCCTAGAAATTAGTTTAAATCGATTTAATTTAAATTGATCGTTTGTCGCTGTAACTCTCACATACGATCGAATTAGCTTCCGAACCTATTCCATTGTGTCCGGAATGCGGAATAAACCCTAGGAACGTCGGTCATTGCGCGATATTTGGAGTTCGAAAAATTGGGTATGAATAGTGTTCGTCAGTTTCTATAAAAGGACCCTTAATTCATTTCATTTTGTCCAAAACCCTAAAATTGTTCAGCCGCCACCTTCTTATAGATCAATGGCTGAAACACACTCTTCTTCTTCCTCAATTATCTCTTCATCCATCAACATTTACAGGAAACTTTCGACATGAAACTTGTGGAGCTCGTCGAGAGCTTCGATTTCAACGGCTACGATCGAAATTGGAGCGACCGGGAGGGAGCTATGGGGCCGTGTATGGCTGCAGTTTGGCACGCAAATCGAGAGAGCGGGAGAGGCCGAGCTTGTTGCTCTTCTGGCTGAAGGTGGAGGGAGGTGAGGAGCTTTGTTTGGCACTTCCTGATCGAACTCCGGGTCAACGAGGCGGTGGCAATGTTTAACCCTAGAAGGAAGCTTGATGGGTTGTTTCACGTACGCAACCTGGAAGTTTCAAACGTGAGGGAGGAGAAGCAAAGGGAGCGGCCTTGATCTGTAAACGAGGAAATGCACGGCTATGATGGCTAGGGTATTAAGAAAAAAAAAGTGTTGTAAAATTATATATATATATATATATATATATATATATATATATAATTCGTGTAACTTTAAAAATTCATATCTTTTTCATACAAGGCCGAAAATGCATGAAACCAGTTGCGATAGGTTCGTATGGACGAGCACTACGCTATGGATTTGGATTGGAGTTGTTTGGAGCTAGTGAAAATTTCGGATAAAATTAAACGCCCGTTTAATTTTATTCGAAATTAAACGCTGGAACTGCATTGAAATCAAGGTGAGTGTTTTAAACGCTCACAACGTACTAAATATTTTTATGCTAGTTAAATTTGACATTATGAAGTGTTATGAATTTTATTTGTCGTTGTTTGATAAAATTTAATTGTCATTTGAATTCACCGTTGAAAATTTAATTAACAGTCAAATTGAAATTAAAAATTGAATTGCGATTAAATTACCTGACATTGATAACTATGAAATTGCCATGAATTGTATTGTTATCGGATGATGTATTTTGATGGATGTTATTGGTTGATATTTAAATGTTTGGATGGTTATTTTCTTATATATAATGTTATGCATTCATATGATACTGTGATTTAATTTAAGTGATATATATTCATCCCTGAAATTTAATCGAAATAAATAATTACTTGGCCATAGGATAGAAAATTATATACGGACACCGAATTGGCTAAATTAATAATTTTTAAAATCGTCGATTTGAAATTTATTTAAATGTTTGATGTGAAAGTTATAAATAGAAATCAAATTTATAGAAATCGAATTTATCGAAAATTTGAGTTTGGAATGTTGAAATAAATTTTGGTTAAAAAATTATTAAATAATTTAAGTGGAGACTTTGGAATTTTAAAATCGGGATATGATTGAATTTTGAAATTTGATTTGTTTTAAAGATTGAACCTTAATTCGAGCTTTGAATATTACTAAGTAAAAAAAAATATAAAAATGATATTTTGAAATCGAGCTTGGAATTGAATCATAATTGAAATTTGGATTTAAACTTGAATATTGATGGAAAATTTTGTTAAGTGTTATAAATGGATAATTTGAAAATCAAGCTAAAAATCGATATACATTGAAATTGAATAAATTGAAGGTGAATGTAAAATTGAATTAATTTGAAGTCAAAGTTGACATTGATTTGAACTGAAATCGAAATTGAATCGGTAGAATGGAAATTGAAATTGATTTGAATTGGGAAATTATAATTGAAATGGATTGGTTTTGAAGCTGTTTTATTTTGTTTCCAAATTACTCGGTTATATAAACCATTTTGAATACTTAACTATTTTAATCTATTTTAAATCTACTTAACCCAATTTAAATTAATTTAAACTAATTTATCTATGTCAAATCCGTTTTAAGATATTAAGTATTTTTAACTATTTTAATTATTTAAAACTACTTTAAACTACTTAAAACTATTTTCTAAAATTCTAAGCTGGCCAATAAGGTGAAATGTTTATATTTAAATCTTGAATTTAAATACGAATTGGGTTAAATGAAGTTGCAACCTAAATTGAAATTCGAAATGATTTTGAAATCGAAATGAGATATTGATGCGAAAAATGATTTTTGAAACAGAATCTTACATTTGAAAGGATACGATGATATTTGAAATGGATTTGATTTTTGGAAGCGAATATGATATTTTGATATCAATTATGAATCGATTTGAAATGTAAAAGAGCCAACAGTGTAATAATACGTAGTTATTAAAGAGACCTGGATCGGATATGAAAATACTCTCTGTCGATACCGAAAACCACTTTAATAGCTATTATACGCGGAGTGGTGATCCAGAATGAAGTGGATGGTTTGGTGAACGCGTTGACTGAAGAAAGAGAACGATATTGGATGACTCCTGACATGACTAAAACAAGAGACGCGCCGGGCCATTGAGGTTCGGCACCTCTAGCGTACACACTTCTTCGATACCATATCTATTACAATTGTGATGTGATTTGGGTGCACCCCTTGATTTGGTAGTGTTGTTTCGCGGTGTTGGGGTAGCTGCCGGCTATGCTCAACATCTGTCCGGATCACGCAACTACTAGTATCCTAGTTGGTATCGCCTCATGTACCTTGTCTTATTGATTATCCTATTCGCGACCACTACGTTATGTTTTGTGTTATGCCTATGGGGTACCCTCTGATAACCACCAGTTTACGGTGGGGCTTACGGTGCTGCATAGACTATGGCATTATAAAAATGTGTTAAGGGGGATTATGGTAACGCCTTAATGCTATTTTGACACTTTATATTAATGATAGGCATTATCTACTTAGCGTACATTACTACATAGTAGATAGTTTAACGGATCCTTAAGAGATGGAAAATCCCGTAACATCTCTTGAGTTAGTGCACGCACGTTGACACTGGATATGAGATGTCAAACCCCGCAAATATCTCTGACACCATTACACTCATATTTATTTACGATGGATTTAACTTTCATAAGGATATTTTAGTCCTGACTCAAGTGTTTTGTCTTTTCATTACGCTCGGGTCAGTCCTGAGTTTTTCAGATTTTTGAAGATCTATTCTAGAGGATGAAGACAAAGATTTGGTATACTATTACTATTATTACCCTTGCATCATGCAATCTGCTGCATTATTCTAATTGTTCTGTTGTATATGTACAACTCTGATAAATGTTGTATAAATAATTGTCAAAGTACAGTAAACAGCTTCATGAACTGTTTATTTGACAATTATATTTTATCGTTCCGCTGCGAGATTCTATGTTGTTTCATTTCCTTTATTTCTCTTCTTTTCTTTTCCTATTTACCCCAATAACTATCTGCCCATTTGAATGGTTTGGAATCGACATGTGTATTTGATCGTCGATTTTAATTGTCCAAAAAGGCGGGTAGTTACACCAGTGCCTAGTAATTAGTTGGAAATCCATTCTCACTACGTGCCCTGTACGAGTTTTGTTTGTATTACCCACTCTGTGGCTAGTAGCTGGAATTTAACGAATGTAACAATTTCGGCTATTTTATAAGTATTTGTATATAGACCCTATTATAATATCAGAGGATTTTAATAAAAAGTGTTTTAGCTATCGTAAGGTAAAAACTCGACATGTTTATTTGTGACATGGTCTTACGCGATGCTTTGTTTTCAAAAGGATTTTTGAAACTTTAATAATCAATTGAGTGTGATTTCTCACGCTGGTATTTCTGACTGACTCAGGTGTTATTTAACTATAGTGCTCGGGTCAGACCGAGTATTATAGAATACAGGATATGATGTTGTGGAGCTCAGAAGATGGGCTGGATGACGATACGTACTTCCGTACTTGTTTTATACATATATATATATATATACATACATACATATTCTGCTGTGTTGATTTGCTGTATATCTAGTTGTATGCTATTGATGTTGAACTGAGATTGATGTACTCTGATGATGTAATATATAAACAGATATATTTGATTCTTGAGTAAAGATCATTTATTATCTATTATATTTTATTCCGCTGCGATGGTTAGATTCTGATGCTGTTTCCTATTTCTTCTTATACCTCTTCTTCTTTAACCCTAATGGTTCGCATTTCTGTTCAACTAGAGTTGATTGATGTAGAATAGTGTTAACTCAAGGGGTACAGATTTGCGGGTCGTTACACTGGGAAATAATCCTGATGATGATAGCCACATCATCAGAATTCATTTTTGAGTTTCTAAAGTGATGGATTGCTTCCATGGTGATTGGCTATGATATCTGTTTAGACTTGTTTGATATACAAGGTATTTTAGAAATTTCAAAAGGGAAATTGTTTTGGCAAAAATAGGTTGTTTTCGAAATACGAAAGTTTGATTTGATGTACCAGGTGTGTATGAGTTATTTATAATTTCTAATTGGTTTTGAAATAAAACCGGGTAATTGAATTCTGGAAACTCTATTTAAATAATGTGAAAAGTTACATAAAGCAACTATTGAACTTATTAAGTGAAGTGATTTGAATAAGAAAGGGAGAAATGAAGATTTTAATCTTGAAATTAAATTTTAACTTGAGTAAATGGTGGTGAGTAAATTATATTTGAATTTAACTTAGGATAAGTTAAATAAAAATTGGAATTGAAATCGAATTAAATTAGTTAATGTTGAAATGTAAAATGAGTATAATTGTGAGTTAAAATTGTGTAATGAAAATTTATGCTCTTAAGCTATTAAGTGTTATATACATAATCTAGAATGGTTGAATGTTATGGTAAAAAGGATGGAAAATTCTAAATTTATCCTAAATGAAAGGAGAGTTGTAATAAGGTAAAGAAAAATATAAAATGTGAATGGACTTAGGTTAGTAAATAAGTTTTGATCTTATATATTAAGAAATAAATTCAATTTGATTGAAGTAAAAAATCAAAATTCAGTTGTGTTATAAATAATCTTGAATAGAATTAAATCCTTATTTAAAATAGTAAAGGAAATGGTACGAATTTAAGTTGGTTAAATAAAATTTGGTTGAACTTGAATTAGAATCGGAAAAGAATTGAATTGAAAGAAAATTTAATTTAGTTGAAATGATATTGAATGAAGTAAATGCTCACTCAACTGAATCCAAAGGAATTGTTTGAGGATGAATTTAGTGAAAGCTAAATTAAATGGAAATCGTATGGGAATGAATAAAATTTTGGTAGCTTGTTAAAAATTTGAAAGGCAAAATAAAACCCAGTTCTGGTTTAGAATAATTGGAATGGTTATGTTATTAAAAAAATAAATTCAGAAGTGAATTAAGGAGTTAAAATTTAATATGGATTAAGTCAGTAAACTAATTGAATTAAAATTTGTAATGGATGGGAATTTGATTAAATAAGAATCAAATTAAAATGAAAATAAAATTTGATGTAAGAAAAATGGAATGTAATAGAGTTGAGATAACTTAAGAAAATGGTGAAAGGGTTGTTGTCAAGTCTACGTAATGGACATTGAATGAATCGGTATGGATAACAAATTCGAATGTAAGAATAGGAATTTAATTCAATGATTGTAATGAAGTAAGAATGTTTGGGTTGTGAATAATTCCGAATGGAATAAAATTAATATAGATTGATATGAATTAATTAAAATTGGTATAAGCTTATGTAATTGTTGTTTGTATAAATAACATTAGAATTTGCTCAAGAAAATAGTCGTTTTGTCGTAAGTGGAAGTAAATTGATTTGAAAAAGCGAATAAAGTTGGTTTTTTAATATATTCGAATGGGTTGGAATTCTAATTAAATGGATTTGTATATAAATGAAAGAAATTATGAATATGATGCAAATTAATCAATTTAGAATTGGAAAAGGGTGAAATTTATGTAAGTAAGGCTTATAAACCAATTTGTCGTGAATATGAAATTAATTGGTGCAAAGATGAATTGGTTATGGAAAATATGAATTGTATGTAGAAAACATGAATGTAAATCATTCTAGTGAAATAAAAATGAAGTTTGGATTGGTAATGGAAATAGAAATATTGTTGAACCTTGTGATTCTTATAAAATATGGTTAACATGTGGGATTATGGAAATTTGTTGTTTGGGCTATGTAATTGTTGTGTTTGGTTAATATTAATGAATAGAAGATTGTTAAAATCTCATATTGTCGAAAATTTATGTGCTTGCTTGAGTAAGTACACGTATGGAAGGCAATCGATAGGGATGGAGCACGTAAATGTAATATAAATTAGCTGCTTGCTCTTAAAATGCTAATCTAAGGTACGCCTCTGCAATAAAATTGGGAATTGGTAATATATTATGGTATATTTTATTTTTCGGCCGTATGGGTCGATGTATATATATTTGTGTCTATTGTGATATTGTGAAGCGCTCTTCGTACAAAGGAGACACTGTCAAATTTTTTCAAAAATTTTGGGAGTTATAAATTTTTTGGGAATTTTGAAAATTTTAGGTTGACTAGGAAAGTGATTTTTGAAGTGATATTGAAAATAAGCCGTTGAGTTAAAAATGAAGCAAATGGTTTTGGAATTGAGCTAAAAATTTTGGGTGAGCTGAATGTAAGTTTTTAACTAAGTAAGTATGGGTAAGTAAATGAGCTTAGTAGCATTTTTTATACCTTAGCAAATTTTGAGGATGAAATTTTTATAAGGGAGGAGGAATGTAACGGCCCAGAATTTTGGTCGTTAGATTTTGAACGTTTAATTCATTTTAAATGTTAAATGTGGATTTTGAATTGATTTTTAAGTAAGAAGATTTTATAAGTATTTGTACATAGACCCTATTATAACATCAGAGAATTTCATAGAGATATTCCTCATCATTTAGAGGCCCTGCGAGACAAACATTAGCTAATTTTTCGGAAGTTTGCCTGGACAAACGTTCACGAAGAGTTGGCTGCGGCCTTGAACCTCCGACTTGGGGAGGTGCCCCTTCGGCGGTGCCAGCTGCCCCTTGAGGAATTCTCTTTCCTTGAGAATCATGAGCATCTTCGGCAAAGGTTTCTACATTGTTTTCAGGTTGACGGTTAACCCCAAGCAAAGCATTTATTCGATCCAACATCAAAGTGTTCTGGGCTTCCATTTGCTGATATAACCCAGATACTGCAACATCTAACTCTGCCAGTGTAATCCCAACACTTGGAGTTGATTGACTTAATGAAGGAGAAGTGGCGGTATTTTCATTAGCATTATCGGATCTAGCAAATCTGCTCTTTCTTCCAGGAGCCATTGTCTCTGATAGACTTCTGGTTTTGAGGGAGATTTTTTCGACAAACTTTTGCGAAGCAATGATGAAAGTAGCGTGAGTTCAATTCTCAGTGAAAGCACCAAAAATGTTAACGCTAAAATTGAACGCTAACACCCCGGTGTAAGTAGAAGTAAAGTGAAAGCACCACCCGTCGATACGGGAATTAGAAATAAGCAGAAATCACAGAAAAATAGTAGAAAGACAATAGTTTATAGCGGTTCGGCTTCAAGTTAAGCCTACGTCCACTTTAATCTTCTTTATTGCTGAATCGATTACAACTTATACAACAATCTTCAATTACAACACTACTAACACAAGTAGCTAGAACTCCAATGTAGACAAACTCTCCGAATTCATGTCTAATGTGTTAGGTCTCTTCTTGAAGTTCGTTGAAGCGTCTTTGGTGTTTGAAGTGTCGGATGAGTCGAGAAAATAGCAGAGTATCGTCCTTCCAGAAGTGAGCAAAAAGGTCCCCCTTTTAGTTGGAGAAAGTGATGTATTTATAGGGAAAAATCTGGACAACTCCTAGGTCGTGCACGACCTAAGGTAGGTCGTAAGTCGCGTGCGACCTAAAGTAGGTCGTGGGTTGTGAGCGACCTCTGTGAGATTTTCTGGTGGCTTAGTAAGGCCATCCTGGGCGAGCTATGGAATGTGAGCGACTTAACATGTAGCGCAGGACCACTTTTGACTAGCTTAGGTCGCGGGCAACCTAATTGAAGAGGTGATGTGTACGCGGGTTATCTTTGAAGCTTGCTGAGTTGTTAAGTCGCTATATACTTAGGTCGCTCGATTGCTTATCTCGTTAGGTTGTCTCATCGTTAGGTCGCTGCCTTCAGGGAGCCACTAGGTCGTTAAGCCTCTCTATTGTGATATGTTGTTGCCCTGTGTTGATGGTTGGGCCGCTAGGTCGGGATATCATTAGGTCGCTAGGTCGGAATATCTTTAGGTCGCTAGGTCGTTGTAGAACTTCGTCCTTGTTAGCTTGTTCTCACTTTAATTCCTTTGTTCGCTTATTTCCTTAGGTCGCTGAGCCATGGAATAGAGGAGTTAAAAATTAGCTATGTTTTAGTGGACGTATTTCAAATGTTAAATTCAATCTTAACTATTTCTAAATTCATATTTATTTATTCATTATTTTATTGTTCAATTTATCTAAACTAACATTTCCTATAATCATAAACTAGGTGTATAAACATTTATTATAACCATTCAAATTTTATTTAAAATTCATTTAACATTATCATACATTGTACTATTCAATTACATATTCAACTTCTGAATAATTTGGGTAAGTTATATATTTTGGAATGAATTTGAGTATTATATAAGTAAAAATTCCTTAATTTAATTATTTCAAGTTTAAATATGTATTCTAAATTTCTGGACATCAATGTTTATACTTGAAATCATCCTTTAACAAAAATTTAAGAGTTAAATTTCCAGTTTACTTCAAACCATTTAGAGATAAATGTACACATATATATTATGTACATCAAATCTAATCTATAAACATATAACTGTAAATATAATACAACAAGTCATATTTACGAAATTCAAATCAAATTCATTTTCCAAAACAAAAGTGTGGCAAAGCTACTAAATGGTCTCTCCATTCTGAAAATCAGAAATGAATGTCGATGATGCTGCAGTCATTACCGAAATTATTTTCCAATGACAAAAGAAGAGAGCACTGATATAAAACCTTTAAAACTCTTTGGAAACGATTTCTACTTGAAAATACTTCTAAATAATATACCCTTAAATTTTAAAATCAAATTTTCAAAAATACCGGAAATTTAGTTATCAAATTCTTAGTTTTAAATTCATATCAATTCCAAATAAATTTATAAACCATGTTTATATTTTCATTATTTATATCATGAGGCAATAGTCTGGCTTACAAAATAATAAATGAAAATCAATATTAATTTCTAACAACCAATTCATTTAACTATCTAATTTCAGAAAATTTATACTTGTATATATAATCATACAAAATTGATTGTGTCACTTTGCTTTGTTCAAGTGTTTTGAAATTCCTATCGATAGCGTTGATCAGACGAATCAATTGAAACCCAAATCAATATTAACAACTCAAATAACACAATATATAAAATATTTTTATATTAATTTCAAATATACTCCCTCACACGATGATACAAGAATGGATTATAGAGAAAAAGATTCGAATTTAGAGGAACCCTAATTAGATAGAATTCTAACAAGAAGATAGGCTTGACTGGAAGATAAGATAATTAAATTGCACAAAAGAAAAGAATTCAGACATAGCTAGAGATAGCAACATCTAAACTGATGACACAGAAATCTTCGGTGAATCGATGCCTATTGTAAAGGAGTTTCATCCTTTACAAATTAAATAGTGGAGCTATACGATGCTCTAGAATCAAGAAGATACGAATAGGGAGAGGAAAGAATGGATTTTGGAGCCGAAGGGAACGTTCCAAAATTCAAAGGAAATCCAAGGCAAAGAGGAAGGAATTCAAGCTCGAACGAAGATAATTCCGTAATTTAATTTAATTTAATTTATATTCTAAGTTTTACCTAAAACCAGAGCTCTGATACCACATGTAATATCCCAGTATTTCATGCCATTCGCATCCACACATGTCGGACTTGAATTGCACAAAACATCAGATTGTTAATTTATATTTAGCAAAATTCAGCATATACAGTAAACAAATCAATCGCAAAATCACAAACATTGAGTAATATAACAATAAGCAATGGAAACAAAGGAATAGTAGTTCAATAAGCTACTATATATATAACATAGTTAAAACAAGATACAACAGAAGTTTCGAATATAAAAAAGTCTCACTACAATAGTCAAATAACAAAATCTGAAAATATCACCGGATTCACCTGAATAAATGAAAAGCTGAATAGATATAGATGGATCTCCAAGCGAAGCTCCAACTCCAAAGGTGAGTCTCAAATGCTATGACACCCAGTCTTGTCTGAGCATAGAGTAAAACACAAAATACTCAAGTTAGGATTAACATTCTTATATCAATAAATCCAACTCAAGTGAAATATCAACTGAAATATAGTAACTCAAAGGATGTTTGGGATACCCATCCTCTAAGGATCCATGGAACTATATACTATATAGTACAATACGTTGTTGTAATGTGTCTATTGTAGCGACCTAATTTTTCGACGCCCGAAAGTCGACATCAATACGTCCACTATATTTAATGCCGAACAATCGAATGCTAGAAAACCGAACTGTTAGGGTTAAAGAAGAAGAAGATAGAAGAAGAAATAGAAACAATACCAGAATATCACATTTCATAGTGGAACAAATATAATAGATAAATGAATAATCTTTAAAACAAAAGCACTATATCGGTTTATACATCACATTATCAAAGTTTACAACAACACAACAGTGGAATAGAAATATTATATGCTAGTGATATGCCTCGCCATCCAGCTTGCCTCTAGATCCCCACAGCATACTTTCCCGACTTCACTCCAGAATAATGATAACCTGACTCTAGGCTTCTCGTGTGGAAAATTGTGGGCACCCAGAGTTTAGAAAAGGAATAGTAAACTCTAGGTCAATCATGGGACTGGTGTGAGACCTTAAAAATAGTTATTTTCGGAAAGAAAGGAAAAGAAATCTGCAATGCTTTTGGAAAATGAAACTACCATAAGGCCTCCCGCCACACACACAATGCAAACGCACAATTGGAGGAGATTTCTCCTTATGATTATCAAACATGCTTGATACGCGAAATTCTTTTTAATATTATCATTAGTGCATAGTGTGGAAAACATTTCGAAAGTATAATATTAATCTTAGCCAGCATACACATTTCATAGTATGCCTACTATTGCTACCATGTTCAATAGCAGGTTACCGCCACATTCCATGGAAGGTTATACAACTAAAACCATACAGGGCACGTATTGTTCTTTGGATTTCTAACAAATGGTCAGGCTAAGGAACTTCCAATGCCACATGGGTACGCCTCTGGAGGGAGACCCCGAGAACATAACCAGCTCTCTGCCAACATAAGGCCGAGTTACCTCACGCTTCCGCTGCAATGAAGCAATAACTAGATAACTTCCACACGAGTATGCCATCCCCGGTCGTTATCGACCTTTATCCGAGGATCCACAACCACAAAGCAACAACCACAAAGTAATAAATTTGCAGCAACCACATAGGTTAAATATCTGGGCTCCATACGTGATACCACCTTTTTCCAGAAGGAAATGGGCGTACCCTGAAGGCTCTGCCCTCAAAACGACAACCTTGCTGCATTCTTCCTGTTTCGACCATTTTCAGGGTGTGAGGTCCGACGAAGTCTCGTCCACAAAGCTACGCTTTTCACAAAAGCCATGCTTCGATCAATAAATGATCAGCAGCACTTTGTATGCCACATTACCAAATTGGGAATGCATCACTAGTAAATATCAACTATATAACCTCTGAGCTCGTACATCTCAAAGAAGGATGTTAAGCTAAGAGAATAAATTCTCCGCTACCAACAAAAATGTACTTGTAGAAACCTTCTTTACATCTCAAAGTGTAACGTCAAACACACATCCATATAAGTCCGTCCCGGGTTCGAACGGAACTGAAGGCACTTCAAAGAAGCCCTTGCAAATTCGGAAATTCATTAATCACGACCAGACTCCCCATCACGAAGGGTGATAAAATCTCTATACCAGAGCAACTCAGTGTAGAGACATTCGATAGGTAATCCTTTCGTTTTCGAAAATACCCGGTCTTCAACAACCATCTTCAAATGCAATCCTATTTCGTTGTAACATTATTCGGAATAAGTTTTATGACATAAAGTCCTCTCCGGGTCAATCCGAATGACAAGCGCTTATTTTAAAGATAAGTGTTACATTCAGATTCAAATAAATCATAATAAATTTCCGCTTTGATCTTTTAAACAAATGATTCATCACAAAGGTTTGATGTGGTTTTCGGATAACCGTTTAGAATCTGACCCCTGGTCACATCGAAATTCAAATACCGTTTAAAGGCCAATATTGATAGTCGATTATTTAACTATCAATCAATATCCACAACAATCACCAGATTTTAAATAATTTTCCCCCAATTATTTATTTTCCAAATATCATCGCAAGATATATTTTCACACGTCAACCTTTTGAAAATAAATTTCAAATCACTTACCTCATGTGGAATAAATTTCCAAACATTTTGTATTTCCACTGAAAATTTTGCCGAGTCCGAATACTTTAAAAAGTATTTTAAATTACTTATCCAAAAATATACATATTTGGAAACATTTAAAAAAACTATTTTATTTTGAACATTTGTTATGAAATTTTATATCAATATCTCATATAAAACTCAAGTCCAAATAATTTTTAAAAAATAAAATTATTAGATAAAGTGTAATGATTAAAATAACCATTTTCTAAATCAAATACCAACTTAATCTTTAAAATAACATTTCTAAAATCAACTTAATAATATCTAATTTAAAGATTTAAAAACAATTTCTGAAAATAATTTCTCCAACGATATTCTTTCTAAAACCAATTCTAGAACTTTTAATTTATACTTTAAAAGCCATTTTGAAAACATACTCGACTTTCCAGAGAAAATACACTTCCCATTTCAAAAAGGTCCATTTAAATCAATTAATAAATCCTTCTAGATTTATTTTACTTTACATTCCAAATCCGTAAATTTCTTTCCACACTTTTAGAAATAACCCAATATTTTTTTTTTAAAAATTCCCTTTCCATTATAAATTCCCATTGTGAATTTAAATTTCCAACTATCCACTGATATAAGATTTTAAAAAAAAATCAATTTCCAAATATTCTCTTTCAAACACCAAATCAAATTCCAAATTGATTGTCAAATTTATTTCAAACACCAAATCAAATTCCAAATTATTTTCTAAAATCACTACCTTTTAAAAGAAATTCCTTTATTTTTCCTAAATATTTAAAATCCGTAAATAAATTCTTCAACTATTAAACAGTATTACTTAAAATCCTTTTATTAAAATCTTTCCCATATTTTTGGAATTAATTCGATAGGATTTCAAAATTCAATCTTTACCCCTTTAAATTCCTCCTTTTAAATTCACCCAATTCTTCGAAAAGAATTTACTTAAAATTATCTACTTTAATTTCCAAAAATCTAATTTTATATTTCTAGTATCATACGATACCAAAAATATATACGGCTAAACAATAGCCTTCAACGATTTCAATCACAAATATAATCATACACAGATTAAATAAATCAACACACAACATTGAAGCAAATTCAAATACTTGAGGAATCCAGTTGGATCCCTCAAACCTGTTTCCCTGCCTCCACAGATGTTAGCACAACGATTAAATACCAATTCCACTTCTAGGTGGAATATCGCGGTATATGGGATTATATAATATCATCCGCTATTATGCGGCACATAGGGTCTCATCCACTGTATAATGCGGGAAATCAATCACTCGAAATACACACACACACATACTATCACAATCTAACAATCAATCAATAACTGAAATTTTCAATTATTATAATTTGAGTGAGAAGATCTCGCCTTTGCCCTTTTTATTTGCAATCCAATCCAATTCCGACTTGATTTCACAGTTTTGACCTTGCATAACAATTATATGATTTTATCAATATTTGAAATAAATTGAACAATTCAATTTACCATTTTATGATTGGCTTAATTAATAATTATTTTAAACTAATTCCTTTTAAATAAAATATTTTCTAGTTAGAAAAATAATTACATTAGTTAAAACGTGTATGTGTATATATATATATATATATATATTATTTTCTTTTCAGTAAATAAACAAACAGAAATCTTCTTAACTGTAAAAATTAAATACTGAGTAATAAATATATTTATATTATTTCCTTTCCAAACTTATATGCATGCATTCATATATATGTGCTAAATTAAATTTAAATCAAATCTGTTTAAACCTTTTTGTTAATTCACGGTTTGAAAATAACAACTTAAAATTCAAAAAAAACTGTTTAACATTTAAAATTTCCTTTACTATAATACTTCTTGTATATAAATATATACATATAAATTTCAGGAAAAATAATAATACCTAACCGCACAATTCCCCTCGTTCCATGAAACTGTCTGGAACCCAACGCCAACGACCAGAGTCGACCAAATCTCCACCCATCGCCCTCGCGCAGGCCACCATGCCACATGCTGCAACCATGCCATCGATTAACATCCTATGTTATTCCCGAGCATCACCGCCATCGCAAATCATCCAAGCGCCACGGCCTCGTCGTACTTTTGCTGTCGCGTGCATCGTGAACATCACGTTTCTCACGCGATATCCCTATCAACCACGTGCACGTTCTATTGTTGTCGTCCCATCACCTCGCCACCGCACATATAGACTTCAACTTCGCCAACACCTAGCTCCACCCTCAAACACTTGCACATGCGAGCGTTACTCCTCCATTTCGATTTCGAGTAGCTTGCCTTCGTTTTTTTGGCAAATCAATTTGATTGGCCATTTGTCTTTCGAATTTGAGAAGAGTGGAAATTGGAACGAACAATTGGGGATAAAAATCAAAGCTCGGACGCCATTGTAATTTGAAGCTCCTGTGTTTTAATTTGAATGAAATGGTCACATCCATTTTTCTAATTTTTGCCTTTGAATGAGATATTTAAATTTTTTATAAATGACGTGTGTTATTAACTTCTACCAAGTGTTAGAAGAGATATGAAACGTGTTAAAATTTATCAGTTACTTGAGAATATTTGTATTCATTTAATTTAAATTCAATTTCAAATTGAAATTGCCTCGATAAATGCAACTTACAATCTCGAACCCCAATCAGGACGTGTCGCAACACGTTTATAAAGTTATACACCCATTTCGAACGCAATGGAAAAGGTTCTAAGTCAAAATTCGAATGTATGGAGAAGATAGCTTTTTTTGACCCAGTTATTAAATTAAATTTCGATAAGTTTTTAGCGCGTTTGCTAATATGGCCAAACGATCACTCCAAACACTATCAAAATTGAAATTCGATAATAATACATTATTAGGGATCCAATAGTACTGGTTTCGTCGAATTCCGAGACTGTGCCTCGAAAGGCTATTTTTAAATATCGATTTAAACGATATAAATTTAAAACTAAACAAAACATTTTCAAATTAAATTTCGAAGCTTCCATTATCTTTAGTATTCTCAATACAAATTTTCTAAGCCTTTGAAATATTTCTAACCGGCTTAAAAATCAAGATTCAATATTTTACCCAACTTCAATAAATTAAATTCAATAATTTAATTGCCAAACGAATAGTGTGATTTGAAATTCAGTTTTAAATTAACTTTCAAATATTTAAAATCAATTAAAATTTTCAATTTCAAACGTTCAAAATTCTGGGTCGTCACATCTATAATAAAGTAAACTACTAAAATAGCGTTAAGACGTTACTCATATCCTCCTTAACACATTTTATATATTCCATAGTCTATACAGTACCGTAATCTCCTCTGTACTAGAGGTCGTTAGAAGGCACTCCATAGGTATGGTACAAAATAAACTCGTAGTGGGATCGATATGGTAGGTGACACGACACGACTAGGCAATGCCAAGATAGATATACCAATTACACTTCTAGGCTATTGGTAAGCATAGCCGTAGCTACCGCCCAACTCGATCCACACTCCCAAAAAATCCGAGGGTGCACCCAATCAATCACAAAGTAATATAATGATATTGAAGAATTGTGTCCGATCGGAGGAGCTGCCTCACTTGGCCTGTCAGTTGCTCCTATTTTAGCCACCTTAAGCTAACTCATGGGAGTTAGGTCCAAGTAAATACCTCAAATAGAATCGTCACCAACCATCCTACTTCATTCTGTAATCTCCACTACATACACGGTTATTAAATTGGTTTTCGGTATTAGTAGAGAGTATGACAATAAACGATCGGGATCTCTTTAACAAGCAAACCTTATTATAACACCATGGTCATTTCCAAATATCATTTCCATTTCCAAAATATCATATCCATTTCAATGGGAGATCATTATTTACTTAAAATATATCAATTTTAAAAAATCATAGTACTTTCCAAAATTATAACTCTTTCTAATTTATGAACCTTTGAAACCATAACACTTTGGAAATCATAACACTTTGAAAACATAACTTTGAAATCATAACACTTTCCTCTTAAATAGTTTATATATTAATAATAGTATATATATTATAAAATAGTTTATATAATAAAATAGCTTATATGTAAAAATAATTATAAAATAGTTTATATTAAAGTAATTAGTATATTGAAGTAGTTTATATTTAAAATAGTTTATATATAATAAAATAATTTATATATATTAAAATAGTTATAAATTAAAAATAGTTTATAGAAAATAATTAATATATTAAAATAATTTTACGTTAAAATAGTTTATATATATATTAAAATAATTTATATATTAAAATAGTTTATATATTAAAATAGTTTATATATTAAAATAACTTATAAAATAAAATATTTATATATATGTATATTAAAATGCTTTATATAATAAAATAATTTCCTTAAGATTCACAAATCAATTCAAATCAACTCAAATTCCAAAAATCCCATTTAAATCAAATCTCAGTTCTTTCATTTCTATTCAAACCTCAATAAACCATTTTATATCGATTTCAAATATAGATTTGAACCATAATTTTAAATCGATTCAATTTCAATAGATTTCAAAGCTTTAAATATTCAAATATTTAAAATAACTTAATTTTTTGATAAATTCATATATATTTCATTTTCAACTTTACCGTTGTTTAGTATTGAAATATTCACTTAGTCAATCCAATAACATTTGAATTAAACTTTAAATTACCATTTAAATAAATTAATTATTCCCTTCGATTTATTTAAACTTGAAATATTCATTTAATCACTTAAATCAAAATCAAGTTATAAAATCATAGCTTTAAAATCTCAATTCAATAAGTTTCAAATCAATTTAAATTTATCTTTCCAACCTCAGTTTACTAAAATTATACAAAAATCTATTTTTAAAATATAGATTTTTAAATAAATACTTAAACATAGTATGTATACTAATTAAATTAAATTCTATTAAATTAAAGTGTGATGACCTGGATTTTCGAGCATCAGATAATTGGATAATTATCTGATTTAATTATTGAAATTGCTAATTTATAAAGTGAACAAATAAAATAAGATAATCTCCTTTATTAATCATTTAAAAATTACTAAAATTGTTTAATGATAATAATGTGGTGTTTTCAAATATAGTTATAATAGATAAACAAATTTTAAATAAATTATTAATTACAAATTGAATATGGGATTGTTTAATATATATATATATATTTATTTATTTATTTATTTGAGTTGATTTTTACTTGAATTTGGATTTAAATTTGAAATATAAAAGATGTATTAAACTAGTATAATTATTTTTAAGAGTATAATCGGAATTTTTATCATTTCCTCTTAATTGTATATTAGTAAACAAAAGAGGTAGTTTAAATATTAATACACTTAAGATATTTTTAAGTATATAACTAAATTTTAAATGTAATATAAATATAATATAAATTTATATATAAAAAGGATTATATATTTCCTTTTGAAGCTTTATATATAAATATAAAGCATTTAAAAGATATGTTAATATAATACTTAAGTCAATTTAACAAATGCGAGCTAAGGAATTCATCTAATTACAAGTGTAAAAAAATGTAACTTGATTTTAACAAGTGTCCTTAAACTCTTTTTATTTTTCAAAATGATTAATAAATGAGAAAACTATGTTATATAAACATCTCCATACTCCCCTTTATTTTCTTTTATGAGTAGATTCTCTAAAACAAGACCTAGAAAAGAATGAAACCAGAACAAAATCAAACTGAAAAAAAGAGAGAAGAGAGATCAAGAGAATATCAAGGTAAATTCAACAAATCAAAACAAACTTAAAAACAAGCAACAGATTAAACTTCTCAACCTGAAGCAAACAAAAGCATAAGTGTAAAGTTCAAATGTATCTCAAACATTAGTAAGCAGTAATTCAGATATCATCCCAATCAGAAGCTTCAGTTCTTACCGATCAATCTGGTTGCAGTTCAAAGCAGAGAACAAAAAAAATCAAGTGCAATTCATCAAGAATTTGTGTACTCTGCGCCTCTGTTCTAGTAGTCGGTGAGTAATCTCTAGAATTTGAGATAGTTTGATTTAGCATATGAAATTTTTTAAAGCATGTCATGAATTATATTGTGCCTATTGTTCAAAAATGATTTTTATATAGGTATATATGTGATAATATTATCTGGAACAAGAAAAGCAAGCCTCTGTTTAAACATAACAGGTTCTAAAACCTATATCAAAAATTTAAATCATCCTGTTAGATGATCGTTAGGGTTTAATCTCTAAGTTGGAAGTGTTTTTATGTGTACAACTTCATTTTTAAAATTTTATTCAAGTGGAAATGTTCAGTGGATGTTTTAGAAATAAAATTTTACATTGAAGCATAAATACATGTTAGAAAATCTGGTATCCAAATATCAAGATTTAATTATATAAACTAAAAAGAACTAGAAAATGATGATTTTTGATATATGAATCTTGATTTTTAAGTTTGTAAATAATGTGAATTTCCGAGTTGGTCGGAATGAGAACTTTATTCGATTTCAAGCGAACGGCGTGGGATTGGGCTACGCAATTTGGACTGGAGGTGGTCAGTGGGTTGTGGACCACTGGAAAAATGGTGATCGAATTTTCTGATGAACGGGGCAGCTAGTCGTTGACAAACTAGGGTTTCGATGATTGGTCTGTGTGATCGATATTTGAGGTATTCGCGAAGCCGTGAGTAGGCTGGAAGCAATCGCAACCTGGGGAATCGAGTTATCATGTCGAGGCGATGCTTTGGTACGGTCGGCGATGGTACTCGGGGACGAAATCATCGGTGGATGATTGTTTTTGTCGGAGTGTTGGTTTCTAGTTTGGTTGGAAAATCAATTTTCGACAGGTTGATTCGATCAGGTTTTTTGGTGGTCAAAGGACTTGCTGGGTTCGAAGGGGATGAGTATGGATGGTCGGAGGCATGGTTGCCATCCAGGAGATGGTGTGCACGTGCATTGTGATATGGTGTGCAGGTAGGTGGAAGAGCAGGAAGAAGAAGAGGAAGGAAGGAGAGTGTGAAGGGTAAGTTTTGCTCGAATGTTATCTCAGGGGAATGGTGGGTTTTACTCGAGATTTGACTCGAGTGTTTTGATATGTGGCTCGGGTATTTTTCTTTAGGCGATTAGGTAGGCTTTATTTTTAATGTTCTAAAACAAAGAAAATTGAATCCAGTTTTCAAAACAAGTTAAAATGAACAAGTTCTCACAGCCAATATTAAACAGGTTTCAAATATAGTATATTAAAAACTTTAATAAGAAGTGTTTTGACTAAATTAATTTCAAAGCTTTTGGATTTCAGATAAGTTTATTGATGAACTAAGTAATTAATTTAAGTATGTGGATTATCCTAGTTATTTAAGATTTTACAAATTGAAATATAATCTATTAATTTAAATTAATGGATAGATAATTACTTAGTATAAGTAATTAAAGAAAAATTATTGAATGAAATTCATTAAAGAATAGCTATTTATTTAATGAGATAATTTAAAGTAAACAAATGAATTGTAATTAGTTAAAGATAACTAACTAATGAAAGTAACTAACGGTTAGTTTATTTAACTTGAGTGATTTGGATTATTACTGGGTTGAAATGGCTAAAAGATGATTAATTACTTAATGTAAGTAGTTAAAGGATTAATTTGTTAAGGGTTAATTAAATAAATTAGTAATAAAAGGCTAAATTAATTAATAATTAAGGTTAATTAATTGAGGAATTGACCAATGGGTTAATTACTTGATGAAAGTAATTAAAGGTAAATTACTTAAGGAAAGTAATTAAGGATTAATTACTTAGTGTAATTAATTAAAGGATTGATTAATTAAGGAAATTAATTAAGGGATGGTTAATTAATAAGTATGACTAATTAAGGGATAATTAATCAATGTAAGTGGTAGATGGATAATTAGTTTGAGTAATTAATTAAGGTTAAATGTAATAATTCATTCTTAATTACTTTATATGAATTATTAAGAAATTATTTAATGTGATGAGGGAAGGCTAATTAATTTGTGTAATTAATTGAGAATTAATTACTTATTGTAATTAAAGGTTAATTAATCAAGGATGATTGATTAAAATGGATATGTAAAAGATGGTTAATTAATTGATTTGTAATTAATTAATGTTAAGTAAAGGTAATCCAAGTGGTTAAAGTTAGTGATTAATTTGATTAGAGATAAATTTAAATAATTTTGGAACTGATCGATCTTGCTTATGAATGATGTAAATGCCTTGAATTGGTTGATATTTCTGATATAAAATGTTTTCTAATATGATATGTTTGGATGGACAGTGATAGTATGGTTATCTATCGTTGACGATTTGCTGTGTATAAAAGTGACATCATGTATATAAAGTTGAATTGTATCTCACTTGAATAACTTGGGTTAAAGATGGTATTGAATTCGAAGAGGCCAGGGTCGGGTATTAGTAAATACCCGAACCCACTTCGATTTGTAACCTATAATGATTCTTTATAGATTGAAATGTGAAATCAATAGGTTGGAATGGAATAATATTGTTACGCCCCACCTCAATACTCACACTAGCCAAGGACACTACGGAGCAATGCCGTCAACTAGTATAAAGAATAAGGCTATTGAGGAGCGACCATCCGTGTAATTGCTTTGTGCGAGCACCGATATGTCAGATAGTATAACATCCATTTCATTTCAAGAGGAAATCCGACATGCAGATACAAACTCAAAGCTACTACATAGTGGCTATGTGGTCTTCGGAAACAAATATAGAAATAAACATAACATAAATCAGTCACAGATATCCATATCACAAAGGCGGAAATAGATGTGAATATAACACATAGAAGCGTACATCAGAGTAGTGGTCAAACAAGATCCACAATATCACAAAAGAATAGATACGAGTGCTAGACTAAAGAATATGTATACATCAAGGAGTCTCTATCTCAAAGGTATAACAACAAAAACTGCCAATCCAATGTAGTTAGACAAAAGTCAGATGATGATTCCTGATAAGGAGTCAAGCAGAAGCACCTGTAACATCTCGGTCTGACCCGAGTATTATTTAATAAGAAAATAATAAAAGGATCGGCCTAGCTATAAATATTAGATAAAATGAGATAGAATAAGAGATATGACGAAAACGTATGATAACAAATATGCCATACTATGAAAAGTATACATTTAACAACATCAAAAATCATACAATACCTCAAAAATCTCATAACATCAAAAAGAACATCATATTCTTTACCATATTCACCAAATCACAAATATTGGCTAACATATCAATGCCAATCATAAAAATTGGTGAAACCCAAATTCTAGAAATCATCAATTAGAAATTCAGAAATCACAAAAAAAGGGGGAGGCCTATCATAAACGGGAGCACGAAAACTCTCCAACACGTGTATCACAAACATGACACTATCCCGTGGTCGTTAACCATAGAGCCGGTGCAACAATGTAGTACAATGGTACGTCCGAGGAACCTAAAACTCGAATAATTTGGAACAACGACGTAGTACAACGGTACGCCCGATGAACCTGATAAGCCGGAACAACGACGTAGTACAATGGTACATCTGATGAGCCGAACTCCATAAAAGAACATGGATCGCTAGCCCACAAGAATGAGTCGAAACTCCAAAGAATGCATAGGTCGTTAGCCTATAAAAGAAATGAGATGAAACACGATAAAATGAGGTATAGCCCCAGTGTGGACAAAGAGACATAGCATATTGCAAGTCTAATCACAAAATGATGATCAATGATCAATAAAAAGTGTGGATTACAGTAAGCTAGTAAATAAATGAGTTTAGCTTCATGTCCCATAACCACTGGCTTAACTTAAATATTCACGAACAAATTGTAGATCTCCACTCATAATATTGTACAAGAATTTCAATCGAACAAGTCCAAAAATTAACCGACGTAGTCAACGCAAGCGTTTCATACCACTAGTTTTACTAAGCCGTTTAATTAGATTTCTTAAATGAATGAGGTAAAGGTTTGTGTATACTAATAGATTGGGAAATGTTTTTAGAAACAAGCTTTGTATTAAAAATAGAGTTGAAACCATCTTTGAGAAAAAGTTTGAATAGTTGCCGCTAGTATAGAAACCTTTGTATTTAAAAGTGACAAACCATAGAAATGATTGTAAACACAATCAAATCACCAAAATTCACATTTGAAGACATGAATTAAATCCAAAGAAATCGATACCAAATCCATCAAAATGGATATTCCCCAAAAATCCCAAAATAAAAGTCATCAAAGTCGTATAAATGATAACAACCACAAGGATAATCATGAATCGATAAAAATTGGAATTTCAAGCAAAATAGGAAAATTGGGATGAAGAAGCAGGTCAGTCGACCGGATACTGAGTTCAGTCGACTGGCCCATTTCCTGGAAAACTCTCGGGTTCCAGGTCAGTCGACTAGATTCAGAGCGCCAGTCGACTGGAACCCGTTTTCCAGTATTTACAGCCTAGTCCCCAAAGAGGCAAGAATCCAAACGGAGCCGATCGATCGAGCAATTGCAACTAGGGATTTATGCCACGCGACAACCCGGTCCTATAGGCTCTTCGACTCACCCCAAAGACAAGTTAAAGCATCAAAGCTAAGATTTTTAAAGATTTAACTTCAAAACACCAAAAATTGGAATGTTCACCAAATCAATTCAAATCAAAAGCAAATGAACATGAATAGATGTTAGGAATTCATACCTAACCATAATGATAGTTATAGACATGATGTGAGATAAAAATCTCACCCTTTACACAAAAACAAAGAAGGAGAAGCTTGAAAACAAAGGAGGGTCAACCACTCTTCAATCTCAACTCTAAAAGCCCCAATCTAAGATAATAAGCAATGTTTCCCAAATTTAGGTTTAGGAAATTTATGAAATTGGAGAGAGATTGAGACGGAAAAGAAGAAGGAGATGCTTACCTAAGCTTCTCTTTGAATTTGGAGCTAAAACTTGGATTTTCTAAAGAAACTAGGGCTTAGGATTTTAATTTCCAATCTCCTACACCATTTTTGCTGAATCTTGAGTTGTAGGAAATATTATGAAGGAATGAAGAGGAGGGGAGTGGAGTTGGGTTGATATGTTAGCCTAATGGGCTGAAACCCAAACCCAAAACCCTAAGTGAAAAGGTCGAAATTTTAGCTAGCTCCAAACATATCGATGTTTATACTCAAAAAGGTCGCAAACGCCATTTTGAACTCAATGGAAGTGGTCTCGAGTTTGTTTGCAAAAAGTAGCTTTTCGGACTTAAATCCGACTTACGACGCTATATTTAAATAAAATATTTAAATATACAATCGTAAAATATGCGGGTTATTACAGACTCTCCTCCTTAAAGAAATTGCGTCCTCGCAATACTTAAGAAGAAAATATAAAAAGTAACAACCATAAAATCATATCAACACAAAAGAAATTTGAAACAAGAAGTTCACCTCAAAGAACACGAGAAAGTAAGTCCGAACGTGTCCGCTCGATGAATTCTCTAGATTCCCAAGAGCAATCCTTAGGATTTAAGGACCATTGAACTTTCACAAGAGGGACATCTTTATTTCGAAGGCGTTTTACTTCCGATGCAATAATACGAATAGGATGTTGCTCATAAGTCAAATTAGGCGAAACTTCAATTTCATCCACAATATCAGGCTCAAGAATAGAATCGGAATCTCGAAGGCATTTCCACAACTGAGAGACGTGGAATGCGTCATGAATAGCAGAAAACGAGCCGGTAACAAAAATGCGATAAGCCATAGAACCAATACGTTCGGTGATGGGAAATGGACCAATATATCAAGGTGTTAATTTTCCCGATCGACTGAAATGCACAACAACCTTCATAAGGGAAACACGAATAAACAAAAAATCTCCCACAAAAAATTCTAATTTCCTCCTTCGGTTATCGTCATAGGATTTTTGCCTACTTTGAGCTTCTTTCATCCTATGGCGAATAAGATCAATCTTTTCTGTGGAATCACGAATAGAATCAGGACCTAAAACCGGCTTCTCACCAACCTCAAGCCAACAAGAAGGAAATCGGCATGGCCTTCAACAGAGTGCCTCGAAAGGTGTCGTACCAATACTAGATTGGAAGCAATTATTATAGGAAAACTCAACAAGAGAAATGTGATCTTCCCAACTTCCACCAAAATCAAGAACACATACACGAAGAAGATCTTCAAGAATTTGATTCACACGCTCGGTTTGTCTATCGGACTGAGGGTGATAAGCGGTGCTAAAATTAAACTTCGTTCCCAAAGCTTTTTGAAGACTCTTCCAAAATCCACTAGTAAACAATGGATCACGATCGCTAACAACAGAAGTAGGAACCCCATGAAATTTAACAATTTCTTTAATAAAGAGTTTAGCCAAAAGAGGTACGGTCTGATTGGACCGAACATGAATAAAATAGGCGGATTTTGTTAGTCTGTCAACTATTACCCATGGGCTATCATGACCCAAACAAGAACGGGGAAGGCCATCTATAAAATCCATGGAAATTTGATCCCATTTCCAAATTGGAATGTCCAAAGGTTGCAACAACCCACCGGGCTTTTGATGCTCAGCCTTAACGAGTTGGAAAGTCATGCAACGCTTAACAAAGTTAGCAATATCGGATTTCATTCCATTCCAATAATAAAGTCACTTCATATCCGCATATGTTTTGCTACTACCGAGATGTATGGTAAATTTAGAACGATGAGAATCTTCTAAAATGTCTTTACGAAGATCACTAATATTTAGCATGATAAGTCTACTAAATTTTCGATTTCCGCCACGAGCATCAGTATCAAAATCTTTCAAACCATCAATATCAAATTTATCCCTACAATTTTGGCTAAGAAGAGCCAATTCGGGATCCAGCTTTTGAGCTACAAGAATGCGGTCCAAAAGAGAAGGATGAGCCTCAAGACTACATAAAACAAGAGATGCACATAAATCAGATTCACTTCTCGAATCTCACAAGTGGATAGAGTCTTGAGATCATTCCATTCAGATATCATCATAGAAACAACCGCTTGTTGCTTACGACTAAGGGCATCGGCAACATGATTCCCCTTTCCGGGAGTGTAAAGAATATCAAGTTCATAAGATGCAACAAAATTCGAGCCAACGTTGTTTACGCAAATTAAGTTCCCTTTGAGAAAATAAATACTTCAAAGATTTATGATCGGCGTAGAGAATAAATTTTTCTCCCAAAAGATAACGGCGCCAAATTCTAAGGGCGAAAACAATAGCCGCGAGCTCTAAATCATGTGTGGCATATCTAGTCTCGGCCGGCATTATTTTCCTAGAAGCATAAGCAATAACACGATCCCTTTGCATAAGAACGGCTCCCAAACCAACACAACTAGCATAGGTATAAAAAATAAAATCTTGGTTCCCTTCGTGAATCACAAGAATAGGAGCATCCGAAAGGAGTTCCTTTAATTTCTGAAAATAAGCTTCACATTTGTCCAACCAAATGTATCTAACTCCATTCTTTGTCAAGCTAGTAAGAGACATGGCAATTTTAGAAAAGTCCTTTATGACCGACGGTAATAACCCGCCAATCCAAGAAAGCTACGAATTTTTGACACACTCTTCGGTCTCTTCCAATCTTAAATCGCTTCAATCTTTGAAGGGTCTACGGAAATTCCGAATTCAAAAATGATATGACCAAGAAATTTCACAGGAGATTCCCAAAAGTGGCACTTTGAAAATTTTGCTTTCGGTTGATTGCTCTTAAGAGTTTCCAACACAATCCGAAGATGTTTTTCATGCTCTTCCTCGGTTTTAGAATAAACAAGAATATCATCTATAAAGATGAAAACAAATCGATCGAGGAAGTCTTTGAAAACTCGATTCATAAGATCCATAACGTGTACGGAATGAGGTCAAAGGAATGTTATCCTCTGCAATACGGAGCTGATGAAAACCGATTACTAAGTCCAACTGTGAAAAGACTCAAGCACCGCTAAGTTGATCAAATAGATCATCAATCCGAGGTAAAGGATATTTGTTCTTAATGGTAAGATCATTAAGCTTGCGGCAGTCAATGCAAAGCCTAAGTATACCATCGGATTTCTTCACAAAAATAGCCGAAGCTCCCCAAGGAGAGAAACTAGAGCGAATAAATTGCTTCGCCTCCAATTCAGATAATTGTTTGCGCATCTCTTCGTTTTCCTTATTGGACATACAATAAGGAGGGTAATAAGTACAGCTCCAGGAATTAGATTAATTCAGAACTCAATGGCTCTCTTAGGGGGTAATCCTAAAACGAGCTCAAATATGTCGGGAATTTACAAACAACGCGAATGACAGAAATGACATCCTCCACATCATCATTATCTTCATCATGAGGATTTAAAGAATATAAAGATGCTGCCAAGTTGGAATCCGAATATTTGAGAACAATAGAAATCTGCTTAACAGATTGAGGATGTCGAATATGAATAGTCCACTCAGGACATAGGATATGGGCTTCATAACGGTTAAGCCAATCCATTCCCAAAATCATTCCGAAGCCTAAGTAACGCATGACATGCAAATCGGCTCGGAAAGAAAAATCACACAAAATAATCTCGACATCTTTGTAAACTAAGTGTTGTAGATCCATCAACCAGATTCACAATTCTCAAAGAAGTCATTAAAGCCATAACACTTAAAGAAAAAGTATGAACAAGTTCTTTTGATATAAAAGAATGGGATGCACCCGTATCAAAAAGAACTCGAATAGGCTGGTCATGAAATATAATAATGCCATCAAGGATAGAATTAGAAATACCTTGACCACGAGAAGTGTTACTAGGGGCTTGCACAACATTTAGCTTTTTGGGACATGAAGATATAAGATGATTCGAATTTTTGCAATAGCGACAAAAGAGAGGCTTAGGACATCTATTAGCATAATGGCCCTTAGAACCAAAATTGTAGCATTGCCCATTACTAGGGGTAGGAGTCTTTGCTACCGAAACTGCTTGCTTCCCTTTCTTGTTAGGATTAGGGCCTTTGAATTTAATAGGCCTTTTCTTGTTGTTATGGAAGCTCGGTTTGGTACCCACAACTTCAACATCACTCTCCCTATCTGCCTCTTCAAGTCGAAGAGCGATATCAACAAGCTGATCAAAAGCAACTTCTAATTTCAGAAGTAATGGCTTTTTGAAATTCTTGTTCAAGCCATAGACAAACCTTTGATTTTTATTTAATGGGGTATTTATATATTCAACCCCGTATTTAGAAAGAGATTCGAAAGATGCGACGTAGTCCGTCACAAAAGATTCACCTTGAATAAGGTCTATGAAACGTCGGACCAAAGTTACTTTTTCAGCTTTCGGCACAAATTTTAATTCGAATCATTCTCGGAATTGCTCCCAAGTAAGGTCTTCTTCAATAATTTCAGAAGTCAGAAGCTCATATCAATCTAATGCTCTTTCTTGGAGCATGCTAGAAGCCACTTGGACTCGATGAAGATCAATATGATTCATGCGATTAAAGATGCGATCGCACGTTCTAAGCCAAGCTTGACTTCAATAACGCTTTCAGAACCCTTGGCTGTCTTCCCACCCAAGTTGGTATAATCACCGCACAAGCATGCAAATCCGGATTTTGGGTGAGTAGGCTTTGGAATGGGTCCGACAGCTTGAGCATTCTTTACAAGATCAAGAAGTTGTTGAGCAGACATAAATACTCCATCCTAAGGAGTAGCACTTGACTGACCGACACTAGGACGACCAAGTCTAACCATTTCTCTTCTTTAAGAAAGAAAGAAAGAAGAAGAAAAATTATTCTCAAAATGAATATCAAACAATAATGATTGATAAAATAGGCATCACAAAGAAAATAGGACAGAACGGGTCTAATGACTCGAATAAAACCCTAAGGCATGACTCCTAAGATGGACTAAGGACGATGATCCTTATTAAATTATTCTATATTGTTTCGAAGTTTGGCTCTGATACCAAGCTGTGACGCCCCACCTCTGTACTCACACTAGCCAAGGACACTACGGAGTAATGCCGTCAACTAGCACGAAGAATATGGTTGTTGAGGAGCGACCATCCGTGTAATTGATTTGTGCGAGCACCGATATGTCAGACAGTATAACATGCATTTCATTTCAAGAGGAAATTCGACATGCCGATACAAACTCAAAGCTACTACACAGTGGCTATATGGTCTTTGAAAACAAATATAGAAATAAACATAACATAAATCAGTCACAGATATCCACATCAGAAATGCGGAAATAGATATGAATATAACATATAGATGTGTACATCAGAGTAGTGGTCAAACAAGATCCACAATATCACGAAAGAATAGATACAAGTGTTAGACAAAAGAATATGTATACATCAAGGAGTCTCTATCTCAAAGGTATAACAACAAAACTACCAATCTAATGTAGTTAGACAAAAGTCAGAATATCATTCCTAATAAGGAATCAAGAAGAAGCAACTATAACATCTCGGTCTGACCCGAGTATTATTTAATAAGAAAATAAAAAGAGGATCAGTCTAGCTGTAAATATTAGATAAAATGGGATGGACCAAGAGATATGACGAAAATGTTTGATAACAATTATGCCATACTATGAAAAGTATACATTCAACAACAACAAAAATCATACAATACCTCAAAATTCTCATAACATCAAAAAGAATGTCATATTCTTTACCATATTCACCAAACCACAAATATTGGCTAACATATCAATGCTAATCATAAAAATTGGTGAAACCCAAATTCCAGAAATCACCAATTAGAAATCCATAAATCATAAAAAAAGGAGGCCTATCATAAACGGGAGCATGAAAACTCTCCAACACATGTATCACAAACGGGACGCTATCCCATGCTCGCTAACCATAGAGCCGGTGCGACAACGTAGTATAATGGTACGCCTGAGGAACCTGAACTCGAATAATTCGAAAAAACGACGTAGTACAATGGTACGCCCGATGAACCTGCTAAGCCGGAACAACGACGTAATACAACGGTATATCCGATGAGCCGAACTCCATAAAAGAACATGGGTCGCTAGCCCACAAAAATGAGTTGAAACTCAAAAGAATGCATAGGTCGTTAGCCTATAAAAGAAATGAGATGACACACAATAAAACGAGGTATAGTCCCCTGTGTGGACAAAGAGACATTGCATATCGCAAGTCTAATCACAAAATGATGACCAATGATCAATAAAAAGTGTGGATTATAGTAAGCTAGTAAATAAATGAGTTTAGCTTCATGTCCCTTAACCACTGGCTTAACTTAAATATTCATGAACAAATTGTAGATCTCCACTCATAAAATTGTCACAAAAGTTTCAATCGAACAAGTCCAAAAATTAACCGACGAAGTAAACATAAGCATTTCATTCCACAAGTTCTACTAAGCCGTTTAATTAGATTTCTCAAACGAATGAGGTAAAGGTCTGTGTATACTAATAGAGTGGAAAACGGTTTTAGAAACAAGCTTTGTATTAAAAATAGAGTTGAAATTATCTTTGAGAAAGAGTTTTAATATTCATGAACAAACCATAAAAATGATTGTAAACACAATCAAATCATCAAAATTCACATTCGAAGATGTGAATTAAATCCAAAGAAATAGATACCAAATCTATCAAAATGGATATTCCCTAAAAATCCCGAAATAGAAGTCATAAAAGTCGTATAAATGATAACAACAACTTGGATAATCGTGAAACGATAAAAATTGAAATTTCAAGCAAAATAGGCAAATCGGGATAAAGCGGCAGGTCAATCGACTGGATACCGAGTTCAGTCAACTGGCCCAATGCCTGGAAAACTCTCGGGTTCCAGGTCAGTCGACTGGACTCAGAGCGCCAGTCGGTGGAACCTGTTTTCCAGTATTTCCAGCCTAGTCCCTAAAGGGGCAAGAATCCGAACGGAGTCGATCGATCGAGTAATTGCAATTAAGGATTTATGCCATGCGACAACCCAGTCCTATAGGCTCTCCGACTCACCCCAAAGACATGTTCACACATCAAAGCTAGGATTTTTAAAGATTTAACTTCAAAACACCAAAAATTGAAATGTTCACCAAATCAATTCAAATCAAAAGCAAATGAACATGAATAGATGTTAGGAATTGATGCAGGCCATCTGAATAAAGACTTAGGTCGAGACCGACCTAAGCATACCTATAAGTCGTTCCAACGACCTAAGGATGAAGACGGGTTAAGCTTAAGTCGTGAGCGACTTAATGAGGTGAAGGAAAACGAGTTAAGGAATGAGACGGCCCGAGTCAAAAGCCAGGGACATAACGAGCAGGTCGATATACCGCATTGTTGTAGTGAAGACTTAAGTCGGCTACGACCTAAGGAAATGGTAGGTCGTCTACGACTTAACAAGGAACAAGAGAGGGAGGTGACGTTAAGTTGCGACCTAACGAGTTACGGGTTACGACCTAAAGGACGAGTTACGGGTTACGACCTAAAGGAAGCACGGCTTATCAACTTACGGGATAACAAGGACATTGAGGGAACTCCAGGTGAAGCTTAGGTCGTGGATATGTTGAGTCGTATGTCGTGTAACCTGTGTTGTTTTGTTGGGTCGTAGCATTTTTAAGTCGTCTGTGTTGTATTGTGTTATAAACTGTTAAGTCGTACTTTTTAAGTCGTCATGTCTTGAGTCGCTGTGCTGTAGAGTTATGTTGGGTCGTATGTCGCGTGTTTCTTATGTCGTGTACCGTGTTGTATCTTTAGGTCGTCGCCGGCCTACGTGTTGTGTCGTAATTTGTTTGTTTTCTTCCTTGAGTCGTATGTCGTGGTGTACTGGTGTTATACTGTTTTAGGCAAACGCATGTTGTATTGTAAAGGAATGAGTCGTGTGTTGTTCAGTCGCTGCCGACCTAAGGTGAGTCGTGAGTCGTGAACGACATATAGGCCAGTTGTGAAAAACGCTATAAATAGGCGTGGTCGTGTCACTTTGTAAGTTGTTGATTTTTGAATAAAATTCCTGTTTGATTGCTGTGTGCTTTCATCCTAAATTGGTAGTTGAGTGTAATCTCCTATCTCCACTTTCGATTATTCGAGTGCGCTCGAATCAACGATTGTTGAAGCCGATTCGCGGAATCAAGTGCGCTTGATCAACGCTTGAAGAATTGAAGATCTTCTTTCACGGTATCGTGCGCGATCATCGTGTCGAAGATAGCTAGAATTCGGTATCTTTGTGATCAACGAATTTGGGCATTTCAGTATCTTCAATCCACCGATTGCTACATTTTCATCGTTATATCGATTTTCTGTTAATCCGCTGCGTCAGTTTTGGTATCGGAGCTTGACTTAGCCAATCATAGCTAAGACGAATCTTGGAGCCAAGGAGTTTGAAGTTTGGTGTTCATCATGTTCATTTTGAAGTTGCAACAAGTTAGAAGCTTTCGACCCATTTCATTTTGGATTAAAGTCCGCAAAGTGTTTGAATTTTTGGAGAAGGGTGTGAGCCGTGCATCATTTGTTGAGCCGAGCTAAGTATAGGCCGTGTATACTTGGAGAAGTAGCCGAGCCTTGGTGAAGTTTGTTTGAAGTTTGAGCCGTGCTTTGTTTGTTTTTGGGGTTGGAAAGTTGTGAAGTTTGAAGATTGTATTGAATCAATTCATGCCGCCGAGAAGAGCTAATCGTCATCAAAATGTTGAAGCGTTGTATAGAAGAGAAGAAGCCGAGCAAATGGAACAACGTATCAATGAGAAGTTTGATGAAGGCATTGGAAAGTTAGAGAAATTGATGAATGATTGGAATCAAAATCAAAGGAGGAGATCACCAATCTCGAACCATGGAGGAAACAGAGTTTCGCCATCGGTTACGGAAGCGAGAAGGGTATCACCGCAATCTTTTAGAGAAAGGAGAGAAACATCAATTTCATCAAGAAGAGATCACCATGACTATGGATGTGAAGAGAGGAGAACTCCACATGAGTTTGAAGAAGAGCCATATAGAGATGAAGAGAGACATAGTAGAAGAGACATGCGTGATCGAAGGGATGTTGATGGTCGAGATCGATATAGACATACATTTGATTTTAATGAAGAGGGTGATAGAGCTAGCGTGCATTATCGAGATCGAGACCAAGTTCGAAATTCATATCGAGATGTGGATGAGGATCGTCGATGGGAATCGGGTATGAAGATGGAAATTCCAGAGTTCAAGGGTGGAATGGTTGCTGAAGAATTTTTGGATTGGTTATCTAATGTTGAGGAGATCTTTGATTTCAAGGAGGCTCCTAAAGATCGTCGAGTGAAGTTAGTTGCTACTAAGTTGAGGGGGAGAGCTTTGGCGTGGTGGCAGCAAACTAAACTTACGAGAGAACGGATGGGGAAGTCAAAGGTTGTTGAGTGGGATAAGATGAAGAAAATGATGAGAGCTACATTTTTACCATACAACTATCAGTCACTTATGTACCAGAGATTGCAGAATCGAAGGCAAGGGACGAAGACTCTTAATGATTATGCTGACGAGTTTTATCAACTCATTGCTAGAAATGACATTATGGAGACAGAGGAACAACTGACTGCTAGATTTGTTGGAGGGTTGCGAATGCAGATCCAGGATATGGTTAATATGTTCGATCCAAGATCTGTGGCGGAAGCACACCAAAAGGCGTTGGCTTGGGAAAAGCAGGGAAGGCGTGTAGGTGGTGTGTATACTAATTCCAATAATCCAATGAAGGGTTCCGGTGGAAGTTCTAATGTTTCTAAACCTATCAGTAAGCCAGTAGTGAAGGAGGGTGAGAAGGAAAAGGTTAATAGCAGTTTCAAATGTTACAATTGTCAGGAGTTGGGTCATAAAAGCAATGAATGTCCAAAGCCTAAGAAGCGAGTGATGGTTGCAGAGATTGAAGAAGAGGATGTGGAAGCTGAATGTTCTAAATCACGTTATGATGAGAAGGAAGAAGAATTGTCCGGAGATGAAGGGTGTAATCTAATGATGAGGAGGTCTTGTTTAACGCCCAAGCAAGAAGATGAGTCTAGTTGGTTGAGGAGTCATATCTTTCAGTCAACATGTACTATATTGGGGAAAGTTTGTAAGTTTGTAATTGATGCAGGAAGTTGTGACAATATTATCTCTACAGAAGCTGTGAGAAAACTGAAGTTAAAAACGGAGAAAAACCCTAATCCTTACAAGTTAGCATGGCTGAGAAAAGGAGGAGAGGTGAAGGTGGATAAGCGAGTTCGAGTTCCATTTTCTATTGGGAAGAAATATAAAGACGAGATCTGGTGTGATGTAGTCGAGATGGATGTTTGCCATTTGCTTTTGGGACGACCGTGGCAGTATGATCGAGCAGTGCAGCATGATGGTCGGACCAATAGCTACAGTTTTATGTTTGAAGGTGTGAAGATTATATTAGTTCCAAAGAAGAGACAACAGGAAGAGAGTAAATCTGAAGAGATTGAGGAGCTGAAGACTTTATTGACTTTGAAGGAATTTATTAAAGAAGTTGAAGAGGAGCCTGAAGTCTATTTGTTGATTGGACGAGAGAGTCATGAAGAGGTTGAAATCCCAGAAGAAGCGAAGCCAGTTTTGAAAGAATTTGAGGATGTGTTTCCAGAAGAGTTGCCCAAGGAGTTACCGCCACTGCGAGACATTCAACATCGAATCGATCTTGTTACGGGAGCAGTATTACCACATAGACCACGCTATCGAATGAGTCCGAAGGAACATGAAGAGTTGAGGAGGCAGGTGGAAGAGTTACTTGAGCAGGGACGTGTGCAGGAAAGTTTGAGTCCATGTGCTATGCCAGCTTTGTTAGTACCAAAGAAGGATGGTTCGTGGAGGATGTGCACTGACAGTCGAGCATTGAATAAGATCACTGTGAGGTACAGATTCCCAATGCCGAGGTTGGATGATTTGCTAGATCAGTTGAGTGGGGCTACTATCTTTTCGAAGATTGATTTGAAGAGCGGATATCATCAAATTCAAATTAGACCAGGAGATGAATGGAAGACAGCTTTCAAGACAAGAGAGGGATTATATGAATGGTTGGTTATGCTGTTTGGTCTATCGAATGCACCGAGTACATTTATGAGGGTGATGAATCAAATTTTCAGACCGTACATTGGGAAGTTTGTCGTTGTTTACTTTGATGATATTCTGATCTATAGTGCGAGTACAGAGGAACATGTAGAGCATTTGAGAAAGGTGTTAATTATTCTTCGTGAGGAACAATTTTATGCAGCTACGAAGAAATGTGTGTTCATGACTCGAAGTGTCTTATTCTTGGGATATGTTGTATTTGAGAAGGGTATTCAGGTGGATCAGAGTAAAGTTGAAGCAGTCAGAAATTGGCCACAACCAAGGACTATCACTGAAGTTAAAGTTTTCATGGATTGGCATCATTCTACCGAAGATTCATACCACACTTCAGTAGCGTGATGGCACCAGTTACTGATTGTATGAAAGGGAAAAAGTTTTCTTGGTCGGAGGAGGCAGGGTTTGCTTTTGAACGAATCAAAGAACTTTTGACGACAGCACCAATTCTTGTATTACCAGACTTTCAGTTGTTATTTGAGTTACACACTGATGCTTCTAAGGTTGGGATTGGAGGGGTGTTGAGTCAGAAGGGACGTCCTATTGCATACTTTAGTGAGAAGTTATCAGGGGCAAAGATGAGATATAGTACGTATGATGTGGAGTTTTATGCTGTGGTGCAAGCAGTGAAACATTGGAGACACTATCTGTTCCATAAGGAGTTTGTTCTTTACACAGACCATGAAGCGTTGAAGCATTTGCAAGGACAGGATAAGATTTCTGCGAGACATGCATCGTGGATTGCCTATTTACAGCAGTTTACTTTTGTTGTGAAGCACAAATCTGGGGTAACAAATCGTGTAGCTGATGCATTGAGTAGGAGGAGTCATTTATTAACAATGATGAAAGTTGAAGTGACAGGTTTTGAATTATTGCCAGAGCTTATTGAAGAAGATTCTTACTTTAAGAAATTTGTTGAGAAGGTCAAAGAGGGAAGTTCTGATGAATTTGTGTTGATTGATGGTTTCTTATTTAAGGGGAATCAATTGTGTGTACTGGATTGTAGCTTGCGAATGAAGTTAGTAAAGGAGATCCATGAGGAAGGACATGTTGGTAGAGACCGGACATTGCAGTTAATATCTCAATCCTACTATTGGCCATCGATGAGGAAGGAAGTTGAAAGGTTTGTTCAGAGATGTCACGTTTGTCAAGTTTCGAAAGGAACGGCTGCAAATGCGGGTTTGTATATACATTTACCTGTACCTACAAAACCTTGGGTGGACGTTAGTATGGATTTCGTATTGGGTTTGCCGAGAACGCAAAGGGCAAATGACTCGATATATGTTGTGGTGGATCATTTCTCGAAGATGGTACATTTTGTTGCTTGTAAGAAGACGGCGGATGCTGTTCATGTGGCTCAGTTATTTTTCAAGGAGATCTATCGACTTTATGGATTGCCAGAGTCTATTGTGTCAGTTAGAGATACTCGTTTTCTGAGTCATTTTTGGTTAAGTTTGTGGAAGATGGTTGGAACGAAATTGAAGTTTAGCAGTGCTTATCATCCACAGACAGATGGACAAACAGAAGTTGTTAATAGATCGTTGGGAAATTTGTTGCGATGTCTTGTGAAGGACAATCTGAAGAGTTGGGACATGAAGTTATGCCAAGCCGAGTTTGCACATAATCATGCAGTGAATCGTAGTACGGGTTTCAGTCCATTTCAAATTGTATATTCAAGTTTGCCAAAGGGACCGTTGGAATTGGCGGTAGTACCATAACCGAAGGGGACGGTGAAACGAGCTGTAGATTTTGTTAATGGGTTGAATGAATGTCATAAAATCGTTCAGGAGCGACTGGTGAAGGCAAATGAGAAGTATAAGGGAACTGCAGATTTGAAACGAAGAAATGTTAAATTTAGCGAAGGTGATTTGGTTTACGCTGTGTTAACGAAGGATCGTTTTCCAGTAGGCGCTTATAACAAGTTGAAAGCCAGAAAAATTGGTCCTGTAGAAGTTGTGAAACGGATTAATGACAATGCTTATAGGTTGATGCTACCAGAGGATGTGTACACTTCTGACGTGTTCAATGTTAAGCATATCGTACCATATTATGGGGATGAACAATCCGCTGTGGAAGAGATTACAAATTCGACGGCGAATTTTTCTCAACCCGGGGAGGATGATGCAGGCGATCTGAATAAAGACTTAGGTCGAGACCGACCTAAGCATACCTATGAGTCGTTCCAACGACCTAAGGATAAAGACGGGTTAAGCTTAAGTCGCGAGCGACTTAATGAGGTGAAGGAAAATGAGTTAAGGAATGAGGTGGCCCGAGTCAAAAGCCAGGGACATAACGAGCAGGTCGATATACCGCATTGTTGTAGTGAAGACTTAAGTCGGCTACGAACTAATGAAATGGTAGGTCGTCTACGACTTAACAAGGAACAAGAGAGGGAGGTGATGTTAAGTTGCGACCTAACGAGTTACGGGTTACGACCTAAAGGACGAGTTACGGGTTACGACCTAAAGGAAGCACGGCTTATCAACTTACGGGATAACAAGGACAATGAGGGAACTCCAGGTGAAGCTTAGGTCGTGGATATGTTGAGTCGTATGTCGTGTAACCTGTGTTGTTTTGTTGAGTCGTAGCATTTTTAAGTCGTCTGTGTTGTATTGTATTATAAACTGTTAAGTCGTACTTTTTAAGTCGTCATGTCTTGAGTCGCTGTGCTGTAGAGTTATGTTGGGTCGTATGTCGCGTGTTTCTTATGTCGTGTACCGTGTTGTATCTTTAGGTCGTCGTCGACCTACGTGTTGTGTTGTAATTTGTTTGTTTTCTTCCTTGAGTCGTATGTTCTGGTGTACTGGTGTTATACTATTTTAGGCAAATGCATGTTGTATTGTAAAGGAATGAGTCGTGTGTTGTTGAGTCGCTGCCGACCTAAGGTGAGTCGTGAGTCGTGAACGACTTATAGGCCAGTTGTGAAAAACGCTATAAATAGGCGTGGTCGTGTCACTTTGTAAGTTGTTGATTTTTGAATAAAATTCTAGTTTGATTGCTGTGTGCTTTCATCCTAAATTGGTAGTTGAGTGTAATCTCCTATCTCCACTTTCGGTTATTCGAGTGCGCTCGAATCAACGATTGTTGAAGCCGATTCGTGGAATCTAGTGCGCTTGATCAACGCTTGAAGAATTGAAGATCTTCTTTCACCGTATCGTGCGCGATCAACGTGTCGAAGATAGCTAGAATTCGGTATCTTTGTGATCAACGAATTTGGGGATTTCAGTATCTTCAATCCACCGATTGCTACATTTTCATCGTTATATCGATTTTCTGTTAATCCGCTGCGTCAGGAATTCATACCCAACCATAATGATAGTCATAGACATGGATGTGAGATAAAAATCTCACCTTTTACACAAAACGAGGAAGGAGAAGCTTGAAAACAAAGGAGGATCAACCACTCTTCAATCTCAACTCTAAAAGCCCCAATGTAATATAATAAGCAATATTTCCCAAATTATGTTATAGGAAATTTCTGAAATTTGAGAGAGAGTGAGTGGAGAAGAAGAAGGAGATGCTTACCTGAGCTTCTCTTTGAATTTGGAGCTAAAACTTGGATTTGTTAAAGAAACCAGGGCTTAGGATTTTAATTTCTAATCTCCTCCACCATTTTTTCTAAAGCTCGAGTTATAGAAAATATTATGATGAAGTGAAGAGAAGTGGAGCGGAGTTGGGTTGATATGTTAGGTTAATGGGCTGAAACCCAAACCCAAAACCCTAAATGAAAAGGTCGAAATTTTAGCTAGCTCCAAACATATTGATGTTTATACTCAAAAAGGCCGCAAATGCCATTTTGAACCCAATGGAAGTGGTCTCGAGTTCTAATTTGACTATTTGCAAAAAGTAGCTTTTCGGACATAAATTCGACCAACGATGCTATATTTAAATATACAATCGTAAAATATGCGGGTTGTTACAAATGTGGACCTTGAAACTAAGGGATTGATTTGTGAAATAAGAATTGACTAAAAAAATGTGAACTTGTAAAGCAATATGAGTTACCCGGGTTTTAAATAGTCAATATGTGTAACGACCCCGACTTCCTACGCCCAGGAAGATGTATCGTTATTAAAGAAAGAAAGGGATGAGAAAATAGAAAAGATAGAGAAGAAAGAACAACAACATCAGAATCTCACAGCGGAACGAATAAATTATAATAATCACATAAGTATTTACATAATATACAACATCAATCAGAGTTATACAGATAATACATCACATACTAGACAGTTATAAACACCTGTCTAGTTGTACAACTCAATACAATACAGCTCAAACAATAAGACTCATAGATACCAACACAGCGGAACTATAGATATATCTACAACGCTGAAGCCTCCTGCTCCATTGCTCCTCCAGAATTCGTCAAAGCTAACCTGAATCCCTTGGCTACCCGAAAAAAAATTTGGGTACCCGAGAGTTTATGAAAAACAAAAATAAACTCCGGGTCAGACATGGGTCTGGTATGAGTAACAGGTTAAAGTTGTTTAACTTTGAAAATCTTTTGAAAACAAAAGGTATCACGTAAGACTCCCCACAAATAAACATGGGAAAGTTTTTACCTTACGCTAACCAAAACATTTGATAGGAAATTCTGTGATATTATAATAGGTCTAGGGTTTTCAAGTAAATAGAAAATAGCCGAAATTGTTACATTCATTAAATTCCAGCTACTAGCCACAAAAGTGGGTAATACAATCAAAACCGTTGGCACTTATTGGATTGTGGATTCCATGCAATGGCAGGGCTACTGGGGTACCGCCCGTCACAGTACGTGGCCGAGATCAACGTACCGAGGATCACTCCTGACCCCTGCAACACAAGGCCGGAACCATTCCTTACTGAACAGTCCCGAACAAGATAACCCCGCAGTTGGTGTACATCCAACTGCCCACACAGCCGGAATAAAAAGGGACATCAAGACAGGGGAAAATCTTGTCCTGCTTGGGCATAACCCACCTAAACTTGCTGCACCTCCCCTGTTTTAGCCATTCCCGGTTAATGAGGTTTGAGGCTGCGATTACCTTTATAGAAAACATTTCTTAGAATGCTCATCGCCCACCTGACGATGTGTTGAAAGCATTCAATCCATACAAGTTCGTTCCGGGTTCGAACGAAACCGAAGGCATTATCTCGTTACACTCATTTTGGAATCACCCTCAGAGTTAACGACGACAACCCTTGCACTCCGATTCTTCATCTTCACTTCAGAATCACGACCTATCGTTAATTTGGAATCGATGTGGTTTTCGGATGTTCCAAATAAGGAAAACCGATCCCGGTCTCATCGAAATCCAAAACGTGTCTTTTAGGGCCAAGTTGTCTATTTAGCCTTAACAGTTTAACTCAAAATCATCAATATATACACAGATAGATAATTCATAATATCACAGTAGATAATCATATCATCATCATTAACAGATAATCAAAATTATCAACCCAATCAGATAATAATATACTATCATGCTTAAACAAACATCCAAGTCACCTAGATATTATTCATCTCATATCTGAGTTTACAATCATCAAATGAAATATCAATATCATTCATCCATAAGCAATGATTTATAATCTCACCATTTGTAATTAATTTAAAATGAATTAAATTAACTACTTCTATCTCTAATTAATTTAAAGTAAATTAAATTAATTACTTTATCTATAAATCCTGCTTATACAACCAATAATTAAATTTATACAAATTAATTAATTTATCTCTAGATATTTATCTTGATTAACTCCTTTGATTAATCATTTTCTAATTACAGTAAGTAATTATTCTTTACTTACTTTCACAAATTAATTATCCTACATCATCCATAGTAATTAGCATTTAATTACCCTTTTAATTAATTTAGATATAAATAATCATATTTATTGTTAATTAATCATATTTATTATTAATTAATCATATTTATTATCTCCACATCATTAATTATTCTTAATTAACCAATTCTTAATTACATCATTAATTATTAATTAATGTAATGATCTTTAATTTAGATTTAAATTAAATTACTTTATTTAAATAACCACATTAAATGATTTCTCTTTAACTTAATTCAATTACTAATCGCCCTTGATTAATATCAATCAATAATTAACTACCCTTAATTACATATTAATAAATTAATTATTCCATAATTAATTATCTCCATTAATTAATCCCTCGATTAATTTCAAAAGTAATTATCCAAATTACTTTATTGACACATCATCATTCACTAATTACATTCAGTAATTATCATTAATTACTTCATTAAGTAATTATGCTCCATTGAATTTACTAAGTCATTAACACTTATCAATTTATCAAATGATTTCTTTAAATTAATTAAATAAATTAATTAACTTAAATTAATCATCCTATCAAAATTATTTACCATAAGCAATTAATCTCTTAATTACTTTTATCAAGTAATTCCATTTAATAGATTATCTAATTAATCTAATTAATTATCCAAAATTAATCATATATATGAATTAATTAATAATCCTTAGTTAATTATCTACATTTAATAACATTTCTTAATTTACTTCTTAATTGATCTTTAGTTATAAATTAATTTAAATTATTAACTTAAATACATAAGTCATTCCTTAATTACCCTATTATTCTTAAGATAATTTATTCCTTAATTTATTAACATTACATTTTAAATTTAAATTCGAATATTATTTGAATTGAAGAGTCAAAATGATCATAATTAAAATCTTTTAAATAAATGTAAGTAACATTTACACATGAACTTACATAAGAAAATCTTTTAAATTAAACTACTTGAATTTTAATTCAAATTTAAATTTTCAAAATACATTAATATTTAACTTGCAAATCTCAAGTTAAACAGCTTATTTACTTTCCATTCAAAACTCTTTAATCAAAGAATTCTAAGAATCAAGTTAATTTTTATTGAAACAAATTACTTTTCAAAACTATTTTATTTGGTCTTATTCATAATTAAAACCGAATTAAGCTTTCAGATTTTGAATTCTAAGTAAACTTGAATTCCTCAATTTATCTTGATTTAAAACTTCGATTTAACTCTCTTTTGACAACTAGAATTAGAAACTCGATTTTTAAATCCAAATCTATTTTAAACTTTAAAATTAAAATATCCATTTGAATCGAAAACTTTAACAAAAATCGAATTTAACTGCAGCAACATTTTGTTTCAGATCTAATTTTAAAATCTGGAAATTTTCAAGTTTTAAATCTGAAACCCCTTTAAATATTTTAAAACTGCATTTTAGATTCAAAATATAAATTTGAATTTTATACTTCTAATTAGATTTAGACTTTGTTAAATCTTAGTTGACAAACTTAAATTCAATTACATCATGATTTCAACTAACTTACATTTCATTTTGCTTTAAATTTAGTTTAAATTTAAAATCTACAGGCAGTTTATACAACCTGTAGTAAATCAACTCTCACCTGAAACCTAAACAAAATGCTTCAGGTCAATTACCTTCCTGCTTCGAGTAAAAATGTAAATAACCCGAGACTTTCCCCGAGCCCAAAACCTGCACACTAAAAACTGTGACAAATCAAACCTGGAACCATCTAAATTACCAACCCACTTCAGTGCTTCGTGTGACGACCCAGATTTTCCCAACAATTTAAAATAGAATTGTTAATTGATTTTAAAATATTTAAAGTTACTTTTATCTTAAATTCAAGACATCAATGTTCGTTTGATAATGAAATAATTGAATTGTATAGTTTAAATATTGAATTTAATAATTAAAATTGGGTAAATTGTTGAATCTGAGATTCTAAGCCTGTTTAAAATAATTTGAAGGCTTACAAAATTTGTAATGATGATACTGAAGATGATGGAATGGTTGAAATTTAATATAAAGGTAATTTGTTCAATTTTAATAATTTATCGTTTAAATTGAATTTAAAAATAGCCTTCCAAGGCACAGTCTCGGAATTCGACGAAACCAGTTCCATTGGATCCGTAATAGTTAGTTATTATCAGATTTCAATTTTCATAGCAATCGGGGTTGTCATTTGACCTTGGCAGCCCAAAACGCTTAGAACTATTTTAATCGATTTAATTTAAAATCGATAGTTTTCTTCTGTAACTCGCGCATACGATCGAATCAGCTTTCGAAACATGTTCCATTGGGTTCGGAATGCGGGTAAAACCTTATAATCGCCTCGCGGCATTCCTTAAGAGGAGTTCGAAAATTTAAATGGTAATAAACGAGACGATTGAAAATTTTATAATATAATTAAATCAACAAGTCAAAGATATTTTCACAAGCGTACTCAGGAAGCTTCTTCAACCTCTATTTTATCCCCGCCCTCCCAAATCCTCACAACAGAGGTCGGACGCTTAAAAAAAAAAAAATCAATTAACGGCGAAACGATTCTTCCATGAATCGAGTCCGAGGTTCAATCACTCGATTCGTACGCGAATATTTGCGTGGGTCGGAGCTAGCAAGGCCCACATCTTCGTTCAATTCGGTTTAGGGCTTGTCAAATTGTCGCGATTCTTTTCGTTCGAATCGTTCAAGCTCGAGCACGGTGAACCTGAGGACGAAGGCGAGGAGATCGCATCATTATGGGAAGGTGTGCTCATGGATTTGGCAGTGCGATGTCGCACTGTAGCCGTAGGAGGCGACCTTGTCGCGACAGAGGGGGGAGTGCATCTAGCATGTCGTGTTTGGGTGGGATAGGGAGACGTGAAGAGAAGGTTGTTCGCGAGATGGCAGTCGCGACATCAAGCTAGGGCAGAGATGATGGACAATGGTTCAATGTCGCTGTGAGTAATCTCTGACTCATATATTGGATTTACTGTTTGAATTTGAAAGAAACAAAGTTTAGGTTTAAATGAATTTGAAAGGAACAATTTAAATATTTTTGGGAATGATGGGTAATCCAGTTACTTTTAGGAATTGTAATTTAATAAGTTTAAATTGTAAATTAATGAGTAATTAAACAGAAATTTAAGTTAAAGTCTATGAATCGATGATGTAATTAGAAGTTAAATAGGTTGTAATTAAGAGTTAATTAATAAATTAACCTGTAACTAAGTGATTAAGTTAAGCTAAGTACTTAGAGAAGTATTTTAAGGATTGGTTAACGAATATAGCCATTGAAAGATAAATGATCAAGGGTTATTAAATGATTTATTGATGAGATTAATTTAAGGTAATTAATTTTACCAATTAACGAAGAAGAATAAATTGTGGAATTTGGTGGATATAATAACCTAGTGTATTATAATGGTATACTTAGTGAAGCAATTGGTGATAATGGTTGGTTGTAATTGATTAATGGATGGTTTGATGGAAATTACTTAATGGTATAAAAAAATCTTATTACTTGATGAAATTAATCAAAAGATTAATTTAGATGGTTAATAAAGGAATAAATTATTTATTGAATGGAATAGATAAATAAAAGAGTAGTTAATTATAGTTTGGAATAAATCGAAAATGGTTGATATTGTGGCTTAATTAAGAAAAATAAATTGATTAGGATAAATTAAAATTATAATTGAAATCTTTGGGTTTATAATTAAAAGTATAATAAAGATTGATTAATTGAAATTGGACCAAATCAAAATATAACTGGGATTCATAAATTTTTATAATCAACGATGTAAATAAAGACTGATTAATTAAGATAAATTAACCAAAGTGTCTCATGAGAAATTAATTAATATAAGTGATTAAGAATTTGAGTGATTGATTATAGTTACTTAATTTGTGACGTAATTAAAGACCACTCATTGATTTGGTAAGAACAATTAATATGGTGAAAATTATTAAAGATGATTACTTGAATGGAATTGGGAAATAATTAATCCAGGGTGAGAAATTAAAATGAAATAAGGGAGGGTTGATTAATTAATTGATTTGGAATTAATTAATGAAGATATCCAAGTAATTGAGGATTGGAATTCAATTAGAATTAATTGAATTAATTTGGGAGCTATTAAATTTGTTTATAAATGATTGTGTGGTATTGGATGTTTTGAAATAAGTTGATATCTCTAATATGAATCGTTGTGATTTTCATTTGGATAACTTGAGATATGATGTATGAGTCTCGAAGAAGTCGGGATCGGATATTGAGGAATACCCGAAACCCCTTCGAATTTTTATAAAATTGATTTGGGAAATCAATACGATGAAATGATATGACTTAAGTGAATGAGATTATTTTGTCTAAGCCTGGTACTTAGGAATTTATAAGTGAAATAAGTGTTTCCTATAGCAAATTGTGAATCGGTTAAATTGATAAAAGTTACCCGGGTTTAAATAAGTTGTTTGCTTTGGTATTCCATGTTAGTTGGATTTACTCACGCTGGTTTCCAGCCTGACCCGGGTGTTACTTTGGTGTAATGCTCGGGTCATACCGAGTATTATAGATTTTCAGGTAGGTACGTTCTGGAGCTCAAGAGACGAGATGGATGGCTATAGCATATTGTATACTTCCGCTGTATTATGTTGCTGTGTATGTGAGACTTGGTAATTTTAGATATTCAGTGACTGTATATAGTGTGAAACTCTGATGTATATTAAATGTAATCGACATATATAGTATTCTTTTGTAAGCTATTATTTTATTTATTATATTTTATCCGCTGCGAATGTGAGATGTTGTTGATTTTGTTCTTCTTCTTCTTCTATATCTTTCTTCTTTCCATAACTATCTGGAGTTTTCGGCTTTGAAAATTCCGGGTCGTTACATTTGGTATCAGAGCTGAAAGGTTAAGCGAGAACCTTGGCTCTGGTGGGAATTACTCATTGAATATAGTCCGTAGTACTCTAGAATGAGTTTGAGTATGTGTGTGTGTGTGTGTCTATATATATATATATATATATATATATATATATATATATATGAGAGCGTACTTGTTATTTGCTTATAAAGATTTTTAATGATTTTATATAAAAATATATATTTTGAAATATATAGCAATATTTCCTTCTAAGGAATATCTAGATGATTCGTTGTTAAATTATTGAAATTAAGTTAAGAAGTAAAATAAAATACGCCCAATTGAAACTTATAACCAAGTTGAAGAGTAAACTTATATAAAAAAAATGGAATTAGAAATATAGATTGAAAATGTAATTTATAAATTGAAATAAACGTCATAAATAAATGAGATTATAAGTTGAAATAGAATTCCGGAGAATATTTGAAAATAAAGTGAGATGAAATTCCAGAGTAGTGTTTAAATATGAATTGGATGAATGTGGAATTTGGAATTTTTGGGAAAAATTTAGAATTCCTTTGGATTTGGAAGTGGTTTCCAAAGGTTTTGGAGAAATAATAGTATTATTTCGTAAATATTTTTGGTGTTGAATTGGAAATCTGGAAGATTTGAAATTAAAAATATTTGGAAATGTTTTTAAAGAAATAAAAGCATTGAACTCTTTTGGTCAATGGAAAATAAAGTCGGTGATGACTGTAGCATCATCGATGTTCATTTTCGAGTTTCTAGAAGAGAAAATTGCTACCAAATTGCTTTAAATTGGGATTGTTTGTGAATTGGGTTTGGTTTGAAATTCAAAGGGATAACTGAATTCGCCAAAGAATTTTGGATATAGTTGAATACTAAGGTGATATTGAAATTTTGGAAATTTGTTTAAATTCTGGAATCTTGATAAAACATTTATGGAATAATAAAAGAAAATATAAGTAGAGATAAGTTGAAATGAAGAATTGGACTCAGAAATTTGAGATTGTTTAAAAACTTTAAATAAAAGATAATTTGGTTTAAAAGGTTAAATCAACCTTTGAGAATTTAACTCGAATTTATATAATTCGAGGTAGTTTAAAATTCAAGATTGAAATTGAATTAGTTCAAAATTTAATTTGGGTTGAAGTAATTGGATTGGTGATTGAAAATATATAAGTTTAAAAATTTTAATGGGAAATTGGAATGGATTAAATTGAAGTGATTTGGATTCTGAAATTAAATTGATAATAATTCAAATTGATTGGAATACTATGAAATTATAATTAAAATTGAACAGGATTAAAATCAATTAGAATTTGATTTAAATTTGGAAAGGAATTAAGATTGATTCAACTTGAATTGGGAATTAATCAAGTCCAATGGAATTTGGAGTTATTTGTATTGGAATTAGGTCACTTTAAATGGAAATTTAAATTGAATTGTTGGGGAGGTGAACAGTTGGCTCTTGACTATTTTTAATATAAATTATTTTGATATAAACTTATTTTCTAAGCTATTAAATATATACAGCCTTTCTTTTTTAAAGCTAATTTTTTATATATTTGTTTTACCATTATTTTTGGAGCTATTTAAATATTTTTCAATTGTTTCCTAAACTACTTACTATTTTTCCACTGCTTTATAAATAAATTACTGTCTTTCAATTGTCTAAAAATCTCTGGAACTATTCAACTATTTTTCGACTATTTTATAAATTTGTTAACTATTTTACAATTATTTTGCAACTAATAGTTATTTTTCAACTACTTACCTTTTTTTTTAAATTTTCATGCTATTTTTCTAAACTGGTCGGAGTTCAAACTTTTATTGATTAAAGTACCCAACTGAGATAAGGATTGAAGTAATAATCCAAATAGGGATTAATGTAAAGGTGAATAAAGAATGTGAAATGGTTCTTTTGAACTGAAAAAATATTTTGAGAAATATGAAATGAATAAAGATGGAAATTGGATATTTCTATGGTTTTTGAGAGTGTTTGGAGTATAAAAGGGTTTTATACAAGAAAGTAAGGATCCAAAGTTTTAAAAATTAATATATATATATATATATATATATATATATCTGAATATATATAAAGGATCTTATGAGGATTTTGGGAAAGGCTTTTGATTTTTGGAAAAAAACAATATTGAGTTTTGGAAAGCCTATTTTAAGAATTATCGATTTTGGGATAATCGATTTTGTGTAAAGGAGCTTTGATAAAATTCATACTAGGTGTATGATTTGAAAGATACTATATGTGTATAGTATAAAGTGTTTTGATGATAGCTCTGGGGAAAAAGGCGCTCCCTTGAAATGAACTTCTCAGGAGTGCCACTGGGTGGTGCTGCCTGGAGCCCGAGGGGGATCTAAAGTTGATCCTGTGAGGAGTCCGGACAAAACTAGTTCCTAGGGATTATGAGTAGTGTATACCATAGCGGAAGTCGTGTGTGCCGTGGAGAGCCAACAGTTTACGTTTGATTCTATACTGGTAAACTGCGACCTATGGTATAACATAGCGAAAGTCGTGTGTGCCGCTGAGAGCCAACAGTCTGCGTTTGAGTTTATCTCGGTAGACTGCGACCTATGTAAAAGTGGAGAAGTTTCATTTTGATAGCGAGATCAGAGGCCGCGGAGAGCCTGCAGTTACATGGACTTTTGTTGCGACTGCAACGTAACCCTGGTATGTAACGGTGACCATGGAATGGGGGTGATGATTTTCAGAGCATTGTCACCAAAGATATTACCTCTATTTTCGAAAACTGTTTCTATACTTTTAATAAAATTATTTTTCTAAATTTTTTCACTGGGTGTTGAAAACGGGTTTACCAAGTACTTATAGATTTTCAGTCCTACGACTGATCAACGTGTGATTGAATTTCTGTAAGAACAAGGATGGACTGGTTGAGACATCGAGTTATAAGAAATATTTTTATAAAAGGCTATTTTAATTGTATTATCTGTATTTAAGGCATTTCTAAATCTTAAAATAAAAGGGGAATCCAAATTGGAATTATAAAATAAAATTGGACTCAGGAAGTTAAAATGATGCGATTCTTTGTAATAAAATCGCATATTGATTTGAAAGTTAGAAGTAAGCTAATTAACAAAATAATTACTTGATGGAGTATGTTAATAAAATTTAACTTTGGTTAATAAATAAATTGTAAATTAATAATGGAGTTTGGAAATGAATTCAAATTGTAAATAGAATTCGACTTGGATTTAGTAATGAAATAAATTAGAAGGGATGTTGTAAAAATAAAATAGGGCTGGATTGAAAAAGAAATGTGATGGTTTGAATTATAAATAAAATTCAAGGGTGATTTGAATAATATTTAATGAGATTTGCAAGTGGATTGGATATAAGAAAAGTGATTATAATAGAAATAGTTTGAGTTGCAAAGTAAAATCCAAGTGAATAGAAATAAATTGAGATGGTCTTGTATTAATAAAATAAATTCGAAATAAACAAGTAAATTAAAAATTTTAATGGGATCACTGGAATTATATAATAAATGGATGAAGCCTGATGAATAAAAAAAAATTTAATCAAACTTTAATTGGAATTGGATTATCAGACTGGACTTAAGTTCGGTGGCATATGTGCCTGGATATTGTTTTGATAAATTGAGAGGGTGGATTAAATTTACAATGAAGGAGATGGGCTAACTGAATTAAATGGAATTTGATTTAACGAGAATCAAATTTAATGGAAGTGAACTTAAGTTGATGTTGGAATAAATTAAAGTAATTAACTTAAGTTCAAAGTTTATGGAAGCTTGGCTTCGAATAAGGATAAAAGCCTATAAATTAAAGCTTGGATAAAATTAATTTGGAAATGGTTATAAATTTAGGAATATTGAATATGCTAAGCTTAATCATATGAAGTCAATTAGGTGATGAAATGAAATGCGTACGTATGGTTGGTGAATAAATTAAAATGGAATTGAATTAAATAAAACTGAGTTGAAATCAAATTTTAGTTGGTTATAAAACTTAAACAATTAATTATTCACTTGGATATTTTCAAGTTACGTGGAAATGATTATCGTTTAACGTAAACGAGATTTAATAAAATTAAATGCTATGAATTAGTGGAAGCGATATAATTGATTTTTGAATCAATTGAAGTGAATATGAGATTGTTACGCTTAAAATGAGTTGAATGCAAGTAATTGTGTGTAAACCATTAAAATTGAATGAAAAGGGATACAAATTTGGTTAGAAACAACTAGATGTGCTTTAAAACATATTAATTGCTTATTGGAAGTGTTTGGTGCTTGTTATTTATGTAATGCTTGTGTTTAGCTATTAAAAGTAAGTGAAATGTTAATAGACTTTCTATATATGACACTTACATATTAAATTGAGTAAGTACAGGTACAGGGAAGCCATTTGGCTAGATTGGGTATGCTAATTGCTAGAATTTGTAAGCTGCTTGCTTAAATGCTAAATAAGGTACGCCTACGCAATAAAAATAGGAAATATGAACTGTTTTTGCTTTTTCTGACCGTGTGGGTCGATGTATACATATTTATATCTATTGTCAAATTGCAAAAGCTCCTCCGTACAAAGGAGACTCTGCCAAAAAATTTTGAAAATTTTGGGAGTTAGAAAATTTTTGGAAAATTTTGGTTAGTAACAAAATAATTTTGAATATGAAACTGAAATAAACAAGTAAATGAAACTAATATGAATCAATTTAAAAAGAAAGATAAAATTTAATATTAGAAATTGAAAATAAATTAAATTCATATGAAACGGTGAAAATTAAGGTCGAAGAGAAGTAATTGTGAAGGCTTCTGTAAGGAAATGAATACAATGAATTGAAAGGTTCCGATTGGATATTGTTGCTAAATAGAATATGCAGGTATTGTAAAGGGAAAAGAAAATTGGATTTGGTTGCCAAAAGATAAATGTGAATTGCCCGACAAAAAGGTATGTATTTTAAATTCTTTATGAAATTGGATTGGGTTTTTGATGTAGCCGCTTGGCTTTTGTTTTCTTTTTGGAATTTGGGATCCATTAGAGGCCTTTTGTAGTAGTACCGAGCTAGCCGGGCAAAGGAGACTCTGGAAAAAAATTTCGGGAATTTAGGGAGTTAGAAAATTTTTGAGATAATTTTGATAGTTCAAAAAAATTAGGTTTTAAACTGACATTTAAATGATCGAGAAAAGGGGTATCGTTTGATATTGTGGAAGAGTTTGGGAGGTAGTAAGAATAATAAAGGGGGTTTTTATGAAAGATAATTGTTAAGTTGTAGAACTGTTTGGTTTTGGGAAAAAGTTGACAGGTATGGGACATTCTTCCTAACTAGTAATTTCGGGGACAAAATTCTTTTAAGGGGGGAGGAATGTGACGACCCAGATTTTTCCAACAATTTAAAATAGAATTGTTAATTGATTTTAAAATATTTAAAGTTACTTTTATCTTAAATTCAAGATATCAATGTTCGCTTGATAATGAAATAATTGAATTGTATGGTTCAAATATTGAATTTAATAATTAAAATTGGGTAAATTGTTGAATATGAGATTCTATGCCTGTTTAAAATAATTTGAAGGCTTATAAAATTTGTAATGATGATACTGAAGATGATGGAATGGTTGAAATTTAATATAAAGGTAATTTGTTCAATTTTAATAATTTATCGTTTAAATTGAATTTAAAAATAGCCTTCCGAGGCACAGTCTCGGAATTCGACGAAACCAGTTCCATTGGATCCGTAATAGTTAGTTATTATCGGATTTCAATTTTCATAGCAATCGGGGTTGTCGTTTGACCCTGGCAGCTCAAAACGCTTAGAACTATTTTAATCGATTTAATTTAAAATCGATAGTTTTCTTCTGTAACTCGCGCATACGATCGAATCAGCTTCCGAAACATGTTCCATTGGGTTCGGAATGCGGGTAAAACCTTATAATCGCCTCGCGGCATTCCTTAAGAGGAGTTCGAAAATTTAAATGGTAATAAACGAGACGATTGAAAATTTTATAATATAATTAAATCAACAAGTCAAAGATATTTTCACAAGCGTACTCAGGAAGCTTCTTCAACCTCTATTTTATCCCCGCCCTCCCTAATCCTCACAACAGAGGTCGAACGCTTAAAAAAAAAATCAGTTAACGGCGAAACGATTCTTCCATGAATCGAGTCCGAGGTTCAATCACTCGATTCATACGCGAATATTTGCGTGGGTCGAAGCTAGCAAGGCCCACGTCTTCGTTCAATTCGGTTTAGGGCTTGTCGAATTGTCGCGATTCTTTTCGTTCGAATCGTTCAAGCTCGAGCATGGTGAACCTGAGGACGAAGGCGAGGAGATCGCGACATTATGGGAAGGTGTGCTCATGGATTTGGCAGTGCGATGTCGCACGGTAGCCGTAGGAGGCGACCTTATCGCGACAGAGGGGGGAGTGCATCTAGCATGTCGTGTTTGGGTGGGATAGGGAGACGTGAAGAGAAGGTTGTTCGCGAGATGGCAGTCGCGACATCAAGCTAGGGCAGAGACGATGGACAATGGTTCAATGTCGCTGTGAGTAATCTTTGACTCATATATTGGATTTACTATTTGAATTTGAAAGAAACAAAGTTTAGGTTTAAATGAATTTGAAAGGAACAATTTAAATATATTTGGGAATGATGAGTAATCCAGTTACTATTAGCAATTGTAATTTAATAAGTTTAAATTGTAAATTGATGAGTAATTAAACAGAAATTTTAGTTAAAGTCTGTGAATCGATGATGTAATTAGAAGTTAAATAGGTTGTAATTAAGAGTTAATTAACAAATTAACCTGTAACTAAGTGATTAAGTTAAGCTAAGTACTTAGAGAAGTATTTTAAGGATTGGTTAACGAATATAGCCATTGAAAGATAAATGATCAAGGGTTATTAAATGATTTATTGATGAGATTAATTTAAGGTAATTAATTTTACCAATTAATGAAGAAGAATAAATTGTGGAATTTGGTGGATATAATAACCTAGTGTATTATAATGGTATACTTAGTGAAGCAATTGGTGATAATGGTTGGTTGTAATTGATTAATGGATGGTTTGATGGAAATTACTTAATGGTATAAAAAAATCTAATTACTTGATGAAATTAATCAAAAGATTAATTTAGATGGTTAATAAAGGAATAAATTATTTATTGAATGGAATAGATAAATAAAAGAGTAGTTAATTATAGTTTGGAATAAATCGAAAATGGTTGATATTGTGGCTTAATTAAGAAAAATAAATTAATTAGGATAAATTAAAATTATAATTGAAATCTTTGGGTTTATAATTAAAAGTATAATAAAGATTGATTAATTGAAATTAGACCAAATCAAAATATAACTGGGATTCATAAATTTTTATAATCAACGATGTAATTAAAGACTGATTAATTAAGATAAATTAACCAAAGTGTCTCATGAGAAATTAATTAATATAAGTAATTAAGAATTTGAGTGATTGATTATAGTTACTTAATTTGTGACGTAATTAAAGACCACTCATTGATTTGGTAAGAACAATTAATATGGTGAAAATTATTAAAGATGATTACTTGAATGGAATTGGGAAATAATTAATCCAGGGTGAGAAATTAAAATGAAATAAGGGAGGGTTGATTAATTAATTTATTTGGAATTAATTAATGAAGATACCCAAGTAATTGAGGATTGGAATTCAATTAGAATTAATTGAATTAATTTGGGAGCGATTAAATTTGTTTATAAATGATTGTGTGGTATTGGATGTTTTGAAATAAGTTGATATCTCTAATATGAATCGTTGTGATTTTCATTTGGATAACTTGAGATATGATGTATGAGTCTCGAAGAAGTCGGGATCGGATATTGAGGAATACCCGAAACCCCTTCGAATTTTTATAAAATTGATTTGGGAAATCAATACGATGAAATGATACGACTTAAGTGAATGAGATTATTTTGTCTAAGCCTGGTACTTAGGAATTTATAAGTGAAATAAGTGTTGCCTATAGCAAATTGTGAATTGGTTAAATTGATAAAAGTTACCCGGGTTTAAATAAGTTGTTTGCTTTGGTATTCCATGTTAGTTGGATTTACTCACGCTGGTTTCCAGCCTGACCCGGGTGTTACTTTGGTGTAGTGCTCGGGTCAGACCGAGTATTACAGATTTTCAGGTAGGTACGTTCTGGAGCTCAAGAGACGAGATGGATGGCTATAGCGTATTGTATACTTCCGCTGTATTATGTTGCTGTGTATGTGAGACTTGGTAATTTTAGAAATTCAGTGAATGTATATAATGTGAAACTCTGATGTATATTAAATGTAATCGACATATATAGTATTCTTTTGTAAGCTATTATTTTATTTATTATATTTTATCCGCTGCGAATGTGAGATGTTGTTGATTTTGTTCTTCTTCTTCTATCTCCTTCTTCTTTCCATAACTATCTGGAGTTTTCGGCTTTGAAAATTCCGAGTCGTTACACTTCGAGTCCTCCACCACCTTGCTTCGAGTTACATACTCGATTGACTCGAGTGATTTCCAGTTCAAAACTCTGCACCCAAAAAAATCAACACCACCATACTTCACTGGCACGGTGCACGTGCACCGTGGCCCTAGCCATCTCCGGCCATCATCTGGCATTCCCACACGACGCCAGTCGCCTCTAGATCCTAACACAACCCCCAGAAGCTAAACACTTGCTCGAAAACAAAAACAAACCCCCCTCTGCAACCTGGAAACACCAACACTTCCCACTTCAAAACCTGTCACCCTCGAGTTCTCCACTCTCCGTCCATATGACTGTCTACAACTCCGGCATCTTATTCGACTCCAACCCAACTATCACCACCCCAAATATCCCTGCACTCGATCACCAACATGGTCCGTGGCGATCGTTTCTTCAAAGTACAGCAAAATTAGGTTTAGAAATAAAATCACGTGACCATTGCCTCCACCTGCTTCTGATCAACCACCACCCAATTTTCCTAGCTTCTCCAGTCACTCGTCCCTCACCACATAGAACCCCGAGCACTCCGGACCATTCGATCACCCACAAATCGACAACAACCCGTTTCTCTTCAAACCAGAACTGCATCAAGAATCCCACACTGGAGATTGTGGTATTGCTTCTAAAAATCGTGATCAGGTATGAAGTTCAACTCCTAGGCCTGAATCAATACATTGTGTAACCTAAATTTACACCTATTTTAGTTTTTAGCAGTAAACTTGGTTTCCAGAGTCAAAAATATCTTATTTAACTTAAGTTCCATGTTTAAAACTAGAGTTTATAGTTAAGCAACCAAGTTTGACATATATATTAGATTTAAAACTGAGACAAGATCAAAGATTTGAGTTTTTAAAACAAAAATGGAATATTGGAAGATAAAAACAGAGAATACCCAGATGAAACAAATATACATATGCATACAGAGAAGACAGTAATACATTCATGCATCCAACATAAAGATTCCAGAGTTTCCATGCATCAGATTTTTTTTAAACTTAAAGAGATTTTAAAGTAAAGTGTTACTCACCTTTGCTTTGAAAAGAGGGACAGAGCACCTCTGATTGTAAACAGTTGTTGAACTTGTAAAACTGGAAATAGTCCTTACTTTGATCTTCTAATCATCTTACATGAGTGTTGTTTTCAGTTTGTAAAAATGGATATGCCTACATTTCCTAAATCTTCATGTCTTTTTCGGATTTATGATGCTTCAGTTATAAAAATATACGTGTTTGCTATGCTATGCTATGTTGAACGAACTAAAGTAATAGGATATATAAATAGGAAAACTGTTGAACAGCTTTAGGTTACCATATGTACAAGTTTTACTTGTTTTTGATATGGAAGATTTTTGTATCTGAGATGTACAGATTTATATTCACTTGAATTGACAAAATTATATGCTGAGGTGATAGTAATTAAGACTTGGTTCCTCTATTAGCTGGCATAAGTATAATTATGTACAGCTGCAAAAAGATATGCATGTAAGTATATAACCTGCAGGTCAAGATTTAGCGTGTATATGAAACTACTTGTTATAGATATTTGTTTTATTTTATTTTTTTAGTTTGAACTATAATATACATCTTTTGTGAGGTGTTATTTCCATACTTTGACTAATTTCATTTGACTAGAATGAAGCTATTTTATTTTGCGTTGCATACTTGTCTCTTCCTTTAATATTCTTGCCTGCATACTTTTATTATTTTGTCTTGCATACTTACAAGCATGTGTTTTGAATTTTACTTTGCATTAGCTTACACTACAAATTACTTACAGGCCTTATTCTTTTTATTTATTTTTTTATTTTACACAGATCATTTTTGCTTTTATACTTACCTGATTTGTTTCTTGCATTCAAAACTTTTACAAGTTACATACAAATGTTTTTCACATGCCAGGAAATGCTTTATATCCTAGATACATAAATGTTTTTATTATGCTTTGTTTAAACATTTTATAAAATTTATTTTATCTTAAACATTCTCAAAAGAATTTATTTTATAACCCAAATCATAACTTCACAAAGTATGTGTATACATATATATACATAAGTTTAAAATAACAAATTTCGATTCATTTAAAATCCATTTTAAAGATATTTCATTATTAATAAAGCTCATTATTAAGTCAAATGATTTATTAAAGAATTTATCTCTTTATTAATAAACTACTTAATTTTATCAAGCTAAATTTAAAACAAATTAAACAACCCTTTTGCTAAATTTAAATGTAAGCTAAAATTATTTTAATCAAACTAAACTTAAATCTTGAGTAATTTAAAATCATATGATCATTTATTAAATAGCTTAATATCCAACTTCTAAATTATTAAAAATATTAGAATTAGAAACATGTCTATTTATTAAATTTAAAACAAAGATTATCCATTTACAATATATACAGATATATACATTATAAATAGAAGGCAATTTGATTAACTTTTAAAAGATAAATTATCAGTTAAATATTTATTTAAAAGAAGATTATTAAATCAATTCATATATTATTGACAAATATTATCAAATCAATTTAATTTTTAATGTAGATTATTAAATTGATATTGTCCCAAATTTCCAGGATATCACATTCTTCCCCCCTTAAAAGAATTTCGTCCCCGAAATTTAAAACAAAGGTAATTTAATAACCCAATTAAAAATTTAAATACGAAACACAAGCATATATCAACATAAACTAACAATCATAGCAACGAATTCATCCAAACAAACAAATCTAACTATCCAGACAAATTTCTAAATAGAATTTTCTCGATTTTCCCCCAAGTATAAATACCGGGTTACTTGCTCTACAGAATCCAAACAACCAAAACCACTACTAAACTACAGAGTTCCTACTCATCTAAATCTACTAAACAAATCAAAATATCAGACCAAACTCAAGTCTGACCCAACAACCGAAATTCCCTAAACTGCTGTCTCTAAAATCAAAGATAGATCTTACACGTACTCCCTCAGAGATACGTAAAACACTCCGAATTCCAGTTATCCAAACTGACAATCCAATTCTGAAACCAAACACTTATCCAAAATCAAATATCCGATTACGGACTCCAAATTTCTTCATCTCTTATCCACAAAACTCTTCGGACGATCCTGGGCTTCCTTCATCTTCCCTGATCAGCTTAACCCATGCTGATGCCCTTATAAAAAAACTGAACCAAAGACAATCCAAAAAATTGATCTTTCCAAGATCAACCAAAACTTAGAATACAACTCTATTCCAAAATCAGAAAACAGAACTCACATCTCTCGTTCGAAAAAGATATAACAGGTGCACTTCAAACTGGTCTCAGATCCTGAAAAATTTCCCGTAGAACTCTCTAATCCAAACACTGCAACATCTAATTGCTTCCAAACTAAAATAGCTGCCACCATGCTTCCACTAAGCAACTCTTACTAAACAGATGAAAATGCCGATGATGATCTCAAGCACAGACTGGTCAAAACATTCCAAAAATAAAACTCAGAAGTTCCTCCAAAATTCTGAGCTGCTTCACCAACTCAATTTCCAGATGTTAATAAAACTCTAACTTCCAGAAGACAACTAGAAAAATCTCTGAAACCCTAAAAGAACACCCAAACCATCGCAAGTCACTCTTGCAATCTATACAGCCAAATTCCAAAGATACTACTTTCTTTTTATAAATCAGAACAGCTTACACTTATGTGGCCAATCCATCGAAGAAACGGGTCTACATAATTACTTTTGAATTCCATTCCAGAAAAACTGCTAAGCCAGAAGATCCCTTGCCAACACCGAAAACATCCCAAGATGAATTGCTGCCACATATGCTAAGATTTCCTATCCAAAGCTCTTCGAGAAACTTGGACCTTAAAGCAAATAAAAAACACCGAGCTGAACACAGCCACAACACCGACGCAGTCACTCTTCCTTACTTGTTCCAAATAAACATCGTCAAAGATATCCATAGTCACTGTGTCTCATCACACAGCTACTACACCTTGATGTATCAAAATATCTTGACTTACTTCTGTCCACTCGACAGATCCAAATTCTAGCTCAACCAAACTCTTACATTTCAAAGATGAACTCCGAACCTTAACAGGTTTCCTTCAGAGATCGATGAAATCCTTACACCATCCAAACTTACTCGAGACAGTATTTGGTCTACAGTCTCGACAATTACACTTCCAACCATTGATAGTTGTGTTACACACACCACTACCTATCTACCTTTACAACATATTGGAAAACCTGAACAGGTAACCCAACAATAGGTAGAAATAAATATATAAATATACATATATCAAAATTACAAATACGCTCTCTCAAGAAAGAAAATACTCAAGAGCCTAGGTATTCACTCAACCTAGTGCTCTGATACCACTGTAATGACCCCGACTTCCTACGCCCAGGAAGACGTATCGTTATTAAAGAAAGAAAGGGATGAGAATATAGAAAAGATAGAGAAGAAAGAACAACAACATCAGAATCTCACAGCGGAACGAATAAATTATGATAATCACATAAGTATTTACATAATATACAACATCAATCAGAGTTATACAGATAATACATCACATAGTAGACAGTTATAAACACCTATCTAGTTGTACAACTCAATACAATACAGCTCAAACAATAAGACTCAGAGATACCAACACAGCGGAACTATATATATATATCTACAACGCTGAAGCCTCCTGCTCCATTGCTCCTCCAGAATTCGTCAAAGCTAACCTGAATCCCTTGGCTACCCGAAAAAAAATTTGGGTACCCGAGAGTTTATGAAAAACAAAAATAAACTCCGGGTCAGACATGGGTCTGGTATGAGTAACAGGTTAAAGTTGTTTAACTTTGAAAACTTTTGAAAACAAAAGGTATCACGTAAGACTCCCCACAAATAAACATGGGAAAGTTTTAACCTTACGCTAACCAAAACATTTGATAGGAAATTCTGTGATATTATAATAGGTCTAGGGCTTTCAAGTAAATAGAAAATAGCCGAAATGGTTACATTCATTAAATTCCAGCTACTAGCCACAAAAGTGGGTAATACAATCAAAACCGTTGGCACTTATTGGATTGTGGATTCCATACAAAGGCAGGGCTACTGGGGTACCGCCCGTCACAGTACGTGGCCTAGATCAACGTACCGAGGATCACTCCCGACCCCCTGCAACACAAGGCCGGAACCATTCCTTACTTAACAGTCCCGAACAAGATAACCCCGCAATTTGTGTACATCCAACTGCCCACACAGCCGGAATAAAAAGGGACATCTAGACAGGGGAAAATCTTGTCCTGCTTGGGCATGACCCACCAAACCTCGCTGCACCTCCCCTGTTTTAGCCATTCCCGGTTGATGAGGCTTGAGGCTGCGATTACCTTTATAGAAAACATTTCTTAGAATGCTCATCGCCCACCTGACGATGTGTTGAAAGCATTCAATCCATACAAGTTCGTTCCGGGTTCGAACGAAACCGAAGGCATTATCTCGTTACACTCATTTTGGAATCACCCTCAGAGTTAACGACGACAACCCTTGCACTCTGATTCTTCATCTTCACTTCAGAATCATGACCTATCGTTAATTTGGAATCGATGTGGTTTTCGGATGTTCCAAATAAGGAAAACCGATCCCGGTCTCATCGAAATCCAAAACGTGTCTTTTAGGGCCAAGTTGTCTATTTAGCCTTAACAGTTTAATTCAAAATCATCAATATACACACAGATATATAATTCATAATATCACAGTAGATAATCATATCATTATCATAAACAGATAATCAAAATTATCAACCCAATCAGATAATAATATACTATCATGCTTAAACAAACATCCAAGTCACCTAGATATTATTCATCTCATATCTGAGTTCACAATCATCAAATGAAATATCAATATCATTCATCCATAAGCAATGATTTATAATCTCACCATTTGTAATTAATTTAAAATGAATTAAATTAACTACTTCTATCTCTAATTAATTTAAAGTAAATTAAATTAACTACTTTATCTATAAATCCTGCTTATACAACCAATAATTAAATTTATACAAATTAATTAATTTATCTCTAGATATTTATCTTGATTAACTCCTTTGATTAATCATTTTCTAATTACAGTAAGTAATTATTCTTTAATTACTTTCACAAATTAATTATCCTACATCATCCATAGTAATTAGCATTTAATTACCCTTTTAATTAATTTAGATATAAATAATCATATTTATTGTTAATTAATCATATTTATTATTAATTAATCATATTTATTATCACCACATCATTAATTATTCTTAATTAACCAATTCTTAATTACATCATTAATTATTAATTAATGTAATGATCTTTAATTTAGATTTAAATTAAATTACTTTATTTAAATAACCACATTAAATGATTTCTCTTTAACTTAACTCAATTATTAATCGCCCTTGATTAATATCAATCAGTAATTAACTACCCTTAATTACATATCAATAAATTAATTATTCCATAATTAATTATCTCCATTAACTAATCCCTCGATTAATTTAAAAAGTAATTATCCAAATTACTTTATTGACACATCATCATTCACTAATTACATTCAGTAATTATCATTAATTACTTCATTAAGTAATTATGCTCCATTGAATTTACTAAGTCATTAACACTTATCAATTTATCAAACGATTTCCTTAAATTAATTAAGTAAATTAATTAACTTAAATTAATCATCCTATCAAAATTAAATACCATAAGCAATTAATCTCTTAATTACTTTTATCAAGTAATTCCATTTAATAGATTATCTAATTAATCTAATTAATTATCCAAAATTAATCATATATATGCATTAATTAATAATCCTTAGTTAATTATCTACATTTAATAACATTTATTAATTTACTTCTTAATTGATCTTTAGTTATAAATTAATTTAAATTATTAACTTAAATACATAAGTCATTCCTTAATTACCCTATTATTCTTAAGATAATTTATTCCTTAATTTATTAGCATTACATTTTAAATTTAAATTCAAATATTATTTGAATTGAAGAGTCAAAATGATTATAATTAAAAACTTTTAAATAAATGTAAGTAACATTTACACATGAACTTACATAAGAAAATCTTTTAAATTAAACTACTTGAATTTTAATTCAAATTTAAATTTTCAAAATACATTAATATTTAACTTGCAAATCTCAAGTTAAACAGCTTATTTACTTTCCATTCAAAACTCTTTAATCAAAGAATTCTAAAAATCAAGTTATTTTTTATTGAAACAAATTACTTTTCAAAACTATTTTATTTGGTCTTATTCATAATGAAAACCGAGTTAAGCTTTTAGATTTTGAATTCTAAGTAAACTTGAATTCCTCAATTTATCTTGATATAAAACTTCGATTTAACTTTCTTTTGACAACTAGAATTAGAAACTCGATTTTTAAATCCAAATCTATTTTAAACTTTAAAATTCAAATATCCATCTGAATCAAAAACTTTAACAAAAATCGAATTTAACTGCAGCAACATTTTGTTTCAGATCTAATTTTAAAATCTGGAAATTTTCAAGTTTTAAATCTGAAACCCCTTTAAATATTTTAAAACTGCATTTTAGATTCAAAATATAAATTTGAATTTTATACTTCTAATTAGATTTAGACTTTGTTAAATCTTAGTTGACAAACTTAAATTCAATTACATCATGATTTCAACTAACTTACATTTCATTTTGCTTTAAATTTAGTTTAAATTTAAAATCTACAGGCAGTTTATACAACCTGTAGTAAATCAACTCTCACCTGAAACCTAAACAAAATGCTTCGGGTCAATTACCTTCCTGCTTCGAGTAAAAATGTAAATAACCCGAGACTTTCCCCGAGCCCAAAACCTGCACACTAAATACTGTGACAAATCCAACCTGGAACCATCTAAATTACCAACCCACTTCAGTGCTTCGAGTCCTCCACCACCTTGCTTCGAGTTACATACTCGATTGACTCGAGTGATTTCCAGTTCAAAACTCTGCACCCAAAAAAATCAACACCACCATACTTCACTGGCACGGTGCACGTGCACCGTGGCCCCAGCCATCTCCGGCCATCCTCTGGCATTCCCACACGACGCCAGTCGCCTCTAGATCCTAACACAACCCCCAGAAGCTAAACACTTGCTCGAAAACAAAAACAAACCCCCCTCTGCAACCTGGAAACACCAACACTTCCCACTTCAAAACCTGTCACCCTCGAGTTCTCCACTCTCCGTCCATATGAGTGTCTACAACTCCTGCATCTTATTCAACTCCAACCCAACTATCACCACCCCAAATATCCCTGCACTCGATCACAAACGTGGGCCGTGGTGATCGTTTCTTCAAAGCACAGCAAAATTAGGTTTAGAAATAAAATCACGTGACTGTTGCCTCCACCTGCTTCTGATCAACCACCACCCAATTTTCATAGCTTCTCCAGTCACTCGTCCCTCACCACATAGAACCCCGAGCACTCCGGACAATTTGATCACCCACAAATCGACAACAACCCATTTCTCTTCTGTTAACGCTAAAATTTGAACGCTAACACCCTGGTGTATAGGATGTGATTGTGAAAGCACCACCCGTTCGTACGGGAATTAGAAACAAGCAGAAAACTAGCAGAAAAGCAGTAAAAGACACAATATTTATAGTGGTTCAGCTTATAATCAAGCCTACATCCACTTTATCTCCTTTATTACTGATTTGATTACAATTCTTTACAAAACACTTCGATTACAACACATTTTGACGAATAGCTCAAACTTCGATGAAAAGCAATCTCTTGAATTCATGATGAATGATGTAGATCCTTTCTCGGAGTTCGTTGTATTGCTTGAATTCAAAAGTGGCAGGGTGTCGTTCTCTTCAAGAAAGTGATGGCCAAAAGTCCTCTCAATGTTATAGGTGGTTGCGTATTTATAGGCTCTGCTCGGAGTTAGGTCGCAACTTTAGACCGGTCTAAAATTGGGTCGTAGGTCAGCTCCGGGTTAGGCTAGGTCGCAGGTTACTTTCCTTTTCTAATGCGAGGTCTCCGGTTTTAGGTTGAAGTCCTAGGTCGGGGCTGAGATAGGTTAAGCTCTAGGTCGTTGCCGAGATAAGTACGAACCACTTTACTTTTAGCATTTAGGTCGGCCATTAGTTCGAGTAAATAGGCCAGCATACATGCTGGGTCGGAACCCCCCTTCTGAGCGTTTTATCGGTACCTCTTCTAACTCGTTAGATCGGTAATCCTTCTAAGGCACTAGATCGGTAGCTGCCTTAGGTCGTAGACCTTGTAAAGTACTAGGTCGGCTTCCATACTAGGTCGGAACTCTCCTTAGGTCGGCATAGCCTCATTAGACCGGCATCCCTTCATGCCTTAGGTCGGTAGCACCTTTAGGTCGGCATCCCATCAGGCCTTAGGTCGGCATTCCATGCTATGTTACTAGGTCGGCACCCGCTTATCTCGTTAAGTCGGTTGACCCTTTAACTCCTTAAGTCGGTGCCACCACTTGAGTCGCCACTTATTGAGTTGTTAGGTTGCTGGCCTCGAATAGAAGATAGGTCGCTTCATTCTTTAAGTCGTATACCGTTTTGGTCGGGGCGCTGCCCCGCACCCCGCCGGGGGCGCTGCCCCCTGGACCCCTGCGACCTGACCGGTCAGGTCGAACACCGTAGGCGGTGGCGTTGCCCCCGCACCCCCACCTTGGGGGGTTGGCACCCCCCTGGACCCCCCTCCGTAGGGGATCTTATCTGAAAATTCATTTAACAGAACTTGCTTTATTGGGAGGTTAAATCGACCATCCTTCGAGATGAACTATCATTGGCTTCTCGGTCGATTTTTGATGTCACGGCCTTGCTGAAAAAGCTGAGTTAACACTTGCCCCTCGAAGTATACGCCTAGGGACTAGGTCGTGTGCTTCGATTCTTCTTAACTCGTGCTTTATTGAGCTGCTGAGCTTGTACTTAGGCAACTTTACTTTGTTTTGTCCTGAAGCCTTTTGAACTTGACCAGAACTTGTTGCATCTCTTTATAGATTATTTTAACAACCTATTAAATGCAACATTTGCGGAAAAATGGGGCGAATATACTCATCACTGATTGCCCATATCGAGTGATGGATTAGATCAAGGAACTAATATTTTACGGTAAGTAAATTAGTATGGATTTGATGAAGTGTTGCGAATCAACTATCTTGAATGAAGTATCAACAAAAAATTTACACAGTTATAACTGCTATTTGCATTGATACTGCACTTACAAGCCTCGAATTTTTCTGAACTGAGATATTTGCCAACCAGTATTATTTCGAGTATTACTTTATTAGCTTGTTATTCAAGTAGCTTCGCACAACACTTCACACGCTTTTAGGAAACGTGCACCTTTATTTTCGAATACTCAGTTCTTTATGTAGAATGTCTTCTTGATAAGAAGAATTAGTGGAGCAAGCTGGATTTTTTCACCTCTGAGATTTTCAGAATTCGAGTTGTTGAGTGCTAATTTCGTTCTTTACTTTGTATCATTCCCTTCTCTTTCCGAATATTTCAGTCATAAGTCAATTTTTAAAAGACTAAGTGCTGTGGCGGTTAAAGAGAGGAGTGTTAAATTTCTGCTGAAAGACGAATTTTTGCACTTAATTCGGACTTTTTCCCTCTTTTGATTGACTTGGCCTTATGATGCCCCTGATTTTCAAGCAGCGACTTCAGGTGCCCCAGCTTCCGCAGAGGAACTTGCATCTAGGAGACCTGCAAATGTATGAAAAATTTTTATAGTATGGAATTAGATGATTCTTCCCACTTGTACATAATTTTGTCTGTATTTGAGAATGCAATTATTGCTCATTTTCATATAAGTTTTTCATTTTCTTTGCATAATACCGCGGTGAGCTTGTGGTCTTTTTCTTGGGTATTGCTTTGACTAATATAGCGATATTTTATTGTCCCTATACCACAGCTTATTGTAATATTCTCCATTTTTGCGGAGATTTTGGAGGACAATTCTTCTGTTTTGAGAAGACTTGTACTCTTACTTTAGAGAATAACTCTTCCATTTTGAGAAGGCGTGCACTCTTTCTTTAGAGAATAATTTTCCATTTTTGAGGAAATATTATTCTTGCTCTGGTAGAGATCGCCTTGTATTGGAGAAGCCTTTTCTTCTTCCTTTTTTTTTTTTTTTTTTTTGCGCCTCGTTGGAGGGCTTTGATTTGACATTTCAACTTTGGAGGAATGGGCCTCCACAGAGATTGCACTTCAGCTCCGGTGAAATGTGCCCCCGAAGAGGTCTTTATCCTCTGAAGGGTTGTGCCTTTGAGTAGGGCTTTAGTTTAAGCTTCAAACATGGGAAGCGTGCCTTATTGGAGGACTTTAGTTTGCACTTCAAACTTGGGAAGTGTGCCTCATTGGAGGACTTTTAGTTTTCGCTTCAAACATGGGAAGCGTGCCTCATTGGAGGACTTGAGTTTGCACTTCAAACTTGGGAAGTGTGCCTCATTGGAGGACTTTAGTTTGCACTTCAAACTTGGGAAGTGTGCCTCATTGGAGGACTTTTAGTTTTCGCTTCAAACATGGGAAGCGTGCCTCATTGGAGGACTTGAGTTTGCTTTTCAAACTTGGGAAGTGTGCCTCATTGGAGGACTTTTAGTTTTCGCTTCAAACATGGGAAGCGTGCCTCATTGGAGGACTTGAGTTTACACTTCAAACTTGGGAAGTGTGCCTCATTGGAGGACTTTAGTTTTCGCTTCAAACATGGGAAGCGTGCCTCATTGGAGGACTTGAGTTTGCACTTCAAACTTGGGAAGTGTGCCTCATTGGAGGACTTGAGTTTACACTTCAAACTTGGGAAGTGTGCCTCATTGGAGGACTTTAGTTTTCGCTTCAAACATGGGAAGCGTGCCTCATTGGAGGACTTGTGCCTCCGAAGAGGGCTTGTGTGTTTTCTGTCTGCTTGCCGATATCTTTTCACCATTTGCTTTTTAGCGATTCCTTGCCGGCATTTCCAAGCCCATGTTCTTTTCTTTGACAGTTATTCATTCCTTTTCCAGAGAAGTGCTCTACATTATTAAGTGAATCCACAGGGCAGACCCAAACTATTCAACTAGATGTCTGTTTGCACAAACGATCTTTGTTGGTTAGCAAGGGCCTGAAACCTTCACGTTAGGAAGGTGCCCCTTTGGTGGAATCGACTATTTGTAAGGAACACTTCTTATGCCGGAATTGAATTTGGAACTTTTCTGGCTTCTTCATTTGTTTGCTGAATGATTTATGGGAATCGCTTAGCTTCGTGATGTGTTGAATAGGTGAGCTTTGCTTTGATTGCCTGCAATATTAAATCGACAATTTAGCAATATATTCAAGATATTTGGCATATCGAAATGAAACAGGTCTTTTATAGTAATAGAAAACACAAGATTTATAGTTCTTATATTTCATTTGCAATGTTTTTACAACGACATTTAATACGAGAATGATAAATCCATTATTCTTTTACAAATTTGTAACAAAGCTTTAAAGTAAAACATGGATGCAAGTCCATGCTGTCCCAAACTTCTCGTGATCGAATCTCCGGTGCGAGAACAGGAACATTCTCTCCCTTCGGGGCTTTTCTTAGAGCATGAGCGTATCATTCCATCCTATCATGATTCCTGCCTGCCGGGTGAGGGGCTCCCCTGAGTGGATGAGGATGGGTCATTCCTGTCTCTTTTGACATATTGCTGGAGTTTATTCTGTCTCAATAGTTCTTCAATCAAATTCCTTAAATGACGACATTCGTTGGTGTCATGACCAGGTTGGTTGTGGAACTGACAGAACCTCCCATTATGCATAGCATTTTTCCCAACCTTCAACTCAGGTGGCTTAGGATAATCAAAAGCATCCTTGGTTGCGAGAAAGATGTTCTCCAGAGTATCAGTTAAGAGAGTAAAGTCTGAAGGTTTAAAGCGGCGAGCTTTCTTCAAGTCTCTCTGCTTTTTTCCACCATCGTTCTTCCTCTTCTGTCCTCTAGATTCTCTTTTATCAGAAGTAACACCGACATTCAAAATTTCGGCCTCGATTGCTCTTGATGTCGCAGGAAAGCTTTCCAAACGCATAAATTCATCAGCCTTCTTATAGAATTTCTCAAGTGAGTTTGGCTCCTTCATTTTTAGCCATTTACCGAATTCACTTGATTTATCGATATCCCGCATTAGATAAGTCAAAACCATCCTTGGCTCTGCGTTCTCGACTTCAGCTAGGGCTATATTGAAACGATTTAAGAATGATCTGGTAGATTCTCCGGGGTTTTGTTCTAGACTAGAGAGAGACATTATATCCTTGGCTTTTGTAGCATATAACCTGAACTGATCCTTGAACTTTCGTGTTAAGTCAGAGAATTGATCCACGGATCTAACTGGCAGCCTTGTGAACCAAAGTAAGGCCACTCCCTCTAAGTATACCGGAGAGTAACGGCACTTGATCTCATCTGTTGCTCTTGCCCCGGTCATATGCCAATCGTACTTGTACAGGAATTGGTTAGGGTCACTTGTCCCTCGATAAGCTCGGATGGTAGGAGGTACAAATTTCTTGGGAAACTCTGCCTTTAAGATTTTTTCGGTGAACGGTGTCTTACTCGGGGCAAATCCCCAATCCTTTTCATCCTCTTGCCTTTGCATGCTTTCTTTCATAATCGAGCGAACCATCCCTGATAGGTACTCCTCATCGTTCAGAGGTCTTGCAGGGCAGACGTCCGCGTCCGCTCTTCTTTCGGAAGTTTGCCTGGGCGAATATTCGCGAAAAGTTGGTTGCGGCCTTGAACCTTCAGCTTGGGAAGGTCCCCTTGCAGTGGCGTTGTCTACTTTTTGAGGAATACCTTTCTCTTGGGGGTCACGGGCATCTTCAGCATAGATTGTTTCATTATCCTGTCGTTGGTGATTTTCCTCAAGTAGGGCGTTTAACCTATCCATAATCAAGGCATTCTGGGCATTCTGGGCTTCCAACTGCGCATTCTGAGCATTCAATTGCTGATTCAATCCCAAAACTACGGCGTCCAATTCTGCTCGTGTAACTCCAGCAGTTGGAGCTGCTTGACTTAAAGGAGGAGAGGTAGCGGTATTCACATTATCGGATCTTGCGGAACTTCGCTTTCTCCCAGGAGCCATTATTTCCAATAAACTTCTGGTCTTTAGAGAGATTCTTTCAACAAACTTTCGCGAAGCAATGGTGAAAGTATTCCTGAGTTCAGTTCTCAGTGAAAGCACCAAAGTGTTAACGCTAAAATTTGAACGCTAACACCCTGGTGTATAGGATGTGATTGTGAAAGCACCACCCGTTCGTACGGGAATTAGAAACAAGCAGAAAACTAGCAGAAAAGCAGTAAAAGACACAATATTTATAGTGGTTCAGCTTATAATCAAGCCTACATCCACTTTATCTCCTTTATTACTGATTTGATTACAATTCTTTACAAAACACTTCGATTACAACACATTTTGACGAATAGCTCAAACTTCGATGAAAAGCAATCTCTTGAATTCATGATGAATGATGTAGATCCTTTCTCGGAGTTCGTTGTATTGCTTGAATTCAGAAGTGGCAGGGTGTCGTTCTCTTCAAGAAAGTGATGGCCAAAAGTCCTCTCAATGTTATAGGTGGTTGCGTATTTATAGGCTCTGCTCGGAGTTAGGTCGCAACTTTAGACCGGTCTAAAATTGGGTCGTAGGTCAGCTCCGGGTTAGGCTAGGTCGCAGGTTACTTTCCTTTTCTAATGCGAGGTCTCCGGTTTTAGGTTGAAGTCCTAGGTCGGGGCTGAGATAGGTTAAGCTCTAGGTCGTTGCCGAGATAAGTACGAACCACTTTACTTTTAGCATTTAGGTCGGCCATTAGTTCGAGTAAATAGGCCAGCATACATGCTGGGTCGGAACCCCCCTTCTGAGCGTTTTAACGGTACCTCTTCTAACTCGTTAGATCGGTAATCCTTCTAAGGCACTAGATCGGTAGCTGCCTTAGGTCGTAGACCTTGTAAAGTACTAGGCCGGCTTCCATACTAGGTCGGAACTCTCCTTAGGTCGGCATAGCCTCATTAGACCGGCATCCCTTCATGCCTTAGGTCGGTAGCACCTTTAGGTCGGCATCCCATCAGGCCTTAGGTCGGCATTCCATGCTATGTTACTAGGTCGGCACCCGCTTATCTCGTTAAGTCGGTTGACCCTTTAACTCCTTAAGTCGGTGCCACCACTTGAGTCGCCACTTATTGAGTTGTTAGGTTGCTGGCCTCGAATAGAAGATAGGTCGCTTCATTCTTTAAGTCGTATACCGTTTTGGTCGGGGCGCTGCCCCGCACCCCGCCGGGGGCGCTGCCCCCTGGACCCCTGCGACCTGACCGGTCAGGTCGAACACCGTAGGCGGTGGCGTTGCCCCCGCACCCCCACCTTGGGGGGTTGGCACCCCCCCTGGACCCCCCTCCGTAGGGGATCTTATCTGAAAATTCATTTAACAGAACTTGCTTTATTGGGAGGTTAAATCGACCATCCTTCGAGATGAACTATCATTGGCTTCTCGGTCGATTTTTGATGTCACGGCCTTGCTGAAAAAGCTGAGTTAACATCTTCAAACCAGAACTGCATCAAGAATCCCATACTATATATTGTGGTATTGCTTCTAAAAATCATGATCAGGTATGAAGTTTCAAATCCTAGGCCTGAATCAATACATTGTGTAACCTAAATTTACACCTATTTTAGTTTTTAGCAGTAAACTTGGTTTCCAGAGTCAAAAATATTTTATTTAACTTAAGTTCCATGTTTAAAACTAGAGTTTATAGTTAAGCAACCAAGTTTGACTTATATATTTGATTTAAAACTGAGACAAGATCAAAGATTTGAGTTTTTAAAACAAAAATGGAATATTGGAAGATAAAAACAGAGAATACCCCGATGAAACAAATATACATATGCATACAGAGAAGACAGTAATACATTCATGCATCCAACACAATGATTCCAGAGTTTCCATGCATCAGAATTTTTTTAAACTTAAATAGATATTTAAAGTAAAGTGTTACTCACCTTTGCTTTGAAAAGAGGGACAGAGCACCTCTGATTGTAAACAGTTGTTGAACTTGTAAAACTGGAAATAGTCCTTACTTTGACCTTTTAATCATCTTGCATGAGTGTTGTTTTCAGTTTGTAAAAATGGATATGCCTACATTTCCTAAATCTTCATGTCTTTGTTGGATTTATGATGCTTCAGTTATAAAAATATACATGTTTGCTATGCTATGCTATGTTGAACGAACTAAAGTAGTGGGATATATAAATAGGAAAACTGTTGAACAGCTGTAGGTTACCATATGTACAAGTTTTACTTGTTTTTGATATGGCAGATTTTTGTATCTGAGATGTACAGATTTATATTCACTTGAATTGACAAAATTATGTGCTGAGTTGATAGTAATTAAGACTTGGTTCCTCTATTAGCTGACATAAGTATAATTATGTACAGCTGCAAAAAGATATGCATGTAAGTATATAACCTGCAGGTTAAGATTTAGCTTGTATATGAGGCTACTTGTTATAGATATTTGTTTTATTTTATTTTTTTAGTTTGAACTATAATATACATCTTTTGTGAGGTGTTATTTCCATACTTTGACAAATTTCATTTGACTAGAATGAAGATATTTTATTTTGCGTTGCATACTTGTCTCTTCCTTTTCTATTCTTGCCTGCATACTTTTATTATTTTGTCTTGCATACTTACAAGCATGTGTTTTGAATTTTACTTTGCATTAGCTTACACTACAAATTACTTACAGGCCTTACTCTTTTTATTTATTTTTTTATTTTACACAAATCATTTTTGGTTTTATACTTACCTGATTTGTTTCTTGCATTCAAAACTTTTACAAGTTACATACAAATGTTTTTCACATGCCAGGAATTGCTTTATATCCTATATACATAACTGTTTTTATTATGCTTTGTTTAAACATTTTATAAAATTTATTTCATCTTAAACATTCCCAAAAGAATTTATTTTATAACCCAAATCATAACTTCCCAAAGTATGTGTATGTATATATATATATACATAAGTTTAAAATAACAAATTTGGATTCATTTAAAATCCATTTTAAAGATATTTCATTATTAATAAAGCTCATTATTAGGTCAAATGATTTATAAAGAATTTATCTCTTTATTAATAAACTACTTAATTTTATCAAGCTAAATTTAAAACAAATTAAACAACCCTTTTGCTAAATTTAAATGTGAGCTAAAATTATTTTAAACAAACTAAACTTAAATCTTGAGTAATTTAAAATCATATGATCATTTATTAAATAGCTTAATATCCAACTTCTAAATTATTAAAAATATTAGAATTAGAAATATGTCTATTTATTAAATTTAAAACAAAGATTATCCATTTACAATATATACAGATATATACATTATAAATAGAAGGCAATTTGATTAACTTTTAAAAGATAAATTATCAGTTAAATATTTATTCAAAAGCAGATTATTAAATCAATTCATATATTATTGACAAATATTATCAAATCAATTTAATTTTTGATGTAGATTATTAAATTGATATTGTCCCAAATTTCCAGGATATCACAATATGCATTGGTATTTCTTGAGTTTACTCACACCGGTTTCTAGCCTGACCCAGGTGTTACATTGACGTAATGCTCGGGTCAGACCGAGTATTATAGATTTTCAGGTAAGGACGTTCTAGAACTCAGAAGGCGAGCTGGATGGCAGGAACGTATGGAGTGTATTCCGTTGTGATATATTGTAGTTATCTGGGACAAGTGATTTTAGTTGTCCAATGTTTTGTGTAAATATGTAACTATGATGTATTAAAATGTAAATTGACAAGTATAGATTTCCTTTGTATAACTACTATTTTATTTGATATTATATTTTGATCCACTGAGAATGTGAAAATCAGTATTTTGGTGTTACTGTTTCTTCTTCTTCTATCTCTTTTCTTCTCTTTCCTAACTATCTAGAATCTTCAGGATCGGAAATTCCGGACCGTTACATAAAGCTTGTTAACTCCACTTTTTCAGCATGGCCGTGATATCAAAAATCGACCGAGAAACAAATGATAGTTCATCTCGAAGGATGGTCGACTTAACCTCCCAATAAAGCAAGTTCTGTTGAATGAATTTTCAGATAAGATCCCCTATGGAGGGGGGCTTGCCCCTCGAAGTATACGCCTAGGGATTAGGTCGTGTGCTTCGATTCTTCTTAACTCGTGCTTTACTGAGCTACTGAGCTTGTACTTAGGCAACTTTACTTTGTTTTGTCCTGAAGCCTTTTGAACTTGACCAGAACTTGTTGCATCTCTTTATAGATTATTTTAACAACCTATTAAATGCAACATTTGCGGAAAAATGGGGCGAATATACTCATCACCGATTGCCCATATCGAGTGATGGATTAGATCAAAGAACTGATATTTTACGGTAAGTAAATTAGTATGGATTTGATGAAGTGTTGCGAATCAACTATCTTGAATGAAGTATCAACAAAAAATTTACACAGTTATAACTGCTATTTGCATTGATACTGCACTTATTTTCAAATAACAAGCCTCGAATTTTTATGAATTGAGATATTTGCCAACCAGTATTATTTCGAGTATTATTTTATTAGCTTGTTATTCAAGTAGCTTTGCACAACACTTCACACGCTTTTAGGAAACGTGCACCTTTATTTTCGAATACTCAGTTCTTTATGTAGAATGTCTTCTTGATAAGAAGAAATAGTGGAGCAAGCTGGATTTTTTTTCTTCTGAGATTTTCAGAATTCGAGTTGTTGAGTGCTAATTTCGTTCTTTACTTTGTAGCATTCCCTTCTCTTTCCGAATATTTCAGTCATAAGTCAATTTTTAAAAGACTAAGTGCTGTGGCGGTTAAAGAGAGGAGCGTTAAATTTTTTTGCTGAAAGATGGATTTTCGCACTAATTCGGACTTTTGCACTCTTTTTGGTTGACTTAGCTTCACGATGCCCCTGGTTTTCAAGAAGAAACTTCAGATGCCCCAGCTTTCGCAAAGGAGCTTGCATCAATGGAACCTATTGCGGAAGCCTTATTGGTGTAATGTTTTACTCCATTTGACGGTGTGGGGTCATCCTTCTTGTTTTGCCTTTTGAAACCCGCACGTGCATAACAAATTTTATAGAAACTTTTGTCTGTATTTGAGAATGTATTTATTCCTCATTTTCATACAAGTTTCTTTATTCCCTTTGCATGATATTGCACTGAGCTTGTGGTACGTTGCTTGGGTACTGCTTTTATTAATGTAGCAATATTATATTGCCCCCATACCACAACTCATTGTAATATTCTCCATTTTGAGGAGATTTTGGATAACAATTCTTCTGTTTTTAGAAGACTTGTACTCTTACTTTAGAGAATAACTCTTCCATTTTGAGAAGGCATGCACTCTTTCTTTAGAGAATAATTTTCCATTTTTGAGGAAATATTATTCTTGCTTTAGTAGAGTGCGCCTTGTGTTGGAGAAGCCTTTCTTCTTCTTTTTTTTGTTGCGCCTCGCTGGAGGGCTTTGATTTGACATTTCAACTCTGGAGAAGTGGGCCTCCACAGAGATTGCACTTCAGCTCCGGTGAAATGTGCTCCCGAAGAGGTCTTTATTTGGCATTTCAGTTCTGGAGAAGTGGGCCTCCGAAGAGTTTTCACTTCAGCTCTGGTGAAATGTGCCCCCGAAGAGGTCTTTATTTGGCATTTCAGTTCTGGAGAAGTGGGCCTCCGAAGAGTTTGCACTTCAGCTCTAGTGAAATGTTCCCCCGAAGAGGTCTTTATTTGGCATTTCAGCTCTGGAGAAGTGGGCCTCCGAAGAGTTTGCACTTCAGCTCTGGTGAAATGTGCCCCCGAAGAGGTCTTTATTTGGCATTTCAGTTCTGGAGAAGTGGGCCTCCGAAGAGTTTGCACTTCAGCTCTGGTGAAATGTGCCCCCGAAGAGGTCTTTATTTGGAATTTCAGCTCTGGAGAAGTGGGCCTCCGAAGAGTTTGCACTTCAGCGGTGAAATGTGCCCCCGAAGAGGTCTTTATTTGGCATTTCAGTTCTGGAGAAGTGGGCCTCCGAAGAGTTTGCACTTCAGCTCTGGTGAAATGTGCCCCCGAAGAGGTCTTTATTTGGCATTTCAGCTCTGGAGAAGTGGGCCTCCGAAGAGTTTGCACTTCAGCTCTGGTGAAATGTGCCCCCGAAGAGGTCTTTATTTGGAATTTCAGCTCTGGAGAAGTAGGCCTCCGAAGAGTTTGCACTTCAGCGGTGAAATGTGCCCCCGAAGAGGTCTTTGTTTTGTTTGCATTTCAACTCTGGTGAAGTGAAATTACGAAGAGCAGTTGTTCCACTTCAACTCCTGGTGAAATGTGCCTCCGAAGATTGCCTGGAAGTTACTCTCTCATGGTTGGAGGGTCATGACTCCTCCAATCTTTTTTGGTTGAGTAGAGAACTTTCTTTTTTTATGGCATATGCTTCGTTAGAGGTCTTTATCCTTCGAAGAGTTGTGCCTCCGAAGAGGACTTTAGTTGTTCCTTGTCCACTTGCTTATGCCTTGTCAGTGATCCTCTATTTTTTTTTAAGCTTGCACCCCTTCTCTTACAAGTAGCCTGTTTAATCCAAAGAAGTGTACTTCATTGCTAGGCCAGTTCACGAGAACGGACATAAGCTTCTTAATTGGATGTTTGTTTGTTCAAACTTCTCAATTTATTAGCTAAAGCCCGTTTTCGGCGAAATCATTGACCGTTCAATTGAAGCACTTCTTATCTAGGATTTAAGCTCGGGAATTTTGCGACTTGGAATTTGTTTGTTGAATGATAACAAGAATCACTTGGTCTTCTAATGTGCAAGTTTTGTTTTCGTTGCCTGCAAAAATTTAAATCGACATTTCAGTAATACATTTAATGTACTTTTCATATCGAAAATAAAGCAAGCATGTAATAATAATAAGGAACACAAGATTTATAGTTTCTATTATTTATTTGCACTGTTTTTACAACGGCATTTTATACAGGAATCATAAATCCAGTATTATTCTATGAATTTTAAGCAAAAGCCATTAAGTGAAATATGGCCATTAGGCATCATCTTCCAGAACAAGGATATTCTCTCCCTCCGGTGCTTGTCTCAAAGCACGAGCATATCTTTCCATCTCGTCCCCACTTCTGTCCGCTGGGTGAGGGCCCCCTATGATAGCATTAATGATAAGCCTCTCAGATCCCTGCGTTGCAGTTCTTTCATTTGGGCCGTAATGATGAGTGAGAAGTATTTGCCCCTGAGTGGATGAGGATGGATCATTCCTGTTTCTCCAGACATATTCTTGAAGTTTATTCTCTTTCAATAGCTTCTCAATTAGATCCTTCAAATGGCGACACTCGTCAGTGTCATGGCTAGGTTGATTGTGGAATTTACAGAATCTTTCACTTTGCGTGGCATTTTTCCTAAGTCTCAACTTTTGTGGTTTAGGATATTCAACAATATCCTTTGTTGCTAAGAAAATGTTCTCTGGAGTATCAGTTAAGGGAGTATAATTCGACGGTTCAAAGTGGCGGTTTTTCTTTGGATTTCCCTGCTTTTTCCCATCATCATTCTTCCTTTTCTGTCCTCCAGACTCTCCTTTATTAGAAGCAACATTGACATTCTGAATTTCGGTCACGACTGCTTTTGTTGGCACAGGAAAGCTTTCCAAGCGCATAAACTCGTCGGCCTTCTTATAGAATTTCTCAAGTGAGTTTGGCTCCTTCGTTTTTAGCCATTTGCCAAATTCACTCGATTTGTCGATAGCCCGCATCAGGTAAGTCAAAACCATCCGTGGCTCTGCGTTATCAACCTCGGCCAAGGCTATATTGAAGCGGTTTAAGAACGATCTGATAGACTCCCCGGGATTTTGTTCTAGACTAGAGAGTGACATTATATCCTTGGCCTTTGTAGCATATAGCCTGAACTGATCTTTGAACTTTCGTGTTAAGTCGGAAAATTGATCCACGGATCTAACTGGCAGCTTTGTGAACCAAAGTAAGGCCACTCCCTCTAAGTATATCGGAAAGTATCGGCACTTGATTTCATCTGTTGCTCTTGCCCCGGTCATATGCCAATCGTACTTGTACAGGAACTGATTAGGGTCACTTGTGCCTCGATAGGCCGGGATAGTAGGAGGTACAAATTTCTTTGGAAACTCTGCCTTCAAGATCTTTTCGGTGAACAGTGTCTTACTTGGAGCAAACCCCCAATCATTTTCATCCTTTTGCCTCTGCATGCTCTCTTTCATAATTAAGCGAATCATCCCTGATAGGTACTCCTTATCGTTCAGAGGCTTTGCCGGGCAGAAGTCAGCTGCTCTTTCAGAAGTTTGCCTGGGCAAATGTTCGCGAAAAATTGGCTGCGGCCTTGAACCTTCAGCTTGAGAAGGTGCCCCTGCGGCGGTGCCAACTGCTCTTTGAGGGATACCTTTCTCTTGGGAATCATGGGCATCATCTGCAAAGGTCTCTTCATTATTTTCTGTTTGACGGTTGCCCCCAAGTAAAGCATTCATTCTTTCCAGCATTAGAGCGTTCTGGGCTTCCATTTGCTGATATAACCCAGAAACTGCAGCATCAAACACCTCTTGTGTAATTCCAACACTCGGAGCTGCTTCATTTGGAGCAAGAGAAGTGGTAGTATTCTCATGAGCATCACCGGATCTATCAGATCTGAGCTGTCTTCCAGTAGCCATTATCTCGGATAAACTTCTGGTCTTTATAGAGATTCTTTCAACAAACTTTCGCGAAGCAATGGTGAAAGTATTCCTGAGTTGGGTTCTCAGTGAAAGCACCAAAAATGTTAACGCTAAAAATTGAACGCTAACACCCCAGTGTGTAGAAGGTAATTGTGAAAGCACCACCCGTTGGTACGGGAACAAAGTATAAGCAAAGAAATCACAGAAAAGCTATAAAAGACACAATATTTATAGTGGTTCGGCTTAAGATCTAGCCTACGTCCACTTTAAAGCTCTTTATTGCTGATTTGGTTATAATTGTTTACAATCAACTCCGATTACAACACACTTAGACAAATAGCTCAAACCCCGATGTAGAAGAATCCTTCGAATGCATGGCGAATGAGTTATTCTTCCTCTTGAGATTTGTTGAAATGTCTTTGATGATTGGAGTAATAGAAGTGTTGCTTGAGCGTTGTTTGAAGTCGAGACAATGGCAGAGTAATGGCGTCCAGGAAGTGAGCCCCCCCCCCCAAAAGTCCCTCGAATGTTGGAGGTGGCCATCTATTTATAGGCAAATTTCTGGGCTGGAATTGTTGATCAAGCCATAAGTCGTGACCGACTCAGGATGAACCGTGACCGACTCAAGATGAGCCGTGACCGACTCACATACCACGAGTCAGCAGGCAGCGGCATAGGTGTATCGGTATTAAGCTTGTTCCTTGTTCGCTTGAGTCGCCAGCGACTTATGATAGGTCGTTAGTCATCCTGAGTCGTTGAAATCCTTAGGTCGGTCTGCCCCATGAGTCGCTAACTCCATGAGTCGTTAACCCGTTGAGTCGGTCGGCACCTTTAAGTCGCTAAGGTTATAACCCGGCGAGTCGTTATCCCTCCTGAGTCGTTGAGTCGTAACCCTTCAAGGCCGTTAAGTCGGTAACTCCTCAAGGCTGTTGAGTCGGTAACTCCTCAAGGCTGTTGAGTCGGTAACTCCTCAAGGCTGTTGAGTCGGTAACTCCTCAAAGCTGTTGAGTCGGTAACTCCTCAAGGCTGTTGAGTCGGTAACTAGATAAGTTGAGTCGCTGGCTTACTTCACTCTTTAAGTCGTATACCGTTTTGGTCGAACACCGTAGGCGGTGGCGTTGCCCCCGCACCCCCACCTTGGGGGGTTGGCACCCCCCCTGGACCCCCCCTCCGTAGGGGATCTTATCTGAAAATTCATTCAACAGAACTTGCTTTATTGGGAGGTTAAGTCGACCATCCTTCGAGATGAACTATCATTTGTTTCTCGGTCGATTCTTGATATCACGACCATGCTGAAAAAGTGGAGTTAACAAAGCTTATTATTAAATTTATTTTTATATTAAAACTTATTTATATATATTTAAAACAAGTAAAATTATAAGAAAATCTTAAAATTAATAAATTTCAAAACTAGCTAATAATTTTAGAATTTCCAAAACATATAATTTTAAAAATCTAAAAATTTAAATATATATAAAATATTTAAAATCAATATTTATATAAAACCATATATATATTTCTTTTCAAAACCCTGGAAATCATTTAAATATAGGGGTTTTTAGGCTGATGGAAAAAGTTGAAGAAAAATTTAGTTTTAGGGACAAGAAGTTTGCATTTTAGGCCGAAGGTCAATTTTTACTTAAATCACAGAATGATAATTATAACTATCATTTTCTGTTTACACTAAAATGTGTCCTTCAGACTAAAAAGCAAACTTGTTGTCCCTTAAACCAAAAAATTTTGCAACCCTTTCCTTGTGTCTATTTTCCTGTTAAATATATATATATACACACATACATGCAGACCAACGGTGTTTGTATATAATTTTCTATCGGATGGTCAAGTGATACAAATATTTATCATTTCAATCTGCAATTTAAATATCTACGGGTATATATCATTTAAACCCACAATCCCAAATTCAATGTCCATGAAAATCGCTTAGGTTTATCGTTTCAACCCATAGCGATTTTCTTCTATTCTACAAGATCGTCGGGTATGTATCATTTCAACCCATAGGAAATTTTGCACTAACAAGGAACTTGCAAAGTGAAAACAAATATGATAAAATATAACATATCAATAACGGGCATATATCATCAATAACTGATAAAATATAAATAACAGATCATGGTGTTAGATGTCACAGGTGAACAGCTACAGATAATGGCATATCATCATATATATAATAGTTAAAAAAGTAGCAACATCATATTTCAATTGTCGTTTCAAATGAAATCAAATTTAACAAATATAAGAATGTTAATCGTGAGTGATTGCTCACCTTTCGAGGCTAGAGATGAACAAGAATGAGATGAGTTAGGAATCCAAGCATAAATTCCAAAGCGAAGTAAAATTGGCACGAATTTGATGAACAAAGCTGATAATAAGGAATCGATGAAATAATCAGAATCATCTTGATATGAATTGAACTAAATATGTGTGTATATATATATATATACGTATATTTCAAAAAATCAATTTAAAACATATATAAAAGTAAAATCTATGTATATTTTCAAATCAGTATTTAACTTGATGCTTATGGAATAAAATTTCTATAAATATATTTTAGAAACCAAACTAATGTATAATCATTTATGTAAATTAATATATATATATATATATAAACATGTACAACTCATATTATAAATTTTAGAAATATATGTTATAAAATATATCAACACTGCTATAAAAATATATGGTCAAATATAAGAGAACCAACTTAATACCATATATAGTAATGTAATATATATATAGTAGACTTGTGTATAGATCTTATAATCAAAATAATATAAAATCTACACATTTTTAAACATATATAAACTGACACATATTAAAATTTTAAAACAAAACCCATAATGCAAGCTATGCAGACACACACACACACGTACACACACATACTGACATATACACAAAGATATATATGTCTAACATACACATAATATAAATTATATAATTTATATATAGCAAATAGGTCATAAACTTTTATAAACTTATATATTCACAAACAGATTATCCAAAACTCAGAAATACAAATATACAACTTATATCAAATGTATAACACATATAAAGCATATAACTTATATATATAACTTACACATAGTCATTCATAAGTAAAATATAAACCTATATATATACCTTATACATGTTTCATGTGAAAGAACAAACGAGGGAATCGGCAAATGGTGGCTGGTGTCGGTGCTTTGGGTGGAGGCAAGGAGGGACAGGGTGGAGCACGGGCAAGCGGCTGCTGGGCAATAGAAATATGGTAGTGGAGTATGGGCATGGGTGCGGGCTCATGGTTGGCTGGAGAGGGAGAGTGGGAGATTGAAGTGGAGAAAGGGAAGGGAGAGAGGCATGGGATGGTGGAGGTTGCGAAGTGGGGCACTGTGCTTGGGTTGGGAGGAGGAGTGACCGGGCTCGGCTAAGTGAGGGTGGAAGATGGTCAGAGGCTTGGGCTCGGCAGTGGGTACTCGCGTGAGGTAGAGGGGACCGAATGTGATGGTGGAAGAGAAGCTGTTGTCATTTCTAGAGGTTGGCTAGTTTCAAAAATACGAAAACAAACTATAATATGTAAAATATATTTTCAAAGAAGAGACAAAACTAAAGAGATAGGGAGGAAGAAACTAACCGGAAATGAAAATGAAATAGCAATTAATTTTGAAAAGGTGGAGTAACAAAAGCTGCAGTTTGAATAGGTAGATATATTACAAGATGAAGGCTGTTGGTATTACACGGTATATAAATGAAGGGTCACGAGAAATCCAAAAGCCAAATTGCAGAACCGATACGGAAATCGTTCCATAGATTTCACCGTCTTTTGAATTTCAAAACACACAAACGAATATACTATGGAGAGTAGCATGACGAGACGACCGAAACGGTACACAGATATCAGTGATAGGATCATCCAATCAAAAGTCGATATTCAGTACCGAAAATGCTGCTGATTTGCCAAAAATAAGATAGATGGAGCAATAGCAATCCAAATTTGAGGAAATTGAGATATGATGTCTCACTCAAAAGATGATTTAAAAATTTATTATATAAAAATATTTTGGTTTGAAAAACATTTTGTTATCATCAAATACTAACTGATTTAAATTTCAAATATAATTACACAACAAAATAAACTTCCATATTTTCTGATGAAAATTTATCATTAGCCATGTTTAAGTAGACGTATTTCAAATATTAAATTTTTATTTCCAAATTCAATTATTTAAAATTTCATAAAATTTTAGTTAATTATGTTTTTAAAACAGTTAGAATTTATGGGTCGTTACAGTTGTAATTCTTTAAAGTTAGTGCACACATGGTTCAATACTTTTTTGTATATAAGAAACATACAAAATTGAACTTGCTAAAAATGGCGAAATTCAAGGACAATTCGGGATCTACACTATAAATGTTGTGTACAAGGCTGTGCTAATATTTTCAAAATGACAAATTTGATATCATTTTTCATTAGTTATTTCCTTTTGTGATGTTCGACACATACACTACAAGACACACAATGTATTCCAACGGAGCCTTCCAACAGCCTCCAACGTCATTGACCAACGTCTTCCAACGTCCAGTGTTTTCTCGTATATTTTATTAGTTAAAAACTGTAGGACATTGGTAGACGTTGGAATCTAGACGTTGAGGGTCGTTGAATGACGTTGGAAATCTGCGAGCAAAACAAAAACCCAGCTTCTTCTTCCCCATTCGGCTGAAACCTATCCCCTCCCCAAATTCCCAACTTTGCTCCGATTCGGACCCCCCTGCTGCTCTAATGATCAACGGCCCCTCCGACGACTCTAAGCCTCCCTCTCGTCCTCTCTAACTCCCTAATCTCTCAAGAAATGGTCTAAACCCTAATCCCTATATTTAATTAAATTTGTTAAATTAGTGTATTAAATGTTTGTATTGCCTTATTGTATGTATAATCTAGTTTATTGAGGCATAATTTATGTTATTAACTTATGTATTGCAAGATTATATATATTTAAGTTTGTGTTAACAATAGAATAATGTGCATGCAATTAGTTTTAGGTTTGTTTGGAAACGTTACTTGTTAATGAGCATACAATTAGTTTATGTATTTTAGAAAATTTCAAAAATGATATTTTATATTCATGAAACCCTTAGAGTGTCTTTCGGCCCCATCGGATAAGTATTGTATATGATCGTTGTGTGGATATTCGTTTTTTAACAGAACGGACATCTATATTCATCGTATACAATATTTGTTGGATTTATCCCTGTATTGGACAAGTTACGAACACAATAACGTAATTAAATCTCGTAAAACATTTTATTTTAAATGATTCATAGAATTTCGACAGCGCTTCATCTATGTTCCCTGTATACACGCAAATGTGTAATGTTCAGGGAACTAAAGCAAAGTGCTGCCAAAATTTTGTTGAATCGTTTAAATTGAAATGATTTACATGATTTAATTACGTTATTGTATTTGTAATGGGAGGTAGGATGACCCATCAACAAAGTGTCAATAATTTATTAATATAAAATTCACCAATAATATTGTTTTAATAAAATGTCAATTTTTTAAATTATATCGTACTTTTTAATTATATACGTAGGTAAATGGACAATTATTTTGCCGATCGAAGCTGGATGTACAAAAAAATAAGGGTCAAAATAGAGGCTCTATAAGTGAACAGTTTAATATGGTGTTCGCGTATTTATTGATTTCGCTTTAAGTAATAACAAAAACGACGAAGAAATCCATTGTCCATGTACTAGATGCAAAATGTTAAAGCATTTGATACCAGAATTGTTAGAGTTCATTTGCGTCAATACGGTTTCGTGCCGAACTATTTGGTTTGCGATCGTCATGGAGAACCGTTAGCATCTAATCATGTACAAGCTAAGGAGGTAGTGTGTACTGAAATTGATACGACGAATCTCGTAGAACATATGGTTGAAGATGCTGCACGGTCAATGTTCCCTGTTCCTCAATTAATTGATGACGATGGTAATGCTGAAGAAGAACCAAATGTTGGGGCAAGAAATACATGATTCATTAGATGCCGCAAAGAAACCCCTTTGGGAAGGCTGCACAAGCGGAACCCAATTATCAGTAACTGTTGAATACTTTGCGATGAAATCTAAATAAAACATCACAGAAGCTGGATTTACAACTGTTGTACAAGCTGCGAAATGGCATATGCCTCCCAATAATTTAATGTGCGAAAATCATTATGAAGTAAAAAAATGATGTCAGCTTTTGGTTTACCGTATCATAAAATAGATACATGTCTAAACGGTTGCATTCTATTTTGGAAAGAAGATATCAACCTTAGAAATTGTAAAATATGTAATCGGGAAAAGGTACAAATCAAGAAAGAAAAAAGGAAAGAAAGTCACGTATAAACGTATGCATTATTTACCAATTACTCCTAGACTTCAAAGGTTATATGCATCTTTTGTAACCGCGCAACATATGAGATGACATAGTGCTAGAACACGGGAAGAAGGAACGTTAACACACCTAGTTTATAGGGAAGCATGGAAGCATTTTGACCATAAATATCCCGATTTTGCATCCGAGAGTCGTAATGTTCGACTTGGTTATGTACGGATGGATTTTCACCATTTTCTCAGTTTGGTTCTAAATATTCGTCATGGCCTATAATTGTCACACCTTATAATTTACCTCCATGGATGTGTATGAAAACTCCATATATGTTTCTCACAGTTATCATCCCTGGTCCTAATGATCCGGCACAAGGAATCGATGTTTATTTACAACCTTTAATTGAAGAATTAAAAACATTGTGGTACGAAGGAGTAGAAACATATGATGTTTTCAAAAAAAAATTCGCATGTATGCTTCTTTGATGTGGACAATCAGCGATTTTCCTGCTTATGCAATGTTTCAGGTTAGAGTATGGCTGGTCGTCTAGCTTGTCCGTACTGCATGGAAGACACACGAGCATTTTCTTTACCTCATGGAATGAAAATTTCATGGTTTGACTGTCATCGATGTTTTCTTCATATTAATCATCCTTTTAGAAGATATAAGAAAAACTTTACAGCTAATATACATGAAACTTTGAGACCACGTACGGTTTGGTCAAGCGAAGATATTTATGAACTTGTAAAGGATTATCCAAAGATACATGAAACCGGAGAACAAATTGAAATTCAAGGTAAATCATCGATTCATAACTGGTGCAAACAAAGCATATTTTGGGATTTTCCTTGTTGGAAAAATCTCCTTATTCGTCATAATATTGACGTGATGCATAATGAGAAAAATGTGTTTGATAATTTTTTTAATATAATTTTGAATGTCAAGGGAAATACGAAAGATGATTTGAAATCAAGACGTGATATCGAAATAATATGTAATCGTCCTGAGCTTCATATAAAGCCAAATGACACAGAAAAGCCAAAAGCTTGCTATGAGCTAGACAATAATCAAGTTAAAGTACTTTTAAAATTGGTGGAAGGACTAAGATTCCTGGATGGTATATCTTCTAATATTCGTAGATGTGTTGACTATAAGAACAATAAACTTAGCGGGATGAAAAGTCATGATTGTCATGTTATGATGGAAAATTTATTACCCGTCGCTTTTAAAGAACCGTTGCCCGTAAAAGTTTGGACTGTTGTAACAGAACTTAGTCTTTTTTATAAAGAGATTTGTTCTACTACATTAAAAGTTGATCGTCTACGTAAACTTGAGGAAGAAATCCCGATATTGCCCTGAAAAATGGAAAAAGTATTTCCTCCAGGTTTTCTCAATGTTATGAAACATTTACCTATTCATTTTCCATTAGAAGCACGTCTTCGAGGGCCTGTGCAATATGAATGGATGTATCCATTTGAAAGGTATTTAAATCATCTAAAAAAAGTGAGACAGAAAGCTCGAGTTGAAGGTTCAATTTGCAAGTCATACATCGAAGAAGAAGCTTTATTTTTTCTCTCATTATTTAGTGACCATGTGAACATATCATTTGAAAGTGCTATGCGTAATGATGAAGGCATTGATCAAGATGATTGTCAAACGACCTTATCAATTTTTAAAAAACACGGTCGGCCTGCTGGTGCTTGTGTGGAAATATGGTTGGATGATAGAGATTATCATGTTGCAACACATATGCTCTTCTCAATTGTGCCGAAGTTGCACCGTTCGTTAGGTAATTTACTTGTATATATATCATCGACATGTGTGTATACACAAATATATGCACACACGTGTATCTTAATCATAATGCAACATTTGTTATATAATTGCAGTATTTACGAGTCACAACATCCTAACGGCGATATCGGCAAAGAATTCGCTTCTTGGTTTTCTAAGTACGTTTTTGATACAACAAATTGTGTTATAGACGAAGGATTGTAACGTTTAGCTATGGGACCAAAAAGGAAAGTGAAGACCTATCCAATATTTTTTGTCAATGGATATAAATTTAATACCAAAGAATACGGTGCCGAAAAATTAGCTAACAATACTGGTGTGTTTGTTAAAGGTAGTGATGATCAAAATGATCATATACATGATTTTTATGGCGTGCTAACCCAGGTTTTGCAATTGACGTATTTCACATGACCCATGGAAGAAGTATTTTTGTTTAAATGCAACTGGTTCAGCAACATTTCAGGTTCTGGAATCAACGTGCGCCCAAAATATAATCTTATAGAAATAAAACATACTTCGCGTTATTATAAATACGATCCTTTTGTACTTGCCAAACAAGCTCTTCAAGTTTATTATGCTTCTTACCCATCTCTAAGAAGAGATAAAATAGATTGGTCGGCTTTTTTTAAAACAAAGGCAAGGTTTACATTTGATGGACGGAATATTCCCGAAGAACAAGCTTACCAAGCAGATATCGAGGAAAATAGAGGAATAATAATAACCGACGATCAAACAGATTTTGGACCTCTAAACGATGAATCAAATGCATTAATTGAAGCATTTGAGAGTACATAGGAACAAAATATAGAGTGCGAAACAGAGTCTGAATCCGAAAATGACGAGGACTGATCAACTATCCGCATTTTGAGAAGGTAAATATAAATTTTTTTAAACATTATCCTGTTTTCATTAAAAATGAAATGGTATGCTAATATATGATATGTATCACGTCTCGTTTTTATGTTACGCCATACTGTATGTTTTACATATAGCCATTTTATTTTCTGTTATAATGCTTGTTTGTAACATGTATTATATAAGTATGTCGTCACGTTGACATTCTGGGTTTCCATCTTCCTTACAGAGAAGGCATGCTCGTCCGGACGATGGTGATGGAAGTGGTCCATCACAGGAGCTACGGCGTCCTGTGGTGTGGCTAAAGCCAAAAGCAGATCAAACGTAAGTATTAAATTTCATTTTCGTACAATTTATTCTGAAAATATATAGTAGTTATGAAATATTAAATGTTTTTTTCTCTGTTTAAACACAGTGGTTTCTCTTTGGAGCCGACTCAAGTAGTTATATCTATATCTCGATGGGCGTACATGGGTCGTATGACCGAATGTTGGCCTAAGTGGACATTGATTTCAAATAATGTTAAAGAGACTATTTGGCAGGATTTTTTGTTATGTCACTTTATATATTAGGAACATGTTATATCAATTCATGTTTACATTATTTATAATAGCCGTATAACTCTTATTTTGTCAAACGTGCAAGAGGAAGTGGACCTTCAGGACGCTGATATTTCAGTCGTATATCGCCACTGGTGCAGCAAAGTCGCAAAGAACTATGGGAAACAGTAAACAGCTCAAAAACAGCGGGAAAGAAGCCTCAGTGGATGAGCGCAGCTGTGTGGGATGATTTTGTGAAATGGTGAGGAAACGAGGAGTTTCAGGTAAATTTATGACATGTTTAATTTAAATTCTTCTACGCAAATACTAACTAGAAATGTTAAACAATTTTTGTTTTTAAATTATACAGAGGCAGTCGGAGAGGAACTCAGCCAATAGGAGCAAGAACCCTATCACACATCGTGGTGGTTCCAAGTCATTTCAGCATCACCGAGAGGACTTGGTATATTTATTAATTACGGTAATAATTCAAAGATTTTAAGTTCTAAGTTGTAGATAATGTAATAATGTATATATAATATATATGTATATGGACATATTTCAGGAGAGACAGCGTGGTGGTGCTTCTGTGAGTTACTGGGATGTTTTCACGCATATTCATGCGTTGAGCCAGGTCGACGAAGCAGGCACCGTTTCATACTCCTGGGTCACGATGCCAAAGAGCAGTTCGCATATGTAAGTAACATAATGACTTAACACTTATATAAGTTAATTAAAATAATGTTATCTAAATTCAACTTATTTTGCATAACAACAAAAGTTGCAGCAAGCACGGACTTCCATTCTCGAGGGCTCTGGGTGCGACGAGTTGACCGCCGATGAGGAGGACGCTATTTTTAAGTCTGTCATGGATCCATCGGCACATGGCAGACGCTATGGTTTTGGAATCAATCGGTAATAAATTTAACTTAAATTTTAAAATAATTATTTTGAACCAACTGTTGCACATTGTGATGGATCATAGTAAACACGAATTACAATTATTAAACACTGATAATTTAAATTTTATTTACGGGCTAAGACGGCTCAGATTGAGTATCAGAGGGCTCAAGATAAGGAGGGGATTGCATAGCTCAGAGCCTAGGTCGTCGCGCTCGAGGAACGCAATATCCGCACCGAAGCCAAGACGGAGGAGGTGAACAGGCGTCTTACGGAGTTTATGGAGCAATACGGCCGGTTTTCGTCTTCTGGTGGTTCTGGAGGAGAGTGATTTCAGGTATGATTTGATTTGTTTTGCTATGGACATGTATATTTGAAGAGTGTGAGGATTTCATATATTCTGATGTTTTGGATGTTGGTTTGGATGTGATTTTTGAGATGTTGACGTAGTAGTTTGGATATTGTTGGATTGGGCTTATGTTGGATGTTGATGTTCGATGGTTTATGCTATTTATATTGATTCGTATTGTGTATATTGATTAGTATATATACTTATTACTTGGATTTACTATTATGATTGATTATATGTGAGATATGCTGTTGTATCTGTGCTCGAAATTAAGCTTTTTATGAGATATACGATGTTGGAGGTGGCTGGAAGCATGCATTGTTGGTTCTGTAAAAAAACACCCAGATTTCCAATGTCTTCCAACGTCCACCGAAGGCTTACTGGCACATTTATTCCAACGTCTTACAACGTCCTCCATTGGATCCAACGTCTTTCCAATGTCTATTTGGTCAACATCTTCTTCCACGTGGACAACTTGAACGTTGGAAGACGTTGGTATATGCGCGTTGGTTCTGTTGGTTGACGTTGGATGCCGTGGAAATGTATATCAACGGCGTTTCCAACTTCCATCAACGGCTTTCCAACAGCCGCCAACGTCTGGCCGCCGTTGGAATGCACTATGTGTCTTGTAGTGATAATTTATAATTTTTTTAATAATACAAGCTTATCGAATACCAATCATCAGCGTTGAAATAAATCTTCGTTTTATTGGTTATTTTATATTTAAAAGCTTGCTTTCTTGCATGCCATTTGTATGTCAATTTTCAATTACAAATCATGTATTTTTTTTGTTACACACACACATTCTTGCATTTCTGAAACATGTGTTATTTATACTATTTAAATGCACGCAGGTAGTGCGTGCTATTAGGACTTAAATATAATAGTTTTGGTGTAGCACTTTTGCTGCCAACGTGAACTTCCTCAAATGCCTCTCGATAAATATTACCAGATGTTAATTTCACTTAAAAATAGAATCCAACAATTCTTTTTTTTTTTTACAAATTCACAAGCTCTCTTACATGTATTATCAAACTTAATATCACTTAAAAATAGAATCTAAAAATTAAACTTTATTTACATTTTCGCTCTTTATTAATTGATAGCAGGAACAAAAATTCAACTTAATAAAAAATTGAATGTTTCAACTTTAAAATAAAAATTCAAACTAAATACACAATAAGATTCCAACGCAAAGCCATGTCTAAATATTTATGAAATTTATTTATGAAATTTATTTTTATTGAATATGCTAGACATATATAATCTGTAAAAAAAAATTAATTTACCCGTGAAACGTGTGCTATTGACGCATCTCTGGTGTGTGTATGGGTCGTAGAAAACGTGGACTTCCAAACGTAGTGCATATTTGTTGGTAGTATAGGAAAAAATAATAAATTTCACAACGTTCGAAGCAATGTACTGCATTGCTATGATCCTTCATCTTCTACTTTTATCAAACACTACCTCGTAAAGCCCCAAAATTTAAACTTGCTATGTTTACAAACCCCAAATTTACACCGCATTCAGTCTCTAAAATTTCAAACGAACCCCCCACAAGCAACAATGATTTCCTAGATTAGAGAAAGACGATTACTTGTTGATTCATGTTAAAAAGGAAGGAGAATCAATAACTTTTAGAAGACGCAGGAAAAGGCAGTTGATGATCGGGTTTGTTGGCAAAACAAGTAATCGGTGTGGAGACAGCGAGGAGTTTAGGGTACGTTTCTTTGTTTGGGTTGGTACAGAACTTATATTTATGTTTGTCTCATAACGTAATTTTTTTTAATTTTTTTTTCATTTTTGGTGCGATACTTTGTTTTATCTCAGTTGATGCCTGTGTTGGTTTAAGTATGCTAGAATTTTGCCTTTTGGTAACATAGGTAATTTTCTTCTTGATGATGCATACCAGGTAAGGTTGATATATAGAATGTTAAGTATGTCCTATTAATAGATATTAAGTTGGCGTAAAGACTTCCATAGAAATTACATAATGGAGACTGGCATTGCAGATCCATGTTATGTTACGCTCATAGGATGTTTGAATATATTTTCCTATGTTTTACCACTTGATATCACTATAAGCAAAAAATAGTTTCAACCATTATATTTTTTGTTTGCTATCAAAGTAGAAAAGAATAAAGGGAATTATCCTGATCTAGTGTCTCTTTTATTATTTTTTTGTATCAAGAAAAGTTTGGCATATATGCCTCGATTAAAACTGCACAATACTGATGCCAATACATGTAATTTCTTTGTTTCACGTGGTGTCCTGTCATTGTTAAATTCTAATCCCACGTGTTTTATTATCAAACGTTATCTTATTATTTTTGTTTGTGTGTATTTGTATTGAAGAATAGAGATTTTAGGTTGATGCTAATACTACATATGCATCTGACTACTTTCTACTGTTACCATTCATGCTACAGTTGGCAATTAACTAGCTAGCATCACTATTTTGTGTTTAATTTTAAGAAGCTAGCTACACCGTTAACACTCGGTGATATCAATCCATGTAACTCATGTTGTGCTAGTTAGTAATCAGTCGTTCTATTATCCAAGTAACACATGTTTTTTATTATTAAATGTTATATTATCATTTTTATTTGTGTTTAACTATGTTGAAGTAAATAAAGAATAAAGTTTTTGAATTTATTTATATAGCAGCATGCACATCTGATTACTCATGCCGTGTTTAAATTGATTTAAAACTGTTCATAAGGAAAAATTTCCGTTGCCGAGACTTAAACCCGGGTCTCTCGGGTGAGAGCCGAGTATCCTAACCAACTAGACTACAACGGATTTGATAATTTTATTGTTTCCTAAATAATCCCCATTATATATATATATATATATATTACTTTAGTTTCAAAAGGCTAATAATTTTGACGGTGGACGATGTAGAGACGCGTTTTCATTCACTTCTATAATATCTGTAAACTCAAATGTTTTAGAAAAACATAATTTGATCGGTTAATGGATCATATTTTGTTTGATTGATCTCAATTCATTTTCTTTGCAATATAATAAATTCGATCATTTATGCAGTCATGAATTATGAACAGTTAAATACAAACCTGAATATGTAAAGATCCAACGAACGAAAAAATATTTTGTCCACAATTGTTAACTATCGAATAACAGTTAATAAACCAAAGCAATAATAATAATAATTTATTTTCTTTTACAAAGTATTAAAATAGAATTGATATTTCGAACTAATATATGAAACAGCGAACAAAAATGGTTCACGATAAATCGTGTGTGTGTGTGTACACTTCTTTTACTACTATTTTATTTTGTTTGGAAGTTATCTGCCATACTTCACACATTTTATCCTTTTAGCTTTCAATCTACAGTGTTGCTATATTCGTAGTATATGCGTAGTTTGCAAAACAAAAAATTGTAAAGCATATTATTATCGATATCTACTTGAAAAGGACAAACAAAGTACCACGGAGCCTTGACATGTTGCTATAATCATAAAAGTCATTGTCTATTATTTATCTGAAAATATGTGTAGTTCGACATGTTCTCTAAAAAAGCACTGTGATTAGTCTAAAGAAAAAAGGCAATCCGTCTGTCTATTTATTATACAATGCAAATGTTTCACTTTAGCGAAGCATTTTTTACACTACTAGAAACACCCTTGTGTAAATTTACAGAAATTAAATCTTTCTTATTAGTTGCAAAAGTAAAGTTCAAGATCCTATTTAGCATGATCTTCTTTCTCATTTTGTCCGATATTCGCACATATTTATTTGACAATGACTACGTGTTTAAGTACTAAAATGTTTATAACGAATTTTGATTTTTATTAAAGTAATACCTTATGTACGATATTAATTCATAACCAAAGTATATTATGTATTGCTTTCTTTCACGAAGACCAAGATGGTGTTCATTATTGGTTCATTTAATAATTTAATAATGGACGTTCTTTATATATGATACTTAGTGTATGAACTAGTGGAATATGGGATAAGAAACATGGTTTAAAGAACTATTTCTCTCGGTTTTCTTTCTACGAGTCATTAGGTTATCTCCTTTCAATTTCACTTTGGCAATTATCGTTATTTTTGTTGTATGATTGATTGCACCTTCAACGTTGCCAAGTCAAAAGTTTTATGTGGAACACAAACACCTTCCTTTTTTATCTATTAAACCAAAAATTTCCGTTTGAAACAAACAAGTAGTTAAATGCTTTTCAACCAAAATAAAAGGGTTCTTTGAATAAAAATTTAGTTTCTAAGAGCTGAGAGTACATGGATGGTTGTATTGAAAAATTGGGGTGAGAGAGGCTCGAACTCCCGACCTCAGGATCACTCAAGAAAAGCTATGAGACCTACGCGCTAGCCAATTGCGCCACCACCCCATATGTTGATTTTTATTTTCGAGCTTCATAGTTTCTATGGATTTCATCTTATAAAATTAAGAGACATAACAAATTAACTTTTCACATCATTAGGGTGACCGTATTCGACCCGTTAGGTTAATTTTAAGTTAAAAAGGTGAAATTGGTTTAAAGAAAACATTTTTTTGAAAACCAAACCGAAGTAACAAAATATTTTTCAATTAATTCGATTTAACAAAACCCTAAGTATCGTATTCTATGGTCAAAATGGTCAACATAGACAACTCGATGATTTTTAAATAATGATTTTCAAATTAATTTCATAATATAACCATATTCAAGATAATATATTCAACAAAATTAGAAGAAACAAACTAAATTGGCATTAATTTCAAAATAAAACCAGGTTGTGATGAAGTTGGGGTCGAAGATGTTGGCCGCGAGAAGTTGTCTTCGTCTTCTTCTTCGAGACAACGAGCTTTCTTCGAGGAGGCATGGCACAAACACGAGTGCATAAAATTGAAAATTTACTGTGGTGGAAAGAAATAACAGGGTAAAAACTTTTTCAGGTGAATGAAGAGGGCAAGTGTTTTGGCCAACATAAAAACATAGACCTGGTAAAATGAAGTGGGGAAGGATAAGGGCATTGGTAAAATTGAGATTAAGTGCAACAGAGTCCTTAATACAGTGCATTTAGCACCATTCCAAAAGAAATTTGGTTAGCATTAATCATTTCTTAATTTTTCATTTCTCTAAATTCGCTTAAATTCCTTTCTTATATTTAGCTCTAACTCTTATCCGAGTTTTACATTCTGAGTAACGTAATTGTATTGACTTTTTCATTTTAATTCTAGTTTGAGTTTTACATTTCAAATATATGTTGTTATTTTTTTCTCTTGACTTTTTGATATTAAAATTTTATGATTACGAACATAGGTTCATGATGTAATACTCGAAAATGGCATGATATTGGAGCGACATTTTTTTATTGTGGATTTAAATTTATGCTAAAAATTTAAAAGCATATATGTTGAATTGTTAAGATATTTAAATTTAGAAAAAAAAAGTAAATTTATGAGCATTGATATATACTCAATGGTTAAAATGATTTGAAATTGAACCTTCCAAAGTTTAAAAAGTCAAAAGAAAATTAAAATTGCATGTACTCATGAGTCCTGCTAAAAATATCATTTTGTTGTATATATTAAATTGAAAAAAATGAAATCGATGAATGGTATATTAATAAACATATGTGGTTCTTATTATTTATATTTCTTTGTTTTTTTATTAAGTGTCCAAATTTAAAATGACGTTCTTAATGTGCTAAAGATAAATTGTTAAAACTTATGTTTTCATGTAAGAATGTAACATAATATTTGGATGTATTTGAAATGCTTGTTTGCATTTAGTGGTACTGAAAATCATGATATGTGTAAAATTTTAGAGTGCATGACCTAACCTAGAAGAACCATGGATGATGAACGCGAAATGACTTCAAAGTGCAAACAAGTGACCTTTCGCAATGATCTTTCTTCACTTGTTTAAGTAATGACTTGCCATGTTAGCACCATATCTTAATAACAATAGAGAGGTCCAGGAAGCTTTCAACTATGTTACAACCTTTTCGAAACCAAGAAAATACCCTTCCGATAGCGACGAAAGCCTTCAAGGATGAATGGAAAACGATTGGATACCCAATGGCGGAAGGAAGATTCATGTGAAAGCTTTAAAAGAGAAAACATCATCACTTTTTGCAAGTATTGGGAATGTACCTTCCTGTGAAGACCCAAATTATTGAGATGAAATGATTTTAAAAAAAATTAGTTAATGGAAAATATTCAAAGGATAAAATAGTTTGAAAATAAATATCAAGAATGAGTGAAATAAATAAGGAAGAGGATAGCTATTTTCAGCAAATAATAATAAGAAGAAAATAACTAAGTATGAATGAGTTTTATATTCACATGTCTCACATGTATATTGTATATAAGTAGCCAGAGGAGTATAGAGTGATAAACTAGACTCTTATGATGATTAAAGTATAAGAAACCAGTTTAGTATTATATATGTATAAATACATTTTTAAAATCAAGAGAAAACAAATGGTTTGAAACATTAGCAAGGAACTAATTGATAAAAAGATATATATGTGAACATTATAGATTTGTCGTAAGAAAATACATAATGTAGATAAGTCACATAAAAATAGTGTGTATGTGAAACATGCAAATGGCACGTACACAGAAAAAGAAGAAAAGCAACTGTAATACCCGAAATGGAATCAAAAAGAAAATGGCATATTTAGCCATAAACACATATACAGAATTCTCTTATTTGTGTGGGGATAAAAATGGGGTTTTCACTCCACTAAAACCCTAGCTAAATGTTTTAAAAATCAAAAAGGAAAAGCAACAGTTTATTTTTGGGAAAACAGAAAGATATTTCAGAAAATAAAAAGAAAAACAAACTCACACTGTTTTCAAGTTAGAGCATTCTCGGGCAAAGAAGAAGGAAGGTGAGTGATTAATCGTCTTATGAGATTTAAGGCATTAAGACCCAAGTTAAGGGCAGCCATATTACTTTTATAAACCCATATTATTATTTTGTTTAATTTTATTCCCTGAATAAATAAATGTTGATTATGGTTGGTGTTTTGGCTGAGTCTTTGGTTGATGTTTGATCAGTTTTGATTGTTTTGATTAATGCTTTGAAAATAAAACAAACACCTTGATCACATAAATGGATTCTGTAACTTATAATCTAGTTTTTATACGGAGATGAGTTAAATATTTTTACTGAGAAATAGGGTATTAATGAAGAATGAAGTAGGCAGTGTGAATAAGGGGATTCATGCCTATGTCTAGTTCATTTTAAAAATGATATGAACAATGCAATATTATATATATATGTGTGTGTGTGTGCTGATTTGTTCAAATCACAAGTTAATATGTTTTTATGGGTTTTTCTCCAAAAAAAAAACCATACCATATGTTCACAGTAAAATAAATGTAATGTTTTATATGACTTCACCAGATTTATGTAAGAAATGAGAATATTTCTGGAAATAAATATATATGCAAGTTTTAGAAAATATGATTGAATAAAAATGACATTAAAATGAGATGTGGTGTTTTGCATGAATGCTTTGTATGTCTGGCTAAAATCCCTGAGTGAGTTTAATACTCTTTGATTTATGAAAGGAAGAAAGGAATCTAAAACATTTCTAGAATTAATAAAATTCTCCTGAAAGAAAATGAGAATAGTACCTAGATTATAAAGCTAATCTAGGAGTAGAGCCTTGATCTATTCATCATTAGGTAGATGATGGGTATGAGCATGACTTGTTTAATTCTTGTAGGCCTCTGTGTAAAGGGTTAACAGAATTGAGTCCCCTTTGCAATGCACACATGGTGTTCAATGACAAGAGTCAAGACCAATCAAATGATAAATGGGGATTGAGGAATTAAGCTATGGAATTAAGGGAATTAATCCATAGGAATATATGTATGTATAACTGAATGGTGTTGATGAATGGATGCTTGGGTGCATGTATGTTAGAAAGAGCTTACATATATATATATATGTATATACTCGTATTTTAGTACGAACTTAAAAAAGCATCAAACATATGAATTCTCTGCACAGTATTTGGTAATTACAAGTTATTTATAATCTATGATTTCACTCACACCAGAATATATTTTCTGACCCTATTTGTTGCGTTTGCAATCTTTGGGGTGTCTCATTTTCATTGAGTCAGATCAAAGTGTTGCTGTAGGGAAAGATGCTTAAGTAGCTTGCTTGTATGGATGTTTGAAGATCTTGTTGGTTTTAAAATGCTTTAGAGAAGTAGCAGTTTAATTGTAATAAATAATTTAGGCAAACTCCCTTATGTCTTGTGTATTTCCAGGATTGATACTTGCTTTGTTTTCTTGAAAAAAACATGTAAAAAAGAAAAAAACTTAAGTATTACATGTGCTTGTGAGTTGATAATTTAAGTAACAGATTTTGGAGTAATTATGTGGATTATGATGAAGAAGAACATGCCATATAATCTGTTATGTGGATATATTCTCCTTGGCATGTTTGTTATACTTCAGTTATAAAGTTAAAGTTGTTTTTGAATAAATATGTGCCAAAGTATTGAATAGATGGGTTGAACATGGTCTTGGCTAACTGGTAAGGCTTAAACATGTCTTGTAATTGATATAAGTACATGCAAAAGCTTGAAGTCATAGTTTTCAGGTTCCTGAATTTAAAAACTATAGTGTAAGCTAATTTGAAATGCAACTAAATCCTATGATACATCTAGAACAAGAGTAGGATTATGATACAATAAAACCTAAAAATCATAAGTATGTAAGGATTGAGAAATTGGAATTGGTAAAATCTAGAACTGATTTCAATATGAAACTGAAGTAGCAAGTCAAAAAAACTAGGGGTAGACAGTATAGACTCAAACAAGGATGTAGAGTAATTTTGTTAAGTGTTTAAAAATCCAGAACATCACACTTTATATGCTTTTAGCCAGAAATATGCAATGATCTTTCTGAAATCATACTCAACACTATTTCCAATCTAAATATCAGAATCTGTATGACCTTTAAACTAGTTTATAACTCTACTCACATGATCATTACCTGCTTTGCGAACTGGGATATGTGCATTTTTCTTGACATGAATTGTTTGTGCATGTTTGTTTTTGCGTTTGGAATCTGGGCCAGACTAACCAGTGAACCATAGATCAAACCAAGTTTTAATATGTTTTATCATTCTAAAACAACATGTATGAATTCCTAAATCCCAATGATCAAATATATGGGTCATAAATTCACTAATTAATTAATCTGGTTTATAAAAGAATCTGGGAAATAAAGAAGAGAATAATAGGTGGTAACACTTGAATCATGTATTAGTCAATCTTGATTCAATAGAAAGATTAAAGTGTAGGAATAGCTATGTGACACAAAACCTTTCAATTATGGAAAATATTGTGTGATTAAATTTCTTTGCTACTTTAACACTCTGATAGGCAAAGAAACATTTGTATATCTTCACATATATAAATGATATGACTTGATTTAAATACTGATATTTTTATATTAGTAAATTCTGGATCTTGGAAAATTAATTAAAAGAAGCGATCCCTTATTTAAAAAAACTCAACTAAAAATCATTAAAACAGATTTGAAGAAAAGTGGGTCACTTCACTTCCGAACACGTTTAGACATCTTTTCATGCTTATCTAACACATCTGCAATAACGACATTCTTATAGTTTTCGATGGAGACAAAGGCATTCAGGTCTTATTCGAAAGCAGCATTAGAGGGGCGCTCTTGATTCAACAAGGACGGAAGGTCTTAAAGACATCCCTTTGACTAAGTCGAAAGGACTGATGCGAAAAGATCCAGCCCGCACCTATAAATAAGATTCTAAGGGAGTTGTTTAGGGATCCAATTCATGACTCCCATACTTGTACTTTTCATTGGCTTATAAATCATAATTTTTAAATTAGATTGGGGATTTCACTTACTTGTAATATCCAAGCCATTATATTCGTACAAATTATCAATAAAGTGAATACATGACACCTTCAAATGCATAAGTCTTATTTGCTGCTTACATATGATTTCAATTAGGATTACATGCAAATCAATCCCTTTCGAAGGTGTCATCATTGAAGGCATGGACCCTTTCGACTCGGTTAAATTTCTGCTGTTCCTACTAGGTTACAACTTTGGGATACTCCAACTAACCTGAAAGGGGTTTCGAAGGGATCATTCACTCCTTTAACTTTGTTTTGAGGTGTTGACAAGATTTTTTATTAACAGATGTTTTAATATTAAAATATTATTTATGCTATTGTTTTTATGACAAACGAGATAACCTTGCATTTTATAGTGCTTTAGTTTTGAGAAGCTCTTATAACTTTGACAATTAGATGACAAAATGATTAATTTTGCACTTGTATCTTTACCATTCTATAAACTAGATGTTTCAGATGAGCATGATAATTCTTAAATTAGATATTTTATAGAAACATAATTACTTGCATTTGGATGATTTTATATTATACGCGATCATCCAGGACATTTATTGAAGATTTTCCCCATCATTCACTAAGGGAAAAGCTTACCATGAGTTAGCAATCATTTGCACCAAGATATTGATGATTTTTCTATATTTTTGACTTTCAATTTTTATTGCTTATCGTGTATGCACTATATCAAAATAAACTTAAATAGAAAGAAAGGATAAGGAGAAAAAAGAAGGAAAAAAGCAAAATAATCATAAACTTCATTTTGCCTTTTATTTAGCTAAAAATACATGTGCAGTTCAACTCTCTCTAAAAAAACACAGTGAATTAGTCTATAGAAAACAAAAAAGCTATCTATCTGTTTATATGATAAATTGCCAACATTTCACTTTAGTGAAGCTTTTTTATACTACGAGAAATACCGTTGTGTAAATTTATAGAAACCAAAATTTTCTTATTAGTTGCAAAAGAAAAGTTCAAGATCCTGATTTAGCATGTTTTTCTTTCTCACTTTCTCTGATAATCTAACATTTTCATTTGACTATGACTACATGTTTAAATACTAAATGTGTGGATTGACTTTTGTTTCTTATTAAAAAACTTTACGTACGATATCAATTAATAATTATTTTTATATGCGCGTGCATTGCATATACCAAAGTATTTTATGTATTTTTTTCTTTCAAATAGACCAAGCCGGTGTTTCAGTGTTAGTTTGACTTTCTTTATATATGATACTTAGTATATGAACAAGCAGAATGTGGTATAGGAAACAAGGGTTAAAGAGCTATTTCTCTCTATTTTCTTCTTATGAATCATTAGGTTAGTTTCTAAGAATAACAAGTGCATATATGGTTGTACAAAAACCTAAATTTAATTTCTAAGAATAACAAGTGCATATATGGTTGAACAAAAACATTGGGTAGGAAACAAGGGTTAAAGAGCTATTTCTCCATATTTTCTTTTTATGAATCATTATGTTAGTTTCTAAGAGTAACAAGTGCACATATGTTCGTATAAAAACCAGAATTTAATTTCTAAGAATAACAAGTGCATATATGGTTGTGAATAAAAACTTGGGGTGAGAGAGGATTGAACACTCGACCCTAGGAATACCGAAGAAAAGCTATGAGACCTACGCACTAGCCTACTGCGCCACCACCCCATGTTTTAACTTTGATTCAAGCTTGACATTAATTTCAAATAAAACCCGGCTGTGATGAAGTGGGAGTCGAAGACGTTGGCTATGAGAAGTTGGCTTCATCATCTTCTTTGAGATGACGAGCTTTCCTCGAGGAGGCATGGCGTGAATGGAGTAAATAAAGTTGGAAATTTACCATGGTGAAAGAAAAACTAGGTAAAAACTTTTTCGACAAATGAAAAAGGTAAGTGTTCGGGCAGCATAAAAAATAAATGTGGTAAAATGAAGTGGGGAAAGATAAGAGCATTGGCAAAATAAAGATTAGGTAATTTTAAGTTAAAAAGGTAAAACCGTTTTAAAGAAAACATTTGTTTTCGAAAACCAAACCGAATTAATAAAATTGTTTTCAGTTAATTGGATTTAACCAAACCGCAGGTACTGTATTCTATGGTTAGAATGTTCAACATAGATAACTCGATGATTTTTGAATGATGATTTTCGAATTAATTTCATAATATAACCATATTCAAGATAATGCTTCAACAAAATCAGAAGAAAAAAATTAAATCGACATTAATTTCAAAATAAAACCACTAGAATTTGAGAATGTTTTGTATTGAATGATATTTGAGCAGATAGAATCGAAGAAAATGTGCTTTTATTGATAAATAATGATGTTGAGTACAAAAGATACAATACTCATATGCAATAAGAAGCTTATATACAGAAATTACAGCATTGGGCCATCTTGGGTTTTCGGGTTAAACCCGCATTTTGATATTTTGACATATAAAAATATATGAGATAACATACGACCGCATTATTCTTCACTTCCCTCCTCAAACCAATATTAGGTTTAGGGTTTCACTGGCGATTTCAGATCTACGGCGGCGATCAACAAATCATGTCGTTCATCTTCGATTCTTCACAAAAGTTCTTCATTATATTTCATAAGATAGTAGATTGATCCTATCTACTTCAATTTGGAGTAGTTGTCTCTAAGAGTACAGATTTTTTCTGAATGTTAGATCTATATGCTTCCTCTGTTGATTTGGCTTTATTCTGTCGGAAGTTACATCACTGAGAGAATCGCCTGTAGCAGCTTCTTCAATTTGAGGCGACCGAGTTTGAACACCCAACCTCTTGCTGGATGTCAGATCTATGTGTTTTTCCCCTTTCAAAACCTTCAACTTGGCTTGAAACTTTAAAAAAATTCTTGCTAACAATGCTTTGGTTAGTATGTCGGCACATTGGTAAGTCGAAGGTATGTGATTGACCTATAGATTTCCTCTTTGAATTTGCTCATGGATAAAATACAGAACAATTTCGTTGTGTTTTGTTCGTGCATGCAATATTGGATTAGCTATTATATACACGGTACTTTGATCATCACATCATAATATTGGTTTGACTGCTAAGTTGATCTGTAATTCTTTCAATAGAGATTGTAACCAAATTATCTCTACTGTGACACTTGCAACACTCTTATACTGGTGAAAATGTTTCAATGAAGTCAAATCCATACTGTTGAGTATATCCGTTAGCAACCAGTCTTGCTTTATATCTAGACATTATTCCATCTGGATTTTTCTTCAATTTATAGGTCCTTTCATCCTGTTATATGTTTATTTGCTGGAGGATGCACTAGACTCCATGTTTTTTCTTCATGAGTGCTTGATATTCTTCATACGTTGTCTTCCAGTTTTCATCTTTATAGGCTTGCTCAAATGATTCAGGCTCATCAATATTTGCTGTTGCTGTGCGGATTTTTGGTTTGAATATCCCACGCTTAGACCTTGTTATCATATGATGGCCTGTTCTGGTTGGTAATTTAGTGTCTATAGATGCTGAATTGTCATCCTAATTAGTGTTGTTCAAAATTTGTTCTTGATGACTATTATTATTGATGCCCTGATTTTGATTGCTTGATACAACAGGTGAATGAGCATGCATATCAGGCCGCTCTTCTGTTCCATGGCCTGTTTCAAATAACATTGTGTGTTGTGGTTCAGAGACTCCTGCCTTCTTCTCAATCTCAGTCTGATTCCATGTTTCAGTATACACAGGTAAGTTTCAAATAGATATTCTTGGATTGTATATTTTTTGTGTAGTTTTAACATTTGTACATGCAAAAGGAAATATTTTTTCATTAATAACCAAATATTTACTTATAAATATTTTTCAGTGTTATCCAAACATTTATATCCTTTCCGTTTGGTTGCATAACCTAGAAATGTGCATGGGTGAGATCCAAAATCTAATTTGTGTTTGTAATATGGCCTTATATAGGGAAAACATAGACACCCAAACGTCCTTAGACTATCATATTTGGGTTTGATTCCCATGAGTTTTTCCACTGAACTTACTCCTTTTAGTACTTTTGTTGGGAGTCTATTATCAAATATATAGAAGCACTAAAAGAGTCAGGCCAGAACTTTAAAGGTAGGGATGTATGAGCAAGTAAGGTTAACCCTGTTTCAACTATGTGTTTGTATTTTCTCTCAACAATGTCATTCTGCTCAGAGGTATAGGGACATGTAGTCCTATGTATTAGACCTTTGTATAAAAAATTGTCAAGTGATTTATATTCACTAACACCATCACTTTGAATGATTTTAACTTTGTGACAAGTTTGCTTTTCACCCTGTGTGATAAAGTATATGACAACATTATAAGCTTCTGCCTTAATTTTCAGGAAGTATATCCATGTGCATCTAGTATGTGCATCAACAAAAGATATATAGTATTTATAGCCATAATAAGAACTAATGGGTGCAGGACCCCAAAGATTCATAGCAACCAATTCTAATGGCATCTTGTATTCAGTTGTGGAGTGCAAAAGCTAATTTGTGACTTTTGCCCATTTGATAGTAGGTACAGAAATATGGTAAAGAATCAAAAGAAATTTTATTTTCTTTTAGAACCTGTTTCACAACACTTGCATTAGGATGACCTAACTTGTATAGGAAGACAAAACTTTTAATGCCATTGTATTTTTATTGTTTTCAGTAGATGACATTTCATTGTTATTACAACACTTTACTTTCAACAGGATTTCTGCAATTAGTTAAAGTAAACTTGTATCACCCATTCACTACATCACCCTGCAAAAGTTTTTCACTAGTTAGTATGTCTTTAACTAAGCAGTATTTAGGATATGATTCAAAGTAAACATTATTGTCATGTGCAAATTGAGAAATACTCATAAGATTTTTCTTTCTTCTAGGAACTCTTAATAAATTATTGAGATATAATTGCCTTTCACCTTTGATATAGGCTTACCATCTCCCATGAATATGGACTGTTTACCTCTATGTTCCTTGTTGCCTAGATTTAAGTTGTCAAGATTGCTTGTCAAATGATTGGTTGCTCCTGAGTCTAGGTACCATGCCTTATCTTGTATATGTTCAGGCTTTATATTTTCATCCTGGTACCGATTCTTGTTGCACTAGATTGTTTGTTAGGTTCTTGCTGAACCTGTGCTAAGTTTGCATTGTAGTTGCTATTTCTTTGACTATTTGAGTTTGTCCTGGAATATAGTTAGCATTGAATCTGAAATAACACTTTGGTGCAGTGCGACCAAATTCTTCGCATATTTAACATTTTGGCTCGTTACCACCACTCCATCTCCCCCTGCCTCTACCTCTTGTGGTAGACTTCCCCCTTAGATACCGTTGATTGGCATAATTTTGGTTTCAAATTTTATTATTTGAAGCATAGTTAATAGAGTGTCTATGGGTTTCTTGAAGTACAATCTTAGGAGAATGGAGTGGACAAACTTAATTGATGATAGAGTTTTTCGAGAAGACGCAGCCACGTACTCATCACCTACACCAGTTAGAATAGTCAACACTTGTTTAGTATTGAAAACTTTATGCCCTACAGCTTCAAGCATATCACATATGTTCTTGACTTTTGCCAAATAGTCTCTCATTGTTTGACCGTCTTTCTTTACACTTTGTAAATGCCTTTTGTAATGGATCACTCCGGCTGTAGATCGAGTATTGAAAATTCTTTCAACTGTCAGCCAGATTTCATTAGCAGTTCTACAACCAATTACTTGATGCAGCAATTTCACATTTATTGATGAAAGTAGCCATGAATTTATAAGACTATCTTGCCTTTGATATTTTGCATATTCTTCACTACTTACAGTCTTATTTTCTTGATCAGTGATTAATCTGAGAGGAATAACAATAGTGCCAAGAATAAATCCTTTCAAACCATACCCTCTAGCTGCAGTTTCAACTTGTATTTTCTATAAGAGATAATTGTCTTCCTCGAGTTGAGCAGTGACGAGTTGGTTTTGGGGGCTAATGATGGTTTTCAGAAAGCATTCTGCAATTGCTGAGGCTTGTTAAGTTGGATTAGGAGCATCATCAGATGTTGCTGAACTATTTTCGGCCATTGTGCAGTTTCTTGAATCAAGTAAAGTGCCTGAAAGATTAGAAAACAAAACAGGGAATAGCAAGAAATCTTGTTCCTACAGAAATCAGGTATGTTGCAACTGGGTTTAAAAGATGAAGTCGAATCTGATAAACCAGAGGTACGACACCTACTTCTTTTCCGTTTTGATGAGATTCTTGATTTCTTGACCAGTTTCTAATTTTCTCAAGCCAAGATTTGATCTGGGAAGGGGAATGTGCAGGCAGGCTTCCCTTGGTGAGGCGGTATTCTCTGGAGACAAATCTTGCACTGTCCAGATGATGAAATGTTGCTGATGGGTATTTAATCTCCAAATGATGATGTTTCTGTGATGGAGATTAGTATTTCTTCTTCTTTCTGAGGATTTTAAAGCATTTTTGTCTTGTATGGCTCGATACCATTTAGAATTTGGTAATATTTTGTATTGAATGATATTTGAGCAGATAGAATTGAAGAAAATGTGCTTTTATTGATGAATAATGCTGTTGAGTACAAAAGATACAATACTCGTATGCAATACAGAAGCTTATATACAAAAATTACAGTATTGGGCTATCTTGGGGTTTCGGGTTAAACCTGCATATTTGATATACTGATATATAAAAATGTATGAGATAACATACGACCGCATTATTCTTCATTGAAACGTTGGCTGCGATGAAGTTGGAGTCGAAAACATTGGCTGCAAGAAGTTTGCTTCATCTTCTTCTTTGAGGCGACGAGCTTTCTTTGAGGAGGCATGGCGCGAATGGATTAAATAAAACTGAAAATTTACCGCGGTGAAAAGAAAAACTGGGGAAAAACTTTTTCGACGAATGAAAATGTTCAGTGTTTGGGTAGCAGAAAAAAATAGACATAGTAAAAAGAAGTGGGGAAGGATTAGGGCATTGGTAAAATGGAGTCCTTAATTCGGTGCATTTAGCACCACTCCAAAATAAACTCGGTTGGCATTAATCATTTCTTATTAAAATTGCTTAAATTCCATTCATATATTTAGCTCTAATTCTTATTTGAGTTTTACAATGTTGACCTTTTCATGTTAATTCTAGTTTGAGTTTTACATTCCAAATATATGTTGTTTGTCACTGTTCTTTTAATTCATTTTTTTAATATTTAATGTTTATGATTATGAATGTAGGTTCACGATGTAATACTCGAAAATGGCATTATATAGAAGCCATGTTTTTTATTGTGGATTTAACATATGCTAAAAACTTAAAACCACGTAAGTTGAGCTGTCAAGAAATATAAAAAAATCGTGAGCATTGGATACACCCAATGGTTAAAGTGATTTTGAAATTCAACTTTTCAGAGTTTCAAAATTTAATGAACATTAAAATTGCATGTACTCATGTGTCCGACTAAAAATAACATTTTGATGTATTTACTGTTATACATCTAGTATACTAAAACAAAGACGAATCAATAATAAACTTGTCTCATAAGTTTAGAACTCAGATTTCCACTACTTCGCAATTCTGTATTAGTTATTTTAACACCAAGTATGTTGTAATTAATTACAACAACAAAGTAACAACTATAGCAATAATAACTGTAGTGCTAAATCAAACGTTATACTATTTAAAGAAATAGTACAACAGAGAAAAAAACAATATATATATATAAATCAACTAGAAATCTAACCGGTTGAAGAAGGAAATTACGTCTGAGGCTTGTCATAACAATTTCCTTAAGACTTTATTCAAAGTCTCCCAAGATACAGTAGACGTGATCTGCTCGAGATTGTAATGAGTATGTCAACTCTGTGATTTATTGTATAGAGCAGTAGAGAAGAAGAAGAAGGAAAATTGAAATCGAATGAGAATGTGATCGGTATTCTTTCCAATTTATAAGTTCCTCCGCGTCCTTTTAAATAGTCATGTCTGCTTGACGGGTCGCACCCTTTGCTTTTTAATTTCTACTGTTCGTTAATGGGTCACACTCGCCTGCTACTTGCATTCGCTCGCGTCGCACCTGTTTCTGTTCACTCGTGCTTCTTCAGTCGCGTCGCACCCGCCTGCTACTTGCATCCGCTCGCGTCGCACCTGCTTCTGCTCGCCTGTGCCTCTTCAGTCAATCTGCGTCCGCTTCCGAATAGATCCACCCATATTCGTATAGTCTGCAACTGTCAGAAAACCCGGCTCAGTTTTGCAGTAAAAATAGGATCATACCAAACCCGAGCCTGGCCCGGCTCGGTAGGACAGACTGCGGCGGTGCGCGCGCATGTGCGGTGCTGATGCATGATCTCCCTCCTCATAACGAAGCAAACAATTAGGTGCCTCAAGGGCTCAACCCCTTCATTGCAAAGCTATTAATATAGTAGAATAGCTTTGCAATTTTTGACGATGTGGGACTATGTTATTTTTGTTCAATTTAGTATTAGGAATTCCAACAATCCCCCACATGAATGATATTATTCATATCCCCCACACAAAGCGAAATATTACAGAGTATATATGGAATAATGCTTTATCATGGATAAGTAGATATTCACTTTGAACTTTCTCTAGTTAAAACTTATCAGCTCAACTTGGCTAATCGGTGAATTGTTTCATCTTAAACCGTCGGCCTTTATTGTGTATCCAAACAATAAGCTTTACGAAACATTGATTCTCTTCTCATCCGATCTCTTGGTTTTGTTCATTTTGCTCCTGAGCACATTTTTGTTTTGTGAGTGTTATAGAGAATTTAAGCTTTAATATATTCTCATAGGGCCGACCCAGCTCACACTAACATAGGTGATCGCAACCATCAAGAGTATCCTACGTATACCCCACTTGTTATTTTCAAAATACGATCATCATTAAAAAACATAGTTTTAACCTTTAACCACTTCTGTAGGCATGCATTATATTTTGCACCATAGAAATGGAGTAGGACTAAGTCCAAACAAATGCATTGCTTCTTGAGTTACTCATAACTTGTTTGCCTATTGAACCTAGTCCGTGGGATCTCCAATTGCTAGGAAGGTTTCCGTATAAGGTAACTCTTGTTGTTTTAGGCTTTTAAACCCATTCCCCTCGATGCGCAGTCAATTTTCTCTCTCAATAAACCTTTAGTAAATGGATCCGCTAGGTTATCATTTGTTCTCACCTAATCAATGGAAATAGTTCCATTAGAAAGTAACTGCCTAGCTGTGTTATGGCGACGAAGAATGTGTCGTGATTTGCCATTATACACAAAGTTTTTCGCTCTACTTAGCGCTGCTTGATTATCGTAGTGAATACATACGGCCTGTAACGGCCCTGAATTTTGAACAATTTAAATTATGAATATTTAATTAATTTTAAATATTTGAATGATAATTTAGATTGAATTTCCAATATAACAATGAAATTGGTGATTAAATTTTAAAATTTAATCTATAAAGAGTTGAATAAAAATTTAAATTTGACTTTGGAGTTGAGATTAAATATTAAATTTATATTTAAAAATTCGGACTAATGACTTAGAAAAATAATTTGGATTTAAGGATTATTACTTACGTAAATAAAAAATTGAATTAAATTTTGATTTGAAGACTGTGAAGTAATTTGAATTGTTCGAGTTTAATATGAAAAACATAATGTAACTATATTGGAGAAATTTTAATAACATAATTTAAACAAGATTTACAAAACAAAGTAAAGAAAATAAATTACACAAAACAAATTGGATTTAAAATGAAAGAAGAAAAAAAAATATAATAGAAAAATAAACATAGAATGAAAGAAGAAAAATATATAAAAATAAAATAAAATAATAAGAATAAAATAAACATAAAATAAAGAAGAAAAGAACCACTGCCTTTACTTTCAACCCGATACCCGATTCCCTTTATTTCACTTTACCATTTCCATTTTTTAAACCCTAAGCAAAAAAATCACGAAGAGAAAAAAAAATGGCGGCCACGAATCCTCTTTCGTTCCTTCTTCCTCCGATCGTCTCAACTAGGGCTTGCGATCTAATTTGGGGCTTCATTCTTCGTTCGAGTGTGCTCATTCCCACCTCGGCCGTATTCGATTCGAGATATGGTGAGTTTTCTCACGATTAATTTTGATTCAAGTTTTTAAATTTGTTTGAATTGGTTGCTTGGTTGCATGATATGAATTGGTGTTATTTGGCTTTCATTTGCTCGGTTAATTTGCAATAAAAAAAAACTGATAAGAACAGATAAGTCTCTGCATGTATGGTTGTTGGTGTTATTTACTATCGTTTGCTTTGATAATTCGATTTAAAACTGATAAGAACAGATACTATGTGAAATTTGTTTTTCTTTTACTAATAAGAACAGATGCTATTTGTAATTTGTTTTTTTTTTTTTGATGAGAACAAATACTATAATTTTGTTTTAAACTGATGAGAAACAGATGCTATAAAATTTGTTTTTAAACTGTTAAGAACAGACTCTACCCAATCTTTGTTTTTTAAACTGATAAGAACAGATGCTACTTGATAATTTGTTTTAAATTGATAAGAACAGATGCTATATCAAAAAGCTTGCTTGTTTGTTGTTGCTGCATGTGATGGATTTTAAATCTAGATGAGGAAAATTTTGTTGCATGTGCTTGTTTGAGCTTCTGTTCATGTGTGTTGAATGTATGTGTCTGTAAAACCCCTATTTCTGCTTGTGGTGTTCTTTGTTGTTGCTGTGTGTTATGTTGCATGCCAAATGTGAATAATTTCAGTTTAAAGGTCTGAGTAACCCAATTTTGAACCCCTGCAAAATATTCTACATTTGGAAAATAACAAAATTTACAAGCTTGAAACTATTCTTTGATGAATCTGATGTGCTACTATAACCCTTGAATCCATTGTGTGATGCTTGAATGTTGTTTAGGTATGGAATTGAAAGTATACATGTGAATATATGTTTATGCATTTACATGTTACTGTGTGTATGAAGTTATCTCTCTGTTGTAAAATGAACAGCAAAGAAAAAGGAGAAAAAAAAGACTGTTATGGATTGAACTACAGTGTTTCATTTTCTTGTTAAGTAAGATTATCAAACATCTTTAATTATTCAATCAAGTTAAAACTTGAATGCATGTTTAAAAAAAACATGAATATTAAAACAAGTATCACATTTTTTTTAAATCATCTGAGGAGTTAGTGTTTAAGGTCTGATTTAACAATAAGACCAAATTCCAATTTTTGAAGTTCTTGTTTTGAATTGGTAATCTGGTTCTAAATTGTGAATGATGAATTTTGTAGTTGCATTCCATCCAGTTGCATTTGGTTTATTTTGTTTGCACCCATCTGTAGTCTGCACTTGTATAGTTGGTTCCATATTCATGTAGCTTGATGTTGTATCCACTTTTTATGCTGCTGTGATGCAGTTTCCTTCACTGTTGTATTTTTTTTGGGAGTTTGCACTGTTTGTTCTTGCTGTCATGTTCCATGCATTTGAGCTCTTTGAGTTGCAGTGCTTCATCACTTGATGTCTTTGATTTATTTGGTCCGCACAGTTTGTTGTAGCTGGACTTGTGTACATGTTGTTTGCATTTCATATGCTTGCAACCTTGTTTTCACTATGGTTTCATGCTTAGCTTTGCGGTTTGGTTTCACTTGTGCATTTTATTGCGGTGACACTTGTTCTCTGTTCACCTGTATCATTGGTCATGTAACAGTATTCATTGTTGTTGTTTCCATTCACTGCTGCATATTGTTCATCAGTCCATTTTTATCTGTTCCCTATGTTGTTTGCAACTGTGTTGCACTTGTATCACTGGAATTTGCATTTTGTCTGCATAGTGGTTTGTTAGTACTTTGGTTGTCACTGGTGTACTTGAGTTGGGCTTGCCTGTTTAGTTGAGTTGCAGACTTTGACTTGTTTCATTTTTGAAGTCGAATCTTGTTCCTTTGCTTTTGGTTCCATGTTCGTGGCAATCATCGACAAATGTGCTCTGCATTGTGTCATTGTTTGGTCTGCACTTTGCTTGATTGTTGACACTACATGTAATCTTGTAGACATGCTTCACTACAATTCTTACTTGTCACGGCATACCTATATATGCCTGACCTGTTTCACATCCACTTCATTATTACCTGGTCTTGGTATGTTGCTGTTGGTTTTAGTCTTGTTTCACCTGAATTGCATTGAGTAGCTGTCTTCTACACTTGCACGCTTTCATCATTGCTACCTGGTCGACTTGATTTTCTGCACTTGCATTGAGGACATGTTGCTTGAGTCACTTTCATTGGTCCATTGCTTTACTGACTTGATTCACTTCATGTTTGATGCCAGTTTACCTTGTATCACTACTTCCATTCTGTACATGGTGTATGTATTGTGCATTTTCACTTTATGTTGCAGCTGGTTCTTGCAGTTGTAACTGTTATATCACTTCGAATTGCATTCATTTGTTTGTACTTGTGTTCTGGTCATTCCTTCTGTTGTTACTGCATTCCTATGCAGCTGCTGTTGGTCTGACTTTGTTTCCATTGCTGTTGGCATGTGCATTTGGTTCATTTGAGTTGTCTGCGGTCCATGTTGCATGCATGTTGTCTTCATGTAGTTTGCTAGGTGTAGTGGTTATTGCCAGTTGCCTCTAGTTACTTGATTTTTGTTGTCTGCATGCAGTGGCAGTTCCATATATATATGTCCATGCACTTGAAACAACTATTTGATGCTGCACACTTGTGCTTTGCCTTGATCACTTCTGCTGTGTCACTTTTGCAGTTGGTCCTGCATTTGTTATTGTTTATGCCTTCATGTCTTTGGCATTTCTGAGCCTCTGCCTTGATTGCCTGCTTTGACATTGCTGTTTGTATTGCTTTGTCTGATGTCTTCATGATTCCTTTGTCTGTGCATTGGCCTTGTTTCGATCTGATAGCCGTGTTTTTGTTTGGTGCACACGTGTTGGCGAGGCAGTGCACATGTGTGCAAATATACATGTGTACTGCAGCCACACAGGATTGACAGATTTTAAAAAAAAAAAAAATTGAAGTTGTTAATATGAAAATCCATAGTAAATTTAAATTAAATTATGAGATTCACCATCTCTGTTGCTTGGTTGACACACTGTAGTATTGGGAGTTATTCCAGTTTGATCCTGTTCTTAGTGTTTAAATCTGTACCATTTTATTTCAATTCATTGCAAATTTAATTACTTGAATTAAGATTAATCCTGACTCGAGTGTTTTTGTGTTTTGCAATTAACGCTCGGGTCAGACCGAGTATTTTTGCAGCTTGGAGATTTTCTCGCAGCGAAGTTAGAGAGAGAGGGGAAAGCACTTCATTAAAGTTTTCAACAAAATTTTTCTTGTACTTAATAAAATAAATTGTTTCCGCTGTATAAATTCAAGTATAATTCATTGTGTAACTCTGATACTTGTATATAAAAGAAAAGTTTATTTATAAAATATATTGTTGTTCTGTGATTCTGTGACTGATTCTGTTTAAATGTTATAAACTAAATAACAATCTGTCATTTTGAACGTTTCTAGTTGGTTTAATTACCGACTAGAGGCGGTCAGAACGGCGGGTCGTTACAAAGTGGTATCAGAGCTTTGGTTTACACAAAGCTTAGTTTATGGCGTTTAATATGAATAGTTACTAGAACCACTTCAAAGAAAGTGTTTTCAAATCTAAAGAAGTTTAAAATTGTTTTCTTTAAAATAAAAAGTATTTTGAAAATTAGAATTATTTTGAAGATTCCCCTCTCTAAATTTAGGTTTGCGACCGTTTCTCTTCGGTGAGGTCTCGTTAGACTTGAGTTTCGATCATTCGGAAACTCATTATCGAATTTTTGAGAGTTATGGAAAATGAAACATGAGTTAAGAGAATTAATGAATTGGTTTAAATTGGCTTAAATCAAATATTTTGAATATCTTCAAAGTAGTAATTGGAAAATAAAATGATATGTCAATTTGATTATAATCAAATGGATTATTGAACTATAACTTGGAAATTTAATTTTGAATTCTTTTGAAAATTGATTTCAAATGTTGTGAAGAACGATTTAGTAAATAAATGGATTATAAGTATTTAACTTATAATATGGATTTTGGGTATATAACTAAGTTATATGAATTGAATTGAATCAAATTAGTAAAGGAGATTATAAAACAAAGTTTATAAATAGAAATGTAATTTCTAAAGATGTTTATAAAATCCGCAAATGACTTATTTTGATAAGTAAATTATTGTAACTTATTAAAGGTGTTATATCTATGGTTTTGGACAATAAATGAGATATAAAAAGAGATATGAATCTAATGAAAATTTATAAGAGATTTAAATTGATGCAATGAAGAATTTGAATTTGAATGGGCATGGAAATAAGTTAAGTGGAAAACTTAATATTGGAAATTTGAAGTTGGTTTAAAACCAATATTTTGAAATGTATGCAGAATTCAAACTATGAATTAAGTTGAAGTTGAAAAACTTAAATGGGAATGTTTTTGGGAAGCAACACTATGAAATGAAGTAAATTCATTTTAAGTTGTTTTGAAATGTGTTTAAAAGAATGATTTCTTTTAAGAATGAAATATATATTTGATTTTGGTTTAAGTATATCAAATATTTTCAAAATGTTGAAAATAAATGGATTTGTAAATTACTTATTATTGAATAAGTATGGAAATATTTTCCAATATGAAATGAAAGGTTTGAAATTTTATCTTTTCAAGATAAAGTGAAAAGTAAATGTTTTGAGATTTTATCTTTTAAAGATAAATTGAAAAGTGAATATTTGAATTTGTTTCAAATGGTTAAGTGTGAAAAATTTTATATCTTGTAAAGATGTTATTTTTGGGAAATTTGAACACTTAGTTCAACTTGGAGAAAAAAAAAAAAAATTCAAAGTGATTGAATTTTGAGTTAAATTGAGTTTAACTTTGACACACAAAAACAATGTAAGTTGAACTTTGAATTTTAAATGGATGATTTGGATTGTATGTCTAACGTCGTGAATTGACGACATATCAATTGATCTCTATTAAATATATATCTGTTGGTGGCGGAGAATTTATTCTCTTAGCTTAACACCCTTCTCTGAGACGTACGAGCTCAGAGGTTATATATCGATAGACATCAATTATGTGTTGAGGATTGACGATGTAACGTGAAATCCAAATCGAGTGTGAAGTCGATAATAAATTGGATTATGAATGTGAATTTGGTTTGAGATAACCTTAAAAAATTTCCAAATCGACTTAGAGGAAAATTTTAAATGGATAATGAAATGGAAAATTTGTGAATCCTCTATTTGTTATGGGTATGAAATATTGTGGTTTTCATAACGTATATGTGTGAATACGATTAATTCGAAAACCAATTAGTTTGGAAAAGTAATTGTTATGGAAAACTTATGTAAGTACATGAGTATGATATGTACTAAATGTGAAATGAAATATTATATATGTATGTATAATATTATGTTTTCCAAATTGAGGATATGGAAAAGTACCTTCCATTTAAACTTTGTGAAGGTTGTTGGAACTCGAGAAGAGTGTCCATTTGAAATTGTAGCTACGTAGTATTTCCATTAGTTGGAATGACCATTTGTATTTCCATTAGTTGGAGTGACCTTTTGTATTTCCATTAGTTGGAATGTCCTTTTGGACTGGTATAGTGTGCTAGCGTAATTCGAGGGGCGAGATGCCTACGGTTACAAGCGATTCCACTGGGATAGTGGCGTAACCGCCGTGTATACCGCGATCTAGTTACACTCGGGTGGTAGCGTAATTTGAGGGGCGTGATGCCTACAGTTACAAGCGATTCCACTGGGATAGTGGCGTAACCGCTGTGTAAACTGCAATCTACAAACGAAAGCGTAATTCGAGGGGCGAGATGCCTACGGTCACGAGCGATTCTACTGGGATAGTAGCGTAACCGCCGTGTGAACCGCGATCTTTGGCAACAACCATGGCGAAATTCAAGGGATGAGATATCCACAGTTACAAGCGACTCTACTGGGATAGTAGCGGAACCGCCGAGTAAACTGTGATCCATGGGGGAATGTGCTTTCCATATCCATTTTTAAAAGAATTTTTAAAAAGGTATTTTCACTGGGAATTGAAGCAAGTATATTTTTGGTACTTGGAGATTGTTAGACTTGCGCCTGGCCAGCGTATGCCTAATGTCTTTAAGAATGACAGTAGACTTGTTAAATTTCGAGTTAGCAAGTATTTTCGAACTTTAAATAGCAAATCAATAATCTGGAATTAAAATTTGCATAATTCCAACCTAATAAATTAAGGAAGAGGATTTTTGAGATATTTTGAAAGTCCACAGCTTTGGAAAAGTTATACTATGTAGATTTTTAACAAGAATTTCAAATTTAAAATTTGGGTTTTGTAAATTGAAAACTTTAGTAAAAGACTTTTGCGTCTTGATTGTAGAAATTAATGAACAGAAGATATTGAACAAAGTTAGTGAAATAAAACAAATAGAATGAATCCTACATTCATTTATTTGTAATAAGTTTCAAACTTGATAAAATTGAGTAAAATATAAATATTAGTGAAATTTCAACAATCATTTTTCCTTACTTGTAATTTCGGGACGAAATTCTTTTAAGGAGGGGAGATTGTAACGGCCCTGAATTTTGAACAATTTAAATTGTGAATATTTAATTAATTTTAAATATTTGAATGATAATTTAGATTGAATTTCCAATATAACAATGAAATTGGTGATTAAATTTTAAAATTTAATCTATAAAGAGTTGATTAAAAATTTAAATTTGACTTTGGAGTTGAGATTGAATATTAAATTTATATTTAAAAATTCGGACTAATGACTTAGAAAAATAATTTGGATTTAAGGATTATTACTTACGTAAATAAAAAATTGAATTAAATTTTGATTTGAAGACTGTGAAGTAATTTGAATTGTTCGAGTTTAATATGAAAAACATAATGTAACTATATTGGAGAAATTTTAATAACATAATTTAAACAAGATTTACAAAACAAAGTAAAGAAAATAAATTACACAAAACAAATTGGATTTAAAATGAAAGAAGAAAAAAAAATATAATAGAAAAATAAACATAGAATGAAAGAAGAAAAATATATAAAAATAAAATAAAATAATAAGAATAAAATAAACATAAAATAAAGAAGAAAAGAACCACTGCCTTTACTTTCAACCCGATACCCGATTCCTTTTATTTCACTTTACCATTTCCATTTTTTAAACCCTAAGCAAAAAAAATCACGAAGAGAAAAAAAAATGGCGGCCACGAATCCTCTTTCGTTCCTTCTTCCTCCGATCGTCTCAACTAGGGCTTGCGATCTAATTTGGGGCTTCATTCTTCGTTCGAGTGTGCTCATTCCCACCTCGGCCGTATTCGATTCGAGATATGGTGAGTTTTCTCACGATTAATTTTGATTCAAGTTTTTAAATTTGTTTGAATTGGTTGCTTGGTTGCATGATATGAATTGGTGTTATTTGGCTTTCATTTGCTCGGTTAATTTGCAATAAAAAAAAAACTGATAAGAACAGATAAGTCTCTGCATGTATGGTTGTTGGTGTTATTTACTATCGTTTGCTTTGATAATTCGATGTAAAACTGATAAGAACAGATACTATGTGAAATTTGTTTTTCTTTTACTAATAAGAACAGATGCTATTTGTAATTTGTTTTTTTTTTTGATGAGAACAGATACTATAATTTTGTTTTAAACTGATGAGAAACAGATGCTATAAAATTTGTTTTTAAACTGTTAAGAACAGACTCTACCCAATCTTTGTTTTTTAAACTGATAAGAACAGATGCTACTTGATAATTTGTTTTAAATTGATAAGAACAGATGCTATATCAAAAACCTTGCTTGTTTGTTGTTGCTGCATGTGATGGATTTTAAATCTAGATGAGGAAAATTTTGTTGCATGTGCTTGTTTGAGCTTCTGTTCATGTGTGTTGAATGTATGTGTCTGTAAAACCCCTATTTCTGCTTGTGGTGTTCTTTGTTGTTGCTGTGTGTTATGTTGCATGCCAAATGTGAATAATTTCAGTTTAAAGGTCTGAGTAACCCAATTTTGAACCCCTGTAAAATATTCTACATTTGGAAAATAACAAAATTTACAAGCTTGAAACTATTCTTTGATGAATCTGATGTGCTACTATAACCCTTGAATCCATTGTGTGATGCTTGAATGTTGTTTAGGTATGGAATTGAAAGTATACATGTGAATATATGTTTATGCATTTACATGTTACTGTGTGTATGAAGTTATCTCTCTGTTGTAAAATGAACAGCAAAGAAAAAGGAGAAAAAAAAGACTGTTATGGATTGAACTACAGTGTTTCATTTTCTTTTTAAGTAAGATTATCAAACATCTTTAATTATTCAATCAAGTTAAAACTTGAATGCATGTTTAAAAAAAACATGAATATTAAAACAAGTATCACTTTTTTTTTAAATCATCTGAGGAGTTAGTGTTTAAGGTCTGATTTAACAATAAGACCAAATTCCAATTTTTGAAGTTCTTGTTTTGAATTGGTAATCTGGTTCTAAATTGTGAATGATGAATTTTGTAGTTGCATTCCATCCTGTTGCATTTGGTTTATTTTGTTTGCACCCATCTGTAGTCTGCACTTGTATAGTTGGTTCCATATTCATGTAGCTTGATGTTGTATCCACTTTTTATACTGCTGTGATGCAGTTTCCTTCACTGTTGTATTTTTTTTTGGGAGTTTGCACTGTTTGTTCTTGCTGTCATGTTCCATGCATTTGAGCTCTTTGAGTTGCAGTGCTTCATCACTTGATGTCTTTGATTTATTTGGTCCGCACAGTTTGTTGTAGCTGGACTTGTGTACATGTTGTTTGCATTTCATATGCTTGCAACCTTGTTTTCACTATGGTTTCATGCTTAGCTTTGCGGTTTGGTTTCACTTGTGCATTTTATTGCGGTGACACTTGTTCTCTGTTCACCTGTATCATTGGTCATGTAACAGTATTCATTGTTGTTGTTCCCATTCACTGCTGCATATTGTTCATCAGTCCATTTTTATCTGTTCCCTATGTTGTTTGCAACTGTGTTGCACTTGTATCACTGGAATTTGCATTTTGTCTGCATAGTGGTTTGTTAGTACTTTGGTTGTCACTGGTGTACTTGAGTTGGGCTTGCCTGTTTAGTTGAGTTGCAGACTTTGACTTGTTTCATTTTTGAAGTCGAATCTTGTTCCTTTGCTTTTGGTTCCATGTTCGTGGCAATCATCGACAAATGTGCTCTGCATTGTGTCATTGTTTGGTCTGCACTTTGCTTGATTGTTGACACTACATGTAATCTTGTAGACATGCTTCACTACAATTCTTACTTGTCACGGCATACCTATATATGCCTGACCTGTTTCACATCCACTTCATTATTACCTGGTCTTGGTATGTTGCTGTTGGTTTTAGTCTTGTTTCACCTGAGTTGCATTGAGTAGCTGTCGTCTACACTTGCACGCTTTCATCATTGCTACCTGGTCGACTTGATTTTCTGCACTTGCATTGAGGACCTGTTGCTTGAGTCACTTTCATTGGTCCATTGCTTTACTGACTTGATTCACTTCATGTTTGATGCCAGTTTACCTTGTATCACTACTTCCATTCTGTACATGGTGTATGTATTGTGCATTTTCACTTTATGTTGCAGCTGGTTCTTGCAGTTGTAACTGTTATATCACTTCGAATTGCATTCATTTGTTTGTACTTGTGTTCTGGTCATTCCTTCTGTTAACCCTAACTCGTTCACAAGTTAACAGGTCCACGACTCAAGGCATGTACGAGTTAAAGGATACATGAGTCAGCAACTTCCTACAACTTAAAGATCTTCTACGAGTTAGCAAGCTTACGAGATAAGCCTTTACGAGTTAGCATATCTACAAATTAGCAAGTGTACGAGTTAAGATCTTCCACAAGTTAAGCCTCTACGAGTTAATCCTCTGCGAGTTAAGATCTTCTACGAGTTAGCAGGCATACGAGTTAAGAAAAGCTAACGACTTAAGGTCTTTACGACTTAAGGAAATTGATGGCCTACGACTTAATGATAACTGCAGTTTGTACGACTTAAGACCCTTACGACTTAAAGAAGTTATACGACTTAAGGAGGATACGACCTAAAGACACACCTCTTAACTCGTCTACGAGTTAAGACTTGCTTTAAACCAGTTGCAATTAGTTAAGTCGACTACGACTTACGACATAAAAAGAGTCGTATACGACTTAAGAAAGGAAATTAGCAATTGCAGCCAGATAACTCGCACACGACTTAGAACTTAGGGATGGGTTCAAAAAAGGGGAACTGCCATAGACTCGGCTCAGTGACCCGGGGACGACTTACCTTAAGTCGAACACGACTTATCTTAAGTCGGCCATGAGTTAGGACTTAGCACTTTTTCCGCCCAGAACTCTCTATAAATATGAAACCATCTCCAACATGCAAAGGACCTTTGGGCTCATTCTCTTCAAGCGCCATTACTCTGCCGAATTCCAGACGACTTCAAAGCTTTTTAGATCCAACAAACTTCTAAAGGAACTCCATGAAGGAATCATCCACATTCACCATGGATTTGAAGATGATTGTCAACATCAAAGCTTGAGCTACTTGTTTCACATATCCTATCACTTGAAGTGTGTTGTAATTGAAAGATCTTGTAAAGAATTGTAATCAAACTAGTGATAAAAAGATTAAAGTGGACGTAGGCTGGATTATAAGCCGAACCACTATAAATACTGTGTCTCTTACTGTTTTTCTACATACTTTCTGCTTATTTCTGTTTCCCGTACAAACGGGTGGTGCTTTCACAATCGCATCTTATACACCAGGGTGTTAGCGTTTAAATTTTTTCGTTAACATTTTGGTGCTTTCACTGAGAATTGAACTCAGGACATCTATCATCATTGCTTCAGAAAGATTTGTAGATAAAGTTTCTTTAAGAACCAGAAGTCTATCCGAAATCATGGCTCCTGGAAAGAAAAGTAAATCTGTGAGATCTGCAAACATTCAAGAGGGAACCTCCGCTTCCCCAACACCAAATCAAGCCACTCCAGCTGTTGGAGTTTCAAAAGCGGAATTGGACGCTGCTATTTTTGGGTTGAATCAGCAAATAAATGCCCAGAACGCGCAATTGGAAGCTCAGAATGCTCAGAATGCTCTGATTCTGAATAGGTTAAACGATTTGCTCGGGGCAAACCGTCAACCTGCGAATAATGAAAGGAACTTTGTCGGTAATGTCCATGATGCTGAAACTAGAAACATTCCCGAAAGGGCTGCTAGCCCCTTTGAACGGACATTGCCTGAGGCTGGAGGATCCAGAAATAGGAATGACGAAGAATATCTTTCTGGTATGGTTCGACAGATTATGAAAGAAAGTATGCAAAGGGTCGAAGATGAGAAAGAGTGGGGTTTCGCTCCGAGCAAGACTCCGTTTACTGAAAAGATCCTAAAAGCTGAATTCCCAAGGAAGTTCGTCCCTCCGACCATTCCAGCTTACAAAGGGACAAGTGATCCAAATGAGTTCCTGTACAAATATGATTGGCACATGACAGGTGCCAGAGCTTCTGACGAGATAAAATGCCGCTATTTTCCTGTGTATTTGGAAGGGGTAGCTCTGCTTTGGTTCACAAAACTACCTGTCCGGTCCATCGATCAGTTTTCAGACCTAACCAGGAAATTTAAAGAGCAATTTAGGCTATATGCTTCAAAGGCAAAAGACATCATGTCGTTATCCGGTTTGGAACAGAATCCGGGGGAAACTATCAAGTCTTTTTTAAATCGCTTTAATATAGCGTTAGCTGAGGTGGATAATGCAGAACCCCGCATGGTCTTGACCTATTTGATGAGAGCTATTGATAAGTCAAGTGAATTCGGAAAGTGGCTGAACATGAAGGAGCCAAATTCTCTGGAAAAGTTCTACAAAAAGGCGGATGAATTCATGCGTTTGGAAAGCCGTCCTGTCCCGGCAAAGGCAACAGTAGAGAAAGCTGAAGACAACACTGCTGCGCCACGTAAGAATGGATCTGTGGGACAGAAAAGAGAAAATAATGATGGAAGGAAACAACACAATTCAAAGAAGCCTCGATCCTTCAAGCCATCAGAATATACTCCTTTGTTAGAGACACCAGAGCGCATCTACCTGGCTACAAAAGATTCTTTTGAGTATCCCAAACCTCCTGTTCTCAGAACCGGAAGAAAAGCTGTGCAAAGTGGGAAGTTCTGTCGCTTCCATAATCAGCCTGGTCATGACACAGACGACTGCCGTCAATTGAAAAATATAATCGAAGAATTGCTAAGACAAAATAAGCTGCAGCAATTTGTGAAGAAGAGTGGTAATGATCCTGCTTCGTCAAGTCAGGGGCAACAAGCTCTTGCTCATCAGCCCAGGACAAATGAGAAGGCCGCAGGACATGAATCTGGAAGGCCAGTTATTAATGTCATCACAGGAGGACCCCACCCAGCAGGCAGAAGCTGGGGTGAAATGGAGAGGTACACTCGAGCTCTGAAACATGTGCCAACTGAAGAGAATGTCTTTGTTTTAGAGGACTCTACACCCCTGAAACAACAAAGGACTTTTAATGATGATATTGTGTTCAGGGCTAGAGATTCCACGGGCATTGAGGCCCCTACTTTGGACCCGTTAGTCATCTCGGCCGGTATTGGACCGGCTATTGTCAGAAGAGTTCTTATTGACTGCGGCGCATCTTGCAACATCCTCTTCAAGAAAACGTTTGACCAGATGAAAATCCCGATGGCGGATGTGCAAGCCTCATCTCAGAAGATTGTTGGCTTCACTGGGGAGCCAAAGCAACCAGTTGGGACCATTGATCTACCTGTTGAACTTGGAGAAGGAGAAAGGAAAGTGGTCCGCAGACAAACTTTTGTGATCGTCGATGAATATTCTGCTTATAATGCTTTTCTTGGCCGTCCGACACTCGCAGCATTCAAGGCTATCCTAGCCCCGTGGTGCCTCACTATTAAATTTCCTACTGACAATGGAGTAGGAGTTATAAAAGGGGATCAAAATGTCGCGCGAGAATGTTATTGGACAGAGCTGCGAGAGTCAAGAAAAAGAGAAATGGGAAAAGATGCGGCAACCCCAATCCGCATCAAAATTCCAACCCTATAGCAACTACAGGGCGGACCCTGCACTGGCGAGCATAGCGGGGCACGAAAAGTGATGGATCCTAGAAAGGCCAGTGCGGGGGAGAGTAGGGTGGTACCAGCAGAAACAACGATACCGGTGCCCGTTGATCTGAAGGACCCAAACAAGGTGCTGAATGTGGGTTCACAACTTAATGTGTCAGTTCAGAATGCCTTGATATCTTTTTTGAAAGCAAACCTGGATGTTTTCGCTTGGACCCATGCCGATATGTGCGGAATATCCCCAGAAGTTGCGGTACATGTTCTGAATATTGACCCAAAGTTCACGCCAGTAAAGCAGAAAAGAAGAATCCAAGGTCTAGAAAGGTCGACAGCATTGAAAGAGGAAGTTGACCGTCTCATGGAGAATAATTTCATCAGAGAATCTACCTATCCAAATTGGGTTTCAAATCCAGTGCTAGTTAAGAAAGCCAATGGTAAATGGAGAGTGTGCATCGACTTTTCAGATCTAAACAAGGCCTGTCCCAAAGACTGCTTCCCATTACCCAGGATCGATCAACTGGTAGATGGAACAGCGGGTCATGAATTGTTGTCTTTTATGGATGCCTACTCCGGATATAATCAGATCATGATGCATGAGCCAGATCAGGAGGACACAAGCTTTATCACCGATGTCGGTCTTTACTGTTACAGAGTTATGCCCTTTGGGTTGAAGAATGCGGGGGCAACATACCAAAGACTGGTTAATGCTATGTTCAAACCGCAGTTGGGAAAGACTATGGAAGTTTACGTTGATGACATGCTAGTAAAATCTAAGAAAGCAGTGGACCACATCGAACACTTAGCAGAAATGTTCGCAATTCTCCGAAGATACGGAATGAAGCTTAACCCTTTAAAATGTTCTTTCGGGGTAGAATCTGGGAAGTTCTTGGGTTTCATCGTGAGCGCTAGGGGCATTGAAGCTAGTCCAGCTCAAATCACTGCTCTAAAAGAAGTCAAAGCTCCTAAAACAAAGAGGGAATTGCAAAGTCTCAATGGAAAAATTGCCGCCTTAAGTCGGTTCATATCCAAAGCTACTGATAAATGCATTCCATTCTTCGACGCTCTAAAGAAAGGAAAGAAAAACTTTGACTGGACTCCCGAATGCCAGAAAGCTTTTGAAGAATTGATTCAACATATGGAAACGCCTCCAATACTTTCCAGGCCCGGCGATGGCGAGGATCTTCTTATATACTTGGCAGTTTCATCTCATGCTTTAAGTGCAGCGCTGGTACGGGAAGACAAAAGGATTCAACATCCAGTTTACTATATCAGCAAAAGACTCACTGGGGCAGAAATGAATTACTCCAAGTTGGAAAAACTCGCCTATTGTCTATTGATTGCCTCAAGAAAGTTGAGGCAATATTTCCAGGCTCATCCTATCAAAGTCCTCACTGATCAACCTTTAAAGCAAGTCTTGTTTCGCCCTGAGACTTCGGGCCGCCTTTTAAAGTGGAATATTGAATTGAGCCAATATGACATCACTTATCATCCTAGAAAAGCGATCAACGGACAAGCTTTGGCAGATTTTATTGCAGAATTTACAGACAAGGGTAACAGCGAGGAAGAAACAATCGAGAACTCCCCAACCCAATGGAAGTTATTTGTAGATGGCGCAAGAAATGATTACTGTTCAGGTGCTGGAATTGTTCTTGAAACTCCTGAAGGCCGGTCATTATGCTATGCGCTAAGATTAGAATTTCCTTCAACAAACAATGAAGCAGAATATGAAGCTCTGATTGATGGTTTGAAAATTGCTAAAGAACTAAACATTCGAGCGTTACAGATCTTCAGTGATTCTCAGCTTATAGTATGCCAAGTCAAGAAGGAGTTTCAAACGAAAGGAGGAAATCTGCCCGCTTATGTGTCAAAGGCTTGGGAACTTTTATGTGAATTCGACCATTACACGATAAGTCATATTCCTCGAGAAGAAAACATGAAAGCAGATTCTCTCGCAAAATACTCAAGTTCTGGCGAAGCCCAATCCTTAGGGTTAGTTCCAGTGGAAGTTTTGTCAAATCCGAGCATTGATGAAATGGATATCGATTGGGTTATGAGTATGTCGCAAGAGCAAGAATCATGGATGACTCCAATAACAAAGTATCTACTCAATGGCTCTTTACCAGAAAACTCTAAAGAACGACAAAAGCTACTGAGAAAAGCTTCTCGATATATAATCCAGGATGGTCAATTATACAGACGAGGATTCTCAATGCCATTGCTTCGATGTGTATCCCGGGAAGAGTCCAAAACAATCCTAACTGAAGTGCATGGAGGAGAATGCGGTGATCATTCAGGTGGTCAAACATTAGCAAAGAAAATTCTCCGATACGGATATTTTTGGCCAGAAATTAATCGGGATGCCGCAGATTACTCCCGAAAATGTGACAAGTGCCAAAGATATGCCAAAATTCCTAGAGCACCTTCTACCGAACTCACACAGATGATCAGTCCATGGCCATTTGCAATTTGGGGAATGGATCTCATTGGGCCGCTACCAACCGCTAAATCAGGGATTAAATATGCTATTGTTGCGGTTGATTATTTTACTAAGTGGGCTGAAGCTGAACCATTGGCTACTATCACTTCTAAGAAAGTGATAAGCTTTGTGACCAAGAATATCATTTGCAGATACGGTGTGCCTCAAAAAATAATCACAGACAATGGTACTCAGTTTGAAAGTGAGGAATTCCAGGATTTTTGCAAACGATTCAAAATCCAGAAAAGCTTTTCGGCAGTAGCTCATCCGCAGGCAAACGGGCAAGTGGAAGCAGTGAACAAGATCATCAAATCAACCATCAAAAAGCAACTCGAAAGAGCAAAAGGTGGTTGGGTCGATAAACTACCACTTGCACTATGGGCATACAGAACTACTCACAAAACTGCAACTGGGCATACTCCTTTTTCGTTAGCATACGGATCGGAAGCAATGATCCCGGTTGAAACAGAGGTCCCTTCACACAGAAGAATCCATTTCAATCAAGCAGAAAATGAAAAGCTGCAACTTGAAGCGCTGGATCTCCTTGATGAAAAAAGAGATGAAGCTAACCTCAGAGTTGCAGCTCATCAGCAAAGGATAGCCAGACATTTCAATTCCAAAGTTCGTCAACGCAGCTTTGAAATTGGAGATCTAGTCCTAAAAAGAATTATGACTGCGACAGGTGTGTTTGGGCCAAATTGGGAAGGACCGTATGTGATAGGTCAGAAACTTCTTGACGGCACATTCAAGCTCACCACAGTTGATGGAGATCAAATTCCAAGGGCATGGAACAGCAATCACTTGCGTCCATACTTTACTTGAAAATTTTGTTGAAACATTGTAAAAAGAATTATGAATGTATGATTCCTGTAATTGAAAGCAATTGTGAAACTGATGCAAGTAAATAATGAAAGAATATAAAGTGGATGTAGGCCCAATTTCATGGCCGAACCACTATAAATCTTGTGTTCCTTATTATCATTATATGTTTGCTTTGTTTTCGATATAAAAATACATAAAATGTATTGCTGAAATGTCGATTTAAATTTTTGCAGACAATGGAGATAAAACTTGCGCATAATAAGACCGAGCGATTCTCACCATCATTCAACAAACAAATTTCAAGTCACAAAGACCCCGAATTCAAATCCTAGATAGGAAATACTTCAATTGAACGGCTAATGATTTCGATAGAAACGAGCCCTTGCTGATAAATTGAGATTGTTTGAACAAACAAACATCCAATTAGGAAGCTAGTGCCCGTTCTCACGAACTTGCCTGGCAATGAAGTACACTTCCTTGGATTAAACAAGCTACTTGCAAGAAAAAGGAAAATAAAAAAAAAAGAGGAGAGGATCGCTGAAAAGGCATAAGCAAGTGAACAGAGGAACAACCAAAGCTACCATCAGCGGCACAAGTCCTCTTCGGAGGCGCAACTCTTCGGAGGATAAAAAGACCTCTAATGGGTCATACGCCACAAAAAAGAAAGTTCTCTACTCAACAAAAAAAGATTGGAGGAGTCATGACCCTCCAACCATGAGAGAGTAACTTCCAGGCGATGAAAACCCTCTCTGAGGCACATTTCACCAGGAGTTGAAGTGTTATAACCGCTCTTCGGGATTTCACTTCACCAGAGTTGAAATGTAAACAAAATAAAAGCCCTCTTCGGAGGCCCATTTCACCAGGAGTTGAAGTGTTATAACCGCTCTTCGGGATTTCACTTCACCAGAGTTGAAATGTAAACAAAATAAAAGCCCTCTTCGGAGGCCCATTTCGCCAGGAGTTGAAGTGTAGCAACCGCTCTTCGGAATTTCACTTCACCAGAGTTGAAATGTAAACAAAATAAAAGCCCTCTTCGGAGGCCCATTTCACCAGGAGTTGAAGTGTTATAACCGCTCTTCGGGATTTCACTTCACCAGAGTTGAAATGTAAACAAAATAAAAGCCCTCTTCGGAGGCCCATTTCGCCAGGAGTTGAAGTGTAGCAGCCGCTCTTCGGAATTTCACTTCACCAAAGTTGAAATGTAAAAACAAAGACCTTCTTGAAAGCACACGTTTCACCGAGATTGAAATAAAACTTCCAAGTGTTGAAACGTGAAAAGGCTTTCTTCAAAGGCACAACTCTTTGGGGGTACACGTTTCACCAAGATTGAAATAAAACTTCCAAGTGTTGGAACGTGAGAAATCCCTCCTCAGAGGTACAACCCCCTCCCGGGAACACAATTAAGAAGAAAGACCTCTTTGGAAACCCACGTTTCACCGAGATTGAAATAAAACTTCCAAGTGTTGAAACGTGAAAAGGATTTCTAAAGCATAACTCTTTGGAGGTACACGTTTCACCGAGATTGAAATAAAACTTCCAAGTGTTGAAACGTGAAAAAATCCCTCCTCAGAGGTACAACTTTCTATATATAAAAAAAAAAATCCTCATCAAAAGCGTACTTTAACTTTCAAAGGAAAAGTAATTTGCCTACTATGGGAAATGATCGTAAAAAGAAAAGAAGTTAAAGTACCCTTCAGAGGTCCGCTTTACCGCATAGAGGAATTCACTTGATGAAATATGCACATAAGCAAAAGAAAAAAGTGATTTCTTCGAACGACCAAGCGTAAAAACTTATACGAAGGGGGTTGCACTCTACAAGAATTCTTTTTAAAATAAAAAATAAAATAATTATTCTTTAGCAAATAAGAGTGCAAGTCCCCTCGAGGTATAGAATATTGCAGCATACTTATGGAATGGGGGCAATATAGTATAATTACACACAATATGGTATAACTAAACCAGCAAAAGGTAACGCTCAAGTAACATACCATAAGCTCGCTGCAATATCAAATAAACTCATGCCAAAACGAATAACAAATGTATTCTTTAATTCAAACAAAAGTTTGTACAAACGAGGAATCATTTTATTCAATTACAATGCAGGTACAGGTTTCAAAATAAAGAAAAGCGGGGGCCGGTACCCGCACAATTCTCGGCCAGTACATGCAAAACACAAAAAACTAGAAACTGAAGATCTTCACTTCTTTTTGCTGCCTTTAGACCCTTTACCCGGCCGAATGATCAGCTTACCAGGGCGGTCGGTGGGCACAAGGGAAGTGGGAGAGGAAGGCGCAACCGGTCCAGCTTTCAGCTCCTCTTCAGTGGTGGTGACTATCTTCCCCCTCCTCTTTGGTGTCCCACGCTTCTTCTTTCTTCTTTTTGAGGAAGACTCACTCCCGGGAGTGACAAGTTTAGATAGAACAATCTCGTCAGAGGGAGTTCGCTCTGAAGATGTGTCACCTCCCTCAGGCCTTTCATCTTTCTGCTCTTGTGAAGCAATGGGATCGTCCAAGCCGTGAAGAGCCTCTATTTGTTCTTCTTGTGACCCAGGTTGCGAGGCAGAAGGAGGCGCCACTTGAGGAGATGGAGGAAGGATCACCGGGGGAGAAGAAGCTTGAGTTCGGCTCGGTGCTTTCTCTACAAAGGAGAAAAAACTTAAAATATCAGTATCTTTCGAAAAGAGAGGGGATGACGGCTCGTCAAAAGTCGGGAATTCATTGACATTTGAGGAATAATCAAAAGTCGGGAATTCATTGACATTTGAAAAATAATCAAGAAGATCGTCAAGATCACAAGGAGCGAACGAGCAGTTCACCACTTGGGCTGGTCCGGTGTCAAGTTTACCTGGGGCAGTTGGATCTCTGAGGCTGATTTCATATCGCTGTGCTTCGTTGCTTTCACCACCTTCATCCCCGCCTTGTGCACTTGTAGTTTCAGTTACTGTCTTAGTTGCAGGCGGAGTATAGGAGCTAGAACCCGTGATGTCAACCACAGGAGGAACTGAAGGTTGGACAGAGGAAGTAAGCGTTAATTCCTTTCCAGAACATTCCTCTTCCACCATTCCAGTTCTCATCCTGGCAAGTTGTTCTCGCCCCTTCGCAAGAGCAGCGCGAGCTCCCTCATCCAGGTAACGCTCCTCAAAATCTTCATCGCCATACCCGGCGTCTTTAAACATGTTAAGAGCAGCTTCCCACACCTCGGCCAGGGTGATTTCATACTTAGGACCAAGAAAAGAGAGGCTGCCGCGTCCCAAGACACAGTGTAAATAAAAATCGAATAAAGTCGAATTGATATCGGTTTCCATGGTCTGAGCAGTTTCTTCGGCTGCAATTTTGCCAGCCATGGCCTCATCTCGATCTTTTTCGGTCTGAGCAAGTTGGGCTTTTAGCGCTTCAATCTCCATGTCCCGGGCGCTCAGTTTGTTCTGCAACTGGGTGACATCAGTGCGGTGGTTCTCTACAGCTTGTTCTAACCTCTCAGCTTTAGCTTCAGCGTCCCTCTGGCTGGCGTGCGCATCTCGCACTTGTTTTTGCAATACCTCTTCTCTTTGGGTGTAAGTATTAGTAGAAGAGGCAAGATCATCTTTGAGCTGCTTTACTTCAGCTTCGAGCTTTTCATTGTATTCGGCTATCTCCTTCATCTCAGCGTTGTGTTGATCAAGAATCTTCTGCCATTCTGATTTGTCATTTTCCATGGTCAGCATTGCTTCGATGTTAGCCCGATTAACTCTTTGAAGTTCATCAACCAGTTTTTGCCATCCAGACATTCTATCGATATCAAGCTTGACAGCATCGAGATTTCTGTACATAGCTTCTTTGTCAATGGGGACCAAATCAAGGTCGAAGCGTACCCCCCTCAAACACCAGTTCGGGAATCGGCTCTGCAAAGTCGGGGGGCCCCTTTCAACATGGTATGAAGGCCTGTTGAGAAGTGTTTGGATGGCACTTCCTTCAAGAGCAGGAGATTTGGAAGGGATGTCGATAGAAACTGAGGCGCCAGGTCTCTCAGATGTCACGGGCACGTGCTCCTCGCCAAGTTTGGTCCGCTTTCTCGAATCTTCAATATGGCTCTTCCCCCTATCATCGTGCGTTTTACGTTTATGGGAATCATCATCCCTTGGGAAGGATTCATGTCGCGTGCCCGCTCCCTCATGACGTTCTTCATACCTTCTCCTCTCTTCAGCTTTTCGCGCAGCTCTCTGCTCATTGGTTTCTCTGGGATCGGCATAGTATTGCTTGTAATCATAGCTGCCACGCCCTCCATAGCGTCGAAAGTCCTTGTAATAAGAACCGCTGCCGCTGCGCCCCATAGAGGAATCTGAAAAGGCAAGAATAGCAAGTCTTAGAAACTTCCGGAGAAAAGAAGTTAAATATGAACAAATGCCAAAAAATCCTAAGTGTTGTGTGATGTGCAAGCTACGCGCATTAAGCTACAAACCACTCATTGGTGTAGAGGTGATGATAGCTTGGGTATGAGGGGTTGGTGTTTGTGTTGGTGTTAGTCGAAGAAGGGACGTCGCCTCAATTATAGGAGAGATGGTTTTAGACACGTCATCCCTAAAAAGCTCCTGTGAGGTCACTATTATGTCGCTCAACCCATCATAAACATCGTCACCATCATGCTCGGTGAGACTTGTTTTCTCAGTTCCTACATCAGCTAATCCCCCGAGAGGCTGTGAAGGTTCTTCTTCTTCCTCAATCGGGGCAAGTGCCGTCTTACTAGATGACCCCATAATGTCGGTAGGGGTGGAACATTTCACCAATGAAGCTTCGATGTTAGACTCTTTTGATGAAGGTTGTTCGATAGTAACGGGGGCATCCGATGCTTCAGTCGGGGAATCGGGAACTTCAGTCGGGGCTTCATGAGGCTGAGTATAGCGAGAAGAGTGAAGAAGCCCGTATTGATGTAAAAAGTCATCTCTCAGCAAAAACTTTATACTCCTCTCTTCTACTGGCACAGCATTCAATCTTTCAAAAATTTGCTTATAGCCTGGGTCTCTAGAAGGAGGTGGAAGCGCTGAAAAGTAAAAAGGGAAATTAACATCTAACTACTCAGGCTATGAAAAGATTTTATAAGGAAAACATGTGTCAGGAATAAAGCTGAACGCCCTTACTTCCAACTCTCCACACACCATAAAACCCCGGAGGGCAACGAACATAGAAGAATTGGGTTAAAAACCCGTGAGCAGTATCAGGGAGGCCAACAATCAGTTTGCGGTTTCGGGCGCTCCTCACAACAGTAATGGAAGGATGATCCTTAGTCCGAGTAAAAGAGCATAGATACCAAACTTCACCAAAGCTTGGAAGTCGATCAAGTGTTCTCCTGAAAAGCACACACAACCCCATTAGAATGGCATAGCCATTGGGGTGCAGCTGGGATGGAGCAATGGCCAGTTGACGGAGAAGTTGTTGGAAAAAGTCGTTGAAAGGAGGAATGCCTCCACTTAGGCACATTTGCCGGTTAATTGTCACAAAGCCAGAAGGAGCTATATCGGCAGTGTTATTTCTTTCGGGAAGAATGGCATCTGATTCAACGATACCAAACTGAGCACACAACTGGCGAAAAACTTTGTATGATAGTGAAGTAGGAGCTCTTTCGGGAGGATTAACCAGTGGAGCCGGAAGAACAGTTACCTCTCCAGTCCGAACTGTTGCATCACCTTCCTGAGAAGTCATTCTACACAAACAACTGGATATTCAAATATGAAGGTGCACGTTTCCTAAAAAAGTGTGAAGTGTTGTGCAAAAAACTAATAAAAAATAACAAGTAAATATAACTGAAATAAGACTAGTCGACGATTGATCGATTACAAAAATTTCAGAACTTGTTAGTCTTTAGTTCAAGTATAATATTAATGCGAGCTGGTCAATTTTAATTGACTATTTCAGTATTGCTTTAGTATTTTACTTGAAGTTAATAAGTTGAGCACTTCATTCACACAATCTGTTTAAGTTTAATGACTGTTATTAGCTAATCTGTCATTCGAAGAGGGCGATCAATGGCAGTATATTCGCCCCGGTTTTTCTGTAAATGTTGTATTGGACAGGTTGTTAACTTGCGAGTCAAAGTAATTTGTAAAAGAAGGCATCAAAGTTCAACAGTTCAACATCACTGCAACAATTCAAGGTTTAAGCAGATCCTAAAAAAAAAAAAAAAAAAAAACACAAGTGCTAAGTCGTATCGAACTCAAGTGCTAAGTCAAAACCGACTCAAGTACTAAGTCGCAACCGACTCAAGGGATGAGTCGTTCCTATCCTCAGCCATCAAACACATCAAGCTGCTTATCCTCTAAGTCCTAAGTCGTAACTCGGGGAACAGGAGAAAGGCTCTGATCCAAAACAACTAGAAATCCTCCAAGTCTTAACCCGGCTACGGCTCATGGAAATCGCTAAGTCACGTGGAAGAAGCCGAGTCATATATGAGACGATCCCTTGTTATTTTCAATCAACCTATTCGACCAACTCGCCTCCCTTTCAAATCTCTTAACCTGTTCATCCTTGGCTTCTTCAGCAGCGACAACCTTAACCCGTTACACTATGAATCGCCCCAGAGCGCGAATCACCATAGGCCAAATCAGATGAATTTTAGTTCATCGGTAATCAATTCGAATAGAATTCGCAGGGTTTGAATGGGGCAAACCAAAGATGATGAACTGAATACATAAAGTAACAATGGTTAACGGTCGAAGTTTGAAGCAAGATCTCTTACGATTGTTTGATGCTAGAAAGAATCAGAGATGAATCGGGTCGAAATCGCCTCGGAGAGCTTGAAGATGCGTTAATGGCAGAAAGCAGTTTAAAAGGTTAAGTGATGGGAAGAAGGACGACTCAGGCTTTTATATCTGGAAGGGTTGGGATTTAAAACGACATGACCGAGTTATGATAAGTCGAAGCACACGACTTACGATTTAAGCGTGTGCTTCGAGGGGCAAATGTTAACCCTAACTCGTTCACAAGTTAACAGGTCCACGACTCAAGGCATGTACGAGTTAAAGGATACATGAGTCAGCAACTTCCTACAACTTAAAGATCTTCTACGAGTTAGCAAGCTTACGAGATAAGCCTTTACGAGTTAGCATATCTACAAATTAGCAAGTGTACGAGTTAAGATCTTCCACAAGTTAAGCCTCTACGAGTTAATCCTCTGCGAGTTAAGATCTTCTACGAGTTAGCAGGCATACGAGTTAAGAAAAGCTAACGACTTAAGGTCTTTACGACTTAAGGAAATTGATGGCCTACGACTTAATGATAACTGCAGTTTGTACGACTTAAGACCCTTACGACTTAAAGAAGTTATACGACTTAAGGAGGATACGACCTAAAGACACACCTCTTAACTCGTCTACGAGTTAAGACTTGCTTTAAACCAGTTGCAATTAGTTAAGTCGACTACGACTTACGACATAAAAAGAGTCGTATACGACTTAAGAAAGGAAATTAGCAATTGCAGCCAGATAACTCGCACACGACTTAGAACTTAGGGATGGGTTCAAAAAAGGGGAACTGCCATAGACTCGGCTCAGTGACCCGGGGACGACTTACCTTAAGTCGAACACGACTTATCTTAAGTCGGCCATGAGTTAGGACTTAGCACTTTTTCCGCCCAGAACTCTCTATAAATATGAAACCATCTCCAACATGCAAAGGACCTTTGGGCTCATTCTCTTCAAGCGCCATTACTCTGCCGAATTCCAGACGACTTCAAAGCTTTTTAGATCCAACAAACTTCTAAAGGAACTCCATGAAGGAATCATCCACATTCACCATGGATTTGAAGATGATTGTCAACATCAAAGCTTGAGCTACTTGTTTCACATATCCTATCACTTGAAGTGTGTTGTAATTGAAAGATCTTGTAAAGAATTGTAATCAAACTAGTGATAAAAAGATTAAAGTGGACGTAGGCTGGATTATAAGCCGAACCACTATAAATACTGTGTCTCTTACTGTTTTTCTACATACTTTCTGCTTATTTCTGTTTCCCGTACAAACGGGTGGTGCTTTCACAATCGCATCTTATACACCAGGGTGTTAGCGTTTAAATTTTTTCGTTAACACCTTCTGTTGTTACTGCATTCCTATGCAGCTGCTGTTGGTCTGACTTTGTTTCCATTGCTGTTGGCATGTGCATTTGGTTCATTTGAGTTGTCTGCAGTCCATGTTGCATGCATGTTGTCTTCATGTAGTTTGCTAGGTGTAGTGGTTATTGCCAGTTGCCTCTAGTTACTTGATTTTTGCTGTCTGCATGCAGTGGCAGTTCCATATATATATGTCCATGCACTTGAAACAACTATTTGATGCTGCACACTTGTGCTTTGCCTTGATCACTTCTGCTGTGTCACTTTTGCAGTTGGTCCTGCATTTGTTATTGTTTATGCCTTCATGTCTTTGGCATTTCTGAGCCTCTGCCTTGATTGCCTGCTTTGACATTGCTGTTTGTATTGCTTTGTCTGATGTCTTCATGATTCCTTTGTCTGTGCATTGGCCTTGTTTCGATCTGATAGCCGTGTTTTTGTTTGGTGCACACGTGTTGGCGAGGCAGTGCACATGTGTGCAAATATACGTGTGTACTGCAGCCACACAGGATTGACAGATTTAAAAAAAAAAAAATTGAAGTTGTTAATATGAAAATCCATAGTAAATTTAAATTAAATTATGAGATTCACCATCTCTGTTGCTTGGTTGACACACTGTAGTATTGGGAGTTATTCCAGTTTGATCCTGTTCTTAGTGTTTAAATCTGTACCATTTTATTTCAATTCATTGCAAATTTAATTACTTGAATTAAGATTAATCCTGACTCGAGTGTTTTTGTGTTTTGCAATTAACGCTCGGGTCAGACCGAGTATTTTTGCAGCTTGGAGATTTTCTCGCAGCGAAGTTAGAGAGAGAGGGGAAAGCACTTCATTAAAGTTTTCAGCAAAATTTTTCTTGTACTTAATAAAATAAATTGTTTCCGCTGTATAAATTCAAGTATAATTCATTGTGTAACTCTGATACTTGTATATAAAAGAAAAGTTTATTTATAAAATATATTGTTGTTCTGTGATTCTGTGACTGATTCTGTTTAAATGTTATAAACTAAATAACAATCTGTCATTTTGAACGTTTCTAGTTGGTTTAATTACCGACTAGAGGCGGTCAGAACGGCGGGTCGTTACACGGCCGTTACAGGTTTGGGCCAAATGGAACATCTTCTAAGAATTGACGAAGTCATTCTGCTTCTTCGTCTGCTTTATCTAATGCGATAAATTCAGATTCCATAGTGGATCGAACTATGCATGTTTGTTTAGTAGATTTCCATGATACTGCTGCTCCTGCAAGGGTAAAGACATAACCACTTGTGGATTTGGATTCCTCTGAATCCACGATCTAGATTGTATCACTATATCCTTCTAAAGACCGCATGACATTTTCCATAATGTAAGGAAAAATTAGTGGTATTCTTTAAATATCTCAACACTCTCATTAGTGCTTTTAAGTGTTCCTTCCCTGGGTTACTTGTATATCTTCTTAGTCGACTTACCGCATAAGCGATATCTGGTCTAGTGCAATTCATGAGATACATTAATCATCCTATTATACGAGAGTATTCCAGTTGCATTACACTCTCATTAGTGTTTTGATGCAGTACTTCTAATGGATTAAAAAATGTTCTCACTCCTTTAATTTCATAGTCTTGGAATTTTTCAATCACTTTGTCTACATAGTGTGACTGAGACAATTCAATATCATTAGATGTTCTTATTATTTTAATGCCTAAAATAACGTCTGCAACTCCTAAGTCTTTCATATCGAAATTGTTGATTAACATCTTGTTTATGGTCTCTATTACTTCAGTGTTAGGACAAAAGATTAGCATATCGTCTATATATGAACAAATCATATTGTATGATTGTCCAACTTGTTTGTAATAAACACATTTATCACATTCATTTATGCGAAAACTATTTTTCATCATGACACTATCAAATTTTTCGTGACATTGTTTTGGAGCTTGTTTGAGTCCGTAAAGTGATTTTACTAACCGACATACTTTGTTTTCTTTTCCTTTAGAAATAAAACCCTCAGGTTGCTCCATGTAAATCTCCTCATCGATATCTCCATTTAAGAATGTTGTTTTTACATCCATCTGATGAATCTCTAGATTATAAATTGATGCAATTGCTATTAACGTTCTTATAGAGGTTATTCGTGTAACCGTTGAATAGGTATCAAAGAAATCTACACCTTCTTTTTGACGATATCCTTTGGCTACTAATCTGGCTTTACATTTATCAATAGAGCCATCTGGTTTCATTTTCTTCTTAAAAATCCATTTACAGCCAATTGGTTTTATTCCAGGTGGAATATCAACTATTTTCTAAGTTTTATTGCTTAGAATTGAATCAATCTCACTTTGGATTGCTTCTTTCCAACATGAAGATTCAGAATATGACATTGCTTCCTTGTACGTTTGAGGTTTGTGTTCTAACATATAAGTAAAAAAATCCGAACCAAATGTCTTGGAAGTTCTTACCTTTACGCTTCTTGTTGATTCAACTTCCTCAATCTCATGATGATTTTCATCTTCGTGTGAATTGCTTGATTCTTCTTTTGTCCTTTTAGGGACATTATTCCCTTCATTCCTTTTATGCGGGAACACGCCTTCAAAGAATGATGCATCTCTAGATTTCATGATTGTAGTTACATGAATATCAGCTATATCATACTTGAATACCAAAAATCTATAGGCACTACTATTTTGGGCTGGTCCTACATAGTAACAATCTACTGTTTTTGGTCCAAGTTTGTCTCTCTTAGGAGGCGGAACTGGAACTTTTGCCAAGCACCTCCACACTTTGACGTATTTAAAACTTGGTTTGTGTCCTTTCTAAATCTCATGTAGAATTTTTTCTGTTTTATTGTGAGGGAGTTTTTTTAATATGTGATTAGACATATTTAAGGCTCCCCCCCCACAAATTCGTCGGTAGACCAGAGGTTAAAAGCATGACATTAATCATGTCTTTTAACGTTCTTTTCTTCCTCTCGGCCACAAATGCCTTCTCGTTTGGTTTTGTAACTCCATGATTATCTTCCTCAATTTTTAGTCGGACGATGAGATTCTGTAAAGTGATTTCCTTCTTTTTATGCTTTAGATAGTTGTAGTAATCTCTCCATGACGGCGACAATTTTCCCATGACGGCTTCAACCAAAAATGACTCTCCAACCTTGTGACCTTCCACTTCGAGTTTATGAATGATGATTTGCAGTTCATGCAGTTGAACAGTCACCGGTTTGGAGTCAACCATCTTGTAGTCCATGAATTTGTCTACAATGAATTTCTTAAGACTGATATTTTGCGTCTTGTACTTCGTGGCAAGTGCATTCCAGAGTGCTTTTGCTATCTTTTGAGGCTGATATACTTTGTATAGCACCTTGTCGAGACAATTCAGAATATAGTTTCTGCATAAAAAATCGGAATGCTTACATATATCAACATCTGATTTCTTGCCTGGTGCAGGAATCGGTTCCTCCTCCTCAAGATACCGTTGCAGACTGAGTGTGGTGAGATAATAGCATTTGATTTTGCCATGTTATGAAGTCATCAACATCTCCTTTGAACGGATCAAGCCTGTTGTGAGTAGTAGCCTTTGTTGATGGTTCAACTGTTGTCATCTCGGTTGAAGCGAAAACAGGAAAGTCTTAAGATTTTATACGTCTAGTATACCAAAACAGAGACGAATCAATAATAAACTTGTCTCACAAGTTCACAACTCAGATTTCCACTACTCTGTAATTCTGTATTAGTTATTTTAACACCAATTATGTTGTAATTAATTACGACAACAAAGTAACAACTATAACAATAATAACTATAGTGCTAAATCAAACGTTACCTTTTGACTGCACCTGTTGCCTTTTAACTACTACTGTTCATTAACGGGTCGCACCCGCCTGCTACTCGCATCCGCTTCCGAACAGATCTGCACCTGTTCGTGTAGCCTGCAACTGTTAGAAAACCCGGTCCATTTTTGCTGTAAAAATAGGATCATACCAAACACGAGCCCGGTTCGGTCGATCGGACGGACGGTGACGGCGCGCGTGTGGTGGTGATGCACGATCTCCCTCCTCACAACGAAGCAAACATTTGGATGCCCCAAAGCCCCAATCCTTTCATTGCAAAACTATTAATATACTAGAATATCTTTGCAATTTTTGACGATGTAGGACGTATTTTCATTCAATTTAGTATTAGGAATTCCAACATTAACTAAACTAAAAAAGAATGGTATGTTAATAAACATATGCGGTTATTGTTAGTTATATTTCTTTGTTGTTTGATTTAATGTTCAAATCTAAAATGACGTTCTTAATATGCTAAAGATAAGTTGCTAGAACTTATATTTTCAGGTAAGAATATAACATAATATTTGGACGTATTTGAAATGCTTGTTTGCATTTAGGAGTAATGAAAATCATGACGCGCATACAATTTTGGAGTACATGACCTAACCTAGAAGGACTATAACTGATGAAAGCAAAAAAACTTCAAAGTGCAAACAATAGAGATATGTAACCATTTTTCATTATAAAACAAGCTGAGATATGATGTATTATATTTTCAATGACGCTGTGAGATCTTTTTTTAGTAACGTTGGAAGAAGGAAATTAATTTACTTGAAAGATTATTCAACAAATATGTTATATACTGGCTTTGCTAGTTATCAAAATCTGAGCAATATACAGTATGATACACCTGCTATGTGCTTGATTGTCATTTATCATACATATGAATTTTTTCATTTGGTTTTGGCAAATAGTTCGGAGGGTATGGTAAGTAAATTGGGAAATTTTGGAATCATCGTCATTATTCTTGGCACTCTTACTAGGTAATGCTAGGTCTAGATTTAGTCTTTGTTTGAAGTGATAGTTTACAGGAGTGAGAACTTAGGATGGGTCAAATATTTGGATCTAATAATTGTGGTAATTAGTTACCTTAATATATTACAATGTTATTCTTTCTATAGCTATAGAAACGACTTCGTTGCAAGTTGCCTTAGTTATTAATAAAAAAAATATTAGGACCGTGTTGTATGATTGGAGAAAAGCCAAAAACTCCAAATTCCCCATTCAACCAATAAATATACAATTTTCTTATAAGTGCACATTTCAAGTAGATTTTCAATCTTGTCAGGCCTAAGTTGATTGTAAAAAATATCATGTAAAATTCTTAAAGAAAACAAAACTTAAATTTATAAGTTGGATCTTACAAAATCAAATTGATTATGGAGCCACTAAATATTGACTTTATTATTTATTATTGATTATATTGCGTTGGTTGATTTCATTATATGTTATTTATTTATTGTTTTGTCATGTTTCTAAGGATAGTCGATGAGCAAAGCTTGTTTTTGTTACTAGTTGCAAGTTAAAACATAATTAGTGTATGGTATTGATGACATTTCTTACAATACAGTGAACAATGCATTGTGAAGTGGCCTTCGAATGAAATTTATATTCTAAAAGGCTTGACCAAGACACAATTGATGGACCATAGCATAATGCTTCAACTAACAGTTATGTTCCTATCCATTTATTATGCATGAAAATGGTTAAAATGAAATGTAAAAGGCACTCAACAAAGTAAATATAAAGTCTAAATATTAATGATTGTAAACGAGTATACTGCAATGTCTCGTGTAGTAATTACATGTCATAAATACTATAGTTTTCTCATTGCACCAATCATATACTATTTGAGTTCAAGTAATGTAACTTGGTCTTCTTTCCATATAGGTAGGGGAAGTTCTTATTGAAGATGAATTTGTGTTGGAAAACAGGCTTAAAACTATTGGATACTTTTGGTATGGAGCTCTAATCTTCTTCATAGAAAGCTCTTATTTTTCTACTAATGATATACCTTTTGCTTGTACCAATCTGATTATTAAAATTGACATCTCAATTTATATATATCCTCAATTAATTAGCCATAATTTTATCAAGGGTAGAGAAATAAACGGCCATATCAATAAAAATACATATCAGCGATTATCTCCTAGAAGCCAAGCAACATCCTTGTAGCAGTACGTGATAAAATCTTTGATAAATAAATATAAGTTCTGCATCCTGCTGAAACTAGAATCCATATGTTGGTTTTGCTAGAGTATCTTTGCAACTATCATATGATTAGGACAAATGTTTGCCCCTGATATCCTTAAACTTCTAAAATAACTACCTATTATTGCTATATTCCAAATTTATCAACCCAACTCAGTGAAATATACTTGGAAGAATAACAATTAACAGATGCACCAATCTTACACCTGTGTTTGTCAGCTTCTTAGTAACGTGGAAATCTTCCTAGTAAGATGCCATCAACTTGTTTAATCAAGCAGTAGTTCCATTTTGTAATTCCTTGTGGTATACTAGTTTAATTTTCATTATAGTATTTATTAACACATTAACAGCAGCTTCACACATATTACACTTTAGGTGGAGTATAAAGTTGTGACAACCAGTAGGTGCAGTGTTGGTAACGTACTACTGATTTTGCTGACAACTTGGTACATCATATTTTACAAATCCCTATTTGTTAATTGTTAATACACTACAATTCTGTTAATGATTTTTTGACTTTTTTTCTTTATCATCAACAGCAACAAACTACCATGTTTGGATAATACTGGATCAAACAGTTAAACAATTTTAACTTGCTATTTTTTAGCAAGTGAATAAATATTTTCTTATTTGTTGAAGATGTGCTTGAGATGTAACTTCTGTGTAACAGTTAATGATATTACAGCCACCTGAGTACAACATCCAACTATAGGGTGATTTTGCATTCTCAAATAAACAAAGTAGATAGCATTGAATCGTAATTAACACATTTTGTTACATATTCCAAGACAAGGCTTTAAATCTAATGTATTGGTAGCCACATTCAATTTGGGTTCGTGCATTTAGCCTACAGGTTTAAAGCTCCTAAATTCAAATTCACCTAAAATAAAGTTCAAGTATAACATCTAGGTCAAGGGCGTCAGTCATCATAAAATAGGATTGAACTTGAAAAAGGAAAAGGAAAGGAAAAAATGTTCAGACTTTGGACTACCAAGAAATTTTAGAAACAAATTTTTCCACCGACTCATTTAGTTCTTTCTTTAGTTATTAGCCATGAAGTGCACTCCTTATTCTTTCCGTTTCTTGCTGCCTTATAATATATGCATTTCCTACAAAAAGATGGCATAAAGTCACTGTCCTGTTTTTTGCAATGTGCCCCATACATTTTCAAACTTGTTAGTGAAGGTCGATACATTTGTTGATAAAAACAAATTTTTTGATTTCAGATTATGAAGAAGTTGACAAAGGCGAAGTGGTCTAAATCTTAGAGCATATGGAAAACTAATAGATGATGACTAGGATCTTCCAATTGATATAGATTAGGTTTGTTAACGGATGCTTTCGGATGCGGATAGTGCCGCATCTGCATCCGCATTCGAAATCATTTTCGAATATCAGATATCCACGTTCGTGGATATGGACGGATATCGATAATTATCCTATCCACTAACAACCAATAAATCAAAAATTGTAAAAGGAAAATTTTAGTTTAACATAAATGTTTTTCAATACCATTGGTTATAGAAATGTTAAAAATTACCCATGATACTATATAGTTTCGAGCAGTTAATAAGGATTAAGCGCATATAATACAAACTACTAACTTAATAAAATAATAAATGAATAACTATCACTGCACCAAATACACATAATTTGAACTATAATTTTGACAAAAACCGAATGGATAATTTTCAAATGTGGATGTCTTCATATCCACATCCGCATTCATTTTTCGAATATCGAATATTTATCTGCTTTTTGGATGCGGATGCGGACGGATTTTGAATTTTTCGAGTATCCATTGACATCCCTAATATAGATGTTCTTTGTTTTTCTTGATAGAAAATAGTTTTATTGTTCATAAGTTTCTTGAAAGCGGTGCCTAACTTTATTACATGTATGATGATAGTGCTACATGGCTTGTCATGTTTGGTTATCATATTTGGATTGAACAACGATTGTAGTAGTATTTTGGGAACTCTATAGTACCACTCTAACGAATACATGTTTGTCTTAGATATGTTCTATTTCCACATAGACCAAATGACAATTGAATGCATCCCCCGTATGGTAGAAATGTATGTTGAATGTACTCTAGAGATGGTATGGTTTTCTTTGATGTGATCACTGCTACTACTAATTCATATTCTTCACCAAGACCATTTAGAATGGTTAAAATTTGTTCTGTGTTTGATACTTTGTGGCATGTTGCTTCTAACATGTAACACATTGATCTTTGATAGATAATCTTTCATGCTAAGCCATCTTTCTTGATGTTTTGCAACATTCTTTTGTTACCTTAGCAGCTGACTGTGCATTGAAAATTCTCTCAATAGTGCCTCATATTTCATTAGATGTTTTGCAGCTAAGAACCAGAGATAACAAGTTAGTACTAATAGATGATAATAACCATGAACTTATAAGTCTTCCTTGTCTATGATATTTTGTGTATTCCTCATTGCTAATCACTTTGCTTTCTTGATTAGTTATAACCTTAGAGGGACAGAGATGGTGCCAAGAATAAACCCCTCAAGGCCATAGCCTTGAAGTGCAGTTTCAATTTGGAGCTTTCATAGTAGATAATCTTCATATTCAAGATGAATAATTATCAATTGGCTTTGAGGACTGATCACTGTTTTGATGATTCTCTCAGTTGCAGTTTCTAACTACTATGTATTGGCAGAACTTTCTGATGTTGTCGTGTTGCTGTTATCGCCAGTCATGATGAACTTCGGCAAGAATCAGTCTGAAAAGTGAGGATTAGGAAATGAGTAGATGCAAGAACGTCTTCGACAGTCAAGAACCAGGTTAGATGCAGCCAAGCTTAGATGATGAGTCTTCTCTGATAAGTTTTTGGCACGACACTTGCTTTTCTTGATAATTTGATTAAGTTCTTGATTTTGCTTTGATTTTCCTTCTTTGAATTTCTGAATTTGTTGGAGTTTGGTTGCGGCCGAAACCTTGTTTCAGGTACGACACAGAACTATGATAAATTCTTGATAAAATGAGACGAATCTTTGATGGGTTCTGATTGTCAAATGATGATGATCAATTTGATGATAATCGGTTTTCTTTTTTTATTTTCTTTTACTAGTAAAAAATAACTTTGATGCGTTTAAGCCCTGAATAGCTCTGATACCATATTATGATTTGATGATAATTTCGTTGAAGAAATGGAGAGATTCAATATGAAGCGAATGTTATTGTATTGAATAGTTTCTCCCAATTACATACGGACTATATTTATATAATCGAAATAGGCTTTGGGCTTTTATACCCGCTATCGCTTATTAGATTATTGCAAAGCAATATACGAGAAAACCAATCTCGTTCATTCTGTTACTTTAACTACTAGACTTTAGAGATATTTAATTACATCCCATTTGCAAATGTGTGATGAACGCTATTGATGTGTGTCTAAGTATTTTATTACATCCTTTTGAGTTTCTGCAAAGGGAGGCATGTTTACGCAAGTTATTGTTTCTTCATTTTAAAGTGGTTTATGTTTTGTTGATATTAATCTACTTGGTTTATGTCCGCTATGACTTTTTGCACCTCCACCGCATTGACTCTGTCGAGCGTTTTAACTGCACAGGTAGTTCGACACTTTCTCTAAAAAAGCACAGTTATTAGTCTAAAGAAAAAAAAGCAATCTATATGTCTATTTATTATACAATGCAAATATTTCACCTTAGCGAAGCATTTTTTACACTACTAGAAACGCTCTTGTGTAAATTTATAGAAATAAAATCTTTCTTATTAGTTGCAAAAGTAAAGTTCAAGATCCTATTTAGCGTGATTTTCTTTCTCATTTGTCATATATTCAGACATATTTATTTGACAATGGCTACGTGTTTAAGTACTAAAATGTTTATAACGAATTTTGATTTTTATTACAATAATTCCTTATGTACGATATTAATTAATATTTATTTTTTATGTGCATGTCATTGCATGTACCAAAGTATCTTATGTATCACTTTCTTTCACGAAGACCAAGCTGGTGTTCATTGTTAGTTCATTTAATAATTTAACAATGGAATTTCTTTATATATGATATGATACTTAGTGTCTGAACTAGTGGAATGCGGGATAGGAAACATGGGTTAAAGAGCTATTTCTCTCTGTTTTAATTTTATGAGTCATTAGGTTATCTCATTTCAATTTAACTTTGGTAATTATCGTTATTTTTGTTGTATGATTCATTGCACCTTTCTCTATTAAACCAAAAATTTCCTTTTGAATATAACAAACAAAAAAGTAATTAAATGCTTTTCAACCAAAATAAAAGAGGTCTTTGAATAAAAATGTAGTTTCTAAGAGCTGAGAGTACATGGATTGTTGTATTGAAAAATTTGGGTGAGAGAGGCTCGAACTCTCGACCTCAGGATTACTAAAGTAAAGCTATGAGACCTACGCGCTAGCCAACTGCACCACCACCCCATATGTTAGTTTTTAATTTCAAGATTTATAGTTTCTATGGATTTCATTTCAAGTATTGACTTTTTCATTTTGATTCTAGTTTGAGTTTTACATCCCAAATATATGTTGTTTGTCATTGTTATTTTTTTCTCACCTTTTTTGATATTAAAATTTTATGATTATGAACGTAGGTTAATGATGTAGTACTCGAAAATGGCATGATATAGGAGCCACATTTTTTTTAATTATGAATTTAAATATATGCTAAAAACTTAAAACCATATATGTTGAATTGTCAAGATATTTAAATTTTAAAAAAAAGTAATTTATAAGCATGGATACATACTCAATGGTTAAAATGGTTTGAAATTGAACCTTCCAAAGTTTCAGAAGTCAATGAAAATTATAATTGCATGTACTCATGTGTCCTACCAAAAATATCATTTTGATGTATTTACTAAATTTTAAAAAATAATTGAAATTGATGAATGGTATGTTAATAAACATATGTGGTTCTTATTATTTATATTTCTTTATTTTTTGATTGGGTGTCCAAATTTGTAATGACATTCTTAATGTGCTAAAGATAAGTTAAAACTTATGTTTTCATGTAAGAATATAACATAATATTTGCATGTATTTGAAATGCTTGTTTGCATTTAGTAGTATTGAAAATCATGATGCGTATACAATTTTGGACTACATGGCCTAACCTAGAAGGACTATAACCGATGAAAGCAAAATGACTTCAATGTGCAAACAATACAGATATGTAACCATTTTTCGTTATAAAACAAGCTGAGATATGATGTATTATATTGTTAATGAAGGTGCGGTATCTTTTTCTAATAGTGTTGGAATAAGGAAATTAATTTACTTGAAAAATTATTTGACAAATATGTTATACACTGGCTTTGCTAGTTATCGAAATCGAGCAATATATAGTATGATACACCTGCTATGTGCTTGATTGTCATTTCTCGTACATATGAATTCATTCATTTGGTTTTGGAAAATAGTTTGGAGGGTAAGATAGGTAAATTGAGAAATTTTGGAATCATCTTCCTTATTCTTGGCACTCTTAGTAGGTAATGCTTAGTCTAGATTTAGTCTTTGTTTGAATTGATGGTTTGCGGGAGTGAGAACTTAGGATGGGTCAAATATTTGGATCTGATAATTGTGGTAATTAGTTACCTTAATATATTACAATACAGTTCTCTCTATAACTAAAGAAATGACTTCGTTGCAAGTTACCTTAGTAATTAATAAAAAGTATATTAGGGCTGTGTTGTATGATTGCAGAAAAGCCAAAAACTCAATATTCCCCATACAACCAATAAATATACAATTTTCTAAAAAGTACACATTTCAAGTAGATTTTCAATCTTGTCAGGCCTTAGTTGATTGTAAAAAATATCATGTAAATTTTTTAAAGAAAACAAAACTTAAATTTATAAGTTGGATCTTACAAAATCAAATTGATTATGGAGCCACTAAATATTGACTTTATTATTTATTATTGATTATATTGCGTTGGTTGATTGCATTGTATGCTATCTATTTATTATTTTGTCATGTTTCTAAGGATAGTGGATGAGCAAAGCTTGTTTTTATCACTTGTTGCAAGCTAAAACATAGTTAGTATATGGTATTGATAACATTTCTTACAATACAGTGAACAATACATTGTGAAGTGGACTTCGAATGAAATTTATATTCTAAAAGGCTATGACCAAGACACAAACGATGGGCCAAAATAACATAATGCTTCACCTAACAGTTATATTCCTATCCTTTTATTATGCATAAAATAGTTAAAATGAAATGCAAAAGGCACTCAACAAAGTAAATATAAAGTCTAAATATTAATGATTGTAAACGAGTATACTGCAATGTCTCGTGTAGTAATTACATGTCATAAACACTGTAGTTTTCTCATTGCACCAATCATATACTATTTGAGTTCAAGTAAGGCAACTTGGTCTTCTTTCCATATAGGTAGGGTAAGTTCTTATTGAAGATGAATTTGTGTTGGAAAATAGGCTTAAAATTATTGGATACTTTTGGTAGGGTGCTCTAATCTTCCTCATAGAAAGCTCTTAATTTTCTAATGATGATATACCTTTTGCTTGTATCAATCTGATTATTAAAATTGACATCTTATTTTATATATACCCTCAATTAATTAGCCACAATTTTATCAAGGGTAGAGAAATAAATGGCCATATCAATAAAAATACATATTAGCGATTATCTCCTAAGAAGACAAGCAACATCCTTGTAGCAGTATATGATAAAATCTTTGATAATTAAATATAATTTCTGCATCTTGCTGAAAGAAGAATCCATATGCTGGTTTTTCATGTATATCTTTGCAACTATCATATGATTAGGACAAATGTTTTCTCCTGATATCCTTAAACTTCTAAAATAACTACCTATTATTACTATATTCCAAATTTATCAACCAAACTCGGTAAAATATACTTGGAAGAATAACAACTAACAGATGCACCAATCTTACACCTGTGTTTGTCCTTGGTGCACCTCTTTCTAGCTTCTTAGTAGAGTACCAATCTTCATAGTAAGATGCCATCAACTTGTTGAATCAAGAAGTAGTCATGTTTTGTAATTCTTTGCGGTATACTAGTTTAATTTCCTTTATAGTATTTATTAACACATTAACAGCAGCTTCAAACGTATTAAACTTTAGGTGGGGTATAAAGTTGTGACAACCAGTAGGTGATGTGTTGGTAAGGTGAGTTTCAAGTTGTACTTTTTTTGCAGATTTAAATACAGAATAGTCTCTACTTACTCCTGGTTTTACTGACAAGTTGGCACATCATATTTTACAAATCCCTATTTATTAGTTGTTAATACAGTACAATTCTGTTAATTATTTTTTGACTTTTTTGCTTTATCATCAACAGCAATAAACTACTATGTTTGGATAATACTGAATCAAACAGTATAACAGTTAATGATATTGCTGCCACCCGAGTACAACATCCAACTACGGTGTGATTTTGCGTTCTCAAATAAACACGGTAGATAGCATTGAATCGTAATTAACACATTTTGTTACATATTCCTAAACAAGGCTTTAAATCTAATCATATTTGGATTGAACAACGATTGTAGTAGTATTTTGGGAACTCTATAGTACTACTCTAATGAAAACATGTTTGTCTTTGATATGTTCTATTTCCACATAGACCAAATGACAAGTGAATGCATCCCCTGTATGGTGGAATGTTAGCTATAGTGTCACCACGTAATGTTACATAAATTAAACTTCAGAGAAATTTAATTACATCCCATTTGCAAATGTGTGATGTGCATTATTGATGTGTGTTTGAGTATTTTATTGCATCTTTTAAAGTTTTTGCAAAGGGAGACATGTTTACGCAAGTAATTGTTTCTTCATTTTAAAACGGTTTATGTTTTGTTGATATTTATCTACTTGAATTGGTATGAAATGAAGGAACATAATGTAAGGAAAGTGCAAGTTATTGTTACAAGAAAAATCGCTATAGCGATGAGTATGTAAATTAGGTCTTTGTTTTTTCTAAATTAGAAAACGCAAACTTGCTTGCAGTTTTCAGATAGAAAATACAAGTTAATTTACGCTTTTCAAAAATTTCAAAATTTCACAATAAAAATTTCAAAATCAGAAAACTACAAGTTACCTTGCATTTTTTGTCAGAAAGGTTCAAGATACCTTGCGTTTCATATTTTTCAAAAATAGGGACCAAATTTCATTTCCGTAGGGACTTTTCTTATAGCAACATTAAAAACATGGACCTGTAACTCTTTTTTTGTGTTTTTAGCACTCAATAGGTCATAAAGAAGTGATAATACCAACCAAAATTTTTAATTTAGAAAAATTAAAATAATTGTTACATAAATACAACAAAACTTAATCTTTTGATTTGTCCAATCATTTGTACTTCGAATTAATGAACAACCGTTACCAGTCAATGCTTTTCAGTTAACCTTAGTTTTCCAACTAAGCCTGCCAGTGGATATCCAAAAAATCTAGAATCCATCTCCATTCATATCTGAAAACCAAATAAATATTTGATGTACAAAAATAATAGGTATGAATGTGGATATGAAGGCATCCGCATTCAAATTATCCATTCAGTTTTTGTCAACATTATAATTTATATTATGCAAATATTTTTATACTATAAGGTGTGTATTTTTTTAATTAATAGTATGTGGTGTTCCCATCTTTTGATTATGCATAAAAAGAGTTAAAATAAAATCTAAAAAGGTAGTCAACAAAATAAATATAAAGTCTAATTTTCAATGATTGTAAACGAGTATACTTTCGGTGTACCATGTAGTTGTTATATGTCCTAAACACTATAGTTTGCTCATTACGCCAATCATACAGTACTTATTGAGTTCAAGTAACTTAACTTGGTCTTCTTTCCATATAGATAGGGGAAGTTGTTCCTGTTAAAGATGAATTTATGTTGGAAAACACGATTAAAACTATTGGCTTAGATTATTTCAGTATGTAGCTCTAATCTTCTTCATAAAAAAGGTATCACTTATCTATTGATGATATGCCTTGTGTGTGCATCAATTTGATCATTAAAAGTGACATCTTAATTAGTTCCATTAATTAGCCATAAATCTGTCATGTTGAAAATAGGGTAGGGAGATAAATAAAAACCAATAAAAATACATATTTGTAATTAGCTCTTAGAAGTTCACCAGCATCCTTGTAGCCGTACGCGAAGAAATCTTTGATAAATAGATATAATTTCTACATCGTACTAAAACCAGTATCCATATATTGCTTTTACTAGTGTATATATGCAACTATCAAATGATTAAAATAGATGTTTGTCCTTGATGTCCTTAAGATTATAAAGTAACTACCTATAATTGTAATATTTCAATTTTATCGACCACAACTTAGTGAAATATGCTTAGAAGAACGAAAACTAACAAAAAATATCTCTTTCCAGCTTGTTGGTGGTAACAGTCTTCCAAGTAAGATGTCGTTAACATATTGAATCATGTAGTAGTTATGTTTTGTGATTTCTTGTGGCACTTGTATAATTTTCTGTATAGTTTTTATTAACACATTAGTAGCTACTTTGTAACGGTCCACCTTTTTGTCCCTTAAATGTCGACACTAATACATCCACGGTATTTACGTGTCAAACAGCTAAGCGTCGAAAAGATAGATTGTTAGGACAAAAAGAAAAAAAAGAAGAAAATGAACAAGAGAGAAGAAAATAAAACATATGAATCTCTAAAAAGAACGATAACATATAATATCAAAACACAATACAAAGTGCTACTATAATGTTAACCCTGTTGTGATTCACGACTTAAAAGTTATGCGACTTAGTGGGCCAAGAGACCAAGCGACTCATCAACTAAAAGTTCCTAACGACTCAAGAAACCTCGCGACTTAAGGAATGGACCGACTCAACTGGTTACGACTCAATTAGCTCGCGAGTTAAGGTTAGAGGCGACTTAGAGGAGTGGAACGACTCAACGACTCAGGGTTTGTAACAACTTGGTGGATCAACGACTTAACGGGTTAAGGCACTTAGCGAGTTAGTAAGCCAGCTAGCTAACGAGTTAGTGAGTTAACGAGTTAGTGAGTTAGTAAGCAAGCTAACGAGTTAGCGAGTTAGCGAGTTAGTAAGCAAGCGGGCGGGTTAGCGAGTTAACAGGCTCACGTGTTAGGAAATGAACGACTTAACTAATGAGAGGTCCGAGCGGCTTAAATCAATCCGAAACAATCACCAAATGACTTACTGTTTTTAAGTCGTTCACGACCTGTTAAGTCGTAACCCTTGTCCCTATAACACGTTAACTCGCGAATGCTTACCCTAAGTTGCAAACGAGTCAAGCTAACCCGTGAGATCCTCTACCTCGTGAAGACTTACCTTAAGTCGCAGCCGAGTTATGCTAACCCGTGAAGTTCTATAAGTCGCACACGGCTTAGTCCAGGAAACTCTATAAATATGGCATGTGCTCCAACATACGGGGGACCTTTTTGGCCAATCATTTCAAGCGCCAATACTCTGCTGAATTCTCAACTCACCCGACACTTCAAGTTCGAAAGACATTTCAACTAACTTCAAGGGAAAATCTAACGCAATCTACATGGATTCGAAGAATTCTTCTCTACCAAAGTTCTAGTTGTTTGTCTCGTCATAATTGTAATTGAGGATTGTTGTAAAGTTGTAATCGGTTTAGCAATAAAGAGAATTAAAGTGGACGTGGGCTTGCCTTGAGCCGAACCACTATAAAATCGTTGTTATTCACTGCTTTTTCTTTGATTTTCTGCTTATACTCTGCTCCCGAATCATCGGGTGGTGCTTTCACAACTACACTTCATACACCGGGGTGTTAGTGTTCAAATTTTAGCGTTAACATTTTTGGTGCTTTCACTGAGAACTGAACTCAGGCAAATCGTCATCATTGCTCCACGGAAGTTTGTTGAAGTAACCTCTCTGAAGACTAGAAGTTTATCTGAAATCATGGCTCCGGGGAGAAAGAGTAGATCTGTTAGATCTGGAAATGTTCAAGAGGGAACCTCCGCTTCCCCAGTACCTAATCAATCCACTCCACCTGTTGGAGTTACAAAAGCGGAGTTGGATGCTGTAATCTTAGGGCTGAACCAGCAGATAAATGCCCAAAGTGCACAATTGGAAGCTCAGAACGCCCAAAATGCCCTAATTTTGAATAAGTTGAATGACTTGCTTGGGGTAAACCGTCAACCAACGGGTAATGAAAGGAACTTTGCTAGCAACATTCATGAGGATGAAGAAAGAAACATTCTTGAGAGGGCTGCTAGCCCCTTTGAGCGGACATTTCCTGAAGTTGGTGGATCTAAAGCTCGAAATGATGAGGGGTATCTTTCTGAAATGGTTCGACAAATCATGAAAGAAAGCATGCAAAGGAATGAAGATGAGAAGGAATGGGGTTTCACTCCAAGTAAAACCCCGTTTACCGAAAGAATCTTAAAGGCTGAGTTCCCAAGGAAGTTCGTCCCTCCAACTATCCCAGCTTACAAAGGAACAAGTGATCCGAACGAATTCTTGTATAAGTATGATTGGCACATGACAGGTGCCAGAGCTTCTGATGAAATAAAGTGGCGATATTTTCCTGTATATCTGGAAGGTGTAGCTCTGCTTTGGTTCACCAAGTTGCCAATCCGGTCTATAGATCAGTTTTCTGATTTAACCCGGAAATTCAAGGAGCAGTTCAGACTATACGCTTCAAAAGCCAAAGATATTATGTCGTTGTCAAGTTTAGAGCAGAATCCAGGTGAGACTATCAGATCTTTCTTGAATCGCTTTAATATAGCGCTGGCCGAGGTAGACAATGCAGAACCACGGATGATCTTGACCTATCTGATGAGAGCCATCGACAAGTCGAGCGAATTTGGAAAATGGCTTAACATGAAGGAACCAAATTCCCTTGAAAAATTCTACAAGAAAGCAGATGAGTTCATACGTTTGGAAAGCCGTCCTGTACCGGTAAAGGCAGCATTGGAAAAAGATGAAGATAATGTTGTTGCCCCACGCAAGAATGAATCTGTAGGACAGAAAAGGAAAAATAATGATGGGAAGAGACAGAAAAATTTGAAGAAGCCTCGTTCCTTCAAGCCATCGGAATATACCCCTTTATCAGATACGCCGGAGCGTATTTACCTTGCCACTAAAGATTCTTTTGATTATCCTAAACCTCCCGTTCTGAAAACCGGGAAAAAAGCTGTACAAAGCGGAAAGTTTTGCCGCTTCCATAATCAACCCGGTCATGATACCGATGAATGCCGCCAGTTGAAAATTTTGATTGAAGAATTGATAAGGGAAAACAAGCTGTAGCAATTTGTGGAAAAGAATAGCAACAATCCCGCTTCGACTAGTCAGGGGCAACGAGCTCCTGCTCATCAACCCAGGATAAGTGAGAAGACTGCAGGGCATGAATCCGGAAGGCCTGTCATCAATGTCATTACGGGAGGACCTCACCCAGCAGGCAGGAGCTGGGGTGAGATGGAAAGGTATACCCGAGCTTTGAAGTATATACCGACCGAGGAAGACGTATTTGTTTTGGAAGGTGCTATGCCCCTGAAGCAACAAAAAACTTTCAATGATGATATTGTATTCAGAGCCAGGGATTCCGTAGGTATTGAAGCTCCTACCTTGGATCCCTTAGTCATCTCGGCTGGTATCAGGCCAGCTATTGTCAGAAGAGTTCTCATTGATTGTGGCGCATCCTGCAATATCCTCTTCAAGAAAACATTCGACCAAATGAAGATCCCTATGGCTGATGTGCAAGCATCATCGCAGAAAATCGCTGGCTTCACTGGGGAGCCAAAACAGCCTATAGGAACCGTTGATTTGTTGTGGAACTTGGAGAAGGAGAAAGAAAGGTGGTCCGCAAGGAAACTTTTGTGATTGTCGACGAATTTTCTGCTTATAATGCTTTCCTTGGCCGTCCAACTCTCGCAGCATTCAAAGCTGTTCTGGCCCCATGGTGCCTAACCATTAAATTTCCCATAGATAATGGAGTGGGAGTTATAAAAGGGGATCAAAATGCTGGGCGGGAGTGTTATCTGACAAAGCTGCGAGAGGCAAGGAAAAGAGAAATGGGAAAGGATGCGGCAGCCCCAGTCCGCATCAAAGAGCCAGCCTTGTAGCAATTACAGGGCGGGCCCTGGACTGGCGAGCACAGCGGAGCACGGAAAGAGATGGATCCTAGAAAAGTCAGTGCAGGGGAGAATAGAGTGGTACCAGTGGAAACAACAATACCAGTACCTGTTGACCCAAAGGACCCAAACCAGGTGTTGAATGTGGGTTCACAACTTAATGTGTCAATTCAGAATATCTTAATATCTTTTTTAAAGGCAAATTTGGATGTTTTTGCTTGGACTCATGCCGATATGTGCGGAATATCCCCAGAAGTTGCAGTACACGCTCTAAATATTGATCCAAAATTTACACCTGTGAAGCAGAAAAGGAGAACTCAAGGTCCAGAAAGGTCGGCAGCGTTAAAAGAAGAAGTTGATCGGCTCATGGAGAATAATTTTATCAAAGAATCTACCTATCCGAATTGGGTTTCAAATCCAGTGCTGGTTAAGAAAGCCAACGGAAAATTGAGAGTATGCATCGATTTTTCAGATCTAAACAAGGCCTGCCCCAAAGACTGCTTCCCATTACCAAGGATCGATCAACTGGTAGACGGAACAGCGGGACACGAATTGTTATCTTTTATGGATGCCTACTCCGGATATAACCAGATCATGATACATGAGCCAGATCAGGAGGACATGAGCTTTATCACCGACGTTGGTCTTTACTGCTACAGAGTTATGCCCTTCGGGCTGAAGAATGCAGGGGCAACGTACCAAAGACTTGTTAACGCTATGTTCAAACCGCAATTGGGCAAGACTATGGAAGTCTACATCGATGACATGTTAGTAAAGTCTAAGAAAGCAGTGGATCACATAGAACACTTATCAGACATGTTCGCAGTCCTCCGAAAATACGGAATGAAGCTCAATCCTTTAAAATGTTCATTTGGAGTGGAATCCGGCAAGATTTTAGGTTTCATCGTGAGCGCTAGGGGCATTGAGGCTAGTCCAGCTCAAATTACCGCCTTAAAGGAAGTCAAAGCTCCTAGAACAAAGAAGGAATTGCAAAGTCTCAATGGAAAAGTCGCCGCCTTGAGTCGGTTCATTTCCAAAGCCACGGATAAATGCATCCCATTCTTTGACGCCCTAAAGAAAGGAAAGAAAAACTTCGATTGGACTCCCGAATGCCAAAAAGCCTTTGATGAATTGATTCGCCATATGGAAACGCCTCCAATACTTTCTAGGCCTGGCGATGGCGAGGATCTTCTTATATACTTGGCAGTATCATCTCATGCTTTAAGTGCAGCACTGATACGAGAAGACAAGAGGATTCAACATCCAGTTTACTATATTAGCAAAAGACTCACTGGGGCAGAGATGAATTACTCTAAGTTGGAAAAACTCGCCTATTGCCTACTAATTGCATCTAGGAAGTTGAGGCAATATTTCCAAGCTCATCCTATCGGAGTCCTCACTGATCAACCTTTAAAGCAAGTCCTGTTTCGCCCTGAGACTTCGGGCCATCTTCTAAAGTGGAATATTGAACTCAGTCAATATGACATCACTTATCATCCCCGAAAAGCAATCAATGGACAAGCTTTAGCGGATTTCATCGCAGAATTCATAGATAAGGGTAACAGTGAGGAGGAAACGATCAACGATTCCCCAATCCAATGGAAGTTATATGTCGATGGCGCGAGAAACGACTACTGTTCTGGAGCCGGAGTTGTACTCGAGACCCCTGAAGGTCGATCATTATGCTATGCACTAAGATTGGAATTTCCTTCAACAAACAATGAAGCAGAATACGAAGCCCTTATCGCTGGCCTAAGGATTGCTAAAGAACTAAACATCCGAGCATTACAGATCTTCAGTGATTCTCAACTTATTGTATGCCAAGTCAAGAAGGAATTCCAAGCGAAAGGGGGAAATCTGCCCGCCTACTTGTCAAAGGCTTGGGAACTCCTAGGTGATTTCGATCATTACATGATAAGTCATATTCCTCGAGAAGAAAACATGAAAGCAGATTCTCTCGCAAAGTACTCTAGCACAGGCGAAGCTCAATTTCTGGGGTTAACTCCAGTGGAGGTCCTGTCGACTCCGAGCATTGATGAGATGGATATTGATTGGATCATGAGCGTGTCTCAAGAGCAAGAATAATGGATGACTCCAATAATAGAATATCTGCTCAATGGATCTTTACCGGAAAATTCAAAAGAACGAAAGAAGCTACTGATGAAAGCCTCTCGCTATATAGTCCAGGATGGCCAGTTATACAGACTGGGATTCTCAATGCCGTTACTTCGATGTGTATCCAGGAAAGAGTCCAAAACAATCCTAGCTGAGGTGCATGGGGGAGAATGTGGTGATCATTTAGGTGGTCAAACTTTAGCGAAAAAGATTCTCCGATACGGATATTTTTGGCCAGAAATTAATCGAGATGTAGCAGACTATTCCCGAAAATGTGACAGATGCCAAAGATTCGCCAAAATTCCTAGAGCTCCTTCCACTGAACTCACACAGATGGTCAGTCCATGGCCGTTTGCGATATGGGGGATCGACCTTGTAGGACCGTTACCAACTGCCAAATCTGGAATTAAATATGCCATTGTTGCTATAGATTATTTTACTAAGTGGGCAGAAGCTGAACCACTGGCTACTATCACTTCAAAAAAGATGATAAGTTTTGTGACTAAAAGTATCATTTGCAGATATGGTGTGCCTTAAAAAATAATTACAGACAATGGTACTCAGTTCGAAAGTGAAGAATTCCAAGATTTTTTCAAACGATTCAAAATCCGAAAAAGCTTCTCAGCAGTAGCTCATCCGCAGGCAAACAGGCAGGTGGAAGCAGTAAATAAAATTATCAAGTCAACCATCAAGAAGCAACTTGAAAAAGCAAAAGGTGGATGGGTCGATAAGCTACCGCTAGCACTATGGGCATACAGAACTACCTACAAAACTGCGACTAGGCATACTCCGTTTTCATTGGCATATGGATCAGAGGCAATGATCCCGGTAGAAACAGAAGTCCCTTCACATAGAAGAATCCATGTCCCTTCACATAGAAGAATCCATTTCAATCAAGCGGAGAATGAAAAACTACAGCTTGAGGCACTAGATTTCCTTGATGAAAGAAGAGAAGAGGCTGAGCTCAGAATCGCATCTCGTCAGCAAAGGATAGCCAGACATTTCAATTCCAAAGTTCGCCAACGCAGCTTTGAAATTGGAGATCTAGTCCTAAAGAGAATTATGACAGCGACAGGTGTGTTTGGGCCAAATTGGGAAGGACCATATGTCATAGGTCAGAAGCTTCTTGACGGCACATTCAAACTCACTACTGTCGAAGGAGATCAAATTCCAAGAGCTTGGAACAGCAATCACTTGCGTCCATACTTTACTTGATAGCTTTGTTGAAATATTGTAAAAAGAATTATGAATGTATGATTCCTGTAATTGAAAGCGATTGTAAAACCGATGCAAGTGAATAATGAAAGACTATAAAGTGGATGTAGGCCCAAATTCTTGGCCGAACCACTATAAATCTTGTGTTCTTTATTATTATTACATGTTTGCTTTATTTTCGATATGAAAAGTACATTAAATGTATTACTGAAATGTCGATTTAAATTTTTGCAGGCAACGAAAACAAAACTTGCACATTACAAGACCAAGTGATTCTTGTTATCATTCAACAAACAAATTCCAAGTCACAAAATTCCCGAGCTTAAATCCTAGGTAAGAAGTGCTTCAATTGAACGGTCAATGATTTCGCCGAAAACGGGCTTTAGCTAATAAATTGAGAAGTTTGAACAAACAAACATCCAATTAAGAAGCTTATGTCCGTTCTCGTGAACTGGCCTAGCAATGAAGTACACTTCTTTGGATTAAACAAGCTACTTGTAAGAGAAGGGAGTGCAAGCTTGAAAAAAAAAAATAGAGGATCACTGAAAAGGCATAAGCAAGTGGACAAGGAACAACTAAAGTCCTCTTCGGAGGCACAACTCTTTGGAGGATAAAGACCTCTAACGAAGCATATGCCGTAAAAAAGAAAGTTCTCTACTCAACCAAAAAAGATTGGAGGAGTCATGACCCTCCAACCATGAGAGAGTAACTTCCAGGCAATCTTCGGAGGCCCATTTCACCAGGAGTTGAAGTGTTACAACCGCTCTTCGGAATTTCACTTCACCAGAGTTGAAATGTAAAACAAAATAAAAGCCCTCTTCGGAGGCCCATTTCACCAGGAGTTGAAGTGTTACAACCGCTCTTCGGAATTTCACTTCACCAGAGCTGAAATGTAAAACAAAATAAAAGCCCTCTTCGGAGGCCCATTTCACCAGGAGTTGAAGTGTTACAACCGCTCTTCGGAGTTTCACTTCACCAGAGTTGAAATGTAAAACAAAATAAAAGCCTTCTTCGAAGGCCCATTTCGCCAGGAGTTGAAGTGTAACAACCGCTCTTCGGAGTTTCACTACACCGGAGATGAAATGCTAAAAAAAAAAAGAGCCTCTCCCAAGGGGCAGAAATAGAAAGACCTCTTCCCAGAGGCACAATAAGACAGAAATGAAAGTGCGGTGTGTATACGATTATATGTGCTAATATAGTACACACGGATCGTGTAATATGGACTATAATATAAATGCGGAAAATAGATGATAGTAGTAAAGTAAAAATAAAAATAGAAAAATCACACCAGAGATTTTTATACTGGTTCGGAGCACCGTCCTACGTCCAGTCCCAGACTTCTATCTGGATTTTCACTATTAACTACCTCGCTTCACCCGGAGGAACAGGTTTACAATACCCGAGCAAACTAACGGGATTTCACGCCTCTAATACACTGAGGACTTCAACACTTGCCTCTTACAACACCGAGGACTTCAACACTTGCCTCTTACAACACAGAGGACTTCAACAACAATGAATATAATTGTTTGTCGATGGTATGTGTTCTTGATAACACAGTTTTGTCACTTGTAGTACAAATTTCCTATAATCTTATCCTCAAAATATACGAATGATGTTTTGTGAAGATTAAGGAAAGTATATTACTTATTGAATCAAAAGATATGAAATAATTTCAATGATTCAATAAGCAATTAAAATAATTGAGAGCTTTTAGAATGCAGGAGTATGTAGAAAGTAAGATCAGAGATTAGAGTAAAAAGCATATACAATCATGTTGTTTTAATCAACGATTTAGATGAGTTTATATAGAGAAGAATGGTTGTAACTCTTTGTGAGCAGTTGCCATTAAGAGATATGATCTTTGATGAAAGGTAAGAGATGCAACCTTTGGAGAAAAGAAGTGTCTTTTGGAAAAATTGCTTTCTGTTTAAAAACGGTCGACAGGTTAAAAAGTGACCAGTAGACAGGAATTCAAATATATATACGTTATGTGCATATGTGCACGTTCAGTGTGCAAATTATGCAGGAACGGTCGACCGCATATATTATGACCGGTCGACCGGTCCCTGTAAAGTTGCACACTGAATGTGCAACTACAATTTAGTCGTATATATATTGATTTCCTTGAAATGCATGATTATTTGAGGATAGATTTTAACAAGTTTATCACTATTATAATATCAAATAGTCAACCTACAATCTAGAGTACCATATGTAGCTCTTTATAGCCATAATGACCTTGTTTTGTCGATCGCCTTTATTTATTTGTCAGAAATCAAAACCTTCATAAAACTTGTGACTCAACATTCTCCCCCATTTTGATTGATGACAATATATATCCGATAATCTGAATCTCCCCCTGAGTATGTGATCTCTCTCTTTGAATTCTTATATATGTACATTCCTGCAAACAATTGTTAGCCGTTTCTCCCCCTTTGTCATCGACAAAAAGGAGTAACAGATACTAGAATAGTAGAGAAGTGTAATTAATATGATATGCATAGCAAAATAAAACATTAACACATCCAAAACATAACAGAGTATAATACAGACCATAATGTCAAACGAAAAATAAGAATAACGACACTATTTAGTACAAGTGTCGATGAATGTTTTTAAAGTGCTAAACCATAATAGAATCTAAGATGAAGCAGATCGTATCTCCTCTTCATCATCATCGTCGTCGTCGTCATCATCATCTTCTTCTTCTTCCTCATCATTGTTCCCTCTAGATGATTCTCCATGTCCATGACCACTCATACCAGTAGACTCGTCAGATGATGTCCAGGTGAAAACAGGAGCAGCAGGACGTTTTCCTGGGTCTTGTGCTTGAACAAAGGTGGATGTGGAACATGATATAGCATCCCATAGCATACCAAAGAATGACTTGACCTTATTGAAACACTTATCAATTTTAGAGTCCATGCGCTTGAGACGTGATTCAAGCAAAAATTGGTTACGCGCAATAGTTTCAAGTGATTCTTTTGTGGATGATTTTGATTTTAATAGTTTTACTTCATCGGAACGAGGACGAGAGGAAGTTGCTTTTTCTTTTCTTGGTCCTCTTTGTTGCCATTCTTCAAAAGACATAATCTCAAGATAAGGCGGAGGAAGCTAACAAAAGTCGCATGATATATTCATTGTAGAAGAAATGAGGTCGTGTAGAGTTATTTACCTTGAGAATTTCATCAAAAAGCATGTGTACCCAATTGATTTGGATTTCACCATAAATAGCATAGAGAGCTTTGAAGTTTTCTTTATATTCAGCATCATAATTTCCAAGTCTAGGAAAAAGAGAATGCATCAAAACACGATGAAGTAGTCTGGCTGTGGGTCGAAGTCTAATAGACTTTGTGCCATCACTATTGTCTTCTATGAACTGATGACTGGTACTATTGCGAGTGAAGACTTCGCAAAAAGTAGATGAAAACTCATCGCCTCGATTTGGTACACCAAGTATAGAGGCAATTCTAGCATGAGTAAGAAAAATTTGCTTGCCACAGACGACAGACCAGATGACTCCGTTTGGATTATCAGGTTGATACTAGTCGAGATTCATGTTGGCGTAAAACAATTTGATCATCAAATGATTTATCTCCACATTATTTTCTGAAAAATCTATCAATGGAGTAATGTTGGAATTATTGGCTAACCTCCGAACTCCATAAGCCGTGAAATCATCAAATTTGATGAAAGAGCCGGGATGAAACTTGTAATTTGTCATCTGATTCCATCTTGTTACAGCAATTGGACTTTCAAGCCACTTTTTGGCGGAGATGCTCAGAGATGAAGTTTCAGAGGATGTTCCTTTCTTGGATTTCTTTTGAGGAGGAGCCATTGTTGGAAGATTTGAGATTTGGGAATTGAAAATAGGAAACTAGGATTTGTGATTTTGGGAAAAAATAACAGCTTGAGTCAAAAGAGAAGGAGGGTAGAAAGAAAATGACGCATAGATATATATATAAAAACTGAAAATACGTCAACCGGTCGACCAATGAATTATGGCCGGTCGACCGTTTTCAACCAGAGAGCAAACGGTCGACCGGCTATAAATGGGGCGGTCGACCGGTTTTGCATGCTGAGTAAGAACGTTTTATTTTGCAAGTTTTTTTTTATTTTTTATAATATATCAAGCTATATATTATATTTCATTCTTAATACAAAATATAACCGTTATTACACAAGTGATAGATAAAGATATAATAACTATATATAAATCTAATGAGAAGTGGAAGGTTCGTCATTAGAATTATCGTTGTTTCCTTCAATACGTTTTGACCATGGACTCCAGTGTTTCTGAGCACCTTCATTCTTCTCATAGTTCCGATCCCAAGAGTTAGGACTTTTAGATGTTGATGGCCTAGACGGCATTGGTTCATGCACGTCATGCTTGTTGGAACTACAGAAAAATGTTGCCAACTTTTCTAAAACGGATAATCGTGCCGATGTCCATTGTTGCTCTTGATAAAGTTGACTTATGCCCATAATGGAGCTGTCTCTGAAGATCTATTTGATATTTCTGATAGTGGTGAATCTCATCGATTTGTGCTTTGGTACGAGGAGAACAAAACAGTGTCCTCTTCACTCGTTTTGAATTTGGAGTATTATCAGAAATACAAGAGCATTGATGATGACAACTTGGTTTTTGTTTTGGTGTTGTAGGAGAATAATATTCCTCCGACTCAGAACTCATAATAGAAATGTGTGATTCTTGAGCACATTTATCACAAATGTGAGCCATAGGGAATGTTGTATAGAATATTATGGTTAGATAAGAAAAGATGAACAATATATGAAATTTTTGCAAGCTTATATACAGGTTTCTTATGTATAAACCTATGGATGTGAGTTAACAGAAAATTTTGACCAAGAAAACATAAGCAGAGACTTTATGTTAACTCTAAAAATAGCTCTCCTTCTAAAACTGAAATTATAAAATAAGAAAGGAAAGGACGATCACTAAAAGAAAAGAATGAAAAATGAGTAAAGAGAATTAACCATTAAATCAAGCAGTGGCTTATATTTAATGTAAAAAATAGTTTATGCAAAAGTTATGGTTAAAGAATAACTAAAAAGAAGACGTTCTTTAGAAATTACTTAGTCAAGATTTTTTCTTGAAATTAAACCAAGCTCTCTTCGTAATCTAATAAAATTAGATTCGAGCAGAGGCTTAGTAAAAATGTCCGCTAATTGATTGTCAGTATGGACATATTCAAGACATATATTTCCTTTGTCAATATTATCTCGAAGGAAATGATGACGGATATCAATGTGTTTGGTTCTAGAGTGATTTACTGGATTTTTAGAGAGATTTATAGCACTAGTGTTATCACAGTATATAATAGAATTTGATAAATGAATATCAAAATCTTGAAGTGTTTGTTGCATATATAGTACTTGAGTACAAGCGAGAGCTGCTGATATATATTCAGCTTCACATGTTGATAGTGAAACACAATTCTGTTTCTTACTAAACCAAGAGACAAGTGATTTTCCAATAAAATGGCACGTACCACTTGTACTTTTTCTATCCGTTCGTGAGCCACCGAAATCAGCATCACTATATGATACTAATTCAAATGGACATTCTTTTGGATAAAAAAGACCGAAATCTTTGGTGTTATTAAGATAACGAATTATACGTTTCACTGCTCGTAGATGTGATTCCTTTGGATCGGCTTGAAAACGAGCACATAAACAAACACTCATTATTATATCTGGACGACTAGCTGTAAGATAAAGAAGAGAACCAATCATGCTTCGATATAATTTCTGGTCAACATTCTTACCACTTTCATCTTTTTCAAGATGTGTAGTTGTACTCATAGGAGTTGGTTTACCAGATGTATTTTCTAATCCGAAGCGTTTGATAAGGTTTTCACAGTATTTTTCTTGATTGATAAAAATACCGTTTGAAAGTTGCTTTATTTGAAGTCCAAGAAAATAAGATAGTTCTCCCATATGAGACATTTCGAATTCTTTGGTCATAATACTTGCAAATTCTTTGCAGAGTTTATCGCTTGTTGAACCAAAGATGATATCGTCTACATATATCTGGATAACTAGAATATCTTTTCGAGAATGTTTAATAAACAAAGTTTGATCGACTTTGCCTATTTGAAATCCTAAGTTAATAAGATAGCTACGTAGTCGTTCATACCAAGCACGAGGTGCTTGTTTTAAACCATACAGAGCTTTCTTAAGTTTGAACACATGGTCAGGATATTTTTCATGTACGAACAAAGGAGGTTGTTCGACATAGACATTCTCTTTGATAAATCCATTGAGAAAAGCACTTTTGACATCCATCTGATAAAGTTTGAAATTATGGTGACAAGCAAAAGATAATAGGATTCTAATAGCTTCTAGTCGAGCAACTGGTGCAAAAGTTTCTTCATAATCGATACCTTCTTCCTGATTATATCCTTGTGCTACTAATCTTGCTTTATTTTTGGTGATATTTCCTTGTTCATCAGCCTTATTTTTATAGACCCATTTAGTACCAATAACTGACTGATCAGTTGGTCTTGGAACAAGTTCCCAAACGTCATTGCGCTCAAACTGATTTTGTTCTTCCTGCATGGCAATGATCCAGTAATCATCTGTAGCAGCTTCTTTTGGATTCTTATGTTCGATATTTGGGAGAAAAGCGACATGGCCCATTTGATTGAGTTGACTCCTTGTTCTGACATGTGATGTTATTTCACCAATTATATTTTGGGCCGGATGGTCTCTTAATATTCTTGGTGGTGATTGTAACTCACATATTTGAGGAATATTCTCAATAATTATTTCCAAGTCAGAATCAATATTTGTGATGATTGGATTGTCAGTGACTATTGATTCGTAATCATCGGATATAGTGTGAGGATGCTGATAGATTTCATCAAAAGAGACATGAAGTGATTCTTCAATAGTTTTGGTTCGTTTATTAAATATCCGATAGGCCTTACTTCGTTCCGAATAACCGACAAATATTCCTTCATCGGCTTTTGGATCGAATTTGCCAAGCTGGTCTTTCGTATTTAAAATAAAGCACTTGGAACCAAAAACTTTGAAGTATGAGATTTTAGGCTTCCTTTTGTTAAATAATTCATAAGGAGTATTCTTGGTAAGAGGTCTTATGGACACATGATTTAAAACATAACAGGCAGTTGCGACAGCTTCCGCCCAAAAATGTTTTGGTAAGGTGGTTCCATTCAATAATGTTCTTGCACATTCTTGTAAAGTTCGGTTCTTCCGTTCTACAACTCCGTTCTGTTGTGGAGTTCTGGGAAACGAAAAATTATGATATATACCTTTCTTTGTACAAAAATGTTCAAATTCATTATTTTCAATTTCTCCGCCATGATCACTTCTTATATTTTTAACTTTAATCCCTTTTGTTTTTTGAATTCTTTTGACGAAAGATTTGAAATGATCGAAAGTGTCACTTTTATTTTTTAAGAAAATTGTCCATGTATAACGAGAGAAATCATCAACAATTACAAGCACATATTGACTGTGATTTATTGATTGAACCCTAGTAGGTCCAAATAAATCCATGTGTAGTAACTCAAGTGGTTGTAATGTTGATATGACTTTCTTGGATTTAAAAGATGATTTGGTCAATTTACCTAATTGACATGCATCACAAATGTTGTTAACTTTAAAACTCATTTTGGGTAGTCCTCTAACTAGATTGATTTTGGCTAGCTTGTCAATAGTTCTGAAGTTTATATGACAGAAGCATTTGTGCCATAGCCATGGATCATTGTCATTAGCCACAAGACACATATCTGAATTATGATTAATATTCATATTCAGAATATATATATTGCTGTCTCTATAACCTTCGAAAACCAAATTATGGTCTTTATCTAAAATACTACACTTATTATTCGAAAATGAAATTATAAAACCCTTGTCACATAACTGACTAATACTAAGCAAATTGTGTTTTAAATTTCTAACTAGAATGACATTAGTAATAAGAGGTAAGTTAGATGTACCGCAATTGCTCACATCGCCTTTGCCGATGATATAGCCTTTTGAATTGTCTCCAAAAGTGACGGAGCCACCATCTGAGTATGTAATATTTGTTAATAAGTCTTGTCTCCCGTCATGTGCTTTGAGCAACCACTGTCCAATATCCACTTTCCTCTTTTCTTAAGTGGGACCTGCAAAAAATAGAATCAAGTCCATGGTACCCACTTTTTATAGGGTCCTAAGAGTTAGGTCTTAGGAGTCCAAACCCATATGGGTCCGGTATCCCCTTTATATATATAATTATTATTAAAATGCACAGTATTCATGAATTGCTGAATGTATTTGTTCCTAATCAAATTGTTATTTGTTTTAGGAACCCATATTTTGATAGTCTTGACATTTTTCTTTTGAAATTTCACAACTGGTTTTGGTTTGGAATATAATAAACTAAGATTTTTCTTAGCTTCAGTATTTTGTACTTTCTTCTTCCTTTTATTTCCAAGATGTTTCTTGGTTTCTTGTTTGTTATATCCCAATCCTTGTTTGTCTGAAATAGATTGTGAACTTTCAATGATTTTTGTCAAATTTTCTCGACCTTTGTTAAAGTTAGAAACATTTTGAGTAATGTCATCAAACTTTGTTTGTAAGCTAGCTTTTTCTAGGTCTAGAATTTTGACTTTTGCTTTAAGCTCATGATTTTCAGTAGTGAGAGCATTATTTTTCTCTTTTTGAGCTTCTATTTCTTGACTCAAAAGAGATATTTGAGAGTCAACATTAGATGATGATTCTTGAATATTTTCAAGTTCCTCTTCTATTATTTTCTTCTCATCTTTTAACATATCTCGTTCAAACTCTGCTCTACTTAAATCTGCTTTGACTACTTTTAATTGACGTTTTATGTCTTTATATTTGACTATCAATTCAGCATTAATATCAAGTAATTCATCAAATGTAGGAATTTGTACCTCATCTTCTATTGCCATAAAACAAACATTAGCTTGTTCATTCTCTGAATCACTTTCACTTTCTGATGAAGATGACTCTGAATCATCATATGTTACTGAGAAGGCTCGTTTCTTAGATTTGTCCTTCTTATATTTGAATTTGTCATTTTCTAACTTATTCTTTTGTTCTGGACAATCCTTCTGCATGTGTCCCTTTTTGTGGCAAGTGAAACATTCTATAGCAGATAAAGATGGTTTATTTGATCCAGGTTTCCTTTTATTGTAACGACTGCCTTTTCGATATTTTAGGAATTTTTTGAATCCTTTCGCAATGAATGCCAAATCTTCGTCTTCAGAATCCGATTCATTTTCATCTTTCTCAACATGAAATGCTACATTTTTCTTTTCTTCTTTCTGTTCTTTTCTAGCCTACAAATTTGCTTCATAGGACATTAAATTTCCTATCAATTCATCTGGCTTCATGACGGAAAGGTCATTAGCTTCTTCAATTGCTAATACTTTTCCTTCCCATTCACTAGTCAGAGAATGTAGGACTGTTGAAACAACATCGAAATCAGAATACTTTTGTCCTAAGCCAATAAGTGCATGGTGAATAGTTTGAAACCGTGAATACATGTCATTGATTGTCTCATTTGGTTTCATTTTGAAATTTTGAAATTGACTTTTCAGCATGGCTATTTTGGCTTGTTTAACCTTGTTAGTACCTTCATGAGTGATTTTTAGTGTTTGCCAAATTTGATATCCAGTAGTGCAGATACTAACACGGTTATATTCATTTTGGTCTAATGCACAGAACAACATATTTATTGCTCTTACATTTACGGTTGTTGCCGTTTTCTCAGCTGCAGTCCATTCTGAATAATCAGTTGTTGGATTCACTATTTCTCTTTGAGTGGCATTCCAAGCATCATAGCTATTTGATTGCATAAAGAATGACATACGTGTTGCCCAATAACTATAGTTAAGACCATTGAAAAATGGAGGTCTTTGTGTCGATTGACCCTCCGTGTAAGTGGTGTTTTGAGTGCTAGTACTTACGTTATTTGCCATATTACTATAATATATCAAATAACTGTGTTACGGTTATATGATGACCGTGCTCTGATACCAAATTAAAGTGCGGTGTGTATACGATTATATGTGCTAATATAGTACACACGGATCGTGTAATATGGACTATAATATAAATGCGGAAAATAGATGATAGTAGCAAAGTAAAAATAAAAATAGAAAAATCACACCAGAGATTTTTATACTGGTTCGGAGCACCGTCCTACGTCCAGTCCCAGACTTCTATCTGGATTTTCACTATTAACTACCTCGCTTCACCCGGAGGAACAGGTTTACAATACCCGAGCAAACTAACGGGATTTCACGCCTCTAATACACTGAGGACTTCAACACTTGCCTCTTACAACACCGAGGACTTCAACACTTGCCTCTTACAACACAAAGGACTTCAACAACAATGAATATAATTGTTTGTCGACGGTATGTGTTCTTGATAACACAGTTTTGTCACTTGTAGTACAAATTTCCTATAATCTTATCCTCAAAATATACGAATGATGTTTTGTGAAGATTAAAGAAAGTATATTACTTATTGAATCAAAAGATATGAAATAATTTCAATGATTCAATAAGCAATTAAAATAATTGAGAGCTTTTGGAATGCAGGAGTATGTAGAAAGTAAGATCAGAGATTAGAGTAAAAAGCATATACAATCATGTTGTTTTAATCAACGATTTAGATGAGTTTATATAGAGAAGAATGGTTGTAACTCTTTGTGAGCAGTTGCCATTAAGAGATATGATCTTTGATGAAAGGTAAGAGATGCAACCTTTGGAGAAAAGAAGTGTCTTTTGGAAAAATTGCTTTCTGTTTAAAAACGGTCGACAGGTTAAAAAGTGACCAGTAGACAAGAATTCAAATATATATACGTTATGTGCATGTGTGCACGTTCAGTGTGCAAATTATGCAGGAACGGTCGACCACATATATTATGACCGGTCGACCGGTCCCTGTAAAGTTGCACACTGAATGTGCAACTACAATTTAGTCGTACATATATTGATTTCCTTGAAATGCATGATTATTTGAGGATAGATTTTAACAAGTTTATCACTATTATAATATCAAATAATCAACCTACAATCTAGAGTACCATATGTAGCTCTTTATAGCCATAATGACCTTGTTTTGTCGATCGCCTTTATTTATTTGTCAGAAATCAAAACCTTCATAAAACTTGTGACTCAACATTCTCGCTCTTTTTGATTGATGACAATATATATCTGCAAATCTGAATCTCCCCCTGAGTATGTGATCTCTCTCTTCGAATTCTTATGTATGTACGTTCCTGCAAACAATTGTTAGCCCTTTCTCCCCCTTTGTCATCGGCAAAAAGGAGTAACAGATACTAGAATAGTAGAGAAGTGTAATTAATATGATATGCATAGCAAAATAAAACATTAACACATCCAAAACATAACAGAGTATTATACAGACCATAATGTCAAACGAAAAATAAGAATAACGACACTATTTAGTACAAGTGTCGATGAATGTTTTTAAAGTGCTAAACCATAATAGAATCTAATATGAAGCAGATCATATCTCCTCTTCATCATCATCATCGTCGTCGTCGTCATCATCTTCTTCTTCTTCCTCATCATTGTTCCCTCTAGATGATTCTCCATGTCCATGACCACTCATACCAGTAGACTCGTCAGATGATGTCCAGGTGAAAACAGGAGCAGCAGGACGTTTTCCTGGGTCTTGTGCTTGAACAGAGGTGGATGTGGAACATGATATAGCATCCCATAGCATACCAAAGAATGACTTGACCTTATTGAAACACTTATCAATTTTAGAGTCCATGCGCTTGAGACGTGATTCAAGCAAAAATTGGTTACGCGCAATAGTTTCAAGTGATTCTTTTGTGGATGATTTTGATTTTAATAGTTTTACTTCATCGGAACGAGGACGAGAGGAAGTTGCTTTTTGTTTTCTTGGTCCTCCTTGTTGCCATTCTTCAAAAGGCATAATCTCAAGATAAGGCGGAGGAAGCTAACAAAAGTCGCATGATATATTCATTGTAGAAGAAATGAGGTCGTGTAGAGTTATTTACCTTGAGAATTTCATCAAAAAGCATGTGTACCCAATTGATTTGGATTTCACCATAAATAGCATAGAGAGCTTTGAAGTTTTCTTTATATTCAGCATCATAATTTCCAAGTCTAGGAAAAAGAGAATGCATCAAAACACGATGAAGTAGTCTGGCTGTGGGTCGAAGTCCAATAGACTTTGTGCCATCACTATTGTCTTCTATGAACTGATGACTGGTACTATTGCGAGTGAAGACTTCGTAGAAAGTAGATGAAAACTCATCGCCTCGATTTGGTATACCAAGTATAGAGGCAATTCTAGCATGAGTAAGAAAAATTTGCTTGCCACAGACGACAGACCAGATGACTCCGTTTGGATTATCAGGTTGATACTCGTCGAGATTAATGTTGGCGTAAAACAATTTGATCATCAAATGATTTATCTCCACATTATTTTCTGAAAAATCTATCAATGGAGTAATGTTGGAATTATTGGCTAACCTCCGAATTCCATAAGCCGTGAAATCATCAAATTTGATGAAAGAGCCTGGATGAAACTTGTAATTTGTCATCTGATTCCATCTTGTTACAGCAATTGGACTTTCAAGCCACTTTTTGGCGGAGATGCTCAGAGATGAAGTTTCAGAGGATGTTCCTTTCTTGGATTTCTTTTGAGGAGGAGCCATTGTTGGAAGATTTGAGATTTGGGAATTGAAAATAGGAAACTAGGGTTTGTGATTTTGGGAAAAAATAACAGCTTGAGTCAAAAGAGAAGGAGGGTAGAAAGAAAATGACGCATAGATATATATATATATAAACTGAAAATACGTCAACCGGTCGACCAATGAATTATGGTCGGCCGACCGTTTTCAACCAGAGAGCAAACGGTCGACCGGCTATAAATGGGGCGGTCGACCGGTTTTGCATGCTGAGTAAGAACGTTTTATTTTGCAAGTTTTTTTTTTATTTTTTATAATATATCAAGCTATATATTATATTTCATTCTTAATACAAAATATAACCGTTATTACACAAGTGATAGATAAAGATATAATAACTATATATAAATCTAATGAGAAGTGGTAGGTTCGTCATTAGAATTATCGTTGTTTCCTTCAATACGTTTTGACCATGGACTCCAGTGTTTCTGAGCACCTTCATTCTTCTCATAGTTCCGATCCCAAGAGTTAGGACTTTTAGATGTTGATGGCGTAGACGGCATTGGTTCATGCACGTCATGCTTGTTGGAACTACAGAAAAATGTTGCCAACTTTTCTAAAACAGATAATCGTGCCGATGTCCGTTGTTGCTCATGATAAAGTTGACTTTGCCCATAATGGAGCTGTCTCTGAAGATCTATTTGATGTTTCTGATAGTGGTGAATCTCATCGATTTGTGCTTTGGTACGAGGAGAACAAAATAGTGTCCTCTTCACTCGTTTTGAATTTGGAGTATTATCAGAAATACAAGAGCATTGACGATGACAACTTGGTTTTTGTTTTGGTGTTGTAGGAGAATAATATTCCTCCGACTCAGAACTCGTAATAGAAATGTGTGATTCTTGAGCACATTTATCACAAATGTGAGCCATAGGGAATGTTGTATAGAATATTATGGTTAGATAAGAAAAGATGAACAAAATATGAAATTTTTGCAAGCTTATATACAAGTTTCTTATGTATAAACCTATGGATGTGAGTTAATAGAAAATTTTGACCAAGAAAACATAAGCAGAGACTTTATGTTAACTCTAAAAATAGCCCTCCTTCTAAAACTGAAATTATAAAATAAGAAAGGAAAGGACGATCACTAAAAGAAAAGAATGAAAAATGAGTAAAGAGAATTAACCATTAAATCAAGCAGTGGCTTATTTTTAATGTAAAAAATAGTTTATGCAAAAGTTATGGTTAAAGAATAACTAAAAAGAAGACGTTCTTTAGAAATTACTTAGTCAAGATTTTTTCTTGAAATTAAACCAAGCTCTCTTCGTAATCTAATAAAATTAGATTCGAGCAGAGGCTTAGTAAAAATGTCCGCTAATTGATTGTCAGTATGGACATATTCAAGACATATATTTCCTTTGTCAATATTATCTCGAAGGAAATGATGACGGATATCAATGTGTTTGGTTCTAGAGTGATTTACTGGATTTTTAGAGAGATTTATAGCACTAGTGTTATCACAGTATATAATAGAATTTGATAAATGAATATCAAAATCTTGAAGTGTTTGTTGCATATATAGTACTTGAGTACAAGCGAGAGCTGCTGATATATATTCAGCTTCACATGTTGATAGTGAAACACAATTCTGTTTCTTACTAAACCAAGAGACAAGTGATTTTCCAATAAAATGGCACGTACCACTTGTACTTTTTCTATCCGTTCGTGAGCCACCGAAATCAGCATCACTATATGATACTAATTCAAATGGACATTCTTTTGGATAAAAAAGACCGAAATCTTTGGTATTATTAAGATAACGAATTATACGTTTCACTGCTCGTAGATGTGATTCCTTTGGATCGGCTTGAAAACGAGCACATAAACAAACACTCATTATTATATCTGGACGACTAGCTGTAAGATAAAGAAGAGAACCAATCATGCTTCGATATAATTTCTGCTCAACATTCTTACCACTTTCATCTTTTTCAAGATGTGTAGTTGTACTCATAGGAGTTGGTTTACCAGATGTATTTTCTAATCCGAGGCGTTTGATAAGGTTTTCACAGTATTTTTCTTGATTGATAAAAATACCGTTTGAAAGTTGCTTTATTTGAAGTCCAAGAAAATAAGATAGTTCTCCCATATGAGACATTTCGAATTCTTTGGTCATAATACTTGCAAATTCCTTGCAGAGTTTATCGTTTGTTGAACCAAAGATGATATCGTCTACATATATCTGGATAACTAGAATATCTTTTCGAGAATGTTTAATAAACAAAGTTTGATCGACTTTGCCTATTTGAAATCCTGAGTTAATAAGATAGCTACGTAGTCGTTCATACCAAGCACGAGGTGCTTGTTTTAAACCATACAGAGCTTTCTTAAGTTTGAACACATGGTCAGGATATTTTTCATGTACGAACAAAGGAGGTTGTTCGACATAGACATTCTCTTTGATAAATCCATTGAGAAAAGCACTTTTGACATCCATCTGATAAAGTTTGAAATTATGGTGACAAGCAAAAGATAATAGGATTCTAATAGCTTCTAGTCGAGCAACTGGTGCAAAAGTTTCTTCATAATCGATACCTTCTTCCTGATTATATCCTTGTGCTACTAATCTTGCTTTAATTTTGGTGATATTTCCTTGTTCGTCAGCCTTATTTTTATAGACCCATTTAGTACCAATAACTGACTGATCAGTTGGTCTTGGAACAAGTTCCCAAAGGTCATTGCGCTCAAACTGATTTAGTTCTTCCTGCATGGCAATGATCCAGTAATCATCTGTAGCAGCTTCTTTTGGATTCTTAGGTTCGATATTTGAGAGAAAAGCGACATGACCCATTTGATTGAGTTGACTCCTTGTTCTGACATGTGATGTTATTTCACCGATTATATTTTGGGCCGGATGGTCTCTTAATATTCTTGGTGGTGATTGTAACTCACATATTTGAGGAATATTCTCAATAATTATTTCCGACTCAGAATCAATATTTGTGATGATTGGATTGTCAGTGACTATTGATTCGTAATCATCTGATATAGTGTGAGGATGCTGATAGATTTCATCAAAAGAGACATGAAGTGATTCTTCAATAGTTTTGGTTCGTTTATTAAATATCCGATAGGCCTTACTTCGTTCTGAATAACCGACAAATATTCCTTCATCGGCTTTTGGATCGAATTTGCCAAGCTGGTCTTTCGTATTTAAAATAAAGCACTTGGAACCAAAAACTTTGAAGTATGAGATTTTAGGCTTCCTTTTGTTAAATAATTCATAAGGAGTATTCTTGGTAAGAGGTCTTATGGACACACGATTTAAAACATAATAGGCAGTTGCGACAGCTTCCGCCCAAAAATGTTTTGGTAAGGTGGTTCCATTCAATAATGTTCTTGCACATTCTTGTAAAGTTCGGTTCTTCCGTTCTACAACTCCGTTCTGCTGTGGAGTTCTGGGAAACGAAAAATTATGATTTATACCTTTCTTTGTACAAAAATGTTCAAATTCATTATTTTCAAATTCTCCGCCATGATCACTTCTTATATTTTTAATTTTAATCCCTTTTGTTTTTTGAATTCTTTTGACGAAAGATTTGAAATGATCGAAAGTGTCACTTTTATTTTTTAAGAAAATTGTCCATGTATAACGAGAGAAATCATCAACAATTACAAGCACATATTGACTGTGATTTATTGATTGAACCCTAGTAGGTCCAAATAAATCCATGTGTAGTAACTCAAGTGGTTGTAATGTTGATATGACTTTCTTGGATTTAAAAGATGATTTGGTCAATTTTCCTAATTGACATGCATCACAAATGTTGTTAACTTTAAAACTCATTTTGGGTAGTCCTCTAACTAGATTGTTTTTGGCTAGCTTGTCAATAGTTCTGAAGTTTATATGACAGAAGCGTTTGTGCCATAGCCATGGATCATTGTCATTAGCCACAAGACACATATCTGAATTATGATTAATATTCATATTCAGAATATATATATTTCTGTCTCTATAACCTTCGAAAACCAAATTATGGTCTTTATCTAAAATACTGCACTTATTATTCGAAAATGAAATTATAAAACCCTTGTCACATAACTGACTAATACTAAGCAAATTGTGTTTTAAATTTCTAACTAGCATGACATTAGTAATAAGAGGTAAGTTAGATGTACCGCAATTGCTCACATCGCCTTTGCCGATGATATAGCCTTTTGAATTGTCTCCAAAAGTGATCACCATCTGAGTTTGTAATATTTGTTAATAAGTTCTTGTCTCCCGTCATGTGCTTTGAGCAACCACTGTCCAATATCCACTTTCCTCTTTTCTTAAGTGGGACCTGCAAAAAATAGAATTAAGTCCATGGTACCCACATTTTATAGGGTCCTAAGAGTTAGGTCTTAGGAGTCCAAACCCATATGGGTCCGGTATCCCCTTTATATATATAATTATTATTAAAATGCACAGTATTCATGAATTGCTGAATGTATTTGTTCCTAATCAAATTGTTATTTGTTTTAGGTACCCATATTTTGATAGTCTTGACATTTTTCTTTTGAAATTTCACAACTGGTTTTGGTTTGGAATATAATAAACTAAGATTTTTCTTAGCTTCAGTTTTTTGTACTTTCTTCTTCCTTTTATTTCCAAGATGTTTCTTGGTTTCTTGTTTGTTATATCCCAATCCTTGTTTGTCTGAAATAGATTGTGAACTTTCAATGATTTTTGTCAAATTTTCTCGACCTTTGTTAAAGTTAGAAACATTTTGAGTAATGTCATCAAACTTTGTTTGTAAGCTAGCTTTTTCTAGGTCTAGAATTTTGACTTTTGCTTTAAGCTCATGATTTTCAGTAGTGAGAGCATTATTTTTCTCTTTTTGAGCTTCTATTTCTTGACTCAAAAGAGATATTTGAGAGTCAACATTAGATGATGATTCTTGAATATTTTCAAGTTCCTCTTCTAATATTTTCTTCTCATCTTTTAACATATCTCGTTCAAACTCGGCTCTACTTAAATCTACTTTGACTACTTTTAATTGACGTTTTATGTCTTTATATTTGACTATCAATTCAGCATTAATATCAAGTAATTCATCAAATGTAGGAATTTGTACCTCATCTTCTGTTGCCATAAAACAAACATTAGCTTGTTCATTCTCTGAATCACTTTCACTTTCTGATGAAGATGACTCTGAATCATCCCATGTTACTGAGAAGGCTCGTTTCTTAGATTTGTCCTTCTTATATTTGAATTTGTCATTTTCTGACTTCTTCTTTTGTTCTGGACAATCCTTCTGCATGTGTCCCTTTTTGTGGCAGTTGAAACATTCTATAGCAGATGAAGATGGTTTATTTGATCCAGGTTTCCTTTTATTGTAACGACTGGCTTTTCGATATTTTAGGAATTTTATGAATCCTTTCGCAATGAATGCCAAATCTTCGTCTTCAGAATCTGATTCATTTTCATCTTTCTCAACATGAAATGCTACATTTTTCTTTTCTTCTTTCTGTTCTTTTCTAGCCTACAAATTTGCTTCATAGGACATTAAATTTCCTATCAATTCATCTAGCTTCACGACGGAAAGGTCATTAGCTTCTTCAATTGCTAATACTTTTCCTTCCCATTCACTAGTCAGAGAATGTAGGACTGTTGAAACAACATCGAAATCAGAATACTTTTGTCCTAAGCCAATAAGTGCATGGTGAATAGTTTGAAACCGTGAATACATGTCATTGATTGTCTCATTTGGTTTCATTTTGAAATTTTGAAATTGACTTTTCAGCATGGCTATTTTGGCTTGTTTAACCTTGTTAGTACCTTCATGAGTGATTTTTAGTGTTTGCCAAATTTGATATGCAGTAGTGCAGATACTAACACGGTTATATTCATTTTGGTCTAATGCACAGAACAACATATTTATTGCTCTTGCATTTACGGCTGCTGCCGTTTTTTCAGCTGCAGTCCATTCTGAATAATCAGTTGTTGGATTCACTATTTTTCTTTGAGTGGCATTCCAAGCATCATAGCTATTTGATTGCATAAAGAATGACATACGTGTTGCCCAATAACTATAGTTAAGACCATTGAAAAATGGAGGTCTTTGTGTCGATTGACCCTCCGTGTAAGTGGTGTTTTGAGTGCTAGTACTTACGTTATTTGCCATATTACTATAATATATCAAATAACTGTGTTACGGTTATATGATGACCGTGCTCTGATACCAAATAAAAGTGCGGTGTGTATACGATTATATGTGCTAATATAGTACACACGGATCGTGTAATATGGACTATAATATAAATGCGGAAAATAGATGATAGTAGAAAAGTAAAAATAAAAATAGAAAAATCACACCAGAAATTTTTATACTGGTTCGGAGCACCGTCCTACGTCCAGTCCTAGACTTCTATCTGGATTTTCACTATTAACTACCTCGCTTCACCCGGAGGAACAGGTTTACAATACCCGAGCAAACTAACGGGATTTCACGCCTCTAATACACTGAGGACTTCAACACTTGCCTCTTACAACACCGAGGACTTCAACACTTACCTCTTACAACACAAAGGACTTCAACAACAATGAATATAATTGTTTGTCGACGGTATGTGTTCTTGATAACACAGTTTTGTCACTTGTAGTACAAATTTCCTATAATCTTATCCTCAAAATATACGAATGATGTTTTGTGAAGATTAAGGAAAGTATATTACTTATTGAATCAAAAGATATGAAATAATTTCAATGATTCAATAAGCAATTAAAATAATTGAGAGCTTTTAGAATGCAGGAGTATGTAGAAAGTAAGATCAGAGATTAGAGTAAAAAGCATATACAATCATGTTGTTTTAATCAACGATTTAGATGAGTTTATATAGAGAAGAATGGTTGTAACTCTTTGTGAGCAGTTGCCATTAAGAGATATGATCTTTGATGAAAGGTAAGAGATGCAACCATTGGAGAAAAGAAGTGTCTTTTGGAAAAATTGCTTTCTGTTTAAAAACGGTCGACAGGTTAAAAAGTGACCAGTAGACAGGAATTCAAATATATATACGTTATGTGCATGTGTGCACATTCTGTGTGCAAATTATGCAGGAACGGTCGACCGCATATATTATGATCGGTCGACCGGTCCCTGTAAAGTTGCACACTGAATGTGCAACTACAATTTAGTCGTATATATATTGATTTCCTTGAAATGCATGATTATTTGAGGATAGATTTTAACAAGTTTATCACTATTATAATATCAAATAATCAACCTACAATCTAGAGTACCATATGTAGCTCTTTATAGCCATAATGACCTTGTTTTGTCGATCGCCTTTATTTATTTGTCAGAAATCAAAACCTTCATAAAACTTGTGACTCAACAAGAAAGACCTCTTCCCAGAGGTAGAAATGAAAAGACCTCCTCCCGGAGGCACAATCAAGCAGAAAAGACCTCTTCGAAGGCACACGTTTCACCAAGATTGAAGTAAAACTTCCAAGTGTTGAAACGTGAAAAAGTCTTCCTCAGAGGTGCAACTTTTCAAAGAAACAAAAATCAAGAAGCCCTTTACTGTGGCAAGTAAAAAAAAATCCTCATTAAGAGCACACTTTAACTTTCAAAGGAAGAGTGAATTACTTGTTCTAGAAAATTCTCTTCCTCAAAAAGAAGTTGAAGTGCTTTACAAATACCCAGTTTACCACATAGAAGATTTCATTCAATAAAATGTGTATATGCACAAAATAAAGAGTGATATCTTCGAAAGTTGAAGCGTAGAAACTTATTTGTGCTCTATTTTTTAATGAAATCATATTCCTCCAAATGTGGAATAATTATTCTCTAAAAAATAAAAGCACAAGTTCCACATAAAATAAAATATTACAATGGGCTTATGGTATAGGGGCAGCATGGCGTAACTACATCGGTAAAATTGCGCTCGAACAAGATATACCACAAGCTCACTGCAATATCGTACAAAGAAACTTGTACAAAAATGAATAGTAAATGCATTCTCAGATATAGACAGAAATTTATACAAAGAAAAAGAATCATTTTATTCAACACTATTCTATATACAGGTACAGGTTCCGACAAAAGAAAAGCGGGGGGGCAGGTACCCACATAATATCCGGTCATTACAAGCTTTAATACATGCAAAAGGCAAAAACTAAACAAGGAAGGAAAAGCAAGGTTCATCACTTCTTCTTTCTCCCACCACCTTTTGAGCCTTCGCCTGGTTTAATTGATAGCTTCTCGTGCCGGCTTAAAAGAGTTGGGGAAGAAGGAGAAAGAGGAGCCTCCGGAGTAACTTCCAAATCTATTTCTGTGATCAAAATAGTCTTCCTCTTCTTCTTCGAAGATGTGCGCTTCGCTCTCCTCTTTGAAGACTCACTTTCCGGAGTAATGAATGTGGACAGTTTTGTATCGTCAGAAGTAGTTCGATCCGGAGAGACTTCGTCTGTCTCGAGTTCTTCTCCTTTTTGAGAAGTAGCAGGATCATCCAGACCCTGAAGAGCTCCTATCTTTTCTTCCTGTGATCCTGGTTGAGAAGTAGGAAGGGGAGTAACTTGAGAAGACGGAGGAATAATAGCTGCAGGAGGCGAAGTTTGCACAGCACTTGGTGTTTCAACTGCAGAAGAAGAGAAGTTAAAAATATTAGTATCTCCCGAAAAGAAGGGAGATATGGGTTCGTCAAGATTCGAGAAGTAATCGAGAAGCTCATCAAACTTTTGAGGAGCAAGCAGGCAATCCACCTGAATCGGACCAATGTCAAAGTTACCTGAAGATATTTGCTTCGCTAGTTCAATCTTATAATTTTGAGCTCCAATATCCTCCAAAGCCTCATCATCAGTAGGGGTAATTACCCCGGTTCTTGTAGTAGGCGGGAAATGAGCACTGGAACCTGTGATGTCAACCCCAGGAGAAACTAAAGGACGAACAGAGGTAGTAGGTGGTAATTCTTTTCCAGAATGTTCCTCTTCCGCCATCCCAGTCCACACTCTGGCAAGTTGCTCTTTTCCCTTCGCAAGAGCAGCACGAGTTTCCTCATCTAGATAGCGCGCCTCAAGCTCTTCCTCGGTATACCCGGCGCCTCTGAACATGTCGAGAGCGGCTTCCCACACTTCAGCCAAGGTGATTTCGTATTTAGGACTGAGAAAAGAGAGACTGCCGCGCCCCAAGACGCTGTGCAAGTAAAAGTCGAATAGATTTGAACTAACGTTGGCTTCCATGGCTTGAATAGATTCTTCAGCTGCGATTTTACCAGCCATGGCCTCATCTCGTTCTTTTTCAGTTTTAGCAAGTTGAGCTTTTAACGCTTCAATCTCCATGTCTTGGGCGCTCATTTTACTCCGCAACTGAGCGACATCAGTGCGGTAATTCTCTACGACCTCTTCTAGCCTCTCAACTTTAGCTTCGGCATCTCTTTGGCCAGCATGTGCATCCCGCACTTGTTTTTGTAGCACCTCTTCTCTTTGAGTGTAAGTGTTAGAAGAGGTGGTAAGATCGTCTTTAAGCTGCTTGACTTCAGCTTCAAGTTTCTCGTTATACTCGGTTATGTTTTTCATCTCGATGTTGTGCTGGTCAAGAATCTTCTGCCATTCCGACTTATCGTTCTCCATAGTTAGCATCGCCTCGATATTGGCCCGATTGAACCTTTGGAGTTCATCAACAAGCTTTTTCCATCCAGACATTCTTTCAATATCAAGTATGACGGCATCAAGATTTTGGTACATGGCTTCTTTATCAATGGGGACTAAATCAAGATCGAAGCGCACCCCCTTCAAGCAACAATTCGGGAATCGGCTCTGTAGGGTCGGTGGGCCCCTTTCAACACGATATGAAGGCCTATTAAGAAGTGTTTGAATAGCGCTTCCTTCAAGAGCAGGGGATTTGGAAGGAATGTCGATAGAGATGGGAGCGTCAAACTTTCCAGAAATTGCAGATGCGTGCCTCTCACTAGGTTTGGCCCGCTTGCTCGGGCCCTCAACAATGTGGCTCTTCCCCCGACCATCCTGTGTTTTACGTTTGTGAGAGTCATCGCCTCTTGAAGGAGACTCATGTCGCACATCTATCCTCTCATGACGTTCTTCATACTCTCTCCTCTCTCTAGCTTTTCGAGCAGCTCTCTGCTCATCGGTTTCTCTGGGACCAGTAAGGTAGCGTCTATAATCATAGTTGCCACGCCCTCCATAGCGCTGAAAGTCTTTGTAATAGGATCCATTGCGTCCCATCGGAGAATCTGAAATAAAAAGATAAGCTTTAGAAATCTTTAAAGTATAAGAAGATAAGTGCATAGAAGTGCTGAAAAATCCTAAGGTGTGTGTGACGTGCAAACTATACGCGCCGAACGACGAACCGCTCGACAGTCGAGGGGTAGTGACAGGCTTTGTAACTAATGGCAGTTCTTGTGCTAAAGGAGTTTGCTTAAGAGCAAAGGTCGTTTCGGCCGCCGAAGATATAATTTTAGCAGTGGTAGAGTCATCCTTAAAGAGTTCTTGAGAGGTGATTATTATGTCACTTAAATTCCCAAAGCTGTCTTCACCATCACGCCCGGCAAGGCTCCTTCCATCAGCTCCTTCTTCCATGGTCTTTTCTGCCCGATGCGGAAGCTCTCCTTCTTCAATGACTGAGGCAAGTACAGACTTGTCAGACGGCCCCGCAGCATCCTTCGGAGTTGAACACTTCACTAGTGAAGCCTCGATAGCAGTTTCACTCCGCACAGGCTCTTCAATGGGAGCTGGGGCATCTAATGCTTCATCCGGAGAATCAGGGACTTCGCGAGGATGGATAGATCGAGAAGGGTGTAGAAGCCCGAGTTGGTGCAAATACTCATCCCTCAGTAAGAACCTAGCGCTCCTCTCTTCCACTGGCACAACACTCAATCTTTCAAAAGTCGCCTTATGTCTTGAATCTCTTGAAAGAGGAGGAAATGCTGCAAAGGTAAAGGGCAAAAGTTAGCACTCGACAACTGGAATTTCGGAAAAGCCCAAATGGAAAGAACAAAACTTACTTCCAACTCTCCAGATGCTATAAAACCCAGGGGGGCAACGAACAAAGAAGTACTGATTCAGAAACCCATGAGCACTTTCAGAGAGACCCATAATCAACTTACGGCCTCTCACGCTTCTCATGAGTGTAATAAAGGGATGGTCCTTAGATTTTATGAATGAGCATAAATAGCAAATCTCCTCAAAGCTGGGAAAGCGATTAAATGTCCTCATGAACAGTGCACATAGCCCTATTAAAATGGCATAACCATTTGGGTGTAATTGAAATGGAGAGATAGTTAAGTGAAGAAGAAGCTGTCGTAAGAAGTCGTTGAAAGGAGGAATGGCTCCACTCAAGCACATTTGGCGATTAACAGCAATAAAGCCGAGAGGGGGCCCATCTGCAGTGTCATTTGGTCCCGGGAGTAGGGCGTCAGCTTCAGCAATACCAAACTGGATGCGCAGTTGGTTGAACACCCGCTGATTCAGGGTAGTAGGAGTTCTCTCCGGAGGGTCAACCAATGGGTTAGCCATTGGGAAGACATCTTCAGCCTGGCCCATCGACTCTTCTTGTTGAGAAGACATTCTATATAAGCAACTGGATGTTCAAATATGAAGGTGCACGAGTCCTAAAAGTGTGTGTGAAGTGTTGTGCAAAATTGATAAGAATGACAAGTAAAGATAATTGAAATCAAATTAGTCGATACTTATCGATTATTAAATTTCAGAGCTTGCTGTTTCAAAGTTTGAATGCAGTATTGATGCAAACCAATCAGCTTTAGATGATTGTTTTAATTTTGTCCTAATACGCCATTTAAAGTTTGAATGGTTAATAACACTCCATTCACATAATTCATTTGAAATAATTATTCTTTATCGGCTGATCTGTCATTTGATGTAGGCAGTCAATGGCAGTATATTCGCCTTTGTTTTCTGCAGAAATTGTGTTAGCAGGTTGTTAGTTGGTGCAATTTATAAACGAATTCAAGCTGTTCAGTTTGGAAACTCGTTCAAGTTTTGTCAAAATCTTGAAGTTGCCAAGCCTAGTGCAAGTCCTAAAGTCGCATTATGAGTTAGGGGGTCAAAGTTCAATGCTTCAAACCAAAGCAAAGCAAGATTGTTTAAGTTTTAGGATGTAAGAAACAGGGCCGTGCAGCAGCGAAAAATCTGGTCAAGTCCTAAGTCGAACGCGACTTAACTCACTAAGTCGTTAGAAGGTTCTAAGCTGCTAAGTCGTTAGGAGGTTCTAAGCTGCTAAGTCGCTGGAAGGACCCAAACTATTCAAAGATCCTAACTCCTAAGTTGAGCACGGCATAACATGCTAAGTCGCTCAAGACTCCAAAACTGCTCAGATTTGCTAAGTCGTTCAAAGTCCCTGAGTCGTTCAGATCTGCTCACTCACGAGTTTCTCCTCCACATAACATTTCGCTATCTCAAACCATAACCCGTTAACAGCCGCATAAGGAAATTCACCATCCTCTCCATGAAATTCATCACTCCTGCATGCCACCGAATCATCTAGAAGTCAAGTCACCACTAATTTATCATAAGCCTAGTACGATCTCACAAATCACAGTAGCAACGCGTCTACCAACAATTGAAAGCTATAATTCACAGCGAAAGGAAGCGGCGAGGTAAATAGAAGCCGCGGAGGTCATGGTTCAGTGGAATCGAGGTAGGAACAGAAATTAGAAGATTTACAATTCAACCGAGATCGTGATTCGATAATGATTGAAATCACTTACGTTGTGATAATGATTGGTGGATCGGAGCTGATTGATTCGAATTCTTCTTCAGGGAGCTTGGGGATCTGCTAAGTGAGTTAAGATATGAATGTGAGTAAAAGGGAAGGAGAAGGCATCTCAGCAGCTTATATACACGAACAGGGGGACTCGAATCGACGCGAACGACTCAAGCCTCTTATAAGTCGCTAACGACTCAACGACTCAAGGTAGCATGAGTTAAGATGAGTCGAAGCACACGACCTACGACGTAGGCGCGTACTTCGAGGGGCAAATGTTAACCCTGTTGCGATTCACGACTTAAAAGTTATGCGACTTAGTGGGCCAAGAGACCAAGCGACTCATCAACTTAAAGTTCCTAACGACTCAAGAAACCTCGCGACTTAAGGAATGGACCGACTCAACTGGTTACGACTCAATTAGCTCGCGAGTTAAGGTTAGAGGCGACTTAGAGGAGTGGAATGACTCAACGACTCAGGGTTTGTAACAACTTGGTGGATCAACGACTTAACGGGTTAAGGCACTTAGCGAGTTAGTAAGCCAGCTAGCTAACGAGTTAGCGAGTTAACGAGTTAGTGAGTTAGTAAGCAAGCTAACGAGTTAGCGAGTTAGTGAGTTAGCGAGTTAGTAAGCAAGCGGGCGGGTTAGCGAGTTAACAGGCTCACGTGTTAGGAAACGAACGACTTAACTAATGAGAGGCCCGAGCGGCTTAAATCAATCCGAAACAATCACCAAATGACTTACTGTTTTTAAGTCGTTCACGACCTGTTAAGTCGTAACCCGTGTCCCTATAACACGTTAACTCGCGAATGCTTACCCTAAGTTGCAAACGAGTCAAGCTAACCCGTGAGATCCTCTACCTCGTGAAGACTTACCTTAAGTCGCAGCCGAGTTATGCTAACCCGTGAAGTTCTATAAGTCGCACACGGCTTAGTCCAGGAAACTCTATAAATATGGCATGTGCTCCAACATACGGGGGACCTTTTTGGCCAATCATTTCAAGCGCCAATACTCTGCTGAATTCTCAACTCACCCGACACTTCAAGTTCGAAAGACATTTCAACTAACTTCAAGGGAAAATCTAACGCAATCTACATGGATTCGAAGAATTCTTCTCTACCAAAGTTCTAGTTGTTTGTCTCGTCATAATTGTAATTGAGGATTGTTGTAAAGTTGTAATCGGTTTAGCAATAAAGAGAATTAAAGTGGACGTAGGCTTGCCTTGAGCCGAACCACTATAAAATCGTTGTTATTCACTGCTTTTTCTGTGATTTTCTGCTTATACTCTACTCCCGAATCATCGGGTGGTGCTTTCAACTACACTTCATACACCGGGGTGTTAGCGTTCAAATTTTAGCGTTAACATATAAAATGCATAGTATTTTAAAGTCTCAATCCTAAACACACTATCATCAAGCTAGATAGTTATAACATCCTATCATCACAATGGTTGATATACATACTAGTAGACCATTGGAAATAAGAATACTGCGATAGGTGAAAGCATCCAGCTCGTCTCCTCGAGCTTTGAAGAATATCCAATGAAAACCTGTCTTTGTCAAACCACTCGAAAGGGCACTCGAGGAATTAAGAAAAAGATTAAACCATGATGCAGACATAAGTCTGGTGTGAGAAATTCATGAAATACGTGTACACCATATAACAGTAACTTTTGAGACCAACCGAATCATCAGAATGGTTGTGCCCTCAAAAGAACCAAATCATCTGACAAATATGACGATATAATAGATAATGTTTATAGTGTAGGATATAAATGAGAAAATAGTTGTGCTGCATGTACAACACAACAAGACCGAAAGTTCATCGATTCATCCTTTAATCGACATGGATCGGTAAGTGTTTTATTTATCAAAATTAACCACTTCAGGACTAAGGTACATGTTTTGTCTTTTGAAAGTGGATCTGTTCGAGATGCTAAGACCCATGTAGAGGTTCGTGATTTGTCCAAGATGTTGGAATCCATTTTAAGATTCGTGATCTGTTCGAGTTGAGGCTCGTGTATTGGCATATTGAACATGGCTTCACCATCGATATATGACTAAAGACAAAGTTGGATGCACAATCCAGGGGTTTGTTTAGTTAACCCATTGGATGTACATCAACTCCAAATCTAAAGATGTTTTCGATTTGTTAGCCAGTGGGATTTGATGAATCTTGGATAAACAATAATAAATAAATGATAGAAAATTTATAATATATATTTTAAATTTTAAATTTCTAGAAAATCTAGAATCGTATTGTGACGACCCAGAATTTTGGACAATTTAGATTGGAATATTTAATTGATTTTAAATATTTGAAAGGTTAATTTTAACTTGAATTCCAAATATCATTATTTACTTGATAATCAAATTATTGAATTATATAATTTGAAATTGGGTAAAATGTTGAATATGGAGTTTTAAGCCTGTTAAAAATAATTTGAAGGCTTATAAAATTTATACTGATGATACTGAAGGTAATAGAATGGTTAAAATTTAATTTGAAGGTGATTTGTTCAATTATAATAATATATCGTTTAAATCGATATTTAAAAATAGCCTTCCGAGGCACAGCCTCGGAATTCGACGAAACCAGTTCCATTGGATCCGTAATATTGTATTATTATTGGATTTCAATTTTCGTAGTGTTTGGAGTTGTTGTGGTAGCGTATGATATGTAAACGCGTTGAAATTTATATCGAAATATTTTGAAAACTTGTTTATTTATATACGTATTGACCAGTCAACTATTGTTCCTTCTCAACTACGCCAGTTTTCTTCCTTTAAACATGCAATCTTTCTTTTACCGTTTAAATCAAGTCTCCCCTTTTCCTTCAGTGAAATCAATTCGAACAAAACATAAGAAAAAAATGGCCGAGCTGTTCATTTCAAATCTTCCATCTTCACTTCAATTCGAACTCGCGTTTCCTTCTTTTTCTTCGCAAGTGAATTGAGATCGAGAGGAGAGGGGGTTTCTTCGATCTGAACTAGGCTGAGGGGGAGAGTCGTGCGCATTCGAACAACAAGTTGTTGGTGGGTTTCGCGAGCAGGCGCACGAGCAAGCAAGGTGGAGGCGCAAGCATACGTGTTCTTCGTTGTGGCATGCTCTGGTGAAGGCGCTCATACGCGCGTGCATGGTTAGGGTTTGCGTCAAGGTCGCGACTCGACTAAGTCATGGTGTTCGCGCGAAGCTTGGTGACGTTTGGAAGCTTGAGCGTGGTGGGTTTCGTGACACGTTCGAGAGGGAGAAGTCGATGGTCGCGGTGATGAGCTCGTCGAGATGCGATTTGGATTTCAAGCTGAAGCTCGTTGATTTGGTTTCCTGTTCGTTGTGAGGTAATTTAATTTTTAAGCGTTTTAAACAGTTGTTTTAAAACTTAATCGGCTACACACATATATGCATATATGTATGTAAAACAGCAAGGCATATTATTTGGTAGTAAGGTTGGGTTGTGTTTTTATTTAACTTACTTAAATATATATACAAATATTTTAATTTGCTAATTTATTTTTATAATAGGGGTTTGATGATTACCTTGTTCATTATTTTAACTATTGAAATAATTTATTATAGGAAATTTAGTTTTAAATTAAATGAATAAATTTATTAAATCATTAGTTTAAATTAAATTGTTAGTAAATTAAATTTTGTTGATGGTAATAAAATGTGCGGTTAATTAAATTTATCAAATGGAAATTTAATTGTTCAATTGACTCGAATATTAATAAAACATAATTATTCAAGGTTTGAAATCTGAAAAGAAACAAGCTGGTCTGGAGTAGATTGCCAATTTAAAAAGCAAAGGTGAGTTAATCTCACTCAACTAGGTAATTATTTAAATTTAAATGGTTAAATTTTAATCAACTTTGTTGAATGGTTGAATTGTTTTGATATGCCATATTACATATAGTAGTATATAGTATATATTGGAGTGATTGATATTCTGTGATGAATATTATTGATAATTGGAATATTGAATGCTGTGGTTTGCTTGAATATTTCGGTACACCAAGTCATCAAAATATTTTTTTTTGGAAAAGGAGTATAAGAATAAAATTTGGAAGTGAAATAATTATAGAATAAAAATAAGAATGAATTGGAAAGAAATAAAAGTGATTTTATTTAAAAAATAAGTTAAATTGTAAAGTAGAGATTTAAATCAAGTTTTAAATCAAGTTTTAAATCAATGTTAAATCTGGAATTCAAGTTGGTGAATCTCGTTTATTTAAACAAATAATGTTTTTTAAAATTTAAATTGTTTTAACAACTTGAATGTTAAAGTACATTTTTAAATTGATTTGAATTTAAAAATGAATTAGGTTTTAAATTCCTTTAAACTTCCTTTATAAAATGAGAATTAATTTATTTAATGAAGTAAATAAAAAAGTAGTTAATTACTAGTTGGGATTAATCAAGAGTGATTAATATTTGTGGTTTAATTAATGATTAATTACTTAATGTAATTAATTTTGATTAGGATAAATTAAAATGTAATTAGAAATCATTAATTTATATAATTAATGATGTAATTAAAGATTGATTAATTAAGATTAATTAATCAATACTAAGTGATTTATGAGAAATGCATTAATATAAGTAATTAAGGATTAGTGTAACTAATTATAGTTAATCAATTTGTGAAATAATTTATTACCGCTTTTGGTTAAGAATAATTAATTTGTGTAATTAATTAAAGATAATTACTTGAATGTAATTGAAGGATAATTAATCCAGGATGATTAATTAAGATGGATAATTAAGGGATTATTAATAAATTGATTTGAAATTAATTAATGTTAAATGAAGGAATCTAAGTGTTTGAAGTTAGTAATTCAATTAGAATTAATTAAATAAATTAGGAAGTGATCAAGCTTTGCTTATGGATGATTGAATGGTATTGGATGCTTTGAATGAGTTGATACCTCTGACATGAAATGTTGTGTATTTCATTTGGATAACTTGAGTTAGGATGACATGAGACTTGAAGAGACCGGGGTCGGGTATTGGAAAATATCCGAAACCACTTCGAATTTTTATAGATTGATATGTGAAATCAATAGGCGGGAATGAAATGATTTAAGTGAATTGGACTATTTAATCTAAATTTTAGTACTTAGAAAATTGATGTGTGAAATAAGTGATGTCTATAACAAATTGTGAATTTGTAAATTGATACGAGTTACCCCGGGTTTTATTCAAGTTGTATGCTTTGTATTCCATGTTAGATGGGTTTACTCACGTTGGTTTCCAGCCTGACCCGTGTGTTACTTTAATGTAATGCTCGGGTCAGACCGAGTATTACAGATTTTCAAGTAAGGACGTTTTAGAGCTCAGGAGGCAGGCAGGATGGCAAGAACGTATGGAGTGTTTCTACTGTAATATATTTCTGATTATCTGAGACATGTTGAATTGTATATGTCCAGTTTTTGAGAATGTGTGTAACTCTGATGTATTAAAATGTAATCGACAGATATAGTATTCTTTTATAAACTGTTATTATTTGATATTATATTTGATCCGCTAAGAATGTGAGAATTTGTGTTGCGTTTTTTGTTTCTTCTTCTTCTTCTATCTCTTTCTTCTTTTTCCTACTATATGGAATTTTCGAGATCAAAAATTCTAGGTCGTCACAGTTGGTATCAGAGCTGAAGGTTAAGCGAGAACCTTGGCTCTGTTGGGATTACTCATTAAGGACAGGGTCAATGGTACCCTAGAATGAGTTGAGTGTGTGTATGTGTGTGTGTCTATTTATGAGGGCGTACTTGTTATTTGCTTATATAAAGATTTTAAATGATTTTATATAAGAATATATTTTGATATATAAAGCAATATTTCTTTCTAATAAATATCAAGGTAATTGGTTGTTGTGTTATTTGAAAATTTTAATAATGAGAATTAAGTGGTAATAGAACTACAACCAAATTAAAGTTAAATGAGGATAAGTTTGAAATGGATTCAGAATTAAATGGTTTAAACATATAAGTTGATTTGATTTAAAGGATTAAATCAACATTTAAAAATTTAACTCGAATTTATATAATTCGAGATGGTTTAAAATTGAGATTGTAATTGAATTAGTTCAAAATTGAATTTGATTTGAATTAATTGGAACTGTGATTGAAGATGGAGAGATTATTTGAAATTGAAGTGGGTTCAATTGATATTAGTCCAAATTGATTGGAATAATTTGGAATTGTAATAAAAAGTTGAATAGGTTTAAAATCAAGATTAATTCAACTTGAATTGGGGTCAAATCAATTTCAATGGAAATTGAAGTTATTTAAATTTGAATTGAATCAATTTAAATGGAAGTCGAAATTTAAATTGAATTGATGAGAAAGTGAACAGTTTTGACTCTGGAGTACTTTTAATATAAATTGTTTTTAATATAAACTTATTTTTCCAAGCTATTTAATATATACAACCTTTCTTTTTAAAGCCAAATTATTTTATATTAATTTTTCCAATTATTTTTGGGAACTACTTAACAATTTTTCAACTGTTTTATAAACTAATTACTATTTTTCAACTATTTTACAAATTAATTACTATTTTACAACTAATTTTGCAATTATCTAAAATTTCTATAACTATTTGACTATTTTCCAACTATTTTACAATTACTTAACCATTTTATAGCTATGTTACCAACTAATAATTATTTTTCAACGACTTATCTATTTTAAAAATTTCAAGTTATTTTCTGAATTTAAGCTGGACAGAGTTTAAACTGTTTATGACTGAATATCCATTTGGGATAAGGATTAAAGTGATAACCCAATGGAATTGAAACAATTGTGATTATGTGGATATGAATTAAAGGAAATGTGAATAGAAAGAGAAATTGATTTAGTTAATAATCAATGAAAATAAATACGTAGGATGTACGTATATTATTCTATTCGCATAGTGATTTGATCTCGATTCGAGCACAGAATTTCGAGATAGTTATATCGATCCGAGTTGGGATTTTTCACTCGATTTTCGACGGCGAACCTGAATATGGATTGTTGATTGGTTCTGGATATTCTCTATCATAGTTATGGCTATCCAAGGAGAATGACGGTTTCTGATCAAGAAGCTAGATCTGAGTCCGCACTAGGAAGTCGGATGGACGATACTAGTTCGAAAGTGAAATTATGTGATCGAGTGAGCGATCAGATTGGTATAGCATACGGATGATAATTGTACATTGTACAGATTTGAATGAAACTGATATTGAAATGAGTAATCAAACTTGAATATTTGATTTTGAATAAACAAAGTTATATATCTTTGATATATAAGATAAATCTCCCCTTGTTGAATCTATTGCCGTAAGAAAAGGATTTTGAAAGTGTTTGAAGTATAAAAGGAGTTTTATAAAAGTTTGAAATGATCTAAAGTTTTTTAAAAAATTATATATATATATATATATATATATATATGTATATGTATATATATAAAGGATCTTATGAGGATTTTGAAAAAAGGTTTTGGGAACCATTGGATCTGGAAAGGCTTTGATTTTGGGTAAAATCAATATTGGAATTTGGAAAGCCTAGTGTTAACGCTTAAATTTGAACGCTAACACCCCGGTGTGTGATGTGTAGTTGTGAAAGCACCACCCGTTGGTACGGGAACAAGATACAAGTAAAGAAATTGCAGAAAAGCAGTAAAAGACAACAGTTTTATAGTGGTTCGGCCTAAAATCGAGCCTACGTCCACTTTGATCTCTTTATTGCTGAACAAGTACGACTTATACAACTTTCTTCAATTACAATTCACTCTAGACTGTTAGTACAAACTTTTACGGAGAATTATCTTTCAAACTCATGATAAATGATGTGGATTCTCTCTCTTGAATTTGATGTAATGTCTTCGATGTTTGGAGTGCTTGAAGTGTTGCTTGAGTCGAGAAAATGGCAGAGTTTTGGCGCTTCGAGAATGAACCAAAAAGTCCTCTTCATGTTGAATGCGGCCTTGTATTTATAGGCAAACTGTTTAGGCTGAAATTGCAAAGTCATGAGCCGTGACCGACTCATGATGAGTCGTGACCGACTCATGATGAGTCGTGGGTCGTCTGCGAGTCACCCCTTTGCAACATGATTTTGAACTTGCCTCTGAGTCTTGTGTCGTGCGTCGACCTATCCTTTGAGTCGTAGGCTTTCCTGAGTCGTGCCATCCTTAACCCAGAATCTCCTTAACCCGTCAGGTTCCTTAAGTCGTAGCGGCCTCTTGAGTCGTTCATCTCTTGAGTCGTAAACCCAATGAGATACTTAAGGACCTTGAGTGGATGAGTCGTGATCAGATGAGTCGGTCCTTGATGAGTCGGAACTCGAATGAGTCGTTGGATCGGTCTAGGCCTTGAGTCGCAGACCGCTGAGTCGTTGATCCATACTATATCTTTAAGGCGCTAACTCGCTGAGTCGTTGCTATCAATGAGTCGTTGACCCATTGAGTCGGCAATCCCTGAGTCGCTTCATCAGTTGAGTCGCTGATCCTTATGAGTCGTGAATCCAGTGAGTCGCTGATCTTTACGAGTCGCTGACTGCCTTATCTGCTGAGTCGGCCTAAACTTTAGTGGGGTTAACATTTGCCCCTCGAAGCACGCGCCTGAGTCGTAGGTCGCGTGCTTTGACTTATCTTAACTCGCTTGTGCCGACTCATGCCCTACTTCCTTGGTATAAAATGGATGAACCGTCACTTCGATCTTCTTCTTCCTTTATCAGTCTCTTGAGTCGTGCTCCGCCATTAACACATCTCCAAGCTCCCAAAAATAATTTCAACTCGAATTAACACCCAATCCTCTCTAGCAACATACAATCGTAAGCGATTTCTTCCCTTTCTTCGATCGTTGATCATTATTGTCTTACACGCTTAATCCTTCGCCTCCGATTTGCCTCTTCGTGTCTTACGAGTCTGGTTAGATTTGATTGCTGATGAACTTAGGTTTGCTTGATTTTACTTACGGCGATTCATCACTCGAGGCAATCGTGTAGTGTGACGAACCTGTGGTTAACCATTGCAATGTTATTGGGTTATCGGGTTAGATGGTTAATGGGTTAGGAGCTAGAAGGTTAGTGGGTCAGAGTGATTCGAACATTGCCGTAGGTTTTGACTTAGCTATTCCTGTACGACCCAGTGACTCCTATGATTTAGCCATGGTACGATTCATCATACTCCTCGACCTGAGCTTTGAGTCGCGGCCGAGACAAGACTTTTGAGTCGTGGCCGAGATAAAAATTTGAACCTGAGCCCTTTTAATATTTCCCACGGTCTAGTCTTTGAGTCGTTGCCGAGACAAGACTAGGAGATAATCTCCTTATTTCCACGACTCATGACTTGGCACTGCCGACTCAGAACTTTTGAACTGTTGATGGGTTATGACTTGTGAATTCTGTCTGAACACTGGACCATTGTATTAACTTTGAACTGTTGAATTTTATTGCATTCTTTTACAGATTACTTCAACTTGTAAGCTAATAACCTGTTAATATAACATTCACAGAAAACTGGGACGAATATACTGTCATTGATTGCCCACATCGAACGACAGATTAGTTAATGATAGATGATTAACTTAGATAAATCGTGTGAACGAAGTGCTATCGATTTTAAGTGGAATATTAAAGCAGCACTGGATTAGTCAATTGAAACTGACCAGCCCTCATTAATATTATGCTTGAGTTTTAAATAACAAGTTCCGAAATTACCGTAGTCAATCAATCGTCAACCAGTTTAATTCCAGTTATTTTTACTTGTTATTATTATTATTTTTTAGCTTTGCACGATACTTCACACTTTTTAGGAAACGTGCACCTTCGCATTTGAACATCCAGTTCCTTGTGTAGAATGACCTCTCATCAAGAAGAGCCGATGGGCCAAGCTGAAGATGTCTTCCCAGTAGCCATCCCTATAGACAACCCTCCGGAGAGAACATCCACAACTTTGAATCAGCGGGTGTTTAACCAACTGCGCGTCCAGTTTGGCATTGATGAAAGTGATGTTCTTTTCCCTGGGCCAAGTGATACTGCTGACAATCCTCCTTACGGCTTTGTTGCTGTTAATCGTCAAATGTGCTTGAACGGCGCTATTCCTCCCTTTAATGACTTTCTCCAACAGTTCCTGCTTCGGTTGTCTATCTCTCCATTCCAATTACACCCCAATGGCTACGCCATTCTGATGGGGTTATGTGTTCTATTTAGGAGAGTTTTGGATCGATTACCAAGCTTCGGGGAGATCTGCTATTTTTGCTCATTCACGAAAACTAAAGACCATCCCTCCATCGTGGTTATAAGAAGCGCTCGAAACCGCAAACTTATTACTGATCTCTCCGAAAGCGCTCACGGATTTTTGAATCAGTTTTTCTTTGTTCGCTGCCCTCCAGGGTTTTATGCCATCTGGAGAGTGGGAAGTAAGATTTCCTGTCTTTACTTTTTCCGTTTTGAAACTTTCTCGAGATCTGAACTCTTAATTGCTAATTTCATTCTTTTCCTGTTTTAGCACTTCCACCCCCTGCTAGGGACCCAAGTCTTAAGCAAATTTTCGAAAGATTAAATGTCGTGCCGGTAGAAGAGAGGAGCATAAAGTTTCTGCTAAACGATGAATTTTTACATCAATACGGACTCCTCCATCCCTCTCGCTTTACTCGGCCTCGTGAAGCTCCAACGGAGGTTCCTGATTCTCCGGTGAAAACTCCTGATCTTCCGATCTCCACTAAAGAGCACATGCGAGGAGAAATTTCTGCAGAAACCTTATTGGTAAAGTGCTCTACTCCAAGAGACGATACGGGACCCTCCGAAAAGCCCGTACTTGCTCCCATTATTGAAGAAGAAGAGGAGCCCCTTTCCCAAACCAGGAAGAGTGCTGACAAAGGAGCTGATGGAGGGAATCAGGTTGGGCATGACGGTGATGACGTCTTTGGGGATTTAAGTGACATAATTATCACTTCCCAAGAGCTCTTTAAAGAAGACCCTGCTCATGGTAAAGCTATACCTCCGATGATTGAAGCAACATCTGCCCTCCAACAAACTCTAACTCCTTTAACTCAAGAATTGTCATCAACAGTGAAACCTATCACTTCCCCCCAACAGAGGAGTGGTTCGTTAGTCCAACGCGAGTAGCTTGCACTTCACACACAACTAAGGATTTTCCAGCACATTTATGCACTTATCTTCTTATACTTTAAAGATTTCTAAAGCTTATCTTTTCTTATTTCAGATTCTTCAATGACACGCGGCGGATCATATTATCAGGATTTCCAACGCTACGGGGGACGTGGTCAATATGATTATCGGCGTTACTTTCCCTCCTATAGAGAGTCTGACGAAGAGAGGGCTGCTCGAAAGGCTCGTGAAAGGAGGGATGCAGAAGAGCGTTATGACAGAAGGGATAGGGATGAGCACCATGATTCCCTGCAGAGAAGTGACGACTCTTACAAAAGGAAATCTCACGACGACCGAGGAAAGGGTCATGCAGCTGAAGATTCAGGCAAACGAGCCCGATATGGTGAGAGACATGCTTCCACTATTCCCGAAAAGCCTACTGCCCCTGCCCCTCTCGACATTACTTCCGACTCTCCTGCTCTCAGGAAGGAGGACATCCAGACAATAATAAGCAGGCCTAAATTTCAAGTGGGACCTGGCCCAGCCACTTTACAAAGTCGTTTTCCACAATGGTGCTTAAAGGGTGTGAGATTCGACCTAGACTTGGTCCCCATCGACAAGTCTGCTATGTTGCACAATCTTGATGCAGTCAAGCTCGATATCGAGAGGATGTCAAACTGGCAGAAGCTTGTTGATGAGCTTCAAAGAGTTAACCGTGCCAACTTAGAGGCCATGCTCACCATGGAAAATGATAAGGCTGAGTGGCAAAAGGTCCTTGAGCAGCACGACACCGAAATGAGGAGCATTACTTCCTACAACGAGGAGCTCGAAGCAAAGGTTGAGAAGTTGAAAGATGAGCTTGCTGCTTCCTCTACTTCATACTCTCAAAAAGAAGAAGTGCTTCTCAGACAAGTTAGAGATGCTCATGCCAGTCAGAGGGATGCCGAAGACAGGCTCGAGGCACAAAAAAGAATCAGTGAAGGCTATGTCTCTGATATTGCTGAGCTTCGAAAGAAAAACAACTCCCAGGAGGCGGAGATGCAAATGCTTAAGCTTCAGCTTGCCAAAACTGAAAGGGAGCGCGATGAGGCTGTCGCCGGCAAAATCGCAGCCGAAGAATCTCATGAGGCGACCAAAAACAGCTTCGGCTCAACATTATTCGACTTCTACTTGCATAGCGTCTTGGGGCGTGGAAGCCTCGCCTTTCTTGGTCCCAAGTATGAGATCACTTTAGCTGAAGTGTGGGAGGCCGCCCTCGATATGCTTGGTGCTGAAGGTGCTGGTTATGACGAGTCAGCCCTGGAAAGGCATTATTTTGATGAAGACGCTCGCGCTGCTCTCGCCAGGGGAAAGGAACAACTTGCCAAACTAAGAACCGAAGTGACGGAAGGGGACCAGCTGGGGAAAACCACTTCAACTACTCTAGTCCAGCCACCTTCTTCGTCTGAAGTCGACATTATTGGTTCCAGTTCCCATCTCGCATCTCCCACCAAAGTTACCGCTGATATTACAAGCACACAAGGCGGAGACGAGGGTGAAGAGAGCGCTGATGCGCAAGCTTATGAAGTCGATATCAGGAAACCAGCTTCTCCAGGTAACTTCACTGTTAATCTCGCTACTGTCAATTCTGCTCAAGCGGGTTACTCGTTTATTTCGCATGAGTTTCACGAGCTCCTTGGCTATTTTCTCAACCTTGACGAGCCTTCATCTCCTCTCTTTACTGACTTCATTGGTGAACCTTCATCTCCTCTTTTTACTGACTTTAACCTTTTTTCTTCTGTAGAGAAAGTACCAAGCACTGCTCAAACTTCTACTCCTCCAGTCATCCTTCCTTCATCTCTTCAGGCGGTGCCTCCTTCTGCCTCGCAACCTGGATCACAGGAGGAACAAATAGAGGCTCTTCACGGCTTGGATGATCCCATCGCTTCGCAAGAGCAGAAAGATGAGAGACCTGAGGGAGGTGACATATCCCCGGAACGGACTCCTTCTGACGACATTGTTCTATCAAAACTTGTCACTACGGGGAGTGAGTCTTCCTCACAAAGGAGAGAGAAGCGTGGGACATCAAAGAGGAGGGGGAAGAAAATCACCGCCACTGAAGAGGAGCCGGAAGTTGAACCGGTTACACCTACCTCTCCTACTTCCCTTATACCCACTGGCCGACCTGGAAAGCTGGTCATTCGAACGGGTAAAGGGTCCAAAGGAGGGAAGAAGAAGTGAAGATTTTAGCTTTTTGTCTTTTATATGAACTGGCCGAGAGTTGTGCGGGTATCGGCCCCCGCTTATATTTTGAAAACCTGTATCTGCATTATAGTTGAATAAAATGATTCTTCGTTTGTACAAACTTCTGTTTGAATTTGAGAATGCATTTACTATTTATTTTTGCACAAGTTTGTTTATATGATATTGCAGCGGGCTTATGGTATGTTGTTTGAGTATTACTTTACTGATGCAGCTATACTACTATACCATGTTGCCCCCATACCTTAAGCTTGCTACAATATTTTATACTTCGAGGGGACTTGCACTCTTATTTGTTAAAGAATAATTATTTTATTCTTTAAAGAAAATTTTTATAGAGTACAACTCCCTTCGTATAAGTTTTTACGCTTTGTTGTTCGAAGAAATCACTTTTTTCTTTTGCTTATGTGCATATTTTACCAAGTGAATTCCTCTATGTGGTAAAGCGGACCTCTGAAGGGTACTTTAACTTCTTTTCTTTTTTTTCTTTTTTTTTTTTTTTTTACGATCATTTTCCATAGTAGGCAAATTACTTTTCCTTTGAAAGTTAAAGTACGCTTTTGATGAGGATTTTTTTTTTATATATATAGAAAGTTGTACCTCTGAGGAGGATTTTTCACGTTTCAACACTTGGAAGTTTTATTTCAATCTCGGTGAAACGTGTACCTCCAAAGAGTTATGCCTTAGAAATCCTTTTCACGTTTCAACACTTGGAAGTTTTATTTCAATCTCGGTGAAACGTGGGTTTCCGAAGAGGTCTTTCTTCTTAATTGTGTCCCCGGGAGGGGGTTGTACCTCTGAGGAGGGATTTCTCACGTTCCAACACTTGGAAGTTTTACTTCAATCTTGGTGAAACGTGTACCCCCAAAGAGTTGTGCCTTTGAAGAAAGCCTTTTCACGTTTCAACACTTGGAAGTTTTATTTCAATCTTGGCGAAACGTGGGCTTTCAGGAAGGTCTTTATCTTGTTTTTGCATTTCAACTTTGGTGAAGTGAAATTCCGAAGAGCGGTCACAACACTTCAACTCCTGGTGAAATGGGCCTCCGAAGAGGGCTTTTATTTTGTTTGCATTTCAACTCTGGTGAAGTGAAATTCCGAAGAGCGGTTATAACACTTCAACTCCTGGTGAAATGGGCCTCCGAAGAGGGCTTTTATTTTGTTTGCATTTCAACTCTGGTGAAGTGAAATTCCGAAGAGCGGTTATAACACTTCAACTCCTGGTGAAATGGGCCTCCGAAGAGGGCTTTTATTTTGTTTGCATTTCAACTCTGGTGAAGTGAAATTCCGAAGAGCGGTTATAACACTTCAACTCCTGGTGAAATGGGCCTCCGAAGAGGGCTTTTATTTTGTTTGCATTTCAACTCTGGTGAAGTGAAATTCCGAAGAGCGGTTATAACACTTCAACTCCTGGTGAAATGTGCCTCAGAGAGGGTTTTCATCGCCTGGAAGTTACTCTCTCATGGTTGGAGGGTCATGACTCCTCCAATCTTTTTTGTTGAGTAGAGAACTTTCTTTTTTGTGGCGTATGACCCATTAGAGGTCTTTTATTCTCCGAAGAGTTGCGCCTCCGAAGAGGACTTGTGCCGCTGATGGTAGCTTTGGTTGTTCCTCTGTTCACTTGCTTATGCCTTTTCAGCGATCCTCTTTTTTTTTTTTCTTTTCAAGTTTTCATTCCCCTTTTCTCACAAGTGGCTTGTTTAATCCAAGGAAGTGTACTTCATTGCCAGGCAAGTTCGTGAGAACGGGCACTAGCTTCCTAATTGGATGTTTGTTTGTTCAAACAATCTCAATTTATCAGCAAGGGCTCGTTTCTATCGAAATCATTAGCCGTTCAATTGAAGTATTTCCTATCTAGGATTTGAATTCGGGGTCTTTGTGACTTGAAATTTGTTTGTTGAATGATGGTGAGAATCGCTCGATCTTATTATGCGCAAGTTTTATTTCCATTGTCTGCAAAAATTTAAATCGACATTTCAGCAATACATTTTATGTATTTTTATATCGAAAACAAAGCAAACATATAATGATAATAAGGAACACAAGATTTATAGTGGTTCGGCCATGAAATTGGGCCTACATCCACTTTATATTCTTTCATTATTTACTTGCATCAGTTTCACAATTGCTTTCAATTACAAGAATCATACATTCATAATTCTTTTTACAATGTTTCAACAAAATTTTCAAGTAAAGTATGGACGCAAATGGTTGCTGTTCCATGCCCTTGGAATTTGATCTCCATCAACAGTGGTGAGCTTGAATGTGCCGTCAAGAAGCTTCTGACCTATTACATATGGTCCTTCCCAATTTGGCCCAAACACACCTGTCGCGGTCATAATTCTTTTCAGGACTAGATCTCCAATTTCAAAGCTGCGTTGACGAACTTTGGAATTGAAATGTCTGGCTATCCTTTGCTGATGAGCTGCAACTCTGAGGTTAGCTTCATCTCTTTTTTCATCAAGGAGATCCAGCGCTTCAAGTTGCAGCTTTTCATTTTCTTCTTGATTGAAATGGATTCTTCTGTGTGAAGGGACCTCTGTTTCAACCGGGATCATTGCTTCCGATCCGTATGCTAATGAAAAAGGAGTATGCCCAGTTGCAGTTTTGTGAGTAGTTCTGTATGCCCATAGTGCAAGTGGTAGTTTATCGACCCAACCACCTTTTGCTCTTTCGAGTTGCTTTTTGATGGTTGATTTGATGATCTTGTTCACTGCTTCCACTTGCCCGTTTGCCTGCGGATGAGCTACTGCCGAAAAGCTTTTCTGGATTTTGAATCGGTTGCAAAAATCCTGGAATTCCTCGCTTTCAAACTGAGTACCATTGTCTGTGATTATTTTCTGAGGCACACCGTATCTGCAAATGATATTCTTGGTCACAAAGCTTATCATTTTCTTTGAAGTGATCGTAGCTAATGGTTCAGCTTCAGCCCACTTAGTAAAATAATCAACTGCAACAATAGCATATTTAATCCCTAATTTAGCAGTTGGTAGCGGCCCAATGAGATCCATTCCCCAAATTGCAAATGGCCATGGACTGACCATCTGTGTGAGTTCGGTAGAAGGTGCTCTAGGAATTTTGGCATATCTTTGGCATTTGTCACATTTTCGGGAGTAATCTGCAGCATCCCGAGTAATTTCTGGCCAAAAATATCCGTATCGGAGAATTTTCTTTGCTAATGTTTGACCACCTGAATGATCACCGCATTCTCCTCCATGCACTTCTGCTAGGATTGTTTTGGACTCTTCCCGGGATACACATCGAAGCAATGGCATTGAGAATCCCCGTCTGTACAATCGGCCATCCTGAATCACATAGCGAGAGGCCTTCCTTAGTAGCTTTCGTCTTTCTATCGAGTTTTCTGGCAGAGAACCTCTGAGTAGGTAATCCAGTATTGGAGTCATCCATGACTCTTCTTCTTGAGATACACTCATAATCCAGTTTATATCCATCTCGTCTATACTTGGCGCTGAAAGGACTTCTACAGGGACCAATCCCAATAGTTGAGCTTCACCAGAACTTGAATATTTTGCGAGGGAATCTGCCTTCATATTCTCTTCCCGAGGAATGTGGCTTATTGAATAGTGATCGAGTTCACATAGGAGTTCCCAAGCCTTTGACAAGTAGGAAGGCAGGTTTCCACCTTTTGCTTGAAATTCCTTCTTGACTTGGCATACAATAAGCTGGGAATCACTGAAAATTTGTAGCGCTCGAATGTTTAGCTCTTTAGCGATTTTCAGACCTGCAATAAGAGCTTCATATTCCGCTTCATTGTTTGTTGAAGGAAATTCCAGTCTTAGTGCATAACATAATGATCGACCTTCAGGAGTTTCAAGTACCACTCCGGCTCCAGAACAGTAGTCATTTCTTGCGCCATCAACATACATCTTCCACTGGATTGGAGAATCACTGATCGCTTTTTCCTCACCATTATCTTTCTCTGTGAATTCTGCAATGAAATCAGCTAAAGCTTGTCCGTTAATTGCTTTTCGGGGATGATAAGTGATGTCATATTGACTAAGTTCAATGTTCCATTTTAGAAGGCGACCCGAAGTTTCTGGGCGAAATAAGACTTGCTTTAGAGGTTGATCAGTGAGCACTTTGATAGGATGAGCTTGGAAATATTGCCTCAGTTTCCTCGATGCAACTAGTAGGCAATAGGCGAGTTTTTCCAACTTGGAGTAATTCAGCTCTGCCCCAGTGAGTCTTTTGCTGATATAGTAAACTGGATGTTGAATCCTTTTGTCTTCTCGTATCAGCGCTGCACTTAGAGCATGAGATGATACTGCCAAGTATATAAGAAGATCCTCACCATTACCTGGTCTAGAAAGTATCGGAGGCGTTTCCATATGACGGATCAACTCTTCAAAAGCTTTTTTGCATTCAGGCGTCCATTCAAAGTTCTTCTTTCCTTTTTTCAGGACATCGAAGAATGGGATGCATTTATCAGTAGCTTTGGAAATGAACCGACTCAGGGCGGCGATCTTTCCGTTGAGACTCTGCAATTCCTTCTTTGTTCTAGGAGCTTTAACTTCTTTCAAGGCAGTAATTTGAGCTGGACTAGCCTCAATGCCCCTAGAACTGACGATAAAACCTAAGAACTTTCCGGATTCGACCCCAAATGTACATTTCAGGGGGTTAAGCTTCATTCTGTATTTCCGGAGGACTGCGAACATTTCTGCTAAGTGTTCAATGTGATCCGCTTCTTTCCTGGACTTCACTAACATGTCGTCGACATAGACTTCCATAGTTTTGCCCAATTGCGGTTTGAACATAGCATTAACAAGTCTTTGGTAGGTTGCCCCTGCGTTTTTCAATCCGAAGGGCATAACTCTGTAGCAATAAAGTCCAACATCTGTAATAAAGCTTGTATCCTCCTGATCCGGCTCATGCATCATGATTTGGTTATAACCGGAGTAGGCATCCATGAAGGATAACAATTCATGTCCCGCAGTTCCGTCTACCAGTTGATCGATCCTGGGTAACGGGAAGCAATCTTTGGGGCAAGCCTTGTTTAGATCAGAAAAATCGATGCACACTCTCCATTTCCCATTAGCTTTCTTGACCAACACAGGATTTGAAACCCAATTCGGATATGTAGATTCTTTGATGAAGTTATTTTCCATGAGTCGATCAACTTCTTCTTTTAATGCTGCTGACCTTTCTGGACCTTGGGTTCTTCTTTTCTGTTTAACTGGCGTAAACTTTGGGTCAATATTCAGAGCGTGTACCGCAACTTCCGGGGATATTCCACACATATCGGCATGAGTCCAAGCAAAGACATCCAAATTCGCCTTCAGGAAAGATATCAAGATATTCTGAATTGAAACATTAAGCTGCGAACCCACATTCAACACCTTATTTGGGTCCTTTGGGTCAACAGGTACCGGAACTGTTGTTTCCACCGGTACTACTCTATTTTCCCCTGTACTGGCTTTTCTGGGATCCATTTCTTTCCGTGCCCCGCTGTGCTCGCCAGTGCAGGGTCCGCCCTGTAATTGCTACAAGGCTGGTTCCTTGATGCGGACTGGGGTTGCCGCACCCTTTCCCATTTCTCTTTTTCTTGACTCTCGCAGCTCTGTCAAATAGCACTCTCGCGCAGCATTCTGATCCCCTTTTATAACTCCTACTCCATTGTCAGTAGGGAATTTAATAGTGAGGCACCACGGGGCTAGGATAGCTTTGAATGCTGCGAGTGTTGGACGGCCAAGAAAAGCATTATAGGCAGAAAACTCATCGACAATCACAAATGTTTGCTTTCGGACCACTTTCCTTTCTCCTTCCCCAAGTTCTACAAACAAATCGATGGTTCCTACTGGTTGCTTTGGCTCCCCAGTGAAGCCCACGATTTTCTGTGATGAGGCTTGCACATCGATCATAGGGATTTTCATCTGGTCAAATGTCTTTTTGAAGAGGATATTACATGATGCTCCGCAGTCAATGAGGACTCTTCTGACAATGGCTGGTCCTATACCAGCCGAGATGACCAAGGGATCTAAAGTAGGAGCTTCAATACCTGTAGAATCTCTGGCTCTGAAAATAATATCATCACTGAAAGTTTTCTGTTGTTTAAGGGGCGTAGTGTCTTCTAGAACAAAGACGTCTTCTTCGGCTGGAGCATATTTCAAAGCCCTGGAATATCTCTCCATCTCACCCCAGCTCTTGCCAGCTGGGTGAGGTCCTCCGGAAATGACATTGATAACGGGCCTTCCAGATTCATGCCCCGTAGCTTTCTCACCTGCCCCAGGCTGATGAACAGGAGCCCGCTGCCCCTGACTCGACGATGCAGGATTGTTGCTATTCTTTTTCACGAATTGCTGCAACTTGTTTTCTCTTAGCAACTCTTCAATCAGATTTTTCAGCTGGCGGCATTCATCAGTTTCATGACCTGGTTGATTGTGGAAACGGCAGAATTTCCCACTTTGTATGGCTTTTCTCCCGGTTCTCAAAGGGATAGGTTTATGGAAATCGACGGAATCTTTAGTGGCCAGGTAGATGTGCTCCGGTGTATGTGATAATGGAATATATTCTGATGGCTTGAAGGATCGGGGCTTCTTCAAATTACCCTGTTTCTTCCCATTACTATTCTCCCTTTTTTGCCCCACCGATTCTTTCTTGCGTGGAGCGACAGTGTTGTCTTCTGCTTTTTCCAACACTGTCTTTACTGGTACAGGACGGCTTTCCAAGCGAATGAATTCATCTGCTTTCTTGTAGAACTTTTCGAGAGAGGTTGGCTCCTTCATATTTAACCATTTCCCAAATTCGCTTGACTTATCAATAGCCCTCATCAGATAAGTCAATATCATTCGTGGTTCAGCATTGTCCACCTCAGCCAGTGCTATATTGAAACGGTTCAAGAAAGATCTGATAGACTCACCAGGATTCTGCTCTAAACTGGACAATGACATGATATCCTTGGCCTTCGAAGCATATAGTCTAAACTGCTCCTTGAATTTTCTGGTCAAGTCTGAAAACTGATCGATAGATCGGACTGGCAACTTGGTGAACCACAGTAAAGCCACGCCTTCCAGGTATACGGGGAAATATCGGCACTTTATTTCGTCGGAGGCCCTGGCACCTGTCATGTGCCAATCATATTTATACAAGAACTCATTCGGATCACTTGTCCCCTTGTAAGATGGAATAGTCGGAGGGACAAACTTCCTTGGAAATTCCGCCTTCAAGATTTTTTCAGTAAACGGAGTTTTACTTGGAGCGAAACCCCATTCCTTCTCATCTTCAACCCTTTGCATACTTTCTTTCATGATCTGCCGGACCATTCCAGAAAGATATTCTTCATCATGTCGAGTTCTAGATCCACCGGCCTCAGGTACTGCCTGCTCAAAGGGACTAGTAGGCCTTTCAGGAGCATTTCTTTCATTAACATCATGAATGTTGCCAGCATAGTTCCTTTCATTACCAGCCGGTTGATTGTTTGCCCCAAGTAAGTCGTTCAACTTATTCAGAATCAGAGCATTCTGGGCACTTTGAGCCTCTAGTTGTGCATTTTGGGCGTTTATCTGCTGGTTTAGCCCTAGAATCACAGCATCCAATTCCGCTTTCGTAACTCCAACAGATGGAGTGGGTAGATTAGGTACAGGGGAAGCGGAGGTTCCCTCTTGAATGTTCCCAGATCTGATAGATCTACTTTTCCTTCCAGGAGCCATAATCTCAGATATACTTCTGGTTTTTAAGGAAATTCTTTCTTCAAATCTCTGCGAAGCAATGATGACAGCTGTCCTGAGTTCAATTCTCAGTGAAAGCACCAAAAATGTTAACGCTTAAATTTGAACGCTAACACCCCGGTGTGTGATGTGTAGTTGTGAAAGCACCACCCGTTGGTACGGGAACAAGATACAAGTAAAGAAATTGCAGAAAAGCAGTAAAAGACAACAGTTTTATAGTGGTTTGGCCTAAAATCGAGCCTACGTCCACTTTGATCTCTTTATTGCTGAACAAGTACGACTTATACAACTTTCTTCAATTACAATTCACTCTAGACTGTTAGTACAAACTTTTACGGAGAATTATCTTTCAAACTCATGATAAATGATGTGGATTCTCTCTCTTGAATTTGATGTAATGTCTTCGATGTTTGGAGTGCTTGAAGTGTTGCTTGAGTCGAGAAAATGGCAGAGTTTTGGCGCTTCGAGAATGAACCAAAAAGTCCTCTTCATGTTGAATGCGGCCTTGTATTTATAGGCAAACTGTTTAGGCTGAAATTGCAAAGTCATGAGCCGTGACCGACTCATGATGAGTCGTGACCGACTCATGATGAGTCGTGGGTCGTCTGCGAGTCACCCCTTTGCAACATGATTTTGAACTTGCCTCTGAGTCTTGTGTCGTGCGTCGACCTATCCTTTGAGTCGTAGGCTTTCCTGAGTCGTGCCATCCTTAACCCAGAATCTCCTTAACCCGTCAGGTTCCTTAAGTCGTAGCGGCCTCTTGAGTCGTTCATCTCTTGAGTCGTAAACCCAATGAGATACTTAAGGACCTTGAGTGGATGAGTCGTGATCAGATGAGTCGGTCCTTGATGAGTCGGAACTCGAACGAGTCGTTGGATCGGTCTAGGCCTTGAGTCGCAGACCGCTGAGTCGTTGATCCATACTGTATCTTTAAGGCGCTAACTCGCTGAGTCGTTGCTATCAATGAGTCGTTGACCCATTGAGTCGGCAATCCCTGAGTTGCTTCATCAGTTGAGTCGCTGATCCTTATGAGTCGTGAATCCAGTGAGTCGCTGATCTTTACGAGTCGCTGACTGCCTTATCTGCTGAGTCGGCCTAAACTTTAGTGGGGTTAACACCTAGTTTGAGAATTATCAATTTTGGGATAATCGATTTTGAGAAAAGGAGATTTATATGAGATTCATACTAGGTGTATGATTTGGAAGATACTATATGTGTATACTTACTATAGTATAAAGCGTTGATAATGGCTTTGGGGAAAAAACGCTCCCTTGAAATGAACTTCCCAGGAGTGCCACAGGGTGGTAGCACCTTGAACCCTACGGGGGGTTCTAAAGTTGATCCTGTAAGGAGTTCGGACAAAACTAGTTCCTGAGGATTATGAGCAGTGTGTAGCAAAAGTCGAGGGGCGATGATGCCTACAGAGGCATTTGGGTTATGCTGTGATGACAGTGTAATTCAATGTCACTGCGATCTACTGCAGAACATAGCGAAAGTCGTGTGTGCCGTTGACAGCCAACAGTTTGTGTTTGATTTTATATCGGTAGACTGCGACCTATGGTAACATAGCGAAAGTCGTGTGTGCCTCTGAGAGCCAACAGTCTGCATTTTATTTTACATCAGTAGACTGCGACCTATGTGGGAGTGGATAAGTTTCATTTTGACAGCAAAAATCGAGGGTGTTGATGCCTACAGTTACATGGACTTTTGCTGCGATGGCAACGTAACCTGTAACGTAACTGCGATCTGTTGTGGGTTTCATGGCGTAATCGAGGGGCGCGGAGTGCCTACGGCTACATGGACTTTTGCTGCGATGGCAACGTAACCCAGGATGTAAGTGCGATCGTGGATGGGGATGATGATTTCCAGAGCATTCTTACCAAAGATATTTCCTTTATTTTCAAAAATTGTTTCTATATTTTCAATATAATTATTTTCCCAAGTAATTTCACTGCGTGTTGAAACGGGTTTACTTATAGACTTTCAGTCCTACGTCTGATCAACGTATGACCGAATTTCTGTGAGAACAAGGATGGACTGGTTGAGACATCGTGTTATAAGAAGTATTTTTATAAAAAGCTATTTTAATTATATTATGCGAATTTAATTGTATTTCTAAATTTTTAAAATAAAAGTGTTGGAGTTTTGGAAAATGAAAGAAAATCCAAACTGGAATTATGAAAAACAAATTTGAACTCAGGAAAATTTAATGAAGTGATTTTTTGTAATAAAATCGAATATTTATATAAAAGTTGGAGGTAGCTAATTAGCTAAATAAATTATTTGATGGAGTATGTTAATAAAATTTAACTCGGTTAAATAAAATGGATTGTAAGTTAATAATAAATTTTGGAGATAAACTCGAATTATAATAGAATTCGATTTGGATTGATCGTGAATTAAAACAAGTGGAGATGTTGTAAAAATAAAATGGAATTGGATTATAATAGAAATGATTTGAGATACAAATAAAATCCAATTCGAGTATAAATGAATTAAGTACATGCTTGGATATTATTTTGATAAATTGAGAAGGTGAATTAAAATAAAATGGATGGGCTAACTGAATTTAATGGAATTTGATTAGATGAGAATCAAATAGAAGTAAGCTAAAGTTTTGAAGTTAGGATAAATTAAAGTAAATTAACATAAGTTCAAATTTTATAGAAGATCGAATTCAAGTAGGAAAGGAAGACCATTAAATAAAAGCTTGAGTTGAATTAATTTGGGAAGGGTTAGCAGTACACAAGCATGGAATGTGTCGAGCTCAATAAAATGGTTATGAATAAACTAAAATGGAATTGAATAGAAATTATTTATTCACATGGATATCATAAAATTGCGTAGAAATAATTGTCGTTTGACGTAAACAAGATTTAATTAAATTCTATGAGTTGATAAAGATTAAACAAATTGGTTTTAAGATCAATTGAAGTGAATGTGAGTTTGTTTTGCTTAAAATAAATTGAATGTAAGAAATTAAGTTGTAAACCAATAAAATTGAACGAAATGCTCTATGAATTGGTTGAAAGCAATTGAAATAGTTTTGAAATCATATAAATTGCTCGTGAAAGTTATTTAGAATGCATTTCTTTTAGAGTTGATGTATTGTAGTTGTTTAAGTAAGAGAAATGTTATAAACTTTATATATATAGTGCTTACATGTTTGAAATAAGTAAGTACAGGTATCGGGAAGCCGTTTGGATGGATTTGGACGTGCTAATTGCTAAAATAATAAGCCGCTTGCTTAAAAATGCTAAATAAAGGTACATCTACGAAATAAAAATAGGAAATATGAACTGTTTTTGTTTTCCCGACCGTGTGGGTCGATGTATATATATTTATATCTCTTGTCAAATTGCAAAAGCTCCTCTGTACGTGGGAGACTCTGCCAAAATTTTGAGAGCTAGAAATTTTTTGAATTTTTTTGGAAAATTCTGTTAGCGACAAAACGATTTCAAATTGAAAATTGAAATAAATTAGTGGATGGAACTAATTTAAATAATGATATGAATCGGTTATAAATGGAAGAAAAAATTCACTATTCAAAGTTGAAGATAAATTGAATTCATATAGGAATGGGAGAATCAATTTAAATAGCAATAGATATAAACTAAAGTGGTGAAGTGGAAATAAATATAAGAAGCGTATAAAATACTTATATTGAACTTAGGGAGAGATGGTAAAATTCTTAAGTAATATGGGTGTCGGGAAAATATATTGAATAAACATTTGATTGAAGATTAAATAAAATATGTGATTGGATATTATTGCTAAGTAGGATATGCAGGTATTATAAAGGGAAAGGAAGATTGGTTTTGATTTCCAAAGATAAATTTGAATTTGCTCGACAAAATGTATGTGTTTAAATTTCTATATGAAATTGATTGGGATTTTGATCTAGCCACTTGGCTTTTTGTTTTCTTTTGGAATTTGGGAGCCCGTAGATGCATTTTGTAGTTGTACCGAGCTAGCCGCGCAAAGGAGGCGTTGGCGAAATTTTTCGAAAATTTAGAGCATTAAATTTTTTTTTTGAGAAAATTTTGATAATTCAAAATTGATTTTCAATTGGAATTTGAATGATTGAGCAAAATGTATTGTTTGAAAACTGTGGGAGAGTTTGGGAAGTTAGTAAAATTTTTAATCTTGTCAACGGTATACATATTCAAAAACTGATACACTAACCTTGAAAACATGTGAAATCATATAATATACGAATAGCGTAACTAGAAAAGCTAAATATAAAGTAATAAATAAAATTATGTCGGTGTTATAAATAATCATAACTAATCAGTATTGTTCACTTATATCCTACTTTTTAAACTTTTTGTTTCAATTAATTTAACAAGTATATGTGTAACCATATGAAAACTAATAATGAAATCTGAAATCAAAACTTGAAACAGAACTCTTGAAATTTACAATAGGTTGGAATTCTTAAAATTACAAAATATCGAAACCAAGACCGAGACCGATATCTCGAACCGTGGTACTAAATTTTCTACTAAAACTGATCCCATACTTGAGATGTTTTGTACGAATTCTAAACTTAAAACCATACCAAAATAGTTACCCTTTAAGAATTAAATATAGCTTTAAACTTAGACTACGTGGTAGTTACAACTGAGTGAATGACATGTTTCAAATGTAGTTTTGATGATTAATGAATCATATGTAAAAATGGGCAAATAGATACCTACATCAATATTTGCACAAATATAATATTTTTCCAAGAAACAAAAAAATAATCACAACTAAAAATATGAATTCAAGGTAATCAAAAATACAAATTTACTAATGTTTGCATCTATTTGTCTTTGCTATTTATTTACACATTGAATTGTTGCAAATTGGTGTACATGTAATAATTGGTTCGGTTATCATTTAAAGATAAACATGTCGTGCATGCATGCTTTTGTCTAAATATAACGCCCTTTTTTGATACGAAAGATTGCAACCATCTTATTCGTTACAAGTGTATATGCACGTCCATGTGGATCTCCACCTAATCAATTAGGTTCATCAATTTTGATGAACACATGGTTTTGAAGTTAGTTTTAATGGTTATAGTTTCTACGTTTAGCTTTGGAAGTTTTAACATTATTCTGGTCTTCTTTTTCCTCCACAACTACTTTGATATGATATATTTTGATATAAATAGCCAATGTATATGTGTAATGCAGGATTAAATGTTACAATATACTATTATTCTAATAACATGTATGGCATGCACACGCATGAGTAAGATATAAAAATACAATTAAGGGTTTTCTGGGATTTAGGTGAAGTTCAAAATTGGATTCCACGTGTCAGCTGCCATTGTATTTGCTCCACTATTACATGTTTGTATTTTAGCCAACATCAACCCTTAAATTTTCCAGCAATAAACATTATGGACAATTGTAGGGAACACAATCATTTCCCCCTGAATCAGTGAATACATGCATAGTTTTCCACCGATGATGCCTTGCACTCTAGGTATGATTGGAATTCCATGCATGCAAAGCAAATGTGTCCTATAATTTCAACAACTTGACATATAAAAAGCCTACCTGTTGAATAAACATTGATAATCTGGTACATATATTGACAGGTTCAATTTTTTATAATTTGTAATCACCACTTATGATTGCAACACAAAAGTTCTGGAAACATGACCGTTTTATAAGCTCGTACATACTATGGCAGCTCATTATTAATAAGTGGCCATATTATGTATCAGAAAATTCATTTTTAAAACAAATGCCTAACAACTTATTTGTTTTTATTTACCTAGTAGGTGGGATTTTGGCTGAGTTCACATAGCATCAACGTCCCTAACCATCATTAGCCCTCCAAACATCTCCCATTTAGAAATTTAAGATAATAAAAAAATGAAATAAATTTAATAGAATATTAGATTACAATCATTTTTCAAACATAACATCGAATTATTAACAAATATTAATATTCTACTTTCATTTCATAGAAGAACACTTCAACTTAAAAGGACAGCATGAATAACCATCCGCCTTCCATATTAAGCTCTATTGTTACCCAAACCATTAAACTCAGTTGCATCTACAACATGATGCTATCAAACCATTCTGATATCAGGTTATCTGATTCATTTTGGCAATAATCGACACACCCACACATGTAGCAAGTTCCTTCTCAACCTATGAAGTTATTAGCTAGGTCCTGCTAATAACAAGAAATGGGCTTAAAGACATGCCCACTTAATAATACTTCAGGATGTAAACAACAGAACACATGCATAAAAACATCCATGCTTATTAACTACAACATCCAATTCCTTGGCAGTGTGAAACTCAATGGTAAGCAAAAACAACTCTGTCATATTTCAATAAAGGATGCAAACGTAGAAACAAAGTAAAAAATAACTTAACCCGATAGAAATAAAGGATGCAAATACAATATCTTCAACAACCTTTGGCCACATGTCCTACAAAGAAAAAGGTTTATGAGCCATTAGTGCTTGATAGGTAGAGTAAAAAATTTATGGTTAGTGCGGAGTTAGTCAAAACAATAGTATACCGTCAAATTGTTTGTACTGAACTATGAGAGTACAGTCAATGTAAAAAAAATTCATTGCATTTAAAGCACTCATGTCTGTTAATTTAACACTCATAGCTATCCAACTGTGTACACCAATCATAGGAAATATATTTAAGCTAACAGTTACTGAATGAATTTGAACAAAAAAATCTTGAACGATGCAAATGTCCGTGCATGAGTGCATATGAACAACCTTATATTGGTAAAGCAAACCTAGTGGCAAGTGTAAAAGTCAATTGGATGGTCAATTCAGTAATAAACATTGCAGGCTGTTCAAACTGCTGCTCGTTAGATGGATAATATTGTAGTGATTCATTGGGAAAGTGTAACAAATAGTGCAAAACTATTTTGTTGAACCTTTTCAGAGTATTGAGTTACAAAAGAAAGCGTATTGTGCTATAGTTCAAGCATGCCCACCTCATTTAAACAATATCTACTTGGCAATCCAGGTCTGTTACTTTCCCATCGTTATCATACATTATTTTCTTTAAAACGAATTATTTATTTCTTTTTACTCAAACCTATTTTGTGTCCAGAGGCTTGACAATTATTTAAAAGGACACAATTAATGAAAAAGGTGGGCTAGGTGGGAGGTAAGATGTTCTTAACACATTTTCTTTAGCTTTAACATTCTTTTTCGTTTTTCTGTTCAGGCCTTTTGCTTTCATACAATGTCTAATGATACATATAAACTTTCTTGCAGCTAAACAATTTTGAATAGCTTATGAAACTAAACACAATGGCTGGACAAAGCTACAATGTTATCACGCAGGTTTTGGATACTTGTTCTAATTAAAATGTCTTAGTCATTATTGACTATATTCAATAATTCCTGAAAAATAACAATTGTGCACTGTTTCCAGTATTCTATTTTTCCTTGGATATTAATAGATTATTCATATAAGGCACTGGTCTTAATGATCCTTCTTCGTATAGAGACCTTTCGAAGGTATCCCTATTCGTGTAACTCATTATTTTCCAAGATATTAGCAGGTTAGCTACTTCCATTTTTTTCCTCGTCTTCATGTTATCAAGAACGTTTTAGTAGCTTAATTTCGCCCTAGTTTTGTTTGTAATATTTGTCGAATCAATTCACAGTAGAATGTTTTCACAGTTGCGGTATTAATTATGAATGTTCTTGTATTTACACGATTGAAGATAATTTCCTGGAAAGAATGATGTGATTGATCATCTTAAACTCAATTTAAGGCTATCTGAGTCATATTTTTTTTGGACAGAATTACGAATGTATTTGATTGAATTCTTTGATAAAATTCCCTAAATAACATTCGTCCATAAGCAAAAAAAAATATTCTTAACTTTATTTATCAAATTATCAGTAAGCAAAGTAACCATGTGTACAAATTAAGCGTCAATAATCATATCGAAGGTTAATTCAACAATTACTCAGCAACATTAACATTTGTACTTTAATTTACTTAAACTGAGAAAAATATCCTACAAATTGAGCATCAATAATCATACTGAAGGTTAATTCATAATTACTCGGCAACATTAACTTCTCTACTTTAATTTATTTAAACTGAGCAAAAAATTCAGAGCAAACATAGTAGGCCATCAAACATTTTTTTTTGAAACTGGGTACTTATATTTACAAAGTAGACAGCACACAAGTCTGCAAGAATCATCATGGCGCACAGTTTAATATGCCAGAGGCAGGGATCGAACTGCCGACCTTGTCGTCAACAGCCTGGCGTTTTACCACTGCACCAAGGGCTCGGACAGGCCATCAAACATTAAATGATGAAAAATGTTTAACAACAAACAAAGCAAACAACGTCATAATCAAATTTGAATGAACTGTGTTGTGGCAGTGTAAACTATCGAACTATAATGAGATATGCAGATCTGGAGTTGAAAATTTAATTTGAGTATATCTCAAAATAGTGTTGAAATATGGAACTATCGAACTCAGGTGCGGAAGTTTAAACTATCAAACGGTAATGGAATATGAAAATCTGGAGTTGAAAATTTAATTTGAGTATATCTCAAAATGCTGGTGAAATATGAAACTATTGAACATTGCGGTAGTTCAGATCATTTCTACCATAATTTGAGTAAATGTACACGTACAACATGAGTCTAATCGAATCATAAAGTAAATTGGAATTCGTAATTGAAAATCCTGAGTTGGCGAAAGTGTTGAAGACGAGAACTAACCTGAAAGAGTGCGAGAGAAGATGCTAAACATGATAGCAACAATGACGGAAGGTGGTGACAATGGAAGTTAAATTTGTAAAGAATCTGGAATGTTAGTGGTGCGGACTTAGAATTGGATTTTGTGCAGCCGATTTTCGGAAAGTAGGATAAGTGGGGAAGAAAGAGCATGTTGGGATTCATGAAGCAGGAGAATTAATAGAATTACGAAGGGCATTTTAGAAAGTCCGAAAAGGCACGGTTGAAATCGAGGAGTAGAATTTACATTATTAGTAGTAGAGAAGTACTTGGATGTCTATTGATTGTAATAAAGGAAAATAGGGTTTAATATGATTGCTACTATTTTGAAATATATTTCTCGATATGCATAACTGCCCTTGCCTATATTTTAACATAATATTGCTAGATTAGTATATAAGTTGACGATTTTTTCTTACATTCCCCTAGGAAGGAACAAACATGTATAGTTGACTAGTTTGCTTAAACGTAATGGTCAAGTTTACAGCAAAGCATGCATTAATGACTACTAGAAATTGGTGTGCTTATTTTAGGTCTTCTATGATCACATGTTCTATCTATTACACCTTTTAGCACCAAGATATGAGTTCATCATTTTAGAATCCAGTACTATTTCGCTGGTTCCATCAAAGGCCTATCAGAAGTTGAAATAATAGTTCAAATTTTAAAAGAGTTTATATTCTTCAAAAGAAGAATAAAATGATGACTCATTTAGCACAGCCTACCTTGCACCAACCCTAATTAATGCAAGGTCAATAAGGTACAAATTCTCTACAAGTTTGAAATATTGAACCAAGTTTCACATGATATGAGTCTACGCTACCTCAACATTACACCTACCTTCACTCTTACGTTCATTCTATAAAATGACACCGCCCGTGATTTAGGAGCTTTCATATCTTGGGTTGATTGAAAAAGGATAATGTTAACGCTCAAATTTAAACGCTAACACCCTGGTGTATAAGATGCGATTGTGAAAGCACCACCCGTTTGTACGGGAAACAGAAATAAGCAGAAAGTATGCAGAAAAACAGTAAGAGACACAGTATTTATAGTGGTTCGGCTTATAATCCAGCCTACGTCCACTTTAATCTTTTTATCACTAGTTTGATTACAATTCTTTACAAGATCTTTCAATTACAACACACTTCAAGTGATAGGATATGTGAAACAAGTAGCTCAAGCTTTGATGTTGACAATCATCTTCAAATCCATGGCGAATGTGGATGATTCCTTCATGGAGTTCCTTTAGAAGTTTGTTGGATCTAAAAAGCTTTGAAGTAGTCTGGAACTCGGCAGAGTAATGGCGCTTGAAGAGAATGAGCCCAAAAGTCCTTTGCATGTTGGAGATGGTTTCATATTTATAGAGAGTTCTGGGCGGAAAAAGTGCTAAGTCCTAACTCGTGGCCGACTTAAGATAAGTCGTGTTCGACTTAAGGTAAGTCGTCCTCGGGTCACTGAGCCGAGTCTATGGCAGTTCCCCTTTTTTGAACCCATCCCTAAGTTCTAAGTCGTGTGCGAGTTATCTGGCTGCAATTGCTAATTTCCTTTCTTAAGTCGTATACGACTCTTTTTATGTCGTAAGTCGTAGTCGACTTAACTAATTGCAACTGGTTTAAAGCAAGTCTTAACTCGTAGACGAGTTAAGAGGTGTGTCTTTAGGTCGTGTCCTCCTTAAGTCGTATAACTTCTTTAAGTCGTAAGGGTCTTAAGTCGTACAAACTGCAGTTATCATTAAGTCGTAGGCCATCAATTTCCTTAAGTCGTAAAGACCTTAAGTCGTTAGCTTTTCTTAACTCGTATGCCTGCTAACTCGTAGAAGATCTTAACTCGCAGAGGATTAACTCGTAGAGGCTTAACTTGTGGAAGATCTTAACTCGTACACTTGCTAATTTGTAGATATGCTAACTCGTAAGGGCTTATCTCGCAAGTAGCTTAACTCGGGTACTCCTTAACTCGTAGGCTGCTTATCTCGTAAGCTTGCTAACTCGTAGAAGATCTTAACTCGCAGAGGATTAACTCGTAGAGGCTTAACTTGTGGAAGATCTTAACTCGTACACTTGCTAATTTGTAGATATGCTAACTCGTAAAGGCTTATCTCGCAAGTAGCTTAACTCGGGTACTCCTTAACTCGTACATGCCTTGAGTCGTACATGCCTTGAGTCGTACATGCCTTAACTCATGGACCTGTTAACTTGTGAACGAGTTAGGGTTAACATTTGCCCCTCGAAGCACACGCTTAAATCGTAAGTCGTGTGCTTCGACTTATCATAACTCGGTCATGTCGTTTCAAATCCCAACCTTTCCAGATATAAAAGCCTGAGTCGTCCTTCTTCTCATTACTTAACCTTTTAAACTGCTTTCTGCCATTAACGCATCTTCAAGCTCTCCGAGGCGACTTCGACCCGATTCATCTCTGATTCTTTCTAGCATCAAACAATCGTAAGAGATCTTGCTTCAAACTTCGACCGTTAACCATTGTTACTTTATGTATTCAGTTCATCATCTTTGGTTTGCCCCATTCAAACCCTGCGAATTCTATTCGAATTGATTACCGATGAACTAAAATTCATCTGATTTGGCCTATGGTGATTCGCGCTTTGGGGCGATTCATAGTGTAACGGGTTAAGGTTGTCGCTGCTGAAGAAGCCAAGGATGAACAGGTTAAGAGATTTGAAAGGGAGGCGAGTTGGTCGAATAGGTTGATTGAAAATAACAAGGGATCGTCTCATATATGACTCGGCTTCTTCCATGTGACTTAGCGATTTCCATGAGCCGTAGCCGGGTTAAGACTTGGAGGATTTCTAGTTGTTTTGGATCAGAGCCTTTCTCCTGTTCCCCGAGTTACGACTTAGGACTTAGAGGATAAGCAGCTTGATGTGTTTGATGGCTGAGGATAGGAACGACTCATCCCTTGAGTCGGTTGCGACTTAGTACTTGAGTCGGTTTTGACTTAGCACTTGAGTCCGATACGACTTAGCACTTGTGTTCGATACGACTTAGCACTTGTGTTTTTTTTTTAGGATCTGCTTAAACCTTGAATTGTTGCAGTGATGTTGAACTGTTGAACTTTGATGCCTTCTTTTACAAATTACTTTGACTCGCAAGTTAACAACCTGTCCAATACAACATTTACAGAAAAACCGGGGCGAATATACTGCCATTGATCGCCCTCTTCGAATGACAGATTAGCTAATAACAGTCATTAAACTTAAACAGATTGTGTGAATGAAGTGCTCAACTTATTAACTTCAAGTAAAATACTAAAGCAATACTGAAATAGTCAATTAAAACTGACCAGCTCGCATTAATATTATACTTGAACTAAAGACTAACAAGTTCTGAAATTTTTGTAATCGATCAATCGTCGACTAGTCTTATTTCAGTTATATTTACTTGTTATTTATTTTTTTTTTTAGTTTTTTGCACAACACTTCACACTTTTTTAGGAAACGTGCACCTTCATATTTGAATATCCAGTTGTTTGTGTAGAATGACTTCTCAGGAAGGTGATGCAACAGTTCGGACTGGAGAGGTAACTGTTCTTCCGGCTCCACTGGTTAATCCTCCCGAAAGAGCTCCTACTTCACTATCATACAAAGTTTTTCGCCAGTTGTGTGCTCAGTTTGGTATCGTTGAATCAGATGCCATTCTTCCCGAAAGAAATAACACTGCCGATATAGCTCCTTCTGGCTTTGTGACAATTAACCGGCAAATGTGCCTAAGTGGAGGCATTCCTCCTTTCAACGACTTTTTCCAACAACTTCTCCGTCAACTGGCCATTGCTCCATCCCAGCTGCACCCCAATGGCTATGCCATTCTAATGGGGTTGTGCGTGCTTTTTAGGAGAACACTTGATCGACTTCCAAGCTTTGGTGAAGTTTGTTATCTATGCTCTTTTACTCGGACTAAGGATCATCCTTCCATTACTGTTGTGAGGAGCGCCCGAAACCGCAAACTGATTGTTGGCCTCCCTGATACTGCTCACGGGTTTTTAACCCAATTCTTCTATGTTCGTTGCCCTCCGGGGTTTTATGGTGTGTGGAGAGTTGGAAGTAAGGGCGTTCAGCTTTATTCCTGACACATGTTTTCCTTATAAAATCTTTTCATAGCCTGAGTAGTTAGATGTTAATTTCCCTTTTTACTTTTCAGCGCTTCCACCTCCTTCTAGAGACCCAGGCTATAAGCAAATTTTTGAAAGATTGAATGCTGTGCCAGTAGAAGAGAGGAATATAAAGTTTTTGCTGAGAGATGACTTTTTACATCAATACGGGCTTCTTCACTCTTCTCGCTATACTCAGCCTCATGAAGCCCCGACTGAAGTTCCCGATTCCCCGACTGAAGCATCGGATGCCCCCGTTACTATCGAACAATCTTCATCAAAAGAGTCTAACATCGAAGCTTCATTGGTGAAATGTTCCACCCCTACCGACATTATGGGGTCATCTAGTAAGACGGCACTTGCCCCGATTGAGGAAGAAGAAGAACCTTCACAGCCTCTCGGGGGATTAGCTGATGTAGGAACTGAGAAAACAAGTCTCACCGAGCATGATGGTGACGATGTTTATGATGGGTTGAGCGACATAATAGTGACCTCACAGGAGCTTTTTAGAGATGACGTGTCTAAAACTATCTCTCCTATAATTGAGGCGACGTCCCTTCTTCGACTAACACCAACACAAACACCAACTCCTCATACCCAAGCTATCATCACCTCTACACCAATGAGTGGTTTGTAGCTTAATGCGCGTAGCTTGCACATCACACAACACTTAGGATTTTTTGGCATTTGTTCATATTTAACTTCTTTTCTCCGGAAGTTTCTAAGACTTGCTATTTTTGCCTTTTCAGATTCCTCTATGGGGCGCAGCGGCAGCGGTTCTTATTACAAGGACTTTCGACGCTATGGAGGGCGTGGCAGCTATGACTACAAGCAATACTATGCCGATCCCAGAGAAACCAATGAGCAGAGAGCTGCGCGAAAAGCTGAAGAGAGGAGAAGGTATGAAGAACGTCATGAGGGAGCGGGCACGCGACATGAATCCTTCCCAAGGGATGATGACTCCCATAAACGTAAAACGCACGATGATAGGGGGAAGAGCCATATTGAGGATTCGAGAAAGCGGACCAAACTTGGCGAGGAGCACGTGCCCGTGACATCTGAGAGACCTGGTGCCTCAGTTTCTATTGACATCCCTTCCAAATCTCCTGCTCTTGAAGGAAGTGCCATCCAAACACTTCTCAACAGGCCTTCATACCATGTTGAAAGGGGCCCCCCGACTTTGCAGAGCCGATTCCCGAACTGGTGTTTGAGGGGGGTACGCTTCGACCTTGATTTGGTCCCCATCGACAAAGAAGCTATGTACAGAAATCTCGATGCTGTCAAGCTTGATATCGATAGAATGTCTGGATGGCAAAAGCTGGTTGATGAACTTCAAAGAGTTAATCGGGCTAACATCGAAGCAATGCTGACCATGGAAAATGACAAATCAGAATGGCAGAAGATTCTTGATCAACACAACGCTGAGATGAAGGAGATAGCCGAATACAATGAAAAACTCGAAGCTGAAGTAAAGCAGCTCAAAGATGATCTTGCCTCTTCTACTAATACTTACACCCAAAGAGAAGAGGTATTGCAAAAACAAGTGCGAGATGCGCACGCCAGCCAGAGGGACGCTGAAGCTAAAGCTGAGAGGTTGGAACAAGCTGTAGAGAACCACCGCACTGATGTCACCCAGCTGCAGAATACACTGAGCGCCCGGGACATGGAGATTGAAGCGCTAAAAGCCCAACTTGCTCAGACCGAAAAAGATCGAGATGAGGCCATGGCTGGCAAAATTGCAGCCGAAGAAACTGCTCAGACCATGGAAAACGATATCAATTCGACTTTATTCGATTTTTATTTACATTGTGTCTTGGGACGCGGCAGCCTCTCTTTTCTTGGTCCTAAGTATGAAATCACCCTGGCCGAGGTGTGGGAAGCTGCTCTTAACATGTTTAAAGACGCCGGGTATGGCGATGAAGATTTTGAGGCGCGTTACCTGGATGAGGGAGCTCGCGCTGCTCTTGCGAAGGGGCGAGAACAACTTGCCAGGATGAGAACTGGAATGGCGGAAGAGGAACGTTCTGGAAAGGAATTAACGCTTACTTCCTCTGTCCAACCTCCAGTTTCTCCTGTGGTTGACATCACGGGTTCTAGCTCCTCTACTCCGCCTGCAACTAAGACAGTAACTGAAACTACAAGTGCACAAGGCGGGGATGAAGGTGGTGAAAGCAACGAAGCACAGCGATATGAAATCAGCCTCAGAGATCCAACTACCCCAGGTAAACTTGACACCGGACCAGCCCAAGTGGTGAACTGCTCGTTCGCTCCTTGTGAACTTGACGATCTTCTTGATTATTTTTCAAATGTCAATGAATTCCCGACTTTTGATTATTCCTCAAATGTTAATGAATTCCCGACTTTTGACGAGCCGTCATCCCCTCTCTTTTCGAAAGATACTGATATTTTAAGTTTTTTCTCCTTTGTAGAGAAAGCACCGAGTCAAACTCAAGCTTCTTCTCCCCCGGTGATCCTTCCTCCATCTCTTCAAGTGGCGCCTCCTTCTGCCTCGCAACCTGGGTCACAAGAAGAACAAATAGAAGCTCTCCATGGCCTGGATGATCCCATTGCTTCGCAAGAGCAAAAAGATGAGGGACTTGAGGGAGGTGACATATCTCCGGAGCGGACTCCTTCTGACGATATAACTTTATCTAAACTTGTCACTCCAGGAAGTGAGTCTTCCTCAAAGAGGAGAAGGAAGCAAGGAGCATCAAGGAGGAGAGGGAAGATAATCATTGCCACTGAAGAGGAGCCAGAAGTTGGGCCAGCTGCGCCTACCTCTCCTTCCTCCCTTATACCCACTGGCCGACCTGAAAAGCTGGTCATTCGGTCGGGTAAAGGGTCCAAAGGCAGTAAAAAGAAGTGAAGACTTTAGTTTTTTGTCTTTTGTATGAACTGGCCGAGAGTTGTGCGGGTATCGGCCTCCGCTTTTATTTTGAGAACCTGTATCTGCATTATAGTTGAATAAAATGATTCTTCGTTTGTACAAACTTCTGTTTGAATTTGAGAATGCATTTACTATTTATTTTTGCACAAGTTTGTTTATATAGTGTTGCAGCGGGCTTATGGTATGTTGCTTGAGTATTACTCTGCTGATGCATCTATACTACTATACCATGTTGCCCCCATACCTTAAGCTTGCTGCAATATTTTATACTTCGAGGGGACTTGCACTCTTATTTGCTAAAGAATAATTATTTTATTCTTTAAAGAAAATTTTTATAGAGTACAACTCCCTTCGTATAAGTTTTTACGCTTGGTCGTTCGAAGAAATCACTTTTTTCTTTTGCTTATGTGCATATCTCATCAAGTGAATTCCTCTATGTGGTAAAGCGGACCTCTGAAGGGTACTTTAACTTCTTTTCTTTTTACGATCATTTCCCATAGTAGGCAAATTACTTTTCCTTTGAAAGTTAAAGTACGCTTTTGATGAGGATTTTTTTTTATAGAAAGTTGTACCTCTGAGGAGGGATTTTTTCACGTTTCAACACTTGGAAGTTTTATTTCAATCTCGGTGAAACGTGTACCTCCAAAGAGTTATGCTTTAGAAATCCTTTTCACGTTTCAACACTTGGAAGTTTTATTTCAATCTCGGTGAAACGTGGGTTTCCAAAGAGGTCTTTCTTCTTAATTGTGTTCCCGGGAGGGGGTTGTACCTCTGAGGAGGGATTTCTCACGTTCCAACACTTGGAAGTTTTATTTCAATCTTGGTGAAACGTGTACCCCCAAAGAGTTGTGCCTTTGAAGAAAGCCTTTTCACGTTTCAACACTTGGAAGTTTTATTTCAATCTCGGTGAAACGTGTGCTTTCAAGAAGGTCTTTGTTTTTACATTTCAACTTTGGTGAAGTGAAATTCCGAAGAGCGGTTGTTACACTTCAACTCCTGGCGAAATGGGCCTCCGAAGAGGGCTTTTATTTTGTTTACATTTCAACTCTGGTGAAGTGAAATCCCGAAGAGCGGTTATAACACTTCAACTCCTGGCGAAATGGGCCTCCGAAGAGGGCTTTTATTTTGTTTACATTTCAACTCTGGTGAAGTGAAATCCCGAAGAGCGGTTATAACACTTCAACTCCTGGTGAAATGTGCCTCAGAGAGGGTTTTCATCGCCTGGAAGTTACTCTCTCATGGTTGGAGGGTCATGACTCCTCCAATCTTTTTTTGTTGAGTAGAGAACTTTCTTTTTTGTGGCATATGACCCATTAGAGGTCTTTTATTATCCGAAGAGTTGCGCCTCCGAAGAGGACTTGTGGCGCTGATGGTAGCTTTGGTTGTTCCTCTGTTCACTTGCTTATGCCTTTTCAGCGATCCTTTTTTTTTTTTTTTTTTTTTCTTTTCAAGTTTTCATCCCCCTTTTTCTCACAAGTGGCTTGTTTAATCCAAGGCAGTGTACTTCATTGCCAGGCTAGTTCGTGAGAACGGGCACTAGCTTCCTAATTGGATGTTTGTTTGTTTAAACAATCTCAATTTATCAGCAAGGGCTCGTTCCTATCGAAATCATTAGCCGTTCAATTGAAGCATTTCCTATCTAGGATTTGAATTCGGGGTCTTTGTGACTTGAAATTTGTTTGTTGAATGATGGTGAGAATCGCTCGGTCTTATTATGCGCAAGTTTTATCTCCACTGTCTGCAAAAATTTAAATCGATATTTCAGCAATACATTTTGTGTATTTTTATATCGAAAACAAAGCAAACATATAATGATAATAAGGAACACAAGATTTATAGTGGTTCGGCCATGAAATTGGGCCTACATCCACTTTATATTCTTTCATTATTTACTTGCATCAGTTTCACAATTGCTTTCAATTACAGGAATCATACATTCATAATTCTTTTTACAATGTTTCAACAAAATTTTCAAGTAAAGTATGGACGCAAGTGATTGCTGTTCCATGCCCTTGGAATTTGATCTCCATCAACTGTGGTGAGCTTGAATGTGCCGTCAAGAAGTTTCTGACCTATTACATACGGTCCTTCCCAATTTGGCCCAAACACACCTGTCGCAGTCATAATTCTTTTTAGGACTAGATCTCCAATTTCAAAGCTGCGTTGACGAACTTTGGAATTGAAATGTCTGGCTATCCTTTGCTGATGAGCTGCAACTCTGAGGTTAGCTTCATCTCTTTTTTCATCAAGGAGATCCAGCGCTTCAAGTTGCAGCTTTTCATTTTCTGCTTGATTGAAATGGATTCTTCTGTGTGAAGGGACCTCTGTTTCAACCGGGATCATTGCTTCCGATCCGTATGCTAACGAAAAAGGAGTATGCCCAGTTGCAGTTTTGTGAGTAGTTCTGTATGCCCATAGTGCAAGTGGTAGTTTATCGACCCAACCACCTTTCGCTCTTTCGAGTTGCTTTTTGATGGTTGATTTGATGATCTTGTTCACTGCTTCCACTTGCCCGTTTGCCTGCGGATGAGCTACTGCCGAAAAGCTTTTCTGGATTTTGAATCGCTTGCAAAAATCCTGGAATTCCTCGCTTTCAAACTGAGTACCATTGTCTGTGATTATTTTCTGAGGCACACCGTATCTGCAAATGATATTCTTAGTCACAAAATTTATCATCTTTTTGGAGGTGATAGTTGCCAATGGTTCAGCTTCAGCCCATTTAGTGAAATAATCTACAGCAACAATGGCATATTTGATTCCAGATTTGGCGGTTGGTAAAGGTCCGATCAAATCTATTCCCCAAATCGCAAACGGCCACGGACTGGTCATTTGTGTGAGCTCAGTAGAAGGTGCTCTAGGAATTTTGGCAAATCTTTGACATCTGTCACATTTTCGAGAGTAATCTGCAGCTTCTCGATTAATTTCTGGCCAAAAATATCCATATCGGAGAATTTTCTTTGCTAAAGTTTGACCACCTGAATGATCCCCACATTCTCCTCCATGTACCTCTGATAGGATTATTTTGGCTTCTTCTTTGGATACACATCGAAGCAATGGCATTGAGAATCCTCGTCTGTATAATTGACCATCCTGGATTATATATCGAGAAGCTTTTCTCGGTAGCTTTTGTCGTTCTTTAGAGTTTTCTGGTAAAGAGCCATTGAGTAGATACTTTGTTATTGGAGTCATCCATGATTCTTGCTCTTGCGACATACTCATAACCCAATCGATATCCATTTCATCAATGCTCGGATTTGACAAAACTTCCACTGGAACTAACCCTAAGGATTGGGCTTCGCCAGAACTTGAGTATTTTGCGAGAGAATCTGCTTTCATGTTTTCTTCTCGAGGAATATGACTTATCGTGTAATGGTCGAATTCACATAAAAGTTCCCAAGCCTTTGACACATAAGCGGGCAGATTTCCTCCTTTCGTTTGAAACTCCTTCTTGACTTGGCATACTATAAGCTGCGAATCACTGAAGATCTGTAACGCTCGAATGTTTAGTTCTTTAGCAATTTTCAAACCAGCAATCAGAGCTTCATATTCTGCTTCATTGTTTGTTGAAGGAAATTCTAATCTTAGCGCATAGCATAATGACCGGCCTTCAGGAGTTTCAAGAACAATTCCAGCACCTGAACAGTAATCATTTCTTGCGCCATCTACAAATAACTTCCATTGGATTGGGGGGTTCTCGATTGTTTTTTCCTCGCTGTTACCCTTGTCTGTAAATTCTGCAATAAAATCTGCCAAAGCTTGTCCGTTGATCGCTTTTCTAGGATGATAAGTGATGTCATATTGGCTCAATTCAATATTCCACTTTAAAAGGCGGCCCGAAGTCTCAGGGCGAAACAAGACTTGCTTTAAAGGTTGATCAGTGAGGACTTTGATAGGATGAGCCTGGAAATATTGCCTCAACTTTCTTGAGGCAATCAATAGACAATAGGCGAGTTTTTCCAACTTGGAGTAATTCATTTCTGCCCCAGTGAGTCTTTTGCTGATATAGTAAACTGGATGTTGAATCCTTTTGTCTTCCCGTACCAGCGCTGCACTTAAAGCATGAGATGAAACTGCCAAGTATATAAGAAGATCCTCGCCATCGCCGGGCCTGGAAAGTATTGGAGGCGTTTCCATATGTTGAATCAATTCTTCAAAAGCTTTCTGGCATTCGGGAGTCCAGTCAAAGTTTTTCTTTCCTTTCTTTAGAGCGTCGAAGAATGGAATGCATTTATCAGTAGCTTTGGATATGAACCGACTTAAGGCGGCAATTTTTCCATTGAGACTTTGCAATTCCCTCTTTGTTTTAGGAGCTTTGACTTCTTTTAGAGCAGTGATTTGAGCTGGACTAGCTTCAATGCCCCTAGCGCTCACGATGAAACCCAAGAACTTCCCAGATTCTACCCCGAAAGAACATTTTAAAGGGTTAAGCTTCATTCCGTATCTTCGGAGAATTGCGAACATTTCTGCTAAGTGTTCGATGTGATCCACTGCTTTCTTAGATTTTACTAGCATGTCATCAACGTAAACTTCCATAGTCTTTCCCAACTGCGGTTTGAACATAGCATTGACCAGTCTTTGGTATGTTGCCCCCGCATTCTTCAACCCAAAGGGCATAACTCTGTAACAGTAAAGACCGACATCGGTGATAAAGCTTGTGTCCTCCTGATCTGGCTCATGCATCATGATCTGATTATATCCGGAGTAGGCATCCATAAAAGACAACAATTCATGACCCGCTGTTCCATCTACCAGTTGATCGATCCTGGGTAATGGGAAGCAGTCTTTGGGACAGGCCTTGTTTAGATCTGAAAAGTCGATGCACACTCTCCATTTACCATTGGCTTTCTTAACTAGCACTGGATTTGAAACCCAATTTGGATAGGTAGATTCTCTGATGAAATTATTCTCCATGAGCCGGTCAACTTCCTCTTTCAATGCTGTCGACCTTTCTAGACCTTGGATTCTTCTTTTCTGCTTTACTGGCGTGAACTTTGGGTCAATATTCAGAGCATGTACCGCAACTTCTGGGGATATTCCGCACATATCGGCATGGGTCCAAGCGAAAACATCCAGGTTTGCTTTCAAAAAAGATATCAAGGCATTCTGAACTGACACATTAAGTTGTGAACCCACATTCAGCACCTTGTTTGGGTCCTTCAGATCAACGGGCACCGGTATCGTTGTTTCTGCTGGTACCACCCTACTCTCCCCCGCACTGGCCTTTCTAGGATCCATCACTTTTCGTGCCCCGCTATGCTCGCCAGTGCAGGGTCCGCCCTGTAGTTGCTATAGGGTTGGTGTTTTGATGCGGATTGGGGTTGCCGCATCTTTTCCCATTTCTCTCTTCCTTGTTTCTCGCAGCTCTGTCATATAACATTCTCGCCCAGCGTTCTGGTCTCCTTTAATAACTCCTACCCCATTGTCTGTAGGGAATTTAATAGTAAGACACCATGGGGCAAGGACAGCTTTGAATGCAGCAAGAATAGGTCGACCAAAGAAAGCATTATAAGCAGAAAATTCATCTACTATCACAAAAGTCTGCTTGCGAACTACTTTTCTTTCTCCTTCTCCGAGTTCCACAAGCAAGTCAATGGTTCCTACTGGTTGCTTTGGCTCCCCAGTGAAGCCAACAATCTTCTGAGATGAGGCTTGCACATCCGCCATCGGGATTTTCATCTGGTCAAACGTTTTCTTGAAGAGGATGTTGCAAGATGCGCCGCAATCAATAAGAACTCTTCTGACAATAGCCGGTCCAATACCGGCTGAGATGACTAACGGGTCCAAAGTAGGGGCCTCAATGCCCGTGGAATCTCTAGCCCTGAACACAATATCATCATTAAAAGTCCTTTGTTGTTTCAGGGGTGTAGAGTCCTCTAAAACAAAGACATTCTCTTCAGTTGGCACATGTTTCAGAGCTCGAGTGTACCTCTCCATTTCACCCCAGCTTCTGCCTGCTGGGTGGGGTCCTCCTGTGATGACATTAATAACTGGCCTTCCAGATTCATGTCCTGCGGCCTTCTCATTTGTCCTGGGCTGATGAGCAAGAGCTTGTTGCCCCTGACTTGACGAAGCAGGATCATTACCACTCTTCTTCACAAATTGCTGCAGCTTATTTTCTCTTAGCAATTCTTCGATTATATTTTTCAATTGACGGCAGTCGTCTGTGTCATGACCAGGCTGATTATGGAAGCGACAGAACTTCCCACTTTGCACAGCTTTTCTTCCGGTTCTGAGAACAGGAGGTTTGGGATACTCAAAAGAATCTTTTGTAGCCAGGTAGATGCGCTCTGGTGTCTCTAACAAAGGAGTATATTCTGATGGCTTGAAGGATCGAGGCTTCTTTGAATTGTGTTGTTTCCTTCCATCATTATTTTCTCTTTTCTGTCCCACAGATCCATTCTTACGTGGCGCAGCAGTGTTGTCTTCAGCTTTCTCTACTGTTGCCTTTGCCGGGACAGGACGGCTTTCCAAACGCATGAATTCATCCGCCTTTTTGTAGAACTTTTCCAGAGAATTTGGCTCCTTCATGTTCAGCCACTTTCCGAATTCACTTGACTTATCAATAGCTCTCATCAAATAGGTCAAGACCATGCGGGGTTCTGCATTATCCACCTCAGCTAACGCTATATTAAAGCGATTTAAAAAAGACTTGATAGTTTCCCCCGGATTCTGTTCCAAACCGGATAACGACATGATGTCTTTTGCCTTTGAAGCATATAGCCTAAATTGCTCTTTAAATTTCCTGGTTAGGTCTGAAAACTGATCGATGGACCGGACAGGCAGTTTTGTGAACCAAAGCAGAGCTACCCCTTCCAAATACACAGGAAAATAGCGGCATTTTATCTCGTCAGAAGCTCTGGCACCTGTCATGTGCCAATCATATTTGTACAGGAACTCATTTGGATCACTTGTCCCTTTGTAAGCTGGAATGGTCGGAGGGACGAACTTCCTTGGGAATTCAGCTTTTAGGATCTTTTCAGTAAACGGAGTCTTGCTCGGAGCGAAACCCCACTCTTTCTCATCTTCGACCCTTTGCATACTTTCTTTCATAATCTGTCGAACCATACCAGAAAGATATTCTTCGTCATTCCTATTTCTGGATCCTCCAGCCTCAGGCAATGTCTGTTCAAAGGGGCTAGCAGCCCTTTCGGGAATGTTTCTAGTTTCAGCATCACGGACATTACCGACAAAGTTCCTTTCATTATTCGCAGGTTGACGGTTTGCCCCGAGCAAATCGTTTAACCTATTCAGAATCAGAGCATTCTGAGCATTCTGAGCTTCCAATTGCGCGTTCTGGGCATTTATTTGCTGATTCAGCCCAAAGATAGCAGCGTCCAATTCCGCTTTTGAAACTCCAACAGCTGGAGTGGCTTGATTTGGTGTTGGGGAAGCGGAGGTTCCCTCTTGAATGTTTGCAGATCTCACAGATTTACTTTTCCTTCCAGGAGCCATGATTTCGGATAGACTTCTGGTTCTTAAAGAAACTTTATCTACAAATCTTTCTGAAGCAATGATGATAGATGTCCTGAGTTCAATTCTCAGTGAAAGCACCAAAATGTTAACGCTCAAATTTAAACGCTAACACCCTGGTGTATAAGATGCGATTGTGAAAGCACCACCCGTTTGTACGGGAAACAGAAATAAGCAGAAAGTATGCAGAAAAACAGTAAGAGACACAGTATTTATAGTGGTTCGGCTTATAATCCAGCCTACGTCCACTTTAATCTTTTTATCACTAGTTTGATTACAATTCTTTACAAGATCTTTCAATTACAACACACTTCAAGTGATAGGATATGTGAAACAAGTAGCTCAAGCTTTGATGTTGACAATCATCTTCAAATCCATGGCGAATGTGGATGATTCCTTCATGGAGTTCCTTTAGAAGTTTGTTGGATCTAAAAAGCTTTGAAGTAGTCTGGAACTCGGCAGAGTAATGGCGCTTGAAGAGAATGAGCCCAAAAGTCCTTTGCATGTTGGAGATGGTTTCATATTTATAGAGAGTTCTGGGCGGAAAAAGTGCTAAGTCCTAACTCGTGGCCGACTTAAGATAAGTCGTGTTCGACTTAAGGTAAGTCGTCCTCGGGTCACTGAGCCGAGTCTATGGCAGTTCCCCTTTTTTGAACCCATCCCTAAGTTCTAAGTCGTGTGCGAGTTATCTGGCTGCAATTGCTAATTTCCTTTCTTAAGTCGTATACGACTCTTTTTATGTCGTAAGTCGTAGTCGACTTAACTAATTGCAACTGGTTTAAAGCAAGTCTTAACTCGTAGACGAGTTAAGAGGTGTGTCTTTAGGTCGTGTCCTCCTTAAGTCGTATAACTTCATTAAGTCGTAAGGGTCTTAAGTCGTACAAACTGCAGTTATCATTAAGTCGTAGGCCATCAATTTCCTTAAGTCGTAAAGACCTTAAGTCGTTAGCTTTTCTTAACTCGTATGCCTGCTAACTCGTAGAAGATCTTAACTCGCAGAGGATTAACTCGTAGAGGCTTAACTTGTGGAAGATCTTAACTCGTACACTTGCTAATTTGTAGATATGCTAACTCGTAAGGGCTTATCTCGCAAGTAGCTTAACTCGGGTACTCCTTAACTCGTAGGCTGCTTATCTCGTAAGCTTGCTAACTCGTAGAAGATCTTAACTCGCAGAGGATTAACTCGTAGAGGCTTAACTTGTGGAAGATCTTAACTCGTACACTTGCTAATTTGTAGATATGCTAACTCGTAAAGGCTTATCTCGCAAGTAGCTTAACTCGGGTACTCCTTAACTCGTACATGCCTTGAGTCGTACATGCCTTGAGTCGTACATGCCTTAACTCATGGACCTGTTAACTTGTGAACGAGTTAGGGTTAACAGATAACTTAAAGTACTTTATCTATTAATAGAAATGATATAATTTTCATCACTAGATCGCAAGTACTTTATTAATTTTTTGTCACTATTATAGGTTATGGCAAATGCAGACACAGCAGCAGATGGAATAATGGAGCAAAGGGAATTGGATTTTGCAGAACAGAAATGCATGGCGAGTAATGCTGATATTTAGGCAAGGTTTGTTAAGCTAAAAATAGGAGTGATGCTCATATTGGTATTGCTATTGTGTATGCAATTTTCAGATCCTTGCTTTTAATGTGTGGATTAAGGTGATAAGGCGAATGATATTGGCTAACTACTGAACAGAGGAGGAAAAGCATTGGATCTTCTTTTACCTTATCAAAGATAAGAATTCAAAGGGATTTTAGTGCTATGGACGGTGATGCTTTAAAACTATCTCCAGCACCATTTATTTAAATATCATATTATGTCAGTTGCTTTAGTATTTTTTTTTGAACTGTCATTATATTATTAGTAACGTGGAAACTGTAACATTCTTGTAATTTCAACATTAGTACTCTATTCTTTAATGAGAGTAGAAATGTATCATTGTCATAATTATATAAGCATTATTTGTAAATAATTTTGGATTTCAAATTATATATGTGTGTGTGTGTTTATATATGTTAAAGATAATGTTTACGATGTTTGTGAATTGTTAATTAAATGTGTATGCTTCTTTTATGGAATGTGTAAATGTTACTTTTACGGTAATTAAAAAAGTTATTAAAAGTATATCTACTACATTTGTTAAGCATGGTTAAAATTAGGAATGGCAATTGGACGGGTTGGGGCTGGTTTTTAGTGCTCCATACCCGTCTCGGATTTTTTAGACCTCGCCCAGACCCGCCCCGTAGATCCGGTGCGGGTTTGGAATTTTGCCCCGTATCCGGAACCCGTACGGGTCAGGGTAGACCCGACCCGCCCCAAGACCCCACGAGTCTCATGTATTGATTTAAAATTGTGTACCAACTTACATATATTTATTTTTTTATACTCGTTATCACCAAATAATACATGAAATACAAATAATAACGTGTCTAAGGAAAGTTAGTAAAAATGATGTGTACAATAACAATTCAGAAAATATATACATATGTTATTGTATAATTATCAATGATGCAACTTAGTACTCTAATTTTTTATATAGATTATTTATTGGAACATTTTAGTATCCATGCTAGAATCACTTATATCTAAGAAGCTTAATAAATCATTATAGTGGTAAAGCAGTTTCATGAGATGTTAGTAGTGCGGGTCGGGTTGGGACGGGTCAACCGAGCCTCGACCCGAAGCACTCAAGAACGGGTCACGGGTCTACCCGTCCCGATGACCCAATGGGGCAGGTCTGGACGGGCCAAAACAGGTCGACCGGGTTTGGACCCTAGACCCTCTGCGTTGCCATCCCTAGTTAAAATGACTACGATGATGTTTAAAAAATATGATGCTGTGATTTTAACAACGTTTTGAAAATATTATAGAAAATTTGAACATAACTTCTTGTAAAGGTGCTATTTTTCACAATGTTTTTTTTTGGAAAATGATACTTTATTAACAGCAGAGAAGAATGCATATATTTCCATGATATGCCTCATTAAAACCTTGCAATCCCCCTAACCTAAATGGGTGCCTTACAAGGAAAAAGAGTACATATCATTTTCATATACTCACATTACAAAACCATGACTATTGAAAACAAGTTGTTGAACAGATGGAGGAGTAAACTAACACAAGACGCACTCAAAACCATCCGTAAAATCACCTTGATCAATAGACACGGGAATACATTTACTAGAAATAAAAAAAACAAATACATGAAACCAACAAGAGGGCTTCACGTGAGATAAGGCATCAACTCCAACAGGATGATGAATAATCTATCTCAGGGGATAAGCATCATCCAGGAGAGAGAAAACATCTAACTAGATTTGAAGCAAAAATGGATCTAATAAATATCCGACAGCAGCCACAAACTCCAGAATCCAGATTCATCGATGAAGAACATAGGCAAGAATAGGAAGAGCTAATGCAGAAGCATTCGAGATGAGACCGAGTAGCTTTCATGGAGACTGCTGATGATTATGAAAGAAAGCATCGAAGCTCAGATTATCCCAGATAAGTCTCGTCTCTGAATTCATCACTTGATTTTTCAATATATACTTCATAAGAATTTTTACCTCTTGTAAAATTAGGGTGATTCTGACAGACTCCGACATCTCTATTCCTCTAAAAATTCTGCTATTCCTTTCGCACCATATGTTCCAGATCAGGGAAGTGAAAGTTAAGTTGGCAATTTGTCTTAGTATAGTGTCCTTTCCCTATCTTTGTCTAATGCATTCCAGAATTTGATTAATGTCGCAATTAAGATTGCAGTCAATCTTGATTTTCTGCATAATATTGTCCAGTAATCTTCTCGAATATGGGCAGTTGAAAAATAGGTGATCTCTGTCCTCTAATTGATTTGAGCATAGAGTACATTTTTGATCTATATTAGAGTTCCATCTACTAACGCGCTCCTTAGTGTTTAACTTATTCTGTATAGCCGTAAGCACACAAATACACATTTTCGCCGCACACCCTTTATCCCATATAATTTTGGTCCAGAAATGTTTTGTATACTTGTTTCTGACTTGGTTCCATGTTGATTTCATTGAACATTGTTCATTGCTGTTCGGGTTCCAGACCCAATAGTCTTTTTCCTTATGTGTTTGAATGTTAATATTATGAATAATATTATGAAATTGAGAAGGTATATTATCCATGCTTTGTTTCCAGTTATTATTAGAAATTAACACATAAACTTTTGTATTATGCTCATTTACCACATCCATGGCATTCCTGCCAACTTTATTAATTAATGCCACTGATCCATGGATCAAGCCATAAATTTGTGGTTTCTCCATTAACAATATTCCTATTAATCAACTCATTTCTGACTGGAAGTTATCTTTTTTATTGTATTTATTTTTAGTCCATTTAGCCCATAGTGATTCACCATTGATAAATTTCCACAAAAGGTTAACAGCCACTACTTTAGGTAAATCTTCAATTTTACTTATACCAAAGCCTCCTTCACTCTTAGTTTTACGCACATCTTCCCAACTCATTTTATGAGCTTTAGATTTCCACAAAAAATTAGCACACAATGAGTTGATTCTTTGTATAACAGTTAATGGAAAGTGTGTAAACTGCAGCCAAAACTGAATCAAAGGGTGAATGACTGTTTTTATAAATTCAGCTCTACCACTTATATTTAGCATCTTGATTTGCCAATGGCTGAATTTTATATTTATTTTGTGTATCAGCAATCCAAAATCCCTTGCTCTTAGTTTATTATTCGATAAAGGGATGCCCAAGTAAATTATTGGCAGACTACCAATGTTCAAGTTTAAAATGCTAGATATTTGATTTTTGTTTGTGGCACCTTTACTAAGAAATAGCGTAGACTTATTGCTGTTTAATTCCAAACCTGCAATACTATTCAAATCTTGGGAAGATATGCTTGATACACTAGGCATTTTCAGTAGAAGATTTGGTTATGATCAGAATGTCATATGCATATATCAAGTGAGTAATCAACGGTTCTATTGGATATATGGGTTTTATATTACCTTTGAGGAATTCCATGTCAAATTTTATAGTCCGTAGTTCCATAGCAATGGCAAATAGACACGGTGAGAGGGGGTCACCTTGTCGGAGACCTCTCGAGCTGTTAATGAACCCATATGGTGTGCCTTCTATTGGAATCGAAAAAGTTGGGTTAAAGACACATTCGTAAATAAGATCCATAAATTAGGGAGGGAGTTCATCGATATCGGCATATGATGAATAAATTCTCTGTTGATTTTATCATATGCCTTATGCAAATCAATTTCAAACATAAATTGTTAGAATTTTTTCTGTTAAAACTTTTAATCATTTCATAAGCCATAAGGGAATTTTCTGTGATTACTCTTCCAGGAATAAAAGAACTCTGGTTATAAGAGATAAGATCATCCAAATATCTTTTCATACGATTACAGAGAAGATTTGCTAGAATTTTATACGACACATTGCACAATGATATCGGTCTGAAGTCAGTCATATCTATTGCATTTGGTTTTTTTGGGATAAGACAAATAAAAATATGATTGATTTCTTTGATAATTTTCCCAGTATGAAGAATACCATTCATAGCATTGCATACATCATGTTTGATTTGTTCCCGGTGGAGTTTGTAAAATTTGGAGTTGATGCCATCTGGTCTAGTGGAGCTATTGTCATTAATTTGAAAAATAGAATTTTTTTACTTCCTCAAGAAGAAAGGGTCTGCATAGATTAATTTTTGCATTTTCTGACAAAATTTTCTTGCAAGTTATGTCTGGAAATTGAAATGTATTTCTCGATGTAGTGAAAAGATCTGAAAAATATTTTATAGCTGAATTAGCAATATTTTCTGATGCTGATGACCAAGAACCATTGTCATTTAGAATAAGATTATTTCTCCTGCTTGATTTCATTGAATTGATTTTGGAGAAGAAAAATTATGTAGGTTTATCTCCTTTCATCAACCAGTTAATCTTCATTCTCTGTTCGTTTTCTGTCGCAATACATCTCATAATTTCATGAATCTAATAATTTTTCGCAGTATATTCTTCCGAAACGCTGATATTTAGAAGATCTCGCACTAATTGATTGTAGATGTTATTAGAATCTTCTTTTAATTTTTCCAGTTGAGAGTATATGTTGATTTTATTTGTGGACCAATTTTTCAAAGCAGCCATTACATTTTTTATTTTACAGAGGAGAATGTAAAGTTCATTACCTGAGAATTCCTGCTCCAACGCCATCTGAATAGTGTTCTGGTATCCTTTTTGAAGATGCCACGCATTATTGAATTTGAAAGGTATGCAAGTTCTTCTCTTCTTTTAATCTACTATTTTAATCATGATAGGGGTGTGATCGCTTATGGAATGATTGCCAAAATTTATACCAAATTAGTTAAACTTATCAGTCCATAACTTATTTACAAAGCCCTGTCTATTTTACTATGTATGGAGAAATTGAGTCCTCCTCTCCATGTGTAGTGGTTTCCTGAGAAGTCTGGCTCAATGAGATTAGATTTATTAATATAATCCATGAATTCCTTTTCACCCTATCATTATGAATGTCGTTATTTGGTCTATCAGTAGGGGTTAAAATAGCGTTAAAATCGCCTGCCACTATCCAAGGAAGAGTAATATTCATAGATTGATCAACGATATAGTTCCATAGGTCTTGTCTCCTCATTTCCTTATTAAATGCCAAAATTCATAGATTGATCATTTCCTCATTAAATCAAAATCAAGTTATAAAATCATATCTTTAAAATCTCAATTTAATAAGTTTCAAATCAATTTAAATTTATCTTCCAATCTTAATTTATTAAAATTATATAAAAATCTATTTTTAAAATATAATTTTTGAATAAATACTTAAACATAATATATACAAATTAAATTAAAGTTTTTAAGTTAATGCTTATTTTTAAATTTATTTTTATATTAAAACTTATTTATCTATATTTAAAAATAGTAAAATTATAAGAAAATCTTAAAATTAATAAATTTCAAAACTAACTTATAATTTTAGAATTTTCAAAACATATAATTTTAAAATCTAAAATTTAAACGTATATAAAATATTTAAAATCAATACTCATATAAAATCACATATATTACTTTTCAAAACCCTGAAAATCATTTTAATATATATATATATATATATACACACACACACACACACCAACGGTGTCTGTATATAATTTTCTATCCTATGGTCAAGTGATATGGATATTTACCATTTCAATCTGCAACTTAAATATCGGTGGGTATATATCATTTCAACCCGCAATCTCAAACTCAATGTCAATGAAATCGCCTGGGTTTATCATTTTAACCCATAACGATTTTCTTCTATTCTACAAGATCGTTCGGGTATATATCATTTCAACCCATAAGGAATTCTAAACTAACAGGGAACTTGTAGAATGAGAACAAATATGATAAAATATAACATATCAATAACAGATAAAATATACATAACATATCATGGTGTGAGATGTCATAGGTGAATAGTTACAGATAATGGCATATCATATATATAGCAGTTAAATAACTAGCAACAACATATTTCAATTATCGTTTCAAATGAAATCAAATTTAATAAATATAAGAATTTTAATCATGAGTGGTTGCTCACATTTCGAGGTTAGAGATGAACGAGAATGAGATGAGTTACGAATCCAAGCACAAATTCCAAAGCGAAGCAAAATTGGCATGAATTTGATGAAAAAAGCTGATAATAAGGAATTGATAAAACAATCAGAATTAGGTTGATATGAATTGAACTAAATGTGTGTGTGTGTGTGTGTATCAAAAAATAAATTTAAAACATTTATAAAAGTAAAATCTGCATATTTTCAAATCACTATTTAACTTGGCACTTATGGAATAAAATTTCTATATTATATATATACATATATACATATACATATATATATATGAAACCAAACTAATGTATACTCATTAGTATAAATTAATATATATAAAAATATGTCACTCATATTATAAACTTTATAAATGATGCTATAAAATATTTCAATACTGCTATATATATAGGGTCAAATATAAGAGAACCAACTTAATACTATACACAATAATGTAACATATATATAGTAGACTTATGTATAGATCTTATAATCAAACTAATATAAAATCTACACATTTTTAAACATATATAAACTGGCACATATTAAAATTTAAAACAAAACCCATAATGCAAGCTATACAAACAAACAAACATATATATATATATATAACATATAGATAATATAACTTATATAATTTATATACAGCAAATAGGTCATAAACTTTTATAGACTTATATATTCACAAATAGATTATCCAAAACTCAGAAATACAAATATCCAACTTATATCAAAATGTAGAACACATATAAAGTATATAACTTATATATATAACTTACACAGACTCATTCTTAAATAAAATATAAACCAATATATATACCTTATACATGTTTCACGTAAAAGAGCAAATGAACGAATCGGCAAACGGTGGCTGGTGCTGGTGCTTTGTGTAGAGGCAAGGAGGACATGGTGTAGCACATGCAAGCAGCTGCTGGCCAATAGAAATATGGCTGGTGATGGAGTATGGGCATGGGTGCGGGCTCGCGGTTGGCTAGAGAGAGAGTGGGAGATGGAAGTGGCGAAGGGGAAGAGAGAGATGCATGGGATGGTGGAGGTTGCGAAGTGGGGGCATTGTGCTTGGGTTGGGAGGTGGAGTGACTGGGCTCGGCTAAGTGAGGGTGGAAGATGGTTCGGAGGCTTGGGCTCGGTAGTGGGTACTCGCATTAGGTAGAGGGGACCAAATGGGATGGTGGAAGGGAAGATGTTGTCTTGCTAGTGGTTGGCTAGTTTCAAAAATATGAAAACAAACTATAATATGAAAAATATATTTTCAAAGAAGAGACAAAACTAAAGAGGTAGAGAGGAAGAAACTAACCGGAGATGAAAATGAAATAGCAATTAAATTCGAAAAGGTGGAATAACAAAAGCTGCAGTTTGAATTGGTGGATATATTAAAAGTTGAAGGTTGTTGCTATTACACGGTATATAAACGAAGGTTCATGGGAAATCCAAAAGCCAAATTGCGGAACCGATATAGAAATCGTTCGGTAGATTTCGCCGTCTTCCGGATTCCGAAACACACAAACGAATATACTATGAAGATCAGCACGATGAGGCGATCAAAATGATATATAGATATCAGCAATAGGTTCATCCTATCAAAAGTCGATATTCGGTACAGAAAATGCTGTTAATTTGCCGAAAATAAGATAGATGGAGCAATAGCAGTTCAAATTTGATGAAACGAGATATGCACTCAGAAGATAATTTACAAATTTATTATATAAAAATATTCAGGTTTGGAAAACATTTTATTACCATCAAATATTTACTGATTTAAATTTTGAATAAAATTACACAACAAAATAAACTTCCATATTTTCTGATGAAAATTTACCACTAGCTATGTTTAAGTTGACATATTTCAAATATTCAATTTTTATTTCCAAATTAAATATTTTATAATTTCATAAAATTTAAATTAATTACGTTATTAAAATAGTTAAAATTTACAGGTCATTACAACTGTAATTCTTTAAAGTTAATGCACACATGGTTTAATACTTCTTCGTATATAAGAAACATACAAAATTTAAACTCGCTAAAAATGGCAAAGTTCAAGGACAATTCGAAACCAACGCTATAAATGTTGTCTACAAGGCTGTGCTAATATGTTCAAAATGAAAGTTTTGATATTTTTTTTCGTTAGTTATTTCCTTTTGTGATGTTCGACACAAATTAACAATTTTTTTTAATAATACAAGCTTATAGAATAACAATCATCAGCGATGAAATAAATCTTCATTTTATTGATTATTTTATATTTAAAAGCTTGCTTTCTTACATGCCATTTGTATGTCAATTTGCAATTGCAAATCATGTATTTTTCTGTTATATATATATATATTCTTGTATTTCTAAAACATATGTTATTTATACTATTTACACTACAAGGGAAAAGGCAATATCCGACGGTAGAAAACCGTGGCGGCCGTCGGAGGCCGTCGGAAAATACCATAGGAAAATAAGGTGTCGAGGAGCAGTGTTTTTGACGGCTTTCGACACAACTCGCCGTTTTTATTTCCAACGGCTTTCGACAGATTCCGACACTTGTCGGAAGCCTTCGGAAAAATTGAGCTGAAAGCCGTCTGTTAACGCTAAAAATTGAACGCTAACACCCCGGTGTGTAGAAGGTAATTGTGAAAGCACCACCCGTTGGTACGGGAACAAAGTATAAGCAAAGAAATCACAGAAAAGCTATAAAAGACACGATATTTATAGTGGTTCGGCTTAAGATCTAGCCTACGTCCACTTTAAAGCTCTTTATTGCTGATTTGGTTACAATTCTTTACAATCAACTCCGATTACAACACACTTAGACAAATAGCTCAAACCCCGATGTAGAAGAATCCTTCGAATGCATGGCGAATGAGTTATTCTTCCTCTTGAGATTTGTTGAAATGTCTTTGATGATTGGAGTAATAGAAGTGTTGCTTGAGCGTTGTTTGAAGTCGAGACAATGGCAGAGTAATGGCGTCCAGGAAGTGAGCCCCCAAAAAAGTCCCTTGAATGTTGGAGGTGGCCATGTATTTATAGGCAAATTTCTGGGCTGGAATTGTTGATCAAGTCATAAGTCGTGACCGACTCAGGATGAACCGTGACCGACTCAAGATGAGCCGTGACCGACTCACATACCACGAGTCAGCAGGCAGCGGCATAGATGTATCGGTATTAAGCTTGTTCCTTGTTCGCTTGAGTCGCCAGCGACTTATGATAGGTCGTTAGTCATCCTGAGTCGTTGAAATCCTTAGGTCGGTCTGCCCCATGAGTCGCTAACTCCATGAGTCGTTAACCCGTTGAGTCGGTCTGCCCCATGAGTCGCTAACTCCATGAGTCGTTAACCCGTTGAGTCGGTCTGCCCCATGAGTCGCTAACTCCATGAGTCGTTAACCCGTTGAGTCGGCCGGCACCTTTAAGTCGCTAAGGTTATAACCCGGTGAGTCGTTATTCCTCCTGAGTCGTTGAGTCGTAACCCTTCAAGGCCGTTAAGTCGGTAACTCCTCAAGGCTGTTGAGTCGGCAACCAGATAAGGCTGTTGAGTCGGCAACCAGATAAGTTGAGTCGCTGGCTTACTTCACTCTTTAAGTCGTATACCGTTTTGGTCGGGGCGCTGCCCCGCACCCCGCCGCGGGCGCTGCCCCCTGGACCCCTGCGACCTGACCGGTCAGGTCGAACACCGTAGGCGGTGGCGTTTCCCCCGCACCCCCACCTTGGGGGGTTGGCACCCCCCTTGGACCCCCCTCCGTAGGGGATCTTATCTGAAAATTCATTCAACAGAACTTGCTTTATTGGGAGGTTAAATCGACCATCCATCGAGATGAACTATCATTGGCTTCACGGTCGATTTTTGATGTCACGGCCTTGCTGAAAAAGCAGAGTTAACACTTGCCCCTCGAAGTATACGCCTAGGGACTAGGTCGTGTGCTTCGATTCTTCTTAACTCGTGCTTTATTGAGCTGTTGAGCTTGTACTTAGGCAGCTTTACTTTGTTTTGTCCTGAAGCCTTTTTAACTTGACCAATGCGATTCAATGGAACTTTGACCAGAACTTGTTGCATCTCTTTACATATTATTTTAACAACCTGTTAAACGCACCATTTGCAGAAAAATAGGGCGAATATACTCATCACCGATTGCCCATATCGAGTGATGGATTAGATCAAAGAACTGGTATTTTACTGTAAGCAAATTAGTATGGTCTTGATGAAGTGTTGCGAATCAATTATCTTGAATGAAGTATCAACACAAAGTTTACACAGTTATAACTGCTATCTGCATTGACACCGCACTTACTTTCAAATAACAAGCCTTGAATTCTTCTGAATTGACATATGCCAACCAGTATCGTTTCAAGTATTGCTTTATTTACTTGTTATTTTAGTAGCTTTGCACAACACTTCACACGCTTTTAGAAAACGTGCACCTTTACTTTTGAATATTCAGTTCTTCATATAGAATGTCCTTTCGATAAGAAGAGTAGTGGGGCAAACTGGATCTTCCCATTTCTGGGATTTTCAAAATCTGAGTTGTCCGGTACTAATTTCATTCTTTACTTTTGTAGCACTTCCTTCCTCTTTCCGAATATTTCAGTCAGAAGTCAATTTTTAAAAGACTAAGTGCTGCGACGGTTAAGGAGAGGAGCGTTAAATTTTTTGCTGAAAGACGGATTTTTGCACTAATTCGGACTTTTGCACTCTTTTTGGTTGACTTAGCTTCAAGATGCCCCTGGTTTTCAAGAAGAACTTCATATGTCCCAGCTTTTGCAAAGGAACTTGCATCAATGGAACCTATTGCGGAAGCCTTATTGGTGTAATGTTTTACTCCATTTGATGGTGTGGGGTCATCCTTCTTGTTTTGCCTTTTGAAACCCGCACGTGCACAACAAATTTTATAGAAACTTTTGTCTGTATTTGAGAATGTATTTATTCCTCATTTTCATACAAGTTTCTTTATTCTCTTTGGATGATATTGCAGTGAGCTTGTGGTACGTTGCTTGGGTACCGCTTTTATTAATGTAGCAATATTATATTGCCCCCATACCACAACTCATTGTAATATTCTCCATTTTGAGGAGATTTTGGAGAACAATTCTTCTGTTTTTAGAAGACTTGTACTCTTACTTTAGAGAATAACTCTTCCATTTGTAGAAGGCATGCACTCTTTCTTTAGAGAATAATTTTCCAATTTTGAGGAAATATTATTCTTGCTTTAGTAGAGTGTGCCTTGTGTTGGAGAAGCCTTTCTTCTTCTTTTTTTTTTTTTTGCGCCTCGCTGGAGGGCTTTGATTTGACATTTCAACTCTGGAGAAGTGGGCCTCCATAGAGATTGCACTTCATCTCCGGTGAAATGTGCCCCCGAAGAGGTCTTTATTTGGCATTTCAGTTCTGGAGAAGTGGGCCTTCGAAGAGTTTGCACTTCAGCTCTGGTGAAATGTGCCCCCGAAGAGGTCTTTGTTTGGCATTTCAGTTCTGGAGAAATGGGCCTCCGAAGAGTTTTCACTTCAGCCCTGGTGAAATGTGCCCCCAAAGAGGTCTTTATTTGGCATTTCAGCTCTGGAGAAGTGGGCCTCCGAAGAGTTTGCACTTCAGCGGTGAAATGTGCCCCCGAAGAGCTCTTTATTTGGCATTTCAGCTCTGGAGAAGTGGGCCTCCGAAGAGTTTGCACTTCAGCTCTGGTGAAATGTGCCACCGAAGAGGTCTTTATTTGGCATTTCAGCTCTGGAGAAGTGGGCCTCCGAAGAGTTTGCACTTCAGCTCCGGTGAAATGTGCCCCCGAAGAGGACTTTATTTGGCATTTCAGCTCTGGAGAAGTGGGCCTCCGAAGAGTTTGCACTTCAGCTCCGGTGAAATGTGCCCCCGAAGAGTTCTTTATTTGGCATTTCAGCTCTGGAGAAGTGGGCCTCCGAAGAGTTTGCACTTCAGCTCCGGTGAAATGTGCCCCCGAAGAGTTCTTTATTTGGCATTTCAGCTCTGGAGAAGTGGGCCTCCGAAGAGTTTGCACTTCAGCCCCGGTGAAATGTGCCCCTAAAGAGGTCTTTATTTGGCATTTCAGCTATGGAGAAGTGGGCCTCCGAAGAGTTTGCACTTCAGCGGTAAAATGTGCCCCCGAAGAGCTCTTTATTTGGCATTTCAGCTCTGGAGAAGTGGGCCTCCGAAGAGTTTGCACTTCATCTCTGGTGAAATGTGCCCCCGAAGAGGTCTTTATTTGGCATTTCAGCTCTGGAGAAGTGGGCCTCCGAAGAGTTTGCACTTCAGCTCTGGTGAAATGTGCCCCCGAAGAGGTCTTTATTTGGCATTTCAGCTCTGGAGAAGTGGGCCTCCGAAGAGTTTGCACTTCAGCTCCGGTGAAACGTGCCCCCGAAGAGGTCTTTATTTGGCATTTCAGCTCTGGAGAAGTGGGCCTCCGAAGAGTTTGCACTTCAGCTCCGGTGAAATGTGCCCCCGAAGAGGTCTTTATTTGTTTCCTTCCTGCTCGCCCATGTCTTTTCACCATTTGATCCTTAGTGATTCCCCGTTATCATTTCCAAACCCACATTTCCTTCTTTTGGAAGTAGTTTATTTTATCAAAAGAAGTGTACTTAATTGCTAAGTGAGCTTGGAGGGGCGGACACAAGCTACTTAATCGAATGTTCGTTTGCACAAACGATCTCAATTAGTTTGCAAGGGCCCACCTCCAGTTGAATCACTCACTGTTTGCTTGAAGCACTTCTTTTGTAGGATTTGGGTCTGGAATATTTGTGGCCTGATATTCGCCTGTTGAGCGATTTGTAGGAATCGCTTGGCTTTGTGATGTGTTGACTAGGTGAGCTTTGCTTTGATTGCCTGCAACATTAAATCGACATTTTAGCAATATATTTTAAGATTTTTGCATATCGAAATGAAACAAGCATTTTATCGTAATAGAAAGCTTAAGATTTATAGTTTCTATTATTTATTTGCACTGTTTTTACAACGACATTTTATACAGGAATCATAAATCCAGTATTATTCTATGAATTTTAAGCAAAAGCCATTAAGTGAAATATGGCCATTAGGCATCATCTTCAAGAACAAGGATATTCTCTCTCTCCGGGGCTTGTCTCAAAGCACGAGCATATCTTTCCATATCGTCCCAACTTCTGTCCGCTGGGTGAGGGCCCTCTGTGATAGCATTAATGATAAGCCTCTCAGATCCCTGCGTTGCAGTTCTTTCATTTGGGTCGTAATGATGAGTGAGAAGTATTTGCCCCTGAGTGGATGAGGATGGATCATTCCTGTTTCTCCGGACATATTGCTGAAGTTTATTCTCTTTCAATAGCTTCTCAATCAGATCCTTCAAATGGCGACACTCGTCAGTGTCATGGCCAGGTTGATTGTGGAATTTACAGAATCTTTCACTTTGCGTGGCATTTTTCCTAAGTCTCAACTTTTGTGGTTTAGGATATTCAACAATATCCTTTGTTGCTAAGAAAATGTTCTCTGGAGTATCAGTTAAGGGAGTATAATCCGACGGTTCAAAGTGGCGGTTTTTCTTTGGATTTCCCTGCTTTTTCCCATCATCATTCTTCCTTTTCTGTCCTCGAGATTCTCCTTTATTAGAAGTAACATTGACATTCTGAATTTCGGTCACGACTGCTTTTGTTGGCATAGGAAAGCTTTCCAAGCGCATAAACTCGTCGGCCTTCTTATAGAATTTCTCAAGTGAGTTTGGCTCCTTCATTTTTAGCCATTTGCCAAATTCACTCGATTTATCGATAGCCCGCATCAGGTAAGTCAAAACCATCCGTGGCTCTGCGTTATCAACCTCGGCCAAGGCTATATTGAAGCGGTTTAATAACGATCTGATAGACTCCCCAGGATTTTGTTCTAGACTAGAGAGTGACATTATATCCTTGGCCTTTGTAGCATATAGCCTGAACTGATCTTTGAACTTTTGTGTTAAGTCAGAAAATTGATCCACGGATCTAACTGTTAGCTTTGCGAACCAAAGTAAGGCCACTCCCTCTAAGTATATCGGAAAGTATCGGCACTTGATTTCATCTGTCGCTCTTGCCCCGGTCATATGCCAATCGTACTTGTACAGGAACTGATTAGGGTCACTTGTGCCTCGATAGGCCGGGATAGTAGGAGGTACAAATTTCCTTGGAAACTCTGCCTTCAAGATCTTTTCGGTGAAAGGTGTCTTACTTGGAGCAAACCCCCAATCATTTTCATCCTCTTGCCTCTGCATGCTCTCTTTCATAATTGAACGAATCATCCCTGATAGGTACTCCTTATCGTTCAGAGGCTTTGCCGGGCAGAAGTCAGCTGCTCTTTCAGAAGTTTGCCTGGGCAAATGTTCGCGAAAAATTGGCTGCGGCCTTGAACCTTCAGCTTGAGAAGGTGCCCTGCGGCAGTGCCAACTGCTCTTTGAGGGATACCTTTCTCTTGGGAATCATGGGCATCATCTACAAAGGTCTCTTCATTATTTTCTGTTTGACGGTTGCCCCCAAGTAAAGCATTCATTCTTTCCAGCATTAGAGCGTTCTGGGCTTCCATTTGCTGATATAACCCAGAAACTGCAGCATCAAACACCTCTTGTGTAATTCCAACACTCGGAGCTGCTTCATTTGGAGCAAGAGAAGTGGTAGTATTCTCATGAGCATCACCGGATCTATCAGATCTGATCTGTCTTCCAGTAGCCATTATCTCGGATAAACTTCTGGTCTTTAGAGAGATTCTTTCAACAAACTTTCGTGAAGCAATGGTGAAAGTATTCCTGAGTTCAATTCTCAGTGAAAGCACCAAAAATGTTAACGCTAAAAATTGAACGCTAACACCCCGGTGTGTAGAAGGTAATTGTGAAAGCACCACCCGTTGGTACGGGAACAAAGTATAAGCAAAGAAATCACAGAAAAGCTATAAAAGACACGATATTTATAGTGGTTCGGCTTAAGATCTAGCCTACGTCCACTTTAAAGCTCTTTATTGCTGATTTGGTTACAATTCTTTACAATCAACTCCGATTACAACACACTTAGACAAATAGCTCAAACCCCGATGTAGAAGAATCCTTCGAATGCATGGCGAATGAGTTATTCTTCCTCTTGAGATTTGTTGAAATGTCTTTGATGATTGGAGTAATAGAAGTGTTGCTTGAGCGTTGTTTGAAGTCGAGACAATGGCAGAGTAATGGCGTCCAGGAAGTGAGCCCCCAAAAAAGTCCCTTGAATGTTGGAGGTGGCCATGTATTTATAGGCAAATTTCTGGGCTGGAATTGTTGATCAAGTCATAAGTCGTGACCGACTCAGGATGAACCGTGACCGACTCAAGATGAGCCGTGACCGACTCACATACCACGAGTCAGCAGGCAGCGGCATAGATGTATCGGTATTAAGCTTGTTCCTTGTTCGCTTGAGTCGCCAGCGACTTATGATAGGTCGTTAGTCATCCTGAGTCGTTGAAATCCTTAGGTCGGTCTGCCCCATGAGTCGCTAACTCCATGAGTCGTTAACCCGTTGAGTCGGTCTGCCCCATGAGTCGCTAACTCCATGAGTCGTTAACCCGTTGAGTCGGTCTGCCCCATGAGTCGCTAACTCCATGAGTCGTTAACCCGTTGAGTCGGTCGGCACCTTTAAGTCGCTAAGGTTATAACCCGGTGAGTCGTTATTCCTCCTGAGTCATTGAGTCGTAACCCTTCAAGGCCGTTAAGTCGGTAACTCCTCAAGGCTGTTGAGTCGGCAACCAGATAAGGCTGTTGAGTCGGCGACCAGATAAGTTGAGTCGTTGGCTTACTTCACTCTTTAAGTCGTATACCGTTTTGGTCGGGGCGCTGCCCCGCACCCCGCCGGGGGCGCTGCCCCCTGGACCCCTGCGACCTGACCGGTCAGGTCGAACACCGTAGGCGGTGGCGTTTCCCCCGCACCCCCACCTTGGGGGGTTGGCACCCCCCCTGGACCCCCCCTGGACCCCCCCTCCGTAGGGGATCTTATCTGAAAATTCATTCAACAGAACTTGCTTTATTGGGAGGTTAAATCAACCATCCTTCGAGATGAACTATCATTGGCTTCACGGTCGATTTTTGATGTCACGGCCTTGCTGAAAAAGCAGAGTTAACACTTGCCCCTCGAAGTATACGCCTAGGGACTAGGTCGTGTGCTTCGATTCTTCTTAACTCGTGCTTTATTGAGCTGTTGAGCTTGTACTTAGGCAGCTTTACTTTGTTTTGTCCTGAAGCCTTTTTAACTTGACCAATGCGATTCAATGGAACTTTGACCAGAACTTGTTGCATCTCTTTACAGATTATTTTAACAACCTGTTAAACGCACCATTTGCAGAAAAATAGGGCGAATATACTCATCACCGATTGCCCATATCGAGTGATGGATTAGATCAAAGAACTGGTATTTTACTGTAAGCAAATTAGTATGGTCTTGATGAAGTGTTGTGAATCAATTATCTTGAATGAAGTATCAACACAAAGTTTACACAGTTATAACTGCTATCTGCATTGACACCGCACTTACTTTCAAATAACAAGCCTTGAATTCTTCTGAATTGACATATGCCAACCAGTATTATTTCAAGTATTGCTTTATTTACTTGTTATTTTAGTAGCTTTGCACAACACTTCACACGCTTTTAGAAAACGTGCACCTTTACTTTTGAATATTCAGTTCTTCATATAGAATGTCCTTTCGATAAGAAGAGTAGTGGGGCAAACTGGATCTTCCCATTTCTGGGATTTTCAAAATCTGAGTTGTCCGGTACTAATTTCATTCTTTACTTTTGTAGCACTTCCTTCCTCTTTCCGAATATTTCAGTCAGAAGTCAATTTTTAAAAGACTAAGTGCTGTGACGGTTAAGGAGAGGAGCGTTAAATTTTTTGCTGAAAGACGGATTTTTGCACTAATTCGGACTTTTGCACTCTTTTTGGTTGACTTAGCTTCAAGATGACCCTGGTTTTCAAGAAGAACTTCAGATGTCCCAGCTTTTGTAAAGGAACTTGCATCAATGGAACCTATTGCGGAAGCCTTATTGGTGTAATGTTTTACTCCATTTGATGGTGTGGGGTCATCCTTCTTGTTTTGCCTTTTGAAACCCGCACGTGCACAACAAATTTTATAGAAACTTTTGTCTGTATTTGAGAATGTATTTATTCCTCATTTTCATACAAGTTTCTTTATTCTCTTTGGATGATATTGCAGTGAGCTTGTGGTACGTTGCTTGGGTACCGCTTTTATTAATGTAGCAATATTATATTGCCCCCATACCACAACTCATTGTAATATTCTCCATTTTGAGGAATCCCATACCACAACTCATTGTAATATTATATTGGGTACCGCTTTTATTAATGGATCAATTCCAAAAATATTTAATATTTTCAAAGATCACTTTAAAAATCATTTTAAAATCCCAACATCTGGGTCCAATGATGCTACACACCAAATAGTCAATCACGACAACAACGATATCATATATCAATATGAAAATCAATCAAATATCAAAATATCTGAAATCAAATAAAACTGTTGAGGAATCCAGTTGGATCCCTCCAACCTGTTTTCCTGCATCCAAAAACATTAGCACAATACCAATTTCGCTCCAGTACGAAATTATCGCGGTATATGTTCTTATTAAATACTATCCGCTTAATAACGGCGTAATAGGGTCTCATCCGCTAAAAAATGCGGGGAATCAACAACTGCAATATATACATATGCCAATATATATATATTGATATTGTATATAATACCAATTTCACTGTTTATGAAATATTCGCGGTATATGTTTTTAATAAATAACATCCGCTTACTAACGGCGCATAATATCTATTTTAACAATCAATAGATAACAATCATCATTCAAACATGCATTCAAATATTTTAAATCTAACTATTTAAAATAAAATCGAAACTAATTCGATTGAGTGAGAAGTTCTCACCTTGATTTTAAATTCCGTTTTAGCGATTTATTTCGAATAAAATTAAACGGACGTTTAATTTTACCCAAAATTTTCACTAACTCCAAACGACTCCAAACCAACTCCATCGCGTAGTGCTCGACGATACGATTCCAACGCAACTGGTTTCGCGCGTTTTCGACCTCGTATGAAAAAGTTATGAATTTTTAAAGGTTGTACACGATTTTATAACTAAATTACAACATAAACTAAAATATTTAAACCCACATCCATTTCAGGCCATTAGATCCTTCATCATGCAAATCTGGCCGTCCCTCCTTTTCTTCCCTCTCACGTTCTTCTACAGGTCACTCACGTACACAAACCCATTCCTTAGCCAACTAGGGTTCCAATTTGCAATCCCATTTCTCGACGAAACTCGATCAAACCACTTGCAATAGGAAGCCCTTCGCGAGAGCTACCTCCACCACCAATCACCTGAAGCTCGACCTGCTCTAGACCCCACGAAATGCGTGCGAAATCTGCAGGTTTCGGCCTCCATTGCTCCCTCCACGTCGCTCCAAACACGATCATCACCGTATGGAATCGAAGCTCTCGTCGAGCTCTTCGACTTTGTAGTTGAGCACTTCGCGTAATTCCTTACGGATTGAGAGAGATTAATGGAAGAAGATGAGATGATTTCAGCCATCCAAAGGGGGGGAGGCGGCTGCAGATGTAAATTAGGGTTAGGGTTTTATCTTTTTTTTTTTTTTTCCTTGAGTGAGGGGCTATTTATAAGGAACCGACGAAACACTATTCATCCCGGAAATTCCGAACTCCGATTTAGGCGCCGTAACCAGCGTTTCTAAGGTTTACCCCGCGTTCCGGACACAATGGAACAGGTTTCGAAAGCTAATTCGGAAGTATGTGCGAGTTATGGCTGTAAACGCTCAATTTGAATTAAACCGATTTAACTCGATTTCTAGGCGTTTTAATTTGTACCGGACAAACAGTAAATCCAATTGACTTGAAATTTGAAACCTTACAATAATATCACATTACGGATCCGATGAAACTGGTTTCGTCGAAATCCGAGACTTTTTGAAAAATGGCTATTTTCACTCGTCAAATTTAAATTAAAAATAAATCGATGTGTTTCGAGCTGCCACGATCAAACGATAACTCCGATTGACACGAAATTTGAAATCCGGTAATAACTAACTATTACGGATCCAATGAAATTGGTTTCGTTCAATTCTGAGACTGTTCAAAAATTGACTATTTTCACTAGTCGATTTAAATATTAAAATATTCAATTTTCACAAATTAACTTTTAATTCGATTTTAAAAGTTCTAAAATATCATTATAACTTCAATATGATAAAATAAAATTTTACAAACCATTTTCAATCATATTTAACTATATTTTCAATTATTTCCATAATTTAACGTATTAAATTATCGATTTAATTATCCAATTAAATTCAATAATTCAAATAAAAATTTATTTGGCTTATAAATTCACTTATTAATATTTAAAATAAATTAAATATTAAAATTTCAATTTCTAAAAATTCTGGGTCGTTACAATCTTCCCCACTTAAAAGAATTTCGTCCTCGAAATTAACAAGTAAGAAAGTTACAGAATCTATTAACTTTCCAAAAATTCATAGTTAAACTCCTTACAATAACTTACTAAGTTTTTCAAAATCATACTTAGTTATCTTTTCAAAAACAACTACTATTGTTTAACTTTCAATTCAAAATCAAAGTTAAAGTTTTCAAAAGTTTTCCCATTTTCTCAAATTTTTCTAACGCCTTAAATTTTCGAAAAAATTCGCCATAGTCTCCTTTGCGCGGCTCGATCCGAAAAAAAAATGACAGTATATATATCACAAATATACATCTCATCAAGTAATGAGGCATCCCGAAGGGAAAAAAGTGTAAAAGTACGGTATGTAATCCGAGATATGTACCTTATATTTTATTAGCAAGCATATACGGCTAATATAGCGCAAAAGCGAGCTCCAAATGCGAAGCAAACGCGATCCGCACCTACTAATTACTCAACAAACAACATGAGAACATGCATATAGGAAATAATCTCAATATACAACATATAGCAACATAATAACTATATATGCTAACATAGAAATGCATTCAATAGCAATATATATTCAACCATCAACCAACTAACATCCATAACCAATAAATATTCATTCATATTCTCTTTAATATTCAATGAAATGGGTTTTCACTCTAAATCATATTTGATTTATTTACATTGGATTTTATCAACATTCATTCTCAATTCAATTAGTTCATATTCAAGTTGGTTCACTTCCAATTCAAATTCAATTCTATTCAAATTTATTTACTTCTAATTTGAATTCAATTACATAGCTTTAAATTTCACTAATTCACTTTCATTAATACTTAAGTTCATATCCATCACTTAATTTTATTAATTTACTTTGATACTAATATCAACTTCATTCCATATCACTTAAGTTATATTCCATTTAACTTTAAATTCATTTTTTATTATAACTCATATTCATAAATATATTCATATAGTTTCACTTCTTATATATAAGTTTATTTCACAACTGTAAATCACTTTAATTATAATTCAATTCTTATAATTCTTTTTGCTTATACAATTTATTCTTCAATTTAGATTATTCAAACAACTAAACAATCAACTTATATACACTTTAATAATTCTGAAAAAAAAATTATTTCTTTATATATATAAAATATACTCAAGGTAAAATTATTTCATTTACCCAATTTTCTTTTTTAACAATATTGTGTCGAATTGTTCTATTCAAGTGTTTAGAAACCCCTTCGGCATAGTTGTACATACCGTGCTGACGAAGGTTCATATGCCACTCAACAAACCAATCATCACAATATAAAACAATTTTATATTCACTAACAAATACGCTCTCATAGCTATTATTACACTCAAATTCATTCTAGAGTACTACTGACTCTATCTCTAATGAATTATACCCAACAGAACCATGGTTGTCGCTTAACCATAAGCTCTGATACCACATTGTCAGGACACGATTCTTCGTCTTCCGAAAATTCAACATCGATACTCACTTTATCGACTGTCGAGGAATCGAACGACGGAAAACCGAACACTGAGGGTTTTTAAAAGATTTTAAGAAGAGAAAAAGTAGAAAAGAAGATAGAAAATTTAGATAGGGAAAAGGAAATAGAGAATTAGAAAATAAAATAGAAAAGAGAAAATAGAGAAGAGATAGAAAAACAGAAAATAATTTTAAAATAGAAAGAAAAGAAAATAGAAAATTTAGATAGGGAAAAGAAGATAGGAAATTTTAAAAATAGAAGAAATAGAAGAAAAAGAGAATAGTGGAAAAAGAAAAACAGAAGAAAATAGGACGGAACAGAAAACAACAGAACAACATCAGAATCTCACAATTCGCAGCGGAACAACATATAATAATAAATGAATAATCTTTAAACAAAGAACTATCAGTTATTACATTTTATACATTACATTACATCATATCATCAGAGTGTACAACAACAACAACAAACAGTGCAGCGGAAAAGAAATACTATATAAATTAGTAATACGCCATGCCATCCAGCTTGCCTCCAGCAACTCCAGAATATCCTGATAAACCTTACTCTTGACTGCCCGTGTGGAAATTGGTGAGCACCCAGAGTTTAGGAAGGAAAACAATAAACTCCAAGTCAGTCATGAGACTGGTGTGAGAACTCAAAACAGTTTATTTAACTTTAAAATCAAAATAGAGGAATATTTTTATTTCAATTCGCAATGCTTTTAAAAATGAGACTACCATAAGGCCTCCCGCACACACACACAATGCAAACGCAGAATCGGAGGAGATTTCTCCTTATGATAGTCAAAGATGCTTGATACGCATTTAAAATAACATTTGATATTATTACTAGTGCATAGTGTAGAAAAAATTCATTTCGAAAGTAAAGATATAAATCTTAGCCAACATAGACATTTCGAACTATGCCTACTATAGCTACCATCCAAACAGTGGTGACCACCATAAGTGAATGATAGGTTCTACAACTAAAACCGTACAAGTTTCGTATTGGGAATTGGATTTCCAACAAATGGTCAGGCCAAGGAACTTCCCATTGCCACATGAGAATGCCTCTGGAAAGACATCCCCAAGAACCAAACCGGAACTCTGCCAACACAAGGCCGGGTTACCCCTAACTGGGTAACTACTGACACGAGCACGCCATTCCCCGATCGTAAACGACCTTTCTCACGGGATCCCGAAAACCAACAACCACAAAGTAATAAATTCATAGTAACCACATAGGTTAAATATCTGGGCTCCATACCATGATACCACCTCTATCCAGAAGGAAACGTACATACCCTAAAGGGTGCTACCCCTCATAACCTTGCCGCATCTTTCCTGTTTTGACCATTTCCGGGGTGTGAGGTTCGACGAAGTCACGTCCACAAAAACATACTTTATACAAAAGCCATGCTTTGGGTCAACAAATGTTCAACACAATGATCACCAAGATAGACGATCAAATAAACGATCCTATCACAATAATCAACACAATGATCATTTCAGCATCATTCAGCATATCACATTACCAAATTGGGAATATATCGCTGATAACTTCAACTATATAACCTCTGAGCTCGTACGTCTCAGAGAAGGGTGTTAAGCTAAAAGAATAAATTCTCCGCCACCAACAGAAATATATTTGAATGAAATCGGCTTTATATCTCAACTTGTAATGTCAGACACACAATCCATACAAGTCTGTTCCGGGATCGAACAAAACCGAAGGCACTTACAAAGAAGTCCTTGCAATCCGGATATTCACAATCCTGATCGGATTTCCCATCACTTAGGGAGTCTCTATACCGCTGCAACTCAGTGCAGAGACAATCGACAGGTCATCCTATCGCTCTCGCAAATACCGGGTCTTCAACACCGATCTTCAATGCAATTATAACGACGTATCACATATTCGGAATGGGTTATACGACCCCATGGTCCTTTCCCGGTTAACCCGAATAGTGAGCGCTTATTCAAAAATAAGTGTAGCATTCACATTCAAACAAATCACATCAAATACCCATTCAAAGAGAAATATTGATAGTCGGTTATTGAACTATCAATAGATATGCACACATCACCAGATTCCAAATAATTTTCCAAATTATTTATTTTCCAAAATATCTTTACAAGATATAAAATTTCACACTTCAAAAATAAATCAAATATTTATTTTTAAACCAATTCCACTTTCTTTTATAAATTCCTTAGTGAATTTATAATCCAAAAATATCAATGAATATTCGATTTCAATTATTCATTTTCAATATTTCTTTTCAATTTATCTTTAAAAGGATAAATTCTCAAAATATTCACTTTATATTGGAAAACATTTCCATACTTATTTAATAAGTAATTCACAAATTTTATTTATTTTCAACACTTGGAAAATATTCAATATACTTAAATCGAAATTAAGTATATATTTCATTCTTTTAAGAAAATCATTCTCTTAAACATATTTATTTGGGCCAAAACGAATGTTGCGTAAAACATCGTTACGACAACCCAAAATCACTACTATCGGGATTCGAAATTAAAATAGATATATAAATCCCAATACTATACAAAACATTTCCTTTCGGAAGTTATTTACTATAACAACAGTGTTATAGTCCATCATCTCCTTTTATTTCTCGAAACATCTATTTCAACAATAAATGTTGAAATCTATGGTTTCGAATCTCAACACATTTTAAAACATCGTTAGATCGTTTTAATTCTATTTAAAACATTCACATTCTAAACATTTTCTTTAACATATTATTCACTATTCAAAAACGTGAATATACTACGTTAACCAATTTCATCCTTTTATTCATTTTAATTCAAAGGATTATTCACTATTCAAAAATGTGAATATAACTCCATTTATAGGTTTCAACAAATTTTCTTGTCAAATAAGTCATTTGCGAATTTATGAAACAACGTTTATAAATTCCATTTCTATTTATTTATAAAAACTTCCTTTTTATAAATTCTTTTATTAACCTATTCCAGTTTATAACTCAATTATAAACTAAAAGTTCATACTATAAGTCAAATGCTTATAAAACAATTACTTTACAAAAATCGTTCTTTTAAAGGCTTTCCAAATCAAAAATCTTATAACTTATAAGATTCATTTATTTAACCAAATCTATTCTTCAAATAACTTCACAAATTTATAAATCTTACTATTTATAAATTTCATTTATAACTTCACCATTTTTAATTTTATAAATTCCATTCATTTACAAAATTCATTTTCACTTCATTCAAACACTTATAAAAACTCGTTTTATAATGTCCATATTTCAATTTATAAATATCCATTTATAAATCTCTTAATATAATTCAATTTATATTATTCTTTTAAAACTTCTTTAATCTCCTTTATTATTTCACCATTTTGATTTATAAAATAATTAAATTTTATAAATCCTATATTTAAACTTTTATAATAATTCAAAAATCCAATTTAAACTATTTTATAAAATCAATAGCATCATATTCTCAAAAATCAGTTTTTAACTGTATTTCACAAAAATCATAATTTTTATAACATTAAAAATTATAACGTTTATTTATTTGAAATGGATCAATTCCAAAAATATTTAATATTTTCAAAGATCACTTTAAAAATCATTTTAAAATCCCAACATCTGGGTCCAATGATGCTACACACCAAATAGTCAATCACGACAACAACGATATCATATATCAATATGAAAATCAATCAAATATCAAAATATCTGAAATCAAATAAAACTGTTGAGGAATCCAGTTGGATCCCTCCAACCTGTTTTCCTGCATCCAAAAACATTAGCACAATACCAATTTCGCTCCAGTACGAAATTATCGCGGTATATGTTCTTATTAAATACTATCCGCTTAATAACGGCGTAATAGGGTCTCATCCGCTAAAAAATGCGGGGAATCAACAACTGCAATATATACATATGCCAATATATATATTGATATTATATATAATACCAATTTCACTGTTTATGAAATATTCGCGGTATATGTTTTTAATAAATAACATCCGCTTACTAACGGCGCATAATGTCTATTTTAACAATCAATAGATAACAATCATCATTCAAACATGCATTCAAATATTTTAAATCTAACTATTTAAAATAAAATCGAAACTGATTCGATTGAGTGAGAAGTTCTCACCTTGATTTTAAATTCCGTTTTAGCGATTTATTTCGACGTTTAATTTTACCCAAAATTTTCACTAACTCCAAACGACTCCAAACCAACTCCATCGCGTAGTGCTCGACGATACGATTCCAACGCAACTGGTTTCGCGCGTTTTCGACCTCGTATGAAAAAGTTATGAATTTTTAAAGATTGTACACGATTTTATAACTAAATTACAACATAAACTAAAATATTTAAACCCACATCCATTTCAGGCCATTAGATCCTTCATCATGCAAATCTGGCCGTCCCTCCTTTTCTTCCCTCTCACGTTCTTCTACAGGTCACTCACGTACACAAACCCATTCCTTAGCCAACTAGGGTTCCAATTTGCAATCCCATTTCTCGACGAAACTCGATCAAACCACTTGCAATAGGAAGCCCTTCGCGAGAGCTACCTCCACCACCAACCACCTGAAGCTCGGCCTGCTCTAGACCCCTCGAAATGCGTGCGAAATCTGCAGGTTTCGGCCTCCATTGCTCCCTCCACGTCGCTCCAAACACGATCATCACCGTATGGAATCGAAGCTCTCGTCGAGCTCTTCGACTTTGTAGTTGAGCACTTCGCGTAATTCCTTACGGATTGAGAGAGATTAATGGAAGAAGATGAGATGATTTCAGCCATCCAAAGGGGGGGAGGCGGCTGCAGATGTAAATTAGGGTTAGGGTTTTATCTTTTTTTTTTTTTCCTTGAGCGAGGGGCTATTTATAAGGAACCGACGAAACACTATTCATCCCGGAAATTCCGAACTCCAATTTAGGCGCCGTAACCAGCGTTTCTAAGGTTTACCCCGCGTTCCGGACACAATGGAACAGGTTTCGAAAGCTAATTCGGAAGTATGTGCGAGTTATGGCTGTAAACGCTCAATTTGAATTAAACCGATTTAACTCGATTTCTAGGCGTTTTAATTTGTACCGGACAAACAGTAAATCCAATTGACTTGAAATTTGAAACCTTACAATAATATCACATTACGGATCCGATGAAACTGGTTTCGTCGAAATCCGAGACTTTTTGAAAAATGGCTATTTTCACTCGTCAAATTTAAATTAAAAATAAATCGATGCGTTTCGAGCTGCCACGATCAAACGATAACTTCGATTGACACGAAATTTGAAATCCGTTAATAACTAACTATTACGGATCCAATGAAACTGGTTTCGTTCAATTCTGAGACTGTTCAAAAATTGACTATTTTCACTAGTCGATTTAAATATTAAAATATTCAATTTTCACAAATTAACTTTTAATTCGATTTTAAAAGTTCTAAAATATCATTATAACTTCAATATGATAAAATAAAATTTTACAAACCATTTTCAATCATATTTAACTATATTTTCAATTATTTCCATAATTTAACGTATTAAATTATCGATTTAATTATCCAATTAAATTCAATAATTCAAATAAAAATTTATTTGGCTTATAAATTCACTTATTAATATTTAAAATAAATTAAATATTCAAATTTTAATTTCTAAAAATTCTGGGTCGTTACAATTATAACCTGAAAGCCGTCGGAAATCTGTTGTATTTTTTTTATATTTCTGCTGCAATATAGCATTCCATCCACATTTCTCATACAAATACTATTCCACAAATACTGCGGAATCCAATGTATAATATTGTAACCAAATATCAAAAACCAAACTATACACAATTCGCCAAACAAAAAAATACATAAAATTAAGTCAAAACATATAATCATTATCCAAACTAATGTACAATACATAATAATATCCACAACACCAAATGTTCTATCAATTCATACATCCCCAGCATCCACATAATTACACAACAAAACAGGTAAGTGTGTCATAATATAGTACGTAAATCAACAAGTACCTCTACCATCTGCCAAATCATACAAAACAGAAAAACTTACCGACCAAAGCAATCAATCAATCTCCTCCAGAACCTGAGCAAAGGGAAGCGGCCACCATACTGCTGCATGTACTCAACGATACGCTGGTCTAGCAACTGTGTGGTCTCTATGGCCTGCCGACGTTTTTGCTCCTCCAGCTGCGCCGCTCTAGCTTGCAAATCTTCGATCTCTGCTAGATCGATCTGAGCTCTAGTCAGCATGCCCCATCTCTGATTGCTAACCTGTAATAAATATTTAATTTAGCTATGTGATCTCTATAAGTGTATGTGCAGGTATGTGATTGATTAGCAGTGTGATAATGTTATTTAATTTAGTTTACGATGTTTATGTAAGTGTATGCTCGTGCTGATAACATCTTAGATTGTGGTAACACCAAATAACTATAGTGACAAGATTGTTGATTTATATTTTGAAACACTATAACATTGGAAAATTTTAGCATAAGTAAAGTAACTATATGGTAGGATGAGAGCAATAAATTTGAAATTACTCCTTAATTGCCAATATATTATTTACTTACCACTTGATTGCCAAATCCATATCGTCTGCCATGCTCCAATAGATCCATAACTGACTCAAAAATAGCATCCTCCTCATCCGTCGTCCGCTAATCTCGACCCATATCAGCAAAGTGTTTCTGGCGCTGCTCCATAAATTTTTCCTGCATTAATACATTAATATCATCATATCTTATTTCATTATATTTTAACAAGTAGAACAATTGCTAATACTGCATAAAATGAAATATGCTTACATGGTTCTTGCTGGATTTATCGTCGTGCCATGTATACAAAACTGTCTCTTCCGTATTTACATGCCCGATAGCATGCGTACGAGTAAACATGTCCATATAGCCCACGGGACCATGCACCTCAGTTTCCTAAAATTGATTTTTACATACAATTATTGTACATTTAAAATTATATAGCACAAACTATTTATAATTTGCATTCAGTAAATTTACCAACTCCTGCCGATACTGCTGAAATGACTTCGACCCTCCACGATGAGTGACGGAATTTTTATTTCTGTGTGTAAAGTTTCTTTCAGACTCTACCTGTACATTCATAATTTGATACATTATCTATCGATCATGTATATTTTTTGATATTTACTACCGGTCAAATATTTTTTAAAAATTAGTATACTTGACTTTGCCTCGTCAGTTTTCCAGTATTCTAACCATGCTTGTCATACGCTCTCCCCAATCCAACGTGGTTTCTTACCTTATTTCTTGATTTCGAATATCGAGTCCCTATAGTTTTTATGCATCTTCTTTGTAATGACCCAGAATTTTGGTCGTTAGATTTTGAACATTAATTCATTTTAAATGTTAAATGTGGATTATGAATTGATTTTGAAGTAAGAAGATTTTGGTTAAATCAAATTAGCTACAATATCGAGTATGGAAATTCAATTGGATTTAAATAATAATAATTAAATATTTGGCATTGGGATAATTAGTGAATCTGGATGTAAATGGTTATGAAAATGGTTTCTAAGATTTCTTTTTGGTCTTGTTTGATTTGATTTGTAATATTGAATTTTTGGATGGAATCATAGGTCGATAAGCTGAATTTGGAATTTTATATTATTTTAATAATGAAATTTAATATTTTAATAATGTAAATAATCAGATTTTGATTTAAATTGAATTAGAATGATTTCTTATGTGATTATAGATTTTATATGATTTATAATTAAGTTCGTAAAATTTTAAAAGTGAAATTTTAAGTGATTTCGACGATTTCGAAAATCGCTCGAATTAATCGACGAGTTAAAATAGCCTTCCGGGGCACAGTCTCAGAATTCGACGAAACTAGTTCCATTGGATACGTAATAGTTAGTTATTATCGGATTTCAATTTTCGTAGCATTTGATTTTACCGTTTGTCCGTACGGGTGAGAAACGCATTGAAATTAAAATCGAAAATTAAATATTTTAAATCGATTCAAAATTTATCTTTTACATACGGCCAAATTATTTTTGAAACACGTTCCACTGTGTTCGGAATACGGGTAAAATCCTTTCAACGCCTGGCGGCATGTATGATTCGGAGTTCGTTCGAAATCATGAATTTGGTGGAAATTAATAATAAAATATTATATTAAATCGTTTATATATATTCACGTTTTAACTAAACCCTAGGAGAGAATTGACCCGCTACCTTCGTTAGTTTCAACGGCCATAACCCTCTGACCTTCTACATCAAATCTCTCCAAATCCACTCGTTTATTTCACAATTCTCCAACTAGAGAATCGAAGAATTAGTCGAGCTCTTCGAAGTGGACGGTCATGATCGAATTTAGTGAATCGACGTGGTGGCAGTTTGGGTTCAAACGTCTTGACTTTGTGCACAGATTTCGAGGCAGTGGTGGAGATTGGCTACGTTGGTCTTTGCTCAAGGGTCGAGGGGATATAGGCGTGCACGTCGGTGGCCCCTGATCGATCTCGCGATGATCGAGGGGAGTGCGGCTCGGTGGAGTAGCGGCGTGGGATGCAGGTTCTTCGTTCTGAAAGTGTTCGTGAGAAGGATAGGAACAGACGATTTTTCCTTTGTTCAATTTGAACGGCCGATGGTATTAAAAAATAAATAAAAATATTTTACTTTAAATTCTATTTAACATCTTTAAAACTGAATATCTTTCGCTTCCATAGTCGGATTTCGACGAAATTAGCGGCGCTGGAACCGCAGCGAGTAGCTCTACGCTGCAGTTCAGGTCTGGGATCATTCTGATTGTAACGAACCAGAATTTCTATTAATTAAAATTTGAATATTTAATTGATTTTAAATATTAATAAGTGAAATTTATAAGTCGAATAAATTTTATTTCGAATAATTGGATTTAATTGGATAATTAAATCGATAATTTAATATGTTGAAATACGGTGGACGTATTGATGTCGGCATTCGTGGACGAAAGATCGCAAACTTTACACTGATTAAGTAAAAATTTAGGTTAAATCGAACGCCGTTCGATTTAATTTAAAATTGGAACGCACATCGAATTTAAGGTGAGTTTATCTCACTCACATTTGGACTGCAAGTTAGTTTAAATAGTTAATATTTAAATTATTGTTTGATTGGTTGAATGTGATAATGGTTATCAGATTGGATCAATATTTATTTGTTGTGCTAACATCTATGGATGTAGGAAAACAGATTGGAGGGATCCAACTGGATTTCTCACAATATAGAAATTATTTTCACAATTGATGATGTATGTTATTTCTATATTGTGATAGATCAATTTTGAAAATTAAATTGTGTTTTGTTATGATTGGATAAATAAAATCTGGGATTTTAAAGTATAAATTAAGTAAATCGGGATTAAAAGGAAATGAAGAGGGATTTTTGAGCAACGAATTTAAGGAAATTAAATTCAAGAAGTAGTTTGGAAATTGGAAGTGTTTTTGGAATAGGGATTTAAAAGGAAATGAGAAATAGAAATTTATAAACTGGGTTTATAAATGAAATGGAATATTTATGGACGATAAATATTTAAGATATAGATTTTCAGAGGGAATTTCTGTAAGAAGTGCGAATTGTTTTAAAAATAAAAGCGATTATTTTTAAAGGATGGGAAGTGTAGTTTTCTTGAAAACTAAGCATGTTTCAAAGAAAATTTTTTTGCAGTATAAACTAAAAAGTTTTGAAAGGTGTTTTTAGAATATTTTAGAAAATTATTATTATTATTATTAATTATTTTTAAGTGAAAGTAAATATTTATTTAAGTAACTAAGGTATTTAATTATTTAAAAGGTAATTTAGTATTATGTTTTCTAAAGGGAATTTAATATTAATATTTGATATAATAACCTCATATAAAAAAGAAATTTTTTGATTTAAGTTACTTAAGAAACTTTTATAGATTTTCAAAAGTACAATCTGAATATAGAATTTAGTAATCATATTTTAAGTGTATTTTGAAAGTGATTTCCAGGAAATACGAAATGTGTTTAAAAAAAATAAAAAGGGTTTATTTTTAAAGTATTGGGAGAAATCTACGAGATTTAAACGTAAATTTGAATTGAGATAAATCCAGCGGGATTTATAAAAAGAATTCTTTGGTTTATTCTAAAATGGAAGTGTATTTCCCTGAAAACCAAGTACGTTTTTAAAGAAGATTTTGTGTAAAAGTTAGAAGCTTTGAAGTTGTTTTAAAAGAATGGTTTCAAGAAATTATTATTTAAGTGGTAAAAATTTTAAAAGTGAATATTTATCAAATTAGTTATAGTAGTAATTATTATAAAGGGTTAATTAGTATTATGTTTTAAAAGAATATTTTTATATTTATATTTTATAAAATGGATTTATTTTAAAGATAGTTTGGTTAAAGTTATTCGAAACTAGTATAGAATTTTGTAACTCCTCTTTTAAAATTTAATCTAACTTAACCTTTATGATCATATTAGTTTATATCTTATAAAATAATCTTGCTTTAAATATTTTTAAAATACATTTTTGTATAAAATGTTTAAGTAGTCTAATTTAAATATTTAAGGTATATTTCAGAATAAAGTGATTTAATCGTTTTGAAATCTAAGGTATTTGTACTTGGTGTTTTCAGTGGAAATAAATATATGGGAATTTATTCCATGAGAAGAGTGCATTTTTGAAAACTATTTCAAAAAGGGGCTGGAAAGGAAAATATATCTTGCGAAGATATTTTGAGATTAATAAATAATATGGGTAATTATTTATTTGTTTGATGGATGTTGTGGATGTTAATTGATAGTTAAATAACCGACTATCAGTATTGGCCAATGCGCTGATCGTTTCGAAGAGACTAAGATCGGGATTTATTTCCCGAAAACCACTTCGATCCGGTTTGTACGTTTTCGTGAGGAAGACAAGTTCGGAGTCGAAGATGGAGCAGTGAAGTGCAAGGGCTAGTCGCTACTAATCCTGAGGATGATTCCAAAAAGGAGGTAGTAGGAGTAGTGCCTTCGATCCTTTCGAACCCGGGACGGACTTGTATGGATGAATGCTTTCGGAACATCGTCAGGTAGACGATGGGCATTCTAAGTGAAACGTTCTAAAAGGTAACGCTTAGTCTCAAGCCTCATCAACCGAGAATGACTGAAAATCAGGGGATATGCAGCAAGGCTAAGTGGGTAGCACCCATTAAGGTGAGGTCAACCCTGTCTCGATGCCCCTTTTTGTTCGGCTTAGTAGTGCGATTGCTGATCCCAACCGTGGGATGATCTTACTCAAGATTATTCAGTAAGTGGTAGTCCCGTCTTGTGCTGCAGGGGATTTAGGGTGGATCCTCGGTACGCCAATCTAGACTAAGTACTATGACAGGTGGTACCCCAGTGCCTAGTCATTAGTTGGAAATCCATTCTCCCTACGTGCCTTTACGATTTTTGTTTGTAGAACCCACTTTACTGCTAGTATGCTGGAATTTAATCATGTAACAATTTCAGCTATTTTAATAAGTACTTGTATATAGACACTATTGTAATATCAGAGGATTTTGATAAAAAGTGTTTTGGCTATCGTAAGATAAAAGCTCGACATGTTAATTTGTGGCGTGGTCTTATGAGATGTTTTTCTTTTCAAACGGATTTTGAAACTTTAATAATCAATTTTGATGTATTTTTCTCACGCAAGTATTCCGGACTAACTCGGGTGTTATTTCATTATAATGCTCGGGTCAGACCGAGTATTATAGATTATAGGAAAGGATGCTGGGAGCTCAGGAGAGGAGCTGGAGTCTGAGACGTATTAACCGTACTTGTTTATGTCCGCTGCTGTGATTGTTGAGTTGCCAGCAAGTTGTGAGGCAGGTTGTTATAACTGCCAGGCTGGTAATTGCTGTTTTGTCTGTGTGTTACTCTGATGATGTACATAAAACATATATGTTTTCATTTCGTGTAAAGATCTGATATTAACTATTATATTTTGTTCCGCTACGATTGTGAGATTATGTTATTGTTTAGTTCCTTCTTTCTTCAATCTTCTTTCTTTTCCCTCAACTATCGGTCTTTTCCGACACTCGATCGTCGGCATATTATACTGTGGCGGATTTTGTGTCGATTTTCAAGGGTCGAGAAGGGTGGGTCGTCACACTTGGTATCAGAGCTTAGGTTGGCGATAACCTTGGCTCTTGTTGGAAAATTACTCATTAAACAGAGTCTATAGTACTCTATAATGAGGTTAGTGTACTAATAGCTATGAGAGCGAACTCGTTAGTGAATATAAAACTATTTTTATACTGTGTTGACTTATCGGTTGAGTGTTTATGAATTCTGGTCGGTACGGGAAGTACAACCGTATCGATAGGGGTTTCTAAACTCTTAAATAAGATAAACCGATATAGTATTGTTTTTAAAGTGGGGAAATAAAATAATTTTACCCAAAATCATATTTTGATATAAAAGAAATAATTTCTGAAATTATTATATATTTGGATGTTTGGTTGTTAATAATATAATCAAATATAAAAGTCTAAAATTTGAAATGGTTTGTAACCAAATAGAATTATCTAAGTATGGTTTAAATAAAAAGGAGTATAACTAAAATTTGATTTAAACCATAACTTAAATCCCGAAAATTTTTAGAAGTGTTTTAAATATATTTAAAACAAAAGTTTGGGAATTTAAAATCTTGGAAATGCTTGAAATGTTTTCAAAAGTATTGGAGGGCAATAATGGAGTATTATTTTGGGAAATATTTTTGAACGGAAATTGTTTGAAAGGAATTTGTGGAAGTAAGGAAGCACTGAACTCACTTCAGTCGTTGGGTGTGACGACCCGGAATTTTTGAGCATTTGAAATCAGATTATTTAATTAATTTAAAATATTTAAAATTTAATTTTTAACTTGAATTACAAATATCACTATTTATTCGATAATTAAATTATTGAATTAAATAATTTGAAATTGGATAAAATATGAAATCTGAGATTTTAAGCCTGTTATAATATAATTTGAAGGCTTATAAAATTTATATTGATAACACTGAAGATAATAGAGGTGTTAAAATTGAATCTAACACTGAATTGTTCGGTTTTGAAATTTTATCATTTTAAATTGAATTTAAAAATAGCCTTCCGAGACACGGTCTCGGAATTCGACGAAACAAGTTCCATTGGGTTCGTAATATTGAATTATTATCGGATTTCAAATTTCGTATTGATTGGAGTTGTTGTGTGAGCGTACGACATATAAACGCGTTGAAATCTATATCGAATTCAATTTATATTTATATTGGGTCAACTTCAGCTGTAATTTATATCTACATCAACTTTTTTTCATTCAGCTTTTCTTTTTTTCCAAGGCACTGTCGCCTGATATTTATTGGCACGCTGTCTCCCCTTTTCTAAACATCTTTGTCTTCTCTCTAAGGCTTTTAAATTACTAACTCCAGTATACTTCAATCCATCCTCATCTTAAACTCAAATTTAACGCTCCAATCCCTCTCTCTCGAATCGATTTTCAATGGCCGAAGACTTTCTCATACCCTTTACTTCTTCGAGCACAATTCGCATCCCTTTCCCTCTCCATCCAAAATCACGAAAGTAATACATGCCTTATTTCAAATCCTTAAATTCCTTTTCCACTTTAGAATCATGAAAACGAAAAAGAATATATATAAAGAGAGAAGAGGGGTTCGCGTACGCGAGGGATTCGAGTGGACTTGCGAGCTTGGCGACATCTTGAGGAATCGGAGGTGAATCGCTAGATTCGATCAGTGGTGAGCTCGAGCTCAATCTCGGTGATGGCCGCGATTAGGGTTTTGAGTTGCGACTGTTATGGGAGCACGGCGCGATCTGGGCACGTGGTTGGAGGCGATGGAGCACGCGATTTTGGGGCAAACGTGAGCAAGGCAGAGGGCTTGACGTGGGGTTTTAGCGACAAATCGAGGCAGCGACATTGCTTTCGTGTGCGATGCAGGGGAGCAGTCGCGCGAATCTGGGTCTGGGTCGAATATCGATTGTGGTTGGAGCGATCGAGTGGGGCGTGGTGGTGATGCTCTCGAGATAGCCATCGAGGTTTTGGGAAAGACGACTATTAGGTATGTTCTAGCTTAATTTAAAATTGATGTTGGATTTGAATTTTAATTCAGAAGTTTTAAAAGTATAAATATAAGCACATAAAGAAAAAAAGAAAGAAAGTAATATGATGGAATGTTGTTTTCAGATTTACATATATGTGTATAGAAAGGAAATAAAATAAATATACATTTATATATTTTAATTTTGTTAAATTATCTTTAAATTAAGGGTTTGGTGATTAATTTATTCTATTAGAAACTATTAAAATTTATTTTTGTTACTAGGAAAATTGTCCGGAAGGAAATTTATTTGAAATTTAATCATTAAGTTAAAACTAAATTATTAACTGAATTTAAAATTTTAAAATCGTGGGTCGAATTGTTCGAACTTATTTCTAATATTAATAAAATTATATAAATTGTTTATTTAAGATCAAACACTGGAAATCCAAGGCAATATTGAAGTGGGTTGCAAACGAAAATCAAAGGTGAGTTAATCTCACTCAACTGAATTTAAATTTAAATTTAAAAGATTAAATTTAAATAATTGTTTGAATGGTTGAATTGATTGATGTGCTATAGTATGGTATATTTTGGAATTGGTATTTTATGTTGTGCTAACGTTTGTGGATATAGGGAAAACAGGTTGGAGGGATCCAACTGGATCTCTCAACATTTATTTAAATTATTTAATACCCTCTGTTGTGATTATGTGATATTCTATGATGAATTATATTGGAATATTGAATGCTATGGTTCGACTGGATATAATTGGGTATAATGAATTACCAAAAATATATAAATTGGATTTTGGAAAGGAAATAAGAGAAGTGAATTTGTAAGTAAAATAATTATAGAAAATTTGAATAAATTTAAAAATGGATTGGAAAAGAAATAAAGTGTCTTTAAAATTCTAATAAATAAATCTTGAGTATGGAAAGAAAATTTTGAATAAACAGAAAGTTAATGAATTTTAAACTTCAGTGTTATTATTTAATAGAACAAGCTTTTATTTTAAATTTAAGATCTAAATTTTAAAAAGAATAAAGAAGAAACTGGGAAAATCTGAAATTTGTATATTTCTGTTAAAAGTTTTAAAATCAAATGGAAAATAATAATAATAACAATAAAGTCCATAGTTAACAAATTTTGAAATGAATTGAGTAAGTAAAGAAATTTATTTCAAATGGAATAAATTGGAAATCAATTTGGAAAATTGATCTAAGTGATTGATATTGGAAATTCTCCCAGGATAACCAAGTACGTTTTCAAAGTAAATTTTTAAATAAAAATTAAAAGTTTTTAAGTTGTTTTAAAAAGCTAGTTTTGGATAATTTATTATTTCTACATATTTAAATTCTAAAAGTAAGTATTTCCTTTAATCTATTATAGCATTAATTATTTAAAGAGTGAATTAGTATTTTTTTTTTTAAAAGTGAAAATCTAGTTTTATATTTTATTAAGTAACCTTATTTTCAAATATTAATATAGTATGTATTTTTAACAAATCCTTGAAGTAGTTTTAACATAAATGTTTTAAAGTATCTTTTAAAGTTAAGTGTTTTAAATTATTTTAAAAATCTAGTTTTGTGCTTGGTGATCCCAGAGGAGACAGAAAAATATTTGGGAAAGTTTATTTTGAAAAAGGAAGATGGTTTGAAACTGTTTTCAAAAGGTTGAAAATAGAAATATATCTTGTGAAGATATTTGAGGTTAATAAATAATTAGAGAAATTATTTATTTTTGGATGGATGTTTGTGAATGTTAATTGATAGTTAAATAACCGACTATCAATATTGGACAAATGCGCTGATCGTTTCGAAGAGACTGGGATCGAGATTTATTTCTCGAAAACCACTTCGATCCGGTTTGTACAGTTTTCGTGGAGAACGAGTTTGGATTCGAAGATGGAGCAGTGAAGTGTAAGGGCTAGTCGCTACTAATCCTGAGGATATTTCCAAAATGGATGTAGTAGGAGTAGTGCCTTTGGTTCCGTTCGAAACCGGGATGGACTTGTATGGATGAATGCTTTCGGAACATCGTCAAGCGGAAGATGGCATTCTAAGTGAAACGGTCTAAAAAGGTAACGCTTAGCCTCGAGCCTCATCAAACGGGAATGACTGAAAATCAGGAGTTATGCAACAAGGTTAGGTGGGACATGCCCAAGCAGGACAAGGTATACCCCTGTCTAGATGTCCCTTTATTTCGGCTATGTGGGCAGTTGTTGGCCACAACTGTGGAGTTATCTTGTTCGAGACTGTTCAGTAAGGAATAGTTCCGGCCTTATGTTGCAGGGGAGCGGGCGTACTCCTTGGTACTGTGATCTAGGCCGCGTACTGTGACTGGTGGTACCACAGTGCCTAGTCATTAGTTGGAAATCCATTCTCACTACGTGCCTTGTACGAGTTTTGTTTGTATTACCCACTCTATGGCTAGTAGCTGGAATTTAATGAATGTAACAATTTCGGCTATTTTATAAATATTTGTATATAGACCCTATTATAATATCAGAGGATTTTAATAAAAAGTGTTTTAGCTATCGTAAGGTAAAAACCCGACATGTTTATTTGTGGCGTGGTCTTACGAGATGCTTTGTTTTCAAAAGGATTTTTGAAACTTTAATAATCAATTGAGTGTGATTTTTCACGCTGGTATTCTAGACTGATTCGGGTGTTATTTAACTATAATGCTCGGGTTAGACCAAGTATTATAGGATACAGGATATGATGCCGTGGAGCTAAGGAGACGAGCTAGATGACGATACGTACTTTCGTACTTGTTTTATATATATATTCCGCTGTGTTGATTTGCTGTATATCCAGTTGTATGCTATTGATGTTGAACTGAGATTGATGCACTCTGATGATGTAATATATAACAAATATATTTGATTTTTGAGTAAAGATCATTTATTATCTATTATATTATATTCTGTTGCGATGGTTAGATTCTGATGTTGTTACCTATTTCTTCTTCTACCTCTTCTTATTTAACCCTAATGGTTCGCATTTCTGTTCAACTTGAGTTGATTGATGTAGAATAGTGTTGACTCAAGGGGTACGGATTTGCGGGTCATTACACTTGGTATCAGAGCTTAGGTTGGTGATAACCTTGGCTCTAGTGTGAATTACTCATTTAAATTAGAGTCTATAGTACTCTAGAATGAGTTTGAGCGTATTAATAGATATGAGCGCGTATTTGTTAGTGAATATAAATTGTTTTAATACTGTGTTGATTGGTTCATTTAGTGGCATATGAACCTTTGTCGGCACAGTCTGGACAACTGTATCGAAGGGGTTTCTAAACACTTGAATAGAACGGTTTGACACGGTATTGTTTTAAATGTGGGTGAATGAAATAATTTTACCCAAAAAATATATTTTGATATAAAGAAAAGTTTTTGTAAACTATTTTAGTTAATATATGGTTGCTTGGATGTTAGGAAGAATAATATTAAAGTATTATCATTGTTAAGAGGATATTTAACTAGAAATTGAAAGTATAACTAAAGATTAAGGAAAATAAATTCATTTATGAATAGAAGTTTATAAATATAAATTATCAACATGATTTATAAATTGAAATATGATCAAATGGGAATTTATACAAATGAATTATAGTTAAAATTGATTTAAGCAGGATTTGGAAATTTAAATTCCGGAGATTTGGAAGTATTTTGATGGCAAATAATAACATATTGTTTTAAAAGTATTTCTGAAAGGAAATTGTTCCAAATAAATTGTAGGAAGGGATATAGCATTTAACTCGCTTCAATCGCTGGAAAATAAATTCGGTGATGACTGCAGCATCATCGATGTTCATTTTTGAGTTTCTAAGTGACGGATTGCTGCCAAATTGATTTGTTTAGAAAAGCTAGTTGTTTTTGAAATTTCAAAGGCAGTTTAACGGAAATAAAAACCATGGTTGGTTTAAATTTTTGAGAAGTGTGATATGAGATGTTGGAGATTTCAAAATGATTTGAAACCAAAGCCGGGTGTTTAAAAATCCTGATAAGATAGGCTACAAGCTTATAAATTGAGATGATTTTTAATTCAGGAAGGAAACATAGGCTTTGAATGTTGGAAATTTAAATTTAAAATGAATAGTTAAAAATGAAATTAACGTGGATTGGGAAATAAAATTCAACTGGATTGAAATTGATTAAATTAGACTGAAAATAATATCCAGTTGTATTCGAATTAAGTTGAAATTGAATTGAGTTAAATAAATCCGAGTTAAAATAAAATTGAATTGGAATGGAAAAAAAATTGTTGAGTAATGGAATGGAATTAGATCCTTACTTTAAATTAATGGAAGTAAGTTAGTTAAAATAAACGAGTTAGGATAACTTATAAAAGAATTTAAAATGCTTGGAATAAAAATATGCTTGAGTTATAAATAAGCGTAAATTTCGAGTTAAAAGTAAAAGAAGAATATATTCAAGCCTCGAATGAATGGGATTGTGCAAATAATAAGTTTTGACTTATAAAAAATCGAATAGTGGGATACAAAATCCCATAATAAATATTGTTTGATGTTTTGGATAATGAAACAAAAATCCAAACTTGAATTATAAAATAAATTGAACTAAGAAAAATTAAATGAAATGATATTTGTTTTGGGATTAGAAAGTCAAGTATTGGATAATAAATAGGGGGAGAATTAATTTGGAATAAAATTAGTTGATTGAATTTGTTAATGGAATTTAAATTGGTGAAGTAGAAATTGAATTGTGAGTCTATAAAATTGGGTGGAATCAGAATTTGAGTTATTAACTAAAATTGATTTGAGGTATAACAAATTAAGTATAATTGGATATGTTTCCAAATAAAAAGGAATTGGATTGAAGTGGTAATGGTTTGAATTGCAAACAAAATACAGATAAGTAGAAAAACATTGGAAATGGCCTTGTTATTAATAAGATAATTCCGGATAAATTGAGTAAGGAAATGAAAATTCATAATGGATTGAGTGGATAAACTAATTATATTGAATAAATAAATGGATGGAATAAATAAGAATCAAATGAAAGATGGAAGTAGAACTTATTGTAAAAAAAGAAATGGAAATGAACTCAAGTTATCGACTTAAGTAAGTGTTGAGTGAAAGCCGAACTCAGAATGAAGTGTGGTTTAAATAAGTTGAGAAATAGTTATTGAATGAAATATCCTAGATTGTTTTCGAGCTAAATAAAATAGTTTGGAATAAACAAATATTGAATGAAATGTAAATGAATGGATTGTGAATGAAATTTAAACAGAATGTGTCGAGCTAGATCAAATGGTTTTGAATGGAACCTGTTTGAATAATGAAGCTAGTTTGGTTGATAAAATGAAATGCAAGTGTATGAATTCAAATTTAAAATGCAATGAAAATGAGAATTTATGGATTGTGAATAAATTTAAAAATGGAATTGAATTAAGTATAAACTGAGTTGAAATCAATTTAACTTGGTTATAAAACGTAAGTACTTATTTATTCACATAGATCTCGTCAAATTGCATAGAATAAATTGTCATTTGATGTAAGTGTAAGTAATTAAAATTCTATGAATTAATAGGAGTAAAATAAATTGATTTTGAGATCAATTGAATTAAATATGAGTTTGTTTTGCTTAAAAAATAAATTAAATGTAAGCATGTAATTTGTTAACCATTCGGATTAAGTGAAACGGTGTGTGATTGGTTGTAAGCAATTAAAATTAATGTTGGAATATTTAAATTGCTTACGGAAAGTGGTTAATGTGCATTGCTGTTAAAATTCATGTTTTCAACTATTGCAAGTAAGTGAAATGTTGTTAAACTTCATATATTTGGCACTTACATGTTTAAATTGAGTAAGTACAGGTACCTAGAAGCCATGTGGCTGGGTTTGGGTTTCGCTAATTGCTAAAATAATAAGTCGCTTGCTTAAAAATACTAAATAAGGTACGCCTACGCAATAAAAATTGGAAATATGAACTGTTTTTGGTTTTTCCGATCGTGTGGGTCGATGTATATATATTTATATCATTTGTCAAATTGCAAAAGCTCCTCCATACAAAGGAGACTCTGCCAAAAAAATTCGAAAATTTTGGGAGTTAGAAAATTTTGTTAACGACAAAACGATTTCAAACTGGGAATTGAAGTAAATTAGTAAATGAAACTAATTAAAAATAATGACATGAATTGGTTATAAAGGGAAAATAAAATTAAAATATTCAAAGTTAAAGATAAATTGAATTCTTATGGAATTGGGAAAACTAAATTAAATAGAAGTATATGTAAACTAAAGTGGAAGGGTGAAAATAAATATAAGAAACATACTAAATGCTTATACAAACCTAAGGAAGGAATGGTGAATTCTTGATTTGAAATTGATATTACAAATATATTCTAAGTTAATATTTGGATGAATAAATATTGACATTTTGTAAGAAAGGCAATAAAATGTTTTGAAAGTTGTGATTGGATATTAGTGCTAAAGCACGATATGCAGGTAATATAAGGGGAAAAGAAAAAAAAAATGGTTTTGATTTCTGAAGATAAATTTAAATGCTCGACAAGAAGTATGTATTTAAATTTCGGTATGAAATTTGATTGGGTTTTTGGATCTAGCCACTTGGCCTTTTGTTTTCTTTTGGAATTTGGGAGCCCGTAGAGGCCTTTTCTAGTTGTACCGAGCTAGCCGCGCAAAGGAGGCGCCGGCGAATGTTTTTTGAAAATTTAGGGAGTTAGAAAATTTTTTGAGAAATTTTTATAATTTAAATTTAAGTTTGAATGGTTGAATAAGTAAAGTTATTTGAAAACTATGGAAGGTTTACGAAAGTTGGTTGAGGTAATAATGGGGCTTTAATAAAAGATAGTTGGTTAGATGTTGAATTGTTTGGGTTTTGGATATAAGTAAACGGGTATGGGACCATTCTTCCTAACTAGTAATTTCGGGGACGAAATTCTTTTAAGGGGGAAGGAATGTGACGACCCGGAATTTTTGAGCATTTGAAATCGGATTATTTAATTGATTTTAAATATTTAAAAGTTAATTTTTAACTTGAATTCCAAATATCACTATTTATTCGATAATTAAATTATTGAATTAAATAATTTGAAATTGGATAAAATATGAAATCTAAGATTTTAAGCCTGTTAAAATATAATTTGAAGGCTTATAGAATTTATATTGATAACATTGAAGATAATAGAAGTGTTAAAATTGAATCTAACACTGAATTGTTCAGTTTTGAAATTTTATCGTTTTAAATTGAATTTAAAAATGGCCTTCCGAGACACAGTCTCGGAATTCGACGAAACCAGTTCCATTGGGTTCGTAATATTGAATTATTATCGAATTTCAAATTTCGTATTGATCGGAGTTGTTGTGTGAGCGTACGACATATAAACGCGTTGAAATCTATATCGAATTCAATTTAAATTTATATTTATATTGCGTCAACTTCAGCTGTAATTTATATCTACATCAACCTTTTTTCGTCCAGCTTTTCTTTTTTTCCAAGGCGCTATCGCCTGATATTTGTTGGCACGCCGTCTCCACTTTTCTAAACATCGCCGTCTTCTCTCTGAGGCTTTTAAATTGCTAACTCCAGTATACTTCAATCCATCCTCATCTTAAACTCAAATTCACTGCTCCAATCCCTCTCTCTCGAATCGATTTTCAATGGCCGAAGACTTTCGCATACCCTTTACTTCTTCGGGCACAATTCGCATCCCTTTCCCCCTCCATCCAAAATCACGAAAGTAATACATGCCTTATTTCAAATCCCTAAATTCCTTTCCCTCCTCAGAATCACGAAAACGAAAAAAAAAATATAAAGAGAGAAGAGGGGTTGGCATACGCGAGGGATTCGAGCGGACTTGCGAGCTTGGCGACGTCTTGAGGAAGGTGAGGTGAATCGCTAGATTCGAGCAGTGGTGAGCTCGAGCTCAATTTCGACGATGGCCACGATTAGGGTTTTGAGTTGCGACTATTATGGGAGTACGGCGCGATTTGGGCATGTGGTTGGAGGCGATGGAGCATGAGATTTTGGGGGAAACGCGAGCAAGGTAGAGGGCTTGACGTGGGGTTTTAGCGGCAAATCGAGGCAGCGACATCGCTTTCGTGTGCGATGTAGGGGAGCAGTCGCGCGAATCTAGGTCTGGGTATGAATATCGATTGTGGTTGGAGCGATCGAGTGGGGCGTGGTGGTGATGCTCTCGAGATAGCCATCGAGGTTTTGGGAAAGACGAATGTTAGGTATGTTCTAGCTTAATTTAAAATTGATGTTGGATTTGAATTTTAATTCGGAAGTTTTAAAAGTATAAATATAAGCACATGAAGAAAAAAAGAAAGAAAGTAATATGATGGAATGTTGTTTTCAGATTTACCTATATATGTGTATAGGAAGGAAATAAAATAAATATACTTTTACATATTTTAATTTTGTTAAATTATCTTTAAATTAAGGGTTTGGTGATTAATTTATTCTATTAGGGACTATTAAAATTTATTTTTATTAGTAGGAAAATTGTCCGGAAGGAAATTTATTTAAAATTTAAACATCAAATTAAAACTAAATTATTAACTGAATATAAAATTTTAAAATGGTGGGTCGAATTGTTCGAATTTATTTCGAATATTAATAAAATTATATAAATTGTTTATTTAAGGTCAAACACCTGGAAATCCAAGGCAATATTGAAGTGGGTTGCAAACGAAAATCAAAGGTGAGTTAATCTCACTCAGCTAAATTTAAATTTAAATTCAAAAGATTAAATTTAAATAATTATTTTAATGGTTGAATTGATTGATGTGCTATAGTATGGTATATTTTGGAATTGGTATTTTATGTTGTGCTAACGTTTGTGGATGTAGGGAAAACAGGTTGGAGGGATCCTACTGGATCCCTCAACATTTATTTAAATTATTTAATACCCTCTATTGTGATTATTTGATATTCTATGATGAATTATATTGGAATATTAAATGCTATGGTTCGATTGGATATAATTGGGTATAATGAATTACCAAAAATATAAAATTGGATTTTGGAAAGGAAATAAAAGAAGTGAATTTGCAAGTAAAATAATTATAGAAAATTTGAATAAATTTAAGAATGAATTGGAAAAGAAATAAAGTGACTTTAAAATTCTAATAAATAAATCTTGAGAATGGAAAGGAAATTTTGAATAAATAGAAAGTTAATGAATTTTAAACTTCAGTGTTATTATTTAATAGAACAACCTTTTATTTTAAATTTAAGATTTAAATTTTGAAAAGAATAAAGAAAAAATTGGGAAAATCTGAAATTTGTATATTTCTGTTAAAAGTTTTAAAATCAAATGGAAATTAATAATAATAACAATAAAGTCCGTAATTAACAAATTTTGAAATGAACTGAGTAAGTAAAGAAATTTATTTCAAATGGAATAAATTGGAAATCAATTTGGAAAATTGATCTAAGTGATTGATATTGGAAATTCTCCCATGATAACCAAGTACGTTTTCAAAGTAAATTTTTAAATATAAATTAAAAGTTTTTAAGTTGTTTTAAAAAGCAAGTTTTGGATAATTTATTATTTCTAAATTAGAGAAATTATTTATTTTTGGATGGATGTTTGTGAATGTTAATTGATAGTTAAATAACCGACTATCAATATTAGACAAATGCGCTGATCGTTTCGAAGAGACCGGGATCGAGATTTATTTCTCGAAAACCACTTCGATCCGGTTTGCACGTTTTCATGGAGAACGGTTTGGATTCGAAGATGGAGCAGTGAAGTGCATGGTGTAGTCGCTACTAATCCTGAGGATATTTCCAAAATGGATGTAGTAGGAGTAGTGCCTTCGGTTCCGTTCGAAACCGGGACGGACTTGTATGGATGAATGCTTTCGGAACAAAGTCAGGCGGACGATGGGCATTCTAAGTGAAAGGGTCTAAAAGGGTAACACTTAGCCTCAAGCCTCACCAGCCGGAAATGACTGAAAATCAGGGGTTATGCAGCAAGGTTAGGTGGGTCATGCCCAAGCAGGACGAGGTATACCCCTATCCAGATGTCTCTTTATTTCGGATGTGTGGGCAGTTGTTGGCCACAACTGTGGGGTTATCTTGTTCGGGACATTTCGGTAAGGAATAGTTCGGCCATGTGTTGCAGAGGAGCGGGCATACTCCTCGGTACTATGATCTAGGCCACGTATTGTGACAGGTGGTACCCCAGTGCCTAGTAATTAGTTGGAAATCCATTCCCACTACGTGCCCTATACGAGTTTTGTTTGTATTACCCACTCTGTGGCTAGTAGCTGAAATTTAACGAATGTAACAATTTCGGCTATTTTATAAGTATTTGTATATAGACGCTATTATAATATCATAGGATTTTAATAAAAAGTGTTTTTAGCTATCGTAAGGTAAAAACCCGACATGTTTATTTGTGGCATTATCTTACGAGATGCTTTGTTTTCAAAAGGATTTTGAAACTTTAATAATCAATTGAGTGTGATTTCTCATGCTGGTATTTCAGACTAACTCAGGTGTTATTTAACTATAATGCTCGGGTTAGACCGAGTATTATAAAATACAGGATATGATGCTGTGGAGCTCAGGAGACGAGCTGGATGACGATACGTACTTTCATACTTGTTATATATATATATATTCCGCTGTGTTCATTTGCTGTATATCCAGTTGTATGCTATTGATGTTGAACGGAGATTGATGTACTCTGATGATGTAATATATAAACAGATATATTTGATTTTTGAGTAAATATCATTTATTATCTATTATATTTTATTCCGCTGCGATGGTTAGATTCTGATGTTGTTTCCTATTTCTTCTTCTACCTCTTCTTCTTTAACCCTAATGGTTCGCATTTCTGTTCAACTTGAGTTGATTGATGTAGAATAGGGTTGACTCAAGGGGTATAGATTTGCGGGTCGTTACACTAGGAAATAATCCTGATGATGATGGCCACATCATCAGAATTCATTTTTTAGTTTCTAAAGTGATGGATTGCTTCCATGGTGATTGGTTATGATATCAATTTAGACTTGTTTGATATACAAGGTATTTTAGAAATTTCAAAAGGGAAATTGTTTTGGCAAAAATAGGTTGTTTTCGAAATACGAAAGTTTGATTTGATGTACCAGGTGTGTATGAGTTATTTATAATTTCTAATTGGTTTTGAAATAAAACCGGGTAATTGAATTCTGGAAACTCTATTTAAATAATGTGAAAAATTAAGATAAAGCAACTATTGAACTTATTAAGTGAAGTGATTTGAATAAGAAAGGGAGAAATGAAGATTTTAATTTTGAAATTAAAATTTAACTTGAGTAAATGGTGGTGAATAAAATATATTTGAATTTAACTTAAGATAAGTAAAATGAAAATTGAAATTGAAATCGAATTAAATTAGTTAATGTTGAAATGTAAAATGATTATAATTGTGAGTTAAAATTGTGTAATGAAAATTTATGCCCTTAATCTATTAAGTGTTATATACATAATCTAGAATAGTGATTATAAGATGAAGATCGACTCGAATGGGCAATGTAAGCTTTTAAGTAAATAAGTTGGTGAACATATGAACAGGGAAATGAATTGCAAAACCTAAATAGAAATGGTTGAATGTTACGGTAAAAAGGATGGAAAATTCTAAATTTAATCCTAAATGGAAGGAGAGTTGTAATAAGGTAAAGAAAAATATAAAATGTGAATGAACTTAGGTTAGTAAATAAGTTTTGAACTTATATATTAAGAAATAAATTCAATTAGATTGAAGTAAAAAATCAAAATTCAGTTGTGTTATAAATAATCTTGAATAGAATTAAATCCTTATTTAAAATAGTAAAGGAAATGGTACGAATTTAAGTTGGTTAAATAAAATTTGGTTGAACTTGAATTAGAATCAGAAAAGAATTGAATTGAAAGAAAATTTAATTTAGTTGAAATGATATTGAATGAAGTAAATGCTCACTCAACTAAATCCAAAGGAATTGTTTGAGGATGAATTTAGTGAAAGCTAAATTAAATGGAAATTATATTGGAATAAATAAAATTTTGGAAGTTTGTTAAAAATTTGAAAGGCAAAATAATACCCAATTCTGGTTTAGAATAATTGGAATGGTTATGTTATTAACAAAATAAATTCAGAAGTGAATTAAGGAGGTGAATTAAAATTTAATATGGATTAAGTCAGTAACTAATTGAATTAAAATTTGTAATGGATGGGAATTTGATTAAATAAGAATCAAATTAAAATGAAAATGAAATTTGATGTAAGAAAAATGGAATGTAATAGAGTTAAGATAACTTAAGAAAATGGTGAAAGGGTTGTTGTCAAGCCTACGTAATGGACATTGAATGAATCGGTATGGATAACGAAATCGAATGTAAGAATAGGAATTTAATTCAATGATTGTAATGAAGTAAGAATGTTTGGGTTGTGAATAATTCCGAATGGAATAAAATTAATATAGATTGAGATGAATTAATTAAAATTGGTATAAGCTTATGTAATTGTTGTTTGTATAAATAACATTAGAATTTGCACAAGAAAATAGTCGTTTTGTCGTAAATGGAAGTAAATTGATTTGAAAAAGCGAATAAAGTTGGTTTTTCAAAATATTGGAATGGGTTAGAATTCTAATTAAATGGAATTGTATATAAATGAAAGAAATTATGAATATGATGCAAATTAATCAATTTAGAACTGGAAAAGGGTGAAATTTATGTAAGTAAGGCTTATAAACCAATTTATTGTGAATATGAAATTAATTGGTGCAAAGATCAATTGGTTATGGATAATATTAATTGTATGTAGAAAACTTGAATGTAAATCATTCTAGTGAAATAAAAATGAAGTTTGGATTGGTAATGGAAATAGAAATATTGTTGAACCTTGTGATTCTTATAAAATATGGTTAACATGTGGGATTATGGAAATTTGTTGTTTGGGCTATGTAATTGTTGTGTTTGGTTAAGATTAATGAATAGAAGATTGTTAAAATCTCATATTATCGAAAACTTATGTGCTTGCTTGAGTAAGTACACGTACGGAAGGCAATCTATAGGGATGGAGCACGTAAATGTAATATAAATTAGCCGCTTGCTTTTAAAATGCTAATCTAAGGTACGCCTCTGCAATAAAATTGGGAAATGGTAATATATTGTGGTATATTTTATTTTCCGACCGTATGGGTCGATATATATATATATTTGTGTCTATTGTGAAACGCTCTTCGTACAAAGGAGATGCTGTCAAATTTTTTCAAAAATTTTGGGAGTTAGAAATTTTTTGGGAATTTTAAAAATTTTAGGTTGACTAGGAAAGTGATTTTTGAAGTGATATTGAAAATAAGCCCTTGAGTTAAAAATGAAGCAAATGGTTTTGGAATTGAGCTAAAAGTTTTGGGTGTGGTGAATGTAAGTTTTTAACTAAGTATGGGTAAGTAAATGAGCTTAGTAGCATTTTTCATACCTTAGCAAACTTTGAGGATGAAATTTTTATAAGGGGGGAAGAATGTAAAGGCCCAGAATTTTGGTCATTAGATTTTGAACGTTTAATTCATTTTAAATGTTAAATGTGGATTTTGAATTGATTTTGAAGTAAGAAGATTTTGGTTAAATCAATATACTTAGTTACAATATCGAGTATGGCAATTCAATTGGATTTGAATAATAATAATTAAATATTTGGAATTGGGATAATTAGTGAATCTGAATGTAAATAGTTATGAAAATGATTTCTAAGATTTCTTTTTGGTCTTGTTTGATGTGATTTGTAATATTGAATTTTTGGATGGAATCAAAGGTCAATAAGCTGAATATGGAATTTTATATTATTTTAATAATGAAATTTAATATTTTAATAATGTAGATAATCAGATTTTGATTTAAATTGAATCAGAATGATTTCTAATGTGATCATAGATTCTATATGATTTATAATTAAGTTAGTAAAATTTTAAAAGTGAAATTTTAAGTGATTTCGACGATTTCGAAAATCGCTCAAATTAATCGACGAGTTAAAATAGCCTTACGGGGCATAGTCTTGGTATTCGACGAAACATGTTCCATTGGATCCGTAATAGTTAGTTATTATCGGATTTCAATTTTTGTAGTGTTTGGAGTTATCGTTTGTCCGTACGGGTGAGAAACGTGTTGAAATTAAAATCAAAAATTTAATATTTTAAATCGATTCAAAAAGTTATCTTCCACATACGACCAAATTAGCTTCCGAAACGCGTTCCATTGTGTTCGGGATACGGGTAAAATCCTATAAGTTCCTGGCGGCATGTCTGATTCGGAGTTCGTTCGAAATCTTGAATTTGGTGGAAATTAATAATAAAATATAATATTAAATTGTTTACATATATTCACGTTTTAACTAAATCCTAGCAGAGAATTGAGTCGTCACCTACATTAGTTTCAATGGCCATAACCCTCTGACCTTCTACCTTAAATCTCTCCAAATCCACTCGTTTATTTCACAATTCTCCAACTACAGAATCGAAGAATTAGTCGAGCTCTCCAAAGTTTACGGTCATGATCGAGTTTAGTGAATCGACGGGGTGGCAGTTTGGGTTCAAACGTCTTGAGTTCGTGCATAGATTTCAGGACGGTGGTGGTGATTGGCGACGTCGGTCTTTGCTCAAGGGTGGAGGGAATGTAGGCGCGCACGTCGGTGGTCCCTGATCGATCTCGCGATGATCGAGGGGAGTCCGGCTCGATAGAGTAGCAGTGTGGGATGTGGGTTCTTCGTTCTGGTAGTATTCGTGAGAAGGATGGGAACGGACGATTTTTCCTTTGTTCATTTTGAACGTCCCATGGTATTTAAAAATAAATAAAAAGATTTTAGTTTAAAATTTTATTTAAAATCTTTAAAACTGAATATCTTTTGCTTGCATAGTCGGATTTCGATGAAATTAGCGGCGTTGGAACCACAGCGAGGAGCTCTACGCTGCAGTTCAGGACTGGGATCCTTCTGAGCAAGTAAAAATTTAGGTTAAATCGAACACCGTTCGATTTAATTTAAAATTGGAACGCTCGTCGAATTCAAGGTGAGTTTATCTCACTCACATCTAAAATACTGGTTAGTTTAAATAGTTAATATTTAAATGATTGCTTGATTGGTTGAATGTGATAATGGTTATCAGATTGGATCGATATTTATATGTTGTGCTAACATCCGTGGATGCGGGAAACAGGTTGGAGGGATCCAACAGGATTCCTTACAGTATATAAATTATTTTCGCAATTGATGATGTATTTTATTTATATATTGTGATAGATTAATTTTGAAAATTAAATTGTGTTGTGTTATGATTGGATAAATAAAATCAGGGATTTTAAAGTATAAATAAAGTAAATCGGGATTAAAAGGAAATGAAGAGGGATTGTTGAGCAATGAATTTAAGGAAATTAACTTCAAGAATTAGTTTGGAAATTGGAAGTGTTTTTGAAATAGGGATTTAAAAGGAAATGAGAAATACAAATTTGTAAACTGGGTTTATAAATTAAATGGAATATTTATCGGGGATAAATATTGAAGATATAGATTTCCAGAGGGAATTTCTATAAGAAGTGCGAATTGTTTTAAAAATAGCAGCGAGATTATTTTTAAAGGATGGGAAGTGTATTTTTCCTGGAAACTAAGCATGTTTCAAAGAAAAGTTTTCGAAGTATAAACTAGAAAGTTTTAAAAGGTGTTTAAAGAATATTTTAGAAAATTATTATTATTATTTTTAATTATTTTTAAGCAAAAGAAAATATTTATTTAAGTAATTATGGTGTTTAATTATTTAAAAGGTAATTTAGTATTATGTTTTCTAAAGGGAATTTAATATAAATATTTGATATAATAACCTCATATAAAAAGGAAATTTTTTGATTTAAGTTACTTAAGAAACTTTTATAGATTTTCAAAAGTACAATTTGAATAAAGAATTTAGTAATCATATTTTAAGTATATTTTGGAAGTGATTTCCAGGAAATGGGAAATGTGTTTAAAAATAAAAAGGGTTTATTTTTAAAGTGTTGGGAGAAATCTACGAGATTTAAACGTAAATTTGAATTGAGATAAATTCAGTAGGATTTATAAAAAGAATTCTTTGGTCTAAAAAGGAAGTGTATTTCCCTGAAAACCCAAATACATTTTTAAAGTAGATTTTGAGCAGTTAGAAGGTTTGAAGTTGTTTTAAAAGAATGGTTTCAAGAAATTATTATTTAAGTGGTAAAAAATTTAAAAGTGAATATTTATCAAATTAGTTATAGTATTAATTATTTTAAAGGGTTAATTAGTATTATACTTTGAAAGAATATTTTTAATATTTAAATTTTATAAAATGGATTTATTTTAAAGATAGTTTGGTTAAAGTTATTCGAAACTAGCATAGAATTTTGTAACTCCTCTTTTAAAATTTAATATAGCTTAACCTTTATTATAAAATTAGTTTATATCTTATAAAATAGTCTTGCTTTTATTATTTTTAAAATACATTTTTGAGTAAAATGTTTAAGTGGTCTAATTTAAATATTTAAGGTATATTTCGGAATAAAGTGATTTAATCATTTTGAAACCTAAGGTATTTGCACTTGGTGTTTTCAGTGGAAATAAATATATAGGAATTTATTCCATAAGAAGAGTGCGGTTTGAAAACTGTTTTCAAAAGGGGGATGAAAAGGAAAATATATGTTGTGAATATATTTTGAGATTAGTAAATAATTTGGGTAATTATTTGTTTGATGGATGTCGTGGATGTTAATTGATAGTTAAATAACCGACTATTAATAGTGGCCAATGCGCTAATCGTTTGGAGGAGACCGAGATCGGGATTTATTTCTCGAAAACCACTTCGATCCGGTTTGTATGTTTTCGTGAGGAAGATGAGTTCGGAGTCGAAGATGGAGCAGTGAAATGCAAGGGCTAGTCGTTACTAATCTTGAGGATGATTCCAAAAAGGAGGTAGTAAGAGGTGCCTTCGGTTCCATTCAAACCCGGGACGAACTTGTATGGATGAATGCTTTCGGAACATCGTCAGGTGGACGGTGGGCATTCTAAGTGAAACGTTCTAAAAGGTAACGCTTAGCTTCAAGCCTCATCAGCCGGGAATGACTGAAAATCATGGGATATGCAGCAATGCTAAGTGGGTAGCACCCATTAGGGTGAGGTCATCCCTGTCAAGATGCCCCTTTTCATTCGGCTTAGTGGTGCGGTTGCTGATCCTAACCGTGGGGGGATCTTACTTGGGATTATCCAGTAAGGGGTTGTCCCGGTCTTGTGTTGCAGGGGATTCAAGGTGGATCCTCGGTACACTGATCTAGACCAGGTACTATGACAGGAGGTACCCCAGTTCCTTGTCATTACTTGAAAATCCATTCTCCCTACATGCCTTTATGATTTTTGTTTGTAGAACCCACTTTGTGGCTAGCATGCTGGAATTTAATCATGTAACAATTTCAGCTATTTTAATAAGTATTTGTATATAGACACTATTATAATATCTGAGGATTTTGATAAAAAGTATTTTGGCTATCGTTAGGTAAAAACCCGGCATGTTTATTTGTGGCGTGGTCTTACGAGATGCTTTTGTTTTCAAAGGGATTTTGAAACTTTAATAACCAATTTGGGTGTATTTTTATCATGTTGGTATTCCAGACTGACTCGAGTGTTATTTCATTATAATACTCAGGTCAGACCGAGTATTATAGATTACAGGAAAGGATGCTGGGAGCTCAGGAGAGGAGCTGGAGTCCGAGAACCCGTACTTGTTTATGTCCGCTGCTATGATTGTTGAGTTGCCAGCAAGTTGTGAGGCAGGTTGTTATAACTGCCAGGCTGGTAATTGGTTTTTTGTCTATGTATTACTCTAATGATGTATATAAAACATATATGTTTTCATTTTGTGTAAAGATCTGATATTAACTATTATATTTTGTTCCGCTACGATTGTGAGATTCTGTTATTGTTTAATTCCTTCTTTATTCTATCTTCTTTCTTTTCCCTCAACTATCTGTCTTTTCCGGCATTCGTTCGTCGGCATATTATACTGCGGCGTATTTTGTGTCGATTTTCGAGGGTCGAGAAGGGCGGGTCGTCACATTCTTCATCCATTATTCTCGTGTCAACTGCATATCGTCTGTCTGAATGTCTATCTCAGCCTGTGTTTCACGATAAAAAGCAAAAGGAATATTAAAAATGAATTAAAAATGGAAAATGGAAAAATAAACTTGCCAGGACATCCTGCCAAATACACTCTACTATGTGGGGAGGGGTGTTATCCCACTTCCGCCAACACCCACTCATCCTACTCCGGTAAGAAGCTCTAGAAACATCCAACACAACCTTCGTGGGAAGTAAGTCGAACCCCCTGTTTTTAAATATGATACAGATAAGTACGTATAACAAAAAAATAAGATGCTAAATAAAATTTAATTCTTACCCCTCTGCTCTATATACTAAAGAAACTACAGGACGCTGTGATGCTTGCGATGGACCACTGCCATCGTCTTCTAAAGATCGGGAAGAGCTCCTACCTCCAGATGACATTACGATAAACTTATGACATATATACGCATCATTTCAAAAGAGAATAATAACATGATAATGAAATATATTTCATACGTAAATGAGTACATCAACGATATAAATTTCTAAATTAATGACTGAAATGGAAATAGAAATGGAAGTGTATTATACTTGATTCATAATGGGTCTCGTGTTCCAATGATAAGCATATTACATTGCATTTTTAATAAAAATTGCTAATAAATAATAAATGGAAATGACACATAACATGTAAACAATGGTAAACGACAGATTTGGTTTCATAGTTACATCAATTTCATAATACATCAAGAATTCAACATAGTTACATCAGTTGCAAAAAAATTAGATTTGGATTTTTTATTAATCATCATCATCTTCTGATTCAGATTCGGTCTCGTTTTCTACGATATTTTCCTCTGCACTGTCAAACACTTCTACCAAACATTTGATTCACTAATCAAAAGACCAAAATCTGTATGATCGTCTGTAATTATTATTTCGTTATTTTCCTCAAGATCTGCCTGATAAGCTTGTTCATCTGGAATATTCTTCCCATTTTGAATGTAAGTATGGCCTTTGTTTTTAAAAATGCAGACCAATCTGCTTTATCTCTTTTTAGAGACAGATAAGGAGCGTAATAAACTTGCAATGCTTATTTGGCTAGTACAAAAGGATCGTACTTGTGATAATGCGATGTATGCTTTATTTCGATAAGATTATAATCCTTATGCACGTTAATTCCAGAACCTGGAACATTCCAAAACCAATTATATCTAAATAGAAACACCTCCTCCGCGGTTCGTGAGAAATATGTCAGTTGCAAAATTTGTGTTATAACGCCATAAAAATCATTTATGCGATTTTCTGGATCGTCGCTACTTTAACAAATACACCAGTATTATTCGTTAATTTTTCTATACCGTATTCTTTGGTGTTAAATTTATATCCATTGGCGAAATATATTGGATACGTCTTGACCACTCTTTTTGTTCCCATCGCAAGATGTTTCAATCCTTCGTCAACAACACAATTTCTCGGCTCATAAATATAATTTGAAAACCAACCGGAAAATTCTTTACTGAGATCTCCGTTAAGATGTTCACGTTCAGAAACATTGTATATATAAACAAATTATTACATTAGGTTATACACACACATGCATTATAGAAAAGAATAATACAAAAATTATTATTTCAGATTACAGAACAAACGATGCAACCTCGGGCACAATTTAGAATAATATAATTGTGTACTACATGAAGATCTCTATCGTCTAGTCATATTTCTACACATTTTCCAAAATGCCGACCAAGTTGTCTAAAAATAGATAACATGGCTTGAGAGGACTCTTGTTTGTCACCTTCGCCATTATGAGGAACACTTTCAAATGATATATTCACATGGTCACTGAAATAGTGAGAGAAAAGGAACGAAGCTTCTTCTTCGATGTAAGATTTACATATCGAACCTTCAACTAATGCTTTTTGCCTCACTATTTTCTTCAAATGATTTAGATATCTATGTAAAATTAATTTATATTAATTCATCTTTCAAATGCAATTAAATTATGTGATAACATATTACATACCACTCAAATGGATACATCCATTCATATTGGACAGGACCATGAAGTCGTGCTTCAGCTGCGAGATGAACAGGTAAATGTTTCATTACATTAAAAAAACTAGGCGGAAATATTTTCTCTAATTTGTAGAGCAATATAGGAATATCTACTTCAAGTTTACGTAAACGTTGCACTTTTAAAGTAGTCAAACAAAGCTCTTTCTAAAACATACTAACCTCCGTTACTACCTTCCAAACTTTTAACGGCAGTATTTCTTTGAACATAATAGGAAATAAATTTTCCATCATTATGTGACAGTCATGTCTTTTCATTCCACTCAATCTTCCATTTTTAAAGTCAACACATCTACAAAGATTTGATGATATCCCATTAGGAAATCTTAACCCTTCTATCCATTTTAACACAACTTTAACTTGATTATTATCTAATTCGTGACATGCTTTGGGTTTTTTACTGTCATTTGGTTTCACATGAAGCTCGGGACGTTTGTATAATTCTTCTATATCGCATCTTGATTTCAAATCATCCTTCATCTTCTCTTTCACATTCAAAATTGTGTTAAAAACATTATCAAGTACATTTTTCTCATTGTGCATCACGTCTACATTACGACGAAGCAGAAGATGTTTCCAATACGGCAACTCCTAAAAAATAGTTTGTCTGCACCAGTAATGAACAATCGATTTGCCTTCAATTTCTGTTTATACTCCAGTTTCATATATCTTTGGATAGTCCCTAGCAAGTTCATATATGTCTTCGCTTGACCATATCGTCGGTGGATGTCTGATTTCTACTCTATTTGCTAAAAGGTTTTTTTGTCTCCTATGAATGGATGATTTAAATGGATAAAATAACTATGATAGCCAAACCATGAAATTTTCTTACCATGAGGTAAAGAAAACACTCATGTTTCATCCATGCAATATGAACATGCTAGACGACCGTCAGTACTCCATCCTGAGAGCGTTGCATACGCAGGAAAATCACTTATAGTCCATAACAAATAAGCAAACATACGAAATTTTTTCTTCTTGGACACATCGTATGTTTCTACTCCTTCATTCCACGGTATTTTTAACTCCTCAATCAACGGTTGTAAATATACATCGATTCCTTATGTCGGATCGTGGGGCCAGGGACAACAACAGTAAGAAACATATATTGCATTTTCATACACATCCATGGAGGTAAATTATACGGTGTGACGATAATGGGTTAGGATGAATATTTAGAACCAAATTGGGAAAATGGCGAAAAACCATCCGTACATAATCCTAATCTAACATTTTGACTCTCCGCTGCAAAATTTGGATACGTTTTATCTAAATGCTTCCATGCTTCTCTATCGGCCGGATGTGTCAACATACCCTTTTCCTCCGTTCTCACACTATGCCATCTCATATTTGATGCAGTTACAGAAGATGCATATAATCTTTGAAGCCTTGGAATGATGAGTAAGTGATGCATACGCTTGTACGGAACTTCCTTCCCCTTCTTTTTTCTGGGTTTGTATATCTCCTGATTGCAAATTTTACAATTTCTAAGGTTTGCGTCTTCTTTCCAAAACAACATGCAGCCTTTTAAACATGTATCTATTTTATGATAAGGTAAACCAAAAGCCAACATAGGTTTTTTAACTTCATAGTGATTTCATACATTAGATTATCGGACGGCATATGACTTTTTGCAGCTTGTAGAACAGCCGTAGACCTAGCTTCAGTGATGTTGTATTTTGACTTCATCGTAACGTATTCTGTGATTACTGACAGCTGAGTGTCGCTTTTACAACCATCCCAAATAGGTCTCTTAGCAGCATCTAGTAAATCATAAAAAAAAATTTGCTTCAATTTTTGGTTCTTCAACATTTCCATCATCATTTTCAACTTCAACCATAGGAAACATTGATCGTGCTGCATCTTCGACCATATTTTCTATACGGGTCGTCGTAACTACTTCGTTAACGACACTTTCAGACTCTATAGTAGTATTTGCTACAACTTCTCCATACCGATCCAAAAAATAATACTCGGGTATGAAACCATTTTGGCACAAATGAACTTTCACAATATCTGGTAACAAATACTTTAAATGTCTACACCTATTACACGGAAAACGAATTTCTGGATCGTTTCCGTTATTACTTAAAACGAATTCAACAAATACGTATATACCATTTAAAAATCTTCTTTTATTGAGCCTTTCAGTCTTTGGTACATCCATCTCCTCCGATCGACAAAATAATCATTCATTTTTCCTCTTCGAGAAAATGAGTCATAAGTTCAAAATTTAATATTTATTTTCAAAAAATAAATATTTGAAAAAGATTATTTTCATGGTCGCGTAATATTTGAATTAAAGAACTATTTCACAAATTAAAAAATATTTTCAAATATGACACATTTTATTTATTAACGTATCGATATAAAATTTTGTACAAAAAATATTTTTTTTCATGGTCAGACATCATACTTCCCATTACGAACACAGTAAGCATATACATTTCGTATATAACTTCGTATCAAATGATTCATACAGAATTTCGACAGTATTTCCCTTTTGTTCCCTGCACTGTACACAAATGCGTGTACGTAGGAAACAAAAAAGAAAAGTTAGGCCGAAATTTTATGAACCGTTTGATACGAAGTAAAATACAAAATGTAAGTGCTTACTGTGTTCATAACTTGTGCAATACATGGACAAATCCAACAAACGTTGTACCAGATGAATATAAATGGTCGTTTTTTAAAAAAAACGAATTTTATATAATGATCATGTACAACGCTAGTCAGACGGGGCCAAAAACTCTCTAAGGGATATTAGTTAATTGAATATGCACATTTTACGAAAAATACAGTTTTACTAACTGTCCACATTTACAAAAAATATATTTTAATTTAACACATTTATTCGACGTATTACATCAACTTAAGGCTAGTTTAACATTTTTGTCATTTTTCAATACACATAATTATAATTTAGACTTATGCATTTTTGTGTTGCATTATTCAATACGTGCACAATATAATACTCCTAGCCCGTGCATTCATTTTATCTTATTCCAACTAACACAATACAATGATAGCAGCGCTACACATATATACAATCGCAGAATCAAGACATGCACAACGATTTACATATACACGAATAACCACAAGTTATACATGTTTTTCACAATTTCACGATAAAAGATGAACTAGGTATACCATGGAACGATAGAAACTATTATAACACTTTTGGAAACAATTTCAATCACCAATTAGCCTTAATTTATCAACTTATGAAAATCTAGAAATATGGTAAAAATTGAATTTTTCGCGAAAATAAGAGATTATACCTGAACTAGAAAACAAGAGAGGTTTTAGGTTTTGCTGAAATGAGGAAGAAGAGGCTCAGCTGGAGCTTGTAGTACGCGATTTTTCGACGGCTTCTGATGTCCCCTGTCGGCCCGTCGGAAAATGGCCGTCGAAAGCCGTCGTCCTCTCCTGTTGCTATTTAACCATTTTCTAGTGGTGTTAAATGCACGCACGTAGGCATGCCATTAGGACTTAGATATATTAGTTTTGGTGTAACACTTTTTTGCTACCAGCGTGAACCTCCTCAAATGCCTTTCGATAGATATTACCAAATGTTAATATCACCTAAAAATAGACTCCAATAAATAATTTTTTTTACAAATTCAAAAGTCCTCTTGCATATATTATCAAACTTAATATCATTTAAAAATAAGATCTTAAACTTTATATACATTTTCGCTCTTTATTAATTGATAGCAGAAACAAAAATTCAACCTAATAAAAAATTGAATGTTTCAACTTAGAAATAAAAATTCAACCTAATAAAAAATTGAATGTTTCCACTTAGAAATAAAAATTCAAACTAAATACAAAATAAGATTCTAACGTAAAACCATTTCTAAATATTTATGAAAATAATTTCTGTTGAATATGCTCAACACATATAATTTGTAAAACAATTAATTTAGCCGTGATGCGTGTGCTATTGCCGTGTGTGCATGGGTCGTAGCCTAGGAAACGTGGACTTCCAAATGTACTGCATATTTTTTGGTAGTATAGGAATAAATAATAAGTGTCAAAACGTTCAAAGAAATGCAGGACTGCACTGCTCTGATCCTTCATCTTCCACTTTCATCAAACACTACCTCAAAAAGCCCCAAATTTTAACTTTCTATGCTTACAAACCCTAATTTTACACCGCATTCAGTCTTTAAAATTTCAAACAAACCCCCCACAAGCAATAATGATTTCCTAGACTGGAGAAAGAAGAGAAAGATGATTACTTGTCGATTCAAGTTAAAAAGGAAGGAGAATCAATAACTTTCAGAAGACGCAGGAAAAGGCAGCTGATGATCGGGTTTGTTGGCAAAATAAGTAATCGATGTGGAGACAGCAAGGAGTTTGGGGTACGTTTCTCAGTATTGGGTTGATACAGAACATATATTTATGTTTGTCTTATAACGTAATTTTAGAATTTTTTTTTCATTTTTTGGTGCGATACTTTGTTTTATCTCAGTTGATACTTATGTTGGTTTAGGTATGCATGAATTTCGCCTTTTGATAACATAGATAATTTTCTTCTTGATGATGCATACCAGGTAATGGTTGATATATAGAATGTTAAGTATGCCCTTTTAATAGACATTAAGCTGGCATAAACACTTCCATAGAAATTACATAATGGAGACTGGCATTGAAGATCCACATTATGTTACTCTCATAGGATGTTTGAATATATTTTCCTATGTTTAACCACTTGATATCACTATAAGCAAAAAACGGTTTCAACCATTATATTTTTTGTTTGCTATCAAAGTAGAAAAGAATAAAGGGAATTATCCTGGTCAAGTGTCTCTTTTATTATTATTTTTGTATCAAGAAAAGTTTGGCATATATGTCCCGATTAAAACTGCACACTATTGATGCCAATACATGTAATTTGTGTTGTGTTACGTGGTATCCTGTCATTATTAAATTCTATTCCAACATATGTTTTATTATCAAACATTATCTTATTATTTTTGTTTGTGTGTATTTATATTGAAGAATAGAGATTTTAGGTTGATGCTAATACTGCATATGCATCTAACTAATTTCCATTGTTACCATTCATTCTTCAGTTGGCAATTAACTAGCTAGCATCACTATTTTGTGTTTAATTTTGAGAAGCTAGCTACACCATTGACATTTGGTGATATCAATTCATGTAACTCATGCTGTGCTGCTTAGTAATCAGCCGTTCTATTATCCAAGTAATACATGTTTTTTATTATTAAATGTTATATTATCATTTTTATTTGTGTTTAACTATGTTGAAGTAAAAAAAGAATAAATTTTTTGAACTGATTTATATAGCAGCACGCACATCTGAATACTCATATTGTGTTTAAATTGATTTAAAACGGTTCATAAGGAAAATTTTCTATTGTCGGGACTTGAACCCAAGTCTCTCAAGTGAGAGTCAAGTATCCTGACCAACTAGACTACAATGGATTTGATAATTTTATTGTTTCCTAAATAATCCACATTATATATATATATATTACTTTAGTTTCAAAAGTCTAATAAATTTGACAGTAGACGATGTAGAGACGCGTTTTCATTCACATCTATAATATCTGTAAACTCAAATGTTTTAGAAAAAACATAATTTGATCGGTTAATGGATCATAGTTGGTTTGATTGATCTCAATCCATTTTTCTTTGCAATATAAGAAATTCGGTCATTTATCCAGCCATGAATTATGAACGGTTAAATACAAACCTGAATATGTAAAGATCCAATAGACAAACAAATAGTTTGTCCATAATTGTTACCTATCGAATAACATTTAATAAACCAAAGCAACAACAATAATAATAATATGTTTTCCTTTACAAAGTATTAAAATAGAATTGATATTTCGAACTAATATGTGAAACATTGAACAAAAATGGTTCATGATAAATCGTATGTGTGTGTATATACACTGCTTTTACTACTATTTTATTTTATTTGGAAGTTATCTGCCATACTTCACACGTTTTATCCTTTTAGCTTCCAGTCTACAGTGTTGCTATATTCGTAGTTTATGCATAGTTTGTAAAACAACAAATTGTAAAGCATATTATTATCGCTATCTACTTGAAAAGGACAAACATAGTACCATTGATTGTTTACATGTTGCTATAATCATGAAAGTCATTGTCTTTTATTTATCTGAAAATATATATGTAGTCCGACATGTTCTGTAAAAAAGCACAGTGATTAGTCTAAAGAAAAAAAGGCAATCCGTCTGTCTATTTATTATACAATGCAAATGTTTCACTTTAGAGTCGCATTTTTTACACTACTAGAAGCACCCTTGTGTAAATTTATAGAAATTAAATCTTTCTTATTTGTTGCAAAAGTAAAGTCCTAAATCCTATTTAGCATGATCTTCTTTCTCATTTTGTCCGATATTCGCACATATTTATTTGACAATTACTACGTGTTTAAGTACTACAATGCTTATAACGAATATTGATTTTTATTAAAATAATACCTTATGTACGATATTAATTGATATTTATTTTTTATGTGCATGTCATTGCATGTACCAAAGTATATTATGTATTGCTTTCTTTCACGAAGACCAAGCTGGTATTCATTATTAGTTCATTTAATAATTTAACAATGGACTTTCTCTATATACGATACTTAGTATATGAACTAGTGGAATATGGGATAGGAAACATGGATTAAAGAGCTATTTCTCTCGGTTTTCTTTCTACGAGTCATTAGGTTATCTCCTTTCAATTTCACTTTGGCAATTATCGTTATTATTGTTGTATGATTCATTGCACCTTCTACGTTGCCAAGTCAAAAGTTCTATGTTGAACACAAACACCTTCCTTTTTTATCTATTAAACCCAAAATTTACGTTTGAATATAACAAACAAACAAACAAGTAGTTAAATGCTTTTCAACCAAAATAAAAGGGGTCTTTAAATAAAAATTTAGCTCCTACGAGCTGAAAGTACATGAATGTTTGTATTGAAAAATTGGGGTGAGAGAGGCTCAAACTCTCGACCTCAGAATTACTCAAGAAAAGCTATGAGACCTACGCGCTAGCCAACTACGCCACCACCCCATGTGTTAATTTGATTTTCAAGCTTCATGGTTTCTATGGATTTCACCTTATAGAATGAATAAACATAATAAATTAATTTTTCACATCATTAGGGTGACCATATTCGAGCCGTTAGGTTGTTTTTAAGTTAAAAAGGTGAAACTGGTTTAAAGAAAACATTTTTTGGAAAACCAAACCGAAGTAACTAAATATTTTTCAATTACTTCGATTTAACAAAACCCTAAGTATCATATTCTATGGTCAGAATGTTCAACATAGACAACTCGATGATTTTAAATGATGATTTTCAAATTAATTTCATAATATAACCATATTCAAGATAATATATTCAACAAAATTAGAAGAAACAAATTAAATTGGCATTAATTTCTAAATAAAACCAGGTTGTGATGAAGTTGGGTCGAAGATGTTGGCCGCGAGAAGTTGTCTTCGTCTTCTTCTTTGAGACAATGAGCTTTCATGAAAAGTAGAAAAGAATAAAGGGAATTATCCTGATCTAGTATCTCTTTTATTATTTTTTGTATCAAGAAAAGTTTGGCATATATGTCCCGATTAAAAATGCACACTATTGATGCCAACACATGTATTTTTTTTGTGTTACGTGATATCCCGTCATTGTTAAATTCTAATCCCACATGTTTTATTATCAAACGTTATCTTATTATTTTTGTTTGTGTGTATTCATATTAAAGAATAGAGATTTTAGGTTGACGCTAATACGACATATGCATCTGACTACTTTCTACTGTTACCATTCATGCTTCAGTTGGCAATTAACTAGCCAACATCACTATTTTGTGTTTAATTTTGAGAAGCTAGCTACACCGTTGACACTCGGTGATATCAATTCATGTAACTCATGTTGTGCTAGTTAGTAATCAGCCGTTCTATTATCCAAGTAACACATGTTTTTTATTATTAAATGTTATATTATCATTTTTATTTGTGTTTAACTATGTTGAAGTAAACAAAGAATAAAGTTTCTGAATTGATTTATATAGCAGCATGCACATCTGATTACTCATGCTGTGTTTAAATTGATTTAAAACTGTTCAAAGGAAAAAATTCCATTGCCGGGACTTGAACCCGGGTCTCTCGAGTGAGAGCCGAGTATCCTAACCAACTAGACTACAACGGATTTGATAATTTTATTGTTTCCTAAATAATCCCCATTATATATATATATATATTACTTTAGTTTCAAAAGGCTAATAATTTTGACGGTAGACGATGTGGAGACGCATTTTCATTCACATCTATAATATCTGTAAACTCAAATGTTTTAGAAAAACATAATTTGATCGGTTAATGGATCATATTTGGTTTGATTGATCTCAATTCATTTTCTTTGCAATATAATAAATTCGATCATTATCCAGTCATGAATTATGAACAGTTAAATACAAACCTGAATATGTAAAGATCCAACGGACGAACAAATATTTTGTCCACAATTGTTACCTATCGAATAACAAGTAATAAACCAAAGCAACAACAATAATAATAATTTGTTTTCCTCTACAAAGTATTTAAATAGAATTGATATTTCGAACTAATATGTGAAACATTGAACAAAAATGGTTAATGATAAATCGTATGTGTGTGTATATACACTGCGTTTACTACTATTTTATTTTATTTGGAAGTTATCTGCCATACTTCACACATTTTATCCTTTTAGCTTTCAGTCTACAGTATTGCTATATTCGTAGTTTATGCATAGTTTGTAAAACAACAAATTGTAAAGCATATTATTAACGCTTTCTACTTGAAAAGGACAAACAAAGTACCATTGATCGTTAACATGTTGCTATAATCATAAAAGTCATTGTCTTTTATTTATCTGAAAATATATATGTAGTCCGACATGTTATGTAAAAAAGCACAGTGATTATTCTAAGAAAAAAAGGCAATCCGTCTGTCTATTTATTATACAATGCAAATGTTTCACTTTAGAGAAGCATTTTTTACACTACTAGAAGCACCCTTGTGTAAATTTATAGAAATTAAATCTTTCTTATTAGTTGCAAAAGTAAAGTCCTAGATCCTATTTAGCATGATCTTCTTTCTCATTTTGTCCGATATTCGCACATACTTATTTGACAATTACTACGTGTTTAAGTACTACAATGCTTATAACGAATATTGATTTTTATTAAAATAATACCTTATGTACGATATTAATTCATATTTATTTTTTATGTGCATGTCATTGCATGTACCAAAGTATATTATGTATTGCTTTCTTTCACGAAGACCAAGCTGGTATTCATTATTAGTTCATTTAATAATTTAACAATGGACTTTCTTTATATATGATACTTAGTGTATGAACTAGTGGAATATGGGATAGGAAACATGGATTAGAGAGCTATTTCTCTCGGTTTTCTTTCTACGAGTCATTAGGTTATCTCCTTTCAATTTCACTTTGGCAATTATCGTTATTATTGTTGTATGATTCATTGCACCTTCTACGTTGCCAAGTCAAAAGTTCTATGTTGAACACAAACACCTTCCTTTTCTATCTATTAAACCAAAAATATACGTTTGAATATAACAAACAAACAAACAAGTAGTTAAATGCTTTTCAACCAAAATAAAAGGGGTCTTTAAATAAAAATTTAGCTCCTAAGAGCTGAAAGTACATGCATGGTTGTATTGAAAAATTGGGGTGAGAGAGGCTCAAACTCTCGACCTTAGGATTACTCAAGAAAAGCTATGAGACCTACGCACTAGCCAACTACGCCACCACCCTATGTGTTAATTTGATTTTCAAGCTTCATGGTTTCTATGGATTTCATCTTATAAAATGAAGAAACATAATAAATTAATTTTTCACATCATTAGGGTGACCATATTCGAGCCGTTAGGTTGATTTTAAGTTAAAAAGGTGAAAGTGGTTTAAAGAAAACATTTTTTGGAAAACCAAACCGAAGTAACAAAATATTTTTCAATTACTTCGATTTAACAAAACCCTAAGTATCGTATTCTATGGTCAGAATGTTCAACATAGACAACTCGATGGTTTTAATGATGATTTTCAAATTAATTTCATAATATAACCATATTCAAGATAATATATTCAACAAAATTAGAATAAACAAATTAAATTGGCATTAATTTTTAAACAAAACCAGGTTGTGATGAAGTTGGGGTCGAAGATGTTGGCCGCGAGAAGTTGTCTTCGTCTTCTTCTTTGAGACAATGAGCTTTCATGAAAAGTAGAAAAGAATAAAGGGAATTATCTTGATCTAGTATCTCTTTTATTATTTTTTGTATCAAGAAAAGTTTGGCATATATGTCCCGATTAAAAATGCACACTATTGATGACAACACATGTATTTTTTTGGTATTACGTGGTATCCTGTCATTGTTAAATTCTAATCCCACATGTTTTATTGTCAAACGTTATCTTATTATTTTTGTTTGTGTGTATTTATATTGAAGAATAGAGATTTTAGGTTGATGCTAATACTACATATGCATCTGACTACTTTCTACGCTTACCATTCGTGCTTCAGTTGGCAATTAACTAGCTAGCATCACTATTTTGTGTTCAATTTTGAGAAGCTAGCTACACCGTTGACACTCGGTGATATCAATTCATGTAACACATGTTGTGCTAGTTAGTAATCAGCCGTTCTATTATCCAAGTAACACATGTTTTTTTATTATTAAATGTTATATTATCATTTTTATTTGTGTTTAACAATGTTGAAGTAAATAAAGAATAAAGTTTTTGAATTGATTTATATAGCAGCATGCACATCTGATTACTCATGCTGTGTTTAAATTGATTTAAAACTGTTCATAAGGAAAATTTTCAGTTGCCGTGACATGAACCCGGGTCTCTCGGGTGAGAGCCGAGTATCCTAACCAACTAGACTACAACGGATTTGATAATTTTATTGCTTCCTAAATAATCCCCATTATATATATATATATATATATATATATATATATATATATATATATATATATATATATTACTTTAGTTTCAAAAAGCTAATAATTTTGACGGTAGACGATGTAGAGACGCGTTTCATTCACATCTATAATATCTGTAAACTCAAATGTTTTAGAAAAACATAATTTGATCGGTTAATGGATAATATTTGGTTTGATTGATCTCAATTCATTTTCTTTGCAATATAATAAATTCGATCATTTGTCCAGTCATGAATTATGAACAGTTAAATACAAACCTGAATATGTAAAGATCCAATGGACGAACAAATATTTTGTCCACAATTGTTACCTATCGAATAACAAGTAATAAACCAAAGAAACAACAATAATAATAATTTGTTTTCCTTTACAAAGTATTAAAATAGAATTGATATTTCGAACTAATATGTGAAACATTGAACAAAAATGGTTCGTGATAAATCGTATGTGTGTGTATATACACTACTTTTACTACTATTTTATTTTATTTGGAAGTTATCTGCCATACTTCACACATTTTATCCTTTTAGCTTTCAGTCTACAGTGTTTCTATATTCGTAGTTTATGCATAGTTTGTAAAACAACAAATTGTAAAGCATATTATTAACGCTATCTACTTGAAAAGGACAAACAAAGTACCATTGATCGTTAACATGTTGCTATAATCATAAAAGTCATTGTCTTTTATTTATCTGAAAATATATATGTAGTCCGACAAGTTCTGTAAAAAAGCACAGTGATTAGTCTAAAGAAAAAAAGGCAATCTGTCTGTCTATTTATTATACAATGCAAATGTTTCACTTTACAGAAGCATTTTTTACACAACTAAAAGCACCCTTGTGTAAATTTATAGAAATTAAATCTTTCTTATTAGTTGCAAAAGTAAAGTCCTAGATCCTATTTAGCATGATCTTCTTTCTCATTTTGTCCGATATTCGCACATTTTTATTTGACAATTACTACGTGTTTAAGTACTACAATGCTTATAACGAATATTGATTTTTATTAAAATAATACCTTATGTATGATATTAATTCATATTTATTTTTTATGTGCATGTCATTGCATGTAACAAAGTATATTATGTATTGCTTTCTTTCACGAAGACCAAGCTATTTCTTAATAATTTAACAATGGACTTTCTTTATATATGATACTTAGTGTATGAACTAGTGGAATATGGGATAGGAAACATGGATTAGAGAGCTATTTCTCTCGGTTTTCTTTCTACGAGTCATTAGGTTATCTCCTTTCAATTTCACTTTGGCAATTATCGTTATTATTGTTGTATGATTCATTGCACCTTCTACGTTGCCAAGTCAAAAGTTCTATGTTGAACACAAACACCTTCCTTTTTTATCTATTAAACCAAAAATATACGTTTGAATATAACAAACAAACAAACAAGTAGTTAAATGCTTTTCAACCAAAATAAAAGGGGTCTTTAAATAAAAATTTAGCTCCTAAGAGCTGAAAGTACATGCATGGTTGTATTGAAAAATTGGGGTGAGAGAGGCTCAAACTCTCGACCTTAGGATTACTCAAGAAAAGCTATGAGACCTACGCGCTAGCCAACTATGCCACCACCCCATGTGTTAATTTGATTTTCAAGCTTCATGGTTCCTATGGATTTCATCTTATAAAATGAAGAAACATAATAAATTAATTTTTCACATCATTAGGGTGACCATATTCGAGCCATTAGGTTTATTTTAAGTTAAAAAGGTGAAACTAGTTTAAAGAAAACATTTTTTGGAAAACCAAACCGAAGTAACAAAATATTTTTCAATTACTTCGATTTAACAAAACCCTAAGTATCGTATTCTATGGTCAGAATGTTCAGCATAGACAACTCGATGATTTTAAATGATGATTTTCAAATTAATTTCATAATATAACCATATTCAAGATAATATATTCAACAAAATTAGAAGAAACAAATTAAATTGGCATTAATTTCTAAATAAAACTAGATTGTGATGAAGTTGGGGTCGAAGATGTTGGCCGCGAGAAGTTGTCTTCGTCTTCTTCTTTGAGACAATGAGCTTTCATGAAAAGTAGAAAAGAATAAAGGGAATTATCCTGATCTAGTGTCTCTTTTATTATTTTTTTGTATCAAGAAAAGTTTGGCATATATGTCCCGATTAAAAATGCACACTATTGATGCCAATACATGTAAAAAAATTTGTGTTACGTGGTATCCTGTCATTGTTAAATTCTAATCCCACATGTTTTATTATCAAACGTTATCTTATTATTTTTGTTTGTGTGTATTTATATTGAAGAATAGAGATTTTAGGTTGATGCTAATACTACATATGCATCTGACTACTTTCTACTGTTACCATTCATGCTTCAGTTGGCAATTAACTAGCAAGCATCACTATTTTGTGTTTAATTTTGAGAAGCTAGCTACACCGTTGACACTTGGTGATATCAATTCATGTAACTCATGTTGTTATAGTTAGTAATCAGCCGTTCTATCGTCCAAGTAACACATGTTTTTTATTATTAAATGTTATATTTTCATTTTTATTTGTGTTTAACTTTGTTGAAGTAAATAAAGAATAAAGTTTTTGAATTTATTTATATAGCAGCATGCACATCTGATTACTCATGCTGTGTTTAAATTGATTTAAAACTGTTCATAAGGAAAAAAATTCCGTTGCCAGGACTTGAACCCGAGTCTCTCGGATGAGAGCCGAGTATCCTAACCAACTAGACTACAACGGATTTGATAATTTTATTATTTCCTAAATAATCCCCATTATATATATATATATATATATATATATACACACACTTTAGTTTCAAAAAGCTAATAATTTTGACGGTAGACGATGTAGAGACGCGTTTCATTCACATCTATAATATCTGTAAACTCAAATGTTTTAGAAAAACTTAATTTGATCGGTTAATGGATAATATTTGGTTTGATTGATCTCAATTCATTTTCTTTGCAATATAATAAATTCGATCATTTACCCAGTCATGAATTATGAACAGTTAAATACAAACCTGAATATGTAAAGATCCAACGGACGAAAAAATATTTTGTCCATAATTGTTGCCTATTGAATAACAAGTAATAAACCAAAGAAACAACAATAATAATAATTTGTTTTCCTTTACAAAGTATTAAAATAGAATTGATATTTCGAACTAATATGTGAAACATTGAACAAAAATGGTTCATGATAAATCGTATGTGTGTGTATATACACTGCTTTTACTACTATTTTATTTTATTTGGAAGTTATCTACAATACATCACACATTTTATCCTTTTAGCTTTCAGTCTACAGTGTTGCTATATTCGTAGTTTATGCATAGTTTGTAAAACAACAAATTGTAAAGCATATTATTATCGCTATCTACTTGAAAAGGACAAACAAAGTACCATTGATCGTTAACATGTTGCTATAATCATAAAAGTCATTGTCTTTTATTTATCTGAAAATATATATGTAGTCCGACATGTTCTGTAAAAAAGCACAGTGATTAGTCTAAAGAAAAAAAGGCAATCCGTCTGTCTATTTATTATACAATGCAAATGTTTCACTTTAGAGAAGCATTTTTTACACTACTAGAAGCACCCTTGTGTAAATTTATAGAAAATAAATCTTTCTTATTAGTTGCAAAAGTAAAGTCCTAGATCCTATTTAGCATGATCTTCTTTCTCATTTTGTCCGATATTCGCACATATTTATTTGACAATTACTACGTGTTTATGTACTACAATGCTTATAACGAATATTGATTTTTATTAAAATAATACCTTATGTACGATATTAATTCATATTTATTTTTTATGTGCATGTCATTGCATGTACCAAAGTATATTATGTATTGCTTTCTTTCACGAAGACCAAGCTGGCATTCATTATTAGTTCATTTAATAATTTAACAATGGACATTCTTTATATATGATACTTAGTGTATGAACTAGTGGAATATGGGATAGGAAACATGGATTAAAGTGCTATTTCTCTCGGTTTTCTTTCTACGAGTTATTAGTTTATCTCCTTTAAATTTCACTTTGGCAATTATCGTTATTATTGTTGTATGATTCATTGCACCTTCTATGTTGCCAAGTCAAAAGTTCTATGTTGAACACAAACACCTTCCTTTTTTATCTATTAAACCAAAAATTTACGTTTCAATATAACAAACAAACTAACAAGTAGTTAAATGCTTTTCAACCAAAATAAAAGGGGTCTTTAAATAAAAATTTAGCTCCTAAGAGCAGAAAGTAAATGCATGGTTGTATTGAAAAATTGGGGTGAGAGAGGCTCAAACTCTCAACCTCAGGATTACTCAAGAAAAGCTATGAGACCTACGCGCTAGCCAACTACGCCACCACCCCATGTGTTAATTTGATTTTCAAGCTTCATGGTTTCTATGGATTTCATCTTATAAAATGAAGAAACATGATAAATTAATTTTTAACATCATTAGGGTGACCATATTCGAGCCGTTAGGTTGATTTTAAGTTAAAAAGGTGGAACTGGTTTAAAGAAAACATTTTTTGGAAAACCAAACCGAAGTAACAAAATATTTTTCAATTACTTCGATTTCACAAAACCCTAAGTATCGTATTCTATGGTCAGAATGTTCAACATAGACAACTCGATGATTTTAAATGATAATTTTCAAATTAATTTCATAATATAACCATATTCAAGATAATATATTCAACAAAATTAGAAGAAACAAATTAAATTGGCATTAATTTCTAAATAAAACCAGGTTGTGATGAAGTTGGGGTCGAAGATATTGGCTGCGAGAAGTTGTCTTCGTCTTCTTTTTTGAGACAATGAGCTTGCATGAAAAGTAGAAAAGAATAAAGGGAATTATCCTAATCTAGTGTCTCTTTTATTATTTTCTTGTATCAAGAAAAGTTTGGCATATATGTCCCAATTAAAACTGCACACTATTGATGCCACTATATGTAATTTGTGTTGTGTTACGCGGTATCCCGTCTTTGTTAAATTCTAATCCGACATATGTTTTATTATCAGACATTATCTTATTATTTTTGTTTATGTGTATTTAAACTGAAGAATAGAGATTTTAGGTTGATGCTAATACTACATATGCATCTGACTACTTACTACTATTACCATTCATGCTTCAGTTGGCAATTAACTAGCTAGCATCACTATTTTGTGTTTAATTTTGAGAAGCTAGCTACACCGCTGACACTCGGTGATATCAATTCATGTAACTCATGTTGTGCAAGTTAGTAATCAGTCGTTCTATTATCCAAGTAACACATGTTTTTTATTATTAAATGTTATATTATCATTTTTATTTGTGTTTAACTATGTTGAGGTAAATAAAGAATAAAGTTTTTGAATTGATTTATATAGCAGCATGCACATCTGATTACTCATGCTGTGTTTAAATTTATTTAAAACTGTTCATAAGGAAAAATTTCCATTGCTGGGACTTGAACCCGGGTCTCTCGGGTGAGAGCCGAATATCCTAACCAACTAGACTACAACGGATTTGATAATTTTATTGTTTCCTAAATAATCCCCATTATATATATATATATATATATATATATATATATATATATTACTTTAGTTTCAAAAAGCTAATAATTTTGACGGTAGACGATGTAGATACGCGTTTCATTCACATCTATAATATCTGTAAGCTCAAATGTTTTAGAAAAACATAATATGATCGGTTAATGGATAATATTTGGTTTGATTGATCTCAATTCATTTTCTTTGCAATATAATAAATTCGATCATTTATCCAGTCATGAATTATGAACAGTTAAATACAAACCTGAATATGTAAAGATCCAATGGACGAACAAATATTTTGTCCACAATTGTTACCTATCGAATAACAAGTAATAAACCAAAGAAACAACAATAATAATAATTTATTTTCCTTTACAAAGTATTAAAATAGAATTGATATTTCGAACTAATATGTGAAACATTGAACAAAAATGGTTCATGATAAATCGTATATGTGTGTATATACACTACTTTTACTACTATTTTATTTTATTTGGAAGTTATCTGCCATACTTCACACATTTTATCCTTTTAGCTTTCAGTCTACAGTGTTGCTATATTCATAGTTTATGCATAGTTTGTAAAACAACAAATTGTAAAGCATATTATTATCGCTCTGTACTTGAAAAGGACAAACAAAGTACCATTGATCGTTAACATGTTGCTATAATCATAAAAGTCATTGTCTTTTATTTATCTGAAAATATATATGTAGTCCGACATGTTCTGTAAAAAAGCACAGTGATTAGTCTAAAGAAAAAAAGGCAATCCGTCTGTATATTTATTATACAATGCAAATGTTTCACTTTAGAGAAGCATTTTTTACACTACTAGAAGCACCCTTGTGTAAATTTATAGAAAATAAATCTTTCTTATTAGTTGCGAAAGTAAAGTCCTAGATCCTATTTAGCATGATCTTCTTTCTCATTTTGTCTGATATTCGCACATATTTATTTGACAATTACTACGTGTTTAAGTACTACAATGCTTATAACGAATATTGATTTTTATTAAAATAATACCTTATGTACGATATTAATTCATATTTATTTTTTATGTGCATGTCATTGCATGTACCAAAGTATATTATATATTACTTTCTTTCACGAAGACCAAGCTGGTATTCATTATTAGTTCATTTAATAATTTTACAATGGACTTTCTTTATATATGATACTTAGTGTATGAACTAGTGGAATATGGGATAGGAAACATGGATTAAAGAGCTATTTCTCTCGGTTTTCTTTCTACGGGTCATTAGGTTATCTCCTTTCAATTTCACTTTGGCAATTATCGTTATTATTGTTGTATGATTCATTGCACCTTCTAGGTTGCCAAGTCAAAAGTTCTATGTTGAACACAAACACCTTCCTTTTTATCTATTAAACAAAAAATTTACGTTTGAATATAACAAACAAACAAACAAGTAGTTAAATGCTTTTCAACCAAAATAAAAGGGGTCTTTAAATAAAAGTTTAGCTCCTAAGAGCTGACAGTACATTCATGGTTGTATTGAAAAATTGGGGTGAGAGAGGCTCAAACTCTCGACCTCAGGATTACTCAAGAAAAGCTATGAGACCTACGCGCTAGCCAACTACGCCACCACCCCATGTGTTAATTTGATTTTCAAGCTTCATGGTTTCTATGGATTTCATCTTATAAAATGAAGAAACATAATAAATTAATTTTCACATCATTAGGGTGACCATATTCGAGCCGTTAGGTTGATTTTAAGTTAAAAAGGTGAAACTAGTTTAAAGAAAACATTTTTTGGAAAACCAAACCGATGTAACAAAATATTTTTCAATTACTTCGATTTCACAAAACCCTAAGTATCGTATTCTATGGTCAGAATGTTCAACATAGACAACTCGATGATTTTAAATGATGATTTTCAAATTAATTTCATAATATAACCATATTCAAGATAATATATTCAACAAAATTAGAAGAAGCAAATTAAATTGGCATTAATTTCTAAATAAAACCAGGTTGTGATGAAGTTGGGGTCGAAGATGTTAGCCGCGAGAAGTTGTCTTCGTCTTCTTCTTTGAGACAATGAGCTTTCATGAAAAGTAGAAAAGAATAAAGGGAATTATCCTGATCTAGTGTCTCTTTTATTATTTTTTGTATCAAGAAAAGTTTGGCATATATGTCCCGATTAAAAATGCACACTATTGATGCCAATACATGTAAATTTTTTTTGTTACGTGGTATCCTGTCATTGTTAAATTATAATCCCACATGTTTTATTATCAAACGTTATCTTATTATTTTTGTTTGTGTATTTATATTGAAGAATAGAGATTTTAGGTTGATGCTAATACTACATATGCATCTGACTACTTTCTACTGTTACCATTCATGCTTCAGTTGGCAAATAACTAGCAAGCATCACTATTTTGTGTTTAATTTTGAGAAGCTAGCTACACCGTTGACACTTGGTGATATCAATTCATGTAACTCATGTTGTGCTGGTTAGTAATCAGCCGTTCTGTCATCCAAGTAACACATGTTTTTTATTATTAAATGTTATATTTTCATTTTTATTTGTGTTTAACTATGTTGAAGTAAATAAAGAATAAAGTTTTTGAATTGTTTTATATAGCAGCATGCACATCTGATTACTCATGCTGTGTTTAAATTGATTTGAAACTGTTCATAAGGAAAAAATTTCCATTGCCGGCACTTGAACCCAGGTCTCTCAGGCGAGAGCCGAGTATCCAAACCAACTAGACTACAACGGATTTGATAATTTTATTGTCTAAATAATCCCCATTATATATATATATATATTACTTTAGTTTCAAAAAGCTAATAATTTTGACGGTAGACGATGTAGAGACGCGTTTCATTCACATCTATAATATCTGTAAACTCAAATGTTTTAGAAAAACATAATTTGATCGGTTAATGGATAATATTTGGTTTGATTGATCTCAATTCATTTTCTTTGCAATATAATAAATTCGATCATTTATCCAGTCATGAATTATGAACAGTTAAATACAAACCTGAATATGTAAAGATCCAACGGACGAACAAATATTTTGTCCATAATTGTTACCTATTGAATAACAAGTAATAAACCAAAGAAACAACAATAATAATAATTTGTTTTCCTTTACAAAGTATTAAAATAGAATTGATATTTCGAACTAATATGTGAAACATTGAACAAAAATGGTTCATGATAAATCGTATGTGTGTGTATATACACTGCTTTTACTACTATTTTATTTTATTTGGAAGTTATCTGCCATACTTCACACATTTTATCCTTTTAGCTTCCAGTCTACAGTGTTGCTATATTCGTAGTTTATGCATAGTTTGTAAAACAACAAATTGTAAAGCATATTATTATCGCTATCTACTTGAAAAGGACAAACAAAGTACCATTGATTGTTTACATGTTGCTATAATCATGAAAGTCATTGTCTCTTATTTATCTGAAAATATATATGTAGTCCGACATGTTCTGTAAAAAAGCACAGTGATTAGTCTAAAGAAAAAAAGGCAATCCGTCTGTCTATTTATTATACAATGCAAATGTTTCACTTTAGAGACGCATTTTTTACACTACTAGAAGCACCCTTGTGTAAATTTATAGAAATTAAATCTTTCTTATTAGTTGCAAAAGTAAAGTCCTAGATCCTATTTAGCATGATCTTCTTTCTCATTTTGTCCGATATTCGCACATATTTATTTGACAATTACTACGTGTTTAAGTACTACAATGCTTATAACGAATATTGATTTTTATTAAAATAATACCTCATGTACGATATTAATTCATATTTATTTTTTATGTTCATGTCATTGCATGTACCAAAGTATATTATGTATTGCTTTCTTTCACGAAGACCAAGCTGGTATTCATTATTAGTTCATTTAATAATTTAACAATGGACTTTCTTTATATATGATACTTAGTGTATGAACTAGTGGAATATGGGATAGGAAACATAGATTAAAGAGCTATTTCTCTCGGTTTTCTTTCTACGAGTTATTAGGTTATCTCCTTTCAATTTCACTTTGGCAATTATCGTTATTATTGTTGTATGATTCATTGCACCTTCTATGTTGCCAAGTCAAAAGTTCTATGTTGAACACAAACACCTTTCTTTTTTATCTATTAAACCAAAAATTTACGTTTGAATATAACAAACAAACAAACAAGTAGTTAAATGCTTTTCAACCAAAATAAAAGGGGTCTTTAAATAACAATTTAGCTCCTAAGAGCTGAAAGTACATGCATGGTTGTATTGAAAAATTGGGGTGAGAAAGGCTCGAACTCTCGGCCTTAGGATTACTCAAGAAAAGCTATGAGACCTACGCGCTAGCCAACTACGCCACCACCCCATGTGTTAATTTGATTTTCAAGCTTCATGGTTTCTATGGATTTCATCTTATAAAATGAAGAAACATAATAAATTAATTTTTCACATCATTAGGGTGACCATATTCGAGCCGTTAGGTTGATTTTAAGTTAAAAAGGTGAAACTGGTTTAAAGAAAACATTTTTTGGAAAACCAAACTAAAGTAACAAAATATTTTTCAATTACTTCGATTTCACAAAACCCTAAGTATCGTATTCTATGGTCAGAATGTTCAACATAGACAACTCGATGATTTTAAATGATGATTTTCAAATTAATTTCATAATATAACCATATTCAAGATAATATATTCAACAAAATTAGAAGAAACAAATTAAATTGGCATTAATTTCTAAATAAAACCAGGTTGTGATGAAGTTGGGGTCGAAGATGTTGGCCGCGAGAAGTTGTCTTCGTCTTCTTCTTTGAGACAATGAGCTTGCATGAAAAGTAGAAAAGAAAAAAGGGAATTATCCTAATCTAGTGTCTCTTTTATTATTTTCTTGTATCAAGAAAAGTTTGGCATATATGTCCCAATTAAAACTGCACACTATTGATGCCACTATATGTAATTTGTGTTGTGTTACGTGGTATCCTGTCTTTGTTAAATTCTAATCCAACATATGTTTTATTACCAGACATTATCTTATTATTTTTGTTTGTGTGTATTTAAACTGAAGAATAGAGATTTTAGGTTGATGCTAATACTACATATGCATCTGACTACTTTCTACTGTTACCATTCATGCTTCAGTTGGTAGCATCACTATTTTGTGTTTAATTTTGAGAAGCTAGCTACACCGTTGACACTCGGTGATATCAATTCATGTAACTCATGTCGTGCTAGTTAGTAATCAGCCGTTCTATTATCCAAGTAACACATGTTTTTTATTATTAAATGTTATATTATCATTTTTATTTGTGTTTAACTATGTTGAAGTAAATAAAGAATAAAGTTTTTGAATTGATTTATATAGCAGCATGCACATCTGATTACTCATGCTGTGTTTAAATTGATTTTAAAACTGTTCATAAGGAAAAATTTCCGTTGCCGGGACTTGAACCCGGATCTCTCGAGTGAGAGCCGAGTATCCTAACCAACTAGACTACAACGGATTTGACAATTTTATCATTTCCTAAATAATCCCCATTATATATATATATATATATATATATATATATTACTTTAGTTTCAAAAAGCTAATAATTTTGACGGTAGACGATGTAGAGACGCGTTTCATTCACATCTATAATATCTGTAAACTCAAATGTTTTAGAAAAACTTAATTTGATCGGTTAATGGATAATATTTGGTTTGATTGATCTCAATTCATTTTCTTTGCAATATAATAAATTCGATCATTTACCCAGTCATGAATTATGAACAGTTAAATACAAACCTGAATATGTAAAGATCCAACGGACGAAAAAATATTTTATCCATAATTGTTACCTATTGAATAACAAGTAATAAACCAAATAAACAACAATAATAATAATTTGTTTTCCTTTACAAAGTATTAAAATAGAATTGATATTTCGAACTAATATGTGAAACATTGAACAAAAATGGTTCATGATAAATCGTATGTGTGTGTATATACACTGCTTTTACTACTATTTTATTTTATTTGGAAGTTATCTACAATACATCACACATTTTATCCTTTTAGCTTTCAGTCTACAGTGTTGCTATATTCGTAGTTTATGCATAGTTTGTAAAACAACAAATTGTAAAGCATATTATTATCGCTATCTACTTGTAAAGGACAAACAAAGTACCATTGATCGTTAACATGTTGCTATAATCATAAAAGTCATTGTCTTTTATTTATCTGAAAATATATATGTAGTCCGACATGTTCTGTAAAAAAGCACAGTGATTAGTCTAAAGAAAAAAAGGCAATCCGTCTGTCTATTTATTATACAATGCAAATGTTTCACTTTAGAGAAGCATTTTTTACACTACTAGAAGCACCCTTGTGTAAATTTATAGAAAATAAATCTTTCTTATTAGTTGCAAAAGTAAAGTCCTAGATCCTATTTAGCATGATCTTCTTTCTCATTTTGTCCGATATTCGCACATATTTATTTGACAATTACTACGTGTTTATGTACTACAATGCTTATAACGAATATTGATTTTTATTAAAATAATACCTTATGTACGATATTAATTCATATTTATTTTTTATGTGCATGTCATTGCATGTACCAAAGTATATTATGTATTGCTTTCTTTCACGAAGACCAAGCTGGCATTCATTATTAGTTCATTTAATAATTTAACAATGGACTTTCTTTATATATGATACTTAGTGTATGAACTAGTGGAATATGGGATAGGAAACATGGATTAAAGAGCTATTTCTCTCGGTTTTCTTTCTACGAGTTATTAGTTTATCTCCTTTAAATTTCACTTTGGCAATTATCGTTATTATTGTTGTATGATTCATTGCACCTTCTATGTTGCCAAGTCAAAAGTTCTATGTTGAACACAAACACCTTCCTTTTTTATCTATTAAACCAAAAATTTACGTTTGAATATAACAAACAAACTAACAAGTAGTTAAATGCTTTTCAACCAAAATAAAAGGGGTCTTTAAATAAAAATTTAGCTCCTAAGAGCAGAAAGTAAATGCATGGTTGTATTGAAAAATTGGGGTGAGAGAGGCTCAAACTCTCAACCTCAGGATTACTCAAGAAAAGCTATGAGACCTACGCGCTAGCCAACTACGCCACCACCCCATGTGTTAATTTGATTTTCAAGCTTCATGGTTTCTATGGATTTCATCTTATAAAATGAAGAAACATGATAAATTAATTTTTAACATCATTAGGGTGACCATATTCGAGCCGTTAGGTTGATTTTAAGTTAAAAAGGTGAAACTGGTTTAAAGAAAACATTTTTTGGAAAACCAAACCGAAGTAACAAAATATTTTTCAATTACTTCGATTTCACAAAACCCTAAGTATCGTATTCTATGGTCAGAATGTTCAACATAGACAACTCGATGATTTTAAATGATAATTTTCAAATTAATTTCATAATATAACCATATTCAAGATAATATATTCAACAAAATTAGAAGAAACAAATTAAATTGGCATTAATTTCTAAATAAAACCAGGTTGTGATGAAGTTGGGGTCGAAGATATTGGCTGCGAGAAGTTGTCTTCGTCTTCTTTTTTGAGACAATGAGCTTGCATGAAAAGTAGAAAAGAATAAAGGGAATTATCCTAATCTAGTGTCTCTTTTATTATTTTCTTGTATCAAGAAAAGTTTGGCATATATGTCCCAATTAAAACTGCACACTATTGATGCCACTATATGTAATTTGTGTTGTGTTACGCGGTATCCCGTCTTTGTTAAATTCTAATCCGACATATGTTTTATTATCAGACATTATCTTATTATTTTTGTTTGTGTGTATTTAAACTGAAGAATAGAGATTTTAGGTTGATGCTAATACTACATATGCATCTGAATACTTACTACTGTTACCATTCATGCTTCAGTTGGCAATTAACTAGCTAGCATCACTATTTTGTGTTTAATTTTGAGAAGCTAGCTACACCGCTGACACTCGGTGATATCAATTCATGTAACTCATGTTGTGCAAGTTAGTAATCAGCCGTTCTATTATCCAAGTAACACATGTTTTTTATTATTAAATGTTATATTATCATTTTTATTTGTGTTTAACTATGTTGAGGTAAATAAAGAATAAAGTTTTTGAATTGATTTATATAGCAGCATGCACATCTGATTACTCATGCTGTGTTTAAATTTATTTAAAACTGTTCATAAGGAAAAATTTCCGTTGCCGGGACTTGAACCCGGGTCTCTCGGGTGAGAGCCGAGTATCCTAACCAACTAGACTACAACGGATTTGATAACTTTATTGTTTCCTAAATAATCCCCATTATATATATATATATATATATATATATATATATATATTACTTTAGTTTCAAAAAGCTAATAATTTTGACGGTAGACGATGTAGATACGCGTTTCATTCACATCTATAATATCTGTAAACTCAAATGTTTTAGAAAAACATAATATGATCGGTTAATGGATAATATTTGGTTTGATTGATCTCAATTCATTTTCTTTGCAATATAATAAATTCGATCATTTATCCAGTCATGAATTATGAACAGTTAAATACAAACCTGAATATGTAAAGATCCAACAGACGAACAAATATTTTGTCCACAATTGTTACCTATCGAATAACAAGTAATAAACCAAAGAAACAACAATAATAATAATTTATTTTCCTTTACAAAGTATTAAAATAGAATTGATATTTCGAACTAATATGTGAAACATTGAACAAAAATGGTTCATGATAAATCGTATATGTGTGTATATACACTACTTTTACTACTATTTTAGTTTATTTGGAAGTTATCTGCCATACTTCACACATTTTATCCTTTTAGCTTTCAGTCTACGGTGTTGCTATATTCATAGTTTATGCATAATTTGTAAAACAACAAATTGTAAAGCATATTATTATCGCTCTGTACTTGAAAAGGACAAACAAAGTACCATTGATCGTTAACATGTTGCTATAATCATAAAAGTCATTGTCTTTTATTTATCTGAAAATATATATGTAGTCCGACATGTTCTGTAAAAAAGCACAGTGATTAGTCGAAAGAAAAAAAGGCAATCCGTCTGTATATTTATTATACAATGCAAATGTTTCACTTTAGAGAAGCATTTTTTACACTACTAGAAGCACCCTTGTGTAAATTTATAGAAAATAAATCTTTCTTATTAGTTGCGAAAGTAAAGTCCTAGATCCTATTTAGCATGATCTTCTTTCTCATTTTGTCCGATATTCGCACATATTTATTTGACAATTACTACGTGTTTAAGTACTACAATGCTTATAACGAATATTGATTTTTATTAAAATAATACCTTATGTACGATATTAATTCATATTTATTTTTTATGTGCATGTCATTGCATGTACCAAAGTATATTATGTATTGCTTTCTTTCACGAAGACCAAGCTGGTATTCATTATTAGTTCATTTAATAATTTTACAATGGACTTTCTTTACATATGATACTTAGTGTATGAACTAGTGGAATATGGGATAGGAAACATGGATTAAAGAGCTATTTCTCTCGGTTTTCTTTCTACGAGTCATTAGGTTATCTCCTTTCAATTTCACTTTGGCAATTATCGTTATTATTGTTGTATGATTCATTGCACCTTCTAGGTTGCCAAGTCAAAAGTTCTATGTTGAACACAAACACCTTCCTTTTTATCTATTAAACAAAAAATTTACGTTTGAATATAACAAACAAACAAACAAATAGTTAAATGCTTTTCAATCAAAATAAAAGGGGTCTTTAAATAAAAGTTTAGCTCCTAAGAGCTGACAGTACATTCATGGTTGTATTGAAAAATTGGGGTGAGAGAGGCTCAAACTCTCGACCTCAGGATTACTCAAGAAAAGCTATGAGACCTACGCGCTAGCCAACTACGCCACCACCCCATGTGTTAATTTGATTTTCAAGCTTCATGGTTTCTATGGATTTCATCTTATAAAATGAAGAAACATAATAAATTAATTTTCACATCATTAGGGTGACCATATTTGAGCCGTTAGGTTGATTTTAAGTTAAAAAGGTGAAACTAGTTTAAAGAAAACATTTTTTGGAAAACCAAACCGATGTAACAAAATATTTTTCAATTACTTCGATTTCACAAAACCCAAAGTATCGTATTCTATGGTCAGAATGTTCAACATAGACAACTCGATGATTTTAAATGATGATTTTCAAATTAATTTCATAATATAACCATATTCAAGATAATATATTCAACAAAATTAGAAGAAGCAAATTAAATTGGCATTAATTTCTAAATAAAACCAGGTTGTGATGAAGTTGGGTCGAAGATGTTAGCCGCGAGAAGTTGTCTTCGTCTTCTTCTTTGAGACAATGAGCTTTCATGAAAAGTAGAAAAGAATAAAGGGAATTATCCTGATCTACTGTCTCTTTTATTATTTTTTGTATCAAGAAAAGTTTGGCATATATGTCCCGATTAAAAATGCACACTATTGATGCCAATACATGTAATTTTTTTTTGTTACGTGGTATCCTGTCATTGTTAAATTCTAATCCCACATGTTTTATTATCAAACGTTATCTTATTATTTTTGTTTGTGTGTATTTATATTGAAGAATAGAGATTTTAGGTTGATGCTAATACTACATATGCATCTGACTACTTTCTACTGTTACCATTCATGCTTCAGTTGGCAAATAACTAGCTAGCATCACTATTTTGTGTTTAATTTTGAGAAGCTAGCTACACCGTTGACACTTGGTGATATCAATTCATGTAACTCATGTTGTGCTGGTTAGTAATCAGCCGTTCTGTCATCCAAGTAACACATGTTTTTTATTATTAAATGTTATATTTTCATTTTTATTTGTGTTTAACTATGTTGAAGTAAATAAAGAATAAAGTTTTTGAATTGTTTTATATAGCAGCATGCACATCTGATTACTCATGCTGTGTTTAAATTGATTTGAAACTGTTCATGAGGAAAATTTTTCCATTGCCGGGACTTGAACCCAGGTCTCTCAGGCGAGAGCCGAGTATCCTAACCAACTAGACTACAACGGATTTGATAATTTTATTGTTTCCTAAATAATCCCCATTATATATATATATATATATATATATATATATATATATATATATATTACTTTAGTTTCAAAAAGCTAATAATTTTGACGGTAGACGATGTAGAGACGCGTTTCATTCACATCTATAATATCTGTAAACTCAAATGTTTTAGAAAAACATAATTTGATCGGTTAATGGATAATATTTGGTTTGATTGATCTCAATTCATTTTCTTTGCAATATAATAAATTCGATCATTTATCCAGTCATGAATTATGAACAGTTAAATACAAACCTGAATATGTAAAGATCCAACGGACGAACAAATATTTTGTCCATAATTGTTACCTATTGAATAACAAGTAATAAACCAAAGAAACAACAATAATAATAATTTGTTTTCCTTTACAAAGTATTAAAATAGAATTGATATTTCGAACTAATATGTGAAACATTGAACAAAAATGGTTCATGATAAATCGTATGTGTGTGTATATACACTGCTTTTACTACTGTTTTATTTTATTTGGAAGTTATCTGCCATACTTCACACATTTTATCCTTTTAGCTTCCAGTCTACAGTGTTGCTATATTCGTAGTTTATGCATAGTTTGTAAAACAACAAATTGTAAAGCATATTATTATCGCTATCTACTTGAAAAGGACAAACAAAGTACCATTGATTGTTTACATGTTGCTATAATCATGAAAGTCATTGTCTCTTATTTATCTGAAAATATATATGTAGTCCGACATGTTCTGTAAAAAAGCACAGTGATTAGTCTAAAGAAAAAAAGGCAATCCGTCTGTCTATTTATTATACAATGCAAATGTTTCACTTTAGAGACGCATTTTTTACACTACTAGAAGCACCCTTGTGTAAATTTATAGAAATTAAATCTTTCTTATTAGTTGCAAAAGTAAAGTCCTAGATCCTATTTAGCATGATCTTCTTTCTCATTTTGTCCGATATTCGCACATATTTATTTGACAATTACTACGTGTTTAAGTACTACAATGCTTATAACGAATATTGATTTTTATTAAAATAATACCTCATGTACGATATTAATTCATATTTATTTTTTATGTTCATGTCATTGCATGTACCAAAGTATATTATGTATTGCTTTCTTTCACGAAGACCAAGCTGGTATTCATTATTAGTTCATTTAATAATTTAACAGTGGACTTTCTTTATATATGATACTTAGCGTATGAACTAGTGGAATATGGGATAGGAAACATGGATTAAAGAGCTATTTCTCTTGGTTTTCTTTCTACGAGTTATTAGGTTATCTCCTTTCAATTTCACTTTGGCAATTATCGTTATTATTGTTGTATGATTCATTGCACCTTCTATGTTGCCAAGTCAAAAGTTCTATGTTGAACACAAACACCTTTCTTTTTTATCTATTAAACCAAAAATTTACGTTTGAATATAACAAACAAACAAACAAGTAGTTAAATGCTTTTCAACCAAAATAAAAGGGGTCTTTAAATAAAAATTTAGCTCCTAAGAGCTGAAAGTACATGCATGGTTGTATTGAAAAATTGGGGTGAGAGAGGCTCAAACTCTCGGCCTCAGGATTACTCAAGAAAAGCTATGAGACCTACGTGCTAGCCAACTACGCCACCACCCCATGTGTTAATTTGATTTTCAAGCTTCATGGTTTCTATGGATTTCATCTTATAAAATGAAGAAACATAATAAATTAATTTTTCACATCATTAGGGTGACCATATTCGAGCCGTTAGGTTGATTTTAAGTTAAAAAGGTGAAAATGGTTTAAAGAAAACATTTTTTGGAAAACCAAACCAAAGTAACAAAATATTTTTCAATTACTTCGATTTCACAAAACCCTAAGTATCTTATTCTATGGTCAGAATGTTCAACATAGACAACTCGATGATTTTAAATGATGATTTTCAAATTAATTTCATAATATAACCATATTCAAGATAATATATTCAACAAAATTAGAAGAAACAAATTAAATTGGCATTAATTTCTAAATAAAACCAGGTTGTGATGAAGTTGGGGTCGAAGATGTTGGCCGCGAGAAGTTGTCTTCGTCTTCTTCTTTGAGACAATGAGCTTGCATGAAAAGTAGAAAAGAAAAAAGGGAATTATCCTAATCTAGTGTCTCTTTTATTATTTTCTTGTATCAAGAAAAGTTTGGCATATATGTCCCAATTAAAACTGCACACTATTGATGCCACTATATGTAATTTGTGTTGTGTTACGTGGTATCCTGTCTTTGTTAAATTCTAATCCGACATATGTTTTATTACCAGACATTATCTTATTATTTTTGTTTGTGTGTGTTTAAACTGAAGAATAGAGATTTTAGGTTGATGCTAATACTACATATGCATCTGACTACTTTCTACTGTTACCATTCATGCTTCAATTGGTAGCATCACTATTTTGTGTTTAATTTTGAGAAGCTAGCTACACCGTTGACACTCGGTGATATCAATTCATGTAACTCATGTCGTGCTAGTTAGTAATCAGCCGTTCTATTATCCAAGTAACACATGTTTTTTATTATTAAATGTTATATTATCATTTTTATTTGTGTTTAACTATGTTGAAGTAAATAAAGAATAAAGTTTTTGAATTGATTTATATAGCAGCATGCACATCTGATTACTCATGCTGTGTTTAAATTTATTTAAAACTGTTCATGAGGAAAAATTTCCGTTGCCGGGACTTGAACCCGGGTCTCTCGGGTGAGAGCCGAGTATCCTAACCAACTAGACTACAACGGATTTGATAACTTTATTGTTTCCTAAATAATCCCCATTATATATATATATATATATATATATATATATATATATTACTTTAGTTTCAAAAAGCTAATAATTTTGACGGTAGACGATGTAGATACGCGTTTCATTCACATCTATAATATCTGTAAACTCAAATGTTTTAGAAAAACATAATATGATCGGTTAATGGATAATATTTGGTTTGATTGATCTCAATTCATTTTCTTTGCAATATAATAAATTCGATCATTTATCCAGTCATGAATTATGAACAGTTAAATACAAACCTGAATATGTAAAGATCCAACGGACGAACAAATATTTTGTCCACAATTGTTACCTATCGAATAACAAGTAATAAACCAAAGAAACAACAATAATAATAATTTATTTTCCTTTACAAAGTATTAAAATAGAATTGATATTTCGAACTAATATGTGAAACATTGAACAAAAATGGTTCATGATAAATCGTATATGTGTGTATATACACTACTTTTACTACTATTTTATTTTATTTGGAAGTTATCTGCCATACTTCACACATTTTATCCTTTTAGCTTTCAGTCTACAGTGTTGCTATATTCATAGTTTATGCATAGTTTGTAAAACAACAAATTGTAAAGCATATTATTATCGCTCTGTACTTGAAAAGGACAAACAAAGTACCATTGATCGTTAACATGTTGCTATAATCATAAAAGTCATTGTCTTTTATTTATCTGAAAATATATATGTAGTCCGACATGTTCTGTAAAAAAGCACAGTGATTAGTCTAAAGAAAAAAAGGCAATCCGTCTGTATATTTATTATACAATGCAAATGTTTCACTTTAGAGAAGCATTTTTTACACTACTAGAAGCACCCTTGTGTAAATTTATAGAAAATAAATCTTTCTTATTAGTTGCGAAAGTAAAGTCCTAGATCCTATTTAGCATGATCTTCTTTCTCATTTTGTCCGATATTCGCACATATTTATTTGACAATTACTACGTGTTTAAGTACTACAATGCTTATAACGAATATTGATTTTTATTAAAATAATACCTTATGTACGATATTAATTCATGTTTATTTTTTATGTGCATGTCATTGCATGTACCAAAGTATATTATGTATTGCTTTCTTTCACGAAGACCAAGCTAGTATTCATTATTAGTTCATTTAATAATTTAACAATGGACTTTCTTTACATATGATACTTAGTGTATGAACTAGTGGAATATGGGATAGGAAACATGGATTAAAGAGCTATTTCTCTCGGTTTTCTTTCTACGAGTCATTAGGTTATCTCCTTTCAATTTCACTTTGGCAATTATCGTTATTATTGTTGTATGATTCATTTTACCTTCTACGTTGCCAAGTCAAAAGTTCTATGTTGAACACAAACACCTTCCTTTTTTATCTATTAAACCAAAAATTTACGTTTGAAACGAACAAGTAGTTAAATGCTTTTCAACCAACATAAAAGGGGTCTTTAAATAAATGTTTAGCTCCTAAGAGCTGAGAGTACATGGATGGTTGTATTGAAAAATTGGGGTGGGAGAGGCTTGAACTCTCGACCTCAGGATTACTTAAGAAAAGCTATGAGACCTACACGCTAGCCAACTGCGCCACCACCCCATGTATTAATTTTGATTTTCAAGCTTCATAGTTTCTATGGATTTCCTCTTATAAAATAAAGAAACATAATAAATTAACTTTTCACATCATTAGGGTGACCATATTCAACCCATTAGGTTGATTTTAAGTTAAAAAGGTGAAACTAGTTTAAAGAAAACATTTTTTTGAAAACCAAACCGAAGTAACAAAATATTTTTCAGTTAATTCGATTTAACAAAACCCTAAGTATAGTATTATATGGTCAGAATGGTCAACATAGACAACTCGATGATTTTTTAATAATGATTTTCAAATTAATTTCATAATATAACCATATTCAAGATAATATATTCGACAAAATTAAAAGAAACAAATTAAATTGGCATTAATTTCAAAATAAAACCAGGTTGTGATGAAGTTGGGGTCGAAGATGTTGGCCGCGAGAAGTTGTCTTCGTCTTCTTCTTTGAGACAACGAGCTTTCTTCGAGGAGGCATTGCACAAGCACGAGTATATAAAACTGAAAATTTACTGCGGTGGAAAGAAATAATAAGGTAAAAACTTTTTCAGGTGAATGAAGAGGGCAAGTGTTTTGGCCAACATAAAAACATAGACCTGGTAAAATGAAGTGGGGAAGGATAAGGGCATTGGTAAAATTGAGATTAAGTGCAACAGAGTCCTTAATACAGTGCATTTAGCACCATTCCAAAAGAAATTCGGTTAGTATTAATCATTTCTTAATTTTTCATTTCTCTCAAATCGCTTAAATTCCTTTCTTATATTTAGCTCTAACTCTTATCCGAGTTTTACATTCTGAGTTACGTAATTGTATTGACTTTTTCATTTTAATTCTAGTTTGAGTTTTACATTCCAAATATATGTTGTTATTTTTTTCTCTCGACTTTTTGATATCAAAATTTTATGATTACAAACGTAGGTTCATGATGTAATACTTGAAAATGGCACGATATATGAGCCATATTTTTTTATTGTGGATTTAAATATACGCTAAAAATTTAAAAGCATATATGTTGAATTGTCAAGATATTTAAATTTAGAAACAAAAGTAAATTTATTAGCATTGATACATATTTAATGGTTAAAATGATTTGAAATTGAACCTTCGAAAGTTTAAAAAGTCAAAGAAAATTAAAATTGCATGTACTCATGAGTCCTACTAAAAATATCATTTTGATGTATATATATTAAATTTAATAAAAATAAAATTGATAAATGGTATATTAATAAACATATGTGGTTCTTATTTTTATATTTCTTTGTTTTTTGATTGAGTGTTCAAATTTAAAATGACGTTCTTAATGTGCTAAAGGTAAGTTGTTAAAACTTATGTTTTCATGTAAGAATATAACATAATATTTAGATGTATTAGAAATGCTTGTTTGCATTTAGGGGTATTGAAAATCATGATGTGTGTACAATTTTGGAGTGCATGACCTAACCTTGAAGAACTATCGCTGATGAACATGAAATGACTTCAAAGTGCAAACAAGTGACCTTTCGCAGTGATCTTTCTTCACTTGTTTAAGTAATGACCTTCCATGTTAGCACCATATCTTAATAACAATGGAGAGGTCCAGGAAGCTTTCAACTATGTTACAACCTTTTCGAAACCAAGAAAATAACCTTTCGATAGCAATGAAAGCGTTCAAGGATGAATGGAAAACGATTGGATACCTAATGGTGAAAGGAAGATTCAAGTGAAAGCTTAAAAAGAGAAAACATCGTCACTTTTTGCAAGTATTGGGAATGTACCTTCCGAACACGTTTGGACATCTTTTCATGCTTATCTAACACATCTGCAACAACATGAAGGACATTCTTATAGCTTTCGATGGAGACAAAGGCATTCAGGTCTTATTCGAAAGCAGCATTAGAGGGGCAGTCTTGATTCAACAATGACGGAAGGTCGTAGAGACATCCCTTTGACTAAGTCGAAAGGACTGATAAGAAAAGATCCAGCCCGCACCTATAAATAAGATACTATGGGTGTTATTTAGGGATCTAATTCATGACTCCCATACTTGTACTTTTCATAGGCTTATAAATCATAATTTTTAAATTAATTTGGGGATTTCACTTACTTGTAATATCCAAGCCATTATATTCGTACAAATTATCAATAAAGTGAATACATGACACCTTAAATTCATGAAGTCTTAGTTGCTTCTTACGTATGATTTCAGTTAGGATTACACGCAAATCAATCCCTTTCGAAGGTGTTACCATTGAAGGCACAAGACCCTTTCGACTTGGTTACAACTTTGGGATACTCCAATTAACCCGAAAGGGGTTTCGAAGGGATCATTCACTCCTTTAACTTTGTTTTGAGGCGTGGACAAGATCTTTTATTAACAGATGTTTTAACATTAAAATATTATTTATGCCATTGTTTTTACGACAAACGAGATAACCTTGCATTTTATAGTGCTTTAGTTTGAGAAGCTCTAATAACTTTGACAATTAGATGACAAAATGATTAATTTTGCACTTGTATCTTTACCATTTTATAGACTAGATGTTTCAGATGAACATGATAATTCTTAAATTAGATATTTTATAGAAACATAATTACTTGCATTTGGATGATTTTATATCAGGAAAATAGACGCAAATAAAAAGTTGCAAAAAAATTTAGTCTCAGGGACAACAAGTTTGCATTTTAGTGTGAAGGACATTTGTTAGTGTAAATAGAAAATTATAGTTACAACTATCATTCTCTGATTTACACTAAAAAGTATCCTCCAGCCTAAAAAGGAAACTTCTTGTGCCTAGAACTAAATTTTTCTGCAACTTTTTCCTTGAGCCTAAAATCCTCATTTTATATTATACGCGATCATCTAGGAAATTTATTGAAGATTTTCCCCATCATTCACTAAGGGAAAAGCTTACCATGAGTTAGCAATCATTTGCACCAAGATACTGATGATTTTTCTATATTTTTGACTTTCAATTTTTATTGCTTATCGTGTATGCGCTTTATCAAAATAAACTTAAATAGAAAGAAAGGATAAGGAGATGAAAGAGGGAAAAAAGCAAAATAATCATAAACATCATTTTTTCTTTTATTTAGCTAAAAATACATGTGCAGTTCAACGCTCTCTAAAAAAACACAGTGAATTAGTCTATAGAAAACAAAAAAGCTATCCATCTACTTATATGATATAATGCCAACATTTCACTTTAGTGAAGCTTTTTTACACTACGAGAAATAATGTTGTGTAAATTTATAGAAACCAAAATTTTCTTATTAGTTGCAAAAGAAAACTTCAAGATCCTGATTTAGCGTGTTTTTCTTTCTCACTTTCTCCGATATTCTAACATTTTCATTTGACTATGACTACACGTTTAAATACTATATGTGTAGATTGACTTTTGTTCCTTATTAAAAAAAACCTTACGTACGATATCAATTAATATTTATTTTTTATGTGCGCATGCATTGCATATACCAAAGTATCTTATGTATTTTTTTCTTTCACATAGACCAAGCCGGTGTTTCACTGTTAGTTTATTTAATAATTTAACAGTGGACTTTCTTTATATATGAGACTTAATATATAAACAAGTAGAATGTGGGATAGGAAACACGGATTAAAGAGCTATTTCTCTCTATTTTCTTCTTATGAATCATTAGGTTAGTTTCTAAGAATAACAAGTGCATATATAGTTGTACAAAAACCTAAATTTAATTTCTAAGAATAACAAGTGCATATATGGTTATACAACAACATTGGGTAGGAAACAATGGTTAAAGAGCTATTTCTCTCTATTTTCTTTTTATGAATCATTATGTTAGTTTGTAAGAGTAACAAGTGCACATATGTTTGTATAAAAACCAAAATTTAATTTCTAAGAATAATAAGTGCATGTATGGTTGTATAAAAACTTTGGGTGAGAGAGGATTGAACACTCGACCCAGGAATACTTAAGAAAAGCTATGAGACCTAAGCACTAGTCTACTACGCCACCACCCCATGTGTTAATTTTGATTCAGGCTCGACATTAATTTCAAACAAAACCCAGCTGTGATGAAGTTGGAGTCGAAGACGTTAGCCATGAGAAGTTGGCTTCATCATCTTCTTTGAGACGACGAGCTTTCGTCGAGGAGGCATGGCGTGAACGGAGCAAATAAAGTTGGAAATTTACCATGGTGAAAAGAAAAACCAGGGTAAAAACTTTTTCAACAAATAAAAAAAGTAAGTGTTTGGGCAACATAAAAAAATAAATGTGGTAAAATGAAGTGGGGAAAGATAAGAGCATTGGTAAAATGAAGATTAGGTAATTTTAAGTTGAAAAGGTAAAACCGTTTTAAAGAAAACATTTTTTTGAAAAACAAACCGCATTAATAAAATTGTTTTCAATTAATTCGATTTTACCGAACCGTATGTAACGACCTGCCTTTTTGGACAGTTTAAATAGACGATCAAATACACATGTCGATTCCAAACCATTCAAAAGGGCAGATAGTTAATGGGGTAACTAAGAAAAGAAAAGAAAGAGAAATAAAGAAAATCAAACAACACAGAATCTCGCAGCGGAACGATAAAATATAATAGTCAAATAAACAGTTCATGAAGCTGTTTACTATACTTTGATAATTATTTAAACAACATTTATCAGAGTTATACATATACAACAGAACAATTAAAATAATGCAGCAGATAGCATGATGCAAGGGTAATAAAAGTAATAGTATACCAAATCTTCGTCTTCATCCTCCAAAATAGATCTTCAAAAATCTGAAAAACTCAGGACTGACCCAAGCGTAATGAAAAGACAAAACACTCGAGTCAGGACTAAAATATCCTTATGAAAGTTAAATCAATCGTAAATAAATATGAGTGTAACAACGTCAAAGATGTTTACGGGGTTTGACATCTCATATCCAGTGTCAACGTGCGTGCAATAACTCAAAAGATGTTACGGGATTTTCCATCTCTCAAGGATCCGTGAAACTATCTACTATGTAGTAATATACACTAAGTAGATAATGCCAATCAGTAATATAAAGTATCAAAATAGCGTTAAGGCGTTACCATAATTCCCCTTAACACATTTTATATTCCCAAAAGCATATACAAGACCGTAGTTTCCCCAAAACCGGAAGTCACCAGAGGGCAATCCATATACTCAAGGTACAAATCAAAACGTAGTGGTCGCGAATAGGATAATCAGTATGACAAGGTACATGAGGCGATACCAACTAGGATACTAGTAGTTGCGTGATCCGGACTGATGTTGAGCATAGCCAGCAGCTACCCCAACACCGCGAAACAACACTCCCAAATCAAGGGGTGCACCCAAATCGCATCACAAATGTAATAGATATGGTATCGAAGAAGTGTGTCCGCTAGAGGTGGCGAACCTCAATGGCCCGACGCGGCTCCTGTTTTAGTCATGTCAGGGGCCATCCAATATCGTTCTCTTTCTTCAGTCAACGCGTTCACCAAACCATCCACTTCATTCTGAATTAACACTCCGCGTATAATAGTTATTAAAGTGGTGTTCGGTATCGACAGAGAGAATGTCCATATCCGATCCCGGTCTCTTTAATAACTACGTATTATTACACCGTTGGCTCTTTTACATTTCAAATCGATTCATAATTGATATCAAAATATCATATTCGTTTCAAAAATCAAATCCATTTCAAATATCACCGTATCTATCAAAATGTCAGATTCCGTTTCAAAAATCAATTTTCGCATCAATATCTCATTTCGGTTTCAAAATCATTTCGAATTTCAACTTAGGTTGCAACTTCACTTAACTCAATTCATATTTTAAATTCAAGATTTAAATATAAACATTCCACTTTATTGACCAGCTTAGAATTTTAGAAAATAGTTTTAAGTAGTTTAAATGTAGTTTTACATAATTGAAATAGTTAAAATACTTAAAATCTTAAAATGGATTTGAAATAGATAAATTAGTTTGAAGTAATTTAAATTGGGTTAAGTAGATTTAAAATAGATTAAAATAGTTTAAGTATTCAAAATAGTTTATATAACCGAGTAATTTGTAAAACAAAATAAAATAGCTTCAAAACCAATCCATTTTAATTTTATCTTCCCAATTCAAATCAATTTCAATTTCCGTTCTACCGATTTCAATTTCGATTTCAATTCAATTCAACGTCAACTTTGACTTCAAATTTATTCAATTTTATATTCACTTTCAATTAGTTCAATTTCAGTTTATATCGATTTTTAGCTTGATTTTTCAAAATCTCATTTTATAACACTTAACAAAATTATCCTTCAATATTCAAATTTAAATCCCAATTACAAATATGATTCAATTTCAAGCTCAATTCAAAATATCATTTTTGTCACTTTTACTTTGTAATATTCAAAACTTAAATTTAATGTTCAATCTTTAAAACAAATAAATTTCCAAAATTCAATCATATCCAAATTTTAAATCTCAAAGTCTCCACTTAAATTTATTCAACCATTTCTTTTAACCAAAATTTTATTTCAACATTCCAAACTCAATTTTTTTCGATAAATTCGATTTCTATAAATTGATTTCTATTTATCACTTTTAAATCAAAACATTTAAATAAATTTCAAATCGACGATCTTAAAATTTATTTATTTAGCCAATCCGGTGTCCGTATATAATTTTCTATCCTATGGCCAAGTGATTAGTTATTTCAATTAAATGTCAGGGATGAATATATATCACTTAAATTAATTCTCGGTATCATATGTATGCATAACAGGATATATATATAAGCAAATAAACATCCAAACATTCAATTATCAACCAATAGCATCCATCAAAATACATCATCCAATAAACAATACAATTCATGGCGGTTTCATAGTTATCAATGTCAGGTAATTTAATCGCAATTCAATTTTAACTTCAATTTAACTGTCAATTAAATTTTCAATGGTTAATTCAAATGACAAGCTATATGACAATTAAATTTTTATCAAACAACGACAAATAAAATCATAACACTTCATAACATCAAATTTAACTAGCATAAAGATATTTAGTATGTTGTGAGCGTTATAAAACACTCACCTTGATTTTCTGTTGTCACCGAGGCGTTCCGGTTTGGAACTAAACCGGACGACTTCCAATTTTAGCCCAAATTTCAATTATCTCCAAATCTATCCAAAACAGTTTCATTTCGAAGCTCTCGTCATTACGATCGCAACGCAAAAAGTCTCGTCTCAAACGGACCTCGAATATGAGAGTTATACATTTTATAAGTTATCGACATTTGAATTTATAAAACAATTTATATTATATTTAAATGAATTCATACGCAAAGCAATGAAGCCCAGACCGCTCAACATCTTCTTCTCCAACGAAGCCTGCACGTGAAAAAATGCACAAACCCACAATTGTCGTGCACCAATTTCCAGTGATACGGAGCTCTGACCCAACAAATAGGTAGAAGTAAATATATATATGTATATATATATATTCAAAATTACAAATACGCTCTCTCACGATAGACACCACTACAGAGCCTAGGTATTCACTCAACCTAATGCTCTGATACCACTGTAATGACCCGCCATCCGTCTCCACCGAATGACGCATCATTAATAAGAAAGAAAGGGGTAGGAAAGAAAAAAGAAAGAAGAGAAGAAGAAACAACATCAGAATCTAAACAGCGGAATGAATAAATTATATTAATAACATAAATATTACATAGTTTACAACCATTATCAGAGTTACATAGATTACACATCACATACTAGATAGTTATAAACACCTGTCTAGTTATACAACTCAATACAGTACACAAGAACAATTCAGAGAAATCAACACAGTGAATATATATATATATATATATCTACACGCAGAAGCCTCATGCTCTATTGCTCCTCCACAATTCATCAAAGCTAACCTGAATACCTTGGCTACTCGTAAAAATTTGAGTACCCAAAAGTTTAAGAAAAACAGAATAAACTCCGGGTCAGACATGGGTCTGGTGTGAGTAACAGGTTAAGGTTGCTTAATTTTCAAAATCCTTTTGAAAAGAAAGGTATCACGTAAGACTTCCCACACATAAACATGGAAAAGTTTTTACCTTACGCTAACCAAAACATTTGATAGGAAATCCAATGATATAATAATAGGGTCTAGGGTTTTCAAATAAATAAGAAATAGCCGAAATTATTACATGATTAAATTCCAGCTACTATCCATAAAAGTGGGTAATACAATCAAAACCGTTGGCACGTATTGGATTTTGGATTCCATACAATGGCAGGGCTACTGGGGTACGGCCCGTCACAGTACGTGGCCTAGATCAACGTACCGAGGAGTACGCCCGCTCCTCTGCAACACAAGGCCGGAACCATTCCTTACTGAACAGTTCCGAACAAGACAACCCCGATAGTTGGAGCTCACAACCGTCCACACAGCCGAAATAAAAGGGACCTCTAGACAAGGGTAAATCTCACTCTCTAGTGGGGGCTACCCACAAAGCCTTGCTGCACCTCCCCTGTTTTAGCCATTTCCGGTTGATGAGGCTTGAGGCTACTATTACCTTTAGTGAACACATCACTTAGAATGCTCATCGTCCACCTGACGATGTTCTGAAAGCATTCGATCCATACAAGTTCGTTCCGGGTTCGAAAGAAACCGAAGGAACTATCTCGTTGCACTCATTATTGGAATCACCCTCAGAGTCAACGACCATAGCCCTTGCACTCTAAAACACCATCTTGAACTTGTAAGTACTATTTTCGTCAAACTCATCACGGAATCACCCCTAGAGTTATACTGACGAATAGTCCTTACACCTCGAGTCTTCACTCTTCACATGAGATTCATGACCTATCGTTAATTTGGATCAATGTGTTTTTCGGATATCCAATATATGGAAACCCGATCCCGGTCTTATCGAAATCCAAAGCATGTCTTTTAGGTCCAAGTTGTTTTAAAGTTTAAAACAATTCAATTATCTATATACACATAGATAGATAACTCACAAATCACAATTGATAATCAACATTATCAAATAACAGGTAATCCACATTATCAATATCAAAATAGATAATCCATATATCACCATCGCAATATATAATCTATGTTATCATCACAATGCAACCAAGCATTCATACCACACAACATTACTCATCTCATTTCTAAGATCACAAAGCATCTAAGACAACCAATGTCATCCATTCATATATAAGCAATTATTTATCTCCTCACAATATAATTAATTTAAAATGAATTAAATTAATTATTCCGTTTTTAATTAATTTAAAATAAATTGAATTAATTACTTCATCAATATAAATCTTGCTTACTCAATCATTTAATTGATTACAATCAATTAATTAATCACTCAAATTTAATCACCTTAATTAATCACCCTTGATTAATTATTCTTAATTACATTCATGTAATTATCCTTAATTAATTTCACAAATTAATTATTCTTCACCCAAACAGTAATTAACCTTTAATTACTTCAATTAATTAATTAACTATAATTAATTACCTTAATCCTTAATTAATTATATTAATTATTTACCATTAATTATTTATCATTGAAGAATTAATCATAATTAATCAACTTTAGTTACATCATTAATTATAATAATTAATGATCCTAATTGCATTTTAAATTAATTACTTAATTTAAATTAATTACCTTAAGTAATTAACCTTAATTAAACCATAATTATTAATGACTTTTGATTAATCACATTTAGTAATTAACTACCCTTAATTACTTCATTAATTACTCCTAAATCAATTACATTTAATAATTAATTATATTATTCAACCACCCCTGATTAATCTCATTAGTAATTAGTTACCCTTAATTAATTACATCACTTAATTATTTTCAAATGACTTAATTAATCAATGCTTAAATTAATTACACTAAGTAATTAATTATTAATTACTTTCATTAAATAATTACCCTCATATTAATTACACAAAGTAATTAACCCCAAATCTCTTCCATACTTCAATTAATTACCTCCCTTAATTCACTTATCTGAATTACTTCTCTAAGTAATTATTTCTCATTGATTACTTGTAATCTCATCCAATGATTATTCTCAATTAATTAAACTTAATTAATTAATTTAAACTAATCTAATTATTTAATTAATTACAATGAGTAATTAATACATTTAATTATCTTCATAAAGTAATCATACTTATCCAAATTCCAGAATTGATTATCTAAATTAATTAATCCGATTAATTATCAAAATTAATTATATTAATTAATAAATAAATAATCCCAAGTTAACGACCTTCATTAACTTACTAACAAATTCTTAATTACCGTTTTTTCTCTAAGAAATTAACTTAAATTAATTAATACTAATTACAGATTTAATTAATCTTAATTACTTAACTTAACCTTAATTAATTTATTCCAATTCTTAATTAATTAAATAAATAAATTAATTATCTTATTTAAATTACCTTATTAATTTAATGACTCAAAAATCATTAAATTCCTTGATTTACTTTAAAATAGAACATTTCTTATTAGTGATCACATTATCATTAACAAAGTAACTTAAAACAACTTAACTTAAAATTTGTTTTCACATTACATTTTAAATTTAAAATGAAATCAAACTTAACTTTGACAAAGTTTTAAAAAAACATTTAAAACCCTTTAAAAACTTATGCTAATGAATATATTATTTTATGAAAGAAGTTAAAAGGAATTTAAACCCAAATTCATTTTAAAATACAAATCATATTTAAGTATGTTTCAACATCCAAATTTGTTTAAACATTAATTTTTTTTAAAACTTCCTTTATTTTCAAAACATTGTTTCGAAATTGGAATTTGATTCCAGATTTAAACTTATGTTTGAATCTTCTACTTAAATTTAAAGCTTTACCTTTACATTAAAATTGTTTAAACCCTCTTATAGTTGTTTAAACATTTTAATCTATAAAGTTTAAATTAAATTTTTAAAACTGGTATTCAAATCTAGTTTGAAATTCATTCTCTGAATTCAAGTTTTTAACTTCTGTTAAAAAATGGCTTCAGATTTTATTTTAAATTTTGAGTTTGGAACAAAAAATAACAGGTTTCGGAAAATCCTGTAACCTTTTAAAATTCCCGAGCCCCTACTTCAATTACTCCGAGTAAGACTATACAAAACTTTGAGCAAAAACTCTATTTACTCGAGTAAAACTCAAGTCAAAAAACACAGCTACCCCAAATCTTCCACTTGATACACCACCCCACCATGAATATGCACGGTGGATCTGGCCATCTCCGGCCTCCATCAATACATCGAACAAGTCGATGTTCAACCCTGAAACCCACCACGACCTTCATAAGTCCACCTTCCATTCGAAATCACAATCGAGTTCCCCAATCCAAAACCTGGCAATAGTATTGCAACCATACACCTAAACCTGTCAATGGCCCACACTCGCTACTCCGATCACCAGAGTACCGTCACCACCGACCATGGCTTCTCCTATACTCCAGATTCAATTTCCCAAGGTTGTGTCAAACTCGATCAACTTGAGATTCACCACTGATCGAAAAATCAAAACCAAGCAAAACTAGGTTTACAGACTTCATCAACCTCCCATCACCTCCACCGAGCCCTGTTCATCTTCCTGGCATTTTTGCCACACCCTCTGGTCACTCAACTACCACCACCAAGAACCCTAAACATTCCGATCAACTCGATCACCATAGATTGTCTCAAACCCATTTTTTTTCAAACAAGTACTGTAGTCCCAATTCCAAACTAAACAATATGATTTTAGTCTTAAAATCATCTTTTTGTTTAAGTTTTCAGTTTATATACTGAATTTATAATTTATTTTATTTGAGTATTCTTTTTCTTTATTTATCACACTCTGACGTTCTTCAATTTACAGAGACATCACCCAATTTGTTTTTACTTATTAAGTTTTTAAACTAAGCTATGGTATAATTAACATAGTTATTTCAAGACCTAAGCCTTAACAAATATTGAACAAGAGCAAGAGGATTTCCTCTATTATTTTTTTAAGAAACTGGTAACATAAAAGGTTTACAGTCATTCACATACATGCATATCCAAATGGCACAGAAATTTCATCAATTAACATTCACCCAAACATATTTATTTCAAGGGGAAAACATGCAACAGATAATACTTAAATCTTTTTAAATTAGTGAAGTTACTCACCTGTAAATAGAGAGGAAACAGAGCTTTTAGAAAACTGTTTTGAAGGCTTGAAAATATAACGCCAAATCTTCTTTGAATTTTTGATAAAACTTGAGTTACTTTTACTTCTATGCTTTTAAAAACTGAGTTTCTTGCACATAGATTTACATGCAGGCTAATGGGACTTGAACTTGCTTCAGATCTCAAGTTTTAAAGAATGCAGTTGCATGCTTTGGGAGTTTTGTAGTTGCAGAATGATTTCAGGTTGATGAGATTGAAGAGCTACAGTTTTTGTATGATTTGTATTTTAAGTTTGAGTGTCATTCTGGTTTTGAAGAAGGTACAAACAGAATCAACTTGTTTTTTTTTTAAACTTTGGTTGCAGATTTCCGCTTGAACTTTGCAGGTGCAGGATTCAAGATTGCAGGGAAAGAAAACAAAATGGGGTAGAACAGAATTTGAATTGAGGAGTTTAAAAAATGATAAGTATATTGATTTTTGAAGAGGTGTAGATACTTTTATTTGAAAATAACAAATGCAGGTTTTTGAAGCTACAGGATATAGTTTTTGAGATTGCAGGGATTTTGATATTGTTTTGAACTAGAAGAATGTTTTACTGATTTTTAGATCATGAGGGGTTTTGATTTTTGATATGAAGATATTTAAATTTGAGTTTTCATGTTCAGATTTGTGAATAAAAACAATGTGAAATTTTCTTTGATTAGGAAAGATGAGAAAAAGAGATAGAAATTAAAGAATGTTCTTATATAGGTTATTTTCAGATTTTACTAAATAAATAAATTTAAAAACAAAAGGATCCACTTGTAAAAATTCAAACATTTGTCACATTGTTATGTTAATCTTTTAACACTTTTCCTTTTATTTAAAAGTAATTTACATTTGATTAACAAGTTAACATATGTATTAAGCTAAATTTTTATTTGTTAGTTTAATATGTATATAAACTTATAAAAGAATAAAAACAATTTTTACTTACAGATAAAGCTTATACCTATGGAAATTAAAACAATTAAAATTTATACTTTGAAATTTAAATTCGAATTAAATTTAAAATCTAATATTTTAAAAGTCAAGTTATAAATATAAATTTAATTTGAAATAACAATTGCAAATTTTATTCAAAATCTATTTATAAAGACAATTTACTATTGATACTATTTTTATAAATATCTTTTTATTAAATTATAATAATTGTAAAAAGAATTATCCTTTTATTAATAAATTACTTATTTAATTAAGCCATAAAACTCTTTTGTCAATTCAATTAAATTTAAAAGCTCAAGCCAAACTATTTTAAACATCCAATCATTTGTCTTAACAATTTAAAAATCATTTATTTATTTATTAAATAGTTTTGAAAAACTTAATATTTAATTAAATCAAATTTCCAAATTATTACAAATATTAGAATTAGAAAATATGTTTTATTTATTAAATTTAAAACAATGCTAATATGTTTACAATATAAACTATATATTTATATTATAAATAGAAACCAATTTATTATTTTTAAAAGATAAAATAACCAATTAAATAATTATTGAAGTAGATTATTAAATCAAATTTAACTATTATTAACAAAAAATATCAATATCAATTTAATTTTAATATAGATTATTAAATTGATATTGTTAAAAATTCCGGGATTTTACAATTGATTTGAATGAACCATATTGAAATGGAGAATGTATTTTCCCTAGAAAGCTGAGTATGATTTCGAAGTAGCCTATAAATAAAAACTGAAAATTTTTAAGAATGGTTTTAGGAAGGATACTTTGAATAAATTATTTTCTTAACTGGTTTCAAATCTTTAAAGTATGGATTTATTTAATTACTTATAGAAGGGGTTATTTTAAAGATTAAAATTGATATTTGTTTTAGGAAACAGTTATTTAAATAGTTATACCTTATCTACTAATTTTATTTTAAAATTAGTTGGGACTTAAAATCTTATATGCAATAAGTAGTATAATGTTTTCATAACCAATATTTTAAGTAAGTATTTAAAATGGTTTTATTTTAAATATTCCCAAGTATAATTTGGATAAGTAATTTGAATTATTTTAACAACGGCAGATTTTCCAGTGAAAATGAATAAATATTTGAAAATATATTTCGCATAAGGAAAATGCTTTGAAATTTGTTTTCAAAGGACTGAAATGTGAATAGTGATTCGAAATTTGTTTTCAAAATATTAAAGTGATAAAAATATATCTTGCGTAGATATTTTGGAAATAAATGATTTGGGAAAATTACTCGAAATCCAATAATTGTTGTGAATGTTGATTGATAGTTAAATAACCGACTATCAATATTTGCCTTTAAACGACATTTGAATTTCGATACGACCGGGGGTCGGATTGCAAGTGGATATCTGAAAACCACATCGAACCTTTGTGATTGTGATAGATCTTTTGTTTAAAGGATCAAAGTGAAAATTGTTGTAATTTGTTGAAAACTGAATGTAACACTTATTTTTAAAAATAAGTGCTCGTTATTCGAAGTAGCCGGGAGAGGACCTTGGTCATAAAACCCATTTCGAATAACGAGACGACGAAATGGGATTGCATTTGAAGACGGCGTTGAAGACCAGGTATTTTCGAAAGCGAAATGATTACCTGTTGAATGTCTCTGCACCGAATTGCTCCGGTATAGAAATTTTATCACCATTGTGATGGGGATTCCGGACGTGATTTGTGAATATCCGGATTTGCAAGGGCTTCTTTGAAGTACTTTCGGTTCCGTTCGATCTCGGAACGGATTTGTATGGATGTGTGTATGACGTTGCACTGTAAAGCTGGTTTCTATCAAATACATTTATGTTGGTGGCGGAGAATTTATTCTCTTAGCTTAACACCCTTCTCTGAGACGTATGAGCTCAGAGGTTATGTAGTTGATTGTTACTAGTAATGCATTCCCAATTTGGTAACGTGACATACGAAGTGCTGCTAATCATTTGTTGATCAAACAATGACTTTATGTAAAGTATAGCTTTGTGGACGAGACTTCGTCGGACCCCACACCTCGGAAATGGTCAAAATAGGAAAGATGTGGCAAGGTTATTTGGAGGTAGCTGCTCCTGAGAGTATGTCATTTCCCTCTAGAAAAGGGTACTATTATGGTATGGAGCCCAGATATTTTACCTATGTCGATGCTGCAAATTTATTATACTTTGTGGTTGTTGCTTCGTGGTTGAGGATCCTTGGATAAAGTCGCAAATGACCGAGGGATGGCATACTCCTGTAGTAGTTACCTAGTTACAAAGGTAACCCTGTCTTGTGTTGGCGGAGATCCGGTTAGGTTCTCGGGGCATCCCTCCAGAGGCGTACCCATGCGTTAATAGGAAGTTCCTTAGCCTGACCATTTGTTGGAAATCCAAAGAAACAATACGAGCCCTTTACGATTGCAATTATATAACCTGCCTCCTCAGGAGGTAGCTATAGTAGGCATAATATAATGGTACCTATGCTGGCTAAGATTAATATTATACTTTCAAAATATTTTCCACACTATGAACTAATAATAACATTAAAAAGGATTTTTGCGTATCAAGCATGTTTGACTGTCATAAGGAGAAATCTCCCCCAAGTCTGCGATTGCATAGTGTGTGTGCCGGGAGGCCTTATAGTAGTTTCATTTTCCAAAAAGCATAGCGGATTTCTTTTCCTTTCTTTGTGGAAATAACTATTTTTAAGATCTCACACCCATCCCACGAATGACATTTCTTATCTTTGTGAAACGTGATGGGGTGTTCTCGCTTTTTGTTTGGTGGCGAGCAGGACACTCTTACCCCTACACGTCTTCTTTAAGGGGTTGGTTACCCGTAAGGCATGACAGTCAAAAGGCTGGCCTTAAAAGCAAGGGCAGAGTACCATTGTAAGCCACAGCAGAGCTAGGATGGTTGGAAAGCCTACCAGTCGAGATTGGCCGCTGTCGATGGTTGAAAAGCCTAGACCTTTACAAGTGGTATCAGAGCATTTGGTTAAGCGACAACCCTGGCTCTGTTGGGTGTTACTCATTAGAGATAGAGTCAGCAGTACTCTAGAATGAGTTTGAGTGTAGTAATAGATATGAGCGCGTATTTGTTAGTAAATATTAAAAAAAATTTATATTGTGATGATTGGTTCGTAGAGTGGTATATGATTCTGGTCGATATAATCTGTACAAATCTATCGATAGGAATCTCCAAACACTTGTACAGAACAATTCGGCACGATACTGTTCTAAAATAAGGTGAATGATATAATTTTACCCAAAATATTTTCGTAGATAAAGGAAATAATCTTTGTAAATTATTATAGTATATGGTTGCTTGATTGTTAGGAAGTGGTAATATTAAATTGTTATCATTAAATAGGAAATTGAAAACGTAACTCCAAGGTTAAGAAATTAAATCACTTTTTAGTTTGAAAATGGTTTTTCAAAGGTTTGGAAAAAAATGTTTTGTAGGGATGAAAGAACTAAACTCTTTTCGGTCGCTGGAAAATAATTCCGATGATGATCGTGACATCATCGATGTTTAGTTTCGTGTTTCCAAGAGAGGAATTGCTGCCAAATGATTTTAAATTGAAAATTGTTTGCCAAAGTTGGGTTTGTTTTGGAAATACAAAGGGTTTTGGATATAAAATTAACTTCAAAATGATTTAAGAAATTGTTTAAAACTCTGGAATCCTATTTAAAATAGTTATAGAATAATAAGCAAGTTTGAAAACTTGGAAAATTCAGATTTAAACTGAAATTAACTTGAGTTAATTTGAATAAGGGTGAATTTGAGAAGTCTTGTAGACTATTGGAATAAAATTTATTAAGGAGGATAATAAAATTGTGAATGGATAAATAAATTTACAATTGAAATTAAGTGAAAGTGAAATTGAATGTTGAAATTCATTTCGAATTTATAAGTAAATAGGACTGGAATTGGGATTGAATTCGATTTGTAAAGTAAAGTATTAAAATTAGTAAGTGAAATTAATTAATGAAATGACCAAATAGATATGGTTTGGAATAAATTGAATTCAATAATTACAAATGAAAGGTGAATTAAATTCATATGGAATTTGAAATCCAGTTTAAATACAAGTGGTTGTAAACCAAAATGGTGAATTTAAATTGAATTGTGTTTGGGAATGAACAAAAGATTAAAACTGGAACTGAAACTGAATATTGAAAACCAATTTGAATTATGTGAAATAAAATGAAGTTGTAAAATTAGTTCGAAGTGAACTAAAGATAATAAAGGTGAAATAAAGAAATGGTTTGAGATAACATGAATTGGAATTTGTAATGAATTAGTAAATAAAACTAATTTAAAATAGTGATATGAATCAATTGTGAATGAAAGATACTTGATAAAAATTTAATATTTAGAAGTTAAATTGAATCCAAACAGAACCGAAAGTGTAAATCGAATTCAAATGAAGTTGAAAATGTAAAGTTGAATGAAAATGAATATATAACTTCAATAGTAAAGTAAAAAGGGTACAAGAAGTATATATTGAAAACTCTGTAAAGAAATGTGCAAAAAATAATTTTTATTGGACATTATGGATATCAGAATATATAGGCATGTTATAGGGAAATGGAATTAGGATTTGATTTTCAAAGATAAATTTGAAATTGCTCGACAAAAAGGTACGTATTTAAATTTCAGTATGAAATTTGATGATTTTCTTGTTTAGCCGCTTGGCTTTTCATTTTCATTTTCATTTTGAATCTGGGGGCTGTGGTGCCATTTTGTAGTCGTACCAAGCTAGCCGTACAAAGGAGTTGCTGGCGAATTTTTTCGAAAATTTAGGGAGTTTGAAAAATTTTTAGAAAATTTTGAAAATATGAAAATTTAATTTAAATTTAAATTTGAATTATTAAGAAAACAATATTGTTTGGAACTTATAATTGAAGTTGGAAAGTTAGTTGAATTAATGATGGGTCTTAAATAAAAAGATTTGTATTGGCAAGATGATAAAACTATTTGGATTGGGAATAATATTAAACGGGTTGAGGATCATTCTTCTTAACTAGTAATTTCGGGACAAAATTCTTTTAAGGGGGGAAGGATGTGACGACCTGGAAATTTTTAACATTTTAAATGGAATATTTAATTGATTTTAAATATTTGGAGTTTAGTTTAAGTTGAATTTCAATTATCACCATGAATTTGGCAATTAAATTATTTAGTTTAATTATTAAAGCTTGGGTAAAAATTTGAATCTAAAATTTTAAGCTGATTAAAACTATTTTTAAAGGCTTAGAAAATTTATATTGATAGAACTAAAGATAGTAAAAGTGTTAAAATTGAATTTGGGAATGTTTTGTTAAGTTTCGTTTAAATTGATATTTTAAAAAATAGCCTTTCAAGGAATTCGACGAAACTAGTTCCATTGGATCCGTAATATTGTATTATTGTCGGATTTCAATTTTTGTAATGTTTGGAGTTGTCGTTTGGCCGTACGATAAGCAAACGTGCTGAAATTTACATTGAAAATTCAATGTTTAATTGGTCCAAAAAACTATCTTCTCCATATGATCAAATTTGGACTAGAAACCTTTTCCATTGTGTTCGGAATAGGGGTTTAACATTATCAATGCCTAGCGGCACGCCTCGATAGGAGTTTGAAATTTTAAGTTGAATTCATCGAGACAAATTTGAATTTGAATTTGAATTGATATATATAAATTTATATTGCCTAGTCAACCTTCAGCCCTAATTCTTTCCCCTCAGCTACCTTTCTTCTTTTCCCATCAGCCTGCTCCTTTCACAATCGCAATTTTTTGCCAACCCAGTAGCAGGCATTCTATACAGAAGAAAGCACGCCCATCTCCTTTCTGTTAAATCACGGTCTCCCCTCCTTCTTTTAAAAATCTCGCGAGCCTATCTTTCCATTTAAACATAATCAGAAAAGGAAAAAAATGGCCGAACAAGAAATAAAGGTCTCATATATTATTCCCTCTCCTCTAATCGAAACGCGTTCCCTCCCCTCATTTCGTTTTCATTTCAAATCGGCCTAGAGCGTTCTGAAAAATAGATAGAGACAAACGAAATTGATTTCGTTTGAAATGAAATTTAAGAGATTGGAGTCGAAGCATTCCAATCGAGATTTGGGATGCTCGATTTGCTGGGGTCAGTAATTTTATCGGTGGGAGGGGGATATGAAGTCGGGGGTTGGTTAGTTCGCATTATGGTGGGAAGGCGCACCTCCGACTGGGTTTTTCACGAAGTCCGGTCATGACTGAGTAGCGATGTCGGCTACAGTGAGATGGGGGTTTCCAACGTCGCTTCGTGGATGGTGAAGCTGGTCAAGTCGAGCTCATGGAGGGCAGTGAGGGAGAAGCAACGATGGTGATGGCGGAGTCACGTCCACGTGTAGCATGGTGGGTTTTTGTTTTTCGTATTGGTTATAGGTCGATTTTGGAAGGAGAAGAAAGGGATGTGGGCTAGGGCCGGTTTCGTTGGTATGGGCTTCTTTCTCTATTTTTAAACTTGAATTCATATTTTAATTTGAAAGGAAATGAACTTGGAAAAACAAAATATATTTGCAGTAAGTATAACCAGTTCTTCTCTTCATTCGATCTAATTTAATATATACATATATTTATATATATGGATTAAGAGAGAAAAAAGATACACCCCTATAACTTACTGATTATTTTAAATATATATATACTGGTAATCTTCCTAATAAATTTAATGGTGAATTAGACTATTTTAGTTGCAAACTGAAAATATATATTAGGCCAATGTTTATTTAAAAACTAGTTAATTAAAATTTATTAAGTGGTAAAAAAATATAATCATAAATTGTTAGATTATTTCAAAGATTAATCAACCATATAAATGTTTATTCAAGGTTTAAAATGGAGAAACAAGCCGAAATGGAAATGAGTTGGAACGGATTGCAAATAAAAGGTGAGATCTTCTCACTCAAATTATAATAATTGGAAATTTCAGTTATTGATTGATTGTTGAATTATGATAGTTAAATTTAAAATTGTTGATTGTGTGCTTGGATGATGGTTGTTATTTGTTGGATTGAAATAGACCCTATGAGCCGCATAATAGCGGATTATATTATATTAAACCCATATACCGCGATATTCCACCTCGAAGTGGAATTGGTATTATATATGTGTTTGGAGTTGTTGATTCCCGCATTATATAACGGATGAGACCCTATGCGCCGCATAATAGCGGATGATATTTTATAAACCCCATATACTGTGATATTCCACCTCGAAGTGGAATTGGTATTTAATTGTTGTGCTAACGTCTGTGGATGCAGGGAAAACAGGTTGGAGGGATCCAACTGGATTCCTCTGATATTTGAATTAGTTTTAATATTGTGTGTTGATTATTTGTAATCTGTGTGTGACTATTTGTAATTGAAACTGTTGAAGGCTATAATTTAGCCGAATATATTTTTGATATCGTAGGATACCATAAATAAATAAAATTGGATTTTTGAAATTTAGTAGAAAATTTATAGTAAGTTAATTTTAGAAATTTAAATAAATTCAAAAGAAGGAATTTATTTCAAAAGATAATAAATTTGGTGTTGAAATAAATTTAGCAATCAATTTTGGTAATTGATTTGGTATTTGAAAATAAATTAGGAAATCAATTTAGAATTTAATTTGGTGCTGAAAATGAATATTTGGAAATCGATTTGAAAATCGAATATCAGTGGATATTTAGAAGTTTAAATTTACAATGGGAATTTATAAAGGAAAGTTAAATTTGTTTTAAAAATAAACACTTGGTTATTTTTAAAAGTATGAAGGGAATTTAAGGATTCGGAACGTAAATTTAAAATAAATCAAGAAATATTTATTAATTGATTTGAATGAACCATTTTGAAATGGAAAATGTATTTTCCCTAGAAAGTTGAGTATGATTTCGAAGTAGCCTATAAATATAAACTGAAAATTTTTAAGAACGGTTTCAGAAAGGATACTTTGAATAAATTATTTTCTTATCTTGTTTCAAATCTTTAAAGTATGGATTTATTTAATTACTTATAGAAGGGGTTATTTTAAAGATTAAAATTGATATTTGTTTTAGGAAACGATTATTTAAATAGTTATACCTTATCTACTAATTTTATTTTAAAATTAGTTGGGACTTAAAATCTTATATGTGATAATTAGTATAATGTTTTCATAACCAATATTTAAGTAAGTATTTAAAATGGCTTTGTTTTAAATATTCCCAAGTATATTTTGGATAAGTAATTTGAATTATTTTAACTCGGTAGATTTCCAGTGGAAATGAATAAATATTTGGAAATATATTCCGCATAAGGAAAATGCTTTGAAATTTGTTTTCAAAGGATTGAAATGTGAATAGTGATTCGAAATTTGTTTTTAAAATATTAAATTGATGAAAATATATCTTGCGAAGATATTTTGGAAATAAATGATTTGGGAAAATTATTCGAAATCCAATAATTGTTGTGAATGTTGATTGATAGTTAAATAACCAACTATCAATATTTGCCTTTAAACGACATTTGAATTTTGATGCGATCGGGGGTCGGATTCCAAGTGGATATCCAAAAACCACATCGAACCTTTGTGATTGTGATAGATCTTTTGTTAAAAAGATCAAAGTGAAAATTGTTGTAATTTGTTAAAATCTGAATGTAACACTTATTTTTAAAAATAAGTGCTCGTTATTCGGATTAGCCGGGAGAGGACCTTGTGTCATAAAACCCATTCTGAATAACGATACGACGAAATGGGATTGCATTTGAAGACAGTGTTGAAGACCGGGTATTTTCGAAAGCGAAAGGATTACCTGTCGAATGTCTCTGCACCGGGTTGCTCCGGTATAGATATTTTATCACCTTTGCGATGGAGATTTCGGACATGATTTGTGAATATCCGGATTTGCAAGGGCTTCTTTGAAGTGCCTTCGGTTCCGCTCGATCCCAGAACGGACTTGTATGGATGTGTGTCTGACGTTACACTTTGAGATGTAAAGCTGGTTTCTATCAAACACATTTCTGTTGGTGGCGGAGAATTTATTCTCTTAGCTTAACACCCTTCTCTGAGACGTACGATCTCAGAGGTTATGTAGTTGATTGTTACTAGTAATGCATTCCCAATTTGGTAACATGGCATACGAAGTGCTGCTGATCATTTGTTCATCAAAGCATGACTTTGTGAAAAGTGTAGCTTTGTGGACGAGACTTCGTCGGATCTCATACCCCGGAAATGGTCAAAACAGGAAAGATGCGGCAAGGTTATTTGGGGCTAGCTCCCCTGAGGGTATGTCATTTCCTTCTGGAAAAGGGAAGTATTATGGTATGGAGCCTAGATATTTTACCTATGTTGATGCTGAAAATTTATTATACTTTGTGATTGTTGCTTTGTGGTTGGGGATCCTCGGATAAAGGTCGCAAACGACCGGGGGATGGCATACTCGTGTAGTAGTTACCTAGTTACAGAGGTATCCCGACCATGTATTGGCAGAGATCCGGTTAGGTTCTCGAGGCGTCCTTCCAGAGGCGTACCCATGTGGTAATAGGAAGTTCCTTGGCCTGACCATTTGTTGGAAATCCAAAGAAACAATACGAGCCCTTTACGATTGCAATTGTATAACCTACCTCTTTTGGAGGTAGCTATAACAGGCATAATATAATGGTACCTATGCTGGCTAAGATTAATATTATACTTTCGAAATGTTTTCCACACTATGAACTAATAATAATATTAAAAAGGTTTTTGCGTATCAAGCATGTTTGACTATCATAAGGAGAAATCTCCACCAAGTCTGCGATTGCATTGTGTGTGTGCCGGGAGGCCTTATGGTAGTTTCATTTTCCAAAAAGCATAGCGGGCTTCTTTTCCTTTCTTTGTGGAAATAACTGTTTTTAACATCTCACACCAGTCTCACAACTGACCTGGAGTTTATTATTCCCTTTCTAAACTCTGAGTGCCCACAATTTTACACACGCGCAGCTTAGAGGCAGGTTTTCAATTATTCTGGAGCGAAGTCAAGAAGATGCTGTGGAGATCAGAAGCAAGCTGGATGGCGAAGCGTATCACTAGTATATGTTATATTCTTTTCCGCTGTTTGTTGTCGTAACACTCTGATAATGTAATGTGATGTAATGTAATAACTGATACAGTTCTTTGTTTTAAAGATTATTCATTTATCTATTATATGTTATTCCGCTGCGAAATGTGAGAATCTGTTATTGTTTTCTTTTCTTCCTCTTCTACCTCTTTCTTCTTTAAACCCGAAGACTCGTACATTTGTTCCACTTTGGGCTGAATTGTTGTGGGATTTTGCCAGCTCAAAAGGGGTGCGAATTTGCGGGCCTTTACAAAAGTGGTTGTTTTTCTTAAGTTTTGGAAGAAAAGTATTGTAGAAGAGGTAGAAGAGATTTTATCGATTAAAAAGGAGTTTTTTGGCAAAAAGAAGTTGTTTTTATCACTTTAGAAATAATGAAGAGGAAGTCATGACTAAGTTTACTTGAGCTCTTAGGTAATTGAAATGAAGAAAAAGGTTGTAGAAATGAGAACATGAAGATAAATGGGTATCTATAGGCTTAGGACATTAATTAAATAATATAAGTGCTTATTTCAAAATGTATACATGCATGCACTACCTTTCTCCCATTCACCATTTCCATCCATTGCATGTAACCCCCCTCCTTGCACTATTCAAGCAATGTTATTTTATACTTTAGTTGAAAATGTGTATATTTTGTATATGTTATGTATATATTTTTATGAAATAAAATCTTAATTAAACTTACTTGTTTATATACATAAGGAGGAAACATGTACAGGAACATGTACATGTACAAACCATGTTAACTTAGTTTGCGATGTGTGCGTGTGCGTTTGACATAGTGTTATTACCTTTTGAATACCAATGAAAAATCGATATTTCGAAAAATAATTTTCAGTCGCATTTTCTATTTCTCTATGAACTATATATCTTGGTAAAAAAAATTTGAAAATGATTTTATCATCATTAGTTATTGTTTAAAATAGTTTTACTTGTTAAAAATTTAGATACTAATTATCTAAAAATATAATCAAATATTTATTTAAATAACGATTAAATTCTGGATCGTTACATTCTTCCCCCTTTAAAATAATTTTGTCCCGAAATTAGCAAACAAGGAGATAATTCAAGCTACACAAAAAGTTAAATATTTATATCATAGAATGCATACAAATACACGCACTAAGCATCCAAAGCCAAACATACACCATACAACCAAACAACCAAAGACTATCCTAACATCAACTCCAGATAGGCTTCCCATATATGATCCACCATCTCCCAAGTACAATCTTGGGGATCCTTGTTCCATTGAACCTTTACCGGTTTCACTACTTTATTCCATAACCTTTTCTCATCTTGATCAACTATATGAACCGAATCCTAGTCATATTAGATTTGGCTTTATCTCTAAATCATCTTGAACCGATGATTCCACAATTAAAGATAGGTAATGAACACTTTTTCTTAAATGGGATATATGAAAACACTATGGCCCCTAGAAATTTTTTCTAGTAACTCTACTCCATAAGCACTGGTCCAATCCTCTCTATCACTTTATATGGTCCAATTACCATGGTGGCAATTTTCTAGCTTTTTCGGCTAGAATGATTCCTCAAATTGAAGCAATCTTTACAAACACAGAATTGCCGACTCCAAACTCTAAATTCCTTCTTCTTTTATCAGCATAACTCTTTTTCCGATCCTGGGCCTCTTTCATTCTTTTCTTAATGAATGCAACTTTTTTAGTAACCTTTTGGATCATGTCTAGGCCAAGTACTAATCTATCTCCTGTCTATACCCAACATGCTGCTGATTTCCACGAACGTCCATAGAGTGCTTCATATTGTGCCATGCCGATGCTTGCTTGGTAACTATTATTGTAGGAGAACTCAACCAAATGCAAGTGATCTTCCCAAGATCCACCAAAATCAAGAATACAAGCCCTTAAAAGATCTTCTAGAATCTGATTTACCTGCTCCGTCTGTCCATCTGTTTGGTGGTGATAGGCGATAGTTAAGCACAATTTAGTTCCTATACTTTTCTGTAGTGCTTTCCAAAACTGACTGATAAATATTGTGTCTCGATTACTTACTATACTCATGCGGACTCCATATAATCCGACTGTCACTTCAGATATATTTTGGCTAGCGAAGCTATGATCCTTTTTGGTTTCACCGAGATAAAATGTGCGCTCTTCGTTAGTTGGTCCATGATAACTCATACTCCTTCATTTCCCTTTCTGGTTCTGGGAAAACCAACAATAAAATCAATTTGCATCATTTTCCATTTCCAATTAGGCATTTTCAAGGGTTGCAATAATTCGGTTGTCTTCTGATGTTTGCCTTTGATTAGTTGACAGTTCGAACATCTACAAACATAAACTGAGATATCCCTTTACATCCCTTTCCACCAAAACACCCTCACCATATCATGATGCATTTTAGAAACATCTATGTGAATACTCAATTTTGATCGAAGACATTCTGCCAAAACTTCTTGCCTCTAATATCGACATTTGGAACACACAATCGTCCGTTCATCCTTAAAGTACCTCTACTATCCATCTTAAAATCCGAATATCCACCTTCTCCAATGCCATGAATGAGTTCTAGTAGAAGACTATCTTCCCATTGTTCAATAGAAATCCTTTCCAAAAGAGTTGGTTTTACTTCCAAGCGTGCGAAGACTGCATTCCTACTCAAAGTGTTTGCCATGAAATTCGCTCTTCCTAGTGTATAAAGTATATCCAAATCGTAAGCCACCAAAAGCTCTAACGTCTCTACCGCCTCCAGTTAAGATCCTTCTAAGTGAAAGTTACTTCAGGGACTTGTGATCCATAAAGAGTTTGAACCTTTACCTATTTAAAGAAGTAAGTTACTATAAAAAATTCTAAAAGAAATAAATAGGCTAAAGAAGAATAGAAGTATCCTTACCCAACAAGTAGTGTCTCCACATCTTCAATGCAAAAACCACTGCTAGTAACTCCAAATCATGAGTTGCATAGTTCCTCTCATAAGGCTTTAACTGTCAACCTGTGTAGGTTATAACCATCCCATGCTGCCAAAGCATTGCACCTAAACCCACTCTACTAGCACGTGTATAAACCACACTCCTTCACCTCCATCAATAATTGCCAAAACTAGGGCACTAGTTAATCATTCCTTCAACTCAAGAAACACTCTCACACTTTGGCGTCCATTTAAACTTTACATCTTTCTTTGTCAACCTAGCTGAATGTGAGGCAATCTTAGAATAATCCTTGATAAATATTCTATAATATCCTACCATCCCAATAAAGCTTCTCACTTCCATAGGATTTTGTGATCTCTTAATGTCCCTAACAGCTGCTACCCTAGCCGGATCTATTGAAATACTTTCTCCAGATATAACATGACCATGATCTCTTACTTCTGACTGTCAAAGTGGCACATGGAAAAATTTCCTTTTAAAATGTTCTTTCTTAATGTTTGCAATACCATTTCCAAATGGTATTTATGCTCTTCTTCAGTTTTGGAATAGGAAATGATGTCATCAATAAAAACCAATACAAACTTATTAAGAATATTCCTAAATACTTGGTTTATCAGATCGGCGAGGAATGCAAGTCCATTGGTCAGCCCGAAAGGCATAACCAACCACTCGTAGAAAAGCCCTAAATTTTGAATTATAGTTAAGGGTATATTATCCTCAGGTACCGGTAACAAATGGAAATCTACAGAAAGATCTCATTGAGAGAATATGCTAGCACCATGTAGTTGGTTGAACATATAGTCTATGCGAGGTAATGGGTATTTATTTCAAATGGTCAGCTTATTTAGTTCTCTATAATCTACACATAGCCTTAACATACCATCGGACTTGGTTACAAAAACTACTATTAATACCTAGTTCGATGCACTTTCTAATAAATCCTCTACACAGCAAATCATTGGTTTGATCCCTCAACTCCTGCATTTCCCTTGATGCCATCCTATGCAGGGGTTGGAAAATTGATCTTGCACCGGAAACTAAATCAATATGAAATTCTATTTTCGGATGTGAGGGTAGACTATTAATTGGTTCGAAGATATTTGAAAATTTTATAACAACTTCTATCAATTCCAATTCATCTTAAGATGATTCCAAGGAGTAAAGGAAACTATCTAAACATCCATTAGGCTTCCTACCCTTTATACTTTCCAGCACATCCCCAGAACTGGCTTTTAATACTATCCTCCTTTTAACGCAATGTACAATTGCTTCATTTTTCGATAGCCAATCCATACCAAGAATCACAACAAACCCCCCAAAATCTAAAACAAAAAAATTATAAAAGAAATTATGTTTTCAAAAATCAATTAGTATGTTTTTACAAATTAAACATAATTTAGTTATACCTCCTATAGGTTTGACACACTTATAGGAGTTTTAACCATTTCCAGTTTAAGCTCTAACTTATCTACTAACTCTTCAGTGAAACTATGAGAGCTCCAGTATCGAATAAAACATGAACCAAAACATCATAAATAATTAAGGTACCTTCTAAAAATCCTTTCCCTTTCATGTCCTCAAAGGTGGAGAACTCATCTTTAATTTTATACACCTTAGCCTGCTCTCCCTTCTTCATCAAAGGACAATTCTTAATCACGTGGCCAGGTTGATGACAATTGTAGCAATAAGTCTTCTGGACTATTGGGGCGATGCCGTTCGCTTGCTGACAACAAGTTGAAATATGTCCCTTCTTCTTACAATTGTAACAAACAACATCTTGTACTTGTTTTCCTGATTACCTCCTATAGATTTTCCTTTCCTTGCTTCTTTTTCCATTTTGGGTTGAATTTTCTCTTATTCGGATTAAAGTTACCCCCACGATTGCTGCTGCTACTGGCTTTTCTTTCAAAAGTGCGTCATACCTATAATCTATATCAATAAGATCGACAAATGTTCCTTCACATGCTGGGTCACCTTCTCATGGAACTCCTCTCTCATTCCTGCCACGAATATTTCATTTTTCTTCATCAAAGTATCTATGAGGCCGTGTCCAAAATGGGATAACTCGTTGAATTTTGCCTCATACTTAGCTACTTATAATTCCACTTGTTTGAGATCCATAAAACTTCTGTATAACCTTGTCTTGCCTACACCTAGCGTAAACAGCTCTTTGAATACCTCTTTGAATCAGTCCCATGAGAATTCATCTTCTATGGTGCTTGCGGTGAGTGAATCCCACCAAACTGCAGCACATTCATGTAACTTCCATAAAGCCAGGAACCTTTTATGTTCATCTGATATGTCTAATACTTTGAAAATTTTCTCGTATGATCTCAACCAAGCTTGAACTTCGGTGATTGACCCTATGCCCTTGAATGGTTTCTGTAATACCCTTCAAACATATCGTTGAAAAACACTATAAAGTGGGTGATTATATACTAAAGCCTTCACCTCGTAACAACGTCGAGTCCTTTTGAGGAACAAAACCCCATACCTTGGATTGACGCATGAGGCGGAGGTGACTAACTTGGGACAATATCTGCGTTAAGTGAGGTGCGGGCTGTTACAAATTGGTATCGAAGCCCATACCCTGCCAAAATTATGGTGTTACAGCTACAACTCCTTGATGTAATTGTGTTCATAAGCCAATGAGGGCATTGGACTCTAAAGGGAGGGAGATTGTAGTACCCTTCAAAATGGGAATTATAATCCCACATCGTGCTAAAACACTATAAAGTGGGTGCTTATATACCAAAGACTTCACCTCATAACAACATCGAGGCCTTTTAAGGAACAAAACCCCACACCTTGGCTTGGCCCATGAGGCGGAGATGACTAAGTTGGGGATACTATCTATGTTAAATGATGTGCGGGCTGTTATAGTTTCCCTCCTAAGTTGGTAAAACCCTTGCATAATGCAAGGAAGTTAACCTTAGGCTGATCTAAAGCGACAGCCTCAATTGCTATTCCACCCCCTTCAAGTATTACGGGTTCTTCCACTAGTGGTCTGCAGTTCCCCTTCCTCATCTTCCTATGGTGCTCATTCTTTCTACCTAGATATAATAAGGAAACTCTTCAAGTATATAGACGAGGTTCACTTGGGAAAAAGATCATAAAGCTAGAAATAAAAATGCTGAGCAGAACAACATAGAAATGCACTCCCAAAAACTCAACTCGTTCTAGGAGAATGCCAACACTGTCTCTATTGATTTGACCCAAACCAAAGCCTGGGTGTTTTCTCTACCTAAGCTCTGATACTATGTATGACGATCTGCCTTTCTTACACCTAAAGATGACACTTAATACATCCATGGTATACTTATGTTGATCATTCAAGTGTTCAAAAGATAGGTCGTAGGGTAAAGAAATTATAGTTGAGAGAAATAAAACACGGATTTATACAACATGAGAGTCATACAAAACACCACTAAATAGTACATGAAGTTACTCCAAAATATTACATCAAGTTACAACAAGTACTACTCTATATGCAAGTCTCAAGACAGCTAGATCAGATTTCCCTTTAATATTATGTAATATAAACAACACATTGGAAGTACAAATATAACTACTAGATGTTGGGAGGACTTCTACTCCATCCTGCTCCAAAATGCTTCTCTAAACCTGACTACTAAGCTACCCCAAAAAATTTGCGTACTCAAATGTTTAGGGAAAAGAAATATAAACTCTGAGACAAACATAGGTATAGTGTGAGCAAAGCATAAAATTTAGCTTTATAAAAACCTTTAAACAAAAGTATCTCATTAGACCATGCCACACATAAACACAAACGAGTTTCTACCTTACGATAACAAAAAAATTTGATATTAAAATCATTTGATATTATCATAATGTCTTGATTTAAAGTAAAATACAAAATCTTAGCCAAAATTAACACATTAATCAAATTTCATATACTAGGCTCTACAACCTAAAATCGAAGGCCCGTAGCGGATAATGGATTCCAACTATGAAATGGTCGTACACCTCTAGATAAAACTAATAGGAGGCTACAACATGTTGTACCTCTACTACTCAAGACCGGCACTACCCGCTTCTTGAGTAGCACCTAATATGATCACTTCTTGGTTGCGAATAACAACTATACAATGGGATCTCGAAGCATACATGGATATCGCTCTAAATTTGGGATGATCATACCCTACTTGTGTACGACCCACTTAGCCCTGCCACATTCCCCTGCTTTATTCATTTCCCAAGTGTGATGCTCGAAGAGGCTAAGCTCTTACCATTTTCACCTAGCAAACCATCTTGAAATTTTAATATTTCCCACTAGGAAACCGATGCAATACTAGCATTCATCCCTATGAGTAGTTCTGGGATCTAACAAACAATAATAAGTTACAATCTTCCATATTGGAATCACTCTCAGGAAGAATAGTATAGCTCCATAGCATACTTAATAATGATCTAGCATGAACGCTATTAGTTTGGAGTGGTTCGGAATAATCATATTATCAAAAATCAGCATCTCTAAACTAAGTGATAATTCCGATTAACTCAATTTCGGTTCTCTTAGAAGCCCGCAAATGTATTCGAGTTCTCACCGGGGAATTTGAACTTACAATCATACTCCCTGAGTCAAAACAGGTCAAGTGATCAACAATGCAAAATTCACTACTTAAAGGTGATTATACAAGGTTAATGTATGGATAACTATATGATTAATTAAATTTGAAACATTCATGGAAATTTAATCTCCCATATTTATCACGTTTTCGACATTTCGACCTTATCCTACCCTTTGCCTTGAGATAAACTCTAGATCTCACAAGTAGACGGTCAACCTACTCATCGGCTTTTAGTACTAGCCATGGAAGGATTTAGTTCCCATGCATGTGTCATAACATTACTTGGGTTTGAAATTTGTTCAAGGTTAATTAAGGGTAAACGACATAGAAATCCCTTGACTAAAACATTTGGAAACAGAAAGCACTTTTGAAAAGAGAATAAATCGATATCTGAAATCAATTGATAATTAAAACTCTTAATTCTATTAATTAATTAAGTAATCAAATTTAAACCTTCCTTAAATAGTAATTATACTTAATTAAGCCTTAATCAAAACTTGGTTATCCATAATCGAAAATTAATTAGTATTAAATCCTTTTTAAAAAATAATTAATTAACAATTATATATTAATAAATTAATGAAACCTTAGTTAAATAATTAGTTAATAATTAACTTTAATTACTTTACTAATCACGATTAACTTAATTGATTAATTATTAAGTAGAACCAACTTTTATTAACTAGTGATTAGTGCTAGTTACCTTAGTTATTTAATATATTAATTAATAAATAATATTTAAATAATTAAAAATTGTCTAATTACCTTCAATTAAGTAAATTAAAGTTAGAAAAACATTCACAGTTTCAAAGGTTAAACAGTTAAATTTGGTATACCAGTTCATTTCTAACGAACAACGTGTATAGCGACTATCGCTATACGTACCTGTAATTCTAACTTTTTGAAATTTGATTTCTAAGTTAAAAAAATTCAACTTTGAACTTTAATTTCCTATAAAAGTTAAAAATGAAATTTTGGAAGCAAAACTAAAGTTTAAAAGTTGAAAACATTTCACTTCCGAAAGCGTATTCAAACCTTCGGCAAAAGTAGAATTCTACGTCGCTTTTGGTTGGCTAATCGCTAACTTTATGTCACGAACCCATATGCAAAAATTAACTCATTCCAAACACCATATCACAACATACATCATAATATTAACATAAGCAATAATATATTTTTCCACAACCGCTAAATAACTTTTTCCCAAAATACAAGATAGAGACTTTTTTTCCTACTCAAACTTCGGCGTAAAAAATTATCACCAAATCATCACATAACCAAGCACACGTCATATATAACGTTCATACACCAATATACATCATATATTTCCTAGCTTTAATAAAGTTAACTAATTGTTTAAAAAACATTGACTTTACTCTCAAAAACGTGCTAAAACAAGGTCGAACTTTACTGGAATTCGTACATGACCTAAACGAGCCTCCTGGCTTTGGAATTTTTGGACTTTAGACTCGACCTGGTGATGTTTGGGCTGAGCTATCATGGGTTTTGGCTCAGCCATGAGGTGCGAAGTGTTTGTTTTGCTTGAGTTTTGGAAGAAAAGTAATGTAGAAGACGTAGAAGTGATTTTGTGGGTTAAAAAAGAGATTTTTGGTAAAAGAAAGTTTTTCTCACTTTAGAAATTATGAAGAGGAAGTCGTGGCAAGGTTTACTTAAGCTCTTAGGATATTTAAATGAAGAAGAAGGTTAAAAAAATGAGAATATGAATGTAAAGTGGTATTTATAGGCTTGGGATATTAATTAAAAATTATATAAGTTCTTATTGTAAAATGTATACATGCTTGCACTACCTTACTTCCATCCATCATTTCCATCCATAGCATGTACCCTCCCTATAAGGACCCTACCTCGGCGCTCGAAAATCGACATCAAATACCTCACTCGTATTCGAATGTCGCAGATTCAAACGTCGAATCTAGTTCGCTAGAGCTTATAACAACATTAAGTGATAACAACATAGTGGAAACAAAAATGAAATTTTATTGATACACAATATGAATACAACAATCTGGTACAATGAATATCAATATCAGAGCCAATTTACAACAGCGGAAAGAAACAACATTTTCAATGCCAAAGCTTCAATGCTCCAAAGATGCCAAACCAAGAAACTCGAACCACTATCAAGCTGAACTTATAGCAAATGTGATCCCATAATGCGATTTCCTATCCAAAGATTCTAAAGATTGCTAAAATCCAAAGACTTCAAAGATTTCCAAATAGAAGGCTGAAGGCTACCGAATCTACATCTACTAGATGATTATATGAAAATTTGACTCTAGGTTGCCCATATGGAAAATTATGGGCATCCAGAGTTTAGAAAGGGAACAATAAACTCCTGGTCAGTCATGGGACTGGTGCGAGCAAACAAAAGCGGTTTTATCTTGAAACAAAAGAAAATAAAAAGAAATTCGCCATGCTTTTTGAAAAATGAAACTACCATAAGGCCTCCCCCAAAACCAACCTCGACTAGTTTGAGCTCCAAAACCCTACATTGACACATTACGATCATCACGTTGGTCTGAAAATTCAGAGACCATTATTCCCAAATGCTTCGTACTCCAAGCTTGCTTCAGCCAAAAACTCGGCCTTCCTCCCATCGCCGATCGCCAGAAATCAAGGAAATACTCTATTCTGTTCAACCCAAAAATCCTCACAATTTACAAACTGAAATTTTTTGATCTTACTTTCAAAAGTCATATTTTTTAATTATGAATCATATGATATAAGTAAGAATCCAAATTTTAAACAACTAATTTTTGACATAATTTGATTTTTTTATATTGTTCTTCTTATTTTTGAAATAATTACACAATATATTCTTTTGAAACTATTTTGAAAAATAAATTTAGGTTGTTATAACCATTTTCTTTTTAATGATCAATGTTTAACAACTATCCTATGGAATGATACGAATTTTTGAATCAGGTTTAAAAACCTGTAACTTATAATAGAGCTCAACATATTCATACAGACATGCGTATCAATACATAAATACATACATACATACATACATACATACATACATATATATATATATATATATATATATTCGAACATGTAGGCATAATAAACAATATTTCCATAACGCATTCAAATGTCAAACACAACATCAAGATATGGAAGCAGATTTTAAGGGAATTTTGCTCACCTGGAAGAAATTGAGCAAAGAACAGACTTTGGACTTAAAATCTGGAAACTGTTTTGATGATTGGAAATCTGATATTTGAATTGGTCTGGAACTTAGTTGTTTGAATTTGATCCTGACTTTGCTCAGGTTATTGTTTAAATCAAGTTGAAAGAGTTGTTCAGGTTGAAAAGAAGTTTGTTAGCTTGCTTGATCTTCTCTCTGTTTTGTTTAATCTGAACTTGATCATTGACCTGATCTTGTATTTGCTTTGATTTTTTGTTTTTTAGTTTCTGGTTTTGATTCTTTTTCTGTGCCTTTGTTTGATTGTTTTCAGGTTGAAGTGTTGTTGCTTGTTTGATTTCCTTTGGTTTTTTTCTTTACATTTTCAAATTAAAATAATGCCACTTGTTAATTGTATGGCATGCAAAGCCTATAAATGTAAATACATGTTGTAATAATCTCACAAATGTTCAATGCATGAAATTTGTGTTTAAAACCTTATTTTATATCTCATTTATATTTACATAGGTTTATGTTTTCATTAATTATGTTTTTATACTTTCATATATATACAATTTCATTCATCTTATATTAATATATATGTTTATACTTATTACTTTCGAAAGATATATACATATTAAAGCTTTTGATTTAATCTTGTTTTTATATTATATTTTCCAATTTTAATTTTTGTATACATATACATATATATATATATATATTAGTTTCTTAAATATAATTTTTTTTAAATTCGATTTATTTATAAGATATTTATTTTTGAAATTAAAATTAAAATTCTTTTTATAAATATATATTTTATTCCATTCACAATCTATTTATTTCCAAATTTTTCAAATTAATTCACAATTAATCCAAAATTTTGCTTTAATTACCAATTTAAATTTGACTCAAAACGGGATCGTTACACTCCCTCTTATTCAAGCCATGCACTTGTGTACTTTACTTGAAAATATGTACACTTTATATATGTTATGTACAAATATTTTTATTATAAATTTAACTTACATGCTACATAAGAAGGAAACATGTACATGTACATATATATGTACGCGCCATGCTAACTTAGTTTGAAATGTGTGCATGTGTGTTTAACATAGTGTTATAACTAAATTTTTAACCAATAAAAAATAGATATTTCGGAAAATAATTTCAAGTTACATTTTCTATTTCTCTATGACTATATATTTTGGTAAAAAAATTATGAAAACAATTTTATCATCATGATTTATTATTTAAAATAGTTTTAATTGTTGATAAAAATTCATTTATAAATTATTTAAAAATATAACTAAATATTCATTTAAATAGCGATTAAATTCTGAGTCTTTACAAAATCGTTATTATCACTTTTATATATCATATAGTACCTTAGTTGGGGGGTGTTGTGGTTATATTTTTATTGATGACAAAGGGGAAGAAGAATATAAAATATCCAGGCATAGATTAAGGGGAGTTTTGTAACTCAAGAGGAGTTATATAAAATAAGCTAGATGTAAATTTATTGTTGTATTTACAGAGAATTACTAACTTAAACATTAATTTTGAAATAAAGGATTAAATAGAAATTTAAGCTGGATAAAATAAAGTAAAATCGAAGTTAATATGGAACAAACTAAATAATTTACCATTTCAATAACCAAATATAACATGCATAACTAATAGGTTTGTTGAATAGTAATGAAAAAAATAAGAAATAAAGAAATTTAAATTGAAAAATTAGTTGAATAAATTTTCTAAAAAGGCAACTTGTAAACAAACCATTTTGGGAAAAAATATATTATTTTATGAAATTCAAAAAACAACGAACAAGTTAAACTTTTAAAGGTATATTTTGCATGTGAATTTAGAGAAATGTCTAGATTAAGCTAAGATTTTGAAACAAATCATTCAAGAAAACATATTCGAGCTATATAAACTAAAATAAATAAGTGAATGTAAGATAATCTAAATTAAATTTAATGATTTTTTTAATACCAAATAGAAATGGTATTGCTACGTGTACGATATCTCATTTTCGATTGGAAAACCAAAGATTAGTCTAGTACCATAGCTTAAGATAAATATACTACAAACATCCACTAAATACAATAAAAACCAGTTATATACCAAATAAAATAAATACGAAATGATAAATAATTTGCAAAGGCAGTTGCAAATTAATTTGGTCTTTATTTAGGGCAATATTATTTAATGCATGCAACTTTTGCATTGCATATGGTGATGCTGTTAAAAAAATAACTTTACAGAATATCGTGTTTATTTTATGAATACAAATTAGCTGCCTTAGTTTCATTTATTTAAAATCCAAAGCAATTAACTTTGGTTCGTACATCAAATAAAATTTGAATATGTTAAACTAGTTGAGAATTTGATGATGTTGGTAGCTTAAATTAAAACATCTATGAAAGATTAAAATATAACAAACGGTTTTGTATAAGTTTTCAATATAGACATTAATGTTGAAATAATGGCACATTAATGTTGGATCAAAACTTTCTATGGGCGGTTTTTTCTTCTTCATAAGTATCCAAGTTTAAAACCCCTACAAATATTCCTTTTTATCCAAGTTAAAAAAACCCAACAGGCAAGAAATTAAAATTAACAGATTGTCCATTATAAATACGAATATTCAATCTAATTGAAACATATTAAAATATTATATTATATAATGGCTGCTTCACTACTATCTGATATTTTGGAACTGATCGGTAAGAAAGTGAATTTGGATGCCGATTACGTTCGATTTCGATCCGTCTGCAAATCATGGCGATCTAGTGCTCCAAAAAGATGTACCAAATCTCTTTTTCTGATTCGCCACCAATCAAGTAATTTCTTAGTAGGCACGAAGTTCTTCTACAGAATTTCCTTTCAAACAAATGAAATCCTAGCTGTTCATGGGCCATTGAAATCATCATCTCCTTCATCAATTTTGAATAACAACGAGGTAGTATGCATTGGATCTTCACTGGGATGGATGGCTCTGATTCATCATCTAACCAAATCGTTATTCTTGTATAATCCAATTACCAGTTGCATCGTTAATCTTCCCGATTTACCAAAATGTAGTGTTCATTTAACAGATCGAAAGTGCTATGAGCGTATTGATTTTACAATATCTTCCGATCCAGTCGTTTCACCTGCCAATTGTGTAGTACTAATTATGAACGATTGTTCTGAAAAACTTATCTACTGTGCAATTGGAAACAACCATAAAACTTGGACTCGGTTTTCGTTTCCTGAATTTTATGATTGTAGCTTTGAACATCTAAGGACCCAATGGGGAAAGCGTGCTTGCTTTTGTAATGGAAATCTTTATTTGACGATAATGGGCAAACTTGTTGTAAGTAGCAACAAGTTTGATGCTGAATGGAAACCATATGGTGAAAAAGTTTCTTTTGACTATCGTCTTAAGGACGAACTGTCTAACAATGATGAATCTTACGTGGTTGAGAAGGATGGAGATGTTTTACTTATTCTTGTAAATTGGCCTCGGAGCGTAAAAGAAGGCTATAATTTTAGATTGTATAAACATTTTAAAGAAAGAAGAAGAACTTACTATGGAGAAGAATTGGTTGATAATTTGGAGAGGATTGAGAATTTGGGTGATAAGGCAATATTCTTGAGCCATAAAACTAGCTTTTGTGTTACTGCAAGTGATTATTCTGATTGCAAAGAGAACAGCGTGTATTATGTTGCGAGATACAATGTTGGTAGAAAAACAACAATGAAGATTAGAGTTTATGATCTAACTGATCATAGCGATGTCGTTGTAAAAGATAGCATGGCTACTTCACGTAGAGATTGGGAACTTTGCTCCTGGTTTGCACCAAGTCTTCAACCTTGAGGGCTTCAATATATTAAAGGTTTATAATTTGATGCCTTTTTTTACTTTTGATTTCATGTAAGCATTTTATCAGTAGTACAAGCTGTTGTTTTTCATTCATTTTTTGATTAGTATTAATCCATATAGTTGCATTTCTTAAACAGAACGATGATTGTTACTGTACAAACGGTATGTATATACGTACATGTCGGACCATAGAGCACATCTTAAACAGACTGTTGTGGGAACATTTTTTAAAAATACAGTGTTGTGTGCCATGAACAATTTATTTTAACACAGTAATTACAAATTCACGGAACATGATATCTTCATCATCGAGCAAGTGATTCTCATCATTACAGTAATCGAGTTGGAGGGGGGAAGGCCAGCATGAGGAAGATGATAATTAACCGTCAGTGATCTTCTAGAAGTTCGAGTATTATAGCGACTGGATTCCGACGTGGAGATTGAGGTTTTCATGCAGCTTCAGGTTAGGGGAGAGTGATGTGACTAATGGGAGGGTGTTGAGGCAGTAGATATGTCAATGCTCAAAGTTGCACCAGGTTCCTTAAAAGTGTCATGTAGAACAAGCACGTATGATTTTTTACGAGAGTATTATGCATGTGTATGCTTGCGTCGTTAAAACCGTGCAAGTTAATTTTGTTATTAAAAAAATAGAACATAGGTGGTTCCAAACTGAACCATGAGTCAAACCGTATTGGTGTAAAGTCAAAATGTTCTAATAGTTCAACCAATCTACCATGATCTTTAGTTTTTATTTTATTGATTTAAACGTAAATTATATCAATAAATATAAAATTTTAATCCATTATAATTAATATATTAAAAATAAAAAAAATTACATTTCATAATAAGTATTGATTGAAATAATTTTATAATACTATTTTTAAGTCTAGTATAAGACTGTGAATTTTTTTATTTTTTTAAGATGTATAAAAGTTTAGTTCAACGATGATTCGTAAAATGTACACTAATAATGTATTATGTCATCCAAATATTATAAGATAATTTGATTATTTAATAGCTGAGGTTATGAAAATATTCATTAAATTAATTATGTGAAAAAATAAAGAATAAAGCGATTATTTTCACTTAAATTTGAAGAACCGTGATGTTAAAAAATGTCGGTCTAAATATTTTTTCCAGAGTTTCGAGGTTAAACCGTGGTTTCATGCACAGATAAGTTTATTTCGTTTACAGAGCCGTAGTGCTCTAAGGTTAAAAGTTAATCGTGGTCGACTCAATGTCGGATTGGGTCTTTAAAACACTGGATGAAACGAATGTATTACCTAGCTCGTGTTCAACATGGATTTCAAGGTGGGATTTGTAATTCAATGACCTAGATGGCGGCCGTATAAATTTTGATTCGTTCATCGAACTTGTTGACATATTTCAATTCGTTTTATTTTTAATGCTTTTATTTTGGAAAAGAAAATGAACATGTTTAAACGACGCTAAAAGCATGTCAGTTTCAAAGTTTAAATTCACAACCATTGATCAAAGAACTGTTTTCCTCTTCAATGTTACCTTCCCTTCTAGTAAATTGCAACAAAATTGGAGACTAACGTCTTACCAACACAAGCAAATTGTCGCAAAATTGAAAATTGACATCCTACCGACACGAGCTATGAAAAATAAACGTACAGCGCACAAATGATAAACGTTATTTTTATTTCCTTTAAAATTGGATACTTTAGATTGTATTACGTAGCTCTACAGGTCTCAGTATACAGCATAGTAATATTCTTTCTAAATTAATGCAACCGATCATTGGATAAAAAGATCTCAACCTAAATGTCACAAATCGTGCGATCATCAGACATTCAGCTAGCGCCAAATATGGAGTAGCACTTAAATATCAGTATGTCAAAATATGGAAACCTTATTGTTACAGTTTAAATGCGTCACACTTAGGCAAAGGACAAAATACGAAAATAATAATGGTGGCAAACAGCATCATCTTTAACCCGTAATAACAGCTTATGCACTATGGTTTCTCTGTGTATTTGATGGCAACTTTTCTGAACAAGGTCAAGCAATTTTTCTGTATTTACTGTGCATTAATTCAGAATATCATTGCTGTCTTTAGTTGCTATAAATGATACAATTCCCACTGGGCCATCATACTTAACCTTCAGCTTCTTTGATTCCACCATCTCAGCTAAATGCTTCTCAGCTTCCTATACCAAGAAGAAAACAAAAGAAGTTGACAAAGCATAAGAGTAATCAAAGCATGAAATACCGCTAGAATATGTCTTTACATTGAGGTTGCTTCAGCCACCTTTTGAGGGTACGTATCCAGACTAAGCTAATATATTGTTACAATTGAGAGAAAAATAAGTATGTCTAGACCAACTCTTCTTACGATTTAAACCTAGCTATAAATAACTGAAATACAAATATTGCACTAATCCTAATACATCAATAGATCAACGCATCTATTATTTTGCATTATTTATGGTCATTGCCTACAGACAGAAGTTGTGACAACTAATTAATATTAAGCAATGCTAATAGTGTTAGCACTATATGTACACATTTTAATGGGAATTGGAATAACAAAATGTTTCATTATTTGCCCAACCCTAATAGCAAGAAGAGGCCCTGTTTGAATTCGTGGCAAATCTGAATCAGTAACATTGTTGAAATGGGTATGTTCTACAATAGATTCTTAGCTGCAAACAAGCTTTAGATAAATGGAACTACCTAGGACTTGAGTCCAACTTAAACTTCAAATAATTGAGAGATTACAGGCATGTTATTCAACATTTTAGTCATTGGTATTATGAATCATGATAGTCAAGAGAACAAGATCCGTATTGATTTTTACAAATTATCATTATACTAGCTCAATAAAAAAATTCCAAGTAAACACCAGCATCACCTTGGTCATTGGTATTATGAAATATAATAGGAACAAGATGGTTTAGAGAATAAGATTTATCCCAAACATGTGAGTTCATTAGAAATGTCTAAAAGAAACACTACAGGAAACGCCTCGAATAGCGTCGGACAGGGGCAACGGATTGAATAGCGACAACAGAAAGCGACGGCTAGCAACGGCCGCCGACGCATTTTTGCCGTCGCTATACGCTGTGTTTGTTGTAGTGAAATAGATAAGTATTATCCCTGAACCTCCAACCAACAATAAAACCTGCTCTCTTTTGTTTGAGATGCATGGATGGGGAACTTATATGTTTGTACGTTATATGGGCATGAGAAAGTTTGGGAGTCACTATCGTGCCTTTTCTGATATTTCGATCATGAAAGAGGAAGTTTGTAACACACCATAAATTAACTATAAGGAATTAATTATGGGAATAAAGAAATTAAATAATACAACATAACAATTATTCATGGGATGATTACTTACTTATTATGAATGTGTGAATCGAGTGATACTTGGACAAACATTAATTGAGTATTAATGATAATTGGAAAATAAATTAACATGGCTCTAAATGGAGTAATTAAATTTACATTTGTAAAGAGAAAATTTATAAAGAGGGAAATGAATAAAAAAGGATAACTAAGTCCCAAAACCTTGCTATATAAGTGTCACAAACGCATTCGCTACCTCGTTTTTCATTCTCTTCAAAACAAAAATATAAAGAACCCAAGTTGGCTGCCATTAATATAAAGCAAGGACAAGAAAAAGAAGACTTGAAGCTAAGGAAACTAAATATTTGATTAACTAGGAAATCTATATGAGTAATATATTTTAAAATCCATCTTTCTTCTGTAATTGTCTCATAGGGAAGCCAATATTGATTGTTTTCCATTATTCGTTAACCCTTAAGACCCGAGAATTTAATATGATGATAAAAACATATTATGCGTTGGGCCGAAGAATTATAATCAAAAGCCAAAAGGTATAAATAATGGTTGCCGAAATATATTTTAATAAAAAAACAAGCAATAAATATTGGATCAAAAGATCAGATCCACTTTTTAGGCTAAATGTGTCAACAAAGAACTAAATAACTGCTAGAAAGGACCAAGCTAAATGAATCAAAAGTCAGCACATGAGAAGTTAGTGACAGATGCACATAAACGATTCCATACATGTTCCAAAGGACCGAAAGGAAGCGGAGCCAAACCAAAAATTAAATAAACCGAAACCTTAAATATAAAGACTTAATTAGGAATGTTAAGTAAACCAAAGGTATTAACCGAGGACCGATGACGATCTACGGCTAAGGAGGAAATATGAATATAAGAGGTGATTTAGGAAATTTAAAAAACTAATATCATAAGTCACCTAAGCTAATTTAAAATGTGTTTTCTCATTATCAAATGTGATCGACGGTACTAATTGTCGTTAGTAGTACGACTCTCGAAATAGTGTATACAAACCGGGACAAGTAACTTTCGGAGATAGAGATATATGCTAAGGCTTAAGTAGGCCGAAACCACTACTTAGAAATTATTGTCAAAAATCTTACAATTTAAATCTCAATTCAGGTCGGATCTCTCCTTTTACGATTCAATTTATATTTTAATTCAAACTTACTTAAATCCACAGTTAAAAATTATCCAACTCGAATTAACATGTTAATATACTTCTTTGAATTTACAATTCCAATTATAATGTTTTCATAATAAAAAATGTAATATGATAGAAAATTGAGTTTTAAGTTTAGTTATAGAAGTTCAAACGTTAAAATCAATTTCATAATGTGTACCAAAATTAAGATAAGGATCCTTTATTTTTTTTATCTAGATTCGAATCTTTGATTTAATGTTTGACCTATACAATTTATAACTGAAATCCCAGTTGGGTAACCTCGCTTAGAACATTGATGATAATGAAAGAGTAATATAGTTAACCGAAACAAGGTTAGACAAATTGTTGGCTTAATAAATAGATAAAGAAAAAAGCCAAATAATAAATGGTAAGATAGTACATTCGATAGTCGATGTAGGGTCATTATGGCAGTCAAGAAACCAAAGGTGAAAGAGTAAAGCCTATATAGCATTCGAAATATACAAACATTTCCTAAAGAGAAATTGTCCATCCAAGAAAATAATTGATGTACGTCCTCAGTAGCACTTAAGGGAATGACGTAAGAGTATGGCCTATAGTGGCAGACGAAGTACGAGAGTGAAAGTGTAAGGCCTGGATAGCAACTGAGACCGTGAATGTATTAGGTTGCATTTAATAAACAAAGAAGTCATAAGGTCTTAGTGGCAGCTGAATAATGCGACTAAGTGTGTGTGTGTGAGTTGAAGATGCAAGGCCTAAGGGATAGCGAAGGAAAAGATATTTCGGTTGTATTGAAAAACTATAATATCTATTGTTGAGTCAAAGCTTCTATGAAGATTTTGATTGCTGACAACAATATAACGGCAATCGACAAATCAAGACCTACATATGGTACTCTAGATTATAGGTTGATTATTTGATGTTGTAATAGTGATAAACTTGTTAAAATCTATCCTCAAATAATCATGCATTTCAAATATAGTCGATATATATACATTTAAACATCATTGCACATTCACTGTGAAAATTTACACAGACCGGTCGACCGGTTGAAAATGGGGCGGTCGACCGTTTCTGGTAAAGTTGCACAGTAAACGTGCACACATGCACATAACGACTATATATTTAAAATCCTGTCTACCGGTCATTTTTTGACCTGTCGACCGTTTTTAAACAGAAAGCAAGTTTTCCAAAAGACACTTCTCTTCTCCAAAAGTTGCATCTCCTACCTTTCACCAATAATCACAACTCTTAATGGCAACTGTTTCACCAAGAGTTACAACTATTTCTTCTTATATATACTCATCTAAATCGTTGATTCAAACAAGAATTTATATGATTATTATATGCTTTCTCTGATCTTACTTTCTAACATTCTTGCATTCTAAAAGCACTCATTTAATTAATAGCTTATTGAATCATTGAAACTATTTTATACCTTTTGATTCAATAAGCAATATACCTTCTTTAATCTTCACAAAACATCAGTCATATACTTTGAGGATAAGATTATAGGAAGGGTGTACTACTAGTGACAAATCCGTGTTTTGAAGAACACAAGTTATCAACAACAATTGTATTTGTTTGTGTTGAAGTCCTCGTGTTGTAAGAGGTAAGTGTTGAAGTCCTCAGTGTGTTAGAGGCGTGAAATCCCGTTCGGCTGTTCGGGTATTGTAAACCTGTTCCTCCGGGTGAAGCGAGGTAGTTAATAGTGAAAATCCAGATAGGAGTCTGGGACTGGACGTAGGACGGTGCTCCGAACCAGTATAAAAATCTCTGGTGTGATTTTTCTATTTTTCTATTTACAATGCTATTATCATCTATTTCCGCATTTGTATTGTAATCCATATTACACGATCCGTGTGTACTATATTAATACGTGCATTAGTATACTCACCCCCACTTTCATTTGGTATCAGAGCACGGTTATCATATAACCGTAACACAGTTATTTGATATATTCTTGTAATATGGCAAATAACGCAAGTACTAGCACTCAAAACACCACTTACACGGAAGGTCAATCGACACAAAGACCTCCATTTTTCAATGGTCTTAACTATAGTTATTGGGCAACACGTATGTCATTTTTTATGCAATCAAGTAGCTATGATGCTTGGAATGCTACTCAAAGAGAAATAGTGAATCCAACAACTGATTATTCAGAATGGACTGCTGCTGAGAAAATGGCAGCAGCCGTAAATGCAAGAGCAATAAATATGTTGTTCTGTGCATTAGACCAAAATGAATATAACCGTGTTAGCATCTGCACTACTGCATATCAAATTTGGCAAACGCTAAAAATCACTCATGAAGGTACTAACAAGGTTAAACAAGCCAAAATAGCAATGCTGAAAAGTCAATTTCAAAATTTCAAAATGAAACCAAATGAGACAATCAATGAAATGTATTCACGGTTTCAAACTATTCACCATGCACTTATTGGCTTAGGACAAAAATATTCTGATTTTGATGTTGTTTCAACAGTCCTACATTCTCTGACTAGTGAATGGGAAGGAAAAGTATTGGCAATTGAAGAAGCTAATGACCTTTCCGTCATGAAGCCAGATGAATTGATAGGAAATTTAATGTCATATGAAGCAAATGTGCAGGCTAGAAAAGAACAGAAAGAAGAAAAGAAAATTGTAGCATTTCATGTTGAGAAAGATGAAAATGAATCGGATTCTGAAGACGAAGATTTGGCATTCATTGCAAAAGGATTCAAAAAATTCCTAAAATATCGAAAAGCCAGTCGCTACAATAAAAGGAAACCTGGATCAAATAAACCATCTTCATCTGCTATAGAATGTTTCAACTGCCATAAAAAGGGACACATGCAGAAGGATTGTCCAGAACAAAAGAAGAAGTCAGAAAATGACAAATTCAAATATAAGAAGGACAAATCAAAGAAACGAGCCTTCTCAGTAACATGGGATGACTCAGAGTCATCTTCATCAGAAAGTGAAAGTGATTCGGAGAATGAACAAGCTAATGTTTGTTTTATGGCAACAGAAGATGAGGTACAAATTCCTACATTTGATGAATTACTTGATATTAATGCTGAATTGATAGTCAAATATAAAGACATAAAACGTCAATTAAAAGTAGTCAAAGCAGATTTAAGTAGAGCAGAGTTTGAACGAGATATGTTAAAAGATGAGAAGAAAATATTAGAAGAAGAACTTGGAAATATTCAAGAATCATCATCTAATGTTGACTCTCAAATATCTCTTTTGAGTCATGAAATAGAAGCTCAAAAAGAGAAAAATAATGCTCTCACTACTGAAAATCATGAACTTAAAGCAAAAGTTAAAATTCTAGACCTAGAAAAAGCTAGTTTACAAACAAAGTTTGATGACATTACTCAAAATGTTTCTAACTTTAACAAAGGTCGAGAAAATTTGACTAAAATCATTGAAAGTTCACAATCTATTTCAGATAAACAAGGTTTGGGATATAACAAACATGAAACTAAGAAACATCTTAGAAATAAAAGGAAGAAAAAAGTACAAAAAACCGAAGCTAAGAAAAATTTTAGTTTATTATATTTCAAACCAAAACCAGTTGTGAAATTTCAAAAGAGAAATGTTAAGACTATCAAAATATGGGTTCCTAAAACAAATAATAATTTGATTAGGAACAAATACATTCAGCATTTCATGAATACTGTACATTTTAATAACAATTATATATATAAAGGGGATACCGGACCCAAATGGGTTTGGACTCCTAAGACCTAACTCTTAGGACCCTATAAAAAGTGGGTACCATGAACTTAATTCTATTTTTTGCAGGTCCCACTGAAGAAAAGAGGAAAGTGGATATTGGACAGTGGTTGCTCAAAACATATGACGGGAGACAAAAGCTTATTAACAAATATTAAATACTCAGATGGTGGCTCAGTCACTTTTGGAGACAATTCAAAAGGTTATATCATCGGCAAAGGCGATGTGAGCAATTGCGGTACATCTAACTTACCTCTTGTTACTAATGTCATGCTAGTTAGAAATTTAAAACACAATTTACTTAGTATTAGTCAGTTATGTGACAAGGGTTTTATAATTTCCTTTTCAAATAATAAGTGTAGTATTTTAGATAAAGACCATAATTTAGTTTTTGAAGGTTATAGAGACAGAAATATATATATTCTAAATATGAATATTAATCATAATTCAGATATGTGTCTTGTGGCTAATGACAATGATCCATGGCTATGGCACAAACGTTTCTGTCATATAAACTTCAGAAATATTGACAAGTTGGCTAAAAACAATCTAGTTAGAGGACTACCCAAAATGAGTTTTAAAGTTAACAACATTTGTGATGCATGTCAATTAGGAAAATTGACCAAATCATCTTTTAAATCCAAGAAAGTTATATCAACATTACAACCACTTGAGTTACTGCACATGGATTTATTTGGACCTACTAGAGTTCAATCAATAAATCACAATCAATATGTGCTTGTAATTGTTGATGATTTCTCTCGTTATACATGGACAATTTTCTTAAAAAATAAAAGTGATACTTTCAATCATTTCAAATCCTTCGTCAAACGAATTCAAAAATCAAAAAGGATTAAAGTTAAAAATATAAGAAGTGATCATGGCGGAGAGTTTGAAAATAATGAATTTGAACATTTTTGTACAAAGAAAGGTATATATCATAATTTTTCGTTTCCCAGAACTCCACAACAGAACGGAGTAGTAGAACGAAAGAACCGAACTTTACAAGAATGTGCAAGAACATTATTGAATGGAACTACCTTACCAAAACATTTCTGGGCAGAAGCTGTCGCAACCGCCTGTTATGTTTTAAATCGTGTGTCCATAAGACCTCTTACCAAGAACACTCCTTATGAATTGTTTAACAAAAGAAAGCCCAAAATCTCATACTTCAAAGTTTTTGGTTCTAAGTGCTTTATTTTAAATACGAAAGACCAGCTTGGAAAATTCGATCCAAAAGCCGATGAAGGAATATTTGTCGGTTATTCGGAACGAAGTAAGGCCTATCGGATATTTAATAAACGAACCAAAACTATTGAAGAATCACTTCATGTATCTTTTGATGAAATCTATCACCATCCTCACACAATATCAGATGATGACGAATCAATAGTCATTAATAATCCAATCATCTCAAATACTGATTCTAACTCAGAAGTAATTATTGAGAATGCTCCTCAAATATGTGAATTACAAACACCACCAAGAATATTAAGAGACCATCCGGCCCAAAATATAATAGGTGAAATAACATCACATGTCAGAACAAGGAGTCAACTCAATCAAATGGGTCATGTCGCTTTTCTCTCAAATATCGAACCCAAGAATCCAAAAGAAGCTGCTACAGATGATTACTGGATCATTGCCATGCAGGAAGAACTAAATCAGTTTGAGCGCAATGACGTTTGGGAACTTGTTCCAAGACCAACTGATCAGTCAGTAATTGGTACTAAATGGGTTTATAAAAATAAGGCTGACGAACAAGGAAATATCACCAAAAATAAAGCAAGATTAGTAGCACAAGGATACAATCAAGAAGAAGGTATCGATTATGAAGAAACTTTTGCACCAGTTGCTCGACTAGAAGCTATTAGAATTCTATTATCTTTTGCTTGTCATCATAATTTCAAACTTTATCAGATGGATGTCAAAAGTGCTTTTCTCAATGGATTTATCAAAGAGAATGTCTATGTCGAACAACCTCCGTTGTTCGTACATGAAAAATATCCTGACCATGTGTTCAAACTTAAGAAAGCTCTGTATGGTTTAAAACAAGCACCTCGTGCTTGGTATGAACGATTACGTAGCTATCTTATTAATTCAGGTTTTGAAATAGGCAAAGTCGATCAAACTTTGTTTATTAAACATTCTCGAAAAGATATTCTGGTTATCCAAATATATGTAGACGATATAATCTTTGGTTCAACAAACGATAAACTCTGCAAGGAATTTGCAAGTATTATGACCAAAGAATTTGAAATGTCTCATATGGGAGAACTATCTTATTTTCTTGGACTTCAAATCAAACAACTTTCAAACGGTATTTTTATCAATCAAGAAAAATACTGTGAAAATCTTATCAAACGCTTCGGATTACAAAATACATCTGGTAAACCAACTCCTATGAGTACAACTACACATCTTGAAAAAGATGAAAGTAGTAAGAATGTTGACCAGAAATTATATCGAAGCATGATTGGTTCTCTTCTTTATCTTACAGCTAGTCGTCCAGATATATTAATGAGTGTTTGTTTATGTGCTCGTTTTCAAGCCGATCCAAAGGAATCACATTTACGAGCAGTGAAACGTATAATTCGTTATCTTAATAATACCAAAGATTTTGGTCTTTTCTATCCAAAAGAATGTCCATTTGAATTAGTATCATATAGTGATGCTGATTTTGGTGGCTCACGAACGGATAGAAAAAGTACAAGTGGTACGTGCCATTTTATTGGAAAATCACTTGTCTCTTGGTTTAGTAAGAAACAGAATTGTGTTTCACTATCAACATGTGAAGCTGAATATATATCAGCGGCTCTTGCTTGTACTCAAGTACTATATATGCAACAAACACTTCAAGATTTTGATATTCATTTATCAAATTCTATTATATACTGTGATAACACAAGTGCTATAAATCTTTCTAAAAATCCAGTGAATCACTCTCGAACTAAACACATTGATATCCGTCATCATTTTCTTCGAGATAATATTGAAAAAGGAAATATATGTCTTGAATATATCCATACTGACAATCAATTAGCAGACATTTTTACTAAGCCGCTGCTCGAATCTAATTTTATTAGATTACGAAGAGAGCTTGGTTTAATTTCAAGAAAAAATCTTGACTAAGCAATTACTAATGTACACTTTCTCTTTTGGTTATTCTCTTTAATTATAATTTTTTTGTTTAAACTAAACTAATGTCTTTTCTCCTAGTAACCGTATCTTTTACTTAACCTATTTTTTATATTAAATATTAGCCATTGCTTTATTTAAATGGTTAAATTTTATTTACTCATTTTATAAATTCAGTTTTAAAAACAAAGCTATTTTTAGAATAACAATAAAATTTCTGCTTATATTTTCGTGGTTAAAAGTTATCATTAACTCACATCCATAAGATTATATATAAGAAACTTATATATAAGCTTGCAAATTTTTTATACTTTGATCATCTTTAATTCTTATCTATCCATAATAATATATTCAACTTACACTATGGCTCATATTTGTGACAAATGTGCGCAAGAATCTCACATTTCTATTACAAGCTCTGAGTCGGACGAATATTATTCTCCTACTACTCCAAAACAAAAATCAAGCTGTCATCATCAATGCTCGTGTATGTCTGATAAAACTCCAAATTCAAAACGAGTTAAAAGGACACTATTCTATTCTCCTCGAACCAAAGCTCAAATTGAAGAGATACACCACTACCAAAAACATCAAATCGACCTTCAGAGACAATTGCATTATGGACAAAACCAACTGTATCATGAACAACAACGTACGTCGGCGCGATTATCCGTCTTAGAAAGAATGACATCGTTCTTCTGCGGATCAAACAAGCACGATGTTCATGAACCAATGCCATCCAGGCCATCGACTTCAACGACTCCAAACTCTTGGGATAGAAATTATAACGAGAATGAAGGAGCTCGAAATAAGTGGAGTCCAAGGGCTAAACGCATTGAAGACAACAAAAATTCTAATGACAACTCTCCTTCTCATTAGAATTTCATAATGTATATTGTTTTGTTTTCATATATATTTCTTGTAATATCATATATTCTGTAATAATAATATAATATAAAATATATGCAATCGATTTTTTTCAAAATTTTTTGCAAAATCAAGCAGTTTTCAACACAGAGCAAAACCGGTCGACCACCGGAAATATGACCGGTCGACCAAAAATGCTCTCGGGTTGAAAACGGTCGACCGGTCATATATAGGCGGTCGACCGGTCGCATGCATTTACAGTTTTTTTTTTTTTTTACAGTTCACGTACATATTTTATACCCCACACTCATTTCTTTCTACTTCCTACTGAAAGCTTTCCCAATTCCCAAACCCTAGTTCATATTTCTCAAGCTCCAAAACTCTCAAATCCTCATCAATGGCTCCACCACAAAAGAAATCAAAGAAAAGAGCATCTTCAGAATCTTCATCTCTAACTCTCTCTGCCAGAAAGTGGCTTGAAACTCCTGTTGCCGTAACTCGATGGAATCAAATGACAAATTATAAGTTCCATCCGGGCTCATTCATCAAATTCGAAGACTTCACTTCATACGGTATTCGTCGTTTAGCAAACAATTCCAATATTTCTCCTCTAATAGATTTTTCAGATAATAGCGTACAAATTAATCACTTAATGATTAAATTATTCTACGCAAATATGAATTTAGAAGAATATACACCGGATAATCCAAATGGAGTTATTTGGTCGGTAGTTTGCGGCAAACGAATTTATCTTACTCATGATAGAATAGCTTCTATTCTTGGAATACCAAATCGAGGTGAAGAATTTTCATCGACATTTTGTGAAGTATTCACCCGAAATAGCACTAGCCATAAGTTTATAGAAGATAATAGTGACGGCACCAAATCGATTGGGCTACGACCGACAGCAAGGCTATTACATCGTGTCTTGATGCACTCTCTATTTCCTCGATTAGGAAATTATGATGCCGTCTACAAGGAAAATTTCAAGGCTCTTTATGCTATATACGGGGAAATCGAAATCAACTGGGCTCACATGATTTTCGATGAAATTTTAAAAGTGAATAACTCCACTTGACCTCATTTCTTCTATAATGAGTATATTATGCGCATATTGCTAGCATGTGGAGTAACAGCCCCTGATTCAGCAACATCTACACCAAAATGCATTGACTCCACTACCATCAAGCGCATGAAACTTCCTCCTCCCTATGTTCAGATTATGCCATTCGAACAATGGCAACAACGAGGTACACAAGCACAACAAGCTCCATCTTCCCGACCTCGTTCCGGAGAAGTTAGGTTGTTGAAATCTAAGTCGTCTACAAGAGAATCTCTTGAAACCATCGCTCGTAATCAATTCTTACTTGAAGCGAGACTCAAACGTATGGATTCAAAAATTGACAAACGATTCAACAAGGTCAAGTCTTTCTTCAGTGCTATATGGGATGCTATATCATGTAGCACATCTGTCTCTACCCAACATCAAGACCCCGGAAAGCGTCCGGCTCCTCCCACTTTCACTTGGTCAACATCCGAGGAATCTGCTGGTACAAGCGGACAAGGTCATGGAGAGACGTCTAGAGGTGATGACGATGACGATGATGACGATGACGATGACGATGATGACGATGATGATGATGAAGATGATGAGGAGGAGATTCAGTCGGACTAAAGCTAGTTTGTTTATTTTTTTAAGTTCTTTAAAAACATCTGTGACACTTGTACTAATTAGTGTCCATCTTATTGAACTATGGCATGTATGGTAGTTTTCAAAACATCTTATGTTTAAATATGTATTATGCATTGTTCTTTTTTGGTTCATATTCTCTTTTGTTTACTCCTTTTTGTCGATGACAAAGGGGGAGAAAGGTGCTAATAATTGTTTGCAGGGAGAAAGGTGCTAATAATTGTCTGCATGAAATCACATATTCAGGGGGAGATTCAATACTTTAGCTATATATTGTCATCAATCAAAAAGGGGGAGAATGTTGAGTCAAAGCTTCTATGAAGATTTTGATTGCTGACAACAATATAACGGCAATCGACAAATCAAGACCTACATATGGTACTCTAGATTATAGGTTGATTATTTGATGTTGTAATAGTGATAAACTTGTTAAAATCTATCCTCAAATAATCATGCATTTCAAATATAGTCGATATATATACATTTAAACATCATTGCACATTCACTGTGAAAATTTACACAGACCGGTCGACCGGTTGAAAATGGGGCGGTCGACCGTTTCTGGTAAAGTTGCACAGTAAACGTGCACACATGCACATAACGACTATATATTTAAAATCCTGTCTACCGGTCATTTTTTGACCTGTCGACCGTTTTTAAACAGAAAGCAAGTTTTCCAAAAGACACTTCTCTTCTCCAAAAGTTGCATCTCCTACCTTTCACCAATAATCACAACTCTTAATGGCAACTGTTTCACCAAGAGTTACAACTATTTCTTCTTATATATACTCATCTAAATCGTTGATTCAAACAAGAATTTATATGATTATTATATGCTTTCTCTGATCTTACTTTCTAACATTCTTGCATTCTAAAAGCACTCATTTAATTAATAGCTTATTGAATCATTGAAACTATTTTATACCTTTTGATTCAATAAGCAATATACCTTCTTTAATCTTCACAAAACATCAGTCATATACTTTGAGGATAAGATTATAGGAAGGGTGTACTACTAGTGACAAATCCGTGTTTTGAAGAACACAAGTTGTCAACAACAATTGTATTTGTTTGTGTTGAAGTCCTCGTGTTGTAAGAGGCAAGTGTTGAAGTCCTCAGTGTGTTAGAGGCGTGAAATCCCGTTCGGCTGTTCGGGTATTGTAAACCTGTTCCTCTGGGTGAAGCGAGGTAGTTAATAGTGAAAATCCAGATAGGAGTCTGGGACTGGACGTAGGACGGTGCTCCAAACCAGTATAAAAATCTCTGGTGTGATTTTTCTATTTTTCTATTTACAATGCTATTATCATCTATTTCCGCATTTGTATTGTAATCCATATTACACGATCCGTGTGTACTATATTAATACGTGCATTAGTATACTCACCCCCACTTTCATCTATATGAAACAAACCAAGAGATTTCTTTCATACATGGCTTCATAATATTGTTTTTTTGACTTAGTTAACGTACCAAGGACTTCGGTTTATTTGTGAATCAGACAATTTATTACTTTGGCATAAGTGGGGAAAATATGTTTCATACATTAAGTGGTACGGTCTCATTTTATTTTATGTTTAGGGTAATATATTTCTCATACTAGTCTTTATGTCCGATCCGTGTTTATTATCTTTTTTTCCATAAATTCACTGGTACTCATTCAATTTTATTACCTTTTGAGGATGGACGAATAAAGAACATCGAAGACGAAGATGGAGGCTCGGATTGTTATATTTATTTTGATTCCACTATGTGTTTATGTCAACATCTTTATATGTTGGGCATAACAATATTATTTATGTATGTTTTATATTTTCTACCATTGCATTGGCTTAATGACGAAAACTAGATTGTTAACTTTGTATTTAACCATGTGTTTCTTCTCTTAAATTGATATATGCTATATATACTTAAGACCAAATAATATAACTAATCTAATCCATGTCGTTGTGATTTAATTTCAAGATAACTGATTTGTCATCTGTAAGGCATGTTTACAGCTCCTTTATTATCGATGGTGTGTGTGTGTACACACACATGTGTGCTTTCCACTACTTTATAGGATCGCACATTTCTCCTAGAAAAAATAATTGGTATTAACTACAAAATATTTATAATTATGTCTTCTATGCAATTTTGGTTGCCTTATTTTTGTTTTTTACGTTACATGGAAACTGCATACAAGCGTACTTTTAATGATTTTTTCATCTTGCATTATTTATTTTGAATTTTTTTATATTTGCTAAAATACTTAGTGATATATTATTAAATTTTATATGTATTATACATATAAATGATATAAAATAGGAAACTTTCATAAAAACACTCTCGTCAAGTATCAAAATACACAGCAGTCCCTCCTAAAAACAAGTTTTAGGAAAAAGCTCATATTTTTATGTTTTAGGATATTTGCGGAAAAATTGACAAATATTTTTAGAAAACTCGGCAATTTAGAAAATTTTATTCTATCGTGGAAACAGGTGATTAATATTTAGATCTAATTTCCAAGAGAAGGAAAATATTCACCGAAATTAAAAATAGGGATACAATTTAAAATATGCTTTTGGCCAAGGTTTTAACATACCAAATACGAGAAAAAAGGGCGAAACCAAATTTCAACCTTATAAAAAATTTCATTATTTTGTGCATTTTTATTTATGTCGTCACATAAAATTTTGAAAAGTGCAATGCAAGCAATATGATATGATGTAATGTTTGTTGTTGCATTTAATTCGTAGTAATCTGAATTTGGATTTAGACGGGTGATTATTTATTGCAACGAATTCGGATTTATATTTTATTATTTATAAATTATAAATATTAAATTACAATATGAAAAAGAAAAAAAATTATTTTCCCCTCTGATAAAGACTTTTCATAGATACTTTAAATACTAAGTTATAAAAGTAATGGCTCCAAATTGCCAGATAAAATGAATTTAAAATATAGTGTCGCGGTTTTTCTGTTGTATGTTTTCACATTATATGTATGTATGTGTGTGTATGCATATATATATATATATATAAAGAGATAGGAAAGGCATAGATCTTAGGAAATGATGGAAATGATGATAGGTAATGATTGTATTATATTAAAATTGGAAATATATTTTTATGCCTTCTATAAAGTATCAAAACCTATCTCCCTTCCACTTTTGTGGTAATAAATTGGATTTTCACCACTTTTCCTATCCCATGGCTTTGGAAATACATACTGGAAATACAAAATACAAAAACCAAATCCAAAATTTCAAATCGAAATATTTTCCATTTTGTTTGGGATTCATTTCATTTTTGTCATTTATACCCTTTTGCAACACTCAACTAGTATGTTGTTTATGGGATCACGATTTACCCTTCCTGTGTAACGATTCGTGTTTTATGCATCGGAGGATCGTAAATTTTTTTAATTTAACTAATATGAGGCCATATGACTGGTATTTTGGAAAATGACTCTTATGAATATTTTCTAGTTCTATAATTTTTATCGAATTTCGACGTGATAATCTTTGCCCTAAAAATCTTATATGTACTATAATTTTTGATAAAAGTTAAGTTAGGTTGTAAACCACTTCTATTGCTTCAGGATGACGATTTCTTATTCCATAGAGTGATCATAGTAGAAAAACGGCCGTTTGAAAGTTGCGGTTGTTTTAAGTTTTGGCCACTGCTGGCCAGTATTATTGTGTAAATAGGCTAACCCTTACTTAGTCCTGCTAATCATTTCGGGATTGGAACATAAGGAGGGTTGATGGGACTATTTTTAATCGTTTCCATCTTCCCAAAATAATTAAAAGCTTCCAAGGACCCTAATCTCTACAAAAATCATCCCTTTTACTTATTGATCTTAGCATCATCATTAGAGAGATAATTAGTGAAGGGAATAATAGATCTATCATTTTGGCTGTCTTGGAATCCTCGTTCTTGTTGTTCCATCTCGGATATGGATAATTAAAGTGGTAATTAGATATTAGGTGACCAGTTCTTGACTTCTCGCTATCCTATGCATGTTTATATAGTTAAATTTGATGTTTTTACATGCTTTTTGATGATAAAACATTTTGTATCTTCAATCATGTTTTTGTACATGTTTATGACCAAAATGAAAATGATTTTAAATGGTTTTGCAAGCCCTTTTGATCGTATTGACATACTAGTGCAAAAGTTAGATTTGGACCTAATTTTAGATGTTAATCATCATTGGATGTGTTATATGTGTTGAATGCATGTTTTTGGATGATATCGCTGTTTGGATGTGCTTGCTTTGATACGGTTTGTTTGTACTTTTAGGTACTTAGAAATTGGTCTGTAACGACCCATGGATTTATCACTTTGGAAAATATTTAATTTAAAAATATTTAAATACAAAGTTTTATAGCATAAATTATATTGTTTTGGTTAATGATTAATAAACGATAATCTTATTTTGAGTAATTAATTACTAAAATATAATCTTTGAAAAAATATCGATAAAGTGACCGAAAATCATTTTATCGATAAATAACTTTTTAACCATCAAAAGTCACACACATTTATTTAACGTACTATTATTTCTCTATTTAAATAAGAATATGTAATAAAATTATTTATTTTATTTTTTAAAACAAAATGTTTTATCTGGAATCATCAATGGTATCATCATTTGCAAATAATCGATTTTTTAATTTAAATTGAGTTTAAACGATTTAATAGTTATTTCAAAATAAAATAAGTCCCTTTAGATTATTAAATAATAATAGAAATATTATTTTCAAACTTTTTTTACCAAAATATATAGTCTAACTAAGAAGTGAATATATGATCGAAAAACCGGAATCGGAATTCGTCACGATTTTACGTAGAGAAGTTATGCAATGTTATAAATTATATGCGACATATATATACACATATACACATCCATGACCATATGAAAACATTTAAATATTACCATTTACATTTCATATTTACTAATGATAAAATAATATAAATATCATGATATTTATTTACAAATATCATGGTATTTCCTAACCAAAACAAACAAAACTCTCCATTACTTGTACAAACATGTGTAGCACATGGGTATAGCACATGGAAGGTATGTTTTGGCTATGTGCATGATGGAGGAGGGTGATGTGTGGAAAAAAATTTCATGATATTTTTCTCACATTTTTTCCTATAAATACAAGTCATCCATCCTCACTTTCATTCACACTGTCTTCTCTTCATTTCTTAAGCTTCTTTTTCTTCTTCCTCCTCTAAAATAATGGCTTCCATACTTTTAGCAAAATTCAAAAATAGAGTTCAAGTTCTCAAAATAAGCCGTAAAATGTAGAAAGATATACCACTACGTTCGAGATCGAGTTAATGACCTTCTCCTTCTTCTCCTACCAAAGTCGTACACATCTAAGCATCCTACCCCCTTGCAAGCCTAAGGTCGAACCTTAGGAGTCTTAGTGTAATATCGTTAGCTCGGTTTCGGAATAACGGAGCTATCGTCCATCGAAAGTTGGATCAAAAGGATATCAATGAGAACCTCTACAAATTTATTTTGTAAAATCTATGATGATATGATATGTTTGCTATGATTGTTTTTTATGTTTGATCGTCATGTTTTAGATGTGATAAAAGGTTTGTTTGGTTGGAGAAATAATTCACTTAAATACACGTTGAATTTACACAAATGAAATCACTTTCCTATATGAATTATGAAAGTGTTAAGGTATGGTTAAACCTATTTAAATGTGAATAAAATGATTTAAAATAGTTTATAGATGTTTTACAAACATTAAAAATCATTTCGGTAAAGTTTAGAAAATATTTGAAAATGGAGTCAAAATAGGAACGTCGCCTAACTACTGTTCGTGATCTCGTGCCGTAAAAATTAAATCAATGCATAACATAGAATATAGCTTGGAATGTTTAAAACAACTATAACTATATTTTTCAAAGAAAAATTAATATTTCATTTCATATATTTTGAGATATTTCCAAATCAAGTTTCCAAAAACAGTGCGTTTTGGCAATTCATAAAATATGGATTTCAACTCTTAAAAAGAGATATTTTTAGATCTTCAAAAATATTTTAAAATAGTTATAAACGGAAAAAAATGGACATATGTGGAATGGAGTTAATTTTTGGATTAAAGAAGCTTTAAAAACACTATCCGCAGCACTTTTTGCTAAGTTTTTAGCAACTTTTGAAATTAAGATTTAAACTTGGAATTTTCATCTCAAACCTTTTGCAAATGTTTTTCAAATAATAAATCAAGTATTTCAAAGAGTTTAGAGTTGATTGAATAATTTGACCGCCTTATGGAAAATATAGAGATCGTCTCTAAGCTTGAGTTTGAAAAACCAATTGCCTTCTCTCACTAACTATCCAGACTGGCCCGATGGAGGGGATAGTTAATTTGATCTACTCGGATCACATTTTCTTAAGTTAAAATAAAAGAGATCTTGATTTTTTTTTCAAAACTTAAACAAAAAATTAAAATATGAATTTGGTCATATAGATAATACCCCAGTTGAACTCTGCATTAATTTCCAAGGAGGGAACTCGCACTATCTGTGTGAGTTTAAAAGGCGATTTCATCGTTATTTGACGAATAGTACAGGTTGAATACAGACGTTAGTATTATGTATAATTAGTATAATTCCTATGGATCCTATTTACTCAATATTAACTTATTTTGAACTTAGATTACATGGTTTTAACCCATTTAAAAGATATATTTCGAAAATATGAAACTTCTATAAAAATTGTATTAAATTATGGAAACATTTTCCTATGTAACTAATGTGATTAAAAAGATTAAAATGGAGGGCCTGATCCTATTTACTCAATGCCTGGTTAGGTAGCAACAACTCACCGGTAACCAGATAAAAATAAAATAATGGCTGCTTTAAAAATTCGAGATAACCCAATATCTGTTGATAATCTTAATCAAATTGGAGAGTCCTCTTCTTCTTCCTCCACTTCTTCTCCCCTGTCTGCCATTATTCCTCTTTCACAACAAATCAAAAGCAATGGAAATCCTCAAAAGCCGGTTATTGTTGATATTGATGAGTAGGGTTTTCGTAGTGTCCAGTAAAATAAAAAGATGAACAGAAAGGAACAAGCTACAAGTTTTTTAGAAATATTCAGAGAAAACCCAGCTCAACACATTAAAATTCTTTTCTTGCAGAAAGAATTGTAACATGAAAATTCAATACCCAACCAAGAAATGTATTTAAACCTCTGATGTACTCAAGAAACACTACAACCAACATTTCTGTGTGCACAGATACTGCATAAAAGAATCAAACAGCCTCCTCATGGGCAGATCTTTTTAAGAAAGAAGGGTTGGATTCAGATTTTGATCTACATTTTGTTGCTCCCATTAACACCAACAATAAAAGAATCATCACTGTGAAAAAGGACATTGATAAACGAACAGAGAATAAATGGCGATACTCAGTTATAGTTTATGTCTTTTGTCCTTGTCCACCATATAATCATTTCAGGACTTACATTTTTTACACTTGGAAACCCTCAGGTAGCTTTGAAATCTCTACTAGAAATAATGGGTCTTTTATAATCAGATTTTCCAATCTTGATGATTGTGAAAAAACTTTGAAAAGAGGTCTTTATTTTATAAATGGCAAACTCATTATCTTGAAAAAGCGAAATAAGAAAATGAATTTTGATAGGGATTTACTAACCACTATGCCAATATGGATTAGACTGCTTGAACTAAACCTTAGGCTATGGGACAAGGATGCTTTTAGTGCTATTGAAAATGTGTGGGCATCCCTCTGAAATTGGATGAACCAATAGTAGAGAGATCAGATTGAGTTATGTAAGAATCCTCATTGAAATAAAAGCCGATGCAAACTTGCCAGATGAAGCAAACATCACAATGTATGATTATGATTGCATAGTGCAAAAGATTGAATATGAATGGATCACTCCAAGATGTAAATCATGTGTTTTTTTAGTCATACAAGTGAAAATTGTACTACTAAAAAAATCTGGAAGGTAAAAATCAGAGATAATGGTGCAGAAACTGTAATGAATGAAAAGGATAATACAAATTCAAAAAATTTGGATGCAGGGGTAAAAATTGGATCTGATTTAGAATCAAGAAAAACTTTCTGTCAAAATCCTTCATGTGATTTAGAGACACACATAAATATTAAGGATGCAGGTAATTCCGTAAAATAAACAATCAGAAAGATATGCAAAGTGAAAAGAATAACTCCTCTTAGATTTTGCAAGGAAACAATGTTAATACTATTGAGATTGATCTCCCAAATGCATCCCCTACTTTTATGTTAAAAACTTCTATTCATAACGAATCTGCTCTAACAAATAATTTAGAGGATAACATGAATATCGATTTCTGTCCTCCAAAATTTTTGGATCTTCTTGATTTGCATGCATTTCCTGAAAACACTGGCATTGCTTTTCTTCCACGCACACTTACTCCTCATAGTAGGAAGTCTTTATCTGAAAAATCCTTCCATGCAGCAGTTAATGCATTGTCTTCCCTATCTTCTACAGATAAAAACAAGAAAAAGAGGAAGAAAACTAGAATAAGAATTAAAATTTTAAATGACATCTAATTTGCAGAGCAAGTTGTGGATGCTAAAGATAAGGAATTTACAAAATAGTACATTACCAAAAATAAAAAATTGGGAAAAGCTTCTAAAGGTTAAAAATATTTCAGCATGTAAAAAGAAGGGGAAGAAGCTGGAAGTGCAGGAAGATGTGGATAGTTACGGTGATTCATTGTAACTATCTACATATCCTTTGAGTATCCATTATTATATTTTCATTCTTTATTTTAATTATGTTGACTATTTCTTAGAATGTTAAAGGGCTTAACTCTTCTATAAGAAAAATAGATATTTCAAATTTAATTTTTGCTGAAAAGCCAAATATATTAGGTCTGTTAGAGCATAAATTAGATAATACGAAAATTATCGATTATCATACTAGGCATCTCTCCAATTGGAAATTTATTGGTAATAATCAAATACGGGGTAATGATAGAATTTTAATATCATGGGATGATAATATTCGGAATCTAGTCAGCCACTTTTTAAAATTTTAATTTATTCATTGCTTGTATACTAATAAAGGTGGTCTACAACTAGAAGTCACTTTTATCTATGCATCAAAATTTGAAAATGAGGGATTTTCTTTATGGAATCATCTTGAGAAATTAAATAAACAAATCTCTCTTCCTTGGATTATAATGGGTGACTTTAACAATACCATGCACGCATCTGATAAAAGGGGTGGCATACGAGTCCCATTCAGTAAATGAGAATTTATCAACAATTTCTTTTTAAGGAATGATATTGTTGAAGCTGACTTAGTCGTTAATAGATTCACTTGGAAGTCAGGTAAGTATAGAAATATACATTACAAGCTTGAGAGGATTTTAACAAATCAAAAGTTTATAAGTTTTTTCCTTATTACAAGTGTTTCACATTACCCCAAGCTACAAGTGATCACACCCCTATTCAAATTTTTCTCACAGAAAACTTGTTGTCCAAGAAGAATGTTCCATTCAGATTTATGAATGGATGGGTGTTAGCGGAAAACTACAATAAATGCTTCTCATTTAAAATTCAGGGTGCTGCCTAATTCAAAATTTTCAAATTTTTGCAAATTGCTAAGTGTCATATTAAAAGCTGGAAAAACAACGGAAACAAAAAAGGGCTTAAAAAAGTAAGAGCGGATTGTGAAAATTTGCTGAATGTCTTGATATTGATTGCTCAGACGGTAATATTGTTAATAGTTTTTTTAGGCACAAAGTGAACTTATCTCGTCCATTCATGTGCATTTAGTTAATTTAAGGCAAAAGGCCAAAGTTGACTGGCTAACTAATATGTATGAAGCTAGTAAATTTTTTTATGCTAGAATGTCTAATTGGAAAAATAGAAATGTCATCTGTAAACTTATTGATGTAAAAGGAAATACTTTAAAGGATTTAAATGAGATTGAAGAGGAAGCCATTAATTATTTTACAGATCAATTTAACACAAAAGTTAACAATCCTATTGAGCTGAAAGATTATGGACCTATATCTTATTGCAGCTTCATTTATAAAATCATACCTTCTATTTTATGCAATAAATTAAAAGTGTTTTTGAAATTTTTAATTTCTGGAAACCAATGTGCCTTTTATCCCTAGAAAGCTTATTACCGAAAACGCACTGCTTGCTCATGAACAAATTAGAAACTTTAACAATAAATTAAGAGTTTTATGTGTATTAAAATTTATTTACACAAAGCAATTGATAAAATAAATAGACATTTTATAATACATATGATGAATCAAATAAGGTTTAATGAAAAATTTAGTGCACTTATAAAAGAGTGCATTGGCAATGTTTCATACTCTATGATGATAAATGGCTCGCTAAAAGGATTTATTCATAGAAATAGAGGAATTAGACAAGAAGATCCACATTCTCCTTATCTATTCACTATTGTTATGGAATATTTCTCCTTTTAATTGATACTGAGTAAAGTAAGGGAAATATTTAAGCTATAAATAGAATTAGACCCTCCATTACTCGTCATTTATATGATGATAATTTTCTTTTGTTTATCAATGCAGATGCTAAAAGTGCTTATTCTACTGCAAAGTATCTTAAAAAAATTGGAAATCTTTGCTGGTTTAAAAGTTAGTGAATGCAAAATAAAAATTTATTTCAACAAATGATGTAAATGCAAAGTGGAAATTTTAAGCATTCCAAAATTCAAAGAAGGTAGCCTACCGGTCAAGTATTTGGGTCTGCCTTTAAGTATAATTTAGCTAAATGGTAGGGATTTTTCAAGGTTGTATGACATTTTTCAAGGTAAACTTGAATGGTGGTTTGGTAAAATATTGTCCCTAGGTTGTAGACTATAACTCACCTATACTGTCATCATTGCAATTATTGTGTATTGGATTCAAGCTCATAATATTCCGACACAAGCAATTTTTTAAGTTGAAACAATGTGTACTAACTTTATTTCATAAGGTAAACAACATAAAATAGCTTGGGATAAAGTATGCATGCCAAAAAGTGTTGGTGGATTAGGGCTAAGAAATATCAGAGACTTGAGATAAGCAACAAAATACAAGTTAGTTTGGAAATTTATAGATGGTAAGTCTCTTTGGGCTAGATGGACGAGATAAAAATATATCAAAAACAAAAAATTTAGACTGCAATTGTTGAAATCCATCATTCATTTGCATGGAAAAACATACTTAGCTATAGAGAGAATGGTAAAAAAAATTAGAAATGAAGTTTAAGGATACGGTAGTTTAACCAGCCTATGGTTTGACCCATGTATTTTTGGAAAATCACTTATTGATTTGCTTGGTTGAAACAACATGTATTTATTTAAAGGTGCTAATGATAAGGTCCATATATTAAAATTAATGTTGGAATACAAGAAATCATCAAGCAGCAAATATATTCAGATCAGCAATTAAAAAAATCTCAATTGATCAAACCTTCAAAGAGATACTTGGATTTGAAAACTTAGCTCAAAAGAAAACTTCTCTTTCAAAAAAGTATGGAAATTTGTTAAAGGTGAAGAAACTGAAGTTGGTTGGTACAAAGTCATTTGAAGCAAATCAGATTGTCCTAAAATATCTCCGTGTTCGTATTGTTCCATTCTCAACATGCTTCCCATAAATGAGAGATGTGCCAAATGGACTAAAAATGCAAAAAAAAATAAATGTCTTCTATGCAAAAATGGTGTGGAAAATGCAGACCATCGTTTCTTTGACTGCTCTTTTTCAAAACATGTATGGTACATTGCTAATAATATTTTAAGATTCAATCAGCAACAATCCATTCAAAGCATAAGAGAAATAATTCAATATATTCAAAACGACTTTAAGCCTAAATCAAAGGAATTTAAAAGAGCATCCATTATGTTAACCACTATTATATATCACAATTGGAGAGAAAGAAATCAAAAGCCTACATCACAAAATTGTGAAAAGTAGCATCCAATTATGTAAAAGCATATATTCGGACTTTCAGATTCTCGGTAAAAAAAGAAGAAGCATCATGAATGCAATGAAGCAGCTAATTCTAATTCTAATAAGCTTGACATTTATGAATATAGAGTTGAGGATTTCTTACTAAAGGGGAAATTCACTACTGATATTCCCCAAACGAGTCACGATTGCAATTCCATTGTCACGTATATGCTACTGATAATGAAATGACTTTGTGTGGTCAAAATACCAGCTCCATAGGCTATCTCCCTAGAGGCGGCCATTCCAGAGTTGTAGGCAAAATCGAATCTTGCAAGGAAAATTTATATAATAATATTGTTAATAATGACAATTTTTTTATATGATGAATAATAAACTAGTTATTTACCTGCTACAGCTCAGAGGAACAACTGCACGTCCAACAATGTTCTCGAGGAGTTCATGATATTGTCAAACGAAGAATATACCCATCTGAATGTTAGAGATGGTAGAAAGGGAAACATTTACTACAATAGCTTGCTGAATAATAGAGTATATCACTTATCTAGCTGGTGTATAGGTGGAAGTAGTAAGATTCCGGAAGGAATTCTCAAACTAGCTGCAACCCCTCCAATAGCCACTATTATGAAGAGGATAACATAGATCTGGAGAATATCAATGAGCTTTGGAAGGTGGAGAAATTTAATTTCTTCAATTTCCAATTTTCTAGTGATAAGCTTTAGGATTGGAAAGCTAAAGCCACTTGTAGTGGGATGGAGAAGCTATGGAAGCCTCCGTGATTAGAAGTATGAGAGGAGGTGGTTGGAGAGTTTGAAATCGATAATCGAAGAACTGATGTATTTTCCATTTTCGTTCTCTCTATTGCTTAGAATAGCAGATAGTAGCGGCAAAGGGTTTAGATGAGACAAGGAGGGCGGTTTGTTGGTTTTAGTGGACTGATGTATTTTAAACGAGCCTCGGGCAGTTTTTATCTGTTCAATATATATATACACACACACATACATATATATAATATTTCCTCTATGAAGTTATTCACCTTATTTCCCATAACTACTGTATTTGTCGGAATATCATTTTGATTAAGATAACTATAAATTTAATAAGCATAGAATCAATCTACGATTTGAATATATAATTTTTTTCAATTCCCTTATTATCATTTCCTTATAGGACTGCATAAGCATGCCAATTGTATAGCTTCAAATTCCAAGCTTTATTTTCCACTTTTAATTTAAATCAGGTTTCCAAATTATCGTCGTGAATATTTAAAGGTTCTAGTATATACCTAATTTTTCTTTCTTGCTTTTGGTAATTACTTATATTCAGTTTAAGCTATCGTTATTTTTAGTTTAAGTTATCTTTCATACCCAAATTTGTATTACTTTAACTTTGTCATTTGCTATTATTTAGGGATTTTAATAAAGTTTAGATAGTTGTATATATTATCACTATATATAGTGATACAAACCATTTGTTTGTTTGGCACTTTTTCTGTATTTTGAAATTATTAATGCAAATGTCTATTTTTGAATGTCATTATCCTCCACCTTATCAATTTATTCATTTTTAAATGATTGCCTTGGTCTGAATTTTATTATTCTCCGCAAAAGAGATTACATTTTTGCAGCCTAATAGATGTGAAATGCTTTCACTTGAAAATAACTGAACATCACACTTGTATTTGTATACTTGTAAGAAATATATGTTTCTGATTGTTTATGTGTGAGGTTAATGGTGTTTTGTTCATGCGTGTCTAATGAATCAGTATGCCCATTGTTTGTTGAACGTTATATAATTAATTACTAGGGTTCCTATTCCTTGAGTGAATTTATGTCCACTGACTATAAAACTGTAATTTTCATAACCGGACTATGAGTCGAACAGTGATGTCATAATTTTTAAGATTTTGATAATTCAACTGGTCAAATTGCTGAAACATTGATTTTATTTTTCGAGAAATTTGTACATTTAACTACAAGTCATATGTAAAAATACTGAAGTAATAAAGCTATGTACACGAGAAATAGACGGCCTTCAAGGTTTGCAACCGAAGTTATGTGTTGTTGCATTGCTCACCGATATAAGTTTAATGACAGTAAACTTGATGAATCTTATAGTGAGACTAGAAGAGTTTGCAGCGGTGAAAAACAAAGTGGTGGAGTTTATGCTTTATATTTTGGAACGATTTTGAAATCTATATTTACTTCTTTCCTTTGAAGCAATTCAAAAAATGAAAATGTTAGAGAATTACACAATGAAAAAGTAGCTAGTATAAAACAAAAGAAGCATGGTTCAACGAGATAAAATTGATGGTTGGACTATTAGTTTGAAGGTCCGATCAGGGTTCATGACTAATGTCAATTGGACTATGATGAATACGGTTCATGTTATTCCGATTGGACCAAGGCAGGTGCGTGTCATGAAAACGCTTAGTAAAACCATTGCACCTGCAAAATTTCAGTATAATGCAATGATATAACACAACTGAGTTATATTCTCAGATCCTTTGATCCGAAACTCAAAGAGTATAATTAAACATACGTTATGCTCTTCTAGATATCATATATTATTTGTCACTTTCTAATACAAATTTCACAGTTTTATTTACGCTTGATTATTTCATTTTCAACTTTTCATCACTACAAAACAAAGCATTATACTTATTCTATTAGCCACCTTTAAATTCCAAATTGAGGTATGTCTACAAGTTACAACCGTATATGTTATTTGATACAAAGTTATTTGCTGTTCGTATCAAACTGATTGTGCAGTGAAAACAGAAATGGGAAGTAGTTACCCATATTATATGGTGTTTTCATATGACCTGACTCTATGTCGGTCGACCTGAAGTAAGCCTGAATTTTGAATCATCGTGGTTCAAAAATCAATCAATCCTTAGTCATGCATGAAGCTTGATTGGATCTTCAGACCACCGGTCCAACCGTTACTTTTATCTGGTTGAATCACAGTTCTTTTTCTTACTACTATCTTGTCGTGTAATTCTCTCGCATTTTCATCTTTTGTATTGCTTCGAAGAAAAAAATAAATCTATATTTCAAAAAACATAATTGTTGCAAAATCTAAACTATAAACACTATTACTTCATTTTTTACTGCTGCAAACTCCTCTAATACTGCTACAAGATTCGTCAAGTTTACTGTCATTAATCTTCTATTGTTATGCATTACTCTATTTTATGTAGAGTTGTAGTTGTGTTGATGCAGTTATGCACTGCAACAGCATGCAACTTTGGTTGCAGACCTTAAAGACAGTCTATAACTTTTGTACGTAACATTATTATTCAAATATTTTTACATACAACTTGTATTTGAATGTGAAAGTTTTTCGAAAAAAAATCACGATCCCGACGATTTGATCTGTTGAACCATACAAACCTTAGATGTTCACTTATCACCGTTCATTTATGTAAACTATGATATATACCTCTCATTGATAAAAATGCCCATTACATGCTTATAGAAAACTTGCTTTTGTATTCCATCTTATGTGTTAAAATTTACCATATTTAGAAATGATACAAAATTAGAAACAAATAAAGTTAGCATCTATGTTTTGCATTCATTATTCAATCCATATTGCCTAGTGAAACCAAATTACCCGAGGTATAAAAGCAACACCACCATCATAAGATCAAACATTCATAGCAGATACAATAACACACATTACTTTTCTCTTTCTTAATCAAGTTATGGTTTGGTACGTTCATAGCGCATTATCAAATTTGATACTAAATGCTGTAATGTTTCATTAAGTAACCACTCTCCATGGGTCTATTGTTTAAATACAAGAAACTACTCTCTGTGGGTCTGTTGTCAAGACTGCAAAGATTTCTGTACCGATGACAAAACCACACAATAGAAGTTAATGAGTAAAATACTGAAAGGTCAGTAACATAAAAATCGTACCAAAGGAGTTGTGTATGAATGTGAGAATCAGTGAGCCTTACGCAAATCATACCCATTTTATGTATTATAAGCAGTGGAGAAGTTATTTATATTAGAATTATGTGATATTTTTTATGATATATATTAAAGTTGTGATATTATTATGTTCGTACGTACTTTGAAGTTTTTTGTGGTATTCTTGAATTGTTATTTGTAAGCGACTTGTTTTTAGGTTGTGAAATTTGAAGTTATTTGGTATTTTGTTGATATATATGGCGAATGTCGTATGTTGAATTTAAACATTTTGATGTTTGTTATATATGGTTAGTGTTGTATGGAATATGTAAATCCAATATTTTATACACACATGCATATGTGTGTTTTGTGTGCATGTATATTTTGATGGTTAGTTTCGTTATTACCTACTTTTAGTAATAGTTATTATCATTATAAAATTATAACCATAATAACTATTACAAATTTTTATAAACTTTCATTCAGCAGTAATATCCTTTACAACATTTTCATCGATAATAGTAATAACAATTGCAATTTGTTTCATTGGTAATGATCATAACCTTTACAAATACCATGTCCTGACGTTGTGTTAATTACATTAAACAATAGAAAACTCTCAAGCGAGCCATTTCATAATTATCTAATAACTATCGATATGTAACCACTTGGTGCCCTCAAACGCCATGAGTAACAAACTATCCAACATTTGTGAAGCATTACTATTCTAGTGTTGACGGATGAATCGGATCCTTTTTCGAAACATCTTGAGTAAGAATATCTAAAATAATATGTCATTTTAATGTGATGAATTTCATATGATAACAACACATTATAATTACTATCACATGGCATATTGTTTAAGGATTTCAGGCTTAATACACTTTAAACTAATTACTTAATTATATCATATTATAATAAGTGTGTTATAGAAAAAGCACCTTTTATTCTGAATAAGATCTGCTGTCGAGTTTGATATACGACAAATTACATAACTGCACCAATAACGTTTCCGTAATTCTATCAATCTGTCGCTTGTACTTGGAGTCAATTATGGATTTTTACTCCAATTCTTTCAGTCAGTTTTCTCTGAAACTAATCGGGCGAGACGCTTAAATGAAGTACAATTTTCTGCTTCACAAATCACCTCTCTTCAACGCTACTATACTGCATATATCATATGAAATTTTTTTAGAGTATATTTCTTGTCTATTTTTGCTCTAGTTTCAATTGCAATGTATAGTAGCATTGTTATCATATAACACATGGGACTCTCAAATTTGGAATCACCCATTGCTCATTTATAATATTTTGCATTCATTTATACTACTTTTATTATAATGCTATTCAAAAGCGTTGTACGAATTTTTTGGTCGAATCGGCCACCACAAATTGTTTGGACTGTTTCTAATTTAATGTTCTTAACATAAGATTGGACATGAATTTATACTATACTTGATATCACTTAAGAAGTTTGAGTTCGCACGCTCCTTCGATATGCAGTTAAAGCGTTCAACGGATTCAATGCAGTGGAGCTGCAAAACCTCATAGTAGGGATACAACAGGATATAAAGGGGGTAGTGTGACCGAAAATCATTTTATTGATATGATAAGGCAATGTAGACCAACGGGTTTCGTGACGATATGATATGATGTGTGATTGATAAAGCAAAATATTATAAATATAACCCGCTCCTTCAACTCCTTTTCACGAATCCATTTGTTTAGTTCTCTTTTTCTTTCCAATAAACGAAAATGAGCCACCTCCTTTTTCTAATTAATCCTGGAGCTACGCTCGATGATAAAATGATGGTGTTAGACCTGTTCAGTTCGTATTGAAGAGGACTTCAAATCCGTACAAACGATGGTGGCTGTGTTTATGTTTGGTAGTGAACAACGTTGCAAGGCTGAGCTAGGGTTAGGGATTAGAAGAAATTTAGGTGATGATACGCGGAAGGTAGAATGAAATTGAGTTTCTCATGCAAGGCGAAAGAGGATCGCGTTGGTTTAGGGTGGTGCGATCACCATTTGGGGATGCGACATGCGTATGGCTGTGTGGAGCATCACCAGTTCGCGATCAAGAATATGTGTTCAAGATCATCGTGGTTGGGTCGGGCGAAGTGCACGCTAAGGGGAGCATGTAGGAATCGACGGCTCGTGGAATCATTGAGAAACGGAGGAAGAATAAATGATGGAAGGGATCAACAATGGTGGGTTGTGCATACCAGTGCACTATAAACAATTTTGAATATGGAGGAGAACGATTAAATTGGGTAAAAGTGTATAATTAAGTTGATCAATTCTTTTATTCAATATCAAATTTTGTAAAATTCATAGATTCTTCATGCGAGGTCCAATTGAGAGGCGGTCTTTTGCCTTACGCTCATAGGTGCGTTATCTACATATAGGAGTTGATATCATCAAGTTTAGAGCAAGTAAAAGTTTTAGCAAAAATCGAATGCCTTTCGATTTTAGGTCAGGCAGGGTTGCCAAAGCGTTGGCTGGAGTTATGGTGAGTTAACTCACTTTTAGATGAAAATTATATGATATATGGTAGATATAAATTACTGTTTTCTTGCTTCAATGATTTATTTGTTTGGATTTTTTGAATTGTTATTTTAGAAAGTGGATAGCATATGAAATGAAATACGAGAAATTTTATGGAGGGATCTGAATTCTTTGCCATCGTTGATTTTAAACTTCATTTATATACTTGTACAAATTGTTGGATGCTAATATTTGGTAGATTGGTCATATTAGATATGATTTGGATATGTTGAAAAGTTGAACTATTTTAGTGTAGATCTATGGAAGCACTTGTTAAGTGTAATAGTAGCTCCAGGTCTTATTATATTGTTTTGTAAATAAAATTAATTCTTGATTTTGATTTAAAATAGGATTTGACTCGGAGAATATTTTTAAATGTGGCTTTTAGAATTTTCAATGACATTTTATTTGGAATTGGGTTTTGAACCTCTCTATTTTACTCCAAACTTTTTGTTAGTCTCTTCTCATTTATATGGAAATGTTTTAAAGGTATTAGGAACATATTTATTTTTTAGAAAAGTTAATATAATAACAAAAGTTTACTTCAAAGGAAGTGTAACAACTCATAAAATTTTAAAGGTTTTATTTGTTGGAATTTTGTGACATTTTAAACAATAAAATTTTGAAATAAGAATTTAATATTTGAAATACGTATATTTTAACATAGCAGGTAGAAAATTTTCAATAAATAATATGGAAGTTTATTTTCTAGTGTAATTCTAATTCAATTTAAATCAGTTGATAATTGTTGATAATAAAATATTTTCCAAACCTAAGTATTTTTACATAGAAAAATTCTAAATCATCTTCTGACCCAGACCTCATTTTTCGTTTTTCCAAATTCAGACTTTTAAGCTCCGTCGATCTTATTCTTCTGCGTTTTTGCTGCATTTTCAGCTAGTAGAAAATTCGAATTTTTATAATTCAATCATACCACTGATATCTGCATACCGTTTTGATCGTCTCGTCGAGCGGATCTCTACGGTATATTTATTTCTGTGTTTTGAAGTCCTGTACGCAGCGGAATTCATGAAACCGGTAACCGTATCGGTACCGGATCTGTGACCATTTTATTTCTTTTGCGTTTCAAAATTTAAACGCACATAATCAATTGCTTTAATATTTGTCAGCCAAATCAATGGGTGACCGTTGCTTGTAAAACTGCTAATATTTAATTTGATACGTTTCATTTCTATTTGTTCCGTTCTTTTCCCTTTTGCCTTTTTCATTCCTTGATTTTGGTGCTATTAGCTTCAACAAACGTATCACATTCAGTACAAAATTTTTATATATATATATATATTCCTTACCTTATCTGTGTCAGTTTAAATTGTGAACGACCATTTCCTTTATTATCCTTTGAAATATGCGCTTGAATTTTTTTTCCATATTCATTACTTTACATTTATATCAGTACATTTAATTGTGACAGTTAATTTCCCTTCTGTTTTAAATTTTGAAACGTGCTGCACACGCATATCAATTGCTTAATTATCTATGTCAATCAAGTGTTTTTGTTACTTCTCATTTATTTTATTGCCAACATTACAAATTCAAACGGTCATCAAGCTTTATTACTTCCTTTTTCTTTTGTTCTACACGATCACTTGAAGAAACGTATACCGTACAGACGTTTTTCCTTTTTTCATTATTTGATTTGGCTACAGCTCATATTTTATTTGCGTGTATAAATCAACGTGAATATTTATTGCCTAAAATCCTCACCTGCTACTTTATATTCATTATTTATGTGATACATTTCCCAATTTGTGCCTATTCATTTTTCCTACATTACTTGTTTTAACCGCAGAAACATTTTTAACCTTTTGACAGTTTAGTTTTTCCACTCTACCAATTTTATATATTTCTTTTCTTCCCCCTCTCCCTGTTCTCTGCTTTCAATATAAATTTGCCAAATCCACCTTCATATTTTCATTCGGCAACTAAATTTTTTTTTATAAAAATAAAAGCATCGCTGCTTCAATTTTTGCCACTTGAATCTCGTTGCCTTCGCTAATTCCAGGACAAGCCTTCAGCTTCCTTCCCCACGCATCTCCTCGCCTTTCCCAAAGCTAGTGCACGCAGCCGATCTTCCCTACCTTGGCCACAAACCATTACCGCCACCATCCCCTTCATCCAACAGCATCCCCGCGCTCTCCCGCACCTTTGCCTTGTGGCAACACCCATGCTCGGCTTCCCCTTCATTTATATACTTATATAAGTAGGTAGGTTGTTTTAAAACTTATTTTGGGTTAATCTATAGTTTTTTATCAAGGTTAGCATGCTTTTGTTATATACATAATGCATATAGGTTAGTTTAATGTGTATGCTGTTATACAAAAAAAGATATGTATACGATTTTGGTTGATTTATTTTGTAATAGCACTGTACTAGTATGGGTTGGCATGTGAAATATAGTGTGATATAAACTTTGGAGACAACAAATATATGGCCTGCAAGTTTATTCATATGTATATTATGTTATAGTATATTTCATTTTATCAAATCTTTTTATATGGTGTTATAAGTTGCTTCTTCTTCTTTTTTCTATGATGCGTGTGTTACATTAAATAATATAGTATATTATATCATAGTATATTTTATCACTGTTGTTTATAATTTTAAATTACATATATATAATTTACTATATGTATATGTTAGATTTGGATCAAAATACATTAGTATATATAGATATAACTCAGAGCTTTCTATTTTGGGTTAATATATGTACAAACTTATATTTTGTTTTGCGTGTGAGTTCTATCTGTTATATATATAAAGGTAGTAAATATTCTATTTTCGTTTATATGAATACTTTGCTTTCTGATTTTATGCATATACACGTTTTAATATAATATATATAAACTTATATAAATTTTAAATATGTCTATTATGCAAATTTTACCAGTCATGCCTATATTAATTATGTTATAGTATGTTATATTAAAATTGGTTATAGTTTTATATTAGTAATGTGTTTAAGTAGATAAATATAACAGTTTCGATTTTTATTATATATTAATGTTTTGATTCTTTATAAAATATATGTATATATTTGGGAGCAGTAGTCTTTTGTCGTGTAAAGAAATTTGTGTAAATTTTTGCTTTAAACTTTTGTTTTGTTTGAGTTAGTGAGGAGTTTCATAAACATTGGTTTAAATAGAAAATATATGCAGATGTACCCAGTATATATAGGTTAGTGTTTATGAATTTTTAAAACATGTTAGCATTTTTTTATTTTTGTTTTGAAAAAAAAGGAGTTGCATCATTGCTTAAGCTGTACCGATACCTATTGCTTTATATATACAAATTTATGTACGTCGTATAATAGGTTGACAAAACTTATATAATGCATATGTTTATATGGAGGCTGATGGATTGTGTGCATGCTTATAATAGTTTATTTGTATATGGTCTATTTAAGTAAATGATATTAAGTTCGGTGATATATGTTATACTATTTTATATAAAATAATAAACTTTTTGTTAGTGTTGTAACTCATTGTTAAATTAAAATATATAGTTATTTTGTTTTGATCGGCTATTTTAAGTATTATATATATTTGGTTTGTTTTAAAACAGCATATTAAATTTTTTAAGCGTTAGCATGAATTTTTTTAGGTCTGCATATGTTATACTTGTTAAGTTGTTCATATTCTAAGATATGTATAAAGTATATGGGGTTATGATGGATTTAAGTATATTTTTAAGTACGCCTAAAAGCTTGTATATAAAATGAGCACTGATTTAGGTAAATGTAGGGGTTTTAGATAAATTGCGTTTTATTCAAAAATAATGGATTTTGGAATGTGTGTGTATATATATAATATGTTTTTAAGAAATTGTTGTGGGAAGTAGTTTAAGTATAATAAAAAAAATCTTTGATTTTTAATGCTTGAGTTAAGAATGATGATTTAGAAATTTTTATATTATTTTGATTTTTGTCTTAAATTAGAATACTTAATATGTATTAATAGTATGTCTATTTTCAATTTATGTCAAAATGATCCTAATCGTTCCATGGATTCCTCATTATCAGTTGTCCGTCGCGCCTGTTTTCTTCATCGAATCATATCCATCTAGCGTTGCTTTGGAATTCGCAGCTCGTTTCCTTGTCAAATTTCTCTAGCCTCGAAATGTGAGTAATCATTCACGATTAACGTTCTTATATTTATTAAATTTAATTTCAATTGAAACGACAATGGAAATATGCTGCTGTAGTTATTTAAATAGTCATATATGCTATTATCTGTAACCGTTCACCTGTGGGATATGACACCAAATCCTGTTATTTATATTATATTGTTATTGATGATATATGCCTGTTATTATTACTTTTCAGATATGTTATCACTCTGCAAGTTCTCTGCTAGTATAGAATTCACTATGGGTTGAAATGATACATATCCGAACGGACTTTAGAATAGAAGAAAATAGTTATGGGTTGAAATGATAGACCCAAGCGATTTTCATTTAATTGAATTTGGGATTACGGGCTGAAACGATATCCACCCATATATATTTAGTGTACGGATTGAAATGATAAATATTCGTATCACTTGACTGTAGTATCGATTTCACCCTAGAGGGGGGGGGGGGGGGAGGGTGAATAGGGTGATGGTATAAATTATAAAAATTAATCGCGGAAGCTTATCAATTAATTTCAATTCAGATCACAGAATAGCAGCACAGATATCGCAGAATATAAATAACAGAATAAAACAGAACAACACAGAATTTACCCAGCTTCGGCAAAACCCTGCCTACGTGCTGCCCCCAAGGTTTCTACTAGAAATTAGATAGTCCCTCGCTTACACACGTAAACTCGCTATACCCGCTATTGACTAATCTAACTCTACGCTCAAAACCCTGCCACAACTCAACTACCGAGTTGCGAATTCTCAAGCTATGCCACGTAGCTTGTCCCCTAGTCACACGACTAGAAAAATAAAAACGGTTTAAAAGAAAAATACAATTTAAAAACAATTTAAATAAAATAGCCCTAATTCAAAAATAAAACCCTTAAAACAAACTCCCTTTGAAAGTAGGCCAGCCTCCTTTGCTATTTGACCCGTCTCTTTTATTTCTCTGTTTGTAATGGCGGCCGTTCCTTTTTAGGGCTTCGTCCTTGATCAAATTGGGGCTTCATCCCTTTGATGTAGTTTAGGGCTTTCAAATTGAAGCGCTGACCTTTGATACTTGTTCGACTTCGATGCTCTTTGCGGCTGCTTCGTTGATCGAATTCCTTCTTCGGTATGTAATGATATGCGTTTTCTTTTACTGATTTTATGCTTTCTGGAATTCGATGGATTAAATGCCAATGATGATTATGTTTAAATAGGAATCGAATTCCTATATTCTCGTTCGTTCTGATGGTTTGAATTTGTCAATTTTTTTTATCTCTGCCGTATGATTATGCTTGAACGATTATGATCTCTCTGACTTTGTCACTTCGTATATATTTTGTGATGCTTGCTTACTTGATGTTCACGGCATCAATTTTCTTTGACTTGGGTATCCTTTGTTGGCCACGGCTTCGATTTTGACTTTGTGATGAAGTGTGACTCATTCATCATTGACTGTTACGATTTTTGGCTTTGGGTTTGCTATGCTTCCACGGCTTCGATATTTTGTAAATTGGCTTCAGCCACTGTCTGCATTCCTGTAGCTTTGTTCTAGTTATCTTGGACATTGCTGTATCCATTGTTGTTGCACTTCTAGTCTGCATTTCATATGCTCTGAGTTTCACTGCCTTCTGTCCATGTTGGTACTGGCTGTTGTTGCTGTGTTCCATGAACATGCTTCACTGTTTACTGCACTGACTCATGTATGCATTGTATATTACGGCGCTGACCATCTTTTTCTTTGATCTTTTGTTCATACTGTTGCGCTTGGTGTTTGTTCTCGGCTTGCTTTGAGTTTGTCTGCATCTTGTGGTTGCCACTGTGTATTCTGGTTCGTGTATTCATTTAAATGTTCATGTTGCATATATTAGTGGTCTTCATTGAGCTTTGGCATTTGGGTCATGTTGGCTGTGTAGTTTGTTGCTTCATGTGCATATATATTGGCCGTTTAATTTATGCTGCAGTCTTCAAGCATTGTTGATTCATTGGTCTTTGCTGTGTACATGTTGTAAATGATTTGTGCTTAGTTTCACCACTGGTATATGCATATTTGTTCACTTGCAGTTGCACATTGTGTCTTGTAGCACTTGTGTACTTGGTCGAGTTCATTTGCATTCTGCAGTTTTGTTCCATATATGTATGTTCATTCATTGGTTGGGACTTGCAGTGTTGGCTTGATGGTTTGGGTTTGCATTTTAATTGAGTCACTTCACTACTGCCTGTCTGAACTGTGCACATTGTTGCACTTGCTCATGTTAAATTGCATTGTTCATCTTGATTCTGCATCCTCTTATAATTTGTGTTGGCCTTGAATAGATGTTGACTGCATCACTGTTATTTGATTGCCGAGTTGTTTGCATTCACTTCATCACTTCAGTCGTGTATTGCTTTCACCTCTGGCCTGTTGTAGTTTGCAAATCACCTTGTTGCAGTTAATGGTTGCTGTGTTGGCTTGATCATGGCCTTTGCACTTTGTAGCTGCCGTGTGCATGCAGTTTTGTAGGCTTGGAGTCTTTGTTCATTGATGATTTTGGTCGTTGCATTTTGATTCAGTCTTGTTTCATGTTGGCTTGAGTCTGGGCATGTGTACTCCCGACCATTTTATTGCATTCGAATTTATTTTTGAATTTGCACCTGTGTTGAATCCAGTTTCACAACTCGGTTTTGACCTTGTGCTCGTGTCGTGATTTTCAATGTTATTCACGTGAGTTGAACCCGGTTTTTCATTTGGGTTTGACCTGTGCGTACCTGTCCCTGTAAAACAATCAAGTGTATATATCGGCGAGCACGGCCTTGTGGCATATACAGTAATACACTGTGTATGTCACAAGTTGTTCGTGTATGATGAATTCAAATTTAAATTATGACGAACAACCCAAATAACTGAGGCAATATTATTTTCAAAATTCATCTTTTATTTTATATTGCAAAAATATTTTATTTTCAATTTTACTGCGTTAGTTTATATTTTTGCAGATTGCTCAGATGCTGGATTCAAACTGGAATGCAGTTGAAGATAAATACGAGTGTGAGTGATATGTAGTGAGGTGATGATATGTAAAATAGTGATGTAATTGAATTTGTATCAAAGTTGTATAGTGAATAGTGAGAGCTTGAATTTGTGTACTATTCAAAATTGTAATAAATATTTGTTTAAATAAAATATTCGTTTGAATTCAAATTCCGTGTTATTTATTTTATTCAGCAAATATTTATTTAATCTGTGAAAAATAAAATAGTATATTATCAAATACATTTAAACGAATGTATATATGTTTATTATTATCAAACAAAAATCATATAAGCGCATATTCAACAATCTCCCCCTTTTGATGATAACAAACATATATTTAAGATTTTGAATATGTTAAATGTATTTGATCATAGATATATCCTAATTGCTCCCCCTATTTAAATGCTTCCTCTCTATACGGTGCTCCCCTACATATTTGCATACAAATAAAAATATGCAAATGATCCTAGATGCAAATAGAAAATTATTTGACCTTTGCTTGATTTTATTTGACAAAATCTTAACTTTTCTCTCCCCTTTTGTTATCAGCAAAAGAATAATAGTGTTAGAGAAAATAGAGATAAAATAATTGATATCAATCCAACATTAAAACTCAATTGAATATAAATATTAAATTTCAATAAAAAAATCAAACAAAAAATCATAAATATTTTGTTAGGCGCATATTCCACTTTTAGAATGATATGAATGATATCATCATATAAAACCATACAGTTGTGTCTATTTGTGGTATATTTATATCAGGAATTTGAATAACTACTAACCATGCATAACCGTTAGGACTTTTAAATGAGATTAGTAGTATTCCAATTTTATTTTTTAAAAAATGAATTCAAGTTTCTTCTAACCACGCATAACCGTGAGGACTTTTAAATGGGATTAGAATCAACTTGTTTATTTTACAAATCAACTTTTGATATGCGTTCCATACATGCATAACCGCGAGGACTTTTAAATGAGCATGGAAGCACATAACAAATTCCAAGTGATTCACCCATGCATAACCGTGAGGACTTTTAAATGAGAGTGAATACTTTGGTATTTATTTATTATTATTATTAATTAATTTTTTTATTTTAAAAAAATGTGAAAATGAAAAACGAACGATTCCTGTTTAAAGTACCACATATCGACAAACTATATAGAATTTTGATGAGTGATGGTCGTTAGAAATATGATAGATATAGAGATGGTCATGGAATTTTTACCAACAAACAGTTTTATAACTCTTGTTTAAATTTCTAAAGAAATTTATTAATTATACCGTCTCAAGTCATAATATTTGATCAATATTAACACTCATCACTTTTTCAATCACTATTTTTCTTTTTGATAAACATTAGGGAGTCAGATTAGCCAAAATGGTCATTTAAAATCAAATTCAAAAATAATTATGAAATTAATTTTTCAAAAAATGACTAATCTGAAATTATGGTCAAACATGATTTTCTCTAGGGGGTTTTAAAAGAAAATTTCCTGCTATTTGAAAATTATTTGAAATGAAGAATATGCAGATATTTTCTTTGAAAAAATGATGCAGTTACTAAATGTCTCAAAAATCACGTTTCACTAGTAATTTTTCTATCAACTAGATTACCAGTGTAATCTGCATCTGAATTTCTCTCTCACTCAAAATTATCATCAATTGAATTTCATAGACCAGAACATGAAGTGTGCACCAAAACTTTCAAATTCAATTTTAACAACAATTTAAATGACATTCTTTTGAATTTGAAATGAAGCCGTGTAAATAATCGAAAACCGTGAATATAGAGTTAGCCGAATTATAACCAAATGTATTATTATCCAACAAAACACTATTTTTAATCCAAACTGATATATATGAAGTAATTCAAAGAGTTTAGAGATTTTTATAGTGTTTTTGGCATAAGAATATAATTGGCCAACAATTTTGAATAAGTCAGAAACAAAATCATCATCTTTTCATCAATCTCAATATTGGCTGAATTTTAATTCAGAATATGGTGCAGATTATCACATTTAATATATCGTCCAAATAAATATACCTGTTTTACCTTTACGATATATTTCGTTGTTGTCCATTGTGATTCTGTCACCTTTATACTAGGCTAAGGAACTTTGCTTCGTCGTCCGTTGTGTTTCTGGAACAGCCAAAAATCCAGAGTACACTGTTGTTGTTCCTTAGCCTGCCACCACACCTACACGATGAAAGATTTATGTGACCTATTTGTTTTTATAGGTCCATGGTTGTTAGTGGCAGAAAATTTTGAAAAACAATTTTGTAAAGACCCAAAACTATTTATAATTGTTCCCTTCGGCACCCAAATTTGTTTAACTTTGAGAGATTTTATATTTGTGCCTTTTGGAACCCAAATCGGTATAGTTTTCACATGTTTGGGTCTATACCAACAATTATTGTGATCGTGTCCAAATTTTCTACAAATTGTGCACATAGAATTAACTTGATTAATATTTCTTGCAACAATTTTTGAATTATTATATCCAAGTCCTTGTCTAACCGTATTAACAGTTTGCTTTCCTAATAGCATATTCAACGATTTTTCACTTTTTGAAAATTCATCTAAAGTAGTAGACAGTTGTTGGACTTGTGATTTTATGGATTCATTTTCGTTTAACAATTGTGTGCACTTTTTAATAGAATTCTCTCTCCTAATATTTTCATTTTCCTTTAAAATCAAAATTTCATTTTCAAGTGATTTTATATTGATTTCTGATTTTTTAATTTTCTCTTCGAATGTTGGACACTTATCACACTTAGGGATTCTACGTTGATAGTTCTTAACTAATCGATCAAGTTATTCATTGCATTCTATCAAAGTATCCTTTTGAGATTCAAGTTTAGCATATTTTTCCCTAAGTCGTTCATAACAGCCATTTATTTCATGGAAATAAATAAGTAATTCAGAGTGAGTAAGTTTCGATACCTCGCTTGGCTCGTCATCGTCGCTATCGGTTATATTCCCATGAAGGCACATATCTGCTTTCTCACTCTCACTGCTATCGCTTTTATTCCACGTGGCTGTAAAACACCGTTTTGATTTCTTTTCAAAATCGCGTTGAAATCGGGGAATATTGGGCTTGATATCACCGGGTTTATTGCAGATGATCCCGTGTTCTTTCGAGTTATCCAGTGCTGTGATTATTCTGCTTTTTAATTTTTGCTTTAGAGCTGGATTTCCATATTTGTGGTTCCACCTTTTGAATTTCTTCATTATTAATGCCAGCTCGACTGCTCCATCATCATCATCCTCATCACAACTGCTATTTACCAATCCTGTTAAGCACATTTCTTTAACCGAGTTAGTTGTGGAGGACTTCTCATTGTTGTTGACTTTTGCACCATATATTGCATCGAAAGTATTCCAGATTTCCTGTGCATTTTCACAATGAGAAATGAAATTAAAATTATCTTGATTAATATGAGAATATAATATATGCATAGCAAGAGCATTAATCGAGATAATTTTCTTATCTGTTATGTCACACCCATTTTCAATAATATCCCAACATTTAATATTAACAGATTTTAAATAAAATTCCATTTTCAATTTCCAATTCAAAAAATCTGTTCCATCAAAAATAGAAGGAATAATATTGGAACGACCCTCAAAATTATTATTAAAAGAAGCCATTTTAAAAAATTCAAATTTTTAAAACAAAAACCGATTTTTTGAAACACGAATTTTTTAAAAAAAAATTGATTTTTGAAACACGAATTTTTAAACAAAAATTGATTTTTGTAAAATCAAATTTTTAAAACAAAAATGGCTTTTGTTCCTAGCTCTGATACCACTTGTAGGATCGATTTCACCCTAGAGGGGGGGGGGGGGTGAATAGGGTGATGGTATAAATTATAAAAATTAATCGCGGAAGCTTATCAATTAATTTCAATTCAGATCACAGAATAGCAGCACAGATATCGCAGAATATAAATAACAGAATAAAACAGAACAACACAGAATTTACCCAGCTTCGGCAAAACCCTGCCTACGTGCTGCCCCCAAGGTTTCTACTAGAAATTAGATAGTCCCTCGCTTACACACGTAAACTCGCTATACCCGCTATTGACTAATCTAACTCTACGCTCAAAACCCTGCCACAACTCAACTACCGAGTTGCGAATTCTCAAGCTACGCCACGTAGCTTGTCCCCTAGTCACACGACTAGAAAAATAAAAACGGTTTAAAAGAAAAATACAATTTAAAAACAATTTAAATAAAATAGCCCTAATTCAAAAATAAAACCCTTAAAACAAACTCCCCTTGAAAGTAGGCCGGCCTCCTTTGCTATTTGACCCGTCTCTTTTATTTCTCTGTTTGTAATGGCGGCCGTTCCTTTTTAGGGCTTCATCCTTGATCAAATTGGGGCTTCGTCCCTTTGATGCAGTTTAGGGCTTTCAAATTGAAGCGCCGACCTTTGATACTTGTTCGACTTCGATGCTCTTTGCGGCTGCTTCGTTGATCGAATTCCTTCTTCGGTATGTAATGATATGCTTTTTCTTTTACTGATTTTATGCTTTCTGGAATTCGATGGATTAAATGCCGATGATGATTATGTTTAAATAGGAATCGAATTCCTATATTCTCGTTCGTTCTGATGGTTTGAATTTGTCAATTTTTTTTATCTCTGCCGTATGATTATGCTTGAACGATTATGATCTCTCTGACTTTGTCACTTCGTATATATTTTGTGATGCTTGCTTACTTGATGTTCACGGCATCAATTTTCTTTGACTTGGGTATCCTTTGTTGGCCACGTCTTCGATTTTTGACATTGTGATGAAGTTTGACTCATTCATCATTGACTGTGACGATTTTTGGCTTTGGCTTTGCTATGCTTCCTCAGCTTCGACATTTTGTAAATTGGCTTCGGCCACTGTCTGCATTCCTGTAGCTTTGTTCTAGTTATCTTGGACATTGTTGTATCCATTGCAGTTGCACTTCTAGTCTGCATTTCATATGCTCTGAGTTTCACTGCCTTCTGTCCATGTTGGTACTGGCTGTTGTTGTTGTGTTCCATGAACATGCTTCACTGTTTACTGCACTGACTCATGTATGCATTGTATATTACGGCGCTGACCATCTTTTTCTTTGATCTTTTGTTCATACTGTTGCGCTTGGTGTTTGTTCTCGGCTTGCTTTGAGTTTGTCTGCGTCTTGTGGTTGCCACTGTGTATTCTGGTTCGTGTATTCATTTAAATGTTCATATTGCATATATTAGTGGTCTTCATTGAGCTTTGGCATTTGGGTCATGTTGGCTGTGTAGTTTGTTGCTTCATGTGCATATATATTGGCCGTTTAATTTATGCTGCAGTCTTCAAGCATTGTTGATTCATTGGTCTTTGCTGTGTACATGTTGTAATAGATTTGTGCTTAGTTGCATCACTGGTATATGCATATTTGTTCACTTGCAGTTGCACATTGCTGCTTGTAGCACTTGTGTACTTGGTCGAGTTCATTTGCATTCTGCAGTTTTGTTCCATATATGTATGTTCATTCATTGGTTGGGACTTGCAGTGTTGGCTTGATGGTTTGGGTTTGCATTTTACTTGAGTCACTTCACTACTGCCTGTTTGAACTGTGCACATTGTTGCACTTGCTCATGTTAAATTGCATTGTTCATCTTGATTCTGCATCCTCTTATAATTTGTGTTGGTCTTGAATAGATGTTGACTGCATCACTGTTATTTGATTGCCGAGTTGTTTGCATTCACTTCATCACTTCAGTCGTGTATTGCTTTCACCTCTGGCCTGTTGTAGTTTGCATATCACCTTGTTGCAGTTAATGGTTGCTGTGTTGGCTTGATCACGGCCTTTGCACTTTGTAGCTGCCGTGTGCATGCAGTTTTGTAGGCTTGGAGTCTTTGTTCATTGATGATTTTGGTCGTTGCATTTTGATTCAGTCTTGTTTCATGTTGGCTTGAGTCTGGGCATGTGTACTCCCGACCATTTTATTGCATTCGAATTTATTTTTGAATTTGCACCTGTGTTGAATCCAGTTTCACAACTCGGTTTTGACCTTGTGCTCGTGTCGTGATTTTCAATGTTATTTCACGTGAGTTGAACCCGGTTTTTCATTTGGGTTTGACCTGTGCGTACTTGTCCCTGTAAAACAATCAAGTGTATATATCGGCGAGCACGGCCTTGTGGCATATACAGTAATACACTGTGTATGTCACAAGTTGTTCGTGTATGATGAATTCAAATTTAAATTATGACGAACAACCCAAATAACTGAGGCAAATATTATTTTCAAAATTCATCTTTTATTTTATATTGCAAAAATATTTTATTTTCAATTTTACTGCGTTAGTTTATATTTTTGCAGATTGCTCAGATGCTGGATTCAAACTGGAATGCAGTTGAAGATAAATACGAGTGTGAGTGATATGTAGTGAGGTAATGATATGTAAAATAGTGATGTAATTGAATTTGTATCAAAGTTGTATAGTGAATAGTGAGAGCTTGAATTTGTATACTATTCAAAATTGTAATAAATATTTGTTTGAATAAAATATTCGTTTTGAATTCAAATTCCGTGTTATTTATTTTATTCGGCAAATATTTATTTGATCTGTGAAAAATAAAATAGTATATTATCAAATACAGTTAAACGAATGTATATATGTTTATTATCATCAAACAAAAATCATATAAGCGCATATTCAACATTGACCATAGGATAGGAAATATATCCAGACACCATTGGTCCATATATAAATATTTTGAAAACAATTTCTATGGTTTCGGAAAGAAATATATGGTTTAATAAGTATTTATTCTTAAGATATTATATATAAATGGTAATTTTTTATATAGATTTAGTAGTAATATTTAATTTAAATTAGATTGATATAATATGGTTAAGTATTTATATAAATCTATATTTCAAGTAGATTTTCTTGTAATAAATTGAATAAGTAAGATAGGGAAGATAAATTTGGGTTTATTAGGAATGGTATTTAATCAAGGATTTTATTTAATTAAATCAATTTGAAATTATTAATGTGAAATTTAAAGGTATGATTTTATAACTGCATTTTTGATTTAAGTGATTTAATGAATATTTCACTTTAAATAAATTAGAGAAAATATTTACAAAAATGCAACTTAAGGTTACTTAAACGATATTGAATCAAATGAGGGAATATCTTAAGACTAAATAATAATGAAGATAAACTAAATCTATCTGAAATCGTTAAATTTAGTTTGAAATGTTGAATATTTAAAGTTTTGAAATAATATTGAAGTGTAAATGGGTAATTTATGATTTCAAATCCAGATTTGAGATCGATAAAAATTTGAAATGGTTATTTAGGAATTGAGTTGAATTTAAATTGATAAATCGAGATGGGACTAACCTTGAATTTGGAATTTGAGTAGATTTGAATCATAACTTTGAAAAGGATAAAATTCGAAAATAAATATAATTGAAATGGAAATGATCCTTTGGGTTTGAAGTATAAAATATTTTGAAAGGACCACGGTGTTGTAATGACGGTTGGTTGTTGATACCTTATATTTCTACATTGTAGATAGTTCCACGGATCCTTATAGGATGGTTATCCCAAACATCCTTTAAGTAACTTGTATTTCAGTTGATATTTCACTTTGGTTGGATTTATTAATATAAGAATGTTAATCCTGACTGTAGTGTTTTGTGTTTTGCTTTACGCTCGTGTCAGACTGAGTAATTCAGCATTTGAGACTCACCTTTGGAGTTTGGAGCTTCGCTTGGAGATCCAACTATCGATTCAGCCTTCAGTTTTTCCAGTTGATTTATTCTATGATGTCGTCTGTTGGTACTCGAGACTTCAGCATATTGAGATATTCTACTGTATTTTTTTCCGACTCTGATGTTTATATAATAGCTTCATGAACTACTATTTATCTATTCCGCTGCATTTATTTATATTTCTCTGTATCTGTGATTCGGTGACTTATTTATTTACTGTATATGCTGAGTTTTGCCAAATTTAAATTAACAATCTGATATTTTGAGCAATTCAAGTCCAACATGTGCGGATGCGAATGGTTGAAAATAACAGGTTGTTACAGTTGGTATCAGAGCTTTGGCTCTAGGCAAACTTAGCGTATATGGTAAATTTAGTTACGGAATCACTTTCGTTCAAGCTCGAATTTCTTCCTCTTTGATTCGAATTTCCTTTGAATTTTGGAACATTCCTCTCGAATCCAAATCCATTCTTGTCATTCCCTATTCGTGTTTTCTAAATTCTGGTGTATCCCATAGCTCCACTGAATGAATTGTAATGGGGTGAAACTTCTTTACAATAGCATCGATTCACCGAAGATTTATATATCCTCAGTTTAGATGCTGTATTCTCTAGTTATGCCGAATTCTATATCTGGCGATCAAATGTCGATTTGCGTTAGAATTTCGCATCGATCATATTCCAGAAGTCATGGTTGACCCGGTTAAGGTCACCCGTGATATATATCCATCTTCTTATTTTGAAATTTAATTATCTCATCTTCATTTGAGCCTCGCTTCGAATAAGAATTCTATTTGATTAGAGTTCCTCTAATTTGAATCTCTATTTTTGTTATAAAATCCATTGTGGAATCATCCTATGAAAATCGGGTTTGTTTTATTTTAGAAATTGTTTTATATACTGAAATTATTATTTTGATAACTATGATTTTATTCTATATATAAAAGTGAAAATGTTTTCGATAAGGATTATATACCTATATATAAAATGAATAAGAAATGTTTATTCTATTTATAATAGTCTTGAATGGATTTGAAATTTTGGAAATCATATAATAATTTTCATTTTTCTAAAAATGATTTATAGCTGAAGAATTTTAAATTTGGAAATTCAAGGAGTTGAACTCTGGTATTTTGGAAATTGGTTTTAAGACTTTTGAAAATATATAATAATACGATTTGAAAGTACTTTCTGAATAATAAGTGTTTCAAACGACTCAAACAAGTTTCAATGATTTCGATGAAATTTCAATGAAGTTTTTAAGAAAATAGAAGTCCAGAACTCACTTGTGTCATTGGAAAATAATTTCGGTGATGAGTGCACACATCATCGACATTAATTTTTGAGTTTCAGAGCGGGAGAGACGCCACTTTAGTAGCTTTGCTATGCGAGTGAATTTGTGAAACCAATTTTGATTTCAGATTTCGAAGTATGGTTTGATATTCGAAAGATATGGGTATATATATATATATATTTAAAATGATTTAAAATAAGCCGGTGTTAAGTCCTCGAGTTTCATATTTGATTCGGTATAACTCTATATTTTGGAATTGATATGAAATGATTTGGAACCGAGAACCTTGTTTTACTAAATACTTGATTTAGGAACTATCGAACTTATATAAAATTGATTTGTATAAGTATGAAGCTGATTTGATATACTATTGATTTGGAAAGTATTCGGTTTGAAAATGGAATCCTATATATACTGGACTTTAAATATGTGTGATATTTGAAAGAATTTGAAAAGGTACTATATGATACATATTTTCGAAGTAAAGATATGGAAAGTGCCTTCTGCTTGATATCCGATTTGTGGCCACATCTTGGATTCGTTCTATCGATATTATTCTCTCTGATTTTGATTTTCCGGATATGATACTCGAGTGTCTTACCGTGGCGTAACCCATGATCTTTTTTTTTGGATAGCGTAATCCACAAGGCAGAGATTGCTTAAAGGGTATGGATGTTTCCTGGGGGATCCAGGCGTAACCATTGTTATGTATCCTGCGGTCTATCGGTTTTATTGTCGTGGCGTAATCCACAAGGTAGAGATTGCTTAAAGGATATGGATGTTTCCTGAGGGATCCAGGCGTAACCATTGTTGTGTTTCCCACGGTCCACTGGTTTTGGTTATCATGGCGCAATTTGCAAGGCAGTGAATTCTTAAAGGGTACGGATGTTTCCTAGGGGATCCAGGCGTAACCATTGTTATATATCTTGCGATCCAGGTGATTTATTTGGATTACACCTTCCATATCGGTTTTAAAAGGTTTTCAAGTATTTTCATTGGGTGTTGAAATGGTTCTACTAAGTACTTGAAGAATTCTAGCTTTGCGCCAGATCAACGCATGGCCAGAGTCTGCAAGAACGAGGATAAACTTGTTGAAACATCGAGTTATAGAAGTATTTTCGAAAGGAAAATTGGTTTCGATATAAAAGTATTTTAATGGTATTTTATTATATTTTTCCAACAAAGAAATTTTGTATTAATATTTGGGAATAAATTTTTTGTGGTTTGAATTAACTATTCGTGCCCGATATTATTCTTTTGAATCTATCATTCTGGTAAGCTTTATTCATTCATCCATATTCTGTTTTCCAAATCCACCTTCTTTCCTTTTTGAATTTTTAACTGTTAAAATATTGTTTATTTATATACTTCAAGGTTTAATAGAAGAATGTTAGTGTTATAAATAGAAGTCGTTAATTAAATAAAACATATTTAAAGAAAATGATTATTGATTCATTAATAGTAATTGAAAAGTATCTTGAGATAACATTTAAATAAATTTATGAATTATGGGTATATTAAACAGGTTTAACCAAACTGCTGAATATTGATTAATTTAAAAATTGAAATTTATTTGGATGAATTAATTGTTTATCCTTGTCTTTCGATCTAATTGTCTGCTGGTTGTTTCTATCCCCCTACCTTCTTCCTTTTCGGGGATGAAAAGTTTTGAGTGGGGGAATGTGTAACAGCTCGTAAAATTTTAAAGGTTTTATTTATTGGAATTTTGTGAAATTTTAAATAATAAAATTTTGAAATAAGAATTTAATATTTGAAATACGCATATTTTAACATAGCAGGTAGAAAATTTTCAATAAATAATATGAAAGTTTATTTTCTAGTGTAATTCTAATTCAATTTAAATCGGTTAATAATTGCTGATAATAAAATATTTTCCTAAACTGAATATTTTTACATAGAAAAATTCTAAATCATCTTCTGACTGAGACATCATTTTTCGTTTTTCAAAATTCAGACCTTTAAGCTCCGTCAATCTTATTCTTCTGCGTTTTTGCTGCATTTTCAGCTAGCAAAATATTCGAATTTTTATAATTCAATCGTACCACTGATATCTGTATACCGTTTTGATCGTCTGTCGAGTGGATCTCTACGGTATACTTACTTCTGTGTTTTGAAGTCCGTTACATAATGGAATTCACTAAACCGGTAACCGTATCGGTACCGAATCCGTGACCATTTGATTTCTTTTGCGTTTTAAAATTTAAACGCGCATAAATCAATTGCTTTAATATCTGTCAGCTAAATGAATGAGTGACCGTCGCTTGTAAAACTGCTCGTATTTAATTTGATACGTTTCGTTTCTATTTGTTCCGTTCTTTTCCCTGTTGCCTTTTTCATTCCTTGATTTTGGTGCTATTCGCTTCAACAAACGTATCATATTCAGTACAAAATTTATATATATTTTCCTTACCTTATATGTGTCAGTTTAAATTATGAACAGTCACTTCCTTTATTATCCCCTGAAATCTGCACTTGAATTTTTTTCCATATTCATTACTTTACATTTATATCAGTACCTTTAATTGTGACAGTTAATTTCTCTTTGGTTTTAAATTTTGAAACGTGCTGCACACGCATATCAATTGCTTAATTATCTGCGTCAATCAAGTGTTTTTGTTACTTCTCGTTTATTTTATTGCCAACATTACAAATTCAAATGGTCATCTAGCTTTTTACTTCCTTTATCTTTTAATCTGCACGATTACTTGAAGAAACATATAACGTACGTACGTTTTTCCTTTTCTCATTATTTGATTTAGCTGCAGCTCATATTTTATTTGCGTGTACAAATCAATGTGAATATTTATTGCCTAAAATCCTCACCTGCTACTTTATATTTATTATTTACGCGATACGTTTCCCAATTTGTGCCTATTCGTTTTTCCTACATTACTTGTTTTAACCGCTGAAACATTTTTAACCTTTTGACAGTTTATTTTTTCCACTCTACTCATTTTATATATTTCTTTCCTTCCCCCTATCCCTGTTCTTTGCTTTCAATATAAATTTTCCAAATCCACCTTCATATTTTCACTCGGCAAGGAAATTTTTTTAATAAAAATAAAAGCATCGCTACTTCATTTTTTGCCGCTTGGATCTCGTTGCCTTCAACAATTCCAGAACAAGCCTTCTGCTTCCTTCCCCACGCATCTCCTTGCCTTTCCCAACGCTAGTCCGCGCAGCCGATCTTCCCCACCTTGGCCACAAACCATTACCGTCACCATCCCCTTCATCCAACAGCATCCCCGGGCTCTCCCGCACCTTCGCCTTGTGGAAGCAGCCATGCTCGGCTTCCCCCCTCATTTATATACTTATATAAGTAAGTTAGTTGTTTTAAAACTTATTTTGGGTTAATCTACAGTTTTGTTATCAAGGTTAGCATGCTTTTGTTATATACATAATACATATAGGTTAGTTTAATGTGTTTGCTGTTATGCAAAAAAAGATATGTATAAGGTTTTGGTTGATATATTTTGTAATAAGGCTGTACTAGTATGGGTTGGCATGTGATATATAGTGTGATATGAACTTTGGAGACGGCAAATATATGGCCTGCAAATTTATTCATTTGTATATTATGTTATATTATATTTCATTTTATCAAATCTTTTTATATGGTGTTATAAGTTGCTTCTTCTTTTTTTTTGTATGATGCGTGTGTTACATATAATAGTACAGTATATTATATCATAGTATATTTTATCACTGTTGTTTTGATTTTAAAGTACATATATATAATTTACTGTATGTATATGTTAGTTTTGGAACAAAATGCGTTAGTATATACAGATATAACTCAGGGCTTTCTATTTTGGGTTAATATATGTACAAACTTATATTTTGTTTTGCGTGTGAGTTCTATCTGTTATATATATAAAGGTAGTATATATTCTATTTTCGTTTATATGAATACTTTGCTTTCTGATTTTATGCATATACACGTTTTAATATAATATATATAAACTTATATAAATTTTAAATATGTCTATTATGCAAATTTTACCAGTCATGCCAATATTAATTATGTTATAGTATGTTATATTAAAATTGGTTATAGTTTTATATTAGTAATGTGTTTAAGTAGATAAATATAACAGTTTCGATTTTTATTATATATTAATGTTTTGATTCTTTATAAAATATATGTATATATTTGGGAGCGGTAGTCTTTTGTCGTGTAAAGAAATTTGTGTAAATTTTTGCTTTAAACTTTTATTTTGTTTGAGTTAGTGAGGAGTTTCATAAACATTGGTTTAAATAGAAAATATATGCAGATGTACCCAGTATATATAGGTTAGTGTTTATGAATTTTTAAAACATGTTAGCATTTTTTTATTTTTGTTTTGAAAAAAAAGGGGTTGCATCATTGCTTAAGTTGTACCGATACCTATTGCTTTATATATACAAATTTATGTACGTCATATAATAGGTTGACAAAACTTATATAATGCATATGTTTATATGGAGGCTGATGGATTGTGTGCATGCTTATAATAGTTTATTTGTATATGGTCCGTTTAAGTAAATGATATTAAGTTCTGTTATATATGTTATACTATTTTATATAAAATAATAAACTTTTTGTTAGTGTTGTAACCCATTGTTAAAGTTAAAATATATAGTTATTTTGTTTTGATCGGCTATTTTAAGTATTATGTATTTTTGGTTTATTTTAAAGCAGCATATTATATTTTTTAGGCGTCAACATGAATTTTTTTAGGTCTGCATATGTTATACTTGTTAAGTTGTTCATATTCTAAGATATGTATAAAGTATATGGGATTACGATGGATTTAAGTATATTTTTAAATACGCTTAAAATCTTGTATGTAAAATGAGTACCGACTTTAGGTAAATGTAGGGGTTTTAGATAAATTGCATTTTTTTCTAAAACAATGGATTTTGGAATGTGTGTGTGTATATATATAATAGAGGCATTTCACCAGAAGGACAAACTTTGCAGTCCAATTAGTTTCTAGGACACACATATGAAATAATTACTTTCAAGGCCAAAGTCAGCAGAATAATTACTTTCAAGGACAAAGTCAGTTTTCCAATTACTTTCAAGGACATAATTTCATAGGTTTTTAGGCCCTAGAAACTATTTATTTTGCGTATTGTCCTTAAAAGTAATTATTTTAGTTGTGTGTCCTAGAAATTAATTTCACTTGCTAAAGAGGCCCTTGTGGCTAATTCCCACTATATAATATGTGTTTAAGAAATTGTTGTGGGAAATAGTTTAAGTGTAATAAAAAAATCGTTGATTTTTAATGCTTGAGTTAAGAATGATGATTTAGAAATTTTTATATTATTTTGATTTTTATCTTAAATTACAATACTGGATATGTATTAATAGTTTGTCTATTTTCAATTTATGTCAAACTGATCCTAATCGTTCCATCGACTCCTCATTATCTGTTGTCCGTCGTGCCTGTTTTCTTTATCGAATCATATCCATCTAGCGTTGCTTTGGAATTCGTAGCTCGTTTCCTTGTCAAATTTCTCTAGCCACGAAAGGTGAGTAATCACTCACGATTAACGTTTTTATGTTTAATAAATTTAATTTCAATTGAAATGACAATGGAAATATGCTGCTGTAGTTATTTAAATAGTCATCTATGCTATTATCTGTAACCGTTCACCTATGGGATATGACACCATATCCTGTTGTTTATATTATATTGTTATTGATGATATATGCCTGTTATTATTATTTTTTGTATCTGTTATCACTCTGCAATTTCCCTGTTAGTACAGAATTCACTATGGGTTGAAATGATACATAACCGAGCGGACTTTAGAATATGAGAAAATCGTTATGGGTTGAAATGATAGGCCCAAGCGATTTTCATTGAATTGAATTTGGGATTACGGGCTGAAATGATACCAACCTGTATATATTTACTGTACGGATTGAAATAATAAATATCCATATAACTTGACCATAGGATAGGAAATATATATACAGACACCGTTGGTCCATATATAAATATTTTGAAAATAATTTCTATGGTTTCGGAAAGAAATATATGGTTTAATAAGTATTTATTCTTAAGATATTATGTATAAATGGTAATTTTATATATAGATTTAGTAGTAATATTTAATGTAAATTAGATTGATATAATATGGTTAAGTACTTATGTAAATCTATATTTCAAATAGGTTTTCTTGTAATAAATTGAATAAGTAAGATTGAGAAGATAAATTTGGGTTTATTTGGATTGGTATTTAATCAAGGATTTTATTTAATTAAATCAATGTGAAATTATTGAATGTGAAATTTAAAGGTATGATTTTATAACTGGATTTTTGATTTAAGCGATTTAATGAATATTCCACGTTTAAATAAATTAAAGAAAATATTTAGTAAAATGTAACTTAAGGTTACTTAAACGAAATTGAATCAAATGAGGGAATATCTCAAGACTAAATAATAATGAAGATAAACTAAATCTAACTAAAATTGTTAAATTTAGTTTGAAATGTTGAATATTTAAAGTTTTGAAATAATATTGAAGTGTAAATGGGTAATTTATGATTTCAAATCCAGATTTGAGATCGATAAAAATTTGAAATGGTTATTTAGGAATTGAGTTGAATTTAAATTGATAAATTGAGATGGGACTAAATTTGAATTTGGAATTTGTGTAGATTTGAATCGTAACTTTGAAAGGGATAAAATTTGAAAATAAATATAATTGAAATGGAAATGATCCTTTGGGTTTGAAGTATAAAATAATTTGAAAGGACCACGGTGTTGTAATGACGGTTGGTTATTGATAGCTTATATTTCTACATTGTAGATAGTTCAACGGATCCTTAGAGGATGGTTATCCCAAACATCCTTTAAGTTACTTGTATTTCAGTTGATATTTCACTTGGGTTGGATTTATTAATATAAGATGTTTAATCCTGACTCGAGTGTTTTGTGTTTTGCTTTACGCTCGAGTCATACTGAGTAATTCAGCATTTGAGACTCACCTTTGGAGTTTGGAGCTTCGCTTGGAGATCCAACTATCGATTCAGCTTTTAGTTTTTCCAGTTGATTTATTCCGAGAGGTCTTCTGTTGGTTTTCGAGACTTCAGCATATTGAGATATTCTACTGTATTTTTTTCTGACTCTGATGTTTGTATAGTAGCTCCATGAACTTCTATTCATCTATTCCGCTGCATTTGTTTATATTACTCTGTATACATGATTCTGTGACTTATTTATTTACTGTATATGCTGAGTTTTGCCAAATTTAAATTAACAATTTGATATTTTGAGCAATTCAAGTCTGACATGTGCGGATGCAAATGGTTGAAAATAACAGGTCGTTACAGGAAGGGTTTTTGAAAATAACAGGTCGTTAATGGAAGAAGAATGAAATATTTTTGATTAAATATCTATAAAAGGCTTTATATAAAATGTTGAATATAAAGATAGATCTATAAATGGTATTTTATAAGTTAAAGAATATATTTATAAAGGCTATTTGTTAAAAAGGGAAATCATATCATTTTGATGAATTGAAATGATAAGTCACATTTGTATGGAAGAATAGGTTTATGGAAAGCATTTAGTTTTATATCGAAACCGAAGATTTATAAAAAAGTATAGGTGATATAAATATGGAATTTTATAAAAGAAGTTATATAAATAAATCTAGAGTTTTATAAAAGAATTTTATAATTTCATAAATAAATTCGGAGATTATAAAAGGATTTTATAAATATAGAAGAAATTTATAAAAAGGAGTTTTTATAAAAGGAAGGAGATTTGGTTTCTGTAAATGATCTTTCTAACTAACGGTGATATGGAAAGTATTCTTTTCATACTTAACACAAGATTCCGAGGTATGGAAACTTGTCTCTATCTGTGGGAAATAGAAATGTATGTCGACACATGGATAGTTTTATGACTTGTCTGACTTCATTGTTAATCGATGGATAATACAATTTTGATATTAGAAAGCGTTGGTAAGTATATTTTGTATAATTTCTATATATACTACCCTGTTACTTACACCAAAAGTGTTTTGGGTTATTATTGTCAACATTTCTAAATGACATTTGTTTTAACCCAAAAAGTATGATTTTGGAAGTAAAATCTTTCTTAAGATATTTTGAATATACTTATACTATTGAGTATAACAAATGATTTCTATGTATTGAACGTGAAATGATTTGTGAATATACTTATACTATCAAGTTAAGTATATGAATATTTTTCAAGTATTGAAAAGAGTAGTGAGGACTTGTGAATATATCTTTTATAAAAGACATTTTAGTATGAATATTTGAAAGGAGGTCTTAATTAATGAAAGAATTAATTAAAGAGGCTTAGTGGTTTCTTATTTTCTTAATAATGGTTAGTTTCTACATAGAAATAAATCTCTGAGTAGATTATTTGTTTATTTGATAGTTAAATAACCTACGGTCAAATGTTCGCTAGGTTTGAAACTACCGATATTTGGTTTGGAGGGACCGGAACGGATAAGTATGTGTTATCCAAAAACCTCCACGAAACGACATTAGTGTTCGAATTGAAGGCATCTTGAAGATGATCGATTCAAAAATGGATTTTTTTGAAGGATGAGGGAAACTTGCTACTTGTCTTTAGGGTGACTCCAAAAAGGATGTAGTAGAAGTAATGCCTTCAATTTGTTTATATCCTAAACAATTGGTATGGATGAATGCTGGCATTGCATTACTGTATCCAGGGAAGTGTTAGCATTCCAAGTTAGAATTGCTAAAAAGGTAAAATATAACCTCAATCCTTACACCCAGTAATGATTAAAACAGGGGATATGCTTTGGGGATATGTGGTTCGCTACCATTAGTGCATGATCATCACCCAATCTATATCAATGTATATGGATTTATGTATGCTCGGGACTTGGTATGGTTATTGGCCGCAACCGGGGTGATGATATATTCGGTACTATCTAGGAATGGGTAGGACAGTCTTGATTTGCAAGGGGTTCATGTGTGGCCCTCGTTAAATTTTATAGAAGTGCACTATGGTAGGTGGTACCCCAGTAACCTTTTCATTAATGGAATCCATTTTCCAATATATGCCTTATGGACTTAGTTGTATTCCAAATATGCTGGAGCGCGAGATTCAAGCATGTCAGCTATGTTATACATTTATTTTAAACCATAGACATTATTATAATATAATAAGATTTTCTAATAGCAATGATTTGGTTATCATACGGTAGAAATCCATCTATGTTTTTGTGCGGCATGGTCTGAATAGATGCCTTTATTCTGAATTTTTTTATAGCATTAAAGTCCATTGATTTGCGTTTCCCACATCGACGTACCAGAATAATCCAGGCATTATTTTCTTGTAATGCTTAGGTCAATGTAAGCATATTTCCAGATTTAGTAATGGATGATTTTGCGCTTCAAGACATGAGCTGGATGCCTTCAAGATGTACTCACGTATCTTTTATTTTCCACTACTCTTCTTGTATTTTATTTGTCAGTATTTGTGAGGATAGATTGTTATAACTGTCTAGGCTAATGATATTTAATTTATATGTATATTATAGCTTTCTTTTGTAAAAATTATGTGTATATTATATATTACTGGTCACGATGTAAAATTTTGTTCTATCTTTTATTTTCTTTAACCCCAATAATCTATCTTTTCGACACTCGGATATTCGGCACACATGAACATCGTGGATGTATTACTGTCGAGTTTTTGATGGTCGAAAAGGCGGATCGTTATGTCCTGGTATCAAAGCATATATTGAGTGAATACTTGGGCTTGCTACGGTAAACTCATTAGAGATAGGGTTGGTGACACCCTAGAACGAGTTTGAGTGTGTGTATATGAGAGTGTACAATTTTTAGTACTATAAAATTGTTTTATATTGTGTTTATTGGTATGATGAGTTGTTTATGAATACTGGTTTAGACGTGGGACACTACAATGTTGATAAAGGTTTCTAGACACTTGGTTAAGGCAAACCATACAATATTGTTTTTGAAAATTGGTAAATGAAATAATTTTACCTAGGAGTATATTTTATAAACAAAGAAATAATTCTCAAATTTTGACACAGTTATTTACAATGTGTTTGTTTATTAAGAAATGATAACATGGAGTTATTGTCATTTATTGTTTAATTAATTGTGCTCGGCTAGTTTATGAGCATTGACCATTCTTGGTTGATTTATGATTAATTGATGTTTTCACTGCATGGGTTGGGTAGATAGTAATTGTAGGAACACTAAAACAGGAACTTTGTGAATTAAGTTTCACAGTTTGATTATAAAGCATTCAGTGATAACGTTAGGTTAAAGTTTAGTTTTAATAAGTGTTATTTATTATAATCTAAACAACGATATGCATTTGTGAAAAGCTTTTACATAAGACGGTGAGATTATAGTTTATAAATAAAAAGGCGTTAAGCTAAGAATTTGAGAACTTAAATTCTGATGTTTTGAAAAAAAAAATCAAGGTTTGGAGGAAAATAATAATAGTATTATTTGATAGTATTTATGAATAGATTTTTTTTAAAATGGATTTTAAAGGAGATCGAAAGTAATAAACTCATTTCTGTCGTCCGAAAATAATTCGAGTGATGAGTGTAGCATCATTGGCGTATAAGATTTGGAATAGGGATCTTAAGACTAAATTAACACTAAAGGAAGGGAGGGGTGAACTTTGTTTCTAAAATCTTTCGGGATTATACTTAGAATTATGCAATTATTAATCACATAATCAAAACACAAATAAAAGCAAATGTAGTAAAAGAAAAAGGAAAGAACATACTAGGATTTTATACTAGGTTGGAGTAACTCTACGTCCAGTCCATCATAATTTCTCTTACGGATTGCTTTTCAAATAGTAAATACAAATACGATCTTGATTTCAAGGCCAAGAGAAATGCCCTCTAGAATCTCGATCTTTGGGTAAAGTTTCTCCGAGTGACAAGCACACCTACTAGATTTGTGGACTACCGAGCACACCCAATTGATTTATGATTTGCAATTCACCCACAAGTATAGCGACTTGAGTTGATAGAGTTTTACAGACTTAGATCTCCAGTCTTGATTACAAATGATATTATAATTCTTGAATCTCACTTTGGCCTTGATTGGAGTAAGAGAGATGACAGAAATTAGAGAGAAAATGATAGAGAATAATGCTAATAGTGATTATGTTTGATTCTGGTTGAATTTTGGCAGAGTATGGTTATATTTTTGTTTAAAAAATGAAAGATGATAAGGAGGAAAGAAGAAGAATGAAAAATGATAATAAAATTCGTTAGGAAGAGAGGTATTTATAGAGAAATAACGATCGTGTACGTTCGTGAGAGATATGACGAATAGACGCTTCTTTTGAAATTTGATTTTTAAAAATCGTAGCCAGTATGTCGAAATATGGGGGTAGAGTTTGTTGGCATATATAATAAAGGATTTAAGTTATTTCGCCCCTCTATCCTATGCGGTGAAAGTAATTTCTAAAAAAGAAAAGTGAATCCATTTCCTTAAATCTAATTAAAATCTTCAACAGATCATTCGGGATGTTATGTTAAATTATGGAAAAAATTCTTCTCGAACAAATAAACTCTAAATCTAAAAAGAATGGCCCTATGGATTTTCCAATTCCGGAATAAAATCTGTTATTAACAAAATATAAGCTATTGATTTCTTCGTTTAATTATTCTAACCAAAATTTATTTATTGGTCACACTCACAACATTTTTTTATTCTCATTTTTATCCTCCAATTATATCAGAAAGTTTTGCAATTATTGGGGAAATTCCATTTTCCATACTCTTTGTAATTTTGAAGTACATTTTAAAATATTATTTTTAAAGTGTATAGTTTTGTAAAACAATTTGATATTTTGTAAACAGCGTAAATATAATTTATACACTTTCAAATCACGCTAAAACTCTTGAATGCTCATGGGTCTTCATTCTCTCGCTCTTGAGTCTCTATATTAACATCGTGAACCTCTTCAATCTTTACTTGATACTGTACAGTCTTCTTAAATCTTTCCCTGTCTAATATCCTGCAATATTAAATATATACCTTGATAAAACATTACTATTTTTATTTTATATGATTTCCTAAAGTTTATTTCATCAAAACCAATATCTCAGGTACTAATGATCTCCCTCTTTTCGATGATGATAACTTTGTATATAAAATATAATATAACTCACCCTTGATCTATGCCTAGTATTTTATATATTTCTCCCCTTTTCGTCTTCAATAAGAAATAACTAGTTATAACTATAATTCTAAGCCTATCTCATAATATTAATTCTAACTCCCTTTAAATAAAACACTAAGTACTCATAATGATATAAATATATAGAAGTGATAAGTAATATGATCATGAAATACAAAATGACAAGAAAGATATATAAGAGATATGATATGTAAAATGAGATAACATTGTTCAATAGTTAATTCCAAGAAAACATACTGTCATACACCAAATAATATTAAAATTCAAAACCAATCAAGTCCAAACAAACCAATCCAATCAAATTAATTATATATATACAATTATACCTACTATTAAATTAGACATTTCGTTGGAATTCAACCCATCCATCAGCGCCAAAGGTGAGGTTTGCTTTAATAGCCTCTCAATCTTCATCGCTGTTGTTGATGGTGCACTCTCGATTAGCGGTTGGTTCTTCATTGTTCAGGGCTAAGATCAACCATCGAAAATGCATTGAAATGCCTTTCTTGCTCCTTGATCATCTGCATTTGACTCAATTATAAGTGTCTTTGGTTTCATAGGATGAAATAGATAATTCTTTTGAATGGTTCAAGCATTTGTTCGTGGTTTTTGGTTAATTTTTAGTAGAAGCCATTATTTATGATTTGGAGTTTAGGAATGTAATGGAAAGAATGAGAGTGGAAAATGGGTGGTTTCTGGTCAGAATGTATATTTAAAGAGGTGGAAAGTCAATGGAATTAAATCGACATTTGCTGTCTATTCAATTTTCAAAATTAATTTTTTTTGGAAAACTTACCATTCGTTGTCGATATACATACCCAAGGTATGTCGACATATACATACAAATTTTCAAAACTGTTTTGTTTTGATATTCTAATGCATTTCACTTATACTATTATACCAGTTATAATTTCCAGAGATGATCCATTAATATTAAGGTAGGGAATACATAAAACATAAGAAAATGAAAAGATATATAGATTCAAACTACACTTAAACTAAAACAACCAAATAAAATGCATATAAACAACTACATATTAACTATAAGGATGTGGATGAAGAGGAAGATGAAGAGATTCCAAGCCTGCGTTTCACTTTTCTAAAGAATTTGTCCATTTTATTGAAAATAGTGTTTAACTTCTTACTCATGAAACACTTATGAATCTTTTGGTTTCGACAATCTTTTTTGATTGTTGAGAAGGTCGTGGTTGGTTGGAAAAAGTGGATATCAAGGCTTTCTAAAGAGGTTTCCTCCTTCTTTTCTTCTTCGATATCTATTTCTTTCCCTTCATCCTCTTCCTCCTCTTCTTGCATTTATTCCTCTTCTTCATGTGCTAACCTCTCATCTTTCTCTACAAGTGTTTCATACGGCTCGAAATTTGGTGGAATTTTCATAAGAGCTATATTTTCTTGATTAAACACTTTATGAGAGATAAATTCCTTTCCTTTAAAGTCAACACCAAAGTAGTTGAAAATACGAGTAAGATAAACACCATGAATAGTGTACTTTCACGGTTGGAAAGATTTTTGGCACAAAATTCAACAAAAATAACTTATGCCCAATTTATGTCATATGACCATAAATGGAAAAAAGAGCTTTACAAACTTTCAAGGTTGGATTATTAAAACTGCATAGAAAATGAGTGATTATATGTTAGGAAAAAAGATTACAAATTCTTGCTTTTGGACAGAATTTTTTTTTAAAACTCAAAATTATCACCACCTTCGAAAATTTTATGAAAAGCTTCATGATCATGCTCATCAATTTTGAAAGAAGTAAGGTCCATTTCATTAGATTGCGTCCAAGAATGGTAACCGAATGTTTGTAATTTGAAACATTAATGTTCCTTTAACATTACTCCGCACTTCTACTTCTCCACCTTTGTGAAATTTCCCTTTCAAATTTGCACAAAACATTTTGATCAAGTGTAGATAGCAAACAAAACCATTTCGAGAAGCATCAATTAAACCAAGAATTCCATTTATAATAATAAAGAGTATCGATTTCAAAAGTAGATAAATCATTAAAAATAGAAAACTTTCCCATAGAAACTTTTCCATAGCTAATATAGCTAATATAAGCTTTCATGGCTTCTTGATCATGGAAAAGAGTATTTCCTATAGTTTTGGAGAGTCTCAGGAGATTGGAGTGCTTGAGGAAGCCATTGATGAATGTTTTGAGGGGGCAAGAGAGTTGATGAAGGTATTAATTTTGAAATTAAAGGTGAGTTGAATGAAAAGTGATGGAGATAATAAATAGAGAATCAAATGACACGTTCTCTAGCTAAGAGAGACTTTTTCATAACATTGGGGTAGGTGAAAAGGTGGAGGGAAAATTCAAATTTTGAATTCGAAATTGAAATTCTGCACATGTATGTTGGCATATGCTAGGGGTGTATGTCGACTTATGCATTGAATTTTTAAAAAAGTGATTTTTTATTAACTATATCCTATTTTATTTTACATAGAACTATTTACAGTTATTTTATTTGAAAAATAATATATTGAAAATAGTTAAAAATTGTTTTAAATATTTTTTTATATTATAAAAAAATATATAAAAGTCTAAAAATCACACAATATTTTACCAATGTTATTATTGATCTATAAGAATTTCCAAAAAATCAAATAATCAAAAATTCAAATGATATAAATCTTTTAATATATTAAATGCATATCTTTTTCTTATCATATTTCACCAATTATATCTGAATTCTGTATTGATGTGAAGCACCTGTTGGCTATTTCCGTATCTGATTCATTTTCACTTCATGTTGTGTTTGAGTCATCTAGTGTTGCAGTATAGCTCTTCTCTATTTTCAAGACGAATCAATGTTTGGTGTGGTTTTCAGTTTCTCAAGATGTAGGTAGCCTCATTTTATGTGACCAGATTCATCGCAGTTATAACATCTAATGCCATTTCCGCTACCACTTCCGTTTCTAGGAATTTTATTGCCGTTTCTTTCAAAATTGTTCGTCTTCCTATATTTCAGGAATTTCATGAAGTTCCTTGTCATGAAACAAATTTCTTCATCATTATCACTATTTAAATCCTAATTATCCGTCATTGCATTGAATGGTATGCATTGAATGGCGGAGAATTTATTCTCTTATCTTAACACCCTTCTCTGAGACGTACGAGCTTAGAGGTTATATAGTTGATGGTTACTAGTGATACATTCCCAATTTGGTAATATGGCATATGAAGTGTTGTAGATCATTTGTTGATCAAAGCATGACTTTGTGAAAAGTGTAGCTTTGTGGACGAGACCTTGTCGGACCTCACACCCCGGAAATGGTCGAAACAGGAAAGATGCGGTAAGGTTATTTGAGGGTAGCGTCCCTTGAGGGTATGTCATTTCCTTCTGCAAAAGGCTAGTATCATGCTATGGAGCCCAGATATTTTACCTATGTTGTTGCTGCAAATTTATTATACTTCGTGGTTGTTGCTTCGTGGTTGAGGTTCCTTGAATAAACGTCGCAAACGACCGGGCGATGGCATACTCGTGTAGTGATTACCTAGTTACAGAGGTAACCCTTCCTTGTGTTGGCAGGGATCCGGTTAGGTTCTTAGGGCGTCCCTCCGAAGGCATACCCATATGGCAACAGGAAGTTCCTTAGCCTAACCGTTTTTGTTGGAAATCCAAAGAAATAATGCGAGCCCTTTACATTTGCAATTGTATAACCTGCCTCCTCAGGTGGTAGCTATAGCAAGCATAATATAATGGTACCTATGCTGGCTAAGATTAATGTTATACTTTCCAAATGTTTTCCACACTATGCAATAATGATAATATTAAAAAGGATTTTGCGTATCTAGCATGTTTGACTATCATAAGAAGAAATCTCCCCAAGTCTGCGATTGCATTGTGTGTGTGCCGGGAGGCCTTATGGTAGTTTCATTTTCCAAAAGCATAACGGATTTCTTTTATTTTCTTTGTGAAAATAACTATTTTTAAGATCTCAGACCAGTCCCATGATTGACCTGGAGTTTATTATTCCCTTTCTAAACTCTGGGTGCCCACTAATTCTACAGGGGCAGCCTAGAGTTAGGTTATCAGTTATTTTTGAGCGAAGTCAGAAAAGAGATGCTGTGGAGATCAAGAGCAAGCTGGATGGCGAGGCGTATCACTAGTATATGTAATATTTCCTTTCCGCTGTTGTGTTGTTGTACACTCTGCTAATGAATGTATAATCTGATATGGTGTTTTTGCTTTAAAGATATACATTTGTCTATTATATTTGTTCTGTTAAGAAATGTGAGATTCTGTTATTGTTTCTATTTCTTATTCTATCTTCTTCTTCTTAAACCCTACCGGTTTGGTTTTTCGGCATTCGACTGTGCAGCATTGGATACAGTGGACGTATCGATGTCGACTTTCGAAAGTCGAAAAATTGGGTCGTTACGGATTGGTATCTGTTAACGCTAAAATGTGAACGCTAACACCCCGGTGTGTGAAGTGTAGTTGTGAAAGCACCACCCGATAGATCGGGAAAGAATTACAAGCAAGTAATAGCGGAAAAGCAGTAAACAACAACAATTTTATAGTGGTTCGGCTTAAGGGTATAGCCTACGTCCACTTTAAGTACTTTTATTGAAGATCTCGTTACAAGTTGATACAATTCTTCCCAAGTACAATTCACTTTGAATTACAAGAAACTTAGAACAATTATTCTAAACTTCAATGGAGATGAGAGTCTTCGAATCCATGTTGGATGTACGTGATCTCTTCTTGAAGTTGTTTGTAGCGTTCTTAGTGTCTCGAGAGCTTCAAGTGTTGAATTGGTTTGGAATGCAGCAAAGTATCGGCGCTTCAAGAGAATGAGCCAAAAGTCCTTTGAATGTTAGAGGTGGCTATGTATTTATAGGCAAGCTTGGACATGAATTCTGCGCATAAGTCCTGAGTCGTGACCGACTCAAGCTAAGTCGTCCCCGAGTCAGGCTAAGTCGTGGTTGACTTATAAAACCAACCTTTCCCCTCTTCATGGCTTATTCCTCTGCTGGATTTCATGTCATGTCTTGAGTCATGTCCGAGTCAATTTTCCTGGGCATTGTGGCGATGGGTTACGACTCAAAGATTTTGAGTCGTGGACGAGTCATGGTTAGTCGCCCCATGTTAACTCAAGGTCGAACTGCTGGCTTGGTCCCAAGAGATAAGTCGTTCCTGAGTCAACTTATCATAACTCCTCTCATATTAGCATGTGTCGTACTCGAATTATCATAAGTCGTAGGTATCCATAAGTCGTGACATTCCTTAGGTCGTTCCTTAGGATGAGTCGCGAACCTGTTGAGTCGTTGAACCATGAGTCGTTGAGTCATGAGTCGCTGAGTCATGAGTCGCTGAGTCATGAGTCGCTGAGTCAGAAACTTCCATAAGTCGCACAACAGTTGAGTCGGAGACTAGCTGAGTCGGTCTTTGATGAGTCGGACCCAGATCATATGAGTCGGTGAGTTCCTTCTTCGGTCATTGAGTCGTACGTGAGTTAATTGTACTTGGCTTTCTGATTTGCACACTTGAACCGCTAACGACTCATGGTGAGTCGTAAATCTTCTGAGTCGCTTAATGCTTTATCTGATGAGTCGGCCCAAGCTTCAGTGGGGTTAACATTTGCCCCTCGAAGCACACGCCTAAGTCGTAGGTCGCGTGCTTCGACTTATCTTACCCCGCGTGTGCCGACTCATATCCTACTACCTTGGTATATAAATAGCATGAATCGTCATTCTTATCTTCTTCTTCTTTTACCGATCTCGTGAGTCATTTTCCGCCATTAACACATCTCCAAGCTCCCAAAAGCAATTTCAACTCAAAATCTCCTCCGATCATCTCTGACATCACACCACGTAAGCAATTTCGCCTCCTTTCTGATTGTCGATCATCATTTCCCTGTGCGCACCGTCCTTATCTTCAATTTATCCCCTTGAGCTTTGCGAGTTAGGTTGCCCTAATCATTGATGGATTGAGGATTGTCTGATCCAATGATCTGCGACTCGAGGCGATCTACTTGATGCGATAAGACTAGGGTTGTAGAATGAGGGTTTATTGGGTTAATGGGTCGGATGGTTGATTCGAATGCTGCTGTAGGTTTGACTCGGCTCCTTTCGTATGACCCAGTGACCCTCACGATTTAATCATGGTACGACTCATCATGCTCCTCGACTTGAGCCTTGAGTCGCGACCGAGACAGAACCCCTGAATTGTGGCCGAGATAAAACCTTTGAGTCGCGGCCGAGATAAAACCTTTGAGTCGCGGCCGAGATAAAACTTAGAGATTTCCTTATTATTTTGACCCAGAGCTCCTTTAACATACTCCACGACCTAAGCCCTGAGTCGTTGCCGAGATAAGACTTAGCCTTGAGTCGTTGCCGTGATAAGACTTGGAGATAATCTCCTTATCTCCACGACTCATGGCTTAGGGCACTGCCGACTCAGAACTTTTGAACCGTTGATGGGTTATGACTTGTGTAAATTCTGTTTGAACATTGGACCATTGCATTAACTTCGAACTATTGAATTTTATTGCACTCATTCACAGGTTATTTTGACTTGCAGGCTAATAACCTGTTCAATACAACATTCACAGAAAACTAGGACGAATATACTTGTCATTGACTGCCCACATCGAATGACAGATTAGTTAACAATAGATGATTAATTTGAATAAATTGTGTGTATGAAGTGCCTTTAACTTATCAATTTCAAACAAAATACCAAAGCAATGATGAAATAGTCAATTGAAATCGACCCGCTTGCACTAATATTATGCTTGAGCTTTAGATTAACAAGTTCTGAAATGTTTACAATCGATCAAGCATCGATCAATATAATTCCAGTTAAATATACTTGTCACTTTTTATTAGTCTTGCACAACACTTCACACTTTTTAGGAAACGCGCACCTTCGCATTTGAACATCCAGTTGCTTGTGTAGAATGACCTCTCATCAAGAAGAGCCGATGGGCCAGGCTGAAGATGTCTTCCCAGTAGCTATCCCTGTAGATAAACCTCCGGAGAGAACATCCACAACTTTGAATCAGCGGGTGTTTAACCAACTGCGCGTCCAGTTTGGCATTGATGATGCTGACGTCTTACTTCCGGGGCCAAATGACACCGCGGATAGGCCCCCTCTTGGCTTTGTTGCTGTTAATCGCCAAATGTGCTTGAACGGCGCTATTCCTCCTTTTAATGACTTTCTTCAACAGTTCCTGCTCCGGTTGTCTATCTCTCCATTCCAATTACACCCCAATGGCTACGCCATTCTGATGGGGTTATGTGTTCTATTTAGGAGAGTTTTGGATCGATTACCAAGCTTCGGGGAGATCTGCTATTTTTGCTCATTCACGAAAATTAAAGACCATCCCTCCATCGTGGTTATAAGAAGCGCTCGAAACCGCAAACTTATTACTGATCTCTCCGAAAGCGCTCACGGATTTTTGAATCAGTTTTTCTTTGTTCGCTGCCCTCCAGGGTTTTATGCCATCTGGAGAGTGGGAAGTAAGATTTCCTGTCTTTACTTTTTCCGTTTTGAAACTTTCTCGAGATCTGAACTCTCAGTTGCTAATTTCATTCTTTTCCTGTTTTAGCACTTCCACCCCCTGCTAGGGACCCAAGTCTTAAGCAAATTTTTGAAAGATTAAATGCCGTGCCGGTAGAAGAGAGGAGCATAAAGTTTCTGCTAAACGATGAATTTTTACATCAATACGGACTCCTCCATCCTTCTCGCTTTACTCAGCCTCATGAAGCTCCAACGGAGGTTCCTGATTCTCCGGTGAAAACTCCTGATCTTCCGATCTCCACTAAAGAGCACATGCGAGGAGAAATTTCTGCAGAAACCTTACTAGTAAAGTGCTCTACTCCAAGAGATGATGCGGGACCCTCCGAAAAGCCCGCACTTGCTCCCATAATTGAAGAAGAAGAGGAGCCCCTTTCCCAAACCAGGAAGAGTGCCGACAAAGGAGCTGATGGAGGGAATCAGGTTGGGCATGATGGTGATGACGTCTTTGGGGATTTAAGTGACATAATCGTCACTTCCCAAGAGCTCTTTAAAGATGACCCTGCCTGTGGTAAAACTGTACCCCCGATGATTGAAGCGACATCTGCCCTCCAACAGACTCCAACTCCTTTATCCCAAGAATTGTCACCGACAGTGAAACCTATTACTTCCCCCCAACTGAGTAGTGGTTCGTTAGTCCAACGCGAGTAGTTTGCACTTCACACACAACTAAGGATTTTCCAGCACATTTATGCACTTATCTTCTTATACTTTAAAGATTTCTAAAGCTTGTCTTTTCTTATTTCAGATCCTTCAATGACACGTGGCGGATCATATTATCAGGACTTCCAACGCTACGGGGGGCGTGGTCAATATAACTATGGGCGCTACTTCACCTCCTATAGAGAGTCCGACGAAGAGAGGGCTGCTCGAAAGGCTCGTGAAAGGAGGGATGAGGAAGAGCGTTATGACAGAAGGGATAGGGATGAGCACCACGATTCTTTGCAGAGAGGTGACGACTCTCACAAAAGGAAATCTCACGATGACCGAAGAAAAGGTCATGTAGCCGAAGATTCAGGCAAACGAGCCCGATATGGTGAGAGACATGCTTCCACTACTCCCGAAAAGGCTACTGCCCCTGCTCCTCTTGACATTCCTTCCGATTCTCCTGCTCTCGGGAAGGCGGACATCCAAACAATAATAAGCAGGCCCAAATTTCAAGTTGGACCGGGCCCAACCACTTTACAAAGTCGTTTTCCACAGTGGTGCTTAAAGGGTGTGAGGTTCGACCTTGACCTGGTCCCTATTGACAAGCCTGCCATGCTACGAAATCTCGACGCCGTCAAACTTGATATTGAGAGGATGTCAAACTGGCAGAAGCTTGTTGATGAGCTTCAGAGAGTTAATCGTGCCAACATAGAGGCCATGCTCACTATGGAAAATGACAAGGCTGAATGGCAAAAGGTCCTTGAGCAACATGATACCGAAATGAGGAGCATTGCTTCCTACAATGAGGAGCTCGAAGCAAAGGTTGAGAATTTGAAACATGAGCTTGCTGCTTCCTCTACTTCCTATTCTCAAAAAGAAGAAGTGCTCCTGAAACAAGTGAGAGACGCTCACGCTAGCCAAAGGGATGCCGAAGACAGGCTCAAAGTACAAAAAAGAATCAGTGAAGGCTATGCTACTGATATTGCTGAGCTCCGAAAGAAAAACAACTCCCAGGAGGCGGAGATACAAATGCTTAAGCTTCAGCTTGCCAAAACTGAAAGGGAACGTGATGAGGCTGCCGCCGGCAGAATCGCAGCTGAAGAATCTCATGAGGCGACCAAAAACAGGTTCGGCTCAACATTATTCGACTTCTACTTGCATAGCGTCTTGGGGCGTGGAAGCCTTGCTTTTCTAGGTCCCAAGTATGAGATCACTTTAGCTGAAGTGTGGGAGGCCGCCCTTGAGATGCTTAGTGCTGAAGGTGCTGGTTATGACGAATCAGCCCTGGAAAGGCACTACTTTGATGATGACACTCGCGCTGCCCTCGCCAAGGGAAAGGAACAACTTGCCAAATTAAGAACTGAAGTGACGGAAGGGGACCAGCTGGAAAAAACCACTTCAACTACTCTAGTCCAGCCACCTTCTTCGTCTGAAGTCAACATTATTGGTTCCAGTTCCCATCTTGCATCTCCCACCAAAGTTACCACTGAGATTACAAGCATACAAGGTGGAGATGAGGGTGATGAGAGCGCTGATGCGCAAGCTTATGAAGTCGATATCAGGAAACTAGCTTCTCCAGGTAACTTCACAGTTAATCTCGCTACTGTCAATTCTGCTCAAGCGGGTTACTCATTTATTTCGCATGAGTTTCATGAGCTCCTTGGCTATTTTCTCAACCTTGATGAGCCTTTATCTCCTCTCTTTACTTACTTTATTGGTGAACCTTCATCTCCTCTCTTTACTGACTTTAACCTCTTTTCTTCTGTAGAGAAAGTATCAAGCACTGCTCAAATCTCTACTTCTCCGGTAATCCCTCCTCCATCTCTTCAGGTGGCTCCTCCTTCTGCTTCGCAGCCTGGATCACAGGAGGAACAAATAGAGGCTCTCCATGGCCTGGATGATCCCATTGCTTCGCAAGAGCAGAAAGATGAGAGACTTGAGGGAGGCGACATATCTCCGGAGCGGACTCCTTCTGACGACATAACTCTATCTAAACTTGTCACTCCAGGAAGTGAGTCTTCCTCAAAGAGGAGAAAGAAGCAAGGAGCATCAAGGAGGAGAGGGAAGATAATCACTGCCACTGAAGAGGAGCCAGAAGTTGGGCCAGCTGCGCCTACCTCTCCTTCCTCCCTTATACCCGCTGGTCGACCTGAAAAGCTGGTCATTCGGCCGGGTAAAGGGTCCAAAGGCAGTAAAAAGAAGTGAAGACTTTAGCTTTTTGTCTTTTGTATGAACTGGCCGAGAGTTGTGCGGGTACCGGCCCCCGCTTTTATTTTGAAGCTTGTATCTGCATTATAGTTGAATAAAATGATTCTTCGTTTGTACAAACTTCTGTTTGAATTTGAGAATGCATTTACTATTCATTTTTTGCACAAGTTTATTTACACGATATTGCAGCGAGCTTATGGCATGTTACTTGAGCGTTACCTTTTGCTGGTTTGGCTATACCATATTGTGTGTAATTATACTATATTGCCCCCATTCCATAAGTTTGCTGCAATATTCTATACTTCGAGGGGACTTGCACTCATATTTGCTAAAGAATAATTATTTTATTCTTTAAAGAAAATTTTTGCAAAGTACAACCCTCTTCGTATAAGTTTCTGTGCTTTGACCTTTGAAGAAATCACTTCTTTCTTTTGCTTAAGTACATTTTTTACCAAGTGAATTCTTTTATGCGGTAAAGCGGACCTCTGAAGGGTACTTTAACTCCCTCTCTCTCTTTTTCTCTCTTCTTTTTTTTTCGAGGAAGATTATTCCCCAGAATAGGTAAATTACTCTTTCTTCGGAAGTTAAAGTATGCCCCTGATGAGGATTTTTTTTTTATATAGAAAGTTGTACCTCTGAGGAGGGATTTTTTACGTTTCAACACTCGGAAGTTTTATTTCATTCTCGGTGAAACGTGTACCTCCAAAGAGTTTTGCCTTAGAAAGCCTTTTCACGTTTCAACACTTGGAAGTTTTATTTCAATCTCGGCGAAACGTGGGCTTCCGAAGAGGTCTTTCTTCTTGATTGTGCCTCCAAAGAGGTCTTTATTTTGTTCGTCTTTCAACTCTGGTGAAGTGAAATTCCGAAGAGCGGCCGTTACACTTCAACTCCTGGTGAAATATGCCTCCGAAGAGGTCTTTATTTTGTTTATCTTTCAACTCTGGTGAAGTGAAATTCCGAAGAGCGGCCGTTACACTTCAACTCCTGGTGAAATATGCCTCCGAAGAGGTCTTTATTTTGTTTGCATTTCAACTTTGGTGAAGTGAAACTCCGAAGAGTAACTACTCCAACTCCTGGCGAAATGTGCCTCCGAAGAGGTCTTTTTCTTTGTTTGCATTTCAACTCTGGTGAAGTGAAATTTCGAAGAGCGGCTATTTCACTTCAACTCCTGGTGAAATGTGCCTCAGAAAGGGTTTTCATCGCCTGGAAGTTACTCTCTCATGGTTGGAGGGTCATGACTCTCCAATCTTTTTTGTTGAGTAGAGAACTTTCTTTTTTGTGGCATATGACCCATTAGAGGTCTTTTATCGTCCGAAGAGTTGTGCCTCTGAAGAGGACTTGTGCTGCCGATGATGGATTTTGGTTGTTTCCTTGTCTTCTTGCTTATGCCTTTTCAACGATCCTCTTCTTTTTTTTTTCTTTTCAAGTTTTCATTCCCCTTTTCTTGCAAGTAGCTTGTTTAATCCAAGGAAGTGTACTTCATTGTCAGGCAAGTTCGTGAGAACGAGCACTAGCTTCCTAATTGGATGTTTGTTTGTTCAAACAATCTCAATTTATTAGCAAGGGCTCGTTTCTATCGAAATCATTAGCCATTTAATTGAAGTATTTCCTATCTAGGATTTGAATTCGGGGCCTTTGTGACTCGAAATTTGTTTGTTGAATGATGGAGAGAATCGCTCAGTCTTATTATGTGCAATTTTATTTCCATTGTCTGCAAAAATTTAAATCGACATTTCAGCAATACATTTTATGTACTTTTTATATCGAAAATAAAGCAAACATGTAATAAAAATAAGGAACACAAGATTTATAGTGGTTCGGCCAAGAATTTGGGCCTACATCCACTTTATATTCTTTCATTAATCACTTGCATCAGTTTTACGATTGCTTTCAATTACAAGAATCATACATTCACAATTCTTTTTACAATATTTCAACAAAATTTTCAAGTAAAGTATGGACGTAAGTAATTGCTGTTCCATGCCCTTGGAATTTGATCTCCTTCAACAGTAGTGAGTTTGAATGTGCCGTCAAGAAGCTTCTGACCTATGACATATGGTCCTTCCCAATTTGGCCCAAACACACCTGTCGTTGTCATAATTCTTTTCAGGACTAGATCTCCGATTTCAAAGCTTCGTTGACGAACTTTGGAATTGAAATGTCTGGCTATCCTTTGCTGATGAGCTGCAATTCTGAGACTAGCCTCATCCCTTTTTTCATCAAGGAGATCTAGCGCTTCAAGTTGTAGCTTTTCATTTTCTGCTTGATTGAAATGGATTCTTCTGTGTGAAGGGACCTCAGTTTCAACCGGGATCATTGCTTCCGATCCGTATGCTAATGAAAAAGGAGTATGCCCAGTCGCAGTTTTGTGGGTAGTTCTGTATGCCCATAGTGCAAGTGGTAGCTTATCGACCCAACCACCTTTTGCTCTTTCAAGTTGCTTCTTGATGGTTGATTTGATGATCTTGTTTACTGCTTCCACTTGCCCGTTTGCCTGCGGATGAGCCACTGCTGAAAAGCTTTTCTGAATTTTGAATCGCTTGCAAAAATCCTGGAATTCTTCGCTTTCAAACTGAGTACCATTGTCCGTAATTATTTTCTGAGGCACACCGTATCTGCAAATGATATTCTTGGTTACAAAACTTATCATTTTCTTAGAGGTGATAGTAGCCAATGGTTCAGCTTCAGCCCATTTAGTAAAGTAATCAACCGCAACAATAGCATATTTAATTCCTGATTTGGCAGTTGGTAGCGGCCCAATGAGATCCATTCCCCAAATTGCGAACGGCCATGGACTGACCATCTGTGTGAGTTCGGTAGAAGGTGCTCTAGGAATTTTGGCAAATCTTTGGCATCTGTCACATTTTCGGGAGTAATCTGCAGCATCTCGATTAATTTCCGGCCAAAAATATCCGTATCGGAGAATTTTCTTTGCTAATGTTTGGCCACCTGAATGATCACCACATTCGCCTCCATGTACCTCAGCTAGGATCGTTTTGGATTCTTCCCTGGATACACATCGAAGTAAAGGCATTAAGAATCCCCGTCTGTACAATCGGCCATCCTGAATTACATAGCGAGAGGCTTTCCTTAGTAGCCTCTGTCTCTCTCTTGAATTTTCTGGCAGAGAACCGTTGAGTAGGTAATTTAATATTGGAGTCATCCACGACTCTTGTTCTTGAGATACATTCATAATCCAGTTTGTATCCATCTCGTCTATACTTGGTGCTGAGAGGACTTCTACGGGAACCAATCCCAATAGTTGAGCTTCACCAGAACTTGAATACTTTGCGAGGGAATCTGCCTTCGTATTCTCTTCCCGGGGAATATGGCTTATTGAATAATGATCCAGTTCACATAGGAGTTCCCAAGCCTTTGACAAGTAGGAAGGCAAGTTTCCACGTTTTGTTTGAAATTCCTTCTTGACTTGGCATACAATAAGCTGAGAATCACTGAAGATCTGTAATGCTCGAATGTTTAGCTCTTTAGAGATTTTCAGACCTGCAATAAGAGCTTCATATTCTGCTTCATTGTTTGTTGAAGGAAATTCCAATCTTAGTGCATAACATAATGATCGACCTTCAGGAGTTTCAAGTACCACTCCGGCTCCAGAACAGTAGTCATTTCTTGCGCCATCAACATACATCTTCCACTGGATTGGGGAATCATTGATCGCTTCTTCCTCACCATTATCTTTCTCTGTGAATTCTGCAATGAAATCAGCTAAAGCTTGTCCGTTGATTGCTTTTCGGGGATGATAAGTGATGTCATATTGACTGAGTTCAATGTTCCATTTTAGAAGGCGACCCGAAGTTTCAGGGCGAAATAGGACTTGCTTTAGAGGTTAATCAGTGAGTACTTTGATAGGATGAGCTTGGAAATATTGCCTCAGTTTCCTTGATGCAACTAGTAGGCAATAGGCGAGTTTTTCCAACTTGGAGTAATTCAGCTCTGCCCCAGTGAGTCTTTTGCTGATATAGTAAACCGGATGTTGAATCCTTTTGTCTTCCCGAATCAGCGCTGCACTTAGAGCATGAGATGATACTGCCAAGTATATAAGAAGATCCTCACCATTGCCTGGCCTAGAAAGTATTGGAGGCGTTTCCATATGACGGATCAACTCATCGAAGGCTTTTTGGCATTCGGAAGTCCATTCAAAATTTTTCTTTCCTTTCTTCAGGGCGTCAAAGAATGGGATGCATTTATCAGTGGCTTTGGAAATGAACCGACTCAGGGCGGCGACCTTTCCGTTGAGACTCTGCAATTCCTTCTTCGTTCTGGGAGCTTTAACTTCTTTCAAGGCAGTAATTTGAGCTGGACTAGCCTCAATGCCCCTAGCACTGACGATGAAACCTAAGAACTTTCCGGACTCGACCCCAAATGTACATTTCAGAGGGTTAAGTTTCATTCTGTATTTCCGAAGGACTGCGAACATTTCTGCTAAGTGTTCAATGTGATCCGCTGCTTTCCTGGACTTCACTAACATGTCGTCGACGTAGACTTCCATAGTTTTGCCCAATTGCGGTTTGAACATAGCATTAACAAGTCTTTGGTAGGTTGCCCCTGCATTTTTCAATCCGAAGGGCATAACTCTGTAGCAATAAAGTCCAACATCTGTGATAAAGCTTGTATCCTCCTGACCCGGCTTGTACATCATGATTTGGTTATAACCGGAGTAGGCATCCATGAAAGATAACAATTCATGTCCCGCAGTTCCGTCTACCAGTTGATCAATCCTGGGTAATGGGAAGCAATCTTTGGGGCAAGCCTTGTTTAGATCAGAAAAATCGATGCACACTCTCCATTTTCCATTAGCTTTCTTGACCAACACAGGATTTGAAACCCAATTCGGATATGTAGATTCTTTGATGAAGTTATTTTCCATGAGTCGATCAACTTCTTCTTTTAATGCTGCTGACCTTTCTGGACCTTGAGTTCTTCTTTTCTGTTTAACTGGCGTAAACTTTGGGTCAATATTCAGAGCGTGTACTGCAACTTCTGGAGATATCCCACACATATCGGCATGAGTCCAAGCAAAGACATCCAGATTTGCTTTCAGGAAAGATATCAAGATATTCTGAATTGACACATTAAGCTGTGAACCCACATTCAACACCTTATTTGGGTCCTTCGGGTCAACAGGTACCGGAACTGTCGTTTCCACCGGCACTACTCTATTCTCCCCTGCACTGGCCTTTCTGGGATCCATTTCTTTCCATGCCCCGCTGTGCTCGCCAGTGCAGGGTCCGCCCCGTAATTGCTACAAGGCTGGTTCCCTGATGCGGACTGGGGTTGCCGCATCCTTTCCCATTTCTCTTTTTCTTGACTCTCGCAGCTCTGTCAAATAGCACTCTCGCGCAGCATTTTGATCCCCTTTTATAACTCCTATTCCATTGTCAGTAGGGAATTTAATAGTGAGGCACCACGGGGCTAGGATAGCTTTGAATGCTGCGAGTGTTGGACGGCCAAGAAAAGCATTATAAGCAGAAAACTCATCGACAATCACAAATGTTTGCTTGCGGACCACTTTCCTTTCTGCTTCCCCAAGTTCTACAAGCAGATCGATGGTCCCAATTGGTTGCTTTGGCTCCCCAGTGAAGCCAGCGATCTTCTGTGATGAGGCTTGTACATCGATCATAGGGATTTTCATCTGGTCAAATGTCTTCTTGAAGAGGATATTACATGATGCTCCGCAGTCAATGAGGACTCTTCTGACAATGGCCGGTCCAATACCAGCCGAGATGACCAAGGGATCTAGGGTAGGAGCTTCTATACCTGTGGAATCTCTGGCTCTGAAAACAATATCATCGCTGAAAGTTTTCTGTTGTTTCAGGGGCGTAGTGTCGTCTAAAACAAAGACGTCTTCTTCGGCTGGAGCATATTTCAAAGCCCTGGAATATCTCTCCATCTCACCCCAGCTCTTGCCAGCTGGGTGAGGCCCTCCTGTAATGACATTGATAACGGGCCTTCCAGATTCATGTCCCGTAGCTTTCTCACCTGTCCTAGGCTGATGAACAGGAACCTGTTGCCCCTGACTTGACGATGCAGGATTGTTGCTATTCTTCTTCACAAATTGCTGCAGTTTGTTTTCTCTTAGCAACTCTTCAATCAGGTTTTTCAACTGGCAGCATTCATCAGTCTCATGACCGGGTTGATTGTGGAAGCGGCAGAATTTCCCACTCTGTATGGCTTTTTTCCCGGTTCTCAAAGGGATAGGTTTAGGGAAATCGACGGAATCTTTAGTGGCAAGGTAGATGTGCTCCGGCGTATGTGATAATGGAGTATATTCTGATGGCTTGAAGAATTGGGCTTCTTCAGATTACCCTGTTTCTTCCCATTATTATTCTCCCTTTTTTGCCCCACCGATTCATTCTTGCGTGGAGCGACAGTGTTGTCTTCTGCTTTCTCCAACACTGTCTTTACTGGTAAAGGACGGCTTTCCAAGCGAATGAATTCATCTGCTTTTTTGTAGAACTTTTCGAGAGAGGTTGGCTCCTTCATATTTAACCATTTCCCAAATTCGCTTGACTTATCAATAGCCCTCATCAGATAAGTCAATATCATTCGTGGTTCAGCATTGTCCACCTCAGCCAGCGCTATATTAAAGCGGTTCAGGAAGGATCTGATAGACTCACCAGGATTCTGCTCTAAACTCGACAGTGACATAATGTCCTTGGCCTTCGAAGCATATAGTCTAAACTGCTCCTTGAATTTTCTGGTCAAGTCTGAAAACTGATCGATAGATCGGACTGGCAACTTGGTGAACCATAGTAGAGCCACACCTTCCAGGTATACGGGGAAATATCGACACTTTATTTCGTCAGAGGCTCTGGCACCTGTCATGTGCCAATCATATTTATACAAGAATTCATTCGGATCACTTGTCCCTTTGTAAGCTGGAATAGTCGGAGGGACAAACTTCCTTGGAAATTCCGCCTTCAAGATTTTTTCAGTAAACGGAGTTTTACTTGGGGCGAAACCCCATTCCTTCTCATCTTCAACCCTTTGCATACTTTCTTTCATGATCTGCCGGACCATTCCAGAAAGATATTCCTTATCATGCCGAGTTCTAGATCCACCAGCCTCAGGAACTGCCTGCTCAAAGGGATTAGTAGCCCTTTCAGGAGCATTCCTTTCATTAACATCATGAACGTTGCCAGCATAGTTCCTTTCATTACCAGCCGGTTGATTGTTTGCCCCAAGTAAGTCGTTTAACTTATTCAGAATCAGAGCATTCTGGGCACTTTGAGCCTCTAATTGTGCATTTTGGGCGTTTATCTGTTGGTTTAGCCCTAGAATCACAGCATCCAACTCTGCTTTCGTAACTCCAACAGACGGAGTGGGTTGATTAGGTACAGGGGAAGCGGAGGTTCCCTCTTGAATGTTTCCAGATCTGACAGATCTACTTTTCCTTCCAGGAGCCATAATCTCAGATAGACTTCTGGTTTTTAAGGAAATTCTTTCTTCAAATCTCTGTGAAGCAATGATGACAGTTTTCCTGAGTTCAATTCTCAGTGAAAGCACCAAAAATGTTAACGCTAAAATGTGAACGCTAACACCCCGGTGTGTGAAGTGTAGTTGTGAAAGCACCACCCGATAGATCGGGAAAGAATTACAAGCAAGTAATAGCGGAAAAGCAGTAAACAACAACAATTTTATAGTGGTTCGGCTTAAGGGTATAGCCTACGTCCACTTTAAGTACTTTTATTGAAGATCTCGTTACAAGTTGATACAATTCTTCCCAAGTACAATTCACTTTGAATTACAAGAAACTTAGAACAATTATTCTAAACTTCAATGGAGATGAGAGTCTTCGAATCCATGTTGGATGTACGTGATCTCTTCTTGAAGTTGTTTGTAGCGTTCTTAGTGTCTCGAGAGCTTCAAGTGTTGAATTGGTTTGGAATGCAGCAAAGTATCGGCGCTTCAAGAGAATGAGCCAAAAGTCCTTTGAATGTTGGAGGTGGCTATGTATTTATAGGCAAGCTTGGACATGAATTCTGCGCATAAGTCCTGAGTCGTGACCGACTCAAGCTAAGTCGTCCCCGAGTCAGGCTAAGTCGTGGTTGACTTATAAAACCAACCTTTCCCCTCTTCATGGCTTATTCCTCTGCTGGATTTCATGTCATGTCTTGAGTCGTGTCCGAGTCAATTTTCCTAGGCATTGTGGCGATGGGTTACGACTCAACGATTTTGAGTCGTGGACGAGTCATGGTGAGTCGCCCCATGTTAACTCAAGGTCGAACTGCTGGCTTGGTCCCAAGAGATAAGTCGTTCCCGAGTCAACTTATCATAACTCCTCTCATATTAGCATGTGTCGTACTCGAATTATCATAAGTCGTAGGTATCCATAAGTCGTGACATTCCTTAGGTCGTTCCTTAGGATGAGTCGCGAACCTGTTGAGTCGTTGAACCATGAGTCGTTGAGTCATGAGTCGCTGAGTCATGAGTCGCTGAGTCAGAAACTTCCATAAGTCGCACAACAGTTGAGTCGGAGACTAGCTGAGTCGGTCTTTGATGAGTCGGACCCAGATCATATGAGTCGGTGAGTTCCTTCTTCGGTCATTGAGTCGTACGTGAGTTAATTGTACTTGGCTTTCTGATTTGCACACTTGAACCGCTAACGACTCATGGTGAGTCGTAAATCTTCTGAGTCGCTTAATGCTTTATCTGATGAGTCGGCCCAAGCTTCAGTGGGGTTAACAGTATCAAAGCATTTGGTTAAGCGACAACCTTGGCTCTGGTAGGGATTGCTCATTAGAGATAGAGTCAGTAGTATTCTAGAATGAGTTAAGTGTATTAATAGATATGAGCGCGTATTTGTTAGTGAATACAAAATTTTTATATTGTGATTTATCGATTGATGGTTTATAGATTCTGGTCAGTGCATTTTGGCCAACTGTATCGATAGGGGTTTCTAAAATGTTAAACAAGATAAACCGACACGGTATTGTTTTAAAAATTGGGTAAATGAAGTAATTCTACCCAAATTATTTTTGTATATAAACGAAATAACTTTTCTGTAAATTATTATAGTATATGGTTGCTTGGATGTGATAATATTAAATTATTACCATTGAAGTTGAATAAGAAATTAAAATCATAACCTAAAGTTAAGAAATATATTCCTATATAAATGAGATTCGTAAATATAAATTCAAATGCAATTTATAATATGAAATAGGATTCCAGAGAAATATTTGAATAGAAATTTAAAGGATTTGAATTTTTGGAGATTTGGAAAAGTTTAAATTCCCTTGAGTTTGAAAATGAGTTTTCGAAAGGTTTGGAAAGATGTTTTTGGAGGGATAAAAGCTCTAAACTCTTTTCGGTCGCTGGAAAACAATTTTGATGATGATCGCGACATCATTGTTGTTTATTTTCGAGTTTCCAGGAGAGGAATTGTTGCCGAATTATTTTAAATTTGAAGTTGTTTGGAAAACTGGGTTTGATTTTGGAAAATTCAAAAGATAATTTGAGTTGATTTCAAAATGATTTTAAAATAGTGGAAAGACTCTATGATCTGATAAAAATAGTTATGGAATAAAAATTATGAATGGATAAATAAATTTACAATTGCAAGTAAAATGGAAGAGAAATTGAATGTTGAAATTCATTTCGAATTTATAAATAAAATGGAGAAATTTGTCAAATTGGACTAAATGAAGCAAAGTATTGAAATAAATTAATGAGTGAAGCTAATTGAAGGAATGACAAATTTTATATGGTTTGAAATGAATTGAATTTAATATTTATAAATAAAAGGTAAATTAAATTTGAATTGAAATTAAAATTGAATTGTGTTTGGGAATGAATAAAAGAATAAAACTGGATTGAAACTGAATATAGAAAACCAATTTGAATTGTTTGAAATAAAATGAAGTTGTAAAATTGGTTTGAAGTGAACTAAAGGTAATAAAAGTGGAAATAAAAAAAATGTTTGAGATAAAATGAATTGGAATTTGTAATGAATTAGTAAATGAAACTAATTTAAAATAGTGATATGAATTAGTGGTGAATAAAAGATAGTTGATAAAATTCAATATTCAGAAGTTAAATTGAATCCAAATAAAAATTAAAAGTGTAAATTGAATTCAAATGAAATTGAAAATGTAAGATTGAATGAAAAGGGACATATAACTTTAATAAAGAAGTAAAAATGTTATAAGAAGTAAGTATTCAAACTTTTGTAATGGAATGTGCAAAATGATTTTTGAATGTAGAAACTGGATATGGTTGTTAAGTAGCATACATGTGTATTAAAGGAAATGGAATTGGGATTTTAATTTCGAAGATAAATTTTGAATTGCTCGGAAAAGGTATGTATTTAAATTTCTACATGAAATTTGATGATTTTCTTATCCAACCACTTGGCTTTTCATTTTCTTTTAAAATCTAACGGCCTGTGGTGGCATTTTGTAGTCATACCAAGCTAGCCACGCAAAGGAGATGCTGGCGAAATTTTTCAAAAGTTTAGGGAGTTTGAATTTTTTTTTGAAAATTTAAATTTAAATTGTTAAAGAAAACGAGGTTGATTGGAAACTATTAAAGATTTTGAAAAGGTAGTTAAAGTGATAATGAGTTCGTAATGAAAAGATTTGTTTGGCAAATTGATAAAACTGTTTGGTTTTGGGAAAATAATAAGTGGGTTATGGTTCATTCTTCTTAACTAATAATTTCGAGAAAAAATCCTTTTAAGGGGGGAAGAATGTGACAACGCAGAAAATTTTGAACATTTCAAATGAAATATTTAATTGAATTTTCAACATCTGAGAGTTATTTTTAACTTGAATTCCAATTTTAATGGTGAATATGGCAATTTAATTATTGAATTTAATTTATTGAAGTTGGATAAAAATTTGAATATTCAGTTATAAGCTGACTAAAAATATTTTAAAGGCTTAGAAAATTTATATTTACAATATTGAAGATAGTGGGAGCTTCAAAATTTAATTTGAAACTGTTTTGTTCAGTTTTGAGTTTATATCGTTTAAATCGATATTTAAAAATAGCTTTCCGAGGCACAGTCTCGGATTTCGACGAAACCAGTTCCATTTGATTCGTATTATTGTATTATTATCAGATTTCAATTTTCGTAGTATTCGGAGATGTTGTGTGGCCTACGATAAGCAAACGCACTGAAAATTTTATCGAAATTAAATTTAATAGCTGGTCCCAAAAAGCTATCTTCATACGATCCAATTTGGACCCGGAACCTTTTCCATTGTGTTCGGAATAGGCATATAACATTATAAACGCCCAGCGGCATGCCTCGATTGGAGATTGAGATTTTGCGTTGTGTTTATCGGAGAAATTTGAATTTAAATTTAAAATATAATAATTGTTTTACAAGACAGATGTTACACATGCTTTCTCTAAATTAACACCTGTCTCCAATTTCACCACACATCATATTTTTTTAAAAAGAAATATAACAATAAATATAAAAACTTTATCTCGTTCAAAATAAAAGAAAAAGAAAGAAGAAACGAATTGCCAAATCGAAATCAAATCTGCAGACGAAAACAAATAATTGCCGCAAAAAAAATTCTCTATAAATATTAAATCAAAATCAAAATCAAAATCAGCGGCTCCTGATTCCTCTTCTCTAAATCGTTGCTGCTATAAAAGAAAAAAAAAGAGTGCGATCGTGTTCGACTTCTCGATCGAGGAGGCTCGTCGTCGCGCATCGGAGCCAGGGTGCAATCGAACAGCTCGATTCACGACGGCAAAGGAAGCGCGCATGTCGGCCTTGCAACAAGGTCGTGGTGATTATTGAGCATCGCAAGTTGGGGGTTGAGGCGGCATTCATCGCGAGGGCACGGCAGAGAGGCATTCGCGAGCGCGCGACGGCGAAATTGTGAACGGCGGCACCGAATTTCGAAGGCGACTGGACACGCGAAGCAAGATGAGAGGCTGTGTGTCTGGTTTCTGCAGGAGTGCGAGCTAGCCTTGGGATGTCAGGAGGTGGAAGGGGCGAGGGTTTGGTGGCAACGTCAACAGCAACCAAGCGATGGTCGGCGTTGTGTTGTATTGCCGATGCCTGGAGGTTACCTTGTGTAGAGGTATTTGTTTCAGTTTAAATTTAATAATTTATGTATGTATGAATATGTTACAGGAACTGTAAAAAAAATGAAATAAGTATTGTACAGTAATATAATTGAAGACAAACAAGGAAAATTTTAATATAGAAAGATTTTGAGGATATAATAAAAATGTTTATAAACAGAGAATATATATATATATATATATATATATATATATAGAAGTTATATATATATTTTAGAATGTGTTGAGCTTATATAAGTTAGATTTCTAAACTATACGGATTATCTTATAAATATATATATATATATATATATATTAATTATTTTAACAAATCTTTCTATGGGTTTCAAAGCAAAATGTTTTCAAAACTAGTTTATTTTTAAATAAGGGGTTAAGGTGATTAACTTGTTTAATAGAACTTACTAAATTTTTTTAGCTGCTGAAAATAATTACTAAAAAGAAATTTAGTTTTAAAAATTAATTTTTGGTTAAATAATATTTTTTAAAGGAATTAGTTTGAAAATTTAAAAGTGTTAGTCAAAATAAAAACATTGGTGAGTTAAAAATTATCAAATGAAAATTGATTATTCGATTGTTTCGAATATTAATCAACTGTATAATTTTTTTTGTACAGTGTCAAAATTGTCGAGAAAACTTTCTGGATTGGAAACGGATCGCAAATGTAACGACCCCAGATTTTTATGAATTTAAATTGATAATTTAAATGAATTTTTGAATTAAAAATTGTAAAATTGATTTTTAATGATGCGAGTTTCCCCGATTCAAATATAAAATATATTAAGTCAAATTGATTTGAAAATTTGCATATATTTGTATATATGTGAATATATATGTATATATTGGATTTGAAATAAAATCTCGAATAAATGGTTTTAAAATGAATAGAAATAAATATAACAACTTTAAAATATGAAAACAAATGCAGTATAAATATGTTCAAAACTGAAATATAAGTATGTAAACGAATTAGTTAAGAAACAAACATCATTAGAACTACTATTATAATATGTACATGAAGTAAATTAAAATAGAAATCTATCAAACATAAATAAAGTAAAATAAGTGGACATATCTATGAAGCTACAATACAAAGTAAATAAAATAAAGCAAAACCAGAAAACAAATAAATAAAGTAAAATACAAAATTAAGTACAAACAAAACATAACTAAAATAATCAACTGTACATACATAACAATAAATATTTAAACCAGAAATAGAAAAATTATATGAGATAAATTTTAATAAAAATAGGAAGTAGAACATTTGCTAAATTTTAACAACATAATAAAATAGAAATTTATTTGTATTACAAAACAAGAAGATTTAAAGAAAATAAAATACATAAATATACTCAGCTGAAGATAAGAAGTAAGTAAATACATTAACTAATAACTTAACAACAAATTAAATATAGAACTACATCCAAATAAATAAGTAAGGTAATAAAGCAAAGCACAAAGCAAAGTTGTATAAATATGTAGGCTGTAAAGAAAACCAAATATGAACAAAACAAAGAAAATGATTTGCAGCCACCAAACTGCATAATCAACAAGTTAAAAAGCAATATATGTTAAATTATAAAGCAAGTACAAATATAAGCATGGAATGAAACAAGTAAACAATTAATATCTTAGGCTAGTACATAGACAATTAATGTTTGCATCTCTAGCATACAAAGGAAGATATTCAGCTGAGACTTGTAAATCAAACAAATAGAAAGATCCTTAATACATAAATAAACAAATGCAAAAAAAAAGAAACAAAACCACATAAAGCTCCAGCCACCAAAGCAATGTATAAAGTAAAGGAAATAATGAACAAAAATATAAACAAAGTATACAAGGGAAATCTAAGTACATATAAAATATAAAGTAAGATCTGTACATACATAAAATAAAAAGTATAAGCTAGTAAACAAATGGAAGAAATAAAATATAGCCTGCATAAAGTGTAAGTGATTAATGCAACATACCTCATGCATTTAATGCAAGATTATCTTCAGCCATACCTATTGTGTACAAAACAATATACACCCTGTACAAAGTTTTATACCCAGTAACTTCATTCTTATATATCAACTTTCTTATCTCATTTTCGTGCATCAAAAGAAAACTGAGCATCATATATATATATATATATATATATATATATATAAAAAAAGAAGCTTTAGCCTGCAAAATTTCAAACTGCTGTTTCAACATAAATACAAATCAGTTCTTCTTTCCTGGAAATCAAGTGAGTAACCTCACTCTTAAATGATCAAGTATATATATCTGTTGAATATTCATCTTGAGTAAGTATGAAATGTGTAAATATCAATTCAATTCTATTTTGTACATATGCAAGTATGATATGCAATGCAGGTGAATTAACAGAGTACTCTCTGTATTTAGCTTCCAGGTTTTGCTTTGCAAAAGAAAGTCAACATAGAATTCAACTTTCACTTCATTAATTCATTATTAGACTTTGAAGTTTAAACAAAATAAGTTTGTTTATACTTAATTTAAGATCTGGAGAAGGTCATCAGTAAAATAAAGCTTTATAACATCTGAAAAATTTATTTTACAGGGAAAATCTTAACTTTATGATTTATGCGAATGTCATGAAACTTGAATTAAATTATATAACTGGATTTGTTATCAGAAGATAGGGTTTTTCAATTAAAGATGGAAATTTTTCATCGAGTATGCGAAGGAAAATTTGTAGATGACCTGGAAATGATCTTTGATCAATTTCGGCTATACGTTGAACTGGGGAGAACGAATTTGTGCATGAGGGTGGAGGAACCTACTGAGATGTTGGGAAAAATCATCGGAGTTGCTCTCGATCAGTGAGGTGATGGCGGTGTGGATTTTGGGTTTCTAAACCTAAAAAATTCTGATGCTCGAAAATTTGTACGCCACGGCCTCATACGAGTACCGAGTGGCTCGTGCCCTTGGGAAATGACGTCTAGATGGATGACGAAGCGAAGGCTGGAGTTGCGCGAATTCCAGTGGACGAGGCATCGAAGACGAGGCGCTGACAGGAAGAAGGGTGGTTCCAGTTTTTGTCTTCCAGGTTCAAGTGAAAGGCTCGAATTCAAATTTGCGTTTGAATCAATGATCTGAAGTTTGAAATTGAGTTAAAGTATGATAGCCGACTTGAAGAGATCATCGTTGGTGATCGGCGTGGACGAAGTCGTTGGTGCAGGTGCACATGTAGTTGCGTGTGCCAGAGTTTAAGAAGATGGGTTGAGGGTACTGGAGTACCTCGTGTAAAATGTGGTTTTGCCTCGGGTCATTCGAGTGTTTACTCGGAGTTAGTTTGTGTTGGCTCGAGAAAGTGGAGCATTTCAGATTTTTGCAAACCTGACTGTTTCAGGTTTTAAAACTCAGTTCAATTTTTTTTGAAGCAGGATGAAATAGTGTTTTGAAATTTAAATTCAGAATTTGATCTAGGTTTTAAAAAGCGTTTGAATTCAAAGTTAAAGTAAAATTTGAGATGAAACTTTTGAATCTTAAAATTGAAAAAAATAAAATTTGGAATTTGAAACAAGGTTTTAAAACAAGTTATCAAATGTTTAAAACTTGAATTTACAAGTTAAATAGTTTATCTATTTTAAAAATCTGAATTTACATGGTTAAACAAGTTAATTTAAAAGCAATTGAATGTATGAGAAAAATTTGAATTTAAAATAGATTAAAATTGCATAGTTAAATTTGTAGTTATTTTAAATTCAAAAAGCTTATGAAATGGAATTTAAAAGTGAATTTGAATCAAAATGTTTTCAAAAGTGTTTGAGAAATGATAATTGAATCAATTATATAAAAAAAAAATTATTATGATTTCATCTCAAAGATAGTTCATTAAAATGTTAAGTTAAATTAATTAATTTGGATTTAATTAATTAAGAAAGTAAGGGTTTAATTTAATAAATTAAAGGTTTAAGTGAATAAATCAAGAATTAATTAATTTTAATCAAGAAATCATTAATTAGATAGGATTAGATTATTAGATAATGGTTAAGAGTTAATTAATAAAACAATTTAAGATTCATTAAGTTACAATTAACATTTAACCAATTAATAAATTAGGATTAATTTATGAATTATTTATAGTTAGTAAATTTTTATAAAATATGGTTAAGGTTGATTAATCAAGTAATTAAGAAATAATTAATTCAAGGAAATGTAATAAATTAATTAAGTAATTAATTTGAGATTAACCAATATAAGTAAAAGGTTAATTAACTAATGAAAATGATTAAAGGTTTAATTTCTTAAATGAAATTGAAATTAAGGTTAAAAGATTATGAAATCAACTTTAAAGTTAATCTAATTAATTTATTAATTAAGAAGAATTAATTAAAGTGTTTGATAAATTAGTTTATATCAAATTATTTGTAATTAATTAATAAATCAGGATTGGATAATTAATTCATAAGTAATAAATTTACTTGGAAATAAATTGAGTTGATTAGGATTAAAAAAATGATTTAATTAATCCTGCATATAAATAACTATTGAATACTTGACTTACTCATGAATGATTGTATTGTATGAGATGCCTCGAATTTACTGTCCCGACTGATCTGTGATATTTTGTTCTGTGGATTTAGATGTGCATAATTTATTCATTTATTTACATTTGTATATTACCTATGAATCTGTGAATGGACGATAAGCGTTATAGTTATATCGCTTATCAATTACATTTCTGTATTTTAATCTGTGATAATTGAAATAATGTTACACTATTGTGTTAAACCCCTGGACCACACCATACACACACAAATATGGATTTCACGAGGAAATCGTTTAAGTCACAGATGTTTGAAATAGTTTTGAATTTGAATTTTTAAATTCAAATGTTTTGGAAATGGAATCGGAATAAATGTGAAAAGCTTTTGGAATGTATTTCAAAATAAAAATTTATTTTTAAATTACTTGATTAAGTTTTGGAATTTAAATAATTTGATTTAAATTTAAATCCAATACTTGAAATTGAATTCTGTAATTTGAAATTAGGGATTAATGATATTATACTAGTCATTATGAGTTAAACCATTTTTAAAGTATTATTTTTGGGAATTTGAATTTAACTCAAGGATTTCAACTCATATAAATGAATCAGATTTCCAAAATAAAAACTGTTGTTTTCAAATAATAAACACTTTTAGATAAGAACTGAGATTCCAGTTAATTAGGGGAATTTCAAGATTGAATAGAAAAATGATTTTCCTAAGTTATGAATGAATTCTTTTTGAAAGCTATGAATTAAATCTGTTTATTTTTAACAGATTTAAATTGATGATTTGTTTAAATCAAATTGAAATGAAATTTGTTTTGAAGCTATAAGTTAAATCTTTGATTTAAAGATTTAACGAGTTAATCAAATTGAAATGAAAATTGATTTGGAAAATCTGTGATGAATCTTTTGATTAAAAGATTAAAATGTGAAAATTGTTTAAACCGTTAAAGGTTGTGAAAATGAATCTTTTTGTTTAAAAATTGAAAATGGTAATTTATTAAAACCATTTGAAAGAAAGTTTGAATTATTAAGTTGTGACTTAATTGAAATCCCATATCGATATGTTTTGAAAATATTTTCGCTCACTATTCGGTTTAACCGGGAAAGGACCTTTGTGTCGTATAACCCATTCCGAATATGTGATACGTCGTTATGGATTGCATTGAAGATCGGTGTTGAAGTCCCGGTATTTGCGAGAGCGATAGGATGACCTATCGATTGTCTCTGCACTGAGTTGCAACGGTATAGAGACTCCCTAAGTGATGGGAAATCCGATCAGGATTGTGAATATCCGGATTGCAAGGACTTCTTTGTAAGTGCCTTCGGTTTTGTTCAAGCCCGGAACAGACTTGTATGGATTGTATGTCTGACATTACAAGTTGAGATATAAAGCCGATTTCTTTCAAATATATTTCTGTTGGTGGCGAAGAATTTATTCTTTAGCTTAACACCCTTCTCTGAGACGTACGAGCTCAGAGGTTATATAGTTGAAGTTATCAGCGATATATTCCCAATTTGGTAATGTGACATGCTGAGTGATGCTGAAATGATCATTGTGTTGATTATTGTGATAGGATCATTTATTTGATCGTCTATCTTAGTGATCATTGTGTTGATCATTTGTTGACCCAAAGCATGGCTTTTGTATAAAGTATGTTTTTGTGGACGTGACTTCGTCGAACCTCACACCCCGGAAATGGTCAAAACAGGAAAGATGCAGCAAGGTTATGAGGGGTAGCACCCTTTAGGGTATGTACATTTCCTTCTGGATAGAGGTGGTATCATGGTACGGAGCCCAGATATTTAACCTATGTGGTTACTACGAATTTATTACTTTGTGGTTGTTGGCTATCGGGATCCCGTGAGAAAGGTCGTTTACGATCGGGGAATGGCGTGCTCGTGTCAGTAGTTACCCAGTTAGGGGTAACCCGGCCTTGTGTTGGCAGAGTTCCGGTTTGGTTCTCGGGGATGTCTTTCCAGAGGCATTCTCATGTGGCAATGGGAAGTTCCTTGGCCTGACCATTTGTTGGAAATCCAAAGAAACAATACGTGACTTGTACGGTTTTAGTTGTATAACCTGCTATGGAATGTGGCGGTAACCTGCTATTGAACATAGTTAGCTATAGTAGGCATACGATAATGGTCGTATGTTGGCTAAGATTTATATTCTACTTTCGAAATGAATTTTTCCTACACTATGCACTAATAATAATATCAAATGTTCTTTTAAATGCGTATCAAGCATCTTTGACTATCATAAGGAGAAATCTCCTCCGATTCTGCGTTTGCATTGTGTGTGTGTGCGGGAGGCCTTATGGTAGTCTCATTTTTAAAAACATTGCGAATTGACTTTAAAATTCTTTTGTTGAATGTTTTAAAAGATAGACTGTTTTTGTTGCTCACACCAGTCCCACGACTGATCCGGAGTTTATTGTTTCTTTCCTAAACTCTGGGTGCTCATTATATTTCTACACGAGCAGTCTAGAGTTGGGTTTTTCAGATAGTCAGGTTTAGTAGATTATCTGGAGTTAGTTCAGTCTTTGGATCGCACCAGTCTTGCCTAGCTTGGTGCATCGTTATGGGGAGTTCGAGCTATTGCTGGATGGATTCTTGGAAATGGAGTTGCGGTTATTTTTGGAGTTATTCCTTGAAGACTGTTTTAGAGTTATATTATTCCGCTGCTAGATGTTATCTATTTTCTTTTCCGCTGTTGTTTTATTGTATCATATCTCTGATGTATATTGATATCTATTGGATCATCTGTTGTATCAGATATTGTATCAAAGCTGTATATCAATGTATTATTCTTTTATTCCGCTGTGTTGTTTACTTAATGATTGTTATAAGCTCCGGCGAATCGGATTTGAACGGTCGAATCTATGACATTCGAATACGATTTGAAGTATGGATGTCGATTTTTGAGCGGGCAAAATCCTTCTCGTTACAGCAAATCAATGGTGAGATCTTCTCACTCAATCGGATACATGATTTAATTTAAATACCTGATTTAAATTATCGGTTATTTGCTTGGATGATAATTGTTATCAGTTGAGTTGAATTAGACCCTATGCGCCGCATAATAGCGGATGATACTATGTTAAACCCATATACCACGATATTCCACCTCGAAGTGGTATTGGTATTATACACGTATTTGGAGTGATTGATTCCCCGCATTATATAGCGGATGAGACCCTATGCATCGTATAATAGCGGATGATATTTTATAAATCTCATATACCGCGATATTCCATCTCAAAGTGGAATTGGAATTTAATAGTTGTGCTAACGTCTGTGGATGCAGGGAAACAGGTTGGAGGGATCCAACTGGATTCCGCAAATATTGAATTTGTTTCAAATGTTGTGTGATTGATTGTTTATAATCTCTGTGTGATTATATTTGTGATTGAAATCATTGAAGCCTATAGTTTAGCCCAATATACTTTTGGTATCGTACGATACCGGAAACAAAAGAATTGGATTTTTAAAATTAGAATTGAAAATTTATCGTAAAATTTAAATTTTAAAATTGGATAAATTTAAAAGAAGAATTTTTAAAAGGATAAAGTTTTATTTTTGAATCATATTGAATAAAATTCCAAAATATGGGTAAAGGCTTAATAAATGGATTTCGGGTAATATTTTTCAAAGGTTTAAGAATTTATTTAAAATACAGATTTTAAATAGGTTGGAAGAAATAAAGGAATCTATTTCTAAAGAAAATAAATATGGAATTCAATTTGGAATTTGATTGGGTGTTTGAAAATAAATCTTTAGGAAATCGATTTAAAATTGATTTGGTGTCTAAAAAATAAATTTTGGGAAATCAATTCTGAAATCGATTTGGAGTTTGAAATAAATGTTTGGAAAATCATTTTGGGATTTTATTTTGTATTTAAAATAAATTTGGAAATAAATTTGAAAATTGCTTTGGTGTTGGAATTGAATATTTGGAAAACGATTTAAAAATTAAATATGTGTGGATATTTGGAAATTTAAATTCACAATGGGAATTTCTAAAGGAAAGGGAAATTTGTTTTAAAATAAACATTGGTTTATTTTTAAAGTGTGGAAAGAAATTTATGGATTTGGAATGTAAAATTAAAATAAATCGAAAAGGATTTATTGATTTATTTAAATGGGCCATTTTGAAATGGAAAGTGTATTCTTCCCTGGGAAGCCGAGTATATTTCAAAGTAGCTTTGAAGTATGAAATAAAAAGTTTTAAAGTTGATTTTAAAAGAATATTTCAGAGAAATTATTTCTTGAGTTTTTTTTAAATCTTTAAAGTAAAGACTTATTTTAATTAATTAAACAAGTGATTATTTTAAAGATTTAATTGATATTTGATTTAGAAAAGGGTTATTTAAATATTTAAACTCTATCTACTAATTTTATTTTAAAAATTAGTTTTGGACTTAATTTTTTGTGAATTATTAGTATAATATTTTCATAACTATTATTTAAGCAAGTGTTTTAAAATAATTTTATTATAAATATTTCCAAGTATATATATTTGGATAAGTATTTTACATTATTTTTAAAGTATCTGAACTCGGCAAATTTTCAGTGGAATTAAATAAATATTTGGAAATTTATTCTACATGAGGAAGGTAATATGAAATTTGTTTTCAAAAGGGTTGAAGTGCCAAAATTTAATCTAGCGAAGATATTTTTGAAAATAAATAATTGGGGAAAAATTATTAAATCTTTGTGATTGTCGTGAATGTTAATTGATAGTTAAATAACCGACTATCAATATTGGCCTTTTAATGGCATTTGAATTTCGATGCGACCGGGGGTCGGATTTGTGACGACCCAGAATTTTTGAGCATTAAAAATCGAAATATTTAATTGATTTTAAATTGTTTAATGGTTAACTATCAACTTAAATTACGAATATCTTGATTTATTTGACAATTAAATTGTAGAATTAAATAATTTGAATTGAATAAAATATGAAACCTGAGATTTTAAGCCTGTTAAATATAATTTGAAGGCTTGTAAAATTTATATTGATAACACTGAAGATAATAGAAGTTGTAAAATTGAATTTAACAGTCGTTGGTTCAGTTTTAAAATTCTATCGTTTTAAATTGAATTTAAAAATAGCCTTCCGTGGAACAGTTTCGGAATTTGACGAAACCATTTCCATTGGATCCGTAATATTGAATTATTATCGGATTTTAAATTTGGTAGTGTTTGGAGTTGTCGTGTGATCATTCGATAGATGAACGCGTTGGAAATTTAATTGATAGTAGCCGATTCGAAATTTAAATATAATACTTCAACTAGTCAAATACATCTCACATCAGAACTTTTGGAGCCCATTTTCGAATCACTGTACCAGTCTCAGCCGACGTGTAATATTCATTTCCATTTTTCAATCAGTTCAAAGTATTGTTTTAAGAAATAATAAAATAAAAGGAGAAGCTTTCTTTTTATATTATTTGCCAAGCCTTGCCTTGGAAGCTAAAGGAAAAATAATATAAACCTAACAGCCGAAGAAAAATCTCGAAAATCATTTTCTCGTTCGTTCAATATTTCGAAAACATGGCCGAATCTTGTCATCTTTTCCCACAACTCCAATTTTAGTTCGAAAAAAAAATATAATCCTAAATGGATCAAAACTCAGGCCGAAGTCGTATAAATCAATTCATGGTCGTCTCTGTAGAAGCTCGCGAGGTCGTGTAGTGGGGCGACTCAACAGTAGCGATCGAGGCTAGGCGGCAGTGCTGGGGGGAACTCGAGTACTCGCGCGCATGGACGCAGTAGTGATGGGTGATTTTTGTGGAGGAGCATCGCGTCTAGGCTGCGAACTAGGGTTGGAGCGCCGCGATTTGGGTTTTGTTCGTGTGGTCGTTGGGGTTCGTGTCGTTAAGATGTTGCGATCTCGACTCGGCTAGGGCTGCAAGGGTGACGTGTTGGGTTGCGCGCGTGGAGGAAGGGCAGGAGCATGGCGAAATGATTGGTAGATTGGGTAGTTCTTGATGGCAAGGTCGACGTGGTGTCGTTTGAAGGGTCTGACTGGGTTGGCTTTGAGGTCCAAAACGTGAAGAAAACAAGGTGGTTTGGATTGGATTGCAAAGTAAAGGTCAAAGGTGAGTTAATCTCACTCAGTTTAAAATTTAAATTTAAAATGATTAAATTTAAATAATTGTTTGAATGGTTGAATGAGTTGATGTGATAGAGTATGATTGGACTTGCTATATTATATTGTGCTGACGTTTGTGGATGCAGGGAAAACAGGTTGGTGGGATCCAACTGGATCCCTCAATAGTTATTTAAATTATTTAAATTCCCCTGTTATGATGATTGGATATTTTATGATGGATTATGTTGAATATTGAATGCTATGTTTCGATTGGATAATTGGGTATAATGAATTTCCAGAAAAAAATATAACTTGGATGTTGGAAAGAAATAAAGTGAATTTATAAGTAAAATAATTATGAACATTTGAATAAATTTAAGAATGAAATAAAAATAAAATAAAGTGATATAAGAATTCTAATTAATAAATCTTGAGTATAGAAAAGAGATTTTTGAATAAGTAGAAAGTTAATGAATTGGAAACTCCAATGCTAATACCTAAAAGAACAAAACATTTATTCTAAATTTAGGATTCTAAATTTTGAAAGAGTCAAAGAATAAAATGGGAAAAGCTTGAAATTTGTATATTTCAGTTAAAAAAAAAATTTAAAATCAAACAACAAATAATAATAATAAAATAAAGTCCATAAGTAATGAATTTTGAAATGAACCGAGCAAGTAAAGAAATTTATTTTAAATAGAATGAATTGGAAATCAATTCGGGAAATTGATTTAAGTGCATAAAGTTGGAATCCTCTCTGGATGGCCAAGTACAAGTTTTTAAAAGTAAATTTGTAAATATAAATTAAATGCTTTAAAGTTGTTTATTTTAGAAAGCAAGTTTTGTAAAATTTATTATTTTTAATATTTAAATTCTATAGTAAGTATTTTTCTCAAATCTATTATAGTAGTAATTATTTAAACCAGTGAATTAGTATTTTGTTTCAAAAGTGAAAATTTAGTTTATATTTTATTAAGTAACTTTATTTTCAAAAATTTATATAAGAATGTATTTTTAACAAAGTATTAAAGTAGTTTTAACTTAAATGTTTAAAAAGTATATATATATCTCAAAGTAAAATGTTTAAAATTATTTTAAAAAAAATTATTTTTGTGCTTGGTGATTTCAGAGATGGATAGAAAATATTTGAGGAAAGTTGATTCTGAAAAGAAAGATGATTTTGAAACTGTTTTCAAAGGATTGAAAATAGAAATATATCTTGTGAAGATATTTTGAAGTTAATAAATAATTTGGGAAATTATTTATTGTGTGATGGATGTTGTGAATATTAATTGATAGTTAAATCACCGACTATCAATATTGGCCAAATGCGCTGATCGTTTCGAAGAGACCGGGATCAAGATTAATTTCTCGAAAACCACTTCGATTCGGTTTGTACGTTTCGCGTAAACGATTTTGGATTCGAAGAGGGAGCAGTGAAGTGCAAGGGCTAGTCGCTACTAATCCTGAGGATATTTCCAAAATGGATGTAGTAGGAATAGTGCCTTCGGTTCCGTTCGAACCCGGGACGGACTTGTATGGATGAATGCTTGCGAAACATCGTCAGGTGGACGATGGGCATTCTAAGTGAAACGTTCTAAAGGTAAAGCTTAGCCTCAGGCCTCATCAAATGGGAATGACTGAAAATCAGGGGATATGCAGCAAGGTTAGGTGGGTCATGCCCAAGCAGGACAAGATAATTCCCCTGTCTAGATGTCCCTTATATATTTTTCGGCTTAGTGGGTGGTTGGTCGCGCCGACCACGGGGTTTATCTTGTTGGGACTGTTCAGTAAGGAATGGTTCCGGCTTTGTGTTGCAGGGGATGAAGGGAGTAGTCCTCGGTACGGTGATCTAGGCCCCGTACTGTGACAGGTGGTACCCCAGTGCCTAGTCATTGTTGGAAATCCATTCTCCCTACGAGCCTTTTACGAGTTTTGTTTGTATTACCCACTCCGTGTCTAGTTGCTGGAATTTAATCATGTAACAATTTTGGCTATTTTATAAGTATTTGTATATAGACCCTATTATAATATCAGAGGATTTCTATAAAAAGTGTTTTAGCTATCGTAAGGTAAAAACCCGACATGTTTATTTGTGGCGTGGTCTTACGAGATGCTTTGTTTTCAAAGGATTTTTGAAACTTTAGAAATCAATGGGGTGTGATTTTCTCACGCTGGTATTCCAGACTGACTCGGGTGTTATTTAACTATAATGCTCGGGTCAGACCGAGTATTATAGGATACATGATATGATGCTGTGGAGCTCAGGAGACGAGCTGGATGACGATACGTACTCCCGTACTTATATATATATATATATATATATATATATTCCGCTGTTTGAGTTGCGTATTCTAAGTTGTTGTGTATTCATTGTATGATATTGATGTGATCTGTGATTGATGTACTCTGATGATGTAATATATAAACAGAAATATTTGATGTTGAGTAAAGATTATATATTATATATTATATTTTATTCCGCTGCGATGGTTAGATTCTGATGTTGATTTTGTTTTCTCTTCTTCTTAAACCCAAATGGTTCGTAATTTTGTGCAACTTGAGTTGAATTGTTGTAGAATAGTGTTAACTCAAGGGGTACGGATTTGCGGGCTGTTACAGTGGTATCAGAGCTTAGGTTGGTGATAACCTTGGCTCTGGTGGGAATTACTCATTGAATAGAGTCCGTAGTACTCTAGGATGAGTTTAAGAGTATAAATAGATATGAGTGCGTATTTGTTAGTGAATATAAAATTGTTTTTATATTGTGTTGATTTATCGGTTGAGTGTTTATGGATTCTGGTCGATGTGTGGGACGCCATGTCATCGATAGGGATTTCTAAACTCTTGAACAAGATAAACCGACACAGTATTGTTTTAACTAGGGTAAATGAAATAATTTTACCCAAATTTATTTTATGTATATAAAAGAAAATTATTTTCTTAATTATTATAACCATATATGGGTTTTTGGTTGTTAGAAGTGATAAATATTAAATTATTATCATTGTATGATAATTGAATAGAGATTGAAATAATAACTAAAGATTAAGGAATAGATTAACCTAATAGATGCAATCTATGAATGTGATTCATAATGGAATAAGGAATTGAATTCATAATTAAAAACTAAGAAACCAATTCATACCAAATGAATTTGTAAATGTAAACTATAATGTAAATTATAGTGTAATTAATTATTAAAGTAAGATTAAATTTCCAAAGAATTTTTTTTTTGAATTTAAAATCTAAAGAGTTTGGAATTTAAAAATATTGGATGGAATTTAGAAAGAGAATAAAAGCATTGAACTCTTTTGGTTGCAAGAAAAAAACTTCGATGATGACTGCAGCATCATCGATGGTCATTTTCGAGTTTCCAGAAGTGAAATTGCTACCAAATTGTTTTGGATTGAAATCGTTTGCAAAATTGGTTGAGTTTTGAAATTCAAAGAGATAAATTAAATTTTTCCAAGGAATTCTGGACATAGAAGATTTCAAAGGGAATTTTGAAATGTTGAAAGATTGTTTAAACTTTGGAATTTTAACTAAGAACATTTATGGCATATAAAAGTTTGATGACTGGTAAATTTGGAATTTGTTGAAATAAAATTCAACGGTGCAAGTAAAGTGAAACCGAGTACTGGAATTTAAAATTGAATTGTGTGGAGTTATGTGGAATGGGAAAATTAGTCAGGATGGACTAAAGATAATAAATGTTTGGACATAACATTTATTGGAATAAATGATCAAATAATGTACTTATAAAGAGAAGTTGATATTAATAAGAAGGGATTGAAAATTTTAATTCAGCAAATAAAATTTAACTTAAGTGAATGAAAATGAAGGAAATATAAGCTTTGAATAATGGAATTTAAATTTAAAGGCTAAGATGAAATTAACCTGGATTGGGAATAAAATTTTAACTGAATTAAAATAAATTGAATAAGCTGAAAATAATATCCAGTTGTATTCGAATTAAATTGAAATCGAATTGAGTTAAGTAAAACTGAGTCAAAATAAAATTGAATTGGAATAAGAATTCAATTGAATTATTTGATGGAACTAGATTCACACCCAAGCAAATGGAAATTGAATAAGGATTAGAATGGAAATCCATAAATCAGAATAACTTATAGGAGAATTAAAAATACATAGAAATAAAATATGCTTTGGCTATGAGTAAATAGAAGGCTTGAGTTAAAATAAAGATGAATATATTCAAGCTTATGATGAATGGAATTGTATAAAATAGTAAGTTGTGACTTATAAAATTGGAAATGGAATACAAAGCCCAAAATTTAATATTTTGATGAATTGGGAAATGAAAAGAAAAAAAATCCAAACTTGAATTATAAACTATATTGGACTTAAGAAGATTAAATGGAGTGATATTTGGAAATGAAATTCAAGTGTTGGATTATAAATAAGGCAATAACTAATTTGATAATAAATTAGTTAATGAAATGTGTAAATGGAGTTCAATGTAATTAAATAGAAGCTGAAGTGAAAGCTAATAATGAAAATTGGAGATAAAACTCAAGCTATGAATTGAATTCGACTTGAATCATTAGTGAGGACAATATAATTGAAGGGGCCTTGCAATTAATTAAATGATTTGTGAATGAAATTGCAATGTAAGTTAATAAAATTTAATGGAAAATTAAAAAGTGAATGGTGGAATCAGAACTTGAGATATCAATTAAAATTAGACTTGAAGTGTTAACAAAGTAAATATAATTTGAAAGTCTAGAATAAAAATGAAATGGATTAAAATAGTAATGATATGAATTGCAAATAAAATCCAAATCAGTGGAAATAAGATGGAAATGGCTTTGTGATAAATTAAATAAGTTGAATCTGGGAAGTTAAATTCTATAATAACCAATCAAATGAAATTGCAAATTTAAAATGAGGTTGTATTGAAATAGAATCAAGTTAAATTGAAAAGAGAACTTATTTGCAAACTGAGAATGAGCTTAAGTATAAAATTTGAACAGATTGAAGTAAAATTCGGTGAGTTGCCGATAATATTTAATGGAATGAAAATGCTTAAATAAATAATTGTAAACCATTTAAATTATTAAGGGATTGAAATAACTTGAGGCAATAAGGAAAATAGAATGTGTCAAGTTTATTAGAATAGTTTAAATGAATGTGGATAAACTAATTTTATATTGAATAAATAAATGATGGAATAAATAAGTATCAAATGAAATGTGGTTTTAAATGAGTTGAGAAATGGTTATAAAATGAAATAGCTTGGAGTGTCTTCGAGCTAAATAAAATAGTTTGGAATAAACAAATATGGAATGAAATGCAAATAAATGGATTATAAATGAAATTTAAATGGAGTGTGTCGAGCTAAAAAAAAATGCTTCTGAATGGATTAAAATAAAAAGGAATAAATGGTTGTTGGATGTAAATGGAAGTAATTAAAATTCTATGTGTTGATAAGGGTAAAATAAATTGATTTTGAAAGCAACTGAATTAAATATGAGTTCAGTTTGCTTAAGAATAAATTAAATGTAAGCAATTGAGTTTTAAACCATTTAAATTGATGAGATTGTAAATGAATGGATTGAAAACCATTCAAATTGAATGAAAATGGTTTATAAATTAATTGAAACAGTTAGATTAGTATGAAAACTGTATAAGTTGCTTACAGAAAAAAATGTTTAGTGTGAATTTCTTTTAGAATTCATATGTTTTAACTATTGCAAGTTAGTGAAATGTGTTAAACTTCTTATATTTGGCACTTACATGTTTAAATTGAGTAAGTACAGGTACCTGGAAGCCGTGTGGCTGGATTTGGTAGGGCTATTTGCTAAAAATAATAAGCCGCTTGCTTAAAATGCTAAATAAGGTACGCCTGCGCAATTAAAATAGGAAATATGAACTGTTTTTGGTTTTTCCGACCGTGTGGGTCGATGTATATATATTTATCTCTTTTATCAAATTGCAAAAGCTCCTCCGTACAAAGGAAACTCTGCCAAAATTTTTCAAAAATTTTGGGAGTTAGAAATTTTTTGGAAATTTTGAAGAATTTTGTTAACGACAACGATTACAAACTAGGAATTGAAATAAGTTAGTGAATGAAACTAATTAAAATAATGACATGAATTAGTTATAAATGAAAAATAAAATTTAATATTTAGAGTTAAAGATAAATTAAATTCGTATGGAAATGAAAGAATCAATTTAAATAGAAATGGATATAAACGAGCAGTAAGGTGAAAATAAATATAAGAAGCATATAAAATGCTTAAACTAAACTTAAGAGGGAATGGTGAAGTCTTAAATGGAAATTGATAATACTAATGTGATGTAAGTCAATTTTGGAACGAATAGTTATTGGCATTTTGTAAGAAAGTCGTGTTGAGATTGGATATTAGTGCTAAGCAGGTTATGCAGGTATTATAAAAGGGAAAATAGAATTGGTTCTTGATTTCAAGAGATAAATATGAAATGCTCGACAAAAAGGTATGTGTTTAAATTTGGTATGAAATTTGATTGGGATTTGGTTTTGGATTGAGCCACTTGGCTTTTCTGTTTTCTTTTTGGATTTGGGAGGCCGTAGAGCCATTTTGTAGTTGTACCGAGCTAGCCGCGCAAAGGAAACGCTGGCAAAAATTTTCGGGAATTTAGGGTGTTCGAAAAATTTTGAGAAAATTTTGATAATTCAAGATTTGATTTTTAATTTGAAACTTGAATGGTTAAATAAATGGTATAGTCTGAAACTAGGGAAAGGTTTGGGAAGTTAATAAGAATGATAATGGATCTTTTATAAAAGATAGTTGGTAAGATGTTGAACTGTTAGAAACTGTTTGGTTTTTGGAAAACAATAGTAACGGGTATTGGGTCATTCTTCCTAACTAGTAATTTCGGGGACGAAATTCTTTTAAGGGGGAAGGAATGTGACGACCCAGAATTTTTGAGCATTAAAAATCGAAATATTTAATTGATTTTAAATTGTTTAATGGTTAACTATCAACTTAAATTATGAATATCATGATTTATTTGACAATTAAATTGTAGAATTAAATAATTTGAATTGAATAAAATATGAAACCTGAGATTTTAAGCCTGTTAAATATAATTTGAAGGCTTGTAAAATTTATATTAATAACACTGAAGATAATAGAAGTTGTAAAATTGAATTTAACAGTGGTTGGTTCAGTTTTAAAATTCTATCGTTTTAAATTGAATTTAAAAATAGCCTTCCGTGACACAGTGTCGGAATTTGACGAAACCAGTTCCATTGGATCCGTAATATTGAATTATTATCGGATTTTAAATTTGGTAGTGTTTGGAGTTGTCGTGTGATCATTCGATAGATGAACGCGTTGGAAATTTAATTGATAATAGCCGATTCAAAATTTAAATATAATACTTCAACTAGTCAAATACATCTCACATCAGAACTTTTGGAGTCCATTTTCGAATCACTGTACCAGTCTCAGCCGACATGTAATATTCATTTCCATTTTTCAATCAGTTCAAAGTATTGTTTTAAGAAATAATAAAATAAAAGGAGAAGCTTTCTTTTTATATTATTTGCCAAGCCTTGCCTTGGAAGCTAAAGGAAAAATAATATAAACCTAACAGCCGAAGAAAAATCTCGAAAATCATTTTCTCGTTCGTTCAATATTTCGAAAACATGGTCGAATCTTGTCATCTTTTCCCACAACTCCAATTTCAGTTCGAAAAAAAATATATAATCCTAAATGGATCAAAACTCAGGCCGAAGTCGTATAAATCAATTCATGGTCGTCTCTGTAGAAGCTCGCGAGGTCGTGTAGTGGGGCGACTCAACAGTGGCGATCGAGGCTAGGCGGCAGTGCTGGGGGGAACTCGAGTACTCGCGCGCATGGACGCAATAGTGATGGGTGATTTTTGTGGAGGAGCATCGCGTCTAGGCTGCGAACTAGGGTTGGAGCGCCGCGATTTGGGTTTTGTTCGTGTGGTCGTTGGGGTTCGTGTCGTTAAGATGTTGCGATCTCGACTCGGCTAGGGCTGCAAGGGTGACGTGTTGGGTTGCGCGCGTGGAGGAAGGGCAGGAGCATGGCGAAATGATTGTTAGATTGGGTAGTTCTCGATGGCAAGGTCGACGTGGTGTCGTTTGAAGGGTCTGACTGGGTTGGCTTTGACGTCCAAAACGTGAAGAAAACAAGGTGGTTTGGATTGGATTGCAAAGTAAAGGTCAAAGGTGAGTTAATCTCACTCATTTAAAATTTAAATTTAAAATGATTAAATTTAAATAATTATTTGAATGGTTGAATGAATTGATGTGATAGAGTATGATTGGACTTCCTATATTATATTGTGCTGACGTTTGTGGATGCAGGGAAAACAGGTTGGAGGGATCCAACTGGATCCCTCAACAGTTATTTAAATTATTTAAATTCCCCTGTTATGATGATTGGATATTTTATGATGGATTATGTTGAATATTGAATGCTATGTTTCGATTGGATAATTGGGTATAATGAATTTCCAGAAAAAAATATAACTTGGATGTTGGAAAGAAATAAAGTGAATTTATAAGTAAAATAATTATGAACATTTGAATAAATTTAAGAATGAAATAAAAATAAAATAAAGTGATATAAGAATTCTAATTAATAAATCTTGAGTATAGAAAAGAGATTTTTGAATAAGTAGAAAGTTAATTAATTGGAAACTCCAATGCTAATACCTAAAAGAACAAAACATTTATTCTAAATTTAGGATTCTAAATTTTGAAAGAGTCAAAGAAGAAAATGGGAAAACCTTGAAATTTGTATATTTCAGTTAAAAAAAAATTTAAAATCAAACAACAAATAATAATAATAAAATAAAGTCCATAAGTAATGAATTTTGAAATGAACCGAGCAAGTAAAGAAATTTATTTTAAATAGAATGAATTGGAAATCAATTCGGGAAATTGATTTAAGTGCATAAAGTTGGAATCCTCTCTGGATGGCCAAGTACACGTTTTTAAAAGTAAATTTGTAAATATAAATTAAATGCTTTAAAGTTGTTTATTTTAGAAAGCAAGTTTTGTAAAATTTATTATTTTTAATATTTAAATTCTATAGTAAGTATTTTTCTCAAATCTATTATAGTAGTAATTATTTAAACCAGTGAATTAGTATTTTGTTTCAAAAGTGAAAATTTAGTTTATATTTTATTAAGTAACTTTATTTTCAAAAATTTATATAAGAATGTATTTTTAACAAAGTATTAAAGTAGTTTTAACTTAAATGTTTAAAAAGTATATATATATCTCAAAGTAAAATGTTTAAAATTATTTTAAAAAAATTTATTTTTGTGCTTGGTGATTTCAGAGATGGATAGAAAATATTTGAGGAAAGTTGATTCTGAAAAGAAAGATGATTTTGAAACTGTTTTCAAAGGATTGAAAATAGAAATATATCTTGTGAAGATATTTTGAAGTTAATAAATAATTTGGGAAATTATTTATTGTGTGATGGATGTTGTGAATATTAATTGATAGTTAAATCACCGACTATCAATATTGGCCAAATGCGCTGATCGTTTCGAAGAGACCGGGATCAAGATTAATTTCTCGAAAACCACTTCGATTCGGTTTGTACGTTTCGCGTAAACGATTTTGGATTCGAAGAGGGAGCAGTGAAGTGCAAGGGCTAGTCGCTACTAATCCTGAGGATATTTCCAAAATGGATGTAGTAGGAATAGTGCCTTCGGTTCCTTTCGAACCCGGGACGGACTTGTATGGATGAATGCTTGCGAAACATCGTCAGGTGGACGATGGGCATTCTAAGTGAAACGTTCTAAAGGTAACGCTTAGCCTCAGGCCTCATCAAATGGGAATGACTGAAAATCAGGGGATATGCAGCAAGGTTAGGTGGGTCATGCCCAAGCAGGACAAGATAATTCCCCTGTCTAGATGTCCCTTATATATTTTTCGGCTTAGTGGGTGGTTGGTTGCGCCAACCACGGGGTTTATCTTGTTCGGGACTGTTCAGTAAGGAATGGTTCCGGCCTTGTGTTGCAGGGGATGAAGGGAGTAGTCCTCGGTACGGTGATCTAGGCCCCGTACTGTGACAGGTGGTACCCCAGTGCCTAGTCATTGTTGGAAATCCATTCTCCCTACGAGCCTTTTACGAGTTTTGTTTGTATTACCCACTCTGTGGCTAGTAGCTGGAATTTAATCATGTAACAATTTCGGCTATTTTATAAGTATTTGTATATAGACCCTATTATAATATCAGAGGATTTCTATAAAAAGTGTTTTAGCTATCGTAAGGTAAAAACCCGACATGTTTATTTGTGGCGTGGTCTTACGAGATGCTTTGTTTTCAAAGGATTTTTGAAACTTTAGAAATCAATTGGGTGTGATTTTCTCACGCTGGTATTCCAGACTGACTTGGGTGTTATTTAACTATAATGCTCGGGTCAGACCGAGTATTATAGGATACAGGATATGATGCTGTGGAGCTCAGGGGACGAGCTGGATGACGATATGTACTCCCGTACTTATATATATATATATATATATTCCGCTGTTTGAGTTGCGTATTCTAAGTTGTTGTGTATTCATTGTATGATATTGATGTGATCTGTGATTGATGTACTCTGATGATGTAATATATAAACAGAAATATTTGATGTTGAGTAAAGATTATATATTATCTATTATATTTTATTCCGCTGTGATGGTTAGATTCTGATGTTGATTTTGTTTTCTCTTCTTCTACCTCTTCTTCTTAAACCCAAATGGTTCGTAATTTTGTGCAACTTGAGTTGAATTGTTGTAGAATAGTGTTAACTCAAGGGGTACAGATTTGCGGGCTGTTACAGGATTCCAAATGGATGTTCAAAAATCACATCGAACCTTTGTGATTGTGATGGATCTTTTGTTTAAAAGATCAAAGTGGAAATTTATTGTGATTTGTTTCAATTCGAATGTAACACTTATTTTTAAAATAAGCACTCGTTATTCGGGTTAGCCGGAAAAGGACCTTGTGTCATAAAACCCAATCCGACTAATGATACGATGAAATGGGATTGCATTTGAAGACGGTATTGAATACCAGGTATTTTCAAAAGCGAAAGGATTACCTATCGAATGTCTCTCCACTGGGTTCCTCCGGTATAAAGATTTTATCACCCTTTGTGATGGGGATTCCGAATGTGATTATTGAATATCCAGATTTGCAAGGGCTTCTTTGAAGTGCCTTCAGTTCTGTTCGATCCCCGAACGGACTTGTATGGATGTGTGTCTGGCGTTACACTTTGAGATGTAAAGCTGGTTTCTATCAAATACATTTCTGTTGGTGGCGGAGAATTTATTCTCTTAACTTAACACCCTTCTCTGAGACGTACGAGCTCAGAGGTTATGTAGTTGATGTTACTAGGGATACATTCCCAATTTGGTAATGTGACATACGAAGTGCTTCTGATCATTTGTTGATCAAAGCATGACTTTGTGAAAAGTGTTGCTTTGTGGACGAAACCTCGTCGGATCTCACACCCTAAAAATGGTCAAAACAGGAAAGATGCGGCAAGGTTATTTGGGAGTAAAGCCTGTTGAGGGTATGCCATTTCCTTCTAGAAAAGGGTCGTATCATGGTATGGAGCCCAGATATTTAACCTATATTGTTGCTGCAAATTTATTATACTTCGTGGTTGTTGCTTTGTGGTTGAGGATCCTCGGATAAAGGTCGCAAACGACTGGGGATGGCGTACTCGTGTAGTAGTTACCTAGTTACAGAGATAACCTGGCATAGTGTTGGCAAAGATCCGGTTAGGTTCTCGAGGCGTCCCTCCAGAGGCGTACCCATGTGGCAATAGGAAGTTCCTTAGCCTGACCATTTGTTTGAAATCCAAAGAAACAATATGAGCCCTTTATGATTGCAATTGTATAACCCGCCTCCTTCAGAGGTAGCTATAGAAGGCATAATATAATGGTACCTACGGTGGCTAAGATTAATATTATACTTTTCAAATGTTTTCCACATTATGCACTAATGATAATATTAACAAGGATTTTGCGCATCAAGCATGTTTGACTATCATAAGGAGAAATCTCCCCCAAGTCTGCGATACATTGTGTATGTGTCGGGAGGCCTTATGGTAGTTTAATTTTCCAAAAGCATAGAGGATTTCTTTTATTTTCTTTGTGAAAATAATTGTTCTTAAGATATCATACCAGTCCCATGAGTCATCTAGAGTTTATTGTTCCCTTTCTAAACTAGGTGCCCACTAATATCCACACGGGAAGCCTAGAGTCAGGTTATCAGTTATTCTGGAGCGAAGTAAAAAAAGAGATGCTATGGAGATTAGGAGCAAGCTGGATGGCGAGGCGTATCACTAGTATATGTAATATTTCCTTTCCGCTGCTATGTTGTTGTGCACCCTGATAATGTATGTATAAACTGATATGGTGTTTTTGCTTTAAAGATATTCATTTATCTATTATATTTGTTCCGCTGCGACATGTGAGATTCTGTTATTGTTTCTGTTTCTTCTTCTATCTTCTTCTTCTTAAACCCTAACGGTTCGGTTTTCCGGCATTCGACTGTGCGGCAATGGATACAGTGGACGTATCGATGTCGATTTACGAAAGTCAAAAAATTGGGTTGTTACAATTTGAACAATTAATCATTCTTTAATTACTTTTATAAATCAATTAATTAATCTTCAAACACCGACTACACACCCTTTAACTATTAATTAATTAACCTTAGTCGATAATTAATTAACCTATTTATTAAGTAATAAGCCCCTAATTATTAATTAATAAATCCTTAATTACAAATTAATTAATTTCTAATTAATTAATTAATCTCTAATTATGAATTAATTAATCTGTAATTAATTAATATATAACCCTTGATTATTAATTAATTAACCCTTAATCATTAATTAATTAATTTCTCATTAATTACTTCATTAATTTAATTAATCTTTAATCACCACAGACCTTAATTAACTTTAAGATAAACCATTTATCTTTATTGATTACTTAATTATCATTAACACATAAATTTAAAACATTTTATATTTCAATTAACTATTTAATTAAAAATTTAAATTTAAGTTTTATTTAAAGACTTAAGAATCCAACTTAATTAATTTAAGAAAAATGAATCATACAACTTCTCTTAAACCAATATTTAAAAACATTTGTTACATAAGAGAAAATTGATTTAAGAAATAATTTAAACTTAATTTATTTTAAAATTTAATAACTTACTTATTTAAAACTTTAAACTTGAAACGTCAACTACCCAAGTCAATCCCGGTACCAAACTCGAGTCAGCCTTGAAAACTATCCCCTATTTTTTAACTTGTTTGGTTTAAAAATTTTTTAAAACTGTTGCATGCAAATCCACTCACGTCAATTTGAAGCCAAACCCGTGGAACAGCTTCCTTTCCTCGAGTTTCCCTCTGAGTCACTGCCTTCTTCCCAAACCCACAATTCCAACCCAATCCCTCTAACACGCGTGCACGTGCATGCCTGGACTTCACCACTTCGATCATCGCCGTTACTTCCCACATGTCGGCGACCATCTCCTCAAAACGTCCGACCACCCAAAACTTCAACCCAAACACAAAATCGACATCAAGCTAACATAGTCTAACTGGGAAGAACTCGACATCCCAAAAACCACTTCGACCTGACAACGCTGACCACCGGCACTTTCGACTCTCTGTCCATAGGTTCACCATGCGACCCTGCGTCGATCCCCTTGCTCCGATGGACCCCGGTGCTACGCTAACGATATAGTAGCCCTAATTTCAACCTCGACCAAAACTGGGTATTAAACCCTACTCCAATGCCTAGCCACCACACGGTGTTTTAAAAATCCACCTACAATTTTTCCCTAGCTCGCCACTTCTTCGCTTCCTCCATTAGTGACCCTGACCACCCCTAGCTCCCCGATCACCAGAAAAACCCCAAAATCCCTTTTCTGATCAACCATGAATTCCTCACTCGAAACAAAACTAGAAATCCTGATTTAACTTTTAAAAATCATGATTTTTGATGATAATTTAGATTATATAAGTGAATCAAAGAATTGTGATGTTTGAATTTAACATGTTTTCAAAGTTTTCACTGTCTTTCCCATTTTCCAGATAAATATTCAAACTTATTATACGTAAATATATTTTTAAAAATTAATTTATGTTTAAAAAAGTTAACTTATTTGAATTTCACAGCTTATAAGAGACTAAATGAGGAGAGTTTAATTTTGGTCTAGATTTTAAACATTATAACTTAATAACATAGATGAATATATATATATATATATATATATATATATATATATATATATATATATATCCAGACATGCACACTTAACCATTTGCATATTTATAACATGCAAACCTAATTTTCACTCGTGCAAACAATTGTCACATCATTCTTTCATATATTCATCACATGCAACAAATTAAAACAAGAATTAGTTTTGTTTATTCACAGTTATAAGATATTTGAACAGAGCTTTGAACTGGATTGCCTTTTTGATTTTGAAAACTGGAAAAAATACTTGATCTTTTGAAACTTAAAACTGGAAATTTGTTAAAATGATCTTGCCTTAGAACTAAAATGAATTTACTTTGATGTGTTAGATATTTCAGGTTTGAGATAGTGGTTTTGAAGAAAATTATTGTTAATTTTCTGGTTTGTATATTGTTTACAGACTTTTGATTTTCTTGAGTTTGAAAAATGAAGATAGGAAAGAAATAGAGAAAGAAGAGATAGATATATTTATAGTTTGATTTATCTTTTATTTAAAAATGAAAAGAAAATAAATTACATGACACTTGTAATTTGCATGATAATATTTTCTTATATTTGTTAAATTACATGCTAATAACTCTACACTTGTATTACGAATGTATTTATTATTCTTTCATAAATATTTTTATAAAACCATATATTTAATTTCTATTTAGTTAATGCATTTTCTTAATTTATATTTATAAAATCCTTTAAAGAAAATAATATAAAAATAATTATATACTAATAAAAATCATATACATATATATACATATATTTTTAAATCTAATTTATTTAAGATATTTATCTTTTGAATTCTAAATTCAAATTCAAATTCAATTTAAAATCAACTCACCTATATAAATAACACATAATTTATTTATTTGAAAAATAACGATTCTATTTAAAATCTACTGATATATATATATATATATATACATATACATGTAAACAACCCATTATTATTTGTTTTAAAAGAATAATTTGCCAATTTTAAAATAATTTGTAATAGAAAATTATCACATTTTATTTGCTTGAAATTCCGGGATATCACAGAGATGCTTTATGCAACTGCCTTTTGTTCAAAAGTCCATTATACAAAATTTGTCTCAGGGGTTCCGCATACTCAGTTTGTGAGATATTCCAAGTGTCTAATCTAATTGATTGTAAACATATTTTTATTCTACATGACCAATATGTGTAGTTTCTGCCGCTAAAAAATTGCGGTCTAATATTAGATATCCTTCAACAAATGTATTACTAACAAGTATATTAACCATGTTACTACAATACTATTACCAATGTTGATAGCCATTTAAAATTTTCAGAAATCAGATTATGAACACTTTGAAAACTAATGCTTTGATACAAATGTAAGGTTGCGTAATAGGGGTATTAAGGCTAAATTAAAAACAGAGGGAGGTGAATAGTGTTTTCTAATTCATATTTATCTTTTTGAAATCTTTTGAAATTGTACTTAGAATTATGTAATTATTAATCACAGAAACAATCACAGAATCAGCACACAGATAAAAGTAAAGCAACAAAAGTAAAAGGAAACATAACATCAGGATATTATACTGGTTCGGAGCTACCCTACATCCAGTCACGTATAATTCTTATACGGATTTCTTTTCAACTAATAAATGCAAGTACAATCTCGATTTCATGGCCACTGGACACAACATCCAAAATCCCAACATCTTTGTAGAGTCACTTGATTTTCGGGTTAAAAGCACAAACACTAGATTTACGGGCTACTAATCACACCCAACTGATTTACGAGCTACAATCTCACCCGCAAATATAGCGATTTGATTTGATATAGTTTTACAGACTTAGATCTTCAATCTTTATTTTAAATAATCCTACAATTCTTGAGCAGCACTTTAATCTTCAATGGAGTGAGAGAGATGATAGAAATCAGAGAGCAAATGATAAATCAAACTAATGGTGATTGAGTTTGATTTTGGTTGATATTAGGTAGAATATAATTATATTTTTATTTAGAAAATGAAAGATGATAAGGAGGAGAGAAGATGAATGAAAAATGACGATAAAATTCATTGGGAAGATAGGTATATATAGAGGAATAACGATCATGTCTGTTCATGAAGAGACATGATGAATGGACACTTCACTTTAAATTTGATTTTTGAAAACCACGGCTAGTATGTCAATATATAGGGGTAGAATATGCCGACATACTCTTTGTAATTTTGAAAAACACTTTAAAATATTATTTTGAAAATGTATTGCTTTATAAAATAATTTGATACTTTGTAAACATGCTTAAATATAATTTACACACTTTTAAATCATAATTAAACTTGAGTAAAATTATATGATACGATTTTTGAAAAATAAACCAATATAAATCAAAATTTAATGAAAACAATAACTTAGTAAAATATAGAAAATTTAAAATAATATTTATAAGTATAGGAAATTTGAAATGATTTAAAAGTTGTTTCGAAAGGGAATTTAAAATTTTATTTAAAAATATATATATATAGAGAGAGAGGGAGAGATGAGAGAGAGATCATGTGCTATTTGATTTTAACATAAATTTATGACTCTATAACTTATCTGGAATGTCTTGGAGTCTTGAATTTATCAATACTCTTGAGGCTTTATTCTCTAGCTCTTGAGTCTCTATATCAAAATTTTGAATCTCTTCAATCTTTACTTGATACTATATAGTCTTCTTAAATCATTGCCTGTCTGATATCCTACATTATATATTACACACCTTGATAAAAAATTAGTATTTATATTTCATATGATTTCCTGGGGTTTTTTCAATCAAAACCAATATCTTATGTGTTAGCACGACATTCGTTTTCAAATTTCAAAATGGAAATGCTACTTTGGAAGTTTGCTATAGAGTTATTTTAGTAAAACAGATGTTGATTTAATCCCAAAAGTATAATTTGATCTATAAAAGAAGATATGTATATTATTATTATTATTTCAAAATGATTTGAATAAAAATCAGTGTTTAGTTCTTAAATATCTGTTAAGTTATTTTATGGACGCATGTACCATATGCATTAAGGGTAGTTAGTTTGTGCATCTCATTATGATATGTTGTTTGGTAATTTTCAGTTGTCGAAATGAAAGGGAATTTTCGACGATTTTCGATAGCCAAAAGCATCCAACATAGTTGAGAACTTGAAGCCAAGTATTTGTGCAATAAAAGTAGAGTTTTGTAACTCCAGAATGGAAAGATAGTAAGTTAAAAGAAGTTTTAATTTTTTTGAACATCTTGGTTAAGTAAAGCAAACTGATATTCTATAGATACTCTTATAATGTAGTAGAATATAATACAAACATGAACTTAAGTCCTGAATATTTATAAACATAAGTAATGTGCTATGAAAAGGTTCATAAATTATTTTCGTATTAAATGAAGTATTACAAAACGTAGATGAATGTGATAACCTTTCTCGATTCAGATTCGAGTACATGATTTTGATGTGATTTATGCCAATCCAGAGAAGGATTTTTCACTCGATTCTTGGTAGCAAACACTTGACAAGGATTTTTGATGTGATCCTAATGTTTTCTGGCATAGTATATGGCTATGTAAGGAAAACAGAGGTTTCTAACCAAGGAACATGATCGAAGTCCACACTAGGAAAGTTGAGTAAGCGATACTAGTTCAAAAGAGAAATTTATGTGATGAGCAAGTGATTGGATTTGATATTGCGCACGGAAGACATACGTAGATCGTACGGCTTTAATATATTATATTCTTCTTTCACTAGAAATGCAAGGTACATGGGTTTATATGACATGCTTATGTGAGGTAATAGTTATATATGATTTAGAATGCTTAGATTCATGAAAAGATGGATGAGTTACTGTATTGTTTCATTTTTCATGTTTAACTCTCTTTTGGGTTATGCAAGTGAAACTCAGGTACTTAGAAGAAAAGGCTTGCCTATTGCTTTTAGTTTCAAGCATATGGTTTGATTGCTCAACAAATAGTATATGTTTACGCTTAACGAGTGTGTTTGTTATGTGACATACACACTGTACAAGGTATATAATACTTATATATTTTTGTTGTGTTGTCACCAGATAGGGAGGTCCCAGATTTAAGCTTACAATGATGTTGTGATTTTTCCAAACCTAGCTGCAGAAAGTAGGTGCTGCCAAAATTTTCAATAACGTATGAGACTTTAAAAGTTAATAGCTTGTTTTAATTAATTGATTTTGAAAGCCAAAGAGTGTGAAGACATTATCTTCGATTTGGAACTTTAAGGACGAATTATTTTAAAGGGGAAGAATGTAACGACCCAAAATTTTAACATTTTGATTGTAAATATATAATTAATTTTAAATATTTAAATAATTGATTTTTAAAAGCTTAATTCCTCCTTTTAATTAATAAATAATAATGGTGAACTTGCTACTAAAAAATATTTACAAAAATTAATAGTTTGAATTAATACCGATAGTGTGACCAAAAACTATTTTATGGATAAATGGTCTCAAAACCCATGAAATTATCATCCCATGGCACTGTCTCGGATTTAACAAAACTAATGTCATCAGCACCGGAGGCAATATACGTCGACGAGTTTCGTGATGAGCAGATGTGCATTGTGACAGTGCGAGCTTGAAACGTGCAACGATTAAAAGGAGTGAATTAAATAATAATATTTTTTATTATAAATATAACCCTATCCTTAACTCTCTTTCAAAATGTGACGACTCGCAAATCCGTACCCCTTTAGTCAACTCTATTCTACAACAATCAACTCAAGTTGTACAGAAATACGAATCATTTGGGTTAAAGAAGAAGAGGTAGAAGAAGAGAAAACAAAATCAACATCAGAATCTAAAATCGCAGTGGAATAAAATATAATAGATAATAAATAATCTTTACTCAAAATCAAATATACAAGTTTACATATATTACATCATCAAAGTACATCAGTCACAGCTCACATCAATAACATACAATGAATACACAACAACTCAAACACAGCGGAATAATATATATATATATATATATAAATACGAAAGTACGTATCGCCATCCTTCTCGTCTCCTGAGCTCCACAGCATCATATCCTGTATTCTATAATACTCGGTCTGACACGAGCATTACAGTTAAATAATACCCGAGTCAGTCTGGAATACCAGCGTGAGAAAATCACACCCAATTGATTATTAAAGTTTTAAAAATCCTTTGAGAACAAAAGCATCTCGTAAGACCACGCCACAAATAAACATGTCGGGTTTTTACCTTACGATAGCTAAAACAATTTTTATAGAAATCCTCTGATATTATAATAGGGTCTGTATACAAGTACTTATAAAATAGCTGAAATTGTTACATGATTAAATTCCAGCTACTAGCCACAAAAGAGGGTAATAAAAACAAAACTCGTACAAGGCTCGTAGGGAGAATGGATTTCCAATTAATGACTAGGCACTGGGGTACCACCTGTCACAGTACGGGGCCTAGATCACCGTACCGAGGAGTACGCCCGCTCCCCTGCAACACAAGGCCGGAACCATCCCTTACTGGACAGTCTCGAGTGAGATCACCCCGCGGTTGGGATGAGCAACCACACCACTAAGTTGAAATAAAAAGGGACATCTAGACTGGAATGACCTCACCCTACTTGGGTGCTACCCACCTAGCCTTGCTGCATAACCCCTGATTTTCAGTCATTCCCATTTGATGAGGCTTGAGGCTAAGCGTTACCTTTTTAGAACATATCCCTTAGAATGCCCATCGTCCACCTTACGATGTTTCGCAAGTATTCATCCATACAAGTCCGTCCCGGGTTCGAACGGAACCGAAGGCACTATTCCTACTACATCCATTTTGGAAATATCCTCAGGATTAGTAGCGATTTTCCCTTGCACTTCACTGCTCCATCTTCGACTCCGAACACGTTTTTCGCACGAAGCGTACAAACAGGATCGAAGTGGTTATCGAGAAATAAATCTCGATCCCGGTCTCTTCGAAACGATCAACGCAGTTGGCTAATATTGATAGTCAGTTATTTAACTATCAATTAATATTCACAAACATCCATCCAACAATAAATAATTTCCCAAATTATTTATTAACCTCAAAAATATCTTCACAAGATATATTTCTATTTTCAACCCTTGAAAACAGTTTCAAAACCACCTTTCTTTCCAGAATAAACTTACTCAAATATTTTCTATCTCCACTGAAATTACCAAGCACAAAACTAGATTTTAAAATAATTTAAAACACTTTACTTTGACATATATATACTTTTAAAACTTTTAAATTAAAACTTCTTTAATAATTTGTTAAAAATACATCTTATATGAATATTTGAAAATAAAGTTACTTAATAAAATATGAAACTAGATTTTCACTTTTGAAACAAAATACTAAGTCACTTTTCAAATAATTACTACTATAATAGATTTGAGAAAATACTTACTTTAGAATTTAGATATTAGAAATAATAAATTTTTCAAAACATACCCTTTAAAACAACTTTAAAACTAGTAACTTATATTTATAAATTTACTTGAAAACGTACTTAGTTATCCAGGGAGAATTCCAACTTCAATCACTTAAGTCAATTTTCCAAATTGATTCCCAATTTATTCCATTTGAAATGAGTTTCTTTAATTACTCAATTCATTTCAAATTTCATTAATTATGCACTTAATTATTATTGTTATTATTTTCCATTTGATTTTAAATCTTTTAACTGAAATATACAAATTTCAGCTTTTCCCAATTTCTTCTTTATTCTTTTCAATAATTAAATCTCAAATTTAAAATAACAGCTTTGTTCTATTAATTAATAACACTGAAGTTTAAAATTCATTAACTTTCTGTTTATTCAAATTTCCTTTCTATACTCAAGATTTATTTATTAGAATCTTAAAGTTACTTTATTACTTTTCCAATTTATTCTTAAATTTATTCAAATTTTCCTATAATTATTTTACCTACAAATTCACTTCTTTTATTTTCTTTCCAAAATCCAATTTATATATTTTTGGTAATCCATTATACCCAATCATATCAAATCGAGCCATAGCATTCAATATTCCAATACAATTCATTATAGAATATCAAATAGTCACAACAGAGGGTATTAAATAATGGTAAATAAATGTTGGGGGGTCCAGTTGGATCCCTCCAACCTGTTTTCCCTGCATCCACAAATGTTAGCACAATATAAAATGCCAATTCCAAAACATCATACTATATCACATCAATCAATTCAACCATTCAAACAATTATTTAAATTTAATCATTTAAATTTAAATTTAACTGAGTGAGATTAACTCACCATTGCTCTTAAATTTGCAATCCACTTCAATATTTCTTTCTTGATGTTTGACCTTGTATAAACATTTATAACTTTTATTAATATTCGAATCAACTGGACAATTAAATTTCCATCTACTTATTTAATTAACTAAGAGTTTGGCTTTTAAGCTAATAATTTGATTTTAAACTTTTCCTTTTTAATAAAAATATCCTTTTAGCAACTAAACAAAACTACTTCCATAATATATTTTATTTTTAAAATCAAACAAGTAAATCAAAATGTATATAAGTTTATTTATTTTATTTTTCATTTTGAAACTCATGTACACTTAAAATAATTTATAGATTTCCAAAACTTCCACATTTAAAAATTCCTGTTTACTTTCCAAAGCTTTATATATATTCTGTTTACCACTATATATGTATATATTCTAAATTAGAAACGGCATATATATATTTTTATTAAATTAAATAAAATACATTATACCTTACTGTCGACTTCCCCACAAAATCGACGAGCCCGAACCAACCCTGAGAACCGCGACCATCTGTTAACGTTTAAAATCGAACGCTAACACCCCGGTGTATATTGAGATTGAGTGAAAGCACCACCCGTGAACACGGGAACTAAAAACAAGTAGAAAAATCACAGAGAAAGCAGAAAAGACAACAGTTTTTATAGTGGTTCGGCTTCAGGTAAGCCTACGTCCACTTTAATCCTCTTTATTACTGAATCAATTACAACTTTACAACAATCTTCAATTACAACACTGATGAGACAAACAACAAGAACTTCGATGTAGAAGAATTCTTTGAATCCATATTGATTGCGTTAGATTTCCTCTTGAAGTTTGTTGAGATGCCTTTCGTATTTGAAGTATCGAGTGAGTCGAGAATCTAGCCGAGTATCGGCGCTTAAAGAGATCGGCCAAAAGTCCTCTGAAAGTTGGAGATAGCCATCCATTTATAGGGAATTCTGGGCAGAAAATATTGTCAAGTCCTAAATCGCCACCGACCTAAGTTGGGTCGTGGACGACTTAAACTAGGTCGTGGAACGGTCGCGATTCAAATGCTGGGTCGACACTTAAGAAAGGCATCCTTGCTGAATTCTACAAGCCCTGAACTGTGTACGAGTTAAGAGGCCGTGTGCTAAGTTGCTGCATCTGACTTTCCTTCCTTTGCCTGGGTCATGTACGACTTAACATTGGCCGTAGGTCGGTTGCGACTCAAGTATAGTTCATGATCTTGTCCCTGTCCTTAGCAGTTAGGGCGGCAAACTCCCTGGATAGTTAGATCGGCTCCTATCTTAGGCCAGCACCCGTGTTAGGTCGGTAGCTTTCTTAGGTCGGTAGCTATCTTAGGTCGGTAGCTATCTTAGGTCGGCATCCTGTTTTAGACAGTTGGGTCGGTATCCTTTAAGTCTTGGGTCGGCGTTCTTGTTAAGTCTTAGGTCAGTAACCTTGTTAAAGCATTAGGTCGGCATCCCCTCAAGTAACTTAGGGCTTAGGCAGTTAGATCGGCATCCATGTTAGGTCGGAAACCTTTTAGGTCGGTAACTTTTAAGTCGCTGAGCCATGGCCGGGGCAAAGTTAACATTTTCCCCTCGAGTACACGCCTAATGGTTAGGTCGTGTGCTTCGATATCCTCTAACCCGTCCACTCTCTAAGTCGGTAGGTCGTGTACGACTTAAAAGTTAGATCGTATGTGCCGCTTCAGGTCCCTCCGTTGTAAGGTATAAGTCTTCACATCTTCTTCTTCCTTTTCATTATTTACTCTCTGCTTGATTCTGCAATTAGAATTCTCCTGAGCTTCCAAAGGTGATTTCACTCCAATCAATTACTGATAACCTTTGCTATTCATCGCGTAAGTAAATCTTCCTCTTCCTCGATCATAGGTTACTGTTGGTTCATGTACTCCGTCACTCAAACTTAAACCGCCTCCCTGTATAATGCTTCATCATGAATTCCATTACATCTATAGTTGATGAAGCATAGGTTGATCGATTTGGCTTTAAATGACTAATGAAACGATGAAGATGGTTTACTGCTTCGGGCTAGTTGATTTTGATTTGTGTTAGGATTGCAAGGTGTTGAACTTGTAGTGGTTTCGAACTGGTTTTGTGGATAATCTGATATCGTGAATGAAATGAAGGGCGTCGTTGATGGAGCGACTATCGGGTTAACGAGTTGAGTGGAGTGAGATATTGGTTTGGACGCGACCCAGTGATTTTGGGTGACCTAACTTTTGGCCGACCTAATTTGATACGATCTAATCCTTAGATCGTGGCCGGACTAGCACTCGGGGAAATTTGCCGACCTAACCCTTAAATCGTGGCCGAACTAGCACTTGGGGAATCTTGCACCACTTTTTGAACCGGAGCCTTTCTCCTTTCCACTCCTCACGACCTAAAGAACCAACGATTTAAGGAATCAAAGACTTAATCTTAACTCGCGAGAGATTCCTTGGGTCGCAGCCGAGTTAAGACTTGGATGCCCAACTCGAATTCTCACTTAAAAACTTAATTCCAACTTGAATACTCAACTTGATCTGCTGGACTGAATTGCTTAAATCCTACATTGTTTTAACTTTGTTGCCTTATTTCATAGATCACATTAACTTATAGGCTAACAACCTGTTGGAAACAACAATCACAGAAAACCAAGGCGAATATACTGCCATTGACTGCCCACATCAAATGACAGATTAGTCGACATAGAGTAATCAACTTAAATACACTGTATGAAATGCTGTGAACCAATCAACTAAAGTGAAGTATCAATGCAAAGCATCGCTAATTTGAACTGATTTGTTTGCATCAACATTACACTTGCATATTAAAACAACGAACCCTGGACTTTATAACTGACAAATGCTTGCTAGTTTTTATTCCAGTTATATTCGCTTATTGCTTTGTTGATTTTACAAGACACTTCACACATTTTAGGAAACGTGCACCTTCATGTTTGAATATCCAGTTGTTTGTGTAGAATGACTTCCCACCAAGAAGAAGAAGTGGTAGCTCAAGCGGGAGAGACTTTTCAGACAGCTGTTCCCATAGAGAATCCTCCAGAGAGAACTTCGACTATCCTAACTCCGAGAGCGTTTATTCAGCTACGTACTCAATTTGGTTTTGCTAAAAATGATGCCTTACTTCCTGGGCCAAATGATACTACCGACAGTCCTTCCCCCGGTTTCGTCGCAGTCAATCGTCAAATGTGCCTAAGCGGGGCGATTCCTCCTTTTAATGACTTCCTTCGAACCCTTCTCCTTCGGTTGACAATCTCTCCATTCCAACTTCATCCTAATGGCTACGCCATCTTGATGGGGTTGTGTGCATTGTTTAGGAGAACTCTTGATCGCTTGCCAAGTTTTGAAGAAATTCGCTACCTATGCTCGTTTGCAAAGAGTAAAGACCATCCTTCCCTTATTATTGTGAGAAGTGCTAGAAACCGCAAGCTTATTTCTGATCTTACCGAAAACGTTCATGGATTTTTGAACCAGTTTTTCTTTGCTCGCTGCCCCCCAGGGTTTTATGCCATCTGGAGAGTAGGAAGTAAGATTACCTGTTTCTATTTTCTCCATTTTCAAACTTTTTCAAGATCCGAACTACCAACTGCTAATTTCATTCTTTGCTCTTTTCAGCACTTTCGCTCCCCTCTAGAGATCCAATCCACAAGCAAGTTTTTGAAAGATTAAGTGCTGTGACTGCTAGAGAGAGAAGTATAAAGTTTTTGTTGAGGGACGAATTTTTGCATCAGTATGGACTTTTGCACGCTTCTCGCTCTACACATCCCCATGAGGTTCCAGACTCCCCACCTAAAGCATTAGATGCCCCAGTTTCCACTGACGAACCCATACCAAAAGAACCTGCCTCCGAGGCTTCTCTGGTGAAGTGCTCTACTACTGTCGATGTTGCGGGGTCGTCTGGCAAATTCGCACTTGCCCCAGTCATTGAGGAAGAAAAGCCTCAGGGATCTCCCCAACATTCAAAGAAGTCTGGTGAAGAAGTCGGGAAAACAAGCCCTGTCAAGCAGAGCGGGGCCGACACTTTCGAAGGGTTGAGCGACCTCTTTGTCACCTCACAGGAGCTCTTTAAAGACGACCCTGTCACTACTAGGGTTTCTTCTTCAGTGGTGGAAGCGACTTCTTCTTTGCAACAAGCTCCGTCGACCCAAGAGTTGACGTTAACTACTACCCCTACGATTACTCCGCAATCGAAGAGTGGTTCGTAGTTTGATGCGCGTAGTTTGCACATCACACACACTTAGAATCTTTCGGCACTTTCATGCACCTAATTCTTTGTACTTTGAAGATTCTAAAGTCACGCTTCTTTTCTCTGAAGACTTTTAAGACTTGTCTTTTTTTTAATTTCAGATTCTCCGATGGGACGCAGCGGCTCTTACTATGACGACTTTCAGCACTACGGGAGGCGTAGTCAATATGATTATAGGCGCTACCTTCCCGTTGACAGAGAAACTGATGAAGAGAGAGCCGCTCGAAAGGCTCAGGAGAGGAGGGCTCAAGAAGAGCGTTATGAGAGAAAAGTAAGGGAGGAGCACCATGATTCTTCCCAGAGAGGTGACGACTCTCACAAAAGAAAGTCGCATGATGATCGAGGAAAAAGCCATATAGTTGATGACCCAAGCAAGCGTGCCCGGTACGGTGAGAAGCGTGCATCTACAACTCCTGAAAAGGCCACTGCCCCCGTTTCACTCGACATTCCTTCTGGCTCTCCTGCTCTCGGGAAGACAGACATTCAGGCAATAGTTAACAGGCCTAAATTTCAAATTGGACCAGGCCCAGCCACTCTGCAAAGCCGGTTTCCACAATGGTGCTTAAAGGGGTTTCGTTTCGATCTCGACTTAGTTCCAATTGACAAGCCTTCCATGCTGCGAAATCTCGATGCCTTCAAACTTGATATTGAAAGAATGTCGGGCTGGCAAAAGCTTGTTGACGAGCTCCAAAGGGTAAACCGTGCGAATCTCGAGGCCATGCTTACTATGGAGAATTACAAAGCTGAATGGAAGAAGATTCTTGAGCAGCATGATACCGAGATGAGGAGCATCATTACTTATAATGAAGAGCTTGATGCGAAAGTCGAAAAGCTTAAAGAAGAGCTCGCCACTTCTTCTACTTCCTACACTCAAAAGAAGAAGTGCTTCAGAAACAAGTGAGAGATGCTCATGCCGGCCAAAGAGACGCCGAAGACAGGCTCGAAGTGCAAAAAAGAACCAATGAGGGCTATATTGCTGATATTGCAGAGCTTCGGAAGAAAACCGACTCTCAAGAGGCGGAGATCGAAATGCTTAAGCTTCAACTCTCCAAAGCTGAAAGAGAGCGTGATGAAGCCGTTGCCGGTAAAATTGCAGCTGAAGAATCTTATGAGGCAACGAAGACCAGCATCAGCTCGACATTATTTGACTTCTATTTGCATAGCGTCTTGGGGCACGGTAGTCTCGCCTTTCTAGGTCCCAAATATGAAATTACTCTGGCTGAGGTGTGGGAGGCCGCACTTGATATACTTAGTGCTAAAGGTGCTGGCTACGTCGAATCAGCTCTTGAGGAGCATTACTTGGATGACGACGCTCGCGCCGCTCTCACCAAGGGAAAAGAACAACTTGCGAAATTAAGAGCTGAAATGGCAGAAGGAGAACGTTTAGGAAAAACTACTTCGACTGATCCAGTTCAGCCTTCACCTTCGGTCGAAATCGACATTGTCGACCCCAGTTCTCATTCTCCATCCCTGGTTAAAGTTACAACTGAGATCACAGGCATACAAGGTGGAGATGAAGGCGAAGAGAGCGCTGAAGCACAGGCTTATGAGATTGATATCACGAAGCCGACTTCTCCAGGTAACCCTACTGTTAATCTTGCCCAAGTAGACTGCTCATTTGCTTCTTATGAGTTTGATGAGATTCTTGACTATTTCCTGAACCTCAACGAGCCTTTATCCCCTCTCTTTACTGACTTTAACTTCTTTTCTTCTGTAGAGAAAGTGTCGAGCATTGTTCAGACTCCCCCTCCTCCAATTATTCCTCCTCCGTCTCTTTAGGTCACTCCTCCTTCTGCCTCGCAACCAGGATCACAAGAGGAGCAAATAGAAGCTCTCCAAAACTTGGACGATCCCATGGCTTCACAAGAACACAGAGGAGAAGAAACTGAAGAGGGCGAAAAGACTCCAGAACCAACTAGTTTCGACGATATGCCGTTAACCACACTTTTCACACCAGGAAGCGGGTCTTCTTCTAAGAAGAGGAGGAAAAGTGGATTTTCAAAGAAGAAGAAGGAATCTTCAGCCGGCGAGGAAAAAGCAGAAGAAAGTCCAATTGCGCCCCTTTCTCCTTCATCCCCTACACTTACAAGCCGGCCTAAGAAATTGACCATCCGGCTAGGCGCAGGCTCAAAAGGTGGAAGGAAGAAGAAATGATGGCTTTGGTCCTGTGCCTTTTTATATCGCTTTTTGCTTTTTGCATGTACTGACCGGAGATTCTGCGGGTACCGACCTCCGCTTTTCTTTCTCTTTTTACTTTGAAACCTGTACCTCCGAGGAGTGATTTTTCACGTTTCAACACTTGGAAGTTTTATTTCAATCTCGGTGAAACGTGTACTTCCAAAGAGTTGTGCCTCCGAGGAGGGCTTTCCAAGTTTCAACACTTGGAAGTTTTATTTCAATATTGGTGAAACATGTGCCTCCGAAGAGGTCTTTCTGTTTGATTGTGCCTCTGGGAAGAGGTCTTTTTTGTTTCTGCCTCTGGGAAGAGGTCTTTTTGTTTTCTGCTTCTGGGAAGAGGTCTTTTTGTTTCTGCCTCTTGGGAGAGGCTTTTATTTTTTCCCTGTTCGCTGGGAAGCGGGCCTCCGAAGAGGGCTTTTCACATTTCGACTCACGGGAGTGTATCACCGATCATGATGAAATGTGTGCCTCTGAGTAGGGTTTGTGCCTGGAAGTTTGGAGTTTCTTTCTCTCAGTTGGACGGATTCACGGGAGTGTATCACCGATCGGTCCGCAACCTTATGTCGAGAAAGAACTCTCTTTTTCTGGTTAGGCCCACTCGAGGCCTTTTAGTATTTCAACTGTGGTGAAATGGGCCTCCGAAGAGGGCTTTTCACGTTTCAACACTTGGAAGTTTTATTTCAATCTCGGTGAAACGTGTGCCTCTGAGTAGGGCTTTTGCATGGAAGTTTGGAGTTTCTTTCTCTCAGTTGGACGGATTCATGGGAGTGTATCACCGATCGGTCCGAAACTTTATGTCAAGAAAGAACCCTCTTTTTCTGGCAAGCCCGCTCGAGGTCTTTATCCTCTGAAGAGTTGTGCCTCTGAAGAGGGCTTGTGCCTCCGAAGAGGTTTTTTGCTGTTTGATGTTTGCTCACCCATGTCTCTTTGCCATATATTGATGTCGGCGATCCCCGTTATCTTTTGCAAGTGTCATCCCTATTTTAGTTGCCAATAATTTTCCTTATTCAAAGAAATATACTTCATAGTTAAGCGAGCTGGTGGTGGTAGACACAGGCTATTTAACTGGATGCTTGTTTGTACAAACATTCGCAGTTAGTTAGAAATGGTCCACTTCCATCCACATTGCTAACTTTTGTTCGAAGCACTTCTTTTATAGGATTTGAGTATGGAAATTTTGAATGGTTTAGCGTTTGCTTGCTGTGTGACATCGGAGATCGCTTGGTCTTGTGATGGGTAAGTTTTGTTTTTATGGCCTGCATTATTAAATCGACATTTTAGTAACACAATTAACTTATTTTATATGTCGAAATAAAACAAAGCAGTTTATAATAGTAGAGAACACAAGATTTATAGTGGTTCGGCCAAAAGCTGGGCCTACATCCACTTTATAGCTTTTCATTATTCACTTGCTTTACAATTGCTTTCAATACAAGAATCATGTATTCGTAATTCTTTTACAACATTTCAGCAAAGCTTTTAAGTAAAATATGGACGCAAATGATTGCTGTTCCAAGCTCTTGGGATTGGTTCTCCTTCGACAGTTGTGAGTTTGAATGTGCCATCAAGAAGTTTTGTGCCTATAACATATGGCCCTTCCCAGTTTGGCCCAAACACACCTATGGCTGTCATAATTCTCTTCAAGACAAAGTCCCCAACTTCAAAGCTGCGCCGACAAACTTTGGAATTGAAGTGCCTGGCTATTCTTTGCTGGTGAGCTGTAATTCTAAGCCTAGCCTCTTCTCTTCTTTCATCGAGGAGGTCAAGTGCTTCCAATTGCAATTTTTCATTCTCATCTTGATCAAAATGGATCCTTCTGTGTGAGGGGACTTCAGTTTCCACTGGAATCATCGCCTCTGATCCGTATGCCAACGAAAATGGAGTATGCCCATTCGCAGTTTTGTGGATGGTTCTGTATGCCCATAGTGCAAGCGGTAACTTATCGACCCAACCACCTTTTGCTTTTTCCAGCTGCTTTTTGATGGTTGATTTGATGATTTTGTTTACTGCTTCTACTTGCCCGTTTGCCTGCGGATGAGCCACTACGGAGAAGCTTTTTCGGATCTTGAATCGTTTGCAGAAATCTTGGAACTCCTCACTTTCAAACCGAGTACCATTGTCGGTGGTTATCTTCTGAGGCACACCATACCTGCAAATGATATTTTTAGTCACAAAACTTATCATTTTCTTAGAGGTAATAGTAGCCAATGGTTCGGCTTCAGCCCATTTAGTGAAGTGATCAACAGCAATGATAGCATGTTTAATCCCCGATTTGGCAGTCGGCAAAGGACCAATGAGATCTATTCCCCAGATGGAAAACGGCCATGTACTGACCATTTGAGTTAGCTCAGTGGAAGGTGCTCTAGGAATTTTAGCGAATCTCTGGCATTTATCACACTTTCGGGAATAGTCAGCAGCATCCTGATTAATTTCTGGCCAAAAGTATCCATAAGGGAGGATTTTCTTTGCTAAAGTTTGACCACCTGTATGATCCCCACATTCCCCTCCGTGTACTTCATTCAGAATTGTCTTAGCTTCTTCCTTTGTCACGCATCGGAGTAATGGCATTGAAAATCCTCATCTGTACAAACGACCATCTTGAACTATATATCTGGAGGCTTTCCTCATCAGCTTCTGTAGCTCTTTTGAATTTTCTAGCATAGAACCATTGAGTAAATATTCAAGTATCGGAGTCATCCATGATTCTTGTTCTTGGGATACATTCATAATCCAATCAACATCCATTTCATCTGTGCTTGGAGCTGACAAGACTTCGACGGGAACTAATCCTAATGGTTGAGCTTCTCCAGTACTTGAATACTTTGCGAGAGAATCCGCCTTCATGTTCTCTTCTTGGGGTATATGGTTTATTGAATAACGGTCAAAATCTTGAAGAAGCTCCCAGGCTTTTGATAAATAGGTGGGTAGATTCCCTCCTTTAGCTTGAAATTCCTTCTTGACTTGGCAGACAATAAGTTGAGAATCACTGAAGATCTGCAATGCCTTAATGTTTAGTTCTTTAGCGATCCTCAAACCAGTAATGAGGGCTTCGTATTCTGCTTCATTATTTGTCGAAGGAAATTCTAGTCTCAGTGCATAACATAGCGATCGCCCTTCTAGGGTTTCAAGGACAACCCCTGCTCCGGAACAGTAATCATTTCTTGCGCCATCGACATACAATTTCTATTGGATTGGGACGTTATCAGTGACTTCTTCCTCACTATCACCTTTATCCGTACATTCTGCGATGAAATCTGCTAAAGCTTGTCCATTGATTGCTTTCCGGGGATGGTAAGTGATGTCATATTGGCTGAGTTCAATATTCCATTTCAAAAGACGGCCCGAAGTCTCAGGACGGAATAGGACTTGCTTTAGAGGTTGATCAGTGAGGACTTTGATGGGATGAGCTTGGAAATACAGCCTCAATTTTCTTGATGCGATCAATAAAAAATAGGCGAGCTTTTCCAACCTCGAATAGTTCATCTCTGCCCCAGTGAATCTTTTGCTGATATAATAGACTGATCGTTGAATCCTTGTGTCTTCCCGTACCAACACTGCACTGAGAGCATGAGATGAAATTGCCAAATATACGAAGAGATCTTTACCATTGTCAGGCTTTGAAAGTATCGGAGGCACTTCCATATGACAAACCAACTCATCGAATGCCTTCTGACATTCAGGAGTCCACTCAAAGTTTTTTCTTCCCTTCTTCAGAGCATCAAAGAATGGAATGCATTTCTCAGTGGCTTTCGAAATGAACTGATTCAAGGCAGCAACCTTTCCATTGAGACTTTGCAATTCCTTCTTCATTCTAGGAGCCTTGACCTCTCTCAGGGCAGTGATCTGAGCTAGATTAGCTTCAATGCCCCTAGCGCTCATAATGAAATCCAAAAACATTCCGGACTCCACTCCAAATGAACATTTCAAGGGATTAAGCTTCATTCTGTACTTTCGGAGTACTGCGAACATCTCTGCCAAGTGATCCATGTGGTCCTCTGCTTTCTTAGACTTCACTAGCATATCATCAACATAAACTTCCATTGTCTTGCCAATCTGTGGTTTAAACATGGCATTAACAAGCCTTTGGTAAGTTGCCCCTGCATTCTTGAGTCCGAAAGGCATGACCTTGTAGCAGTAGAGTCCAACATCTGTGATGAAGCTTGTATCCTCTTGATCTGGCTCATGCATCATAATCTGGTTATATCCGTAGTATGCATCCATAAAAGATAACAATTCATGCCCTGCCGTCCCATCCACCAACTGATCGATCCAGGGCAGCGGGAAACAGTCTTTGGGGCAGGCTTTGTTCAAATCTGAAAAGTCAATGCATACTCGCCACTTTCCGTTAGCTTTTTTAACCAGCACTGGATTTGATACCCAATTTGGATAAGTAGATTCTCCGATGAAACCGTTCTCCATGAGCCGATCCACTTCTTCTTTTAATGCTGCTGTCCTCTCAAGACCCTGGGTTCTTCTTTTCTGTTTCACAGGTGTAAACTTTGGATCATTGTTCAGAGTGTGTACTGCAATCTCTGGCGATATTCCACACATGTCAGCATGAGTCCAAGCGAATACATCCATATTTGCCTTCAAAAACGAAATCAAAACATTCTGAACTGTTGTGTTGAGTTGTGAACCCACATTCAGCACTTTGTTCGGGTCCTTTGGGTCAACGGATACCGGCACTGTTACCTCTACCGGTACTACCCTATTCTCCCCTGCACTGGCTTTCCTTGGATCCATCTCTCTTCGTGCGGCACTACATTCACCAGTGCAGGGTCCACCCTGTAATTGCTACAAGGTTGGTTCTTTGGTGCGGACTGGAGTCGCCGCACCTTTTCCCATCTCTCTTTTCCTTGATTCACGCAGCTCTATAAGATAACATTCTCGCCCCGCATCTTGGTCTCCTTTGATCACACCAACTCCATTATCCGTGGGGAATTTTATAGTCAGACACCACGGGGCAAGAACAGCTTTAAATGCAGCAAAAGTTGGTCGGCCTTAAAAGGCATTGTAGGCAGAGAATTCTTCAACAATAATAAAGGTTTGCTTTCGAGCCACCTTCCTCAGTCCCTTTCCAAGTTCTACAAACAAATCTATGGTCCCAATTGGCTGTTTGGGTTCTCCAGCAAACCCAACAATCTTAAGTGATAAAGCTTGAACGTCAGCTATTGGAATTTTCATTTGGTCAAAGGTCTTCTTGAAGAGAATGTTGCATGAAGCTCCACAATCAACCAGAACTCTTCTCACAGTAGCTGGCCCAATACCAGCGGATATGACCAAAGGATCTATGGTAGGAGCTTCAATACCCAAAGAATCTCTGGAACTGAATACAATATCATATATGGAAGTCTTTTGTTGCTTTAAAGGCGCATCATTCTCTAAAACAAAAACATTCTCTTCAGTTGGTACATGCCTCAAGGCCCGGGCATACCTTTCCATCTCGCCCCAGCTTTTGCCTGCTGGGTGAGGCCCTCCAGTTATTATATTGATGACAGGTCTTTCCGATTCATGCTCTACGGCCTTCTCACTTGGGCCAGGACGGTGAGTGGGGACATGTTGTCCTTGAGTTGACGAAGCTGGGGCATTTCTACTTCTTTTCACATACTGCTGGAGTTTGTTTTCCTTCAAGAGTTGTTCAATTACCTCTTTCAACTGACGGCATCGTTGGTGTCATGGTTGGGTTGGTTGTGGAAGCGGCAGAACCTTCCACTTTTGTCCATCTTAATCCCAACTCTCATTTTAGGTGGTGTCGGATAATTGACATCATCCTTGGTCGCAAAAAAGATGTTCTCAGGGATATCGTCTAGGGTGTGAAATTGAAAGGACGGCCTTTCTTAGCATCTCCCTATTTCTTTCCACCATTATTTCCCCTTTTCTGAGTGTTAGGTTCTTTCTTGTTCGAAGGAGCACCATTGTTCCCGGCTTCCGCTGATACCACCTTAGCCTGTGTTTGGAGGCACTCTAAGCGCATGAATTCATCCGCTTTCTTGTAGAATTTGTCAAGTGAGTTTGGTTCTTTCATTTTCAACCATTTTCCAAATTCACTTGATTTGTCAATCGCCCTCATCAAGTATGTTAGGACCATGCGTGGCTCAACATTATCTACCTCGGCCAATGCTATGTTAAAACGATTTAAAAATGATCTGATAGATTCTCCTGGATTTTGCTCTAGACTCGACATCGACATTATATCCTTTGCTTTAGAAGCATACAATCAAAATTGCTCCTTGAATTTCCTGGTCAAATCGGAGAATTGATCAATGGACCTGATTGGCAGCTTTGTAAACCACAATAGAGCCACACCTTCAAGATATACTGGGAAATATCGACATTTGATTTCATCAGACGCCCTAGCACCCGTCATATGCCAGTCGTATTTATACAAAAACTCGTTAGGATCACTCGTCCCCTTGTAAGCCGGAATAGTAGGGGGAACGAATTTCCTTGGGAACTCTGCCTTCAAGATCTTTTCTGTAAATGGAGTTTTGCTTGGAGCAAAACCCCACTCTTTCTCATCTTCATCTCTTCGCATATTTTCCTTCATGATTTGACGAACCATACTCGAAAAATACTCTTCATCATTTAGAGGCTCTGGAGGGCACACTTCAGCCACTCTCTCTGAATTCTGTCTTGACAATCGTTCACGGAGGGTCGGCTGCGGCCCTGATCCTCCAGCTTGAGGAGGAGTCCTTTCTACAGGGTCTGCGGCTCTTTGAGAAATGTTCCCTTCAACATCCTGAACTCCCATAGTAGGGTTCCCATTATTATTAACCGGTTGACGATTTGCCCCTAGCAGATCATTCAACTTACTTAAGATCAGGGCATTCTGGGCATTCTGGGCTTCCAACTGCGCATTCTGAGCATTCAATTGTTGATTCAACCCCAAAACTACGGCGTCCAATTCTGCTCGCGTAACTCCAACAGTTGGAGCTGCTTAACTTGAAGGAGGAGAGGTAGTAGTATTCTCTTGAACATTGTCGGATCTTACAAAACTTCGTTTTCTCCCAGGAGCCATTATTTCCAATCAACTTCTGGTTTTAAAAGAAATCCTTTCAACAGACCTTTTCGGAGCAATGATGGAAGTATCCTGAGTTCAATTCTCAATGAAAGCACAAAAAAGTTAACGTTTAAAATCGAACGCTAACACCCCGGTGTATATTGAGATTGAGTGAAAGCACCACCCGTGAACACGGGAACTAAAAACAAGTAGAAAAATCATAGAGAAAGCAGAAAAGACAACAATTTTTATAGTGGTTCGGCTTCAGGTAAGCCTACGTCCACTTTAATCCTCTTTATTACTGAATTTGTTACAACTTTACAACAATCTTCAATTACAACACTGATGAGACAAACAACTAGAACTTCGACGTAGAAGAATTCTTTGAATCCATATTGATTGCGTTAGATTTCCTCTTGAAGTTTGTTGAGATGCCTTTCGTATTTGAAGTATCGAGTGAGTCGAGAATCTAGCCAAGTATCGGCGCTTAAAGAGATCGGCCAAAAATCCTCTGAAAGTTGGAGATGGCCATCCATTTATAGGGAATTCTGGGCAGAAAATATTGTCAAGTCCTAAATCGCCACCGACCTAAGTTGGATCGTGGATGACTTAAATTAGGTTGTGGAACGGTCGCTATTCAAATGCTGGGTCGACACTTAAGAAAGGTATCCTTGCTGAATTCTACAAGTCCTGAACCGTGTACGAGTTAAGAGGCCGCGTGCTAAGTAGCTGCATCAGACTTTCCTTCCCTTTGCCTGGGTCGTGTACGACTTAACATAGGCCGTAGGTCGGTTGCGACTCAAGTCTAGTTCATGATCTTGTCCCTGTCCTGAGCAGTTAGGGTGGCAAACTCCCTGGATAGTTAGATCGGCTTCTATCTTAGGCCAGCACCCGTGTTAGGTCGGTAGCTTTCTTAGGTCGGTAGCTATCTTAGGTCGGTAGCTATCTTAGGTCGGCATCCTTTTTTAGACAGTTGGGTCGGTATCCTTTAAGTCTTGGGTCGGCGTTCTTGTTAAGTCTTAGGTTGGTAACCTTGTTAAAGCGTTAGGTCGACAACCTTTTAGGTCGGTAACTTTTAAGTCGCTGAGCCATGGCCGGGGCGGAGTTAACACCATCGAATCCACGAGCTCCCCCTTTCGAACCCTTTGCGAATGCCAAAACAACACCCAACCTATTTGACATCGACGCTTCACTCGCCTCCTTGCCACCTGCAGCTTCGACGTCGCCAAGCTACAGCCAGTCGCGAAGCCCCAAATCGCGACTCGCCTTTAAACCTTAGGTCGCAGCAACTCACAATCGCCCTAACACTCGCGCCCTCCTTCAAAGCCGAATCTCGAACTCGATAGAACGTGACTGCATTTAATCTATGATTTTCGAACGAATTTACGTTCGAATCTGAGTTCCGCCACTTCGATTTTCTTTTGTTATGAAGATTTTGATTATGCAAGAAAAAGGGCTCGGCTTCGGATTACTGAAGTAAGACCCTATACCTCTTTCAATTTTGAAGATAAAGTAACAGGAGACTCGGCTGCTTAAGCAAAAGAAGGAGAGGAAGAGAAGGTAGTGGTAGGCGATATTATTTGGTCGGCCATATTTTTTTTTCTTTTCGTTATCTGATATTGGGTTTGAAAATAAAGGGAGGGGTGCGACATTAAGAACGAAGGGTAGCATGCTCTGAAATGTCGCGTGATGCTAGAGGGAACACGATTTGATAGAAAGTCGGTTGTGATTTGATTATCCTTCAGATATAGATATTTAAGTTAGATCGATAATTATCGTCTAAGGGTTTATACCCCGTACGATCACACGTTAATTCCGAAATCTACGAAATTTGAAATCCGGTAATAATACGATATTACGGACCCAATGGATCTGGTTTCGTTAAATTCCGAGACTGCGCCTCGGAAGGCTATTTTTAAATTCAATTTAAACGATATAAAATTTCAAAACTGAACAAACCACTGCTTATTTCAATTTTTCAACTTCTATTATCCTCTGTACTATCAATATAAATTCTACAAGCCTTCAAATTATTTTTAATAGGTTTAAAGTTCTAGATTTAACAATTTACCCAATTTCTAATTACTAAATTCCATTATTTAATTATCAAATAAATAGCGATATTTATAATTCAAGTTAAGATTGCTTTATTGAATATTTAAAATCAATTAAATATTCCAATTTTAAATGCTCGAAAATTCCGGGTCGTCACATTCCTCCCCCCTTAAAAGAATTTCGTCCCCGAAATTACTAGTTAGGAAGATCAGTCCAAACCCGTTTATCTTTCCTCAAAACTAATCATTCAACATTTAATCAACGATCTTTTATATAAAAGACCCATTATCTTGCTTACTAACCTCCCAACTTTCCTTAGTTTCAAACTATATTATTGGTTTAACCATTCAAGTTCCAATTTAAAACCAAATTTTGAATTATCAAAAATTTCTCAAAAATTTTCTAACTCTCTAAATTTTCGAAAAATTTCGCCAGCGTCTCCTTTGCGCGGCTGTCTCGGTACAACTACAAAATGGCTCTATGGCCTCCCAAATCCACAAAGAAAACAAAAAGCCAAGTGGCTCCATCCAAATCCAAATCCCAATCAAATTTCATACCAAATTTAAGCACATACCTTTTTTGTCAGGCAATTCATATTTATCTTCTTGAAATCAAAAACCAATTTTCTTTTCCCTTTTATAATACCTGCATATCCTGCTTAGTACTAATATCCAAACACAACATTCCATAAACATTTTATCGACTTCCTTACCAAATGTCAATATTCATCCAAATATCAATTTAGAATACATTTACAATATTCAATTTCCAATTAAGAATTGACCATTCCTTAGTTAAGTTAACATAAGCATTTTATATGTTTTCTTATATTTATTTTCATCTTACCACTTTAGTTTATATCCATTCCTATTCAATCGATTCCTTCATTTCCATATGAATTTCAATTTATCTTCAACTCTAAATTTTGAATTTTATTTTTCATTTATACTGGTTCATGTCATGATTTAAACTAGCTTCATTTACAATTTATTTTAGTTTCTAATTTGAATTCGTTTTGTCGTTAACAAATTTTTCAAAATTTTCTAACTTCCAAAATTTCTGAAAATTTTTGGCAGAGTCTCCTTTGTACGGAGGGGCTTTTGCAATTTAACAAAAGAGATAAATATATATACATCGACCCACACGGTCGGAAAAACCAAAAACAGTTCATATTTCCTATTTTTATTGCGTAGGCGTACCTTATTTAGCATTTTAAGCAAGCAGCTTATTTATTTAGCAGTTAATGCAACCCAAATCCAGCCATATGCCTTCCAGGTACCTGTACTTACTCAATTTAAACATGTAAGTTCCAAATATAAGAAGTTTAACACATTTCACTTACTTGCAATAGTTAAAACATATGAATTCTAAAAGAAATTCACACCAAACATTTTTTTTCTATAAGCAACTTATACAGTTTTCATACTATTCTAACTGTTTCAATTAATTTATGAACCATTCAAATTAAATGAAAATGGTTTAAAACTCAATCGTTTACATTAATTTATTTGTAAGCAAATTGAACTCAAATTTAATTCAATTGCTCTCAAAACCAATTTATTTTACTTCTATCCATCCAAGGCATTTTAATAATTTCTATTTACATTCAATAACAATTTATTCTTTGTAATTTGACGAGATTTATGTGAATAAATAAGCACTTATGCTTTATAACCAATTTAAATTGATTTCAACTAAATTTACTCAATTCTATTCCATTTTTAAATTTATTCACAATCCATATATTCTCATTTTCATCGCATTTCAAATTTGAATCCATTCACTTGCATTTCATTTTATTAACCAATCTAGTTTATTCAAAACCATTAACAACTTAGGTTCATCTTCATTTCCAATTAAATTTCCTTTTTATTTTAATCCATTCACAATCATTTATTTAGCTCGACACATTCCATTTAAATTTCATTTACAATCCATTTATTTACATTTCATTCCATGTTAGTTTATTCCAAACTATTTTATTTAGCTCGAAAACAAACCAAGCTATATCATTCAATAACCATTTCTCAACTTATTTAAACCACATTTCTTTATTCCATCCATTTATTTATTCAATATAGTTAGTTTATCCACATTTACTTAAACCATTCTAATAAACTCGAAACATTCTATTTTCCTTATTGTCTCAAGTTATTTCAATCCCTTAATGATTTCCAATGGTTTACAATTATTTATTCTAGAATTTCATTCCATTAATATTATTTATAACTCGTCGAATTTTATTTCGATTAAAAATTTATTTATACTTGATTTAAAACCAATCCAATATTATTAAACTTTGTTTAAGTTGAATTCAATTCAACTCTCCTTCATTCATTTAGCTTAAGTCAATTTCCTTCAATTTATTCAAATTTTATACTTAAGCTCATTTTCATTTTGCAAACAATTTCTCCTTTCAATTTAACTTGATTCTATTTCAATCCAATCTCATTTTAAATTTGCAATTTCATTTGATTGGTTATTATAGAATTTAACTTCCCAGATTCAACTCATTCAATGTATCACAAAGCCATTTCCAACTTATTTCCACTGATTTAGATTTTATTTGTAATTCATACCATTACTATTTTAAATCCATTTCCATTTTTTTAAATACATTCCCAATTATATTTAATTTGATAACACTTCAAGTCAAATTTTAATTTATAGCTCAAGTTCTGATTCTACCATTCACTTTTAAAATTACCATCCAATTTTATTAACTTACATTTCAGCTTCATTCTCAATTACTTTCACTTCATCAACAATTTGAATCAAATTTTAATTTATAACTTGAGTTTATTTCCAAACTTCATCATAAACTCACAATTCAATTTCATTTACTACTTTATTATCTAATTAGTTCTTCCCTTATTTATAATCCAACACTTGAATTTTTATTCCAAATATCACTTCATTTTATTTTCTTAAGTTCAATATACTTTATAATTCAAGCTTGGATTTCCTTTTCATTTTCCAATTCATCAAAATATTAAATTTGGATTTTGTATTCCATTTTAAATTTTATAAGTCACAACTTATTGTTTTATACAATTCCATTCATCATAAGCTTGAATATATTCATCTTTTATTTTTAACTCAAGCCTTCTATTTATTTATAGCCCAAGCATATTTTATTTCTATCGATTTTTAATTCTTTTATAAGTTATTCTGATTTATTTACTTAAATTCTCATTTCTCATCCAATTTATTTTTTTTCCATTTATCCAGGTAAGAATTTAATTCCATTCATTGATTCAATTGAATTCTTATTCCAATTCAATTTTATTTTAACTCAGTTTTCTTTAAATCAATTCGTTTCCAACTTGATTCGAATACAACTGGATATTATTTTCAGCCTATTCAATCCAGTTAAATTTTTATTTTCCAATCCAAGTTAAATTCCATTTTTAACTTTTCCTTTAAATTTAAATTCCAACATCCAAAGCTTATATTTCCTTCCTGATTTAAAAATCATCACAATTTATAAGCTTACCACCTATCCCTCCAGGATTTTTAAAACACCCGGCTTTTGGGTTCAAACCATTTAAAATCTCCAACATCACAAATCACATTTCTCAAAGGCCAAACCAATCCTAGTTTTAGTTCCAACAAATTTCCTTTGAAATTTTCACAAACAACTCGTTTTTCCTAAACAAATAAATTTGGCAGCAATTCATCACTTAGAAACTCGAAAATGAACATCGGTGATGCTGTAGTCATCACCGAAGTTATTTTCCAGCGATGAAGTGAATTCAATGCTATATCCCTTTCCAAAATTTATTTAAAATGATTTCCTTTCAGAAATACCCCAAAAACACCAATGCTATCATTTATCTTCAAAATACTTCCAAATCTTTGGGATTTTAAAGTTTCAAATTCTATTTTAATTCAAATTTGAACTACAATGCATTTGTATAGTTTATGCTTATACAAATTTCCACTTGATTTTATTTCAAATTATAAATTACATTTATAATTCACATTTATAAATTTCATTTTATAATGAATTTATTCCCTTAAATTTTAGTTATATACAATTTCTAGTTAAATTTTTACGTAACAATGATAATACTTTAATATTATCATTTCTAACATCTAAGCAACCATATATTAGCTACATAGTTTACAAAAACTTTCTTTATATCGAAAATATATTTTTGGGTAAAATTATTTCATTTACCCACATTTAAAACAATATCGTGTCGATTGTTCTATTCAAGTGTTTAGAAACCCCTTCAATACAGTTGTGCAGACTATGTCGACGAAGGTTCATATGCCACTCAATAAACCAATCAACACAATATTAAAACAATTTATGTTTACTAACAAATACGCACTCATATCTATTAATACGTTCAAACTCAAACTCACTCTAGAGTACTATAGACTCTATTAATAATGAGTAATCCCCACCAGAGCCAAGGTTATCTCCAACCTATGCTCTGATACCAAGTGTAACGACCCGCAAATCCGTACCCCTTGAATCAACTCTATTCTACAACAATCAACTCAAGTTGTACAGAAATACGAACCATTTAGGTTAAAGAAGAAGAGGTAGAAGAAGTGAAAACAAAATCAACATCAGAATCTAACCATCGTAGCGGAATAAAATATAATAGATAATAAATAATCTTTACTCAAAATCAAATATATCAGTTTACATATATTACATCATCAGAGTACATCAGTCACAGCTCACATCAATAACATACAATGAATACACAACAACTCAAACATAGCGGAATAATATATATATAAATACGGAAGTACGTATCGCCATCCTGCTCGTCTCCTGAGCTCCACAGCATCATATCCTGTATTCTATAATACTCGGTCTGACCCGAGCATTACAGTTAAATAATAACCGAGTCAGTCTGGAATACCAGCGTGAGAAAATCACACCCAATTGATTATTAAAGTTTTAAAAATCCTTTGAGAACAAAAGCATCTCGTAAGACCACGCCACAAATAAACATGTCGGGTTTTTACCTCACGATAGCTAGAACAATTTTTATAGAAATCCTCTGATATTATAATAGGATCTATATACAAGTACTTATAAAATAGCCGAAATTGTTACATGATTAAATTCCAACTACTAGCCACAAAAGTGGGTAATACAAACAAAACTCGTACAAGGCTCGTAGGGAGAATGGATTTCCAACTAATGACTAGGCACTGGGGTACCACCTATCACAGTACGGGGCCTATATCGCCATACCGAGGAGTATGCCCGCTCCCCTGCAACACAAGGCCGGAACCATCCCTTACTGGACAGTCCCGAGTGAGATCACACCGCGGTTGGGATCAGCAACCGCACCACTAAGCCGAAATAAAAAGGTACATCTAGACTGGAATGACCTCACCCTGCTTGAGTGTTACCCACCTAGCCTTGCTGCATAACCCCTGATTTTCAGTCATTCCCATTTGATGAGGCTTGAGGCTAAGCGTTACCTTTTTAGAACATATCCCTTAGAATGCCAATCGTCCACCTGACGATGTTTCGCAAGCATTCATCCATACAAGTCCGTCCCAGGTTCGAACGGAACCGAAGGCACTATTCCTACTACATCCATTTTGGAAATATCCTCAGGATTAGTAGCGATTAGCCCTTGCACTTCACTGCTCCATCTTCGACTCCGAACACGTTTTTCGCACGAAACGTACAAACCGGAACGAAGTGGTTTTCGAGAAATAAATCTCGATCCTGGTCACTTCGAAACGATCAACGCAGTTGGCCAATATTGATAGTCAGTTATTTAACTATCAATTAATATTCACAAACATCCATCCAACAATAAATAATTTCCCAAATTGTTTATAAACCTCAAAAATATCTTCATAAGATATATTTCTATTTTCAACCCTTGAAAACAGTTTCAAAACCATCTTTCTTTCCGGAATAAACTTACTCAAATATTTTCCATCTCCACTGAAATTACCAAGCACAAAACTAGATTTTAAAATAATTTAAAACACTTTACTTTGACATATATATACTTTTAAAACTTTTAAATTAAAACTTCTTTAATACTTTGTTAAAAATACATCTTATATGAATATTTGAAAATAAAGTTACTTAATAAAATATGAAACTAGATTTTCACTTTTGAAACAAAATACTAAGTCACTTTTTAAATAATTACTACTATAATAGATTTGAGAAAATACTTACTTTAGAATTTAGATATTAGAAATAATAAATTTTTCAAAACATACCCTTTAAAACAACTTTAAAACTAGTAACTTATATTTATAAATTTACTTGAAAACGTACTTAGTTATCCAGGGATAATTCCAACTTCAATCACTTAAATCAATTTTCCAAATTGATTCCCAATTTATTCCATTTGAAATGAGTTTCTTTAATTACTCAATTCACTTCAAATTTCATTAATTATGCACTTAATTATTATTGTTATTATTTTCCATTTGATTTTAAATCTTTTAACTGAAATATACAAATTTCAGCTTTTCCCAATTTCTTCTTTATTCTTTTCAATAATTTAAATCTCAAATTTAAAATAACAGCTTTGTTCTATTAATTAATAACTCTGAAGTTTAAAATTCATTAACTTTCTGTTTATTCAAATTTCCTTTCTATACTCAAGATTTATTTATTAGAATCTTAAAGATACTTTATTACTTTTCCAATTTATTCTTAAATTTATTCAAATTTTCCTATAATTATTTTACCTACAAATTCACTTCTTTTATTTTCTTTCCAAAATCCAATTTATATATTTTTGGTAATCCATTATACCAAATCATATCAAATCGAGCCATAGCATTCAATATTCCAATACAATTCATCATAGAATATCAAATAATCACAACAAAGGGTATTAAATAATGGTAAATAAATGTTGGGGGGTCCAGTTGGATCCCTCCAACCTGTTTTCCCTGCATCCACAAATGTTAGCACAATATAAAATGCCAATTCCAAAACATCATACTATATCACATCAATCAATTCAACCATTCAAACAATTATTTAAATTTAATCATTTAAATTTAAATTTAACTGAGTGAGATTAACTCACCTTTGCTCTTAAATCTGCAATCCACTTCAATATTGCTTTCCTGATGTTTGACCTTTTATAAACATTTATAATTTTTATTAATATTCGAATCAACTAGACAATTAAATTTCCATCTACTTATTTAATTAACTAAGAGTTTGGGTTTTAAGCTAATAATTTGATTTTAAACTTTTCCTTTTTAATAAAAATATCCTTTTGGTAACTAAACAAAACTACTTCCATAATATATTTTATTTTTAAAATCAAACAAGTAAATCAAAATGTATATAAGTTTATTTATTTTATTTTTTATTTTGAAACTCATGTACACTTAAAATAATTTATAGATTTTCAAAACTTCCACATTTAAAAATTCCTGTTTACTTTCCAAATCTTTATATATATTCTGTTTACCACTATATATGTATATATTCTAAATTAGAAACTGCATAAATATATATTTTTAATAAATTAAATAAAATACATTATACCTTACTGTCGACTTCCCCACAAAATCGACGAGCCCAAACCAACCCTGAGAACCGCGACCATCGAATCCACGAGCTCCACCTTTTGAACCCTTTGCGAATGCCAAAACAATACCCAACCTATTTGACATCGACGCTTCACTCGCCTCCTTGCCACCTGCAGCTTCGACGTCGCCAAGCTACAGCCAGTCGCGAAGCCCCAAATCGCGACTCGCCTTTAAACCGTAGGTCGCAGCAACTCACAATCGCCCTAACACGCGCGCCCTCCTTCAAAGCCGAATCTCGAACTCGATAGAACGTGACTGCATTTAATCTATGATTTTCGAACGAATTTACGTTCGAATCTGAGTTCCGCCACTTCGATTTTCTTTTGGTATGCAGATTTTGATTATGCAAGAAAAAGGGTTTGGCTTCGAATTACTGAAGTAAGACCCTATACCTCTTTCGATTTTGAAGATAAAGTAACAGGAGACTCGTCTGCTTAAGCAAAAGAAGGAGAGGAAGAGAAGGTAGTGGTAGGCGATATTATTTGGTCGGCCATATTTCTTTTTTTTCGTTATCTGATATTGGGTTTGAAAAGAAAGGGAGGGGTGCGACATTAAGGACGAAGGGTAGCATGCTCTGAAATGTCGCGTGATGCTAGAGGGAACACGATTTGATAGAAAGTCTGTTGTGATTTGATTATCCTTCAGATATAGATATTTAAGTTAGATCGATAATTATCATCTAAGCGTTTATACCCCGTACGATCACACGTTAATTCCGAAAGCTACGAAATTTGAAATCTGGTAATAATACGATATTATGGACCCAATGGAACTGGTTTCGTTAAATTCCGAGACTGCGCCTCGGAAGGCTATTTTTAAATTCAATTTAAACGATATAAAATTTCAAAACTGAACAAACCACTGCTAATTTCAATTTTTCAACTTCTATTATCCTCTGTACTATCAATATATATAAATTCTACAAGCCTTCAAATTATTTTTAATAGGTTTAAAATTCTAGATTCAACAATTTGCCCAATTTCTAATTACTAAATTCTATTATTTAATTATCAAATAAATAGCGATATTTATAATTCAAGTTAAGATTGCTCTATTGAATATTTAAAATCAATTAAATATTCCGATTTTAAATGCTCGAAAATTCCGGTTCGTCACACAAAACTCCTATCTTTCTCTTCTCTTTTTATTTCCAATAAACGAAAATGAGTTGTTCCTATTTTTAATTAATCGAGGAGCTACACTCGATGATAAATGGTGACATTGGATCTGTTGAGTTTGTATTGATGAGGGCTTCAAACCCATGTAGAAAATAGTGGTTATGATTGTATTTGATCGTGACCGAAGTTGTAAGACGAGCTAGGTTTAAGGACTGGTGGAAATTTAGGCGACGATAGGCCAAGGGGAAGATGGAGGGTAGTTACTCGTGCGAAACCGAACAGGATGTCATTGGTTTAAGCTGGTGCATCACCATTTGGGGGATGTCACAAGTGTACGATTAGAAGGAGCATCACTAGGTCACGATCTGGAATAGAGGATCAAGCCCATCGTCGTAGGGTCAAAGGTGTTGCGCTTGAGAAGAGGAGCATGCAGTAGTCGATGGCTTGTCGAATCATTAAGAAATGGCGGATGGACCAAGGATGGAACATCTATGGTGCATAGTGCATATTAGTGCACTGTGCATGATTTGAAGATGGGGGAGAGGGATTAAATTGGATAATTAGTGTAAAATTAAGATAATTATTTGTTTTATTTAATCTCAAATCTTGTAAAATTCATATCTTCTTCATACGAGGTCCAATTAACATGCATTCTTTTGCTTTGCGCTCATAGGGGCATTATCTACGCATTAGAGTTTATCTCATCAACTTTGGAGCAAGTGGAATTTTTAGCTAAAATTGAACGTCATTTAATTTTAGACCGAGCAGGGACACCTAAGCGTCGGCTAGAGTTTTGTTAAGTTAGCTCACCTTTGGATGAACATTACATGATATATAGTAGATATAAGCTACTATTTACATGCTTAAATGATTTATTTTGTATGCTTTGGTTAAATTCCTATTTTTGAAAGTGGATAGCATGTGAAATGAAATATATGAAATTTTGCAGAGGGATCTCAACTCTTTGCCATTGTTTATTTTAAATTTCAAATATATACTGGTTGTATAAATTGTTGAATGCTAAATCTTGGTAACTTGGACATATAGGATATGACTTTGATATGTAGAAAAGTTGAACTCTTATAGTTTTAGATCTATGTAAGCACTTGCTATGTGCTATGGTAGCTCTAGGCCTCGTTGTAGTATTTTGGAAATACTATTAATTGCTGTTTTGAATTTGAAATCGGTTTCAACTCAATGATTTTAAATGTGACTTTTTGAATTTTCTATTGCATTTTATTTAGAATTGGTCTTTTAACTTCTCTACTTTACTCCAACCTTATTGTTTGCTTGTTCTAATTTGTATGGAATTGTTTTAAAGTATTTATTTTACAGAAAATTTAATATAATAGCTGATGTTTATTTTAAACGTAAAAAGGGTTATCCTTTATAATCAAGTGATTCTGTTATTGAAGAAGATAGAAATATTTTCTATTAAATATTTGTGAAATGCTTTACATAAAACATAGTATAGAAAGATAGATCTATGAATAGTATTGTATAAATAAAAGAATAGATTTATAAAGGATAATTTATAAAAAGGGAAGTGATATCATTTTGATAAATTGAAATAATAAATCACATTTGTGAATTTATAGTGATATATGGACTAATCGGTTTATGTAAAACATTCAGTCCAATCTCAAAACGGAAGATTTGTAAAAGTATATGAGATCTAAATTTTGTGTTTTATAATAGAATTTTTGTGAATAAATTTGGAGATTTATAAAAGGAGTTTTATGAATATAAAAGAGATTTGATTTCATAAATGATCGTTTTAACTTTGGTGGTATGGAAAATATATTTTTCATACTTAGTATCAACTTTTGAGGTATGGAAACTCGTCTCTGTCTGTGAGAATTAGGATTCTATGTCGAGGAAAGGTGTAACGATCTACCTATTTGATCATCAAAAATTGACACCGAATACTACCACTGTGTTCAAATGTCGAGCATCCAATCATCAAAAGGGTAGAATATTAGGAAAAATGAAAAAAGAAAAGGACAAAGAATATAGAAAATCAAAATCTCACAGTGGGATCGATCACATAACATAACAAGGACGGTAAAACTATCGCTCCAAAAATATAGAATATATAAGAGTTGAAAACTAACCATATCAGCTGGACAGTTATAAAATCCCAACCTTACAGTTACTGATATGGGTATTATATAATACAGCAGAAAATAAAACGCTACGATAGGTGAACCTCTAGCTCCTCTCCAATAACTCCTTAACACCAAAGTCAACCTAGGAAAATACTCGGTCTGACCTGAGCATTATAATAAAATAACACCCAGATCAGTTTGGAATACCAGCATGAGTAAACTAAAGTAATATGGTGAATATATAAATTCTGTGAGACCGCCAGTTTTTTACCTCATAAGAATAGTACCCATGTAGGAAATATTATAGATAAACAACATGAAACAAATCCAGATAAGAATGGGCAAAAATAATTTTAAAATCCAGAATTGAAAGAATGAAAATAATCCGAGCAAAATCCAAACTGGATAGAATGGATAAAGCAAGATAACAGTCTACACTTGACAAAATGAACAAAACCTATAGTTAAACATCATGAAGAGTGGTTAAATATTCACGTTATAATTACAGAAAAACAATTCGAAGGTTTTAATCAAACAAGGAAAGGAAAATTTCCAATAAATGATTAGGAAGGTGCACCGTACTTACAGTATACCTCTAGCAGTAAACTTCTAAGAAGCTCATATACTCCATGACACTTCTTGGACAATACTAAGCTGGAACCCCCCAAACCTTACCAAGAATTCAAATATTTCCACATCTGAGTGCACAATCGAATCCAAACTTGATGAGATGCGAAAATAACCTTTTAATGGAAGCAACCCCACATAGCTTGGCTACCTCTTCCGCTTTGGATTTAATGATTTCTGACAAAGGATAACAATGCTCAAAAGAGCAGCAAATTGCTTTTAAGGTGACGATATACCATGAAAAAAGCTGAATCCGATAATTAATAAATCAACTACCGAGGATAATTAAAATGATCATATATGGAAATTAATATCACATATTTAACACTGCTCTTCAATTTCGAACAAGTGCCATCTCTTAGTTGAAATTGAAGCCAGGCAAGTTGAGGTAGTGTAACCTCAAGGTATTGCCTTGATGACATTTCTAACCTTTGTTAATGCTAAAAATGTACGCTTACACCCCGGTGTAAGTTGTAGTTTAGTGAAAGCACCACTAATTGGTACGGGAACTGAAAATAAGCAGAAAATAGCAGAGAAATAATAAAGAGACAACAGTTTTTGTAGTGGTTCGGCTTAAAGTCAAGCCTACGTCCACTTAATCTCTTTTATTGCTGATTTGATTACAAATTATTCAATGATTCTTCAATTACAACGCGATTAAGACGAGTAGCTAGAACTTCAATGTAGAAAAGGTCTTTGAATTCATGTCGAATGAGTTTGATCTTTCTTAAAGTTCGTTGAAGCGTCTTCGGTGTTTGAAGTGTTGAAGGAGTCGAGAAAATAGCAAAGTATTGGCGTTCCAGAAATGATCCAAAATGTCTCCTTTCAGGTGGAGCAGGCGGGGTATTTATAGGGAAATTCTGGAGTTAGGTCGTAGGTCGTGGGCGACATAAGGGATAGGTCGTAGGTCATGAGCGACCTAAGGGATACGGTTTAAGGCTTATAACAGTTGCGCTTGATCAACTGCTTTGGCTGGTAGGTCGTTGTGACCTATAGGAGAATGGAGGCAACTTAGATGCGTTGAGGCATCAAGTGAAGCGACCTAGGTTAGGTATGGAGATGGCAGCGACCTAATGCTGACGCGACCTATGATTAAATGGCTTAGGCATATGCGGCTTGTTAACTCGTTAGGTCGTTGGACCTTTAACTCGCTAGGTCGCTGGACCTTTAACTTGCTAGGTCGCTGTAGAACTTGTTGTTGCATCAACTCACCAAGTGTTCAGGTCATTAGGTCGCTTTACCTTAATTTGTTAGATTGTGCCGTGGACCTGCTTAGATCGTTAGGTCATTAGGTTGTCACATGTTTAGGTCGCTAGGTCGCTTTTCATGTTAGCTCGCTCGCATTTTAACTCGTTAGGTCGCTTGTTTCCTTTGAGTAATTAAGTCGCTATTCAGAATGGTATTAACACTTGCCCCTCGAAGTATACGCCTATGTCATAGGTCGTGTGCTTCGATCTAATTCTGCTAGGTCGTAGGTGACTCAAGAAGCTCGTTAACTTGCGTGCCGATTCGTCTTCTCCTTTTTCCCTATATAAGCCATTAGCTCGCCTCGTCCTCCTCATTCAACTGCTTACACTCTGCCGCCATTGCCATACTTGAGCTCAAGAATTTCAAAGCGAAACTCCCTTCCTTGTTGCTTCGATCATCTTTCCCAGCAACAAATCTAGGTAAATTAATCATTTATCCATTGTGCCTGCCATCGGTTTCTCCATAACCAATTTCGCACGGTTTGCATTACCCTGCTGTAAGATTACCTCTTGATTCGTCCTCCGATTACCATTGAATCATTGGAAATCGTTTTAAAACTGAATGGCTTAACGATGGTTTCTGGAGATTCGAAGGAGACGATGAGGCTTTAAGTGATTGGAGGTGATGAAGGGATATTTAGTTAATAGGTTAGCGGGTTTTAGGTTTAGCCGTGATGCTTTTGGTGATGCAATGGCGGTGGACGCGTGGCAAAGTGTGAGTGGAGAGCAGGCCTTAGGGGTTTTTTTTGGTGGAAGAAAGCCCAGCATTTCCGAGTTACTTTTAAAGCGATTTAGTGAGTTGAGCGACCCAATGATTCGAAAGACCTAATGAATCGAACGAATTAAGTGCCTTGCGACCTAAGGGAAGCTGAATGACTTTCGAACTTGCGACTTAACCTTTTGCGACATAAGATTTAGGTCGCGAACACACCCGAACGAGCTAACACTTAAACAGACTTTCCTTGTCTTGACTCAAAGCCTTATGCCTTATCCTGCAGTGTAGCCTTAACTCGTAGGAGCATGATTGATGAACCCCTTGACTTGAACAGAGCAACTTAAGGAGGCTCGACTTATGCTAAGCTGTTTGGACTTGATCACTTGTAAAATTTGACAGCGCTTAATTGAATCTTCAACTTGAATTGCCAGGATAAACTACTTGAACGTGTTGCATTTTTCCACAGGTTGAATTAACTTTTAAGCTAACAACCTGTCGAACACAACATTTGCAGAAAAATGGGACGAATATACTCATCATCGACTGCCCACATCGAGTGATGGATTAGATCAAAGAAACAACAATTTACTTAAGTAAAATAGTATGAATCTAATTAAAAATAAAGTGTTGTAAATTAACTGATTAAATGAAGCATCAATGCAAAATTCGTACTGTTATAACTGCTTATTGCTGGATATCATCTGCATTGATACTACACTTAACTTTGATTTAATAACAAGTCTTGAACTTTCCTGGATTGACATGCGTCAATCAGTACCATTTCAAGTTTTCTTTTTTTACTTGTTATTTCAGTAGTTTTGCAAAACACTTCACACGCTTTTAGGAAACGTGCACCTTCATATTTGAATATCCAGTTCCTTGTGTAGAATGACTTCTCAACTAGAAGAGATAGTAGGGCAAGCTGAAGAGGTCTTCCCAATAGCTAACCCCTTGGATAATCCCCCGAAAAGAACTTCAACCACTCTGAATCAACGGGTTTTTAGGCAATTATGCATTCAATTCGGTATTGCTGAAGTGGACGCCCTGCTTCCTGGTGTAAATGACACTGCTGACAGGTCATCTCTTGGCTTTATTGCATTTAATCGTCAAATGTGCTTGAACGGAGATATTCCCCCCTTAAATGATTTTCTTAGAGTATTCCTCCTTCGATTGACCATCTCTTCGTTCCAGCTGCACCCCAACGGTTACGCCATTTTGATGGGGTTGTGCGTGCTGTTTAGGAGGACGCTTAATCGCCTCCCAAGCTTTGAAGAGATTTGCTATTTGTGCACATTTGCAAAGAACAAAGTTCATCCTTCTATTACACTTGTGAGGGGCGCAAGAAATCGTAAACTGATTACCGATCTTCCTGAGAGTGCTCATGGATTTTTGAATCAGCTCTTATTTGTTCGCTGCCCCCGGGATTCTACGGCATCTGGAGAGTAGGAAGTAAGACTACTTATCTCCGTTTACTTGATTTCTGAGCCTTTCAAAACTCGAGTCACCAAGTGTTTACTACATTCTTTACTTTTGCAGCAATTCCTCCTCCTTCAAGAGATTCTGGCGATAAACCGACTTTTGATAGATTGAGAGTTGTAGTCGCTGAGGAGAGAAGTATTAAATTTCTGCTGAAGGACGAGTTTTTGCACCAATCCATACTTTTGCACCCTTCTCGATCTATTCAACCCCGTGATGCCCCCAGTAGTTCTCAGGTAGAAGTATCAGATGCCCCAGTCTCCGTGAAGGAATCCACACCGAAGGAATCTATTGCTGAGGCTTCGTTATTGAAATGCTCAAGTTCCGCTGACGATGCGGGATTATCTGGAAAATCTAAAATTCTCCCAGTTATTGAAGAAGAGGAACTTCCTCAACATTCTGGGAAGGCCATTGGAGAGACCAACGAGGGAGTTGGGAAAGAGAGTTCCGTTGGGCACAATGGTGATGATGTCTTCGGGGGACTGAGTGACCTTATGGTGACTCCCCAAGAGCTTTTTAAAGACGACACTATCACCTCTAAGCTCGTTTCTCCATCAGTTGAAGCGACGTCTGTTTTGCGGTCAACTCTATCAATCCAAGAATTGACTTCCAAGCCGACGAGTGGTTTGTAGCTTGACGCGCGTAGTTCACACGCCACACACACTTAGGATTTTAGCAATTATGTGCGCTTAGCTTCTTTATTTCGAAGATTTCTAAACTTGTCTCTTTTTCACTTTCTGGTTCTCTAATAGGACGCAATGGTTCGTACAATGACAACTTTCAACGCTATGGGAGGCATGATTCTTATGACCCTAGGCCTTATTTTCCTGCCCTTAGAGAAACCGATGAGGAAAGAACTGCCAGAAAAACTCGTGAGAGGTAGGCTTACGAGGAGCGATATGGAAGAAGAGATGACCGCCATGACTCTCACCAAAGGGACAATGACTCCCATAGAAGAAAGTCACACGATGACAAGGGGAAGAGTTTTGAAGCTGAAGGGTCCAGCAAGCGGGCCAAGCCTAGCAAAAAATCTTCATCTGAAATTTCCAAAGTGCCTGCTACATCTATTTCTCTGGACATCAATTCTAGTTCTCCTGCCCTCAAAAGAACTGAGATTCAAACAATCATTGATAGGCCTGCATATCAAGTTGTGAATGCCCCGTGTGCACTCCAAAGCCAGTTTCCAAGCTAGTGTTTAAAAGGAGTATGCTTTGACTTGGACTTGGTCCCCATTGATAAACAGGTTATGCTAAGAAATCTTGATGCTGTTAGGCTTGACATTGAAAGAATGTCCGGGTGGAAAAAGCTAGTCCATGAGGTTCAACGAGGGAACCGTTTAAATCTCGAAGCTATGCTAACCATGGAGAGTGACAAATCGAAATGGAAAAAAGTTCTCGACCAGCATGACACGGAGATGAAGAACATCATTGCATATAATGAGAAACTCGAAGCTGAAGTCGAGCAACTTAAAGTTGAACTTGCCACCTCTTCCACTTCTTTTACTCAAAAGGAAGAGGTTCTACAAAATCATGTAAGGGATGCCCATGCTAGTCAATGAGATGCTGAGGCTAGACTTGAGGCACATCAGAGACTTGTGGAAAGCTACCGCACTTATGTTACTCAGGTGCGGGAAAAGACTAGCTCCGAAGACATGGAGATTGAAATGTTAAAAGCTCAACTTTCTAAAGTTGAAAAAGAGCGCGACGAGGCCATTGTTAGAAAAGAAGCAGCTGAACAGTCTTATAAGGAGACGAAGGCCAACGTCAATTCTACTTTATTTGAGTTTGATATTCACAGCGTTTTGGGGCATGGCAATCTCTCATTTTTGGGGCCAAAGTATGAAATTACCCTGGCGGAAGTCTGGGAAGCAGCGGTTGAAATGCTTAAAGGTGTCGGCTACGCTGAGGAGGGTTTCGAGGCTCTTTTTTTAGACGAAGAAGGTCAAGCCACCCTTGTCAGAGGAAAAGAACAGCTCGCCAAAGAACGAGCCGAAGCAGCGGAAAGAGAGCATTCAGGGAAGGCGCCTTTGACTGACTCGACTCATCTTTCTGCTTCGGTTGACGTTGACATTATTGGCTCTAGTTCTCATTCTTTGCCTCCTGCTAAAGCCGAGACCGAAATTATGACTGCCCACACTAAGGCCCAGGAAGACATAGAAGCCCACAATTTTGAAATTGACGTGATAAAGCCAACTCCTCCAAGTAACTTCAACACTGATCTTGCTCAAGTAGACTACTTGTTTGCTTCACATGACTTTGATGAACTTCTTGATTATTACTTAAACCTTGACGTGCCACTATCTCCTCTTTTTGCAGGAAATACCGACGCTTAATTCTTCTTTTTCTGTAGTGAAAACAACAAGTACTCCACAAGCTTCGCCTCCTCCAGCTGTTGCTCCTTCATCTCTTCAAGTTACTCCTTCTCTTGCCTCTCAACCGGGGTCTCAAGAAGAAAAGATAAAAGCTCTTCAGGGCTTGGATGACCCGGCCGCTTCGCAAGAGTAGAAAACTGAAGGGCTTGAGGAGGGTGAAAGGACCCCGGAGGAATTCACCGCCGATGATACAAAGTTGATTGATCTCATGACTCTGGGCAGTGAATCTTCTTCAAAGAGGAGGGGCAAGCGTGGAGTTTCTAAGAAAAGGAAGGAGACTTCTACTGGTGATGAGAAAGCAGAAGAGGACCCGATTGCGCCTCTTTCTGCTCTTTCCCCGACCCGTTCAAGCAGACTTAAGGAGTTAAGCATTAGGCCGGGTGAAGGCTCCAAAGGTGGAGGGAAGAAGAAGTGATAGGTCCGGCTTTATCCTTGTTGTTTTACTTTTTTTCTTTTTGCTTGTAATGATCGGAGATTGTGCCGGTATCGGCCCCCACTTTTTGAAACATGCACATGTATACAGATTTTTTATAGTATGGAACAAAATGATTCTTTTTACTTGTACAAACTTTTTTCCGTATGTATAAATGCGTTTATTCCTTTTTATCACACAAGTTTCTTTATTTTCCTTGTATGATATTGCAGCGAGCTCGTGGTATGTTGCTTGAGCGTCGCTTTTATTAATGCGGATATATTATATTGCCCCCATACCACGGCTTATTGCAATCTTCTCCATTTTGAGAAAACTTATACTCTTACTTTGGAGAACAATTCTTCCACTTTGAGAAGTTTTGTACTCTTACTTTGGAGAATACTTCTTCCATTTTGTGGAAATATTATTCTACTCTAGTAGAGTGTGCTTTGTATTGGAGAAGTTTTCTTTTCTTTGTTTGAAAAAGTTTTTACACTTCACTTTCGGAGATGGTCACTTTTAATTTTGAGAAGTGGATTCCCCTACGCGGTGAAGTGGGCCTCCGAAGAGGGCTTTTTGTTCATGCCTCTGGAGAGGGATTTTTTTTGTTTGGGCCCCTGAAGAGGGCTTTTTGTTTGTGCCTCTGGAGAGGGCTTTTTGTTTTTTCCCTGTATGCGGGGAAGCGTGCCTCCGAAGAGGGCTTTTGTTTGTGCCTCTAAAAGGGGGTTTTTTGTTTTTTCCCTGTACGCGGGGAAGCGTGCCTCCGAAGAGGGCGTTTGCACTTCAACTTGGTGAAGTGTGCCTCCGAAGAGGGCTTTTGCCTCTGAGGAGGGCTTTTGGCACTTCAACTCTGGTGAAGTGGGCCTCCGAAGAGGGCTTTTGCCTCCGTAGAGGGCTTTGGGCTCTTCCCCCTTGTGAGGAGAAGAGGGCCTCTGAAGAGGGATTTTGGCTCTTCCCCCTTGTGAGGAGAAGAGGGCCTCCGAAGAGGGCTTTTGCCTCCGAAGAGGACTTTGTTGTTTGCCAGGAGGGTTGCATCTCATAGTTAAGTCGATCCACGGAGCAGACGCAAGCTACCTAACTGGATGTTTGTTTGCACAAATGATTGCAAATAACTAGCAAGGGCCTGGAATCTTCACTTTGGGAAGGTGCCCCTTCGGTGGTTCCACTAACCTTTTTGGTTGAGGTACAAGATTCCATTTTGGCTGTTCTTTGTCTGCTTGCCCATGTCTTTCCACCATCTGCTTCTCAGCGATTCCTTGTTATCGTGTCCAAGCACATGTTCTTTTCCTTTGCAAGTTGTTTTCTTTTTTCCAGAGAAGTGCATTTCATTGTTAAGTAAATCCACGTGGCAGACGCAAGCTACGTGACCGGATGTCCGTTTGCACAAACGATCGCAATCAGTTAGCAAGGGCATGGAACCTTCACTTTGGGAAGGTGCCCCTCCGGTGGAATCACCAACTATTCGTGAGAAGCACTCCTTATGTAGGATTGAATCTGGAATTTTTGACATTTTCTTGTTGATTGATTTGTAGGAATCGCTTGGCCCTGTGATGTGTTGAATAGGTAAGCTTTGCTTTGATAGCCTGCATTATTAAATCAACATTTTAGCAATATATTTAAGATATATGCACATCGAAATAAGATAGGCATTTTATAGTAATAAAGAACACAAGATTTATAGTAAAATCAGTGTGAATCAATACAAATAATCATTTTACAAATTTAAGCATTGCTTTGAAGTAAACTATGGACGCAAGTGCTTGCTGTTTCAGGCTCTCGTAATTGGATCTCATCAGTACTTGGAGCTGACAAGACTTCCACATGGACCAATCCCAATAATTGAGCTTTTCCAGATCTTCAATACTTTGCGAGAGAATCCGCCTTTATGTTCTCTTCCCGGGATATATAGCGCTCCCAGGCCTTTGACAAATAAGTAGGCATATTTTCACCTTTATTCTGAAACTCTTTCTTGACTTGACATGGAACAACCCGGGGTATATCTCAAAGCGTGAGCATATATTTCCATCTCACCCCATCTTCTGCCCGCTGGGTGAGGACCCCCTGTGATAACATTAATGATTGGCCTCTTGGACTCCTGCGCTGCAGCTCTCTCACTTGAGCCGGATTGATAAGCGGGAACTTGTTGCCACTGAGTAGATGAGGTTGGGTCGTTTCTTTTTTTCTTTACATATTGTTGAAGTTTATCCTGGCTCAACAGCTCCTCAATCAAACTCTTTAAATGGAAACATTCATTAGTGTCATGGCCGGATTGATTGTGGAATCGACAGAATCTTCCATTATGCGCAACGTTTTTCCCAAGCCTAATTTAGGTGGTTTAGGGTATTCAACAACATCCTTGGTTGCGAAAAAGATATTCTCTGGAGTATCAGTTAAAGGAGTAAAATCTGAAGGTTTAAAGTAGCGAGTTTTCTTTGCATCTTTTTTCTTTTTTCCACCGTCATTTTTCCTCTTCTGACCTCCAGATTCCTTTTTGTTAGAAGCAACGTTGTTATTCTCAACTTCGTTCATGGCTGCTTTTACCGGCATAGGAAGGCTCTCTAAGCGCATAAATTCATCGGCCTTCTTGTAGAATTTCTTAAGGGAATTTGGCTCTTTCATCTTTAGCCATTTCCCGAATTCACTAGATTTGTCGATAGCTCGCATCAAGTAAGTGAGATTCATCCAAGGCTCCGCATTGTCAATTTCAGCCAAGGCTATATTGAAGCGGTTTAAGAAAGATTTAAGAGGTTCTCTAGGGCCTTGTTCAAGGCTGGATAGTAACATTATATCCTTGGCCTTTGAAGCATATAACCTGAACTGATCTTTGAATTTCCGAGTGAGGTCGAAGAATTGATCCACGGAACGAATTGCCAGCTTCGTGAACCAAAGCAGAGCCACTCCTTCCAAATACACAGGAAAATATCTGCACTTGATCTCATCCGATGCTCTGGCACCAGTTATATGCCAGTCGTACTTGTATAAGAATTGGTTAGGATCACTTGTTCCCCGATAGGCTAGAATAGTGGGAGAAACAAACTTCTTTGGAAATTCGGCCTCCAGGATCCTTTCAGTAAAAGGAGTCTTGCTTGAAGCAAACCCCCAGTCATTCTCATCTTCTTTCCTTTGCATTCTTTCTTTCATAATTTGTCGAATCATTCCCGAGAGGTATTCCTCATCATTTAGACGCCCCGCAGGACGGACGTCAGCTACATTTTCGGAAGTTTGCTTGGACAAACGTTTGCGAAAAGTTGGTTGCGGCCTTGAACCTCCGGCCTGGGGAGGTGACCCTTCGGCGGTGCCAGCTGCCCTTTGAGAAACACTTTTCCCTTGGGAATCATGAGCATCTTCCGCAAAGGTTTCTTCATTATTTCTTGGTTGTTGGTTAACTCCAAGTAAAACATTTATCCTGTCCAACATTAAAGTGTTCAGGGCTTCCATCTGTTGATACAACCCAGACACTGCAACGTCCAATTCGGCCCTTGTAATTCCAACACTAGGAGCCGTCTGATGTGATGCGGGAGAAGTGGCGATATTCTCATAAGCACTTCCAGATCTAGAGAATCTACCTTTCCTTCCAGGAGCCATAATCTCAGATAGACTTCTGGTTCTTAGAGAAAGTCTTTCAACAAATCTTTGCGGAGCAATGATGAGAGCACCCTGAGTTTGATTTCTCAGTGAAAGCACCAAAAATGTTAATGCTAAAAATGTACGCTAACACCCCGGTGTAAGTTGTAGTTTAGTGAAAGCACCACCTGTTGGTACGGGAACTGAAAATAAGCAGAAAATAGCAGAGAAATAGTAAAGAGACAACAGTTTTTATAGTGGTTCGGCTTAAAGTCAAGCCTACGTCCACTTAATCTCTTTTATTGCTGATTTGATTACAACTTATTCAATGATTCTTCAATTACAACACGGTTAAGATGAGTAGCTAGAACTTCAATGTAGAAAAGGTCTTTGAATTCATGTCGAATGAATTCGATCTTTCTCAAAGTTCGTTGAAGCGTCTTCGGTGTTTGAAGTGTTGAAGGAGTCGAGAAAACAGCAAAGTATTGGCGTTCCAGAAATGATCCAAAAGGTCCCCTTTCAGGTAGAGCAGGCGGGGTATTTATAGGGAAATTCTGGAGTTAGGTCGTAGGTCATGGGCGACATAAGGGTTTGGTCGTAGGTCGTGAGCGACCTAAGGGATATGGTTTAAGGCTTATAACAGTTGCGCTTGATCATCTGCTTTGGTTAGTAGGTCGTTGTGACCTATAGGGGAATGGAGGGCGACTTAGATGCGTTGGGGCATCAAGTGAAGCGACCTAGGTTAGGCTTGGAGATGGCAGCGACCTAATTCTGACGCGACCTATGATTAAATGGCTTAGGGATATGCGGCTTATTAACTCGTTAGGTCGCTGGACCTTTAACTCGCTAGGTCGCTGGACCTTTAAATCGCTAGGTCGCTGTAGAACTTGTTGTTGCATTAACTCGCCAAGTGTTCAGGTCATTAGGTCGCTTTTCCTTAATTCGTTAGATTGTGCCATGGACCTGTTTAGATCGTTAGGTCGTTAGGTTGTCACATGTTTTGGTCGCTGGGTCGCTTTTCATGTTAGCTCGCTTGCATTTTAACTCGTTAGGTCGCTTGTTTCCTTTTAGTAATTGAGTTGTCGTTCAGAATGGTATTAACAACCTTCAAGATAGAAACGAGTCCAAGCCTCAACATTTAGTGTTAAAAGTATGATTAAATCCATTCAATATGAGCAATATCATTTACGGAAAAAAATTTCCATAATCAGATCAAACTTTAAATTTTAAAATTGAACTTGTGCCTGATTGCCATATTACAATATTGGTGAAAACACTATTAGAATACATTTTAAACTGTTTTTTTAAGACATGAATTTTAAATACTAAGTGCGTTAAAATAAGGGTCAAAAACAAATATCATTAAAACATTGTTTACTATAACCCAAACAATTTACACATAGTTTTATTTACAAATAATTCTTTATAAAGGATTTTCTCATTTTTAAATCATCATTTACAAATTTAAAACAATATTAATTACCCTGAAAGATAATCAATCACATTTATAATCTCTTTTATACCCATGAATCCATTAATTTAAATAAAATAGTTAATTATTTTCAAAACACTTTTGTATCATCGGTAAAATAACTTTTAAACCTTTATTAAATCAATTTATTAATTAATTGGATTAGTTAAATTCAAACATCATTAGTTAAAATGATAAATTAGAACATCATTCTTTAAAATGATTAGTTAATTATAAAACATCATTAATTAAAATGATTAACTTAATTTTAAATATCACTAGTTAAAACAATTATCTAAATTTAAAACATCATAAATTAAAAAGATAAATTAAAGTTAAATCATTAATTAAAATGATTTAATTAAATTCGAATCCCATTAATCAAATAGATTAATAAATTTCAAAACAACATTAATTAAAGTAATTAATTAATTTCAAAATCATTAGCCAACATGATTAATTAACTTTAAACATGATTAGTTAAAACAGTTAACTAAATTTAAATAACCATTAATTAAACTCATTAATTAAAATCCATTATCATTAATTAAAATAAAATAATCATTAGTAAAAATGATTAATTAAGTATAAAATACCATTAGCAAAAATTATTAATTATATCTAAAGATAAACAAGATTTAAAAAACGTTAATTAAATTGGTTAATTAATTTCAAAATTAAAAGCTAAAATGATTAATTAATTTCAGTAATAATTATCTAAAATGATTAATAAATTTGAAATATAATTAATCAATATAATTAATATGTAATGACCCGAGGATTTTCGACCCCGAAAATCGACACTAATACGTTCATTGTATAGAGTGTCGTGCAAGCCAATGCCGGAAATACCAAGCTGTTAGGGTTTAGAAGAAAAAGAGATAGAATAAGCATAGAAACAACGACATAGAATCTCACAATCGTAGATGAATAAAATATAATATAAAATAACAGCGTTTACACAAAGAAAAGCTGCAACTGTTGATATACATACAAGATATCAGAGTACAATCATCAACAAATAATCTGGATAGTTATAATAACTTGTCCCTGAATACTGTCTATATAGTCTATACTGCATAGGAATATAACCAATACCTGCAATATGTCCCTGCCATCCAGCTCGTTTCCGGACTCCAAAGCATCCTAACCTGAAATTCTGTAATACTCGGTCTAACCCGAGCATTACAATAAATTAACACCCGAGTCAGGTTGGAAACCAGCATGAGTAAATACATTTAATTTGACATACTGGGGTCATAAAATCCTTTAAAATCAAGGTAACACATACAACATGACGAGCTTTTTTCGACTATAATCAAAACATCTTTACAGAAATCCATTGATATTACACTAATGCCTAAGTGCTGTTACTTATTTGAAATGGATAAACTTACTTAATTCATTCAGTTCCAACCTATTAGACTCTATAATCAACCAATAATGATTTGTAGTGGTTATTAAATCGAAGTGGTTTCGGGTAACGCTAACTTATGATCCCAGTCTCTTCGAATCCAAATCAAAAATTTGAAAGGAGATAAATTGTTTAAAATAACATTTTATTAATTTGGGTGAAAATATTCAAATATGGAAACTTTTTCAACCGGTTACTTCAAATAAAACATATCATCATTTAAATCTCATTGTTATCCCATTTTTTGGTCAAAACTGGAATATTGATGTGGTGTGCATTTCCACCGTGACCGAACCAAGAAGAAGCAGCCAGCAAGTGTATAAGAGCCTGGGATTCAAGGATAAAAGTCCAGTTGGTACCAAAGGTTCAACGTTTCATTCGGCAATGATCTCATTCGGCATTCAAGGAGCATTGGTTCATCCGGCATGGGCTCATTCGGCGCTTTCGGCACTCTTCATTCGGCATTCCCAACTTCCTACCGGTCCACCATACTCCTACTGCCGGTCCACCATACTCCTACTACCGGTCCACAATACTCCAAGTACAGCCGAACCAAACTTCGCCGAACCGGATATGCCAGGCCAGATTGCTTCAGCCCAGGCCCACCAGCAGCTATATACTCCCAGGACCTCTGCCCCCTGCCTCACTCTATAAATAGAGGGGCAGGGGTACAACAATGGCAGAGAAGTTTGAGAGCTCAAACCTGGAAGGAACTTTCAAACAACTTTCATATACTTGTACTACAAGCTTTGTACTTGTAATCGGATTGAAAAAGGAGAATAACATATAAAGTGGACGTAGGCACACTTTGGCCGAACCACTATAAATCTGTGTGTCTTTTACAGTTTGGTCCTTGCTTTTTACATATTTGCATAAACCACCTAGATCACTACGAACAACATAAAATCAACTAAATCATACAACTTGGAGCTGTTTGCCCATTTCGTACAAACATCTTTGAGTTATTTGCTGAGATCTGTGATTTGTGTTTGAATATTGCTGACTTATATTCATACACTGGTGCTTTCACGGTATTGGGTGTTTGCGGCCATTTTTTACGCAAACATTTTGGTGCTTTCACTGAGAAGAACCAGCTCCCGCTACATCGGATAGAGGTTTAGATTTGGAAGACGATGACTAGGCAAAACAGTAGAAGGCTAAGGGCTGAGAGAAGCCAACAAGGAGGAAGTCAACAAGCATCCTCCGGAGGTGAGGAAGGACCGGCTTCGATCTACATAACCCGGGATGAAATGGAAGCCATAACAAATTCACTGCAAGAGAGGTTGCTGAAAAGTCAACAGGAAATGATGCAAACTTTCTTGGAGCAAATGAGAGCTGCAGGAATGCAGAATTTAGGAACAGCTACAACGGCTATGGATGCAGGACAAGAAGCTAGGGTTATGGAACCCAATGAAGGACAAGATACGGAGCCAGGTGGCAATCAACAAGGGCTTGGGGGCAGGCCCACAGGATTCAACACAGGAGAACCTTTGGAAGGAGTTCAACAGGCTAGAACCAACGTTGCTGCTAACGAGCCACACGAAGAGTATGTACCGGAGTTCCCTCGGGGGCAACCCCCGACAGACAACGGTGGATTGGTAGATATAATCAGGAAGACTGTGCGAGGTGGTTTGACCAACGGAGACTTGGAAGGAGTAAACAGGAGTCCGTTCACTCGGGAAATAAGGATGGCTCAGAACCCACCTAAGTTCAAGCTACCTAGCGTGGAGGTATACAATGGCAAGGAAGACCCTACGGATCACTTGATGAGATACACTAGACACATGGAGGTGCTGGGGGCATCAGAGGAGGTGATGGCCCGATGCTTCCCTTTGTACTTGACGGACTTAGCTGCGATGTGGTTCAGGCAGCTGGAAGAAGGATCTATCGGGACTTGGAGGGAATTGGTGGAAAGGTTTCTGGGACAGTTTCGGGTTCATGTCAAGAGACCGAAGAACGTGATGACATTGACATCGGTAAGGCAAAGGATGGATGAATCGCTTAGAGCTTTTCTAACTCGATTCAGTGCCGCAGTTGCTTCGGTGGATCGGCCCGATCCATCGATGGTTTTAATGGCAGCAGTATCAGGAGTCAGGGAGAACTCGGATTTCAAGGTATCTTTGATACGAGATCCCCCACGGAATCTCGACGAATTCTTTCATGAGGCAGAAAGGTTCCTTCGACAAGAAGATGCGAGTACGGATTTAAAGTCGAAAAAGGTTAATGCAGTTGGGGTAGGAGGACCATCCAGCAACGGTTCAGATAAAGACAAAGGAAAAAGGAAGTTGGACGATGATTCTGGAAATGCTAGGAAGCAATGGAAGGATCCAAAGTTTTCCACATACACAGGATTGAACGAGACACTGGAGCGGATATACCTGGATACTCGAAATCGCCTTCACTACCGGAGGCCGGCTAGGAGAGAACCAACAGAACGGGAAAGGACATCAGGAAGGCACTGCCTCTTCCATGATTTGGATGGACACGACACCAACAGCTGCAGGCACTTAAAGGACATAATTGAGGAACATGTAAGGAATGGACAACTGCCACAATATGTTGGACCTCGGGATGCAACGGCGAGGCAGGAGCAACTGCCGCCTACCTCAAGCTACGATGGTGGGAGGTCCAGGAATGATGGTCGGTTGATCGTCCCTTGACCAGGTTAATATGAAATAAGTAGCAAACTATTGGCAAGCAACCAAGTCATTTACACATGTACGGGGACGGAGATAGCCCCTAGGCATGCTCTGAATGATAATAAATTGCGATGCTGTGGTTTGTGAAATTTATCTTTTGCTTTTGGATTGGACACTGCTTTTCTTTTTGGTTTTCGGTTTTGGAGCTTCGATTGAGCTCCTGGTTTTTCTTGCTTTTTGATTTGGATTTTCCTTTGGATGATCGTTTTCGGTTTTGGATGCTGGGTTGGATTTCTGGTTTTCTGGTTTTTGATTCGGATTTTGGATTTGGATTCTGGATTTGGATTTTGGATTTGGATGTTGAATTGGATTTTGATTGGATTTTTATCTGACTTTTGATAAACGGTCGTCGGGTATGGATTATGCCTGACAAGGGGTGAGTCGCTTTGCCCGAACGTGGTAAATTGACTCATTCAGGTCGTCGAGTATGGACTATGCTCGGCAAGGGTCCGGAGTGACCAGGATTCGGCCTAGGACTTAGGCCCTATATTATCAATCGTTATTTTCAGGTCGTTGAGTATGGACTATGCTCGGCAAGGGTCCGGAGAGACCAGGATTCGGCTTAGGACTTAAGCCATGGCATTGTACAGCGCCCAGGGACACTGGGCCAAGGTCGTCAAGTGTGGATTGCGCTTGGCAAGAACCCGGAGAGGTTAGCTCAACGTCCAGGGACACTGGACCAAGATCGTCAAGTGCGAATTGCGCTTGGCAAGGACCCGGAGAGGTTAGCTCAACGTCCAGGGACACTGGACCAAGATCGTCAAGTGTGAATTACGCTCGACAAGAACACAAGGAGGCTAGCTTAACGTCCAGGGACACTGGATCACGACCGTCAAGTGTGGATTGCGCTTGGCAAGAGCCCGGAGAGGTTATAAATTTGGACCGCGACCCAAAGAGGTCCTGGATTCGGTTGTTGGCTATTGGATAAGGATGGTTTGGGACTCTGTTGTCAAGTTCGGATGGACATGGAATTGGCTCAAGCTTTGGTTATTGGATTTGGAACTGGATATCAACTCGGAGCAGTCAAGGATGATCTACTCTGGCAATATGGCTATTGACTTTGGATATTGGATTCGGGACTATTCAAAACACGTCTTGTTATCACAAAACATGTTTTGGGGGGCAAAGTGTTATCCCATTTTTTGGTCAAAACTGGAATATTGATGTGGTGTGCATTTCCACCGTGACCGAACCAAGAAGAAGCAGCCAGCAAGTGTATAAGAGCCTGGGATTCAAGGATAAAAGTCCAGTTGGTACCAAAGGTTCAACGTTTCATTCGGCAATGATCTCATTCGGCATTCAAGGAGCATTGGTTCATCCGGCATGGGCTCATTCGGCGCTTTCGGCACTCTTCATTCGGCATTCCCAACTTCCTACCGGTCCACCATACTCCTACTGCCGGTCCACCATACTCCTACTACCGGTCCACAATACTCCAAGTACAGCCGAACCAAACTTCGCCGAACCGGATATGCCAGGCCAGATTGCTTCAGCCCAGGCCCACCAGCAGCTATATACTCCCAGGACCTCTGCCCCCTGCCTCACTCTATAAATAGAGGGGCAGGGGTACAACAATGGCAGAGAAGTTTGAGAGCTCAAACCTGGAAGGAACTTTCAAACAACTTTCATATACTTGTACTACAAGCTTTGTACTTGTAATCGGATTGAAAAAGGAGAATAACATATAAAGTGGACGTAGGCACACTTTGGCCGAACCACTATAAATCTGTGTGTCTTTTACAGTTTGGTCCTTGCTTTTTACATATTTGCATAAACCACCTAGATCACTACGAACAACATAAAATCAACTAAATCATACAACTTGGAGCTGTTTGCCCATTTCGTACAAACATCTTTGAGTTATTTGCTGAGATCTGTGATTTGTGTTTGAATATTGCTGACTTATATTCATACACTGGTGCTTTCACGGTATTGGGTGTTTGCGGCCATTTTTTACGCAAACACTCATTATCTTAATTTGTCTGACCATTTGTTGGCACAAAAAAAGTAATTCGAAAAAGAAAATACCCAATAGAATTAAGCCAGGGTATAGATTGTTACTAATTTAATGATGGATGATAATACCATACAAATTTCACATTTGAATTTTATTAATTTTACTAGACCGAATCCATTTATACCTTTATCCAAATTTACTAAAATTAATTTTTTTTATAAAAGAACCTATTTTAGTTAATCGAGGCTCAACACTCTATTTAATGTCTACTAGGCTAATTTACATAAGTTTCCAATCCAATAATGATGTAATTAATTACCATTTAAATTTATGAAATATTATTAAACTTTAAATTTCGAATTTAACTTAAAAATAAGTTTTAGCAAAATAGAAGAAAATATAAATTGTCATATGATATTTACGTGGATCCCATTTCTTCTTCTTTCCCTTTTTCTTTATTTCTTTATTTTTATCTTCATTTTCCATTCTATTTTTTTCTTTTTATTTATTTCCTTTTTACCTTATCTTTCTTTTTTTATTTCCCTTTCTCTTTGTTTTATTTTTTTTCTTTTATGTTTTCTCCTGCTCCCTCTAGCCCATAACCGGCCCAAACTTCCTCTACTTCTTTTCCTTATCATAATTCCAGTCCTTGTTTCCCTCTTCTTCAATCAATCTGAACAAAATAATGTTGTGTGCGTCCACTGCACGTACACACCATCATCGCCCACGATCACTTACCAACGACCATCTTCCTCAATCACACTCAGCCCCCACCCATGCTTTTCCTACCTGAGAACCCAAGGTGACACCCAGTTCGAAATTTCGACTTCTAACCGAAACTGGGACGAAAATCATGCATACAAACCACCTCATTCCCATCGCCAACGACTATTATTCTTGCCCAAACTTCATCCAAAGCCTCGTCGGAACCTCCTTCTCCCCTTTTCCCTAGCGTGCACCCCCTCTTCCTCTCTTTTTCCCACCATCGATTCGAAACCCGATACTACTCATCCTCACCTTAAACCCAACCTGGAGCTCGAATTGTCAATCCACCCACCAGAAAATCATGCACCGTTTTTCCCAGCTGCTTCACTTCCTCATGCTCCTCCCCGCGCGAAACCCTGACACGAAAACGCCTTGATCACCAGAATTACGAATCCTTCGCAATTCCGTTCAACTTCCTCTACCTCTCTCAATACGCGATTTGAAAACTTAAACTAAGCTTAAAAATCAAGTTCCTCAGTGGCAAACACGAACATATAATCATTTGATTAAAATGTGATACTCGAATTTTAGTCATTTGAAATCGTTTGTTGTAAATAATATTTTCCTTCTTCTACACTTAATGGAAATGAATGAAACAATTTTTAGAACAATCTATACTCGGAAACAAACTACTTTTGTGTTGAAATAAAAGCTTAACTCAAGAAGGATAAGAAGAAATTGATTTTTGGAAAGGGATGATTTACTGGTTTTGACTAAACAGGGTATATATTTTCCCTATAACTGAAGCTTCCTCATATCTAATCCTTAATTTCTCATGTTGTACACAGCAAAACATTAAACCCAGATCAAAATTGATTCACTGGTAATTATGTGGATATATGTATATATAACCTGTTGAAATAGTAGTTATTGTACTCACAGAAATGCATTACTGCTTGCTTTCTTAAGTTTAGTTCCTGCTCTTTTTTTCTGGCATGATCCTTTTAAAGTTTTAATGGAAGATGCTTGTATTTATGTGTGTGTGTGTATTTTAGTTTTACAAGGATGTTTAACTTGAAGGCCACAAAGTGGTGATTTGTATATATATTTTTCGTATGTCCACAAATGAATTAGGAAAGGCTATATATATATATATATATATATATATATATATATATATATGAAAAGTAAAATTTATGGTGTAAGCAAGAAGGTGGCTGATGTTCCCTTCTTGTACAAGCTTTTGCATTGATTTGATTTTATAAGTTCAAGTGATTTGATTTTTCCTTTAACTTAAGCTTGACATGATTTTATGCTTTGTATGTTGGATTTGATGTTGTCTCCTTTTTTGTTTACAAATACTTTTGTATGAATTCACATGTAAATAAATATTTTTTGGTGCATATGTTTGCCTTTTACATTCTCTAATAATGTATAAATACATGTTTGCCATATATATGTATTCACTTATATATATGTGTGTGTCTTCCATCATATATACACACACACAATATACATTTGTACTTTGTCATGTTTACCGTTTTATTTTATACACTTAGGTGTACACATGCTTATACATACATATATAAATATATATATATTTATATATATATATATGTACGTATAAATGTTTATCTTTTTCCACAAGCATTATTATTATAACATGTATACATACTTTTATGTTTACATATATCTTTCACATACATTACTTATGTACCCCCATGTGTGTGTATATATATATTTATATTTAACATCATCAAACTTATATATGTTATATATTTATTTATGGATGTTTTATCTAAATTTAAATAGTGGAGCTTACATGTATTTTCTATAAGATTTATCAATTTATATATATCCAAATGCATAAATATCAAAAAAAATTATTTATTCGACTAATAAAATTCATTATTTCAAAAATCGAAATCAATTAATTGCCCAATTACAGATGTCAAAAAATCTGGGTCATAACATAATAATATTAAAACTGTTTAGTGAAAACACAAACTCAATTTCAAAACACATACGACAGGGACTTGAGGATGAAAGTCAAAAAATGACGGTATAGAAAAAACGCTACAACAATAGTTATACCATTTAAATGGAATATAAAGATTTATTTAATCAAATATTAATATGATGGTATATGGATGTATATAATTATTGACGAGAAACCCCACAGGGCCACTTTTATAATTCTTCATGCGAAACAATGGTTAAGGACATATATATAATCATATGGGTTCATAACAATCAAATTAATAAATCACCCATTTTCCAAACTAAAATTCAACTAAATAATCAACTAAATAATCAACTAAACAATTTAAATAACATCCAAGTAATCAGTAATTGTTCATAGCATCACAGATATAATATAATAAAATTGAATGTGAGTTGAACTCACATTCAATTCAATTTTCGCTGAAGCGTTCCAATTTGTACTAAAACTGATAGGCTGTTCGATTTTAGCCAAAAATTCCACTAGCTCCTAATTTCTCCAAACCAACTCTATTATGTATATCTCAAAAATATGAACCCAATGCAAGAAACCGCATTTGAATTTGACCTCGTACGCAAAAGTTATTCGATTTATAAGTTATCGAATTTAAATTTAAATTTAAAATGCTAATTATAATTCTAATCCCAAACTAATGTTAATCCATCTTCTCCCCTTAAAACACCCTCTCTTAAATCCTATAGCACATCCATAGCTATGATTGAAATTTCCAAAATTTCCACATCCAATCCGTGAAACAACTAATCGATTTCCCTAACGTCCTCATTTTCAAAACCTCTCTGCATCCATCGCTATGACTTCTCCTTTGACGATTCCAAGAAAAATGCGACTTGATGGCGTCTTGTTGCTGCCCCAATACGTCAAACAATCCTAGGTATGAACAGAGGCCACCAAAATCTACCCAAGATGCAATTTTCAATGCTTAATCCAAATATGAACTCCATTTTGAAGAGGCCAAGACTTGGTAAAACCAAAAGCCTAGCTTAAAAAGCTTGCAATTTTATCACCATCAAACCCTCCTCCATAATGTTGCACTCAACAAACTTACCCCCAAATAGAAGCCTATCAAAATACAAACACAATGGATCGAGTTTCAAGATTTTTAGTTTACTAAGAAATTTGAATTTGATTTTTAAAAATATAGCCCTTTTTTATTTTAGTTTACTAAAACCAAATTTATAGAGGATGGAGGGAAAAGGTGGAGTAATGGGGTAACGAAGGGTAAATGATAGAAAACGTAAGGTATGGGCTATAAACTAGGGCATATATTTGTATTATTCTAACAAATTCAACATAACATACTCAAAAACCTCAAACTCTAATCAAGGCGTGCCGTCTGGCATCCTATACTAAATACCCCTATTCCATAATCAACGAAACTAGCTTTGGAACCTAATTCCAAAGTATACAGAAGTTGGCTTTTTAAATCAACTTGTACTTAAAATTAATTACTTGGCGTTTCAAGCTCACATGACCAAATAGTATGTCTAATCGTTACGAAACCTGATGTCCTATGATAATTTGGTATTCTAGATCTAATGACACTGGTTTCATCAAAATGCGAAATAGTTTGGAATGTTAATTTCACAAATTTAAATATCGTATTATATTTTTGATCCAATTATCGATATATATCCGATTTATTTATTTTTGTGAGTAAATCTACAAATTGAATTCATCAGTATTATTTACTAAATTCATCGTTATTATTTACTAATTAAAAAAAGGTAAATATTATTATTAAATCCATTAATTAATATTTAATTTACAATTAAACTATTTAAATGATTAATCGTGTTTGAATTCAAATAATTAAATTTCAAAAATCCTATAATTTAAATATTTAAAATTAATTAAACATTTAAAATTAAATGATCAAAATTTGTGATATTTACATTCTCCCTCCCTTAAAAGAATTAGTTATGAAACTCTTTTGTTAATATTAATTAGAATTAGTTATAAAACTTATTAATTAAACTCTAAGATTTTATGGAAAATTTTAGCAGTGTCTACTTTGCGCAGCTCGAATGGAACAACTACAAATTTCCTCTACGGGATCTAAACCCACCAATGAAAAAAGATGCTAAGTGACCACCCATATATAGGGCATAAAATCATCAACCAATTTAAATTTCTAAATCTATTATGTACCTTTTTGCGTTTGACTTACATTTTTGGCAAGTAATTTATTATCTTTATGCAAATGGAGGTGCACAAGAATCGAATAGCAAACCTTGCATAACTATACTTACTAAATCCAAAAGAGAATCAAGCCAACAAAAGCAATATGATGTAACTCTACATGTAAAAACTTGCATGATATAAATCTACATGCAACTCTAATATAAAACAAAGCTACATGCAAACAATAACAATATCACAATCATAGGCGACAAAAGACAAAGAATATTCTATAATAAATGCTATGCATACAATAATTCCAAATAATAAATTTAGACCTAAATGCCTGGGGTTTTAAATTCAAAAATTTATTTTCGACTTTCTCAGAAGGGAATTAAATCAAAGATAAAAAATTAAAATGATAAGGAGAGGGTTCCTTTTAATAAAGTACTGTGAAACTCTAGAATCGAAACAACATGGAGCATCCAGTGGTATTATGGTTCCTCCAAAAACATTAACTAGAGTGAATAAATATTATTTCTTTTACAAAATCTTCGAAATCTATTTTTTTTTGAAAATCATCAGGGTATAGGTCCAAATAACAACAATTCGAAATACTTTTTAAAATTTATAAACAGTAGTATAAGAAATAACACAATCAATCAATCAAATTCAATCAAATCAAATCAAATTCCGTATAGGAATAATCCAACACTATCAATCAATCAATCAAATTCCATTAGGAAAAATCTAACACTTAACATTATTTAAAATGCCAATTGATTTAAAACAAACCTTATCTTAGATTCAAAACTTTCTTGATTGCCCCAAAAGTATAGATAATTCACTAAGCGTACCACTTTAATCAACAACCTTTGGTTATTGCTTAGGAGATTATTCAAATTCATTCGGACAAAATTAAAAGTTATACTCTAAATTTATAAGTTTCTTCACTACGTCAATTTTTTTCTAAATCATTTAAATTTGCACTTAGTATTTTATTCAATACTAAAATTATTTATGAATTATTTCATAATTTTCATTCAAGTTTAAAAATATTTTATAAAGATATTTCTGTACAAAACATCACAGGAAAAACTTACTTTATTTTATTTATTTTTATAATACTCTTCTATATATTAGGAGCACTAAAAAACAAATTTCATTTTACTTTTCCAAAGATCTGGATGGGGACCAAATCAAATTACGATTCCTTAAAACAAAATCAACCAATTAACCTCTTTAGGTTAGATGTTAAAATGGTTAATGTTCTATGGGTTGACCTAGAAACTACAAATAGTTTACACTACATAGAAGTTTTAAATAAAAATCATGGTTTTAATAAAATAATGTTTATCAAAACTTTCTTATCCAATTTAACCCATTTCAAAGCTGTATTAAATTATCCTTTATCTTATTTAAGGGTAAGATCTCATTTATCAAAACAATCTCTTATCAAAATTATTTTTTATATTTTAAAACTAATTCTTTTCAAAGGAACATAAAAATTAAATACCTGGCTTTTTATTTCAAAATGTTAGAACTGGGCTAGCCTACAGCGTAAGAAATTGATGAATTTCAAAAGATTTATAATTTTGGATCATTAACGGGACTATGAAGTCTAAATCATTTAGATCTTATCTGAATTTTCTTTTAAATAACATCAGTGTTTTATTCAATATGGTAATTTAAGGAGCTTTAAATATACCAATGTATGTGATATGATGAATGTATCAAATACACTCATTTATGTCAAGTGTAAGTGCGGTGTATACGTGGTGTATATAAGTATAAATGAAAAATGTAAAAATAAATTAACAAAAAATTATTTGTTTCCTTCGTTACTATATTTAATTAATAAAAGGAAATATGATAGAACATGAAAGAATAGAAACATATCATATCTTTCAACATTTAACTATGACAATTAATACATTAAATAACATTTATTACTTCACAGTCAAATCTACACATGGATATGATGGAATATGAAAAGAGAGAAACCTATCATTTCTTTCACCATTTGATTATGACAATCAATACATTAAATGACATTTATTACTTATCAATAAAATCTGCACATAGATATGATAGAATATGAAAAGAGGAAAAACTTTCTTTTTCTTAGGCTGCAATAATTAATACATTTAATGACATTGATTACTTACCAACCAAATCCACACGTGCCTTCATTTTCTGAATTTTGTTAATGACATATATGCATACATTCATACTAATTACTGATGCATACATCCATAATACTTACGGATACATACATATAAAGTGAAAATGTAACAACCAAGCCATAATAGAATTGGTTATAGGCTTCAAAAACGAGAGTAAAGGGTCAGAGATATCCGAAAAAAAGAATTCTGGTGAAGTTCGTCAAAACAGAGCGGCTAGTACATCAAAGTTGGAAGAAGATGAAGTTGAACACATAAGCTTCAATAGTGAAGAAAATGAGCTAAGGAAAGAATTGGATGAGTGTGCATGTTTGCACATGCACGTTTGGTTTCAAATTCTATAGTTTTGTTGAATGGGACAGTTGTGAATTAGTTTGCGAAATTGTTGTGAGCTGTGAGGTTATTGGGCCCGTGGGTTAAGATTGAATTAAGTGTATCAATTTGGATCCATTTTACTGATGTGAAGGTCTACATAAGATTGTATAGGAAACTGATGCAAAGGAGATTATGTAGAGTAATAAAATATATTTTTTCCTTGTTACCGTATTGTTTATAGTTTTTTCTTCTTTATTCCAGTTTGTTATACTAACATGCTGTTGATTCCGGAGGCAAAACCTTCTTGTTAAAATTCATTTTTCTGTTGTTGAAGTTACTGCAATTTTGTTATCCAATTGTCTTTCTTTTTTTTACAAGTTAAATCTCAGTTCTTGGATCTATGTCCGCTGTTTTTCAACTTTGTACAAATTTATGTTTTGTTTTTCTTTCTGAATCTGTTATATACAACTCTGGCTAGGTTCCAATTTTTTTGTTGGTTATTTCTGTCCTTAATTTCATTTTTAGTGATCTGTAGTTCATTTTTTTATTTAAACTTTAGTTCCAAATTCTTTTAGCTATCTCTATTATTTCTTGCAAAACATTCAATTCTTAAAATTCTACGTGAAATTGAAGTTTTCGTATTGTTTCTTTACAAAAGGAATACTATTCTTGTTTCAGCCTTTGGACAAATATACATAAATTAATGACTATGTCCTCTTCAAGATGCTTTTGTTCTTTCCTGTTATCATCTTCGAGCCACAACACTAGCAAATTTGATTCTTGATTTTCTTGCAAACTGCCAACTTGTAATTTTTCTTTGGTTTTTTTTAAGTCCACAGATTCCTCTATGCACGTGCACATAAACAACACCTCCTTCTTCTTCCTGAATTTATCACTGTTTTTTCCAGTTTTCATCTTCAGTTGCCATGGCCAGAAGTTTGGATCAACCTGGTCCTTCCAATTTGGTATCCGACCCCTAAATCCTCAGATCGATACATCTGACAACAACAATTCCACCCAACCTCTGTTACACCATCACGATCCAACATGGGCAATGCAGGAAGATTTTAATCGAAGAATCGAACAAACTCAGCAAGAATTGAATATTAAATTCGAAGGATTTCATAATGTACTTACTATTCTTTCTCGACAACACCTCAAAACTCAACCTCCACCACTTGTGCCGCCTATTAATTCCTATCAAGAACCTCCTCATGCTCATAATCACCGAGGATCATGGCCTCCCCAGATACATGTTTATCCACCATCTTCATGTCCATCTTACCCTCCTAATCCCCAAAATGTTCGAACAACTCCGCCAAGAATGCCTATACCTCCATGAAATCCTCCTAACTTCTAATGTCATTCTCAAGAACCCGCATATTCTTCTTTCAACTCCGAAAATCCATACCCAAATTATTATTACTCGGACAACACATAAAGAAATACTCCCTTGACCACTCTTAAATTGGATTTTCTTGTTTTTAACAATGAAGATAGAGTGATCGACTGGCTTCAACAAGTTGAACAGTATTTCAGATTTCATCAAACTGACGAGGGATTGTGGGTGGATATATGTTTTTTTTATCTCAAAAAAGAACCCTTGCAGTGGTATAACTGGTATGTGCATAACGTACCTAATCATTATTCTTGGCAAATTTTTAAGGAAGAGATTATGGTGAGATTCACTCAAGAAGAAATGGAGAGGCCCTTTGAAGCATTGGCAGGATTGAAACAAACTACCACTGTTTTGAATTATCTTAACAAATTTGAACAATTACAAATGGCCACAGAAGCTTTACCACCAAAATTTGTGTTGGATCGATTCATTTGTGGTTTGAAAGAAGAACTGAAGTATGATGTACTTACTTCTGGACCAATTAATTTCAAAGAAGAAGTTGCCTTGGCAAAGATGTATGAAAGTAAATAATCTTACACTAGGAAGAACAGCAAAACAGTAAATCCTACCATGAACGTTTAGAGAAATACTAATACCCATCCAACTCCATCTCAAATTTCTCCCATTAACCAACATATAAACCATGCCAGTAATCATAAGGATACGCATGTTAACCCTGTTGTGATTCATGACTTAAGAATTATGCGACTTAGTGGGCCAAGAGACCAAGCGACTCATCAACTTAAAGTTCCTAACGACTCAAGAAACCTCGCGACTTAAGGAACGGACCGACTCAACTGGTTACGACTCAATTAGCTCGCGAGTTAAGGTTAGAGGCGACTTAGAGGAATGGAACGACTCAACGACTCCGGGTTTGTAACAACTTGGTGGATCAACGACTTAACGGGTTAAGGCACTTAGCGAGTTAGTAAGCCAGCTAGCTAACGAGTTAGTGAGTTAGTGAGCAAGCTAACGAGTTAGCGAGTTAACGAGTTAGCGAGTTAGTAAGCAAGCAGGCGGGTTAGCGAGTTAACAGGCTCACGTGTTAGGAAATGAACGACTTAACTAATGAGAGGTCCGAGCGGCTTAAGTCAATCCGAAACAATCACCAAATGACTTACTGTTTTTAAGTCGTTCACGACCTGTTAAGTCGTAACCCATGTCCCTATAACACGTTAACTCGCGAATGCTTACCCTAAGTTGCAAACGAGTCAAGCTAACCCGTGAGATCCTCTACCACGTGAAGACTTACCTTAAGTCGCAGCCGAGTTATGCTAACCCGTGAAGTTCTATAAGTCGCGCACGGCTTAGTCCAGGAAACTCTATAAATATGGCATGTGCTCCAACTTCAAGGGGACCTTTTTTGGCCAATCATTTCAAGCGCCAATACTCGGTTGAATTCTCGACTCAACCGACACTTCAAGTTCGAAAGACATTTCAACTAACTCCAAGGGAAAATCTAACGTAATCTACATGGATTTGAAGAATTCTTCTCTACTAAAGTTCTAGTTGTTTGTCTCGTCATAATTGTAATTGAGGATTGTTGTAAAGTTGTAATCAGTTTAGCAATAAATAGAATTAAAGTGGACGTAGGCTTGCCTTGAGCCGAACCACTATAAAATCGTTGTTATTCACTGCTTTTTCTGTGATTTTCTGCTTATACTCTGCTCCCGAATCATCGGGTGGTGCTTTCACAACTACACTTCATACACCGGGGTGTTAGAGTTCAAATTTTAGCGTTAACACTTTTGGTGCTTCCACTGAGAATTGAACTCAGGCAAACCGTCACCATTGCTCCACGAAAGTTTGTTGAAGTAACCTCTCTGAAGACTAGAAGTTTATCTGAAATCATGGCTCCGGGGAGAAAGAGTAGATCTGTTAGATCTGGAAATGTTCAAGAGGGAACCTCCGCTTCCCTAGTACCTAATCAAGCCACTCCACCTGTTGGAGTTACAAAAGCGGAGTTGGATGCTGTAATCTTAGGGCTGAACCAGCAGATAAATCCCCAAAGTGCACAATTGGAAGCTCAGAACGCCCAAAATGCCCTAATTTTGAATAAGTTGAATGACTTGCTTGGGGTAAACCGTCAACCAACGGGTAATGAAAGGAACTTTGCTGGCAACATTCATGAGGATGAAGAAAGAAACATTCCTGAGAAGGCTGCTAGCCCCTTTGAGCGGACATTTCCTGAAATTGGTGGATCTAAAGCTCGAAATGATGAGGGATAACTTTCTGAAATGGTTCGACAAATCATGAAGGAAAGCATGCAAAGGAATGAAGATGAGAAGGAATGGGGTTTCGCTCCAAGTAAAACCCCGTTTACCGAAAGAATCTTAAAGGCTGAGTTCCCAAGGAAGTTCGACCCTCCAACTATCCCAGCTTACAAAGGAACAAGTGATCCGAACGAATTCTTGTATAAGTATGATTGGCACATGACAGGTGCCAGAGCTTCTGATGAAATAAAGTGCCGATATTTTCCTGTATATCTGGAAGATGTAGCTCTGCTTTGGTTCACCAAGCTGCCAGTCCGGTCTATAGATCAGTTTTCTGACTTAACCCGGAAATTCAAGGAGCATTTCAGACTATACGCTTCAAAAGCCAAAGATATCATGTCGTTGTCAAGTTTAGAGCAGAATCTAGGGGAGACTATCAGATCTTTCTTGAATCGCTTTAACATAGCACTGGCTGAGGTAGACAATGCAGAACCACGGATGATCTTGACCTATCTGATGAGGGCCATCGACAAGTCGAGCGAATTTGAAAAATGGCTAAACATGAAGGAACCAAATTCCCTTGAAAAATTCTACAAGAAAGCAGATGAGTTCATACGCCTGGAAAGCCGTCCTGTACCGGTAAAGGCAGTGTTAGAAAAAGCTGAAGATAACATTGCTGCTCCACGCAAGAGTGAATCTGTAGGACAGAAAAGGGAAAATAACGATGGAAAGAAACATAAAAATCTGAAGAAGCCTCGTTCCTTCAAACCATCGGAATATACTCCTTTATCAGATACGCCGGAGCATATATACCTTGCCACTAAAGATTCTGTTGAATATCCTAAACCTCCTGTTCTAAGAACCGGGAAAAAAGCTGTGCAAAGTCGGAAGTTCTGTTGCTTTCATAATCAACCTGGTCATGATACCGATGAATGCCGCCAATTGAAAATTTTGATTGAAGAATTGATAAGGGAAAACAAGCTTCAGCAATTTGTGGAAAAGAATAGCAGCAATCCCGCTTCGACTAGTCAGGGGCAACGAGCTCCTGCTCATCAACCCAGGACAGGTGAGAAGGCTACAGGGCATGAATTCGGAAGGCCTGTTATCAATGTCATTACGGGAGGACCTCACCCAGCAGGCAGAAGCTGGGGTGAGATGGAGAGATATACCAGGGCTTTGAAATATGTACCGGCCGAAGAAGATGTCTTTTTTTTGGAAGACACTACGCCCCTGAAACAACAGAGAACTTTCAATGATGATATTGTGTTCAGAGCCAGGGATTCCGCAAGTATTGAAGCTCCTACCTTGGATCCCTTAGTCATCTCGGCTGGTATCGGGCCAGCTATTGTCAGAAGAGTTCTCATTGATTGTGGCGCATCCTGCAATATCCTCTTCAAGAAAACATTCGACCAAATGAAGATCCCTATGGCTGATGTGCAAGCATCATCGCAGAAAATCGCTGGCTTCACTGGGGAGCCAAAACAGCCTATAGGAACCGTTGATTTGTTTGTGGAACTTGGAGAAGGAGAAAGAAAAGTGGTCCGCAAGCAAACTTTTGTGATTGTCGACGAATTTTCTGCTTATAATGCTTTCCTTGGCCATCCAACTCTCGCAGCATTCAAAGCTGCTCTGGCCCCATGGTGCCTCACCATTAAATTTCCCACAGATAATGGAGTGGGAGTTATAAAAGGGGATCAAAATGCTGGGCGGGAGTGTTATCTGACAGAGCTGCGAGAGGCAAGGAAAAGAGAAATGGGAAAGGATGCGGCAGCCCCAGTCCGCATCAAAGAGCCAGCCTTGTAGCAATTACAGGGCGGGCCCTGCACTGGCGAGCACAGCGGAGCATGGAAAGAGATGGATCCTAGAAAAGTCAGTGCGGGGGAGAATAGAGTGGTACCAGTGGAAACAACAATACCAGTACCTGTTGACCCAAAGGACCCAAACAAGGTGTTGAATGTGGGTTCACAACTTAATGTGTCAATTCAGAATATCTTAATATCTTTTTTAAAGGCAAATTTGGATGTTTTTGCTTGGACTCATGCCGATATGTGCGGAATATCCCCAGAAGTTGCAGTACACGCTCTAAATATTGTTCCAAAATTTACACCTGTGAAGCAGAAAAGGAGAACTCAAGGTCCAGAAAGGTCGGCAGCGTTAAAAGAAGAAGTTGATCGGCTCATGGAGAATAATTTTATCAAAGAATCTACCTATCCGAATTGGGTTTCAAATCCAGTGCTGGTTAAGAAAGCCAACGGAAAATGGAGAGTATGCATCGATTTTTCAGATCTAAACAAGGCCTGCCCCAAAGACTGCTTCCCATTACCCAGGATCGATCAACTGGTAGACGGAACAGCGGGACACGAATTGTTATCTTTTATGGATGCCTACTCCGGATATAACCAGATCATGATGCATGAGCCAGATCAGGAGGACACGAGCTTTATCACCGATGTTGGTCTTTACTGCTACAGAGTTATGCCCTTCGGGCTGAAGAATGCAGGGGCAACATACCAAAGACTTGTTAATGCTATGTTCAAACCACAATTGGGCAAGACTATGGAAGTCTACGTCGATGACATGTTAGTAAAGTCTAAGAAAGTAGTGGATCACATAGAACAATTAGCAGACATGTTCGCAGTCCTCCGAAAATACGGAATGAAGCTCAATCCTTTAAAATGTTCATTTGGAGTGGAATCCGGCAAGTTTTTAGGTTTCATCGTGAGCGCTAGGGGCATTGAGGCTAGTCCAGCTCAAATTACCGCCTTAAAGGAAGTCAAAGCTCCTAGAATAAAGAAGGAATTGCAAAGTCTCAATGGAAAAGTCGCCGCCTTGAGTCGGTTCATTTCCAAAGCCACAGATAAATGCATCCCATTCTTTGACGCCCTAAAGAAAGGAAAGAAAAACTTCGATTGGACTCCCGAATGCCAAAAAGCCTTTGATGAATTGATTCGCCATATGGAAACGCCTCCAATACTTTCTAGGCCTGGCGATGGCGAGGATCTTCTTATATACTTGGCAGTATCATCTCATGCTTTAAGTGCAGCGCTGATACGAGAAGACAAGAGAATTCAACATCCAGTTTACTATATCAGTAAAAGACTCACTGGGGCAGAGATGAATTACTCTAAGTTGGAAAAAATCGCCTATTGCCTACTAATTGAATCTAGGAAGTTGAGGCAATATTTCCAAGCTCATCCTATCAGAGTCCTCACTGATCAACCTTTAAAGCAAGTCCTGTTTCGCCCTGAGACTTCGGGCCGTCTTCTAAAGTGGAATATTGAACTCAGTCAATATGACATCACTTATCATCCCCGAAAAGCAATCAATGGACAAGCTTTAGCGGATTTCATCACAGAATTCACAGATAAGGGTAACAGTGAGGAGGAAACGATCGACGATTCCCCAATCCAATGGAAGTTATATGTCGATGGCGCGAGAAACGACTATTGTTCTGGAGCCGGAGTTGTACTCGATACCCCTGAAGGTCGATCATTATGCTATGCACTAAGATTGGAATTTCCTTCAACAAACAATGAAGCAGAATACGAAGCCCTTATCGCTGGCCTAAGAATTGCTAAAGAACTAAGCATCCGAGCATTACAGATCTTCAGTGATTCTCAACTTATTGTATGCCAAGTTAAGAAGGAATTCCAAGCGAAAGGGGGAAATCTACCCGCCTACTTGTCAAAGGCTTGGGAACTCCTGGGTGATTTCGATCATTACATGATAAGTCATATTCCTCGAGAAGAAAACATGAAAGCAGATTCTCTCGCAAAGTACTCTAGCACAGGCGAAGCTCAATTTATGGGGTTAACTCCAGTGGAGGTCCTGTCGACTCCGAGCATCGATGAGATAGATATTGATTGGATCATGAGCGTGTCTCAAGAGCAAGAATCATGGATGACTCCAATAACAGAATATCTGCTCAATGGATCTTTACCGGAAAATTCAAAAGAACGAAAGAAGCTACTGAGGAAAGCCTCTCGCTATATAGTCCAGGATGGCCAGTTATACAGACGGGGATTCTCAATACCGTTACTTCGATGTGTATCCAGGGAAGAGTCCAAAACAATCCTAGCTGAGGTGCATGGGGGAGAATGTGGTGATCATTTAGGTGGTCAAACTTTAGCGAAAAAGATTCTTCGATACGGATATTTTTGGCCAGAAATTAATCGAGATGCAGCAGACTATTCCCGAAAATGTGACAGATGCCAAAGATTCGCCAAAATTCCTAGAGCTCCTTCCACTGAACTCACACAGATGGTTAGTCCATGGCCGTTTGCGATATGGGGGATAGACCTTGTAGGACCGTTACCAACTGCCAAATCTGGAATTAAATATGCCATTGTTGCTGTAGATTATTTTACTAAGTGGGCAGAAGCTGAACCACTGGCTACTATCACTTCAAAAAAGATGATAAATTTTGTGACTAAAAGTATCATTTGCAGATATGGTGTGCCTCAAAAAATAATTACAGACAATGGTACTCAGTTCGAAAGTGAAGAATTCCAAGATTTTTGCAAACGATTCAAAATCCGAAAAAGCTTCTCAGCAGTAGCTCATCCACAGGCAAACGGGCAGGTGGAAGCAGTAAATAAAATTATCAAGTCAACCATTAAGAAGCAACTTGAAAAAGCAAAAGGTGGTTGGGTCGATAAGCTACCGCTAGCACTATGGGCATACAGAACTACCCACAAAACTACGACTGGGCATACTCCGGTTTCATTGGCATATGGATCAGAGGCAATGATTCCGGTAGAAACAGAAGTCCCTTCACATAGAAGAATCCATTTCAATCAAGCGGAGAATGAAAAACTACAGCTTGAGGCACTAGATCTCCTTGCTGAAAGAAGAGAAGAGGCTGAGCTCAGAATCGCATCTCATCAGCAAAGGATAGCCAGACATTTCAATTCCAAAGTTCGCCAACGCAGCTATGAAATTGGAGATCTAGTCCTAAAGAGAATTATGACAGCGACAGGTGTGTTTGGGCCAAATTGGGAAGGACCATATGTCATAGGTCAGAAGCTTCTTGACGGCACATTCAAACTCACTACTGTCGAAGGAGATCAAATTCCAAGAGCTTGGAACAGCAATCACTTGCGTCCATACTTTACTTGATAGCTTTGTTGAAATATTGTAAAAAGAATTATGAATGTATGATTCCTCTAATTGAAAGCGATTGTAAAACCGGTGCAAGTGAATAATGAAAGACTATAAAGTGGATGTAGGCCCAAATTCTTGGCCGAACCACTATAAATCTTGTGTTCCTTATTATTATTACATGTTTGCTTTATTTTCGATATGAAAAGTACATTAAATGTATTACTGAAATGTCGATTTAAATTTTTGCAGGCAACGAAAACAAAACTTGCACATTACAAGACCAAGTGATTCTTGTTATCGTTCAACAAACAAATTCCAAGTCACAAAATTCCCAAGCTTAAATCCTAGATAAGAAGTGCTTCAATCGAACGGTCAATGATTTCGCCGAAAACGGGCTTTAGCTAATAAATTGAGAAGTTTGAACAAACAAACATCCAATTAAGAAGCTTATGTCCGTTCTCGTGAACTGGCCTAGCAATGAAGTACATTTCTTTGGATTAAACAAGCTACTTGTAAGAGAAGGGAGTGCAAGCTTAAAAAAAAAATAGAGGATCACTGAAAAGGCATAAGCAAGTGGACAAGGAACAACTAAAGTCCTCTTCGGAGGCACAACTCTTCGGAGGATAAAGACCTCTAACGAAGCATATGCCGTAAAAAAGAAAGTTCTCTACTCAACCAAAAAAGATTGGAGGAGTCATGACCCTCCAACCATGAGAGAGTAACTTCCAGGCAATCTTCGGAGGCCCATTTCACCAGGAGTTGAAGTGTTACAACCGCTCTTCGGAATTTCACTTCACCAGAGTTGAAATGTAAAACAAAATAAAAGCCCTCTTCAGAGGCCCATTTCACCAGGAGTTGAAGTGTTACAACCGCTCTTCGGAATTTCACTTCACCAGAGTTGAAATGTAAAACAAAATAAAAGCCCTCTTCGGAGGCCCATTTCACCAGGAGTTGAAGTGTTGCAACCGCTCTTCGGAATTTCACTTCACCAGAGTTGAAATGTAAAACAAAATAAAAGCCCTCTTCGGAGGCCCATTTGACCAGGAGTTGAAGTGTTACAACCGCTCTTCGGAGTTTCACTTCACCAGAGTTGAAATGCAACACAAAATAAAGACCTCCTCCCGGAGACACAATCAAGAAGAAAGACCTCTTCGGAAGCCCACGTTTCACCGAGATTGAAATAAAACTTCCAAGTGTTGAAACGTGAAAAGGCTTTCTTCAAAGGCACAACTCTTTGGAGGTACACGTTTCACCAAGATTGAAATAAAACTTCCAAGTGTTGAAACGTGAAAAATCCCTCCTCAGAGGTACAACTTTCTATGTTTTTTTTTAAAAAAAAATCCTCATTAAAAGCACACTTTAACTTTCAAAGGAAGAGTGATTTACCTATTCTGGAAAATAATCTTCCTCAAAAAAAAAAAAAAGTTAAAGTATCCTTCAGAGGCCCGCTTTACCTCATAGAAGAATTCACTTGGTAAAATGTGTACATAAGCAAAAGAAAAAAGTGATTTCTTCGAAGGACAAAGCGTAAAAAGTTATATGAAGGGAGTTGTACTCTACGAAAAATTTCTTCAAGAATGAAATAATTATTCTTCAGAAAATAAGAGTGCAAGTCCCCTCGAAGTATAAAATATTGCAGCAAGCTTATGGTATGGGGGCAACATGGTATAGTTACATACAATATGGTATAGCCACATCGGCGAAAGTAATGCTCAAACAACATGCCATAAGCCCGCTGCAATATCATATAAATAAACTTGTGCAAAAATGAATAATAAATGCATTCTCAAATTCAAACAGGAGTCTGTACAAATAAAGGATCATTTTATTCAATTGTATTGCAGATACAAGTTTCAAAATAAAAAAGTAGGGGCCGGTACCCGCACAATTCTCGACCAGTACATGCAAAAGACAAGAAGCTAAAAGCTAAAAGCTGGAATCTTCATTTCTTCTTACCACCTTTGGACCCTTTACCCGGCCGAATGGTTAGCTTTTCAGGTCGGTCTGTAGGCATAAGGGAAGAAGGAGAGGGAGGTGCAACTGGTCCAACTTCCGGTTCCTCTTCAGTAGCAATGATTTTCTTCCCCCTCCTCTTTGATGTTCCGTGCTTCTTTCTCCTCTTCGAAGAAGACTCACTCCCTGGAGTAACAAGAGCAGACAAAATTATGCCATCAGAAGGAGTCCGCTCCGGAGATATCTCACCTCCCTCAAGTCCCTCGTCTTTCTGCTCTTGCGAAGCGATAGGATCATCTAAGCCATGAAGAGCCTCTATTTGCTCCTCTTGTGACCCGAGCTGTGAAGCAGAAGGAGGAGCCACCTGAAGAGACGGAGGAGGGATAACCGGAGGAGGCGAAGTCTGAAAGATGCTCGATACTTTCTCTACAGGAGAAAAGAGGGTAAAGTCAGTAAAAAGAGGAGATAAAGGCTCGTCAAGATTCAAAAAATAGTCAAGAAGCTCATTGAACCCATAAGAAACAAGTGAGCAGTCTACTTGAGTGAGGTTTACAGTAGCGAGATTAACGGTGGAGTTACCTGGAGAAGTTGGTTTCCTGACATTAACCTCATAAGCCTGCACGTCAGCACTCTCGTCACCGTCATCTCCACCCTGTATGCTTGTAAACTCGGTAGTAACTTTGGTAGGAGATGCAAAATAGGAACTGGAACCAATAATGTTGATTTCAAACGAAGAAGGAGGCTGGACTGGAGTAGTTGAAGTAGTTTTTCCCAACTGGTCCCCTTCTGTCGCTCCAATTCTTAATTGTGCAAGTTGCTCTTTTCCCTTCGCAAGAGCAGCGCGAGTTTCCTCATCTAGATAGCGCGCCTCAAGCTCTTCCACGGTATACCCGGCGCCTCTTAACATGTCGAGAGCGGCTTCCCACACTTCAGCCAAGGTGATTTTGTATTTAGGACCGAGAAAAGAGAGACTGCCGCGCCCCAAGACGCTGTGCAAGTAAAAGTCGAATAGAGTTGAACTGACGTTGGCTTCCATGGCTTGAATAGATTCTTCAGCTGCGATTTTACCAGCCACGGCCTCATCTCGTTCTTTTTCAGTTTTAGCAAGTTGAGCTTTTAACGCTTCAATCTCCATGTCTTGGACGCTCATTTTACTCCGCAACTGAGCGGCATCAGTGCGGTAATTCTCTACGACCTCTTCTAGCCTCTCAACTTTATCTTCGGCATCTCTTTGGCCAGCATGTGCATCCCGCACTTGTTTTTGTAGCACCACTTCTCTTTGAGTGTAAGTGTTATAAGAGGTGGTAAGATCGTCTTTAAGCTGCTTGACTTCAACTTCAAGTTTCTCATTATACTCGGTTATGTTTTTCATCTCGATGTTGTGCTGGTCAAGAATCTTCTGCCATTCCGACTTATCGTTCTCCATAGTTAGCATCGCCTCGATATTGGCCCGATTGACCCTTTGGAGTTCATCAACAAGCTTTTGCCATCCAGACATTCTTTCAATATCAAGTCTGACGGCATCAAGATTTTGGTACATGGCTTCTTTATCAATGGGGACTAAATCAAGATCGAAGTGCACCCCCTTCAAGCACCAATTCGGGAATCGGCTCGGTAGGGTCGGTGGGCCCCTTTCAACACGATATGAAGGCCTATTAAGAAGTGTTTGAATAGCGCTTCCTTCAAGAGCAGGGGATTTGGAAGGAATGTTGATAGAGATGGGAGCGTCAAACTTTTCAGATATTGCAGATGCGTGCCTCTCACTAGGTTTGGCCCGCTTGCTCGGGTCCTCAACAATGTGGCCCTTCCCTCGACCATCATGTGTTTTACGTTTGTGAGAGTCATCGCCTCTTGAAGGAGACTCATGTCGCACATCTATCCTCTCATGACGTTCTTCATATTCTCTCCTCTCTCTAGCTTTTCGAGCAGCTCTCTGCTCATCGGTTTCTCTGGGACCAGTAAGGTAGCATCTATAATCATAGTTGCCACGCCCTCCATAGCGCTGAAAGTCTTTGTAATAGGATCCGCTGCGTCCCATCGGAGAATCTGAAATAAGAAGATAAGCTTTAGAAATCTTTAAAGTATAAGAAGATAAGTGCATAGAAGTGCTGAAAAATCCTAAGGTGTGTGTGACATGCAAACTATACGCGCCGAACGACGAACCGCTCGACAGTCGGGGGGTAGTGACAGGCTTTGTAACTAATGGCAGTTCTTGTGCTAAAGGAGTTTTCTTAAGAGCAGAGGTCGTTTCGGCCGCCGAAGATATAATTTTAGCAGTGGTAGAGTCATCCTTAAAGAGTTCTTGAGAGGTGATTATTATGTCACTTAAATTCCCAAAGATGTCTTCACCATCATGCCCGGCAAGGCTCCTTCCATCAGCTCCTTCTTCGATGGTCTTTTCTGCCCGATGCGGAAGCTCTCCTTCTTCAATGACTGGGGAAATTACAGACTTGTCAGACGGCCCCGCAGCATCCTTCGGAGTTGAACACTTCACTAGTGAAGCCTCGATAGCGGTTTCACTCCGCACAGGCTCTTCAATGGGAACTGGGGCATCTAATGCTTCAGCCGGAGAATCAGGGACTTCGCAAGGATGGATAGATCGAGAAGGGTGTAGAAGCCCGAGTTGGTGCAAATACTCATCCCTCGGTAAGAACCTAGCGCTCCTCTCTTCCACTGGCACAGCACTCAATCTTTCAAAATTCACCTTATGTCTTGAATCTCTTGAAAGAGGAGGAAATGCTGCAAAGGTAAAGGGAAAAAGTTAGCACTCGACAACTGGAATTTCGGAAAAGCTCAAATGGAAAGAACAAAACTTACTTCCAACTCTCCAGATGCTATAAAACCCAGGGGGGCAACGAACAAAGAAGCACTGATTCAGAAACCCATGAGCACTTTCAGAGAGACCCATAATCAATTTACGGCCTCTCACGCTTCTCACGAGTGTAATAGAGGGATGGTCCTTAGATTTATGAATGAGCATAAATAGCAAATATCCTCAAAGCTGGGAAAGCGATTAAATATCCTCATGAACAGTGCACATAGCCCTATTAAAATGGCATAACCATTTGGGTGTAATTGAAATGGAGAGATAGTTAAGCAAAGAAGAAGCTGTCGTAAGAAGTCATTGAAAGGAGGAATGGCTCCACTCAAGAACATTTGGCGATTAACAGCGATAAAGCCGAGAGGGGGCCTATCTGCAGTGTCATTTGGTCCCGGGAGTAAGGCGTCAGCTTCAGCAATACCAAACTGGATGCGCAGTTGGTTGAACACCCGCTGATTCAGGGTAGTAGGAGTTCTCTTCGGAGGGTCAACCAATGGGTTAGCCATTGGGAAGACATCTTCAGCCTGGCCCATCGACTCTTCTTGTTGAGAAGACATTCTATATAAGCAACTGGATGTTCAAATATGAAGGTGCACGTTTCCTAAAAGTGTGTGTGAAGTGTTGTGCAAAATTGATAAGAATGACAAGTAAAGATAATTGAAATCAAATTAGTCGATACTTATCGATTATTAAATTTCAGAGCTTGTTGTTTCAAAGTTTGAATGCAGTATTGATGCAAACCAATCAGCTTTAGTTGATTGTTTTAATTTTGCTCTAATACGCCATTTAAAGTTTGAATGATTAATAACACTCCATTCACATAATTCATTTGAAATAATTATTCTTTATCGGTTAATCTGTCATTTGATGTAGGCAGTCAATGGCAGTATATTCGCCTTTGTTTTCTACAGAAATTGTGTTTAGCAGGTTGTTAGTTGGTGCAATTTATAAACGAATTCAAGCTGTTCAGTTTGGAAACTCGTTCAAGTTTCGTCAAAATCTTGAAGTTGCCAAGCCTAATGCAAGTCCTAAAGTCGCATTATGAGTTAGGGGGTCAAAGTTCAATGCTTCAAACCAAAGCAAAGCAAGATTGTTTAAGTTTTAGGCTGTATGAAACAGGGCCGTGCAGCAGCGAAAAATCTGGTCAAGTCCTAAGTCGAACGCGACTTAACTCACTAAGTCGTTAGAAGGTTCTAAGCTGCTAAGTCATTAAGAGGTTCTAAGCTGCTAAGTCGTTGGAAGGACCCAAACTATTCAAAGATCCTAACTCCTAAGTTGAGCACGGCATAACATGCTAAGTCGCTCAAGACTCCAAAACTGCTCAGATTTGCTAAGTCGTTCAAAGTCCCTGAGTCGTTCAGATCTGCTCACTCACGAGTTTCTCCTCCACATAACATTTTGCTATCTCAAACCATAACCCAATAACCCGTTAACAGCCGCATAAGGAAATTCACCATCCTCTCCATGAAATTCATCACTCCTGCACGCCATCGAATCATGTAGAGGTCAAGTCACCACTAATTTATCATAAGCCTAGTACGATCTCACGAATCACAGTAGCAACGCGTCTACCAACGATTGAAAGCTATAATTCACAGTGAAAGGAAGCGGCGAGGTAAATAGAAGCCGCGGAGGTCACGGTTCAGTGGAATCGAGGTAGGAACAGAAATTAGAAGATTTACAATTCTACCGAGATCGTGATTCGATAATGATTGAAATCACTTACGATGTGATAATGATTGGTGGATCGGGGCTGATTGATTCGAATTCTTCTTCAGGAGGCTTGGGGATCTGCTAAGTGAGTTAAGATATGAATGTGAGTAAAAGGGAAGGAGAAGGCATCTCACCAGCTTATATACACGAACAGGGGGACTCGAATCGACACGAATGACTCAAGCCTCTTATAAGTCGCTAACGAATCAACGACTCAGGGTAGCATGAGTTAAGATGAGTCGAAGCACACGACCTACGACGTAGGCGCGTACTTCGAGGGGCAAATGTTAACCCTGTTGTGATTCACGACTTAAGAATTATGCGACTTAGTGGGCCAAGAGACCAAGTGATTCATCAACTTAAAGTTCCTAACGACTCAAGAAACCTCGCGACTTAAGGAACGGACCGACTCAATTGGTTACGACTCAATTAGCTCGCGAGTTAAGGTTAGAGGCGACTTAGAGGAATGGAATGACTCAACGACTCGGGGTTTGTAACAACTTGGTGGATCAACGACTTAACGGGTTAAGGCACTTAGCGAGTTAGTAAGCCAGCTAGCTAACGAGTTAGTGAGCTAGTGAGCAAGCTAACGAGTTAGCGAGTTAACTAGTTAGTGAGTTAGTAAGCAAGCTAACGAGTTAGTGAGTTAGCGTGTTAGTAAGCCAGCTAGCTAACGAGTTAGTGAGCAAGCTAACGAGTTAGCGAGTTAACGAGTTAGTGAGTTAGTAAGCAAGCTAATGAGTTAGCCAGTTAGCGAGTTAGTAAGCAAGCAGGCGGGTTAGCGAGTTAACAGGCTCACGTGTTAGGAAATGAACGACTTAACTAATGAGAGGTCTGAGCGGCTTAAGTCAATGCAAAACAATCACCAAATGACTTACTGTTTTTAAGTCGTTCACGACCTGTTAAGTCGTAACCCGTGTCCCTATAACACGTTAACTCGTGAATGCTTACCCTAAGTTGCAAACGAGTCAAGCTAACCCGTGAGATCCTCTACCACGTGAAGACTTACCTTAAGTCGCAGCCGAGTTATGCTAACCCGTGAAGTTCTATAAGTCGCGCACGGCTTAGTCCAGGAAACTCTATAAATATGGCATGCGCTCCAACTTCAAGGGGACCTTTTTTGGCCAATCATTTCAAGCGCCAATACTCTGCTGAATTCTCGACTCAACCGACACTTCAAGTTCGAAAGACATTTCAACTAACTCCAAGGGAAAATCTAACGCAATCTACATGGATTCGAAGAATTCTTCTCTACCAAAGTTCTAGTTGTTTGTCTTGTCATAATTGTAATTGAGGATTGTTGTAAAGTTGTAATCAGTTTAGCAATAAAGAGAATTAAAGTGGACGTAGGCTTGCCTTGAGCCGAACCACTATAAAATCGTTGTTATTCACTGCTTTTTCTGTGATTTTCTGCTTATACTCTGCTCCCGAATCATCGGGTGGTGCTTTCACAACTACACTTCATACACCGGGGTGTTAGCGTTCAAATTTTAGCATTAACAACGCAGTTGGAAGCTTTGGAAAAAAAAAGGCCTTACACCTAGCCAATTAATTGAAATGAGAAGACAATTATGTTATGGATGCAAGCAAAAGTGGTATAGAGATCATAAATGTAAAAACCCCCAAGTATATATACTGGAAGGAGTAATGCCTTTGATGGAAGAAGAACATACAGAAGTAATTGGAATTAAAGCATTGGTAGATTCAGAAGTCAATGAAGAGAAACCACTAACCATAACATTGCAAGCTATGTGTGGATACCCACTTTATCAACTATCATAGTCAAAGGAAGTATACAAGGAAAATCAGTTCATGTCCTAATTGACTGAGGATCCACTCATATTTATTAATTTAGATTTGGGAAAAAAAATTAAAACTCAAAGTTGAGGAATCCAGAGTTTTTGAAGTGGTAGTGGCTAATGGTGAAAAGGTAATGGGTAATGGTGTATGCCATGAGGTGATATTCAAGTGTCAAGGGTGTGTGATGCCTTTAGACCTACTTTTATTTCCCTTTGAAGGATGTGAAGTGATTTTGGGTGCACAGTGGATGAGAAAGTTGGGAGAAGTAACTTTAAATCTTGAAAAATTGCAAGTCAAATTCACATACAATAACAAAGAGTATGTTTGGCAAGGACTGCAATAAGAAGAGATGAAGGTTGTCAGTAAGAAGGCCATCAATAAGGAATGTATTCAAGGGAAAATTACCATGATGTTATGCACTTTAGATACTTCTAAAAATGACATTCGAGATATTCCACCAGAGATTGTAAAGCTTCTTCAAGAGTTCCCTGAAATCACTACAAATCTTCCACCTCTTCCTCCACACAGACTACAAGACCACAAAATACCTTTATTACCAAACACTCAGCCTATCTGCATCAAGCCATACAGACATTCTTATCATATTAAGAATGAACTTGAGAAGCTTATTAAGGAAATGTTGGATTCAGGAATCATTAGGAATAGTAATAGCTCATACTCTTCTCCTGTAGTGATGGTGGGGAAAACAGATGTAACATGGAGATTGTGCATTGATTATAGAGTTCTTAATTCTAAGACCATAAAAGACAAGTTCCCTATTCCTTTAATAGATGAATTGTTTGATGAACTACATGGAGCTAAATTCTTTTTCAAGCTGGATTTAAGATCAGGCTGTCATCAAATAAGAATGAATGAGGCAGATATTCATAAAGCAGGATTTAGATCCCATGATGGCCATTATGAATTCATAGTAATGCCATTTGGATTGGCTAATGCACCTTCTACTTTTCAATCCTTAATGAATGAAATATTCAGACCATATTTGCGGAAATTTGTGATAGTTTTTTTTGATGATATACTCATATATAGCAGGTCATGGACTGAACAATTAGAACAACTGCTAGTCACTTTTCAGGTACTAAAACAAAATCACCTGGTGATTAAAATGACTAAGTGTAGCTTTGCAAAGGAGTCCCTAAAGTATCTTGGTCATATCATTTTAGTAGATGGACTATCTGTTAACCCAAGCAAAATAAAGGCAGTAATGAATTGGCCATTTCCAAACAACCTCAAAGCCTTGAGAGGATTCTTGGGTCTCAATGGTTATTATAGGAAATTTGTTAAATACTATGGTACCATTGCTAAACCTCTAACAAATATGTTGAAGAAAGATGCATTTACATGGAATGAAGAAGCTAAAGAGGCTTTCAACAAACTCAAGTATTGTCTGGTTACACCCCTAATATTGGCAATGCCTGATTTTACTCAACCTTTTATTTTGGAATGTGATGCAAGTGGACATGGCATAGGAGCTGTATTAATGCAAAATCAAAAACCTTTAGCTTACTTGAGTAAAGCTTTACATGGCAGAAATTTAAATCTGTCAACATATGGGAAAGAATTGCTGGCCATCATCATAGCTACAAGGAAGTGGACACAGTACATACTGGGTAGACCGTTTATTATTAGAATTGATCATCAAAGCTTAAAATACCTTTTGATAAAATAATTACACACTGGAGTGCGGAGTAAATGGCTTGCCAAACTTCATGGATTTGACTATAGGGTTGAGTATAAAAGTGGGAGAGACAATAGAGTGGTTGATGCACCATCAAGAATACAAAACAATGAAGAAAAAACATCTCAACTACAGGCAGTCTCTGTAGTACAGTCACCATGGATGCAAGAGTTGAAAAGCAATTTACAAAGCTCTCCTTGATATCAGCAACAGTTAGAAAGAATTCACAGGAATGAATTGCCTAGTAGTAGATATAAAGTAGTAGACAATTTAATTTTTCATAAAGGAAAAATTTTAATAGACCTTCACTTGAACACCATTACTAGGAATTTAGTAACAGAACATCATTCAACTCCATTAGGGGAACATTCTGGAATTAAAGCTACCTTGTAGAAATTAAAGCAGGTTTTTTACTAGAAGAAAATGAAAAAAACTGTGGAGGAATATGTTAAAAACTGTGATGAGTGCCAAAGAAATAAAGGAGAAAACATACTTTTTCCTGGACTCTTGCAACCTCTTCCTGTTCCTGAAAGAATTTGGTTAGATATTTCTATGGAGTTTATCACGTGTTTGCCTAGAAGTCGAAGATATATTGTTATATATGTTGTTGTAGACAGACTTAGCAAATATGAACACTTTTTTCCTTTGAGTCACCTTTATACAGCCAAAGAAGTTGCTACGGTCTTCTTTAATGGAGTGTTCAAGCTGCATGGGATGCCCAAAACTATCGTAAGTGATAGAGATGTCTTGTTTACAAGTAAATTTTGGAAGGAAGTTTTTAAACTACAAGGCAACAGTTTGAAATATAGTTCGGCATACCACCCACAAAGTGATGGCCAAACTGAGGTAGTTAACAAAATTCTTAAAGGCTACTTGAGGTGTTTTGTTTGCCACAAATCTCAGGAATTTTTGAGATGGCTAACTTTAGCTGAGTATTGGCACAATACTACTTGGAAGACTTCCTCTAATACTACCCCATTTAAATCAGTATATGGACTTGAACCTCCAAACTTACTATCTTATGTGCCAAATTCTGCAAAAGTAGAAATGGTTGAAGAAGAATTATATTCAAGAGATATAGCCTTAGAATATTTGAAAGACAGTTTGAAATTAGCTCAAGATAGAGTGCAAAATTATGCAGACTTAAGAAGATCAGGTAGAGAGTTTGAAGTGGGAGATTGGGTGTATTTGAAGCTACAACCTTACAAGCAAATAACTGCTAGGCTTTAGAAAACTCACAAATTATCACCTAAATATTATGGACCTTATCAAGTCCAGGAGAGAATAGGAAAGGTGGCTTACAGAATACAACTGCCTGTTAATGCTAAAATGCACCCAGTTTTTCGTGTTTCCCAGCTGAAAAAGAAAATAGGTGAAGGTTTGATATACAAGAGAACGTTCCTAGTTATGTAGAGGAAATAGTAGATCAACCTGAGGAAATTCTAGATAGAAGATTACTACCCAAAAATAATGAACCAGTGGTGCAAGTGCAAATCAAATGGAAGGATAGACCTAGAGATGAAGCAACATGGGAAGATTATTGGCCGTTGATTAGGAGATTCCCGACCTTAGACCTTGGGACAAGGTCTGTTCTTAAAGAAGGAGGGAATTGAAACAACCAAGCCATAATAGAATTGGTTACAGGCTTCAAAAATGAGAGTGCAAGGTCGGAGATATCGAAAAAAAGAATTCTGGCGGAGTTCGTTAAAACAGAGCGGCTAGTACATCAAAGTTGGAAGAAGATGAAGTTAAACAATTATCAGAAGCTTCAGAAGTAAAGAAAATGAGCTAAGGAAAGAATTGGATGAGTGTGCATGTTTACATGTCACGTTTGGTTTCAAATTCTATAGTTTTGTTGAATGGGGCGGTTGTGAATTTGTTTGTGAAATTGTTGCGAGTTGATTAGGCTAGTGGGTTAAGACTGAATTAAGTGTCTCAATTTGAATCCATTTTACTGATGTGAAGGTGTATATAAGATTGTATAGGCAACTGATGTAAAGGAGATTATGCAGAGTAATAAAATTCATTTTTTCCTTGTTATCATACTGTGTATAATTTTTTCTTCTTCATTCCAGTTTGTTATACTACTATGCTGTCGATTTCGGAGGCAAAACCTTCTTGTTAAAATTCATTTTTCTGTTGTTGATTTGTCACGTTCCAAATTTCAGCGTTCGAAAATTGACACCCGTACTTCACTTTTACTTGAATTCCGCAGATTCAACCGTTGAAATTTGACTCGTGCCGGAGCTTATAAAACATTAAGTATAACAACACAGCGGAAGAAAAGAAATGAATATCATATTTAACTCCAATGAATACAATATCCAATGATATACAACAATGATATCAATACGATACAAGAATATCAGAGACAATAAACAACATCGGAAAACAAATAGCAAAAGAGATAACTCCGGTATCAAACTACAACTCCAATCCAATGCTCCAAAGCCAAAACTCCAAACCACTAGTGAGAACCACCATAAAGTTGGACCAAGCTAAGCAAGGTCAGTCGTCCTAACCAAAGACTTCAATATCCAAAATCTCCAAATAATTCCAAAGAGAAAGTGGAAAGCTACTAAATCGATATCTACTATCGGACTATTTGAAAATCTAACTCTAGGCTGCCCGTGTGGAAAATTGTGGGCGCCCAGAGTTTAGGAAAGGAACAATAAACTCCGGATCAGTAATGGAACTGGTATGAGCAAACGAAAAAACATTTTATCTTTAAAAAAAAAGAATTTAAATTTGAAATCCGCAATGCTTTTTGGAAAATGAAACTACCATAAGGCCTCCCGCCACACACACCATACAAACGCAGAATTGGAGTAGATTTCCCCTTATGATAGTAAAAAATGCTTGATACGCGAAAACAATTTTGATATTATTATTAGTGCATAGTGCGGAAAACCTTTAGAATGTATAATATTAATCTTAGCCAGCATACAACCTTTCGTCATATGCCTACTATAGCTACCATGTTCAATAGCAGGTTACCGCCACATTCCGTGGCAGGTTATAAAACTAAAACCGTACAGGGCGTGTATTGTTTCTTTGAATTTTTCTAACTATAGTCAGGCCAAGGAACTTCCCATTGCCACATGGGTACGCCTTTGGAGGCACACCCCGAGAACCTACCCGGCTCTCTGCCAACACAAGGCCGGTGCACTCCCTTCCCGGGTGTAACACCTAAGATATGCCACCCCCGGTCGTTTGCGACCTTTATTCGAGGATCCTCTACACCAACAACATCACACATCAATAAATATATAGTGGTCACATGAGTAAGTGTGACGTCCCGAAATTTTGAGCAATATCAATTTAATAATCTTTGTTAATAATTTAATAGATTTGATCATTTTACATTATAAATTGACAAGTTAAATTCTTTTAAAGGTTAATGATAATAATTTGACAATATATATTAACATTTTTCCTAACATAAAATTGACAAGTTTAATTCTTTTGAAAACTAATAATATTTTAATTTGGAAATATTTATTATATCAAATTAAAATTGGTAAGATTTATTTTTCAATAGCTAATCAAAATATCTTCTATTTATAATATATATATATATAGGTATATATTATATATAGGAAGTCTTTAATGTAATAAAGCTATATATTCAAACTATAATATATATGAATATATATATATATATTGTGGTTTGGATTTGTGTTTCAAAATTTAATATAGTAATTATCAAAACTAAAGATTAAAGATGTTTTCCATTTGAAATGTATATATATATGTATATATATTAGAAATGGAAAAAAAATATTGTTTTGAACTTAATTAATGTTTCCAAACTTTATTATATATAATTTGTGATTTGGAAATTTTAATTTGACTTAATGCTTTTAAAAGTGATACTTAAGATTTAAATTTTAATAACAGGGATAATTTCTTATTTAATATATATATATATATATATATATATTAAACTTGAGTTTTAAATAAGATTTAAATTTAAAATTTTCAATTGTTTTTAATATTCTTCATTTTAAAATTTTAACATAAGATAAATTGTTTTAAAATTTTCATATAAAGAGTTAAAATAAATTTATCAAGCTTATAAATATATAATTCATTTCATTTGATCAAAGTATAAGTTATTTATAAATAAATGTTTACATAAATTCACATGTATATTTACTAAAATCTAAAACTTATTTATATAAAATAAATACACATTGTATTCATGTGAATATTACATAATTACTTATACATAATTTAAATAAATTATAAATAAGAAAAGTTACACTTGTAAATCATTAATAAAGCATTAAAACACTTGTAAACATTTTGATACATGTTAGAGACATATGTAAACACATAAGCTTAGGTGTAAGAAAATTAAATCATGAAAGGGACAAATGTCAATTCTCTTTATAATTAAATTTAAAATTAAATTGTAAAATATGAAGAAGAGACTTACTTTTAACCTTCAGCTAAAAATTCTTTCTTATTTTCAACAAAAACATAATACAAATCAAAGAAGTAAAATATTGGGAAATCCAAAAATAAGAAGAGGAAATAAATGTGGAAATTCAATATAAAACAAGAAGATCAATGATCAAAGAGGATAAGCAAGAAAATTCAACATCAATGCAAGATTTTCAAATGCAACCAGGATTAATCAACAAGCAAAACTGGAAAATTCAGCAGCAAGATTTATTTCAACATGCAGAAAGAAAATTCAAGAGCCTGGAAAACAAACTTATGTTATCTATCTTCTGCTTTAATCAGTGAGTAAATGAATTTTAAAAGCAGTTTTAAATCCTGAATTTTATCTTATTCTTGTGAATGGATATCATGATGTTATCTGAAATACTTGAATTAAATTGGATGCATGTTTGGATTAAGAATATTTAATGCCTGTATAGTTAAAATAGTTATTGTGTGCTTATAAGAAGTTTCAATTTCATAATAAATTCAATAACTCAATGTTGAATTCGAATTGGCTTATGATTTTAAATAAAAGTTGCTTGAAATCATGTAACAACTCACCTAAAAATAATTATAGGTATTTAAAATAAAACATTGGTTCAAAAATTTTAAATTTACAGTAAAAGTAAATTTTGGGTCAAAAGTTTATGAATTCAAATTTAAGTTTTGAATTCATAATTTAATTCAATACAGGAAATCCTGATTTTTAAAGTATGTATCATAATTTTTTGATTGGAATTTGTTGTGCAATTTTGTGATGAGTGTTCGAGCTTCGTTGGCCTAATTACGGCGATCGGCGGCGAATTCGACGTCGTGGTTGAGCTTGAAGGTAGAGGGGGTGACGAAGATCATGGGAAAAATACTTTGGGAATTTATTGATGAGTGTGATGGCCAAGAATCGATGGGGTAGAATTTAACACCCTGAGATTTACATGGATGCTCATTTTGATTTCGTGGCGACGAGGAGTAACCGGAGGCGATCGCGAGTTGTGCCATGGGTTCTGGAGGTCATGACGTTGCTTCGGAGAGATTGGCGTGGTGTCCTGAATGTTGGATCGTCGGCGGCGATCAGTTTCCTGATGATATTGGTTTAGGCAGTTTGGATATAGGGGTCGATTTTGATTCTACTTTGTATCGTGGGTTTCTGGGTTTCTAATGTTGTTGTCATAGTCAAGTGCGACGTATTGGAGGCCGGAGTATAGTTCGTCGTTGGCCAGGGAGGTTGTACACGTGGATGTGCACGATTTGTGTAACAACCCGCATATTTAACGATTACATATTTAAATGTTTTATTTAAATACAGCGTCGTTAGTCAGATTTAGGTCCGAGATGTTAGTTTTTGAAAACGGCTGAATTAGGACTCGAAACCACTTCCGTTGAGTTCGAAATGGCATTTGCAATCTTTTTGAGTAAAAACTTTGATATGTTTGGAGTAAGTCGAGTTTTGCTACCTTTTCTAATTGGATTTTGGGTTTAGGTTCATCCCACTAGCTAACTAAATAACCTAACTCAGTCCCTCTCCTTCCATTCACTCATTTTCACTTCTAAACTCAAGCTAAAACTGAAAATGGAGGAAAGGAGGAGGAATTAGAAATTCAAACCCTAGTTTCTTCTTGCAAACTTGAATTCTTGCTCCAAAATCAAGGTGAAGCTATTAGAAAGTCTCTCTTCATCTTCTCCAACTCTTCCTTCCTTCAATTTCATAATGTTTCCTAAACCTAACTTAGGAAATACTTGCTTTAATCTTAGATTGAAGCTCGTAGAGTTGAAGTGGAGAGTCGTTGGTTGTTTCCTTGCAATTGGTCTTCTCATCTTTTGTTTGTGAATTAGAAAGGTGAGTTTTTGGAACTCACATCTAAGTCTATTGCTTTTGCTGGGGTTGGATATGGATTTCTAACCTTTGTTTATGTCTATTGCTTTGGATTTGGATCGATTCGTTCCGATATATTTTGGCCACTTTGGCCTAGGCAAATTGTTGCCCAGACCAAGTGACCAAACGTCTGGTAACCAAGCTCAGACGTCTAGTTTGAACCTGGAGTGGAAATATAAGCATACGGCCGAATGAAGAAAAGTCAGAAACCACTCTTAGACGTCTGATCCGAAAGTTCAGACGACTGAATGGTTTCAGATGTCTGGTTGGGTTTTATGGAAAATTCCAGAGGCCAAACCCAGACATTTGAATGGACCCCTCAAACGTTTGGGATCCCGCTGTTTTGCCTGCTTGCCTAGTTTTTGATTGATGTTCCATTGTTTATCGACTTTTGTCGACTTGGTTTGTTGTTATCTTTCACGATTGACTTTGATGGCTTCTTTTTTTTAGATTTTGTGCACGGATTTTTAAAAATCATTTTAAAGTGATTTTCCATCAAATTAGCTTTTGAAATTATTATTTAGTAATATTTTAAATATTAGATTAATTACTCCATAATAGGAGAATTTCAAAGGCTGTTTCTTATAGTGTTTTCAAACGATTAAAAATCTACTTTCTCCAACTAGTTTCTGAGTAAAATATACACTCTTCTGCACTTCAAACGAAGTGGAAAGGTGATTAAATGGTTAGGTAAAACACAGACCATGAATCTGTGCATTTATCTTTCCGATTAATCCCCGACCTATTCGATTGATCATTTTGACCTTTGGGTCTGGTTTACCGATGAGATGAGGTAAACTTTGTACTGCTTTGAGCGTGGAATTGACTAACGGATAGTAAACCGTTTAGTGCGAATGAGTGGTTATGGGACTCACGTTACCACTTTTCGGATTCCTTTTTGAGAGTTGTGACACATTCTGCCAGTTAGTGGTGTCCAGTACTGGGCCTCCGGACCTTCACCACTACGGTTTGTTTCCTTTGGGATAGTGTCTTCGGACTGTCTCCTTCAGGTTTGTTGCCTTTGAGTATGTTGTCTTCGGGTATGTTGCCTTCGGGTTTGTACCTTCGGGTTTGTGCCTTCGGGTTTGTTGCCCTATTGTATCGCTTTTGGAGTTGCTCATTCGTCACCGCTCGAGTGATATTGGGTTTGGAGTCTTCGGGCTCATGGATCCATGTTTATATAGTACGGAGCACGTGCAAATTTTCTGATGTTTATTGATATGTATATTCCCTAGGTATCGCCCTTCGGTGTTGGTCCTTTTGAGCCGCACGATATATAGCGATTACATTGTGGAACTTGCGTTACCTTCATTGGTATTTGTTATTTGCCTTTTTGGCCTGTTTTGGGATATTCATATCCTTTGTTTATTGTGTTGTCGATGATATGAGGCTTGTCTTGTTATGATTCATCTTTTGTTAGATGATTATGTTATCTCTTTTTGAGATATTTGTTATTCTTTTTGACCTTGTAGGTTTATTGTTGTTCAGTATCTAATAGATTTGTTTAGCTAGACTGACCCGTGTATTTTATACTAGGGTCAGGCCGAGATGTTTCAGGTTAGGTGCTTTTGGACTTAGCCTATTTTTCTTCCGCATGGACTACTTCGCTACTTTTTTTTTGTTATAGCTTTTTGTGTAGTCCCTTTTTGTTGTAACTCTGATATGTATTCTTTTGACTCGTCTGTATATTGTGGTTTGCTATACCACTTGACACGTATCAGTTTGGGTACTCTCTTATGTATCTTTATATGTGTATCTGATGATCTACTGTTCTGTGAGGTATATTACATATGAGTTGTTATATTCTGTTCTGATAGATTCTCCAACCACCTATGGTTTTGTTTTAAGTATTCATTGGATATGTCGATCTGCTTGGTATGTCTATTGTCGATGTATTCAATAAATAGTTAGAGCAAGGCTATAGATGGTCGCTCCTAACCAGCCTTATTCTTTGTGTTAGTTGATGGCATTACCCCGTAGTGTCCTTGGCTAGCGTGGGTATAGAGGTGGGGCGTCATAGCTAGGTATCAGAGCTGAGTTCGGAACAAAATATGATAAACACAAAATAGAAGCACATATTCCGGTACATCAAAGGGTATAAGTGCCTTGGTGGTAGATAGAATGTGGGAATATGTCTAGGAATGCATTTTGTTCCGTAGTATTCCACATTTGAATTAGTGACATCTACCTTGTGAATAATCTTGTTCTTATCTTAACTTTCAGTGTATGGCTGGAAGAGGTAGAGGACGACGTTCGGATGCTGGGCAATCCAGTGGCTCACATCCGGATGGCATTTTATGTTTGCCGATCAGTTTTTGGAATTGTTTAGGAGCACTCATCCTCCAGTTCCTCCTCGAGTATCTCCACCTCGCAAGTCTGCCTTTGCACGTTTGTGCAGTGATTTTTCTCATCTTGGAGGAAAGCCTTTTAAAGGCTCTGAATCTGTTCTTGAAGTCCAGGCTTGGTTTCATACGTGCGAGCGTATCTTCTCTCGCATGGATCTTTTTGATCATGATAGAGTTCTTGTAACTTCTAGCTTATTACAAGAGCGTGCCCTTGATTGGTACGAGCTTCTTATAGCCAAAATTGATGAGTCTACTCTTTCATGGACTCAGTTTGGGGGATGATTCGAACTCAAGTTCGTTCCTGAATCTGAAAAAGTTTTATTGACCTGACGCTTTCTTCAGTTGAAGCAAGGGAAGTCTTTTGTTTCTAAGTATGTTGCATCATTCGAGGCTTTATCTAAGTGTGGTCTTGAATTCATTAGCACTTCTTATAAGAAGAATTTGAAGTTTATCTCTGGTCTTAAGAAATATCTTAAGAAGTCTCTGTTGCTCCAACTTAAGCTTTCTTTTGAGGAGTTGGTAGATTCTACGCTTCATCTCGAAGCTGTCGAGAAGGAGTGTGATAGTGGTGATGATGTTGAGGTTTCCAAGAACCCCAACAAGAAGTAGTTTCTGTTTCAAAAGTCCAGGTCTTTTCCTTCCAAGAAGAAGAAGACTGGTGGTTCTAATTCTCAGCCTCAATCTGTTGGAACACCTTTCATTCGCAAGTGTTTCAATTGTGGTTCTCCTGATCATATGATTCGAACTTGTCCTAAGCCTCTCTTCTGCCGTTATTGCAAGAAGGATGGTCATCATGTTTCCACTTGCCCTATTGTTCCTGTTGATGCTAAGTCTAGCAACCTTTATGCTGCTAGGGCTTCTGAAGGTCCTTCTCAACCCAAAGGTATATCTCAATCTATTTTGGAAGGTTCTATTTTATTTCATGACCATAGTATCCGGGTTCTTTTCGATATGGGTGCTTCACATTCTTTTGTATCGAAAAAGCTCGTTGATGATTTATCTTTGGATGTTTCTTCTTTGTTTACTTCTTTAAGGATTGCGAATCCTATTGGGGGATCCACGACCCTTAGCATGCTTTGTCATGATATTGGGATTGTTTTATGTGGCTTTTCTTTTTGTGCGAATCTGCACGTTATTTCTTATCTGGGATTTGATATGATTTTGGGAATGGACTGGCTAGTGAGATACGATGCCAGGATTATTTGTTTTGAGAGGATTTTATATCTTTGACATCCAGATTCATTTACTCAGCCGTCACTTGTTCTTCGGAATGTGGATAATTCCAAAATGGCTTTGCATTTTCTTGACTTGCGAGATGATGATGATATATCTCGTATTCTTATTGCTTGTGACTTTTATGATGTTTTCGAGCCTGTTTCGGGTTTGCAACCCAAGCGGGCAATTGAGTTTCGCATTGATCTTATTTCAGGCGCGCAGCCAGTTAGTCGTCCTCCCATGAGGATGTCTACAAAGAAAAATGAGAAACTCAAGAAGCAACTTTTAGAGCTTGAGTCCAAGCAGTTGAGTCAGTCCAGTTTTTCTCCATGGGGATCCGCGGTCATCTTCGCGATGAAGTTCGATGGAACTCTTAGGCTTTGTATTGACTATCGCAAGCTTAACGAGTTAACCATTAAGAATAAGTATCCATTGCCTAGGATCGATGATATGTTAAATCTATTGAACAGTGCTAAGGTCTTTTCTCAACTCGACCATGCCATAGGTTTTCATCACTTGCGTGTCGCGGAGGATAGCATACCTCTTACCGCTTTCCGCACTCGTTATGATTCTTTTGAGTGGCTCGTTATGCCGTTCGGTTTGACGAACGCTCCTCCTTTCTTTGTTGATCTCATGAATCGAGTATTCCGGAAATATCTCGATAGGTTCGTCCTTGTGTTTATTGATGATATCCTTGTTTATTCTAAGTCTAAAGCCGAGCATGCTAATCACTTGAGAATTTTCTTGAGACTCTTTGTCATTATCAGCTTAGAGCCAAATTCTCCAAGTGCAATTTTTGGGAGAATAAGGTTAAGTTCTTAGGCCATTATGTATCTTCCGATGGAATTTCTATCGATTCGGCAAAGATCGAAGCCATCCAGAATTGGAAGAGGCCTGAGAATGTACATGAGATTCGTAGTTTCCTTGGATTGGCGGGGTATTACCATCGGTTCATTAGGGATTTTTCCCGTGTTGTGCTTCCTCTCACCAGCCTTACTCGGAAAGGCATTCGATTTATTTGGTCCGACAAGTGTGAAGCTTCCGTTAAGTTGTTGAAGGAACTTCTCACTAACACACCTATTCTTGTGGTTCCTGAGGGGAATCATGATCTTGTTGTCTACACCGATGCTTGTGGTAGTGGACTCGGTGTTGTTCTTATGCAGAAGGATCGGGCAGTTGCTTATGCTTCTAGGCAACTACATCCGAATGAAGTTCGCTATGCCACACATGATCTTGAGTTAGCCGCCATTGTCTTTGCCTTGAAGATTTGGCGACATTATTTATTGGGCGAGCACTTCATTCTCTATACCGATCATAAATCCTTGAAGTATTTGTTCACTCAGAAGGAACTCAATATGAGACAACAACGTTGGCTTGAGTTTCTTACTTCTTATGACTTTGATATCCAGTATATCCCTGGTAAGGGTAATCGTGTTGCTGATGCCCTTAGTGGCAAACATTCGGTTGTAGTTTCTATGATGCTTGCCGAATGGGATATTCTTGAGACTCTATCTTTTTGTGAAATTCGTGATCGAGGTTCATCTTCTGATTCTGCTATTTTATTACTAAGTTTGGCAGCTCGACCCATTTTATTGGATCGTATTGCCGATGCTCAGCGGCGTGATCCTGATTTGTTGCATCTTATTCCACTTTGTGAGTCTGGATCCTGTGATGAGGCATTGCAGGATTTCAGCATTGATTCTCATGGGTGTCTTCGCAAGAAGAACCGTCTTTTTGTGCCTTCTGATTTTGCACTTAGGCATGACATTTTTGATGACTGTCACCGTTCTAAGTATACCATTCATCCTGGTGGTAGTAAGATGTATGCCGATATGCATCGTCTTTATTATTGGGAAGGCATGAAGCGCGATGTGGTGAGTTATGTGAGTAATTGCATAACTTATCGGCGTATTAAGGCCGAACATCAGCGTCCTTCAGGTATTCTTCGGCCTCTAGAGATTCCATTGTGGAAATGGGATCAGATTTCTATGGATTTCATTGACGGCCTACCTCGTTCGAGATCGGGCCATTCTAGCATCTGGGTTGTTGTTGATCACCTCACCAAGTCTGCTCATTTGGTTCCTATTAAGTCTAATAGGACTGCTTCTCTTTTGGCTAAGCTGTATGTCAAGGAAATCATGAGATTTCACGGTGTTCCTAGTTCTATTGTGAGTGACCGTGATCCCTTATTTATGAGTCATTTTTTGTAGAGTCTTCAGCAAGCTTTGGGAGCAAAGCTTAATTTTAGCACAGCTTATCATCCGCAGTCTGACGGACAGACTGAACGGGCGAATCGTATCTTGGAAGATCTCCTCCGTATCTGTATTTTTGATTTCGGTGGTAGTTGGGAGGATCACCTACCTCTTGTAGAGTTTTCCTACAATAATAGTTTTCAGTCCAGTATCAGTATGGCTCCTTTCGAAGCCTTATACGGAAGACCATGTCGATCACCTTCTTGTTGGTTAGAATCCGGGGAGGAGCTTAGTCTTGGCCCAGATTTCGTTCGTGATTCTTCCGAGAAGATTGATTTGATTCATTTGAGAATGAAAGAGGCACAGAGCCACCAGAAGTCCTACGCGGACAACCGTAGGAAGCCTCTTGAATTCTCGGTGGTGATCTCGTCTTTATACGTGCTTCTCCTTTGAAAGGGGTGATGCGCTTCAGTACGACTGGGAAATTGGCTCCTCGCTTTATAGGACCATTTTCTATTACTGAACGTATTGGCCCTGTGGCTTATAGTATTTCACTTCCTGCTCATTTATCTGGAATTCATGACGTGTTTCACGTCTCTCAACTTCGGAAGTGTCTTCAGGAATTGGATTCTATTATCGATTCTCCTGATTTGCAAGAGCTTGAGATCTCACCGGACTTATCTATTGTACAGCAACCTATTCGCATGCTTGCCATGAAGGTGCGACACCTTCGAAACAAGGACGTGCCGCTCGTTAAAGTGCAATGGTCAGCTAATCCCAATGACTGTACTTAGGAAACCAGGGAGTTTATCGAGCGATCCTATCCGGGTTTTCTATCTTTGCTTGGAAATGGTGGGAATACCTTTTCGTCTCAAGCTTACTTCCTTTTCTTTTGATGATGTATGTATGTAGTTGTTACAAGTAACGTCTCTAGGAATTGCGTGGGTGCAATTTTGTTAGGATGGGAGATCTCTAACAACCAGCATATTTAACGATTATATATTTAAATGTTTTACTTAAATACAGCGTCGTTAGTTGGATTTAGGTCCGAAATGTTACTTTTTGCAAACGACCGAATTAGGACTTGAAACCACTTCCGTTGAGTTGGAAATGGCGTTTGCAATCTTTTTGAGTATAAACTTTGATTTGTTTGGAGTAAGTCGAGTTTTACTACCTTTTCTAATTGGATTTTGGGTTTGGGTTCAGCCCACTAGCTAACTAAATAACCTAACTCAGTCCCTCTCCTTCCATTCACTCATTTTCACTTCTAAACTCGAGCTAAAACTGAAAATGGGGGAAAGGAAGAGGAATTAGAAATTCCAAGCCCTAGTTTCTTCTTGCAACTTGAATTCTTGCTCCAAAATCAAGGTGAAGCTATTAGTAAATCTCTCTTCATCTTCTCTAACTCTTTCTTCCTTTAATTTCAGAATGTTACCTAAACCTAACTTAGGAAATACTTATTTTGTTCTTAGATTGAAGCTCGTAAAGTTGAAGTGGAGAGTGGTTGGTTGTTTCCTTGCATTTGGTCTTCTCATCTTTTGTTTGTGAATTAAAAAGGTGATTTTTTGGAACTCACATCTACGTCTATTGCTTTTGCTGTGGTTGGATATGGATTTCTAACCTTGGTTTATGTCTATTGCTTTGGATCTGGATCGATTCGTTCCGATATGTTTTGGCCACTTTGGCCTAGGAAAATTATTGCCCAGACCAAGTGACCAGACGTCTGGTAATCAAGCTCAGACGTATGGTTTGAACCTGGAATGGAAATATAAGCATAAGGCCGAATGAAGAAAAGTCAGAAACCACACTTAGACGTCTGATCCCAAAGTTCAAACGTCTGAATGGTTTCAGACGTCTGGTTTGCAAAACCAGGCGTCTGGTTGGGTTTTCTGGAAAATTCCAGAGGCAAAAACCAGACGTCTGAATGGACCCCTCAGACGTCTGGGATCCCCCTATTTTGCCTGATTGCCTAGTTTTTGATTGATGTTCCATAGTTTATCGACTTTTGTCGACTTGGTTTGTTGTTATCTTTCACGATTGATTTTGATGGCTTCTTTTTTTAAATTTCGTGCACGGATTTTTATAAATCATTTTAATGTGATTTTCCATCAAATTAGCTTTTGAAATTATTATTTAGTATTATTTTAAATATTAAATTAATTACTCCATAAAGGAGAATTTCAAAGGCTATTTCTTATAGTGTTTTCAAATGATTAAAAATCAGCTTTCTCCAACTAGTTGCTAAGTAAAATATACACTCTTCTGCACTTCGAACGAAGTGGAAAGGCAATTAAATGGTTAGGTAAAACACAGACCATGAATTCGTGCGTTTATCTTTCCGATTAATCCCCGACCTATTTGACTGGTCGTTTTGACCTTTGGGTCTGGTTTACTGATGAGATGAGGTAAACTTTGTACTGCTTTGAGTGTGAAATTGACTAACGGATAGTAAACCGTTTAGTGCGAATGAGTGGTTATGGGACTCATGTTACCACTTTTCGGATTCCTTTTCGAGAGTTGTGAAACATTCTGCCAATTAGTGGTGTCCGGTACTGGGCCTCCGGACCTTCACCACTACGGTTTGTTGCCTTTGGGATAGTGTCTTCGGACTGCCTCCTTCAGGTTTGTTGCCTTCTGGTATGTTGCCTTTGAGTATGTTGCCTTCGGTTTTGAACCTTCGGGTTTGTGCCTTATGGTTTGTTGCCTTATTGTATCACTTTTGGAGTTGGTCATTCGTCACCGCTCGAGTGATATTGGGTCTGGAGTCTTCGGGCTCATGGATCCTTGTTTATACAGTACTGAGCACGTGCAAATTTTCTGATGTTTCATTGACATGTATATTCCCTAAGTATCGCCCTTCGGTGTTGGTCTTTTTGAGCCGCACGATATATAACGATTACCTTGTGGAACTTGTGTTACCTTCATTGGTATTTGTTATTTGCCTTTTTGGCTTGTTTTGGGATATTCATATCCTTTGTTTATTGTGTTGCCGAGATATAAGGCTCGTCTTGTTATGATTCATCTTCTGTTAGATAATTGTGTTATCTCTTTTTGAGATATTTGTTATACTTTTTGACCTTGCAGGTTTATTATTGTTCAGTATCTAACGGATTTGTTCAGCTAGACTGACCCATGTATTTTATACTCGGGTCAGACCGAGATTTTTCAGGTTAGGTGCTTTTGGACTTAGCCTATTTTTCTTCCGCGTGGACTACTTCGCTAGTTTCTTTTTGTTATAGCTTTTTGTGTAGTCCTTTTTTGTTGTAACTCCGATATGTATGCTTTTGACTCATCTGTATATTTTGGTTTTCTATACCACTTGACACGTATCAGTTTGTATACTCTGTTATGTATCTATATATGTGTATCTGATGATATACTGATCTGTGATGTATATTACATATGAGTTGTTATATTCTGTTCTGATAGATTCTCCAACCACCTATGGTTTTGTTTTAAGTATTCATTGGATATGTCGATCTTCTTGGTATGTTTATTGTCGATGTATTCAATAAATAGTTAGAGCGAGGCTATAAATGGTCACTCCTAATCAGCCTTATTCTCCATGTTAGTTGACGGCATTACCCCGTAATGCCTTTGGCTAGCGTGGGTATAGAGGTGGGGCATCACAATTTGTGTATCTGGAGTGATTGGTTAGAGAAGAAGTAGGCGCTCGGGTTTCGTCTCGTGCAAAGGAAGTTTTGACTCGAAGCAGGAGAAGGGGTGGGAAAACTTGGGGCAGACTCGGGATTTTGTAGGGGTTTGCTTGGGGTTTTTGCTAGTTTACTCGAGATTAACTCGGGTTTGTATTTTAAGTATAACCAGATTTTATAAATCAGGGAAAATAATGAACATATGATATAGGAATTTGATTTTGGAATGTTTATAAAGTTTTAAACAAAAGTATAACAAGTTTTCACCTATAAAACAAATTTGTTTCAAAGTTAAGTTTTAAATAAGTTATATATATATATATATTGAAATATAAAGTTTTTAAAATAAAATAAGTGGATTTTCAAAAATGAGGTTTGCATTAAATTTTATTAAATAACTTCGGAAAGTTGTAAAGATTTAATAGTTTAATTTGAGAGTTTAAATTGTTTTAATTATAATTGATTTTTAAAATGTTATATTTTAAATAAAGATTCATGATTAAGATATTGTAATCAATTATAATAAAGATTTATCTTAAGTAATTAAGAGTTTGCTTAATTAAAAATAAACAAATATGTGAGGGTAATTAAGGTAATTCAACTATTATTAATAATCAAAGAGTTATTGGTTAATATAAATAATTTAATTAAGATAATGATTTTCTTAATTAAGGATCTTTATAATATAAGAAGTTAAAGAATTATTTAATTAAACTTAAATGATTAGTTAAATAATCGATTAAGAAATTAATTAGTGATTAATTAGGGATAATCACCTATGATTTAAATTGATTAAGTGTAATTACTTGGTGAAATAATTAAGTAATTAATTACTAGAGGTAATTAAGTAAAGAGAATTATTTAACAAAGTAATTAGAGGTTAATTACTTTATGAAAGTAATCAGGTGGAAGTTATTAAGGATTAATCACTTGTGTTATTAATTAAAGAATTAATTAATATAATTAATTAAAGGTTTAAAATTAATTAATTAATTGAAGACTAATTAATTAATGAAAGAATTTAGAATAATTAATAAAGTGACTAATTAATTGTTAGATAATTAATTAGAAAGGATTTGATTAATGGAAGTGATTATTAATTAAATAATTAATTGTTAATTAAATAATTAAAGGGTAATTAATCTATAATTAAAGTTTAATTACTAAATGTAATTAAAAAGTAATTAATCAAATGTGATCAATTAAAAAGTAATTAATCAAATGTGATCAATTAAAAAGTGATTAATCAAGTGTGATTAATTAAAAAGTGATTAATCAGCTGTGATTAATTAAAAAGAATAATTAAGAGATAATTACTTAGGGTAATTAAATAATAATTAATCAAGGATGATTAATTTAAAGGGTAATTAAGAGATAATTACTTGGTATAATTAAGAAGTAATTAATCAAGATGATTAATTAAAATTGTAATTAAGGAATAATTACTTAAAGTAATTAAGAAAGAATTAATCAAGGGAAATTAATTAAAGCAGATAATTAATGATGTTTAGTTAATTAATTTCCAATTAATGAATGAATAAGTAAGTTGAATTGATGATAATCCAAGTGATTAAGTAAGGAATTAATTTAATTAAGAATTAATTAAATTAATTAAGAGTCGTCCAAACTTATTCATGGATGATTAATGATTGGATGATAAATATCATTAGATGAGTTAGTGATATTGGATGATATTGTATGTCATTAGTTGATATGTAATGATTTGAATGCGATATATCTGAGATGTGATATATGCTGCTTTGTGATATATGTGGATGAATTTGATAATAGTGGATTATCTATCAATGTGTTATGAATCATTCGTTTATATAAGTGATATTCTGAATATCTACTGTTTAAACCCTTAAGTACAACTTGGACATTAAAATGGCATTTTGGATTCGATGAGACCGGGATCGGGTTTTATATCTGAAAACCACATCGATCCAAATTAATGTTAGGTCATAAATCCAAGTGAAGTGAATTGAAGACACGAAGTGTAAGAACTATGTATCGTTATAACTCCGAGGGTGATTACAGAATGAGTTCAATGAAGATAGTACTTTCAGATTCGAGATGAAGATTCAGAGTGCAAGGGCTACTGTCGTTAACTCCGAGGGTGATTCCAAAATGAGTGTAACGAGATAGTGCCTTCAGTTCCGTTCGAAGCCGGAATGGACTTGTATGGATTGAATGCTTTCAGAACATCGTCAGGTGGAAGATGAGAATTCTAAGATAGATGTGTCCTATAAAGGTAATCGCAGCCTGAAGCCTCATCAACCAGTAATGGCTAAAACAGGGGAGGTGCAACAAGGTTAAGTGGGTCATGCCCAAATAGGACGAGATTTACCCCAGTCTAGATGTCCCTTTTTATTCGGCTGTGTGGGAAGTTGGATCTGCAGCCAACTACAGGGTTGTCTTGTTCGGGATATTCAGTAAGGAATGGTCCCATCCTTGTGTTGCAGGGGAGTTAGGGTGGCTCCTCGGTACGGTGATCTAGGCCGCGTACTATGACGGGCGGTACCCCAGTAGCCCTGCCATTGATGGAAACTCATTCTTCCTACGAGACCCTACGGTTTTGATTGTATTACCCACTTTTGTGGCTAGTAGCTGGAATTTAATGAATGTAACAATTTCGGCTATTTCTTATTTACTTGAAAACACTAGACACTATTATAATATCACTGGATTTCCTATCAAATGTCTTGGTTAGCGTAAGGTAAAAACTTTTCCATGTTTATGTGTGGGAAGTCTTACGTGATACCTTTCTTTTCAGAGGATTTTCTAAAGTTAAGCAATCATAAACCGTTTACTCACACCAAACCCCTATGTGACCCAAGTGTTTATTTTCTGTTTTATTAAACTCTTGGGTACTCATATTATGTATGAGTAGTCAAGTGATTCAGGTAACATTGACGAATTCTAGAGGATTTTTGGAGCAGGAGGCTTCAGCGTGTAGATATATAGATAGAGTTTTCGCTGTGATGTTATATTTTATGGATGTTCTTTTATTGTACATTAGACAGAAATGTTATAACTGTCTAAATTGAGATGCATAGTTGTGTACTCTAATGTATATGATACTATATATATGTTATATATTATATTTCATTCGTTCCGCTGTGAGAATTCTGATGTGTTGTTGTTCTTTCTTCTCTTTCTTTTCTTCTTCTATCCCTTTCTTTCTTAAGTAATGATGCGTCTTTCTGGTGATGGAAAGGTGGGTCGCTACAGTTGGTATCAGAGCGCTAGGTTGAGCGAATACCTAGTCTTTGGAGTGACTTCTTTCTTGACAAAGCGTACTTGTAATTTTTATATATATATTTTTATATATCTACCTAATCTGTAGGGTTATCTGTTCGGATTTTCCAACATAGGTTATAAAGATAGATAAGGTGGGAGTGTGTGTAACACGACTACCACTAATGGAAGAGGCTCATATGTTGTGGTTGGAGGCATATCTTTCGAGATTGCAGATCTAATACCGTGTCGAATAAGCTTTATAGATTGGTGAAAGGATTTTATTGATCCCAGAGAAAGTCTTTTCAAGGATTGGAGTATATTTTTGAAGTGTGATGTTGATTTTCTCTCGAGTGAGCGGGAATTCCAAGACTTGAATCTGTCAGCTGAGCAGAAGCAGGTGTTGGTATCTTGGTGACTTCAGGAAGGAATAGCTGTGCGCTGAGATGCAGTATCCATAGATGGTTCAGAAGATATTCTTTTAGAGCAAGATTAAGATGGTATTGAAGGAATAGTGATGCCTACTGCAAGGAAGATTCAGCTATTTAGAGATCTTCCGGATCTCAAGTAAGGTAGTCTCATCTATATTGTAGTATGAGACTAAGGTCGATGAGTTACCTCATTTCGGACATGGTCCCATTGTTTCCCTGAAGAAGAGCAAGTGGTTGGTGTTTGGTTTGGAGCTGAGTTTCTTGAGGAGATGACTACCCGTCTTAATGATCTTTTAGTGCAATTAGGTGATAGTTTTGTGTTTCAAGAAGCTTTTGTTTAAGGAAGATCTTTTGGCTTAGCAGTATCATTGAAGTGAAGTTTGGAAGCAGCAGCGTGGACCCGTTTCCTTGATGGTTCAGAAACTTTCGGATTCTACTATCGGCAGACCAGGCAGATAGTGAGGGCCTATCCATTTCTTCGGGAGGCTCAGCAGAGCAGGATATTTGGTTGAAGTGATCTATCAGTTCTTCTGATAAATAAGCCATTTTGGAAAGATTGACCTGGGTTAGGAAAGTTGTTCTAGTTGGTGAAGATAGTTTCTTTGGAATCTGTACTAAGTAAGATCACAAAAGTGACTTGCGATTAGTTTAGGAAATCTTTGAGTATTCTTTTGTTTGATATTTGGGGAATCTCATGTGGAGGTAAAAGCTATTAAAGTAGATAGAGATTATGCAGAGGTTTTTGAGGAAATCAGAGGTCTACCCGCACCGGAGATTGAGTTTTTTATCGACTTGGATTCCAGGAGCAATATCGATGGTTCAACCATGTAGAGCAATGACTCTTAGAGCGAGAAGAGTTTGGTGAAACAGCTCAGGATTCTTTGGACAGGGATTGATCACATCTAGTTTTTTAGTTAAGATTCTGTTGGGATGTTTTGACCAAGTGGAATGGGTCGCTAAGATTTTATGGGTCGGATGAACAATGTATGGAGAAAGTTTGTGCTTGAGTTCTTCGGTGGTATTCTCATCTACTCCAGATCAGAGTTGTGCAACGGAAGCGAGATAGCAATTATTCTAGTATGGGAGCAACCGGGAGTTGCACTTTTCTTACATTAGAGGATTTCTACAGGAAATTCAAGGGTACTTCTAAGTGTGAAGGAAATTTCAGGATTTGAAGGCAAGGTTGTCGAGTGCAACTGTTTGGCTATTCCAGATAAGAGAAGTAGGTTTGAATTCCACTAATGTTTGTGGAATAGAATGGTGTTCTGCATTTCGAAATTTTTTTTGGATAAAATATTTTGTTGAGTGGGATCTGGAAATTGGTTTGATTTTGGTCCAGTTGTTTCATGAAGAAATCAACAAGGGTTAAGCTGATAAGGAAAGATGGAGGACCCAGGATCATCAGAAGGGTTATGCAGTTAAGAATTAAGGAGATTTGGTATGTGAAGTTGGAATTTGGGTATTGTTTTAGTTTTATCCGATCAAAGGAGATATAAGATTGGGTAAAACTGGAGAGCTAGCTCCGGAAGTATTTTGAGATTTTCCTGTGTTCTCTAAAGATTAGATTTTGATCTACAGGATTTATTTGCTAGTTCGGGTAGCTGGAATTCATTGTAATTCACATATCTCTGAGGAATACGTGTATGATTCATCGAGTGATAGAAGTTCAAAAGGATCTGGTAGTTAAGCTGGTCTTGATTTTAGTCTGATATCTTGTTTAGATTTGTAGATCCAGATGAGAGGAGTTCTGGGTTATAGTAGTGTAGTTACTTAAGGTCCTGTAGAGCGAGTATTCCAGTATAGGTGCCTGGATACTCTAGATAATATTAGGAAGTTCTATCCAGAATTTTATCCGAATAGTTAAAATTATTTGTTTGAATTGGTTGCTATGGATGATTGATAGTGTATGATTTGTTTGCATGATAGTCGTTTGAAGTTAAAACTTTTGCTGGGTTATTAAATTATCTTTGCTTTTAAATTTCGGGGACGAAATTCTTTTAAGGGAGGAGGAATGTGACGACTCGGAATTTTGAGCAATATCAATTTAATAATCTTCGTTAATAATTAAATTGATTTGATCATTTTACATTACAAATTGACAAGTTAAAATTCTTTTAAAGGTTAATAATAATAATTTGACAATATCTATTAACATTTTTCCTGACAACATAAAATTGGCAAGTTCAATTATTTTGAAAACTAATAATATTTTAATTTGGAAATATTTATTCTAGCAATTTAAAATTAGTAAGATTTATTTTTCAAAAGCTAATCAAAATATCTTCTATTTATAACGTATATATATAGGTATATATTATATATAGGAAGTCTTTAATGTAATAAGAGCTATATATTCAAATTGTAATATATATGAATATATATATATATATATACATATATTGTGGTTTGGATTTGTGTTTCAAAAATTAATATAGTAATTATCAAAAATAATGATTAAAAATGTTTTCCATCTGAAATGTGTGTGTGTGTGTGTATTTGTATATACATTAGAAATGGAAAAAAATATATTGTTTTGAACTTAATTAATGTTTCCAAACTTTATTATATATAATTTGTAATTCGGAAATTTTAATTTGACTTAATACTTTTAAAAGTGATATTTGAGATTTAAATTTTAATAACAAGGATAATTTCTTATTTAATATAGAGATATATATATTTTTAACTTGAGTTTTAAATAAGATTTAAATTTAAAAAGTTCAATTGTTTTTAATATTCTTTCATTTTAAAATTTAAACATAAGACAAATTTTTTTAAAATTTTTATATAAAGAGTTAAAATAAATTTCTCAAGCTTACAAATATATGATTCATTTAATTTAATCAAAGTATAAGTTATTTATAAATAAATGTTTACATAAATTCACATGTATATTTACTAAAATCTAAAGCTTATTTATATAAAATAAATACACATTATATTCATGTGAATATTACATAATTACTTATACATAATTTAAATAAATTATAAATAAGAAAAGTAACACTTGTAAATCATTAGTAAAGCATTAAAACACTTGTAAACATTATGATACATGTTAGAGACATTTGTCAACACATAAGCTTAGGTGTAAGAAAATTAAATCATGAAAGGGACAAATGTCAATTCTCTTGTCAATTTAATTTAAAATTAAATTGTAAAATATGAAGAAGAGACTTAATTTTAATCTTCAGCTAAAAATTCTTTCTTCTTTTCAACAAAAACATAATACAAATCAAAGAAGTAAAATACTGGGAAATCTGAAAATAAGAAGAGGAAATAAATCTGGAAATTCAATCTAAAACAAGAAGATCAAAGATCAAAGAGGATAAACAGGAAAATTCAAAATCAATGCAAGATTTTCAAATGCAATCAGGATTAATCAACAAGAAAAACTGGAAAATTCAACAACAAGATTTTCAACATGCAGAAAGAAAATTCAAGAGCCTGGAAAACAAACTTATGTTCTCTGTCTTCTGCTTTAGTCGGTGAGTAAATGAATTTTAAAAGCAGTTTTAAATCCTGAATTTCATCTTGTTCTTGTGAATGGATATCATGATGTTATCTGAAATACTTGAATTAAATTGGATGCATGTTTGAATTAAGAATATTTGATGCCTAAAATAGTTAAAATAGTCACTGTGTGCTTATAACAGGTTTCATTTCATAATAAATTCAATAACTCAATGTTGAATTCGAATTGGCTTATGATTTGTAAATAAAAATATTTTGAAATCACGTAACAACTCACCTAAAAATAATTATAGGTTTTAAAATAAAACATTTGTTCAGAAATTTTAAATTTACAGTAAAAGTAAAATTTGGGTCAAAAATTTATGAATTCAAATTTAAGTTTTGATTTCATAATTGAATTCAATACAGGAAATCATGATTTTTAAAGTATGTACCAAGATTTTTAGATTGGAATTTGTTGTGCAATTTTGTGATGAGTGTTCGAGCTTCATTGGCCTAATTATGGCGATCGGCGGCGAATTCGACGTCGTGGTTCAGCTTTAAGTTAAAGGGGGTGACGAAGATCATAGGAAAAATACTTTGGGAATTTATTGATGAGTGTGATGACCGAGAATCGATGGGGTAGGGTTAAACACCCTGAGATTTATGTCGATGTTCATTTTGATTTCGTGGCGACGAGGAGTAATCAGAGGCGAACGCGAGTTGTGCCGTGGGTTCTGGAGGTCGTGACGTAGCTTCGGAGAGATTGGCGTGGTGTCTCGAATGTTGGATCGTCGGCGGAGATCAGTTTCCTGATGATATTGGTTCAGGCAGTTTGGGTATAGGGGTCGATATTGATTCTAGTTTGTATCGTGGGTTTCTGGGTTTCAAATGTTGTTGCCATTGTCGAGTGCGACGTATTTGAGGCCGGAGTATAGTTCATCGTTGGCCAAGGAGGTTATGCACGTGGATGTGCACGATTTGTGTATCTGGAATGATTGGTTGGAGAAGAAGTAGGCGCTCGGGTTTCATCTCATGCAAAGGAAGTTTTGACTCGAAGCAGGAGAAGGGGTGGGAAAACTCGGGGAAGACTCGGGATTTTGTAGGGGTTTGCTCGGGGGTTTTGCTAGTTTACTCGAGATTATCTCGGGTTTGTATTTTAAGTATAACCAAATTTTATAAGTCGGTGAAAACAATGAATAGATGATATAGGAATTTGACTTTGGAATGTTTATAAAGTTTTAAACAAAAGTATAACAAGTTTTTACCTATAAAACTAATTTGTTTCAAAGTTAAGTTTTAAATAAGTTTTATATACATATTGAAACATAAAGTTTTTAAAATAAAATAAGTGGATTTTCAAAAATGAGCTTTGCATTAAATTTTATTAAATAACTTTGGAAAGTTTTAATGATTTAAAAGTTTAATTTGAAAGTTTAAATTGTTTTAATTATAATTGATTTTTAAAATGTTATATGTTAAATAAAGATTAATGATTAAGATTTAGTAATCAATTATAATAAAGATTTATCTTAAGTAATTAAGAGTTTGGTTAATTAAAAATAAGCAAATGTGTGAAGGTAATTAAGGTAATTCAATTATTATTAATAATCAAAGAGTTATTCGTTAATATAAATAATTTAATTAAGATAATGATTTTCTTAATTAAGGATCTTTATAATATAAGAAGTTAAAGAATTATTTAATTAAACTTAAATGATTAGTTAAATAATCGATTAAGAAATTAATTAGTGATTAATTAGGGATAATCACCTATGATTTAAATTGATTAAGTGCAATTACTTGGTCAAATAATTAAGTAATTAATAACTGGAGGCAATTAAGTAAGGAGAAATTATTTAACAAAGTAATTAGAGGTTAATTACTTTATGAAAGTAATTACGTGGAAGTGATTAAGGATTAATCACTTGTGTTATTAATTAAATAATTAATTAAAGGTTTAAAATTAATTAATTAATTGAAGACTAATTAATTAATGAAAGGATTTAGAGTAACTAATAAAGTGACTAATTAATTGTTAGATAATTAATTAGAAAGGATTTGATTAATGGAAGTGATTATTAATTAAATAATTAATTGTTAATTAAATAATTAAAGGGTAATTAATCTATAATTAAAGTTTAATTACTAAATGTAATTAAAAAGTAATTAATCAAATGTGATTAGTTAAAAAGTAATTAATCAAGTGTGATTAATTAAAAAGTGATTAATCAGGTGTGATTAATTAAAAAGAATATTTAAGAGATAATTACTTAGGTTAATTAAATAATAATTAATCAAGGATGATTAATTTAAAGGGTATTTAAGAGATAATTACTTGGTATAATTAAGAAGTAATTAATCAAGATGATTAATTAAAATTGTAATTAAGGAATAATTACTTAAAGTAATTAAGAAATAATTAATCAAGGGAGATTAATTAAAGCGGATAATCAAGTGATGTTTAGTTAATTAACTTATAATTAATTAATGAATAAGTAAGTTGAATTGATGATAATCCAAGTGATTAAGTAAGGATTTAATTTTAATTAAGAATTAATTAAATTAATTAAGAGTGGTCCAAACTTGTTTATGGATGATTAATGATTGGATGATAAATATCATTGGATGAGTTAATGATATTGGATGATATTGTATGTCATTAGTTGATATGTAATGTTTTGAGAGTGATATATCTGAGATGTGATATATGCTGCTTTGTGATATGTGTGGATGAATTTGATAACGGTGGACTATATATCTGTGTGTTATAAATCATTCATTTATATAAGTGATGTTCTGAATATCTACTGTTTAAACCCTTAAGTACAACTTGGACATTAAAATGACGTTTTGGATTCGATGTGACCGAGATCAGGTTTTATATCCGAAAACCACATGTATCCAAAATAACATTAGGTCGTAAATCCAAGTGAAGTGAATGAAGTGAAGACTCGAAGTGTAAGAAATATGTATCGTCATAACTCCGTGGGTGATTCCAGAATGAGTTCAACGAAGATAGTACTTTCAGATTCGAGGTGAAGATTCAGAGTGCAAGGGCCATTGTCATTAATTCTGAGGGTGATTCCAAAATGGGTGTAACGAGATAGTGCCTTCGGTTCCGTTCGAACCCGGAATGGACTTGTATGGATTGAATGCTTTCAGAACATCGTCAGGTGGACGATGAGCACTCTAAGATAGATGTGTCCTATTAAGGTAATCGCAGCCTCAAGCCTCATCAACCGGGAATGGCTAAAACAGGGGAGGTGCAGCAAGGTTAAGTAGGTCATGCCTAAGTAGGACGAGATTTACCCCTTTCTAGATGTCCATTTTTATTCGGCTGTATGGGCAGTTGGATCTGCAGCCAACTGCGGGGTTGTCTTATTCGGGACTATACAGTAAGGAATGGTCCCGGCCTTATGTTGCAGGGGACTTAGGGTGGCTCCTTGGTACGGTGATCTAGGCCACGTATTATGACGGGAGGTACCCCAGTAGCCCTGCCATTGATGGAAACCCATTCTTCCTACGAGACCCTACCGTTTTGATTGTATTACCCACTTTTGTGGCTAGTAGCTGGAATTTAATGAATGTAACAATTTCGGCTATTTCTTATTTACTTGAAAACCCTAGACACTTTTATAATATCACTGGATTTCCTATCAAATGTTTTGTTTAGCGTAAGGTAAAAACATTTCCATGTTTATGTATGGGAAGTCTTACGTGATACCTTTCTTTTCAATGGATTTCCTAAAGTTAAGCAATTATAAACCGTTTACTCAAACCAGACCCTCGTCTGACCCAAGTGTTTACTATATGTTTTATTAAACTCTTGGGTACTCATATTATGTATGAGTAGTCAAGTGATTCAGGTGTCTTTAACGAATTTCGGAGGAGCTTTGGAGTAGGAGGCTTCAGCGTGTAGATATATAGATAGAGTTTCCGTTGTGATATTATATTTTATGGATGTTCTTGTATTGTACATTAGACAGAAATGTTATAACTGTCTAAATTGAGATGTATAGTTGTGTACTCTGATGTATATGATACTATACATATGTTATATATTATATTTCATTCGTTCCGCTGTGAGAATTCTGATGTGTTGTTGTTCTTTCTTCTCTTTCTTTTCTTCTTCTGTCCCTTTCTTTCTTAAGTAATGATGCGTCTTTCTGGTGATGGAAAGGTGGATCGTCACATTAAGTATCTGGGCACCATATCATGATACCATCCTTTTCCAAAAGGAATGGACATACCCTAGGGTTGCTACCCCTGAAACCTTGCCGCATCATTCCTGTTTCGACCTTTACCGGGTTGTGACGCTCGATGAGGTCTCGTCCACAAAGCAACACTTTTTCACAAAGTCATGCTTTGATCAAAAAATGATCAGAAGCACTTCGTATGCCACATTACCAAATTGGGAATGTATCACTAGTAACCATCAACTACATAACCTGTGAGCTTGTACGTCTTAGAGAAGGGTGTTAAGCTAAGAGAATAAATCTCCGCCACCAAACGGAAATGTACTTGATAGAAACCAGTTTTACATCTCAAAGTGTAATGTCAGAGACACAACCATACAAGTCTGTTCCAGGCTCGAATAGAACCGAAGGCACTTCTGAAGAAGCCCTTGCACTCCGGGTATTCACAATCCCGATCGGACTTCCCATCACTTAGGGAATCTCTATACCGGCGCGACTCAATGCAGAACAATCAATGGGTTATCCTTTCATTCTTGAAAATACATGTTCTTCACCACCGGTCTTCGAATGCTATCCATATCGACGTATCATTATTCAGAATGGGTTATATAACACAAGGTCCTCTCCCGGCCATACCGAATAATGAGCGCAATATTTAAAAACATATGGATATAGGATTTCAGTTAAGTCACAACTTATTGTCCAAAACCTTTCTTTAAATGGTTTAAAACAAACTACCATGTCAAATCTTTTTTTTAATAAAAAGATTTATTTCACAAAGTTCACCCACCTTTCACAAAGATGAAATTATAGCTTACAAAACAATTTCAAATTGGATTAACTCATCCACTCATTTAAATAAAAGACTCAATTCATAATTCCCAAAACCATTTCCAGAAATTCATAGCTTTTCAAAAACAATTTTCATTTCAAATCTTTTATTCAAAAGATACACCTTTTAAATCTTCTTCAATTTCAAAACAAGATTCAATTATCTTTCACAAAGATTAATTTATAGCTTTTCAGAAACAATTCACATTTTCATTTAAAACTTGAAATCTTTGGATACACAACGGAAATTCTTTCCTTATATGAAAGCTTTTATTACTTGAAAACAAATAATTTTTTTTGGGAAAAACTGATTACATTTACATAAGTTAAAGCGTTCAAGTATAAAACTTGGGTTTAAATTTATATTCCCAAAACAATACCTTTTAAATGGTTAAAAACCCATACAAACACCTTTATAATCTTGTATAATCTTTTTAAACCATAATTTCCGAATTATTGAATTCAATTTCAAATATTGAATTCAAACTCAAATCAAATTATTTAAATTTCAAAACTTTAGTAAGTTATTCAAAGTAACTTTTATCTTTAAAAATTCTTTTCAAAATTTTCATATTAATTCAATTCCATTTCCAAAAATCATTTGAATTCAAAATTCAACTTTAAAACTATTTCAAAAATCTATGACTTAACCAATTTCCATGTGCAATCCATGTTTGTGTGCGTATAGTGTAGTCCAGGGGTTTTACCTAATAGTGCAACATCATCGATCATCACAGATACAATTACATCAACATCGATAAGCGGTATAATCCTATAACGCTTATCTACATACACAGAATCACAGAAAGATAATATCAATGCATTATAGATAAATAGTACATACATAACAGCTCGAGTTAAACAATTTAGATCACAAAGCATCACATAGTAGAGATGACAAAACAATTCACAGCATTCAATAGAATATGATCATCCATAAATAAGTTTAATTGATCACCTGATTATTTGAAATCAGATTAATCACAAATTCAACATTAATTAATTTCAGTTTATGTTAATTAAGTATACTTTAATTATTTATTAATTAACCTTAATTAATGAATTAATTAACCTTTTATTATTAAAAATCAATCTCAATTAACTATTTAACCTTAATTAATTATTCTTAATTAATTAATCAATAAATTAACCCTCAATTAATTATCATTTAATTAATTAATCCTAATTAATTAAAATAAGTAATTATCCTTAATTACTTAATTAACTTTTACCATTAATTAATTACTTTTATTAATTAACTAACCTTTAATCAATTACTTCTTAAATTAATACCCTTAATTATATTAATTAATTATCCTTAATTAATTTACCTTTAAACACTTTGATTAAATCAATCTTTAATCTCAAGTATCAGTTCTTAATTACTTTCACTAAGTAATTATTTTTAATTAATCATTCATTAATTACTTGATTAATTAAACTTGAGTTATTAATTAGTTTAATCTTAATTACTATTAAGTAATTAACTTCAAGCAACTAACTCCCTTTAACAAATAAATTAATTTAGACTTTAAAAGGTTCATTAATAATTAAAACATTCTTTATATTAATTAACTCCTTTAAATATTATTAAGAAAATAACTCTTCAGATTAAAGTTAAATTTATTTTAAACCATTTAAAACTAGGTTAATTAAAACAATTTATTTAAAACCCTTCTTGTCTTATTTTAAAACTTAAATAACGTTTAATATCGAAGAAAAACTGATTTAACAAAATTCAATCCTTAAAAACTTGATTTGTTTTAAACCCTTTACTGCCTCAACTCGAGCTAACTCAAGTCTATCCCAAAGCAACCTGTGATTTTTCTCGAGCCTTACTTCAAACCACTCGTGTTCCATTTTCTTTGAGTCGAACCCATATCTTTCTCAAGTTTGGACCCAAGAGAGATCTTTCTTCCCCAAAACTTCAAATAGTAGCTGATACACACATACGTGGGTGCACATGCATGATTATCGGAACGTTCTCCGACCAACATCACGACCACCCCCAAGTCACTCTCAACCCCATTGACGAACTCAACTTCCCAGATCGACGATTCGATCAAGAAAACAAAATCGAGTCTTTCCTCCTCAACCTGGAACCCAACACCATCGGCATTTTGCCTTGCCGCCGACGTACTAAGTCGCCAGAAATCGCACCGCTCCACCCAAAACTTCATCACAACATGCCGAAACAATTCCCCTATGTCCGATCACTTGAATCGTCGCCACTTGGACGCAGTTCCTATGTGATCAGGCTCGACAAAATCCTAATTTAAAACCCTAAACTAACTTCGACTATCTTCACCAGTGGTTAAAAAGTTTTCTCACTAATTTTCTGATGATCACAAGTTCTCAAGCAACCTTCAACATCAAGCATGATCCACGAATTGACGTGGATCATCGGAAATTGATTAAATTCATTTTCTGTTCAACTCAGAAATTTAAAACATATATACCTTTAAAAATTATTAAATTAGTTTCAAAAATCCTCATTTTCAGATATGAATCTGTCACTATAAACAAATCTTGAAAACAGAAATATTGAATTTCAAGATTGAAGAAGAATGTTTTCTGTATTTTCTTATTCTCTAAATATTTACTAATTATTCTTATTTGAAATTATTCCTAAAATTAATGTTTTCTTCATACACACATTTTTCTTCAAATATCTTAGCCTACAATTTAAAGTGTGAAGAGAATTTTGAGATTTATAAATGTGGATTTAGCTTGGGAACAAAACAGAGTTGTGGTTCATTCATATATAGGCATGCACACAGATAATTATGATTTTATATAGACATGCACACATCATTCAAGCATCACTCATTCATACCATACTACAAATTCAAACACTAACAAGTATAACAAGATCAAGGAGGTTTGCTCACCAGAGAAATAGAAGCAGCGAAAATAGCCTGTATTTTGAAATTCTGGAATTAATCTAAATCTGCATTTTACTTCTGAAAATCTTGGTCTTTTTTTTTCCTGAATTTTGATGTTGATCTATTAAATGCTTGCTTATATGATGTCCATTTTTTTTTCAAGTTTGATTCTGTGCTTGCTTTTAAATTTCCAGGCCATGGATTCTAGTTTTGAGAGTTTGAAAAATTTGAAAACATCTTGATTGAAACTGATTTGCTCTGACCTGATGCCCGATTTTTATTTGCTAACTTCGGGTTTGGTAGCTTCCAGATTACACTTGAAAAAAAGATTTTTTCTTTTGAATTTCAAGCTAAATTCTAGAACTAAATTTCCATCTTAAAACTGCTGTATGTTTATGATCTGAACTTTGATCTTGCTTTGGATTTTGTTTTGCTCGATTCAGGTTATTGTAAGAGTTAATCGATGGTTTTGAAGCTTTCGGTTTTGAGAAGATTTTTTGTTTTACAGTTTTCTTTCTTGAATTCATTTTTTGGTATGATTAAATTTCAAAAGAAAAGGTAATATTGCCATTTGTTCAATTCATTGCATAAGAAGCTTACAAATGTTTCAATATATTTTTAAATACTTACACTTGTTACTTTCATGTATAATTTGTTTACACTTGTTAAAAGAAGAAATTTGATCTTGAAACCCCTTGGTTTAAATTAGTTTATACATTTATTTTAAACCCTTAATTTAATTTAAAATTTTCATTTTACCATATGTTATTATATCTTCTTACATATTTTTATACATTACAATCTTACTTTAGTTTTATATATGTATGTATGTATGTATGTATGTATGTATGTATGTATGTATGTCCTAAAATTAGAAAACAAATGTTCATTACTTTTAAAGTGTATAATTCCCAAATTCAATTTATTTTTCAAAATGTCTATAATTGAATTCAAATCCAAAATACTATTTTATAAACACATACTTTTAATTTATTCTGGAATCTTCATATTTATTCAAAAATAAATCCAATTTGTTTTCAAGATATTCATTTCAGTATTTTCAAATCAATAATATTCATTGTCAATATATTATTTAATTTCAAAATCTAATTTCCCAATTATAATTCATTTGTATAACTAAATGAGCATATATCTTATTAAATTTGAAGAATTCAATTTTATTTTTATATTTCAAATGAAAATAAATTCTAAATAAATTCACAATTAAATCCAAGATTAAATTTGATTACCAATTTCTTTCAAAATTTAATCCCAAATATTAAATCAATCATCAAATTATTTTTACCTAAAATCCAGGAATGTTACAGGTTCCCCCTTAAGAAAATATCGTCCCTGAAATTTGCCAAGGAGACAACAAAAGAATATGGAAAGAAAGAAACAGTTTTCCAGATCAAACTGAATGTCTATTCTGCATTTGGCTTACCAAATCAGAATATTAAAAATAGATACAAGAACGAATCAATTTAACACTTCACAAGATATTCGGGTCATCTAGATCTACGAAGTATGCTGGGGTATTGGTTAGTTCGAAGGGATAACTAACCATTCGTAGAACATATTTGGACCCCAAAGAATGGACAGATATATGGATATAATCCCAAAACTTTTAGTTTAGAAACCAAAGTGTATCTATCAACCATAGCATCCAAAGCAAACAATTCATCCAAACAAACAATTTTGACCCATTTGTTGTTTATGTCCCATGCAAATATATCAAAGCTTCTCCTTCGAGCTGCCACGAAGACATCAAACAATTCAAAAGACGAATTAAAGGAGATTGATAGAGAAAGTTTATTTCTGTTGTTGTTACAAGGATTGACCATTAGCAGTGGTATTTCCCTGTCCCCTATCTCGTCCACTTCTTGCGCTCATACTTACTATCAGTGGATAGTAAGAGAATTTACTGACGCATACAGATAGATATCTTAGGGATACACTCATTCTAGGGTATACTTCACCCTATCTCTAATGAGTTACCTAATGTGTTATACTCCTAAGCTAAAGTTTCAACCTTCAGCTCTGATACCAAAATGTCACGGTCTAGGCTTTTCAACCATCGACAGCGACCAATCTCGACTGGTAGCCTTTTCAACCATCCCAGCCCCGCCGTGGCATACAATGGTATCTTGCCCTTGCTTTTACGGCCACCCTTTAGACTGTCACGCGTTACGGCTAACCAACCCCTTGCAGAGGACGTATAGGGGTAAGAGTCTACTGCTCGACCCCAAACAAAAAGCGAGAACCCCCCATCACGTTTCATAAAGATAAGCAAGGTCAGTCATCCTAACCAAAGACTTCAATATCCAAAGTCTCCAAATAATTCCAAAGAGAAATCTAAAAGCTACCGAATCGATATCTACTATCGGACAATTTGAAAATCTAACTCTAGGCTGCCTGTGTGGAAAATTGTGGGCACCCAGTGTTTAAAGAAAGGAACAATAAACTCCAGGTCAGTCATGGGACTGGTATGAGCAAACAAAAAAAAACATTTTATCTTTAAAAACAAACAAAAGAATTTAAATTTGAAATCCTCAATGCTTTTTGGAAAATGAAACTACCATAAGGCCTCTGTAACAACCCTGAGATTGCAATTACCGAATGATAAGTTAAAAATTATGATTTTAAGTTAAAAAGGGGGCTAAACAAATTTTTGGGAATTTAAATTTGCAATTGGTTTGCAAATTAAAATATTTTGGCTTGAAATGGGGAATTTTTAAATAAAAAGTGATTATGGGTTAATGGGCCAAATGAGACAATTACATGGTTTTAATTAAAACTTGGATGCTTATTAGGATTTTTTTTGTTCACATGATAACTTAGAAAATAAACTAAGTCCTAATGGGTTTCTAAACCCTCTTACCATAACCCATTAGCCTAACCCCCTCCTATATAATATCTTAAACTCATAACCCTAACCCTCCTCCTCTTCATAAATTCCTAAAACCTAGATCTAAACAAAATTAATGGCCTCCATTTAGAAGCTCCATCTCCTTCTCTTCATAAATTAATTTAATCCTAGAAGAAAAAGAAAAGAGAAAAAGAAAGGTAATGCAATCTCTCCTATTCTCTAATCCTCCTTCTTAATCCCCATTTATCTCTATCATCTTGTAGTAATCATTATTTTGTTTTCTTTGTTGATTTTGGGTCTTTGAAGCCTCTTGATCTTTGCTTTGGGGTTGAGGAGTTTGGCCTGCTTGATATTGTGCACTAAAACCATTTGATCCTTTGCTTAATTGAGGTAATTACTATTGATTAGTAATTATTGCTAGTTGTAAAGCTAAGCTTTGACCTTGGTTTCCTTTAATTTAGTGTTATAATTATTATATGGTGATTAGTGATGGTTATTAGTGATTTTGATGCCCAAAATTGAAATAAACACCCCTAAATGTCAAAAAAATGCAAAAGATTGCTGGCTGGAATTGTGTGCAGACTGAAATGGGGCTGAATTGATGATGTGGGTGCACCAGAACAGATCTGGGTTGCACCCAGGCTCTGCCCAGGTGAGGCTAGCCCAGCTGGGCTAGCCAGAATCAGGCCAGCCCACCATGGGCTGGCCATATCCATTGAACCCCAGCCCGCATGGGCTGGGGCTCCCCAGCCCAGGCGGGTTGGGGCAGATATACACCCAGCCCGCGTGGGCTGGGTGCTTCCCAGCCCGCGTGGGCTGGGAAATAAACCCAGCCCGCGTGGGCTGGGCAGATACACCCAGCCCGCGTGGGCTGGGTGCTTCCCAGCCCACGTGGGCTGGGAAATAACACCCAGCCCGCATGGGCAGGGTTCTCCCCAGCCCAGGCTGGCTGGGGCTGCTGCTCACCCAGTCCGCCTGGGCTGGCGGGCTGGGGCGGACTGAACGGGCCGGGCCCGCGTCCAACAAAAAAAAAAAAAAATCAACTGTGTTTACCAGTTTTCTACCTCCACTTCATGATGCCGCCCTGATCGCATACCAAGTCGGAATTCGACGTTTTTGGTCTCGTTGGAAAGGGGGAGTTCCGAACTCCATCTCTGGAAAATTTAGGCAACATTGGAGTTCGTTTGGTACTTCGATTTTCGTGCCAAAGTTAGACTCTGGTCGCTGTTGGAAAACAGTATGAATCTTTCTCTGGATTCAACTTTGAGACGTCGCTGCTACTTCGTCTCAACTCGAAATCCAGAAATTCTTTTTGCATCTTAAAATAGGGATGTTGGACTATATGCCTACCAGTTTTCATGTCATTTGGACACAGTTTACTGGTCCAAATAAATTGCCGAACTTGGGTTTGCAGCAGTTTTTGAATGGTTTCAAACACTTAGAATATTTTTTGATGATTTTCTGGTTTTCGTCGATTTCTTTGAGATTTGTCTCTGGATTTCGTACACGGCTTTATAAAAAGGATTTAAAAGGATTTTTCACTCCAAAATGGCTTTTGAAAATTATTATATAATATTATTTTTAATTATTAAATTAATTACTCCATAATATGAGACTTTTCAAAAGACCGTTTTAAAGTGATTTCAAAATCAATTATAAATCTGTTTCGCACCATTATTTTCTATAATAAAAATCACACACTCACTTTTTAGCACATCGAGCGAAGTGGAATGGTGCTTAAACGGTTAGGAAATCTCCGGCCTATGGAACCGTGTGTATTTTCTTTCCGGTTAATCCCCGACCTATTCGGTTGATCGTTTTGACCTTTGGGTCTAGTTTACCGATGATACGAGGTGGACTTTTTATTGTTTGGAGTGTGAGCTTGCTATTGGTTAGTAAACCGTTTAGTGTGAACGTGGGGTATGGGACTCATTGTTAACACTTTACGGGTTCCTCTCCAAGAAGTTAGTGACACATTAGCCTCTGGGCGGCCAGTACTGGACCTCTGGGTCACCACGCCTCTGGGCAACCATCTCTGGACACCTGCTCTATGGAGCAGTTTTTACGGCATGTGCCTATGGGCCTTTATCCTTCTGGGAAGGATCTTGTCGTTTCGCGCGTTCCGCATCTGTGCGAGTGATCGATCACAACTCTACAGTACTTGGCAACAACGACTCTGGTCGGTGCACGTGCAATATTTGTATCATCTGATGATTTTTATATCCATTCGAGTATCGCCATTCGGTGTTGGTTCTATGGAACCATACGATGTAAGTGCGATTACCCTATGGATTCACAGTGTCTCTGGACACTGCATTTCTGTATTCGATTTCATTGATTTTTCATTATATCCCTATTGCTCTTTGGAGCATCGATTCTTGCTTGGGCATTGATCACAGACTCTGGTCACTCTTGGGATTATTGCCTGTAGGCAACTTTATATAGCTTTGGCTACGCCGATGATATGAGGCGATTTTATTTATTTAACACTTTGGTGTTTGTATTCTCTTTGGAGATTTTTATTGTTTATTGATGATTAGGGATCGTCATTATATTCATGTAGTCCATATTACTCTTCTCTTTGGAGAAGTACTGTTTTATTTATGTACTGCATTATTATATATATCTCAGTTATTACTGATTGTTTAGCTAGCCTGACCCGAGTGTTTTCGCTCGGGTCAGACCGAGTTGTTTCAGGTTAGGTCTCTGGACTTAGCTTATGTGCTTCCGCTTGGACATTATCTGCTATGCTGATAGATAGTGCTTTTATTTGTCCACTATTCCGCTACTCTTTTATTTCAGACTCTTATGTACATATTTTTGACTCACATGTGTGAGCGGTGGCTTTGTACCCACCTTTTGATACTTGGATCTGTATTGACGATATATTGTACCTATGTTCTGTGACTGTTATGTGACTGTTCTGTGATGATGATGCTATCATTTTGTATTATGTTTGTTCTGAACCTATTTTCTTAGCCATTGTAGTTTCGTTATAAATATTTATTGGATATGTCGAACCACTTGAGAAAAGAAAATCACCTATTCGACGTATTCAGTAGATAGTTATAGCTTGATTACATATGGTCGCTTCTATTATACTCTATTCTCCGTTCTAGTAGACGGTATTACTCCGTAATACTCTTTACTAGAGTGGGTCTCGGAGTGGGGTGTTACATCTTGGTATCAGAGCAAGGTTCAGAATTAAGCATAACAAACACAGAACGGATACACCTAGTACAATACATTTTAATTGGATCCGAATTAAATCAAATCCCTTCCTTATGCTTATTGATAGATAAGTTAGGAATATGTGTAGGAATTTATTATATTCCGTAGTATTCCTTAATCAAATATCTATCATTGAATCATGTCTAACCCTAATTCCCATTTGACTTTCAGTATGTCTGGAAGGGGAAGAGGGAGAACCACACGTCAGACTAGTGCTGCTGGGCAGTCCAGCAACACTCATCCAGAGGGCGTGTTCATGACTACCGACCAGATGATGGAGCTGGTTCGGAATTCTGAGTCTCATTCCCAATCTCCAGCCCCAGTTGCTGATGCTCCGCGCATGTCTGTTTTTGCGCGTCTCTGCAGTGATTTTACCCATCTCGGAGGGAAGCCGTTCAGTGGCTCCGAGAATGTCTTAGAGGTCCAGGCTTGGATTCGGATATGCGAGCGCATTTTCACTCGTATGGATATCCCGGATCATGACCGTGTTCTTATTGCTTCTAGTCAGCTTCTGAGTCGTGCCCTGGATTGGTACGAACTACTTATTGCCGAGGTCGATGAGACCACACTTACTTGGGCTCAGTTTCGTCAGAGATTTGAGCTCAAATTCATCCCAGAGTCAGAGAAGAACTCCCTTGCTCGCCGCTTTCTTGATCTCAAGCAGGGGAAGTCCTCCGTATCCGACTATGTCTCTTCCTTCGAGGCCCTGTCCAAGTACGGCCTTGAGTTTATTGCTACTCCTTATAAGAGGAACCTCAAATTTGTTGAGGGCTTGAAGAAATATCTGAAAAGGCATCTTATGCTACAGCTTGAGCTCTCATTCGAGAAGCTAGTCGATGCAGCCCTACATCTTGAGTCAGTCGAGATGGAGCATAGTGATGATGGTGGTGGGGGTTCCAAAAACCCCAACCAGAAGCGGGGTCCATTTCAGAAGAACAAGCCTTGGAACAAGAAGAAGAAGACTGGCAGTTCTGCTGTCCAGGCTCAGCCTCAGACTCAGCCTCAGATTCAGTCACAGCCTAGTGGAACCCGTCCTCCGAGGAAATGCTTCAACTGCGGTTCTCCAGATCACTTTATTCGAGAGTGCCCCAAACCTCTCTATTGCACTTTCTGCAAAAAGGAGGGACACAGGATCTCCACTTGTCCTATTGCTCCAGCTAGTGCCAAGCCTGGCAAGCTTAATGCTGCCAAGGCTCCTACATCTTCAGCTCAGCCTCGAGGTACGCATCCTTCCGTTCTCGAAGGTTCTATTTTATTTCATGGTAGATCTTGTAGAGTTCTCTTTGATACGGGTGCCTCTCACTCATTCGTATCAAAGGAGCTAGTAGATGCTTTATCGTTGGATGTTACTTGTCTGGTTTCTTCACTAAGGATTGTGAATCCCATTGGCGAATCCACGACCCTTAGCTTGCTTTGTGAGAATATAGATATCGATCTTTGTGGATTTTCTTTCCGTGCGAATCTGCACGTTATGGAGTATTTGGGATTTGATATGATTCTTGGCATGGATTGGCTCGTTCAGCATGACGCCAAAATTATTTGTTCGGAGCGGATATTATTCATTCATCACCCCGATTCGTCCTCTCCGTTAGCTATTGTTCTTCAGGATGTTGGGCTTTCTGATGTTACTCTATTTTCTCTTGATTCACGAGATGAGGATTTGGACTTATCTCGTATTCCTGTTGTTCGGGATTTCCCCGACGTATTCGAGCCAGTATCTGGCCTGCCGCCAAAGCGGGCCATTGAGTTCCGCATCGATCTCATTCCAGGCTCCCACCCAGTTGGGCGTCCTCCCACGAGGATGTCTACTAAAGAGAATGAGGAACTCAGGAAGCAGTTAGTGGAGCTTGAGGCGAAGCAGTTAATTCGGTCCAGTTCATCGCCATGGGGTGCTGCTGTGGTCTTCGTTAAGAAGCCCGATGGCTCTCTTAGGCTTTGCATTGACTATCGCAAGCTTAATGAGTTGACCATCAGAAATCGTTATCCATTGCCACGGATAGACGATATGTTTGATCAGTTGAGCGGTGCGAAGGTCTTTTCCCAGCTCGACCTTGCCACCGGATTTCATCAGCTCCGAGTTGCGGAAGATAGCATTCCTCTTACCGCATTCCGCACTCATTATGGTTTTTTTGAGTGGTTGGTCATGCCATTCGGCTTGACGAACGCACCAGCTTTCTTCGTCGATCTTATGAATCGAGTATTCCGGGAATACATCGATAGATTCGTTCTGGTTTTCATCGACGATATTCTTATTTATTCTAGATCCGAGGCAGAGCATGCTCTTCATTTGCGGATCGTCTTGGATACTCTTCGTCAGCATCAGCTTAAGGCCAAGCTCTCCAAGTGCCATTTTTGGGAGAGCAAGGTCAAGTTCTTGGGCCATATTGTATCATCTGAGGGTGTTTCTATCGATCCTGCCAAGATCGAAGCTATCCAGAATTGGAAGCGGCCCGAGAACGTTCATGATATTCGCAGCTTCCTTGGTCTGGCGGGTTATTACCGTCGGTTTGTCAAGGATTTCTCTCGAGTTGCACTTCCCCTTACGACGCTGACTCGTAAGGGTGTTCGTTTTATTTGGTCTGATAAGTGTGAAGCTTCTTTTCAGCGATTGAAGGAACTTCTCACTCATGCTCCTATTCTTGTGGTTCCTGAGAGTAACCAGGATCTGGTTGTTTACACTGATGCTTGTGGTAGCGGGCTCGGTGCTGTGCTTATGCAGAAGGATCGGGTAGTTGCTTATGCTTTCAGGCAACTGCGTCCGAATGAGGTTCGCTATCCGACTCATGATCTTGAGTTAGCAGCTATCGTCTTTGACTTGAAGACGTGGCGTCACTTTCTATTAGGCGAACGCTTCACTCTTTACACCGATCATAAGTCGCTGAAGTATCTATTCAGTCAGAGGGATCTCAATATGAGGCAGCAGCGATGGCTTGAGTTTCTCGCCTCATATGATTTAGATATTCAGTATACCCCTGGCAAGGGTAATCGTGTTGCAGATGCGCTTAGTCGCAAGCACTCGGTGGTAGTTTCTATGATGATTGCCGAGTGGAATGTTCTTGAGACTCTATCTTTATGCGATATTAGAGATCGAGCTTCATCTTCTGATGCTCCTGTCTTATTATTTAGCTTGGAAGCTCGTCCTATCTTATTGGATCGCATTGCCCATGCTCAGTGGCAGGATCCAGAATTATTGCATCTTATTCACCTTCTCGAGTCGGGATCCAGTGATGAGACATTGCTGGATTATTCTCTTGATTATCATCGGTGTCTTCGTAGGAAGAACCGTATTGTTGTACCATCTGATTTATCACTTAGGCGTGACATTCTAGACTAGTGTCATCGCTCTAAGTACACAATTCATCCCGGTTCGAGTAAGATGTATGCCGATATGTGCCGGCTATATTATTGGGAGGGTTTGAAGAGAGATGTTGCAAGTTATGTAAGCCGTTGCATGACTTGTCAACAGATCAAAGCCGAGCATCAGCGTCCATCTGGTCTTCTTCAGCCTCTAGAGATTCCATTATGGAAATGGGATCAGATTTCCATGGATTTTATTGACGGTCTGCCTCGATCGAGGTCAGGCCATACTTCTATCTGGGTTATTGTTGATCGCTTGACCAAATCGGCTCATTTCATTCCGATTAGGTCCACTCGGACTGCTCCTCAGCTTGCCAAGCTATATGTGAAGGAAGTTGTTCGACTTCATGGCATTCCTAGCTCTATCGTCTGTGATCGAGACACTATCTTTACTAGCCACTTCTGGAAGTGTCTACAGTCAGCTTTGGGCACAAAGCTGAATCTCTCGACTGCTTATCATCCTCAGACCGACGGTCAGACGGAGAGGGTGAATCGTGTTTTAGAGGATCTTTTGCGCTGTTGTATTCTGGATTTCGGAGGTAGTTGGGAGGATCACTTACCGCTCGTAGAGTTCTCCTACAACAACAGCTTTCAGTCTAGTATCGGCATGGCACCTTTCGAGGCTCTCTACGGAAGGCCATGTCGCTCTCCTGCTTGTTAGTTAGAGTCTGGCGAGAAGCTCATTCTTGGTCCAGATTCAGTTCGGGAATCTTCTGAGAAGATCGTGCTTATCCGTCAGAGAATGAAAGAGGCACAGGACCGCTAGAAATCCTACGCGGACAACCGTAGGAAGCCTCTTGAGTTCTCCATTGGCGATTCTGTCTTTATTCGGGTTTCTCCCATGAAAGGGGTTGTGCGTTTCAGTTCTACAGGGAAACTGGCCCCTCGCTATATTGGACCGTTTCCTATCACGGAACGCATCGGCCTTGTCGCCTATAGAGTGGCTCTACCTGCTCATTTCTCTGGAATACATGATGTGTTCCATGTTTCTCAGCTTCGCAAGTGTGTGCGCAATCCTGATTCTATTATCGAGCCTCATATCGTACCTAATTTAGAGATCTCACCCGATCTATCTATAGAGCAGCAACCTCTTCGTGTGCTTGATTCGGAGATCAGACGTCTTCGAAACAAAAAGGTTCCACTTGTGAAGATTCAATGGTCGTCTAATCCAAAGGACTGCACTTGGGAGACCAGAGAATTCATCGAGCGTACTTATCCTGGTTTTCTTTCATCTTCCGGCATGGGTGAGCATCTATATTTTATCTTCTGTATTCCTTGTGTGGATTAGATGTTATAGACAACTTCTATATTTAAGGAATTGCGGGGATGCAATTTTCTTAAGGGGGGAGTCTGTAACAACCCTGAGATTGCAATTACCGAATGATAGGTTAAAAATTATGATTTTAAGTTAAAAAGGGGGCTAAACAAATTTTTGGGAATTTAAATTTGCAATTGGTTTGCAAATTAAAATATTTTGGGTTGAAATGGGGAATTTTTAAATAAAAAGTGATTATGGGTTAATGGGCCAAATGAGATAATTACATGGTTTTAATTAAAACTAGGATGCTTATTAGGATTTTTTTTGTTCACATGATAACTTAGAAAATAAACTAAGTCCTAATGGGTTTCTAAACCCTCTTACCATAACCCATTAGCCTAACCCCCTCCTATATAATATCTTAAACTCATAACCCTAACCCTCCTCCTCTTCATAAATTCCTAAAATCTAGATCTAAACAAAATTAATGGCCTCCATTTAGAAGCTCCATCTCCTTCTCTTCATAAATTAGTTTAATCCTAGAAGTAAAAGAAAAGAGAAAAAGAAAGGTAATGCAATCTCTCCTATTCTCTAATCCTCCTTCTTAATCCCCATTTATCTCTATCATCTTGTAGTAATCATTATTTTGTTTTCTTTGTTGATTTTGGGTCTTTGAAGCCTCTTGATCTTTGCTTTGGGGTTGAGGAGTTTGGCTTGCTTGATATTGTGCACTAAAACCATTTGATCCTTTGCTTAATTGAGGTAATTACTATTGATTAGTAATTATTGCTAGTTGTAAAGCTAAGCTTTGACCTTGGTTTCCTTTAATTTAGTGTTATAATCATTATATGGTGATTAGTGATGGTTATTAGTGATTTTGATGCCCAAAATTGAAATAAACACCCCTAAATGTCAAAAAAATGCAAAAGATTGCTGGCTGGAATTGTGTGCAGACTGAAATGGGGCTGAATTGATGATCTGGGTGCACCAGAACAGATCTGGGTTGCACCCAGGCTCTGCCCAGGTGAGGCTAGCCCAGCTGGGCTAGCCAGAATCAGGCCAGCCCTTCATGGGCTGGCCATATCCATTGAACCCCAGCCCGCATGGGCTGGGTCTCCCCAGCCCAGGCGGGCTGGGGCAGATATACACCCAGCCCGCGTGGGCTGGGTGCTTCCCAGCCCGCGTGGGCTGGGAAATAAACCCAGCCCGCGTGGGCTGGGCAGATACACCCAGCCCGCGTGGGCTGGGTGCTTCCCAGCCTGCGTGGGCTGGGAAATAAACCCAGCCCGCGTGGGCTGGGCAAATACACCCAGCCCGCGTGGGCTGGGTGCTTCCCATCCCACGTGGGCTGGGAAATAACACCCAGCCCGCGTGGGCTGGGTTCTCCCCAGCCCAGGCGGGCTGGGGCTGCTGCTCACCCAGTCCGCCTGGGCTGGCGGGCTGGGGCGGACTGAACGGGCCGGGCCCGCGTCCAACAAAAAATAAAAAAATAAAAAAAAATCAACTGTGTTTACCAGTTTTCTACCTCCACTTCGTGATGCCGCCCTGATCGCATACCAAGTTGGAATTCGACGTTTTTGGTCTCGTTAGAAAGGGGGAGTTCCGAACTCCATCTCTGGAAAATTTGGGCAACATTGGAGTTCGTTTGGTACTTCGATTTTCGTGCCAAAGTTAGACTCTGGTCGCTGTTGGAAAACAGTATGAATCTTTCTCTGGATTCAACTTTGAGACGTCGCTGCTACTTCGTCTCAACTCGAAATCCAGAAATTCTTTTTGCATCTTAAAGTAGGGATGTTGGACTATATGACTACCAGTTTTCATGTCATTTGGACACAGTTTACTGGTCCAAATAAATTTCCGAACTTGGGTTCGCAGCAGTTTTTGAATGGTTTCAAACACTTAGAATATTTTTTGATGATTTTCTGGTTTTCGTCGATTTCTTTGAGATTTGTCTCTGGATTTCGTACACGGCTTTATAAAAAGGATTTAAAAGGATTTTTCACTCCAAAATGGCTTTTGAAAATTATTATATAATATTATTTTTAATTATTAAATTAATTACTCCATAATATGAGACTTTTCAAAAGACCGTTTTAAAGTGATTTCAAAATCAATTATAAATCCGTTTCGCACCATTATTTTCTATAATAAAAATCACACACTCACTTTTTAGCACATCGAGCGAAGTGGAATGGTGCTTAAACGGTTAGGAAATCTCCGGCCTATGGAGCCGTGTGTATTTTCTTTCCGGTTAATCCCCGACCTATTCGGTTGATCGTTTTGACCTTTGGGTCTAGTTTACCGATGATACGAGGTGGACTTTTTATTGTTTGGAGTGTGAGCTTGCTATTGGTTAGTAAACCGTTTAGTGCGAACGTGGGGTATGGGACTCATTGTTAACACTTTACGGGTTCCTCTCCAAGAAGTTAGTGACACATTAGCCTCTGGGCGGCCAGTACTGGACCTCTGGGTCACCACGCCTCTGGGCAACCGTCTCTGGACACCTGCTCTATGGAGCAGTTTTTACAGCATGTGCCTCTGGGCCTTTATCCTTCTGGGAAGGATCTTGTCGTTTCGCGCGTTCCGCATCTGTGCGAGTGATCGATCACAACTCTACAGTACTTGGCAACAACGACTCTGGTCGGTGCACGTGCAATATTTGTATCATCTGATGATTTTTATATCCATTCGAGTATCGCCATTCGGTGTTGGTTCTATGGAACCATACGATGTAAGTGTGATTACCCTATGGATTCACAGTGTCTCTGGACACTGCATTTCTGTATTCGATTTCATTGATTTTTCATTATATCCCTATTGCTCTTTGGAGCATCGATCCTTGCTTGGGCATTGATCACAGACTCTGGTCACTCTTGGGATTATTGCCTGTAGGCAACTTTATATAGCTTTGGCTACGCCGATGATATGAGGCGATTTTATTTATTTAACACTTTGGTGTTTGTATTCTCTTTGGAGATTTTTATTGTTTATTGATGATTAGGGATCGTCATTATATTCATGTAGTCCATATTACTCTTCTCTTTGGAGAAGTACTGTTTTATTTATGTACTGCATTATTATATATATCTCAGTTATTACTGATTGTTTAGCTTGCCTGACCCGAGTGTTTTCGCTCGGGTCAGACCGAGTTGTTTCAGGTTAGGTCTCTGGACTTAGCTTATGTGCTTCTGCTTGGACATTATCTGCTATGCTGATAGATAGTGCTTTTATTTGTCCACTATTCCGCTACTCTTTTATTTCAGACTCTTATGTACATATTTTTGACTCACATGTGTGAGCGGTGGCTTTGTACCCACCTTTTGATACTTGGATCTGTATTGACGATATATTGTACCTATGTTCTGTGACTGTTATGTGACTGTTCTGTGATGATGATGCTATCATTTTGTATTATGTTTGTTCTGAACCTATTTTCTTAGCCATTGTAGTTTCGTTATAAATATTTATTGGATATGTCGAACCACTTGAGAAAAGAAAATTACCTATTCGACGTATTCAGTAGATAGTTATAGCTTGATTACATATGGTCGCTTCCATTATACTCTATTCTCCGTTCTAGTAGACGGTATTACTCCGTAATACTCTTTACTAGAGTGAGTCTCGGAGTGGGGCGTTACAACCTCCCGCCACACACACCATGCAAACGCAAAATTGGAGGAGATTTCTCTTTATGATAATCGAAAATGCTTGATACACGAAAACCATTTTGATATTATTATTAGTGCACAGTGCAGAAAACCTTTCGAAAGTAAAATATTAGTCTTAGCCAGCATACAACATTTCGTCGTATGCCTACTATAGCTACCATGTTCAATAGCAGATTACCGCCACATTCCATGGCAGGTTATACAACTAAAATCGTACAGGGCGCGTATTGTTTCTTTGGATTTTTCCAACTAATGGTCAGGCCAAGGAACTTCTCATTGCGACATGGGCATGCCTCTGGAGGAACGCCCCAAGAACCTACCCGGCTCACTACCAACATAAGGCCATTGCACTCCTTTCCCGGGAGTAACACCTAAGATATGCCACCCCCAGTCGTTTGCGACCTTTATCCGAGGATCCTCTACACCAACAACATCACATAGCAATAAAAATATAGTGTGCACATGAGCAAGTATCTGGGCTCCATACCATGATACCACCCTTTTTTAGAAGGAATGGACATACCCTAGGGGTGCTACCCCTGAAATCTTGCCGCATCTTTCCTGTTTCGACCATTACCTGGTTGTGAGGCTCGATGAGGTCTCGTCCACAAAGCTACAAATTTTCACAAAGTCATTCTTTAATCAACAAATGATCAGCAGCACTTCGTATGTCACGTTACCAAATTGGAAATGTATCACTAGTAACCATCAACTACATAACCTCTAGGCTCGTATGTCTCAAAGAAGGGTGTTAAGCTAAGAGAATAAATCTCCGCCACCAAACAGAAATGTATTTGATAGAAACCGGTTTTACATCTCAAAGTGTAATGTCAGACACACATCCATACAAGTCTGTTCCGGGTTCGAACAGAACCGAAGGCACTTCCCAAGAAGCCCTTGAATTCCAAGTATTCACAATCCCGATCGGACTTCCAGTCACTTAGGGTATCTCTATACCGACAAGACTTAGTGCCTAGACAATCGATGGGTTATCCTTTCATTCTTGAAAATACCCGGTCTTCACCACCGGCCTTCAAATGCGACCCATATCGTCGTATCATTATTCGAAATGGGTTATATGACAAAAGGTCCTCTCCTGGCTAAATCGAATAATGAGCGCAATATTTAAAAACAAATGGATATAGGATTCAGTTAAGTCACAACTTATTATCCAAAACCTTTTTTTTAAATGGTTTAAAACAAACTACCATTTCAAATCTTTTTTTAATAAAAAGATTTATTTCACAAAGTTTACCCACCTTTCACAAAGATGCAATTATAGCTTTCAAAACAATTTCAAATTGGATTAATTCATCGACTCATTTAAATAAAAAGCTCAATTCATAATTCCCAAAACCATTTCCAAAAATTCATAGCTTTTCAGAAACAATTTTCATTTCAAATCTATTATTCAAAAGGCACACCTTTTAAATCTTCTTCAATTTCAAAACAAGATTCAATTATCTTTCACAAAGATTAATTTATAGCTTTTCAAAAACAATTCACATTTTCATTTAAAACTTGAAATCTTTGGATACACATCGAAAATTCTTTCCTTATATGAAAGCTTTTATTATTTGAAAACAAATAGTTTCCGTTTTGGGAAAAACTGATTACATTTACATAAGTTAAAGCTATTCAAGTATAAAACTTGGGTTTAAATTTATATTCCCAAAACAATACTTTTTAAATGGTTAAATCCCTATATAAACACCTTTATAATCTTGTATAATCTTTTTAAACCATAATTTCCAAATTATTGAACTCATTTTCAAATATTGAATTCAATTTCAAATCAAATTATTTAAATTTCAAAACTTTATTAAGTTATTCAAAATAACTTTTATCTTTAAAACTTCTTTTCAAAAGTTTTTCATATTAATTCAATTCCATTTCCAGAAATCATTTGAATTCAAAATTCAACTTTAAAACTATTTCAAATATCTGTGACCTAACCAATTTCCACGTGCAATCCATATTTGTGTGTGTATAGTGTAGTCCAGGGGTTTTACCCAATAGTGCGACATCATCGATCATCACAGATACATTTACATCAATATCGATAAGTGGCATAATCCTATAACGCTTATCTATATACACAGAATCACAGAAAGATAATATAAATGCATTATAGATAAATAAATTACATACATCATAGCTTGAATTAAACAATTCAAATCACAAAACATCACATAGTAGAGATGACAAAACAATTTACAGCATTCAATAGAATACGATCATCCATAAATAAGGTTAATTGATCAACTGATTAATTGAAATCAGATTAATCAAAAATTCTGGTTAATTAACATTAATTAATTTCAGTTTATGTTAATTAAGTATCCTTTAGTTATTTATTAATTAACCTTAATTAATGAATTAATTAACCTTTAATTTTAAAAATCAATCTTGATTAACTAATTAACCTCAATTAATTATTCTTAATTAATTAATCAATAAATTAACCATCAATTAATTATCATTTTGTTAATTAATCCTAATTAATTTAAAATAAGTAATTACCCTTAATTACTTAATTAACTTTTACCATTAATTAATTACTTTTATTAATTAACTAACCTTTAATCAATTGCTTCTTAAATTAATACCGTTAATTATATTAATTAATTATCCTTAATTAATTGACCTTTAAACACTTTGATTAAATCAATCTTTAATCTCAATTATCAATTCTTAATTACTTTCACTAAGTAATTATTTTCAATTAGTCGTTCATTAATTACTTGATTAATTAAACTTGAATTATTAATTAATTTCATCTTAATTACTATTAGGTAATTAACTTCAAGTAACTACTTCCCTTTAACAAATAAATTAATTTAGATTTAAAAGGTTATTTAACAATTAAAACATTCTTTATATTAGTTAACTCCTTTAAATATTATTAAAAAAATAACTCATCAAACTAAAGTTAAATTTATTTTAAACCATTTAAAATTAGGTTAATTAAAACAATTTATTTAAAACCCTTCTTGTCTTATTTTAAAACTTAAATAACATTTAATATCGAAGAAAAATCGATTTAACAAAATTCAATCTTTAAAATTTGATTTGTTTTAAACCCTTTACTACCTCAACTCGAGCTAACTCAAGTCCATCCCGAAGCAACCTGTGATTTTTCTCGAGCGTTATTTCAAACCACTCGCGTTCCGTTTTCTTTGAGCCGAACCCATTTCTTTCTCGAGTTTGGACCCGAGAGCGATCTTTCTTCCCTAAAACTTCAAACAGTTCTCCGACCAACATCGCGACCACCCCCAAGTCACTCTCGACCCCATCGACGAATTCAACTGCCCAGATCGACGATTCGGTCAAGAAAACAAAAATTGAGTCTTTCCTCCTCAACTTGGAACCCAACACAATTAGCATTTTTCCTTGCCGCTAACGAACTAAGTGGCCAAAAATCACACCGCTCCACCCAAAACTTCGTCACAACATGCCGAAATTATTCCCCTGGGTCTGATCACTTGAATCGCTGCCACTTGGACGCAGTTCCTGCGCGATCAGGCTCGATAAAAACCCAATTTAAAACCCTAAACTAACTTCAACTATCTTCACAAGTGGTTAAAAAAAATTCTCACTAATTTTCTGATGATCACAAATTCTCAAGCAACCTTCAATATCAAGCTTAATCCACGAATTGGCGTGGATCATCGAAAATTGATCAAAATTCATTTTCTGTTCAACTCAGAAATTTACAACATGTATACCTTTAAAAATTATGAAATTAGTTTCTAAAATCCTCATGTTGAGATACGAATTTGTCATTATAAACAAATCTTAAAAACGGAAATATTGAATTTCCTGATTGAAAAAGAATGTTTTCTGTATTTTCTTATTCTTTGAATATTTACTAATTATTCTTATTTGGAATTATTCCTAAAACTAATGTTTTCTTCATACATGCATTTTTCTTCAAATATCTTAGCCTACAATTTAATGTGTGAAGAGAATTTTGAGATTTATGATTGTAGCCTGGGAAACAAAACAAAGTTGTGCTTCATTCGTATATAGGCATGCACATAGATAATTATGATTTTATATAGACATGCACACATCATTCAAGCATCACTCATTCATACCATACTACAAATTCAAACACTAACAAGTATAACAAGATCAAGGAGGTATGCTCACCTGAGAAATGGAAGTAGAGAAGATAGCCGGACGGACCGTTGAGGCTATGTATCAAATATTGTAAGTTGAATGAAAGGACGATAAAGAATCTACATCCATTGCCCAAAATTGACGATTTGTTCGATCAATTGAGTGGAGTCAAGGTATTTTCTCTGTTAGATTTGGCACTAAGTTTCCATCAGCTTAGAGTAGGAGAGGTTAGTATACCTTTGACGGCGTTTACTACCAGATATGGGTCGCATGATTGGTTAGTTATACTGTTCGGACTGATGAATGTGCCAGCTTTCTTTGTGGATTTGATGTACCAGTTTTTCGAGATCACTTGGATAGGTTTGTATTGGTTTTCATAGATGATATATTGATTTACTATAAGGATGAAAGAGAGCACGAAGTTTATCTTAGACTGGTGTGTGAGACGCTAAGGTAGCATCAGTTGAAGCGAAGTTCTCGAAATGTTATTTCTAAAAGAAAAATGTAAAGTTTCTTGGTCATGTAGCCTTAGAAAAAGGGTTGTCAGTGGATCCGACTAGGATTGAGGTAGTGAATAGTTGGAAGAGATCTGAGACAGTAACCGAGACAAAGAGTTTCCTTGGGTTGACCAGCTATTATCGAAGGTTCATCAAGGATTTTTCACGTATAGCAGAACTGATGATCATGCTAATGCGATACGATGTGAAGTTTGTGTGGACCGATAAGTGTTAGGAAGCATTCAAGAGTTTGAAGAACTTTTTGATACATTCACTTGTATTGGTTGTTCCAGAGAGGAATCAAGATTTGGTGGTTTATACCATGCATGTGGAACAGGATTAGGAGCTATGCTGATATAGAAAGGTAAAGTGGTTGCATATGCTTCTAGACAGCTTAGACTGCATGAAGTCATGTATCCGACGCATGATTTAGAGTTGGCTGTAGTGATTTGTACTTTAACGGTGTGCATGCGTTACTTTATAGGGGAGAGGTTTGAGTTATATACTGATCATAAGTCACTAAATTATTTATTCTCTCAAAAGGAGCTGAACATGAGACAGCAGAGGTGGTCTGAGTTGATAGCCGCTTATGATTTCAAGATTTAGTACACCTTGGCGAAAGGAAACAAGGTTGCGGATGCGCTTAGCAGGAAACATCAAAATGTAGTGTTGGCGATGATTGTTGAGTGGAAAGATTTGGAAGCATTGGCATATTGCAGAGTGTTGTGGAGATCTGAGGCTGGGTCTGGTGGGGATATAGCTGTACTGTCTTATTTGGAACTCAACCCTATATAAGAAAGGAAGTGTAGAGGAATGCCATCGTTCGAAGTTCTCTATTCATACAGGAGGAACTAAGATGTACCAGGATGTGAAGAGGAGTTTCTTTTGGGAAGGTAAAGCAAGATATTGTCTTATGTGCAAAGTAGTGTTTGAATTGCCAACAAGCAAAGGTCGTACACCCGAAGCCAAGTGGGTTGCTTCAACCATTAGACATTCTAGTATAGAAATGAGATTCTATGTCTATGGACTTTATTAACGGGTTGTTAAGATCGAACAGAGGAAATAAAAGTATAGGGTCATAGTGGACAGATTGACCAAGAGTGCCCATTTCATTCCCGTTATGTCAACTAGGACGACACCTCTTTTGGCAAAGTTGTTTATGAGGATCGTGGTTTGACTGCATGGAGTTCCTAGCAGTATAGTTACTGATAGAGATCCCTTATTCAATAACGAGTTATGGAAGAGTCTACAAGAAGTTTTAGGAACCAAGCTCAATATGAGTATCGCTTACCATTCGCAGATAGATGGGAAAATGGAAAAAGTTAACAAGATCTTGGAGGATTTGTTAAGAACTTGTGTTCTAGATTTTGGGGGATCATGGGCGGACCATCTGCATCTAGTCAATTTTTCAAATAACAATAGCTATCAGACATATATTAGGATAACACCTTTTGAAGCTTTGTATGGAAGGTTATGCAAATCTCCCGTTTATTAGTTTAGGACCGGGGATAGGTTTGTTCTTGGTCCAACTGATTAGAGAAGCTGGAGAGAAGAATGAAGTCATTTGAGCTAGAATGAAGGAGGCTCGGTCCAGGCAGAAGAATTAAGCAAATAAGAGATGGATAGTCTTAGAGTTCTCGGTTGGAGATCAGGTTTTTATTAAGGGGCCGCCGATAAAGGGTATGATCAGATTTGGATGATCGAGAAAGTTGGCATCGGGATTCGTTGGAACTTTACCTATTGTTGGGAGGATCGGTAAACTCGCACATAGGGTTTAGTTGTCGAGATGTTTAGCAGCAGTCCATGATGTTTTCCATGTTTCTCATCTCAGAAAGTGTGTTAGGACTCGAAGACTGCTACTGCACCGACTGTGCTAGGTGATTTAGTGTAGAACCTGATTTGACTATAGTGAGAAAGCATGTTCGAATTGTTGCGAGAAATGATAAAAGGATTAGAACCAAGACGGTCAGATAAGTCAAGGTCTAGTGGAGTGACGATGACAGTGACTATAGTGGTTTTAGTGACCCTTTTGCTTATCCTGATTTGTTTGATGGTATGTTTTACCTTCTTGTCGATTATTGTTACCTTATTGTAATTTCGAGGACAAATTTCTTTAAGGAGGGAAGCCTGTAACACCCCATATTTTGATAACAGTATCTAGGATATTTAGTTAGATAAATTAAATAAAATAATGTGTTGATTGATAGTTTGAGATTTGATTTAATTAAGGGGGAGCCATGCCATCTAAACTAATGAGCTCAAGAAGAGCTTAAAACGAAAAATTTGAGGGGTAAAATGGGAAAGAGGCAATCCCTGTAACTTTATCCCTTAGTCTTGTATTATTCACAAGTTCAATTTTTTTCCAAAATTTCATAACTTAGACCGGCCACCATTGACAAGGGAAAGAGAAAGAAAGATAAAAGGGGAAGCTTAATCAACACCAAATTTAGTCAAATCTCACATCTTTAATCTTTAAAGCTAAGATGAGTAATGTTTACATCTCTTGTTTTAATTTGTTCTCAATTTTAAGATGATTCTGAAAAGATTTGCAAAGTTTTGTCATATTTTTAATGATGGAATTTTTTATGTACTTGTTGATGATTTATACATGTTAAAATTTATTTTATGATATTTTTTAAGGTAAAAACTCTGTTGAATGACATTAAAATGCCTTGCAAATTTTTTTTGAAGATTAGAAATAATATTGTAATAATGGGTTTCAATCTTCATAATTTTTGGAACTTATGTGGAATTTAAATGAATTTTCTAGTGAAGAAAATGTTATTTTGGGTTATAACTTATTTATGGGTAAATAATAAAAGAATTGGGTCTGAATTTTTTATTTGTTAGAAAACATATTAAGAGAGATTTTCTGGAAATTTTATAGATTTTTCCTAATTGTTTTAATGGTTATATAAAACTATTTAAAATATGGGACTTAAATGTTGTAACAACCCGGTGTTTACCATCAATTAACAATCGACATTTAAACGATAAATATTGTCGCAGATTTGCCATTTGAAGTTTTTAAAAATTTGAACTAAAATTCTTTTATAAATTGTTAAAAAGGAATTTTGGGCTTTAGCATTAAATAGTGGCCCATGTTTATTGTGGCCGTGAAAATTAACAAAAGCATAAAACCCGTTCTTCCCCCCTTTCATTTTTTTCCTCATTCGTTCGAAAAAGAAAAAAAACCCTAGCATACGAAATAAAAGAAACGAAAATGGCGGCTCCAATTCTTCGTGGCTGCTAGGGTTTCGATTCTTGGATTTTTGGAACAACTTCCTGTTGCCACGGCCTCAATTCTCGATCAATTGAAAAGGTGAGTAATCCACTCACATCTAATTCATACCTCATGCTTATTTAAGGTACGAATTCAGCGATTTTCGTTCGTATTCAATTGTTTGAGGTTGTTGATTCAATTTGCCCGCCGTCTGATTTATGTTCTTTTCTTGAGATTTTTCTGACTTCTTCAAGTTCATTTACGTTTCTGGTTTGTAAATTTCTGACTTTGCCATCTTTGGCCATCACCGTTGCAGTTATATTGAACTGCAGTGGATTTCTTGCTAATTATTTCTCTGAATTTTCTGGTCATTTTGTATTCATTCTTGAGCATCTGCATCTGTTCTAGTTGGCCTGCATCCCTTAACTGGTTTGGATTGCATTTGCATTACTACATACGTGAGTTAAGTTGAGCATATGATTTGTATTGTGGTGCACTGATGTTGTTTCTCCGCCATATGTTCATCTGAGTCATTTGAAGTTATAGCCCTTGTGCTTGTTACTGTGTTGCCGCATCTTGGGTGCACACGCTTGTTTTACCTATAACATGTTCTGTTCATGCATCTTGATGGTACTGTCCAATTTCATTCAGTGTTCGATGGTGCATTGGTGTTTTCTGGCATACATGTGCATTGCTCCACCTTTATATTACAGGGACTGATCATTTGAACTTGGTAGCATAGCTTTTGACTTTGGGTATGTTACACATATATATATATTGCTGTTGCAACTATAGCAGAGGTAAACTTCGACCTTAATCATTCAGCGTAGTCGTCTCGGCCTATTGAGACAGTTTGCAAGTTTGTTTATGCTAGTTTGGTCTTTACCATGCTTCATTTAGTTGTTTGGCAGTTGAGTCGAGTCATGTTATTAGTGACTTGACCTCTACCTTTACCATGCTGAGCCGGAATCCTCTGATTCATGTATGTGCATCTTTTGCCTTGTGCATTTTGAAGTCTCGTTGCATTTCAAATCTGCATTCTCTGTTCCATGTAGCATATTTGCATATTCGTGTGAACTAACATTTGAACTTGATTTCCTTCGAGTTAAATTTGTCTGCACCGTGTCTTGGATGAGGCTTCACTTGATCAGTGGTCTTGTTTTATTTCTTTTGATTGTGTACATTGATATAACTTACAGTGACTTATCTGTATATATATGCATACATACATTCGTATGTGGGTATGCATGTATTGTTGACCATTGTTCGAGTTATGTGTTGTCTCATCGTATTTGCATTGTGCTTATGTCCACTGAAGCATCGAGTCTGCAATTTGTTGTTTCACTTATCTGGTCATGGTAGCCTTGCAGATGTAAACTTGAAGTCTAGTCATCACTGCATATATACATGTCTGAATGCATGCATATCCTTTGTCCTCTTCGAATGCTTGCATATGATTATTTATGTGTCTGCACTTCGACTTGTTCATGCCTCTGAACCGACATATGTGTTCATGTATTTGAATCTTCATGTTTCATGTTGAAAGGCTTAACTCGAACTTGAACTGGTTTGAATGGATGAACATGGTTGGTCTTCACTGTTGCTTCTGATCTAGGTTCACTTGAAATCCGACCATGTGTGTGCATAGCTTCGAGTCTATGCATGTGAACTTGTGTTTTTGGGAATCTGGTGTAGTGTAGTGGTGCTGCATTTCACATATGCACTTGATTTTAGTTGCTTTGTACATAGTTTCATATTAACTTGATATTGCAGTTGTATTTGGGATATATTGTCTTGAGCTCGAGTGCATGTAACATTAGCTTGACCACTGCCTTTATTTGTTTGTTAGCACTGTTTCATCATGTCACCACCATGTGCATTTGGATTGATTTTCGAATTACACTTGTGTTGAATCCAATGACTCGGGTTTGATCTTGTGTTTGTTTGTGAATTTTCATTGGGTACATCATCACTGTAGTGGCAAGGCAGTGCACGCAAGCGTGAACTGCAGCCACACGGTATTCATTGGGTACATCGTCACTGTTGTGGCAAGGCAGTGCACGCAAGCGTGAACTGCAGCCACACGGTATTGCTTTTATTGATATTCTAATTGCTTTTGATTTTTGGATCTTTAGCGTATTTCCATGTGCTGTAGTGGCGAGGCAGTGCACGCGTGCGTGTACTGCAGCCCTACTTAAATTAATATTTTAATTGGTATTTCAATGGTTTGAACTGTTTTGTTTATTCAATTCAATATTTTGAATTGCATTCTGATTTGGTTTAATTACTGTCGTCTATTCATTATTTAATTATTATTGCTTCTGTGCACTAATAACTGAGTTTGAAATAGACTGACCCGAGTATTATTTTCTTTTGAATCTAATACTCGGGTCAGACCGAGTATTTCAGGTTGTAGATATTCTGCTTTGGGTTGCTACTAGAGCTATGAAGTTCTTTAATATCTTTTGGAGTAGTCGTCGTCATTTGTAGTAGTATGTATAATTGTATAGGAAGATATGTTTTCATGTATATTATATACGTTAATGTACTTGCATATGTAACTTCCTGATTCGACTGTGGTAGTTGTATCATATGTACCGTGTCATATGTATTGTATCAAATGTATTGTAACAGGCATCAGTTATTGTATATATGAGACTTTCTGTTTAATTTATGTTCCGCATTATCTTTTCTGTGTAATATTTTATATTTACTGTTCTAAACTATTACGAACCATCGTAGTTCGTTTTATACTGGAATTGGGGTATGTCGATGGGAGAAAATAAATAGGAGATGAAAAATGAAAGAATATTTATATATATATATATATACCACTCCTATCGAGATAACCAATACTAGTGTAAGGCCTAACTATTGATGGCCGCTCCTCAACAGCCTTATTCTCCGTGCTAGTTGACAACACTACACCATAGTGTTCTTGGCTAGCGTGGGTATAGAGGTGGGGCGTCACAGCTTATTATCAGAGCCTGGGGTTTAGGACAAATATAAAACATAACTTAGATGGAACATGTGATTCAACTATTTGTTAACGTTTTATCTCTCATATTTGCATATGATTGTCTTTGATTGTTAGGTATGAATTCCTAACGCTTATTCATATGCATTTGATTTTGATTCTTGTGTTTTCGGCTTTGATTTGATTTAGCCGATGATTGATTTTGTTCGAATCTCAACGATTCTGAACTTGATATTTTATGTTTTCCTCAGCTTGATTTCCATTCGACTTCGGTCACTTTGTTTTTGAGAAATTTCTAAATTCTTGATTTCCAAGACTCTGACTTGGTTTGTCGTTGAATTCTTTGATGATGATGTTGAATCGTTTTGTACTCGATTATGGCCATTAATTGTTGACTTCGACATTGACTTGATTTTTATTTTTGTTGAAGTCATTTATGCATTTATGCTCGTTCTGCTTTGTTTTTCCAATTGTTAATCGATTCTTCTTTTCCGATTAGTTGTTATCTTCTTTGTCGACTTTGATAACTTCTATTTCTGGGATTTTTTAGGTATTTTTACTTTGATGGATTTGGAATCGAATTCTTTGGGTTTTATTCACGTCTTCGACTGTGAATTTTTATGAATTGATTTGGTTTCCAAATTTAACCGATTCGTGTAATTTCCCCGATTTGTTGCTATCATTTATTAGCAACTTTAGTGATATTTTCTTCGAGATTTTTGTGAACATACCTTTCGATGAATTCGGTATCGATTTCTTTGGATTTTATTCACGTCTTCGTATGTGAATTCTTGTGATTGATTGTTTCTACAATCATTTTTGTGATTTGTCATTTTAAAAATATAAATGTTACAATACTAGTAGTATATATCCAAACTCTTTTATCAAAATGTTTTCAACTCTATTTTCAATATCAAACTCTTTTCCTAAACCGTTTTCCAATCTATTAGTATATACAAACCTTTATTTCACTCGTATGAGAAATCTAATTAAACGGCATAGCAAAACAAGTGGTATGAAACGCTTGCGTTTACTTCGTCAGTTAATTTTTGGATTGTTCGATTGAACCACTTGTGACATTTTTCTAGTGAAGATCTAAAGTTTGTTCGTAAATATTTAAGTTAAGCTAGTGGTTATGGGACATGAAGCTAAACTTTTATATTTACTAGCTTAGTGTAATTGACACTTCTCGTTGATCATGATGATCATTTTATGATTTAGACTAGCAATTGTGCGATGTCTCTTTGTTTGCTTTCTGGTTAGGCTAGACACCACTTGTGTGATTCCATTCACACATACTTGCTTTTTGGTTAGCCTAGACACCATTTGTGTGATTCCATTCACACATACCTTTTTGCTTTTCGGTTAGCCACCATGCTCCCATTCTCGCTTTGCGTTGCACGTGTTGGTGATTTTTCATGCTCACGTGTAGGTGAGTTTCCATGCTCTCGTTCTCGCTTTGCGTTGCACGTGTTGGTGATTTTTCATGCTCACGTATAGGTGAGTTTCCATGCTCCCGTTCTCGCTTTGCGTTGCACGTGTTGGTGATTTTTCATGCTCACGTGTAGGTGAGTTCCCATGCTCCCGTTCTCGCTTTGCGTTGCACGTGTTGGTGATTTTTCATGCTCACGTGTAGGTGAGTTTCCATGCTCCCGTTCTCGCTTTGCGTTGCACGTGTTGGTGATTTTTCATGCTCACGTGTAGGTGAGTTTCCATGCTCCCGTTCTCGCTTTGCGTTGCACGTGTTGGTGATTTTTCATGCTCACGTGTAGGTGAGTTTCCATGCTCCCGTTCTCGCTTTGTGTTGCACGTGTTGGTGATCTTTCATGCTCACGTGTAGGTGAGTTTCCATACTCCCGTTTGAGTTTCCATACTCCCATTCGAGTTTTCATACTCTCGTTCGAGTTTTCATACTCCCATTCGAGTTTCTATACTCCCATTCGAGTTTTCATACTCTCATTCGACTTTTCATACTCCCATTCGAGTTTCCGTACTCCTATTTGAGTTTTCATACTCTCATTTTGTGTTTTCTGGATTTCTTGTGATGATTTCTAGAATTTGTGCTTCACTAATTTTCGTGATTTCTATTGATAAGTTTTATCAACTTTTGTGCATTGGTGAATTCGGGTGTTATTGACTTGTTATGAATACAAGTTTAGGGTATGATACCCTTTCCTATCTTTGAGAAGATTCTTGTGACATTTTTGATGAATGAAAATTCATTGGTATTATATTTTGACGCCAATTATTTCGATGAAATTTTGACGTATGTCGAAATTGCTACTGACGTTGCTATTTTATATCACGTGTTTTAAAAATTTGTTATTCTTAAAAATTGTTTCAAAATAAAAATTAAAATTGATTTCAAAATTTTTATAGTTTACGCTTTCAAAAGAATGAGGAAGCGATTTAAACGTTTCAGAAAAATCAAGGACTATGACCCTTTTCTTTTACTGATTCGTTTAATTCCGGACTTGTCCCTTTGAGAATGTGAAATGTTATATTTTTAAAAATACACAATTATGCACTTTCAAGAAAACGATGAAATGAATTAAACGATTTAGTAAAACTCGTGGTTATGGGTCATGTGCGTTTGCTATTTCGATTAATTCCGGACTCGTTAATTGAAAAGTTTTTGATTCTGATTATCGTTTCGATAATCGGATGTTGGTGATTTCTGATTTATCATTTTTGATAATCAGATATTTAGTGTTTCTAATTATTGTTTGTGATAATTAGATATTTGTGATTTGATTATCAATTGTGATAATTAAATATTCGTTGATTCGTGATTTCTGATTATCGTTTTTGATAATCAGATATTTATTGTTTCTGATTATCGCTTGTGATAATTATATATTTGAGATTTAATTATCGTTTGTGATAATTAAAAATTTGTGATTTAAGATTTGATTATCGTTTTGATAATTGAATATTTGCTGATTTGAAATTTGATTACCATTGTGGTAATTCCTGATTATCGTTTTTGATAGTTAGATATTTGTGTTTTCTAATTATCTTTGTTGATAATTAGATTTGCTGATTTTGCTGTTTTCTAATTATCGAATCGGTGATTAGATATTGCTGTTTTGTGATTTCTGTATTCTGATTATCTATTTGATAATTAAATTTTGTTGAGAATTTGTGAATTTCTTTTATGAAATTAAAAGATTTCTTTGGTGTTTATGTTATCCCATTTTTGGTCAAAACTGGAATATCAACAAATTGGCAAGGAATTATGGATATCAGGATTGGAGATCGGTTGGAATCAAGGCTACGATCGATATCATCAAAATTTGGTTGAACTCCGATCGGGACGAAATTAATTGGAGATGATGATAAGGATTAGGAAAGGCTATGTTTCAAATTTCAGGTTAATCGGAGTTCGTATGGAGAAGTTATGATCGATTCAAGGTAGGAAAGGCATGATGTTCGAATCGATCAGGGGTAGCACTCACTTCGAATCGATACACTTCGTATCGATCGACCTGGGTTCGACACAGCTACTTCGTATCGATCGAAGGCAAGGCACAGGGACGGTTCGAATCGATACACTTCGTATCGATCAGTATGGTTTCGGCCTGGTGAACTTCGTATCTATCAGGTAAGATTGATAAATGGATTTCGGCCCAATGGCAATGGACCCAAAAATGGATAGGTTTGAATCAATCACGACAAAGCATAATGCTTTGAATCCATGAGGTCAAGGAGAGTTCGAATCGATCAGATTAGGGTATGTTCAAATCGATCGGTGTAAACGAGATCGATTCGAAGCATGCTCCTGGGACCGATTCGAAGAAGATCGGTGGAACACGAGAAGTATACATTGGGGGACGACTTCATGGATTCGAAGAAGAGGAAGTCGACTTCATGGATTCGAAGAGGAGGTGGATTCGAAACAATGGAATCAAAGGAGGTGGGTTTGGAGCATGGATTCGAAGGAAGTGGACTCGAAGAAGGATTCGAGGCAATGGATTCGAAGGAGATGGATTCGAAGGAGGTGGGTTCGAAGCATGGGTTCGAACCAGGAAGAGCACACGGAACTTTGAATTTGAATCGATCATATCTTCCAAACCGTTGATCCAAATGCTATGAAATTTTCAAAGAAGCTTACATACATGTTGAAGAATGTTCTCACCAAATTTCAGCTGAGTTGGATGATTTCTTGATCGATTCGAACCTTACTTCGAATCGATCCCAAGGTGGGCACGGACCTCTAGATTTCGGGCAAGTGGGCCCCCTCACGTGCCTGAAGCGGTCTTCCTGGATTTTAGGAGAAATATCAGCCTCCTATGCTTATAAATAGAGCCCCTGGTCATTCAGAAAAGGGGTCGGAGATTCTAGAGACAGAAAGGATGCTTGGACGCTGCCAGAATCATTCCATATCATCATTGCTGCTATTTATTTCAAGTCTTGGACATTGTAACTGCTGTAATCATCTGTAATCATCAAGGATAATCAATAAATGGATAAAAACTTTGGAGTGGACGTAGGCCGGAGATAGCCGAACCACTATAAAACTTGTGTCTCTGTTCTTTACTTTGGGATTACTGTTTAATATTTGCTGAGATCTGAGATTTGTGTTTGAATATTATTGATTTGTATTCATACACTGGTGCTTTCACGGTATTCGGGGTTTGTGACCAATTTTGGCCCAAACACTTTGGTGCTTTCACTGAGAAGGACTAGCACCCGCTACATCGGATTTGGAGTTTGGATTTGAAGAAGTTCGCGGATTTTTGATTTGAAAACAATGACTAGGCAAAACAGTAGAAGGCAAAGGGCTGAGCGAAGCCAACATGAAGGAAGTCAACAAGCATCCTCCGGAGCTGGGGAAGGACAGGCTTCAATCTACATAACTCGGGATGAAATGGAGGCTATGGCAAATTCTTTGCAAGAGAGATTATTGAAGAGCCAACAGGAAATGATGCAAACTTTCTTTGAGCAAATGAGAGCTGCAGGGATGCAAAACTTAGGAACAACTACAGCCGCTGTGGATGCAGGACAGGGGACTAGGGTTGTGGAACCCAATGGAGGAAGAGATACGGAGTCAGAAGGCAATCAACAAGGGCCTGGGGGCAGGCCCACAGGATCCAACACAGGAGGACCTTTGGGAGGAGTTCAACAGGCTAGAGCTAACGTTGTTGCTAGTGAACCACACGAGGAATATGTGCCGGAATTCCCTCGGGGGCATGGAGGGCAACCCCTAACAGACAATACCGGATTAGTAGAAATCATCAGAAGAACTGTGCGAGGTGATTTGACCAACAGAGACTTGGAAGGAGTGAATAGGAGTCCGTTCGCTCAGGAAATAAGGATGGCTCAGAATCCACCTAAGTTCAAGCTACCGAGCGTGGACGTATATGATGGAAAGGCAAATCCAACATATCACTTGATGAGGTACACCAGACACATGGTGGTGCTGGGGGAATCGGAGGAAGTGATGGCCCGATGCTTCCCTTTGTATTTGACGGACTTAGCTGCGATGTGGCTTAGGCAGCTGGAAGAAGGATCTATCAGGACTTGGAGGGAATTAGTGGAAAGGTTTTTAGGGCAGTTTCGGGTTCATGTCAAGAGACCGAAGAATGTAATGACATTGACATCGGTAAAGCAAAGGACGGACGAATCGCTTAGAGCTTTTCTAACTCGATTCAGTGCGGCAGTCGCTTCGGTGGATCGGCCTGATCCATCGATGGTTTTAATGGCAGCAGTATCAGGAGTCAGGGAGAACTCGAATTTCAAGGTATCTCTGATACGAGATCCCCCACAAGATCTTGACGAATTCTTTCACGAGGCAGAAAGGTTCCTTCGGCAAGAAGACGCGAGTACGGATTTAAAGTTGAAAAATGTTAGTGCAATCGAGGTTGGAGCAGTATCCAGCGGTGGTTCGGATAAAGACAAAGGAAAAAGGAAATTGGATGATGATTCTAGAAACGCTAGGAAGCGATGGAAGGATCCAAAGTTTTCCACATACACAGGATTGAACGAGACGCTGGAGCGGATATACATGGATACTCGGAATCGCCTTCCCTACCTGAGGCCAGCAAGGAGAGAGCCTTTTGAACGAGAGAGGGCATCAGCGAGGCATTGTCTCTTCCATGACTTAGACAGACATGACACCAACAGCTGCAGGCACTTAAAGGATATAATCGAGGAGCATGTAAGGAATGGACAGTTACAGCAGTATGTCGGAGCTCAGAATGCAACGGTGGAGCAAGAGCAACCACCGACAACCTCTCGCCGTGACGATGGGAGACCCAGAGATGGTGGTCGATTGATCATCCACTAATCAGGATAATATGGAATAAGTAGTGAACTATTAGCAAGCAACCAAGTCATTTACACATGTACGGGGACGGAGATAGCCCCTAGGCATGCTCTGAATGATGATAAACTGCGACGCTATGGTTTGTGAAATCTATCTTTTGCTTTTGGATTGGACACTACTTTTCTTTTCGGACTTTGGTTTTGGAGTTTGGATCGAGCTCCTGGTTTTGCTTTCTTTTGATTTAGATTTTTTCTTTGGATGATTGTTTCCGGTTTCGAATGCTGGTTTGATTTTCTGGTTTTCTGGTTTTGGATTTGGATTTTTTTGGGTTTGGATGTTGGATTGGATTTTGATTGAATTTTCATCTGGTTTTTGATAAATGGTCATCGGGTATGGATTATGCCGGGCAAGGGGTGAGTCACTTTGCCCGAACGTGGTAAATTGACTCATTCAGGACGCCGAGTATGGACTATGCTCGGCAAGGGTCCGGAGTGACCAGGATTCGGCCTAGGACTTAGGCCCTGTATTATCAATTGTTATTTTCAGGTCATTGAGTATGGACTATGCTCAATAGGGGTCCGGAGAGACCAGGATTCGGCTTAGGACTTAAGCCATGGCCTAGCTCAACGTCCAAGGACACTGGACCAAGGTCGTCAAGTGTGGATTGCGCTTGTCAAGAACCCGGAGAGGTTAGCTCAACGTCCAGGGACACTGGACCAAGGTCGTCAAGTGTGGATTGCGCATGGTAGGAACCCGGAGAGGTTAGCTCAACGTCCAGGACACTGGACCACGGTCGTCAGGTATGGATTACGCTTGGCAAGAACCCGGAGAGGTTATGGATTCAGATATCGACCCAGAGAGGTCCTGGATCTGGTTACTGGCTATTGGATAAAGATGGATTAGGACTCGGCTGGCGATTTCGAATGCATATGGAATTGGCTAAGGCTTCGGTTATGGGATTTGGAATTGGACATCAACTAGGAACAGTCAAGGATGATATGCTCTGGCAATATGGCTATGGACTTCGGATATTGGATTCAGGACTATTCAAAACACGCCTTGTTATCACAAGGGATGTTTTGGGGGGCAAAGTGTTATCCCATTTTTGGTCAAAACTGGAATATCAACAAATTGGCAAGGAATTATGGATATCAGGATTGGAGATCGGTTGGAATCAAGGCTACGATAGATATCATCAAAATTTGGTTGAACTCCGATCGGGACGAAATTAATTGGAGATGATGATAAGGATTAGGAAAGGCTATGTTTCAAATTTCAGGTTAATCGGAGTTCGTATGGAGAAGTTATGATCGATTCAAGGTAGGAAAGGCATGTTGTTCGAATCGATCAGGGGTAGCACTCACATCGAATCGATACACTTCGTATCGATCGACCTGGGTTCGACACAGCTACTTCGTATCGATCGAAGGCAAGGCACAGGGATGGTTTGAATTGATACACTTCGTATCGATCAGTATGGTTTCGGCCTGGTGAACTTCGTATCGATCAGGTAAGAAGGATAAATGGATTTCAGCCCAATGGCAATGGACCCAAAAATGGATAGGTTTGAATCAATCACGACAAAGCATAATGCTTTGAATCCATGAGGTCAAGGAGAGTTCGTATCGATCAGATTAGGGTATGTTCGAATCGATCGGTGTAAACGAGATCGATTCGAAGCATGCTCCTGGGACCGATTCGAAGAAGATCGATGGAACACGAGAAGTATACATTGGGGGACGACTTCATGGATTCGAAGAAGAGGAAGTCGACTTCATGGATTCGAAGAGGAGGTGGATTCGAAACAATGGAATCAAAGGAGGTGGGTTTGGAGCATGGATTGAAGGAAGTGGACTCGAAGAAGGATTCGAGGCAATGGATTCGAAGGAGATGGATTCGAAGGAGGTGGGTTCGAAGCATGGGTTCGAACCAGGCAGAGCACACGGAACTTTGAATTTGAATCGATCGTATCTTCCAAACCGTTGATCCAAATGCTATGAAATTTTCACAGAAGCTTACATACATGTTGAAGAATGTTCTCACCAAATTTCAGCTGAGTTGGATGATTTCTTGATCGATTCGAACCTTACTTCGAATCGATCCCAAGGTGGGCCCGGACCTCCAGATTTCGGGCAAGTGGGCCCCCTCACGTGCCTGAAGCGGTCTTCCTGGATTTTAGGAGAAATATCAGCCTCCTATGCTTATAAATAGAGCCCCTGGTCATTCAGAAAAGGGGTCGGAGATTCTAGAGAGAGAAAGGATGCTTGGACGCTGCCAGAATCATTCCATATCATCATTGCTGCTATTTATTTCAAGTCTTGGACATTGTAACTGCTGTAATCATCTGTAATCATCAAGGATAATCAATAAATGGATAAAAACTTTGGAGTGGACATAGGCCGGAGATAGCCGAACCACTATAAAACTTGTGTCTTTGTTCTTTACTTTGGGATTACTGTTTAATATTTGCTGAGATCTGAGATTTGTGTTTGAATATTATTGATTTGTATTCATACACTGGTGCTTTCACGGTATTCGGGGTTTGTGACCAATTTTGGCCCAAACAGTTTATATAGTACTACGCCGGTATACCGACTCAATTTCCTATTATTCATGACGTTTTCCACGTCTTTCAATTACGAAAATGCCTTAGGGATTTCCGACTATTATTCTTGAGCAACCTTCTATTCACATCATTGCTTCGGAGGTTCAGCACCCTCGAAATAAAGATGTTTTTGTCGTGAAAGCTCAGTGGTTCTCAAATCCTATGGATTTCACTTTGGAATCCAGAGAATTCATCGAGCAAACACGTTCAGGCTCTCTCTCTCTCATGCTCTTTATGATGAACTTCCTATTTCGAATTTCTTCATCTTGTGATGATATGCTCTTATGGTTGTTACCTTTTGTCCATTTATTCCTTATGATTGCGAGGACGCAATTTATTTAAGGAGGGGAGTCTGTAACAACCCAGTATTTACCATCAATTAATAATCGACATTTAAACGATAAATATTATCGCAGATTTTCCATTTGAAGTTTTTAAAAATTTGAACTAAAATTCTTTTATAAATTGTTAAAAAGGAATTTTGGGCTTTAGCATTAAATAGTGGCCCATGTTTATTGTGGCCGTGAAAATTAACAAAAGCATAAAACCCGTTCTTCCCCCCCCCCTTCATTTTTTTCTCATTCGTTCGAAAAAGAAAAAAAACCCTAGCATACGAAATAAAAGAAACGAAAATGGCGGCTCCAATTCTTCGTGGCTGCTAGGGTTTCGATTCTTGGATTTTTGGAACAACTTCCTGTTGCCACGGCCTCAATTCTCGATCAATTGAAAAGGTGAGTAATCCACTCACATCTAATTCATACCTCATGCTTATTTAAAGTACGAATTCAGTGATTTTCGTTCGTATTCAATTGTTTGAGGTTGTTGATTCAATTTGCTCGCCGTTTGATTTATGTTATTTGCTTGAGATTTTTCTGACTTCTTCAAGTTCATTTTCATTTCTGGTTTGTAAATTTCTGACTTTGCCATCTTTGGCCATCACCGTTGCAGTTATATTGAACTGCAGTGGATTTCTTGCTAGTTATTTCTCTGAATTTTCTGGTCATTTTGTATTCATTCTTGAGCATCTGCATCTGTTCTGGTTGGTCTGCATCCCTTAACTAGTTTGGATTGCATTTGCATTACTACATACGTGAGGTTTAGTTGAGCATATGATTTGTATTGTGGTGCACTGATGTTGTTTCTCGGCCATATGTTCATCTGAGTCATTTGAAGTTATAGCCCTTGTGCTTGTTACTGTGTTGCCGCATCTTGGGTGCACACGCTTGTTTCACCTGTAGCATGCTCTGTTCATGCATCTTGATGGTACTGTCCAATTTCATTCAGTGTTCGATGGTGCATTGGTGTTTTCTGGCATACATGTGCATTGCTCCACCTTTATATTACAGGGACTGATCATTTGAACTTGGTAGCATAGCTGTTGACTTTGGGTTTGTTACATATATATATATATATATATATATATATATATATATATATATATATTGCTGTTGCAACTATAGCAGAGGTAAACTTCGACCTTAATCATTCAGCGTAGTCGTCTTGGCCTATTGAGACAGTTTGCAAGTTTGTTTATGCTAGTTTGGTCTTTACCATGCTTCATTTAGTTGTTTGGCAGTTGAGTCGAGTCATGTTATTAGTGACTTGACCTCTACCTTTACCATGCTGAGCCGGAATCCTCTGGTTCATGTATGTGCATCTTTTGCCTTGTGCATTTTGAAGTCTCGTTGCATTTCAAATCTGCATTCTCTGTTCCATGTAGCATATTTGCATATTCGTGTGAACTGACATTTGAACTTGATTTCCTTCGAGTTAAATTTGTCTGCACCGTGTCTTGGATGAGGCTTCACTTGATCAGTGGTCTTTTTTTATTTCTTTTGATTGTGTACATTGATATAACTTACAGTGACTTATCTGTATATATATGCATACATACATTCGTATGTGGGTATGCATGTATGGTTGACCATTGTTCGAGTTATGTGTTGTCTCATCGTATTTGCATTGTGCTTATGTCCACTGAAGCACCGAGTCTGCAATTTGTTGTTTCACTTATCTGGTCATGGTAGCCTTGCATATGTAAACTTGGAGTCTAGTCACCACTGCATATATACATGTCTGAATGCATGCATATCCTTTGTCCTCTTCGAATGCTTGCATATGATTATTTATGTGTCTGCACTTTGTCTTGTTCATGCCTCTGAACCGACATATGTGTTCATGTATTTGAATCTTCATGTTTCATGTTGAAAGGCTTAACTCGAACTTGAACTGGTTTGAATGGATGCACATGGTTGGTCTTCACTGTTGCTTCTGATCTGGGTTCACTTGAAATCCGACCATGTGTGTGCATAGCTTCGAGTCTATGCATGTGAACTTGTGTTTTTGGGAATCTGGTGTAGTGTAGTGGTGCTGCATTTCACATATGCACTTGATTTTAGTTGCTTTGTACATAGTTGCATATTAACTTGATATTGCAGTTGTATTTGGGATATATTGTCTTGAGCTCGAGTGCATGTAACATTAGCTTGACCACTGCCTTTATTTGTTTGTTAGCACTGTTTCATCATGTCACCGCCATGTGCATTTGGATTGATTTTCGAATTACACTTGTGTTGAATCCAATGACTCGGGTTTGATCTTGTGTTTGTTTGTGAATTTTCATTGGGTACATCATCACTGTAGTGGCAAGGCAGTGCACGCAAGCGTGAACTGCAGCCACACGATATTCATTGGGTACATCGTCACTGTTGTGGCAAGGCAGTGCACGCAAGCGTGAACTGCAGCCATACGGTATTGCTTTTATTGATATTCTAATTGCTTTTGATTTTTGGATCTTTTGCGTATTTCCATATGCTGTAGTGGCGAGGCAGTGCACGCGTGCGTGTACTGCAGCCCTACTCAAATTAATATTTTAATTGATATTTCAATGGTTTGAACTGTTTTGTTTATTCAATTCAATATTTTGAATTGCATTCTGATTTGGTTTAATTACTGTCGTCTATTCATTATTTAATTATTATTGCTTCTGTGCACTAATAACTGAGTTTGAAATAGACTGACCCGAGTATTATTTTCTTTTGAATCTAATACTCGGGTCAGACCGAGTATTTCAGGTTGTAGATATTCTGCTTTGGGTTGCTACTAGAGCTATGAAGTTCTTTAATATCTTTTGGAGTAGTCGTCGTCATTTGTAGTAGTCTGTATAATTGTATAGGAAGATATGTATTCATGTATATTATATACGTTAATGTACTTGTATATGTAACTTCCTGAGTCGACTGTGGTAGTTGTATCATATGTACCGTGTCATATGTATTGTATCAAATGTATTGTAACTGGCATCAGTTATTGTATATATGAGACTTTCTGTTTTATTTGTGTTCCGCATTATCTTATCTGTGTAATATTTTATATTTACTATTCTAAACTATTACGAACCATAGTTCGTTTTATACTGGAATTGGGGTATGTCGATGGGAGAAAATAAATCGGAGATGAAAAATGAAAGAATATTTATATATATATATACCACTCCTATCGAGATAACCATTACTAGTGTAAGGCCTAACTATTGATGGCCGCTCCTCAATAGCCTTATTCTCTATGCTAGTTGACAACACTACACCATAGTGTTCTTGGCTAGCGTGGGTATAGAGGTGGGGCGTCTCAAATGTTTTATATATTTTAAAAGGAGAAATAGGCTTTCTGTAAATAATCTGAAATTGTTATTTTTGGAAATGGATAGCACTTTTGAAAAAGTAATATAGCAAACAATCAGATTTAGACAAACAAGGCAGGTTAGTCACAAAAGAAATAGTTTAAAAGTATAAATAAATAGGTTTCTCACTGTTTCAAAGCTTTTGGCATCAGGTTCTGCCTTTCTACCTTTGCCTCCGACACAGTTGAAACCAATGCACATGGTTTCAGGGAACTAGTATGTGGTGAATTGAATGTGGGCGGAAGATATAGGTTCAAAACAATGGGTTCCGAAGTGGTTGAGGCGGTACTTTGTTTTAAAATGAGAGTGTGCATGCTTGCTTTCTACTAAGATGCTTTCGACTTAGTTAGCTTTTGACTAGGTCAAATGGTTTAAAAGGAAACTTTTTCAATTAGGTTGTGCCATTGTTTTTAAAAGATTGATGTTGACTATGTCAAAGCCTTTAGCTGCAGCCATTTTACCTTTCAACCCAAAGGTTTCGAAGGGGTTATTTGTTTTTTAAAATTTTCCCACATCCCCAATGCTTTCGAAGGGGTAGTTTTGACACCACCACTTCTTTATTTAGGAATGCTTTCAAAAGTTAGGATTTTGACTTAAATGGTTTTAGTGACCCTTTTGCTCAGTTGAAGTATAACCCAAATGGTTTCGAAGGAGATGATTTGAATAATTTCGAAAAGAAATGCTTTTGACTTTAATGGGTTTATAATCCTTTTTCTCTACTTCAAATGGTTTCGATCGAAACATTTTTCAAAGGGTTTCGAAAGAGTAAATTTTGAATGGTTTTGAAAGGTTTCCACATGATTTAAATTGAACCCGAATTCTTACGAAAGGTTTAGAACCGATGCTTTCGAAAGATTTTAAAGTAAGGTTTCGAAGGGGTCGTTCCCCAATGGTTTTGAAGGAGTCGAAAGGTTTTTTTTATTGTTTTGAAGGGGTTGAAGGAAAAGGTTTTTCCAAGGGTTTCGAAAGGCAAGGTTTAAAGGTTTTAAAAGAAAAATGTCTAAGTTTTAAAGGTTTCGAAAGGTAATTTTTTTAGAGGTTTCAAAAGGGTTTTGGGAATGGTTTCGAAAGGAAGGATCTGGCCTTTCGGCGGAGATAAAAGAAAGGGTTTTACTTGGTTTCGAAAGGGGTATTTTCAATGGTTTCGAAAGGGTACTTTCAATATATTAAAATGGAGACTTTCAATGGTTAAATGTTTTTATCAACTAAGATTAGGGTAAAATATTTATAACATAGCAATGTAATTTTGAGTAAAGCATAAAGATTATATATTTTCATTGTTGAGTATGATTTAAAAGGTTTTAAATCATTTAAAAATGGTTTTCAAGGAAAAGTTTGGAAAGATATCATTAAATAAAATGAGTCGGATATTAGAATACTAGATGGGACTAGTATGGGGTCATGCCCCAAACATTTGATATTAGCCCAAGCTAATTTTTTTCGAAACTCCAACGTGTAGGGCTTTGTCATAGGTAAGACTAAAATTATGGATACACACAGAAAGGAATACATGTTTGTATACAGATAGGTTATAGGAGAGACTGCAAAACCATTATGATCAGGTGACCCTAGAAGATGATAAGTTAAGGACAGACTGTCCCGAAAAGAAATATTTAACAGATAGTTATGGAAAGACCGTCCAAAATAGGAGTGTCTAACAGATGTTAGATAATAATAAACTGATTGTCTAATAGTCCCGAGCAAGCCAAAGGTTAATAGTTAGCCCAACAAAACTAATGTGTTTGAACAAATAGTTTAGTTATTACCTAATACATATGTATGTTTACATATGACACTTTAAAGATTTTAACCAGTTTTGGTTTTAGGAAAAGATTTGCAAAAGATATATTTATAGTAATGTCGATGAGGGAAACCCATTCCACTAAGCGGCTGGTCACACTTAACATAAGATAAAATAGATGAGCAATATTATTAACACCCTACTTTATGTTTGACTCAAAGTTTTTGTTTCCCCATAAACTTTAGGGTACTCAAAATTGATTTGAGTAGGCTGAGGGTTGAGGTTTTCATAGTATTGGCGAATAAAGCTTTCAAAGACGAGCAGGTGGCTGATGGATAGCTAATTAGGAGTATGGATTATTTTGTTTATTTCTGTTATGTATTAAGTCAGATATGACTATATTGCTTTGATCAACCCATGGGCATCACCATATGTCGCTCTTGGCGTATTATTGTAAATTATATTTGATCAATGCCTGAAAATTGTTTTGGGGATTTTTGTTGCTTGGATATGAGTATTGTTTTGAAATGTAATCGGCAAAATGTTTTTTTTTTTGAAATTTGTGATTTTGTTTCATATTCAAGTGCTTCTGATATTATGGATACCATTAGCATTGCCGTATCTTTTAACTAGAAGTTAATACTGTAGATGACTAAAATATATGTATCGCCTAGCTTTGGCCTCTAGATACTCGATGTTACATGTTGATTACAAAACATTTGTTATTTGTCTGGTTAATAGGCTAATAATGCTATCATTTTTTGCGTCTCTAATTTATTCTCTTATGGCTTATATTTCCCTAAAGACGCTACTTGTTTGCACATAGACTTCCTCTATATGTGCATGATAACAATTATATTAATGAAATATTATTACTTTTGCAACATCCATGTGAAATTATATTATTTTTTGAAACGAGAAAAATTAGGTTATCGATTGATTGATGAAAACAAAATCTGTTAGTACTAGGGAATACATCTTTATGTTAAATGAATGACGAAGCTAAGATTATGAACATAACTAACATAATAAGTATGAAACAATATGAATTTATGCTTTTAAGGTAAAAGTTTCAAAAATAGACGCCTAGAACAATAAACGATCTAAACAAAAAGTTGGTTACTCATATGAAAATACTCGATACACAATTTGATACCGCCATAGAATGGTCATGTATCTACTTGTTAACTATATCATTCTGAGTGGCAAATCTTTATTTTACCATAACAAAATTTGGACTTATGGACAAAGAAAAGAGTATGTAACAATGAGACTATTAGATTTATATATTTAGCTATGTCTTACATGTTTTACAAATATGACGAGGATATGACTTTATGAAATTCATCTTGGTTGTTGTAACGTCCCGCCCTCTCAGTTTTCGAATGTCAACAGTAATACATGTATGATATTCGTTTGCCGAGCATCCAAGCACTAGAAGGATGAATTTTAGGGTGAAATAAGAAAAGAGAAAAAGAACAAGCATGAAGAAGACACAACGTCAAAATCTCACTAGCGTAACTATGATATATAATAATAAAAGAACAACACAAAAGGTTACTTTGATACATAAATTTCAAAGTTGCAAAACCTAAGTACAACCATCAGCCTGTGCAGTGATAAAAACATGTCCTCAAAATGCTAATATGTACAATATAATTGCAGCGACAATAAGAATATTATGGTAGGTGAAACATCCATCGAGCCCCAAAGAACATCAACGAAAACCTAATTTTTTAGATTACCCAAAAGGACATGCGAGGAATTTAAGGAATAAACCAAGCATCATACATAAGGCTGGTATGAGATACTTAAGATATATGTGTACAACATAGAATTGTACTTTTGAAACCTCATGGAATGCCATAACGATTATCCCCTCAAAAGAAACACTCTTTAATAAGTATATAAGGTTATACAATTGATAATGTCTAGGGTGTAGAATATAAATATTATAACATAGCTGGAGTGGTTACATTCATTACATTCAATAGCATATTAGAGGGTACAAATAAACCTAAAAAGAAATGTTCACAAAATGGATTTTCCATGGAGATCTCTTCGGAGAAGCCAAATCCAACCTCCGTGCACAAGGATTAGAAACCACCTTTTGAGCATCATATATCTATAGATAAAATACACCATAAGTTAAACACAAAAGGCCATTCCCAAACAAAAGATGAACCATGTAGCACAAAATATTATCAACTCTCGTGTGCAACATCGATAAGAATACCCTAGATATAGAGTTTATAGTACCCTGTCGTAAGACTGAAAAAACTAAGTTTGTGCATCCTACTCTTTCTTTATCTGTTTTTGATATCAAGGTCACTTTGGCATCTTTCACACGAGTCTTCATCACCCCAATAGAGCATGAATCCCCAATTTGATTCCCATATCTCGAATAGATCTCAAAACCTCAAATGGATTCCAACATCTCATATATATCCACTTCCACGAGATAGGGCACGTATATCAGTCTTGAAGTGGTTTTCAATAAGTAATACACTTAACAATCCAGGTCTTTAAGACTAAATCGACAAACTTAACCATTCGATAATAATGAGAATGATCGCGTATGGAAACCAATTTTTGTATAATTATAAAGTTTTAATATATTTTTCTGACATTATCCCTCGATCAGAAGTAAAGCCGGTAGGTTAGAGCTTTATTGCTCATATCTGAACTAGAACATTAGTCTTAATTCCCACAGATAGAAAAACGTACTTCATTAACTTTTAATGTTAAGTATATGACTAAATGTTTCACATAAGTGCGTAAACACATTAAATAACTCATACAAAGCAAAATTAAGTGACATAAGCGACTTCTAATCCCCTTTTTGTTTAATTAATCTTTTATTAATTAAAACCTTCTTTATTAGTAAAATTCTTTTATATAGTAAAACTTCATTAAAAAAATTATACTATTCATTTGTACTCTTTTAATACTTCTAGAAGTATTCATATACTTATGTCAAATGGTGTAAGTATATTACTGAATCATTAACATGATTTCTACTTTAAACCTTCTCTTTTTCGATCTTTTCCCAAAAGATTCTTTACATATAATTTCCTCTAAAGTATCCATTTTAAAGATCTAAGTGCTTTTGCAAATCAGTTCAAAAGGTCTAGACTAATGTTACTAAACATTGTCACTTCAACCTAAAATCATTTCACTTATGCTTCTCATTAAAACATTGTGATTAAAGATCTATTTACAATCATAAATATAATAAAAAAGGGTTAAATATGAATGTTATTAATAAATTGTCATAACAAAACCAAGACCACTTCAAGCTTGTAACTATTTTTAAAACATTTTTTTTAAAGATCTAAGTTCATATTTCATAAAGTTCGGTAGCCGACTGACCGATTATCTAGTTAAAACAATTGCTTATACAAATCAATGTTCATATACTTAACTTGTTTCTAAAATTTCAACTTAACTATTCCTTATCCAAGGGAGATGCCGAGTAAGTTAGATCACTGGATGCATCAAGGACATGCCTAGGCACTTCATTCTTGAATCTCACCAATAGACAAACATGATTGTTGGCTTTTTGTGTTAAGTACAGTATTAAGGATTCCCATATGCAAGTAACAAATAACATGATTAACCCGTTTTTGACATTCTTGAATTAAATATTGCACGGCCATGATGGAAGTAGATCTGTATTGCTCCATCCTTATCGTTGTCAATCTTAATTCTCACAAATAGTTAAGCCTATTTCATTAGTTTTTATCATTAAGCAAAGTTAATTACCTTTCACACAAGCAAGTAAATAATATAATTAACATATTTTTGACCTTCCAACTTAAGGATGCCTTATTCAAGAGGGAAGCCCATAGATTAGAGCTCCATTGCTCATATCCCTACCCGATATCAATCTTAACTCTCAGAAATAGGGAAGACCACCTCGTCATCTTTTAGTGTTAAGCCTAGTCAATTATCTTTTTCTAAATTTTTATATATTTATAAAAAAACATAATTAAACTTTAAACCAAATTTAAAATAATTCAAAACATGTTTGAAAACACCTCTAAAAAGATTAGAGAAATTACAAAATTTGTAACGACCCGTAAATTTTCGATAATTAAAATAGCTAATTTAATAAGTTCTCGTGATTTAGTGTTAGAAAAAAATTTGTAAGTCGTTTGGAATAATAATAAATGTTGAATTCATTGGGTATAATAGAGTAATTGATTGATAAGTAAAATCTATTCAAATCAAATATCGAATATTGAATAGGTAAATTGTTTAAATTAAATATTTGAAACTTATGGAATTTATTGAATAATTTAATAAGGGGAATTGAATAACCGTATAATGGAAAGAGTTGTTCTCTAATTTTAATTCGTTTCAAAAGTTAAATTTTATAAGTTCGTTTTGAATATTTCAAAAGATGGTGATTTAAGAATAATCAAACTTGTTAAATTTAATATTACGAATGTTTGAATAAATTAAATTTCGAATTTGATATGATTAATTTGATATTGAAATTTAATACATGAAAATAGAGTGAATAATTAAAATTTGATTTAATATGATCCAAATTGGTTTCCAAAGTGAATGTAAGTTATATTTGGATTTTAATAGGGTTAATAAGATTTTAAAAATTGGAATTTGTTGGATAAATTGAATAACGGGTTTAATATGATTAAAAATGATTTGTAAAATTTTATTTTATCATATTGGAGTCATTGTGATGTTATAGAACTTTTAAAACTGAATTTAAAATTTATTTGTGAAAATTGAATATTTTAATATTTAATTAGCGATTGGAAAATAGCCAATTTTCGAACAGTCTCAGAATTGGACGAAACTAGTTCCATTGGATCCGTAATAGTTAGTTATTATCGGATTTCAATTTTCGTAGCAATCGGAGTTGTCGTTTGACCGTGGCAGCTCGAAACGCGTCGAAATTGTTTTTAATATTAATTTGGCGAGTTAAAATGGTCATTTTTCAAACAGTCTCGGATTTCGACGAAACCAGTTTCATCGGATCCGTAATGTGATATTATTGTAAGATTTCAAATTTCAACTCAATCGAATTTACCGTTTGTCCGGGGCGAGCCAAAACGCATAGAAATCGGTTTAATCGATTTAATTTTAAATCGATCGTTTATTGCCGTATCTCGCGCAGACGATCGAATTAGCTTTCGAAACCTATTCCATTGTGTCCGAAACGCGGGATAAACCCTACAAACGTCGGTCACCGGGCGAAATTCGGAGTTTGGAAGAGCCGGATGAATTGTATTCGTCGTTTCCTATAAATAGCCCTTTGATTCACAAAATAAATAAATAAAAAGAAAAAAAGAAAACTAGGGTTCTTCAGGCCGCCATTCTTGAAACCCATGGCCTGAAACGCGCGCCCTTCTCCCCTCAAATTCTTCAAATCCGTTCACAATTTCAAAAAGTTTCCAACTACAATATTGTAGATCGCGATGTGATCTATCAGTTCAACGGTCAAGATCGTATTTAACGAAGCGGATTGACGTGAATCCTCGTGCAATGGCGTGCCGTTCATCATCGTTTTTCGAGCCTTAGTGTCGACCGAGCTCGACGTGCTCATAGGCGTGAGTAGGGGAGGACACGAGCTACGGGATGGCGGCCTTGGATCAACGCCTCGATGAGCTTGGTGGGTGCGGCATTTTGATTTTGAACGAACGAATGGGTTCGGCTTCGATTGTTTACTGGAGCAAGCACGCGCGTGGGGGAGAAGGGGTTATTCGCGGCCACGATTTGATTTTGGGAATCCTACGGCCCAGAATTGTTATGGTATGAAATAAATAATAGAATTGTAAATTTAATTGTAATTTAAATCCTGTGATGTTTAAACGTTGTATCTTTGCCATACGAGATCGAAAAATTGCAAAACAAGTTGCATTGGAATCGTATGGACGAGCACTACGCAATGGAGCTGGATTGGAATCTTTTGGGGCTAGAGAAAATTTTGAGTTAAATCGAACGTCGTTCGATTTGATTTAAAATCGTAAAAATCAAGGTGAGTGTTTTATAACGCTCGCACCGTACTAAATATCTTTATGCTAGTTAAATCTGATATTATGAAGTGTTATGATTTTATTTGTCGTTGTTTGATAAAAATTTAGTTGTCATATAGTTGTCATTTGAATAAACCGTTAAAATTAAATTGCCAGTTAAATTTGAAACTAAAATTGAAATTGAATTGCGATTTAATTACCTGACATAGATAACTATGAAATTGTCATGAATTGTATTGCTTATTGGATGATGTGTGTCGATGGATGTTATTGGTTGATATTTGAATGTTTGGATGTTTATTTGCTTATATATATCATGTTATGCATACGTATGATACTGTGATTTAATTTAAGTAATATATACTCATCCCTGACATTTAATTGAAATAAATAATTACTTGCCATAGGATAGAAAATTATATACGGACACCGAATTGGCTAAATTAATAATTTTTGAAATCGTTGATTTGAAATTTATTTAAATGTTTTGATTTAAAAGTTATAAATAGAAATAAATTTATAGAAATCGAATTTATCGAATAATTGGGTTTGGAATGTTGAAATAAATTTTGGTTAAAAGAAATTGTTAAAGAATATAAGTCGAGACTTTGAAATTTAAAAATTGGGATTCGATTGAATTTCGAGAATTGATTTGTTTAAAGATTGAACTTTTTCGAGTTTTGAATACTACTAAGTAAAAGTGATATAAAACGATATTTTGAAATTGAGCTTGGAATTGAATAAAAATCAAATAATTGAATATTGAAGGATAATTTTGTTAAGTATTATAAATTGATATTTTGGAAAATCAAGCTCCAAATCGATATAAATTGAAATTGAATTAATTGAAAGTGAATATGAAATTGAATAAATTTGAAGGCAAAGTTGACATTGATTTGAATTGAAATCGAAATCGAATCGGTAGAATGGAAATTGAAATTGTTTTGAATTTGGAAGTTAATTGAAATGGTTTGGTTCGAAGCTGTTTATTTTGTTTTCCAAATTACTCAGTTATATAAACCACTTTTGAATACTTAAACTATTTTAATCTATTTTAAATCTACTTAACCCAATTTAAATTATTTTAAACTAATTTATCTATTCCAAATCCGTTTTTAAGATTTTAAGTATTTTAATTATTTAAACTACTTTTAACCTACTTAAAAACTATTTTCTAAAATTCTAAGCTGGTCAATAAGGTGAAATGATTATATTTAAATCTTGAAGTTAAATACGAATTGGATTAAATGAAGTTGCAACCTAAATTGAAATTCGAAATGATTTTGAAATCGAAATGAGATATTGATGCGAAAATGATTTTGAAACGGAATCTTACATTTGAAAAGATACGATGATATTTGAAATGGATTTGATTTTTGAAACGAATATGATATTTTGATATCAATTATGAATCGATTTGAAATGTAAAAGAGCCAACGGTGTAATAATACGTAGTTATTAAAGAGACCGGGATCGGATATGGACATACTCTCTGTCGATACCGAACACCACTTTAATAACTATTATACGCGGAGTGTTGATCTAGAATGAAGTCGATGGTTTGGTGAACGCGTTGACTGAAGAAAGAGAACGATATTGGATGACCCCCTGACATGACTAAAACAGGAGCCGCGCCGGGCCATTGAGGTTCGCCACCTCTAGCGGACACGCTTCTTCGATACCATTTCTATTACATTTGTGATGCGATTTGGGTGCATCCCTTGATTTCGGAGTGTTGTTTCGCGGTGTTGGGGTAGCTGCTGGCTATGCTCAACATCAGTCCGGATCACGCAACTACTAGCATCCTAGTTGGTATCGCCTCATGTACCTTGTCATACTGATTACTATTCGCGACCACTACATTTTGATTTGTACCTTGAGTATATGGATTGCCCTTTGGTGACTTCCGGTTTTGGGGAAACTACGGTCTTGTATATGCTTTTGGGAATATAAAATGTGTTAAGGGGGATTATGGTAACGCCTTAATGCTATTTTGATACTTTATATTACTGATAGGCATTATCTACTTAACGTATATTACTACATAGTAGATAGTTTAACGGATCCTTGAGAGATGGTAAATCCCGTAACATCTCTTAAGTTATTGCACGCACGTTGACACTGGATATGAGATGTAAAACCTCGTAAACATCTCTAACGCCGTTACACTCATATTTATTTACGATTGATTTAACTTTCATAAGGATATTTTAGTCCTAACTCGAGTGTTTTGTCCTTTCATTACGCTCGGGTCAGCCCTGAGTTTTTCAGATTTTGAAGATCTATTCTGGAGGATGAAGACGAAGATTTGGTATACTATTACTATTACTACCCTTGCATCATGCTATCTGCTACATTATTTTATTTGTTCTGTTGTATATGTATAACTCTGATAAATGTTGTATAAATAATTATCAAAGTATAGTAGACACCTTCATGAACTGTTTATTTGACTATTATATTTTATCGTTCCGCTGCGAGATTCTGTGTTGTTTCATTTCCTTTATTTCTCTTTCTTTTCTTTTCTTATTTACCCCAATAACCATCTGCCCTTTTGAATGGTTTAGAATCGGCATGTGTATTTGATCGTCGGTTTAAACTGTCCAAAAAGGCGGGTCGTTACAGTTGGTATCAGAGCTTTGGTTTAGCGATAAACCTTGGCTCTAGTGGGGAATAACTCATTGAAATAGAGGTAAACTATATGAATGAGTTGAGTATATATGAGAGAGCGTACTTGTTATTTGATATAAAATGGTTTTATATTGTGTTAACTTTGTTCCGTTGAGTATTTATGTATTCTGGTCGATACTTGGGACGCCAAGGCGTCGATAGGAATTTCTAAACACTCGAATAGGACAAACCAACACAATATCATTTTGGAATATATTTTATATAAAAGAATTATTTGAATATTTATTCATTTTGATTGAATTGATTGTTAGGAGATGATAATATTATATTATTATCGTAATTGTTTGATCAGTCAATATTTACAACAATTGATTAAATAATAATGGATTTAGGAAAATGAAATCTTGTAAACACAATTGATAATGAATGTAAATGAATTTTAACTTGGATTTGGGAATTTAAATTCCGGTGTTTGAAATTGACTTACAAGAATTTGAAAAATATAATATGAGTATTATATGATAGTATAATTGAGTTGAAATTGTTTTCGAATGATTTTTTTAATGATAATTGTTATATTCCCTTTTCTTGACGCTAGAAAATGATTTCGGTGATGAGTGCACGCATCATCGGTGTTTATTTTCGAGAGTCCGAGTGGGGGAAACCACTTAATAGCTTGTCTAAACCTTGTTTTGATTCAAATTTTATTTTGTTTTGTATTCTCTATAGTATGACTTGATATATAAATTATATAAGTATATATTATTTCAAAACTTGATTTGAAATGAAACCGGGATTGGAATTCCTGAGTCCTTTAATAATTAATGATTTTTTTTATGATTGAAATGAATTTAGACTTGAACCATTAAGGAACTTCTGAATTGTGAAATGAGAAATGAACCTAAGAGCTAAGCGAAAATATCAATTGAAGTAGAAATCCTTAGAATTAGGAAATTATGAACTTAAAATAAAAATTGAAACTGTAAAACTCGCATAGTATTAAATTTCATTCTATAGCATAGATATAACTTACCAAATTATTTAAGAAGTTCAAAAATGTTATATGAATTATTAATTGGATAATATACAAGTATAAGTTTGATTAATGAAATATGCTTAATGGTTTGCAAATATAAATAAAATTGTTAGTAAATAATTGGAATTTAAATTAACATTTAAAGGTGATTCACAATTATGTTGATATAAAATGGAAATACTATATGTGAATGTAAATGTGAAATTAAATTATAGTGAAATTTAAGTAATGACTTAAGAATTAATTAATTGAAAATTCAACTTTAAACGAAAAGAAGTTGTATGTTGTTTAACTACATTCTATTTGCATAACTATAACTTACCAAATACTTAAAAGGTTTAAAATGCTAATAAGGATAGGTAGAGAAATAATATACCAGCGTGAGAGTGAATAATAAAATGTGAAGATCTATTGATAGTTGTAAATATAAAAGAAATTTAAGCTGTAAAATGAATGATATGTCTAAGTGAATAAATAAAATTTAAAGTTAATGAAATATAAAATTGGTAAATGGAAACTAATTAAATTTGAATATAACTAAATGTCAATAAACTTGGAAGTGTATGAAAAAAATTGACTTGGAAATGTATAATTGATTTAGTGTAGATTTTGGATGGATGTTAATGTTTGATATGCATTGGTTGTTAGATGGATGAAAATTGATTAAGTAGAATTCATTAGTGTTAATGGAATTGAATAAACGGAATAAAATTTTAAAATAATTAAATTTAAATTCGAAGCAAAGTGAAATTAAATATAATTGAATTCAATTTAAATTGAAGCAAATTGACTTGGATTTAAAATGCGAATGAAACAAACTTGAATAAATCGGAAACAAATTGAATGTAAAACCTATTGCATAGATGAATAAGAAAATAAATGACTTTGTTTTTATGATTGTTCTTCAGAAAATTTGAAGTTTGATGGTTTGTACTTTGAAATAATAAAAGCAAATTTTGAAAAAAATCCAAAATTGTCCAATATATGCTGAAACGAAAACAACCATAACTTTTAAATGGCTGAACGGAATTCGACGATCTTGGACTTTTCAAAAAGCTTAGAAACTATAGCACAAATTTTGTTAGATAACATGAGAAAATTCTTTGGTCTAATAGGTTAAAAACTTGAATGTTACTCGCTGTCCTGTGTAAAAATAAGTAAAATCTGTAGTATACACCCTTAGTATTTTCGCCATATCTTTTGACTGTTTTAACGGATTTTGATGATCTTGCACTTTCTGGAAAGCTAAGAACTTAAGATAAAACTTTTGTTTTAAGTGTTTTGTGTTTTGATGTCGTTTAGAAGGTCGAAAACGCGGGTGAACGTCGCTGACCTGCGCAATCCGTTGCCCAGGCTGTGGCGTATCCTCCAAGTAAAACGACCATAATTTTTGAACATATGGTCCGAATTTGATGATTTTGGACATTCCAGAAAGCCTGAAATGAATGCAACAACTTTTGTTTAGATTCTGTTGCTGAATTTTATAGTTTAGTTGCCCTAAAACTAAGATTTGTTTGCTGTCCTGAAATTGGAATCTCAGTTTTGAAGCTAAGTATGTTATGTATATGTTGTGCAGGCTAAGTATATCGATCTATCTTTATATGCATGGTTCTAACTTAGTTATTGAGTGTTTAGTAGGTGCGGATTGCGCTTGCTTCGCATTTGGAGCTCGCTTTCGCGCTATATTAGCCGTATAAGCTCGCTAACAATATATAAGGTACATATCTCGGATTACATACCGTACTTTTACACTTTTTCCCTTTGGGATGCCTCATCACTTGATGAGATGTATATTTGTGATATATATACTGCCATTTTTTTTTCGATCGAGCCGCGCAAAGGAGACTCTGCCGAAATTTTCCGTAAAATCCGGGTGTTAGAAAATTTTTCAAGTTTTAAATTTTTTTTATAACTTGTTTTGATTACTAACTTTTAAAGTTAGGAAGCCGTTTGGAGTAACTTAGTGGAAGCGTAGTTATGACTTTATAAATGGAATTTCATTGCTTATAAGTGGATAATTTTGAATAAAATATATCAAATGTTGAATTCTTTACTTAGTTCCTTTTCCCTTCTTTTTCCTTTTCGGGGACGAAAAGTTTTGAGTGGGGGAGAGTGTAACGACCCGTAAATTTCCGATAATTAAAATAGCTAATTTAATAAGCTCTCGTGATTTAGTGTTAGAAAAAAATTTGTAAGTCGTTTGGAATAATAATAAATGTTGAATTCATTGGGTATAATAGAGTAATTGATTGATAAGTAAAATCTATTCAAATCAAATATCGAATATTGAACAGGTAAATTGTTTAAATTAAATATTTAAAACTTATGGAATTTATTGAATAATTTAATAAGGGGAATTGAATAACTGTATAATGGAAAGAGTAGTTCTCTAATTTTAATTCGTTTCAAAAGTTAAATTTTACAAGTTCGTTTTGAATATTTCAAAAGATAGTGATTTAAGAATAATCAAACTTGTTAAATTTAATATTACGAATGTTTGAATAAATTAAATTTCGAATTTGATATGATTAATTTGATATTGAAATTTAACACATGAAAATAGAGTGAATAATTTAAATTTGATTTAATATGATCCAAATTGGTTTCCAAAGCGAATGTAAGTTATATTTGGATTTTAATAGGGTTAATAAGATTTTAAAAATTGGAATTTGTTGGATAAATTGAATAACGGATTTAATATGATTAAAAATGATTTGTAAAATTTTATTTTATCATATTGGAGTTATAGTGATGTTATAGAACTTTTAAAAATGAATTTAAAATTTATTTGTGAAAATTGAATATTTTAATATTTAATTAGCGACTGAAAATAGCCAATTTTCGAACAGTCTCAGAATTGGACGAAACCAGTTCCATTGGATCCGTAATAGTTAGTTATTACTGGATTTCAATTTTCGTAGCAATCGGAGTTGTCGTTTGACCGTGGCAGCTCGAAACGCATCGAAATTGTTTTTAATATTAATTTGGCGAGTTAAAATAGTCATTTTTCAAACGGTCTCGGATTTCGACGAAAGCAGTTTCATCGGATCCGTAATGTGATATTGTAAGATTTCAAATTTCAAGTCAATCGGATTTACCGTTTGTCCGGGGCGAGCCAAAACGCACAGAAATCGGTTTAATCGATTTAATTTTAAATCGATCGTTTATTGCCGTATCTCGCGTAGACGATCGAATTAGCTTTCGAAACCTGTTCCATTGTGTCCGGAACGTGGGATAAACCCTAGAAATGTCGGTCACCGGGCGATTCGGAGTTTGGAAGAGCCGGATGAATGGTATTCGTCGTTTCCTATAAATAGCCCTTTGATTCACAAAATAAATAAATAAAAAGAAAAAAAAAGAAAACTAGGGTTCTTCAGGCCGCCATTCTTGAAACCCACGGCCTGAAACGCGCGCCCTTCTCCCCTCAAATTCTTCAAATCCGTTCACAATTTCAAAAAGTTTCCAACTACAATATTGTAGATCGCGATGTGATCTATCAGTTCAACGGTCAAGATCGTATTTAACGAAGCGGATTGACGTGAATCCTCGTGCAATGGCGCGCCGTTCATCATCGTTTTTCGAGCCTTAGTGTCGACCGAGCTCGACGTGCTCATAGGCGTGAGTAGGGGAGGACACGAGCTACGGGATGGCGGCCTTGGATCAACGCCTCGATGAGCTTGGTGGGTGCGGCATTTTGATTTTGAACGAACGAATGGGTTCGGCTTCGATTGTTTACTGGAGCAAGCACGCGCGTGGGGGAGAAGGGGTTATTCGCGGCCACGATTTGATTTTGGGAATCCTATGGCCCAGAATTGTTATGGTATGAAATAAATAATAGAATTGTAAATTTAATTGTAATTTAAATCCTGTGATGTTTAAACGTTGTATCTTTGTCATACGAGATCGAAAAATTGCAAAACAAGTTGCGTTGGAATCGTATGGACGAGCACTACGCAATGGAGCTGGATTGGAATCTTTTGGGCCTAGAGAAAATTTTGAGTTAAATCGAACGTCGTTCGATTTGATTTAAAATCGTAAAAATCAAGGTGAGTGTTTTATAACGCTCACACCGTACTAAATATCTTTATGCTAGTCAAATTTGACATTATGAAGTGTTATGATTTTATTTTTCGTTGTTTGATAAAAATTTAGTTGTCATATAGCTTGTCATTTGAATAAACCGTTAAAATTAAATTGCCAGTTAAATTTGAAATTAAAATTGAAATTGAACTGCGATTTAATTACCTGACATAGATAACTATGAAATTGCCATGAATTGTATTGCTTATTGGATGATGTGTGTCGATGGATGTTATTGGTTGATATTTGAATGTTTGGATGTTTATTTGCTTACATATATCCTGTTATGCATACGTATGATACTGTGATTTTATTTAAGTAATATATACTCATCCTTGACATTTAATTGAAATAAATAGTTACTTGGCCATAGGATAGAAAATTATATACGGACACCGAATTTGCTAAATTAATAATTTTTGAAATCGTTGATTTGAAATTTATTTAAATGTTTTGATTTAAAAGTTATAAATAGAAATAAATTTATAGAAATCGAATTTATCGGAAACTTGGGTTTGGAATGTTGAAATAAATTTTGGTTAAAAGAAATTGTTAAAGAATATAAGTCGAGACTTTGAAATTTAAAAATTGGGATTCGATTGAATTTCGAGAATTGATTTGTTTAAAGATTGAACTTTTTCGAGTTTTGAATACTACTAAGTAAAAGTGATATAAAACGATATTTTGAAATTGAGCTTGGAATTGAATAAAAATCAAATAATTGAATATTGAAGGATAATTTTGTTAAGTGTTATAAATTGATATTTTGGAAAATCAAGCTCCAAATCGATATAAATTGAAATTGAATTAATTGAAAGTGAATATGAAATTGAATAAATTTGAAGGCAAAGTTGACATTGATTTGAATTGAAATCGAAATCGAATCGGTAGAATGGAAATTGAAATTGTTTTGAATTTGGAAGTTAATTGAAATGGTTTGGTTCGAAGCTGTTTATTTTGTTTTCCAAATTACTCAGTTATATAAACCACTTTTGAATACTTAAACTATTTTAATCTATTTTAAATCTACTTAACCCAATTTAAATTATTTTAAACTAATTTATCTATTCCAAATCCGTTTTTAAGATTTTAAGTATTTTAATTATTTAAACTACTTTTAACCTACTTAAAAACTATTTTCTAAAATTCTAAGCTGGTCAATAAGGTGAAATGATTATATTTAAATCTTGAAGTTAAATACGAATTGGATTAAATGAAGTTGCAACCTAAATTGAAATTCGAAATGATTTTGAAATCGAAATGAGATATTGATGCGAAAATGATTTTGAAACGGAATCTTACATTTGAAAAGATACGATGATATTTGAAATGGATTTGATTTTTGAAACGAATATGATATTTTGATATCAATTATGAATCGATTTGAAATGTAAAAGAGCCAACGGTGTAATAATACGTAGTTATTAAAGAGACCGGGATCGGATATGGACATACTCTCTTTCGATACCGAACACCACATTAATAACTATTATACGCGGAGTGTTGATCCAGAATGAAGTCGATGGTTTGGTGAACGCGTTGACTGAAGAAAGAGAACGATATTGGATGACCCCTGACATGACTAAAACAGGAGCCGCGCCGGGCCATTGAGGTTCGCCACCTCTAGCGGACAGGCTTCTTCGATACCATTTCTATTACATTTGTGATGCGATTTGGGTGCATCCCTTGATTTCGGAGTGTTGTTTCGCGGTGTTGGGGTAGCTGCTGGCTATGCTCAACATCAGTCCGGATCACGCAACTACTAGCATCCTAGTTGGTATCGCCTCATGTACCTTGTCATACTGATTATCCTATTCACGACCACTACATTTTGATTTGTACCTTGAGTATATGGATTGCCCTTTGGTGACTTCCGGTTTTGGGGAAACTACGGTCTTGTATATGCTTTTGGGAATATAAAATGTGTTAAGGGGGATTATGGTAACGCCTTAATGCTATTTTGATACTTTATATTACTGATAGGCATTATCTACTTAACGTATATTACTACATAGTAGATAGTTTAACGGATCCTTGAGAGATGGAAAATCCCGTAACATCTCTTAAGTTATTGCACGCACGTTGACACTGGATATGAGATGTAAAACCTCGTAAACATCTCTAACGCCGTTACACTCATATTTATTTACGATTGATTTAACTTTCATAAGGATATTTTAGTCCTAACTCGAGTGTTTTGTCCTTTCATTACGCTCGGGTCAGCCCTGAGTTTTTCAGATTTTGAAGATCTATTCTGGAGGATGAAGACGAAGATTTGGTATACTATTACTATTACTACCCTTGCATCATGCTATCTGCTGCATTATTTTATTTGTTCTGTTGTATATGTATAACTCTGATAAATGTTGTATAAATAATTATCAAAGTATAGTAGACACCTTCATGAACTGTTTATTTGACTATTATATTTTATCGTTCCGCTGCGAGATTCTGTGTTGTTTCATTTCCTTTATTTCTCTTTCTTTTCTTTTCTTATTTACCCCAATAACCATCTGCCCTTTTGAATGGTTTAGAATCGGCATGTGTATTTGATCCTCGGTTTAAACTGTCCAAAAAGGCGGGTCGTTACAGTTGGTATCAGAGCTTTGGTTTAGCGATAAACCTTGGCTCTAGTGGGGAATAACTCATTGAAATAGAGGTAAACTATATGAATGAGTTGAGTATATATGAGAGAGCGTACTTGTTATTTGATATAAAATGGTTTTATATTGTGTTAACTTTGTTCCGTTGAGTATTTATGTATTCTGGTCGATACTTGGGACGCCAAGGCGTCGATAGGAATTTCTAAACACTCGAATAGGACAAACCAACACAATATCATTTTGGAATATATTTTATATAAAAGAATTATTTGAATATTTATTCATTTTGATTGAATTGATTGTTAGGAGATGATAATATTATATTATTATCGTAATTGTTTGATCAGTCAATATTTACAACAATTGATTAAATAATAATGGATTTAGGAAAATGAAATCTTGTAAACACAATTGATAATGAATGTAAATGAATTTTAACTTGGATTTGGGAATTTAAATTCCGGTGTTTGAAATTGACTTACAAGAATTTGAAAAATATAATATGAGTATTATATGATAGTATAATTGAGTTGAAATTGTTTTCGAATGATTTTTTTAATGATAATTGTTATATTCCCTTTCCTTGACGCTAGAAAATGATTTCGGTGATGAGTGCACGCATCATCGGTGTTTATTTTCGAGAGTCCGAGTGGGGGAAACCACTTAATAGCTTGTCTAAACCTTGTTTTGATTCAAATTTTATTTTGTTTTGTATTCTCTATAGTATGACTTGATATATAAATTATATAAGTATATATTATTTCAAAACTTGATTTGAAATGAAACCGGGATTGGAATTCGTGAGTCCTTTAATAATTAATGATTTTTTTTATGATTGAAATGAATTTAGACTTGAACCATTAAGGAACTTCTGAATTGTGAAATGAGAAATGAACCTAAGAGCTAAGCGAAAATATCAATTGAAGTAGAAATCCTTAGAATTAGGAAATTATGAACTTAAAATAAAAATTGAAACTGTAAAACTCGCATAGTATTAAATTTCATTCTATAGCATAGATATAACTTACCAAATTATTTAAGAAGTTCAAAAATGTTATATGAATTATTAATTGGATAATATACAAGTATAAGTTTGATTAATGAAATATGCTTAATGGTTTGCAAATATAAATAAAATTGTTAGTAAATAATTGGAATTTAAATTAACATTTAAAGGTGATTCACAATTATGTTGATATAAAATGGAAATACTATATGTGAATGTAAATGTGAAATTAAATTATAGTGAAATTTAAGTAATGACTTAAGAATTAATTAATTGAAAATTCAACTTTAAACGAAAAGAAGTTGTATGTTGTTTAACTACATTCTATTTGCATAACTATAACTTACCAAATACTTAAAAGGTTTAAAATGCTAATAAGGATAGGTAGAGAAATAATATACCAGCGTGAGAGTGAATAATAAAATGTGAAGATCTATTGCTAGTTGTAAATATAAAAGAAATTTAAGCTGTAAAATGAATGATATGTCTAAGTGAATAAATAAAATTTAAAGTTAATGAAATATAAAATTGGTAAATGGAAACTAATTAAATTTGAATATAACTAAATGTCAATAAACTTGGAAGTGTATGAAAAAAATTGACTTGGAAATGTATAATTGATTTAGTGTAGATTTTGGATGGATGTTAATGTTTGATATGCATTGGTTGTTAGATGGATGAAAATTGATTAAGTAGAATTCATTAGTGTTAATGGAATTGAATAAACGGAATAAAATTTTAAAATAATTAAATTTAAATTCGAAGCAAAGTGAAATTAAATATAATTGAATTCAATTTAAATTGAAGCAAATTGACTTGGATTTAAAATGCGAATGAAACAAACTTGAATAAATCGGAAACAAATTGAATGTAAAACCTATTGCATGGATGAATAAGAAAATAAATGACTTTGTTTTTATGATTGTTCTTCAGAAAATTTGAAGTTTGATGGTTTGTACTTTGAAATAATAAAAGCAAATTTTGAAAAAAATCCAAAATTGTCCAATATATGCTGAAACGAAAACAACCATAACTTTTAAATGGCTGAACGGAATTCGACGATCTTGGACTTTTCAAAAAGCTTAGAAACTATAGCACAACTTTTGTTTAGATAACATGAGAAAATTCTTTGGTCTAATAGGTTAAAAACTTGAATGTTACTCGCTGTCCTGTGTAAAAATAAGTAAAATCTGTAGTATACACCCTTAGTATTTTCGCCATATCTTTTGACTGTTTTAACGGATTTTGATGATCTTGCACTTTCTGGAAAGCTAAGAACTTAAGATAAAACTTTTGTTTTAAGTGTTTTGTGTTTTGATGTCGTTTAGAAGGTCGAAAACGCGGGTGAACGTCGCTGACCTGCGCAATCCGTTGCCCAGGCTGTGGCGTATCCTCCAAGTAAAACGACCATAATTTTTGAACATATGGTCCGAATTCGATGATTTTGGACATTCCAGAAAGCCTGAAATGAATGCAACAACTTTTGTTTAGATTCTGTTGCTGAATTTTATTGTTTAGTTGCCCTAAAACTAAGATTTGTTTGCTGTCCTGAAATTGGAATCTCAGTTTTGAAGCTAAGTATGTTATGTATATGTTGTGCAGGCTAAGTATATCGATCTATCTTTATATGCATGGTTCTAACTTAGTTATTGAGTGTTTAGTAGGTGCGGATTGCGCTTGCTTCGCATTTGGAGCTCGCTTTCGCGCTATATTAGCCGTATAAGCTCGCTAACAATATATAAGGTACATATCTCGGATTACATACCGTACTTTTACACTTTTTCCCTTTGGGATGCCTCATCACTTGATGAGATGTATATTTGTGATATATATACTGCCATTTTTTTTTCGATCGAGCCGCGCAAAGGAGACTCTGCCGAAATTTTCCGTAAAATCTGGGCGTTAGAAAATTTTTCAAGTTTTAAATTTTTTTTATAACTTGTTTTGATTACTAACTTTTAAAGTTAGGAAGCCGTTTGGAGTAACTTAGTGGAAGCGTAGTTATGACTTTATAAATGGAATTTCATTGCTTATAAGTGGATAATTTTGAATAAAATATATCAAATGTTGAATTCTTTACTTAGTTCCTTTTCCCTTCTTTTTCCTTTTCGGGGACGAAAAGTTTTGAGTGGGGGAGAGTGTAACGACCCGTAAATTTCCGATAATTAAAATAGCTAATTTAATAAGCTCTCGTGATTTAGTGTTAGAAAAAAATCTGTAAGTCGTTTGGAATAATAATAAATGTTGAATTCATTGGGTATAATAGAGTAATTGATTGATAAGTAAAATCTATTCAAATCAAATATCGAATATTGAACAGGTAAATTGTTTAAATTAAATATTTAAAACTTATGGAATTTATTGAATAATTTAATAAGGGGAATTGAATAACTGTATAATGGAAAGAGTAGTTCTCTAATTTTAATTCGTTTCAAAAGTTAAATTTTACAAGTTCGTTTTGAATATTTCAAAAGATAGTGATTTAAGAATAATCAAACTTGTTAAATTTAATATTACGAATGTTTGAATAAATTAAATTTCGAATTTGATATGATTAATTTGATATTGAAATTTAACACATGAAAATAGAGTGAATAATTTAAATTTGATTTAATATGATCCAAATTGGTTTCCAAAGTGAATGTAAGTTATATTTGGATTTTAATAGGGTTAATAAGATTTTAAAAATTGGAATTTGTTGGATAAATTGAATAACGGATTTAATATGATTAAAAATGATTTGTAAAATTTTATTTTATCATATTGGAGTTATAGTGATGTTATAGAACTTTTAAAAATGAATTTAAAATTTATTTGTGAAAATTGAATATTTTAATATTTAATTAGCGACTGAAAATAGCCAATTTTCGAACAGTCTCAGAATTGGACGAAACCAGTTCCATTGGATCTGTAATAGTTAGTTATTACTGGATTTCAATTTTCGTAGCAATCGGAGTTGTCGTTTGACCGTGGCAGCTCGAAACGCATCGAAATTGTTTTTAATATTAATTTGGCGAGTTAAAATAGTCATTTTTCAAACGGTCTCGGATTTCGACGAAAGCAGTTTCATCGGATCCGTAATGTGATATTGTAAGATTTCAAATTTCAAGTCAATCGGATTTACCGTTTGTCCGGGGCGAGCCAAAACGCATAGAAATCGGTTTAATCGATTTAATTTTAAATCGATTGTTAACCCTATCTCGGTTATGGCTCACCGGTCTAAAGCTTGGAAAGAGGATCCGATCTAACTCGATGCCGACCTAAGGCTATGCCGACCTAAGGCTACGCCGACCTAACATCTTAAGAATGTTGCCAACCTAAAGAACTCAGGGGGGGTCCCGATCCAGTATGATGCCGACCCAAGAATGGCCGATCTAAGTAACTCAGGAGAGGTCCTAACTTAACTCTTGAGATATTGCCGACCTAATAGCTGAACAAGGAATACCGACTTAAGGACTTAAGATGCATGCTGACCTAATGATTCAAAGAAAGTCCCGACCTGGGACTTACATAGCCTACCGACTTAACATGCTTACTGATCTAACTACGATGAGTCGCGACCGACCCAGGGAAATGGAAGGAGAATACGGTGCAACAACTTAAGGCGTAGCACATCAACTCGGTGACGGTTTAGAACTTGGGATTTGAAGCCAGAAGAGGATGCGCTTCCCATTTAGACCGTAGGCCTTGCAACGGAGAGGCGAAGCGACCTACGACCTAACTTATCTCGGTTACTATCAACAATTCAACACTGGATGCCTCTATAAGTCGGCTGCGACCTAGGCTAAGTCGGGGACGACCTGGGACTCGTTCAAACCAGCACGTGTATTCTTAGGAGAGGGAGGCTAATCTTTAGGTCGGCGGCGACCCATGATCTTGCTTAGGTCGGTCACGACCCACGACTCGACCTCGAAAATTGCCTATAAATACACGGCCACCACCAACATTCAAGGGACCTTTTTTTGGGGGGCTAATTCTCGAAGCACCGTTACTCTGCCATTTTCTCAACTCAAGCAACACTCCAAGCACTCCAAACTCCAAGGACGCTACTACACACTTCAAAGAAGAATCACAATCATTCAAGATGAATTCGAAAGATTATTCCTCATGGGAGTTTGAACTATTTGTCTGAAGTTAATTGTAATTGAAGAAAGTGATATAAATTGTACTCATATCGGCAATAAAGAGAATCTAAGTGGACGTAGGCCTGATTTTGGGGCCGAACCACTATAAAACTTGTGTTTTTACTGCTTTTCTGCAATCTCTTTACTTGTATCTTGTTCCCGTATTCACGGGTGGTGCTTTCACAACTGTCATCTACACACCGGGGTGTTAGCGTACATTTTTTGACGTTAACATTTTTGGTGCTTTCACTGAGAATTGAACTCAGGAGATCTACCATCATTGCTTCAGAAAGATTTGTAGATAAAGTTTCTTTAAGAACCAGAAGTCTATCCGAAATCATGGCTCCTGGAAGGAAAAGTAAATCTGTGAGATCTGCAAACGCTCAAGAGGGAACCTCCGCTTCCCCAACACCAAATCAAGCCACTCCAACTGTCGGGGTTACGAAAGCAGAGTTGGATGCCGCAATTTTGGGGTTGAACAGACAGATACATGCTCAAAATGTGCAAATGGAAGCCCAGAATGCCCAAAACGCCTTAATCCTGAATAAGTTCAACGATTTGCTCGGGGCAAACCGTCAATCAACAGCTAATGAAAGGAATTTTGCTGGTAATATTCATGAAACTGAAGAAAGGAATGTTTCCGAAAGGGACACTAACCCCGTTGAGCAAATACTCCCTGAGGTAGGTGGATCTAGGGCTCGCAATGATGAAGAATATCTCTCTGGAATGGTTCGCCAAATTATGAAGGAGAGCATGCAAAGAGTCGAAGATCAGAAAGAATGGGGCTTTGCTCCAAGCAAGACTCCATTTACTGAAAAAATTCTAAAGGCTGAATTCCCACGAAAATTTGCTCCTCCAACTATCCCAGCTTATAGGGGGACAAGTGATCCAAACGAATTTCTGTACAAATATGATTGGCATATGACGGGTGCCCGAGCCTCAGATGAAGTAAAATGCAGATATTTCCCCGTATATCTGGAAGGCGTAGCTCTGCTTTGGTTCACAAAGCTACCTGTCCGGTCCATCGATCAGTTTTCAGACCTAACCAGGAAATTTAAAGAGCAATTTAGGCTATATGCTTCAAAGGCCAAAGACATCATGTCGTTATCTGGTTTGGAGCAGAATCCGGGGGAAACTATCAAGTCTTTCTTAAATCGCTTTAATATAGCGTTAGCTGAGGTGGATAATGCGGAACCTCGCATGGTCTTGACCTATTTGATGAGGGCCATAGATAAATCTAGTGAGTTTGGAAGATGGTTGAATATGAAGGAACCAAGCTCTCTCGAAAAGTTCTACAAGAAAGCAGACGAGTTCATGCGTCTGGAGAGCCGCCCTGTATCGACAGAAGCAGCATTGGAAAAGGTTGAAGCTAACGCCAATGCTCCACGCAAAAATGAGTCTGTGGGACAGAAAAGGGAGAACAACAATGGAAAACAACAGAATAATCAGAAGAAGCATAGATCCTTCAAGCCATCAGAATACACACCTTTGTCAGATACTCCAGAACGAATCTACCTGGCTACCAAAGATTCTGTCAATTATCCTAAACCCCCAGTCTTGAGAACCGGGAAAAAAGCCGTGCAAAGTGGGAGGTTCTGTCGCTTCCATAATCAGCCCGGTCATGATACTGATGACTGCCGCCAATTGAAGAATCTAATTGAAGAATTGTTAAGGGAAAATAAGCTACAGCAATTTGTGAAGAAGAATGATAATAATAATCCTGCTTCGTCAAACCAGGGGCAGCAAACTCCTGCTCATCAATCTGGGACTAATGGCAAGGACGCGGGTTTTGAGTCTGGAAGGCCTGTTATCAATATCATTACAGGAGGACCTCACCCAGCGGGCAAAAGCTGGGGTGAGATGGAAAGGTATTCCCGGGCCTTGAAATATGCACCGGGGGAAGAAAATGTTTTTGTTCTGGAGGACACTACGCCTTTAAAGCAACGAAAGACATTCAATGATGACATTGTATTCAAAACCAGGGATTCCATCGGTATTGAAGCCCCGACCTTGGATCCTTTGGTCATCTCGGCCGGCATTGGGCCAGCCATCGTCAGAAGGATTCTTATCGACAGCGGCGCATCCTGTAATATCCTCTTTAAGAAAACCTTCGACCAGATGAAAATTCCTATGGTTGAAGTGCAGGCATCATCGCAAAAAATTGCTGGCTTCGTCGGGGAGCCGAAGCAACCAGTAGGAACCATTGACTTGCTTGTGGAACTCGGGGAAGGAGAAAGAAAAGTAGTTCGCAAGCAAACTTTTGTGATAGTAGATGAATTTTCTGCTTATAATGCTTTCTTTGGTCGTCCTACTCTTGCAGCATTCAAAGCTGTCCTTGCCCCATGGTGTCTTACTATTAAATTCCCTACAGACAATGGAGTAGGAGTTATTAAAGGAGACCAGAACGCTGGGCGAGAATGTTATATGACAGAGCTGCGAGAAACAAGGAAGAGAGAGATGGGAAAAGATGCGGCAACCCCAATCCGCATCAAAACACCAACCCTATAGCAACTACAGGGCGGACCCTGCACTGGTGAGCATAGCGGGGCACGAAAAGAGATGGATCCTAGAAAGGCCAGTGCGGGGGAGAATAGAGTGGTACCAGCAGAAACGACGGTACCGGTGCCCGTTGATCTGAAGGACCCAAACAAGGTGCTAAATGTGGGTTCACAACTCAACGCGTCAGTTCAGAATGCCTTGATATCTTTTTTGAAAGCAAATCTGGATGTTTTCGCTTGGACCCATGCCGATATGTGCGGAATATCCCCAGAAGTTGCGGTACATGCTCTGAATATTGACCCAAAATTCACGCCCGTAAAACAGAAAAGAAGGATCCAAGGTCCAGAAAGGTCAACAGCATTGAAAGAGGAAGTTGATCGGCTCATGGAGAATAACTTCATCAGAGAATCTACCTATCCAAATTGGGTTTCAAATCCAGTGCTGGTTAAGAAAGCCAACGGTAAATGGAGAGTGTGCATCGACTTTTCAGATCTAAACAAAGCCTGTCCCAAAGACTGCTTCCCATTACCCAGGATCGATCAACTGGTAGATGGAACAGCGGGTCATGAATTGTTGTCTTTTATGGATGCCTACTCCGGATATAATCAGATCATGATGCATGAGCCAGATCAGGAGGACACAAGCTTTATCACCGATGTCGGTCTCTACTGTTACAGAGTTATGCCCTTCGGGTTGAAGAATGCGGGGGCAACATACCAAAGACTGGTCAATGCTATGTTCAAACCGCAGTTAGGAAAGACTATGGAAGTTTACGTTGATGACATGCTAGTAAAATCTAAGAAAGCAGTGGATCACATCGAACACTTAGCAGAAATGTTCGCAATCCTCCGAAGATACGGAATGAAGCTTAACCCTTTAAAATGTTCATTCGGGGTGGAATCCGGGAAGTTCTTGGGTTTCATCGTGAGCGCTAGGGGCATTGAAGCTAGCCCAGCTCAAATCACTGCCTTAAAAGAAGTCAAAGCTCCTAAAACAAAGAGGGAATTGCAAAGTCTCAATGGAAAAGTTGCCGCCTTAAGTCGGTTCATATCCAAAGCTACTGATAAATGCATTCCATTCTTCGACGCTCTAAAGAAAGGAAAGAAAAACTTTGACTGGACTCCCGAATGCCAGAAAGCTTTTGAAGAATTGATTCAACATATGGAAACGCCTCCAATACTTTCTAGGCCAGGCGATGGCGAGGATCTTCTTATATACTTGGCAGTTTCATCTCATGCTTTAAGTGCAGCGCTGGTACGGGAAGACAAAAGAATTCAACATCCAGTTTACTATATCAGCAAAAGACTCACTGGGGCAGAAATGAATTACTCCAAGTTGGAAAAACTCGCCTATTGTCTATTGATTGCCTCAAGAAAGTTGAGGCAATATTTCCAGGCTCATCCTATCAAAGACCTCACTGATCAACCTTTAAAGCAAGTCCTGTTTCGCCCTGAGACTTCGGGCCGCCTCCTAAAGTGGAATATTGAACTGAGTCAATATGGCCTCACTTATCATCCCAGAAAAGCGATCAACGGACAAGCTTTGGCAGATTTTATCGCAGAATTTACAGACAAGGGTAGCAGCGAGGAAGAAACAATCGAGAACTCCCCAGTCCAATGGAAGTTATTTGTAGATGGCGCAAGAAACGATTACTGTTCAGGTGCTGGAATTGTTTTTGAAACTCCTGAAGGCCGGTCTTTATGCTATGCACTAAGATTAGAATTTCCTTCAACAGACAATGAAGCAGAATATGAAGCTCTGATTGCCGGTTTGAAGATTGCTAAAGAACTAAACATTCGAGCATTACAGATCTTCAGTGATTCTCAGCTTATAGTATGCCAAGTCAAGAAGGAGTTTCAAACGAAAGGAGGAAATCTGCCCGCTTATGTGTCAAAGGCTTGGGAACTTTTATGTGAATTCGACCATTACACGATAAGTCATATTCCTCGAGAAGAAAACATAAAAGCAGATTCTCTCGCAAAATACTCAAGTTCTGGCGAAGCCCAATCCTTGGGATTAGTTCCAGTGGAAGTTTTGTCAAATCCAAGCATTGATGAAATGGATATCGATTGGATCATGAGTGTGTCACAAGAGCAAGAATCATGGATGACTCCAATAACAAAGTATCTACTCAATGGCTCTTTACCAGAAAACTCTAAAGAACGACAGAAGCTACTGAGAAAAGCTTCACGATACATAATCCAGGATGGTCAATTATACAGACGAGGATTCTCAATGCCACTACTTCGATGTGTATCCAAAGAAGAAGCCAAAATAATCCTATCAGAGGTACATGGAGGAGAATGTGGGGATCATTCAGGTGGTCAAACTTTAGCAAAGAAAATTCTCCGATATGGATATTTTTGGCCAGAAATTAATCGAGATGCTGCAGATTACTCTCGAAAATGTGACAGATGTCAAAGATTTGCCAAAATTCCTAGAGCACCTTCTACTGAACTCACACAGATGATCAGTCCGTGGCCATTCGCAATTTGGGGAATGGATCTCATTGGGCCGCTACCAATCGCCAAATCTGGAATCAAATATGCCATTGTTGCTGTAGATTATTTCACTAAATGGGCCGAAGCTGAACCATTGGCAACCATCACCTCCAAAAAGATGATAAATTTTGTAACTAAGAATATTATTTGCAGATACGGTGTGCCTCAGAAAATAATTACAGACAATGGTACTCAGTTTGAAAGCGAAGAATTCCAGGGTTTTTGCAAACGATTCAAAATTCAGAAAAGCTTTTCAGCAGTGGCTCATCCGCAGGCAAACGGGCAAGTGGAAGCAGTAAACAAGATCATCAAATCAACCATCAAGAAGCAACTTGAAAGAGCAAAAGGTGGTTGGGTCGATAAGCTACCACTAGCACTATGGGCATATAGAACTACCCACAAAACTGCAACTGGGCATACTCCGTTTTCATTAGCATACGGGTCAGAAGCAATGATTCCGGTAGAAACAGAGATCCCTTCACATAGAAGAATCCACTTCAATCAAATGGAAAATGAAAAATTGCAATCTGAAGCACTAGATCTTCTTGATGAGAAAAGAGAAGAGGCTGAACTCAGAGTTGCAGCTCATCAACAAAGAATAGCCAGACATTTCAATTCTAAAGTTCGCCAACGCAGCTTTGGAATCGGAGATCTAGTCCTGAAAAGAATTATGATCGCGACAGGTGTGTTTGGGCCCAATTGGGAAGGACCGTATGTGATAAATCAGAAGCTTCTTGACGGCACATTCAAACTCACTACTGTTGAAGGAGATCAAATTCCAAGGGCATGGAACAGCAATCACTTGCGTCCATATTTTACTTGAAATTTTTGTTGAAATATTGTAAAAAGAATTATGAATGTATGATTCTTGTAGTTGAAAGCAATTATAAAACTGATGCAAGTGAATAATGAATGAATATAAAGTGGATGTAGGCCCAGATTTTTGGCCGAACCACTATAAATCTTGTGTTCCTTACTTTTATTACATGTTTGCTTTATTTTCGATATAAAAAGTACATAGAATGTATTGCTAAAATGTCGATTTAAATTTTTGCAGACAATGGAAATAAAACTTGCACATAATAAGACCGAGCAATTCACTCCATCATTCAACAAACAAATTTCAAGTCACAACGACCCCAAATTCAGATCCTAGATAGGAAATACTTCAATTGAACGGCTAATGATTTCGTAGAAACGAGCCCTTGCTAATAAATTGAGATTGTTTAAACAAACATCCAATTAAGAAGCTAGTGCCCGTTCTCACGAACTTGCCTGTCAATGAAGTACACTTCCTTGGATTAAACAAGCTACTTGCAAGAAAAGGGGAATGAAAACTTGAAAAAAAGAAAAAAAATGAGGGATCGCTGAAAAGGCATAAGCAAGAAGACGAGGAAACAACCAAAATCCATCATCGGCAACACAAGTCCTCTTCGGAGGCACAACTCTTCGGAGGATAAAAGACCTCTAATGGGTCATACGCCACAAAAAAGAAAGTTCTCTACTCAACAAAAAAGATTGGAGGAGTCATGACCCTCCAACCATGAGAGAGCAACTTCCAGGCGATGAAAACCCTCTCTGAGGCACATTTCACCAAGAGTCGGAGTAGTTACTCTTCGGAGTTTCACTTCACCAAAGTTGAAATGCAAATAAAATAAAGACCTCTTCGGGGGCACATTTCACCAAGAGTCGGAGTAGGTACTCTTCGGAGTTTCACTTCACCAAAGTTGAAATGCAAACAAAATAAAGACCTCTTCGGGGGCACATTTCACCAAGAGTCGGAGTAGTTACTCTTCGGAGTTTCACTTCACCAAAGTTGAAATGCAAACAAAATAAAGACCTCTTCGGGGGCACATTTCACCAAGAGTCGGAGTAGGTACTCTTCGGAGTTTCACTTCACCAAAGTTGAAATGCAAACAAAATAAAGACCTCTTCGGGGGCACATTTCACCAAGAGTTGGAGTAGTTACTCTTCGGAGTTTCACTTCACCAAAGTTGAAATGCAAACAAAATAAAGACCTCTTCGGGGGCACATTTCACCAAGAGTCGGAGTAGTTACTCTTCGGAGTTTCACTTCACCAAAGTTGAAATGCAAACAAAATAAAGACCTCTTCGGAGGCATATTTCACCAGGAGTCGAAGTGTAACAGCCGCTCTTCGGAATTTCACTTCACCGGAGTTGAAAGACAAGCAAAATAAAGACCTCTTCGGAGGCACAATCAAGAAGAAAGACCTCTTCGGAAGCCCACGTTTCGCCGAGATTGAAATAAAACTTCCAAGTGTTGAAACGTGGAATAGCTTTCTAAGGCAAAACTCTTTGGAGGTACACGTTTCGCCGAGATTGAAATAAAACTTCCAAGTGTTGAAACGTAAAAAATCCCTCCTCAGAGGTACAACTTTCCATATAAAGAAAAAAAGAGAGAAGAGAAAAGGAGTTAAAGTACCCTTCAGAGGTCCGCTTTGCTACATAAAAGAAATCACTCGGCAAAAAAGAAAATGTACTTAAGCAAAAAGAAAGAAGTGATTTCTTCAAAGGACAAAGCGAGTAGAAACTCATACGAAGGGGGTTGTACTCTACAAGAATTCTTTTTAAAAATAAAAATAAAATAATTATTCTTTAGCAAATAAGAGTGCAAGTCCCCTCGAAGTATAGAATATTGCAGCAAACTTATGGAATGGGGGCAATATAGTATAATTACACACGATATGGTATAACGAAACCAGCAAAAGGTAACGCTCAAGTAACATACCATAAGCTCGCTGCAATATCAAATAAACTCATGCCAAAACGAATAACAAATGTATTCTCTAATTCAAACAAAAGTTTGTACAAACGAAGAATCATTTTATTCAATTATAGTGCAGGTACAGGTTTCAAAATAAAGAAAGGCGGGGGCCGGTACCCGCACAATTCTCGGCCAGTACATGCAAAACACAAAAAAAAAAAACTAGAAACTGAAGATTTTCACTTCTTTTTGCTGCCTTTAGACCCTTTACCCGGCCGGATGATCAGCTTTTCAGGGCGGTCAGTGGGCATAAGGGAAGTAGGAGAGGAAGGCGCAACCGGTCCAGCTTTCAGCTCCTCTTCAGTGGTGGTGGCTATCTTCCCCCTCCTCTTTGGTGTCCCACGCTTCTTTCTCCTTTTTGAGGAAGACTCACTCCCTGGAGTGACAAGTTTAGATAGAACAATGTCGTCAGAGGGAGTTCGCTCCGGAGATGTGTCACCTCCCTCAGGCCTTTCATCTTTCTGCTCTTGTGAAGCGATGGGATCATCCAAGCCATGAAGAGCCTCTATTTGTTCTTCCTGTGATCCAGGTTGCGAGGCAGAAGGAGGCGCCACTTGAAGAGATGGAGGAAGGATAACCGGGGAAGAAGAAGCTTGAGTTTGGCTCGGTGCTTTCACTACAAAGGAGAAAAAACTTAAAATATCAGTATCTTTCGAAAAGAGAGGGGATGACGGCTCATCAAAAGTCGGGAATTCATTGACATTTGAAGAATAATCAAAAGTCGGGAATTCATTGACATTCGAAAAATAATCAAGAAGATCGTCAAGTTCACAAGGAGCAAACGAGCAGTTCACCACTTGGGCTGGTCCGGTGTCAAGTTTACCTGGGGCAGTTGGATCTCTGATGCTGATTTCATATCGCTGCGCTTCGTTCCTTTCACCGCCTTCATCCCCGCCTTGTGCACTTGTAGTTTCAGTTACTATCTTAGTCGCAGGCGGAGTGTAGGAGCTAGAACCCGTGATGTCAACCACGGGAGAAACTGGAGGTTGGACAGAGGGAGTAAGTGGTAATTCCTTTCCAGAATGTTCCTCTTCCGCCATTCCAGCTCTCATCCTGGCAAGTTGTTCTTGCCCCTTCACAAGAGCAGCGCGAGCTTCCTCATCCAGGTAACGCGCCTCAAAATCTTCATCGCCATACCCGGCGTCTTTAAACATGCTAAGAGCAGCTTCCCACACCTCGGCCAGGGTGATTTCATATTTAGGACCAAGAAAAGAGAGGCTGCCGCGTCCCAAGACACAGTGTACATAAAAATCGAATAAAGTCGAATTGATGTCGGTTTCCATGGTCTGAACAGTTTCTTCGGCTGCAATCTTACCAGCCATGGCCTCATCTCGATCTTTTTCGGTCTGAGCAAGTTGGGCTTTTAGCGCTTCAATCTCCATGTCCCGGGCGCTCAGTTTATTCTGCAACTGGGTGACATCAGTGCGGTGGTTCTCTACAGCTTGCTCTAGCCTCTCAGCTTTAGCTTCGGCGTCCCTCTGGCTGGCGTGCGCATCTCGCACTTGTTTTTGCAATACCTCTTCTCTTTGGGTGTAAGTATTAGTAGAAGAGGCAAGATCATCTTTGAGCTGCTTTACTTCGGCTTCGAGTTTTTCATTGTATTCGGCTATCTCCTTCATCTCAACGTTGTGTTGATCAAGAATCTTCTGCCATTCTGATTTATCATTTTCCATGGTCAGCATTGCTTCGATGTTAGCCCGATTAACTCTTTGAAGTTCATCAACAAGCTTTTGCCATCCAGACATTCTATCAATATCAAGCCTGACAGCATCGAGATTTCTGTACATGGCTTCTTTGTCGATGGGGACCAAATCAAGGTCGAAGCGTACCCCCCTCAAACACCAGTTCGGGAATCGGCTCTGCAAAGTCGGGGGGCCCCTTTCAACATGGTATGAAGGCCTGTTGAGGAGTGTTTGAATGGCACTTCCTTCAAGAGCAGGAGATTTGGAAGGGATGTCAATAGAAACTGAGGCGCCAGGTCTCTCAGATGTCACAGGCGCGTGCTCCTCGCCAAGTTTGGTCCGCTTTCTCGAATCCTCAATATGGCTCTTCCCCCTATCATCATGCGTTTTACGTTTATGGGAATCATCACCCCTTGGGAAGGATTCGTATCGCGTGCCTGCTCCCTCGTAGCGTTCTTCATACTTTCTCCTCTCTTCAGCTTTTCGCGCAGCTCTCTGCTCATTGGTCTCTCTGGAATCGGTATAGTATTGCTTGTAATCATAGCTGCCACGCCCTCCATAGCGTCGAAAGTCTTTATAATAAGAACCGCTGCCGCAGCGCCCCATAGAGGAATCTGAAAGGCAAAAATAACAAGTCTTAAAAACTTCCAGAGAAAAGAAGTTAAATGTGAACAAATGCCAAAAAATCCTAAGTGTTGTGTGATGAGCAAGCTATACGCATTAAGCTACAAACCACTCTTTGGTGTAGAGATGACGATAGCTTGGGTATGAGGAGTTGATGTTTGTGCTGGTGTTTGTCGAAGAAGGGACGTCGCCTCAATTACAGGAGAGATAGTTTTGGATACGTCATCTCTAAAAAGCTCCTGCGAAGTCACTATTATGTCACTCAACCCCTCATAAACATCGTCACCATCATGCTTGGTGGGACTTGTTTTCTCAATTCCTACATCAGCTAATCCCCCGAGAGGCTGTGAAGGTTCTTCTTCTTCCTCGATCGGGGCAAGCGCCGTCTTACTAGATGACCCCATAATGTCGGTAGGAGTGGAACACTTCACCAATGAAGCTTTAATATTAGACTCTTTTGATGTGAGTTGTTCGACAGTAACGAGGGCATCCGATGCTTTAGCCGGGGAATTGGGAACTTCAGTCGGAGCTTCACAAAGCTGAGTATAGCGAGAAGGGTGAAGAAGCCCGTATTGATGTAAAAAGTCGTCTCTCAGAAAAAACTTGATACTTCTCTCTTCTGCGGCTACAGCGCTCAATCTATCAAAAGTCTGCCTATGTATTGGATCTCTAGAGGGAAGGGGAAGTGCTGAAAAGAGCAAAGAATGAGATTAGCAATTTGGACCCCGAGAAGAATTAAGAAAGAAAATGGAAAGACGGAAACAAATGATCTTACTTCCTACTCTCCAAGAAGCATAAAACTCTGGGGGACTGCGGGCAAAGAAAAATTGGTTTAAAAATCCGTGGACACTTTCAGTAAGATCAAGAATAAGCTTGCGGTTTCTTGCACTTCTCACAATGATAAGAGAAGGATGGTCTTTGCTCTTTGCAAACGAGCATAAGTAGCGAATTTCTTCGAAGCTCGGCAAGCGATCAAGATTTCTTCTGAACAGAACACCCAACCCCATCAGGATAGCGTAACCGTTAGGATGAAGTTGGGACGGAGAAATTGACATCTGAAGAAGAAGAATTCGAAGAAAGTCATTGAAAGGTGGGATCGCCCCACTTAAGCACATTTGACGATTAATCGCAACAAAACCATAGGGAGGTCTGTCAGCAGTGTCATTCGGTCCAGGAAGTATGACATCATCTTCAGCAAAGCCGAATTGAGTACGCAACTGAATAAACGTTCTCAAAGATAGAATAGTCGAAGTTCTTTCCGGAGGATTCTCTACGGGAGCGGCTATCGGGAAAGTTTCTTCTTCTTGACTGGCCACTTCTTCTCCTCGAGGGGAAGTCATTCTACATAAACAACTATATATTCAAATATCAAGGTGCACGTTTCCTAAAATGTGTGAGGTGTTGTGTAAGATCAACAAGACGATAAACAAATATAACTGGAATTAAAAAAAAAAAAAAAAAACTGGCAAGCATTTGTTAGTTGTGAAAATCCAGGGGTCATTGTTTTAAGTCTGAATATGTAGGCATAACATTGATGCAAACGAATTAGTTCAAATTGTTCATACTTTGCATTGATATTTGGCCTTAGTTGATCGATCCACAAGCATTTCATGCAATGCATTTAAGTTAATTACTTTGTCTCAACTAATCTGTCGTTTGATATGAACAATCGATGGCAGTATATTCGCCTTTGTTTTTCTTTGTTATTCTCAACAGGTTAACAGCTTACAAGCTAATACAATCTGTGAGATAGTGCAATGAGATTCAAGTAAATTCAAAATTAAAACAGTTCAAAGTTCTAATCAAGTGCTCAGGAAAGGCCTATGCTCCTAGGCGTCGATGCATTCAAGGCCTAAGTATCAACTCGGCCATGATCTAAAGGTCTCACGAGATAGGGTTATATTTGGATTTGATTTAATATGATCCAAATTGGTTTCCAAAGTGAATGTAAGTTATATTTGGATTTTAATAGGGTTAATAAGATTTTAAAAATTGGAATTTGTTGGATAAATTGAATAACGGATTTAATATGATTAAAAATGATTTGTAAAATTTTATTTTATCATATTGGAGTTATAGTGATGTTATAGAACTTTTAAAAATGAATTTAAAATTTATTTGTGAAAATTGAATATTTTAATATTTAATTAGCGACTGAAAATAGCCAATTTTCGAACAGTCTCAGAATTGGACGAAACCAGTTCCATTGGATCTGTAATAGTTAGTTATTACTGGATTTCAATTTTCGTAGCAATCGGAGTTGTCGTTTGACCGTGGCAGCTCGAAACGCATCGAAATTGTTTTTAATATTAATTTGGCGAGTTAAAATAGTCATTTTTCAAACGGTCTCGGATTTCGACGAAAGCAGTTTCATCGGATCCGTAATGTGATATTGTAAGATTTCAAATTTCAAGTCAATCGGATTTACCGTTTGTCCGGGGCGAGCCAAAACGCATAGAAATCGGTTTAATCGATTTAATTTTAAATCGATTGTTAACCCTATCTCGGTTATGGCTCACCGGTCTAAAGCTTGGAAAGAGGATCCGATCTAACTCGATGCCGACCTAAGGCTATGCCGACCTAAGGCTACGCCGACCTAACATCTTAAGAATGTTGCCAACCTAAAGAACTCAGGGGGGGTCCCGATCCAGTATGATGCCGACCCAAGAATGGCCGATCTAAGTAACTCAGGAGAGGTCCTAACTTAACTCTTGAGATATTGCCGACCTAATAGCTGAACAAGGAATACCGACTTAAGGACTTAAGATGCATGCTGACCTAATGATTCAAAGAAAGTCCCGACCTGGGACTTACATAGCCTACCGACTTAACATGCTTACTGATCTAACTACGATGAGTCGCGACCGACCCAGGGAAATGGAAGGAGAATACGGTGCAACAACTTAAGGCGTAGCACATCAACTCGGTGACGGTTTAGAACTTGGGATTTGAAGCCAGAAGAGGATGCGCTTCCCATTTAGACCGTAGGCCTTGCAACGGAGAGGCGAAGCGACCTACGACCTAACTTATCTCGGTTACTATCAACAATTCAACACTGGATGCCTCTATAAGTCGGCTGCGACCTAGGCTAAGTCGGGGACGACCTGGGACTCGTTCAAACCAGCACGTGTATTCTTAGGAGAGGGAGGCTAATCTTTAGGTCGGCGGCGACCCATGATCTTGCTTAGGTCGGTCACGACCCACGACTCGACCTCGAAAATTGCCTATAAATACACGGCCACCACCAACATTCAAGGGACCTTTTTTGGGGGGGCTAATTCTCGAAGCACCGTTACTCTGCCATTTTCTCAACTCAAGCAACACTCCAAGCACTCCAAACTCCAAGGACGCTACTACACACTTCAAAGAAGAATCACAATCATTCAAGATGAATTCGAAAGATTATTCCTCATGGGAGTTTGAACTATTTGTCTGAAGTTAATTGTAATTGAAGAAAGTGATATAAATTGTACTCATATCGGCAATAAAGAGAATCTAAGTGGACGTAGGCCTGATTTTGGGGCCGAACCACTATAAAACTTGTGTTTTTACTGCTTTTCTGCAATCTCTTTACTTGTATCTTGTTCCCGTATTCACGGGTGGTGCTTTCACAACTGTCATCTACACACCGGGGTGTTAGCGTACATTTTTTGACGTTAACATCGATCATTTATTGCCGTATCTTGCGTAGACGATCGAATTAGCTTTCGAAACCTGTTCCATTGTGTCCGGAACGTGGGATAAACCCTAGAAATGTCGGTCACCGGGCGATTCGGAGTTTGGAAGAGCCGGATGAATGGTATTCGTCGTTTCCTATAAATAGCCCTTTGATTCACAAAATAAATAAATAAAAAGAAAAAAAAAGAAAACTAGGGTTCTTCAGGCCGCCATTCTTGAAACCCACGGCCTGAAACGCGCGCCCTTCTCCCCTCAAATTCTTCAAATCCGTTCACAATTTCAAAAAGTTTCCAACTACAATATTGTAGATCGCGATGTGATCTATCAGTTCAACGGTCAAGATCGTATTTAACGAAGCGGATTGACGTGAATCCTCATGCAATGGCGCGCCGTTCATCATCGTTTTTCGAGCCTTAGTGTCGACCGAGCTCGACGTGCTCATAGGAGTGAGTAGGGGAGGACACGAGCTACGGGATGGCGGCCTTGGATCAACGCCTCGATGAGCTTGGTGGGTGCGGCATTTTGATTTTGAACGAACGAATGGGTTCGGCTTCGATTGTTTACTGGAGCAAGCGCGCGCGTGGGGGAGAAGGGGTTATTCGCGGCCACGATTTGATTTTGGGAATCCTATGGCCCAGAATTGTTATGGTATGAAATAAATAATATAATTGTAAATTTAATTGTAATTTAAATCCTGTGATGTTTAAACGTTGTATCTTTGTCATACGAGATCGAAAAATTGCAAAACAAGTTGCGTTGGAATCGTATGGACGAGCACTACGCAATGGAGCTGGATTGGAATCTTTTGGGCCTAGAGAAAATTTTGAGTTAAATCGAACGTCGTTCGATTTGATTTAAAATCGTAAAAATCAAGGTGAGTGTTTTATAACGCTCACACCGTACTAAATATCTTTATGCTAGTCAAATTTGACATTATGAAGTGTTATGATTTTATTTTTCGTTGTTTGATAAAAATTTAGTTGTCATATAGCTTGTCATTTGAATAAACCGTTAAAATTAAATTGCCAGTTAAATTTGAAATTAAAATTGAAATTGAACTGCGATTTAATTACCTGACATAGATAACTATGAAATTGCCATGAATTGTATTGCTTATTGGATGATGTGTGTCGATGGATGTTATTGGTTGATATTTGAATGTTTGGATGTTTATTTGCTTACATATATCCTGTTATGCATACGTATGATACTGTGATTTTATTTAAGTAATATATACTCATCCTTGACATTTAATTGAAATAAATAATTACTTGGCCATAGGATAGAAAATTATATACGGACACCGAATTGGCTAAATTAATAATTTTTGAAATCGTTGATTTGAAATTTATTTAAATGTTTTGATTTAAAAGTTATAAATAGAAATAAATTTATAGAAATCGAATTTATCGGAAACTTGGGTTTGGAATGTTGAAATAAATTTTGGTTAAAAGAAATTGTTAAAGAATATAAGTCGAGACTTTGAAATTTAAAAATTGGGATTCGATTGAATTTCGAGAATTGATTTGTTTAAAGATTGAACTTTTTCGAGTTTTGAATACTACTAAGTAAAAGTGATATAAAACGATATTTTGAAATTGAGCTTGGAATTGAATAAAAATCAAATAATTGAATATTGAAGGATAATTTTGTTAAGTGTTATAAATTGATATTTTGGAAAATCAAGCTCCAAATCGATATAAATTGAAATTGAATTAATTGAAAGTGAATATGAAATTGAATAAATTTGAAGGCAAAGTTGACATTGATTTGAATTGAAATCGAAATCGAATCGGTAGAATGGAAATTGAAATTGTTTTGAATTTGGAAGTTAATTGAAATGGTTTGGTTCGAAGCTGTTTATTTTGTTTTCCAAATTACTCAGTTATATAAACCACTTTTGAATACTTAAACTATTTTAATCTATTTTAAATCTACTTAACCCAATTTAAATTATTTTAAACTAATTTATCTATTCCAAATCCGTTTTTAAGATTTTAAGTATTTTAACTATTTTAATTACTTAAACTACTTTTAACCTACTTAAAAACTATTTTCTAAAATTCTAAGCTGGTCAATAAGGTGAAATGATTATATTTAAATCTTGAAGTTAAATACGAATTGGATTAAATGAAGTTGCAACCTAAATTGAAATTCGAAATGATTTTGAAATCGAAATGAGATATTAATGCGAAAATGATTTTGAAACGGAATCTTACATTCGAAAAGATACGATGATATTTGAAATGGATTTGATTTTTGAAACGAATATGATATTTTGATATCAATTATGAATCGATTTGAAATGTAAAAGAGCCAACGGTGTAATAATACGTAGTTATTAAAGAGACCGGGATCGGATATGGACATACTCTCTGTCGATACCGAACACCACTTTAATAACTATTATACGCGGAGTGTTGATCCAGAATGAAGTGGATGGTTTGGTGAACGCGTTGACTGAAGAAAGAGAACGATATTGGATGACCCCTGACATGACTAAAATAGGAGCCGCGCCGGGCCATTGAGGTTCGCCACCTCTAGCGGACACGCTTCTTCGATACCATTTCTATTACATTTGTGATGCGATTTGGGTGCACCCATTGATTTCGGAGTGTTGTTTCACGGTGTTGGGGTAGCTGCTGGCTATGCTCAACATCAGTCCGGATCACGCAACTACTAGCATCCTAGTTGGTATCGCCCCATGTACCTTGTCATACTGATTATCCTATTCGCGACCACTACGTTTTGATTTGTACCTTGAGTATATGGATTGCCCTCTGGTGACTTTCAGTTTTGGGAAAACTACGGTCTTGTATATGCTTTTGGGAATATAAAATGTGTTAAGGGGGATTATGGTAACGCCTTAACGCTATTTTGATACTTTGTATTACTGATAGGCATTATCTACTTAGCGTATATTACTACATAGTAGATAGTTTAACGGATCCTTGAGAGATGGAAAATCCTGTAACATCTCTTAAGTTATTGCACGCACATTGACACTGGATATGAGATGTCAAACCCCGTAAACATCTCTGGCGCCGTTACACTCATATTTATTTACGATTGATTTAACTTTCATAAGGATATTTTAGTCCTGACTCGAGTGTTTTGTCCTTTCATTACGCTCGGGTCAGCCCTGAGTTTTTCAGATTTTGAAGATCTATTCTGGAGGATGAAGACGAAGATTTGGTATACTATTACTATTATTACCCTTGCATCATGCTATCTGCTGCATTATTTTATTTGTTCTGTTGTATATGTATAACTTTGATAAATGTTGTATAAATAATTGTCAAAGTATAGTAGACAGCTTCATGAACTGTTTATTTGACTATTATATTTTATCGTTCCGCTGCAAGATTCTGTGTTGTTTCATTTCCTTTATTTCTCTTTCTTTTCTTTTCTAATTTACCCCAATAACCATCTGCCCTTTTGAATGGTTTAGAATCGGCATGTGTATTTGATCGTCGGTTTAAACTGTCCAAAAAGGCGGGTCGTTACAAAATTCAAATATCATTTTCAAAGACTTAAAACCATAAGTGATTTGCTGCAGCATTTATAAATGCTATTAAAGTTCTTGTTAAAGAAACACTGAAAAGCATGATCTTTGTGACTTGTTTTCACCACATTAACATATGATTATAGACTTGAAATTTTTATAGTAACCAAGGGTCTTAGGGTTCTTAAAATCAATGGAAAGAAATCCATAAGAATATCTACCCATTTATTTATAAAAAATTCCCAAACACAAGGGATTTAGAAGTGCACTCATAAAGATTGTTCTTGCTTCAAGCACTTTCAAAACTACATCAATTTAACACACAAGTTAAACAACCATTTAAACATTAAGTTAAGGCCATCAACATGTTAAAGGGGGTAAAAAAAAGTGAAGTTATCAAATATAAAGTTATAAATTGCTTTCAAAAGCAAGAGGGGTCCAAAGTTTAGAACTTAACGTAGTTAGTGGCACTTTAATTATTATACTTTGCACATAACATATAAGTACGCATTAAATCCACAAGAATTAAAGAACCAACTCCTTCCATCATCACCAGCCTGAAGACCCAACCTTTAGCACTTCAACATCTCCCCTCCTCCTCCATTGCTGACGGCTCATCCATCGAGCCCCATCTTCCTCTCACATTCTCCCACTTCTTACTTTCACATCACGGTCATGCCTTCTATGATGTTTTAGGCTTAAAGCCAAAATCCAGAAGAGATTGGAGATGATTTGGTTAGGACTTGAAAAGGTTAGAGAATAATTAGTTAGTGCTTAAACATTTTCACCGCTTTTATTTATCATGCTTCAACTCAAGCTTAAAAGAATTACTTATTTATTCCTAAGGCTATGCCCCTCCTTATACAGGCTTAAGTAGGAGGTCAATACCACCTTCTATCTTAAATTGAAGGTCACAAAGGAGACTCTATCTCACATGCACCTTTACACCTCTCCTTTTTATTTAAAAGTTAAGTCTTACCATAAAAGTTGATATCCTAAATATATTGGATGATTCTGCCTATGAAATCATCCAAAAAGTGTATTTTCATAAATGGTAACAGGTTTTTTAATTTCATTTCCCTTATTTCCTAAGCAAATAGCTATATGTAAAAATTCGAACAAGTTTTGATGGTTAAAAAGCTGCTTATCGATAAATAGATTTTCATTTACATTATTGATATTTTTTCAAAGTAATTTTTTAAAAAGAATATTTTCCCTAACAAGTTTACCATCATTTCTTATAATTTAGAAGGGTTCAAAAGCTTTTTAAATCATTTTAATAACATTTATTCCAATATTCAAATATTTGAATAACTCAGATATTTAAAAAATAATTGTTTGAAAATAGAGATCGTTATATTCGATCCACTTAGAATATTTCATCCTCAAAATTTCAAATCCAGTAATAGATGAAACTATCACTCAACAATTTTAACATCATTCAAAATCGCTTTGACAAGAAACTTTTACCTAATTTGCCTAAGTTCAAAATCCTCTGATCGCACAAGAATGATAAATAATCAACTTAGCGTACCTTACGCTTAAGAACCTCAGTTTTTTACTTAGTAGACGATTCATAATACGTCATAACAAACTTAAGATTCATCCCCTAAACTCTCCATATGCCTACAACACAGAGTATGGACATATTAAAACCTATACGATGCATATGGACTATCCATACAAAATATCAATTCTGGTCACTTGCTCGGTCATATAAATTTCATTTCCTAACTAGTATAGATCACTTGACCTCTCTATTGCATATTTCGATCAAGTTCCTGAATTCTAAACCCCTATTATCCTTACATAGCCATATACTATGATGGAAAACATTGGGATCATAGCTAGAATCTGTATCAAGTTTTCTTCGTCAAGAATCTAGCGAAAAATCCTTGTTCACACCAATGTAAATCACTTCGAAATCATGTACTTGAATAATGGACCCGGAATAGCTATGCGAATAAAATGATCATGTGCAACTTACATACTTATCCTATTGGTTTCTCAACTATACGAATATGTTTTTTGACTTTCTTTTACACAAATAGTAGGTTCTATTCAATACTAAAATCATATATGAATTATTCCAAAATATATAACTCCAAGTCTATAAATATTGCAAAATCAAAGTTCATATTCATATGATACCACATGACATCCTAATAATATATGCAAAACATCATATTTGTTTTACTTAACAAGCATGTTCAACAAATTTAAAACCTATCTTAACTTACTACCTACTCAATTCAAGTCTTATATAAAGTCAACCTTATATTTTCTCAAAACACTTAGTTTCAAGTTCTATAAAAATTTGGAAGTTTCCAACTATCCAAAATTGCCAAAAATCCTATATCATTTTAACAAATGAATACTACCAAACAACATATCATAGCATGATGCGCATACCATATAATCCTAATGCATAGGTTACATGTGTCCATAAAATATCTTAACAAATCTCAATAATTTATTTAACATATATTATCACCCAGTTTTATTACAAATCATATTGAAATAATAGTATATATAGTCTTTTGTATAACAAATCATACTTTTGAAATCAAATCATTACTAAAACAACCTTATAGCATACCCCACTTAAAACTCAAAAATGAACGTCGATGATGTGGAAGTGATTAACAGAATTATTTTCAATGACATGTGTGAGTTCATTACATCCAATTCATGCGTTTCGGACTTAACAATAAATCATTTTAAAATGGTATCAAATATTTCATAAATATTACTAAGTACCATGTCCCAATTCCATAAACCAATTTTCCAAATACTTACTTTCAAATAATACAACTTTATTTTTCCAAAATCTTGAAAAACATTTCAAGGACACTAGGATTTAAGTTCTCAGAATATTAGTTTAATGATACTTGTTTACAAATCAAGTTTTATAAACCATACTTACATAAAATTGCATTTTCATATAAAATCTTTTCACAAATGTTCATTTCCATAATAACTTATCTCTCCTTTAGATTAAAATAAACATCCTTTACTAAATTAAACCTTTAACACAAAATTACCATCGAAGGCTTTATAGTCAAGCCATGAAATTAAATTCGCAAGATGTTCATTTCAATGTATCTAGAAATAATGTCTAGACAACCTATGTAGTAGAAGGTAAAACAGCTTATAAATTGGTTTTACAAAAGCAAACAATTAACAAATTATTGAAAATACTCATAAACTGGTTGAGCATGATCAAACAAAGTAATAAGGGGTATCGAATGAACATCATTAATCCCTACACTATTTTAACTATATTTTGTTAATTCACTTATACAGTTTATCTTATGCAAGATCTTTAATTTTCACAATTATAATTGGCTTTAAAGTGCACGTTTATAACAAATACGAATTCACTCATATATGTATAATACACTCAACTCATGCTAGGACATTTTATTACCCTATCTCTTAGTGAATCGTACCCCACCAAAGCCATGGTTCTTGCTTAACCTTTAGCTCTAATACTAGCTACAATGATATATCCTCTCTACCCCAAATGTCGACATTAACACATCAACGGTATTGTGTGCCAAGTATCCAAGTGCCAACAGGATGAATTGATAGGGTGAATAAAATAAAAACAAAAACTAACAAGGAAGAAGAGAACACAACATCATAATCTCATTAGCAGAATGGTAATATAATATCAAAGGTAGTACAAAGAGTTACTTTGATACAAAAATTTTGGATTTACAAAACCTAAGTACTATCATTACCCCTGATAGTTATAACAACATATCCTCATAAATGTTGATATGTACAACATAGTAATGTAGCGAAAATAAGAATCCTATGGTAGGTAAAATATCTAGCTCGACTTCTCAAGCTCTAAAGAACATCAATAAAATCCCATCTTTCTCTATGCGAAGAATTTAAGGAAAGTAAAAACCAAGCGTCAGGCATAAATCTAGCATTAGAAACTCAATAAATTGTGTACAGCATATACCAATACTTTTGAGACCATATGGAATGCCATAACCATTATTGTGATGCCCCACCTCTATACTTGCACTAGCCAAGGAAAGTACGAGGTAATATTGTCGACTAGCACGAAGATTAGGGTTGTTGAGGAGTGACCGTCCGTGCAATTGCTTTGTGCGAGCACCAATGTGTCATATATTATAACGTGCCTAAGAGGAAATCCGACATACCGATACAAACTCAAAGCTACTACACAATGGCTAAGTGATCTTCAGAAACAAATGTAGAAATAAGCATAACACAAACCAGTCACGAATATCCATATCACAAAGATGGAAACATATATGAATATTACACATATAAGTGTACATCAGAGTAGTGGTCAAATAAGACCGCAATATCACAAAAGAATAGGTATAAGTGCTAGACAAAAGAATAAGTATACATGAAGGAGTCTTTATCTCGTATGTATAACAACAAAAACTACTAAACTAGAGTAGCTAGTCAAAAGTCAAATAATGTTCCCAGAAGAGGAGTCAAGCAGAAACACCTGTAACATCTCGGTCTGACCCAAGTATTATTAAATAAGAAAATAATAAATGGATTAGTCTAACTATAAATATCAAATAAAATGAGATAGAATAAGGGATATGATTAAAATGTATGATAACAATAATGCCATACCATGACAAGTATACATTTAACAACAAAAATCATACAGTATCTCAAGAATCTCAGAAATAAAAAAGAATGTCATATTCTTTATTTTATTCACCATACCACAAATATTGACAAATATATCAATGCCAATCACAAAATTGGGGAAACACAAATTCTAGAAATCAACAATTAGAAATCCAGAAATCAAAAAGGACGAGGCCTATCACAAAACGGGAGCATGAAAGCTCACCAACACGTGTATGACAAATGGAACGCAATTCCATGGTTGCTAACCATCAATTTTGAGCTGAGGCTCCACAAACGGCCCGAAGACCATGGGTCGCTACCCCACTAATTTTTGAGACGATGCTCCACAGAAACGGGGTTTAGTCTCCCTCGTAGACAAAGAGACATTGCACATTGCTAGTCTAAACCACAAAATGATCATCGATCATCAAGAAGTGTCGATTACACTAAGCTAGTAAATAAATGAGTTTAGCTTCATGTCCCATAACCACTGGCTTAACTTAAATATTTACGAACAAACTGTAGATCTCCACTCGAAGATTGTTACAAGATTTTCAATCGAAGAAGTCCAAAAATTAACCGACGAAGTAAACGCAAGCGTTTCATACCGCTTGTTTTGCTAAGTCGTTTAATGAGATTTCTCGAACGATTGAGGAAAAGATTTATATATACTAATAGGCTGGAAAACGATTTTATAAATGAGCTTTATATTAAAATAGAGTTGAAATCAACTTTTTGAAAGAGTTTGAATATTTACTACTAGTATAGAAACCTTTGTATTTTAAAGTGATAAATCACAAAATTGATTGTAGAAACAATCAATCACCAACAACCCACATATGAAGATGTGAATTAAATCCAAAGAAATCGATACCAAATCCTTCAAAATGGATATTCCCAAAAATCCAATGAAAGAATTCATTCAAGTCGATAATAAGTGATGAAAAATAATTGGATCGACATGAATCGGTTAAAATTGGAAATTTACTCAAAAATAGCCAAAGTAGGCAAAATTGACAGTTTCAGACTTCTGGTAGATGTTTCTAGACATCTGACCCTATGTTCTGGAAATTATATTCTTTTCTCCTTTCTCTTTTAATTCCTGGGCCATTTCAGACTTTTTTAAATTTTCAACCGGACATCTGAATTTGGTTTCAGAGGTCTAGATTTTGTTTCAGACGTCTGGATTTTGTTTCTGCCTTTTCTAGACACCTTTCCAGACATCTAGATTTTTCAACCAGACGTCTGGATTTGGTTTCAGACGCTTGAAATTAATTTCAGACGTTTGAAATTTTCTCCTAGGCAAAAAAAAATAGCTTAGAAAAAAATGGCAAATCCAAACCGAAATGCGATCGAACGAGCGATGGATGCTAAGGATTTATGCCAATCGACAACCCAGCACTATACGATCTTCAATACACCACAAATAACATGTTCAAACATCAAAGATAGGATCTTTAAAGATTTTGACTTCAAAACACCAAAATTGAAAAATTCACCAAATCAATTCAAATCAAAAGCAAATGAACATGAATAGATGTTAGGAATTCATACCTAACAACAATGAAAGCTATAGACATAGATGTGAGTTCAAAAACTCACCTTTTACTCAAAACGGTGGAGAAGAAGCTTGAAAACAAAGGGAATATCAACTACTATTCAATTTCAACTCTAAAAGCTCCAAACTATGATCATAAGTAAATATTTCCTAAGTTAGATTATAGGAAATTTCTGAAATTGGAGAGAGATTGAGATGGAGAAGAAGATTATGCTTGCCTAAGCTTCTCTTTGATTTTGGAGCTAGAACTTGAATTTGCAAAAGAAACTAAGGCTTAGGATTTTAATTTCAAATCTCTTCCCCTGTTTTTAATAATGCTTAAAGTGTTAGGAAATGAGAATGCATAAAGAGGAGAGGGGGTGGAGCTAGGGTCTTATGTTAGGTTATTGGGCTGAAACCCAAACCCAAAGCCCTTAGTGAAAATGTCAAAATTCAAGCTAACTCCAAATATATTAATGTTTGCATTTAAAAAGGTCACAAATGCCATTTTGAACTCAATGGAAGTGGTCTCGAGTCCCAATTCGGCTGTTTGGAAAAAGTAGCATTTCGGACTTAAATCCGACAAACGATGCTATATTTAAATAAAATATTTAAATATCCAATTGTAAAATATGTGGATTATTAAAGACTCCGCTGCTTAAATAAATTGCATCCTCGTAGTACTTAAGAAGAAAATAAAAAGTAACAACCATAAAAGCATATCGACTCAGAAGAAAATTGTAGGTAAGAAGTTCACCTCTAAGGAGCACGAGAGAGTAAGTCCGGATGCGTTCGCTCGATGAATTCTCTTGATTCCCAAGAGTAATCCGTAGGATTTAGGGACCATTGAACTTTCACAAGCAGGACATCTTTGTTACGAAGATGTTTAACCTCCGTAGCAATGATAAGAATAGGATGTTGCTCGTAAGTCAAATTAGGCGAAACTTCAATTTCTTCCACAACACTGGGCTCAAGAATAGAATCAGAATCTCGAAGGAATTTCCGAGTTGAGAAACGTGAGATATGTCATGAATAGAAGAAAATTGAGTCGGTAATAAAAGGAGATAAGCCATGGAACCAATACGTTCGGTGATGGGAAATGGACCAATATATTGAGTCGCTAACTTTCCCGATTGACTGAAACGCACAAAACGCTTCATGGGTGAAACACGAATAAACACCAAATCTCTCACAAAAAATTCTAATTTCCTTCTTCGGTTATCGGCATAGGATTTTTGTCTACTTTGGGCTTCCTTCATCCTATGATGAATAAGGTCAATCTTTTCTATGAAATCACGAATAAAATCTGGGCCTAAAACCATCTTCTTACCGACCTCAAGCCAACAAGAAGGAGATCTACACGGCCTTCCATAGAGTGCCTCGAAAGGTGCCATACCAATACTAGATTGGAAGCTATTATTATAGGAAAACTCAACAAGTGAAATATGATCTTTTCAACTTCCACCAAAATCAAGAACACATGCAAGAAGAAGATCTTCAAGAGTTTGATTCACACTTTCGGTTTGTCCATCGGACTGAGGATGATAAGCGGTGCTAAAATTAAGCTTCATTCCCAAAGCTTTTTGAAGACTCTTCCAAAATCCACTAGTAAACAATGGATCACGATCGCTAATAATAGAGGTAGGAACTCCATGCAATTTAATGATTTCCTTAACATAAAGTTTGGCCAAAAGAGGTACGGTCCGATTAGAACGAACGGGAATAAAATGGATGGATTTTGTAAGTCTATCAACTATCACCCATAGGCTATCATAGCCCGACGAGGAAGTCCGTCAATAAAGTCCATAGAGACTTGATCCCACTTCCAAACAGGAATATCGAGAGGTGGAATAACCTACCGGGCCTTTGATGCTCGGCCTTCACGAGTTGGCAAGTTATGCAATGCTTGATGAAGTTAGCAATATCAGATTTCATTCCATCCTAATAATAAAGTCGCTTCATATCCGCGTACATTTTACTACTACCGGGACGAATGGTAAATTTAGAACAATGAGAATCTTCTAAAATTTCTTTACACAGATCACTAATATTTGGCGCGATAAGTCTACCAAGTTTTCGAATGCCGCCACGAGCATTAATGTCAAAGTCTTTCTAACCTTCAATGTTAATTTTATCCCTACTACTTTGGCTAAGAAGAGCCAATTTGGGATCTAGCTTTTGAGCTTCAAGAATGCAGTCTAAAAGAGAAGGATAAGTCTCAAGGCAACATAAAACAAGAGAGGAACATAAATCGGATTCACAATCTCGAATCTCGCAAGTGGAAAAAATTCCAAGATCATTCCATTCAGATATCATCATAGAAACAACCGCTTGTTATTTACGACTAAGTGCATCCGCAATACGATTTCCCTTTTCGAGAGTATAAAGAATATCAGGATCATAAGATGCAAGGAACTCGAGCCAACATTATTGATGCAAATTAAGTTCCTTTTGAGAAAATAAATACTTCAAAGATTTATGATCGGTATAGAGAAAAAAATTCTCTCCCAAAAGATAATGACGCGTAATTCGAAGGAAGAAACAATAGCCGCGAGCTCTAAATCATGAGTGGCATATCTAGTCTCGGCAAGCTTTAATTGCCTAGAAGAATAAGCAATAACACGTTCCCTTTGCATGAGAATGGCTCCTAAACCAACATTACTAGCATTGGTATAAACAATAAATTCTTGCTTCCCTTTGGGAATCACGAGAATTGGAGCATCGAAAATGAGTTCTTTTAATTTTTGAAAAGAAGCTTCACATTTGTATGACCAATGTACTTGACTCCCTTCTTTGTAAAACTAGAAAGAGGCACGGAAATTTTAGAAAAGTCTTTTATGAACCGATGGTAATTGCCCGCCAATCCAAGAAAACTATGGATTTCCATCACACTCACCGGTCTCTTCCAATTTTGAATCTCTTCGATCTTTGAAGGATCCATGAAAATTTTAGGTTTGGAAATAATATGACCGTGAAATTTGACATGAGATTGCCAAAACTGACACTTAGAAAAATTTTCTTTCAATTGGTTGCTCCTTAGAGTTTCTAACACAATCCGAATATGCTTTTCATGCTCTTCCTCGGTTTTAGAATAAACAAGAATATCATCTATATAGATGAGAACAAATTGATCGAGGAAGTCTTTGAAAACTCGATTCATAAATTCAACGAAATAAGCTGGAGCATTCGTTAAACCAAATGGCATAACAGACCATTCATAAGATCCATAACATTTACGGAATTATGTCAAAGGAACGCTATCCTCTGCAATACGAAGCTGATGAAAACCAGTTGCTAAGTCTAACGGTGAAAAGACTCTAGCACCACTAAGTTAATCAAAAATATCATCAATTTGAGGTAAAAGATATTAATTCTTAATGGTAAGATCATTAAGCTTGCGGTAGTCAACACAAAGTCTAAGTGCACCATCAGATTTCTTCACAAAAATAGCTGAAGTTCCCTAAGGAGAGGAACTAGAATGAATAAATTGCTTCGTCTCCAATTTAGATAATTATTTACACATCTCCTCATTTTCTTGATTAGACATACGATAAGGATGACAAGTGATAGGTAGAGCTCTAGGGATGTTATGAACTCAATTGCTCGCTTGGGTGGTAATCCTAAAGCAGGCTCAAATATGTCAGAAAATTTACGAACAACGTGAATGAGAGAAATGACATCCTCCTCATCATCATTATCGTCATCATGAGGGTTTAAAGATTATGAAGAAGCTGCCAAGTTAGAATCCGAACCTTTAAGAACAATAAAAATCTGCTTAACAGATTGAGGATGTCGAAGATGAATAGTCCGCTCAGGACATAGGATATGGGCTTCATAATGGTTAAGCCAATATATTCCCAAAATCATTCCGAAGCCTAAGTAACGCATGACATACAAATCAGCACGGAAGGAAAAATCACATAAAAAAATCTCGACATCACTACAAAGAAAACTGAGTATTACGGAACCACCAACTGGATTCGCAATTCTCAAAGAAGTCATTAAAGCCATTATACTTAAATAAAAAGTACCAACAAGTTCTTTTGATATAAAAGAATGGGATGCACCCATATCAAATAGAACTCTAATACGGTGATCATGAAACATAATAACGCCATCAAGGATAGAATGGGAAATACCTTGACCATGAGAAGTGTTACTAGGGGCTTGCACAACATTTAGCTTTCCGTTGTTCTTACTTTGAAGTTTGGGACATGCAGATATATAATGACCTGAACTTTTGCAATAGTAACAAGCAAGGGGCTTTGAACACTTATTTGCATAATGGTCTTTAGAACCACAATTGTAGCATTGCCCACCACTAGAGGTAGAAGTCTTTGCCACTGGAGTTGCTTGCTTCCCTTCCTTGTTGGGATAAGGACCTTTGAACTTATTAGGCCTCTTCTTGTCGTTGTTGAAGTTCGGTTTGGCACTCCCAACTTCAACATCACTCTCTTTATCTGCCTCTTCAAGTCGAAGAGCGATATCAACAAGTTGGTCGAAAGAAACTTCCAATTTTAGAGGTAAAGTCTTTTTGAGATTCTTATTCAAGCCATAGATGAACCTCTGATTTTTCTTCAGTGGGGTTTTTATATACTCGACCCCATATTTAGAGAGGGCTTCAAAAGATGCGACATAATCTGCCATAGAAGATTCACGTTGAACAAGGTTAATAAAACGACGGGCCAGAGTCACCATTTCAGCTTCTGGTACAAACTCCGATTCAAATCTTTCCTAGAATTGCTCCCAAGTAAGATCTGCTTTAATAATTTCAAAAATCAAAAGCTCATACCAATCTAATGCTCTTTCTTGGAGCATACTAGAAGCCACTTGGAAATGATGCAGATCAATAAGATTCATACGAGAAAAGATGCGATTGCTTATTCTAAGCCAAACTTGGACTTAGATATCGCCCTCGGAACCCTTAAACGGCTTTCCACCCAAATTTGTATAATTACTTCATAGGCGTGCAAATGCGGATTTCGGGTGAGTAGGCTCTGGAACAGGTCCGAAATCTTGAGCATTCTTTACAAGATCTAAAAGCTACTGGGCAGACATAAATACTCCATCCTGAGGAGTAGCACTGGATTGAACGGCACTGGGACGACCAGCTCTAACCATTTCTCTTCTTTAAGAAAGAATGAAAGAAGAGGAAAAAGGTTATTCTCAGAATAAATGTCAAAAAATCGTGATTGATAAAACAAGGCATCATAAAAGAAAATAGGATAGAACGGGTCCTAAGACTCGGATAATTCCTAAGGCACGATTCCTAAGAAGTACTTAGGACTATGATTCTTGCTAGATTACTCTACATTGTACCGAAGTTTGGCTTTGATACCAAGCTGGGACGCCCCACCTCTATACTCATGCTAGTCGTGGACAGTATGAGGTAATGTTGTCGACTAGCACGAAGAATAAGGATGTTGAGGAGCGACCATTCGTGTAATTGCTTTGTGCGAGCACCGATATTTAAAATAGTAAAATATGCATAAGAGGAAATTTGAATACCGATACAAACTCAAAGCTCCTACATAGTGGCTAGGTGATTGTCGAAAAAAGTATAGAAATAAGCATAACACAAATCAGCCACAGATATCCATATCACCAAGGCGGAAACAGATATGAATATTACACATATAAGTGTACATCAAAGTAGTGGTCAAATAAGATCCACAATATCACAAAAGAATAGGTACAAGTGCTAGACAAAAGAATAAGTATACATCAAGGAGTCTCTATCTCGTATGTATAACAACAAAAACTACCAAACTAGAGTAGTTACTCAAAAGTCAGATAAAGTTCCCAGAAGAGTAGTCAAGCAGAAACACCTGTAACATCTCGGTTTGACCCGAGTATTATTTAATAAGAAAATAATAAACGGATCAGTCTAGCTATAAATATTAGATAAAATGAGATAAAATAACAGATATGATTAAAACGTATGATAACAATAATGCCATTCTATGGCAAGTATACATTTAACAACAACAAAAATCATACAATATCTCAAGAATCTCAGAAATAAAAAAGAAAGTCATATTCTTTATTTTATTCACCATACCACAAATATTGACAAATATATCCCAATCACAAAATTGGCAAAAACACAAATTCTAGAAATCATTAATTAGAAATCTAGAAATCACAAAGGGGGAGGCCTATCACAAAATAAGAGTTCAAAACCTCACCAACACGTGTATCACAAACAAAACGCTATTGCATGGTTGCTAACCATCAATTTTGAGATGAGGCTCCACAAACGGCCCGAAGACCATGGGTCGCTACGCCACCATTTTTTGAGCCGATGCTCCACAGAAATGGGGTTTAGCCTCCCTTGTAGACAAAGAGACATTGCACATTGCTAGTATAAACCACAAAATGATCATCATCGATCATCAAGAAGTGTCGATTACACTAAGCTAGTGAATAAATGAGTTTAGCTTCATGTCCCATAACCACTGGCTTAGCTTAAATATTTGCGAACAAACTGTAGATCTCCAGTCGAAGATTGTCACAAGATTTTCAATCGAACAAGTCTAAAAATTAACCGAAGAATTAAAAGCAAGCATTTCATACCGCTTGTTTTGCTAAGTCATTTAACGAGATTTCTCGAACGAATAAGGAAAAGGTTTGTATATATTAATGGTTGGAAAACGATTTTATAAACGAGCTTTATATTAAAATAGAGTTAAAATCATCTTTGTGAAAGAGTTTGAATATTTATTACTCGTATAGAAACCTTTGTATTTTAAAGTGATAAATCACAAAAATTATTGTAGAAACAATCAATCACCAACAATCCACATACGAAGACGTGAATTAAATCCAAAAAAATCGATAGCAAATCCATCAAAATGGATATTCCTAAAAATCCAAAGAAAGAAGTCATCGAAGTCGATAATAAGTAATGACAACTAACAAGATCGACATAAATCGATTAAAATTGAAAATTTACTCAAAAATAGCCAAAATAAGCAAAATTGATAGTTCGTAACGTCTGGTAGGTGTTTCCAGACGTCTGGCTTTATGTTTTGGAAATATATGCTTTCCTCCTTTCTCTTTTTATTTCCTGGGCCATTTCAGGCGTCTGAAATTTTCAATCAGACCTCTGAATTTGCTTTTAGACGTCTGAATTTGCTTTTAGACGTATGGATTTTATTTCAGACGTATGGATTTTGTTCCTGCCTTTTCCAGACCCTTTCCAGACGTCTAGAATTTTCAACCAGACGTCTGGATTTGGTTTTAGACGTCTGAAATTAATTTCAGATGTCCGAAATTTTTGGCTAGGAAAAAAACAGTCTACACAAAAAACGGCAAATCCAAACTGAAATGCGCTTGAACGAGCGATGGATGCTACAGATTTATGCCAATCGAAAAACTAGCATCATCGGCTCTTCGATACGCCACAAAGAACATGTTCAAACATCAAAATAGGATCTTTAAAGATTTTGACTTGAAAACACCAAAATTGGAAAATTCACCAAATCAAATCAAATCAAAAGCAAATGAACATGAATAGATGTTAGGAATTCATACCTAACAACAATGAAAGCTATAGACATAGATGTGAGTTCAAGAACTCACCTTTTACTCAAAAACAATGAAGGAGAAGCTTGAAAACGAAGGGAAGATCAACTACTCTTCAATTTCAACTCCAAAAGCTCCAATCTAAGATCGTAAATAAATATTTCCTAAGTTAGGTTATAGGAAATTTCTGAAATTGGAGAGAGATTGAGATGGAGAAGAAGAAGAGGATGCTTACCTAAGCTTCTCTTTGATTTTGGAGCTAGAACTTGAATTTGCAAAAGAAACTAGGGCATAGGATTTTAATTTCAAATCTCTTTCCCCACTTTTACTAAAGCTTGAAGTGTTAGGAATTGAGAATTGTGACGACCCACATTTCGGAAGGTTTAAATCGACAATAATCCATACATGTCTGACTTAAACAATCCGGAACGTAGATAATCAATGGATTTAAAATAATAAAAATAAGAAGAGAAGAAGAAAAAAATCTCACAGCAGAACGATAAAATATAATAATCAAATAAAAATTTATAAAGTTGTTTACGGTACATTTGATTATAGTCTATACAAATTTGTCAGAGTTAAACTTCATTTCATTTAAATTCACTGCTCAGTTTGTCTAATTTTATTCAAGTTAAATTTCTTATCATTCCCATTTTACAAATTTTAAAATTTATTTTTAGCTTAAAATTCTTAAATCTATAAGTTACCCAATTTATTCATCTTATTATTCTACCCAATTCATTACAATTGCATTTCATATTTTACTTAAGCTTCTTAAGTCAAACTTCATTTTGGTTACTTAACTTCACTAACCCCATTTAGTTTAACAATGCTAAGCCAATTTATTTTATTTCATATCTCAAGTTCAAATTTATTTTATTTGCTTATTTAAAATGCTTAACCATTTTAAAATTTTACCTTTACTTCCCTGTTCAAGTTTACAAGTTATAACTTATTTTTTTCTATTCGATTTTATAAGTTTCAAACTTATTTTTTTATATACTATTTTCAATTATAAGTTCAAATTTTTTTTTACATATTTACTAAATCATACTTAGAATATATTTTCAACCAAACTTGTTTTTAATCAAAATAAATTTCTTTTGGTAGTAATTTTCACTTAGAAACTCGAAAATGAATACTGACAATGTTGCAGTCATCCCCAGCATTATTTCCCAGCGACCAAGCAGTTTAATGCTTTATTTTGCTACAAAATATTTTCAAAATATTTTTCTAGTCAAAACTCTTTCAAATAATACCTTTAATATTAATTTTTAAGGCTTTGAAACAAATTTAAAACAAAAGGATTTTAAATTCAAAATTTCTCAATTTTTAAAATCATTTCTATATATAAGTTTGATTATAATATACTTATACAAATTTTCTTAGCTTATTATCGAAATATTCCATTAAGTTTCAAGTTGGTCATTTTAAACAATTCTTGTTGCAATTATATTACAATTCAATTTAGTTATCAATGCTTTATAAAATAAAATTCATTAATTATTCGTTTTATTTAACTAAATCGATGAGAATTAAATATTATCATCACCTAACAATAATTTAATTAAAATTTTCATTATATATATAATATAATTTAGGCAAAAATATTCCGTTTACTCTATTTTTAAAACATTATGTCGAATTGCCTCGTTTAAGTGTTTAAAAACCCCTATCGATAACGCGGCGTCCCGCACATCGACCAGAATTCATAAACAACTCAACGGATAAGCAAAAAAACAATATAAAACTATTTATAACACTAATAAGTACGCACTCTCATATGTATACTTTCAAACAGACTCATTCTAGGGTACTACTACCCTATCTCGAATGAGTCAAACCCCACAAAGCCAAGTTATCGCTAAACCTTCGCTTTGATACCAACTGCGACGATCCACATTTTGGAAGGTTTAAATCGACAATAATCTACACATGTCTGACTTAAACAATCCGGAACGTAGATAATCAATAGGCCTATAATAAGAAAAATAAGAAGAGAAGAAGAAAACAAAACATAGAATCTTATAGCAGAATGATAAAATATAATAATCAAATAAAAAATTTATAAAGTTGTTTACTATACATTTGATTATAGTCTATACACATTTATCAGAGTTATAAATATACATCAAGGAGAAATAATCAAAGTAGTAGAATATAGCATGATACAGGGTATAAAAACAATAGTAATATACCAAAGAATAGTCTTCAATACAGTGAAAAAAGACACAGGGCTGACCCGAGCGTAATGAGAAAAACAAAACACTTGAGTCAGGACTAAAATACTCTTATGTAAGTCAAATCAATATCACAAATATGAGTGCAATAACTTAAGAGATGTTACGGGATTTTCCATCTCCTAAGGATCCGTTAAACTATTTATATATAATAGTATTCGCTATAATATATAATGTTTATCAGTAAAATAAATATTAAAATACCGTTAAGGCTTTACATTGATCCACCTTAACATGTTTTACAGTTTTAAACAAAAGTCGTAATGGGCTCGTACAGGGATAAATATGAAAATACACGTGAGGCAATGCCCAAGGTAGGATTCTACCAGTTTACCCTTTCTGGCTAGTCGTAACCCATCCATGGCCGACCGCGACAATCGATCCAAATGACAAGTAAGGTGCGCTCATCGAATCCGAAACTACAATAGTAATACGAGGGATCAGCATCGCTAGAGGTAGCTAACCTCAATGGCCAGACATAGGCTCCTATTTTAGTCATTTTAATTATGACACGAATGTCAAGGCTATCCATCATGGTTTTCTTACTTTATTCCAGTAAACGTCACCAATTCAACCACTACATTCTGTCCACCGCGTACACAGTTGTCAAAGTAGTTCCAATATTGACAGAGAGTATGCCAATAATAGGTCCCGATATCTTTAACAACCAGTCGTCATTTTACACACCGGTTGATTCTTTTACAATTCGAAGCAATTTGCCCTTGATATCAAAATATCATATTCGTTTCCAAATCGAATCCATTTCGAAATCATCCTATATTCGCTTAAAAATCAAATCCATTTCTAAATTTATCATATATTCAAAATTATCGATTTTGTCCGATAAATCGATTTCACTTCCAAAATTGATTTGAATTCAATTTAGGTTATAATCTTCACTTTACCTAGTTCGTATTTAAATCCAAAATTTAAATATAAACAATTTACCCTTTAACCAGTTTGATTTTTAGAAAATAGTTTAAATAGTTTAAAATAGTTAAGTAGTAAAAAAATAGTTTAATATAAATAATTTGAATATAAAAATGGTTCATATAATAAAATAGTTTGCAAAAATCAAAATAGTTCGAATATTTAAAGAATATAGATTTTAAATCATTTATACTAAAATATTCATTTTTAAAATAATTCCAAAGTAAAACCGGTCAACTTCCCAATTTCCTACCCAAATCAATTCCATTTCGATTTAGTTGTTTCAGTTCGGATTTCAACTCGAATAAAATTCGATTCCATACAAATTTTTTTCCAAATTCAATTTCCATTTCCAGTTTAATTGAAATCTCAATTCCAAATTAATTTCCAATTCCAATTTCAAATTAATTTAAATTTCAATTTCAAATTAATTTCCAATTCCAGATTAATTTAAATTCCAGTTTCAAATTTATCTCCCATTTCCAATTCTAAATTAAATTTCAAAATGTCAATAGAAATACTAAAATCAAATTTACTTCCAATGCCAAATTTTTCAATCTAAATTTTCAATTTATAATTCGATTCCAAACTCAATTTTTTTGAAATATCGTCTCATATCATTCTCCTTATAAATATTCAAAGTTCGAATCAAAGCCAATCTTTAAACAATCCATTTCTGAAATTTGCGATGTATTTCATTTATAACTTAAAAATTTAAACTTTTCTTAATTAAACAATCCCGTTTATTAAGTTTAAATTCCAACATTTCGAGCTCCAATTCAAAATAATTAATTTTCATGAATTTTACTTTTATTCTTAAAACTCAATTAATTTAAATAATTTCAAATCAGCTTTTAAAATCATTTAATTTAACCAACCTGGTGTCCGTATATAATTTTCTAACCTATGGCCAAGTGGATAATTATTTCAATTTAATTTCAAGAATGGATATATGTCATTTAAATCCAAATAGACGTCATAGATATATATCGTTTCAACCTATTTCTTAATTTATTCGAAATAATTCAATTACATATTTATCCACTGTAAATAATACACAGGGTGATAACATGATATACAAATAAACATCCAAACATCCAAAATATCAATCAATAACATCCATCTCAACCAAACACCCAAACAATCAATATTCACAATAGTCAACCAACTTTTGATAAATCGGGAATTTTACTCGCAATTTAAAATCCTAAATTAATTTTTTAACCGTCAAAAATAAATTTTATCAATTTATTCAACTGTCAATTAAATGTCAAATTAAATTATCCAACAACCATCAACAATTCTAATTATTTCACAATATAAACTTCTAACATAAGATATAATAGTCAACCGTGAGTGTTAAAAACACTCACCTTCCATTTGGAACTGAAAATATATTTCAGCTTCAAATAAATTCAAATTTCCACTCCAAGCTGTAGACAACGATGCTACGAATCCTTTGCAACTCATTGCGTTCGAAACGGATGTCATATGGAAAGGATATGATTTAATTAGTACCGATAAATTTAAATTTTATAACACCAATTTACAAAATAAAATAATAAAGCAATAAATAAACACACGCTACCTCGTTCTTCTCCTCCCAGCCGAGCTCGCGCAATTTCCTCTGCACCAAACCATAGTCACCACCGTTGACTACCATCGTCACCACCTCATGTACGCACGCCACACCCATGCATGCCGCCGCCCCTCGCGACTACACTGCTTGACCCTAATCGAACGCCGCGTCTAACACAAGCGCGAAGCAACGATCACCCATAACCTTGAAACCCTAATTCGAGGCAACGCACCTACTCCCCGCGCGCCCCTTAGCTCGCCTTTTTCCAGTCACCTCAACAACATCGATTTCGGCTGTGTTAATCGATCGATTCTTTTTTTTTAATTTGGCTGCGGCCATTTTTTCTTCTGTTTTGTTCGTTGTTTTTTTCTTCTTTTTCTTTCGATCGGCTTCTTTTTTAAGGCTGCGGCCACCCTATTTTTTAGATCGACAGATTTTTTTTAACAGCAGCACGATTAGAAATAGAGGAAAGGGAGGGAGATGCGGCTATAAAAGGTATAAAGGGTTGAAAAGGTAATGACTAATATAAAAATATTAATATTTACATAAATATCTCGCTCGAACAACCCATGGAAATCAAAACTCCAAATGAAACTTGCCGTTTGGCGTTTCTAACGTTTTACCCCCATTCCAAATGTAATGGAACAAGTTTCAAATCTAATTCGATCGTATGCGGAAAATAGCCTTTCGAATCGAATTATTTATTTGAATTCCAAATTTAAATCCTATGCATTTCAAGCTTCCATGTCCAAAAGACAAATCCAATCACTACAAAATTTGAAATCCTATAATAATTCTCTATTACGGATCCGATAAAACTAATTTCGTCGAAATCCGAGATAGTGGCCAAAACGGCTATTTTAATATAAAATTTCAAATTTTAAATTATTCATATTTAAATCCACTTTTAAAATTAACAATCTTCATTCATATTTATATAAAATTTGAATCGATTTCTGATACTATTTTTGATTATATTAAATCTGTAATCCGATTATTCAAGTAATCTTCTATATTAAATTTAAACCAATTGAATTACTCAATAAATAAATATTATCGATCATTAAATTTTTATTTCTACTCATATTCATCCAATAATTACCCTAAATTTAATAACTTACAATAGTCGGAAATACGGATCATTACATACTTCCTCGCTCAAAACTTTTCGTCATTGAAAAGGCGTTTAGGTAAAGAGTTTAACATACAAGAGATTTTATTGAAATAATTCACTTTTAACTTTAAAATCTTATTAGAAAATCTTTACTACACTTTTACTATGCCATTCCGCTATCGTTTTATGGAAAATATAATTTATATAGAAAAACAAATTATAAAACCTTCAAAACTTAAAAAAAAATCTAACTCTCGGATTTACGGAAAATTTCGGCAGAGTCTCCATTGCGCGGCTCGATCGAAAAAAGTTTTACAATTCAATATATAACACAAATATAAACAATATATATCAAATATAAATCTCATCTCAATGATGAGGCATCCCAAGGGAAAAAATATAAAATCGCGGTGTTTCATCCGAGTTACGTACCTTATTATTTATAGTACGAGCGAGTTCGCTCGTATTAAGCAAGCAAAGCATGTAAAACTCCGCCTATATGCCCAAATGGTCTTCAAATGTACCTATCTTAACTTAATTCGGAATGTTAGTTACTTATAATGATATAGAAATATGTATAAGCCTAATATAAGCATTTAGCATGGGTTTTGAATTCAAACAACAAAACAATCACAAATACACAACATACAACAATAATATGCAATCAAAACGGTAATGACAATGGGTTGCATTAAAAGAAACCATTTAACTATCAATATCCGTCCAATTAATCCAATTTAATTTATAACTATGTGAATAGTATTATCCAATGCCAACTTTTAGTTTTATTCCACTCATTCCTTATTAACATTCATTTCATTAACACTTTAATCGATTCAATTCAATTCATTGCATTCAAGGAATTTTTATTCAATTAGATTCAAGTTCAATTGATTTTTCATTCAATTTATTCATTTCTAATTGATTTGCATGCAATTATCAATATTAATAAATTACATTCTATTAGTTTACGCTCGTTGACAGTTACATTCATTTTTCTTTCTTCACTTCCATTATTTTATTTCGATAATACATATAATTAATTATATTTAAGTAAATTAATTTCGTACCATATTTCCTATATTTTAACTTGTTTCACATTCACTTATAAATATTTATTTCGTTAATCATGCAATGGATTTAAAATCAATTCATTTGCTTTTAATTTATTTACATTCAACTAATCTGGTTTCAATCCATTTTCTTTCAATCAAACTTTTTATGCATTCACAATTGATTTATTTCAATTCACTATACTCGCATTTAATCGATTGTTCCAATTATTTACACCTGTTTCATCCACATTTAAATCTAATTTACATTCCATTGATTCCTTCAATTCATTAATATTCGCTACAAATTCATTATATCCAATGTTATTCAATTCACTTTGTGAGATTTCAATTTGTTTCACTTTTTATTTAACCTATTTCATATAAATTCATTGGTGAATCATTTATAAAATTATCCCACTTAACCAAGCTTAAATTAAATTTATTTCCACTTAGTCTATCTTTTTTATTTATTTATTATATACTAACATCATTTTTTTTAATTATCTAAGTTTATTATAAATATTTTATACAACACAACTCGCCTTTATTATTATTACTTCACATCTTAAGTTATTATTAATTCATCGATTTACTTCTTTAAGTCAAATTCATATTATTTATTTACCAAAATAAATTTATATTTATAACTCAACTCATATTAATAATCTTCTTTTTTTCACAATTAATTCCTTCAGCTTCTCTTAAGTCCACTTTAAATTATAATTTATTTTCAATAACTTATTCCATATAATATTAGTTAACATTCAATTTTATTTAACTACTCCACTGGCATTTTATTTATTTATATCCAATTTAAATTAAATTCAATTAATCATAATAATTTTTCTTACATTCATTTATTTTTTTAATTCCTACACACTTAAATTACATTTCATTTTATAAAACTTTCAATTTGAATTCATTTGATTAAATCATTTTATAGCTTAAATGAAACTAATTCACTTTACTAATTTATCCAGTTTCATTTAATATCCAATTTAACTTGTTTAAAAATTAAGTTAAACTTCATTTCATTTTAATTCACTGCCTGGTTTATCTAATTTTATTCAAGTTAAATTTCTTATCATTCCCATTTTTCAAATTTTAAAATTTATTTTTAGCTTAAAATTCTTAAACCTATTAGTTACACAATTTATTCATCTTATTATTCTACCCAATTCATTACAATTGCATTTCATATTTTATTTAAGCTTCTTAAGTCCAACTTCATTTTAGTTACTTAACTTCACTAACTCCATTTAATTTAACAATGCTAAGCCAATTTATTTTATTTCATATCTCAAGTTCAAATTTATTTTATCTGCTTATTTAAAATGCTTAGCCATTTTAAAATTTTACCTTTACTTCCCTGTTCAAATTTACAAATTATAACTTATTTTTTTCTATTCGATTTTATAAGTTTCAAACTTATTTTTTTATATACTATTTTCAATTATAAGTTCAAACAATTTTTACATATTTACTAAATCATACTTAGACTATATTTTCAACCAAACTTGTTTTTAATCAAAATGAATTTCTTTTGGTAGTAATTTTCACTTCGAAACTCGAAAATGAATACTGACGATGCTGCAGTCATCCCCAGCGTTATTTCCCAACGACCAAGCAGTTTAATGCTTTATTTTGCTTCAAAATATTTTCAAAATATTTTTCTAGTCAAAACTCTTTCAAATAATACCTTTAATATTAATTTTTAAGGCTTTGAAACAATAAAACAAAAGGATTTTAAATTCAAAATTTCTCAATTTTTAAAATCATTTCTATATATAAGTTAGATTATATATACATATACAAATTTTCTTAGCTTATTATCAAAATATTCCATTAATTTTGAAGTTGGTCATTTTAAACAATTCTTGTTGCAATTATATTACAATTCAATTTAATTATCAATGCTTTATAAAATAAAATTCATCAATTATTCATTTTATTTTATTTAATCGACGATAATTAAATATTATCATCACCTAACAACAATTTAATTAAAATTTTCATTTTATATATATATATAATATAATTTAGGAAAAAATATTCCATTTACTCTATTTTTAAAACATTATGTCGACTTGCCTCGTTCAAGTGTTTAAAAACCCCTATCGATAACGCGGCGTCCCGCACATCGACCAGAATTCATAAACAACTCAACGGATAAGCAAAAACACAATATAAAACTATTTATAACACTAAAAAGTACGCACTCTCATATGTATACTTTCAAACATACACATTCTAGGGTATTACTACCCTATCTCCAATGAGTCAAACCCCACAAAGCCAAGTTATCCCTAAACCTTCGCTTTGATACCAACTGCGACGACCCACATTTCGAAAGGTTTAAAACGACAATAATCTACACATGTATGACTTAAGCAATCCAGAACGTAGATAATCAATGGGTCTAAAATAAGAAAAATAAGAAGAGAAGAAGAAAAACAAAACATAGAATCTCATAGCAGAATGATAAAATATAATAATCAAATAAAAAATTTATAAAGTTGTTTACTATACATTTGATTATAGTCTATACACATTTATCAGAGTTATAAATATACATCAAGGAGAAATAATCAAAACAGTAGAATATAGCATGATACAGGGTATAAAAACAATAGTAATATACCAAACTCCGCCTTCGTCCTCCAAAGAATAGTCTTCAATACACTGAAAAAAGACACACGACTGACCCGAGCGTAATGAGAAAAACAAAACACTTGAGTCAGGACTAAAATACTCTTATGTAAGTCAAATCAATATCACAAATATGAGTGCAATAACTTAAGAGATGTTACGGGATTTTCCATCTCCTAAGGATCCGTTAAACTATTTATATATAATAGTATTCGCTATAATATATGACGTCTATCAGTAAAATAAATATTAAAATAGCGTTAAGGCTTTACATTGATCCACCTTAACATGTTTTAAAGTTTTAAACAAAAGTCGTAATGGGCTCGTACAGGGATAAATATGGGGATAAATATGACAAGGCATGTGAGGCAATGCCCAAGGTAGGATTCTACCAGTTTACCCTTTCTGGCTGGTTGTAACCCATCCGTGGCCGATCGCGACAATCGATCCAAACAACAAATAAGGTGCGCCCATCGAATCCGTAACCACAATAGTAATACGAAGGATCAGCGTCGCTAGAGGTAGCTAACCTCAATGGCCAGACATAGGCTCCTATTTTAGTCATTTTAATTATGACACGAATGTCAAGGCTATCCATCATCGTTTTCTTACTTTATTCCAGTAAACGTCGCCAATTCAACCACTACATTCTGTCCACCGCGTACACAGTTGTCAAAGTAGTTCCACTATTGACAGAGAGTATGCCAATAATAGGTCCCGTTCTCTTTAACAACCAATCATCATTTTACACACCGGTTGGTTATTTTACAATTCGAAGCAATTTGCCTTTGATATCAAAATATCATATTCGTTTCCAAATCGAATCCATTTCGAAATCATCCTATATTCGCTTAAAAATCAAATCCGTTTCAAAATTTATCATATAATCAAAATTATCGATTTTGTCCGATAAATCGATTTCACTACCAAAATTGATTCGAATTCAATTTAGGTTATAATCTTTACTTTAACCTAGTTCGTATTTAAATCCAAGATTTAAATATAAACAATTTACCCTTTAACCAGTTTGATTTTTAGAAAATAGTTTAAATAGTTTAAACAAGTTAAATAGTAAAAAATAGTTTAATATAAGTAATTTGAATATAAAAATGGTTCATATAATATAATAGGTTGCAAAAATCAAAATAGTTCGAATATTTAAAGAATATAGGTTTTAAATCATTTATACTAAAATATTCATTTTTAAAATAATTCCAAAGCAAAACTGGTCAACTTCCCAATTTCCTAACCAAATCAATTCCAAATTCCATTTCGATTTAGTCGTTTCAATTCGGATTTCAACTCGAATAAAATTCGATTCCATACAAAAAAATTCCAATTTAAATTTCCATTTCCAATTTAATTGAAATCTCAATTCCAAATTAATTTTCAATTCCAATTTCAAATTAATTAAAATTTCAATTTCAAATTAATTTCCAATTCCATATTAATTTAAATTCCAAATTCAAATTTATTTAAATTCCAATTTCAAATTTATCTCCCATTTCTAATTCCAAAAATTAAATTTAAAAATGTCGATTTAAATACTAAAATCATATTTACTTCCAATGCCAAATTTTTCAATCTAAATTTTCAGTTTATAATTCGATTCCAAACTCATTTTTTTTGAAATATCATCCCATATCGTTCTCCTTATAAATGTTCAAAGTTCGAATCAAAGCAAATCTTTAAACAATCCATTTCTGAAATTTGCGATGTATTTAATTTATAACTTAAAATTTTAAACTTTGCTTAATCAAACAATTTCATTTATTAAGTTTAAATTCCAACATTTCGAGCTCCAATTCAAAATATTTAAATTTTCATAAATTGGATTTTTATTCTTAAAACTCAATTCATTCAAATAATTTCAAATCAACTTTTAAAATCATTTAATTTAACCAACCTGGTGTCCGTATATAATTTTCTAACCTATGGCCAAGTGGATAAATATTTCAATTTAATTTCAAGAATGGATATGTATCATTTAAATCCAAATAGACGTCATAGGTATATATCATTTCAGCCTATTTCTTAATTTATTCGAAATAATTCAATTACATTTTTATGCACTGTAAATAATACACAGGGTGATAACATGATATATAAATAAACATCCAAACATCCAAAATATCAATCAATAACATCTATCTCAACCAAACATCCAAACAATCAATATTCACAATAGTCAAACAATTTTTGATAAATCGAGAATTTTACTTGCAATTTAAAATTCTAAATTAAATTTTAACTGTCAAACCTAAATTTTATCGATTTAAATGTCAATTAAATGTCAAATTAAATTTATCCAACAACCACCAGTCAATTCTAATTGTTTCACAATATATATTTCTAACATAAGATATAATAGTCAAACGTGAGTGTTAAAAACACTCACCTTCCATTTGGAACTAAAAATAAATTTCAGCTTCAAATAAATTCAAATTTCCACTCCGAGCTATAGACAACGATGCTACAAATCCTTCACAACTCGTCGCGTTCGAAATGGATGTCATATGGAAAGGATATGATTTAATTAATATCGATAAATTTAAATTTTATAAAAATAATTTACAAAATAAAATAATAAAGAAAAAAATAAACGCACGCTACCTCGTTCTTCTCCTCCCAGCCGAGCTCGCGTAATTTTCCCCGCACCAAACCAAAGTCTCCGCCGTTGACTACCATCGCCACCACCTCATGTACGCACACCACACCCAAGCATGCTGCCACCACTCACGACTACACTGCTCAACCCTAATGGAACGCCGCGTCTAACACACGCGCGAAGCAACGATCACCCACAACCTTGAAACCCTAATTCGAGGCGACGCACCTACTCCGTGCATGCCCCTAGCTTGCCTCTTTCCAGTCACCTCAACAACATCGATTTCGGTTGTGTGTAATCAATCGAGTCTTTTTTTTAATTTGGCTGCGGCCATTTTTTCGTTTGTTTTGTTCGTTGTTTTTTTCTTCTGTTTTTTTCGATCGGCTTATTTTTTTAAAGGCTGCGGCCACCCCTTTTTTGGATCGATAGATTTTTTTAAACAGCAGTACGATTAAAATAGAGCGAAGAGAGAGATGTAGCTATAAAGGGTATGAAGGGTTGAAAAGGTAATGACTAATATAAAAATATTAATATTTACGTATATCTCGCTCGAATAGCCCGTGGAAATCCAAACTCCAAATGAAACTTGCCTTTTGGCGTTTCTAACTTTTTACCCCCATTCCGAACGCAATGAAACAAGTTTCAAAGTCTAATTCGATCGTATGCGTAAAATAGCCTTTCGAATGGAATTATTTATTTATTCCAAATTTGAATCCTATGCGTTTCAAGCTCGCATGTCCAAATGACAAATCCAATCACTACGAAATTTGAAATCCTACAATAATTCTCTAGTACGGATCCGATAAAACTAATTTCGTCGAAATCCAAGATAGTGGCCAAAACGGCTATTTTAATATAAAATTTCAAATTATAAATTATTCATATTTAAATCCACTTCTAAAAATTAATGATCTTCATTCATATTTATATAAAATTTGAATCGATTTCTGATACTATTTTTGATTCTATTAAATCCGTAATCCGTTTATTCAAATAATCTTCTATATTAAATTTAAACCAATTGAATTACTCAATAAATAAATATTATCGATCATTAAATTTTTATTTCTACACATATTCATCCTATAATTACCCTAAATTTAATAACTTACAATAGTCAAAAATGCGGATCGTTACAAGAATGAATAAAGAGGAGAGGGGTGGAGCTAGGGTCTTATGTTAGGTTATTAGGCTGAAACCCAAACCCAAAGCCCTAAGTGAAAATGTCAAAATTTAAGATAACTCCATACATATCGATGTTTGCACTTAAAAAGGTCGTAAACATTATTTTTAAACTCAATGGAAATGGTCCTGAATCCTAATTCGGTTGTTTGCAAAAAGTAGCATTTTGGACTTAAATCCGACTAACGATGCTATATTTAAATACCAAATCTTAAAATATGCGGGTTGTTACAATTATTCCCTTAAAAGAACCAGCATCTATTAAGTACATAAGGTGATATGATAGATAATGTCAATGGTGTAGAATATAAATATTATAACTGTTAACGCTTAAAATCGAACGCTAACACCCCGGTGTGTGAAGTGTGAATGTGAAAGCACCACCCGACGGTTCGGGAACAGAATATCAGCAGAAATAACAGAAAATACAGTAAGAGACAGCGATTTTATAGTGGTTCGGCTTAAGGAGTAGCCTACGTCCACTTTAAGTGTCTTTATTACTAATCTTGCTACAAAACAATACAATGCTCCTCAAGTACAAATCTCTTTAGTTACAAAACACTTTGAGCAAGTAGCTTAAGCTTCGATGTAGATGAAAGTCTTCGAATCCATGTCGGATGTGTGAAAGTCTTTCAAAGTATCTTGTAGTGTTCTTTGAAACTTCAAGTGTAAAGTCGGTTTAGAAACTGGCAGAGTATCGGCGCTTGAAGAGATTGTCCCCCAAAAAGGTCCCTTGAAAGTTGGGGATGGCAATGCATTTATAGAGAATTCTGGGCAGGAATTTTCGCCAAGTCCTGAGTCGTGGCCGACTTAGGATAAGCCATGGCCAACTTAGGATAAGCCGTGGCCAACTTAGGATAAGTCGTGGCTGACCTATCGAGCCAAGTCCACGGTTTAGTAGAGGTAAGCTTGTCTACCTGAATTCGTGTCATAAGTCCTAAGTCGCGAATGAGTTGAGAGGATGCGGCATAAGTATCACAGCATTGGATTTTAACTCGGTAGCTTTAGATCGTATGCGACTTAGCATGGGTCGTAAGTCGGTCGTGCCTTAAGTGAAGTTGCTTATGAGCCTTTCTTGTCTCGAGTCATTAGGTCGTCCATTTCTTGAGTCGTTTGCCCCCCTTAAACCATTGAGTCGTTGTTTCCCTTGAGTCGTTGAGTCGTTTGCCCCCCTTAAACCATTGAGTCACTGTCTCCCTTGAGTCGTTGAGTCGGTCATTTCCTTAAGGTATTAATTCGGTAATCCTTCAAGGCTATTAAGTCGGTAACCTATCAAGGCTGTTGAGTCCGTCCATTTTCTTAACCCGCCAAGTCATGGCTTCCTTGAGTCGGTAGGTCGTACCACTTCATGTGTCGTTAAGTTGTGGCTTCCCTTGACTCCTTAAGCCGTTAAGTCGTCCATACCTTGAGTCGTAGGCCGTGAAGTACTCTGAGTCGGCAACTTCCTTAAAGTGTTGAATCGGTACATTCAATTAGGGCAGTTAAGTCGACAAGCTGTTAGGTCGGCATCCTTTTAAGTCATTGAGTCTCCTTAAGTCGTGAGCCCCTTTTTGAGTCGTTGAACATAGGAGTTAACAATTGCCGCTCGAAGTACACGCTTAAGTCATGAATCGTGTGCTTCGACCTAGTTCCTGAGTCGTCAACGACTCAAAGAGGTATGTTAACTTGCTCGTCTTTCAATTTTCTCCCCTATCTTCTATATAAGTCGTCCAGTCGCCTCTTCCTTCTCACTTTTCCGATGGCGAACTCAAGCTAGTTGATCAACAATCCATCTTTTCCATTACATTGCGTAAGTGATCCTGCTCCTTTTCCGATCCTTTACTATCATTGATTCGTGAATTCCACCTTTGAATCTCAAATCACTTCCTCACGCAATGCTTCGCTGTGAATTTCGTTACACTGATAGTTGTTGAACCTGAATTAGTCTGATTCGGCTTTAAGTGATTAACGAGATGACGTCGATGGGTTGCAACACTTCGGTCCAACTGATTTTTGATTTGCGTTAGGATGGCTAAACATTGAATTTGGATGATTTTGAATGATCCGGTATCATGGGAAAATAAGGACTTTTGTTGATGGAGAGGCTAACGGGTTAACAGGTTAAGAGGGGTTACTGATTAGATGAGGGGTTTGCTGGTTGAGTGGATCATTAGTTTGGACACGATCCAGCATTTTTGGGCGACTTTAGAGGCCTTACGACTTAACTCCTGACCGACTCAAATGGATGCGGCATAGGCTCTGAGTCGCAGCCGAGCCAGGACTTGGAGAAATCCATGCCATTTTGAACCGAAACCTTTCCTCCTTATTATGCCTTACGTCTTAAAAGACCAACGTCTTAACTTGCGGGATAAGTCGTGAACGACTCATGACTTTGAGAACTTTTGGACTGTGACTCAATGACCTGAAAAAAATTTGAAAACTTAGAGATGTTGATAGAACTTGATTGTATTTCCAACTTGAGTTGCCAGGATAAACTGCTTGAACTTTGAACTGTTAAACTTTGCTGCATTCTTTCACAGATCACTTTTGACTCGCAAGCTAACAATCTATTCAATACAACATTTACAGAACATTGGGACGAATATACTGCCACTGACTGCCCACATCAAATGGCAGATTAGTTAACAACAGATAATCAACTTAAATAGATTGTGTGAACGAAGTGCTCTTAAATCATCAAATTCAAGTAAAGTATTAAAGAAACATTGAAATAGTCAACTGAAACTGTCCAGTTTGCACTAATACTATACCTGAACTTTTTTAAATTAACAAGTCCTGAAATTTGGCAATCGATCAATTGTCGACTAGTTTAATTCCAGTTATATTTACTTGTTATTTTCATTAGTTCTGCACAACATTTCACACTTTTAGGAAACGTGCACCTTCACATTTGAATATCCAGTTGCTTGTGTAGAATGACTTCTCAACAAGAAGAGACAACAGCCCAGACTGGAGAAGCCACTCTTATTCCGGCTCCCCTAGTTAATCCTCCAGAGAGAGCCTCTACCACTTTGTCATACAAAGTTTTTGGTCGGTTATGCACTCAGTTTGGCATTGCTGAAGCAGATGCCATTCTTTCTGAGAAAACTAACACTGCTGGTGTGGCGCCTCCTGGCTTTGTAGCAGTCAACCGCCAAATGTGCTTGTGCGGTGCTATTCCTCCCTTCAATGACTTTCTTCAACAGTTTCTTCTTCGATTGACCATCTCTCCGTTCCAACTGCACCCCAATGGTTATGCCATTCTGATAGGGATGTGTGTTTTATTCATGAGAACTCTAGATCGACTGCCGAGTTTCGAGGAATTTGTTATTTATGCTCTTTCACAAAGACTAAAGATCATCCTTTTATTGTTGTTATAAGAAGCGCTAGGAATCGCAAACTCATCTATGATCTTTCCGAAAGCGTTCATGGCTTCTTAAATCAGTTTTTCTTTGTTCGCTGCCCCCCCCCCCCACGGTTTTACGCCATCTGGAGAGTAGGAAGTAAGATTACCTGCTTTTATTTTCCATTCCTGAGCTTTTCGAGATCTAAGTTGCTAATTCTACTCTTTCCTTTTTCAGCGCTTCCTCCCGCCTCTACAGATCTAGGCCACAAGCAAATTTATGAAAGATTGAATGCTGTGACCGCTAAAGAGAGAAGTATAAAGCTCTTGTGGAGGGACGAACTTTTGCATCAGTATGGACTTTTACACACTTCTCGCTCTACACACCCCCATGAGGTTCCAGACTCCCCATCTAAAGCATTAGATGCCCCAGTTTCCACTGACGAACCCATACCAAAAGAACCTACCTCCGAGGCTTCTCTGGTGAAGTGCTCTACTACTGCCGACATTGCGGGGTCGTCTGGCGAATTCGCACTTGCCCCAGTTACTGAGGAGGAATAAACTCTTCGTTGCTTTGAAGATGCGGCCGATTTGGAAGCCGAAAAAGAAACTCCCATCGAGCATGGCGGTGATGATACTTTTGAGGGGCTAAGCGACCTGATCATAACTTCACAGGAACTTTTTAAAGATGATGTTCCTAAAGCTGCTTCTCCTATTGTCGAGGCGACCTCCACTTTTCAGCAAATTTTGACGCATGCCACTCAAGTCACTACCACCCCTGTGCCGAAGAGTGGTTTGTAGCCTGACGCGTGTAGTTTGCACGCCACACACACATAAGATTTTCAGCACTCATTCGTATTTAACTTCTTTTCTCTGAAGACTTTTAAGACTTGTCTTTTTTTTATTTCAGATTCTCCGATGGGATGCAGCGGCTCTTATTACGATGACTTTCAGCGCTACGGGATGCGTAGTCAATATGACTATAGGCGCTGCCTTCCCGTTTACAGAGAAACTGACGAAGAGAGAGCCGCTCGAAAGGCTCAGGAGAGGAGGGATCAAGAAGAGCGTTATGAGAGGAGAGAAAGGGAGGAGCACCATGATTCTTCCCAGAGAGGTGACGACTCTCACAAAAGAAAGTCGCATGACGACCGGGGAAAAAGTCATATAGTTGAGGACCCAAGCAAGCGTGCCAGGCACGGTGAAAAGCGTGCATCTACAACTCCTGAAAAGGCCGCTGCCCCCGTCTCACTTGACATCCCTTCCGACTCTCCTGCTCTCGGGAAGAGAGACATTCAGACAATAGTCAACAGACCTAAATTCCAAATTGGACCAGGCCCGGCTACTCTGCAAAGCCGGTTCCCGCACTGGTGCCTAAAGGGAGTGCGGTTCGATCTTGACTTGGTCCCTATTGACAAACAAGCAATGCTGCAAAATCTTGATGCTGTTAGACTTTATATCAAGCGGATGTCAGGGTGGCAAAAGCTTGTTGATGAGCTTCAGAGGGTCAACCGCGTGAATATAGAGGCTATGCTGACCATGGAAAATGATAAGGCCGAGTGGCAGAAAACTTTAAGCCAGCATGATACTGAGATGAGGAACATCGCTGATTACAACGAAAAACTTGAAGCAGAAGTTGAGAAACTTAAACAAGAGCTTGCTACTTCTTCTACCTCATATACTCAAAAAGAAGAAGTACTTCAAAAGCAAGTTTGCGATGCTCACGCTGCTCAGCGACATGCTGAGGCACAACTTGAGGCTGAGAAGAAAACAACGGGAAGGTATCGTGCTGACGTTGCAGAGTTACGGGAGAAGGTCAACTCGCAGGATTTGGAGATTATGAGGCTAAAGGCCCAATTATTAAAGACCGAGAAGGAACGTGATGAAGCTATCGCTGGAAGGCAGGCTGCCGAACAGTCGCATGAGGCGACTAAAGCCAATATCAACTCAACTTTATTTGACTTCTACGTGCATAGTGTTATGGGGCGCGGGAGCCTTTCATTCTTAGGACCGAAGTATGAGAGTACCCTGGCCGAGGTTTGGGAGTCAATTCTCGACATGCTTGGAGGTGCAGGCGCCGGCTATGCTGAAGCATCTCTTGCAGAACACTTTCTAGATGATGACGCCGTAGCTGCTCTTGCCCGAGGAAAAGAGCAACTTGCCAAAGCACGAGCCGGGGCAGGGGAGCAGCACTTTGTGAAAGAAGCACCATTAATTGCCCCCGTCCCTCCTTCGGTTTCGGCCGATGTCGACATCACAATCTCCGGTTCTCATTCTTCGTCCCCTGTTAAAGTTACAACTGAGATCACAAGCACGCAAGGTGGAGATGAAGGCAAAGAGAGCACTGAAGCACAAGCTTATGAGGTTGACATTAGGAAGCCGACTTCTCCAGGTAACTCTACTGTTAATCTTGCCCAAGTGGACTGTTTGTTTGCTCCTCATGAGTTTGATGAACTTTTTGATTATTTCTTAAATCTCAATGAGTCGCTATCTCCTTTCTTCACGGGAGATACTAATATTATTGGCTTTTATTCTTCTGTAGCAAAGACGCCAATTGCCACACAGACTTCTCCTCCTCCAGCTGTCCCTCCTCCATTCCCTCAAATCACTCCTATTTCCCAGCCGGGATCACAGGAAGAGTTAATAGGAGCCCTTCAAGGCTTGGATGATCCAATCGCTTCGCAGGAGCAGAAAGACGAAGGACTTGAAGGAGGAGACAAATCCCCGGAGCGTACTATTTATGATGACACAAAACTGGCTGCTCTTGTTACCCCGGGAAGTGAGTCTTCTTCAAGGAGGAGGAGGAAGCGTACCACTTCCAAGAAAAAAAGGAAAAGCATTCTTGTTTCTGAAGAGGAAGCGAAGGTTGATCCGGCAGCAACCCTCTCTCCTTCATCCCCAACTCTCCCAAGCCGTCATGAAAAACTGCCTATTAGGTCAGGAGAAGGCTCTAAAGGTGGTGCCAAGAAGAAGTAACGGGCCCTGCTTCCCCTTATTTTTACTTTTTGCTTTTTGCATGTACTGACCGGAGATTGTGCGGGTACCGGCCTCCGCTTTTCTTTTTATTTTGAAACCTGTACCTGTACAAAATTTTGACAGTATTGAATAAAATGATTCTTTTTGTTTGTACAAACTTCTGTCTGTATTTGAGAATGCATTTACTATTCGTTTTTGTACAAGTTTCTTTATATAATATTGCAGTGAGCTTGTGGTATGTTGTTCGAGCGTTATTTTTACCAATGTAGCTATACCATGTTGCCCCTATACCATAAGCTCGTTGCAATATTTTCAACTTTGAGGGGACTTGTACTCTTATTTTTTGGAGAATAATTATTCCATGCTTGGAGGAATATTATTCTGCTCAAAATAGAGTACACCTCGTTTCATATGAGTTTTTACGCTTCAACCTTTGGAGATATCACTTTTTCTTTTGTGCATATATACATTTTTACAAAGTGAATTCTCCTATGTGGTAGAGCGGGCCTCCGAGGGGCACTTTAACTTTTTCGAGGAAGAGTATTTCCGAGAATAGATGAACCAATCTTCCTTTGAAAGCTAAAGTGTGCCTTTAAAGAGGGCTTCTCTTTTTTTTATTTGCAAAGTTTTTTGCACTCCTCTTTTTCTTTTTTCTGAAAAAGTCACTTTTGCCTTGGCTAGTGAGTTTCACTTCATAGTGCAGTGGGCCTTTCGAAAAGAAAAAGGGGTTTCAACCTGCTTGAGCCTCTGATGAGAGTTTTTGATTGTGCCTCTGGGAAGAGGTCTTTTTGTTTGATTGTGCCTCTGGGAAGAGGTCTTTTTGTTTGATTATGCCTCTGGGGAGAGGTCTTTTTGTTTTTGCCTCTTGGGAGAGGCTTTTATCTTTTCCCTGTTCGCTGGGAAGCGGGCCTCCGAAGAGGGCTTTTCACATTTCGACTCGTGTGAAGTTTTATTTCAGATCACGGTGAAATGTGTGCCTCTGAGTAGGGCGTTTTCTTGGAAGTTTGGAGCTTCTTTCTCTAAGTTGGATGGATTCACTGGAGTGTATCACCGATCAGTCCACAACTTTATGTCGAGAAAGAACTCTCTTTTTCTGGCGAGACCCGCTCGAGGTCTTTTAGTATTTCAACTATGGTGAAATGGGCCTCCGAAGAGGTCTTTTCACGTTTCAACACTTGAAAGTTTTATTTCAATCTCGGTGAAACGTGTGCCTCTAAGTGGGGCTTTTGCCTGGAAGTTTAGAGCTTCTTTCTCTTAGTTGGATGGATTCACGGGAGTGTATCACCAATCAGTCCACAACTTTATGTCGAGAAAGAACTCTCTTTTTATGGCGAGGCCCGCTCGAGGTCTTTATCCTCCGAAAAGTTGTGCCTCTGAAGAGGGCTTGTGCCTCCGAAGAGGTCTTTTGCTGTTTGAAGCTTGCTCGCCCATGTCTCTTTGCCATCTATTCATGCCGGCGATCCCCGTTATCTTTTCCAAGTATCATCCCTTTTTAGTTGCCAATCATTTTCCTTATCCAAAGAAATATACTTCATAGTTAAGCGAGTTAGTGGTGGTAGACACATACTATCTAACTGGATGCTCGTTCGTACAAACAATCGCAATTAGTTAGAAATGGTCCACTTCCAGCCACATTGCTAACTTTTGTTCGAAGCACCTCTTTCATAGGATTTGAGTATGGAAATTTTGAATGGTTTAGCGTTTGCTTGCTGGGTGATGTCGGAGATCGCTTGGTCTAGCGATGGGTAAGCTTTGTTTTTATGGCCTGCATTATTAAATCGACATTTTTAGTAATACAATTAACGTATTTTATATGTCGAAATAAAACAAAGCAGTTTATAGTATTAGAGAACACAAGATTTATAGTGGTTCGGCCAAAAACTGGGCCTACATCCACTTTATAGCTTTTCATTATTCACTTGCTTTACAATTGCTTTCAATACAAGAATCATATATCGTAATTCTTTTACAACATTTTAGCAAAGCTTTTAAGTAAAATATGGACGCAAATGATTGTTGTTCCAAGCTCTTGGAATTGGTTCTCCTTCGACAGTTGTGAGTTTGAATGTGCCATCAAGAAGTTTTGTGCCTATGACATATGGCCCTTCCCAATTTGGCCCAAACACACCTGTGGCTGTCATAATTCTCTTCAGGACTAGGTCCCCAACTTCAAAGCTGCGCTGACGAACTTTGGAATTGAAGTGCCTGGCTATTCTTTGCTGATGGGTTGCAATCCTAAGCTTAGCCTCTTCTCTTCTTTCATCAAGGAGGTCAAGCGCTTCCAGTTGCAGTTTTTCATTCTCATCTTGATCAAAATGGATCCTTCTATGTGAGGGGACTTCAGTTTCCACTGGAATCATCGCTTCTGATCCGTATGCCAATGAAAATGGAGTATGCCCAGTCATAGTTTTGTGGGTAGTTCTGTATGCCCATAGTGCAAGCAGTAACTTATCAACCCAACCACCTTTTTCTTTTTCCAGCCTCTTTTTGATGGTTGATTTGATGATTTTGTTTACTGCTTCCACTTGCCCGTTTTCCTGCGGATGAACCACTGTTGAGAAGCTTTTACGGATCTTGAATCATTTGTAGAAATCTTGGAACTCCTCACTTTCAAACTGGGTACCATTGTCTGTGATTATCTTCTGAGGCACACCACACCTGCAAATGATGTTTTTAGTCCCAAAACTTATCATTTTCTTAGAGGTAATAGTAACCAATGGTTCGGCTTCAGCCCATTTAGTGAAATAATCAACAACAACGATAGCACATTTAATCCCCGATTTGGCAGTTGGCAAAGGCCCAATGAGATCTATTCCCCAGATGGCAAACGGCCATGGACTGACCATTTGTGTTAGCTTAGTAGAAGGCGCTATAGGAATTTTAGCAAATCTTTGGCATTTATCACACTTTCGGGAATAGTCAGCAGCATCTTGATTGATTTCTAGCCAAAAGTGTCCATAACGGAGGATTTTCTTTGCTAAAGTTTGACCACCTGTATGATCCCCACATTCCCCTCCGTGTACTTCAGTCAGAATTGTCTTGGCTTCTTCCTTTGTCACGCATCGGAGTAATGGCATTGAAAATCCTCGTCTGTACAAACGACCATCTTGAACTATATATCTGGAGGCTTTCCTTATCAGCTTCTGTCGTTCTTTTGAACTTTCTGGCAAAGAACCATTGAGCAAATATTCAAATATCGGAGTCATCCATGATTCTTGCTCTTGGGATACATTCATAATCCAATCAACATCCATTTCATCTATGCTTGGAGCTGACAAGACTTCGACGGGAACTAATCCCGATAGTTGAGCTTCACCAGTACTTGAATACTTTGCGAGAGAATCCGCATTCATGTTCTCTTCTCGGGGTATATGGTTTATTGAATAACGGTCAAAATCTTAAAGAAGCTCCCAGGCTTTTGATAAATAGGCGGGTAGATTCCCTCCTTTAGCTTGAAATTCCTTCTTGACTTGGCAGACAATAAGTTGAGAATCACTGAAGATCTGCAATGCCTTGATGTTTAGTTCTTTAGCGATCCTTAAACCAGCGATGAGAGCTTCATATTCTGCATCATTATTTGTCGAAGGAAATTCTAGTCTCAGTGCATAACATAGCGATCGCCCTTCTGGGGTTTCAAGGACAACCCCTGCTCCGGAACAGTAATCATTCCTTGCACCATCGACATATAATTTCCATTGGATTGGGACGTTATCAGTGGCTTCTTCCTCACTATCACCTTTATCTGTACATTCTGCGATGAAATCTGCTAAATCTTGTCCATTGATTGCTTTCCAGGGATGATAAATGATGTCATATTGGCTGAGATCAATATTCCATTTCAAAAGACGGCCCGAAGTCTCAGGACGGAATAGGACTTGCTTTAGAGGTTGATCAGTGAGGACTTTAATGGGATGAGCTTGGAAATACGGCCTCAATTTTCTTGATGCAATCAACAAACAATAGGCGAGCTTTTCCAACCTTGAATAGTTCATCTCTGCCCCAGTGAATCTTTTGCTGATATAATAGACTGGGCGTTGAATCCTTGCGTCTTCCCGTACCAACACTGCACTGAGAGCATGAGATGAAATTGCCAAATATATGAAGAGATCTTCACTATTGTCAGGCTTTGAAAGTATCGGAGGCACTTCCATATGACGAACCAGCTCATCAAATGCTTTCTGACATTCAGGAGTCCACTCAAAGTTTTTTCTTCCTTTCTTGAGAGCATCAAAGAATGGAATGCATTTGTCAGTAGCTTTTGAAATGAACCGACTCAAGGCAGCAACCTTTCCATTGAGACTTTGCAACTCCTTCCTCATTCTAGGAGCTTTGACCTCTCTCAGGGTAGTAATCTAGGCAGAATTAGCTTCAATGCCCCTAGCGCTCACAATGAAACCCAAAAACTTTCCGGACTCCACTCCAAATGAACATTTCAAGGGATTAAGCTTCATTCTGTACTTTCGGAGTATTGCGAACATCTCTGCCAAGTGATCCATGTGGTCCACTGCTTTCTTAGACTTTACTGGCATATCATCAAATAAACTTCCATTGTCTTGCCAATCTGTGGTTTAAACATGGCATTAACAAGCCTTTGGTAAGTTGCCCCTGCATTCTTGAGTCCAAAAGGCATGACTTTGTAGCAGTAGAGTCCAACATCTATGATGAAGCTTGTGCCCTCTTGATCTGGCTCATGCATCATAATCTGGTTATATCCGGAGTATGCATCCATAAAAGATAACAATTCATGCCCTGCCGTCCCATCCACCAACTGATCGATCCTGGGCAGCGGGAAACAGTCTTTGGGGCAGGCTTTGTTCAGATCTGAAAAGTCAATGCATACTCTCCATTTTCTGTTAGCTTTTTTAACCAGCACTGGATTTTATACCCAATTTGGATAAGTAGATTCTCTGATGAATCCGTTCTCCATGAGCCGATCCACTTCTTCTTTTAACGCTGTCGTCCTCTCAGGACCCTAGGTTCTTCTTTTCTGTTTCACGGGTGTAAACTTTGGATCAATGTTCAGAGTGTGTACTGCAATCTCTGGGGATATTCCACACATGTCAGCATGAGTCCAAGCGAATACATCCAAATTTGCCTTCAAAAAAGAAATCGGAACATTCTGAACTGTTGTGTTGAGTTGTGAACCCACATTCAGCACTTTGTTTGGGTCCTTTGGGTCAACGGGTATCGGCACTGTTACTTCTACCGGTACTACCCTATTTTCCCCTGCACCGGCTTTCCTTGGATCCATCTCTCTTCGTGCGCCACTATATTCACCAGTGCAGGGTCCACCCTGTAATTACTATAAGGTTGGTTCTTTGATGCGGACTGGAGCCGCCGCACCTTTTCCCGTTTCTCTTTTCCTTGATTCACGCAACTCCGTAAGATAACATTCTCACCCTGCATCTTGGTCTCCTTTAATCACACCAACTCCATTATCTATGGGGAATTTTATAGTCAGACACCATGGGGCAAGAACAGCTTTGAATGCAGCAAGAGTTGGTCGGCCTAAAAAGGCATTGTAGGAAGAGAATTCTTCAACAATTATAAAGGTTTGCTTTCGAGCCACCTTCCTCAGCCCTTTTCCAAGTTCCACAAACAGGTCTATGGTCCCAATCGGCTGCTTGGGTTCCCATGCAAACCCAGCAATCTTTAGTGATGAAGCTTGAACGTCAGCCGTTGGAATTTTCATTTGATCAAAGGTCTTTTTGAAGAGAATGTTGCATGAAGCTCCACAATCAACTAGAACTCTTCTCACAGTAGCTGGCCCAATACCATCGGATATGACCAAAGGATCTATGGTAGGAGCCTCGATACCCAAAGAATCTTTGGCACTGAATACAATATCATCTTTGGAAATCTTTTGTTGCTTTAAAGGCGCATCATTTTCTAAAACAAAAACATTTTCTTCAGCCGGTACATGCCTCAAGGCCCGGGCATACCTTTCCATCTCGTCCCAGCTTTTGCCTGCTGGGTGAGGCCCGCCAGTTATTATATTGATGACAGGTCTTTCCGATTCATATTCTATGGCCTTCTCACTTGAGCCAGGACGGAGAGCGGGAACTTGTTGTCCTTGAGTCGACGAGGCAGGGGCATTTCTACTCCTTTTCACATACTGCTGGAGCTTGTTTTCCTTCAAGAGTTTTTCAATTACCTCTTTCAACTGACGGCATTCATTGGTGTCATGGCCGGGTTGGTTGTGGAACCGGCAGAACCTTCCACTTTTTTCCATCTTACTCCCAACTCTCATTTTAGGTGGTGTCGGATAACTGACATCATCCTTGGTCGCAAAGAAGATGTTCTCAGGGTTATCGGTGAAGGGTGTGAAATTGAAAGGACGGCCTTTCTTAGCGTCTCCTTATTTCTTTCCACCATCATTTCCCCTTTTCTTAGTGTTAGGTTCTTTCTTGTTCAAAGCAGCACCATTGTTCCCAGCTTCTACTGATACCACCTTAGCCGGTGTTTGTAGGCTCTCCAAACGCATGAATTCATCCGCTTTCTTGTAGAACTTGTCAAGCAAGTTTGGTTCTTTCATTTTCAACCACTTTCCAAATTCACTTGATTTGTCAATCGCCTTCATCAAGTACGTTAGGACCATGCGTGGCTCGGCATTATCTACCTCAGCCAATGCTATGTTAAAACGATTCAAAAATGATCTGATGGATTCTCCTGGATTTTGCTCTAGGCTTGACAGCGACATTATATCCTTTGCTTTTGAAGCATACAATCGAAATTGCTCCTTGAATTTCCTGGTCAAATCGGAGAACTGATCAATGGACCTGACCGACAGCTTTGTAAACCACAATAGAGCCACACCTTCCAGATATACCGGGAAATATCGACATTTGATTTCATCAGACGCTCTAGCACACGTCATATGCCAATCGTACTTATACAGAAACTCATTAGGATCGCATGTCCCTTTGTATGCCGGAATAGTAGGAGGAACGAATTTTCTTGGAAATTCTGCCTTTAAGATTTCCTCAGTAAATGGAGTTTTGCTTGGAGCAAAACCCCATTCTTTCTCGTCTTCGTCCCTTCGCATACTTTCCTTCATGATCTGACGAACCATGCCGGAGAAATATTCTTCATCGTTTAAAGGCTCCGGAGGGCAAACATCAGCCATTCTCTCTGAATTCTGTCTTGACAACCGTTCACGGAGGGTCGGCTACGGTCCTGATCCTCCAGCCTGGAGGGGTGTCTTTTCCACAGGGTCTGCGGCTCCTTGAGAAACGTTCCCTCCTATATCATCTTGAACTCCCACAGTAGGGTTTCCATCATTATTAACCGGTTGACGGTTAGCCCCAAGTAGATCATTCAACTTACTTAAAATCAGGGCGTTTTGGGCATTCTGAGCTTCCAACTGTACATTCTGGGCATTCAATTGTTGATTCAACCCCAAAACTACGGCATCCAATTCTGCTCGTGTAACTCCAACAGTTGGAGCTGCTTGACTTGAAGGAGGAGAGGTAGCGGTATTCTCTTGAACATTGTCGGATCTCACAGAACTTCGTTTTCTCCCAGGAGCCATTATTTCCAATAAACTTCTAGTTTTCAAAGAAATCCTTTCCACGAACTTTTTCGGAGCAATGATGGAAGTATCCTGAGTTCAACCTTCTCAGTGAAAGCACCAAAAATGTTAACGCTTAAAATCGAACGCTAACACCTCGGTGTGTGAAGTGTGAATGTGAAAGCACCACCCGACGGTTCGAGAACAGAATATCAGCAGAAATAACAGAAAATACAGTAAGAGACGGCGATTTTATAGTGGTTCGGCTTAAGGAGTAGCCTACGTCCACTTTAAGTGTCTTTATTACTGATCTTGCTATAAAACAATACAATGCGCCTCAAGTACAAATCTCTTTAGTTACAAAACAGTTTGAGCAAGTAGCTTAAGCTTCGATGTAGATGAAAGTCTTCGAATCCATGTCGGATGTGTGAAAGTCTTCAAAGTAGCTTGTAGTGTTCTTTGAAACTTCAAGTGTAAAGTCGGTTTAGAAACTGGCAGAGCATCGGCGCTTGAAGAGATTGTCCCCCAAAAAGGTGCCTAGAAAGTTGGAGATGGCAATGTATTTATAGAGAATTCTGGGCAGGAATTATCGCCAAGTCCTGAGTCGTGGCCGACTTAGGATAAGCCGTGGCCAACTTAGGATAAGTCGTGGTCGACCTATCGAGCCAAGTCCACGGTTTAGTAAAGGTAAGCTTGTCTACCTGAATTCGTGTCATAAGTCCTAAGTCGCGAATGAGTTGAGAGGATGCGGCATAAGTATCACAGCATTGGATTTTAACTCGGTAGCTTTAGATCATATGCGACTTAGCATGGGTCGTAAGTCGGTCGTGCCTTAAGTGAAGTTGCTTTTGAGCCTTTCTTGTCTCGAGTCATTAGGTCGGCCATTTCTTGAGTCGTTTGCCCCCCTTAAACCATTGAGTCGTTGTTTCCCTTGAGTCGTTGAGTCGTCCCCCCCCCTTAAACCATTGAGTCACTGTCTCCCTTGAGTCGTTGAGTCGGTCATTTCCTTAAGGTATTAATTCGGTAACCCTTCAAGGCTATTAAGTCGGTAACCCTTCAAGGTTGTTGAGTCGGCCCATTTTCTTAACCCGCCAAGTCATGGCTTCCTTGAGTCGGTAGGTCGTACCACTTCATGTGCCGTTAAGCCGTGGCTTCCCTTAGCTCCTTAAACCGTTAAGTCGTCCATACCTTGAGTCGTAGGTCGTGAAGTACTCTGAGTCGGCAACTTCCTTAAGGTGTTGAATCGGTACATTCTCTTAGGGCAGTTAAGTCGGCAAGCTGTTAGGTCGGCATCCTTTTAAGTCGCTGAGTCTCCTTAAGTCGTGAGCCCCTTTTTGAGTCGTTGAACATAGGAGTTAACAATAACATTACTGGAACGGCTATACCTATTACATTCCAACACATACAGGTAAAGTCAAAGACGATAAGACTATTCACATAATGGATTTTCCATTGAGATCTCTTCGAAGAAGCCGAGTCCAAACTCCATGCACAAGGATCGGAAACCACCTTTCATTATTCTCATATATCTAGATAAAATATGCCATAAGGTAAACAAAAAGGCCCATGCTCGAACTATATGGCACTAAACATCATCAACTCCCGCATGCAACATCAATATGCATACTCTAGATATGGAGTTGAGAATACGTTGTAGGAGGCCCCCAATACCCTAGATTATAGATCCTGCTCCGTTTTTAGCGACTTCTGATGTTGAGGTCATGTTTGGAAACTTTCACATGAGTCTTCATCACTCGAACAGAATTCGAATCCCAAATTGGATTCCTATATTTCGAACAGATCGCGAGACCACACATGGATTCCAGCATCTTAAACATATGCACTTCCAAGATATAGAACACATATCTTAGTCTTGAAGTGGTTTTCGATAAGTAAGACACATACTTATCTCGGTCTCCTTAAGACTAAATCAACGAACTTGGTCATTCAATAATAATGAGAACGATCACATATGGAAATAAAGTCTCGTATACTTACCACATTTTTGATCTTTTCATCTCACACTATCCCTCAATCAAGTGTGAAGTCGATAAGTTAGAGCTCTATTGCTCATATCCCCACCCGAACATGAGTCTTAATTCCCATAGATAGATAGGCCTACGTCATTAGCTGTTACACCGGTTCTTACCATAAACTGTATTAACAGAAAGCAAGACAATGTAAAAGGAGACCGACTTAAAGATGTACCACCTAACTCAATCCATGCTCTATAATCAATTGGTCGTAACAAGAGACCAACATCGTGCACATCAGGGAATAAGGGTAGGCCATCTTTGCCATTCCCAACATTAAAGAAACAAAGAATGATTTTTCTCTAACACATACCCTGAGAAACTAGAAAGTGCCATACGGTGCCAAAAGCACTTCAAAAGGAATGTATATTAAGCCATTCGAAATGCGCTTCAAAGTAGGCCCAACATCAGAAGAAAACGAAAAGTGTGAAGTTCTCACTCTCTCTCATTAATAATCCAAGCAAACTCGCACAAGGGCCATTCAAAGCGCGAATAGCCTTAGGCACATCCTTGAACAGAACGGGAAAGTGCTACTCCATTCCAATCTGATGTGTTATCAAAGCCATATAAAGATAGCAACAGTATCAACAAAGCAAAACCGTCCAAATACCAAGCGACAGTCATCATCAAATATGCAACTACGTCATAGCAAAGAATCCGGGTTGTCCCATATCATTCCTCTTATGACATTAGTCATTCCAAGAGAGAGGAAACCAATAGATACAGAACTAAGCTTTACACTCATTTCCTTAGGCATCCCATGAACATGATCGGGTTAAAATTTGAATTCCCTCACCATAATTCTCGGAGGTTACTTCTTTAAATTTAGGATTCCCACCTCCATTCAAACTTCCCACTAAAAAAAGTTAGTAATCCGGTCACATCAAATAGGTACAATGGATAAACGACAGCCGATAGTATCTAAGGACTAAGGAACAATGACGAAGAAGAAATTTCAATAATCCATATGGTTTTCCTAGCTATAAATGTAAAGGGCACTGTAGCGTGAAATTGAGGACCTTCATTGGAATCTAATTTTTTTACTCTTTATAGAAAAATTTAAGATTCAATAGTACCTTCTGCTATGAAATTTTATACTCGATTAATAATACATAAAGAAAGTGAAACTTTCCACGTGGACATAGGATTTCATGAAATATGAACCACATAAATCTGTATCCTTTACAGTTCATGTTCCTTATTTCTAATTAGGTGTGGTATAGCACTTTCTTTCGGTTTCTCTTGAATTAAATAATACATTAGATCTTACACTTTAACATACAATCAAAGTGCAACTACACGTGTAAGTATTCTGCGGCATAATTACCACTTAATAGTGAAATTAAGATTACTTAACTTAATTAATTCCAAATCAACAAAGTAATTTGTGAAAAACTACTTTATGGAATTTTGAGGAGTTAAAGGATGAAAATTTCTCCAACATATTTTGTCATGCCGGGAAGGGGGATTTAACCTTCGGAATTCTGTTCATCCTCTAAATCCAATAAATAGTATATCATGAATTATGAAATCTACAAATTCATCTTGTGCCTCAATTCAAGAATCTACCCTTCTGGCAAGAAAAACTATTACTAAGCCTTCCATCATCTCAAAAACCCAAGATGAGGTAGGAGTCTCGACCGAGGCCCCTAAAGGTTCCATCCTTGTCACATTTAAATCCATCTCAGATCTAATAAATTGACGCATAGAAGGATTAGAGAAAACGATGACTTAGCATGTTACTCATAGGCTTTCATTATCTCGTCACTACATAGCTCATCGCCATCATCCTACAGTTGTGCCGAACAATCAGTAGGTGAACTATAACGACACTCCCATTAATGGGAATGGTGATGTTGGATGACAAATTATTACTAGATTGAAAAGAGAAATCCTTGTTAACCCACTGACTAAAACCAAACTGGCCAATATAAACCCTCTATTATTGGAAAAAATGACACGATCCATAGGAAATGATGAGAACATCATATTTGAAGGTAACTTATCTAAGCTTGATTAAAAGGAACAAAAGGTCCAACAACTCAGGACTCAACTGGAACAGCTAGCAAAAATCTGTAAATTGAGTACCAAAGAATGAATAGAGGAAGGAATTTGTACTCCTTTCAGTGAGACCATTATTGAGGCTGGTTTTCTCGAAAATTTAAAGCCTCCACGATTGATTAATTTGATGGAACTATTAATCCTAAGGATCGCCTTGGTATTTTCAAATGTTATATGGACATTCTAAAGTTTGGTTGGATGATTCGATGTAAGTTGTTCCTTGTATATTTAGCTGGTACAGCCTCAAGAGGGTTTCGAAGCTACAGATCGTAAGAGGTCGGATCATGGAGATAGTTATCGGCTTATTTCCTAAAATAGATGAATCAGGAAGGGAAGCCTCCTAAGACATTCACACCGTGTCGTGTGAAGTGGGGGCAGAAAAAAAGTCTGCACTGTTTTATTAAATGCTTCAACATAGAAACCCTTCGAATTGGGGAAACTTGCAAAGAAGCACTACTAATGGCAGCTCATGTTGGAATTAAGATAGGAACAAATATGTGGGTCAAAATTAGCAGGATTTCTTTTCATAGTATGAAGGCTTTCTATGAAAAGGAAGTTGGTTTCATAAGGCTGGAGGAAGTTGGATCTATGTCTCAAACTCAACGAATTTCCACCCCTAACTATGATAGAAAAGAGGAGCAGATGGGTTTTATCCACCTGAAAAGTGGAAAAGGAGATGAACCTCACAACAAAGCTCCCTCTTCCCATGCGTAGATATATGATATAACCAAAGATGAGTTGTCTTAGAACATGCTAAACAAGGGAAAGAAACTAGGACATAATAAAGGCGAAGCTTATTGCCTTTTCCATAAAGCAAATGGTCACTGTACTGATAACCGGTGACATTTAAAGAAGAAGATAGAGATGTTAATAAAAAGGATATTCGAGCAGCTTCAGGAGATTGAACGAGGAAGACGGGAGTGGCCATCTGATTCTAGATCCATATGAACATCAAGCCGACAAACCTTTAAACTTGATAGCTTTGATTCATTAAGAGCCGCATCTCGTTTGTGCAAGCAAGAAGATACAGGAAAGATACGTGCAGGAAGTGAAAGCCCAAGGGAAATCTTCCTTGTAAAATAGAAGCCAATGCTAGAGATAACCTTCATAGCAGCTGGCTCGACATGGGTCATATTTCTATATCAAGACTACTTATGATTACGGTGCATATTCCATGAAAAAAGTCTTCGTTAATTCATGGAATTCGATAAATTTTATCTTTAAATCTGCCTATGGTCAAATGAAATTACCATATGAAATCCTAAAAACTAGCCTTGAAGCGATCTTTCGTTTTGCCCACACCACCCCCCTTCAAGTAGGATCAGCATGCCTGCCCGTCATACTTGGAAATGGCTCGTTAAACAAGTCATTCTATGAAAGTTTCTTAATCATTGATCAACAATCTCTCTATAATTCATTCTTGGGAAGAATTGCTCTGGTTGATCTGGGGGAAATAATATCTTAGAAAGATTTGCTGATGAAATTTAGCACCCCGGCAGAAATAGGATCAGTAAGAGTGGAATAGTTTTTAGTAAGAGAATTATATCATGCAACTCTTAACTTTAGTAATAAAATCGTTCCAAACTATTCTGGTGTTTCTTATAATATTCGTAATAGTAAAACTGAAGCAAAATCGAAGCACAAAACTATAGTGATATTAGACACCCACATTGATACTGTAGCGAATAGCCTTGTACATCCCAAAGCTAAGAGAAAAGAGAAAAGAAAATATGTGTACATGATTGGCACTGATGATTATAACTCACTATATTCGCAGTATTTCTCTAAGGAAGCCTAAAAACAGGCACCGTCTATGAGTTCCCACCAGAAGAACTAGAAAGTGAAATAGATCCAAGGTTAGAGGTAATAAAGAAAGAATTGAAACTAGTAGATGATACTAAAGATATCCTGATGGAACTTGAGGATCCCAAAAAGTTGCCTAAGATAGGGAAGAATTTCAACATAGAGGCCCAGGATATACTAATAGGCTTCTTAAAATGTTCCACAGATGTACTCTCTTAGACCCGTTTAGCATAGTAAGAATAGATCCGCCCATCATTTGTTATGCACTAAACATTGACCCAGATAAAGATCCAGTCAAACAGTAGCGTGGAAAACTAGACAAAGGAAAATACAATGCAATACACGAAGAGGTTAAGAAATTAAAGGAAAATGGGTTCATCGAGGAAGTGTACTAACCTAAGTGGATTGCCAATCCAATACTGGCGAGGAAGCCTAATGGAAAAGGAGGACGTACATAGACTTCACTGATCACAACAAGGCCTACTCCAAGAACAGTTTCCTACTACAACAAATTAACCAATTAGTAGAGCCACCAGTGGGCATGAACTAATCGCATTCACGGATGCCTATTCAATCAAATAGCAATGTTTTAGCCAGATGAGGAACATACTAGCTTTGTGATGGGTAAAGGGTTATACAGCTACAATGTCATGTAGTTCAAACTAAAGAATGAAGGGAATCTTATCTAAGGTTAGTTAATACGATGTTTACTAAGCAGACTGGAAAAAAATGGTGGTATACGTAGAGAATATGTTAGCTAGGTTTGAAGCAGCATTAGATCAAGTCAAAGACCTAGAGAAAACCATTAAGGTCCAAAGAAAATATAATCTAAACACTCTAAATGTACCTTTGTTAACAAATTAGGCAAGTTCCTTAGGTACATGGTGAGTGCACGTGGTATCGAGGCTAATCCTAAGAAAACCGATGCCATAAGAGGGATGATGATCCTAAAGAAGCCAAAAGATCCGATAAGTCAGAATACCACGGTAGCAGCTCTAAGCAGATTCATATCCAAAGTTACAAACAAATGTATTCGATCCTTCGATCAATTAAAAATGGAGCAAAATTTCTTGTTGGCTGAGGAATGTGAGGCAGTATTTAAAAACTTAAAGGACGATCTAGTTAACACTCCTATATTATCAAAACTGGTAATAGGTGAAAACTTATACATTTACTTACCTGTAACTGATAATTCCTTTAGTGATGTAGTGGTATGAGAAGATGAAAGGGAGCAAAGGCCCATCAATTTCATAAGAAAGAGGTTGTCGGTGGCGGAGCTAAACTACTCACTTGTCGAAAAGCTAACATATAATTTGCTCTTTACAGCGTGAAATTTGTGGCCTTATTTCTATGCATATCCCATCAAAGTTCTCATAGACAAAACATTCGGACAAATACTACATAAGCCAGAGACATCAGGTCGCATATGAAAGTAGGCAATTGAACTTAACTAGTATGACATTACCTACTACCCTAGGAAGGCAATCAAAGGCCAAGCACTCACATATTTTATTGCAAAGTGCACCTTATCAAATCGAGTCCTATTAAGAAGAGGCAACAAACGCCCTATATTTTTGACATTTGTATGTTGAAGGATCCTCGAATGAACAAGGGGCAGGATTTGGATATGTTTTGATCACGTCGGACAAACAAATGCTGCGTGGAGCAATTCAGCTTGGTGTTAAAGCAAGTAACAATATAGCAGAATATAAGGCTCTTCTTACATTCCTACGAATGGCCCAAGAAATGAAGGTAAGACACGTTAAAGTTCTTAGTGATTCTCAATTAATTGTGAACCTAGAGTAGGGCAATTACCCAGCAAAGGAACCGAACTTAGCTAAATATGCGGAACTGTTAAGAGATTACTATACAATTTGAGCAATCTGAGATAAAAACCAGTCCCTCGTGAAAGCAACTCATTTGATGACTCTTTAGCAAAACTGGCTAGTATAAAAACATCAAGTAAAATGAAGGTCATACTGATTGGTCATCAAGCAGAACCAAGTATAACATAATCAAATCGAATACTGGTCCTGACCCAAACTCAATGGGCAACCATACAAGGGATGAAAAGCCAAGTGGTCCTAAAGTGCAAAGAACAACCAGTTACAGAAACCTTATTCCAGTAAGTCGTGGAAGACAACTAGATGACTCCCTTCAAGTAATAAATTCTAAATGGAGTTTTAACTCGAATAGAAATAGGGCTTGAAAAATAAGATATGAGGCCCATACTATTCCTTCTTTGATGGCATGTTGTACAATAGAGGGTAATCAACCCCTTATTTTAGGTGTGTTCCAAGGAAGAGGGGGTTTATAGGCCACGAGGAAAGTGCATGAGGGATAATGACGAGGGACAATGCAACTTTCACTCTTGGGAAAGAAATTGGCAAAAAATGTGCCACGACATGGCTATTATTTTCCTACAATGATTCAAGATGAAAATCAATTTGAATGTAATAGATGTTAAGTTTGCTAGCATCCTTAGACAACCATCCTATGTGCTCATCCCTCATGCAAGCCCATGGCCTGTTAGATATATGGGAAATAGGCCTGATATGACCACTTCTAATGTCGAAAGGAGGAGCAAAATAAGCCATAGTAGCCATAGATTACTTCACTAATGGAAAGAGGCAGAGCCCCTAGCCACAATTATTTTAAAGAAGATAGTTACCACATATGGAATACCACATAAAATTATTTCTGATAATTGCACCCAGTTTGAGGGCAAAGAATTCGTGAAGCTTTGCGAGAGAAATAGCATAATAAAAAGCTTCTTATCAGTTGCTCATCCATAGAAAATGGACTGGTTGAAGCTACTAACAAAACCATTAAAAAACTACTAAAGAAAAGGCTACCAAAAGCTATTGGAAGGTGGGTAGACGAACTCTCTTTAGTATTTTGGGCCTATCGAACATTAAGCAGAACCCCTACGGGCCACCCTCCTTTTCCGTTAACCAACGAATATGAGTCATGCTACTCATCGAAGTTGAAATGCCATCATATAAAGGAGTATAATATATCGTAGAGAAAATAATAAGTTGAAAGAAGGTCCATGATGTCATCCAAGAGAGGAGAGATGAGGCAGCCATAGTAGTGGCTACATGTCGACAGAGGGTAGAAAAGAGTTACAATGCATGGCTCAAAGAAAGAAGATTTTGCAAAGGAGTTAAGTGCTATGAAGAATAATGGCTAATACAAAGAACCTTGTAGATGGAGAATTAGGGCCAAACTGGGAAGGACCATTTGTCATAGTAGAGGTTTTAGCAAAAGGAGAATACCAGTTACCAAAGTCTAACGGCAACCTAGTTCTAAGAACCTGGACCTTAGAACAGTTTTTGGCCTTACTTTTTCTGCCTTACATTGCTTGCATGATGTACTTTGTAATATTATAAAGTAACATCACTATAAAGTAGACATAGGGATATTATATAACCCAAACAATATGAAAATCCCTACATAGTCCACGGCAAAATCAACGCACATTCACATATCAGCACTAGTAGTCACTGATCTAGTGAAGCTCCAAATCTTTAGGCGAAAATGTCAATCTCAACACTAAGAATGGTAATACTGCCTTATACACTTGAAATTGATTCAATGCAAGTATGACTTTTTAGCCATGCGCTGGATAGGATGAAAAGCTACACTAATCTGGTGTGAATATTCCTATGATAGCAATCGGAGGGAGATTGGTCGTATGGATATTAGACTGCCTAAACCACTGCAAACACATGTACTTTAGATAATTCGACATCCCACACTAGATATATGGATATTTCTTAGAAAAAGTTCAAAAAAACCATTGATATATGATAATGGGTTGTATATACATGGCCTGACTACTCAGTCGGATCTTCTTTTACTCCTCATAGCTCGCTGTCGTCGTTCTAAGTTGTGATTCCACCTGCAAACAACAACGACAATCTTAGAACATTGATGCTAGAGAAGAATGCGGCTCAGCACACGTACAACAATACATCCCTAAACAAAGAGATAGGTCACACCAAGCTTAAAGCTATAGAAATTACACTCTAAAATGAGGGGAAGCTAAAAAAGATCATGCGACCAAGCATGCGACTAAGGACATTACGCCTCCAAAATAGAGGGAGGGTTGAAAAACTAATGTACGGCCGAAGAAATGGCCAAGGACATTTTACCCTCGAAAAGGGGTAGGTCAAACAAAAACCAACCAATGTCACATAGTAGTCGTATTCGCAACACCACATACAACTAACCACGACAATCGCATAACTGAGAATGTAGGTATCAAAGCAAATGTAAAATACAAGTCGGAGCACGAAGCACGAGTGCTGATGGCAACAAGTCTACCATAACCTATGATCGCAACAGAATTAGAGGTAAAGTGTTGCACTCATTCTTACCATGAACTGCAGTTAAGTAAAGTGATACAGAGTAGAAGGAGAACCAACTTAAAGCCATATCACCTAACTCAATCCGAGCTCTGTAATCAAAGGATCGTAGCAAGAGACCAACACCGCACGCATCGGGGAATGTGGGCAGGCTATCTTACCATTAGCAGTATTAAAGAAACAAAAAATAGATTTGCTCTGACACATATCAAGGGAAAACTTGATAGCATCCTACATAGCCAATAGCACTTTAAAAGGGTTGTATATAGGACCATACGAAATACGTTTCAACATAGGCCCAACCTTGCAGGCAAACAGCAAATGTGATGTTCTCTCTCTCACATCAACAATCCAAGAAAACTTGCACAAAGGGACATTTAAAGTGTCAATAGCCTCAGGCACATCCTAGAACAGAATGGAAGTGCTACTCCATTTTGATCCGATGCGTTATCAAGCCACGCAAAGATAGCAAGGGTATCAACAAAGCAATATGGTCCAAATACTAAGCGAAGATCATCACCAAATATGCAACCACGCCATCGGAGAGAATCAAGGTTGTCCCCTATCATTCCTCTGAAGACACTAGCCATCCTAAGAGAGAGGAGGGTGACCCATACAGAACTAAACTTCCCGCCCAATTCCTCCGACATCACACAAGATAAGTCACGTTCAAATTTGAGTTATCCCGTCATAATTTCAGAGTTCCCGCTATTAATTTGGGATTCCCAACTCCTTTCAAACGTCCCACCAAAAACACATCAGTATTCCAGTTACATCAAATAGGTAACAAGGATAAACGGCAGCTGGCAGGATCTAAGGTTTAAGGAACAACGACGAAGAACAAGGAATTTTAGTAACCTGCATGCCTTTTCTAGCTATAAATAGAAAGGGCACTATAGCGTGAATTGTGGGCTTTCTTTTGTGTAATGACCTAATTTTCCTCACAGTTTAAGCGATCAATAAACCATAAATAGCACAATCAAATTGAATGAAAAGGTGGATAGTAAGGGGGAAAAAAGAAGAAAGAAGAAAAGATGAAACTAAACAACATAGAACCTCGCAGCGAATAATCTATAATATACAACAAACCTTTACACAAAAATAAAATTACAATATATCTATGTACAGATATCAATCAAAGTATACTAATCTATTTCAACTCAAACAATTATAGCAACCTTTCCACACAATTGCTGATAAATACAACCATGAATGCAATGGAAAATAATCATATATGTGAATACTTCTTTAGGCCTCTAGCTCGTTTCCTGTAGCTCCAAAACATCCAACTAAAGTTGGAAATATGCTCTGTCAGACCTGAACATTATAGGAAAACAATGTCCGGACCAGTCTAGTAAAACCAGCATTAGGAACTCAAATCATAAGGAATTTTATTTATTACAGCTTGTAAAATCCTTTAAAATCAAAGGTATCTCACAAGTTTATACCTTTACGATAACCAAACCACTTTATATCAGAAAATAAAGTGATATTATAATAATGTCTAAGGATGAAAATAATAATAATAATCAAGTGTCTGTGTTACTTGTGAGTGTATATCATAACAATACTAGGTATATAACCGAAAATAGTAAAGGCGCGTCCGCTAGTTGTGTACGATTTCCATGGAGGTGCCATCGGTACATCGAGAGCGGTCTCCAGCACAAGGATAAGAGATATCCTTCCGAACCAACATACATCCCTGGTGATGTACCATAGGAAAAACATAGTTGGTCTCGGTAAGGCCAAGTGCATCACCCATGCATGCATAACAATTGTATGTAACATCTTGGAGGAGCAAACTACACCCAATGGGTTTTTCAACCCTAATGGCCATGCCTTCTATCTCTGGTTTGGTCGTTTACCGTAGGTGAGGCTACGTCAGGCGTTCCAGCTAACCCACCTCCATCACAACAGATCATTGAGTCCTACATGGATTCAAATACCCCCAACATCTCTTGGAATCACCCATGGATTCCATATCTAAAATAGACTTAGAATCATACATAGATTCCTATACCCTAATGGATTTTGGAATCACTCACGGATCCCAACATCTCAATATACCATGAAACTCCTCCATAGACCGTATATGGTTCTTGGAGTGGTTATGAATTTCGTGTCATCTCTTACGAGTACACTCTTCCGTTTCTCGGGTTCTCCAAAAACCAATTGTCAATTTCCAGAATGCTCAATAACGATTCTTTAGGACGTACACAGAAAATGCATAAGAGCAGGTCACTTCCTAACCGTTTAAGTGGATGGATCTCCTTATCATTTCTCCTAGAAGATAAAAATGAGTTTATATGTATAGTACAACAACTCCGATGGTAAATGTGTCGTGCAATGCTTATGTATCTCCTAGATATTTCAAGAGTTAAAATCCTTGGTGTTAAGTAGGGAATATTTCCCCACCACCAAAATCAGAGGATTTCATATTTAGGCCAAGTTTTGATATTGGGTTATTTAACTCTCAAACAAACAAACATTTCAAACAAGACTACATTTCCCACGGAAGTCACTAATCCCATTCAATTAAATTCCATTAATACGAATCTCTTTCAAATATATTTATCAAAATTCTCATACGCTTATCTCACCGGAATAAGTATATTCACAAATCATTCTTTCAAAAATACTTGAAAACTATTAAAAATAGATATGGAAAGACCGTTCAATATCGACCATGGATCGCAGCTTACAAAATGGTTACATCGCTATCCCAGCGATCCATAGTAAACTATAGGAAATCCCCGTTAGAACTACTATTCAATGATTTTGATGCAACAAATATACAATCATAAACATACAATATATATTCTATCTACTTGAAGGAAAAAGCTTCTGATTTTAAAATAAACATACATTAGACGTTTGTTAAAACATTCAAACATTTGTGTCCGGCTTCTGATTAAAAAATTATATAAGCTCAGACGTCTGATCATATTGACAAATATCTATGCTAAGCAACGACCATATACGATGAAAGTCATCCACTTCATTCTAACGGCTGCTTTTATAACTCTTTGCCACATCTCTTCCTCAAAGATTGCAACCTCAAGATTGATACAGAAAACTCGAACGGATATTACTCTTCACAAAAACTCTTCATCGTCTATATATATGTAAAGATCTTAAGAGTTAACTCACTTGAATTTCCAAATCTTATATCTACGTTCTTTGCATACTCTGGTTTCTAAAACCAAACAAAATCAGTCTTTATCACTTCCTATAAGCAAAGCTTCGCGTACATACTATTCAAAGGAGATTATAGGAAGATTTGTACTGTGCGGACAAAATCAGTGTTTTCCAGAACACACGCTTGTCAAAGAAAGAACTTTTGTATCGAGCCTATTCCATTGGGAAAAGCGAGGGTTGTTTATTAGTTAAAGCCAAAGAGGAGCTTTGGGACTAGGTATAGGACGGGAGGTCCGAACCAATATAAAAATTCTGGTGTGATTGTTTCTTTATTATTATTTTCTTTACTCTGTTAGTCATAAGTTAGAATTTTACAACACTTGCTTATTAAATACAAGTATATGATCCATACACTCTTTCATTTGGTATCAAAGCACGGTTATCTCAATTCGCAGTAACACGTAATTGTAACATATTTAATATGACAAGTACATTTCAAGGTGGACAAACCACTACCATCTTCCACTATTTACTAGATCTAATTATGCTGACTGGTCTACACATATGCATATTTTTATGGAAGCAAATGGTTTAGAAATTTGGCAAAGTTAAATATGTAACATCAGAAATAGATATAACCACTTGGACAGATGTTCCAAAAAAGATAGTAACAAACAATGCTAAAGCTATGAATGGTTTATTCTGTTCATTTGACAAAAGTGTTCTGTTCATTTGACAAAAATGAATTCTCACGTGTCATGTCGTGCACCGCTGAATATAGTATATGGTGTATACTACAAATCACTCATGAAGGCACTAAAAAAGTTAAGCAAACAAATATTTCAATTTTACAAAATTATTTTTCTTCATTTAAAATGAAAGAAAATGAATATATTTATGATATGTATGTTAGATTTCAAGCTATCCAACACATTCTAATGCCACTTAGAGTTAAATATACAGATTTTTGTTTCTGTTATAAGCATTTTAAATTCCTAAACTAATGAATGGGAATGAAAAGTGTTGGCCATCTAAGAGGCAAATGACATATCTCAACTAAAAGTTGAATAACTGATTGGAACTTTAATGTCGTATGAAGAAAATTTTCTAGCAAGAAAAGAACAAAATCAGGAAGAAAAAATCCTTTCAAGCGAACAATAATGATTCAGACTTAGACGCACAGCCAAAAACTACAACAAGTTCAAGAAATTCAAAAATATGACGAAGTCACAAAATGGGGAAAATTCAAATCCATCTAATCAAACTTCAATTAAGTGCTTTGGATGTGACAAATTTGGATACATAAAAAACATTGCACAAAACTCAATAACGATAAAAAGAAAAGCAAGTTCAACAAATTTAAGAAAATAAAGCGAGCTTTTCAAGTAACTTGGGATGACTCAGATTCATCTTCATCATCGGAAAATGACAGTGATAGTGATTCAGAACAAGCCAATGTATGCTTCATGACAAATACTAAGGAGATATGTCCTGATCTTACTTATGATGAAATTTTAGAACTTAGCATGGAATTAGATGACAAATAAAGAGAAACTAGAAAGCAAAATCAAGAGTATGTTCCTAAAATTAATCGAATGTAACTTGAAATATGATTATTAAAAGATGAGGAAATCATTTTGGAATAAGTATTAGAAACTTCACAAGAGAAATATAAGAATTTATCTATTCAAAATGACTCATTATTATGTGAAATAGGAGAAGTTAAACTAGAAAATTACAAAATTAGAAAAGAAAATGTTCTATTAAAGAATGATTTAGAAGCATTAGAATCCAAAGTTTCTCATCTATGATAAATTAGACAAGATTACTAACAATGTTTCAAAATTCAATAAAGGAAAGAAGAAGTTGGATAACTTGAACAAATTTATAAACCATTCGAAAGTCGCAATGGATTAGAATTTAATAAATCTTCAAAACATAAAAACTTTAGCTCACTATGTAATGGGTTCAAGAAGTCAAATATTATAAAAAAGATGTCTAACACCGAAATAATTAAAACATGGATTCCAAAATCCAATAACAAACTAATTAGATAAAAACACATAGATAACTATCTAGAAAATTTTGTTTATAATAAAAATTACCTTTCTATAGGTCCTAAACCCTCCTGCATATGACAAGCTTCACTTTCTAACACTTAGGATCCTAACAAAGAAAGTGGGTACCAATTAAACTATTTTCATTTTGCATTTAGCCAAAGGAAAATCAAATAACAAGGAAAATTGGATAATCTGTGATATCTCGGAAATTTGGGCAATATAAATTTAATAATCTGTGTTATAAATTTAATTTGATTTCATAATTTTATAATTGTATATATATTGTAAATTGATAAACTTTGATTTTTGAATTTAGTAAATGAATTAATTTTCTAGCTCTAATTTATATTTGATAAATTGGAAATTTGATTTAAATTTGATATTTAACTTTTCACACAATTCAATAAATAATGTTATGGTGTATACCATGATAAATCTTATTTGTTTGGATTTATATTTATTTAACTTAAATATGAATTTAAATTAGATAAATTTAAAAGCAAAGTTTTATTTTATTTGAGATTTTTATATAAGAATTTACAATACAAATTACAAATGATCTTAATTTGTTTATAATCTCTTTTATAAATTATTTGATATTGCTCAATTTGTTATTTTTGAATAAAAATTATAATACTTAAATTCTTTTGAACATAAATGGATTTGTACAAATAGGATTTGTTATTTTTAATTTTTACAAGAGTTATGTATGCATCTATATATATATATATATATATATATATATATATATATAACTTGACTTTAAAATTTGATTTGATAAATTAATTAAAAATTTGAATTTAATGTCTTGGATTTAAAAGAATAAATACATAAAAATATTTGAATAAGCTATATTATTAATTTGTTTGTTTTCATTTCTTTTCAATTTAAAAAGAGATAAACTCATTTATATATACATAAGAATAGTAAATTTAGATTTAAAAGCTTTTGTAAATAATTTAAGTTAAAATTAAAATACACTTAGTACATGTGTTAGTCTCTTAACATACTTAAATGACATGTGTAAGCTATTAATTAAACAAAATGACAAATGTTAAACTTAAACTAAGTGTCTTATTTTTCTTTTTCTTGTAATTTTAATAAAATCAAAATATACTTACACAAATACATCTCCTCTAAAATCATTCTTCCTTTCTATTCTTCTTTTTCAAAACTTAAGATCTTCAGCCATGACAAATATGCATCTTTAAAAACAGAAACCTTTTGTTCAAAGAAAAATTTCCTGCAAAATCTATAACTTCCTACAAACTCCTCATAATCCAAACCAAAAATTGTTTGAATCTTCTTCAAAACCAAAACCATCTTCAAAACTGTAATGCAAAATCTCCTCAAACCTGAAATGCAAATCATAGCCTCTTCAAAACATTAAATGAGTAAATCAAATTTGCAATCCAATTCTGCAAATCTAAAATCTGCATGCATTTAAAAATCAAATTGCAGCATTATACTTGCATGCAAATTTGTGAAAGCCTGTAATTCTTTTCTGTCTCTAAAAAAAAGAATCCAAACCTGCATATTTCTTTCTCTTTTTTCTCTGGGAAGCATTCAAGTGAACTGGTAACTGCATGAATCAAGGAAACAAAGAAATAAATCAAGATTCAAGTCTTCAAAAAGCAAAAGCAAGATGAAGTTTTAAAGCATCTGCAGTTTTTAAAATTCAAACCGAAGTTCAAAAAAAGGCATAAACAACACTCTGCTCCTAAAACTGGTGAGTAACATTTTTTTTATATATTAAATAAACTTAGTGAATATAGTTGTTTGATTTATTCCTGTGCTTATCATGTTTGGAATGGATGAACTGGATGATATTCTCTGTTATATATTGAATGCATGTTGCACTGTAACTTGTTTTGCTTGTTCTAGTTTCCATATTGCAATTATGTCATATTTATGATTTCATGATAAAATCAATGTTATAGTTTAAGGATTTAAGCATAGTATGTTATGTAATATAAGTTAGAGTTAAATCTTATAAAAAAATGTATGAAAATGAGGATAAAACTGTGATGACTCTGTATAAACAAAAATAGGCAACATAGCAAAATGTCTGTAAACAATATTTGAATGTTCCAGATTTATTTATTTAAGTTTATAAATAAATTACTTGATTAATAACTTGATTTTTAAAACTATAATCTGAAATTTTAGTTTGCATTCAACTACGTATTTCCGGTTTAACCAGAAAACACAATTGGGGTTGGTTCTATCAATCTAGGGATTTGGAGTTGCCAGTGTTCCTATAGTTGATGGAGTGATGTGTGTAGTTTATAGTAAAAATAATGGTTGATGGATCTGAGCATCGAGGCAATCATGATTTGGGTTTGAATTTTATATCCCTAGTTTTTCTGTGTTTAAGAGATTTGATCATTGTGATCAAATTAAGTGATCGAGTTCTACCAGTTTTGAGATGATGGTAGCTGGGGTGTGGAGGAGACTATGGCCGAGGTGGTACATCTCAGTTGGTATCAGAGCATTAGGTGGAGTGAATACCTAGGATCTGCAGTGGTGTCTATCTTGAGAGAGCATATTTGTAGTTTTATTATATATATATTTATATAATTACTTCTACCTATTTTTTGGGTTACCTGTTTGGGTTTTCCAATATAAGTTGTAAAGGTAGATAAGGTAGTGGGGTGTGTAACACGACTACTACCAATGGTTGGAGTTTCGAGTGTTGAGGTTGGAAGTGTATTTTTTGAGAATGTAGACTTAATGCCGTCTCTAGTGAGTTGTGCAGAGTATAGGATTTCATAGATCTCTGAAGGTAACCTGTAAAGGTTCGGAGTCTATCTTTGAAATTGGATGAGTAGAGTTTGGATCTATCGGTTAGGCAGAAGAGAATGATGGTATCTTGATATCTCAGGGAGTAGTAGCTGCGTGATGAGACACAGTGACTATGGATGTTCCCAAAGATGATTTCTTTGAAACAAGATAAGGAGGTGAGTCTACTTCGATGTTGTGGCTGGATTCAGCAGGATGTTTCTGTCTGGTGAGGTCCGAGTTTCTCGAAGAACTTTGGGTTAGGAAGTCTTTGGCGTCGGTGTCAGCAGTGCAGTTCGGAGTGTTCTGTGTGCCAGTAAGAAGATCTTATGGTTAGAAGTTTCTGAAGATAAAGTTCAGAAGCAGCAGAGTGGATTCCATTTCTTAGATGGATTGGCTAGATATTCAGATTGGTAAAGAGAGAACAGTTTTCTTTGGATATTAGGCTGGGTTGATCGCAAAAGTGACTTGCGATAGTTTGAATGTTCTCTTGAGCTATGGGAAGTTTGTCCATATTTGGAGGTTGAGTTTTCTTATCAACTGGATTCTAGGACTGATACCGAGGGTTTAGTGAAGCAGCTTTGGATCAGATGGGGCATCTGAGTTTTCATTTATGGATCTGTTGAACCATATTTCTGTGATGTGTCATCCAGTTTGTACTCGAGTTTTCTTCTACTCCAGATTAAAGTTGTGCAGCGGAAGCAGATTGGAAGTGCTTTTGTTTTGTCTTTTCCGGATAGGAAAAGTAAGTTAGTCTTCTGATATTTGTGGAGTAGAGTTAGTGTTCTTTGTTTTGGATTTGATCTTAAGGAGATCATTTTGTTGGATTGTCTTGGTCCAGTTTGTTTCTAGAGACATCAGCGAAGGTTGAGCTGATCAGGAGAGTTGAGGCAGCCCAGGATCGTCAAAAGTATTTTGTGGATAAGAGACAAAGGAATTTGGATTCCGGAGTCGGAGATTTGATCTTGAATAAGTTTTCTCCGATCTAAAGAGCTATAAGATTGAGTAAGACTGGGTAAGTCAGCTCCGAGATGTTTTGGATCTTTTCTGTGTTTTGTGAGGATTGGTGTTTGATTTTCAAAGTTGAATTGCCAGTTTGGATAACTGGGTTTCGATGTGTTTTACGTATCTCTGAGGGAGTGTGTGCATGGTTTATTTCTGGTTGTGGAACCAGCAGTTCAAGAGGATGTGATCGTTGATTCAGACTCGTTTGTAGTCTGGTATCCTGTTAGTTTTGTAGATCTAGTTGGATAGGAGCTCTATATCTTGATAGTATTGATTGTTTAGATTCTATAGAGCGAGTATTCCGATATTTATACCGGGAAAACTCTTGAAAATTTTCTCCAGAATTTTACTGGATAATTAAATTTGTTTTGATTGAATGAATTGGTTGCTATGGTTGTTAGCATATGTTTGATAATATATGCTTGTGTTTTAAAATAAAATCTTAAGATAGATTATTGAATTACCTTTGCTTTTAAATTTTGGGGACGAAATTCTTTTAAGGGGGAAGGAATGTGATATCCCGAAAACTTGGGCAATATAAATTTAATAATCTATGTTATAAATTTAATTTGATTTGATAATTTTAATAACAAATTTGGAATTTGATTTAATAATCATGTTTTAATAAATATTTAAATTGAAAGATTTTATCTTTTTAAATAAATAAATTGTTTTCTGTTTATAATATATATAATTGTATATATATTGTAAATTGATAAACTTTGATTTTTGAATTTAGTAAATGAATTAATTTTCTAGCTCTAATTTATATTTGATAAATTGGAAATTTGATTTAAATTTGATATTTAACTTTTCACACAATTCAATAAATAATGTTATGGTGTATACCATGATAAATCTTGTTTGTTTAGACTTATATTTTATTTAACTTAAATATGAATTTAAATTAGATAAATATAAAAGCAAAGTTTTATTTTATTTGAGATTTTTATATAAGAATTTACAATACAAATTACAAATGATCTTAATTTGTTTATAATCTCTTTTATAAATTATTTGATATTGCTTAATTTTCTATTTTTGAATAAAAATTATAATACTTAAATTCTTTTGAACATAAATAGATTTGTAGAAATAGGATTTGTTATTTTTAATTTTTACAAGAGTTATGTATGCATCTATAAATATATATAACTTGACTTTAAAATTTTATTTGATAAATTAATTTAAAATTCGAATTTAATGTCTTGGATTTAAAAGAATAAATACATAAAAATATTTGAATAAGCTATATTTTTAATTTGTTTGTTTTCATTTCTTTTCAATTTAAAAAGAGATAAACTCATTTATATATACATAAGAATAGTAAATTTAGATTTAAAAGCTTTTGTAAACAATTTAAGTTAAAATTAAAATACACTTAGTACATGTGTTAGTCTCTTAACATACTTAAATGACATGTGTAAGCTATTAATTAAACAAAATGGCAAATGTTAAACTTAAACTAAGTGTCTTATTTTTCTTTTTCTTGTAATTTTAATAAAATCAAAATATACTTACACAAATACATCTCCTCTAAAATCATTCTTCCTTTCTATTCTTCTTTTTCAAAACTTAAGATCTTCAGCCATGACAAATATGCATCTTTCTTCAAAACCAAAACCTTTTGATCAAAGCAAAATTTCCTGCAAAATCTGTAACTTCCTGCAAACTCCTCATAAACCAAATCAAAAATTGTTTGAATCTTCTTCAAAACCAAAACCATCTTCAAAATTGTAATGCAAAATCTCCTCAAACCTGAAATGCAAATCATAGCCTCTTCAAAACATTAAATGACTAAATCAAATTTGCAATCTAATTCTGCAAATCTAAAATCTGCATGCATTTAAAAATCAAATTGCAGCATTATAACTTGCATGCAAATTTGTGAAAGCCTGTAATTCTTTTCTGTCTCTAAAAAAAGAATCCAAACCTGCATATTTCTTTTTGTGTTTTCTCTGGGAAGCATGCAAGTGAATCTGGTAACTACATGAATCAAGGAAACAAAGAAATAAATCAAGATTCAAGTCTTCAAAAAGCAAAAGCAAGATGAAGTTTTAAAGCATCTGTAGTTTTTAAAATTCAAACTGAAGTTCAAAAAAATGCATAAGCAAGACTCTGCTCCGAAAACCGGTGAGTAACATTTTTTTTACATATTAAATAAACTTAGTGAATATATTTGTTTGATTTATTCCTGTGATTATCATGTTTGGAATGGATGAACTTGATGATATTCTCTGTTATATGTTGAATGCATGTTGCACTGTAACTTGTTTTGCCTGTTCTAGTTTCCAGATTGCAGTTATGTCATAATCATGATTTCACGATAAAATCAATGTTATAGTTTAAGGATTTAAGCATAGTATGTTATGTAATATAAGTTAGAGTTAAATCTTATAAAAAATGAATGAAAATGAGGATAAAACTGTGATGACGCTGTATAAACAAAAATAGGCAACAGAGCAAAATGTCTATAAACAATATTTGAATGTTCCAGATTTATTTATTTAAGTTTATAAATAAATTACTTGATTGATAACTTGATTTTTAAAACTATAATCAGAAATTTTAGTTTGCATTCAACTAAGTATTTCTGGTTTAACCAGAAAACATAATTGGATTGGTTCTATCAATCTAGGGATTTGGAGTTGTCAGTGTTCCTATAGTTGATGGAGTGATGTGTGTAGTTTATAGTAAAAATAATGGTTGATGGATCTGAGAATCGAGGCAATCATGATTTGGGTTTGAATTTTATAACCCTGGTTTTCTTTGTTTAAGAGATTTGATCACTGTGATCAAATTAAGTGATCGAGTTCTACCTGTTTTGAGATGATGGTAGCTGGGGTGTGGAGGAGTCTATGGCCGGTGGTGGTACATCTTAGATGGTCAGAGTTGGTGATCGAAGAATTTGCAGTTCGATCCATTTTATTCCAGATTCTAGCACGATGCTCGGATTTTGATGTGAGGTTTCTGTAGTTGGATTGCAGGTGTATTTGTAGTGTGGTGATGATCGGAGACTTGCTCGTGGGGCCACGAGAGGCCGGAGGTGGCGAGGGGTTTGGTGTAGGTGCACGAATTTATGGTGTGCATACTGTGTTGTGGGGGAAGAAGGCATTCGAGTCATGTTCGAGTGGAACTGGGTTTTTGCTCGAAGAAATGGGGATTAGGACTCGAAGTAATTGAGATGAGGCCTCGAGTATTTAATTTTGTTACAGGGTTTGGGTAAACCTGTCAACACGGGTTTTGTAAAAACCTGATTTTTTTTGTTTGGGTTTTAATTGATTTTAAGATGAATGTGTTACTCGAGTTATTTTAGTTTTAGCTCGAGTTAGTTTGTTGGAGTTTGAAAACTTGTCTTGTTTTCAAAAATTTAAAACTAAATTTAAAATTAAATCAAGAATTTAAATTATGTTTTAAATCTAACTTAAATTGTGGATTCAAGTTAAATTGAATCACAAGTAGGAAATGATGAAGTATTTAAATTCAGATTTGCTTTAAAATAATTTTAAAGGAGTTTATTGTTTAAAATGTTTTTAAAGAATCTGAATTTAAATTTGAAATTGAAATATGAAGTAATGTTTAAACAAAATATAAAATTTGATTCAAATTTGGATTTGAATCTTTGTTTAAAAATAAATTTAAGTTTTATAAATTTAAGTGTTTAAACCAAATTTGAATGATAATGTAAAAATTTTAATGGTTTTAATTTTAGAAAGAAATTTGTTTTAACTTTTGCAAAATTTCTTTTATAATAAAAAGTATTATTTAGCAATTAAAGGTTTTAGATTGAATTTAAAACTTATAAAGTTAAATAATAATTTAATGTTTTGTATTTCATTTAATTATTAGGATAATTAATGAACAATTAACTTATTTAAGGAACAATTAAATGGTAATTAAGGGTTCAATCATAAAGGTTTAAGATTAATTAATCTTAGAATAATTAACTTGTAATTAAGAATAATTAATTAAATAAGATTAGTTTTTAATTAATGATTAATAATAAATTTAATCAAGTAATAATAGATTAATTAATTTTTAATTAACACTTAATTATTTAATTAATTAGGGGTTAATTAATGGATTAATTAATGATTAATTAATTTGTAATTAATAATGATTAAAATAAGTTAATTATTTTAGAAAATAATTAATGAGTTGTTTAATAGTTAATGAAGGACATTAACTAAGGATTATTTAATAATTAATTAATGTGATTAATTTTAATTATTAATTAGATTAATTAATTTAAAGATAATTAATTTGTGTAAGTTGTTAAGTATAATTACTTATGGAAGTAATTAAGGAATTAATTACTTATTGTAATTAATTGATTTAATTTGATTAGTTTAAGTTAATTAATTTAAAATTAATCATTTGATGATTTGTGAAGGATAATTAGTTAATGTAATTTAATGAAGAGGAATTACTTAGAGAAGTAATTAATGGGTAATTACTGTATGTAATTAATTGAAAGTAAATTGATATTGAGCTACTTAAGTATAATTACTTTGTGAATTAATCAAAGAATTAATTAGAGATAATTAACTAAGGAGTAATTAATTTATTTGGTGAAGTAATTAAGGGTAGTTGATTACTGAATGGAGTTAATCAAGGGTGATTAACAGTTATGATTTAAATAAAGATTAATTACATAATGTAATTATTTTAATTTGAAAATGTAATTAGAAGATCATTAATTATTATTATTAATGATGTAATTAAGAATGGATTTAACTAGAAATAATTAATAAATGTAAGGGATTAATTAATGTAATTAATTAAGGATTAATGTAACTAATTATAGTTAATTAATTAAGGAGGTAATTAAAGATTAATTACTGTATTTGGTTAAGTATAGTTAATTTGAGAAATAAATTAATGAATAATTACTTGAATATAATTAAAGGTTAATTAATCAGGGATGATCAATTGAAATAAATAATTGGTTGATGATTAATTGATTGATTGATAATTAATCAATAGTAATAAGAAAGTTGATATTGGAGAAGTAATTAATCTAATTTACTTTAAATTAATAGAATGATGGAATTAATTTAATTCACTTTAAAATAATTATATTTGGTGGTTGATCATTGCTTATATAGATGGATGATGTTGTTTACCTTGTATGGTTTGAATCTCAGATATGAGACAGATAATGTTGAGTGATTTGGATGCATTGGTTGCATTGTGATGTTGATATAGATTATCTTTTTGGATAATGATAATATGGTTTTATCTAGTATGATGATAATGTCGATTATCTGTTGTGAATCTATGATTTATCTATTTGGATATATAGATAATTGAATTGTTTTAAACCTTTAAAACAACTTGGCCTTAAAAGACACGTTTTGGATTTCGATGAGACCGGGATCGGGTTTCCATATTTGGATATCCGAAAACCACATCGATCCAAATTAACGATAGGTCGTGAGTCTCTTGTGGAGAGTGAAGACTCGAGGTGTAAGAACTATACGTCAATATAACTCTAGGGGTGATTTCGTAATGAGTTTGACAGAATAGTACTTATAGGTTCGAGATGGTGATTTAGTGTGCAAGTGTTATCATCGTTAACTCTGAGGGTGATTCCAAAATGAGTGTAACGAGATAATGCCTTTGATTTCGTTCGAACCCGGTACGAACTTGTATGGATTGAATGCTTTCAGAACATCGTCAGGTAGACGATGAGCATTCTAAGAGATGTGTCCTCTAAAGGTAATCGTAGCCTCAAGCCTCATCAATCGGGAATGGCTAAAACAGGGGAGGTGCAGCAAGTCTTCGTGGGTAGCTCCCACTGGAGAGCAAGATTTACCCCTGTCTAGAGGTCCCTTTTTATTTCGGCTGTGTGGCAGTTGGATGTACACCAACTGCGGGGTTGTCTTGTTCGGAACTGTTCAGTAAGGAATGGGTCCGGCTTTATGTTGCAGGGGAGTGGGCGTACTCCTCGGTACGTTGATCTAGGCCACGTACTGTGACGGACGGTACCCCAGTAGCCCTGCCATTGTATAGAATCCAAAATCCAATAAGTGCCAACGGTTTTGATTGTATTACCCACATTTGTGGGTAGTAGCTGGAATTTAATCATGTAACAATTTCGGCTATTTCTTATTTACTTGAAAACCCTAGACCCTATTATAATATCACTGGATTTCCTATCAAATGTTTTGGTTAGCGTAAGGTAAAAACTTTTCCACGTTTATGTGTGGGAAGTCTTACGTGATACCTTTCTTTTCAAAAGGATTTTCAAAATTAAGCAACTTTAACCTGTTACTCACACCAGACCCATGTCTGACCCAGAGTTTATCTTTTGTTTTCTTAAACTCTTGGGTACTCAAATTTTTACGAGTAGCCAAGGGACTCAGGTTAGCTTTGACAAATTATGGAGGAGCAAATGGAGCAGGAGCTTCTGAGTTAGATATATAGTATTCCGCTGTGTGATCTGTGATTGTCTCTGAGTTGTATTATGTTGTAAATACTAGACAGGTGTTTATAACTATCTAGTATGCGTTGTATATCTGTGTACTCTGATAGTGGTTGTAAACTATGTAATATTTTATGTTATTAATATAATTTATTCGTTCCGCTGTTGAGATTCTGATGTTGTGTTCTTCTTTCTTCTCTTTCTTTTCTCTTTTCTATCCCTTTCTTTCTTCATGATGATACGACTTTTCTGGGGAGAAAAAGTCGGGTCGTCTCATAATCAATAGCGAATGCTCTAAACATATGACTAGAAATGCACAAACGTTATCAAATATAACATACAAAAATGATGGTAGTATAAATTTTGGAATACAAAAGGATTTGTCGTTAGAATTTGAGATGTCATTAATGTTGGTATGTCCACTTCACCTATTATTACAAATGTTCATTTAGTTAAAAATTGAAAACATAACATTTTAAGCATTAGTTAACTTTTTGAAAAAGAATTTAAAATTGAATTCGAAAAGAATAAATGCAATATATTATATCAAGAAAAAAAACTGATTTTTGGATTAAGGAAAATAAACATCTATGTCTTAAATACGAAATTTTATAACTCGAGTGATTTATGTCTAGCCCCAGATTTTAATGACCGTGGATATAGCATTAATGACTTTGTCACATAAACTTTAAGTTTTTAAGAAAACTAGCTAAACATAATTTGGATAGAGGTCTCCCTAAAATAAATTATAAAGTTAAAAATTTATGTGATGCATGTCAATATGCAAATTGAAAATGAGTCCTTTTAAATTTAAAAAGGAAATTTCTACTAAACAACTCTTAGAATAATTACATCTTGATTTATTTGGACATACTCAAGTAAGATCAATAAATCATAACAAATATGTATTTGTCATTGTAGATGATTTTTCACGATATACATGGACACTATTCCTAAATTATAAATGTGATACTTTTGAAAATTTTAAAATATATTCTAAAAGGATTAAAAATAAAATGAATCTTAAAATAAAAGGAGTAAGAAGTGATCATGGAGCTGAATTTGAAAATGAAATTTTTGTAAATTTTTGTAACAAAAAAGGGAATTACACATAATTTCTCATTTCCACGAACACCACAACAAAATGGCATTGTAGAAAGAAAAAATCACACTCCAAGAATATGCACGAACTAGGCTTAACACTAGTAATCTACCCAAAAAAATTTAGGCAGATGTTGTAGGTACTGCTTTTTATGTATTAAATCGTGTCACATTACATCCTTTAACTAAGAATACTCGTTATGGAATGTTTTTTGGCAAAAAATAAAAAACCTAAAGTACCATATTTTCGAAAGTTTGGCTCGTAATGTTTTACACTCAATACTAAAGATGATCTTGGAAAATTTAATTCAAATGCCGACGAAGGAATCTTTATTGGATACTCAGATCATAGGAAAGCTTTTAGAGTACTTAACAAATGTACTAGTATTATAGAAGAAAGTCTCATATTTCCCCATTAGCAAAAATAGTGACAATGATGAAATTTTAACAAAACCATCTAAAAATAACACTATTATACAGAACAATAATGAGAATATCGTTAATAATGATAATACATTAAGATCACCACCACGTATTTTGAAAAACCATCAAGTTAACAATAAATTGGTAATTTGATACAAAAGTTTCTATAAGACATCAATTAAATCAGATGATTCATGTTGCATTTGTTTCAAATTTTGAACCTGAGAATTATAAAGAAGATTCAAATGATGAATTATGGATTATCGTGATGCAAGAAGAACTTAATCGATTCGAAAGAAATGAAGTTTGAGAACTTGTACTAAGACCTATGGATCATTTCGTAATAGCAATAAAATGGGTATATAAAAATAAAACTGATGGCAATGGAAACATTATTCATAATAAAACAAGGTTAGTAGCACAAGGGTACAATCAAAAGGAAGGCATTAACTATGAAGAAACGTTTGCTCCAGTCGCACGTCTAGTTGCCATCCGAACGTTACTTGCTTTTGCATGTCATCATACTTTAAACTTTTTCAAATGGACATAAAAAATGCTTTTTTAAATGGTTATATAAAAGAACAAGTTTATGTTGAGCAACCCCCATTGTTCATACATGAATACTTCCATGACCATGTGTGTAAACTGAAAAAGGTTTTATATGGTTTAAAATAAGCACCGCGTTCTTGGTGTGATAGACTAAAAACTCATTTAATAAATTCTGGTTTTCATATTGGAAAAATATATACAACCTTATTTATAAAAAGAAATTATATTGAAATTTTAGTTGTTCAAATATATATAGATGGCATAATTTTTGGATCAACTAATGAAAATCTATGTAACGAATTTGCAGTATATATGAAAAATGAATTTGAAATATCACATATGGGAAAATCAAATTTTTCTTTGGGATTACAGATTAAACAATTAGAAAATGGCATTTTTATAAATCAAGAAAAATATTGCCATAATTTGTTAAAATGTATTGGAATGGAGAAAACATCAAGTAAACCAACCGCCATGAGCACAACTACCCATTTTGATAAAGATGAAAATGGAAAGGATTTTGATCAAAAATTGTATCAAAGTATATAGGATCACAATTATACTTAACGGCTAATAGACCCAATATCATGATGAGTGTATATCTATATACAAGATTCAAGCACAACCTAAAAGTTCACACTATCAACCAGTTAAACGTATTTTGCGCTACTTAACCGGAATTACAAAATACAGTCTTTTCTATCCTAAAGATAACTCCTTTGTACATGTATCCTATAGCGATGCGGGTTTTGGCAAATGCAAAACTAATAGGAAAAGTACAAGTGGCACCTATCACTTTATCGGTCAGTCTCTAGTTTCGTGGTTTAGAAAAAATAGAATTGTGTGTAGCTTTCAACTTCTGAAGTCGAATACATTGTAGCCACTTTAGCTTATGCACAAGTAGTATTCATGCAACAACCCTTAAAGATTTCAGAAAAAATTATAAATAAATCTCCAATTTTTTGTGACAATGCTAATGCAATAAACCCATCTAAAAACCCAATAAATCATTCACGAATAAAACATATAGATATTCGTCATACTTTTTAAGAGATAATATCAAAAAGAAACAATAACTATAGAACTTGTAAACAACGAAAATAAAATAGCTGATATTTTTACAAAACTTCTAAGGGAGCAAAATTTTATTAAGTTAAGACATTAACTAGGTATTGTATCGTTACACGATGTGTATAAGATATAATTTTTTATTTATATTTTTTTTCAACTGGCTGAAATTTCATTTTTTTTAACCACTAATTTTTTTACATCCAATGTCTTATGCCGACATTTATTACCAACTAATAAACGAAATCTCACACATACATACATACATACACACATACATACATATGTGTGAGTGTGTGTGACAACCTAATCATAATTTTACTACAAATTTTTTATATAACCAAAAAAACAGCTTTCAAAACTTGTATATCAAAAATGTCTTCGAACCATGATTGTACATATTCCGCAATTGAATAACGCCTTACCCTCTTCTGAAAGCACTTATACCACTCTGTCTGAAGTCATGCCTAAATCATTTATGTCCCTTAATATCATTCCATTACCTACTTACCATACTGGCTACTCTCAAAAAGGAAATAAAGCCTAACATGGAATTGATTTTCAATCAGCCTCTCTCTCCGATAAAGTTGACAATATCCATCATTACCAAAAGGAAATGATAGGAGTTCAAAAAGAGATGTACTACAAACAATGCCATCAAGGAGGATACTTGAAATTCCTTGAAAACTGCATCCTCGCCATATAGAGACATTCACCAGCAAAGGACTGCGTGCACCAGCGGTCTCCACGTTTACAGGAAACTCCTCCGAGAGCTTACAAGATCACTCGACGACAGTTATGGGTTGAAGGGACATCACACGCAAAACGTAGCCCTTTTCCGCCTTACTGGTCACAACGTCGACGTTAACCGAGCCACACCAAGGTTGAACCAAATTCTTAGGAGAAATAAAGCAATAATTTTTCTGACTTCCCAGCTAACAACTAAAGAAGAATATGTCGATGATTAATACATACATATATATTATAATATGACAATAATCATTTGTATTTTCCTCATTTTCAATAAATATTTGTATATAAAAACATTCATAAAGGAAAAAAAATTCTTTTGACCAGACGTCTGAAAAGAAAAGTAAGATGTCTGAACAGATAAACAAGAATCTATCTTCCTTGAGGTCGGACATCTAACAAAAATAATAAGAAGAACAAATATTTTAAGAACTGACGTCCATATAAAATTCTAGACGTCTGTTCAATATCTTCGGAAATAAAAACAATCGCACTTTCACCACAGATATTTGAACTTGGGGTCAGACGTCCGTTTATTCCCTCTGCTAAATAAGTAAACAACTCTACACAGACGTTTGAAATAATAGTCAGACATCTGTCTCAACACACTAGAAAACTAACATTTTCGAAGACATATGTAATGACCCGCATATTTTACGATTGAATATTTAAATAATTTATTCAAAATAATTCATCGATGGTCGAATTATTGTCTGAAAAGCTACTTTTTGCAAACAGTCGAATTAGGACTCGAGACCACCCCCATTAAGTTCAAAATGACGTTTGGCACCTTTTTGAGTATAAACGTCGATATTTTTGGAGTTGGAATATTTTTTCTACTTTTCCACTTAGGGCTTTGGTTTGGTTTCAGCCCATTAGACCCAAGCTCCACCCCCTCTTCTCTTCATTCCTTCATAATTTCCTAATACTCAAGCTTTAGATAAAAATGGAGGAAGAGAGAAAGAATTAGAATTCCTAGCCCTTGTTTCATTGCAAATCCAAGCTCCAACTCCAAATTCATGGAAGAAGCTTTGGTAAGCCTTCTCTTCTTCTTCTTCAACTCATTCTCTTCTCAATTTTTGAAATTCCTAAACCTAACTTAGGAAAGGTTTCTCTTTTAAGCTTAGATTCAGGCTTGTTGGGATGGAATTGAAGTGTGATTGTTCTTGCCATTGCTCTATAGCTTCTTCTTCATTGTTTTGGGTTTAAAGGCGAGATTTTTATCTCACATCTATGTCTATATCTATCCTTGCTATTAGGTATGAATTCCTAACACTTATTCATGTGCAATTGCTTTTGATTTGGATTGCTTTGGTGTATATTCCAATTTTCGGTGTTTTGAAAGAAAAATTTATGAAATCATTTTATGGGTATTTAGATTTGATATTCGAGGCGTATCGATGAGCCTTTAAGGCTGGGTTGTCGCTTGGCATAAATCCTTAGTCGTTGTTGCTCGTCCGATCGCTTCTGATAATCGTTTTGGCCATCAATGGCCAAGGCAAGAAAGTGCCAAAAGCTTCAGTTTCAGGCGTCTGAAATTATCGATTCAGATATTTGAATCTGGTCTGGGCAAAATTTCATTCCACAGGTCAGACGTCTGAATTATAATTTCAGACGTCTGAATTTTCTCAAATCCAACCCGAGAGCAAATACGCTAAAATTAGCCATTTCCGGACGTCTGGAATAAATGGTTCAGACGTCTGAATAGGGCTCTAGAAAATATTCATCTTCCAGATTCAGACGTCTGAATCATCTATTTCAGACGTCTGAATCTGTTGTCTTTGCCCAATTTGCCTAATGTGTTTGGGTTTCCCGTTTTTAATCGATTCGTGTTTATCTGACCTATTGTTATCATTTATTATTGACCTTGATATCTTCTTATCGGAATATTTAAGAGTGTCCATTTGATGGATTCGATATCGATTTATATGGATATTAATCGTGACTTTGAATGTGAATTTTGGTGATTGATTGTTTCTGCAATCATTTCTGTGGTTTATCACTTTAAAAATATAAAGGTTTTCTATACTAGTAGTAAATATTAAAACTCTTTCATCAAAATTATTCGAACTCTATTTTCGATATCAAACTCGTTTATAAAACTGTTTTCCAATCTACTAGTATATACAAACCTTTACCTCACTCGTATAAGAAATCGAATTAAACGGCGTAGTAAAACAAGTGGTATGAAATGCTTGCGTTTACTTCGTCATTTAATTCTTAGACTTGTTCGATTGAATCTCTTGTGATAGTTTTCTAGTGGAGATCTACAATTTGTTCGTAAATATTTAAGTTAAGCTAGTGGTCATGGGACATGAGGCTAAGCTCATATATTTACTAGCTTAGTGTAATTGACACTTCTTGATGATCGATGATGACCATTTTGTGATTTAGACTAGAAACGTGTGATGTCTCTTTGACTGCGAGGGAGACTAAACCCTGTTTCTGTGGAGCTTCGGTTCAATTTGGTAGTGTAGCGACCCATGGTCTTCGGACCATTCTGTGGAGCTTCGGCTCAAAATTAATGGTTAGCAACCATGGAATAGCATTTCGTTTTGTGATACATGTGTTGGAGAGTTTTCATGCTCCCGTTTTGTGATAGGCCTCCCCCTTTTTGTGATTTCTGGATTTCCATTGAAGATTTCTAGAATTTGTGTTTCACCAATTTTTGTGACTTCATTAATAAGTTTTATCAATATTTGTGCATTGGTGAATTTGTGTGTCATTAACTTTTGTGATCGACACTGATATAATTGTCAACATTTATGGTTTGGTGAGTAAAAATAAAGAGTATGACATTCTTTATGATCTTTGAGAAGATTCTTGTGATATTGGTTAATCTCTAGTTGATTTTCAATTACATATTTATCACGGTATGGCTTTATGGTTATCATACCTTTTTGTCATATCTATTATTCTACATCATTTTATCTGATATTTATAGTTGGACTGATCCGTTTATTATTTTCTTATTAAATAATACTCGGATCAGACTGAGATGTTACAGGTTCTTCTGCTTGACTCCTCATCTGGGATTATTATCCTGACTTTTGGCTAATTACTTAGGATTAGTAGTTTTTGGTTATATACATTTGAGATATAGACTCATTGATGCATACCTATTCTTTTGGGTAGCACTTGTAACTATTCTTTTGTGATATTCGTGGATCTTGTTTAACCACTACTCTAATATACACTTTTATGTGTTATATTCATATCTTTTTCCGCCTTTGTGAAATGGATATTTGTGACTGATTTGTGTTATGCTTATTTCTATATTTGTTTCTGAAGATATTATAGCCACTATGTAGTAGCCTTGAGTTTGCATCGGTATGTCGGATTTCCTCTTGTGATGAAAAGTTATATTTTTATCTGTCATATCGATACTCGCACAAAGAAATTGTAAAGATGGTCGCACCTCAACCGCCTTATTCTTCGTGCTAGTTGACGGTATTACTCTATAGTGTCCTTGGATAGCGTGGGTATAAAGGTGGGGCGTCACAGCTTGGTATCAAAGCCAAACTTCAGAACAATGTTGAATAATTTAACAAGGATCATCGTCCTAAGTCCATCTTTGGAGTCGTGCCTTAAGATTTTATTCGAGTCATTAAACCTGTTCTATCCTATTTTCTTTGTGATACCTTGTTTTATCAATCATTATTGTTTGATATTCATTTTGTGAATAACCTTTTTATTCTTCTTTTTTTCTTTCTTAAAGAAGAGAAATGGTTAGACCTAGCCGTCCCAGCACCGGTCAATCTAGTGCTACTCCCCAAGATGGATTATTTATGTCTGCACAACAACTTCTTGATCTTGTAAAGAATGCTCAGGAAGCCGGACCCATTCCGGATCCTTCTCACCCTAAGTCTGGATTTGCATGCTTGTGCAACGATTATACCAACTTGGGTGGGAAGCCATTCAAAGGTTCTGAAACCAGTATTGAAGTCCAGGCTTGGCTAAGAACATGCGATCGAATCTTTTCTTGCATGAATCTTATTGATATCGAGTTCAGGTGGCCTCTAATATGCTCCAAGAAAGAGCATTAGAATGGTACGAGCTTCTTATTTTTGAAATTATTGAAGCGGATCTTACTTGGGAGAAATTTCGGGAACGATTCGAATTAAAGTTTGTGCCAGAAGCTGAGAATGTGACATTGGCTCGTCGTTTCATAGACCTTGTTCAAGGTGAATCCTCCGTGGCAGACTTTGTCGCATCATTCGAGTCACTTTCTAAATACGGGTTCGAATACATAAACACCCCATTAAAGAAGAATCGGAGATTTGTCTATGGCTTGAACAAAAATCTCAAGAAGCCATTACTACTAAAATTAGAAATTTCTTTTGATCAACTCATTGATATCACTCTTCGTCTTGAAGAGGCGGATACGGAAAGTGATGTTGAAGTTATGGGTGCCAAACCAAACTTCAACAACAATAAGAAAAGGCCTAATAAGTTCAAAGGTCCATATCCCAATAAGAAAGGGAAGCATGCGACCCCGATGGCAAAGACTTCTACCTCTAGTAGTGGACAATGCTACAATTGTGGTTCTAATGACCATTATGCTAATCAGTATTCAAAGCCCCTTGCTTGTCGCTATTGCAAAAGTTCGGGCCATTATATATCTGCATGTCCCAAACTTCAAGGTAGGAAGGAGGGAAAGCTTAATGTGGTGCTAACTCCTAGTAACACTTCTCGTGGTCAAGGTATTTCTCATTCTATCCTTGATGGCATTATTATGTTTCGTGATCATCCTATTCGAGTTGTTTTTGATACGGGTGCGTCCCATTTTTTTATATCAAAAGAAATTGTTGATACTTTTTCTTTAAGTGTTGTTGCTTTAATGACTTATTTTAGAATTGCGAATCCGGTTGGTGGATTGCTTTGTAAAGATGTCAAGATTATTTTGTGTGATTTTTCTTTCCGTGCCAATTTGCATGTCATGCGCTGCTTAGGCTTTGGAATGATTTTGGAAATGGATTGGCTTAACCGCTATGAAGCTCAAATCCTATGTCCTGAGCGGACTATTCATCTTCGACATCCTCAATCTGTTAAGTAGATTTATATTGTTCTTAAAGATTCGGATTCCAACTTGGCTGCATCTTTATATTCTTTAAATCCCCATGATGACGATAATGATGATGAGGAAGATGTCATTTCTCTTATTCACGTTGTTCGTGAATTTTCCGACATATTTGAACCCGTTTTAGGATTACAGCTAAACGAGCAATTGAGTTCAAAATTAATCTAATCCCTGGAGCTCTACCTATCACTCGTCCTCCTTATCGTGTGTCCAATAAAGAAAATATGGAGATGCGCAAACAATTATCCGAATTCTAGACGAAGCAATTTATTCGCTTTAGTTCCTCTCCTTGGGGAGCTTCGACTGTTTTTGTGAAGAAATCAGATGGTACACTTAGGCTTTGCGTTGACTACCGCAAGCTTAATGATCTCACTATCAAGAATAAATATCCTTTACCTCGGATTAATGATTTATTTGATCAGCTTAGTGGTGCTAGAGTCTTTTTACAATTGGACTGGGCTACCGGTTTTCATCCACTTCGCATTGCAGAGGATAACAATCCTTTGATATCGTTTCGTACTCATTATGGATCTTATGAATGGCTTGTTATGCCATTTGGTTTAACGAATGCTCTGGCTTATTTCGTTGACCTTATGAATAGAGTTTTCAAAGACTTCCTCGATCCATTTGTTCTCATCTTTATTGATGATATTCTTGTGTATTCTAAAACCGAGGAGGAGCATGAAAAGCATCTTCAGATTGTGTTAGAAACTCTTAGGAGAAATGAAAGAAAGCAAAACTTTCTAAATGTCACTTTTGGCAATCTCGTGTGAAGTTTCTCGGTCATATTATTTCCGAATCCAGAATTTCCGTGGATCCTTCAAAGATTGAAGCGATTCAAAATTGGAAGAGACCGGAGAGTGTGATGGAGATCCGTAGTTTTCTTGGATTGTGTAACAGCCCGCAAATCCGTACCCCTTGAGTTAACACTATTCTACCTAAATCAACTCAAGTTGTACAGAAATATGAACCATTTGGGCTAAAGAAGAAGAGGTAGAAGAAGAAAATAGAAAACAACAGCAGATTCTAACCATCGCAGTGGAATAAAATATAATAAATAATAAATGATCTTTACTCAAAATCAAATATCTCTGTTTTTATATTACATCATCAGAGTACATCAATCACAGTTCAACAACAACAGCATACAAATGGATAGACAGCAACCCAACACAGCGGAATATATATATAAACAGGTACGGAAATACGTATCGTCATCCAGCTCGTCTCCTAAGCTCCACAGCATCATATCCTGTATCCTATAATACTCGGTCCGACCCGAGCATTACAGTTAAATAACACCAGAGTCAGTGTGGAATACCCGCGTGAGAAAATCACACTCAATTGATTATTAAAGTTTCAAAATCCTTTTGAAAATAAAAGCATCTCGTAAGACCACGCCACAAATAAACATGTCGGGGTTTTACCTTACATAGCTAAAACAATTTTTATAGAAATCCTCTGATATTATCATAGGGTCTATATACAAATACTTATAAAATAGCCGAAATTGTTACATGATTAAATTCTAGCTACTAGCCACAGAGTGGGTAATACAAACAAAACTCGTACAAGGCTTGTAGGGAGAATGGATTTCCAACTAATGACTTGGCACTGGGGTACCACCTGTCACAGTATGGGACCTAGATCATCGTACGAGGAGTACGCCCGCTCCTCTGCAACACAAGACCGGGACTACCCCTTACTAGATAATCCCGAGTGAGATCACCCCGCGGTTGGGATCAGCAACCGCCCACAAAGCCGAAATAAAAAGGGACATCTAGACAGGAATGACCTCACCCTGCTTGGGTGCTACCCACCTAGCCTTGCTGCATAACCCTTGATTTTCAGTCATTCCCGGTTGATGAGGCTTGAGGCTAAGCGTTACCTTTATAGTACATATCCCTTAGAATGCCCATCGTCCACCTAACGATGTTTCGCAAGCATTCATCCATACAAGTCCGTCCCGGGTTCGAACGGAACCGAAGGCACTATTCCTACTACATCCATTTTGGAAATATCATCAGGATTAGTAGCGACTAGCCCTTGCACTTCACTGCTCCATCTTCGACTCCGAACACCTTTTTCACGAAACGTACAAACCGGATCGAAGTGGTTTTCGAGAAATAAATCTCGATCCCGGTTTCTTTGAAACGATCTACGTATTTGGCCAATATTGATAGTCGGTGATTTAACTATCAATTTATATTCACAAACGACCATCAATCAATAAATAATTTCCAAAATCTATTTATTTATCTCAAAATATCTTTACAAGATATATTCTCACTTTTGAATCTTTTTGAAAACAGTTTTCAAACTATCTTCCTTTGCTCAGAATAAATTTCGAGTATTTCCATTCCACTGGCATCACCAAGCACAAAACTCTAGATTTTTAAAATAATTTAAAAACACTTTATTGTAAAGTATATTTAACATTTAATTTAGAAAATTTTACTTTAATACTTCATTTATAATAATACTTTAAACAAAATACCAAATCAATCTTTAAATAATTATTACGATAATAGATTAAACAAAATACTTACTTTGGAATTTACTTTTAAACATTTAAGTTAAAACTACTTCAATAATTTACTAAAAATACATACTATATAAACATTTGAAAATAAAGTTACTTAACAAAATTAAAACTAGATTTCTACTTTTAAAACAAAATACTAAGTTACTTCTTAATAATTACTACTAAATAGATTAAAAGAAAATACTTACTAAAGATTTTAAATATTAGAAATAATAAATTTTACAAAACTTGCTTTCTTTAAAAACAACTTTAAAACATTTAATTTATATTTAAAAATTTACCTTTAAAAACATGTACTTGGCTATCCAGAGAAAATTCCAACTTCAATCGCTATAATCAATTTCCCCAAATTGATTTCCAATTTATTTTATTTGAAATAAATTCTTTAACTTATCGGTTCCTTCCCAAATTCAGTAGTTATGGACTTTATTATTTTATTTTATTTTTCGAATCTCTTCTTTACTCTTTCGATAATTCAAATCTTAAATTCTAAGTAAATGTTTTTTCTTTTTAATTAATAATACTGCATTTTAAAATTCATTAACTTTCTGTTTATTCAATTTTTCCTTTCCATTCTCAGGATTCATTTATTAGAATTTTTAAAGTCACTTTATTTCTTTTCCAAGCCATTCTTAAATTTATTCTATAAATATTTTACTTGCAATTTCACTTCTTTTATTTTCATTTCCAAAAATCAAATTTATATTTTTGGTAATTCATTATACTCAATTTTATCAACCAAGCCATAGCATTCAATACTTCCACATAATTCATCATAGAATATCAAATAACTAGAACAGGGAAGATTAAATAATTTAAATAAAAGTTGAGGGGTCCAGTTGGATCCCTCCAACCTGTATTCCCTGCATCCACAGACGTTAGCATCACAAAATATGCCAATTTCAAATTATACTATACTATAACACATCAATCAATTCAAGCATCCAAACAATTATTTAAATTTAATCGTTTAAATTCAAATTTTAAATTCACTGACTGAGATTAACTCACATTAAATTTTGATTTTGAAATCCATCCCAGACCAACTTGTTTCTTGATTTTAAACCTTGTATAATCTTTATACAATTTATTAATACTCTGAATAATCGGATAATAACATTTATTAATTTAATTAACTAAGAATTTTTAATTTAAACTAATTTTCCTTAAATGTTTTAGCAACTAAAAAAATTGAATTGGCTAATTTAACCCGGTTAATCACCATAATCCCTTATTTTAAAATAAACTAGTTTTGAAAATATTGATATATATTTATATAGATAATTTATATTCATATATTTTCCTTGGAAATCCATCGACTTGTAAAAATTACTTGATATAGATAAAAATTCAAATTTTATATAAACTCTTCACATATTCAAAAATTTCCATTCTCAAATCTTATATATATATATATATATATATATATATATCTACTGTTTTAGCTTAAAATAAGTATGTGAATATATATCTATATATACATATATACGTTTACCAATCACAACAGAATCCTTTCCTACCTGACTGTAATTTTTTTCTCTTCGGTATATGTAAAATCTGGAAAATCTGCATATACATATGTTTAAATTGAAGTATGTATGTATGTAAATATGTGTATTATTTATTTATTTATTCTTTACTGTTAAATTTTGCTAAAGAGATAAAACGTCTAACTTACTGGAAATAGATAAAACTGTTTGTATATATATATAAATAACTAAATTGCTTACAGAAATACCAGCCCATAGCGATCGGTGCTGCTATCACCCAAAACCCTAGCCAACTGTAAACGAAAACAGCCGCCGCGATCGACATCCCCTGAGTCCCCTTGCTCGAAAATAGGCTGTCGCCTTGAACCGATCTCGTGCGCGCTCGAGAATATATGTCTCGACCCGAGGGTATCGTAACCAGAGAACACGGCGGCTGCCTCTAGCTCGAGCTTCTCGAATTCGATGCGGATCTCTCCTCTCTCCGCTTCGCCGAGTCGCTTCAAATCGAACGACCAAATACCACTCGCCTAGACTCGAACTAGAGGTGAGGAATACTGACTGATCTTCTCTCGCGTGATCGAAATCTCGAGTTGCCGCCCTTACCCAAAAATCGAGATCGCGATTTTGGGTCTCAATTGAAATCGCGCGGCCATGGAGAGAATGGGAGCTCGCGATTTTTATTTGTTATTTATTTATTTTGGAATGAGATTGTTATGAATTCTCAGCCCCCTCTCCTTTCTTTCTTGAGTTTTGAACTAAAGGTGGGGGAAAAGAGGAGATGTGATGTTGAAAAGAAATGTAGCGTGTGGAAGATGCTATGCTACAGTGACAACGAAAAGAGGTGATGAAAAAGAAAACGGCTGATGTTAAAATATATTGACCAAGTACAATATATGTTATTTAGTTTACGATATAAATTACAACGCGTTAATGTATCGTATGCTCACACGAAAACTCCGATCACTATGAAAATTTGAAATCCAATAATAATACAATATTACGGATCTAATGGAACTCGTTTCGTCCAAATCCGAGAGTCTGCCTCGGAAGTCTATTTTTAAATATCGATTTAAATGATTTATTTTTAAAACTGAACAAAGTACTTCCAAATTCAATTTTAACACTTCTACTATCTTTAGTACTATCAGTGTAAATTTTATAAGCCTTCAAATTATTTTTAACAGGCTTAAGACTGAAGATTCAATATTTTATCCAACTTCAACTTATTTAATTTAATAATTAAATTACCAAATAATTGGTGATATGTGAATTCAAGTTAAACATTAACTTTTAAATATTTAAAATCAATAAAATATTCCAATTTCAAACGCTCAAAAATTCCGGGTCCTCACATTCCTCCCCCCTTAACAAGAATTTCGTCCCCGAAATTACTAATTAGGAAGAATGATCCAATACCCGTTTACTATTTTCCAAAGCCAATCAGTTTTATCAACTCGCCATAACATATCTTTTATCAAAGACCCATTATTACTTCAACCAACTTCCCAAAACCTTCTATAGTTCCCACTAACTTTACTTATTCGACTATTCAAATTTAATTTAAATCCAAATGTTGAATTATCAAAATTTTCTCAAAATTTCTAACTCTCTAAATTCTAAAAAAAATCACCAGCGTCTCCTTTGTGCGGCTAGCTCGGTACAACTACAAAATGGCTCTACGGCCTCCTAAATCCAAAAAGAAAACAAAAAGACAAGTGGCTCGATCCAAAAAAAACCCAATCCAATTTCATACCAAAATTTAAATACATACCTTTTGTCAGGCAATTCATATTTATCTTCTGAAATCAAAATCAATTCTCTTTTCCATTTATATTACCTGCATATCCTGCTTAGCACTAATATCCAATCACAACTTTCAAAAATATTTTATCGACTTTCTTACAAAATGTCAATATCTATTCATTCCAATATTATCTTAAATTATATTTATAGTATCAATCTTCCATTTACGAATTCACCATTCCTTCTTAAGTTAGTATAAGTATGAAATATGTTCCTTGTACCTATTTTCATCTTACCACTTCAGTTTATATTTATTTCTATTCTAATTGATTCTTTCATTTTCAAATGAATCTAATTTATCTTTAAGTCTGAATATTTAAATTTTATTTTTTCATTTATAACCAATTCATGTCATTATTTAAGTTAGTTTCATTTACTAATTATATTTCAATTTCCAGTTTGAAATAGTTTTGTCGTTAATAAAAATTTTCAAATTTTCAAAATTTTTCTAACTCCCAAAATTTCTAAAAAAATTGGCAGAGTCTCCCTTGTACGGAGGAGCTTTTGCAATTTGACAAAAGATATAAATATATATACATCGACCCACACGGTCGGAAAACAGAAAAACAGTTCATATTTCCTATTTGTATTGCGTAGGCCTACCTTATTTAGCATTTTAAGAAAAGCGGTTATTTATTTAAGCTGTTAGCGCGGGCAAAACCAGTCAACGGCTTCCAAAAACCTGTACTTACTCAATTTAAACATGTCAGTGCCAAATATACAAAGTTTATTAACATTTTACTTAATTTCAATAGCTAAACACATGCATATCATAAGCAATATCTGCCAAACAACACTTATAAGTAATTAATAAAGTTTCAACCACCAATTCGATTGCTCTCACTCGCTTCTAACCAATATTGATGCCATTTCATTCAATCCCAATGGTTTTCAATTCAATTTCTAATATTCAGTTTATTTTTAATCCAAACAAACTCATATTCAATTCAATTGATTTCAAAATCAGCTTTATTTCACCTCTATCAACTCATAGAATTTATTTAATCTCGTTTCCGTCAAATGGCAATTTACTTCTACGAAATTTGACCATATGCAAGTGAATAAATAATTACGTAAGCTTGTAACCACTTAATTTGATTTCAACTCAATTAATAGTCAATTTCTTCCATTCTAATTCATTTGCACTCATTTCAATTTTATTTTTATTCACTTGAATTTTATTTACCACTCAAACCATCACTATTTCAACTCTATTTTGTTTAACTTGAGTTCATTGCCGGCTCCATTCGTTTAAATTAAATTAGTATATTTCATTGAATCAATATGAATTCTAATTCACATTTTACCTTTTGACTCAGAATTATACTTTTTATTTAGCCAATGTATTTTTATTATTCCATAAACATTTTAAAAAAGATTCCAGAGTTTGAACAATTTTCCAAAATTTCAAAATCACCTTTGTAATCAACTACATCCAAAATCTTTCGGCAAAGTCAATTATTCCTTTAAATTCCAAAACCAAACCCAGTTCGCAAACAATTCCAATTTAAAAATATTCAGGTAGCAAGTCCTTCCTTGGAAACTCGAAAATGAACACCGATGATGCCGCGATCATCATCGGAATTATTTTCCAGCGACCGAAAGAGTTTAGTGTTTTTATTTCTTTAAAATCCCTTTCAAATATTTTTAAATTCCAAATCTCTCCATATTCAATTCCAATTCAAAAATATTCCCGAAATAACACCACTATTATTTCCCCAAAACTTTGAAAACCACTTTCAAATCCAAGGAATTTAAACCCTTTTCCAAAATTCCAAATTTGAAATCTATCCAATTTATTAACTTACAATTCAATTTCATACTCGATTCGTTTAATTAATTACAAGGCCACCTCTAATTATATTTTCTTCATTCATGATTCAAATCAAATTTGATTTATAACTTGAGTTTTATTTCCAATCTTCCTTATTAATTCACAATTCAGCTTTATTTAACATTTCATTAACCAATTTATTATCTACTTAGTTCTTTCCCTGGTTAAAATTCAACGCTTGATTTTTAATTCCAAATATCACTTCATTTAATTTTCTTAGTTTAATTTATTTAATAATTCAAGTTTGGATTTTCTTTTTATTTTCCAATTCATCAAAATATTAATTTTGGGCATTGTATTCCATTTTCAATTTTATAAGTGACAACTTACTATTTTACACAATCACATTCATTCCAGGCTTGAATGTATTCATCTTTTATTTTTAATTCGAGTTTTACACTTATTTATAATCCAAGCATTTTTATTCTAAGCATTTTAATTCTTTTACTCGTTATTCTTATATATTTATTTCAATTCAATCCTTATCCAACTTATTTTCCGTTTATTCAGACAAGAATCTAATTCCATTCAATAACTCAATTGAATTTTTATTTCAATTCAATTTTATTTTAACTCAGATTTATTTAATTCAATTCGACTTCAACTTAATTCGAATACAACTGGATATTATTTTCAGCCTATCCAATTTATTTCCAATCCAGTTAAATTTTTACTTCCCATCCAAGTAAATTTCATTTTTTTAACTTTTCCCTTTAAATTTAAATTTCCAACATTCAAAGCTTATAATCTTCCTGATTTAAAAATCATCTCAATTTATAAGCTTACAACCTATCTCATCAGGATTTTTAAATACCCGACTTTGGTTTCAAATTATTTTGAAATCTTCAACATCACAAATTACAATCCTCAAAAGTTAAACCAATCCTGGTTTTATCCCCAACAAATTCCCTTTGAAATTTTCAGAACAACTAGCTTTTCTGAACAAATAAATTTTTGGCAGCAATCCGTCACTTAGAAATTCGAAAATGAATACTGATGATGCGGCCGTCATCATCAGAATTAATTCCCAATAATTCAAGTGATTTCAATGCTATATCACTTTCAAAATTCATTCAAAACACATTTTCTTTCAGAAATACCTCCAAAACAATAAGGCTATTATTTATCTTCAAAATACTTCGACCAATACTTCCTAAATCTCTGAGATTATAAATTTCCAAATCCTGCTTAAATCAATTTTAACTATAATTCATTTGCATAGCTTATGCTCATACAAATTCTTATTTGATTATATTTCAATTCATAAATTTCATTTCATAATAAATTTATTCCCTTAAACTTTGGTTATATTTTCAATTTCTAGTTAAATTTTTACACAACGATGATAATAATTTAATATTATTCTTCCTAACATCCAAGAAACCATATATTAGCTAAAATAGTTTACAAAAACATTTCTTTATATCAAAATATATTTTTGGGTAAAATTATTTCATTCACCCACATTTAAAACAATACTGTGTCAATTGTTCTATTCAAGTGTTTATAAACCCCTTCAATACAGTTGTGCAGACTGTGCCGACGAAGGTTCATATGCCACTCAATAAACCAATCAACACAATATTAAAACAATTTATATTTACTAACAAATACGCGCTCATATCTATCAATATGCTCAAATTCATTTTAGAGTACTACGGACTCTAATTGAGTAATTCCCACCAGAGCCAAGGTTATCACCAACCTAACTCTGATACCACTGTAACAGCCCGCAAATCTGTACCCCTTGAGTTAACACTATTCTACCTAAATCAACTCAAGTTGTACAGAAATACGAACCATTTGGGTTAAAGAAGAAGAGGTAGAAAAAAATAGAAAACAACAACAGAATCTAACCATCGCAGCGGAATAAAATATAATAGATAATAAATGATCTTTACTCAAAATCAAATATCTCTGTTTTTATATTGCATCATCAGAGTACATCAATCACAGTTCAACAACAACAATATACAAATGGATACACAGCAACTCAACACAGCAGAATATATATAAACAAGTACAGAAATACGTATCGTCATCCAGCTCGTCTCCTGAGCTCCACAGCATCATATCCTGTATCCTATAATACTAGGTCTGACCCGAGCATTACAGTTAAATAACGCCCGAGTCAATCTGGAATACCAGCGTGAGAAAATCACACTCAATTGATTACTAATGTTTCAAAATCCTTTTGAAAATAAAAGCATCTCGTAAGACCGCGCCACAAATAAACATGTTGGGTTTTACCTTACGATAGCTAAAACAATTTTTATAGAAATCCTCTGATATTATCATAGGATCTATATACAAATACTTATAAAATAGTCGAAATTGTTGCATGATTAAATTCTAGCTACTAGCCACAGAGTGGGTAATACAAAAAAAATTCGTACAAGGCTCGTAGGGAGAATGGATTTCCAACTAATGACTAGGCACTGGGGTAGCACCTGTCACAGTACGGGGCCTAGATCACCGTACCGAGGAGTACGCCCGCTCACCTGCAACATAAGACCGGGACTACCCCTTACTGGATAATCCCGAGTGAGATCACCCCGCGGTTGGGATCAGCAACCGCCCACTAAGCCGAAATAAAAAAGGGACATCTAGACAGGAATGACCTCACCCTGCTTGGGTGCTACCCACCAAACCTTGCTGCATAACCCCTGATTTTCAGTCATTCCCGGTTGATGAGGCTTGAGGCTAAGCGTTACCTTTATAGTACATATCCCTTAGAATGCCCATTGTCCATCTAACGATGTTTCACAAGCATTCATCCATACAAGTCCGTCCCGGGTTCGAACGGAACCGAAGGCACTATTCCTACTACATCCATTTTGGAAATATCCTCCGGATTAGTACCGACTAACCCTTGCACTTCACTACTCCATCTTCGACTCCGAACACGTTTTTCACGAAACGTACAAACCAGATCGAAGTGGTTTTTGAGAAATAAATCTCGATCCCGGTCTCTTCGAAACGATCAACGTATTTGGCCAATATTGATAGTCGGTGATTTAACTATCAATTTATATTCGCAAACGACCATCAATCAATAAATAATTTCTAAAATTATTTATTTATCTCAAAATTTCTTTAGAAGATATATTCTCACTTTCAAATATTTTTGAAAACAGTTTTCAAACTATCTTCCTTTTCTCAAAATAAATTCCGAGTATTTCCATTTCCACTGCATCACCAAGCACAAAACTCTAGATTTTTAAAATAATTTAAAAACATTTTATTGTAAAGTATATTTAACATTTAATTTAGAAAAAATTACTTTAACACTTCATTTATAATAATACTTTAAACAAAATACCAAATCAATCTTTAAATAATTATTATGATAATAGATTAAACAAAATACTTACTTTGGAATTTACTTTTAAACATTTAAGTTAAAACTACTTCAATAATTTAATAAAAATACATACTATATAAACATTTGAAAATAAAGTTACTTAACAAAATATAAAACTAGATTTCTACTTTTAAAACAAAATACTAAGTTACTTCTTAATAATTACTACTATATAGATTAAAAGAAAATACTTGCTTAAGATTTTAAATATTAGAAATAATAAATTTTACAAAACTTGCTCTCTTTAAAAAAAAAATTTAAAACATTTAATTTATATTTAAAAATTTACCTTTAAAAACATGTACTTGGCTATCTAGAGAAAATTCCAACTTCAATCACTTAATCAATTTCCCCAAATTGATTTCCAATTTATTTTATTTAAAATAAATTCTTTTACTTATCAGTTCATTCCCAAATTCAGTAGTTATGGACTTTATTATTTTATTTTTCCAATCACTTCTTTACTCTTTCAATAATTCAAATCTTAAATTCTAAATAAATGTTTGTTCTTTTTAATTAATAATACTGCATTTTAAAATTCATTAACTTTCTGTTTATTCAATTTTTCCTTTCCATTCTCAGGATTCATTTATTAGAATTTTTAAAGTCACTTTATTTCTTTTCCAAGCGATTCTTAAATTTATTCTATAATTATTTTACTTGCAATTTCACTTCTTTTATTTTCATTTCCAAAAATCAAATTTATATTTTTGGTAATTCATTATACTCAATTTTATCAACCAAGCCATAGCATTCAATACTTCCATATAATTCATCATAGAATATCAAATAACCAGAACAGGGAATATTAAATAATTTAAATAAAAGTTGAAGGGTCCAGTTGGATCCCTCCAACTTGTTTTCCCTGCATCCACAGATGTTAGCATCACATAATATGTCAATTTCAAATTATACCATACTATAACACATCAATCAATTCAAGCATTCAAACATTTATTTAAATTTAATCATTTAAATTCAAATGTTAAATTCACCGAGTGAGATTAACTCACCTTAAATTTTGATTTTGCAATCCATCCCAGACCAACTTGTTTCTTGATTTTAAACCTTGTATAATCATTATACAATTTATTAATACTCTGAATAATCGGAGAATATCATTTATTAATTTAATTAACTAAGAATTTTTAATTTAAACTAATTTTCCTTAAATGTTTTAGCAACTAAAAAAATTGAATAGGCTAATTTAACCAGGTTAATCACCATAATGCCATATTTTAAAATAAACTAGTTTTGAAAATATTTATATATATTTATATAGATAATTTATATTCATATATTTTCCTTAGAAATCCATCGACTTGTAAAAATTACTTGATATAGATAAAAATTCAAATTTTATATAAACTCTTCACATATTCAAAAATTTCCATTCTCAAATCTTATATATATATATATACTGTTTTAGCTTAAAATAAGTATGTGAATATATATATACACACACGTTTACCAATCAAAACAGAATCCTTTCCTACCTGACTGTAATTTTTTTTCTCTTCAGTACATGTAAAATCTGGAAAATCTGCATATACATATGTTTAAATTGAAGTACGTATGTATGTAAATATGTGTATTATTATTTGTTCTTTACTGTTAAATTTTGCTAAATAGATAAAATGTCTAACTTACTGGAAATAGATAAAACAGTTTGTGTGTATATATATATATATATAAATAACTAAATTGCATACAGAAATACCAGCCCACAGCGATCGGCGCTGCTATCACTCAAAGCCCTAGCCAACTATAAACGAAAACTGCCGCCACGATCGACATCCCCTGAGTCCCCTTGCTCGAAAATAGGTTGTTGCCTTGAACCGATCTCGCGCACGCTCGAGAATATATGTCTCGACCCGAGGGTATCGTGGCCAGAGAACACGGCGGCTGCTCCAGCTCGAGCTTCTCGAATTCGATGCTGACCTCTCCTCTCTCCGCTTCGCCGAGTCGCTTGAAATCGAACGACCAAATACCGCTCGCCTAGACTCGAACTAGAGGTGAGGAATACTGACTGATCTTCTCTCGCATGCTCGAAATCTCGAGTCGCCGCCCTTACTTAAAAATCGAATTCGCGATTTTGGGTCTCAATCGAAATCGCGCGGCCATGGAGAGAACTGGAGATCGCGATTTTTATTTATTTATTTATTTATTTTGGAACGAGATTGTCATGAATTCTCAGCCCCCCCCCCTTTTTCTTTCGTGAGTTTTGAATTGAAGGTGGGGGAAAAGAGGAGATGTGATGTTGAAAAGAAAGGTAGCGTGTGGAAGATGCTATGCTACAGTGACAACGAAAAGAGGTGATGAAAAAGAAAACGGCTGATGTTAAAATATTTTGACCAAGTACAATATATGTTATTTATTTTATGATATAAATTCCAACGCATTAATGTATCGTATGCTCACACGAAAACTCCGATCACTACGAAAAATTTAAAATCCAATAATAATACAATATTACGGATCCAATGGAACTGGTTTCGTCGAAATCCGAGACTGTGCCTCGAAAGGCTATTTTTAAATATCAATTTAAACGATTTATTTTTAAAACTGAACAAAGTACTTCCAAATTCAATTTTAACACTTCTACTATCTTCAGTACTATCAATATAAATTTTATAAGCCTTCAAATTATTTTTAACAGGCTTAAAACTGAAGATTCAACATTTTATCCAACTTTAACTTATTTAATTTAATAATTAAATTACCAAATAATTGGTGATATGTGAATTCAAGTTAAAAATTAACTTTTAAATATTTAAAATCAATAAAATATTACAATTTCAAACACTAAAAAATTCTAGGTCGTCACAGATTGGCAGGTTATTACCGCCGTTTCATAAAAGACTTTTCTGAACTTTCCGTGCCTCTTACTAGTTTGACAAAGAAGGGAGTTAAATACATTTGGTCGGACAAATGTGAAGCTTCTTTCCAGAAATTAAAAGAACTCCTTTCTGATGCCTCTATTCTTGTTACTCCCGTGGGGAATCAAGATTTTATTGTTTATACCGATGCTAGTCGTGTTTGTTTGAGAGTCGTTCTCATGCAAAGAGAACGTATTATTGCTTATACTTCTAGGCAATTGAAGCCAGCCGAGACTAGATATGCCACTCATGATTTAGACCTCGTGGCTATTGTTTTCGCCCTTAAAATTTGGCGTCGTTATCTTTTGGGAGAAAGATTTATTCTTTACACCGATCATAAATCTTTGAAGTACTTACTTTCTCAAAAGGAACTTAATTTGCGTCAACAACGTTGGCTCGAGTTCCTTGCATCTTATGATCTTGATATTTTTTATACACCCGGAAAGGGAAATCGTGTTGCCGACGCCCTTAGCCAAAAGCAACAAGCGGTTGTTTCCATGATGATATCCGAATGGAATGATCTCGGAATTTTATCCACTTGTGAGATTCGAGATCGTGAGTCCGATTTATATTCTTCTTTGGCTTTATTTAGCCTTGAGGCCCATCCTTCTCTTTTAGACCGCATTCTTGAAGCTCAAAAGCTAGATCCTGAATTGGCTCTTCTTAGCCAAAGTTGTAGGGACAAAATTGATACTGAAGGTTTGAAAGACTTTGATATTGATTCTCGTCGCGGCATTCGAAAATTTAGCAGACTTATCATGCCTAATATTAGTGTTCTTCATGAAGACATTTTAGAAGATTCACACCGTTCTAAATTTACCATTCATCTCGGTAGTAGTAAAATGTACGCGGATATGAAGCGACTTTACTATTGGGATGGAATGAAATATGATATTGCTAGCTTTGTTAAGCGTTCATTGTTTGCCAACTCATTAAGGCCGAGCATCAAAGGCCCGGTGGGTTATTGCAACCTTTAGAAATTCCAATTTGGAAGTGGGATCAAATTTCCATGGATTTTATTGACGGTCTTCCCCGTTCTCATTCGTGTCATGAAAGCTTATGGGTGATTGTTGATAGACTTACTAAATCCGCCCATTTTATTCTCATTCGGTCCAATCAGACCGTTCCTCTTTTGGCCAAGCTCTTTATTAAAGAAATTGTTAAATTACATGGAGTTCCTACTTCTATTGTTAATGATCGCGATCCATTGTTTACTAGTGGATTTTGGAAGAGTCTTCAAAAATCTTTGGGAATGAAGCTTAATTTTAGCATCGCTTATCATCCTCAGTCCGATGGACAAACCGAGCCTTTGAATCAAACTCTTGAAGATCTTCTTCGTACATGTGTTCTTGACTTTGGTGGAAGTTGGGAAGATCATATTTCTGTTGTTGAGTTTTCCTATAATAATAGCTTCCAATCTACTATTGGTATGGCACCTTTTGAGGCACTCTATGGAAGGCCATGCCGATCTCCTTCTTGATGGCTTGAAGCTAGTGAGAAGCTAGTTTTAGATCCAGATTTTATTTGTGATTCCGCAGAAAAGATTGACCTTATTCGCCATCGGATGAAAGAAGCTCAAAGTAGACAAAAATCCTATGCCGATAACCGAAGAAGGAAATTAGAATTTTCTGTGGGAGATTTTGTGTTTATTCGTGTTTCACCTATGAAGGGTGTTGTGCGTTTCAGTCAATCGGGAAAATTAGCACCTCAATATATTGGTTCATTTTCCATCACCGAACGTATTAGTTCCATGGCTTATCGCCACCTATTACCGGCTCGGTTTTCTGCTATTCATGACGTGTTTCACTTTTCTCAATTATGGAAATGCCTTCGAGATTCCAATTCTATTCTTGAGCCCGGTGTTGTGGAAGAAATTGAAGTTTCGCCTTATTTGACTTATGAGCAACATCCTATTCGTATCATTGCTTCGGAGATTAAACGCCTTTGAAATAAAGATGTTCCTCTTGTGATAGTTCAATGGTCCTCAAATCCAAAGGATTATTCTTGGGAATCTAGAGAATTCCTCGAGCGAACACATCCGGACTTACCTTCTCGTGCTCTTCGAGGTGAACTTCTTATTCCAAGTTTCTTCTTTTATGTTGATCTGCTTTTATGGTGGTTACTTTTTGTTCATTTATTTCTTATGATTGCAAGGATGCAATTTCTTTAAGGAGGGGAGTCTGTAACAAATCGCATATTTTATGATTGAATATTTAAATAATTTATTTAAAATAATTCATCGATAGTCGGATTATTGTCCGAAAAGCTACTTTTTGCAAGCAGTCGAATTAGGACTCGAGACCACCTCCATTGAGTTCAAAATGATGTTTGCGACCTTTTTGAGTATAAACTATGATATGTTTGGAGTTAGAGGAATTTTGCTACTTTTCCACTTATGGCTTTGGTTTGTTTCAACCCATTAGACCCAAGCTCCACCCCCTCTTCTCTTCATTCCTTCATAATTTCCTAATACTCAAGCTTTAGATAAAAATGGGGGAAGAGAGAAAGAATTAGAATTCCTAGCCCTAATTTCATTGCAAATCCAAGCTCCAACTCCAAATTCATAGAAGAAGTTTTGGTAAGCCTTCTCTTCTTCTTCTCCAACTCGTTCTCTTCTCAATTTTTGAAATTCACAAACCTAACTTAGGAAAGGTTTCTCTTTTAAGCTTAGTGTTAACGCTAAAATGTGAACGCTAACACCCCGGTGTGTAAAGTGTAGTTGTGAAAGCACCACCCGATAGATCGGGAAAGAATTACAAGCAAGTAATAGCAGAAAAGCAGTAAACAACAACGGTTTTATAGTGGTTCGGCTTAAGGGTATAGCCTACGTCCACTCTAAGTACTTTTATTAATAATCCCGTTACAAACTGATACAATTCTTCTCAAGTACAATACACTTCAAGTTACAAGTGATTTGGAACAAGTCTTAAGCTTCAATGTCGATTAAAGTTCTTAGATTCATGTTGAAGATGTGTGGTTTCTTCATGAATTTCTTTGATGTATTCCTCTAATCTTGGAAGCTCTAAGTGTTGATGAAGTTCTCAATGCAGCAAGGTAACGGTGTGTGAAGAGAATGTGCCAAAAGTCCCTTGAATGTTGGAGATGGGTGCCTATTTATAGAGAGTTCTGATTCTGAAATTTGCCAAGTCCTAAACCGCGGCCGACTCAAGTTGAGACGCAGCCGACTTAAGGTGAGTCGTGACCGGTCTAAGGTCGCCTCCGAGTCAACACCACCTCTTCTCAGTAACATGGCATCGGGCTTATATTAGGTCGTGGACGAGTTAACTTGGTAAGTCGCAAGTCACGGTCTGAACGAGATAACTGGGGAGCTGGATCGGTTGTGACTTGGGTCGGCAACTGTTCTAGGTCGCCAGCTTGGTAGGGCCTTAGATCGGTAACTCGGTCAAGTCACTGAGTCGGTATCTTCTGAGTCTTAAGCCAGTACCCACGTTAGGTCGGTAACTGTTTTAGCTTTGGCTCGGTATTTCTCAAGTCGGTATGCCTCTCAATCCTACTAGGTTGGTAACCCTTTGAATCATAAGTCGGCCTCCCTTGAGTCGCTGTCCCTTCTGAGTCATTAAGTCGGTAACCATTGAGTCACCATTCATCTTAGGTCGGCAATGAGCTAAGGCTGTTGGGTCGGTATTTATGTTGAGTCGGTAGCCTTGTTGAAGTGTTAAGTCGGCATAACCCTTAGGCCTTAGGTCGGCACCCCCTGTTGAGCCTTAGGTCGGCAAGCTTCTAACTGTTAGGTCGGAACCTCTTGATGCACTAGATCGGTGAGTCATGGTCAAGGCGGAGTTAACATTTGCCCCTCGAAGTATACGCCTAAATATTAGGTCGTGTGCTTCGATAGCCCTTGACCCGTCCCCTCTTAGGTCGGTAGGTCGTATGCGACCTAACAGTTAGACCGTACGTGTCGCTCCAAATTTTCCACTGCAGGGTATAAGACATCCATCTTCTTCTTCCTTTTCATTACTTACTCCCTTGCTCAATTCTGCCATTAAAATTTCCCAGAGCTCCTAAAGGCGATTTCACTCTAGTCAATCACTGATAACCTTTGCCATCCATCGCGTAAGTAAACTTGCTTCCCCCTCAATCCAAGATTACCGTTGATTCATGAATTTTACCAATCAAATTTAAACCGCCTCTTTGTACGATGCTTTATCACGAATCCCGTTATATCTATAGTTGATGATCCTTAGTTAGTTTGATCTGGCTTTAGGCTATCGATGAAATGAAGCCGATGGGTTACTGCTTTAGGCGTAGCCAATTTTGATTCGCGTTAGGATTGTAAGGCGTTGGATTCGTGGTGGTTTTGAACCAGTTTATGGGATGATTCGGTAGTATGAACGAGATGAAGGTTTTTTGGTTGAGGGAGTGGCTAACGGGTTAACGGGTTGAGTGGGGCGAGGTATTGATTTAGATGCGACCCGGTGATTTGAAGTGACTTAGCTTTTGGCCGACCCAATCCTTAAATCGTGGCCGTGTTAGCACTTGGGGGAAGTCTGCCAACCTATTCTTCTGCCGATTTATGCCTTATACCGTGGCCGAGTTAATCCTTGGGGGAATCTGCCGATTTAACCTTCTACTGATTTAACCTTGAACTGCAGCCAAGTTAATCCCTAAGTCGTGACCGAGCTAAGCCCTTAAACCGCTGCCGAGTTGGCTCTTAAACCGCCGCCGAGTTAACACTTAAGCTTTGGGCATGCTGACTTTTTGAGAGCATAGATCCACTTTGAGTTTCTAACTTGAACTGCCAAACTAAGTTGCCTAAATTTTGAACTGCCCCAACTTTAAATTTGCTTGAATTTCAGTGTATTATTTCACAGATCGCATTAACTTATAAGCTGCTAACCTGCTGAAAATAACAAACAAAGAAAACCAAGGCGAAAATACTGCCATTGACTGCCCATGTCAGATGACAGATTAGTCAAGACAAGACAAGCAACTTAATTACACTGCATGAAATGTTTGTGAATCAATCAATTAAAGTTAAACATTAATGCAAAGTATCAATAATCTGAACTGATTTATCTGCATCAACATCTTACTTGCATATTTAGGCTTAAAACAATAGTCCCTGAATTTCATAACTAACGAATGCTTGCTAGTTTTCATTCCAGTTATATTTGTTCACTGCTTGATTGATTTTACACAACACTTCACACACTTTAGGAAACGTGCACCTTCATGTTTGAATACCCAGTTGTTTATGTAGAATGACTTCCCACCGAGAAGAAGAAGTGGTAACTCAAGAGGAAGAAACTTTTCCCATAGCTGTTCCCATAGAGAATCCTCCGGAGAGAACCCCGACTATTCTAACTTCGAGAGCGTTTGTCCAGCTACGCACTCAATTTGGCTTTGCTGAAAGTGATGTTCTTCTCCCTGGGCCAAGTGATACTGCTGACAATCCTCCCTATGGCTTTGTTGCAGTCAATCGCCAAATGTGCTTAAGTGGGGCGATTCCTCCTTTTAACGACTTCCTTCGAACTCTTCTCCTTCGGTTGACAATCTCTCCGTTTCAACTTCATCCCAATGGCTATGCCATCTTGACGGGGTTATGTGTTTTGTTTAGAAGAACCCTTGATCGCCTACCGAGTTTTGAAGAAATTCGTTATCTGTGCTCGTTTGCAAAGAGTAAAGATCATCCTTCCCTTATTATTGTGAGAAGTGCCAGAAACCGCAAGCTCATTTCCGATCTTACTGAAAGCGTTCATGGATTTTTGAACCAGTTTTTCTTTGCCCGCTGTCCCTCAGGCTTTTATGCCATCTGGAGAGTAGGAAGTAAGATTAGTGTTTCTATTTTCTCCGTTTTGAAACTTTTTCGAGATCCGAACTTTCAGTTGCTAATTTCATTCTTTGTTCCTTTCAGCACTTCCTCTCCCCTCTAGAGACCCAATTCACAAGCAAGTTTTTGAGAGGTTGAGTGTCGTGGCCACAGAAGAGAGGAGCATAAAATTTCTGTTGAGGGATGAATTTTTACATCAACATGGGCTTCTACACACTTCTCGCTCTATGCATGCTCATGAAGTTCCAACGGAAGTCCCCGATTCTCCGATAAAGACTCCTGAATCTTCGCTGGTGAAGTGCTCCACTTCTGTCGATGTTGCGGGGCCATCTGGTAAACTTGCCCCGGTTATCGAGGAAGAAGAGCCTCAGGGATCCTCTCACCATTCACAAGAATCTGGTGAAAAGGCTAAGAAATCCAGTCCTGTCAACAAAGCAGGGACGATACCTTCGAAGGATTGAGCGACCTCTTCGCTACTTCACAAGAGATCTTCAAAGATGACCCTACTACTGCCGGGATTTCTTCTTCAGTAGTTGAAGCTACTTCTATTTTGCAACAGCCGTCGTCGACTCAAGAGTTGACGTTAACTATTACACCCACAACCACTCCCCAAATAAAGAGTGGTTCGTAGATTAATGCGCGTAGTTTGCACAACACACACACTTAGAATTTCTCATCACTTCTATGCACTTATCTTCTTGCACTTTAAAGATTTCTAAAGCTTATTATTTTAATTCCAGATTCTCCTATGGGGCGCAGCGGCTCGTACTATGACGATTTCCAGCGCTACGGGAGGCGTAGCCAGTATGATTACAGGCGTTACCTTCCTTCCTACAGAGAGTCGGATGAAGAGAGGGCTACCCGAAAGGCTCATGAAAGGAGGACTGAAGAAGAACATCGTGAAAGAAGGGAGAGAGAAGAGCGCCATGACTCTTGGCAAAAAGGCGATGACTCTCACAAGAGAAAATCTCATGACGATCGAGGAAAAGGTCACATGAGTGAAGACTTAAGCAAACGAGCCCGTCATAGTGAAAAGCAGGCCTCTACTACTCCTGAGAAAGTTACTATTCCTGCCTCACTCGACATTCCTTCTGACTCTCCCGCTCTTGGGCAATCAGATATTCAAACGATAATTAGCAGGCCCAAATTTCAAGTTGGGCCGGGTCCAGCCACTCTGCAGAGCCGATTTCCTCAATGGTGCCTTAAGGGGGTGAGGTTCGACCTAGACTTGGTCCCCATCGACAAGTCTGCTATGTTGCGCAATCTTGATGCCGTCAAGCTCGATATCGAGAGGATGTCAAACTGGCAGAAGCTTGTCGATGAGCTTCAAAGAGTTAACCGTGCCAACATAGAGGCCATGCTTACTATGGAAAACGATAAGGCCGAATGGCAAAAGGTCGTTGAGCAACACGACACCGAGATGAGGAACATTGCTTCTTACAATGAGGAGCTTGAAGCAAAAGTCGAGGAATTGAAACATGAGCTTGCTGCTTCCTCTACTTCCTATTCTCAAAAAGAAGAAGTGCTCCTGAAACAAGTGAGAGACGCTCACGCTAGCCAAAGGGATGCCGAAGACAGGCTAGAAGTACAAAAAAGAATCAGTGAAGGCTATGCTACTGATATTGCTGAGCTCCGAAAGAAAAACAACTCCCAGAAGGCGGAGATACAAATGCTTAAGCTTCAGCTTGCCAAAACTGAAAGGGAGCGTGATGAGGCTGTCGCCGGCAGAATCGCAGCTGAAGAATCTCATGAGGCGACTAAAAACAGCATCAGCTCAACATTATTCGACTTCTACTTGCACAGCGTCTTGGGGCGTGGAAGCCTTGCCTTTCTAGGCCCCAAGTATGAAATCACACTGGCCGAGGTTTGGGAGACAGCACTTGATATGCTCGGTGGTAAAGGTGCTGGATATGCTGAGTCAGCCCTTGAAGAGCATTATCTTGATGACGAAGCCCGTACCGCTCTTGCCAAGGGTAAGGAGCAGCTTGCCAGAGCGCGGGCCGGGATGGCGGAAGAGGAGCGTTCTGAAAAAGAAGTACCGCCTACCATCTCCGAACGTCCTCTAGTTTCTCCCGAGGTGGACATTACAGGCCCTAGTGCTCATTTGCCGCCTCCTACAAGAACTGGGGTAATCACCCCTACTGATGAAGAGGCTTTGGAGGACATTGGGGCTCAGAATTATGAGATTGAACTGACAAAGCCAATATCTTCAGGTAATTTCGACATTGGTCCGATTCAGGTGGATTGCCTGCTTATTCCTCAAAAATTTGATGAGCTTCTCGATTACCTCCTGAATCTCGATGAACCCATATCTCCCTTCTTTCGGGAAGATACTAACATTTTCAATTTTTCTTCTTCTGCAGTTGAAACAACAAGTGCCGTGCAGACTTCGCCTTCTCTGGTTATTCCTCCTCCATCTCTTCAAGTGACTCCTCCTTCTGCTTCACAACCTGGGTCACAAGAGGAGAAAATTGAGGCTCTTCATGGTTTGGATGACCCTGTTGCCTCGCAGGAGCAAAAAGATGAGGGACTCGAAGGAGGCGAGATCTCTCCGGAGCGGACTCCTTCTGACGACGTAGTTTTGTCCGCTCTCGTTACTCCGGGGAGTGAGTCTTCTTCGCAGAGAAGAAAGAAGCTTGGGACATCGAAGAGGAGGGGGAAGAAAATTATCGCCACTGAAGAGGAACCGGAAATTGCGCCAGTTGTACCTCCCTCCCCTTCTTCCCTCATGCCTTCAGACCAACCTGGAAGACCCGAAAAGCTAACCACTCGGCCGGGTAAAGGGTCTAAAGGCGGCAAGAAGAAATGAAGAGTTGAGCTTTTTGATTCCTTTTTTGTGTAATGGTCGGATGTTGTGCAGGCACCGGCCCCTGCTTCTTATTTTGAAACCTGTATCTGCAATATCTGCAATTGAATAAAATGATTCTTTATTTGTACATACTTCTGTTTGAATTTGAGAATGCATTTATTATTCATTTTTGCACAAGTTTATTTATATGATATTGCAGCGGGCTTATGGTATGTTGTTTGAGTATTACTTTACTGATGCAGCTATACTATTATACCATGTTGCCCCCATACCTTAAGCTTGCTGCAATATTTTATACTTCGAGGGGACTTGCACTCTTATTTGCTAAAGAATAATTATTTTATTCTTTAAAGAAAATTTTTGTAGAGTACAACTCCCTTCGTATAAGTTTCTACGCTTTGTCGTTCGAAGAAATCACTTTTTTCTTTTGCTTATGTGCATATTTTACCAAGTGAATTCCTCTATGTGGTAAAGCGGACCTCTGAAGGGTACTTTAACTTCTTTTCTTTTTCTTTTTTTTTTCTTTTTTTTTTGACGATCATTTTCCATAGTAGGTAAATTACTCTTCCTTTGAAAGTTAAAGTACGCTTTTGATGAGGATTTCTTTTTATACAAAGTTGTACCTCTGAGGAGGGATTTTTCACGTTTCAATACTTGGAAGTTTTATTTCAATCTCGGTGAAACGTGTACCTCCAAAGAGTTGTGCCTTTGAAGAAAGCCTTTTCACGTTTCAACACTTGGAAGTTTTATTTCAATCTTGGTGAAACGTGGGCTTCCGAAGAGGTCTTTCTTCTTGATTGTGCCTTCGAAGAGGTCTTTCCTTTGAATTGTGTCCCCGGGAGGGGGTTGTACCTCTAAGGAGGGATTTTTCACGTTTCAACACTTGGAAGTTTTATTTCAATCTTGGTGAAACGTGTACCTCCAAAGAGTTGTGCCTTCGAAGAAGGCCTTTTCACGTTTCAACACTTGGAAGTTTTATTTCAATCTCGGTGAAACGTGGGCTTTCAGGAAGGTCTTTATTTTGTTTTTGCATTTCAACTTTAGTGAAGTGAAATTCCGAAGAGCGGTTGTTACACTTCAACTCCTGGCGAAATGTGCATCCGAAGAGGGCTTTTATTTTGTTTACATTTCAACTCTGGTGAAGTGAAATCCCGAAGAGCGGTCATAACACTTCAACTCCTGGTGAAATGTGCCTCCGAAGAGGGCTTTTATTTTTTATTTTTATTTTTTGCATTTCAACTCTGGTGAAGTGAAATCCCGAAGAGCGGTCATAACACTTCAACTCCTGGTGAAATGTGCCTCAGAGAGGGTTTTCATCGCCTGGAAGTTACTCTCTCATGGTTGGAGGGTCATGACTCCTCCAATCTTTTTTTGTTGAGTAGAGAACTTTCTTTTTTGTGGCGTATGACCCATTAGAGGTCTTTTATCCTCCGAAGAGTTGCGCCTCCGAAGAGGACTTGTGCTGCTGATGGTAGCTTTGGTTGTTCCTCTGTTCACTTGCTTATGCCTTTTCAGCGATCCTCTTTTTTTTTCTTTTCAAGTTTTCATTCCCCTTTTCTCGCAAGTGGCTTATTTAATCCAAGGAAGCGTACTTCATTGTCAGGCAAGTTCGTGAGAACGGGCACTAGCTTCCTAATTGGATGTTTGTTCGTTCAAACAATCTCAATTTATTAGCAAGGGCTCGTTTCTATCGAAATCATAAGCCGTTCAATTGAAGTATTTCCTATCTAGGATTTGAATTCGGGGCCTTTATAAATGATGGTGAGAATCACTCGGTCTTATTATGCGCAAGTTTTATTTCCATTGTCTGCAAAAATTTAAATTGACATTTCAGCAATACATTTTATGTATTTTTATATCGAAAACAAAGCAAACATATAATAATAATAAGGAACACAAGATTTATAGTGGTTCGGCCATGAAATTGGGCCTACATCCACTTTATATTCTTTCATTATTTACTTGCATCAGTTTCACAATTGCTTTCAATTACAAGAATCATACATTCATAATTCTTTTTACAATGTTTCAACAAAATTTTCAAGTAAAGTATGGACGCAAATGGTTGCTGTTCCATGCCCTTGGAATTTGATCTCCATCAACAGTGGTGAGCTTGAATGTGCCGTCAAGAAGCTTCTGACCTATTACATACGGTCCTTCCCAATTTGGCCCAAACACACCTGTTGCGGTCGTAATTCTTTTCAGGACTAGATCTCCAATTTCAAAGCTGCGTTGATGAACTTTGGAATTGAAATGTCTGGCTATCCTTTGCTGATGAGCTGCAACTCTGGGGTTAGCTTCATCTCTTTTTTCATCAAGGAGATCCAGCGCTTCAAGTTGTAGCTTCTCATTTTCTGCTTGATTGAAATGGATTCTTCTGTGTGAAGGGACCTCTGTTTCAACCGGGATCATTGCTTCCGATCCGTATGCTAACGAAAAAGGAGTATGCCCAGTTGCAGTTTTGTGAGTAGTTCTGTATGCCCATAGTGCAAGTGGTAGTTTATCGACCCAACCACCTTTTGCTCTTTCGAGTTGCTTTTTGATGGTTGATTTGATGATCTTGTTCACTGCTTCCACTTGCCCGTTTGCCTGCGGATGAGCTACTGCCGAAAAGCTTTTCTGGATTTTGAATCGTTTGCAAAAATCCTGGAATTCCTCGCTTTCAAACTGAGTACCATTGTCTGTGATTATTTTCTGAGGCACACCGTATCTGCAAATGATATTATTGGTCACAAAGCTTATCATTTTCTTAGAAGTGATAGTAGCCAATGGTTCAGCTTCAGCCCATTTAGTAAAGTAATCAACTGCAACAATAGCATATTTAATCCCTGATTTAGCAGTTGGTAGCGGCCCAATGAGATCCATTCCCCAAATTGCAAATGGCCATGGACTGACCATCTGTGTGAGTTCGGTAGAAGGTGCTCTAGGAATTTTGGCAAATCTTTGGCATTTGTCACATTTTCGGGAGTAATCTGCAGCATCTCGATTAATTTCTGGCCAAAAATATCCGTATCGGAGAATTTTCTTTGCTAATGTTCGACCACCTGAATGATCACCACATTCTCCTCCATGCACCTCAGCTAGGATTGTTTTGGACTCTTCCCGGGATACACATCGAAGCAATGGCATTGAGAATCCCCGTCTGTACAATCGGCCATCCTGAATTACATAGCGAGAGGCTTTCCTTAGTAGCTTTCGTCTTTCTATCGAATTTTCTGGCAGAGAACCTCTGAGTAGGTAGTCCAGTATTGGAGTCATCCATGACTCTTGTTCTTGAGATACATTCATAATCCAGTCTATATCCATCTCGTCTATGCTCGGTGCTGAAAGGACTTCTACAGGGACCAATCCCAATAGTTGAGCTTCACCAGAACTTGAATACTTTGCGAGGGAATCTGCCTTCATATTCTCTTCCCGAGGAATGTGGCTTATTGAATAGTGATCAAGTTCACATAGGAGTTCCCAAGCCTTTGACAAGTAGGAAGGCAGGTTTCCACCTTTTGCTTGAAATTCCTTCTTGACTTGGCATACAATAAGCTGAGAATCACTGAAGATCTGTAATGCTCGAATGTTTAGCTCTTTAGCGATTTTCAGACCTGCAATAAGAGCTTCATATTCTGCTTCATTGTTTGTTGAAGGAAATTCCAATCTTAATGCATAACATAATGATCGACCTTCAGGAGTTTCAAGTACCACTCCGGCTCCAGAACAGTAGTCATTTCTTGCGCCATCAACATACATCTTCCACTGGATTGGGGAATCATTGATCGTTTCTTCCTCACCATTATCTTTCTCTGTGAATTCTGCAATGAAATCAGCTAAAGCTTGTCCGTTGATTGCTTTTCGGGGGTGATAGGTGATGTCATATTGACTGAGTTCAATGTTCCATTTTAGAAGGCGACCCGAAGTTTCAGGGCGAAATAGGACTTGCTTTAGAGGTTGATCAGTGAGTACTTTGATAGGATGAGCTTGGAAATATTGCCTCAGTTTCCTTGATGCAACTAGTAGGCAATAGGCGAGTTTTTCCAACTTGGAGTAATTCAGCTCTGCCCCAGTGAGTCTTTTGCTGATATAGTAAACCGGATGTTGAATCCTTTTGTCTTCCCGTATCAGCGCTGCACTTAGAGCATGAGATGATACTGCCAAGTATATAAGAAGATCCTCACCATTGCCTGGCCTAGAAAGTATTGGAGGCGTTTCCATATGACGGATCAACTCATCGAAGGCTTTTTGGCATTCGGAAGTCCATTCAAAATTCTTCTTTCCTTTCTTCAGGGCGTCAAAGAATGGGATGCATTTATCAATGGCTTTGGAAATGAACCGACTCAGGGCGGCGACCTTTCCGTTGAGACTCTGCAATTCCTTCTTCGTTCTAGGAGCTTTAACTTCTTTCAAGGCAGTAATTTGAGCTGGACTAGCCTCAATGCCCCTAGCACTGACGATGAAACCTAAGAACTTTCCGGACTCGACCCCAAATGTACATTTCAGAGGGTTAAGTTTCATTCTGTATTTCCGGAGGACTGCGAACATTTCTGCTAAGTGTTCAATGTGATCCGCTGCTTTCCTGGACTTCACTAACATGTCGTCGACGTAGATTTCCATAGTTTTGCCCAATTGCGGTTTGAACATAGCATTAACAAGTCTTTGGTAGGTTGCCCCTGCATTTTTCAATCCGAAGGGCATAACTCTGTAGCAATAAAGTCCAACATCTGTGATAAAGCTTGTATCCTCCTGATCCGGCTCGTGCATCATGATTTGGTTATAACCGGAGTAGGCATCCATGAAAGATAACAATTCATGTCCCGCAGTTCCGTCTACCAGTTGATCGATCCTGGGTAATGGGAAGCAATCTTTGGGGCAAGCCTTGTTTAGATCAGAAAAATAAATGCACACTCTCCATTTTCCATTAGCTTTCTTGACCAACACAGGATTTGAAACCCAATTCGGATATGTAGATTCTTTGATGAAGTTATTTTCTATGAGTCGATCAACTTCTTCTTTTAATGCTGCTGACCTTTCTGGACCTTGGGTTCTTCTTTTCTGTTTAACTGGCGTAAACTTTGGGTCAATATTCAGAGCGTGTACTGCAACTTCTGGGGATATTCCACACATATCGGCATGAGTCCAAGCAAAGACATCCAGATTTGCTTTCAGGAAAGATATCAAGATATTCTGAATTGACACATTAAGCTGTGAACCCACATTTAACACCTTATTTGGGTCCTTCGGGTCAACAGGTACCGGAACTGTCGTTTCCACCGGTACCACTCTATTCTCCCCTGCACTGGCTTTTCTGGGATCCATTTCTTTCCGTGCCCCGCTGTGCTCGCCAGTGCAGGGTCCGCCCCGTAATTGCTACAAGGCTGGTTCTTTGATGCGGACTGGGGTTGCCGCATCCTTCCCCATTTCTCTTTTTCTTGACTCTCGCAGCTCTGTCAAATAGCATTCTCGCGCAGCATTTTGATCCCCTTTTATAACTCCTACTCCATTGTCAGTAGGGAATTTAATAGTGAGGCACCACGGGGCTAGGATAGCTTTGAATGCTGCGAGTGTTGGACGGCCAAGAAAAGCATTATAAGCAGAAAACTCATCGACAATCACAAATGTTTGCTTGCGGACCACTTTCCTTTCTGCTTCCCCAAGTTCTACAAGCAGATCGATGGTCCCAATTGGTTGTTTTGGCTCCCCAGTGAAGCCAGCGATCTTCTGTGATGAGGCTTGTACATCAATCATAGGGATTTTCATCTGGTCAAATGTCTTCTTGAAGAGGATATTACATGATGCTCCGCAGTCAATGAGGACTCTTCTGACAATGGCCGGTCCAATACCAGCCGAGATGACCAAGGGATCTAGGGTAGGAGCTTCTATACCTGTGGAATCTCTGGCTCTGAAAACAATATCATCGCTGAAAGTTTTCTGTTGTTTCAGGGGCGTAGTGTCTTCTAAAACAAAGACGTCTTCTTCGGCTGGAGCATATTTCAAAGCCCTGGAATATCTCTCCATCTCACCCCAGCTCTTGCCAGCTGGGTGAGGCCCTCCTGTAATGACATTGATAACGGGCCTTCCAGATTCATGTCCCGTAGCTTTCTCACCTGTCCTAGGCTGATGAACAGGAACCTGTTGCCCCTGACTTGACGATGCAGGATTGTTGCTATTTTTCTTCACGAATTGCTGCAGTTTGTTTTCTCTTAGCAACTCTTCAATCAGATTTTTCAACTGGCGGCATTCATCAGTTTCATGACCGGGTTGATTGTGGAAGCGGCAGAATTTCCCACTCTGTATGGCTTTTTTCCCGGTTCTCAAAGGGATAGGTTTAGGGAAATCGACGGAATCTTTAGTGGCCAGGTAGATGTGCTCCGGTGTATGTGATAATGGGGTATATTCTGATGGCTTGAAGGATCGGGGCTTCTTCAGATTACCCTGTTTCTTCCCATTATTATTCTCCCTTTTTTGCCCCACCGATTCATTCTTGCGTGGAGCGACAGTGTTGTCTTCTGCTTTCTCCAACACTGTCTTTACTGGTAAAGGACGGCTTTCCAAGCGAATGAATTCATCTGCTTTTTTGTAGAACTTTTCGAGAGAGGTTGGCTCCTTCATATTTAACCATTTCCCAAATTCGCTTGACTTATCAATAGCCCTCATCAGATAAGTCAATATCATTCGTGGTTCAGCATTGTCCACCTCAGCCAGCGCTATATTAAAGCGGTTCAAGAAGGATCTGATAGACTCACCAGGATTCTGCTCTAAACTCGATAGTGACATAATGTCCTTGGCCTTCGAAGCATATAGTCTAAACTGCTCCTTGAATTTTCTGGTCAAGTCTGAAAACTGATCGATAGATCGGACTGGCAACTTGGTGAACCATAGTAGAGCCACACCTTCCAGGTATACGGGGAAATATCGACACTTTATTTCGTCAGAGGCCCTGGCACCTGTCATGTGCCAATCATATTTATACAAGAACTCATTCGGATCACTTGTCCCTTTGTAAGCTGGAATAGTCGGAGGGACAAACTTCCTTGGAAATTCCGCCTTCAAGATTTTTTCAGTAAACGGAGTTTTACTTGGGGCGAAACCCCATTCCTTCTCATCTTCAACCCTTTGCATACTTTCTTTCATGATCTGCCGGACCATTCCAGAAAGATATTCCTCATCATGCCGAGTTCTAGATCCACCAGCCTCAGAAACTGCCTGCTCAAAGGGACTAGTAGCCCTTTCCGGAGCATTCCTCTCACTAACATCATGAATGTTGCCAGCATAGTTCCTTTCATTACCAGCTGGTTGATTGTTTGCCCCAAGTAAATCGTTCAACTTATTCAGAATCAGAGCATTCTGGGCACTTTGAGCCTCTAATTGTGCATTTTGGGCGTTTATCTGCTGGTTTAGCCCTAGAATCACAGCATCCAACTCCGCTTTCGTAACTCCAACAGACGGAGTGGGTTGATTAGGTACAGGGGAAGCGGAGGTTCCCTCTTGAATGTTTCCAGATCTGATAGATCTACTCTTCCTTCCAGGAGCCATAATCTCAGATAGACTTCTGGTTTTTAAGGAAATTCTTTCTTCAAATCTCTGTGAAGCAATGATGACAGTTTTCCTGAGTTCAATTCTTAGTGAAAGCACCAAAAATGTTAACGCTAAAATGTGAACGCTAACACCCCGGTGTGTAAAGTGTAGTTGTGAAAGCACCACCCGATAGACCGGGAAAGAATTACAAGCAAGTAATAGCAGAAAAGCAGTAAACAACAACGATTTTATAGTGGTTCGGCTTAAGGGTATAGCCTACGTCCACTCTAAGTACTTTTATTAATAATCCCGTTACAAACTGATACAATTCTTCTCAAGTACAATACACTTCAAGTTACAAGTGATTTGGAACAAGTCTTAAGCTTCAATGTCGATTAAAGTTCTTAGATTCATGTTGAAGATGTGTGGTTTCTTCGTGAATTTCTTTGATGTATTCCTCTAATCTTGGAAGCTCTAAGTGTTGATGAAGTTCTCAATGCAGCAAGGTAACGGTGTGTGAAGAGAATGTGCCAAAAGTCCCTTGAATGTTGGAGATGGGTGCCTATTTATAGAGAGTTCTGATTCTGAAATTTGCCAAGTCCTAAACCGCGGCCGACTCAAGTTAAGACGCAGCCGACTTAAGGTGAGTCGTGACCGGTCTAAGGTCGCCTCCGAGTCAACACCACCTCTTCTCAGTAACATGGCATCGGGCTTATATTAGGTCGTGGACGAGTTAACTTGGTAAGTCGCAAGTCACGGTCTGAACGAGATAACCGGGGAGCTGGATCGGTTGTGACTTGGGTCGGCAACTGTTCTCGGTCGCCAGCTTGGTAGGGCCTTAGATCGGTAACTCGGTCAAGTCACTGAGTCGGTATTTTCTGAGTCTTAAGCCAGTACCCACGTTAGGTCGGTAACTGTTTTATCTTTGACTCGGTATTTCTCAAGTCGGTATGCCTCTCAATCCTACTAGGTTGGTAACCCTTTGAATCTTAAGTCGGCCTCCCTTGAGTCGCTGTCCCTTCTGAGTCATTAAGTCGGTAACCATTGAGTCACCATTCATCTTAGGTCGGCAATGAGCTAAGGCTGTTGGGTCGGTATTTATGTTGAGTCGGTAGCCTTGTTGAAGTGTTAAGTCGGCATAACCCTTAGGCCTTAGGTCGGCATTCGGCAAGCTTCTAACTGTTAGGTCGGAACCTCTTGATGCACTAGATCGGTGAGTCATGGTCAAGGCGGAGTTAACACTTAGATTCAATCTTGTTGGGTTGGAATTGAAGTGTGATTGTTCTTGCCATTGCTCTATAGCTTCTTCTTCATTGTTTTGGGTTTAAAGGTGAGATTTTTATCTCACATCTATGTCTATATCTATCCTTGTTGTTAGGTATGAATTCCTAACACTTATTCATGTGCAGTTGCTTTTGATTTGGATTTCTTTGGTGAATATTCTAATTTTTGGTGTTTTGAAAGAAAAATTTATGAAATCCTTTTATGGGTATTTGGATATTGATATTCGAGGCGTATCGAAGAGCCATTTAAGGCTGGGTTGTCGCTTAGCATAAATCCTTAGTCGTTGTTGCTCGTACGATCGCTTCCGATAATCGTTTGGCCATCATTGGCTAAGGCAAGAAAGTGCCAAAAGCTTCAGTTTCAGACGTCTGAAATTATCGATTCAGTCGTCCAAATCTGGTCTAGATAAAATTCCATTCCCCAGGTCAGACGTCTGAATTATAATTTCAGACGTCTGAATTTGCTCAAAACCAACCCGAGAGCAAATAGGCTAAAATTAGCCCTTTCTAGACGTCTTGAATAAATGGTTCAGACGTCTGAATAGGGCTCTAGAAAATATTCATTTTCCAGATTCAGACGTCGGAATCATCTATTCAGACGCCTGAGTCTGTTGTCTTTGCCCAATTTGCCTAATGTGTTTGGGTTTCCAGTTTTTAATCGATTCATGTTTATCCGACCTATTGTTATCATTTATTATTGATCTTGATGACTTCTTATTGGAATATTTAAGGGTGTCCATTTGATGGATTCGATATCGATTTATATGCATATTATTCATGGCTTCGAATGTGAATTTTGATGATTGATTGTTTCTACAATCATTTCTGTGGTTTGTCACTTTAAAATATAAAGGTTTTCTATACTAGTAGTAAATATTAAAACTCTTTCTTCAAAAGAATTCCAACTCTATTTTAGATATCAAACTCGTTTATAAAACTGTTTTCCAATCTACTAGTATATACAAACCTTTACCTCACTCGTATGAGAAATCTAATTAAACGGCTTAGTAAAACAAGTGGCATGAAATGCTTGCGTTTACTTCGTCAGTTAATTCTTTGACTTGTTCGATTGAATCTCTTGTGACAGTTTTCTAGTGAGATCTACAATTTGTTCGTAAATATTTAAGTTAAGCTAGTGGTTATGGGACATGAAGCTAAGCTCATTTATTTACTAGCTTAGTGTAACCGACACTTCTTGATGATCGATGATGATCTTTTTGTGATTTAGACTAGCAATGTGCGATGTCTCTTTATCTGCGAGGGAGACTAAACCCCGTTTCTGTGGAGCTTCGACTCAATTTGGTGGGGTAGCGACCCATGGTCTTCGGACCATTCTGTGGAGCTTCGGCTCAAAATTAATGGTTTGCAACTATGGAATAGCGTTCCATTTTTTGATACACGTGTTGGTGAGTTTTCATGCTCCCATTTAGTGATAGGCCTCCCCCCGTTTTGTGACTTCTGGATTTCCATTGATGATTTCTAGAATTTGTGTTTCACCAATTTTTGTGACTTCATTGATAAGTTTTGTCAATATTTATGCATTGGTGAATTTGTGTGTCATTAACTTTTGTGATTGGCATTGATATAATTGTCTATATTTATGGTTTGGTGAGTAAAAATAAAGAGTATGAAATTCTCTTTAATCTTTGAGAAGATTCTTGTGATATTTATTAATCTCTAGTTTGAAGCGTAAAAATAAATATCTCGATCTGTTTATTATTTTCTTACTAAATAATACTCGATTCAGACCGAGATGTTACAAGTGCTTCTGCTTGACTCCTCATATGGGATTATTATCCCGACTTTTGGCTAACTACTTAGATTAGTAGTTTTTGGTTATATACATTTGAGATATAGACTCATTGACGTATACTTATTCTTTTGGGTAGCACTTGTAACTATTCTTTTGTGATATTCGTGGATCTTGTATGACCACTACTCTGATATACACTTTTATGTGTTATATTCGTACCTTTTTCCACCTTTGTGATATGGATATCTGTGACTGATTTATGTTATGCTTATTTCTATATTTGTTTCCAAAAGTATTATAGCCACTGTGTAGTGGCCTTGAGTTTGCATCGGTATGTCGGATTCCTCCTGTGATGAAAAGTTATATTTTTATCTGGCATGTTGGTACTCATACAAAGCAATTATACAGATGGTCGCTCCTCAACAGCCTTATTCTTCGTGCTATTTGACGGCATTACTCCGTAGTGTCCTTGGCTAGCGTGGGTATAGAGGTGGGGCGTCACAACATATGTTTGTACTACTTCCCAAAGGTCTAAAAATGTTCTCTGTCTACAAACATTACCACTCTCAGACACACGCACCTCTAATACGATACGTCTGAACATCAACACAACCCTACAGTTTCACCCTCCTATAAATTATCTTCTTCGTCTTCTTTGTTTTTCACCATTCATTTTTCAATGTCCTCAACAAACCTTAAAACCCCAATTCAATTTACTCTCTGAAATTACAAAATCAATGGCCCCTAAACCTAAGAATCTAGTAGAAAACATCACAAACCTTCCTTTGGACAAAGCTCCCAACCATCCTCTCAACAATTTGTAATCGATCACCACATTGAGGAATGGACTACGGAGAAGCAATATTGAAAATAATAGCTTCATGAATTGGAGAAAAAGCCCTTCCACACTTGACTATTCGCCGATTCATCCACTATAATGTCGGAGAACTACTTCAAGATGCTGGGCTCTACCACTTGGTCAACTACGGCGACAATGCCGGAAAAATTGACCAACTAGCGGTATTTCTATTCTTAGTTAATCTTTGTTCATTATCTCTTTGGAATCCTTCGAATGAAGATAACTGGATTTGGACTAGTGTTTATTATCAAAACTAATGCTGAAATGATTAGGCAAGTGGTGTGACATTTGGGACAAATTTATCGCTTACACATCTTTTGGTAAAATCCAATTTTACTTATTATAAGCGGTACCTAATAGTGATAATTATTTATATCAATTCTCTTCGTGAAAACTATATCATTTTGAATTTACGGAATTTGGTAATGGTCAAAATTTAAATATCTTCCACATTCAACTTCATATCCACACACAAAGACTTTGATTCAATAATAACAATTATTAGTAACCGAAATGCTCTAGTCAGAAACGTTGACTTTAAGTTGACTTCAGTTGACTGTGATACTAACCTCATATAACAAAGGAGGCGAATCCTCTCTTAAGTAGTGTTTCACTTCCAGTTCTTCCACTCGACCCAACTATAGCCGTTCGATAGATGCCATGCCACGATTTAACTTAATCAAAGCAGAGCTTTTACATTGATGATCAATAGTATTCTCAAGTCAAAAGAATTGTGTAAATTAGTCACAACGATATTTTCTGCTTGACCTTAGTCATATAAACCAACAGAAAACTATCAAGTGAATCATTCCATAATTATCCAATAACCATCAACATGTAACCCCTTGGTGCTCCCAATAGTCATGAGTAATACATTATCCAACATTTGGAGAGTGTTACGTACTCTAGTCTCAAAGGATACATCGATATCAATCTCGATCCATCTTGACTAGGAACATTTAAAATGGTATATTTGTTTCACTGTGATAAATTACTCACAATTGCAACATTTTGTAACTACTATCACAAAACATACCATTTGTGGATATTCTATTAAATATACTTTTAATTAAATTGATTAATTAACATAAACCATACTATATGAAGTATATAATAGAAAGAAAATACCTTTATTTCGAACAAGATTGTTCAACGAGTAAGATATATGTAACAAATTACATAATTTCCCCTAGAGCATATCTCTAACTCTATCAAAGGCTGTTAGCGAAACTTGTGTAACACTTCGGAAGATTACACAAAGAGCATCATAGCTATATGCTCTTCATCTACCTTCAAATCCACAGTCTTCATCTTCATCATAGATCTCAGAGATACCCAAATTCTCTTTGATATAAGTAATCTCTCATCTTCATGGTGAAAAATTTCTTCAGAAAAATCAGACGATAGTCAAAGCTTTCTTCAAATAGATATTTTCTAGCTTTGTCTGAATGCCCTTACCAGTAGTTTCGCCGCTAATCTTAGAAATAACATTTTCTCCCATAGCTAGTTGAAAAGTAGTAAATGCCTATTTTTCCATCTCATTCCTTTCCGCGGCTGAAATTCCAACTGTAAACTCCATAGGAGCAAACACCATAGGATGAACTTTTTTCCTCATCAAAACAGCTTTCATCATCCATTACCACTTCTCGAAGTCCTTACCACCATTCCACTTCTCTATTGCAAAATTAGGTCCTGATGCAACATAAGTCTCTTTAACATAGGGCCTTGGAACAATCGTGGAAGTCTCCTCATCTCTTGCCATAATGCCTAACACCTTTCTCAATCAACCTTATAGTTCAGACCAGACTGTTGGGTAAAATCCCCTTAAGATCGCATTAGGAACAAAAACTCAACCTTGCGAAAAAACAAATAGGACCGGATTGATGGTAGGGTAAAACAAACAATAAATAGTCACCAGCTAAACACAATCGCAGATCAAGCAATAAAAGAAAATAACATATGCGATTATAGTGGTTCCACTACCGCAAGGTAGTATACATCCACTTGGAGAGCTGAGATTTTACTACTTTCTAAGAGGAGAAAATTTCACAAGATAGATAATGGAGAAGAAGAATAAGAAATATAACTTAGATAATTCTACTCATGCTAATCTTTACCTTTATATAGAGATTATTACTTAAGGTAAAAGTAATTGATTTATGGTCATAGATCAATGCTTCATTAATTCTCTTATTCATAAAGGAGACATTTATCCATTTGGTTTTTCATTTTCCCCCAATTTACACATGATTATTTCTTTAATCAGTTAATTAGGGATGATTTCCTCAATCTCCCAATATAATCCTACTTCTTGTGTAGGTGATTTATTACTCTCTTTAATGCTATAAAAAAGGCAACATATATTTGAGTAATTATCTTTCAAATCTTCTACAGTTGGAAATATTGTATCACTGAAATCAGCAATTTCTTCCAAATCTTCTACAATTAGGAATATTATATCACCAAATCCTACGTTATGTTACCATTGTAACTTTGCTAAATGGAATGACTGGCCTCTAAGATGTTGTTGGCTTGATCATTATTGTTTGCATCTACCTGTATTTGGGTTATCTCTATGTGTTCAACATTGTCGTTGCTTTAAGGATCAACTATCTTTTTTCCACGATTTAAATCTTTTCTTATGCTTTCAAAGAAATGGATTTTAACTATATTGTTTTTAAGATTTTCTGAAACACCTTCTTGAACATTGATTTCTAAAATAACCCTTTCTTGATTTAAGGCATTTTGATCCTTTCTAGGGTTTTCTAACAAATGGGTTCAACAATTCCTGAAATTAGGTTTGTATCTTCCTTTTCTTTCCAGACTTTTTTAGTTGAGCAATTTTTTTTGAGCTGCCCAAAAAAAGCACAAGTCATAATTTAGGCGGTATCTATATATATTCAATTTTTGGAGAAAAAAATTCTCTATTATGCATTGAAATATAATCTTTATCGAGCAAATCTTCATTTGCTTTAATTCTTACTAGAAGTCTTGCATAGCCAAGTTTTGTTTCATTTGTCGTTGGTTCATCTAATTTTAGCAGAACTACCACCATGCTAGCTATAGTGACAAATGCTTCTTTATCTCAAAGTTTCAATTTTGGTTCTGGTAGCCTAATCCAAATTGGGATAAGAGAAAATATATCTCCGTCAAAACCATTTTTTGCTTCACTTTTTCAATATAATCAAATTTTCGTTGATAAAGTAAGGCCCTCCGTCTATGACTTTGTCACAGCCCATTGCATTTGAGTGTAACAAAGAAACCATTATTCCTACTGTAAATTTCAAATTTTCCCGAAGGGTCCCAAGTTTTAACAACAAAAGCTTTGAAATAATGGTAATAAGGACGGGTACCGAATACAAAGGCGATAACTAAATTGCTTCGCTTACTTTCGGTTCTTTTGCCGACGGCTTTCTCTACTATCACTACTTTTTGATTGCTTAAAGTGATAGATGCAACATAGTCCAAAATAATTTTGGAAATAAAGCCTTCATTTCTTAACAAAGCTACCCAGGAAGAAGAATTCTTGATTTATGATTGGCTCTTGAATGTGGTTTGATTTACTTGTCTCGGTACAGGTATAGTTGATGAGATCCTTGATGTTTTTGTATCATTTTGGCTATATCTGATTCCATTCGGTTGACTTCTTGCCGAAGCTTGAGCGACTTTAGGCCTGTGAAACTGTAAATGGTTTCTTCAATGATTTATAATAAGTTTAAGCGCATAAACGTAGTAGTTCATTTTGTTCTATTTCAGTATACATATTGAGGAAGCAAATAAGGATGGAAAAGTTGACCATGTAGCAACTCATATGAGTAAAAAAAGAATGAACGGTGCTTTATGCTTCATCATCATTTTGACTCTCATATACTATATCTTACAAACAAATTTGTTAGAAATAAACCCCTCCAAAACTAATTCTTTAACATAAAGCAAAGAAAATATCATTATTTGTTGGATGAGAACACTAATTCATGAATATATAACCCATAGTTGGGAAGGTGGTCAGAAACACTAGGCTTGTTCGTTGTGTATCAGCTTGAAAGGTTAGTAGTTCCATGCAGATTGTACAATAGTCAAACCTTTGTGGAGATTAAATGATTGATTTGGTCCAATGGTTACAAAAGAATCGACATAGTGTGATCAATGTTACACTACTGACAGAAAGTGGTACTAATATGGAAATTGACACCCGAAACTGTTATGAAAATAGTATCTCTTTACGAAAGCTTTTATCAACGGATCTTTGTTACCCAAATCACAAAAAGATAACTTGAATTGAAAACAAGACGGAATTGAAATCAAAGCGCAATAACATAAAATATTCCACCCAACCACCCACTTTATTAATTTACCAAAACTTTGTGTACAATTAATATAACAAAGTTAAAGTAAAAAAAATACCACTGAATGAATAACCAAATTGATAAAGGAAGAAAAAATCTACATGACTAAAATTGTTGGAGAAAAAGAACAAAGATGAAAAAGAGAAAATTAGCAAATAGATTTTCCACCACACTTTTACCTTCTCTTCTAGTCTCTGTTTACATAATCAATTACTTAATGCCCAAGTTAACATTAGATGGCAAAAAATAATTTGATTAACCAATTAGAGAGAGAAATAAACATACTTAAATATGCATATTAATTAGAGGGGACAAAATCTTCTCTTTCGTTTGCGTATTTATTTTGCTCTATTTGTAACTTTGTATCACCAAAATTTAACACTCCAGTTTGATGCAAATTCACATATCTCCAACATATCAAGCATGTCATATTTAGATCTATCACAAATCTCCATATCTCAACCATGCTAAATTACAAACCTCAACCATATTCTGCAAGTGATGCATCTCCCACATGAGATGTACCACACAAATCCGGTCTCAAAAACGTTTGTAATACCATAAAGATCTCTGTCTTGTCTTTGTGGCTTTTGTAATTCGACACCTATCTATCATTCAATTTGAGCTCACTACTCGATCACTATCGATCCCTCGAGCATCATCAACATGAAGACCCATGTTCAAAATATGATCATCAATGCTAGAATTATAAGTAGTGACCACATAAACCTCTCCACCTTATTATGGACTAGGTCCTTCAACTGTCACTCGCTTTCCATTGTCGATTACAGAGCCAATCAAACCATAAAGATTTCATTCTTCCAATACTTCTGTCATCCTTACACGACCACCTTTCTTCACTCTCAAAACTCCACATTGAGTCTCATAAGTGCAATCACGGTGATCCAACTGACCGAGAGAAATAAGATAATGCAAAAAAGTGAGTACATGTCTCACTCCAGAGACTTCTCTAACCACACCATCATGCATACGAAATGGATAGATCCAATACCACAAATCGGTAGCTCTTCTCCATTGGTTGTTCTAATCATTCCGACACTCTTCTCATAAGAAGAAAAACAATTCACATCTCTACAAATGTGAAAACTGGCTTCCAAATCCATCTTTCAAGGCTTATTTTCACTAAAGAGGACATCACAAGAAGCATCACTATCGGCACCTTCAGAAAAACCTGCATATGCATCAATACTAGTATCACCATGCGTAGCCTTTTTCTGATCTCTGTTATAAGAATAACACTTGCTGCATATGTGACCTTTCTTATTACAATAATGACAAGTGATAACACATTTACCATTAGCGTCATTCTTCTTCCAAATTGTATCTTTCTTCGAGTCCCTTGCCACCATAGCCTCACTTTGAATTAATTTCATACCTGACCCTTTTCTTCTAAGCTCCTCATTCAAAAGACTACTTCAAACAGTTTCCAGAGCGATAGTTCCACTAGCATTGGAATTATTCAATGAAACAACCAAATTTTTCCAACTTTCTGAAAACGAACTCATTAATAAAAGAGCGTGAACTCATCATCAAAATTGACCTTCATATTTCCAATTTATTTATTACATCTTGTAATTCATTCAAATACTCTACAATAGATTTTTCTTCATCTAATCTCAGTTGTACCAACTTTCGAACTAGAAAAAGCCTTATTAGTAGCACCTCTTTGACTCATACAAAGATACCAACTTGTCCCACAAAGCCTCCGCGGATTCATAACTAGCCACATGATGGAAAACTGAATCATCAAGATACTGGCGAATCAAAGCAATCGCCTTCTTATCCATCTTCTTCCATTTTCCCTCATCTACATCAAAGGGCTTCTTTCCATCTCCATCAATCGGATCATGAAGATAATTGAGGTACAGAACATCCTCCATCTTAGGCTTCCAAATACTCTAATTTTTTCCATCCAAGATAGTCATCTTTGAAAACGAAATCATATCCGACATCAATAAGTTTTTAAACCAAAATTACTGTAAGCTTTGCAATGATCTATGCTCCGATACCAAACTATTATGAAAAATAGTAGCGCTTTGCGAAAGTTTTTATCAACGGATATTTGTCACCCAAATCACAAAGAGGTAACATGGATTGAAAACAAGATAGAATTGAAATCAAAACGCAATAACACAAAATCTTTCATCGAACCACCCACTTTATTGATTCACTAGAATTTAGTTTATAATTAATAGAACAAAACTAAAGTAAACAAAATACAACTGAATCAATAACCAAATTGAAAAAGAAAACAAATATCTATATGACTAAACTTGTTGGAGAAAAAGAACAAAGATGAAGAAGAGAAAATTAGCAAATAGATTTTCCATTACACTTTTACCCTCTCTTCTAGTCTCTGTCTATATAATCAATTACTTAATACCCAAGTTAACATTAGATACAAAAAAATTGATTAGCCAATTAGAGAGAGAAATAAACATACTCAAATATGCCTATTAATTTATGGGAAAAAAATCTTCTCTTTCTTTCTTCTGCATATTTATTTTTCTCTATTTGTGATTTTGTATCACCAAAATTTAACAGAAACATCCGAAATCCGTCCGCATCCTTGCCCAAAAATGGATAAATATCTGATATCTAAAAAAATAATGCGAAAGGTATCCCCATTTGAAAATTATCCGTCCGATTTTTATTAAATTATAGTTAATACTTTGTGTATTTAGTACAATCATACATGTTTAATTTTTATAATGCTAATAGTATGCATAATATGAATTTAATGCATACTAATTGTTGAAGTAAGAAAATAGGCACAAGAACAAAATTAAAAAAAAAATTAGGCTGATGGATACCAAGTTTGTTTTTAGGCTGAAAGATAATGCTAAATTATAACTAGCATTTATCCTTCAGCCTCAAAATGAAACTTGGTTTCCTTCAATCTAATTTTTTTTTCAAAGTTTGACATTTTTCCTAATTCCTTCTTGTTGAAAACTATTTATTATTATTTTATTTGTTTATTTTTCATGCTTTTACCATCAACGAGGTTGAAAAAAGTTTATAATAAACCAAAATATTATATTTTTAATTCTCGATTTATCGATTGTTAGTGTATATGATAATTAGTCGATATTTGTTCGTATCCGCGGATGCGGATATCCAATATCCGAAAATGATTTCGAATGCGAATGAATATATACATTATCTATATCCAAAAGTATCGGTTTACAACAAGTACATAAAAACAATCGGTTAAAACGGAAAGGGAGACATACTTGAAGCCAACCGAAAACGTTTAAGCTTCAAATTTGTATTGACTATTGAATCTGAAAACTGTAGATAGAAGCAATAAACAGTAAATTCAACTCCATAAAATAGGGAAAAAATTCATGTAATCAAAAATATTGAAAACCAAAAGCCTCTTCTTCTATTAATTCAACCGGACATAACATGTTCACTGTTTCTTCAAAATGAGCCATGCACAGACATTGTTAAAATTTTAAACCGATTGGTCTACAAATTTAAATCAAAATGACAACTTTGGTAAACAATCCATTTGGTTAACATTCAAACCTTTGCGACATCAAATAAAATAGCAAATCACATGTATATTGGTGTAGGCAGGAAAGAAACCAGGAACTCGTCCACGGGGTCGAATTCACCAAGGGGACCAAAAAACCTTTTTATGCTAATTTACCATAAATTTGTTTTAATTTCAATCTATAAAATCTCACATTATCAAGTTTTAGCCAAAATTACAATATAAATATCAATAAAAATTCCTTTAAATCGGTAATTTCTGCATAACGGGACTTAGTTCCAAACAAAAAAAAAAGTTTGTATAACTTTTTTAAAATTAAAAGGGGTCGTGGTCCCTACTTGCCTTCCCTATAGCTTCGTTCCTGGGTGTAGACATTAAACATTTTTGAACGAATATATTAGTTGTGCAAAAAAAGAATACTTAAAACCTAGTTATATGACAAATTAGTCTATTGCATAATGTTATCCCATTTTTTGGTCAAAACTGGAATATCAACAAATTGGCAAGGAATTATGGATATCAGGACTGGAGATAAGGCTACGATGGATATCGTCAAAATTTTGTTGAACTCCGATCGGGACGAAATTGATTGGAAATGATGATAAGGACTATGAAAGGCTATGTTTCAAATTTCAGGTTAATCGGAGTTCGTATGAAGGAAATATGATGGATTCAATGTGGGAATAGTACGTAGTTCGAATCCATCAAAAAGGGGATAAAGTGACGCTCGGTTCGGACCGATCAGGTTCGAACCCATCAGGATTCGAACCCATGAGGTTCGCATCGATGACGCTTCGGATCGATGGGAACTAGATGGGTTCGAAAGGAGTAGCTTCAATGCAATGGACATGGATTCGAACGGTGGACATGGACTCGAAGATGGTGGATTCGAACGATAGGTATGGATTCGAAGATCATGGATTCGAAGATGAAGATGGACTCGAAGAAGGTAATGGATTCGAAGTATACATGGATTCGAAGATGAAGATGGACTCGAAGAAGGAGATGGATTCGAAGTGGACATGGATTCGAAGAAGGAGATGGAGTCGAAGTGGACATGGATTCGAAGAAGGAGATGGAGTCGAAGTAGACATGGATTCGAAGAAGGAGATGGAGTCGAAGTGGACATGGATTCGAAGAAGGAGATGGATTCGAAGAGGACATGGATTCGAAGATGATGGATACGAAGCAAGGGACATGGATTCGAAGGACGAGGATTCGAAAGGGATGGATTCGAAGAGGATGGACTCGTAGGATATGGACTCGAAGGAGGCGGCTTCAGAAAGCATGGATTCGAAGAGCATGGGTTCGAAGGGTATGGATTCGAAGGAGTCGGCCCTATTGGTTCGAAGGGGATGGTTTCGAAATAGATGGTTTCGAAGCATGGGTTCGAACCATTCAGGACGCACGGATTCTTGAACTTGGATCGATCATATCTTCCAAACCGTTGATCCAAATGCAATGAAATTTTTACAGGAGCTTACATACATGTTGAAAAATGTTCACACCAAATTTCAGCTCAATTGGATGGATTCTTGATCGATTCGAACGTCACTTTGAATCGGTCCCAAACTGGGCACGGATTCCGAGAACACGGGCCTGTGGGCCCCCCTCACGTGCCAAGCAGCCTCCCCAGGTTTTAGGCGGGATTTCAGCCTTCCACGCCTATAAATAGAGCCCCTGGTCATTCAGAAAAGGGGTCGGAAGATTTGGAGAGAAGAGGCATGCCCGGATGCTGCTAGAATCATTCCATAGCTTCATTACTGCTATTTTCTTCAGATTTGGTCATTACTACTGTTGAAATCGCTTGTAACCTTGAAGGATAGTTAATAAAAAGAAAAAAAAATTGGAGTGGACGTAGGCCGGAGATAGCCGAACCACTATAAAACCTGTGTTTCTGTTCTTTACTTTTGGATTGTTGTCTATTATTTGCTAAGATTTGTTATTTGTGTTTGAATATCACTAATTTATATTCATACACTGGTGCTTTCACGGTATTGGGTGTTTGTGACCAATTTTGGCGCAAACATTTTGGTGCTTTCACTGAGAAGGCAACTAGCACCCGCTACATCGGATTTGAAGAGTTTGAGGAATTTGGATTTGGAAGACAATGACTAGGCAGAATAGCAAAAGGCTAAGGGCTGAGAGAAGCCAACAAGGAGGAAGTCAACAAGCATCCTCCGGAGGTGAGGAAGGACAGACTTCGGTCTACATAACTCGGGATGAAATGGAAGCTATGGCCAATTCTTTGCAGGAGAGATTGTTGAAAAGTCAACAGGAAATGATGCAAACCTTCTTGGAACAAATGAGAGCTGCAGGGATGCAGAACTTAGGAACAGCTACAGCAACTGCGGATGTAGGACAAGGAGCTAGGGTTGTGGAACCCAATGAAGGACAGGATACGGAGCCAGAAGGCAATCAACAAGGGCTTGGGGGCAGGCCCACAGAATTCAATGCAGGAGAACCTTTGGGAGGAATTCAACAAGCTAGAGCTAACGTTGCTGCTAGTGAGCCACACGAGGAATATGTACCAGAGTTCCCTCGGGGGCATGGGGGGCAATCCCTACCAGACAATATAGGATTAGTAGAAATGATCAGGAAGACTATGCGAGGTGGTTTGACAAACGGAGATTTGGAAGGAGTGAATAGAAGTCCATTCGCTCGGGAGATAAGGATGGCTCAGAATCCACCAAAGTTCAAGCTACCTAGCGTGGAGGTATATGATGGTAAGACGGATCCAACAGATCATTTAATGAGGTACACCAGACACATGGAGGTGCTGGGGGCAGCAGAGGAAGTGATGGCCCGATGTTTCCCTTTGTATTTGAAGGACTTAGCTGCAATGTGGTTTAGGCAGCTGGAAGAAGGATCTATCAGGACTTGGAAGGAATTAGTGGAAAAGTTTCTGGGGCAGTTTCGGGTTCACGTCAAGAGGCCGAAGAACGTGATGACTTTAACATCGGTGAAGCAAAGGATGGACGAATCGCTTATAGCTTTTCTAACTCGATTCAGTGCGGCAGTCGCTTCGGTGGATCGGCCTGATCCATCAATGGTTTTAATGGCAGCAGTATCAGGAGTCAAGGAGAATTCGGATTTCAAGGTATCTCTGATACGAGATCCCCCGCAAAATCTCGACGAATTCTTTCATGAGGCAGAAAGGTTCCTTCGGCAAGAAGATGCAAGTACGGATTTAAAGTTGAAGAAGGCTAATGCAATCGAGGTTGGAGCGGTATCCAAAAATGGTTTGGATAAGGATAAAGGAAAAAGGAAGTTAGATGACGACTCTGGAAACACTAGGAAGCGATGGAAGGATCCAAAGTTTTCCACATACACAGGATTGAACGAGACGCTGGAGCGGATATACCTGGAAACTCGGAATCGCCTTCCCTACCGAAGGCCGGCTAGGAGGGAACCAACAGAGCGGGAAAGGACATCAGGAAGGCACTGTCTCTTCCATGATCTGGATGCACATGATACCAACAGCTGCAGGCACCTAAAGGATATAATCGAGGAGCATGTAAGGAATGGACATTTACAGCAATACGTTGGAACTCGGGATGCAACGGTGGAGCAGGAGCAACCATAGACCACCTCACGCCGTGATGATGGAAGGCCCAGGGATGATCATCGATTGATCATCCATTGACCAGGATAGTATGGAATAAGTAGCAAGCTACTAGCAAACGGTAAAGTCATTTACACATGTACGGGGACGGAGATAGCCCCTAGGCATGCTCTGAATGATGATAAACCGGGATGCTATGGTTTGTGAAATTTATTTCTTGCTTTTTAGATTGGACATTGCTTTTCTTTTTTGGATTTGGTTTTGGAGCTTGGATTGAGCTCCTGGTTTTTCTTGCTTTTTTATTTGGATTTTCCTTTGGATGATTGTTTTTGGTTTTGGATGCTGGTTTGGATTTCTGGTTTTCTGGTTTGGATTTGAATTTTGGATTTGAATTTGGATTTTGGATTTGGATTTCGAATTTGAATTTCGGATTTGGACTTTGGAATAAATTTTGGTTGGACTTTTATCTGGTTTTTGGTAAATGGTCGTCGGGTATGGATTATGCCTGGCAAGGGATGAGTCACTTTACCCAAACAAGGTAGATTGACTCATTCAGGTCGTCAAGTATGGACAATGCTTGGCAAGGGTCCGGAGTGACCAGGATTCGGCCTAGGACTTAGGCCCTCTATTATCATTTATTATTTTCAGGTCGTCGAGTATGGACTATGCTCGGCAAGGGTCCGGAGTGACCAGGATTCGGCCTAGGACTTAGGCCCTCTATTATCATTTATTATTTTCAGGTCGTCGAGTATGGGCTATGCTCGGCAAGGGTCTGGAGAGATCAGGATTCGGCTTAGGACTTAAGCCATGGCATTTTACAACGTCCAGGGACACTGGACCAAGGTCGTCAAGTATAGATTGCGCTTGGCAAGAACCCGGAGAGGTTGGCTCAACGTCCAGGGACACTGGACCAAGGTCGTCAAGTATGGATTGCGCTTGGCAAGAACCCGGAGAGGTTAACTCAACGTCCAGGGACACTGGACCACGGTCGTCGGATGTGGATCACGCTTGACAGGAACCCAGAGAGGTTATGGATTTGGATATCGACCCGGAGAGGTCCTGGCTCCGGTTATTGGCTATTGGATAAGGATGGATTGGAACTTGGTTGTCGAGTTCGAATGGATACGGAATTGGCTAAGGCTTTGGCTATTGGATATGGAATTGGACATCGACTCGAAGCAGTCAAGGACGATATACTCTGGCAATATGGCTTTGGACTTCGGATATTGGATTCGTAATTATTCAAAACACGCCTTGTTATCACAAGGCATGTTTTGGGGGGCAAAATGTTATCCCATTTTTTGGTCAAAACTGGAATATCAACAAATTGGCAAGGAATTATGGATATCGGGACTGGAGATAAGGCTACGATGGATATCGTCAAAATTTTGTTGAACTCCGATCGGGACGAAATTGATTGGAAATGATGATAAGGACTATGAAAGGCTATGTTTCAAATTTCAGGTTAATCGGAGTTCGTATGAAGGAAATATGATGGATTCAAGGTGGGAACAGTACGTAGTACGAATCCATCAAAAAGGGGATAAAGTGACGCTCGGTTCGGACCGATCAGGTTCGAACCCATCAGGATTCGAACCCATGAGGTTCGCATCGATGACGCTTCGGATCGATGGGAACTAGATGGGTTCGAAAGGAGTAGCTTCAATGCAATGGACATGGATTCGAACGGTGGACATGGACTCGAAGATGGTGGATTCGAACGATAGGTATGGATTCGAAGATCATGGATTCGAAGATGAAGATGGACTCGAAGAAGGTAATGGATTCGAAGTATACATGGATTCGAAGATGAAGATGGACTCGAAGAAGGAGATGGATTCGAAGTGGACATGGATTCGAAGAAGGAGATGGAGTCGAAGTGGACATGGATTCGAAGAAGGAGATGGAGTCGAAGTAGACATGGATTCGAAGAAGGAGATGGAGTCGAAGTAGACATGGATTCGAAGAAGGAGATGGATTCGAAGTGGACATGGATTCGAAGAAGGAGATGGATTCGAAGAGGACATGGATTCGAAGATGATGGATACGAAGCAAGGGACATGGATTCGAAGGACGAGGATTCGAAAGGGATGGATTCGAAGAGGATGGACTCGTAGGATATGGACTCGAAGGAGGCGGCTTCAGAAAGCATGGATTCGAAGAGCATGGGTTCGAAGGGTATGGATTCGAAGGAGTCGGCCCTATTGGTTCGAAGGGGATGGTTTCGAAATAGATGGTTTCGAAGCATGGGTTCGAACCATTCAGGACGCACGGATTCTTGAACTTGGATCGATCATATCTTCCAAACCGTTGATCCAAATGCAATGAAATTTTTACAGGAGCTTACATACATGTTGAAGAATGTTCACACCAAATTTCAGCTCAATTGGATGGATTCTTGATCGATTCGAACGTCACTTTGAATCGGTCCCAAACTGGGCACGGATTCCGAGAACACGGGCCTGTGGGCCCCCCTCACGTGCCAAGCAGCCTCCCCAGGTTTTAGGCGGGATTTCAGCCTTCCACGCCTATAAATAGAGCCCCTGGTCATTCAGAAAAGGGGTCGGAAGATTTGGAGAGAACAGGCATGCCCGGATGCTGCTAGAATCATTCCATAGCTTCATTACTGCTATTTTCTTCAGATTTGGTCATTACTACTGTTGAAATCGCTTGTAACCTTGAAGGATAGTTAATAAAAAGAAAAAAAATTTGGAGTGGACGTAGGCCGGAGATAGCCGAACCACTATAAAACCTGTGTTTCTGTTCTTTACTTTTGGATTGTTGTCTATTATTTGCTAAGGTTTGATATTTGTGTTTGAATATCACTAATTTATATTCATACACTGGTGCTTTCACGGTATTGGGTGTTTGTGACCAATTTTGGCGCAAACACATAAGACACGTAGGAAGTGAAGATAATTGATTAATATTCAAACTTCAATACTGCAGTACGTCTTAACCCAAGCTCTAACCAACATGAATATGTACATTAACCAATATGTATAATACTTTTGACAATGGTTAAATTATAGTAAAGTTTAAATTTGTATTACTAAGTTATAATAGTATCATATAGCTAAAATACTATAAGCATACGTCTGTTGTAATGATAAATGTTCAATCTGCATTTTTTACATTCTATTTTCCCAAAAGTGCTGCACCCATGGTTTCGAAGACTGAACGACGAGTAGAACAATATTGATGCAAAATCAAAAGTTCTAGTGGTTCAAATGATTAGACCATGAGAACCGTGTTGTTTGTTAATTTCTATTTTTTCGATCAAAATGTAAAATTGTTTCAATTAATATTAAAATTTAACCAATCATACTTAATGTATTGAACTTTAGAACAATTATTTTCGAATATTTCATAACGGATATTAATTGGAATAGTTACATAATAATTTGTTTTAGAGCAAAATCGTAAATTTCCTTATTTTTTAAGATGAAAGAGGATCAGTTCAACAATAATTCGTAAAATGTACACTAATGATATATTATGTAGTTCAAAATTGATAAGATAATCCAATAATTTAGCAGCTAAGTTTATGAAATTATATATTAAATTGATTATGCAAAAAAAAAACGAGTAGCAGAACGATAGTTTTTTCTCAAATTTGAAGAAGCATGTGGTTCAAAGAGATCGGTCTAGATATTTTTTCATGATTTCGAGGTTAAACTGCAAGTTTGTGCACGTGCAAGACTATTTCATTTTCAAAACTGTAGCGTTTCAGGATCGAAAATTAACCGTGGTTGAATCAAGGTTGAGTTGGGTCTTTGGAACACTGAAGCCACCACCTGCTGGTTGTCAACTACCCATTACTAATGCTCTACTGACCATGTTCGTATATTTGTTTAAGTGAGCAAAAGTAGATACAAACTACCAAAATGCATTGGTAAAGATCATTTGAAAAAATATATGAGTCTAACTGAAAGCTGGCATTCTCGCATGTGAGTTACTTATCCAAATCTATTTCATGAATGGAGTCATGTAGATAACGAAAATTCAGTCATCATTTAGTTTTTATATATGCACTAACTACGCATATACCATATAGTAATAAGGATAGATCTTAAGAATTCACACACATAGTACCAAGGGAAAAATAATCATTTCAGTGTAACTTTTGCATAGAATATCACTGTGAATTTTATACTAAGTAGGCAGAATGAAACAATTGCCAAAAAATTCCCTTTTGAATTGGAAGAACAAAGGGAACAATTTAAACATACTGAAGGTGCCAAAGAATAACGGAAAAAATGAACACATTACCAATACCAAAAATTCAGCGAGGTCTGAATAAAATATCGAACATAAAATGAAACCATTTGGCAATAAAGCTTTGAAATAACAATGTAATAAAAACCATTTTAAAAATATGTAAAATTAAGATAAACAAATATTATCTAATATATTAATTCAAAGAACCAATTGGAATATCTATACCACTAATAATGAGAATTCCATGAATAGGATTCAACCGTGTCTTTTTTAATTTTCTAAAATACCCTTTACATCTCCATAGTAGCTAAAATAATTTATCCCTTGATTTGCATGTCATCTATTCACAGGCCATATTATTAAATTTCATGGCATCATCTAAACCCAATTAGACGTTATTAGAACCAACTCCTTTCTTTATCCCTTAGCTTATATACAACAACAAATAATGTATTTTTGACGATGTGGGGCAAATTACTTTTGAATAAAACGTGTATACCGACGCACGATGCAAACTGTGTAGTATAATTATGAGAGGACAGGATGAACTAAGGTAAGAAACGAAATAAATAAACCGTAGTACATTAATTGGAAAAGGCTGGATTTTGTGGTGTTTGAATTGATTTATTTGGAACAGCAAAAGCAATAATTGGCCAACAAATCACATGCACAAAACCCCCCAGTTTTTTTTTCTCTTGCTTTAGTTGAATCAAACGAAAAACAAGTTTGTTTCTATGCTTATTCTAATGAGTCATTTTGATTTTTGTCATGTTTGTAGTTTATTTATTGAAGGTCCTCTGCAAATGATCTTACGAAATATGAAAAAGTATGTGCGTGCAATTTTTATGATGCCATTGTTTGCTTGAGATTTTTAAAGGTACAACTACTATGACAATTATATAACTAGCGTAAAGAATTTTGCTGAAGTTGAGTGTTTCGTAAATGTTAGAATAAATCTTTTTTAACTTCATTACACCTTCTCGTGAATCAATAATTTTTAACCTGACATAAATGTGTAAAAAATTAACAACATATACATAGATAGAAAACTTTATCATGTAGTAAATCATACATTTGATAAAATCAATAACGTATCATCCTAAAAGGAAAGGTTTGATCTGCGTGTCCTCACCTATTGCCTTGAACTGTAATGATAAAGCCATAAATATACTTGCTATATTAATTCAGGTCCCATTTAATATTATTTCTCTTCCTATAACTGTGGAGTTTAAAAATAACAAATAAATGTGAAACTTTGTATGGTTCTATATTTGTCCATTTTCCACCTTCCATCATTGGTATAAGATGTCAGCATTTAATTATTGATCAAATATACATGACATCATTTAATATAACATGTATATCTTCCATTTTCCATTTTTCTTCGTTGGTATAAGGTATGCATGCAATTTTCTTCGTTAGTACAAAGTATACATGCTAAATTACTATAGATATACATTAGCTGACACAAGATATACATTATATTTTCTATCCAATTTTCTTTGTTAGTACAAGATATACATTCTATATTAAGCCATATATGACACACACACATATATAAACACAACATATTTAGTCATGTCCCATTAAATGTTGATCAAATATATATACTTTAGTTCGGACCATCAGTAATGCACATAGCACCATGTCCATTGTCACGTCATCCATTATAAGGATTTGTATATATTTAGAGTAATACAGCTGGATGCATGTACATGGTTGAAAAAAGGCCATGTACCCACTACCACTTGAAAAAAGGCTATTAGCTATTAAACATTTTTAACTATTATTTGCAAAAAAAATTATATTTCAACAATAGAATTACACTAATTACCCTAATCATACCTTATTTCCTTCCATTTTACTTTTATCTCTATAACATATCATCTATATTAATTTCCTTGAGTTTTTTACTACTGCCAGATATGTTCATCCCTCTAATATTTCCTCCACTTCTCACACTCAATATACTCTCCAATTAACTACTGCGTTCCCTTTTCAAAGGTAGATTACACATTATAGACATAAACAAATATGTCAACTGTAATTGAAGCTTGACAAATAACTGCAAAAATATTTGGCAACCTCATCATTCATGACAATCTTTGGATGGATGGAGATGATATTGTTTCCAAAATTATTGATATTCTACACGAATATGGGGTCATGTCATTGTATTCGATAATTATGTAAGTTTTCCTATACCAAATATGTACTTACATATTTTAGTTCCTAATTCGTTGTATATAACACTTACCCAAATCTTGAATGGTCGATATATTCATCCATGGAAATTCCAAAAAGCATATGGCCAATACGGAGAACAGGTTTGGGGAGTGATGTATGACTTCTAATATTCGCATATTATACTACTAAAATTTAATCATTAATCCTAATTATATTATCCACATCATGTTTTAGGTCTGGGATACTGCAATATTGGCACACAAAGAGAATATGACAAGAAAACAGCAAACTAATGAATGGCCATTGAAAAATGTTTCAATATGACCATTCGTTTCTTATATTTTGAATTGTAAAAAATAGCACATCCAACAATTTTTCTTTCGCTGGATATTTTAGAAGAATCGATGTGCGGATTTACAAAACAATCTATAACGGCCGAGCCCATAAGACAAACATGCCTCAATGTATGGGATGGAGTGACCATCGATTTTGTGTTGAAACAGTTGATCGATTGCTGAAAGTTCGAGATAGCACGAAACCATTTGGTGGAGTTACGATTGTTTTGGGAGGAGATATTCGTCAAATTTTTCCAATTATCCCAAAGGGAACACGTGAAGATATTGTTGCATCAACATTGTGACATGTTATTCATGTGTTATCATTAAACAAAAATTGTAGCTAAATTCCAAAAACGTTGAGAGTCGTGCTTTTGCTGAATATTTAAGCAAGGTACTACTCTTCTCATTACCTACTGTTATCCTAATATTAACCTAAATATGTTAATGTCTAAAATAATCCGTTTTTGCAATTTTACAATTTTACTCTCATATAGATTGGATCAACGTTTGAACAAAAACATTGATCTGTCAATGATGCACAAATGCTGTATTCTTGCTAAATTAATTGGCACTATATGTTTACCCACAACTTAATGTCAAACAAGGATATTCAACTTTTTTAAAGGAAAGAACTATTCTCTCAGAGCGTAATGAAGATGTGAGCGCAATAAATTATGCATCTACTAAAATGCCCAGGTGATGTTAACATTTTTCTTGCTGCCGACAAGTTCGTGTAAAATGAGGAAAATGATCGTTATCCAAGAAAGTTCCTAAATTCATTAAAGTGCACTGAATTACCACCATTCAAACTTGAATTTAAAATTGAATTCCCTATTATGCTACTTAGAGGTCTAGCTCCAAAAGAAGGACTCAACAATGGAACATGGCTAATAGTAGTCTGAAGTGCAACATTGATAATTGAAGCTCAAATACTTGCTGGGGATAAAGTTGGTAAATTTTTTTCATATCCAAAATATCTCTTCAACCATCATTCTCAGAATTAACTATAAACATGTTATAACGTCAGTTTTCTATTAAGTTTGACTGTGCATTTACAATCAATAAAGCACAAGGTCAATTCATGAAGTATTTGGTATTAATTTACGCCACGAAGTGTTCAGTCATGGACAATTGTATGTTGTGCTATCTAAGTGTGCTACTTTCAGTAGAATTTCAATCCTATTACCATCATCCAAAGCAACAACTGCTATAAATATCGTTTACCCAAAGGTTCTACTATGATTCACCATGAAAGGTTAGACTAAAAATTGTACAAAGTTATTTGTTCAAAAGTTCACTTTGACAAAACCTTTGCGTAATTTTCTATAAAATAATATAATTTTTTTGATTTTGATTTCCACTAAAGAGGATATGGAACAAAAATATTTCTCTGGCTATGAACATAGTCATCAAGGTCCTTTTTATTCGCTCTAATTAACTATAAGTCTACATTTTCATTATTATGATAACACGGTTGTTATAGCATGAAATCTTTGTGTTTTTTCTTAATTGTTAGTTACTGCTGTCATTGTAGAAGAAAAGATAGTTTTGTGGTGTTAAATTTTTAGTATCCGTTCAATTTATTTTATTATTTCCAAATGAGTGAATACACTCTATTGGTAAACTCATGTTATATGTGTTTTAACATTAACAAAATTCTTACTGATCATGTTGTGAATAAATTTAACACTGATCAAATTGTACGTATCCAACACATTAGATTGTAGGTTATGTCAAGCAAAACCTGAAGCCGTGCCATCAGGACGGGCTACATACTAGTATCTAATAAGCGAGGATTCAAATTTTGGGGGTATTTGACGGACCAGGTATAATCTTAGCGTGTTTTTTTTTTTTCCAGACCAGGTATAATACAAGTTAGCTGGTATTGATTCTTGCCTTTAAGTTTAAGTAACCGATTTGGAAGATCATTGATTTTTTTATGCTACTGCAAAACATTATACGGCAGTTTTAATTACACAAGTATTTTCCTTAATTTCGTTCATTTTCTCCATGTTTGTATTTTATTGCCTCTCTTGATAACGTTAAATAGTTCTAGATGAACAAAAAATAGAGTGCCCACAATTCTTGTGTTTCTATTCTGTTTCATGATAAAGAAAAATGTTCTAATTTCAAGTTCACAAAGCTGTTACCGTCTGGACAAATACTAATGGACAATGAGAAAACAGCAACTTGCTAGTGATAAAATGCTCATATAAAATTAAACATAAAAACACAAGAAATGATGAACCTTGAATTTACTGAAGCTCTCAAGGTTGAAGACTTGGTGCAAACCAGAAGCATAGTTCCCAATCCCTACGCGAAGTAGCCACACTATCTTTCAAAACAACATCACTATGATCAGTCAGATCATGAACTCTAATCTTTGTTGTTGTTTTTCTACCAGCACCATATCTCGCAACATAGTACACACTATTTTCTTTGCAACCAGAGTAGTCACTTGCAGTAAGACAAAAGCTTGTTTTATGGCTCAAGAATATTGCCTTATCACCCAAACTTTCAACCTTCTCCAAATTATCAACCACTTCTTCTCCATAGTAAGTTCTTCTTCTTTCTTTAAAAAGTTTATACAATCTAAAATTATAGCCTTCTTCTACACTCTGTGACCAATTTACAAGAACGAGTAAAACATCTCCATCCTTCTCAACCACATAAGATTCGTTATTGTTAGACAATTCCTCTTTTAGACGATCATCAAAAAAAACTTCCACACCATATGGTTTGCATTCAGCATCAATTTTTTTGCTGAACCGCACAAGTTGGCCCATTATCGTCATGTAAAGCTTTCCATTACAAAAGCAAGCACGCTTTCCCCACTTATTCCTTAGATGTTGAATGCTACTTTCATAAAAAATAGGAAACGAAAACTGAGTCCAAGTTTTACTGTTGCTTCCAATTACACAGTAGATAAATTTTTCAGAACAATCGTTCATAATCAGAACCACACAATCGGCAGGTGAAACGATTGGATCCGAAGACAAGATAAAATCAAAACGCTCATAGCATATTTGGTCTGTTAAATGAACACTGCATTTTGGGATATCGGGAAGATTGACGATGCAATTGGTGATTGGATTATATAGGAATATCAATTTGGTAAGATGATGAATCAGAGCCATCCATCCGAGTGAAGATCCAATGCATACCATCTCGTTGTCATCCAAAATTGAGGATGGAGATGATGATTTGGATGGCCCATGAACAGGTAGGATTTCATTTGTTTGAAAGCAGATTCTGTTGAAGAATTTTGTGCCTATCATGAAATTAGTTGATTGGTGGCGAATCAGAAAAAGAGACTTCGTCCATCTTTTTGGAGCAATAGATCGCCATGATTTGCAGACGGATCGAAATCGGACGTAATCAACATCCAATTTCATTTTCTTAGAGATCAGATCTAGAATATCAGATTGTAGTGATGAGGCCATTTACTGGTGTAAATTTAATTTCCTGTTTGTAGGGTTTTTAAACTTTATTTGGATACGAAAGAAGAATAAATAAACGCATATGTTGGAAAACGCCTATACTTAAAACCTATTACAAAAGAGAAAGTCCATTTGAAAACACCTTGAATTCCATATTTTATATAAAAACAAAAAGATTCAATGATTTGGACATTTTATGTCACAATTTGTATTAACAATTTGTATCTAAATAGCCGCCACCAATACAAAATTGTTTCATTACAATTAAGCCTGTTTATGGTTATTATATTTATCTATTTACTAAATAATACTGAAATAAAATTACTTAATATACTTTTCTTACTTTTTCTGTTTATTCTACGTCTAGGTCGCCCTCGTACCTTAATATTCTCATTTAAATTATGTTATTTGCAGGTCGTATATTTTTTAATTCTACATCGGTGTCTTAAGTTAAGCTATCAACATCATCAGACTTCTCAACTAGTTTAACTTATTCAAATTTTATTTAATGTATCAGTTTAAATTTTAAATAAATAAAACCTGGGTAGTTAAATTTTAGGACTTAACCAAAAGTTTATGTTCTATAAAGTTGAATCCATATTTTTTAACAGCATCACCGTTTCCAACATACAGGCTACACACACGTCAAATTGTATTACCATAAACCAAGACAAATTTAATTTACGACTACCATTGAAAAATATTTATTATTTTGTATCAATACTATTTAGTATAAATGACTTTTACCGTAATTAATGGATATTTGCATTATATATTTAAGTTATGACATCCGACTAATCTTTGGTTTTCCGGTCAAAAAATGAGATATCATTCATGCATCAACAGAATTTTTATTTTGTATTAAAAAATACTAAACTTAATTTAGGTTATTTGACATTCACACATTTATTATAGTTCATATAGTTTGAATGTAATTTCTTAACTAATTGTTTTAAAATCTGAATTTAGTTTAGATATTTTTGTAAATTCACATGCAACAACAGCTCTAAAAGTTGCAAATGTTCATTGCTTTTGTGAATTTCATAAATAATATATATTTTCCTGAAATAGTTGGTTATGAGTTCATCTTTTAGAAAAAATTAAATGACTATTTTTTATTTTTAAAGTTTTTTATATTTCATTTATTTTACAATACTCAACAAATCTATTAGTTACAGATGTTATGTTTTGTTATTGAAATTGTAAAGCACTTAATTCAATTTTACTTCATTTTTATCCAGCTTGAATTTCGATTTTGATCCTTTACTTCAAAAGTTAAATTTAAATTGGTGATTCTTCATAAATACAACAATAAGTTTACATCTAGCTTTTTTTGATATCCTCTTGTAGTTTCCATGATATCTTAGGACCAAATATCATGCAAGAAATATCATTTTCCCACTTTTGTGAGGTAAAGGATTTATGAACCAAGAATCATAAGACCAAATTAAATATATAGAATAAAACTAGGATAAATATATAGAATATAACAAGGATAAGGGTGAATAGATATAGAGCCTAACAACGTAGAAGCTGAAACTCTATATGAGTGGGTCGTATATGATATATATGCAAGTATGAACAACTAACTATATAATATAACTAGATAGATAATAATAGCAATGTAAATTAAAATAATCACACCAGGATTTTATACTGGTTCGGACCTCCCATCCTACGTCCAGTTCCGAAACTCCTCTTTGAATTTTCCTTTCAACTAACCCTCACTTGACCCGGAGGAACAGGTTTACAATAGCAGAGTTTCTTTGTCAAGAATGTGTTCTATAACACTGATGTTGACTATTGAGTACAAGTGCTTCCAATATATATATATATATATATATATATATATATATAGGATATTGAATGATGAATTCTGAATATATGGTAGTGTTAAATACAAGTAGTTGATTGCTAGAGAACAGGTATAAGTCAGAGTATAGGAAATAAGAGCATAGGTAAGCAAGATGAGAAAATTCTTTGCATTCCTGATGCTATTTATAATGATGAAGAGTTTTCTTGTATAGTTGCATCTTTTGTAATCTTCCTAAAGTCGCTTCTGATGGTGTGACGGGTTGCAATAAAGAGAAGCAGACGTGTCCTTTCGAATGTGACAGTTGCTCTTGAAATTGCTCAGTCGAGTTCAAATTCAGACGTATGGATGAATGTTTCAGACGTCTGGTCTTCATATTTTTTTTGTGTCTGATTGCTATTCAGACGTCTGAGTTTATTATCAGACGTCTGGTTCCTTCTGAATTGTGAACCAGAGAGTTTAACCAGACGTCTAAGCTTGTTTCCAGACGTCAGTTTCCTTCTGAATTATGAACCAGAGAATTTATCCAGACGTCTGAGCATATGTACCAGACGTCTGATTTTTTTCTGATTTGCAAACCAGAGAAAACATTTAGACGTCTGGCTATTGCACTCAGACGTCTGAAAATGTATATGATGCTTTATTTGTGTATATGCCATTTCTTTTCAACTTCTACCGATTTGACGTCTTTTGATACTTCTCTTGAGTCTTGTTTTTGTCTCTTTGGTGATGTTACTCTATCATCTACCTGTAAATATAGATATATATATACACACATTCGATTTCCATTGTATAGTTGTTATCATCGAAACCATAGAGTTGATTTCCTAACAATCTCCCCCTTTTTGATGATGACAACTATTCAATGTATTTATATATAGATTAAAAATCTCCCTCTGAATATGTGCTTATTTTTATTGTTTTATGCTTATATTTAAATTTCTCCCCCTTTGACATTATCAAAAAGAATTCATAATAAGTAAGCTAATCGTCAAAAAAGAAAATTTTCATTAATAGCATAAAGGAGTTACATTCAAGAATGTGTACAAAAACATAAACAACTACGATTCCTAATTTTTAGAGTTTCTTTGGAGAAGATTAATTTGGATCATCCTCCTTTTGGTGAAGCTTGATTTGTATCACCCTCCTTTGGTGAAGCTTGATTTGTATCATCTTCCTTTGGTTCTTCTTTGGTAGAAGTGCTGGCTTTCAAAGGAGATGTTAAAGCTTCCTTTGGAGGTTCGTCCTCAAATAATCTAGAATGTTTTGCATGAGGAGAGGGTACAGGAGTTGCCCAATCGTCAGAAGGTGGAGTTGGACCACGAACCATTTGTAACACTTCTTTAAGAACCGATAGAACAGTTGAAAGAGAATCTTCAACTGTGGCTAGTCGTGTAGTGAACGAAGTTTCAAAGCTCTCAATTCGGTTAGCCAAATATTTTTGATATAGAGATAGTATATGTTGGTTCCGAAGAGTGAGATCTCGAATACATTCATTTGGATTTGTTTCTAGTCGAATTTCTAAAATTTCTTCTTGTCCCGGATAATCAAAAGGTTTAGGAGGAGGAGTAATTTTTCGTTGTTGCTCTTCTTGTTGAGATGGAACAATGGGTGGTTGAGGAGGATTTTCAACTCTTCTAGATTGTCGATGATGCGTCCAAACTTCAAAGGACATGAATTCCGGAGGAATTTCAGGTAAGTGCATCAAGGAAAAGAATTTTTTGGAAGCGTATTTTGACGAAATTTCTTCGAACGTCGAGAGATAAGAAGGAATATTATGTGAACGAAGAAGTCTCATAATATAGGTAGGATAGATGATCGACGGCCTTGATCGAGTCCAAAAATGTTTGAGCTCGTCGAAGATAAATTTTGCCCAATTTACTCTTGTCCTACTAAATATAGCATACAATGCCTTATGCTTCAATTCAGTAATTTTCTCCTGACTACCCATTCTTGGAATAATTGTATTAATTAACATCTTTGTTAGGAGTCGAGCTTTCGGACGTAAATACTTTGAAGCAAACTTGGGCATTTCGTCTTCCCAGATTTGGTGAGCAATAGTATTTCGAGGCTTGAATCTCATATCTGGTATGTTGTGTAAGTTTTCCCCAGTGTCGGAGCAACCTAGGGTTCGTCCTATCAAACCAGGGGTCAATCGAATCGCATTCCCGTATATACTAGACCAAAGCCAATTGTCCTCGTCTTCAATGTCCATACTAAGGTACTATCTAGATTCGCATAAAATAGAAAAATGGCTAATTGGTCTATTTGGATATCATTTGATGTAAAGTTAATTAGAGTCTCTAATCCGGCATCTTCATATAACTCATCCAATTCATACATAGGGAATTTTAAGAGATTGTAAAAAGGTCCTATGTGAAGTTTCTTTTTTTGGATATCTTCATACCTTTTTATAGAATGCGGAGCTCTATTCATCTACCGTTCAATTTGGTCGTCCGAGCAAACCTGGAGATTCGAAGATGTAGTCGGTTGATCTTTCTTGCTTTTGGACATTTTAGGATTCTTAGTATGAAGCGGCATCGTGGTAATATTTGTAGGATAGTGAATTGGAGCGAATTTTTTTTTGGAGAAATTCGTTGGAAGTAATAATTTTGGGATAAAAGAAAAAAAGTGACGTTATCTGATCGATTTTAAATGGTCGATTGGGAATCAAACGTCTGGATTAGAAATCAGACGTCTGGTTTGCCCTAATTTTTGTCCAGAGGATAAACTCAGACGTCTGCTTTGTGACCCAGACGTCTGGTTTTGAGCATAGTTATAAAATTGCAGATATAGTGAGATTTTTCAGACGTCTGGAATTGAAAACAAACGTCTGTTTTTGTTTAATTTCGAAACAAAAAATTAAGGCAGACGTCTGGATCTTATTTCAGACATCTGGATTATTCTGAATTTTATTTGGAGGAGACAGAACAACATTTCAGACGTCTGGAGGGTATATCAGATGTCTGATATATGCACAGTCCTAAATTTTAAATAGTATATCCTTGTGTCAGACGTCTGGAAGTTGCTGATAGACGTCTGAAAATTGCAGATGGGCTAAAAATGACTTAAAGTGTGATGATTTCACTTATATATCGAATGTAGATAACAAATAACTTTATTGATGTAAAAATATAATAACAAATAAGTTTAGATACATTCAATAATTAATACAATTTATTTATTTAGATGGAGATGGAGTTTTTGGATTTTCTGACTCATTATCCTTCCATGGTCTAAATGGGGACCATATATTTCCACATTCGTGAGTCCTTGCAGAGCCAGAAAATCGTCTTGGTGAGGTAACTGAAGAAGTACGATACGAAGAAGATGGATCCAATGACCTACAAGGTTTTGGTAGCAGTTCATGAACATCTTTCTTTCGGGACGAACAAAACTTCATCGCTACTTGCTCGAGAAAGCTTAACCTTCGTGCTGTAACTTTTTGTTCGAAATAAAGCTATCGTTGAAGATCATCTGTTGTTTTTGGTAATGATGGATTTCATCAATTTTCTCCTTTGTGTTAGGAGAAATAAATAGAGAACTTTTAGTTTTCTTACTATCCGGAGTAAAACCCATACGATACGAAGACCACTTATATGTTGGCTCTTGCTTTGGTGTAGGTGTCGGAAGTCGCTGTGGGGTGTCAACTGAGTTGTCCGTTGTTGGTGTTGAGACGGAGATAGATATATAGGAATCTTCTGACGACATTGTTATATTTTATTTCTTCCTTTTTATTATTAAAAAATTCAATTGTTTGAATGTAATTTTTCTGTTTGCTATATTTATATGCTGAAAATATTAAATATAGGCAAACTAATTTTCTAAAAGTTTAAAGGTGCAGAAATCAATGATATAAATTGTGGTGATTACTTTGGTGCCTAAATTTAGCCGTAATTTTTTTTATTATATATATATATTATTAAGGAAGAAGGCCATTTAGTGACCAAATACCTAAACTTTGTCGGAGTTTAGAGAAAGTTTGTTAATTTAATGGTTTTGTAAAGATATCGGCTACTTGATTTTCGGTATTTACGTATTCTAATGAAATGGTTCCTTTTTCAACATTGTCTCGCAGAAAATGATGTTGTATATTTATATGTTTGGTTCGTGAGTGATTAATAGGGTTTTTTGACAAATTAATTGCACTTGTCTTATCACAATAAATTGGAGATTTGGTGATAATTTTACCAAAATTCGTTAATGTTTGTTGCATGTATATTACTTGCGCACATGCTAGAGCGGCGGAGATGTATTCGGCTTCGCAAGTAGATAGAGAAACACAATTTTGTTTTTTTACTAAACCATGAAACTAAAGATTGTCCTATAAAATGACAAGTTCCACTAGTACTCTTACGATCTGTTCTACATCCACCGAAATCCGCATCGCTATATGAAACAAGTTCAAACGATGATCCTTTAGGGTATAACAAACCATAATCTTTAGTGCTAGATAGATAACGTAAAATTCGCTTAACCGCTCTTAGATGAGCTTCTTTTGGTTTTGTTTGAAATCGAGCACAAAGACATACATTCATCATAATATCCAGTCGACTAGCCGTTGAATAAAGTAGAGAACCAATCATGCTACGATATAATTTTTCATCAAAATCTTTTCCGTTTTCATCTTTTTCTAAGTGAATAGTGGTGCTCATTGGTGTTGGTTTGCTTGACGTTTTATCCATTTCAAATCTTCGTAATAAATCGTTACAATATTTTTCTGGATGAATGAAGATTCCATTTTCGAGTTGTTTTATTTGTAAACCTATGAAGAAATTTAATTCTCCCATGTGTGACATTTCAAATTCATTTTTCATAATATTAGAAAATTGATTACATAGTTTTTCGTTGGTTGAACCAAATATGATATCACCAACATAGATTTGTAGAAACAAAATATCGTTATCTTCTCTTTTAATAAATAAAGTTGTATCTATTTTTCCTATATGAAAACCAGATGTTGTTAAGTGATTTTTATGACGTTCATACCATGCACGAGGTGCTTGTTTTAATCCGTATAGTGCTTTATGTAATTTAAAAACACGATCAGGATATTTTTCGTGAACAAATAGTGGTGGTTGTTCGACGTATACATTTTCCTTAATAAAACCATTCAAAAAGGCACTTTTGACATCCATTTGAAATAGTTTAAAATTGTTATGAGTTGCAAAGGAGAGTAATGTACGAATGACTTCTAATCTTGCTACTGGAGCAAATGTTTCATAGTAATCTATGCCTTCTTCTTGATTATAGCCTTGAGCAACCAAACATGCTTTATTTCTAACAATATTTCCATTCTCATCTGCTTTGTTTTTAAATATCCATTTTGTTCCTATTACCGATTGATCTTCAATTCTTGGTACTAATTCTCATACGTTATTAGGTTCAAATTGATTTAACTCTTCTTGCATAGCTATTAACCAAAAATTATCATTTGATGCTTCTTTATAATTCGTTGGTTCAAAGTTTGACACAAATGCTATATGGCTTATATGATTGAGTTGATTTCTAGTTACTCTTGAATTAAGAACTCCAATAATATTATCTATTGGATGATCCTTAAGAATTCTATGAGATGATATCAAAGTGTTATTTTGACTATTTGTTTCATTACTAATAGAGTTTGTTGAATTTGTTACTGGAATAATTTCTTCCTCATCATTAGTATGATGTTTAAAAAGATTTTCGTCGAATGAGACATGTAAGCTTACTTCAATAGTATTATTTCGTTTATTAAAAATTCTATATGCTTTGCTATGTTCCAAATATCCAACAAAGACACCTTCATCGGCTTTTGGATCAAACTTTCCTAAATTATCTTTTGTATTTAATATAAAACATTTTGAACCAAATTTTTTAAAGTATGATACTTTAGGTTTTTTACCAAAAAAAATTTCAAAACAAGTTTGTTTAGTCATGGGGCAAATAGTTACTCGATTTAGTACATAACAGGATGTTGTAATAGCTTCAGCCCAAAAGTGTTTTGGTAATCCACTACTATTTAATAATGTTCGTGCATATTCTTGTAATGTACGATTTTTTCTTTCTACGACACCATTTTGTTGAGGTGTACGAGGAAAAGAAAAATTATGAGCTATACCTTTCTTATTGCAAAAGTTTGTAAAAAGATCATTTTCAAATTCTCCTCCGTGATCACTTCTAATATTTTTAATTTTTAAATTCATTTGAGTTTTAATTCTTTTAGCAAATATTTTAAACATACCAAAAGTATCTCTTTTATTTTTAAAAATAAAGTCCATGTATATCTTGAAAAATCATCGACTATTACGAACACATATTTGTTGTGATTTATAGACTGTACTTGTGTTGAACCAAATAAATCTAAATGTAATAATTCTAATGGTTGTTTTGTAGACTACATTTCCTAGGTAATTATTAATATGCTTTTGTCTAATAAAATTATTATTTGTTTTAGGAATCCAAATTTTCATATTATTGGTATTCAATTTAGTCTTAGACAAACTTCTAGCTTTTATATGTCTGTTATTTTTAGCATTATTTTCTTTTTGTTTAAAAGAATTTTTGAATCCTATTCCATTTCTATTACCTGATGACTTTGAGGTTGTGATAAGATTTTCCATATCTTGTTTACCTTTATTAAATTTTGACACATTATTGGTAATTTTATCTAATTTTTCTCTCAACTCTATATTCTCAATTTTCAACAATTCAATACTATTTTTAAAATCAATATTTTCTTTTAACAAATTTTCTTTTTCAATAGAAATATTCTCACTTTCTATCATATTATTTTTGATTTTTTGCTGAGATATTTCAAGTTCTTCTTCTAGAATAATTTTTTCATCTTTCAACATTCCTACCTCAAGTTCTAATCTATTTATTTTGACTATATATTCTTTGTTCAATTTTTTTATTTGTCTAAATTTATTGTCTAGTTCCATGCTAAGTTCTAATAGTTCATCATAGCTAAGTTCAGGACATACCTCTTCAGTTTGTGCCATAAAACATACATTAGCTTGTTCTTTGTTATTATCGCTATCACTTTCAGAAGATGAAGAATCTGAATCATCCCAAGTTACTTTCAAAGCCTTCTTCTTGAGTTTCTGAATTTTGTTATTCATTTTGTCATTATTGAGTTTAGAGCAATCCTTCTTCATATGTCCGTACTGATCACATTCATAGCACTTGATTTGAGATATGTTTGTTGTGTTGGACTTCCCTTCTTTTTGAAACTTGGTCATCTTTCTAAATTTCTTGAATCTATTATAATTCTTGGCAATAAAAACTATTTCTTCTTCATCTAGATCAGAGTCATCATTTTTTGTTGCCGGAAATGCTATATTCTTTTTCTCCAAATTAAGTTCTTTTCGTGCCTGCAAGTTAGCTTCATAGGACATTAAATTTCCTATCAACTCTTCAACTTTAAGAGTGGAAAGATCATTAGCTTCTTCTATAGCTAAAACCTTTCTTTCCCAATCTGATGTCAAAGAGTTAAGTATTCGAGATATTAAATCAAAATCAGGGAATTTAACTCCAAATGCCATAAGACATATTGGATAGTTTGAAATCTAGAATACATGTCAATAATAGTTTCATTTTGCTTCATTTTGAATGAAGAAAATTGGTTTTGCAGAATCAAAATCTTAGTTTGTTTGACCTTTGTTGTACCTCATGTGTAATTTGTAAGGTACGCCAAATATCGAATGCAGTGGTGCATAACATGACACGTGAAAATTCATTTTTGTCTAAAGAACAAAATAAAACGTTCATAGCTTTAGCATTATTTGATGCTAAGGTCTTTTTTACATCAGTCCAAGTATTCATAGCAGTGGCAAGTACTTCATATCTATCTTGTGTGGCTGACCAAATTTCAAGACCATTAGCTTCCATAAAAATTCTCATACGTGTTGACCAATATGCATAGTTAGATCAGTGGGGGTCGTACAGTGGATTGTCCTTCTTGAAAAATACTTGCCATATTAAATTGATTCAAAAACGTGTTACTGTTATTTGACCAAAACCTTGCTCTGATACCAATTGAAAGTCTATATGAGTGGGTCGTATATGATATATATGCAAGTATGAACAACTAACTATATAATATAACTAGATAGATAATAATAGCAACGTAAATTAAATAATCACACCAGGATTTTATACTAGTTCGGACCTCCCGTCCTACGTCCAGTCTCGAAGCTCCTCTTTAGATTTTTCTTTCAACTAACCCTCAGTTGACCCGGAGGAACAGGTTTACAATAACAGAGTTTTTTTTATCAAGAATGTGTTCTATAACACTGATGTTGACTATTGAGTACAAGTGCTTCCAATATATATATATATATATATATATATATATATATATATATAGAGGATATTGAATGATGAATTCTGAATATATGGAAGTGTTAAATACAAGTAGTTGATTGCTACAGAAGTCAGAGTATAGGAAATAAGAGCATAAGTAAGCAAGATGAGAAAATTCTTTACATTCCTGATGCTATTTATAATGATGAAGAGTTTTCTTGTATAATTGCATCTGTTGTAATCTTCGTAAAGTCGCTTCTGATGGTGATGAAGGGTTGCGATAAAGAGAAGCAGATGTGTCCTTTCGAATGTGACAGTTGCTCTTGAAATTACTCGGTCAAGTTCAAATTCAGACGTCTGGTGGAATGTTTCAGACGTCTGGTCTTCATATGTTTTTTGGTGTCTGGTTGCTATTATGACGTTTGAGTTTATTATCAGACGTATGGTTCCTTCTGAATTGTGAACCAGGGAGTTTAACCAGACGTTTGAGCTTATTTCCAGATGTCTGTTTCCTTCTGAATTATGAACCAGAGAATTTATCTAGACGTCTGAGCATATGTACCAGACGTCGGATTTTCTCTGATTTGCAAACCAGAGAAAACATTTCGAAGTCTGGCTATTGCACTCAGACGTCTGAAAATGTATATGATGTTTTATTTGTGTCTGTGCCATTTCTTTTCAATTTCTACCGATTTGACGTCTTTTGATACTTCTCTTGAGTCTTGTTTTTGTCTCTTTGGTGATGTTACTCTATCATCTACCTGTAAATATAGATATACACACACACATTCGCTTTCCATTATATAGTTGTTATCATCGAAACCATAGAGTTGATTTTCTAATAGAAGCCAGCATGTCTGGCTAAATAGCAAATCCTCCCAATATGAAAAAGGCAAAATGCTTGGCCGAATAGCATGAATGATGTATAGATAGCATCAAACGTAAAAGTAAGACATCATTTATGTCCGCCAAAATAGAATATGAGCATTATGTTTATAAGCAAGGCTCGTTAAAAGGCTGAAGCATATCCTACTAAGCACTAGTGCACTTATGGAACCTTCTAATGAGCTCAAGGCAATATCCTAGAGAATGTGGCATGAAAATATATTTTTACTCCCAATTTGAGGAAGCCAAGATCTTTTCATAATTGGAACCATACTCACTATCAATTCATAGAACTAACTCGTTGTCTAAAAGTTTGTAGTAAAGTCTCCTTTCCTTGTTTCCATCATCTGATACCCAATTCAAAAAGATATTCCATCTTGATTGATACCGAAAGTCAATTTTCAAGTGGTTCCAAGTCCTTGTTTTCTAGCACCAACTGAGTGGAATTCGATCTAGAAGATTACAAACCATCTCTTGATCTAAGCCCTCATCTCTCATGGGGTCAGATTGAAGAGAGATTATAAAGTGCTTCTTTTTACGGGTAATTTGGGTGTTGAGGAGTGGAAACTATAGTCGTTTGAGTAGTGTCGGGAGGGTTATGTCCTGCGAACTAAGGTAGGACGGGGATGTCCGTGTTTGGATAGTAAATGGAGGATTCTTCAACGTACGAATGGGGTTGTAAGGGTTAACCATAGGGCAGAGGGTGAGGAATGAAATCGGTGGATCTTTACCTATCGTTCACTTATTGGTGCTTCAATGGAGAAATCTATAGAGGCAAGTCTTTGGGTAAAGTTCTAGAGTGGGGGGATGATGAGATGGTATGGCTAAGGGAGTAGATCATAAATAGATGAAATCCACTTGTATTTGATGTTAATATGGGAGATCTTAACTTCCACAATGGAGATTGGAATACGGGTATGCAATTTCCTAGTTGGAAAAATTTCAACCAGGGCTTTCACGAACTTGAGCTTATAAATATGCCCATGAAGATGTCAAACCGAATAAACTGACTAGTATGGTTTGCAATCAAATTTATTCCTTCTAACGATTGAAATACATATTGGATATTAGGGAGATACATCTAAACGACAATCGATATAACCTTCTCATGGGCCAGGTCAACAAATGGATTTCATTATAGAAATGTTAAATAATTTTCCTTTAATAATAATTGGGTTTGCTTCCAAAATACCAATTCTCCCTTGAGGGAATGGGAACTTGAAAAGTACAAAGATTTGTCACTTCAAACACCAATTGTCCCTTGCAATTTCCATGCGCTAAGAACCAATCTTTTAAATAATACAATAGTTGGGTGGTTCATCGAGGAAGAAGTCGACAAGATGATCCTTTTAAAAAGATCTACCGGCATTGATAACTTTTTTAGGTTTGATATGCTTATCAATAAAATGAACTATAGACTACTTCAAAGAACTTGAGCCAACATTTCTTGATTTTTGTTAATGTGACGACCAGCCATTTTTGCATTTTGGAGCTATCCAAAATATCCAAAATATGTGTTTCATTTTAACAAATGAAAATTATCGACAATCGTATCATAATAAAATGAATATAGACACTATACTAATGCAGAAGATACATATCTCAATAAAATTACTTAGCGACATTACACATTGCAATAAAGAGAAAACAAAAAAGGTTTCTTAATTGTTTGGGTTATGCCGCTACCACTTGGGCATTCAACATAGCATGCATGCAAAAACTTTCTATAAGCAAGTTCGTACCAAAATGTGTATTAGCTAAAACTACCCTTTTGTTAGACTACTATATATTTTATATCAAACTTCTTTAAAGGAAACTTTAGAACTAAACACCGGTTTTTATCTCAAATCGTTAGGGATTATATACATACATACGTACATATATATAATTTATAATCACACTTCCAGGATTAAACAAAAATCTATTTTACTAATACCACTCTATAATAAACTATTTTTACAGGATCCCCCACTTTGAAACCTGAAAATGAACGTCGATGATGCTGCACTCATCACGAGAATTATTTTTGAGTGACATTAGTGAGTTTAGTACACTTAAACCATACTTTAGGGCTTTACCAAAATCATTTTTTAAGCGGATTAAATAATCCATATAATCACGATCTTAATTTCATGAAAAAAATTCCAATTATTTACTATATATATATATATATCAAGTTACACAAAAATGATGATATGGAAATGAATCCCACCAAGTCGTATCATATATACCCTTACTAAGAAGGGTGATGGCCATGAGAAGTGTTTACCAACCGAATACATCTCTTATCCATTTGTACCCACTTTCGAGCTACTCGAACTAGATAACAAAAGAATACTTTATTCCCAAATTGATTCGTTGATTCCGTTAAAAAGAAACTTGTCAACACCCTAAAGTAGGATTAAAAATGTGAACGACCTTTTCAAAACCACCTTTCAAATTAGTTGAAATGGCTTAAAACCCCTTCGAAATCTCCTTTCGAAGTGGTTAAGTAGACTAAAGGTTGGGACCTAATGGATATAAGGGTTTTAATTGAATCATTAGGTTTCTATTCCTTCGAAAGGTAATCTTTTGATCGGCATTGATACATGTAATCTATAACCCGAACCATATAGAAGCAACAATTCTGAATTAGTGCATTCGAAAATCCCATGCACTTGATTTATTAATAATTTCCTTGAAGGAAAGAAGCTTAAGTATTACAAAGAAATCTAATCCCCAATTTGATTTAAGAATTAGGGTTTGCAAATTCAAGAATAGAACAGACTGTAACGAGCCACTATTTTGGACCATTCAAATCGACCATAAACCGACACATGATTGACTTGAATACTTCAAAACAGTAGATTGTAATATAATTTGGAGCAAATAAAACCAATCATAGAATCACAGTAAATCAGAATGACTTGTAGCAAAAATAAAAATAACCATAGTGGTTCATGGAGCCACTACAACCCAGTCTCAAAATAAGTACCAAAATACATAGTCTGAAAAACAAATACAGTTCTAAAACGAATATGGTAGAAAATCCCAGTTACATATGTCTATAATACATGAAATGAAAAGGAAATACTGAAACTGAAATAGACAACAACTTGATAAGCAGATAGCTCCAAAATTCTCTACTTTCCAGAAGATAGATCCAAGCTGTGGCACTCAGGCTGACCCGACAATAAGAAATAAACACAAACACTCAAGTTAGGACATATATACTTATACAATGTAAACCAACTCAAGTGAACTGTAATATAAAGGTACAAGTAACTTAAAGGATGCTTGGGACCGCCCATCCTCTAAGGATCCGTTGACATATTTACTATGTAGTAATATTTCGCTATTATAATAATGTCTATTAGTAAAATAAACTTACTTCAAAATAGCGTTAAGGCTTTATATTTTCCACCTTAACACATACATAGTGCTAGTAGTCTATACAGTACCGTAATACCTCCTGATCGGGAGGCTACCAAAGGATATTCCATAGGTACGAGACAAATCAAAATCGTACAAAGCATGCTAGGGTAGGTGACACGACACAACTAGGCAATGCTAGGGTAGATATACCAATTACGCTTCTGGGCTGGTGGTAACGTGTAGCGCACAGCTACCGCCCACCTCGAGCCACACTGCCAAAACTCAAAGGTGCGCACCAATCAATCATAAAGTAATAGAATGACATACGAAGAAGTGTGTCCGATCAAAGGTGTTGCCTCAATAGCCCGTCAATCGCTCATGTTTTAGCCACCATATTCCAACTCACGGGAGTTGGGTCCACGTAAATACCTCAATAGAATGTTATCATCATCCTACTTCATTCTGGAATTTTACATGGTTGTCAAAGTGGTTTTCAGTATCGACAGAGAGTATGCCCATATCTGATCCCGATCTCTTTGCCAACCAATCGTTATTATAACCCATGGATATTTATTTCAAAGCAGTATATACTTCCAAAACCAAAATGTCATATCCATTTCAAATCATATCATTTATTTTAAAATAGCATATACTTTCAAAACCAAATTATCATATCCACTTCAAAACCATATCAAGTATTTCAAAATAGTATATATTTTCCACTTTACCATTTTATATAATCCAAATGTTTATATATTTACAAATCTTACCATGATTATTTTATCATTTCTATTTTATTTCACTAATTAATTCATTCAGATATTAAATAAACCATGCTTTTAAGTTAAATAAACTTAATTACTATAATTTCCTATTTAAAGTTGAAATTCCTTATGTTAAGTTAAAAGTATACTATTAACTTGCATTTCATTATTACAGTAAAGAATATGTATTGGTTTAATAAATATTGCATTAACTAAAATTACATGTCAAATGTTCATTTTTAACTTACGTTTTATTTTCACAATAAAGAGCATTTATTATCTTAATCAATATCACATTAACTAAAATTACATGTCAAATGTACATTTTTAACGTACATTTTATTATCACAATAAAGAGCATTTATTGTCAATGTCACATTATTTACAATTTTACGACAAATGTACATTTTTAGCTTACATTTTATTACACAATAAAGAGCATTTATTGTCTTTATCAATATCACATTAATTTCAATTACATGTCAAATGTACATTTTTAACTTACATTTTATTATCACAATAAAGAGCATTTATTGTCTTAATCAATATCAAATTAATTACAATTACATGTCAAACGTACATTTTTAACTTACATTTTATTATCACAATAAAGAGCATTTATTGTCTTTATCAATATCACATTATTACAATTACATGTCAAATGTACATTTTTAACTTACATTTTATTATCACAATAAAGAGCATTTATTGTCTTTACCTATATCATATTAATTACAATTACATGTCAAATATACATTTTAACTTACATTTAATTATCACAATAAAGGACATTTATTGTCTTAATCAATATCACATTAATTAAAATTACATGTTTACCACATATATCATAAGTATTCATTTCCAAAACATATCCATTTCATAAATAAAATATTTTATCATAGTTAATATAATAATCAATTTTCTTTACAAATTTATTCATTTATAATTCAAATAACTATGATTCCAAGTTAAATATTTATTACAAAAGTCCAATTAAACTATATTTCATTGTATCCAAAATACATCATGTATTATGCAAGCCAAATCCATTTCATGAAATAACCTTTATTAAATTTACTAGACTAAATTTAAGATTCCATATTAAATCAAATTTAATTATTAAGATATTTATCATAAATAAAATCTTTAAATTTCTTAAACCAATAATAGACTTATAAAAATTTTACTTATAGGAAAACCAAATATACCTTTACCATTTAAAGCATTAAATCAAATTAAGTTAAAATTTCATATATTCATAATTTCAAAATACTTAAAATATTTCAGAAAATATTCAAAACACTTAATGAATACTTAGGAAAATATTATTTAAAAATATAACCATGGGTCCATATAATATTTTCTAACCTAGGTCAAGTGATACAGATGTGCATCATTTCTATCCGTAATTTAAAAAGAAAATTTAGGTTCTATCATTTCAAACCCACAATCCCAAGAAAATAAATACAATAAAAATCACTCGAGCCTATCATTTCAACTCATAATGATTTTTACTTATTCTAAAGTCCGTTCGGGTATGTATCATTTCAATCCATAGTGATAAGGGAACATGCAGTGTGAGATGCAGAAATAAAATGAATAGTTTAATATAACATCTCATATTAGATGATACAATAATTATATAAACAGGATTTAACATCATATAATCACATCACAGACATATATGAATAACATACCAATTTATAAAGATTCATTTGTCATCATTTCACAATAATATAAGTACATAAGGTCTAGAGTGAACACTCACCTTTTCTGAAGTAAGAGATCAATTAAACAAAACAATCCACACACCACAAAGCACGAGAAGGCACGACAAGATTTGGGAAGGGGTAACAACCAAATTTAGATCTTGTAATTCAAATAAATAAAATAATTATAAATTATGATTTACCACAAACCAACATGGATTAAACCATGAGAACAAAATTCAATATAAAAATTTTATCAAATCAAAGAGCAAAAATAAACATAAAGTGAAACCAACTTGAATGAATCATCAATTGGGCTTGACTACAACCCTTATAGGCTCGGCCTCATCACCTATAGGCTTGGCCATGGTGTTTAGATGCAAGTTAGGCTAAGTTATAGGGTCGTAAGTCATGGCCATGACATGGAAAGGGAAAGGCAAAGCAAGGCATGGCATAAACATGGATCAAGTGGAGTTTGGCTAGGCTCTATGGTCTAAATGGCTCAGTATAAGGCTAGACTTGGATCAAGACGGATCTAAAGCATGGCTAGGAGGTGGAGATAGTTACGGCCAAAGCAAGGTGGGGAAGATAGGCTAGGATTTCGAGGCAAACAAGGAGGGGTTTGCATCCATAGGCTCGGCTAGGGTTTATTACTTGACTTGGTGGTAGATATTGGGATCTAGGTTTCATGGCCATGAGTGGAGGAGTGATGGTGGGTCATGATGGAGGAGGAGAGGAGATGGTGATCGAAAATTGTGGTGGAGGCCGAGCATTCCATGAAGAAAATACAAGAAAAATAAAAGAAAAAGGTAAAAAGAACGGAGGAAGAGGCCATTAAAACTTACAGTATTTTCTCTCTGGAGATGCAAATGGAAGTGAGATGGGAAATATTGTTTCTATACGTGATTTGATGAGTAGAAGGCGGCTGGGGTTTTAGGAATAGGTAGTGAACGACTAAGGCGGTAAATAAATTGGCTTAAGCAAATAAAGGCAAGAAATAAAGCCAAAGAAACTTATGCCAAAATAAAACAACGTAACATACAACAAATTGATTCGTTTCCCAACTATTAAATACAAAATATACAAATGAACATCCAAATAAAGAAGTTAAAGTGTATACATACAAATAGAAAATGACATAAGTTATGAACAACTATGGTAGGAAATAAATTGATAGGCAAATAAAGAGGTAAGAAATAAAGCATATGTAACGTATGCCAAATTAAAGCAAAGTAACATATGCCAATTTGATTTGTTTCCTTGCCATTAATTAAAAGGTACATACAATGAAACACTTAATAAAGAAAATAAATAAAATTTTAAAAAGATATGCCTTTAAGACAATATAATGTATATCCATTGAAATTTTTTCCAAGCAATAAGTAAGAGATATAAACACATAACAATTCAAATAATAAAATGAATGTCAAAAAAGGAAAATATAAAAAGATAAAATAGAGAGGAATATATACGAAAAATATATATATATATATATATATATAGGAATTATTTATTTTATTATATTTGGAAAGGAAATTACAAACAAAAATCCAAACTTTATTGGAAAAGTTTCAAAATTCAAATTTTGGATAATTAAACAAAAAAGTTTTAAATAAAATGAATTAAAATATTAAATAAAAATTTTGGGTTGTTACAAGAACAGGTCTTGAATAAATCAATTTGGGATCACCAAAATGTAACCATGTGGTCATATTTATAAGTGCAGATTGGACCCTTTCGCATTAGTTTTTTTTAGACTTAGTCGAAAGGGTGCCTTGAAGACCTTTGTCGCTGTTGAATTCAGGACGTCCTTCTAACTTCGCTTTTAAATAGATCTTGGGAGCTTTCGAATTCATTAAAATTTATAAAAGCGGCCTTCACCTTGTTGTTGGTTCATTGTGCAAGTAGGAGAGGGTGTTGGCTTTCGATACCGTCGAAGGGTATATTTTTGGGGCTTCGAATGGCCTAAAGAATAATGGAAGGCTTAGTTGTGAAAGTCATTGATTAAAACCGAATCTTCATCTTCTGGTGTTTGAGAAAGAAAAATTGGTCATATGCAAGATCTCCTTCACATTCGTGGAAGGTTTCAACCAATTTTAAAGGCTGATACATGCTTTCGAAAGGGTTGCGTTGGCTGAATATTCTTCCACTGGAGGTAAAAAAACCAACTACTTTGAAAGGTTGGGAAAGTATTCGAAAGCTTGCTATCCGATACCTTTGAAAGATGCCTTTAACTCATACGTAACATATTTATGCATGCAGGACTAACTTTTTCGTAAAGTGTTAACTGAAGCAAAAGGGTTGCCCGGTTCTCTTTCGACCCCTTAAAAGTCCATTGCTCATCGAATGGTTTGCAAAAGCATCCCTTCGACTCCTTCTATAGGTCTTGCTATTGCTATCATTCTTCATGAATCCTTCTTCTACATTCCTTAAGATTTCAACAAAGTTGGAGTGATCTCTAATGATCCACCTAGCGAAGGGATGTGCATTACTTTTCAAGTCAGCTGTTTCGACACCGTCATTATTTCAGCATAACATTTTTTCCATCCTTTTGGTATTTCTAAATGAATCATGGCCATTAATTTGAATCTAATCGAATGACTTTCTTTGCACTAGCTTGGCTTATAAATTACGCTTTCTCCTTCCCTCTTTTCATTTACCAACAATTAAAAACCTTAGGACAAGAATCAAATATTTCATTTTCTCACTAAATTCATGATTTTGGATGTTGCAAGTTCGAGTTTAAGATGAGTATTCATCATCCTGTATTAAAATTCAATTTTCCATATTTAATTTATATTTTAATTTTCTTATGGTTCGAGTTCATGTAATCATTTTAAATTTCAAATTCAATTCAAGGTTGTCATTCATGAAAGATGATTCTAAACTCATAATCTGTTTTGTCTTATTCTTTTTTTATTTTGACTAATCTATAACACCCATTATGGTTCGAGCTTGAATTTGCTAAATTTTAGGCCTTCATTATTGTTAGATGTGAATTCAAGCTCAAATCAATATAATTATCAACATCTAAGAAGCATTGGGTTGAAAGTGAATCAGGAAGAAATTCCTTTGAACTGAAGTTTGAGTTGTGTAAATTAATGGAACCATTGTTAGAACTTAATTTTTCAACCCTTTCGAAGGGGTTAATGCGGCTAACTCAGCTTAGTCTTTCCAACCCCTTTCAAAGGGGTTGAAAGGAAGTCAAGTATCCATGTTAAATGAATCCTCTTTAAGGGGTTGATGTTTCTGTCACGAGATGGACCTCTTCAAAAGTAAAAGTAATTTCCAATGCATCCTAACACATTTCGAAAAAGTCTGCTTGAAGGGTTCGAGTCAATGACTAAACAGTATATCTCTTCAAAGGTCCAATTCGCTTCGATAGGATTCAAAACTTAATGCATGTAAAAAGTGGATTTGTTATGCTATGGAGCTTCACGTTGGATAATCCATGATCAATTTCAATTTGCTCTAGAAGGTGTTAAATGTAACGGTCCCGTTTTTAAGCTAGATTTAATTTGGTAATTAATACAAATTTTTGGATTAAATTGTGAATTAATTTGAAAATTTTCCAAATTAAATAAGATAATTGTTTGTTTATTTATATATATATGCATATAAATTGATTTTAAATAGAACTTTGATTTGAAATCCAAAAAAATAAATATTTGAAAATAAATTTAAATTTGAATAACTCTATAATTTAAACTAATAAAAATTTGTTTTGAAATTATAATATGTATGTGTATATATACATTGTGATTTGAAAGTGATATTTTAATTTGATATAATAAATTTTCCAAAAGCTATTTAAAGAGTTAAATTCAAATATATACATATTTATATATTTATTTATTAGTGTTAAATTAATTTTAAAATTGATTTCTTTAAAGTTATAAACATTTATAAAAAGAAAATGCATTAATATTACAATAGAAAATGTATAAACCATATATATATGTAAAACTAAATAGGAAAATATAATATATAAATTATATTAACATAAGGTAAATGTAATATAAAGGTTTATTATCAAATTCAAATATTAATTCATGAATAAAAAGACAAGTGTAACCATTTTAAAAATGTATTATGACATTTGTAAGAATATAAAAATATGTTTAAACAATTGTAGCTCATGTATGCTATAAATTAACAAGTGTCCTATGTCTAATTTTGTTTTCGTTTTAGAAGTTTAATAAATAAAAGGGAAAAACAAGCATATATACATCTATACTTCCCTTCTCATTTTCTTTTTTCTTAATCAAACTCAAAATAAGAACAAAACCAGAGAAAAGAAAAATGGAAAAAAATCAGAGAACAAAATGAAATCTCAAGAACAATAAATAATCTTCATCTGTTCAACCTGAGATCAATGAAATCAAATTCTTACAACATCTTCAGCCTAAAACAATCAAAATCAAAGAAAATCAAAGTACAAATTAATACAAAGTTTTAGTCCAAGGCAAAATCATTTTCCAGCTCAAATAGTTTCAAGTTTTAAAGCCTGTGTACTGATCATCATCAAAATCATTCCAGGTCTAAGCATTGAAGTTTGTTCTCTGTCTTTCAATCCAGGTGAGTAAACTCTTTCGAATCTAGATTATAACTTGTTGTTGTAATCATGCTTGAAGTAAAAATTGTAAAATGGTTTGCATGTATACTGTGGATATGGCTGTGCATGTCTAGTATATGAATAATTTTCTCTGTTCCAGGTAAACAGGTTTCAAAACCTGTTTGAAAATCCAAATCTCATTCTCTAGTCCTCTATACACCTTGATGTTTAAATAAAACATGTTAGAATTGGCAAGATATTAATTCCAAAAATATTTCTAGTATTAAAAATAAATAGGTTTACTGGGAAATATAAAAACACGGTAGAATCAAAATTTGTTCAAAATTTAGTTGATTAAAATTTAGGTTTTGATTGCATGATTCTGTTCGTCTTCATAAATCATGATTTTTAAGTTGGGATATCATGAGCATTCGTGAGTTGAATGGAAAGTTATTTTGGGTAAATTCTGGTGATCGGAGGATGTTTGGACCTCGATATCGTGGGTGGAGTTTGCGAGGAGGTCTGTGGTGTCGAAAAAATGGTTGGTGGATTTATCCATCACGGTGGTGGTCGGACGACAACATTTTAGGGTTTAAACCAATGTTTTAGTCAAGGTCAAATTTTGAGTGTCTACAGCGTCGTCAGATTGCCAAAGTTGATCGCATCGGTGGCGGTCGAAACGTAAGAAGTAGGCGAAGCTTTGACTGGAGTTTCATAGCCTTGAGTGGCCTGAGCGAGGGAAAGAGGCGGTTTTTGGGGATTGAATTTTGATCCAGTTTGGGTTAAGTTCCTCGATTTCGAATTCGTCGTGGATTCGTCAATCTTGGTGGTCTGAGGGTGTAAGTAGGGTCGATATGTTGAAGACGACAAGGTCGACTGGTGTTTGTTAGAGCATTGGTACACGTGCATGAGCATCAGTGGTATTGGGTTGGTTTTGGAATTTGAGGAAGAAAGTTTTTTGTCGGGTCAAACTCGAAGTATTTTGTGGATTTGTTTGAAGACAAGTGGAGTTGCGAGTGTCTCGAAGCATGACTTGAGAAGAAGCTGGGTTGAACCCGAAGCAAATATTTAAGCAGTTTTCAAGTTTAAATAAAAGCAAGTTTTAAACTTTAAAATAAATCTAGTTTAAATATTTTTTTCTTAAATAAATTTATTTTATATATATATAAACGTTTTATTTACATTTGATTTAAGAAAGATATATGATTTGTTTAACTTAAATTTGTAAGTTATTTTAAAAACTTAATTTGGGAATGTAATTAAGCATCAAATAAAAAGATAAAATGTTTAAAATTTATGTGTTAATCATAATTAAGTAATTAATAAAGATAAATGGTTTATCTTAAATAATATTTTGATTATTAATTAACGTAAAGGTTTTAAAATTGAATTATTTGTTATTGATAATTTATTTTATTTAATGAGATTTAAATGTTGTAATTAAGTGATCAGTTAAGATAAGGATTTATCTTGACTAATTAAGGTCTTGATTAAAGAACCATTATTGATCTATTAATGACAATTATTTAATGGAATTAAATAAAGATTGATTATTAATATAAGTAATTAAAGGATGATTACTTAATGAAATTAACGTAACTAGTAAAAGATTATTACTTAATGTAATTAAGGGATAATTACTTTGTGTAATTACATTTAAGGATAATTAATTAAGATTAATTAATGTAAGTAATTAAGGGTAATTAATTACTTAAAGATAATTACTTAATGAAAGCAATTAAGGATAATTAATTAATGATCAAAGGTTGATTAATCAAGTAATTAAAGAATAATTAATTAAAGGATAATTAATTTATGTGATTAATTAATTAAGGTAATTAAATTAATTTGGGCATAATTAATTAATTTGAACGTTAATTAATTTATGAAAGTGACTAAGGGGTGATTTATTAATTAAGGGTTAATTAATTATTATAATTAATTAAGGATAATTAATTAAAGATTAATTAAATGATTAAAGGTTGATTGTTTAATGATCATAGGTTGATTGATTTATTAATTGGGATTGATTAATTAATAATTAACGGATGATTGATTTATTATTAAAGGTTAATTAATAAATAATTAAAGGATAATTAATTAAAGTGGTTTGTATTTAATTAATGTTAATTAACTAGGATTAGTAATTTATTCGTAAGCAATTAATCTGGTTTAAATTAATCAGGTGATTAATTGGCCTTGCTTATGGATGATTGGATTCTATTGAATTCTTTAAATTGTTTGATATCCTTGATATGTGATGTTGTCACAGCTCGAATTTCAGCGCTCGAAAATCGGCATCCATACTTCACCCGTATTCGAATGCCGCAGATTCAACCGTTGAAATCCGATTCACGCCGGAGCTTATAATACATCAAGTACCATAACACAGAGGATGAAAAATGAAATTTTATTCATACATAATAGTGATACAATAACTGATATAAATGATATCAATATCAGAGACAAGATACAACAGTGGAACAATATCACCAATTATGGTCTCCCAAAGGATGGAAAGAAAGATAGAATCCAAAACTGCATTCCAATTTAATGCTCCAAAGATCTCCAAGCTATAAGCTCGAACCACCATCATCACGCTGAAGTTAAGCAACTCCAATTCCAGAGAAACAAATGCGATCGCCAAATCCAAAGAATGGATGCTACCCAATCTACACCGACTATTTGATTATATGAGAATCCCAACTCTTGGCTGCCCGCACGGAAAATTATGGACACTTAGAGTTTAGAAAGGGAACAATAAACTCCAGGTGAGTCATGGGACTGGTGTGAGCAAATAAAAACAATTTATCTTCAAACAAAAACAAACAAAAGAATTTTAAAAGAAATCCGCAATGCCTTTTGAAAAATGAAACTACCATAAGGCCTCCCGCCACATACACAATGCAAACAGGCAATTGGAGGAGATTTCTCCTTATGATAGTCAAGTATGCTTGATACGCAAAATCCTTTTGATGTTATCATTAGTGCATAGTGCAGAAAGAATTTCAAAAGTAGAATATTAATCTTAGCCAGCATACACATTTCGTAGTATGCCTACTATAGCTACCATATTCAATAGCAGGTTACGATCACATTCCGTGGCAGGTTATACAACTAAAGCCGTACAGAGCTCGTATTGTTTCTTTGGATTTCCAGCAAATGATCAGGCAAATGAACTTCTTGGGCCATATGGGTACGCCTCTGGAGGGATGCCCCGAGAATCTAACGGATCTCTGCCAACACAAGGCTGGATTACCTCCGTAACTAGGTAACTACTACACGAGTATGCCATCTCCCGGTCGTTACCGACCTTTATCCGAGGATCCTCAACACCAACAACCACAAAGCATAAATTTGCAGTAACCACATAGGTTAAATATCTGGGCTCCATACCATGATAGCACCTTTTTCTAGAAGGAAATGGACATACCTTAAAGGGCTCGAACCTCATAACCTTGCAGCATCTTTCCTGTTTTGACCATTTCCTGGGTGTGAGGTCCTGACAAGGTCTCGTCCACAAAGCTAAACTTTTTACAAAAGCCATGCTTCGATCAAAACATGATCAGCGGCACTTCTTATGCCACATTACCAAATTAGGAATGTATCGCTAGTAAATATCAACTACATAACCTCTGAGCTTGTACGTCTCAGAGAAAGGTGTTAATCTAAGAGAATAAATTCTCCGCCACTAAATAGAAATGATTTGACAGAAACCAGCTTTACATCTCAAAGTGTAATGCCAGATACACATCCATACAAGTCTGTTTCGGGTTCGAACAGAACCAAAGGCACTTCAAAAGAAGCCCTTGCAATTCGTGTATTCATGTTAATCGACAAATTTTCTATCAAACTAGAAAACTACCGAAAAATTTCAAATTAAATTTTACCACAAGCGCGCGAAGTACATTTGTAGTACATGGCGAATATGGGTCAAACCATAGGGAATTGATGATTTTAAATTTATATTCAATCAAATTAACCAACGATTTAGAGTGAAAGTTAAGCTAGAGAATTAAAGAATTAACTAGCTAACTAAAAGAAAAGAGAAACATATATAAGAGTTAAGTGAAAATTTAGAGAATAAATCCACTCTTTAGATCATGTAGTTCAACACATGAAATCATGCTCTTTTATGGTCATTAGTGCTTTAATTGATGTGCTTATCATAAGTATGACATATTTGTGCTATTGATTAGCCAACATAAGCTATCAAACTATAACACATCCCATAAGCACTTAACTTACTTTCATGAAACTTGACAAAGAAAATGAAAATGAAATCTATTTTAAGTATGGCCTATTAACTATTGATTAGAAATATAAACCATCAAATTTTAATTTCAAATCAATTTCTTATGCCACAATCATATTTTGATGAAGAGGCATTTGTGTTAGTGATTGTTTAAGCATAGCATATTTGGTGTCAACAATATAGGCTATCAAATTCAAAGCAATAACAACAAATAAAATACTTCATTAATCATCATTAAGCACAAAAGGAGAGCATGAATTAACAAATGATTGTAACTACATAATTAGAGGGCTTCATTACCCCTAAATTGAAGGGGCTTAGCCTCTCATATTTGTCATTTGATTAACAAATGTAGCTAGCAACATGAAAGCAAAAGGAAAGAAAAATGAAAGCAAATGAAAAGAAAACTATTCTACTTGCATAAAAGTAAATCTACACTACTAGCATGAAAGGAAATGAATATGCAAGTAATAGGAAACACTAATTAACATTGCATAAAAGAAAAGAAAATTACATAAAAAATAAAATAAAAATGGCTAAGTAGTCATGAAAAGAGAAAATGAGCTTTCTTTTATTTGATCTAAACTAAACTAGAGAGAAGGAGGCCTAAGAGAGACTAAGAGGAGATTACATGAAACATAAGGGGTTATTTATTCATGCACGAAACCCTAGTCCATAATTTGGGGAATGACCAAATTACCCTTGAGAAAGTGTTGAGGCCAAGTAATCATTATCTTCTACTAATCATTATTTAAGTGTACATGAAGCCATTAATTCCATAAGCATGTGCATTAGCCTCTAATTTGTACATTAAGGTGGTGGGTAGGTGGGGTACTCCATGATATTCACTTTGAATTATTTCCATCTTCATTCCTTTATATTATTGTTGTGCATGCATGTGTCTTCATGAAACCACTCATATTTGAGATCAAATTCCTACACAAATATATATAAATTTCGAATTAATTTTCCTCAAATAATATATGCACACAAATGACCATTTTGCCTCTATATGAAGACGGATATGTGACAATCTGGAATTAATATGGATTTTGGTTAAAACATGTTAAAATACCCAATATGATCATTTATTTAATTTGATAGATTAAATATGGTGGTAAAAATATGCACATTTACGTACACATCAAATACCCCCACACTTATCTTTTTATTCGTCATCGAATAAAGAAAACCTAAGATAAATCCGTTTTCGTAGGAAGCACGATTGCATTGAGTATATGCAACAAGCCGTTAAACCTTTAGGTGTCCCCAGTAGGACGAGTGTTGTCTCGTGAGGGTTTTCAGCGGATACTACCTGCAAATCCAAATGCAGGATGAAAATATTTACGAACACAAGATTTATTTACAAAGAGATGAATGCGAGTTTTTGAAAAATATTTACAAATGAAGGATTTATTTTTAAATTGACACGAATAAGTTAGATATAGTTTTGGTCATTGTCTTGAAATTTAAGTTATCTACTCGTCAATATTTCCAATGAAAACGAAGTTATCATAACAAATAAAGTATAGTTTAACTCGTTGTTTTGGTTAATAGCACGGTGTAACTATGAAATGAATCCTTAATTGATTATCAAAGTTTATCAAAGTGGTATTTTCATGTAATGTTCGGGATTTTCGACTTACGAAGGTCGACATTAATACGTCCACTGTATCAACTGCCGAACAATCGAATGTCGGAAAACCGTACCGTAAGGGTTAAAGAAGAGGTAGAAGATATGAGATGAAAGAAAGAAGAAGCAACAGAAACAATATTAGAGTCTCACAATTCGCAGCGGAACAACATATAATATATTAATGACTAATCTATAAAACAAAGAATCATATCAGTTATTACATCACATCACATTACATTACATTATCAAAGTTTACAACAACAAACGGTGGAAAAGAAATACTATATATTAATTGATACGCCATGCCATCCAGCTTGCCTCCAAATCTCTATATCAACTCCTGAATTCCAGAATATCCTGATAACCTAACTCTAGACTGCTCGTGTGGAAAATGATGGGCACCCAGAGTTTAGGAAGGAAACAATAAACTCCAGGTCAGTCATGTGACTGGTGTGAGAACTTAAAACAGTTTATTTTTAAAATAAACAAAGAATTATTTTAAATTAGATTCGCAATGCTTTTAGAAAATGAGACTACCATAAGGCCTCCCGCACACACACAAAATGCAAACGCAGAATCGAAGGAGATTTCTCCTTATGATAGTCAAACATGCTTGATACGCATATTTTCTTTGATATTATTACTATAAGTGCAAGGTGTAGGAAAACATTTCGAAAATATAATATAAATCTTAGCCAGCATAGGCATTCCGCACTTATGCCTACTATAACTACCATGTTCAATAGTAGGTTACTGCCACATTCCATGGCAGGTTATACAACTAAAACCCTACAAGTTTCGTATTGTTTCTTTGGATTTTCCAACAAATGGTCAGGCCAAGGAACTTCCCATTGCCACATGGGTACGCCTCTGGAAAGACGCCTCGAGAACCTAACCGGATCTCTGCCAACACAAGGCTGAGTTATCCCTAGCTGGGTAACAACTGACACGAATATTCCATCCCTCGGTTGTAACCGACCTAAATCCTGGGATTCACCAACAACCATAAAATAATAAGTTTGCAGCAACAACATAGGTTAAGTATCAGGGCTCCATACCATAATACCACCTCTATCCAGAAGAAATGACATACACTAAAGGGGAGCTATCCCCTAATAACCTTGTCGCATCTTTCCTGTTTTGACCATTACCGGGGTGTGAGGTCCGAGGAAGTCTCGTCCACAAAGCTACGTACAAAAACTATGCTTTGATCAACAAATGATCAACAACACTTCGTATGCCACATTACCAATTTGGGAATGTATCACTAGTAACCATCAACTACATAACCTCTGAGCTCGTACGTCTCAGAGAAGGGTGTTAAGCTAAGAGAATAAATTCTCCGCCACCAACATAAATGTATTTGATAGAAACCAGCTTTACATCTCAAATTGTAACGTCAGACACACATCCGTACAAGTCAGTTTCGAGATCGAACAGAACCAAAGGCACTTCCAAAGAAGCCCTTGCAAATCCGGATATTCACTAATCACGTCCGGAATTCCCATCACAAAGGGTGATAAAATCTCTATATCGGAGATCAGCCGATGCAGAGTCATTCGATGGTAATCCTTCCGTTTTCGAAAATATCTGGTCTTCAACACCGGTCTTCAAATGTTATCCATTACGACATATCGCTATTCGGAATGGGATTTATGACTCAAAGGTCCTCTCCCGGCTAAACCGAATAATGAGCGCTTATTTTGAAAATAAGTGTAGCATTCAAATTCAAGCAAATCGCAACAAATACCCATTTAAAGGTAAATATTGATAGTCGGTTATTTAACTATCAATAGATATGCACAACATCACCAAATTCCAAATAATTTCCCAATTATTTATATTCCAAGAATATCTGTTACAAGATATATTTTCCACACTTCAACCATTTGAAAACAAATTTCAAATCACTTTTCACCTTTCCAATCCTTTGAAAACAAAATTTCAAATCATTTCCCTTACGCGGAAACACTTCCAAATATTTATTCATTTTCATTTCAAAATGGTTCATTTAAACCAATTAAATAAATCCTTACCGATTTACTTTAAATTTACGTTCCAAATCCGTAAATTATTTCCACACTTCAAAAATAAATCAATGTTTATTTTTAAAACAATTTTCTCTTTCCTTTATAGATTCCATGGTGAATTCACATTTCCAAAATATCTATTAATATACGATTCTCAAATCGATTTCAAATATTCACTTTCAATTTATCTTTAAAAGATAAAATCTCTAAATCATTTTACTTCATATTGGAAAAAATTTCCATACTTATTTAATAATAAGTAATTCACAAATCTATTTATTTTGAACATTTGGAAAATACTCAATATACTTAAAACACGATTAAGTATATATTTTATTCTTTAAGGAAAACGTTCTCTTTAAACACGTTTATTTGGGTCAAAATGAATGTTGCGTAAAACCTCGTTATGACAACCCAAAATCACTAGTATAGGGATTCGAAATTAAGATAGATATATAACTCCAATACTATACAAAAATATTTCCTTTCGAAAATCATGTATTATAACAACAGTGTTATAGTCCACCATTTCCTTATTTCTCGAAAATGTCTATTTCAACAATGAATGTTGAAATCTATGGTTTCGATCCTTAACACATTTTAAAACAACTTTAAATCGTTGTAATTCTATTTAAAAGATCACTTCCTGAACATTTTTTTAATATATTATTCACTGTCCAAATCGTAAATATAAATCATTTACCAAATTCAACATTTCTACACATTTTATTTAAAGGATTATCCACTCTCCAAAATCGTGGATATATCTCCTTTAATAAACTAAAATAATCAACTTAGCAAAATAAGTCAATTTCGGATTTATAAAACAAGGTATATAAATTCCATTTATATTTTATGACAACTTCAACTTATAAAAGCACTTTATTAATAGATTCTATTTAAATTTCATTTAAATGCCAAAATCTAGTTTATAAGTTAATTACTTATAAATCTTTTATTTTACAAAAATCTATTCATTTTATAACTTCATAATTTATAAATCTATAAATTTCATTCACTTATGAAATACATTTGTACTTCATTTTAACACTTAGAAAATCTCGTTTTATAATCCCAATATTTTTATTTATAAATATCAATTTTATAAATCTTTTATATAAACCGTTTATAATAATTCAAAATCTCAATTTAAACTATTTTATAAAATTCATTAACTCTATATTTCAAAAATCAATTTTCAACTATATTTCTCAAAAATCATAATTTTTATGACACTAAAATTATAACGATTATTTATTTAAAATAAATCAATTCAAAATTTTAAATAAAACGTATACTTTCAAAAAATCACTTTAAAATCCTTTTAAATTTGAAAATCATCTCTTTAACATTTTTAATTTTCCAAAATAGGCCCAATGCTGCAACAACACTAAACATATTAATCACGGCATCCAAAACATCATATATCATATGATAACAGAATATATCACAAATATCTGTAAATAAATCAATACGGGTGAGGAATCTAGTTGGATCCCTCCAACCTGTTACCCTGCATCCACAGATGTTAGCACAATACCAATCCCATTTCAAGACGGAATATCGCAGTATATGGGTTTATATAAAATATTATCCACTATTATGCGACGCAATAGGGTCTCATCCGCTATATAATGCGGGAAAATCAACGCCAAGTACATATATAATACCAATTCTACTTCAAGATGAAATATCGCGATATATGTGTTTAATAAATAACATCCGCTTAATATACGGCATATAGGGTCTATTTCAATACAGCATATAGCAATTTATCATTTAATCACACAATCAGGCAATTTTAAATTTAACCATTTAAAATTTAAATCGAAACACAATTCGATTGAGTGAGAAGTTCTCACCTTGCTTCCAATAATAGTTTCAGTGTTTTATTTCGAATAAAATCAAATGCGCGTTTAATTTTACCTAAAAATTTCACTAGCTCCAATCGATTCCAATCCAGCTCCATCGCGTAGTGTTCGTCAATACGAACCCGACGCAATTTGTTTCATCCAAAATGGACCTCGTATGAAAGGGATATCGCGTTACAAAGATTACACGAATTTTAGAAATAATATTTTCACTTTCTATTCAATATTTTTAGACATAGAAACGATCTGGACCGTTCACTTCACCTTCCCTAGATCAGAGCCGCGCTTACATTTCTTCCCCAAAACATTCCCAGGTCCTTCCCACGCACGATCGAACCCAACTAGCCGCCTTTCTTTCGCGAATTATCGCGCACACTTCGGCCACTTCAACGACGATCAAGCAGCGCCACTTCAAAGCCCCTCACACGAGCTACCCACGGTCGCGACATGATGAAGCTCGGTCCCCGCTTTCTCGAGAAAAACGAACCCAAAACCATGATGAACGCGAGCCCCTAGCTTCCACGTCGAGCCTCCATTTCCAATCTCCACCGTGGAGATTGAAAATCTCGTTGCCCTCTACGTTTTTGCAGTTGAACGTTTGTCTTGATTGTTTATAGATTGCGAGATATTTGAGGAAGAAAATCGAAAAGCATCGGCCATTGAAATTTAGAACTGGCGGCCGTGAAAGCAAATTAGGGTTTGATGCAAAATAATAAAAATAGGGGCCTTATATAGAAAATTCTCGTGATACTATTCACCCGATTTTTTTTCCGAACTCCAAACGAAGCGTGCCGCCTGGCGTTTATAATGTTTACCCCTATTCCGAACGCAATGAAATATATATTGGGAGCCAATTCGATCAAATTTGGAAGATAAGTTTTCGAATCGAATTATTTAAATTTAAAATTCACTCAAACCGATTTCTACGCGTTTTAACTTGCCCCGGACAAATCGTAAATCCAATTGACACGAAACTTGAAATCATACAATAATATAACATTACAGATCTGATGAAACTGGTTACATCGAAGTCCGAGACTGTTTGAAAAATGGCTATTTTTAACTCGTTAATTAAATATTAAAATATTCAATTTTCATAAATTTACTTTTAATTCAATTTTAAAAGTTCTATAACATCATTCTAACACCAATATGATTAAATACAACTTTATAAATGAATTTTTAATCACATTAAGCCCAATTTCCAATTATTTCTAAAATTTTAAATATTATATTATCGATTTAATTATCCAATTAAATCTAGATATTGGAAATAAAATTTATTCGACTTACAAATTTTACTTGTTAATATTCAAAATTGATTAAATATACGAATTTCAAATGACAGAAATTCTGGGTCTTACATTTCATTTCTTGTCAATAACAAATCAAATCAAATAAGTAAAAATAGTGCTAGGATTTCAACTTGCTCTCTCATTATTTGCAAGAAAAAATACACACATATCTCAGGTAAACCGAGGCCAGATATACCACCCATGTGCCTTTCGGACTTATGTGAGGGGAGTACAGAGCAGGGCGAGTGCATACAGTTTTAGTGCATACACCTATCGACCGTAGGTGGTTTTTATTAAGTCCGTTCTCTTGTTTTTACAGGTGTTCTATACATGCATAACCGTGAGGACTTTTAAATGAGTATGAAAGCACATAATCAAAGATTCCAAGTAATCACCCATGCATAACCGTGTAGACTTTCAAATGAGAGTGAATACTTTGGATATTATTATTATTTTTATTTTTTTAAGAGAGAAAGAGTTTTGCAAAATCATTTTAGCACCATTTAACTTAAAAGACAAAAAAATGTTATATCCTTTACTTTAGATTCACTACTTTAAAACAAAGATTTTCAATTAGGATGTATTTCATAGTTAACACGTATGAATCTTCCTATATACTAGTTAAACCATTGCTATTTATAATCAAACTTCATTTTTATTTTTGTTAAGACAAATAAATTTTCAATAATTTCAATTTAATAAACCAAAATCATATATTTATCCTATAGTGTTTCTTTAAAAATAAATCAAAAATCATAATAAAAAAATTCTTCTTTTGTTTTTGGAATTTTTTTTGAGCTTTTGGAAGAAAAATGAAAAATTAATCTTGAAAAATCAAGAAGCAGATGAGTCTCCCACCACACTTGGACTGTGTCCCCACAGTCAACCCAAGTGAAAGGAATTTATTGTTATTTACATGAAAATGAAATGTATTTACACGGCATCAGAAAGTATATCGCCGAAAAGTAAATGAAACGGTCTTCCAAAGACTGATTCATTTGCCTCGTCAAGAATATGAGACACGACTTAAGCATAGAAAACCAAATCGTAAAAGATTTCAAAATTGAGTGTTGATTTGAAAAAACGAATGCTGTTTTATTGAAAATCGTACGAGTTGTTTTATGTTCGATGATTTTGGGGGTAGATAAAACAATTGATTGAAATTCAAGTTTATTTTCACCAAGTTAAAGGTCAAACTTATATTGAAAACTTCTTCAAAATTATCAATTTCAAAATCAAAATGGTGATTTAAATCTTCCCCGTCGGTATTTAACAACTCGTCATCCAAAAGTCCAAGAAATTTGTGTTCATTGAATTTGTCATCCTTTGTTGGATTATCAACAACTTTATTACACGTGTCAAGTTTAAAGTTCAAAGTTGTTGTGTTCAAAATTTCAAAATCGGAAAAAGGAAGATCGAATCTTAAATCGTGGTTCTCACCCTCAAAATAATTGAAATCCAACTCAATTACCGTGTTTTCAACAACATCATTAAAATCATCATTTTAAGTTTCAAAAGTTGTTATTTGAAAATCGTCAATTGTGGTAAAAGATGGACTATCATTTGACTCGTCACACGTTGGGATTTGATTTTGTTTTTCATGTTGTTTCATATCTGTTTCAAACAACGAATCCGTATGATCATCGTAAATTTTGTTCGTTTGTTCAACAAAATCCAATTTGTAGTTATTAACTTGAGAATTTTCGATTTGGAATTGTTGAGGACAAAATTTTTCAATCGCATCGTAGTCGAGATTATTCCCATTGCCAAAATTATTTGAAAAGTGGATCATATTTTCATTTTGATTTTAAAATTCTTTTTGGAGTTCAAAACTGTATTGGCATGGGTTATACTCGAAATGGTTTGAAGTTTGAAGTAAATTCAAATTTTGATTATTTTGAAAGCTTTGATTCGAGTTATCGCAAAAATATGAATTACACAACTCATTTATCATTTGATTTTGTTGTGTAGCGATTTCAAGTAAAGATGAAATGCTATTTTCAAGATTTGAATGTTGGTCATCATTTTGAAAATTTTATGGTTCAAAATTTGAATCATTTAAACAATAGTTGTTGTTAAAATATCCATAAGAATTTGAAGTGAAATTATATGGATTATATTGATTTTCGCAACTATCGCATAATTCATGTCAATATGGAAATTCGAACATTTTGAAGAATGTTTTGGGTTTTTTATAAAGGAAAAATATTTACAAATAAAATATATTTTTCAAAAGGGAAATTGATTTTTGTTTTTTTGTTTTCAAATTTTTTCTTTGTTTTGGAAAAGGTTTTATAAATTTTTTTATGTTGGTTTTTCTAATTTTTTTTGGATTTTTGAAATTTCAAAGAAAAAGGATTTAAAAATTTCAAAGGAAAGGGAATATTTACAAATAATTTTTAGTTTTGGATTTTGAATTTTTTTTAGTTTTTTTTAAATATGCATGAACTAATGCAATTAAATGAATGTAGTGGTCTAATTACAAATTATTTATTCTAAGTTAACTAAAAATTGTATAATCACACTTTGTTTTAAATCAACAAAAATATTTCTCAGCCAGGTAACAGGCAGGGGTTATCGGTGCACCACGAATCACCATAGCAATGCAACCGAAGGTTTAAGTACCTTCAGAGAAACAACCACTATAATATTTACGAATCACCGTAATATCTATAAATGGTTATTACTCTGCTGTCGCCTAGACACCAAGAAATTAAATTATTCAAAGAAGGCAAATTGTCAATATACAATTAAGTGTTATTGTTTTCTAACCGTTATTATTAATCTAAATCTAGGATGAAATGCAAAACAGAAATTAAACATGTACTAATAATGCAACTACGAATGAAATGTATTAATAATGCAACTACGAATGAATTTTTTTAATAAAATACAACGCAAGCAAACAACAATGCAAGGCAAATAAAAACAATAGATATAACAAGCAAGCTGTTTTGTTTTTTGTTTTTTTTACAAGCAAGGCGAAGCAAGCTTCTCCTCCAATCTGCTTTGGCAACCTGAAAATAAAACAAAGATATATATACACGTTTTTTTATTAGAGAGGAAAAAGAAAAAAAAACAAAATAAAATAAAATACAAGAAAACACCACCACAAAAGAAAACGAAAAAATGGAAAACAAACAAAACAATTGAAACACCTTTTTTTCGAAGATATAATCAAAGCAAAAACAATTGAAAGAAATGGAATTTTTTTTAATCTAAAGATTCACGACTTTAACTTTCAAAACCAACGAGCCGAAACAAACTCGGCCCAAAATGCTGTAACCCCCTTTTTTTGCCCCTTTTTTAAGAAACGATACCAATGCATATAATCAAAATAATAACCAGAATCAGAATCCCAATTCCTCAAATTTCCAAAAATTTCCCACCCCACTTTCGTATCCAAATTAAATAGAAACCTGAAAATCAAAAGCTTATCTTCTGTTGATTTTGTAGGTGATTATGGGGTAATGTATTCGAATTCGGCGAGATGAAGTATTGCCGTGGTCTCAAGGGATGTAGTGGTTGTGAAGGCAATGAGGTTCTCTGTAACAACCCTAGATTTTTGCCTATATATTTTAAATTTGAATTTATTTTATTTTAATTATTTCAAATTTATTTTTATTTCAAATATTTCATTTTAAATATAAATGCTGATCGATAGTTCAAAATAGTATAAATTGGACATTTTACTAAAAAAGTGAATTTCTACTCAAACTGTTTGAACTTTGACTTTTAAAATTAAAATTAAAATCATATTAAATCTTAAATTTTATCTTTTATTTTGAAAATATATGTAATAACTTGAACACTTCTTTTCATTTCGTTGAAAACGGAGTTAAACTATGAAAGTTATGTATATTTCAATATTGAGTGCAATTCACTTATTCTGCAATTTTGTTATTTTTAAATTGTATAAATTATACTTTTTGTCATATTTCATTTTAATCTGGGTCAATATGTTATTGTATGTATATTTTTGTATTATAATAATTTTAAAATAAAGTAAATAATTTTCCAAAGTCAATGGTGATTTATTTGTAATTTCTGGACACCGTTTTGGATTTTAAGCAATTTCTTTAAATCTTTTCCTATTTTATTTAAATTTAATTTTTTTATATGCTAATATTTTATTTAAGTATATTTTGTCTTTTAATATTTCTAAAGTGATGTTTGAATTTTTCCAAAGTTTATTGAATTTAATTCCAAATTTTGAGCCTAATTTCCATTTTTCTGCTATTTTCTTTATTTAAATTATATTTAAATTTAAATTTATATATTTATTTGTGAATGCATCTTTACTTTTATGTTGTTATCTTTGTTATAAATATTTTTACAAGTCCATATAAATTTTCCAAAGTTCATTCTGTTTATTTTCCATTTTTCTAGACAAGTTTGCAATCTTGCGCTATTTTCTTATTTTAACCTTATATCATTAATAAATATTTATATATATCTTATATTTTGTTATATTTTAGAATTTTTGACTGAAATCATTATTATTTTCAGTAATGTAAACTTATATGAATAAATAAAGGAAATACCAAAGGTTTTAAAAGCTTTTGAAACGTAAGTCGTTTCTTTTACCATTCCTCATTTACTCTTTGGCAGTTTTTATTTATTTATTAGCCTTTACTTCTTTTAGCTGTATATTACTTTGTTTGGCCGTGTATTCCAGTCTTCATTCACTAAAAAAAATTTCACTTCTCATTCATTCACGGCTAGGAGAAAAAATTGGGTAATGGCCTTCTCTTTTTGCACTTTTCTTCCATTTTTTCCATACTTTTGTCTTGTTTCTTTCTTCTATTTGCATGGCCTCCTCACTATTTACATGGCCACCACTCTCTACATCTATTCCCTTCCATCATCACCACCTACACTCCAGGTCATGACTATATCCGAGCCAACCATGGTGACAAAACCCCTTAAAATCCAACCTATGCCTTGAAAACATACTAGTTTGAGCCTTGTTGCTTCACCACTTCATTTTCCACCACCACCATCTCTAGCCGCCGCCACCACCTCTGACCAGACCACCACACACCACTCCAACATCATTCTTTATCTGAACTTGAATGGCCAAGCCAAACCACTCCAAGGCCGAGCCCTTTTGTTGACCAAAAACATGCTATTTTGCCTTAAATCCTTCACCAACCCTAAGTGTAACTTCCTCCACTTGTTTAGCCTTGTAGCCGCACCTTTTCCATACCCATACCTGATCCAAACCATGCTCAAACCTGACCTTATTAATCTCCTAGGCCATGCAAACAAGCACAAAGAGCAAGGGCAAAGTCTTTAGTTTTGTTTTATACACCTATTTCTAACATTGTTTAAGTATATCTTGTTTTTGAAACATATGTTTCATATATTTGTTTGTCTCATGTATCCAAGGAGATTTATCTTTGGCTCTCTCAAACTCGAATCATTGTCATGCCATAGTGCTTTTGAAGATCTCAGTTTGTGCTTTTGATCGTTGTCTCCAGCTTATACAAGTGAGTAAATCTCACCAGACGTTTATACTTATACAGATGTGAATTGACACCATTTGAATGTGTAGAACTATTATGTGATGTTATAACTGCCTGTGATTAATTACATATGATGTTAAACCTGTTAAATTTCATGTCGTATCATCTGTTATTATATATATGTTGTTACTGTTCATTTATATCTGCTTATCATACTGCAAGTTCCCTGTAGATTAGAAATCACTATGAGTTGAAATGATACATACCCGAACGGACTTTAGAATCGGGAAAAATCGTTATGGGCTGAAATGATAGGCCTGAACAGTTTTTATTTATTTTACTTAACTTGGGATTGTGGGTTTGAAATGATAGAACCTGGATTTTTCTTTTTAAACTGCGGATTGAAATGATACATATCTGTATCACTTGACCGAGGTTAGAAAACTATATACAGACCCGTTGTTATTTTATAAAGTATTTTGGATAATTTTAAGTATTTTAAAATATAAATTTATGAAATTTTATTTAAATAGGTTTTTAAATGTTTAAAATAAAGAAATTATGATTTTTCTATGAGTTAAAAATGTAATTAATGAATGGTTAAATGGGATTATTAAATATAATTAAGTTTGGAAATTTGGAATTTTGGTTAAAAACGATATTTAGGTATATGAATAAAATGGAAATTTAATTTTATTGGAAATTGGTAAATATGATAATTTGATTAAATTTGGAATTTAAGTGATTTATTAAAGTATTATTGATTTTTCTATGAATTTAAGTGGTTAAATAAATGAATGTTTAAAAGTGATCTTTTAAAAGTATATATTGACTTGGAAATGTAAAATTGGTTTTTTGTTAAAGGTGTAAGTTAACTAAATTTTTTTTTTAGCCTATTTGAGAAATGGAGGAAAGATAAGTGTTAAGTTTCTTATTTAAAAATATGAAGAATTGGAAACTTTTACACTTGAATTTATTTAGTAAATTGTTGAAAATTGGATGTAAGTATAAGAAATTTATTGTATAAAAATAATATGTTAATGAGCATTTTAAAGGTTAAAATATGATTTTAAAATTGTTTATTGGTTTCAAATTGAAGTTTATTATTGGCTGGAAATACACTAAAACCTGGAATTAACTTTTAATAGCATTCAGAAATGCTATAGTTTTCTGAATTGAACTAAAACTGTGTAAAAAGAGCTATTGCAGCATTTCTGAAATGCTATAGTCGCTGTAATTGAACTTATAGGCTAATATTGGACTCATGTCTATTGTAGCATTCTCTGGAAATGCTATAGTGGTCTGCAGTCTTTGCTGAAATCAATTTAAACCTTGTTTTGAAATCTACCGCAGCATTTCTGAAAATGCTGTCTTTGCTGTTTTAAACTAAAATTTAACTAAAACTGAGTTTTAACAGCAGTTTTTAAGAGCTGTCTTTGCTGAATTAAAATGTTTTCAAATATAACTTGTAACAGCTTTTTCTAAATGCTACGAAAGGCTAAAATTTTAATAAATATGATTTTTGACTTAGTAAATGAGCTCAGAATGACTTGAAACTTTGAAATTTGAATACTTGATTTGAAAGTATAATAATTACACTTTTAAAATGATTTTAATTGAATTAAATTGATGGAATATAAATTATTTAAAAGGTGATTTGAGATGATGATAAATGAATGTTATCTTTGAATTTAAAGATGTTTAAGATATGATATATTGAAATGATTTGAAATGTAGTTTTGAGAAGATATGATATTTCGATATATATTAAATGTTTGAAATAAAGTTTCTGAAAGTTATGATATTTTGAAATTAAAATGATTCAAAAATGAAGTTTGAAAGATATGATATTTATGTATTAAAAATGGTTAGAAATGACTTGATATTTGTTTTGATAAATATTTGAATTTGAATGATATGGTTTCTCGATATATTGAAATGATTTTGGAAATGATTAAACCTTTGTTTTGATAAAGATTTGGATTGAAAAGGATATTTTATTTTGAAGTATAAAATATTGTTTTAAAAGTTATAACCACGGGTTATAATAACGATTGGTTGGCAAAGAGACCCGGATCGGATATCTGGCATACTCTCTGTCGATACCAAAAACCACTTTGACAACCGTGTACGTGGTGGAGATTCCAGAATGAAGTAGGATGGTGGTGGCGTTTCCTTTAAGGTAAATGCGTGGACCCGACTCTCGTGAGTTGGCATAAGGTGGCTAAAACAGGAGCGATCGACGGGTTAATAAGGTAGCACCTTTGATCGGACACATCCCTTCGATATTATACTTTGACTTCGGATTGATTCGTGGCCGCTTTTGATTTTTATTTGGGGGTGTGGCTCGAAATGGGCGGTAGCTGCGCGCTACGTGTTACCACCGACCCGGAAGCGTAATTGGTATATCTACCCTGCCATTGCCTAGTTGTGCCGTGTCACCTACCCTATCGCGCCTTGTACGAGTTTCTATTTGTGTTGTGCCTATGGAGTATCCTCTAGTAGCCTCCCGATCAGGAGGTATTACGGTACTGTATAGACTGTTGGCATTATTTGTGTTAAGGGCTATATGGGTAATCCCTTAACGCTATTAAAAAGTAAGTTAATTTTACAAATAGACACTATTGTAATAGCGCAATATACTATATAGTAAATAGTTTAACGGATGCTTAGAGGATGGGCGGTCCCAAGCATCTTCTAAGTTACATGTACTTTTACTACAGTTCACTTGAGTTGGTTCACATTGTATAAGTATGTATGTCCCGACTCGAGTGTTTGTATTTTTTTTTACGCTCGGGTCAGCCTGAGTATTCACAGATTTGGATTTCCACTTTCTGGAGATTGAAATCACTGGAGATTATCTACTTGTCAAGTTTTATCTTTTTCGGTCTGTTGTTCCTTTAAGCTCTTGTATTAGTAGACTTCTATGTAGTGAGACTTCCTTTGTACTTTACTTCTTCTGTTGTATTTTATGTAACTCTGATATTTTTATATAGTAGCTTCATAAACTGTTATTTCTTTACTTCCGCTGCATTATTATTTCTCTGTTTCTGTGATCTGTGATTTTTATTTATTGTATATTTTGAAATTTGCCAAATTTTTATTTACAACGCGGTGTTTTGAGCAATTCAATTCCGGCATGAGTGTCTACCTATGCACTTATAATGGATGCGAATGGTTGAAAATATCGGGTCGTTACAGTTGGTATCAGAGCTTTGGTAGCTGTAGACAAAACTCAGCATATGGAGTGAATGTATTTACAGAATCACTTTCATTTGAGTTTGAATCTCTTCCTTTTTGACTTGATTCCTTTGAATTTTGGAACGTTCCCTGCGGTTCCAAAATCCATTCGTGTCCTTCACTATTCATCTTCTTTTGATTCTGGAGTATCTCATAACTCCGCTTCGAATGATCTTTATAATGAGTTGGCAATCCCGCCAATCTCAAAAAATTGAATTGTAAAAGGGTGAAACTCCTTTACAACTAGCATCGATTCACCAGAGGTTTATATCTATCCTTGGTTTTGATGCTAATGTCTTTTGTTATCCCAAACTCTAACTCTTGAGATTTAATGTAGATTTACCCTAGAAAAATCCATATTGATCTTGTTCTTTAAGTCACGGTTGACCCGGTTAAGGTTGCCCACGATTATTTAAGCTTATCCACCCCCTACTCTGTTATTTAATCATCCTGTCTTTTGTTTCCAATCTATTCTTCCAAACATTTTGAATTGTACTTGTATATCTATGTTTTGTTTTATATAATTTGTCATTTGAGTTGTTGATGTTTGATTTGGGTTTCTGATCGATTCGTCTGATCAACGCTATCGATAGGATTTCTAAAGCACTTTGACAGAACAAACTGACACAATATTATTTTAAAATTTGGTTAATGAAACAAAGTTTGATATAGAAGTAAATTTATGGAACTTAACAAACTGATTCAAATTGATTATTTGAAGTGATAATATTTGATTTATCATTTATTGTTCTATAAATGAATTTATAAATAGTTGTTTATAAATTGATTTGGGAACTGAAATGAATTTAGAACAAGAAATTTGAGAAGTTAATATTCGATGGTTTCAAACATTGTTTAAAGTTTTAAAAGGTTATATTATTTAAAGTATTTTTGAATAGAAATTTGTTTCCAAAGAATTTTAAAAGTTTTAAAAAAATAATGCTCTTCTCTTTGTCGCTGGAAAATTCGGTGATGACCGCGGCATCATCGCCATTCATTTTCGAGTCTCGAAATGAAGAGACCGCCCTGTAATCTTGCTACAGCTTTGTTTTGGGAAATCAAATTGATTTGAATTTCTAAAATGTGACTTGATTTATAATATATATAGACATATGATTTAAATTTTGATTTGATAAGTTATGTACATACATGTTAACGCTAAATTTTGAACGCTAACACCCCGGTGTATGAAGTGTAATTGTGAAAGCACCACTCGATAGCTCGGGAATAGATTATAAGCAGATAATAGCGAAAAAGCAGTAAACAACAGCAATTTTATAGTGGCTCGGCTTAAGAGAGAGCCTACGTCCACTTTGAATATCTTTATTGACGATTTGATTACAAGTCGATGCAATTACACTTTGATTACAACACACTTCGAGTTACAAGTGACTTAGAACAAGTAGCCTAAACTTCAATGTCGATCAAAATATTTGAACTCATGTTGGATATGTATGATTTCTTCGTGAAGTTCCTTGAGGCGTTCTTTGTATCTCAAAAGCTTTAAGTGTTGAAGTAGTTCGGAATGCAGCAGAGTAACAGTGCTTGAAATGAATGAGCCAAAAGTCCCCTGAATGTTGGAGGTGGCCATGTATTTATAGGAGTTTTCAGCCCTGAGTCGTGAGTCGTGTTCGACTCATACTTGACTCGGGGTCGAGTCAAATTAGGTCGTGGCCGACTCATCGAACCAAGCCCTTGGTTTCTCCATGGCTCATTCCTTTGCTGGATTTTAAGCTAAGTCCTGAGTCGCTTACGAGTCAATCCTCATTGGCATAGGCACTGTGGCAATGGACTACGACTCAATGGCTTTAAGTCGTGGACGAGTCATTCTGAGTCATGAGTTGTTAAGTCGTTAACGACTTATCAGGTAGCGGTATATAGGTGAAGCGACTTAGGGACTTATCTTCTTAGGTCGTCAATCCTCTTGAGTCGTTTCTTATGATGAGTCGTGGACTTGTTGAGTCGTTGAGGCGATAGTCTTGATGAGTCGGTAATGCACTGAGTCGGCCTGCCTTGTGAACCGTTAACCCCTTGAGTCGTCCTATCCCTCTAAGTTGCCTTGAGCCTTAACTCGTCAGCTCGCTACCAGTTGGGTCGGTACCTTCCTTAAGTAGATGAGTCGGTAATGCACTGAGTCGGCCTGCTTTGTGAACCGTTAACCCCTTGAGTCGTCCTATCCCTCTAAGTTGCCTTGAGCCTTAACTCGTCAGCTAACTGAGTCGCTACCAGTTGAGTCGGTACCTTCCTTAAGTAGATGAGTCGGTCTAGTCCTTAAGTAGATGAGTCGTTGAGTAAAACGAGGTTAACAATACATTTATTTATCTCTAAATGGTTTGAAGAAATCGAAAATTTAATTCTTAAATTCAATTATAAAAAGAAAATCAAAATTTTGGATGAATATTCAAGGATGAAATGATTTAATTGGAAAGTTTTATTTGTATAATGCAATTGCATTCAAATATAACTTACCTTAATTTCAGAAGTTAATAATGTAATTGGATAATATACAATATAAAAATATTTTATAGATAAAACCTGAGTGGTTATAATAAATGTTATACACTTAAATTTTAATTATAAATGATTAACAAAGGAACATATAATAAAGGGTAATTGAATAACTTACAATAAAATAATGTTAAAAGAACTAAAAATAAAAGAAAGCAGTTATAATAAGTGTAAGTATATTTAACATAAGTGATAAATATATTGAGAGGAATAATTTTAATTGTAATTGGGAATAAAGAAGAATAAAATTTATTAAGTACACAGTGAGTGTAATAAATGATTATTTTTCAAACCCATGGTTTTAAAAATTGTTAATTTAAGATGATTGGATAATAAGATAATGAAATTTGGGATAGTTAAGATTTATTTAACTTGTGTAAAGATTTATTCTCTATTTAAGTTGAAATTTCCATGCTTTCAAATTTATTTCCTTATTTTGTTTTTCAAACTATCTTTTTGTTGTACTTATTATCCTTATCTTCCAACAGACTGGTATAGGCATCTTTCTATAATCTTTCCGTTTAGAAATCTTTCAATAATCTTTGATAATCTTTGGTAATCATTTTGAATCCACCTTTTTCGTGCTTGTGTTCTTAATTTTGGAGAATCTTGGAAAGATCATCTCCACCTTGTTAAACTTACCTATAACAACAGTTATCAGATGTAATTTCAATCTTCTTGTCATCTTATCTTAATCCTATTTTACTTTATCTTTCTCTGTGCTTTTCTGTACCTCATTCCTTTTCGAGGACGAAAAGTTTTGAGTGGGGGAGAGTGTAACAACCCTAGATTTTTGCCTATATATTTTAAATTTGACTTTATTTTATTTTAATTATTTTAAATTAATTTTTATTTCAAAAATATTTCATTTTAAATATAAATGCTGATCTATAGTTCAAAATAGTATAAATTGGACATTTTACTAAAAAAGTGAATTTCTACCCAAGCTGTTTGAACTTTGACTTTTAAAATTAAAATTAAAATCATTTTAAATCTTAAATTTTATCTTTTATATGAAAATATATGTAATAACTTGAACATTGCTTTTCGTTTCGTTGAAAACGGAGTTAAACTGTGAAAGTTATGTATATTTCAATATTGAGTGCAATTTGTTTATTCTGCAATTTTGTTATTTTCAAATTGTATAAATTATATTTTTTGTCATATTTCATTTTAATCTGGGTCAATATGTTATTGTATGTATATTTTTGTATTATAATAATTTTAAAATAAAGTAAACAATTTTCCAAAGTCAATGGTGATTTATTTGTAATTTCTGGACACCGTTTTGGATTTTTAAGCAATTTCTTTAAATATTTTCCTATTTTCTTTAAATTTAATTCCTTTTATGTGTTAATATTTTATTTTAATTATATTTTGTCTTTTAATATTTTTAAAGTGATGTTTGAATTTTTCCAAAGCTTATTGAATTTAGTTCCAAATTTTAAGCCTAGTTTCCATTTTTCTGCTATTTTCTTTATTTAAATTATATTTAAATTTAAATTTATATATTTATTTGTGAATGCATATTTACTTTGATGTTGTTATCTTTGTTATAAATATTTTTAGAAGTCCAAATAAATTTTCCAAAGTTCATTCTGTTTATTTTCCATTTTTCTAGACTAGTTTGCAATCTTGCGCTATTTTCTTATTTAAACCATATATCATTAATAAATATTTATATATATCTTATATTTTGTTATATTTTCAAATTTGTGACTGAAATAATTATTATTTTCAGTAATGTAAACTTATATGAATAAATAAAGGAAATACCAAAGGTTTTAAAAGCTTTTGAAACGTAAGTCGTTTCTTTTACCATTTCCTTATTTACTCTTTGGCAGTTTTTATTTATTTATTAGCCTTTACTTCTTTTGGCTGTATATTACTTTGTTTGGCCGTGTATTCCAGTCTTCATTCACTAAAAAAAATTCACTTGTCATTCATTCACGGCTAGGAGAAAAAATTGGGTAATGGCCTCCTCCTTTTGCACTTTTTCATCCATTTTTTCCATACTTTTGTCTCGTTTCTTTCTTCTATTTGCATAGCCTCCTCACTATTGCCATGGCCACCACTCTCTACATCTATTCCCTGCCATCATCACCACCTACACTCCAGGTCATGACCATATCCGAGCCAACCATGGTGACAAAACCCCTCAAAATCCAACCTATGCCTTGAAAACATGCTAGTTTGAGCCTTGTTGCTTCACCACTTCATTTTCCACCACCACCACCTCTAGCCGCCGCCACCACCTCTGACCAGACCACCACACACCACTCCAACATCATTCCAGATCTGAACTTGAATGGCCAAGCCAAACCACTCCAAGGCCGAGCCCTTTTGTTGACCAAAAACATGCTATTTTGCCTTAAACCCTTCACCTACCCTAAGTGTTACTTCCTCCACTTGTTTAGCCTTGTAGCCGCAGCTTTTCCATACCTATACCAGATCCAAACCATGCTCAAACCTGACCTTATTGATCCCCTAGGCCATGCAAACAAGCATAGAGAGCAAGTGCAAAGTCTTTAGTTTTGTTTTATACACCTATTTCTAACATTGTTTAAGTATATCTTGTTTTTAAACATATGTTTCATATATTTGTTTGTCTCATGTATCCAAGGAGATTTATCTTTGGCTCTCTAAAACTCGAATCATTGTCGTGCCATAGTGCTTTTTAAGATCTCAGTTTGTGCTTTTGATCGTTATCTCTAGCTTATACAAGTGAGTAAATCTCACCAGACGTTTATACTTATACAAATGTGAATTGACACCATTTGCATGTGTAGAACTATTATGTGATGTTATAACTGCCTGTGATTAATTACATATGATGTTAAACCTGTTAATTTCATGTCGTATCATCTGTTATTATATATATGTTGTTACTGTTCATTTATATCTGCTTATCACACTGCAAGTTCCCTGTAGATTAGAAATCACTGTGGGTTGAAATGATACATACTCGAACGGGCTTTAGAATCAGGAAAAATCGTTATGGGCTGAAATGATAGGCCTGAACGGTTTTTATTTATTTTATTTAACTTGGGATTGTGGATTTGAAATGATAGAACCTGGATTTTTCTTTTTAAACTGCGGATTGAAATGATACATATCTGTATCACTTGACCTAGGTTAGAAAACTATATACAGACCCGTGGTTATTTTATAAAGTATTTTGGATAATTTTAAGTATTTTAAAATATAAATTTATGAAATTTGATTTAAATAGGTTTTTAAATGTTTAAAATAAAGAAATTATGATTTTTCTATGAGTTAAAAATGTAATTAATGAATGGTTAAATGGGATTATTAAATATAACTTAAGTTTGGACATTTGGAATTTTGGTTAAAAACGATATTTAGGTATATGAATAAAATGGAAATTTAATTTTATTGGAAATTGGTAAACATGATAATTTGATTAAATTTGGAATTTAAGTGATTTGTTAAAGTATTATTTATTTTTCTATGAATTTAAGTGGTTAAATAAATGAATGTTTAAAAGTGATTTTTTAAAAGTATATATTGACTTGGAAATGTAAAATTGGTTTTTAGTTAAAGGTTTAAGTTAACTAAATTTTTTTTAGTTTAGTTGAGAAATGGAGGAAAGATAAGTGTTAAGTTGCTTATTTAAAAATATGAAGAATTGGAAACTTTTACACTTGAATTTATTTAGTAAATTGTTGAAAATTGGATGTAAGTATAAGAAATTTATTGTATAAAAATAATATGTTAATGAGCATTTTAAAGGTTAAAATATGATTTTAAAAATGTTTATTGGTTTTAAATTGAAGTTTATTATTGGCTGGAAATACACTAAAACCTGGAATTAACTTTTAATAGCATTCAGAAATGCTATAGTTTTCTGAATTGAACTAAAATTGTGTAAAAAGAGCTATTGCAGCATTTCGAAAATGCTGTAGTTGCTGTAATTGAACTTATAGGGTAATATTGGATTCAGGTCTATTGTAGCATTCTCTGGAAATGCTATAGTGGTCTGCAGTCTTTGCTGAAATCAAATTTAAACCTTGTTTTGAAATCTGAGCTACCGCAGCATTTCTGAAAATGCTGTCTTTGCTGTTTTAAACTAAAATTTAACTAAAACTGAGTTTTAACAGCAGTTTTTAAGAGCTGTCTTTGCTGAATTAAAATGTTTTCAAGTATAACTTATAACAGCGTTTTCTAAATGCTATGAAAGACTGAAATTTTAATAAATATGATTTTTGACTTAGTAAATGAGCTCACAATGACATGAAACTTTAAAATTTGAATACTTGATTTGAAAGAATAATCATTACATTTTTAAAATGATTTTAATTGAATTAAATTGATGGAATATAAATTATTTAAAAGGTGATTTGAGATGATGATAAATGAATGTTATCTTTGAATTTAAAGATGTTTAAGATATGATCTATTGAAATGATTTGAAATGTAGTTTCGAGAAGATATGATATTTCGATATATATTAAATGTTTGAAATAAAGTTTTTGAAAGTTATGATATTTTGACATTAAAATGATTCAAAAATGAAGTTTGAAAAATATGATATTTATGTATTAATAATGGTTAGAAATGACTTGATATTTATTTTGATAAATATTTGAATTTGAATGATATGGTATGTCGATATATTGAAATGGTTTTGGAAATGATTAAATCTTCATTTTGATAAAGATTTGTATTGAAAAGGATATTTTATTTTGAAGTATAAAATATTGTTTTAAAAGTTATAACCATGGGTTATAATAACCATTGGTTGGCAAAGAGACCGTGATCGGATATCTGGCAACTCTCTGTCGATACCGAAAACCACTTTGACAACCGTGTACGCGGTGGAGATTCCAGAATGAAGTAGGATGGTGGTGGCGTTTCCTTTAAGGTAAATGCGTGGACCCGACTCCCGTGAGTTGGCATAAGGTGGCTAAAATAGGAGCGATCGACGGGTTAATAAGGTAGCACCTTTGATCGGACACATCTCTTCGATATTATACTTTGACTTTGGATTGATTCGATGGCTACTTTTGATTTTTATTTGGGGGTGTGGCTCGAGGTGGGCGGTAGCTGCGTGCTACGCGTTACCACCGACCCGGAAGCGTAATTGGTATATCTACCCTGGCATTGCCTAGTTGTGCCGTGTCACCTACCCTATCGCGCCTTGTATGAGTTTCTATTTGTGTCGTACCTATGGAGTATCCTCTGGTAGCCTCCCGATCAGGGGGTATTACGGTACTGTATAGACTATTGGCATTATTTGTGTTAAGGGCTATATGGGTAATCCCTTAACGCTATTAAAAAGTAAGTTTATTTTACAAATAGACACTATTGTAATAGCGCAATATACTATATAGTAAATAGTTTAACGGATCCTTAGAGGATGGGCGGCCCCAAGCATCTTCTAAGTTACATGTACTTTTACTACAGTTCACTTGAGTTGGTTCACATTGTATAAGTATGTATGTCCTGACTCGAGTGTTTGTATTTTTATTTACGCTCGGGTTAGCCTGATTATTCACATATTTGGATTTCCACTTTCTGGAGATTGAAATCACTGGAGATTATCTACTTGTCGAGTTTTGTCTTTTGCGGTCTGTTGTTCCTTTAAGCTCTTGTATTAGTAGACTTCTATGTAGTGAGACTTCCTTTGTACTTTACTTCTTCTGTTGTATTTTATGTAACTCTGATATTTTTATATAGTAGCTTCATAAACTGTTATTTCTTTACTTCCGCTGCATTATTATTTCTCTGTGTCTGTGATCTGTGATTTTTATTTATTGTATATTTTGAAATTTGCCAAATTTTTATTTACAACGCGGTGTTTTGAGCAATTCAATTCCGGCATGAGTGTCTACCTATGCACTTATAATGGATGCGAATGGTTGAAAATATCGGGTCGTTACATTCTCGAGTTGCGTGATGGAATTGTGGTAGTGTTTGCTTGCAGAGTTCGATTGGGGGTATTCGAGGCAAGTCAGTGTAGTTGCTGTTCAAAAACTTTTTCGAAGTCAGGTTCGAATTGCGGTGGAGGTCACGGTGGAGTTTGACGATGGTTGCGAGTTTGGGAAGTTCGGTTTTGGGTGTTTTGGGTATTCGAGTTGGGTGGTTGTTTAAGTGTGCTTGGTGGCTGAAGGATGATGATCGAGGATGATCTCGTTGCAGTGCAGCAGAGGTAAAAGAAGTGGTTGAAGTTGTAAGTAGTTTCGTGCTAGTCTAAAAATTTTTGTTTCTTTTTCTGAAGTCTCGATGGTTTGTTTGCGGCAAGGTCAGTGGAGTTGGATTTGATGGCGGTTGTGCTCGGTTGCTGTAGAGAGGAGATGACAGCAAGTTATAGAGGGGAGTGGATGTATGTGTACGGTGAAGTGCAAAAAAGAGAAGATTGTGATGTGTTGACTGTAGTTGAATTGAAGGTTGAAGAAGAAGAAATGTTTTTGTAGGGGTATAGAAGGAAGAAGGAGCAGTGTGGTATGCAGTTGTTTGCAAGAATGTGCAATGATGATGCAAACAACAGTATGCTCGAGGAAGCGATTTTTGGGTATATAAAGTGGCAGCAGGGATGAGTGTGAATTAACGGTAGAATGAAAGAGACAGTGGCAATAGTTGGGTTGAGTACTATGATTTGATTGTTGCTAGGCGAAATTTGGTGGCAGTGGATAGTTAGGTGGGAATGGAATGGCAGCAGAGTGGTGATAGATGAAAAAGAAGTGGTTTTGGGGTGATGGAGGACAGTGTAAACGGTAAAAATAGCTTTAACGCTAACAGCCAATGTATATCGTGATGAAGTGAAAGCACCACCCGCTTGCACGGGAACCAAAGTCAATAAAAAAAATAGCAGAAAGTAAAAGAGACAGAGATTTTTATAGTGGTTCGGCTTCTAGCAAGCCTACATCCACTTTACATCCTCCATTACCTTTTTCGAGCACACTTTTACAAGATTACAACACCTTTACAACACGATTGATTGATTACAACACTTTTACAATTCACTTTCGAGTTTACAACACAATTGAAGAAGGAGATTAGAACTTCGATCATAGATTGTTCCTCGGATCCATGCTGGATGGAGTAGATGCATTGATGAAGAATCTTCAATGGTTGAGGTGCTCGGAGAGTCGAGAAATCAGCAGAGTTTAGGCGCCTTGAAATCCAGAAAAAGTCCCCCTCGAATGTGGAGTTGGTGGAGTATTTATAGGTGAAAATCAGGTCTAGGTCTGTTGGAGCGACCTATGGTGGGTCGTAGGTCGTTGGTGACCTAGTGGAGCGGCAGAAGAAGGAAGGCGACCTAAGGGATAACGGCATTAGAATGTATGGCCTGGAGCGACCTAAAAAGACGGGGTATGGTTTAGGTCGCGAGCTGCGGGTTAAGGTTAGGTCGTGAGCTACGGGTTAAGGTTAGGTCGCGAGCTATTGGTTAGAGTTAGGTCGCGAGTTACAGGTTAAGGTTAGGTCACGAGCTATGGGTTAAGGTTAGGTCGCGAGCTATGGGTTAGAGTTAGGTCGCGAGCAACCTAACTTAGAGGGATAGATTGCTAACTCGTGAAGTCTTAGGTCGCTAAGTTTTTAGGTCGCGAACTCTTTAGGTCGTCCCACTTTTAGGTCGTGATATCTCCTAGGTCGCTGCAGCCTTAGGTCGCGACTTCCTGTGAGTTGTTAACTCGTTTAGTTTTAGGTCGTTGGACCACTGGGTTACTTTACGCCTTAAGTCGCTGAGCCTCTTAGGTCGGCAGGAAGTAGGTCGCTGAGACCTGGAGAATGTTAGGTCGCTGGAAACCTTAACTCGTTAAGTTGGATACATGGCTAAGTCCCTAGGTCGTGGACTATTTAGGTCGCTAACACCGTAGCGGTGGCGTTGCCCCCGCACCCCCACCTTGGGGGGTTGGCACCCTCCCGGACCCCCCTCCGTAGGGGATCTTAGATGAGAAATCATTCAACGGAACTTGCTTTGTTGAGATGCTGAGTTGACCAATCTTTGAGACGAGCTATCTTGCTATTCTCGGTCGATCTTTTGATATCACGGCCTTGCTAAAAAGGCGGGATAACACTTGCCCCCCAAAACATGCCTTGCGGTAGGAAGGTGTGTTTTGTAATGCCATAATCCGTACGTTCATATCGTGTTGACAACCTGTAAAGGAATTGACAGTTTTATATGGCCCCAAAATGACGAACGTTCGAGATCGAGCTATTTGGGATGAAGCGCGGCCGTTCATGGTCAAGCGCTTAACTTCAAGTGACGACCATTTTTGGTCAAGTCATTTGAGGTGAAGTGCGGCCCTGCGCGGTCAAGCGTCTAAATCCATGCGATGATCGTTCGGAATCGGGTCACTTGTAGTGAAATGTGATCATTCATGGTCAAGCGCTTTACTTCGAATGACGACCATTCGGGGGTCAAGCCACTCGTGGTAAAGTGCAGCCCTGCGTAATCAAAATGACAACCTTTCATGGTCAAGCGCTTTACTTCAAATGACGACCATTTGGGATCGAGCCATTTGTGGTAAAGTGCGGCCCTGTGCGGTCTAGTGGTAGAGCTCAACCGCTCATGGTCAGGCGCCTTACTTCAAATGACGACCATTCGGGGTCGAGTCATTTGTAGTAAAGTGCGACCCTGAGCGATCAAGTGGTAAAGCGTGGCCGCTCGCGGTCAAGCGCTTAACTTCAAATGACGATCGTATGGGATCGGGCCATTCGAGGTGAAGCACGGCCGTCCGTGGTCAAGCACTCAACTTTGTATGATGATCAGGATCAGGTGAAGTGAGTTGAAATGCAACCGTCCACAGTCAAACGCTTTACTTCAAACGACGACCATTCGTAGTCGGGCCATTTGAGGTGAAAGTGCGACTGTAGGCGGTGTGAAGCGCGACCGTTCATAGTCAAGCGCTTAACTTCAAACGACGACCATTCGTGATCTAGTTATTTGAGGTCAAGTGCGGCCCTACGTGGTCAAGCACTTAAATCTATGTGACGATCGCTTAGGATCGAGTTATGAATTGAAGCGCGGTCGACCACAGACAAGCGACTGTTAGCGGTCAAGCACTTAAATCCTTGAGTTTTTGACCTGTTCAAAGTCGGGTGCCTGTTCATAGGACTTAATCATTGAGACTGTTCGAAGTCGGGTGCCTGTTCGTAGGGCTTGATGATGCCTGTTCGTAGGGCTTACACATTTCGAAATCATGAAAAATCAAATATTCAACTGAAAAGTTGTCAAGTAGAAATGTCTGAAAAAGTCAGATCCAAACAATCGAAGCAAATCGTGAAAGCAATGTGGAATCAAATCCAAACATCGGAAGCAAATCATGAAAGCACAGTAGAGTCAAACTCAAACATCAGAAGCAAAACATGAAAGCCATGTAGAGTCCAACTCAATCACCAGAAACAAGTCATGAAAACAATGTCAAGCATAGTCCAAACACAGAAGGCAAAGTAATCAGTCATCAGAAGTAAAATACAAAAGTAAAGTAGTCAACCATCAGAAGTAAAATTCAAAAGCAAAGAATTGACGTCCGAGTGCAAACATCTACATCAATATGATTTATAGTTGTATCAGAGCATGCCTGGGAATCGATCATGGTCCCATACATGTGTGAACAACTTAATTGTGTTGATGTAGATTTTCCACTCATTCGTCATAACCTCAATTATTCGATGATAGCTCGACGCTTTGATCCTGAGGCGTCTCCAGTTGGTGCAGGTGGTCGTTCTTGTTCCACCGTTGCAGCCTTCTTTTTCACATATTGAGATAGCAAACCATCCCGGATATGCCCCTCAATTTCATCTTTCAAGTGCCTGCAATCATTCGTGCTATGACCATTTAGCTCATGGAACAAGCAATAATTGTCCGACTTTTTCTCGTTGTTAGTTGGATCTCTCTTAGTTGGATTTCAATAAGGAACATGTCCCTTGGTGTCTTGATAGATTCGCTCCAATGTCTCATTCAACTCTGCGTACGAGGTGAATCTCAACCTCCGTTGTTGGCGTGCTGATTTATCATTGTTATCCTCAACCTTTCGTTTGCCTTTGCTGGTTTCTGCACATTTCCTGGGAGGATTCCCGCTTTTAACAACAAAAACATCGGTTCCTTCTCCTTCTTCCATATCAGCCTTTGCGTCCTCTAATCGTAAGAACCCTTCGGCTCATGGAAAAATTCTCCCAAATCCATAGGAGGATCTTTGGTCAATGAGTTCTTGAACTCTGTGTCATCAGCTATGCCCGACACAGCTGCCATTAGAACCATGGATGGATCTGGTCGATCCACCGATGCCGCGGCTACGTTGAATCGCGTCAAAAAACTTCTCAAAGATTCTTCGGTTCTTTGCTTTAGTACTGTCAAACTCATAACATTCTTGGGCCTCGAGATGTGGACCCTGATTTGCCTCATAAACCTCTCAATCAAATCATTCCACATTTCAATCGATCCATTTTCCAATTGTCTGAACCATAGTGCCGCAATATCTGTCAAGTACAATGGAAAGCACCGGGCCATAACTTCCTTTGATGCCTCCAGCACTTCCATATGCCTCATATATTTTGTCAGATGAACTGTAGGGTCTGTCCTTCCATTATACATGTCCAGCGATGGTAGCTTAAAGTCTGGTGGGTTCTTAGCTCGCCTGATTGCTATGGTAAAAGGACTCCTATTCACATCCTCCATGTCCTTATTTACCAAACCACCTCTCATAGCCTTTTTGACCATTTCTACTGATCTGTCGTTGTCACCGAGCGATAGTCCTCGCCCATTGCCTTCGTCTTGCCCCCCCCCGAGTTCACGAGGGGACGGTGGAATTTGTTCTTCTGGTTGGGCTTCTGTTCCTCTTTGATTCTACGCTCCAAATTGCTCAATCTGATGAAACAAATTCTGGACCAAATCCTCTTGCCTTTTCATCATTGCCTCCATCTCCTCTCTTATAACGAAGGCTGAAGTGTGGCTTGCTTTCGAAGAAGCCTCTTGACTTCCTCTTTTCTCACTATTCTCCGGTCTTTGTAGTCTACTTGATCGCCTTACCATGATTCTTTGGATTTCAGTCTCAATCGCTCAGATCCAACTCTTGATTAATAGGATTCCTGAGTTCAGTTCTTAGTGAAAGCACCAAAATGTTAACGGTAAAAATAGCCTTAACGCTAACACCCAGTGTATATCGTGATGAAGTGAAAGCACCAGCCGCTTGCACGGGAACCAAAGTCAATAAAAAAAATAGCAGGAAAGTAAAAGCAAGCCTACATCCACTTTACATCCTCCATTACCTTTTTCGAGCACACTTTTACAAGATTACAACACCTTTAACCATGATTGATTGATTACAACACTTTTACAATTCACTTTCGAGTTTACAACACAATTGAAGAAGGAGATTAGAACTTTGATCATAGATTGTTCCTCGGATCCATGCTGGATGGAGTAGATGCATTGATGAAGAATCTTCAATGGTTGAGGTGCTCCAAGGGTCGAGAAATCAGCAGAGTGTAGGCGCCTTGAAATCCAGAAAAAGTCCCCCTCGAATGTGGAGTTGGTGGAGTATTTATAGGCGAAAATCAGGTCTAGATCGGTTGGAGCGACCTATGGTGGGTCGTAGGTTGTTGGCGACCTAGTGGAGCAGCAGAAGAAGGAAGGCGACCTAAGGGATAACGGCATTAGAATGTATGGCCTGGAGCGACCTAAAAAGGCGGGGTATGCTTTAGGTCGCGAGCTACGGGTTAAGGTTAGGTCGTGAGCTACGGGTTAAGGTTAGGTCGCGAGCTACGGGTTAGAGTTAGGTCGCGAGGTACGGGTTAAGGTTAGGTCGCGAGCTACGTGTTAAGGTTAGGTCGCGAGTTACGGGTTAGAGTTAGGTCGCGAGCGACCTAACTTGGAGGGATAGATTGCTAACTCGTGAAGTCTTAGGTCGCTAAGTTTTTAGGTCGCGAACTCTTTAGGTCGTCCCACTTTTAGGTCGTGATGTCTCCTAGGTCGCTGCAGCCTTAGGTCGTGACTTCCTGTGAGTTGTTAACTCGTTTAGTTTTAGGTCGTTGGACCACTGGGTTACTTTACGCCTTAAGTCGCTAAGCCTCTTAGGTCGGCAGGAAGTAGGTCGCTGAGACCTGGAGAATGTTAGGTCGTTGGAAACCTTAACTCGTTAAGTCGGATACATGGCTAAGTCGCTAGGTCGTGGACTTTTTAGGTCGCTAGCACCGTAGCGGTGGCGTTGCCCCCGCACCACCACCTTGGGGGTTGGCACCCCCCCGAGACCCCCCCTCCGTAGGGGATCTTAGATGAGAAATTATTCAACGGAACTTGCTTTGTTGAGATGCTGAGTTGACCAATCTTTGAGACGAGCTATCTTGCTTTTCTCGGTCGATATTTTGATATCACGGCCTTGCTAAAAAGGCGGGATAACACTTGCCCCCCAAAACATGCCTTGCGGTAGGAAGGTGTGTTTTGTAATGCCATAATCCGTACGTTCATATCCTGTTGACAACCTGTAAAGGAATTGACAGTTTTATATGGCCCCAAAATGACGACCGTTCGAGATCGAGCTATTTGGGATGAAGCGCGGCCGTTCATGGTCAAGCGCTTAACTTCAAGTGACGACCATTTGTGGTCAAGTCATTTGAGGTGAAGTGCGGCCCTGCGCGGTCAAGCGTCTAAATCCATGCGATGATCGTTCGGAATCGGGTCATTTGTAGTGAAATGTGATCATTCATGGTCAAGCGCTTTACTTCGAATGACGACCATTCGGGGGTCAAGCCACTCGTGGTAAAGTGCGGCCCTGCGTAATCAAAATGACAACCTTTCATGGTCAAGCGCTTTACTTCAAATGACGACCATTCGGGATCGAGCCATTTGTGGTGAAGTGTGGCCCTGTGCGGTCTAGTGGTAGAGCTTAACCGCTCATGGTCAAGCGCGTTACTTCAAATGACGACCATTCGGGGTCGAGTCATTTGTAGTAAAGTGCGACCCTGAGCGATCAAGTGGTAAAGCGCGTCCGCTCGCGGTCAAGCGCTTAACTTCAAATGACGATCGTATGGGATCGAGCCATTCGAGGTGAAGCACGGCCGTCCGTGGTCAAGCACTCAACTTTGTATGATGATCAGGATTAGGTGAAGTGAGTTGAAATGCAACCGTCCACAGCCAAGTGCTTTACTTCAAACGACGACCATTCGGAGTCGGGCCATTTGAGGTGAAAGTGCGACTGTTGGCGGTGTGAAGCGCGGCCGTTCATAGTCAAGCGCTTAACTTCAAACGACGACCATTCGTGATCTAGTCATTTGAGGTCAAGTGCGGCCCTGCGCGGTCAAGCACTTAAATCTATGTGACGATCGCTTAGGATCGAGTTATGAATTAAAGCGCGGTCGACCACAGTCAAGCGACTGTTGGCGGTCAAGCACTTAAATCCTTGAGTTTTTGACCTGTTCAAAGTCGGGTGCCTGTTCGTAGGACTTAATCATTGAGACTGTTCGAAGTCGGGTGCCTGTTCGTAGGGCTTGATGATGCCTGTTCATAGGGTTTACACATTTCGAAATCATGAAAAATCAAATATTCAACTGAAAAGTTGTCAAGTAGAAATGTCTGAAAAAGGCAGATCCAAACAATCGAAGCAAATCGTGAAAGCAATGTGGAATCAAATCCAAACATCGGAAGCAAATCATGAAAGCACAGTAGAGTCAAACTCAAACATCAGAAGAAAACATGAAAGCCATGTAGAGTCAAACTCAATCATCAGAAAGAAGTCATGAAAACAATGTCAAGCATAGTCCAAACACAGAAGGCAAAGTAATCAGTCATCATAAGTAAAATACAAAAGTAAAGTAGTCAACCATCAGAAGTAAAATTCAAAAGCAAAGAATTGACGTCCGAGTGCAAACATCTACATCAGTATGATTTATAGTTGTATCAGAGCATGCCTGGGAATCGATCTTGGTCCCATACATGTGTGAACAACTTAATTGTGTTGATGTAGATTTTCCACTCATTCGTCATAACCTCAATTATTCGATGATAGGTCGACGCTTTGATCCTGAGGCGTCTCCAGTTAGTGCAGGTGGTCGTTCTTGTTCCACCGTTGCGGCCTTCTTTTTCACATATTGAGATAGCAAACCATCCCGGATATGCCCCTCAATTTCATCTTTCAAGTGCCTGCAGTCATTCGTGCTATGACCATTTAGCTCATGGAACAAGCAATACTTGTCCGACTTTTTCTCGTTGTTAGTTGGATCTCTCTTAGTTGGATTTCAATAAGGAACATGTCCCTTGGTGTCTTGATAGATTCGCTCCAATGTCTCATTCAACTCTGCGTACGAGGTGAATCTCAACCTCCGCTGTTGGCGTGCTGATTTATCATTGTTATCCTCAGCCTTTCGTTTGCCTTTGTTGGTTTCTGTAAGGATTCCCGCTTTTAACAACAAAAACATCGGTTCCTTCTCCTTCTTCTATATCAGCCTTTGCATCCTCTAATCGTAAGAACCCTTCGGCCTCATGGAAAAATTCTCCCAAATCCATAGGAGGATCTTTGGTCAATGAGTTCTTGAACTCTATGTCATCAGCTATGCCCGACACAGCTGCCATTAGAACCATGGATGGATCTGGTCGATCCACCGATGCCGCGGCTGCGTTGAATCGCGTCAAAAAACTTCTCAAAGATTCTTCGGTTCTTTGCTTTAGTACTGTCAAACTCATAACATTCTTGGGCCTCGAGATGTGGACCCTAAATTGCCTCATAAACCTCTCAATCAAATCATTCCACGTTCCAATCGATCCATTTTCCAATTGTCTGAACCATAGTGCCGCAATATCTGTCAAGTACAATGGAAAGCACCGGGCCATAACTTCCTTTGATGCCCCCAGCACTTCCATATGCCTCATATATTTTGTCAGATGAACTGTAGGGTCTGTCCTTCCATTATACATGTCCAGCGATGGTAGCTTAAAGTCTGGTGGGTTCTTAGCTCGCCTGATTGCTATGGTAAAAGGACTCCTATTCACATCCTCCATGTCCTTATTTACCAAACCACCTCTCATAGCCTTTTTGACCATTTCTACTGATCTGTCGTTGTCACCGAGCGATAGTCCTCGCCCATTGCCTTCGTCTTGCCCCCCCCCGAGTTCACGAGGGGACGGTGGAATTTGTTCTTCTGGTTGGGCTTCTGTTCCTCTTTGATTCTACGCTCTAAATTGCTCAATCTGATGAAACAAATTCTGGATCAAATCCTCTTGCCTTTTCATCATTGCCTCCATCTCCTCTCTTGTAACGAAGGCTGAAGTGTGGCTTGCTTTCGAAGAAGCCTCTTGACTTCCTCTTTGCTCACTATTCTCCGGTCTTCGTAGTCTACTTGATCGCCTTACCATGATTCTTTGGATTTCAGTCTCAATCTCTCAGATCCAACTCTTGATTAATAGGATTCCTGAGTTCAGTTCTCAGTGAAAGCACCAAAATGATAACGGTAAAAATAGCCTTAACGCTAACACCCAGTGTATATCGTGATGAAGTGAAAGCACCACCCGCTTGCACGGGAACCAAAGTCAATAAAAAAATAGCAGGAAAGTAAAAGAGACAGAGATTTTTATAGTGGTTCGGCTTCTAGCAAGCCTACATCCACTTTACATCCTCCATTACCTTTTTCGAGCACAGTTTTACAAGATTACAACACCTTTAACCACGATTGATTGATTACAACACTTTTACAATTCACTTTCGAGTTTACAACACAATTGAAGAAGGAGATTAGAACTTTGATCATAGATTGTTCCTCGGATCCATGCTGGATGGAGTAGATGCATTGATGAAGAATCTTCGATGGTTGAGGTGCTCGGAGAGTCGAGAAATCAGCAGAGTGTAGGCGCCTTGAAATCCAGAAAAAGTCCCCCTCGAATGTGGAGTTGGTGGAGTATTTATAGGTGAAAATCAGGTCTAGATCGGTTGGTGTGACCTATAGTGGGTCGTAGGTCGTTGGCGACCTAGTGGAGTGGCAGAAGAAGGAAGGCGACCTAAGGGATAACGGCATTAGAATGTATGGCCTGGAGCGACCTAAAAAGGCGGGGTATGCTTTAGGTCGCGAGCTACGGGTTAAGGTTAGGTCGTGAGCTACGGGTTAAGGTTAGGTCGCGAGCTACGGGTTAGAGTTAGGTCACGAGCTACGGGTTAAGGTTAGGTCACGAGCTACGGGTTAAGGTTAGGTCGCGAGCTACGGGTTAGAGTTAGGTCGCGAGCGACCTAACTTGGAGGGATAGATTGCTAACTCGTGAAGTCTTAGGTCGCTAAGTTTTTAGGTCACGAACTCTTTAGGTCGTCCCACATTTAGGTCGTGATGTCTCCTAGGTCGCTGCAGCCTTAGGTCGCGACTTCCTGTGAGTTGTTAAATCGTTTAGTTTTAGGTCGTTGGACCACTGGGTTACTTTACGCCTTAAGTCGCTGAGCCTCTTAGGTCGGCAGGAAGTAGGTCGCCGAGACCTGGAGAATGTTAGGTCGCTGGAAACCTTAACTCGTTAAGTCGGATACATGGCTAAGTCGCTAGGTCGTGGACTTTTTAGGTCGCTAACACCGTAGCAGTGGCGTTGCCCCCGCACCCCCATCTTCGGGGTTGGCACCCCCCCTGGATCCCCCCTCCGTAGGGGTTCTTAGATGAGAAATCATTCAACGGAACTTGCTTTGTTGAGATGCTGAGTTGACCAATCTTTGAGACGAGCTATCTTGCTTTTCTCGGTCGATATTTTGATATCACGGCCTTGCTAAAAAGGCGGGATAACACTAGCCCCCCTAAAACATGCCTTGCGGTAGGAAGGTGTGTTTTGTAATGCCATAATCCGTACGTTCATATCCTGTTGACAACCTGTAAAGGAATTGACAGTTTTATATGGCCCCAAAATGACGACCGTTCAAGATCGAGCTATTTGGGATGAAGCGCGGCCGTTCATGGTCAAGCGCTTAACTTCAAGTGACGACCATTTGTGGTCAAGTCATTTGAGGTGAAGTGCGGCCCTGCGCGGTAAAGCGTCTAAATCCATGCGATGATCGTTCGGAATCGGGTCATTTGTAGTGAAATGTGATCATTCATGTTCAAGCGCTTTACTTCGAATGACGACCATTCGGGGGTCAAGCCACTCATGGTAAAGTGCGGCCCTGCGTAATCAAAATGACAACCTTTCATGGTCAAGCGCATTACTTCAAATGACGACCATTCGGGATCGAGCCATTTGTGGTAAAGTGCGGCCCTGTGCGGTCTAGTGGTAGAGCTTAACCGCTCATGGTCAAGCGCCTTACTTCAAATGACGACCATTCGGGGTCGAGTCATTTGTAGTAAAGTGCGACCCTGAGCGATCAAGTGGTAAAGCGCGGCCGCTCGCGGTCAAGCGCTTAACGTCAAATGACGATCGTATGGGATCGAGCCATTCGAGGTGAAGCACGACCGTCCGTGGTCAAGCACTCAACTTTGTATGATGATCAGGATCAGGTGAAGTGAGTTGAAATGCAACCGTCCACAGCCAAGCGCTTTACTTCAAACGACGACCATTCGGAGTCGGGCCATTTGAGGTGAAAGTGCGACTGTTGGCGGTGTGAAGCGCGGCCGTTCATAGTCAAGCGCTTAACTTCAAACGACGACCATTCGTGATCTAGTCATTTGAGGTCAAGTGCGGCCCTGCGCGGTCAAGCACTTAAATCTATGTGACGATCGCTTAGGATCGAGTTATGAATTGAAGCGCGGTCGACCACAGTCAAGCGACTGTTGGCGGTCAAGCACTTAAATCCTTGAGTTTTTGACCTGTTCAAAGTCGGGTGCCTGTTCGTAGGACTTAATCATTGAGACTGTTCGAAGTCGGGTGCCTGTTCGTAGGGCTTGATGATGCCTGTTCGTAGGGCTTACACATTTCGAAATCATGAAAAATCAAATATTCAACTGAAAAGTTGTCAAGTAGAAATGTCTGAAAAAATCAGATCCAAACAATCGAAGCAAATCGTGAAAACAATGTGGAATCAAATCCAAACATCGGAAGCAAATCATGAAAGCACAGTAGAGTCAAACTCAAACATCAGAAGAAAAACATGAAAGCCATGTAGAGTCAAACTCAATCATCAGAAACAAGTCATGAAAACAATGTCAAGCATAGTCCAAACACAGAAGGCAAAGTAATCAGTCATCAGAAGTAAAATACAAAAGTAAAGTAGTCAACCATCAGAAGTAAAATTCAAAAGCAAAGAATTGACGTCCGAGTGCAAACATCTACATTAATATGATTTATAGTTGTATCAGAGCATGCCTGGGAATCGATCGTGGTCCCATACATGTGTGAACAACTTAATTGTGTTGATGTAGATTTTCCACTCATTCGTCATAACCTCCATTATTCGATGATAGGTCGACGCTTTGATCCTGAGGCGTCTCCAGTTGGTGCAGGTGGTCGTTCTTGTTCCACCGTTGCAGCCTTCTTTTTCACATATTGAGATAGCAAACCATCCCGGATATGCCCCTCAATTTCATCTTTCAAGTTCCTGCAGTCATTCGTGCTATGACCATTTAGCTCATGGACCAAGCAATACTTGTCCGACTTTTTCTCGTTGTTAGTTGGATCTCTTTTAGTTGGATTTCAATAAGGAACATGTCCCTTGGTGTCTTGATAGATTCGCTCCAATGTCTCATTCAACTCTGCGTACGAGGTGAATCTCAACCTCCGCTGTTGGCGTGCTGATTTATCATTGTTATCCTCAGCCTTTCGTTTCCCTTTGTTGGTTTCTGCATATTTCCTGGGAGGATTCCCGCTTTTAACAACAAAAACATCGGTTCCTTCTCCTTCTTCTATATCAGCCTTTGCGTCCTCTAATCGTAAGAACCCTTCGGCCTCGTGGAAAAATTCTCCCAAATCCATAGGAGGATCTTTGGTCAATGAGTTCTTGAACTCTGTGCCATCGGCTATGCCCGACACAGCTTCCATTAGAATCATGGATGGATCTGGTCGATCCATCGATGCCGCGGCTGCGTTGAATCGCGTCAAAAAACTTCTCAAAGATTCTCCGGTTATTTGCTTTAGTATTGTCAAACTCATAACATTCTTGGGCCTCGAGATGTGGACCCTGAATTGCCTCATAAACCTCTCAATCAAATCATTCCACGTTTCAATCGATCCATTTTCCAATTGTCTGAACCATAGTGCCGCAATATCTGTCAAGTACAATGGAAATCACCAGGCCATAACTTCCTTTGATGCCCCCAGCACTTCCATATGCCTCATACATTTTGTCAGATGAACTGTAGGGTCTGTCCTTCCATTATACATGTCCAGCGATGGTAGCTTAAAGTCTGGTGCGTTCTTAGCTCGCCTGATTGCTATGGTAAAAGGACTCCTATTCACATCCTCCAATTCCTTGTTTACCAAACCACCTCTCATAGCCTTTTTGACCATTTCCACTAATCTGTCGTTGTCACTGAGCGATAGTCCTCGCCCATTGCCTTCGTCTTGCCCCTCGAGTTCACGAGGGGACGGTGGAATTTGTTCTTCTGGTTGGGCTTCTGTTCCTCTTGGATTCTGCGCTCCAAATTGTTCAATCTGATGAAACAAATTCTGGATCAAATCCTCTTGCCTTTTCATCATTGCCTCCATCTCCTCTCTTGTAACGAAGGCTGAATTGTGGCTTCCTTTCGAAGAAGCCTCTTGACTTCCTCTGTTCTCACTATTCTCCGGTCTTTGTAGTCTACTTGATCGCCTTTCCATGATTCTTTGGATTTCAGTCTCAATCTCTTAGATCCAACTCTTGATTAATAGGATTCCTGAGTTCAGTTCTCAGTGAAAGCACCAAAATGTTAACAGCAAAAATAGTTTTAACGCTATCACCCAGTGTATATCGTGATGAAGTGAAAGCACCATCCGCTTGCACGGGAACCAAAGTCAATAAAAAAAATAGCAGGAAAGTAAAAGAGACAGAGATTTTTATAGTGGTTCGGCTTCTAGCAAGCCTACATCCACTTTACTCCATTACCTTTTTCGAGCACACTTTTACAAGATTACAACGCCTTTACAACACGATTGATTGATTACAACACTTTTACAATTCACTTTCGAGTTTACAACACAATTGAAGAAGGAGATTAGAACTTTGATCATAGATTGTTCCTCGGATCCATGCTGGATGGAGTAGATGCATTGATGAAGAATCTTCAATGGTTGAGGTGCTCGGAGAGTCGAGAAATTAGCAGAGTGTAGGCGCCTTGAAATCCAGAAAATGTCCCCCTCGAATGTGGAGTTGGTGGAGTATTTATAGGTGAAAATCAGGTCTAGATCGGTTGGAGCGACCTATGGTGGGTCGTAGGTCGTAGGCGACCTAGTGGAGCGGCAGAAGAAGGAAGGCGACCTAAGGGATAACGGCATTAGAATGTATGGCCTGGAGCAACCTAAAAAGGCAGGGTATGCTTTAGGTCGCGAGCTACGGGTTAAGGTTAGGTCGTGAACTATGGGTTACGGTTAGGTCGCGAGCTACGGGTTAGAGTTAGGTCGCGAGCTACTGGTTAAGGTTAGGTCGCGAGCTATAGGTTAAGGTTAGGTCGCGAGCTACGAGTTAGAGTTAGGTCGCGAGCGACCTAACTTGGAGGGATAGATTGCTAACTCGTGAAGTATTAGGTCGCTAAGATCTTAGGTCGCGAACTCTTTAGGTCGTCCCACTTTTAGGTCGTGATATCTCCTAGGTCGCTGCAGCCTTAGGTCGCGACTTCCTATGAGTTGTTAACTCGTTTAGTTTTAGGTCGTTGGACCACTGGGTTACTTTACGCCTTAAGTCGCTGAGCCTCTTAGGTCGGCAGGAAGTTGGTCGCTGAGACCTGGAGAATGTTAGGTCGCTGGAAACCTTAACTCGTTAAGTTGGATACATGGCTAAGTCGCTAGGTCGTGGACTTTTTAGGTCGCTAACACCGTAGCAGTGGCGTTGCCCCCGCACCCCCACCTTGGGGGGTTGGCACCCCCCTTGGACCCTCCCTCCGTAGGGGATCTTAGATGAGAAATCGTTCAACGGAACTTGCTTTGTTGAGATGCTGAGTTGACCAATCTTTGAGACGAGCTATCTTGCTTTTCTCGGTCGATCTTTTGATATCACGGTCTTGCTAAAAAGGCGGGATAACGGACAGTAAGGATGGAGGTTGATTGATGATGCAGAGGATGGTTCTGTTTGTGTTTTTTTTGGTGAAAGTGGATGGTGATTTGATGTGGTTGAAGGGTGGTTGTGCGCTGGAAGTTGGAATGGTATGATAATGGTAGCAGCTTACAGCTCTATGGCAGGGGAGAAAGGAATGTGGTATGGCAACATGGTGAATGTATTGAATTGCGGTATTGAAGTGTTTTTGTAGTGCGATGAAATTGAGCAGTTGTTTGGTCCGTGAGTGTGAGGTAGTCAGTGAATCAATGAAGTGGTGAGGGGTGAAGTTGTGAAGTTTTTGCTGTAGCTTGAAGATGGTCTCAGGCAAGAAGCAGTGGTTACAAGTGTGATGGTGGTTTGTTTGATGAAGAGGGAAAGTAGTTTTCACAGAGCAGTTATGATATGTTGAAGTTGTTTAGTGGTTTAGACAAGAAGTGTATGGGGTTCGAACAACAGCTAGGTGATATTGTTATAGTAGTTGTTCTGGGAGTTGCAGTGGCTAGTGAAGTAGCAGGGTGTGGCTGCACTGCTATTGTATGCAGTAGATTTTGGTGCACAAAGAGGATGTGAAGTCGGTGATGGTGAAGTATATTGTGGATGTATGAGAATTGATGACAGAAGCCAGAAGGTGAATTGTAACAGCAGATGGACAAAGCAACTGAAGGTAGTAAAAATGCAAAACAGTGAAGATTTGGTTGTGCTGGGCTGTGCACAGTGCACAAATGTAACAGCGTTTGTGTAATTTTTGTTTTACTAAAAATTGTAAAAGCAATGTAAAAAAAAAGGTAAAATGTAAAAAGGAATGGAATAAAAGATTTTTCTTCTTCTTTTTGAATGGTATGTTTTTTTATATGGAAATGCAAATGAAAACACAAAGCAACACAAACAAATCCACACAAAAACTAAACAAACACACAATTTATTTTTGTATTTTTTAAATAAGCAAACACACAAAATAAAATCACACAAATATCAAACAAAAATAATTCGAAGAATAGAAAAATAAAATAAAATCAACTCTCCGGCAATGGCGCCAAAAACTTTTTAATCGACGGAATTTCTATCGGATTAGAAACCGATAAAACAGTCGGAAAATTTAGAAATAAAAATAACCACAAGCGCACGGCGTACATTTGTAGTACGTGGCGAACACGGGTCGAACCATAGGGAATTGATGATTTTAAATTTATATTCAATCAAATTAACCAATGATGTAGAGTGAAATTAAGGTAGATAATTAGAAAATTAACTAGCCAACTAAAAGAAAAGAGAAACAAATATAAGAGTTAAGTGAAAATTTAGAGAATAAATCCACACTCTAGATCATGTAGTTCAACACATGAAATCATGATCTCTCTTTTATGGCCATTAGTGCTTTAATTGATGTGATTATCATAAGTATGACATATTTTGTGCTATTGATTAGCCAACATAAGCCATCAAACTATAACACATCTCTTAAAGCACTTAACTTACTTTCATGAAACTTGACAAAGGAAATGAAAATGAAATCTATTTTAAGTATGGCTTATTAACTATTGATTAGAAATATAAACCATCAAATTTTAATTTTAAATCACTTTCTTATGCATTAATCATATTTTGATGAAGAGGCATTTATGTTAGTGATTGTTTAAGCATAGCCAATTTGGTGTCAACAATATAGACTATCAACTTCAAAGCAATAACAACAAATAAAACACTTTATTGATCATCATTAAGCACAAAAGGAGAGCATGAATTAACAAATGATTGTAGCTACATAATTAGAGAGCTTCATTACCCATATTATGAAGGGGCTTAGCCTCTCACATTTGTCATTTGATTAACAAATGTAGCTAGCAACGTGAAAGCAAAAGGAAAGAAAAATGAAAGAAAATGAAAAGAAAACTATTCTACTTGCATAAAAGTAAATCTACACTACTAGCATGAAAGGAAATGAACATGCAAGTAAAAGGAAACACTAATTAACATTGCATAAAAGAAAAGAAAATTACATAAAAAATAAAATAAAAAGGCTAAGTAGACATGAAAAGAGAAAGAGAGCTTTCTTTATTTGATCTAAACTAAACTAAAGAGAAGGAGGCCTAAGAGAGACTAACTAAGAGGAGATTACATGAAACATAAGGGGTTATTATTCATGCATGAAACCCTAATCCATAATTTAGGGAATGATCAAACTACCCTTGAGAAAGTGTGGAGGCCAAGTAATCATTAGCTTCTATTAATCATTATTTAAGTATACATGAAGCCATTAATTTCATAAGCATGTGCATTAGCCTCTAATTTGTACATTAAGGTGGTGGGTAGGTGGGGTCCTCCATGATATTCACTTTGAATTATTTCCATCTTCATTCCTTTATATTCATGTTGTTCATGCATGTGTCTTCATGAAACCACTCATATTTGAGATCAAATTCCTACACAAATATATATAAATTTCCAATTAATTTTTCTCAAAGAAATATATGCACACAAATGACCATTTTGCCTCTATATGAAGATGGATATGTGACAATCTGGAATTAATATGGATTTTGGTTAAAACATGTTAAAATACCCAATATGATCATTTATTTAATTTAAATAGATTAAATATGGTGGTAAAAATATGCACATTTACGTGCACATCAATTCACAATCCCGATTGGACTCCCTATCACATATGGAGATCTCTATACCGGCGCGACTCCATGCAGAGAAATTCGAAGGGTAATCCTTTCGTTCTCGAAAATACCCTGTCTTCACCATCGGTCTTCAAATGCTATCCATTTACGTCGTATCATTATTTGGAATGGGTTGTATGACACAAAGTCCTCTTCCGGCTAAACCGAATAATGAGCGCTTATTTTAAAAAGCATATAGATATAGAGGGATCTCAGTTAAGTCACAACCTTTAGCCCAAAACCTTTCTTTCAAATGGTTTAATAAATTTTCACTTTTAGTCTTTTAAACCAAAAGATTCACCCTTATATAATCCTCTTCAATTCGAAACCAATATTCAACAATCTTTCACAAACATTCGTTCATAGTTTCAAAACAATTCCATTTCAACTTGAAACCTTTTCAACAGAAACTGGAAATCCTTTCTTTATTTGAAACCCATTATCATTTGAAAACAGAGAGTTTTCATTTCGGGAAAATCCGATCAAATATGCATAAGTTAAAGCCTTTAAAGTATAAATTTGGGTTCGATTCAAATTCCCAAAATAATACTTTTAAAATACTTAAAAATGGTCTAAAATTAATATACATATATACATACACACACATTATATAACTTGTATAACCCTTTTAAACCATAGTTTCCAAACATATATTCATAGAACTCAATTTCAAATTTTGAATTCAAATCAAACTATTTAATTTCCAAAACATTTACAAGTTATTCAAAATAATTTTTATCTTCAAAACTCATTTTCAAAAGCTTTTCATATCTAACCAAATTACATTTCTAAACCATTTTGGATTCAACTTTAAAACCATTTCATTGTTTTGAATAAAATAATATTAAATTCAAATATCTGTGACTTAACTGAATCCTCGTGAAATCCATATTTTTGTGTGTGTTGTAGTCCAGGGGTTTTACACAATAGTGCAACATCATCGGTCATCATAATCCAAGCACAGCAATATCGATAAGCGGTATAATCCTACAACGCTTATCTTCATTCATAGATTCATAGATAAATAATATAAATTCATCACAGATAAATATTTCATCACAGCTCAAATCAAAACAGAGTATCACACATCAGAGATATTAAACAATTCAAAGCATTCCATACAATCCAAACATCCATAAGTATGATCAATAAATCATCTGATTAATTTAAACAGATTAATTACTTATGAAACTACTAATCATGGTTAATTAACATCAATTAATTACAAACTATATTAATTAATTATCCTTTAATCATTAATTAATTAACCTTTAATAATAAATTAATTATCCTTTAATTATACATTAATCTCAGTTAATAAATCAATCACCCTTAAATCATTAAATAATTAACGTTTAATTATTTAATTATCCTTTAATTAGTTAATTACATTAGTTAATTAACCCTTAATAAATTACTATTTAATTAATTATCCTTAATTGATTATAATAAGTGATTATCCCTAATCACTTAATAAATCACAAATTAATTACATTGAGTAATTATCCTTTAATCACTTGATAAAAAACTTTAATTATTAATTAATTACTTAATTAAGTATGTGACGACCCGCAAATCCGTACCCCTTTAAACTAACAAAATTTCACCACTGTTCCGTTCAAAGTGGCACAAATGTACGAGTCTTCAGGTTAAAGAAGAAAGAGGTAGAAGAAGAAGAACAAAACATCAGAATCTCACATCGCAGCGGAATAAAATATAATATATAGAATACAGTCTTAAATACAAGAAATCTGTACTGTATACATATACATACATATCATCGTCAGAGTACATCAATCAATCATACATGTCCATACACAGCGGAGATAATAGACAAATACGGAAATAAGCTCTGTCACCAGCTCGTCTCCTGAGCTCCAGCATATAACGCGAATCCTGTTAAACTCGGTCCGACCCGAGCATCATATAAAACAACACCCGAGTCAGTCTGGAATACCAGCTTGAGAAAATCACACTCAATTGGATTATTAAAGTTTCAAAAATCTTTTGAAAACAAAAGCATCTCGTAAGACCACGCCACAAATAAACATGTCGGGTTTTTACCTTACGATAGCTAAAACATTTTTATAGAAATCCTCTGATATTATCATAAGGTCTATATACAAATACTTATAAAATAGCCGAAATTGTTACATTCATTAAATTCCAGCTACTAGCCATAGAGTGGGTAATACAAACAAAACTCGTACAAGGCTCGTAGAGAGAATGGATTTCCATCAATGGCTGGGCTACTGGGGTACCGCCCGTCACAGTACCTGGCCTAGATCAGAATACCGAGGAGTACGCCCGCTCCCCTACAACACAAGGCCGGAACCATTCCTTACTGAAAAGTCCTGAACAAGATAACCCCGTGGTTGGCGCGACCAACTACCCACTAAGCTGAATAAAAAGGGACATCTAGACAGGGGAAAATCTTGTCCTGCTTGGGCATGACCCACCTAACCTTGCTGCACCTCCCCTATTTTAGCCATTCCCGGTTGATGAGGCTTGTGGTTAAGCGTTATCTTTCAAGAACGCGTCACTTAGAATGCTCATCATCCCCCTGACGATGTTCTGAAAGCATTCAATCCATACAAATTGCCCTGGGTCTGGACAAACTGAATCACCGTCTTCAACTCTTCACGGTCTTCCTTCGTAATCGTTCAAACCGGATCGAAGCGGTTTTCGGATAATTAAATCTGATCCCGGACTCTTCAAAACGATCGGCGCATTGTCCAATATTGATAGTCAGTTATTTAACTATCAATTAATCATACATAAGCTACCATAAAATAATTTCCACAAATCATTTATCTCAATATCATACAGATATTATTCCCAATTTAACCCATTTGGAATAAATTTTCAAAGTCCTTTATTCCCATGAAATCACTTAATTGATTTCTCATACACACTCAATTTGATTTAACCTTTAAAAATATTTCTTATTCCTTTCTCAAAAATCAATTTATACTTTGCTTATAAGTTTCAAACTCAATTCCTTCACTTAATAAGATTTCTCCTAAATCTTATCTCATTTAATAACTCACTTATCATCACAAGAGGATTATTAATTGGATTTTAAAAGCATTTAAAAATATTTAGATTTGTAAAATAAGAAGTATAGTTCTATACAATTTACGTTTTAAAAGGAATATTTAACATAAAAATTAGAGTTCATATCCAGTTAATGATGAATTGTAAAATTGGTTTTAGAAAATTAAAGTTTATTATAAATATTTGCCTATCCTTCGAAAATAACTAATTCGAAACATTTTAAATTCAAGTAATAGTTTACAAGAAATTTATATAGTGTAGTAGTTTAAATTTTTTTTTAAAATAAGTTTAAAATTTTAGAAAAACCCAATATTCATCCATAAATTCCTCTTGACCATATTCTCACTTCTTACTTCTAGAAATATTCAACTATTTCCTTCCAAAACCAATTTCCATAACTCAAATCAAGTCCTTACCATGACTTATCTCATTACATATTCGCTAATACTTTCTATCTCATTTATAAACTCCGTTTATAAATTTATAACTCCCTGAGTTTTCCCTTTTATTTAGTTATGAAGATAATTTATTCAACAATCCTATTTTAAAATTTTTATTCTTCAATTCAATTTCATATTGTTCCTTAATAAAATTCCATTTCATTTCTTAATAGAATTCCCTTATTTTATTTATTAAATAGTTCTCTGATTTTATTTTATTAATATAGTTTTACTTTACTTCAAATCCATTCATCGATTGCAATATTTTCTTTAAGTCTTTGTACATAATTTAAATTTTTTCCCAAACTCAATTTTAACTAAATTTAAGTTCAACCAAAGTAATAATTATTCTTTTAATTTTTCTTAGGTCTCAATGGGAGTAAATCAAATCCTCAAGAAATATTCTTTTAATTTAAATTTCATTTAACTTCTTTCAATCAAATTATTTATAGCATTTAAAAATTCTAGTAAATTCCAATTTCCATATAAATTTAATTCGCATGCAAATCCATACCAATAACATTCATCCTGTCATATGGCAACAACATATATATAATAAATAAATATCTTTGAGGAATCCTGTTGGATCCCTCCAACTTGTTTTCCTGCATCCACAGATGTTAACACAAATAAAATATCAATTCCACTTCAATATGGAATATTGCAGTATATGGGTTTCATAAATCACCATCCGCTATTATGCGGCATATAGGGTCTATTTAATTATTCACTAATTTCAACCATCATTCAAGCAATTCAACAATAAATTTAAATTCAACAATTTAAATTTATAATCAACTGAGTGAGATTAACTCACCTTTGATTTTGGTTTGTCAAACCGATCCAATCCTGACTCGTTTCCATACTCTTGACCTTGAATAACAATTTGATGATTTATTAATATTTGAACTCATCAATCAATTAAATGTCCATTAATTTAATTAACTAAAAATCCTGGGCTTAAACTAATAGTTTGATTTAAGCTAATTTCTTTTAATAAAATAATTTTAGAGAGTATAGTAATTAAATAAGTTTATTAAATGAGTAAACACCATAATTTAAAACAAACTAGGCTTGTGAAAAAAATGAAAAAAAATAAATCTTTAAATCACCATAATTTAAAAATCCATAATTATTGTTGTTCTCTCTAACCTATATATTTATAAATCTTTAAATTGAAAAGGATAAACTGATTTCTATACTTTACTGTTTTCTGCAACATATTTGTAAATTCACTTGAAAATTAAAACGAAAGCTAAAACTAATTTTATATATTTCAGTCAGTAAAACATATCATATCAGAAATCGACATTCCAACCTAACTGTATATTATTATTATTTTTTTATTCTTTTTATTTCATTTTTATTTTTATTTTTACACAAACATTAAATAAATAAATAAATAAAAGGGATAACGGCAATTACCTACAGCCCAGGCACTCGATCGACGACGCTACCACTCACCCGAAGCCCTAGCTTCCACCGAGCTCCTCGATCGAACTGCCGCACCCTCAGCCTTGCTCGAGCTCGCGACCAACTCGCCTTCAAACGAACGGTAGCGGCCCCTTATCGCGAAACCCCTAGCCGCCTGCTCATCCACCTCGTGACCGCCGCATCCCCCAAATCACCGCCACACCATCGCGTGCCTCGCGAACGTCCCCTGCCGCCTCCAAATCAAGCAACCGCGCCTCATCTTCATCACCGTCCTCCCTGTCCTCTCGAGCGCGCACCTTCCCATTCAATTGCACGACATTTTTTTTAAATCGTCTTCGATCGGGATTGGAAAAGGAAGAGAGAAGGAAGCGTCGGCTGATTCCAAATTTGGGAAGTAGAAAAGGAGGAAGACGAGGATTCTGAGATAGAGAACAAATAGAGGAGCGCGGCGTATTTTATGGTAGGATCGATCCCCTCCTCTAATATGCTCGGCCATTAATTTAATTTTTGTTTTCTGAATGAAAGGAGAACAAGAAGCGTCGAGATTAAAAAAAAATGAGAAGCTTATGGGAGAAGACGAACGATAGGTTTAGTGTGTTGATGAAGCTACGTTAATTATTTTATTTTAAACGTTATATTTAAAAATCTTCTCAAGTTTCAATATAAATTATAGCGCATTAGCTCATCGTACTATCACACGGTAGCTCCGAGAATTACGTAATTTGAAATCCGACAATAATTCAATATTACGGATCCAAGGGAACTGGTTTCATCGCAATCCGAGACTGTGCCTCGGAAGGATATTTTTAAATGTCAATTTAAACGATGGAAATTTAAAATTGAACAAACGACAACTAAATTCAATTTTAATTCATCTGTTATTCCAGTATTATCAATATAAATTTTATAACCCGTTAAAATATTTCCAACAAGCTTACAATCCCAGATTTAAATAATTTACCCAATTGTCAATTACTATTTAATTTATTCAATTAATTGTTATATTTAAATTCTGAATCACTTTTACATTAAATAAAACCAAACTTTTCATATTCAAATCAATTTATAGTTCAAATCAATATTTAAACTCATTTAAATATCTCAAATTAACCATCCAAAAATCCGGGTCGTTACATTCCTCCCCCCTTAAAAGAATTTCGTCCCCGAAATTACTAGTTAGGAAGAATGGTGCCATACCCGATACTATTACTCCAAAACCAACCATTCAACATCCTACTAACTATCTTTTTAATAAAAGATGCATTACCCTTCTTATTAACTTTCTAAACTTTCCTTAGTATCAAACTATACTATTGTTTAATCATCCAATTTTCAATTTAAACTCAAATTTTGAATTATCAAAATTTTCTCAAAATTTTTCTAACACCCTAAATTCCCGAAAAATTTCGCCAGCGTCTCCTTTGCGCGGCTAGCTCGGTACAACTACAAAATGGCTCTGCGACCTCTCAAAAACTCAAAAGAAAACAAAAAGCCAAGTGGCTCGATCAAAATCCCAATCAATTTCATATAGAAATTTAACCACATACCCTTTTTGTCGAGCATTTCAAATTTATCTTCTGAAATCAAAATCGATTCTCTTTACCTTTATATTACCTGCATATCTTACACAGCAATATATATCCAATCACAATATACAAAACATTTTATCGACTACCTTATAAATGTCAATATCTATTCATTCAAATATTATTTTAGATTGTTTATGAAATATCAATTTCCAATTGAGAATGCACCATTCATTACTTAAGTTAGTATAAGCATTTATGTATTTCTTATATTTATTTTCATCTTACCACTTTAGTTTATATCCATTCTTATTCAATTGATTCTTCCATTTCCATATGAATTCAATCTCTCTTTAATCCCGAATATTTAAATTCTATTTTTCATTCATATCATTATTCCTAATTAGTTTCATTCACTAATTTATTCCAATTTCCAATTTGAAAACATTTATCGTTAACAAAATTTTCTAAAATTTTCAAAACTTTTCTAACTCCCAAAATTTCTGAAAATTTTTGGCAGAGTCCCCTTTGTACGAAGGAGCTTTTGCAATTTGACAATTTATATAAATATATATACATCGACCCACACGGTCGGAAAAACCAAAAACAGTTCATATTTCCTAGTTTGTATTGCGTAGGCGTACCTTATTAAGCATTTTTAAGCAAGCGGCTTATTTAATTTAGCATTTGCGTGCCCAAAATCCCGCTATACTATTATCTGGTACCTGTACTTACTCAATTTAAACACATAAGTAACAAATTTATGAAATCTATAACATTCATTTATTTAAACAGCTACAACACAACTATAACATATGAAATGCATTCAATACAACTTACACAAGCAAGTTACAGGGTTTTCAATCTAATTCAATTGGCTTCTAAACCAATTCATATACCATTAGCATTCAACACAAGTGATTTACAACTCATTTACCTAGCTCCAATTTCATTTTCATGTCCAGACAAGCCCATTTCAATTTAGTTTGATTTCAACAATTCTGTTACTTATCACTTCAAAGCCAGATTTTGTAAACAATATATATACAACCATTTTTGTAACAATTTGTAAGGCCTCAAAATCAATTCAATTGCTTTACTTGATTTTATATCATCCTATCCAATTCGGAATGATCTTCAATATCATTCTTTTTATATTCAATTCATTGTAATCTAACAACTATTTTGTATTCATGGCAATTTATTCAAAAACCAAGTTTATTACATTTGCCCATAAATTCTTTTCCAATTTAATTTGATTTTATTTAAATCAAATCTCTTTCATTTACTTCTTAACTCAATTAATTATTCGTTTAAAAAAAATTTCAATTCCCATGTTCGATTCATTCTCGAACTTATTTAACTTATTACAAGACCATTTTCACTTTATATATACACAACTGGATTTTGTTTGCACTTCTAATCATTTATATTTAATCCAATTCATTTTACAATCTAACCAAACCAAGTTGAATTTTAGATATGTAACCCAAGTTCTCTTTCTACCATTCACTTAAATTCACAACCCAATTTTATTAGTTTACCATTCAACCTTTATTTAACCAATTCAAAGTTTATCCACATATTCAAGTTACTAATTTATCCCAAATTAGTTTATTTCCAATTTATAATTCAATATTTGATTTTTAGCTTCAAAAATCTCTTCATCTAAATTTCTTTGGTTCAATTCTATTTTGTAGTTCAGGTTTGGATTTCTATTCATTTTCCTGATTCAAACAATTCTATTCGACTTATTTATTCCATCTTAATTTTATAAGTCCCACTTCTTATTTATCTTCTCACTTCCATTCATTTACAGTTATCCACATTCCCATTTTATTTTAATTCAGGTTTATACATTTTTACTTAGCCAAGTATATATTTTATTTCAACGCTACTCATTTCTTTTATAAGCTATCAAAGTCTTATTTATTCAAATTTCACTAAGCTTACATTAAATTCAACCTCATTTCATTATTATGAATTTTACCCAAGTGAGAGTTTTATTACAATATTATCTATATCTCAATTTAATCCATCTTTGTAACAACCCGCATATTTATCGAGTTTGTATTTAAATATTTTATTTAAATATTAACTCGTTAATCGGATTTTGGTCCGAAAAGCTACTTTTTGCAAACGGTCAAATTAGGACTCGAGACCACTTCCGTTGAGTTCGAAATGTCGTTTACAACTTTTTTAAGTATAAACATCGATAGGTTTGGAGTTAGTGAAATTTCACTAACTTTTCCCGCTTTGGACTTTGGGTTAGTTTAGCCTATTAAGCCCAAGTTCCAACCCTCTTCTCCTCACTCTTCATAAATTTCCTAACTAATCAAGCTTTGGCATTAATGGTGGAGGGAATGGGAAATTAAAATTCCAAAACTCAAATTCAATTGCAATCCATCTTTCTACTCCAAATTCAAGAAGAAGACATTGGATTCAAGCTTCTTGTGCTTAGATAGAAGAAGGATTGATTCTTGCTTGCTTAAAACTTCATTTTCATTGATATTTGGTGCAAAGGTGGGATTTTTATCTCATAATTCTAGCCTATAACTATATTGGACTGTTGGGAATGATTCCCTATCATTTTTGCATGCATGTTAGCATTTGGTTTGGATTGGATTGGCGAAAAACTCCAATTTTTAGCGTTTTGGTGGATTTTCTGCACTTAGGTTGTTCTGGCCATTTTTAGGTCGTTCGGAGTTAAGTCGTTTGTCCATAGGTCGTGAGTCGTTCATGAGTTAACCCTTGGTCGTTCTGGCCATTTTTAGGTCGTTCGGAGTTAAGTCGTTCGTCCATAGGTCGTGAGTCGTTCACGAGTTAACCCTAGGTCGTTCTGGCCATTTTTAGCTCATTCGTCCATAGGTCGTGAGTCGTTCACAAGTTAACCCTAGGTCGTTCTGGCCATTTTTAGCTCGTTCGGAGTTAAGTCGTTCGTCCATAGGTCGTGAGTCGTTCACGAGTTAACCCTAGGTCGTTCTGGCCATTTTTAGCTCGTTCGTCCATAGGTCGTGAGTCGTTCACGAGTTAACCCTAGGTCGTTCTGGCCATTTTTAGCTCGTTCGGAGTTAAGTTGTTCATCCATAGGTCGTGAGTCGTTTACGAGTTAACCCTTAAGTCGTGCAGCCCTTCAGTCATGCAACCCTTAAGTCGGTTACGAGTTATCCCGATAGGTCGTTAGACCCTTAACTCGTAGGTCGTTGGACCTTATCTCGTTAGGTCGCTCCTGGCCTAACCCTTAAGTCGTGCAACTCTTAAGTCGTGCAACCCTTAAGTCGTGGAACCCTTCAGTCACGCAACTCTTAAGTCGGTCACAAGTTATCCTGTTAGGTCGCGACCTCTGTTAAGTCGGCCATGTTGGGTCGTGAGTCATCGTTAGGTCGCGAACACCTCTAGGTCGCAACCACTAAGTCGCTTGACCCCTTAGACCCCTAGGTCGCAACCGTTAGGTCGCTCGACCCTATCCCTCTTAGGTCGTCAGACCCCCTTTTTGTCTTCACTAGGTCGTACCCCTACCTTGGGGGGTTGCCACCCCCCTGGACCCCCCCTCCGTAGGGGATCTTATCTGAAAAACATTGAGCTGATTTCCTTGGATTTTATTCACATCTCCGTATGCGATTTTTGTGACTGATTGTTTCTACAATTGCTTCTGTGTTTTGTCACTTTATAATATAAAGGTTTCAATACTAGTAGTAAATATCAAGACTCTTTTAACAAACAATTTCAACTCTATTTTTAATAACAAAGCTCTTTTCTTAAACCGTTTTCCAATCTATTAGTATATACAAACCTTTACCTCACTCGGATGAGAAATCTAATTAAACGACTTAGTAAAACAAGTGGTATGAAACGCATGCGTTCACTTCGTCGGTTAATTCTTGGACTTGTTCGATTGAACCTCTTGTGACAATTTTATTAGTGAAGATTTACAGTTTGTTCGTAAATATTTAAGTTAAGCAAGTGGTTATGGGACATGAAGCTAAACTTCTATATTTACTAGCTTAGTGTAATTGACACTTCTCGTTGATCATGACGATCATTCTGATGATTTAGACTAGCAACTGTGCGATGTCTCTTGTTGCGAGGTTAGACTAGACACCACTTGTGTGATTCCACTTACACATACCTTTTTGCTTTTTGGTTAGTCTGGACCTTAATCTGTGTGATTCCATTCACACATGTGGGGTAGCTCCCCTTGGTCTTCGGACCGTCATGTGATAGGCCTCTTTCTCTTTTCTATGATTTCTGGACTTCTTGCATTGATTTCTAGAATTTATGTCATTGACTTGTTATGAGTACAAGTTTGGGGTATGATGCCCTTTCCGAATCTTTGAGAAGATTCTTGTGATATTGATTATCTCTTATTGATTGATCTTCTGTTGATCATTATTTACATACTTATAGTGGTATGTCATTATGGATGTTTATGTTTATGCCATATCTTTTATGTTATATCATGTCATCTGATATTTATAGCTAGACTGACCCGTTTATTATTTTCTTAAATAATACTCGGGTCAGACCGAGATGTTACAGGTGCTTCTGCTTGACTTCTTCCCAGGGATTCATCACTCTGACTTTTGGCTAACTGTTTAGATTAGCAGTTTTTGTTGTATACACTTGAGATATAGACTCATAGTTGTATTCTTTTGTATAGCACGTGTTGCTATTCTTTTGTATTATCGTGGATCTTACTGATCACTACTCTGATGTACACATTCATGTGTTAGTTATATATTCATATCTTCTTCCGCCTTTGTGATATGGATATCTGTGACTGATTTGTGATATGATTATTTCTATGTTTGTTTCCGAAGATTATTTATAGCCACCGTGTGATAAGCAATTACATGGATGGTTGCTCCTCAACAGCCTTATTCTCCGTGCTAGTTGACAGCACTACTCCGGAGTGTTCTTGGCTAGCGTGGGTATAGAGGTGGGGCGTCACAATCTTCATTCAAATTCAAACATTAACTTAGCTTAAGTTAATTCCAGTTCAATCAAAGTTTTCAATCCAACTAAATTTGCTATTCACTATCCAATCACATCCAAAGTTTAAGGTACTTTACCCATCTATTTTATTCAATGAACTTCCACTTTCTTCGAAATCACCTTTCCATAAATTTTTAAATCTTAAGTTAATTTATTTATTACAACTTCGTACTTAAATTCATTTCCAATTTATTTGATACTCATCTAGATCAAATCCCATGTGATTTAATTAGCCATTCTAAATTTGTCAAGATAATATTCAAGGCCAATTTATTCCATCCATACTTGATTTGGATTTATTTGTAAATTCAAACTATCTTTACTTTAGTCCAATTCATAAAAATTGAGATTCATATTTAATTTTACTTACCATTTCAATGGAATTTCTATTTATTACTCGTGTTTCATCACTAAATTCCATTCAAATTACAATTTAATTCAAATACAACTGAATTTTATTTTCAGTTTAATTCAATTTACTTCCATTCACATAACTTGAATTAATTTCAATTCACTTTAAGTTTTAATTCTCAACTTCATTTAAAATCTACTAATTTATCCCTTCCAAATTATTAATTAAATTTCAAGTTTTAAATTTTAATCCAAGTTAAATTTGCATCTTTAACTTCCCACTTTAAATTTTAATTCCAAAATTCAACATTTAATGTTTTCCTTGATTAGATAACTATTTAAATTTAATTATCTCATTTGTAAAAATATTATCGTCCAAACATCCATGTTATAATAATTTTAGAAAATATTCCATTTATATCAAAATATATTTTGGATGAAATTATTTCATTCACCCACTTTTGAAAATCAATATTGTGTCGAATTGCTCTATTTAAGTGTTTAGAAACCCCTTCGATATAGTTTTCTAGGCTGTGCCGACGAAGGTTCATATACCACTCAATAAATCAATCAATGCAATATAAAACCATTTTATATTCACTAACAAATACGTGCTCATATCTATAAATACACTCAAACTCATTCCAGAGTACCATTGACTCTATTTTCTAATGAGTAATTCCCCACCAGAGCCAAGGTTCTCGCTTAACCTTTCAGCTCTGATACCAAATGTGACGATCTGCAAATCCGTACCCCTTTAAACTAACAAAATTTCACCACTTTTCCGTTCAAAGTGGCACAAATGTACGAGTCTTTGGGTTAAAGAAGAAAGAGGTAGAACAAGAAGAACAAAACAACATCAGAATCTCACATCGCAGCGGGACAAAATATAATATATAGAATACAGATTTAAATACAAGAAATCTGTGCTGTATACATATACATACATATCATCATCAGAGTACATCAATCAATCATACATGTCCATACACAACGGAGATAATAGACAAATACGGAAATACGCTCTGTCACCAGCTCGTCTCCTGAGCTCCAGCATATAACCTGAATCCTATTAAACTCGGTCTGACCCGAGCATCATATAAAACAACACCCGAGTCAGTCTGGAATACCAGCGTGAGAAAATCACACTCAATTGGATTATTAAAGTTTCAAAAATCTTTTGAAAACAAAAGCATCTCATAAGACCACGCCACAAATAAACATGTCGGGTTTTTACCTTACGATAGCTAAAATATTTTTATAGAAATCCTCTGATATTATCATAGTGTCTATATACAAATACTTATAAAATAGCCAAAATTGTTACATTCATTAAATTCCAGCTACTAGCCACAGAGTGGGTAATACAAACAAAACTCGTATAAGGCTCGTTGGGAGAATGGATTTCCATCAATGGCTAGGCTACTGGGGTACCGCCCGTCACAGTACCTGGCCTAGATAAGAGTACCGAGGAGTACGCCCGCTCCCCTGCAACACAACGCCTGAACCATTCCTTACTGAACAGTCCCGAACAAGATAACACCGTGGTTGGCGCGACCAACCACCCACTAAGCCGAATAAAAAGGGACATCTTGACAGGGAAAAATCTTGTCCTGCTTGGGCATGACCCACCTAACCTTGCTGCACCTCCCATGTTTTAGCCATTCCCGGTTGATGAGGCTTGAGGTTATGCGTTACCTTTCAAGAACGCGTCACTTAGAATGCTCATCGTCCCCATGACGATGTTCTGAAAGCATTCAATCCATACAAGTTTCCCTGGGTCTGAACAAACTGAATCACCGTCTTCAACTCTTCACGGTCTTCATTCGTAATCGTTCAAACCGGATCGAAGCGGTTTTCGGATGATTAAATCCGATCCCGGACTCATCGAAACGATCAACACATTGTCCAATATTGATAGTCGGTTATTTAACTATCAATTAATCATACATAAGCAACCATCAAATAATTTCCACAAATCATTTATCTCAATATCATTCAGATATTATTCCCAATTTAACCCATTTGGAATAAATTTTCAAAGTCCTTTATTCCCATGAAATCACTTAACTGATTTCTCATACACACTCAATTTGATTTAACCTTTAAAAATATTTCTTATTTTCTTATTCCTTTCTAAAAAATCAATTTATACTTTTCTTATAAGTTTCAAACTCAATTCCTTCACTTAATAAGATTTCTCCTAAATCTTATCTCATTTAATAACTCACTTATCATCACAAGAGGATTATTAATTAGATTTTAAAAGCATTTAGATTTGTAAAATAAGAAGTATAGTTTTATGCAATTTACGTTTTAAAAGGAATATTTAACATAAAAATTAGAGTTCATATCCAGTTAATGATGAATTGTAAAACTGGTTTTAGAAAATTAAATTTTATTATAAATATTTGCCTATCCTTCGAAAATAACTAATTCGAAACATTTTAAATTCAAGTAATAGTTTATAAGAAATTTATATAGTGTAGTAATTTAAAATATTTTTTTTAAAATAAGTTTTAAATTTTAGAAAAACCCAACATTCATCCATAAATTCCTCTTGACCATATTCTCACTTCTTACTTCTAGAAATATTCAACTATTTCCTTCCAAAACCAATTTCCATAACTCAAATCAAGTCCTTACCTTGACTTATCTCATTACATATTCGCTAATACTTCCTATTTCATTTATAAACTCCGTTTATAAATTTATAACTCCCTGAGTTTTCCCTTTTATTTAGTTATGAAGACAATTTATTCAACAATCCTATTTTTAAAATTTTATTCTTCAATTAAATTCCATATTGTTCCTTAATAAAATTCCATTTCATTTCTTAATAGAATTCCCTTATTTTATTTCTTAATATAGTTCTCTTATTTTATTTTTATTAATATAGTTTTACTTTACTTCAAATCCATTCATCGATTGCAATATTTTCTTTAAGTCTTTGTACATAATTTAAATTTTTCCCAAACTCAATTTTAACTAAATTTAAGTTCAACCAAAGTAATAATTATTCTTTTAATTTTACTTAGGTCTCAATAGGAGTAAATTCAAATCCTCAAGAAATATTCTTTTAATTTAAATTTCATTTAACTTCTTTCAATCAAATTATTTATAGCATTTAAAAATTCTAGTAAATTCCAATTTCCATATAAATTTAATTCGCATGCAAATCCATACCAATAACATTCATCCTGTCATATGGAAACAATATATATATATATATAATAAATAAATATCTTTGAGGAATCCTGTTGGATCCCTCCAACCTGTTTTCCTGCATCCACAGATGTTAACACAAATAAAATATCAATTCCACTTCAATGTGGAATATTGCAGTATATGGGTTTCATAAATCACCATCCGCTATTATGCGGCATATAGGGTCTATTTAATTATTCACTAATTTCAACCATCATTCAAGCAATTCAACAATAAATTTAAATTCAACAATTTAAATTTATAATCAACTGAGTGAGATTAACTCACCTTTGATTTTGGGTTTATCAAACCGATCCAATCCTGACTCGTTTCCATACTCTTGACCTTGAATAACAATTTGATGATTTATTAATATTGGAACTCATCAATCAATTAAATGTCCATTAATTTAATTAACTAAAAATCCTGGGTTTAAACTAATAGTTTGATTTAAGCTAATTTTTTTTAATAAAATAATTTTAGAGAGTATAGTAATTAAATAAGTTTATTAAATGAGTAAATCACCATAATTTAAAACAAACCAGGCTTGTGAAAAAAATAAAAAAATATATGTATATGTTCTATATTATTATTGTTGTTCTCTCTAACCTATATATTTATAAATCTTTAAATTGAAAAGAATAAACTGATTTCTATACTTTACTGTTTTTCTGCAACATATTTGTAAATTCACTTGAAAATTAAAACAAAAGCTAAAACTAATTTTATATATTCCAGTCAGTAAAACATATCATATCAGAAATCGACATTCCAACCTGACTGTAAATTATTATTTTTAATTTTATTCTTTTTATTTCATTTTTATTTTTATTTTTACACAAACATTAAATAAATAAATAAATAAATAAAAGGGATAACGGCAATTACCTACAGCCTAGGCACTCGATCGACGACGCTACCACTCACACGAAGCCCTAGCTTCCACCGAGCTCCTTGATCGAACTGCCGCACCCTCAGCCTTGCTCGAGCTCGCGACCAACTCGCCTTCAAATGAACGGTAGCGGCCCCTTATCGCGAAACCCCAAGCCGCCTGCTTATCCACCTCATGACCGCCGCATCCCCCAAATCACCGCCACACCATCGCGTGCCTCGCGAACGTCCCCTGCCGCCTCCAAATCGAGCAACCGCGCCTCATCTTCGTCGCCGTCCTCCCTGTCCTCTCGAGCGCGCACCTTCCCATTCAATTGCACGACATTTTTTTTTAAATCGTCTTCGATCGGGATTGGAAAAGGAAGAGAGAAGGAAGCGTCGGCTGATTCCAAATTTGGGAAGTAGAAAAGGAGGAAGACGAGGATTCTGAGATAGAGAACAAATAGAGGAGCGTGACGTATTTTAAGGTAGGATCGATCCCCTCCTCTAATATGCTCGGCCATTAATTTAATTTTTGTTTTCTGAACGAAAGGAGAACAAGAAGCGTCGAAATTTAAAGTAAAATGGGAAGCGTATGGGAGGAGACGAACGATAGGGTTAGTGTGTTGATGAAGCTGCGTTAATTATTTTATTTTAACGTTATATTTAAAAATCTTCTCGAGTTTCAATATAAACTATAGCGCATTAGCTCATCGTACTATCACACGGTAGCTCCGAGAACTACGAAATTTGAAATCCGGCAATAATTCAATATTACAGATCCAACAGAACTGGTTTCGTCGAAATCCGAGACTGTGCCTCGGAAGGTTATTTTTAAATGTCAATTTAAACGATGGAAATTTAAAATTGAACGAACGACAATTAAATTCAATTTTAATTCATCTATTATTCCAGTATTATCAATATAAATTTTATAAGCCGTTAAAATATTTCCAACAAGCTTACAATCCCAAATTTAAATAATTTACCCAATTGTCAATTACTATTTAATTTATTCAATTAATTGTTACATTTAAATTCTGAATCACTTTTACATTAAATAAAACCAAACTTTTCATATTCAAATCAATTTGTAGTTCAAATCAATATTTAAACCCATTTAAATATCTCAAATTAACCATCCAAAAATCCGGGTCGTTATAAAGTAATTATCTTTATTAATTATCTTTAATTACTTATCATTAATGAATCTTAATTGATTAATTATCCTTAATCAATTTCAAATAAGTAATTACACCTTAATTACTTACACTAATTAATTCACCTTTAACAATAAATTATCTTTTAATTAAGTAATTATTCTTCAAGTGATTATCTTTTTAATTACTATCATTAATTAATATTTAATTACTTAAAATTTAATTAATTTAAAAGGTAAATTATTATTTAAATTAAACACCTAATTATCATAAAAAAATATTAATTAATAAACCTTGGTAATAAATCATTATTAACAAACAAATTAACTTGAGCTCGAAAGTTAATAATTTAAAAGCATTTAGTTAATTTCTTTATTAAGTTCATTTAATATAAACTTTTTTTTTAAAATAGAGGATATATATATATATATTTTAAAACATTTTAAACTTAATAATTTTTTTAAATGATTTATTTTCAAAACCCTTCACTACTCCCAAATTTAAACCCAATATTAATTATTTAAAATAAATGGGTTAAACATGTTTAAATTTCAATTCGTTTAAAATTTGGAAGCTGTTATCACACCAACCCAAACAGCCTTGAGACAAACTCGAGAAATCACGAGCCTTACTTTGAGTCTTTTCCCCAACTCCTTTTCCCCGAGTCATCTCATCACTTACCCAAGCTTCTACCCGAGTCGTTTTCCTTTTTCCCCAAGAACTTAATTATCCAGACAAACACGTGCATAGGTACACGTGCACAACCGGACTAGCCATCTCCGACCAAGTCTCAAATCGTGACAAGCCGACGTTGGCCTTCCTACGCAATTATGACCATCAAAACCTCGAATCGAACATGCGAACGAAAATGAGCCTATCAACCCAAAACTAGAACTAGACCTTCGACTAAAAACCACCACGCACCGCCACGATTGACCACCAAACACCCGCCGAACCAACCCAAAGCAGCGTTACATCACCATGCGTCGTTTCCACCAAGTGTGATCGCTTTGAGCTTACCCATGACTATGCAATGCTTTCGAAAACCACGACGAACACAACAGGGTCTTAAACCCTAAATCGACTTCGTTACATCACTCCGATGATTAAGAAACCTAACCATCAATTTTCCTTTGCCATCACATCAACCTCCTTTAGACCCAAACTCGAAACTCGATTCTTTATTGATTGACGGGAATTGACGAAGAAGCCAATTCTGATCAACTCGACGAATCTCATTAATTACTACACTAAAAATTGTGAAATTGCTTTTAAAAACCATTATCTATTAGCACGAATCTAATTATGGGATCAAAATACAAAATTAAGTTCATTGAATTTTCCCTTTTGAAAGAAATCTCACTGTTGTTTCAGATTTTCTAATTATCTACCAAATATTTCAACCTGAGACCATTTTTAAAATTTGGATTAGGTGAATACAAATACTTTTCCTTCAATAACCATGACTTAATTTTGATTAAATGAGGAGATATAATTTTTTTCTAGTGAACCTGAGCTTGTAAACACAACAGAGATGTGTATATACATATACACAGACATGCATACTTAATCATACATATATATAGGCATATTCACGCAATCTTACATCACATTTTATATCATATTACAAGTACAAATCTAAACATCAACAGATAAAATAGGGTCAAGTGGTTTTCTCACCCGAGAAATGAAAATAGAGACTAATTTTAATGTCTGGAACTTTGATTTTTGATCTGGAACTAGGATCTGATTTGTTGATCTATTACTTTGTTTTGATGCTTTTGATCTGGCTAAACTTGAGCTATTTGTTTCCAGTTTTGATTTTCTTTTCTCTAGCTTCTTTTCCAAGTTTTCATTTTTCTTTGATTCATTTGATGTTGGAACTGAAATGCTTTTATTTTGACAAAAACTGAAAACTGGAACTTTGTATTTATTTGTAGATTTGAATCCTGAACCTCGATATTTGAATTGCCCAGATTTGTTGTTCCTTCAGGTTGAAGTTTTCAATTTCAGTTTTGATTTTTAAACTGCTGTTTTGTGTTTTTGATTTTTGATTTTAGAGAAGATGAGAGTGTGGAGTTTTTAAAATAGCCCGGTCACTCTTCTTTTCTCTAATAACATGTTATTTGTTTTTAAAATAAATCAAAGAAGAAAATTATAATGCCATTTGTAATTTGCATGGTACAATTTACATACACTTGTTTATTTATATTGCTAATATTTTACAAATGTCATTTGTTATTTAAATTGTGTTTAAGTCCTTGTTTTAAATTAATTTATAACTTTGTTTTAAACCCTTACTTAAATTTTATATAATTTTACTATATTTAACCCTTTTCATTTTATAAATTACTTAATTCTTTGATTATTACATATATGTATATTTTATACATTTTCCATTATCTATACTTTATACTTTCAAAAGATATATATATATATATATATCTAAGTTTAAAGCGTTAATTAATTCTTGTTTTACATTTTCTTTCATACTTTTATATTATTTATTTTTTATATATAGCTTTTAAATAAAATGATTTAACTAAATTATATACTAATAAATGTATATTAATATATAGTAGAATTTAATCCTTAAATACCCTTTTTATTATATTAAATTTAAAACATACTTCCAAAATACATATATAATAATCCCAAGTTTATTATATTGAATTCGAATCCAATTTATTTTAAAAATATTTATTTTTGGATTTTCAAATTTAAATTCTTTTAAAAATCAATTTATATACATATATACAAATAAACAAACATATATTATTTATTTTAGAAAATTTAAAATTCAAATTCCAAATTATAATCTATTTATAAAATATTTAGATTTTCAAATCAAATCCTTTTTAAAATTATATATATATATACATTTATTCCCATATTTTCAAATTAATTCACAATTACCCAAAAAATTAATACAAATTACTGAATTAAATTTGGCTAAAAACCGAGAATGTTGCAGATGTTCTGTAATATGAACTATGTGAATTGTGTTGTGAACTGTGGTTAATTTATTGTGATGAATTTATATATTTATCTGTGAATGAAGATAAGTGCTATAGGATTATACTGCTTATCGATATGGTTATGCTTTAATTGATGATGGTTGTGTATGTTATAGTTGTGTGTAAAACCCCTAAACCACACACATAAATATGGATTTCACGAGGAATTGGTTAAGTCACAAATATTTTGAATTTAAATATTATTTTGTTTAAAAGGTTATTTTTGAATCCAAATGGTTTGGAAGTGAAATTGAGTTGAATATGAAAAGCTTTTGGAAAGGAAGTTATGAAATTGAAATTTTGTTTGAATATACTATGTCTTGTTTTGAAATTAGTTTGGAAATTATGGTTTGAAAGGATTATACAAGTTATACAATATATATATATATATATATGGACTTTAAACCATTTTTAAAGTATATTAAATGAACTATTTTGGGGTTTTAAATGGAACTTGCCGAATATACAGCAGTTTGCTGATTTTCAATGTATACTTTGAAAAGCTATATCTTGAGTAAATTTAATCGGATTTCCCTGAAATGAAAAGCATTTGTTTTCAAATGATAATGGCTTTCATATAATGAAAGAATTTATAGTTTTTGTTGAAAAGGATTTTAAGTTATTGGTGAATCAAATTGAAAATAGTTTTGAAAGTTATGAATGAATATTTGTTAATGATTGGTGAACCATGATTCGAATTGAAAAGGATCTTAAATGGGTGAATCTTTTATTTAAAAGATTAAAAGTGGAAATTTGCTTAAACCATTCAAAAGGAAAGGTTTTGGGCTTAAAGTTGTGACTTAACTAAGATCCCAGTATGTCCATATAGTTTTAAAATTTAGCGCTCCTTATTCGGTCTAGTCGGGAAAGGACTTTATGTCATAAAACCCATTCTGAATAGTGATACGACGTGATGGATAACATTTGAAGATGGTGGTGAAGACCGGGTAATTTCGAGAACGAAAGGATTACCTGTCGGATGTCTCTGTACTGAATAGCTACGGTATAGAGATCTCCATATGTGATGGGGAGTCCGATCGGGATTGTGAATACCCGGATTTGCAAGGGCTTCTTTGAAGTGCCTTCGGTTCCATTCAGACCCAGGATGGACTTGTATGGATGTATGTCTGACATTACACTTTGAGATGTAAAACTGGTTCCTATCAAATACATTTCTTTTAGGTGGCGGAGAATTTAATCTCTTAGCTTAGCACCCTTCTTTGAGACATATGAGCTCAGAGGCTATGTAGTTGATATTTACTAGCGATACATACCTAATTTGGTAATGTGGCATGCTGAGTGTCGTTAATCATTTGTTGATCGAAGCATGGCTTTTGTGAAAAGCGTAGCTTTGTGGACGAGACCTCGTCGAACCTCACAACATGGAAATGGTTGAACCAGGAAGAATGCAGCAAGGTTATGAGGGTCGCGCCCTTTAGGGTATGTGCATTTTCTTTTGAATAAAAAGTGGTATCATGGTATGAAGACCAGATATTTAACTTATGTGGTTGTTGCAATTTTTTGGTGTTGAGAGCTCTCGGATAAAGGTCGGTGACGACCGGTGTGACGCCCCACCTCTATACCCACGCTAGCCAAGAACACTACAGTGTAATGCTGTCAACTAGCACGGAGAATAAGGCTGTTGAGGAGCGACCATCCGTGTAATTGCTTTGTGCGAGCACCGATATGTCAGATAGTATAACATGCATTTAATTTCGAGAGGAAATCTGACATACCGACACAAACTCAAAGCTACTACACAGTGGCTATAATAATCTTCGGAAACAAATATAGAAATAAACATAACACAAACCAGTCGTAGATAATTCATATCACAAAGGCGGAAGAAGATATGAATATATAATTAACACATGGAAGTGTATATCAGAGTAGTGGTCAAAAAGATCCACAATAATACAAAAGAATAGCAACACGTGCTATACAAAAGAATACACCTATGAGTCAACATCTCAAGAGTATACAACAAAAAACTACTAATCTAAGTAGTAAGCAAAAGGTCAGAGTAATGGATCCCTGGAGAGAAGTCAAGCAGAAGCACCTGTAATATCTCAGTCTGACCCGAGTATTATTTAATAAGAAAATAATAAACGGATCAGTATAGCAATAAATATCAGATGAAATGATATAGAATAAGAGATATGACTAAACATATAATAATCACAATGCCAAGCTTTGATATATAAGTAATTGAAAATCAACAACAGATTAAATCAATTTCACAATAATCTACTCAAGGATCAAAAGGAATGTCATACTCCTAATTTCATTCACCAAGCCACAATAAATGACATATATATCATTGCCAATCGTAAAAGTTGGTGAAACATAAATTCCAGAATTCAACACACGAAATCCAGAAATCACAAGAAAAAGGATGGCCAATCCCATAAAAATGAGCCGGAGCTTCTCTAGACAGGGTATAGTCCCCCATTGCGGACATTGAGCCGAAGCTCCTCCTGGTGAGTCAAAACTCCTCCTGACAAGGTATAGTCCCCCATTGTGGACATTGAGCCGAAGCTCCTCCTGGTGAGCCGAAGCTCCTCATGACAGGGTATAGTCCCCCATTGCGGACTTTGAGCCGAAGCTCCTCCTGGTGAGTCAAAATTCCTCCTGACAGGGTATAGTCCCCCATTGTGGACACTGAGCCGAAGCTCCTCCTGGTGAGCCGAAGCTCCACAAAAATGAAGTATCGTCCTCGACATGGACAAAGAGACATCGCACATTGCTAGTCTAAATCACAAAGATGATCGTCATGATCAATAAGAAGTGTCGATTACAGTAAGCTAGTAAATATATGAGCTTAGCTTCATGTCCCATAACCACTAGCTTAACTTAAATATTTACGAACAAATTGTAGGTCTTTACTAGAAAATTGTCATAAGAGATTCAATCGAACAAGTCCAAGAATTAACCGACGAAGTAAACGCAAGCGTTTCATACCACTTGTTTTACTAAGTCGTTTGATTGGATTTCTCATACGAGTGAGGTAAAGGTTTGTATATACTAATAGATTAGAAATCGGTTTGAGAAAACGATCTTTGTAATAAAATAGTGTTGAAATCATTTGAAGAAAGAGTTTTGATATTTACTACTAGTATAGAAAACCTTTATATTTTGAACAATCAATCACTAAAGTTCACATTCGAAGACGTGAATAAAATCCAAAGAAACCGATAAAGAACCCATCGAAATGGATATTCAAAAATCCCTAAAAAGGAGTCATCAAAGTCATAATAAATGATAACAACAAATAGGATCATCACGAATCGATTTAAATTGGAATTCGCAAGCAAATAGGCAAATAGGCAAAACACTGCAGTTTCAGACGTCTGAAACAAGTGGTTCAGACGTCTGAATCTGGAAATATAAAGATTTCCAGAACACAATTCAGACGTCTGAATCAAGTGTTTCAGACGTCTGAAATAGGCATATTTTAGCCTATTTTCTTTCTGTTCGAAATAGAACCAATTCAGACGTCTGAAACCATATATTCAGACGTCTGAATCTGGGAATAGAAAACTTCCCGGACAATATTCAGACGTCTGAATATCACGTTTCAAACATCTGAATGAAGGGTTCAGGGCATTCCCTGAACCTAGGCCAAAAATGGCCAAACGAATATCGGAAACGATCGAATGAGCAAATGGCGATGACTAAGGAATTACGTCGCACGACAACCCAGCCTAAACGGCTCTTCAATACGCCTCAAATATCAATGTCCAAATATCCATAAAAGGATTTTCATAAATTAGACCAAAACACCAAAAATTGGAATATACACTAAATCAATCCAAACCAAAATCAATTGCACAAGAATAAGTGTTAGGAATTCATACCTAACAATCAAAGATAATTATAGACTAAGATGTGAGATAAAAATCTCACCTTTGAACCCAAACGATTGAAGAAGAAGCTATAGAGCAATGGTAAGAACAATCACTCTTCAATTCCAACCCAACAAGCTTGAATCTAAGCTTAAAGGAGAAACATTTCCTAAATTAGGTTTAGGAATTTTCTGAAATCAAAGAGAGAATGAGTTGAAGAAGAAGAAGGAGATGCTTACCAATGGGTTCACTTGAGTTTGGAGCAAGAAGATGGATTTGCAAAGCAATCTAGGGCTTAGGAATTTCTATTTCCCATTCTCTTCCACCATTGTTGCTAAAGCTTGAGTGTTTAAGCAAAGAGGAGAAGTTATGAAGAGAAGGGGGTTGGGCTAAGCTAATAAGGGTGCAGTCCAAACCAAAGTCATAAGCGGGAAAAAGTAGCAAAAATCAACTATCTCCAAACATATCGAAGCTTATACTCAAAAAGGTCGCAAACGACATTTTAAACTCAATGGGGGTGGTCTCGAGTCCTAATTTGGCTGTTTGCAAAAAGTAGCTTTTCGGACTAAAATCCGACTAACGATAAAATATTTAAATAAAATATTTAAATATAAAATTGATAAATATGCGGGTTGTTACAGACTCCCCTCCTTAAAGAAATTGCATCCTTGCAATACTTAAGAGGAAAATAAGAAGTAACAACCATGGAAGCATATCAACACAAAAGAAAATTGAAATAAGAAGTTCACCATAAAGAGCACGAAAGAGTTAGCAAGAACGGGATCGCTCAATGAATTCTCTAGATTCCCAAGAGTAATCCCTAGGATTTGAGAACCATTGAACTCTCACAAGAAGAAAACCTTTATTTCGAAGTCGTTTGAGCTCCGAAGCAATAATTCGAATAGGATGTTGCTCAAAAATAAAATCTGGTGAAACTTCAATTTCCACAATATCACCGGGCACAAGAATAAAAATCGGAATCCCTAAGGCATTTCCGTAGATAAAAGACATGGAGAACGTCAAGAATAGCAGAACATTGAGCCGGTGCAACGGCGTAGTACAAAAACGGTACGCCCGAGGAACTAGAAACTCAAATATTTGGGACATCAGCGTAGTACAAAAAGGGTACGCCCAATGAACCAAAGCAAAGACATTGATGTAGTACAAACGGTACATCCAATGAATCTAATAGCAAAGACATTGATGTAGTACAAACGGTACATCCAATGAATCGAATATCATAAAAGAACACCGGACACTAGTCCATAAAAGGAATGAGATAAAGCTCAATAAAACGAAGTGTACCAAAACGTCCGATGAACTTGATAAAAAGATAATTCCATTCAGACAACATCAAAGAATCAACCACTTGTTGCTTACGACAAAGCGCATTGGGAACACGATTTCCCTTCCAGGAATAAAAGAATATCAAGATCATAAGATGTTAGGAACTCGAGTCAACATGGAGTTCCATATGAGAAAATAATTATCCCAAAGAATTATGATCGGGGTAGAGAACAGATTTCTCATCCAAAAATGATGATGCCAAACTCTAAAAGCGAAAACAATAGCCGTGAGCACTAGATCATGAGTGGCATACCTAGCCTCAATCGGCTTTTAATGATTCAGAAGCACACGAGATAGCACGTTCTCCTTTGCAAGAGAACGGCATACAAACCAATACGACTAGTATCGGTACAAATAGCAAAGTCTTGGTTCCCCTCCAGGAATCACAAGAATAAGAGTATCGAAAAGAAAGAATTTCTTTTAAATAATCTTCTTTCCTGAAAAGTTAAAACTTTCAAATTACATTTATCATTATGTAATAATCTTTCTAGAAAAATTTACTATTTTCAAGCTAATATACTGTGTCTGATTGTCTCATCAAAGCGTTTAGGAAATTCCTGTCGATAACGTTGATCAAGCGCATCAACCAAAATTCTTAAAACACTAAATGGGCAATACAATCACAAAATTGTATTCTATAGGATAAGTAAGTTTCTCAAAAACTTCTAAGAATATTCTTTGTTCGTTTTAAGAACAAAAATCTGGTTATACTTCTAAATAAATCTTATGAAAAAGATTTTGCAAAATTTTAAATTGCTATTTTCATCCAAAAATCAATGAATAAAAGAATGGTCTCATCGAAATATTCATAGAATATTTGATATATAAAATGGATGAAATAAGCTGGACAAATTGAATGAAAAAATAAGTCATTCATTAGAATCATAACGAGTGCGGAGTGCGTAAGTGGAATGCTAACTTACGCGACTCGTAGCCAAATGAAAATCGATGGCAAGGTCAAACTGAAAAGACCTTAGCACCACACAAAAGATTACTTAGGTGATAATCCTAAGACAAGCTCAAAAATACCGGAAAATTTCTCTAACTACATGAATGAGAGAAATAACACTTTCCTTATAAGTGGGCTTAAGGAATAAAATGATGCCATCAAGTTGGAATCAAAATCATAAAGGAAAAAAATAGAAATCTGCTTAACAGATTGAAAATGTCGAAGAGGAATAGTCCACACGAGAAAATAGGATATGGGCTTCACAACGATTAAGCCAATCCTTACAAAAAATCAATTCCGAAGCCTAAGTAAAATTATCGGCTCGGAAAGAAAAATCTCATAAAATAATTTTGACATCAATAAAAAGCAAATTGAGTGTTGCGGACCTACCATCCGGATTCACAACTCTCAAAGAACTCATCAAGCCCAAAAATAATTTTAAAGAAAAAGAATCGACAAGTTCTTTTGATATAAAATAGTGAGCCATATCAAAAAGAACTCAAATAGAAAGTTCACGAAATAAAACAATGCCATCAAGGATTGAATGTAAAATACCTTGACTAAGAGAAGAGTTGCTAGGGGCTTGCAGCTTTCCTTCTCTCCTGCTTTGACGCTTGGGACACGAAGAGATATAATGATCCGCACTTTTGCAATAGCGGCAAGAAATAGGCCTTGGACACCTATTTATATAGTGGTCCCTAGAGCCACAATTGTAGCATTCTCCACGATTAGGAATGGGAGTTTTTGCTATAGAAGTCTCTTGCTTCGCCCTCTTGTTAGGATTAGGACTTTCAAACCTAATAAAGGGATGCCTCTTCTTGTTGTTGTTGGAGTTCGGTTTGGCACTCCCAACCTCGACATCAATTTCTCTATCGACCACTTCAAGACGAAGAGCGATATCAATAAGCTAATCAAATGAAACCTCAAGTTTCAGGAGTAATGACTTCTTAAGATTCTTATTCAAGCCATAGACAAATCTCTGATTTTTCTTCAATGGGGTGTTAATGTATTCAACCCCGTATTTGGAAAGAGATTCGAAAGATGCGACATAGTCTGTCACAGAAGATCCACCTTGAACAAGGTCAATAAAACGCCGTGCTAAAGTTACTTTTTCGGCCTCCGGCACAAATTTCAATTCGAATCTTTCCCGGAATTGCTCCCAAGTGAGATCCGCTTCATAAATCTCAGAAATAAGAAGTTCGTACCAGTCCAATGCTCTCTCTTGGAGCATGCTAGAAGCCACTTGGACTCGATGTAGATCAATAAGGTTCATGCGAGAAAAGATGCGATCGCATGATTTGAGCCAAGCTTGAATTTCTATAACACTCTCGGATCCTTTGAATGGCCTTCCACCCAAATCGGTATAGTCCCTGCACAAGCGTGCAAAACCGAATCTAGGATGAGTAGGCTCTAGATTGGGTCCAGCTGCTTGAGCGTTCTTAACAAGATCTAAAAGCTGCTGGGAAGACATAAATACTCGATCCTGGGGAGTAGCACTAGATTGACCGGCGCTGGGACGGCCAGGTCTAACCATTTCTCTTCTTTAAGAAAGAAAGAAGGAAGAAGAAGGTTATTCTCAAAATAAATTTCAATCAAACTTGATTGATAAAACAAAGAATCATAAAGAAAATAGGATGAATCGGTACGAAGACTCGAATCAAATCCTAAGTCACAACTCCTAAGAAAGACTTAGGACATGATCCTTGCTAAGTTATTCTACATTGTTCCGAAGTTTGGATCTGATACCAAGCTGTGACGCCCCACCTCTATACCCACGCTAGCCAAAAACACTACAGTGTAATGCTGTCAACTAGCACGGAGAATAAGGCTGTTGAGGAGCGGCCATCCGTGTAATTGCTTTGCGCGAGCACCGATATGTCAGATAGTATAACATGCATTTAATTTTGAGAGGAAATCCGACATACCGACACAAACTCAAAGCTACTACACAGAGGCTATAATAATCTTCAGAAACAAATATAGAAATAAACATAACACAAACCAGTCGCAGATAATTCATATCACAAAGGCGGAAGAAGATATGAATATATAATTAACACATGGAAGTGTATATCAGAGTAGTGGTCAAAAAGATCCACAATAATACAAAAGAATAGCAACACGTGCTATACAAAAGAATACATCTATGAGTCAACATCTCAAGAGTATACAACAAAAACTACTAATCTAAGTAGTAAGCAAAAGGTCAGAGTAATGGATCCCTGGAGAGAAGTCAAGCAGAAGCACCTGTAATATCTCAGTCTGACCCGAGTATTATTTAATAACAAAATAATAAACGGATCAGTCTAGCTATAAATATCAGATGAAATGATATAGAATAAGAGATATGACTAAACATATAATAATCACAATGCCAAACTGTGATATATAAGTAATTGAAAATCAACAAGAGATTAAATCAATTTTACAATAATCTACTCAAGGATCAAAAGGAATGTCATACTCCTAATTTCATTCACCAAGCCACAATAAATGACATATATATCAATGCCAATCGTAAAAGTTGGTGAAACATAAATTCCAGAATTCAACACACGAAATCCAGAAATCACAAGAAAAAGGATGGCCAATCCCATAAAAATGAGCCGGAGCTCCTCCAGACAGGGTATAGTCCCCCATTGCGGACATTGAGCCGAAGCTCCTCCTGGTGAGTCAAAACTCCTCCTGACAGGGTATAGTCCCCCAATGTGGACATTGAGCCGAAGCTCCTCATGACAGGGTATAGTCCCCCATTGCGGACTTTGAGCCGAAGCTCCTCCTGGTGAGCCGAGGATCCTCCTGACAGGGTATAGTCCCCCATTGTGGACTTTGAGTCGAAGCTCCTCCTAGTGAGCCGAAGCTCCACAAAAATGAAGTATCGTCCTCGACATGGACAAAAAGACATCGCACATTGCTAGTCTAAATCACAAAGATGATCGTCATGATCAACGAGAAGTGTCGATTATAGTAAGCTAGTAAATATATGAGCTTAGCTTTATGTCCCATAACCACTAGCTTAACTTAAATATTTACGAACAAATTGTAGGTCTCCACTAGAAAATTGTCACAAGAGATTCAATCGAACAAGTCCAAGAATTAACCGACGAAGTAAACGCAAGGGTTTCATACCACTTGTTTTACTAAGTCATTTAATTGGATTTCTCATACGAGTGAGGTAAAGGTTTGTATATACTAATAGATTAGAAATCGGTTTGAGAAAACGATCTTTGTAATAAAATAGTGTTGAAATCATTTGAAGAAAGAGTTTTGATATTTACTACTAGTATAGAAAACCTTTATATTTTTAAAGTGACAAATCACAAAGAAGATTGTAAGAACAATCAATCACTAAAGTTCACATTCGAAGACGTGAATAAAATCCAAAGAAACCGATAAAGAACCCATCGAAATGGATATTCAAAAATCCCTAAAAAAGGAGTCATCAAAGTCATAATAAATGATAACAACAAATAGGATCATCACGAATCGATTTAAATTGGAATTCACAAGCAAATAGGCAAATAGGCAAAACACTGCAGTTTCAGACGTCTGAAACAAGTGGTTCAGACGTCTAAATCTGGAAATATAAAAATTTCCAGAACACAATTCAGACGTCTGAATCAAGTGTTTCAGATGTCTGAAATAGGCATATTTTAGCCTATTTTCTTTCTGTTCGAAATAGAACCAATTCAGACGTCTGAAACCATATATTCAGACGTCTGAATCTGGGAATAGAAAACTTCCCGGACAATATTCAGACGTCTGAATATCACGTTTCAAACGTCTGAATGAAGGGTTCAGGGCATTCCCTGAACCTAGACCAAAAATGGCTAAACGAATATCGGAAACGATCGAATGAGCAAATGGTGATGACTAAGGAATTACGTCGCACGACAACCCAGCCTAAACGGCTCTTCGATACGCCTCAAATATCAATGTCTAAATATCCATAAAAGGATTTTCATAAATTAGACCAAAACACCAAAAATTGGAATATACACCAAATCAATCCAAACCAAAATCAATTGCACAAGAATAAGTGTTAGGAATTCATACCTAACAATCGAAGATAATTATAGACTAAGATGTGAGATAAAAATCTCACCTTTGAACCCAAACGATTGAAGAAGAAGCTATAGAGCAATGGTAAGAACAATCACTATTCAATTCCAACCCAACAAGCTAGAATCTAAGCTTAAAGGAGAAACATTTCCTAAATTAGGTTTAGGAATTTTCTGAAATCAAAGAGAGAATGAGTTGGAGAAGAAGAAGGAGATGCTTACCAATGGGTTCACTTGAGTTTGGAGCAAGAAGATTGTAACGACCCAGAATTTTTGATAATTAAAATTTGAATATTTAATTTATTTTAAATATTAATAAGTAAATTTATAAGTCGAATAAATTTTAATTTGAATTATTTGATTTAATTGAATAATTAAATCGATAATTTAATATGTTAAATTATGGAAATAATTAAAAATTTAGTTAAATATGATTGAAAATGATTTGTAAAATTTTATTTTATCATATGGGAGTTAGAACGATATTTTAGAACTTTTAAAATCGAATTAAAAGTTAATTTGTGAAAATTGAATATTTTAATATTAAAATCGACTAGTGAAAATAGTCAATTTTTGGACAGTCTCATAATTGAACGAAACCAGTTCCATTGGATCCGTAATAGTTAGTTATTACCGGATTTCAATTTTCGTGTCAATCGGAGTTACCGTTTGATCGTGGCAGCTCGAAACGCATCGAATTATTTTTAATTTAAATTTGGCGAGTTAAAATAGCCATTTTTCAAAAAGTCTCGGATTTCGACGAAACCAGTTTCATCGGATCCGTAATGTGATATTATTGTAAGGTTTCAAATTTCGTGTCAATTGGATTTACCGTTTGTCCGGTACAAATTAAAACGCCTAGAAAATCGATTAAATCGGTTTAATTTAAATTGAGCGTTTATAGCCATAACTCGCACAGATGTCCGAATTAGCTTCCGAAACCTGTTCCATTGTGTCCGGAACGCGGGATAAACCCTAGAAACGCTGGTTACGGCGCGTAAATGGGAGTTCGGAATTCTCGGATGAATAGTGTCGATCGTTCTTCTATAAATAGCACCACCCCTCTCATAAATAAAAAATATATATATATATATATCTAAACCTAACCCTAGCCGCCAGTTTCAAATGGAAGACCAGAAATCTCCTATTTTCTTTCCTCAATCTCTTCCAATCCATCAACAATTAGCCTTAGGTTTCAACACGAGAATGGTAGATGGTCTCGAGCACTACAGATCTATACGGTTGAGATTGGAAATGGCGCGACGTGGAGGGTGATATGGGGGGCCGTCGGACATAGGTTGCGCAAGCAACTCGAGATAAACGGCACAACCGAGCATGGAGAGGTTTGGGCCGAACATAGTGCAAGTGGAGGGCTTCACGATGATGCTAGCTGATCATGTTGGAGTTCAACGTGGAGGTTGCTAAATTTAACCCTAGTTGTGATTGATTGGGTTGTGCGTGCGTGAAAGAGGAACGAGAGGAAGGAGAACGTGATTTGGGAAGGAGGAAAACGTGCGGCCTGATGATGGTAGTGGGATGGATCTACGGCCTGGATTAGCTTTGGTATAAGATTTGTAAAAGTTATGTTGTAATTATATAAATAAAAATTCGTATAACTTCGTAAATTCATATCCTTTTCATACGAGGTCGAAAACGCGCGAAACCAGTTGCGTTGGAATCGTATGGATGAGCACTACGCGATGAAATTGGATTGGAGTCGTTTGGAGTTAGTGAGAATTTTGGGTAAAATTAAACGTCCGTTTAATTTTATTCGAAATAAATCGCTAAAACGGAAATTAAAATCAAGGTGAGAACTTCTCACTCAATCGAATCAGTTTCGATTTTTATTTTAAATAGTTAGATTTAAAATATTTGAATGCATGTTTGAATGTTGACTGATATCTATTGATTGTTAAAATAGACATTATACGCCGTTAGTAAGCGGATGTTATTTATTAAAAACATATACCGCGAATATTTCATAAACAGTGAAATTGGTATTATATATAATAGCAATATATATATATATTGGCATATGTATATATTGGAGTTATTGATTTCCCGCATTTTTTTTGTTTAGCGGATGAGTCCCTATTGCGCCGTCTATTAAGCGGATAATATTTAAATCCCATATACCGCGATAATTTCGTACTGGAGCGAAATTGGTATTGTGTTAATGTTTGTGGATGCAGGAAAACAGGTTGGAGGGATCCAACTGGATTCCTCAACAGTATTTATTTGATTTCAGATATTTTGATATTTGATGGATTATCATATCGATATATGATATCGTTGTAGTCGTGATTGACTATTTGGTGTGTAGCATCATTGGACCAAATTTGGAATTTTAAAATGATTTCAAAGTGATTTTTTTGAAAGTATAAGTTATAAAATAATTTTTGGAATTGATCCATGTTAAATAAATAAACGTTATAATTTTTATGTTATAAAAATTATGATTTTTGAGAAATATAGTTAAAAAAACTGATTTTTGAGAATATGATGCTAATGATTTTATAAAATAGTTTAATCGGGATTTTAGAATTATTGTGAACAGTTTAAATATAGGATTTATAAAATTTAATTATTTTATGAATCAAAAGAATGAAGTTTTTAAAGGAATTTAAAGACGTTTAAAAAGAATAATATAAATTGATTTATATTAAGAGATTTATAAATGGATATTTATAAATTGAAATATTGACATTATAAAACGAGTTTTTATAAGTGTTTGAATGAAGTGAAAATGAATTTTTGTAAATGAATGGAATTCATAAAATTTTAAATGGTGAAGTTATAAATGAAATTTATAAATAGTAAGATTTATAAATTTCGTGAAATTATTAAAGAATATATTTGGATAAATAATTGAATCTTATAAGTTATAAGATTTATAATTATGAAGTTCAAAAGAACGATTTTTGTAAAATAATCGTTTTATAAGCATTTAACTTATAATGTGAATTTTTGGTCTATAATTGAGTTATAAACTGGAATAGGTGAATAAAAGAATTTATAAAAAGGAAGTTTTTATAAATAAATAGAAATGGAACTTATAAACGTTGTTTTATAAATTCGCAAACAACTTATTTTGATAAGTTAACTGTTGAAACCTATTAATGGAGTTATATTCACATTTTTTGAATGTGAATAATCCTTTGAATTAAAATGAATAAAAGGATGAAATTGGTTAACGTAGTATATTCACGTTTTTGAATAGTGAATAATATGTTAAAGGAAATGTTTAGAATGTGATATTTTAAATAGAATTAAAACGATCTAACGATGTTTTAAGATATGTTGAGATTCGAAACCATAAATTTCAACAGTGATTGTTGAAATAGACGTTTTCGAGAAATAGAAGGAAATAATGGACTATAACACTGTTGTTATAGTAAATGATTTCCGAAAGGAAATGTTTTGTATAGTATTGGGATTTATATATCTATTTTAATTTCGAATCCCTATACTAGTGATTTTGGGTTGTCGTAACGATGTTTTACGCAACATTCGTTTTGGCCCAAATAAATATGTTAAAGAGAATGATTTCCTTAAAGAATGAAATATATACTTAATTTCGATTAGAGTATATTAAATATTTTCTAAGCGGGGAAAATAAAAAGACTTGTGAATTACTTATTTAATAAGTATGGAAATATTTTTCCAATGTGAAATGAATGTTTAGAATTTATCCTTGTAAGGTAAATTGAATGTGAATATGGAAAATCGATTGAAAATCGTAATATGCATGGATATTTTGGAATATAAATTCACTATGGAATTTATAAAAGAAAATGAGATTGGTTTAGAAAAAATAAATATTGATTTATTTTTGAAGTGTTGAAATAATATATCTTGTAAAGATATTTTGGAAAATAAATAATTTGGAAAATTATTTGGAATCTGGTGATGTGGTGCATATCCATTGATAGTTCAATAACCGACTATCAATATTTCCCTTTGAATGGGTAATAGATGTGATTTGTTTGAATTTTAATGCCACACTTATTTTTGAATAAGCGCTCGCTATTCGGGTTAACCGGGAAAGGACCATGGGGTCGTATAACCCATTCCGAATATGTGATACGTCGTTATAAATTGCATTGAAGATCGGTGTTGAGGACCCGGTATTTGCGAGCGCGATAGGATGACCTGTCGATTGACTCTGCACCGAGTTGCTCCGGTATAGAGTTCTCCATATGTGATGGTGAATCCGATCAGGATTGTGAATATCCGGATTGCAAGGACTTCTTTGTAAGTGCCTTCGGTTTTGTTCGAGCCCGGAACAGACTTGTATGGATTGTATGTCTGACATTACAAATTGAGATATAAAGCCGATTTCTTTCAAATATATTTCTGTTGGTAGCGGAGAATTTATTCTTTTAGCTTAACACCCTTCTCTGAGACGTACGAGCTCAGAGGTTATGTAGTTGAATGTTATCAGCGATATATTCTCAATTTGGTAATGTGACATGCTGAGTGTTGCTGTAAATGATCATTGTGTTGATTATTTGTGATAGGATCGTTTATTTGATCGTCTATCCTGGTGATCATTTCTATGATCATTTGTTGACCCAAAGCATGGCTTTTGTATAAAGTATGTTTTTGTGGACGTGACTTCGTCGAGCCTCACACCCCGTGAATGGTCAAAACAGGAAAGAAGCAGCAAGGTTATGAGGGGTAGCGCCCTTTAGGATGTGTGCATTTCCTTCTGGAAAAGGGTGGTATCATGGTATGGAGCCCAGATACTTACTCATGTGAAAACACTTTGTTATGATTGTGTGAATTGATTACGAGCGCTCGATGAAAAGGTCCCAAAGGACCGGGGGATGGCATATTCGGTCAGTTGTTACTCAGTTAGGGGTAACCCGGCCTTGTGTTGGTAGAGATCCGGTTTGGTTCTCGGGGATGTCCATCCAGAGGCATTCTCATGTGGCAATGGGAAGTTCCTTGGCCTGATCATTCATTGGAAATCCAAAGAAACAATATGATCTTGTACGGTTTTAGTTGTAGGACCTATCATTCACTTATGGTGTCACAACACTGTTTGGATGGTAGCTATAGTAGGCATAAATGCGAAATGCCTATGCTGGCTAAGATTTATATTTTACTTTTGAAATGATTTTCTCTACACTATGCACTAGTAATAATATCAAATGTTATTTTAAATGCGTATCAAGCATCTTTGACTATCATAAGGAGAAATCTCCTCCGATTCTGCGTTTGCATGTGTGTGTGTGCGGGAGGCCTTATGGTAGTCTCATTTTTAAAAGCATTGCGAATTGAATTTAAAAATATCTCTCTATTTTGTTTTTAAAGATAAATAAACTGTTTTGAGTTCTCACACCAGTCACATGACTGACTTGGAGTTTATTGTTTTCCTTCCTAAACTCTGGGTGCCCACCAATTTCCACACGGGCAGTCAAGAGTTAGGTTTATCAGGATATTCTGGATATTCTGGAGTTGCTGGAGGCAAGATGGATGGCATGGCGTATTACTAGTTTATATAGTATTTCTTTTTCCGCTGCACTGTTTGTTGTGGTTGTTGTATACTCTGATGATATGATGAAATGAAATGTAATAAAATGTAATAACTAATATAGAGTTCTTTGTTTAAAGATTATTCATTTATTATTATATGTTGTTCCGCTGCGAATTGTGAGATTCTGATGTTGTTCTGTTGTTTTCTGTTCCGTTCTATTCTTTTTCTTCTATTTTAAAATTTTCTGTCTTCTGTTTTCTCTTCCCTCTATTATCTATTTTCTCTCTTCTTCTCTCGTTTTCTTTTCTTAAATTCTTTTTCTTAAAAACCATAACATTTCGGGTTTTTGGCCTTCGATTTCTCGGCAGTCGGTAAAGTGAGTATCGATGTTGAATTTTCGAAAGTCGGAAATTTTCGGGGCGTTACATTTGGTATCAGAGCTTATGGTTAAGCGATAACCATGGTTCTGTTGGGTATTACTCATTAGAGATAGAGTAAGGAGTGCTCTAGAATGAGTTTGAGTGTAATAATAGCTATGAGAGTGTATTTGATAGTGAATATATAAAATTGTTTTATATTGTGATGATTGGTTTATTGAGTGGCATATGAACTTTCGTCAGCGTGGTCCGCAAGACTATGCCGAAGGGGTTTCTAAACACTTGAATAGAACAATTCGACACAATATTGTTTTAAAATTGGGTAAATGAAATAATTTTACCTTGAGTATATTTTGTATATGAAGAAATAATTTTCAGAATTATTAAAATGTATATAAGTTGATTGTTTAGTTGTTTGAATAATCTAAACAAAAGAATAAATTGTATAAGCAAAAGAATTATAAGAGTTAAATTATAATTAAAGTGATTTACAATTGTGAATAAACTTATATATATAAGAAGTGAAACTATATGAATCGAATGTGATTAAATTGAAAAATCAATTCATTGAATATTAATGAGAATATGAATGAATATTTATTGGTTATGGATGTTAGATGAATAATAGTTTGTTGATGTTTGCATTTGTTGTTTTGTTTCATTTGCTATGTTGACATATATAGTTATTATGTTACTACATGTTGTATATCGATACTATTATCTATATGCATGATTCTCATGTTGTTTGTTGAGTGATTAGTAGGTGCGGATTGCGTTTGCTTCGCATTTGGAGCTCGCTTTCGCGCTATATTAGCCGTATATGCTCGCTAATAAAATATAAGGTACATATCTCGGATTAAATATCGTACTTTTACACTTTTTTCCCTTCGGGATGCCTCATTACTTGATGAGATGTATATTTGTGATATATATACTGTCATTTTTTTTTCGGATCGAGCCGCGCAAAGGAGACTATGGCGAATTTTTCCGAAAATTTAAGGCGTTAGAAAAAATTTGAGAAAAATGGAAATTTTTTGAAAACTTTAACTTTTATTTAGAATTGAAAGTTAAACAATAGTAGTTGTTTTTGAAAGGATAACTAAGTATGATTTGAAAACTTAGTAAAGTTATTGTAAGAAGTTTGACTATGGATTTTGGAAAATTAATAAATTCTATAATTTTTCTTACTAGTTAATTTCGATGACGAAATTCTTTTGAGTGGGGAAGATTGTAACGACCCAGAATTTTTGATAATTAAAATTTGAATATTTAATTTATTTTAAATATTAATAAGTGAATTTATAAGTCGAATAAATTTTAATTTGAATTATTTGATTTAATTGAATAATTAAATCGATAATTTAATATGTTAAATTATGGAAATAATTAAAAATTTAGTTAAATATGATTGAAAATGATTTGTAAAATTTTATTTTATCATATGGGAGTTAGAACGATATTTTAGAACTTTTAAAATCGAATTAAAAGTTAATTTGTGAAAATTGAATATTTTAATATTAAAATCGACTAGTGAAAATAGTCAATTTTTGGACAGTCTCATAATTGAACGAAACCAGTTCCATTGGATCCGTAATAGTTAGTTATTACCAGATTTCAATTTTCGTGTCAATCGGAGTTACCGTTTGATCGTGGCAGCTCGAAACGCATCGAATTATTTTTAATTTAAATTTGGCGCTTTAAAATAGCCATTTTTCAAAAAGTCTCGGATTTCGACGAAACTAGTTTCATCGGATCCGTAATGTAATATTATTGTAAGGTTTCAAAATTCGTGTCAATTGGATTTACCGTTTGTCCGGTACAAATTAAAACGCCTAGAAAATCGATTAAATCGGTTTAATTTAAATTGAGCGTTTATAGCCATAACTCGCACGGATGTCCGAATTAGCTTCCGAAACTTGTTCCATTGTGTCCGGAACGCGGGATAAACCCTAGAAACGCTGGTTACGGCGCGTAAATCGGAGTTCGGAATTCTCGGATGAATAGTGTCGATCGTTCTTCTATAAATAGCACCACCCCTCTCATAAAAAAAAATATATAAATATATCTAAACCTAACCCTAGCCGCCAGTTTCAAATGGAAGGCCAGAAATCTCCTATTTTCTTTCCTCAATCTCTTCCAATCCATCAACAATTAGCCTTAGGTTTCAACACGAGAATGGTAGATGGTCTCGAGCACTACAGATCTATACGGTTGAGATTGGAAGTGGCGCGACGTGGAGGGTGATATGGGGGGCCGTCGGCCATAGGTTGCGCACGCAACTCGAGATAAACGGCACAACCGAGCATGGAGAGGTTTGGGCCGAACATAGTGCAAGTGGAGGGCTTCACGATGATGCTAGCTGATCATGTTGGAGTTCAACGTGGAGGTTGCTAAATTTAACCCTAGTTGTGATTGATTGGGTTGTGCGTGCGTGAAAGAGGAACGAGAGGAAGGAGAACGTGATTTGGGAAGGAGGAAAACGTGCGGCCTGATGATGGTAGTGGGATGGATCTACGGCCAGGATTAGCTTTGGTATAAGATTTGTAAAAGTTATGTTGTAATTATATAAATAAAAATTCGTATAACTTCGTAAATTCATATCTTTTTCATACGAGGTCGAAAACGCGCGAAACCAGTTGCGTTGGAATCGTATGGACGAGCACTACGCGATGAAATTGGATTGGAGTCATTTGGAGTTAGTGAGAATTTTGGGTAAAATTAAACGTCCGTTTAATTTTATTCGAAATAAATCGCTAAAACGGAAATTAAAATCAAGGTGAGAACTTCTCACTCAATCGAATCAGTTTCGATTTTTATTTTAAATAGTTAGATTTAAAATATTTGAATGCATGTTTGAATGTTGACTGATATCTATTGATTGTTAAAATAGACATTATACGCCGTTAGTAAGCGGATGTTATTTATTAAAAACATATACCGCGAATATTTCATAAACAGTGAAATTGGTATTATATATAATAGCAATATATATATATTGGCATATGTATATATTGGAGTTATTGATTTCCCGCATTTTTTTTGTTTAGCGGATGAGACCCTATTGCGCCTTCTATTAAGCGGATAATATTTAAATCCCATATACCGCGATAATTTCGTACTGGAGCGAAATTGGTATTGTGTTAATGTTTGTGGATGCAGGAAAACAGGTTGGAGGGATCCAACTGGATTCCTCAACGGTATTTATTTGATTTCAGATATTTTGATATTTGATGGATTATCATATCGATATATGATATCGTTGTAGTCGTGATTGACTATTTGGTGTGTAGCATCATTGGACCAAATTTGGAATTTTAAAATGATTTCAAAGTGATTTTTTTGAAAGTATAAGTTATAAAATAATTTTTGGAATTGATCCATGTTAAATAAATAAACGTTATAATTTTTATGTTATAAAAATTATGATTTTTGAGAAATATAGTTAAAAAAACTAATTTTTGAGAATATGATGCTAATGATTTTATAAAATAGTTTAATCGGGATTTTAGAATTATTGTGAACAGTTTATATATAGGATTTATAAAATTTAATTATTTTATGAATCAAAAGAATGAAGTTTTTAAAGGAATTTAAAGACGTTTAAAAAGAATAATATAAATTGATTTATATTAAGAGATTTATAAATGGATATTTATAAATTGAAATATTGACATTATAAAACGAGTTTTTATAAGTGTTTGAATGAAGTGAAAATGAATTTTTGTAAATGAATGGAATTCATAAAATTTTAAATGGTGAAGTTATAAATGAAATTTATAAATAGTAAGATTTATAAATTTCGTGAAATTATTAAAGAATATATTTGGATAAATAATTGAATCTTATAAGTTATAAGATTTATAATTATGAAGTTCAAAAGAACGATTTTTGTAAAATAATCGTTTTATAAGCATTTAACTTATAATGTGAATTTTTGGTCTATAATTGAGTTATAAACTGGAATAGGTGAATAAAAGAATTTATAAAAAGGAAGTTTTTATAAATAAATAGAAATGGAACTTATAAACGTTGTTTTATAAATTCGCAAACAACTTATTTTGATAAGTTAATTGTTGAAACCTATTAATGGAGTTATATTCACATTTTTTGAATGTGAATAATCCTTTGAATTAAAATGAATAAAAGGATGAAATTGGTTAACGTAGTATATTCACGTTTTTGAATAGTGAATAATATGTTAAAGGAAATGTTTAGAATGTGATATTTTAAATAGAATTAAAACGATCTAACGATGTTTTAAGATATGTTGAGATTCGAAACCATAAATTTCAACAGTGATTGTTGAAATAGACGTTTTCGAGAAATAGAAGGAAATAATGGACTATAACACTGTTGTTATAGTAAATGATTTCCGAAAGGAAATGTTTTGTATAGTATTGGGATTTATATATCTATTTTAATTTCGAATCCCTATACTAGTGATTTTGGGTTGTCGTAACGATGTTTTACGCAACATTCGTTTTGGCCCAAATAAATATGTTAAAGAGAATGATTTCCTTAAAGAATGAAATATATACTTAATTTCGATTAGAGTATATTAAATATTTTCTAAGCGGGGAAAATAAAAAGACTTGTGAATTACTTATTTAATAAGTATGGAAATATTTTTCCAATGTGAAATGAATGTTTAGAATTTATCCTTGTAAGGTAAATTGAATGTGAATATGGAAAATCGATTGAAAATCGTAATATACATGGATATTTTGGAATATAAATTCACTATGGAATTTATAAAAGAAAATGAGATTGGTTTAGAAAAAATAAATATTGATTTATTTTTGAAGTGTTGAAATAATATATCTTGTAAAGATATTTTGGAAAATAAATAATTTGGAAAATTATTTGGAATCTGGTGATGTGGTGCATATCCATTGATAGTTCAATAACCGACTATCAATATTTCCCTTTGAATGGGTAATAGATGTGATTTGTTTGAATTTTAATGCCACACTTATTTTTGAATAAGCGCTCGCTATTCGGGTTAACCGGGAAAGGACCATGGGGTCGTATAACCCATTCCGAATATGTGATACGTCGTTACAAATTGCATTGAAGATCGGTGTTGAAGACCCGGTATTTGCGAGAGCGATAGGATGACCTGTCGATTGACTCTGCACCGTGTTGCTCCGGTATAGAGTTCTCCATATGTGATGGTGAATCCGATCAGGATTGTGAATATCCGGATTGCAAGGACTTCTTTGTAAGTGCCTTCGGTTTTGTTCGAGCCCGGAACAGACTTGTAAGGATTGTATGTCTGACATTACAAATTGAGATATAAAGCCGATTTCTTTCAAATATATTTCTGTTGGTGGCGGAGAATTTATTCTTTTAGCTTAACACCCTTCTCTGAGACGTACGAGCTCAGAGGTTATGTAGTTGAATGTTATCAGCGATATATTCCCAATTTGGTAATGTGACATGCTGAGTGTTGCTGTAAATGATCATTGTGTTGATTATTTGTGATAGGATCGTTTATTTGATCGTCTATCCTGGTGATCATTTCTATGATCATTTGTTGACCCAAAGCATGGCTTTTGTATAAAGTATGTTTTTGTGGACGTGACTTCGTCGAGCCTCACACCCCGTGAATGGTCAAAACAGGAAAGAAGCAGCAAGGTTATGAGGGGTAGCGCCCTTTAGGATGTGTGCATTTCCTTCTGGAAAAGGGTGGTATCATGGTATGGAGCCCAGATACTTACTCATGTGAAAACACTTTGTTATGATTGTGTGAATTGATTACGAGCGCTCGGTGAAAAGGTCCCAAAGGACCGGGGGATGGCATATTCGGTCAGTTGTTACTCAGTTAGGGGTAACCCAGCCTTGTGTTGGTAGAGATCCGGTTTGGTTCTTGGGGATGTCCATCCAGAGGCATTCTCATGTGGCAATGGGAAGTTCCTTGGCCTGATCATTCGTTGGAAATCCAAAGAAACAATACGATCTTGTACGGTTTTAGTTGTAGGACCTATCATTCACTTATGGTGTCGCAACACTGTTTGGATGGTGGCTATAGTAGGCATAAATGCGAAATGCCTATGCTGGCTAAGATTTATATTTTACTTTTGAAATGATTTTCTCTACACTATGCACTAGTAATAATATCAAATGTTATTTTAAATGCGTATCAAGCATCTTTGACTATCATAAGGAGAAATCTCCTCCGATTCTGCGTTTGCATGTGTGTGTGTGCGGGAGGCCTTATGGTAGTCTCATTTTTAAAAGCATTGCGAATTGAATTTAAAAATATCTCTCTATTTTGTTTTTAAAGATAAATAAACTGTTTTGAGTTCTCACACCAGTCACATGACTGACTTGGAGTTTATTGTTTTCCTTCCTAAACTCTGGGTGCCCACCAATTTCCACACGGGCAGTCAAGAGTTAGGTTTATCAGGATATTCTGGATATTCTGGAGTTGCTGGAGGCAAGATGGATGGCATGGCGTATTACTAGTTTATATAGTATTTCTTTTTCCGCTGCACTGTTTGTTGTTGTTGTTGTATACTCTGATGATATGATGAAATGAAATGTAATAAAATGTAATAACTGATATAGAGTTCTTTGTTTAAAGATTATTTATTTATTATTATATGTTGTTCCGCTGCGAATTGTGAGATTCTGATGTTGTTCTGTTGTTTTCTGTTCCGTTCTATTCTTTTTCTTCTATTTTAAAAATTTCTATCTTCTGTTTTCTCTTCCCTCTATTATCTATTTTCTCTCTTCTTCTCTCTTTTTCTTTTCTTAAATTCATTTTCTTAAAAACCATAACATTTTGGGTTTTTGGCCTTCGATTTCTCGGCAGTCGGTAAAGTGAGTATCGATGTTGAATTTTCGAAAGTCGAAAATTTTCGGGGCGTTACAAAGATGGATTTGCAAAGCAAGCTAGGGCATAGGAATTTCTATTTCCCATTCTCTTCCACCATTGTTGCTAAAGCTTGAGTGTTTAAGCAAAGAGGAGAAGTTATGAAGAGAAGGGGGTTGGGCTGAGCTAATAAGGGTGCAGTCCAAACCAAAGTCATAAGCGGGAAAAAGTAGCAAAAATCAACTATCTCCAAACATATCGAAGCTTATACTCAAAAAGGTCGCAAACGACATTTTAAACTCAATGGGGGTGGTCTCGAGTCCTAATTCGACTATTTGCAAAAAGTAGCTTTTCGGACTAAAATCCGACTAACGATAAAATATTTAAATAAAATATTTAAATATAAAATCGATAAATATGCGGGTTGTTACAACCGGGGGATGGCATACTGATGACAGTTAGTTACCTAGTTACAAAGGTAACTCATCCTTGTGTTGGCTGAGATCCGGTTAGGTTCTCGGGGCGTCCCTCATGAGGCGTACCCATTCGGTGAAGGAAAGTCTTTAGCTTTAACCATTTGTTGGAAATCTAATCACCCAATATGCCCCCTGTATGGTTTTAATTGTAGAAGCTGCCATCTAACATGGTAGCTATAGTAGGCATACTACAATGGTACGTATGCTGGCTAAGATTAATATTATACTTGCAAATGTTTTCTGCACTATGCACTAATAATAATATCAAAAGGATTTTCACGTGTCAAGCATGTTTGACTATCATAAGGAGAAATCTCCTCCAGTTGTACGCTTGCATTGTGTGTATGCGGGGAGGTCTTATGGTAGTTTCCTTTTCCAAAAAATATATTGTATTTCTTTTATTTCTTTTTCCAAAATAAAACTGTTTTTGTTTGCTCACACTAGTCCCATGACTGAACTGGAGTTTATTGTTCCCTTTCTAAACTTTGGATGCCCACAATTTTCCACACGGGCAACCTAGAGTCAGGTTTTCAGATAATAAAATAGTGGTGCAGCTTTTGGCAATCGTTAGAGTCTTTGGTTTGGCGATCGCATTGTATTTCACTTCAACATGATGGTGATCCTCGCTTTTGGTTTGGATCTTTGGAGCTTGACATTGAAGATAGTATCTTTCCACTGCTGTTGCCTTTGTCTTCTGTTGTTATTTCTTTCCGCTGTTGTATTTTGGATCCGATATTGATATTCATTTGTATCAGAATATTACATCCATTGTGTATCAATAAAATTATTCTTCTGTTTCTGCTGTGTTGTTATTACCTAATGTTGTTATAAGCTTCGGCGAACACGAATCAATGCTTGAATCTGCTGCATTTGAATACGGGTGATGTACTTGGATGTCGTTTTTCAAAGGTCAAGTCCGAGGATCGTTATAGGTGGTATCGAAGCTGAAGGTTGAGTAAGAACTTTAGCTCAAGAGTATAAGACATTAGGTAACTCATTAGAGATAGGGTAACAAATACCCTAGAATGAGTATATTCCCTAGGATATCCATCCTAATGCCTTAGTGAATTCCTTTGCTATCTACCGATAGTGAGTCTGATTGCATGAAGAACACGAGATAGGGGACATGGGAGTACCACTACAAATGGTCGATACCCTGCAACAATAAGAAACAACATTTTCTCCTCAATCTCTTTTGATCAACATTCAATTTCGATTCTTTGATGGCTTCGTGTCAGCTCCGAGAAGTGGCTTTGATGTGGTGGTGGCCCTGTGAATCTTCAGTTTTCTATCAGTCTTTTCGTTTTAGCCTTAATGAATTTGAAATGAATTGTTTAATAAAATATGAAGTTAAATTGAATTGTATTCGCTTGTCCGTTCTTTGGGGTCCCAATACATTCTACGAATGGTTAGTTGCCCTTCGAACTAACCAATGCCCCTGCATATTTCGTAGATATGATGACCCGAGTATTTCAAGAAGTGCTAAATATGTTCATTCTCATATCTATTGTTGATATTCCGATTTGGTAAGCCAAACATAGAATAAATATTTCAGCTTGATCTAGTGAGTCAATTCACTATCTTTCTATGTGTTCATCTGTTCTTTGTTTGTCTCTCTGTTTAGCAAATTTCGAGGATGAATTTTCTTAAGGGGGAATTTGTAACGATCCCGTTTTAAGCTAAATTTAATTTGGTAATTAATATAAATTTTTGGATTAAATTGTGAATTAATTTGAAATTTTTCCAAATTAAATGAGATATTTGTTTGTTTATTTATATATATGTATATGAACCGATTTTAAATAGAAATTTGATTTGAAATCCAAAAAAATAAATATTTGGAAACGAAATTAAATTCGAAAAACTCTATAATTTAAAACTAATATTTTTTTTTGAAATTATAATATGTATATGTATATATACATTGTGATTTGAAAGTGATATTTTAATTTAATGTAATAAATTTTCCACAAGTTATTTAAAGAGTTAAATTCAAATATATAAATATTTATTTATTAGTGTTTAATTAATTTTAAAATTAATTTCATTAAAGTTATAAACATTTATGAAAAGAAAATGCGTTAATTTTATAATTGAAAATGTATAAACCATATATATATATATCTGTGTGCGTGTGTGTGTAAAACTATATAAGGAAATATAATATATAAATTATATTAACATAAGGTAAATGTAATATAAAGGTTTATTATCATATTCAAATATTAACGCATGAATAAAAAGACAAGTGTAACCATTTTAAAAATGTATTATGACATTTGTAAGAACATAAAAATATGTTTAAACATTTGTGGCTCATGTGTGCTATAAATTAACAAGTGTCCTATATCTAATTTTCTTTTCGTTTTAAAAGCTTAATAAATAAAAGGGAAAAACAAGCATATATATATACACACACACTTCCCTTCTCATTTTCTTTTTTTCTTAATCAAGCTGAATAAAAACAAAACCAGAGAAAAGAAAAATGAAAAAAAAATCAGAGAACAAAATGAAATCTCAAGAACAACAAACAATCTTCATCTCTTCAACCTGGGATCAATGAAATCAAATTCTTACAACATCTTCAACTTGAAACAAATCAAGGTCAAAGCAGATCAAAGTACAGATCAATAAAAAAATTTAGATCTAAGAAAAAATCATTTTCCAGTTCAAACAGTTTCAAGTTTTAAAGCCTGTGTATCTGTTCATCCTCAAAATCATTCTAGGTTTGAGCATTGAAGTCTGTTCTCTGTCTTTACATCCGGGCGAGTAAACTCTTTCGAATCCAGATTATAACTTGTTGTTGTAACCATGCTTCAAGTAAAAATTGTAAAATGTTTTGCATGTATACTGTGTATATGGTTGTGCATCTCTGGTATATGAATAATTTGCTCCGCTAGGTAAACAGGTTTCAAAACCTGTTTGAAAATCCAAATCTCATTCTCTAATCCTCTATAGACCTTGATGTTTAAATAAAACATGTTCTAATTGGAAAGATCTTAATTATAAAAATATTTTTTAGTATTAAAAATAAATAGGTTTACTGGGAAAAATAAAAACAGTAGAATCAAAATTTGTTCAAAATTTAGTTGATTAAAATTTGGGTTTTCATTGCATGATTCTGTTCGTCTCATAAACCATGATTTTTAATAAAAAAATTCATGATTTTTAAGTTGGGAAATCACGAGCATTCGTGAGTCGAACAAAAAGTCTATTTTGGGTAAATTTTGGTGATCGGAGGATGTTTGGACCTTGGGATCGTGGGTGGTGTTTGCGAAGTGGTCTGTGGTGTTGGCAAAAATGGGGTGTAGATTTATCCACCACTGTGTTGGTCGGACGACAAAATTTTAGGGTTTATGTTTTAGTCAAGGTCGAATTTTGAGTGGCTTCAGTGTTGTCAGAGAGCCGGATTAATCGCACCGGTGGCATTCGAAACGTAGGAAGTAGGTGGAGCTCTGACCGGCGTTTCATGTCCTCGGGTGGCCTGAGGCGACGGGACGAGGCAGTTTTTGGTGATCGAATTTCATTGCAGTTTGGGTTAAGTTCCTCGATTTTGAATTCGTCAATTTGGGTGGTCTGAGGGTGTGAGTAGATGGTCGTCGACATGTTGAAGACCGCGAGGTCGACTGGTGTTCGTCGGAGCATGGGTACACATGCACGAGTATAACTGATATTGGGATTGTTTTGGAATTTGAGGAATAAAGGTTTTTGTCAGGTCAAACTCGAAGTATTTTATGGATTTGCTCGAAGATAAGTGGAATTACGAGTGTCTAGGGGCATGACTCGGGAAGGAGCCGGGTTGGACCCAAAGCAAATATTTAAGTAGTTTTCAAGTTTAAATAAAGGCAAGTTTTAAATTTTAAAATAAATCTAGTTTAAATTTTTTATTAAACAAATTTCTTTTATATATAATAAATGTTTTAGTTAACATATGATTTAAGTAAGTTATATGATTTGTTAACTTAAATTTGTAAGTTATTTTAAAAACTTAATTTGAGAATGTAATTAAGTTTTAAATAAAAAGGTAAAATGTTTTTAAATTTATGCGTTAATCATAATTAAGTAATTAATAATGATAAATGGTTTATCTTAAATAATGTTTTGATTATTAATTAACTTAAAGGTTTCAAAATAACATTATTTATTAATGATAATCTATTTTATTTAATAAGATTTAAATGTTGTAATTAAGTGATTAGTTAAGACAAGGATTTTATCTTAATTAATTAAGGTCTTGATTGAAGAATCATTATTGATTAATTAATGAAAATTACTTAATGAAATTAATTAAAGATTGATTATTAATGTAAGAAATTAACGGATGATTACTTAATGAAATTAATGTAATTAGTAAAAGATTATTACTTAATGTAATTAAGTGATAATTACTTTGTGTAATTACATTTAAGGATAATTAATTAATGTAAGTAATTAAGGGTAATTAATTACTTAAAGATAATTACTTAATGAAAGTAATTAAGGATAATTAATTAATGATTAAAGGTTGATTAATCAAGTGATTAAAGAATAATTAATTAAAGGATAATTAATTTGTGTGATTAATTAATTAAGGTAATTAATTTAAGGATAATTAATTAATTTAAAGGTTAATTAATTTATGAAAGTGATTAAGGGATGATTTATTAATTAAGGGTTAATTAATTAATATAATTAATTGAGGATAATTAATTAAAGAATAATTAAAGGATTAAAGGTGGATTATTTAATGATCAAAGGTTGATTGATTTATTAATTGAGACTGATTAATTAATAATTAAAGGTTGATTAATTTATTATTAAAGGTTAATTAATAAATAATTAAAGGGTAATTAATTAAAATTGTTTGTAATTAATTAATGTTAATTAACTAGGATAAGTAATTTATTCATAAATAATTAATCTGGTTTAAATTAATCACGTGATTGATTGATCTTACTTATGGATGATTGGATTCTGTTGAATGCTTTGAATTGTTTGATATCCTTGATATGTGATGTTCTGTAATATGACTTGTGTGAATTGTGTTGTGAACTGTGATTTATTTATCTATGATGAATTTATATATATATATATATATATATATCTGAATGAAGATAAACGTTATATGATTATATCGCTTATCGATAATGTTGTGTGTAAAACCCCTAGACTACACCGCACACACACACAAATATGGATTTCACGAGGAATTGGTTAAGTCACAAATATTTTGAATTTATGTATTATTTTGTTTAAAAGTTGAAATCCAAATGGTTTGGAGGTGAAATTGAGTTGAATATGAAAAGCTTTTGGAAAGGAAGTTTTGATATTGAAATTTAGTATGAATATACTATGTCTTGTTTTGAAATTATTTTGGAAATTATGGTTTGAAAGGATTATACAAGTTATACGACATATATATATGGATTTTAAACTATTTTTGAAGTATATTAAATGAACTATTTTGGGGTTTTAAATGGAATTTACCGAGTATACGGTAGTTCGCTGATTTTTCAGTGTATACTTTGAAAAGCTATATCATGAGTAAATTCAATCGGATTTTCCCAAAATGAAAAGAATTTGTTTTCAAATGATAATGGCTTTTATATAACAAAAGAATTTCCAGTTTTTGTTGAAAAGGATTTCAAGTTATTGGTGAATCAAATTGAAAATAGTTTTGAAAGCTATGAATGAATCTTTGTTAAAGATTGGTTGTAGCGACCCGACTTTCCACTCTCGGAAAATTGCATCACTAATTAAGAAAGAAAGGGATAGAAGAAGAAAAGAAAGAGAAGAAAGAGAAAACAACACATCAGAATCTCACAGCGGAACGATTTAAATATAATATAGAACATATACATAGTATCATATACATCAGAGTACACAACTATACATCTCAATTTAGACAGTTATAACACTTCTGTCTAATATACAATACAAGAACATCAACACAGAATAACACACAACGGAAACTCTAACTATATATCTACACGCTGAAGCCTCCTGCTCCAAAGCTCCTCCAAAATTCGCTAAGAGATAACCTGAATCACTTGACTACTCATACAGAATATGAGTACCCAAGAGTTTAATAAAACAGAAAATAAACACTCGGGTCAGACAAGGGTCTGGTGTGAGTAAATGGTTTAAGATTGCTTAACTTTAGAAAATCATTTAAAAAGAAAAGGTATCACGTAAGACTTCCCACACATAAACATGGAAAAGTTTTTACCTTACGCTAACCAAAACATTTGATAGGAAATCCAGTGATATTATAATAGTGTCTAGGGTTTTCAAATAAGTATGAAATAGCCAAAATTGTTACATGATTAAATTCCAGCTACTAGCCACAAAAGTGGGTAATACAAACAAAACCGTAGGGTCTCGTAGGAAAAATGGGTTTCCATCAATGGCAGGGCTACTGGGGTACCACCCGTCACAGTACGTGCTAGATCACCATACCGAGGAGTACTCCTACTCCCCTGCAACAGAAAGCCGGAACCATTCCTTACTGAACAGTCCTGAACAAGATCACCCCGCAGTTGGCTGCAGTTCCAACCGCCCACAAAGCCAAAATAAAAAGGGACGTCTAGACAGGGATGTATCTCACTCTCCAGTGGGAGCGACCCACGAAGCCTTGCTGCACCTTCCCTGTTTTAGCCATTCTCGGTTGATGAGGCTTGAGGCTGCGATTACCTTTATAGGACCAATTATCTTAGAATGCTCATCGTCCTCCAGACGATGTGCAGAAAGCATTCAATCCATACAAGTTCGTTCCGGGTTCGAACGAAACCGAAAGCACTATCTCGTTGCACTCATTTTGGAATCACCCTCAGAGTCAACGACCATTGCCCTTGCACTCTGAATCTCCATCTCGAATCTATAAGCACTATTCCGTCAAACTCATTACGGAATCACCCACAGAGTTATACTGACGTATAGCCCTTACACCTCGAGTCTTCACTTGCTCCATTTGGATTAACGGCGTAACTTTTAATTGGAATTGATGTGGTTTTCGGATATCCAAATATGGAAACCCGATCCCGGTCTCACTGAAACCAAACGCCATTTTAATGTCCAAGTTATTCTTAAGGGATTTAAACAATAGATATTTCAGAAAATATCACTTAACATAAATGGATGTATCATATTACATAGATAGATAAGCATCCCTTATCACATGCATCTATACATATCACAAGCAGCATATCACATCTTAGATATAACATATTCACATCACCACATATCAATCAATGTCATCCAACAACAACCAATATCATTAACTCATCCAATGATATATATCATCCAATCATTAATCATTCATAAACAAGTTTGATTCAAACTTTATTAATTTAATTAATCCTTAAATTAAATTAATCCTTATTTAAACACTTGGCTTATCTTCAATTTAACTTCTTATTCATTAATTAATTACAAATAAATTAATTAACTAACATCACTTAACTATCTACTTCAATTAATCTTCCCTGATTAATTATTACTTAATTACTTTAAGAAAGTCTTACTTAATTACTATATTAATTAATCATCCTAATTAATTAATTCCAAATTATACTAAGTAATTACCTCTTAATTACCTTTTAAATTAATCAACCTTGATTAACTATTCTTTAATTATCCTGATAATTATTCCTTAATTATCCTTTTAAAATTAATCATACCTGATTAATCACTTTTAATTAATCACATAGATTAATTTACTTTTAATTAAATACTTGATTAATTACTTTTAATTAATCATACTTGATTAACTACTTTTAATTAATCATATTTAATTAATTACTATTAAATTAACCACCTTTGATTAATTACTTTAATTACATTTAGTAATTAAAACTAAATTATAAACTAATTATTATTAAATTATTAATAATTAATTAAATTATTTCTATTAATTAATGATTACTTCATTAATTAAATTTCTTTTTTAATTAATTACTTTTACAAGTAATTAATCACTTAATTAATTACTCTTAATCCTTTTATTAATTAATCATTAATCAAATAATCTAAACCTTTAATTAATTATTAATTAATTCTTTAATTAATAACTCAAGTGAATAATTCTTAATCACATTTACTTAATTACTTTTCATAAAGTAATTAACTCTTACTTAATTACCTCTAGTACTTAACCACTTAATTACTTTAATTACCTCCCAAGTAATTATATAAGATTAACCCATAAGTGATTATCTAAATTAATTACTTAATTAATTATTTAACTTAATCATTTAAAATTAATTAAATGATTCTTAACTTTCTATATAAAAAAATCTTAATTAAGAAAACCATTATTTTAATTAAATCAATTATTAATAAATAAAACTTGATAATTAAAAATGATTTAATTATCTCAATTATCTTTACAAATGTATTTATCTTTAATTAAATCAAATTCAAAATAACTAAAGATAATCTTTATTACATTTGATTATCAAATTCTAAATCATTAAACTTTATTTAAATAAAATATAATATTTAGAAATCAATTATAATTTAAACATATTTTAAATTGAACTTTTAAATCTTTAAAACCTTTCCAAATTTATTTAATAAAGTTTAATACAAACTTTATTTCAAATCCACTTATTTTATTTTTAAAACCTCCATATTTCAAAATATAAAAACTCGTTTAAAACTTTAACATGAAACAATTTAGTTTCAAAAATCAAAATTTCTTTGTTCAAGCTTTAAAAACTTTACTGACAAAGCCCAAAACATGCCTTACCTAAAACCCGAGCAAACTCCTCCAAAACTCGCGTCAACCTCGAGTTTAACCCGAGTAAACTACACCAAAACCCAGTGACTTCCCCGAGTTTAACCTACCTAACCCGTGCTTCGAGTCAGAACATCAAAAACACGCTACATTCTTCGAGTCCCCACCTTCTTCTCCCCCAACCCAAACACGACATCACAGTTGCACGAACATGTGCACGTAAATGTGCACCACCATGCCGATCAACGTCGATCTCCGAGCTAGCCTCCATCAAGTCGCTCTCGTCCCCAATATCAAAATTCGAAACCCAGAAATCCAATTTCGATCAAGAATCGAAATACGAGCATTTGAACCCCCAAATTTCCTGAAGTAATATTTCCACTTCATCACTGCCACCGAGTTCCCCTCGCCAATCTGACCACCTTGAGCGCCACCACCTTCAGCCGTGAACTCATCTCCGACCCTACTTCCATCAACCCAAAGCCCGTAACACTCGATCATCTCGTGGTGATGAAATCACCACGGTTCCATACTCTGATAAAATTAGGGCACCAGAATACAATTGCCTCCCGCCGCCACCATGGCCATCGGCCAACCCCCTCAGTATTTTTCCAGAGACCACCATAGGCCACTCTATCTCCATACCCCAACACGACCACTGATTCATTGTCGATCACCCAGAATCGGCCAAAAACCCCAAAATAGTAATTCACAAATTCCCCACTAAATACCAATCTAAAATTTATGATTTACCCCTTAAAAATCATAATTTCCTATCATTATTTCAATCATGGAATCAAAGCTACGAATTTAATTCATAAAATTTTTGACACAATTTGATTACTACTGCAAATTTGAAAATTTCGAGCAAGTTTTCACTTTTAAATTCCTGGCATTAACTTTAAGAGAAATGTTACATGATTTCAAACTTCTTCCATTTACAAACCAAACACTAATAGTTATTCAGCACTGAGATTTTGAATTTTAAAGAGAATCAAGCCAGAAAATGTCAACGCAGAGTCCATATAATCGTTCATCACTTGCACACATTTATGCACTCATTCAAATCCAAGAATTCAGAGAAACTTATAATTTTCATACATATAACAAAGATGAAATCAAGTTAAAACTGTTTTTAAAATTCGTTTTACTCACCTTGAATTTCCAGAAAATAGAGAACAGAACTGCATGTTTCCATGCTTAGATATTCACTGCATGTTGATTTTATTCTGCTGATGCTCCTTATTTGCATGTTGATTAAATTTTCCTGCTATTCTTTGTTTTGAACTTGCCTCTAACTTCATTTGAGAATCTTGTTTTAGCCTCTGTTTGAATTTCCAGACTTTACAGTTTTTTCTGCATTTGTTTCTTTTGATCTTTATTTGATTTGTTTTGATTTACATTTTCCTTTTCAGATTTGTATTAATTTTGTTGTTGAAGAGAGTAAAGGAATTCTTTTTTTCTGAAAATGAAGCTCATTTTGTATTTTACAATTTAATTTTAAATTAAATTTATAAGAGAGTGACATTTGTCTATCTTATATTCTAATTAGCTTACACCTATACATAATAATTTACATTTGTCTTAACACATATTTAAAAGTTTAACAAGTGTTATTATTGTTAAATTAATGTTTGACAAATGTTTTTAATATTTAATTAATATTTTAAATGTTATTTCCTTATTAATAATCTATTTAAGCTACATACATACATTTATGTAATGTTAGATAATTATAAAATGCTTCCATCTTATAAAAATAAACTTTAGGCTTTCATTATCTTAAAACAAATTCATATAGGCATTTTTAAATAACTTGTATTTTAATCAATTTAATTTTATCATTTTTTTATAAATTGAGAAACTTAGTTTAATCCTTATATAAATTTTTAAACAATTTTATCTTATTAAAAACAAAAGATAAAATATATGTTTATAAAATAAGAAATTAACTTTATTATTTAAAATTTCAAAGACATTAAATCAAATTATCATTTCAAATTAAAATCTAAATATATTCAAGTTTGAAAACTCTTATTAAATTTAAATTGATAATTTTCCTATTTCAAATATATATACAAATATATATACACATTTCAAATAGAAAACATTCTAATATTAAATTTGTTAATTTCCAAATTAAATTTTAAGACAAATCTCAAATCACAATATATACATTCATATATATTACAATTTGAGTATAAAGTTTTTATTACATTAAACATTCCCTATTTACAAGATATATCAATATATATCTTGTAAATAGAAAATAAAATAAATTTAACTTGTCAATTTATAATATAAAATGATCAAATCAATTTAATTATTATCAAAGATTATTAAATTGATATTGCTCAAAATTCCGGGTCGTCACAATCCTCCCCCCTTAAAAGAATTTCGTCCCCGAAATTTAAAAGCAAAGATAATTTAATAACGCAGTTAAAGAATTTAAATTTAAATTAGCAATCATACTATCAATCATACACTACCAATCATAGCAACCAATTTAAACAAATAATTTTATCTATTCAGACAAAATTTTGAATAGAATCTACTAATATTATCTAGCGTTTTCCACGTATCTATACTGGAATACTCGCTCTACACTATTAAAACCAAGAACTCCCTCATCTGATCCTACAAATCTGAACAAGATATTAGACTAAACTTAAAACCAGCTCAACAACCAGATCCTTCTGAACTGCTGATTCTATCACTCAAAGAATCATACACATATTCCTCAGAGATATGTGAAATACATCCAAATTGGCCATTCAAACCTGTAAATCAAAATCAAAACTTCAGAGAACACAGGAAAACTCGAAATTCCTCCAGAGCTAACTTTCCAGTTTTACCTAATCTTATATCTCCTTTGATCGGATAAAATTAAAACAATATCCAACTCTAACTGCACATTCCAAATTCCTCAATTCTAACTGCATAACTCTTCCGATGCTCCTGAGTCACTTTCAATATTCCTGATCAGCCTAACCCTTGCTGATTGCTCCATGAAACAACAGCACCAACTCAAACCAAATCTCCAGATCCTACTTAACAAAATGGCTTTCCAAAAATAATTTGCTAAAATCTAAAATACAACTCTATTTCACAAGCATCAATGGACTTCAAACCTATATCTCTTATCTAGAATAGCCAAACAGTTGTACTTGACAACCTTGACTACCAAATCCAGAAAATTCCTTCATACTTGAATTTCCTGTAGAAATTTCTTTACTGCAACTCCCGGTTGCTCCATTCTAGAATAATTCCCAACTTGCTTCCGCTGCACAATTCTGATCTAGAGCAGATAAGAATGCTATCGAAGAACTTAAGAAAAATCTTTCTTCATACACAGTTCATCCGACTCATAAAAATCTTAGTGACCATTCCATTTGATCAAAACATCTTAGCAATATCTTATCTCAGAATAAGATGATCAATTCCTCTCCAAAGAATCTTGAGCTGCCTCACCAAACTCTTCTCGCTCTAAGAGTCATCCCACTATATGGTTGAATTATCAATACTGCTCCTAGAAATCCAAGTCGATAAGAAAACTCAATCTCCGATTCAGGTCAACTTCTGAATTCCTCAAAAACATCTAGAAAATCTCCGACTACTTCATAGCTTTTACCTCCATATGAGATGCCTCAATCTCAAACCAAGAATACTCCAAGATTTCCAAACTAATCGCAAGTCACTTTTGCGATCCCACTCAGTTCTGATTCCAAAGAACTGTTTCCCCAAACTAGAACAGCTTTTCCTATCCAAGTCCAATCTTCAAGAATGGCTTACCTATCAGAAACTGATAGATCACTTCCAACAGATATTTCGCTCTGCCGAGCCTCCCAAAGAAAAGGACATGTCTTTACTACTGGCTGGTCAGCCCATAGTAGAATTCCAAAGATTACTGAATCATCGAAGAAACAGATCCCTACTACTGCTTCCAAACTTCACTTCAATGATGTTACTGACCCAAAAGATCTTCCTTAACCACAAACTCCTGAAACTCAAAACAATCATCCAATAACATCTAATTCCTCTAAAACATCCTTGAGACAAGTAGACATCTCCTCAAAGAAACTCGACTCAAAATCAAACACCAACCACCTATCTTATTAAGAAAACAATTGAGACCATGTCCGAAATGAGGTAACTCATCAACCTTAGTCTCATACTTCAATAAGGATAAGATACCTTTACTTGTGATCCAGAGAATCTCTAAACATCCGAATCTCCCTTAGCTCCATCTAAATCTGGCTCCAAAAGAAACATCTTCAGAACCATCTATGAATACTGCCTCTTATCACACAGCTATTCCTTCCTGAAGCTATCAAGATACCACCACTTGCTTCTCCTCAGCGGACAACTCAACTCTTGGAAATCCCTGCTCATTTGATTGCAAATCAACCCCACACTTCAAGGATATACTCCAACTCTTGCAAATACTTCCTCTGGTCTTATAGAAATCCTTTCATCAATCCACAAAACTTATTGAGATGGTAATAGATCTACAATCTCGATAAACACCTCCAACCACAACATATGAGCCTCAACTAATAGTGGTAGTCGTGTTACACACACTTCTACCTTATCTACCTTTATAACCTATGTTGGAAAATCCGAACAGATAACCCAACAGATTAGGTAGTTATATATATATATATATATATATATATATATATATATATATATATATATATTACAAGTACGCTCTCTCAAGATAGACACCACTGCAGAGCCTAAGTATTCACTAAACCTAATGCTCTGATACAGCTGTGGCGACCCGACTTTCCATTCCCGAAAAATCGCATCACTAATTAAGAAAGAAAGGGATAGAAGAAGAAAAGAAAGAGAAGAAAGAAAAAATATCACATCAGAATCTCACAGCGGAACGATTTAAATATAATATAGAACATATACATAGTATCATGTACATCAGAGTACACAACTATACATCTCAATTTAGACAGTTATAATACTTCTATCTAATATACAATACAAGAACATCAACACAGAATAACACACAGCGGAAACTGTAACTATATATCTACACGCTGAAGCCTCCTTCTCCAAAGCTCCTCCAAAATTCACCAAGAGATAGCCTGAATCACTTGACTACTCATACAGAATATGAGTACCCAAGAGTTTAATAAAACAGAAAATAAACACTCGGGTCAGACAGGGGTCTGGTGTGAGTAAACGGTTTAAGATTGCTTAACTTTAGAAAATCCTTTAAAAAGAAAAGGTATCACGTAAGACTTCCCACACATAAACATGGAAAAGTTTTTACCTTACGCTAACCAAAACATTTGATAGAAAATCCAGTGATATTATAATAGTGTCTAGGGTTTTCAAATAAATATGAAATAGCCGAAATTGTTACATGATTAAATTCTAGCTACTAGCCACAAAAGTGGGTAATACAAACAAAACCGTAGGGTCTCGTAGGAAAAATGGGTTTCCATCAATGGCAGGGCTAATGGGGTACCGCCCGTCACAGTACGTGGCCTAGATCACAGTACCGAGGAGTACTCCCACTCCCCTGCAACATAAAGCCGGAACCATTCCTTACTGAACAGTCCCGAACAAGACCACCCCGCAGTTGGCTGCAGTTCCAACCGCCCACAAAGCCGAAATAAAAAGGGACATCTTGACAGGGATGTATCTCGCTCTCCAGTGGGAGCGACCCACGAAGCCTTGCTGCACCTCCCCTGTTTTAGCCATTCCCGGTTGATGAGGCTTGAGGCTGCGATTACCTTTATAGGACCAATTATCTTAGAATGCTCATCGTCCGCCAGACGATGTGCTGAAAGCATTCAATCCATACAAGTTCGTTCCGGGTTCGAACGAAACTGAAGGCACTATATCGTTGCACCCATTTTGAAATCACCCTCAGAGTCAACGACCATAGCCCTTGCACTCTGAATCTCCATCTCGAATCTATAAGACTATTCCGTCAAACTCTTTACGGAATCACCCATAGAGTTATACTGACGTATAGCCCTTACACCTCGAGTCTTCACTTGCTCCATTTGGATTAACGACCTAACGTTTAATTAGAATCGATGTGCTTTTTGGATATCCAAATATGGAAACCCGATCCCGGTCTCACCGAAACCAAACGCCATTTTAATGTCCAAGTTATTCTTAAGGGATTTAAACAATAGATATTTCAGAAAATATCACTTAACATAAATGGATGTATCATATTACACAGATAGATAAGCATCTATTATCACATGCATCTATACATATCACAAAGCAGCATATCACATCTCAGATATAACATATTCACATCATCACATATCAATCAATGTCGTCCAACAACAACCAATATCATTAACTCATCCAATGATATATATCATCCAATCATTAATCATTCATAAACAAGTTTGATTCAAACTTGATTAATTTAATTAATCCTTAAATTAAATTAATCCTTATTTAAACACTAGGATTATCTTCAATTTAACTTCTTATTCATTAATTAATTACAAATAAATTAATTAACTAACATCACTTAATTATCTACTTCAATTAATCTTCCCTGATTAATTATTACTTAATTACTTTAAGAAAGTCTTACTTAATTACCATATTAATTAATCATCCTGATTAATTACTTCCAAATTATACTAAGTAATTACCTCTTAATTACCTTTTAAATTAATCGACCTTGATTAACTATTCTTTAATTATCCTGATAATTATTCCTTAATTATCCTTTTGAAATTAATCATACCTGATTAATCACTTTTAATTAATCACATTGATTAATTTACTTTTAATTAAATACTTGATTAATTACTTTTAATTAATCATACTTGATTAACTACTTTTAATTGATCATATTTAATTAATTACTTTAATTACATTTAGTAATTAAAACTAAATTATAAACTAATTATTCTTAAATTATTAATAATTAATTAAATTATTTCTATTAATTAATGATTACTTCATTAATTAAATTTCTTTCTTAATTAATTACTTTTACAAGTAACTAATTACTTAATTAATTACTCTTAATCCTTTTATTAATTAATCATTAATCAAATAATCTAAACCTTTAATTAATTATTAATTAATTCTTTAATTAATAACTCAAGTGAATAATTCTTAATCACATTTACTTAATTACTTTTCATAAAGTAATTAACTCTTACTTAATTACCTCTAGTGCTTAAGCACTTAATTACTTTAATTACCTTCCAAGTAATTATATAAGATTAACCCATAAGTGATTATCTAAATTAATTACTTAATTAATTATTTAACTTAATCATTTAAAATTAATTAAATGATTCTTAACTTTCTATATAAAAAAAATTCTTAATTAAGAAAACCATTATTTTAATTAAATCAATTATTAACAAATAAAACTTGATAATTAAAAATGATTTAATTATCTCAATTATCTTTACAAATGTATTTATCTTTAATTAAATCAAATTCAAAATAACTAAAGATAATCTTTATTACATTTGATTATCAAATTCTAAATCATTAAACTTTATTTAAATAAAATATAATATTTAGAAATCAATTATAATTTAAACATATTTTAAATTGAACTTTTAAATCTTTAAAACCTTTCCAAATTTATTTAATAAAGTTTAATACAAACTTTATTTCAAATCCACTTATTTTATTTTTAAAACATCCATATTTCAAAATATAAAAACTCGTTTAAAACTTTAACTTGAAACAATTTAGTTTCAGAAACCAAAATTTCTTTGTTCAAGCTTTAAAAACTTTACTGACAAAGCCCAAAACATGCTTTACCTAAAACCCGAGCAAACTCCTCCAAAACTCGCGTCAACCCCGAGTTTAACCCGAGTAAACTACACCCAAACCCAGTGACTTCCCCGAGTTTAACCTACCTACCCCCTGCTTCGAGTCAGAACATCAAAAACACGCTACATTCTTCGAGTCCCCACCTTCTTCTCCCCAACCCAAACGCGACATCACAGTTGCACGGACATGTGCACGTAAATGTGCACCACCATGCCGATCAACGTCGATCTCCAAGCTAGCCTCCATCAAGTCGCTCTCGTCCCCAATATCAAAATTCGAAACCCAGAAATCCAATTTCGATCAAGAATCGAGATACGAGCATTCGAACCCATAAATTTCCTGAAGCAATATTTCCACTTCATCACTGCCACCGAGTTCCCCTCGCCAATCTGACCACCTTGAGCGCCACCACCTTCAGCCGTGAACTCGTCTCCAACCCTACTTCCATCAACCCAAAGCCCGTAACACTCGATCATCTCGTGGTGATGAAATCACCACGGTTCCATACTCTGATAAAATTAGGGCACCAGAATACAATTGCCTCCCGCCGCCACCATGGCCATCGGCCGACCCCTTCAGTATTTTTCCAGAGACCACTATAGGCCACTCTATCTCCATACCCCAACACGACCACTGATTCGTCGTCGATCACCCAGAATCGGCCAAAAATCCCAAAATAGTAATTCACAAATTCCCCACTAAATACCAATCTGAAATTGATGATTTAACCCTTAAAAATCATAATTTCCTATCATTATTTCATTCTTGGAATCAAAGCTACAAATTTAATTCATAAAATTTTTGACACAATTTGATTACTACTGCAAATTTGAAAATTTCGAGCAAGTTTTCACTTTTAAATTCCTGTCATTATTTTTAAGAGAAATGTTACATGATTTCAAGCTTCTTCCATTTACAAACCAAACACCAATAGTTATTCAGCACTGAGATTTTGAATTTTAAAGAGAATCAAGCCAGAAAATATCACAGCAGAGTCCATATAATCATTCATCACTTGCACACATTTATGCACTCATTCAGATCCAAGAATTCAGAGAAACATATAATTTTCATACATATAACAAAGATGAAATCAAGTTAAAACTGTTTTTAAAATTCGTTTTACTCACCTTGAATTTCCAGAAAATAGAGAACAGAACTGCATGTTTGCAGGCTTAGATATTCACTGCATGTTGATTTTATTCTGCTGATGCTCCATATTTGCATGTTGATTAAATTTTCCTGCTATTCTTTGTTTTGAACTTGCCTCTAACTTCATTTGAGAATCTTGTTTTAGCCTCTGTTTGAATTTCCAGACTTCATAGTTTTTTCTGCATTTGTTTCTTTTGATCTTTATTTGATTTGATTTACATTTTCCTTTTCAGATTTGTATTAGTTTTGTTGTTGAAGAGAGTAAAGGAATTCTTTTTTTCTGAAAATGAAGCTCATTTTGTATTTTACAATTTAATTTTAAATTAAATTTACAAGAGAGTGACATTTGTCTATCTTATATTCTAATTAGCTTACACCTATACATAATAATTTACATTTGTCTTAACACATATTTAAAAGTTTAACAAGTGTTATTATTGTTAAATTAATGTTTGACAAATGTTTTTAATATTTAATTAATATTTTAAATGTTATTTCCTTATTAATAATCTATTTAAGCTACATACATACATTTATGTAATGTTAGATAATTATAAAATGCTTCCATCTTATAAAAATAAACTTTAGGCTTTCATTATCTTAAAACAAATTCATATAGGCATTTTTAAATAACTCGTATTTTAATCAATTTAATTTTATCATTTGTTTATAAGTTGAGAAACTTAGTTTAACTCCTTATATAAATTTTTAAACAATTTTATCTTAGTAAAAACAAAAGCTAAAATATATGTTTATAAAATAAGAAATTAACTTTATTATTTAAAATTTAAATTTCAAATATCATTTCAAAGACATTAAATCAAATTATCATTTCAAATTCAAAACTAAATATATTCAAGTTTGAAAACTCTTATTAAATTTAAATTGATAATTTTCCTATTTCAAATATATATACAAATATATATACACATTTCAAATAGAAAACATTCTAATATTAAATTTGTTAATTTCCAAATTAAATTTTAAAACAAATCTCAAATCACAATATATACATTCATATATATTACAATTTGAGTATAAAGTTTTTATTACATTAAACATTCCCTATTTACAAGATATATCAATATATATATTATAAATAGAAAATAAAATAAATTTAACTTGTCAATTTATAATATAAAATGATCAAATCAATTTAATTATTATCAAAGATTATTAAATTGATATTGCTCAAAATTCCGGGTCGTCACATTGGTGAACCTTGTTTCAAATTGAAAAGGATCTTAAACGGGTGAATCTTTTGTTTACAAGATTAAAAGTGGAAATTTGTTTAGACCAATCAAAAGGAAAGGTTTGGACTTAAAGTTGTGACTTAACTAAGATCCCAATATATCCATATAGGTTTTAAAATTTAGCGCTCATTATTCAGTTTAGATGGAAGAGGACTTTATGTCATAAAACCCATTCCGAATAGTGATACGACGTAATGGATAACATTTTAAGACGGTGGTGAAGACCGGGTAATTTCAAGAACGAAAGGATTACCTGTTGAATGTCTCTGCACCAAGTAGCATCGGCATAGAGATCTCCATATCTAATGGGGAGTCCGATTGGGATTGTGAATACCCCAATTTGCAAGGGTTTCTTGCTACCTTCGGTTCCATTCAGACCCAAGATGGACTTGTATGGATGTATGTCTAACATTACATTTTGAGATGTAAAGCTGGTTTCTATCAAATACATTTCTGTTTGGTAGCAAAGAATTTATTCTCTTAGCTTAACACCCTTCTCTGAGACATACGAGCTCAGAGGTTATATATTTGTTATTTACTAGTGATACATTCCCAAATATGTAATGTGGCATGCTGAGTGCTGCTGATCATTTTTTAATCGAAGCATGGCTTCTGTGAAAAGCGTAGCTTTGTGGACGAGACCTCATCGAACCTCACAACCCGAAAATGGTCGAAACAGGAATAATGCAACAAGGTTATGAGGGTTGCGCCTTTAGGGTATGAACATTTCCTTCTGGATAAAAAGTGATATCATGGTATGGAGCCCAGATATTTAACTTATGTGGTTGTTGTAATATGTTGGTGTTGAGAGCTCTCGAATAAAGGTCGGTGATGATCGAGGGATGACATACTCGTGACAGTTAATTACCAAGTTACAGAGGTAACCCGGCCTTGTGTTGGCAGATATCCGGTTAGGTTCTCGTGGCGTCCCTCCAGAGTCATACCCATTCGGTAAAGGAAGTTCCTTAGCCTTAACCGTTTGTTGGAAATCTAATCACCCAATATGCACCCTGTACGGTTTTAGTTGTAGAACCTGCCACCTAACATGGTAGCTACAGTAGGCATACTATAAAGGTACGTATGCTAGCTAAGATTAATATTATACTTGCAAATGTTTTCTGCACTATGCACAAATAATAATATCAAAAGGATTTTCGCGTATCAAGCATGTTTGACTATCATAAGGAGAAATCTCCTCCAACTGTGCACTTGCATTGTGTGTGCGAGAGGCCTTATGGTAGTTTCATTTTCCAAAAGGCATAGCGAATTTCTTTTATTTATTTGTTCAAAATAAAATTATTATTTTTTGCACACACCAGTCCCATGACTAACCTGAAGTTTATTGTTCCCTTTCTAAACTCTAGGTGCCCACAATTTTCCACACGGGCCGCCTAGAGTTAGGTTTTCAGATAATCGAATAATTAGTGTAGCTTTTGGCAATTGTTGGAGTCTTTGGTATGGCGATCGCATTGTGTTTCACTTCAGCATGATGGTGGTCCTCGCTTTTGGTTTAGATCTTTGGAGGTTGACATTGAAGATAGTATCTTTCCGCTGATGTTGCCGTTTGTCTTCTGCTATTGTTTCTTTCCGCTGTTGGATTTTGGCTTTGATATTGATATTCATTTGTATTAGAATATTGCATCCGTTGTGTATCAATAAAATTATTCTTCTTTTTTAGCTATGTCGTTATTACCTATTGTTGTTATAAGCTCCGGCGAACTCGACTCAACATTTGAATCTGCAGTATTTGAATATGGGTAATGTATTTTGGTGTCGATTTTCGAAGGTCAAGTTCGAGGATCATTATATTAAAAGTCAAAAATTCATGTCACCTACTTTTAATTGGATTAAGAATAATACGTTTTTTTAGTAGAAAATCTTATCAAGCCTTTCGACATGATCGAAACCCCTAAAATTGAGACAAGCTTAACCATTTGCATGCTTTCAAAATTCCATCTTGTCTTTTCGAATTATTCAAAACCCATAATTGTCAACAGGAATATAGCTACCGTTTCCCATATAAACATTGTCGAAACGTCCTAAGCCCCTTTCGTTTGTATTAAAATTTATATTACTCCGAGTCTTTCGACTTAACGAGAGCATTGCGTTTCGGCAATATTCATATTATTAACTAGAATAAAATCTGTACGTTTAGATGTTGTCGAAAGGTATATCTGACTTGATTGAGGAACGTTGTTAATGTTTTCGACAATGTAAATATCCAAATTAGTAGTATGGGGATAATTTCACTTACTAGTAGTAAAATTCTTTCGGGCTTTCGACATCGTCGAAGGATGTGTTCATGTGTTTGTATTCCATATTCTCTTTCATCACTGTCGAAAGCTCGATATATCTCATAATTTTTGTTAACCTTAACACCCTTTCGGAGGTACAGAACTTCATGCCTTGATGGATATTTTAATGATTGTAATAGCATTTCGACACATTCAAAAGTCATTAATAATGAAACAAATTATAAGTTTAATAAAACTATTTCACATGGCAGGACCAAGGTTTTAAAAAGAGCTTTTTAGAAATAAAAAAATGATATAGCGTGAGAACCAAAATATTACCCAAAAAAATGAAGCGGTTTCAAAACATTCCCTTATATCTTCTCAAGCTGAAGTTGATGCAATCTTGAATGACTTTGGAATTACAGGGGTAGAAGCTATTCCACCTAGCGACAATGACACTATACAAAATCCTCCTGAGGGATATTCCGTTTATACCGCCATCCACATTTGGCATGGAGGTTTCATTCTATTTCCTGAATTTCTTTCAATATTCTTGAGCCACTATGGCATAACACCTGTTCAATTATCGCCAAATGTATAAACATTTCTAGTCTCCTTAGAGCTCAATGCCTTAGAATCGGGCATTCCCTCTCAAGCACTGAAGTTCTCAATTACTTTCTGCATATATTCAAGCTTAGCAATCTTACCAGCCAAATTTCAGGGCAAGCCCACAAAAAAAGTTAATTTCAAGGAGAGGTAACAAGTTCAAAGATTAGGAGACACGAATCTTTTATGTCAAATGTTTTCCAAATATTAGTGGAGCTTTCTCTTTTCCTCATGAGTACATCATTACCATTTTTTAATTAAATTATTTTCTTTAGTGCAATTATGTTTTCTTATTTGGCCTAGCCCTAAGGATATTAATGATGAAGGTAAGAGAATTGTGAAGCTGTTAACCGCTGCCACAAACAATCTCAGAAATAGGCTCACATTGCCGATCCGCTGCAACCTTTGGAAATATTCTCTCCTTCCAGAAGGCCAAAAGATTCTCGGACAACCTCCTCTTATCAAACTTACCTCCAAGAGCAAACACTTCTTATCCTTCGGTGATCCCACAAATTTCTCATCTTTGTCTCTGATTTGTCCCAATCGACCTGGTAAACTTAAGTGTACCATTTGTAACTTACCGTTGTATTACTTTTTAGATTGCTTTGCTAATCTATGATTTTCAATTTTAACAGCTGCTCCTTCATCTGAACTATTCACAAGAGATCTTCTTCCACTACCTTCTCAAACTAGTGCTTTAGCTTTGACCTAAGCCATTGCAAGGCCAAGAATGCTCGCTAAAAGACAAATTTAGCAGAGTGACTGTAGAAGGTACATCTTCCAAGAAAATATACTGTTGATGAGCAGTCTTCACTTCCTCCAAAAGAGGGCGAATCTATTAATGTTGGAAAAAAAATCTAGAGGGTCATACTCTTGATGCTACTGCTGACCAACCCAGAATAACTTTTTCAAAGGATGACTTCATGTCTCACATTGTTGTATCCAATTCTCCCAGCGTCATTGTGCAGATGCAAAAGGATTTGGGACTTCAACTCCCTCTTGAGAGTTGAATCCGTCTAGACCCCATCATCGGTTTCTCCTAATGACTTTAAGAAGATTGTACAATCAACCATGAATTCTCCACCATTCGTCTCCATTCAACTGCCTTCCTCTATATCTGCTCCAACTAGTCATTGTCAATTCCTTATGAACAATAACCTCTGATATGTTCCATACTGCTTGATTTTTTTTATTACCATTATTTTTGAATCTTGACTTACGTTTTACTTTTCCTTTTAGATATCTAAAAGTCGATACTCGTTCCATGAAAATTTTCAAAGTTTTCCTTAAGTCATCTAAGCTTAAAGAAGAAGTCACAACTCTAAGTAACCAAATTACTTCGCTCGCTACTGCAAAAGATAATGCAGTGAGGGAATAAGGAAGGTTGAGTGCTTCACTTGCTCAAGCGGAATCTACAATTTCCATGGAGAAGAAGGCTAAAGAAATCTCAACCGATGAGATTTTAGCTTTGAAAATGAATCCGAAAGAATCGGAGGATGAAAAGGCCAGGATGAGTGCTAAACTTTTCTCTCTCAAGAAGAAATGTACATCTCTCAAAAAGAAATTGGAGAAGTAAAGGATTCCTTAGCCATGGCCATCAAGACCATTTCCGACACTAAGCGGAATGTGTGCCAATTTCTGAGCCCTTCTCTTAATTATATCATTGTAAATTCTTATGAGGATGCACACATGCTGGCTTATTCTGATAGTATAGAGAAGTTCCCTAACTTAAGCTTTCCCTTACTTGATCCTATATTGATCAATAGATTCATGGGCAAAATTAAAGAAATTGAGCAAGGGATTGAGGTCCCCGAGAGTGAATAAATTGATGTCTCAAAGCTTCAATCTTTCAAATCCCTCCTATAGACGAGGAGGAGAACGATGAAAATGATGAAGCCGTTGTTTAAGAAGTTGACGATGACAATAACCATGATAACCTTGATAATTGATGATAGAGGTCAGGGTTCAGGCGGTAATGGGGGTGATTATGATGGTTATTATGGAGGAGGTGACAATGATACTTCCAGCTTTATAGAAAGATTCCTGATCCATATGCCCATGAAGCAAGTCAAACTGAACTTCCAGAATCATTTGATCTCCATGAAAAAGATGCCAATATTGATGTTTGAGAACATGAGGTGAAAAGTCAAACAATAAAAACTTAAATCCCTATTTCCCAAGTATGAAATTATTTGTCTAAATTGCTTTCGCTTACAAGATAGTAGTAACCGATATTTTCCCATTTTAGATAAAGAAGAAATCCATTCATCTTTACAAACAAAGCTTGAAAGGAAACAGGCGGAAATAAACAACCTATATATGGAGTTGGGTATACAATCAAAGGAACATAACTCTCTCTCTGACAAGTATTATTAGCTTAATAAAAGTGCTGCAGTGCATCTTTCAAAGATCAAGAAGCGACCCCTTGATTGAAAAAGGTGCTCCTTCATTATGATAAGCTCCTAAAAGGGAACGTGGATTGATAACGCTCTTTTGGATGTTAGTAGAGGATAAGATGTCCTAGTAGACTTCCTATATAAAGCTTATTGGAGACATTCGACAATTGATTTTTCATACTTGGGTGATTTATGTGGGGGTCTAATTAGATATCTACATAGGTATTTAGATGTATTTGGATTTGTTCCTTATCCGAGGGCTTGCTAGAGTTTACCGCGAGTCAATTCAGTCCCTCGTGAATTTCCTTTAGAAAAAATAAAATATTATAATGATAAATTCATTTCCGAATTGTTTAAAAAACAACTTTTTTAAAAACCAGACGAAAATTTGTAATCATGTAACATTATTGAATGGTGAATTTTCTGTACAGTTTTCTTTTATACCTAGTCATATGTTCTTACGTTATTATAGAATAAATGTCTCATAAGGAACCTTGTTTATAGATATTACTTAGGAAAAAAAGTCAAATTAAGAAGAGATTACTTGGAAAGGACTCACTCTTGAAATCCTTATGATTGTTAGATATTACTTTCTTAGGGATCTACAGAAGCTTTATATGAAACGTCCCCGCTTTTTCTTTGATTTTTTAGGCAAAGAAAAGGAGAAACTTTTTAAGTAGATTCGATCATATCATACAAAACTTATTTTTGGTCGTGATAGTCCTCTAGTCGGAGAATGGGATTATAGCAAATGTCGCCTAGTTATTACCTTAAAAGGATTTAATCCACCTTCAAATCAAGAATCACTCTTTCTACTAACTGTATGAATAAAGTTAAAATTGTTGTTTATATACTTTAAGTGCGGTAAGGCAAAGCATGTACTTAATTATAACATTTGTAGGATCATTTTCACCCTAGAGGGGGTAGCGATGAATAGGGTGATACTAAAGTTAATACAGAAATAAAAATAATAACAGAAAGTAATGTAAAAGAGATCACACACAAATTTACCCAACTTCTGCAAAACCCTGCCTACATGCTGCCCCCAAGATTTCTACTAGAAATCAAGTAGTCGAACACTTAAAAACAAGCGTAAACTTGCGACACTCACTAACTTGACTAATATAACTCTAAGCTCAAAACCCTATCACAACTCAGCCACTGAGTTGCGAATTCTCAAACAACGCCCTGTATTTTGTACCTAGTTACAACTAGAAGATTACACAAATTAAAAAAAAGATACAAAATACAAATAAAAAATAAATAAAACCCTATTTATAATCTTAAGCTCAATAGAATTAACATGCCCAAAGTAAATAATTAAAGAGAACTTGTTTCCCCCTTTTCTTTTGTTAATGCTTCGGCCACTTTATTTTCCTCTTCAAAAATTAGGATTCTGATCATTTGAGCCACCGCTTGATAAATTAAAGCTCGAATTGTTTGCTAGTATGCTCTCAATTCACTTCGATGCTTCTTTAATCAGCTGAATTGTTCATGGCTGCTTCAAATATGTCGAGCAAGAATGATATGAATTGGTGCGTTATTTTTTCTTTTTCGATTTTGATTTTTCTCGACTTTGATTTGAGTTTATTGATTTATTTTAGGGCTTTATGTACTATTTCTTGAATTCGAATCGAAAGTCGCCGATGATGAATTTGGGTTAAATAGGGAACGAAACCCTAAAATCATGTTCGTATATTTTGTTTTGAATTCTTCAATTTATCCGCTTGGCCATTTGATTTTTTCTTGAACATCTATGATGATTTTGATTTGTTCATTTGATTGAAGTTAACTCTGATGAATTTGAATTTGAATGAATTGCTTTGGGTCGGCTCTTGTAATTCAAAATTTGAATATTTAAGATAAAATTGACTTGGTTATTTTGAAAATCCCCTGCGACATTAAACCATTTTTTAAATTTTGGTTGAACACTTCAATACAGTTTTACATTGACCATTACTTTTTTAAACTCCTCCTTGACTTGTTCGAATTGCTACTCTCTCTGTTCACCCAAGTGATAGTTTCTTTGAGTCATCTGGTCTTGTTAGCCCTATATTGCTTCGAGTTCTATGATGGTCTCCATACATACATACATACATACATACATACATACATACGTACATGTATGTATGTATGTATACATGCGTGCGATTGACTTGATTTGCACTGGCTTGTTATATATTTGTGTGTTACCTGCTGCTTTGATCATGTTTGGTTCCTTGTATTTAAAATCTGGTTGTAGTGTGTTCCTATGCTACATGTGCACCACTTTGTACATGTGTTTTGCTTTCCATTTCACTTGAGTTTACATTGTTTTCAAGAGCATTACAGTCTGGTGCACTTGATATGATTCTGGTGCACTGCCCTGATCTTGTTACAATGGCTTGTTTAGACTGAGCGCTTGCATATTGTTTGGTCTGGTACTTCATGTTGTTATCTTCCTTATTCTTCAACATTTTGAAGTTCAAACTCGTCTTGTTTGGGTCATGCCTAAATGATTTTCTTTGCATTTAAATTGTCTAGATGCCTAAACGCGTATTTGTCTGATGCTAAACTTTCTACATGCCTCTGAACTGGTCTGGTCTGGTTTGAATGCATGTTGAGTTATTTTGGCCGAGACTTCATGTAGTTTTGAGTCTGCACTTTTGTTATTGTGAGCATTGTTGTTTTGTACTACACATGTTATTGCAGTCTGATCTGGTTTTTGTTGCTCTTGACCATTTCAGTGAACATGTACGCTCGAGTTTGTACTATTCATTTGCTTTTTGTTCCATTGTACTTGTGCTTGTACTTGATCATTCTGTGATGTTTTGTTTTTATATTGCATCTGAGTTGAATCCTACCTAGGCTTGGTTTGATATTGTGCTCAGCTGCCCCTGAAATTTTAATATTCAAGTGTATATCAATGTGCACGGCCTTGTGGCATTTAAAGTGATATACTATGCATGTCACAAGTTGTTCATGTATGATGAATTAAAAGAAAAATGATGACGAACAACCGAAATAATTGAGAAAAATATTGTTTTCAAAACATACACTTTATCAAGTCTTGCAAAATATTTTATTTTTCAATTTTACTATGTCAATGTTTATTTTGCAGATAATTTAGAGGCTTGATGAAGGTTGGAACAAAGTTGAAGATCAAAATACGAGTGAAGCGTGAATATGTAGTGAGGTGAAAATTTTGTGTTGTATAGTGAGACTTGTATTGTGATTGAAAATGTGTAAATGTATTGAGAGCTCAATTTTGTACTATTTGAATTTGTAATAAAATGTTTGTTTAAATAAAATATTTGTTTAAATATGAATACTGAGTTATTTATTTTATTCAATAAATATTTATTTAATTATGTGGAAAAATCAAATAGGACAATAACAAATACATTTAAACAAATACATATACATATGCAAACATATATACATATATATATATGTATGTATTATCATCAAACAAAAATCATAGGTTATTGTATTCTACAATTTCCTCCTTTTGATGATAACAAACATATATTAAGTTTTTGACTCTATTAAGTGTATTTGGTCTTGATGAATTCTGTAAGCTCCCCCTATTTGAATACTCCCCCTACAACAAGGCTCCCCCTTTCACATATGCATGAAAAATATGCAAATAAAATAAAAAAACAAACGTAATGAGCCTAGATGAGAATATGCTATACAAATAGAAAATATGACTTATTTGCCAAAATCTTAACTTCTCTCTCCCCCTTTTGTTATCAACAAAAGAGTAATGGTATTAGAAAATAGAGATAAAGTGATAGACATTAATACAATATTAATACCTAATTGAGTATAAATTTTAAATTTAAAAAAAAAGCAAACAAAAATTATAAATACTCTACTAGGCACATATTCCATTTTAGAGTGATATGGGTGATGTCCGCATAGAAAAAATCATATAGTCGTATCCATTTGTGGTATATTTATGACAGGAATTTGAATACTTACTAACCATGCATAACTGTTAGGACATTTAAATGATATTAGTAGTATTCCCAATTTTTAAAAAATGAATCCCAAGTATCTTCTAACCATGCATAACCGTGAGGATTTTTAATTGAGACTAGAATCAACACGTTATTAATAATCAATTTTGATTTGTGTTCCATATATGCAAAACCGTGGGGACTTTTAAATGAGAATGAAAGCACATAATCAAATATTCCAAGTAGTTCACCCATGCATAACCACGAGGACTTTTAAATGAAAGTGGGTACTTTTGGATGATTTTATTGCTAATTAAAAAAAATGAATGATTTCATGTTTAAATACTACATTTTGACATACTATATAGGATTTTGATGAGTGGTTGCCATAGAAATATGATAGGAATAGAGATGGCTATGGAATGTTTTAACAACCATAGTTATTACAAATTTTGTTTAAAGAAATTTACTAAATATACCGTCTCAATTCATGATGTATGATTAATATCAACACTCACCTTTTTTTTCAATCACTATTTGTCTTTTTGATAATCAGTAGGGAGTTAGATTAATTAATATAGGCAGTTAAGATAAAATAAAATCAAATTTCTAAAATTCCTAAACCGAGGCGAAGTCTACAAAAACTATTTTCTGGAAGGGGTTTTGTAAAAATATATGCAAACTGAGAATCAGTTGAAATAAAATTTATGTAGATATTTTCTTTGGAAATATGATTTGTAATGATATGATGTCTAACATCTATACGCTTGGAGCAAGAATGATTTACATGATTATTTGTAAGATCAATTGCACTTTTGCTATAACACATAAGTGGGACACGTTTAAAATTTAGTCCATAGCCTTACAAAGTTTGTATCATCCATAAAATTTTAGCAAAGCAACTACTTAGAGCAATATACTCTGCCTCATTTGTAGATAATGCAATACAATTTTGTTTTCGACTTGACCATGCAACTACTAAAGGTCCCAACATAAAACACATTCCACGGGTACTCTTTCTATCGAGCAAACTACCAGCATAATCTGCATTCGAATACCCTTTTAACTCAAAATTACCACGGTTTGGACACCATAGACCAAACAGTGGGGTGTGCAACAGATACCTTATAATTTTTTTACAACTTTTAAATTGAGGTTCTTTTGGATTTGATTGAAACTGTGCACATAAACAAATAGCGAACATAATGTCTGGTCTAGAAGCAGTAAGATGAAGAACAATCCAATCATACCTCGATATTTCTTTTGATCGGCTATTTTACATTTTTCATCCTTGCTAAGTTTATTTGTTGTGCTCATAGTAGTTTTTTCAGGTTTAACATCTTTCAATCCAAATTCATTAACAAGCTCTTTGATATATTTTGTTTAGGAAATGAATGTACCTTTTTCTCTTTGTTTGGTTTAAAATCCTAAAAAGAATTTCAACTCTCCTACCAAGCTCTTTTCAAACTTTTTCCTGCATGACCTTTTCAAATTTCTCATACAAAAGGTTGTTAATGGCACCATAAATAATGTCATCAACATATATTTGAACAATCTAAAGGTCATCATTTTCATGCAATAGATATATATGTGTCAATGAAGCATTTTTGAACCCATTTTCAAGGAGATAAATGCTAAGACATTCATACCAAGCCCTAGGGGCCTGTTTTAATCCATATAGTGTCTTTTTTAAGTTTATATACATGGTTAGGGTATTCTTAACTTTCAAATCCTTCAGGTTGTTCAACAAATACATCCTCTTTCAAAATTCCATTAAGAAAATTACTTTTAATATACTTTTGTCTTAGTTTAAATCCTTTATGAAAAGCAAAAGCTAAAAATATTTTAATGGATTCTTGTCTTGCTACTGGTGCAAAAGTTTCATCAAAATCAATTCCTTCAACTTGATTATAGCCTTTAGCAACTAACCTAGCTTTGTTTCTAATCACATTTTCAGATTCATCATATTTATTTTTGAAAATCCATTTGGTTCCTACAACAGGATAATCATTAGGTCTAGGTGCTAGAATCCAAACATCATTTCGTTCAAATTGATTTAGCTCTTCTTGCGCAGCTATAAACCAACTCTCAACATTAAGAGTTGTATCTATGTCTTTCAGTTCCATTTCTAAAATGAATCCACTGTATAAACACAAATCACATAAATTTCTAAAAGAAGAACGAGTTTGAATACCTGCGGTAGGATTACCTATTACCGATTCTAGAGGATGATCTGCTTTGTATTTCAATCACTCTGGTTCTAGATTTCTTTGGACTTCTTCCGTTGTAGCAGTTTGTTTTCGATTTTCACTTTCATCCTTCTCCTTTTTGACATTGCTTTTGATTGTTTCCATGCTTTGATCATTAATGCCTTCATCAAATTTCACATTGGTTGATTCCATGATTGTTCTTTTCCTTTTGTTGTAAACTCTATACCTTTGCTTTTAGAAGAGTATCCCATGAATATGCCTTCATTTGCTTTGACTCAAATTTTCCCAGTTGATCACCTTTAATGATAATTTTACATTTATCTATGTTGTCCATCGTGACTCTGCCACCTTTGTACTTCTCTAGGCTAAGGAAATTTGATTTGTCGGTTATCATGTGCTTGGAATAGCCAAAATCCAGGTACCACTCTTGCCGTTCCTTAGCCTGCAAACACACCACCACAAAGAAAGATTTTTTTTCGACCTATTTGATTTTATAGGTCCATGAATGTTAGTGACAAAAGATTTTGAAAAACAGGTTTGCGTAGAACCAAAGTAGTTTATGTTTGTTCCTTTTGGCACCTAGATTTGTTTTACTTTAGGGGATTTTACATTCGTGCCTTTCAAAACCCAAATTGGTATGGTTTTCATGTGTTTGGGTCTATACCAATAATTGTTGTGATTGTGTCCAATTTTTCCAAAAATCGTGCACTTGGAATTGACATGATTAGTTTCACTTCTAACTCTTTCAGACTGAGTATACCCAAGTCCTTATCTAATATGATTAAAAGTTTTTTCCTTAATAGCATATTTAGCGATTTTTCTCCTTTTGAAAGTTTTTCTAAAGTTGTAGACAATTGTTGGAGTTGTGAGTGGAGAGATTCATTTTCATTCAATAACAAAGTGCACTTTTTAATTGAAATTTCTCTAGTATTTTAACTTTCTTTCAAAATCAGAATTTCATTTTCAAGCGATTTAATTTTAATTTCTGATTTTTATAATTCCTCTTCAAATAATGGACACTTATCACAATTAAAGCACTTATTTCTATAGTTTTGAACCATTTGATTAAGCTGCATATTTAGTTTTATCAAACTATCCTTTTGTGATTCAATTTTAGCATACTTCTCCTTAAGTCTTTCAAAACAGCCATTTATTTCACGAAAATATATAAGTAATTGAGAGTGAGTAAGTTTGATATCTTGCTTTGTTCATCGTCAATGCTGTCACTTATTTCTCCTCGAAGACTCAGACTTTCCTTTTCACTCTCACTGCTAGTGCTTTCATCATTATCTTCATCACTTTCTTTCCAAGTTGCTGCAAAACCTCTTCTTTTCGGTTTCTATTCTTTGTTAAGTTGATTTTGGGGACAATTTGACTTGACATGACTAGGTTTATTACACTTATGACAAATGATCTCCTGCACTTCTGAGTTGTCTAGAACATTAACAAATCTGTTCTTTAATTATTGATTTAGAGCAGAATTTCCATATTTGTGGGTCTACCATTTGAATCTCTTTATTATTAGTTCCAGTTCAGCTGCCCCATCATCATCATCATTTTCACCATCAGTTATTCTTTTGAGAGCTATTGATTTATTACTTGTATCTGTTCCTTCACGTTCTTCCTTGAATTTGATTTCTAGCTCATAAGCGGTGAGATTTCCGATGAGTTCTTCAACTTTAACTTGTTTCAGATGCTTTAATTCTTGAATGGCAGTCACTTTTGCTTCAAAATTTTATAGGAGAATTCTGAGAATTTTTTGGACTATTTCCAGCTCTATGTATGGTCTTTCTAGAGATTTTGATTTTTATACAAGATTAGAAAGTCGTCCATACATTTCTTTAACACTTTCATACTTTGCCCTTGTGAAGTTCTCGTACTTGCTACTAAGCATAGCAAGGCATGATTCTTTAACCTGGGAGGTTTCTTCATGAGTCATTTCAAGTGTGTGCAAATTTCCTACGTAGTTTTACAATGTGAAACATGATTAAATTCAATTTGATCTAATGAAGTAAATAATAGAATTCGTAGCTTTAACATTAGCATTTTGCTATTTATTTTCAAGATCTGTTTATTGATCCATAGGTTTTTCAACTTCTTGATTATCTACCATTATTGTTGGTGTCTTATAACCCGTTTAAACAATATTCCATGCATCTATGGTTTTTAGAAAAAAATTTCATTCTAATTTTCCAATAAGCATATTCACCATTGAACATGGATGGTCTAACTATGCACTGGCCATCAGCAAAAGCACTAATAAAAGAAACCATTTTTTGTAAAAAATTCAAATTAAAAAAAATGTTTTTGTTCCTAGCTCTGATACCATTTGTAGGTTCATTTTCACCCTAGAGGAGGGGTGAATAGGGTGATACTAAAATTAATGCGGAAATAAAAATAATAACGATAAGTAATACAGAAGAGATCACACATAAATTTACCTATCTTTCGCAAAACCTTGCCTACGTGCTGCCCTAAAGTTTCTACTAGAAATTAAGTAGTCGGACGCTCATCAACACGCGTAAACTTGTGACATTCGATAACTTGACTAATCTAAATCTAAGCGTAAAACCCAAGCTTTCACTGGCTTGTTGAGACTGAGTGCTTGCATGTTGTTTGGTCTGGTACTTCATGTTGTTATATTCCTTGTTTATGTGCATTTTGAAGTTGAATCTGGTCTTGTTTCGGTTGTCTCTAAACGTGCAGACCGGTCTAGTTTAATATGATTGGGTGAAGTTTATATGCATGTACATCTGAGCATATAGATTATAAACTTGTTCTGCTGCTTCATTCAGTTCATGCTTGAATGATTTTATTTCCATTTAAGTTGTTTAGATGTCTGATCTTGTACTTGTCTAATGCTAAACTTTGTACATGCCTCTAAAGTGGTCCGGTCTAGTCTGAATGCACATTCAGTTATTTTGGTTGAGACTTCATGTAGCTTTGAGTATGCGCTCTGGTTTACTCGGGTCAATCTGTTCTTTTCTTTCCTTTGTCCTTTGAAATATTGTTGTTGTGAGCATTGTTGTTTTTTACTACACATATTATTATAGTTTGACCTAGTTTTTGTTGCTCTTGACCATTTTATTGAACATGTACACTTGAGTCTACTGTGTTCATTTGATTATTTTTCCATTGTAACAAACCAAAAATTTTAATAAATAATTTTAATTCATTTTATTTGAAATTTGACTTTAATTATATAAAATTTGAAATTTTAATAATTTTCCAATGTAATTTTGGATTTTGTTTACGATTCAATTTCCAAATACAATAAAATAAATACTTTCTGAAATTTTTGTATTTTGGTCAACTGAAAGTCAAAGTTTAGCCACAGTTGAAAATTTTAAATTTGAGTTTTTAATATCTAATCTTTTTCTTTGAAGCGGGATATGATTCTGATATTCGTTCTGCTTTTCGTTTTGTCAAATTCGGCTTTATACTTTTTCAAATTGGATAAAATACAGCGTTTACATGCAAGTATTTTCTGTATTTTATTTTCTATTTTTCCTATGTTCATCTCTTTTTTGTTTTTCTATTTTATTTTATTTAGAATTTGATTTTATTTAGTGGATTTTGATTTTTTTTATTTTTGATAAATGGCTTGGAAATTCAAATAGACTAGAGTTACATGCTTTAACTTATGACTTTTCCTTTGCCTGGCCTCTTCATTTTTTTCTAGCCATTCATTACCTCTTTATCCGTCCACTTCTATTAGCATTCACGTACAAAATTACTTCCCATCACATTCTCATTCACGATAAAAAAAGAGAAAGAATACAGTAAGTTCATGGCTTCTCCTTTCTTCTTTTCCTCTTTTTCCATTTGTTTTTCTTTTGTTTTCTTCCTCCTATGCTCGACCACACAATGCTATTGCCGACCACCACTCCACTCCACCACCAACCTGACTGACCATCACATGTACATCATCTCCTCCAATCATGGCCGTGACTCCATGGATCAATCCCATCATCAAAACTTGTTAATAACCCTAGCCGACCACCTTATTTCACCACTTCCTCTTTTATTAGCCACGGCCACCCTTATTCCTCCACCATGTCTTGCCTTACCGCGACCTGACATGACCTGGCCACACCACCTAATGACCAGATCTACACCAGGCCTTGAACCACCCCATAGCTGGGCCATGTAGACAAAGATCCAAACCCAAAACTCTTGAATTGCTTGACCTCTAGCCTTCCATGCTTTGTGACTTGCATCTATGCACATTTCATTGTCCATAGCCATGCCAAAGACCACCTAACCAAGCCTAGTTGCCTCAAACACAATGTGACTGAGCCTACGTATGTGGTGGCCGAGCACTCTTGATGTTTAAAGCATGTTTATGTCATTTTATTTCACAAAACTTTCATTGTTTTAAATTTATAATCTTACGGGTTGAGATATATACTTATATTTATGATAATTATTTGGTTATAAGATTTGGATTTGGGTGCTACTTCTCCTCATATGTGATAACCCAAGTTTTTGAGCATCTAATAGTTGGATAACTCTCCGGTTTATAGATTGAACATATAAGAATTTTGATAATAAAGAATATTTTAATATAAATAATAGAAACTGAATTTTTATATTTGGGAAAAAACTATTATTTTCAAACAAATTAAATATATGTATTTTTATGTATATATTAGAAATAGGAAAAAATATTGATTTGAATTTAATTTGTAATTTGAAATGTTAATTTGATTTAATACTTTTGAAAATGATATATAAGATTCAAATTAAAGGTTCATTTGTTTTAATATTTCTCTCATTTTAATTTTATCATAAGATAAAATTGTTTTAAAATTTTATATAAGGAGTTAAACTAAAGTTCCCAAATTTATGAACACATGTTATATAGATTTGAATCAAAAGCATAAGTTATTTGTTAATAAATGTTTATTTGAATTCACATGAATATTTATTGAAATCCAAAGCTTATTTATATAAAATAAATATGCCTTATAATCATGTAATATTTCATAAATATTTATATAAGGCTTAAATAAATTTTAAAAAAACGAAAGAAATAACATTTAAAACATTTATAAAACATTAGGAAAATACTTTTGTAAATATTAATTAAAACATCATAACACTTGTAAGACAATTTAATTACTTGAAGGACAAATGTAAGTTTTATAACAAGTGGCATATTCAATTAAATTTTAATAAATATATTAAGAAGAAGATTAGTTTTTCTTTCTCAAACATTTTCTTTTCTTTGTTTTCACTTCTCAACTAAAATAATGGCAACCAGAAATTTACTTCAAATCTGAAATGAAAACTGCAAAATCAAAAGCATAGTAACATCTGAAAAATCAAATATGAATCAAATTGCAAACCTGCAACACCAAATCAACCTGCATTTCAAAAGGGATGATCTGCAGCAAGTTCATTTCAACTCCAACCTGCATGACGTTCAACTACAAGTTTCATCTTTAAAACCATCAAATTTATAAGCATGCAAGGGACCAATTTCATCAGCAAAGTAATTAAAGGAAATAAAAGCAATTTTTCAGAATAAATGTTCAAGAGCCTCAAAAAAAAAACAACAAATGCTCTGCCTTGTTCAAACAGGTGAGTAACTTTCCTTTTTAAAAAATTAGTAGGTAAATTTGGATGCATAATAATAAATTTGAGATAAATGTATAATGTATGGTATGTACTGTGATTACATGCATGTTTAGCCTGCTAGTTGTTTTCATCATAGTATACTCTGCTTTCACCTTCCAGTTTTTTTTCAATTTCGTTTTAAAATTTCAAATCTTTTGACCTTGTCTCTGTTGAAGTTTAACATGCAAATCAAACTTGTTTGTTTAATTATAAACTTCATTTTAAAAGCCTATACTTAAGTCAAAAGGATAGGTGAATATCTCTGGAATACAAGAACAACAGAGAAAATTTAATATAAGTCAAAATTCAAAACTTTGTAAATCATAATTTAGGATTATAAAATGATTTCTTAATCAAAAATTAGATTTAAAAAAAAACAGAAATCCTGATTTTTAGTTTGGGTTTAAAGAAGCATCTCTGAGTCGAACCAAATTTGAGTTTTTGGGTATTTATGGAAATCTCGAGGATTTGGAAGGCTGTAACTTGCTGTGATAATGCAAGGATGTTTGGCAAGTTGGAAAAAAATACTTGATTGGGTTGCATTTCAGTGTGGAAGATACGGTTGTGATTTGTAGTGGAGAACCCTAATTTTACTGGGTTTGGGAAAATCGATCATTTCGGTATTTTTAGTTGATCGAGTTCAACTATATCTTGGGTAACGGTAGATGATGGGTTGACAAGGTCGTCGCCGGAGTTTCAAAGGTGATGGTGGTCGGGGTTTCGAGGGGAAGACGTTGACGGGTTGGGATTGAAATGGTTATGTGTCTGTTCCAGGTGTAGTTTTTGAACTCGAATTTCAAGTTCGAGTTGTTTTGAGCGATCAGATGTTCGTGGTCAGATGAGAGTGTGAGAGGCGACTTGAGGAGTTCGTCAGAGGCGAGCGACGGTGGATGGCGTCGCCGTGCATGTGCACGAGCAGGGCGATGTATGTTGGTGATGTTGATTGCAGGGTTTGGTTGCCTCGCGATGGTCTCGGGAATTTGAGTTTTCTACTCGAAGAAAATAGGTCTCTGACTCGAAGTGATATTATGGAGGCTCATGTGCACAAGTGGTTTCAGTTTTTACAAATTGTAAACAGAAACCTGTTACAGTTTTTATTAGAATTTGAAGTAAAGTTTTAAAATATAAACTAAAATTAGTACTAAGTTTTAAAAACTTGAATTTAAATCTAAATTAAAATAGATCAAATCTTGGTTTTTGAAATAATTTTAAAATTTAAATTCTAGTTTGGTTTTAAATGGAAACAGGAAACCTGTTTTCTGTTTTTTAATTTAATGTAAAATTTAAAAATGCCAACTGAAAATTTAAACTAAGTTTAAAACCTGGAACTAAATATGAATTCAAACTAGTTGAATCTGAGTTTTGAATTAATTTAAATTTTGAAATTTAAATTTAGATTTGAAACTTTTTGGTATAAAATTATATGTGGGTTTGAATTTAAACTGTAAGTTTAAATTGATAAATTAGAAATTTAAAATAATTTTAAATTCTAGCTTTTAAATCTGGAATGTTTAAAGTATATGTTGATTTAAACTTTATATTCTTTAAAACTTTTATCTTATAAATGGTTATTCTTTTAACATATGAGATAAAAGATTTTAAATTGTTTAGAACCTTGTTTAGATAAAATTGTATTCATTTTTAAATCTTAAGTTTAAAATGAAAATTAAAGTGAAATTTAGAGTAAATTTGAAACAAGGTGTTTTTAAATACTTTAAATAAGTAAGAAGTGTTTTCTTAAATTAAGTTAGATCTTAAGAATCTGGATTCATTAAATTATTAAGATAAATAAGATGGGTAATTTATTATTTAATAAATTAATAATATGGATGGTTAATTAAGTAATTAAGAATTTAAATTAAATAATTAAGTCTTAAGGTTAATTAATTAAGGTTAATTTATAATTAAGAATTGTTAATTAATTTTAATTAATAATTAAGATCAATTTCTCAAGTGATTAAGGATTAATTAAACTGTAGTTAACATTTAATTAATTAAATAATTAGAGATTAATTAAGTGCTAATTAAATATTAATTAATTTGTAATTAATAATGATTAATATAAGTTAATTTCTTAATTAAGTAATTAATAATAGTTAATGAAGGTCATTGACTTAAGATTAACAATTAATTAATGAGATTAATTTTTATAATTAATTAGATTAATTAATTAATAATAATCACTTATGAAATTGTTTATGAATTAATTACTTAATGTAATTAATTGGGTTAATGTAATTGGTTTAAATTAATTAATTAAGTTTAATTAATTTAAACACTTGATGATTGATAAATAATTACTTAATGTAATTAATGGAAGTGTAATTACTTAGGAAAGTAATTAATTGATGATTACTGAATGTAATTAAAGATGTTTAATGATGAAAGTAATTTGGATATAATTACTTTGTAATTAATCAAGGGATTAATTGAGGTAATTAATTAAGGGTAATTAACTTATGGAATGGGTAATTAAGGGATAAATAGAATGGTATTGGAAGCCTATGATTAATTGTTATCCCTAAATATGTGGTTTGTGATGCTGTGTGATAAAATATGTTTGATTTAAACTGTGATGATGTGATTATCTATTGTTGATAAATTACTGTGACATCCTGTATTTAAAGTTGAATTGTATTTAACTTGGATAATTTAAGTTAAGATGACATTGGGTTCGACGAGACCGGAGTCAAGTATTATTAAATATCCGAAACCACTTCGATCCTTTATAGATTGATACGTGAAATCAATAAGCTGGTTGGAATGATTTAAGTACGTTGGACCATTTAACCTAAGTTTGGCTCTTAGAAATCGATGAGTGAAATAAGTAATGACTATAACAGCTTGTGAAGTTGTAAGTTGATATAAGTTACCCCGGCTTTACATAAATTATATGCTTTTGTATTCTATATGGGATTGGGTTTACTTACGCTGGTTTCCAGCCTGACCCGGGTGTTACTTTGATGTAACGCTCGGGTTAGTCCAAGTATTACAGATTTTCAGGTAAGGACGTTCTGGAGCTCAGGAGGCGAGCTGGATGGCAGGGACGTATAGAGAGTTTCCTCTATGATATTGTATATATCTGAGACATATTAAATTGTATCTATCCAATGTTGTATAAAATTGTTTGTAACTCTGATATATCGATGTAAATTGATAGGTACAGTTTTTCTTTGGTATAACTATTATTTATGTGATATTATATTTTATCCGCTGCGTATGTGAGACTTTGGATTTGGTTTTCTGTTCTTCTTATTCTATCTCTTTCTTCTTTTCTCTAACTATCTGGAATTTTCGAGATCGAAAATTACGGGTCGTTACATTTGGTATCAGAGCAGAAGGTTAAGCGAGAACCTTGGCTCTGGTGGGATGCTCATTAAGGAAAGGGTCGATGGTACCCTATAATGAGTTGAGTACATAAATATGAGAGAGCGTACTTGTTATTTTCTTATATAAAGGATTTTAAATGATTTCAAAAGTAAATGAATCTTATATAAGAAATAGATTATCTACTATATTAAGGAAATTGGTTGTAGTATTAATTAAATTAAAAGTAATAGTAAGAATTAAGTGGTAATAGAATTACAACCAAACTGAAATAAAATCTTGAAATTGGGAAAGGTTTCAGGATAAGGATAATCAATTAATTTATGTAATCAATTAAACTTTATTTAATGAGATTAATTAATGGAAATGATAAATAAAGAGGGAGTTACTTAATGAAGTAACTAGAGGTAAGTAACTTAAAGGACAATTACTTAATGAAGGGAATCAAGAAATAAGTTAATTACCGAATGTGATTAATTGGAATTAATTAATGTTGTAATTGATTTAAAGAAACAATAAATAATATTATTTAATGCAATTGAATGAAATGATCCTATTTCAAACAAGAGTTGTTTGAAAATTTAAAAGATTTTTTTTTTGAATTAAAACCAAAGGTGGTTTAAGATTTAAAGTAACCAGGTGTGTAAAAGAAGTAAACTCTAAGGTTGAGTTTTAAATTGGGAAAGAGATATGATACCTAAAGGTGATAAGTTTTAAACTTATAAGTAGGAAGATTATTAATGTGAAGTTAAATAAATTGAATGATCAAACTAGAAAAATTCAAGATGAAATTGGAATTTAACTTGGAAAGTTAAATGGTTGACTGTAATTGAGAGTTTGCGTGATCTCAAATTGGGTTTGAGATCTAGAAATTTAAAATGAATGGATGTTTTAAAAATAAATTAGATGATATCATCCTATTGTTGTTAAGAACCTTTAAACCGTGAATTGAATTGTTTAAAAACTTAAAAGGTAAATTGATTTAAAGGAATTAAATCAACATTTGAAGTATTAACTCGAATTTAAGTAATTTGAGATGGTTTAAAATTGGAATTTAAATTGAAATTAGTTCAAATTGAATTTGATTTGAAGTAATTGGAAGTGTGATTGAAGATGTATGAGTATAAAATTCAAATAGAAAGTTTGAATTGGATTAATTTGTAACGATTTGAAATTGAAGCAGATTCAATTTGATTTGGAAATGGGGTTTGAAATTGAGGTTAGTTCAAACTGGAGTTGAAATGAATTAAACAGGAACTAATTCAAATGAAATTTATTGAAATTAGTAGAAATTTGAGATCAAGGTTGAATAAAGTTAAATTTGGAGAGAAACTGAGGTTAATTCAACTTGAATAGGGGTTGAATCAATTTCAATAGAAATTGAAGATATTTAAATTGGAATTGGGTCAATTTAAAGCGAAGGAAATTTAAATTGAATTGATAAGAATGGAAATTGGGAAGTGAACAGTTTTGACTCTGAACTATTTTGTTTTAATATAAACCTTATTTTCCAAGCTATTTATTATATATACAACCTTTCTTTTAAAAGCCAAACTATCTTATACTTGTTTTACAATTATTTTTGAAACTGTTTAACAATTTTCTAACTATTTTATAAACTAATTATTATTTTCAACTACTAATTACTATTTTATAGCTATTTTACAGTTATTAAAAATTTCTATGACTATTTAACTATTTTTCAATTATTTTACAATTACTAAACTATTTTACACCTATTTTACAAACTAGTAATTATTTACCAACTACTTATCTATTTTTAAAATTTTCAAGCTATTTCCTAAATAAACTAGTTAGAGTTCAAACTGTTATTGGTTAAATACCCAATCGAGATAAGAATGGAGGTGATAATCAAATGGATTGAAGCAATTGTGAGTAAGTGAAGGATAATCAAAATGAATGTGAATAGAAATGGAATTGATTTGGCTAATAACCAATAAAGATAAATACGTAGGGTGTACGTATGTTATTCTATTCGCATAGTGATCTGATCCAGATTCGTGCATAGAATTTCGAGATAGTTATATCGATCCGAGTTGGAATTTTCTACTCGATTTTTGAAGACAAACCTGGATATGGATTGTTGATTGGTTCTGGATATTCTCTATCATAGTTATGACTATGCAAGGAGAATGACGGTTTTTGATCAAGAAACCAGATCTGTGTCCGCACTAGGAAGTCGGGTGGACAATACTAGTTCGAAAGTGAAATTGTGTGATCGAGTGAGCGATCAAATTGGTATGGCGTACGAATGATATGTGCACATCATACGGATTTGAATGAAATTTATATTTAAGGGAGTAATCAAATTTGAATATTTTATTTTGAATAAAAAAAGTTAAATATCTTTGTTTTATAAAATGAAACTCCCCTGATGAATCTTTTGCCAAAAAGAAAGGATATTGGAAGTGTTTGAAGTATAAAAGGATTTTATACAGGTTTATAATGGTCCAAAGATTTTTATAAAGGATTTTATATATATCTCTATATATAAAGGATCATATGAGGATTTTGGAAAAAGGTTTTGGGAACCTATGGATTTGGAAAGGCTTTGATTTTTGGGTAAAACCAATATTGAATTTGGAAAGCCTAATTTAAGAATTATCGATTTTGGAATAATCGATTTTGTGTAAAGGAGCTTGGTATGAGATCATACTAGGTATATTATTTAAAGATACTATATATGTATAGTATAAAATGTTTTAATGATGGCTCTGGAGAAAAAGGCGCTCCCTTGGAATGGACTTCTCAGGAGTACCATCGGGTGGTGCTGCCTTGAGCCCTAAGGGGGGTTCTAAAGTTGATCCTGTGAGGAGTACGGACAAACTAGTTCCTGAGGATTTTTGGGTAGCGAAAGTCGAGGGCGCTGATGCCTACAGGGGCATTTGGGTTAATGCTGTGACGACAGTGTAACTCAATGTCACTGCGATCTACTGTGGGGACCATAGCGAAAATCGTGTGGAGGATGAGTGCCAACAGTCAACACTTGATTTTGCCGGGAAGACAACGCAACATCGGTAAACTGTGATCTATGGTCAAGTGGAGTGGAGAAGTTTCATTCTTTTGGCAGCGAAATTCGAGGGTGCTGATGCCTACAGTTATATGGGTTTTTGCTGTGATAGCTACGTAACCCCAGTTTATCTGCGATCTGTAGCGGGTTCCATAGTGTAATCGAGGGGCACGGAGGCCTACAGTTATCTGTGGATTTTGTCGGGACGGCAACGTAACCATCGGGTTAACTGCGACCATGGATGGGGCTGATGATTTCCAGAGCATCCTCACTAAAGATATTTCCTCTATTTTCAAAATTGTTTTCTAGATTTCCAATAAAAATTATTTTCCACGCATTTTCACTGGATGTTGAAAACAGGTCTGCTAAGTACTTATAGATTTTTAGTTGTACGCCTGATCAACGTATGACCAAATTTCTATAAGAACAAGGACAGACTGTTGAAACATCGAGTTATAAAAGTATTTTTACAAAACTATTTTAGAAATATTATACTGATTTTAAAAGTGTTTTAAAATGATCAAAGAATATTTTAACTGTTTTTAAAATATTTAATAAATTCTGGCTTTGTTTCTTTTCGAGGACGAAAAGATTCTAAGGGGGGAGGAATGTGATAACCCGAGTTTTTGAGCACTAATAGTTGGATAACTCTCTGGTTTATAGATTGAACAGATAAGAATTTTGATAATAAAGAATATCTGAATATAAATAATAGAAACTGAATTTTTATATCTGGGAAAAAACTATTATTTTCGAACAAATTAAATATATGTATTTTTATGTATATATTAGAATTAGGAAAAAATATTGATTTGAATTTAATTTGTAATTTGAAATGTTAATTTTATTTAATACTTTTGAAAATGATATATTAGATTCAAATTAAAGGTTCATTTGTTTTAATATTTCTTTCATTTTAATTTTATCATAAGATAAAATTGTTATAAAATTTTATATAAGGAGTTAAACTAAAGTTCTCAAATTTATAAACACATGTTATATAGATTTGAATCAAAAGCATAAGTTATTTGTTAATAAATGTTTATTTGAATTCACATGAATATTTATTGAAATCCAAAGCTTATTTATATAAAATAAATATGCCTTATAATCACGTAATATTTCATAAATATTTATATAAGGCTTAAATAAATTTAAAAAAAAAGAGAAAGAAATAACATTTAAAACATTTATAAAACATTTGGAAAATACTTTTGTAAATATTAATTAAAACATCATAACACTTGTAAGACAATTTAGTTACTTGAAGGACAAATGTAAGTTTTATAACAAGTGGCATATTCAATTAAATTTTAATAAATATATTAAGAAGAAGATTAGTTTTTCTTTCTCAAACATTTTCCATTATTTGTTTTCACTTCCCAACTAAAATAATGGCAACCAGAAATTTACTTCAAATCTGAAATGAAAACTGCAAAATCAAAAGCAAAGTAACATCTGAAAAATCAAATATGAATCAAATTGCAAACCTGCAACACCAAATCAACCTGCATTTCAAAAGGGATGATCTGCAGCAAGTTCATTTCAACTCCAACCTGCATGACATTCAACTACAAGTTTCATCTTTAAAACCATCAAATTTATAAGCATGCAAGGGACCAATTTCATCAGCAAAGTAATTAAAGGAAATAAAAGCAATTTTTCAGAATAAATGTTCAAGAGCCTGAAAAAAAAACAACAATTGCTCTGCCTTGTTCAAACAGGTGAGTAACTTTCCTTTTTAAAAAATTAGTAGGTAAATTTGGATGCATAATAATAAAGTTGAGATAAATGTGTAATGTATGGTATGTACTGTGATTACATGCATGTTTAGCCTGCTAGTTGTTTTCATCATAGTATACTCTGCTTTCACCTTCCAGTTTTTTTTCAATTTTGTTTTAAAATTTCAAATCTTTTGACCTTGTCTCTGTTGAAGTTTAACATGCAAATCAAACTTGTTTGTTTAGTTATAAACTTCATTTTAAAAGCCTGTACTTATGTCAAAAGGATAGGTGAATATCTCTGGAATACAAGAACGACAGAGAAAATTTAATATAAGTCAAAATTCAAAACTTTGTAAATCATAATTCAAGATTATAAAATGATTTCTTAATCAAAAACTAGATTTTGTTAAAAAACAGAAATCCTGATTTTTAGTTTGGGTTTAAAGAAGCATCTCTGAGTTGAACCAAATTTGAGTTTTTGGGTATTTATGGAAATCTCGAGGATTTGGAAGGCTGTAACTTGCTGTGATGATACAAGGATGTTTGGGAAGTTGGAAAAAATACTTGATTGGGTTGCATTTCAGTGTGGAAGATGCGGTTGTGATTTGTAGTGGAGAACCCTAATTTTACTGGGTTTGGGAAAATCGATCATTTCGGTATTTTTAGTTGATCGAGTTCAACTGTATTTTGGGTAACGGTAGATGATGGGTTGACAAGGTCGTCGACGGAGTTTCAAAGGTGATGGTGGTCGGGTTTTCGAGGGGAAGACGTTGACAGGTTGGGATTGAAATGGTTATGTGTGTGTTCCAGGTGTAGTTTTTGAACTCGAATTTCAAGTTCGAGTTGTTTTGAGCGATCAGATGTTCGTGGTCAGATGAGAGTGTGAGAGGCAACTTGAGGAGTTCGTCAGAGGCGAGCGACGGTGGATGGCGTCGCCGTGCATGTGCACGAGCAGGGCGATGTATGTTGGTGATGTTGATTGCAGGGTTTGGTTGCCTCGCGATGGTCTTTGGAATTTGAGTTTTCTACTCGAAGCAAATAGGTCTCTGACTCGAAGTGATATTATGGAGGCTCATGTGTACAAGTGGTTTTAGGTTTCATGTTTTACAAATTGTGAACAGAAACCCGTTACAGTTTTTTTTAGAATTTGAAGTAAAATTTTAAAATATAAACTAAAATTAGAACTAAGTTTTAAAAACTTGAATTTAAATCTAAATTAAAATAGTTCAAATCTTGGTTTTTGAAATAATTTTAAATTTTAAATTCTAGTTTGGTTTTAAATGAAAACAAGAAACCTGTTTTCTGTTTTTTAATTTAAAGTAAAATTTAAAAATGCCAACTGAAAATTTAAACTAAGTTTAAAACCTGAAACTAAATATGAATTCAAACTAGTTGAATCTGAGTTTTGAATTAATTTAAATTTTGAAATTTAAATTTAGATTTGAAACTTTTTGGTATAAAAGTATATGTGGGTTTGAATTTAAACTGTAAGTTTAAATTGATAAATTAGAAATTTAAAATAATTTTAAATTCTAGCTTTTAAATCTGGAATGTTTAAAGTATATGTTGATTTGAACTTTATATTCTTTAAAACTTTTATCTTATAAATGGTTATTCTTTTAACATATGAGATAAAAGATTTTAAATTGTTTAGAACCTTGTTTAGATAAAATTGTATTCATTTTTAAATCTTAAGTTTAAAATGAAAATTAAAGTGAAATTTAAAGTAAATTTGAAACAAGGTGTTTTTAAACACTTTAAATAAGTAAGAAGTGTTTTCTTAAATTAAGTTAGATCTTAAGAATCTGGATTCATTAAATTATTAAGATAAATAAGATGGGTAATTTATTATTTAATAAATTAATAATATGGATGGTTAATTAAGTAATTAAGAATTTAAATTAAATAATTAAGTCTTAAGGTTAATTAATTAAGGTTAATTTATAATTAAGAATTGTTAATTAATTTTAATTAATAATTAAGATCAATTTCTCAAGTGATTAAGGATTAATTAAATTATAGCTAACATTTAATTAATTAAATAATTAGAGATTAATTAAGTGCTAATTAAATATTAATTAATTTGTAATTAATAATGATTAATATAAGTTAATTTCTTAATTAAGTAATTAAGAATAGTTAATGAAGGTCATTGACTTAAGATTATTTAACAATCAATTAATGAGATTACTTTTGATAATTAATTAGATTAATTAATAATAATCACTTATGAAATTGTTCATGAATTAATTACTTAATGTAATTAATTGGGTCAATATAATTGGTTTAAATTAATTAAGTTTAATTAATTTAAACACTTGATGATTGATAAATAATTACTTAATGTAATTAATGGAAGTGTAATTACTTAGGAAAGTAATTAATTGATAATTACTGAATGTAATTAAAGATGTTTAATGATGAAAGTAATTTGGATATAATTACTTTGTAATTAATCAAGGGATTAATTGAGGTAATTAATTAAGTGTAATTAACTTATGGAATGAGTAACTAAAGGGATAAATAGAATGGTATTGGAAGCCTTTGATTAATTGTTATCCCTAAATATGTGGTTCGTGATGCTGTGTGATAAAATATGTTTGATTTAAACTGTGATGATGTGATTATCTATTGTTGATAAATTACTGTGATATCCTATATTTAAAGTTGAATTGTATTTAACTTGGATAATTTAAGTTAAGATGACATTGGTTTCGAAGAGACCGGAGTCGGGTATTATTAAATATCCGAAACCACTTCGATCCTTTATAGATTGATATGTGAAATCAATAAGCTGGTTGGAATGATTTAAGTACGTTGGACCATTTAACCTAAGTTTGGCTCTTAGAAATCAATGAGTGAAATAAGTAATGACTATAACAGCTTGTGAAGTTGTAAATTGATATAAGTTACCCCGGGTTTACATAAATTATATGCTTTTGTATTCATGTGAGATTGGGTTTACTCACGCTGGTTTCCAGCCTGACCCGGGTGTTACTTTGATGTAATGCTCGGGTCAGTCCGAGTATTACAGATTTTCAGGTAAGGACGTTTTGGAGCTCAGGAGGCGAGCTGGATGGCAGGGACGTATGGAGAGTTTCCTCTATGATATTGTATATATCTGAGACATATTAAATTGTATCTATCCAATGTTGTATAAAATTGTTTGTAACTCTGATATATCGATGTAAATTGATAGGTACAGTTTTTCTTTGGTATAACTATTATTTATGTGATATTATATTTTATCCGCTGCGTATGTGAGACTTTGGATTTGGTTTTTGTTAACGCTCAAATTTAAACGCTAACACCCTGGTGAATAGGATGTGATTGTGAAAGCACCACCCGTTCGTACGGGAATCAGAAATAAGCAGAAAGTATGTAGAAAAACAGTAAGAGACACAGTATTTATAGTGGTTCGGCTTATAATCCAGCCTACGTCCACTTTAATCTTTTTATCACTAGTTTGATTACAATTCTTTACAAAATCTCTCAATTACAACACACTTCAAGTGATGGGATATGTAAAACAAGTAGCTCAAGCTTTGACGTTGACAATCATCTTAAAATCCATGGTGAATGTAGATGATTCCTTCATGGAGTTCTTTTAGAAGTTTGTTAGATCTCAAAAGCTTTGAAGTAGTCTGGAATTCGGCAGAGTAATGGCGCTTGAAATTGATCAACCCCAAAAAAGTCCTTTTAATGTTGAAGGTAGGGTGGTATTTATAGGTAAAGATTATGGACTTAGGCTCGGTCTTAACTCCTCACCGACCCAGTTAAGTCGCAGCCGGCTTATAGGAGCCCTCACATGATCAAGCTGCGTTGAATTTGCACAAGTCCAAAGTCGTTACCGGGTCAAGCTAGGTCGTAGGTCGCCCCCTCTCTCTGATGCATGGCCTCCGACTTAAATGGGAAGTGCATGTTTAAATAGGTCGTTACCGATTTAAAGAATTGACGAGCTAAACGTGAACTAACTCCCCTTCACTTGCCCAGGTCGCGCTCGTCCTAGCACAGACCATGGGTCGGTCACGACACAAGTGTAAGTCGCAAACTTGTTCCACTCAGTTAGGTCGGTAAGCATGTTAAGTCCTTAAGTCGGATCGAATTAGGTCGGCAGCTTCATTAGGCAGTTAGGTCGGCGTCATGTTAAGTCGGATCCCTTGTCATTTCTTGAGTCGTTAGGCCAGTTCCTTCTGAAGCACTAGGTCGGCATCTATGTGAGGGCATTGGGTCGGCAAGTCATGCGAACGGTTAGGTCGGCCTGCTTTTTAAGCCTTAAGCAGTTAGGTCGGTATGTCCTTTAGATCGGCAGACCCTGCACAATTCTTACTCAGTTAGGTCGGCATCTCTTGGGTCGGCGCCATCTCCACGCACTAGACCTGCTGAGTCGTAACCGAGATAGGGTTAACATTTGCCCCTCGAAGTATACGCCTTAGACTTAAGTCGTGTGCTTCGAAATATCTTAGCTCGGCTTCTCTTAGGTCGGTAGATCGCGTACGACTTACCAGTTAGTGTTGTTTAACATTCCTTCACCATGAGATATAAATTAGCCCCCTTCCTCCTTTTTCTTTATTCAAACCCTTGCTCAATTCCGCCATTAAAGCACCCTCAGATCTTAAAGGCAACTTTATTCAATCGATCACAAATAATCTCTGCTACGCATCGTGTAAGTGGTTTTCCTGATTGTAATTTATTGCCGATTCACATTTCTTGTTTGTTCGAACTCGAATCGCCTCCTTGCACCGAATCGCCTCCTTGCACGACGCTTCATTATGAACCCCATCGTATTCATAGTTGATGAAACTTAGGTTATGAAGTTTTGGCTTCAGATTGGTCGTTGAGGCGATGAAGATGGTTTATCATCTTAAGCTCGATTCCGAATTGTTCAATTGGGTGATTCGGCAGCATGAGTAGAAGTGGGTGTTGAAGGAATGGCTATAGGGTTATCGGGTTTAATGCTGTGGGATGTTGGCTCGAAGGCGAGTTAGTGGGTTTAGGTGGCTTAGCCTTCGACCGATCTAGCTCTTACACGACCTTAAATCGTGGTTGAGATAATGCTTGAGAGAATTTCGCCGACCTAAACATTAAAGCTTAGATCGTGACCGAGTTAAGACTTGGAGAAATTCCTGCCCTTCGACTTGGAGCTTGCCCTCTTATCTCCCCCATGCGAACTAGAGGAAATGAGTCGCCAAGCTGAACCACCTAGATTCTGACCCGTTACCGACTTAGTCTTATCTCGCATGAGAATTTTTTGAACCGTAGCCGAGCTAACACTTGGGCTCTGGACGTGTTGACACTTAGAAACATAGGCCTTCTTCAAGTATTTTGACCCGGACTTCCGACTAAGTTGCTTACATTTTGAACATTTTGAACTGTCCTAGCTTCAAGTTTGCTTGAATTCCATTGTGTTACTTTACAGATCATTCTCGCTTTTGAGCTGTAAACCTGTTGATAATAACATACAAACAAAGAAAACCAAGGCGCACATACTGCCATTGACTGCCCATATCAAATGACAGATTAGTTAAGACAAGATAAGAGATATGAACATATTGCATGAAATGTTGTAAATTAATTGGCTAAAGTAGAATATTAATGCAAAGTATCAACAATTTGAACTGATTTGTTTGCATCAACATTGTATTTGCATATTCAAACTCAAAACAAAGATTCCTGGTTTTTATAACTAACAAATGTTTGCTAGGTTTTATTCCAGTTACCTTTGCTTATTGTTTGATTGATACTTGTACAACACTTCACACACTTTAGGAAACGTGCACCTTCATGTTTGAATATCCAATTGCTTGTGTAGAATGACTTCCCATCAAGGAGAAGAAGCAGCAAGTCAAGAAGAAGAAACTTTCCCGATAGCTGTTCCTATAGAGAATCCTCCGGAAAGAACTTCGACTATTCTATCTTCGAGAACATTTATTCAGTTGCGTACTCAATTCGGCTTTGCTGAAGATGATGTCATATTTCCTGGACCGAATGATACTGCCGACAGACCTCCCTATGGTTTTGTCGCGGTTAATCGTCATATGTGCTTAAGTGGGGCGATCCCACCTTTCAATGACTTTCTTCGAATTCTTCTTCTTCGGATGTCAATTTCTCCGTTCCAACTTCATCCTAATGGTTACGCTATCTTGATGGGGTTGGGTGTTTTGTTCAGAAGAAATCTTGACCGACTGCCGAGCTTCGAAGAAATTCGCTACTTATGCTCGTTTGCAAAGAGCAAAGACCATCCTTCTCTTATCATTGTGAGAAGTGCAAGAAACCGCAAGCTCATTCTTGATCTTACTGAAAGTGTCCATGGATTTTTAAACCAATTTTTCTTTGCCCGCAGTCCCCCAGAGTTTTATGCTTCTTGGAGAGTAGGAAGTAAGATCATTTATTTCCGTCTTTCCACTTTCTTTTTTAACTCTTTTCGGGGTCCAAATTGCTAATCTCATTCTTTGCTTTTTTCAGCACTTCCCCTTCCCTCTAGAGATCCGATACATAGGCAGACTTTTGATAGACTGAGCGCTGTAGCCGCAGAAGAGAGAAGTATCAAGTTTCTACTAAGCGACGAATTTCTACATCAATACGGACTTCTCCACCCTTCTCGCTATACTCAGCTTTGTGAAGCTCCGACTGAAGTTCCCGATTCCCCGACTGAAGCATCGGATGCCCCCGTTACTATCGAACAACCCTCATCAAAAGAGTCTAACATCGAAGCTTCATTGGTGAAATGTTCCACCCCTACCGACATTATGGGGTCATCTAGTAAGACGGCACTTGCCCCGATTGAGGAAGAAGAAGAACCTTCACAGCCTCTCGGGGGATTAGCTGATGTAGGAACTGAGAAAACAAGTCTCACCGAGCATGATGGTGACGATGTTTATGATGGGTTGAGCGACATAATAGTGACCTCACAGGAGCTTTTTAGAGATGACGTGTCTAAAACTATCTCTCCTATAGTTGAGGCGACGTCCCTTCTTCGACTAACACCAACACAAACACCAACTCCTCATACCCAAGCTATCATCACCTCTACACCAATGAGTGGTTTGTAGCTTAATGCGCGTAGCTTGCACATCACACAACACTTAGGATTTTTTGGCATTTGTTCACATTTAACTTCTTTTCTCCGGAAGTTTCTAAGACTTGCTATTTTTGCCTTTTCAGATTCCTCTATGGGGCGCAGCGGCAGCGGTTCTTATTACAAAGACTTTCGACGCTATGGAGGGCGTGGCAGCTATGATTACAAGCAATACTATACCGATCCCAGAGAGACCAATGAGCAGAGAGCTGCGCGAAAAGCTGAAGAGAGGAGAAGGTATGAAGAACGTCATGAGGGAGCGGGCACGCGACATGAATCCTTCCCAAGGGATGATGATTCCCATAAACGTAAAACGCACGATGATAGGGGGAAGAGCCATATTGAGGATTCGAGAAAGCGGACCAAACTTGGCGAGGAGCACGTGCCCGTGACATCTGAGAGACCTGGTGCCTCAGTTTCTATTGACATCCCTTCCAAATCTCCTGCTCTTGAAGGAAGTGCCATCCAAACACTTCTCAACAGGCCTTCATACCATGTTGAAAGGGGCCCCCCGACCTTGCAGAGCCGATTCCCGAATTGGTGTTTGAGGGGGGTACGCTTCGACCTCGATTTGGTCCCCATCGACAAAGAAGCTATGTACAGAAATCTCGATGCTGTCAAGCTTGATATCGATAGAATGTCTGGATGGCAAAAGTTGGTTGATGAACTTCAAAGAGTTAATCGGGCTAACATCGAAGCAATGCTGACCATGGAAAATGACAAATCAGAATGGCAGAAGATTCTTGATCAACACAACGCTGAGATGAAGGAGATAGCCGAATACAATGAAAAACTCGAAGCTGAAGTAAAGCAGCTCAAAGATGATCTTGCCTCTTCTACTAATACTTACACCCAAAGAGAAGAGGTATTGCAAAAACAAGTGCGAGATGCGCACGCCAGCCAGAGGGACGCTGAAGCTAAAGCTGAGAGGTTAGAACAAGCTGTAGAGAACCACCGCACTGATGTCACCCAGTTGCAGAATAAACTGAGCGCCCGGGACATGGAGATTGAAGCGCTAAAAGCCCAACTTGCTCAGACCGAAAAAGATCGAGATGAGGCCATGGCTGGCAAAATTGCAGCCGAAGAAACTGCTCAGACCATGGAAACCGATATCAATTCGACTTTATTCGATTTTTATTTACACTGTGTCTTGGGACGCGGCAGCCTCTCTTTTCTTGGTCCTAAGTATGAAATCACCCTGGCCGAGGTGTGGGAAGCTGCTCTTAACATGTTTAAAGACGCCGGGTATGGCGATGAAGATTTTGAGGCGCGTTACCTGGATGAGGGAGCTCGCGCTGCTCTTGCGAAGGGGCGAGAACAACTTGCCAGGATGAGAACTGGAATGGCGGAAGAGGAACGTTCTGGAAAGGAATTAACGCTTACTTCCTCTGTCCAACCTCCAGTTTCTCCTGTGGTTGACATCACGGGTTCTAGCTCCTCTACTCCGCCTGCAACTAAGACAGTAACTGAAACTACAAGTGCACAAGGCGGGGATGAAGGTGGTGAAAGCAACGAAGAACAGCGATATGAAATCAGCCTCAGAGATCCAACTGCCCCAGGTAAACTTGACACCGGACCAGCCCAAGTGGTGAACTGCTCGTTCGCTCCTTGTGAACTTGACGATCTTCTTGATTATTTTTCAAATGTCAATGAATTCCCGACTTTTGATTATTCCTCAAATGTCAATGAATTCCCGACTTTTGACGAGCCGTCATCCCCTCTCTTTTCGAAAGATACTGATATTTTAAGTTTTTTCTCCTTTGTAGAGAAAGCACCGAGTCAAACTCAAGCTTCTTCTCCCCCGGTGATCCTTCCTCCATCTCTTCAAGTGGCGCCTCCTTCTGCCTCGCAACCTGGGTCACAAGAAGAACAAATAGAGGCTCTCCATGGCCTGGATGATCCCATTGCTTCGCAAGAGCAAAAAGATGAGGGACTTGAGGGAGGTGACATATCTCCGGAGCGGACTCCTTCTGACGATATAACTTTATCTAAACTTGTCACTCCAGGAAGTGAGTCTTCCTCAAAGAGGAGAAGGAAGCAAGGAGCATCAAGGAGGAGAGGGAAGATAATCACTGCCACTGAAGAGGAGCCAGAAGTTGGGCCAGCTGCGCCTACCTCTCCTTCCTCCCTTATACCCACTGGCCGACCTGAAAAGCTGGTCATTCGGTCGGGTAAAGGGTCCAAAGGCAGTAAAAAGAAGTGAAGACTTTAGCTTTTTGTCTTTTGTATGAACTGGCCGAGAGTTGTGCGGGTATCGGCCCCCGCTTTTATTTTGAGAACCTGTATCTGCATTATAGTTGAATAAAATGATTCTTCGTTTGTACAAACTTCTGTTTGAATTTGAGAATGCATTTACTATTTATTTTATTTTTTGCACAAGTTTATTTACACGATATTGCAGCGGGCTTATGGTATGTTGTTTGAGTATTACTTTACTGATGCAACTATACTATTATACCATGTTGCCCCCATACCTTAAGCTTGCTGCAATATTTTATACTTTGAGGGGACTTGCACTCTTATTTGTTAAAGAATAATTATTTTATTCTTTAAAGAAAATTTTGGTAGAGTACAACTCCCTTCGTATAAGTTTTTACGCTTTGTCGTTCGAAGAAATCACTTTTTTCGTTTGCTTATGTGCATATTTTATCAAGTGAATTCCTCTATGTGGTAAAGCGGACCTCTGAAGGGTACTTTAACTTCTTTTCCTTTTTTTTTTTTTACAATCATTTTCCATAGTGGGCAAATTACTCTTCCTTTGAAAGTTAAAGTACGCTTTTGATGAGGATTTTTTTTTTTTTTTTTTTATACAAAATTGTACCTCTGAGGAGGGATTTTTCACGTTTCAACACTTAGAAGTTTTATTTCAATCTCGGTGAAACGTGTACCCCCAAAGAGTTGTGCCTTCGAAGAAAGCCTTTTCACGTTTCAACCCTTGGGAGTTTTATTTCAATCTCGGCGAAACGTGGGCTTCCGAAGAGGTCTTTCTTCTTGATTGTGCCTCCGAAGAGGTTCTTATTTTGCTTGTCTTTCAACTCCGGTGAAGTGAAATTCCGAAGAGCGGCTGTTACACTTCAACTCCTGGTGAAATATGCCTCCGAAGAGGTCTTTATTTTATTTGCATTTCAACCTTGGTGAAGTGAAACTCTGAAGAGTAACTACCCCAACTCTTGGTGAAATGTGCCTCCGAAGAGGGCTTTAGTTTTGTTTACATTTCAACTCTGGTGAAGTGAAATCCCGAAGAGCGGTCATAACACTTCAACTCCTGGTGAAATGGGCCTCCGAAGAGGGCTTTTATTTTGTTTACATTTCAACTCTGGTGAAGTGAAATCCCGAAGAGCGGTCGTAACACTTCAACTCCTGGTGAAATGGGCCTCCGAAGAGGGCTTTTATTTTGTTTACATTTCAACTCTGGTGAAGTGAAATCCCGAAGAGCGGTCATAACACTTCAACTCCTGGTGAAATGGGCCTCCGAAGAGGGCTTTTATTTTGTTTACATTTCAACTCTGGTGAAGTGAAATCCCGAAGAGCGGTCATAACACTTCAACTCCTGGTGAAATGTGCCTCAGAGCGGGTTTTCATCGCCTGGAAGTTACTCTCTCATGGTTGGAGGGTCATGACTCCTCCAATCTTTTTTGTTGAGTAGAGAACTTTCTTTTTTGTGGCGTATGACCCATTAGAGGTCTTTTATCCTCCGAAGAGGACTTGCACTGCAGATGGTAGCTTTGATTGTTCCTCTGTTCACTTGCTTATGCCTTTTCAGCGATCCTCTCTCTTTTTTTTTTTTTGTTTTTAAGTTTTCATTCCCCTTTTCTTGCAAGTAGCTTGTTTAATCCAAGGAAGTGTACTTCATTGCCAGGCAAGTTCGTGAGAACGGGCACTAGCTTCCTAATTGGATGTTTGTTTGTTCAAACAATCTCAATTTATCAGCAAGGGCTCGTTTCTATCGAAATCATTAGCCGTTCAATTGAAGTATTTCCTATCTAGGATTTGAATTCGGGGTCTTTGTGGCTTGAAATTTGTTTGTTGAATGATGGTGAGAATCGCTCGGTCTTATTATGCGCAAGTTTTATTTCCATTGTCTGCAAAAATTTAAATCGACATTTCAGCAATACATTTTATGTATTTTTATATCGAAAACAAAGCAAACATATAATGATAATAAGGAACACAAGATTTATAGTGGTTCGGCCATGAAATCGGACCTACATCCACTTTATATTCTTTCATTATTTACTTGCATCAGTTTCACATTTGCTTTCAATTACAAGAATCATACATTCATAATTCTTTTTACAATGTTTCAACAAAATTTTCAAGTAAAGTATGGACGCAAGTGATTGCTGTTCCATGCCCTTGGAATTTGATCTCCATCAACAGTGGTGAGCTTGAATGTGCCGTCAAGGAGTTTCTGACCTATTACATACGGTCCTTCCCAATTTGGCCCAAACACACCTGTCGTGGTCATAATTCTTTTCAGGACTAGATCTCCAATTTCAAAGCTGCGTTGACGAACTTTGGAATTGAAATGTCTGGCTATCCTTTGCTGATGAGCTGCAACTCTGAGGTTAGCTTCATCTCTTTTTTCATCAAGGAGATCCAGCGCTTCAAGTTGCAGCTTTTCATTTTCCGCTTGATTGAAATGGATTCTTCTGTGTGAAGGGACCTCTGTTTCAACCGGGATCATTGCTTCCGATCCGTATGCTAACGAAAAAGGAGTATGCCCAGTTGCAGTTTTGTGGGTAGTTCTATATGCCCATAGTGCTAGTGGTAGCCTATCGACCCAACCACCCTTAGCTCTTTCAAGTTGCTTTTTGATGGTTGACTTGATAATTTTATTTACTGCTTCCACTTGCCCGTTTGCCTGCGGATGAGCTACTGCTGAGAAGCTTTTCAGGATTTTGAATCGTTTACAAAAATCTTGGAATTCTTCACTTTCAAATTGAGTACCATTATCTGTAATTATCTTTTGAGGCACACCGTATCTGCAAATGATATTCTTAGTCACAAAATTTATCATCTTTTTGGAGGTGATGGTTGCCAATGGTTCAGCTTCAGCCCATTTAGTGAAATAATCTACAGCAACAATGGCATATTTGATTCCAGATTTGGCGGTTGGTAATGGTCCGATCAAATCTATTCCCCAAATTGCAAACGGCCACGGACTGGTCATTTGTGTGAGTTCAGTAGAAGGTGCTCTAGGAATTTTGGCAAATCTTTGACATCTGTCACATTTTCGAGAGTAATCTGCAGCATCTCGATTAATTTCTGGCCAAAAATATCCATATCGGAGAATTTTCTTTGCTAAAGTTTGACCACCTGAATGATCCCCACATTTTCCTCCATGTACCTCTGATAGGATTATTTTGGCTTCTTCTTTGGATACACATCGAAGTAGTGGCATTGAGAATCCTCGTCTGTATAATTGACCATCCTGGATTATATATCGAGAAGCTTTTCTCAGTAGCTTTTGTCGTTCTTTAGAGTTTTCTGGTAAAGAGCCATTGAGTAGATACTTTGTTATTGGAGTCATCCATGATTCTTGCTCTTGTGACATACTCATAACCCAATCGATATCCATTTCATCAATGCTTGGATTTGACAAAACTTCCACTGGAACTAACCCTAAGGATTGGGCTTCGCCAGAACTTGAGTATTTTGCGAGAGAATCTGCTTTCATGTTTTCTTCTCGAGGAATATGACTTATCGTGTAGTGGTCGAATTCACATAAAAGTTCCCAAGCCTTTGACACATAAGCGGGCAGATTTCCTCCTTTCGTTTGAAACTCCTTCTTGACTTGGCATACTATAAGCTGAGAATCACTGAAGATCTGTAACGCTCGAATGTTTAGTTCTTTAGCAATTCTCAAACCAGCAATCAGAGCTTCATATTCTGCTTCATTGTTTGTTGAAGGAAATTCTAATCTTAGCGCATAGCATAATGACCGGCCTTCAGGAGTTTCAAGAACAATTCCAGCACCTGAACAGTAATCATTTCTTGCGCCATCTACAAATAACTTCCATTGGATTGGGGAGTCCTCGATTGTTTCTTCCTCGCTGTTACCCTTGTCTGTAAATTCTGCAATAAAATCTGCCAAAGCTTGTCCGTTGATCGCTTTTCTAGGATGATAAGTGATGTCATATTGGCTCAATTCAATATTCCACTTTAAAAGGCGGCCCGAAGTCTCGGGGCGAAACAAGACTTGCTTTAAAGGTTGATCAGTGAGGACTTTGATAGGATGAGCCTGGAAATATTGCCTCAACTTTCTTGAGGCAATCAATAGACAATAGGCGAGTTTTTCCAACTTGGAGTAATTCATTTCTGCCCCAGTGAGTCTTTTGCTGATATAGTAAACTGGATGTTGAATCCTTTTGTCTTCCCGTACCAGCGCTGCACTTAAAGCATGAGATGAAACTGCCAAGTATATAAGAAGATCCTCGCCATCGCCGGGCCTAGAAAGTATTGGAGGCTTTTCCATATGTTGAATCAATTCTTCAAAAGCTTTCTGGCATTCGGGAGTCCAGTCAAAGTTTTTCTTTCCTTTCTTTAGAGCGTCGAAGAATGGAATGCATTTATCAGTAGCTTTGGATATGAACCGACTTAAGGCGGCAATTTTTCCATTGAGACTTTGCAATTCCCTCTTTGTTTTTGGAGCTTTGACTTCTTTTAAAGCGGTGATTTGAGCTGGACTAGCTTCAATGCCCCTAGCGCTCACGATGAAACCCAAGAACTTTCCAGATTCTACCCCGAAAGAACATTTTAAAGGGTTAAGCTTCATTCCGTATCTTCGGAGGATTGCGAACATTTCTGCTAAGTGTTCGATGTGATCCACTGCTTTCTTAGATTTTACTAGCATGTCATCAACGTAAACTTCCATAGTCTTTCCCAACTGCGGTTTGAACATAGCGTTGACCAGCCTTTGGTATGTTGCCCCCGCATTCTTCAACCCAAAGGGCATAACTCTGTAACAGTAGAGACCGACATCGGTGATAAAGCTTGTATCCTCCTGATCTGGCTCATGCATCATGATCTGATTATATCCGGAGTAGGCATCCATAAAAGACAACAATTCATGACCCGCTGTTCCATCTACCAGTTGATCGATCCTGGGTAATGGGAAGCAGTCTTTGGGACAGGCCTTGTTTAGATCTGAAAAATCGATGCACACTCTCCATTTACCGTTGGCTTTCTTAACTAGCACTGGATTTGACACCCAATTTGGATAGGTAGATTCTCTGATGAAGTTATTCTCCATGAGCCGATCAACTTCCTCTTTCAATGCTGTTGACCTTTCTGGACCTTGGATTCTTCTTTTCTGCTTTACGGGCGTGAATTTTGGGTCAATATTCAGAGCATGCACAGCAACTTCTGGGGATATTCCGCACATATCAGCATGGGTCCAAGCGAAAACATCCAGATTTGCTTTCAAAAAAGATATCAAGGCATTCTGAACTGTCACATTGAGTTGTGAACCCACATTTAGCACCTTGTTTGGGTCCTTCAGGTCAACGGGTACCGGTATCGTTGTTTCTGCTGGTACCACTCTACTCTCCCCCACACTGGCCTTTCTAGGATCCATCTCTTTTCGTGCCCCGCTATGCTCGCCAGTGCAGGGTCCGCCCTGTAGTTGCTATAGGGTTGGTGTTTTGATGCGGATTGGGGTTGCCGCATCTTTCCCCATTTCTCTCTTCCTTGTTTCTCGCAGTTCTGTCATATAGCATTCTCGTCCAGCATTCTGGTCTCCTTTAATAACTCCTACTCCATTGTCGGTAGGGAATTTAATAGTAAGACACCATGGGGCAAGGACAGCTTTGAATGCTGCAAGAGTAGGACGACCAAAGAAAGCATTATAAGCAGAAAATTCATCTACTATCACAAAAGTCTGCTTGCGAACTACTTTTCTTTCTCCTTCTCCGAGTTCCACTAGCAAGTCAATGGTTCCTACTGGTTGCTTTGGCTCCCCGGCGAAGCCAGCAATTTTTTGCGATGATGCCTGCACTTCAACCATAGGAATCTTCATCTGGTCGAAGGTTTTCTTAAAGAGGATATTACAGGATGCGCCGCTGTCGATAAGAATCCTTCTGACGATGGCTGGCCCAATGCCGGCCGAGATGACCAAAGGATCCAAGGTTGGGGCTTCAATACCGATGGAATCCCTGGTTTTGAATACAATGTCATCGTTGAATGTCTTTCGTTGCTTCAAAGGCGTAGTGTCCTCTAGAACAAAAACATTTTCTTCCTCCGGTGCATATTTCAGGGCCCGGGAATACCTTTCCATCTCACCCCAGCTTTTGCCCGCTGGGTGAGGTCCGCCTGTAATGATATTGATAACAGGCCTTCCAGACTCAAAACCTGCGTCTTTGCCATTAGTCCCAGATTGATGAGCAGGAGTTTGCTGCCCCTGGTTCGACGAAGCAGGATTATTATTATCATTTTTCTTCACAAATTGTTGTAGTTTATTTTCCCTTAACAATTCTTCAATTAGATTCTTCAATTGACGGCAGTCATCAGTATCATGACCGGGCTGATTATGGAAGCGACAGAACCTCCCACTTTGCACAGCTTTTTTCCCGGTTCTCAAGACTGGGGGTTTAGGATAATTGACAGAATCTTTGGTAGCCAGGTAGATTCGTTCTGGAGTATCTGACAAAGGTGTGTATTCTGAAGGCTTGAAGGATCTATGCTTCTTCTGATTATTCTGTTGTTTTCCATTATTGTTCTCCCTCTTCTGTCCCACAGACTCATTTTTGCGTGGAGCATTGGCGTTAGCTTCAACCTTTTCCAATGCTGCTTTTGTCGATACAGGGCGACTCTCCAGACGCATGAACTCGTCTGCTTTCTTGTAGAACCTTTCGAGAGAGCTTGGTTCCTTCATATTCAACCATCTTCCAAACTCACTAGATTTATCTATGGCCCTCATCAAATAGGTCAAGACCATGCGAGGTTCCGCATTATCAACCTCAGCTAACGCTATATTGAAGCGATTTAAGAAAGACTTGATAGTTTCCCCCGAATTCTGCTCCAAACCGGATAACGACATGATGTCTTTTGCCTTTGAAGCATATAGCCTAAATTGCTCTTTAAATTTCCTGGTTAGGTCTGAAAACTGATCGATAGACCGGACAGGTAGCTTTGTGAACCAAAGCAGAGCTACGCCTTCCAAATATACGGGGAAGTATCTGCATTTTACTTCATCTAAGGCTCGGGCACCCGTCATATGCCAATCATATTTATACAGAAATTCGTTTGGATCACTTGTCCCCCTATAAGCTGGGATAGTTGGAGGAGCAAATTTTCGTGGGAATTCAGCCTTTAGAATTTTTTCAGTAAATGGAGTCTTGCTCGGAGCAAAGCCCCATTCTTTCTCATCTTCGACTCTTTGCATGCTCTCCTTCATAATTTGGCGAACCATTCCAGAGAGATATTCTTCATCATTACGAGCCCTAGATCCGCCTACCTCAGGAAGTATTTGCTCAGCGGGGTTAGTATCCCTTTCGGAAACATTCCTTTCTTCAGTTTCATGAATATTACCAGCGAAATTCCTTTCATTAGCTGTTGATTGACGGTTTGCCCCGAGCAAATCGTTCAACTTATTCAGGATTAAGGCATTTTGGGCATTCTGGGCTTCCATTTGCACATTTTGAGCATGTATCTGTCTGTTCAACCCCAAAATTGCGGCATCCAACTCTGCTTTCGTAACCCCGACAGTTGGAGTGGCTTGATTTGGTGTTGGGGAAGCGGAGGTTCCCTCTTGAATGTTTGCAGATCTCACAGATTTACTTTTCCTTCCAGGAGCCATGATTTCGGATAGACTTCTGGTTCTTAAAGAAACTTTATCTACAAATCTTTCTGAAGCAATGATGATAGATGTCCTGAGTTCAATTCTCAGTGAAAGCGCCAAAATGTTAACGCTCAAATTTAAACGCTAACACCCTGGTGAATAGGATGTGATTGTGAAAGCACCACCCGTTCGTACGGGAATCAGAAATAAGCAGAAAGTATGTAGAAAAACAGTAAGAGACACAGTATTTATAGTGGTTCGGCTTATAATCCAGCCTACGTCCACTTTAATCTTTTTATCACTAGTTTGATTACAATTCTTTACAAAATCTCTCAATTACAACACACTTCAAGTGATGGGATATGTAAAACAAGTAGCTCAAGCTTTGACGTTGACAATCATCTTAAAATCCATGGTGAATGTAGATGATTCCTTCATGGAGTTCTTTTAGAAGTTTGTTAGATCTCAAAAGCTTTGAAGTAGTCTGGAATTCGGCAGAGTAATGGCGCTTGAAATTGATCAACCCCAAAAAAGTCCTTTTAATGTTGAAGGTAGGGTGGTATTTATAGGTAAAGATTATGGACTTAGGCTCGGTCTTAACTCCTCACCGACCCAGTTAAGTCGCAGCCGGCTTATAGGAGCCCTCACATGATCAAGCTGCGTTGAATTTGCACAAGTCCAAAGTCGTTACCGGGTCAAGCTAGGTCGTAGGTAGCCCCCTCTCTCTGATGCATGGCCTCCGACTTAAATGGGAAGTGCATGTTTAAATAGGTCGTTACCGATTTAAAGAATTGACGAGCTAAACGTGAACTAACTCCCCTTCACTTGCCCAGGTCGCGCTCGTCCTAGCACAGACCATGGGTCGGTCACGACACAAGTGTAAGTCGCGAACTTGTTCCACTCAGTTAGGTCGGTAAGCATGTTAAGTCCTTAAGTCGGATCGAATTAGGTCGGCAGCTTCATTAGGCAGTTAGGTCGGCGTCATGTTAAGTCGGATCCCTTGTCATTTCTTGAGTCGTTAGGCCAGTTCCTTCTGAAGCACTAGGTCGGCATCTATGTGAGGGCATTGGGTCGGCAAGTCATGCGAACGGTTAGGTCGGCCTGCTTTTTAAGCCTTAAGCAGTTAGGTCGGTATGTCCTTTAGATCGGCAGACCCTGCACAATTCTTACTCAGTTAGGTCGGCATCTCTTGGGTCGGCGCCATCTCCACGCACTAGACCTGCTGAGTCGTAACCGAGATAGGGTTAACAGTTTTCTATTCTTCTTATTCTATCACTTTCTTCTTTTCTCTAACTATCTGGAATTTACGGGATCGAAAATTATGGGTCGTTACATCATATCTAGTCGTGCCTTTTCATGCTTTGCAGAGTTTGGATTTGTGTTTTGAATTTGATCTCTAGCTTTAGAAGGTGAGTTATTCACTTTAGACAATCGTACTTATATAAACGTGAGATAATGTCACTTGAATTGTAATAGTTGGTATGCTATGTTCTATGCTTACATCTGCCTGTTATCTGACATTATATGATGATATTATCTGATTATATCTGTTGTACCACCTGACACCATATGATATGTTTTACTGTTTATTTATTTACTGTTTCCCACACTACAAGTTCCCTGTAGAATAGAATCACCATGCGTTTAAATGATATATACCCGAACGGACATAAGAATAAGGAAAAATTGCTGTGAGATGATATGATAGGCTCAAGCAATTTTTATTTAGTTTATTTGACTTGGTATTGCGGGTTTGAAGTGATAGAACGCAAATTTTTCTTTTTAAATTACGGATCGAAATGATATATATATATATCCGTATTACTTGACCTAGGTTAGAAAATTATATACAGACTCATGGTTAATATTAAATATTTTCTGAAGATTATTAAGTATTTTTGAAATATAAAATATGAGATTTTAACTTAAACTGGATTTAAACGATTTAAATAAATGTTATAGCGATTTCTATAAGTTAAATTGTATAAGCAAATTAATGATTAAAAGGTAAATTTTTATTGGACTTAGCAATTGAAAATTTTGGGATTAAATGGAATTTCAAGCTTAACTTAGTGATGAGAATATTTCATTTATGAAATGGATATTTTAAATAAAGTATTAAGTAATTGTTGAAATAAGAGTTAAGTAATTTATAAAATATATGAGTTAACAAATGAATTTTAATTTATATTGGATATTTATTAATAAAATGTTATTTTATTAAAATTATAAGTTAAGTAATATCCAAATAAATAATTTTGAAAAGCGAAATAAGTTTGATAAGTTAAAAATGAGAAAAGTTAAAGATGCATTGTTCTTAAAGGGTATAGTAAAACTTATAACAGAAATTGTAGCGTTTCAAAAATGCTATGGTTTAATGAACTATGTTTTGGATACACTAATATATCTACAGTAGCATTTTTAATTTAACATTCCCCTTTTTAAATCAAATTGAAATTGGAAATAATTTAATTTTGGATTTAATTGTGAATTTATTTTGAATTTGAAGTATAAAAATAAAATTGGATTAAATTTTAAGCTGGAAGTTCTAAGAATGAAATATATCGTGAATAGGATTTTTGGGTATATTTGAATTTTCCAAAATAAATAAGGTGTATGTTTATTTATATAAATAGAGTATCACTTGAAATCTGATTTTGAGATTGAAATTCAATAATTAATATTTTTATAGAATTAATTGGATTTACAGTTGTATTTTGGAAAAACAATATATATGTATAAAAAAATAATTTTTTAAATGAACTATGGATTTGGATTTTGTAAAAATTAAATAAGATGTATCTTTATTCATATAAATCTATTTTAATTTAGAATTTGATTATAAATATCTTATAAGTAGATATTGGATTTATTAAACTTCATGTTTCAAGGAACCAATATATATGGATATATAGTTATTTGATAGTAATGGATAATTTGATTTTAAATCATGTGTTGTTAAATTGTATAAGTACAAAAAAAGAATGTAAGGAGAACAAAATAGATAAACATGTTTTATAAATTAAAATAAACTGAGGATTATATATAGAGGATTATTTATTAATTGTTTTCAATACATTCTCCTTTATAAATTGTATAAGATTTGATAAAGAGTTTAAGATACATTTTCTCTTAAAATGAATAACTATAGTTAGTATATTTATAAACATAAAAAAATGATTCATAAATTGAAATTAAGTAGGGATTTTTAGCATAAATTCTAAATAAACTAGAGTGAGTGGTTTAAACATAAAAATGATGGCATTTAACACTTGTGAAATAAACTAAAAACATGCATAACAAATGTTAGATTAGTAAAGACATATGGCAAGAAATATTTTTCTTTGATTTGAAAATTTTATTAACATGCATCAAAAGAAAAAAATTAACAAAGAAATAACCAGGCTCATTCAGTCCCACTTCAAAAAAGAAAAACTTGGTAACTGAAATTCAAAACAAAAGTATGCAGCAAATTCAAGTTGCAATTCAAATCGAGTTCTAGATCAAAATTTGTTCCAGGTCCTCTGTTTTAACATCAAATTCCAATTTCAAATGCAAAGTAATATTCAAATCTGGAAGCAGTTCATCCTGGAAATCAAAAACAAAATCTGGACAAAGTATGATCAAGCAGCGTCATCCTGAATCAACATGCAGTTTTCAAATCTGGAAAGAAATCAGAATAAAAATCAAACGACTTGGAACTCAAGGAAAAGTAAATAATTAAGCTAGTTCAACTCAATCTGGATTCAGATCACTTCAACTCTCAGGATGCAAATCAAAGGAAAAATCAAGTCCTGACAAAAAAATTTAAATTTCCTGGCTCTGCTTTTAGTTACAGGTGAGCAACTATTAAACCCACACACATTTTGATCTGCATATAATCAATGTTGATGTTTTTTGTCAAATAGGTTTGCAAGAGTGTGAATATGCCTCTATGTATATAAATTATGCTGTGCATGTTTGAAACAAGGAAATAAACCCCTGTTCTTTGTACTGGTTTTAAAATCAAAACTTAGAAGAAAAAATATCTTCCTCTGATCTTTGTTAAGCATCAGGTTCTAAATGAAATATGATTGCTTAATCAATATTTAAGTTTTAAAAATATTTTCAAGCATTAAAAATAAATGAGACAACTAGAAGTAAAAGAACAGTAACTTAAATTTCTTTTTTAAAATTTGCTTTATTAAAATTTGAGATTTGATTGCAAGATCGTGTTCATCTTTATAAGCCATGAATTTTAAGTTTTAAGTCAAGATTTTTAGTTGTATAAATCGTGGGAAATTGTGATACGATCAGAATATGTAAATTAGTCAAATTCCGGCAATCTCGCGATTTTGAAGCATCGGGTTTTGGGCAAATGGTTGTTAGTCGATCGATGATCGATGGAAAAATATTTAGTGGATTTCTCGAGCACTGTGGTGGCGTAACGGAGGTGAACTAGGGTTTAGGCCCGGTTTTGAGTAGCGATGGTTCTCGAAGTTACCGGGGCGTCGTCGTTGAATCGGTCGGGATCTGTCATGTGGGAAAAGGAAAAGGGTGGTCAGACGAAGTTTGTGGCAATGGACCATGGCTTCCAGTAGCTTGTGGTGATCGAACGAGGGGAAGAAGAGGTGGTCCTAGTTCCAGCAATGATCGGCATTACTCAATTTTGTTTTACAGCTTGATCGATAGCTTTGGGGGGTCGAAGCGATTTAGGGTTGCGTTGCCAACTTGAAGGTGGCCTGAGCAATGATCAGAGAGAAGGGGACGCCGTGTGCACGTGCACGGCATTGGCTGTGCTGTGCATCGGTTTGTTTCGAGAGGGAAGATGAAGCTCTCGGGTGGGAACTCGGGAAATATAAGTGTGCAGCTCGAGTTGTTTTCGATGTTTAGTGGGGTTTTTTAGCAGTGCTAATTTTAGATCAGCGTGTTTTTAGAGAAAAAACAAGAAGAAGAAGGAGAAAGAATGACCCCAAGTTTTACTCGAGAAAGATTACTTTAGGCTCGAGTTGATACCCGAAGCAATTGAAAGATTAAACCATTTTAAGTTTAAAAGGAAAGCAGGTTTAAAATTTAGATTAAATGTAGTTTAAATAATTTTATGATGGTGTTTTTCAATTTATTTGATTAAAAGAAGTTATAACTTGCTTAACCTAATTTTGTTAAGTTAAATGTTTATTTTATTACTTGATTTAATTTATAAAAGGTTATTAACGATAATTACTTTATGTAATGATTAAATAAAGTTAAATTAATGACAAGTAATTAAAGGTAGTTAATTACTTAAGGATAATTACTTATTTAAAGGAAATTAGTGATCAAAGTTAATTAATCAAGCGATTAAAACTAATTTGTGATTATCAATGTGGAGGATGTTTTGAAATTGTTAATTAACTTTTAAAGGTTAAGTTAAATTTAGTTCTTAAAGGAAATTAATTACTTATAGTTAATTACTTAATAAAAGTAATTAAGATAAATTAATTTATAATTTAGTTTAATAAATTAAGTAATCAATGAATAATTAAATAAAAAATAAAATAATTACTTAATGAAAGTAATTAAGGATTGATAATTGATGATTAAAGATTGATTAATCAAGTGTTTAAAAGTTAATTAATTTAAAGAATAATTAATTAATGTGATTAATTTATTAAGGTAATTAATTTGTGAATAATTAATTAATTAAAGGTTAATTAATTAAAGAAGTTAATTAAAGGCTAATTAATAAATTAATAATTAAAGGTGGATTAATTTCTAATTTATTAAGGTAAATTAATTGCTAGTTAATTTATGGTTAACGATGACTAACTGATTAAGAATAATCACTTGTTACAATTAATTAAGGGTAATTAATTTATGTGATAAATTAATTAAAGGTTAATTAATTAATAAAGGTGATTAAGGGATGATTATTGATTAAGGGTTAACTAATTATTGTAATTAATTAAGAATAATGAATTAAATGGTTTGTAATTAATTAACATTAATTAACCAAGATTATTGACTAATCTAATTTTGATTAATCAGATAATTAATTGATATTACTTATGGAGGTTTGGATTGGATGATTTAATTGTTTGATATCCCTGATATATGATGCTTTGCATTATGAGTTATCCTAACTTGTGCTGTGATATGTGATGTAATTTATTTATCAGTGATGTAATTTATTTATCAGTGATGTAATTTATTATCTACGATGAACTTATATTATTCATCCATGATCTCTAAATGAAGATAAACGTTATAGATTATAACGCTTATCAAATATATTGCTGTATTTGAATCTATAATGGTTGATGTCGTCGTACTATTGTGTGTAAAACCCCTGGACCACACTATACACACACAAATATGGATTTCACGAGGAAATCGGTTAAGTCACAGATATTTGAATGTAATATTTTAAAATGGTTTTTAAAGTTTGAATTTTGAATCCAAATGGTTTTGGAAATGAAATTGGGTTGAATTTGAAAAGTATTTGAAAAGGAGTTTTGAAGATAAAAGTTATTTTAAATAACTTGATTAGTTTGAAATTTGAAATGTTTTTATTTGAAATTGAATTCAATGATTTGGAAATTTTGGCTTAAAAAGCTATACAAGTTATAAAGGTGTTTATATGGGTTTTAAACCATTTAAAAAGTATTGGTTTGGGAATTTAAATTTAAACCCAAGTTTATACTTGAATGGCTTTAACTTAGGTAAATGTAATCAGTTTTTTCCAAAAGGAAACTATTTGTTACAATTAGTAACAGCTTTCATATACGGAAAGGTTTTTCAATTTTGTGTCGGAAAATTTGAAATGAAATTGTTTTGAAAGCTATGAATGAACCTTTGTGAAAGATTATTAAATCTTGTTTGGAAATCAAAGAAGATTTTAAATGGTGTGTCTTTTATATAAAAGATTTGAATTTGAAACGAGTTTGAAAACTATAAAACCTTTGATTTAAAGATTGAATGAGTTCCAAACTGAAATGGAAATTGTTTTGAAAAACTATGAATGAATCTTTGTGAAAGATTGTTAAGCTTTGTTTTGGAATCGAAGAGGATTCTAAATGGTGTATCTTTTATATATAGAAGATTTGAAACGGGAATTGTTTTGAAAGTTATGAACGAATCTTTGAAAATTGTTTTGAAAGCTATGAAATGAGTCTTTGATTTAAAGACCGGATGAGTTGATCCAATTTGAAATAGAATTGTTTTGAAAGGCTATGAATAAATCTTTGTGAAAGATTGGTGAACCTTGTTTTAAATTGAAAGTGGTCTTAAAGGTGAATCTTTTGTTTAAAAGATTTAAGTATGGAAATTGTTTAAACCATTGAAGGTTTTTGAAATGAATCTTTTTGTTTCAAAGATTGGAAATGGTAATTTGTTTTAACCATTTGAATAAAAGGTTTTGGGCTTTAAGCTGTGATTTAACTAAGACCCCAATATCCATATGTTCTTTTAATGTTGCGCTCATTATTCGGTTTAGCCAGGAGAGGACCTTGTGTCATACAACCCATTCTGAATAATGATACGACGTTATGGATAGCATTCGAAGATCGGTGGTGAAGAGCGGATATTTTCGAAAACGAAAGGATAACCCGTCGAATGTCTCTGCACCGAATGACCCCCGGTATAGAGATTTGATCACCCTTTGTGATGGGGAGTCTGGACGTGATTAGGGATTATCCGGATTTAAAGGGCTTCTTTGGAAGTGCCTTCAGTTCTATTCGAACCCGGAACAGACTTGTATGGATGTGTGTCTGACATTACACTTTGAGATATAAAACTAGAATCTATCAAATACATTTCTATTTGGTGACGGAGATTTATTCTCTTAGCTTAACACCCTTCTCTGAGATATATAAGCTCATAGGTTATGTAGTTGATGGTTACTAGTGATACATTCCCAATTTGGTAATGTGGCATACGAAGTGTTGCTAATCATTTGTTGATCAAAGTATGACTTTGTGAAAAAGTGTAGCTTTGTGGAAGAGACCTCATCGAGCCTCATAACCCGGTAATGGTCGAAACAGGAAAGATGCGGCAAGGTTTCAGGGGTAGCGCCCCTAGGGTATGACCATTCCTTCTGGAAAAGAGTGGTATCATGGTATGGAGCCCAGATACTTACTCATGTGGGTTCTGTAGTATATTTATTACTGTGTGATGTTGTTGGTGTAGAGGATCCTCGAATAAAGGTCGCAAACGATCGGGGGTGGCATATCTTAGGTTTTATTCCCCGTGAAGGGGGTAGCTGGCCTTGTGTTAGTAGAGAATTGAGGGATGGTTCTCGGAGCGTCCCTCCAAAGGCGTACCCATGTGGAAATGAGAAGTTCCTTGGCCTGACCATATGTTGGAAATCCAATCATCCAATACGCGCCTTGTATGGTTTTAGTTGTAGAACCTACCATGGTAGCTATAGTAGGCATACTACATTGGTACGTATGCTGGTTAAGATTAATATTATACTTTCGAAATGTTTTCTACTATGTACTAATAATAATATCAAATGGTTTTCGCGTAACAAGCATTTTTGGCTATCATAAGGAAAAATTTCCCCCAAGTGTGCGATTGCATGGTGTGTGTACTAGGAAGCTTTGGTAGTTTCATTTTCCAAAAAGCATTGCGGATTTTAATTTTTAAAATCTTTTGTTGTTTGTTCTAAAGTCTAAAATGTTTTTTTTGCTCATACCAGTCTCATGACTGACCCGAAGTTTATTGTTCCCTTCCTAAACTCTGGGTGCCCAAAAATTTCCACCAGGCAGTCTAGAGTTTGGTTTTTCATATAATCAGATAGTAGATATCGATTTGGTAGCTTTTAGCTTTCTCTTTGGTATTCTTTGGAGATCTTGGATATTGGAGCCTTTGGATTCACGGAATGCACTTGCTTAGCTTTGTGCAACGTGATGGTGGTTCGGGCTAGTGGTTTGGAGTTTTGGCTTTGGAGAATTGGATTCGAGTTGCAGTTTGATATTGGAGTTATCTCTTTTGCTATTCGTTTTTCCGCTGTTGTTTATTGTCTCTGATATTCTTGTATCATATATATCATTGTTGTATATTTGGATATTATATCATTGGAGTTGTATACGATATCCATTTCTTTTTCTTCCGCTATGTTGTTATACTTAATGTGTTATAAGCTCCAACGAGCCAGATTCGACGTTTGGATCTACGGCATTTGAATATGAATGTCGTATTCGGTGCCGATTTTCGAAGGTCGAGTCAGGGTCGTTTGATTTAAAGTGCTGCGGTTTTCTGAATTTGAACTGTTTTTGAATACACTAATATACCTACGGTAGCATTTTTAAAGTGCTGCAGTTTTCTGAATTTGAACTGTTTTTGTATACACTAATATACCTACAGTAGCATTTTTAAAGTGCTGTAGTTTCTGAAATTTGAACTGTTTTAAATACGCTAATATACCTACAGTAGCATTTTTAAAGTGCTGCAGTTTCTAAATTTGAACTGTTTTTGAATACACTAATATACCTACAGTAGAATTTTAAAAGTGCTGCAGTTTCTGAACTTTGAACTGTTTTGAATACACTAATATACCTACAGTAGCATTTTTAAAGTGCCGCAGTTTCTGAATTTGAACTGTTTTAGAGTACAATAATGTACCTACAGTAGCATTTTCAAAGTACTGCAATTTTTGAATTTGAACTGTTTTTGAATACACTAATATATCTATAGTAGCACTTTATAAGTGCCACAGTTTCTGAAAATTCAATGTTTGAAATTGTTATAATTGATTGAATGAACTTAGAAAATGCTACAATTCTGGAAATTGGATATTTGATTTGAAAGGATAACGACTTCATATTTAAATGGTTTAAATGAATTATAGTGATTTGGAATATAAACCATTTTTGAAATTTATAACCATGGGTAATAATAACGTTCGGTTGTTAAAGAGGCCGAGATCGAAAGTTGTCATACTCTCTGCCAACCCCGAAAACCACTTTAACAACCATGTACGCAGTGGAGATTCCAGAATGAAGTAGGATGGTGGCGACGTTCTATTGAGGTATGTACGAGGACCCGACTCCCAAGAGTTTGCATAAGGTGGCTAAAACAGGAGTCATTCCGGGCCAGTGAGGTGGCTCCTCTTATCGGACACACTTATTCGTATGACATTCTATTACTTTGTGATTGATTGTTGCGCACCTTTAATTTTGGGAGTGTGGCTCGAGGTGGGGGGTAGTTGCTGCTACGTGTCACCAGAAGTTCGGATGCGTAATTGGTATATCTACCCCGGCATTGCCTCATTGTGCTGTGTCACCTACCCTAGCGCGACTTGTACGAGTTCGATTTGTGTCGTACCTATGGAGTATTTGTGGTAGCCTCCCAATCTGGAGGTACGACGATACTGTATAGACTATTGGCACTATAAAATGTGTTAAGGGGAATATGGGTAACGCCTTAATGCGATCTTTAAATATATTATACTTAACTTCTAGACATTATTATAATAGTGTATATTACAACATAGTAAATAGTTTAACGGATCCTTAAAGGATGGGCGGTCCAAGCATCCTTTAAGTTAGTTATGCAATTTATATTACAGTTCACTTGAGTTGGTTTACACTGTATAAGTATGTATGTCCAGACTCGAGTTTATTTTCTTACGCTCGGGTCAGCCAGAGTATCAGCTTTGGAATTCACCTTCTGGAGCTAGGATTTGCTGGAGATCATCATTTATCTAGTTGTTATCTATTTTCGCTCAGTATTTTTCTATTCAGCTTATGTATTGGTGAACATTTATGTATTGGGATTTCTGTTGTATTTACTTTTCAAACTATGGTATTTTTACTGTTTTGGAGACTGTTTTTGTAGTAGCTTTATGAACTATTACTGTTATTTAATTTCCGCTGCAAGTTATTCTGATTTATCAGTTCTGTGATTCTGTGTTAGGCTTTATTTGTTCCAAGTTATATTACAATCTACTGTTTTGAATTATTCAAGTCAGACATGTACGGATTTATTGTCGATTTGAATGGTCCAAAATAGTGGTTCGTTACATCCATGGTTTGCATCCTTGTACTTATGCTTGTACTTGATCATTCTGTGATGTTTTGTTTTTATATTGCACTTGAGTTGAATCCAGCCTAGGCTTGGGTTTGACCTTTGCTCACCTGTCCCTACAATTTTAATAAGCAAGTGTATATCAGTGTGCATGACCTTGTGGCATGTACAGTGATATACTTTACATGTCACAACTTGTTTGTGTATGATGAATTAAAAGAAAAATGATGACGAACAACCCAAATAACTAAGGTAAATATTATTTTCCAAACATACACTTTATTGAATACGATAAAATGTTTTCTTTTTCAATTTTACAGTGTTAGTGTTTACTTTATAGATAATTCAGATGTTGAATACAGGTTGGAACAAAGTTGAAGATCAAAATACGAGTGAAGAGTGAATATGTAGTGAGGTGAAAATTGTGTTGTATAGTGAGACTTGTATTATAATTGAAAATATGTAAATGTAGTGAGAGCTCAATTTCGTACTATTTGAATGTATAATAAAATGTTTGTTTGAATAAAATATTTATTTAAATATGAATTCTGAGTTATTTATTTTATTCAACAAATATTTATTTAATTATGTGGAAAAATGAAATAGTACAATAAAAAATATATTTAAATGAACATATATATGTTAATTATCATCAAACAAAAATCATAGGTTATTGTATTCTACAGCATTGATATTGCATCCTTTTTATTATTTCTTTTTGAGTTATAACTTCTACTATTGTAATAAAAGAAATTAGTTCTTTGGATATTAATTTGTTTTTCTATTTGAATAGGAATTACAGTTAACTACGAATCCACTCTCACTAGAGCCGTTATCTCACTTCATTAGTTTTATAGATAGGTTGGTGGAAGATCTTGAAAAGAGAAGCCTGCTTAATTATCCTTTGTTCGTTCGGCTTCAAGGTAACACCAAAACGTTGGAATGCCGTATGAGATTTTTGCTTCAGAAGGTGATAATTGGAGAACTTTACGTTCATATCACTGGTCTTGAAGCAGATATCGAATCAAACCCTTCGATCAACTTTGATAATGAGATATCTAGCTTCTCTAATAGATAAGCGATTTGGAGATAAAATTAAAAGATAACCAAGCTCAGTGTGAATGCATTGAATTTATCATGGGAGGTGACATTCCGAATATCCATTTACCAACCTCTTCGATCACTTCATCTGTTATGAAATCGACGAAATCTTTATCCTTAGCTATTAAAATGTTTCCTGCTACAATAAGCCCTCCCCCCGGTTTGGACGAGAAGGCAATAAGCGACTGGTGTAGAAAAGTTAAATTTGGAATGGTGAGATATTTTGACGATCAATAGAAAGTGAGATACCCGTAATGGATTAATGAATATGCAACTAAAATTCAAAGGCTTGAATATGAAAAATATCTTCTTCAAAAGCTTATCGCCGATTTAGATTGATAAAACAAGACCCTCAAAGGTGTTAATAATGCTTTCAGTCGTGCTTTGAAGGCTCATATTGAATCTATCGATAATGATGACGATATCAGAAGGAAAAAAAAGTATCTTGAAGATATTCTTTGTTTATCATTTTGCCATATTGTTGATCCTTTAATTGCCTAGGATTTAGATTAGGCTGTCTAGGATCTTTGAAACATACACTTGTATTATATAATATACATGTAAATAATTTTGCAAATTGTGAAAGTCATGTAAATATCACATAGTTTATAGCCTTTTCATGTACTTACAATATTTGTTTCTGAATTTACCACTTGGTAGTTTTGACTATGCCTTTTTTATTTGCTGAATCACTCTGTCTTCCTTAGTCTTATTTTCCTGTAAAGTACAAAGTAGACACCATGTTTTGTCATTAGGTTGAAATATGTTTCGGCAGTTTGTCTATATCATTGGATATAGTACAGGGGTTACTGACAGTAGAATGTAAATAATGAAAATTAATAGATCCTCATCTGAAGATTGTAAGAGAAGAGAAACCAAAAGTTAGGAGCGATGGAAGACTGAAAATTCTTATCTGATAATAATAGAAGTCCTGAGATCCAACTTTAATAAAGATGAGTGAAGACCAGAAATTCAATATTAGAGGACCAAAAACCCAAATCTGGCATTAATAGAAGTATAGAAATCATGTTTTGGAAATAGTTGATAGAACAAAAACAATAGTTTAATAATAGAAGTCCAAATATCGTGGTTTGGAAATACGTCATAAAAGACTAAGAACCCTTTTATGGGAAAAAACAATAGGAGTCCAGAAGCTATTTGGAAATAATAGAAGATCTAAAGTCCAATTTCGAATATTGATAAGTGTAGTTCGAAAAGTTAGTAGTAGAAGGCCAAATACCCAAGTAAAGATCTCAATAATAGAGGTCCGAAAACACAAAACTGTGCATTAGTGATTGAGTTCTAGATATTAATAGTAAAAGACCAGAAACCCAGAGTTGGGTATTAATAAGTGCAGTTCAGAAATTATCTTTCTGAAATAAGTTGATGGTTATAAATTCTTATTTAAGCCATGTGCTTTGTACTTCTCTTTGGACTCTGATTGTTCGAATCTTTTACTTTCACTACTTTGCCTTTTGATTCCTTCGATATGTGCCATGCTTTTGGCTCGTATGTTGTGTCTATTTTGTTTGCCACTTCTCAGGCTTTAATGCCTTAGTTCGCTATTATATGATGCGCTTGTTTAGCTTCTCTATAAGCAGAAACTAAAGGCTTGCTCAACCTCCCTTCCAGAGGTGCTCCAGCCAGGCCTTATAAACGGGTCTAATATTTTGTTCCATGCATTCACCAGGCCATATCATAGCAGGATCAAGGGCTTACTCCATCCTCCCTCTATGAGGTGCTCTAGCCAGGACTTATAGGCAAGATCGAAGGCTGGTAAGTGCCTTGACCTGGTCATAGTGTGGCACATTCAAATGCTTACTCTGTACCCCTTCTAGGGGGCGCGCTTGGTCTGGCCATAGCATGGCGTGATGAAGGGCTTATAGATACTTTAACCTGGCCATTGCATGGCGTGAATAAAGGTTTACTCCATCCTTTCCCAGGAGGCGCTTTGACTTAGCCAACTCAGCACGGACAAAGGCTTATAGTCGTTTAAGGTAGTTTCTAATTTTTAGGAGAATTATACTCTCAACGATGTAGATTTTTCTCAGAAAAGAAGTGCTTTATTAAATTCGACTAGGATTGCTTTACAAATCTGCTAATTTGGCCTTGCCTGAAAAAGTAGATAATCATTCCTTCGGTTGCTCTGCATTGTTTGGTTTCATGGCCATTCATCATCATATGATAGTGACAATAAGATCGTCCCATATTCCTTTTATATTTAGGCTTTATTTAGATGGCCAATAGTTGATCTCCTCCCTTGATAGTATGTAAATGTTCTCGATTGATATAACCAAGCTGCACTCTTTGGGGAGTTTTGATTTAGGCTTGTCTTTTGAGGTTGAATTCTAGTTTTTTATTGCACGATTCAGGAATGTCATTCTCAATGACCAATTTTCTTTTTAAAACCATTCGAAGCTCATATGTAGGCAATGATCCACTTCTTGTTTGATGCCACTTTTGAGCAAATGTGTAATAATCAGCCATCATTCGTTCTTCAAAGATTGTTCCTTTTGCATAGCACTAGATAGCCTTCTTCATTTGAATAAACAAATTATCACATTTACATCTTGCTTCTCCTAAAGCAAAGATGGGTGTAGGGCCAATATGGAATGTGTTTAGGCTCCAATTGTTTGGATCACAAAATTCTTCTCTTTTGTTTTTGATGACTCTTAAAGCTTCCAGTCTTAACTTTTTCTATTTATATAGCCTTGAACCTTCAATAACTTTATCAAAGGACCTAGTAAAATGTGGTTTTGAAGATCCTTGCTTGGATTTTTTGACTTAGCTAAGCATTATGATGTAGGATCTAGTGTAAACTTGGGATGAAATAAGAAAAAAGGAAAGTAAGATTGGGAGTTTTACAAGATCGATGGTTCGATCCCTCCTTCTAGCGCCAAAATTATTAACAAGAAAACTTATTAACGCCCCACAGTAGGATTAAAAATGTGAACGGCCTCTTCGAGCCCAATTTTTGAATTATTTGAAATGGCTTAAGACCCCCTCGAAATCTCCTTTGATGTTGATGAGGTGACTAAAGGTTGGGACCTAATGGATCTAAGAGTTTTAATTGAAAAGTTAGGTCTCTACTCCTTCAAAATTAACCTTTCAATAGGCATTGATACATGTAATCCATAACTAGAACCATATAGAAGCAACAGATCGGAATTAATGCATTCGAAAATGCCATGCACTGTCTTTATTAATAATTTTCTTAAATACAAAAAGCTTAAGTATTACAAAGAAATATAGTTCCCAATTAGATTTAAGAATTAGGGTTTGCAAATTCAAGAATAGAACAGGTCTTGAATGAATCAATTTGGGATCCCCAAAACGATATCCCTAGGGACTTATTTATAGGCATTGATTGAACCCTTTCGCATTAGTCCTTTCGACTTAGTCAAAGGGGTGCCTTGAAGACCTTTTGTCACTGTTGAATTCTAGATGTCCTTCTAAGATCGCTTTTGAATGGAACTTAGGGGATTTTGATTTCATAGGAAGGTATACAAGTAGCCTTCACCATGTTGTTGATGCACTGTGTACGTAGGAGAGGGTGTTAGCTTTCGACGCCGTTGAAAAGTGCATATTTGAGGCTTCGATTGACTTGAAGCATAATAAAGGTGTAGTTACAAAAGATAGCTTTCGAAAGCATCCTATTGATTAACGCAGAATCTCCATCGTTTAGTGTTTGAGGAAGCAATATTGGTTATATACAAGATCTCCTTCACATTCACGGAAGGTTTTAACCAATTCGAAAGGCTAATTTATGTTTCCAAAGTGGTTGTTATAGCTAAATATTCATCTGCAAAAGGTAAACAACAAACTTCTTTGAAAGTTTGGAATGTATGCGGAAGTTCTCTATCTGATACCTTTGAAAGATGCCTTTAACTCAACGAAACCCCTTTATACATGTGGATCCAAGTATTTTAAAAGGGATTAACCGAAGCGAAAGGGTGGCCATATTCCCTTTCAACCCTTCGAAAGTCCATTGCTCATCCAATAGTTTGCAAAATTATGCCTTCAACTCCTTCTAAAGATTTTTCTATTGCTATCATTCTTCATGTATCCTTTTTCGATATTCCTTAAGGTTACCACAAAGTTGGAGTGATTTCTGATGATATCATGTTCTAAGATAAACATCGAACACGAACAAATCTTAAATTACTTTCAAAATGTTAGTATTCAAAATTACATTCAAATAATACCACTATTATATAATCCAAAATCATAGTAATCATTTTCAAAGACATAGGGATTTAATTTCTCCAATTATCAGTTTAAATCCTCTCCATTTGTAAACCATACATAGAAAATTTTCATTGAACTTATTTTATTATAATAAATTTGACCTAAACATTATCAGCAAACGCTCTACATTAAAACTATGAAATTCAATTCACGGTGTGTTCATTTCAATGCACCCATAATTATTGCCTACCACCCTCGCAATAAAAGGGTAGACCGCCCATAATCTAGTCGAGCAAAACCAATAATCAATAGACAATAATAAATGCTTATAAACTGGTCGAGCACAACTAATTAATGTACAAATGATGACAACGCCCATAAAACGACCAAGCACAACTAATCAATCTATAAAGAATAACAATGCCAATAAACTAGTAGAGCATAACTAATCAGTCTACAAATGTTAACAATGCTCATAAACTTGTAAAGCATAACTAATCATTCTACAAATAATAGCAATACTCATAAACTGGTCGAGCACAAATCAGTCTATAAAGAATAGCAATGCTCATGAACTGACCGAGCATGACTAAAGTAATCAATTAGGGGTAACTAATGAATAACATTAATTCCTACATTAATTAAACTACACTTTAAAAATTTGCATTTATGCAAGTTAACTTATATAATATCTATTAATTTATTAGTTGAAAACCTTTAAGGCCTACGTTTGTAAAAATAAAAATACACTCTCATATGTATTACATACTCAACTCATTCTAGGAATCACTTATCCTATATCTAATAAGTTATAACCAACCAATGCCAAGGTTATAGCTTAATCTTCAGCTTTGATACCGCATTGTAGTGACCTATCTTTTCGACCCTCAAATGTCCACGTTAATACATCAATGGTATTCAGTTGCCAAGCATCCAAGTGCTAGAAAGACAGAATATCGGGTAAAATGAAAATTAGAAAGAAAAAGAACCCGAAATAGGAGAACAAAGCATCCAAATCTCACAATAAAACGATAACATATTTTTATGTAATTTTAAATGTGAAGTAAATATTTATATCTTATTATTGACCATAAAATTCACTCAAGGATAAAGGTATGAAAGAAGGCATCCGAAGGTAGAATGGTTTCACAAGTGTTGAAAGAAGGCTTATGAAAGCATCTAAACTCATCATAGGGGCTTCGTAAGTATTGAGAATGGGTTCCACAAGGGTTTAAAAGGGGGATAAGGAACTAAAATTTATTTTGAAGAAAATTATATTGCTGCTCTAAGCATTGGACACTTCCATAGGAGATGAAAGCAAGGGCTTCCACCACATACTACCCCTTCTACAGGGATCGGAACTTTCAAAACAATTGGTTCTGCCACTTTCTACCTTCCACAGAAGAAGTATCTATCGGCATTTCCCTTATACAAGCATTATAAGGGGTTTTGCATGAATCAGTAGGGCTTCTGCAAGCATCAAAGGCACTGCTCCTTCTACATGATGCATCCACTTATTGAGGCTTCCGAATCTGTTGATTGTTCGTGCTTCTGCACTTTTTGACTTAGGGATGTCCCCGCATTTATTATTGTGAGGGTTGCGGCAAGTGTTGAGTTGGACTGACTTAAACATTGACTATGCCTTCCATAACCATTGAAGAAGATTCTTTAATTAGGATTGAAAGGGGTTTTGCAAAAATTAAATGGGCTCCGTAGAAGTTGGTTTCTTTCCTCCATCAATGCAAGCGCTTCGTATGACTTCCATCCACATATCATTAGTCTACGAAGCACCAAAAACTAATAACAAAAATGTGGCACCCACAAGGATACTAACAATGTCGAAGCCATCACTATACCTTATCAAGATAGCATTCCATAAAATTTATAAATAATATTGAACAAAAGCATGTCGTAGATCAGTAATTGAAGTAATATTTTGCAACTATCAATGCCAAACCACATATATACTATAAGATATTGAAGATCTAGGGAAGATAGAAATATTAGAGCCATCCACAAAGTTAATTAAAGGGGAATTAGCTCATTTTCCTACACAAAGCTTCCAAAGCCTTCACATTCCTTTACAACGTCTATGGTGCTAATAGTCCCACATCCCGAGTGGAGCAAGCATGTTCCTATCCTACTCTATAAATATAGATGTACCCCCTCATGAAAATTGACTTTACTTTTCTTTCTATCTCTCGTATGGATCCACTTGTGATAGAAATAAAATATGAATAAAGAAAATGGCTTGAGCATATTCGAATATTATCTATTTTATTATTTTACATCTATGAATTTAAATTCAAACGATTTTGTATTTTTTTACAAAACTCAAGGGCATTTGTGAAATTTCTATGGATAAGCTACATTGTACACTTATTTGGGGTGTTAATATTTTTATTGTTAACATTTTTGGTGCTAGAAGGAGGGCTCGAACCTCCAATGTCCAAAATATCCCAGCGGAGATTTGAGTTTCATATTTAAAATTTTTAAATTGAAAATCATTCATCGATTCTTAAATTTAGAGAGTAATCCTGCCCATGTTTGAACAGGCTACGGGAAATAGACAGCAACGAGACCCTTTCGTCACTCATCACATGGTTTCTCATTAATATGGTTTCGAATTTCACATTGAAACTTGCAAGCAGCCTATCACGTGACCAAACCACTAGCATACCACTTCATTCATCCTAACCCAATTCTCATTCATTCAAAGGAAAACCAAAAAAAGTTTGCGAAATTGGAAAACAATTCAAGGGAATTTAATTTTTATACAACTTCATCGAAGTTATAGGTAGGCAGGGCCATTTTGATCATGTTTGAAGTGGTGGCTTCCGACTCCATTGAAGCCAGGAAGCAGCGGAGCCGATAGGATTGGGTTGATGCCTCTGTATCTATTGAAGAGGTTTCCTCTATATTCTTCGAAGGAGTGCCTCCACATCTATCGAAGGAGTTCCTCTGCATGTGTCGAAGAGATTGATTCTGCTAGAGTTAAAGGATTTCTTCCACCTTCATTTAATTATGAATTACCTCTGCTTGGCTTGCTTCCACTAATGTTTTCCTTTGCATTAAATGATTCAAAGTGCCTCCGCAATCGTTGGCTTCCACAAATTTTGAATATGAGGTGCCGCAATGGTTGAAATTGGATAGTAGCTCGAGGTTGATGTGTTGCTTCCTTCCACCTAGTTTGCTACCGGACTTGTTAATATTTTCTTTTGTCAACATCGACGAAGAGGGTTGCTTCAATTTTTGGTGAACCAGCTGCATTTTCTTTCATCAATAGTGAAGTGAATAGTGGTTGAATACTTTGGATTTCCCTTATATCAGTGATGGAACAGAAAGGAACAAGTTAGCTAGAAGACGGTGACCAAAATCAAGGCCGACCATCATTTTATAAGCCATTGCTTCAACGCCAATTTAGTACCACAAATTATGGGCTTGCTTCCGTAATCATTAAATAAAGACTTGCTCATCTAATGACTCGATTTGGCTTCCGCATTAGTTGTTCTTAAGATGCTTCTACCAACATTGGTTTGATGCTTTCGCAGTTGCCAATATTGATATCTGGGGAGGGGTTTAAGCATTGATTTGGAGCCTTTCATCGATATTGAAGTTAATGATTGCGGAAGGATGTGGATGAAGCCTTCCGTTGAAGCTGATAGTGCTGAAAGTATCAACAAAATGCTGTCCCATGGGTGCTTCTTGCTTAATTTAATTAAATGTCGAGCCGCAAGTATTATTCACTATATCGCAATGACTAAAAGAAATGCTTCAACAACAATTGGATCACCATTTTTCCTTATACGATAGTTGTTTGTTGTTGTCAAGATTGTGTGCTACCATGGGTTTGGTTTGTTGCTGCAATAGTTAAGATGCTTCTGCAAATCATCAAAAAAGAACCACCATTCAGAACCCCCTTATTATTTGGTAAGTCATCATTTGTTCTTAAGAAGGTTAGTATAAGGTGTGGGATATTAACCCTTCTTAAAATCTACAAACTTTTAGAATTAAATATGAAAGAAACTTTTCGAATGTTTCAGATCTTGAAAATGATAATTTGAATTTTGAGAGCGATTACAAAATTGATCTTGAGAGTATTTTATAATAAAACTTACAACTTTGGTTTTGTACATAAAATGTTTTCATAAATGCCATTTTCAAATGAAAGGATCTTGGGTGTAATTAAGTTTGATTTCACTATATAGGTATTTGAAATCCCTCCCTATTTCAAAAAGTTTTGGGCAAATTTAACAGTTAAAGCTGTGATTGGTTTCAAACAAGCACGGTTTTAAAGTTTTGAAGTATATTGAGTTGCGGATAATTATATGCATATGACTATGAATATGTGTGAGTCTTTGGCAATACATTAATTTATACATAAGGAATTTTAAAAATATACAATTCCAACTCAAACATATTTTGGGTGTGTATATGGTTTTCAATTTGAATTTTGTACGCACTAGTTTTGGCATAAATTTTTGTTTACACATTAAACAAACACACATATGCACATATTTGTGTGTGTGTGTGCAAGTTTTATGACACATTATTTTCAATGCATTCAAATACTAAAGGTTTCTTGTATAAATGAAATTTGAATAGTTAAATGAACTTTAAACAATGTGTAGGTTGTTATAGTTGAATTTCAAGCGGATCCCAGATTATAAAAGAAAATATGTACAAACTTCGGGATTTTGGATTTTGGAATGGGCGAGTAGTGCTACAAAGGACAAATCAAGCAACACGAGAGGTACCAATAAGATAAAGCGGACTAAGTAAGAGACAACTTCAGCTACACAAAATAACATCAGAATACACCAGCTATTGCAAGGAATTCAATGACTCAAAGGATATTATCTTGGATATCCAGCTTCTTATCTACAAATTTTTATAATTTTACATATTCAAATCCCTATAACTCAAACTTTCTAGTTATTTTATTTCTTGGTATATAAAGCTCTAATTCTTCATATAGTAGGTGTACACTTCTGAAAAGATTGTTTTACCAAAAGGGATTCTTATAAAAGAGTATGTTCTTGTCTACAGAGCCTATCAGTTATGAATCATGACTTTTCAGATTCATAAACAAGATGTTTCTTTTCGTTAAGCGAGACCCGATGAAGTATAATTTTACGACTTACAAAAGTACAGTGATATGCACCTATATCAATTTCAACAAGTAGTCTAACTCAAATAAATTTACTATGTTATTTTTTGAGGAAAATACTCCATGAAAACTAAAGTAATTATACTGATTATTCCATATGACTATCTATTTTGAAAAGGAGTTTACAAAATCTATAAAAACATAACTATGCTTTTGCAAATAGTTTTTTACGGAGGTCCACTTACATCGCTATCACTTCGATCAGAAGATTCTACTTTCGATTGAAGAACTATGTATTCAAGAATCGTTGCCATTAAACCCCCTATTTAAAGACCAGATTTTTCTTATAAGTATTTAAGCACCATAAGAGCTTCTTCTAAAATTTAAACATCATAAACAAAGTCTCTTATCCAAACTATAATGGTGTACTAAACAACTTTAAAAGAATTCATAAAGAGCAATGATCACGAGCATCCAGAGAAGATAAGCAAATCAAGTAGATAATTAGTTCAAAGAGGACAATAAATTTTGGAAAAGAGTTACCATTGACTCAAACAAAGAAAGAGTTAAGAAGGAATTTTTATGAATCTTCCTAGTTAGTAAGAGCAAAGGATAAGGAGTCGCTAAACAGATGATCGATATACTGAGATAAAATAAGGAAGCTACTCAAGAACACAAAAGTAAAACCATAAACCTCAAGCTATAAGTTCTATTTTAAATCTGGATGGATCATCTTAAAAAAAGAGGATGATGATGCTACGTTAAAAGATATCTCGGGGCACAAATACATCGCAGCTCAATACGGAGTCTAAAACATTCGAATTTCAATATGAAACACCTAGGATAATTATGAGATCTTATCAAAAAGAGTCAACTAACAATGAAATCCCAAATATCAATGAGAAAAATTAACTCCTAAAAGGCATGAAATCACTAAAAGAATAACTTCCAAATTCTACTGAAAGGGGCACTGGCCAAGAACTACTATTCACACTACGGAAATGCCACTACAAGATGAATTTTCCATGCAAATAAATGATGTTTTCGTCAAAGATAAGACATCAAAATGGTCAAGTAAGAATCCAAGTATTGGTAAGAGATATTGAGATTCAACGATCACAAGTTGAAAGAAAACTATATTAAAATGAGATGGATATGGGATAATCTCACCAAAAATCCACCGACTACTCTAATGAGAAGATGATAAGATATGCAAAAAGAGACACAAAACGTTTGTAACCATGTTCCTAATAGTGGATGAATAAAATGCCTTTTTAAGAAAATCTACATGTTCGGGAGTAAAATTCTCCTTAAACTTGGAAACTACCTTAATAAGTCATAAGCCTTTCTCCACGCTAAAATGGTCAAGTCAAAGCGCCTCTTAGATGGAGGATAGAGTACCCTTTATCTGCACCATCATATGGCCAAGTTATAGTATCTGCGAGCCCTTAATCATGCTACGCTATGGCCAGATCAAGGATCTCCCTGGAGATGGGATGGAGTAAGCCCTTGAATGCGCCACACTTTAGCTAGTTCAAGGCACCCACTAGCCATTAGTCCTGCCTATAAGGCCTAGCTGGAGAACCTCCTTGAAGGAGGATAGAGTAAGTCCTTGATCTGCCATGCCATTACTTCGTTAAGGCACCGGACAAGCCTTCAGTCCCGCCTATTAAGGCCAGGCTGGAGCGCCTCCTAAAAGGAGGTTGGATAAGTCCTTGGGTCCTACTTGTGGATAAGCTAACCAAGCGCATTAGACAATAGTGGACTAACGCGTCTAGGCCCGATGAGTGGCAAACAAAGCATTAACAAAATACAAAGCCTAAAGGATGGCACATATCGATAGAATCAGATACTTGGAACCATAAATGTAACCCAAAGAAAAAGATTCGAACAATCAAAGTCCAAAGAGTGGTGTAGAACAAAAGACTTAGATGAGAATTTCTGAACTTCCATTATTCAAATTATATTTTCTAAACTTTCCTTCTTATTACCAGCAATGAATTTCTAGTCTTCTGTTATTTCCAGATGATAAATCCTGGACTACGTTCATTGTTAGATATGAATTTCGGCCTTCGGCTAATTTCAAACAGATGATTTTTGGACGTCACTTATAAATACTTACTAGGTTTCGGGTCCTTCTTTTATGAATTTTTCATCTTCCACTATATCTAAAAGATGATTTTTGGACTTCACTTATCAATACCCTAATTTTATTTTCGGTTCCTCTGCTATTAATTTCAAGACTTCACTTATCAATACTCGAATCTGGGTTTTAGGTCTTATATTATGCCATAGTTGGATTTCTGGACTTCTTCTATTATAAATGCCAGATTTTAATTTATAGTCTTCTATTATTCTAAAGTTGGATTACTAGACTTCTTCTATTGAAATGCCAAATTTGAATTTATGGACATCTATTATACCAAAGTTGGATTTATGGACTTCTTCTATTGTTAACACTAAATTTGGGTTTCTGATCTTCACAAAATGCAGATTTCTGGTCTTCTCGTATTTTCAGACGATGATTTTTAGATTTCTACCCAAATGTGGGTTTCGAGTCTTCTATTTTATTCAGATGATGATTCCCGTACTTCTTCTACTAGTATTATTATTAATTCTAGATAAGGTTTTCTGGACTCTTATTATTTATTCCCAACTAAGGATTCCTGATCTTCTATGACTTGTTTCCAGATGATGATTTTTGAACTTTTATTGTTACCAAATGATTATTTTTGGTCTTAAATCAATTATCTCTAGAAAATAGATCCTAGAATTATATTACTATTATTTCTAGAAGAATATTTCTAAACTTCTATTATTATTGTGAGATTGGATTTTTGGTCCTATATTATTAATTCCATGATTAGATTTCTAGTCTTCTATTAATATAACTAGAGACGGATTTCTGGTCTTCTTTCATTATTACCAAAGTTGAATCATGGGGCTTCTATTATTACCTGACAAGAATTTTCGGTTATCAATCATTACCAATTGTGGATTTCTCATAACTTATTATCTAAAGATGATGTTCTATTAATTTCTTTTATTTTCGTATTTAGAATTCCAGAATTATATTATCAGAATTTATAATATTATCTCCAATAATATAATGAACATACCACTAAAATTATTTTTACATAGATTTCAAAATTAATGATAGGAAATGTTATCTACTTCGTACTTTGTAGGAAAATAAGTTTGATAAGTAAAATCACTGAGGATGAAACAATTCGAAAGTGAATTCCTAAATTTTTGTCATAAAGAACACAATCTTCTTTCATATGGCGGGATAAATGTTGACCACAAAGTTCACTCAAGGATGAAGGTACGAAAGAAGGCTTCCGAAGGCATTGAAAAATGGTTCCGCAGGTGTTGAAAGAAGAATTACAAAAGCATCGAAAATAAATTCATCAAAAAGGCTTTGCAAGTATTGAAAAAGTGTTCCGCTATGGTTCAAAAAGGGAGAAGGAATCGAAATTGCTTCCGAAAGAAACTAGATTTGTGCCGCAAGTGTAACATCCCTGGATTTTATCCAGGATAATTTGATAATTAATTTAATTTTTGAAATTAAATTGTGAATCTATTTGTGAATTAATTAGAAATTTCTTGGATAAATAAATATTTTAGATTATAAATAGAATTATAAAGTTTTAAGATTTATAAAAGATAGGTTCTGTTATTTATTTATATTTATAAATTTAGTTTAAATTAAGTCTTGGAATTAAAATTCAAAAATTAAAAATCTTATAGATATATTGGGTTTGAAAACATTATATTTTCCATTTATAAAATTTGTTTTCTAAATTTATTTTAAATAGATATTTTGAATAAGAAGCTATATTTTGAAATTAAATAAAATAATTTTTGAAATTGCTATTTAAAAGTTATAGAGGGTATAAAAATTTTAAAAAGAAAATAAGATTTAAAAAGCATTTATGTATGTAATGTATGAATGATATGAAAACAAAAATTCTAAAGTTGAATATGAATTGATAAAAGTATTTAAAACACTTTTCCTTTTAAATGAATAAATATAGTTTTTATATTTTTAAATTTAAAGATGTGAAACATTTACATATGTAAATTAAATTGAATAAAAGGTTTAAACAAAAAATTTATAAATTAATTAAAATTAAGGGGTTAAACATAAAAATACATATAATAACAAGTGTAAGCATTTTTTAAAGAAGTTTACAAGTGTAACTCAAATGGTTTAACAAATAAACAAGTGTAATGTATTTTTTTCCTTTTTTCTTTTCCATCTTTAAAATTAATAAATAAAAGAAAATTTCAAAGAAAAGAAAACTTGTAAAGATTGAAACCAGGAAACAAGAAACCACAAACCAGAAAGAAATTAAACCAAACTTCAACCTGAAACAAGATCAAAGAAAACAAATCATAATTGAAAACAGAAGATTAAAAAACTGCAAAATAAATTCTGAAGCAATATCTACTCAAAGCTGCATCAAACAATTTCAAATTTGGAAAATCAAATTACAATCTGAAGCAACAAGAAGCGATCAAACTGAATCAAAGCTTCAACCAGTTTCAGAAATTCAAAGCAAGTTAAAATCTGGGGCTTTAAAACAAAACTGGAAACAAAGAAAAATTCCTAAATTCCAGGCCTATGTCTTCAGAAATGTGAGTAACACTTTTAATAACTTAAGTTTTAAAACTAGTTGCATGTTAATATCTGAAAAGTATATCTGTGTGAATATTTATATGTGCATTATTCGGTGAATTATGGTGAGGTGTGATGCCTGCATGTTGATAACCTGTAACACACCTCTGTATTTAAGATTTTAAGATCATGCTTCACTTCCAAAAATCATTTCTTCTTGATTTGTTAGGACTTGGTATCTTAACAAGATATGTTTGTTTGATCATAAAGTAAATTTTAAATTTTGTACTTAGTAAAATAAAGTAGAACTATTCTGTAAAAACCTAAGAACAGTTAATGGTTAACATGAGTGAAATTTCATTCATCTTAAATTATTAATTCTGGGTTATAACTTGAATTCTTATCTAAAATTAGGATTTTTAAAACTAAATTCACATTTTCTAGTTAAGTATTGATTAGGCATTTCTGGTTTGATTGTTTTGGGGATTTTGGGTTGCCTCTGGTAATCTAGTTGATCTGGGAGTTTGGGGTCTTCACTGGAGATAGTGAGATGACTGGAGAGTATGGAAAAAATGGCAGGTGGATGGTCAGTGGCCAGTGGTGACAAGGGTTGTTGGATTTTATTCCTAAACCTAGTTTTGGGTCTGGGTTGAATTTGGGTCTGTTTGTATTCTCTGGTGCATTGAGTTGCTTGGGGTTTTGGAGGTGGCTAGAGGGGTGGTAGAGAAAGCTATGACTGGAGGTGGTGGAACTCCGGTGGTCGGAATTGGGAATGCGGCGAACTTTCCAGGTTTTGGAAGATTTGAAATGTCGAGTTCCTGTTTTGGTTGGAATGCCTGGATTTTGATTTTTGAGGAGAAATCAAAGTGTGGTGATTGATGTGGGATGCTTTGGTGATTGATGACTTGTTTAAGCCATCAGAATTAATCGGAGTCTGGTGGATGATCAGTGCATGTGCACTGTGGAACAAGTTCTGATGAACTTTGGATTTTGGGAAGTTCTGAACTCGAATTTACTCGAGTAAATTTAGGGGTTCCTCGAAGCAGAAGAGGGGATGATTCCAAGCAAAATCTTGTTTGCCTCGGGTTAGTTGTTATTTCAGGTTTATAAAAAAACCTGACAGTAATTTGGGGGTTTAAAACAAATTTAAATGGAATTTAAATTTGTATTCTTGATTTAAACAAAGTTTAAATCAGTTTTGAAGTGTGGATTCAAATTTATTTTTGAATTCTGATCTGAAATGAAATAAAAGTTTTAAAATATTTAAAAGTGGGTTTTTTTAGGATTTTAAAACCTGATAGTTTTTTTTCTAGATTTTAAAATTTTAATTTAAAATCTGAAACTAGAATTTAAATGGAGTTTAAATTCAAAAGTTAAGTTTAGTTTTTAAATAAACTTTTGAATTATAAAGTTTTAAAATGAATTTGAATTTTAAATCAAGAACTTTAAATCAAGATTTGAATCAAAGATTTAAATCAAAGGTTTATATCAAATGTTTAAAGCTAGTGGATTCAAATTCATTTTGGATCCAAATCTGGGAATTTAAAATCAGTTTAAATCTAAATGTTTTAAACTTGAATTTTGATAAAGTTCTTTTATAAAAGAATTTTGAATGAAAAATATATGATTTGTTTTTTTAAAACTTGAATTTGCAAGTTAAAATGTAATGTATTTTAAAGCTTAAATTTTTAAATAAAAATTTAAGTAATTTAGTTAGAACTTTCCTTTTATAAGTTTATAAGTTGATATTTAAATTTGGTTGATGTTTATCTTTTTGAATCTTAAATTCAAAATGGAATTTGAATTTAAATTTAAAAGTGTAATGTTTAAAATACACTTAAATGTTAATGAAATCATTAATAAAGAAATTAATTATCTTAGAGATAATTAAGGTAATAAAATGATTTAATTAATAAGGTAATTAAATAATGATTTATTTAATTTATAAATAAATAATTTAGATTAATTTACAATTAGAAATGATTAATAATGAATTAATCTAAGATAATTCCTTAGGAAAGTAATTAAAGAAATGTTATTAGTTAATGAAGATAATTAACTAGGGATTATTAAGTAATTAAATTAATGTGATTAATTTTGATAATTAATTAGAATAATTAATTTAAATAATCGATTATACATTTTCGAATGTAATTACTTAATGAAAGTAATTAAGGGATTAATTAATTATTGTAATTAATTTTGGTAATATGATTAATTTATGTTAATTAATTAATTTAGTTTAATTAACTTAAGAAAATAATTTGATAATTGGATAAGTGTAATTAGTTAATGTAATTAATGGAGATAATTACTTAGGGAATTAATAAATGATAATTACTGGGAGATAATTAGTGAATATGATTTATAAATGAAGTAATTTGGGCAATTACTTTTGTCATTAATCAAGGGTGATTAATAATTGTGTTTAATTAAAGATTAATTACTTAATGTAATTAATTTAAATAAAGTAATTTAATTTAAATATAATTAGAGATCATTAATTAATATAGTTAATGATGAAATTTATAATGGACTAATTAAGGAATATTTAATAATGAGGTGATTAATTGATGTAATCAATTAAGGTGATTGATTAATTAATTTATATCAAATGATTTGTAATTAATTAATCAGGATTGGATAATTAATTCACAAGTAATTAATTTAATTGGAAATTAATTGAATTAATTAGGATTAAACGATTAATTAATCCTACCCATAAATGATTATTGAATGCTTGACCTTGCTTACTAATGTTTATCTTTTATGAATTGCCTTGAATTGATTGATCTGTGATATTCTGGTCTGTGAATTGAGCTGTGTGTAATTTATTTATTTATTTATTTATTCATCTATGATACATTTATCTATGAGTCTGTAAATGAAGATAAGCGTTAAAGATTATACCGCATATCGATATTTCTGGTTTTAATCTGTGATGATTAAATAATGTTGCACTATTGTGTTAAACCCCCGGACTACACCATACACACAAATATGGATTTCACGAGGAAATCGATTAAGTCACAGATATTTCAATTTAATATTTTGAAATGGTTTTAAAGTTTGAATTTTGAATCCAAATAACTTTAGAAATGGAATTGGGTTTTCTGAAACGGAAACAAGTAGTTTGAAATAATAATTATGATGAAAAGATTTCAAATTTAAAGTTGAATGATTGTGAAAGCAAAAGTTGAATCTTTGTCAAAGATAGTTGAACCCTATTTTGAAATGTAAGAGGAATTTAAATGATGTATCATTTATATATAAAAGATTTGAAACCCGAAATTGTTTTGAAAGTTATGAATGAATCTTTGTTTAAAAGATTGGTGAACCTTGTTTTAAATTGAAAGGGGTCTTAAAAATAAATCTGTCGTTTAAAAGATTAAAATATGGAAATTGTTTAAACCATTGAAAGGTTTCTGGAAGTATCTTAACAAGATATGTTTGTTTGATCATAAAGTAAATTTTAAATTTTGTATTTTAGTTAAATAAAGCAAAACTATTCTGTAAAAACCTAAGAACAGTTAATGATTAACATGAGTGAAATTTCAATCATCTTAAATTATTAATTCAGGGTTATAACTTGAATTCTTATCTGAAATTAGGATTTTTAAAACTAAATTCACATTTTCTAGTTAAGTATTGATTAAGCATTTTTGGTTTGATTGTTTTGGGAATTTTGGGTTGCCTCTGGTAATCCAGTTGATCTGGGAGTTTGGGGTCTTCACTAGAGATAGTGAGATGACTGGGGAGTATGTCAAAAATGGCAGGTGGATGGTCAGTTGCCGGTGGTGACGAGGTTTGTTGGATTTTATTCCTAAACCTAGTTTTGGGTCTGCATTGAATTTGGGTCTGTTTGTATTCTCCGGTGCATCGAGTTGCTTGGGGTTTTGGAGGTGGCTAGAGGGGTGGTAGAGAAAGCTATGGCAGAAGGTGGTGGAACTCCGGTGGTCGGAATTTGGAATGCGGCGAAGTTTCCAGGTTTTGGATGATGTGCAGTGTCGAGTTTGAGGTTTGGTTGGAATGCCTGGATTTTGATTTTTGAGGAGAAATCAAAGTGTGGTGATTGAGGTGGGATGCTTTGGTGATTGATGACTTGTTTAAGCAATCAGAATTGATCCGAGTCTGGTGGATGATCAATGCATGTGCACTGTGCAACAAGTTCTGATGAACTTCGGATTTTGGGAAGTTTTGAACTCAAATTTGCTCGAGTAAATTTAGGGGTTTCTCGAAGCAGAAGAGGGGATGACTCCAAGAAAAATCTTGTTTGCCTCGGGTCAGTTGTTATTTCACGTTTATAAAAAAAACTTGACAGCAATTTGAGGGTTTAAAACAAATTTAAATGGAGTTTAAATTTGTACACTTGATTAAACAAAGTTTAAATCAATTTGAAGTGTGGATTCAAATTTATTTTTGAATTCTAATCTGAAATGAAATAAAAGTTCCAAAATATTTAAAAGTGGGTTTTTTCAGGATTTTAAAACCTGACAGATTTTTTATAGATTTAAAAATTTTAATTTAAAATCTGAAACCAAAATTTAAACGAGTTTAAATTCAAAAGTTAAGTTTAGTTTTTAAATAAACTTTTGAATCATAAAATTTTAAAATGAATTTGAATTTTAAATCAAGAATTTTAAATCTAGATTTGAATCAAAGATTTAAATCAAAGGTTTAAATCAAATGTTTAAAGTTAGTGGATTTAAATTCATTTTAGATCCAGATCTAGGAATTTAAAATCAGTTTAAATCTAAATGTTTTAAACTTGAATTTTGATAAAGTTCTTTTATAAAGGAATTTTGAATGAAAATATATTATTTGTTTTTTTAAAACTTGAATTTGCAAGTTAAAATGTAATGTATTTTAAAGCTTAAATTTTTAAATAAAAATTTAAGTAATTTAGTTAGAACTTTCCTTTTATAAGTTTATAAGTTGATATTTAAATTGATGTTTATCTTTTTGAATCTTAAATTCAAAATGGAATTTGAATTTAAATTTGAAAGTGTAATGTTTAAAATACACTTAAATGTTAATGAAATCATTAATAAAGAAATTAATTATCTTAGAGATAATTAAGGTAATAAACTGATTTAATTAATAAGGTAATTAAAGAATGATTTATTTAATTTATAAATAAATAACTTAGATTAATTTATAATTAGAAATGATTAAAATGAATTAATCTAAGATAATTCCTTTAGAAAGTAATTAAAGAAATGTTATTAGTTAATGAAGTTAATTAACTAGGGATTATTAAGTAATTAAATTAATGTGATTAATTTTGATAGTTAATTAGAATAATTAATTTAGATAATCAATTATACATTTTTGAATGTAAACTTAATGAAAGTAATTAAGGTATTAATTACTTATTGTAATTAATTTTGGTAATATGATTAATTTATGTTAATTAATTAATTTAGTTTAATTAACTTAAGAAAATCATTTGATAATTGGATAAGTGTAATTACATAGTGTAACTAATGGAGATAATTACTTAGGGAATTAATAAATGATAATTACTGGGAGATAATTAGTGAATATGATTTATAAATGAAGTAATTTGGGAAATTACCTTTGTTATTAATCAACGGTGATTAATAATTGTGTTTAATTAAAGACTAATTACTTAATGTAATTAATTTAAATAAAGTAATTTGATTTAAATATAATTAGAGATCATTAATTAATATAATTAATGATGAAATTTATAATGGACTAATTAAGGAATAATTAATAATGAGGTGATTAATTGATGTAATTAATTAAGGTGATTGATTAATTGATTTATATCAAATGATTTGTAATTAATTAATCGGGATTGGATAATTAATTCATATGTAATTAATTTAATTGGAAATTAACTGAATTAATTAGGATTAAACGATTAATTAATCCTACCTATAAATGATTGTTGAATGCTTGATCTTGCTTATGAACGTTTGTCTTGTATGAATTGTCTTAAATTGATTGATCTGTGATATTCTGTTCTGTGAATTGAGCTGTGTGCAATTCATTTATTTATATATTTATTCATCTGTGATACATTTATCTATAAATCTGTAAATGAAGATAAGCATTATAGATTATACCGCTTATCGATATTTCTGTGTTTTGATCTTTGACGATTGAATAATGTTGCACTATTGTGTTAAACCCCTGAACTACACCATACACACACAAATATGGATTTCACGAGGAAATCGGTTAAGCCACGGATATTTGAATTTAATATTTTGAAATGGTTTTAAAGTTTGAATTTTGAATCCAAATAACTTTAGAAATGGAATTGGGTTTTCTGAATCGGAAACAAGTAGTTCCAAATAATAATTATGATGAAAAGATTTCAAATTTATAATTGAATGATTTTGAAAGCTAAAGTTGAATCTTTTTCATAGATAGTTGAACCCTATTTTTAAATTTAAGAGGATTTTAAATGATGTATCTTTTATATATAAAAGATTTGAAACCCGTAATTGTTTTGAAAGTTATGAATGAATCTTTGTTTAAAGGATTGGTGAACCTTGTTTTAAATTGCAAGGGGTCTTAAAAATAAATCTTTTGTTTAAAAGATTAAAATGTGGAAATTGTTTAAACCATTAAAAGGTTTCTGGAAGTGAATCTTTTTGGTTAAAAAGATTTATAAATGGTAATTCGTTTAACCATTCGAAAGAAAAGTTTTCGATTTTAAAGTTGTGACTTAACTGAAATCCCATTATCCATATGATTTTAAATATTGCGCTCATTATTCGGTTTAGCCGGGAGAGGACCTTTGTGTCATATATAATGATACGACATTATGAATAGCATCTGAAGACCGGTGGTGAAGACCGGTATTTGCAAGAACTATAGGATGTCCTATCAATTGTCTCTGCACCGAGTCGCGTCGGTATAGAGATTCCCTAAGTGATGGGAAGTCCGATCGGGATTGTGAATACCCGGATTTGCAAGGGCTTCTTTGGAAGTGCCTTCGTTTCTGTTCGAACCCGGAACAGACTTGTATGGATGTGTGTCTGACGTTACACTTTAAGATGTAAAATCGATTTCTATCAAATACATTTCTATTTGGTGGCGGAGATTTATTCTCTTAGCTTAACACCCTTCTCTAAGACGTACGAGCTCAGAGGTTATGTAATTGATGGTTACTAGTGATACATTTCCAATTTGGTAATGTGGCATACGAAGTGCTGCTGATCATTTGTTGATCAAAGCATGGATTTTGTGAAAAGCGTAGCTTTGTGGACGAGACTTCGTCGAACTTCACAACCCAGAATGGTCGAACAGGAAAAATGCGGCAAGGTTATTTGGGGGTAGCGCCCCCTGAGGGTATGTTCATTTCCTTCTAGATAGAGGTAGTATCATGGTATGGAGCCCAGATACTTAACCTATGTGGTTATTGAAAATACATTACTTTGTGGTTGTTGGTATCGAGCGCTTGGATAAGGTTGGTTACGACCGGGGGATGGCATACTCATGTAGTAGTTACCTGGTTATAGAGATAACCCGGCCTTGTGTTGGCAAAGGTCCGATTAGGTTCTCGGGGCGTCCCTCCAGAGGCGTACCCATGTAGCCCAGGAAATTCCTTAGCCTGACCATTTGTTGGAAATCAAATCATCCAATATGCGTCCAGTACGGTTTTAGTTGTATTACCTGCCATCTACTTATGGTGGCGCCCCACTATTTAGATGATAGCTATAGTAGGCATAGTTTGGAATGTCTACGCTAGCTAAGATTTATATTATACTTTCGAAATGTTTTTTCCACTATGCACTAATAATAATATCAAAATGGTTTTCGTGTATCAAGTATTTTTGACTATCATAAGGAGAAATCTCCTCCAATTCTGCGTTTGCACGGTGTGTGTGGCGAGAGGCCTTATGGTAGTTTCATTTTTCAAAAAGCATTGCAGATTTCAATTTTAAAATCTTTTGTTTGTTTTAAAGATTTAAATGTTTTTGTTTGCTCACACCAGTCCCATGACTGACCTGGAGTTTATTGTTCCCTTCCTAAACTCTGGGTTCCCACAATTTTCCACACGGGCAGTCTAGAGTTGGGTTTTTCAGATAATAGATATAGATATCGATTCGGTAGCTCTCAGCTTTCTCTTTGTAATTCTTTGGAGTCTTCGGATTCATGGATGAGACTTGCTTAGCTTGGTGAAACATGATGGTGATTCGAGTTTGTGGTTTGGAGTTTTAGCTCTGGAGCATTGGATTGAAGTTATCTCTTTTGCTATTCGTTTTCCGCTGTTGTTTATTACCTCTGATAGTTTTGCTATGTATCGTATCATTCTATTGTATTATCATTGATATCATTGGATATTGTATTCATTTGGCATTGTATATGATATTCATTTCTTCTTCTTCCACTGTGTTGTTATACTTAATTGTGTTATAAGCTCCGGCGAACCAGATTCGATGTTTGGATCTGCGGCATTTGAATATGAGTGTTGTATTCGGTGCTGAGTTTCAAAGGTCGAGTTAGGGTCGTGCCAAGATCTACTCCACTTTACGTTTAATTAATTCTTTTACTAATTATAACTGCTTTGTAAATACTTGTATATAAATCTAAAATACCTTTACAAAAGATATACACACGTATTTTACTATTCCATTATTCATTTCTGTCTTTCAATACTTAGAAATGTACTCATATTCTTTTGGCAAAGCCAGCCGACTTTATTGTGGGTCGTGCCACTATATATAAATGAAGAAAAGGCCTTCTGCACATGCACAGCAACAACTATATATGGTTTTATAATGGCCATTTCACTTAGAGTACTTAACAAGTGAGAAGAAAAAGTGCCTCTGCAGCTATAAAAGCGACCTAAGAAAATATTGGTTCCTCCTCCAAAAAGGAGGATGAATCAATACCAGAAGGGCCTAACCTATGCAAAAAAAATCTACAAACTGAGATATTATATCTAAAACATAATCCGGGTGTTCCCTACAGTATATATATCTCCTATCCCAACTATCATCAAGGAGAAGATATATATTTCGCTTACCTCATGCTCCATCCACCGTGAGAATAAGTCCACCATCATTACTAGAGTAATGTAAACGCCTAGATTCACCATCATCATCACTAATAAAAGTCTGGAAATCATGTCTAGCTGGGTCATATTTCATGTCGAACTGACCATTGATCCATGCCATCTCAGAATGATTCCACCCAATACCAAAATCTAGGGCAGGCAGAGAAAAACCAGGAATAGAAATATCAGAAGAGGTAGTGGAATCAACAACAGCGGTACAGAGGGAGGTATAATAGAAGGAACAAAAGGACCAATGGGTGGGATGGAATGTGCCACAGAAGGAGGAAAATGAGCTCTTTTGGGATCCATTTCATATTTGTAGGCCTAGGTTGAGGGGTCCGACCCGAGAAAGGGCCAATAGATGACTTACGAGAGCATGCTGATGATATATGACCAAAAGACTGACAGGACGTACATATGTCTGGCTTCCAACCATAACGAACTACAATCTCTGCTACCTGATCCTTGGTCACTCTTACTTTGATTATTTCTGGTATAGGCTTATCCGGGGAAATCTCAATCAAAGCTTTAGCATAGACTAGTTTTTCCCTTGCTATAGCATTAGCATCAAAAAAATTTACTTTACCGATTGCACTAACTAGCTAGTTTAGTCCTAACATAGGTTGCAAAACAGAGAGAATATTAAAGAAATAAGTCCAAAAAGGAATAGATAGTACTGGCTCTCTAGCACAGTCAATAGACGGACTCCAAGGAGTGACTATAAATGGCTTTTCCCTGGTAAATATAAGATCTTTACTAAGAATTCAAAGACGCTCCTTAGGACTAGAGAACTTGAAGAAGAAGATAGAGTTATCCATGTGGACCAGGAGACTACCCTTTGGTTTCCACGCTTTAAAGCAATGATACTTAACCACTAGATATGGTGGGTTATAGTCCAAAAAGAACCCAACAGGATAGCCTGACCAATAATCAATATCAGCTTGAATTACCTCTGAAGGGGGGATCATAACCCCATCTTTGTTAACCATTTCAAAGGAATGGGGCACAATATCACCTGCACTTTTTGGCAAAGTAGAGCATAAGGGGGACCATTTTAATCCTATACTCAGCATATTAGGCTGGAGTGCTATTGAAGCAGGTTACTTTCTTGGGAAGTAGCAACAGCTGCAAGTATTTTAGCAGGATGCTGCTAATGATGTCTAGAGAAGCTTTAAAACAATTTCGAGTGAAATCTGGTTCATTGTAATCCTCATCGTTTATTTCCATCATTGAACTATCAAACATTCTGCTAGTATCGGCTGATTTATATATCAATCCATTAGAACTGGATACCAGAGCAACAGATAATCGAGCATTTTCATGATTACCTATTGAAATAGTAGAGTCATTCACTATTTTATCCATACCAAAACAAACTACATCTTCCTTAACATTTTCTGTATCATTAGATTCTAAATTCAATTCAGCAATGTTTTTTTCACTATAATAATTACCAAGGACATCACAGCAATTAGTGATGTCACCATTCTAATCTAAGATAGTATGTTATAGGATAAGAGATAAAGCAGAGGAAGATGTAGGATTTGATATACCTGAAATAGGACCTATTATAGTTCATGACAATCAGTAGCTATTGCATCCAATGTAATCGGCTTTTCAACTAAGACTGTACGACCATTACATGCAAAGAAAAACTGAGCTCCAGATCCATATGTGGAGGCAAAAGACTGAGGAACTTCGAGAGCAAAGAAGCATACATACAGCCGGATTTGGGAATCGATCGATATGCAATGGAGGAAATATATCTCGATTGCTATTCTGGTTCTTTGCTATAGACGATAGGTGGGGCGAGGAGATTATGGAGAAGAGGCAAAGTAGAGAGATAGGGCGATTTGACGATGAGAGAGGGATAGGGTGAATAGATAGTGGGATTGAAATGACTCAATAATGGAAGGCAAATAGAAATCGCCATTTTGATGAGCAAGCAATCGCTATTTTAGTGGAAGGCTAGTAATTAAAAGTAGTTAATTTTAATCTCAGTCCAATGTACTCATATTCTTTATCCAAATGGTATACGAATATTCAAAATCTCTTAACAAGATTTCACATTTTCAAAGTATAATTAAATGGGTTAAAAAACAAATGTCATTAAAAAAAATTTGCTATATACCCATATCCATTTTATACCAACGGTATCTTTAAAACATGTTTGATAAAGATCTATTTACGTTCATAATATATTGTAAATGGTTAAAAATAAACGTCATTAGAACATTCTTTACTATAAAAACAAAGCCATTCTATACTTAACACGAGTAGGGATAATCATGGAGGAGGTTCAAATTGGGATAACCAAATTAATGGAGTGCTATGATACATTTAATTGATGTGGATGAGTTATATCCCTCTGGTATTTTTTGTAGCATGGAATCATAGTTGCTCTTTTTCTTTTTTTCGTTATCTAAAAGAAATTTTATTATATAGATTGTCTTTAAAATATTATTTTTAAAGACCTAATTGTATCTACACTTGTTTAAAAATGTACTTTTTAATAGTCTTCAAAACCATTTATTATAAAAATGTTATAACCAAACCATTTTTATCCTTTTATGAATTACTTAGCTTGCTTTTCAAACTTATATATATAAATATTTTAAAATTAGTTTATAAATATCTATGTGAAATATTATTTAAATAAATTAGATTATAATTTTAAAATAAATAATCAAGAAACCATGTTTTATATTTAAAAACCCTTTTCTTTAAATTCATAAATAATTAATAAAAATATATTTAAACTTAATGCTACTTATAAAATGCACTAATGTATATTATTAAAATTTCATAAAAAATTACAGAAAAATAATTAATTTAAATATGATTTTTAAACATTTTAAAGCTTTAAAACAACATATAACAACATGCTTTAGAAAGTGCTGCAAATGAAAACAGAAACAAACTTTTGGTGTTTCAGATTTAGAAAAAGCATTTATAAGTACATAAAAACCAAATAAACAAATGGTTTAGGATCCAATTGATTTATAGTAACTAACAAACCTAAACTACTTAAAAATCATGTAAATAAAGCCCTAACGATATCTACCAATATCATATTAAAAATTCCCCAAAACCATGCTATTTTTAAATATGCACTTATAACGACTGTTTGCTTCTATCGTTTTCAACTTCATTCAACCGGTTTTGAATTCATTTAAACTTTGACTTTTTTAAAATAAGAGGTAAATATAATTTAATTATAACAACAATAAAGAAACCCCTAAGGATGTCCTACGGATTAATTTTAGAATTGTCAAACATAAGGCATTGCATCCATTATGACCAACTACTCCTAACATATATAACTTTGTTATATCATTTCTATAACTTTCCAGACCTTTTCCCCATTGTCCCATACACTATTCTAAATGCAAATAATAAACAAAAAAATATATTATTTCATAATATATTCATAAATAAGCATTTAACATGAGTTAAGACGATTCAAAATACACTTACGATGACTATTGTCACTTCAAACATGTTCAAACACTCTTCAACTTCACACACCGCCAAACTGAACATTTAAACACAAAGTCTAAGCAACGTTACAAGTTATAGAGGGCAACATAAGTGATGATATATAATATAGGCTTATCATTTTCTTTCGAAAGCAAGTATGGTCCAAAAGATATAACTTTCATTAGTTAACTTTAAACTTATATTCAAGCAATAAACATATATGCTCACATATATACACTTTCAATAGTGAGTAAAATCACCCAACAACCAAGCAGCACAAGCTACCAAATCACCTAAGCTTCAAATCTTCCACCTTTAACCTTCACAAATACTTAGCTCTGCTCCCCTTTCTTCAATTGCTCACTACCTAGGGTAGATTGCTGACATTTCTCCACTTCTTCCACTTTTAAGATGAGATAGCGTTTTCCCAAGATAACTTAAGGCATTTTCTAAAGTTTGAGAGGGATTGGAGGTATATTGATATCTTTTCTAGAATTAAATGTGAAATGGAAGAGGATGTAGAAGACATTTTTATTTCATAACTTAGGCATTTAAGTTTTACGATATTATGAAGTTATAATGTACCTTTTAAAAGAGGAAAAATGGCCACCCATGCCCGTTATATGGCCAGTCAAAGATGCCCCATACGATGTGTATTCCACTTCTCCTTTCCATCTCACTTAACCAAAGCTTGTTCTTATCTTCCTTTAGTATATTCCCAAACTACCCCTCTTCACAAATATCTTCAAATTCCTTCTGGAAGCTTTTAATTGCACAAATTACTTTTATTAGCTAATTAATGACAAATTACTTAATTACGCACTCATATTAAGTTCAACCAACTACCATTGTAGAAAAACTATTAACGATAAAATGATTTTCGATCACAATATCGATATTTCTTCAAACTATTTATTTTTATAAACATTTTTCTGAAAAAGTTTACCATCATTGGGTATTAATTAAAAGAGAGTTAAAAGTTTATAAAATCCATTTAATCACTTAAATTTGAGATTTAAATAGTTAAATATTCAGATATTTAAATACAAAGCATTTGAAAAACTGGAGTGTTATAATATATAAAAGTTATATATGTGTGCATCGATGTATGAAATTGGTATACATTGAAATTTGAATTAATCGAATAATTACAAATGGGTTTTAGCACATACTTGGTCCATTATGAGGCCAAGATAGACCAATGGTAAAAAGGTAGAATGATGCGGATCTAATTTTGAATTAGTAGGAGATACTTGTAGAAGACTTGATGTCTAAATTCCACTATAAATACTAGGCCAAATCTCATTGTTCCGGATAATTTATTTGCCAACTCCCTTGCCACTTTATTACTTTTCATGGCTGAGCATATCAGCTTTCCAAACAAGCAATGGTCAACACTGTATATCATAAATATAACAAACTATAGCTATATTAAGTGGAGATGCATCAATTGATAGCAAACTTGGCACGTATCTCGAAGATTTAAGAGACTGATAGATCAATGTGTGAGTCGAAGCCATCAACCCCATTAGGTAAATTTTGTATTCACAATATTTTCCATCTGTTTACTTTTGTAATGATTTTATGCATGTGTTAATATCTCCCATGAATTATAAATGTTATTGATCTTGTTAATCAAAAATTTCACATAAATCATTTATTTAATAAAACTTCAGAAGTCAAATAGGTATGTATATCATAACTAGGTCATATATATACACTTTAATATTAATATATACATGAAAAATTTTCAAGTAATTTTAACAAGTTTTAGTTACTACCGATTAATTTTAAAACAAAAAATTCATTTGAATCATATTTAAAAATACATATAGATATATTAAGTAATTTTATAAAAAAAAATCGGATGATAAATTATACAAAAAAATTTCTAGTAAAAATTTGACTTCATTAAATATGTCGCAGTGTATATGTTTAATGTTATAATGTGTACATATATACATACACACACACGTTTATTAAAACATGTTTTGAATTTAATTTTTTTTCTTCTTGGCCAACTAATATTTTACTCATGCATAAGTTTAAATTATTTACTTTATAATATATATATATATATATATATATTGTTTATACATGTTAAATTTTTTATGTATTTTAAATGAATAATAAATAACAACTAATAAATATTCATTTTGGGTTTCATAATTAATTTTAGAAAAATATGTATTTATAAATTTAGTGTAAAATATTTTAGCTGATATTTCCGATCTAGTTTTGAATTCTAAAATGTCTTAGTAAGCCTTAATTAGATATTTTAAATTATTTTTTATTTTATCGTATACAATACCTTCGAAAGATATGTTTATTTTTATTAATTTATAAATATATCAAACTATGTTTTGAGAGAATTAATGTATATAAGTGGCTAATGTTTACGTTAACCATGTACACCTTGTTTTGTTGCACATTACACTTATATAAACACATGAGTATATGTTGATATACTCAAAATATGCAAATATGAAATTAAGTAACATATATTAATTACTTTAATAAAAAATTAAATTAAATAATGTTTTATTTAAAATAAATATATTGGATCTAGTCCATTTGACTTCATACGCCCAAAAACAACCAATTTTGGGCAACTTTTTTGAAAATGACTTATTTTACCCATTGCAGATTATCCTACTTCCAAAAAGAATTTCATCATCTTCATAGAAAATAAATAGTATTTGAATGATGGATTTTGTAACTCCGCCATCAAATTAGAGATTGGATCTCTCATTGCAAAGTTAACTGTTCAAGATGTATCTGACCGACTCGATTATCAAAGGAATTTTCAATTATTTTTGCTAAAAATAATTTGAAAATAGTTTACATCAATTTGTTTTATTTATTTTTTTATTAAAAATTATTGTAGGATTTTTTATTTCATGTTTATCTTCTTGTGCATATATCATGCACAACTATCACTGGCCCATCCATAATTTAATATCACAGCTGGTGTAGACATTTTGAATTGGTATAGACCGGCTCAACAGATAGAGCGATTAACACTTGGCGATGTTGATGACATCATATACGAACTTGAGTCAATTAACAATGTGGAAATAAATCACCGAGTAGGGTTTCGAGTACATGGATGAGCATCTCCTAGGACATGGAGTTAAATGAGTATGGTTGACACTTCTTTAGTTCTATTAAATGACTGAATTTTTTCAATGGCCAAATTGGGATAGGCGGCAAGCACTAGTACAAAAAGTGCATATTGCTTCGCCTCATTTGCATCAGTTGAAGTAAAAACTGATGCAAATAGAACTTTTTGCATCAGTTCCATCTTAATATCCAATGCAATTGGTACACGAAAAGCAATTGGTACAGAAAGACGCCTTTTTTTTTGTGAAGCCCGCTTGAGGTCTTTATCCTCTGAGGAGTTATGCCTTCAAAGAAGGCTTGTGCTTCTGAAATATTCTTTTTGTTGGCTGACGCTTGCTCTCGCGTGTCTCTTTGCCGTTGATTCATGTTGACAATCCCCATTGCTTCGCAAGTGTCACCACTTTCAGCGACCCACGAAGCCTTGCTGCACCTTCCCTGTTTTAGCCATTCTCGATTGATGAGGCTTGAGGCTGCGATTACCTTTATAGGACCAATTATCTTAGAATGCTCATCGTCCTCCAGACGATGTGCAGAAAGCATTCAATCCATACAAGTTCGTTCCGGGTTCGAACGAAACCGAAAGCACTATCTCGTTGCACTCATTTTGGAATCACCCTCAGAGTCAACGACCATTGCCCTTGCACTCTGAATCTCCATCTCGAATCTATAAGCACTATTCCGTCAAACTCATTACGGAATCACCCACAGAGTTATACTGACGTATAGCCCTTACACCTCGAGTCTTCACTTGCTCCATTTGGATTAACGGCGTAACTTTTAATTGGAATTGATGTGGTTTTCGGATATCCAAATATGGAAACCCGATCCCGGTCTCACTGAAACCAAACGCCATTTTAATGTCCAAGTTATTCTTAAGGGATTTAAACAATAGATATTTCAGAAAATATCACTTAACATAAATGGATGTATCATATTACATAGATAGATAAGCATCCCTTATCACATGCATCTATACATATCACAAGCAGCATATCACATCTTAGATATAACATATTCACATCACCACATATCAATCAATGTCATCCAACAACAACCAATATCATTAACTCATCCAATGATATATATCATCCAATCATTAATCATTCATAAACAAGTTTGATTCAAACTTTATTAATTTAATTAATCCTTAAATTAAATTAATCCTTATTTAAACACTTGGATTATCTTCAATTTAACTTCTTATTCATTAATTAATTACAAATAAATTAATTAACTAACATCACTTAATTATCTACTTCAATTAATCTTCCCTGATTAATTATTACTTAATTACTTTAAGAAAGTCTTACTTAATTACTATATTAATTAATCATCCTAATTAATTAATTCCAAATTATACTAAGTAATTACCTCTTAATTACCTTTTAAATTAATCAACCTTGATTAACTATTCTTTAATTATCCTGATAATTATTCCTTAATTATCCTTTTAAAATTAATCATACCTGATTAATCACTTTTAATTAATCACATTGATTAATTTACTTTTAATTAAATATTTGATTAATTACTTTTAATTAATCATACTTGATTAACTACTTTTAATTAATCATATTTAATTAATTACTATTAAATTAACCACCTTTGATTAATTACTTTAATTACATTTAGTAATTAAAACTAAATTATAAACTAATTATTATTAAATTATTAATAATTAATTAAATTATTTCTATTAATTAATGATTACTTCATTAATTAAATTTCTTTTTCAATTAATTACTTTTACAAGTAATTAATCACTTAATTAATTACTCTTAATCCTTTTATTAATTAATCATTAATCAAATAATCTAAACCTTTAATTAATTATTAATTAATTCTTTAATTAATAACTCAAGTGAATAATTCTTAATCACATTTACTTAATTACTTTTCATAAAGTAATTAACTCTTACTTAATTACCTCTAGTACTTAACCACTTAATTACTTTAATTACCTCCCAAGTAATTATATAAGATTAACCCATAAGTGATTATCTAAATTAATTACTTAATTAATTATTTAACTTAATCATTTAAAATTAATTAAATGATTCTTAACTTTCTATATAAAAAAATCTTAATTAAGAAAACCATTATTTTAATTAAATCAATTATTAACAAATAAAACTTGATAATTAAAAATGATTTAATTATCTCAATTATCTTTACAAATGTATTTATCTTTAATTAAATCAAATTCAAAATAACTAAAGATAATCTTTATTACATTTGATTATCAAATTCTAAATCATTAAACTTTATTTAAATAAAATATAATATTTAGAAATCAATTATAATTTAAACATATTTTAAATTGAACTTTTAAATCTTTAAAACCTTTCCAAATTTATTTAATAAAGTTTAATACAAACATTATTTCAAATCCACTTATTTTATTTTTAAAACCTCCATATTTCAAAATATAAAAACTCGTTTAAAACTTTAATATGAAACAATTTAGTTTCAAAAATCAAAATTTCTTTGTTCAAGCTTTAAAAACTTTACTGACAAAGCCCAAAACATGCCTTACCTAAAACCCGAGCAAACTCCTCCAAAACTCGCGTCAACCTCGAGTTTAACCCGAGTAAACTACACCAAAACCCAGTGACTTCCCCGAGTTTAACCTACCTAACCCGTGCTTCGAGTCAGAACATCAAAAACACGCTACATTCTTCGAGTCCCCACCTTCTTCTCCCCTAACCCAAACACGACATCACAGTTGCACGAACATGTGCACGTAAATGTGCACCACCATGCCGATCAACGTCGATCTCCGAGCTAGCCTCCATCAAGTCGCTCTCGTCCCCAATATCAAAATTCGAAACCCAGAAATCCAATTTCGATCAAGAATCGAAATACGAGCATTTGAACCCCCAAATTTCCTGAAGTAATATTTCCACTTCATCACTGCCACCGAGTTCCCCTCGCCAATCTGACCACCTTGAGCGCCACCACCTTCAGCCGTGAACTCATCTCCGACCCTACTTCCATCAACCCAAAGCCCGTAACACTCGATCATCTCGTGGTGATGAAATCACCACGGTTCCATACTCTGATAAAATTAGGGCACCAGAATACAATTGCCTCCCGCCGCCACCATGGCCATCGGCCAACCCCCTCAGTATTTTTCCAGAGACCACCATAGGCCACTCTATCTCCATACCCCAACACGACCACTGATTCGTTGTCGATCACCCAGAATCGGCCAAAAACCCCAAAATAGTAATTCACAAATTCCCCACTAAATACCAATCTAAAATTTATGATTTACCCCTTAAAAATCATAATTTCCTATCATTATTTCAATCATGGAATCAAAGCTACGAATTTAATTCATAAAATTTTTGACACAATTTGATTACTACTGCAAATTTGAAAATTTCGAGCAAGTTTTCACTTTTAAATTCCTGGCATTAACTTTAAGAGAAATGTTACATGATTTCAAACTTCTTCCATTTACAAACCAAACACTAATAGTTATTCAGCACTGAGATTTTGAATTTTAAAGAGAATCAAGCCAGAAAATGTCAACGCAGAGTCCATATAATCATTCATCACTTGCACACATTTATGCACTCATTCAAATCCAAGAATTCAGAGAAACTTATAATTTTCATACATATAACAAAGATGAAATCAAGTTAAAACTGTTTTTAAAATTCGTTTTACTCACCTTGAATTTCCAGAAAATAGAGAACAGAACTGCATGTTTCCAGGCTTAAATATTCACTGCATGTTGATTTTATTCTGCTGATGCTCCTTATTTGCATGTTGATTAAATTTTCCTGCTATTCTTTGTTTTGAACTTGCCTCTAACTTCATTTGAGAATCTTGTTTTAGCCTCTGTTTGAATTTCCAGACTTTACAGTTTTTTCTGCATTTGTTTCTTTTGATCTTTATTTGATTTGTTTTGATTTACATTTTCCTTTTCAGATTTGTATTAATTTTGTTGTTGAAGAGAGTAAAGGAATTCTTTTTTTCTGAAAATGAAGCTCATTTTGTATTTTACAATTTAATTTTAAATTAAATTTATAAGAGAGTGACATTTGTCTATCTTATATTCTAATTAGCTTACACCTATACATAATAATTTACATTTGTCTTAACACATATTTAAAAGTTTAACAAGTGTTATTATTGTTAAATTAATGTTTGACAAATGTTTTTAATATTTAATTAATATTTTAAATGTTATTTCCTTATTAATAATCTATTTAAGCTACATACATACATTTATGTAATGTTAGATAATTATAAAATGCTTCCATCTTATAAAAATAAACTTTAGGCTTTCATTATCTTAAAACAAATTCATATAGGCATTTTTAAATAACTTGTATTTTAATCAATTTAATTTTATCATTTTTTTATAAATTGAGAAACTTAGTTTAATCCTTATATAAATTTTTAAACAATTTTATCTTATTAAAAACAAAAGATAAAATATATGTTTATAAAATAAGAAATTAACTTTATTATTTAAAATTTCAAAGACATTAAATCAAATTATCATTTCAAATTAAAAACTAGATATATTCAAGTTTGAAAACTCTTATTAAATTTAAATTGATAATTTTCCTATTTCAAATATATATACAAATATATATACACATTTCAAATAGAAAACATTCTAATATTAAATTTGTTAATTTCCAAATTAAATTTTAAGACAAATCTCAAATCACAATATATACATTCATATATATTACAATTTGAGTATAAAGTTTTTATTACATTAAACATTCCCTATTTACAAGATATATCAATATATATCTTGTAAATAGAAAATAAAATAAATTTAACTTGTCAATTTATAATATAAAATGATCAAATCAATTTAATTATTATCAAAGATTATTAAATTGATATTGCTCAAAATTCCGGGTCGTCACAATCCTCCCCTCTTAAAAGAATTTCGTCCCCGAAATTTAAAAGCAAAGATAATTTAATAACGCAGTTAAAGAATTTAAATTTAAATTAGCAATCATACTATCAATCATACACTACCAATCATAGCAACCAATTTAAACAAATAATTTTATCTATTCAGACAAAATTTTGAATAGAATCTACTAATATTATCTAGCGTTTTCCACGTATCTATACTGGAATACTCGCTCTACACTATTAAAACCAAGAACTCCCTCATCTGATCCTACAAATCTGAACAAGATATTAGACTAAACTTAAAACCAGCTCAACAACCAGATCCTTCTGAACTGCTGATTCTATCACTCAAAGAATCATACACATATTCCTCAGAGATATGTGAAATACATCCAAATTGGCCATTCAAACCTGTAAATCAAAATCAAAACTTCAGAGAACACATGAAAACTCGAAATTCCTCCAGAGCTAACTTTCCAGTTTTACCTAATCTTATATCTCCTTTGATCGGATAAAATTAAAACAATATCCAACTCTAACTGCACATTCCAAATTCCTCAATTCTAACTGCATAACTCTTCCGATGCTCCTGAGTCACTTTCAATATTCCTGATCAGCCTAACCCTTGCTGATTGCTCCATGAAACAACAGCACCAACTCAAACCAAATCTCCAGATCCTACTTAACAAAATGGCTTTCCAAAAATAATTTGCTAAAATCTAAAATACAACTCTATTTCACAAGCATCAATGGACTTCAAACCTATATCTCTTATCTAGAATAGCCAAACAGTTGTACTTGACAACCTTGACTACCAAATCCAGAAAATTCCTTCATACTTGAATTTCCTGTAGAAATTTCTTTACTGCAACTCCCGGTTGCTCCATTCTAGAATAATTCCCAACTTGCTTCCGCTGCACAATTCTGATCTAGAGCAGATAAGAATGCTATCGAAGAACTCAAGAAAAATCTTTCTTCATACACAGTTCATCCGACTCATAAAAATCTTAGTGACCATTCCATTTGATCAAAACATCTTAGCAATATCTTATCTCAGAATAAGATGATCAATTCCTCTCCAAAGAATCTTGAGCTGCCTCACCAAACTCTTCTCGCTCTAAGAGTCATCCCACTATATGGTTGAATTATCAATACTGCTCCTAGAAATCCAAGTCGATAAGAAAACTCAATCTCCGATTCAGGTCAACTTCTGAATTCCTCAAAAACATCTAGAAAATCTCCGACTACTTCATAGCTTTTACCTCCATATGAGATGCCTCAATCTCAAACCAAGAATACTCCAAGATTTCCAAACTAATCGCAAGTCACTTTTGCGATCCCACTCAGTTCTGATTCCAAAGAACTGTTTCCCCAAACTAGAACAGCTTTTCCTATCCAAGTCCAATCTTCAAGAATGGCTTACCTATCAGAAACTGATAGATCACTTCCAACAGATATTTCGCTCTGCTGAGCCTCCCAAAGAAAAGGACATGTCTTCACTACTGGCTGGTCAGCCCATAGTAGAATTCCAAAGATTACCGAATCATCGAAGAAACAGATCCCTACTACTGCTTCCAAACTTCACTTCAATGATGTTACTGACCCAAAAGATCTTCCTTAACCACAAACTCCTGAAACTCAAAACAATCATCCAATAACATCTAATTCCTCTAAAACATCCTTGAGACAAGTAGACATCTCCTCAAAGAAACTCGACTCAAAATCAAACACCAACCACCTATCTTATTAAGAAAACAATTGAGACCATGTCCGAAATGAGGTAACTCATCAACCTTAGTCTCATACTTCAATAAGGATAAGATACCTTTACTTGTGATCCAGAGAATCTCTAAACATCCGAATCTCCCTTAGCTCCATCTAAATCTGGCTCCAAAAGAAACATCTTCAGAACCATCTATGAATACTGCCTCTTATCACACAGCTATTCCTTCCTGAAGCTATCAAGATACCACCACTTGCTTCTCCTCAGCGGACAACTCAACTCTTGGAAATCCCTGCTCATTTGATTGCAAATCAACCCCACACTTCAAGGATATACTCCAACTCTTGCAAATACTTCCTCTGGTCTTATAGAAATCCTTTCATCAATCCACAAAACTTATTGAGATGGTAATAGATCTACAATCTCGATAAACACCTCCAACCACAACATATGAGCCTCAACTAATAGTGGTAGTCGTGTTACACACACTTCTACCTTATCTACCTTTATAACCTATGTTGGAAAATCCGAACAGATAACCCAACAGATTAGGTAGTTATATATATATATATATATATATATATATATATATATATTACAAGTACGCTCTCTCAAGATAGACACCACTGCAGAGCCTAAGTATTCACTAAACCTAATGCTCTGATACAGCTGTGGCGACCCGACTTTCCATTCCCGAAAAATCGCATCACTAATTAAGAAAGAAAGGGATAGAAGAAGAAAAGAAAGAGAAGAAAGAAAAAATATCACATCAGAATCTCACAGCGGAACGATTTAAATATAATATAGAACATATACATAGTATCATGTACATCAGAGTACACAACTATACATCTCAATTTAGACAGTTATAATACTTCTATCTAATATACAATACAAGAACATCAACACAGAATAACACACAGCGGAAACTGTAACTATATATCTACACGCTGAAGCCTCCTTCTCCAAAGCTCCTCCAAAATTCACCAAGAGATAGCCTGAATCACTTGACTACTCATACAGAATATGAGTACCCAAGAGTTTAATAAAACAGAAAATAAACACTCGGGTCAGACAGGGGTCTGGTGTGAGTAAACGGTTTAAGATTGCTTAACTTTAGAAAATCCTTTAAAAAGAAAAGGTATCACGTAAGACTTCCCACACATAAACATGGAAAAGTTTTTACCTTACGCTAACCAAAACATTTGATAGAAAATCCAGTGATATTATAATAGTGTCTAGGGTTTTCAAATAAATATGAAATAGCCGAAATTGTTACATGATTAAATTCTAGCTACTAGCCACAAAAGTGGGTAATACAAACAAAACCGTAGGGTCTCGTAGGAAAAATGGGTTTCCATCAATGGCAGGGCTAATGGGGTACCGCCCGTCACAGTACGTGGCCTAGATCACAGTACCGAGGAGTACTCCCACTCCCCTGCAACATAAAGCCGGAACCATTCCTTACTGAACAGTCCCGAACAAGACCACCCCGCAGTTGGCTGCAGTTCCAACCGCCCACAAAGCCGAAATAAAAAGGGACATCTAGACAGGGATGTATCTCGCTCTCCAGTGGGAGCGACCCACGAAGCCTTGCTGCACCTCCCCTGCTTTAGCCATTCCCGGTTGATGAGGCTTGAGGCTGCGATTACCTTTATAGGACCAATTATCTTAGAATGCTCATCGTCCGCCAGACGATGTGCTGAAAGCATTCAATCCATACAAGTTCGTTCCGGGTTCGAACGAAACTGAAGGCACTATATCGTTGCACCCATTTTGGAATCACCCTCAGAGTCAACGACCATAGCCCTTGCACTCTGAATCTCCATCTCGAATCTATAAGACTATTCCGTCAAACTCTTTACGGAATCACCCATAGAGTTATACTGACGTATAGCCCTTACACCTCGAGTCTTCACTTGCTCCATTTGGATTAACGACCTAACGTTTAATTAGAATCGATGTGCTTTTTGGATATCCAAATATGGAAACCCGATCCCGGTCTCACCGAAACCAAACGCCATTTTAATGTCCAAGTTATTCTTAAGGGATTTAAACAATAGATATTTCAGAAAATATCACTTAACATAAATGGATGTATCATATTACACAGATAGATAAGCATCTATTATCACATGCATCTATACATATCACAAAGCAGCATATCACATCTCAGATATAACATATTCACATCATCACATATCAATCAATGTCATCCAACAATAACCAATATCATTAACTCATCCAATGATATATATCATCCAATCATTAATCATTCATAAACAAGTTTGATTCAAACTTGATTAATTTAATTAATCCTTAAATTAAATTAATCCTTATTTAAACACTAGGATTATCTTCAATTTAACTTCTTATTCATTAATTAATTACAAATAAATTAATTAACTAACATCACTTAATTATCTACTTCAATTAATCTTCCCTGATTAATTATTACTTAATTACTTTAAGAAAGTCTTACTTAATTACCATATTAATTAATCATCCTGATTAATTACTTCCAAATTATACTAAGTAATTACCTCTTAATTACCTTTTAAATTAATCGACCTTGATTAACTATTCTTTAATTATCCTGATAATTATTCCTTAATTATCCTTTTGAAATTAATCATACCTGATTAATCACTTTTAATTAATCACATTGATTAATTTACTTTTAATTAAATACTTGATTAATTACTTTTAATTAATCATACTTGATTAACTACTTTTAATTGATCATATTTAATTAATTACTTTAATTACATTTAGTAATTAAAACTAAATTATAAACTAATTATTCTTAAATTATTAATAATTAATTAAATTATTTCTATTAATTAATGATTACTTCATTAATTAAATTTCTTTCTTAATTAATTACTTTTACAAGTAATTAATTACTTAATTAATTACTCTTAATCCTTTTATTAATTAATCATTAATCAAATAATCTAAACCTTTAATTAATTATTAATTAATTCTTTAATTAATAACTCAAGTGAATAATTCTTAATCACATTTACTTAATTACTTTTCATAAAGTAATTAACTCTTACTTAATTACCTCTAGTGCTTAAGCACTTAATTACTTTAATTACCTTCCAAGTAATTATATAAGATTAACCCATAAGTGATTATCTAAATTAATTACTTAATTAATTATTTAACTTAATCATTTAAAATTAATTAAATGATTCTTAACTTTCTATATAAAAAAAATTCTTAATTAAGAAAACCATTATTTTAATTAAATCAATTATTAACAAATAAAACTTGATAATTAAAAATGATTTAATTATCTCAATTATCTTTACAAATGTATTTATCTTTAATTAAATCAAATTCAAAATAACTAAAGATAATCTTTATTACATTTGATTATCAAATTCTAAATCATTAAACTTTATTTAAATAAAATATAATATTTAGAAATCAATTATAATTTAAACATATTTTAAATTGAACTTTTAAATCTTTAAAACCTTTCCAAATTTATTTAATAAAGTTTAATACAAACTTTATTTCAAATCCACTTATTTTATTTTTAAAACATCCATATTTCAAAATATAAAAACTCGTTTAAAACTTTAACTTGAAACAATTTAGTTTCAGAAACCAAAATTTCTTTGTTCAAGCTTTAAAAACTTTACTGACAAAGCCCAAAACATGCTTTACCTAAAACCCGAGCAAACTCCTCCAAAACTCGCGTCAACCCCGAGTTTAACCCGAGTAAACTACACCCAAACCCAGTGACTTCCCCGAGTTTAACCTACCTACCCCCTGCTTCGAGTCAGAACATCAAAAACACGCTACATTCTTCGAGTCCCCACCTTCTTCTCCCCAACCCAAACGCGACATCACAGTTGCACGGACATGTGCACGTAAATGTGCACCACCATGCCGATTAACGTCGATCTCCAAGCTAGCCTCCATCAAGTCGCTCTCGTCCCCAATATCAAAATTCGAAACCCAGAAATCCAATTTCGATCAAGAATCGAGATACGAGCATTCGAACCCATAAATTTCCTGAAGCAATATTTCCACTTCATCACTGCCACCGAGTTCCCCTCGCCAATCTGACCACCTTGAGCGCCACCACCTTCAGCCGTGAACTCGTCTCCAACCCTACTTCCATCAACCCAAAGCCCGTAACACTCGATCATCTCGTGGTGATGAAATCACCACGGTTCCATACTCTGATAAAATTAGGGCACCAGAATACAATTGCCTCCCGCCGCCACCATGGCCATCGGCCGACCCCTTCAGTATTTTTCCAGAGACCACTATAGGCCACTCTATCTCCATACCCCAACACGACCACTGATTCGTCGTCGATCACCCAGAATCGGCCAAAAATCCCAAAATAGTAATTCACAAATTCCCCACTAAATACCAATCTGAAATTGATGATTTAACCCTTAAAAATCATAATTTCCTATCATTATTTCATTCTTGGAATCAAAGCTACAAATTTAATTCATAAAATTTTTGACACAATTTGATTACTACTGCAAATTTGAAAATTTCGAGCAAGTTTTCACTTTTAAATTCCTGTCATTATTTTTAAGAGAAATGTTACATGATTTCAAGCTTCTTCCATTTACAAACCAAACACCAATAGTTATTCAGCACTGAGATTTTGAATTTTAAAGAGAATCAAGCCAGAAAATATCACAGCAGAGTCCATATAATCATTCATCACTTGCACACATTTATGCACTCATTCAGATCCAAGAATTCAGAGAAACATATAATTTTCATACATATAACAAAGATGAAATCAAGTTAAAACTGTTTTTAAAATTCGTTTTACTCACCTTGAATTTCCAGAAAATAGAGAACAGAACTGCATGTTTGCAGGCTTAGATATTCACTGCATGTTGATTTTATTCTGCTGATGCTCCATATTTGCATGTTGATTAAATTTTCCTGCTATTCTTTGTTTTGAACTTGCCTCTAACTTCATTTGAGAATCTTGTTTTAGCCTCTGTTTGAATTTCCAGACTTCATAGTTTTTTCTGCATTTGTTTCTTTTGATCTTTATTTGATTTGATTTGATTTACATTTTCCTTTTCAGATTTGTATTAGTTTTGTTGTTGAAGAGAGTAAAGGAATTCTTTTTTTCTGAAAATGAAGCTCATTTTGTATTTTACAATTTAATTTTAAATTAAATTTACAAGAGAGTGACATTTGTCTATCTTATATTCTAATTAGCTTACACCTATACATAATAATTTACATTTTTCTTAACACATATTTAAAAGTTTAACAAGTGTTATTATTGTTAAATTAATGTTTGACAAATGTTTTTAATATTTAATTAATATTTTAAATGTTATTTCCTTATTAATAATCTATTTAAGCTACATACATACATTTATGTAATGTTAGATAATTATAAAATGCTTCCATCTTATAAAAATAAACTTTAGGCTTTCATTATCTTAAAACAAATTCATATAGGCATTTTTAAATAACTCGTATTTTAATCAATTTAATTTTATCATTTGTTTATAAGTTGAGAAACTTAGTTTAACTCCTTATATAAATTTTTAAACAATTTTATCTTAGTAAAAACAAAAGCTAAAATATATGTTTATAAAATAAGAAATTAACTTTATTATTTAAAATTTAAATTTCAAATATCATTTCAAAGACATTAAATCAAATTATCATTTCAAATTCAAAACTAAATATATTCAAGTTTGAAAACTCTTATTAAATTTAAATTGATAATTTTCCTATTTCAAATATATATACAAATATATATACACATTTCAAATAGAAAACATTCTAATATTAAATTTGTTAATTTCCAAATTAAATTTTAAAACAAATCTCAAATCACAATATATACATTCATATATATTACAATTTGAGTATAAAGTTTTTATTACATTAAACATTCCCTATTTACAAGATATATCAATATATATATTATAAATAGAAAATAAAATAAATTTAACTTGTCAATTTATAATATAAAATGATCAAATCAATTTAATTATTATCAAAGATTATTAAATTGATATTGCTCAAAATTCCGGGTCGTCACATTGGTGAACCTTGTTTCAAATTGAAAAGGATCTTAAACGGGTGAATCTTTTGTTTACAAGATTAAAAGTGGAAATTTGTTTAGACCAATCAAAAGGAAAGGTTTGGACTTAAAGTTGTGACTTAACTAAGATCCCAATATATCCATATAGGTTTTAAAATTTAGCGCTCATTATTCAGTTTAGATGGAAGAGGACTTTATGTCATAAAACCCATTCCGAATAGTGATACGACGTAATGGATAACATTTTAAGACGGTGGTGAAGAACGGGTAATTTCAAGAACGAAAGGATTACCTGTTGAATGTCTCTGCACCAAGTAGCATCGGCATAGAGATCTCCATATCTAATGGGGAGTCCGATTGGGATTGTGAATACCCCAATTTGCAAGGGTTTCTTGCTACCTTCGGTTCCATTCAGACCCAAGATGGACTTGTATGGATGTATGTCTAACATTACATTTTGAGATGTAAAGCTGGTTTCTATCAAATACATTTCTGTTTGGTAGCAGAGAATTTATTCTCTTAGCTTAACACCCTTCTCTGAGACATACGAGCTCAGAGGTTATATATTTGTTACTTACTAGTGATACATTCCCAAATATGTAATGTGGCATGCTGAGTGCTGCTGATCATTTTTTAATCGAAGCATGGCTTCTGTGAAAAGCGTAGCTTTGTGGACGAGACCTCATCGAACCTCACAACCCGAAAATGGTCGAAACAGGAATAATGCAACAAGGTTATGAGGGTTGCGCCTTTAGGGTATGAACATTTCCTTCTGGATAAAAAGTGATATCATGGTATGGAGCCCAGATATTTAACTTATGTGGTTGTTGTAATATGTTGGTGTTGAGAGCTCTCGAATAAAGGTCGGTGATGATCGAGGGATGACATACTCGTGACAGTTAATTACCAAGTTACAGAGGTAACCCGGCCTTGTGTTGGCAGATATCCGGTTAGGTTCTCGTGGCGTCCCTCCAGAGTCGTACCCATTCGGTAAAGGAAGTTCCTTAGCCTTAACCGTTTGTTGGAAATCTAATCACCCAATATGCACCCTGTACGGTTTTAGTTGTAGAACCTGCCACCTAACATGGTAGCTACAGTAGGCATACTATAAAGGTACGTATGCTAGCTAAGATTAATATTATACTTGCAAATGTTTTCTGCACTATGCACAAATAATAATATCAAAAGGATTTTCGCGTATCAAGCATGTTTGACTATCATAAGGAGAAATCTCCTCCAACTGTGCACTTGCATTGTGTGTGCGAGAGGCCTTATGGTAGTTTCATTTTCCAAAAGGCATAGCGAATTTCTTTTATTTATTTGTTCAAAATAAAATTATTATTTTTTGCACACACCAGTCCCATGACTAACCTGAAGTTTATTGTTCCCTTTCTAAACTCTAGGTGCCCACAATTTTCCACACGGGCCGCCTAGAGTTAGGTTTTCAGATAATCGAATAATTAGTGTAGCTTTTGGCAATTGTTGGAGTCTTTGGTATGGCGATCGCATTGTGTTTCACTTCAGCATGATGGTGGTCCTCGCTTTTGGTTTAGATCTTTGGAGGTTGACATTGAAGATAGTATCTTTCCGCTGATGTTGCCGTTTGTCTTCTGCTATTGTTTCTTTCCGCTGTTGGATTTTGGCTTTGATATTGATATTCATTTGTATTAGAATATTTGCATCCGTTGTGTATCAATAAAATTATTCTTCTTTTTTAGCTATGTCGTTATTATCTATTGTTGTTATAAGCTCCGGCGAACTCAACTCAACATTTGAATCTGCAGTATTTGAATATGGGTAATGTATTTTGGTGTCGATTTTCGAAGGTCAAGTTCGAGGATCATTATATTAAAAGTCAAAAATTCATGTCACCTACTTTCAATTGGATTAAGAATAATACGTTTTTTTAGTAGAAAATCTTATCAAGCCTTTCGACATGATCGAAACCCCTAAAATTGAGACAAGCTTAACCATTTGCATGCTTTCAAAATTCCATCTTGTCTTTTCGAATTATTCAAAACCCATAATTGTCAACAAGAATATAGCTACCGTTTCCCATATAAACATTGTCGAAACGTCCTAAGCCCCTTTCGTTTGTATTAAAATTTATATTACTCCGAGTCTTTCGACTTAACGAGAGCATTGCGTTTCGGCAATATTCATATTATTAACTAGAATAAAATCTGTACGTTTAGATGTTGTCGAAAGGTATATCTGACTTGATTGAGGAACGTTGTTAATGTTTTCGACAATGTAAATATCCAAATTAGTAGTATGGGGATAATTTCACTTACTAGTAGTAAAATTCTTTCGGGCTTTCGACATCGTCGAAGGATGTGTTCATGTGTTTGTATTCCATATTCTCTTTCATCACTGTCGAAAGCTCGATATATCTCATAATTTTTGTTAACCTTAACACCCTTTCGGAGGTACAGAACTTCATGCCTTGATGGATATTTTAATGATTGTAATAGCATTTCGACACATTCAAAAGTCATTAATAATGAAACAAATTATAAGTTTAATAAAACTATTTCACATGGCAGGACCAAGGTTTTAAAAAGAGCTTTTTAGAAATAAAAAAATGATATAGCGTGAGAACCAAAATATTACCCAAAAAAATGAAGCGGTTTCAAAACATTCCCTTATATCTTCTCAAGCTGAAGTTGATGCAATCTTGAATGACTTTGGAATTACAGGGGTAGAAGCTATTCCACCTAGCGACAATGACACTATACAAAATCCTCCTGAGGGATATTCCGTTTATACCGCCATCCACATTTGGCATGGAGGTTTCATTCTATTTCCTGAATTTCTTTCAATATTCTTGAGCCACTATGGCATAACACCTGTTCAATTATCGCCAAATGTATAAACATTTCTAGTCTCCTTAGAGCTCAATGCCTTAGAATCGGGCATTCCCTCTCAAGCACTAAAGTTCTCAATTACTTTCTGCATATATTCAAGCTTAGCAATCTTACCAGCCAAATTTCAGGGCAAGCCCACAAAAAAAGTTAATTTCAAGGAGAGGTAACAAGTTCAAAGATTAGGAGACACGAATATTTTATGTCAAATGTTTTCCAAATATTAGTGGAGCTTTCTCTTTTCCTCATGAGTACATCATTACCATTTTTTTAATTAAATTATTTTCTTTAGTGCAATTATGTTTTCTTATTTGGCCTAGCCCTAAGGATATTAATGATGAAGGTAAGAGAATTGTGAAGCTGTTAACCGCTGCCACAAACAATCTCAGAAATAGGCTCACATTGCCGATCCGCTGCAACCTTTGGAAATATTCTCTCCTTCCAGAAGGCCAAAAGATTCTCGGACAACCTCCTCTTATCAAACTTACCTCCAAGAGCAAACGCTTCTTATCCTTCGGTGATCCCACAAATTTCTCATCTTTGTCTCTGATTTGTCCCAATCGACCTGGTAAACTTAAGTGTACCATTTGTAACTTACCGTTGTATTACTTTTTAGATTGCTTTGCTAATCTATGATTTTCAATTTTAACAGCTGCTCCTTCATCTGAACTATTCACAAGAGATCTTCTTCCACTACCTTCTCAAACTAGTGCTTTAGCTTTGACCTAAGCCATTGCAAGGCCAAGAATGCTCGCTAAAAGACAAATTTAGCAGAGTGACTGTAGAAGGTACATCTTCCAAGAAAATATACTGTTGATGAGCAGTCTTCACTTCCTCCAAAAGAGGGCGAATCTATTAATGTTGGAAAAAAAATCTAGAGGGTCATACTCTTGATGCTACTGCTGACCAACCCAGAATAACTTTTTCAAAGGATGACTTCATGTCTCACATTGTTGTATCCAATTCTCCCAGCGTCATTGTGCAGATGCAAAAGGATTTGGGACTTCAACTCCCTCTTGAGAGTTGAATCCGTCTAGACCCCATCATCGGTTTCTCCTAATGACTTTAAGAAGATTGTACAATCAACCATGAATTCTCCACCATTCGTCTCCATTCAACTGCCTTCCTCTATATCTGCTCCAACTAGTCATTGTCAATTCCTTATGAACAATAACCTCTGATATGTTCCATACTGCTTGATTTTTTTTATTACCATTATTTTTGAATCTTGACTTACGTTTTACTTTTCCTTTTAGATATCTAAAAGTCGATACTCGTTCCATGAAAATTTTCAAAGTTTTCCTTAAGTCATCTAAGCTTAAAGAAGAAGTCACAACTCTAAGTAACCAAATTACTTCGCTCGCTACTGCAAAAGATAATGCAGTGAGAGAATAAGGAAGGTTGAGTGCTTCACTTGCTCAAGCGGAATCTACAATTTCCATGGAGAAGAAGGCTAAAGAAATCTCAACCGATGAGATTTTAGCTTTGAAAATGAATCCGAAAGAATCGGAGGATGAAAAGGCCAGGATGAGTGCTAAACTTTTCTCTCTCAAGAAGAAATGTACATCTCTCAAAAAGAAATTGGAGAAGTAAAGGATTCCTTAGCCATGGCCATCAAGACCATTTCCGACACTAAGCGGAATGTGTGCCAATTTCTGAGCCCTTCTCTTAATTATATCATTGTAAATTCTTATGAGGATGCACACATGCTGGCTTATTCTGATAGTATAGAGAAGTTCCCTAACTTAAGCTTTCCCTTACTTGATCCTATATTGATCAATAGATTCATGGGCAAAATTAAAGAAATTGAGCAAGGGATTGAGGTCCCCGAGAGTGAATAAATTGATGTCTCAAAGCTTCAATCTTTCAAATCCCTCCTATAGACGAGGAGGAGAACGATGAAAATGATGAAGCCGTTGTTTAAGAAGTTGACGATGACAATGACCATGATAACCTTGATAATTGATGATAGAGGTCAGGGTTCAGGCGGTAATGGGGGTGATTATGATGGTTATTATGGAGGAGGTGACAATGATACTTCCAGCTTTAGAGAAAGATTCCTGATCCATATGCCCATGAAGCAAGTCAAACTGAACTTCCAGAATCATTTGATCTCCATGAAAAAGATGCCAATATTGATGTTTGAGAACATGAGGTGAAAAGTCAAACAATAAAAACTTAAATCCCTATTTCCCAAGTATGAAATTATTTGTCTAAATTGCTTTCGCTTACAAGATAGTAGTAACCGATATTTTCCCATTTTAGATAAAGAAGAAATCCATTCATCTTTACAAACAAAGCTTGAAAGGAAACAGGCGGAAATAAACAATCTATATATGGAGTTGGGTATACAATCAAAGGAACATAACTCTCTCTCTGACAAGTATTATTAGCTTAATAAAAGTGCTGCAGTGCATCTTTCAAAGATCAAGAAGCGACCCCTTGATTGAAAAAGGTGCTCCTTCATTATGATAAGCTCCTAAAAGGGAACGTGGATTGATAACGCTCTTTTGGATGTTAGTAGAGGATAAGATGTCCTAGTAGACTTCCTATATAAAGCTTATTGGAGACATTCGACAATTGATTTTTCATACTTGGGTGATTTATGTGGGGGTCTAATTAGATATCTACATAGGTATTTAGATGTATTTGGATTTGTTCCTTATCCGAGGGCTTGCTAGAGTTTACCGCGAGTCAATTCAGTCCCTCGTGAATTTCCTTTAGAAAAAATAAAATATTATAATGATAAATTCATTTCCGAATTGTTTAAAAAACAACTTTTTTAAAAACCAGACGAAAATTTGTAATCATGTAACATTATTGAATGGTGAATTTTCTGTACAGTTTTCTTTTATACCTAGTCATATGTTCTTACGTTATTATAGAATAAATGTCTCATAAGGAACCTTGTTTATAGATATTACTTAGGAAAAAAAGTCAAATTAAGAAGAGATTACTTGGAAAGGACTCACTCTTGAAATCCTTATGATTGTTAGATATTACTTTCTTAGGGATCTACAGAAGCTTTATATGAAACGTCCCCGCTTTTTCTTTGATTTTTTAGGCAAAGAAAAGGAGAAACTTTTTAAGTAGATTCGATCATATCATACAAAACTTATTTTTGGTCGTGATAGTCCTCTAGTCGGAGAATGGGATTATAGCAAATGTCGCCTAGTTATTACCTTAAAAGGATTTAATCCACCTTCAAATCAAGAATCACTCTTTCTACTAACTGTATGAATAAAGTTAAAATTGTTGTTTATATACTTTAAGTGCGGTAAGGCAAAGCATGTACTTAATTATAACATTTGTAGGATCATTTTCACCCTAGAGGGGGTAGCGATGAATAGGGTGATACTAAAGTTAATACAGAAATAAAAATAATAACAGAAAGTAATGTAAAAGAGATCACACACAAATTTACCCAACTTCTGCAAAACCCTGCCTACATGCTGCCCCCAAGATTTCTACTAGAAATCAAGTAGTCGGACACTTACAAACAAGCGTAAACTTGCGACACTCACTAACTTGACTAATATAACTCTAAGCTCAAAACCCTATCACAACTCAGCCACTGAGTTGCGAATTCTCAAACAACGCCCTGTATTTTGTACCTAGTTACAACTAGAAGATTACACAAATTAAAAAAAAGATACAAAATACAAATAAAAAATAAATAAAACCCTATTTATAATCTTAAGCTCAATAGAATTAACATTCCCAAAGTAAATAATTAAAGAGAACTTGTTTCCCCCTTTTCTTTTGTTAATGCTTCGGCCACTTTATTTTCCTCTTCAAAAATTAGAATTCTGATCATTTGAGCCACCGCTTGATAAATTGAAGCTCGAATTGTTTGCTAGTATGCTCTCAATTCACTTCGATGCTTCTTTAATCAGCTAAATTGTTCATGGCTGCTTCAAATATGTCGAGCAAGAATGATATGAATTGGTGCGTTATTTTTTCTTTTTCGATTTTGATTTTTCTCGACTTTGATTTGAGTTTATTGATTTATTTTAGGGCTTTATGTACTATTTCTTGAATTCGAATCGAAAGTCGCCGATGATGAATTTGGGTTAAATAGGGAACGAAACCCTAAAATCATGTTCGTATATTTTGTTTTGAATTCTTCAATTTATCCGCTTGGCCATTTGATTTTTTCTTGAACATCTATGATGATTTTGATTTGTTCATTTGATTGAAGTTAACTCTGATGAATTTGAATTTGAATGAATTGCTTTGGGTCGGCTCTTGTAATTCAAAATTTGAATATTTAAGATAAAATTGACTTGGTTATTTTGAAAATCCCCTGCGACATTAAACCATTTTTTAAATTTTGGTTGAACACTTCAATACAGTTTTACATTGACCATTACTTTTTTAAACTCCTCCTTGACTTGTTCGAATTGCTACTCTCTCTGTTCACCCAAGTGATAGTTTCTTTGAGTCATCTGGTCTTGTTAGCCCTATATTGCTTCGAGTTCTATGATGGTCTCCATACATACATACATACATACATACATACGTACATGTATGTATGTATGTATGTATACATGCGTGCGATTGACTTGATTTGCACTGGCTTGTTATATATTTGTGTGTTACCTGCTGCTTTGATCATGTTTGGTTCCTTGTATTTAAAATCTGGTTGTAGTGTGTTCCTATGCTACATGTGCACCACTTTGTACATGTGTTTTGCTTTCCATTTCACTTGAGTTTACATTGTTTTCAAGAGCATTACAGTCTGGTGCACTTGATATGATTCTGGTGCACTGCCCTGATCTTGTTACAATGGCTTGTTTAGACTGAGCGCTTGCATATTGTTTGGTCTGGTACTTCATGTTGTTATCTTCCTTATTCTTCAACATTTTGAAGTTCAAACTCGTCTTGTTTGGGTCATGCCTAAATGATTTTCTTTGCATTTAAATTGTCTAGATGCCTAAACGCGTATTTGTCTGATGCTAAACTTTCTACATGCCTCTGAACTGGTCTGGTCTGGTTTGAATGCATGTTGAGTTATTTTGGCCGAGACTTCATGTAGTTTTGAGTCTGCACTTTTGTTGTTGTGAGCATTGTTGTTTTGTACTACATATTTTATTGCAGTCTGATCTGGTTTTTGTTGCTCTTGACCATTTCAGTGAACATGTACGCTCGAGTTTGTACTATTCATTTGCTTTTTGTTCCATTGTACTTGTGCTTGTACTTGATCATTCTGTGATGTTTTGTTTTTATATTGCATCTGAGTTGAATCCTACCTAGGCTTGGTTTGATATTGTGCTCAGCTGCCCCTGAAATTTTAATATTCAAGTGTATATCGATGTGCACGGCCTTGTGGCATTTAAAGTGATATACTATGCATGTCACAAGTTGTTCATGTATGATGAATTAAAAGAAAAATGATGACGAACAACCGAAATAATTGAGAAAAATATTGTTTTCAAAACATACACTTTATCAAGTCTTGCAAAATATTTTATTTTTCAATTTTACTATGTCAATGTTTATTTTGCAGATAATTTAGAGGCTTGATGAAGGTTGGAACAAAGTTGAAGATCAAAATACGAGTGAAGCGTGAATATGTAGTGAGGTGAAAATTTTGTGTTGTATAGTGAGACTTGTATTGTGATTGAAAATGTGTAAATGTATTGAGAGCTCAATTTTGTACTATTTGAATTTGTAATAAAATGTTTGTTTAAATAAAATATTTGTTTAAATATGAATACCGAGTTATTTATTTTATTCAATAAATATTTATTTAATTATGTGGAAAAATCAAATAGGACAATAACAAATACATTTAAACAAATACATATACATATGCAAACATATATACATATATATATATATATATGTATGTATTATCATCAAACAAAAATCATAGGTTATTGTATTCTACAATTTCCTCCTTTTGATGATAACAAACATATATTAAGTTTTTGACTCTATTAAGTGTATTTGGTCTTGATGAATTCTGTAAGCTCCCCCTATTTGAATACTCCCCCTACAACAAGGCTCCCCCTTTCACATATGCATGAAAAATATGCAAATAAAATAAAAAAACAAACGTAATGAGCCTAGATGAGAATATGCTATACAAATAGAAAATATGACTTATTTGCCAAAATCTTAACTTCTCTCTCCCCCTTTTGTTATCAACAAAAGAGTAATGGTATTAGAAAATAGAGATAAAGTGATAGACATTAATACAATATTAATACCTAATTGAGTATAAATTTTAAATTTAAAAAAAAAGCAAACAAAAATTATAAATACTCTACTAGGCACATATTCCATTTTAGAGTGATATGGGTGATGTCCGCATAGAAAAAATCATATAGTCGTATCCATTTGTGGTATATTTATGACAGGAATTTGAATACTTACTAACCATGCATAACTGTTAGGACATTTAAATGATATTAGTAGTATTCCCAATTTTTAAAAAATGAATCCCAAGTATCTTCTAACCATGCATAACCGTGAGGATTTTTAATTGAGACTAGAATCAACACGTTATTAATAATCAATTTTGATTTGTGTTCCATATATGCAAAACCGTGGGGACTTTTAAATGAGAATGAAAGCACATAATCAAATATTCCAAGTAGTTCACCCATGCATAACCACGAGGACTTTTAAATGAAAGTGGGTACTTTTGGATGATTTTATTGCTAATTAAAAAAAATGAATGATTTCATGTTTAAATACTACATTTTGACATACTATATAGGATTTTGATGAGTGGTTGCCATAGAAATATGATAGGAATAGAGATGGCTATGGAATGTTTTAACAACCATAGTTATTACAAATTTTGTTTAAAGAAATTTACTAAATATACCGTCTCAATTCATGATGTATGATTAATATCAACACTCACCTTTTTTTTCAATCACTATTTGTCTTTTTGATAATCAGTAGGGAGTTAGATTAATTAATATAGGCAGTTAAGATAAAATAAAATCAAATTTCTAAAATTCCTAAACCGAGGCGAAGTCTACAAAAACTATTTTCTGGAAGGGGTTTTGTAAAAATATATGCAAACTGAGAATCAGTTGAAATAAAATTTATGTAGATATTTTCTTTGGAAATATGATTTGTAATGATATGATGTCTAACATCTATACGCTTGGAGCAAGAATGATTTACATGATTATTTGTAAGATCAATTGCACTTTTGCTATAACACATAAGTGGGACACGTTTAAAATTTAGTCCATAGCCTTACAAAGTTTGTATCATCCATAAAATTTTAGCAAAGCAACTACTTAGAGCAATATACTCTGCCTCATTTGTAGATAATGCAATACAATTTTGTTTTCGACTTGACCATGCAACTACTAAAGGTCCCAACATAAAACACATTCCACGGGTACTCTTTCTATCGAGCAAACTACCAGCATAATCTGCATTCGAATACCCTTTTAACTCAAAATTACCACGGTTTGGACACCATAGACCAAACAGTGGGGTGTGCAACAGATACCTTATAATTTTTTTACAACTTTTAAATTGAGGTTCTTTTGGATTTGATTGAAACTGTGCACATAAACAAATAGCGAACATAATGTCTGGTCTAGAAGCAGTAAGATGAAGAACAATCCAATCATACCTCGATATTTCTTTTGATCGGCTATTTTACATTTTTCATCCTTGCTAAGTTTATTTGTTGTGCTCATAGTAGTTTTTTCAGGTTTAACATCTTTCAATCCAAATTCATTAACAAGCTCTTTGATATATTTTGTTTAGGAAATGAATGTACCTTTTTCTCTTTGTTTGGTTTAAAATCCTAAAAAGAATTTCAACTCTCCTACCAAGCTCGTTTCAAACTTTTTCCTGCATGACCTTTTCAAATTTCTCATACAAAAGGTTGTTAATGGCACCATAAATAATGTCATCAACATATATTTGAACAATCTAAAGGTCATCATTTTCATGCAATAGATATATATGTGTCAATGAAGCATTTTTGAACCCATTTTCAAGGAGATAAATGCTAAGACATTCATACCAAGCCCTAGGGGCCTGTTTTAATCCATATAGTGTCTTTTTTAAGTTTATATACATGGTTAGGGTATTCTTAACTTTCAAATCCTTCAGGTTGTTCAACAAATACATCCTCTTTCAAAATTCCATTAAGAAAATTACTTTTAATATACTTTTGTCTTAGTTTAAATCCTTTATGAAAAGCAAAAGCTAAAAATATTTTAATGGATTCTTGTCTTGCTACTGGTGCAAAAGTTTCATCAAAATCAATTCCTTCAACTTGATTATAGCCTTTAGCAACTAACCTAGCTTTGTTTCTAATCACATTTTCAGATTCATCATATTTATTTTTGAAAATCCATTTGGTTCCTACAACAGGATAATCATTAGGTCTAGGTGCTAGAATCCAAACATCATTTCGTTCAAATTGATTTAGCTCTTCTTGCGCAGCTATAAACCAACTCTCAACATTAAGAGTTGTATCTATGTCTTTCAGTTCCATTTCTAAAATGAATCCACTGTATAAACACAAATCACATAAATTTCTAAAAGAAGAACGAGTTTGAATACCTGCGGTAGGATTACCTATTACCGATTCTAGAGGATGATCTGCTTTGTATTTCAATCACTCTGGTTCTAGATTTCTTTGGACTTCTTCCGTTGTAGCAGTTTGTTTTCGATTTTCACTTTCATCCTTCTCCTTTTTGACATTGCTTTTGATTGTTTCCATGCTTTGATCATTAATGCCTTCATCAAATTTCACATTGGTTGATTCCATGATTGTTCTTTTCCTTTTGTTGTAAACTCTATACCTTTGCTTTTAGAAGAGTATCCCATGAATATGCCTTCATTTGCTTTGACTCAAATTTTCCCAGTTGATCACCTTTAATGATAATTTTACATTTATCTATGTTGTCCATCGTGACTCTGCCACCTTTGTACTTCTCTAGGCTAAGGAAATTTGATTTGTCGGTTATCATGTGCTTGGAATAGCCAAAATCCAGGTACCACTCTTGCCGTTCCTTAGCCTGCAAACACACCACCACAAAGAAAGATTTTTTTTCGACCTATTTGATTTTATAGGTCCATGAATGTTAGTGACAAAAGATTTTGAAAAACAGGTTTGCGTAGAACCAAAGTAGTTTATGTTTGTTCCTTTTGGCACCTAGATTTGTTTTACTTTAGGGGATTTTACATTCGTGCCTTTCAAAACCCAAATTGGTATGGTTTTCATGTGTTTGGGTCTATACCAATAATTGTTGTGATTGTGTCCAATTTTTCCAAAAATCGTGCACTTGGAATTGACATGATTAGTTTCACTTCTAACTCTTTCAGACTGAGTATACCCAAGTCCTTATCTAATATGATTAAAAGTTTTTTCCTTAATAGCATATTTAGCGATTTTTCTCCTTTTGAAAGTTTTTCTAAAGTTGTAGACAATTGTTGGAGTTGTGAGTGGAGAGATTCATTTTCATTCAATAACAAAGTGCACTTTTTAATTGAAATTTCTCTAGTATTTTAACTTTCTTTCAAAATCAGAATTTCATTTTCAAGCGATTTAATTTTAATTTCTGATTTTTATAATTCCTCTTCAAATAATGGACACTTATCACAATTAAAGCACTTATTTCTATAGTTTTGAACCATTTGATTAAGCTGCATATTTAGTTTTATCAAACTATCCTTTTGTGATTCAATTTTAGCATACTTCTCCTTAAGTCTTTCAAAACAGCCATTTATTTCACGAAAATATATAAGTAATTGAGAGTGAGTAAGTTTGATATCTTGCTTTGTTCATCGTCAATGCTGTCACTTATTTCTCCTCGAAGACTCAGACTTTCCTTTTCACTCTCACTGCTAGTGCTTTCATCATTATCTTCATCACTTTCTTTCCAAGTTGCTGCAAAACCTCTTCTTTTCGGTTTCTATTCTTTGTTAAGTTGATTTTGGGGACAATTTGACTTGACATGACTAGGTTTATTACACTTATGACAAATGATCTCCTGCACTTCTGAGTTGTCTAGAACATTAACAAATCTGTTCTTTAGTTATTGATTTAGAGCAGAATTTCCATATTTGTGGGTCTACCATTTGAATCTCTTTATTATTAGTTCCAGTTCAGCTGCCCCATCATCATCATCATTTTCACCTTCAGTTATTCTTTTGAGAGCTATTGATTTATTACTTGTATCTGTTCCTTCACGTTCTTCCTTGAATTTGATTTCTAGCTCATAAGCGGTGAGATTTCCGATGAGTTCTTCAACTTTAACTTGTTTCAGATGCTTTAATTCTTGAATGGCAGTCACTTTTGCTTCAAAATTTTATAGGAGAATTCTGAGAATTTTTTGGACTATTTCCAGCTCTATGTATGGTCTTTCTAGAGATTTTGATTTTTATACAAGATTAGAAAGTCGTCCATACATTTCTTTAACACTTTCATACTTTGCCCTTGTGAAGTTCTCGTACTTGCTACTAAGCATAGCAAGGCATGATTCTTTAACCTGGGAGGTTTCTTCATGAGTCATTTCAAGTGTGTGCAAATTTCCTACGTAGTTTTACAATGTGAAACATGATTAAATTCAATTTGATCTAATGAAGTAAATAATAGAATTCGTAGCTTTAACATTAGCATTTTGCTATTTATTTTCAAGATCTGTTTATTGATCCATAGGTTTTTCAACTTCTTGATTATCTACCATTATTGTTGGTGTCTTATAACCCGTTTAAACAATATTCCATGCATCTATGGTTTTTAGAAAAAAATTTCATTCTAATTTTCCAATAAGCATATTCACCATTGAACATGGATGGTCTAACTATGCACTGGCCATCAGCAAAAGCACTAATAAAAGAAACCATTTTTTGTAAAAAATTCAAATTAAAAAAAATGTTTTTGTTCCTAGCTCTGATACCATTTGTAGGTTCATTTTCACCCTAGAGGAGGGGTGAATAGGGTGATACTAAAATTAATGCGGAAATAAAAATAATAACGATAAGTAATACAGAAGAGATCACACATAAATTTACCTATCTTTCGCAAAACCTTGCCTACGTGCTGCCCTAAAGTTTCTACTAGAAATTAAGTAGTCGGACGCTCATCAACACGCGTAAACTTGTGACATTCGCTAACTTGACTAATCTAAATCTAAGCGTAAAACCCAAGCTTTCACTGGCTTGTTGAGACTGAGTGCTTGAATGTTGTTTGGTCTGGTACTTCATGTTGTTATATTCCTTGTTTATGTGCATTTTGAAGTTGAATCTGGTCTTGTTTCGGTTGTCTCTAAACGTGCAGACCGGTCTAGTTTAATATGATTGGGTGAAGTTTATATGCATGTACATTTGAGCATATAGATTATAAACTTGTTCTGCTGCTTCATTCAGTTCATGCTTGAATGATTTTATTTCCATTTAAGTTGTTTAGATGTCTGATCTTGTACTTGTCTAATGCTAAACTTTGTACATGCCTCTAAAGTGGTCCGGTCTAGTCTGAATGCACGTTCAGTTATTTTGGTTGAGACTTCATGTAGCTTTGAGTATGCGCTCTGGTTTACTCGGGTCAATCTGTTCTTTTCTTTCCTTTGTCCTTTGAAATATTGTTGTTGTGAGCATTGTTGTTTTTTACTACACATATTATTATAGTTTGACCTAGTTTTTGTTGCTCTTGACCATTTTATTGAACATGTACACTTGAGTCTACTGTGTTCATTTGATTATTTTTCCATTGTAACAAACCAAAAATTTTAATAAATAATTTTAATTCATTTTATTTGAAATTTGACTTTAATTATATAAAATTTGAAATTTTAATAATTTTCCAATGTAATTTTGGATTTTGTTTACGATTCAATTTCCAAATACAATAAAATAAATACTTTCTGAAATTTTTGTATTTTGGTCAACTGAAAGTCAAAGTTTAGCCACAGTTGAAAATTTTAAATTTGAGTTTTTAATATCTAATCTTTTTCTTTGAAGCGGGATATGATTCTGATATTCGTTCTGCTTTTCGTTTTGTCAAATTCGGCTTTATACTTTTTCAAATTGGATAAAATACAGCGTTTACATGCAAGTATTTTCTGTATTTTATTTTCTATTTTTCCTATGTTCATCTCTTTTTTGTTTTTCTATTTTATTTTATTTAGAATTTGATTTTATTTAGTGGATTTTGATTTTTTTATTTTTGATAAATGGCTTGGAAATTCAAATAGACTAGAGTTACATGCTTTAACTTATGACTTTTCCTTTGCCTGGCCTCTTCATTTTTTTCTAGCCATTCATTACCTCTTTATCCGTCCACTTCTATTAGCATTCACGTACAAAATTACTTCCCATCACATTCTCATTCACGATAAAAAAAGAGAAAGAATACAGTAAGTTCATGGCTTCTCCTTTCTTCTTTTCCTCTTTTTCCATTTGTTTTTCTTTTGTTTTCTTCCTCCTATGCTCGACCACACAATGCTATTGCCGACCACCACTCCACTCCACCACCAACCTGACTGACCATCACATGTACATCATCTCCTCCAATCATGGCCGTGACTCCATGGATCAATCCCATCATCAAAACTTGTTAATAACCCTAGCCGACCACCTTATTTCACCACTTCCTCTTTTATTAGCCGCGGCCACCCTTATTCCTCCACCATGTCTTGCCTTACCGCGACCTGACATGACCTGGCCACACCACCTAATGACCAGATCTACACCAGGCCTTGAACCACCCCATAGCTGGGCCATGTAGACAAAGATCCGAACCCAAAACTCTTGAATTGCTTGACCTCTAGCCTTCCATGCTTTGTGACTTGCATCTATGCACATTTCATTGTCCATAGCCATGCCAAAGACCACCTAACCAAGCCTAGTTGCCTCAAACACAATGTGACTGAGCCTACGTATGTGGTGGCCGAGCACTCTTGATGTTTAAAGCATGTTTATGTCATTTTATTTCACAAAACTTTCATTGTTTTAAATTTATAATCTTACGGGTTGAGATATATACTTATATTTATGATAATTATTTGGTTATAAGATTTGGATTTGGGTGCTACTTCTCCTCATATGTGATAACCCAAGTTTTTGAGCATCTAATAGTTGGATAACTCTCCGGTTTATAGATTGAACATATAAGAATTTTGATAATAAAGAATATTTTAATATAAATAATAGAAACTGAATTTTTATATTTGGGAAAAAACTATTATTTTCAAACAAATTAAATATATGTATTTTTATGTATATATTAGAAATAGGAAAAAATATTGATTTGAATTTAATTTGTAATTTGAAATGTTAATTTGATTTAATACTTTTGAAAATGATATATAAGATTCAAATTAAAGGTTCATTTGTTTTAATATTTCTCTCATTTTAATTTTATCATAAGATAAAATTGTTTTAAAATTTTATATAAGGAGTTAAACTAAAGTTCCCAAATTTATGAACACATGTTATATAGATTTGAATCAAAAGCATAAGTTATTTGTTAATAAATGTTTATTTGAATTCACATGAATATTTATTGAAATCCAAAGCTTATTTATATAAAATAAATATGCCTTATAATCATGTAATATTTCATAAATATTTATATAAGGCTTAAATAAATTTTAAAAAAAAACGAAAGAAATAACATTTAAAACATTTATAAAACATTAGGAAAATACTTTTGTAAATATTAATTAAAACATCATAACACTTGTAAGACAATTTAATTACTTGAAGGACAAATGTAAGTTTTATAACAAGTGGCATATTCAATTAAATTTTAATAAATATATTAAGAAGAAGATTAGTTTTTCTTTCTCAAACATTTTCTTTTCTTTGTTTTCACTTCTCAACTAAAATAATGGCAACCAGAAATTTACTTCAAATCTGAAATGAAAATTGCAAAATCAAAAGCATAGTAACATCTGAAAAATCAAATATGAATCAAATTGCAAACCTGCAACACCAAATCAACCTGCATTTCAAAAGGGATGATCTGCAGCAAGTTCATTTCAACTCCAACCTGCATGACGTTCAACTACAAGTTTCATCTTTAAAACCATCAAATTTATAAGCATGCAAGGGACCAATTTCATCAGCAAAGTAATTAAAGGAAATAAAAGCAATTTTTCAGAATAAATGTTCAAGAGCCTCAAAAAAAAAAACAACAAATGCTCTGCCTTGTTCAAACAGGTGAGTAACTTTCCTTTTTAAAAAATTAGTAGGTAAATTTGGATGCATAATAATAAATTTGAGATAAATGTATAATGTATGGTATGTACTGTGATTACATGCATGTTTAGCCTGCTAGTTGTTTTCATCATAGTATACTCTGCTTTCACCTTCCAGTTTTTTTTCAATTTCGTTTTAAAATTTCAAATCTTTTGACCTTGTCTCTGTTGAAGTTTAACATGCAAATCAAACTTGTTTGTTTAATTATAAACTTCATTTTAAAAGCCTATACTTAAGTCAAAAGGATAGGTGAATATCTCTGGAATACAAGAACAACAGAGAAAATTTAATATAAGTCAAAATTCAAAACTTTGTAAATCATAATTTAGGATTATAAAATGATTTCTTAATCAAAAATTAGATTTAAAAAACAGAAATCCTGATTTTTAGTTTGGGTTTAAAGAAGCATCTCTGAGTCGAACCAAATTTGAGTTTTTGGGTATTTATGGAAATCTCGAGGATTTGGAAGGCTGTAACTTGCTGTGATAATGCAAGGATGTTTGGCAAGTTGGAAAAAAATACTTGATTGGGTTGCATTTCAGTGTGGAAGATACGGTTGTGATTTGTAGTGGAGAACCCTAATTTTACTGGGTTTGGGAAAATCGATCATTTCGGTATTTTTAGTTGATCGAGTTCAACTATATCTTGGGTAACGGTAGATGATGGGTTGACAAGGTCGTCGCCGGAGTTTCAAAGGTGATGGTGGTCGGGGTTTCGAGGGGAAGACGTTGACGGGTTGGGATTGAAATGGTTATGTGTCTGTTCCAGGTGTAGTTTTTGAACTCGAATTTCAAGTTCAAGTTGTTTTGAGCGATCAGATGTTCGTGGTCAGATGAGAGTGTGAGAGGCGACTTGAGGAGTTCGTCAGAGGCGAGCGACGGTGGATGGCGTCGCCGTGCATGTGCACGAGCAGGGCGATGTATGTTGGTGATGTTGATTGCAGGGTTTGGTTGCCTCGCGATGGTCTCGGGAATTTGAGTTTTCTACTCGAAGCAAATAGGTCTCTGACTCGAAGTGATATTATGGAGGCTCATGTGCACAAGTGGTTTCAGTTTTTACAAATTGTAAACAGAAACCTGTTACAGTTTTTATTAGAATTTGAAGTAAAGTTTTAAAATATAAACTAAAATTAGTACTAAGTTTTAAAAACTTGAATTTAAATCTAAATTAAAATAGATCAAATCTTGGTTTTTGAAATAATTTTAAAATTTAAATTCTAGTTTGGTTTTAAATGGAAACAGGAAACCTGTTTTCTGTTTTTTAATTTAATGTAAAATTTAAAAATGCCAACTGAAAATTTAAACTAAGTTTAAAACCTGGAACTAAATATGAATTCAAACTAGTTGAATCTGAGTTTTGAATTAATTTAAATTTTGAAATTTAAATTTAGATTTGAAACTTTTTGGTATAAAATTATATGTGGGTTTGAATTTAAACTGTAAGTTTAAATTGATAAATTAGAAATTTAAAATAATTTTAAATTCTAGCTTTTAAATCTGGAATGTTTAAAGTATATGTTGATTTAAACTTTATATTCTTTAAAACTTTTATCTTATAAATGGTTATTCTTTTAACATATGAGATAAAAGATTTTAAATTGTTTAGAACCTTGTTTAGATAAAATTGTATTCATTTTTAAATCTTAAGTTTAAAATGAAAATTAAAGTGAAATTTAGAGTAAATTTGAAACAAGGTGTTTTTAAATACTTTAAATAAGTAAGAAGTGTTTTCTTAAATTAAGTTAGATCTTAAGAATCTGGATTCATTAAATTATTAAGATAAATAAGATGGGTAATTTATTATTTAATAAATTAATAATATGGATGGTTAATTAAGTAATTAAGAATTTAAATTAAATAATTAAGTCTTAAGGTTAATTAATTAAGGTTAATTTATAATTAAGAATTGTTAATTAATTTTAATTAATAATTAAGATCAATTTCTCAAGTGATTAAGGATTAATTAAACTGTAGTTAACATTTAATTAATTAAATAATTAGAGATTAATTAAGTGCTAATTAAATATTAATTAATTTGTAATTAATAATGATTAATATAAGTTAATTTCTTAATTAAGTAATTAATAATAGTTAATGAAGGTCATTGACTTAAGATTAACAATTAATTAATGAGATTAATTTTTATAATTAATTAGATTAATTAATAATAATCACTTATGAAATTGTTTATGAATTAATTACTTAATGTAATTAATTGGGTTAATGTAATTGGTTTAAATTAATTAATTAAGTTTAATTAATTTAAACACTTGATGATTGATAAATAATTACTTAATGTAATTAATGGAAGTGTAATTACTTAGGAAAGTAATTAATTGATGATTACTGAATGTAATTAAAGATGTTTAATGATGAAAGTAATTTGGATATAATTACTTTGTAATTAATCAAGGGATTAATTGAGGTAATTAATTAAGGGTAATTAACTTATGGAATGGGTAATTAAGGGATAAATAGAATGGTATTGGAAGCCTTTGATTAATTGTTATCCCTAAATATGTGGTTTGTGATGCTGTGTGATAAAATATGTTTGATTTAAACTGTGATGATGTGATTATCTATTGTTGATAAATTACTGTGACATCCTGTATTTAAAGTTGAATTGTATTTAACTTGGATAATTTAAGTTAAGATGACATTGGGTTCGACGAGACCGGAGTCAAGTATTATTAAATATCCGAAACCACTTCGATCCTTTATAGATTGATACGTGAAATCAATAAGCTGGTTGGAATGATTTAAGTACGTTGGACCATTTAACCTAAGTTTGGCTCTTAGAAATCGATGAGTGAAATAAGTAATGACTATAACAGCTTGTGAAGTTGTAAGTTGATATAAGTTACCCCGTCTTTACATAAATTATATGCTTTTGTATTCTATATGGGATTGGGTTTACTTACGCTGGTTTCCAGCCTGACCCGGGTGTTACTTTGATGTAACGCTCGGGTTAGTCCAAGTATTACAGATTTTCAGGTAAGGACGTTCTGGAGCTCAGGAGGCGAGCTGGATGGCAGGGATGTATGGAGAGTTTCCTCTATGATATTGTATATATCTGAGACATATTAAATTGTATCTATCCAATGTTGTATAAAATTGTTTGTAACTCTGATATATCGATGTAAATTGATAGGTACAGTTTTTCTTTGGTATAACTATTATTTATGTGATATTATATTTTATCCGCTGCGTATGTGAGACTTTGGATTTGGTTTTCTGTTCTTCTTATTCTATCTCTTTCTTCTTTTCTCTAACTATCTGGAATTTTCGAGATCGAAAATTACGGGTCGTTACATTTGGTATCAGAGCAGAAGGTTAAGCGAGAACCTTGGCTCTGGTGGGATGCTCATTAAGGAAAGGGTCGATGGTACCCTATAATGAGTTGAGTACATAAATATGAGAGAGCGTACTTGTTATTTTCTTATATAAAGGATTTTAAATGATTTCAAAAGTAAATGAATCTTATATAAGAAATAGATTATCTACTATATTAAGGAAATTGGTTGTAGTATTAATTAAATTAAAAGTAATAGTAAGAATTAAGTGGTAATAGAATTACAACCAAACTGAAATAAAATCTTGAAATTGGGAAAGGTTTCAGGATAAGGATAATCAATTAATTTATGTAATCAATTAAACTTTATTTAATGAGATTAATTAATGGAAATGATAAATAAAGAGGGAGTTACTTAATGAAGTAACTAGAGGTAAGTAACTTAAAGGACAATTACTTAATGAAGGGAATCAAGAAATAAGTTAATTACCGAATGTGATTAATTGGAATTAATTAATGTTGTAATTGATTTAAAGAAACAATAAATAATATTATTTAATGCAATTGAATGAAATGATCCTATTTCAAACAAGAGTTGTTTGAAAATTTAAAAGATTTTTTTTTTGAATTAAAACCAAAGGTGGTTTAAGATTTAAAGTAACCAGGTGTGTAAAAGAAGTAAACTCTAAGGTTGAGTTTTAAATTGGGAAAGAGATATGATACCTAAAGGTGATAAGTTTTAAACTTATAAGTAGGAAGATTATTAATGTGAAGTTAAATAAATTGAATGATCAAACTAGAAAAATTCAAGATGAAATTGGAATTTAACTTGGAAAGTTAAATGGTTGACTGTAATTGAGAGTTTGCGTGATCTCAAATTGGGTTTGAGATCTAGAAATTTAAAATGAATGGATGTTTTAAAAATAAATTAGATGATATCATCCTATTGTTGTTAAGAACCTTTAAACCGTGAATTGAATTGTTTAAAAACTTAAAAGGTAAATTGATTTAAAGGAATTAAATCAACATTTGAAGTATTAACTCGAATTTAAGTAATTTGAGATGGTTTAAAATTGGAATTTAAATTGAAATTAGTTCAAATTGAATTTGATTTGAAGTAATTGGAAGTGTGATTGAAGATGTATGAGTATAAAATTCAAATAGAAAGTTTGAATTGGATTAATTTGTAACGATTTGAAATTGAAGCAGATTCAATTTGATTTGGAAATGGGGTTTGAAATTGAGGTTAGTTCAAACTGGAGTTGAAATGAATTAAACAGGAACTAATTCAAATGAAATTTATTGAAATTAGTAGAAATTTGAGATCAAGGTTGAATAAAGTTAAATTTGGAGAGAAACTGAGGTTAATTCAACTTGAATAGGGGTTGAATCAATTTCAATAGAAATTGAAGATATTTAAATTGGAATTGGGTCAATTTAAAGCGAAGGAAATTTAAATTGAATTGATAAGAATGGAAATTGGGAAGTGAACAGTTTTGACTCTGAACTATTTTGTTTTAATATAAACCTTATTTTCCAAGCTATTTATTATATATACAACCTTTCTTTTAAAAGCCAAACTATCTTATACTTGTTTTACAATTATTTTTGAAACTGTTTAACAATTTTCTAACTATTTTATAAACTAATTATTATTTTCAACTACTAATTACTATTTTATAGCTATTTTACAGTTATTAAAAATTTCTATGACTATTTAACTATTTTTCAATTATTTTACAATTACTAAACTATTTTACACCTATTTTACAAACTAGTAATTATTTACCAACTACTTATCTATTTTTAAAATTTTCAAGCTATTTCCTAAATAAACTAGTTAGAGTTCAAACTGTTATTGGTTAAATACCCAATCGAGATAAGAATGGAGGTGATAATCAAATGGATTGAAGCAATTGTGAGTAAGTGAAGGATAATCAAAATGAATGTGAATAGAAATGGAATTGATTTGGCTAATAACCAATAAAGATAAATACGTAGGGTGTACGTATGTTATTCTATTCGCATAGTGATCTGATCCAGATTCGTGCACAGAATTTCGAGATAGTTATATCGATCCGAGTTGGAATTTTCTACTCGATTTTTGAAGACAAACCTGGATATGGATTGTTGATTGGTTCTGGATATTCTCTATCATAGTTATGACTATGCAAGGAGAATGACGGTTTTTGATCATGAAACCAGATCTGTGTCCGCACTAGGAAGTCGGGTGGACAATACTAGTTCGAAAGTGAAATTGTGTGATCGAGTGGGCGATCAAATTAGTATGGCGTACGAATGATATGTGCACATCATACGGATTTGAATGAAATTTATATTTAAGGGAGTAATCAAATTTGAATATTTTATTTTGAATAAAAAAAGTTAAATATCTTTGTTTTATAAAATGAAACTCCCCTGATGAATCTTTTGCCAAAAAGAAAGGATATTGGAAGTGTTTGAAGTATAAAAGGATTTTATACAGGTTTATAATGGTCCAAAGATTTTTATAAAGGATTTTATATATATCTCTATATATAAAGGATCATATGAGGATTTTGGAAAAAGGTTTTGGGAACCTATGGATTTGGAAAGGCTTTGATTTTTGGGTAAAACCAATATTGAATTTGGAAAGCCTAATTTAAGAATTATCGATTTTGGAATAATCGATTTTGTGTAAAGGAGCTTGGTATGAGATCATACTAGGTATATTATTTAAAGATACTATATATGTATAGTATAAAATGTTTTAATGATGGCTCTGGAGAAAAAGGCGCTCCCTTGGAATGGACTTCTCAGGAGTACCATCGGGTGGTGCTGCCTTGAGCCCTAAGGGGGGTTCTAAAGTTGATCCTGTGAGGAGTACGGACAAACTAGTTCCTGAGGATTTTTGGGTAGCGAAAGTCGAGGGCGCTGATGCCTACAGGGGCATTTGGGTTAATGCTGTGACGACAGTGTAACTCAATGTCACTGCGATCTACTGTGGGGACCATAGCGAAAATCGTGTGGAGGATGAGTGCCAACAGTCAACACTTGATTTTGCCGGGAAGACAACGCAACATCGGTAAACTGTGATCTATAGTCAAGTGGAGTGGAGAAGTTTCATTCTTTTGGCAGCGAAATTCGAGGGTGTTGATGCCTATAGTTATATGGGTTTTTGCTGTGATAGCTACGTAACCCCAGTTGTATCTGCGATCTGTAGCGGGTTCCATAGTGTAATCGAGGGGCACGGAGGCCTACAGTTATCTGTGGATTTTGTCGGGACGGCAACGTAACCATCGGGTTAACTGCGACCATGGATGGGGCTGATGATTTCCAGAGCATCCTCACTAAAGATATTTCCTCTATTTTCAAAATTGTTTTCTAGATTTCCAATAAAAATTATTTTCCACGCATTTTCACTGGATGTTGAAAACAGGTCTGCTAAGTACTTATAGATTTTTAGTTGTACGCCTGATCAACGTATGACCAAATTTCTATAAGAACAAGGATGGACTGTTGAAACATCGAGTTATAAAAGTATTTTTACAAAACTATTTTAGAAATATTATACTGATTTTAAAAGTGTTTTAAAATGATCAAAGAATATTTTAACTGTTTTTAAAATATTTAATAAATTCTGGCTTTGTTTCTTTTCGAGGACGAAAAGATTCTAAGGGGGGAGGAATGTGATAACCCGAGTTTTTGAGCACTAATAGTTGGATAACTCTCTGGTTTATAGATTGAACAGATAAGAATTTTGATAATAAAGAATATCTGAATATAAATAATAGAAACTGAATTTTTATATCTGGGAAAAAACTATTATTTTCGAACAAATTAAATATATGTATTTTTATGTATATATTAGAATTAGGAAAAAATATTGATTTGAATTTAATTTGTAATTTGAAATGTTAATTTTATTTAATACTTTTGAAAATGATATATTAGATTCAAATTAAAGGTTCATTTGTTTTAATATTTCTTTCATTTTAATTTTATCATAAGATAAAATTGTTATAAAATTTTATATAAGGAGTTAAACTAAAGTTCTCAAATTTATAAACACATGTTATATAGATTTGAATCAAAAGCATAAGTTATTTGTTAATAAATGTTTATTTGAATTCACATGAATATTTATTGAAATCCAAAGCTTATTTATATAAAATAAATATGCCTTATAATCACGTAATATTTCATCAATATTTATATAAGGCTTAAATAAATTTAAAAAAAAAGAGAAAGAAATAACATTTAAAACATTTATAAAACATTTGGAAAATACTTTTGTAAATATTAATTAAAACATCATAACACTTGTAAGACAATTTAATTACTTGAAGGACAAATGTAAGTCTTATAACAAGTGGCATATTCAATTAAATTTTAATAAATATATTAAGAAGAAGATTAGTTTTTCTTTCTCAAACATTTTCCATTATTTGTTTTCACTTCCCAACTAAAATAATGGCAACCAGAAATTTACTTCAAATCTGAAATGAAAACTGCAAAATCAAAAGCAAAGTAACATCTGAAAAATCAAATATGAATCAAATTGCAAACCTGCAACACCAAATCAACCTGCATTTCAAAAGGGATGATCTGCAGCAAGTTCATTTCAACTCCAACCTGCATGACATTCAACTACAAGTTTCATCTTTAAAACCATCAAATTTATAAGCATGCAAGGGACCAATTTCATCAGCAAAGTAATTAAAGGAAATAAAAGCAATTTTTCAGAATAAATGTTCAAGAGCCTGAAAAAAAAACAACAATTGCTCTGCCTTGTTCAAACAGGTGAGTAACTTTCCTTTTTAAAAAATTAGTAGGTAAATTTGGATGCATAATAATAAATTTGAGATAAATGTGTAATGTATGGTATGTACTGTGATTACATGCATGTTTAGCCTGCTAGTTGTTTTCATCATAGTATACTCTGCTTTCACCTTCCAGTTTTTTTTCAATTTTGTTTTAAAATTTCAAATCTTTTGACCTTGTCTCTGTTGAAGTTTAACATGCAAATCAAACTTGTTTGTTTAGTTATAAACTTCATTTTAAAAGCCTGTACTTATGTCAAAAGGATAGGTGAATATCTCTGGAATACAAGAACGACAGAGAAAATTTAATATAAGTCAAAATTCAAAACTTTGTAAATCATAATTCAAGATTATAAAATGATTTCTTAATCAAAAACTAGATTTTGTTAAAAAACAGAAATCCTGATTTTTAGTTTGGGTTTAAAGAAGCATCTCTGAGTTGAACCAAATTTGAGTTTTTGGGTATTTATGGAAATCTCGAGGATTTGGAAGGCTGTAACTTGCTGTGATGATACAAGGATGTTTGGGAAGTTGGAAAAAATACTTGATTGGGTTGCATTTCAGTGTGGAAGATGCGGTTGTGATTTGTAGTGGAGAACCCTAATTTTACTGGGTTTGGGAAAATCGATCATTTCGGTATTTTTAGTTGATCGAGTTCAACTGTATTTTGGGTAACGGTAGATGATGGGTTGACAAGGTCGTCGCCGGAGTTTCAAAGGTGATGGTGGTCGGGTTTTCGAGGGGAAGACGTTGACAGGTTGGGATTGAAATGGTTATGTGTGTGTTCCAGGTGTAGTTTTTGAACTCGAATTTCAAGTTCGAGTTGTTTTGAGCGATCAGATGTTCGTGGTCAGATGAGAGTGTGAGAGGCAACTTGAGGAGTTCGTCAGAGGCGAGCGACGGTGGATGGCGTCGCCGTGCATGTGCACGAGAAGGGCGATGTATGTTGGTGATGTTGATTGCAGGGTTTGGTTGCCTCGCGATGGTCTTTGGAATTTGAGTTTTCTACTCGAAGCAAATAGGTCTCTGACTCGAAGTGATATTATGGAGGCTCATGTGTACAAGTGGTTTCAGGTTTCATGTTTTACAAATTGTGAACAGAAACCCGTTACAGTTTTTTTTAGAATTTGAAGTAAAATTTTAAAATATAAACTAAAATTAGAACTAAGTTTTAAAAACTTGAATTTAAATCTAAATTAAAATAGTTCAAATCTTGGTTTTTGAAATAATTTTAAATTTTAAATTCTAGTTTGGTTTTAAATGAAAACAAGAAACCTGTTTTCTGTTTTTTAATTTAAAGTAAAATTTAAAAATGCCAACTGAAAATTTAAACTAAGTTTAAAACCTGAAACTAAATATGAATTCAAACTAGTTGAATCTGAGTTTTGAATTAATTTAAATTTTGAAATTTAAATTTAGATTTGAAACTTTTTGGTATAAAAGTATATGTGGGTTTGAATTTAAACTGTAAGTTTAAATTGATAAATTAGAAATTTAAAATAATTTTAAATTCTAGCTTTTAAATCTGGAATGTTTAAAGTATATGTTGATTTGAACTTTATATTCTTTAAAACTTTTATCTTATAAATGGTTATTCTTTTAACATATGAGATAAAAGATTTTAAATTGTTTAGAACCTTGTTTAGATAAAATTGTATTCATTTTTAAATCTTAAGTTTAAAATGAAAATTAAAGTGAAATTTAAAGTAAATTTGAAACAAGGTGTTTTTAAACACTTTAAATAAGTAAGAAGTGTTTTCTTAAATTAAGTTAGATCTTAAGAATCTGGATTCATTAAATTATTAAGATAAATAAGATGGGTAATTTATTATTTAATAAATTAATAATATGGATGGTTAATTAAGTAATTAAGAATTTAAATTAAATAATTAAGTCTTAAGGTTAATTAATTAAGGTTAATTTATAATTAAGAATTGTTAATTAATTTTAATTAATAATTAAGATCAATTTCTCAAGTGATTAAGGATTAATTAAATTATAGCTAACATTTAATTAATTAAATAATTAGAGATTAATTAAGTGCTAATTAAATATTAATTAATTTGTAATTAATAATGATTAATATAAGTTAATTTCTTAATTAAGTAATTAAGAATAGTTAATGAAGGTCATTGACTTAAGATTATTTAACAATCAATTAATGAGATTACTTTTGATAATTAATTAGATTAATTAATAATAATCACTTATGAAATTGTTCATGAATTAATTACTTAATGTAATTAATTGGGTCAATGTAATTGGTTTAAATTAATTAAGTTTAATTAATTTAAACACTTGATGATTGATAAATAATTACTTAATGTAATTAATGGAAGTGTAATTACTTAGGAAAGTAATTAATTGATAATTACTGAATGTAATTAAAGATGTTTAATGATGAAAGTAATTTGGATATAATTACTTTGTAATTAATCAAGGGATTAATTGAGGTAATTAATTAAGTGTAATTAACTTATGGAATGAGTAACTAAAGGGATAAATAGAATGGTATTGGAAGCCTTTGATTAATTGTTATCCCTAAATATGTGGTTCGTGATGCTGTGTGATAAAATATGTTTGATTTAAACTGTGATGATGTGATTATCTATTGTTGATAAATTACTGTGATATCCTATATTTAAAGTTGAATTGTATTTAACTTGGATAATTTAAGTTAAGATGACATTGGTTTCGAAGAGACCGGAGTCGGGTATTATTAAATATCCGAAACCACTTCGATCCTTTATAGATTGATATGTGAAATCAATAAGCTGGTTGGAATGATTTAAGTACGTTGGACCATTTAACCTAAGTTTGGCTCTTAGAAATCAATGAGTGAAATAAGTAATGACTATAACAGCTTGTGAAGTTGTAAATTGATATAAGTTACCCCGGGTTTACATAAATTATATGCTTTTGTATTCATGTGAGATTGGGTTTACTCACGCTGGTTTCCAGCCTGACCCGGGTGTTACTTTGATGTAATGCTCGGGTCAGTCCGAGTATTACAGATTTTCAGGTAAGGACGTTTTGGAGCTCAGGAGGCGAGCTGGATGGCAGGGACGTATGGAGAGTTTCCTCTATGATATTGTATATATCTGAGACATATTAAATTGTATCTATCCAATGTTGTATAAAATTGTTTGTAACTCTGATATATCGATGTAAATTGATAGGTACAGTTTTTCTTTGGTATAACTATTATTTATGTGATATTATATTTTATCCGCTGCGTATGTGAGACTTTGGATTTGGTTTTCTATTCTTCTTATTCTATCACTTTCTTCTTTTCTCTAACTATCTGGAATTTACGGGATCGAAAATTATGGGTCGTTACATCATATCTAGTCGTGCCTTTTCATGCTTTGCAGAGTTTGGATTTGTGTTTTGAATTTGATCTCTAGCTTTAGAAGGTGAGTTATTCACTTTAGACAATCGTACTTATATAAACGTGAGATAATGTCACTTGAATTGTAATAGTTGGTATGCTATGTTCTATGCTTACATCTGCCTGTTATCTGACATTATATGATGATATTATCTGATTATATCTGTTGTACCACCTGACACCATATGATATGTTTTACTGTTTATTTATTTACTGTTTCCCACACTACAAGTTCCCTGTAGAATAGAATCACCATGCGTTTAAATGATATATACCCGAACGGACATAAGAATAAGGAAAAATTGCTGTGAGATGATATGATAGGCTCAAGCAATTTTTATTTAGTTTATTTGACTTGGTATTGCGGGTTTGAATTAGTGATAGAACGCAAATTTTTCTTTTTAAATTACGGATCGAAATGATATATATATATATCCGTATTACTTGACCTAGGTTAGAAAATTATATACAGACTCATGGTTAATATTAAATATTTTCTGAAGATTATTAAGTATTTTTGAAATATAAAATATGAGATTTTAACTTAAACTGGATTTAAACGATTTAAATAAATGTTATAGCGATTTCTATAAGTTAAATTGTATAAGCAAATTAATGATTAAAAGGTAAATTTTTATTGGACTTAGCAATTGAAAATTTTGGGATTAAATGGAATTTCAAGCTTAACTTAGTGATGAGAATATTTCATTTATGAAATGGATATTTTAAATAAAGTATTAAGTAATTGTTGAAATAAGAGTTAAGTAATCTATAAAATATATGAGTTAACAAATGAATTTTAATTTATATTGGATATTTATTAATAAAATGTTATTTTATTAAAATTATAAGTTAAGTAATATCCAAATAAATAATTTTGAAAAGCGAAATAAGTTTGATAAGTTAAAAATGAGAAAAGTTAAAGATGCATTGTTCTTAAAGGGTATAGTAAAACTTATAACAGAAATTGTAGCGTTTCAAAAATGCTATGGTTTAATGAACTATGTTTTGGATACACTAATATATCTACAGTAGCATTTTTAATTTAACATTCCCCTTTTTAAATCAAATTGAAATTGGAAATAATTTAATTTTGGATTTAATTGTGAATTTATTTTGAATTTGAAGTATAAAAATAAAATTGGATTAAATTTTAAGCTGGAAGTTCTAAGAATGAAATATATCGTGAATAGGATTTTTGGGTATATTTGAATTTTCCAAAATAAATAAGGTGTATGTTTATTTATATAAATAGAGTATCACTTGAAATCTGATTTTGAGATTGAAATTCAATAATTAATATTTTTATAGAATTAATTGGATTTACAGTTGTATTTTGGAAAAACAATATATATGTATAAAAAAATAATTTTTTAAATGAACTATGGATTTGGATTTTGTAAAAATTAAATAAGATGTATCTTTATTCATATAAATCTATTTTAATTTAGAATTTGATTATAAATATCTTATAAGTAGATATTGGATTTATTAAACTTCATGTTTCAAGGAACCAATATATATGGATATATAGTTATTTGATAGTAATGGATAATTTGATTTTAAATCATGTGTTGTTAAATTGTATAAGTACAAAAAAAGAATGTAAGGAGAACAAAATAGATAAACATGTTTTATAAATTAAAATAAACTGAGGATTATATATAGAGGATTATTTATTAATTGTTTTCAATACATTCTCCTTTTTAAATTGTATAAGATTTGATAAAGAGTTTAAGATACATTTTCTCTTAAAATGAATAACTATAGTTAGTATATTTATAAACATAAAAAAATGATTCATAAATTGAAATTAAGTAGGGATTTTTAGCATAAATTCTAAATAAACTAGAGTGAGTGGTTTAAACATAAAAATGATGGCATTTAACACTTGTGAAATAAACTAAAAACATGCATAACAAATGTTAGATTAGTAAAGACATATGGCAAGAAATATTTTTCTTTGATTTGAAAATTTTATTAACATGCATCAAAAGAAAAAAATTAACAAAGAAATAACCAGGCTCATTCAGTCCCACTTCAAAAAAGAAAAACTTGGTAACTGAAATTCAAAACAAAAGTATGCAGCAAATTCAAGTTGCAATTCAAATCGAGTTCTAGATCAAAATTTGTTCCAGGTCCTCTGTTTTAACATCAAATTCCAATTTCAAATGCAAAGTAATATTCAAATCTGGAAGCAGTTCATCCTGGAAATCAAAAACAAAATCTGGACAAAGTATGATCAAGCAGCGTCATCCTGAATCAACATGCAGTTTTCAAATCTGGAAAGAAATCAGAATAAAAATCAAACGACTTGGAACTCAAGGAAAAGTAAATAATTAAGCTAGTTCAACTCAATCTGGATTCAGATCACTTCAACTCTCAGGATGCAAATCAAAGGAAAAATCAAGTCCTGACAAAAAAATTTAAATTTCCTGGCTCTGCTTTTAGTTACAGGTGAGCAACTATTAAACCCACACACATTTTGATCTGCATATAATCAATGTTGATGTTTTTTGTCAAATAGGTTTGCAAGAGTGTGAATATGCCTCTATGTATATAAATTATGCTGTGCATGTTTGAAACAGGGAAATAAACCCCTGTTCTTTGTACTGGTTTTAAAATCAAAACTTAGAAGAAAAAATATCTTCCTCTGATCTTTGTTAAGCATCAGGTTCTAAATGAAATATGATTGCTTAATCAATATTTAAGTTTTAAAAATATTTTCAAGCATTAAAAATAAATGAGACAACTAGAAGTAAAAGAACAGTAACTTAAATTTCTTTTTTAAAATTTGCTTTATTAAAATTTGAGATTTGATTGCAAGATCGTGTTCATCTTTATAAGCCATGAATTTTAAGTTTTAAGTCAAGATTTTTAGTTGTATAAATCGTGGGAAATTGTGATACGATCAGAATATGTAAATTAGTCAAATTCCGGCAATCTCGCGATTTTGAAGCATCGGGTTTTGGGCAAATGGTTGTTAGTCGATCGATGATCGATGGAAAAATATTTAGTGGATTTCTCGAGCACTGTGGTGGCGTAACGGAGGTGAACTAGGGTTTAGGCCCGGTTTTGAGTAGCGATGGTTCTCGAAGTTACCGGGGCGTCGTCGTTGAATCGGTCGGGATCTGTCATGTGGGAAAAGGAAAAGGGTGGTCAGACGAAGTTTGTGGCAATGGACCATGGCTTCCAGTAGCTTGTGGTGATCGAACGAGGGGAAGAAGAGGTGGTCCTAGTTCCAGCAATGATCGGCATTACTCAATTTTGTTTTACAGCTTGATCGATAGCTTTGGGGGGTCGAAGCGATTTAGGGTTGCGTTGCCAACTTGAAGGTGGCCTGAGCAATGATCAGAGAGAAGGGGACGCCGTGTGCACGTGCACGGCATTGGCTGTGCTGTGCATCGGTTTGTTTCGAGAGGGAAGATGAAGCTCTCGGGTGGGAACTCGGGAAATATAAGTGTGCAGCTCGAGTTGTTTTCGATGTTTAGTGGGGTTTTTTAGCAGTGCTGATTTTAGATCAGCGTGTTTTTAGAGAAAAAACAAGAAGAAGAAGGAGAAAGAATGACCCCAAGTTTTACTCGAGAAAGATTACTTTGGGCTCGAGTTGATACCCGAAGCAATTGAAAGATTAAACCATTTTAAGTTTAAAAGGAAAGCAGGTTTAAAATTTAGATTAAATGTAGTTTAAATAATTTTATGATGGTGTTTTTCAATTTATTTGATTAAAAGAAGTTATAACTTGCTTAACCTAATTTTGTTAAGTTAAATGTTTATTTTATTACTTGATTTAATTTATAAAAGGTTATTAACGATAATTACTTTATGTAATGATTAAATAAAGTTAAATTAATGACAAGTAATTAAAGGTAGTTAATTACTTAAGGATAATTACTTATTTAAAGGAAATTAGTGATCAAAGTTAATTAATCAAGCGATTAAAACTAATTTGTGATTATCAATGTGGAGGATGTTTTGAAATTGTTAATTAACTTTTAAAGGTTAAGTTAAATTTAGTTCTTAAAGGAAATTAATTACTTATAGTTAATTACTTAATAAAAGTAATTAAGATAAATTAATTTATAATTTAGTTTAATAAATTAAGTAATCAATGAATAATTAAATAAAAAATAAAATAATTACTTAATGAAAGTAATTAAGGATTGATAATTGATGATTAAAGATTGATTAATCAAGTGTTTAAAAGTTAATTAATTTAAAGAATAATTAATTAATGTGATTAATTTATTAAGGTAATTAATTTGTGAATAATTAATTAATTAAAGGTTAATTAATTAAAGAAGTTAATTAAAGGCTAATTAATAAATTAATAATTAAAGGTGGATTAATTTCTAATTTATTAAGGTAAATTAATTGCTAGTTAATTTATGGTTAACGATGACTAACTGATTAAGAATAATCACTTGTTACAATTAATTAAGGGTAATTAATTAATGTGATAAATTAATTAAAGGTTAATTAATTAATAAAGGTGATTAAGGGATGATTATTGATTAAGGGTTAACTAATTATTGTAATTAATTAAGAATAATGAATTAAATGGTTTGTAATTAATTAACATTAATTAACCAAGATTATTGACTAATCTAATTTTGATTAATCAGATAATTAATTGATATTACTTATGGAGGTTTGGATTGGATGATTTAATTGTTTGATATCCCTGATATATGATGCTTTGCATTATGAGTTATCCTAACTTGTGCTGTGATCTGTGATGTAATTTATTTATCAGTGATGTAATTTATTTATCAGTGATGTAATTTATTATCTACGATGAACTTATATTATTCATCCATGATCTCTAAATGAAGATAAACGTTATAGATTATAACGCTTATCAAATATATTGCTGTATTTGAATCTATAATGGTTGATGTCGTCGTACTATTGTGTGTAAAACCCCTGGACCACACTATACACACACAAATATGGATTTCACGAGGAAATCGGTTAAGTCACAGATATTTGAATGTAATATTTTAAAATGGTTTTTAAAGTTTGAATTTTGAATCCAAATGGTTTTGGAAATGAAATTGGGTTGAATTTGAAAAGGAGTTTTGAAGATAAAAGTTATTTTAAATAACTTGATTAGTTTGAAATTTGAAATGTTTTTATTTGAAATTGAATTCCATGATTTGGAAATTTTGGCTTAAAAAGCTATACAAGTTATAAAGGTGTTTATATGGGTTTTAAACCATTTAAAAAGTATTGGTTTGGGAATTTAAATTTAAACCCAAGTTTATACTTGAATGGCTTTAACTTAGGTAAATGTAATCAGTTTTTTCCAAAAGGAAACTATTTGTTACAATTAGTAACAGCTTTCATATACGGAAAGGTTTTTCAATTTTGTGTCGGAAAATTTGAAATGAAATTGTTTTGAAAGCTATGAATGAACCTTTGTGAAAGATTATTAAATCTTGTTTGGAAATCAAAGAAGATTTTAAATGGTGTGTCTTTTATATAAAAGATTTGAATTTGAAACGAGTTTGAAAACTATAAAACCTTTGATTTAAAGATTGAATGAGTTCCAAACTGAAATGGAAATTGTTTTGAAAAACTATGAATGAATCTTTGTGAAAGATTGTTAAGCTTTGTTTTGGAATCGAAGAGGATTCTAAATGGTGTATCTTTTATATATAGAAGATTTGAAACGGGAATTGTTTTGAAAGTTATGAACGAATCTTTGAAAATTGTTTTGAAAGCTATGAAATGAGTCTTTGATTTAAAGACCGGATGAGTTGATCCAATTTGAAATAGAATTGTTTTGAAAGGCTATGAATAAATCTTTGTGAAAGATTGGTGAACCTTGTTTTAAATTGAAAGTGGTCTTAAAGGTGAATCTTTTGTTTAAAAGATTTAAGTATGGAAATTGTTTAAACCATTGAAGGTTTTTGAAATGAATCTTTTTGTTTCAAAGATTGGAAATGGTAATTTGTTTTAACCATTTGAATAAAAGGTTTTGGGCTTTAAGCTGTGATTTAACTAAGACCCCAATATCCATATGTTCTTTTAATGTTGCGCTCATTATTCGGTTTAGCCAGGAGAGGACCTTGTGTCATACAACCCATTCTGAATAATGATACGACGTTATGGATAGCATTCGAAGATCGGTGGTGAAGAGCGGATATTTTCGAAAACGAAAGGATAACCCGTCGAATGTCTCTGCACCGAATGACCCCCGGTATAGAGATTTGATCACCCTTTGTGATGGGGAGTCTGGACGTGATTAGGGATTATCCGGATTTAAAGGGCTTCTTTGGAAGTGCCTTCAGTTCTATTCGAACCCGGAACAGACTTGTATGGATGTGTGTCTGACATTACACTTTGAGATATAAAACTAGAATCTATCAAATACATTTCTATTTGGTGACGGAGATTTATTCTCTTAGCTTAACACCCTTCTCTGAGATATATAAGCTCATAGGTTATGTAGTTGATGGTTACTAGTGATACATTCCCAATTTGGTAATGTGGCATACGAAGTGTTGCTAATCATTTGTTGATCAAAGTATGACTTTGTGAAAAAGTGTAGCTTTGTGGAAGAGACCTCATCGAGCCTCATAACCCGGTAATGGTCGAAACAGGAAAGATGCGGCAAGGTTTCAGGGGTAGCGCCCCTAGGGTATGACCATTCCTTCTGGAAAAGAGTGGTATCATGGTATGGAGCCCAGATACTTACTCATGTGGGTTCTGTAGTATATTTATTACTGTGTGATGTTGTTGGTGTAGAGGATCCTCGGATAAAGGTCGCAAACGATCGGGGGTGGCATATCTTAGGTTTTATTCCCCGTGAAGGGGGTAGCTGGCCTTGTGTTAGTAGAGAATTGAGGGATGGTTCTCGGAGCGTCCCTCCAAAGGCGTACCCATGTGGAAATGAGAAGTTCCTTGGCCTGACCATATGTTGGAAATCCAATCATCCAATACGCGCCTTGTATGGTTTTAGTTGTAGAACCTACCATGGTAGCTATAGTAGGCATACTACATTGGTACGTATGCTGGTTAAGATTAATATTATACTTTCGAAATGTTTTCTACTATGTACTAATAATAATATCAAATGGTGTTCGCGTAACAAGCATTTTTGGCTATCATAAGGAAAAATTTCCCCCAAGTGTGCGATTGCATGGTGTGTGTACTAGGAAGCTTTGGTAGTTTCATTTTCCAAAAAGCATTGCGGATTTTAATTTTTAAAATCTTTTGTTGTTTGTTCTAAAGTCTAAAATGTTTTTTTGCTCATACCAGTCTCATGACTGACCCGAAGTTTATTGTTCCCTTCCTAAACTCTGGGTGCCCAAAAATTTCCACCAGGCAGTCTAGAGTTTGGTTTTTCATATAATCAGATAGTAGATATCGATTTGGTAGCTTTTAGCTTTCTCTTTGGTATTCTTTGGAGATCTTGGATATTGGAGCCTTTGGATTCACGGAATGCACTTGCTTAGCTTTGTGCAACGTGATGGTGGTTCGGGCTAGTGGTTTGGAGTTTTGGCTTTGGAGAATTGGATTCGAGTTGCAGTTTGATATTGGAGTTATCTCTTTTGCTATTCGTTTTTCCGCTGTTGTTTATTATCTCTGATATTCTTGTATCATATATATCATTGTTGTATATTTGGATATTATATCATTGGAGTTGTATACGATATCCATTTCTTTTTCTTCCGCTATGTTGTTATACTTAATGTGTTATAAGCTCCAACGAGCCAGATTCGACGTTTGGATCTACGGCATTTGAATATGAATGTCGTATTCGGTGCCGATTTTCGAAGGTCGAGTCTGAATTTGAACTGTTTTTGTATACACTAATATACCTACAGTAGCATTTTTAAAGTGCTGTAGTTTCTGAAATTTGAACTGTTTTAAATACGCTAATATACCTACAGTAGCATTTTTAAAGTGCTGCAGTTTCTGAATTTGAACTGTTTTTGAATACACTAATATACCTACAGTAGAATTTTAAAAGTGCTGCAGTTTCTGAACTTTGAACTGTTTTGAATACACTAATATACCTACAGTAGCATTTTTAAAGTGCCGCAGTTTCTGAATTTGAACTGTTTTAGAGTACACTAATGTACCTACAGTAGCATTTTCAAAGTACTGCAATTTTTGAATTTGAACTGTTTTTGAATACACTAATATATCTATAGTAGCACTTTATAAGTGCCACAGTTTCTGAAAATTCAATGTTTGAAATTGTTCTAATTGATTGAATGAACTTAGAAAATGCTACAATTCTGGAAATTGGATATTTGATTTGAAAGGATAACGACTTCATATTTAAATGGTTTAAATGAATTATAGTGATTTGGAATATAAACCATTTTTGAAATTTATAACCATGGGTAATAATAACGTTCGGTTGTTAAAGAGACCGAGATCGAAAGTTGTCATACTCTCTGCCAACCCCGAAAACCACTTTAACAACCATGTACGCAGTGGAGATTCCAGAATGAAGTAGGATGGTGGCGACGTTCTATTGAGGTATGTACGAGGACCCGACTCCCAAGAGTTTGCATAAGGTGGCTAAAACAGGAGTCATTCCGGGCCAGTGAGGTGGCTCCTCTTATCGGACACACTTATTCGTATGACATTCTATTACTTTGTGATTGATTGGTGCGCACCTTTAATTTTGGGAGTGTGGCTCGAGGTGGGGGGTAGTTGCTGCTACGTGTCACCAGAAGTTCGGATGCGTAATTGGTATATCTACCCCGGCATTGCCTCATTGTGCTGTGTCACCTACCCTAGCGCGACTTGTACGAGTTCGATTTGTGTCGTACCTATGGAGTATTTGTGGTAGCCTCCCAATCTGGAGGTATGACGATACTGTATAGACTATTGGCACTATAAAATGTGTTAAGGGGAATATGGGTAACGCCTTAATGCGATCTTTAAATATATTATACTTAACTTCTAGACATTATTATAATAGCGTATATTACAACATAGTAAATAGTTTAACGGATCCTTAAAGGATGGGCGGTCCAAGCATCCTTTAAGTTAGTTATGCAATTTATATTACAGTTCACTTGAGTTGGTTTACACTGTATAAGTATGTATGTCCAGACTCGAGTTTATTTTCTTACGCTCGGGTCAGCCAGAGTATCAGCTTTGGAATTCACCTTCTGGAGCTAGGATTTGCTGGAGATCATCATTTATCTAGTTGTTATCTATTTTCGCTCAGTATTTTTCTATTCAGCTTATGTATTGGTGAACATTTATGTATTGGGATTTCTGTTGTATTTACTTTTCAAACTATGGTATTTTTACTGTTTTGGAGACTGTTTTTGTAGTAGCTTTATGAACTATTACTGTTATTTAATTTCCGCTGCAAGTTATTCTGATTTATCAGTTCTGTGATTCTGTGTTTGGCTTTATTTGTTCCAAGTTATATTACAATCTACTGTTTTGAATTATTCAAGTCAGACATGTACGGATTTATTGTCGATTTGAATGGTCCAAAATAGTGGGTCGTTACATCCATGGTTTGCATCCTTGTACTTATGCTTGTACTTGATCATTCTGTGATGTTTTGTTTTTATATTGCACTTGAGTTGAATCCAGCCTAGGCTTGGGTTTGACCTTGTGCTCACCTGTCCCTACAATTTTAATAAGCAAGTGTATATCAGTGTGCATGACCTTGTGGCATGTACAGTGATATACTTTACATGTCACAACTTGTTTGTGTATGATGAATTAAAAGAAAAATGATGACGAACAACCCAAATAACTAAGGTAAATATTATTTTCCAAACATACACTTTATTGAATACGATAAAATGTTTTCTTTTTCAATTTTACAGTGTTAGTGTTTACTTTATAGATAATTCAGATGTTGAATACAGGTTGGAACAAAGTTGAAGATCAAAATACGAGTGAAGAGTGAATATGTAGTGAGGTGAAAATTGTGTTGTATAGTGAGACTTGTATTATAATTGAAAATATGTAAATGTAGTGAGAGCTCAATTTCGTACTATTTGAATGTATAATAAAACGTTTGTTTGAATAAAATATTTATTTAAATATGAATTCTGAGTTATTTATTTTATTCAACAAATATTTATTTAATTATGTGGAAAAATGAAATAGTACAATAAAAAATATATTTAAATGAACATATATATGTTAATTATCATCAAACAAAAATCATAGGTTATTGTATTCTACAGCATTGATATTGCATCCTTTTTATTATTTCTTTTTGAGTTATAACTTCTACTATTGTAATAAAAGAAATTAGTTCTTTGGATATTAATTTGTTTTTCTATTTGAATAGGAATTACAGTTAACTACGAATCCACTCTCACTAGAGCCGTTATCTCACTTCATTAGTTTTATAGATAGGTTGGTGGAAGATCTTGAAAAGAGAAGCCTGCTTAATTATCCTTTGTTCGTTCGGCTTCAAGGTAACACCAAAACGTTGGAATGCCGTATGAGATTTTTGCTTCAGAAGGTGATAATTGGAGAACTTTACGTTCATATCACTGGTCTTGAAGCAGATATCGAATCAAACCCTTCGATCAACTTTGATAATGAGATATCTAGCTTCTCTAATAGATAAGCGATTTGGAGATAAAATTAAAAGATAACCAAGCTCAGTGTGAATGCATTGAATTTATCATGGGAGGTGACATTCCGAATATCCATTTACCAACCTCTTCGATCACTTCATCTGTTATGAAATCGACGAAATCTTTATCCTTAGCTATTAAAATGTTTCCTGCTACAATAAGCCCTCCCCCCGGTTTGGACGAGAAGGCAATAAGCGACTGGTGTAGAAAAGTTAAATTTGGAATGGTGAGATATTTTGACGATCAATAGAAAGTGAGATACCCGTAATGGATTAATGAATATGCAACTAAAATTCAAAGGCTTGAATATGAAAAATATCTTCTTCAAAAGCTTATCGCCGATTTAGATTGATAAAACAAGACCCTCAAAGGTGTTAATAATGCTTTCAGTCGTGCTTTGAAGGCTCATATTGAATCTATCGATAATGATGACGATATCAGAAGGAAAAAAAAGTATCTTGAAGATATTCTTTGTTTATCATTTTGCCATATTGTTGATCCTTTAATTGCCTAGGATTTAGATTAGGCTGTCTAGGATCTTTGAAACATACACTTGTATTATATAATATACATGTAAATAATTTTGCAAATTGTGAAAGTCATGTAAATATCACATAGTTTATAGCCTTTTCATGTACTTACAATATTTGTTTCTGAATTTACCACTTGATAGTTTTGACTATGCCTTTTTTATTTGCTGCATCACTCTGTCTTCCTTAGTCTTATTTTCCTGTAAAGTACAAAGTAGACACCATGTTTTGTCATTAGGTTGAAATATGTTTCGGCAGTTTGTCTATATCATTGGATATAGTACAGGGGTTACTGACAGTAGAATGTAAATAATGAAAATTAATAGATCCTCATCTGAAGATTGTAAGAGAAGAGAAACCAAAAGTTAGGAGCGATGGAAGACTGAAAATTCTTATCTGATAATAATAGAAGTCCTGAGATCCAACTTTAATAAAGATGAGTGAAGACCAGAAATTCAATATTAGAGGACCAAAAACCCAAATCTGGCATTAATAGAAGTATAGAAATCATGTTTTGGAAATAGTTGATAGAACAAAAACAATAGTTTAATAATAGAAGTCCAAATATCGTGGTTTGGAAATACGTCATAAAAGACTAAGAACCCTTTTATGGGAAAAAACAATAGGAGTCCAGAAGCTATTTGGAAATAATAGAAGATCTAAAGTCCAATTTCGAATATTGATAAGTGTAGTTCGAAAAGTTAGTAGTAGAAGGCCAAATACCCAAGTAAAGATCTCAATAATAGAGGTCCGAAAACACAAAACTGTGCATTAGTGATTGAGTTCTAGATATTAATAGTAAAAGACCAGAAACCTAGAGTTGGGTATTAATAAGTGCAGTTCAGAAATTATCTTTCTGAAATAAGTTGATGGTTATAAATTCTTATTTAAGCCATGTGCTTTGTACTTCTCTTTGGACTCTGATTGTTCGAATCTTTTACTTTCACTACTTTGCCTTTTGATTCCTTCGATATGTGCCATGCTTTTGGCTCGTATGTTGTGTCTATTTTGTTTGCCACTTCTCAGGCTTTAATGCCTTAGTTCGCTATTATATGATGCGCTTGTTTAGCTTCTCTATAAGCAGAAACTAAAGGCTTGCTCAACCTCCCTTCCAGAGGTGCTCCAGCCAGGCCTTATAAACGGGTCTAATATTTTGTTCCATGCATTCACCAGGCCATATCATAGCAGGATCAAGGGCTTACTCCATCCTCCCTCTATGAGGTGCTCTAGCCAGGACTTATAGGCAAGATCGAAGGCTGGTAAGTGCCTTGACCTGGTCATAGTGTGGCACATTCAAATGCTTACTCTGTACCCCTTCTAGGGGGCGCGCTTGGTCTGGCCATAGCATGGCGTGATGAAGGGCTTATAGATACTTTAACCTGGCCATTGCATGGCGTGAATAAAGGTTTACTCCATCCTTTCCCAGGAGGCGCTTTGACTTAGCCAACTCGGCACGGACAAAGGCTTATAGTCGTTTAAGGTAGTTTCTAATTTTTAGGAGAATTATACTCTCAACGATGTAGATTTTTCTCAGAAAAGAAGTGCTTTATTAAATTCGACTAGGATTGCTTTACAAATCTGCTAATTTGGCCTTGCCTGAAAAAGTAGATAATCATTCCTTCGGTTGCTCTGCATTGTTTGGTTTCATGGCCATTCATCATCATATGATAGTGACAATAAGATCGTCCCATATTCCTTTTATATTTAGGCTTTATTTAGATGGCCAATAGTTGATCTCCTCCCTTGATAGTATGTAAATGTTCTCGATTGATATAACCAAGCTGCACTCTTTGGGGAGTTTTGATTTAGGCTTGTCTTTTGAGGTTGAATTCTAGTTTTTTATTGCACGATTCAGGAATGTCATTCTCAATGACCAATTTTCTTTTTAAAACCATTCGAAGCTCATATGTAGGCAATGATCCACTTCTTGTTTGATGCCACTTTTGAGCAAATGTGTAATAATCAGCCATCATTCGTTCTTCAAAGATTGTTCCTTTTGCATAGCACTAGATAGCCTTCTTCATTTGAATAAACAAATTATCACATTTACATCTTGCTTCTCCTAAAGCAAAGATGGGTGTAGGGCCAATATGGAATGTGTTTAGGCTCCAATTGTTTGGATCACAAAATTCTTCTCTTTTGTTTTTGATGACTCTTAAAGCTTCCAGTCTTAACTTTTTCTATTTATATAGCCTTGAACCTTCAATAACTTTATCAAAGGACCTAGTAAAATGTGGTTTTGAAGATCCTTGCTTGGATTTTTTGACTTAGCTAAGCATTATGATGTAGGATCTAGTGTAAACTTGGGATGAAATAAGAAAAAAGGAAAGTAAGATTGGGAGTTTTACAAGATCGATGGTTCGATCCCTCCTTCTAGCGCCAAAATTATTAACAAGAAAACTTATTAACGCCCCACAGTAGGATTAAAAATGTGAACGGCCTCTTCGAGCCCAATTTTTGAATTATTTGAAATGGCTTAAGACCCCCTCGAAATCTCCTTTGATGTTGATGAGGTGACTAAAGGTTGGGACCTAATGGATCTAAGAGTTTTAATTGAAAAGTTAGGTCTCTACTCCTTCAAAATTAACCTTTCAATAGGCATTGATACATGTAATCCATAACTAGAACCATATAGAAGCAACAGATCGGAATTAATGCATTCGAAAATGCCATGCACTGTCTTTATTAATAATTTTCTTAAATACAAAAAGCTTAAGTATTACAAAGAAATATAGTTCCCAATTAGATTTAAGAATTAGGGTTTGAAAATTCAAGAATAGAACAGGTCTTGAATGAATCAATTTGGGATCCCCAAAACGATATCCCTAGGGACTTATTTATAGGCATTGATTGAACCCTTTCGCATTAGTCCTTTCGACTTAGTCAAAGGGGTGCCTTGAAGACCTTTTGTCACTGTTGAATTCTAGATGTCCTTCTAAGATCGCTTTTGAATGGAACTTAGGGGATTTTGATTTCATAGGAAGGTATACAAGTAGCCTTCACCATGTTGTTGATGCACTGTGTACGTAGGAGAGGGTGTTAGCTTTCGACGCCGTTGAAAAGTGCATATTTGAGGCTTCGATTGACTTGAAGCATAATAAAGGTGTAGTTACAAAAGATAGCTTTCGAAAGCATCCTATTGATTAATGCAGAATCTCCATCGTTTAGTGTTTGAGGAAGCAATATTGGTTATATACAAGATCTCCTTCACATTCACGGAAGGTTTTAACCAATTCGAAAGGCTAATTTATGTTTCCAAAGTGGTTGTTATAGCTAAATATTCATCTGCAAAAGGTAAACAACAAACTTCTTTGAAAGTTTGGAATGTATGCGGAAGTTCTCTATCTGATACCTTTGAAAGATGCCTTTAACTCAACGAAACCCCTTTATACATGTGGATCCAAGTATTTTAAAAGGGATTAACCGAAGCGAAAGGGTGGCCATATTCCCTTTCAACCCTTCGAAAGTCCATTGCTCATCCAATAGTTTGCAAAATTATGCCTTCAACTCCTTCTAAAGATTTTTCTATTGCTATCATTCTTCATGTATCCTTTTTCGATATTCCTTAAGGTTACCACAAAGTTGGAGTGATTTCTGATGATATCATGTTCTAAGATAAACATCGAACACGAACAAATCTTAAATTACTTTCAAAATGTTAGTATTCAAAATTACATTCAAATAATACCACTATTATATAATCCAAAATCATAGTAATCATTTTCAAAGACATAGGGATTTAATTTCTCCAATTATCAGTTTAAATCCTCTCCATTTGTAAACCATACATAGAAAATTTTCATTGAACTTATTTTATTATAATAAATTTGACCTAAACATTATCAGCAAACGCTCTACATTAAAACTATGAAATTCAATTCACGGTGTGTTCATTTCAATGCACCCATAATTATTGCCTACCACCCTCGCAATAAAAGGGTAGACCGCCCATAATCTAGTCGAGCAAAACCAATAATCAATAGACAATAATAAATGCTTATAAACTGGTCGAGCACAACTAATTAATGTACAAATGATGACAACGCCCATAAAACGACCAAGCACAACTAATCAATCTATAAAGAATAACAATGCCAATAAACTAGTAGAGCATAACTAATCAGTCTACAAATGTTAACAATGCTCATAAACTTGTAAAGCATAACTAATCACTCTACAAATAATAGCAATACTCATAAACTGGTCGAGCACAAATCAGTCTATAAAGAATAGCAATGCTCATGAACTGACCGAGCATGACTAAAGTAATCAATTAGGGGTAACTAATGAATAACATTAATTCCTACAATAATTAAACTACACTTTAAAAATTTGCATTTATGCAAGTTAACTTATATAATATCTATTAATTTATTAGTTGAAAACCTTTAAGGCCTACGTTTGTAAAAATAAAAATACACTCTCATATGTATTACATACTCAACTCATTCTAGGAATCACTTATCCTATATCTAATAAGTTATAACCAACCAATGCCAAGGTTATAGCTTAATCTTCAGCTTTGATACCGCATTGTAGTGACCTATCTTTTCGACCCTCAAATGTCCACGTTAATACATCAATGGTATTCAGTTGCCAAGCATCCAAGTGCTAGAAAGACAGAATATCGGGTAAAATGAAAATTAGAAAGAAAAAGAACCCGAAATAGGAGAACAAAGCATCCAAATCTCACAATAAAACGATAACATATTTTTATGTAATTTTAAATGTGAAGTAAATATTTATATCTTATTATTGACCATAAAATTCACTCAAGGATAAAGGTATGAAAGAAGGCATCCGAAGGTAGAATGGTTTCACAAGTGTTGAAAGAAGGCTTATGAAAGCATCTAAACTCATCATAGGGGCTTCGTAAGTATTGAGAATGGGTTCCACAAGGGTTTAAAAGGGGGATAAGGAACTAAAATTTATTTTGAAGAAAATTATATTGCTGCTCTAAGCATTGGACACTTCCATAGGAGATGAAAGCAAGGGCTTCCACCACATACTACCCCTTCTACAGGGATCGGAACTTTCAAAACAATTGGTTCTGCCACTTTCTACCTTCCACAGAAGAAGTATCTATCGGCATTTCCCTTATACAAGCATTATAAGGGGTTTTGCATGAATCAGTAGGGCTTCTGCAAGAATCAAAGGCACTGCTCCTTCTACATGATGCATCCACTTATTGAGGCTTCCGAATCTGTTGATTGTTCGTGCTTCTGCACTTTTTGACTTAGGGATGTCCCCGCATTTATTATTGTGAGGGTTGCGGCAAGTGTTGAGTTGGACTGACTTAAACATTGACTATGCCTTCCATAACCATTGAAGAAGATTCTTTAATTAGGATTGAAAGGGGTTTTGCAAAAATTAAATGGGCTCCGTAGAAGTTGGTTTCTTTCCTCCATCAATGCAAGCGCTTCGTATGACTTCCATCCACATATCATTAGTCTACGAAGCACCAAAAACTAATAACAAAAATGTGGCACCCACAAGGATACTAACAATGTCGAAGCCATCACTATACCTTATCAAGATAGCATTCCATAAAATTTATAAATAATATTGAACAAAAGCATGTCGTAGATCAGTAATTGAAGTAATATTTTGCAACTATCAATGCCAAACCACATATATACTATAAGATATTGAAGATCTAGGGAAGATAGAAATATTAGAGCCATCCACAAAGTTAATTAAAGGGGAATTAGCTCATTTTCCTACACAAAGCTTCCAAAGCCTTCACATTCCTTTACAACGTCTATGGTGCTAATAGTCCCACATCCCGAGTGGAGCAAGCATGTTCCTATCCTACTCTATAAATATAGATGTACCCCCTCATGAAAATTGACTTTACTTTTCTTTCTATCTCTCATATGGATCCACTTGTGATAGAAATAAAATATGAATAAAGAAAATGGCTTGAGCATATTCGAATATTATCTATTTTATTATTTTACATCTATGAATTTAAATTCAAACGATTTTGTATTTTTTTACAAAACTCTAGGGCATTTGTGAAATTTCTATGGATAAGCTACATTGTACACTTATTTGGGGTGTTAATATTTTTATTGTTAACATTTTTGGTGCTAGAAGGAGGGCTCGAACCTCCAATGTCCAAAATATCCCAGCGGAGATTTGAGTTTCATATTTAAAATTTTTAAATTGAAAATCATTCATCGATTCTTAAATTTAGAGAGTAATCCTGCCCATGTTTGAACAGGCTACGGGAAATAGACAGCAACGAGACCCTTTCGTCACTCATCACATGGTTTCTCATTAATATGGTTTCGAATTTCACATTGAAACTTGCAAGCAGCCTATCACGTGACCAAACCACTAGCATACCACTTCATTCATCCTAACCTAATTCTCATTCATTCAAAGGAAAACCAAAAAAAGTTTGCGAAATTGGAAAACAATTCAAGGGCATTTAATTTTTATACAACTTCATCGAAGTTATAGGTAGGCAGGGCCATTTTGATCATGTTTGAAGTGGTGGCTTCCGACTCCATTGAAGCCAGGAAGCAGCGGAGCCGATAGGATTGGGTTGATGCCTCTGTATCTATTGAAGAGGTTTCCTCTATATTCTTCGAAGGAGTGCCTCCACATCTATCGAAGGAGTTCCTCTGCATGTGTCGAAGAGATTGATTCTGCTAGAGTTAAAGGATTTCTTCCACCTTCATTTAATTATGAATTACCTCTGCTTGGCTTGCTTCCACTAATGTTTTCCTTTGCATTAAATGATTCAAAGTGCCTCCGCAATCGTTGGCTTCCACAAATTTTGAATATGAGGTGCCGCAATGGTTGAAATTGGATAGTAGCTCGAGGTTGATGTGTTGCTTCCTTCCACCTAGTTTGCTACCGGACTTGTTAACATTTTCTTTTGTCAACATCGACAAAGAGGTCAATTTTTGGTGAACCAGCTGCATTTTCTTTCATCAATAGTGAAGTGAATAGTGGTTGAATACTTTGGATTTCCCTTATATCAGTGATGGAACAGAAAGGAACAAGTTAGCTAGAAGACGGTGACCAAAATCAAGGCCGACCATCATTTTATAAGCCATTGCTTCAACGCCAATTTAGTACCACAAATTATGGGCTTGCTTCCGTAATCATTAAATAAAGACTTGCTCATCTAATGACTCGATTTGGCTTCCGCATTAGTTGTTCTTAAGATGCTTCTACCAACATTGGTTTGATGCTTTCGCAGTTGCCAATATTGATATCTGGGGAGGGGTTTAAGCATTGATTTGGAGCCTTTCATCGATATTGAAGTTAATGATTGCGGAAGGATGTGGATGAAGCCTTCCGTTGAAGCTGATAGTGCTGAAAGTATCAACAAAATGTTGTCCCATGGGTGCTTCTTGCTTAATTTAATTAAATGTCGAGCCGCAAGTATTATTCACTATATCGCAATGACTAAAAGAAATGCTTCAACAACAATTGGATCACCATTTTTCCTTATACGATAGTTGTTTGTTGTTGTCAAGATTGTGTGCTACCATGGGTTTGGTTTGTTGCTGCAATAGTTAAGATGCTTCTGCAAATCATCAAAAAAGAACCACCATTCAGAACCCCCTTATTATTTGGTAAGTCATCATTTGTTCTTAAGAAGGTTAGTATAAGGTGTGGGATATTAACCCTTCTTAAAATCTACAAACTTTTAGAATTAAATATGAAAGAAACTTTTCGAATGTTTCAGATCTTGAAAATGATAATTTGAATTTTGAGAGCGATTACAAAATTGATCTTGAGAGTATTTTATAATAAAACTTACAACTTTGGTTTTGTACATAAAATGTTTTCATAAATGCCATTTTCAAATGAAAGGATCTTGGGTGTAATTAAGTTTGATTTCACTATATAGGTATTTGAAATCCCTCCCTATTTCAAAAAGTTTTGGGCAAATTTAACAGTTAAAGCTGTGATTGGTTTCAAACAAGCACGGTTTTAAAGTTTTGAAGTATATTGAGTTGCGGATAATTATATGCATATGACTATGAATATGTATGAGTCTTTGGAAATACATTAATTTATACATAAGGAATTTTAAAAATATACAATTCCAACTCAAACATATTTTGGGTGTGTATATGGTTTTCAATTTGAATTTTGTACGCACTAGTTTTGGCATAAATTTTTGTTTACACATTAAACAAACACACATATGCACATATTTGTGTGTGTTTGTGCAAGTTTTATGACACATTATTTTCAATGCCTTCAAATACTAAAGGTTTCTTGTATAAATGAAATTTGAATAGTTAAATGAACTTTAAACAATGTGTAGGTTGTTATAGTTGAATTTCAAGCGGATCCCAGATTATAAAAGAAAATATGTACAAACTTCGGGATTTTGGATTTTGGAATGGGCGAGTAGTGCTACAAAGGACAAATCAAGCAACACGAGAGGTACCAATAAGATAAAGCGGACTAAGTAAGAGACAACTTCAGCTACACAAAATAACATCAGAATACACCAGCTATTGCAAGGAATTCAATGACTCAAAGGATATTATCTTGGATATCCAGCTTCTTATCTACAAATTTTTATAATTTTACATATTCAAATCCCTATAACTCAAACTTTCTAGTTATTTTATTTCTTGGTATATAAAGCTCTAATTCTTCATATAGTAGGTGTACACTTCTGAAAAGATTGTTTTACCAAAAGGGATTCTTATAAAAGAGTATGTTCTTGTCTACAGAGCCTATCAGTTATGAATCATGACTTTTCAGATTCATAAACAAGATGTTTCTTTTCGTTAAGCGAGACCCGATGAAGTATAATTTTACGACTTACAAAAGTACAGTGATATGCACCCATATCAATTTCAACAAGTAGTCTAACTCAAATAAATTTACTATGTTATTTTTTGAGGAAAATACTCCATGAAAACTAAAGTAATTATACTGATTATTCCATATGACTATCTATTTTGAAAAGGAGTTTACAAAATCTATAAAAACATAACTATGCTTTTGCAAACAGTTTTTTACGGAGGTCCACTTACATCGCTATCACTTCGATCAGAAGATTCTACTTTCGATTGAAGAACTATGTATTCAAGAATCGTTGCCATTAAACCCCCTATTTAAAGACCAGATTTTTCTTATAAGTATTTAAGCACCATAAGAGCTTCTTCTAAAATTTAAACATCATAAACAAAGTCTCTTATCCAAACTATAATGGTGTACTAAACAACTTTAAAAGAATTCATAAAGAGCAATGATCACGAGCATCCAGAGAAGATAAGCAAATCAAGTAGATAATTAGTTCAAAGAGGACAATAAATTTTGGAAAAGAGTTACCATTGACTCAAACAAAGAAAGAGTTAAGAAGGAATTTTTATGAATCTTCCTAGTTAGTAAGAGCAAAGGATAAGGAGTCGCTAAACAGATGATCGATATACTGAGATAAAATAAGGAAGCTACTCAAGAACACAAAAGTAAAACCATAAACCTCAAGCTATAAGTTCTATTTTAAATCTGGATGGATCATCTTAAAAAAAGAGGATGATGATGCTACGTTAAAAGATATCTCGGGGCACAAATACATCGCAGCTCAATACGGAGTCTAAAACATTCGAATTTCAATATGGAACACCTAGGATAATTATGAGATCTTATCAAAAAGAGTCAACTAACAATGAAATCCCAAATATCAATGAGAAAAATTAACTCCTAAAAGGCATGAAATCACTAAAAGAATAACTTCCAAATTCTACTGAAAGGGGCACTGGCCAAGAACTACTATTCACACTACGGAAATGCCACTACAAGATGAATTTTCCATGCAAATAAATGATGTTTTCGTCAAAGATAAGACATCAAAATGGTCAAGTAAGAATCCAAGTATTGGTAAGAGATATTGAGATTCAACGATCACAAGTTGAAAGAAAACTATATTAAAATGAGATGGATATGGGATAATCTCACCAAAAATCCACCGACTACTCTAATGAGAAGATGATAAGATATGCAAAAAGAGACACAAAACGTTTGTAACCATGTTCCTAATAGTGGATGAATAAAATGCCTTTTTAAGAAAATCTACATGTTCGGGAGTAAAATTCTCCTTAAACTTGGAAACTACCTTAATAAGTCATAAGCCTTTCTCCACGCTAAAATGGTCAAGTCAAAGCGCCTCTTAGATGGAGGATAGAGTAACCCTTTATCTGCACCATCATATGGCCAAGTTATAGTATCTGCGAGCCCTTAATCATGCTACGCTATGGCCAGATCAAGGATCTCCCTGGAGATGGGATGGAGTAAGCCCTTGAATGCGCCACACTTTAGCTAGTTCAAGGCACCCACTAGCCATTAGTCCTGCCTATAAGGCCTAGCTGGAGAACCTCCTTGAAGGAGGATAGAGTAAGTCCTTGATCTTCCATGCCATTACTTCGTTAAGGCACCGGACAAGCCTTCAGTCCCGCCTATTAAGGCCAGGCTGGAGCGCCTCCTAAAAGGAGGTTGGATAAGTCCTTGGGTCCTACTTGTGGATAAGCTAACCAAGCGCATTAGACAATAGTGGACTAACGCGTCTAGGCCCGATGAGTGGCAAACAAAGCATTAACAAAATACAAAGCCTAAAGGATGGCACATATCGATAGAATCAGATACTTGGAGCCATAAATGTAACCCAAAGAAAAAGATTCGAACAATCAAAGTCCAAAGAGTGGTGTAGAACAAAAGACTTAGATGAGAATTTCTGAACTTCCATTATTCAAATTATATTTTCTAAACTTTCCTTCTTATTACCAGCAATGAATTTCTAGTCTTCTGTTATTTCCAGATGATAAATCCTGGACTACGTTCATTGTTAGATATGAATTTCGGCCTTCGGCTAATTTCAAACAGATGATTTTTGGACGTCACTTATAAATACTTACTAGGTTTCGGGTCCTTCTTTTATGAATTTTTCATCTTCCACTATATCTAAAAGATGATTTTTGGACTTCACTTATCAATACCCTAATTTTATTTTCGGTTCCTCTGCTATTAATTTCAAGACTTCACTTATCAATACTCGAATTTGGGTTTTAGGTCTTATATTATGCCATAGTTGGATTTCTGGACTTCTTCTATTATAAATGCCAGATTTTAATTTATAGTCTTCTATTATTCTAAAGTTGGATTACTAGACTTCTTCTATTGAAATGCCAAATTTGAATTTATGGACATCTATTATACCAAAGTTGGATTTATGGACTTCTTCTATTATTAACACTAAATTTGGGTTTCTGATCTTCACAAAATGCAGATTTCTGGTCTTCTCGTATTTTCAGACGATGATTTTTAGATTTCTACCCAAATGTGGGTTTCGAGTCTTCTATTTTATTCAGATGATGATTCCCGTACTTCTTCTACTAGTATTATTATTAATTCTAGATAAGGTTTTCTGGACTCTTATTATTTATTCCCAACTAAGGATTCCTGATCTTCTATGACTTGTTTCCAGATGATGATTTTTGAACTTTTATTGTTACCAAATGATTATTTTTGGTCTTAAATCAATTATCTCTAGAAAATAGATCCTAGAATTATATTACTATTATTTCTAGAAGAATATTTCTAAACTTCTATTATTATTGTGAGATTGGATTTTTGGTCCTATATTATTAATTCCATGATTAGATTTCTAGTCTTCTATTAATATAACTAGAGACGGATTTCTGGTCTTCTTTCATTATTACCAAAGTTGAATCATGGGGCTTCTATTATTACCTGACAAGAATTTTCGGTTATCAATCATTACCAATTGTGGATTTCTCATAACTTATTATCTAAAGATGATGTTCTATTAATTTCTTTTATTTTCGTATTTAGAATTCCAGAATTATATTATCAGAATTTATAATATTATCTCCAATAATATAATGAACATACCACTAAAATTATTTTTACATAGATTTCAAAATTAATGATAGGAAATGTTATCTACTTCGTACTTTGTAGGAAAATAAGTTTGATAAGTAAAATCACTGAGGATGAAACAATTCGAAAGTGAATTCCTAAATTTTTGTCATAAAGAACACAATCTTCTTTCATATGGCGGGATAAATGTTGACCACAAAGTTCACTCAAGGATGAAGGTACGAAAGAAGGCTTCCGAAGGCATTGAAAAATGGTTCCGCAGGTGTTGAAAGAAGAATTACAAAAGCATCGAAAATAAATTCATCAAAAAGGCTTTGCAAGTATTGAAAAAGTGTTCCGCTATGGTTCAAAAAGGGAGAAGGAATCGAAATTGCTTCCGAAAGAAACTAGATTTGTGCCGCAAGTGTAACATCCCTGGATTTTATCCAGGATAATTTGATAATTAATTTAATTTTTGAAATTAAATTGTGAATCTATTTGTGAATTAATTAGAAATTTCTTGGATAAATAAATATTTTAGATTATAAATAGAATTATAAAGTTTTAAGATTTATAAAAGATAGGTTCTGTTATTTATTTATATTTATAAATTTAGTTTAAATTAAGTCTTGGAATTAAAATTCAAAAATTAAAAATCTTATAGATATATTGGGTTTGAAAACATTATATTTTCCATTTATAAAATTTGTTTTCTAAATTTATTTTAAATAGATATTTTGAATAAGAAGCTATATTTTGAAATTAAATAAAATAATTTTTGAAATTGCTATTTAAAAGTTATAGAGGGTATAAAAATTTTAAAAAGAAAATAAGATTTAAAAAGCATTTATGTATGTAATGTATGAATGATATGAAAACAAAAATTCTAAAGTTGAATATGAATTGATAAAAGTATTTAAAACACTTTTCCTTTTAAATGAATAAATATAGTTTTTATATTTTTAAATTTAAAGATGTGAAACATTTACATATGTAAATTAAATTGAATAAAAGGTTTAAACAAAAAATTTATAAATTAATTAAAATTAAGGGGTTAAACATAAAAATACATATAATAACAAGTGTAAGCATTTTTTAAAGAAGTTTACAAGTGTAACTCAAATGGTTTAACAAATAAACAAGTGTAATGTATTTTTTTCCTTTTTTCTTTTCCATCTTTAAAATTAATAAATAAAAGAAAATTTCAAAGAAAAGAAAACTTGTAAAGATTGAAACCAGGAAACAAGAAACCACAAACCAGAAAGAAATTAAACCAAACTTCAACCTGAAACAAGATCAAAGAAAACAAATCATAATTGAAAACAGAAGATTAAAAAACTGCAAAATAAATTCTGAAGCAATATCTACTCAAAGCTGCATCAAACAATTTCAAATTTGGAAAATCAAATTACAATCTGAAGCAACAAGAAGCGATCAAACTGAATCAAAGCTTCAACCAGTTTCAGAAATTCAAAGCAAGTTAAAATCTGGGGCTTTAAAACAAAACTGGAAACAAAGCAAAATTCCTAAATTCCAGGCCTATGTCTTCAGAAATGTGAGTAACACTTTTAATAACTTAAGTTTTAAAACTAGTTGCATGTTAATATCTGAAAAGTATATCTGTGTGAATATTTATATGTGCATTATTCGGTGAATTATGGTGAGGTGTGATGCCTGCATGTTGATAACCTGTAACACACCTCTGTATTTAAGATTTTAAGATCATGCTTCACTTCCAAAAATCATTTCTCTTGATTTGTTAGGACTTGGTATCTTAACAAGATATGTTTGTTTGATCATAAAGTAAATTTTAAATTTTGTACTTAGTAAAATAAAGTAGAACTATTCTGTAAAAACCTAAGAACAGTTAATGGTTAACATGAGTGAAATTTCATTCATCTTAAATTATTAATTCTGGGTTATAACTTGAATTCTTATCTAAAATTAGGATTTTTAAAACTAAATTCACATTTTCTAGTTAAGTATTGATTAGGCATTTCTGGTTTGATTGTTTTGGGGATTTTGGGTTGCCTCTGGTAATCTAGTTGATCTGGGAGTTTGGGGTCTTCACTGGAGATAGTGAGATGACTGGAGAGTATGGAAAAAATGGCAGGTGGATGGTCAGTGGCCAGTGGTGACGAGGGTTGTTGGATTTTATTCCTAAACCTAGTTTTGGGTCTGGGTTGAATTTGGGTCTGTTTGTATTCTCTGGTGCATTGAGTTGCTTGGGGTTTTGGAGGTGGCTAGAGGGGTGGTAGAGAAAGCTATGACTGGAGGTGGTGGAACTCCGGTGGTCGGAATTGGGAATGCGGCGAACTTTCCAGGTTTTGGATGATTTGAAATGTCGAGTTCCTGTTTTGGTTGGAATGCCTGGATTTTGATTTTTGAGGAGAAATCAAAGTGTGGTGATTGATGTGGGATGCTTTGGTGATTGATGACTTGTTTAAGCCATCAGAATTAATCGGAGTCTGGTGGATGATCAGTGCATGTGCACTGTGGAACAAGTTCTGATGAACTTTGGATTTTGGGAAGTTCTGAACTCGAATTTACTCGAGTAAATTTAGGGGTTCCTCGAAGCAGAAGAGGGGATGATTCCAAGCAAAATCTTGTTTGCCTCGGGTTAGTTGTTATTTCAGGTTTATAAAAAAACCTGACAGTAATTTGGGGGTTTAAAAAAAATTTAAATGGAATTTAAATTTGTATTCTTGATTTAAACAAAGTTTAAATCAGTTTTGAAGTGTGGATTCAAATTTATTTTTGAATTCTGATCTGAAATGAAATAAAAGTTTTAAAATATTTAAAAGTGGGTTTTTTTAGGATTTTAAAACCTGATAGTTTTTTTTCTAGATTTTAAAATTTTAATTTAAAATCTGAAACTAGAATTTAAATGGAGTTTAAATTCAAAAGTTAAGTTTAGTTTTTAAATAAACTTTTGAATTATAAAGTTTTAAAATGAATTTGAATTTTAAATCAAGAACTTTAAATCAAGATTTGAATCAAAGATTTAAATCAAAGGTTTATATCAAATGTTTAAAGCTAGTGGATTCAAATTCATTTTGGATCCAAATCTGGGAATTTAAAATCAGTTTAAATCTAAATGTTTTAAACTTGAATTTTGATAAAGTTCTTTTATAAAAGAATTTTGAATGAAAAATATATGATTTGTTTTTTTAAAACTTGAATTTGCAAGTTAAAATGTAATGTATTTTAAAGCTTAAATTTTTAAATAAAAATTTAAGTAATTTAGTTAGAACTTTCCTTTTATAAGTTTATAAGTTGATATTTAAATTTGGTTGATGTTTATCTTTTTGAATCTTAAATTCAAAATGGAATTTGAATTTAAATTTAAAAGTGTAATGTTTAAAATACACTTAAATGTTAATGAAATCATTAATAAAGAAATTAATTATCTTAGAGATAATTAAGGTAATAAAATGATTTAATTAATAAGGTAATTAAATAATGATTTATTTAATTTATAAATAAATAATTTAGATTAATTTACAATTAGAAATGATTAATAATGAATTAATCTAAGATAATTCCTTAGGAAAGTAATTAAAGAAATGTTATTAGTTAATGAAGATAATTAACTAGGGATTATTAAGTAATTAAATTAATGTGATTAATTTTGATAATTAATTAGAATAATTAATTTAAATAATCGATTATACATTTTCGAATGTAATTACTTAATGAAAGTAATTAAGGGATTAATTAATTATTGTAATTAATTTTGGTAATATGATTAATTTATGTTAATTAATTAATTTAGTTTAATTAACTTAAGAAAATAATTTGATAATTGGATAAGTGTAATTAGTTAATGTAATTAATGGAGATAATTACTTAGGGAATTAATAAATGATAATTACTGGGAGATAATTAGTGAATATGATTTATAAATGAAGTAATTTGGGCAATTACTTTTGTCATTAATCAAGGGTGATTAATAATTGTGTTTAATTAAAGATTAATTACTTAATGTAATTAATTTAAATAAAGTAATTTAATTTAAATATAATTAGAGATCATTAATTAATATAGTTAATGATGAAATTTATAATGGACTAATTAAGGAATATTTAATAATGAGGTGATTAATTGATGTAATCAATTAAGGTGATTGATTAATTAATTTATATCAAATGATTTGTAATTAATTAATCAGGATTGGATAATTAATTCACAAGTAATTAATTTAATTGGAAATTAATTGAATTAATTAGGATTAAACGATTAATTAATCCTACCCATAAATGATTATTGAATGCTTGACCTTGCTTACTAATGTTTATCTTTTATGAATTGCCTTGAATTGATTGATCTGTGATATTCTGGTCTGTGAATTGAGCTGTGTGTAATTTATTTATTTATTTATTTATTCATCTATGATACATTTATCTATGAGTCTGTAAATGAAGATAAGCGTTAAAGATTATACCGCATATCGATATTTCTGGTTTTAATCTGTGATGATTAAATAATGTTGCACTATTGTGTTAAACCCCCGGACTACACCATACACACAAATATGGATTTCACGAGGAAATCGATTAAGTCACAGATATTTCAATTTAATATTTTGAAATGGTTTTAAAGTTTGAATTTTGAATCCAAATAACTTTAGAAATGGAATTGGGTTTTCTGAAACGGAAACAAGTAGTTTGAAATAATAATTATGATGAAAAGATTTCAAATTTAAAGTTGAATGATTGTGAAAGCAAAAGTTGAATCTTTGTCAAAGATAGTTGAACCCTATTTTGAAATGTAAGAGGAATTTAAATGATGTATCATTTATATATAAAAGATTTGAAACCCGAAATTGTTTTGAAAGTTATGAATGAATCTTTGTTTAAAAGATTGGTGAACCTTGTTTTAAATTGAAAGGGGTCTTAAAAATAAATCTGTCGTTTAAAAGATTAAAATATGGAAATTGTTTAAACCATTGAAAGGTTTCTGGAAGTATCTTAACAAGATATGTTTGTTTGATCATAAAGTAAATTTTAAATTTTGTATTTTAGTTAAATAAAGCAAAACTATTCTGTAAAAACCTAAGAACAGTTAATGATTAACATGAGTGAAATTTCAATCATCTTAAATTATTAATTCAGGGTTATAACTTGAATTCTTATCTGAAATTAGGATTTTTAAAACTAAATTCACATTTTCTAGTTAAGTATTGATTAAGCATTTTTGGTTTGATTGTTTTGGGAATTTTGGGTTGCCTCTGGTAATCCAGTTGATCTGGGAGTTTGGGGTCTTCACTAGAGATAGTGAGATGACTGGGGAGTATGTCAAAAATGGCAGGTGGATGGTCAGTTGCCGGTGGTGACGAGGTTTGTTGGATTTTATTCCTAAACCTAGTTTTGGGTCTGCATTGAATTTGGGTCTGTTTGTATTCTCCGGTGCATCGAGTTGCTTGGGGTTTTGGAGGTGGCTAGAGGGGTGGTAGAGAAAGCTATGGCAGAAGGTGGTGGAACTCCGGTGGTCGGAATTTGGAATGCGGCGAAGTTTCCAGGTTTTGGATGATGTGCAGTGTCGAGTTTGAGGTTTGGTTGGAATGCCTGGATTTTGATTTTTGAGGAGAAATCAAAGTGTGGTGATTGAGGTGGGATGCTTTGGTGATTGATGACTTGTTTAAGCAATCAGAATTGATCCGAGTCTGGTGGATGATCAATGCATGTGCACTGTGCAACAAGTTCTGATGAACTTCGGATTTTGGGAAGTTTTGAACTCAAATTTGCTCGAGTAAATTTAGGGGTTTCTCGAAGCAGAAGAGGGGATGACTCCAAGAAAAATCTTGTTTGCCTCGGGTCAGTTGTTATTTCACGTTTATAAAAAAAACTTGACAGCAATTTGAGGGTTTAAAACAAATTTAAATGGAGTTTAAATTTGTACACTTGATTAAACAAAGTTTAAATCAATTTGAAGTGTGGATTCAAATTTATTTTTGAATTCTAATCTGAAATGAAATAAAAGTTCCAAAATATTTAAAAGTGGGTTTTTTCAGGATTTTAAAACCTGACAGATTTTTTATAGATTTAAAAATTTTAATTTAAAATCTGAAACCAAAATTTAAACGAGTTTAAATTCAAAAGTTAAGTTTAGTTTTTAAATAAACTTTTGAATCATAAAATTTTAAAATGAATTTGAATTTTAAATCAAGAATTTTAAATCTAGATTTGAATCAAAGATTTAAATCAAAGGTTTAAATCAAATGTTTAAAGTTAGTGGATTTAAATTCATTTTAGATCCAGATCTAGGAATTTAAAATCAGTTTAAATCTAAATGTTTTAAACTTGAATTTTGATAAAGTTCTTTTATAAAAGAATTTTGAATGAAAATATATTATTTGTTTTTTTAAAACTTGAATTTGCAAGTTAAAATGTAATGTATTTTAAAGCTTAAATTTTTAAATAAAAATTTAAGTAATTTAGTTAGAACTTTCCTTTTATAAGTTTATAAGTTGATATTTAAATTGATGTTTATCTTTTTGAATCTTAAATTCAAAATGGAATTTGAATTTAAATTTGAAAGTGTAATGTTTAAAATACACTTAAATGTTAATGAAATCATTAATAAAGAAATTAATTATCTTAGAGATAATTAAGGTAATAAACTGATTTAATTAATAAGGTAATTAAAGAATGATTTATTTAATTTATAAATAAATAACTTAGATTAATTTATAATTAGAAATGATTAAAATGAATTAATCTAAGATAATTCCTTTAGAAAGTAATTAAAGAAATGTTATTAGTTAATGAAGTTAATTAACTAGGGATTATTAAGTAATTAAATTAATGTGATTAATTTTGATAGTTAATTAGAATAATTAATTTAGATAATCAATTATACATTTTTGAATGTAAACTTAATGAAAGTAATTAAGGTATTAATTACTTATTGTAATTAATTTTGGTAATATGATTAATTTATGTTAATTAATTAATTTAGTTTAATTAACTTAAGAAAATCATTTGATAATTGGATAAGTGTAATTACATAGTGTAACTAATGGAGATAATTACTTAGGGAATTAATAAATGATAATTACTGGGAGATAATTAGTGAATATGATTTATAAATGAAGTAATTTGGGAAATTACCTTTGTTATTAATCAACGGTGATTAATAATTGTGTTTAATTAAAGACTAATTACTTAATGTAATTAATTTAAATAAAGTAATTTGATTTAAATATAATTAGAGATCATTAATTAATATAATTAATGATGAAATTTATAATGGACTAATTAAGGAATAATTAATAATGAGGTGATTAATTGATGTAATTAATTAAGGTGATTGATTAATTGATTTATATCAAATGATTTGTAATTAATTAATCGGGATTGGATAATTAATTCATATGTAATTAATTTAATTGGAAATTAACTGAATTAATTAGGATTAAACGATTAATTAATCCTACCTATAAATGATTATTGAATGCTTGATCTTGCTTATGAACGTTTGTCTTGTATGAATTGTCTTAAATTGATTGATCTGTGATATTCTGTTCTGTGAATTGAGCTGTGTGCAATTCATTTATTTATATATTTATTCATCTGTGATACATTTATCTATAAATCTGTAAATGAAGATAAGCATTATAGATTATACCGCTTATCGATATTTCTGTGTTTTGATCTTTGACGATTGAATAATGTTGCACTATTGTGTTAAACCCCTGAACTACACCATACACACACAAATATGGATTTCACGAGGAAATCGGTTAAGCCACGGATATTTGAATTTAATATTTTGAAATGGTTTTAAAGTTTGAATTTTGAATCCAAATAACTTTAGAAATGGAATTGGGTTTTCTGAAACGGAAACAAGTAGTTCCAAATAATAATTATGATGAAAAGATTTCAAATTTATAATTGAATGATTTTGAAAGCTAAAGTTGAATCTTTTTCATAGATAGTTGAACCCTATTTTTAAATTTAAGAGGATTTTAAATGATGTATCTTTTATATATAAAAGATTTGAAACCCGTAATTGTTTTGAAAGTTATGAATGAATCTTTGTTTAAAGGATTGGTGAACCTTGTTTTAAATTGCAAGGGGTCTTAAAAATAAATCTTTTGTTTAAAAGATTAAAATGTGGAAATTGTTTAAACCATTAAAAGGTTTCTGGAAGTGAATCTTTTTGGTTAAAAAGATTTATAAATGGTAATTCGTTTAACCATTCGAAAGAAAAGTTTTCGATTTTAAAGTTGTGACTTAACTGAAATCCCATTATCCATATGATTTTAAATATTGCGCTCATTATTCGGTTTAGCCGGGAGAGGACCTTTGTGTCATATATAATGATACGACATTATGAATAGCATCTGAAGACCGGTGGTGAAGACCGGTATTTGCAAGAACTATAGGATGTCCTATCAATTGTCTCTGCACCGAGTCGCGTCGGTATAGAGATTCCCTAAGTGATGGGAAGTCCGATCGGGATTGTGAATACCCGGATTTGCAAGGGCTTCTTTGGAAGTGCCTTTGTTTCTGTTCGAACCCGGAACAGACTTGTATGGATGTGTGTCTGACGTTACACTTTAAGATGTAAAATCGATTTCTATCAAATACATTTCTATTTGGTGGCGGAGATTTATTCTCTTAGCTTAACACCCTTCTCTAAGACGTACGAGCTCAGAGGTTATGTAATTGATGGTTACTAGTGATACATTTCCAATTTGGTAATGTGGCATACGAAGTGCTGCTGATCATTTGTTGATCAAAGCATGGATTTTGTGAAAAGCGTAGCTTTGTGGACGAGACTTCGTCGAACTTCACAACCCAGAATGGTCGAAACAGGAAAAATGCGGCAAGGTTATTTGGGGGTAGCGCCCCCTGAGGGTATGTTCATTTCCTTCTAGATAGAGGTAGTATCATGGTATGGAGCCCAGATACTTAACCTATGTGGTTATTGAAAATACATTACTTTGTGGTTGTTGGTATCGAGCGCTTGGATAAGGTTGGTTACGACCGGGGGATGGCATACTCGTGTAGTAGTTACCTGGTTACAGAGATAACCCGGCCTTGTGTTGGCAGAGGTCCGATTAGGTTCTCGGGGCGTCCCTCCAGAGGCGTACCCATGTAGCCCAGGAAATTCCTTAGCCTGACCATTTGTTGGAAATCAAATCATCCAATACGCGTCCAGTACGGTTTTAGTTGTATTACCTGCCATCTACTTATGGTGGCGCCCCACTATTTAGATGATAGCTATAGTAGGCATAGTTTGGAATGTCTACGCTAGCTAAGATTTATATTATACTTTCGAAATGTTTTTTCCACTATGCACTAATAATAATATCAAAATGGTTTTCGTGTATCAAGTATTTTTGACTATCATAAGGAGAAATCTCCTCCAATTCTGCGTTTGCACGGTGTGTGTGGCGAGAGGCCTTATGGTAGTTTCATTTTTCAAAAAGCATTGCAGATTTCAATTTTAAAATCTTTTGTTTGTTTTAAAGATTTAAATGTTTTTGTTTGCTCACACCAGTCCCATGACTGACCTGGAGTTTATTGTTCCCTTCCTAAACTCTGGGTTCCCACAATTTTCCACACGGGCAGTCTAGAGTTGGGTTTTTCAGATAATAGATATAGATATCGATTCGGTAGCTCTCAGCTTTCTCTTTGTAATTCTTTGGAGTCTTCGGATTCATGGATGAGACTTGCTTAGCTTGGTGAAACATGATGGTGATTCGAGTTTGTGGTTTGGAGTTTTAGCTCTGGAGCATTGGATTGAAGTTATCTCTTTTGCTATTCGTTTTCCGCTGTTGTTTATTACCTCTGATAGTTTTGCTATGTATCGTATCATTCTATTGTATTATCATTGATATCATTGGATATTGTATTCATTTGGCATTGTATATGATATTCATTTCTTCTTCTTCCACTGTGTTGTTATACTTAATTGTGTTATAAGCTCCGGCGAACCAGATTCGATGTTTGGATCTGCGGCATTTGAATATGAGTGTTGTATTCGGTGCTGAGTTTCAAAGGTCGAGTTAGGGTCGTGCCAAGATCTACTCCACTTTACGTTTAATTAATTCTTTTACTAATTATAACTGCTTTGTAAATACTTGTATATAAATCTAAAATACCTTTACAAAAGATATACACACGTATTTTACTATTCCATTATTCATTTCTGTCTTTCAATACTTAGAAATGTACTCATATTCTTTTGGCAAAGCCAGCTGACTTTATTGTGGGTCGTGCCACTATATATAAATGAAGAAAAGGCCTTCTGCACATGCACAGCAACAACTATATATGGTTTTATAATGGCCATTTCACTTAGAGTACTTAACAAGTGAGAAGAAAAAGTGCCTCTGCAGCTATAAAAGCGACCTAAGAAAATATTGGTTCCTCCTCCAAAAAGGAGGATGAATCACTACCAGAAGGGCCTAACCTATGCAAAAAAATCTACAAACTGAGATATTATATCTAAAACATAATCTGGGTGTTCCCTACAGTATATATATCTCCTATCCCAACTATCATCAAGGAGAAGATATATATTTCGCTTACCTCATGCTCCATCCACCGTGAGAATAAGTCCACCATCATTACTAGAGTAATGTAAACGCCTAGATTCACCATCATCATCACTAATAAAAGTCTGGAAATCATGTCTAGCTGGGTCATATTTCATGTCGAACTGACCATTGATCCATGCCATCTCAGAATGATTCCACCCAATACCAAAATCTAGGGCAGGCAGAGAAAAACCAGGAATAGAAATATCAGAAGAGGTAGTGGAATCAACAACAGCGGTACAGAGGGAGGTATAATAGAAGGAACAAAAGGACCAACGGGTGGGATGGAATGTGCCACAGAAGGAGGAAAATGAGCTCTTTTGGGATCCATTTCATATTTGTAGGCCTAGGTTGAGGGGTCGGACCCGAGAAAGGGCCAATAGATGACTTACGAGAGCATGCTGATGATATATGACCAAAAGACTGACAGGACGTACATATGTCTGGCTTCCAACCATAACGAACTACAATCTCTGCTACCTGATCCTCGGTCACTCTTACTTTGATTATTTCTGGTATAGGCTTATCCGGGGAAATCTCAATCAAAGCTTTAGCATAGACTAGTTTTTCCCTTGCTATAGCATTAGCATCAAAAAAATTTACTTTACCGATTGCACTAACTAGCTAGTTTAGTCCTAACATAGGTTGCAAAACAGAGAGAATATTAAAGAAATAAGTCCAAAAAGGAATAGATAGTACTGGCTCTCTAGCACAGTCAATAGACGGACTCCAAGGAGTGACTATAAATGGCTTTTCCCTGGTAAATATAAGATCTTTACTAAGAATTCAAAGACGCTCCTTAGGACTAGAGAACTTGAAGAAGAAGATAGAGTTATCCATGTGGACCAGGAGACTACCCTTTGGTTTCCACGCTTTAAAGCAATGATACTTAACCACTAGATATGGTGGGTTATAGTCCAAAAAGAACCCAACAGGATAGCCTAACCAATAATCAATATCAGCTTGAATTACCTCTGAAGGGGGGATCATAACCCCATCTTTGTTAACCATTTCAAAGGAATGGGGCACAATATCACCTGCACTTTTTGGCAAAGTAGAGCATAAGGGGGACCATTTTAATCCTATACTCAGCATATTAGGCTGGAGTGCTATTGAAGCAGGTTACTTTCTTGGGAAGTAGCAACAGCTGCAAGTATTTTAGCAGGATGCTGCTAATGATGTCTAGAGAAGCTTTAAAACAATTTCGAGTGAAATCTGGTTCATTGTAATCCTCATCGTTTATTTCCATCATTGAACTATCAAACATTCTGCTAGTATCAGCTGATTTATATATCAATCCATTAGAACTGGATACCAGAGCAACAGATAATCGAGCATTTTCATGATTACCTATTGAAATAGTAGAGTCATTCACTATTTTATCCATACCAAAACAAACTACATCTTCCTTAACATTTTCTGTATCATTAGATTCTAAATTCAATTCAGCAATGTTTTTTTCACTATAATAATTACCAAGGACATCACAGCAATTAGTGATGTCACCATTCTAATCTAAGATAGTATGTTATAGGATAAGAGATAAAGCAGAGGAAGATGTAGGATTTGATATACCTGAAATAGGACCTATTATAGTTCATGACAATCAGTAGCTATTGCATCCAATGTAATCGGCTTTTCAACTAAGACTGTATGACCATTACATGCAAAGAAAAACTGAGCTCCAGATCCATATGTGGAGGCAAAAGACTGAGGAACTTCGAGAGCAAAGAAGCATACATACAGCCGGATTTGGGAATCGATCGATATGCAATGGAGGAAATATATCTCGATTGCTATTCTGGTTCTTTGCTATAGACGATAGGTGGGGCGAGGAGATTATGGAGAAGAGGCAAAGTAGAGAGATAGGGCGATTTGACGATGAGAGAGGGATAGGGTGAATAGATAGTGGGATTGAAATGACTCAATAATGGAAGGCAAATAGAAATCGCCATTTTGATGAGCAAGCAATCGCTATTTTAGTGGAAGGCTAGTAATTAAAAGTAGTTAATTTTAATCTCAGTCCAATGTACTCATATTCTTTATCCAAATGGTATACGAATATTCAAAATCTCTTAACAAGATTTCACATTTTCAAAGTATAATTAAATGGGTTAAAAAACAAATGTCATTAAAAAAAATTTGCTATATACCCATATCCATTTTATACCAACGGTATCTTTAAAACATGTTTGATAAAGATCTATTTACGTTCATAATATATTGTAAATGGTTAAAAATAAACGTTATTAGAACATTCTTTACTATAAAAACAAAGCCATTCTATACTTAACACGAGTAGGGATAATCATGGAGGAGGTTCAAATTGGGATAACCAAATTAATGGAGTGCTATGATACATTTAATTGATGTGGATGAGTTATATCCCTCTGGTATTTTTTGTAGCATGGAATCATAGTTGCTCTTTTTCTTTTTTTCGTTATCTAAAAGAAATTTTATTATATAGATTGTCTTTAAAATATTATTTTTAAAGACCTAATTGTATCTACACTTGTTTAAAAATGTACTTTTTAATAGTCTTCAAAACCATTTATTATAAAAATGTTATAACCAAACCATTTTTATCCTTTTATGAATTACTTAGCTTGCTTTTCAAACTTATATATATAAATATTTTAAAATTAGTTTATAAATATCTGTGTGAAATATTATTTAAATAAATTAGATTATAATTTTAAAATAAATAATCAAGAAACCATGTTTTATATTTAAAAACCCTTTTCTTTAAATTCATAAATAATTAATAAAAATATATTTAAACTTAATGCTACTTATAAAATGCACTAATGTATATTATTAAAATTTCATAAAAAATTACAGAAAAATAATTAATTTAAATATGATTTTTAAACATTTTAAAGCTTTAAAACAACATATAACAACATGCTTTAGAAAGTGCTGCAAATGAAAACAGAAACAAACTTTTGGTGTTTCAGATTTAGAAAAAGCATTTATAAGTACATAAAAACCAAATAAACAAATGGTTTAGGATCCAATTGATTTATAGTAACTAACAAACCTAAACTACTTAAAAATCATGTAAATAAAGCCCTAACGATATCTACCAATATCATATTAAAAATTCCCCAAAACCATGCTATTTTTAAATATGCACTTATAACGACTGTTTGCTTCTATCGTTTTCAACTTCATTCAACCGGTTTTGAATTCATTTAAACTTTGACTTTTTTAAAATAAGAGGTAAATATAATTTAATTATAACAACAATAAAGAAACCCCTAAGGATGTCCTACGGATTAATTTTAGAATTGTCAAACATAAGGCATTGCATCCATTATGACCAACTACTCCTAACATATATAACTTTGTTATATCATTTCTATAACTTTCCAGACCTTTTCCCCATTGTCCCACACACTATTCTAAATGCAAATAATAAACAAAAAATATATTATTTCATAATATATTCATAAATAAGCATTTAACATGAGTTAAGACGATTCAAAATACACTTACGATGACTATTGTCACTTCAAACATGTTCAAACACTCTTCAACTTCACACACCGCCAAACTGAACATTTAAACACAAAGTCTAAGCAACGTTACAAGTTATAGAGGGCAACATAAGTGATGATATATAATATAGGCTTATCATTTTCTTTCGAAAGCAAGTATGGTCCAAAAGATATAACTTTCATTAGTTAACTTTAAACTTATATTCAAGCAATAAACATATATGCTCACATATATACACTTTCAATAGTGAGTAAAATCACCCAACAACCAAGCAGCACAAGCTACCAAATCACCTAAGCTTCAAATCTTCCACCTTTAACCTTCACAAATACTTAGCTCTGCTCCCCTTTCTTCAATTGCTCACTACCTAGGGTAGATTGCTGACATTTCTCCACTTCTTCCACTTTTAAGATGAGATAGCGTTTTCCCAAGATAACTTAAGGCATTTTCTAAAGTTTGAGAGGGATTGGAGGTATATTGATATCTTTTCTAGAATTAAATGTGAAATGGAAGAGGATGTAGAAGACATTTTTATTTCATAACTTAGGCATTTAAGTTTTACGATATTATGAAGTTATAATGTACCTTTTAAAAGAGGAAAAATGGCCACCCATGCCCGTTATATGGCCAGTCAAAGATGCCCCATACGATGTGTATTCCACTTCTCCTTTCCATCTCACTTAACCAAAGCTTGTTCTTATCTTCCTTTAGTATATTCCCAAACTACCCCTCTTCACAAATATCTTCAAATTCCTTCTGGAAGCTTTTAATTGCACAAATTACTTTTATTAGCTAATTAATGACAAATTACTTAATTACGCACTCATATTAAGTTCAACCAACTACCATTGTAGAAAAACTATTAACGATAAAATGATTTTCGATCACAATATCGATATTTCTTCAAACTATTTATTTTTATAAACAGTTTTCTGAAAAAGTTTACCATCATTGGGTATTAATTAAAAGAGAGTTAAAAGTTTATAAAATCCATTTAATCACTTAAATTTGAGATTTAAATAGTTAAATATTCAGATATTTAAATACAAAGCATTTGAAAAACTGGAGTGTTATAATATATAAAAGTTATATATGTGTGCATCGATGTATGAAATTGGTATACATTGAAATTTGAATTAATCGAATAATTACAAATGGGTTTTAGCACATACTTGGTCCATTATGAGGCCAAGATAGACCAATGGTAAAAAGGTAGAATGATGCGGATCTAATTTTGAATTAGTAGGAGATACTTGTAGAAGACTTGATGTCTAAATTCCACTATAAACACTAGGCCAAATCTCATTGTTCCGGATAATTTATTTGCCAACTCCCTTGCCACTTTATTACTTTTCATGGCTGAGCATATCAGCTTTCCAAACAAGCAATGGTCAACACTGTATATCATAAATATAACAAACTACAGCTATATTAAGTGGAGATGCATCAATTGATAGCAAACTTGGCACGTATCTCGAAGATTTAAGAGACTGATAGATCAATGTGTGAGTCGAAGCCATCAACCCCATTAGGTAAATTTTGTATTCACAATATTTTCCATCTGTTTACTTTTGTAATGATTTTATGCATGTGTTAATATCTCCCATGAATTATAAATGTTATTGATCTTGTTAATCAAAAATTTCACATAAATCATTTATTTAATAAAACTTCAGAAGTCAAATAGGTATGTATATCATAACTAGGTCATATATATACACTTTAATATTAATATATACATGAAAAATTTTCAAGTAATTTTAACAAGTTTTAGTTACTACCGATTAATTTTAAAACAAAAAATTCATTTGAATCATATTTAAAAATACATATAGATATATTAAGTAATTTTATAAAAAAAAATCGGATGATAAATTATACAAAAAAATTTCTAGTAAAAATTTGACTTCATTAAATATGTCGCAGTGTATATGTTTAATGTTATAATGTGTACATATATACATACACACACACGTTTATTAAAACATGTTTTGAATTTAATTTTTTTTCTTCTCGGCCAACTAATATTTTACTCATGCATAAGTATAAATTATTTACTTTATAATATATATATATATATTGTTTATACATGTTAAATTTTTTATGTATTTTAAATGAATAATAAATAACAACTAATAAATATTCATTTTGGGTTTCATAATTAATTTTAGAAAAATATGTATTTATAAATTTAGTGTAAAATATTTTAGCTGATATTTCCGATCTAGTTTTGAATTCTAAAATGTCTTAGTAAGCCTTAATTAGATATTTTAAATTATTTTTTATTTTATCGTATACAATACCTTCGAAAGATATGTTTATTTTTATTAATTTATAAATATATCAAACTATGTTTTGAGAGAATTAATGTATATAAGTGGCTAATGTTTACGTTAACCATATACACCTTGTTTTGTTGCACATTACACTTATATAAACACATGAGTATATGTTGATATACTCAAAATATGCAAATATGAAATTAAGTAACATATATTAATTACTTTAATAAAAAATTAAATTAAATAATGTTTTATTTAAAATAAATATATTGGATCTAGTCCATTTGACTTCATACGCCCAAAAACAACCAATTTTGGGCAATTTTTTTGAAAATGACTTATTTTACCCATTGCAGATTATCCTACTTCCAAAAAGAATTTCATCATCTTCATAGAAAATAAATAGTATTTGAATGATGGATTTTGTAACTCCGCCATCAAATTAGAGATTGGATCTCTCATTGCAAAGTTAACTGTTCAAGATGTATCTGACCGACTCGATTATCAAAGGAATTTTCAATTATTTTTGCTAAAAATAATTTGAAAATAGTTTACATCAATTTGTTTTATTTATTTTTTTATTAAAAATTATTGTAGGATTTTTTATTTCATGTTTATCTTCTTGTGCATATATCATGCACAACTATCACTGGCCCATCCATAATTTAATATCACAGCTGGTGTAGACATTTTGAATTGGTATAGACCGGCTCAACAGATAGAGCGATTAACACTTGGCGATGTTGATGACATCATATACGAACTTGAGTCAATTAACAATGTGGAAATAAATCACCGAGTAGGGTTTCGAGTACATGGATGAGCATCTCCTAGGACATGGAGTTAAATGAGTATGGTTGACACTTCTTTAGTTCTATTAAATGACTGAATTTTTTCAATGGCCAAATTGGGATAGGCGGCAAGCACTAGTACAAAAAGTGCATATTGCTTCGCCTCATTTGCATCAGTTGAAGTAAAAACTGATGCAAATAGAACTTTTTGCATCAGTTCCATCTTAATATCCAATGAAATTGGTACACGAAAAGCAATTGGTACAGAAAGACGCCTTTTTTTTTGGTGAAGCCCGCTTGAGGTCTTTATCCTCTGAGGAGTTATGCCTTCAAAGAAGGCTTGTGCTTCTGAAATATTCTTTTTGTTGGCTGACGCTTGCTCTCGCGTGTCTCTTTGCCGTTGATTCATGTTGACAATCCCCATTGCTTCGCAAGTGTCACCACTTTCAGCTACCAGGCCTCTCCCTTACCCAAAGGAGTATATTTTATAGTTAAGCGAATTGGTGGTGGCAGATTTAGGTTCTTTAACTTGCTGTTTGTTTGTTCAAACATTTGTAGTTAACTATATATGATCTGCTTCTATCCACCTTGCTTACTTTCGTTTGAAGTTCTCCTTTTGTAGGATTCGAATATGGGAATTTTGAATGGCCCAGTGCTTGATTGCCGGATAATGTTGCGGATCGCTTGGTCTCGTGACTGGTAAGCTTTGTTTTTATGGCCTGCATTATTAAATCGTTTTTTTTTTTTTTTAGTAACACGATTAACGTATTTCATATGCCGAAATAAAACAAAGCAGTTTATAATAGAAGGGAACATAAGAATTATAGTGGTTTAACCGAAACTGGGCCTATATCCACTTTATATCTTTTGTTATTCGCCTGCCTTGCAATTGCCCTTAACAAGAGAATCATATATTTGTAAATTCTTTGCAATATCTTGGCAAAGTTTTCATGTAAGATATGGATGTAGATGGTTGCTGTTCCAAGTTCTTGGAATTGGTTTTCTTTTGACAGTTGCGAATTTGATTGATTATATTAGCAACTCCTTAGTGCCGCCTTTAAGTGTGCATCATCTTCTTCTGCTGGCGGGTGGTTTTAACTGAAGAAACATACTCTAGCCAAATCTTATTTGTTTGCTTAGAGTACTTCTTATTCAGGATTTGACCCTGGAATTCTGTTGTTTAAGGCTTGCTTTCGAATGCTACCAAGGGTTGCTTGATATTGCAATGAATCAGCTTGGTATTGATTGCCTGCAAATTTAGATCGATAATCTTAGTGATATTCTCAGAATATTTCACATATCGAAATAAAATAAGCGACTCGTAATAATAGGGAAAGCAAGACTTATAGTTTTTATTATTTATTGGCATTGTTTTTACTACAGATTTTGAAACAAGAACCATTGGATCAGCATTCTTTTACAAATTTGAAACAAAGTGGTAGGAATTGAATTTTTTGGCATAAGAGGACTGGATGGCAACATCTTTCAGAATCGAAACTTCCTTTCACTTTGAAGGTCTCCTTGGAGCGTGAGCACATCTTCCCGCCTCATTCAATTTTTCCCTGCCTGGTGAGGGCTTGCTGTGATGACACTGATGATAGGACCTTCATCTCCCTGTGCCACGGTTCTCTTACTTGAGCTACATTGTTGAGCGGGAACCAGCTGCACCTTAGAGGATGAGGAGTAGTTAATTTCATCTTTTTTCACATACTGTTGCAGTTCATTCTGCTTGATCAATTCTTCAATCTCCTTCCTTAGATGGCGACATTGGTTAGTTTCATGGCCAGGTTGATTGTGAAATTGACAGAATTTCCCATTGTCTGTCGCGCTTCTCCTCATCAGAGATGGTTTGGAGTAAACAACAACATCCTTTGTTGCCAAGAAGATACTTTCCGGAGTGTCGGTCAAGGGAGTGAAGTTGGAGGGTATGAAGCGTCGAGCTTTTTTCAAGAGTTTCTGTTTTCTTCTTCCCCCATTCTTCTCTTTCTGTTCAATCATTTCCGGTATGTATTCTTCATCATTACCAGGACTCAATGGGTAATCATCAACTATTCTTTCAAAAGTTCGCCTTGACAAACGTCCATGGATAGTTGGTCGTGGCCATGAATTCTCTGTTTGGGGGAATGTTCCAATAGTAATGCCAGTTGCTCGTTGAGGAGCATTCCATTCTTCTGAAACCTGGACCTCTTTGGCAATGGTTTTTATATCACTTTCTAGTTGATGGACTTCTTCCTGCAATGCGTTCATCTTATCCAGTATCCTATTGCTTTGAACTTCCATGTGTTGATATATTCCATATATCACGGCATTTAATTCAGCCCTTGTGACTCCAATACTTGAAGCTGTTTCACTTAGCGTGGGAAGAGCAATGGCATTGCTGCAAGTACCTTCAAACCTTAACAACTTCCGTTTCCTTTCTGAAGCCATGGTTTCTGTTAGAATTTTGTTGAACAATGGTTGAAGTTTGCCCCTGAGTTCAATTCTCAGTGAAAGCACCAAAAATGTTAACGCTAAAATGTGAACGCTAACACCCCGGTGTGTAAAGTGTAGTTGTGAAAGCACCACCCGATAGATCGGGAAAGAATTACAAGCAAGTAATAGCAGAAAAGCAGTAAACAACAACGATTTTATAGTGGTTCGGCTTAAGGGCATAGCCTACGTCCACTCTAAGTACTTTTATTAATAATCCCGTTACAAACTGATACAATTCTTTTCAAGTACAATACACTTCAAGTTACAAGTGATTTGGAACAAGTCTTAAGCTTCAATGTCGATTAAAGTTCTTAGATTCATGTTGAAGATGTATGGTTTCTTCGTGAATCTCTTTGATGTATTCCTCTAATCTTGGAAGCTCTAAATGTTGATGAAGTTCTCAATGCAGCAAGGTAACGGTGTGTGAAGAGAATGTGCCCAAAAGTCTTTTGAATGTTGGAGGTGGTTGCCTATTTATAGAGAGTTCTGGTCTGAAATTTCTGCCAAGTCCAAAGTCGTGGCCGATCTAAGTTAAGTCGTAGCCGACTTAATATGAGTCGTGGCCGGTCCATCTGGCCCCCTTCTGGCTTCACAGGAGTTCACTTGCACAAGTCCTAGGTCGCCTCCGAGTCAACACTACTCCTTCTCAGTAATATGGCATCGGGCTTATACTTAGTGGCTTTAGGTCGTGGACGAGTTAACTTGGTAAGTCGCAAGTCACGGTTCAACTGGTAAGTCCTGGATCGTGTACGAGTTAAGAGGCCACTGTGCCAAGTAGCTGCATTGAACTTACCTTCCTTTGCTTAGGTCGTGACCGACTTAACATTGGTCATAGGTCGGTAGCTATCTTGGGTCGGCGTTCCTTAAGTCTTAGGTTGGTATACATGCTAGAGCATTGGGTCGGCACCTCTCTTAAGTCGGTATCCCTTTTCGGCCTTAGGTCGGCATTCCCGTTAAGGCAGTTAAGTCGGCAATTTCCCTAGACTGTTAAGTCGGTATCTATGTTGAGTCAGTAGCCTCATTGAAGTGTTAGGTCGGCAACCCTTTAAATCTTAGGTCGGCACCCCTGTTGAGCCTTAGGTCGGCACCCTTGTTGAGCCTTAGGTCGGCATCTCCTTGAGTCGCAGAGTCTAAACCGAGGCGGAGTTAACAATTGCCCCTCGAAGTATACGCCTACTGGTTAGGTCGTGTGCTTCGATAGTCCTTAACCCGTCCCCTCTTAGGTCGGTAGGTCGTACGCGACCCAATAGTTAGACCGCATCTGCCGCTTCAGTTCTCCCTACTGTAAGGTATAAAACATCCATCTTCTTCTTCCTTTTCATTACTTACTACCTTGCTCAATTCTGCCATTAAAATTCTTCCGGGCTCAAAAAGACGATTTAATTCCAATCAACTACTGAAAACATCTGCTATTCATTGCGTAAGCGATTTCATTCTTTTTTCGACCATAGATTACCATTGATTCGTGAATTCTGTTGCCTAAACTCGAATCGCCTCCCTATACGACGCTCCATCACAAATCTCACCACGTTTATAGCTGATGGAGCCTAGGTTACTCAATCCGGCTTCAGATGATCGCTGATACAACAAAGGTGATTTATCACCTTAGGCTTGATGATCTCTGACGGCAGGGTATTGGATTTGTGACAACTTCGAACTGTTGTATTGGGTGATTTGATAGCATGAATGAAGGCTGTTGTTGATGGAATGGTTATCGGGTTAATGGGTAGATGGAGTGTGATGTTAGTTTGGGAGCGAGTCAGTGATTTTGGGTGGCTTATCCTTTAGCCGACCTGGCTCTTAGCAACCTTAAGTCGTGGCTGAGATAGTGCTTGAAGAACACTTGCCGATTTAAACTTTAAGGCCTGAATCGTGACTGAGTTAATACTTGGAAAAGTTCCTGTCTTTCGGACCGGAGCTTACATTCTTATCTCTCCCTTGCGACCTAGAGGACTGAGTTGCCAAATTAAAATGCTTAGACTCTGGCCCGCTACCGACCTAGCCTTATCTCGCGAAAAACTTTTGAACCGTAACCGACTTAATACTTGGGGAAATCTGCCGATTTAACCTTCTACTGATTTAACCTTGAACCGCAGCCAAGTTAACCCCTAAGTCGTGACCGAGCTAAGCCCTTAAACCGCTGCCGAGTTAACACTTAGGCTTTGGGCATGCTGACTTTTTTTTTTTAGAGCATGGATCCACTTTGAATTTCTGACTCGAACTGCCAAACTAAGTTGCCTGAATTTTAAACTGCCCCAACTTTAAATTTGCTTGAATCTCATTGTATTATTTCACAGATCGCATTAACTTATAAGCTGCTAACCTGCTGAAAATAATAAACAAAGAAAACCAAGGCGAAAATACTGCCATCGACTGCCCATGTCAGATGACAGATTAGTCAAGACAAGACAAGCAACTTAATTATATTGCATGAAATGTTTGTGAATCAATCAGTTAAAGTTAAACATTAATGCAAAATATCAATAATCTGAACTGATTTATCTGCATTAACATCTTACTTGCATATTTAGGCTTAAAACAATAGTCCCTGAATTTCATAACTAACGAATGTTTGCTAGTTTTCATTCCAGTTATATTTGTTCGCTGCTTGATTGATTTTACACAACACTTCACACACTTTAGGAAACGTGCACCTTCATGTTTGAATACCCAGTTGTTTATGTAGAATGACTTCCCACCGAGAAGAAGAAGTGGTAACTCCAGAGGAAGAAACTTTTCCGATAGCTGTTCCCATAGAGAATCCTCCGGAGAGAACCCCGACTATTCTAACTTCGAGAGCGTTTGTCCAGCTGCGCACTCAATTTGGCTTTGCTGAAAGTGATGTTCTTCTCCCTGGGCCTGGAGATACTGCTGACAATCCTCCCTATGGCTTTGTTGCAGTCAATCGCCAAATGTGCTTAAGTGGGGCGATTCCTCCTTTTAACGACTTCCTTCGAACTCTTCTCCTTTGGTTGACAATCTCTCCGTTTCAACTTCATCCCAATGGCTATGCCATCTTGACGGGGTTATGTGTTTTGTTCAGAAGAACCCTTGATCGCCTACCGAGTTTTGAAGAAATTCGTTATCTGTGCTCGTTTGCAAAGAGTAAAGATCATCCTTCCCTTATTATTGTGAGAAGTGCCAGGAACCGCAAGCTCATTTCCGATCTTACTGAAAGCGTTCATGGATTCTTGAACCAGTTTTTCTTTGCCCGCTGTCCCTCAGGCTTTTATGCCATCTGGAGAGTAGGAAGTAAGATTAGTGTTTCTATTTTCTCTGTTTTGAAACTTTTTCGAGATCCGAACTTTCAGTTGCTAATTTCATTCTTTATTCTTTTCAGCACTTCCTCTCCCCTCTAGAGACCCAATTCACAAGCAAGTTTTTGAGAGGTTGAGTGCCGTGGCCACAGAAGAGAGGTGTAACGTCCATGGATTTTCGTTCTTCGAAAATTCAACATCGACACTCACTTTATCGACTGCCGAGAAATCGAAGGCCGAAAACACGGAATGTTATGGGTTTTAAAAAAGAATTTAAGAAAAGAAAGAAGAGAGAAAAAGAAGAAAGAAAAAGAAAAATAGAGAGAAAAGAAAATAGAAAAGAGAACAGAAAATTTTAAAATAGAAGAAAATAGAAGATAGAAGAATTTTAAAAATAGAACGGACAGAAAGGAAACAACAGAACAACATCAGAATCCCACAATTCGCAGCGGAACAACATATAATAATAAATGAATAATCTTTAAACAAAGAACTATATCAGTTATTACATTACATTTCATTTCATTACATCATATCATCAGAGTGTACAACAACAACATACAACATCAAACAGTGCAGCGGAAAAAGAAATACTATATAAACTAGTAATACGCCATGCCATCCAGCTTGCCTCTAGCAACTCCAGAATATCCAGAATATCCTGATAAACCTTAACTCTTGACTGCCCGTGTGGAAATTGGTGGGCACCCAGAGTTTAGGAAGGAAAACAATAAACTCCAAGTCAGTCATGTGACTGGTGTGAGAACTCAAAACAGTTTATTTATCTTTAAAATCAATAGAGAGATATTTTTATTTCAATTCGCAATGCTTTTAAAAATGAGACTACCATAAGGCCTCCCGCACACACACACAATGCAAACGCAGAATCGGAGGAGATTTCTCCTTATGATAGTCAAAGATGCTTGATACGCATTTAAAATAATATTTGATATTATTATTAGTGCATAGTGTATAACAAATTCATTTCGAAAGTAGAATATAAATCTTAGCCAACATACGACCATTATCGTATGCCTACTATAGCTAACTATGTTCAATAGCAGGTTACCGCCACATTCCATAGCAGGTTATACAACTAAAACCGTACAAGATCGTATTGTTTCTTTGGATTTCCAACGAATGATCAGGCCAAGGAACTTCTCATTGCCACATGAGAATGCCTCTGGATGGACATCCCCGAGAACCAAACCGGATCTCTACCAACACAAGGCCGGGTTACTCCTAACTGAGTAACAACTGACCGAATATGCCATCCCCCGGTCCTTTGGGACCTTTATCAACCGAGCGCTCGTAATCAATTCACACAATCATAAAGTGTTTTCAACATGAGTAAGTATCTGGGCTCCATACCATGATACCACCCTTTTCCAGAAGGAAATGGACACATCCTAAAGGGTGCTACCCCTCATAACCTTGCTGCTTCTTTCCTGTTTTGACCATTCACGGGGTGTGAGGCTCGACGAAGTCACGTCCACAAAAACATACTTTATACAAAAGCCATTCTTTGGGTCAACAAATGATCAACACAATGATCACTAAGATAGACGATCAAATAAATGATCCTATCACAAATAATCAACACAATGATCATTTCAGCATCACTCAGCATGTCACATTACCAAACTGGGAATATATCGCTGATAACTTCAACTATATAACCTTTGAGCACATGCGTCTCAAAGAAGGGTGTTAAGCAAAGAATAAATTCTCCGCCACCAACAGAAATATATTTGAAAGAAATCGGCTTTATATCTCAACTTGTAATGTCAGGCATACAATCCATACAAGTCTGTTCCGGGATCGAACAAAACCGAAGGCACTTACAAAGAAGTCCTTGCAATCCGGATATTCACAATCCTGATCGGATTTCCCATCACTTAGGGAGTTTCTATACCGGCGCGACTCGGTGCAGAAACAATCGATAGGTCATCCTATCGCTCTCGCAAATACCGGTCTTCAACACCGATCTTCAAATGCAATTCACAACGACGTATCACATATTCGGAATGGGTTATACGACCCCATGGTCCTTTCCCGGTTAACCCGAATAGTGAGCGCTTATTCAAAAAATAAGTGTGCATTCAAATTCAATCAATTCACATCAAATACCCATTCAAAGGGAAATACTGATAGTCGGTTATTGAACTATCAATGGATATGCATACATCACCAGATTCCAAATAATTTTCCAAATTATTTATTTTCAAAATGTCTTTACAAGATATATATTTTCACACTTTAAAATAAATCAATATTTATTTTTATACAAATTCCACCTTTCATTCATAAATTCCATAATGAATTTATATTTCAAAATATTCATGAATATACGATTTCAATTATCCATTTTCAATTTATCTTCAAAAAGATAAATTCTAATTATTCACTTCATATTGGAAACAATTCCATACTTATTAAAAATAAGTAATTCACAAATCTTTTTATTTTCAACACTTAGAAAATATTCAATATACTTAAATCGAATTAAGTATATATTTCATTCTTTAAGGAAATCATTCCCTTAAACATATTTATTTGGGCCAAAACGAATGTTGCGTAAAACATCGTTACGACAACCCAAAATCACTAGTATAGGGATTCGAAATTAAAATAGATATATAAATCCCAATACTATTCAAAACATTTCCTTTCGGAAATCATTTACTATAACAACAGTGTTATAGTCCACTATTTCCTTTTATTTCTCGAAACATCTATTTCAACAATAAATGTTGAAATCTATGGTTTCGAATCTCAATACCTTTTAAAACATCGTTGGATCGTTTTAATTCTATTTAAAACATTCACATTCTAAACAATTTCTTTAACGTGTTATTCACTATTCAAAAACGTGAATAAACTATGTTAACCAATTTCATTCTTTTATTCATTTTAATTCAAAGGATTATTCACTATTAAAAAATGTGAATATAACTCCATTTCTAAGTTATAACAATTAACTTGTCAAAATAAGTCATTTGCGAATTTATAAAACAACGTTTATAAATTCCTTTTCTATTTATTTATAAAAACTTCCTTTTTTATAAATCCTTTTATTTACCTATTCAGTTTATAATTCAATTATAGACTAAAAGTTCATATTATAAGTTAACTACTTATAAAACGATTATTTTACAAAATCGTTCATTTAACTTCCCAATTTACTAATCTTAACTTATAAGATTGTTTATTTATCCAAAATTCATTCTTTCGATAACTTTATAAATTTAATAAACCTATTGCTTATAAAATTTCATTTATAACTTCACAGTTTATAATTTCATAAATTTCATTCATTTAGGAAATTCATTTTCACTACATTCAAACTCTTATAAAAACTTGTTTTATAATGTCAATTTTTCAATTTATAAATATCCATTTATAAATCTCTTAATATAAATCAGTTTATACTAATATTTTAAAACGTCTTTAAATTCCTTTATAATTTCACCATTTTCTTGATTTATAAAATAATTAAATTTTATAAATCCTATATTTAAACTTTTCACAATAAATTCAAATTTCCCAATTTACTATTTTATAAGATCATTGGTTCATATTTCTCAAAAATCAGTTTTAACCGTATTTCTAAAAATCAGCTTTTTAACTATATTTCACAAAACCCATAATTTTATAACTTTAAAAATTATAGCGTTTAATTATTTAAAATGGATCAATTTCAAAAATAAAGTATATTTTCAAAAATCACTTTAAAAATCATTTTAAAATCCCAAAATCTGGGTCCAATGATGCTACACACCAAATAGTCAATCACGACTACAACGATCCATCATATATCGTATATGATAATCAATCAAATATCAAAATATCTGAAATCAAATAAAAACTGTTGAGGAATCCAGTTGGATCCCTCCAACCTATTTTCCTGCATCCAAAAACATTAGCACAATACCAATTTCGCTCCAGTACGAAATTATCGCGGTACATGTTTTTATTAAATATTATCCGCTTAATAACGGCGTAATAGGGTCTCATCCGCTAAACAAAAAATGCGGGAAATCAACAACTGCAATATATACATATGCCAATATATATATATTGATATTATATATAATACCAATTTCACTGTTTATGAAATATTCGCGGTATATGTTTATATTAAATAACATCCGCTTACTAACGGCGTATAATGTCTATTTTAACAATCAATAATTTACAGTCATCATTCAAACATGCATTCAAATATTTTAAATCTAACTATTTAAAATAAATCGAAACTTATTCGATTGAGTGAGAAGTTCTCACCTTGGTTTTAATTTCCGTTTTAGCGATTTATTTCGAATAAAATTAAACGCGCGTTTAATTTTACCCGAAATTCTCACTAACTCCAAACGACTCCAAACCAACTCCATCGCGTAGTGCTCGTCCATACGATTCCAACGCAACTGAGTTTGCATTTTTTCGACCTCGTATGAAAAAGTTATGTATTTTCAAAGTTTACACGAATTTAAATTAACTAAATTACAATATAAACTTTTAACTTTTCAACCTCTATCAATTCACAGCCATTGATCTCTCCCCCTTCACATCTGGGCCGCACGCATCTTCACCCCCCATCTTCTTCTCTTTGTTCGGCTACAGGATACTAACGCAACAATCAAACCCAACATCAAATATTAGGGTTTAAACTCGCTAACACCACACGCGATAATACTCGATCACAACACTACCATGACGAAGCCCCATTCACAAGCTACACTCGGCTCCAATAGGGAGGAGCTCGGCCATCTTGGTGGCGTGGAAACGCGTGCGCAGCCCCCAGTGGACGCGGGCCTGTAGCTCTCTCCACACAACTCCGTTTCCGATCATAACCGTTGAATCTCTAGCTCTCATCGCCCTCTTCAATTCTCTAGTTGAAACTTTAGCCTAATTGTCGACGGATTGGAAGATTTTTGGTGATGAAGATGGAGCATTTCTGGCCTTTCATTATGTAACTGGCGGCTAGGCAATTTGATTAGGGTTTAGGATATTTTTTTTTTATTTTTAGATTTAGGGTGGTATTTATAGGAAAAGCTAGCGTAAACACTATTCATCCCGGGAATTCCGAACTCCGATTTAGACACCGTAACCAGCGTTTCTAAGGTTTACCCCGCGTTCCGGACACAATGGAACAGGTTTCGGAAGCTAATTCGGAAGTATGTGCGAGTTATGGCTGTAAACGCTCAATTTGAATTAAACCGATTTAAATCGATTTCTAGGCGTTTTAATTTGTACCGGACAAACGGTAAATCCAATTGACTTGAAATTTGAAACCTTACAATAATATCACATTACGGATCCGATGAAACTTGTTTCGTCGAATTCCGAGACTTTTTGAAAAATGGCTATTTTGACTCGCCAAATTTAAATTAAAAACGATTCGATGCGTTTCGAGCTGCCACGATCAAACGGTAACTCCGATTGACACGAAATTTGAAATCCGGTAATAACTAACTATTACGGATCCAATGAAACTGGTTTCGTTCAATTCTGAGACTGTTCAAAAATTGACTATTTTACAGTCGATTATTAAATATTAAAATATTCAATTTTCACAGATTAACTTTTAATTCGATTTTAAAAGTTCTAAAATATCGTTCTAACTCCCATATGATAAAATAAAATTTTACAAATCATTTTCAATCATATTTAACTCGATTTACAATTATTTCCATAATTTAACACATTAAATTATCGATTTAATAATCCAATTAAATCCAATAATTCAAATAAAAATTTATTTGACTTATAAATTTACTTATAAATATTTAAAATTAATTAAATATTCAAATTTAAATTATTAAAAATTCTGGGTCGTTACAAGAGGAGCATAAAATTTCTGTTGAGGGATGAATTTTTACATCAACATGGGCTTCTACACACTTCTCGCTCCATGCATGCTCATGAAGTTCCAACGGAAGTCCCCGATTCTCCGATAAAGACTCCTGAATCTTTGCTGGTGAAGTGCTCCACTTCTGTCGATGTTGCGGGGCCATCTGGTAAACTTGCCCCGGTTATCGAGGAAGAAGAGCCTCAGGGATCCTCTCACCATTCACAAGAATCTGGTGAAAAGGCTAAGAAATCCAGTCCTGTCAAGCAAAGCAGAGACGATACCTTCGAAGGATTGAGCGACCTCTTCGCTACTTCACAAGAGATCTTCAAAGATGACCCTACTACTGCCGGGATTTCTTCTTCAGTAGTTGAAGCTACTTCTATTTTGCAACAGCCGTCGTCGACTCAAGAGTTGACGTTAACTATTACACCCACAACCACTCCCCAAATAAAGAGTGGTTCGTAGATTAATGCGCGTAGTTTGCACAACACACACACTTAGAATTTCTCATCACTTCTATGCACTTATCTTCTTGCACTTTAAAGATTTCTAAAGCTTATTATTTTAATTCCAGATTCTCCTATGGGGCGCAGCGGCTCGTATTATGACGATTTCCAGCGCTACGGGAGGCGTAGCCAGTATGATTACAGGCGTTACCTTCCTTCCTACAGAGAGTCGGATGAAGAGAGGGCTGCTCGAAAGGCTCATGAAAGGAGGACTGAAGAAGAACATCATGAAAGAAGGGAGAGAGAAGAGCGCCATGATTCTTGGCAAAAAGGCGATGACTCTCACAAGAGAAAATCTCATGACGATCGAGGAAAAGGTCACATGAGTGAAGACTTAAGTAAACGAGCCCGTCACAGTGAAAAGCAGGCCTCTACTACTCCTGAGAAAGTTACTATTCCTGCCTCACTCGACATCCCTTCTGACTCTTCCGCTCTTGGGAAATCAGATATTCAAACGATAATTAGCAGGCCCAAATTTCAAGTTGGACCGGGTCCTGCCACTCTGCAGAGCCGATTTCCTCAATGGTGCCTTAAGGGGGTGAGGTTCGACCTAGACTTGGTCCCCATCGACAAGTCTGCTATGTTGCGCAATCTTGATGCAGTCAAGCTCGATATCGAGAGGATGTCAAACTGGCAGAAGCTTGTCGATGAGCTTCAAAGAGTTAACCGTGCCAACATAGAGGCCATGCTTACTATGGAAAACGATAAGGCCGAATGGCAAAAGGTCGTTGAGCAACACGACACCGAGATGAGGAACATTGCTTCTTACAATGAGGAGCTTGAAGCAAAAGTCGAGGAATTGAAACATGAACTTGCTGCTTCCTCTACTTCCTACTCTCAAAAAGAAGAAGTTCTCCTGAAACAAGTGAGAGACGCTCACGCTAGCCAAAGGGATGCCGAAGACAGGCTAGAAGTACAAAAAAGAATCAGTGATGGTTATGTTACTGATATTGCTGAGCTCCGAAAGAAAAACAACTCCCAGGAGGCGGAGATACAAATGCTTAAGCTTCAGCTTGCCAAAACTGAAAGGGAGCGTGATGAGGCTGTCGCCGGCAGAATCGCAGCTGAAGAATCTCATGAGGCGACCAAAAATAGCATCAGCTCAACATTATTCGACTTCTATTTGCACAGCGTCTTGGGGCGTGGAAGCCTTGCCTTTTTAGGCCCCAAGTATGAAATCACACTGGCTGAAGTTTGGGAGACAGCACTTGATATGCTCGGTGGTAAAGGTGCTGGATATGCTGAGTCAGCCCTTGAAGAGCATTATCTTGATGACGAAGCCCGTGCCGCTCTTGCCAAGGGTAAGGAGCAGCTTGCCAGAGCGCGGGCCGGGATGGCGGAAGAGGAGCGTTCTGAGAAAGAAGTACCGCCTACCATCTCCGAACGTCCTCTAGTTTCTCCCGAGGTGGACATTACAGGCCCTAGTGCTCATTTACCGCCTCCTACAAGAACTGGGGTAATCACCCCTACTGATGAAGAGGCTTTGGAGGACATTGGGGCTCAGAATTATGAGATTGAACTGACAAAGCCAATATCTTCAGGTAATTTCGACGTTGGTCCGATTCAGGTGGATTGCCTGCTTATTCCTCAAAAAATTGATGAGCTTCTCGATTACCTCCTGAATCTCGATGAACCCATATCTCCCTTCTTTCGGGAAGATACTAACATTTTCAATTTTTCTTCTTCTGCAGTTGAAACAACAAGTGCCGTGCAGACTTCGCCTTCTCTGGTTATTCCTCCTCCATCTCTCCAGGTGACTCCTCCTTCTGCTTCACAACCTGGGTCACAAGAGGAGAAAATTGAGGCTCTTCATGGTTTGGATGACCCTGTTGCCTCGCAGGAGCAAAAAGATGAGGGACTCGAAGGAGGCGAGATCTCTCCGGAGCGGACTCCTTCTGACGACGTAGTTTTGTCCGCTCTCGTTACTCCGGGGAGTGAGTCTTCTTCACAGAGAAGAAAGAAGCTTGGGACATCGAAGAGGAGGGGGAAGAAAATTATCACCACTGAAGAGGAACCGGCAATTGCGCCAGTTGTACCTCCCTCCCCTTCTTCCCTCATGCCTTCAGACCAACCTGGAAGACCCGAAAAGCTAACCACTCGGCCGGGTAAAGGGTCTAAAGGCGGCAAGAAGAAATGAAGAGTTGAGCTTTTTGATTCCTTTTTTGTGTAATGGTCGGATGTTGTGCAGGCACCGGCCCCTGCTTCTTGTTTTGAAACCTGTATCTGCAATATCTGCAATTGAATAAAATGATTCTTTATTTGTACATACTTCTGTTTGAATTTGAGAATGCATTTATTATTCATTTTTGCACAAGTTTATTTATATGATATTGCAGCGGGCTTATGGTATGTTGTTTGAGTATTACTTTACTGATGCAGCTATACTATTATACCATGTTGCCCCCATACCTTAAACTCGCTGCAATATTTTATACTACGAGGGGACTTGCACTCTTATTTGCTAAAGAATAATTATTTTATTCTTTAAAGAAAATTTTTGTAGAGTACAACTCCCTTCGTATAAGTTTCTACGCTTTGTCGTTCGAAGAAATCACTTTTTTCTTTTGCTTATGTGCATATTTTTCCAAGTGAATTCCTCTATGTGGTAAAGCGGACCTCTGAAGGGTACTTTAACTTCTTTTCTTTTTCTTTTTTCTTTTTTTTTTCTTTTTTTTTTTTTTGACGATCATTTTCCATAGTAGGTAAATTACTTCTCCCTTTGAAAGTTAAAGTACGCTTTTGATGAGGATTTTTTTTTTTATACAAAGTTGTACCTCTGAGGAGGGATTTTTCACGTTTCAACACTTGGAAGTTTTATTTCGATCTCGGTGAAACGTGTACCTCCAAAGAGTTGTGCCTTAGAAATCCTTTTCACGTTTCAACACTTGGAAGTTTTATTTCAATCTCGGTGAAACGTGGGTTTCTGAAGAGGTCTTTCTTTTTAATTGTGTCCCCGGGAGGGGGTTGTACCTCTGAGGAGGGATTTCTCACGTTTCAACACTTGGAAGTTTTATTTCAATCTTGGTGAAACGTGTACCTCCAAAGAGTTGTGCCTTCGAGGAAAGCCTTTTCACGTTTCAACACTTGGAAGTTTTATTTCAATCTCGGCGAAACGTGGGCTTTCAGGAAGGTCTTTATTTTGTTTTTGCATTTCAACTTTGGTGAAGTGAAATTCCGAAGAGCGGTTGTTACACTTCAACTCCTGGCGAAATGCGCCCCCGAAGAGGTCTTTATTTTGTTTGCATTTCAACTCTGGTGAAGCGTAATTCCGAAGAGCGGCTGTTACACTTCAACTCCTGGTGAAATGTGCCCCCGAAGAGGTCTTTATTTTGTTTGCATTTCAACTCTGGTGAAGAGTAATTCCGAAGAGCGGCTGTTACACTTCAACTCCTGGTGAAATGTGCCCCCGAAGAGGTCTTTATTTTGTTTGCATTTCAACTCTGGTGAAGCGTAATTCCGAAGAGCGGCTGTTACACTTCAACTCCTGGTGAAATGTGCCCCAGAGATGGTTTACATTGCCTGGAAGTTACTCTCTCATGGTTGGTGGGTCATGACTCCTCCAATCTTTTTTGTTGAGTAGAGAACTTTCTTTTTTACGGCATATGTCCCATTTGAGGTCTTTGTCCTCCGAAGAGTTGTGCCTCCGAAGAGGAGCATTTTGCCTCCGAAGAGGGCTTTGGTCTCTGAGGAGAAGCATTCGGTCTCCGTAGAGAAGCATTTTGCCTCCGAAGAGGGCTTTGGTCTCTGAGGAGAAGCATTCGGTCTCCGTAGAGAAGCATTTTGCCTTCGAAGAGGGCTTTGGTCTCTGAGGAGAAGCATTCGGTCTCCGTAGAGAAGCATTTTGCCTCCGAAGAGGGCTTTGGTCTCTGAGGAGAAGCATTCGGTCTCCGTAGAGAAGCATTTTGCCTTCGAAGAGGGCTTTGGTCTCTGAGGAGAAGCATTCGGTCTCCGTAGAGAAGCATTTTGCCTCCGAAGAGGGCTTTGGTCTCTGAGGAGAAGCATTCGGTCTCCGTAGAGAAGCATTTCGCCTTCGAAGAGGGCTTTGGTCTCTGAGGAGAAGCATTCGGTCTCCGTAGAGAAGCATTTTGCCTCCGAAGAGGGCTTTGGTCTCTGAGGAGAAGCATTCGGTCTCCGTAGAGAAGCATTTTGCCTTCGAAGAGGGCTTTGGTCTCTGAGGAGAAGCATTCGGTCTCCGTAGAGAAGCATTTTGCCTCCGAAGAGGGCTTTGGTCTCTGAGGAGAAGCATTCGGTCTCCGTAGAGAAGCATTTCGCCTCCGAAGAGGGCTTTGGTCTCTGAGGAGAAGCATTCGGTCTCCGTAGAGAAGCTTTTCGCCTCCGAAGAGGGCTTTGGTCTCTGAGGAGAAGCATTCGGTCTCCGTAGAGAAGCTTTTCGCCTCCGAAGAGGGCTTTTCATATTTCATCTCACAGGAGTATGTTGACCGGTTGTGGTGAAATGCGCGCCCCTAAGTAGGGTTATTGTCAGGAAGTTTGGAGTTTCCTTTTCTCGGTTGGATGGATTCTCGGGAGTGTGTCGACCGATAACCCCACGACATTGTAACGAGAAAGATGCCTTTTTTTTTGGTGAAGCCCGTTTGAGGTCTTTATCCTCTGAGGAGTTATGCCTTCAAAGAAGGCTTGTGCTTCTGAAATATTCTTTTTGTTGGCTGACGCTTGCTCTCGCGTGTCTCTTTGCCGTTGATTCATGTTGACAATCCCCATTGCTTCGCAAGTGTCACCACTTTCAGCTACCAGGCCTCTCCCTTACCCAAAGGAGTATATTTTATAGTTAAGCGAATTGGTGGTGGCAGATTTAGGTTCTTTAACTTGCTGTTTGTTTGTTCAAACATTTGTAGTTAACTATATATGATCTGCTTCTATCCACCTTGCTTACTTTCGTTTGAAGTCCTCCTTTTGTAGGATTCGAATATGGGAATTTTGAATGGCCCAGTGCTTGATTGCCGGATGATGTTGCGGATCGCTTGGTCTCGTGACTGGTAAGCTTTGTTTTTATGGCCTGCATTATTAAATCGTTTTTTTTTTTTAGTAACACGATTAACGTATTTCATATGCCGAAATAAAACAAAGCAGTTTATAATAGAAGGGAACATAAGAATTATAGTGGTTTAACCGAAACTGGGCCTATATCCACTTTATATCTTTTGTTATTCGCCTGCCTTGCAATTGCCCTTAACAAGAGAATCATATATTTGTAAATTCTTTGCAATATCTTGGCAAAGTTTTCATGTAAGATATGGATGTAGATGGTTGCTGTTCCAAGTTCTTGGAATTGGTTTTCTTTTGACAGTTGCGAATTTGATTGATTATATTAGCAACTCCTTAGTGCCGCCTTTAAGTGTGCATCATCTTCTTCTGCTGGCGGGTGGTTTTAACTGAAGAAACATACTCTAGCCAAATCTTATTTGTTTGCTTAGAGTACTTCTTATTCAGGATTTGACCCTGGAATTCTGTTGTTTAAGGCTTGCTTTCGAATGCTACCAAGGGTTGCTTGATATTGCAATGAATCAGCTTGGTATTGATTGCCTGCAAATTTAGATCGATAATCTTAGTGATATTCTCAGAATATTTCACATATCGAAATAAAATAAGCGACTCGTAATAATAGGGAAAGCAAGACTTATAGTTTTTATTATTTATTGGCATTGTTTTTACTACAGATTTTGAAACAAGAACCATTGGATCAGCATTCTTTTACAAATTTGAAACAAAGTGGTAGGAATTGAATTTTTTGGCATAAGAGGACTGGATGGCAACATCTTTCAGAATCGAAACTTCCTTTCACTTTGAAGGTCTCCTTGGAGCGTGAGCACATCTTCCCGCCTCATTCAATTTTTCCCTGCCTGGTGAGGGCTTGCTGTGATGACACTGATGATAGGACCTTCATCTCCCTGTGCCACGGTTCTCTTACTTGAGCTACATTGTTGAGCGGGAACCAGCTGCACCTTAGAGGATGAGGAGTAGTTAATTTCATCTTTTTTCACATACTGTTGCAGTTCATTCTGCTTGATCAATTCTTCAATCTCCTTCCTTAGATGGCGACATTGGTTAGTTTCATGGCCAGGTTGATTGTGAAATTGACAGAATTTCCCATTGTCTGTCGCGCTTCTCCTCATCAGAGATGGTTTGGGGTAAACAACAACATCCTTTGTTGCCAAGAAGATACTTTCCGGAGTGTCGGTCAAGGGAGTGAAGTTGGAGGGTATGAAGCGTCGAGCTTTTTTCAAGAGTTTCTGTTTTCTTCTTCCCCCATTCTTCTCTTTCTGTTCAATTATTTCCGGTATGTATTCTTCATCGTTACCAGGACTCAATGGGTAATCATCAACTATTCTTTCAAAAGTTCGCCTTGACAAACGTCCATGGATAGTTGGTCGTGGCCATGAATTCTCTGTTTGGGGGAATGTTCCAATAGTAATGCCAGTTGCTCGTTGAGGAGCATTCCATTCTTCTGAAACCTGGACCTCTTTGGCAATGGTTTTTATATCACTTTCTAGTTGATGGACTTCTTCCTGCAATGCGTTCATCTTATCCAGTATCCTATTGCTTTGAACTTCCATGTGTTGATATATTCCATATATCACGGCATTTAATTCAGCCCTTGTGACTCCAATACTTGAAGCTGTTTCACTTAGCGTGGGAAGAGCAATGGCATTGCTGCAAGTACCTTCAAACCTTAACAACTTCCGTTTCCTTTCTGAAGCCATGGTTTCTGTTAGAATTTTGTTGAACAATGGTTGAAGTTTGCCCCTGAGTTCAATTTTCAGTGAAAGCACCAAAAATGTTAACGCTAAAATGTGAACGCTAACACCCCGGTGTGTAAAGTGTAGTTGTGAAAGCACCACCCGATAGATCAGGAAAGAATTACAAGCAAGTAATAGCAGAAAAGCAGTAAACAACAACGATTTTATAGTGGTTCGGCTTAAGGGCATAGCCTACGTCCACTCTAAGTACTTTTATTAATAATCCCGTTACAAACTGATACAATTCTTTTCAAGTACAATACACTTCAAGTTACAAGTGATTTGGAACAAGTCTTAAGCTTCAATGTCGATTAAAGTTCTTAGATTCATGTTGAAGATGTATGGTTTCTTCGTGAATCTCTTTGATGTATTCCTCTAATCTTGGAAGCTCTAAATGTTGATGAAGTTCTCAATGCAGCAAGGTAACGGTGTGTGAAGAGAATGTGCCCAAAAGTCTTTTGAATGTTGGAGGTGGTTGCCTATTTATAGAGAGTTCTGGTCTGAAATTTCTGCCAAGTCCTAAGTCGTGGCCGATCTAAGTTAAGTCGTAGCCGACTTAATATGAGTCGTGGCCGGTCCATCTGGCCCCCTTCTGGCTTCACAGGAGTTCACTTGCACAAGTCCTAGGTCGCCTCCGAGTCAACACTACTCCTTCTCAGTAATATGGCATCGGGCTTATACTTAGTGGCTTTAGGTCGTGGACGAGTTAACTTGGTAAGTCGCAAGTCACGGTTCAACTGGTAAGTCCTGGATCGTGTACGAGTTAAGAGGCCACTGTGCCAAGTAGCTGCATTGAACTTACCTTCCTTTGCTTAGGTCGTGACCGACTTAACATTGGTCATAGGTCGGTAGCTATCTTGGGTCGGCGTTCCTTAAGTCTTAGGTTGGTATACATGCTAGAGCATTGGGTCGGCACCTCTCTTAAGTCGGTATCCCTTTTCGGCCTTAGGTCGGCATTCCCGTTAAGGCAGTTAAGTCGGCAATTTCCCTAGACTGTTAAGTCGGTATCTATGTTGAGTCAGTAGCCTCATTGAAGTGTTAGGTCGGCAACCCTTTAAATCTTAGGTCGGCACCCCTGTTGAGCCTTAGGTCGGCACCCTTGTTGAGCCTTAGGTCGGCATCTCCTTGAGTCGCAGAGTCTAAACCGAGGCGGAGTTAACATATATATAAGTACAAGAGTACGTATCGCCCTCCTGCTCGACTCCTGAGCTCCACAACATCATATCCTGTATCCTATAATACTCGGTCTGACCCGAGCATTATAGTTAAATAACACCCGAGTCAGTCTGGAATACCAGCGTGAGAAAATCACACCCAATTGATTATTAAAGTTTCAAAAATCCTTTGGAAACAAAAGCATCTCGTAAGACCACGCCACAAATAAACATGTCGGGTTTTTACCTTACGATAGCTAAAACAATTTTTATAGAAATCCTCTGATATTATAATAGGGTCTATATACAAATACTTATAAAATAGCCGAAATTGTTACATTGTTAAATTCCAGCTACTAGCCACAGAGTGGGTAATACAAACAAAACTCGTACAAGGCTCGTAGGGAGAATGGATTTCCAACCAATGACTAGGCACTGGGGTACCACCTGTCACAGTACGGGGCCTAGATCACCGTACCGAGGAGTACGCCCACTCCCCTGCAACACAAGGCCGGGACTACCCCTTACTGGATAATCCCGAGTGAGATCACACCATGGTTGGGATCAACAACCGCCCACTAAGCCGAAATAAAAAGGGACATCTAGACTGGAATGACCTCACCCTGCCTGGGTGATACCCACCTAGCCTTGCTGCATAACCCTTGATTTTCAGTCATTCCCATTTAATGAGGCTTGAGGCTAAGCGTTACCGTTTTGGTATATATCCTTTAGAATGCCCATCGTCCACCTGACGATGTTTCGCAAGCATTCATCCATACAAGTCCGTCCCGGGTTCGAACGTAACCGAAGACACTATCCCTACTACATCCATTTTGGAATATCCTCAGGATTAGTAGCGACTAGCCCTTGCACTCCAATGCTCCATCTTCAAATGCAAATTGTTTACATGAAAAGTACAAACCGGATCGAAGTGGTTTTCGAGAAATAAATTTCGATCCCGGTCTCTTCGAAACGATCAACGCATTTGTCCAATATTGATAGTCGGTTATTAAACTATCAATTATATTCACAAAACAACTCAACTAATAAATAATTTTCCAAATTATTATTTAATCTCAAAAAAATATCTTCGCAAGATATATTTCTATTTTCAATCCTTTGAAAACAGTTTCAAAACCATCTTTCTTTTCAGGATCAACTTTCCCAAATATTTTCTATCTCCTCTGAAATCACCAAGCACTAAAATGGGTTTTTTAAATAATTTAAAACACTTTACTTTGAAATATATATATTTTAAAACATTTAGGATAAAACTACTTAAATAATTTGTTAAAAATACATATTATATGAATTTGAGAAAATAAGGTTACTTTATAAAATATAAAACCAGGTTTTCACTTTTAAAATAAATACTAAGTCACTTTTAAATAATTAATGCTATAACATATTAAAAGGAAATACTTGCTTTATAAATTAAATATTAGAAATAATAATTTTACAAAACTTGCTTTCTTTTAAAAAACAACTTTAAAACATTTAATTTACATTAAAATTTACTTTTAAAAACATGTACTTGGTCACCCAGAGAAAATTCCAACTTCAAACACTTAAATCAATTTTCCCCATATTGATTTCCAATTTATTTCATTTGAAATAAATTTCTTTACTTATCAGTTCATTTCGAAATTCATTTACTATGGACTTTATCATTATTTCAGTTTGATTTTTAAATCCTTTAGCTGAAATATACAAATTTCAGATTATTCCCAATTTCTTCTTTATTCTTCTAAAATAATATAAATCCTCAATTTAAAATAAATGTTTTGTTCTTTTAAATATTAACATTGAAATTTAAGTTTCATTAACTCTCTGTTTATTTAAATTTTCCTTCCCATACTCAAGATTTATTTATTAAAATTTTAAAGTCACTTTATTTCCTTTCCAGTTCATTCATAAATTTATTCAACTTTTCTATAATTATTTTACTTACAATTTCACTCCTTTTTATTTCATTCCCAAACTCAAATTATATATTTGGTAATTCATTATTGTCCGATTATAACAATCGAGCCATAGCATTCAATATTTCCACATAATTCATTGCAGGATATCAATATTCAGGACATAGAATATTAAATAATTAAATAAAGTTGAGGGGTCCAGTTGGATCCCTCCAACCTGTTTCTCCTGCATCCACAGATGTTAGCACAACATGAAATGCAAATTCCAAATATATACCACACCGCAGCACATAAGTCAATTCCATCATTTCAAACAATTATTTAAATTTAATCGTTTAAATTTAAATTTAACTGAGTGAGATTAACTCACCTTTTCCTTTGTTTGCGATCCAATCCAAACCAGCTTGTTCGTCATTATGTTCGAACTTGTGAGCATTAATATGATTTATTAATATTTTAATTGATCGAACAATCAATTACCATTAAATAAATTAACAATTTATTTTAAACAAATTTTCCTTTAATAATTAGTCTTGACAATTGAAATAAATAAATAAGCTTTTATTAGTTGAGTAATCACCATAATACATCATTTTAAAATTAAACAGTAAATTAGAATGGGCAAATGAATATATGTATTTTGAAACTACATATACTTATATATACACTTTTATATAAATTTTCAAATAGTTTAAAATTCCCATTTTCTACTTATATTATTTCAAAACAGAATGACTTTTTATAAATATTTGAAATAATCAAATAACCTATCCTTACCACTAAATAAATTTAAATTAACCAATTTTAAATAAATTACCGATCCAATATATCTTCATTCAGTCTGTAATTAAAATAGTTTAATTTATCGTTAAATCTATAAAAGTAGTTACGAATATATTTATTTAGAATGACCAGTAAGTTACAGCATGCCTATACACACACACACACACACACACACATGTTAATTTAAATCAAATTAGGGTAGAACTGTACTTCACGGTTAACGTTTGTTAAATAAAATTTTATCAAAAATAAAAGAATCGTGAATACCTTACTGGCCAAACTTCAAACGAACCCTAGCTCTCGGCTTGAATACCAGATCACAAACCCAAACTAGAACACGTTGCTGCTCTGCCCAAAATCCAAACCGACCTCACCATCAATCCCATCAGCCGCAGTAACTCCAACATGCTCCCATCATCGCGATGTCGCTCGCTACCGAGCCTTCCTCGATCGATTTCCATCGCCGTGCCCTAACGTGAAACCATTCGCGTAGCCATACCATTGAACCCTCACCAATCTCGCGAGTGCGACCAACTCCTGCAGCCGCCACAAACTGAGATCCATCAAATTTCCCCAAACTCGTGTGCGCTCCCATCCATTATTTGATTTGCCGAACAACTAGGGTTTACTTTGAATCAAAGGCTCGGCCATCGGTGCTCGAGCTCACGCGATTTCTAGTCGCATATAGTTTGAATTCGAGCGAGAAGAAAGGAAGGCAGCTGATAAAAATAGGAGACGACGTGAATTTCCCCTTTTCTTTCGCCATTGTCTTTTATATTATCTTGTTTTGTGACTTCGGTTTCGAACCAGAAAGAAAGTGGATTTTGATTTCTTTTAAACAAAAGACTGCGACCATTATTACTTTTTTTCAACTGAGTATATGATTATGATGAAGGATGTTTCGGTGAATTCATTTAAGGAAATGAAGCTTGCGTGATAAGCCAAAGGGAGACATGATGATGATAATATGTACGAGAGGAGGCAGCGATATGAAAGAAAAACAGTGGATGGTGATTAGCACGTGAATAGATAATTAAAATTTTAAATAGAATTTTCGATGAAAATTTCCAACGCATTTATGTATTGTACGCTCACATAACAACCCCAATCAATACAAAATTTAAAATTCGATAATAATTTAATATTACGGATCCAATGGAACTGTTTTCGTCAAGTTCCGAGACTGCGCCTCGGAAAGCTATTTTTAAATTCAATTTAAACGATGAAATTCCAAAACTGAACAAATCACTTCCTAAAATATAAATTTTTAACACTTTTACTACCTTCACTATCATCAATATAAATTTTACGAACCTTCAAATTATTTTTAATAGGCTTAGAATTCCAGATTCAACAATTTACCCAATTCCTAATTATTAAATTCTATTATTTAATTATCAGTAAATAGCGATATTTGTAATTCAAGTTGATAATTGCCCTTTTAAATAATTAAAATCAATTAAATATTCTGATTTTAAATGCTCGAAAATTCCGGGTCGTCACATTCCCTCCCCCTTAAAATGAATTTCGTCGCCGAAATTACTAATTAGGAAGAATGATCCAATACCCGTTTCTTATTTCCCTAAACCAAACAGTTTCTAACAATTCAGCAACGCACCAACTATCCTCTTATAAAAGACTCATTATTATTCTTATTAACCTACCAAACTTCTCCATAGTTTCAATCTATACTATTGGTTTAACCATTCAAGTTTCAATTTGAAACCAAATTTTGAATTATCAAAAAATTTCTCAAAATTTTTCTAACTCCTTAAATTCCCGAAAATTTTTGCCAGCGTCTCCTTTGCGCGGCTAGCTCGGTACAACTACAAAATGGCTCTACGGCCTCCCAAATCCAAAAAGAAAACAAAACGCCAAGTTGCTCGATCCAAATCCCAGTCAAATTTCATACCAAACTTAAATACATACCTTTTTGTCAAGCATTTCAAATTTATCATCTGAAATCAAATCAATTCTTTTTTTCCCTTTATATTACCTGCATATCCTGCTTAATACTAATATCCAATCACAATATTTCCAAAACACCATATCAACTTTCTTACAAACTGTCGGAATTTATTCACTCAAATATTAAGTTAGATTATATTTGTAATATAAATTCCCACCCATGAATTCACCATTCCCTTCTTAAATTGGTATAAGCATTTATATGTTTCTCATATTTATTTTCATCTCCCACTTTAGTTTATATCTATTTCTATTTACATTGATTCTTCCATTTCCATATGAATTCAGTTTATTTTTAACTCTGAATATATAAATTTTATTTTTCATTTATACTAATTCATGTCATTATTTTAATTAGTTTCATTCACTAACTTATTTCAATTTCTAGTTTGAAATTGTTTTGTCGTTAATAAATTTTCCAAAAAATTCAAAATTTTTCTAACTCCCAAAGTTTTTGAAAATTTTTGGCAAAGTCTCCTTTGTACGGAGGAGCTTTTGCAATTTTACAAAAGAGATAAATATATATACATCGACCCACACGGTCGGAAAAACCAAAAACAGTTCATATTTGCTATTTTTATTGCATAGGCATACCTTATTTAGCATTTTTAAGCATGTAGCTTATTATTTTTAGCAAATAGCACAACCAAATCCAGCCACACGACTTCCAGGTACTTGTACTTACTTAATTTAAACATGTAAGTGCCAAATATATGCAGTTTAACTATTTTTCACTTAGTTGCAATGGTTAAAACATATGAATTCTAAAAGGAATTCACATCAATCATTTGTCCGCAAGCAATTTATACCATTCCATACTAATTCAACTGTTTTCAATTAATTTACAAACCATTTTCATTCAATTTGAAAGGTTTACAATCCATTCGTATATAACTTCATTAATTTGAATGGTTTAAAACTCAATTGGTTACATTTAATTTATTTTTAAGCAAACTGAACTCATATTTAATTCAATTGCTTTCAAAACCAATTTATTTTACTCCTATCCATGCAAGGCATTTTAATAACTTCTATTTACATTCAATAACAATTTATTCTTTGTAATTTGACGAGATTTATATGAATAAATAAGCACTTGAGTTTTATAATCAATTTAAATTGACTCCAACTCAACTTACGCTTAATTCTATTCCATTTCGGATTTATTCTCAATTCATATATTCTCAGTTTCATTGCATTTCAATTTTATTAACCAAACTAGTCCATTCAAAACCATTAACAACTTAGGTTCCGTCTCCATCACCAATTAAATTTCCTTTTTATTTTAATCCATTCACAAGCATTTATTTAGCTCGACACACTCCATTTAAATTTCATTTACAATCCATTTATTTACATTTCATTCCATATTTGTTTATTCCAAACTATTTTATTTAGCTTGAAGACTAATCCAAGCTATTTCATTCAATAACCATTTCTCAACTTATTTAAACCACGTTTCATTTGATACTTATTTATTCCATCATTTATTTATTCAATATAATTAGTTTATCCACATTCACTTAAACCATTCTAATAAACTTGAAACATTCTATTTTCCTTATTGCCTCAAGTTATTTCAATTCCTTAATAATTTTAAAAGGTTTACAATTATTTATTCTATAATTTCATTCCACTAATATTATTTATAACTCACCGAATTTTATTTCAGTTAAGATTTATTTTTACTTGATTTAAATCCAATTCACTATTATTAATCTAAATTTTAAGTTGAATTCAATCTAACTCCTTCCATCCTCTAGCTTAAGTTTATTCACTCCAATTTTATACTTAAGCTCATTTCATTTTGCAAATAAATTTCTCCTTTCAATTTAACTTGATTCTATTTGAATCCAATCCCATTTCAAACTACAAATTTATTTAATCAATTATTATACATTTTAACCTTTTTAGAATCAGCTGATTCAGTTTATTACAAGGTCATTTCCAATTTATTTCCACTTATTTGGATTATGTTTGCAATTCATACCATTACTATTTAATCCATTTACATTTTTTTTATTCGATACATTTCATTTATACTTGATTTGATAACACTTCACATTAAAATTTAATTAATAACTCAAGTTCTGAATCCACTATCCATTTTCAATTTATCACCAAATTTCATGAACTCACAATTTAGTTACATTTACTTTACTGACAATTCAAGTCGAATTCAATTTATAACTTGAGTTTTATTTCCCATTTTTTTTATCACAAATTCACAATTCAGCTTCTATTAAACAACACTACTTTCCCATTTACACATTTCATTGACTAATTTATTATACAATTAGTTCTCTCCTATTTATAGTTCAATACTTGATTTTTAATTTCAAATATCACTTCATTTATTTGTCTTAAGTTCAATTTATTATATAATTCAAGTTTGGATTCCCGTTCCATTATCCAAAACATCAAACAATATTTTTTTTGGATTTTTCTATTCCATTTTCAAAGATTTGTAAGTCACAACTTATTATTTACACAATTCCATTCATTATAGGCTTGAATATATTCTTCTTTTATTTTAACTCAAGCCTTATGCTTATTTATAACCCAAGCATATTTTATTCCATGTATTATATTTCTTTTACACGTTATTCTTATTTACTTATTTCAATTGCATTCCTTATTCAATTTATTTTTCATTTATTTAAGTAAGAATATAATTCCATTCATAGTTCAATTGAATTCTTATTCCAATCCAATATTATTTGAACTCAGTTTTATTTAACTCAATTCGATTCAATTTTATTCATCAATCTAAGTAATCTCATTTTTAACCTCTCGCTTTAAATTTAAATTCCAACCTTCAAAGCTTATATTTCCTTTCTAATTTAAAAATCATCTCAATTTATAAGCCTACCACTTATCTCTTCGGGATTTTTAAACACCCGACCTTTGGTTTCAAATTATTTTGAAATCTCCAACATCTCAAATCACATTTCTCAAATATTAAAATCAATCCTGGTTTTATTCCTAACAACTTTCCTTTGAAATTTTCAAAAACAACTCACTTTTCCTGAACAAATCAATTTGGCAGCAATCCGTCACTTAAAAATTCGAAAATGAATACTGATGATGCGGCCGTCATCATCGGAATTATTTTCCAATAAACCAAGTGATTTCATTGCTTTTTCACTTTCAAAATCCATTTAAAACAACTTTCCTTTCATAAATACCCCCAAACAATAATGCTATCTTTTATCTTCAAAACTCTTACAAATTTCCGGGATTTAAATTCCAAATCCTACTTAAATCAAATTTAACTATAATTCATTTGTATATGCTCATACAAATTATCATTTGATTATATTTCAATTTATAATTTATATTTATAATTCATATTTATAGATTTCATTTCATAATTGAATTTATCTCCTTAATCTTTGGTTGTATTTACAATTTCTAGTTAAATTTCCACTCAAAAATGATAATACTTTAAATATCATCACTCCTAACGTCCAAGCAACCATATATTAGTTAAATAGTTTACAAAAACTTTCCTTTATATCAAAATATATTTTTGGGTAAAATTATTTCATTTACCCACATTTAAAACAATACCGTGTCGATTGTTATATTTAACTGTTTAGGAACCCCTTCAATACAGTTGCGCAGACTGTGTCGACGAAGGTTCATATGCCACTCAATTAATCAATCAATGCAGTATTAAAACAATTTATATTCACTAACAAATACGCGCTCATATCTATCAATATGCTCAAACTCATTCTAGAGTACTACGGACTCTAATTTAAATGAGTAATTCCCACCAGAGCCAAGGTTATCACCAACCTATGCTCTGATACCAAGTAAAACGACCCGCAAATCCGTACCCCTTGAGTCAACACTATTCTATCAAAATCGACTCAAGTTGTACAGAAATATGAACCGTTTGGGTTAAAGAAGAAGAGATAGAAGAAGAAAAATAGGAAACAACAACAGAACCTAACCATCGCAGTGGAATAAAATATAATAGATAATAAATACTCTTTACTCAAACATCAAATATCTTTGTTTACATATATATATATATATATACACACACACACACATCATCAGGGTACATCAATCACAGCTTAACATCAATATCATACAAATGGATACACAACAACTCAACACAGCGGAATATGTATATATATAAGTACAGGAGTACGTATCGCCCTCCCGCTCGACTCCTGAGCTCCACAGCATCATATCCTGTATCCTATAATACTCGGTCTGACCCGAGCATTATAGTTAAATAACACCCGAGTCAGTCTGGAATACCAGCGTGATAAAATCACACCCAATTGATTATTAAAGTTTCAAAAATCCTTTGAAAACAAAAGCATCTCGTAAGACCACGCCACAAATAAACATGTCGGGTTTTTACCTTACGATAGCTTAAACAATTTTTATAGAAATCCTCTGATATTATAATAGGGTCTATATGCAAATACTTATAAAATAGTTGAAATTGTTACATTATTAAATTCCAGCTACTAGCCACAGAGTGGGTAATACAAACAAAACTCGTACAAGGCTCGTAGGGAGAATGGATTTCCAACCAATGACTAGGCACTGGGGTACCACCTGTCACAGTACGGGGCCTAGATCACCGTACCGAGGAGTACGCCCGCTCCCCTGCAACACAAGGCTGGGACTACCCCTTACTGGATAATCCCAAGTGAGATCACCCCGCGGTTGGGATCAACAACCGCCCACTAAGCCGAAATAAAAAGGGACATCTAGACTGGAATGACCTTACCCTGCTTGATGCTACCCACCTAGCCTTGCTGCATAACCCCTGATTTTCAGTCATTCCCATTTGATGAGGCTTGAGGCTAAGCGTTACCGTTTTAGAATATATCCCTTAGAATGCCCATCGTCCACCTGACGATGTTTCGCAAGCATTCATCCATACAAGTCCGTCCCAGGTTCGAACGGAACCGAATGCACTATTCCTACTACATCCATTTTGGAAATATCCTCAGGATTAGTAGCGACTAGTCCTTGCACTCCAATGCTCCATCTTCGAATCCAAATCGTTTACACGAAATGTACAAACCGGATCGAAGTGGTTTTCGAGAAATAAATCTCGATCCCGGTCTCTTCGAAACGATCAACGCATTTGTCCAATATTGATAGTCGGTTATTTAACTATCAATTATATTCACAAAACAACCATCAACTAATAAATAATTTTCCAAATTATTATTTAATCTTAAAAAAATATCTTCATAAGATATATTTCTATTTTCAATCCTTTGAAAACAGTTTCAAAACCATCTTTCTTTTCAGGATCAACTTTCCCAAATATTTTCTATCTCCTCTGAAATCACCAAACACAAAAATGGTTTTTAAAATAATTTAAAACACTTTACTTTGAAATATATATTTTAAAACATTTAGGATGAAACTACTTAAATAATTTGTTAAAAATACACACTATATGAATTTGAGAAAATAAGGTTACTTTATAAAATATAAAACCAGGTTTTCACTTTTAAAACAAATACTAAGTCACTTTTAAATAATTAATGCTATAATATATTAAAAGGAAATACTTGCTTTAGAAATTAAATATTAGAAATAATAATTTTACAAAACTTGCTTTCTTTTTAAAAAAAAAACTTTAAAACATTTAATTTACATTAAAATTAACTTTTAAAAACATGTACTTGGTCACCCAGAAAAATTCCAACTTCAAACACTTAAATCAATTTTCCCCAAATTGATTTCCAATTTATTTCACTTGAAATAAATTTCTTTACTTATCAGTTCATTTCGAAATTCATTGATTATGGACTTTATCATTATTTCAGTTTGATTTTTGAATCCTGTAGCTGAAATATACAAATTTCGGATTATTCCCAATTTCTTCTTTATTCTTCTTAAATAATATAAATCCTCAATTTAAAATAAATGTTTTGTTCTTTTAAATAATAACATTGAAATTTAAGTTTTCATTAACTCTTTGTTTATTTAAATTTTCCTTCCCATACTCAAGATTTATTTATTAAAATTTTAAAGTCACTTTATTTCCTTTCCAGTTCATTCATAAATTTATTCAACTTTTCAATAATTATTTTACTTACAATTTCACTCCTTTTTATTTCATTCCCAAACTCAAATTATATATTTGGTAATTCATTATTGTCCGATTATAACAATCGAGCCATAGCATTCGATATTTCCACATAATTCATTGTAGGATATCAATATTCAGGACATAGAATATTAAATAATTAAATAAAGTTGAGGGGTCCAGTTGGATCCCTCCAACCTGTTTCTCCTGCATCCACAGATGTTAGCACAACATGAAATGCATATTCCAAATATATACCACACCGCAGCACATAAGTCAATTCCATCATTTCAAACAATTATTTAAATTTAATCGTTTAAATTTAAATTTAACTGAGTGAGATTAACTCACCTTTTCCTTTGTTTGCGATCCAATCCAAACCAGCTTGTTCGTCATTATGTTCAATCTTGTAAGCATTAATATGATTTATTAATATTTTAATTGATCAAAAAATTAATTACCATTAAATAAATTAACAATTTATTTTAAACAAATTTTCCTTTAATAATTAGTCTTGACAATTGAAATAAATAAATAAGCTTTTATTAGTTGAGTTAATCACCATAATACATCATTTTAAAATTAAACAGTAAATTAGAATGGGCAAATGAATATATGTATTTTGAAACTACATATACTTATATATACACTTTTATATAAATTTCCAAATAGTTTAAAATTCCCATTTTCTACTTATATTATTACAAAACAGAATGACTTTTTATAAATATTTGAAGTAATCAAATAACCTATCCTTACCACTAAATAAATTTAAATTAACCAATTTTAAATAAATTACTGATCCAATATATCTTCATTCAGTCTGTAATTAAAATAGTTTAATTTACCGTTAAATCTGTAAAAGTAGTTATGAATATATTTATTTAGAATGAATAGTAAGTTACAGCATGCCTATACACACACACACACATATTAATTTAAATCAAATTAGGGTAGAACTATATTTCACTGTTAACGTTTGTTAAATAAAATTTTATCAAAAAGAAAAGAATCGTGAATACCTTACTGGCCAAACTTCAAACGAACCCTAGCTCTCGGCTTGAACACCAGATCACAAACCCTAACCAGAACACGTTGCTGCTCTGCCCAAAATCCAAACCGACCTCACCATCAATCCCATCAGCCGCCGCAACTCCAACATGCTCCCATCATCGCGACGTCGCTCGCTACCGAGCCTTCCTCGATCGATTTCCATCGTCGTGCCCTAACGTGAAAACATTCGCGCAACCATACCATTGAACCCTCACCAATCTCGCAAGTGCGACCAACTCCTGCAGCCGCCACGAACTGAGATCCATCACGTTTCCCCAAACTCGCATGCGCTCCCATCCATTATTTGGTTTGCCAAACAACTAGGGTTTACTTTGAATCAAAGGCTCGGCTATCGGTGCTTGAGCTCACGCGATTTCTAGTCGCATATAGTTTGAATTCGAGCGAGAAGAAAGGAAGGCAGCTGATAAAAATAGGAGACGGCGCGAATTTCCCCTTTTCTTTCGCCATTGTCTTTTATATTATCTTTTTTTGTGACTTCGGTTTCGAACCAGAAAGAAAGTGGATTTTGATTTCTTTTAAACAAAATACTGCGACCATTATTACTTTTTTTCAACTGAGTATATGATTATGATGAAGGATGTTTCGGTGAATTCATTTAAGGAAATGAAGCTTGCGTGATAAGCCAAAGGGAGACATGATGATGATAATATGTACGAGAGGAGGCAGCGATATGAAAGAAAAACAGTGGATGGTAATTAGCACGTGAATAGATAATTAAAATGTTAAATAGAATTTTCAATGAAAATTTCCAACGCGTTTATGTATTGTACGCTCACATAACAACCCCAATCAATACGAAATTTAAAATCCGATAATAAGTTAATATTATGGATCCAATGGAACTCGTTTCGTGAAGTTCCGAGACTGCGCCTCAAAAGCTATTTTTAAATTCAATTTAAACGATGAAATTCCAAAACTGAACAAATCACTTCCAAAAATATAAATTTTTAACACTTTTACTATCTTCACTATCATCAATATAAATTTTACGAACCTTCAAATTATTTTTAATAGGCTTAGAATTCCAGATTCAACAATCTACCCAATTCCTAATTATTAAATTCTATTATTTAATTATCAGTAAATAGCGATATTTGTAATTAAAGTTGATAATTACCCTTTTAAATAATTAAAATCAATTAAATATTCTGATTTTAAATGCTCGAAAATTCCGGGTCGTCACATTTTTGTTTTCTTTTATGTTATCATCCGAGTCTGTTGTATCTTGCTGTTCTGGTGATGTTGGGTTGTAGCTGCTATTTTCTGTTTGTAAGTGTGTTTCTAGTGATAATGATATTTAAGGTTGGGAATTTTTTTTTTTACCTAACTGTTGCATATATCAATACTTTGTACAAGATGAAACTAACCTTTTAAAACATTTCATAAGCAACTATATAGGGTTATTTACCTGGACTGATCATGCCCACTTTTCTTCATTCTGACAAATGATTTTTATTAGCTTGGATACACCATTAGCTTCTAAGTGGCTATATTATCTATTTTTATTTTATACTACTTATTTCAATATATGTTCACTTAATGTGAGTTTATTTATATGATGCAGCATCAAATTCTTTTTCGTATGCTCTACAATTGGACTGTTAATACTTGTACCGGTAAAGTACACCTCAACAAAAGGATTGTCTCTGAATCAAATCTCATCTTTTATTGATTATTTCACAATTTCTAACATTGGCAGAGGCTCTAACAGGTAATAATGTCCTCTACCAAACTATTATGGTTTTGTAATACCGTTTATTTTTTGCAATCTTGAATAGTACCTGCTATTATAAGTAAAGCATTTATGGTCATTGTTTATTTGTTCTTTTATATGTGCATGCGTGAATTTCATTAGAATCGAGATGCTTGATTTTTGTTATAAAACTTGCTCACTGAAAAAAGATGTCTCCCTCGTCTGACAAATTTAAACAAGGTTCTTTTTGGAATAATCAATCGACGCTGCTGTCACATTTATATCATTCTTTTATTCAATTGAACTGCCACCTCAAGTGTCTTTTTAATTCGGATTGTGAAATATACATTGCTAAGTAGCTGTTACAAAATTACTGCAGGCTTTGGGTGCATTTTTCATGTCTATGCTTTATATCATTCTATGTACTCTATTTGCTATATGAGGTGCGCTTCAAACTAACCTTTTCATATACTTAAATTGACCTTATAATTACATGATTTGCAAACAAAAATGATTGCTCTCCGTAGTATTAGTCAATACTTCCATGTTGAGTATCATATGTAAAATAACTAACAATCCAATTTTTTCAATAATGAGATGTGTATGTTACATATCTAGTGAAACATTGTGCTTTCCACTATCTGTTATTCCACCAGTTGAAATGAACTAGATACAAACACCATCCTATATTCAGACAAAAGGATGTTTGATATATCAAAAGGCTACAAATAACTTTTGTTAATACATTGGTGCTTATTTATGCATGTTATGTTTATTCACCTCATCCATGTTTATAAATTATCCACATAAGGTGTATATTTTTTGATTACTATGACTGCTAAGCTAATCAGTAACTAAACACGACGCTTTTGAGACTGGATTTTTTACTTATTATAATAGTTATATTACGTCATTTTTGTATGAGTACTATGAAGATACCAGATTGGCCAGCTAATCTTCACATTAATTAACTTAGAAACTGAAACATATATATATATATACACACACACAAAATATCAATAATAATATATAAAATAATAATAATAGTAATAGAATTGTTTGTACTCGTGCCCTCATCACAGTTAAAAATGAACTAACATATTATTTAAAGCCTGGTCATTATTAACATACATTCATAATATTTTTCAACTCCCAAATAAGAAGCTACTTCTATGTAACTTTGCTCCATAGATAATTCATCTTTACTTTTGACACCATGATAGATCCTCAATTAGCTTTCTCCTTCTCTCCTTTTACTCAATAGCAATAGAATTTTTGGTGACGTTTCGAAATTTGTTTCAAAAATAAACTAAAACTAGAATCTGAAGTATAATGCTTGTTGAAGATGATTGAATATACAAAGAGAGCATGTGCAAGGGAAATCTTGATATGCAACGGATGCTATGATATAGGCTTATTTTACAAATTTAGATTTTTGTTCTGACATACGTCATAGGAGGGACCATTTTGATGATTTTGTAAAATGCTATAGAAGTAAATAATCTTCATTTTTTTGGGTCATGTCCTTGGCATAAATGCTGTGGATGCATGCTCGATATGTTATCATTTTTCAAGCAAGAATTATTATTCTGTGCTTTCTTACTTTCTTCCATAACGAGAATCAGGAGTACAAAGGAATATTGACCAGGAGAATTGAACGTCTTGCCAACCAGAGGCATCGAGTGGATCAATTTACTATTCTTGTTCGAGGTATTCCTCTTTGTGAAGAGCATAGAGCTCGAGGTTGTAATGTTGAATACTTCTTTTCGAAGCACCATCGTTTTACATATCAAGCTTATCAGATATTACATGATGGAAAAAGCATTGAAGAACTACTGGTACGTGTTGGATCCTTGTTATTTTCTTATTTCACTTAGTCCTGTGCTCATGGTTATTTCCATAGTATCATTTGTTAACCAACAAGCTTATGTGAGGTACATCATATGCAGTACTGATTAGGATGCAAGCTTGCAAATCCCAATATCTGATTTTTTGTATATTAGGAATTCACGTGTTCTAATATGCATGTTAATTAGCAAAATAATTCTATTGATTTTATGTTTCTCCATCGGTGTTATAACTTGAAAGTTGCATGACATTTATTTGTTTATTTTTAACAATGATTATATTGCAATGGAAAGTGTTTTTTAACAATTAACATGTGTCCATCGAGCACATGTTAAGATTAATTAATTATGCAAAAACCTTCCTGAATTCTACCCATCAATTTTAATGCATAGAGATCGAATGATATTTTTCAATTAAACTTTTTTTCCTTCAAAACAAGCATCGTAAACACGTGCCTGTTTTAATAGGGACTGAATGGTAATTTTCAATTTAACTTCTTACCTTTTTCTTCAAAACAAGCATTGTCAACGTGTACCTATTGTGCACAGGTTAACACTATCTCATTGTGATAATATGTTTGTTTTGAAATAACGTCATGTAACAGTGTATCACTACCTACCTGCATTAAGTTTTTAATTGAATCAAACCTGAAACCAAATGGGCTGCCCAACCCTTCCGACTTCCACTCCCTTGTCCAGCGTCTTACCGGGTCCAACCCGGCGTCATCCGTTCAAGAAGAGTTACAGTCCAACAATACGCCTGATGAGATGATAAGCGAACCGGTTCCGGGTAGGGTGGGGATTCTATCTCCGGGACTGGCTTCCATGCCCGCTATCCCACCTTGTTTGTTCACTTCCCCAGGTTCTGGTTGGTTTCTGCATGGGCTAAGTCCAATGGTGGATGGTTTTAGGGGACAGAATAGGAATTACATGGATTATTCTTTTTTTATTAGTCTTGGAAATTTGTTTTCGAGTGGCTTGTTTCCTTCTCCAAACAATGGGTATTGGGATCTTTTTAATCAGTGAATGGAGTTGAAATTAATGGATATTTGTTTTTGAAAGTACCATTTAGGTTTCTCTTTTCTTCTTTATTATTATTGTCAATTATGATATTGATTTGGAGTTGATACGAAGTAGATATTATTTCAAAGTAAATTATGTACGACTGATGAGTTGATCGTAGTAGATATTATGTTTGCAATATCAAGTTACACGGACATGAGCAGCAAAATTTAAATTATGTACGGCTGATGAGTTGATATGTAGAAGAATAGTTTGCTTTGGATAGATCAAAAGAATAATTTAATGGTGGATTTTTTAAAATTTTGATGTATCAGACAAATATTTTGACAACCAATTGCAGTTATGTGATTTGTTGTATCATTTTGATGTATCTAACAACTGTTAGCACAGTTAATTACTTTTATGAATGAAACTATATTTATCATAATGTTTGATTATATCATCTTTATGTTGTGTTTTTATTTGTTACATATTGAATTACATATTTGCAATATGATATTTTTTCCTACTGCATAATTCACTTTGAATGAACAGGTAGTACCTCTTACATATATTCAGTTGTTGATAATAGTTCTCTGACATAGGAATTTTGTAGGAGGGAGTCCACGATAGGAATTTTGTGAAGGCAATTGTTGAAGTACGGTTTGGTTTGTGCTTTCAAGCATGGAAGGGGAAGTGGTTGAGCTCGAGGCTGGAATTGGTCGAAGGAGGTGAAGAAGCAGGTTGCGATTTGGTTACTTGCGGTTAATGAAGGCTGCAGTGGTTACAGTGGTTGAATTGATGCTTGGTTGGTTGGTGGCAGTGAAGTAGTGGTGGTTTGTGATATGCAGTTTTGTGAAGGTATTTTGTGGATGTTGTGGGTTGTGTTTGGGGTTGGTGACTGTTGTCAGAGGAGGCAGCATCAGTAGTTTTGAGGGTGGTTGACAGTGCACTGGCCGAAGTGGTGGGGTGACTGGTATACGGTTTGACGGTTGAATGTATGAGTGCTAAAGCAGTAATGGTGGTGGATGTCAGTTGAGTGTTGAATGTAAGTGCACAGAAGTGATATGGAAGTGGATTTCGAAGTTTGTGTCAGCAGTGGTGGTTAAAGTGAGGTTGTAGGCAATGTATGCAAGGTTGGAGAGGTTTGTGTGATAGTGTGGTGGTTAGGTAGAACTGGGCAGAGGTGTTTGATGGATGGTGAATGTTATCTGGCAGAGGAAGGGAGGATGTAATGTAGCTGCAGTAAGGAGTATGTGAAATAAGGTATAAATTGTGCATTTGTAGGTTGATGGTTATTCTGTGTGGTTATGTTTGAAGTGGGAAGTGGTTGTTGTAGGAGTTAAACGATGATGGTGTGGTGGTAGGTTGAGAAGAGGGGAAGGCAGCAGGTTGGTTTGTTTTTATCAGTGAAGAGGTTTGTAATGGCCATCTGTTCGTTCATTTATAGACAGCAATACAAGAAACAGCTTGTGGAATACCCTCATCTACAATGCTTGCTAATTCCTTGGCCAACATTGATACTACCTTCATACAGTTCAGTCATCTTTGGTTGATTGATTCTAGACAAGTATATCAGTTGTAACTTTTCTGTTTCATGCCTCTAATTTTATTTTTCTTTAGAATTTATTTATGTTTTTCATTTTTTTGTAGAATTATTAAATCTGATTATGTATTTGCCATCAAATTTAATTTTGAATGATAGTAATATTGCATGCAATAATTGTTTGTTATAATAAATAATATATATATATATAGTCTATTTGAGTATTGTAATAACGGTTTCCGAGAATGGCTTTTTTGCATCAGGTATAAATAACTGATGCAATAGAGGGATTAGTTTGCATCGGTTGTTATAAAAAACCGATGCAATAGAGGGACTAGTTGCATCGGTTTTCATTACGACAGATGCAATATGGGGGCTATGTCCAAGCAACCAATCATGATATTTTGCATCAGTTGTTATTAACAACCGATGCAAAAAGGACTTTTTGCATCGGTTTCAGAACTGATGCAAAAGTGTTAAGCCTGTTGCATCGGTTGCATATGCATCGGTTGTTGAACTGATGCAAAAGGAGGGTAAACAACCAATGCAAATGGCCTGTTTTGTAGTAGTGAAGGTTTCATGAGGAAGATAGATAGATTTTAAATTAGTCCTTGAAAATTACAAAACACATTTTAGACCCTACGTTTTAAATGTGCACATCTTTCACATATGATCTCCATTTTACTCAGGACTTGCGCCACTCGATTCGTATGGGAATTAAAAAAACTGAAATCAACTAGTAGTAAATTATACACTCATTTCGAATACCATATATTAGTATTTACATTATTAGTATCATTAAATAGTCACAAATGGACACTATTAAATAAGTTGATATACTAAGATATTTTTTATTTGAGTTGGATATTTAACAATTGGATTAAAACAAATAATAATCATTTAAAGTCCTGTTATTTGAATTTATTTTAAAATTATTCTATTAATTTTTATCATTCAAATATTTATTATTCAAAGTTAAAATTAAATATGTATCATATATGAAAATTATTTTTTTATTAAAATTTACCTTTTGGTAAATAATATTTAATTTAATAATAAATTGTATCATTAAAATTCACCTTTTTAAATCAAATTAATTTTTTTAATATAATTATAATATAGTATATCTTAGAATTTAAACAAAAATCACTTAATAAAACATTAAATATGATTTAATGTTATCGATATTTTCATGATAACACTATAATGGATCTAGTGAATAATGAATTAAAAGGTAACCTTTTGAAACTTTTCCACTTTTACCCTACTGTCCAATGCTCCTGGAGAAGCTAATCACATGATGATAGAAGCATTTTTCAATGAATGTTAAATGAGTACTAAAGCATTATAATTAGCTATATACTGGATTTTTGTCAATTCTTATGAGTTGTTGTTACCAGTGTTTTCTTCTACGAATCAATAATGTCAATCACTTTATTTGAGTACTATACGCTACTGGGATTGTAACATTATATCTTACATATTACAAGTCAACTATAACAGAATGTACAATTTAAGGTGTAGCGATTCGAAAATTCGAACACTTCATCTTCAAATATTGTAACGTTTTGAAATATAAATTAGTGTTATACATAAGATTTTATAAACTTGTTAGGCATCACTTAACTGATGAATTATGATACAAAACTTTTTATGAAATTTTTTTACAACAATATATTCTTCTATGGGAAACCGATAATGTGACCATAAATCAGTTTATTGATAACCGGCTTTTCGATTGATATAAGTTGCTCGAACTCTTATGCCCTTGGCCAATAATCAAAAGAATGCATGAGCAACTAATAAACACACACCTCTTTGTAAATCTTGGAATTTTCTAGAAGTTTCAATATGGATAAGAGATATTCTAAGAAGGGTATAATGGTAATTAGCATAAAGGAAAAATGACTTAAAGGAGAAGTGATGGGAGGTGAAACTTTCATGGCATTGTCTGGGGTGGGGGATGTGAATGCAAGCTTAAAAACACCATTCTTGTTCCAATATAAGGAGGGGCATACTCTTAGTATTCATTTATAAATCTACAAAGCCCGAGTTCTTAAAATCCATGGTTTTCTTCTTTTTTCTCTCTTATGTTCTAAAAATAAATAGTTGCTAATTAACTCCAAATCAATTCAAACTTTGTCACAAGGTTTATCATAATATTAGAACACATTTCACCAAACCAAAACTTAAGGAAGTGAAACCATATTCCCTAAGCATAAGAAGGCCAAGAGCATACTGAGGTGGAGGAGCAAAAGTAAGGCAAAAGCAAAGCAAGGTGAAAGAAGGAAGGAGGTGTTGCTAGCTCTGGTTCTAGGATCTTGGTTATTTATGTGGTTAAAGATGTGTTAAACCATCGCTCTGAAGAAAAAAAATAAGACATACATATGATGCGTTGATTGTATTTATGTTATTTGAATTGTTGTTAACCTATGTTAAAACATTAGGTTGGATTCTTACTTTAAAAGCATGTAACATAAGTGACATATGTTTGTGGAATTGTATGAGCTTGTAATGGACTTGATTAGACTTGAATGATGTGTGACTAGACCTTAGACAAAGCACATAGGTTGTAATTGAATATAGGTTGGAATATGTCTTGGATTTAGGAGTGCGCTTACAGCGACAGTCGCTATAGATGTAGTTGTGAATTGCCTTATTTTCGATGATTGCTATGGAACCTTATAGAGAGGTCCTTATAGGTTTCGTTCCATATTTATAATGTCTTATAAATATGTTTGTTACTATAAAAAGCTTGAACAGTAAAAAGTTAATTTATCGAAAAGTGGCCAAAACATCATTGGTGAAAAACTGCCTTGTTTAGCCTTTACTTTTTGAGCTTAAAGGTCTGAAAAGACATTAAAATTTGATTATTTTATTTCATTCTTTCTACAAGTGTTTACTAACTCAAATTATATTATTTCAAAATTGGTTTGAGATATTTATTAATTTTCTAGAATTAGTTGTAAATTTTTAAAGATAAGATATTTTCTGAAAACGTGTCGTTTTCATGTTCTGAGGAAAGCAGTAAAGTTATTGGTTTCAAGTAATATTTTAGACAAATATTTAAAATCTGTTATAAGTATTTTGATGTATTTTAAAAGTATAAACAAAAGGTTTAGAAAGGGTTTAGAATTGCTAAATAGCCAAATGTTGATTGTTTAGTTACATTTTTTGAAAATAATTAACTATGTTTAACACTAAGAGCCAACGAAGTAAGGCTTATCTATTTGTGACAGTTAAGATCGATGTTGAGTAAGACAGAGTAGTATAGCTTTAAATTACTAGGCTTTTCTCTTGACCGAAGTATAATGAGTTGGAAAATGTCGAGAATGTGTTAATAATGTTGATTTCTTATTGCTCATTGAAATCATTAATACTATACTTAACAGTAAAAGCCAACGAGGTAGACTTGTCTATTTTTTATATACAAGGATGAAGTTTCTAGACAAGGCTTGATGCAACCTGTGATGACCCACAATTTAGAAGGTTTAAATCGACAATAATCCATACATGTCTGACTTGAACAATTTGGAATGTAGAAAATCAATGGGGTTAAATAAGAAAATAAGAAGAGAAGAAGAAAACAAAATACAGAATGTCATAGTGGAAACAATAAAATATAATAATCAAATAAACAATTCATGAAGTTGTTTACTATACATTTGATTATAATCTATACACATTTATCAAAGTTATACACACACACATTAGAGATAAGTGACCAATATACATGATAGCATGAATAAGGGAATAATAATAATAGTAACATACCAAAATCTACGCCTTCGTCCTTCAGTGAATAATCTTTAATATGCTGAAAAAAACTTAGGACAGACCCAATCGTAATGAAAAGACAAAACACTCAAGTCAAGGCTAAAATACTCTTATGTAAGTAAAATCAATATCATAAATATGAGGTAATAACTTAAGAGAAGTTACGGGTATTTCCATCTCCTAAGGATCCGTTAAACTATTTATATGTAATAGTATATGCTATAATAGATAATGTCTATCAGTAAAATAAATATCAAAATAGCGTTAAGGCTTTACATTGGTCCACCTTAACACATTTGTACAGTTCTAAACCAAAGCTGTAATGGGCTCGTATAGGGATAAATATGACAAGGCAAGTGAGGTAATGCTCAAGGTAGGATTCAATTAGTTTACCCTTTATGGCTAGTCATAACCCATCTGTGGCCGATCGCGACAATCACTCCAACCCAAAAAAGGTGCACTCATCGAATATGAAATCACAATAGTAATACGAGGGATCAACGTTGATAAAGGTAGCTAACCTCATTGGCCAGACATAGGCTCCTATTGTAGTCATTTTAATTACGAAATGAGTGTCAAGGCTACCCATCATCATTCTCTTACCTCATTCCAATAACGTCGCCAATTCAACCACTACATTCTGAATATCATCCACTATGTACATGGTTGTAAAAGTGGTTCCAATATTGACAGAGCGTATGCCAATAAGGGGTCCCGGTCTCATTAACAACCAAACAACATTTTAAATACGGTTAGTTCTTTTATATTTCGAAACCTATTTGTATTTGAGATCAAAATGTCATGTTCATTTCAAAATCAAATCCATTTCGACATCATCGTATTCGCTTCAAAAATCAAATCCATTTTGAAATCATTATATTTGTTTCACAAATCATATCTTACTTCAAAATGTAAATTCAGTTCGATATATCGATTTCACTTCAAAATTTGATTTGAATTACAATTTCGGTTATAACTTCACTTTAACCTAATTCGCGTTTAAATTCAGGATTTAAATATAAAAATTCCACCCTTTTGACTAGTATGAATTTTAGAAAATAGTTTAAACAGTTTTAAAATAGTTTAATAAAAAATATTTTAAGTACAAAAATGGTTAATATAGTAAAATTTCTGAGAAATCAAAATAATTCGAATATTTAAGAAGATATATTTCAAATAGTTTATTCTTAAAATAATTTATTCGAAAATAGTTTCAAAGTCAAACCAGTTCACTTTCCAAATTTTCCATTTCAAATAAGTTTCAATTTCCATTTCGATTTAATCGATTCAATTCCAATTCCAAATTAATTTTATTTTCAACTTTCTGATTCAACGATTAAATTTCAACTCAATTATCAAATTTAAACCATTTTGAATTATATCAATTTTGAGTTCGATTTTTAAAATATCGATTCATATCACTTAAATCAAATTTCCCATAAATGTTCAATTTAAAATCCAAATGTTTAAATATAATCGAATTCTGAGCTCAATTTCGAAATATCAGTCCAAATCATCTTTTCTTAGAAATATTCAGAGTTCGAATAGAAGTCCAATCTTTTAAACCTATTTAGTCTTCTGAAATTCACATCTTATTTCGAATATAACTTTAAAAAATAATCAACTTCTATTATTTAAATTCCCATTATCAAATCTAAATTTCAGCATTCTGAGGTCAAATTCGAAAATAATTCGATTTCCAAAAATTTTATTTTTATTTCCTAAATCAAATCATTTTAAACAATTCCAAATCGAAAAATTTCAAAATCATTTTATTTAACCAATCCGGTGTCAATATATAATTTTCTGTTCTATAGCCAAGTGAATCAATTATTTCATTTTAATTTAAGGGATGGATATATATCATTTCAACCTATTTCTTGGTTTATTTGAAATAATTCAAATAACAGTTATGTACTGCCAAATGATATTCAGGGTTATAATGGGATATATATAATATTAATAAACATCCAACCATCCAATATTTCAACCAATAGCATTCAGTTTCAATCAACAAACAAATCAGCCAATGATTCATAATAATTACATTGTTATCCATATCAAGTATTTTATAGGTAAATAAATTTCATTTTCAAATTTATCCGTCAATTCAAATCCCTATCAATCGATCGTATGCAATGAAACTAGTCTCGAGGTCTAGTTCGATCGTGTGTAGAAAATAGCTTTCCAAAATCAATTATTTAAATTAAATTATACACGTTTCAAGCTCGCATGGCCAAATAACAAGTATGACGCAAACTTGAAATCCAATAATAACTTACTATTATGGATTCGATGAAACTGGTTCCGTCGAAATTCGAGACAGTTGCCAAAATGGCTATTTTTACACGTTAATTAAAATACAAAATTCCCATATTTTAATTATTCATATTTAATTCCATTTTTAAATTTTAAACATCTTCATTCATATTTAAGTAAAATTTAAACCAATTTTTGATGCTATTTTCATTCTCATTAAGTCCTGAATTTAATTATTCAAATAATTTTAAATATTAAATTTAAACAATCTAATTATCGAATAAATCAATATTACTAAATCCTTTAATTTTTACATTAAATTTCATAACTTACAATAGTCAAAAGTACGGGTCGTTACATACTCCCCCGCTCAAAACTTTTCGTCCTCGAAGAAGCATCAAGTTTGGAATTTAATACTTGATATATATTATTCAAAACTATCATATTGTAAAACGTTAAAACCTTATTTGCAAAATTATTACTACATTCTTGCCACGCCATTTCGATAAAGGTTTTACAATATAACATATATATAAAACAATTCATAAATTTTTTTGAACTTCAATTTTTTTCTAACTCTCGGATTTACGGAAAACTTCGGCAGAGTCACCTTTGCACGGCTTGATCGAATTTTCTTTACAATACAATATATATTACAATATACCAAATAGATATCAAATATACATATCATCTCAATTATGAGGGATCCCAAAGGGCAAAAATATTAAATCGCGATACGTAATCCGAGATACGTACCTTATTATTAATAATACGAGCGAGTTCGCTCATATTAAGCAAGCAAAAGCATATAAATCTTCGTATATGCCTAAATGGCCTTCTTATATACTTATCTCAACCTAATTTAAGATATTAGTTGCATATGAAGATATGGGAGCATGTACAAGTCTAATATCCAAAATAAAAAAAAAATTCTTTTGTTAAAATAAACATTCTATTTGCTTTACATAAAGTTGTGTAATAGTCATAATTTCCATCGCAACTGCCAGTTTCTGAATTGTTATCTGAATCAGATTCATTTTTAGTTTCTGAATAAATTTCTGTAATAATAGTAATTTTAAATTTTCTTTCTCTGAGTGAGAGATTGATATAAATAATTTTGTGAACGAATTTTTAATTCTTCTTCTATTTTAAGATTATTTATTTTATTTTTTAATTTACACTTAGCATAGTGACCTAGAGTTTTACATTTCCAATATATTGGAATTTTTCTTTGAGCAGGTTTCTTTTGCTCTTTTCTTTTATAAGGTCTTTTTTATTTCCTTTTAGGAATTTTACTACTTTCTGCATAGTTTTCCTTTTGGAAATTTTTATTTTTATAAAATTTTCTCTTGGATTATTTTTCAAGTCTTTTATCTTCATTAGTTGGTTTTACTGGTAATAAACCAAGTTGATCACAAAACTCTCCTATCTTTTCCCACAGAATTTATCCTTTTGGATTTGTTTATGTAATTTTATTTCATTGCATAAATGAATTCCTTCTGCAACAATCTCTGCTATTAATTCATCATAAGTATATTGATTATATGGACTAGTTCCATTATTTTTTTGTTCCAAATGAATTTTAACCCTTTCTGCAAAGAAATGTAGTAGTCCTGATAAGAACTTTTCTTTCCAGAATTCATGATTTCTATCACTTCTAGTAAATAACTTCGAAAAATGTACATCTTTATACCATCTGAATTGAGATAAATTCTGACATTTTAGACTCATTAATTGCTCTTATGTCCTTTCTATTTGAAGAGCAGTGGCACCAATGAAATGTTTAGCTATCATATATACTAATGTATTTACGCAATCTCTTTTAGCCATTCCATCTTCTAATTTGTTGCGGTAAATATATGTGCTTTTGCTACATTAGAGAGATGAAAATCCCACAAACCTTTTAGTTGTCATGTAAATCCTAGTACAATAGCTCTTGCTATTCTATCGTTCGAATTAATTTTAATTCAACATGTAGTAGCATACATTGTCATATAATTCAGACAAGATTAACGGATTATTCTCACCAACCTTATTCTCCACCAGTTCTCATGGCGGATTCAAATTATACAGAACCTCTGTAAGTCAGAATTTCTAGATAGAAATTGAAATTCTTTGAATAAAGATATGGGTCAGTATAGTTCTTTAAATAAAAGGTCATAACCTCTTCAGCAGATAAATGAATGTATTTTTCTCCACAGGAGATACTCATACGATTGATATCAGAATATATGGATATTGGTATTCTCTTGTAGATACAGATTTTACCGCTAACTCATAAGTGTTAACGCTTAAAATTGAACGCTAACACCCCGGTGTATGTAGAGATTAAGTGAAAGCACCACCCGTGAACACGGGAATTAGAAACAAGTAGAAAAGTCACAGAGAAAGCAGTAAAAGACAACAGTTTTATAGTGGTTCGGCTTCAGGTTAAGCCTACGTCTACTTTAATCTTCTTTATTGCTGTATCAATTACAACTTTACAACAATCTTTGATTACAACACTGATGGGACAAATAACTAGAACTCCAATGTAGAAGATGTCTATGAATCCATGTTGATTGCGTTAGATTTCCTCTTAAAGTTTTTTGAGATGCCTTTCGTGTTTGAAGTGTCGAGTGAGTCGAGAATTCAGCAGAGTATTGACATTCCAAGAATGAGCTGAAAGATCCTCCTAAAGTTGGAGCTAGTGCTGTATTTATAGGAGAGTTCGGCATTAGGTCGTAGGTCGCAAGCGACTTTGGATAGGTCGTAGGTTGTCCGCGACCTAAGGTTGTCCGCGACCTAGTGGGAGTCGTTTACGGCCTTAATACGGTTCACTTGATCATTCTGGATAAACTAACAAGTCATAGGTCATGGTCGACCTAGGTAGGAAGCGGCATAGGAAGTTCCTTTGGTATGTTTAGGTCGTGAGCGACTTAGGAATAGGTCGTTACACCTTAGCTCACTGCAGAACTTCTTCCCTGCTAGGTCGTCCAACCCTTAGGTCGCTGAGCTTCTTGGCTTGTTGGGTCGCTGTGTTGTAGGAGCCCTTAGGTCGTAAGCTCTTTAGGTCGCTTCATCCTTAGGTCGCTAGGACCGTTCTACCTTTAAGTCATTAAGACCGTTCCATCCTTAGGTCGCTAATACCTCCAGAACCTTTAGCTCGTTAAGTTGTTAGGTTGCGGAGTACCTAAGTCGTTAGGTCGCTGCCGCTTTAACTCTTTAGGTCGCAGCCTATTATAGATTGTTAAGTCGCGGGCCTTAGGTTGCTAGATCATTGAGCGCGGTAGGTCGCTGACTTTCTCTGGATCGCAGGGTCGTAGATAGAAGAGGGTTAACACTTGCCCCTCGAAGTTACGCCTAAGTGTTAGGTCGTGTGCTTCGATATCTTTTAACCCGTGCCAGCTTAGATCGTTAAGTCGCGGGCGACTTATGAAAGAATTAGGTCGCTCGTGCCGATTCGTATTCCTTTCTCTCCCCTATATGAGCCGTCAGGTCGTTTCTTTTTCCTTCACCTTATTATATTCTGTTGCCGCCATTACTATCTTTGAGCTCAAGAACTTATTAAGCGAATCTACTTGTTGCTCTGATCACCATCTCCTCAATCTCACTACATAAGTGAATTCGACTATTATTCAACCACGACCATCATCGAATTGTGAATCCCCCAATTTTCGGCCCTATCTCGATTTTGCATGCTGCATTTCGCTGTGGATCATGTTACGATTAGCTTTTGATCGTTTTTGGACACGTCGTCGCTGTGATTCACGAGAGTACAACAATACATCGGGTTTGTGATGGATCTGAGGCGATTTGCGTTGGTTCTGGATGATCTGATGGCATGGAGATATGATGGATTTTATTGTAGAGAGGCCAGCAAGTTATTGGGTTAATGGGTTAGGTGATTTGCTGAGAGAAGAAGAGTTAGCGAGTTAAGGGGAGTTAGGTCGTGCTCAACTTAGGAGCCTTGAACGACTTAAGGCTTTAGCGGTTCGAGACGTGAATCATGATACTTAACTCGGCAAACGGCTTAAAGAATCTGCGCGACCTAAGGATCCTTATGACCTAAAAAGGGGCTGAGCGACTTAACTCATAGCGTCTTAAACTTTAGATCGCGTGAGCGACCTAGTCTTTAGGTCGTGTGAACGACTTAGTGCCTAGGTCATGTGAACAACTTAACACTTGAACAATTAATCACTGCCGAGTTGCTTCTTGCGACCTAGACCAATTTCAACCCAACCTGTTGGGTCGCGAGCAACCTAAGACTTAGAGAACTTCTTGACTCGAATTGTGACTTAAGGACTTGAACAAAACTTGAAAGCTTTAGAATTTTGATAGAACTTGATTGTACTTCTATCTTGAACTGCTAGAATGAACTGCTTGAACTTTGCTGCACTTCTTTACAGATTATATTCACTTGTAAGCTAACAACCTACTGAACACAACATTTGCAGAAAACTAGGGCGAATATACTGCCATTGATTGTCCACATCGAATGACAGATTAGTCGATAAAAGATAATCAACTTAAAGAAATTTTATGAAGTGCTATGAATTAACAAATTCAAGTGAAGTATTAAAGCAAAGCAATATTAATCAATTAAAACTGATTTGTTTGCATCAACACTGCACTTGCGTTTGGACTTAAAACAACAAAACCTGAAACTTTGTAACTGAAACATGCCTGTTAGTTTAATTTTAGTTATATTTGCTTGTCATTTTATAGTTCCGTACAACACTTCACACATTTAGGAAACGTGCACCTTCATATTTGAATATCCAGTTCCTTGTGTAGAATGTCTTCTCAAGACGAGATAATCGAGCAATCTGAAGGAGTCTTCCCGATAGCCGACCCATTGGATAATCCTCCGGAAAGAACTCCAACTACCCTGAGTCAGCGGGCATTCAACCAATTACGTATTCAATTTGGAATTGCCGAAGCGGATGCTATACTTCCTGGGCCAAATGATACTGCTGATAGGCCACCTCTCGGTTTTGTCGCCGTCAACCGTCAGATGTGCCTTTGTGGTGCCATTCCTCCTTTCAATGAATTTCTTCATCAACTCCTTTTCCGACTAACCATCTCTCCCTTTCAACTGCATCCTAATGGCTATGCCATCCTGATGGGATTGTGTGTTTCATTCAGGAGGACACTTAACCGTCTTCCGAGCTTCGAAGAAATCTGCTACTTATGCACATTCGCAAAGAATAAAGACCACCCCTCCATCATACTCGTGAGAAGTACCAGAAATCGTAAACTTATCACAGATCTTTCCGAAAGTGCTCACGGTTTTCTGAATCAATTCTTTTTCATCCGCTGCCCCCCAGGGTTTTATGCCATCTGGAGAATAGGAAGAAAGATTTATCATCCCCGTTCTTTCCGTTTCTGAGTTTTTCGAGATCCGAATTTCTAAGTGCCGATTTCATTCTTTATTCTTTTCTTTTACAGCACTTCCTCCTCCCTCTAGAAATCCCAGTCACAAAATGACTTTTGAAAGATTAAGCGTCGTGCCGGTTGAGTAAAGAAGTATTAAGTTTCTGCTAAAAGATGAACTTCTTCACCAATACGGGCTTCTGCACCCCTCCCGTTCTACTCAACCTCATGAAGTCCCTGACTCTCCAGTAAAGACATCAGATGCTCCAGTTTCCATCCGAGAACTTACGTCGGAAGAACATATATTTGAGGCTTCATTGGTAAAGTGTTCTACTTCAATTGGTGTTGCGGGGTCATCCGGCAAACTTGCACTTGCCCCGGTCATCGAAGAAGAGGAACTTCCCCAACAAATCAGGAAATCTGGTGATGAAGGAACTGAGAGAACAACTCCCCCCAGGCACAGCGGTGATGATACTTTGGAGGAGTCGAGCGACGTGATGATTACTTCACAGGAGCTCTTTAAAGATGATCCTATCACTGCTAAAGTTACTTCTCCAGCAGTTGAAGCGACATCTGTTCTGCAACAAACTCCATCAGCCCAAGAGTTGATACTAGCTGTAAAATCCATCATCACCTCCCAACCCAGCAGTGGTTCGCAGTTCGACGTGCGTAGTTTGCATGTTACACACACTTAGCACTTTTTAGCACTTATATGCGTTCAACTTCCTGGCTTTGAAGATTTCTGAGTTTATTTTTCTTCATTTTCATGTTCTCCAATGGGAAGAAGTGGCTCTTACTACGATGACTTCCAGCGTTATGGGAAGCGCGGTTCTTATGACCCCAGGAGGTATCTTCCTGCCTCTTGAGAAACTGACGAAGAAAGTGGAAGGCTCGTGAGAAGCGCGCTTACGAAGAGCGCTATGGGAGAGGGACGAACGACATGATTCTTCCCAAAGGGAGGATGATTCCCACAAGCGAAAGTCCCGTGATGAAAAGGGAAAAAGCCACGTTACTGAGGACCCGAGTAAACGGGCCAAACTTGGTGAAAAACTGACATCCGAACTCTTTGAAAAGCCTGCTGCTCCCGTCTCTTTGGAAATTCCTTCCGGCTCTCCTCCCCTTCCAAGAACCTATATTCAAACAATCATAAGTAGGCCCCCTATCAAGTTGGGCAGGGTCTGGCTACTCTTCAGAGCCGATTTCCGCACTGGTACTTAAAGGGAGTACGCTTCGATCTTGACTTGGTCCCGATTGATAAGCAAGCCATGTTGCGAAATCTTGATGCCGTCAAACTCGACATCGAGAGGATGTTTGGATGGCAGAAACTCGTTGACAAGCTTCAAAGAGTGAATCGCACAAACCTTGAAGCCATGATGACTATGGAAAATGACAAATCTAAGTGGCAGAAAACACTCGATCAGCATGATGCCGATATGAAGAGTATTGCCGCTTATAATGAGAAGCTTGAAGCGGAAGTTGAAAAAATTAAGGAAGAGCTCGCCACTTCTTCCACTTCCCATTCTCAGAGAGAAGAAGTGCTTCAAAAACAAGTGAGAGATGCTCACGCGGCACAGAGAGATGCTGAAGCTAAATTTGAAGCACAGCAACAGGTTGTGGATAGCTACCGAGTCGACATTGCTCATCTACGAGAAAAGACCAACTCCTAGAACCTGGAAATTGAATTGCTAAAAGCTCGACTTTCTAAAGCTGAAAAGGAGCATGATGAAGCTATTGCTGGCAAAGCTGCAGCCGATGAATCTCATATGGCAACTAAAGCCGATGTCAGCTCCACTCTATTCGAGTTTTACATCCATAGTGTTCTGGGGCGCGGTAGCCTTAAATTTTTGGGACCTGAGTATGAAATTACTTTGGCCAAAGTGTGGGAGGCCATACTTGATATGCTTGGAGGAGCCGGATATGCCGATGTAGATTTAATGGAGCACTATCTAGATGATGATGCATGTGGCTTGCCATGGGAAAGGAGCAACTCGCCAAAGAGAGAGCCGAAATGACAGAAGGAGAACATTTAGGAAAGACAATCTCAACCGACCCAGTTCTACCTTCAGTTTCGGCTTATATCGATATTGCTGGCTCCAGTTCCCATTCTCCTCCTCCTGCTAAAGCTGTTATTGAAAGTGCCACCGCCCACACCGGAGATGAGACTCAAGAAAGCGCTGAAGCGCAGGACTTCGAAGTTGACATCGTAAAGTCTACTTCTTCAGGTAACCTCAACGTTGATCTCGCTCAAGTGGACTGCTTGTTCGCTTCGACCGAGTTAGATGAGCTTCTTATTTATTTCTTAAGTGTCGATGAGCCATTATCCCTTCTTTTTATGAGGAATACCGACTTTAACTTTTCTCCTGTAGAGAAAGCACCAAGTATTATTCAGCCTTCCCCTCTTCCAGCTATTTCCTCTCCGCCTCTTCAGATTACTCCTCCTTCCGTTTCTCAACTGGGGTCACAAGAGGAGCAGATAGAAGCTCTTCAAGGCTTGGATGACCCGGTCGCTTCTCAAGAACAGAAAGCCGAGGAACCTGAAGAAGGCGAAAGAACCCCGGAGCAGACTATTTCTGATGACATAACATTGTCTGCACTTTTTACTCCGGGCAGTGAGTCTTCTTCTAATAAGAGGGGGAAACGCGGAGTCTCAAAGAAGAAGAAGGAAGCTTCTGTGGGCGAAGAAAAAGCAGAAGAGAGTCCAATTGCACCCCTTCCTCTTTCTTCCCCTACTCTCACAAGCCGGTCCAAAAAGTTGATCATCCGGCCAGGTGAAGGCTCGAAAGGTGGAAGGAAGAAGAAGTGATGGGTTTGGGACTTATGCTTTTCGCCTCGCTTTTTTGCTTGTATATATAAAGACTTATGTTGACCGAAGATTGTGCGGGTGCCGGTCCCTGCCTTCTTTTGTTTTGAAACCTGCACATGTATAAAAAATTTATAGCATGGAATAAAATGATTCTTTTACTTGTACAAACCTCTGTCTATATTTGAGAATGCACTTATTCTTCTTTTTCATACAAGTTTCTTTGTTTTCTCTATGTGATGTTGCAGTAAACCTATGGTATGTTACTTGAGCATTGTTTTTATTTTTGCAACTATATTATATTGCCCCCATACCATGGTTTATTGCAATCTCTTTCACATTGGCAAAATTTTGGAGAACAACTCTTCTGTTTCGAGAAGACTTGTACTCTTTCTTTAGAGAACAACTTTTCCATTTGAAGGAGATTTGCATCTGTACTATATAGGATAATATTTCCATTTTAAGGGAATATTTTTCTGATTTAGTAGAATGCGCCTCATATGGGAGAAGTTTTCTCTCTTTTTTTGTTGTGAAGTTTTTACACTTCACTGTTGGAGAAAGTCACTTTTAATTTGGCAAGTGAATTTTCCTTCGTGGTAAAGTGGGCCTCCGAAAAAGGGCTTTGACCTGTTTGTGCCTCTTAAGAGGGATTTTGTTTGATTGTGCCTCTGGGGAAAGGGCTTTTTTGTTTGATTGTGCCTCTGGGAAGAGGGCTTTTTTGTGTGTGTGCCTCTGGGGAGAGGGCTTTTTTTTGTTTCTGGCTCTAGGGAGAGGATTTTATTTTTTCCCTGTCCGTTGGGAAACGGGCCTCCGAAGAGGGCTTTTCACATTTCGACTCGTGTGAAGTTTTATTTCAGATCGCGGTGAAATGTGTGCCTCCGAAGAGGTCTTTTAGCTTTTCAACTATGGTGAAATGGGTCTCCGAAGAGGGCTTTTCACATTCCAGCACTTGTGAAGTTTTATTTCAGATCTCGGTGGCATGCGTGCCTCCGAAGAGGTCTTTTCACCTTTCAACTCGTGTGAAGTTTTATTTCAGATCACGGTGAAATGTGTGCCTCCGAGTAGGGCTTTTGCCTGGAAGTTTCCTTCTCTCGGTTGGATGGATTCACGGGGCGGACACAAGTTACTTGGATTGTTTGTTTGCACAAACGTTCTCAGCTAGTTAACGAGTGTCCTGTGCTATCAGTCAGTCCACAACTTTTTGTTGAGAAAGAGAACTTTCTTTTTCTGGCAAGTCCCATTAGAGGTCTTTATCCTCCGAAGGGTTGTGCCTCCGAAGAGGGCTTGTGCCTCCGAGGAGGTCTTTTGTTGTTTGCTGCCTGCTCGCCCATGTCTTTTCGCCATTTGCTCATATCAGCGGTTCCCTGTTATCATTTCCAAGCACACATTCCTTTCTTTTGCAAATAGCTTACTCTATCCAAAGAAGTGTGCTTCATTGTTAAATGAATTCGCAGGGGTGGACACAGGCTAATTAATCGAATGTTTGTTTGCACAAACGATAACAATTAGTTAGGAAGGGTCTAGCGGAACCACTAACTGTTTGCTTGAAGCACTTCTTATATAGGATTTGAGTCTGGAATTTTTGTGGCTAGACATTCATTTGTTGAGTGATGTCAGGGACCGCTTGGTCTTATGATGGGTAAGCTTTGTTTTTATGGCCTGCAATATTAAATCAACATTTTAGCAATACAATTGAAGTACTTTATATATCGAAATAAAACAAGCAGTTTATAATAGTAGAGAACACAAGATTTATAGTGGTTCGGCCAAGAACTGGGCCTACATCCACTTTATAGTTCTTATTACAAACTTGCACTGGCTTTACAATGGCTTTCAATACAGGAATCATACATTCATAATTCTTTTTACAAATTTAAGCCAAGCTTTTAAGTAAAATATGGATGCAAGTGAATGCTGTTCCAAGCTCTTGGAATTGGATCTCCTTCGACAGTTGTCAGTTTGAAAGTGCCATCAAGAAGTTTTTTGCCTATGACATATGGCCCTTCCTAATTTGGCGCAAACACTCCTGTTGCTGTAATGACCCTTTTCAAGACTAGATCTCCGATCTCAAAGCTGCATTGGAGAACTTTGGAATTAAAATGCCTGGCAATTCTTTGCTGATGGGCTGCGATTCTGAGTTGAGCCTCTTCCCTTTTTTTATCAAGGAAGTCAAGTACTTAAAGTTGAAACTCTTCGTTTTCAGCTTGGTTGAAATGAATTCTTCTATGTGAAGGGACTTCTATTTCCACCGGAATCATTGCTTCTGATCCATATGCTAATGAAAATGGAGTGTGCCTGGTCGCAGTTTTGTGGGTAGTTCTATATGCCCATAGTGCTAGTAGAAGCCTATCAACCCAACCACCTTTCGCTTTTTCCAGCTGTTTTTTGATGGTTGATTTGATAATTTTGTCTACTGCTTCCACTTGCTCGTTTTCCTACGGATGAGCCACTACTGAGAAGCTTTTCTGGATCTTAAATCGCTTGCAAAAATCTTGGAACTCTTCACTTTCGAATTGGGTTCCATTGTCTGTGATTATCTTTTGAGGCACATCATACCATTTAGTAAAATAATCAACAGCAACAATAGCATATTTGATTCCGGATTTGGTGGTTGGCAAAGGCACGATGAGATCTATCCCCAAATAGCAAATGGCCATGGATTGGCCATCTGTGTTATCTCAGTGGAAGGTGCTCTTGGGATTTTTGCAAATCTCTGACATCGGTCACATTTTCGGGCATAACTTGCAGCATCACGATTAATATCTGGCCAAAAATACCCATAACGGAGAATTTTCTTTGCTAGAGTTTGACCACCTGAATGGTCTCCACACTCTCCTCCGTGTACTTCAGCTAGAATTGTCTTAACTTCTTCCTTGGTCACACATCGGAGTAATGGCATTGATAATTCCCGCCTATAGAATCGGCCATCTTGAATTATGTATCGGGAGGCTTTTCTTAGCAACTTCTGTCGTTCTTTTGAACTTTCTGGTAGAGAATTGTTGAGCAAATATTCCATTATCGGAGTCATCCATGATCTTGCTCTTGAGATATAGTCATGATCTAGTCAATATCCATCTCATCAGTGCTTGGAGCTGACAGACTTCCATAGGAACTAATCCCAATAATTGAGCTTCACCAGTGCTTGCGTACTTTGCGAGAGAATCTTCCTTCATGTTCTCTTCCCGGGGTATATGACTTATCGTATAATGGTCAAGATCATCGGGAAGTTCCTAGGCTCTTGACAAGTAGGCAGGCAGATTTCCTCCTTTAGTTTGAAACTCTTTTTTAAATTGACATACAATAAATTGTGAATCACTGAAGATCTGCAACACTTTGACATACAATTCTTTAGCAATTCTCAAGCTGGCGATAAGAGCTTCATATTCTGCTTCATTGTTTGTCGAAGGGAATTCCAATCTTAACGCATAGCACAATGACCGCCTTTCAGGGGTTTCAAGAACAACCCCAGCTCCGGAACAGTAATCGTTTCTTACACCATCAACATATAATTCCATCGAATTAGGGGATTATCAATCACTTCTTCCTCACTATCACCTTTATCCGTACATTCTGCGATAAAATCTGCCAAAGCTTATCCATTGATTGCTCTCCAGGGATGATAAGTGATGTCGTATTGGCTGAGTTCAATATTCCACTTCAGAAGACGACCCGAAGTCTCAGGACGAAACAGGACTTGCTTTAGAGGTTGATCAGTGAGGACTTTGATAGGATGAGCTTGGAAATACAGCCTCAACTTTCTTGATGCAATCAGTAGACAATAGGCGAGCTTTTCCAATTTTGAATAATTCATCTCTGCCCCGGTGAATCTTTTGCTGATATAATAGACCTTGCGCTGAATTTTTGCGTCTTCCCGTACCAACGCTGCGCTGAGAGCATGAGATGAGATTGCCAAAGATACAAAAAGATCTTCACCATTGTCCGGCTTAGAAAGTATTGGAGGCGTTTCCATATGACGAATCAACTCATCGAAAGCTTTCTTGCATTCAGGAGTCCAGTCAAAAATTTTCCTTCCTTTGTTCAATACATCAAAGGATGGAATTCGTTTATCAGTAGCTTTGGAAATGAAACTACTCAAGGCAGCGACTTTTCCATTAAGACTTTGCAATTCCTTCTTCGTTCTAAGAGCTTTTACTTCTTTTGAGGCAGCAATCTGAGTAGGATTAGCTTCAATGCCCCTAGCGCTCACAATGAAACCCAGAAACTTTCCGGACTCCACCCCAAACGAACATTTCAAAGGATTAAGTTTCATTCCGTAATTTCGGAGGATTGCAAACATTTCCGCCAACTGGTCCATATGATCTACCACTTTCTTTGACTTCACCAACATATCGTCAACATAAACTTCCATAGTTTTTCCAATCTGGGGTTTGAACATAACATCGACGAGTCTTTGGTAAGTTGCCCCTGCATTCTTAAGTCCGAAGGGCATGACTTTATAGCAGTAGAGTCCAACATCGGTGATGAAGCTTGTATCCTCCTGATCCGGCCCATGCATCATAATCTGGTTGTATCCGGAGTAAGCATCCATGAAAGATAACAATTCATGCCCCGCTGTTCCATCCACCAACTGATCTATCCTGGGAAACGGGAAGCAGTCTTTGGGGCAGGATTTGTTTAAATCTGAGAAGTCAATGCAAACTCTCCATTTCCCATTAGCTTTCTTAACCAGTACTGGATTTGAAACCCAATTCGGATAAGTAGACTCCCTGATGAAACCATTCTCCATAGGCCGGTCTACCTCTTCTTTCAACGCTGCTGACCTTTCAGGACCCTGGGTTCTTCTTTCCTGTTTTACCGGTGTAAACTTCGGATCAATATTCAGAGTATGTACTGCAATTTCTGGGGATATTCCGCACATATCAGCATGAGTCCAAGCGAATACATCCAGATTTGCTTTCAAGAATGATATTAAGGAATTTTGAACCGTCACATTAAGTTGCAAGCCCACATTCACTACTTTGTTCGGATCTTTCGGGTCAACAGGAACTGGCACCGTTACTTCACTTGCACCACTCTATTCTCCCCTGCACTAGTTTTTCTAGAATCTATTTCTCTTCGTGCCCCGCTATGCTCGCAAGTGCAGGGTCCACCCTGTAATTGCTACAAGGTTGGTTCTTTGATGCGGACTGGGGCTGCCGCATCTTTTCCCATCTCTCTCTTCCTCGCTTCATGCAACTCTATTAGATAACATTCTCGCCCAGCATTCTGATCCCCTTTAATAATTCCAACGCCATTATCCGTGGGAAATTTCATAGTGAAGCACCACGGGGCGAGAATTGCCTTAAAAGCCGCAAGAGTCGGTTGGCCCAGGAAGGCGTTGTAGGCAGAAAATTCATCAACAATTACAAAAGTCTGTTTCTGAACTACCTTTTTCTGCCCCTCTCCAAGCTCCACGAAAAAGTCGATAGTTCCAATTGGCTACCTCGGTTCCCCAGTGAACCCAACAATCTTCTGAGGTGTGGCTTGAACATCAGCCATTGGGATTTTCATTTGATCGAACGTCTTTTTGAAGAGAACATTGCAAGAAGCGCCGCAATCTACAAGCACTCTTCTCACAATAGCCGGCCCAATGCCTGCAGAGATGACCAAGGGATCCATGGTTGGAGCTTCAATTCCCATAGAGTCTCTGGCTTTGAACAAAATATCATCATTAAAAGTTTTCTGCTGCTTCAAAGGTGCAGCATCTTCTAGCACAAAAACACTCTCTTCTGTTGGTGCATACTTCAAGGCATGGGCATATCTTTCCATCTTGCCCCAGCTTCTGCCTGCTGGGTGAGTGTGATGCCCCACCTCTATACCCACGCTAGCAAAGAGTATTAATAGATAATACCGTCTGCTAACACGGAGAATAAGGCTGTTTAGGAGCGACCATCTATGGCCTTGCTTTAATTATCTATTGAGTACATCGACAATTGCCTTACCAAGCAGATCGACATATCCAATGAATACTTAAGACAAAACCATAGGTGGCTAGAGGATCTATCAGAACAGAATATAACAACTCAAATGCAATATACATCACAGAACAGTAAACCATCATATACATACATATACTGATACAAAGCAGAGTATACAAAATAATACATGTCAAGTGGTATAGCAAACCACAATATACAGACGAGTTCACAAGAATACATATCAGAGTTACAACAGATAAGGACTACACAAAAGCTAAGACAAAAGAAACTAGCGGAATAGTCCGTGCGGAAGCAAAAGAGGCTAAGTCCAAAAGCACCTAACCTGAAACATCTCGGTCTGACCCGAGTATAAAATACACGGGTCAGTCTAGCTAAACAAATCAGTTAGATAAACTGAATGATAAGGAACCTGCAAGGTCATATAGTATAACAAATATCTCTAAGGGAGATAACACAATCATCTAACATAAGATGAACATAATAAAACAAGCCTCATATCATCGGCATCATAGATAATCAAAGGATAAGAATATCCCAAGGCAAGCCAAAAGGCAAATAACAAACACCAATTGCAACAAATCCAATATCTCATGAGCAGTGGTGAAGAAACCACTCCAATATCTCTCGAGCGGTGGTGAAGAAACCACTCCAATATCTCTTGAGCGGTGGTGAAGAAACCACTCCGAAAGCAATACTAAAGGTAACCGACAACCCCAAATATCTCTCGAGCTAGGGTAAAGGACCAACTCCAAAAGTGATACTAAAGGCACAAACCCAATATCACCCATGCGGCTCATAAAGACCAACATCGTAAGCGATACTATAGGGCGGCAAACCGTAGTGGTGAAGGTCGAAGACCCAGTTCTGGACACCACTAACTGGCGGAATGTGTCACAACTCTCGAAAAGGAATCTGAAAAGTGTTAACGTATGTCCCATAACCACTCGTTCGCACTAAACGGTTTACTATCCGTCAGTCACTTTCACACTCAAAGCAGTACAAAGTTTACCTCATATCATCGATAAACCAAACCCGAAGGTCAAAACGATCAATTGAATAGGTCGGGGATTAATTGGAAAGATAAACGCATGGATTCATGGTCCGTGTTTTACCTAACCATTTAATCTTCCTTCCACTTCGCTCGAAGTGTGAAATCGTGTGTGTGCATTATAAATAGAATTTATGAATTGGAGACGGAAGCTTTTAATACGATTTAGAGGGATTATTTATAAAACCCGTGAATGAAGTCAAAAATAAGTTATCAAAATCAAAGATGCAATAACAAACACTAAAACCAACTTGAATCGATAAAATCCGGAAAATCAATCAAATATGAAAAACAGGCAAAACAGAGCAGGTCGGTCGACCGGACTACAGGGCTCGGTCGGCCGGCCAGATGCAGGAAACAAAATATGGCTCGGGGCAGCAGGTCGGTCGACCGGCTACAGGGCTCAGTCGGCTGAACCTGATGAATTTGCAATTCCTGCCTTATTTCAATGAAAATGCAAATTCTTTCTAAATCCAAAGCAATGGCACATGCATACTTGTTAGGAATTCATACCCAACACCCATGAAATCAAGAGAAGTAGATGTGAGTTCAAAACTCACCTTTTTAACTCAAGAACAAGAAGATGAAGAAGCACAAATGCAAGGAATCAACCAACTACACTCCACTTCAACACTACAAGCTTCAATCTAGAATCAAAGCAAGTATTTCCTAAGTTAGGGTTAGGAAATTACTGAAATTGAAGAGGAGAAGAGATGGAGAAGATGAAGATGAAGCTTACCTATTGCTTCTCTTTGATTTTGGAGCAAGAATATGAGCTAGCAAGAAGAACTAGGGTTTGCAATTTCTATTTCCCTTTCCCTTCCACCATTTTCAGTTGGAGCTTGAGTTTAGAAGAGTGGAATGAGAGAAAGGAGAGGAGAGGGCTGAGTTAGGGTATTAGTTAAGCTAGTGGGCTGAACCCAAACCCTAAACCCAATAGAAAAAGTAGCAAAATTCAACTTACTCCAAACATATCAAAGATTATACTCAAAAAGATCGCAAACGACGTTTCGAACTCAATGGAAGTGGTCTTGAGACCCAATTCAACCGTTTGCAGAAAGTAACTTTTCGGACCATAATCCGACAAACGACGTTATATTTAAAAAATATTTAAATATACGACCGATAAATATGCGGGTTGTTACAGTGAGGACCTCCTGTAATCACATTGATAACAGGCCTTTCTGATTTATGCATGGTATTCCTCTCAACCGAGCCAGATGGATGAGCAGGAAGTTTTTGGCCCTTAGTAGATGAAGTTGGGTCATTTCTACTTCTCTTAACATATTGCTGCAACTTGTTCTCTCTCAGTAGTTCTTCAATTAAACTTTTCAGATGGCGACATTCGTTGGTATCATGACTGGGTTGATTATGAAACCGGCAGAATCTCCCACTCTGAGCGGCTTTTTTGCTAACTCTCATCTCAGGCGGTTTAGGATATTCTACTTCATCTTTGGTGGCAAAAAAGATATTCTCCGGAGTGTCTGTCAAAGGAGTGAAATCTGAAGGTTTTAAGAAGCGAGATTTCTTCATATCTTTCTGTTTCTTCCCACCATTGTTCTCCCTTTTCTGACTTTTGGATTCCCTTTTAGTAGGAGCAGTACTATTATTCTTAACCTCTGTCAATGCTACTTTAACTGGTGCTCGAAGGCTTTCCAAGCGCATGAATTCATCAGCCTTCATATAGAATTTCTCAAGTGAATTCGGTTCTTTCATCTTCATCCACTTTCCAAATTCGCTTGATTTGTCGATTGCCCTTATCAGGTATGTCACGACCATCT